>OX411753.1:16900299-21900299 GCA_948252205.1 Orthosia incerta | reverse complement strand
CACAGATACACACAATGTTGGTATAAATAAAAGGGAACTTAATTTTAAAACAATTACATAGGATCGGATCGGATCGCTACATGTCTGCGTTTGGGTGCTCCTGCAGTAGGAGCGCTGGTCGGTTAGCACGGCACACTAGCAGTAATGACATCATACGTCGGGCTCTTGTTACCGCCGGGGTGCCAGCTGTTTTAGAACCCAATGGCTTGGCGCGCGATTATAGGAAGAGACCAGACGGGATGACCATAATGCCTTGGAAGGTGGGTAGGCCTTTGATGTGGGATGCAACATGTGTCGACACCCTTGCGCCATTCCATCTTCTTAGCACGGCGGGCTGTGCTGGGGCAGCTGCTGCTGGTGCAGAAATCCTCAAACGGCGCAAATACAACAACCTTATTGGAAGTTATATATTTGAGCCGTTTGGGGTTGAATCATTAGGTCCATGGGGTCCGAGTGCTCTTCGAGTATTTCGAGAAGTAAGCAAACGGTTAGTCGACTCTTCACGTGACCAGAGGGCTGGGCTTTTCCTTGGCAAGAGAATCAGCATTGCCATCCAACGTGACAATGCTGCCAGCGTTCTGGGCACTTTTCACGTTGACAGCGATGTGGACGAATTTTTTGACGCCCTATGATCCCTGCCCTTTTATACGCGTTCGTAGTTTTATTTTATTTTTATTTAAGTGTATTTATAGGTAGTTATTGTTAATTAAGTATTTTATACTATGTAAATTTTAAATTATTAATAAATAACTAGTCATTACATAGTGTGCCCCACGGCTGCACCAAATAGGTCCAATTCAGCAAAATGCCAGACAACTAAGTGATGCCTGACGTTGGTTTTCAACAGAACCTTACATCGAAGAGTACTCTAGTGCCTCTAAAAACACGTCGGCTATCATTTGTAGATTTTTGGCGACTGCCAACCAAGCGTAACTAATCCAAAGGTTATCGTATTACTCGGTTGCTGGCCTGTGAAGAGTCTATTTAAAATACAAGTATTTGGCTGCATTCGGGTAAGCAGTCTACAACATGCAAAGGCGAGGCATATTGTTGGTAGAGATGGGACACTAGTCTAGGCTTCATGCAACATTTGGCTTTACTTTGGGTTGCGATAATCAGAGCCAGATTTTGTGTGTCATAGGTATCAGTATATTCCCAATGCTACTTAGAAAAGAAACAAGTACTTAAGTATACTAAGTAAGTATGCTCTATCTATTCACCGTCTGATATTTTATGACGATAAATGTAAAGATTCCTGATTATGAATCAAGTTCCTTGCGGCGTACACACTTGGCCTATATGGAATGATTCGAATAAATCTAGTTATTACTAGTGCTTTCTACAAACACGAAACTTAAGGAATATGAAAATATTGATAAGGTTTTTTTTCATAATAATACGAGTACAACGGCGTAATATTGTGACCTACGCTGAACCTGAAATGTTATCGTTAATCATTTTGAGTTAATGACTAGCTGTAATTAATAATATTGTTTTTAAATATTCTATATACATATATATATAAATAAAAGAAGAAACTGACTGACAGACAGACTGACAGATCGATCAATGCACAGCCAAAACCGCTAAGCCTAGAAGCATGAAATTCGGTAGAAAGGTTCCTCAAGTGACGTAAGTGAGCACTTACAAAGGATTTTTGGAAATTCCACCCTTAAGGGGGTAAAAAGAGGGTTGAAAGTTTATATGAAGTATTTTATGTAAGAAGAATTTTATGTCATGGGTTAATAATCTTGAAAGTTGACATAAATACCAACCTTAATAAAACATAAAGATTGCCACTATAAGTTTTTCGTAACTACCCCCAAAATACGATTTAGCGGGAGTTAAAGTCTTATTGAATAATCATATTTTTTGTGTTAATATACTTGAAACTTGACATAAATATTGTTCAATGTACAAATAATAGTGACAAGACTAATTCGATTCCCACGCTATCCCACAAACATACTCAATATTTTGTTTAAAAAACTACCTGATAGCTCGATAGATGGCGTTGGGATCGAATTAGATCGCGCTATGGTTTCGTTACCTGGCAGGGTGTATACGACTCGGGTTTTTATGATTAAAATTGTCTTGCTCTGAAGTACTGCGTTTTATTTGAGTATCACATACTCCAAGGCACCTTGTACCGAAATTGTACATGGTCCATACGAGCCGAAGGGCGATATTGGAAGAACACAAGTAACAAAGATTAGTTACGCTACTTGATACAAGGTGGCGCTGGTAGTCGGCGAACAAATCTAGTGTTGAGGATTGTGGATCACGTGAGTAGGGAAGTGCATAAGTGGACAGTGAAAAATAAACCGTGAGTACATTTAAGTGTTATTTAAAAATAGTGCGGTCAGGGACTTAGAATAGTTTCGATAAAAACGACCAGACATCGAATCTATGCCCGATTTCGAAGCGATTTTAAGTGTTCAAAACACTTAGAAAATTTAACTTGGCGGCACTTAGAAATATTTACTCTTGTTGGGACTTAGAAAAATTACCCATCACTGGACTTAGAAAATTCCCACTTATTGACACTTAGAAAAAATACTGTTGATATAAAACATGGAAAGGGAATTGAGAAAGTTGAAGGATGTCCAAGGACAAATTGAGAAGGGCTTGATAAACTTCAAAAAGTCTCCGAAAGATCGGATAAATTACAACTATGTAGACGCACGTCTAGAGATGTTGGAGGGCCAATTCAAGAATTTTACTGCAAAATATGAAGGAATAGTAGGCGAATGTGAAGGTGAAGAATTGTATCAATACTTTCAGGAAGATATTTATGAAAAGGTTTATGAAACGTATTTAATGTATAAGGTTGAATTAAAAAATGCTCTGTCTCAATTAAAAGTTAATAGTTCCAATAAAGAAGTTTGCGATAGTTCATCTGACAGTGTGGGAAGATTGCCAAAAATAGTTTTACCTACTTTTAGTGGTAAATATACAGAGTGGTCGTCGTTTCGAGATTTGTTCATATCATTAGTCCACAATAACAAAAAACTTGATGATGTACAACGTCTCCACTATTTAAAAACTCAGCTGTCAGGTGAAGCAGAGCAGCTTATAAGACATGTTCCTATAACTGATGTTAACTATAAAAAATGTTGGGATATGTTACAACATAGGTTCAATAATAAGAAATTTATGTCAACATGTATATTAAACCGACTATTTGGCCAACGTAATATTGGATTCGAATCATCGAAGGCACTTAAAGATTTGCTTGATGTTACAAATGATTGTTTGCACGAACTTGCCAATATTGGAATTGATGTCAGTTCGTGGGACGTTATTGTTGTTCATGTTGTAAGCTTGAAGTTGGACGTAGAATCTAGGAAGCAGTGGGAACTGCATGTTAGTAAATCATCCGACGATCTACCCTCCTTTAAACAGTTTTGCGAGTTTTTAGAGACGCGTTTTCGAGCCCTAGAGTGCGTTGAACCTAAATATAAATCAAAAGCCGATAGTAATTCTACATCTCACGCTAAAGTAATGCATGGTGCTATTAATGGTTCATGTCCACATTGTTCTGAGAGTCACAAGCTCACCAATTGTAAGAAGTTTTGTCAACTAGATACTGACGAGCGTCGTGCCATTTCAAAGTCTTTGGGTGTATGTTTTAATTGTTTGGGCAGTAATCACACTTCCAAAGTTTGCCGTGTTCTTTCAAAATGCCGTGTATGTCAGCGGAAGCATCATTCGCTGTTGCATCCTAAGAACCTTAATGGAGCCAGTGGGGATACCACGCCAGCGGTGCCTGCAACCCCACATGAAGGTACTTCAGTACATCATGTCAGTGCAAATATAGCAACTCATTTTGTGAATGGACAAGCACAGGGTCAAGTCTTGTTAGCCACGGCTCTAGTAAAGGCCGAATCACAAAATGGGTCCTCTCACATGTTGAGAGCCTTGGTGGACCAAGGATCACAAGCGTCTTTTATAACTGAGGCAGCAGCGCAATTGCTTCGTTTAAAGAGAGTAGTCTCGAAGACTACTATTGCAGGTATAGGAGGTGGCCATGGCAATATCGTCTCTAGACATGTAGTGACTATTATTATACAATCATTGCATGATCCCTCTTTTACCCTAAAAGTAACTGCGCATGTATTGAGCTCACTGACCTCAGTTATGCCAAATACAAACTTTGAACTCGAGAATTGGCCAGAAATTCACAGTATACATCTGGCCGACCCAAAGTTCAATTGCCCTAATAAAATCGACATTTTGTTAGGAGCTGAAACATATTGCCGTATTTTAAAGGAGGGTCTAATCAAGAGCCCCGCGGGGTCTCCGGTTGCACAAGACACGTATTTAGGTTGGATTGTGTCAGGCCATGTTAGTAAAGCGGATAGGTCTCTTGTTTCCCACAATACTGTGATAGCGATGCACACTCAAATAGAAGAGAACGAAATGTTAAAACGTTTATGGGAACTAGATTCTGAACCTGCTTTAACGAAAAGGCTTCTTACGCCTGAAGAACGGGCTTGCGAGGAACTTTACGCAAACACAACGAAAAGAGAGAAAGATGGGCGTTACGTCGTAAAATTACCTTTTCGTTCAGAAGATCCAGCTTGTAAATACGGTCATTCTAAAAATATAGCTGTAAAAAGATTGTTAGGTTTAGAAAGGAAATTGGATAGGGATCCTGAATTAAAATCACAGTATACTGATGTGATAAAGGAGTATTTATTGCTGGGCCATTTAGAGAAAATCACCGACGAGTCTGAAATAAATAATAGTAATGCAGTTTATTTGCCGCATCACGCAGTGGTTCGACAAGATAAACTGACCACCAAGGTAAGAGTGGTTTATGACGCGTCATGTAAGGGAACAAACGGGGTTTCCTTAAATGACACCTTAATGGTAGGACCCACTCTTCAAGCAGATTTGAGACATATTTTCATGAGATGGCGACAACATCCAATCTGTCTGGCAGCAGATATAATAAAAATGTATCGCCAAATCAAAGTAGCGCGGTCAGATGCGGATTTCCAAAGAATTGTTTGGAGAGAGGATCCTAAAAAAGACATAGCGGACTTCCGACTTCTGACTGTCACCTTTGGTACGTCATGCGCCCCTTATTTGGCTGTCAAGTCATTGCAGCAAGTTGCATGCGATGAAGGTAATATGTATCCATTGGCTGCTGAAAGGGTGAAGTTAGACTTCTATATGGATGATCTGATGACTGGCTGCCAATCTGAAATAGAAGTAGAAAGAATTTATAGTCAAATGAACAGTTTATTAGAGAAAGGAGGATTTCAATTGCAAAAATGGACAAGCAATAGGATGTGTTTTTTGGAATCCTTAAAGGAAAATTCTGGTAGAGATCTGGAAATTAAAACTGACGGGGTAACTAAGATTTTAGGACTTACATGGAACCGGAACACTGACGAATTTGATTATTCTGTGAAGATGTCACCTCCTGCTGCATCTGAAACAAAAAGAACGGTCATATCAGAAATATCACGGCTTTATGATCCGTTAGGGTGGATAGCGCCGTGCATAATAACCTCGAAGGTCTTCATACAAAAACTATGGATTAGTGGTATAGGCTGGGATGATGAACTGCCACCAGATCTCTCACAAGAGTGGAGATATTACAGATCAGAAGTAGAGAAACTGGTGGATTTTCACATTCCCAGATGGATAAGCACGAGCGATGAGGACATTACGATAGAGCTACATGGATTTAGCGATGCGTCAAATATAGCGTATGCGGCTGTGGTGTATTGTCGCATTACCGATGCTACCGCGCAAATACACTCACACCTCATAACGGCAAAAACAAAGGTAGCTCCTATTAAGCAGATATCCATTCCACGGCTGGAATTGTGTGGTTCTGTTTTAGTAGCAAACCTTTTGACCGAAGTAGCGGAAGTAATGAATATTCCGAAGGCTAACATCCATGCTTGGACAGATTCATCTGTTGTTTTGGCCTGGTTAAATGATCATCCAAGTCGTTGGAAAACTTACGTGGCCAACCGCACTTCCGAGATCCTTAGTTTGCTAGACAATACACAGTGGGCTTATGTTAAATCCACAGACAATCCAGCGGATATCGCTTCTCGTGGAGTTTCATCAGCTGATGTACTTAATGATGACCTATGGAAACGAGGACCAGGTTGGTTAAGAAATGATCACATAGAATATACTAGACCCAGCGCAATACGCACTAACGAGGAAAAGAAACTTGTTAAAGTTTACACTGCTAACCTCGTGTCTGAATTTGAAGCCATTTGGGGATCTAGGTATTCATCACTTACACGTTTAGTGAGGGTTGTTGCGTACTGTAAAAGGTTTTTGCAGTCAACAAGAGTTCGTAAAGCAAACATTAAGTTTACAGCATACCTGTCAGCTTCAGAAATTTATGAAGCCTTGGATGTGTGTATCAGGCAAAGCCAACAGCAATGGTTTCATGCAGAATTTATAGCTCTGAAAAATAAAGTTCCATTAGACAAAACGAGTCCATTATATAAATTAAATGTGTTTATTGATACATGTGAGATATTGCGCGTTGGGGGCAGACTGCGCTATTCTCAACTACTTGAAGATACAAAGCACCCAGTTGTTATTCCTCATGATTCCAGTTTGGCCAAGTTAATTGTAGACGACGCTCATGAAAAGACTTTTCATGGAGGACAGCAACTGGTACTCAATTTTATACGCACCAAGTACTGGATCAGTCGAGTAAAAAATATTGTACGAGCTCATATACGTCGTTGTGTTCCCTGTATTCGATATGCTGCGACCACAAAACAACAGTTGATGGGAGAGCTTCCAGCTTGCAGAGTGACCCCAAGCAAGCCGTTTCTTAATTCCGGGGTCGATTATGCGGGCCCCATTAATATGAGGGTCTCTAAGGGTCGTGGGCAGCGGTCGTATAAGGGCTACATCTGCTTATTTGTGTGTATGGCCACGCGCGCAGTACACATTGAGGCTGTCTCAGACTTAACAACTGAGGGTTTCCTGGCAGCGTTCAAACGATTCGTTTCCAGGCGTGGTCATTGTCGTCAAATCTGGAGCGATAATGGCACCAATTTTGTGGGCGCTGCCAAGGAGTTACAGATACTGTTCAACCAGGAGAGCTCAATGTTTAAAGACATTGCAGCTGCTCTTGCAAACTCTCAAACCGAATGGCACTTTATTCCTCCCCACGCTCCAAATTTTGGTGGATTGTGGGAAGCAGGAGTTAAAAGCGTTAAACATCACCTGAAGCGCGTCGTAGGTGACTCTACTTTGACGTTTGAAGAGCTGTCCACAGTCCTTTCTCAAATTGAGGCATGCCTAAATTCTAGACCCTTGTCTCAAGGTAGTAGCGATCCAGAGGATCCTGTACCTTTAACTCCTGGACATTTTTTGGTGGGTCATCCATTAGTGGTGGCACCCGACTACAATTATGAGCATGCCACAGTTAGTACTTTACGCAGATGGCAATTGGTACAACGTATGGTGCAACACTTCTGGCGTAGATGGAAACATGAATATTTAACACAGTTCTTCCAAAGACATAAATGGAACATTCGTCACCCTGATTATAAAATAGACGATGTAGTATTAATAAAGGAAGATAACTTACCTCCGGCTAAATGGTTATATGGTAGAATTATACAGCTGCATCCGGGTAAAGATAGCTTGACGCGCGTTGTCACTATTCGTTGTAAGGGCACTACGATTAAACGTCCAATTTCAAAATTGTGTTTTCTTCCTGTTACTGAATAACTCACAAAGCATTCAATCTGTGCTAAGATTTGTTTTTTTTGTATTTTTTTTTTACGGTGCACTATTGTTTTATATACTGTGTTATATTTTGTGCGTTATGAAACATTACTTGTGTTTTGATGGAGTTCAAGCGAACTCGGTAATGTTATGATAAAGTTTTATTTGTATGTTGTTAATCTATCTTGTCAAGTAGATAAAACTTTGTTGTGTTTGTCATGTTTTGATCGGAAACATACCTGTCAATTATACGTAATGAAGCCGTCCACTAATTAGTATTTGTTTGTAACTATCATACAGTCCATTGTTCTTGTATTTGCTGAGTTGGTTCATGGTGGGCGGTTCTAAAAGGAACATATTCCTTTTGGTGGGCGGAATGTTCAATGTACAAATAATAGTGACAAGACTAATTCGATTCCCACGCTATCCCACAAACATACTCAATATTTTGTTTAAAAAACTACCTGATAGCTCGATAGATGGCGTTGGGATCGAATTAGATCGCGCTATGGTTTCGTTACCTGGCAGGGTGTATACGACTCGGGTTTTTATGATTAAAATTGTCTTGCTCTGAAGTACTGCGTTTTATTTGAGTATCACATACTCCAAGGCACCTTGTACCGAAATTGTACAAATATACCAACCTAAGTAAACATTAAAGGTTGTTACTACAATTTTTTCGAAACTACACCCAAAATACGATTTAGCGGGTGTCAAATTTTGCTAAGAATCTTAATGCCTTCGGTTTCGTCTAGAAGTCACCAAAGGGTGTTGCACAACTGACGCTGGCATCGCCCTAATGAAGAACATCTTTAACGCCTGGAAGGATGGGCATGACGACATCGGAATCTTTTGCGACCTCTCGAAAGCGTTCGATTGCGTTAACCACAATCATAATCATCATTTATTTGTTAACATAGGTGTTTATAAATACAGATCTTAGCTTACATGGAATAGAGCGCTATGTTATGCCAGAAGGCGTACAAATATGTTGTTCAAATTTGATTTATCACAAAATAGTTAAAAACTTAATTCAATAAAATAAATAAAATGTCAATACAAATAAATAAATTGTAGTTCTAAAAACTAAAAAACACGCTTTAATGGTAAGGATAATGGGACAAACTGTTTAAATTATTGCATTGTCATCGGTCCTTGATAAGTGTGCAAAGTTTCAAATCAATCCAACGTTTTGAAGTGGGTGAAAATCACGTTCAAAGATTCCGTTACATTGATACATTGTTACATTGATACATTGATACATTGATACATAGATACATAGATACATACATACCAAGCTAATAAAAGCGTGTTAAAAAAAGCTACGTTTAGTGTCAATTATTTTAAGTTATATTTACAGTAGTTACATATTGAAAAAGAAAAAATGAATATAATAACAATATAGTAATGTCATGTTAAATTAATTTGTCATCTAAGTATTCGTCAACAGTAGAATAACATTTATCAAAAAGTTTTTTTTTTTTTTTTTCTTGAAATGTATTAAATCTAACCACGAGACACTATTGTTGAAACTCGAGCACTATGGGATTAGACATACGGCACTTGAGTTACTTAGATCACATATTTGAAAGCCAGACAAGTTAAAGTTCAGGTAAATTGAGTAAAGTCACTAGGGTCTGAAATGACAATGGGCATTTCTCAAAGTTCAATATTGGGTCCATTCCTCTTTTAAGTTTACACTAGCTGTGCCCGCGGCTTCGCTCCCGTTAACTGACTGCCTACCCTAGATACCTTTTTTTTTTTTGTAAGATGCGTCTCGCAGATTCAGTCAAAGTGATTAGCTACTGATAAACCGGACTTTACTGTGGAGACTATATAGCCTCCAGCCAGGCACAATTTTCTAAACCTAAGCGACTACGCTGAGGGCTACCCCAGTTGGAGTCGAACCTCGGCTCAGCGCGTGGCTGGGGGACAGCTATGGCTGGATCTAGATGAATGAATTTACTTTCCGTTCGTTCTTTCGCGGAGAATCTTAACACCGCCATTTAGAAAATGACTTCAGTTGCACAGCGCCATCTATCGAATATCGAGTTCAACTGTCCGATTATCTGAATTGCGTGTGTTGTGATAATTTTACTTCTTGAATACTTTAAATTCATCTAACTTTTGATAGAGTGTTCACTCCCATTGCGATGAAACAAAAACTAAGTAATACTTCATGTTACGCACAATTTGTATAAAACTTATCTACATTGGTTTCGTAAATTTTACGTGATACGTGCACAAATAAATAGTCAAACATACGAAAATGCCGGAAACGGGTTCTGTTGGTTATCCTTTAACACCCTGCATGGCAATTTTTTTCGAAATATTTTCGATGTACAAAAACGACTTTTCTACAGATTTATTATATGTATTGATGATTAACGATTTCCCCCAATGATTACAAAATCAACCGAAGATTACAAAATCAACTGAAGATATTTGCTGATGACACATCTTTGATATTTAAATTAGACCGGCGCGGCGGCGGTCACAAAATCTTGACGATATGAATAACTGTATTCATCAGGTCCAAAATTGGTTCACAGCAAACAATTTGGTACTAAATAAAAAAAAAAATGTATTAGATTCACATTGCCGAATGTTAGAAGTAGCGAATGCGACATCATGTTGAATGGAGAAAACTTGGACTATATAAATCAAACAGTTTGCCTGCGAATTACTCTAGACGACAAATTACAATGACATCACTCATAACATCTCTTACGGGTCGGCTGAGCTCGGTCGCTTATGTTGTTGGAATGATAAGACAGTTAACGGATGTAGAGACCGCGCGTTTTGTCTATTTTAGTTACTTTCACAGCATTATTATATCATACGGTATTTTGCTGTGGGGTCGGGCGGCTGACTTTGAATCAATATTTATATTGCAAAAGAGAGCTAGAGCTAGAGGCTCTGACCACATATAAGTTAAGTCAGCGAGAATCTCTTACGGAGCTATTTAAAAAGTTTTTTTTTTTTAAACGTTGCCCCACACTAGGAATTTCTTCCTGTATAGTGGGTGCATTTACAGACATATAAACTCACATACACAACACCCAGAGCCGGAACAACTATCTGTAGGTCATACAAATATTTGTTCCGTGCGGGAATCGAATCCGCGACACGCAGCGCAGCAGTCAATCACTCAACCACTGCGCCAACCGTGCGCCCGTATTATGACAGTTTATTGCCAATTTATTTATGAAAATATTATATGTTAGGAAAAATATACATCTCTTTAGTAAAGTTAGTGATAGATATAATTGTAATACTAGAAACAAAGATAAGTTAGATCAACCATCTTATAGATTAGCTAAAGTAAACACATCTTTCATGGGGTACTGTGTTAAATTCTATCACAAAAAATACCTTGTGAGATATTAAAACTAAATGAAAGAACATTTAAAACTACTGTTAAAATCACACTTTGTAAATATGTATATAACAAATTAGATGATTATATTCAAGACTACCACTCCACCCGCGTCTTCGTTCGCATGATTTCGCATTTTATTCAACTAAGTACAGATAACTTTATTATGTGCAGTTAGTGAAGGCGACCAAAAATTGTTAAATCAATAATAAATGGGGTATCGTATATATCTACGTCTTAAGTTAGGCTTTACGAAACTTTAATGACGTGTCCGATAAGTTTTAGCTAAATAAAGGGCTCGTGGGTAAATAACAGTCACACCGGTCATTCGATCAAAACCTCTGTCATGAGGCTTTGCGATAAGATCAATAGCGAGCACACCACTCTCCATCTAATACTATGAACAAGACAGTGCAATGGAGCTTTCGCACAAGTTTTACGATAAATATGAATAAAACTAAGGTTATTCTAAATACCCATCATGTGCACCCATTCTCATGAAAATCGGTGACTTTACAAAAGGTATTCATTGAATCCGACTCGGAAACACGGACAGGAAAAATGAGGTAACCGACATAGCCCCAAGAATGACCAAACTTTGGTTGCATTAAGCAGACCAGATTGTTCGCTGAGCAGATGGCCTATGGGACTGAAAGGTTCTGGAGAGGCTAAGTTGTTACTGGAAGATGCAACATCGCAAGGCCTCGCACAAGTTGGACTGATGTCCTGGCGAGGGCCGCAAGTCTGCTGAATCCGAAGTGCAGAAGACTGGTCGCGATTTTTGAGTCGCATAATTTCGGGTTTAGTTTATTAACCCAAGATCTTCAACACCCCCCAAATCATATTTTAGGGGTAGTTACGAAAAACTAATAATGACATCCTTTATTATTGATTTAGGTTAGTATTTGTGCCAATTTTCAAGTTTACTAAATAAAAGAAATAAGATTTTCCATACAACCTTTAACATCCCTTAAAAGACGCCCCTACAAGAAGTACTACGGCTACTTCGGAACCGAAATTTCACTGACATGGATAGGGTGTAGTGTGTAACCGCCTTAAGTCCAAGTAAAAGACTGCAGAATAATATGTTCCAACCTTTAGAAATTGACTCCTCAATGTCATAATATTCATACGTGTTAGGAATCCTAAATGAACTATGAAATAGCAACGCCAATGTTGAAAACTAAATAGTGATTTAATGTCCTGTGGGCTTAGTGCGAGATAACGTAATCGATCACGTTAACTTTAAAGTCAATTTGTATTGAAACTAGATAAGCGCCGTCTGGTGGCAGTACAGTGAAGCCATATATACGATTTGAAATAAGCGAACGTTTTACGTTAACGCGATCGAGTGACTACCTATAAAAACTCGCTCTAGGGCTTCTTAAGCTGGCAGGTAGGTAATAAGATTACAAGCAATAATACCTAAATACCTTGTTGTGGTAAGCGATGCAGGAGACGCCGGATCTGCGCGAGCGCATGGGCGCGAGGTTGGTCCACTGGTTCGTGTCAGGGTCGTACACTTCCACGCTGTTCATGCACTCCTGTCCGTTGAAGCCACCCGTTATGTAGATCTTATCTGAAATCAAAGCCCAAATTAATTGTGACCAAATTTTATCTGTATATCTACTCGTAATTAGTCTGTGCTGTGCTGTGTGTGTATGTCCTAATGCTGGGAAAAAACTTTCGTCTTCTTTTCCCAAACACATAAATGTCCTCTGGCATTGAGGTTCAGTCTATTCGGAAGGAGTCAATTTCAGCCTTTATCTTCGTCTTAGTCTGCTGGGATGTCACCTAGCATGTAATGGGACCTAGTCAGTGGTTCTTTTAGCCCATACCACAGCTCATCAGATCCGGTATTAATGGTAATCAGAAATGTTGGTTGTTTCACAATTTAAAGGGTTTACATAGTTTAGTTAGATTGTCTAATATCTGTTTTTTTTTTCGTAAAGTAAACTGAGATTGGGGGTTACCATTTTATCGTTACGTAATTATAGTGTCGTATCCTGAGTAGATCGAAAATCGAAGTAAAACGAAAATGAAAATATTTCACGGCAAAAAAATACATTCGTTAAGAAATTAGCGGCCCCTATTTAATTTCTACTCGTTTATGTCAGACTTCATTCTATCTATCGCATTTATTTTATTTTCGATTTCTTATTTATTACAATAAAAGTGTAGGTAGATACTATGTGTATTATTACTGTTATATTTAAATATATTACTTTTTCAACACACTTACTCATAAAGTGGCTCTAATTTCACCGCAATTAGGCACATAATGATACCTGTTACCAAACTGTGACTTTTTCATTGCTATTTTTTTTCACAAGTGAGTTATAGAGTTTTTTTTAAATTTATTGGTTAAGTTTCTTTGTTCTTAAAAAAGGTTCGATACAAAAAAGATCGTTTTCAATAGTACAAATAAATTAATGTACCTATTGCTTGCTCATTTCATGCAACTTCGTATTTAAATAGATAATTTCAACTTGTACGTGCTTAATAATTAAAACTTTCACTGAAATATAAATTTTATTTGCTCTGTAATTAAGAAAAAAATAAATTCCCTATTTTGTACATGGCTAAAACACTATCCACGAAAAGCCAAAAAAAAAGAAACCTCATTCTTTAAGTCTATGGCCGATCGCCATTGTTAGATGCGCGCGCATAGGAAAACTGATCAATTTTGCCCGCCATTGTGAAAAAAAAATCACAACTCGTTTTTACTGTTAAATATGATTTTTTTGTATTATTTTCTTCACAAGTGTGTTAAAAACGTCGTATGATACACGTGTGTATTGATGATTACCGTCCTCGGCTCTCTTAAGACCCTCACCTATACTCGGGTCTCAATGGCGCCTCAGCGGTAATCACCAACATTGCACACTTGTACCATAATGTACTATTATATTCATAAAACATTTATTTACACCAATTAGTGAAATTTATTGAGGAGTCAAGTCACATCGTAACGATGAATAACTTATGATTGAGCCTTACCTACAACGCTATATTTTCCTCGCTTGCAACATCAACATACATATAATAAATATTTAGTAAAGTCGTTTTTGTAAATCAAAAATATTAAAAAAAATTGCCGGGGTGTTAAAGGATAACTAACATTTGCATTTGCAGCTCTTTTGGATTTTATGTCTGTTTGTCTGTTTATTTGTGCACGCATCACGTAAAATGTACGAAACCAATGTATAACTTTGATACATAAACATTGAGCTTGACTTGAAGTTTTTGTTTCAACGCAATCGGTTCACTCTATCAAAAATTAGATGAATTTAAAGTGTTCAAGAAGTAAAGTATCACAAGCACAACACACGCAATTCAGGTACACGGACAGTGGAACAGCATATTCGATAGATGGCGTTGAGAATTTGACGTAATTTTCTGAATGTCGGTGTTAAGTTTCGCCGCGGAAGAATGACCCTAGAAAACAAAATTGGTAGGTAGATAGGTTACCTAGGTAGCAAAGTGCGTAGGGTAAGTAGCAAGGTAAGTAGAGTACCTATAGCCAGTTGACGGGAGACGGGAGTGAAGCCGCGGGCAATGATAGTTTTAAAAAATATGGTCATTGGCATCTGTCAGTTTAATCTACGAAATTAAAAATCACAAATAGTCTTTGGACTCTTTTAAGGTCTTAAATCTGGATGAGGCCTAGACCCCTTTCTTACTCAGTCAGATTTTAAGACCGTTAGGAAGACTAGAAGGCTACACACTATCTAGCTTGCGCTCGCATCGGATCTTTGCGTGTTCATGGGCGCGACCAGCGACCACTGGTTGATGCGGTGGTTGAACTCTCGGCCGTGTTTTGTCGGTGGTGGCGTATATCATCTCCCCTAGCACCGCCACTGACACGATGTAGCAGCGATGTGCGTTCATTGGAGTCACCTGAATGGACTACAGACTTCACTTACTATCTAGCGCAGCTGCGCTCGCATCGGATCGTTGCGCGTTCATGGGCGCGACCAGTGACCACTGATTGGTGCGGTGGGTGAACCTTTCAGCCGTGTTCTGTCGGTGATGGCCGTCGTACCCGCCCATCGCGTATATCGTCTCCCCTAGCACCGCCACTGACACGTAGCAGCGACGTGCGTTCATTGGTGCCACCTGAATACAGAAAACAATATATGAAATTTATTTGATGACACTGACGCCGGGGACAGAGACACATGTAAGCAGCAATTCTTTCCAGGATGTGCACGAGCATCAGTAATGAAGAACACGAATAAGAAGAATATGATTGACACTAAGTTTCATAAACTTTGTGTCTCGCGTCGATTTACGGTAAACAATAATTTAAACACAGATTACGATCATAAGGGAAAAGTAGGGAATAACACAGAAGTAGGCATTCGAAGATTGTATTGGCACAATCTGCTCGTTTGTTTTTGTGTTCAATTTAATCAATTGAAGCATAATTTTAAAGCAGATTCTTTATCGCGAAGACTTTGCTAACAATACATAAGTAGTTTATATTCAGTTTTATCGTTGTAAGCTATTAATAAACGTTTTATAAATTGGGTCAAAGACCTCCACAATATTCAGGCAAAACAGAAAAGGTTGTAACAATATTTAGTTACTGTGGTCAAAGAAGAGTACTTAGTTTATGTATGATCGCGTATAGACACAAGAGACATTTCAGTGTTACTTCTGGGAAGTCGAATATTGCAGATTTTCAAATAGACGACTGTGACAGTACCATCAGATATGTATGTTGGAACGGTCGACCGATGATAAAAAAACCGGTCAAATGCGAGTCGAACTCGTGCGCCGAGGGTTCCGAACCCTCTATACCGCCATAGTAAAATGATGTCAGCAAAAATTTACGGGGTCCGATAGGGCCGATGCCTGTCTGGGTCGCGGATAAATTTGAAAAAGAGTTACCGCGGCCCTGGCTCAAGCAACTGAAGGAACACGGGTGGGTTTTAGTCAGTAAAAGTCTGACACGCCCTTCCGCTTCACCCAGAGCGGGAGAAGTCATTGGATGATTTCCCACCCAAAAAAAAAAAAAGGAAAAAAAAACTACCATAAAAGTTTTCGACCTTGTTGACCTAGAATTGTCAATTTTCGTACTTACGAGTTTTTGCGAAAATCTAAATTTGCCCATATCTTTTTATCGTGTTGACTCAGGACCTTGATTTAGACACCTAATAGGGACTATAGACCTCAGTATCCAGTATAAATTTCAACTTGCTAGGTCCACCCGTTCCTTAGAAAATCGGTGGTGACACACGGACAGACGGACAAGAGAGTGATCTTATAAGGGTTCCTTTTTTACCTTTTGAGTTACGGAACCCTAAAAAAAAGTCAAATAAGTGTTACCTCCCGCCAAGACTTGGTAACGGCGTCGAAACAGCGACAGGAGTTGAAATAGTCCATGCCATCGAAGCCACCGATGACATAGATGCAGTAGCCCAGGACAGCTGTGCCGTGGTACGCTCGAGGACCTGCAGGGTCTACTTCCTCTACCTGAGGACCAAAACTTTTCACTGTATGCATTGAATAGTAGTAGTAGTAGAGATCTTTGTGCTCTGTCTCTCTGGGATACCAAAAAGCATCTATGATTCTTTTGGTATGGAGGATGTCCAAGGCAGCGGTGACCTGACCAATTAACATTAGATGGGCTTTCGGCTTATTCCATCCGTTTAGATTTGATGCAGTAAATTCGCATATACGTTTGTGTCCTCTCCATGCACTTTGCGGCAGTTTTACAATGAGCATCAAATCAGACAGGCTTTTGTACCTTAATCCAGCGATCCGCTCTTGTGTCATAGGTTTCGATAAAAGCTGTCGGTGAACCACCGCTCCATCCTCCAATTGCGAATAGAACCTGAGTTGAGAAACAGCAGTTAGTTCTTTTAAATTATTTGATTCATACAGAGCGTAACATTCGAGATGCAAGGAACACGGTTGCTCCGCGTAACTTTTTACGATACTACAAGATAAGGGCCCATCCATTAATCACGTGAGGCTTAAAAGGGGGGGGGAGGTGGTTTAGCAAAAATCACGAAATATCACAAGGGGGAGGGGGGTGTAGTAAGATATCACGTGTATTTATTTTTTCGTCAAACGCGCTATTTCTATACCGAAAAGCGGCGTGTAGTAGCGCGTGTAATATTATTTTTATTCCAGTCAAAAACAACCTGCAACCGTTCTGTCTAGACATTTTTGTCATGGTCCTTAATTTCAGAATAAAATGAGAATATACTTTATACCCAATGATATTCTAGTATACAGATATATTATGAGCACGTGCATTGTGAAGACTCGAAGAGGTCCTAATTGGGGTATTTAGTCTATGTCACCCATGGCGAAGAGCGACAGGCTTCGTCGAAACAAAAACAAAATTTAAAAATGCCATCGTGTGTATTTAGAAAGTGTGCCAATTATGATACCAAAGTACATAAAACAGAAGGTATCTCATACCAAAAGTGTGTAGGTATCTGTGCTGCCGCTGCTTTGCGGAACACTTTTTTCGGTTGTTTTGTGAGTGTATAACGTATCTGTTTATTATAATGTCATTGTTTATACCTGTATTTATAGATAATATTTAAACAAAAATAAGATTATTTGTAGGTACTAAAAATACACATGATTTTGGGTGGGGCGGGGTTAGTCTTAACCTCAACACGTATCATCAAGGAGGAGAGGGGGGGTGGTTAAAATATGCATAAAAACATCACGTGATTTATGGACGGCCCCTAACTAATCATTGTTTGGAAAAAGTTACAAAATCATTTTTGGGGAGGCCTAACAAGATGGGGTAAAGGTTGAGGGAATCCACTGGTTGAGAGAGGTATAGAATCGCCCATAGTGAAGATGCTCGGGGGAGAGTCAAGCTCATGGCCTCAGTGAACGTCTATCGGCTGATGATGATTTATAAATCATACTATTATAAATGCGAAAGTTTGGATGGATTTTTGTAACTCAATCACGCCAGAACGGCTAAACGGATCTGGATAAAACTTGGCACAGAGATAGATTATAGTCTGGAAATGCACATAGGCTTATTTTTATTACCACGCAAACGAAGTCGCGGGTAACAGCTAGTTAGTTATAAAATTAAAAAGAGAGAATAACATTACTTCGTGTGGGACTCTAGGCCGGGCAATCTCCGGCGTAGCGACTTCACCGTCTCTCTGAGCAATCATCTCCAAGTCGTACAGAAACTTCAAGGTTTCAATAATAATGGGTCGTGAACCTTCGTTACCGGTCACGTATGGATGGTCCTTAACGTTTTCTAAGAAAAACTGAAACAAAAAACACAATTTATGTACCTAAATACATTTTGTGTGCGCACAGAAGTTTTCTTCAGTCAAAGTCAAAGATTTATTTGCAGATAAATATGGTTACAAAAGTTCTTACAATGGTAGTTACAGTCGTAGACCACATCGACGCTTTGCTTATAAATACTTAGTTATTTATAGAACTCTTAATAAAGACCAAACTTAAATTCGAGCAACTAAATATTCATAAGTAAAAGTAAATATTTACTTGTGTGTCCAGTAGTCCCAGTCGTATACTCCCCATCAGTTTGACGGTATGCTGCCAACGGCTGTCGGGTTCATAGTTGACCCAGCGCAGCACCGCTTCCCAGACCACCTCCTCACTCTTCACGTTCAGTTCGTCTTCCAATATAATAGAGTTGAGTTCCTCGAGAGGCAGGTGAAGGAATTCATCGCTTTGGGTCGCCACAGTCACGAAGTAACGCAGAAGGTAACGTCTACCGTCTGCCTCAAGCTTGTAACAAAACACGCGTCTGAAACAACGCCGCGACCTAATGTTAGTTAGTCAGTTTACTTTAGATAAGTCATTGTAGCAAAAAATAGCAACAAACCGGTGAGGTGCTGCGTAATCCTATATAATGCAAGTTTTGTCCGCGTCTCCTACGTTGTAACAGTGATAGTTAACCATTAGCTCAGGACCACATTTTTAATTTGACAATGCCAAAAAGAAAAGTATTATAATCAACGCTGAATGGTTTCACTGATGCCTCTGTGAGAAAGAACGAGGCGCAACCCACCACACGGGTCCAGTGCAGGATATCAGATCTCTTCAATTTTGGTTATAGGAATTTTCGTCGTGGAATATGCTAGAAAAATATCCATCCAACAAAATCCCACTAACCTCGCAAACATCATAATACCAAGACAGTTCTTCGGATTGAGAGAGACCCTCAGATGGTCGCAGCATAGCTGCAGAACGCCGAGGAAGGCGAGGTAGTCTGCGGTCATTAGCAGCTCGTGAACGTTGGTGTCTGAGACATCGATCCGGCGCAGGTATGCGTATTCGATCAGTAACAGCAGGATCTCCGAGCGCACGCCCGATATCAGCACGTCGCTTTGTTCGCGAGAGTGCAGTGTTGTTGTAAATAGTGCCCTGTTGATCGTTGAGTATGGTTCAGTTTTTATTGGCTAACATATTACGTAGCATATCAAAACCAGAACTACTAAAAGAGATACATACATAGATACTTATAATGAAAGGACATCACTATGTTTCATTCCATGTTTCATGCAATACGTTGAAGTTTGTACTGTTTCAGGGAGTCATTGAATCAAAGAAGATGTCGGCTGCTAAACTGGTGTTATTTGTGACAGGCTAGCAATGTTATATATATGAAATGTGTTCACTCCAGCGCCCCGACCAATGCTCCAGCAGCCAGGGCAGCCAAAACACTGCGTGGTTATAGCCAGTAAGAGTCTGACAGATCCCTTCGCCCATGCTAAGGTGGAGGAAATCGATGAGAATTTTGACACGGCAAAAAAGGGCAAGGTTTTGGATCAGTATAAGTCATCATCATCTTCCACAGCCTGACTTTGGTCACTGCTGCGCATAGGTCTCTCTTTTCTTGTGCGAATTACACCCTTATTTTGGATCTACAAGTGATGGCAATATAATGCCATCGCTTGTAGATCCTGTCTACCTACTATCTCGCTGCCGGACGACCAAAAAAAAACAAACCAACCAACCAACCCTTGAACGAACCAATGAATGCTGAATGTTAGTACTAGCTACTAATATTAAAGAGGGAACAGAGTCGTACAGGAAGTATGGACTACTGACAGAGAGGTTGGTGTGGTGCACGAGAAATGCGGTGCCTTCGTCCGCGCGTACTATGGCGTCGCAGGATTGTCTCATCTAACTAGAGGTAGAGAGTGAACAGTGACGTACAGGAAGTATGGACTACAGACAGAGAGTATATGGTGTAGTGCACGGGAAAGGCGGCGCCGTCGTCCGCGCGCACTATGGCGTCGCAGGATTGTCTCATCTAACTAGAGGTAGAGAGTGAACAGTGACGTACAGGAAGTATGGACTACAGACAGAGAGGATGGTGTGGTGCACGAGAAATGCGGTGCCTTCGTCCGCGCGTACTATGGCGTCGCAGGATTGTCTCATCTAACTAGAGGTAGAGAGTGAACAGTGACGTACAGGAAGTATGGACTACAGACAGAGAGTATATGGTGTAGTGCACGGGAAAGGCGGCGCCGTCGTCCGCGCGCACTATGGCGTCGCAGGATTGTCTCATCTAACTAGAGGTAGAGAGTGAACAGTGACGTACAGGAAGTATGGACTACAGACAGAGAGTATATGGTGTAGTGCACGGGAAAGGCGGCGCCGTCGTCCGCGCGCACTATGGCGTCGCAGGATTGTCTCATCTAACTAGAGGTAGAGAGTGAACAGTGACGTACAGGAAGTATGGACTACAGACAGAGAGTATATGGTGTAGTGCACGGGAAAGGCGGCGCCGTCGTCCGCGCGCACTATGGCGTCGCAGGATTGTCTCATCTAACTAGAGGTAGAGAGTGAACAGTGACGTACAGGAAGTATGGGCTGCAGGCAGAGAGGATGGCGCGGTGCACGGGGAAGGCGGCGCCGTCGTCCGCGCGCACTATGGCGTCGCACAGCAGGCGGCACTCGCGCAGCCGGTGCAGCGCCTGCATCGCCGCCACCGACATGCACCGACCAGTCTCGCGACCCGCCGTCTGAACACCATAAAGAATCAATCAATCTACTTAAAGAGGGGGAGCCGGCAGGGTTTATGAGCAAGCACACTCAGCGCGAAAGGTTTAGCTGAAAATTTACCAAAAAGAAGTTTTCAAAGCTCACTATTACTTGTCTTATTACTTGTCTATTACTCGTCAGTTTTGCCTATTTGCCCTTTCATTGTGTGTCAATTCGTACTCAGCCAAATAAAAATGAATGACCCTGCACGTTGAGGGTTCTCTTTGGAAATTAGAAAGCGGGCCTCTGCCCAAAGAAAGGATTCTATCTGAAACTTTTCAGATATATTTCTCGCAGGTGTTCTCTCAGCAAGCCCCCAGCTACTCAGCTATCAACTTTTTGCCCTCGAGCTTGCTCAAAAACCCAGCCAGCGGAGAGCTGAGAAAGAGAAACAAATCAAGTATCTCGACTTAGCACACGAGGTTGTCAACATGTGGAATGTGGAATCAGAGATCACTGTGCCGATTGTTGTTACGGCCAACGGCCTGATGGCCTAAAACCTTGACGAACATATTACGAGGCTATTGTTGCACGTTTGGAGGCATGCGGAACAGGGTTTAAAGTCCCACAAACCTCCATAGAAAAGGGAGGATCCTCTGACCAGACGGGTGTTGTCATCCCCACTTTCCCCCACACAGCATACACAATCTCGTGCGCACCGCGTCATTATTACGAGAGCCTTTGGCGAGAGTAGACGTGTTGAAGTGTGTGGTAATTTAGTGCGTGTACGAGCCTGTGAATTACCGTATATAACCGGTCACTACAAATGGGTACGAGGATAAAGTAAGAAAAACATTGGTGTAAATAAAAAGAAGGAGGATTGGGGTAAGTCAATAATGCATGATATGACACACGGTTATTTGTTATCGTTTAGGCGCCTACATTCCGTTATGAAAGTAAGACATTTAAGCAGGTTCTACGCGATAAAAATGAAAAATTACATGGTGAATACCTATTTATTGTGTTAACACCATATAACTGCTTAAATATAACTAGGTAGCGGAAAATAAATACTGCCTAAGTATTGAGTAAATAACCGTTCCAAACTTTAATAATAAAGGAAATTTAGTATTACGAAGGTATAGAAATTCGTGTTATTCTAATCAAATAGCCAAGGGACATGACTAAGTAGTGTCTAATTACAAAAAACTGTGCCGTTAAACAAACACCAAACAGCTGTTCTAAAACAATTGCAAAATTATATTGGTGGGTATGTAAATAACAAAATTTACTTTACTATGGATAGTATTTAAACGAGCGAAAAAAAAAACAAATTAAAGGTGTAAAAAATACTGAATATGGCTTACTGAAATACTAAGTGGGCGACAAACAGTGGGCGAATACAAATGTTTAAAACAGCGACTTGAAAATATAAGTTTGTCGACAGGGCTCCTTTTTCTGTCTGCAGGGTCTAAAGTAACCTAACATAAAGGAGATGACGGGAGCTAAGTTCGCTCGCTTTGCTCGCTCACTTCAGCTCTCGTCATCCCCTTCGAACCTAACCTATCCGTGTCGGGGTGCGCTAAGTTCCCGAGCTCGCTTCGCTCGCTCTTGGATACGAATAAACCCGAACTCCCGCACTGCACAGTGATGTCGCCTCGATAGTTGTTCAGCTATTTTCAAAAGAATAATATGCTAAAATAGAAAAAATAGAACCCCAAATACAATTAAAGTATGTAACAATATTATTACCGCAGCTCACAAAAATCTCCTAAAAGGTATTACTCAAACCGGATAAATAGTTACTTACTCGGTTAATAATTTCCCCTTTACTATTTCAAATCATAACATCTGATCAAAATAATTAAATCGATACATTGTTATTTTGAAACTGAACTACTGCGCCTGCAACGCGGATATCGTTGAAATCTTTCCACAGACAATCGAGAGTCCCCTATTTAATGGAATAATTTTCTGGTTACCGTTCATAATTCAAATAGGAGTTTCCAATGATCGGAACAAAACGTTTTGATTGAATACTTAAGTTTTATGGCGGCATATTGTGATTTCGTTTCCATTCGGACACATTAAGCTATTCGAAATTGTGGTACATCGATTCTATGGAATTTCGACAATTCGAAAGTTTGATTTGATGACTTCGGAGAATTAGCCATCATATGACATTCGAAAACTAGACAAATAAAGAAATCTATGTAGAAATCTTAATGAAAGACCTTAAAACGTATATAGGTATATACGCACTGAGTGTTTATGTGAATATGTACATTGTAGACCTAAATTCCTACGTATTTATTCATTGTTTATCGAGCCTAATCCCTCAAATTAAGAGGTTAAAATTGAATCGTCTACCAATTAAAATGTTAATGGTAATAAATAGTAACTTTTAATATCACCCAAAGTGGTTTTGGTAAAAAAATTGTGTACATTATAAATATTTGTAGCCGTAACTACTCAAACGAAGATCTCAAGATTAAATTGAATTACGTCAAGCCAAGAGCCACGCAGATTCTAAAAAGCTCGTAATAGGCACGTAAATATTTGCAAACATCCTAAGGCTAAGCAGTCATGGTTACATAAGCCATGCATGCGAGCTAGGACATGCAGTTTCGAACATTTTCAATTTCGAAATTAGCTTACGAAATTGGGCCTCTCAGTTTCGAAATTTCGAAACAGGGGAGCCAAATATTTCAATCAGAATAATTTTAAATTGGTAGTCTGGATAGGTACATAAATGCAATTTTTTTTTTCAAATAAATTTATAAAAAAATACACTAAATCGCCGTTCTCGGGGAGGGCTGGGTCGACCCAACGCGAATGTATACGTACATCCGTGGTGGGGCGACCCGGACTCCCAGGCACTTCTTCTCATGCAACCGAGCGGGTGGGCAGGTTGCGGATAGCCCAACCCCGACTGCGGGACCGCAGCTATCTTTGCTGTTGGCGATCCTGTGGTCGGGGCATCTGTTAAAAAGATCCCGGACAAGAGAAGTTCCCGAAAGCCAAACCCCAGGCCTAGGGTAACCCATACACCACTTTCCTATGTGCTCATCACCTAAACAAGCCATCCCTCCCTATCCGTACACATCCCGTCGATCCTTAAATCCCTAGGTCAACTCCCAGGCCTAGGGTGACCCCCAAGAAACCCACACCCCTATCCATCAAACTCCTTCCCTCCTATCCCTATATAGGAAGGGTAACCTCGGTTTCCAATAAAAACCCACCCCCTAAACAATGAAAAAAAATGCAGAATGACAATACACTTACCCAGGTGAGTCCCGGCCAAGGCGGGGAATCCCACACCGCTTCGGCGGTTAGCTCCCAGCGTATTATGGGGGGAGCATCAAACTGCATCATTGAACAACTTATGCCGCGCTTTACAGCGCGGCCGGCTGCTGACTTAGCGCCCACAACACAGGCTGCGACAAACGCGCCCATAAACCCGACCTCGGCTGCGTCCAACGCGCCTACTGACTTGACCCCGACTGCGACACCCGCTACACGGTGTATGCCTCCCACGAACCCCTGGCAACAGAGCGTCGTGCGGAGCAGCACTAATTACCCAGACAAACACCCAGACCAGCACGGACAGACAGACTCTCGGAACTGGCAGTTCTACAACTCTCCCGGCTGTAGTGGAAGGAGTACGCCTGCTGAGTAGTCGCAAGTAAGCGTAGGGGCTACCCAGCGCGAAAAGCGGCCGGACGCGGGGCCACGGGACCGGCCGCAAGTACGCGTAGAGGCAACCCAGTGCGAAAAGCGGCTGGACACGGGGCCACGCGACCAGCCGTAAGTACGCGTGGAGAGAACCCAGCGCGAACAGTGACCAGACGCGGACCAAAGCGAGCGGAGGCAGGTACGCGAAGGAGCAACCCAGAGCGAAATGCCTTCGCAAGCGACAGATTCTGGCCGCAAACCGACCCCAAGACACTGACAAAACCCACGACGGAATCTCCTAAATCCAGACACACCAAGTGCAAGCGCAGTAGCACACGGTCAAAACAGACCGTGCCAAGCTCCCCAAACCCGCAACCTGAACCAAGTGGGACAGCGCCACGGAAAAGGATGCGCCCCGACAACACGGCCTCGCCAAGTACACTTCAGGGGGATGCCAAGCGAGTGAGAATTCACTCCGGGGAGCAGAGGACCTACGCGCGGGCCACGAAGGATATTCCTGTGCGGCTGGCGGTAGCAATCTGCCTTCCCCATCCCGGCAGAGAACTGACCCGACAAGGAGCCGAGCACATAAAGACCGCACTAGAGGACAGAATGTTGGACACGGACTTGACGACACCGCTCCCGGCCTTCCACGGATACCCACGTATAGCGGATGGCACGGTGCAGCTGTGGTGCGAAGACGAAAATGCTCTGACCTGGATGACCCAGAATGTTCCTCACATCAAACTCCCCGACAACGACCTTACACTGACGGTACTGAAACAGACCGCAGAGAACTGACCCGACAAGGAGCCGAGCACATAAAGACCGCACTAGAGGACAGAATGTTGGACACGGACTTGACGACACCGCTCCCGGCCTTCCACGGATACCCACGTATAGCGGATGGCACGGTGCAGCTGTGGTGCGAAGACGAAAATGCTCTGACCTGGATGACCCAGAATGTTCCTCACATCAAACTCCCCGACAACGACCTTACACTGACGGTACTGAAACAGACCGACGAGCCCACCCGTGTCCGAGCCTCGCTCTTCGACCCTCGTTATAGAGGTGACGTGGGCAAGCTCCACGGTATTCTGATCCGTCAGAATACCTGGTATGACATTAGTAGGTGGTCACTGTACAGGGCGACAAACGTCGCTCGAAGAATAATAATTAGTAAGCTACCTATTGCAATGAACAAAATGGTAATAGTAGTTGCGCGAAGTCTTAAATCCACCATGAGATGAGTGGTATATAGTAAGAAAACTCTAATGTATTGAAGTTTTCAAACGGTTTGGTCACGAATCAAACAGCTTAACTGTACATATTGGATATTGTTATGTACGTAGTAAATTTTTGATTTATTTTATTCCTTCTGTGTTAGTTTGACTTTTTACACCTGTCTACCTCTACCCTCTTTTCAAACTCTCTCCATCACTTAAAAGTTTTATAGTAGAAAACCAAATCCAGGGCTAAAACTCACTTTTGTACAAATATTCATTTTATTTTTTATGTCCTGTGTACAAAAATAATTAAGAATGTTCCAAATGCAATGGTGTAAATCTGTTTTCACGACCTTTACACTCTCAAGAATGTACATACCTGATAGGGTCAGCAGCTCAAACCCAATGTAAGAATGGTAGGCAACTGTCAGTTGATTTTAGCTCTAACACAGATCGTAAATCTTACTAATATTATAAATGCGAAAGTACGGACGGACGGATGCATGTCCGTCACCCAACCACGCCAGAACCGCTGAACGGATCCGGATGAAACTCGGCACAGAGACAGATCACAGTCCGGAACAACACATAGGCCACTTGTCTTGGTGTAACGTTCACTAGGGATAATTTTCGAACAGCGCGCATGCGAAGCCGCTAGAAGAAGCTAGTTCATAAGTATTTTTTCGTGACCAGAATGTAATAAGTTTACTAATATACTAAAAAGTTCCAAAGCATTCTGTTTATGATACGTATAGGCAATTAACAAACAACAACGTCTTGAAAAGATTATTTCAAAGTTAACACAAATTTGTTAACTAATATTGTAAGATAACTAACTTTATCTTTTTATAAATTAATCTTTTCTTTTTAGGTTTAATTAGTCCTAAAACCACGTAACTAAAACCCGTATTTTATAATAACCACTGCTGTTTACAGCTGGAATTTGGGCTCATATTAGGGCATGCATTCCGAAATTTCATAGTTTCGAAATTTTGGACCATATTTATCTGCTTATTAATTTCGAAATTGACACCCCTAAATTTCGAAATTTCGAATCTAATTATTTCAAATATTATGTTATTTTTTATGTATTTATGAAACTAAAAAGAGGATCATCTGAAAATGATTCTGAATTCCAATCTGAAGCCGAAGAGAACGATAAAACACCTGCTAACATTACAATAAAAGAAAGGCTAACCATGGTGTTAAATAAAAAATGAGAAGTGGAAGATACTCGGGCATTAAAAAAACAGCCTCGATAATTTATTACACGTAGAAAAGGCGCTCTATAATAATAGTGGCATAATAGAGGAATACCTAGACAAGACCTAAAGTCGTTTTTTTAATCTATTATAGGCTCCAGACCACCATTTCACCTGATGGTAAGCGATGATGTGGTCGACT
Source organism: Orthosia incerta (assembly GCA_948252205.1). Lineage (NCBI taxonomy): Eukaryota > Metazoa > Arthropoda > Insecta > Lepidoptera > Noctuidae > Orthosia > Orthosia incerta. The sequence goes on along the minus strand of OX411753.1, from coordinate 21,872,930 downwards.
ATGGAGCACGCTTGCCTAGAAGTAAAAGGGAATGGAAGGGAATTCCATCTATTTTTGCTATCGGATTGCCTTATGTCTTTTGAAGGTTCCCCTTCAAAAGGCGCCTGGACTTTTGGAGAAAAATCAGGGAGCGTAGCACAGTGACCGTCTTTTCTGAGATTAGTCCGTTTACGGACAGCGTCGCAACTCTGAGCGCCCAAAAACGCGGAGCCCTCCTGCCTTAAATAGTACAGGCGGGATTATGGCGTGTTAGGTGCCGAGGCGGTTGCCTCCACGATGCCTCCTTCTCCAAGTGGGATCGGCCCTCTCACGTTCGCACTCGGTGTGCTCCCTGCAGGAACATCACGGTCCTAGTAAAAGCAGGCTATTTCCCTCCAGTTTCTGTCTCCGCCAGCATAGCCCTCACTAGTACTGGCAGAGACAGGTCTCACACGGTCCTGGCAACCAAAACCCACCGCTCAGAGTCCCAAACAAGGTACTCCTCAAGAATGTGCTATGGCCTCTCGCCCAATCCTATTCAGGTACTTATCGTAGCACCCGTGCCCGGTTATTCCACGTTTGTTCCACGTGCGATTCGAATTACTATTTTCCACTGCAGGTAGATTTAAGTCCTGCAGCTTCGGACATCTGACAGTCAGTTTGACCAAACAGGCGCTCCATAAATTACCCCATGAATTGCCTTAATAAGCCCTAATAAGCTTCTAGAGGGAGGTGGGCTGGTTGGAATAATCCACCCAACGGCCGCCATGGCCCATACACAATGGTCCACCTGAAGGACTAAGTGCGGAAACCAAACCCCATAACACAGAACATAGAACACTAAATCGCCTCCGGCCTCCACCACTACTGAAGGGGATACCATCTAGCTATTCCGAGCTTGGAGTGGCAAGAGTCGTTTATGCGGCGGCGGCGTGGTTACGCGAGCCGGGTTTATAGATAGCGGCTCATAAAACTGAGAAGCTATAGATAAATAAACTGCAGAGGAGCATAGAGTCACCCAGCTCGTGAGTGACAGTAAGAGATGCGCAAGTCCAGTATCTTGGCCTAACGATGGACGGTGGGACTTCGAAGAGCATATCGAGCGCCTGGTCCCCCGCATTGGTAGGTCAGGTGCTTTGCATATATTAGTGCACATTCTTGGAGGACCTCGGGCAAAAGCTCGCCGCCTCTACGTGGATGTAGTGCGATCGGCGGCAATTCATGGGGTAATTTATGGAGCGCCTGTTTGGTCAAACTGACTGTCAGATGTCCGAAGCTGCGGGACTTAAATCTACCTGCAGAGGAAAATAGTAATTCGAATCGCGCGTGGAACTAACGTGGAATAACCGGGCACGGGTGCTACGATAAGTACCTGAATAGGATTGGGCGAGAGGCCAGAGCACATTCTTGAGGAGTACCTTGTTTGGTCAAACTGACTGTCTCTGCCAGTACTAGTGAGGGCTATCAGGCTATGCAGGCGGAGACAGAAACTGGAGGGAAATAGCCTCCTTTTACTAGGACCGTGATGTTCCTGCAGGGAGCACACCGAGTGCGAACGTGAGAGGGCCGATCCCACTTGGAGAAGGCGGCATCGTGGAGGCAAACGCCTCGGCGCCTAACACGCCATAATCCCGCCTGTACTATTTAAGGCAGGAGGGCTCCGCGTTTTTGGGCGCTCAGAGTTGTGACGCTGTCCGTCCACGGACTAATCTCAGAAAAGACGGTCACTGTGCTACGCTCCCTGATTTTTCTCCAAAAGTCCAGGCGCCTTTTGAAGGGGAACCTTCAAAAGACATACGGCAATCCGATAACAAAAATAGATGGAATTCCCTTCCATTCCCTTTTACTTCTAGGCAAGCGTGCCCCATAGTCGACCACATCATCGCTTACCATCAGGTGAGATGGTGGTCAAGTGCGAGCCTATAATAGATTAAATAAAAACGACTTTAGGTATTGTCTAGGTATTCCTCTATTATGCCACTATTACTATAGAGCGCCTTTTCTACGTGTTATAAAATATCGAGGCTGTTTTTTTAATGCCCGAGTATCTTCCACTTCTCATTTTTTATTTAACACCATGGTTAGCCTTTCTTTTATTATAATGTTAGCAGATATTTTATCGTTCTCTTTGGCTTCAGATTCGAATTCAGACTCATTTTCAGATGATCCTCTTTTTACTTTCATAAATACATAAAGAATAACATAATATTTGAATTAATTAGTTTCGAAATTTAGGGGTGTCAATTTCGAAATTAATAAGCAGGTAAATATGGTCCAAAATTTCGAAACTATGAAATTTCGGAATGCATGCCCTAATATGCCATTTTCTCAGCCCAAATTCCAGCTGTAAACAGCAGTGACTCATGCAACGACAGTGCTATTATAAAATATGGGTTTTAGTTACGTGGTTTTAGGGCTAATTAAACCTAAAAAGAAAAGATTAATTTATAAAAAGATAAAGTTAGTTAACTTACAATATTAGTTAACAAATTTGTGTTAACTTTGAAATAATCTTTTCAAGACGTTGTTGTTTGTTCATTGCCTACGTATCATATACAGAATGCTTTGGAACTTTTTAGTACATTAGTAAACTTATTACATTCAGGTCACGAAAAAATACTTATGAACTAGCTTCTTCTAGCGGTTTCGCACGCGCGCTGTTCGAAAATTATCCCTAGTGAACGTTACACCAAGACAAGTGGCCTATGTGCTGTTCCGGACTGTGATCTGTCTCTGTGCCGAGTTTCATCCGGATCCGTTCAGCGGTTCTGGCGTGGTTGGGTGACGGACAGGCATCCGTCCGTCCGTACTTTCGCATTTATAATATAAGTAAGATTTACGATCTGTGTTAGAGCTAAAATCAACTGACAGTTGCCTACCATTCTTTAATTGGGTTTGAGCTGCTGACCCTATCAGGTATGTACATTCTTGAGAGTGTAAAGGTCGTGAAAACAGATTTACACCATTGCATTTGGAACATTCTTAATTATTTTTGTACACAGGACATAAAAAGTAAAATAAATATTTGTACAAAAGCGAGTTTTAGCCCTGGATTCGGTTTTCTACGATAAAACTTTTGAGTGATGAAGAGAGTTTGTAAAAGAGGGTAGAGGTAGACAGGTGTAAAAAGTCAAACTAACACAGAAGGAATAAAATAAATCAAAAATATACTACGTACATAACAATACCCAATATGTACAGTTAAGCTGTTTGATTCGTGACCAAACCGTTTGAAAACTTCAATATATTAGAGTTTTCTAACCTTATACCACTCATCTCATGGTGGATCTCTGTACTTTACTTTACACCTATGTATGTATGTTTTACAAATATATTGTTGGAGTATGAGTTCTTCATTAACGTCAAACGGACGAAAAAGTTAGTTGATGGTCAAACGTAAAAGATCAGTACTCGTCATTAAAATGATCTAAAGTTTGCCTGACCATTAAGCATATTTCACGTCGGATGGTATGCCGTTGTCCGCTTGTGCTGAAAACCTGCCAACTTGGACAATTGCTCGAACAGGGCTGACTCGAACTGACGGCCCCTTTCCGTAACAATGTCTGCGGGACAGCCAAACCGGGAAATCCATCCGGACAGCTGTGCTTTAGCTACTGTCTCGGCAGTAATGTAGACGATATTACCACTTCGGGCCACCTGGTGAATCGCTCGACTGCCGTCAGACAGTACCTGAAGCCTTGCGAGATTGATAGCGGGCCCACAAGGTCGATATGGACAGTGGCGTACCTTGTACGTCCCTAATGGTGGAACACCCCTAATGGCGCTGAGACATGACGGCTCACCTTAGCCCGCTGGCATTGAAGACAAGCTCTTGCCCATTACCTGCAGTCCTTCCTTACGCCTGGCCAAACAAAGCGCTCTGCGACTAATTTGGCAGTCGCTGAAACGCCAGGATGACTGAGGCAATGTAAGCTTTCATAAACTTGCCTTCGCAGTATTTTGCGCAGTTTGGAGGTATGCGGAACAGGATATAAAGTCCCACAAATCTCCATAGAAGCTGCAAGATGCAGGATTTGTTTGACGTCATGTCATTAGTTCGTAGGTGGCGGTGATGGTGCCCACACGGTTGGATCAAAGGCCTGATACAGAACGTAGTAGGTACTCCTCGAAACATACGGCTCTTGTTGTGAAGAGGTTGTCTTTAAAGCCCTAACCATCGGTAGCTTGGACCCTGATCATAGATTTCGTTATAGTGCACCACGACATACCTCGATACAAAAAATGTGAGTAGACATTTCTCTCAATAATAAAATGAAATGTAGAGTCAAATTATGCATGAGTTTTTCAAGTGGGCGTGGATGGCCAAATCCAAAACTATGTGGAATAGTGAAAAACACTCAAAGGAGTCACAAACCAGATTTTGATCACTGCAGACCCACCGTACCCCTGGCCGTACCCCTGGTGGTACGGTGGGTATTTTATACCACTGTATGAAGTGACCGTAGTGCTTGCTGTATGAGTTTTCTCGCATATTATATTTTTTTAAGTATACAAGTAACAATTATATTTTTGTAAGTAATAAATGTATAAAAAATAAAGATCATACCCGTGAAGTAGATCCATTGAGTAATGAAATATTGAAAGAAAAGTGTAATTTAAAAAAAAAATAGTTTCATCTGATGAACCTATTGAACAAAAGAGAAAAAAAGAGATCCTGATCCTTCTTTTTTCCTTTGCTTAAACGGAGATTTTAAAGACATGGGATGAATTTTGCAATTGGGAAAAAGCCTCGGTATGAAGGCGTGGAGCACTTTCTTCAGAACGCTAGGAAGAAATCTGCACAAGTTTCTAAAATTATAGCCCATGATTTGATTGAAATAGAAGTTCCAGTCCAGTATCATAATTTCGTTTAGGCAGATTATCACTGTGACGAATCAGACAAGCAAAATCGAAACTACTAAAGCGAACCTTGCCGACTCGTAGTCACACCAGATTATCACACCAGTATGACAAACAGGATTTATTTTCTCGTTTGTCACACCACTGATTTTTCCACACCATTTATTCCTAACTAGTGCTGTCCTATATATAGCCCTTAATTCGCACTTATGTCGGACCGAAAAGAAAAAGTTACATTATTTTGTTGAACATGATAACGTCTCAAATACCCGAGAAGAACCCACGGAAAATTCACACAGACTACACGAATGAGCAGCGATAAACGCCATTTTGAAAGTATTCCCTAATATTACATTGCGAGGGTGCTATTACCATTGGAATTGTAACATTTGATGTATGAAAAATAAACCAGGACGAAGAATAGTTGCCCTGGCGAGGGCTATGCCACTTCTTCCTGACTGCGAGAGTCAACATGGCTTTGAGTATGTGAAATCTGAATCTGACGGCATGGTACAAATGGAAAAAAATATTAAATACTTAGAAATATATTTGATAAGACGCATTCATATTTGGTAAACGCCATAGAACGCCATAGTGATACAACAGTATTACCTGGTGGTATCGTTTAACTTTAAAATACCCACCGTACCACCAGGGGTACGGCCAGGGGTACGGTGGGTCTACAGTGATTTTGATGAGAATTTAAATTGCATCCAGGCCCCGTAGAAAAACTCACCAGTATAATAATTAAAATGTAGACCGCGGATATTAGCTAGTCGTTTTCTCGTTACAGATTAATTGGCTTTTGGTGAGGTCTTCATTTCTTCTGCTTTGTATAAATGAAAAGATTACCATAATAGGATGGTAAAATACTTATAGGATGTACGTAAAGTACCTATTGTTTTTGTTATATTGGCGAGTGTATTCTTATTTTGCGCATAGATACTGTGGTTAGGCATCTCTAGAGTTAGAAGACATTCGGCAATAATTATAAAAGCAGGTCGTCTCCAGTCGTAACCCGTTGCTAGAGAAGCATTGTTTATCGGGTTACGAAAAGGATCATCTCTTTAAGTAACCACAAATTCCTGTAATGCCCGCGTTTGCGGCTGCAGCGGTACGTCCTCACATCTGCTAGACTAGTACTTACTGTGTTATTCGGGTCGTTTTCCATTTCAGTGTGACTTTAACGCACAGTCATCATTATTAAATTGCCACACATTAAAAAAATCTTAAGTGTAAAATGGATATGTCGTCACAATCGAGATTTGGCTCAATAAATTTATAAAAATAACCGTAAAAAATAGCTCAAAATAGCAGAATCAAGTCATTTGATAAAACATTTTAGGTTAGCAAAAAAATGATATAAGAATGACAATCATGTCACACCTTTTTTTTCCAGATGACATTACTGGACAATAGTATTTTCATTTTCAGCGGTTGTCTTGCTGAAATCAAAAACGTTTATAATGATACTTTTTCAGTAGATAACGGCGTCCGTGGTGTTCGCGAATGTAGGTGCTGGGTGTGAGGTTATACTTGAAAGTCTATAACTTTTTAGCTACAGTCGATGTAAAAAAAAAACAAAACTTATGTTTTGTTTTTATTAGGAAAATAATCTCTCACAGTGTCACATTTGTAGCCACACACGACATAACATTAGCAGAATATTTTACAATAATTACTCAATTAACATACCTACATCTACAAACTCCTAATCTTAAAAATATAAAAAAATATTTACAAAACGTTCGTTTGCGCAATACAGGTTGGCACTCGGCTTCAACTCTGAAAGTTCTTGTAAAGCATCGCTCGAATGCTTAGTATTTTGCACTACACGACAGTACATCTGTATCAATACTTCTTCTTTACACTACGGTAATGAGGTTCAGTTGAGAGGAGTGGAGGTTTCTTTCGCGTGGATACCATCAGCCCTCAGTCGTGATAACAACGACTTGTATACTACAGGAGCGAATGGAAGAACTACGCCACGCTCTTGGATTTCACCTGAAAACAAATGAAAATGTTCAAATATCAGCTATTCTTGGAAAACCAAGGCATTTGCTAAGTGGGATTGTATAAATGCACACTAATTACACAGAAGCTCGCCTATCGAACAGTATTGGTACTAATATGCGAGGGAGAAACTCAGCACTTTAATTGTTTAATACACTAAACCACAGTTGCCATCACAACCGAAAGGATACGGTTCCTAATACATTGCTTCATGATTAAAAATCTTTCTACTCGACAGCGAATAACACGCAATGAATTATGTTGAATTGACAAAATATAATAGTTTGCGATCAAATCTATTAGGCTACTGGACAGTATTTTTTTTTTTATTTTAGCAAAACAGTAACTAGTACTACTTAAACTAGAGTACTACTACTCGTATTAGTAGTACTATTTTAACTTTTACCAATTTAATACAGGTTTATTTTTATTTTATCTTTAGGTTCTTACCATCTAGCACCATCTTAGCGGCGATGCCGGTGGGCAGGCCCACGGTCCAGGCCATGGCGGTGTGCTTGCTGGGGTCGCCGCGCACGGTCATGGTGACCTCGCGGCGCTCCCGCTTGCCGTCACTCCACGTCACGCCGAGCTCGTGGCGGAGTACCACCAGGTCTGTTTCGTCTTTTTCTGTAATTTATGGTTGATGGGTATTAGTATGGACAAAACGTAGTCGCTGTTGTTTGGGCACATGTTGTTGAGGTATGATTTAGAACGCTTTAATTGGACAATTGAATCTTTACTGCGGATTATCTGCGGATTACAATTAATAAACTAAAGAAGTCCTGCGGATTTGTTATATTCTTACCATCATTTTTATAAAAAAAACCATTGCCCAGTAATTAATCTATACTTAATATTATAAAGAGAAAAGGTTTTTTTGTCTGTTTGTTTGTACCGAATAGGCTCCGAAACTACTGGACCGATTTAAAAAAATCTTCCACCAATAGAAAACTACTTTATTCCTGAGTGACATAGGCTATTTTTATTCCCGGAAACGGGTCCTGTGGGGTGGTCCACGGGAGCGAAGCCGCGGGGAACAGCTAGTATTTAATACACTTCCAAAACTGGGTCCTCTTTCACAGAATAAGAACCTTACCAATGTAAGTTTTGCAAAGAAAATCACTAGCAACTTTTTTTTTTGGTTTGGAAATCATCCAATGTCTTCTCCCGCTCTGGGTGAAGCGGGAGGCCGTGACAGACTTTTACTGAATAAAACCCACCCATGTTCCTTCAGTTGCTTGAGCCAGGACCGCGGTAACACTTTTTCAAATTTATCCGCGACCCAGACAGGCATCAGCCCTAGCGGACCCCGTTAGTTTTAACTGACATCTCTTTGAGGCGCGCGTGGAACACTACGCGCCGTCGACTCGGGCCTGGTCCTTATCGGACGACGAGTCCGCAAGACCGCGCTTACGGTACTAACTATAACATTTGGTTTCTGAATCGAGAATTTGAAATTGAGAAAATCAAAATTAAAAGTCTTAATTGGTGAACCGCATTCCACTTTCAACTTACGTAATTGTAACCGCTTGCTGAGATAATGGCTGACAGTGTCGAGAGGTGTCCCGCACTTGACGATCTCCACGTCGTCCAGTAGCCCCAGGGACTCTAAGGACTGCGCCCCCGCAGGCCCGATGCGTTCTGATAACCTGGTCCTGAGGTTCTCGAAGAAAATTGACGAGTCCATCAGTCCAAGGAGTTCACAGGCGAATTGACGCTGCACAAAGAAAAATTAGTGTAAGAGTGTTGTTTAGTAAGTGATTGATACACGGTAAGTGCACATTTTGATAAGTTCCCGTTCAGTTCCTTATTTTGTTTTTTTTGCCCAACTGCAAGGAAAGGATTTTTCGCGAGTAGTTTGTATGTTTGTTTGTTTGTTTGTTTGTTTGTATGTATGTAATATTCTTTATTACCTCATATATTTCAAACCGCTAGACGGATTTATACACTTCTCATCAGAATAAATTGTAGTTCTAAAAACTAAAAAACACGCTTTAATGGTAAGGATAATGGGACAAACTGTTTAAATTATTGCATTGTCATCGGTCCTTGATAAGTGTGCAAAGTTTCAAATCAATCCAACGTTTTGAAGTGGGTGAAAATCACGTTCAAAGATTCCGTTACATTGATACATTGATACATTGTTACATTGATACATAGATACATAGATACATACATACCAAGCTAATAAAAGCGTGTTAAAAATCGAAACACTTCCGTTTTTATGGTTTCTGTCCTAAATTAACACAAAAGAGTTTTCATACCATGAAAAAAAATAACATGATTGATGCGAAAATTCAAAATTCAAAATTAGAATTTCATTTGTTTATCCTATAAATAAAATGATTCACTGTTTTGAGACAAATGTGTGTTTAGAGTTGGAGTACATGTCACATTAAAACTAAAAATTAGCGCTTATCTTAAAACTTTTTGTTCTGTGTTCTTTATACTGTGTGTGTACTGACTTTGGGACGTCTGAAAAGTTTTTTTTCTAAAACATATAGATACTTCGCCCGCAGAAGCCGCCCTAGTGGTGGCATTGCTGGGTTCTGGACTTAGTCAGCGTGTTGTGGCTGAAAGATTGCATCTAAGCCTGTCGTCTGATCATAGTCTACAAACGCTATCGGGCGACTGGTTTGTTCACGCGCCGTTCAGGATCTGGTAGGAATCGGGTCACTTCTAAGCGAGATGATCGATTTATTGTAACAACTTCTTTACGAAATCGACGACTTAATGCTTTTCAACTGCAGCAGTAGCTTCATGTTGTACCTAGGGTGGCTGTAAGTGACTCTACAATTAGAAGAAGGTTGAAAGAACGTGGACTGGTACCGCACAAGCCAGCAAATGGGCCGAAATGAACTGCAGAACATCGAAGAGCACGTCTTAACTTTGTACGTGAGCACCTAAATACCTCCAGTGGAACAAAGTCCTCTTTTCGGATGAGTGTAAAATTATGCTGTATGGTAACGACGGAAGGAACAGGATCTACAGAAGAGATGGAGAACGCTTTGCACAATGCTGCATTGAAGAAAAGGTCAGCTATGGTGGCGGTTCGTGAACGGTTTGGGGAGGAATCAGCGCCGACGGCAAGACAGAGCTTGTCTTTGTGTCTGGGCCAAGTCTGCCTGCACTAAACAGTCATCGGCACATCGAACAGTGTCTTGAGCCTCACGTGATGCCCTATGCACATTTTATTGGCAACGGTTTCATATTCATGCAAGACAATGCTAGGCTTCACACGCGAAGGCTCGTCGTACGAGATTATGTTAACGAAGTCGGTATCTCCATTATGCAATGGCCAGCAAGAAGCCCGGACTTGAATCCGATTGAACATCTTTGGGATGAATTAAAGAGGTGAATTCGTGCAAGAGATCCTGCCACAGAAACACTCAGCCAGCTGCAAAATGCAATCCAAGAGGAATGGAATGGAATGCCACAACATTTGATCGGAACTCTCATCCGATCGATGAAGAACCGTATGGAAGCAGTAATAAGAGCTCGGGGAGGGAATACAAGTTATTAAATAAGCGTTTCTTAGGTTTTTTTTCATTTACGTGTGTTGTTTTATCAATTTCCTTCATACTCCATACAGGGTAAAAATTAATTGTTAAACAAAATACGAAACCTATGAAAATTTAATTTGCCTTTAGAACATTAACATTAGGATTTGAAAACCTCATATTATTCATTATTAAACGACATTTGACATATATTCTTAAATATACACATTTTTCTGATAACCCTTACAAAACATAAACTTGCAAGGTGTTTCGATTTTCATCGTTAGATACGTCTTGACCGTCCAAGTGTTCTTAGATAGATGAAGTTAAAAAAAAACAAACATGGCGGGTTTTGGGCGCCATATTGTGCGAGTGTCAATTTCTTTTTTCTTACAAGCCCATCGAGTGGGGTATCAAAATGAAGGGTTTTAAGAGGTGGTTACAAAAATATATACCACTTATATGTTTAAAAGTAATCCGAATAAAAAAATATAACTAAAAAGTTGTAAATAAAAAAAGTTACCTAATAAAAAAATCAAAAACCCGACTTCTTAAGAAGCGAACTAAAACCTTGTTTAAAGAAAAATCCTGCTGCGCAGTCGGAGGATACATATTCGCGAACTGGCTGACCCTCTGATCCTCCGACTGAACAACATGTTTCTTGTTTACAGCTTTTTAGTTTGATTCTTAAGCAGTCGGGTTTTTGATATTTAAATTAACTTTTTAACATTTGGATATCCTAAAGGATGTCCTCCGCCCGGTGGGTGCAAAGGGGTCTGTCCGACTCTTACTGACTAAAACCTCACGGTGTTCTGCAGCTTCCTTTGAGTGAGGCACTGGAGTGCTTACGCATTTCGTTCACCTCCCCCGGCCAGATATGAGCCCGCATGGCCCCTTAGAAATCAGTAAAAATAAAAGCTTTTATTGGGAGGAATAATATTATGTGCAGTGTCATACCCATGTGATCTTAGGTCCATCAGGGTGCAAGGACGTATGAGGGTTGGGGTCCACGAGACCAAACAGCTGGACCGCTATCATATTTTCGGCGAAACCTATTTGAAAGACAAAATATAAAAATTTGTAAGTAATATTATAATTCATTATGTATGTGGTATTAGACATCGTAGGAGAATCCTCCATCTTGAATGGAGGTTGCGGGACTTTCTACAGTTTCTGTGTAAAAATATTTTTAAACATCCAAGTCGTTTTGGAGGAGTATGCAAAGGAAGCGAAAAAATTTCGAGTTGTTAATTTTTTTTCAGTCTTAGGAATAAGTATCAGTCATACGAAACAACTATGCAAAAAATGTACAAACATCAATTTTTTTTTCAATATCTTTTAATAGCCGTTACTAAGGAGTATACTTTAGAAAGAAGCCGTTTTGACCGTTTTACGTCACTAAAGCGGAGTTAGGGCCATAAGTGTATTTGTCAAAAACGCCTCATGTTAGGGGTCAATTAAACATTCTTGACATAATTTTTTATTTGTTAACACACGGCCATCCCACCAAAATACCTACACATGAGTTTTAGGGTTCCGTAGTCAATAAGGAACCTTTAAACTTCGCCATGCCCGTCTGTACGCAGCTTAACTCAGAGACTCTTAAGTACTAAAAGGCTGTAATTTTTTCTGGATATACATATTAATCAATCCGACAAAGAGGAAAAATATTTTTTTACGGTTTCTCCTACTGTACCTACACGTGGGGATGTTATTTTTTAAATCTACTCTCAAAATTCGCGATCTCCTTTTTAGGGTTCCGAAGTCAACAAGGAACCCTTATATGTAGTTTCGCTTTTTTCGTCTGTCCGTCAGCAGCTTAGCTCAGAGTATCTAAGTACTAGAAAGCTATAATTTGACATGGATATACATATTAATAATTCCAACAAAGTGGTAAAATAAAATAAAGTTTTTTTTTTTTTTGCCGTAGGTATACCTCTTGTAGACGTAATTTGAGGATGTTTTTTATTCTTGTTGGATAGGCCATTCAAAAATATTATTGGTCTGTTAAAACCATTTCCCGATTCAGGGATCCATTTGCGTAATATTAAGCTTTAATTTGCTAATTTTTGTCAGACTCAAGTATTCCCCTCCTGCCAGCTAAATGGTTGCTTTTGGATTTGTGAAAAAATACACGGCAGCAGTATATATAAAGAAATTATAAGGAAAACTATCATAGATAAGTAGGCTTTACAAGTTTACGAGTAATAGTCTACCAACTTATAAAATGTACTTGAAAGTTAAAAAAACATTTTGTTATTACAATGTTGGGTGCTTTCATTGTTTATGAACTTCACTATTTTTACCTAATTATGTTAAGAATGTAGCTGTATGTACGGAACCCTCGGTGCGTGAGTCTGACTCACACTAGGCCGTTTTTTTTGTTATTAAATTTGATTATTATGTAATTTTACGTATGTTTGTTAACGTGTAGGGAGGCCTAACTTCAAACATACCTTTGTATCTGATGGTTCCTCTGAACATGGTGTGCGCGTCTTCGATGCCGTAAAGCTTGGAGTACATAGTGCTGTCTCTGTTGGGGAAGCCCTCGAAAGCGAAGCCGGGCAGGAAGTTCAGATCACGGGCTACTGACATCAGCTCTCCTCCACTCAATACTTCTACAATCTGGGAACAAATGTGATGGTTTAATTTTGCTTTTCTGTATCTTCGATGTTTCCGTTCTAACTCGCTATTTTCCTACTTGGACGTAAACTAAAATATATTTACGCAAATAACATTTTTTTTTTTTTTGTGATGCTAGTGATTTAGCTGTATAGTATATACTTGTTAGTAAGTATACAATTGAGGCAAATTATATTACCTGTCCTTTGCTGAGATACTTGGCAGCAGATATGGTGTTTAGTAGAACTCCTCGAGGGTTCCATGAGAACTTGTACCTAAGAGCGTTGTCACTGAACTCTGGTGCTGGTAAACCTGAAAAGAAAAGTATGTTAGACGTTTCAAATAGTTTTAATTTGAGCAAGTTAAATTTAAGCCAACTGTCGAGTAACTTGTGAGAAAAGTTATGTGTGCTTAGTGCGAGTTTTTTAACGTACTCGCTCGTGTTAACGTAAACGATCTCTTATGTCAAAATATATACAAAGAATGAGGTTTTGCCTTGCCGTCACCAGACGGCGCTTATCCAGTTTCAATACAAATTGGCGCTAACGTTAACGCGATTGAGCGTGAGTAAAAACTCGCACTAAGGCCTCTGGTAGTAGCGGCATCGTGCGTGAAAAACGAGTGAGGAAGAGGGTAGACAGATATGTCAGCTCGTAAATAACACCCACCCGCAAAGACTTTAGTTCTCGTGATCATGGCGCTTGTAACGGTGTCGAAATATCGAGCTCTCAACAAAAATCTAAATATACATGGTAAATATCCCGAAACAAATATTAATTCTAATGATTGTGACCATGTCAGCTTAAAACTCATAAATTTGAGCCACTTCCCACCAGTGTTCAATTGAGCTGAAATATTGCAATTTTTAGTACAAAATCTTGCTGTAGCTGTTAAAATTAAAGGGTTACCTCCGCAGTATGAAACGAATGAGTCGATTCTTCCTCCATGGTTCTGGATGTCGTGAATACATTCAAGTGCGAGCAAGTGGTCGATACCGGGGTCCAAGCCAACCTCGTTTAGGAATGTGATGCCTGCATCCTTTGCACTAAACATAAATATAAAAGTCTAAATTAGAAAACACCTCGAACAGGAACAGGAATTGGATTACTAAGTCCCAATATAAATTTTATTAAAACCCAGGCAAGTAAATGAAGCGCTTGATCTAAGGCAAGATAAAGCACAAGATCGTGTCTTTCCGCATTTTCGCCTCATCGTAAAGACAAACTAAGGTAGTAGAATAGAACTAGTCGATTTGGGAGTTTTTTTAGCCTCGTGCTTGACCACTATCCCACCTGATGGTAAGCAATGATGTGGTTGACGGTGTAGCACGCTTGCATAGAAGTACCTATTCACTCTTAACTTAAAGACCTCGAGGTTTTAGCTATCGGGAGACACAGATACCGGCAGGGAATTCTATTCCTTAGCTGTAAGCATAATTAACTTACGCTTGATGCAGCTCCTGTACTTCAGGCCTCACATAAGACGCGGTGACCATGTGCGCTCCAGTATTGAGACATGCCTTCGCCACATCGCCATGCAGGTCGTAAGGCAGTAGTGAGACTACCACTCGAGCCCTGGAGGTCAACGACTGGAGGAGTGACTTGTCTTTAGCGTCCAAGTACTCTGAAGATATTCCGTAGCGCTCGGCTAGAGCGTCTGCTTCTTCTTTTACTGCTGATGCTGCAAAGGGAAATGGGTTTGTAGGATACGCGTTTATTTGTGATTAGATATCAACAGCTTATCTACTGCTGGATTGCCTCTTAAGCCGGGTTCACATAGCTGTGTCATGTCGTGTTGTGATGCGTGATGACCCATTCGATTGGCTACAAAACTCATTGTGATATGATGTAGGCTCGAATAGATTCGTATGATTGGTGATCCCCTGCCACGATACGACACGACTCAAGATGTGTCTGTAGTTAGTCGGATACCAACTAACTCGGTTGGTAATTAGTTAATAAGTCTTATTAACCCCCGACGCTGACGGAAAAAGAGGGGCGTTATAAGTTTGACGTGTTTTGCTGTGCATTTGTGTATCTGTATGTGGCATCATAGCTCCTAAACGGATGAACCGATTTTAATTTAGTTTTTTTTTTGTTTGAAAGGTGATTTTGTTGAGAGTGTTTTTAGCTGTTTGAATAAAATCAGTTCAGCCGTTCAAAAGTTATGGGCGTTTTACTGTTTGAATTGGTGTGTTTTCACAAGATATCGTGTCATAATTACGTGTTCAATAGATTGCCGATCGAAGCGTCTCTACTATGTACCTACTAGATAAATTATGTAGCATGAATGTGTCGGGTTTTTTAAAATTTTGAAATTTTACTTGTTTTACAAATAGGGATGCAATGTAGAAAATTGCAGAACTAATCGATGGATCTTGTTATATCTTAAAGGGTAAAAAACCGACAGGCTGGCAACTATAATAATATCTTCTAACTAGAATAATAACAGCATTGGGAACATTAAAAGGATGATGATCATACTCATAACACTTTTCCGTACAAACCTATGGTGATAGCAATATTCTTGTCCCTAGCCAAGTATTCCACCACAGGGGCTGACACTAGTCCGCTGCCGAGGATCAGGATTGGAGTCTGTTGGTCACTGCCTTCCACCTTGTGACGGGAACGACTGGCAAAATTAAAGTTAATTAAATGCAGTTAAATATTTCCACAAATTCGTTAAATAGTGGAAAGCACTAGAAGTATAAAAATATATTTAACTAGCTTCTGCCAGCGGCTTCGCCCGCGTGAATATCGTAAATTGTCCCTAGGTAAAATATTCCCGAAAATCCTACGTGCTATTTCAGACTATAATCTATCTCTGTGCCAAATTTCATCCAGATCCGTCCAGTCGTTTGAGCGTGAAGAAGTAACAAACATACAAACACACACACTCACAAACTTTCGCCTTTATAATATTAGTGTGATTTTAATTACTGTTTGCTCGTCTCGGCCTTTTCCGGATTGAGCAGTTAGAATATATATTATGTATGTTACTGTAAAAGTACGGTAAAACCTAGGATTTACCGGTGAAGCCTAATGCCAGCTGTAAACTCTCACGCGAGAACGCTGTAAAAATAGGTTTTTCATGATTAAATCAGAGGCCTTAGTGCGAGTTTTTACTCACGCTCAATAGCGATAACGTAAACGATGTCTTATTTCAAAATGTATACAAAAAAACAGGTTTCTCCTTACCGTCCCCAGACGGCGCTTATCCCGTTCCAATACAAATTGACGTTTACGTTAACGCGATTGAGTACGTTAAAAAACTCGCACTAAGCACGCAGTACTGAGAGCAATGTACATCATCTTCGCGGGCTCTCGCTCGTGTGTGTGCAGCCGGCATAAGATATACCAAGTCTTACTGGTAAAAGTCTGAAATAATCTATGAAATGCGCTAATTTCGGGCTTTTACTGTAACATGCTCTTATACCCTTTTACCATCTGGAATATAAGCCTATCAATGGCGAAGGCATTTTAAAATTTTAAGTAAGTACATTAGTTCTAGTTCCAGAGATTTATCTTGCATAAGTATACGAGGATTATACACATAATCTACTATCAAAATTCGCAATCTACCATTTTATTATTAGATTCAAGTTTTTCTGCCGTAATAAAGTATTCAACTTACGTATTAGCCATTCTGAGTTCATTGATGTATTCGAACGGAGGCGTCAATTTGCCGTTGCTTGTTATGATAGCCTGAAAGATTAATAAACAACGAAATTAAGTAAGTAGAGCGAGTCGTGTCGGTGCTGACGTCATAATACTAAACGACTACCCAATATTGTTATTAGATGTGGAAAGCAAAGACCGTTACCGAAATCAGTCTTGATTTCAGATCTCTTTTGTATAACGAGGATATAATTTTACTTACAAAGTCGGTAATTTATATTGATATCAGTTTAAATAATAGCGACTACTTTCGCCTGAGACACTCGTGTCTTTGACTTATCTTTGGTAGTCTATTGATAAAGAAGACAACCAATCATATTATTTTTGCGCAGTTCTGCGAATCATATTAGAGAACTAGCTGTACCCGCGGCTTCGCTCCCGGTCCAGTCAACTGCCTACCTACCTATCGCCCTATCTAACCTGCCTATTATCTACATACCATTTTTTTTCTAGTGTCATTCTTCCGCGGAGAATCTTAATACCGCCATTCAGAAAATGACGTCAAATGCACAACGCCATCTATCGAATATGGAGTTTAACTGTCCGAGTATCTGAATTGCGTGTTTTGTGATATTTTACTTCTTGAACACTTTATATTCATGTATCTTTTTATAGAGTGAACCAATTACAATGAAACAAAAACTATGCACAATTTTTATATAATAAAAGTTATCTACATTGGTTTCGTACATTTTACGTGATGCTTGCACAGCTAAATAGACACAAATTCCAAAAATGGTGGCAAAAGGTTCTGTTGGTTATCCTTCAACACCCTGGCTCTTATTTTTATAATAAAAAATAGCCAGGGTTTAATATCTTCGATGTACAAAAACTACTTCTCTACAGATTTATTATATGTACTGATATAATAATATACTTAATGGATACAGACCTAAAAAGGAATTCACGTTTCTACTTACCCCTTGTACGACAGGCGAGAATTCGTGTTCATCCAGGGGCTTAGTAGCATCAGACTTCATAATATCCTCTGAATACGGGTACAGCAAATCTCCGAAGAAGTCAGTGGACTCTCTCGGCAGCTGTGTTGGCATATTATCGATGGAACACACTAGAACTCCTGGCCCCTTGAAACTGAAGACAAAATTAAACACTATTAGCACGCTCCCGTATGGTCTAGTGGCTAGGATACCTGGCTTTCACCCAGGAGGCTCGGGTTCGATTCCCGGTACGGGAAACTCTTTTTTTATTGTTTTAATGTTACTCTAATCTGTTCATCTTCGTTTTATCATGTTTTGAAGCCCATTTATCGAACTTATTTTAATTTAGTTTAGTAAAATATATCGTAACCTTTTTATAATTTTACTTGAATTCATTTGAATTTAGTAACAGGCAATATAAATCTAAATCCTAGCAAATATGTCCGTACAAACATGATACATGTTTAAGAGGTTAATATTGATTTTTATTGAGATAATCATTCATTCAGTAATCTTTTTCCTAATAGTTACGTTTCTTGTTTGTGATTGCAAGGTGTTTTTCCAACACATAGTTTTTTTTTTCCTTTATAGTACAGCCTATTTGACTTGAATGTAGGTTGAATATATAATGGTCATACCTCTTAGTATCCTTGTTTCGATCAGCATCGTAGAGACAGAAGGGCGTGTCGATGGTGGTGCACTCGTTCATGAACTCAATAGAGCCGCCCGGATCCGCCGAAATGTCGCAGATAGCCAGCATTCTGTAAACAATCAAACCATAAATGAAGTTTCAGCCTCTGAAACCGTTATCTCCACATATGTATTAAAAGCACATGTATGAACTACAATCAACAAAAGTCACCTGTTTACATCATAATAATCATTTTATAATCGCACGTAGCCTACTATCGCTTTTCGCATGGTTGACAACAGTTTTCATGACAGTACAAAAAATTTACATTATATTCAATTTACACTTATTATCCTAATCATAATCCTGAAAATCAAATAATAGATTACATTAATAGTATTTACGTAGCATGGAGCTCGTGGCTAAATAATAACAGCCGCACGGGTCGATCATCAAGGTTAAGCAACGCTTGACGAGGTCGGTCCGTGGATGGGTGACCATTTCAACACACGAGTTTCCTCCGTGCCTCGGAAAGCACGTTAAGCCGTTGGTCCCGGCTGTTATTTGAAGATCTTTGACAGTCGTTACGGGTAGTCAGAAGCTTGAGATCTGACACCAGTCTTGCCAAGGGGTACCGTGTTACCCAGTTACTGGGTTGTGGAGGTCAGATAGGCAGTCGCTCCATGTAAAACACTGGTACTTAGCTGAATCCGGTAAGACTGGAAGCTGACCCCATTATAGTTGGGAAAAGGCTAGGCAGATGATGACGTAGCATGGAGCATGTTCGTAGAGCGTAGCATGCTCGTAGCACGTAGCAGGCTTGTAGCATGTAGCACGTGGCAAGCTCGTAGCATAAAGGATACTCGTAGCACGTAGCATGTTCTTAAAACGCAGCAGCCGCGTAGCTGATTGCGTAGCATGCAGCAAGCTCGTAGCAGAGATCAATCTTGTAGCATGTAGCAAACCCATAGCTCGTAGCATGCTCGTAGTGTGTGCGTATAGAATCTCTAATCTTTTACCTGTGTGGTAACGCTGGCGCTCCAACACTCTTCGGCAACCAAGGAGTGTGCGAGGGCAGTAACAAATGCTTCGCGTCTGGTATGGTCAGCAACTTGGGGCTGCCCACTGCCCAGTAGATGCAGTTGACTAGAACCGATGTGTATGGCGCTATCTGTTAGGAACAAATATTTTTAACATCAAATTCAAACAATGTCCCGATTATTTATTTTGTACCTAAACTCTCCTGTCTCAAGCCTGAACCTAATTTTACGTCATGTTCATGCATACAACATGATTGTACCTTCTTTTTCCCATACAAAAAATAACAGAACGTGCTACGAATTTAGATGAGACCACGTTCACACAACTGGGTCAAACTTGGAAAAAAAAAAACATTATAATCTAAGCTTTATTATACCTACTATTTACGTATAATATACGAAATAAATAACAACAGGACAAATATACATAGTTAAGTATGAGAATGACCGAACGTTCATTTTGACCGATTAATTTGTAATCACTTGTTTGTTATCCCCGTTCTTTTGATTAGATAAACTCACAAAAACATTTTTCTTTGACTCAATTTATTAATTACAATCTTAATAAGAAGATAATACTTGATATGAGATAAAATTATACCATTATCATTTAAATGTGCTATACACTTTATTATTTTGCGTTGTGGCCTATATTTTTTGCGTTTTTATTTATCCAACAAACGTGTCAACTTGGTAATTTTTCGATCTAGATAACCTCTGTACTCACTACCAATATGTGCACTATAATTTAGTTTCGTTTATTTTTAGTAATGCTTTGAGACGACGACTAACGCCAACGACCTTGAGGGAATAAAACGCACACTCGTTTCACATCCGCGCGACCCAAAATTTCGTAGTTTTTTTTACTTTCTTTCTTACTTTAAAAAAAAAAAGCCTCAGTTCAAAATGTAGATAATTAAAATATGCCCAGCGGTTTTGGTGCGATTGTAATTTTTTATCTGTGTTAGATAAAACTTTACAAATTAATTATAAAAAACAAAATTTTCTTATGCCAAATTATTATAAAAATTGTCTAATGTAACATTTATTTTTTCCAAAAAATTACGACAAGCCGTTTAGACGTGATTCTTATTTCAAAAATGAAGGGTAAGTTTACAGATAAGAGATCGGTACCTTCTGCGCGAATGTAGAGATGTATCTTTCAGGATGCTCATCGTATTCCTGAGCATCATAACCTCCACCATTTTTCCTTTCTAAATGATGTCTCCTGCGCACCTCACAACCGTAGATTTTGTTTGGACCTGAGAAGTACAAATCATGTCACAGAGGTTTTAAAATAAGAATGGAATAAACTATACCTACGGTAGTTTTGATAAGCAATAATAGACTTACTTCCATGTTCAGCCACTTTCTTCAACATTTCTGGTGGAACATATTCGTGAGGCAACTCCTGGAATATTTCTTGACTTCCCTAGAATCAAACAACACGTTATATTGGTTGTTATCTTTACGTGACACCTTCTTTAGTTTACAGACAGCTCAACAACCCTCACACGCATTAAATAATTATATAGTAATCCAATAAATCGGCGGACACAATTGTAATAGATCTAGATCTTTTTCCAGTCATAGAGTTTGGAAATATAATAATCTCACCTGAGAAACGTTTCCAGATCCAGTGAACACGAAGGTGAGAGGTCCCAGAGACTTGGGCATCATTCCCAGAGCCACTTCGTACCCCGCGTCCCTGATGGCTTGGCGCGCCATGCTCGAGTTGCGGTAGTTGTGGGAAGGCCCTATGTGCTGGACAGGAAAATTTCATTAGTCAGACATCAAAATGAAAATGGATGAACAACAACAACATTGAGTTATCTCGCCTTTGTACATGTACTTTAATTATAATCACATTGTATGTAATGTTGTTTTTGGTGTACATTAAAGAATTAAGGATGAATGGAAGAAGATTTTGTCTGTATGTCTGGAGTATTGTGAGATGAGCGTATGACTGCCGTGTAATTATAGATATTGTCATTTTTGTTTGTTTTTAGGGTTCCGTACCCAAAGGGTAAAAACGGGACCCTATTACTAAGACTCCGCGATCCACCTGTCTGTCTGTCTGTCTGTCCGTCTGTCACCAGGCTGTATCTCATAAACCGTGATAGCTAGACAGCTGAAATTTTCACAGATGATGTATTTCTGTTGTTCACCGGCCAAGTGCGAGTCGGACTCGCGCACGAAGGGTTCCGTACCATTATCACAAAAATCGGCAAAAAAAACACATTTGTTGTATGCGAGCCCCACTTAAATATTTATTTTATTCTGTTTTAGTATTTGTTGTTATAGCGGCAACAGAAATACATCATCTGTGAAAATTTCAACTGTCTAGATATCACTGTTTCTGAGATACAGCCTGGTGACAGACGGACAGACAGACAGACAGACGGATCGCGGAGTCTTAGTAATAGGGTCCCGTTTTCACCCTTTGGGTACGGAACCCTAAAAAGCACAGGACGGTCAATGTGGAGACTGTTAGCGCAGGCATATGTCTAGTATTGGAAGTCTTTCGGCTGAAGTGATGATGATGAAGTAAATACTTTGTATTCTTCCAACTATTTTAGTCCTCAGTGTCAATTGATTAAGCTATTGGTTGGTTAATTCAATTTCTTCAACTCTGTTTCTTTACGGAATTAATTGCGTGATGGTGGCGGCTTTAGTATATAATATGTATGACATTTATACAAAAATTGACCGGACTTTTTATTTTTATCTCTATTAAAACCTTGCCTTTTTATTTAACCTACATGAAAAAGGGAGTTACCCTATTTTTTATCAGTTCTTGAAGGTTAATTATTGCAATCAAAATAATCATAAATCTCCAACGACCCCACCTGAAGAATTAAATTCATTTAACTGTCCTAGAATTTCACTTATCTTGTTACCGCGCGATGATATCAGATAAACATAATATACTGAAGAGATAATTTTTATAATCACAATCAGAATGAATTAAAACATATTCAGTCAAATTTTCCATATTCTCCAAGGTTGACTTCACGTACACCCACTTCGTTCCTCTATCTATTCCATATCATTATCTATTGATTGGGACGAATGTTAATATTTCAATGGACGAAAAGTTTAAGAGAGAGTCGCTTATGTAAAACGGAATAGAATATCTGCTACCAGGTCAACCAAGATAACTCTTATGCAGTCAATAGTTACACAGTCCAGTGGACCAGAAAAAAATCAAATCAAAAAACCCGACTGCCTAAGAAGTAAACTAACAAGTACATTTTTATTTCATGCTACATAATTTATCTAGTAGTAGACACGCTTCGATCGGCAATCTATTGAACACGTAATTATGACACAATATCTTGAAAAACCGCCCGATTCTAACAGAGAAACGCTTTTCATCAAACATAGCTAAGACCACTCTCGATAAAGTCACCATTCAAACAAAAAAAACGAAATCAAAATCATTCATCAGGTTCATCTGTTTAGGAAAGCTATGATGCCACAGACAGATACACAAATACACATATACACAAAAACGCAAACACACAGGTACACACGTCATTTGCCTTTCATTGAGTATGTGCTCAATTTCATGAACTTAAATGAGTTCTTGAGACCCTGGTGTCTGAACTAAGAATTTAAAGTTAAGGACTTGTCAAACTCCAATGCTAATATTTGACAAGTAGCTTGACAATTAACGCTTGAAAAGACAAAAAAGAAACCTGGGAAGAGATAGTTTTTTAACTAGGTCACTTACCATGAACGGTGTATGATGCCCAAGAGCAAGTAGCCTGAGACCGATGCCGTGAATGATGTTGATCATGCCGGCCACTCCAGCGTATTTACCGAACGCCACCACGCGGTTACCGGAGTCGTCCATCAGCTTCTCGTAGTCTATAAGACGGATATTCTGAAAATAAGTATTTTTAAATATTAACAACATTTCCGCTGCAAAAAAAAAGGCTCAAGCAGCCCAGCCCCTCAAATTTAGTTTTTACTTGTCCTAACGTAACTCCTAGAGCAACCACTGGAATATTTTGACTGGTTCCTTGTAAAAGCCTCAAGTAAGTAGCATTGTATGGGATCAATTAGCGTCTATAGACCTAGGGCTATGAGTATTAGGATGTATGAGGCTTAGATGGATGAGAGGCTTACATTAAATTACCAAATGAATGGAAGAAAAACGTTTGTATCTTCATCATTGTGGATCAGAGTTATGAGTCTTACCTTTTTCAAAATGGCGTCCAACATTGGCATATTAGCCTCCTGCGCCTTGATGGTGTGCGAGAAGAAGCAGTAGGTCTTGTTGGGGATGAGCAGGTCGATGGGCGTCTGCTTCACACCGAATATCACGCTCGCCTCGCTGATGTCCTCCCGGACTATCGCGCCTGCGTTTATGTAGGACTGTAAGGAATTGGATCGATTAATCAAGGAAATCGGTTTTTAAAACGAGTACGGAGTCTTCCGTCGTCATACTTCAAGTCCATAAAAATGACACAGTATCTTTTCAATGAATTGGTAGGTTTCTTATGATTGGATTATGGGTCGGTAGAAGACGATCTTTGGTCAATTTGTGAGCATCCTGATTGTTTTTTTAAAGAAGTATAACACTGGTATGGAATAGACAATAAATATTAGTCCAAGGGGTATCGTGTTATTTAGTTTCTAGGCTGTGGAGATCAGATTTCTTCAATTAGGCCAATAAGCGGCACTTTTAAACGTTAAAAATTAAAATTTAAAGGTAATAATAAATTATCTCTACCATGTTGTGTGCATGTTACGGACAAGAAACGCCACACTAACTCTGATAAAAAAGTGTTTTACTACATTTAGATACATACATTAATTCATATACGTGAAGACGATGCACTCAGACTAACACTAATATACTACGTACAAATATAAAGTATTACAAGCACTAACAGGTAATTCTTTCATTTTATAGATAGGAACATGGTTCTCACATACTTACAAATCTTGCAAACATAGGTAAATTACCCTCGGTCACTTTATGTAAAATACTACTGCACAGCTGCGTCTAGTTACATTGAATGCCGACCCCAAGATATTTGAGAACAGGCTAGGCAGAAAATAGATACCTATTGTCGAGAAAAGGTCTGTTTTCAGAGGTGTTTTAAGTCTCACCAGTATCCTCCTTGTGTATCCATCCATAAGTATAGTATTTTTTTTAATTTTTGAAATATTTTTTTGTTAGAATCTTACCTGCATCGGGTAGGCCCTTCGGTTGGAAGGCTGCACGATGACCCTGACCCCCTGCCTCACCAGTCGGTTGACATTCGACGGTGCGAACGGCGCCCTTCTCTCCCATACTGACTGGTCTTCTCTGCGTATGGCTATTATGCGTCCACTCTGAAGAAATAATGTAGGGTTAGAAATATTTGAATAAGTTAGATATAGTTTATATAATAGTAGTGGACCGCGGACTACCTGTATTATTGTTTTGCCTTCTTTCTTAGATACATCCTTAGGTTTTCCGTAAAATAACGTTTTTAGAGACAAGACCGCCCATTGTGTCACCTTATGTAACTTTAAAAGAATCATTTGAAATAAAGCAGCAGAGTTCTAGTCGAGTAAACAGAATTTATTGGGAATAAAATCAGTATATCCTATTAGTTACTCATTTAATTGCATACAAATGTGTCACGAAAATAAATTTAGATTCAAGACTTTCAAGAAGATAATTACGTAATTACTCAGATGCTTTTATCACCCTATCTTTAAAGCAAAACCGTTTGCATTCAGTACAACGCACTCCAATCATACGCAGATCGTTGTCATTGTTTAAATGCGGAAACGTGTCGGTATCATTTTATCTAAATATAGAAAGAGGTCAAAGTATATGTTGTTTATTTATCTGAAGTTAGTTTAGAAGCTTTGTTTGGTTCCCACATAACCACATTTCAAGATAGGGTTTATGGTGCTCATGGTGAAACTGAATTCGTGCGGTACCTAGATTCACATGATCCTGGGCATGAAGGCCTTTGAACTGGGCAGTGAACTAAGTTGGGAACATATACTCCCTATTCCCGGTGCGTACAAGAATAAAGAATTTAAAGTTGAGTAATTGTCAAACTATATAATTTAGCCTGAAAATCTGTCAAATCTTGGTATTAAAGTTTGGTTTGACGTTCTTAACTCCAACTATTCAAATCTACCAAAGGTCTCACTCCCCATATACTTAGCAGAGTAGGTCTGAGTCCCAGCTAAGGAACAATTATAGACTGATTTAGATTTATGTGCTTTCAATCCGATGACTGATGTGAATATCTTGCCATCTCATGTTTTCCCTGTGGTAAATCTCTTTTGCAAACTGATTTAAAAAACTGCATACATGACACACATAGTAGCCTACTACGATTCCTACTCCTTTTGCTTCGTCATTAAAACACTAATCACACAGAAACTTAAGATAAATTTGACGTAATTTTTTAACTCGGGGAAAATACGTGTCACACTGTCCTCATCTAACTCGTGTAAAAGATAATGTGCTTACTTACGTACAGAGGTGCGTAAATATCATTATCATGAGATTTGCCAACCCTCGTATAAATATTTATAGACCGACTGTTATTACAGCTTATAATTCTAAATAAATCGAGAGTTCTTGACACACCCTAAAGATAGTGGGTGTCAACAAGTTTAAGGTAACAACGATAATAAAACAAATGACTGCGATAGTCCTGTAATAGGAAAAATATTCCATAATATGATGTATTTTATCTGATTAGACAGACATCATTCTCATGACTTGTTGGCATTTCTATTATCTAATGGAACTTTCCCCCCGAAATTGATTGTTTTTAATTAGTTTGAATACATTTTGGGGCTTGTTGTTTTTCATCATGACAGTCATCAGTAATTAATACAAGATTTTATTGTATTTCACCTGTCCTGATGTCTGTGTGAATGGTGTAATCAAAGCTTGCTTGTTAGATGGAATGTATTCCCGTCTTCGATTGAGCTGAAGTGCACACACGTTTATTTCTCATAACAATTCAAATTTTAATATAAATTCTTATTCTAAAAAAATCTATCTATCTTCTATCTATATACATAAAAGAGAAAGTATGTATGTTCCTTATAGGCGCCGAAACGACTGGACCGATTTTAATAAAATTTACAGATAATATTTTGATTGATCCAGCGGATAATTCGGTAAAGTTTGGTGGCGATCGGAACATTTTTTATTAACTTTGAACGCGGGTAAAGCCGCGGGCAGAAGCTAGTATACTATAAAAGCTTGTTTGTTTAACCTTAAACACTCAATGCAACAATTTCTTATAAACAGAATAATACTAGATAAAGAACAATTTTATTTCGTGTAGCGCATTGCGCTAAAAATTCGTGTAGCATTCGTAGCAATTCCAAACCTAGCGAAATTTGAAGTTGAGGTCACTGTTTTAAAGAAATATAAATGACAATTGGCTTTAATTTTCCTTAATTTATTAATCAAACATGAACATCAAAAACCCTTTAAAAATATGTTGTAGCAATAATGATCAAATATTTCGCGTGATATATTATGAACGGGTCTACCTATTTTATGTGTAACATTAAGATATGTTATCTTATTAATGTGTGTTCAATTAAACGTAGGTAAATAAGCATATCGGGCATCATAACAATAACCATCGTTATCAGTTGCTACCTAGGAATTAAAATAACTCAGTATGTCAAGCCTACGCGGCAAATAGCGAATTTGAATCAATATTAACCTTGCTTCAAGCTCCAATGTTACATTCGTTATCATTTGAAGGTTTATGAATTAATTTTAATTAGATTATAATGTTTTTTTCTTGTGTAAGTAAAGATTAATTTGAATAGGTTCGCAATGAATTTTTCTGCTCATGTTTTCTCGGCTTTACTTCAGCATTTGTTCAGGAATTTTTTTAAGATTTTTTATCAGGCAAACGCGTTCTTTACATTGTACGAGTAGTACAACTCTACCTGGGGGGTGACCATAAGCTCTTAGAGCGGTATCAATTTGATATTGTATAAGGTACAGATGTATCTGACGTGTATACATCTGTCACTTACTCGATATCAAATTGATACCGCTCTAAGAGCTTATGGTCACCCCCCTGATCAAGAATGGACATATGTAACCCTCAGTAAAATATGATGGATTACGACTTAGGTACGCAACATTTTTTTTTTTACTGGTGGCATAGAGTTTTCATTGCTACGCCACCGTCGTCGTCGTAAGTTGCTGGCAACTTGCAACTTTCAATCAATCGACCTTTTTTTCCAACTCTAATAGTGTCGGCTTACAACTTGCTTTTTGTTTTCAGTAACTAAATTAAAATTAAAACGCAGGTTTTTTTTTTACCCAACTGTGAGTTGATACGTAAATCCGAAAGGAAAATCATTTTATTGATTGACTACACATCACATCATCAACCTATAAATGTGCCCACTGCTGGGACAAAAGCCTCCTCTCTGTGAGAGGGGTTTGATTGACTAATTAATAATAATTAAAAAAAAAATGCAACGCTTGGGGATGCTTAAGTGTCCAGCAGAGGATGTATTTCAGAATAAGCCTTTCGAAAAATGACAGTACTCCTGTTTACTCAGCAATAACTTGAAAATAATTTCAAAAAATTGTCCAGCACTTTTCCATTATTTAGAATTATTCACATAAAACCGTTCCATTAATAAATTCTGTCTGTTATCTAAATATTACAGTTCCAAAAGTTTCGTAAAACGGAAAATGAAAACCGCTCCGCAAAACTTGAAAAAGACTCACCTTAGCGGAAGAAAAGTAAACCACATGTTTCAAGTACAGGCTCCTCGTACGAAGAGCCGCGGATTTGTGCAACATATTACTTAAAATATCACCAACAACACAACGAACGTGTACTTAATTAAATAAAACTTAATAAAAAATAATTAATTAAAATCGATGAGTGTACACAATGAAAGCGTTCTGTTTCTTACGAGGCGTGTTGGATATCTATTTAGTGCTACGAACTAAATTACGGAGCTCCTTTGAGAAAACATTACAATCGGCATGACGTTTTATCACCAGTGATAGTGATACCACAGTTGTTATTTGATTGTTGCTTGCGTACCATGATCCCACTTGGTTTTCGTACACAAATAATTAATGTCTAATAGTATTATAGATACTTCCTATTTTTTTTATTAGAAAGTTCTTCATACAAGCTCTATAAACGCCGTAATTTGGGTCATACCACCTTAATTACTGCGAGCGGAGCACTATTTTTAAAAATAAACGATTGTTGAAATGTCTTCTATTTTTAATATTTACAAAAACTAATAAATATGGATAAATTGAATTTTCTATTTTTTGATTAGCTAAACAATTATGGACTGTTACTAGTTTATTTTAGCATTTTTGTTGAATGGGTTACAATTAAATCGTCGTGTTAATTAGGTATCATTAACACTTATTTTAATGAGTGTAATGTACCTACAACTGATCGATAGCTTTGATGAAGTAGAACGAATGATGCTTTTGTTTTCCTTCTTATGCTTTGAATCTTTAGATATAGGACATTACCGTAGGTAAGTCTATCTATCTATCTACCTACTCATAGTCTTAGGTTTCAATCGAATTGCACCTAAATTAAAGTTATTACAATTTTATTTATTACAATAATTATTTTGACTTTGACAATATCGGGACCCTGGGGTGCGAGGGGGTGGAACCAACCTGCAGAGGCATGCCTAAGCATGTATCAGGAAATGTGACACCAACGGATGATTATCCCTGTATGCATTGTGCAAGTGCACCCAAGGGCAATCCCCGGTTGGTGCAGGAAGACTATGGATTTGGTAGGTTTAGTGGATCGATTGCCTAAAACTATAGGAGGACTACTGGCCCCTGCCTGACCACTGTTGAACTACACGGATATAAAATGGCAGTGGGTGACTGGCACACTCAATTAATAGGCCCCCATAATGGGTCGCTTGCACTTTAGTGACGAAGCGCCAAGGAGGCAACATATCCGGAGGTGCTTGAGGAGTGGAGAGGTATACCACGGCTATCAGGACAAGCCCGGAAGTACGGTCAAGACCCCTACCAGCACCAGCATCTAACTTTTTTTTTTTTTCCGGTGTGGAAAATCCTCATTGGATGTCCTCCACCCTGGGGAGGGCGGAGGGGTCTGTCAGACTCGTACTGACTAAAAACCACCCCGGTGTTCCATCTCACACCTACGCTGGGGGTCGCGGGAACAACGATACTTCCGCAACCCCCAGCTAGTGCCGGCTCGCCACTGCGGGCCCCGATCTCGGGTTGGGAGGGAGTGAGGTGTTTGCACCCCCCGCAACGTCTAAGAGGGGCGCGCGTGGAACACTACGCGCCACCACCTCGGGTCCAGATGTGTGGGGGGCGACGGACGTCCCCGCCGACGGAGTCCGTCGCCCTAGGACCCATTTAGGGGGGCCGGAAGAGGGCGTTGTCTGCCCTCCGCCGACGCCCGGCGCGTCTGCTGCGGATCGGGTTAGCGCATGAAATCTCCCTCTCCCTCTCCGCACTCTCCTTCTGCGAGACGACTGTTTCGCAGAAGGATACCACCGCGTCCCAGGACTCCTCGCTGCCGACCATAGACTCGACTACGGCCGGCAGCGACAGGTCACTGCTCACTTCAGAGATGAGGGCACGGCGTGGCTCCTCCCAAGCGGCACACTCTGCCAGCGTATGCCGCGCCGTGTCCTCCCGGCAGTCGACGCAGTGGTGACACCGGGCGTCCGGCTCCCTGTTTATGCGACACAGGTACTTCCCGAAGCAACCATGCCCCGAGAGCACCTGCGTCACCCGAAACGACAGGGAGCCGTGCCTCCTCCCGAGCCAGCGCTCGAGCACTGGCCGGACCGCCTCGATGGTGACGAGGCCGGCGGTAGGGCGTAAGAGCCTGTCCCGCCATTCCGCCACCAGGACCTCGCGGAGCTGAGACCGACGCAACTCCATATGTCGCTGCATCGGCCCATCGCCCAGCGCCCGCGCTTCCTCGCGCCACCGATACAGTGACGCGAGTACCTTCGCCTCCAGGTCCCAGGGTGGGGATCCGGCCAGTACGCAAGCCGCCTCGTATGAGATCGTCCCAGCATCTAACTGGGTTAACTTCCTTCCTCCGGGCACGTTTGCTCTTGCGAATCTCCACTCAAGCCAGCCAATTAAGGCGAGAGAGAGGTAAGATCTCTGTTCCCCGTCAGTTTTTACTCCGACCGGCCAATAAAAGCAAGCCGGAGATGAGGGACAAGACTTCTCCCTGGAGTCCAGGTCCGTGAGATCACCACTGCCCACCAGCAGCCTAAATGCGTAAGTGAATTCTCCAAAACTTCTTCTCGATTCTTTCCCAAAAACGACTTTACGTATTGCATATTAAACTCTGAAACGGAAAGGTTATGCTCTTTTCCATTACCAATATTTTGACGTAGAATTTATTGTAAAGAATGAACGAAAGCGGAAGAATCGAGATAAAACTTCACTATTGGTATTGTGTAATGTTCGAGTTTGATGAAACATAACGCAGTAGATGAACTTCAACTCAAAGGAGGATGTTTGTACTTTTTCCAAATTAGTTTCGCAATACCGAAAAAGTTGAAAGAAATGATTCTGATTCTTTGAAGGAATCGACTCGTTTGCTTTGGAGAATTCACTTACGCAATTAGGCTGCAGCTCGCCACAAAGCTGCCCTGCGGTTTGTATCTCTGTTAGTCTGGCCCCTCATCTTGGGCATGTTGCGGCAAAGTCAAATCTACCGGCACAGACATAGGGATCATTGAAGCGCGCAAGCCCCACCACGACGTCAACGTAGAAATATTATATTATTATAATTAATTATTAGTTAATAATATCAAGATCAGAGCAGACTGACTATAATTCGGATGCAATAGTTATGATACCTAGAAAATAACTGTTGCGTCCATGGTGTGGTTTCGCTCCCTTGCCTCAAAAAGGCTCTTCCCTAACTTTGGATGCATACTCTGGCAGTTTAATAGTAGCGAAAGTACCTTGACCTTATGAAACAATTACCTATCTATTTTATTTACTTAACTAAGTAACTTTTATTTTGAACTAGCTTCTACCAGAGGCTACGCCCGCGTGAAAGTCGAAAATTATCCCAAAAGAACATATTATGCCCGGGATATCCAATATGCTATTCCTGACTATAATCTATTTTTATGCCAAATTTCATCCAGATCTGTACAACCGTTCTGGCGTGAAGAAGAAACAAAAATACAAACACACTCACAAACTTTCGCCTTAAATAATATTAGTGTGATTAAAAAATATAAAAATAGATAACGCCTAATGAAATTGTAATAGCAACCATACCATCGGCCTCGTCGCGGTCACAACATTAGGTTTCGGCTCATTGATCTGATATTCTAATCTAACAAAAAGTTACCACGGTCTGTAATGTACATTGCTGATCAAGGACATACCAAACCATTTCAATTTTCATGGCAATAAAATAACCATTAAGAATTCGGACTTCGCATATTTAGGGTTCCGTACCAAACCGCAGAATAAAAAAGGTGGTTGTAATAGTAAAAAACCGGCCAAGTGCGAGTCGGACTCGCGCACGAAGGGTTCCGTACTTGGTAAATTGCGGTTTACGATTTATGACGTATTAAAAAAAAACTACTTACTAGATCTCATTCAAACCAATTTTCGGTGGAAGTTTACAATTTTATCATTCTCTTATTTTAGAAGTTACAGGCGGGGCCTGTAACTTCTAAAATAAGAAAAAAAATCATTCAGGACACACATATTACCACTTTGGAAGTGTCCCATGCACAAACTATTCAGTTTAGAAAAAAAAATATTAGAAACCTCAATATCATTTTTGAAGACCTATCCACACCACACGTATGGATTTGATGATAAAAAAAAATGTTGAGTTTCAGTTCTAAGTATGGGGCAGCCCCAAAATTTATTGTTTTTTTTTCTGTTTTTGTGTGAAAATCTTAATGCAGTTCACAGAAAACATCTTCTTACCAAGTTTCAACAGCTTAGTTCTTTTAGTTTCGGAAAAAAGTGGCTGTGACATACGGACGGACAGACAGACAGGCAGACATGACGAATCCATTAGGGGTTCCGTTTTTTGCCATTTGGCTACGGAACCCTAAAAATGAGGGAATTTCAAAGAAAAATCTGATTTATCAATATATTGGTACCTATTTGTTAGTAAAATATACTTACGAAATAATAAACGTTATCACCAAATTTCATTTCTTTTCAAATTTGGTGGCTTCTCATTGCTTTGTCACACTAATATTATAAAGGCGAAAGATTGTGAGTGTGTGTGTTTGTATGTTTGTTAATTCTTCACGCTCAAATGGCTGTACGGATCTGGATGAAATTTAGCACAGATATAGATTATAGTCTGGTATAGCACATAGGATACTTTTTATCCCGGTAATTATCCTTGGGATAATTTTCGACATTCAGGCGGGCGAAGCCGCTGGCAGAAGCTAGTTTTCCAATATATTTTCAAACAAAAATACCTACAGTGTTTATCTAAACAACGATACCCTACTCAATGGGGAATGTGTTTTTTTTTCGCGTCCCCTTTTGCTGTATGGGAGAAACCCTAAAAATCGGCTTCGAAATTTAACCATCCATATAATTTTGCTACAGACAGACATCAGTAGGTAGGTACTGATAATAATGATAGAACTAAGTTCGAACTTTTTGCAAATTACATACTTAGGTACGCTAAAACGCTTACGCTTACTTTTTTGCTTTATTATTTTTGTTACTTTTATACAGAAACGTGATACTCGAAGACATGTTAAATACCCTAACCCGCATTGCCCAGCTGGTGAATACTATAGCTATTCTCTATGGCTCTCACAAGGACCTCCAGAGGTAACTTTTGGGACTGTGTATCCCACAAGAGGATTTTTTTGGCTGACTAACTATGTTTCATTACTGTGCTCCATTCGAAAAACTTAACAACAGGACATAGTTATGCAAAACAGAATCAACCCACATCGATGAAATGTTCAAAATTTACATGAAAACTAATTTGATTTAAAGATTGACATTTAAAAAATTTTCGCGGTTGACAATATTTTATAATAAAAGCGATAATGGGGCCACTTTGACCAAATTTTTTTCAAAAATCGCTTTTTCTCAAAACTTTTATTGTGTGGCTTGACTCTGTTTTGCCTTTGCATTATTAGGTCCCAGTTGTTCATCATTTGTATTCAAATATCGATATCGACATATCCATTATTGAGCACTGCTTACTGCAGGGCATCAATGATATTCTAATTATACACAATTACACACACAAAGCAATCGAAAAAAAAGTGCCGCGCAGTAGCGGCAGCACACATACACACTTTTCATTCATCTGACATTTCACTACAAATCGAAAGGGATGGCTTGATAAAACCAATGAGGTAGGAAAACTATGGAGATGGCATATTCTACTATATGAAGAATAGTTATACAAATATCTATAATATCGACACACGCATGTCAAAAAGCGTTTTGTCTCTTTTTAAGTAACCAAGAGCTGCATATGAAAAGAAAGACATCTAAAGGTTTGTCAAGGACTAAACTTGGTAACACTTTTGAGTGACGTCAAAATCATGTCTATGCGTGACCGGTCGCCATGTTGATTGCCGAGTAAAATTGGTAGTTGTGTGCTGTATATGTACGTTTATCTGTGTAGTTGTGCTGTCAAACAGTTGCAAATGGCCTATCTCTTTGGCCAATGGGCAGCCATCTTAATTGCCCGATTTATGTAGGTATCACGCTAATTTCGTAGGTATGGCAAGTCCATAGGTTTATAAGTCAGTGGATAAAACCAACAAGAAAAAAGACACAGCTAGTGTTTGTCACTTGCGTGTGAATGTTTACAAACACTGACCACCACTTAAACCTTATAAACCTATGGACTTGCCATACCTACGAAATTAGCGTGATACCTACATAAATCGGGCAATTAAGATGGCAGCCCATTGGCCAATGAGGTAGGCCATTTGCAACTGTTTGACAGCACAACTACACAGATAAACGTACATATACGGCACACAACTACCAATTTTACTCGGCAATCAACATGGCGACCGGTCACGCATAGACGTCATGATTTTGACGTCACTCAAAAGTGTTATCAAGTTTAGTCCTTGACAAACATTTAGATGTCTCTCTTTTCATATGCAGCTCTTGGTTAGATAAAAAGAGACAAAACGCTTTTTGACATGCGTGTGTCGATATTATAGATATTTGTATAACTATTCTTCATATAGTAGAATATGCCGTCTCCATAGTTTTCCTACCTCATTGCTGACCACCAATGTTTTTTTTTTGACGTTTCGTGACATAAACTAAAGAGAAAAGTCACAATTGTGACGAATTCGATACTCGTGTCTTCACAATGTGCGCGCTCATAACTTAACTGTTTTTTAGAACATCATTGCTGTGCATAGAAAAAAATTTACTCTAGCGAGCTGCAAGGTCATGACTTATAAAGGCAGATATTCTCGGTGTGTTTTTTTTTATGTATTAAACTCACACATTTGTCACTTTATCTAACTATACCTGTGTTTTATTTTGCATAAATATCATGTATTGTATTACTTACATATTACTTACTAAAACAATTTTCTAGCGATTTTGTCTATGGTTTACCGCAACTTTACAGCTGGCTGGATGGAAATGTCAACAACGTCTAATCACTAATGTCCAACAAACGTCAAAATTGAAATTAATTTTTAGTTGTCATTTTGAACTGTATCAGTGTGGAGTTCTTGTGGTTTATATAGAAATTACGCTGTATAAAATAGAAGAATACCGCGTAATATAGAGGCAATAACTTAAGTTCTGTTTGATTAATATAAATTAAAAAATATGAGATTATAAAAGAATGAATTTAATATACATAGCTTTCAAATAGCAGAACATAATTCACCAACGTTCGTCATGGCTCGCTTCCTGTCGGAGGATAAATTAAAAGGTTTCGAAAAATACAAAGTAAGTGCTCCCCAAAATAATTAATATCATTTTAATGTGTATGAGGGTCATCTTACGGGGACAATGTGACGAAAATTTATGCTATCATTCATAAACTTTGTTTTTAACCTTAACGATTTTGAAGTGTCGATTATTATGAATAAATATAAATAATTTTAAATTGCTCAAAAACCTTTTTGTTTCAGTACAACTCAGTGGATACGAGTGTCCTCAGTAATTATGTTATGCACCCATTTTGGAACTGGTGTGTCCAGGTAAGGTTTCAGTCAGAAATATTAACATATTGATAATTTTACATAGCCAGCTGAGACTTGGTTTAGTTGTACTTTTATTTATAATTGCTGAACACTATGTTTAATGCTTTTTTAATCTTTTATCTATTGGGGTGGTAACAATACTCTCCAGACTTAAGTTTTTTACACAAATTTATTTTATCTTTTCCTCAAACATTATTAATTTTTTTTTTTCACTGGGCATCATTATTAGAATATCGGGGTTATTTAAGAATAATTATTTAATATACAAAATATTTTCAGTTTTGTCCGGTATGGGTGGCACCAAATCTGCTGACATTCTCCGGCTTCCTGCTCACGGTGCTCAACTTCTTTGTCTTCTCATATTATGACTATGGATTCTACGCTATGAGCAAAGGCAATCTCAATAATGACTACATCCCAAATTGGGTGTGGGCAGCTTCAGCGGTGACTCTGTTTGTTGCTTATACACTAGGTAAGTATTTATCTTTCTGTTCTTTAAATAATAACACTGTGCAGAGGAAAGTAGGTATACTAATTGATTCAATAAAAAAAATTGTTTGAAGAGAATGCAATAAAAATTATGAATATTCAATGAAATAAAAACAGACATTTATGCCATAAAATTAAATGCTTATGTAACATAATTACCGAGTTATATTATATATAGTATATAAAACAGTTTACTTAACACTCACTAAGAATTTGCAATTAGAATGTCAAGGTAGGTCATAGTTCATTACTCAGGATCAACTTTTGGCCTTGTCGACGGCAGAAACTATTTGGCATGCGGGGTTAAAATGCATGCCATCTGATCCGACAACACATGCGATAGGTATAGATGCTGTGATGAGCAGTAAGAAGCTAGTTCGCATACAAATACACACTTTTGTAAATTTTTGTGAAATGTATGATGATTTAGGACGAAAACGAGCGTGCGAAATTGTATAAACAGACCTTTGGGAAAATGGATACCATGAAAAAACGTCTAAATGTATCTGTTCAAAATACAATTATTTGCATCGTTGAACTACTAATCTATCCCTGTATGGTGACTGTTTTGCATTTTTTGTTCTTCTTAAGGTAGGTATTTATTTACGCCCGAAGATGCGTTTAAATAAGTATTCAAATATGGAACTTTCGACGCTCATAACTTTCAAATATATTTATGTTTTACTTTTTTGTTTCCATACAGGGCTAGATAATGATGTGACAAATTGATGTAATTTTTTATTTTGAACGTACACCGTCAAACAGTGGAGTAATCGCCAGACCACGTTTGTATGGAAGAATGATCGACTAGGGCAACCTTAAGCTATGTTGCCAAATCAAAATTCAAAGGCAGGCTAACGTTCGCATCGCGACAATATATTTATGTCGCATCCTCTCGAACCGAAACAAAACAAATAATTTTACGTTTATCTGTCTCGCTTCTGCGCCGCGCATGACAATACGACGACAAATCTTTGTAGCGCACGTTTTTTAGATTGGCAGGGAACAGGGACATTGAGAAACTTCCAATTTCCTATCTACTGAATATTTTTAATAATAAACATACTGAGGTGTGTTAATAAGCTTTATTTACAAGAAAAGATTACTTACAGTCAGTGGTGTCTCATCCCATACAAAGAAACCGTGCCGACGTACTGTACTGATTATTTTTTGTACATCGATCGCGTTCGTTTCCGTTCAACAAATATAGATGGTGATCTGTCTTATCGCCGTGGAACGGAACCGAACGCGATCGATTTACAAAATATAATCGGTATAATCAGATGAAAAACGCTAGTTACGTCGGCACGGTTTCTTTGTATGGGATGAGGCATTTGTATGCTAGTATTATATTATTTGTGATACAGTGAAGTCCCTGACTATTGTGATTTGACGACGGCAATGTTCTTTCCGTTCGAAAAGCGAACCCATAGATAATTTGCATCGCGAAACATACTGGCATCGAATATTTATACCGACGCTTCGCTAATCGAGCCGTCAATTTCAATCTACGGAAACATTTAAGGCGCAGATACCCTTGAGTAGCTGATTTTAAAATGAGAATCACGTCTAAACGGCTAGTCGTAATTCTTTGAAAAAAATATTATTATGTTATATTAGACTATTT
This sequence comes from Orthosia incerta, assembly GCA_948252205.1. Lineage (NCBI taxonomy): Eukaryota > Metazoa > Arthropoda > Insecta > Lepidoptera > Noctuidae > Orthosia > Orthosia incerta. Next base: position 21,835,333 of record OX411753.1, on the reverse strand, counting down.
TCTTAATAATTTGATCTAAGCAAATTTTGAGTTTTATTTGTATAACATATTGTAATTAATTTTTAAAGTTATGTCTAAAACAGACAAAAATACGACAATCACACCAAAACCGCTGGGCGTATTTTAATGAAATCAACACCATATCAAAGATAATTTAATTATCTACATTTTGATCTGAAGCTTTTTTTTTAAAGTCATAGAATAATAAGGAAAGTACAAAAAACTACTAAATTTTGGGTCGCGCGGGTGTGAAACGAGTGCGCGTTTTGTTCCTTCAAGGTCGTTGGCGTTAGTCGTCGTCTTAATGTACAATTGAATATATCCTATAATGCGTTTCTATCATGTTACATAATTTATTCAAAGACGACTTTGGTCGTATGCGGATATAAAATAAAATCTAATTTTATTTGCGAAGATTATCTTTAAAATTATTTAATCACATTAATGACATAGAAACAACCCATGTTACGATAAAAAGTAGCACGATAAAATTATGGAGTCACTAGTTGATAAAAGGCACTAAATTAAGTTTGCCCAAAATGTGACGTGTAGGGGTAAATAACATACCTACTTGTTCAAATTATAATAAATACATAAAACTAAATGTAAATACATGATCTTGTCAGCATTTCAAATGGGTGTTATATTCAATTTTACCTACCTATCTTCCTACTCGTAGGTAATTGCATTTGATCTGTGTGTTTGACTACCTAATTTACCTATTAAACAAATAAGTAAAAATAATACATAATTTATCATACACACAGAATGACACATACATATTAGTATATTTAACCACATATAGATGGCAAATAGATAACTTGAATGTTAATTATATAGGAAATCCTCTCTCCTAGACACTGACTGTATCTAGAATGTTGCTGTGCCCGACAGGGTCCATAGTTGTTTCTGTAACTTATATTTACCACCTGTATGTACATTATGGATGCAATAAATAAAATTTGAATTTAATTTACCTATTACCTGTTTAGTTATAAGTTAGCACTGTTCAAATTCACACAGGCCAGAGGAAAAACAATAACAAAAACTTTGACGAATATAAAAATACTACCTACGTCTTTCCTTAATCATTTTGCAGTCTGTTAAAAACAATAAGTTTAATGCTAATGATATCTTCGTCCTACTATTAGGCAACCTGCTCAGTTAACTTGACCTTTAATGTAATTAAAAATGTAGGTACAGTTCTTACGCTTGTAACTTACTTACAGTACTACTGTTTTCTTGATGTCCAATTCAATTCAATTCAATTTATTTATTCAGTAACAATTTACATTGCGTTCGAAATAATCAGCATAAAACAGTAGGTATTGGATGTACAATTAATGAATAAGAGAATTCAATTTAAATTAGAGTAATATGTTAGATTAATTAAATAAAAAAATATAAAATACCATGCACACATAATTTTAAAAAAAACAATGTCAATAATATAATAGCAATTTAAAACGAAAACAATAATCAAATATAACAATGTCAATAAATTAATAGCAATTCAAATAGAAAACAAAAATCAAAAATATGTAATAAAAGTCCAACACAAATTATACCACCTTACTCAAAAATAACATGTCAGTTTCAAGCACATTACAATTCGTCTATTGAGTAGAGACATCTTCCCAACAGATATGCCTTGAGCCTTGTCTTGAATGAGCCTGTGTACAGTATGTTTTTTAACTCCAGCGGTAATTTATTAAATATTTTAACTGCCTGATACTGTGTACTGTGTTTGACTATTTCAAGAGCCGGGGTGATTTTGTTTGCAAAGTCTTTCCTACGCGTTTTTTCCCTGACCAGCCTGCCCTCGTCTGTTTCGTAGTCATAGATGTATTTTTTAAAAGTGTTTAACAGTACTACCACATAAAGGCTAGGTACTGTGAGAATCCCAAGTTCTTTAAAATATGGTCGACAGGTGTCTTGTTGAGAGATGCGGACAATGGTTCGTATCGCTCTTTTTTGGAGAATGAATCGTCCCTCGGCAATCATCGCATTTCCGGATACAAACGAATGCTTATTTCCAAGTCCATCAATTATTAGATGTATCGTGTACTATAGCGGACGCCTCGCGGTTTCAACCGCGTAGTTCCCGTTCCTGTGGGAATACAGGGATAAAAAGTAGCCTATGTCACCCGGGGATTGTGTAGCTTCCCAACGGTGAAATAATTTTGAAATCGGTCCAGCAGTTTTTAAGTTTATTCGTTACATACAAAAATACAAATCTATCCTCTTTATAATATTAGTACAGACTAGCTGTCCCACGCGGCTTCGCTCCCGTCAACTGGCTACGTATCTACCCTATCCTACCTACCCTATTCTACACCTACCCTACACCTACCCTACACCTACCCTACACCTACCCTACACCTACCCTACACCTACCCTACACCTACCCTACACCTACCCTACACCTACCCTACACCTACCCTACACCTACCCTACACCTACCCTACACCTACCCTACACCTACCCTACACCTACCCTACACCTACCCTACACCTACATTACACCTACCCTACACCTACCCTACACCTACCCTACACCTACCCTACACCTACCCTACACCTACCCTACACCTACCCTACACCTACCCTACACCTACCCTACACCTACCCTACACCTACCCTACACCTACCCTACACCTACCCTACACCTACCCTACACCTACCCTACACCTACCCTACACCTACCCTACACCTACCCTACACCTACCCTACACCTACCCTACACCTACCCTACACCTACCCTACACCTACCCTACACCTACCCTACACCTACCCTACACCTACCCTACACCTACCCTACACCTACCCTACACCTACCCTACACCTACCCTACACCTACCCTACACCTACCCTACACCTACCCTACACCTACCCTACACCTACCCTACACCTACCCTACACCTACCCTACACCTACCCTACACCTACCCTACACCTACCCTACACCTACCCTACACCTACCCTACACCTACCCTACACCTACCCTACACCTACCCTACACCTACCCTACACCTACCCTACACCTACCCTACACCTACCCTACACCTACCCTACACCTACCCTACACCTACCCTACACCTACCCTACACCTACCCTACACCTACCCTACACCTACCCTACACCTACCCTACACCTACCCTACACCTACCCTACACCTACCCTACACCTACCCTACACCTACCCTACACCTACCCTACACCTACCCTACACCTGCCCTACACCTGCCCTACACCTACCCTACACCTACCCTACACCTACCCTACACCTACCCTACACCTACACTACACCTACCCTACACCTACCCTACACCTACCCTACACCTACCCTACACCTACCCTACACCTACCCTACACCTACCCTACACCTACCCTACACCTACCCTACACCTACCCTACACCTACCCTACACCTACCCTACACCTACCCTACACCTACCCTACACCTACCCTACACCTACCCTACACCTACCCTACACCTACCCTACACCTACCCTACACCTACCCTACACCTACCCTACACCTACCCTACACCTACCCTACACCTACCCTACACCTACCCTACACCTACCCTACACCTACCCTACACCTACCCTACACCTACCCTACACCTACCCTACACCTACCCTACACCTACCCTACACCTACCCTACACCTACCCTACACCTACCCTACACCTACCCTACACCTACCCTACACCTACCCTACACCTACCCTACACCTACCCTACACCTACCCTACACCTACCCTACACCTACCCTACACCTACCCTACACCTACCCTACACCTACCCTACACCTACCCTACACCTACCCTACACCTACCCTACACCTACCTTACACCTACCCTACACCTACCCTACACCTACCCTACACCTACCCTACACCTACCCTACACCTACCCTACACCTACCCTACACCTACCCTACACCTACCCTACACCTACCCTACACCTACCCTACACCTACCCTACACCTACCCTACACCTACCCTACACCTACCCTACACCTACCCTACACCTACCCTACACCTACCCTACACCTACCCTACACCTACCCTACACCTACCCTACACCTACCCTACACCTACCCTACACCTACCCTACACCTACCCTACACCTACCCTACACCTACCCTACACCTACCCTAGACCTACCCTACACCTACCCTAGACCTACCCTAGACCTACCCTACACCTACCCTACACCTACCCTACACCTACCCCACACCTACCCTACACCTACCCTACACCTACCCTACACCTACCCCACACCTACCCTACACCTACCCGACACCTACCCTACACCTACCCTACACCTACCTTACACCTACCCTACACCTACCCTACACCTACACTACACCTACCCTACACCCACCCTACAACTACCCTACACCTACCCTACACCTACCCTACCCTACCCTACCCTAAATAAAATTTAGAACATAAAAGCTGCTATTGTGAGTCAATATTAAAAGATAGACATATGCTGTCGCAGACTTATTTTTAGAACTTTTAAAGAAGAACAATTCCATTATACATTATATTTGCGTAACTTAAACCGCTTACGCAGCGCACGCAACAAAAGCTCTCAAAAAGGAATATTTTTGCCCGATTTAGCAACATTTTTCATTTATGCTCGGCTCCTATTGGTTGTAGCGTGATGTTATATAGCCTATAGCCTTCCTCGATAAATGGACTATCCAACACAAAAATAATTTTTCAATTCCAACCAGTAGTTCCTAAAAAAACTCTTCAGCTTTATAATATTAGTATAGATAATAATTTGAATTCAGAACTAAGTAATTTTTGTTGTTTTGTTTTGATTTCCATGTAAACTATATAGAGCTATAAAACTATTATCCTTTTTAACCGCAGCAGCTATCCGCACATATTAAAATAAATTACATTAAGTTAAAAAAGTATTAACAACTCTAAATACTTCCAACTTGATTGAAAGCATTCGGTCTTCATCGAGTGCAAAAGGCAACTAATAGAAAGCCGACGACTGACGAAACACGAAGTTTGCCGATGGACATTAATAAAATAGTTGTACTGTACACAGCTCTTGGTGGTATTTAATAACACATGAATTTTCATAAGTTGGGTATGACGACGATGAGAGTTTCGCTAAAATAGGTAAATATTGTAAGTTTAGAAAGACGATACTAGATGTCTAGTAGCGTTTTCTTTTCTTAAAGTATTACAAGGCCAGCTGGCCTGATAGCAGTCCAGCGAGAGTGCTGAGGCAGTGTGCGCCTGAACTGTCTCCTGTGTTGACACGCTTGTTCCGCCTCTCTATTGTAAAAAGAACGGTGCCGAAATCCTGGAAGCTTGCAAATGTGCAACCAGTGCCCAAAAAAGGCAACCGTGCAGGCCCTGCCCATTACCGTCCGATCGCCATGATCTCCATTCTGTGCAAAGTTATGGAAAGAGTACTGAACAGTAAGTTGCTGACCTACCTTGAAGACAATAATCTCCTCAGTGACCGTCAATATGGCTTTCGCCGGGGACGGTCAACTGGCGATCTTCTTGTGTATGTCACGCACTGCTGGGGTGAAGCCATCGAGAGACACGGCGAAGCACTTGCTGTATCGCTTGATATCTCGAAGGCCTTTGACAGGGTCTGGCACGCGAGTCTTCTCAGTAAGCTACCTGCTTATGGCATCCCCGCTGTTTTTTGTAGCTGGATATCAGACTTCCTCAGTGAACGGTCGATCCGAGTAGTCATTGACGGCTGCTCCACTGACCTTATGGCTATTGATGCCGGAGTTCCTCAGGGGTCTGTTCTCTCTGCAACTCTTTTCCTGCTGCACATCAATGACCTTGTTCAGCCTGGTATTGTTGGGTACGTAGATCACATTACTGTTTAAGAGAGATACTTGTCCAGCGCAAAAACCAGCGTGGATGAAGTTCGTTCCTTGAGAGAGGCTATGGTGGAGCGGACAGATTTGACCTTAAGCCTTGTCTCCCAGTGGGGTGATGACAATCTGGTCTCCTTTAACGCCACCAAAACACAGGCGTGTCTTTTACCGCTAAATGGAGTCTTTTCTCGATCAAAATCCTACTTTTCGGGGTGCGTCTGTTCCTGTGACTGATCGGCTCGAGCTCCTAGGCATGGAGTTGACATCGAGTCTCAACAACGGCGCCTCCATTGAGTACAAAGCCCAAATTACGGCCAAACAACTTGGCATCCTAAATAGAGTGAAGCGATACTTTACGCCTGGACAGCTTTTAACCCTATACAAAGCGCGAGTCCGATCCTGCATGGAGTATTGCAGCCACCTTTGGGATGGCTCAGCTAAATATCAGCTTGCCGCGCTTGATTCGGTGAAACGCAGAGCCAGGCGGCTCATTGGCGACGTTGAACTGGCGGATGCCAAGCTTCACAGCTCGGCTCATCGCCGCAAGGTTGCCTGCTTGTCGGTCTTCTACAGACTGTACTTCGGTGAGTGTGCTGGAGAACTCCACGACCTCATCCCACCAGCCCCCTTCTACCATCGGACATCTAGACGCACTGCAAGTTATCATCCTTACCTGCGTCAGTGTTTCCGAACGCATTCAACCCGAATCTCTTCAAAGTTAGAGTGAACAGGCTTCTTCTGGGTAAGCTCACTCCATCGTCGACTCTGTCTCTGTCACCTTTGACCTAGACTAGAGTCAAGAGCAAACCCATCTCAAATAAAAAATAAAATAAAAAAAGTATTCAGTATTTTAACTTATAAATTTACTAATTAGTCCAGCTTTACAATACACCGGCCGGCTCCCGGTCCCGGTGAGCCGGCCGGAAAAGCTAATTCAGACTTTCAGAGAAACATTTATATTTTCAAAATATGCGAACAATATAACAGCTAATATCGGTTTTGCCGCCATTATATTGAATTACTATTTTATAGAATCATAAAAATAATGCACGTGCCATATCGAATGTAAAATTTTGACGTCAGCACTGAAAAAACACCTTTAACAATCGGCGCCAGATCGAATGACGTTGTAGGTGTTAAATATACTGAAACCAGTTTAAAATTAGCGGTTTTATTGTTAATGTTTGGCCAGAGTAGATTATGTTTAGTCTCTTGTTAGATGTGCTGGAAAAATCTTTGTAAAAACAGCTTCCTTGTTATCTTGTGATGGAATCTTGATCAATTGTAACAGACTATTAAGGGTACACTAGTCGAAAATTCTTCCATACAAACGTAGTCTAGGGATTATTCCACTGTTTGACGATGTACGTTCAAAATAAAAAGTGATATCAATTTGTCTCACCATTATCTAGCCCTGTATGGAAGCAAAAAAGTAAATATTTGAAAGTTATGAGCGTCGAAAGTTCCACATTTCGACACTAATTTTAACGCATTTTTGGGCGCGAATAAATACCACCCATACAGGGATAGATTAGTAGTTCAACAATGCAAATAATTTTATTTTGAACAGATAGATTTAGTCGATTTTTTTATGATATCTAGACTGCCAAAGGTATGTTTATAAAATTTCGCGCGCTCGGTTTCGTCCTAAATTATTATCCATTTCGCTACAAATTTGCAAAAGTGTGTATTCGTACGCGAACTAGCTTCCTACTGCTCATCACAGCATCTATATCTTCCGCACGTGTTGTCGGTTGATATAAAATGCATTTCAACCCCGCGCACAAAATAGTTCGTGCCGTCGACTAGTGTACCCTTAAAGGTATAATGCTGAAAAATTACTTGGGCATCTGCCATGAGTTGGGAATCATAGCAAGGTCTCTCTACTCATCCTTTATTTTTCTTTCTGTCTGTGAATATCCTCATGGATGTGACGTGATCCCCTAGAGCGGGTGGATGGGTGTGTCTCTTATTGACTAAAACCACACCATGTTCTGTAAATATAATTGGATGGGCTGGTGGAATACCTACTTGAGCAGTTACTCACCATCCCCCGGCCGGGTCTGGAGTTGTTTACTATACGGACCTTGTGGAAACTAGAACAAATTTCCGTGCGTTCAAGTATTTTTGCCATACCTATTATTGGAAACAAATATAGCAGCTCACAATGTAGGACTTATTAATATTAATGCAAATTTTTATCCGTGGTGCTAGGCAACTGGGCTTATCCCAGTTGTAAACGACCCTTTGTGCCTATTGGCATTGTTTGTTCTGTCTCCTGCTTGATATGGAGGGAAGTGGAAATTTGTACTTTTTCCTACTCCTCCGTTATTATTTTCTGATTAATTTCGTTGCGGGATCCAAGACAGTTAAATTCATTCTCCGGGACTTCGTCGAGCTTCATTGCCTCGGCGCTATTCTGGTGGTCGCCACTGTTGATTCTGGCTTTCAGGAGTTGCAGTGGTTTGGGAATAGTGCGGTGGGATTGTCCCATCCCCCGGCCATGTATTGGCCCGCATGGACACATGCGGACACCATCACCCACTGTGGCCGTATTCGGCCGCAGTTGCAGTTGAGCGACGCGCACAGAACTCGGGCCGCGCCGTCTCGGGCCTTAGCGTGTCCCACTGTATCAGACTCTATGGTGGCCGAAAAAATGCCAACCATAGAGAGCATCATTATAGATCTTATCTGACTACCCTCATTCCTTTGAGCGGAGCTGTAATCTGTCATTTGAAAACAAAACTTAATTATAAGCAAGAAATTCCATTGTAGGTATAAATTAATGAAATATTATGCATTGAGCCATTGAAGCTAGTGCTATAATAAGCAAAATAATACTTGTACTTTCCACTATTTTATCAACATTAAATACGGCTGTTTATGAGCAATATCGCGGTAGTAAAACTGCGTATACCGATGTTTTACTCGTGTACATGTGATAATAAGCATGCTTTAGGAAGATTGGCGCTGAAATAGAAAATGTTTTGTGCCTATCTTGACACTGAACTGCCATTATTATGTAACAACTAATATACAACTTTGTATATTCATAGAACGTGGAAATTGTGACGCTAACTAAAAACAAAGTTTTCAATACAGTTGTTAAACATGGCGTACTTTCAGAGGCTATAATTATGATTCGAAAGTTAAATCTTACGCATAGGCATCTTTCTGTTACGCGGTCGTGACTTTTGTTTACGAGCTCGATCATTATGTTTGCAGTTTAGTTTTAAATTTATGAGTCAATTTAAAAAAGTTTAGGAGCAAGGAGTTTTCAAACATAGAATAAAATGGGATAGATTTTCTAAGAGGAAAAATGAATGATTCCGTACGTTTAAGCATTGAATTCTCAAAAGTCTTATAAATGGTTGTTTAATATATTTAATTACCAGTTTTAATTTAATTATTTTCACACCAACATTTGTCAAAAATCGAATAGGCTGTATAGCTGTATAGCCTGATATCGTTGTAAAAAAATAAGTCCAGTTGCAAAAACGCACCATAAGTCAGGTTTTTGGCGGGATTTTTTCGAGTGAAGTTCATCGGCTGTTAATATTATTTGCAAATTGATTCCTAGTGGATATTGTGATATAAAATTGGTGTAGTTTTGTGTCTCAACTGTCTACGCAACTGGACAATATGTGAAATCATTAACAGAAGCGATCTCAGGATAGTGGAGCGGAGAATTTTATTGTAGTATTGACTACCTCTGCTAAGCTTCCTGGGAAGGCTGACTCAATACAATTTGCTGCCAAATACTCCATAAAACATTAGAATCTGTTACATCCGTATTCTAATGCACACTAAAGAATGTTAAAATTGCACTGAAGACTAGGCAGCATGGTCTCAGACCTTAGCCTGTTCCGTCAGGAACAAATACAAAAAAAAAAAAAAAAAAAAAGCACCATAAGTCAATTTAAAAAAGTTTAGTAGCAAGGAGTTTTCATACATAGAATAAAATGGGATACGATTTTATACGAGGAAAAATTAATGATTCCGTACGTTTTAGCATTGAATTCTCATTTTTTTTTTAAAGTTGTTTAATATGTTTAATTAACAGTTTTAAATTAATTATTTTCACATTAACGTTTGTCAAAAATCGAATAGGCTGTATAGGCGGTTTTCTTTGTAAAAAAATATGTCCAGTTGCAAAAACGCGCCATATTGAAAATTTTATTTTTTGTGAATAAACAAATCTAATTCTTTGATTTGTTTTTACTGTTTCTCACAACTGTATTGAAAAACGTCGTGTGATACACGGGTGTGTAGGTTATTGCAAACTCGTGTCATTAAAAACCCTCGCCTTCGGCTCGGGCTTGTTAATGACAGCTCGTTTGCAATAACCTACTTCCCACCCTTGTATCACAATATACTATTACGAGGTATAATTTAATCACTCATTTACTCTGTTTAGCTCATTTAAGGTTTCCCTAGTCGACGGCACATACTATTTTGTGCGCGGGGTTAAGACGACGGCGACGACTAACGCCAACGACCTTAAGGGAACAAAACGCGCACTCGTTTCACACCCGCGCGACCCAAAATTTAGTAGTTTTTTGTACTTTCCTTATTATTCTATGACTTAAAAAAAAAAACCTCAGATCAAAATGTAGATAATTAAATTGTCTTTGAGATCGTGTCGGTTTCATTAAAATACGTCCAGCGGTTTTGGTGTGATTGTCGTGTTTTTATCCGTTTTAGACATAACTTTACAAATTAATTACACTATGTTATATGAATAAAACACAAAATTTGCTAATTAAGTAAATAGTCTAATATTACATATATTTTTTTCAAAAAAATATGACTAGCCATTTAGACGTGATTCTCATTTTAAAATCAGCTACTCAAGGGAATCGGCGCGCGGCGCCTTAAAATGCATGCTATCTCATCCGACAACACTTGCGAAAGAGGTAGATGCTGTGATGAGCTGCTAGTTCGTGTACGAATTAGCACTTTTGCAAGTTTGTAGCAAAATGGATGAAGATTTAGGACGAAAACGAGCGCGTGAAATTTTATAAATAGACCTTTGGGAGTCTAGATATTATGATAAAACGACTAAATGTATATTTTAAAAATAAAACTATTTGCATTCATGAACTATTAAATCTATCCCTGTATGGTGGCCGCTTTGATTTTTCTTTTTTCTTATGGTATTTATTTCCGCCCAAAGATGCGTTAAAATTAGTTTTGATATATGGAACTTTCGACGTTCATAACATTCAAATTTTTATTTTTTTGTTTCCATACAGGACTAGATTATGATGAGACAAATTGATATCATTTTTTATTTTGAACGTACATCGTCAAACAGTGGAGTTAGGGATTACTCCACTGTTTGACGATGTACGTTCTTGTTGAGCCGTTGTTTCTATAAGGTTAAATGGCGTGGAAAACTTACCTTGAGCGTTGTAGGATTTGTGCGACGTCAGGTAACTTACTGACTTAAAAAAAAAGAGTCTAATCAATTCGATACGTATGTATGTAATATTTTTGGAATTGCACAATACTCACATAGGTATGAATGTGTTACTCTGTATGGACTTCTAAACACGTGTGCCAAATTTTATAAGTGTATGTATGTTTGTCCACGCATATCGCCGAAACTCGTAATCGGATCGTGATCATTATTTTTTATTGGAATAAGTATCTCTCAGATTAGTACAAGTTTCATCAAAATCGGTTCAGCCCTTTTCCAGATAACATGTATACAAAGCAATTCGCATATTAATAAAAAAACAAATTGCAATTATATTCATTTAATGTTAATTTAGAAAAACCGGCCAAGTGCGAGTCGGACTCGCGCACGAAGGGTTCCGTACCATTATCGCAAAAAACGGCAAAACAAACACGTTTTTTGTGTGGTAGCCCCACTTAAATATTTATTTTATTCTGTTTTTAGTTATATTTGTATATATTTTGTTATAGCGGCAACAGAAATACATCATCTGTGAAAATTTCAACTGCCTAGCTATCACGGTTCATGAGATACAGCTTGGTGACAGACGGACAGACAGACGTCCCGTTTTTACCCTTTGGGTGGGTACGGAACCCTAAAAATGTTAATTTAAAATCAATGATTAATTCATGAATTTGATTACAAAAAATAAACAGACTTCTGAAGCAAAACACTAAAAAGTGCAAAAATAACTTTCGTTTCGGAAGTCGGTGTTGAAAAACGATAAAAACAAGAGTTACCTTATTTACAGTTACATTATTACATTTATTTATTTATTTATATACACTTTATTGTACACCAAGACAAAAACAATATTACATATGGAAACCTTAAAATTAAAACAAACATACAACAGGCGACCTTATCGCGTTCTGGGATCTCTTCCAGGCAACCCAGAATGGAGAGAGATAGCCTGGACACGACATGGAGTTGCACTTGGTGCAAGTTTGAATAAAACAATAAGTAACAAACAAAAAAAGCACTAAATATAAAATACTAAAATAGATACATAAATACATACACACATATAAATATACAGTCAAGAAAACAATACAGCTCCAACAAGAAGAAGATCACTGTGACAGGTAGTGCTCCTTCACCAGTCTTTTAAAGATCGGTAGTGATTGCGCGCGTTTTATTGTTACAGGCAATGCATTCCATAGACGAGCGGCCTGGACAGTAAAAGATTTGTCCAGGAAGATAGTGGCATGCATTGGCATTTTAAGTTTCATGTTATCCGATGACCTAAGAACTACATTATTTTTTGTGAAAATGTTTTCTAGCTCGTATGTGGTTACATAGATGCCGCTATAAACCCATTCCTCAAAAAGTTAATTGGGGTTAGTGTGAAAGATGATGGGTGGCGAGATGGGCAGACGACATTGCTGCTATCGCGGGTAGAGCCTGAATGACACTGGCACAGGAACGGGGGGCTATTTACGAGAAGAGAGAAGTCTATACTCAGCAGTGGGCGAAGTCTGAGGAAGATGACGAATGTGAACGCACAGATAACATAATACTAGCATACAGATGCCTCCAACAAAGAAACCGTACCGAACGAGTTTTTCGTCTAATTATACTGATTATTTTTTTAAGTACATCGATCGTGTTCGGTTCCGTTCCACGGCAGATGGTGATAGCAGCGACTTGCTAATAAAAGGGTTTACTCAATTCGTGACAATTTTTTTCTTTAAATACAGTTACGATTTTTTATCGTATTTTTATGCACGTGTTTACAGTTTCATTGTAAGTACCACAATGTGTTTCAATATAAATTAAAAAATCGAGTGGCATGCCTCAGAAATTTTAAACCGCGCAATCTATTGTAATAAATTTTAAATAATCCGTCTTCATCTTTGTAATATGAATTATGAGCGTTGATTAAACAAGAACATGATAAATTCTAGAAAATGTTAATTTTACACACAATTCAATAACAAATCGATGCATATAGCGCCATCTAGTGGTATTTATTTAAACCAAATTTTGTTTCTTAGAGCTGCGACCCCGTGGTGAAAGTCTTCTGATTATTAATGTCGGCATATTTTATGAAACAAATCAAAGCTGTACACAGTAACTAAGTGCGATTGCGATGTCTACTTGATCTCTCATTCTTATTGTTGCCCTTTCTTATCTAATGTTAAATTTAATGTGTCGTGCGATACCAGACGTTTCATCACATCCTCGTTCCTAACTACAGTTCAAACTTTAACTATGCATTATTTGTAAGTTTTAATAGATACGTGATTATAAATATTTATGTTGTTTTGTTGCGGTAGTTAACGCAGAAAGTGTTAGAATTTAGAATACAAATAAGATAATAATAAAAACGACTTCCGAAATAGTTGTATCTACATGGCTCCCCTAATTTATAATGCTTTGCCGAAGTCAATTACCCTTGTATATTCGGCACTACGGAGGTGGTTGTTGCAGGAATGTTTTTACTCAATTCACGATATTTTTGTAAAATGTCCCTGTAATTCTTTTTCTCTTGATCTGGCATCAAAAGTGATAATATGTTCAATGTATTTTTTCATTTAATAATGATAAAAATGTAAGTGTGCAGTATGTAGCTATAAAATGATTGAAATAATATTTAAATTGTACCTCATATTAAGGCGCCTCCCCGAGCAAAACGCCGCGCTAGTCGTTTTTGTGCAGTTTTTAAGAGCCATCTACTCTTTATTTAAAAAGAAATAACAATTAATATAAATACATTAAATTTCTACATAATATTGATTCTAAAATGGTAGCACACTTTTTTTTTTAAAGAGCACTAATCTCCTTCCAACAAAACCATAAAATGTGAAATAATTATTGATAGCATGCATCTCCTCGTAAAGAGTTCATTAATTATTTTTTATACTAACACTAATGTATAGATAATTTGATAACGAACATTTTGTAAGTTTTATTTTTTTCAAAAGACCAATATTCGATTTTATAAAGATTTTATTCTAAAATCTGGGCGTATTCACTACCGTAATTCATGCGCCGAGGTGCCGCTAGGCCAATAGGAATGCTCATATCTCATGCTGATTTTTTGGTCAGGGTACGGCCTTAATGTAATTGAATTTTGCATGCCGTTAAAACGGTGAGACATGTAGCACTATGCAATGATATGAAATGAACACCTCTGTAAACATGGTGTTTACAGTGTAAACACCATGTTTCTAGCAAATAAATATTCTATTTCTATTCTAAAAAAATAAGTACCTAACTATGTTTGAGCACTTTCGGATGAGTTGATGAAATCAATAGTCCTTCGAGTAGAAGTACCTACCTATATTTACTTACCCGAATAAACTCATATTTAAGTAGTACTACATATTTAAGTAGTAAAATATCATCAACGGTTGAAAACCAGTTTTTGGCTACTCCTGGAGATAGGTACCTTCCTAGCAATACGAAATGTTGTCACAAACATTTTATTTTTAGATAAACCGCGTGAAAATCATACTCAGTGTTATGTAAGCAATTAGCACGTATCAGTCACTCAAATTATATTAATAAGTGTAGTGTAGTTTTAATGATACAATATTCTCTTATCTACACTACGGTTTTGGCCTTGTGAACCAAAACTTTGGGAATATCTAACGCTACTACGTATTCGATGTGTAAGGTGTGGGCTCTTCGCCGAATGAATGGTTTATTCTAGATTTGACGCCTTTCGGAAAACCTCGAAATAGATTCCTGCAGCCTTATTACGTAATGAATTCGTCAAGGCAAAGGGCACAGAGTATGAAAAATCGACCAATCACATGCGTGATGCGAGATGAAAGGCGCGATGTGGATTTCCGTCTATGTGATTGGTCGATTGATGGCGGTCGAACCCTTTGCTTTACCGAATTCACTTACGCAATTAGGCTGCTATTTGTGCCTTTGACTGATGTAGGTATTTTTATTTTTTGAGACATACATAGAAGTTCCTAACTTTCTAGTCAAACGTCAAAAGCCATATAATTTGTTCCGATCTTTGCCTAGCCTGTATGTATCTTATTTTCAGGCAAATTTGGCCGAGAGTAAGTTATATAGGTACCTTAACCACTGACTTTCTACCTTTAGTAACTTCCAAAAGATCAAAATATTCGTTCATTAGTTAAGTTAAGAACTTAATTTCTACCTGTAGGTATAAGAGTAGGCATAATTTTAAGCACAAGAATTCGCGAATTACAAAAAGGAAAATCTCAGTCCAGTTATTTATTTCTGTTGTTTGACCGTGGCGTGGCAAACTGGTTATTGAAAAAAACGATTCATCATTATGCGCAAAATCCTATAAGTTAAGCATGTGTAAACGAGAACAAAAGTTATGTATACATATAAAATTAAATTGTTCATTTGCAGAAATTATTAAAGCAATTTTTTTACACACATCTTAATCAAGCGTTCTATTGACGTTTGTTAGTACCTAGATAAGTACATTCGGTATTACTGTGTTCGATTCTATTCAGAGCATATCTGGCTATTCATTCAATCTAGTAATCCTTAATGGAAAGTGGCGCGATGAGTTCAACAGTACAAAAGACTTATCTGCGGTGGGCGTGCACAACACGTGGTAGCGTCGACCTGCGCGGGCGCATCGCTGAGTCCGCAGACGAGCGCCGGCGATGCCCGACATCAAACACGAGTGTCACATTGGCCGTGTCAACCGTGCAATCCCAAAGACGTTGACCTTACTTTTCGGAACCGAATATACCTAATCAGCCTATACACAAATGATACGTACTAATTAACTATTTTGCAATTCTTAAAACATATTATTAAATTTACGTAGGTTATAAAAAAATGCAAATCAGAATCGGTTTTTCGTTTCCTATTGTGGATATCACGTGCAAGTCACGCGATATTTCGTCGTGCTGCACCAAATATTCAAAATAAAACAATAACAAATTGTAGTCCAATTAATGGGTCATGCATCTCTAGTTGTGACATATAACTTCATCTATAAAATAGTTGAACAATTGACTATTATATAGGTACATATTTTATAAACAAACAAGTTAGATAGCTCGATAAAAATTATAAAAATAAATTCTCACACACTAGACCCCGGACACGTTAATGATATCTAATGTATTGCAAGTTTGCAACACGTGTCGTTAGCTCAGCAAAATCCATTGTAGACTTATTTTGATTGACATAATCACGAAATATGTTTGCTGCAGCGCCCCCTGGTGAGTTGTCACTGTAATACCTATCTAAGAACATGCACCAATCAAACCCGAACCCATAACTGAAAACTGCATCAAAATCGGACTAGTAGTTTTGGAGAAATATGGCAACATGGATTTGCACAAACATCCTCTCACTCCAAACGCATATACCGTCTCCGTTCCGTCGTGGGTAAAAAGAAATTAACGAAATCTCTTACAATTCGTTAAATTTCGTCCAAAATTAACCAACCATTAATCAGTATGCCAACATGATCATAAATCGTCAGTCTTTACTAGACTAATGAGCAGAAAACTCGTGCAGAAAAATAACTCACATATAGCATACCCAGCTTGTTTTCTAAGTCTTTAATTTATAGCACATTTACAATACAGATCCAGGTGCCATCACTGCATTACCTATTTACACCAAAAATTAGGTTAGGATGTTTACTAGGCATCGTTGAAGTATTGAACCAAAACGGGTCTATAAACCTCCAGATCCTTGCAAACTAATCTTTTCTTTTAATAATTCACTCCTAAGAGTGTGATCCTATTGAGAGCTTTCATTCACTTCCAAAGTATATACTGCCATTTCTTGGTATAACCTTGTAGATCTAATTGCAATGTAGCTCTTCTTGAAATAGAGAACTATTAGTTGATAGCTCTCAATAGGACCGCGTCCTGACAAACTACTAACTGTTCCAGATGGTATCGACGGCAAGCAAGCTCGGCGCACCGGCACCAGTGGTCCCCTGGGAGAGCTCTTCGACCACGGCCTTGATTCCTACTCCGCAGTCCTCATACCCACCTACCTCTACAGCATATTTGGCAGGTACATTATCTATCCATACTGATATTCTAAATTACGTAAAGCTTGGCTGTAGGAGGCAATCTCCGAAACTCCTCAACCGATTTCAAAAATTGTGCCATATAGGCCAATTTTTATTAAGATTTTTTTTTTCTTCGAAAAATCTTTTTAAATAAGCTTTTTAGCTTGCCGTGCATTGTCATCGAAGCTAAACGTGTATGCAAAAATTAATTTTAATCGGTTGAGGATAACTGCTTTAAAATTCAGTTTCAAGATTTGACCCGAACGTACATACATACATTGCAAGTTAATAAAAAGCTTGTAAAAATAAGCCACGGAAGTGAAGCTCCTGGAACAGCCAGTTTATTATATTCTTGCACGTAAACCCACGTATCTCCCTGATCATTTCGGATTGCCGTCTCTTCGGAATGAAAGTAAAGGAACTGAAGATGACACACTTTTGCACTATAATATTTCCTGAGTTACATAGGTACCAATCTCCGTTGATATTAGCCACCGTGGACGAAATTCAGGCGGTAGGATACTTTTGAGGTCATGACCCGGTCACGTCCCTGACATGGCGCGGATGTTTGCGATTTTGGTAGGGCCTCTCAATGGAAAAGAAAACAAATAAAATAAAAATAAAACCCTTACATATTTTTATTTCATGCTACATAATTTAACTAGTAGTAGACACGCTTCGATCGACAATCTATTGAAGTCGTAATTATGACACGATACCGTGCGAAAACGTCCTGATTTAAACCGCCCATAAATTTTTAATGGCTTGACCGATTTTCATCAAACAATGCTAAGAACATTCTCGATAAAGTCACCTTACAAACACAAAAAAGGAAATCAAAATCGGTTCATCCGTTTAGGAGCTATGCTGCCACGGACAGATACATAAATACAAAAACACACGTCAAACTTAGAACACCCCTCTTTTTCCGTCGGGTTTTAAAAATAGTACAATACTTTAAAGCTATTCATGATGGAAATTATAATCTTAGTCTTAGTAGGACTAAGGTTAAATATAGTAGTACCTAATGAAGTAATTGATTGAAAAATTAATACTTACATCAATTTGCTTATACTTACAAGTCCAGACGAACATTTAAGTACCTAGCTACCTAATTAAAATGGCGATAAGCGAGATTTCAGAAATTTCTGACTAACGTAACGCATGCCGAAGGTTGCACGCGATTAATGAATTTCCTAAACTGAAATCTTTAAGAAAATATTGCCCAGAAACGGTGAGCGTAGGACTTTTTTTTGGCTAACACGTCATGGCCACGAAAGCAATTGTCACGCGATGCCTGAAGTTGACCAAAGAAACATGGATCTATAAGAAACCAGACAATATTCAGTAAAATATCAAAATAATTTGAGTTAAAATGGCTGTCGGTGATTACTTTAATGCTTGTCCTTGACCGTTGACTCTTTGCGCAATCACAATGTACGAGTAAGTACAAAGTTTACGGAAGAAACATGGTATTAGACGCGACATACATATTAATAGATCAACATTTAAAAATATAGTACTTTAAATATGTAAGGTATTACAATAAACGTCAGATCATAAAGACATTAGGTTGAAAAATTATAATTATGCTCCAAGAATGATAACGAAACCTGTGAACGAAATGTTTATTTTCGTTCACTGATCGAAACTGCAGCTGAATTGCGCAAGTGAATTCGGCAAGGCGAAGGGTTTGACCGTTATCAAATCGACCAATCATATGCGAGATGAACGACGCGATGTGGATTTCCGTCTGTGTGATTGGTCGATTGATAGCGTTGCCGTATTCACTTACGCAATACGGCTAGTTCCTTTTAGCTGGTCATGTTGGATTGCAGTCTTCGCCCACTGCTTGGTATGCTTATATGGATAAACTTCCCTTCTCGTCTTCCAAATTCAATTTTATTCATCCATTTGCCAGATGTTTTCTGTAGTGGCATTTAAATTTCCTGTAGGTACCAAGGTCACGGAATGAAGGGCGAAAAGATCCATAGTCCTTACGATAATGCAGAGCGGGGGCAGATCTTTAATAGATTTTTTAATGAACATTGATAAGTCATGTTAGACTCTACAACAAATTAGATACGATATCGCTAAAGGGCAGGGCTGTCAGATAGAATATCCTGCACTCAGCTAGATAATGGGTTATCGTTTCGGATTTTTTCTATCGATCCTGATTCTTTTCTGACTTTGATTGATGGGTTCTTAATAGTGCGTACATATTATTTGAAAAGCTTGGACAGGATATGTTCACTGCAGGAACTTACCTTTGGTGCCCAATGGCCAATCCCTGTTGTCTCTTGCTTGATATGGGAAGTTAAATTATGTTTTCTCGTATTTACTTCTCCACTCATCCGTTTTTCTTCTCTTTTTACCCGACTGATGAAGGAGTGTAATGTCTTTATCAGTGTATATGTACCTATGTATGTATCTTTGTTCCTATGTGGCGTTCTAGAGACCAAACGCGTTGGTCGATTTTGATGATTCTTACGTCAATCGATTCTTAGTGCCACTGGCTACATTAAAATTAGAAAATAGCAAAATGGCGGCTTTTGGGCGCCATATTGTGGGGGTACCATATTTTTTTTTTCGTAAACCTGTCGTGTAGGGTATCAAAATAAAGGGTTTTAAGAGATTATTTCAAAAATATATAACACTTATATGTTTTAATGTACCTCATTCGAAAAAAAAAATTAATTGAAAGTTATAAATAAAAAAAGCTGATTAAAAAAATCAAAAAACCCGACTGCTTAAGAAGCGAACTAAAAAGACGTTATCGAGAAGAAAATCATGCTGTACAGTCGGAGGACACATCTGCTTTTGGTCAGCCAGCTCGCGAATATATATCCTCCAACTGCACAGCAATTACATTACCCCGCGAAAATAATTTGTATGAAATAGTAGATTTTACAACGAGTGCACAAAACGAACCATTTTTATCCGAGACTATTAGCAGCCCGAGCCGAAGGCGTGGGAAGATAGTAATGTCGAGGATAAAATGGTTTTGTGGACGAGTTATAAACTCTGCTTTTCATTTCGATTGCGAGGAAATGAAACAGTAGTATAACATAACATTTCTTTAATTAATATTCAAAGTAAAATTAGTTTTAGCAAATTTGAAGAAATTAATAAACGCACGAAAAAACAAGACCTGTTTTTTTTTTAAATCTTACGTCATTGATATTAGGCTTGGGCTGCAGACCTATACAGCCTACTATTAAATTAATTTTGTAATATATATATTTTTTAAATTAATTAAATAACCTACCGTATTTTAATTTTAATATCTTTTATGTCTTAAAAAACACATAAAAGGCAAATAAATTAAAGTACATATTATAAAATAACAAATTCTATCTGTGAACTCTTTATTGTGTTTGGCTGTATGGCTCATTTTCTTTGCCTTAATATAGATTCATTTATAAGTAGATACGTTTATGCACTTGTGCACAAAAATCGATTTTGTGCAGCCTCCTGCACAAATAAGCAATTTCAGAGCATGAGAAGTGAAAAAACTTTTTTGCAAAAAAATACTACTGACTTCCAAATAAAAAACTACAAAGTGAAAAATAACTTTATATTTGGAAGTCGGTGTCTTCCGTAGGTACCATTTTTTTTGCGTTATGGACACCAGACTTCCAAAAATAAAGTTATTTTTCACTTTGTAGTTTTTTATTTGGCAGTCGGTAGTATTTTTTTTCCAGAATAGTTTACCCGAATATCATGAAACTTAAACATAACCGGTGAAATGAGAGATCTGCGTACCCCTTAAGAGCGTACTGGCATGATGTTATGTTATAAAATGGTATAAACAATGAACAGACATGCGATTTCAGCAATCCCGAGAGATTTGCCATTATTTATTGAAGAGTTCTGTTGTATATCTCTGAAGTTCTTCATCAGATCTTCACCAAACTAAAATGGGACCAATTTCGGAACATACTCTTTCTAACAAAAAAATAATTTTCGAAATCGGTCCACAATTGACGGAGATATCGGTGAACATACACAAAAAAAAACATACATAATGTCGAACATAGAATCTCCTCCTTTTTGGTAAGTCAGTTAAAAATGAAGTAGATCGGCAACTCCAATGACGCCATAGTTCCACATAATCTAGTCAAGATTATATCTTCTAGCAAAACTACGATTTGACGCTACTTAGTATATTGTTATCACTAATCAGGCCATATGTTTAGTTAGCATATCACAACATGCGTTTGTAAGTAAGATAAGAAGGAAATATTACCGATAGAAGACTCATTATTAGTTATTGAACTTTTTTGTTTGTTTGAGACAAGCTGCCCACCGCAACTTTTTGGTAATTCGACGGGTAAATGTATAATATGTATTAATGAATGATAATTCACATATATCACAAGACTGAAGCCCTGATACATCTAGACGGGGTCGCAGACCGAGGATAAGCTGGCACGTCGAGAAATGGCGGGATGAAGCCCAACACCGGAGAAATGGAAGGAATGGAGGAAGGCCTTTGCTCAGAAGTGGGACAACATAGGCTAAAAACCGGCCAAGTGCGAGCCGGACTTGACAACGAAGGGGTCCGTACCATTATCGCATATAGCGCGTGTTATAGCGGCAACAGAAATACATCATCAGTGAAAATTTCAACTATCTAGCTATCACGGTTCATGAGATACAGCCTGTTGACAGACGGACAGACAGACAGACGGATCGTGCAGTCTTAGTAATAGGATCTTTGGGTACGGACCCCTAATAAAAAAAAATATAATTCATTCATTAATGCTGAAAATTATGACTTGTATGTTATGGTAGTTCTGTATGACGTGGATTGGATACAAGAGGTTAAATAATCAAGTCAACATGACTGTAAACATTTTTTATAGTATTCGAAAAAGCTAACGTTGCCATAAACGCTTAATATATTATATAACTTGTGATTTCTAGGGCTTATACTTATGAATAGTGCATGGACAATGGTTGCAATAATGCTTGCATATACATAACATGAAGTCTGTATTCACCGAAATTAGGCAGAGGTGTTCCTTCCTCATCGCTAGTTATATTTAAGTTGCACATCGGGGCAAGTCTATTGCCATCTGCCGAGCACAAGTCCAGACTCCGGGTTGCTAGGAATTTCAGTTGGTAAAATTCAAATCCAATAGTTCAATGCATAAAACTGAAGACCTATGATGACATTGAGTTATTGCTGCAAGCATCGTCAATATGAGTTAGAGGAGGTCGCTATGTAAGATTTACTGCAAAAGTTACTGCACTAAACCTTTATTTAATTTTTTTACTGCCCGGCCCAGAAATAGAACCCATGCTTAGCAGTACCGTTTGCGACCAATATACCAACGAGGCTCTATTGCTTTCTCTATTTACTTTAATGTAATATTTCACTGTTATAAGTAGATACATAGTACGCACGTTAGAAGAGCAGTGGTGGCCTAGTGGTATCGGCCGCGACTTACAAGTTGTAAGGTCGTTGGTTCGAGCTCAGGCAGGCGCTTTACTTTGTGTAAATTATTTCATCACCACTGCTCTCAAAACGGTGAAGGAAAACATCGTGAGGAAACCGGCATGTCCTAGAACCAAAAATTCGAAGACATATGGCATCCACCAACCCGCAGTGGGCCCGCGTGGTGGATAATAGCCAATTCCCTCTCACAGAGAGGAGGCCTGTGTCCCAGCAGTGGAAACATTAATAGACTGATGATGTGATGTGTTGATGATTTAAGTACTTAGATCTTCATTAAATTTCCATCACACAGAACTATTGAACACTAGTTTATTTAACTGTCGCATTAATGCCGGGGTCCCTCAGGGGTCGGTACTCTCAGCAAGATTATTCTTCCTGCACATAAACTATCAATATAACCACCAATATGAAAAAAAAACTAGCAAGTATTCTGTTAAAAACAAATTAAATATTTATAAGATAGTTTGCATAGGTACGTAAATTATTTGTTAGTTTAATATTTAAATACATTTTGTGGTTAAAGGTTATTTTACAGTCAAATGCAAAGTGTAAATAAGATCTAGTTTAGTAGTAGTTTTATAACATTTAGTCTAAAAGATATAAGAAGTTTTCAAGCATGGTGATTTTTTTTATTTATTTAAAACTAGCTGTGCCCGCGGCTTCGCTCCCGTTATCTGTCTGCCAACCCTACCATACTTACCAGCCTGCCTGCCTACTCCACATACTCAAAAAAACTTTTTACAAAAAATACAGTCTGTGTCTTTCGTAGGTACCAATTTATTGCGTTATGGACACCGACTTCCAAAAATAAAGTTATTTTTCACTTTGTAGTTTTATTTGGAAGTCGGTAGTATTTTTTTGTAAAAAGTTTTTTTATTTTTCACTTTTTAGTTGTACCTACTTAATAGGCAAGTTGTTTAGTAAGTTACCTACTCGTATAACGCCAGAATATATTACCCAAATATCATGAAACTTGAACATAACCGGTGAAATGAGAGATCTGCGTACCCCTTAAGAGCGTACTGGCGTGATGTTATGTTATGAAATGGTATAAACAACAAACAGACATGCGATTGCAGCAATCCCGAGAGATTTGCCGTTATTTATTGAAGAGTTCTATTGTATATCTTCGAATTGCTTCGTCAGTCCTACACCAAATTAAAATGGGACCAATTTCGGAACATACTCTTTCAAACAAAAAAGATTTTTTGAAATCGGTCCGCAATTGACGGCGATATCGGTGAACATACACAAAAAAAAAAAAAAACACATAATGTCGAACATAGAACCGCCTCCTTTTTGGGAAGTCGGTTAAAAAATATACATACTACATATCAATTTTTTTTCTAGTGTCATTCTTTCGCGTAAAATCTTAACACCGCGATTCAGAAAATGATTTTAAATGTACAACGCCATCTATCGAATAGCGAGTTCAACTGTCCGAGTAACTGAATTGCGTGAGCTGTGATAATTTTACTTCTTGAACACTTTAAATTCATCTAACTTTTGATAGAGTGAACCGATTGCGATGAAACAAAAACTAAGTAATTCTTCAAGATACGCACAATTTTTATGTATAAAAGTTATCTACATTGGGTTCGTACATTTCACGTGATGCGTGCATAAATAAACAGACAAACAGACAAAAATTCCAAAAATGCTAGAAATGGGTTCTGTTGGTTATCCTTTAACACCCTGGCTATTTTTTTTTGAATTTTTTTCGATGTACAAAAAATATTTTTCTACAGATTTATTATATGTATTGATAAGCTCGCGCTTGAGCACTGTCTCTTCTGATGGTAAGCGATGATGCGGTCGACGGTGAAGCACGCTTGCCTAGAAGTAATCTATTCACTCTTGACTTAAAGACCCCTAGATTGTAGCTATCGGGAAACACAGACTCCGGCAGGGAATTGCATTCCTTAGCTATACGCATAATAAAAGTATTCCCAAAACGTTTAGAGCGTATGAGTGGGAATATTGATATTATTGGTTACAGTAATTTATGAAGCTTGTACCCCTGAATATTCCACAACTAGACGAACCTGTATGTCAGAAGTCAGCGCCTTCAACATTTAATTTTGGCTTTATTACTAATGTCAACATGGAATTTTAAGCGTGTGAGCTATGTACAACAGATGAACCACTTATTGAGAAACTGCACAATAGTGGACTGCAAATTGCCGATATCGTTCGTGATAATGATGATCTAATTATGCAAACAAAAATCGGCTCTGTGGCTGCGCTATTATAATATTTCCCCATGGCCGTTTACCTTATCAATTTATTTACATAGCCATAATACATGATTGTGTGGTCTCAACAGGATGTTTGCTCTTCAAATGATTTTTAAGTGAAATATTGGTCGGTACGCCCATTGCGTGAATAATTCTTTGTAATCGACTTCAAAAAAAGTTACAATTCGGATGTTACAATTTTATTTTTATTTTGTATTCGTGCATAATCCGACATATTTAGACGGATTTGCAAAATTCTTTTTTTGTAAGAAAGGGGATACTCTCGAGGTGGTCCCATTGTCACCAAATCAGAATCTGATGATGGGATCCCATGGAAATCAAGGGAAGTCCTCAAATATTATATGCAGACATGTTAGGACCCATTAATATTAATGCAAATTTTTATACGTGGTGCTAGGCAACTGGGCTTATCCCAGTTGTAAACGGCCCTTTGTGCATATCAAGCATATTATATATAATATTGTTTGTTCTGTCTCCTGCTTGATATGGAGGGAAGTGGAAATTTGTATTCTTTCCTACTCCTCCGTTATTCTTTTATGATTAATTTCGTTGCTGGATCGAAGACAGTTAAATTCATTCTCCGGGACTTCGTCGAGCTTCATTGCCTCGGCGCTTTAATGGTGGTCGCCACTGTTGATTCTGGCTTTCAGGAGTTTCAGTAGTTTGGGAATAGTGCGGTGGGATAGTTCCAAAAAAAAAGACAGTCATGTAGCGATTTTGGTATTATTATTATTTTATATTATTATTTTGGTATGCACTCAGAAAGTATCATTTGGTGAAGTGGAACTGATGAAGAAGACCACAGATCGCCACTGGAACTCTTTAATAAGTATGTCATGGGTATAAGATATCTCGAATAGTTAAGCGATTATGACGAACCAAATACATATAAATAAATGGTACCATCATAGTTAAGAGGTGGTCAACCCGTCATACTTTTCATACTAACGCTCGTACGTGATTATGCTGTTGTAATGTAACACGTCTATCTTTGATTTTTTTTAACTAATAGGTATCTTGTGCATTATATTTAGGGTCATATGAAGGCAAAAGGAAAAAAAAATTGAACAAATTCAGTACTAAGCCTCCAAAAATCTGCAGCTATTCACAAATTTTACCTGAACTTTGGCCGTTCATAATGCACTTATAAATCATCATCATCAATATATTACATATAATAAGTCTGTAGAAAAGTAATTTTTGTACATCAAAAATATTTCCAAAAAAAATTGCCAGGGTGTTAAAGGATAACCAACAGAACCTATTTCCGGCATTTTTGGAATTTTTGTCTGTTTATCTGTTTGTCTGTTTATTTGTGCACGCATCACGTGAAATGTATGAAACCAATGTAAATAACTTTTATACATAAAAATTGTGCGTAACTTGAAGAATTACTTAGTTTTTGTTTCATCGCAATCGGTTCACTTTATGAAAAGTTAGATGAATTTAAATTGTTCAAGAAGTAAAACTATCACAACACACGCAATTCAGATACTCGGACAGTTGAACTGGATATTCGATAGATGGCGTTGTGCATTTGAAGTCATTTTCTGAATGGCGATGTTAAAATTCTCCGCAAAAGAATGATGACTATAGAATAATTGGTAGGTAAGTAGGGTAGGGTTGGCAGACAGATGACGGGAGCGAAGCTGTGTCCGCACACAGCTAGTATTACAATAAAGTTTAAAGTAAAGAAAACATTTTGATAGAAACTTAGCACATATTTAATGGAGATTTTAAATGACAAATATTTATTTCACAAACTTGTAAGGCTTATTCAAAAACAAGTATTTCCTAGAACAAGTTTTATGAAATTTTCGAACACTTTTTGTCTCTGTCTCTAGCTTTTGCTTTGCCTCTTTTTCAAACATTGCGCTGGATGAAACAACAAGCTTTTCGACCATGCTCCCGTTGACGATTAACGGACCAGGAAGGGCCCTCTTAAACATAATCTGTGTTCGTCGAAGGGATAAACAGAGTTGTATTGTTTTCAAAAAGGCTTCACTTTTCGGCAGTTTGATCGACATTTCGGCAGTAGGTACATAAAAGTAGTTTATGCAGTGGTCATATAATAGGGGTTATTAAAACACGAGCGTGGGTTGCAAAAAACACTCGCGTGTTAATATATTTAATACCTAACTATATGCCGTTGCATACACTACTTTGTATTCACACCGTGTTACTTTATAATATCCTTAATGATAATGATTTCCAAATTATTAATGATTAAGCTCGAATAACGCATTGGAGTGGGCGGAGTCGTTGGCAGTACCGGTCGGTACAGCGCATGCGCGCAGGGGTGTCTATTTTGTGTTAGTGCAGAAGTTTTTCGACGTTTTGTAATCTAAAGTCAAACTAGATTCGATTGCCAAGCAAATTCCGCTACCCGACTATAGATGGCGGTATTCTCAGTGGGCGCAATTATAAACTGAATTGAGTTTGTCGTAAGGTTGACATTCGTGTCATAGGTCGATATTTACTACTTACTCAACCAAGGTCACATCAGTGCAGTACAAACATTGCATTTTTAATTACATAATCGATATAAATAAATACGCGCTTGGTCGTGGAGTTGCGGATACCAGTCCGTTTTAACCTTTAACTTAGATAGATACTCGATATCTTAATTCGAAAAAATAAGACATGATTTTTTTAATTTTTATTTGATGACTTACATACTTTTTTTCATAAATTGACTTACATACAAAATCTTAAAATAGAAATATTAAATTACTTATTTTCTTTTGTCTATATCCATCTGTAAAGCCAATATCCGACCCGACTACATCACTAATTGAGTAGCGAAGATCTTTCGAGAACAAAATAGTGAAAACATTCAAAATTTTTCAAATGCCGAAATAAGTTTTGGTTTTTCCTGCTGGATATTCGAAATCAAGCAGTAAACCCCTATCATTGAATAATTTGATTTTACTTGTTGGTAGTTGAGTAGGTTGTTTGAAAATACTCACACTAATCATTAAGTGTGATGATCCCAATACTTATGAAAATGAAATAAATATGACATTAAATAGAATTATATCATGGTTTGACAATAATAATTTAATTATAAACTTAGAAAAGACTAAAATCATGCATTTTTATCAAAGGATCCCGAATAAAATCCTTGACATTAGCTACTTAGGGACAAAAATAGAACCAACTACTGCTACTAAATTTCTTGGTATTAATATAGACAACAATTTGACTTGGAGGCCCCAGACAGACGAAATATGTAAAAAGCTTAATAAATTTGCCTATGCTCTCTATAAACTATCAAAAATAGTGAGCCTAGAATCCGTACTAACAGCCTATCACGGCTATGTCGCATCAACACTCAGATATGGCGTAATATACTGGGGCAATTCAGTAGATAGACAACTCGTGTTCAGGGCCCAAAAAAGATGTGTCAGAGCTATGTGTGGCCTTAAAGGCACAGACAGTTGTCAACCTTTTTTTGTAAGTCTCAAAATTCTTACTTTGCCATCGCTTTACATATACGAAACAAATATATTTGTCAAATCTAACATTTCACTATACAAAATAGCTGCTAAAAGTAACTACAGAAAATTACGCGATAAAAATAAGTCAGAACTCGAAGTGACTTATGGAAAAACTGCACTAATGAATAAAAGTACCTTCTGTATGGCCATAAAAATATTCAACAAACTACCTGAAAAAATAAAAACATTAAATCGGGACACTTTCAAAACAGAACTATTAAGAATTTTGATAAATAAATGCTATTACTCACTACAGGAATATTTTGACGACAATTCTATAATTACTGCTTAAGAAAATTGTAAATCACCTCACCTATTTTGAAGATTTTGAATTTTGTATGACATTTGCTTTAATATGACTTGTAACGTAATCTATTTGACATTTTATATAATTTTATTTGAAACTGATTTTAATCTGTTTGACATTAGCATTAATAGGACATGTAACTTAATTGACATTTTTATATAATTTTAACTATTTGAATTTGATTTTAATCTGTTTGACATTAGCATTATTAAGACATGTAACTTAATCTATTTGACATTTTTATATAATTTTAACTATTTGAAATTGATTGTATTCTAAAATCGACAACGTTAATGTTATATATTTGTACGCCTCCGTGCAAAACATAGAGGATCTACCTATCTGTAACATCTCGCACACTGTTGTAATTTGACCTATGTTTACAAATAAAGCATTCATTCATTCATTCACTAAAATATTTGTTTTTGGTTTGTAAATATATGGAGATTTTAACGAAGACTATCTCCGTAACGGCAATACTTGCAGTATTCAAATTATTAAGTGACGCTGGTTATACATCTTTATTTCAAACGCTTGCCTCTACCCGCGTTGGTACTCAAATAGATAATATTTTTTCTAACTTCACTTGTGAAATTGGATTTCAGAACTCCTTCTTCAGTTACCATCGTCCTAAGTGGGCCCGTTTTGAGATGTTGTGAGCCGCTGAAACCGTTTTAATGTTCATGTTACAACAAAAAACCCTCTTCTTAGTCCGCATTATTATGGCCCGACACGCACTTGGCCGGTTTTATTTACACTGGACCCGGTTGATCATATGATCTATATCGATAATCGTCATCAACGTTTGCTGAATGATGAAATAACAGTATTGTTTAATTTCAGGGATGAAGTCAGCACGCTTCGGTTCCAGTTCCTGATCTGGAACATCTTCTTCAACTTCTACCTGACGCATTGGGAGAAGTACAACACTGGCGTCATGTTCCTGCCCTGGGGATACGACTTCACCATGATTGTAAGTGCACCATAGATACCTAGTATAATTACAATAATTTCTGCTGTCAAGAACAAGCGTTCTTGTTGGTTTGTAATGAGAGAGATTGAGGACGACTGGCCTATACAAGTAAAGGCACATGAAACTTTTCAGCTTTTTGGGATGCAATGCTTCTTGAGTTCCATAGACACTTACCATACATTTAAATAAGAAGTAGTAGCTTGGATACTTGGAATCATAATTTAAAATGTATCTATATTTTCGTAGTATATACGACAACACCGAGCTTACGCCATTGAGGCGATTTTTAAGAGTGGTGATTCTTACGTGACAGCGACGGTGGAACGTTTCCAACAGTGTTTGCGAGTGAACAGACATTATTTGGACGAAATTATTAAAAAAAAACTGAAATCCGCATGATTTTATACTTTAATTTATTTAATAAACACATAAATTCGTGAGTTTCATTAGCTTTTAAAATCATACATCCGCCACAGGACACCCGTCACGTAAAAATCACCACACTTTAAAAACGCCTCAATTAATGGCGTAAGCTCGGTTTTTCCTGACCAATGCGGCATTGTGTCTGACAATCCGCCCTTCCCCCACACTCTGTAGAACTCTACTACAGTGAAAGGTGCAGTGGTAGTGAACGTTTACCCCCTCGGATAATTATGTAAATCTAAATAGATGTGGTCTTGTGAAATGTTATGTCCCTTCTTCATGTCTCGCTGATATTGAAAGTAAACAAGCCGAGTTGGGTGTGTAATATTATTCAAAATACGTGGGTAGACATTTGCTGTAAATATTAGAATTTTTCTTCTTAGTATGATAACAAGCAAGATCTACTCAAATCCTTTTTTTCATTGATGTTATCTTCACTTTAAATATCGACTTTATATCCGTATAAATTAATATCATTTTAGAATAATTATCAAAAAAGTTTTAAGTCTTAGCGTAAAATTAACTTTATATAGGTAGATGTAAGAGCGGTTTTGCACTGCATCCGTTCCGAATCCGAGATAATTCAGTTCGAGATAGCCGTAGTACTACTTATAGGAGGGGTTACGCGTTAGATCCGAACTTCATCCGTCCGAATTTAGAACATTTCCAATTCTGATAAGTAGAAATCCGAACTCAAATTCTGATCGGATGATGCAGTGCGAAACCGCTGTTACTGTTGTGTAAAAGTTATATTACCAGACACGCAGAATAAATAAAAAGTCAAGGTGGAACGTTGCAAACAACAAGGTGACGCCGGTTAAAACTACGCCTTGCCGTGTTCATACACAATTACACACCACGTTGTTGTTTGCAACGTTCCATCTTGACTTTTTATTTGTTCTGAGACCAGACATCTACAGATTTATGTTTAGATTTTGTTTATGTTTGAGAAAACTAAATTTTGAACGCAGCATAGTTTTATAAATTTGCTGAATAACACGGGGATTATTCGCAGGGTTCCTGTATCCTACTGCTGGTGACATCTGTATTCGGTCCCGAAGCGTGGCATATTCCTCTGCCGGGCGGCATCGCTCCGGGCGTCGTGTTCGAATTCGTGCTGTACTTCTCCGCCATGCTCACCAGCCAGACTGTCATCTTGTGGAATATTTACAAGTGAGTACACAATTGTTTGTCAAATACATACAATCATCATCCCATTATCGGTTACCATTGATTAGGTAAGCGACGCGAATAATTCTTCAGGGAAAACCCAAAACGGAAAAACATAAGTTAAGTTTTTTTTCTTGTTTATTATGGTGTACAATAAAGTGTATATAAATAAATAAATAAGTTACGCCACCCATTGCCTATCTGACAGGGTATATTTAAGTCACGAGACTGTTTTCTATTCGAATATTTAATAATCTTTCGAATTATTAATAATTTTTTCCTCCTGTCAAATCATTAAATCGCTTGTGATCACAATAGTGACTTATTCACGAAGTCGGAAAATGGTTTTCACATACATTTTGTCGAGCTGTGTAAACATATATGTATAGCATCTGTCTTTTGTCTCGCGATTTCAGGGTTCGTCCCATAGTAAGGGCTCTTACAATTTAGACGCAGCGGTGCGTTTGTCGTACTGCGCACGACCTGTTGATTTTTGCCATACAATTTATGCACACACTCGTCCTGCTGTCGTGCGTGCGCGCCACAGGCGCCGCACTGCGCAGTACGACAAACGCTCCGCTGCGCTAAATTGAAAGAGCCCTAAAAGTTGTTACTTATGTTACGTTCAATAACACGTTTTTGGTTCTTGAGTTGTTTCAATAACACTTTTTGGGGTTTTTCAATGACACCTTGTACATCATGATGCTATACCCAGGTCGTACCGCGACGGCACAGGCAAGCTGCGCTCGTTGGGCGAGGCGGTGCGGCCGCTGGTGCCGCTGTTCATCTTCTTCGCGCTCAGCTCGCTGTGGGCCATCTACTCACCCAACGACATCATCAATCGAGCTCCCCGGATCTTCTACATACTCACCGGCACTATCTTCTCTAATATTAATGTGAGTATTTCTGGTCTCATTTGTACGTTGCGCTTACGTCGTCACGCGACACAGGGTGATGCATGTCGCTGTCGGAGTTCCTTTGCGACGACGGACCGTGTTTGTTTCGAACCATTGTCGAATCTGAAAACCACACTCGAGACACTGTGCTGCGACAACGTGCTTCGCCCTCTTGCGTTACGACGTTGTCTGTTGTCGCAACGCAGGGGGGGTGACCATAAGCTCTTAGAGTAAGGTTATTTTGAGTGTGCCTAAGGGACAGATGTGTACAAGTCATATACATTTGTCCCTTAGACACACTCAAAATAACTTATGGTCACCCCCCAGGTATTATGGCACTCCCTACGAATCAGATGCGGAAACGAAATCTCTAAAGCAGAAGCACTGAATCGATTGCGTATCTAAGTAGGCTGCTGCGAACGCAATTTGATATACGATTTGGATTATATCGATTCATGTGAGTACGGTGTTCCATATCAGACTGTCCTATTTATTGGAGTGTTCCAAACATCCGTTCTTTACTTGCACCATTGACGATCTGAATAATGCCTTGGACACCACAATACACGTGGCCACCAACGATGTACCGTTGTCATGGAATAAAAAACTAAGATTTGTTTGGTCCTGAAGAAGAATTAATGTAAGGGAAATATGTTTCAGTTTAGGAGCTGCCTATGTGACATTCACTAGCGGATTTTTCAACTTTGGCGCAGGACACATAGAAATGGCGTCGAGCACGGACATGGCACGGGCGGCTTCCTATTTCATTCAAATTTCAAACAAAATGCATGGAAATAAAGCGCAATTTAGGACACACGGTATGTCGTTGCTCGGACGCGGTTATGATGCGCCATTTCGGCACCCGCGCCTGATCAAATTGCGCTTTATTTCCATGCATTTTGTTTGAAATTTGAATGAAATAGGAAGCCGCCCGTGCCATGACCGTGCCCGACGCCATTTCTGTGTGGCCTGCGCCTTAGTTTCATACAGTCACATACTAAATCAAACATTTCCGTGTGTGAATTTAAACTGTGATTCGTTTATTTATCGTTGTTATTTGTTTATGTCGGTATTTGTTTATGTATGTAATGTCTACCTACAAAATGTCAAAAACACCTAATTATATGGTTGTACTATTTTATGATGCAAATAAAGTTATATTATATTATATTATTATATTATATTATTTTCCGTGAATTCCAAATAAAATTGAGGAAAATCAAACAATTCATTTAAATAAATGCACATTGTTTATTGGCACTTTTGTTTATTTTTATTACTTTGTGTAAATTATTTCATCACCACTGCTCTCAAAACGGTGAAGGAAAACATCGTGAGGAATCCGGCATGTCCTAGAACCAAAAAATTCGAAGACATGTGACATCCACCAACCCGCACTGGGCCCGCGTGGTGGATTACTGCCCATTCCCTCTCACAGAGAGGAGGCCTGTGTCCCAGCACTGGGAACATTAATATGCTGATGTGATGTGATGACATTGTTTATTTAGTCAATTTCAACTTGGTACATTTTAATAAAAATCTATTTCGATTGAATTAAGTAACTAGGTACAGTATATATTATTTTCGATTTAAATTCTAAGGCATGCGAGGTGATAGGTCATTGACAAACATTGGATACCTACATACGCCTACATACCAATGACGACGCCTCATAATAAATAGTTTTTTTTTCTGGTAGCTATTTGTACTAACACTAGTTTCTAAGTTGTGTGTATACTAACCAAATTGATCTTAAGGTTGCCCTAGTCGGCGTCACGAACTATTTTATGGCCGGGGTTAAAATGCATGCTATCTCATCCGATAACACGTACGAAAGGGATAGACGCTGTGATGTGCAGTAAGACGCTAGTGCGCGTACAAATACACACTCATGATATAAAAATAATAAATGGATGATGATTTAGAACGAAAAGGAGCACCCGAAATTTTATAAATATATCTTTGGGAGTATGAGTATCATGAAAAAACTACTGAATGTATTTGTTTAAAATAAATTATAGTTCTAAAAACTAAAAACACGCTTTAATGGTAAATTGAACTAAAAAGTCGCTAATCCTGTATATCCTGGTAAGGATAATGGGACAAACTATTTAAATTATTGTATTGTCATCGGTCATCATAAGTGTGCAAAGTTTCAAATCAATCCAACGTTTTAAAGTGGGTGAAAATCACGTTCAAAGATTCCGTTACATTGATACATAGATACCTATACCAAGCTATAAAGTTATTTGCATTTTTAACTGCTAATCTATCTCTGTATGGTGACTGTTTTGCAATATTCCTTTTTTGTATGGTATTTATTTCCGCCCAAAGATGCGTTGAAATTAGTGTTTAAATATGGCACTTTCGACGCCCATAATTCTCAAATACACTTTTTTTTTTCCTTTTTTGTTTCCATACAGGGCTAGATAATGATAAGACAAATTGATATATTTTTTGAGAATTCGGAATACTACGTTTGTATGGAAGATTGACTGACTAGGGCAGCCTTAAAGTCTCTCCGGGAGGCCATGGTGGAGCACTTGAACCTGTCCTTGCAGGCAGTCTCCGAATGGGGCGATGCCAATCTGGTCAGGTTTAATGCTGCTAAAACCCAGGCTCTCACTCGCTTCGCTCGATCGTGAATAAAAATAGCACTCATCGGAAATCATCTACTTTCCGCACTTGTAGCATAATAGTACATTGTGATACAAGGGTGGAAAGTAGGTTATTGCAAACGAGCTGTTATTAACAAGCCCGAGCCGAAGGCGAGGGTTTTTAATGACACGAGTTTGCAATAACCTACACACCCGTGTATCACACGACGTTTTTCAATACAGTTCTGGGAAGTAGTAAAAAAAATCAAAGAATTAGATTTGTTTATTCACAAAAAATAAAATTTTCAGAAAATGGCGCGTCTTTGCAACTGGACATATTTTTTTTACAAAGAAAACAAGGTAGCAAAATGTTGCTTATAAAATTCATTCATTGGCGTGCGCTGAGAAAAATATTGATGATAGATATAAAATTATTAGGTAGGTAGGTAGAGTTGGTAGAGAAGGTAGAGTAGGTTGAGTGGGCAGAGTAGGCAGAGTAGGTAGAGTAGGTAGTTTAGGTAGAGTATGTAGAGTAGGTAGATTAGGTTGAGTGGGTAGAGTAGGTTGAGTGGGCAGAGTAGGTAGAGTAAGTAGAGTAGGTAGATTAGGTAGACTAGGTAGAGTAGGTAGAGTAGGCAGAGTAGGTAGAGTAGGTAGATTAGGTAGAGCAGGTAGAGTAGGTAGAGTAGGTAGAGTAGGTAGAGTAGGTAGATTAGGTAGATTAGGTAGAGTAGGTAGAGTAGGTAGAGTAGGTAGATTAGGTAGATTAGGTAGAGTAGGTAGAGTAGGTAAAGTAGGTAGAGTAGGGAGAGTAGGTAGAGTACGTAGAGTAGGTAGAGTAGGGAGAGTAGGTAGAGTACGTAGAGTAGGTAGAGTAGGTAGAGTAGGTAGAGCAGGTAGAGTAAGTATACCTGGATAGGCTGGATAGGCAGGGTAGACTGGATAGGCAGGGTAGCCAGTTGACGGGAGCGAAGCCCCGCGGGTCAGCTAGTTGACTTATAAATTTAAATCTCAACTGTAAAACTAATGATCGAGCTCGTAAACAAAAGTCACGACCGCGTAATAGAAAGATGCCTGTGCGTAAGATTTAATTTTCGAATCATAATTATAGCCTCTGAAAGTACGCCATGTTTAACAACTGTATTGAAAATAACTATTATGATGCAGTTGTTTGAAAATCGAAGGAAAAGGTTGCACTGTAATGGGTTTTTTTTAGAATTTTACCTATCCACGAATATAAAGTACATGTTTATACAATATTTTTTGAATTCATATTTGGAACATTACGTTGTGAGTGTAGATAATAGTACATTATGGTACAAGACTTCTGAAGAAAATAATACAAAAAAAATCATTTTCAACAGTAAAAACGAGTTGTGATTTTTTTTTCGCAATGGCGGTCAAAATTAATCAGTTTTCCTATGCGCGCGCTTTAACAATGGCGATCAGACTAAAAGTGTCTTTTTTTTTGGCTTTTCGTGGATAGTGTTTTAGCCACGTACAAAATAGGGAATTTCAATTTTTCTTAATTACAGAGCAAATAAAATTTGACAGTTTTGTTTATTAAGCACGTACAAGTTGAAATTATCTATTTAAATACGAAGTTGCATGAAATGCAATAGGTACATTAATTTATTTGTACTATTGAGCACGATCTTTTTTGTATAGAAACTTTTTTAAGAACAAAGCAACTCAACCAATAAATTAAAAAATAAAATACTATAACTCACTTGTGAATAATAGCAGTGAAAAAGTCACAGTTTGATAACAGGTATCATTATGTGCCTAATTGCGGTGAAATTAGAGCCACTTTATGAGCAAGTGTGTTGAAATAGTTATTTATGCTACAAGTGCGGAAAGTAGGTGATTTCCGGTGAGTGGCATTTTAATTCACGAGCGAGCGAAGCGAGTGAGTGGATAAATCGACACGAGTCGGCAATCAACTCTCGCACGTGTATCATACAACATTTTACTATGCATTGTGCGAGGAAATAAAAAAAAATATCTGAACCAAGCAAGAAATTAATAAAATGGCGCTTATTCAAGGGCGCTCAGCATATCCACAGATTAACTAATACTTCATACTTCCCCGGGCATATCTACTGCGCCTGTGCAAATAGCTGTCACGTCGTAACGCAAAAAGGCACGAGCAAAATATTAATTCTGCCAAACATATTTAATGAATATTTAAAATTAATTTATTGATCAAAATCTAAATCTAGAGTAATTAAAAACGCCTTAAATTTAGTATTCGTTTTATTTTACCTTTTATATGAATGATAATCTGTACTTTAACTAATTTTTAAAACTTTTCTCAAATAATAAAAACTCTATGCGGCGGGCTGACGTTGGAGTTAAAAATTTAAAAAGTTTAGGAAAGTAAAAAACACTAGTAAAAAGAGTGACACTTTCCGCACAGTTTAGTTACTTGGAAAACGCTCTTTTCGAGGACATGCATTGTAAAATAACTTTACAATGCATGTCTTCGAAAAGAGCGTTTATTTTTAAATACTCATCGGAAATCACCTACTTTCCGCACTTGTAGCATAAATAACTATTTTAATTTTATAGCACACTTTTACTTTTTAATTTATTGGCGTTTATGGGCTCCTTGACTCTGTCGAAAAGTAGTGTCATGTCTATGGAGGCGCGCGGTGCGCTGTCATGCGCAATGAGAATCTAAATTGCCCGCCATACTACATATTTTTCCGTTTCCACTTTTGTTTTATTTCAAATTTAAGAGTGAAGATAAAGTAGTGTATGCAACGGCATATAATTAGGTATTAAAACCCACGCTCGTGTTTTAATAACCCCTATTATATGACCATTGCATAAACTACTATTATTTTATTTTATAGGAAATTAAACGACTATTAAAATGGCCAATCTCTACCAAGCAAGCTCTAACTACCATGATCACATCAACATTCTGTAATTTTCTGCTTCCATGTCCAGTGTCGTCTCATAGTGTCCCAAATGAGCGACACCCGCTGCGACGCGTTCAACTCGCTGCTGATCCCCTACGCGCTCGTCATGTGCGGGGTGCTGTGGGCACAAGTGTCCGCCGGCACGGAGCTGTTGCTGCTCGCCGTGCTCTGCCTCGTCAGCTCCATCGCGCATATCTACTACGGTTCTAAAGTGGTAAGTAGGAATAAATAAATATAATAATAGAGTAATTCGATTCTCTGTAACTTGGCGAGCTTCATTGACTCTGCACTTTTCTGGTTGATTCAGCCAGTTGTAGTGATTGGGAATAGTGTGGCGGGCTTGTCCCAAAAAAGATAACGTAGAACTTAAACTTTTTTACATAGAGAAATAAAAATAATGTTTAAATAGAAAATAATTAATTAAAATAAATAGTAATTAATTAATCCATTTAAAATAGACTAAATCCTGTTTCAAGTGCGTTTAAAAACAAGCTGTTATACTGGTGCTTTCTGGCGTATGATACGCCCACTTTTGCTTCATGCATTAGTCATCTATATTTTACAATGCTTCTAGTCTAAAACTGGTCCTAAACTTAAAACGAAGTGCGGCACGACATCAGTTTTATTCCTTTTACAGTATATAAATCCCTCATCAATTCTGATAAACAAATATCTTGTCTGGTTACATTTTGCATTTCATATAATCATTATTTGTTTTTTTTTTCCAGGTGCAAGAAATGTGCGATCATTTCAAAATTGAATGTTTCCATATCAAACCAAAGATAAAATAAATTATTTAAATAAATAGATTCCGACTGGAAGTTGTGAATAAATAGCAAAAATATTAAATTAAGAAGTACATTCAGCCGCTTGTCAGCGGTAACGAAACCACTGTAAGCTGACCTCGTGTTCTATGTTCTGAAACTCTGTACTACGCTAGGCCAGCACAAGGGCAGTGTTACCACCGACGTCCGGTCGGCTGTACCTTATACTCTTGTATTATGGTTGTATTTAAAAAATAAAGGTATGCGATCATGTACCAACAGGTAATAGCAATATAATAATTATTTATGCCAAATGTTTGCCGGTTAAATGATTATTTTATTTATTCATTGATAGATTAATATTATAATTGTTAATAAGTATTTTTTCGATTGCCTGTACCGGGGTATTTAATTTATTTCCCAGTGATTGACGATTTACCTTGTCCAAATTGAAAGTGACAAGAATAATTGGATTTATGAGTTTTTGTGAAGTGAACGCGTACCTTTATAAAACTACTGTTTTGTAGTACTAGCTTCTCTTTAATATGTTAGAGTAGCAAAAATGTAGGCCCTAAATAAGTGTATACTTTTGATTTTGAAAATCAAATACATATGCCGTTTGAAGCAAGCATTTATTATACTTATTTATCCAATACTATTTTCTGAGTGATATTTCAAATATATTAGTCTAATAAACCAAGGACTAAGAAACGAAATCAATTGATTTTAATGCATTATTCGGATGGAGTTTCTTGCTCTATATTTTTATGTCTTGTAAATATTACTTTAGTCCAGGGTAAAGTTTCATAATTGTGTTACTTACTATGTTTGTAAAAATATTGCGTGGGCATTTATAAAAAAATAAATTTAAGAACTTTTAGTCCTCATAGAATAAGACTAAATTGAAACGTTACTAGTAACGCTAGTCATGTTTATTAGGTAATAAATTGTTATTCATGCCATATATTACGTCATACAGTAGATGTGTAATTTCATGCCAAATGTTTCCATTTAGGTTTAAATTTAGTCAATTTTATCATATTAAATACTTCATAGATTAAGAGGTAGGTGTCTAGTGTATATGTATTTTTATATATTGATCTTCTTGTCTTATAAACTCGATGTTATAGATATGTAATGTTATATTGTTAGATACACTTGATAATGATCTGAAAGCCAAATCTCAGGTTGATGTAATCGTTCCTCCTTTATATACAATATTGTTAAGTTTATTTGTGGGATAAGGTATGAGTATATATTCCAATGTTTTGTGATGGATTTAGCATATTTAGTTTCCTTTTCGCTAGTTTGTACTAGATAATTTATACTTTTTAAACAGTACAACTTTGTACCGCTAATCTTGTCAAGTTTTAAGGCAAAAACATTAACCTGACATTCGAAATGAGATCATTTCGAGTATCAAGTTAAGTTTAAACCAGGGATGTTCAGCAGCTCCGTAACAGGAGGGTGACCATAAGCTCTTAGAGCGGTATCAATTTGATATCGAATAAGGGACAGATGTATATGACTTGTATACATCTGTCACCTACTCGATCTCAAATTGATACCGCTCTAAGAGCTTATGGTCACCCCCCTATAATCTAAACTATCGGATATCCGAAACACAAAATAGTCTAACCGTAACCGAATCCGATATGATAGTTTCGGATAGGGGAAGACTCTTAGGCTGCTTTTCCACCAGAGATATGCTATGATACGTTGCTATGGTTGCGTTTGATACCCACCAATCATATTAATTGGTCCATATAGGATTTATATGGAAGGATGCGTGCTATGGTTGCGCAAGCGATGTAGCTCCACTCCACTGCATAGCTCGAGCTGCGCATCTTCCTCGCACATTTTATTCGCTTTTCTATACAGCTTTTTTAGTGGGTACAGTCACATAGTTTCGTGACTTAGCTTTTACATCCTCGCAGCATAGCTGTATAGCACATCTATGGTGGAAAAGCAGTCTAATTGTGACATGTTATAACAGGTTTTACTGCCCGGCCGAGCCGAAACACTAGCCGCGCGCTTCACTTGCCTGTTTGTTTTTTTTTATTTCTGTTGCTTAGTTATAACTAGTCTGTGTAATTTACTTTTACAATTTCTTAAAAATCTAATATCAGTAACCGTAACTATTCGAAACTAACGGATAATCCGAAATAATTTCATATCCTTAACATCCCTGGTTTAAACGTTACAGTGAAAGTTATAGATAGGCCGAGTACGTCACACTGACATGCAATTAAAAAAAATATCGCATCATAGTCTGATAAAAGCACAAAACGGCACAAGGGGAAAGTATTAATTTTAATATTTGTTGTAATGTTTTTGCCCTAAATCATTTATGGTATTTAAAGTGAGGGTTGCTCAATATTGTACCTGTTTTATTTTAATAGTTATTACATTCACCTGGAGGTTTTAAATCAAAGGGTAGGAACTGTAAAGCGACTCTGCCTCATCTACATTTCAACAAGTCTTGTATTGTCAATAAAGGACTTTATTTAATTGTATATTGATTTATTTTTCTGAAATCGAGTTTGGAAGTTGTAGCCATTTAATGGCAAGTTATCTATATCAACTCAGAGATGACTTGAACGAAATGCCAGCAGCATATTTAGCATCAAACACCATTTTACAATTTGGAAAACCCACCAAGACAACTTTGCATATCATTTCAAAGTAAACAAAAGTGCAAATTGTGACAAAATAATATTGCCTTACCTACTAACTGCTGAAAACTGTATAAAAAACTGTTAATAAGTATCAATTCCATTAAATATCACTTCTAATCTAACTAATGATCACATTTAAAGTCACTACACTACTAGTAATAAATAGTTATTTTTAGTAACATGCATATAATAAACAATCAGAATGGAGAAACAGATACCCATTTATTGATTCTAAAAGAGCAGGCAAGTATGTATAAATAAAAACAAGCAATTGTTTTGTGATAACTCACATATTTATTATAATGAACAACAATAAACATTTTGCTCTCAGCTTAAGGTACTAAGGGTTTCATTTATTTCATCACCCAGTGACATCAGTTTTTCCATTGCTCAGTGGTCATGCTAATAACTTGTATACTCTGTTCTGATTATAATTTTCAGTTAACGGAATATCTTTTAAATTAGTCCAATATTGGAGGAGGAAATAGGCGAGAGTCAAACCTCGATTTACGACTTTTTACTAAGGAAATTCAGTCGGCACTCTCTGTTGCGCAATATTCATGTATGGGTAGGTAGGGTAGGGTAGGTAGGAAGCCAGTTGACGGGAGCGAAGCCGCGTGGGACAGCTAGTATAATAATAATCTATACTATAATATTATAAAGCTGAAGAGTTTGTTTGTTTGGTTGAACGCGCTAATCTCAGGAACTACTAATGTATGATGGAATTGTTCTTCTTTAAAAGTTCAAAAAAAAAATCCGCGACAGCATATGTCTATCTTTTAAGATAGACTCACAATAGCAGCTTTTATGTTCAAAATTTTAATTAGATCGCCGCCGCCGGTAGAAACAAAAGTTTACAGGTTACATTCGTATAGTAGTAAGGGTAGCTAGGGTAGGGTAAGGTAGGTAGGGTAGGGTAGGTAGAGTAGAGTAAGGTAGGATAGTTATGGGAAATAAAAAAAATTGGGTAGGTAGGTAGGTAGCTAGTTGACGGGAGCGAAGCCGCGGGGGTCAGCTAGTATATATCTATACTAATATTATAAAGCTGAAGAGTTTGTTTGTTTGTTTGAACGCGCTAATCTCAGGAACTACTGGTTGGAATTGTAAAATTCTTTTTGTGTTGGATAGTCCATTTATCGAGGAAGGTTATAGGCTATATAACATCACGCTACAACCAATAGGAGCCGAGCATAAATGAAAAATGTTGCAAAAACGGGCAAAAACATTCCTTTTTGAGAGCTTTTGTTGCGTGCGCTGCGTAAACGGTTTAAGTTACGCAAATATAATGTGTGATGGAATTGTTCTTCTTTAAAAGCTCTAAAAAAAAGTCCGCGACAGCATATGTCTATCTTTTAAGATTGACTCACAATAGCAGCTTTTATGTTCTAAATTTTAATTAGATCGCCGCCGCCGGTAGAAGCAAAAGTTTACAGGTTACATTCGTATAGTAGTAAGGGTATTGGTAGGTAGGGTAGGGTAGATAGCGTAGGGTAGGTAAGGTAGGGTAGGGTAGGTAGCTAGGGTGGTTATGAAAAATAAAAAAATTAGGGTTGGTAGTTAGGAGTTAGGTAGGTAGCCAGTTGACGGGAGCGAAGCCGCGTGGGACAGCTAGTAATATTATAAAGCTGGAGAGTTTGTTTGTTTGAACGCGCTAATCTCAGGAACTACTGGTTGGAATTGAAAAATTATTTTGGTTTGGATAGTCCAGTTATCGAGGAAGGATATAGGCTATATAACATCACGCTACGACCAATAAATAAATAGGAGCGGAGGATAAATGAAAAAACGAGAAAAAAATATTCCTTTTTGAGAGCTTCCGTTGCGTGCGCTGCGTAAGCGGTTAAATTTACGCAACATTCATGTATGTAGGGTAGGTAGGTAGCCAGTTGACGGGAGCGAAGCCGCGTGGGACAGCTAGTAGTAATCTAAGTTAATAGG
Source organism: Orthosia incerta (assembly GCA_948252205.1). Classification (NCBI taxonomy): domain Eukaryota; kingdom Metazoa; phylum Arthropoda; class Insecta; order Lepidoptera; family Noctuidae; genus Orthosia; species Orthosia incerta. Next base: position 21,792,120 of record OX411753.1, on the reverse strand, counting down.
GAACATTACTGCCAATTGCTCCCGCCAGATGGCGCTTGACGGCTCTGAGTAAACAAAAACATAACAACATGGCGTCTACTACTGTTTGACTCTTTTTTACTGTTTATAAGATAACTTGTGTTCAAAAACCAAATAATAATATTAGGGAAGTTAGTTAGCTTCATTTTTCTTTCACTATTTGTTTTATATTTTGTATACTGGTATACATAAACTGCGAAATTTTGTCGCTGGACTTTGACAGTTTGGTTTTTTTTTAGGGATGTGTCCGATATATCTAAACGTAACTTAGATCGGTTATGTGTTAGATATCATATCATATCGATATCAAAATAACCGATATTACAAAAGCTGTATCTAATAAAAACCTTACTAGCATGTGAGAAAGAATAATTAAAAACTTACAACCGTAACAATGCGACAACGTACGAACTACGAACAAAACGCAAACTTCACAAACGTTAGGAACCATATGCGCTACCTATCTTTCTAAAAATTATTTTGTGTTCGTTGTTAGTTTGCTCATCTAAATAACATTATAACTTTTGCAAACTGTACTACTGATATCGATATCTGAAAACCGTTTTCGATATCGATATGAAAACACATACATAACCGTTTGCGCAAAAAACCGAAAACGCTCTTCTCTAGTTTGTTTACGCAGAAACCAGTGGCGCCATCTGAGCACAGCTTTGCGGATAGTTCCCTATTATAAAGGTTGCCATTATTAGTTTTTCGAAACTACCCCCAAATTATGATTTAGGGGGTGTTGAAGTTTATATGGAAAAATCTGATTTCTTGGGTCAATAAACTTGAAACTTGGCACAAATACTAACGTAAATAAACAATAAACGTTGGTTTTCATTATCAGTTTTTCGAAACTACCCCCAATATACGATTTAGGAGATGTTATTTATTTTGAAGAATCTTATTTCTTGGGTTAAACTTGAAACTTGACTTAAATACCAACCTAAATAAACAATAAAGGTTGTCATGAATAGTTTTTTGAAACTACCCCCAACTTATGATTTAGGGAGTGTTGAAGTTTGTATGGCAGAATCTGATTTCTTGGGTTAATAAACATGAAACTTGACATAAATACTAACCTAAATACTAACCTAAATAAACAATAAAGGCTTTCATTATTAGTTTTTCGAAACTAACCCACAAAAGATGATTTAGGGGGTGTTACGGTGTTTTTGAAAAATCTTATTTCTTGAGTTAATGAATTTGATTCATTTAATGTTATTGAATTTAAATACCCAACCTAAGTAAACAATAAAAGTTGTCATTATTAGCTTTACTTATCTACCCCCAAGAGTCGATTTAGGGGGTGCTAAAGTTTGTTTGAAGAATCTTATTTCTTGTGTTAATAAATTTGAAAGTTGGTATTTAACCAACCTAAATAAACAATCTAGGTTGTCATTATAAGTTTTTTGAAACTACCCCCAAAAGACATTTTAGGGGGTATTTTTGAAGAATCTTGGCACAAATACCAACCTATGTATTCAAAAATCAAAAAATCTAAATCACTTATTTGTAAAACATAGGTAATAATGACATGCATGATCTTAAAAATTAGGTATAGTGCGCTATGTTTTGCCAATTGACATACAAATTATAAAAAAGAAATACAATTATATGAATGGAACTTTTAAATTAAAATATAAATTTACTACAATATAATTATTAACGTATTTGAGTACCTTTTTTTTTTTTTTTTTTTTATTTGTAATGGGTTTGCTCTTGACTCTAGTCTAGGTCAGAGGTGACAGAGACAAAGTCGACGATGGAGTGAGCTTACCCAGAAGTAGCCTGTTCACTCTAACTTTGAAGAGATTCGGGTTGTATGCGTTCGGAAACACAGACGCAGGCAGTGAGTTCCACCCCTTTGCAGTGCGCATTATGAAGGATGTTTGGAAGCGCTTGGTGCGAATTGGTGGAATAGCAACTAGGTGAGGATGGTAACTTGCAGTGCGTCTAGATGTCCGATGGTAGAAGGGGGCCGGTGGGATAAGGTCGTGGAGTTCATGAGCACACTCGCCAAAATACAGTCTGTAGAATACCGACAAGCAGGCAACCTTACGGCGATGAGCTAAGCTGTGAAGCTTGGCATCCACCAGTTTGACGTCGCCAATTAGTCTCTTAGCTCTGCGTTCCACCGAGTCAAGCGCGGCAAGCTGATATTTAGCTGAGCCATCCCAGAGGTGGCTGCAATACTCCATGCAGGATCGGACTTGCGCTTTGTAAAGAGTTAATAGCTGTCCAGGCATAAAGTATCGCTTCACTCTGTTTAGGACGTCCAGTTTCTTTGCCGCAATTTGGGCTTTGTACTCGATGGAGGCGCCGAAGTTGAGACTGGATGTCAACTCCATGCCAAGGAGCTCGAGCCGATCAGTAACAGGAACAGATGCACCCCGAAAAGCCTGATTGTATTAACACAAGAATATAAGAAAAAAAATATTATTTATAATCAATTTCATTTCATGTCAACGTTTAAAGTCTATTCAATTCGAAAAAATAAGATCAAGATAATAAAGGAAAAATTAGAATTTTATGTCAGCATTATACAGTTAAAGAGACTCGTCATTAAGAAACTCGTCTAAAGTATAATAACATTTTTGAAACAGTAACCAGAGATTGTCATGTTAAGTTTTTCGAAACTAACCCCAAGCTAAAAGTTTTACTGGACTGCGTTTCGTTTTAGACGTAGGGTTCTAGGGGAGGACTAAGCAGGAATTTTCGGCAATTCAACCTTTGAGAGCAAAATTTGTTTGTATGAAAAATCGAATTCCTTGGGGATAAAGTTAATAATCAGAGTTTACATAAAACATTTTTCAAAGCTACCCCCCCCCCCAGAGGCTTAAGGGTTGATAAAGTTTTTAGAATTCTCTTCTCTTCTATGAGGAATCTTACATACTGCGCAATCTGCCTAACATAAACGAAAAATAAAAAAGAGTGAATAAGATATTTGGGTTGTTCAAAACTCTAACTCTACCCTCAACGGGGCAAAAAGGGGTTATTAAGTTTTTATGGGGCGATTTTACTTTGTGCCGGAAACCTAAACTTTATTATTCTTTAAACTTTTGGATATCTGCGATACTCAATTTTTTGTTGATTTAATTATAGCAGATTTTTGGTTGCCTACACTAACTGTACATAAGAAAATAATGTATAGGATAAACGAAGTCACGGGCGAGTGCTAGTTACTAGTTACTTATCTTTTATTACCACAAAAGATCCCAATGAGTCGAAGTGTCCGAGGTATTTCTCGGCCCCTCCATAAGATATACATAAATAATTATGCACAAAAACGAAGGAATTATATTTTTTTTTTTAAATCTGTATGAAGCTAGTATGAAAAATCGAATTATCTGATTTTTTTGTCATACTCCACTTATCGGTTATCACAGGCGATTTTTTTTTTAATTCATCAAAATATTTTTACATTTATGTCCTTTTAGTATTTAAGTTAAGAAGAGCGATATGAAGAAAATTATTATGTGCTATTCTAAAACACAGGTGTTGAGTTTGTAGTAAGCATTGAGCTAGGATTAATATGTCTATGGTAGTAAGCTGTTTGTAATTCTGCCATGGTGATCTATTGGTAAAAACTTACCAAATTGTCCATGGTGTTATACCTATCTCTTTCTCTCCAGCAGGCGCATTCTTGAGAGTGGCGTTGGCAGGTGCATTAGCTGTCAACTTCAAAGCGTTTGTAAATTTTTGCCGGTAAAGATGGAAAAAAAATTGAATTTTGAAAAGTGTGGAAATGCTATAAATTATTGTATTAAATTAACACACGGTGTCTTTTTAGAATACGTGTCAGTGTTTTTCAGTTGTATTTAGCATTATTTGATGATTACGGACAAAATTGTCCCGGTAAGTGTTGGAGGTGACCAAAGTTCGAATAGATATTATTAATATTCGAACAGGCGATCTGACTCTGGACTGAGTGGTCCAGACGACATTCTTCATCCCCAGAGGATAAGGGCATTGTATCACCTCCACCCGAGAAAGACGAAAATGCTTCACGTAAGTACAAGTCTGTACAAGTAAGAAGGTTTGACACTTTGTTCGGATTGTTCGGAACTGAGTGCGTAAAAATTTATTCATCATTTCTTCATAGTGAGATTATATTATCTTACTAGCTGTCCCCGCGGCTTCGCTCCCGTCATCTGTCTGCCAACCCTACCCTACTTACCTTCCTGCCTACCCACTTACCTACCTACCATTTTTTTTTCTATAGTGATCATTCTTTCGCGAAGAATTTTAACATCGCCATTCAGAAAATGTCTTCAAATGCACAACGCCATCTATCGAATATCGAGTTCAACTGTCCGAGTATCTGAATTGCGTGTGTTGTGATAATTTTACTTCTTGAACACTTTAAATTCATATAACTTTTGATAGAGTGAACCGATTACGATGAAACAAAAACTAAGTAATTCTTCAAGTTACATGTATAAAAGTTATTTACATTGGTTTCGTACATTTCACGTGATGCGTGCACAAATAAACAGACAACAGAAAATTCCAAAAATGCCGGCAATAGGTTCTGTTGGTTATCCTTTAACGGGTAGTATTTAAACGCAAATAAAAAAATATCCTTTTTCTATGCAATAAAATTCCGAATTCTCATCAAAATTACTGATTGCGCAGCAAAATATTCAACGCAAAATATCACTAAACACACTACAATTTATTTTCGCAGCGTACAGCGATTTTTCCTAAAGCAAAAGCTTTTTTATTAATGCACAGCTAATAATCTTAATGCACATCATACATGTTAACTCTTTTTCTTTTAAATCCATGGTTAAAGTTTTTACAATTACTATTTAACGACAATGTCGACGGAGCCCCGCTGGGCGGGGCTCCTATTTCTGTCTAAAGGGTCTAAAGTAACCTAACACGAAGTAGATAAAAGTGAGTAAGTGGTGTACGATAAAGAATATAATAAATAAATAAATAAGATGACTGTCCGTGTCGGGGTGCCCTAAGTTCCCGAGCTCGCTTCGCTCGCTCTTGGACTAATGACTTCTTGAAAATTAGGACAAATGTGATGAACAGGTTTTGTTGTACTTACTGGTTAATATGCGACTGAGATAGTTATTTTGCTACGAAATATGGAAAATTTGCTGTGCAGTTAGTATTTCTGCTATGTATGTAGTATTTTTGTACAAAAATAAATTTAACTGTATTGCATTATGAGCAAAAAGTAATGTCATATTGATATATAATTTCGAATTATCTGCAGTTTGAGTTTTGCTAAACATTTAGTAAGTTATTTGATGTAAAAAAGAATATAAATGATGAGTACCTATGTATTGATAGACGATTATTTTATTTGATATGCAATTTATAATATCCCTCCTTTAACACCCTGGCTATTTTTTTTTTAGAAATATTTTCGATGTACAAAAGTTACTTTTCTACAGATTTATTATATGTATTGATGATTGATGATTTGATTGACTTTTAATAAGTTAAGTGATTCGACTTGTCGTATTTTTTTAAAAATACCTATGCCACGTTTAGTAAACTATCTTTGAGTAGGTACCTACTTATTTAGGTACCTACTTACAAAGTTAAGAATAACCAATTAAATATTTCAGTACTAATATGGCAAATAACGATTATAAGAAATAAATTTGGTTCTCCTTTATTGGAAGGACATTCTTTACAAGAAAACTTTGTATAATCTTGTATTTGTATAAACTTTAAGAAAGAGTTGTGATATTTTGGCAAAAACAAAGATTATTTTGGCTGCCGCTGACCAACTGAGCATTTATTAGTAGGAAACTATATTTGGAACAATAGGTAGCAACTATCCAAGTCAACTATAATCTGTCAACTATACAAGACAATTGGGCTGATACTGATAAGTCTGTTTATAACAATTCAAATGAAATTAACCCTCGCATATATAGTATGTCTTCTTTGACCTCGGAGATCTCAGGTTGTTTTTGTTAGTGAAACATTTTCACTCAATTTCACAAGCAGATAAGGAAAATTTTTCTCTTTTTTAGGTAACTTTATGATGATTTGAAATTAAAATGTAAGTGAAAATAAATCATCAGGCCTATTTGCATTTACTAATTTCATGAGCCTACTGGAGATGCCTCCAGAGTGTTTTCAAATGCACAATTATAATTGACAGCTTTTCTTGGAAGAAGCTTAATGTTTTAGCACCATCAACTTCAATGAGGTGAGCCTGTTAAAAAAAATTGTGTTGCGGAAATCCTATGAGACCTATTGCCCTGATTACGGAGACACTGAGAACATTGTTAACTTTGGATCAACATAATATTATCATCACAACTTTTTTCTCTGAGGAAATAAGCAGGAATGTGCTTATAGTTGTAACTATGCCAGTTATGTTTAACTCTTTGATTCCCATGTGAGGGCAAACCTTCGGAGATGCACATACATTATTACAAGTTTGTTAAGAACACTGGTTTTTAGACACATGTTAAAATTATATCTGTTTCCAAAATATAGAGCAATGAAAACAGTGTCTCCGTATTAAGCTCAGAGCTTTTAATAAAGTTACATGTTAACTACTGTCACAGAAAACAGAACTTTTAAAATTGTTTTATCAGAACTAAGAGAGAGAAAGAAATACTCCCTCTCTCCCTATTCAACAAGACCTCAAATCGCGGCGGCTATGTACAAAATGTCGGGCGTCCCAGATTCTTTCGAGTCAAGAAAGATGGCTGTCGTACCAAAGGATTCCAGTGATGGTTCTGCGACATTTTCAGCCTAAATTGGGACTATTAGCTGGGCTGGGCATTCCACCCACTAAGCGTATTACTAGAAACTTACTGGAACAGTGACAAAGAGGAATGCATATCCTAAAAACACCAATGTGGACCAGAAATTTTCTGGTTTCCCAATCTGCGAGCGAGGGTCATTGCGGAGCTAACTCCGATAAAGAACATGCGGAAGGTTTTCGGGCTACATGCGACAGAATTTACCCTAGTCCACCAGTTGGTCTTAAAAAAAAACGGAGGTGGGCTAACCAAATAGGACCAGACAGAAGTTGTTAAGAAGTAACTGGCGGACAGCTACTCTAACGACATAATGTCTTAGGTTCCAATATAAGATGTTTATTCTGGTGTGATTCCATTAAATTTACAACCCAAAAGCATCTTAAGGCCAACCAAGCTGCTAGATTATTTGGTACTGTTACAAGATAGGGCAACGCCATCTAGTGACTAGTAGAAGAACTAAGTAATTACTAGTGGCGCCATCTAGTATCGAATAGCGGAACTAATCTTCTCGTGTCGAATGGAATTTTCCAGAATTCCATTCGACACGAGAAGAACATTCTGGAAGTTTCTAGTCGCTTCGGGAACAGTGAGTTCGAAAGTCGATTGTTCTGGAAGTTTCTCGAATTATCTAGAACAGTATGGAACGTTCTAGAAACATCTTCGGTGCTATATAAAGAGCGGTCGGGTTCGTCGAGACTCAGTTTCGATTCGGAAGCGACACAGAGCGATCAGAAAAGGAAAATAGTGCGAAGTAACAGAATTGTTTAAGAAGTGTTTTTGTAATAAAGTGTGATTAATTGAAGTCTGCTGTTTAAATAATTTATCCCTGAGCCCCAGCTCGTAACAGTACTTATAGAACTATTTTGTTGCATACATTTGCTGTTTTAACTACATCAGCACTTTTAATTTCAAAACATTTTTACTTTTCACTACCCAGTTTATTAGCTAGTCAGTCTAAAGCTGAACATTTATTTATTTATTTGGCATAACAAAGAATTGAATAAATTCAAGTTCATTACTTGAAATCACTAGCTGAACAATTATATTAATATTGTTGGCCTCAAGTTGTAAGATTTATAATCTTACTATTCTAGAAAAAAGCGATTAATATCTAATGTCTGTAGAAGATAGTAAGATGACTCTGTGGCCAAAGTTTTTATCACAAGGCAGATATAAATAGACAGTCAGATAGGTTGTTGCGGAAACACCCGGACCATTGTCCTTATAGTCAAACACATGTACTGTCCCAAGTTCATTTACTTGTCTGTATTAAACCTGTTTCTAGTACTTCTAGTATATTGCAATTTGTGTGGGAATAAGTTTTTAAAGATATAGTACATTGGTAACCCACCGGGCAGTACCTATTAGTTCAACTATGGCCTCTTAGAGTAACCTAGAAGTATGTTTTGAAAGTAGATCAGAACAGTAAAAGTACATAATAAAACTTAAAGTTAAGTATTGTATTCCAGTAAATAACTCAATATATTAACAGCTTGCATTCAACGTTGGCTAAACTTGTATTAAAAAGCCTTTTTATATTTTTGTGGAAAATTATAAGAATCAATTCATTGACAGAATTATTCAGAATGAATTTTCTGATTTTCTGTTGATTTTGCAGAAATTTATTATTATTTTTTATTTTAACTTGAATGGTATAAGTCTATACTAAAACTGATTATATTTTAGAACAGTTTAAGTTGTTCATCATAGCGTTTGTGTTTATCACCAGCAGATATCAAACAGGTCTTCTAACTCAACACATGTGTTTTAAAATAGCACATAATATGACTGTTTTGCATTACAACAAAACAGGTATTATGTGTGGATAAAACACAGGTGTTGCAGCAATTCTCTTGCTGGTGAGTTGAAGACCCTATGAAGTTGACAGCTAATGCAACTGCCAACGTCACTCTCAAGAGCGCGCCTACTGGAGAGAAAGAGACAGGTATAAAACCATGGACAATTTGGTAAGTTTTTAACCATGTAAAGGCAGAATTACAGACAGCTTACTACAAACTCAACACCTGTGTTGCACACCTGTGTTACAACAAAACAGTTCTTGTCATACTATACCCAGTTATCGCTGTCGATTTTGATTATAAACAACATAAAAATATTTTTATTTAGTTTTTACACATGAAACAGTATTTTTTTATGTAGTGTCTAATTATAGAACATCGATATGAATAGCTTACTTAACTTTAAAAAATCATAAAAAAACCGGCACTTGCAAATTGAAATCCTTAAAATAAGTCTATGAAAGCCGATTTTCAGCCCACCGTGGGCCGTTCCGCTTTCTCACAAGGGAATCATGATGACACTAAAACCTAAAACTTCATATACTACTTAATATTTTCTTGCTCTGGAACAAAATATTGCTCTGCATCGAAATATATATCTAATTTTCGGATTGTTCCTGTTTTAAACCTTAGTTTCATGTTTATTAACCCAAGAAATATGATTCTTCAAAAACCACTGAACACTGAACTGAAATCATGGGACCATAAACAAACGGTAATTGTTATTTAAAAGTGTTTTTTTTTGGTTTGATTTTGATTGACTCTCTGATCTGACGGTCTGACGTAGGATCATTCGTTTTTGTGTCTCAACTGTCTACGCAACTGGACATTAAGTGAAATCATTGACAGAAGCGATCTCGGGATAGTGAAGCGGAGAATTTTATTGTAGTATTGACTACCTCCGCAAAGCTTACTGGGAAGGCTGACTCGATACAATTTGCTGCCAAATACTCCAAAAACATTAGAATATGTTACATCCGCATTCTAATGCATACTAAAGAATTCAAGAGAAATACTAACTGATGACTAGGCAGCATGGTCTCAAACTTTAGCCTGTTCCGTAAGGAAAAAAAAAAAAAAAAGGACCATTCGTAATTGTCCTGAAAATTATATAAACGAAGGAAAGTTTGATTGTTGTGTCAACGACGTCGCTAATCTTCCGTCCTTGATCATAAAATAATGAAGTGTCAAAAATTTAACTTTGAACATTTGGTCTTAGGCCGAGTTTCCCCACTGACTTATAAACCTATGGACTTGCCATACCTACGAAATTAGCGTGTTACCTACATAAATCGGGAACTTAAGATGGCTGCCCATTGGCCAATGAGGTAGGCCATTTGCAACTGTTTGACAGCACAACTACACAGATAAACGTACATAAACAGCACACAACTACCAATTTTACTCGGTAATCAACATGGCGACCGGCCACGCATAGACATGATTTTGACGTCACACAAAAGTGTTACCAAGTTTAGTCCTTGACAAACATTTAGATGTCTCTCTTTTCATATGTAGTTCTTGGTTAGTTAAAAAGAGACAAAACGCTTTTTGACATGCGTGTGTCGATTTGATAGATATGTGTATAACTATTCTTCATATAGTAGAATAGGCCGTCTCCATAGATTTTCCTTCCTCATTGAGTTTCCCACCTTTTATATGAACGCAGAACTAATGTGACAAATTGTCAAGATCGTGTTATCTGCTGCGATTGTTTGAATAAAGTTTCAACAGCAAATCACAGCAGATAACGCGTGCTTGACAATTTGTCACATTAATTCTGCAATAATTTAAAGGTGGGAAACTCGGGGTTAGTGTTACAAAGTGTATGCGTTAAGGAAGTGCCGAACGATTTGCTAACAATGTTATCAGAATCTTTGTATTTTAAACCTTTGTATAAATTAATTGTTAATACTGTAGGAAAATTGTAATACGGATTTGTTTTTAAAATAGTTGTTAGGCTTTAAGGAATTGTATCCATGGCCGTTAAATAAATTGAAAAAAAAGTCAAAACATACGTAGGTGTAGGCGTTTTTTTTGTTCTGTGGGTATACTAGAAGTGTTTTGGAAAAGCGCGGGAAACCTCAAATTTGGCGGACGTGGTTTTTTTTTATTGTTTCTTAAATTAATTAATACTATTGGATTGAATTAAGTTTTTGTATATATTTTATGTTATTATTTAGTACTTTAGTTAGTTTTAGTGTTGTTATTATATTTGGTAAGTGTTTTTATTTGTATTTATAGTTGTTAGCCATGGATCCTCCGGACGACCCCGGAGGAACACCACCTTCAGAGATTGGTCATTATATTACAATTTCTAATAATTATACTAGTGTTGATACTGATGGTTCAGTAAGTTTAGCCAATAATTCTAAACGTAAAAGGGTTTCTGCTCGGCCCACAATTTGCAAACATTGCAACAAAAAAAGGCGTAAAAGTGGGGGGAAACGCCATAATGATTGTGACTGTGGCGAGGTGGAAATGGAGGCTGAAACCAAGGATCTTCCACTAACTTCTCCATTGAGGGTTGGAGTTGATGGGATGAACGGGTCACCGCATCAACCAGTTTCTAGAGTTTTATATAATTCCTCGGATGCGGCTCCGTTTTTAGTCCATATTCAAGGAGAACAAACCGCTTCCAATGAAAATACATATTTAAATCCGATTTCTTTTGGGCGATTTTTAAAAAGGAATTCTTTTAATAATATTGTTAATGGTAGTCTTAAGAAAATAGGCCGTAACAGACTTGACTTGACTTGAATATCTTTCTCTAAGTATCAAGATGCCAACTCTTTTATTACTAGCAAGTTTTTGGAAAAGGAAAAGTACAAAGCTTTTATTCCATCATTTTCCGTCACTCGCATGGGTGTCGTCAGAGGTGTACCCATGGAGTGGGCGGATGATGAAATCATGGATAACATCTCTGTCCCAATTGGTTGTGGGAGGATATTGAAGTTGAGGAGAATTAAAAGGAAAATTTTAGTGGAGGATAAGCCTCAGTTTAAAAATACTGAAACTGTAATTTTGACATTTGATTGGCAAATTCTTCCTAAGCGCGTCTATATGTGCTATACAGCACTTTCTGTGGACCTCTATATTTACCCAACAATCCAGTGCTTTAATTGTTGCAGATATGGCCACATGAAAAATCAGTGTAGGTCTAAACCTAGATGCTTTAGGTGTGGACAAGATCACTCTGGGGATGGGTGTACTGTCTCTGGGGACAATTTATCTTGTTGTCATTGCAAAGGATTTCATGAGGCTACAAGTAAAAAATGTTTAGAGTATGAGAAGCAGAAGAACATTAAGGAATCAATGGCCAAATCTTGCATCTCATATGCTGAAGCTTCAAAGTTACATCCCACAATTTCAAAAATATCATATGCTGATGCCTTACTATCCTCACCCTCAATTTCAAGCCATATAAATGCTTCTGTTCCTCAGGATTACTCTCCTTCAAAACAAAATAAAACTTCATCACATAAAAAAACAGTTTTTATTAAACCTCGCTCCCCACCTCACTTTTCTAAAGGTTATGATCAGCAATTCCATCAGGAACTTGTCAAGGGCTTGCCTCAATCAAAAGATGGCTGTGCTCTCATCCCTAGAGATGACTTGTCTGCTGTATCTGTAAGTGAATTAATCATTGCTTTAATAAAATCACTAACTCAAACTCATCATCTTTCACCGTCCATCGCTGCCACTGTATTGAACACAGTTAATGAAACAAATATTAATAATGGACAACAAAGCCAAAGTATTCCAATGGAATTGCCGAAGCGCAATAAGTAAGAAATCTGATATAATATATCTTGTAAATAAGTATAAACCTTTTGTTTTTGCTCTTCAAGAGACATGGCTTAAACCAGGGTCTTTGTTCAAGATCCCTGATTATGCTTGTCTTAGAGAAGACCGCTCTGATGGGAATGGCGGCGTCGCTTTACTCATCAAACATCATCATTCATTTTCACTAATCACAATTCCACCTCATAATAATGATTTTTCTGTTATTGCAGCAGTTGTAGATAATATTTGTTTTGTTTCTGTATATATACCCCGTCCATCTTCTGTAATTTTTAATGAAATTGTAAATATTTTTTCTATTCTTCCTAAGCCATTTATAGTTTTAGGAGATTTTAACTCCCAGAATGAAGTCTGGGGTAGTTCATCAACAAATAACTATGGTAGCACTTTAATAGATATTGTAGATAACCTCAATCTTTGTATATTAAACACTGGGTCTCCAACTAGACGCACTTCTCCAAATGAAGGTGTCAGTGCACCTGACTTGTCATTATGCACGGATAAATTAGCTTCGCGTATGAGTTGGGAAGTTATGCTTTCCTCTTATGGTAGCGATCATTTCCCTATAGTCTTATCATTTCCTCACAGTCAAAAACCTTATCCCAATCGCCCTCCGCGGTTGAAGTACAAACTGGCGGACGTTAACTGGCATACTTTTAGGGAACACTTAGATGAAATAGTTTCTGTTCTTCCTGAAATTAAATATGGTAATGAACAGTCCTGTGCCGATGCTTTATCCAAAGCCATGATAAAAACAGCCGACAAACTCTTTCCAATGAAATCGTTACAAAATAAAATTCTTTCTCCACCATGGTGGGACAAAGATTGCACAGATGCAATATTACAAAGGAAGCAGTGTGAACTAAATTACCTTGAAAATTCTACCGAAGAAACAACATTTTGAGCGTAATAGTTTCAGAAACTAAAAAGCTATTTAAAAAAAAGAAATTTGAAAATTGGAGGTCATTTTGCCTCTCCATTTCTCCAGATGTTCAACCATTTGTTGTTTGGCGCAATATCAGAAGGTTTAGATCAGCATTCACAGAACCATCGAGCGCATTTCTTCCATCTCAGTTAGTAAATAATTTTTTAAATAAATTGTCTCCCCCATATGTCCCTAAAATTTTTTCTACCTATTCCATTCCCTGTTCAATGGTGGATTCTCTTTGTGAATTAAATAATCTATTTACCCTCGAAGAGCTTAAAGGTGTTGTATGTCATATTAAGGACTCTGCACCAGGTTCGGATGGAATTCCATATTCTTTTTTGTCAAACATGAGTGATCTATCTCTTTTGTACTTCTTGGAACTAATCAATAAAATTATGTTAACCGGCAATATTCCCAATTCCTGGAAATCCCAAGACATTCTACCAATACTCAAACCTAACAAAAATCCATCTAGAAGCACATCCTACCGACCCATAGCTTTGTCTTCAGTAATGTTAAAAATCACAGAACATTTAGTTAAAAATCGGTTAGAATGGCATTTAGAAAACAGGAAACTTCTTAGCGACAGTCAATTTGGCTTTAGGCGAGGTAAAAGTACTTTAGATAGTTTGAGTATCTTTGTCACTGATATAAGGTTAGCATTATCTTCGAATCATTCCGTAGTTTCTGCTTTTCTAGATATAAATTCGGCTTATGATAATGTGGAAATATCAACATTAAAATATAAACTTCAGCAGCTAGATGTTCCAATTTTACTCACAAACTTCATTTTAAATATTTTATCTGAGAGGTGTATAAATCTTACACTCGAGGATTCTGTGTGTGAATCTAGACTCGTGTGGAAAGGTCTCAAGGATCAGTTCTTAGTCCTTTATTATATGACATCTACACTCATGATCTTGAATCCTCTTTGAACAATCAAGTAAAAGTGCTTCAATACGCTGATGATCTTCTTTTATATTGCCCTCATAGCTCTATTGCATCGGCTTGTAATACAATGACATCGGACCTTGGACTTTAAAAAAAATGGTTGGACATCAATGGTCTTGAGCTATCTACTTCCAAAAGTACAGTTGTGCTTTTCTCTAGAATGCGCTTTGCTCCTCCTGTTTTTATATATTATGATGATGCTTCTATTCCTGTAAAATCTTCGGTAAAATTTTTAGGTGTGATTTTGGATAGTAAACTATCTGGGATTCCACACTGTGAATATATAGTGGCAAGGTGTGAACAAAGATTAAATATATTAAGATGTTTATCAGGGGTTTGGTGGGGTGCCCATCCCTTTTCATTAAAATTAATCTATAATGCAATAGTTAGAAGTGTGCTTGATTATGGAACATTTTTATTAGAACCTTGTAATTCGGCCGCATTAAAGAAATTGGATAGACTGGATACTATCCAATTTCTTTAATGCGGCCGAATTACAAGGTTCCAAAGCATTACGAATAATGACGGGAGCTATGAAATCAAGCCCAATAAATGCCCTACAGGTTGAAACTGTAGATCCTCCTCTTTCTCTCCGACGTCAGTATCTTTCCGACAAATTTCTATTCCGTTCGTTACAATTTTCCCATCATCCTTTACACGCAAAACTTCAGTCACTTTTAGATGAAACCAATTCTTCTAACTATTGGTCTCACAAATCTATTCCATGTCTTGTTGTAAGCTATAAAAAGTTTATAGCTTTGCAAGCCCCAATTTACCAGTCACTTACATATCCACTCTTTAATCATTCTTATGAATCATTGGTGCACACTCCGGATGTTATCTTGAATTTAGGTATTAATAAACACGATGATTTCGTAAAAGAGTTATTTAACTTTTCCAAAGCATCATATTTATACAGACGCCTCTAAACACTCTTCTTTAGGGAATGTTGGAGTTGGTGTTTTTCACTCACAATACAACATAGTGCAAAAAATTAAACTTCCTCCTGAGTCATCAGTGAATGGCGAATGTTATGGTCTGTTCAAAGCCTTGGAATATATTTACATCATGAAATTGGGAAAAACAGTAATATTTACTGACGCTTTAAGTGCATTGCAAGCTATTATAAGAAATCCTTTTAAATGTAAACCAGTATTTCCTATAGTTATGTTCATTAGAAGCCTTTTGTACAAATGCATAAAATTCGGTCTTAAAATTTCTTTCGCTTGGATACCTGGCCATAGTAATATCACGGGAAATGTTAAAGCCGATAACCTGGCTAGTGAAGCTGTAGACTGCGGTGATTTGTTTCCCTACATCAATTTTAGCCACGACTTGGCGAATCTGCCTATGAACTTTCTTTGGGAAGCTTGGAGCAAGTTGTGGGCGGATAGCAGCGTTACCAAAGGAAATTATTATTCACGCATTCAGACATATATTCCCAAAAAACCATGGTTTTCGAAATTTAACTTCGGTAAGGCTGCTACCAGTTGCCTTATTCGCATGAGGTTGGGACATAACTGTTCCCGAGTCCACCTTGCACGATTGCAGATCGTTTCTAGCGACCTGTGCGATTTAGCGTTCAAAGTGAAAGTTCGCGAGCACATTCGTAAGAAGTTGGCAGTAGTATCATCACAGCGTTAATGTTCTCCAATTATCTGTTTATGTATATTCGTGTATTTAGTTTATTTACTTTTTGTATATATAGTGTATGTGTATGTATGTATTTATAGTTTGTATGTATTTTAATGTATTTGAATAAATATTACCTATCGTGATTTATTCTCAATATTGCACCTACCACTATTTGTCTCTGCATCACCCAAAGGTCGACTGGTAGAAAATGCCTAAGGCATTAAGTCCGCCTCTGTACGTTTTTGTGCATGAAGTATTAAATAAATAAATAAATTGTGGTGAGGTGGGTGATTTAAACCACATTTTCTTTTCCTGTCCTCTACTTAACCATGATCCTTTTATTACATGTTTACTTTGCTATAACATTCCTTTTCAATACAGTTGTTAAACATGGCGTACTTTCAGAGGCTATAATTATGATTCGAAAGTTAAATCTTACGCATAGGCATCTTTCTGTTACGCGGTCGTGACTTTTGTTTACGAGCTCGATCATTATGTTTGCAGTTTAGTTTTAAATTTATAAGTCAATTTAAAAAAGTTTAGTAGCAAGGAGTTTTCAAACATAGAATAAAATGGGATAGATTTTCTATGAGAAAAAATGAATGATTCCGTACGTTTTAGCTTTGAATTCTCAAAAGTCTTATAAATGGTTGTTTAATATATTTAATTACTAGTTTTAATTTAATTATATTCACATCAACATTTGTCAAAAATCGAATAGGCTGTATAGCTGTATAGGCTGTTAACGTTGTAAAAAAATAAGTCCAGTTGCAAAAACGCGCCATGAGTCAATTTAAAAAAGTTTAGTAGCAAGGAGTTTTCATACATAGAATAAAATGGGATACGATTTTATACGAGGAAAAATTAATGATTCCGTACGTTTTAGCATTGAATTCTCAATTTTTTTTTTAAAGTTGTTAATATGTTTAATTACCAGTTTTAAGTTAATTATTTTCACATCAACGTTTGTCAAAAATCGAATAGGCTGTATAAGCCGTTTTCTTTGTAAATAAATATGTCCAGTTGCAAAAACGTGCCATATTGAATAAACAAATCTAATTCTTTGATTTGTTTTTACTGTTTCTCACAACTGTATTGAAAAACGTCGTGTGATACACGGGTGTGTAGGTTATTGCAAACTCGTGTCATTAAAAACCCTCGCCTTCGGCTCGGGCTTGTTAATGACAGCTCGTTTGCAATAACCTACTTTCCACCCTTGTATCACAATGTACTATTTCCTACGTCTATCTCTGTTTTACTTGCATCTAATGATTTCAAAATATACATGTATTTGTCTTCATTTATCACTCTTAATAATATACGTATTTAATAGTTATTTTATTTATAATATCGTTCCTAATAATCCTGTCCAATATCCATCCAAATTCCGTATCCTAAATCAGTGTTACCGACCTTTACCAAAAAAAATCCCCAATTTGTTTTCTGAATTTCCCTAAAAATCCCTAAATATAATTTATATGTAGCTCATAAAATAAAACGTTACAATATTTTATTGAATATATAAAATCAGGCAAAGTTGTTAATTATTTCCAGAACCGCATCATCATCCTGTACCTCGTTTTCGTTTGACGTCTCATTTTTGAAGTCATACATACGTACGTTGCAGTTCTTGATCATGTTCACAGAATGATCAAGTTTTACTCACGATCCATTATCCCGATTTAAAGAAAATCATACCACCATGATACTCTGTACCATTTTATGGGATAAAACTTAGATAAAGTGATATAATGAGATATCGTGCGTGCCTTTCTAAGCACAAAACTAAAAACACACGCTTTGTTTTCGATTTTGCAAGTTTTATTTGAAATCCCTAAAAAAATCCCCAAAAAATTCCAGTCCCTAAAAATGTCCCTTTTAACACTTCAAGTCCCTAAATTTAGGGACAAAATCCCTAAGTTGGGAACCGTGTCCTAAATTAAATTATATTTTCTACCAAGTTTTCCCGTTTTTGTATGTGGCATTGCGCAAATAGCGACTTGCCAAAATTAAAAAAAATAAAAAAATATGTTTTGACTTTTTGGCGGGATTTTTTCGAGTGAACTTCAGCGGCTGTTAATATTATTTGCAAATTGATTCCTAGTGGATATTGTGATGTAAAAGTGGTGTAGTTTTGTGTCTCAACTGTCTACGCAACTGGACAATATGTGAAATCATTGACAGAAGCGATCTCGGGACAGTGGAGCGGAGAATTTTATTGTAGTATTGACTTCTGTGAAGGCATAGGTC
The DNA here is from genome assembly GCA_948252205.1 of Orthosia incerta. Lineage (NCBI taxonomy): Eukaryota > Metazoa > Arthropoda > Insecta > Lepidoptera > Noctuidae > Orthosia > Orthosia incerta. The sequence goes on along the minus strand of OX411753.1, from coordinate 21,773,983 downwards.
CTCTATGCCTTTAATGAACTCTATGGTCCTGCCGGTTACCAAGCAAAGTTTATTGTTGATTGTTTGACACTGTCAATGGATGTATAGAAAAAATATCCTTCCTAATAATCTTAATAAAGTATGTTTAATTTGCTCTCGTCTGTTTGCATTATATAGTCTACGACAAATAACACGGCAAAGTTTTCTGAAGAAAACTTCACATGGTAGCAGAGCGAAAAATGTAAGTTTATATATTTGCAAACCAAAAATTCAAATTACGAAAATGTCAAGCATAAAAATTCAAGCCTTAGGAAAAGATAATTACGACACATGGTGCATACACGCCAAAGCGTACCTAGTTAAAAATAAACTGTGGAAACATGTGAACAATTACCCTAAGGAAAATGCTTCACAAGACGAGGTCGACGAAGATGAACTGGCCAAATCAGAACTGATGTTGCTCATCGCACCTTCAGAGCTAAAACAAGTAAAAAAATGTAAATATGCCAGAGACGTATGGATTACGCTAGAAGCAACTTATGCTAGTAAGGGTCCTGCCAGAAAGGCTACCCTACTCAAGCAGTTGATCTTAGCCAAACTTGAGGAAGGCGAAGATGTCCGTGCACACTTAATGAAATTCATGGATACCGTTGATAAACTAAAAGACATGGATATTGACATTAACAATGATTTGCTGTCAATAATGATGCTCTACAGCCTTTCGAAAGAATTTGATACCTTCAGAACTGCAATTGAGTCTCAAGACTCCCTACCAGATCCTGAAAAGCTAAAGATCAAAATAATTGAAGAGAGTGATGCCCGTCGTCGTGATACACAAAGTGTCAGCGCGACAAACAATAATGAAGACTGTTTTTACACTTTCTGCAAGATTTGCAAGAAGAAAGGCCACGATACGTCAAAATGCTGGTCAAAGAACAAAAATACTCGCAAGAAAGCAGAAAAGTCTAAAAGCAACTTTATCAAAATTGATAAAAATGATACAAACCTCTTCTGTTGCTATTTAGCAAATAAAAATTTTGAAAAAAGCTGGATACTGGACAGTGGATGTACGTCTCACATGACATATTCAGACAAGCCCTTCACCGAGATAAAACAAATTTCGAAAACACTTAAACTTGCGTCGAAGGACAAAACAGCTGAAATAAAAGGCACTGGCCCTGCTGAAATAGAAATTAAGGAAGGAAAAATCGGCATAACAAATGCACTGTATGTACCAAGCCTGTGTGCTAATCTTTTATCAGTTGGAAAGATGACTGACCAAGGACTCACTATCCTATTCAATAAAAAGAAAGCAATAATTAAAGATCACAAGCGAGGAGTACAAATGGAAGCAATAAGAAAAGATGATGGTCTGTACTATTTAGAAACCAAGAATAATGATGTTAACAGACACAAAGCCAATGCTGCAAAATGTAGTGATAATGATTGTACAAACTCTGAGTCGGATGATATTAAACAATGGCACTGTAAATTGGGACACATGAACGAAAGGGACTTGAAGCTCGCACTTAAGAATGAAAGCCTGATTGGACTAAACTTTAACAAGAATAGTTCTTTAGGAGAATGCGAAATTTGCATACAAGGCAAACTAAGCAGAGTACCAAGTAAACCCAGCGACAAGAATACTTCACGTACGGCTCAACGCTTAGAGATCGTACACAGTGATGTCTGTGGTCCATTCAAACAACCCACACTTCATGGGAATAGATATATTGTCAGTTTCATCGACGACTACAGTAGATATTGTCGAGTATATTTCATTAAAAATAAAAATGAAGTATTACAAAAATTCATGGACTACAAAGCAGAAGTGGAGAACTTCACAGGAACTAAAATTAAATGCTTACAAAGCGACAACGGTACTGAATACCGAAATTTGAAGTTCGATTCATTTTTAAAACTAAATGGCATTACAAGAAGGTTAACAGCTCCGTACACGCCCCATCAAAACGGAATTGCCGAAAGAAAAAATAGAACCATTATGGAAAAAGCAAGATGCATGATGCTGGAATCAAAAGCACCTTTGTATTTATGGGCAGAAGCGGTATACACTGCAAACTATTTGTCAAATCGAAGCATTAATCAGAGCATCGGCAGTCAAACTCCATTTGAAAGGTGGGTAGGAAGAAAGCCCTCTGTAAATCACCTTTATGTATTTGGCGCTAAGACATTCTTCCTAAAGAAAGGTAAACGTGGACACAAATTGTCTTCTAAAGCAATACCCGGGATGTTTGTCGGTTACTCAGAAGTTTCGAAAGCCTTCAGAATATACGAACCATCGAAGAAACAAATACTAATTTCCAAGGATGTTCGTATTTTAAATAAAATGTACTACGAAGTTAGAGAAAATGGCACCTCTGTTCCGTTCCAAGAGTTGAATGATCACAAACAATCAAGTGATATAGAAACTGAAGACGAAGAAATGGAAATTTATTTTGAAGATATCAGAAAGAAAAATGTCAGTAGACCAGCAGCAGTACAAGAAAATGTTATTGCAAGCTCTATCGATGCAACCGTACGAAACGAAACGGAAAATAGCAACGAAGAGTTTTATGACACCTTCGAAATCGACGAAAACAGAGGAATTAACGAAACTAATGAACCAAATGAAAATGAAGCTAATGAGTTAAATGAAAACAATGAATCAGACATAGAAGTTGATGCTTCGGTCCATGTTCCAGAAGAACGAAGGACATATAATCTTCGTGATAGATCCCGAATTGGTAAACCAAAAGTATTTGAAGATTTCGTAATGGCCGCCATGGATATGGAAAATGAAATAGAACCTCAAACATTTAAAGATGCTATGAATAGCAAAGATAAATCCAAATGGTTAGATGCCATGCACAACGAAATGACATCTTTGGTAGAAATGAAGACCTGGGAAATGGTTGACCCGCCTAAAAATCGTAAACCATTGCCATGCAAATGGGTATATAAAATTAAGAAAAATCCAGATGGTACAATTGAACGTTATAAGGCTAGACTAGTAGTAAAAGGCTTTTCACAAAAACCAGGCGTTGACTATTTGAAGACATTCAGTCCAGTCGCACGCCTCAGTACTATAAGAGCTGTTCTAGGAATAGCTGCTGAAGAAAACCTGGTACTTACACAATTCGATGTATCAACTGCGTTCCTAAATGGTGCTGTAAAAGAAGAAATATTTATGAAGCAACCAGAAGGATTTAATGATGGCACGAATAAAGTGTATAAACTTAAACGCAGCCTTTACGGACTTAAGCAAGCCCCATTATGCTGGAACACTTGCATATCAGAGTATCTCATCAACTCAGGATTCAAGCAAAGCACAAAAGATCCTTGTCTCTACCTGCGTAAGCAAGTGATAATTGCGCTATATGTTGATGATGGTTTAGTGGCTTCAACCAATGAATATTCCGGAAGAAAATTCATTGAAGAGTTGAAAAATAAATTTAAAATAACCACAAAACCTGCTTCATATTTTCTTGGACTTGAGATCAACAAAACAAAAGACGGCAGTATAACATTAAGCCAAAAGTCTTACACTAAGAAAGTACTCGAAAAATTTGGAATGGCTGACTGCAAAGCAGCTCCAACGCCAGCAGTAAAAGTCAGCAACGACGAAAATGAAGATGAGGCGAATCCGAATTTTCCATATCGTCAAGCTGTGGGAGCCTTAGCATACCTAATGGTCGCTACAAGGCCAGATATAAGTTATGCTGTGAGCGTTGCGTCGAGGAATCTAGAGACTCCATCTAAGCAAGATGTCATGAGAGTCAAGCGAATTTTTAGATACCTCAAAGGTACTACAGACAAAGGACTCGTCTTCACAAAAAGCCGGGACAAGAAGCTGATGTGCTTTAGTGACGCTGATTTTGGAGGCGACGCAACGACAGGCCATTCAACGTCAGGGATGGTTTTCCTATTCTCCGGCCCGATAATGTGGAAGAGCCAAAAACAGCCAACAATAGCGATTTCTTCAACAGAGGCAGAACTCATAGCCCTGACAGAAACAGCCAGAGAAGCTTTGTGGCTAAAAGAGCTCCTAGGAGAATTAACGGACATAACACAGTTGAATGAAAAACCAACGATATATGTTGATAACGAGTCGACTATTAAATTGTCTGAGAACCCTCCTTACCAGTTCCATAGGAGAACTAAACACATAAAGCTAAAGCATTTCTTCATCAGAGAATGCATACAGAATGGAGACTTCACTGTGAAACAAGTTTCAACAGAACTTCAATTAGCAGATATGTTTACCAAGCCATTGTTCGGACCCAGACTAATCGAGTTGAGTTCTAGAATTGGACTTAAAGATTTGTCCAAATTCTAAAAAGTATCGTGGATGTGAAGGCATAGGTCCTCTATGCCTTTAATGAACTCTATGGTCCTGCCGGTTACCAAGCAAAGTTTATTGTTGATTGTTTGACACTGTCAATGGATGTATAGAAAAAATATCCTTCCTAATAATCTTAATAAAGTATGTTTAATTTGCTCTCGTCTGTTTGCATTATATAGTCTACGACAAATAACACGGCAAAGTTTTCTGAAGAAAACTTCACAACTTCCTCCGCAAAGCTTACTGGGAAGGCTGACTCCATAGAATTTGCTGCCAAATACTCCAAAAAACTTTAGAATATGTTACATCCGCATTTAAATGCAATACTAAAGAATTCAAATACTGATGACTAGGCAGCATGGTCTCAGACCTTAGCCTGTTCCGTCAGGAACTAACTTAAAAAAAAAAAAGTATATCTAAGTAGTCTGTGGTCAAAGTTTTTTTGGCGGGAATTTTTCGAGTGAACTTCAGCGGCTGTTAATATTATTTGCAAATTGATTCCTAGTGGATATTGTGATATAAAAGTGGTGTAGTTTTGTGTCTCAACTGTCTACGCAACTGGACAATATGTGAAATCATTGACAGAAGCGATCTCGGGATAGTTGAGCGGAGAATTTTATTGTAGTATTGACTACCTCCGCAAAGCTTACTGGGAAGGCTGACTCGATACAATTTGCTTCCAAATACTCCAAAAAACATTAGAATATGTTACATCCGCATTCTAATGTTACTAATGAATTCAAGAAAAATACTGATGACTAGGCAGCATGGTCTCAGACCTTAGCCTGTTCCGTAAGGAACAAACAAAAAAAAAAAAAAGTCTGTGGTCAAACAAAACTCAAAACAAACAAACACAAAGTCTAATTTTCTTTTGAGGTTATTTAATGTTATTTAAGCAAGCACTTGCATTAAGTGTTTTCGAGGATTTAGTATAAAGATATCAATTTGTTATTATAATGTTCGAACCATGGAAATGTGCTACTCTTTTACCACCAACAGTAAATATGTTTTTATGTAAATCAAAATTTGGTAAGAAACATTCGTTGTTTACAACTCCTTAACACTGCTCAATAATTTGTTTTCCTAAAAAACTATCATTCTAGACCCTTGAAAGTACCCTTGACCCAGTTTATTTGGGGTTGGCTCAACATTAATTTATTCCTTTGTCTTCGCATGTGATTTCTCGACAACAATGTAGAGAATGTTTTTCAAATTTTTTTTTTTTTTTTTTTTTAAAAAAACGTTGCCCCACACTAGGAATTTCTCATGTATCGTGGGTGCTAATGTAGAGAATGTGTGTTAGGTACGCAATAATTCCACTAATAAAGTCTTTTTGCTTATTTTCAGACGTATCAGCATTAAAACATGTATTTAATAACATTATCAAAGTGTTATCAAAGCAGTCGCCTCTACACAAAGAAGGTGCTATTTGCTCAAGATTTTTATACAAATATGATAAGAAATTCCGCAATGATATAGGGTATAGGAATTTAAGAAAAGTAAACACAGCTCTAAAGAAATACCTGGCTTTAAACCTCTTGAAAGATATTGAAAACTTTTTGCTAGCTCTGCCATGCGAGACTGATGATGACTTGTATTTACCAACAAGGCAGATGCTAGAATATGTTTTATTACGACTTATGGCTTTTTCCAAGATAATTTTGAGGGTTTATGTTTGCTCAAAACAAGCAGCAGTTTTCTATTTGGACAGGATAAAAAGAGGTGACAGTCACTGGATGAGTTTGTTGCCATATGCCCTTTTGAGTAGATTGTGGTCTATGAGTATGGTGCTTCTGCAACATGCTACAACCTGGTATTCAAACTTGTATCCCTATTTAAATAAATTACAACTGAAAGGAATTGATTTTCTATCAGATAATTATAAACTACCAGAAGGCTTAGAACAATGGTTAGACCTGAAGAATGTACATGAATTTGGAAGATTTGATTGGGCTCAAAAGAAATTCATTGACATTGATCATACCTTGGTTGATGGTGATGATAATGATTTGTTTCATGATTTAATTGGATATGTAAACCAATCTAATGAACCATTGTCGGAAAATACCTTACTAGAGGAGAAACCTTTACCACCAGTGGCAGCGGTAACACAAATAGATCGTGGTGAAGTGGTGTCTAGAAAAAGTTTTAACCTTTTGACTGCCACATCAAAAAAGCAAAATCGTGCCCTCGGCGCTGAGCGACCGATAATACCTACAAAATAGTAGTGAGTTCAGAATTATATTTATAAAGCACATGTTAAACTAACTATTTATCCTTTAATATGTAGTACGTTTTTAATAAAAGGATACTATACTGGCCTTATATAATACAGGAGTTTAATTTCGTCCCGCTTTGTCCTTTATGTCAGAAATGATAATGATTTTCTCATTAATTACTTTATTTAGATTTTCGCGTTCTTTACAAAAACAACAATTGATAAATCGAGTCAGTACCATTCTTAGATAAAGCACCTAGTACCATCACAGCACCACAAATAATATAATACTACAGCACAGGTACCCAATCCCATACAAAGAAATGTACACCTTCTTTATTCTTTATTGTACAACAAGACATTACATTAAAACAAGTTGATAACAAAATGCATGTACAAAGGCGAGCTTAACTCCAAATGGAATTTTCTTCCAGCAAACCTTTGAGTGATAGAGATCACGTGTACGTTACCCCAACAGGAAAGTGGCTCCTGGAGTGATATGAGTGGAACGTATAATTAGAGCGTAATCTGCTGTGAATGTGCGCTACATAAAAAACATGTGCGTGTCGTCGTTTTTGAAAAAAACGTTTCCTGCTAGGGTAACGTTGTTCCAGCAGGAAAATTCTAAACGAATGATCGGAGTGAGAAATATTGTGCATGGGCAGAGAGCTTATAGTTGTACAAGAATGTGCGCTGAAAATATAATAAGTGCGTAATCAGGTTTTCGAGATATTGCATTTCCTGCTGGGGTAACGTTTTGCAGAATCGTGTATCTCTGAAACTGTTGTATGTGCGCCTGTAGAATAAACATACACGAGTAGCTCTTGATTTGTGCGTATTTGTATCCGTTTGTTCCGGAATTAGATTTAAGAAAATACTTATAGTTTTCAAGTAACCGCACTTTTTTGAAAACCCGAAAAAAAATCACAGCGCCTCAATGAGAAAACTTATAAGCTCGCTGAAAACTGTATTCAGTCCATCTTGACGCTTGTATTAACCATAAAAAGTTTCAAAAGTATACATGCTTGCGATAACGAATAATATTGCTAAAAGTCAAAACGACGGTGTCATAACTTTGACGGCAAAATACGAGAAACTGGCTCAACCCAAGATGGTGTAAAGCACAATTAAGAGAGTTTAGTCAAAAATATATAGTGAAAATATTCAGCTTGGAATGTTTCGCATTAAGTAGATTTAAACACAAAACTAAACATGTAAACAACGGCTGGGTATCCGACCAAATTCGAATGACTACAAAAAAGCGACGGATTCATACATAACGATGACCTTCTTAACTTTACTCACGAATCGGTTGAAAAGTGTTGTGTCTAAGTACACTGAGGTAGAAAAGTATTAAAATAATTAACTTATTATTGGATTACATTCTACTAGCTGTTTCCGTGACTTGGCACTTGATTACGTAAGAACATTAGGAAAGTAGTGCCAAGGTATAAGCTATCTTCTTTATTCCAACTTTCATTAAAATACATTCAGAATTTTGTGGACACATCCAGACGTTTTAATTTGCCTTTATAATATTAGTAAAAAAAAGTAATTTAAAGACCAAAAATTTGATGGTGGTTGTTTTTAATAAAAACCGGCCAAGTGCGAGTCGCACTCGCGCACGAAGGGTTCCGTACCATTATCGAAAAAAACGACAAAAAAATCACGTTTGTTGTATGGGAGCACCACTTAAATATTTTTATATCATTCCACCTCTAAAAAGCTTATTTTATACACTGAAAACAGTGAATCTCACTGTTTTAGTGTTTGAATTTAGAACACACCAATATATATTCGACGTCCATCTCAATGCAAAAACAACAACAAATCGATACAAACTCCTTGTGCAAAGAATATTCGACTTTCAAACTTCTTCATCGATTTAATTTTCAGTTTGTTAATATTTAGGATTTCAATAATGATTTCCATGATTTTGATTTTAGTCTGGGATTCAAATTCAAATTAAGTTTATTGCATCCATAATGTACATACAGGTGGTAAATATAAGTTACAGAAACAATTATGGACCCTGTCGGGCACAGCAACATTCTAGATACAGTCAGTGTCTAGGAGAGAGGAATAATGCTTAATAATTTTCCTATATAATTAACATTCAAGTATGGGTTAAATATACTAATATGTATGTGTCATTCTGTGTGTATGTTAAATTATTGTTAGGTTAGTAAGTAGTTATAGATATAGATGTGCGACCTGCGAGTCGCGTGTGGACGCGTGAGTGTGTCAGTGGAATAAACAGCTTGTTACCGAACGGCCGTGTCTTTTATTTAACAGTGGCGACGAGTTAAGTACCTAGACGCGACAAGATGTCAGGTTTCATCGGTTCAGTTCCAACATTTGAGCTCGGCCAGGACTGGATCATCTTTAAAGAAAGGCTCAATCAATGGTTGACGGCAAATACGCTGTTGATTAAAACGGAAGGGCTGGAAGATGACCAAAAAAAGGCGGTACTACTGAATTCCCTCAACAGCGAGGCGTATAAATTGGTACGCGAATTGATTGCGCCAAAACTTATCGAAACCGTTAAGTACAGCGAATTAATAACGGAGATCGACAAACACTTCGTGCCGAAGAAGTCAGTTTTGGCAGAACGATTTAAATTCCATTCGGCGACGCAGGGCGCAGGCGAGGAATTGGCGCAGTGGGCGGCACGTGTTCGACAACTGGCGGTGGACTGCAAGTTTGGAACAGCCATGGACGAAATGTTGCGGGACCGGTTCATCATTGGTATGCTACCGGGACCGGAACGGGACAAGTTGTTCATGGACGAAAAAGCATCTACAACAATGGCCAAGGCGTTAGAAATTGCAGTGGCCGTAAATAGTGCAAAACGAGCAGCGCGACAGTCGTCAGGGGCAGCAATATCAGCAGCAACCAGCACGGAGGTTTACAAGATAACAGCAGGGGCAGAGCCGTCGAAATCATCGTGCAGTGTGTGCGGCTATAACAATCACACAACGGACAAGTGTCGGTTCTCATCGTATAAGTGTAAAAAATGCGGAGTGAAAGGACATTTAAAACGAATGTGTAGCCATAAATCTAGACGAGTGAACTGTCTACAAACGTCGAATGACGAAAATGATGACGACGGTAAGCATACTCTCGTTTGCAATATACGTAGTTTCCGCGGCGAGCCAATGACGCTATCTGTCGACGTAAACGGCCAACTGTTATCATTTGAAGTAGACAGTGGGTCCTGTGCTACTGCCATCCCATTCAATACTTATGAAAAATATTTTAATAAAGTTCCGTTAGAAAAACCTAAGTCAGTGTTAAAAGCATACACGGGTGAGAAATTAGACGTGGTAGGGGTAATGATGGTTCCGATTACATATGCGGGTGAACGTAAAATTATAGAAATATATGTAATAAAAGGAGCCGGCCCACCATTATTAGGTAGAAATTTTTTATCGTCGTATAACTTACAGATATCTAAAGTAAATCATTGCGTTAAGCTAACAGAACTTGACTACTATATAAATAAGTACCCTACACTGTTTTCTGATACTCTAGGTAAATTTAACAAATATAAAATAAAACTTACTTTAAAAACAGGAAGTAAACCTAGTTTTTATCGCGCTAGAACGGTACCATTTTCGTTAAAGAGTAAGGTGGAAAAAGAATTAAATAGATTAGTGGAAACTGGTGTATTAGTTCCAGTAGAACATTCTGAATTTGCGAGCCCTATAGTACCAGTACTAAAAAAAGACGGGGACATACGATTATGTGCTGATTTTTCAGTATCATTAAATAAATGTTTACACATTGATAAATACCCACTTCCAAAAACAGAAGAACTTTTTTCAAAATTACATGGGGGCCAACAATTTTCGCAGTTAGATTTAAGTAGTGCGTATTTACAACTCATGTTAGATGAAGATTCCCAAATTCTCACAACAATAAATACACACAAAGGTTTATTTAAGTTCACGCGATTAGTATTTGGACTAGCTAATGCACCGGCTATATTCCAAAAAACAATGGAAAATTTGCTGAACGGGATTGAGGGGGTTCTTTGTCTGTTGGATGACGTTCTCATTACTGGAGATACAAAAGCGGTTCACACGGAACGGTTACAGCAAGTTTTCAGTCGTTTACTAGAAGCGGGATTGGTGCTAAATAAAAATAAGTGTAAGTTGTTTCAAGATTCAGTGACGTATTTAGGATTTGTTATTGATAAACAGGGAATTCACACATCACCAGACAAAGTTACAGCAATGACTAACACAAAAGCCCCAAGTAATGTCCAAGAATTAAAATCATTTTTAGGGTTTGTGAATTATTACAGAATATTCATACCGAATGCTTCGTCTATACTTAGTCCGTTAAACGAACTGCTCAAAAAAGAAGTCGATTGGTCTTGGTCAGACATACATAAGGCGGCTTTTAATAAAATTAAGAGGGAACTAACATCGGCTCGAACGTTGGCACACTTCGATCCTTCATACAAGTTGGTTTTGACAGTGGATGCGTCCCCAACAGGGTTAGGTGCAGTTTTAGCCCAAATAGAAGCGAACGGGTTAGAACGTCCTATAGCTTATGCGTCGCGGTCCCTTAGTAGCGCAGAGAAAAATTATAGCCAAATTCAAAGGGAGGCAACGGCCATAGTTTTTGGCATACGTCGGTTCCATCAGTATTTATACGGTGTCGCAAATCCGTTTATATTACGCACGGATCACAAGCCGCTGATGTTAATATTTCATCCCGACAAAGGCATACCAGAGGTGTCCGCTAACCGGTTACAACGCTACGCCTTATTTTTGACTAGCTATAATTATGAAATACAATACGTACCAAGCGCTAGTAACTGTGCTGATTACTTTAGTCGAGCGGTCACCACGTGCAACAGTGCCAGCAGTGATCGGACGAATTCCGAGAACGGTGATGACGGGTCAAATTCAATAGTAGGTGTCGTCACGGATGACTTATTTGTTTACACGTTAGAAGACAAGGCGTCTTACATTAATTTCGTCGCAGATGGGCATTTACCTTTATCTATAAATGAAGTACGGTTAGAGACTAGCAAAGATATCATTTTACAGAAAGTTTTACAGTATGTCCAGCACGGATGGCCAAAAACGAAGTTAAATGATAATGACTTACAGTCATTCTATAAATGTCGTTTTGATTTAGCAAGGGAACGTGATTGTCTAATTAGAGGACATAAACTAATTATACCGAAGACGTTGCGTAACAAAATATTAGACGAATTACATAGACCACATTTAGGTATAATAAAAACTAAGTTTGAGGCGAGGTCTAGATTCTGGTGGCCTAACATAGATAAGGATATAGAAAACAAGATAGGCAACTGTAGTGTATGTTTAAGTTTACGGCCCACTCCCCCACGGGCTCCTTTGACGCCATGGCCTTTTCCAGAGCGCCCCTGGCACCGAGTACATTTAGATTTTTTTGGTCCGTGGCAAGGTGAAATGTACCTTATCATTATCGACGCGTTCACTAAGTGGGTAGAATGTTTTTCCCTTAGTAGTGATTATTCAACCACCTCAGTAATAGCGAAATTACAAGAAACAATGGCTAGATTTGGTGTAATGCATACGATAGTTACTGACAATGGAACCTCGTTCACAAGTAATTCCTTTAAGGATTTTTGTCGACTTAATGGAATAAATCATATTACTTCGCCAACCTATTCGCCATCCAGTAATGGGCAAGCAGAAGTGTACGTTAAAATAGTTAAAAAGTTTTTAAATGGGTTAGTAGCACAGGGCACGCCTAAGAACAAGTTCAAGGCACACCTATCAGAATTTTTATTCAGATATAGGAACTCGAAACATACGACGACAGACAGCTCACCAGCTGAACTCATGCTCGGACGTAAATTGCGTTGTAGGTTTGATTTATTAGACACCTCGGGTGCGGTGCCCGCGCTTGAGGCGTCGCCGTCGTCATCATTATCGTCACAAGAATTACAAACAAAAGTGCGCGATAAACAAACCATACAAGCCAAATATTATAAAGGTAATAGAACCATAGACTTTGCGATAAATGAAAGTGAAAAGTGCTCATAAAAGAAACTAACAATAACAAATGGATACAAGGCGTAGTTAAGAATAAAATTGGCAAAAGTTTATTCGAGATTTGTATACCAGAAACAAACATTATAATTAAAAAACACAAAAATCAAATTTATAAAATAAAATCTCCCGAAATGCGTCAAAATTTTGACAGCGCTCATTCCTCAGATCAAATGCACCCATATACAACGGGAGAAGAGGAGGAGTGGAACGAGGCAAGCTCAGAGCTCCAAGAAGAATGTGATCTGCAAGTATCTCAGCAAACCACTGAGCAAGTACCTGTGCCAGCAGCTGAGAGGGCTGATCGCCGAATAGATACGGAAGAATGTCCAAATTTAAGGGATATTGCTCGAGTTGATTACAGGAGATTCTTTTAATTATGTAACGGTATAGGTTTAGAATATAGGGTGGAGGGATGTTAGGTTAGTAAGTAGTTATAGATATAGATGTGCGACCTGCGAGTCGCGTGTGGACGCGTGAGTGTGTCAGTGGAATAAACAGCTTGTTACCGAACGGCCGTGTCTTTTATTTAACAATTATGTATTATTTTTACTTATTTGTTTATTCGATTACATTTTTGTATTTATTACAATTAGTTTATTTGATATTCATAGATTATATTTATTAAAATTAATACTTAAATGATGATGGATGTTTAGTGAATACTTATTTGGATTGTAATTCTAATATTAATTGCATTGGTGTTTAATTAATTATAATTATGTAACGTAACGGAGGTAGTCACTAGCCCCTGAAAAACAGATGCTGTTACCCTAGCTCAGCTTCAATTTACAAAAAATGTGAAACCCTGAGTTTTCAAATTTTTGTAAATTTTTAAGGTAATAAAACATTTATTTATTATTACTCAGTGTGATTTTCGCTTAAATCTTACTTTTTCTCGTTGTCATGGTATAAAATTATGCAACTCTTGAATAACACGGATTTATATCGAGGGCCATGAGTCACTCGCGTCGCTCAGGATTCTAAGACTTGAATCACTCGCTATGCTCGTGATTTGAATAATAATCATAATGAATCACTCTCTGCGGTCGTGATTCAGTTGATAGAATCCTTATTTGTTCGTGATTCATCTATGGCCCTCGCTTTAAAACCGTCCTTTATTCACTAGTTGCATAATATACTATTTTTATTATTTGTTGTTATAGTGGCAACAGAAATACATCATCTGTGAAAGTTTCAACTGTCTAACTATCACGGTTCATGAGATACAGCCTGGTGACAGACAGACAGACGGATTGCGGAAACTTAGTAATAGGGTCCCGTTTTTACCCTTTGGGTACGGAACCCTATAAAAATTGATTGAGATAATTAATTTGAGATTAATAGGTTTGTAATTTGATCTGTGATTTGATGCCATTATAATTTCTACATCAGCAAGCTCTTTCATTTGATATGGTCACAAGGTGCATTTAATGTATTTTTTAATTATCCCCTAAAATTAGGTCAAATCACCAAACGTTTAAACGCGACTGTACGGACAACAGCTTAGGTTTAATACGTCCAATTAAGAAGGCCATCAATATGTATGAATCCGTCGCTTTTTCGTAGTCATTAGAATTTGGTTGGATAACCAGCCTTTGTTTACGTTTAGTTTTTTGTTTAAATCTACTTAATGCGAAACATTCCAAGCTGAATATTTTCACTATATATTTTTGACTAAACTCTCTTATTTGTGCTTTACACCTACCATCTTGGGTTGAGCCGGTTTCTCCTATTTTGCCGTCAAAGTTATGACACCGTCGTTTTGACTTTTAGCAATATTATTCGATAACGCAAGCATGTATACTTTTGAAACTTTTTATGGTTAATACAAGCGTCAAGATGGACTGAATACGGTTTTCAGCGAGCTTATAAGTTTTCTCAATTAGGCGCTGTGATTTTTTTTCGGGTTTTCAAAAAAGTGCGATTTCTTGAAAACTATAAATATTTTCTTAAATCTAATTCCGGCAAAAATCAAGAGCTACTCGTGTATGTTTATTCTACAGGTGCACATACAATAGTTTCAGAGATACACGATTCTGCAAAACGTTACCCCAGCAGGAAATGCAATATCTCGAAAACTTGATTATGCACTTATTATATTTTCAGCGCACATTCTTGCACAACTAAAAGCTCTCTGTCCATGCACAATATTTCTCACTCCGATCATTCGTTTAGAATATTCCTGTTGGAACAACGTTACCCAAGCAGGAATCGTTTTCTCCGTTTTTTTTTAAAAACGACAACACACACAAGTTTTTTATGTAGCGCACATTCACAGCAGATTACGCTCTAATTATACGTTCCACTTATATCACTCCAGGAGCCACTTTCCTGTTGGGGTAATGTACACCAGACACTATTTCAATGTAAACTAAAGTGAAAATTGTGACAAAATAATATTGTCTTACCTAACTGTTGAAAACTGTAAATCAGTATCAATTCCATTAAATATGATTTCTAATCTAACTAATGACCACATTTAAAGCCACTACACTACTAATAATAAAAAGTTATTCTTTAACATGCATAAAATAAACAATCATTATGGAGAAACAGATAGGTACCCATTTATTAGTTCTAAAAGAGCAGGCAAGTATGCATAAATAAAAACAAGCAATTGTTTTATGATAACTCACATATTTATTATAATGAACAACAATAAACATTTTGCTCTCAGCATAAGGTACTAAGGGTTTCATTTATTTCATCACCCAGTGACATCAGTTTTTTCCATTGCTCAGTGGTCATGCTAATACCCTTCTTGCCAGGTAACAGTTCACCATTCTTTTCATAGAATTCTCTTATGTCTACATATACCTTTCCTTTGAACTCTCTGATTTTAATTAATTTCTTTCCTTGTAAAACCCAAGTTGGCTCCTTATCTGCTGTCCTGCTGCTTGTGCCACCACTCATTTTTGCTTTCTTATCTGCAGGAGGGTTTCTCTGTAAATAATGAAATAATTATTTAGATGGATATTTTTAAGTCAAATGGCTGGTTATGTTAAACTTATTGGAAGTTGAACTTATGGCAGGAATATTTAATTGACTGCACTGGACTGGTGACGGGTTTACTTTTACTAAATTTTTAACCATCAAAAACCAACATTTTTGTTTTTTAATTTCTTTTCTTTTGCTATCCTGTTTGTAAAGCTAAAAAAATATTGGAATAAGTAAATTTTAATAAAGTTGGCAACAAGTGTAAACTTTAGAGATAAAAATAGATACAAAATATTCTTATCTACATAATTTCATTGTAGATTTTTCTGATGTTAGGGGGAAACATCTATATTATTATTATTCATAATCATATTCTTAGAGTTTAATCAAAATGATAATTTTTAATGTAAGATGACGACTGACAGTACTTAACTTTTTTGTTAAAAGTTTAGTCTGGAATAAAATTTCAAGTTAGTGCCCATGAAAGCTACCCAAGTAATACTCACTCGTATAACTATCAAAGGAAAAATAAACAACTTAGAATAATACAAACCAATATTAATTCAATGAAAAGGTACCTAGTAATTTGATCATAGAAAAGTCCTTTAGAATGTTGGCCATTTGCTTTTACACGCGTAATAAAAACGTGGACGTACTTATTTCTAAAAAACGTAAGTATGTATTCTTAAGTGATAACTAATAAGATTGACCTAAATAAAACATACAAGACTAAGAAAAACTTACGTCGACAGGTCCATCATCGCTATCAGAACTGCTGGAGCTTTCTTGCTTCTTGTGTTTAGGCATATTGTAGTTAACACAGCTTATCTAAAACAGAATTGGGATTATTATTTCTTAGCACTATCTTCTATAAAAGAAAATAAAACTAAAGCTTTGATACAAACATTTTTAACCCAAAATATTAGTATTTCTTTTCTTATCGCTACAGTAGGTACCTATTTGCTTGCCGGTCAATCTGTCTGGCTGGAAAAAGTGGAAAACTTTTTTTTAATCTGTTTTTTCTGTGTTGCCATAGAAAAATAATTTTGACCAAAGATAATAGCCGCGTACTGACTGAGCCTCGGACGTTTGCCGCACATCGCACAGAGTACTTTTTTATCGCACATCGTTTGCCGCGCGAGGACGCCTCGGTCTATAATTGTTTACGAGGTGGTCGTTGAAAAATCAGTAACTGGTTTTTTCAATGACTTTTCATTCGTCAACGAGGTAACTGTTAGATAATCATCAATGAAAAAACAGGTTGAAAATGTTAGTTGTTAATTTACGTCAGCGCACAAAACGCATTATTTCAATTCTCATTATTTTAATCAGTTCCAAAAAAAACAGGTTGAAAATATTAACTGTTAATTTACGTCAACGGCTCAATCGATTATTTCACTGTAATTTTATTCATTTCTGAGAATCAACTAGTTTCTCGTAGGTACGTGTTTTCTTTCTTTCTTTATTTCTAGTGTAATGTAACAACAAAAAAAACAATGTACCTACATAAAATTAATGTAAATATTATTTGATTTGAATGTAAATAAAATGGAATGATCTTTTAAATACGCCTCACTGACCTCTATTATACTGTATGCATAGACTAATATATAAAAGAGTATGTTAGAGGTCAGTGTTACGCCTTGATACTACCTGTACCCAGCCAGTCAGTACTAAGCCTGAAAAGAGTTCGAAGGGAATGTCATTATACTTTTTTATTTTTTATTAGAAATCAATAAATTTGAAACAAAATTTTCAATGATTGAAAACGTTGACATAAATTGACGCTAAACGCTACCGGTTGATCATTCAAAAGCTGTTAACATGCCTGTTAATAATTTAACAGCTTTTTTAACCTGTTAACAATTGATTATTAACAGTTAAATTACATTAACCAAAAAACCGTCAATGACCCATGCCTTTGTTTTGCATGAGGCTGCCGCGCGCGCCAAGGCCGAGCCACGGTAAGGCTAAGCCAATATCGAGCGCTCGGTTTAACGTGAAGTCGAACAGAGACTGAGAGTGCCTAACGCGGATTATATTATTGCCAGTTTTGCTCAACAAGACCGTCATGAGGCCGTACGTTCGGAGAGCTATCGCCAGCACTGCCTTTGTGTTAATACTTCAATATAAACAATCAATATTTATACAAATATAATTAACGAAAACATAAACGTTTTTGGATTAAAAAGATACACGAAAACAGATCACAAGCTGGGAACAAATTATTTGAAGAGTTGTGCATTGATGATGCAGTTAGCAATTTTTCTAGTCCGCTGCTGGAATATTCATTTCCCGGTTTATGTTTCTCCACGCATCTTCTCTCAGTCCTCTATTAGTATAATCAGAACATTGTTCATCCCAAAGTAGTCTACATTTGCCATATAATTATATTAAGGGTACACTAGTCGACGGCAAAAACTATTTTGTGCGCGGGGTTAAAATGCATTTTATATCAACCGACAACACGTGCGGAAGAGGTAGATGCTATGATGAGCAGTAGGAAGCTAGTTCGCGTACGAATACACACTTTTGCAAATTTGTAGCGAAATGGATAATGATTTAGGACGAAACCGAGCGCGCGAAATTTTATAAACAGACCTTTGGCAGTCTAGATATCATGAAGAAACGACTAAATCTATCTGTTTAAAATAAAATTATTTGCATTGTTGAACTACTAATCTATCCCTATAAGGAGGCCGTTTTGCAATTTTCCGTCTTCTTATGGTATTTATTTGCGCCCAAAAATGCGTTAAAAGTGTCGAAATGTGGAACTTTCGACGCTTATAACTTTCAAATATTTTATTTTTTTACTTTTTCGCTTCTATACAGGGCTAGATAATGATGAGAAAAATTGATATCACTTTTTATTTTGAACGTACATCGTCAAACAGTGGCATAATCCCTAGACTACGTTTGTATGGAAGAATTTTCGACTAGTGTAACCTTAATTTAAGGCACTGTTCTTTTTCCATGACGTAAACGATTCCGTCTTTCGTCGAACAAGCGAGGCAAAACACAACCGTCTTAAGTGAGCGCGGCAATCTTGCTGAGGCGCTTTTGAACATCGGCAAAAACAGACAACGTTCGGCTCGGGCCGCGGCACACTCGGGTGAGGCAGCGCGTGCGTTTGCCTCGGCCGAGGCACGACCTGACCGACCGAGGATTTGTAACGCGTAGCTGCCTCGCGAGGCTGCTCGCTCAATCAGTACGCGGCGATTAGATATTGAAAATAATAAAGGCCACCTCACGTGGGCCGTGGATTGGCGCCTGGATAATTACCGCTTCCTAGCGTTAAGTAATAAAACAATGAACAATCATTTTAATGTCTTTGAATCGGAAGTCTAGACGCACAGGATTGAAAAGTTACCCACCAATACTGATACTTGATTAACTGGGTACACTTATTTTATTTTATTTTATTCGGAAAACTTACAGCTAATTTTAACAATTGTTCATTATTATAATAAGATCAAGGCCAATTAAAAGTTTTCACATATAGTTATGGCCGTTTTTTTGATATAACTAGCTGCTCCCCGCGGCTTCGCTCCCGAGGACCACACCACAGGACCCGTTTTCTGGATTAAAAAATAGCCTATGTCACAGAAATAATGTAGTTTTTATATTGTAGGATTTTTTTTTAATCGGTCCTGTAGTTTCAGAGCCTATTCGGTACAAACGAACAAAACAATCTTTCCTCTTTATTAGTAAATAGAAGTATAGATTATTAATGCCATCGTGAAAATGTGCCATTTCATTCTGCTATCACCCGGCCGCTCCGCTTTCTCACAAGGAAATCATGATGACACTAAAACCTAAAACTTCATACGGCGCCTGTCTTAGGTACAAAACATTTTGCATCGAAATATATTTCTAATTTTCGGAATGTTCCTGTTTTATACCACCCAACACAAATTTAACAATGAACTACTGAACTAAAATAGTGCACAATCCTTAAGACCATAAACAAACGGTTAGTATTTTTTACCCGACTGCCGAAGGAGGGTAATGTGTTTATCAGTTTGTATGTTTGTACCTATGTGGCGTTCTAGAGACCAAACGCGTTGGCCGATTTTGATGATTCATACATCAATCGATTCGTCTTGGAAAATAGCAAAATGTGCGGATTTTGGGCGCCATATTGTGGGAGCAAAAATTTTTTTTTCTGCTTAATCCATCGTTTGGGGTATCAAAATAAAGGATTTTAAGAGGTGATTTCAAAAATATATAATACTTATATGTTAAAATGTATTTACATCTAAAAAAAAAACTTAAAATTTATAAATAAAAAAAGTTAATACAAATGATCAAAAAACCCGGCTGCTTAAAAAGCGAACTAAAAAGACGTAAACAAGAAGAAAATCATGCTGTGCAGTCGGATGATGCATCTGGTTTTGGTTTTCTCTACTTTCGTTTGCCAGACTCTATCGGTTGTGAAGTTTGCGTTTTGTTCGTACGTTTTTGGATTGTTACGGTTTTAAGTTTTGAGTTAGGCATAACACGCACTGCGATTTTTATTCGCGCGAATAAAAATCGCAGTGCGTATTTTTAGTTATATTTGAGCGCGATTTTTTTTCGCAGTGCGTGCAGCTTCATACATTTCCATAGGTCATAGAATGGGCGGAAAAAAAATCGCACGAATAAAAATCACAGTGCGTGCTATGCCTTATTCGTTCGTTCGTCGCAAGTAGTTTTCATTCGATACATACAGTTTTTGAGATATCGGTTATTTTGATAATATGGATATCGATATGATATGATATCGAACCCATATCCGATATAAGTTACGTTTTGAACTTTTGATAAATATCGGTAATCGTACGCATCCCTACTTTCGAGGTTATGTCAGGTTATGTTATGACTTATGCACTTGAATTTAAGTGTTTTCGAGAATTTAGTTTAAATATATTAATTTTTTATTATAATGTTAGAACCATGGAACTGTGCAACTCTTTTACCACCACCAGTAAACATGTTTTTATGTAAATCAAAATTTGGTAAGAGACATTCGTTGTTTACAAGTTACAACTCCTAAACCTTTTATTTATGTATGTTACTTTATTTGTTTTAGTAAAAATTATCATTTAGACCCGTTTATTTCGGGTCGGCTCAACATTAAGTTATTCCTTTATCTTCACATGTCATTACTCGACAACATGCCACTTCTAATGCAGAGAACGTGTGTTAGATACGCAATAATTCCACTAATTAAGTCTTTTTGCTTATTTTCAGATGTATCCGCATTGAAACATGTATTTAATAACATTATCAAAGTGTTATCAAAACAGTCGCCTCTACACAAAGAAGGTGCTATTTGCTCAAGATTTTTATACAAATATGATAAGAAATTCCGCAATGATATAGGGTACAGAAATTTAAGAAAAGTCAACACAGCTCTGAAGAAATACCTGACTTTAAACCTCTTGAAAGATATTGAAAACTTTTTGTTAGCTCTGCCATGCGAGGGTGACGATGACCTGTATTTACCAACAAGGCAGATGCTAGAATATATTTTATTACGTCTTTTGGCTTTTTCCAAGATAATGTTGAGGGTTTGTGTTTGCTCTAAACAAGCAGCAGTTTTCTATTTGGACAGGATAAAGAGAGGTGAGAGTCACTGGATGAGTTTGTTGCCATATGCCCTTTTGAGTAGATTGTGGTCTATGAGTATGGTGCTTCTGCAACATGCTACAACCTGGTATTCAAACTTGTATCCCTATTTAAATAAATTACAACTGAAAGGAATTGATTTTCTATCAGACAATTATAAACTACCAGAAGACTTGGAACAATGGTTAGACTTGAAGAATGTTGATGAATTTGGAAGATTTAATTGGGCTCAAAAGAAATTCATTGACATTGATCACACCTTGATTGACAGTGATGATAATGATTTGCTTGATAATATACTTGGCTATGTAAACCAATTTAATGAAGATCAAGTTGATTCAGATCAGGAAGAAGGTACCAAACCATTGCTATTGTTGGAAAATACCCTGCAAGAGAACCCTTTACCAGTGCCAGCGGTAACTCAAATAGATCATGGTGTAGTGCTATCTAGAGAAAGTTTTAAAGCTCTTCACAACTCCGATAAAAATGTTACAAAGGACAAGAAAACACCACCACCTGCACCCCCTGTGAAAGTGATTATACATTCTCCTAAAAAAATAACCAATTCTAGCTCTTTAAAGGAGTTTATTGAAAAAGAGGAAAACTTTAGAAATGCCTCTGATAATCAATCACTAACAAGCCACCTGAGCCTGATGCAATGGCATGCTCTCAAGAATGCTTTACTCAAGCTTTGTGACACTATCACCAACAGGAAAATAGACAAGAAGTTCCATAAAATATGGAAACAAAAATGTTTAGATTACATGTAATAAAAGCTTTTATTAATAATATTTGAGTTTTATATTGTTTAAATAATAATATTTACAGATACAACAATTGTTACAGCACCATTTTTAGATGAATAACTATGCACATAATGTGGCATTTAAATTAACAAAATGCATTAAAACAGTATATCAGGTACAATTACATATGTGCAGGAATACTCCATGATATTCAGTGATACATGCTTTAAGTACCAATGTATTTGATTTTTAGGGAACCTGTCACCAATACTTTATTTTCAGGAGTTCCCAAAAAGTAACTATTTTACAATAACTATTATTGAATATAATATAATGTACCTACAACATTATGCCTGCATTTCTCATTGTATAGACATCAGGGGGGTGACCATAAGCTCTTAGAACAGTATCAATTTGAGATCGAGTAAGTGACAGATGTATACAAGTCATATACATCTGTCCCTTATTCGATCTCAAATTGATACTGCTCTAAGAGCTTATGGTCTCCCCCCTGTACTTTTATTTGTACATGATTGTTTGCATTGTCTTAATTCATCCCTGCAATCTACTAAATTCAACCAAATTTGTATGGTTTGGCAAGCTTGAAGCAGATATTGTAGCTCTATTAAAAATGTGACAATTAATAGCATAGGCCTCAGTGAACATGTTACAAGCATCATTCAAAAAAGAAAACTACTTTTCTTCCAGAGAAAGTTAGGCCTTTTTCAATACACAATGTTACACAAAACTCATCTTACATTACAAAAATAAAATTTTATTAAAGGAATGTACCTTTATGTTGTTAGTTTGTTGTTATTAGATTTAAGTGGAATGTTGTTTGGAACGCAAATAAATAATAATACATCGAAACAGATTAGGTCGAAGTATTATTTTCTTGTACTAGACAGCTTCTGCAAGCGCGCCTTCAAGCCGCCTTCCTTTTTAGGCTGTGTGATAGGTTTTCTTTCTTCTTGAAGTTTTTTGGCTTCTTTTAATCTGAAACATCACCATATAACATTAATTTGCATTGTTTACATCTTCAACCCCTGTACTATTACGGTGTAGAGCATTTACTTGTAAACCAGGCCGCACACCAGCCCGGCGAGCATGGGCGCACCCAAGACATTTGTGACAAGACATGATAAATTATGTTATGTCTTACAAAAATGCTAGCACGGGTCAAACGTGACATATTTTAAAGGCGCGACATGCCTTTCTTGTTGCTGCCCGGCGAGTACGGCCTACTGTGACATGGCATGAGTCACACATTTCATCGCAGTTTGGGCGATAAAGCCATTTTGTCTTAAATACTACCACCGGCGGCGTGAGAAAATTGTCTGACGTTTATTTGGGACTCATCGGGTTTTAATTGGTAATACGGACGCACCCATTTTGTCACAAATGTCACATTTTGACGGATGATTTAGAAAAATGTATCACTTTCGTTCAGAGGTTGTGATAAAATATTATAGAAGAAAAAAAATATATTTTCCTTCTAATTACTGCACCAAATGGCAATTAATTTATTTTGTGTGTGTGGTGATCAATGCGTATTAATTGAAATGTTACAGGCTTATTAATTAATTCTATATCATTATTATTTTTTTGAAATTGTTATTCTTATTTTTAATTATTATTTTTATTTTAATTATTATTTTTTTGTAATTATTTTCTTTTATTCCATATTCTTCTTACTTTCTACATTTTTAAATATTTCTTAAATAAAACCCCCAAAAACACTTAAAGAATAAAAAATAGGGGCCCACTGGTATCGGGAACAGGGTCCAAGCTATTATATTTTTTAAGTAATTATTAAATTTTTCACAATAATTATATCTTTTTAACAAACACTTACTATGTTAACAAACAAACAAAGAAAAATAAAGTGTGCATAAGTCTATGGTCGTGGGTCAAATATTAATTTGTTCCCAACAAAATTAAAAAGTTGTTTATCTGTATGAACGGCATACTTTTATACGTATTATTTTATTTGGTCGTCTATTCAGATTATGTCGCACTATGAAGTCAGAGTCAGCAACAAGAAAAGCATGTCGCGCCTTTAAACTATGTCACATGGTTGTGCCGTGCTAGCATTTAAGACAAATTGTAAGACATGACATATTTTATCATAACGAATTTGTAGTTCAAGTCGAAAACCATGCAAAGTAACAAAAAAAAAACTTTTTCATATATTCATGTTGGGATGCTGCTAGCATGGGGGAAAGGGGGGAGGGGCTAAATTTTGATTATTTTTTGCCTGGGACATACCGTTTTCGAGATACCATTTTGGAAATATAGAGCGTTTTATGCAAAATAAAATAAATAAATAAAGATTCGGAGGCCTAAAATTCGGTAAGAGTGCGTCGTAGGGCTATGCTTCTCAGAACCTAAATGGTTTTTATGGCCAAGGTTAAATCGAAACTGCAATAAAATTGGAAAATTTCCGAAAAAGAAAAAAAATAAACGTCAAGAAGTTATGCCACAAGTCAAGAAAATATCTCACGACGCCGTGCTAGCATTTAAGACAAAATGATTTTATCGCCCAAACTGTGATAAAAAGTGTGACTTAAGCCATGTCACAGTAGGCCGAGCTCGCCGGGCTGAGCAGCAAGCAAATAGCAAACGCTGTACACTATTTGCATCTTGAAGCATTTGCGGCGAAAATACGCATACCTATAACGCAATTAGTGCTATGTTGTCTTCCGATGAAGATGACTTTTTGATGTGGCAATTGCTACAAAGAAATACGAGGAAAAGACGGTACAGGATACATCCTTATAATCTAGGTTGCAAAAATTTTGAAAATTTCAAATCATTTCAAGAATTAATAATTGATTCAGAAGTCTAGAGTCTACAGGCATAGTATGGTATATATATAACGGCAAGGTATAAATAAATGTTACAGGTAAATGCTCACTCGCCGTGATAATTACGTCGAACACAGCGTCGAGCATTCGCAAGAATGCTACATTGCATGGAAATGCTTTAGAAAATGTTCTAGTGTATACTCACCTTTAAATGTTGAAATATTCAAGAAAAGATAATTATTTAAGAATCAGATAAACGGCAAATGATAATCTGTAAAACTTACTTTTCTTTAATTGCAATTTGCTCTTCCTTCTTATAGATATCTTTGAAATCGCTACAAAATGAGGTCCACAGTGAAAAAAATTCTTTCGGTTCACAGTCTTCCAATTTGCCGCATTTAGGAGTATACTGGTAAAACTTCACAGTCGCGATGAATTTCGTACGGCATTCGTCTAAGTTCTCGTTTTCAGTCTTTAGTTTCTCTTCAGCTGCGTTTAGGAACGTAGTCATCTTGTCTTTGAACACTTCTAGCCTTCTCTTGCCCTCGTCTGTCGGGGATTCTTCGTTGAGATTACGTGTTCGAGCGTCGGTCTCTATCACTTTCTTCATTTTATCTTTGCAAGCTGTAATAAAAATGAAATATTATTAATTTACATAATTAGTTATTAATTATTTACAGTGCGATCCATACTCAAGTTCAGATAGTTATGGCGATAACTAGAGACCGGATTATATGCATTTGCATATTTGCATATGAAATTGCATATTTACCCCATTCACAGCGGAAATTGCATATTATATCTAATATCTAGTGATGATGCATATTTTCGCTATATTTATTATACTTTTCGGTAGGTTACCCTATTAATAAGTGTAATAATAAACTCTTTAACCAACATTTCGCCCTATACACTAACAATTTTCAATTACAAAAATATTTTTTGATTAAATACTACATTTAGAACAGCAACCTATCTGATTGTTTACGTTTACAAAAATGTTAAATAATTTTTCGTTTTAGTGCATTGTTATCGTCTACAAAGTTGTTACATTTTGGTATTGACAATTTATGATTGAATATTTCACCAATTGTATGCTGATTTAGAAATAAAATAATGAAAACCTACCACATTTTTCCTTTTTATAGTTTTCTTAAACTTTAATGTTGCATATTTTACAAATATTCATGCATATTTTGCGCTTTTTTCATGCATATTTGCATGTATATTTTAAGCATTTTATGTTGTATATAATCCGGTCTCTAGCGATAACACTATTCACACACATTGATTGGAAACAAAGTTAAAAATTCAGGAACATGTTTTTGTATAGTGGGGAAACATGTTGCTAGCAAAATCGAATGTTGCAAATCAAATTAAATCATTTATTGGTTTAATTAAAAAGTCAGTAAATAATCTCGACCGGCGAGGGCCATGCGAGCCTGATCGTCAAGATTCGGCAGGCGTTTCATAAGACTAATTATCATAGATACTGCTACTAACTATAACAGTCTTAAAGACATCATTTTTATAGCTTTCACTATAAACATTATGTCTTTGGACAGAGACGGCGCTATACAGGAGGAATAGCAATGTCCCTTTTTCACAATGGAATCCTATCCTGCCCTGTGACTCTGTGCCTAAAAACATGCAGCCTAAGTGATATATGCGCTGCCACCGACCGACGATGCCGTGGAAGTGGCAACATTTTGGGCCATGCAAATCTGAATGATAGTCGTGCCAGTGACATGAAGAAGAAGACAATTGAATCATGATGGCATTAAGTAAGATGTCTTAGTAGTGGTGCAGATGTGTAACTTTTTTGGTGTACAATAAAGTATATTCCATTCTTACCATCAAGTTGGTTCCTAAGCGTGGTGAGATGCGTGGCTACATCGGCGAAGTCGAGCGTGGCTGCGCGGGACACGTCGCCGGGCTCGGGCACGGGGAGCGTGCAGCCGTCCGACAGCGCGCCGCCACTCGTGCGCATGTATGTGCGCACTATAAAGTGCAGCAGTGTCACGTTCGACTGTTTTGACTGTGGACAATAAATTTCATATTCAGATCATTGCTTGAAAATAGATGCACTTAAAGAAATATCAACTTTTAGATTGGGTAATAATGTTGATATCAGAATGCCAACTGAAAAAGTCTACAAAAGATTTGGATACTTTTTAGGGTTCCGTACCCAAAGGGTAAAAACGGGACCCTATTACTAACACTCCGCGATGCGTCTGTCTGTCTGTCAGTCCGTCTGTCACCAGGCTGTATCTCATGAACCGTGATAGGTAGGCAGTTGAAATTTTCACAGATGATGTATTTCTGTTGCATAGCGGCAACCGAAATACTAAAAACTTGATCATTACGGACTAGGCCAACCAGCGTTAAGTTGGGTTAAATCATATTTGAATGATACACAGCAATTAGTTTAAGTAAACGGTGTGAATTCGCCGGGATTAAACGTGAAAATGGGGGTACCCCAGGGCTCAATTTTAGGTCCTTTCTTATTTTTAATTATTAATACATAAACGATTTACCCCGACGACGTAAATAATGCTCTACGGCAGGTTCAGGATTGGGTCACTGCCAATAATATAGTTTTAAATGGTAAAAAAAACAAATGCGTAAAATTCTCCATGCCGAATGTCAAAAGTACTGATTGTGACATTATATTAAACAAGGAGAAGCTACAATTCTTCGATAAAACGGTTTTCCTGGGGATCACACTAGACTCAAGGTTGCAATGGGGTCCTCATTTGGTATCGCGTTCGGGGCGGCTAAGTTCGGCAGCTTATGCTGTTAGAAAGATTCGTCAGTTAACTGATGTAGATACCGCGAGAGTAGTCTATTTTAGTTACTTTCATAGTATAATGTCTTACGGTATCTTACTATGGGGAAGGGCTGCAGACATTGAGTAAATTTTTATTCTGCAAAAACGAGCCATCAGAGCTATATATAATCTTCGCCGGCGCGATTCTCTAAGGGAACTGTTTAAGGACATTTATATTTATGAAAACATCATGTAGGTGCGAAAGAATTTACATCTTTTTAGTAAAAACGGCGATAGACATAATTACGTTACTAGAAATAGGGACCAATTAGTTCAACCAGGTTTCAGACTGGCTAAAGTAGCCTCATCTTTCATGGGGTACTGTACAAAATGTTACAATAAAATTCCTCCCCACATTCTAGAACTGAATGAGACGAAATTTAAAACTTGTATAAAACGCACACTATGCAGGCAGGCATATTATAAGTTGGGGGATTACATCACTGATAAAAATGCTTGGCTCAATGCTAGTCCTGCTCCACAACCACTAGGGCGCAAGAACAAAGTGATATGCAAAACATTATTGTTTTGAAGTATTGTTGGACCTGCTGAAGACTGTATCAATATATTTGTATTGTATAAACTCAATTTCCTTAGTATTATATAACTGCATAGCACGTGTGTGAGTACTATGTACCCAACTGTAAATCTACCATTTACTGTACCTATGTGTCGTTCGTTGACTTGTGTGTGTCCTGGCAGTTGAGTATGTCATGCTCTCTCAAATGTCTCTCTGATGGTGGCACGTGTGTTGGATCATCCGGTTCCCTTCATGATGGTTGAGCTGGGTGGTGCCAATTCATGCGTCATGTTCGTGAACGGATGGCGTCAGTTGGGATTGGTCATAAATTAACAGCTTCGGATGTTAATGCGTCAACGAAATCAAGGACTTGGGACTGACATTGGACGTAAATATGACTTTTAATCGGCACATCAATAACATCTGTGCCAAGGCCTTCCAATCACTTGGTTTTGGCATGAGGCAGGCAAATGGGTTTAAGGGTAAGAATGCTGTTATGGTATTGTATTTTTCCTTTGTGCGCAGCAAACTAGAATATAATTCACTGGTGTGGGATCCGCACGAGTAAAAGTATAAGCTAATGATAGAACGGGTTCAACGTAAATTTGCTCGATACTTAGATAAAAAGATGTATGGGTACTATCCCTATTTGTATCCGTCTCTGTTTGTAGCGGGAATGGTGGGCATCAACACGCTGGAACTGCGACGTAAGTGTGCGCTGCTGATGCACTACTTCTTTGTGCTGAATAATAGGATCGACGACTCGTCCACGCTGGCTCGCTGTTCACTGTTTGCTCCAGACCGCGCGCCTGTGCCCCGCGGTGTCTGTTCGCGGATCCTCACTCGCGTACCCTGACAGCGCGATTTGCCCCTACAACCCAGGCTCTCAATCTGCTGAACGCCCTTATTGCTCAGGAGCCTGGCGTCGACATATTTATGTACAATGATAAATCTATGTTAAATGTTTGTGTAAAGTTCTTTAGTCTATAAGTGTTTATGTTGTTGGCTTGCTGTACGCTTTGGTGCAAACTGTTAGTACAGCAAGCAATGGTTATTAAATAAATAAATAAATAATGTTGTTCTAGTACCTACTAGATAACTGCACAGTATATGACTGTGTGAGTACTTTTAATACTTTATGCCTGTACGTAGTATAGTGTAGTGCTATTCTGGGTGCATCGTCCTCGCATATATGAATTTATTAATGTAAGTACTTATGTAAATATTGTAAAAACCTTTTTTTTTAAAGAGATAATAAGGAGTTTCTTGTACATTCTTCTCCATAACAAGCTACTTTTCCGAATGCACGGTAGAATAAATTTTTATTACTTGTAAATTTTAATAGTAAATTTTCCATTGTGTAACGTTCAAAAGTACCGTTTGGTGGCCTAGTTGAAATAAATATATTTGACTTTGTACTTTGAAACAGACTAAAACAAATATTTTATTGGGGCTCCCATACAACAAACGTGATTTTTATGCCGTATTTTTGCGATAATGGTACGGAACCCTTCGTGCGCGAGTCCGAATCGCACTTGGCCGGTTTTTTAATTTATTTATTTCATAAATGAGTATGTATGTTAACTTTGTGTGGGGTCTAATAAAAGTGACTTTTCAAAAACGTAGGTATATTAGTTGTGTACCTAAATTAGAAACTAAACTGTAAACATAAAGTAGGTTTTTGCTTTTTTATCCAGGTTAACCGCTACGAGAAAAGAGACATAATTTGCTAAACTGATTATCCTATGCGCTTTCTGCCTTGTAAATAATTCCAGATCATCATGGTTAAGTTAGATACAAACTTATCTAGGTATAGTAAAGTATGTATTGTGGTGAAAAAACATTCAAATGTGAAAGTTATTTATAACATAATAATGAATTTTATCAATAATGAGTAGGTACATGATAAAGGTCCGATAAGGTTATAGTACTTTTTGTCGAGTTGAAAATACAGTAACAACTACATAATATGTTACAATTTACATGAAGGTTTAAAATCTGATAGGTAGATATAACATTCACAACGGATCTTTGTGGTTCTGAATTGGCTGCAAGACCCTTCGCAGTAGCTACTTTTGTGTCAATGTTGAAGGCGAAGATAGCATTGTATAACTGTCTCTTTCACTCGCTTACGTTTGTCGCATATCTCGCTAATTCTATGCAGTATACTCGATGACAAACTGTTTCTTGCGCAATGGTTGGTAGAGCCACAGATAATATAATACTAACATACAGATGACTCATCCCATACAAAGAAACCGTGCCGTAACTAGCGTTTTTCATCTGATTAATCTTGTTATTTTTGTTAGTACATCAATCGCGTTCGATCCCGTTTCAAGGCAACAAAGGGTTTACTAGGTTCGTAAATATTTTTTTCTTTAAACACAGTGAAGGTTCGTTTTTATAGTGTTTTTTTATAGTAATTTAAAAATGCGCCATTTATTGGCATATATTTAAATGATCCGTTCAAATAATATTTGAAATGTGAATTAAGTACCCAATATTCCACAATTTTGTACTTAGGAGGGTTGATTAAACAAGAACATATAATTTTTATGTTCAATTCCAGAAAATGTTAATTTATCGCGCCATTTAGTGAGATTTATTTGAACCAAATTTTATTTCTTAGCAATGAGACCCCGTGGTAGAGCCAACTTCAGAGGCACAAAGATCTGCTGTGACTACTATACCTATTGATAAAGTTTCTGTTACTTATATTCATTATGTAGGTACATGGCTTGATTATGTCAATTTATTCACTTGCCTTTATTGAATAATTTTTGCAAGTCGCCTTAACCTAGTCACGCAATGTATGGATTTAATATCATATTTTTTTTATTGATAGCTACTATTAGCTGCACTACTAATTACTTTACTAGCCTTAAAATTGAACCCACAGGTAAGATGTCTAAAACTATTTTGATACTAGGCTTTTAGCGCAAGTTAGAGTGGGCACTCTAATGAAATAATCTCACCTTAACATCTTTCAGTTTCGAAAGAATCTCAAGACCGAAGCCATCAGCTTGCCCTCTTTGACCATTCCCGCCATTCATATAGTTGCCGAGAGTCAGGATTATAGCAAACAATCTCTTCAGAGATTCACTGGTCGTCAGAAACTGAAAAATAAAGAGGTTTTTAAATAATATAATAATAATCATATTTAATAGTACCCGGTGGCGATTCGATAATTGGACGAGAATTGAGAGTGAAATTACAAGGACGCGTCGCGTTATGACACATTTCGTTACATGTGAGACAATAAAGATATGACTTCCTCTTTTATTCTTTATTTTTTAAGAAGTTTCCATTTTTAGCAAACGGAACCCTATTGCTGTCATTCTCGTGCAGCGTTGCCAGGCGTCCCGATTTTTATGTGTCGGGCGGGATGTCCCGCACGGGTCAGGCTCAGTCCCGCTTTTCAGGGATAACGCGACCGTGCGTGCAAATCTGATTTAAATCTAGTTCTATTTATCATATTTTTATTAAAATACATTTTAAATGGCTATTTTTGCTATCTATTGTCATGTGTACCTAATTTAAAACTCAAATACAAAGATAAATATTTAAAAACTTCTGATAACATACGTTTTTTTACTATGTCCCGCTTTTTCACTCAAAAAGTTTCAAAGTTCCGACATACTAATAAAAAAACTGGAACGCTGTTCACGTGTCTGTCTGTCCGTCGTCTGTCACACAGGTTTTACAGCCAAACGGTTGGAGCTACAGTCTTCAAATTTTCACAGTATAAGACGTATCTTGTTGACCCAAAGCCATACA
Source organism: Orthosia incerta (assembly GCA_948252205.1). NCBI lineage: Eukaryota > Metazoa > Arthropoda > Insecta > Lepidoptera > Noctuidae > Orthosia > Orthosia incerta. The sequence goes on along the minus strand of OX411753.1, from coordinate 21,742,155 downwards.
AATTGTCAAAAAATATTTTAAACAGACAAAGGGGGAAGTGAATAAAATTAACTACCTACCCCATCGAGTGGGCTATCGTTGTTTAGAGCTCGTGGAGTAGGTAAACACTGTTTTTTTGTTTTAAAGCAAAGGATTGAGAAGCCAGTCAGGTTTTTTTTCTCCAAATTTTTGTTCCAAAGAATTTTCTAACTTCCCATTGCTTCAAATTTGGTGATAATGTTTATCTTCTTCTTAGCGTGTCGATGACAAACACTCTTTTTAGTTAAATGATGTGCATAACTCCAGCTTCCTCATATGTGATAGGAAAATTCTATCTATGCCAATAATAAAGGCATAATAGCAGCAATCAAAGTTCCGAGTCTTAATTTAGGTGCCACAAAAACTTCGTTAATATGAGTCGTTTAGTATGTGTTAGCTGGAGTGACGTCACCCCAGCTTCCTCATTCAATACAGGCAAACCAGTGAGGTTAGGGTTTTGGACTATAGTCAAAAAAATAAGGCATAATAGCTGCACATGGAAGGACAGAACTGAACGATAATACTTAAAAAGTGATGAAACTATGATAAAAAAACGTGTGTGTAAGCTGGAGTGACGTCACCCCAGCTGCCATGTCATATCATCCGAACAAAAGAATATATGATTATGTACCATAGCTCAAAAATTGAGGCAGAATAGCAGCCATTGGCAGAAAAACTTTCAAACCTCTGGTCAAAATATTCTATAAGTTATTAAACCGACAAATATGTGTAAGCTGGAGTGATGGCACCCCAGCTGCTCATGTCATATCTTCCGAACGAAAGAAGATGTGATTATGTATTATAGCTTAAAACATAAGAAATAATAGCTGCCACAGGCAGAAAAATTTTCAAATCTCTAGTTCTTGTAGTTTCCACGTAGTAAACAAAAATATAGTTTCCGCGCCAAAAAGATCAAATTATTACTTCGGAGGAGGTACGGAGCGGCGTTGCCATTCCGTGCGCTACATTATTGCAAGCAAGTTTGCACTTAGTAAGCACATACCATTAGAAGTCATTTTAACTTGCGCTCCAAAATATTTTATTGAAGATATAGACTAAGAGCCGACTGAACTTTAATAGAACTATGAATGTAATATCAAAAAGTGGATTCTTATCAACTTTAGACGACGAGAGAACTACTTATATTGTTTTTTTTTTGAGACTTGTTCTCTGTAGTTCGGTTAAGGTGGATGCACAAAGTTAGCCCGCGAAATTAATATTTTGTTACGTTTTTTGCAATTTACAGGTTACTGTTAGGTTGTCTTGGCATTCTCTTGTAGTTTCCACGTAGTAAACAAAAATATAGTTTCCGCGCCAAAAAGATCAAATTATTACTTCGGAGGAGGCTTTGCGTTCCGTGCGCTGTATTATCAGTTTGAGGTTGTTTAAACTAGATTATAGACTGGGAGCCAACTACACACTTTAATTGTAGGTACTATGTAAGTATTCAGATTGTTATAGTTATTTTTTTTGTTTAAACATAGGATGAAATAAAATTCAAAAATCTAAGTGTAACATTTTCGTATATTTTTGTTATAATTCACATTTTTGGCACAATTTACACTCTATGAAATCAGATAAAATATGATTAGTATAAATCACAATGATTCATTAGAATCATGTGAAATTTCGCGGGCTAACTTTGTGCATCCACCTTAACCTAACTACAGAGAACAAGTCACAAAAAAAAACAATATAAATAGTTCTCTCGTCGTCGAAAGTTGATAAAAATCCACTTTTTAATATTACATTCATAGTTCTATTAAAGTTCAGTCGGCTCTCAGTCTATATCTTCAATAAAATATTTTGAGCGCAAGTTAAAATGACTTCTAATGGTATGCTTACTAAGTGCAAACTTGGTTGCAATAATGTAGCGCACGGAATGGCAACGCCGCTCCGTACCTCCTCCGAAGTAATAATTCGATCTTTTTGGCGCGGAAACTATATTTTTGTTTACTACGTGGAAACTACAAGAACTAGAGATTTGAAATTTTTTCTGCCTGTGGCAGCTATTATTTCTTATGTTTTAAGCTATAATACATAATCATATCTTCTTTCGTTCGGAAGATATGACATGAGTAGCTGGGGTGCCGTCACTCCAGCTTACACATATTTGTCGGTTTAATAACATATAGAGTATTTTGACCAGAGGTCTGAAATTTTTTCGGCCAATGGCTGCTATTCTGCCTCAATTTTTGAGCTATGGTACATAATCATATCTTCTTTTGTTCGGAAGATATGACATGACAGCTGAGGTGACGTCACTCCAGCTTACACACACGTTTTTTTATCATAGTTTCATCACTTTTTAAGTATTATCGTTCAGTTCTTTCCTTCCATGTGCAGCTATTATGCCTTATTTTTTTGACTATAGTCCAAAACTCTTACCTCACTGGTTTGCCTGTATTGAATGAGGAAGCTGGGGTGACGTCACTCCAGCTAACACATACTAAACGACTCATATTAACGAAGTTTTTGTGGCACCTAAATTAAGACTCGGAACTTTGATTGCTGCTATTATGCCTTTATTATTGGCATAGATAGAATTTTCCTATCACATATGAGGAAGCTGGAGTTATGCACATAGTTAAATGCCTTGCCTGGCCCAGAATTCAGCCACGGCAACGCCCTCCACTGACGCAGTCATAAGGTTCTCAGGTGAACAGACAACAGGACATGCGGCACAAGACGAAAGGTGGGCCATGGTCTGCGGGGAGACGCCGCACAAGCACCGAAGATCGGAACCATCCGAGAACCCCCACCTATGAAGATTGTCTTTGCTGCGGCCGATCTGAGTGCGGAGCCTGTTCAGAGTTTTCCAGGTCGGCCAAGGCAATGCGTGCCCAGGCGAAAGGGTCTCCGATGGCTCTAGGAAATGATCAGGGAGTTTAAATTTCTCTCGCCAAAGATGTTTATTATTACGTATATTTAATAATAAATACCAATATATTGATAACACAGATCTTTTTCTTTGAAATGCCCTCATTTTTCCTATTCCAACCAACTTGTTTTTGCGGTTTGATACGGGACCCTAAATGTGCAAAGTCCGACACGCACTAGGCCGGTATTTTTTATATTGTGTAGTTGCTCACCTCACAGGTATGTTTCAAATTATCTAGTTTGTGCATTGTTGTGCTAGCCGCATCATCAAAATCTGCTTGAAACATAAAACAGGATATTCGTTCCGCAAAATTTGGTATACTAGATAAGTCCTGCAGAAATGCTTCAGGTCGATCTAGCGGTATCTCAGGTTTGCTCTTTAGATGTTCTTTAATCATTGATATCTCCTCATCTGTGGCTCGCTGGAATTAAAAAGAAAATACCTAATGAAAGAAAATATCGATTCAGATTAATCAATCGATGTTCTATCTTTAAAATATCCATATTGCATTCTAATATACTAACCAATTCGTAAATCTGATTTAACGCTTCTAAACTCACTACCGACGTATCGAAATTGTAAATAGCATTCTCAATCTCTGAGAACTCAACATGTAAACTTTGTGCGAGAATGCCGACGTTCTGCGATCTTTTGCTGTCCAATATTTTTATCGGTTGAATCTTCGTCTTTACTTCGACCTTTTTCTTGACTGGCGCCTTTACAACTTGCCTTGAGAACAGATCAGTAAATTCTTCAATATTATCTAGATTGGTTTCTTCTATTTCCAACCACAAGGGTTTAAAATTGCTTGAAATTGACTCTGTCTGGGCGACGGGCACTGGTGGGACAGCTAGTATTCGCGTCCAATACAACGGTTTCATGGGTGCGGCCGGTTTCACTGGAGTTTTCCTTAAAGCTGAAAAAAAGTAGAATGTTAGTTACAATCTTTGTAAGCCTTTTTCACGTCAATTAAGTTAGTGAAAAGCAGACCAACACCAATTTAGTGAAAAGATGTTTATGAATAAAGGGTTGCATTTTTTTAATGAAATCGTTTTATAGAAGCTGCCGCTACTTACTTGCTCTTTGAACATTCCATCCTCCGACAGGTGGCGCTGGGAAAGGTACTGGTCCGCTAGACAGTGGCGGCGGAGGAGGCGGGGGGCCTAGCCCGGGCATGCCGGGGGGTGGTGGAGGGGCGTCCATACCCGGCAGGGGAGGCGGGGGAGGACCCATCCCTGGCATTGGAGGTGGAGGGGGGCCCATGCCAGGCATTGGAGGAGGTGGAGGACCCATGCCAGGCATGGGTGGTGGTGGAGGTCCCATTCCGGGCATCGGTGGTGGGGGAGGGCCGATGCCGGGCAAAGGAGGTGGCGGAGGTCCCACGCCAGGCATAGGCGGTGGTGGGGGTCCCATGACAGGCATGGGTGGTGGTGGGGGTCCCATGTCGGGCATAGGGGGAGGTGGAGGACCCATTCCGGACATAGGGGGAGGGGGAGGCGGAGGGCATATTGCGGGTATAGGATGCGGCGGACCAAGAGTCATTGGTGGCGGTGCGTAGCACGTGTCGGGCATGGGTGGCGGAAGGGGACCCATGGGCACTGTCGGAGTTAACGACGGGCTTGTTTCAGGTCTAAGTTGTGGTATTGCTGGTTTTAAAAATGTAGAATACGGCGAAACAACTGCATTGGACTTCGAAGCCGATGTTGTAGCATCTTTTTCGGTCATTTGAGAGGAGGGCGAGTCCAATTCAGGAATAGCGGGCGGTGTTCCAGGCATCGGAGGTGGAGGAGGAGGCATTCCTGGTAAAGGGGGAGGGTGGAAAGGTACAATTTGACTAGGAAGGTTAGCTCTCACTGGCGTGATTTGCGCTATAACAGACGGTTCTGTAGTGTGTACAGATTTTGCAGATATGGTCAGCTCTGGGGATCGGTCAGATATTGATAAACATGTAATTTTATCCTCTGAACAAGCTGAACTGCTTACATTGTCATTGTCCAATGAGATAGTACTTGAATGTCCCATTGATGACTGACTAGTTGATATTGGTTGCTTTTCAACTGTTGAGTACAAAACCTGAGTTTTTGGTTCATGAAACGTGTTTGCATTCCCTAACATAGGGGACTCTCCTTCTTTATCATTGTCTATGAAACTTTTTGCACTATATGGAATTGAGTCAGCGGATTCACAGGTGCTGCGAAATGAGACATCTGATGAACATCCACTGGTCTGGTCAACATTTTGAAGGTATTGGTCAATATTCTTCTTCACATCTTCAGTAGTGTTGAGTTCTGACAGATCATCCTTACGATAGCTTTTGTTACAATCTCTACTTTTATTCAACTTACAATAATTTACTATTTTTTCAGATCTGACATCAGGTTTACTAGTAATAGCCATCTCACTTATATGTTCTAAACTACTTAAATCTAGTGTTTTATCAATATTTACATTTGTTCTTAGAGGGTCATATTCAGGTATGTTTATCACAGGTTTATTTGCTAGCTTATCTAGGTCACTGGCAAAACTTGAAGTCTGTACTTCTTTGCTTGTTAATTCTGTTCTGTTTTTTAGTAGATTATATTCATTGATGGAATCAAGACGTTTGTCTAAGTTCTTATTGAGGGATTCAATTTGTGTGTTTATTCTATATTTTTCTATTTGATATTCAAGCTCTTGAAGTTTTTTCTTTAATTGAGATATAACTACTTTAGCTTCATCAATGTCACTTATTTCTTCATTATTGTTCTGGCTAAAGAACTTGTTGTTTTCTAGATCCCGTTGATTGTTGTCCTGTGTGAGATAGGGCGAGTCCTTGTCAGGCGGCCACACTGTTGTGTGCAGTCTGCCTGGAGTTACTGGTTGTAGTGCCGGCGCCTCCATATGAGCCCAGTAGTACATCAAATTTGGCTGTAAAGACAAAACATTAAGAATTTATTATTTATTCAGTTACTCATTAACTTTCACTTTTGCATGTACTCCACATGCAAAAAATCAAAGTGCTGATTTGCCTAGTTTACAGCTAAAACGTTTATGAAAGGTAACATCTGCCGAGCCTACTATATTGGGGTCGGCTTCCAGTCTAATTGGATTAAGCTTAGTACCAGTGTTTTACATGGAGAGACTGTCTATCTGACCTCCACAACCCAGTAACTGGGTAACACGATACCTCTTGGTTAGACGGGTGTCAGATCTCAGGCTTTACACTACCTGTAACAACTGTCAAAGATCTTCAAATGACAGCTGGGACCAATGGCTTAATGTGCTTTCTGAGGCACGGTTTATAAAAGGTAACAATGAAACAAAAACAAGGCAATCCTGAAAATGTAACTAAAACTGTTGTTGATCATCTCTAGCTTCGCTTCTTTAGCTATGCCACATAACCAATGTGATATTATACACATAAAAAGCTGCATGAGTCACAGTTTACCATGTTGTATAGTTTGCACGACTAGTTTTGTTTTAAATACAAATACCTATAAAACATAAAGTGTTTCTCTTGTGCCTACAGAATCAATTTGAAAACAATATTTGTTGTTTTTAATTTTACTTAAAAGGTAGGGTACCAGTTGTACATGATTTATATAGACTGATATTGTAGTTAATTTACAGTTACAATCTTTTAGCTAGTGCTTAGTTATATAAAGACTTTTCAAAACATATTCGTAGACTACACTGTAATTAATAACTTTACAGTTATCTGTAACATTAAAACACAAATCCTTCATCAAATCTAGAACAGAACAGACCTTGTTTGGTTAGGAATTAGCTTTTAGTCTGACACACTAAGATAGCATTCTCTTATTCTAAACAGGAAAGTAAGTACCTTAAATATAATTTCCGTGGGCGCATCCTTGTCCGATATTTGCCTAAGGACACCAGCGGCTAGAAGATTGGTACAGTACTGTATCCCAAGGTTCCTTTGATCTTGAACACTTAATAAAGATTTTAAGTGACTGTTCTCCGTTATTGATGATATGTACCAGTTCAGGAGCATCTGACCTGGAAGTAACACAAACGTTTTGCGTTCAAGCTCACACAACGCACTATTTCTAAGTAGTTTTTGAACATAAACAAGGTTGGCCACCAACCATTACCATATTAGTTTGACAGCTGATGCAAATTAGTGACGCGCAACCGGCGCAACCGCATTAACGTGATCATATCGATAAATATGCATTGTTTTACATCTATCAGACTGAAATGTAGACTACTCTTTAGTTTGCTGCTAATATTTAGAATTACTAATGTAACTTAACAAATTGTTTTACATGTATTCTAACAGTTTTTGTAAATTCCAAGTAGGTTGGTATTTTTATCGGGGGTTACTTTTCGAAGATAATTGTCACACTAGAAAAAGGCTGAATGCAGGGGCCATCCAGCTGACCCATCCAGATTACGGTCGAACCAGTGGCGGCTTTACTAGAAGGCTGATTAGGCTGGAGCCTAGGGCGGCAGATTTTAGGGGGCGGCAAATCTGGGCTGTTGAGTTAGAAAAACGGGAGGAGGCCTACAAAAGATTTAACAAGAAGTTTACATAACTGATAAAAATTAATGGGTTGTCACCAATTCACCATCGACCCTGACGAAAAAAGCTTTTAAGAATTAGCCTTTAAAACATATATCCAAACTTGGATATAGCAGTTCGGTTTAAATATCTTTATTCTCATTAAAGCAATAGTCATTTAGGTACATGAGATACAATAAAATAATAATCAGCTTATAGTAGTTAGTAGTAGTAGTGCTAATAGTTTTCAATTAAGATGTTTACCGAATAGACCGGCAGATAATTAAATAGGGTATTGGTCGTAATGTTTTTAAACTGTAAGTGCAATAAACCGAATATACATTATATTTTGTAAGCTGTGCTCATATTGTGTAAGTAGTTTTAAAGGTATACCTTACCCCATAAGCCCTATACCCCGTATATGTAGTACACGATCTCTTAGCTCGGAAATATACCCAGAAACTATTTCTTGTGTAATCTTCACTAAATCGTAGTTTGTAAATGTGAACTATGATATCGAATTACAGAGATCAGTAGGGGCGGCAAAATTTGAATAGCCTACTGGCGGCAAATGTGTAAATCCGCCACTGGGTCGATCGGCGACATTGTGTTAATATATTTTGAGACTAGCTGTTCCCCGCAGCTTCGCTCCCGTGGACCATTCCACAGGACCCGTTTTCGGGATTGAAAAATAGCCTATGTCACTCAGGAATAATGTAGTTTTCTAATGGAGAATTTCTTAAATCAGTCGAGTAGTTTCGGAGCCTATTCGGTACAAACAAACAGACAAACAAAAAAATCTTTCCTCTTTATAATATTGGTATAGATGATAGATGACAGTTGATGTAAATCGACTGCGGTCAAGTTTCACCCGATATGCTCTTGCTTGCAGTAGCTTATCTATCCTCAGGCCAAGAGGGCTTTAGCCACCTCTACCAACCTGTATTTTCTTGAGCTAAGTAGGTACTTCTATATCTATGACATGTACCTAGCCTGCCACCCCATCTTCTTATCTGTCTAAAGTAATATGCCAGCCAGAGTGCAAAAAAGTATCTAGTTCGCTTCGCTCGCTAGATAATTTCGTTATTGCCATGTATCGCCAAGTAACAATTCTTTCAATACAGAAATAGAGGTAGCCTCTGGATGCATAACTATGCGAGGCAGGGTGCTAAAAATTTTTGAAGTCTACTTCGATATCTGTCGGTGCTGTCGGTAAGGATAGTAAAATCAAATCTATCTCATGCGGGTTGTTAAAACTTTCGAGATTTAGGAATGCAGCTGTTAGAGTTAGATAGTAGAGAAAGATTCTTTTACGTTCCTAATTGTTATTATTGCTCGCGCCGCTATATTTCCATCAGGCGACAAGCAAATAAACCCACATGTGTGACGTGGACCGTGGTTGTTTTTTGCGTATCTATGCGTAAGTAGGTACTTCCCGACCTTCATAGATGATTAAACACGGCTTTCCGAAATCATCAGCAATATAACACCAGTAGCAACTACCACAAAAATATTATAATGGTTTACTAAATAGGCATACCCATATTACCCACCCAGCATTTGTTTAGGTGTGGGGAAAAATATGTTTATGTGTAAGCCTAGGTCAGGGGTCCCAGTCCCAGTACGCAACGTTACGTTTCTCTTTTTCCAACCGAGGTACCTATACCTATTTTGAATGAGTAATGGATAGATATGCGTACTAAAATATCTGTTACCTACTTATTTGTCGACTTATAAGGTAAAGTTTGAGAAGAAAAACTGGCCAAGTGCGAGTCGGACTCGCGCACGAAGGATTCCGTACCATTATCGCAAAAAACGGCAAAAAACACGTTTGTTGTATGGGAGCCATTTATTTTATTCTGTTTTTAGTATTTGTTGTTAAAGTGGCAACAGAAATACATCATCTGTGACATCTCTAGCATCCTGCATTGTTTTTAGGGTTCTGTACCCAAAGGGTAAAAACGGGACCCTATTACTAAGACTCCGCGATCCGTCTGTCTATTTGTCTGTCACCAGGCTATATCTCATGCTAGACAGTTGATATTTTCACAGATGATGTATTTCTGTTGCCGCTATAACAACAAATACTCAATTACTACAACAGAGAGAGCTGAACAGCATAGGTAACTTTCAAAATGAGGGTGTACCTACTATACAAGTGCTTCTAAAGATAATGTATCATCAAAAAGGAAAACATAGGGACATATATATATCTTTAATTTTCAGTTAACGGAATATCTTTTAAATTGCTCCAATATTTGAGGAGGAAAGAGACGAGAGCCAAACCTCGAATTATGACTTTTTACTAAGGAAATTCAGTCGACACTCTCTGCCCATATTTCCTCTTAAAATAAATAGATACAAAATGTACAGGCGTGATGTTGAAAAAACGAAAAACCACAAACATTTTGGGGAAATTAGGTATTACCTATAATGTTCAATCATAAATTTTTTGCTACTCTATAAAGTTTAGAAATTAGGAATTTGTTTCATAAGGTAAAAATAAAACAAGCACGAGCTGATATGTAGGTGAGAGAACTTGAACCTTTGGGGAACGCCGGGGACATTCAGGGGGTTCCCCCTTGATTTCCATTTTCCATATATATTTCTGTTGATAGATACTTACGTTCCACACTCATTCTAATCGGTACTTACTTAGGTACTTCTTCGTTAGGTATTATTAGAAATGACATCACTGTGTACGCTCTACGTCTAATAGGTAAGTAAGTGCTACATTCTGTGTTTACCTACTGTAGATAATTGGTAAATTGGTCTACACATAATAGCCCGTCAATGACCGGTTTTTAACCTTTACGTAACCTATCGAGATTCATGCATAGACTTTGTAGGTACCCCCATTCTAGGTGATTATCCTAGGGTTTGTATGAAAAGCGGTTTTTGGACTTGAAACATACATTTGTGAAGCAATCCTTCCGACAGCAGACAGCCTCTCGACACATTGATTGTACACAACACAGAAGGTTCACTTTGAATATAAACTTGTATCACAATTACCGACAACGTCAAGTCACACTCTACATGAACTTTATAATTTTCCCTGTTTAAAACAAGCATCTGAAACCGGTACCACTGCAACGTCTTTGGCACATTCATTTTTAACTTTTTCGGTGGCACATATAATACTAGAGCACGGTTGTTTATTAAGCACTTTGAAACAGCACGAAATAATTTAATTTTAGGCGAGATTTCCGCTCTCAACAGCGCAAAGTCATCGTTATGCAAGCGCACAATGTTCCCGATGTCTTGCGCTCCTTTCCTCCTCGACCGAAATTGACTGAGAAACGTAACATAATTGAACTGTGCTACTGAAGAGTTGGTGAAATTAACACGATTTGTTGACAGTTGCATAGCGTCTGACAAAAGAGCTCGTGATCTATATGTCACGTATGCACACTAGTTACTAATGGCCAGTATCTTTGCTAAGGGTAATGATTAGCGGCGATAAGAAATTATGGGCTATTTGTTAATCTATATAAATAAAAATGAATTGTTGTTCGTTAGTCTGATTAAAACTCGAGAACGGCTGAACCGATTTGCATAATTCTTTTTTTGTTTTGGTCGACAGAATACAGGGAAGGTTTAAAAACAAAAAAAATGGGGAAAAAAGGGTAGGGTAGGTGTAGGGTAGGTGTAGGGTAGGTGTAGGGTAGGTGTAGGGTAGGTGTAGGGTAGGTGTAGGGTTGGTGTAGGGTAGGTGAATGTTTGGTGTTTTTATGGCAAAACAAAGTTTGCCGGGTCAGCTAGTAAGAGATAAAATTCTTATCGCGATGTTCATTCACCTGTTAGCGCCGTGATAAATATAGACATAAGATTTTTGATTGTATTTTGAATCTGTCGCGCCTAATATAGTCGACAGGAGAAGCCCACGCTGATCAAAGTCCACAAAGAGAGCTATGCTTGACTGGGCGAAATATTAGCATCATCGTTGGACAATATTTGCGATTATTTTTCATTAATTAATTATCGATTAGGCACCTACTCTTTATCTCATAATGTAGTAGAGTACTACAAAGAATCTATGATTCTATCAATATTTAGTTATAACATCACGCATGTATTTTCAAAAAAAGGGTAGGCAGAGGTTTTTCTGCCTCCACTCACTTTCATCAGTTATGTTTAACTCCATATTCCTAATGTATGCAAATGCCATTAATCGGGCACTAAACCAGGCTATGGGCTAAAGCCTTTAATAATACTGCCCTAACTGGAGATTAAATGCAGCTGGGAAACAAATAATAAATAGTACTAGACTTTGCGTGGTGTCACACTTCCTATATGACACTTGGACCCCTGCCTGAGACAGTCCAATACGATCGTAGTAAAAAGTTTACCTTCAAACTTTTCCAACAGCTTGAAGTTGAGTTTGTCGGGCACAAACTTGGGCCGCACCACCCTGGACTCCGTGAGTTTGTCGAGTGTAAGAGATGCCACTTTCCTCAGCACATTCGAATCAGACATTGAGGTGTCACTTAAACTCGAATGCCGACTTTTTTTTTCTGTTGCAACTGAAAGGAAAAAAAAACAAAGTTAAATGTAGGTATACTAGATTATTCCTAGCACAATTTACTGGGACAGTTGGGGCATAACAATGTTAGAAGAGTCAAGTCTAGGTTGAACTTGAATTCATAAAGAGTATGTACCTAATTACGAATGCTGTTTTCTTCCACCAGCATCTATCAGTAATCATCATCATTATCAGCCTTTTAATGTTCCCACTGCTGGGCCACAGGCCTCCTCTCTATGAAAGGCAATGGATGGATACTCCACCACGCGGGGCCCATTTCGGGTTTGTGGATGTCACACGTCTTCGAATTTTTGATTCTAGGACATGCCGGTTTCCTCAAGATGTTTTTCTTTACAGTTTTGAGAGCAGTTGTGATTAAATAATTTATACAAAATAAAAGAAAGGCTGGCGGCCTTGGTTCGAACCCACGACCTACAACTTGTAAGTCGCGGCCGATTCTTCTGGGCCACCACTGCTCCCTATCATCATATCATCTATCAGTAAGGAGATGAATCGAAAAGAGGTTTCGAAAACCGATAGGTTTGCGTTTTTTATTGTTTTCCTCCTATTTCCAAAGCATCATTACGGTACCAGTACAGCACATATCCCAAGAATGATTACGAGTCGCCTAGACTGTTTGAACGCTGGTGACCTATCTCTCATGGGTCTCAACAGTAATCCACTGTAATAATTATGAAATTTGTGCTATTTTTGTTGTTGTGTTAACAGTAGGTACCACCTATTGGTTGTTTGCGAAATATATTGCAGTTCAGCTCTGAGGAAAGCCCTTTGACTACATTCATAAACAGAATATATATTTCAAGTTTAAACTTCAGTAATACATGCTATTATATGTGTACGTTGAGTGGAATGGAGTACAAAGAGCGATTCAATAAATGCGTTGTTAATTAGATACGTATAAAAAAATCCAACGGTTCCTGAGCACTCCTTTTGTTAGTATGAGATTCTTTTGATTCTCAAAGAAAAAACGTCAATGCGTATGTGTTGTTTTCATCAAACTATTGTGGATGTCAAGGTAGGGTAAATTTTACTTAGTAGACACTAGTAATATATTAATTTTACTTTTTCTATTTCGTCTATGAAAACGTTTCTGTGTACCTACAAGAGTGATCATCATCATCAGCCTTTTAATGTGCCCTCTGCTGGAACACAGGCCTTCACTCTGTGAGAGGGAATGGGCCGTAATCCACCACAAGGGCATATTGCGGGTTGGTGGATATAACATGTGTTCGATTTTTTGGTTCTCTTTCACCCTTTTGAGAGCATTTGTGATGAAATAATTTACATAAAGTAAAGTGCCTGCCTGTGTTCAAACCCACGACGTACAACTTGTAAGTCGCGGCCGCTACCTTTAGGCCACCATGCTTTCTACAGGTCACTACACCTATTTTTCTGTGACTGACCTATACCATTATGAACAACTTACTATATAATTGAGTACTGAACTAGGTATGATCAAGTTGAGCATGTAGATTACTGTTGATCTGATGCTATTTGTTTCTGTGCTTACTGATCAACAAAATCTATAGATTCTAAAACTTGATATTTTCTTCTAAGAAGTGATACAAAACTTGAACATAGTACCTGAGTAAGAAAAGTTTTTATTATATGCAGTATAATATAATTACACTCTCAGGCAAGAACCGAGAGAGATAAACCAAAAAAAGGAGTAAATTGCCCGCATGATGAGATCTTAGATGTACTCAACCAAATACTCGTATATTAATTTAAGGTTACGCACGCCAAAGGTAATCATGTTTCATTACAAGTGCGGGAAATATCTTATGTAACTAGGTACCTAAGTACTAAGTACGTTTTGTTATGTAGATGCTGTTACACATCGATTCAACATAACGACGTTAAATCGCTGTAAATAGAGCTGAAAATTGATTGTTTCGGTTCTCTTGGTCTGCTTCGTTGCCGGTGCGTAAAAACATCAACAAACTGGTTTGCTCGCCCATTGTGAAAAGTAAGCAGTGTATGTCAGCAACAGGTACCTACCCAAGAGAATAGATGCTGCCGTACGAATAGCATCTAGGTATGTAGGTGAAGAGGGGCACTGTGCAGCATTGATTGATTCGTACGAGGATTTGCGATAAGCAACTACGCAAATAGATAACTGTCGTGGATAAACTTTATCTGTATGCTCTTAGTGTACGAGGATGATACGTTTTTACTAAGTAACGTTTCGAAACTGTTTTCATTGTTATGAAATATCTTGTGTGCCAATATCTGAAGCATGTTTATCTAATGAGGGACCTAGGTTAATACATACTGTGTAATATTTAATGTGTATCAAAGCGGTGATCACTTAACTGCGAACAGTAGGTTTTGAGCAAACAATAAAAAACAACATAGCCTCTCAGAGAGCCTTTCAAGGAGCACAGATCTCACAGATGAATTTAATGGTTTATTAGTAAACTGACCGTTGTCTAGTAACGTGAGAGACGGTTCGCAAGCCACCGGAGGCAGCTCCACCTTCCGATGTTTGGACAGCGTAAACGAGGTCTGTCCCGGGCAGGCTTTCACCCGGTTGTCGAGGAAATCGTGGTTGCACTCATGGGTGACTCGTTCTATATTGCGTTCCGCTTGGTGGACGCCACACCAGCCCGAAAATGCAGTGCCCATAACCTTTTCATTCTCGCTGATCTCGCTTCTGTCAGCGCTGTCATCGAATACGTCATTTTTTTCTTCTTTTTCTAAGTCGTTTGTGGAGAGCGAGGAGGCGGCGTCGTCGTGCGGCATGTCTACGGTCATGGTGTCACTGGCGGTCGCTGGGCAAGGCGTGAGGGTGCGCGGCAGCTCCTCGGGAGCGCTGTCGCTCTCGGCGGAATAGTAGCACTGGTTGAGCTCGACGGCGAGCGGCGTGAGCGGGTCTGTAAACACTGACTCGGAGGTGGAGTCGTTGGCGGGCGAGAGCGCCGGCGGCGGCGGAGCGGCGGCGGGCAACTGGTCGCGGGTCGGTGACCGCGGGGCGCGCTCGCACCTGGTCCCCGTTAGCTCCGACTGCGAGCTGGCCGCCTCGGCCGCGGCGCCCTCCCCCTGCCGCAATGTTTTGAACACGCACTCGACCGTATCGTTATCTGATATTTCGATTGGTTCGTTGATATCTGAATCTGGCGTTTTATCGAAGTCCCTGTCGATGGCGTCGCGTTTGGCATCGCTCTTCTTCCGTCCATGTTTTTTGCTTTCTCTTCCTGGTGATTTTCTGTTCAAGTTTCGCATAAAATGTTTACCCTTTGCTGGGGATTTGCCAGTTTTGGACTGTTTTTCGTTGGCTTGAGTATTCCCCATTGTGTAACAGATTCTACTTTATTCATCTATAATGAACTTTATAAACTTGAATGTACTCTACTGAATAAGATAGAGCGAAAATACAAAAATCTAACTTTAAGCAGTTTCACAGCCCTTGATTGTCTGAATCCAACCCTCGTCCATGTTCATCCCCGGGCATGCGCAGTTCAGACGAGGAAGATCAATATTTTTGGTGCGTCCAAAATTAAATATTTTTCTGCCTCCATTATTTCTTTAGCACATTTTTATTATAAAAAATCTTTGATATCTTAGTTTACTTATACCTTAATTTTATTACATTTACTTGTCTGATAATTTCAATTAAAGAAACCAAGCCCTACAAGTTTCAAACGCTCGGTAGAGCCGGGCAACTCTTCTTAATTCTATGTTATACCGCTAGATGGCAGGACCTGTATGTAATATTGTAGAAAGCAGTTTGAAGAGTAAAACTTGTTTAACGGATCCTCGGTCGTGGCTAATGGTTGCTGTTGATGTGTTTGTTGCAGTTTGGTTTGTTGATGGTAGTTTTGAATTTTGGGTAGTTCTGATAACTAAAATTTCATTTTATTAGCACTTGGCAAACTTCGAACTCGTAAAAATCAATATCAGGCTCATGTTACAAGCACGGGTACTATTTGTGCAGACTCGGTTCTGGGTTCGATTCCAAGATTAGACGAAGTGGGTACTAATTAATTAGTAAACTTTACTTCAATGTACCTTAACATTTAACTACATAATGACTAACAGACATTACAGCCCACAGGCTTGCTTTGAAGTAAAAAATACATTTCGTAAAACGGTCTTCCAAAAAAAAACACTCCAATGTGAAAATAATATTCTTTAAGGAAGTCGGTGTATAGGTTTTTTTTTTTTATCTTATATAGGCTCGCGCTTGACCACCATCTCACCTGATGGTAAGCGATGATGTGGCCGATGATGGAGCACGCGGGGTATTCTATTTTCTTTTGCTGTTCGACACCGACTGCCGAAAAGAAAGTTATTTTTCACTATAGAGTGTTTTTTTGGAAGTCGGTTTATTTGTTATGTTAAAAAGATTTTATTTTTCGCTTTTGAGTTATGGTGCATATTACCATGAATGTCATTTATAGCCAAAATACATCTCAAAACAATTCCAATAACAAAAAAGAAACATGACATAGGATTTTTTTATTCTGCAGGGTCTAAAGTAACCTAACATGAAGGAGATGACGTCTCTTCGAACCTAACATCCGTGTCGGGGTGCCCTAAATTCCCGAGCTCGCTTCGCTCGCTCTTGGACTAATTATTTGAAATAATTAATTCATAAAATTTCTAATGCATGACAGCTATTAATAAATCGTTTGCATGTAAATTCCAAATGATGAATTTCAATTTAATGAAGACATGACTGCGTGATGTCGGTTTTGCAGCGATTCTGTCACTAAATTTTGTAGCACAACATATTGACTTTTTATGACAATATTTCACTTTTTTAATTGAAAATGCTACCAAGTAACCGGCTATATATTTGTGACCAAATAATATTCCCTAAAATGTTCTTTCGGTGTGGTAAAAATATGGCAAATGATAAAATTTCAAAAGAGGCTTCGGCCAAAAGCAAAAAGCTATTTTGTAAATCGGCGAAATGTAGTTCGGTAAAATAATACATATGCCACATGTTACTTCGATGATCTGAAAATATGTCGAATAATGCATATAGCAAAAAAGACGTCGGTCAATAGTTTTCGGTAAAATGAATTCGAACATAAAAATTTCGGCAAAGTGATCGATAATGGGTTCCCGTCTTGGTGGCCAATCTCAACGTTACGGAGATTAGCTAAGTACGCAACGGATGCTGTAATGTCTATAGTGTACAAGTGTGTTCGCAGGGCAAACTCAGGTCTACGTTCTCTTCTTTCCTTGAGCCTCAAAGTCGGATGGGTCGACAAAACCCAAAAAACACTTTGCTCGAACTGGGAATCCAACCTAGGATCCCATCATCAGTCGCGCTTACAAACACCAGACGAACGAGGCAAAAAGAAACATTTACGAGTCAAAGCCTTTTAGTTTGTATGAAAAACGTGCTTCAGCTACATATTCAGAAAAAAACAAACAAAATTGTATTACAGTTTCAATTCGCATGTTTTTTATTACGACGGCGTTCGTGAAAAAAACGAGTGTCCTTCGCGGGTCGGGATCCAGGGATATGGAGCGAAAGTATGGCCAAGCGAAGTGTAGGTCTTACGTAAGTCTGTTTAGGCAGCTTCGTTTAGCACTCCACGTCATGTTCACTACAGTTTATATGGACTTTTTCAAGTGCTTTCGTCTTTAACGGGAAGAGATTAACTCGAGCGGGACAGTGTTTTAAAGCACCTCGCGTGTACATAATATGTTTAAATGTTTAGTCGAAGAACCAAAATTGACGGCCTACTTCACAGAATAAGCAAGCTCATCATTTTCAACTTCATCGTGTCGCGGGTACGCCGGTATTTTTTTTTTCGGACAAATATTAGCTATGGTCTCCATGAACCAGTCATATGGTCTCCATGAACCAGTCATATTGACCTTTAAGTTAGGCGTGTGTTCTTAAGTGGAAACAGGGATTCGGCTAACGTAAGTTTAGACGGCCTTGGTTTAACGACGATCTTCGGATGGATGCCACCACAGCTGGATAAGAGATGCCAAGAAACAATATAATAATTGGCGTGCGATTTGACAGGTGTAGCTGTTAATTATAATATTATTATAATTTAATAATATAATTAAATTATAATATTAAATTATATATTAGCTGCTTAAACCCAGCTAATAAATAATTATAATTAATAGAACAAATCACATTTAATTAAAAGTTTATTGTAGATATTATTATAGCTTATTCTGCGTATCAGTGCAGTGGACTAGTGAATAGAACATTACATTTACAATACGATTACATTTAGGTACCTCATCATCTGCCCTTTCTCAACTATATTGGGGTCGGCTTCCAGTCTTACCGGATTCAGCTGAGTACCAGTGTTTTACATTGAGCGACTGCCTATCAGACCTCCATAACCAAGTAACTAGGTAACACGGTAGGTACCTCTTGGCAAGACTGGTGTCAGATCTCAAGCTTTTGACTACCCGCAACGACTGTCAAAGATCTTCAAATAACAGCCGGGACCAACGGCTTAACGTGCTTTCCGAGGCACGGAGGAAACTCGGTATGTTGAAATGGTCACCCATACATACATTTTTTACCCCTTCGATACATTTAGGATTAAGATTACATTTAGGTACCTATAGTAAGAAATCGAGTTCTCTTAAAAGATGATAGAAAATCGTTAAAACATATTTTTCTTCTATTGAAATTGAAAAATCTCTACAACAAAATTAAGGCAAAATGAAAAAGTAATCGATTATATCAGGTCAAGAACACTAAAGCCCTTTAATTTTCTAATCAATTGACTTCTTTTATAACGCGCGGGAAAATCCAATATGAAAATCCTTAAAAAGGATTGCTTATTGAAAATAATAATCTTAGGAACGGAGCGATTCCGTAGGAAATAGGTAAACGGTTGGCAAAGTACCTACTTGTTCTCGGTTCCTTTTTACATTAAAATCTAACACCCAAGTTACCTAGTTATAGTCTTTGCCCACACTTTGCTCCCTTTTAGAGAAAAATTATGCAAACTGGGATACTTACTGCCTGTTGCCCGTTATATGATTTCCTATATAATATTTAAATTTTGCCCTTTTACCTTTAATAGCCTTTGGATTTCGTAAATTGTGCCAAACTTTATCTTAAGGAATACGAAAATATTTTTCTTTAATTCCATAACATTTACAATTTTCGGGGCAGTAGATAAGATTGTGTTAGTCGGTATATAAGCGTTTGAAAGTGACAAAATGAGAGGAATATCTACCTACCTGGACACTTGACACACGCACACGTAATGTTTCGAAGCTAAGTCTGTCTACCACCATGGTGTAAAGTGCTTAGCTTTGTGTAACTTTTAATCATCATCATATCATCTGAAAGATGTCCACTGCTGCGGACATAGGCCTTCCCTTAAGCGTCGCCACATTGACCAGTCCCGTGCGTCCCGCATCCAACGGATCCTCGCAAACTTCACCAGGTCATCGGTCCAACTGATGGGAGGCCTTACAACGCAACGTCTTCCGGTTCGCGGTCGCCAGAACTTTTCTGCCCCATCGGCCATGCGTTCTGCGAGCAATGTGCCCTGCCTATTGCCACTTAAGTTTGGCAATTCTTTGGGCTATGTCGGTAAGCCTGGTTCACTTGCGGATCTCTACATTTCTGATTCGATCACGCAAGGGGAAACTCCGAGCATAGCCCTCTCCATTGCCCTTTAGGTGACTGTAAGCTTTCTGATGAGGACCATTGTGAGCGAACACGTCTCAGAGCCATATGTTATCACTGGCAACACACACTGATCATAGAGTTTCGTCTTGAGACACTGTGGCAAAATGGACGAGAAGATACTGCGCAAATTCCCGAACGCTGCTGTGTAACTTTTAGCTCAACTCATTTTGATACTTTTTTCACGGCATTTTCATGTGCATGAAATTATTTTTAATGTTGGAAAGTTGGTTAAAGGTGGTCAAATAACGAAAATCTATGTAAGAGGTCGAATATAGCAGCAAACTTCGTCTGGCTGTTTCGTGATATTATATTCAACAAACGACACCTCTGTTTAGGCGACGCGGAACTCGTGCCTCCCTCTTTTGCAGCGAAAATGAGATTGTTCAAATTATTTCATAGCTGTTGTTATTCCTAGGAGATATACGTTCTTATCGCGAACAAAGCCTTGCGGATTTAATTCGCATTCCATGTGGAACAAAGATATAACATCCTGTTCAATTGCGCAGAGGGCTCACCCCATGAAATTATCAGCAAAAGGGACCCCCTTTGTAGTATACCAGTGTTATCGCTGTCACAATGTATCGGCAAACATATGCAAGCATAGACCCACGTAATCTAAACATAATATTTCGCCAGACTAGATGAACAATTTTTATCTACAAGGGTTATTAAAATGCAGAATACTGTATAAAAATATGCTTAAAATAATAGCAGTAATACAAAGCAAAAACATTTTTATGCTAAACTGTGCTGAAATTGCTAGACGCACGATATTTTTCCGTCGACTGACATTAGCGTGAAAACTATGAGGAAAATATGACAATTCAGTTGCAGCCCTATTTCACTATTTTTCTGAAACAAAGGCAGTATGAACAGAGGATTTTGTTATTGACTGTCAGATAGGGTTGACTGTTGAAAGTGCTTAACACATCTTTTCACTTTAGTGAGCGGCAGTAAGTGTTCTACATTTCCGCCTAGAGATAGCAGTGAAAGTAGTAGAGTACACGGATCAACGTCGATTTTCGCTTCGTTTTATTAGTTGTCATAGTGATTTATTTATAATCACACCACTGTACCTCGTAAGAAGTCACTTGAGTAAAAATAATGTCATGTGGGGGGGCTTCTCTTGTTGCCTTAGATACCAACATATCCCCGAATTTATGATATATAACTCATAATGTCGTTCGTTGACTCGAATGTGCACTGGCAGTTAAAGGTCAAACCGCACTAGGTGTCAGCGGAGCGACGCGACGCGACTTGACCAAATATACTTTGTATGAAATTGTATGAGATAAGCCGCACTGCGCGGCAGCGGAACTACGCGACGCGACACTTTATCTCATACAATATATTTTGTCGCGTCGCTCTGCTGAAGCGCAGTAACGCCTAGTGTGGTGTGACCTTAAGAGTGTGTCATGCTCTCTCAAATGTCTCCCTGATGGTGGCACATGTATTGGATCATTCAGTTCTCTTCATGATGGTTGAGCTGAGTGGTGCCATCCATAGGTCATATTCGTGAACGGGCACCATCAGTTGGGATTGGTCATAACTTGGCTGCTTTGGCCTGTTATCAACTATTTATTGTATTATAGGTTTGTTTGTTTTACTCGCTAGACGCTTTTCCGTGCACGCCTTTTTACATCATTCTCACGTTATAATTATGTAATTTGCCAACAAGAATGGTGTAACCAAACACTTGCAATAAATATTTGATATGATGGAAAAGAGTTTCCGTGGAGTCTTGCACGTTCTTCTCCATATAGACCTACTGACGCTTGCGAATGTGCAACTAGCTTCATTTTTGTTTTTTTTTGGCCATTCAAAAGTACCTTTAAACGGTTTAGTTGAAATAAAATATTTTGACTTGATTTTAATTAAATTTTATTTAGGATATCATCTTTCGTATTAGTAGAAACACCTTAATATGATCCCAAAGACTGCTAAAGAACTTTAAGGTTCTTTCCTTTGCCTCGATGCAGTTGTCCAACTTTTACTACTTGCGTGAGCATAATTTGTAGTACCTATAATCTGTGGCATAATTGTACCGCTGTCACACTCACGAGTAATTAATGCGCGGGAGAACTGATGCTTTCTAGGAACTTCAAGAAATAGTTGGTGCTGTTCGTAACGTCGTTATGTCACTCCATAAAGTTGTAACCAAGTATGTCATTGAGGATAGCATATTCAACGTGCTATAAACCGAGATCCAAGTTAACTAAGTTTTTTAACACTATTCTTTGATCTTTGTTTAAGTAATCATTTATGGAAGAAAAATTATCCTCATTAGAATTAAGCATCATTAACATAATGCACTTAACGGTAGGTACTTACATCGTTAAACGGCTAACTAAAAATAGTTCTGAGTCTGGATAATTAAAAGCATGTTAGATTTGCTTTACAGAAGATAAATGTTGGGCAGCAATTAAAGAAATAAAGACAAAGTGTAGTATGTTTTATAGTTATATCTAAAAAGACATAGATCATAACATAATAAACATTACAGTAGAATCACAGTAAAAATACCACCAATCTATTTTAGGTAACTAGGTTTAGGTACTTTGGTTAGGTTTAGGTTTAGGTGTTTAGGTACTTAAGTTAAAATGCATTTTATATCAACCGACAACACGTGCGGAAGAGATAGATGCCGTGATGAGCAGTAGGGAGCTAGTTCGCGTACGAATACACACTTTTGCAAATTTGTAGCGAAATGGATAATGATTTAGGACAAAACCGAGCGCGCGAAATTTTAGAAACAGACCTTTGGCAGTCTAGATATTATGAAAAAACCACTATATCTATCTGTTCAAAATAAAATTATTTGCATTGTTGAACTACTAATCTATTCCTGTATGGAGACCGTTTTGCAATTTTCCGTCTTCTTATGGTATTTATTCACGCCCAAAAATGCGTTAAAATTAGTGTCGAAATGTGGATCTATCGACACTCATAACTTTCAAATATTTTCTTTTTTTACTTTTATGCTTCCATGCAGGGCTAGATAATGATGAGACAAATTGATGTCACTTTTTTTTTTGAACGTACATTGTCAAACAGTGGAATAATCCCTAGACTACGTTTGTATGGAAGAATTTTCGACTAGTGCATCATTAACAGTCTTAACACCAAACACAGTTTCCTCGAGTTTCTTGTTCTCATCTGAAACAAAGCAAAACGCAGTTCCCGATAACCGACTCCTTGTGATAGTTATTGGTACCTAGTCATAGGTACATAGAAACAGTTGCAACTCAGACTACAGCTTCGGTTCGGGCTAGCTACTGAGATATTTACCTATGTAAAACAGTCCGGCAACAAGTTTCTGCAGTATTTACAGCGAGTAGTACATAAGAACTAAGTATTCAAGTGAGGATCTGCATCACGACATATTAATTCTGCATTACTTTCAGGACAAAAGAAGGTGGAAATGAAATATAAAAAATAGAAGTGGCATAAGAAGTTTCCACTATGATGCTGCTTTTTCTATGAGATTTTCTAGATTCAGTTTTGGTCATGGGTGTTGTTCTTGAATAACATGACTCTTTTCAGGTTTTGATTTATTCCAGTATAACTTGCATATCATTTCATATCATGGTGTGTAAGGCCCAGTTGTAGGTACGCTACTGTGTCTAAACTATATAAAGGTATTATATTATCTGTGCCCACAGATAATACAATACTAGCATAGGTTAACCATCGACTCTAAAATAATAAGAAGATAGTGATCATGATCATAAATATAAGCCTAGTAACGTATCTTGCCTCCTGTGAACTTGATACTGTCAAAAAGTACCCTTTGTTCTACACAATACCAAAATTACTTCTTTTTTGCATAAAGTCAAAAACGTACGCCATATAACCTTTTCGATGAGAGTTCCTAACTTGTTTGAATTTGCGAATGCAGCTGCAGATTCGGGCGCCGTATTTTAGAAATGATAACAATGTAACTCCGATGTATAAACAAGAACGATCCGGGTGATCATTTACTGCCTGTAAAGATATACACAAACTGCACGGCTTCCCTTATGTATGGCTTGTTGAAGTTAGAATATAGTTTCTTCGTACGTTTATCTTTTACTGTAGATGGTTTTCATGGGAGGTTTTTCTCGAGAAAAGATTGTAAGTTGCATTAGATCAAGTCACTTGTCAAATATGTACTTTAGTAAGGTTGATTAGAAGTAGGTAAATAATATCTATGTGCTAGAGAGATGGGCTGAGTGATGATATTTCTGTATTAATGACTGCATGACGATGATAAATAAAAAAAGTTAATTGTAAAAATCAAAGAAGTGAACTAAAAAGACGTACGTAAGCAAGATGAAAATCATGCTGATTGTGCAGTCGGACATATTCGCGTGCCGGCTAACCAAAACCAGATGTATCCTCCAACTGCACAGCACGATGGATTATAAAGAAAACAAAAATTACCACACAATATGGCGCCCAAAATCCGCCAGTTTTCTATTTTCCAGTTTTAATGTAGTAAGTGACACTCGCAAGACTAAGTTTTAATAATTAATTTAACAATAAATAATTAAGACGAAAGAATCATCAAAATCGGCCAACGCGTTTGGTCTCTAGAAAGCCACAGAGGAACAAACATACATACATACATAGACTGATAAACACATTACCCTCCTTCGGCAGTCGGGTAAAAAATATTGATGACGGGAACAATAACAAAATCATCAATGATTTGTTTTTGAGTATAAGATCATGTAACTTCAATTATAAACCTAGATACTGAAATGATCGCGGAACGGCTTAGTGAAATTGCCATATTAGATATATTTAGAAGAAGGCTTGGCTCGACTTTGTCAGTTAGCACCCGAAATTACTTTTTCTTGGTTTGCGACATTTTTGGCAGTGTATTTAGGTATTGATTAATAATCACGGAAATCATCAATATGTTTTCATTAGTGATATTTGCTGCAAGATAATTATGACAATTAAGTATTTCATGGTATCTTGGCGTTCTTGCAAGTAAATAGCTGTGTAAAAACTTGGTCGCGTAAATGTCCTGCGATCGCGCAGTCTCGCAACGTCGCAATTCGCGCCGCAGCCCCCGAGACGGCCCGTCCGAATCACCGAAGTTAGCGTTCATTCATTCGAGTAGAGTAATGATTTAAAAGCATTGATGATTTTTACATGTGACATGATATCGGACTCATCTGTTGTGCCTTCATTAAATAATAGAAGGGTTTTTGATCTGGCTGATCAGAAGATCGCTTTTAGCGAGAGATTTTCCAGTGTGGAATCCTATGTGTACTACAATGGTTTACTACACATAAAGAGAATTCTATCTGTCTAATGATACGTCATTATTATAAAAGAGCAAGGCATAGGTAGTCATAAAACTATGTACTACAAAAGATAAACTATAATAATTTTATGTAAATATCGTCTAAGGTTTATGTAGGTATGAAAAATATATCGTAGATGAGTATTATTTTTTCATAAAACAGAGGTCTCGTATTCCTCGATATTTTTATTAGATTTTTTACATAACGATATGAGGATGTTATCCGAACCGTATAACTATTTGTTCCTTTAAAGATTTCGCTTTATTCATCTTGAAAATATATTTTTTATATCCAATAACTTTTGTGGTTACCATGTAGGTAGGTAAGTATTATATGATGATGTTATTATATGATTTTGTGTATATAATTGTATCTCTTTTTATTTATTTTTTATAGGCTCGCCTTTGACCACTATCTCGCCTGATGTTAAGTAATGATGTGGTCGAAGGTGAAGCACGCTTGCCTAGAAGCAACCTATTCACTCTTGACTTGAAAACCCCTTGGTTGTAGCCTATCAGGAAACAAAGACGCCGGTAGGGAATTCCACTCCTTAGCTGTACGCACAATGAAAGTATTTTCAAAACGCTTTGTGCGTATGGGTGGGATATCCACCATGTACTGATGGCGCATTGCCGTACGTCTTGTAGTCTTTTGATATTGTCCTACTAACATAGGTATAAGTTTGTATTGTAATATAGTATATGGGCCCTGCCGCCTTAATATTTTTTATTTTTTATTAAATGGTTAAGAGGAAACGGGGACAGAGAGCGCCGACTGAATTTCCTTAGTAAAAAGTCATAATTGGAGGTTTGGCTCTCGTCTCTTTTCTCCTGCAATATTGGACCAATTTAAAAGATATTCCGTAAATTCAAAATTAAAGATATATAATATGTCCCTATGTTTTCCTTTTTGATGAAAACATATCTTTAGAAGCACTAGAGCCCTAAAAAAATGCTCAAAATTGCGCTGTCAACTAGTGTGCAAATTTGAAAAATATAAATGGAAAAAGGAAAACACAGGGACATATTATATATCTTTCTTTACCAGTTTATGGAATATCTTTTAAACTGGTCCAATATTGGAGGAGGAAACCAAACCTCCAATTATGACTTTTTACTAAGGACATTCAGTCGGTGCTCTCTGCCCATATTTCCTCTTAAAATTTTTTTACTTTCAGATAAGTAACGTAACCTAACCACGTAAACGACGGAAGAAAATACGAGCTGACAAATAATGTAGAAAACTTCTACACAAGTTTAAACGACACCTCAAAAAGTCAGAATATGCTGCATAAATCAGCTGTAAAATATCACCCACTCTTTCCCGCTCAACCTGCAAGAAGAAGAAAACAGTTGTCTTATTTCAGTTTCCCCGTTAGGCTGAAGAATCAGCGCCATCATTAGTTTAATTAGTAGCTCTTTGAAGTACGTGTACAAGATCATGTCCGGAACCCTCATTACTCTAAATAAGGCACGTTGACGTGCAGGCCAACAATAAACGGCCTATCGCAGTCTTCTGCTGGACAAAGGCTCCTCCAAGTTGTGTCAACAAGACCGTAGCTGCTTTGCGTTAAAATTAAACTGAGAAAACCTTCCTCGAAGTGCTTTCATTATATCTGTTTTGTGTTTCCGCTACGGAAGGATGAAAGTGAAACCGCTCGTTCGATATACAAAGTCACGGGTAACATTATCTCAAGCATTATGAAACTGACTGTACTGAAGTTTGAATATTGAAATCAGCGTGTACCTGAAATACTAAGTACACATAGGTAGGTAGAAGGTAATCATAGTAGAAATACCCGATTTCTATGTTCTGAAACGTTTCGCTTGGCAATCGTAGCATTTGCTAATAGGTAACTATGCCTTTAAGAAGACCCTGACTACAAATTCACCTCCAAACTAAAAGGGTCTCTGCTTAGATAGGTAATCTATACCTACCTATTACCTAATACAATACTATATTAAGGCTGTGAATACTTAAATGTGAATAAGGAATCGTATTAAAACAGAATATTTCAATCAGATAAATATAATTTCAAGTTTTGTTTGCTTTTGTTAAATTGACAGAAATTATCTTTTTACACGTAACCACAGACTACAATATGCTCCGTAACCGCTCTCTATAGTAGGCATATGTGTTATATAAATTTGAAATAAGAAATAAGTTCAAAAACTAAAACCCGACTACTGATAAATGACGCCCTAAAATTTTTTTTTTTTTTTAACATGCTTTTATCGTATTCTTCTCAGCAAAATCTTTCATTTGATACCCATATTATGGCAGTGCACAAAAAATAACTAGTCCGCCATCTTAGGCCGTCCGCCATATTGGATTTAGAATGACGTCACTTAGCTATCCATGCATTGTCATCCAAACTAAATGCTTATGAAAAATTTCATCTTAATCGGTAGAGGATAACTGCTTTAAAATTCAGTTGCAAGATTTGACCCGAACACTTAATACATATACATACATTGCAAGTGAAATAAAAGCTTGTAAAAGACTAAAGACTATGTGGCGACGCTTGGGGGAGGCTTATGCCCAGCAGTGGACGTCTGTCGGCTGATATGATGATGATGATGAAAAAGACTAAACAAGAACAACCTATGCTTTTCGATATTTAAATCAGGCGCGAATGAGTAACGTAGGTCGGTAAGTATATCTTCATAATTAATTAGCATCCTGCATTTGATCCTAATTCTTCAAGCGACCATATACCAGCGAGGGACAGATTTGAGTCAACAATTTAATGAGTCGGCTTCCCTTTTCTTAACATGTCAATTAAGTACTGGTGTCAGTAATTAACGTGCACAGCATTCACAACGCCATCACACGTCTGTTTTAAATCGGCTCTGCTTTTGTAAATGTTCACTCCTGCCTGCAGGTGTACAGTATGTACCTACTTATAATACCAAATCACATCGTGAGCGAGAATTTACGTGAGTCCTTACAATATGTGCTTCGGAATCGAACTGCAAAATACTAGTTTGCCTCTGTAATTGGGGCACCACGGTTTTTGTGAATTGACTTGAAAACCAGTTCGACAACTTTTTTTGAAATTCAGTGTTTTTGATTTTTGTTCTGTTCATGATGAATATAGTGCGCGCGGAACTAGTTGGCCGCGCCTTAGGTATGTGAGCGGTGGGACGGAGAGGCGGGGGCACCAGTAAAACCCAGGAAGACACATTGATAATGGGTGCGATGACCCATTGACATTGTCATTGTCCATTTTCCTAACCCGCCCCTTCACCCCTGTAGCCACCTAAGGCGCGGCCAACTAGTTCCGCGCGCACTACGAGTATAATTGAAATTATCTTTCATTAGTCACATACCTCTCTATTGTTTTTGTGAATTTTTGTCTACAAATAAATTTGTATAACTAAAGTAGAACATATTTCAAGTAGAATCCAGTTGAATGTTGAATTGTAGTCACTAACATTATAAAAAGTAATTTGGAGGAACAAATTACTCTGTTAACAATAGCCGTGCTCGTAAAAACCATTGAAAAGCTTGCACATGTGATATAAATTCATGACTACTTACTCGCTAATTTCGCCGAAAATTTATAACGTTTACCTTATAATAACAAGCGAGACATAAAAAAGCTTGAGATGAAATTCCGCCGACGTATTTTACTCCTTTGCGCTTCACACAGCTTCACCTCTGGGAGCTATAAAAGAAAACAATTGAAAACAATTTTCTCTCGAAAAGCTTTTTCATACCGAGGCGGCATAAGATACGATACTCATATTACACAAAAATTCGCATAATATCCATGCAATCTAGAATATGTACGAGTAAAAGTAAAAATAAAACCTGTCAAAGTTGGAAGCGGCTATTTATAAGTCTAAAGTCGTTGAATCTGTAAGCTCTGTGCAGTCACGCAAGCTTGGCGAGCGTGCGTCTAAATATAGCAGGACCTAATACTAACCTAGCTATTACCCAATGGATATATAATTGAATTTAGTACAGACTGTCTAGAAAATATACATAATTAACGTTTTAGTATCAGTCCAGATAAAATATTTATTTCGAGCTCTCTGTTGTACATTTTAAAAGTAAATCAGTTTTTGTAGTTACCTACGATATGCAAATTAGTTTGGAAATTGTTTTATTTTTATTTGACGTGAAAGTCTCTCTCTCTCTGCTGCTTCAAAGCTTTGGTCACAAGTTAAAAGAATAGGTACATGTACTACTTATAGAATAAAATAAAAGAGTTTAATTTGGGACCTAATATTGTATTTCAGCACTGCACCAGTTTTACGAGAGACGTCGTCTTAAGGATTAACAATTCACAATCCGTTTCAATCGAGGGTCGGATACTCTTCAAGAAATACTCTTAAATTGATTTGTAGGTCAACTTTTTTCCAATTTAGATTAAAAGCATTTTAATCCGGATTATTTGTGAAGTAGGTACTTGATTAAATCCTTCCGAACATAAGTAGCGTTGCTTTAGGCCTATTCCAGGAAAGTTATAACTCGATTGGAGCCGAATAGAATACATAAATTGTGATAACACGAGCAACAATGATTTACAGATTAATTAATTGTAATATTATTCGAGGTTTCGTGGAGATGGTAATGTACACGATTTAAATCGAGGAACAATAAAGAGTTTTCCAATTATGTGAACGCACAAAGCGCTTTAGTTACTGGTGGTAACCGATCAACAGATTGATAGGCAGATAATGTTTGGTATAATAATTACGAGACAGACGATTGAGTATAGCCTGTCAAGTTGTCAACAGATCGATAGGTCTCGCTCACTGCTCACTTCACCAAAAGATTATATGACTACATAATTATACTTTTAAAACTTTCCCAAGACGCTCCAGAAAAACAAACAAAAGCCTCGCCTCATTTGTGGGAATTTAACATAAGTTCTAAGTTCAAGACGGAAATGTTTGGAAAGAAAAATAGCCAGCACCTCTAAATGATATGTCAATATTATGAAAAATCACAGTGACAAAAACTGAAACAATTTCAGTAACCCAATTTGAAATATCTATTTTATTTGGAAGGGTGCTTGTCAAATACCTGTCATGTGTAATAAATGTCCTTCCCTCGTTTACATTTTCAATAAATGAACCGAGGACCTTCGGCAATCTCATTTGGACCTTTGCAAACGTGCCGGGTATGTAAAAGTAGAGTATATATGCCTACCGTGTGACGTGTCAACTACTATTCTTTGCGACGGGATAATTAGTTCTAATTTGTGTGTGGAACTGTTTGTAAACTAAGGCGGCTAATTGTCGGGCTGGTGTAATTCGAAATACAACGATATTTTTGCCATTTACTATGCTAATCGAGTACAGAGCAAACGCGATAATAACACGGCGCAGTTGTAAATGAGAAGCGTTTTATAACAACGATTAATTAATATTCAAATATGAATGCTAACAAAATGCTGGCTTTGTAAAACTTTAATGAATTGAAATATATAAGCTTCATTAATTGGTTTCGTAAATATGATTGATAGACTCATTTATTAAACGACGAAGATTCAAATGGGGTGACACGATCAGTCGTTCGATTTTCGTAAATTAATGAGACGCAAATTCAAATTTTATTTAATCAAGAAATAAAAAAAATGTAATGGTCGTTGCCGAGAAGTTGCTTTTGTAGTAAGTCATCGTTTATTGATAGCTACAAATTATATACCGCTTCATTGGCCCGACCACTTGCACATAATTAATATAATGTACCGTCAAACGGTATATTGTATTTGTATTGCTTTGCTGGTTTAGCGCGATTGTTATTAATGGTGTTTAGTAACTTCAGCTATACAATAGGACCTCAGCTTGGCGTTCGATATTGTTAATATAACCACTCTTCTGTTGTTTAGTGAGGTAGAAACCAATGTGTGACCTAAATATGGTAAAATTTTTTTTTTTCTTTTTTAAAAGAGTAAGTATGGAGTTTCTTGTGCATTCTTCTCCATTACAAGCTACTTTCCGAATGCACGGTAGAATCAACTATTATTATTTGTAAAATGTAACGTTCAAAAGTGCCGCTTGGTGGCCTACTTGAAATAAAATATCTTTGTCTTTGACCAAGAATCGGTCAGAAGATAGACAATCACCATAACCAATGCGACTTCTTACCAAGTGTGGATATTAGTGCATCCAACTATGATCGGTTCCCAGACTTTAATCATTAGTTAGTGGCTGAAATCACAGCGTGAACGGCGCACTGGCTGAAAATATTGCTTTCTGCACTACTAGTCGCGGGTATAATATTCGCACGGACGAATACATATTTGGTAGTCCTAATAGATTGGTAGGTATGTATTGGTTC
The DNA here is from genome assembly GCA_948252205.1 of Orthosia incerta. Taxonomy (NCBI): domain Eukaryota; kingdom Metazoa; phylum Arthropoda; class Insecta; order Lepidoptera; family Noctuidae; genus Orthosia; species Orthosia incerta. Next base: position 21,710,973 of record OX411753.1, on the reverse strand, counting down.
CGGGTTGAACTCTTTGTTGTGAGATTTATGTATATAAATGTGAACACAATATAGAAGATATCCCTAGTGTGAAAACTCTTTTTTTTTGGAAAATAAAACTTGTCATTACGAAAATGTAGGAACCCTCGAATCACCCGTTTCTGAATGTTGTCGACAAACAAACCTCACGACCGTCAGTTTGTTAAGTTTCCATATCCATTATTGGATTTGAATCCGGTAGACCTTTTCAGTACTCGTAACACTCGAGTCGTGAGTCCATTGTCGATGGTACTATTCATGGTTACAATAGACAAGTTTCCCTAACATGTCGTACGCAGCCCGTTTCGGTTCGGACGCGGGTTTTTCGTGTCGTTTGTGGTTAACATGTTCTCGAAGTTAGAACCTTCGTTTAGAAATGGCGACAGTCTCGTGAATGTTGGGACAGGAACATTCACTGATGGGGTTTATGCGTTTTAGATCTGCTTAGGTGCTTACCTACACAAAAGACACCTTAGGGTTTCCAGTAGTTTGTAGGGAAGGTTAGTGCTTATTTCATAACAAAACCAATGATCATGATTAAGTTATTATTAGCAAGATGCTTGGTGACTTTTAAAAGCTAGTCGATAATTCTTCCATACAAACGTAGTCCAGGGATTACTCCACTGTTTGACGATGTACGTTCAAAATAAAGAATAATATCAATATGTCTTATTATTATCTAGCCCTATAAGGAGCCAAAAAATGTAAATATTTGAAAGTTATGAGCGTCGAAAGTACCACATTTGGACACTAATTTTAATGCATTTTTGGGCGCAAATAATACCAAAAGAAGACGGAAAATTGCAAAACGGCCACTATACAGGGATGGATTATTAGTTCGACAATGCAAATAATTTTATTTTGAACAGATACGTTTAGTCGTTTTTTCATGATATCCAGACTCCCAAATGTCTGTTTATAAAATTTCGCGCACTCGGTTTCGTCCTAAATCATTATCCATTTTTTCGCGAACTAGCTTCCTACTGGTCATCACAGCATCTATCTCTACCGCACGTGTTGTCGGTTGATATTATATGCATTTCAACAGCGCGCACAAAATAGTTCGTGCCGTCGACTAGTGTACCCTAAAGAGAAATGCGTTTACTGATTCTAACATTGCTTATCTATAACTCACAAATTGCCATGCTTTGCCCTTCGATCGATTGCTATCAATAAACTTTGACTCGTGATAGGATAATAGGTAGTTTCATAATAATCGCACGCTCAGCAGAATGAGGTAGCTTTTGTAATGTCGAGTTAACACGCTTCAATAGCCTCCCGATGTAATTGCCAACGACTTTTCATTAGTTCTTAAAGGTCCAATACCTCTCACAGGCCTCTTCGTTCGAGTTTCGATAAACATTTATAAAATCCTGCCTAGTTTGGACAAATGAATCCTTGGAAATGGTAAGAAATCAGACGAAAGATTAGATTACTTTTTTCTGTTTTTTAAATACATTTTGTGACAGATTTTGTAGCTTTTGTGCTACAAAGTTGAAGCCCAAATGCGTGGCTAACGGGAAAATAAGGAGCATGACAGCAGTGGTACACAGATTTGTATTTGTATGAGTATGTCTGTTCACGAAAGTTTTCGTCTGGGTCTTTGTTTGTTCTACTAAAATATTTTGCAAGTGAATGTCAGTAATTGCTGCTTAATTTTACTAGATACCTCTTATTTTTTAACTGACTGCCCAAAAAGGAGGAGGTTCTCAATTCGGATGTTTACATATACATTTTATTTATTTATTCGTTCGGGCATGACTTCGTCATTCGGATTTGCAAAATTATTATTTTTTATTTGAAATAAGTTTATTCCAAAATGGTCCCATTTAAATTTGGTAAAGATCTGATGAAGAACCTCTGAGATATACAACAGAACTCCTCAATAAATGACGGCAAATCTCTCGGGGTTGCTGCAATCGTATGTCTGTTTATTGTTTACACCATTTCATAACATATCATCACGCCAGTATGCTCTAAACGGGTACGCAGATGTGTACAGTTCACCCTTGTACACTCTCATTCCACCGGTTATGTTCAAGTTACATGTTATTTGCGTAATCTATTCTGGCATCACTGTGGGCATTATAGGTACCTTACTATAGAACTTGTCCATTATGTACCACTAAAAAGTAAAAAAAAACTTTTTAACAAAAAAAAAACCGACTTCTAAAGCAAAACACTACAAATCGAAAAATAACTTTTCTCCTAAGTCGGTGTCTAAAAAAAATGAAAAGCAGTAGGTACCAAAGACACCGACTTCGGAAAGAAGTTATTTTTCGATTTGTAGTGTTTTGCTTTAGAAGTCGGTTTGTTTTTGTTTAAAAGTTTTTTTCCTTAACAACGTGTTAGCAGATGGCATGGCATTGTTATAAGTACACAGGATCAGACGGTTGACTCGCCATAATGCAATAATACTTTCATTCTTCTTTTTATTTCAATTTTACTTTTAAAATAATAGTAGATTATTGCATCGAGCACAAAGTAATTTATTATTGCACCGAGTGCCTGATTTAGAGCCCGAGCGTTAGCGAGGGCTCTAATCTAACAGGCACGAGGGCTATATAAATTACTTAAAGCGAGGTGCATAATCTGCTTTTCTTTCAACTATTACCTATAGGAATAGTAGATAAAAGAAACTCATATCAAACAGTTAAAATAGAAGTTTAATTATTGAAATTAAAAGTTATACTTGAGCAATTATTAAACGTAAGGTTAAGAGTTTTATTGGGCAAATTTAACAAATATAAATTTGCCCAATAAAACTCTTTAACTTGGGACTGAATAATATTATCAGACGAGGTAGATGGGCCTGGCTGATTTGTTACAATGAAGTCGTTATCACGGGAAGTAGATGGGCGCGGCGATGTCACTATGAAAGAAATTTAAAAATCACTTTTTTAAATTTCTTTCATTTTTAAATCAGAGTTAGCAGCAATATTTTTTTAAATTTGGAACAAGTAGAATAGAAACGAATAATACGTACGTAAAAAAAAAGTATTGATATCGGCTGGCTGAATAGAGCTAATCCACTGAGGTTGGCACCTTTTGGTGCGATTAAAAAAAAAACTGTGCAATAATGAAATTTCATACATTTTTATTGCTCTAGAGCATTAAAGACTCGCTTTGTACTGAGTTTTTAGTGTGATTGTGATGAAATTAAAGCATAGTTGGAAGAAAATTATATAATTAGCCATGACGTACAATTGATAGTAATTTTTCAGTATAACTGTACTTTGACAGTAGGTCATTCTGCTAGTCGGACGATTTGCTAATGGACGTTTTGATACGGAGTCGAAATATAAACGTATCAAGTATTTTAAAACAAATTGACGACTCGACTGACTGTCTCCGTATGTGTAGCATCAACAGTGGGCCCTATCAGAATATCAGCGCAGCGTTATTTCTTTTTTGGATATCGCTGCATATACTGAAATCGGAGCCTTTATGGTCTTGCAAAGGGATTTTTATTTTTATTATTGTTTAATTTTATGCTTTTTCTCGTGTCTCCTGTGCGGGTCACAAATACATATTTTTTCTTTCTTCTTTCATTGATCTCGTGATCGAAAGCGCGGCTGCTGAGCCTGATAGAGGTCCTAGGTTCGATTCTTGGATCGGGCAAGGTGTTATTGCGTTTTTTCATCGGGAATTTATCAGTAGCACGCCGGAGCGTGGATTCATGCCTGATTGGTGCCACTTAAACATAAACTAACGAAATGTGGGTTTTCTATATGTGCACCCCTGCCCAACCCTTCGCGGATTACAGGCGTGATATTATGTTATGTTACACAGTTAAAACTTCCTCTATTTACCATAGATATGTTACTGTAAAAGTCCGAAGTACGGTAAATCCTAGGATTTACCAAGTCATACTGTAACTGTAAAAGCCCGAAATGATCTATGATAATCGCTGATTTCGAGCTTTTACCTGTAATTGCACGGTAAATGTAAAGATTTAACTTAAAGACTTTAGTAAATGTCAAATTCGCTGACTGAAAATCGTCTAACAAACATAATACCAACTTTGGTGAAGCTAATCACGCAGACCTTAAATTTATTTTTTGTGTAAAAAAAAACGTTGCCCCTCACTAGGAATTTATTTCTGTATCGTGGGTGCGTTTACAAACATATAAATTCTCATACACAAACACCCAGAGCCGGAACAACTATCTGTAGGTCATACAAAAATTTGTTCCGTGCGGGAATCGAACCCGCGACACGCAGCGCAGCAGTCAATCGCTCAACCACTGCGCCAACCGTGCGCCTAAATTAGTCAAGTCTCTGACATAAATCCTAAGATTTACCGTGTGTTTTCTGGTAAAAGCCGGCAATTAGCAATTAACATAGATCATTTTATGATTTTACCAATTTGACTTGGTCAATCCTAGGTTTTACTAGTTCTGGCTTTAACAGTAACAGGTATACCTCCATCATGTATTTAATTAAACTAGTTTCCCTCGCAAACAAAAACACATTAAAATACCTCGTACTTGGACGTTTCATTTGACATTGCGACCCTCACTAGTAAAATACCTGCCCCTAATACGTTTCCTGGAAGGTGAATACCGTCTCCCTATCTTATCTCACGTGAGTGATAAATTAAGCAATTCGCTCGATTCACGTACGACTAAAATAACAGTCATTATATAATTCTGTTTCAGATAAATTCATTTACAAGTAGATAGGTATTGGATGTCTCTTCGTTTTCAATTTAATTTTCGAGTTGTAACTGTAACCTATATCAATCATTTTGGCGTTCAAATGTCTATCTTGTAGAAAAATACGTGAATTTAGTGAAATTAAATTATGTCTTTTCAAATATTTTTACTTATTTTTTTTTTTTGTCCTCTATAGGCTCGCGTTTGACCACTATCTCGCCTGTTGTTAAGCGATGACGTGGTCTACGGTGAAGCACGCTTGCCTAGAAGAAACCTATTCACTCTTGACTTAAAGACCCCAAGGTTGTAGCTATCAGGGAACAAAGACCCCGGAAGGGAATTCCACTCCTTAGCTGTACGCACAATGAAAGTATTAGCAAAACGCTTTGTGCGTATGGGAGGGATGTCCACCATGTACCGATGGCGTGTTGTTATTATTATTTCATCATCATCATCATATCAGCCGAAAGACGTCCACTGCTGGACATAGGCCTCCCCCAAGCGTCGCCACATTGACCGGTCTCGTGCGTCCCGCAACCAGCGGATCCCCGCAACCTTCCCCAGGTCATCGGTCCACCTGGTGGGAGGCCTTCCAACGCAACGTGTTCCGGATCGCGGTCGCCACTCCAGAACCTTTCTGGCCTGCCTTTCTTTATTATTATTTAACAAAGGTTAATTAATAAACTTGCACGCTTAATTTAAAAACAAATATTGACACCTTCATATAAGCTTTTTATCCAACTAATAAGATTCGTTAGGTATCTTAATCAATAATAACGTTATTTACAGTGGCTCTGTGAGCTGGCAAAGCTCGCGAGTCTGTCGCCATAATTTTTATCGTAATATAATAATCGAACCAGCTTACAAAAATTCACGAGAATCGATTCAGAAATGCGACCTATAAAGGAGGACAGCCGGACATCCGCCAGGCATTCGAAATAATTCATGTCCAAGTTGAAACGGAGACAGGTCAGGTAGGCAATGCATTCCACAGACGAACTATAAGAAGATATGTTACTGTAAAAGCCCGAAGTAAGGTAAATCCCTAGGATTTACAAAGTCATTCTGTAACTGTATAAGTCCGAAATGATTTATGATAATCGCTGATTTCGAGCTTTGACCTGTAATTGCACGGTAAATGTAAAGAAATAATCGAACCAGCTCACAAAAAATCACGAGAATCGATTCAAAAATGCGACCTATGGAGGAGAACAGCCGGACATCCGCCGGACATTTAAAATAATTTTTGCCCATGTTGAAACGGAGACGCTTCGCTCGGTCAATTAGGATGTCGTTAGACGTAAATCTGTGCCCGGTGCCGGGTCCAAAGTGACCCAGTACTGAGCCAGCGCAGGTTTGCTTGTCGCGCCCCAAAGTGACCCAGTACTGAGCCAGCGGAGTTTTGCTTGTCGCGCTCCAAAGTGACCCCGCTCCGAACTATACGGTTACTTAGTAATTGATATTAAGGCGCCGATTCCCTTGAGTAGCTGATTTTAAAATGAGAATCACGTCTACATGGCTAGTCATAGCTAATTCTTTGAAAAAATATATGTTATATCAGACTATTTTCTTAATAATTTGATCTAAGCAAATTTTGAGTTTTATTTGTGTAACATAGTGTGTAGTGTAAACTATGTTATACAAATAAAATTCCTAGCACTTTAGACGTGATTCTCATTTTAAAATCAGCTACTCAGGGGTATCTGCGCCTTAAAGGTGAAATCATATAACTAATTAAATACAGAGATTTTCCCGTGGCGTCGCTCTCTAGGCCTATTTACCAGGAAACATGCATTTTCAGTGATCCTAAAGCTTTCTATCAATGAAATACTTTTTGTAATATTTGAAACCTTTCAGAGATTACATTTCACTTCATAGTATACAAATCGTTTTCCCAATTTTCCCTTCAACTGTCTTAAGTAGCTTAAAGTATTGTAAACGGCGGCTAAAATACTGTGAATATTTATAAGGTACCTAGATAGTTGAAGTTTACGCTGTATTTCATAGTAATAACTTTACACTCGCTGGCTTTAAAACCTGTAAGTACGAGTTAGGTATTACCTAAATGCGCTTCTATAAGTGCTAATCCTTCTCCCTATATTATTAATAGTACTGCGCCGACCGACCACTGCCCGGGTGAAAATAGAGAAAACGACGTTTTCTATAAATGTTACCTAGCGATAAATCGATTTACGATTTATCTCCCCCGAAAGGCCCTGGATACAAAATTTCATGAAAACCGTTGGAGCCGTTGCCGAGATTCAGATTAGTTATATATATATACAAGAATTACTCGTTTAAAGATATTATTATACATATTATACTATATGTATTTGTTGTATGTATTTTAGTTTTAAGTTTCCTTTATTTTGTTTTTACTTGGTGTACTTACAATAAACGAACCCACTTATAACCTATGTAAGTGTTTTGTGTGTACATAAATAAATAAATAAATAAAGCATATATAAATAAATAAATAATTATTAGATAGATAGTTAAATGTGAAATCCCTTATTTGGTACAAGTATTTGGAGATTAGTTAATCAATCACGCCTCAATGGCTGAATAATTGGCATATGCACAGATTGTGGCCTGGATTAGGACATTGAATGGGACTTTATATGAGTTTTAGTAATTACACGCGGGTGACGCCACTGGCACAATACAGTGGTACAACACAGACAAATGCTCAGTTAACTAACGCATTTCCATGTAATGTAACGTTCTTGCGAATGTTCGACGCTGTGTTCGAGCGAGCATGTACCTGTAACATTTCTTTGCAAATTGCGTTCATTATTGACCACACTTCACGCCACCCGCGTTCGTGCCTTTGCTCGATGAAATGTTGCACAGAAACGCTCGTTGGTATTTAAAATCAGGTTGTAACCAAACATCGAGCGTCATGTTCGAAGTGTGGTTCGTGTAAAACATCGAATGCTCAATATACTATTACAAGTAAATGATCTAGTCTATACTCACGTTATGAAAAGGAAGAAAGAAGAAAAAAAACTGGTTTGGTCCCTATAGGTAGGAAGGTTACTTTTCTTCCTAGTCGATTTGTTACAAAGGAGACATACTGAAAACCTTCCTAACTTGCAGATCAGGATATTCATTGAAAGCAGGGTCACCATAAAATGCAAAGACATAATTCTAACTTGTTCGCATTTTTTTTGGAGAGTCCTGAATCTTAGCTCTGTACTGTCACAAACAACTATGTTTGGGAAATAGATAATATATTTTAATAACAGCCTCCCTGTATTCCTCGAAGGCTTAGGCAGAGCTTACCTATGGAACAGCGATATTTCGCCAGTTAATATTTCTTAGTTCTAAGTAGAGTGACGGTGAGTCAATCGGGCACAAATCCAGACTCCGAGTAAAGGAACATATATTACTGAATACGATAATGACGGGTGAAGCTGAGTGGTGCCAATCCATGCATCATGTTCGTGAACGGGTGCCATCAGTTGGGTTTGGTCATAACTTAACTGCTTCGGCCTGCTTTTAATTACGTACTTATTTTATTTTTGAATTGTTTGTTTTAATCTAGACGCTTTTACGTGTACGTCTTTTTACATCATTCTCACATAAGTTATTTTCCAACAAGAATGATGTAACCAAATAATTGTAATTAAAACTGATGGAAAAGGCTTTCCGTGGCGTTTCTTGCACGATCTTCTCCATAGAGACCTACTGAAGCTTGCGAATGTGCATTCATATAAAAAAGTACCTATGTACAGTTTAGTTGAATTATAAATATTTGTTTTTTTTTATTTCGATAATGGTGTTATTAGCAGATAAGAAAATAAACAACCTCTTGATAAAACGCCAAATATGTACCTACCATATTAACACACCATAAAAGCGATGTTGGCGCTACGCTTTTACGATGCACTGGTTATGAAACCAGCATGATGTAAATCCTTATCTTTGCACGGACTCTAACAAAGCGCTTAAACTTACAAGTAAGAAAGCTTTGTAAACTTTATTTTTCTTTCATTCTCAGTTCTGCATGAATGTTTGTGAGTAAATTGTGAACGCGGCAGACTGAGGGTTTACTTAGCCAACATAATTTTAAGTAATGAGTTCCATATTCGTCTTGGTGCATGTCATGTCGGTACTGAACTTTGCCATTCAAAAAGTAAATATCAGTAAATACATACAAGGCGTTTTTTGGTTTTAAAATAAAAATAATAATATTTGAAATCGTTCATGAACAACGGAGCTGAAAATGTTCAACAATGTTCTGCGAAAATCTCATTTAGTTTAATTTTTATACTAGCTAGCTTATTACAGTGTTACTTAATCATACTTAATGCAAAATTAAAAGCCACTTACTAGTTCTCGACCCACCTTCGACCTTACCGATAAAAACTACGCGGCACGTATGCAAACAGTTCTCCATAAAGAACATTTTTGACGTTTTATATTACCTATGGAAGTAAAACGGCAGTAACTGGGCAATGCGGTCATTTTCTGGTCAAGTTCCTTTTTATTATTATTGATATGCTCGCATTTCGGATATCACCAGACGGGGAACTGTGTGATGAGGTTGACGACTGAGCATGCTTGCCTGGATGTAACCTATTCACTGACTATAGCTACCAGGAAACACAGACTCTGGGAATGAATGACACACAAACATTTTTTTTAAAGAGTAAGTATGGAGTTTCTTGTGCATTCTTCTCCATAACAAGCTACTTTCCGAATACACGGTAGAATCAACTTTTATAACTTGTAAATTTTAATGTACCTAAAGTTCAAAAGTGCCGCTTGGAAATAAAAATAAAATAAAATCTTTGATCTTCTGTCTGAATCTGAATCTTTGTCTTTGACTGACTTGGGAGAGTTGATAGCTACCAGGAAACAGAGACTCTGGGAATGAATTCCACTCCTTAGCTGCACCACAAATAATATAATACCTACGGCTGTACGCACGCGCTTTTGTGTAGAATGTCTACCAATGTTACGAAGGATCTGTTTTGAAAAGGTTTAAGAAATGCCCAACTCAGACTGTCAGTAGTATCTCTACAGTTCGTCAAGTAAAGCACTTATGTTCATCCATCCATATACTTGACATGTGTACGTAAGAGTATTACCACATCGGTCACATTTCAAGTAGCCTCGTGTTGTCAAGTGCTCATAAATACTGCCTCTAAGTAAGGGTCAAGTTATATGTAAGATGCAAGTGTTTCTAATAGCCGTGTCCATGTATCACGCAGTATATGATGTAGCATCCAGTGTGAGGCAGATTCTTGTTAATTATTCCATGTAATGGCCGTGGGTGCACCGCAGAATTTAGTGCTTTGAACTTTGAAATAAACTACACAGAAAAGCACAGCATTGTTCTGGTTTACGATAGTTTTTCATCGTTATAATCTAGAAAATGTTTCTTGTTTTTTTTCTTACATAATTGTTTGTTAAGCAAGGGTTAAGTTACATTTTACGTTAGTGATTCAAGCTTAAGCCTCTAAAATGATGTTAAGTTAAAATCAGGAACTGAATTAATTTTGCCCGAAGTTCTTCTTAGTATGAATGACCTTTAAATAAGTCTACTTTACGGTTTGAAATTCTCTTAATTTGGCTTTACATTTTGATGTTTTTATTATGTTTTAGAAACAACTTATATTTTGTTATTGTAATTACTTAACAAGGTTTTTCGAATAACTGTCCAACGCAGCTAGGATACTTTTTGATAATGAAATTAACCGCTCCCCAAGGGTGGAATCCATCAATATCAAATTCACAAAAGTTAATCTATGGTAGTGGCTCAGACGGTGAGTGGGGTTCGTTTGACATGTCTATGGTATGAGTGTGCGATCGGTGACTGAAAGCCGTGCCCAGAAAATCCAACCCTGTTGTAGTAGTGAGTTTACATATAGCTAAAATGCTGAAGTAAATGCGACGAAGCGTTAATCTGATGTAATTCTGCTAGCTGCAACCAAATATCCTTAGCTGGCAAATACGAGTACGTACTCATACGAGTATTATGGTAGATCGCATGAAGTTTATGCTGCAAAGTCAGTACGAGTATTTGGGCAACGATAAGAATTTTAATGAAACTACCTGAGCTGGGATAGCTTAAGAGTAATTTATTGAAAATTGATAGTTTAAGTTTAGTTTACGGAGTCGATATAATATCATGATTATATGATTTTCAGTATCTTCGGAAACGTTATTTGCAGAAGGGTTAACTTTTAAAACGTGCAAAATTAAGCTCTGATATGTGGTCATGTTATTACGAATATTTATCGAGACTTTTTGAGTTTACCATCGTGGTGAAAGGATTAATCAGTTAAATTAATCAGTTCAATAATAGTTTTTTTTAACAATAACTTATGATATAAATTTTTTGTAGTTGTGACTTTGATTCTGCGTTACCGAGTGCTACCAGTCCAGGGAGTGCCGGGCGTTCGGAATCACAGTACGAATTTGGTTAACGCCGGTCGGGAAGCTAGTTTCATGCACTCCTATCGCAACAAGGATTCCAGTAATCTACCACTACAGGCCACTATATTGCCTAGCATTTCATGGTCGTCAAAGGAACCTTTTGATCTCAGGATCTAAACCAAATTAGTAAGTAACTCCACACAAAGGCATTTAGTGCCATTGTTGTCCACAGAATATAGCTTAAGATATTGACTGTTATACTATACGTACGCCTTGACGTCAAGCCTTCCTTTTCACAGGGATTTGGTTCACATAGATTTTCCTGTAAATATCTATCGCCCATTGTACACTTTTATATGTGAACGTTTGTCCTGTATGTTTTTTTGTGGTGTACAATAAAGTATATAATAATAATAATAGTTTTTTTTGTATCAAAAAAACATCTGCTCTCCGCTTCACCACTTTATGGAAAATCTTGTTTTAACTAGACGGGTATATATCTTTTTCCAATAAAATTTCTTAAGCAGTCAGTTTTTGTTTTTTAAATTATTATTTTTATTTACAACTTTTAAGTTATAATTTTTTTTTTTCGAATTTCTTTTAAACCTTTAGTTGGTATATATTTTTGTAATCACTTTAAAACCCTTCATTTTGGTACACCAACCGACGGATAAGAAAAAAAAAATTGGGCCCCACACAATATAGTGCCCAAAAGCCGCCATGTTTTTTTTTTATTTCACCTATCTAAGAACACTTGGGCAGTCAAGACGTATCCAACGATGTCTTAATTATATAATTCCGTCAAGCGGTTTGAAAGATATGGGGTAATAAAGAATATTACATACATACATACAAGATACGCGCGAAAAATATAACCTTTTCCTTGCAGTCGGGTAAAAAGAAAGATAAAGATACAAATTGAAATGTTACAGATAGACAGAGTGATTTTCACATTATTAATATCATAAGGCTCTGAGAACTATACAATTGCGAAAAATGTATAAACTGTCCATAAAAACTCGTTGATGTTGGACAGCTACTGATATACACCCACTCTATCGCAATGTTAAGGGCTCTTCACTTAATCGTCAAGCGTGAGTTGTTATATAACTTTCCAATACAGCTTTTCCATTTATACGTGTTCGACATGGGATGGGATGGTTATGAGCGAGCGAAGTTTTTTAATCAACGAATTCTTGAATGTAGAATTAAATTAATTACGAGTATAGGTACGTATGGATCTATTGTATGTATTTTTCGCAATGAAATAAGTGTTATTTGATTAAATTGGGTATACGGCATAGGAAACCCAGCCAGTAATTTCCGTCAACCTTGTTTGAAACTTGCATGTGTCGAAATGGTTTCCTTTTATTTGCATGCAGTTACGTAGTTATTATAAATGCGGTAAAGAAAGAAACCATAAACTAAGTAGAACGTATCATGAAACTATTTAACAGTGTTGACGTGGCTACCTACTCTAGTTAGCTGAGTTCCTATGCAAATAACTTGGATGCAAATGTAGTGATATTATTGCATCTTTGAGTGTTTATTGGAGAATTCTTTTGTCGATATGAAACGTTTATCGAATTTACCAATTGAATATTCAATTTGAATTTAAATTAAGAAATATTCGAAGCCTAATTTGAAGGTTGGTAGCAATATCTTATATTGAATACGTATATATATTTACATACGAATTGCCGCTGTAGGTTTAAGGAAATTATTTCTGAATGTCGGTTACACGTGGCAGTGATTACAATAAAAATAGTTCATCCGTACAAATGGCTGCGGATGAATAATTCCATAGAGACGACTGCTAACGTATAAACCAGTTAGCATCCTGTAAAGTTCCGAAGTGGGCCGGTACTACTTTGTATGAACCAACTTGCCAACTTTCCTAAGATCGTGTACCTACGTCTGTTCAAGTTTTGAATTCAAATCTTTGGTTAGTACCTATGTAGAGCACATAGGTGCTAACCAAACTTACAATAAACTCGTAGAATAAGAAAATGTTTTTAAAATCTTCGTGTGTCTTAGCTATGTCTGAACATTGGCTGAAAATTTTCCACCGTGATTCCGAACGTTGCTGATGCACCTAAATGCGGATTGAGATAGGATTTTTACTAAAGCCTTGCAGAAAGCGAGCGTGTAGATAAATCAGGATTCCATTATAGGAGTCTGCAGGAACACCTACCAATAATATAGATAATGGAACTACGAGTTGGAAGCGGGACGGGAAAATTGTATCATGATGCTCAATGAAAATAACTACAACCAAGGAAGGAGATACAGCGCGTTAAGAATTTCATTGACGTCAACGTAATAGAAGGTGTCGCGTGAAATAAGCTACAACACGAAAATGTTCGCAAACGAGACACTTTATTGACATTAAAGCTACAAGGAACAAAGCTGTAACAAACGATATACCGGCTAGGGCCGTGTATATATGGAAAGATATTGGCCAATAACTTAGCACCAAATAGTCGGATGTGCCCTTGGGACCGACGATTTTATTTGTCAAGCGTACAATGAGAATAATATAAATAATTTTATCTCATTTTTATCTTGGTTAACGCTAAAATGGATCGGTCCGAATGTGGTTATCGTGTTTAGGGTTCCGTACCCAAAGGTTAAAAACGGGACCGTATTACTAAGACTACGCGATCCGTCTGTCTGTCAGTCCATCTATCACCAGACTGTATCTCATGAACCGTGATAGCTAGACAGTTGAAATTTTCACAGATGATGTATTTCTGTTTATGCTATAACAACAAACAGAATAAAATAAATATTTAAGTGGGGCTTCCATACAACAAACGTGATTTTTTTTGCAGTTTTTTGCGATAATGGTACGGAACCATTCGTGCCCGAGTCCGGCTCCCACTTGGCCGGTTTTTATTATTGAGGACAAAATATACAGTCTAGTGGTTATTTGGGTAATTGTATTTTTTATTAGAAAGGTTAATAAAACATTTTTCTTGGATTTTTCTCTCTTTGATCTCTCCACTCGCTTGTTTGTGCAAGCCCTGTCTACATATTGACATGTTCAATGTGAGTCGTCTCCTTATGTATTACTTTATACTACAAGGCAAATGGGAGGCATTTGCCTTGTAGTACACATACAAAGGAGGACCAAGCGTCGATAATAATGTTTATCTACACTCACAACGTAATTTTCCAAATATGAATTCAAAAAATATTGTATAAACATGTACTTTACTCAAAAATGCATGTAATGTGGTCATTATTTTGACATTTTGTTTGAGCAAAGTCGACCTTGCCGTTCTGTTTTAAGGAGCGGCCGGCAAAGTTTTGCCGGTCTAACAGGCCGGCAATGTTTTGCCGGCCGCTATTTTGACGTTTCAACGTTTTAAAAAATCAAATCCAAAAAGATTTTATTTAAAACACAGCTGTTTGTATCTATAGAGATAGGTACAATAGTACATTATTGCAAAGGCCGGGAAATAGACAATTGCAGGTCGAGTATGAGTTTGAAGGCCGAACCGTAGGCGAGGACTTCACTAATACGAGACAAGCAATTGCCATTTCCACCGAGGCATATATAATGCTTTTCTCAAAAGAATGCAGGGAAATAAAAAACTTAAATTTCCTTAATTTGTAAAGTTAATGCCATTTTTAACATGAACTGTACATTTCAGCATGGAATAAATTGCCCATAATGTAGATGGCTTTTTAGTTTTAAAAATCTCATTAAAATACGCCAAAAATACTGTTTCGGAGAAAATGTTCATTTTTTTATCGTTTTTCCAAATCATGAAATGTTCATATACTTTCATGTATTTTTCTTTTGACATCGCTGGAAGCAGGTGTTCCATTGCCAATTTGGCTTCTGATCTTAAATCTGGTGGACAGTGAACCGTTGGAACTCATTTTAATTATTAAATGTATATTTATTAAATATTTAAATAACAAATCAAGACGAATTGTCAGCTTTGCCGCCGATTTTCTATTTATCATCTGTGCCGAAAGGCAAACGCATTTGTACGAAGCAAAGAGACTTACTTTGGTATTTTTTTTATTGAGTTTCAATCAAAGAATATCTAATAACCCCAGCACGCCGTTGCATACAACATTGCTGGAGCGTTGAAATGTTCCAAATTCAAAAAACGCTCCAGCAATGGATTTGATTTTCATTGTCCGTAAATTCGGTACTTCGCGTGTTCTTTTTTCTAAAATAATGAGAATATTTCCATGCATGTTTGAGAAAAAAGATTTTATTCCATATTAGGCTGTATATTTCCCAACTACCAGTGCTCAAAAAAAAAAAACAAAGAAGTAACAAAAGCGCGGTGCAGCGAAAATTTTGTTTTTATTTAGTGACTTTTTTGCTAAAAATGAGCTCTCAAAGCGAACATCTGCTCAAGAACCTGAAGAAAAAAAACTATGAAATAAATGAAGAAATAATACAGCAGTCAAACACCGCATTAGAATTATCGCAAACTAGTAATATCAAACCGGGAATCTCTGTTTTGAATTTTAGTAACTGTAATTAAAATTCTAGTTAATTAATATATTTTTTATTTAAATTACTTGCTGGTTTTATTTAGATTAGGTACTTGCATTTTTGAGTAAAGCACTATACAAACCTTGGCCCACAATGACTGCTTCGCTGGTCACGCTATGATTGCCTCGAGCTAGCCTAGCTACGCTCTAGGCCTTTCAGCTTGGCCATCATTGTAGCCCTAGCTGTCCTCGCTGTAAACGCGCCTACGGTCTCGGCCTTTATCTCAGCTGATCCATCAAGTGCAGCACGCTGACCGCGCTGTGTCGGCCTGGAGCTGCGCTACGCTGCGCTACGCTGCGCTGTCGGCCATAATCAGCGCGACCAGCAAAGTAGTCATTATAGACCGCGGCAGTAATGTACTATTATGGGCTCCTTGACTTATTGTCGAAAAGTAGTGTCATATCTATGGAGGCTCGCGGTGAGCTGTCATGCGCAATGAGAATCTAAATTGCCCGCCATACCACATATTTTTTCCGTTTCAACTTTTGTTTTATTTCAAATTTAAGAGTGAAGATAAAGTAGTGTATGCAACGGCATATAATTAGGTATTAAAACACTCGCGTGTTAATATTATCACATTCGGCTTCGCCTCATGTGATAAACCCACGCTCGTGTTTTAATAATCCCTATTATATGACCATTGCATAAACTACTATTATTTGTCTTTATACGCCGTTTTCGCTTTAATTACCGACCTACATAATAATTCACATAATAACCCAGGCTTTTAGCCTGGTAATAATATCATTTAAAAAAAACTATTGTTTTTACAGCATGGTTTAATAATACATCTAATTATATGTTAAGTTAACGCCAATGTCACATGTATGATAGAGAACGATTCGATCGATATGGATGTTCTTTTTCTTACAACACACCATCACCCACACTCTCACTCACACACACTCCTTCACTCTCACTCGCACACATCCACAAGAACTCATCCCCCAAATCCATATAAAGTCACTTTTGTCACCACAATTGTTTTATTTTTAATTTTCCATTTTGTTTCACTTTTGTTTTATGTTTTATTATGCACGAACTGTATGTTATTTTAATACAGTCATTAGTCATAAGTGAGTTGTCCGATGGAGGGTAAGCCTGGTGATCTGTAATACAGGTTTTACCTACAGCAGACACCAGTCTCTATTAAACGTTACAAAATGACTTTGTACTCTGTTTATGAATACGAGAAAATAAAGAAATAAATTATTAAATTAAATTCTTGTCCTCACGAAGCTAGGGCAAGTCATTAGTATATCATAAAATATCATTGAAAAACAGTCAATAACGAGGCATTTTGACAACCGGTTTAACACAATAAATGAAATATTTGAACAATTTCTATTAATGTCTAATTTACACAATTTAATCAGAGCCAGTGAGTTGTACAAATCAACTAAGTAGCAAAAATGTATCCGGATAGTGATCCAATCTGCGAGAGACTGAAGGCTCTATCAATCATTGTACCAGATCCCAGATCAGATATGTCAGGCTGTATGAAAAAAATAGGATGGACCTAATCACTGCAGTCTTTTAAGAATCCCGTAATTACTCCTTTGTGTATTTCGGTAAATATATCTATGTAGTATATGTGTAGGATTTTGCTGAGTCTCAGATTAGAGAGTATTAAGTGCTATTGGTGCTGGTGTAAGTCTTAACAACATTTACAGCTGCATGCAACATTTCAGTTTCCACTTAGGGCGGTCTGCTAGTTGAATACAAAAAAAAACATTACTGAACATTTCAACTTTTCAGTTTTGTAAACTGTAATATTTTGACAATTGACTATCACTGTGAGCAGATTATGGCGTAGTGGCTCCTGTCGTACTTGAGGTCGAGGGTTCAAAACCGGGCAAGTACTAATGTGCCTTTTTAAATTGATATGTACTTTCTAAGTTTATCTTGGACATCACATGCAACGGTGAAAGAAAACATCGTGAGGAAACCTAGACTTAGTTGATGTAAGTCTGAAATAGCCAAGTCAGAGGCCTGTGGGGTTCCCAGAGGCGGCTTAATTAACTCTGACACCAGAGGCGGCCACATCCTTGCATTAAAAGAAGAAACAGATTTACAGACGAGTCTTGGGACAATAAAGCTTAGACATCTACATCAAAACTTCTTATAGAACGATATTTGTGTCAACTCGTGCCTATCTTCTCAGGTAGGTATCGTAAAGACTAAGGGATTACGCCAGGAGAAGTATCGACGCCTAGCTAACATACTGCGATGTAGGAGGGAACACTAATCCGTTTGCCAGGTGTGGCAATATTCTCTTTATTAGCAGACCCGTGTTTAACAGTGTACGTTTACGGGTTTTATGAAGTAAGAATGTGTTGACTGTGTGTTCTAAATTAAGAACACACAATACCGGACCGGAGCAAGCTTTTTTATAAATATTAAGCATGCCCATTTCGTTAAAGGATGTTTTTTTTGAAAATTTAATCATTATATATCCGTTATTAGGCCTGTCGGAAGTCGTGCAAATCTGATCTTTTTTACAAGCTTTTTATTAACTTGCAATGTACATACATTGCAAGTTAATAAAAAGCTTGTACAACTAAGCTTGCTGTCTAATTCAAATTAAATTTATTGCATCCATAATGTACATACAGATGGTAAATATAAGTTACAGAAACAATTATGGACCCTGTCGGGCACAGCAACATTCTAGATACAGTCAGTGTCTAGGAGAGAGGAATAGCAATTAATGTTTTCCTTATTAATTACAATTGTAGTTATTAATTTCCTATCTATCTGCTTTTGTTTGGTTTAATGTCCTAATATAATAATATGTGTGCCTTTCTATGTTCATGTTATGTTATTAAAGCTGTTATCCTCAACAGATTAAGATGAAATTTTGCAAACCTACACTTTTGGGTTGGATGAGAATGCACGGTAAGCTAAAAACGTTCTTTAAAAACAATGATAAAAATAAAATGAAAACCAGTTCTAAATTCACTTGCGACGACACATAAGCATTTAGGTACTGTCAGCCTGCATGAAGCAAAATTGATTATTACAGCATCCAACTTTTACAACACCTAGCCTGCATTAATTAATTAAAACATAAGTATCGAAAAACCAACATTTCATAGCAATTTTACTGTATTTTTATGGTAACGATAGAATCAGTAATTCGGTTTGAAGGCGTGCAATTAATCTAAGTAACAGTCGTTAAACGCTGCGAACGTGTCTCTAGCTACATACTTAATTCAAGGAGTATATCGGTACTCTTCGAAAATAGCAGATAAAGTATATTGGACATGGACTGCGCATCATAGATCTTGTTAATTAATCATGGCAGACCGTCGCGTCGAGATGCATCGACTACTGAGCGCTGATAGATGCTATATTAGGAAATATACTACATGATATTAGTTCAACGGGTAGAGATTGCGCTGACTGGGCAATATCAGTAATGTTCATCCGAACTAGAAACTTTCAAGCTCATCCTTTATTTGCCAGATATCTTGGACGACAAAGGAAAAAGCCTTTTTACAATTACAGCTGCAAACGAAGACTAAACTTTTTTTTATATTATATTTTAAAGTGCACTGTGCTACTTTGTTTTAATAATTTCTACTTGGACATCTCACTTAGTATAAGTTATAACCCAGTTTTGGTGGATATGAAGAAAATGTTCGCAATTTTACGGTTGCTAATGGGAATACTATTTTTAATTTTAACTAGACATAGCTGGCGGCCAGGCTTATTTGGTTTGAACAAGAATTTCATTTATAAAAGCTCCAGGATATTAAACATTTTCGACAGCATCGGAAGCTAAGCTTATGGTGCAGTCACTGTACGTTTAGTTTTATCTGAATTCTTTATTTCTTTTTTTACAGGCTTATTGAGTAAAACGGTCTCTGGTAAGGTACGGATGGGGTTGCCAACTTTTTTTACAAGAAATAAGTATTTTTGGTCTGGAAAGGAAAATAAAAGTTCAGTTTTTATGTGATTCGCACACGAAAGTTCTTAGGTCATCGGATACCTAACATGAAACTTAAAATGACAAAGCATTTCACTATCTTCCTGGACAAATATTTTACTGTCCAGGCCGCTCGTCTATGGAATGCATTGCCTGTAACAATAAAACGCGCGCAATCACTACCGATCTATAAGACTGGTGAAGGAGCACTACCTGTCACTGTGATCTTCTTCTTGTTGGAGTTGTATTGGTTTCATTATTGAATTGTATGAAGTTGCTCGTATTGCGGTAAAAAAATCGTGCGACAATAATACCGCATGAAATCCGTGTTTTGCAACAGAATCCACCGCACCGCAGCGCGAATATAATTCGCGCGAATATTTTGAGCACTATGAACAGGTGGAAAGAGACAAAAGTTTGCGCAAATAAAAATCGCAGTGCGTAATAAGCCTAAAGCGGGCATTGTCACAGACAAGTTACAATTGGGATCAATTTTTTTTTTATTAGGTACTATAAAAATAGCATTTCAAAAAATTTAAATAATTGATGGAATCTCCTTAGTGATTAACTTCTTGGATTTGTCCTGTATCGTAATAGAAAAAAAGTTATTTTTCAATACAGTTGTTAAACATGGCGTACTTTCAGAGGCTATAATTATGATTCGAAAGTTAAATCTTACGCATAGGCATCTTTCTGTTACGCGGTCGTGACTTTTGTTTACGAGCTCGATCATTATGTTTGCAGTTTAGTTTTAAATTTATAAGTCAATTTAAAAAAGTTTAGGAGCAAGGAGTTTTCAAACATAGAATAAAATGGGATAGATTTTCTAAGAGGAAAAATGAATGATTCCGTACGTTTTAGCATTGAATTCTCAAATTTTTTTTTAAAGTTTTTTAATATGTTTAATTAACAGTTTTAAATTAATTATTTTCACATTAACGTTTGTCAAAAATCGAAGAGGCTGTATAGGCTGTTTTCTTTGTAAAAAAATATGTCCAGTTGCAAAAACGCGCCATATTGAAAATTTTGTTTTTTGTGAATAAACAAATCTAATTCTTTGATTTGTTTTTACCGTTTCTCACAACTGTATTGAAAAACGTCGTGTGATACACGGGTGTGTAGGTTATTGTAAACTCGTGTCATTAAAAACCCTCGCCTTCGGCTCGGGCTTGTTAATGACAGCTCGTTTGCAATAACCTACTTCCCACCTTTGTATCACAATGAACTATTATGATGCAGTTGTTTGAAAATCGAAGGAAAATGTTGAACAATAATGTTTTTTTTTTTAAATTTTACCTATCCACGAATATAAAGTATGTGTTTATGCAATATTTTTTTAATTCATATTTGGAACATTACGTTGTGAGTGTAGATAATAGTATATTATGCAACTAATGAATAAAGGACGGTTTTAAAGCGAGGGCCATAGATGAACCACGAGTAAGTGAAGGATTCTAACAACTGAATCACGACCGTAGGGAGTGATTCATGATGATTGAATCACGAGCATAGCGAGTGATTCAAGTGGTAGAATCCTGAGCGACGCGAGTGATTCATGGCCCTCGATATAAATCCGTTTATTCAAGAGTTGCATACTATATTTTATACCATGACTACGAGAAAAAGAAAGATTTAAGCGAAAATCACAAGGAAAAATACTAAATAAAAGTTTTATTACCTTCAATATTTTAAAAAATGTGAAATCTCAGGGTTTCACATTTTTTTCTAAATTAAAGCAGAGCTAGGTAACAGCAACTGTGTTTCAGGGGCTAGTGACCACCTCCTTTACGTTACATAATTATAATTAATTAACACCAATGCAATTAATATTAGAATTACAATCCAAATAAGTATTCACTAAACATCTCAGACTAAAATCAAAATCATTATTAAAATCCTAAACATAAACAAACTGAAAATCAAATACATAAAGGAGTTTGAAAGTCGAATATTCTTTGCACAAGGAGTTCGTATAGCATTGAGAATTGAGATGGACGTCGAATATGTATTGGTGTGTTCTAAATTCAAACACCAAAACAGTGAGAAAAAGTGCTTTTTATTCACTGTTTTCAGTGAATAAAATAAGCTTTTTAGAGGGGGAATGGTATAAAGGTATATTTTTTAGTGCCTTTCGCACACCTTATCAATTAGTACTATTTTTAAAAGTCTCCTAGGTCTCGCCACAATCCAAACTAAAATTAAAAGACATGTTTATTAAATTTATTGATGTTCTATTTAAGTCTGCCCGCCACTTTGCACGTGCGCGCAAGATAAGCCTGCGCGCGGCCAAAGTCGGAACTAATCGTTTGTCATTTATGTCAGGTGTCAAGAGGGTGTGTTGTATTCCGTGTTTTTATTCGTTTCCGAAGTAAATAATCGCCATCATTATGCCAAAAGTTATCTGAAGTGCTGGCAGGGATGTTGTCTTGAAGTGAACAAGACAATAACGGGCCTACGGTACCGTTTTACAAAGATAGAGCCCGCCTTGCTTATTTGACAGGTAACTTTTAGGGATACCATTATACTAAAATTTCCCTAAATTTTCGTACTACCGGTGCCTGACAGTATTGGTTTTTGGGCGGAACATAAATATACCAGCGGAACAGGACCGGCATCATGTGATATATTGCATCCTTTTTATTTTGTTTTAGGCGTTTCTAAACGCACCGTCACCCATATAACTCAAGAGGGTTATGTGGCAGCAGCTTCTTCAAAAATTTTTGAAGTTGTAATAAAAAAAAAATGGACGGTATTAGCCACTGCATGACTATTGTTAGACTAGATGTTTGATTGTTGTTGTTGTGTTGTTGTTGTTGTACTACTAAGTATTCAATAAAAGATTTACAATAATTTCAAAAGGCTTTTTAATCATAGTCTATGCAAGTAGAAAAAGCTAGTAATTAATTATGCTTAACTTAAATTACTTTAAGTTTCGAGTAATGAAAAATTACTATTTATTGAATGAAGGGAAAAAAAATCAGTTATGCTGGCAACATTAAGCACGCCACCCGTCGCGCGCAGACTTATCTTGCGCGCACCTACGCTCTACCTACCACATTGAATATTTGACATTGGCATATTCGTTCTGAAACGCCACTATTGTGACTACGCTCAACGCTGCACTGAGTTAGTGTGTGCTTAGTGTTAGGCATTTTGATGCTGATAGCTGTATTTCGTATACTTTATTTTTGTTCACAACACTAAAAAGTGTAATGTGTGCTGTGTGTAATGTGTGTGTAGTGTCCTGTACAGTATAGTTGGCGACCCTAGCTACAGATCACTTTCTGGAGTTACGTGGAGATTCTTTGAACGATTTGTCTCGAAATTATCCAGAAGAGAACTAGAGTATCTGACATACTTAGAGACTTGTAGAGATGCCAAGCTGAAGTGGTGGTGAGCTGGCTATATTTGTATCACAGCACTATCGCAAAATTTCAGTGTTATAAATCTGTCTAATTTTGAATAAAGGCAAAAGCGTTTTTTTTTCTTTTAGTTGACAGACATGATATTAAAAACATTTCTTAAACAGAAAATAATTTGTCCGTGTCCGTCAGGTAGAAAAATATCTCTTTTACAAAAACATAATAAACACATCAAAATGAATTGAAGAAATGTACAAGTGGCCAGATACCTCTACCTACCAATTATAAACTCGTATTTTTTATCTGAAACGGTTCTAAACCGTTTTTAAATAAGTGGAAAGTATTCCAGGATACTAAAATCTGAAGTGAGCGGTTTCGTTTCGCTACAACATATATTTACTACGGAATAAGCGGCGTAGCACGTACAGAGGCGTAGTTAGGGTGATGCAGGTTGGGTAGGGGACGTGCCCTGGGCCGATCGAACGGCGCAAAATTGACAATTATTTAAATAAGTTATACTATTTCATACTGTTATACCTATTACTTCGTGATTACGTATCAAACAATCACGTTCGCGATTTCCGCATTTCACGAATGAGCGACAGGGAATGAGTAATGCGCCCCCGCGGAGGCAGCGGGGGTACAATCGTTCGATGGGTCAAGAAAAATTGTGGGATTATCGATATATTTGCGTTTCAGAAGGCCAGGAAGGTGCATATAAAATGTGTCTGTTTTTGTAGTAATAAAACTTTAAGGTCGTTAAATACACATAATTTTATCGATAAAAACAGCCCATATAAGGGGTCCAATACTTTCAAATAGAGAGAAATTTTAGCATCTGACTTACTTATTATGACAATATTCACATGGTCTAGGTTGGCGATAAGACCGCCCAATTTACACTTACCTTTATAAATGTTTGTCCTGTATTTTTATGTGGTGTAGGTACAAAAATGTATATAATAACTAAATAACTTTGGATTTAGGTCTCACAGACGCGTACATTTAATGTTATTTTTACAGCCATAACAAACAAAATGTAAAAATATTTACTTAACACACAAAAGATAAGATGTTTTTGTATTGGGTCCTAATAGTCAATTTAAAATATAATTTCACAAGTTTTTCTAAACTTCTGCAATAGTGTAGCTAAGTAGTAATTCGCTTAAGCACCTAGTTCCAGTTTATTTCTGGTTTCCTGGTAGTTTTCATAAATAAACAATTGGGTCAGTTGAATTTTAAAACATCTATAGATATCATTTATTACTAATCCTTCTATCTCTTCTCTATGTTTAATCGTAGATGCGCTTCGAGGAATACTTTTGGTGCGCTTCAAAGTTGGTGCGCTTCGAGGAAAACCCCAATTTACGAAGGGGCGCAAACTGTGATGCGTGGCCTGGGCGCTATTTTCTCTTACTACGCCCCTGACCATACAGCAAGTAGGCAAGTAGTTCCTACGTAGGTAGTCTGACGTAGGGGCGTAATATATAGCAAGTAGTTCCAACATAGTCTGAAGTAGCGTCGTAGCACTATTAGTGATAACATCTTCGTTCAAGAAATTCGGTGCGAAATGCTGAACGTAGCAATTGGTTTTTATTTTATACTTATAATTACCTTTTGATATAGTAATCGGATCAGTACTGCCCGTTGAACCTTTTAAAAATGTAAATAAACAATTTTATCTCTTTATAATAACTATTTCTTATAATTTCGGTCCTCGGGTAGGCAAAACTTATATTTGGTTTTGCATAACAAATTTCTTAATAGACTGTAGCAACGTTTACTCGTTTCTTAAATGGATCTTCCTTCAATACAAGAAGCGAAATGTATTTGCTATACACAGTATTTCGGGCTGCTTCGTTATTTCGACGGGAATACTGTAATGATGATTGTAGTAATGATTTATTGATTTTTGTATGTGTAAATGTTATTGTTGTTTTTATTCATTATTGTTTTAGTCACATAGTTGTAAGTTTATTTATTTTCATTAAAGCTATGAGTCTCATTAGTAGTCGAAATAAATAATTATTATTATATTCTCCTATCTTCAGGGACTACTGATAATACTGTGATGTTTCGTATGTTTATTTCCCCGTAATATGTTTATCAGTTTGTCCACTGTTACCAGGAATAGCGGTATTCCAGAATGTTTGTATCAAACCGTATTCATTTGATATAATACGCCTCACCTCAATCCGAGGGCCATATAAGTGCTTTAGCAATGGCCAATTAGGTACACTATGAATGCCCCCGACCCGCCCGCATCCTATATTTGCCGAGTTATCGGCTATTGTAATTGAACCAGAACGAAGTAATAGTTAACATTTGTTGAAAACGCGAGTTTCACACATTTGTACGTACCTACTTACGTAACCTTCCAACCATATTATTGTCATTGGTTTTCAAAATTAATTCCCATTGACGGAAGTAGCGTTAATCACTGTGAAATACCCAAATTTGGGTGAGATAAACTATGAGCAGTTGGAAGTGTTAATTGGAGCGTTAACTTCATCAATAATATACATCACTGAGCACAATTATTATTTTGTAAACATTGAGGATTGATTAACGCTGCTCAACTACTTAATTAAGTAAACTTATCAACTTTTGGAAAAGAAAAAATAAAGTAATTGCTTTGATTTACTGAGAATATATTTTAATAATAAGAAGAGCTTCTGTAATATATGTAAATTAGAATATTTATACAGTAGTCAACATGTTCAGTAGATATTATGATTTCGTCGGTTTAATTCAGTAAATTTTATTTATCAGGGATCGAACTGAGAGACGATGCTTAGACTTACTTGCTTGCAACCGTGAACAAAAATCTTACTTTTTACTAATATTATAAATACGAAAGTTTGAATAGGTGTATGTTTGTTACTCAATCACGCTAGATTGGCTGGATGGATCTAGATGAACTCTGGCACAAATTATAGCTTGGAATAGCACATAGGCTACATTTTCGCCCGGTATAATGTTCCCTTGTGATAATAAAAAAACTATTCACGCGGGTGAAGCCGCTGACAGAAGCTAGTTGATAATAATTGTTAAACAAATGCAATCAATTATAGCAACCATTATTTAACTAACACCTTTTAATTAAATTACTCACGCATCAAGCTAGTCTTTAACCTAGTAATAACATTACTCACGGTTGTCGCTTCCCACTAATTCAAAGACGTGTAATGTAACAGTG
This sequence comes from Orthosia incerta, assembly GCA_948252205.1. Taxonomy (NCBI): domain Eukaryota; kingdom Metazoa; phylum Arthropoda; class Insecta; order Lepidoptera; family Noctuidae; genus Orthosia; species Orthosia incerta. Next base: position 21,684,893 of record OX411753.1, on the reverse strand, counting down.
CACTCGATTGGCAAATGATTCCCCTACGTGAACTATACATTACTACAGGGTTTTACTAACGAAGGCAAAAATTGCATGTTTATAATTGCCACATGTTGAGAATAACACAAATAGCTTTAGACATTACTGCAAAGTTTGCATATTTAGTGTGAAAAAAAGTGACTAATTTTAACAACATTATTGTCGAGAGTCCCTGCTATCATTGTTTAAATCAAAACTGGGATGTGTTTATAGAAAGTTTTCGACTGTATCTCGTTAAAATATGGATGTTTGTTACCAAAAGTTCCAAGTTATACTATCGTTTTTTGTGACTGTTAGTTAAGTTACCAGCTTCACTCTTCGTGTGACAATGCTTGCGTCCCAAGGGGCCTTTCGACCGGGAAAAATGCAAGCTATTCAGGCGAGCTAGCGCCGAAGCTGCCATCAATATCAGTGCTGCGTCAATGTTGTCCTACAAATAAACTAAAAAGGCACAAAAACGTCCCATTTGTAATCACCGAAATATTTTAATTTACCATGTGCCATAAATATGATTCAACACGTGTCGTTAACACATGCGATGATATTATTAATAGCCGTGCAATGCGCATCGCTAATTGAAATCTTGAATGAACATAAAATTATAATAATAATATACATTATGATGACATGAATTTCATTTTATATTACTATGTTTAATGAGAATGTAATGAAGGATGGTTTTTGTCCATTGCGGGGCAATTAAGGCCTCTTTTGCATAAAAGACAGCGCTTTTTTAATATCAACCAGTTTAGCTGATGTTGCAGAAAAATCCTAGTAATGAAAAGTAAAAACAAAATGTTATTGCGGCTTTATATTGCCAGGCAACCCTGCAGTAATCTATTCTACTAACTATCAAGTGTCAATCAAAAAAATTGAGTTTTATCAAAAACATTATACCTGCAGATTTTAGCGGTGGGATCTCGTACTATTCACCACAGACTGTCTCACATTGAAGTGCTGTTAAATAATAAACCAGCCCACCACCACTGAAACCACTGCAATAAGTCACATTGACATATACCCCGTGTGAAACCTACAAGCTAGTGTTGTACCTAATTACCGTGCAAGTACCGCAACGAATATCTTGAGTGGTGTTGCGTAGAGGAAGCAATTTATTTGAATTAATATAATTTATTTTGCGTTTGCTCGTGGTACCTTCATCTTGCCAAGATTAAGGAAAAACCAGGCGAAATTCATTTGTTTTTATTTTGGTGGCTACGAACTATGACTACGCTACGAAGGTCCGCCTACGGCGTAGGCCGCGTAGCAAAAATTGATAGAGTAAAACAAACTATGATAAACTTAAAGCTGAATAAGATTATCACTTCGAAAATTCCCTCTAAGAACGGGAAAATCATGTTTTGTTTCCGGAATTGCTCTGATCATATTTTCCCATTATTATTTCCTATAAGAGAGGCATCATAGTAATCTGAGTTTAGTCTTTATTAATTTCTTAGTAGCGGTAATGGTTTGTTTAATGTTTTGCGGTCACGTTTTTGGGAATTCGTATTGTTTGTTGCGTTTAGAGGAAGTACACAAGTGACGTCATTAGGCACCTACTGGAGTAATAAATAGAGCCTCCTTGGGTGGCGGAGGAGAGACGGACGTGATACCTGTGATCAATGGCGTGAATATCTGTAGAAATTGTATATACACCATGCTGTCTTTTTTTTGTAATATTGTTATGTGTAGTCAGAAAAAAATATTATTTACCACTTTTGGTTACAATTCCTAGTTAATTGTAATGTCAATCATAAAATTAACTTTCACAAAAAATAGACCAGAGTCTTTAGACAAGTGCCATTCTATCAAGAATGCGTCGCGTTAGCGAATGGAACAAGTATTCATCTTCCTGCCCTTGTCCCATGTTACTTGGGGTCGGCACAACACATTTTCTTCTTCCATACCGACCTGTCACGCCATCACTGACTCCCTTTTTTTCATATCACTCCTCACACAGACCATCCATCTTTTCTTTGGCCGTTCCCTCCCTCTCCATCCGTCCATATTTATATTCATAACTCTTTTAGAACCATGTGTTTCATCCCTCCTCATCACATGACCATACCGGGCAAAATTATTAAACTTTACTTTTTAATACTATTTGTTTCGTTCCCACAGACAATCCGTGAAAACGGTTTTGTGTTTTGTTTTGTTTTTTTTTTGTTCTTAAGTTAAGATTTTATAAACTTGTACTTTAATAAATAAATAAATGGTTTCCTTGTAGTTGAGCGAATGGAACAAATAAAATTGAATAGTCAATTTTTATTTCATGCTATTTATCTAGTAGGTATAGTAGACATGCTTCGATTGACAATCAATTGCACACGTAATTATGACACGATATCTTGCGAAAACACCCTGATTCATACAGTAAAACGCCCATATGATTTAAACGAATTAAGAAGACTCCATAAAGTCTCCTTTCAAACAAACAAAAGAAGTAATCAAAATCGGTTCATCCATAAGATGTCGCAGACAGACACAAATACACTAGCAAACACGGCAAACTTATTACACCCCTTCCTTTTCCGTCGGGGGTTAAATAGGTAAAAAATGTAGAATATCAAGAGCTTCTGAAATGCCACGTGATCATTTTGGCATTTCGTCCATCGTCATCGCTGTTAGAATTACAATTTGTCTAGTCTCTTGACGCTGTAAAACCTGCAAATGACATGCAATCTGAAATTGATAAAGAATCATTTTCCCTGACGATAACCATGCACAGCTCTTTTTAATGTTACATCCATTTATTTTTAGAACTAAACAAGTCTAGCGAAGGGTAAATTACTTTTTTGACGTAGTTATATCGGGTTCTGTGAAAATAATCAATCGAGTTGAGTTATTTTAGGTATTACACAGTGGTTATTATTAGATCGAAAACCAAATAAAAGTAAATTGTTTGAGTATTTTTAACTTCAATTCTTTTATATTTCTCTATAGTTGCTTAAAAATTAATTACATTGCATTGGAGTCGCGTGATATTATTCACTAATCATAACTCTCACGTTTCAACACTATAAATGACGAATTAGATTGATTCCACTCATATAAATATTTAAAAGTAGCTGTCCCCCGCGGCTTTGCTCCCGTCAACTGGCTACCTACCTACCTTACCCTACCTTACCTATCCTACTTACCTACCTGGCTCTACCTACCTACCTATCTCTCTACCCAATTTTTACTAGCTACCTACCCCACCTAACCTACCTACCTACCCTACCCTACCCTACCCTACATACCTACCTACCCTACCCTACCTACCTTACCCTACCTACCCTACCCTACCCTACACTACCTACCTTACCCTACCTACCTTACCCTACCCACCTACCCTACCTTACCCTTTACTTCCGAATTTATTATATTAGTATGGATAATTTCATTTTAAAGTGTAGAAAATCAAACTGGAAATAACTTGGCGACGTATGTCCTAGTAATTACCTCGCAGGTCTCGTTCCAGCATTTTGTTTTGTGCTCATGAGAGTTTCGGCGTGAAACTGTTCTCTGTTCTGTCTTTTCCCCAACTGTTTCGGCATTTATTCCAATTGAATTTAAACTAAACAATAACTATCCACTAAGTGTCTATTTTACAACCTTTATTTATCTATGGTTATTTTAATAATTTCGGTTAAGTTCTAATTAAATTACCTACCTTATTGAAAGATCTGTTCATGTAAATTATATTCCATAAAATTATATTAATTATTATTAATATTTAATATATAATATTTTTTTTATGGTTTATCCGTCTATATTTCTCAGCAGGTTTCTGGTTGAAGGCAATAGCCTCGCCCCATACTACATGGGACGGCGAAATGGAGATCTAACTCTACCTAACCCTTCGCGAAACACAGGCGTGATAAGTGTGTCTTTAATACTTGTGATATTAGTAGGTAATTATGAACAGTTTTCCGTCAAGTTAAGTTTGTTATTATCACATGAAATAATAACATATTATGGATACAAAATACAACTACCTTATTATCTTTTATGTTTCGTCATAATCAAACATTAATAAGATATAGCTACTCAATTATACTTCGTGCCTCGTCCTCGAGATTAGTACCTGTAATAAATTGATTATTATAGGTTCACTTTGTAGTTACGAGACTACAGTGTCCGCGCAATCACTAGTTTTTAGTTTTTTTTTTTTTTTTTCTTTCCTGGCATCACTGTGTCGACTTGTCATTCGCGATTATAGTGTGTCGCTGCGCGTCACGTAATTAAACTTTTAAATAAAAATAACAGTTTTTAAAAGTGAAAAATTGACTAAAAGGACACATTCAACCAAGGAATAAAGAGAATCAGGAGAAAAATGTAATAACCTGGGAGCAATTTAAAACGTGCTAGACCTCAACAAAGTAAAACAAAATAGTCTCAAAGAGTCGACGCCATATTTAGACCCACAAGGTAGGTACCTAACTCTGTTATAATGTATTACTACATATCTACAGCTATTTTATCAATCCTACCCTTAAACTTGTATCCCAAACAAATAATGCACTTCGGGCAAGCCGTCCCACTGCATATTTACGAGATTATCAATCAAAACAAATTTATTTCCTTTATACAACGAATATATTCGAGCTGATCATCGGACTGTCTCACAACACAACACTCAATAATACTCAAACAAATAATGCATTTCGGGCTGCCTCACCGCATATTTTCGAGATCATCAATTATAATTTAATTCTTTTATCTAATGAATGTATTCGAGCAGATCAATCGGACTGTATCAAAACATTCAATAATATACTGGTTTCGTTCAATTCTTTGGAATTGCTACACCCACCAGATTGCATAAATCGGTTATCAACCGGAAGTAAAACAATGGTTTGTAATCATTCCAGGCGAAGTCCTAGACGACGACGTCACAAATGAAATGAAAACAATTATAGTCGAATATGAGTATGCTACAAAAATAAAAATCAAACACTAGCGATCTTCCTCACAATTCCAACCTGGATAACACACAGACGTTCTCAAAATTCTCGGGGTTGAACCAACATTGAACACGGAGTATGGTGATGGGACCGAACTCCATAAGGAAGTGACCAGCTGTCTGGAGTGTCTTGCAACGTGAGGCCTGTCTCCCTAGAGACCACAGGCGGGTAATTCCCCTACAGATCCTTCAGCAGGAAAAATACCCACTGACATTAAATGTGACAAAACGTGGGGATCTTATGCAATAAAGCAAAATACCAAAATGATTGATAACCAAGGCCATAGATTCGAAACAAAGACTAGGTACTCAGCGCCATCTCCTGCTTAGGAGCAACATTATCCAAAGTACTGGATACAAAAGAAAATGGTACAGAACTACTAACTTAAATAATGGATGCCACTCACACCTTATGTGAAGTTCAACATTGTGACTCAATGGACTAGATGGAAATTTTGCTGCAGCTTAAATTAAAAAGGATCTCAAGGACCAAGATCAAAACACAAAGATAGATAAATATCTGTTTGGTAAAACACTTGCTGAAACTCTTCGAGTTGGTCAAGCAGCTTCTAAATCAGGGCTGCAACAGCACCTAAACCCAAGCAAAAACCCAACAAGTTCCAAGCAAAATACTGGAGAGCTCACCAGCGCCACAAGGGCGACAGGAGAACTGGCAGCATGGCTATAGCCTGAGTCAGCCGTACAAAACTTTAAGCGGTCGTATCACCAGATCAAACAACCTTGACACCGCTAAACTCAGTAAGGTACGCTGGTCGCTTATAAAATTCTTATAAACATTAATAACTTATCACTGATCATAAAACCATGTTATCATGGATTGAGGGTTTCATAGGTACCCACAACACTTCACCAGTGGAAAAAACATACTATAAGGAGATAATCAACTAATAGCTCTCTATTGGTGCAATATCTAAGTGCCAGCCTTGGAAAGGGCAAAATAGTCTCAAGTGTTTCTTAAGTAAGACCAAAACTCAATGGCAGTATGCATTTAAAAATTAAAACCTTAATAAGTTCATTAATGCAAGCCGTTTCAAACTTGAAGACTTATGCATAGAATTAAAGATGACAAATGAGATTTCTATGGCCATACTTTACATTACATACCTTAAAGATGCATAATATCTCACAAAATATCACAAAAATTCTAGCAAATATCTAGAATTTCTTTCATGAAAAATTGTATGAGTTCAATCTACTGCTGTTTGGGCAAAACACTGCATCTTACATTTTCACTAAAGTTATGAAAACTGTCAACAAATTACTTGATTGGTAACTGAAAATATTCAAAACACTAAGAAGTTAATAACAAACTTACACCCACTAATATTAGTACAATTTTGGGATACATTATTGACACAAGATTTGTAACTATCGTGTAACCTACAGATAAGAAAAAACTTATTAATTATGAAACCAGACAATTAACTTGCTTTACAGGACTAGGTATTGGTCTCAGCATGCAGTTCTATTTAATATTTGGATGGCTTTATATAGGTATATAACTAAAAACTAGAATGTTGTAAAATCCTAAACCTCAAAGGTGAAGTAAATTATGAAAAATACATGAATATCCCTTCAAGAATTGCCTGAATGGTGGCCATATGACATTCAAAATTGAGTAAATAAAATCAAACTAAATTATGTAACCGAAATGGTTTCTGACGCCTCAACCAAAGGGGGGGTGGGACTGCCTGTGGTGATGTGACTGCTAGGGGCCAGTGGTCAGACAAGGAATGTGAATATCATATGATTTTTATTTGGAATTATTAGCATCATACAATCATGAAATAATTGTGAAATACAGTCAGTATAGACAATTCAAAAGCAATATAAGGTGCATTATTAATCAAATGGGTGGAACTCAACACTCATCTCTTCAACTTAGCCTGCGGCATTGGTTGAAAACTGTTATGTTTTCATTTTCGCTTCTTACATTAGGTCGACTGAAAATCAAGTAGCGATACTGCATTGCAGAAGTCACATTCCAATGTAGAATGGGGACTAAAAGAAAATGCTTATGCATTGAGTTATAATGTAATTAAGTACTCAATATGCTTATGACCAATTATTGAAAGATAAATTTGGAACACCTGAAATTTACCCATTGGCAAGTCACTATAACAATAAATATGAAAAATACATAACATGGCATAACAACACAAATGCCTTCACAATTGACACATTCACAGTATACTGGTAACCAATTTTCTCTAACGCGTTTCCACCACTCTCAATCATATTAAAAGATCTACAAAAATCATAATGGACAAAGTTAACAAGCAAGTCCTGGTTCCCTTAACTTAGGGAACTTCTCATAATTCAGGGATGATCATACTCAAATGTAATAAAAAATTTATAGTACCTATCTCACAGCAAGGGAAAAGCCATACCAACCTTACCCTGGCTGTCGGAGTCCAGTGAGTAGTGAAGTCTATTGCAACGAAGCATACCACCATCATCAAAAGATAAGATAGCATCTCTATCAGAAAACTCTTTTAAACAATATGACACATGTTTAATAACTGTTATAGAAAATATAATATTAAAATCTTGAAATCATATACATCAACGGTGAGATAACTTTCTAATTCCAGTAAAAATATAACAAATGATTAACTGTCAAAAATTGATAATACCTACTTTAATAAACATTATAATGTCCTCTGATGACAGATTAAAATAATGGTTAAGGGTGTGTTCAGACTGCGACCACCTGCCCAAAAATACAATGTCACCTGGGACACATCCCAAATGCTGGAAGCATTAGGAATTTGGTACCCAAATGAGATGTTGTCTCTAGGATAACTGTCAAAAATAAAATCAAAGCATAATAATACAATCAACACATATAACCATCAAAATTTCAGACCTCATAAAATCTCTGATTTATGAACTAAATAATCAATCAATTCTTAAGACAAAGAACTGGAATATTTCCAGCTGAAACCTTGTAGCCTACATTAATAAAACCTCTAACCACCTTACACATAAAATCATTCTTTTAGGCACAAAGAAACCATACCACATAGTGTCATAGTGTCACATAGTGTACTTTAAAGAGTAGCAGTATTGATGTACACATATATTTAGCACACAGCATTCGCCACACTGCTATTTCTAAAGCCAGGTGTAAGAATTGATCAGATACTAAAAACAGCAGGCTGGAGTTGCAATTCAAGTAGATTTGTTAAATTTTATAACAGTTCCTTAGTGTAAAGCATAAAAATTATACAGCAAGAAAAATCTTTAGCTGTGATTAAACAAGTACAATTGGTAAATTTTATAACAGACCTTTAGTGTAAAAGATCAAAATGATTTAGCAAAATAAATCTTTAGCTGTGATTAAAAATATCATAACTTACATGTACTAATTATTACAACAACTAACAACTTTAAATTATAAGGAAGGAGCATAAATGTATTGATAATGAAACTAAGAGTAACTAGTAATAAGAAATCAAAAATGGGTTTTGATAAAACTGATATAAAATTATTATTATCTGAATGGTTAATCAAGAACTTTCTTTTTCAAATGACAACTATGATTGTTACTCTTTAAAATAACTTTAATAATGATATTAAGCAGGCCATAAATATTCAGTTAAAAAGATAATTAAGAATTTATATAAACATTTTGGTAAAGAACCTATGTTACTTAATAGCAACTGTGATAGTTGGTATTAATAAAACTTTAATACTTAATGATAATAAATAGGCAAAAATATTTTGTTCATAAAAGACAATTAAGATGAGAATAGTAAAAAAAAAAATACTGAATAAGAATCTTTGTTATTTAATGATAACTATGATTGTTAATCTACAAACATTATAACAATGATAATAAGAAAGTAAAAAAAAAAAAAAAACATATAATTTAGAACAAATCTTAATAAACTGATTAAGAACATATGTGTGTAATCTATGGACAACCATGAATGATGGTTAGTCTTTAAAAATATAATTAAGAATTTTTAAGGAAAGTAAGCTTTTACTTCACAAATTCATCATAGTTTATGTGATAATTCCAGAACTTAACTCTCAAAGTCTACAAAGTGAACCTATAATAATCAATTTATTACAGGTACTAATCTCGAGGACGAGGCACGAAGTATAATTAATGATTAAACGAACTTACCCTAAGTGAAGTTCTATCATAATTATACGAAGTGCCTCGTCCGAAGAGATTAGTAACACCCTCCCAACCCTAAGGTATAACCATAGATATATTAAACAAGATTTCTATGGGTATAACCCAGAAGCGTTCTGGAAATATCCATAAAAAACATAAGTAACTCTAAACTAAATGACAAGTCGACACAGTGATGCCAGGAAAGAAAAAAAAAAAAAAAAACTCTAAAAACTAGTGATTGCGCGGACACTGTAGTCTCGTAACTACAAAGTGAACCTATAATAATCAATTTATTACAGGTACTAATCTCTTCGGACGAGGCACTTCGTATAATTATGATAGAACTTCACTTAGGGTAAGTTCGTTTAATCATTAATTATTAATACATGACAGCTTGCGGGTATGTCTACCAGGCATACACGAAATGACAAGACGTGTATCATTGCGCAGCTTCCTCAATTATCGAGAATAGTCACATCCTTACACAACCTGTGTTCGGCAAAGGTCGTATCCTTTTCATCTAAAATAGACCAACCTTAATTCCGGAAACGCAAAATTGTGACTCTTCTTAGTAAATGACATTTGGCCTGGGTCTTAGTTTACTTAAGGGTCTTCTTCGTAATTCAGATATGGCGCCTACTCGAAGGTACTATTTATAGACATATTCTTATATGGAACATAATTTACATGAACTGATCTTATAAGTAGATAATTTAATCAGAACTTAACCGAAGATAGTAAAACAACCTCAGATAAATAAAAGTTTAAAATAGACACTTAGTGGACATTTTTTGTTCAGATTAAATTCAATTGGCATAAATACCGAAATTGGTGAAAAGCCAGCAAAAAAGAGAACAGTTTCACGCCGAAACTCTCATGAGCACAAAACAAAATGCTGGAACGAGACCTGCGAGGTAATTACTAGGACATACGTCGCCAAGTTATTTCCTGTTTTATTTTTAAAAATAAATTGCATCCAATGAAAACTTCCTATCACAATGGCCTTGCTAGACCAAACGAGATTTAGCAAAAACAAGCATTTAACCAACATAATGTACCTACGCATAGTTGGACAACGGTATAGGCATAAACACAAACCATTTTGTTGGAAGATTGTGCTTGTACGATATTAAAATTTATGGAATAACATTTATGTTTGATAACAAGCTACCGCTCGGCAGATATATATATATATATAGTAAGTTCCCGTAAGCTAATTATTATGGAATGACACGTGGGTGGAGCCGCTGGCAAAAGCTAACAAATCATAGACTATCGTCTAAAGATGAGTATAAACTAGAGCATTTTCGCGGGCATTACAATGTAATGTCACGTTCTTACGTATGGTACAATACTGACAAATGCTCAGTTTCCTAACGCATTTCCATGTAATGTAACCTTCTTGCGAATGTTCGACGTTGCGTTCGACGTAATGCTCAGGGCGAGTGAACATGCACCTGTAACATTTCTTTGTCCCTTGCGTTCATTATTGACCTCACTTCACGCCACCCGCGCTCGTGCCTTGGCTCTATAAAATGTTACACTGAAACGCTCGTTGGTCTTTAAAATCAGGTTGTAACATAACATCGAGCGTCATGTTCGAAGTGTGGTTCGGGTAAATTTAAAAACATCGAATGCTCGATGTATTCATTGTACGGCTGTACGCACAATGAAAGTATCCTAAGACCTTTTGTGTAGAATTTCTACCAATGTAACGAAGGATCCGTTTTGCAAAAGGTTTAAGAAATGCCCAACTCAGACTGTCAGTAGTATCTCTACAGTTCGTCAAGTAAAGCACTAATGTCCATCCATCCATATACTTGACAAGTGAACATAAGAGTATTACCACATCGGTCACATTTCAAGTAGCCTCGTGTTGTCAAGTGCTCATAAATAGTGCCTCTAAGTAAGGGTCAAGTTATATGTAAGATGCAAGTGTTTCTAATAGCCGTGTCCATGTATCACGCAGTATATGATGTAGCATCCAGTGTGAGGCAGATTCTTGTTAATTATTCCATGTAATGGCCGTGGGTGCACCGCAGAATTTAGTGCTTTGAACTTTGAAATAAACTACACAGAAAAGCACAGCATTGTTCTGGTTTACGATAGTTTTTCATCGTTATAATCTAGAAAATGTTTCTTGTTTTTTTTCTTACTTAATTGTTTGCTAAGCAAGGGTTAAGTTACATTTTACGTTAGTGATGAAGCACTCGATAAATAGATTCAAGCTTAAGCCTCTAAAATGATGTTAAGTTAAAATCAGGAACTGAATTAATTTTGCCCGAAGTTCTTCTTAGTATGAATGACCTTTAAATAAGTCTACTTTACGGTTTGAAATTCTCTTAATTTGGCTTTACATTTTGGTGTTTTATTAAGTTTTAGAAACAACTTATATTTTGTTATTGTAATAACTTAACAAGGTTTTTCGAATAACTGTCCAACACAGCTAGGATACTTTTTGATAATGAAATTAACCGCTCCCCAAGGGTGGAATCCATCAATATAAAATTCACAAAAGATAATCTATGGTAGTGGCTCAGACCAGAGACGTTGTAATACCTAGACGGAACGTATTTACGACGAAAAAGAAACTGTCAATTCTTTCGTTCTTGCTTATAGAGAAACTCTATGAAAAAGAAAGAGACAAACATAGACAAACGCTACCATCCTAAACGTCAAAGAGACCACTTTTTAGTCACTGTTGTAACCCATCGGTTAGCAGCTCTAATCAAAGTTTTTCGCTGTTTTCAAGCCTTTGTATCGTTTATATCAGGAAGAATTTTGTTGTTTAATTATCTGCATGAACCATGTCGTGTATGGCTATCGGTTGCAAGAGTAGAATGAGTGTATTAACAGAACATAATCAAAGTATATCTTTCCACAGGTGAGTTATCGACTAGCATACTGAAATTATTGTGCAGGGAATACATTTCATAGGCTGTCTGGAATAAAGGTATCTAAGTTCTAAATACGTCAAGGACGTATAGTATCATTTAAACCATTCTATTTAGTGAAATAATTAACTTTTATACGTTCGCTGATAGAGCTATGACAGTTTACGTACTTACGTTCTGATGTTAGAGATGTGACAAAAGTCACGAGAAAGATTTATCGATACTGTATTTTTATTTTACTTACTTTAATTTATTTCATAAAGTTTATTTGCTATTGTGATTATTAATCTAATATCGATTGTGCACAGGTTTCCTAAGAGTACTTATTTAAGAAATAAGTGGATCAAGAATATAAAACGAGCTAACTGGACACCTTCACTATATTCTCGCATGTGTTCACTGCATTTTAATGAATCATGCTATCGCTATCCCTTGACCCATTTATGGACACAGGTTGATGAATCATGTTAATTTTTACATATTACTGTTTTAAATTAAATTATTATATTTAAACAATATTGTTATTTTTATTTCCTTTTATATACATACTCGTCTGTAAACTTTCTTTTCAGTCTTCATCAGTATATCGATCAGTACATGTCTGTACAGTCGTACGAGTGTACCAAAATCTGTCACTTTGATCTCATGATGTACCTCGTTTTTGCGCAAGGTATGAATAAACATTATTATACAACTCGTATAATGCGCAGAAAAAATACGAAAGAATGGAATTGTACTCTTACAATGACTGATAAGTTCACTCTTTGTACGAGTACACATTCACTCTTTAAATAATTATAAAGATTCCCTACAAAAAAACGTAAAATTAGCCGCAGTCAGGGACGATTCTTACAGACATTTGACCAAATTTGTAGATCGCTCCAAAACTAAACTCAATAATATCGATATGACAGTGGCACAGATCTAGTACTGATATATGTCTATAGATAAGTATCTATAGCATACTCGGCCACACTGGCACAAAAGGTGGCATAGACAAAAGTATATCTATCTCTTTTTGCTTATGACGTTATCTGTGAGTGCGAAAGTGAATACCGATATTAAAATTGCGTCTTAAACACGTTCCGTCTAGGTATTACAATGTCTCTGGCTCAGACGGTGAGTTGACATGTCTATGGTATGAGTGTGCGATCGGTGACTGAAAGCCGTGCTCAGAAAATCCAGCCCCGGTGTAGTAGTGAGTTTACATATAGCTAAAATGCTGAAGTAAATGCGACGAAGCGTTAATCTGTTGTAAGTCTGCTAGCTGCAACTAAATATCCGTAGGTGGCAAATACGTACTCATACGAGTATTATGGTAGATCGCATGAAGTTTATGCTGCAAAGTCAGTACGAGTATTTGGGCAACGATAAGAATTTTAATGAAACTACCTGAGCTGGGATAGCTTAAGAGTAATTTATTGAAAATTGATAGTTTAAGTTTAGTTTACGGAGTCGATATAATATCATGATTATATGATTTTCAGTATCTTCGGAAACGTTATTTGCAGAAGGGCTAACTTTTAAAACGTGCAAAATTAAGCTCTGATATGTGGTCATGTTATTACGAATATTTATCGAGACTTTTTGAGTTTACCATCGTGGTGAAAGGATTAATCAGTTAAATTAATCAGTTCAATAATAGTATTTTTTAACAATAACTTTTGATATAATTTTTTTGTAGTTGTGACTTTGATTCTGCGTTACCGAGTGCTACCAGTCCAGGGAGTGCCGGGCGTTCGGAATCACAGTACGAATTTGGTTAACGCCGGTCGGGAAGCTAGTTTCATGCACTCCTATCGCAACAAGGATTCCAGTAATCTACCACTACAGGCCACTATATTGCCTTGCATTTCATGGTCGTCAAAGGAACCTTTTGATCTCAGGATCTAAACCAAATTAGTAAGTAACTCCACACAAAGGCATTTAGTGCCATTGTTGTCCACAGAATATAGCTTAAGATATTGACTATTATACTATACGTACGCCTTGACATCAAGCCTTCCTTTTCACAGGGATTTGGTTCACATAGATTTTCCTGTAAATATCTATCGCCCATTGTACACTTTTATATGTGAACGTTTTTCCTGTATGTTTTTTTGTGGTGTACAATAAAGTATATAATAATAATAATAGTATTTTTTGTATCAAAAAAACATCTGCTCTCCGCTTTACCACTTTATGGAAAATCTTGTTTTAACTAGACGGGTATATATCTTTTTCCAATAAAATTTCTTAAGCAGTCAGTTTTTGTTTTTTAAATTATTATTTTTATTTACAACTTTTAAGTTATAATTTTTTTTTTTTGAATTTCTTTTAAACCTTTATTTGGTATATATTTTTGTAATCACCTTAAAACCCTTCATTTTGGTACACCAACCGACGGATAAGAAAATAAAAATTGGGCCCCACACAATATAGTGCCCAAAAGCCGCCATGTTTTTTTTTTATTTCACCTATCTAAGAACACTTGGGCAGTCAAGACGTATCCAACGATGTCTTAATTATATAATTCCGTCAAGCGGTTTGAAAGATATAGGGTAATAAAGAATATTACATACATACATACAAGATACGCGCGAAAAATATAACCTTTTCCTTGCAGTCGGGTAAAAAGAAAGATAAAGATACAAATTGAAATGTTACAGATAGACAGAGTGATTTTCACATTATTAATATCATAAGGCTCTGAGAACTCTACAATTGCGAAAAATATATAAACTGTCCATAAAAACTCGTTGTTGTTGGACAGCTACTGATACACACCCACTCTATGGCAATGTTAAGGGCTCTTCACTTAATCGTCAAGCGTGAGTGGTTATATAACTTTCCAATACAGCTTTTCCATTTATCCGTGTTCGACATGGGATGGGATGGTTATGAGCGAGCGAAGTTTTTTAATCAACGAATTCTTGAATGTAGAATTAAATTAATTACGAGTATAGGTACGTATGGATCTATTGTATGTATTTTTCGCAATGAAACAAGTGTTATTTGATTAAATTGGGTATACGGCATAGGAAACCCAGCCAGTAATTTCCGTCAACCTTGTTTGAAACTTGCATGTGTCGAAATGGTTTCCTTTTATTTGCATGCAGTTACATAGTTATTATAAATGCGGTAAAGAAAGAAACCATGAACTAAGTAGAACGTATCATGAAACTATTTAACAGTGTTGACGTGGCTACCTACTCTAGTTAGCTGAGTTCCTATGCAAATAACTTGGATGCAAATGTAGTGATATTATTGCCTCTTTGAGTGTTTATTGGAGAATAATTTTGTCGTTATGAAACGTTTATCGAATTTACCCATTGAATATTCAATTTGAATTTAAATTAAGAAATATTCGAAGACTTAATTTGAAGGTTGGTAGCAATATCTAATATTGAATACGTATATATATTTACATACGAATTGCCGCTGTAGGTATAAGGAAATTACTTCTGAATGTCGGTTACACGTGGCAGTGATTACAATAAAAATAGTTCATCCGTACAAATGGCTGCGGATGAATAATTCCATAGAGACAACTGCTAACGTATAAACCAGTTAGCATCGTGTACAGTTCCGAAGTGGGCCGGTACTTCTTTGTATGAACCAACTTGCCAACTTTCCTAAGATCGTGTACCTACGTCTGTTCAAGTTTTGAATTCAAATCTTTGGTTAGCACCTATGTGCTCTACGAACTTACAATAAACTCGTAGAACAAGAAAATGTTTTTCAAAATCTTCGTGTGTCTTAGCTTTGCCTGAACATTGGCTGAAAATTTTCCACCGTGATACCGAACGTTGCTGATGTACCTGAATGCGGATTGAGATAGGATTTTTACTAAAGCCTTGCAGAAAGCGAGCGTGTAGATAAATCAGGATTCCATTATAGGAGTCTGCAGGAACACTTACCAATATTATAGTAATGGAACTACGAGTTGGAAGCGGAAAATTGTCTCATGCTGCTCAATGAAAATAATTACAACCAAGGAAGGTGATACAGCGCGTTAAGAATTTCATTGACGTCAACGTAATAGAAGGTGTCGCGTGAAATAAGCTACAACACGAAAATGTTCGCAAACGAGACACTTTATTGACATTAAAGCTACAAGGAACAAAGCTGTAACAAACGATATACCGGCTAGGGCCGTGTATATATGGAAAGATATTGGCCAATAACTTAGCACCAAATAGTCGGATTTGCCCTTGGGACCGAGGATTTTATTTGTCAAGCGTACAATGAGAATAATATAAATAATTTTATCTCATTTTTATCTTGGTTAACGCTAAAATTGATCGGTCCGAATGTGGTTACCGTTTTTATTATTGAGGACAAAATATACAGTCTAGTGAGTAGTCTTATTTGGGTAATTGTATTTTTTATTAGAAAGGTTAAAACATTTTTCAAGAATTTTGAATTCTCTTTTCTCTCTTTGAGATTCTCTAGTCGCTTGTTTGTGCAAGCCCTGTCAACATATTTACATGTTCAATGTGAGTCGTCTCGTTATGTTTTACTTTATACTACAACGCAAATGCGTCCACACATAAGGACCAAGCGTCGATAATAACGTTTTCTCGCCTTTATACGCCGTTTTCGCTTTATTTACCTACCTACTTAATAATTATTCACATAAAATCACAGGCTAAAAGTACGGTTTAATAATATCTATAATTAAATATCACATTTATGAAAATTAAGGAAAAAAAAGTAATTGTCACATTTATGATAGAGAACGGTTCTATTGATATGGATGCAAAAACAAGGTTTGTATGAAATATATTTTTTGGAAAATCCACCAGTAAATGCCGGAATTGCACCCTTACGAAGCTAGGGCGAGTCATTAGTATATCATAAAATAATATTGAAAAACAATCATTAACGAGGCATATTAACAATCGGTTTAACACAATAAATGAAATATTTGAACAATTTCTATTAATGTCTAATTTACACAATTTAATCAGAGCCAGTGAGTTGTACAAATGAACTAAGTAGCAAAAATGTATCCGGATAGTGATCCAATCTGCGAGAGACTGAAGGCTTCATCAATCATTGTACCAGATCCCAGAGCAGATATGTCAGACTGTATGAAAGAAATAGGATGGAACTAATCACTGCAGTCTTTTAGGAATCCCGTAATTACTCCATTGTGTATTTCGATAAGAATGTCTATGTAGTATATATTTTTAGGATTTTGCCAAATGGTAGTAGACTTCGTTCGGAGAAGTAAAACTACCGTAACTATTTCAGCTGGTAAGCGAGATTTGCTGAGTCTCAGATTAGAGAGTATTAGTGCTATTGGTGCTGGTGTAAGTCTTGACAACATTTACAGCTGCATGCAGCAACATTTCAGTTTTCACTTAGGGTGGTCTGCTAGTTGAACATTTCAGTTTTGTATACTGTAATATTTTGACAATTGACTATCACTGTGAGCCGATTATGGCGTGGTGGCTCCTTTCGTAATTGAGGTCGAGGGTTCAAAACCGGGCAAGTACTAATGTGCCTTTTTAAATTGATATGTACTTTCTTAGTTTATCTTGGACACACACATGTGATACATGCAACGGTGAAAGAAAACATCGTGAGGAAACCTAGACTTATATAGTCAATGTAAGTCTGAAATTGCCAAGTCAGAGACCTGTGGGGTTCCCAGAGGCGGCTTAATTAACTCTGACACCAGTGGCGGACACATCCTTGCATTCAAAGAAGAAACAGATTTACAGACGAGTCTTGGGACAATAAACCTTAGACATCTACATCAAAACTTCTTATAGAACTAAATTTGTGTCAACTCGTGCCTATCTTCTCAGGTAGGTATCATAAAGACTAAGGGATGACGCCAGGAGAAGTATCGACGCCTAGCTAATGTTAGCTAGGCGTCGATACTTCTCCTGGCGTCATTGCGATGTAGGAGGGACCACTAATCCGTTTGCCAGGTGTGGCAATATTCTCTTTATTAGCAGACCCGTGTTTAACAGAGTACGTTTATGGGTTTTATGAAGTAAGAATGTGTTTACTGTGTGTTCTAAGTTAAGTACACACAATACCGGACCGGAGCAAACTTTTTTATAAATACTAAGTATGCCCATTTCGTTATAGGATGTATTCTTAAAAAAATTAAATCATTACGTGTCCGTACTTAGGCCTGTCGGAAGTCATGCAAATCTGATCTATTTTACAAGCTTTTTATTAATTTGCAATGTATGTATGTCTAATTCAAATTAAACTTATTGCATCCATAATGTACATACAGATGGTAAATAATTACAGAAACAATTATGGACCCTGTCGGGCACAGCAACATTCTAGATACAGTCTGTGTCTAGGAGAGAGGACTAGCGCTTATTATTTTCCTTAATAGTTAAAATTGTAGTTATTCATTTCCTATCTATCTGCTATTATGTTCTTATATAATAATATGTGTGCCTTTCTATGTTCATGTTTTGTTAGTAAAGCAGTTATCCTCAACCGATTAAGATGAAATTTTGCATACCAACACTTTTGGGTTGGATGAGAATGCACGGTAAGCTGAAAACGTTCTTTAAAAAAATATATAAAAATAAAATGAAAACCAGTTCTAAATTCACTTGCGACGACACATAAGCATTTAGGTACTGTCAGCCTGCATGCAGCAAAATGGATTGTTACAGCATCCAACTTTTACAACACCTAGTCTGCATTAATTAATTAAAACATAAGTATCGAAAAACCAACATTTCATAGCATTTTTATTGTATTTTTATGGTAACGATAGAATCAGTAATTCGATTTGAGGGCGTGCAATTAATCTAAGTAACACTCGTTAAACGCTGTGAACGTGTCTCTAGCTACATACTTAATTCAAGGATTATATCGGTACTCTTCGAAAATAGCAGATAAAGTATATTGGACATGGACTGCGCATCATAGATCTTGTTAATTAATCATGACAGACCGTCGCGTCGAGATGCATCGACTACTGAGCGCTGATAGATGCTCTATTAGGAATTTCTGTTTACGTAAGGAAATATATAGGATATTAGTTCAACGGGTAGAGATTGCGCTGGCTGGGCAATATCAGTAATGTTCATCCGAACTAGAAACTTTCAAGCTCATCCTTTATTTTCCAGAAATCTTTGACGACAAAGGAAAAAGCCTTTTTACAATTACAGCTGCAAACGAAGACTAAACTTTTTTGTATTATATTTTAAAGTGCACGGTGCTACTTTGATTTAATAATTTATACTTGGAGATCTCACTTAGTATAAGTTATAACCCAGTTTTGGTGGATATGAAGAAAATGTTCTAAATTTTACGTTTGCTAATGCGAATACTATTTTTAATTTTAATTAGACATAGCTGGCGGCCAGGCTTATTTGTATTGAACAAGAATTTCAATTATAAAAGCTCCAGGATATTAAACATTTTCGACAGCATCGGAAGCTTTGCTTATGGTGCAGTCACTGTACGTTTAGTTTTATCTGAATTCTTTATTTCTTTTTTGACAGGCTTGTTGAGTAAAACGGTCTCTGGTAAGCTACAGATAGGGTTGCCAACTTTTTTTACAAGAAATAAAGTATATTTAGGTCTGGGAAGGAAAATAAACAGTATGTTAGAAAAATGCACAGAATTTTTTATGTTTTAAAGGTATTTATTTATTATATACTTTATTGTACACTACTTAAATAATTACAGGACAAAACATTTATAAAGATATGTGTACAATGTGTGTGGTATATATTTTTAGTGCCTTTCGCACAACTTATCAATTAGTATTATTTTTAAAAGTCTCGCCACAATCCAAACAAAAAATAAAAGAATTTGTTTATTAAATTTTTGCACTCATTAGGTACATTGAATATTTGACATTGGCATATTCGTTCTGAAACGCCACTATTGTGACTACGCTCAACGCTGCACTGAGTTAGTGTGTGCTTAGTGTTAGGCATTTTGATGCTGATAACTGTATTTTGTGTACTTTATTATTGTTCAACAGTAAAAAGCGTAATGTAGTAGTGTGTGCTGTGTGTAATATGTGTGTGGCGTCATGTATGTTGGCAACTACACACACATTTCACACTCACACTTTACACTTCTACAGATCACTTCCTGGAGTTACGTGGAGATTCTTTGAACGATTTGTCTCGAAATTATCCAGAAGAGAACTAGAGTATCTGACATACTTAGAGACTTGTAGAGTTTCCTAGCTAAAGTGGTGGTGAGCTGGCTATATTTGTATCACAGCAGCATCGCAAAATTTCTCGCGTATTATAAATCGTTATTTTTTCTTTTAGTTGACAGACGTGATATTTAAACATTTCATAATCAGAAAATAATTTGTCCGTGTCCGTCAGGTAGAAAAATATCTCTTTTACAAAAACATAATAAACACATCGACATGAATTGAAGCAATGTACAAGTGGCCAGATACCTCTCCTACCAATTATAAACTCGTAGTTTTTATCTGAAACGGTTCCAAACCGTTTTTAAATAAGTGGAAAGT
The DNA here is from genome assembly GCA_948252205.1 of Orthosia incerta. Lineage (NCBI taxonomy): Eukaryota > Metazoa > Arthropoda > Insecta > Lepidoptera > Noctuidae > Orthosia > Orthosia incerta. The sequence continues at coordinate 21,664,410 of OX411753.1, read as the reverse complement.
ATTCCAGGATACTAAACTCTGAAGTGAGCGGTTTCGTTTCGCTACGACTACGAGATATATTTAATACGGAATACGCGGCGTAGCACGTACAGAGGCGTAGTTAGGGTGATGCAGGTAGGGCACGTGCCCTAGGTCGATAAAATTGCCAATTATTTAAATAAGTTAAACTATTTTTATACTGTTATACCTAATAAAATAAAATAATAATAAAAATAAAACAATAAAATATATATATTTCTATACTGTTATACCTAAAACTTCGTGATTTCGTATCAAACAATCACGTTCGCAATTTCCGCGTTTCACGAATGAGCGACAGGGAATGAGTAATGCACCCGCGCCGCGTAGGCAGCGTAGGTACGCTCGTTCGATGGGTCTAGAAATATTGTGGGATTATCGATTTATTTGCGTTGCAGAAGGCCAGGAAGGTGCATATACAATGTGTCCGTTTAATAGTAATAAAACTTTAAGGTTAAAGTTAAATACACATAATTTTATCGATAAAAACAGCCCATACAAGGTGTCCAATCCCAACAGTTTCAAAGATAGAGCAATTTTAGTACCTACTTACTTATTTATTATGACAATATTCACATGTGCTAGGTTGACGATAAGACCGCCCATTGTACACTTACCTTTATAAATATTTATCCTGTATTTTTATATGGTGTAGGTACAATAAAGTATATGTAGGAGGAAGGTATATTACTAACTAAATAACTTTGGATGTAGGTCTCACAGATAGAGCGTACATTTAATGTTATTTTTGCGGCCATGGCATAGAAAATGTAAAAATATTCAACTAACACACAAAATATAAAATAAGGTTTCAGAAGTAAATTCCTTTAAAAAAAAAACAAACAATCTTGAACGCATTTAATTATTTTAATAACAAAAATTAAAGTACCCTACAAATCTGATTTATCGCTCATAACACCATTGATTAAAAGAAATAAGACACCAATCACACAGTAACAAAATAGCATGTACTTACAGAGCTTAATAACACCCTTATCAACTTTAATCGATTTGACAGACAATAACAAATCACGTCGACAACTACCGCACTCTACGAAGGCCAGCGAGCAAATGACCGATACAGCCGCGTTCGCTGCCTTTTATAGACATCATTATAAAAATAGAAAGTTATTCCCTAAATCGGCCTATCCCGACGTAGCGTCGTCCTCGGCGCGGTCCTCGTAATGCTCGTCTCCTACCGGGTCCGAGTCTGCAGATGTGTGTTCTTCGCTGCTCCTGGTCGCTTCAGCACTAGGTGGTATGGATGCTGATGATGACCCTGCACCGGGATCACACACTTCATCATCTGAAATATTACCACAATTAAAACTTGCCTTAAGTTTATCAAGTGTAAGCATACAAAACATGCAACTAATAAAATAAGCATCCATCCAGAGCTTCCATTGTTTTATTACTCAGTCTTCACATCGGCCCATGTCGCTTTATCGGTGGTGTTGAACCGCATCTGTGAACAAATCAGACAGAAGGCGTCCCCGCTGTCTGAGGTTGACGGAGGCATCGCTGAATCGCACGTCAACGCTTTCATCATAGACCAATACCTCTCACTATAGGTATGTCTATCAGAACGGAGGCATCACTGAATCGCACGTTCCATCACATATTTCTCATTAGTTAATAACACAAGCTATACACATAAGCTATACACATAAGCTATGCCACATGATTTTGGGGCGGACGGAGGCATCGCTGAATCGCACCTCCTGCACACAAAATCATTTTTCACGTTATACGTACCAATGCGGACGGAGGCATCACTGAATCGCACGTCCTGCACACAAAATCATTTTTCACGTTATACGTACCAATGCGGACGGAGGCATCGCTGAATCGCACGTCCTGCACACAAAATCATTTTTCACGTTATACGTACCAATGCGGACGGAGGCATCACTGAATCGCACGTCCTGCACACAAAATCATTTTTCACGTTATACGTACCAATGCGGACGGAGGCATCGCTGAATCGCACGTCCTGCACACAAAATCATTTTTCACGTTATACGTACCAATGCGGACGGAGGCATCACTGAATCGCACGTCCTGCACACAAAATCATTTTTCACGTTATACGTACCAATGCGGACGGAGGCATCACTGAATCGCACGTCCGGCCCAAACGATCACCGTGAGTGCATGTAAGTAAGCCGATCTGCCACCATTTCACAACTCATATTTGAGTATGTAAAAGGCCAAATTGAGAAACTGAAATGTACGTGGCAAAAAGGGACTAAAAATTATTAAGCTAAACATGATCATGGCAGAGCGACTTACCAAGACCGCACATGTGTAGGGCCGTCATAACTCACCTTCAAAAAAACTTGCACACGACTCTGGACACCATTCACCGTTCCAGAGCACCATGTACTCTGCGGCTGCCTGAGTGGTCTTGCCGTATGAACCACTAATGAGTTTCAGCTGGTAACGGCCACTGGGTAGTGTTTTGATCACTCGATATGGTCCACGCATTCCAGGATCTAGTTTGCCTGTAGACTGGGAGTATTTGACTACAAAAACCAGATCGTTAACATTAAAAATGCGTGGTGCTCGCCTCTGTCGGTTGACATAAGCGTCTTGTTTAGCTTGGTTTTGGGTCAGCAGTTGGTGAGCTCTGGTTCTGTCCAGCTCCCGCCGGCTTTCACGATTCTGAGACATCTCAACCGCGACATCACGAACTAGTGTCCGAACGACAGGTATGGTGGCTTCCGTGCCAACCAAGAGCTTCAGAGCTGAAGTTTGCGTTGTCTTGTGCTTGGTAATGTTCAGAACAAGTTGGAGTTTCCACAGTTGTTCCGACCATTTTGAGTGCTTATGATTTGATTCAATACGAATCATATTTAAAACAGTCCTAACGTATCTTTCCACCTGTCCGTTAGCATTGTGCATTTCGGGCGTTATGAAATGAATATTACAGCCAAACTCAGTTAAAAGTTTGGAGAATCCCGAGGATTCGAACATTCGTCCGCGGTCAGCCACCACAAGTTTGGGGGCACCAAAGAGTGAAATTACGTTGGTAAACGTGCGTTTAAGCTCACTCACATCTTGTTTATGAATGGGATATAACAAACAATACTTCGAAAAGGAATCAACCACCAATAAAACAAACTTATATCCTTCAGATTCGGGTAGTGGACCAAGTACGTCCGTATGTAATGTTTCGAAAGGGGTACTAGGCTTTTCCCAGGATGTAATTGGTTGGTGAGGGGCTCTAGGAACACGTTTACTTGATATACAGACAAGACAATGTTTTACGTATTTTGCTACAAATTGACGAAGACCGGGGAACCAGAAGTACTTAATGATTAAGTCAAGAGTTTTCTCCGCACAGACGTGCTCGTGTTCGTCATGGAAAATTCTTAGTAAACTTAACCTGTGTCCTTTGGGAATAAAACAAAGGAGTCTAGCTTCCTCGCCCACTGGCGTATATCGATAATAGAGGAGGTCGTTTTGTTGGACGTACCGTTGAGAGTCTAACTCTCCGTCCTGTAACTTCTGCAGAAGACTTTGCGTCTCATCGTCTGCAGATTGAGCGATTTGTGCCCAATTGCGTGGCCTAGATATTTGATGCACTATGGCATCTGGGACTGGGTTTCGGCTAAGGTAGTCTGCATGTGTCATCATAGTACCTTTTCTATAATCGATATCAAAATGAAAATCTTGTAAATAGATCCACCACCTGGCGACGCGCGGAAGCAGGTCCCTCTTATTTTTGGTGGCTTTAAGGGCGTTGCAGTCTGTGACGACTTTGAAGTTTATGCCGACAAGATAATGGCGAAATTTTTGGATTGCCCTTACGACAGCCAAAGTTTCCAGCTCGTATGAGTGATACCTGCTCTCGGCGCCCTGGGTGGCTTTACTATAGTAAGCGACTACATGCTTCGTACCATCGACCTTTTTCTGCATTAGTACTGCACCATAACCAACACTGCTGGCGTCGGTATGTACTTCAGTAGGTAGGGACTGGTCGAAGACGGATAGTATTGGTGATTTAGTCAAGCAGTCTATCATCTCTTGCCTAGCCCCTTCTTGCTCTGGACCCCAGCAAAAGGCGACCTCCTTTTTCATTAAGCGTGTTATACAAGCGGTTTTAGTGGCGTAATCCTTAATGTATCGTCGGAAATACCCCGCCAAACCTAGAAACTGCCGGACTTGTTTTACGTTACGCGGTGTCGGCGCATCTACAAGTGCTTGAATCTTTCGGGGGCTCGGTCTAACCTGACCCTGACTTATTACGCGCCCCAAATACTCAACTTCAGTGGACAGGAAAGAGCACTTTCGCAAGTTTATCGAAAAACCCGACCCAGTGAGTGTTTCCAGAACCTTTCTCAATAAGCTGATCCCCTCATTGACTGTGTTACTCATACAGAGTACGTCGTCGACGTATACCAACACATTGCCAGCCTCAATATGCTCACGAAGGGTGTTATTAATGATTCTCTGATAGACTATGGGAGAGTTCGTCAAACCGTAAGGCATTCGAAGGTACTCATAATGTCCTTCCGGCGTGACGAACGCAGTTTTACGAATTGAATCGTCTTCAATGGCTATTTGGTGGAACCCTGTAGCCATATCGAGGCTGCTGAAGTATTTAAAGTTGCCCAGCCTGTCTATGTGGTCGTCAATCAATGGTAATGGGTACCGGTCTCTAACAGTTAGTCGATTGAGTGCCCTATAGTCGACGCACATCCTGTCGCTACCATCCTTCTTCTTTACCAATATTATGGGGCTGGCGTACTCAGAGGTGGAGTCACGAATGATACCCTTATCCTTCAAATCGCTCACAATTTCTCGAACTTTGAGTTTTTCCGAGTGTGAAAGTTTGTAAGGTCGGTAAGCAACAGGTGTATCGTCTGTAACCTTTATAGTCATTTTACCGGTTGAGACGGTAGTCGAAGCAGTGCCAGATATGAGGTATTTCGAAAATTGTTTTATTAAGTCTTTAAGACACTCGAGTTCAGCACCCTGAAGAGGTGTGTTAATCCGTAAGTCGTCATCGGACACTGCGTGGACGGCCCTCCCAACGGCTCGATTTAGACGCTGCCTATCCCTAGTACGCACGTACGTGATACCGTCACGGTTAAGGATATCGGTTCCTATCACAACGGGGGTAGACATACAAGAGCCTGGCACTACGACAAAGTCGGCTTCAATAGAGATTTCATCAAACTCAATAGTTAACGTAACGTAGGAGTCGGTTTGGATAGTAGAGTCGCTGATTCCTTTCAAAACACAGTGCCGAGGTTTCCGTTCGCAAGTAAAGTGTTTCAATGCATCAGACGAGACTAATGAGACATTTAAGGCTCCACTGTCGATAAGAACATCGACAGGGATGCCCTGAATAATTGCAGTCTTAAGGTCGCTGCTTTGCGAAGAACCTGCCACGGGGGTAGAACATAAATTTATGTTACGCTTATTACGTGAGCCTGATCTTTCTTTAGCAAAACAAACATCCTCACTATGTCCCGGTTTTTTACAAAAACCACAGGCTAATTTATTGGTACTATCCGGGGTGATAATAGACGCCTGATCAGCTTTGAGCTTCTTGGGGCAAGCGTTAGATTTGTGTCCCAGTCTTCCGCAGGCAAAACATTTTAAGTTTGATGAACGGTTATTATTCGATGGCTTGGAAGGATGGTTCCGATTTTCTAATTTAGCGCGCGAAGGTTTGGTGTAAATAGATAAAAATGAAACTAGATCGTGTAACTTTAGATTAGCGTTGGCGGTCGCAGCCCTAACCTGAGCGTCTGTTATACCGCGTATGACTATCAAAGTCATCAGTTCGTCACTTAGTCCCTTAACTATCTTGAGGCGTAGTAACGTCCTTCTCGCATACTCAGCATATGTGCTGTACTTATCAGAAGTCGTATGCATCGTATCATAAAGAATATTTGCGTAATCGAGTTTCCGTGGGCACAAAGGCTTAAACTCGTTAATGAAATTGGTCCACGTTCGGTCACTGGTCACCCATTCATTTAACCAGGTGCGTGCGTCCCCTTTAAGGCATATCGATACACGCGATAGACACTCCGAATCTCCCCAGTTACTAGAAATTCTGGCTCTTTCAACTTCCTCACACCACACATCTATGTCATTGATAGTAGGATCGAAGTTAGATACGAAGTATTTTTGAGTTTTGTCCGAATTTATCGATCGAATCGCTTCAGCTAATATCCGCGCTGAATCAGTCACAGATTGTTCGTTACGGGGGTGTGTATCGACACTCGGCACCTCGGTCGTAATGCTCTCGGCCGTGGGTATATTTAACGTGGCCGTTGAACTAGGTAACAAAGTTTCAGGTATCGGGTTTCTGGCCTGAAGGGCCTGAGCGTTCTGTAATTCACTGATCGGGGGAGTGTGAGACCTTATGGGCGTGCTATGCTGAACTAGCTGGCTATGAAACTCGGTCGCATTACGTAAGGTGGAGCGTTCTGTTTCTAACGTATTTAAACGAGATAGAATCGATTGTAATGTTTGTTGCATTGTTACATTTTGATCGCCTAGATTAAATCGCGGGCGCACCCTACTGTTCGATCGAGATCTACTCGTGTGGTAAATTCTACTCCTGGAGCGAGTGCGGTCTCGCGAACGAGATCTATCCCGAAGTCTATCCCGAGACCTATCCCGAGACCTATCCCGAGACCTATCCCGAGATCTATCCCGAGACCTATCCCGAGACCTGCGATACCTATCGTGTCGACGTGACCTGTCACGAGATGCATGCCGGCTATCGGCCATGTCAAATCAAAAAACAAGTACCAAGGTTTTAAAATAAAGTGTTTGTTTGGTGTCCTATTTATTTATTTTTAACCGATACTAAAAATCAATAGTAGAATTTAGTGGGCGTTTTCTTTCGGAAAAGAATCCCACTTCTGAAATAAGGTTTCAGAAGTAAATTCCTTTAAAAAAAAAACAAACAATCTTGAACGCATTTAATTATTTTAATAACAAAAATTAAAGTACCCTACAAATCTGATTTATCGCTCATAACACCATTGATTAAAAGAAATAAGACACCAATCACACAGTAACAAAATAGCATGTACTTACAGAGCTTAATAACACCCTTATCAACTTTAATCGATTTGACAGACAATAACAAATCACGTCGACAACTACCGCACTCTACGAAGGCCAGCGAGCAAATGACCGATACAGCCGCGTTCGCTGCCTTTTATAGACATCATTATAAAAATAGAAAGTTATTCCCTAAATATAATATATTTTTGTATTGGATCCTAACAGTCAATTTTAAACAAAATTTCACCAGATTTTTTTTTTTCTGAACTACTCTAAAAGTGTAGCTAAGTAGTAATTCACACCTAGTTCCAGTTAATTTCTGGTTTCCTGGTAGTTTTCAAAAATAAACAATTGGGACAGTTGAATTTTAAAACATCTATCGATATCATTTATTACTAATCCTTCACGCTCTTCTCTATGTTTAATCGTAGGTGCGCTTCGAGGAATACTTTTGGTGCGCTTCGAAGAAAACCCCAATTTACGAAGGGGCGCAACTGTGATGCGTGCCCTGGGCGCCATTTTCTCTTACTACGCCCCTGAGCACATAGCAAGTAGTTCCTACGTAGACTGACGTAGGGGCGTAATATATAGCAAGTAGTTCCTACGTAGTCAGACGTAGCGTCGTAGCACTATTAGTGATAACATCTTCGTTCAAGAATTTCGGTGGGAAATGCTGAACGTAGCAATTGGTTTTTGGGTTCCGTAGCCAAATGGCACCCTTATGGATTCGTCATGTCTGTCTGTCTGTCTGTCCGTCCGTATGTCACAGGCACTTTTTTTCCGAAACTATAAGAACTATGTTGTTGAAACTTGATAAGTAGATGTATTCTGTGAACTGCATTAAGATTTTCACAAAAAATAGAAAAAAAAACAATTAATTTTGGGGGTTCCCCATACTTAGAACTGAAACTCATTTTTTTCCATCAAACCCATACGTGTGGATAGGTCTTCAAAAATGATATTGAGGTTTCTAATGGCATTTTTTTCTAAACTTAATAGTTTGCGCGAGAGACTTCCAAAGTGGTAAAATGTGCCCCCCCTCCCCCCTGTAACTTCTAAAATAAGAGAAAGAAAAAACAAAAAAAAAATATGATGTACATTACCATGTGAACTACCACCGACAATTGGTTTGAACGAGATCTAGTAAGTAGTTTTTTTTTAATACGTCATAAATCGTAAACCGCAATTTACCAATGACGGAACCCTTCGTGCGCGAGTCCGACTCGCACTTGGCCGGTTTTTTTTAATACTTTATTAAAAAATACCGGTTTTTCTAATTACCGTTTTATATAGTATAATCGGATCAGTACCTGCTGAACCTTGTACAAAAATTATGTTTTCGAAGTATATTATTATTTCTTATAATTTCGGTCTTCGGGTAGGGAAAACTTATATTTGGTTTTGCGATTGCGAATTTCTTAATAGACTGTAGCAACGCACACTCGTTTCTTAAATGGATCTTCCTTCAATACAAGAAGCGAAATGTAATTGCTATACACAGTATTTCGGGTATTACTTCGTTATTTCGACTGGAATACTGAAGTAATCATTTATTGATTTTTGTGTAAATGTTATTGTTGTTTTTATTCATTATTGTTTTAGTTATATAGTTATAAGTTTATTTATTGTCACTAAAGTTATGCATCTCATTGGTAGTCGAAATAAATAATAATTACTATACACTCCTGTGTATATCTTCAGGGAATACTGGTAATACTGTGATGTTTCGTATGTTTATTTCCCCGTAATATGTTTATCATCCGGAATGTTTGTATCAAACCGTATTCATTTGATAAAATACGCCTCACCTCAATCCGAGGGCCATATAAGTGCTTTAGCAATGGCCAATTAGGTACACTATGAATGCCCCCGACCCGCCCGCATCCTATATTTGCCGAGTTATCGGCTATTGTAATTGAACCAGAACGAAGTAATAGTTAACATTTGTTGAAAACGCGAGTTTCACACATTTGTACGTACCTACTTACGTAACCTTCCAACCATATTATTGTCATTGGTTTTCAAAATTAATTCCCATTGACGGAAGTAGCGTTAATCACTGTGAAATACCCAAATTTGGGTGAGATAAACTATGAGCAGTTGGAAGTGTTAATTTGAGCGTTAACTTCATCAATAATATACATCACTGAGCACAATTATTATTTTGTAAACATTGCTGCTCAACTACTTAATTAAGTAAACTTATCAACTTTTGGAAAAGAAAAAATAAAGTAATTGCTTTGATTTACTGAGAATATATTTTAATAATAAGAAGAGCATCTGTAATATATATATATATAAATTAGAATGTTTATACAGTAGTCAACATGTTCAGTAGATATTATTAGTTGGTCGGTTTAATTCAGTAAATTTTTATTTCTTAGGAATCGAACTGAGATATGATGCTTACACACTCGCTTGCAAACATGAACAAAAATCTTAATTCTTACAAATATTATAAATGCGAAAGTTTGTATGGATGTATGTTTGTTACTCAATCACGCCAGAACGGCCGAACGGATCTAGATGAACTTTGGCACAGAGATAGATGAGAGGCCTGAAATAGTAAATAGGCTACATTTTCTCCCGGTACAATGTTCCCTTTTAATAGTAAAACTTTTCACGCGGGCAAAGCCGCTGACAGAAGCTAGTTGATAATAATTGTTAAACAAATGCAATCAATTAACTCAACCATTATTTAACTAACACCTTTTAATTAAATTACTCACGCATCAAGCTCGTCTTTAAACTAGTAATATTATTACTCACGCTTCCCGCTAATTCAAAGACGTGTAATGTAACAGTGCACTCGATTGGCAAATTATTCCCGAACTGTGAACTATACATTACTACAGGGTTTACTAACGAAGGCAAAAAGTGCAAGTTTATAGTTGAATTGCCACATGTTGAGAATAACACAAATAGCTTTAGACATTACTGCAAAGTTTGCATATTCAGTGTGAAAATAAATTGACTTATTTTAGCAACATTATTGTCGAGAGTCCCAGCTATCACTGTTACATCACAACACGGATATGTTTATAGAAAGTTTAGACTGTATCTCGTTAAACTATGGATGTTTGTTACCAAAAGTTCTTTTATACTTTCGTTTTTTGTGACTGTTGCTGAAGGTACCAGCTTCACGTTTCGTATGACAATGCTTGCGTCACAAGGGGCCTTTCGACCGGGAAAAATGCAAGCCATTCAGGCGAGCTAGCGCCGAGGCTGCCATCAATATCAGTGCTGCGTCAGTGTTGTCCTACAAATAAACTAAAAAGGCACAAAAACGTCCCATTTGTAATCACCGAAATATTTTAATTTACCATGTGCCATAAATATGATTCAACACGTGTCGTTAACACATGCGATGATATTATTAATAGCCGTGCAATGCGCATCGCTAATTGAAATCTTCCTATGAATGAATACGTTATAATATACATTATGATGATATGAATTTCATTTTATATTAACATGTGTAATGAGAATGTAATGAAGGGTGGTTTTTGTCCATTGTAGGGCAATTAAGGCCTCGTTTGCATAAAAGACAGGGCTTTTTTAATATGCTTACCAGTTTAGCTGATGTTGCAGAAAAAAGCCTGGTAATGAAAAGTTAAAACAAAATCTTATTGCGGCTATATATTGCCAGGCAACCCTGCAGTAATTTATTCTACTAACTATCAAGTATCATTCAAACAAATTAAGTTTTATCAAAAACATTGTACCTGCAGATTTTAGCGGTGGGATCTCGTACTATTCACCACAGACCAGAAATAATAAACCAGCCCACCACCACTGAAACCACTGCGATAAGTCACATTGACATATACCCCGTGTGAACCCTACAAGCTAGTGTTGTACTTAATTACCGTGCAAGTACCGCAACGAATATCTTGAGTGGTGTTGCGTAGAGGAAGCAATTTATTTGAATTAATATAATTTATTTTGCGTTTGCCCGTGGTACATTCATCTTGCCAAGATTAAGGGAAAACCAGGCGAAATTCATTTGTTTTTATTTTGTTGGCTACGAACTATGACTACGCTACGAAGGTCCGCCTACGCCGTAGGCCGCGTAGCAAAACTGATGGAGTAAAACAAACTATGATAAACTTAAAGCTGAATAAGATTATCGCTTCGAAAGTTCCCTCTAAGAACGGGAAAATCATGTTTTGTTTCCGGAATTGCTCTGATAATGTTTTCCCATTATTATTTCCTATAAGAGAGGCATCATAGTAATCTGAGTTTAGTCTTTATTAATTTCTTAGTAGCGGTAATGGTTTGTTTAATGTTTTGCGGTCACGTTTTTGGGAATTCGTATTGTTTGTTGCGTTTAGAGGAAGTACACAAGTGACGTCATTAGGCACCTACTGGAGTAATAAATAGAGCCTCCTGGGGTGGCGGAGGAGAGACGGACGTGATACCTGTGATCAATGGCGTGAATATCTGTAGAAGTTGTATATACACCATGCTGTAATATTGTTATGTGTAGTCAGAAAAAAATATTATTTACCACTTTTGGTTACAATTCCTAGTTAATTGTAATGTCAATAATAAAATTAACAGTCACAAAAAATAGACCAGAGTCTTTAGACAAGTGCCATTCTATCAAGAATGCGTCGCGGTAGCGAATGGAACAAGTATTCATCTTCCTGCCCTTGTCCCATGTTACTTGGGGTCGGCGCAACACATTTTCTTCTTCCATACCGACCTGTCACGCCATCACTGACTCCCTTTTTTCATGTCACTCCTCACACAGACCATCCATCTTTTCTTTGGCCATCCCCTCCCTCTCCATCCGTCCATATTTATATTCATAACTCTTTTAGAAACATGTGTTTCATCCCTACTCATCACATGACCATACCAGGAAAAATTATTAAACTTTACTTTTTAATACTATTTGTTTCGTTCCCACAGACAAACCGTGAAAACGGTTTTGTGGTTTGTTTTGTTTTTTTGTATTTTTGTTTTTTTATTTTTGTGTATTTTTGTTATGTTTTTTGTTTTTTTTTGTTCTTATGTTAATATTTTATAAACTTGTACTTTAATAAATAAACGGTTTCCTTGTAGTTGAGTGAATGAAACAAGTAAAATTTTGTCGTGAATTTTTATTTCATGCTACATAATTTATCTAGTAGGTAGTAGACATGCTTCGATCGACAATCGATTGTTCACGTAATTATGACACGATATCTTGCAAAAACACCCTGATTCTAACAGTAAAACGCCCATATGATTTAAACGCATTAAGAAGACTCGATAAAATCTCCATTCAAACAAAAAAAATAAGTAATCAATATCGGTTCATCAGTATAGGAGCTATGATGTCACAGACAGATATACAAATACACTAGCACACACGGCAAACTTATAACACCCCCCTCTTTTTCCGTCGGTGGTTAAAAAGGTAAAAATGTAGAATATCAAGAGCTTCTGAAATGCCACGTGATCATTTTGGCATTTCGTCCATCGTCATCGCTGTTAGAATTACAATAAGTCTAGTCTCTTGACGCTGTAAAACCTGCAAATGACATGCAATCTAATATTATAAATGACGAATTAGACTTAATTCATTTAAATATGTAAAATAATATACTTTTACATCTCTCATGTTCGGTAAGTAGGTTCTTATTACCTCCAAATGGGGCTTGTAAGTGACTAATTAGCGCTCTAGGGTAATAATGTAGCTAGAAAAGCCCTAGGGCGGTAAGTAATAAAAAAAAACTACTTTCTTTCAAAAAGTTCGCGTACATCTAACCATCATACTGGCAATAGACATCATGCATTTGTTAGAATTTGACGTATGTGTGACGTCATTAAATCATGAATTTTTATCTTTCAAGTGATAATGGTTTGCTATATAATACATACCTGTCATATTTATTAAGCGCCTACCGACAAATGTTTAAGTACCGACCTAAATTATTATTGTGTTGTCAACTACCTACTAATGTAAAAGAGTACCTACCTAAGTAATTATTGTTGTGTACAGGAAATAACTCTTAAACTTGTATTAAGCCACATTGATGACATTACTATAAATTATTACGTAATTTGTAATGATTATTGTGATGTATCCTGGATTTTATATTGCTATAATAGTATTATAAGTCCTTTGAAACAATTGGTACAATACTGTCTGTTAGTATCAATATTCTTTCGAATATTGATTAAGAATGACTAAAGAGGTGTTATTAAATTCCTTAATTGTCTTGTTACGTTTTAAAATGGATTCATTACATGATAATTTATTAATGTTCATCTAATTGTGAGATTATTTAAAGCAATATAGAAAATGGCGGGATACCGAGCCATTTTCTCATATTGGACGTATCGAGACACTGATAGACCCGAGATTATAAAATATTGTGTAATGGACAAGCTGACTTACTTTTCTGTGAACTACAAGCCAGTACAGGCCAGATATATTATTATATTTCCTTTATCATCAATAATTGGTGTAAGATCGACTACACAAGGCTAACGTAAGTTATTTGATATTATAACTTTATTATTGCTAATGGTTGTGTTGAAACTGTATTTATATCATATTACGGCCTTTATTCCTAATATGTTATATTGATTTAAGGGCTAGTCTATGTCCTTTGAGTTATCCTTGTTATTTTGTTTATATAATATTGTAAATACTTTGCTGTTGTAAAAGATATCGATAAATTCTATGAAAGAGCTTCCGTGGGGTTTCTTGCCCTTCTTCCACACGAGAACTAGGTCTAGCGAATGGGCAGTAAGCTCGATGAGCCTTCTAAATATAAATTAATTGACTTGCCTTATTTAAATAAATACATAGTCTTGTCTTTCTGTGCTTTTATTCATAAAACCCTTGCCTTACACACCGCATACATTGGAACCCTGATACACAGTAAATAATCAATAACCATCTTGACATTCAAAGCTTGCTATCTTGGTAGATATCAATACTTTTATATAGAGTTCCATTCATGATTCTAACACATTCAGCCCAATAACCAAAGAGGTCGCTTTGCTATTCAGCCTTGTCTTCGTGTGAGTATAATAGTCATCAATTTTATTCTTGTAATTGCACCCTCGAACTATAGGCGCCCTCGCTGCGCTCGTGCGTCTAAATATCTCGGGCTGCAATTGATACCTTACAGCCCTTGGCTACTAATCTACTATTAAGATGTTGTTGTGTTTATCCGTTATACGCTAACTCTGCCTAACCTTTCGGGGAACGCAGGGGTGATGATAAGTGTGTCATTAATACTTCTGATATTAGTAGGTAATTATGAACAGTTTTCCGATAAGTTACGTTTGTTATTATCCCATGAAATAATAACATATTATGGATACAACTACCTTATTATCTTTTATGTTTCGTCATATTCAACATTAATAAGATATAGCTACTCAATTATTAATACATGACAGCTTGCGGGTACCAGGCATACACGAAATGACAGGACGTGTGTATCATTGCGCAACTTCCTCAATTATCGAGAATAGTGACATCCTTACACAGCCTGTGATCGGCAAAGGTCGTATCCTTTTCATCTAAAATAGACCAACCTTAATTCCGGAAACGCCGAATTGTGACTCTTCTTAGTAAATGACATTTGGCCTGGGTCTTAGTTTACTTAAGGGTCTTCTTCGTAATTCAGATATGGCACCTACTCGAAAGTACTATTTATAGACATATTTATAAATGGAACATAATTTACATGAACTGATCTTATAAGTAGATAATTTAATCAGAACTTAACCGAAGATAGTAAAACAACCTCAGATAAATAAAAGTTTAAAATAGACACTTAGTGGACATTTTTTGTTCAGATTAAATTCAATTGGAATAAATACCGAAATTGGTGGAAAGACAGCAAAAAAGAGAACAGTTTCACGCCGAAACCCTCATGAGCACAAAACAAAATGCTGGAACGAGACCTGCGAGGTAATTACTAGGACATACGTCGCCAAGTTATTTCCAGTTTGATTTTCAGCCAGTTTTGTCTGACGATACTAAAAATAAATTGCATCCAATGAAAACTTCACAATCACAATGGCCTTGCTAGACCGAACGAGATTTAGCAAAAACAAGCATTTAACCAACATAATGTACCTACGTATAGTTGGACAACGTTAACGATACAGTCACAAACCATTTTATTGGAAGATTGTGCTTGTACGATATTAAAATTTATGGAATAACATTTATGTTTGATAACAAGCTACCGCTCGGCAGATATATATATATATATATATAGTAAGTTCCCGTAAGCTAATTATTATGGAATGACACGTGGGTGGAGCCGCTGGCAAAAGCTAACAAATCTTAGACTATCGTCTAAAGATGAGTATAAACTAGAGCATTTTCGCGGGCATTACAATGTAATGTCACGTTCTTACGTATGGTACAATACTGACAAATGCTCAGTTTCCTAACACATTTCCATGTAATGTAACCTTCTTGCGAATGTTCGACGTTGCGTTCGACGTAATGCTCAGGGCGAGTGAACATGCACCTGTAACATTTCTTTGTACCTTGCGTTCATTATTGACCTCACTTCACGTCACCCGCGCTCGTGCCTTGGCTCTATAAAATGTTACACTGAAACGCTCGTTGGTCTTTAAAATCAGGTTGTAACATAACATGGAGCGTCATGTTCGAAGTGTGGTTCGGGTAAATTTAAAAACATCGAATGCTCGATGTATTCATTGTACGGCTGTACGCACAATGAAAGTATCCTAAGACCTTTTGTGTAGAATGTCTACCAATGTAACGAAGGATCCGTTTTGCAAAAGGTTTAAGAAATGCCCAACTCAGACTGTCAGTAGTATCTCTACAGTTCGTCAAGTAAAGCACTTATGTTCATCCATCCATATACTTGACATGTGTACGTAAGAGTATTACCACATCGGTCACATTTCAAGTAGCCTCGTGTTGTCAAGTGCTCATAAATACTGCCTCTAAGTAAGGGTCAAGTTATATGTAAGATGCAAGTGTTTCTAATAGCCGTGTCCATGTATCACGCAGTATATGATGTAGCATCCAGTGTGAGGCAGATTCTTGTAAATTATTCCATGTAATGGCCGTGGGTGCACCGCAGAATTTAGTGCTTTGAACTTTGAAATAAACTACACAGAAAAGCACAGCATTGTTCTGGTTTACGATAGTTTTTCATCGTTATAATCTAGAAAATGTTTCTTGTTTTTTTTCTTACATAATTGTTTGTTAAGCAAGGGTTAAGTTACATTTTACGTTATTGATGAAGCACTCGAAAAACAGATTCAAGCTTAAGCCTCTAAAATGATGTTATATTAAAATCAGGAACTGAATTAATTTTGCCCGAAGTTCTTCTTAGTATGAATTACCTTTAAATAAGTCTACTTTACGGTTTGAAATTCTCTTAATTTGGCTTTACATTTTGATGTTTTTATTAAGTTTTAGAAACAACTTATATTTTGTTATTGTAATAACGTAACAAGGTTTTTCGAATAACGGTCCAACGCAGCTAGGATACTTTTTGATAATGAAATTAACCGCTCCCCAAGGGTGGAATCCATCAATATCAAATTCACAAAAGTTAATCTATGGTAGTGGCTCAGACGGTGAGTGGGGTTCGATTGACATGTCTATGGTATGAGTGTGCGATCGGTGACTGAAAGCCGTGCTCAGAAAATCCAGCCCCGGTGTAGTAGTGAGTTTACATATAGCTAAAATGCTGAAGTAAATGCGACGAAGCGTTAATCTGATGTAAGTCTGCTAGCTGCAACCAAATATCCGTAGGTGGCAAATACGTACTCATACGAGTATTACGGTAGATCTCATGAAGTTTATGCTGCAAAGTCAGTACGAGTCAAATAAATGGCAACGATAAGAATTTTAATGAAACTACCTGAGCTGGGATAGCTTAAGAGTAATTTATTGAAAATTGATAGTTTAAGTTTAGTTTACGGAGTCGATATAATATCATGATTATATGATTTTCAGTATTTTCGGCAACGTTATTTGCAGAAGGGTTAACTTTTAAAACGTGCAAAATTAAGCTCTGATAAGTGGTCAATTACGAATATTTATCGAGACTTTTTGAGTTTACCATCGTGGTGAAAGGATTAATCAGTTAAATTAATCAGTTCAATAATAGTTTTTTTTAACAATAACTTTTGATATAAATTTTTTGTAGTTGTGACTTTGATTCTGCGTTACCGAGTGCTACCAGTCCAGGGAGTGCCGGGCGTTCGTAATCACAGTACGAATTTGGTTAACGCCGGTCGGGAAGCTAGTTTCATGCACTCCTTAAATTAAAAAGTCAGAGGCACCGATTTAAAATAAGCTTTATTTCTAATAGAACTTCACTTTTGAACAATAGTGTGTTTTGTATGATTCCTAGAGTGTATAATCATCTACCCAATTACTTACTCGAAATTTCTAACAATAATATTTTTAAAAATAAACTAAAAAAAATACTGTTAGATAAATCATATTACTCAGTAAAAGAGTTTCTTGATGATAAATTTTAAAGCAGAAAATAATAACAATAATAATCGTCCATGTATCGATATTTCTATTTCTGTTAATTGTAATAATATAAATTATTGTATGCTTGATATTTTCCGCTATAATTCCTTATTTCCTTGATACTATGCATAATTAATTAATCTGTATTTTATTAATATGCTTTTTAAATTTGCATGGCGTGAGCCTGATTATGGCGATATAATTTTTTTTTCAATTTTAACACCTGTATGGTGGGTATACAGGTGTTAAAATTGAAAAAAAATATTTGAATTTGAATTCCTATCGCAACAAGGATTCCAGTAATCTACCACTACAGGCCAATATATTGCCTTGCATTTCATGGTCGTCAAAGGAACCTTTTGATCTCAGTATCTAAACCAAATTAGTAAGTAACTCCACACAAAGGCATTTAGTGCCATTGTTGTCCACAGAATATAGCTTAAGATATTGACTATTATACTATACGTACGCCTTGACATCAAGCCCAGTGGCGGCTGATGGATCATAGTAGTGGTAGTGCACTTTGCCGTCTCGCTGGGTAATTGTGTTAGATTTGTTAAAATTCACAGGAGCCTATGTAAATCGGCAAACCATCTCGCTAGCGACTTCTAATTCGACGCCAACGCCATCTAGTTACGTCGTTGTACAACTTTTAATGTTGGTACTCGACCCTAAGATAAATTTCGTTCGTCAAACCTCGCCCGCTCTCGGTAATCTTCGGTTCGCTGGTGCGGCGCACGAGAATGGTCATATTTCGCCGTACATTTTCTATTGAACTATCTCTGTCTCACGCGCCAGGCGTTTTCGCTTGTTTCTCATAGAATTGTATGAACTCTCGCCGTGCGCTTTAGCCTAGCGCACGGGGAGTATTTTTTACAGCAATATACGTCTTATTACTTTAGCAAAGAGCTTAAATTTGTTCGTCATAATTTCGTAAATATTGAATAGATCGTTAATCAGATATTATTAAACATTTTTATTTTATTTCTAAACCTTTTTAAATCTGGCAGTTCAGTGCACGAGTGAACTTAAAGTACAGCCGCCTCTGATCAAGCCTTCCTTTTCACAGGGATTTGGTTCACATAGATTTTCCTGTAAATATCTATCGCCCATTGTACACTTTTATATGTGAACGTTTGTCCTGTATGTTTTTTTGTGGTGTACAATAAAGTATATAATAATAATAATAGATTTTTTTGTATCAAAAAAACATCTGCTCTCCGCTTCACCACTTTATGGAAAATCTTGTTTTAACTAGACGGGTATATATCTTTTTCCAATAAAATTTCTTAAGCAGTCAGTTTTTGTTTTTTAAATTATTATTTTTATTTACAACTTTTAAGTTATAATTTTTTTTTTATCGAATTTCTTTTAAACCTTTAGTTGGTATATATTTTTGTAATCACCTTAAAACCCTTCATTTTGGTACACCAACCGACGGATAAGAAAAAAAAAATTGGGCCCCACACAATGTAGTGCCCAAAAGCCGCCATGTTTTTTTTTTTATTTTACCTATCTAAGAACACTTGGGCGGTCAAGACGTATCCAACGATGTCTTAATTATATAATTCCGTCAAGCGGTTTGAAAGATATGGGGTAATAAAGAATATTACATACATACATACAAGATACGCGCGAGAAATATAACCTTTTCCTTGCAGTCGGGTAAAAAGAAAGATAAAGATACAAATTGAAATGTTACAGATAGACAGAGTGATTTTCACATTATTAATATCATAAGGCTCTGAGAACTATACAATTGCGAAAAATATATAAACTGTCCATAAAAACTCGTTGATGTTGGACAGCTACTGATACACACCCACTCTATGGCAATGTTAAGGGCTCTTCACTTAATCGTCAAGCGTGATGTGGTTATACAACTTTCCTATACAGTTATTCCATTTATCACGTATAAATATAAATGGAAAAGCTGTAAAAAGCTGTGTCGATTGTCGATTCATGGGATTGGATGGTTATGAGCAAGCAAAGATTTTTAATCAACGAATTCTTGAATGTAGAATTAAATTAATTACGAGTATAGGTACGTATGGACCTATTGCCTGGATTTTTTGCAATTAAACAAGTGTTATTTTATTTTATTGGGTTGTTATGTGGCATAGGAAACCCAACCAGTAATTTCCGTCATCTTCGTTTGAAATTTTTATCTGTAGAAATGGTTTCCTTTTATTTGCCTTTTTAAACACACCTGCATGCAGTTACCTAGTTATTATAAATGCGGTAAAGAAAGAAACCATAAACTAAGTAGAACGTATCATGAAACTATTTGATAGTGTTGACGTGGCTACCTACTCTAGTTAGCTGAGTTTCTATGCAACTAACTTGGATGCAAATATAATGAAATTATTGCCTCTTTGAGTGTTTATTGGCGAATAATTTTGTCGTTATGAAACGTTTATCGAATTTACACATTGAATATTCAATTTGAATTTAAATTAAGAAATATTCGAAGACTTAATTTGAAGGTTGGTAGCAATATCTAATATTGAATACGTATATATATTTACATACGAATTGCCGCTGTAGGTATAAGGAAATTACTTCTGAATGTCGGTTACACGTGGCAGTGATTACAATAAAAATAGTTCATCCGTACAAATGGCTGCGGATAAATAATTCCATCGAGACAACTGCTAACGTATAAACCAGTTAGCATCGTGTAAAGTTCCGAAGTGGGCCGGTACTACTTTGTATGAACCAACTTGCCAACTTTCCTAAGAACGTGTGCGTCTGTTCAAGTTTTGAATTCAAATCTTTGGTTAGCACCTATGTGCTCTACGAACTTACAATAAACTCGTAGAATAAGAAAATGTTTTTCAAAATCTTCGTGTGTCTTAGCTTTGTCTGAACATTGGCTGAAAATTTTCCACCGTAATTCCGAACGTTGCTGATGCACCTAAATGCGGATTGAGATAGGATTTTTACTAAAGCCTTGCAGAAAGCGAGCGTGTAGATAAATCAGGATTCCATTATAGGAGTCTGCAGGAACACTTAACACTATTATAGTAATGGAACTACGAGTTGGAAGCGGGACGGGAAAATTGTATCATGCTGCTCAATGAAAATAACTACAACCAAGGAAGGAGATACAGCGCGTTAAGAATTTCATTGACGTCCACGTAATAGAGGGTGTCGCGCAATAAGCTACAACACGAAAATGTTCGCAAACGAGACACTTTATTGACATTAAAGCTACAAGGAACAAAGCTGTAACAAACGATATACCGGCTAGGGCCGTGTATATATGGAAAGATATTGGCCAATAACTTAGCACCAAATAGTCGGATTTGTCCTTGGGACCGACGATTTTATTTGTCAAGCGTACAATGAGAATAATATAAATAATTTTATCTCATTTTTATTATTGGTTAACGCTAAAATGGATCGGTCCGAATGTGGTTATCGTTTTTAGGGTTCCGTACCCAAAGGGTAAAAACGGCCCCCTATTACTAAGACTCCGCGATCCGTCTGTCTGTCTGTCCATCTCTCACCAGACTGTATCTCATGAACCGTGATAGCTAGACATTTGAAATTTTCACAGATGATGTATTCCTGTTGCCGCTATAACAACAAACATAATAAAATAAATATTTAAGTGGGGCTCCCATACAACAAAAGTGATATTTTTGCAGTTTTTTGCGATAATGGTACGGAACTATTAGTGCGCGAGTCCGGCGCACTTGGCCGGTTTTTATTATTGAGGACAAAATATACAGTCTAGTGGTTATTTGGGTAATTGTATTTTTTATTAGAAAGGTAAATAAAACATTTTTCAAGAATTTTGAATTCTCTTTTCTCTCTTTGATCTCTCCACTCGCTTGTTTGTGCAAGCCCTACTGTCTACATATTGACATGTTCAATGTGAGTCGTCTCCTTATGTTTTACTTTATACTACACGGCAAATGCCTCCGCACATACAAAGGAGGACCAAGCGTCGATAATAATGTTTATTTGTCTTTATACGCCGTTTTCGCTTTAATTACCGACCTACCTAATAATTCTTTTTCTCACATCACACCATCATCCACACTCTCACTCACACACACATTACTCCACTCTCACTCGCACACATCCACAAGAACTCATCCCCCAAATCCATATAAAGTCACTTTTGTCACCACAATTGTTTTATTTTTAATTTTCCATTTTGTTTCACTTTTGTTTTATGTTTTATTATGCACGAACTGTATGTTATTTTAATACAGTCTTTAGTCATAAGTGAGTTGTCCGATGGAGGGTAAGCCTGGTGATCTGTAATACAGGTTTTACCTACAGCAGACACCAGTCTCTATTAAGCGTTACAAAATGACTTTGTACTGTGTTTATGAATACGAGGAAATAAAGAAATAAATTATTAAATTAATTTCTTGCCCTTACGAAGCTAGGGCAAGTCATTAGTATATCATAAAATAATATTGAAAAACAATCAATAACGAGGCATATTGAAAATCGGTTTAACACAATAAATGAAATATTTTAACAATTTCTATGAATGTCTAATTTACACAATTTAATCAGAGCCAGTGAGTTGTACAAATGAACTAAGTAGCAAAAATGTATCCAGATAGTGATCCAATCTGCGAGACACTGAAGGCTTCATCAATCATTGTACCATTTACCAGGTCAGATATGTCAGGCTGTATGAAAGAAATAGGATGGACCTAATCACTGCAGTCTTTTAAGAATCCCGTAATTACTCCATTGTGTATTTCGGTAAATATATCTATGTGGGAGAAATAACCAATTCCTATTTTTATATTATTTGAGTATCTTTTGAGTTACTTCCTGTTTAATAAATTGGTGTATTGACTACGCACTCCCTGCCACTGACAAGCAAGCCGCATTATAAAAGAGTGCGCAAGAAGCTTGATCGTTCAATTCTTGGTGTGACTTCGGACTTTGAACGGTCAGGTACGTTTTGATTGCTCTTGATTTATTATTAATGTGATAAATGTGATTATGTTGTGTACTGATGATTTTCATTATTAATGTGCGTGTATTTTTTACGCAATAATATTGTGGCTAGTAGTTTACTGAAGTTATTATGCTGCTTTGAATATACTACTTATGGTCCAAATTATGCATTGGTTTTATTCCATTAAGTTTACCCTCACATTTGCTTATAACCTCACATTTTGTTGTTTACACTTTCACATCAGAAGCGAGATCGAGCGCCCATGTACTAACATATTTTCCACTTCTCTTGAGTTTCAGTATGGCGTCAAACGTTCCGGAAACCTCTGATGCCACTTCTAACCAAGAACTAGCGTCTCCTATCCTTGGCGTGCGAGTCACATGGCAGCAGAGATGCATTATGCAAGAGAACCAGGACACCCACCCGGGCCTTCGAGCTCGAACACTCCGGGGAACCGGACAATCAGGGCAGTAATTCTGTTTCTCTTGATTTTATAACGACTAACATGAAATAAATGAGTTATTTCTTCAGTTATTTCTTAACTGTCAGTTGTACCAATTTTGCATACATTCAACATTCATTCATGCATCCATCGTGCAAAAGTTTTAAATAACATTTATATCTACCCTCTTTCGATCCCGATGGTGCCATTCAAAGTATCATGTTGACTATTTTAAGTCGGAATGTTAAAACTTAAAGTCTAATCGTGTTCCATCATTTGCAGATGCATCCTGATTCTATGATGACCTTACTGTTTTCATGGAGTATACGAGCAACAAGAAAAGCAGCTTGGCCAAACAGGCATCGTGTAAACGGGAGTTGGCGAAGAAGGCTGTTGGCGTGAATGTGACCGAGCTGCATTTGGTGGACGCCGTGAAATCAGGTGTGTTGGGCTTTCGTATTAAGTCAGATTTGTGACGACTGACGCTTAAAACGTTGTCTTAATTGATGCAAAATTTAAATTCTTATAACCGTAAACATCCAGTGTATGATTCTGCTGATCACAATATTCATGCTAACTACTAACCACTAAACATAACTCACAAGGTTATAGACATAGCGATGTCAAATGTGCTCTATTCTTAAGGATTCCCCTACTAATAGTTAATAGTGAATCTGATAGGACCTCTACTCATAATGACTAAACCAAGAAAGTGTCAACTGATCTAAACTCCTAAAAGCTCACATTGTGTACCTTTTGCAAAAATTCTTGCCTCAAACTCTAGTAAACCATACACAATCGGTTAAATTCTTAATTGTTGCGAATAGCCGTCTACTACTATAGAGACTTTATCTGTCTCATTGATATTGAAGCAGAGTGCTCATTGATGCGATAGTCTTGGAGATTCCAGTAGTGACAAAATATTTATCAAAACGATAGTATGCGGCGTTGGAGAAAATACATTTTGTTCTACTCTTATCAAAACACGTCGGATTTGTGTTAATGACCTGAATTTGGAGTTTGAGCTCGTATTATTATTAGCCTGGTAACTTATTCAATATAATGTCCTTTTAGGTGAGAATCTTTTTGACATTCCTGGCTTACAAGTAGTATTTATTTTCCAATTCTAAAACAACATTTCTAAAACTATTTCCAACATTAATTTTATTAAAAAAATAAATAATTGCAAAACCTATATTGATATTGGTATGGATCCAATTTTAAAAGGTCGTTTACTTAATTTATTGAAATCTTATTATGAACTTTTACCGTCAGGGAGTTCTGTAACAAAAATAAGTACAAACTGACCATTCTTATCGTATTGATATATCGAGCGAATGTCAAAATGATTGTGCAAGTTTTAGACGATAATGGGACCATTCGTGTCAGTAAACCTCTTTTCTCTAGCCCCATTTTGTTGGTGCAAAAATAAAGTCTGCTACAGGCTCGGTCTATCAAAGAACTATCTATTTTCTCCAACTTTTTGAACGTCCATGGTCCAAGGTCTTTAAAATGGGCTGCATTTTTGGATTTCTCCTAATTTCTCAAAACACGAATTAAATATCTGGGTAGAATTATTCCCAATGGTATGGTTAGACCCAGTCCAGGGAAAATAAAAACCCATATGAAGTATCACTGTTTGTCATACAGTGATACCGGTTCGTCAAATTTGCGACCTTTCAGGATATTTTAGAATGTTTTGCCTGGTTTTGCCGAACTTTTCTTAGACGATGAGTCCTTTATATAATATTAGCAGTTCCCTGCTGCTTGGCTCCCGTGGACCACCCCATGTCACTCAGGAATAATGCAGCTTTCTATTAATGAAAGAATTTTTTAAATCTGTCCAGTAGTTTCGGCGCCTATTCGGGACAAAGAAATAAACAAAAAAAATCGTTCCTCTTTATTAAGTATAGACTAGCGATTTTGACTGTGCGTTGATCGATTAGCCAGTCAGCTACTTCCTTTTATATATATGGCTCAGACTTTGTCCACATATGGACCAGCTACGTTTTGGTGCTGTTCTAATCCAAAAAACGTGATACTCGACTAAGAGTCGTAGATTGCTTTGGTGTGCACACCACCAATACCGAACGGTGATATAAATAATTGTGAGAGTTTGAAGTTTTGGCGGTGGTTAAGCCTTAAAACACTTTAAGGCTCTTCCTATTCGGTCGAAGTTTTGGGCTCTATACTGGTTGTAATCCCAGTGTTCGTTGATGGTGGTCATACTTGCAATCATTCGGCTTATAGATTGGGTATCTTAAGGGATAGCGCATACCTCACGTAGCTGGATTTTCTCAGTAGGAACCCTGCAATTCTCAACATAATTAATGTTCTATATTGGATAGTTTGGTTAGTAACTAAACATCAGATTGTTTTGGAAACCAAATATTTAATATATTCAATAAAACTGCCAGTATAGAAAAATTAGCTTCAAGCAATGATACAATAATGTATAGAATTTATAAAACAAAAGATACCAATACAAAGAAATTGTTGTTTGTTCAAAAATCTTACGGCACTTCATTCAGTTGTTCACAACAGTTTTGGTGTTGCCAAACACGTTCAAAGATTTTCTTGGGTATGTTGAGAATTGCCACACTTGTCCGATCAACATGATTTAATCTTTCATCAAGTTGCCCAGCATCCCATTGATAAAACACCTACGCATTCCCATTCGGTATCTACAGTATGGAAATTATCTCTGAATAATTATATATGTTATCCATATGGATACCTCAGGCAAACTAACTGGCAACAAACTCTTTTTCAAAATATAGTTTGGGAAAACATGAACTCGCGGCTAAATAAGCCGCACGGGTCGATCTAAGCAACGCTTGCCATGGTCGGTCCGCGGATGGGTTACCATCTTAACATACCGAGATATCTCCGTGCTTCTGTAAGCACGTTAAGCCGTCTCGCGTCTGTTCCGGCTACTATTTAAAGATCATTGACAATCGTTACGGTTAGTATGAAGCCTGAAATCTGAAAGTCTTGTCAAAGCTTATTGTGTTACCCAGTTAATAGATTGTGGAGGTCACCTATGCAGTCGCTCCATGTAAAATACTGGTACTCTGCTAAAACCAGTTGAACTGGCAGCCGACCTCAACAAAGGGCAAAGGCTAGGCAGATTGATTTATGCTTGATAAAACCTGTGACTAACCCAACTGCAAATGCTATCGGAAACTGTCTGAAATATTTTACCTTTAATTTCTGAACCCCTAATAGAATAATTTGTGATCAAGCGATGTCATACACTGAAAAATAATTATGGATTTTTGCCAAAACTGGTCAATGAATTACATTGTATCGCAATTGGTGTCAGTCGTGAAAATGGCCATATCGAAAGGCTAATGAAAGTCCTCACTGATTGTTTCACGGTAGTCGAAAATACTACCCCAAGAAGCTGGAAGTAAGCCTTTGGGAAGTCCATTTTGCAATTAATTGTATATTTATTAAAACCTCTGGACAAACTCCGTTTTAGCTTATGGGTCGCGATCAATCGCCTCCAGTTATTTCTGGACTAAATTATGTTGCTTTATTTTATTTTATAAATGATGTTAAACACTTGGACCTTGTGCTTATCTGGAGGTAGCGAAAATTAATAATCAGTGATATTGTTTTAATGAAACAACATTCACATGCTGTTATGCAACTCCTTTCATAAGGGTCCATGCGTTATATCTATTATTCATGACAATGAATGATACATTATAAAAGTGCACAGTACTGGAAATGATTAGTAGTATGTTTCTCACGAAAATCGGAGACTTGTTTCCCCAGTATGCTGTGAGCTGGTAGAATCGCTAGATTCTGGAAACTATTAACTTTAGTTAGTAACTTTTTGCCTCGTACGCGCCCGTAACATTCTGGCCAGGTGTTTGGCGAGTGCTTGGTAATAAGTATGCTATAGTTCATTAATGCCGCGCCTTATATAAGGCTTTTTACCGAGGCAATATTTATATTTTGTGATAAATGCCGTGCCTTCTTGAAAGGCTTTTTACCGAGGCAATATTATCACGTTATTTTATGCCGTGCCTTCATGTAAGGCTTATTACCGAGGCTATATTTATATTTTGTGATAAATGCCGTGCCTTCTTGAAAGACTTTTTACCGAGGCAATATTATCACGTTATTTTATGCCGTGCCTTCATGTAAGGCTTATTACCGAGGCTATGTTTATGATTTGTGATAAATGCCGTGCCTTATTGCAAGGCTTTTTACCGAGGCAGTGTTATCACATTATTTTATGCCGCGCCTTTATTTAAGGCTTATTACCGAGGCAATGTTTATGATTTGTAATAAATGCCGCGCCTTATTGCAAGGCTTTTTACCGAGGCAGTGTTATCACGTTATTTTAAGCCGCGCCTTCATGAATGGCTTTTTACCGAGGCAATGTTATCATTTCATGCCGCGCCTTCATGAATGGCTTTTTACCGAGGCAATTTTTATTATTTGTGGTTTATGATTCAGTGCTTTAGGCCGTGCCTACATGTGAAGTTTTTACCGAGGCCATCTTTTGGTGATTTATTCTTGTTGATTTATATAAATTGTTAATCAACTAAGAAATTATTTTAACCACTAAAATTAAGAGTAAATTGTTATTCACGAGCCGTACCGGCTGCTCGTCAGAATGGCCGTGTGGGAGAAATAACCAATTCCTATTTTTATATTATTTGAGTATCTTTTGAGTTACTTCCTGTTTAATAAATTGGTGTATTGACTACGCACTCCCTGCCACTGACAAGCAAGCCGCATTATAAAAGAGTGCGCAAGAAGCTTGATCGTTCAATTCTTGGTGTGACTTCGGACTTTGAACGGTCAGGTACGTTTTGATTGCTCTTGATTTATTATTAATGTGATAAATGTGATTATGTTGTGTACTGATGATTTTCATTATTAATGTGCGTGTATTTTTTACGCAATAATATTGTGGCTAGTAGTTTACTGAAGTTATTATGCTGCTTTGAATATACTACTTATGGTCCAAATTA
Source organism: Orthosia incerta (assembly GCA_948252205.1). NCBI lineage: Eukaryota > Metazoa > Arthropoda > Insecta > Lepidoptera > Noctuidae > Orthosia > Orthosia incerta. Next base: position 21,636,493 of record OX411753.1, on the reverse strand, counting down.
TGCATTGGTTTTATTCCATTAAGTTTACCCTCACATTTGCTTATAACCTCACATTTTGTTGTTTACACTTTCACATCTATGTAGTATATATGTGTAGGATTTTACTGAGTCTCAGATTAGAGAGTATTAGTGCTATTGGTGCTGGTGTAAGTCTTAACAACATTTACAGCTGCATGCAACATTTCAGTTTCCACTTAGGGTAGTCTGCTAGTTGGCTACAAAAAAAAACATTAGTGAACATTTCAAATTTTCAGTTTTGTAAACTGTAATATTTTGACAATTGACTATCACTGTGAGCAGATTATGGCGAGGTGGCTCCTTTCGTACTTGAGGTCGAGGGTTCAAAACCGGAAAAGTACTAATGTGCCTTTTTAAATTGATATGTACTTGCTAAGTTTATCTTAGACATCACATGCAACGGTGAAAGAAAACATGTGAGGAAACCTGGACATATATAGTTAATGTAAGTCTGAAATAGCCAAGTCAGAGGCCTGTGGGGTTCCCAGAGGCGGCTTAATTAACTCTGACACCAGAGGCGGCCACATCCTTGCATGAAAAGAAGAATTTACAGACGAGTCTTGGGACAATAAATCTTAGACATCTACATAGGCACGAGTTGACAGCTCGTGCCTATCTTCACAGGTAGGAATCGTAAAGACTAAAGGATTACGCCAGGAGGAGTATCGACGCCTAGCTAACATACTGCGATGTAGAAGGGACCACTAATCCGTTTGCCAGGTGTGGCAATATTCTCTTTATTAGCAGACCCGTGTTTAACAGTGTACGTTTATGGGCTTTATAAAGTAAGAATGTGTTGACTGTGTGTTCTAAGTTAAGAACACACAATACCGGACCGGAGCAAACGTTTTTATAAATACTAAGCATGCCCATTTCGTTAAAGGATGTATTCTTAAAAATTAAATCATTATATATCCGTACTTAGGCCTGTCGGAGTTATGCAAATCTGATCTATTTTACAAGCTTTTTATTAACTTGCAATGTATGTATGTCTAATTCTAATTGAATTTATTGCATCCATAATGTACATACAGATGGTAAATATAAGTTACAGAAACAATTATGGACCCTGTGCTAGTTTCGTTCTTTTAAAAAAAATGGTAAAAAACAAAACTTGCGACGACACAAAAGCATTTAGGTTCTGTCAGCCTGCTTGCAGCAAAATTGATTATTAGAGCATCCAACTTTTACAACACCTAGTCTGCATTAATTAATTAAAACATAAGTATCGAAAAACCAACATTGCATAGCATTTTTATTGTATTTTTGTGGTAACGATAGAATCAGTAATTCTATTTGAGGGCGTGCAATTAATCTAAGTAACAGTCGTTAAACGCTGAGAACGTGTCTCTTGCTACATACTTACTTCAAGGAGTATATCGGTACTCTTCGAAAATAGCAGATAAAGTATATTGGACATGGACTGCGCATCATAGATCTTGTTAATTAATCATGACAGACCGTCGCGTCGAGATGCATCGACTACTGAGCGCTGATAGATGCTATATTAGGAAATATACTACATGATATTAGTTCAACGGGTAGAGATTGCGCTGACTGGGCAATATCAGTAATGTTCATCCGAACTAGAAACTTTCAAGCTCATCCTTTATTTTCCAGAAATCTTTGATGACAAAGGAAAGAGCCTTTTTACAATTATAGCTGCAAACGAAGACTAAACTTTTTTATATTATATTTTAAAGTGCACGGTGCTACTTTGTTTTAATAATTTCTACTTGGACATCTCACTTAGTACAAGTTATAACCCAGTTTTGGTGGATATGAAGAAAATGTTCGCAATTTTACGTTTGCTAATGGGAATACTATTTTTAATTTTTATTAGATATAGCTGGCGGCCGGGCTTATTTGGTATGAACAAGCATTTCATTTATAAGCTCCAGGATATTAAACATTTTCGACAGCATCGGAAGCTTTGCTTATGGTGCAGTCACTGTACGTTTAGTTTTATCTGAATTCTTTATTTCTTTTTTTACAGGCTTGTTGAGTAAAACGGTCTCTGGTAAGGAGTTTTTGGCGGGATTTTTTCGAGTGAACTTCAGCGGCTGTTAATATTATTTGCAAATTGATTCCTAGTGGATATTGTGATATAAAAGTGGTGTAGTTTTGTGTCTCAACTGTCTACGCAACTGGACAATATGTGAAATCATTGACAGAAGCGATCTCGGGATAGTGGAGCGGAGAATTTTATTGTAGTATTGACTACCTCCGCAAAGCTTACTGGGAAGGCTGACTCGATACAATTTGCTTCCAAATACTCCAAAAAACATTAGAATATGTTACATCCGCATTCTAATGTTACTAATGAATTCAAGAAAAATACTGATGACTAGGCAGCATGGTCTCAGACCTTAGCCTGTTCCGTAAGGAAAAAACAAAAAAAAAAAAATAAGGTCTCTGGTAAGCTACAAATAGGGTTGCCAACTTTTTTTACAAGAATTAAAGTATATTTAGGTCTGGGAAGGAAAGTAAACAGTGTTTTAGAAAAATGCACATTATTTTTTGTTTTAAAGGTATATATTTTTAGTACCTTTCTCACAACTTATCAATTAGTATTATTTTTAAAAGTCTCACAGGTCGCGCCACAATCCAAACTAAAATTAAAAGAATTTGTTTATTAAATTTATTGATCCTATATTTATGTGTTCCCGCCACTTTGCACTCATTAGAAACCTACCACATTGAATATTTGACATTGGCATATTCGTTCTGAAACGCCACTAGTGTGACTAAGGTCAACGCTGCACTGAGTTAGTGTGTGCTTAGTGTTAGGCATTTTGATGCTGAAAACTGTACTTTGTATACTTTATTTTTGTTCAACAGTAAAAAGAAGATCGGGAAAGAAGAAGATAAAGAAAAAGATAAAGATCGGGGTTGGGGGTAAAGTTTGTAAATATATCTTCAATTATTTAAGCCGAAGGTATTTACAGATTGACAGTGGTGTGGATGGTGTAGTGGTAAGACAATCTAGTGTGGGTTTAGCTCAAGGAGACCCATTATCCCCTCTACTTTTTAATATTGCTACTATGAATATTTGTAAATTAATTACCAGTTGTAAAGTTTCACAATATGCAGATGATTTTGTTCTTTATGTGTCTTCAAACAAACATAATTTAGATTCAGCAATTACTAACTTGAATATAGCTTTAGAAATACTTATTAAAAATTTAGGTAGTGTGGGATTATTTTTGTCCGAATCCAAAAGTAATGTTTGTCTATTTAGTAGATCTAGATGTTTAGCAAATATTCGAATTTGTATTAATAACAGTGAGCTTAAGGTTGTTGATAAAATTAAATATCTCGGTTTGTGGCTTGATTCATCTCTACGATGGGGAGCTCACATTAACGAGACTTGTGAGAAAGTTTATAAATATTTGAATATTCTTAAAATTTTAGCTGGAAAATCTTGGGGCGTACATCCTAAACATTTAAGAAGACTGTTTATTTCTCTTGTTAGAAGTCGAATTGACTATGCTAGTTTTTTATATGGCAATAGTGCTAAAACTCACTTAAATAAACTGGATGTTTTGCAGAATCGAGCAATGCGAATTTGTGGTGGTTTTATTCGTACCACACCAATTTGTGTTATGGAAAGCGAACTTTGCTTACCACCGTTACATGTAAGAAGACATTGGTTGGCTGGTAGATATTGGTTAAGGGTAAACTCTTTTTGTAATAATGTAACTGTAGGTTTATTAGAAGAATTATCCGAATTATGTATGAATATCTATTGGCAAAAGAAGAAAAAACCGATTTTGATTGATATTTTCAATAAGTTTAAAAACAATGTTGTTCATAAATCTCCTATATTGGATATGTATAGTATGGGTACTTGGGTCTCAAATATTAACGTTAGAGATTGTATAAATTGTAATATTGATCATTTTAATGTACCAAAACGTACAACAAGTGCGATTAATTTGAGGATGTTAATTTCGAATATGTTAGATATTAAGTACAATAATTATTATTATGTTTTTACCGATGGGTCTAAAGATGCTCATGGTGTTGGAGCAGCATTTTTTGATGTTCAGACTAATACTGGCATTAAATTTAAGTTATGTAATGATGCTTGTATAATGAGAGCTGAGTTGATGGCTATTGTTGAGGCTTTATCATACATTCAATCTCTGTCTTACAAAAACGTGGTGATATTGTCAGACTCGAAAAGTGCTCTTCAACACCTGATTCGCTGTGTGTCAGGAATTCGAGGCATGCCGATAGCTTATGAAGCGCTTAGGATTATACATATTTTGCAGATGAATTTAGTTAATATAAAAATTCAGTGGATAACTTCCCATGTAGGGATTTCTGGAAATGAAATAGCTGACAAGCTTGCTGCAGAAGCTATTACGGACGGCATAATTATACCCAGTAATCCCTATATTACGGAGCTTATCCCTAGTGTGAAAAAGTTTTGTTTTAGTTTGTGGGAGAACCACTTTAATATTATAACTGCGGGAAAGGGTTTGTGGTATAGAACTATCCAACAGGAACTGCCTCGGATTCCTTGGTTTGATGTTGGTAATCTTTCAAGAGAACTTTTAATTTTAGCGTTTAGAGTAAGGTCTGGTCATATACCTACCAATAGCTTTTTAAATTTGATGGGTGTAAAACCATCCCCCTTTTGTAACATTTGCTTACAGAAATTGGATGATTTGTACCACATTTTGCTGGAATGTAGTGCTTTCGATGATTTAAGGTCTTTGTTGTTTGAGGCGGTTGGCGGTGATGTGTACGGTGGTGGAGTTAATGTATTGCTTGGGAGGCCTCTTTCGGAACAAAGTATTAAGATTTATAAATTTGTTAGGGAAGTGTTTTTGAGACGAAGTAATTGATTTTTCTTTTTTTTTTTTTTTTTTCGGTGGCTTTGGATTGTTGGGAGCGCTGCATTTCATCGAAATGTTAGGTAGGTTTATTTTATAGGTTTTTTTTTTAATTTAATTATTTGTTGTACAATACACATAATGTATAACCTTACGAGGCTGGCTTGGCGCATCAGCGCAAAAAGCCTCATTAAATAAATGATGCAAAAAAAAAAAAAACAGTAAAAAGTGTAATGTAGTAGTGTGTGCTGTGTGTAATGTGTGTGTAGTGTCATGTACAGTATAGTTGGCAGCCCTAGCTACAAATCACTTCCTGGAGTTGCGTGGAGATTCTTTGAACGATTTGTCTCGAAATTATCCAGAAGAGAACTAGAGTATCTGACATACTTAGAACTTGTAGAGTTTCCAAGCTGAAGTGGTGGTAACCTGCTGGCTATATCTGTATCACAGCAGCATCGCATAATTTCAGTATTATAAATCTGACTAATTTTGGATAAAGGCAAAATATGCTTATACGTTTTCTTTTTCTTTTAGTTGACAGACGTGATATTAAAATTATTTCATAAAGAGAAAATAATTTGTCCGTATCCGTCAGGTAGAAAAATATCTCTTTTACAAAAACATAATAAATAGATCGACATGAGTTGAAGCAATGTACAAGTGGCCAGATACCTCTACCTACCAATTATAAACTCGTATTTTTGATCTAAAACGATTCTAAACCGTTTTTAAATAAGTGGAAAATATTCCAAGATACGTGAGTGGTTTCGTTTCGCTACGACATATATTTACTACGGAATAAGCGGCGTAGCACGTACAGAGGCGTAGTTAGGGTGATGCAGGTAGGGGACGTGCCCGGGGCCGATCGAACGGCGCAAAATCGCCAACTATCTAAGTAAGTTAAACTATTTCATACTGTTATACCTATTACTTCGTGATTACGTGTCAAACAATTACGTTCGCGATTTCCGCGTTTCACGAATGAGCGACAGGGAATGAGTAATGCGCCCCCGCGGAGGCAGCGGCGGCACAATCGTTCGATGTGTCAAGAAAGATTGTGGGATTATCGATTTATTTGCGTTGCAGAAGGCCAGGAAGGTGCATATACAATGTGTCGGTTTTTGTAGTAATAAAACTTTAAGGTCGTTAAATACACATAATTTTATCGATGCAGCCCAAATAAGGGGTCCAATCCTAACACTTTCAAAGATTGAGCAATTTTAGTATCTGACTTACCTGTTATGGCAATATTCACATGGTTTAGGTTGGCGATAAGACCGCCCACTGTACACTTACCTTTATAAATCTTTGTCCTGTATTTTTATGTGGTGTAAGTACAAAAAAGAATATAATAAATAAACAACTTTGGATGTAGGTCTCACAGACGCGTACATTTAATGTTATTTTTACGGCCATAGCATAGAAAATGTAAAAATATTCAACTAACACACAAAAGATAAGATATTTTTTTACTAACCCTTCATGCTCTTCTCTATGTTTAATCGTAGGTGCGCATCCAGGAATACTTTTGGTGCGCTTCAAAGTTGGTGCAATTCATGGAAAACCCCACGAAGGGGCGCAACTGTGATGCGTGCCCTGGGCGCCATTTTCTCTTACTACGCCCCTGAGCACATAGCAAGTAGTTCCTACGTAGTCTGACGTAGCGTCGTAGCACTATTAGTGATAACATCTTCGTTCATGAAATTCGGTGGGAAATGCTAAACGTTGCAATTAGTTTTTTATACTTACAATTACCTTTTGATATAGTATTCGGATCAGTACTGCCTGCTGAACCTTTTGAAAATGTAAACAAACAATTTTATCGCTTTATAATAACAAAAATTATGTTTCAAAGAATATTATTATTTCTTATAATTTCGGTCCTCGGGTAGGGAAAACTTATATTTGGTTTTGCCATTACGAATTTCTTAATAGACTGTAGCAACGTACACTCGTTTCTTAAATGGATCTTCCTTCAATACAAGACGCGAAATGTATTTGCTATACATAGTATTTCGGGTTTTGCTTCGTTGTTTCGACTGGAATACTGATTTATTCATTTTTGTATATGTAAATGTTATTGTTGTTTTTATTCATTGTTGTTTTAGTAATATAGTCATAAGTTTATTCATCGTCACTAAAGCTATGCATCTCATTGGTAGTCGAAATACATAATAATTACTATACACCCCTGTGTATATCTTCAGGGAATACTGATAATACTGTGATGTTTCGTATGTATATTTCCCCGTAATATGTTTATCAATTTCTCCACTGTTACCAGGAATAGCGGTGTTACGGAATGTTTGTATCAAACCGTATTCATTTGATATAATACGCCTCACCTCAATCCGAGGGCCATATGAGTGCTTTAGCAATGGCCAATTAGGTACACTATGAATGCCCCCGACCCGCCCGCATCCTATATTTGCCGAGTTATCGGCTATTGTAATTGAACCAGAACGAAGTAATAGTTAACATTTGTTGAAAACGTGAGTTTCACACATTTGTACGTACCTACTTACGTAACCTTCCAACCATATTATTGTCATTGGTTTTCAAAATTAATTCCCATTGACGGAAGTAGCGTTAATCACTGTGAAATACCCAAATTTGGGTGAGATAAACTATGAGCAGTTGGAAGTGTTAATTTGAGCGTTAACTTCATCAATAATATACATTACTGAGCACAATTATTATTTTGTAAACATTGAGGATTGAATAACGCTGCTCAACTACTTAATTAAGTAAACTTATCAACTTTTAGAAAAGTAAAAAATAAAGTAATTGCTTTGATTTACTGAGAATATATTTTAATAATAAGAAGAGCATCTGTAATATATATATATATAAATTAGAATGTTTATACAGTAGTCAACATGTTCAGTAGATGTTATTAGTTGGTCGGTTTAATTCAGTAAATTTTTATTCCTTAGGAATCGAACTGAGATATGATGCTTACACACTCGCTTGCAAACATGAACAAATATCTTAATTCTTACAAATATTATAAATGCGAAAGTTTGTATGGATGTATGTTTGTTACTCAATCACGCCAGAACGGCCGAACGGATCTAGATGAACTTTGGCACAGAGATAGATGAGAAGCCTGGAATAGTAAATAGGCTACATTTTCTCCCGGTATAATGTTCCCTTTGAATAGTAAAACTTTTCACGCGGGCAAAGCCGCTGACAGAAGCTAGTTGATAATAATTGTTAAACAAATGCAATCAATTAACTCAACCATTATTTAACTAACACCTTTTAATTAAATTACTCACGCATCAAGCTCGTCTTTAAACTAGTAATATTATTACTCACGCTTCCCGCTAATTCAAAGACGTGTAATGTAACAGTGCACTCGATTGGCAAATTATTCCCGAACTGTGAACTATACATTACTACAGGGTTTACTAACGAAGGCAAAAAGTGCAAGTTTATAGTTGAATTGCCACATGTTGAGAATAACACAAATAGCATTAGACATTACTGCAGAGTTTGCATATTCAGTGTGAAAATAAATTGACTTATTTTAGCAACATTATTGTCGAGAGTCCCAGCTATCATTGTTAGATTGTTACATCACAACACGGATGTGTTTATAGAAAGTTTAGACTGTATCTCGTTAAACTATGGATGTTTGTTACCAAAAGTTCTTTTATACTTTCGTTTTTTGTGACTGTTGCTGAAGGTACCAGCTTCACGTTTGGTATGACAATGCTTGCGTCACAAGGGGCCTTTAGACCGGGAAAAATGCAAGCCATTCAGGCGAGCTAGCGCCGAGGCTGCCATCAATATCAGTGCTGCGTCAGTGTTGTCCTACAAATAAACTAAAAAGGCACAAAAACGTCCCATTTGTAATCACCGAAATATTGTAATTTACCATGTGCCATAAATATGATTCAGCACGTGTTGTTAACACATGCAATGATATTATTAATAGCCGTGCAATGCGCATCGCTAATTGAAATCTTCCTATGAATGAATACGTTATAATATACATTATGATGATATGAATTTCATTTTATATTAACATGTGTAATGAGAATGTAATGAAGGGTGGTTTTTGTCCATTGTAGGGCAATTAAGGCCTCTTTTGCATAAAAGACAGGGCTTTTTTAATATGCTTACCAGTTTAGCTGATGTTGCAGAGAAAAGCCTGGTAATGAAAAGTTAAAACAAAATCTTATTGCGGCTATATATTGCCAGGCAACCCTGCAGTAATTTATTCTACTAACTATCAAGTATCATTCAAACAAATTAAGTTTTATCAAAAACATTTTACTTGCAGATTTTAGCGGTGGGATCTCATACTATTCACCACAGACACACATTCACATTGAAGTGCTGCTAAATAATAAACCAGCCCACCACCACTGAAACCACTGCGATAAGTCACATTGACATATACCCCGTGTGAAACCTACAAGCTAGTGTTGTACTTAATTACCGTGCAAGTACCGCAACGAATATCTTGAGTGGTGTTGCGTAGAGGAAGCAATTTATTTGAATTAATATAAATTATTTTGCGTTTGCCCGTGGTACCTTCATCTTGCCAAGATTAAGGAAAAACCAGGCGAAATTCATTTGTTTTTATTTTGGTGGCTACGAACTATGACTACGCTACGAAGGTCCGCCTACGCCGTAGGCCGCGTAGCAAAACTGATGGAGTAAAACAAACTATGATGAACTTAAAGCTGAATAAGGTTATCGCTTCGAAAGTGCCCTCTAAGAACGGGAAAAACATGTTTTGTATCCGGAATTGTTCTGATAATGTTTTCCCATTATTATTTCCTATAAGAGAGGCATCATAGTAATCTGAGATTAGTCTTTATTAATTTCTTAGTAGCGGTAATGGTTTGTTTAATGTTTTGCGGACCATGTTTCTGGGAATTGGTATTGTTTGTTGCGTTTAGAGAAAGTACACAAGTGACGTCATTAGGCACCTACTGGAGTAATAAATAGAGCCTCCTTGGCTGGCGAATGAGAGACGGACGTGGTACCTGTGATCCATGGTGTTAATATCTGCAGAATTTTTATATTCAACATGCTGTCTTGGTTTTACTAATCACACTAATATTATAAAGGAGAAAGTTTGTGAGTGTGTTTGTATGTTTGTTACTTCTTCACGCTCAAACGGCTGGACAGATCTGGATGAAATTTGGCACAGATATAGATTAAAGTCAGGAATACCACATATACTTTTTATCCCAGGAATATGTTCCTTCGAGATAATTTTTGACATTCTAGCTTGAAGCTTTTTTAACCAATAAAATTAACTGTCACAAAAATCGTCCAGAGGCTTTAGTCAAGTGACATTCTATAAAGAAAGCGTCGCGGTAGCTAATGCAACAAGTAAAATATTAAAACCTCCGACATATTTTTATTTCATGCTACATAATTTATCTAGTAGTAGACACGCTTCGATCGACAATCTATTGAACACGAATTACGACTCGATATCTTGCGAAAACACCTCAAACAGTAAAATGCCCATAAGTTTTAAACGACTGAACCGATGTTCATCAAACCTACCTTAGCACTAAGAACACTCTCAATAAAGTCGCCTTTCAAGCAAAAAAAATAAGTAATCAAAATCGGCTCATCCGTATATGAGCTATAATGACACAGACAGATACACAAATACACTAACTAGCAAACACGGAAGAAAGAAAAGAAAGAAAGAAAATACATTTATTTGGCACAAGCCATTAGAGCACGGCAAACTTATAACAAAATAAAAAATGTAGAATATCAAGCAAGAGCTACTGAAATGCCACGTGATCATTTTGGCATTTCGTCCATCATCATCGCTGTTAGAATTACAATTTGTCTAGTCTCTTGATGCTGTAAAACCTGCAAATGACATGCAATCTTAAATTGATAAAGAATCATTTTCCCTGACGATAACCACAGCTCTATATAATTTTACATCGATTTATTTTCAGAACTAAACAAAGCTAGCGAAGGGTAAATTACTTTTTTGACGTAGTTATATCGGGTTCTATGAAAATAATCAATCGAGTTGAGTTGTTTTAGGTATTATATACCTCCTCCTCCTCGCGTCGTGTTCCTCATTACTGAGGGTCGTGATTCCCCCGACAGGAGATCAACGTTTCCCTGACGATAATTCTCCATCTGTGTCTGTCCTTGGCGACGTGCAGTGCATCGTGCAGCTTGGTGTTCAGCATTGCACGTATTTGGTCAGACCATCTGATCGGGCTTCGGCCCCTCGGCCTCTTGCCTTCGACCTTGCCTGTGATCATCAGCTGTTCGAGGGTATGACCATCCTTACGGGCAATGTGACCAAAGAACTCCAGGATTCTTCGCAGGCAGGTGATGGAGAGCCTGGCCTTGACGTTCAGTTGTCGAAGGATAGACTCGTTTGTGCGGAACGCAGTCCATGGAATTTGAAGCATCCTTCGCCAACACCACATCTCGAAAGCGTCAATGCGATCAAGATCAGCCTTCCTTAGCGCCCACGTCTCCGAACCGTAACTAAAGATGGAGAACACAAGAGAGTTCACCAGTTTCATCTTTGTCTTGCGAGATATGTTACGGTCTCTCCAGATTCGCTGCAGTTGGGACATTGCGCTTTTGGCCATACCAATTCTTCGCCTGATTTCCTTCTCGCAAGACCCTGTGTTACTGATGGTAGCGCCCAGGTAAACAAACTCAACTACTTTTTCGAGGGACAGGGCACCTGTTATATGGAGTGAGTTAGTGCGGTCTACCACCATAACTTTGGTTTTGGAATGGTTGATTTGAAGACCCAATTCCGTGCTAATCCTTTCAATCCTCTCCAGCAGCCTTACCATTTCAGCTTCGTTGGCCGCTAAAAGCGTTGTGTCGTTTGCGTAACGGATGTTTGTGATTCTAGTGCTACCAACAGTAACACCTCCCTCCCAGTTCTCATATACCTACACAGTGGTTATTCTTAGATCGAAAACCAAATAAAAGTAAATAGTTTGTGTATTATTGTTAAATAAGTAGTCTTGCTTAGGTCTTCAGTGGTTTATTTAAGTATTTTAACATTATTAGTTTACAGAAATAATTAGTACGACGTAGTGTTGCCAATACACAGAAAAAGAGAAAATACTTTTTTTTTTAATTACGTTCCATTACATCATCCCCTTTTAACAAACAATTTTGAACTTATTTTAATGGGGTTTTCAACCTCTTACATTATTAGAGCAAGTTTACAACTCAAAAGTTTTTGCACTATTAAACAATACCAAAATTTCTATTTCTTATTATTAGAGTAAGTTTATATGTATAAACAAAGCTAAATCTTTATTTGTTAAACAAAATAACACATTATACTTATTATAAACTCTTCCTCCCCTCCTAAGGAGTAAAATTAAACAATGCAATATGGTTACTTATACTATAACATCATCTTAAATTACATTGAAGCTACTCATTCAGCCAACATAAGTAAGGTAGAGACTAAAACACAGCAAGCCCGTCTTGGGGGATCATCAAGTTATGCTGGTCGGATATAGAAAGAGGTTCTTGTATATAACACATTATTATTATCCACTAAGTCATAAGCTCTATATCCATTACTGCTAATGATTTTACCTTGAAGCCATGTTTTATCATTCATGTCTTTTTTAAACCATACATTTGGCCCTGCAGTGAACTCTTTTTTATATCTACTTATTCTTTTATTATTTTTTTGCAATTTTAATAAATTCTGGCTGAACATTTAAATTAATTTTAGGTTTTAAATACTTGTGGGATACTAATAATTTTGTTTTTAAATTTCTATTCATTAAAAGTTGAGCTGGAGAAAAAATTGTGCCAGACACAGGTGAGGATCTGTACTGTAACAATGCTAATCATAAATCAGTCTTATCTTCACAGCATTTAGTTAATATTTTCTTACAAATTTGGACGGCTCGTTCTGCCATCCCATTCGATTGAGCATACCTTGGACTAGAAAAGGTAAAATTAAAACAAAAATCTGAAGCAAATTTCTTACATTCTTTAGAGTCAAAAGGGACATGGTCAGAAACTTTTTCACTTGGAATTCCATAGTTTGAAAATACATCTATTAAACAATTAATTGCTGAAGCTGCACTTTTATTAGGCATTAATTTCATATCTGTTTGGAGAAATCGTCCACGATTACAAGTTAATTTTTATTTTTAAGTTCCATGATGTCTATACACAGTTTAGAAAAAGGTGTATCTGGTATCTCATGTGATAAAAGTGGCTCTTTAATATTATTATTTTGGTAAGTTTGACATACAAAACACTTTTCTATGAACTCTTCCAAATGGTTATCCATTTTAGGCCAGTAATACATATTCCTAGCTAATTGCTTAATTTTTGTTGTGCATAAATGACCCTCATATAGTTTATGCATGATAGATGTTCTCAATGACTTGGGTATCATTAATCTGGATTTCAAAAATACGAAACCGTCATCGCTTGTGCTATCACCTCTTAATTTGTAATAAAACCTTAAGTCATCAGGAACATTTTAATATTGTTAGGCCAACCATTCATAATAAAGCCTTTACTAACTCATCATCCTGTGATGTATTTAATATTAATTCACTTTTCTGCTCACCTGTGCACTGTAAGTAGCGAGCAAGACCTACACAGTGAATAACTTCATACATGTATGAGTTATCAGTATTACTAACATTCAAAAAAGAGCGAGACAGAAAGTCAGCTATGTACATTAATTATACTTTTAAATATTCACCTATTTAAAAGTATAATTAATGTACATAGCTCTATGTCATACTTTAATAGTTTTAATTTTAATGTGGGTGATGGTATATCATGTATGTGTTTCTTTTATAGACTCTCTAATGGTTTGTGATCATTTAAAATTTGACATTTATTTCCATAAATAACAAAGTGATTTTTTTTTGTTGCCCAGACAACACTTAATAATTCTTTTTCGAAATTGAGAAAATCTTTGCTCAGTGGGAGTTAGACTTCTTGAAGCATAACAGACTGGTTTTCCATTTTGTAATAAGCAACAACCAAGTCCATCTTTTGAAGCGTCACATTGCATTACAATAGGTAATTTAGAATTAAACACTGTTTCATGTACTGAGGTCCACAACCAAGTTACATCCTTTTATAATAAAAGGTGGAGAGGCGCTGCAATTGTAGCCATATTTGGAACAAATTTTCTTAAACAATTGACCATACCGAGGAATATCTGTAATTACTTCTTATTAGTTGGAATTTTAATACTATTAATGGTATTATTAACCCTTTCCGGCAGCCTAATTGCGTAAGTGAATTCTGCAAAGCAAACAAGTTGATTCTTTCCTAAAAACGACTTATGCAATACGTAAACTCGTTTTTGGGAAGGAATCGATTCTTTCCCAAAATCGAATTCAGTTACGCAATTAGGCTGCTGATCAATTTGCATGCCCTGTCCGGAAAAAATGTGGCCAAAATATTTAACTCCGCAAAATTTATTTTTATAAAAATAAATTTCAATATCGATTAACCGAAGTTTACTATTATATTTTTCTATGGGAGAGCAGTGGTGGCCCAGTGGTATCGGCCGCGACTTACAAGTTGTAGGTCGTGAGTTCGAGCCCAGGTAGGCGCTTTACTTTGTGTAAATTATTTCATCGCCACTGCTCTCAAAACGGTGAAGGAAAACATCGTGAGGAAACCGGCATGTCCTAGAACCAAAAGTTCGAAGACATGCGACATCCACCAACCCGCACTGGGCCCGCGTGGTGGATTACGGCCCTTTCCCTCTCACAGAGAGGAGGCCTGTGTCCCAGCAGTGGGAACATTAAAAGGCTGATGATGTGATGTGATGTATGGAAGTTATTATTATTACTATTGAATACATTCGGCTTTTTAATTTATGATACTTATCTTTATTACTATTGTTGGAATGTGAGTGCTGGGACTGCGTCTGTGACTGGACTGCAAGCACCTCCCTGAACGGACTGTTCAGTGCCTTGATGTGTTCTTTGGAGTGCTCCGCCGATCTGCAGGCTTCAATTGCGCGCTCCAGGCTTAGATCCTTGATTTCTAGCAATTTCTGTTGTGTGCGCCTATCCCTAACTCCAATTACTATTCTGTCACGAAGCATTCTGTCCTTCATTTCTTCGAAATTGCAGTTTTCCGGGATTTTTCTGATGCACGTGTAGAATGAGTCGAATGTTTCATCTTCTTCCTGATTTCTCATATTAAAGTTGAAGCTGTTAATCACCTCTTTTTGTTTCGGTTTGAAGTAACTGTCAAATATCTTAATTATATCTTCGTGTTTCGCCTTTTCTTGGTCATCTTCGGTTTTTAATGCATTAAAGTACAGTTCTTGTGCCTTGTACCCTATGCAGTTAATTAATATTGCGCCTTTTCTTGTCTTGGACAACTTCTCGAAACCCGCCGTAGTGATGAAGTCTCGAAACGAGTGCTTGAACCTCTGCCATTGTGGCCAACAGTTGTCGAGATTTTCTAAGTTCAAACCTTGTGGCAAGGTATATTGAACAGCACCTGCATGGGCTATGGACTCTATTTGTGGTTCTTCATCTGCCATCATTAATATTATTGGTGTACTTTATTAAATACCTAGTCTTCGCCGGTTCGCCGTAACACGCGTGAGGGAATCTTCTTTAATCTTCGTAACCTTAGTTCTTCTCCGGCTGCGCCATGTATTATTATCTTGCTTAGGTCTTCAGTGGTTTATATAAGTATTTTAATATTATTAGTTTACAGAAATAATTAGTACGACCGGCTAGGTCAGAGGTCGGGAGCCAAGGGGCGTAGTGTTGCCAATACACAGAAACAGAGAAAATACTTTTTTTTTATTTTACGTTCCATTACAGTTTGAGTATTTTTTACTTAAATTGATAAATAATCATTTTCCCTGACGATAACCACAGCTCTTTATAATGTTACATCCATTTATTTTTAGAACTAAACAAGGCTAGCGAAGGGTAAATTACTTTTCTGACGTAGTTACATCAGGTTCTATGAAAATATTCAATCGAGTTGAGTTATTTTAGGTATTATATACCTACACAGTGGTTATTATTAGATCGAAAACCAAATATAAATTAAAAAGTTTGAGTATTTCTTTATTTATTTTAATTCTCTCATATTTCTCTATAGTTGCTTTAAACTTAAGTACATTATATATTGGACTTTTTAATATTATAAATGACGAATTAGACTTTATTCATTTAAATATTTAAAATGATATAATTTTAAGGTGTTCTTGGGTTTATCAGTCTAGATTTCTCAGCAGGTTTCTGGTTGAAGGCAAGAGCCTCGCCCCCTAATTACATGGGACGACGAAATGGAGTTCTAACTCTGCCTAACCCTTCGGGAAACACAGGCGCGATAAGTGTATCTTTAATAATTGATATATTAGTAGGTAATTCTGAACAGTTTTCCGTCAAGTTACGTTTGTTATTATCCCATGAAATAATAACATATTATGGATACAACTACCTTATTATCTTTTATGTTTCGTCATAATCAACATTAATAAGATATAGCTACTCAATTATTAATACATGACAGCTTGCGGGTGTGTCTACCTGGCATACACGAAATGACAGGACGTGTATCATTGTGCAGCTTCCTCAATTATCGAGAATAGTCACATCCTTACACAACCTGTGTTCGGCAAAGGTCGTATCCTTTTCATCTAAAATAGACCAACCTTAATTCCGGAAACGCCGAATTCTGACTCTTCTTAGTAAATGACATTTGGCCTGGGTCTTAGTTTACTAAAGGGTCTTCTTCGTAATTCTGATATGACGCCTACTCGAAGGTACTACTTAAAGACATATTCATAAATGGAACATAATTTACATGAACTGATCTTATAAGTAGTTAATTTAATCAGAACTTAACCGAAGATAATAAAACAAACTCAGATAAATAAAAGTTTAAAATAGACACTTAGTGGACATTTTTTGTTCAGATTAAATTCAATTTTAATAAATACCGAAATTGGGGAAAAGCCAGCAAAAAAGAGAATAGTTTCACGCCGAAACTCTCATGAGCACAAAACAAAATGCTGGAACGAGACCTGCGAGGTAATTACTAGGACATACGTCGCCAAGTATTTCCTGTTTTATTTTCAGCCAGTTTTGTCTGACGATACTAAAAATAAATTGCATCCAATGAAAACTTCCTATCAAAATAGCTTTGCTAGACTGAATGAGATTTAGCAAAAACAAGCATCCCAATTACGTATAGTTGGGCAACGTTAAATAGATAAATAAACGTCGTATACAGTATATACAACGTCTATATGTATACGGAATAGGTATGAACACAAACCATTTTGTCGAAAGAATGTGTTTGTAACGATATTATTTGATTTTATGGAACAACATTTATGATTGATAACAAGCTAGCGCTCGGACAAACTTTGAATCTTTAATGATTGGGGTTGTCAAAAGTAAATCGTTCCCGTAACTTGTTGAGCTATGCTCAACTTTTGTTCATAACAACTAACAGACTAAAGCAAAAATAATGGTTTATCTCAGTAACTAAGTACATATTTGTGTCAGGAGCAGATAGGTGCATAGAAGGAGGCATACAAATTTGAATTCTCTTTTTAATTTAAATTTTTGTTATTTTATTTTTATTGTTAAATATTTATGATTAAATATAGTGTATAATAACATTATTTATTCTGTGTGTGATAAAACATCGTATTGGGAATACTGTAAGATGTTTTACTTATTGTTGTAAAATAAATAAATAATAATAAATAAATACTATTTATATAGCTTTCCAACTTCTTCGAAAAGTCACACCATTTCCTACCAGCATTTTGGTTAGCGATAGAGCAAATATATCCAGGTAAGTGAGCTCGTTTTACTCGGCTATGGCGTATTCAAAAGGTCCATAATTTAGACTGGGAGGAGGTGGAGTGTACGTACGGTTGGGCTTTAATCGCTTCAGCTGCGCTAGCCATTCTTAATGGAGTTTTAAATAACACGTTTACCGTGTCTCTGTGTGGGTTCTATTAACAACAAAGTAACGAAGCACAGAATATTAAGTGTCACGCGGTGATGTGAAATTTCTAGACACAAAGGCAACCTTGCTACCATTTAGATTTCCGGAAAATAAAGTAAGTAAATATAGTGCATTCGGGTTCCGCGCCTCAGCTTCGGCAAATTGTAAGTAAACCTAAAGGCGTGGTGGCAATAAGTAACTCGTGTGATCCGCACGCTACCAGGATGTCAGAAAGAGCATGAAAGTTAAATTAACATGGTCGGGACCATCGGGAAAATCGGCGTATTCGTGCTCACAGAGCATGAGGAATCAGGAATTCGAGTTGGCGTGAGTCTGTCTGTATAGGTTTTCAGATTCCCGCAAAAGTAATCATCTTGAAAGTTTTTCTACGAATTGTTGTGTAGGCACTAGATAAATGTATTTCTGGGAATGTCAGACATGCCTAAAATAAAAGTGGCAATAATCCGTGAAAGTAGTTTCATGTCACTGTTTAACAGTCACATACTCGAGTATATTCCACAAGTTTCATCGGCTATATTTCATTTCCCACATTACCCCAAGTTGTAGCTGTCAAATAAGGGTAATGGATTATAATAGTATTCATTTGTAATAGGGTTTCGACGTGGTACGAGTACCGTATGAAATAGTGGTCTTTTCAGTAGAGTTACAATTTTGAAGCAGGATTTTGCGAGACTTCCGCATCGGATTTGTGGACAGCACAAGTCAAAATTGATTCAGTGTCAGATGATAACACACACTTGAGCTCAGAGAATCCAGTTACTTAAAGACTGCAGGAGGATGGTTATATATTTACCAGAGTAATGCGGACTGATGTGCATCGTTAAGAGTTAGAGCCACTCGGGACTCGATTGCAGCTGAAACTAGTTGCTATCGGGTTCTAAAACTCTTTTGTTTACGTAGTTCATGATTCGATAAGCACGTAACGATTTGTTTCTACAGCTCTTTGGTATTTTGAGCATCGATAACGTAATTTTCGCAATGTATCAAATAACTAGCTGCCCGCCCCGTCTTCGCTCTGGTTAATATAGATTTTGTGATTTTCTACTTCTTTATGATTCTGATTGCCTGGTAGTTTGAGAGTCTTTACCACAGACGTTTCCATACCCGAATATACTTCTATTTTTAAGTTTTTGTTGTTAGCATGGTGGCCCAGTGGTAACGGCTGCGACTTACAAGTTGTAGGTCGTGGGTTGGGACCCAGGCAGGCGCTTCACTTTGTGAACCACTGCTCTTAAAACGGTGAAGGAAAACATCGTGAGGAAAACCGGAATGTCTTTGAACCAAAAATTCGAAGTCATTTGACATCCACGAACCCGCACTGGGCCCGCGTGGTGGATTACGGCATATTCCCTCTCAACGGACCAAACGGGAGTCTTAGTGTGGAAAAGGGGTCCATCTATCCTATCCAATCCTATGTTTCTGTTATCCTGGTAGTTAGAGAGTCATCACTCATGATTCTAGCCCCGGTTTTTAATACTTCTGAATTCTGGTCAGCTGGTCGGTTGTGACTAGTCTAAATGAGCTTCCAGGTGCTTTTAGAGTAAATAAAAACCGGCCAAATGCGTGTCGGGCCACGCGCAGTAATAGGGTTCCGAAGTTGCATAATAATGAACTAAGAAGAGGGTTTTTTGTTGTTACATGAACATTAAAACGGTTTCAGCGGATCAAAACGTTAAAAATGGGCCCACCTATGGTCGGGTAGCGGAATTTGCTTGGCAATCAAATCTAATTTGACTTTAGATTACAAAACGTCGAAAATACTTCTGCACTTACACAAAATAGACAACCCCGCGCGCATGCGCCGTATGGACTACAGAACGGTACTGCCAACGACTCCGCCCACTCCAATGCGTTATTCGAGCTTAAATATGATTAAATTAGAAATCATTGTTATTAGGGATGTTATGATTTTATTTTTGTATATTTTTACATGGGTCATAAGCATATATTTACTATCTGTTTTAAACAGCTAACAACGTTATTAAAGTAATTTTTCAATGACATTTGTACAAAAGTTTTACTGTTCCAAGTACATTTTATAAGTTGGTCGACTATTACTCGTAAACTTGTAAAGCCTGTTATGATTTTATTTTTGTATATTTTTACATGGTTTATAAGCATAAATTTACTCTGTTTCAAAGCTAAGAACGTTATTTAAGTAATTTTTCAATGGAATTTGTACAAAATTTTTACTGTTCCAAGTACACTTTATAAGTTGGTCGACTATTACTCGTAAACTTGTAAAGCCTACTTAGCTGTGATAGTTTTCCTTTTAATTTCGTTATATATACTACTGCTGTGAATTTTTTCACATAGCCAAGAGCAACCATTTCGCTGAAAGGGGGGGAGGGGAGGACACTTGACTCTAACAAAAATTTGCAATTTATAGCTTAATTTTACGCAAACGGATCTCTGAATCTAAAAATGGTTGTAACAAACCCATAATATGTTTGAATGGCCTATCCAACGATACCCCACAACATGGGATAGACGAAAAAAAAAAATAACATCCCCACTTACGTATATAGGAAGAACCCCCAAAAAAAAAACTATTTTCATTATTTTATTGTACCACTTTGTTGGAATCATTAATATGTATATCCATTCCAAATTATAGCTTTCTAGTACTTAGAGTTTCTGAGCTAAGCTGCGGACGGACAGACCGAAACTATATGGGTTCCTTGTTTAGTTCGGAACCCTAAAAATTACCATACAAACTTTCATCCCCTATTTAACCCCTTTAGGGGATGACTTTCGAAAAATCCTTTCTTTAATTATACCTACAGTATAATAGTACATTATGGTACAAGTGCGTAATGTTGGTGATTACCGCTGAGGCGCCATTGAGACCCGAGCCTTTAGGTGAGGGTCTTAAGAGAGCCGAGGACGGTAATCATCAATACACACGTGTATCGTACGACGTTTTTCAACACACTTGTGAAGAAAATAATACTAAAAAATCATTTTCAACAGTGAAAACGAGTTGTGAATTTTTCTTCATGTTGAAGTCATTAGATAAGGAGAGCCGACAATGCGGTCTTCACATGAACGCTGAAAAAACATGTCTTTTAACTAATGACATAAGATTACCAACAGCGATACAGGACAGACCAATCGCATACGTAGACAATTGTGTTTATCTTGGTCAAAATACTTCATTTAATAAACCTACTGAAACTGAAGTAGATCGCAGTATAAAGAATGCATGGAGATGATATTGGTCGCTGAAAGGTGTATTTAAATCCCGCATCTCTATTCGCCTGAAAAAGAAAGCAATGGACACTATCATATTACCTACTCTACTCTACGGTTGTCAAAGTTGGACACTAACAAAAGCAGTCACAAAAAAAATTCGAGCCTTCCAAAGGGCAATGGAGAGAAGTATGTTAGGAATTAAACTCCGAGACCGAAAAAGGTCCAAAGACATACTACTATGCGACTATGCACAAAAATAAAAGATGCTGGGGAATTAGCTTGCAAGTTGAAATGCATGGCTCTGGCTATGTGTCCTGCCCATCGCAGGCAGGACACATAGCCAGAGCCACAGATGGACGTTGGAGCGAGAGGATTCTCCATTGGTACCCATGAGATGCTCCACGCACCCGAGGCAGACCCAGACGCCGGTGGTGCGGCGATATTGCGGCTGTGGCCGGCCCCACCTGGACTAGAATAGCCCAGGACAGAGAGGAATGGCGTAAGATGGAGGAGGCCTTCGCCCTAAATTGGGCACCCAATAAATTGCCTATAATATAACATTTGTAACTGATTTTGACAAATTTGTATATGTACTTGATTATTTTTATTTTATTTTATTCAATTATTATTTTTGAGTTATTTTATGAATGTTTTTAATTTAATGTAATTAGTTCTGAGCATGTTATGAGTTTAATTTATTAATGTTTTGTTTTTAATTTAATGTAATTATCTTTTGGGAATAAATGGCTTCAAAATAATCTTTAGTGGTTTAGGCTGGGCCTTGATATATCAGTCGGGACATGCCTTTTATATACAGGGTGGAAAAATTAACGGGCCCTGAAGGGATACCACTTTAAATCCTTAAGATAGATTATTTAACTCAAAGAAAGCAGTCCTTCATTTTTAATAGAAACAAAACTGCAATCACATTTTTTTCGACAAGCTTACCTAAACCGGAAACCGAACTAGACAAGAATTTAAAAAAAGCATTTTTTTTTCCTTTATGTACGTAATCTATCTTAAGGATTTAAAGTAGTTTCCCTTCAGGGCACATTGATTTTTTCCACTCTTTAATAGATTTGCTGATTTTCTTAGATTATTATAAGCAAACAAATCCTCTCTTTCAATTTATGCAATTATTGCATAGTCCGATCGAAAGTTCGGTTCGGAGAAAAAGTTTGAAAGTTCGGTTTTAGGCCGACCGAAACTAGTGTTCTTGAGCTGATAGATGTTATAGACAATTAAAAACTGACTGCATCGTTTGTCTATGAGCGCAATAATTTTTAGCTTCAATTCAGGTTGCTGACCGACCCGGGGGTTCAGTGTCCTGGAGACAAAATTAAAAAATTTTTGGTCGGTTAATGGACAATAAACGGCAACACGCTTGCATCTACGAGTACTTGTGGGACTTCAACATAATCGTTTTTTTTTATTATACCGTAAGTTTTGCTTTCGGCCGAAACTGGATGAGGTGCCGAATATTCGGTTATGGTTTCAACTGGAAAACCATGTTTCTGTAGAACATTAAATTATTAACATGCTACAACAGTTGTAGCATGGATGTACCCATCTAGAATCAATACTAACGAAACTCTACAGATGTGATTGGTATCAATATTTAATAGTGATAACATGTAAAAAACCTTTGCTATTTAGTTTGGCTTTGTAAATCAATGAATCGTGAAACTAAAATGCTACGTTTCTTCACCAGAATTTATTAAACTTTCATAAAAGAAGTCGATGAACCTTTTGATACCACTGACGGTGAAAAATTCTTACTAGGTACTTATAGTTTCTATGTCGAAGCTATGGAGCGTGTCACCCTAAAGGAGCGAACCGAACAACTTGCCTCGCGTTTATACCAATATGACCTTGCTCTTTATACTTTTAGAACTCGCTATAAATTAAAGTGAGTTCCGTAGGGGGTTTCAGTTGGTTCTATAGAGATTACTTGACGGGCTAAACGACGTTTTTGACTTTTGTAGGATTCATCTAATGTCTTAGATGGCTCATTCTTTTTGCTGTAGGTACCGGTCCTTACAAATTCAAGATTCTAAAGAGAAGTTTTAGAAGTTGCTCAGATATTATTACCTAACTAAGTTTCGAATTCTAGATCTCAATAGGTATGAATCCTGCTTACTGCGCCTTGTATAACAAGCAACTTGAAGTGTAACTAGAGAACGGCTAATCCTTTTTAACGACTCATATTTGGTCCGGCCAGTACGTAGCAATGTTCTGTGACTCGGTTATTGTACCTATATAAGCTATTAAAGTCTAACCGAGTGGAGCCAAAGGCACAGCTAGTTTCACATAAGCTAGCCAGTCCAACGACAAACTTACGGCGCGGACACATCTCCAAGGCCGCGGCGCCGTCACCGTGCATAGGCACGGCGTCGACGTACCGCGGAGCGTTGCGCCGCGCCGCAATAATCGGTTCAAATATGTCAAACTTGCAGTTTTTGTCTAGATATATAACCGCGAAGTACGTATTAATTAATTAACAAGTCACAATCGGTATATTCAGCATTTTTTTTTTGTACTAACTTCTACGAACTTAGCGACAGCGAAAGATCCACAGCCGAGCACCTGCGCCGTGAGCGCGGCGCACTGTACACGGCACCGACGTGCCACCGAAGCTAACACTCGGAAAAACTTTGAATCATTAAGGATTGGAGTTTACAAAAGTAAATCGTTCTCGTAACATCTGCGAACTTAGCGACAGCGATCAACAGTAACTGTCTAGCGTACACAGCAGTTCGACAGTTGCAGTGCCGCGCCGTTGCACGGTGACGGCGCCGCGCCATGGTGATGTGTCCAGACCCTTAGCCAGTGAACTCGTAAAACTAGTGATTCTAAAAGCTATGTTGGTCATTCTAGCTCTTTTCAGAACATTTCGTTGCTAATGTT
Organism: Orthosia incerta; assembly: GCA_948252205.1. Classification (NCBI taxonomy): domain Eukaryota; kingdom Metazoa; phylum Arthropoda; class Insecta; order Lepidoptera; family Noctuidae; genus Orthosia; species Orthosia incerta. The sequence continues at coordinate 21,612,533 of OX411753.1, read as the reverse complement.
TTGCTTAAAGAAATTAATAGCATAGCTCGCTAAGCGACTTTGAATTTTGTGGTTTAAAACTTTGACCCGGCTTTCAGAGCCCAGTTTAATTAGTAGTACTTTTAAAATTGTTGCCAAGTTTTGAGAATTCGTCTTTAAAGTCGCCAAGGGATTTTACCCGTGGCGGATTTCTTGTTCTGAAATCTGACTTGCTGATAAAGCCGTATAGTCTACAAATTCAAGGACTGCTTCGATTGTCTTGTTCTTGCAAATGCTACTGCTGAGCATCATTATCTTCCTGCCACTATCCCATGTAACTTGGTTTCAGCGCAACATGTGTTCTCCTTCCATACCGTCCTGTCACGCTCCCACTGACTTCCTTTTCTTTCATATCACTCCTCACACAGTTCACCCATCTTTTCTCTGGCCTTCCTCTAACTCTCCATCCCTCCAAATTAGTATTCATAACTCTTTTAGTAACATGCGTTTCATCCCTCCTCATCACATGACCATACCAGGGCGAACAACTTTCTTTAAATTTTTCTGTCACTGGCGCCACTTTCAAACTTCTTCTAATATACTCATTTCTTACTTTACTGAGCATGCAGTCAAATTCAATTCCCAGGTCGGCCAGTGTGTTATTGGGTTTTTCCATCTGGAAATTTCTGAATAGCAACCCGAAGTCTGGACTTATGCCCAGTTGATGGCGATAAGCTAGTTACCAGCTTAGCCTAGTGCTAGCATACGGGGTGTACGATAAGAGCGCCTCTGCTTAACCCTTCGCAAAATACTCGTGTGATGTTATGTTCTATCTACAAATCGTCGGCAAACATATTTTATTTAAGGTATTTGTCATGATGCGTTCTGCGTCCTGCGATTCGGTCACTCGAACATTTGGTGCAGTAAATGTTCGAGTGACCGGATCGCAGGACGCAGAACGCATCCAGTGTGGCAAAGCCTTAAGCATTCGGTTCCACAATACAGACGTCACTCTACTATGCAACCGCATATTAGCAAATGTAAAACAATGGGGCATTGGCGCTAGATTAAGAGATTACGGTGAACCGATTCTTAGTAGGGGATTACTTGTAATTATTGCGTACCTGGATTCTAGATATCCATCTACATTAAAAGTCGCTTTGGGGGTTGGATCTAGTGACCCATGTAGGAAATGTAGGTAGGCAAATTTTAATTCCAGCTTACCCGTAGTTTTCCTGTTATTGCTTCCAAGTACTTTTCTCGTGAAGTGTGATTTTTCTCAGAGTTTTCTCGATTAGCATCTTGAAGAATCAACTTGAACAGTTATTTTTTACGTTCGTAGAGGCTGCTATTTATCTGTTTTCAAGCTACTGTTCCAAGTTACTGTTGCCGTTGGTAAACTAGAAGAATTTTAGTGCTATTTCCTCTTATCTAGGCAAATAAATAAGTTTTGTGATTGGTCCACCATTTACGTAATTGTAGTAAAGTTATCAAAAGACAGAACTTGAACAACTGAGTGACATAATAATATTATTTACTACAATAAGTTGATAGCTCTTAAACGAATGGCGACTGGTCCATGATTCATTTCGTTTGTCGAATCTGTAAAGCGCACAAAATCATCAATAACACTTGTCATTCTTATTTTTATACAGACTTCTCGGTGGACATCCTATACAAAGTCTTTTTACTCATAAAATGGTTGACAATGTAAAAATTAATTATAAAACTGTTTGTACGCGGTTATCTTTTAACCTTCGTTGAGGTCACGACTCCCAGTACATATATGCACTAAGGACTGCAATGTAGTTGCTACGACGCGACGTAGGTGAGGCGACATTGTTACGACCAACCCTAGAGTATTTATTCAACAGAGTTCAAGCCTCAAATAATCGTCCTGCGATACAAAGGTAGATGCAATAGGTAGGGCTCTGTAGGTTATCTACTCCGTGTTATTGTGCTACGGCTACGATTTCGTAGCGGCGTAGCAGATAACCGATACGCTACGAGTCGACTCATAATTTCTGAAACTTTTTTGTGCATTCATGTACTTGTATTTCGTTGTGTAAATCTGCAGATTTCGAGAATAATGGGTAATGAATGAAAAAAACAAACAACCAGTTATTATGGACAAAATTTATTTAATAAGTCTTACTTGTGGTTTAAAGTACTATTTACAAGTCGTAACATCAATTGTAATACTTATCTATAATAAACAACGAATTTAATATTCATTGCTGTAAATCTAAAGCCGCTTTTACACTCCGTCAGGTATTGCGTTTAATTTCACTACATACACTGTTAAATGTGTAATTCCTTAAAGTGTTACCAAACAAACTTGTCGATGTATGTAAACTAACGCGCAATACTCGAGGAAATGGAAACGCGCTTGGAAATTAATTCAAACTGATCAAATATCCATATGGCATATATTTATATGTTCACTTAAGTACTTTAGATATCATTTATTTATTGTAAATTACAATGTAATTGTAAAAAAGTACCTATTTACAAATATCGATGGTCACTTTTTAATTTCATCTTAACTAAAAATAATAACATTGTGTATTGCGTTTTTTTTTTTAACAGGCAAAAGTATATAGGCAGTGTTCATAATATGCTTATGTTATGTGTGAGTATAGTTCGGGAGCATTCCGCCGTAAATCTTACGTGGACCACAATAATATCAACAAAGTACCAATTAATTTAACGGCAGTGTTTTAAACTCCGCGCTCCGGTCAGACGAAGTGAGAAAAAGACCGGGACGCGACGACATAATGCTCTCACAAACTGCAATAAAATATAAACGAGCAGCCTTTGTTATATCTTTTAGAGTTTAGACAATAAACAGGACAAAGTGAGTCGGAAAATCAATTATTCATTCTCATGAATTGCAGTCATATTGAGCGCGTACCGCGTACCGGTGTCAAAAGACTCCTATGAAATGGTGGCGTGTATTTATCGGGACGTTTTGCATAAACCTGCATGAGCGCATGGCATCAATAGACCTTCCTTTTATGTGTATGACGTATTTTTTTTTTAATTTTTATACCTCTTTTGCATCGACTACTGAACTTTTTAAAAGTAGAAGTACCGATGCTTTTATGAAAAAATTAAATGAGATTTGAACCTTCCATGTCCCTATGCTAATAGAAGTAATTGACGAGTGATAATGTCGCAACGACTTAATTAATAACCGTCTCTACACCGACCATTGAACACGTACACAAAACATTGAATTAACGTATAAATAAAAATTTAAATACCTGCCACAGTGTCAATTCGAAAATAATCATAAATTCAATATAAAAAAATGAAATGATAATCTAAATTCTATAACTCATAATTTAATAAAAATGAAAAAACAAAATTCATGGTTCTTTAAGGTGGGAATTTCGTGATTTTTAATCTAATGAGTTTTCATCACAACGTATTGGATGGTTTGGGTGATTCTGTACTTAATAAGGATCGGAAATAATAGTGTGGGGTACCTAAAATTACTTGTAGATAACCTATCGTCGAGCCTACAGACCAAGCTCATAGTGATGATATTCCCTAATTACGAAAGATTTAATATTTTAATTGAACAGCAGATTATTAATTTTTGTCATAAAAATATACATAATAATTTATAAATCATTGAAATAAACGAAACGCAAAATCTCGTGTTTCTTATTTAAGTAGTCGTTCATAATAAAGGTATAGTAGATTGGCACTAAAACATAGCTAGCAAATACTTCTAGAACCGTTAAAATATATTTATTTCCGTAGTTTTAAATCTAAAATAAAGTTGCCTTGAAAAGCGATGCGTTTTGTAGATTTTGGCGTAAAATTAAAATGTCAGTTGTTTTGCATTGCATATGGTCATTTGAGATCTATATAGATATTCTGCTGAATTGATAAAAATATTAGTCTCGTATGTCACAGGCACCTTAAATAGACCGTCTGTGTATAAAAGTCTAGAGAAGCTTATTTATATAACTAAATAAAATACGATCTAAAAACAAAATTGTGTTTTCTTACAGGCTGGATTGGATATATTTTAGGTAAAATTATTTATATGAGGTGCCAATGTTAGGTACATATTTGTAAGCTTTTAAAGTAAATAGCATCAAGTACTAGAGTTTGTGCTAATTCCAAAAAAATATCAAGTCTTATTATTCTTGGAAATATTACAAAGTCTTTGAACATATTCTCTTTATATTTCAGTAAGTATATTGGAAAGTATAGGCAGTGATTGTATTTATATCAAAGTTATATCTTAAATGACTTCACAGCGTAGTGAAATCAGTCTATCGCAGTCATATTTCACGAACCGTATTTTTAAAAAAAAATCTTAAAAAAGCTTTTGACTAACTCAATATAACATATAGGCATAAATTATTTAAGAGACAGCGTTAAAAATCATGCTCTTTATAATGTACCCTTGGAAATATGTAATACATTAAAGGAGCCGAACACACGCCTCGTATCAACTGTTTGAATTATTACACAGACATGTCCCCGATACTAGCATGATAGTCTTTTGTCGAAGGCTATAGCCATGGGCATAGAGTAAACAGGGGTTGTCTAGCAAAGAGGAGATTTGGCTTCGGGGTCCTCAACGCTAGACAACCCAAAGACACTTATTAAAAATACACTGTTTGTCGTGTACTACCCTGAATACGCCCCTGGCTACAGCCACGGTGTTGTTTCATACATCTAGAATAATCTAGAACACATAATAGATTTTGAGCCCCCGTACAAAATCTAAGAACTCATCACTATTAGAAAAGAATATTATCAAGAGTATCTTTCAAAAATCCATACAGTCAAATATAAACGTTGACATAACACGAGTGTATATTTACAATTATCCAATAGTAACCTTATAATATTATTTGTGAAACCAATAACATCATTCTCGTAATAAATCTTAATCTATTATAGATCTGAACTCCTCAATATTCCAATAAACAATGCATTGTGATGAATGCTGTTTGACTTGCGGCTTGCCCTCAAACATAACAGTAGAGCTTAAGAGACTAGATATTACCAAAGGACACGACATGAGATTACGAACACAGAAAGTCTCATAAAATAATTATATTTAACAGTTCAAGGCATTTGCTTAACTCGTGTAAATGACTTCAAAAGTTAAAATACACTGATTAGTTCAGCGCGCTTCGACATTCCGGCACCCTCGCTCTATATTAAGGCGGAGATGGAAAAGTTAATTATTTTTCTACAAACACCATTTTAATATGAAATAAAATGTAATTACGGTCGTTACTAAACAATGTTCCTGGGGAGTCGTAATCTTCCTTCATCAGTGCAATTCATACGAAAATTTCGGCCATTAGCAGATCAGCCGCGTTAAAAGACTTCGACAAGATTATTTGAGCTCAGAATATTGCTTGGAGATTTAAATCTGCACATAATTTCTTGTCCAATAATGAGTTCTCGTAAAATGTGGCTTGAGAAATAATAATACTGCGGATTTGTGTCTGCATTCCCTTATTATTTCATTTTAACTTAGAGCTACATGTATAACTTTAAAATGGCATTTGTTTACTCTTTGAAGAATGTATAGTTTTTTGTCCGTCAGGTAGATTAATAAAAAATATTGCACACGTATTTTTCTTTTGACACGTAAACATAAAGTGACGACGATATAATGCGTTGAAATATCGTGTGACGTCACGCCGCTAGTAAACTTTGTACTGCCTTAGTGACGTCACAAGTCCCCTCCTGAACTATGATGAGCGTTAACTTTGTAAATTTTTATTGATTTGGTAAAGCAAAATACGTGTCCAATATTATTTGATAATCTCACTGACGTTCTAAATAGAATTATCATTTATCTAAGGAAAAATCCCTATTGAAATAAACGACCAAACTATAGATATAATCTGGCGAATATACTGGAGCGAATGAGTAGTGCGTCGGATCCCTGTCATGCCAAATGGAGGCTCCATTACTCCAGTGCTCGTAAACTCTACGAACGTTCATACATTCACATTAACATACATCCTAGCATCACAATTGACAATGTCGACAATGATCACTATTATATACTTCGATGATTTATTTACACCACTCGCACCATACTTGCATTAAGTCAATAATAAACCACATTTACAAAATATGAGCTATGGAGATCACATGTCATTCGTTATCGTACGAAACTTTCGTTTCGAAATTTATATGAAGAACGAAAGTAAAAGAATTTACTTATAAGAAGAACAAGAGCTTACCTAATACATTCTATCGCTTTTGTAGCAGTTCTTCGCGACAGATAATTAAGAACTAAGCGATTTATGGCAACTTCCGTATCTAAATTACCTTTGTATTTTAAACAGTACCTCTTGATTACACTAATCATAAAAATATTGATACAAGAATGGTTTATCCAGATTATGTCTCATTTATTTATTGTTTGAGAGAATAACTGGATTACCATTATGGGGTTTTATTTCATATCTGATTCCAATATAGGTAAGTATACCTAAACGCTGCCCCTAAAGTAAGCATGACTTTCGATAAATCTAAAGATTTATCTTCTATTGATTAAGTTGACATTCATTACTCAAAAGGAAAACAAAATTTGCAAATTAAATCACCTGTTAAATACGAAATTTTGTTTCCGTTTTACGAGTTAATTATAACACTTCAAGTTCCACGGCACTCGCGAAGTTTGTCAGTCCGTCACCACCGACTTATTCTAGTTCAATTTTCCTTCCCTGTATAAAAATATTTTACTTGACTTATCACAAAAATGTACTGTTCACGCACTAGCTACACTGAACATTCTACGTAAAGCAACAGCTGCGCAGAATTCGGGTGTCAACTTCACTTATAATACGAGTGGCAGTCCTTGAACTGGCAATGAGTGTTCTTGTTAGGCCTCCAGATAGGGGTAACAAGTGGAAGTCAGGGGCGGATGCAGCCGACAGCGGCCGGGCGTCTCACGCCGGCGACTTACAGCCGTGTTCATACGATGATCTCGCGGATGACGCGGCGCGCGCGCGAGTTGGGCGTGGAGTAGCCGGACTCCAGCGACTCGTCGTAGCCGAGCGACATGTGCAGCGGCTTCTCCTCCGCGCCGCCCTCCTCCGCGCGCAGCCCGTACTCCGGCAGCCCGCTCACCTCGTGGTACGGCGATTCTGCGGAGACACAACATGCTGTACGTACTGTAATGAGCTCACACACCCTATGTCTAATACTGGCAAGAGACGCGATAGTTTTAAAAGGTTAATCGTATTTATAATAGGATTTGAATACACGTTGCATTTTTGCTTAGTTTATTCTTTCTTTCTTTTTTTAGGGTTCCGTACCCAAAGGGTAAAAATGGGACCCTATTACTAAGACTCCACTGTCTGTCTGTCTCCAGGCTGTTTCTCATGAACCTTGATAGCTAGACAGTTGAAATTTTCACAGATGATGTATTTCTGTTGCCGCTATAACAACAAATACTAAAAACATAATAAAATAAATGATTAGTGGGATCCCATACAACAAACGTGATTTTTTTGCCGTTTTTTGCGATAATGGTACGCAACCCTACGTGAATCCGCCTCACACTTGGCCGGTTTTTTTCATTTCTGTAATAGCCTTGGCAGGCAACGCTACTAGCTGAACATAGATTAGATAATGTGATTCGTTCCCTGTTTCATTGAACCACACAAGTCCCATTTGAGCCGCCCCTTGTCGCAGTACCTTCTGATTGCTATACTCGTAATATGTTTAGGGATGATGAGCCACAGTCTTCAATATTTACGATTAACTTGGGCGGTGCCTTTTGCTTCCGCCTCAAGGCTCTAACGAACGTCGTTACCATCTAGATATCATTTTTAAAATATTCTTTAGTCTAGACTAAAGATGATATCTACGATCACCTGTAGTCTAGACAGCCCTGCTTAACTTTGTCCTTCAATACTTGACTTCCATAAAGTAAATATATTTTTCGGCAGTTTTTTTTTGCAAAAGCTACGGTGTTTTGCAAAAGTGTGGGCGTAAGGTCATTACGCGGCTACGCTCCACGAAAATTTATCGTAGTAATTTATGAACAAGTTTTCGTAGCGCAAGAAAAACTCGTTGGTGGCACAAAGTGTTTCTATTATTAATTGATGGGATAAAACACTTACCGATGTGTTGATCCATCCGTTTCTTGGGCTTGTGCACGGAGGCGTAGGGGTCGGAGCAGTACTCCTGGCGCGAGGGGTTCTGTGCAGCGCGCATGTCGTAGTCAGTAGGCGCGGCCGGCTGGCTGGCGTGCGGCAGGTGAGAGTAGTGGGCATAGTCGTCAATGTTGCGGTACCCCGCGTGCGAGATAGGATCGTAGTCGTAGTTGCTCTGACGGTCCAGCACCTGGTGAGCTGGCAACGTCGCAGCATTGTTAGCCGCTGCCATCTTCATCTGCCACAGCGAGTCCTGAGAGTTCACGCTGCCCCCGTTGTTGCTGTTCGTATAACTGTTCTCTATGAAGCCCATGTTTACCCCTGTGGACAATTTTCCTCGTTTAATATCGAATCGTGGGACTTTAGGAGGATCAAACGCGGCATGCAAAGCGTGCTCTCCAGATACTTATTGGTTGTTTTTACCTTCTATGTCGACTGTAGTTAGTCCTTAGTGAATGCATAATGAGAAAATAAATCGAAATAAAGTCCAAATTAAAATTAAATTGTACAACACAACTGCAAAGGAACGTAAAATTTGATGTTTGATGAGAAAAATGTTTTAGACACAAAGATGTTAGAATAATTTATACTTACAATCAGAATTAGGCATTGTTTGTCCAGGATGAGGTTGAGTGTGCGGTGGCACATGGTAGGAGTACCCTCCTTGTGTAGCGTACACCGCAGTCTTTGAATCATCCATAGACAAAGCCATGTCCATCGAATGTTCCAGAGCTTTGTTCTCCATGCCCGAGCTAGGGTAATAAGGCGGTGGGGCCTGGTTCTGTGGCGTCACTTTAGCTGGCCTCATCGAGTCCATTTCGTAGTCCTTGGACCTATCTTTCTTGTTTGGCCTGCGTCTGCACTGGTAGATAAGGAGTAATAGTCCAACAAATAGAAGAACTACGACGGTGGTGACGAATATTCCTACAATGGCGGCTGTAGTACGAGCCGACGTCTCCTTGATGTACGATGTTCCAACTGTTCAGAGAAACACATGTTTTAATAACTATTAATAATTAATCAAAGCTAATCTATCAGGATAACTTTACCCCAATTTGTTAGATTCAGGCTTTAATGCTGCTATTATACAAAATAATTTGCTTCAGCGAAAAGATTAAAGGCACTTAAATAAGTCTTCCCTTGTATTAATGCTTTCATAGAAGCTGTTTATTACACCATTATATTAATTCATTCACCCGGATACAAGTTAATAAAATTGGCCGTCGGGAAGACGTCAGATTGAAAGTGAGCAGCTAAAAATAAACAGGAAAATGATAAAAATGTTACCAAAATGTTGTTATTTGTTTTGTAATACAACATTTTGGTAACATTTATTTTCTTTATTAGTTACGTTGCTTTTATATTGATGCATGTAATAAATAAAGAGAGAGTATTTCATGAATTTAAGATTAAATATGTGGGAGGGTTATCTCCAGAACACTGCTCCTTATAATATATAAAAAATACTTTCAGTATTTGAAAGATACATTATTCCAGATGGACAGGCTATGTAAAGGTATTTATTGTATAAAATTGCTCAACTCGGCCAAAGTTGAGTCACTACTACTCATCAAATATTTAAATTAGATACGTAGTATAAGTTTACAACTAATTAAGTACTTACTTTCTGCTTCCGTGTACTCGCTGCAAACATCTTGATTGACCTGCAAGCACAGCTTGAGTCGTATGCGAGGGTTGAAGTCGTCTAGGGGCGGATCTGTGACGTGCCGGGCAGTTGTACGAGTTGTCTTACTAGGGAGCTCCACTGTGGCCTCTTGCACTGTGGCAACCGCGCCCGACAAGCGAAGAGTCACCGTATCCACTACCTGTTACACAAGAAATTATATTAACCTTTGTTCCGTGTGAGATGTTTGATTTGAAAATAGTAGCCCATCTTATGTTTATTTTTCTGCTACAAATAGGAAAATATGGACAGTAAATTGTAAACGCAATTTTGTTCAACGTGAACGCCATTTGTCATTACTTCCTAACAATATAAAGCTGAATTTATTTTAAATACAATTTATACACGTGCTTTGAAAATTCACAAACATAACTTTGTATAGCATCGGAAAATGTTCACCATTAAACATGGCTCTATTCGCATTCAGACAAAACCCACAGTTTGGTGAATATCGCCAAAATCGTTACGCTTGGCAGTCGCACAAATATAATCGTTTTAAACTTAGTTTAATACACAGTTTAAACTTTCTGGTGTACATTCACATTCTGGTGTAGGAGTAATTATTTCTTGGACAGAATGCCGGGCATGTTGTATCCGACCCGGTCGAATCTAATGGCAAGCGCATTCCTAGAAAACATATTTCGTTGGAAGAGATAGAATATCTCGTACTATAAGACGTATTATTTTTGATGCCAGTTCTCAAAGAAAATTTTGCCGATAATTCGTCGGAATCTGGAATAGTTTCGTTCTAAATAATTTGAAAAGTTTAATTACTTTCAAAGCAGATTTTCAAACGAAGTAATTAAAAATAGCTAGCTGTTTTAGCTACCAATTTTTATGGTTCCTGTGTGTTCATTTAAATTTTCAGAAACATACTTACGTATTTTAAGCGACTTTTTCTAAGAAGTTATTCACTATAAAGACTTCGCGGCATTTAAATTATACAGCTTAATTCCTGCGTCTTTACGTATTTATACTAAGGTTTATAAATTTGTATGAAATGTATTTGGTTTAGTTATTTTCGCCCTTCGCTATTCCAATGATTTGAATTTAAGTATGTTTTTATTGGGTCAGCGACCCAAGAAACGTTGGCATAGTAAGTATGCCAGTTGACACTTACTAAATATAAATTGCTATCTACTTTACACTGTTTTCAAATTCTTATAAAACTATAAAGCACCTTTATTATTATTATATTTCTTTTTCAATCAACATTATACCTAAAGCGCATGATATTAAAATGCAAATTAAACAAGGTATGTTACACCTGAAGCTTACACGTAAAGCTGACACAAGAGTGAGCTACATCAAAGAATTGTGGGGTGTGGTGTGCAGTATGTAGATATAAAATATTTACATAATATAAAAAAGGTAGTAAGAAAAGTGCAATTACCTGCCAGCCCGCAGTACCTCCCATAGAAGCGAGTCCTTCGACCACTCCTACTAAGGACAGGCACGTCGGCGTCACTGTGAAGGCTATCGCCTGCGTGCTTGGGTCGTACGTCACCTGCTCCGGAGGATTGATTTTGTCCACCTTCGTCGTCACCGTAATCTCATTCGAATAATTACTCTGCCCTTTAGTATTGACCGCTTTCACCTGTAGTTGAAAACTCAATTTTAAACTTCGAAGAGGCGAACGAGTCGATTGTGAGCATTCTAAAGCGTGTCGAAAACCATAGCGACGGCACAAAACGTAAAGAGAACATTGTAAACTTAAATAAACTAACGGCACGCGCCGAATGATTTACCTTGAAAACAAATGTGAGTTGCTGTCGGTAGCGATAACAATGAAAAACAAAAATGTAAGTTAATACCGTAATCGGGATAAATCTTAACTGAAATTACAATAGGTAATTTCTTTGGTAGAAAAATGATCATTCTATTTAGTCAGTCAGAGATTATTAAATAATATTGGATACATATTTTTTGCTTTACCAAATCAATAAAAATTTACAAAGTTAAAGCGCATCCAAGTTCAGGAGTGGGGGCTTGTGACGTCACTAAGGCAGTATAAAGTATACTAGCGGCGTGACGTCACACGATATTTCAACGCATTATATCGTCGTCACTTTATGTTTACGTGTCAAAAGAAAAATACGTGTCCAATATTTTTTATGAATCTACCTGACGGACAAAAAACAAATTTTCAGTAAACTACCCTATTCCTACAATTACTTGGGGCGACATTATATCTGAAACCGAAGTTGGCCTAATTTACTAGTGATGGACCGAGACTAAATGTAGATTATATCGAACGACGACTTCGCCCGAATATTCTGTAGCGGAGCGAAAGTTCTGCCGAACTTCGGTTGAAATTCGCGCGCTTCGATAAGAGTGACGTATTTGTAAGTTTATAAGTGAGAGCACTAGCGTGCATTTCAAATTATTGTTGCAATATATTTGATTGTTGTAGTTTTTTCGGCTTACACGATATCTAGAAGTTAAGTCTTCCCAACCGAAAATTTTATTTCGCAAATAAAACGGAATTCGCCTGAATCCTTATAGAATCTGCGACAAATACTGTATGTTGAATGTAAATCTAATTTAAGTCCATCACTAATTCTCTTAAGAAAATTGGTTTCTTGGAAAAGGACACAATAGCTAATAAAGTCTACTTGGCACTTAAGTAAATAAACGTTTTAATTCCCCCCTGACAAGGACAACCACAAAATTCTCGCTTTAGGTTTTAGAGAATTTTATTGATTTATTGTGGACAAATGAATAATTACGAAAGCCCTCCTATTGAACAACACAATTATTACACTGATGTGATTGTAAGAGAAATGAAATATGTGATACTACTTTCTTTTGAATGACGGAGACTATTTAAAAAAACTAAAATTACTCAATTGAAGAGTTTGTTACCTTGAAAGAGTACGTGTTGTGCTGGTCGAGCCTGGTGACGTTGCAGGGATTGATGCGACCGCAGTCGTACTCCATCCAGTCGAACTCCGAGGTGCGGTCCGAGGCGCAGTGTTCGGAGTTGGCAGAAGAGCCAGCGCCCCGCAGAGTCTCGCGCCGGTAACGCACAAAGTACTTCGTGCTCGACAGCCCACCATCAAAACCAGCCTCCCACTTCAAAGTCACGTACGTAGGCCCCACTTTTTGGCTCTCCAACAATCGAGGCGACTCCGGAGCGCCTTTAGGCTGTAACTTGATCTGGGGTCGTATGCTCCCTAGCGAATTCTTCACTTTGCAGTAGTACTCGCCGTAGTCTTGCGGTTTTACGGTCTTTATTTTAAGAACACTGCGGTATGAGTCGTTGTTGTCGGTCGTCGTATTTATCTCGTAGTGCCCGTCAGAGGACATCTGCAGTGGCGCTGTGTTAGATCCGTAAAACCACTGGAACTCTGGCTTGGGGTACGCTTGAACTCTGCATACTATTTCAGCCATTTCCATTACGTCGTAAGCAACTTTATTATGTTGCCGAATCGATATAGGTTCGTCTGAAATGAGGATAACAAGGTGAAAATAATATAGCTATGAATTATGTAGTATTATACATATACCTACCTTCGAATTTCCTTTACCTATTCACTTCCTTTTCCATACAATCTTTCTTCATAATAATAATTCGCTTCCTTTAAATAAGGAAGCGAAAAATTAAAGGAATTTTTATAATTAGTTCTATATGGAGAGAAAATGTTCCAGTTCTCTGCTAATTAAAGTAGATAATGAGATTCTAAAATAATATTGCATATTTTCTTGTATACTCACGTTCTATTCGAAGATGCATCGTAGACTCGACTTTCTTAACTTCGTTCTCGAATGCACAGGAATAAATGCCCCGATCGTCCGGCAATAGGTCATTAGTATTCGGTCTCGCCTTTCCGTTAAATTTAAGAGTACTTTGAACAGTGTAAACGGCATTTCCACTCTCTTTAATATCAGTTTTGACTTCGTATAAATTCGTATCGGCTTTGATCTCAGCGTTGTCCTTAAACCATTTCACATTAGGGCGCGGTTTACCGAGTGCACTGCAGGTGACCGTGAAGTCTTGTTCTCCCGAGCGTTTCGTCATATGAGTTTGTAATTTGGTTTGGAAACGAGGCGGCTGGTGCACTTCTAGTGTGACGGAGGCTAGCTCGCCGTGACCTAATTCGTTTGTAGCTTGACAATGGTAAACACCTTCACTTCCAAGGTGTGCACTAGGTATGGAGTATTGATTGCCTGTAGCGAGCACTGCAGGCTTTACGTCTGATGTAGTATCCATATCTCGGAACCATCGGTACTGTGGGGCTGGCCAGCCTGGTGGTTTAGCGCTGCAAGTTAGCGTAACCCCAGCTCCTTCTTGGGCCACTGGTCGATCAGGACTGATGTAGGCACGACCAGGCTTGTGTCGCACTAGCACAGCTACTGATGCGCTGTTAAATCGCTCTGTACGCTTTCCATTGGTAGATGATATAACATTCACAGCCCGACAAACGTAAGTTCCGGCCATCTCGGCATTCACTCTTGTTAAACTAAGAGTGTTTCCGCTCTGATGGAAATCAGGTTTGCCTTCCATCGTCCAATCAATAGATGTAGGCTCAGGGTTCGCTGAGACTTCGCAACGAATTTCGACATTTCCGCCTTCCTCGGCTTCATAAGTTTTGGACTCGACTGTAACACTCGGAGGGAATAGTACATCGAGGTACATTTCTTTCTCTCCGGGGCGCCCGAGGCCGTTGTCAGCACTGCATGTATATTTTCCCGCGTCCTGCACTGTAACTCCCTGGATAGTATGAGTGAAAGAGTTTGAGATGAATTTGCCATTCCTAGTCCATCTCACAGTGCTCACTTTAGGCTTGGCATCTACTTTACATTCCATGGTAGCCACGCCATCTATTTCTACCCGCAAAGGGTTTTCTGGAGCAACTTCAACACGAGGAAAATCTAAAACAATAACAAGCTTTCGTTAAATGTGCAAAGTTATGAAATATTTTCGCAAAAATTTCTCAATCTGCAAGGAATATTTTCATCGCACGTGTTGTGTGTTCTGTCGACGGTTTGTAGTATAAACGTTGTACAAAGGAAGCGGATATGCTGGTCCGGTTAGCTGTTCGAAGCATACCAATAATACATTTGTTTACAGAATCCGTCAGAATTAAAACATGCACTGGCGCGCATGCAAGCGTGTTCTTAAGCTGGTGAAAGACGTTGCTTATTCAGGTCAGTTCATAATAAACAGAATCCAGATGCTGTGAGATGAGAGCATCAAAACCGATCTTATCATTTATCGTTTCTTCTTAACTTTTTATTTCAATTACCTAACCCAATTTCAGAGCATTGAACACAGACATGTGGCTGCAGTTGCATCTGTAAAGATCGACTCGAATAAAAATACAACGCGAGGTCAATGGTCTTATGTACCAGTAACATTTTGGCGTTACCGATCACAACAATTAACTATGTCATGCACTTACAGCCGGGTATTGGAGTTTTGCCCAGGACATAACTATAGGCTCGTTCATTTATCAGCTAATTACAAAGTCTCATATACATGATAAATATTAGACCTAATAAAGTCGGTTAAAATGGTTCAGTGTTTTCTCTCTTTGTATCTTCAATTTATCTTTATTTGCACTAGTTATTCTAAGACAATACTTCTAAAACCTAAATATAAAGACTGTTTATTGTGGAGCCGGTTTATGTAGCGTTTAATACTAAGCGCAGGAAATATAGAATTTTAATGAGATAAGGCTTTAGAAGCTTCTTTTTAAAATCCTTCAAAATGACAAGAGACAAAGAGCTATTTTTCACAAAATATAAAATGGTGTATAATTTAACGTTAAAGTGTGAAATGCCTGATGCTTAAATTTTTTGGTATTTTTTTTTCTAGTATCAAAAAAGCTTTCTGTTCAGCTATGGGCTACAATTGTGTCCTTTCCTTCCTGTTTTAATATCATATCATCGCATCGTAACGACAACGCATTTCCTTTGAGTAACTGTAGGATAACCACAACAAAAACAAAGTTTTTGTTCGGTGGTCGGTTCACCTGGCAAAGTTTCGATTGCGGGATTTGTCTTAACGTGTGGCCTGGCCTAAACCAACTTGAACTACTAAATGTTACTTGCTTTGAACAAATCCTTTACTAAAGCAGGTAGAGCGGACTCGGAATTAATTCTACAAAGCTTAAGACTAACATTTAAAACTCCACTTTAAAGTGTTATTGTAATTTTATACTAGCTGTGCCCGCGGCTTCACCCCCGTCATCTGTCTGCCAACCCTATCCTTCTTTCCTACCTAACATTTTTGTTTCTATAGTCATCATTCTTTCGCGGAGAATCTTAACACCGCCATTCAGAAAATGACTTCAAATGCACAACGCCATCTATCGAATATCGAGTTCAACTTGCGTGTGTTGTGATAATTTTACTTCTTGAACCCTTGAAATTCATCTGACTTCTGATAGAGTGAACCGATTGCGAATAATTGCGATGAAACAAAAACTAAGTAATTCTTCAAGTTACGCACAATTTTTATATATTATAAAAGTTATTTACATTGGTTTCGTACATTTCACGTGATGCGTGCACAAATAAACAGACAAACAGACAAAAATTCAGAAATAGGTTCTGTTGGTTATCCTGTAACACCCTGGCTATTTTTTTTGGAAATATTTTCGATGTAAAAAATATACTTTTCTACAGATTACAATGCCCAATTACATAGGATTTATAACATCTAACTTACAGAAAATGTGTTTACTACACTCATGCATCTTTCACCCTTTTTTGCAAAACCGCAGATATTTTTCATGAACGTTTTTATAAGCAATTTGGGCCAGCGAAAACAAGTTAATCCAAAATAAAAACCTGAATACGGTCTATGCTGCAATAAATTAAAAGGTGTTGAATAGCTGTTAGGAACCTGTTTTTTTTACTTTATGTTGACAACACTGGTTCAGAAACGAAATTGAGATTTTTCAGAATAAGGATGAACCTAGATTTCTAAAACGTGTGCTGAATAAATATTTCTAGTAGCATTCTGTAAAAGTGCCGTCTATTTTAACATGTTTTTCATATGATATAAAGAATTCATAGACTCAATTCGTATTCCTACCAAAATCTGTATAAATATATTTACTTAAATTCGGTACTCAATCTTTAGGCATACAGCTAAATAGGCAACACAGATAGAATAAAGGTAAATAAGTAATCAAGTTTTACTTAATTTAATTTTAGACCTAAGGTAAATAACTAGTCTAAGAGAAGCCAAAAGGATTTTGGGTTTCGTAAGCTGGGAATTTTAATAAAGACGATGTGAATTAACCTTAAATAAATAGCAATATATCAGTTCTGGAATAAGGCATGAACATTCTTAGTCTTGTATTTGCACAGTAGGGTCATGTAAATAATAGCGAGCAGGATTCCATTCCCGAGGTACGGCCGGAGCAAGTTTAGGTCATTGAGGTTATTTGCCGAGAGCTTTTACGTTTCCTTGATGGCCCCTGGCTTCGCTCAGGGATTCCTATGCCCGAGACGTCGCCTACATTTGAACGCGCGAAAGGAGTCCGTACAAACACTATCTGCCCGTGTTTCTTTACTCGACATACGACTTTTATGTAGCAGTTTCAGAACTACCGACTAGCTATTAACTCCTGCTTTAAATTGGCCTTTTCTCTCTGAACAACAGAAATTGTAGGTCGGTATTACTTTTTGAAAATCTAGTAACAAAACCTGAGAGGCTGAAGGCAGGTCAGGAATAATTAAAACAGAAAAAAAAGAATTAACAAATTCCGGCAAATTGTGTCGGACTTTGCACTTTTAGGGTTCCGGACCAATTTATCAATATATTAGCAGTATATAGTTTTGTTTTTTAGGCATCTCGCAAATCAGTCAATGTGATTGGCTAGTGATTAACCGGGCAAACATATGGAGGCTAATCTAGTAAACTAGAGCCTTCAGGCTGGGCATTAAAAGCTAAACCTAAGCGACCGCGCTGAGGGTACGGACCTCGACTCAGGGCGTCGATCATGACTATGGTGTTTGTTAGTAAAATATACGTAATAATAAACATTATGACCAAATTTCAAGTTAATAGGTCAATGAGAAGTAAAAGAAATCTTCAGAACAAAATGTTTAACAGACGACGGACAGATAGACAGACGGATAGACAGACGGACGCGTAAGTGACAGCAATAGCCAATAGGGCTCCGTTTGGCCCCTTCGGGTACGGAACCCTAAAGATCAAGGTTATTAATATTATCTCAACTCAAAATACAAAAGGACTTGAGAGACGTAAATGGTAGACGTTGAAGAAAACATCAAAGTTTACGAGCAGCAAATCATCAAAGATTTATTGTACTAAAATAAGATTTTACTACGAAGCTTTGCCCACTTTGAAGAAATAAAACTCGGATGAAATGAATTAATTTAATTGAAATAGGAAATCCTACAACTGATAAATAAATTTAACAAATATGTTAATAACATAAAGACTACTACCTAGGATATTTAAAGTGAAGAGATTACAGAAACATAAAACTTTTTATTTGTTAGATACGAATAAAAAAGAACAACCTTATTTTATTTGCGACTGTTTTTTTCTTTAATCCTAATAAAAAACTTTTAATAATAACAAACAAAGCAAATATAAGCTCTCGGAAGTATTCAGGGGATGTACAAACAAGTTATTATTTTATTATAATACTTGTTTTTCAGACTCGCGATGACACCCTTAACCAAATTCCTGAAAAGATTTATTCGGAGCGTGAAAAGTATTGGATGACGTAACTGGCTTAAGGCGCCTCCCCGAGCAAAACGCCGCGCTAGTCGTTTAAGTGCAGTTTTTAAGAGCTATCTACTCTTTATTTAATAAGAAATATCAATTACTAAAAATACATAAAATTTCTACATAATGTTGATTCTAAAATGGTAGTACACTTTTTTTTTTAAAGAGGTATATGTTTCACTAATCTCCTTCCAACAAAACCATAAAAATAAAAATAATTATTGATAGCATGCATCTCCTCGTAAAGTGTTCATTAATTATTTTTTGTACTAACACTTATGGATAGACAATTTGATAACGAACATTTTGTAAGTTTTTGTTTTTTCAAAAGACCTATTTACCTATTTAATTTATATTTATAAAGATTTTATTCTAAAATCTGGGCGTATTCACTACTGTAATTCATGCGCCACCAGTGCCGCTAGGCCAATAGGAATGCTCATATCTTATGCTGATTTTTTGGTCAGGGTACGGCCTTAATATACAACACTACATGTGAACGAAGAAATAACAAAATGTAGGTGCTTATATACGTGATGAATGAACCTGTTGTTTACAATATACGGTGGTAATACAATTCTCAATTATGTATTTGGCTCAGTCCCTAACATTTGGGGTAAGTCAAGTCGATGTAGGCCTGTATGGTCTTATTACGTGCTTATAATTCAAAGCTTGGTTGGAGAATAATTTAATATAATCCTTAAGGACTATATTTCAACGAAGTAATGGTAATGTAACCGGTTATTCAAGTAACGGGTGACCACTATAGATGTGTCCAATCACACTCCGGGGACAGACGCTCGCAGTGCGGATTCCAAACGTGATAAATTGCATCGATATTGATTTCAGTGTGCACTGTAGCGGAACGTGATGTCTTCATGACACGGCTGCCTACTAGTTTTGACTTACTATCGGTATTTCGAGGATATTTTTATTATTATAGGTAGTTGGTTTAAAAAGTTTCGTTTCTAAATTGCGATGAGGATGAGGATAGGATAGATGGACCACTTTTGCCGCACTTAAGGTTACACTAGTCGAAAATTCTTCCATACAAACGTAGTCTAGGGATTATTCCACTGTTTGACAATGTACGTTCAAAATAAAAAGTGATATCAATTAGTCTCATCATTATCTAGCCCTGTATGGAGCCAAAAAATATATATTTGAAAGTTATGAGCGTCGAAAGTTCCACATTTCGACACTAATTTTAATGCATTTTTGGGCGCAAATAAATACCATAAGAAGACAGAAAATTGCAAAACGGCCTCCATAAAGGGATAGATTAGTAGTTCAAAAATGCAAATAATTTTATATAGATACGATTTAGTCGTTTTTTCATGATATATGTAGACTGCCAAAGGTCTGTTTATAAAATTTCGCGCTCGGTTTCGTCCTAAATCATTATCCATTTCGCTACAAATTTGCAAAAGTGTGTATTCGTACGCGAACCAACTTCCTACTGCTCATCACATCATCTATCTCTTCCGCACGTGTTGTCGGTTGATATAAAATGCATTTTAACCCCGCGCACAAAATAGTTCGTGCCGTCGACTAGTGTACCCTTAAGACTCCCAAATGGTCCATTGTGCGTGCAGGCCTCCTCTCTGTCAGAGGGAATGCGGGTTGGTGGATGTCAAATGTCTTCGAATTTTTGGTTCTAAGACATGCCGCTTTCCTCACGATATTTTCCTTCACCATTTTTGTGAGCAGTGGTGATGAAATAATGTACACAAAGTAAAGCACCTGCCTGTGTTCGAACCCACGACCTACAACTTGTAAGTCGCGGCCTTTACTACTGGACCACCGCTGCTCTAAATTGCGATGAAAAAAGAGCTCTAAATAACTTTAAATGGCTTGAGGGAGAGGGGCGTTAAAATGATATAAGAAGTGCTGGCTATAAGAATGTCATAATGCACTGATATAATTCAGCGACGCCGTGTCGCCTAATGTCTACGGCAACCGTGTTCCTTACCGACGCCGTTGACTTTTACAATTCGCGTGAGAATTAATGCAGCTGCAATGTTTTCCTTTCATTTCCACAACAGCCGGCATTCTGGTAATTGTTGATGTGTATACAGCAGAGCACTTGGAACTAAATTATAAAGTGCTTAGATACCTTTTACAGACCATCGACTTCGCATTTTGTACAACGTTTAAAACTTCACAATTTTAAAACAAAACTTTAAATGGAAAACAATTTCGCAAGTTATTAATGTGTAGTTGAAAATATATATATTGTTATTTAATTCTAAAGGACTGTTTAAGAAATAGGGAGGCTGTTGATTACGGAAAAGGATCATAAATCAACAAAGAAAAATAAGAAATCTTATCATAAAAGTTTGTACTTACAATTAACACTAAGATCGACAGAAGCATCGAGCTGCTGCCCCTCCGACATGGCTCTGTTCCACACTACGCACCGGAAGACGGCGCCATCGTCTTCCCTGGTCGGCATGAGGGTCAGGGTCGCCACAGTCGGATCCGAGCGAGTCTTGGCGTGCGCTATCGTCGCATCCAGCGGGTACGTTGAACCCTCTCGGTACCATCTGAAAAATTACACTCATTAACATTTGAACGAGCACATTTTGTCTCTTTCCTTTGCTGTACTGTAAAGTGGCTTGCTGATTTGTTCGTTCAAAGGGTTCGTTTTATTTCAAGCTTCTTTTTAAAAGTCCATGTGTTTAATGGACTCAGCTAAAATCACACTTTTTCCTCGGCACTTTATAAATAAACCTAGA
Organism: Orthosia incerta; assembly: GCA_948252205.1. NCBI lineage: Eukaryota > Metazoa > Arthropoda > Insecta > Lepidoptera > Noctuidae > Orthosia > Orthosia incerta. The sequence goes on along the minus strand of OX411753.1, from coordinate 21,591,278 downwards.
ACGTGTGAATGATATGACATTAGTCGCGAACCCTTCGGTATTCGGTAAAATAATGTTTATTGCTTTTTCCCATTGAAACACAGCAGTAATCTATTTTCTGTTTGAACCACTGCCACTGGGTTTACAGGCTTGCGGATTCTCAAAGAGCGATTAACTAAATTCTTCCTTTGTTGCGTGAATGTGATAAAAGACTCCATTTTAATTCCCCGATCACATTAATTCTCATTTACAAAACCAGCTGTAGCAGACTCACAATATTATAAATAAATGTTCAATGACCTTTATACATTTTCAAATAACGATTTAAAAGGTGGTTCTATAAGCTCGAAATATAACAATATTTTCAGTGAGCAACGTTAATATACGGCCAGTATATGGCCCGATGTTTAATTATATACGAGTTACGGTTGTTCACAAAAATACATTATTGTTGCTAAAATATTTTGTGTAATGCCACCGTTTCTACAATTATACATTCACACGAGGGCGGGTACATAAGTAGCTACATACATACGTACAAAACCACGCATGTTTACTTTAGAATTTAGATCCCACTCAGAATAGAATTTAAAATTTAAACAGGAAGGTACCTTAGTTTCGTGTTTCACAGACCTTACTTTACGTATAATTTAGTGTGTGCCCAGCTCTTTTGATTTCCTTATTTATATAACGGATACGTAATTTACTATTTCATATTACAATTTCATACCACACCATGCAACTCGGGTAGTGTTCCTCACAAAGTAATGTTGGTCCTATGTGCCACAGTCCGCGACAAAGCCACAACTTTTTGGTAAGTTAGGACAAGAATGGATGACGCGCAGGTGTAAGGTATAAACTTTGAGCGGTACGCACACTTTGATGATTAGATTTTAATTAAAATAAACTTGTGCTACTCTTTTGCTTATAAGTTGAGATTTCGAAGAAAGAGCAAATGTTTGGAGAATGTTTTGGTATTTGGAACTTAATTAGATTTCAAAGCAAATAAATTGTTTTAACTTAAATATAAATTACAAAATATATTTCAAGTAAAAACTCTAGCATACTTTAAAAAAATGCTTCAAAAAGTTTTTATTTTAATTTGAAACCCACGTAACTTACTTTTTAGGGTTCCGTAGCCAAATGGAAAAAAACGGAGCCCTTATGGATTCGTCATGTCTGTCTGTCTGTCTGTACATCCGTATGTCACAACCACTTTATTCCCAAACTATAAGAAGTATGATGTTGAAACTTGGTAAGTAGATGTATTCTGTGAACCGCATTTAGATTTTCACACAAATATAGAAAAAAAAACAATAAATTTTGGGGGTTCCCCAGAACTGAAACTCATTTTTTTTTTTTCATCAAACCCATGCGTGTGGTGTATCTACTCGTATGGATAGGTCTTCAAAAATGATATTAGAGGTTTCTACTATATTTTTTTTCTAAACTGAACAGTTTGCGCGAGAGACACTTCCAAAGAGGTAAAAATAATGTGTCCCCCACCTGTAACTTCTAAAATAAGAGAATGATACACACATCACATCACATCACATCATCAGCCTATTAATGTTCCCACTACTGGGACACAGACCTCCTCTCTGTGAGAGGCAATGGGCCGTAATCCACCACGCGGGCCCAGTGCGGGTTGGTGGATGTCACATGTCTTCGAATTTTTGGTTCTAGGACATGCCGGTTTCCTCACGATGTTTTCCTTCACCGTTTTGAGAGCAGTGGTGATGAAATAATTTACACAAAGTAAAGCGCCTGCCTGGGCTCGAACCCACGACCTACAACTTGTAAGTCGCGGCCGATACCATTGGGCCACCACTGCTCTGAGAATGATACAACTAAAAAAAATACATGATGTACATTACTATGTAAACTTCCACCGAAAATCGGTTTGACGAGATCTAGTAAGTAGTTTTTTTTAATACGTCATAAATCGTAGACCGCAATTTACCAAGTACGGAACCCTTCGTGCGCGAGTCTGACTCGCACTTGGCTGGTTTTATATTGTCTGTACGTTTAGTGGTTACTAAATAGCTCCGTATTCAGAGTCTCCACGTTGCCACGTTGGGCTACAGATTACAATCACAATATAATGTGCACCTGTGTCGTGTGTTAAGTGGCTGCTCTTCGTTGACAAAGAGCTCATACGTAATTAGACAGTCATGATAGTCAGTTTATTTTCAAAGAGTCAAGCTCTGCTTACTGTCAAACTGAGGCTTAACAATTAACGCGCCGATTCCCTTGAGTAGCTGATTTTAAAATGAGAATCACGTGTAAATGGCTAGTCGTAATTTTTTGATAAAAATATATGTTATATTAGACTATTTTCTTAATAATTTGATCTGAGAAAATTTTGAGTTTTCTTCATATAACATAGTGTAATTAATTTGTAAATTTATGTCTAAAACGGACAAAAACACGATAATCACACCAAAACCGGTGGGCGTATTTTAATGAAATAGACACCATCTCAAAGACAATTTAGCTATCTACATTTTGATCTGAGCTTTTTTTTTTTTAAAGTCATAGAATAATAAGGAAAGTACAAAAAACTACTAAATTTCGGGTCGCGCGGGTGTGAAACGAGTGCGCGTTTTGTTCCCTCAAGGTCGTTGGCGTTAGTCGTCGTCTTAAGAAACCCCGACACATTTTTATTTCATGCTACATAATTTATCTAGTAGTAGACACGCTTCGATTGACAATCTATTGAACACGTAATTATGGCACAATATCTTGCGAAAACAACCCGATTCAAACAGTAAAACGCCCATAACTTTTGAACCGTAGAACCGATTTTCATCAAACGTAGCTATGATCACTCTCGATGGTCACCTTTCAAACAAAAAATACGAAATCAAAATCGATTCATCCGTTTAGGTTTAGGTTCTTACTTTGTGTATCTGCACAAATACACAGCTAGGTACACACGTCAAACATAATAAAATACCCCTCTTTTTCCGTCGGGAGTTAATAATGTATGGGAATGCCAAAACGATACGAAAAATATAAATAATTAAAAAATGAAAATGTCTCGTGATCCCTTACATCATCGCTAACGCTGATAAGATGATGTTTTGTTCTATTCTGAATAGAGTCTATATGTACCTGCAACACCAATTATAAAACTAAATATAACTGCAACAAAGTCAAGCTGCAGCTGAAAGTTATTCCGCGCACACACAGCGTCTCATAGTTCATGTATCCGGGACACATATCCGGTTAAACGTAGTGCTTCGTATACCGAGTTTTTGTGACGTGTATCCAGAACACCTAGTTTTCATTCGACCGACATGCCGAGATGCCGACCTTTTTATGCAAACTAGTGGCAGCTCCGCGAGAACGACGCAGAGGGCTCATATATGACATAATTTTTAAATATCAGGGTGAGCCGGTTTAGAGCAACGCTTCAGTTTCATTATTTGTACCGGGGCGTAACATTTGCGATAGCAGCGGTCATTCCGACAGCCAGCTGGCCGCCGGGCTCTCGGGCCGGCACAGCACCCACTGTACCGGCCTTTCCCTCCCAACTCTAATTGAATCCGAGTCACTGCCTACATGAAATTTATCACCACATTTATCAGCTTTTTATCTTCCCCGTACGCCGTTCTTAATGCGTTAGGTAAAAGCCAATTACGGTTTGGTACGAAAACGTACAAAGCGGAGAGCGGGATTAGTTCGGACAACCACTTGCATAGGAGCTGGGTCAAGTCTTCGGCAGTTTGTACAAATCACAAGTAGGATTGCCGTCTTAAAACATGATATCCACGTTGTCTAAAAAATCACGTGTTTGTGCCAGGAGCTGTATCATACAACGCCATTGTTCTCGGGGAAAATGGCGAATATGTGAGTGAATAATTAAGACACCGGAGGAAATATTATGACGAATATAATTAGCCTGCAATACGGGCTTACAGCACTGCCGGTAATTACTTTTTATTTCTCTGAGGCTTTAGCAACGTGTCAAATAAATTATTCCATAACGATTATGACCTTCGATGTTTTCTGAACGAATTCGTAATATAAGCAAGAGACAAGCTCATTATAGAAGATCTGAAGCTATCTGTAATGAACCCTGCTTAGTTGGGATATCGTTAAAGTACCTACTAAGGTTGACCTTTCTCTAGAATTTAATTCTGTATCTGTAGAATTCTAGATTATCGTATCTCATAAAATTTAATTAAGGATAAATCAAATATTTGTGTAAGACTAAAGTTCAAACAATTTCACAAAGTCGCACATGTTAACTGGCAATTACAATTAGATGCTTAATTTGTAACTTTATGCTTATATCAGGACAAAGTTTTAAAAGTGACACGCCTACATATCAACAGTAAATATGGCGAGACTTCCAGCGTTAATTTAACTTATGTATACATGTTGTTTTTAACATTATTACACTGGGTAATTTCAGAGAGAAGTAATTCAAAGGTTTTCGAAATGAATTGGTTTTCGTGGAATGTTTTGCGGAAAGTTTTTATTGATTACTTACCGTTTTGCATTTACAAATAGTTTAAAACTAACAAATTATGATTGTTTTTAAAATATAGCGTTTAATTCTGACTACCAGTATCTAAAGTATCAAATAAATGTTAAATATACGCCCTGATGTAAGCTTGAACAGATGATTCAGCTTTTATTATGGTTGGTAGCGGATGTCCCATTTTGCATTGAAAATCTCCTCATTCTCACCTTCACTGAAATTGTACGTATCGCAGAAGGCGGAACGCACTTAGGTGTTACCAGAATAATAATCACATAAGTTATGCACTAGACGTGTGCGGAATTACGAAATAAAATCAGGGTCTTACTTGATTGTAGGTTCGGGAGAGCCTCCGGAGCTGGAGCAGGAGAGGTTGAGTTCTCGGCCTTCTTGGGATTGTGCGTGGGAGCCGGGCGTGAGCACGGGGGCACGCGGGCTGGTGAGCACGGTGAGCGCGTGGCCCTGCGCGTGCAGCGTGCGCCCGGACCCGCCCGCCTTCACGCGGCACTCGAACCGCCCGTTGTCACGCTCGTACGATACGTTCGCCACCAACAGGTCGAAACGACCCTCCGTCGGCGCGTACGAGATCCTGCAACAAAACATATAAGAATTAGCATAATCAGCCACTGATGTTCCCACTGTTGGGATAAAGGCTTTCTCTCTGTGAGAGGGAATTGGGTTTTAATCCACCACAAGGGCCCAATGCGGGTAGGTGAATCTTAAATATTTTCGAATTTTTATTTTATCTTTTATTTCTTTATATTCTATTTTCACGTTGTTTTCTTTCACCGTTTTGAAAGCAGTGGTGATGAATTACACAAAGTAAAGTGCCTGCTTGGGTTCGAACCCAAGAACTACGACACAAAAGTCGCAGCCGTTACCACTGCACCACCACTGCACCTACGAAAACATCCGTTTTTTAATTCTTAAAATGCAATGCTCCATAATGGGTTCGCTCATTATTTTCCAGGATCGACAGATTCCTCGCGATCCTACAAAGAACAAAAGCTTCAGTGTGCCAACGCGAATGTTCTCCCTTGAGATCTTTACGTTTAAGCAACGAGGCCGACGACTCTTCAGACTGCTAGCAGAATATTTGTAAGCCATTTGTAAATAGACACACACACCGACTCACTAAGTGCAGACGTATTCGTTGTTTACTGTTCGTTTAGCAGAAGTGGGCATGTGAAAATACAAATTTAAAAACTATTTTCACAGAGAAAAGCTGTTTTAATAAATAGGCAAAGGATGCTAATCGCGTATATGTATCTTGGTACATAAAATAATGACACAAAGGAATTTTACGTAATTCCCTCTTAGTGGTGACATGAAGGCCCGGCGAGTGCCTACAACCTTAATATTATTGTGGTCGTTTGTGGGGTGTTCAGAAAGATTTCCTGTTTTGGCTTATTACGAGATGGCACGGACAAATTTATATGCCATTTGCTTTATTAGCGTGTGTTACGAATGATAATACCGCTAGAACCTTTGCTGTGATTAAAAATATACAAAACAAGCTTCTGCCAGCGGCTTCGTCGCCCGCATAAATGTCGAAAATTATCACAAGGGAACTTATTTGCGGGAAAAAATTGAATTCTATGTGCTATTCCAGACTATAATCTATATCTGTGCCAAATTTCATCCAGATCCGACCATTAGTTTTTGCGTAAAAGAGTTACAAACACACACACAAACTTTCGCCTTTATAATATTATTGCGATGTGATTACTAGCCTATGTGCTATTCCAGACTGTAATCTATGTCTGTGCCAAATTTCATCCAGATGCGTTCAGCCGTTCTAGCGTGATTGAGTAACAAACATACATCCACACACACATCCATCCAAACTTTCGCAATTATAATATTAGTAAAAAGTAAGAGTAGATCTTCATTATTTTTACCAAAGTAATAACTCCACATTTTATTTTTTTAGTAGACTCAGTTTATTCAGGTGTCTAAAAAAAGTGAAAGTTGTATTTTTAGGGCCGTAAGAAAGGAAATCCTATATTGATGGCAAATTGATGAGTAAAATATTAGCGGTTAGCTTCGCTAATGTATACCATTAGCGTTAAATTAACAAGCCAAAGAGCCCTAATTACCACGTCTAATAAATAAGTACCTACTACTGAATATAACGAGCGTAATACAACTGTACATAAAGGTGAGTATAGACTAGAGTATTTACTTGTAACAGAACATCGATCATTCCGTGTTTTATCGTAATTTACTCGAACTACACTTCGAACATGACGCTCGATGTTTTGTTAAAACCTGATTGAAAAACCAACGAGCGTTTTCGTGTAACATTTTATCGAGCAAAGCCACGAGCGAGGGTGACGTGGAGTGACTCAATAATGAACGCAATGTAAGTAACCTTACCTACCTTCCTACCCTACCCTATCATACCCTACCTACCTACCCACCTACTACAAAGAAATTTTACAGATAAATGCTCACTCGCAATGAGCATTACTCAAACATTTGCAAGTACGTTACATTACATGGAAAGACTTTAGGAAACTGAGCATTTGTTTGTATTGTAACATTCGTAAGAACGTTACATTAGATCAAATAGAGAAAATGCTCTAGTGTATGCTCACCTTAAGGTTACACTAGTCGACGACACGAACTATTTTGTGCGCGGGGTTAAAATGCATTTTATATCAACCGACAACACGTGTGGAAGAGATAGATGCTGTGATGAGCAGTAGGAAGCTAGTTCGCGTACGAATACACACTTTTGCAAATTTGTAGCGAAATGGATAATGATTTAGGACGAAACCGAGCGCGCGAAATTTTATAAACAGACCTTTGGGAGTCTGGATATCATGGAAAAACGACTAAACGTATCTGTTCAAAATAAAATTATTTGCATTGTTGAACTACTAATCTATCCCTGTATGGTGGCCGTTTTGCAATTTTCCGTCTTGTTATGGCATTTATTTGCGCCCAAAAATGCGTTAACATTAATGTCGAAATGTGGAACTTTCGACGCTCATAACTTTCAAATATTTTACTTTTTTGCTTCCATACAGGGCTAGATAATGATGAGACAAATTGTTATCTCTTTTTATTTTGAACGTACATCGTCAAACAGTGGAATAATCCCTAGACTACGTTTGTATGGAAGAATTTTAGACTAGTGTACCCTTAATGTAAATACGAGAATAATATATTATTATATTACACCGAAGAAACTTTTCTTGTACCAGCCACCGGGCATTTTCTTGTACAAGTAGCAAAGACAAACCACATAGTGATCACTGTGCCATTAATCACATTTTTGTCGAAGAAAATCTCGTAAAGTTACATTCCGTAGATTCAGACGTAACTTCATCAATAAGAAATAAAGTAGGCAATCCATAAAAAGGATGAGGTTTTAATGAAAATTGCTTTTGTTCAGAACTTGTGATGTTAGGCTGGCGAGATAACGATATCCCTAAATTATTAATGTCATCGGTTTCCAATAGCTTTGGTTGTGCAAACAATTTTAATATTGGTTTTTGCAGGAAGGGGACCATTTAAGGCCCTGACCAAAAAATCAACATGAGATATGAGCATTCCTACTGGCCTAGCGGCACTGTGGTGGCGCATGAATACGCCCAGATTTTATAATAAAATCTCTATAAAATCGAATATAGGTCTTTTGAAAAAAATTAAACTTACAAAATATTCGTTATCAAATTGTCTATCCATTAGTGTTAGTACAAAAAATAATAACTGAACACTTTACGAGGAGATGCATGCTTTCAATAATTATTTCTCATTTTTATGGTTTTGTTGGTAGGAGATTAGTGAAACAAATACCTCTTTAAAAAAAAAGCGTACTACCATTTTAGAATCAACATTATGTAGAAATTTAATGTATTTTTATTAATTGATATTTCTTTTTAAATAAAGAGTAGATAGCTCAAAAAAACTGCACAAAAACGACTAGCGCGGCGTTTTGCTCGGGGAGGCGCCTTAACTCGAATATGTAAAATCACACGATAGGCACCGACAATCTGTTTGTGCTTAATTGAATGCAAAGAGGATAAAATTAAGGATGTAATATGCGGCTTTGGTATCAATTTTTATGAAAGTACTAGCTGTGCCCGCGGCTTCGCTCCCGTCAACTGCCTACCCTACCCTACGTATCCTACCAACCAATTTTTAGATGATAGCAATGATATCTTTTCTGGTGGATAAAGCGAATTGGGCTTACGGTTTATGTAAGGTTTTGTTTATCAAATCGAATAACAAAACTATTTTTTTTTTCATCACAATCACGTCTGCTATTGACAAGCAGTTGATGGCCTTCGGTCTTATTCCGTTACCCATACAGAGACAACATATCATCTAAATCGAGCAAGAAGGAAATATGTATGTTATACAGTTGGCAGCTTAGTACCCTAGCTTTACATAACTTTTCTTACTTAAAAACATTGCTATAGGGAATTACGTTTACTCTGTCTGACGTGCCATCACTGTGTGATAATTTAATTTTTTTTTCTTCCCTGCCAGTGCCACAGACTCCCCCGAGACGACCATTTTATATACGGGATCTTGCAAACGTAGTTTAAAGTAGTAGGCGTTTTTTTTGTTCTGTGGTTTAAACGCTGTCACCTGCTATAGTGTACACTCGGAAAGAAATATATTTGGACGTTGAATTTATCTTCCTCGCATTAGACGCCGTCGTATCGCATTCAATGTAGCTACTCGTGCATGAAATTACGTAAATGTATTTCTCTTATTTTGGAAATAGATCTCTTACTTGCTGCTTCAGCTATATATTTTACTATTTAAACCGACGTTTTATGTTATGTGAATTAATTTAACACTCCGAGTAAGGAGAAGCTTTTAAAATATTCCTCTACCTGCGTTACTTACGGCACGTTCATATAATTAAAGTTATAATACTTGTTAGATAAGTTTTAATCCCCAATAATTTACTTATTTTGAAAAGTTAAAGCGGTATTATTTCGACCCGCCTCGCCTCCGTGTTTAGCACGCAAACTCTTTGTACTTTTTCATGAATATTAATTATTTTATAAGGGTTGGCAGATGTCCGATATTTACTCTAGAGATCGGCACTTATTTGAATATCTTGTTGGGTTGAAAAAAAATAAAAAGGGTTTGGTAGCAGTACAACACGTCCAACGGAGGTCGCAAGATCATAAGTATCTACTTGCGCGTAACAAAGATTTGCATCTTGACACGTTTAACCTCGGGCCCTGGATATACGAAAAATCTACCAGAGCCGCTATATTTTGAGGTTAAAAGATGTTGTGTGTACGAACCCGAACAATGTGTTTGAAATACTACATGGCACGTTTTTGCGAACCTTAGCTGAAAGAAAATGGATTTTCTTTTGTTGGTATTTTGGTGTACCTAAAGCTAAATGAAATTTTCGGGTGTTGTCGTTACTTACTGGTAATTAGTCTCAAGCGGGATGTTGCCGATGGCGACGTTGTCGTGTCCGCTGGCGGTGGTCCTCACCCAGTAGTACGTGAGGGACTCTCCGGCGAGGGGTTCCAGGGTGAAGCGACACTGCATGGTGACGTCATCGCCTTCCCGCGCGTCGTGTTGTTCATCGTCACCGCGCACCGTGCACCATACTGGAACAAAACACATACACATTATGATCATCTTCTATTTGATTATTATTTTATCCCAATTTTGTTGATACACAGAGGTAGATATAATACACAAAGAAAATCAACCGTAAGTAATTGCTTGTAAATAATGTGGGAGCGTCGTACGGCCCCGTCTGCCTTGCGTTTTGAAAAGTTGGCAATTTCGTCTCTACTTTTAAAATTTACTGTTCGTCAGTCTGGAAAGATAGCATGTAGCCTCGGCTATCTTCTCATATGAGAAAAATTTAAATGTTTCGAGATAAACGCGATGTATGGTGGGTAGTAAGTCAATGAGCTATATATGTGTTTAATGTAGTAGATAGATAGAATAGAATATACTTTATTGTACACCATAAAATTATACACATTTTCAAGAAAAACTTATTTCTACGGGTACAAAGGCGGTCTTATCGCTGACAGCGATATCTACCAGACAACCTCATATTCTATTATATAATCTAAATGTAGACAAAAGCCCGGCTTCATATTACTCAACGCATTTAAATTCTCTGGCTGCCGGCTTTTCGTATCTAAACAAAGAACAAACTAATCATGGAACTATCACTTCAACAATCGATTCAGCGGGTTTTGCTGCGAATTCTGTGCTACTATGAAATGTACTAATAAATTATGTATATGAATCAACATTCAACACACTGAGGTCATGAAATTTCTACGTAAATGTACTATTTAGACCAAGAGAATGTAATCTTCTCGGTGCATATAGCTAGGAAAATTGTCGGCAACTTTTGCGAGTCCTACCTACTAAGGAAATTCCTCGACATAATATCTCATCTCATAAGTATTCCGTGCAATAGTAATGTAATATTTTCTTTTTAAAATCAAAGGCTTTTTGCCAAAGGAAATACCAGCACGGGAAGAAAAGTAGCTACCTAATAAAATGTTCTAAGAAAAAATTAGATGACTTGTAAGTGTTGCCGCAATAAAAAGTGTTCAACAACATCGTAGAAAATTGAATTTAGAACACTTTCTTTTGTCTTTTTAAACACGAGTACTTTCGAATCGTTTTTAGGGTTCCGTACCCAAAGAGTAAAAGCGGGACCCTATTAATAAGACTCCAAGATCCGTCTGTCTGTCTGTCCGTCTGTCACCAGGCTGTATCTCATGAACCGTGATAGCTAGACAGTTCAAATTTTCACAGTTGATGTATTTCTGTTGCCGCTATTATAACAACAAATACTAAAAACAGAATAAAATAAATATTTAAGTGGGGTTCCCATACAAAAACCGTGATTTTTTTGCCGTTTATTGCGATAGTGGTACGGAACCTTTCGTGCGCGAGTCCGACTCGCACTTGGCCAGTTTTTTTTTACTTTTAATTCCGAAGTTAAGCGTTCACTAGACAAGACGTTTTCAATATGTGGGTGCTTTGTGTACTTTGTAGGCTGAGTACCCAGAATTGTACATTATTATCCTGGTTAGATCTCTCGTGTATTAATAATTCAGTAAGCTAAATTATGTTATGTGTCGCTAGCGGTGAACACGGCAAACTTAGAAAACATTTCTTGAATACGTTCAACTTTAATAGACATTGAAATAATTAAATAACAGTGCTCCTATGTATCTCATGTTTGTTATGTCACAGTAGACAACTAGACAGACTTATTATAACGATCGAGAAAAACTTAACTTATCGTAACTGTTTGTTACAGAGATAAAGATAAAGATATACAATTTTTCAATGTTATAACTTCTAGAAAATATGCTGGCAAAATTGTTTATGTCAGAGAATAAAACCGGCCAAGTGCGAGTCGAACTCGCGCACCGAGGGTTCAGCTTAAAGGTATTATAGAGCTAAGTATTTGATATGAATTTCAATTTAATACCTCTACGCGTTCATGTGTAAAGGGGTAGTAAGTTTAAAAATATTAAAATATTTTTATTATATGATGTAACTAAAATTTACGGCATAAACGGCTGTATCTTTGACTGCGTTGGCTTAGAAGTTTGATTTTTTCACAGCTTTAAGGGACAGTAAACATGAGTATTTGATATAAATTTCAGCTTGATACCTCCACGTGTTCCTGAGAAAAAGGGTCTTGACAGACAGACGGACGGACAACAAAGTGATCCTATAAGGGTTCCGTTTTTTGCTTTCGAGGTACGGAACCCTAAAAACTTTTGACTATAAGAAACTACAACATATTTAAATATTTACCAGTTTTCTTTTTATGTTGTCTACGATGAAAGATCTAAAAAAAGGTTCTGAAAGTATGTATGAAAACAGAACACAATGAATAAGTTAGTGAAAAAAGTGATACGAAGTTATTTTCAACAGGTTATTTGTGATCTATGAGTAAAAATAGAACAAAGTTATTGACACTGATTGATTTACTATCAAAACTTTTGTTTGCCACAGAAGTTTTATTTCATAGAATTGATTGTCTATGACTATCACGAATTATTTCGCCATGTTTTTTCCAATTCTACGCATGATGTTACTCATCTCATGCTGATTCCATTGAAAACGAGTTCTCAGAATTACATTCTAATCGATGATTCTTAGTATGAATGGATTAAATGTCAGAGGTAGAATATCTACGTCGGCGTTGTCGTTTACACATGATCGACTTCGAGAAGTATTATTTACGCCTTTCTCATTCAACCCTTAAATGTTAAATTTTTTCATCACGAAACTCGTCCCCTTTTTTAGAAGGTTTCGCCATTAAATACACGCACATATTTCGAAAATTACAATGACTTAACGTATTTTTTCTCACACTGGTTTCTCTTTTTCTATCACCACAACAGGATTGATGCTATCTCCCTCGTTCTTGTTAGAAGACATCAAGTTGTCTCTTTCATTCGTACATCTAAACGGTTTTAGTTAGGGTTGTCTAAATTAAGTTTCATATTTTTACTTCTAAAATAAATTCGATGACTGATGGTTTTAAGTTGATAAGAGGACGCTAACTTTTGTGTAAACCATAGAAATGTGTAAACAGATTGCTTTCGGATTTTTGCGTACAGTAGTAGATACTTTCGGTGATGAAAGAGGTGACGTCAGAGAAAGTCCTTGTGAAACAAAAAGAGAAACTTGTGACTTATTGGTTATTAATGAATCATATTAACACGCTTTTATTAGCTTGGTTTGTATGTATCTATGTATCAATGTACTGGAATCTTTGAACGTGATTTTCACCCCTTCGAAACGTCGGATTGATTTGAAACTTTGCACACTTATCAAGGACCAATGACAATGCAATAAGTTTAAATAGTTTGTCCCATTATCTTTACCAGGATCTTCAGGATTATTGACTTTTTAGTGAAATTTACCCTTAAAGCGTGTTTTTTAGTTTTCAGAACTACATATTCTTTTCCTCATGTATTCATGGAAGAGATTAACAAAGGTGGGTTTTTTGGCATCCTTAGGCTGACACCCATTCGTAGAAGCAGCAACGGCACCGGGCGGTGGCGCAGCGCAGCGATGGCGGCCGCGGCGGTCAATGACACGAGGTCGCGTGCGCCCGCGCCGCCTGCTACCGGAGCTTCGGCCGGAGCCACTAGAGCCTAACACGCGCCCGAGTCTCGACACCACCCACATTATCACCTCCATGTTACTATAACGTAAACGTTAACTTATAATTAACATAGCTTACTGAGACAGCAGTAAACAAACTATTAAAATCTTGACGCTGTATTTCGAGGTACCCATATGTATGGTAAATAAGCCTGCAAGTAAAATATAGTGCTACAATAAAAGCCTAACGGCCGACCTCTCGAATACAATAAAATCTTCTGTGCGTTACCTACCCAACATCATTATTAGATTCTGGTATATAAATGAACGAGGATATAAAATCCAAAACATAAAAGCCTAATGGCAATGACAATATACGTACTTACGTAGTACATATGTGTTAGCTTAACGGCTAATACACGTATATTAGTCGTGTTACCAGTAAATGGGATTTACGAAATAAAATATACAATGTTTATTAACCTAAAAGCAACAGGTTCGTTATGAGGTCATTATAATATTAATATGATTTGATTATTGTGTATGGAAGGCGGTCTTGGTAACGGAAGAAATTAATGCTGACTAAATCTTTTACCCAAGAGCAAATAACACGATTTCGCAACAAACCTACAACTGTTTACCAGATTCTCTCATTCTTATTCAACCAGTATTTGTTTAGTTTACTTAACCAAATGAAATCTTAAAGAATCTTTTCTAGGAAAGCGATTGGAAACAAAGTGTCTAGTTATGCTGATCAGTTTTATCCAAGTTTTCAATAACGGTTTTAAATCTCTAGCCGAGCGTCTAGAAATCTAGAGTTTAGTTTTTGAGCTGTAGTAAAATACTAACTCCCAATTTCTGAATTAAGAATATGCAGTTGAGTATTGAAAAACTCTTATTTAGCCGGAAAACATGTCAAGCTTTGGCATTAAACCCTACTGGTTTTTCTCAATTTCAAAACCAACCTTCAGTTTATTTTATGAAATATTTCCTAAACTAAATGCTTAGCTGGTTTCACTTGACCCTTTCCTTAATTGAGTTTTCATTAAGTCTGGGCCTAGTTTTAATTCACTCGCCGCCGCTAAGAAGCCGGCATTAATACATGACTTATTTTCATCAGAACCCTTCAGTTCCCAGGAGAAAATTAAATAAGTATTAACGGGCTTTGTTTATATCAATTTTATTACCCGATTTAATAACGGTCCTTTTTGCTAACCAATCGTATCGTAGATTCATAGCACTTATGAATATGCTCTTTTCAATCGTATCGTAGATTCATAGTACTTATGAATATGCTCTGTTCAATCGTATCGTAGATTCATAGCACTTATGAATATGCGCTTTTCAATCGTATCATAGATTGATAGCACTTATGAATATGCTCTTTTCAATCGTATCATAGATTGATAGCACTTATGAATATGCTCTTTTCAATCGTATCGTAGATTCATATATAGCACTTATGAATATGCTTTTTCAATCGTATCGTAGATTAATCCTATTGTAGATTCATAGCACTTATGAATATGCTCTTTTCAAGTTTGCAAAAGTAATTAAATCTTTGGTTTTATGAGAACAAATAAAACTTGGGGAGAGCGGAGAGAGAGAACTCAAGCAAATATAGCTACATAATTTTGGCAGTGTTTGAAGAAAATGTTCACTTTTCTTAGTAAATACTGTTCTGTCCTAGTTACGTTGAACCCAGTAACAGTTATTAACGCACACATGTATCTTACATAATAATATTTACACGAATATGCCACTAAATTACAAAACTACCGTGTAAGTGTACCTCCATTTCGTCAAAGAAATTATTCACAGCAATTCTTTACAGTATTGTACAATCTGTGATGTATGGAAACAAATCGTGAAATAATTACACAACTATATTTTTATAGCAATCATATTTATATAATTAATAGCTCTTATATGTGAAAATGACCCACTGTGCCTAATACTATTTTCTTTTCCCACACGAACTACGTAATAGACTTTCTTTTTACCCGACTGCCGAAGGAGGGTAATGTGTTTATCAGTCTATGTACGTATGTTTGTTCCTATGTGGCGTTATAGAGACTAAACGCGTTGGCCGATTTTGATGATTCTTACGTCAATCGATTCGTCTTAACCCTGCGAGTGTCACTGACAACATTAAAATTGGAAAATAGAAAAATGGCGGCTTTTGGGCGCCATATTGTGGGGGCCCAATTTTTTTTTTCTTCCATATCCATCTTTTCATTCAGGGTTTTAGAGGTGATTACAAAAATATATGACACTTATATGTTTAAATGTAACTAATTCAAAAAAAAAATATACCTACATAACAAAAAACCCGACTGCTTAAAAAGCGAACTAAAAAGAAAATCATGCTGTGCAGTCGGAAGTTACATCTGGTTTTGGTCAGCCAGCTCGCGCATAATATGTATCCTACGTCTTTTTAGTTCGCTTTTTAAGCAGTCGGGTTTTTTTTTCAGAAAATATAATAAAAATCTGTTGAAAACGTGAAATTGACGGACCTCTTGAACAATTTCCTAATAAAACAAAATGTTAATGAGTAAAAATAACATAATTCTAGCAGGCTGATATCATCTTTAGACGTAACGAAATAATGATCAAGTTTCGTTGACGAATAAAATTAGGTTGTGGGTAATTTCGAGATGATTAATGTTATGATTGGTATAATTATTTTCACCCCAATTAAAGGTGCTCGTTTGAGTGGTGGTGGAGAAGGAGCCTCGAGCCCCGAGCAGGGTCTGCGAGCCCTTTCCGCCCTTCGCTCTGACGACCCGCAGTTTAATTTGTACGCACCTTCATCACTGATGTATGGTTGCGAAATATAACAATTTTCCTCCATCCTCTTGTTCGTAATAAAATGCAGCGTCAGACTATATTCGCGAGTAATGCAGGAATTAATCATGAGCTTTTGCTGTGTTATGTATGTGTGTGCAAAGTATTATCCAAATCAAACATGATAATTAAATTACATTTAGATATAGGTAATATATTATGCCTAAATTTACTAGAAATACATAAAATAGATCCAATATGCATGATCCTGTTTCATGAGCTTGCAAGTAAAAATCCGCCAGCCGTGTCTACAAAAATTTTCCAGTTCCACAGATCTAGAAATCTAGATGATATTATTCACAAGGAAAATTTAAAAAACGCCCGACATGTTTTTATTTCATACTACATTATTTATCTAGTAGTACACAAGCTTCGATCGTCAATCTATTGAACACGTAATTATGACATGATATCTTGCGGGAGTAGCACTGTTAAAACAGTAAAACGCCAATAACTTTTGAATGGCTGAGCCGATTTTCATCAAACATAGTTATGAGCACTCTCGAAAAAGATACCTTTCAAACAAAAAAGAACAAAAAAAATCTAAATCAGTTCATCCGTTGAGGAGCTATGATGCCACAAACAGATACACAAACACACAGGTACACACATCAAACTTATAACACCCCTTTTTTCCGTCAGGTGTTAAAAACTGAAATCTGTACTAATATTATAAAGAGGAAAGATTTTTTTGTTTATTTGTTTGTTGGCTTATCTTATTCCCCGAAAGTTGTTTTTCAGCTTAGGAAAAGGTTTGCTATTGTTGTTTTAGTTGTAGGTGAAGGAAACCCGACTAGCTAAAGGTGGCTTCTGGCAAGTACTTACGTATTTTTGGAATTCTCAGAATCCATGCTATTAATGTATTAGATGCTTCAAGTAGCGGCATCTTTACCAATATTATAAAGAGGAAAGATTTTTATGTTTGTTTATTGTACCGAATAGACGCCGAAACTACTGGACCGATTTAAAAAAATCTTTCACCTATGCAAAGCTACATTACTCCCGAGTAACATAGGCTATAATTTTGACGGGAGCGAAGCCGCGGAGGTCAGCTAGTCAAATACATATTCGTAGTAATAATGTAGGTAAAACACTAGATAACTTAGATCACTTTGAACTGAGGTCACAAGTCCTTTCATTTACTTGCATCATATTGTGGCGCCAATGACAGATAATCGAAAATGTGTCCTTCTTTTCTGAATTAAAGTTTCACCGACAGTCTCAAGTTCTGTCGAACATAAAATAATATTTGCTTTCGCTTTTCCGAAAAGTTTACCCGCAAATACGTCAAAAGTTTTGTTGAGAATTAAAACAGTCTTCAAATACATATTTCAGTACGTTTTGGCAACTTCAACTATGTTTGCCATCGTAGAATTCACCAGCTTTTAAAATCAGGTGAGATAGATAGTGTTCGAGCGCGAGCATACTAATATTAAAAAAAATGTATAAGGCCGAGTTTCTCACCTCTAAATTATAGCAGAATGAATGTCACAAATTGTCAAGCACGCGTTATCTGCTGTAATTGTCAGTTTAAAATTCATTAACCAATCACAGCAGATAAGGCATGCTTGAAAATTTGTCACATTAATTCTGCGATAATTTAGGGATGAGAAACTCGGCCTGAGACAGTTTAGTTCCAAGAGTGTCCGCCTTCATTGTTTTCTTAGTGCGATAGTCTGTATAACAGACGAGATAGTCTGCCCACCGCTTTAGCCTTGGGGGCAAATGTCTTGTCGCCATATTTAACCTTTTGTGCCAAGACCCTGACGTAGACTTTGCTTTGGAGAGGCATTATGCAAAATTGCAACGGCTATAAATATTAATAGCCGTTGCACTATATAAACTTACCTAATGATATCTTATCACACTAATAATAAAAAGGCGAAAGGTCAATCCCTAGCATCGGTTGGAACGACACTCACTTCACCTTAGTCATCACGGTGCTCCTGAAGTGAGCTGTCAATCCCTAACATCGGTTGGAATGATTCCTGGAATGAGACTCAGGCCTCGTCTCTGTGAGAGAGGGAATGGGCCTTAATTCGCAACGCTGGCCCAGTGCGGATTGGTGGATGTTACATGTCTTCGAATTTTTGGTTCTAGGACATGCTGGTTTCCTCACGATGTTTTCCTTCACCGTTTTTAGTGCAGTGGTGATTAAATAATTTACACAATGTAAAGCGTGTGCCACGACCTACGATGTCGGCCACAAAAGTCGGCGTTGTTACCAATAGGCCACCGCTGCTCATATTGACAAAATAGACCGACCGTATTACAAAATTACGCAAATTTTTATTAGCAAAGTTACTGTGGAGCTATTAAAGTAAAGTAACATGTAAAATTCAAGCGTTTTATAAATGCGGTCATAATTACAAAAGCCTCTTTCACAGACTTGGGCATAAATGTGGCAAAGACTAAAACTTGCTGGAAAGATGCCGCAGCTTTATACAAGAGGTATTTTGCTCTATGAAAACATTAAGAGCTTCTCCACGTGAAATTAATCCGCCGTAGAAGGTCGCAAACGAGCCGTGTAACATGTCGACTGCTCTTCTTTTCATGAGTTGCTTTCTTGATTTATCAAGAAGTAAAAGATAGTTCAACTGTTCGAAAATGGCGCCAATGACAGAAAGTTGAAAGGGAATCGTTTGTCTTGGTAAGATCATGTGAAGAAGAGGGATGAAACGATGTTACTCGTCCTAAAAGTGTTATAAATATAAATATGGAAGGATGCAGGATGACACCCCAGAAAAGATGGATGGATTAGTGTGTGCGTGTCAGTGACAATTGACAGGACGAAATGGAAGAAGAAAACGTGTTGAGTCGAACCCAGGTAACATGGGATAAGGCCAAGAAGATGATGAAAAGAAAGTTTAACTCAAGTTAGTGCACAACAGAATCTCCAGTATCGTCCTTTATATTGCCCAAGGTGTGCTGTGGCTACGGATTCATATCGTATTAAGTTTTATAATGGTGTAACACGTTTACCTCGCAATCAAGCTTTTGTTATTTGCTAGCTCTTGTTGTAATTTGCTTGGCCTTTGTTACTTTCACGATTCAAGAGCTGTGCGCCTGTTATTAATAATTGTATTGAAACTTAGTCTCGAGTTCTCGATCTTCTTTATATAGGTAGGTAGTACGTGCGGGGAACCAATAAATGGGATCTCAGATGCTTCATAAAGGGTCACGATTATGTCGCCCAAAACAAATACTAAAACTCTTTACCTTCAAACCACATTTGGCGTAAAGGTTACATTATTTTGTGGACTGTTTCATTTCTCATCAACTTGGAAATTTATTCTCGTAACAAATTTTTGATAAGTTACGTAAGCCATAAAATTCCGGCATTTTAAAAATATGTTGCTCTCTCGCTACACTTGTGGAGCTCTTTCTACGCTTTAGAAATGCATCAAGATTTTTGAGAACGTCGTGCCAGTTTCCATTACTTTTATAGAGATTACGGACGACGGACGTCATGTGTTACTTTTACGAAAGTTCATAAGTCACGTCATCTACTTATTACTGTATATTTATAAGCATTTTATCAAGTGCAATTTATCTATTGTGCCACTACCAGTGATTCGATCACGTACCTAAGTAGAGTAAATACAAATCATTATGAATTGCGAAATGTTGCAATAGTAAAAGGCAGGAAGGGCGAACGTAATGGTAACAATATCTGCAAGGTCATGTTTGTCATTAGCACGTGATGTAGGAGTCTGTTTTGTCACATTATCGCTGATCTCTGCCCACCGTTAAGGAAAGATAGATCGATCTACATATTCATGAGTTACTGTGTGGAAAAAATGTCACACTTGAACTACGTGAGCAGATCCACTCTGCTTAGGGATCTAGAACAAGAACATCTTATATTTTCATTCATTTTTGAATGAGTTACCTAAGCAGGAAGAAGAGATTTTCACGAAAACTTATTTTCAACTCGATAAAAACTATTTACTCCATTCGTTCCTTCGTAAGAGTTCAACTCGAATAAATCTTTCACACATACGTCCGGAGAAATCATAACATTAGTACATTTACGTCACATACCGAGTCTTTCAGTCCACACCTCGGCAACTCGCCGCCGGTGAAAAGTGAAAATATTGCAAAGAGCATCGGTACGGTTATGTTTATGACTTCGTAACTCGCCAGTGGCCGTCCGGAGTTTCATCATTTCCTTATACCAATAAACATGCTGCAGTAAGAGTTTATTTAAATCGTTCTACATTTCTTACCATCTGCATTGGCGTACAAACAAACACACGTTTTAATATTAGTTTTTAAATACACGAAGTAATGCAATCATGAGTAGAACTGGGTCAACAAAACTGTACGTGTACATATCGTGTGCACGAGTACCTACCTATGTTTTCACTTATGATTTATGTACCAGCACCAGCGTTCGTGAACTCTGCGTTCTACGCATTCTTCATCAAGTACAGGAATACTTCAGTAAATTCTTGTTCCTATCTTATTTATTATATTAATGCGTATCGTTTTTTTCGAGCATTTAATAGCGCAATTAAGGTGAATAACTTTGGGAGTACAACGCTCCCCTCGACGTCTTCGATAGACAAACGAAACTGAAAGGTGTTTTTATGATAAGAACTAAGTGGGCCACCTGTTATTATTTCTGTCAACATTACTTATAATTGAAGGAAACTCAAAGTGCGTGTGCCATGTTATTATCATGTTGACCCTTGCTGATAAAACACTTTCACATATGGATAAAATTGCTGGTTACATATTCAGAAAATAACGATTTATATATCAACACTGTTTTATTTTTAAATACGAGTATATGGATGCTCTATCCAGCAGTCATTTAATATCGAGTGTCAAACTCGAGTCTTGGGATACAAAGTAATAACTTAGTCCCTGTCGTGAACACCGATTTATCATCGCTTAGACCACGACTTCCTTGAAAACAAACGATAAGGCTAGTAATTACTGAAATCGACATTTCAAATAGTGCTACTTTATATTTCATAGACTTTCTAACTACTTGAATAGATTAAGGTAAGTTCCTCCCATGACTCAAATGTCGATAAATAGGTTTTAAGATGTCGAAAATTTATTACTATGTTGTCTGATCGACCTGACGAAAATTTATCGCGTTTGATCAATTTCGTCTTTGACAGTGATTGAAAATATTAAAAGAGAATTTCAAAGCAATTCATAAATAATCCTTAGACAGTTGAGTTGACTCAAAGAAACAAAGAAGCTTTAAACTCAGCGTTTCAATCATAATATTTCATTGGATGTAAACTAAATGCGGGGTGTGTTTCCAATCTATCCGCCGATCCACAGCATCCGCGAGGCGGTTGATCAATCCATCATTTTCATATTATTTCTATTTATAAATTGAAAACTTCCAGCTCAAATAACGTAAGAATAAGAATACCTAAGTTTATGTAAGTTATAGTCAGAAATGTAAAGAACATTTTCCCATCGGAGTCGGTTGAGTGTTTCGGTAAAATATGCACATATAAAGGTGGTCATCTTTAATAAAATTTTAGAGATATTAGAATAAATTGCGTGTAGATAAGTACGGTGCGCAGATTGTCGGGCCCGGGACGTGGACGCATTTGAATCAACATTGAATGTCAACGGCGACAGCGGTTGGCGGCGCGGCGCTCCGCTCGGGCCACTAACAAATGGCACCCATTTATGTGAAAGAATTTTATTGATAATATAAATTGAAAAAAGGACATAGCCGACCATAGATTTTTTTTATTCGACGGTAAAACGTGATCTATTTTCGCTGCCATTGTTTCGTGTGCGTCGCGTGTGACAGACACATTGTCATTCATTGTTGCCACAGATGGTTCTTGTGGTAGGAGTATTGACGTGTTATTATTTCCCAACATGTTTCCTAATTAAGATTCATTAATGTTGAGCATAAACTTCTACTCAACTACACATATTAATGAGAAACTGTTTACAAGAGAATA
Source organism: Orthosia incerta (assembly GCA_948252205.1). Classification (NCBI taxonomy): domain Eukaryota; kingdom Metazoa; phylum Arthropoda; class Insecta; order Lepidoptera; family Noctuidae; genus Orthosia; species Orthosia incerta. Next base: position 21,568,916 of record OX411753.1, on the reverse strand, counting down.
TTTGCCCCAGGGTTGCTTTTCAGACCAGCGAGTGTGTTTACAATGTCTTATTTATTATGTTTAGCTGTGCTTGTATTAGCTCCCCCATCAAATAATATTGAGCTTTGTATCGCTAATTAACAACATACACCTGGATCTTGTACATTTTCCGACTATGTAGTAACATCTAACTAGCTCAAAAATTAATGATTTAGTGATGAACTAATGCGGTACCGATTCGATTTCGTATAACAATCGACTTCATTAATGAATAAATTTTAATCGATTTAACTTACGATAACACATGATTTTATTCAAGTGAAGATTTTTTTTTCAAGTTTATATGAAAAAGAATCCAATGATTCATCATAATAAAATAACAAGTATTTTATTTGCTGTATATTACTTTGTTCAATATTAAACCTTCATTGGAAGGGTGAACCTTAATTGCAAGTCTTATTTATAATTACATTATTATTATGTAACAAATATTCAATTTACAGTGCGATATTTACTGCTACATAAATTCAATTTAACAGTAAATTTTAAACAATCGGAATAACGGATCGAAAAAACAAGTCGCTTCACTACTGTAAGCGTCGATGAAGAACTTCACTACTGTAAGCATTTTATTCAGTCATTTTATTGTCTATTACCTGTTTCTAATTATGAAACTTCATAGGCATGCATCTGTCAAAAGTAAAATAAAAGGCGGGACGCAATATAGTTATGTAGGAAGGTATTAGCAAACTGTACAACAAAGAAGGAATAAATATCTGACAATATTATTGGCAATATTATATATTTACTGGTCCACCAAGAGAGCAGTGGTGGCCTAGTAGTATCGGCCGCGACTTACAAGTTGTAGGTCGTGGCCGTCGTGGGTTCGAGCCCAAGAAGGCGCTTTACTTTGTGTAAATTATTTCATCACCACTGCTCTCAAAACGATGAAGGAAAACATCGTGAGGAAACCGGCATGTACTAGAACCAAAAATTCGAAGCCATGTGACATCCACCAACCCGCACTGGGCCCGCGTGGTGGACTACGGCCCATTCCCTCTCACAGAGAGGAGGCCTGTATCCCAGCAGTGGGCACATTAATAGGCTGATGATGATTTGATGATGAGACTGGTCCACCTATCTGTATTGTATGATAGCTTAAATATTACATAGTATCATTAGAATTTCCAAGTATCAAATTTCAAGCGGATTACAAATGTAATTACTGGATGCTACGTGTATATGACAATTTTAGTCCGTAGTGTTAGCTGCACTGTATTTATTTTGAGCGGGTGCAGCACTGAGTACGTCGGCGTCGTACGAACAGTGTCTTTGTTCTACTTTAATATACATGGCACTTGGACACACGTGTTCCGCATTGTAAATGGCGCGACCAAGTTGTGTGATCAAGTGGCGAGTGGTGGGATTGGTGGGAAGGCATGCCTCGTAAGACGAGACCGTGGGAGCATGCGGGCCGCCAACCGCCTCGCGCTCGGCTCGGGTTGCTACTTCAGACACCACTCGCAAACTGATTGATAATATCAATTGCCTTTAAGTAATCTAGAAGAAAGCCTTGTATCTCTTTGTAATCCAAACTAGATAGAAAACGAAAAGATCAAAACTCTCGAAACAATATTATAGGCGATCTAAAAAAACAGAACAGGCTTCGGCTATTTCGTTTCGACCCACGAAAAACTTTCCGAAATGTGTACTTGTTGTTCGGATTCGGATACCAGACCCGACAGTATGATACTTCATCCCTTATTTGATCATCAAATGAGTTTTTGAAATGGAATTCAAGTCCTAGATAAATCCCTTACTGCGGCAATCTCATAATTTCATCACATCCCTGAACCCTTTGCAAACAAACAAGCTACACACAGAGCCCCTGTTCTGCCCGAGACCGCAGCGCAGACGCCCCGGCCTGTATAAATAAACACATCTGGACCACTTGTTATTGAAAACACATAAACTATGAGATCAAATTTTTATATCATGAATCAACCAACACCCAAACATTCACCTTCTGCGGCACACATATTGAGGTGTTTGGCATATAAAAGTGTGTTAAGTGCTAATCAATGATAAACGCAGCGATTGCTTTTTTGAATAAAGACTCATTTGACCTCATTGTGCAGCTTTTAGTAGACTTTTAAATTATAAATAGTTCATCCGATATTAGTGGCATTTTGGGGCTTTTTCTGTGAAGCACGAGTTTCTAAAGCTCTACAATAAAGCTTATAGCGTTAATAAAATTGATACTTTAAAGCTATAACACTACCGTCACTAAATTTAAATTAAAGTAAGACATTTATACGGCTAATAAAATTAATACGAATAATAAAATAGACGGATCTTTATTGCCGTAGTGAGGTTTGTGGTAGAGGAACAAAAACAGAATCTATACGTTGCGATGCCGCGGAAGGGCTCATGGCTTAATCATTATTCAATTTTCTTTAAGTATTAATATCTAATAGGTTAGATACCGTTTCACATGAACGCATATACATGGCTTGTTAAAACTTTGCTCTCGCTAAACAGTTTCAACTATCAACTCTACTCTGACGCGGAGGCGTGAGAGGATTACAACTTAGTTCAACACCTACATAAGTTTTCATATCAATAAATGTAGTCACATATGAATAATTTAATTTGTGTTGAAAATGTAACTTTTCTTACACGTGGTCATAGCTGTGATTAGTTTACACAAAATAAATGGACCTGTTTGTTAAACAAGTCTAAAACCCTTTACTAAAATGGCACTTCTTGCTTTTGTGTTATGAAACTACAAGAGACAGGTATATAGTGACAAAAATGTGTGACAAGTGTCAGAGATGGATGCACTGCTAAACCGAACTTATTTTTAACCAATTGTGTCATATTTTTAACCGCGTGCTGTTAATTACCCGACTGCCGAAGGAGGGTAATGTGTTTATTAGTCTATGTATGTAGTATGTATGTATGTTCCTATGTAGTGTTCTAGAAACCAAACGAGTTGGCGGATTTTAATGATTCTCACGTCAATCGATTCGTCTTAACCTTGCAAGTGTCACTGGCTACATTAAAAGAAATTAGAAAAATGGCGGATATTATGGGGAGCCATATTGTGGGCCAATTTTTTTCTTTCAAACTCTTCGTGTGGGGTATCAAAATAAAGGGTTTTAACAGTTGATTTCAAAAATATATAACATTATATGTTTAGATGTACCTAATCCGAAAAAAAATGTTAACTAAAAAGTTGTAAATAAAAAAAGTTTATTCAAAAAATCAAAAAACCCGACTAAGCTGCTTAAGAAGCAAGCTAAAAAGACGTAAACAAGAAGAAAATCATGCTGAGAGTGGGATGATACGTCTGGTTTTGGCCAGCCAGCTCGCGAATATGTCGTCAAGCATTTTTAAATTAAAATGACTATAATCAAATAATCTATCAAGTAATAGACACAGTAAACCGGCAACAGTAAGGTGTGTAAAGTGGTTAGGTCTTGAGGACAAACGGTTCCGTGTAGGTAACGGTCGTGACAGTTCTACCGAGCTTACGTCGCCGCCATGTTGTGCCTTGTGCCATGTAGGTGACGATCACTAACAGTACCGTACACTTAGGTAGTAGCGTGCACCTGCAATTAAGATGGCCGACGCTAATTGAGTGGGCACACACAATTTAATCAATATTATGTACCTTTTCAATAAACACCTCAAGTAACGGTTGCCCTAATATACTAATAGCCGGCTTCCGAGAAGAGGGTTTTGAGTTAAGAATGTGTCAAAACCTCGTTTGATGACAAAATTTGACAGCTTTTAATTGTGTCAAAACAAATACTTAACCTCAAATTCTTAGTTGAGAAACGGACCATACTTAATTTCTGCAAGTTTCGAATTCAAGACAAATTGTCACAGTCCTTTTGACCGTTTGGGCCTTTTTGTTACAGACCACAAAGCTTGTACCTACTCCTATATGTCTACAATTACGTAAATTACCTTCATACAATGAGCTTGAAATCTTTTTCGTAATATTTCAAGAAGTAAATGTGTTTATATTCGATGCAAAAATAAAAATTGATCGCTTCACGTGCTCAATTTCCAATTTCGACGTAAAATGCTTTGTTTGCTCTGTCGATACATTATTTCGTCAGAAACAGCAACTAAAATTTAATTTGTGTAACACAGAGCTCGTTTGAACAAATCAAATTGGTGAATATTACCAGAAATATTATTAAATACCGGCTAGAATACAAATTATACAATTGTACACAGTTTTCGTATTCAAATTGGACATGTGTACGTAACGAAATAAACAAAGTATCGTAAAACGCGATTTTATTCGTTGCCAGTGTTGCCATGCTATACAATACTAAGTCGCAATGTGTAGTTTAACTAGTTTCAAACTACTAGAGCGATTTTAATTAAACCATCGTATGCTTGCTGTTTGGTATTCTGGCGGCGTCGCCAACTACCTCAGCCCGGAGTACATGTCTATGAAATTAGACATTTCTCTCACCCAATTTTTGAACAAAATAAATGGATTATACAGGGTAGGTTTACGTGTACGTACGTATACGTGCGCTGCGTCGTTTGTATGTAAACTATCACACAAAAGTTGTTTACTTCTTTTTGATGAAAAAGTTAGTTTTCCAAGTACTGCGACCGAGAATACGAGTAGCTAGCGAGTAGCGACGTCATCTGTGTTGTTTTTAAATATTTTTTTCATATTTCTGTCTTTGAAATATCAACAGGTGGATTTTACTTTAGCTGTTGGATTATGGATGGTTTAAAAAATACAAAATAGCAGCCGAGTGCTTACGCAGTCAGTGTTGTTCTGAATCTACAAAGATACGGATCGTATAATCCATAAAAATAAAAATAAACTTTTATGGAATCAATCTGCCTGAATCTTAATTGTAATCTAAATAGAACTAGATAAAGTTTATTGTAAACCTTATTTCAAATGATTCGAATTTTTTTATTAAAAAAATTCTAAGCCATTTTTGAATTCCAAAACATAATGTAGGTATACTTGGTTGAACATTTTGATCCAGGACAGATTCTTTTTAAATAAAAAAAATTGATAAATGCAGTAGAAAAAAAAATTCTTTTGAGCGTGTCCCAACAAACGAAACTTACAATGGGCATTTAGCAAAGAGCAGAATATAAAACGCATGTTTTACGCTTGAACCTTTATCGAATTTGAAATATACCAACTGAACAAATATATCATAAATAGACGTAGCTTTACAGACCATGAAAAATGCGGAAAGCCTATACATAGTAAGTCGGTGACCGATATCGTTTGCGCTCACGGGAAAAACGCAAGTATTTATTTAATAAAAATGCAAAGAATTTTAATGAGAGCTAAAATATTAAATTCTGTGTTAATATTTAATTTAAGTGGGTTGTCAACGAGAGGGTTATTGCCACGAAATGTTGCTTGATAATTATACACTTTGTAAGAAATAATGTTTCGATGTGATGGAGTGGGACTGTGATCTCGATATGTCATTTTACACAAACCATCACCATCATTTCAGGCGAAAGACGTCCACTGGAGAAGGCCTGTGTCTAGTACAGGCCTTCTCCAAGAACGCCACATCGATCAATCCACTGCGTCTCGCATCCAGCAATTCCCACATACATAAGCTCACGTCTTTTTCCCTTGACTGTAGGCAGAGACTACAAAACACCACCTGCAACCATCCTTACACACTCCTTTTGCGTCGTTTACTTTTATACATCTGCAGCACGGATATCGAATCTGCAGGCTTATTATGTATCTTGATTTTTATTAAGAGCGAGCAATAATTGCTCTTCAATACAGAAGCTAGCTAGCTAACTAGCTGTCCCACGCGGCTTCGCTCCCGTCAACTGGCTACCTATCTACCCTGCCGTTTACACAGCGCACGCAACGGAAGCTCTCAAAATGGAATATTTTTGACCGTTTATGCTCCGCTCCTAATGGTCGTAGCGTGATGTTATATAGCCTATAACCTTCCTCGATAAATGGACTATCTAACACAAAAATAATTTTTCAATCCCAACCAGTAGTTCCTGAGATTAGCGCGTTCAAACCAACTCTTCAGCTTAATAATATTAGTATAGATAGATGTAAGTCTGATATAGCCAAGTCAGAGGCTTGTGGGGTTCCCAGAGGCGGCTTAATTAACTCAGACACCAGAGGTTGCCATACCTCACACGAAAAGAAGAAGAAGGATACAGAAGTTTTAGAGTTTATGTATTTTTTTTAGAAATAAGTGCCTTTGACAAACAGCGAGCGATTAGAAAACGGTTGTCTAGGACCTACACTGTAGGCAATTCCGACTTTTATGACATAAAGTGTTTGATCGCGCTATGATTGCTGATTGCTGTTTCTTACGTAACATGCCTACTGATCATTCTCGCACGCCAGTTACTCGTATGAATAGATACTACGCACCTGGCCTTTCTGAAGGACATCACCAAAAAGATCTGTGTATGTCGTTTTAGGGCTTTTAAGACCTTTTTTATTTAAACGAACCTATCTAAAATTTAAATTTCGCTTTCACGAGTTTGTCATAGATAAAAAACCGGCCAAGTGCGAGTCGGACTCGCTCACGAAAGGTTCCGTACAATTATCGCAAAAAACGGCAAAATAATCACGTTTGTTGTATGGGAGCCCCACTTAAATATTTATTTTATTCTGTTTTTATAGCGGCAACAGAAATACATCATTTGTGAAAATTTCCACTGTCTAGCTATCACGGTTCATGAGATACAGCCTGGTAACAGACAGACAGACGGACCGCGGAGTCTTAGTAATAGGATCCCGTTTTTACCCTTTGCGTACGGAACCCTAAAAACTGTTTCTAGTTTAATTTCTTCGTTATTGACACCGACTTCCAGAAATTGAAGTTTGTGTTGCTATTTGGAAGTCGATTTGCCGTCATTTATTGAAGAGTTCAATAGAATATCAGATCTTCACCAAATTTAAATGGGACCAATTCGGGGCCCTTCCAAATAAAGAATTTTCAAATTGGTCCACAATTGCCGGAAAAATCGGTGAACACACATTAAAAAAATATTACATACAGTCGAACATAGAACCTCCTCCTTTTTGGAAAGTCGGTTAAAAAACGATTGTGAACACTGAACAGAAAGTAATTCTATCGTTCTAGTCTAGTGTAATCTTGTGAATTACCGAGATATATTGTTTTTCAATTATGAAACGCGAAAGTTTTAAAGTTAAGGTTTCCCTAGTCGACGGCACGAACTATTTTATGTGCGAGGTTAAAATGCATGCTATCTCATCCGACAACACGTGTGATGAATGATGATTTAGGACGAAAACGAGCGTGCGAAATTTTATAAACAGACCGGAGTCTAGATATTATGAAAAAATGACTAAATGTATATTTTCAAAATAAAATTATTTGCATTGTTGAATTACTAATATAGCCCTGTATGGAGGCCGTTTTACAATTTTCCTTCTTTTTATGGTATTTATTTCCGCCCAAAGATGCATTAAAATTAGTGTTGAAATATGGAACTTTCGACGCTCATAACTTTCAAATATTGTATTTTTTTCCATACAGGGCTAGATAATGATGAGACAAATTGATATCATATTTTATTTTGAACGCACATCGTCAAACAGTGGAGTAATCGCCAGACTACGTTTGTATGCTGAGATAGGAGCCTTTTTGGTCTCGCACGGGGTTTTTATTTTTAATTTTGTTTAATTTTAAGCTGATTTCTCGTGTCTCCTGTGCGGGTCACAAATAAATACTTTTTCTTTCTTTCTTTCTTTCTTTGTATGGAACTACGATTGTCGAAAATTCAAAATAATATCGCTGACAGAGCCCAAGATCACTGCACTGTAAAATTAAAATAACAGTAGAGTTTACCCAAAATGGGTTAAGTATTTTAGATTGGATTGAACCCACATTCATCATTCTACGTACTCGTACGTATGATTCTCATTCGGTCCCTTTCCTAATTCGTTTGTTGTTGGTAATTTTATAAAGCCATGTTTCACGGTAAGTTACCCAACGTTTCCCGGAAATGATTATTTATAGAACACGAGAATTAATGTAGGAATGCGTAGTTATGAGAATATCACCTTCCGTTGCGGTACATACTTATTATGTGGGTATTTGCGATAGAGATCAGTAGAGCATGTTCTAATAAATCAGGACTTTATTTCTAGAAACGTTAAAATTAATAGGGAATGAAGCAAATTGAGTTATTAGATCATAGTTAAAAATCAGATAAAAAACTGGCCAAGTGCGAGTCGGACCCGCACACGAAGGGTGCCATTCCATTATCGCAAAAAACGGCAAAGAAATCACGGTTGTTGTATGGGAGCCCCACTTAAATATTTATTTTATTCTGTTTTAAGTATTTGTTGATATAGCGGCAACAGAAATACATCATGTGTGAAAATTTCAACTGTCTAGCTATCACGGTTCATCAGATACAGCCTGGTGACAGACAGACAGACAACCGGACGGTGGAGTCTTAGTAATAGGGTCTCGTTTTTACACCCTTAAAAACGCTAAAATACGTGATTGGCACAAATAACTAAAATCCCGCGAGAAACGTCAAAAATTAAAAAACTCCGTTTAAAGGCAACGAACGATGCTTTCACCGCAACGGAAAGTGGGCAAAATTCGATTACAAGTTATGATTGTCAGTAAGACAGCTGTGAAACTAAAATATAGAATCGCTTTTAAAAATGGCGGCCAGGTGTTATATTCTATGAAAATAAAATATTCATTAAAGTTGATGTACTTTAAGAGGAAGTTCGTAAAACTGGTGCGTTTCATAAATTTCAGGGGATAAACCAAAACCCTCTATGCAGATGATGTATCGTCCGCATTTTAGGATTCCGTAGAACACGATTTTAACACGTTTTTTATGACTGTCGGATAAAGTGATGCTGTGTCAGCATTTTATCAGATATTGAAAAACACGTTTTAGTAAAGAATATGATGGAATCTAGAAATTCATAAATTGAACCTCGCTTGTGTAAAACACGGCGCAAAAGTAAAAAAAAATACATATATAGATGACACAAAGAGATTTTGCGATTTGATTTTCTCAAACTTAAACAGTAATTGTTATGGAACTCAGTTGAAGCGTGCTGTACACGCTTGACCGGTTTATTCGTTACAAATTCCGATTCAGCCTTGGAATGATTAATGGCACAAACAGACTTAACCCACAGAATTCAATTTAATTAACCCTCTTAAGGCATTGTATATTTTAACAAGTACCTATTGCAAAACTGAATACTGAAGGAGTGGACCGGTTGTTAAAGTTATATTTGTTTGTCGACAGTCGCAGTCCAGAATACAAAGAAATCGTCAGAATAAAAATACAAAGCAGCTTTTAATTGCCCCATCCTAAATTGCTGAAACGCCAACGGAATAGGCTCCACCTGTTTTAATGCACATCAATTATTCATGGGAATTTATTTATTTATAAAGATTGAAATAGACTTATTATACAGCAGCTTTTAATATTTAACGCTTTTGTCTCCTTTCGTAAAGATTGCGTAATTTATTATTACGCCAAAACCTGCAAGCGACATTTGAAACAAATACATTTTTGATTTCCCCCCAGGGCCGGAAGCCGCGCCGTGTAACTTGCCAATATAGATTATGTTTTACAAAAATGTTTTGGGGAGTCCTGGATGTATCTTTGTGTTATTTACATAATAAATTGGCGCAGACATTGTCGGCCATCCGCATAACGATGTATAAATCTCTTTCGCGGGGTTGTATTAACTAGGCCGCCGAGCCGCGCGTTTTAAACCCTCGTTTTCCACATTTAAAACGATAATAATATCCACGCCGATAAAGCAGAACTCATTCAAAAGTATGTTTGAGTAGAACCACCTAAAATATTATTTATACGTGTTTGAGTTTGCCCCAGGTAAGAAGGTACACCTTACTTTCTTTGTTGTATTCAAGAATAACCCAAGTCCTTTTGTCGTAACCTGCCTACCTGCTCGCAAATAGGACCTCATAGCAACTCGAGATGGCATTGTAAAGAAGGATACACTTGGCGAAATTGGGTATTGACATTGTATTGTAGAATGTCACGATATTTTAAAATATTAAATAGCCCACAAAACGTGGACTCAATGCTGACACGGTTCTTTAGAATCTCAGCAGATTGAATAGTATTAAAATACATTTAAAGTCCATTTGTTTGTGACAGCGAAGGATTTCGAAAATGTCCTCTAAATACTCGTACACTGAAGCTCTATTCTGTAATACTGTTTCAAGTATTCACGAGTAGCTGATTAAACAAGCGTGAAGCAACTAATGCATGAGTCTCATGATGCGACATTAAATCACTATGATCGCTCACAACGCGAACGCTGAAAATGCATCCAGTGAACATTTAACAGGCTTCCGTGCGTTAACTATGACGGAACCGCGTCAGTACACCGACAGGACGACAATGTTGTGTGTTCAGCACGGAAACGTTTGCTTTAACGTTAAGCAACACTACAAATACACCCTAAAATGGAATTAGTTTTAATTTATGAAGTGTTGCTAAGTTTTAAACCAAAATAGCATTTCTATTTGTTTCGAGCGCGTGACATTTCTCTACTGATTCGCCGGAAGAGTCATCTTTATTTATAAGAGTCCGCTCTCAGTTTAAGGAAAGGCCATCAATAAAATATCTCGCGTGCGAACAACCAATACCAATGAATAAAGTCAAACATATACATGTAAGTTGTTGCCCGCACTTCCCTGCAAAGCCTACACATAATGAAACTTTAAAACTGCCAAAAGTTGTTATCCAATTTTAATTTGTGTTGCTAATATTGGCATGGCGTAGAGCGAATTTCCTAGGAGGAAGTTTTGTCATTAGCTAGATTGGATTGCCACTCGACTTGCTGCTCCTGTCATTATCGGCAAAGTACCAGTATATGAATAAATTGGAAGCTCCTAATAACGTCATTGGATTACGTTAGCACTAATAATTTAATATGTTGCATAGTTATTTCTAGCTTCCTCACATTGAGTTTTGCATCGAAAATTCGAACTATGACTATTAAATTACCTATATTTTAGAATATGTCCATACCAGCAGGAACAATCAAAAAAATCAAAACGTCAAGAGGAATTTATTAATTGACTTATCACAAAAATATTGTTCTAAGAAAATTGAAAATGTTTAACTTCAACTGGAACATGAAGCTATATCATTGGAGTTTAAAGTTCGAAGAAACAGGCTTATCAGAAGGGAGTGCCACGTCCAAAACACACAAGGAAGCCATCATTCTGTAATAATACTTGTGAACCCACGTGTTGGGCCATTGGTCCACTTGAGAAGTGATAGTTTAGATAACAAGTTCAAAGTGTCATTAGACAGGAACGTCAGCGTCAGGAACTGTTCGACGTCGGTACGGGTGCGATATTTGTGAGTGTTTTTTTGCTTCGTCCCGAGCGACGTCGACATGTGCGTGGAACGAAGGGCGACGCGCTGGTAAAAAGTTAACATATGTGGCGTTCTACTCACGCGGCGACAACATCCGGGACAGAATCCGCTACACCCGACCCCACTCTGCACTCTACCCGTCCTTTTTAACTAAGTAATCATTATAACTTTCAAATAAACATTTAAGGCGCAGATACCCTTGAGTAGCTGATTTTAAAATGAGAATCACGTCTAAATAGCTAGTCGTATTTTTTTGGAAAAAATATATGTTACATTAGACCATTTACTTAACAATTTGATCTGAGAAAATTTTGAGTTTTATTCGTATACCATGGTGTAATTAATTTGTAAAGTTATGTCTAAAACGGACAAAAACACGACAATCGTACCAAAACCGCTGGGCGTATTTGAATAAAAATGACACCATCTCAAAGACAATTTAATTATCTACATTTTGATCTGAAGATTTTTTTTTTAATGTCATAGAATAATAAGGAAAGTACAAAAAACTACTAAATTTAGGGTCGCGCGAGTGTGAAACGAGTGCGCGTTTTGTTCCCTCAAGGTCGTTGGCGTTAGTCGTCGTCTTAAGAAGAAAGTATCAACACAGAACAAGAAATATCCAAGTTATTATTCATTTAAACTAAGTCGGACGGGCGATTGATTAATAAAAAACGTAGTCTAGGTCAGAAAGCACTGTGGACTCATCAACAATACACAAACAAAAAGACGAATAATGAAACGCACTGAAGACAAGATGACTGATGAATATTTATAATATTTCAGCTTAGCTAACACTGTCTGTCTCTTGGTTTATTACGCGTTTCATCTTATTCAAGAGAGATGTTAGTTTCAGATTTATGAATTTTAGAATAAAATTTTGAATAATATTTCATTATGTTATTTCCATAAGGAAAGGTGACAAGCTTTTTATTATAATTTACTTGTGTCCACGGTTTTTACATAAAATTTGGATATTTATATTTTTCATCACCTTTTCTATGTCACTAACTTCCCTTTTTGCTTCTACGATTTTTTGGCTTTCACGGTAAATATCGAGAAACTCATTTAAACTTTTTGAATTAGATTCTGTAGATCATTAGGTACGTTACATCTTTGTAACATCATAATATAACAACTTTGTAACATACATTCTGAATTCAACTTACAACCGAGATATCAATTCAATTTGTGATCGAGGTAACTCAGTGTAAATTACTATAAGAATTAAAATGGCGCATGATATACACCATCATGCGCCATTTTAGAATATAAAAAAACTTAGGATCTAGATTGGAATTTTTTGAATGTGCAAGACGAAGTGTTTTTATATTCAGGCGTCATACCACCGATACCGTTACGAGTCGGCGTTCATTGCCAAATACCTCCGCTCGCGTCCAACACAGAATGTCGAGTGGTTAGTGCTGGGCTTACTTACAAATCACGTTTACTAACGTGCTACTAATCTACAACATGGACCCGGTGTAAGTACGATTAGTTTCGGGTTCCACTCGGACGAATTCATAATTTAGTACCTATCTACGGTTATGACTGTAGCGCAAATTCAGTGTAAAATGTCAACAAAACAAGAATGTAAAAACCTTGACGGGCGAGTGTAGCATATGGAACGATGAAACGACGCTGTTTGTGACTTGGACGTTGTTTGTTGTGCTCATCCGTAGTATAGAGGAGGCATTATGCACAGAGTGCGGCCTGGCATCGCATCGCCAGGTACGTAAAACGATCACGTTTCGGAGCGGCTGCGCCCGCGCCGGTTGCGGCCGCCATGTTCGAGTCCCTACAGCTTGAGTGGCACGCAGTGCTGCCAATACTTAGAACGAGTATCAGTATTTTATATATATAAAGATATTCAAAATGACGAAGGCTAATAGGCAGAATATGTTACAAAGTTTCAAATCTAGATGTGCCTACATAAAATGTTCGCCATTTTAAATAGTTATTAGTTTCGCTAACTTTAATTAAACTAGCAAAGTAGTAATTTTAAGTTTTGAATAAAGTTACGCAGTAATGAGACCAATGCGATAAGCGGTAACACAAAATTAGCTTTTTAAGACTACAGTTACAAAATTGCCATTGCAAAATATTTCGGTAATGTAAACAGTCATGTTTTCGCAGTAAACCAAAGGAAAGAAAGTTACAACCTACATCTCAATTCGACTTATACCGTTGGCAGCACTGCTTATACATAAAAGCGATGTTGCATGGCTACATTCACGTGCGAGAGAGACCAAGTTACGCTTGCTTGGGGGAGAGAAAGGGACAGCTGAACTGGCTGAGCAGGTAAACGGCGCGGGCGCCGCCCTGAGTACACCGAAATCACGAAGCCAGATGCAACGACCGTCTGTTCACCACTCAGGTAGATACGCTTTATAATACGTTCGTAGATATCTACTCGAACGAGCGAACCTACTCAACTTTGAAACACGTTGCGTGGGCCGCGTGGCCTTAAAACTGTTCCATCTTTGCTCGCTAAATTCTTCTGCAAAACTAGTCTTGTGACGGCGATAGATGATATTTATTTATACATTATACAAAAATGGAAATATCATCGAGATTAAATCATAAATCGGTTATAGAAAAATGGAATTATCATTCTTGTTTCAAATAGTGTTAAGTATAGAGAACTAGTCACGGTCCAATATCTGTTAGCAAATACAGCTTTTTCGTGCTCTTTACACAAACAAAGAGATTTAAATGTATTAAGTTGAAATCTACTTTCCACATTAAAACAGAAAATCAGTTCTATTTTGATAATTAAACGTTGCATAGCAGTTAATATTCCACTTAGCTCAGTTTTATTAAAGTTTTAATCAAAAAGCTCGGGCCGTGGGTAAAGCAAGGAAAGCGGAGCAATTCAATTGGTCGGCGCCGCAACGCTTAGGCACACGGGACGGGCCACGGCGCAGGGAGGTTAACCTCCCTTGTTTGTTACTTACCATAGGTTTTATGCCACCTCAATTACAACTCGAAATTAAACTCGATTACACAGGAACGTGCTAATGACGTGTAACACTTCGCTCTCGAATCCCTCCTAATTCAATTAACTCTCATAGTTATCACTCGCATATCACTTATGATGTTTTGGCTTCGAGAATCCAAAGTTTGGGCCGTTTTAATGACTGAGCTGTACATTTTAACGCGCGGCTTGTGTAATATTTAGTTCCCTCGTTGACAAATTTCCTCGTTGGCGGTTTCATTCCACTTTATATAACAAATTAATTACAGTTAATATTCATATTTTGTAAACTATAAATCTTGAGGCTATCATTTATAATATCTTAAGTTTACGATGAAATATGTCAAGATGAGATGAGTTGCTGGAACGTCTACAAAAGGAAACGAGCGTCCACGTTTTAATAAACATGAACGGTGAACTCAAACGAAATAGCCAATCAAATACAGATTTATTTGGATTACAAGATTTGGTATTGCTCTTAGAATGAAACTAATAAAACAATACGGACGTTCTGTGGAAACTGCGAAACGTGATGGACAAAGCCTTCAGCCTTGTGTGCCAGGCACTCCATGCTGAAATTTGAAATGTGCCTTCATCATTCCCAATCTCGATGGACGCCAGTAAACGGCTAAATACGAAGAGCCCCGACAGAAATTTCGGATTAAGGACCGTGAGCAGGCTCCTCGCCTTAGAACCCTAATTACCAGCTTATGTTTAACCATCCGGCCCTTCACTGTTTACAGACCAAACATTATTTCCGAATATAATTATGAGGAGGCCAAGTGATATTTTATAATACTGTCAAGCTGTAAGCGACGATACACGGGATAACGTAGGTAAATTATGTACATAATGTAAATGAGAAAGTCAATTTTGGACGTCTCTTTTCCTGAACCATTCATGTGCTTTGGAGCTTTAACATTTGACTAAAAAGAAGGACTTAACGTTCCGTGGGTCCGGAGAGGCGGTGACTAACCGACTTTTGTCGTAGCATCCGACGCACGTGCAATCAGATTCTGCACCATTGTTTAGAATTACAGGCAAAGCCAGCTCAATACAGAATCAGAAGCTGGATAAAACAAATCGGTAACAAATTCGACGTGTAATCCTTATTCCTTAGTCTTGTAGTCTTAAGTACTTTTTGCTCGAATCATTCTATTATATCAGGCTTATTGGCAATAAAATAAATTGCCTACTTTTCTTCTAATTCAGCCTTTGTATACTGGTATATTCCGTCCGTACATTCCTTTTGCTTTCCTTGCCTCCCTTTCCGTATCACTTTTGTTAAGATGTTCAAACACCTCCTCAGAGCATTTTCTCATTTTGTTTCTGCTTGTGACATTCGCCTTTATTCTTGTTTACAAAATATATACACGTTTCCGCCATTTACATACTCATAATGGTAATTGAACTGTCTAGGTAAAAATAAATATTTTATCCATTTGTTTGGTTTTACATAAAGGCCACATCAACAATTCAGTTACAGAAATTTGGCGTTTTAAATAAACTGTAAATAACTGAATGTTTTCATTTCATCAACTAATGGCAGTCCACGTTATTGATGAATGACAATAGAAAATGTGTGTGTCTCCATCAATAGATCTGATAAGGATAACACATCGTCGTCTTCATTGTGTTACGTCGTTGAGATACCGAAGCCACCACAAAAACCGGTGTCTTTTTCCAGCAAACGTTGGCCAAGCTCACACGTGCCTGTTCGTAGGACAAATACCACGACCTCAGGAGCCTCTGTCGCCGGTGCGCGCTCCGCGAGGAATACGTAATGCGCTCTTCTATCTTGAGTGTGAGGCAGTTTCGTTAACGGACGCGTCACACGTGACGCGGAACGCAATGTACACAAGGCCCCATGTTCCAAACTTTGATTAAGGGTCAGGACCGAAATTCTTAGGATAATCACAATAATCTTTCATATTTTTTCACATTCCCAACAGACTGCCCGCATTGCCTGTCCCATCCGTCATCTTACAGGCGTCATTAGCTTTTATGTAAGGACTTATATAACTTTGGTTTTCTCTCCAGTCTACAGAGAGACAAAGTATCACTTGAATGTCATATTTCACAGAACATAGGCTGGACGAGACTAGAATTTTCAGAGATATTCTGATCCCAAAAACCTCTGCAGAATACGATCTTGTTTTTACGACAGTATTTCTTACCACTCATACTTTCCTCCGAACTTTCAACAGCCGTAGTTCTTCTAAGTGTTTCTTAATTGTGTTCAAGTTCGGCTCTTAAACAATTCCCGAAAGCGACATTCCGCAACTTTCTAGCTGAAATAAACTGGAAGTTATTCCACTTAACAAATTTTGTAGATAACTTCACCAATGCCTTTTTAAATAAATGGTGGAAACCGTCCATTCTGTGCCATTGTTCTCAACCGCAATAAAAATTACACAGAAAAAACTTTATTGGACCGATGAAATCATGTTGGTAGTTACCACGTCTATTTTAATTTATGGAAGAATATAGCTTCTACCAGCGTCTTCGCCCGCGTGAAAAGTATTTATCATCCCAAGGGAACATTATACCGGGATGAAAAGCTATGTGCTATATATATGATGTGCTATTCCGGACTTTAATCTATCTCTCCGCTAAATTTCATTCAGATCCGTTCAGCCGTTCTGGCGTAATAGAGTAACAAATATTCATCCACACACACATCCATCCAAACTTTCACGTTTATAAAATATTAGTATTAGTAAGATTAATATTTTCTTTCCTGACCACCAATAAAACAAAAAGCGAAAAAAATACAGATTAAATAAATGTAGGTACCTATTAAAGAAATGGAGGGAAAACTTCATACGATGACAGCAGTTAACAACTCAAGTGGGTTCATACGAACAATGAATAGTAATGCAAGTTTAAAGACATTATCTTACGCACATTGACCTTATTCCGTTACAAAAAGAAATAAAGTGTAATGAGAAAAATTTGTGCGAATGGGATAGTGGGAACGTGGAGATAACACACAAACAGCCATTGTACCAGGTCGAACACTGGCGTGCAAATAACCGCGCCACTATTGTTTTGCAGATGACGAACAATACACACACAGAAGTACCCACTTACATATGTAACGTCGATGCAGTTACTAGAAAATGGTATGGAATAACGTGGATCACACGGATAGTACGTGCACAATGAACATCATCGAGAATAATAGAGTCCATGTTCCATGACTTTTAATAGTATCTAACGAGGAGGATCCAAAATTAACTTGCTTATTTGAATAGACTTAAACGTTTGCGGGCGTTTCGCGTAATCAACAGGTAACAAAATACCTAAGTAATCGATTTTATAGTAGTTGTTATTCCATGACTTGGAACGGTTACAAAATAAGTTATCGTGCGTCATGCAATGGAAACATAACTCAGTTTAAATGAATTCACCGCATAAGCCAAGTCGTCAAATATCGTCTGCTATAAATCTTCACCGGGAACCTATAGTACACCGTGTTTTTAAAAAAGTATAAGACTACCTCGTTTACGAACAAACAGTTTTTCGCATGAAAACCCTTTCCCGAAAAAGAAAACGTTGATGGAAAAGCCAAGAAGGGCCGCGATATACCAAGGATTATATTGTTACATCGTGGAACCAATGAAAATGATTTCGCTGGAAAGAAAATAGTATAAAAGATATCATTTTTAACTTTTCTCCTCAATGCTCGACTTCCATTCCAGCGACAAAATTATTAAAGTGCAAAGCCAAAGCTATTTCAGTTAATAAAGATTTCAGAGTTCATAGACGCAGCCCCTCGGTATCTGGCACTGTACAAATTCCCTCGTGTTGAACATTTTAATTAGGCACCTCTATTCGGCGGCCATATTGTTTTATTATTCCGATTTTATACAGGTAGGTTCCAACCGATCTTAAGATGTATGCGTAGGGAAAAGTTATTTACAAAGCCGACTTCACATTTGCCTATTTTATGCAAAAACAAGAACCAATGGAATCTTTTTAAAGGTAGACCAACACTGTATTGGGCAAGTTGTGGATTTATTTAGCTTGTATTGAATTTATTTATTCAGCGCCTAGAAGATTGAAATACCTACGTTCCGGTCGCTTGACCCCCTTCATTGAGTTTCTAATGTATGACTTATTCTGAAAAAAACCGAATGAAATCCGTTTCAGCTTTGTGTTAGTGAAAAACCTGGAAATGTTTTTTTTTGTAAAATTGGTTTGTTTTCTTATATTTTCTGTAGATAAAATTTAATGTATTTAAATGGTTAAATTAAAAGCACTTTTCGATGTAATTCGCACCTTACTCTAGTAGGTGGGTACGGTATGTTTTCTATGAAGTCGTCGGGTCGATTCAAGCGAAGCTCGTGATTTTCGTACCGTGCTTATTGACCAAACCAGACTTGTGAGAAAAAATACACTACAATCATTTATCTCTTGCCTCTGGTAGCGTTTTCCTAGAAGTGAATTTATAGTAAGTACAAACAAACATCGACATATTTATTTTCAAGAGTTGATACTTTGCTACATTCAATCTTGAAGCGAGCTCGCCCCGGGCCGAAGAGCAAGCAACTTACTTATACTAACATGGATAAGTTTAAGCACAATAAAAAAATATAGGTGAAAATTCTTGATAAAGACTGAAGAATGAAAATCTGGTGGTTCGTCGCAACTGGAGAATTTCAATAGGCTTACAGGAATATAAAGGTATTCGCTGCGAAAGCCTGCATTGATTGATTAAACACATACATACGGTGGGGGCGCATATTTTATTTTATAAGGAAATCACGCAGCGAAAAATGGGTCGAGGACTCGGGGCCTTAACCTGACAATGAGAAAGTAAAGGCATGCAAGAAGAAAGAACTTGAAAAATGTACGTTATCAATTCTGTGAACGTGCTCATGAAACGGTTCTTGTTAACATTAAATATGTTCAGGGTGTGTTGGCTTAGGGAAAGGATATCTCGAAGAATTTAGGGAAGGTCACCAGCATAGGGGACAATGTATCCAAAATAACTAAAAACAAGAAAAGGGCATTCTGCATCCGTCTAGAAGGCGTGCTCAAAAGACTGGCAGCAGTGCCACATCGAATAGCCGTTGGACAAAGTACAGTACAACCGATGTGTCGTGGCCCGTCTGAACATAGGCTTTGCGAACTTATGCACATTTACACTCGTCAAGAAAACAGCCATTTTGGTTCGTACAGTATGTTATGCGCAACCACTTAGTTTGGCGCTAACTTCAGATGGGCCATGACTCATCGGTCGTACTGTAACTTGAATAAGATATTTAGTACTGATAACTTAACAATATTCGATTGTGCAGTGTAGTGTAAGTACGCTTTTGTTCCTAGTTTCACAGAACTGTGTCTACAAGGATCAATAAGCAACGTCAAAGCTGAAACTCACTTGATAGAAGTCAATCACCATATTGAGTGGTTTCTATGTAAAGTGGTGATATTAATTGGTTAGGAGAAACTTCACTAAAGTTGAAACTATCTGTCACATAGGCATGATATGAGACATTCAACCTTAAGGCTGGAGGTGAGAAACAATTATTTTAACTGACAATGATATGCATTTGAAATTGCAAGTGAGAGCATTAATGCTTTGTATGTTGAGGACTTGAGGAGTAAGTAAACATGACACAGGAGGTCAGGGGACCTTGTTCGCAGAAAGCTCTTTAGTATTTAAAGTGTTGAATAAATAGTCTCAACCGCTACGATTAATTGCACGGCTACAATCCAACCCGTCTGTTTACTTTTTACAGTTTTCTGAAAAACTTCGTTTTTATTACCCTCGAGGATTATTCCGTACCCTGTGCTAGTTTATACTTACCTTTACAAGGATCAAAATAATGAGGGCTGTGATTTATACAGACGTCTTATCCTGCAGATAACGACTGACAAACTTTCGTATAGGTAATTTGTTTGTTTCCGCATAATGTGCTGGAAAATAGTAGATTTGAATGGGATATTGGTAAAGGTAGCGGAGGATGAAAATAAAGCAGGATCAACAACGCAATAAATATCTGTGGTTATAGGTCCTCCACTTGTAGGTAATGCTTATAATCATGCTGAGAATATAGGACTACTCGTCTGTGGAATGCATTGCCTAACTCAATCTCTGTCCATTCCAGATTGCCTGGAAGAGATCGCGGAATGCGATAAGGCCGCCCGTTGTATGTTTTTAGTATTTTTTTTTCTTGTATATAATTGTGTACAAGAATATAAATAAATAATAGGACAAACCCCAAAAATGTAAAGCCGTACCTAGTTTGGAAATTTGGATGGATGTTCATTATCAGCACTAAATCACGACATCAGCACAGCTTAAAACTCATTTGGATGACAGATTAGCTCGCAGCTGAGTGTATTCCGGTATCCCGGCTTATCATAATAGGCCACCATTATACCCGTAGTGAATCATGAAAAAAATGCGAAGCCACGGGATAATCTCAGTAGATCATCAAAATGTAATAAAATTATACAAGTAACTGTGTCAAAAAGATGCAATGAAAAAATAAGTGAACAATTTTATGTTCGTTTGACAAAAAGCATTGAATTCTTCGAATGAGTAGGCAGAGGTCCAGATCTGATAAGTGCCAACTGCTATGCAATACAATAAATATTGCATAGCAGCCATTTTCCAGTTTCTGGGAACTATTCCAAACTCAGACTATTCAGAATTGTATGATAGACAACCTAATAATAGTACTTCTGCTGGTAATCAAACACCTAGCTCGGAAATAATTCAATAACTATTAATATTCACGTGAAGGAAACTATTCTCTGTGGAGAAATAATCATTTATTAAACATTTCTCTAATTAGGTTACAGTTAAACCGCAATTCGGTATCCGCCATGTTTAATTAATACCTCATGATTAGGTTGTCTGTCAGTTATTTTAATGAGAAACCAAATTATACAAAACTATTGAATTCATAGACACAACATACACTGTGATAGGGATTATGTTTAGAAGAACATTACATTTCGTTCGTTGTTTATTTATCACACGAGTATGTCTTTCAAAGAAAGAAACACAATTTATCACTTCGAGGAGTGAACGAAAATACCGCGAGGAAACTTAGCTGGTGGAAAGCGTTACCTGTCACAACACATGAATTACTGGCGCAATATACATAGGTAAGTTAAGTATCAAGCATCCACTACTTACTATGATTGACGGTCTTTTCAGTAAACCCTACCATGTGCTTCGATCCTACACACCTCAACAACGACCTACCCTTCGTCGAAAAAATAAAATAATGACTCATACCATCGAGTCATTACGTTGAATTGCTTACAGAAGATCAAACACCACACACAGGAGCGAACACCGCAGGAAATTAATTTTCTATCAGATTATCCTGTATGACACGCACATGAAATGTTCATAATATTTCGACTGAATAATTTAGTATATTGACAGAACACTCATGTAGCTTTGTGGAATAGACAAGTAGACACACAGGTGTTCTATATTATTGATTCGTTAGCATCCGCGCGTAGATTTAAAATGTATTAATGGTGATGTTTTAATTTAAATCCGGAGTAGTGCTAGTTCTTATATGAAGAGCGGGAGGATTAAAAGGGGAGCAACTAGGGCCACATACACACACATACGTATTCTTCGCTTCCGTTTCTTAATTTTCCTTGAGTTTTGTGCGAACGTGTTCCAGATTGGTGTAAAGGGATTGCCTGTTATTACGAACAGAAAAACGGGCAGATTTTATATAAAAATTGAGCTTGACTTTATGGAGAATATTCGCTATGTCGAAATCATAAATGGAGAAGTTAATAGTCTTTATGCCAAGCAAACTCCTGCCTAGAAAATTCATAAAGGAAATGAAAACATGATAAATAACGTTCAAAAAAATACGAATAGCTAACAACAAATGAATGATGATTGATTGCTGTATCAATTAATCATCAGAAACAGTTTACCTATTTCTTGAAGACGGCCATTAACATAGTTGTAATTATTACAAATTATTCACAATTTCTCCGTCATTACGAACATTTACCGTAAAATAGAATATCAAGCAATTGTTGTAGATAAGTAAGGACGCACAAATAGTTCCCTTCTAAAAATAATTACGGCAAAGTGATGCGGCAGTAATACCTCAATGTAAGTGAGCGGAAATTGAGCAAGTTATGAAGGCTCTCTGGAAGACCGTCCTTGTTCCATTACAAAATCCTTCCTGGCCATTAGTATAGTTGACAAGCCGCCTGCTGCTCCAGGACCCGACGACTTATCAAGCTCTTCTCAAAACTACCCACACAAATGAAGGTACGGTATTATGGTCCCAGGACCCTATCTTAGGTACATAATATATTTAGCCCCGTACCGCCTTGCCGTACGGCGCAGGCGTTAGCGTGATACAATATAATTACATGATATGGGCTACTAAGTTTAGGAAAATAATCGTTAAAACCGGCTTCGTAGATCTAGATTTAAGTAGCACGATTTTAAACAGGCCTACTAATTTACTAAGTAAATGGTTATTTGGAACAAACATATTCTTGCTGTGCAATGCGCTTTTGTAGTAAACAGTTTTTACCTACATTTATTTTATGTTTAGCTATAACCGTTCCATTAGCGTTATTATGATAATTACAAACGCATGTTAGAATAATAATCTTTTCATCATCGTCTGACATAAAATGTTCTATTAAAGAAATTAGGTCCAGTCACGTAGTATAATTATTTCTACGGGTACCTATGTCACACTATCGTGCAGGTACACATATGTAGGTACTTATATCCTTCGTCATAAATTCAGTAAATATTTGCACTTCAGTCAATTAGCCATTTGCCGCATCTCAAATCTCTTGGGAGTTCAATATGTCTACGTTTTATACGCGCAGCACTTCGACAGACGTTTCACAAGTTTTGAATTAATTATGTGGTGTTATGAAAACCGCCATCTATTAATTACCTTATTGAATTCAGCAGCGTGCGCAACCTGTAGGTGCCTCTGATACGTGCGCGTCAAATTGTCAATAACTGAGTTAATTATGATCACTCTCGCTAACCCTAAACTACTTAGTCAATATTAATTATTCTTGTTGCCATTTGGAACAGTTTATAGTCACAGTCGTGATCGGGGTTACCAGGTTATTTCGTAACCATTAAGATAGTCCGGTGAACTCGGTAGTCTATAAAACCGGCCAAGTGCGAGTCGGACTCGCGCACGAAGGGTTCCGTACCATCATCGCAAAAACGGCAAAAAATCACGTTTGTTGTATGGGAGTCCCACTTAAATATTTTTCTCAAACATGCTTGGAAATTTGAACATTATTTTGACAAACTTCTTCGAGATAAATCGAAATTGCTGTACTGGCCACATTCATGCAGCAGCGGCCGGCAAAAGTTGTATGAAAATCCATATCTGTCGTGTCTAGCGGCCAAATAAATTACATAGTAAACTCATATCTTTCGTGTTATTTAAAAATGGAACGATCTTTTACTCCGAAGCATGGCAACCAAGGAGGTAACTTATCAAAAGTTTTATTTAAATTTCGAACTGGCTTGCAAATAGAACGCTGTTTTTTGAAGAAAAAAAACTAAAGAACACTCTAACGCGGGAACAATTATTGTTGTTCGTCATTGATTTTGACATGATGAGTTCTAGGAGTTTTAATTTCCGCGCATTATTTGAGAAAAGTACTATACAAGCCTTGGCTACAACTAGGCATTGATGGACTAACGGCCCATATTTACACGTTCGTCCATCAATGCCTCTTTTGCTGGCCGCTGCAGTAATGTACTATACTTTAATTCCCGTTTTTAACCTTCGGGTACGGAACCCTAAAAAGTAAAATGGTAGGTACGTTCAAAACTGAAATTGCAATATCGACGGTTCTTGTAACGGACGCATGGCTTTGTACGTTGCGTGGTGATTTTTTAGCATAAGGGCTTCCCACGTAGACCTATAACGGTGTTTATGGCGAACATGTGTTTGGGTCTTTTTAACGAATCTTTGAATGAAGCAATAACCCTGACCGTTGTCGGCATTTTGTAAAAATAAAGAAACAATCCATGTTTAATGGCTCCGTAACGGTGAACGCCTTGTTTGTCAAAGGTTTACCGCTTTGAAAAATAAATAACTATAAATGCTTATTGTCTGCAGACCCGTACGCCGCCTTAATAAAACATTGAATGGACTATTGCTGTTATCCCAAAACACATTAAGCCGGGGTCGGCGTGAGAAAATATGATATCCCGTTAGTTAGCTATTATCTGTAAATTTCTCTTTTCGTGGTACTAAAAATAACACGTGAATGTTAAAATATAATTGATGTAGGTTCCATGTGAGTTCTAAAGTATGAGTACAAAACATATGAGAACTACTGTAATACATATAAGAACTAGAGAAAACGTAGATAATTAGGTAAGATTATGCATGTTTTGATAGCTCATAAGTAGGGAGGAATCTAGGTTAGATAAGATTTTTGTGTTGACCTTTTTACAGTTTATATGTTTCCTAGGTAGAATTAAGTATGTAGATTAAGGAAATGTATAATTTGTGTAGATTTAAGTAAGATAATATTGATGATTACGGCATTTCTATGACGCCATGCCCGAGCGCCATTGAGAGAGAGGGGCGCCATTGTTCGCGCCTAGCGGTTCTTGTATAAATAACGGACCGTTTGGAGGCTGAGGCACAGTCGGACACAGTCAGTCTTCAGCTCTACAATTGTAATAACATACAGTTGTAATAACAATAAGGAATAAAATTGAAGATACGAATCACGACAGTATTTTCATTCTTCCAACGAACAACCAAATACAGTCCACTACAGTCTGGTCCTACGAGCTCGGATAAAGAACCAAGAACCAGCGGCAACCAGGCCCACTTCAGTCTGGTCCTACGAGCCCGGATAAAGAACCAAGAACCAGCGGCAACCAGGCCCACTACAGTCTGGTCCATCAAGCAGCGGATACAAGAACGAAGAACCCGCTGCAACCAGAACCACTGAGCTGCAGACGAAGTACGAAGATCTGCGGCAAGAGCGAAGAAAGGAACCCGGCTGTCACCGAGCCGCAGACGAAGTAAGAAGATCTGCGGTAAGAACAAAGCTGTACGGAACAGGACCGGTTTCGAACCTAACTGGTCTTGAACCTGACCGGCTTAAACACAACTGAACCCGACCGGCTTACCGAACCGAGCCGACCGGTTTCACCTGAAGTACCGAACCGAAGAGGTACTAACCCGCCTTGCCAAACTGAACGTGCGGCTATACTCAAGATGGTGTTCACAAGGAGCCAGGGAGACGCAACCGAGATAGAAGAACAGCTACGCATCCAAGAACAGGAAGCGCGACGCGTCCAAGAAGAGGAGGCGCGCCGCCAGGAAGCGGAGCTGATCGAACGGGAGCGAAGAAGAAGACTCTCACCGGACCCACCAGCATCACCATTTCCGAGAATGGCACACAACAGCGCAGCGGGGCCTTCCAGTGCACAGACGACAAACACCGCGATCCGACAGCGAATGACGTCACCGACCAGGACAATGAGGTCGCAACGGTCGACGACAAGCGTCACAACAAGGCTACGGATAGCGGAACTGGAGGCTGCAGAGAAGCTAGCAGCCATCCGGACCCAGAAACTGGCACTGGAAGAAGAGCTAGTCAAGAAGAGACTAGCAGTGGAGGTGTCAGCGATCAACGATGAAGAAAGCGTACAAGAGGAACAAGAGCCCTCTCGTCCACGCGAAGAGCCTCATCAAATGGTGGATGAATGGCTGAGGACGAACCCCCTCAACTCACGGGGGGAGGAGGGACCAAGAGAATCCAAACAGATACGCTTCGTGTCTAGAACGAGATCGCCGACCCCCATAAGAGCAAAGGACAGCATTGAGCACTTGGCAGCAACACTAGAAAAAATGGCCCGACCTAGGCCTAGGCACACGGAGCTACCTACATTCTCCGGAGCGGCCAACGAGTGGCTGCCATTCAAGGCGGCTGTACGAGATTCGACAGATATGTACCAGGTTACAGCAGCCGAGAACGTACAAAGGCTGAGAAGCTGCCTCAAAGGAGAAGCAAGAGACGCCGTGGCCGCCCTTCTACATACGGCCACTGATCCAGGCGTCATTATGAAGACTCTTGAGCAGTGCTTCGGACGACCGGAAGTCATCATCGACCGGGCACTGGATGACCTCAAGAAGCTTCCAAAACCTGGTACATCGGCCACAGAACTCAACAGTTTCGCTGTCAAGCTACAGAACATAATTTGCGTACTGCAAACAATCGATCGAAGAGGTTACTTGTTCAACCCTTTTATGACCCGGGAAGTACTGGACAAGCTCAGCCCGCATCTCCGATCCCGCTGGTGTGACTACGCCTACGATCAAGAAGGGACAGCGGATCCGGAAATCGTCGTGATGTCACGGTTTCTAATGCGAGAGGCGGACCGAGCGTTACGATATACGTACGCTCCGTCTACAAGCGCCGCCGCACCGAGAAAGGAAACTCGACCCATCGTGACACTCAAGAAGAAGGCGAGCGTGTTCACTACGACCGAGGGAAGGGAAGAAGAAAAGGACAAGTGCCCTAAGTGCGAGCAAGCCCACCTGTTGACGCGGTGTCCGCAGTACAAGGCGCTAACGGTAGAGCAGCGATGGAGCTTTCTTAAATCTAATAAGATTTGCTTCAAATGCGCCCAGAAGCAACACAGGCGCATAAGTTGCAAGGCGCAGCTGTGCGGCGTGGATCAATGTCGCCGCCCGCATCACGCGACGCTCCATCAAGCGGTACGCGAAGCGCAGACGGAAGACATGGGGAAGGCTGAACCACGGAAGGAGGAAGCGGTCCTGTCTGTGGCTACCCAACCCGCTACCGGGCCACGGGCAGTCCTGCTCAAGATGTGCCCTGTCATCGTGTCCGGACCACGGGGGGAGGTCAAGACCTACGCACTCCTAGACGAAGGGGCCACGATCACCCTAGTGGACGAAGCACTGGCGGCGAGCGTCGGGGCAGAAGGGCCATCACGGCCGCTCCACCTGAGCGGGGTCAACATGTCGCAGCGAGATATGGGCAGCCAAGTAGTGAATATCAACGTGAAGGGACTGAAGAGTGACGAAAGCTACAGGGTCAGAGCGAGGACCATGAAGGATCTCCGGCTTCACCAACAGTCCATTCCCGACACGCTGCTGGATTACGAGCACCTGAGGGACCTGACCCCAGAAGAGGTGTGCTACGAACTGGCGCGCCCCGGGCTTCTAGTGGGTACAGACCACTGGGAGTGCATCGTGTCCCGCGAGCTCCGAATCGGCGGCCCTAACCAACCGGCAGCATCAAGAACGCAACTCGGATGGGTGGTGCACGGAACCGCACCACGCAAGACCATCATCAAAGAAGGGAACGTGCTGCATGTATACGAGCCCAACCGAACTACGGGTGCATGCAGCCAGGAACTCCACGACTTAGTCGAAGCCCACTTCAGGATCGACGCGCTCGGCATACAAGGAAGGCCGAGAGTCAAGGCGAGCGATCAACGGGCCATCGACATAGTCGGAAGGACAATCAGGAAGATTGACACCGGGTACGAGGTTGGGCTGCCATGGCGACGAGACGAGGTCACTATGCCGCCTAGCTACAATCAAGCGTTCCGCCGGCTGAAGAAGATCGAGCAGAAGATGGACGCCAACCCACAGTTCGCGGCTGAGTACTCCAAGCAGGTTAACAACCTATTGGACAAAGGGTACGCGACGCCATGCGACGGGTCGGAGCGAGCGAATGCCATCTGTTGGTATCTGCCACATTTCGCCGTGCAGAACCCGAACAAGCCCGGCAAACATAGGCTAGTGTTCGACGCAGCAGCGAAGAGCAACGGCGTCTGCCTAAACGACGAACTGTTGGAGGGACCCGACCTACTGCTGTCGCTGCCAGGAATCCTATTTAGGTTCCGAGAGAAGGTGGTAGCGATTACAGCAGACGTGCAGGAGATGTTCCTGAGAATCAGGATAAGGCCGGAGGACCAACCAGCGCAACAGTTCCTGTGGAGAGGTGACGACCGACAAGAGCCGCCGAGGAAATACAAGATGACCAGTATGCTATTCGGCGCCGCGAGCTCCCCGTACATGGCCCATTACGTTCGCAACCACAACGCAGACGTACATGGGCAGGAGTACCCGCGGGCGCTGGAGGCCATCAAAGGAAGTCACTACATGGACGATTTGGTGGCCAGCTATGAAGACGCTGAAGAAGCACGGAAGGCAGTAGAGGAAACGAGAGCAGTGCACGCGCACGCAGGGTTCACGCTGCGAGGTTGGAGCTCCAGCAACAAGACGGTGCTACGCGACGTGCCCACCGAGCTGCACGCCACCTCTCCTACACAATTGGGGGGTGAGCAGCCTGAGAGCAAGATTCTGGGGCTGCATTGGGACGCGGAGCGCGATGAGCTGGGGTTCAACACATCTATGAACCGAGTCCCGGCTGAAGTACGAGCGAGAACGCGCGCCCCGACTAAGCGTGAAGCCCTCAGCGCCGTGATGTCCATATACGACCCGCTTGGGTTGCTGAGCCACTACACAATACGATCGAAGATCATACTGCAGAGCTTGTGGCGCCTTCAGACGACGTGGGACGAGCAAATCCCCGAGGAAGAGAACGAGCTCTTCGCCTCCTGGCTCGCTCGCCTGACTGAACTCGCTCAGCTGCGACTACCGCGCTGTTACGTGACGCAAAAGTATGAACGCGTCGACTTACACATACTGTGCGACGCCAGCGAGCAAGCCTACGCAGCTGTGGCCTATTGGCGAATAAGAAACGTCGATGGGAGCCTGAACGTCGTGTTGGTGGCCGCCAAAGCTAAGGTGGCGCCTCGTCGGGCGCAAACTATACCGCGCCTGGAGCTACAAGCCGCAGTGATTGGAGCAAGACTCGCTGAGACGATAAGAAGGGAGCACCGAGTCATCATCGGCCAGACGACCTACTGGACCGATTCATCTACCGTGGTGCACTGGATCCATCACGACGTGCGACGCTACACGCCATTCGTTGCGCATCGGCTGGGAGAGATCGCAGAGTTGACCCAGAAAGAAGAGTGGCGTTGGCTGCCTACTGCAAGCAACGTAGCGGACGACGCCACTCGGCTCATCGACACGCCCATCTGCGCTACGGATAGATGGTTTCAAGGACCGGACTTCTTGCTCCTGCCAGAAGAGCAGTGGCCCACGACGTCGACGGATGACAAGGAGGACGAGGAGGTCCTTCACACGAGGGAAGAAACGGAGCGAGACAGCTGGCTACCGAACCCGGCCCGCTTCTCGAAGTATGAGGACGTGCGACCCATGCGAGTTGGCGACGGTGGCTACGCGAGTATCCGCCCACACGGGTACCTCGCGGCGAGCCACGGAACACATGAACACATGGCCGATGGGAATCGTCGAGCGCACGCATCGCGGACCGGATGGCGGCATCAGAGTCGTCGAGGTGCGCACCAGGACTGGCACCTTCCGACGCCCCGTGAGCAAGCTCGTCGTCGTGTCAACAAAGGAGGCTACGCGAGCTGCGCCGGGGGGAGAACTGTAACGGACGCATGGCTTTGTACGTTGCGTGGTGATTTTTTAGCATAAGGGCTTCCCACGTAGACCTATAACGGTGTTTATGGCGAACATGTGTTTGGGTCTTTTTAACGAATCTTTGAATGAAGCAATAACCCTGACCGTTGTCGGCATTTTGTAAAAATAAAGAAACAATCCATGTTTAATGGCTCCGTAACGGTGAACGCCTTGTTTGTCAAAGGTTTACCGCTTTGAAAAATAAATAACTATAAATGCTTATTGTCTGCAGACCCGTACGCCGCCTTAATAAAACATTGAATGGACTATTGCTGTTATCCCAAAACACATTAAGCCGGGGTCGGCGTGAGAAAATATGATATCCCGTTAGTTAGCTATTATCTGTAAATTTCTCTTTTCGTGGTACTAAAAATAACACGTGAATGTTAAAATATAATTGATGTAGGTTCCATGTGAGTTCTAAAGTATGAGTACAAAACATATGAGAACTACTGTAATACATATAAGAACTAGAGAAAACGTAGATAATTAGGTAAGATTATGCATGTTTTGATAGCTCATAAGTAGGGAGGAATCTAGGTTAGATAAGATTTTTGTGTTGACCTTTTTACAGTTTATATGTTTCCTAGGTAGAATTAAGTATGTAGATTAAGGAAATGTATAATTTGTGTAGATTTAAGTAAGATAATATTGATGATTACGGCATTTCTATGACGCCATGCCCGAGCGCCATTGAGAGAGAGGGGCGCCATTGTTCGCGCCTAGCGGTTCTTGTATAAATAACGGACCGTTTGGAGGCTGAGGCACAGTCGGACACAGTCAGTCTTCAGCTCTACAATTGTAATAACATACAGTTGTAATAACAATAAGGAATAAAATTGAAGATACGAATCACGACAGTATTTTCATTCTTCCAACGAACAACCAAATACAGTCCACTACAGTTCTTTTGGTTAGGTTTTTAATTTGACTTGACTGTCACGATTCTGACGCACGCTTTCTGTTCCATTTTTATTCTTTATCTGATCGAAATGATTTGTTACTTTGTAAAATTTGTTTGGAACCAGGGACCAGTGAGCTGCATGGTTAACTAAACATATTAAACAATAGCTTCTGCCAGCGGCTTCGCCCGCATTAATGTCGAAAATTATCCCAAAGGATAAAAAGTATCCTATGTGCTATTCCAGACTATAATCTACCTTTGTGCAAAATTTCATATAGGTAGATCCATTCAACCGTTCTGGCGTGATTGAGTAACAAACACACATACACATGCATCCAAACTTTCACATTTATAATATTTACATACTTGCTTCTGCCAGCGACTTCGCCCGCGTGTAAAGTGTTTTATTATCCCAAGGGAACATTTTACCGGGATAAAAGTATCCTATGTGCTATTCCAGACTATAATCTATCTCTGTGCCAAATATCATCCTAATCCGTTCAGCCGTTCTGGTGAGTAACAAACATACACCAAAACTTTCACATTTATAATATTTAATATGTTGGCTTATTTTCCAGCTAGCACTACACTACATTATGTGAGATGTTTGTTTTTCTAGTTGCCAAGGATTTTCTTGATTTATGTAGGTAACTAAATACTGCGGTTTTGGTATAAAGGTGAATGTTTGTTACCTTTAAAGATGGAAGCTTACACTTCTCAAACGATTTTTTCGATTTGATAATTTTATAAAAAAAAAACTTGGTACTGCCATAGTGTCGAACATTATTAAAGTATTAATGAACGACGAAGAAGTTTTATTCTTGGTTTACTTATGGCAAGTTTAACGAAGGAAAACTGTTCGGTTGCAGTATCTTTTTTATGTTTGCTAACGTCTACGTAAGTACTTAAATTCAATCTTTAAATTAAATGAAGAAAATTATTGATCGTACCTTATCCCTGTCATTTACAAAATGAATTATTCCAATTTACTTAATTATCGAAAATCTTTTAAAGAGGAAATTAAATACTGAACCGGGGCGGTTCCCACCATGGAAACTTTGACTTCGTTATACCGCGGTTTCCTCCCGAAAAACTTCGATTTTGCACGCTCAATTATTCCTGGAATATTAAAAGTTGATAAGCGCCCGTTGTTGTTTGTTTTCAGCTTTACTTCTTTTTGATATACTAGCTGACCCCCGTGGCGTCGCGCCCGTCAACCGGCTATCTACCCTTTCTACCTTCCCTACGTACTTACCTACCTACCAATTTGTTAAACTATTTATTTGAATAAGAATTAATACTACAATACGAATGCGACCAACTTTTGTTTCTACCGGTGATCTAATTATATTTTAGAACACAAAAAAGCTGCTATTGTGACTTAACTATGATAGTGAGATATATTCTCATGTTGACTTTTTTGTACGTAATAATGAGAACTTTAAATATGTAGTACATAATTTTTATGTATCATCAATAGTTTTCTCAGCGCACGCCAAAAAATGAATTTTAAAGGAAAAATTTTGCTACTTTGGGTTACATTATTGCAATTTTCGTAAGGATCTCTACTTTTTTTAGTTACGGGTAGTCAGAAGCTTGAGATCTGACACCAGTCTTGCCAAGGGTACCGTGTTACCCAGTTACTGGGTTGTGGAGGTCAGATAGGCAGTCGCTCCATGTAAAACACTGGTAAATACTCAGCTGAATCCGGTAACACTGGAAGCCCACCCCAATATAGTTGGGAAAAGGCTAGGCAGATGATGATGTAATTTTTTAAATCGGTCATGTAGTTTTGGAGTCTATTCGGTACAATAAACAAACATAAAAATCTTACCTCTTTATAATATTGGTATAGATGTCGCTACTTGAAGCATCTAATACATTAATAGCATGGATTCTGAGAATTCCAAAAATACGTAAGTACTTGCCAGAAGCCACCTTTAGCTAGTCGGGTTTCCTTCACCTTCACCTACAACTAAAACAACAAAAGCAAACCTTTTCCTAAGCTGAAAAACAACTTTCGGGGAATAAGATAAGCCAGTCGCCATGTTTTCGTTTAGTTGCCGAAACAACATGAAACCGTAGAACGAGATTAAATTCGACTTAACTTACTTTCGATAAAATGTCACACAAATTGCGACACTGTCAGGAACGGAGGGTTCAAATTATACCTTCGCGATATTTGATCAATAGGTTAACCGAATAACATTTACAAGGAAACCCAATTGGATGGGAGGATTACGTGTCGTATCATCTGCTATAAATAAAAGGAAAATATGGGGAAGTGCGGTGGATGGGAGCAAAAATCATAAGTACACAGAGTAGTCATTAGACAGCAGGTCTTGTACCGCTGGAGGCTGTAAGAGCTTATTATATGAGCCATTGTTGTCTCGTGAAATAATACGACAACTATAATAATCTTCATTGGTAAATAACATTGCGTTTTATTATCAGTTTCCTCGAATAAGAGTGAATAGGTTTCTACTAGGCAAGCGTGCTTCACCGTAGACCACATCATCGCTTAACATCATCATCATCTTGAAAAAATAAATAAACATGAGTAAAAGTCTTTCCATTAAGCGAAGCGATGATAAATTAAAAGGAAGACATTGACACATACAAACTTAAGCAGCAATGTAAGAAAGTGTCACGTAAGGAAGACAGATACAAATGAATCCAAAACGATGCTCACTGATAAACGATCGAAGGCTTTGTGACATACTGAACTTAATGAAATTCTTACGAACTGCATTAGTAAACACAAGATGGAGTAATGCCCGTCAGCATCACATTAACAGAACTATCAATAAATGGTTGTTTACATTTTTTTTTAATTTTTGATAGGCTTGTGCATGACCACTATCTCACCTGATGGTAAGCGACGATGTGGTCGACGATGAAGCACGCTTGTCTAGAAGAAACCCATTCACTCTTGACTTAAAGACTCCCAGGTTGTTATTTAAGAGAAACAAAAGTAAACAAGTAGGTAAAAACATTAAATAATTCCTTTGTTTTAATTAAGTAAATGCGGGATGTAGCGGATGTAGTAAGCTTTTAATCTTTTGCTTGCCTAATAGCACCTACTAACTACAGACGAAATAAATCACACAAAAAAAATATAGTTCGTTAGCAAAAACAATTCGTATCAGGTTCTTGTAGCTGTTAAATAACTACGGCGATATAGAAAACCATTAAATAAATCGTAAATACCGGTGCAAATCGTAAGAACTTGCGCTTGAACTCAAAAGAAACACCCACTCCTTTCAAGGTGTGGCTTGAATCTAAAAACGTTTAGGATTCGAATAACATAAAATATTTCCACTACATTATAAACCCTTAGAACAACTTTACACCCTCTAGACATAAAAGCAAACAATTTTCCAGTACTTATCTATTATAATGTGTTTAACTAACTACGTGTAATTCTCCAATTTAGGAAACTTCAGGGAAAATTACTTTCCAAAAGGAAATAATTCTTTAAGTACACCTGTTTGAAATACGAAATATGGGAACTAGGCGTTAAATTAAATTTAAATGAACGTGTCAAAGAACTTTATTAATTATTATTTTCGATCATTCGTAAATCGTACGGATTGTCTTTATCGTGTAAACTTATTAGGTAAATTTGATGAACGGGAGTGGGTAAGTATGAGTTATTTGTTGCGGAGCCCGGAGCGTTTATTTCACGCATGAGGAGTGACATGACGGGGTCACTCAATGGCGAATAAGGACCGGTAGACAATCAGTCCCATGCAAACGGAAGCCCCGTAGCCCGCCATGCGAGCCTCTAATAAAGGAAAACGAGCTTCTTGTGAACTGAACCACGACGACCAAACGAACCGTTGGGAATGAAATACTTATTGTTGTGGCATTTAAATTTCATAGTAATAAGGCTAATTTGTTAAGTCATCCTCTGTCTACAAACTTATCGACTCTGAGGTCACTACTCTCAACAAGTAATTAGTAGTCTCAATGCCCATTCTTCACTTATCGGTATTGGAGAAAACAGGATTATAAAAGACAATAGCATACTTTCTAGGACTTCCAGCGTCTACAAATATTGTACAATGGCGTTCTATTTTATCATTCCTATTGTTCCTTTTACAATTTTCTTCCAGCTTGTGCAGAAATGCAGATTTGAGAGTGCACAGTTTATTCAATAACTGGGTGTGTGAGACTTAGTTCTCGAGGAAACGGAATCATTGTGTACGTATCAGAGCTGCTAAGAATTCGAAAGGAGACAGAAAGGATATTAAGATGTACAAAAATAGACTGGAATATGCACCGCGCGTCTCAAGTACAGTAACTTTCTGTATACTCACTTATGCAGTATGATATATTATGCAGAATGAAATTGGACGCCAATGTAATTTTAGCACCAGTCTCCCAGATGAAAAAAGAGGAAAATATCTTCGCTATTTTGGTTTAGTTCATTAAAATCTGAGGTAGTTAAGGAGTTTTGAAACGAACTGTAACTGCTATTGCTGAGCGGGAAAGTTAAGCAATAAAAGTTATTTGTTTTTGCTCAGCACGTAAGTAGCTCCTTTCATAATCTAAGAAGTCAAGTGGCAGTATTTTTGCGAACCCAGTAAACGTTTTTGAGACAATTTGAAAAGTTTGTTGACACGTCTCGCGATGTTTGGCTTCTTTTATGTTACTGTAAGTCTAAATGTCCACCTTTTCGGTACAGTGCAACTTTTCAGGTTTTGTACGAGGTTCCAACTTTCCAAGATATCGGTGTTTTCGTCTTCTCGAATATAGTACAAATGCTACTATCTTACTCACTGCCGCACTCAGAGACATTTAACGGTTACTTAAGTCGCTCCTTGGTATAGATTTTGTACTAAAAATCTATACTAAGGAGAGCTTTAAGTAACCGTTAACGTCTCTGAGTGTGGCAGTTAATATTATAAATGTGGAAGGTTGGATGTATGTTTGTTACTCAATCACGCCAGAACGGCTGAACGGATCTAGATGAAATTTGGCACAGAGATAGATTATAGTCAAGAATAGGACATAAGATACTTTTAATCCCGGGAATATGTTCCCTCGGGATCATTTTCGACTTTCACGCGGGTGAAACTGCTGGCAAAAGCTAGTTCTTCAATATTTTGTATCAACTTTGCTTAAGTTTGAGTTGAAATAAGTCAGTATCATTTTAGTTATGTCAATACCGAAATCTCTCAGATAATCAAAATTAGCAGCCCGATGTTTAGATCTAATATTTAGTTGAAGATACAAGTCAATTACATTTCTGCGAAATGTGATCAAGATACAGGAGTGCCGAAAGAACTTCTCAGACGTTTGCAAATGAATCCAGCCCGTTTTTTGATTGTACAAGTCAATTCTGAACATCCAATATACTTTTCATATTAAACAGCTTTCTTTGGCTTCAGTTGAAAATATTGCTAATTATGATGTATTTACTTTTGAGACAGTTTCCACGTAAACTACATTGATGATACAATATTATGGCCATGGTTTTTTAAAAGCTTCAAACTTGATATCAAGTTTGAAGTTTGAAGAACCTTATAGTTGACAAG
This sequence comes from Orthosia incerta, assembly GCA_948252205.1. Taxonomy (NCBI): domain Eukaryota; kingdom Metazoa; phylum Arthropoda; class Insecta; order Lepidoptera; family Noctuidae; genus Orthosia; species Orthosia incerta. The sequence continues at coordinate 21,532,535 of OX411753.1, read as the reverse complement.
CAGTTCAGGATAATGATAACCAAAAATAGGCATATCAATGGTACATTGATTGTGGTGGTGATGAATAATTTGGACATTAGTCTAAAATAAAACTTGAAACACATTGAGGCTCCATTACCTAGCTAGACTGGTGGCTGACTGATTGGCAGTTGTTGGGCAGAGGTTAATTACTAGTTCAAAAAGTATTTACAGAATTTCGGCATCCCAAAAAAAAATGTATCGCCAACAATATTCGATATTTAAAATTTTAAATCGAAATACCGTTCATCACGTGGATTGAGTTAGTACTATTATTGTTAGTTATATGGCAACATTTACATAAAATTGATAAACTGAAATATGTACACATACGAGTAAGTGCTACAGCATGTTAAAATCAACATTTTATTAAAGTGGTTAATATTGCAATGCTTTTATTTGCCATTACTGATGTATTGTTGGTTTTTCTGTACATTGCAATTATTTTTAGTGCTCAAACAGCTCACCAAAATAAGTAACAGCCAACTGGTTACTTGAAGGACTGCATGCTTTAAAAGTGGATTAATTGCCACGCATAGCTGGGCACAAGAATAATATAAAAGATCTACTAAAATAACTTGGTAGACCACTGGTGGACTATTCTACCTCGAACGGCGCACACCTGCATCAAAACCGGTTTCTATAAACATGATTTCACTCTCTCAGCACGGCTCGCGTTGCCTAATTTACGCATTCAAGCTTGAGTCGACAAGAATATTTTCTTTCTCAATTTGAAAATTGTGGTTTTTTTAAATAGGAATAATTTATTTTTGTGCCTTTTTATGTCAAAAAAAGCTGTCTATTATTTCTAGGAAAAAAAATTGGTTTAAATGTTATAATGCTTCAGTCAGCGTTTCGAACTGACATCACGTTTGTGTCTTACTCATTAAGTTATTTATAATTTAGGTACCTATTTACATAAATGAATAACAATATTTTGTCTCCTTTAATCAATTTATTTGTCATCAATACATCGCTAATTTGAGTCGATAACTGATATTAATTGAGCAATACAATATCAATTAAGTCAGTAGCAATTGACAAATTTTGCCATTAGCAAATTACACAAAAAGATATTTTACGTATTTTTGTAGTAAGTTTACCTGGTATCCATTAGGGATTACTTCTTTCTTTGGCAATTGTAAATAGCGCTGCGGGTTTATTCAATACCACAATTGGGCAGATTACATTATTTTCAATCTTTTGTTTGAAAATTGGTACTTATTTTAATACGTCTTTTTTACGACTTTCTGCAGTACCTAGGTACGGTTAGAAGGACAAATTTTTCTTTTGTTATGACATTCATTTAAAAAAGGACAACTTTTTTTACCCCTTACCAGATTTCATTCTATGATGCCAGACAATTTTTTTCAAAAAATGCATTTAGTATATTGTCCCAGCCAAAAGTGCATCGTACAAAGGTATGCACGTTTTACGGAAGGATGCCGCATTGCGCGCACAATTCTATAACTTTTGATAATGTTTTAAATACAATATGCCTCGTCGTCCGTCGAAACAAGAACTTATGTTGTATTACCATCATATATAGTTATTATTATTTAACAGAATTGTCCTCGCATAGTAACATAAATCTAAGCAGTTATTGCTGTCTGGAAGTGCATGCAGCGCGTACAATGGTTTATCATACCCTATTCACATAGCTAAGCCAGCCTCCCTTGCATACGGTTAAATAGTCAACAAACGCACACATAGGTGGTCGTACTGCCTGTAGGCACAGCCGAGCACACGGCACACAGGTAGGCTGTGGCACTCGCTTGTTGATACAGCGACGCAGCGTCGTCGGCGCTGAGCTAAGGTGACTCAGAAAATAAGTAGGTAGCTCCGCTTACCTGTACAAATCAGCAGCAAAGTAAATGGTGAAAGCAGCCGATTGGTCCCCATGTTGGCAGTCCAGATACTTTCTATCAATTATGCACCGGGAAACAAATCTTATGCGCCCATCTTGCACAACTTTATAAGTGCTTAACTCCAACTTAACTGTTATGCACACACACAAAGTAAACGTTTACACTTCAGGTAGCCGGTGATACACTTTAGTCAGTCCAATTGACTAGAACAGGCAGTTTCCTCACTTTCTAACTTGATGCACTTCAAAAAATAATCTCATTTTCCAATCCTCAATGTAAACTTTGGCGCGAAATATCCGTTACGAGCAAACATGGGCACGTTGTACACGGGCGACGGTTAGCCCAAGGCTGAATAAATTTCAAATCTCAAAGCGGCGCGCGGAAAAGAGACGGCACCATGAACTGAGTGAAACAGACAGATAATAAAGTTTGCCTTGTCTTGTCCAGGAATGAAGTGGCAACAACGCGCCGTTTTTAATGTCGCCTTGCGAGTTTTTCACTAGATGGCAGTGCGGACTTCTTAGAAAAAGTATGTGAGTACTTAAACTTTCTTTTCATATACATATATTTAAAACGGTCCTGTTTTATTTTACCTCATGTAGGTATATAAAATAATTTGAGGTTATTACAAAACTTTTTTTTAATACAAAGCACTAATATTTTAATATATAAACAGGTTAATTATGATAATGGTTTCTATGTGTGTGTGTGTGTGTAAATATTTATAAACTGTTTCTTCGTGTTGGTCGTTTATTTACCTTAGGCATAAATCGGACTTATGAAGTTTTGTACAGCGTAGTCGAAGCGGCAATGTGGTGTAGACGTTGCGTAGATGATGCGGCAACGCTACGTGTTTATTTAGCTGCTAGGACAACACGTAGACTGCATAGCGACTCGACGTAGGCCAAGCGTAGCAGAGGCGTAGGCCGTCTGCAGTATCGGCGTAGCCCTGCGTAGCAGCGGCGGCGTAGACCCGTTGTAGTATTTAGTAGCGGCGTAGGCTTTGCGTTGCATTGCAGTGGCGTAGACGTTTCGTTTTCGTGGTTTTAAACATTTTAGACGAATATTTATTTTTAGAGAACCCACGTTGTAGTTTTTGGTTAACAGAAATTTTACTTATCTAAACTAATATTATAAAGAGGAAAGATTTGATTGTTTGTTTGTTTGTTTGCATTGAATAAGCTCCGAAACTACTTTACCGATTTGAAAAAATATTTCACTGTTGGGAAGCTACGCTATCTCCGGGTGACATACCTAGGCTATATTATATATTCAGAAAAATTTGGGATCCTTACTAAAACTCCAATAATGTAACCCAAGGTGTAAAAAAAATACCTAAAATATTCTTTTCAACACACTTGCTCATAAAGTGGCTCTAATTTCACCGCAATTAGGCACATAATAATACCTGTTATCAAACTAACTAACTATTATTCACAAGTGAGTTATAGAGGTTTTTTTTTTAATTTATTGGTTGAGATGCTTTATTCTTAATAAAGTTTCTATACAAAAAAGATCGTGCTCAATAGTACAAATAAATTAATGTACCTATTGCTTGCTCATTTCATGCAACTTCGTATTTAAATAGATATAATTTCAACTTGTACGTGCTTAATAAATAAAACTTTCAAATATAAATTTTATTTGCTCTGTAATTAAGAAATATTGAAATTCCCTATTTTATCCACGAAAAGCCAAAAAGAAAAGAAAAGAAACCTCATTCTTTTAGTCTATGGCCGATCGCCATTATTAAATGCGCGCGCATAGGAAAACTGATTAATTTTGCCAACCATTGCGAAAAAAAATTCACAACACGTTTTTACTGTTGAAAATGATTTTTTTGTATTATTTTCTTCACAAGTGTGTTGAAAAACGTCGTATGATACACGTGTGTATTGATGATTACCGTCCTCGGCTCTCTTAAGACCCTCACCTACGGCTCGGGTCTCAATGGCGCCTCAGTGGTAATCACCAACATTGCACACTTGTACCATACTGTACTATTACATCGCGTGCGCTGCGAAAACTATTGATGATAGAATGAAATAATGTACGAATTTGCAGAACACATCATTATTAAAATTAAAATAAAAGTTCATTAAAATAATATAATATTCAAACATTCTTGATAAATTTATTTTTAGTAACCTCACGCAAATAGAAGGGTTTATGTGTGTATGAAATTTTTGTTAAATACCCGTGTGAAGCCGGGGCGGACCGTTAGTTGTAGATATTTTTATTACGATTAACATTTTCTTCACAATAATAATTCATTGCTTTTACAATTCGCTGCAAAAACCAAAAAAAAAATATACATACCTACGATACTACCAAACGATTTTTGCCATACAATGTCAGGTACATACACTTCCCAACATGTTACATGCGATACTTTTTTGCAAATTCCGCACAATTTGTAAGTGAATGAAAAAATACTGCAGTTTTTGCTTCTTATTCAAACTCGAGATTCCAGCGAAATCATAATAGAATTCATAAAAAAAAAGTTACTCGTATTTCAGCAAAAAGGCTAGAAGGGCAAGAAGGTTGCTTTTTACACACTCGATATTTTGCTCAATTCTTCACACCGAGCCGGGTCAAGATTCTCTCTTGTGATCATTCAGAGCCTCTCAACTTTCCTTCATTCTAATAAACACTTGCAATATCCTTTCCTCCCCTTATTTCAAAAAGCTTTGATCTTGGCACCGCTTCATATTTTAATGAAAATTTTGTGAGACCGGACTTCAGATTGCTGAAATTCGGTAGGGCTTTTAACAATCGCGAACACATGCTTTGGACAAAAACAATTGTCAAATCAGCGAGATATAGCTGCCAGCGGGTAATCAAGGGAGCTCTCGTCGCGCACATTTCAAATGCCGCCACATCGACTCCGTATCCGACTCCGCCATTGTCTGTCTTTTTCACCACGGACGCAATTGTCAGTTGGCATTTAGTACTAAACACAGAAATTACTGAAATTAGTCGCCATTAACAGGAAACGGGGGGCAGAGAGCGCCGACTGAATTTCCTTAGTAAAAAGTCATAATTCGAGGTTTGGCTCTCGTCTCTTTCCTCCTCCAATATTAGACCAATTTAAAAGATATTCCGTAAACTGAAAATTAAAGATATATACTATGTCCCTATGTTTTCCTTTTTGATGATACATTATCTTTAGAAGCACTAGAACCCTCAAAAAATTCTCAAAATTGCGCTGTCAACAGATGCTTAGTGTACAAATTTGACAAATATAAATGAAAAAAAGAAAACACAGGTACATAGTATATATCTTATTTTACCAGTTTATGGAATATCTTTTAAATTGATCCAATATTGGAGGAGGAAAGAGACGAGAGCCAAACCTCGAATTATGACTTTTTACTAAGGAAATTCAGTCGGCGCTCTCTGCCCATATTTCCTCTTAACTAAATATTATATAATCTAATAATACAACGATGTAAAATCATCTTCTTCCAAGCTAAAACATAACCATTCAAAATAATAGCTTCCCCTTATTAACCCCTAATCCCGTAACACAATACAACCTAGATATTTTTACAAACTGGGTTCCAAACCAAACAAGTAATATTTGCGGAAATCTGCCAGCATCAAAGGCTTTGCCGACGAACCTATACACACATATTTAGTTAACAAACTTCATGTGGCTTACGAAAATACCTGGCGTGGGTAACGTACGGTTACCTACTATTTATGTACCTTACGTTCATTTTCAAACCTATTAAATTACGCTCTTCGATTAATTTAAAAATAATATTTGCTGAGTTCTTAATACTTTTTAGCTGACCTGAAACATTGAGCACAATTTTAATATGCTTTTCAGCATACTTGAAGGCAATACCGCTGCTTGCTACGCTGCGATATATCAATGGATACTACCAGGAAATCCAATCTTAATTACAATTTCGTCTTTACCTATCTATGTGTATGTGTGTGTGTAAGGGTGAAGAGTATATTTGCTTAGCAGCAGGGTTTCACACACTGATATTGAATGAGTTTGAAGCTTCCGCTTAGATTCCACGAATCCTGAACTAAGTCAAGTCAATCAAATCCGGCCTGTACATTCATTTGCCAGAGCCGTCACAAACATACTAGACATAGCGTATCGACTTCGTAATTCTGTCAGAACGCTTTTTTACTATTTTAATCAAAAGTTAAATAATAAATATGCAATTAAAATACTCATAAAATCTGTATTCCACGAAAGTGTCGGAGTGATTTACTCACACAAATATGAAACGTGCAATGAAGCGTGTAATGTGAAAATGAGCTCATCTACAGTGTTAAAATTGTCAAACACAGTTTGCACATTCAGTTCGTTATGAAACCTTTCTACGTAATATCCTGTGTTGTACAAATAAATGAATTGATTGGTACACAAAATATAAGGGACTTTAATGATGGCGGGACGCAATTTAAATGGCGTCGATGGGCGATATTGCAACCTCGTGCACATATGAGAGGAGGCGAAATTCCGGGGCGAGCTCCGGAAGGATCTCATGGCGACATGGAGAGAGTGAGTGTCGCAACACAGCGCTGGGCACGCTACAATTGCGGGGATAACCCCTCTTTGAGTAGTGGCTTGAGGGGCACCAGGGCATCCTCACCTTCCGCCTGCCACAAGTCCTCACCGGACATGGCTGTTTCGGGCGGTTCCTGTACAGAATAAGGCGGGAGGAAACGCCTGGGTGTCACCATTGTGTGGATCAACCGGAGGACACAGTGGAGCATACGATGGACGTCTGTCCCGCTTGGGCGGAGCAACGCCGTGTCCTCGTGGGGGTGATCAGCGGTGGCGCCCTCCCTCTTTACCGAGCGGTCATTGGATAATTACACGAATCAAAAAAAAACTTATTTACAAAATACAACCGACTTCCAAATAAAAACACTACAAAAGTGAAAAATAACTTTAGTTTCGGCAGTCGGTGTTGTAATTTTTTGTAAAAAAACACATTTTGTTGTGGTTCATAATGGACCAGTTCTATAGGCCAGGTACCTAGAATGCCCAAAGTGATGCCAGAATAGATAAACATGAAACTTAAACAAAACCGGTGGAATTAGCGTATATCAGGGTGAACTGTTTACACCTGCGTACCTCTTTAGAGCATGCTAGTGTGTGTAAACAATAAACAGACATGCAATTTCAGCAATCACGAGTGATTTGCCGTCATTTATTGAAGAGTTCTAATGTATTTCTCCGAAGTTCTTCATCAGATCTCGATGAAATTTAAATGGAACCACATGACAAGCACCGCTTTCAAATAAAAAAAAGAGCGAACGAGAAAGTGCTTGTAAATACCAATGTCGTGGTGGCCCACCACCTTGCCTCTCGTGCTTGTAAATACCAATGTCTTGGTGTCCCACCACCTTGCCTCTCGTGCTTGTAAATACCAATGTCGTGGTGGCCCACCACCTTGCCTCTCGTGCTTGTAAATACCAATGTCTTGGTGTCCCACCACCTTGCCTCTCGTGCTTGTAAATACCAATGTGTTGGTGTCCCACCACCTTGCCTCTCGTGCTTGTACATACCAATGTCTTGGTGGCCCACCACCTTGCCTCTCGTGCTTGTAAATACCAATGTCGTGGTGGCCCACCACCTTGCCTCTCGTGCTTGTAAATACCAATGTCTTGGTGTCCCACCACCTTGCCTCTCGTGCTTGTACATACCAATGTCTTGGTGGCCCACCACCTTGCCTCTCGTGCTTGTAAATACCAATGTCTTGGTGGCCCACCACCTTGCCTCTCGTGCTTGTAAATACCAATGTGACTTTTTCAAATTCATATGTACTTTCTATGTTTATCTTGGACATCACAGGCAACGGTGAAGGAAAACATGTAGAGGAAACCTGGACTTACACCCTCTATATCAGAAGTACTACTGAGAAGTTCAATTGAATGTACAAATGATACAAATTTGTATCACTTGTTTAAATTAAAATTGTTAAAACTTATAGCAATAAAACAATATTCTCTTACTACGTGACGCAAAGGAGGGGTTATGTCTTTATCAGTGTGTGTTTTTCTTTTTTAGACACCGAATTCGGAAAAGAAAGTATTTTTTGACCTTGTAGTGTTTTGTTTTGGAAGTCGGTTTACATTTTTTGTTTGTCGATTCCAATAAGCCCAAACACGACTAGTATACATTGTTTTATTTCGGAGTTCCAGTGCCTACCTGCCGGCTTCATCATTAGATTAGTTCGATGCTACCATTTTCATAAGTAGGTACCAATTATTTATAAGTATTTTTTTTTAGTATAATAAGTATTTTTATATTTCTTTATTTATTAAATAAAATTTGAATTTCAATTTGAATTTATTTGGCTTCATCATATTTGGTTAACTATTTGAGATATCTTATACCCGTAACATACTTATCACTAAGGTGTTCCAGTGACCCTCTGTGATCTTCTTCATCAGTTCCACTTCACCAAATGATACTTTCTGAGTACAAATGCTTGCATTATTGATGAAAATACCAAAATCACTTTACGTATGCCTATAATATTTGAGGCCTTCCCTCGATTTCTCTAGGATCCCATCATCAAATCATGACCTGATGACCATGGGACCAACTGGGAAGTAAACCCTTTCAAACAAAGAATTTTTCAAATCGATCCAGGCGTGTTTGAGTAATCGGGTAAAATACACAAAAAAAAAAGATTCCGACGAATTGAGAATCTCCTCCTTTTTTTGAAGTCCGTCAAAAATTTTAAGAAAATAAATATGGCGGATTTTGCGCGCCAAATTGAAGGCGTCCCAAATTAACTTTTTTGCCCAGGTTCTTGTTAAACTTACATAAAATAAAAATCTACACTACACCTTCTGTAAGCTGACTTTTACTAAACCAATTATTGAATTATTGCGCAAAGCTTTAATGATTCTAATACAAATAACTTAAGTCTTCATAAGTAACACTTCACTTCTCTCGATGTTCTACGTTTAGTAAATCATTTTTGCCGACAAATTAGCACTTAAATGTTTTATTTATATACTTGTATTATACATACACATAATTATACATACTTTGACCCAGCTTCTGTGTTTATTCTATTTTGTTTGTTATTTATATATTCTATATTATTTAAGTATTTTCCGTTTCCGTAAGTGTGTCCGTGGCATCAACAGTGGGCCCTATCAGAATATCAGAGCAGCGTTATTTCTTTTTTGGATATCGCTGCACATGCTGAGATAGGAGCCTTTTCGGTCTCGCACGGGTTTTTTATTTTTTATTATTGTTTAATTTTATGCATATTTCTCGTGTCTCCTGTGCGGGTCACAATTTTTTTTTTCTTTCTTTTCACTTTAAATAGAACGTTTGATGTTCCTTGATAAGTTGATTCATTGGTTCACTATTTGATTAGTAAATCGGCATTATTAAAAGGAAATAAAGATAAGTGTTTGTATGTTTAGCTAATCTGTCTGTATTGTCCTAACTTAAGACAGGAAGGAATAACTTTCTTTGTTTTCCTATATTGCGATATAATAAGTCCGATACGGCTAATGATTCATAGAGTCCGGTCAAAATAGACATTTAACCCTTGCATAAAATTTACGTGAACGTTAGGGATACCATTGAAATGAAATTGAGAAAAGTCCGCATCAATCCTGTGTCCAAATTTATTTATTCAAGGTCAAATGGCCCAAAAATCAGTTTTTTGCCCACTAGGGCGCAAGAACAATTAGTGATGGGCAGAAAAGTTTCAAACTATTGTTGGACCTTCTGAAGATTGTATATATATATTTGTATTGTATAAACTCAATTTCTTTTAGTGTTATATAACTGCACAGCAAATTTGTGAGTACTATGTGCCGACTGTAGATAAATCTACCATTCACTGTACCTATGTGTCGTTCGTTGACTCCTGTGTGCCCTGGCAGTTGAGTGTGTCATGCTCTCTCGAATTTCTCTCTGATGGTGGCACATGTGTTGGATCATTCGGTTCCCTTCATGATGGTTAAGCTGAGTGAACGGGCGCCATCAGTTGGGATTGGTCATAACTTAGCTGCCTCGGCATGTTTTTAATTATCTATGTATTGTTATTTTACCACTATACACCGTGTTGCACAGTGCCCAGCTGTTGGAAAGGATCGCGTTCTGTGTCCCACTGTGTCTTCGCTCCACCTGCTTGCACTGACTTTGTGACCGCGATTCCGCGACGCTAGCGCGGAATCTACGTTTACAATAATGTCGATACAGCGCACGAGTCCATCAACCTCTACTTCTCTAAGTCATACGCAGTCCGAATCTGACTTAAACACCGCCATGAAAGAAGGTGACTCCTCCTTTATAAACAAGAAACGTAACAAAAAACGCCTGCGTTCAGACGAGGCCCATTCACCCGGCGATCAGGAGCAGCAGGATCTGAAGCACGAAATAATGGCGCTGTTAAATAACTGGAAGGCAGAATTTGACTCAAAACTAACTGAAATGTTCACAAAACAAAATAATCTTATATCCAAACTCTCCGCCGACATATCTGAACTGAAGGTACAAAACTCCAACATGCAAAAATCTTTGGAAGATACAGATAAGTCAATGAAATTTATAAACAAGCAGTACGAGGACATTAAAGCGGGTGTCGAAAAATTAGACAGCGAACACTTGACCCAGCGTAAATGTATTGGAAACCTGGAAAGGAAGTTACTAGACATAAATTTGAAGTCCAGATCTTCCAGTATAGAAATAAGAAATATCCCAATGGTTGAAAATGAAACGAGTATTGACCTTTCTAATGTCGTATGCAAGATTGGCCAGGCTATTGGGTCGGTGAAAACAGCATCGGATCTTCGTGATATTTACCGTATACCCGGTAAACCTGACTCCATTCGCCCAATTGTTGCAGAGTTCCAAACCGTGCAGTTAAAACAAGAAACTATAGCCGCAGTACGAGCATTCAACAAAAACAGCACGACTACAGAAAATAAGCTCAACACTGAAATTATTGGTATCTCTGGGAAACGGCAGCCAGTTTATGTTGGTGATCACCTACCGGCAAGCTCAAAGAAACTATTCCACCTGTCAAAGGAATTTGCTAAACAAAACGGTTTCCAATTTTGCTGGTCCTCAAATGGTAACATATTCCTACGCAAGGTACAGGGCGATAAACAACTCCTAATCTCGTCAGAACAATCCCTATTAGACCTGCGCGGGAGTCTGTGACCATTAATCTGTTTCAAGTACTTTATTGTTTGGCTAGTTTTAATATGTCTAATTTATATAAATTGTAACTTTTTAAAATCTACCGCTATTTCACCGATAAAACTTTATAAGACTACTAAACCAATAACTCGCTCTCTCACACAAAAATACAACCCAATTCATTCGCCCACTAACTCACTCAACCACTCATCTCTACTGCACCTACCACATAGGTATTCTTACACTCATCTATTCGCACCTTACATGTCCCATAAGTGTAAGTACGTCAGTGTTTACAAATACAAAATGTACGCTTGTTGCACCAATATTGATTGTGTTTTCCTTCCAAATGGCTAATCGTGACAGTATTAATAATATAAATCACGACCTTGACTCGTGTAATTCCAAAAATTCGTACATTTGCTGTCCAGATGACTGTAACAAATATAGTATAAATATATAGATACTCTAGTCGAGCTATAAAGATAATTCACATCAATATTAGAAGTGTAAATAAAAACTTTGACGAGCTTCGTACCTTACTGACTCTTACAAAAGTAAACTTTGAGGTCATAGTCCTGTCCGAATGTTGGCCTATCAAGGTAAAAGACCTACCTAACCTTGATGGGTATGTATCTTATTACACCAGAAACATACTTAATCAAAATGACGGCATTATTATTTTTACCAGCACAAAACTGACCTGTATAGTTTATGAACCAGCTTTCAAAGATGCAAATTGCATGGTTTGTCAAATAGAAAAGCACTTAGAAATTGTTGCTATTTATCGCCCCCCCTCACTTAAGACTAGAATTAACCACAATAATTTCTTAGACAGCTTAAATACAGTCTACACTGGACTTAAAACTAGTTCGCACGTCCTTGTAGGCGATATCAACATCGACATCGGTAGCATGAATAAAGACCCAAATTCAGAGGAATACCTTACCTTTAATGCATCCCACGGGTTTTTCCCTACGCACACACTTCCCACTAGGATCAAAACATGTCTGGACCACATTCTACTAAAATCTAAACTGCCTTCTACAACACTATTACTAGAATCAAATATAACCGATCACATGCCTGTTGTATTGTTCATAGAAAACGTGTGTCCTAAACGACAGTACAATAAAACTAAAACTCATATTGATTATCCATCAGTAAAACTGGAAATAGAAAACACAAACTTTAAAACTATCCTAGAAACGGATGACGCTAACACCGCAACCAACTACTTAATTTCAAAAATCTCATCTATCATTGATAAACACACAGGAACAGTTTTGGTGCCTAATACGCAAAAAATCCTAAAGCCGTGGATCACGCCGGGGCTCCTGCGCTGTATTAAAAATCGGGATAGGTTGCATATTAAAGCAAAAAAATCGCCAGATAACATGACACTTAAAATAACATACACACGATATAGGAACTTTACCAATCAACTCCTACGAAAACTAAAAATCGCATATGAAAAAAATCAACTGGATAGGGCAGGCAACGACCCTAAGGCTTTGTGGAAGGCCATCAAAGAGATAACGAAGACTCAAAAAGTCAAAGACAATCCTTTGGAATTGCTTCAAGTATCAGATAGCCCAAAGTCGTCTGCTGATCTTGTCTGTAATTTCTTCACTGACGTTGGTAAAAATCTAGCTAATAACATCCTTCTGTCTCGGACCCCATCTACAGATGACTCTGTCTCCCCTCAGACCCCACCATCAGACTGTTCCGAAAATTATCTACCAAACTCGCTCGTTATTCTAGAGGTAGAGGAGGCGGACATTGAAACCATTATCCTACAGATGCGGCCGGATTGTGCTACTGGATGGGATGGAATTCCGTCTTCCCTCCTCAGAGAGTGCCGACGGGTACTGATCCCACCTATTACGCACATTTGTAATCGTGCTATTGTTACTGGCGTGTTCCCAGATGCTTTGAAAAAAGCTATTGTACACCCAATCTACAAGGGTGGGGACAGAGACCGTGTCAATAATTATAGGCCCATATCGGTGTTGCCAGCGTTTTCGAAGATCTTGGAAAAAATTCTCTACAAATCGCTTAAAATTTTCTGAATCGCTTTAAAATCTTAGCCGACAACCAGTACGGATTTAGATCAGGTGTCTCTACGGAAGACGCAGTGCTGGATTTGACAGAGCAAGTAGTGGAAAACCTAGACAAAAGAAATAGATGCCTATGTATATATCTGGATCTCTCCAAGGCATTTGATACGGTTTCTGTCCCTATCCTCTTATCAAAGTTAGAACGAATGGGAGTACGAGGCACTGTCTTAAATATATTTAAAGACTACCTTTCACAGCGCTTGCAATATGTGAAAATAGGCGATTGTATTAGCGAGGAACGCACAATCCTTTTTGGAGTCCCACAGGGGAGTATTTTGGGCCCCCTGTTGTTTTTGGTATATATTAATGACCTCTGCACAATGTCACTTCAACAAACCAAAATTTTTACATATGCAGATGATACAGCGGTATTTGTTTGGGGACGGGATTGGCAGGCGGTCAAGGATAGAGCCGAATATTCCCTCTCCAAAATAATGACCTGGCTAAGACTAAATCTCCTTACACTAAACCTAAACAAAACACATTTCCTACCCTTTTCTTTGAGACCCAACACTAAACCCTTGCCTGACTATTCCATAATAGCACATACTTGCGAGAACCGACACAAATGTTCCTGCCAGGTTATCTCTCGGGTAGAATCGGCAAAATATTTGGGAGTGCTGATGGATGATGGACTGAGGTGGGACAGGCAGGTTGGCTCAATCATTGCCAGAACTAGACGGCTTATTAATGTGTTCAGGACCCTAAGGGATTCTGCAACACTGGAAAACCTAAAACGAGTCTACCTGGCCCTATGTCAGTCTATTATCCAATATTGCATAACCGTGTGGGGAGGAGCAGCCAAGACCTACCTGCGCGGATTGGAGCGAGCACAGAGAGCTGTACTCAAGGTTATGACCAAGAAACCGTACAGGTTTCCGACCTCACAATTATTCTCCGAACTTAAAGTTCTCACTGTACGCCAGCTCTATGTGCTCAAATCCATTCAGAGAAAACAACGAAATGTTCCTTTACCCGACCCAAAAAAGCGTAGCAAATCATCCATATGCCCCACTATACCCTGCCGGACCTCATTTGCAAAACATCAATTCAATAGCTTAAGTAGCAAACTTTACAATTTAGCAAACAAAAACCTAAACATAGCTAAAATGAGTCGGCAGGAAACGAAAGGGAAAGTAGCAGACTGGCTCCAAAAGATGAACTATCAGGAGACCGAAAGTTTATTCACATACATAATTTAAATTGATCGAAAATCCAAACACACTGTCGTCCATACTTATTTTTTATTATTTTTTTTCCCGTCCTTACACACATTCGAAGGTGCGTACCTAACCAGACACTCTCTCACTCCCATATGCACACACACAACACCCTCTCACCACAGTCACACTTACACACATACACTCATCAACTCACACAATTTCACATACAGACATACAAAACACAAGTTTTATATTGATTACTTTCTTTTTATAATTTTAATTCCTACTGTGTGTGTAATCAGCTTTACTCATTTTTACCTATATGTGTTACCAAATGGCTATAACCTTGGCTGTCAACTATGTAGCGACACTCCTCCACAATTTCTTAGATTGAAAATAGAACCCATGGCTGAACGCTGACCCCCAAAATACAGGTCCAGGCCTAGTTTGGGGATTAGGATCAAATTTGTGACAATACATTTGTGTGCTACTTTATTATGACTTGATTGTGTAACATGTATTTCAAAGTGTCAAATAAATATTTTTAATTTTAATTTAATTTTAATTTTTTAATTGTTTGTTTTACGCTAGACGCTTTTACGTGCACGTCTTTTTACATCGTTCTCACATATATGTATTTTTCCAACAAGAAATGATGTAACCAAATACTTGTAAAACACTTATTTTATTTTAATTGTCCATTCTTCTCCATAACAAGCTACATACCCGAATGGACGGTAGAATCAATTATTGTATTTTTTTTATTTTTTTACGTTCAATAGTGCCGCTTAATGGCTTAATTGAATAAAGAAATCTTGATTTTGATTTTGGTGCCTCCCCGACCAAAACGACGCGCTAATCGTTTTTGTGCAGTTTTTAAGAGCTGTCTACTCTTTATTTAAGACGACGACTAACGCCAACGTCCTTGAGGGAACAAAACGCGCACTCGTTTCACACCCGCGCGACCCAAAATTTTGTAGTGTTTTGTACTTTCCATATTATTCTAAGAATTAAAAAAAAAAAAATTTGTAGTGTTTTGTACTTTCCATATTATTCTATGAATTAAAAAAAAAAAAGCCTCAGATCAAAATGTAGATAATTAAATTGTCTTTGAAATGGTGTTGATTTCATTAAAATACGCACAGCGGCTTGGTGCGATTGTCGTATTTTTGTTCTTTTTAGACATAACTTTACAAATAATTACACTATGTTACAAATAAAACTCAAAATTTGCTTGGATCAAATTATTAAGAAAATGGTCTAATATAACATATATTTTTCCAAAAAATTACGACTAGACGTTTAGACGTGATTTTCATTTTAAAATCATCGACTCAAGGGAATCGGCGCCTTAAAAATACATAAAATTTCTACATAATATTGATTCTAAAATGGTAGTATACTTTTTTTTTAAAAGAGGTATATGTTTCACTAATCGCCTTCCAACAAAACCATAAAAATGAGAAATCATTATTGATAGCATGCATCTCCTCGTAAAGTGTTCATTATTTATTTTTTGTACTAACACTAATGGATAGACAATTTGATAACGAACATTTTGTTAGTATTTTTTTTTCAGAAGACCATTATTCGATTTTATAAAGATTTTATTCTAAAATCTTAATCATATTCACTACTGTAATTCATGCGCCACCAGTGCCGCTAGGCCAATAGGAATGCTCATATCTCATGCTGATTCGGCCGGCCTTATGTCGTTTTGCAAATAGGGCGTTTCGATACGGATTTTACTGCAATTAGCATTTCACCATCGCAGACATCGAATGTCACATATACCATATGAACTTAAAAAGTAGAGCCCAGTATGTAAACACGGGGCTAGATAATGTCTATTTGATAACAAACATTAGGCTCCAAATGTCAGCTTTATGTACCCAAGCGAGCCAATATTAGTACTGAAACCAATGACTACTGAACAAGGTATTCCGGTCAGCTGGTACGTAGGTATAGTATACACAAGTTGAATTGTTGAAAGTTGTTTTTACGCATTATTTAGGAGCTTAATTGTTGCTTCATTGCGTGATAGTAAATTATTCTCATTTTATTAATTACCACCTTTTACCAGCGGTTGTCAACGCCGAAAATTATCCAACGGCAAAGTACTACCGAGATAAAAACGAATCCTATATATTCTAATCCAGGTCATAATCTACCCTTGTTCCAAATTGCATCCAAATCCGTTCAGCCATTTAGGCATGATTGATTAACAAACACACATCCAAACAACCTTTCACATTTATGATTGCATAGTAGGAAGTAGGATTAATTCACCGTTTTAGTATTTACGTTAATTAGCAAGCAGATCGGTAATCGCTGATAAATGCTATTTTTGCATGCTTTCATGTTCCGCATCGGCTTGCATGCTTACCACTTAGCATGCGCGAGGGTGACATGTAACGAGTACGTAGCTATGTTCGGCAAAAACACGACGCATTTCTCTTATAAGGTAAAACCAGGATAGTTATACCACCAGCCTAATTGCGAAATGAATTCGGCAAGGCAAAGGGCAAAGAGTATGAACAATCGACCAATCAAGTAGTTGGAAATCCACATCGCGTCTTTCATCTCGCGGTGAATGCTAACGCGTGCCCGTGTTCCCGCCATAAGCGGCACAAGAGGACACGGTGGTGTTTTAGTGGGTTGGAGTCCCAGATAACTGCACTATCTCCCCGTGGTAGTGCTCTATGTATAAGCAAAGCTCCAAGAAAAAAAAAAATAAAGGTGGTAAAGTACCGCCGATTGTAATTACTCTAGTTTCGCGGATGGATCGCATGCTATTTTATTAATAATTCGAAAGATTCTCCAACTATCACTAAGTTGAACGTGTCTTATCTCATGTCTCTGTTCAATTGCATGGGAAAGCGAAATGCGATCAAAGTTTTTGCGGGATAGATGCCTATTGTCTCTCGGCGTGGCATCTATCCTAAAAGTACACTGAAAAAAATGTTAGGTTGGATTTAACAGATTTTGCGTAAATGTAACCAAAGTTTGCGGTTGATTTCGGTCCTATCACGAATTTTGGTTGATTTTACCAAACACATTAAGTTGATGTTGTACCAAATTTATTTGGTAGATTACACCTATATTTTGTACGTTCATTACCAAAGTAATTTAGTAACATTTCTCACCAAAGTACTTTAGTATAATGTTTTACCAAAATACTTTAGTAACATTTTTCACCAAAGTACTTTAGTAACATTTTTTACCAAAGTACTTTAGTAACATTTTATACCAAAGTACTTTAGTAACATTTTTTACCAAAGTAATTTAGTAACATTTCTCACCAAAGTACTTTAGTATTATTTTTACCAAAGTACTTTAGTAACATTTTTCACCAAAGTACTTTAGTAACATATTTTACCAAAGTACTTTTGTAACGTTTTCATCAAAGTATTTTAGTAAAAAGTACGATGTAGTTTGCTGCAATCTACCAAAGAGATATTGTATATTTTACCCAAAATACTTGTTATTTTTACCAAATACATTTTGTATGTTCTACTGTTACTTTTTTGGTACAAATGACCGAAGGTAGTTTAATAGAAAATGCAAAGGTATTTGGTAAAATCTACAACAAAAATTTGGTAGATAGCACTAATTATATGGTAGAATGAATTAAATCAGTTTGATAGAGAAAACTAAACTTAACTCGTAAGTATAATCTATTTTATCTGGTAAACTCTAACAAACAAAATTTTGCAGCAATTACTAATGACGTTCGGTGTATTTTATCAGCGTTAGTTTGGTAATAAGTACCAGATTTAATTTTAGTTACTACCAAAGGTTGTTTGGTAATATCTACCAGATGTGTAATGTAGTTCTTATCAAGGTTAGCTTATTATCATCTATCAGATGTGTATCGTGCTTTTAATCAGAGATAATATTGTATTATCTACCAGAAGTGTATCGTAGATTTTATCAGATACAATTAAGTATTGTCTATCATGTTTGTTTCGTATTTTTTCCTAACATTTGTTTGGTAATATCTAACAGATTTATGCTGTAGTTATTACCAAACTTTAAATGGTAATATCTACCAATATTTTATCAGTGCTTGTCTGATTGTACGTACCGGTCTTAGTTTAGTAAAACATACCAAATAAATAGTGTAAATTTTACTGGTGTTAGTTTGGTTAATTTATCAAACTAACACTAGTAAAATGTACACGACTTTTTGGTTTATATTACTAAACATTGATTTCCAGAATATTAATAGGGTGTGGTATCATTGAAAATTAGTAGCTAATCTGCAATATTGCTGACATGGTATGAGAGCAAAATCATATTGCAGTTAAGATTTTCAAACAACGTACTACTTTCGTGGCCAGCAGTGGCCACGAAAGTACGTGTGTACCATATCAGCAATATTGGAGATTAGCTAGTAAGTATCTAATTTTCAATGATACCACACACCCTAAAAATATAGTAGAAGAAAAAACCTTGCAAGAAATGCAGGGTCTGAAAAAAAAAGGTTTTAAGACCGTTTGACAAACACTTCAAAAATATACAGGATTATTGGTTATTCAACATATTCCTTTTCAGCAAGTAAATCAGCAGTTTCTAGAATACGTCGAATTACCAGTAACCTTATTTAATATGGGCTTAATAATAACGGTGTATTAAAGAAAAATAAACAGATTTTTGGTACATATCATAAAATTTATTTTAGCAATCATAAATACAATTAAATAATCACTAGATCACTCATCTTAAAATTATATCCGTATATGATACAAAACCTTTCTTATTATAAAGGACACAAGGCTGCTAGGTTTTGGCTAGAAATCCTTTAGGGCATCGATGGTTGGTCCGACAGCAATAATGATGGGTTGGCACCATAGACCCTTAGCAGTTTGGGCTTTTCGCCGATAGTCCAGCTGGGTGGGGACTTCGCTTTGGTTCTGGAAATTAGAATGAATTGTTTACTTTTAACCATATTTTTTATAATTCCTAGTCTTTTATTTTTTATTGCTTAGGTATTGCATTTTTATTTATTTAAAGGGGTTCGGAACGTAATGTCACCCTTATGATTAGTCTGTGCGAAGCTCTCAAGCAAGAAGTGTACTTATACAGGCTGTTCCAAGGCTATGCCACATGGAGGGAAAGTATCTTATGTATTTTAAATAGACAGTTTTACTGAAAGAAGACATTGTTTTGATTATAAAGACAATTTGAACAGCATTCAAACATTTTTGAATAATCTCCTATCTAAACCGGGAATCGAACCCGCCAAATTGTAA
The DNA here is from genome assembly GCA_948252205.1 of Orthosia incerta. Lineage (NCBI taxonomy): Eukaryota > Metazoa > Arthropoda > Insecta > Lepidoptera > Noctuidae > Orthosia > Orthosia incerta. The sequence continues at coordinate 21,512,960 of OX411753.1, read as the reverse complement.
AAACAAACCGTAATTCTGCAAAACCGATCAAAAGGCTCAATCGGAAGCTTTATTTTTTTCCACGTAACATAGCATCTTAAATAAAAGGAAGGTCATGAAATTCGTTGTTCCGCTTTTTTTCAATATCATCATAAGATTTAACTATATTCCTGTTTTAGTGTTTTATTGTTTATTGATATTTAATAAATATCTAATACTAGATAATGTATATAACATAGATTGTGGTCCGACTGATGGTATATCAAAAATGTGTCAAAATCGGTTAACGCTTAGAGGGTTGTAGTTGTTAGTATGGAAAGTCATCATCTCACAATAGTCTTAAAAGTGAAATTATACATACCTTTGCATGAAGAATGAAACTGTTATAGCTTCTTGAGTGCTTGGCTTTATGGTTTTTTTTTGCCAGCTGTATCTTGACACTGTATTCTCACAGTTGGAACTATTTTATATCCAATTGCCGCGCAATAACAGAAGTCTCTAACATCTGAAAAATAAAAATGGAATAAGTTATGATGCATATTCGTTGACTTAATTAGTTTAAGTTTTACTAAGAAGATAGCTGTTTATCAGAGATTTTTTTGCTAAACCTCCGAAACTATTTTTGCTATTATAAAAACACACTTTAAATATACATAACAAATATAAATGGTTTTATTATCAAAACTCACTAATTTCACAAACCGAAACTTCCGAGTTCAGTTTTAGTGTGAAATTCGTGAAAGTTTTGATCGATACAAGTATATAATAACCAACCTTCACTTGGGTTTTCTTCAATCAATTTAATGTAGATAGAAGCAACTTTAATTGTTTTCAAAAGACTAAGCGCTTTCTCTAAAAATATGGGCCATTTTTTTAACAGTCGGAGCTCTGATCCTTTAAACTTTGACTCGAAATCCAGTTCAATCTGAAAAAAAAAACGATTATATATATATATGTCACAGTCAAAACTGTTAACCAGTCAAAATTACTTTTGACCAGTCAAAACTATTATAACAAATTATTAGGTGGTTTCTGTTTTATTTCTCTACTAAATTATAATAACCTAAAGGTCGTTAGGAAACTTATTAGGTTGTTAGGTTTTTTTTTTGACCCTTTATATAACCTTGTACGATAGCTAACATTTATTTCATTAGAATAAACGCGTTTTAACGCAATAAGGGTTTTGACTGAAACCAGTCAAAAGTAGTTTTGACCGATTAAGAGTTTTGACTGTAACATATACATATATATATTTTTAAATATTTCTCACAAGATTGAAACAAATATATGGGGTCAAACTAATAAAAAGCATGTAAAAAGGGTCACAACTTACCAACTTATATCCGAAACTCAATTTATAAGAGGGCCAATCGTTTACTATGTCATGTAAGTTTGCATATTTTTCGGATTGTAGTTCCTTCAGGCGCAATGTGGTTGTTTTCCTCCAATTTTCGATTACTTCAGGCACTGGCTCCTTGTTGTATTTCAGCCAAACTTTTAACTCTTCAAATTCTTCATTAGATACTGGTAAACAATAGATCAAGTTTAGTCGAGCTTCAGCCTAATTAGATATAACTATTGAAAATTAAATGTATACCACTTTGATTTTCAACTGCTGCAGCTGTGTCAGCCGTAACATCGTTGGTGCTTGTGTGGACTCTCCTTTCATTTATTATTACCCCACTCTTCCGCAGCAAACGTTTGTGATTGTTATATTTATCAGGCAGTTTTCCCCTTGCTGGAATATATTTATTTTTTCCAAACTTTTGGCTCGGAATGTAGTACGTCTCCTATGGAAATCAAAACAAATTATAAAGAACTAAGCATGAAAATCAAGGAAATCAAAATAACCATTAAGTGTATTTGTATAAATATCAACTTAACAACATGGATTTGAAAGTTTTTAGGGTTCCGTACCCAAAGGATAAAACGGGATCCTATTACTAAGACTGCAGTCCGTCCGTCCGTCTGTTACCATCCTGTATCTCATGAACCGTGATAGTTAGACAGTTTTTTTACCACCGCCCCCCCTCTATCTCCGAAACTACTGTGCATAAAATTTGAAAAAAAGCACTACACTACATGCCTTACACTACAGGGAGTAAATAAGTGATCATAATTAACTAACTACCGTAACTACATAGGTATCTTATTTCATTACAATTTAAAAACTGAATTTGCATTTCAATACCTTCACTTCAGTTGGGACTAACGAAACAATTTGGGCGGAAATATCTTGAAATTGTTGTTTATTCATTTCGCCATATTTTTTCACATGGTATTCTACTACTGATTTAACCAAGTAGTTGCGTGCCGCAGTGTCTAATTTACCATTTTTTTTTAAAGAAGCAAGACACATTTCTCCAGTATTATTGCTTTTTAAAATAATCGTTAAATCATCATTCTAAACAAAGAGAAAATACCATACATTAACACCAACCCTTATAGCTTCTTCCCAGTTAACAAATGAGAGCCCAAATTCACAGGTAGTGGTCGGGAAATGAAATGCACTAAATTTCATTAATCTAGCTTTCATACTTTGATTGATTCCTGAAATACCCGATTTTGTCACTGGCTCACTCAAAATATAAAGGCAAAACTTACAGAAGATTTCTCTCTCCTCGTGGTCGGCAACTCTCCACTGCTTGTGCTGGCCGTGGAACTGGGCACAGAAAAATCGCTAGCAATGCTTAGAGTTTCATCAGATTCTGTCGCCTGTAACAAGCAATTATCGACGATATTAACGACTTAGAGCCATAGGTAAAGTAAAAATAAGGTTTGAATTTGCTGGTACGAGTTGTTCCGAAAACGGTACGCACGGGCCAGTGAGGGAGCCGTGACACCAAAAAGTTTTGAAAAAAATAATATGAACACTTACCTGAATAATGTTTTGGAGATTTTTCAGTCCTCGCTTGAATAATATTCTTTCCTTTAAACTCGGAATTAATTCTTTCAGTTCCGTTTCTTGTATATCGTCAAGCAATTTGAATGAAATCTGATTTACTAAAAAAACAAGAGATAAACTTAATTGAATAATCTGTAAAATTTACTAAAGTTCGTTTTGTAAATCTATCAAAGTAAAATATTAATTAGATAGGTACCTAACCACTATTTCTAGCTCAATATCTAGGGCCTATGGTATAGGCCTAATAATTCCTATACTCTGACCCATTAGCGGCAAAACCGGAACACAAATAAATGTAGAATTAATTAGTCACATTATAGTACTCGATAACTTTTTTTCTTTGTAGTGATTAGCTATTTACAAAAAAGCACGTGGATTATCGGGCCTTGACAATGAGGGGCTATTATTATCCGTTTCAAGTTGAATTCTGCATTAGCCATCCACTCAATCGTTAGTTCACTGCACAATAAGCTACCTATCAATATTACACATTGAACAACCAAAATTAGTTTAATGAACAATACAATATATTATTAACAATATAGGTATATAATATCGATCAAAATAGGCACTCACCTTCAAAGTTTGTTATAGTGTCTTCAGATAGTCCCCATTCTGTTAAATATTCGGCGACCCCCAAGTTTAAGTCTTCTTCTTCCATTGCGAGGGAAGCGACTTTAGCGACTACTCACTAGCCCGGCGGCCTAAAATTAATAAATGAACGCAACGCAGACGCTGAGACGCTCGCCAAGTCGCCACGCGCACGCGCGCTCTAGTCTGAGCAAGTGCGCAGCCGCGGTGGCGGCGACGCGAGGGCTAGGGTTGCCAACCGTACTTTATTATAAAGTGAAAATAATTTCATTAGAGATGACGTTTTTGACGATAATGCTAGCACTAGCAGTAGTAGCAGTGGTAATACGAAAAGAAAACGAATGCAAAACTATAAGCCGCTGTGGGAAGCGGAATACCCCTGGATCAAAAGTGCTGGATAGCTTAAACAATGAAATAATCTTTATAAATGAAATTAGGGAGAAAATCTATAGTATGTAGTACTATTAAAGATTCTTGTGCAGTGAAGGAATGGTAATCCATTTTTAGGGTTCCGTACCTCAATCGGAAAAAACGGCACCCTTTATCTCGAGAACGCTAGTATCGAGTTCAAATTATACTCAAGTCTACGGTCCCTTGAAGCTGTGAAAAAAATCATACTTCTACGTTAATGTAAAAAAGCCGTTTATGTCGCAAAACACATACATTTCGACATTCTCGAGGGAATCAAAATGATAGACCCGTTGACCTAGAAATATGAAATTTGGCAAGTAATATCGTCACATACTACAAGTACTTAGAACTTAGTACTTAGAAAAATCTGAAAACTATACATTAGTAATTACATCATAATAAATTTAGTCCTTTTTAAACATCATATTTGGAGAACTCAGTTGCGTTAAGCACCTCGTTTTTATGCGGCGTCATACATTTAAGATGGAATAAGTGAAAGTTTGTACGGGGAACCCTAGGTGCGCGAGTCAGACTCGCACTTGGCCGGTTTTTTTTTCCGAGGAAATACTTTTCCAAACATACTTAAAGTGGTGTCACGATTACTGTGCGTTCCCGCCACTTCAGAATTTACAGAAAAGGTGTTTTCTGTATTTAATACGAAGTGGCGTGACGACAGAACTAAAGCTTCTATTAAGCTTATACGCAATTATTTAAATTTTTGCGTTCCGCGTACCATGTTTAGATGCCATAAATATATTTAAAGCAGATACGAAATTGTTATTAGCTCAAAAATAAAACATAAATTTGTATAAAACAAATATAGTACATTGTTTAACGAATTTTTCATCATATTTGCGAGGAAATAAATAACTACAAAAACTACAACCGCACCAATCAAGAATTTTCGAAATTAACAACTTCACTTCCAGATCAGAATATTTTATCCGTCAAAGAAAAAGGTGGCAACCCTACGGCAGAGGTCGCAAACAAAGGTGACAGAAGTACAGGACGAGTAGGTAGGATGGAAATGGAACTACCTATATTGCGTATGGTTTTGTAAATTCTACGATACTGTTTAGTAATTTTAACATTTTTTAACCATAGCGACAAGTACCTAGGAGGCTTATAGATACTGTTTAATGTTTCGTATTAATATGGTTGTTGGAGAAAATAATATGACTTTGTGCGGCGTGAAAGGTGAAGTAATAACCAAAGCAAGATATAATGTTATTAGGTACAAGCATTTTATTAATTTAATTTGCAATGTACCTATATATGTACCTATGTATGTTTCTTCGGGTGGAATCTTGCAACGCAATTTTGAAGTAGGTAGATATCCTCAACCGATTGAGCTGAAATTTGGCAATACAATAATATGGTTGGTACCATGGGGCTGGTCTGATGATGGAGCCGGAAGTTGGCCTTAGGAACTCTGTAATAAATAAAACAATCGTACCGAATTTGGGCTCTTCAGAATCTCTTGGTGAGCAATTGCTGGATGTTTAAAGAAAAGTACTACAGTTGGCTATAAAAGCTTGTCACAAAAATATATTTTTTGACAGAAACTTAATCACCGACAAGTAAAGACAAAACGATTCATTAATCACTACATAGTTCATTAAAACAAAATCGCTGCCCGCTGTCTATGTAGGTAATTAGATAGGTACCTGCTTAGATCTTTAAAAAAACGCAACGGATTTTGATGTGGTTTTTAGGGTTCCGTACCCAATGGGTAAAAACGGGACCCTATTACTAAGATCCGCGATCCGTCTGTCTGTCTGTCTGTCTTTCCATCTGTCACCAGGCTACAGCCTGTCTAGAACTGTCTAGCTATCACCGTTCATGAGGTGTACCTCATGAACGGTTATAGCTAGACAGTTGAAATTTTCACAGATGATGTATTTCTGTTGCCGCTATAACAACAAATACTAAAAACAGAATAAAATAAATATTTAAGTGGGGCTCCCATACAACAAACGTGATTTTTTTGCCGTTTTTTGCTATAATGGTACGGAACCCTTCGTGCGCGAGTCCGGCTCGCACTTGGCCGGTTTTTTTTAATAATAGATAAGTGATTCAAGAGTAAGGTTTATATTTATCATAAATAGGTAGGTAGGTATGTAGTGTCAATTTGGACTTACAAATTACACTTCGAAAGTATAAAAAACCAGCTGATAGAAAGTGATCTCTTCCAGACAGCCTTTACCACAGAATAGATAATTTATAGCGCCTTTACTTTACTACTTCTAATACCTACTACTAACTTTATTATTGTTAGGTACAGTTGAAATTCTTCGCTCGGTCGCATGTTTATAAACTTCTAATGGATTTTGAATCTTATAAAGTTTACAATAAACGTGCTATTCGAACGGTCTGTTTTGGTACAACTTAAGTACCTACCTACAGTACCTACATATAACTACTTCGTATATTAATGAACAAATGAAATGAGAGTGTGGTGGCCCATAGAAATATAAAATACAGGTACCTAAAGACGTCTTACAGGCTTGCAAAATTGCAAGGATAAAGGTCAAATAGATCTTAAGTTATTGGGGGGTCAAAAGTGGACCGAAATGATTCACAAAACACAGTAACAATGATAAAATCAACCAAACTACCTATATTGATGTGATTTGTTTTAGTTAAATGTACAATACTAGTCAGTCGTTTAAACCATAAGTCTGATGATAGCGATTGCAGCGCCACTTTGCATCAGCAGTAGATTTTTAGGGTTCCGTCCTTGAAGGGTGTTGTCGGCGACGAGACACCATATTTGTAAGCTAAAGTAGGTAAAATGACGAAATTTAGGTATTACCTACTTGTGCAAAAAACCTTAAGTACATAAGTAAAGTATATAAGAACTGTATATAAAGTGTTAGTTAAGTAGATCTAATAAGATTTCAATCAACAAGCAAGAATATCGAAACAAGTTGTAAGCAAATGACAAGTACTCAGTAATGAATGATTAATTCTTGTTAGATACTAATTAGAGAGTATTAATTGTTTTGTTTTATGTCTAATTAGCATGTGCAAGAGCACGTACTCCTAATCTGAACGTTAAAAGTTGTAAAACATAGTTTTTTGACGAAGTGATAAGAGATATCATACACGCGGATAATTACGCGAGGAATTTGAAAACATGATTTTTTGTTTATGAAGATATTTGTGTAAGGTGGGTGTCAAATGAAAGGTCTTGCTCTAAAACTAATTAATCTGCTTGTTTCATGAGAATCGGTCTATGCGTTTGCAAGATATTCGCATTTCTTTGAAATCAAAATGTAAACAAACCAAATATTTTTATGTTTTTGTTCTAGAAACTTTTTTGCTATTGTAAAATGTGTTAATATTATTGTTTTAAAAGTAGTACGTGGTCAAAACCTATCTTTTAAGCCTAAATATGTAGTAGTTTTGTTGAAATTTGAATAAATTACACAGCTCCAAAGATTTCGGCTAAGTGAAAATTAAAGTAAAAATGGTCTCAAAACGCGCCATTTATAAGACGGGCTACCGGCCCAGTGAAGTCAGTCACGGTTCCCAACTTAGGGATTTTTTCCCTAAATTTAGGGACTTGAAGTGTTAAAAGGGACATTTTTAGGGACTGGAAATTTTTGGGGATTTTTTTAGGGATTTCAAACAAAACTTGCAAAATCGAAAACAAAGCGTGTGTTTTTAGTTTTGTGCTTAGAAAGGCACGCACGATATGTCTTTATATCACTTTACCTAAGTTTTATCCCTAATGGTACAGAGTATCATGGTGGTACGATTTTCTTTAAATCGGGATTATGGATCGTGAGTAAACAGTATGATCAATACTGTGGACATGATCAAGAACTGCAACGTGCGTATGTATGACTTCAAAAATGAGACGTCAAACGAAAACGAGGTACAGGATGATGATGCGGTTCTGAAAATAATTAACAACTTTGTCTGATTCTATGTATTCAATAAAATGTTGTAACGTTTTATTTTATGAGCTACATATAAATTTTATTTAGATTTTTAGGGAAATTCAGGAAAAAATTGGGGATTTTTTTTGGTAAAGGTTGGTAACACTGAAGTCAGTCGCAGCTCATCCACCGAAGAGGCAACAACTAGAAGAACAGCCGAAATCTGCGGAACGATTTTCAAGAAAATCCGCCTTTTATTTCTTTATCTGTCATAAACGTGGGTCCTTGGGTAGTCCTAGTACAACCCTACGCATTCAGGGGTGCGTGGTGACGTGTGCCACCAGCGGAGTCGCAAGGCTCAGGAAACGCACGTCAAACATAGGTGGGATACTTTCCCAGGGGGCGTGGGTACTTACAACACCCAGACACCAAACCGCCACCGCAACAGGTGTCAATCGGAACCATAATCATAAACAATTAATTATTTTCAAGTATACAATTTTACAGTGAGACCATTCTTAGCTAGTTGAAATTTTCACATAAGTACTAAGAACCGTTATGGCGGACAAATCGTTAAATAATAAAAAACCGGACAAGTGCGATTTAAACTCGCATGGAGAGGGTTCCGTCCGTATGAACCTATAATTAGAATTCATTCATTTACGTAACACGTCCGTCTTTGGGTCCCCGACTTACATAATTATGTGTACTTACCAAATTTCATCCCAATTGGTTCAGTGGTTTCGGAGGAAATTGGCTGTGACAGATGGATGGACAGGCAGACACACGAGTGATCCTATAAGGGTTCCGTTCTTTCCTTTTGAGGTACGGAACTCTAAAAATATAAATAATTAAAAAAATAAGGGGGGGTCTTCCTCTAGAGTAGATTATAGGGCATAATTCAACAAATAATAAAAACTAGTCAAGCGTAATACTTACTTATTTTTAAATAAACATGTAAAAATTATAAATTGTTGGTACGGAACCCTCGGTGCGCGAGTTTGACTCGCACTTAACCGAATATTTTTTATCAAATGAGTCTGCTACTCATTCATTACCAACTGTCCCGGTAAATATAGGTAACTATAAATTGCTTTGAAACTAACATAGTAACAATGATACAATCAACCGAATGGTTGTGACTTGTTCTACATTATGTACAATGTTCTTTGTTAATTTACACCATGAACTCTTGTAGGGACTATATTTTGACCTCAACCTTTTTAGTTTTGTAGGTTCAACTGCGAGGTCTTGTTACATTTATCATATTATGTTTATGATAAAATCAGCCAAACCAAATTGTTGAGATTTGTTTGGTAAAATGTACAATATTCTTTGTTAATTTACACCATGAACTCTGGTAGGGACTATATTATCACCTCAACCTTTTTTGTTTTGTAATTGCAACGAAGTTTGCGAGTTCTTGTTATATTTATCATATTTTTATGATATACTCGTAATCAACCAAACCAAATTTTTGAAAGGACGATTACCATTTTTGCCCTGATATATCACTATCAGTACATAGTATAAAACAAAGTCGCTTCCCTCTGTCCGTCCCTATTTATGCTGATATCTTTAAAACTCCGCAACTGATTATGATGTGGTTTTTTTTAATAGATAGGGTGATTCAAGAGGAAGGTTTATACGTATAATAAAGGAGGGCGGGCGAAGCCGCTGGCAAAAGTTAGTATATAATATATGTCAGGGCAAAAATTAACGATTACAGTAAATTAAAAATGTAGGCATCCTTAATTATTGCCATTTTGATTTTTGGGATACATGTAAAACTAATTAAAGCTGGGGTTTATTATTCACTGATAAAACATAATTAACACGTTTCCGGTTTGCAATTAATAGTGAAAATTATTCAAACATATTTTTGGGGGACTAATAAGTTAGGTAAATCTCTTTACATGAAAATATGAAAGAACTAGGTTTGTATTTTGTTGACTATGTAAACGTCTATTCTGTGAACAAAAACGGCTAACCGCAGTCTACCTACAACATTAAAGTCTATGGGTTATTCAGGTGGCTCTCAACCCTTTGTCTAGAAATAATTCGCAAATTGTTTGGGCACATTATCGATCCAACCAGTACTGCCTCGAAAGAAAAATCTACTACTGCTATGTCTGAGGCATCCTTCCTTCTACTATTTGCATTTCACTGCTTAGAGGCATCAAATCGCCTTTCGTTTATCGAAAATGTTTTCTAAGAAAACTATTCTAATGGAACCAATTATTCATAAAGACGCCTACAAAAAAAGTAGCGGCAAAAACACTGTAACGTGTGAGATCTTATTAATGTAAATGGGGTCTTTTTTAATTAAACACATTAGACACTATAAAGACATACAGCTTTCAATGAAATAAAAGAAAATAAAGCTCAATCTATAAATTAACTTTGTAGTCGGCAATTTTTGACAGGGCACGCGTTCATACTTCATACTAATTTGGTCATCGTCCTTTGTTTAATAAAACGTACAATATTCTTTGTTAATTTACACCGTAAACTCTGGTAGGGACTATATTTTGATCGCAACCTATGTAGTTTTGTAAGTTCACCCGCGAAGTCTTGTTATATTTATCATATTATAATGATAAAATCAACCAGACTAAATTGTTGACATTTGTTTGGTAAAATGTACAATACTCTTTGGTAATTTACACCGTAAACTCTGGTAGGGACTATATTTTGATCGCAACCTATGTAGTTTTGTAAGTTCAACCGCGAGGTCTTGTTATATTTATCATATTTTTATGATAAAATCAACCAGACTAAATTGTTGACATTTGTTTGGTAAAATGTACAATACTCTTTGTTAATATACACCGTAAAATCTGGTAGGGACTATATTTTGATCGCAACCTATGTAGTTTTGTAAGTTCCACCGCGAGGTCTTGTTATATTTATCATATTTTTATGATAAAATCAATTAGACTAATTTGTTGAGATTTGTTTGGTAAAATGTACAATATTCTTTGTTAATATACACCGTAAACTCTGGTAGGGACTATATTTTGATAGCAACCTATGTAGTTTTGTAAGTTCCACCGCGAGGTCTTGTTATATTTATCATATTTTTATGATAAAATCAACCAGACTAAATTGTTGACATTTATTTGGTAAAATGTACAATACTCTTTGGTAATTTACACCGTAAACTCTGGTAGGGACTATATTTTGATCGCAACCTATGTAGTTTTGTAAGTTCAACCGCGAGGTCTTGTTATATTTATCATATTTTTATGATAAAATCAACCAGACTAAATTGTTGACATTTGTTTGGTAAAATGTACAATACTCTTTGTTAATATACACCGTAAACTCTGGTAGGGACTATATTTTGATCGCAACCTATGTAGTTTTGTAAGTTCCACCGCGAGGTCTTGTTATATTTATCATATTTTTTAAATAAAATCAACCAGACTAAATTGTTGAGATTTGTTTGGTAAAATGTACAATATTCTTTGTTGATTTACATCATAACTCTGGTACCAACTTCAACCTTTTTAGTTTTGTAAATTCAATAGCGAGGTTTTGTTATATTTATCGTAGTTTCCTTGTAATTCAGCCAACCTTTGCTAATTTGGTAAATCCAACAAACCTTTTTTTTCAGTGTAATTTACATGGATTAGGCGGCTATTTATATTTCGGGAAATCAATCCCATATAGGGAATCTATGTGGGATAGATGTCCCCAAAAATCGTTAATACTCTGGAAATATTAAAGACTAGCTGTTCCCCGCAGCTTCGCTCCTGTGGACCACCCCACAGGACTCGTTTTCGGGCTTAAAAAATAGCCTATGTTACTCGGGAATAATGTAGCTTTCCATAGGTGAAAGAATTTAATAAATCGGTCCAGTAGTTTCGGAGCCTATTTGGTACAAACAAACAAAAAAAAATCCTCTTTATAATATTATAATTATAGATGTAATGTTATAATGATATAATGTTTTTTACTTAACATTACTTAACTTACATAAATTTGTAGATAAGAAACCAAAGTACCGGCCAGTAATACAAATTAAGTATTTTGCGCTTTTTACTAAGAGATAGATATGTATAGAGTCCATAGTGATTTCAAAAAGTGTGGCAACTATCCGACTTTTACCCTACTAAAGTTAAATATGCTTCCTTGTTGTACTGGCGGTCTACACAATGCCATTCGAACAACGCAAAAATAATGGGAATGCCAAATACTATCAAATGTCACGTGATCAATGCCTTCAATTTTGGGATTTCGACCATCGGCATCTCTGATAGAAGGGCAATGCTGCTAGAACCTCTGGGGCTTTAAACAAACTCTAATTATATCTGCGATGACGATTGTCAAAAGCACAAAGCGTTGGGGATTGATCCCGTATCGTTTCGGTAGCGCTTGCAATCCGATACATTTTGCATTTATTGACAATAGTTAGCGCTAGCAATCCGATAGATTTTGAACCTCTTGACAATAGTTAGCGCTAGCAATCCGATACATTTTGACCTTCTTCAAAATCATTAGCGCTAGCAGTCCGATACATATTGAACTTCTTGAAAATCGATAGCGCTAGCAGTCCGATACATATTAAACTTCTTGAAAATCGTTAGCGCTAGCAATCCGATACATTTTGAACTTCTTGACAATAGTTAGCGCTAACAATCCGATACATTTTGAACTTCTTGACAATAGTTAGCGCTAGCAATCCGATACATTTTGAACCTCTTGACAATAGTTAGCGCTAGCATTCCGATTCATTTTGAACTGCCTGACAATCGTTAGCGCTAGCAATCCGATACATTTTGAACCTCTTGACAATAGTTAGCGCTAGCAATCCGATACATTTTGAACCTCTTGACAATAGTTAGCGCTAGCATTCCGATTCATTTTGAACTGCCTGACAATCGTTAGCGCTAGCAATCCGATACATTTTGAACCTCTTGACAATAGTTAGCGCTAGCAATCCGATACATTTTGAACCTCTTGACAATAGTTAGCGCTAGCATTCCGATTAATTTTGAACTGCCTGACAATCGTTAGCGCTAGCAGTCCGATACATATTGAACTTCTTGAAAATCGATAGCGCTAGCAGTCCGATACATATTAAACTTCTTGAAAATCGTTAGCGCTAGCAATCCGATACATTTTGAACATCTTGACGATAATAATTGCTGATAGCATGCCACTTTCTCTTGTTGTTCTGGACTTATTTTATTTAATCTTAGTCGTCTCAGGAATCTTAAGTACAGGAAATGTTGCCAATTATGTCTAATTAAATTAGTTGCATAATAGGTAGGCACTTCATAATAATTAATAGCAACAAACTAATAATTGTTAATTTGTAAACTGTTCAGTCATGCCAATTAGTGATTTGCTCAAGCATATTTTTTTTTGGTCATTTTGCCATGTGAAACTCATATTTATTGCAATAATATATAAACAATTAACTGAAAGCTACTTGCCTTCCCTTTCAAATTAAATTGCCCCAGACTCCCTCGCATCTCCTATCCAAACGAACTAATGTAAACCGGTCGAACATTTTTAATTAAGAGTCGAAAAATCGAGTATATTCATGTGTACACTGTACACAGCACAGCTGCATGTAGGTATACTACATACGAAGTATAAAAATACGCTGGTCTTCAAAACTTTAAATTAGTACCAAACTTTTGAAATTGCAATTTCTCCTAAACTATTGAAGCCAGTTTTGAAATAAAAAAGTTTTATAGAAAACAGCCGTCTGTCTGTCCGTGTGTCATCACCGATTTTCTCAAGAATGGATGGACCTAACAAGTTGAAATTTATACCAGATACTGAGGTCTATAGTGACTTGCTGACTTAATGTCCTACGTCCCCTGGATGGGGCAAAGGGCGTCCACAGTAGTCCTCCATCGCGATCGGTCTTGAGCTTCACGCTTCACCTCGCTCCACGTCATACCGATGCTCGTCGCTTCTGCCAACACGGTGCGACGCCAGGTTTGACGGGGACGGCTACGCTTTCTTTTGCCTTGGGGATTCCAATCCAGCGCTTGCTTCGGTATATGATCAGAATCCCTTCGCAGCATGTGGCCAATCCAACTCCATTTGCGACGCTTGATCTGACTCGATCGATCGGGCTCTCGTGACATTGCTGCATCAGCTCCATGTTGGTGATGGTCTCGAGACAGTATGCGACGAAGACAGCGGTTAACGAAAACTTGGACTTGGCGTGAGATGTCTTTTGTGACCTTCCACGTTTCGCATCCGTAAAGCAACACGGATTTGACATTTGACCCGAAGATTTTGAGTTTAATCCTTCGGGTCAGTTTCCGGGATTGCCAAACAGGTCTCAGCTACGCGAAGGTAGCTCGTGCTTTGGCGATCCTTGAAGCGATGTCCTCTTCACTACCTCAAGTTTCCGACACGACGCTTCCGAGGTAAGTAAACTTGTGAACGCGTTCCACTGCCTCTGTGCCAATCAGCACCGGTGAAGTATTCTAAAATGTGAGCGTACTATAAGTATATACCTCTGCTCAAACCTTCAGGTAAGCAGTCGTAAGTTTTATTGCATTAAAATACTAAATCGCGCTCTGACAGAAGCTACTTTTACTTTCGGGTTTATTGTAGTGTATGAAGTTCACATACAGTATAATTATTATCCGTACTCTATACATATATAACTTATTAAGTTCATTGTTCTGGCTTTCATATTCCATCATGGTGTGTTCATAGGGAATATTTTCATATTTCAAAATTGTAATTAATATCGTACAGCTCAGAGCGACTAATGTCAGACCACTGAAAAGACGTGCACTGCTAAACATTCGATCCCACATCGATCACTCCTGAGCGTCTCGCATCCATCGGATTCCTGCAGCCTACACCAAGTCTATAGTATTCATCATCACCATCATCATCATCAGCCTTTTAACGTTACCTGCTGCTGCTGGGACACAGACCTTCTCTCTGTGAAGAGGGAATGGGTCATAATCCACTTATCGAGCCCAGTGTGGGTTGGTTGATGTCACATCTCTTCGAATTTTTGGTTCTAGGATATGTCGGTCTCCTCACGATATTTTACTTCACCGTTTTTTTTTATTCATTCATATCATTAGGAGTTTTAAACTAAAACAAAAAATACTAAGATCTATTAATTAGGCGCCTATCCTAAATAAATTTCATGAGTGTAAAAATATATGATATTTTAGAGGGCGAAAATTGTCGAGTTACTGGAATTTGTGCGATATTTTTGTCAACAAGGTAATTTAATTTCCCAGCGTAGGTAGGAATTATGGTTGTTCTCGGAAACTTAAATTAATTCAATACTGCCCACACTAAGACAAGATTTGTAAAGCCGCGATTGCAAGTTTTTCTTATAATTAATTTAATAAGTGAGTATTAATAACACGTCATGTTATGTACACTGGGTACACACAGCGAAAATCTTAAGTGTCTAAGATCAGGCAGGCAGATCCCGTTCTTGTACGTGTACTAAAGAAAATATTATGAGACAGGCATAGACAATTGTTTGCCCAGCATATCCTCAGACTCATCATTAATAAAAGGCTCATGTATATCTTAAGAAATAATGCGGGCAGAGAGCTCCGACTGAATTTCCTCAGTAAAAATTCACAATTCGAGGTTTGGCTTTCGCCTATTTCCTCCTCCAGTATTTAAAAGATATTCCATAAATTGAAAAAAAAAGACATATGTTGTGTTTATAGTTGTCAAATTTGTACACTAGGCCTCTGTTGACAGCGCAATTTGAGCATTTTTTGAGGGTGCTTCTAAAGATAATGTATCTATCATCAAAAAGGAAAACATAGGGGCACAGAATATATCTTTCTTTTTCAGTTTATAGAATATATTTTAATTTGGTCCAATGTTGGTGGAGGAAATAGGCAAGAGCCAAACCTCGAATTATGAGTTTTTGTTAGGATATTCAGTCGGTTGTCTGCGAATGCATTCTGTCTTAAGCCATCAAAATCTAAACCAACCTACTTATCTAATCTTCTCTCGTACAATTCGTATAAAATCTTGCCAAAAAGTGAAATGTGTTTCAATTACACACGTTCTCATCGCAAATCAGTTTCGTTCAGCCTCTTCTTAAATAAACTTTCTAATTTCGTAACACAAGCTGGTGTACTGAACACCAGCTACGGTAACATTTCTCAGTAACTAGTCCGTTTTAAACTAACTGATTAAACAAGTTAGGGGAATTTAATGTATCGTGTGTTTTTGCCCTTGTATTTAAGTTCTTCAGCAACGCCGCGAGCTGTTGACGAAGCCCTAGGTAAGTTTGTTTGCTATTCCCTCGTGGTGAGAAACTTACTCTCAAATACATAGAAACACTTATCCCAGCCCCGTTTTGTCATTGTGGATAAGATTATGGCGTCATTTCCCCCTGAGAGTGGCCTGTAAGTTGCCACTTGGGACGGCCAAGTGCCTAATAATTTTGACTTAGTCACTGTCTACAAGTAATACAACTGTTGTGATAATAATCTCGGTTGTTTATGTTTGTGTTTCTAGCTTTTTTTTTTGTCTTTGAATAGACAGTCTGGTCTATTCGGCCATGAAGCCAGTCAACAAAAAAGTAATAAAAAGTTCTAAAAAAGTCTACGGCTTCGCGTAAAAATGTGATTCGCCATCAGAACATTGAATCTCAATCTGTATACTGATAATAACAGTATCTCGATAAAAACATCGTTCCTACCGTATTTTAGTAAGCTGTTTCACGTGGGAAAATCTTTATGGATTCATCCGGGGTAGGTAGGTAGATGTTTTTAAAGATGTTTCCTCATTTGTGAACCTAGGTAGGGAAAAAAGACATTCCCGTTGAAATATGAACGTTTTTAATAGTTTCCAAAACTTTACCAATAAAATATTATTTTTTTATTTTGTCCGCCTACCACTGTTCTTTTTAACCCAAAGGTTGACTGGTAGAGAATGCCTTACTGCATTAAGTCCGCCTATTATCACCATTGTACATGAAGTTAAAATTAGTGTTGCCCAAATTCAGTCTTGGTCTTGCAGTCTTGGTCTTGTTCTTGCGTTTTTGCAAGACCAAGACCAAGAACAAGACCGCGTATTTTTAGCAAGACCAAGACCAAGACTGATCGTGCAAGACTTGAGCAAGAACAAGACTAAGCCTGCAAGACTCTTGCGTCTTGCAGCTAGGACTTAGCGCTATTTCACGGAGTAGTTAGGTGTAACAGTTCGGTGTATAGGTACGCTTAGGAATTCTATGAGACGCAAAAAACTGTATCAAAGAATATGAAAAACTGGACCTATGCGCATTACGACTAATAGGTACCATAAACATACCTACATAGCGAATAAAAAAATATCCATTAAAATCAAACTGAGTGCATGCATAGTTATGTTTTAACCATCGGCACTTTGATAATGCGGCATCAAAGGTTTTGTACTTACTTCTCAAAGAAATTTGCCGCTTTTCGGAAGTACATGGTTATGATACACGCGCCGGCGGCTTCTTTTGAAATCATATACAACAATCGTTGCCGCCGCGCCGAAATCACAACATTTGACACTATTTGATTGCCGCCACAGGGCGTAGGTATACTCATGCAAAATAATTTCGAATTTTAAGAGTACCTACAGGTGTTCCAAAGAATAAATAAGTTTCAGAATGCTTAGAATGAAAATGAATACATTATACTGATCACGCAAGCAGTATTATGATTAGGATAAAATGGTAAGGATAGGTAGTAGATGTCATAATAATTTATTCTAGGAGGGTTCAATCTCTTTCTAGACAGACATTGTTCTTTAAAATACAGTCAAGTTATTGTAATTAATTTGTTTTTTTTACATGTTTTAGCAAATGTAAGCTTATAAATCATAAATGTTTATTAAGAAACAGTTACTTCCATGGAAAACGACATGAAGGTCAGTTGATTTTTCGAATTTCTTATCAAATCTTCAGTTATTTATTAATCTGCTTGATCTTTACTATGGCTGTGTTAATTCAAGCTCACAATGTTCCAATTCTAATACGTTTTTCTAAGATTTAAAAACTTTAATAAATAGTAATAGACTGATAGGTAATTGCAAGACTTGCAAGACTCTTGCTGCAAGACCAAGACCAAGACTGGGAGCGCAAGACCAAGACCAAGACTGGGAGCGCAAGACCAAGACCAAGACCAAGACCAGGTGTATAGGCGCAAGACCAAGACCAAGACTGGCTAAGTCTCGTCTTGTTCTTGCATTTGGGCAACACTAGTTAAAATAAATAAATAAATAAAATAAACAGCGCATACATTAACTACGATAGGAATATGAAACTTTCCACTCACTGACGAGAGTCCAAAGAAATTGCTGCCGGTAGTCATGTACCAGCTGTTCCATTGTGCGAGATGTGGGCTATTTGTCATCCCACACGAATACGCGATGACCTAACAAACTGCCTTTACTTACAAATGCCCCAAAACATAAATCCAACATGTTACTGTTGTTTGGTTTCATAAACGCGGACCAACCTTGCGCTCAAACAGATTACAAGTTTCTTCATGCTGTCAGGGAAAAACTTGACTGACAATGTTAAAATAAATACGATTGTTCTCGAGCCCTTGAACGCGTAAAACGTTCATTTTACGTCAAACCTGCCACGTCTGTCTTTAAGGATTATGCCATAAGCCTTATTGAAGTTCCAAATAGACGCAGATTTAATTTATAGGCCGTCAATGGCCTCCTGAACTGAGTAAATTAATTAGAATTTTGACGTAGGCCGCTGTCAGGCGCTCTAGTAGTGTACCGCAGCTCGCACAGGAATACTAAATCCTCCAACCACTCCGACCAAACGGTAGTGACTTAATTAAATTTATGCCAGACATGGTCTTAACATTTAATTTAGATATTCAAGAACACATAAAGTTTTTACAACCGCACGTCATCCGCCTGGGATTATCGTAAACTAACTTTGTCCTGGGTTTATGAAAATCCTAGGCAATTATTTACGTAATGTGTATGAATACAAGTAATATTAAAGCTCGTAACCCGTATGCGGGTCCTTGCTTGTTTCCTTTGCTTTGCTTGCGTGTTTTATTTCATGAACTTCACAGGAAATACAAATTTCGAACACCATAAAAGTTTTTTACAAAAGCCCGTCGGGTCAACGGCTATTCGTTATGACATAACTAACAAGAAGTCTATAATAAAAACTACGTCGAGCTTCAGTACCGTTTTTAACTGTTTACTTTGTTCAATTTCACTTTTTTGGTCATTGAGTTACGTAACTCGTGGTTAGTTAAAAGATTTGCGGTAGAAGATAAGGTACTTGAATCGATTATTTGAAATAGAAGTGTAGCGACTCCATTAATTGTTTATTAATAGAATACATATTACTTTAGGGAACTTGCATATAAATAATATTTTAAGTTAACTGTTAATTACCGTTTAAGGATTCTCACGGCCTGCGCGCAGATGTTATTGCATGTTATAATAGGTTATTGTAATGTGCAAGGGACCCTCCTTTGGAACAATGAGTTTAAATTATCTTAGTTTTAAGAATTTAGCTAAGGTTTCTGTGTGATGCCGACGGTTCTTTTTGTAAATGTTAACTTTTTATATTATTTATATGCAAGTTCCCTAAAGTAATATGTATTCTATTAATAAACAATTAATGGAGTCGCTACAGAAGTTTTACAAAAAAAAAACTAAAAGAACATTGAACTACTGTTTTTTTTTTTCATTTTTCTTTTCTATCTTCGTTCTATTATAAACTTTTTTATAGCAAAAATCACCTATCTATTCGCCTTACAATTTAATGGACTTTTTATATACTAAAAATCAGATATATTTCAGACAGTTAAACTGCCATCGAAATGACAATTTATATATTCCACCTCATCAAAAACATTTCATCTGACAACATTCATTCATAGATCTATAAAATATTTGCGAGTATCGTTCGCGGGTGTCATGTCCGTCGCAGACACTCCAAAACATACCGAACGCTGCATTCGTCGCCAAGAGTTTTGCGATATTTATTAAAAGTCAACCTCTATCCTCGCTGATATCCTGAACACGTCCATTTGATACCGTAACATTCATACAAGCCTTACGAATTCGGCTTCTTTATGCAAATATTCGACGCCGTAAAAAAACTTTGAGGCCCTTACATTGTCAAAAGGAAATATACATATTCCCAAACAGTTATGAGCTAGGCTGTAAGCAGTAAATCAGATCTGATTGTAAAAAGGAGAAAAGTTTTTAGTTTAGCAGGAATAACTCTAATAATAAACTGAAATCCGGCATTGGTTTTATTACCGTTTGGAACACAAAGGGAACATGAAACAGTACAGATATTTCTATGAGTCCGTGTACAATTTATTATTAGATTGCTTCTAATAAAGAGCCTTAAATTCGCGCTTTAACCGTTTCAGTTGACAATTGGCTATTCAAACCTTGTTTCCATTATGGTTATTATTCAAAAATAGAACTTTGGGAGTAGGGCAGTTGGATTAATCTGCGAGGTTAATCCGGCATTATCGTAACAGTTCCTCAAGATGATGTCAAAACATCTCTGTTCTTCGTGATTAATCGTCAAAAACAGAACTTCGATTCGACAGACTAGTGATTTTTTGTATCATGGTTTAGCTTATATTCGAAACGCAATAATGTGCGTGCAAAAATAAGCCAATCTCGTCGTTATTGGAAAATTTGTGTTGAACATTTTTCTTTCTATTTTCAAAATTTACGCGGAAAATTGTTACTACGGTTATAATCTCAACATCTCTAAGATCTTGTTGAAGTATTCACAGAAGTATCTGTATACAGGCACAAGTGTTAATCATATTTTAACCAAGCGAAAAGTATAAAAAACAGCCCAGGAAAATTATGTTAGGGCAGCGGTGGTTTAATTGGCAATTAGTTAATTCAATTATGAAAATAGCATTATAATTTGATTAAAACTCGGACTATGTTATTTGTCAAAACTCCTTTCCGGGTACGAGTCGCCCTTACAAACCAAAAATTCGCACAGACCTCAATATTGCAACTATTAATATAAACTGTTGAATAATATAGACATTGTCTCAAATCGACCGCCGAGTAATCTCATGTTAGGGTAAATTAATTAGCAACGCATTAATTTATAATAATGATCCTTATATTATCGGTAATTCTGTCGCCACGATCATAATTAGGGAGCTCTTACTTCGTAAATATAATAAAGGTTTGGGTATGTTTCTTTAGGAAACATGGTCCATCTCCCTGATCTTCATTCTTCTATTTTTATTACAATTATTTTACTTGTGCAGAAATAATAAGTTGGTACCCTCAGATGCCCTAGGCGGGATCCCAATTAATCTGTATCTTAGGAAAATAGGAAATTTCGTACAAATTCATTTTATTCTTTAACCTACCACTTGAAGATAAAAGTTTTGCATACGACAGTGTTATTTGAGATTACAATATATCGACATCGGCTTAGGAATGCTGGAGATCGAACTGCCGATCTTTGGTATTCCAAATCCAAATGGATTATTCTGTTTTATTGATGTAAGAATATATTCATGATCTCATGAAACAGATGAAGTTATAGATAAATTAAAAACTTTCTTGTAAAACAACGTTTGTTGTTGAGGACCGATCGTTATTAAATCATGTTTTCACGTTCAAAATAAGTCTAAAGTAATTTTGAAAGACTAGAAGCAGGTTAAGCCGCATAATGGATCCTAGCACTAAGCCGGACTTCTTCCTAGGTTGAAGAAAAACAACGACTCCTAAAAAAACATACTTAAGTATCAGATAATGGCATAGGAAATCTTTTTAACTACGTCAGTTTAGCGTGGCGGATAAATTCCGGTACCAAGTGTAATAAATGATTCAGGAAATTCAGATTAAGCTTGGTTAAGTGGTGGGGTACTTCTAATATTATTAATGAAATATAGTGTACTTAGAACGTTCCCACACTGAAGGGGAAAGCAGTTGAAAGCTCATTCTTTGATGCTGACAGAATGAATCGTATTTGTGATTTATGTCGATGGACGATTTACTTATGGCTTTTGACATATGCTTTGGACGAACGTATTTCCGGTGAAGATGAACTTTAACATGGAATAGTAAAGTTAATAGCTAAAGTTGTATACACAGATAGAGCTTATTAATGTAGATACTCATAATTATGAACAATATAAATAGTAGTTACAGTCAGACACATAAGACTATTGGCACAAAGTTATTTGATTAACTGCTTTTCAACATTTCGTATTTTGCTCAGTAATAAAATTGAAATATTTTTGTCTATATTTATTTTAATTTTAAATAGTTAATGTTTTTGTTTACAATCCCCCTATAGCAATTAGAAATACCTTGCAGGCATAGAGTAAATGAATACAAAACAATGACTAGTAAAAAACCGGCCAAGTGCGAGTCGGATGGCGCACGAAGGGTTCCGCACCATTATCGCAAAATACGGCATAAAATCACTTAAATATTTATTTTATTCTGTTTTTGGTATTTTGTTATTATAGCGGCAACAGGAATACATCATCAGTGAAAATTTTAGCTGCCTAGTTATACGGTTCATGAGATACAGCCGGGTGACAGGCCGACAGACGGACCGCGGAGTCTTAGTAATAGGTTCCCGTTTTTACCCTTTCGGTACGGAACCCTAACGAAAATGGTTTCGACGTTCCATGCTAAAACTGAAACGTACCGAGCGAGTGGAATTTAGTACGTTTGTGCATTGTGCTGCGTCAGCCAGTTCACGACAACAATAGAACGTTAGTGTTCGTTTACAAAACTTTACTACGTAAAATGTAAAACGGCAATTGTCAGAAACGTTGCAATTAACTTTGTTATTTTGTTGGTTGATGAAAAGTCTGCCTGGAATGAATCAAATTAAAACAAATAATTTAAATTCAATTTTCTTTATTTCATTAAGGCCATTAAGCCATGGACATCAACGAACGTCAACTGAACTGTCAACACGCATAAGTCATACTGTCCGAAAATAAAAGTGATCTCGTGCATAAAACTGCGATTTGGTGTTTACAAACATTACAAAAGTGAACCTTATAAAGTGATAACTGTGTACAATTATTGTTAGCAAAAAGCAATCAGTGATTCTTAACTAAAACAGTGATTACAATTTAATAGTGACACTTTCATTTTATCTTTTTCTCCATCCACCCACAATTTTTTAATATTTTCAATGTCAGATGTCGACATGTCACTTGACATTCGGAATAGTGTTGCCATTCTAAAAATTTAAAAAATAAATAGTACAATGAGTTGCACAGGGGTGGATGACCAGGTCCCTGTGACAGAAAATGCTACTGGCAAGATTAAAAGAAATTTTGTGCAGCAGGCGTTTCACCCAAGCCTCTTTAATCAAAGACCTAGATCTTCTTCACTGGGGAATAAATCTAGTGCAGACAGCAACGCAAAAGAGATAGACTTGCCTCCACCATCAGCAATGCTTACCGAAGGTGTCGATGAATCCAACTGTCCTCCCTCATGGCAAAGAATACCAACCCAACGCAACCCAAAAAGAAAAAAGGTCTCTAACAGCCCACCGTCAGCGGAAAGACAGAGTCTAGAACAGAACTTGCAGACCTCTATCAGTACATCCAATAGATATAGCAGACTTCCAGTAGATTTACCGGAATCTCTTGAACCTATAGAAAGCCAAGCCCACGCTAAGAAACCGAGCAAACCTCCACCAATAATCTTGTATGGTATTACGGATATCTCAAAACTGACGGAACTGTTGAACAGCTCAGTACCAAGAAGCAGCTACAACTATAAAATAGTAAATAGAGATCATCTGAGAGTTATGGTGCAGACAAGTGAAGCGTACAAAGAGGTCATAGATCTAATACGAAAGAATGGACTTATAGGACATACCTTCACTCAGAAAGACAAAAGGTGCTGCAGAATCGTAATAAAAAATCTGCACCACACAACACCCAAAGAAGCCATTGTAGAGGAAATAGAAAAAACTGGGAACAAAGTCAGAGGTGAGATCATATGTGCACTTTCAAGAAGAAACAAGAAACCTCTCAATATTTTCTTCGTGAATGTAGAACCTGGCCCAAATAACCCCGAACTTAAGCGTATAGAAGTTATATACAGCACAAAAGTTAGGATAGAAGATCCAAGAAAAACAAACGAAATCCCTCAATGTGCTAGATGTCAACAATATGGGCACACTAAAAATAACTGCATGCGCCCGTTCCGATGTGTTAAATGCGCAGAAGGACACAGAACCATTGACTGTCCAAAAAAAGACAAAAATACCCCAGCCACCTGCACCTTATGCCTAGGAGACCACCCTGCTAACTACAAGGGCTGCCAAGTGTACAAGGAGATTCGCGCAAGAAAAACTGTTCAGGCAAATCACACGAAAGCAAATTCATCAAATATTAAGAATGCCAGAAATGACACAGTCCCATTTAAAATAGAAGACTTTCCACCATTGCCTCCGAGTAGACCTGCAACACAACCAACAAACCCATCAAGTTCAGATCCCAGAAACACCGCACACTGGAACAAAAACTCAGAGAACAAACAATCTCATTCCTCAAGTTCTTTAGAACAAATCATTTCAAAGCAATCAGAGAAAATAGATATTCTCATACAACAAATAGGTACCCTAATGGGACTCCTAACGACTCTAGTTGCCCAGTATAACAAATGAAATTCCTACGAATTGCAGCATGGAACATAAATGGCCTGCCACCTAATAAACATGAAGTAGAACTCTTCATGAAACATAACCAAATAGATATTCTTCTAATCTCTGAGTCACATATGACTGATGAAAAAGCCATATCAATCAAAGGATATAATGTGTATTATACTAATCACCCTGACGGAACATCACATGCTGGAACTGCAATCATAATAAAGGATAGCATCAAGCAACACGTTCTTCCAAGCTTTAGACAGGCACACCTACAGGCTACTGTAATATCAATTGACGATTGGCAGGGCCCACTTAACATAGCTGCAGTGTACTCTCCGCCTCGGTATCGTGTTACAGAACAAATGTTTAACGATTTTCTTAACACGCTTGGAGGCAGATATATCGCTGGAGGGGATTGGAACGCCAAAAATACCTACTGGGGCTCCAGGCTGACCACAACCAGAGGTAGAGAGTTGAAAAGGGCAATAGATACAAATTCACTCAATATACTGTCAACAGGGGAGCCAACCCACTGGCCAACTGATCCCAATAAAACACCCGACCTCATCGATTTTTTTATTATCAAAGGAATGTCAGGTCTGTATACAAAAATTGAATCAAGCTTAGACGGCAACTCTGATCATACACCAGTGATATGTACACTGAGCACTACAATTATTTGGAATGAGCCCCGAGAGACGTTATACAATCGTAAAACTGACTGGGATTCATTCCAGAACTACATATCAGAAAATGCCAACTTGCACATACCCCTTAAAACCGAGGAAGATGTAGAAAATGCTGCTCGGTTTACAACTAACCTGATCCAAAAAGCTGCTTGGTTGTCTACTCCAAGCATCAAATACAGTCCGCAGCAACAAGATAGTACACTGGAGATAAGGGAGATGATTGCTGCAAAACGGAGACTGAGACGTCAATGGCAAACAAGTAGGAACGCACATGATAAAAGGGCTCTCAACAAAGCACAAAAGAAACTAAAGCAAATGCTAGCAGAAAATGAAAATGCCACTCTTCAAGACAAACTGAAGACATTATCACCTCTTAAAGTAGATGACTACTCCCTGTGGAAAATCACAAGGACGCTAAAACGGCCACAGGATCACATGCCTCTGATAAGACAACAAAATGGTAACTGGGCAAGGAAACCTGGGGAAAAAGCTGAGATCTTTGCCGAATTTTTGACAAATGTATTCAAGCCAAATCAACCCGACGCCATGTACCCAGAAGAAGAAATTGACGAAATCCTTGACAGCGATCAGCAAATGTCCCTACCGCTACGACTGTGTACCCCAAAAGAGTTATGGAAATCTATCCGAAACCTGAAGAAGAAAAAGGCACCAGGTTTTGATCTGATTACAGCAGAAGTACTGAATCATCTACCGAGAAAAGGAATTGTTCTGGTTACTATTCTCTTTAACGCAGCGTTGAGACTACATTATTTCCCGCGCATCTGGAAAATCTCAACCATAAATATGGTAGCTAAACCAGGCAAACCTCCTGCTGAAGTTTCTTCATATAGACCAATAAGTCTTCTTCCGATATTGTCTAAGCTATTCGAGAAAGTACTGTTACAACGTTTGACACCCATACTGGAGGAGCAAAAGACCATTCCTCAACACCAGTTTGGTTTCCGGGCACACCATGGAACGACAGAACAAGTGCACAGAGTGGTTCACACTATCAGACAATCACTGGAGAATAAGGAGTATTGTTCAGGTGCTTTTCTTGACATACAACAGGCATTTGACCGAGTATGGCACAAGGGCCTCCTGTGTAAACTTAAAATTTGTTTACCACACACTGCATACTTGCTGCTCAAGTCTTACCTGGAGGATCGGATGTTCCAGGTTAAATCTGGAAACTGCCTGTCGTCGCTTTACCCCATAGAAGCTGGAGTACCCCAGGGTTCAGTGCTGGGTCCTGTCCTGTATACAATTTACACTGCTGACCTACCAACCTCAAAGCAAATTGTTACTGCAACTTATGCTGACGACACTGCAATACTATCCTGTGATAAAGACCCTATCAGAGCATCCACAAAACTCCAAGAACACCTGGATGTTATAGGTTCATGGTTGAAAAAATGGAGAATCAGGGCCAGTGCTGCCAAGTCTGTCCACATAACCTTCGCTCTAAGAAGAGGGGAGTGCCCAACAGTTACATTTGATGGAAATGCCCTTCCACAGAAATGTTCGGTCAAATACCTAGGCATGCACATTGACAGAAGACTTACCTGGCGCGATCACATTAAGGCCAAAAGGGATCAAGCAAACAGAAAACTTGGAGACATCTACTGGCTTTTGGGAAGGCAGTCATCTCTTAGCTTGGAAAACAAATGATTGATCTACAAATGCGTCCTAAGACCCATATGGACATATGGTATAGAACTCTGGGGTTCGGCAAGCCACTCTAACATGGAGATACTACAACGCTTCCAAAACAAAACATTAAAAATCTTGAGCTGTGCTCCTTGGTTCACAAAGAACATAGAAGTACATGATTACTTACAAATCGCCACTATTAAAGAAGTTGTAGAGGCGTCCTGCAAGTCTTATAAGCAAAGACTCCAGCAACACAAAAATGAACTCGCTGTGACACTACTGAATTCATCGAACTCTATTTACAGACTTAAAAGAAAACGAATAGCGTCAATCTAATATCACTGATGCATAACGAGATGACGCATTGCAGGATGTGAAGAATCTCAAACTGTTAAAAGAAGAAAACCAATCTGATTAAAGCCCAGAGGCTGATTGCAGATGTAAAAGGAGAGAAAAAAAAAAAAAAAAAAAAAAATATATTAAGGCCATTAGGTGGCATTTTTGAATGTCAAAAATTTAAATTTAAAAGTAATTAATTTTACGGCTATAATAATAATATACTGCCATTGACATCGATGTGGACGTTTTTTTTTATTTTTAGAGTCCCGGTTTTACCCTTTGGGTACGGAACCCTAAAGATAAAGCTCGACATAGTTGTGTTTTTTTTTTGTACAAAAGTACCTCAATAATTTTCCGTACCGATCGCTATTAGGACAAAAATACTCTTTTATAATCAACGCAATGTCGCGAACGAATAATTCTGAATAAATTGTATCAATTCATATTTTTCACAAGAATCGTGCTTTTGTTGCAGTTCGTGTATCAAATAAATCACGTTGTGTATTGTCGCTCCCACAATTCCTATCGTTTTTCTATAGAAATTATAATAATAATTCATCCATACTCCATTACACGCGAAAGTTTAGGCTCTGAGAGACGTAGGCAGTTTTCTGTTACCTTGTACCTACTTGTTTTTTTTTTCAGTTCGGCAAAAAAGTCTATGTAAGGAGAATGTCTGGGAAAGAGACAAATTTATTATTTGAATATTTTCGCGTTGAGTTGGATAAACAAGTTTTGTTATAAGAAAAGTTTCTAGTTGTGGATCAGAGATTCAGAGTTGGTCCATATTTCATCCGGCAGTGTCACTGGTAGATAGAGCTCAACGAGGAGCCAGCCTGTCGTTTATTAGGTAATAAACCTACAAATATTAAGAGCAATACCACGGGGCGTTGACATGTGATAACTGGGGATCATATTTTTAATTGCCTCCGAGTTGGTACTACGACGATGTTACGACATTGTCGTTTGTCGCACCCGGCCAACGTGAGGAGGTTTAATTAATTGTCTGTAGATGTGTTGATGAATACAAGGCCTATTGTAATAAAAGTAAGCTAGACATAGGCCGTTACGTCTTCCCAATTGCAGGCTACTAAGCTCGATCATCAGCAGCTATCAGCCGTCAATTGTCAGCTAGCTTACTTTAACTGCACCTAGCTTGCAATTATCAATTTCAAAAAGTAAATGATTCAATAATATAAAAAAACCGGCCAACTGCGAGTCGGACTCGCGCACGAAGGGTTCCGTACCATTAATGCAAAAAACGGCAAATAAATCATGTTTGTTGTATTGGAGCCCCCATTAAATATTTATATTATTCTGTTTTTAGTATTTGTTGTTATAGCGACAACAGAAATACATCATCTGTGAAAATTTCAACTGCCTAGCTATCACGGTTCATGAGATATAGCCTGGTGACAGACAGACAGACAGACCACGAAGTCTTAGTAATAGGGTCCCGTTTTTACCTTTTGGGTATGGAACCCTAAAAAAACAGTCGTGCACCCATAGGAAAACTGAACGTCTTCGAGTTCATCGCCGATTGCGACCCAACAGACTAAAGAAGGATTTTCAAATGGCTTAAAAGATTTTGTTTTTAGGGTTCCGTACCCAAAGGGTAAAAACGGGACCCTATTACTGAGACTCCGCGATCCGTCTGTCTGTCTGTCTTTCTGTCCGTCTGTCACCAGGCTGTATCTCATGAACCGTGATAGCTAGACAGTTGAAATTTTCACAGATGATGTATTTCTGTTGCCGCTATAACAACAAATACTAAAAACAGAATAAAATAAATATTTAAGTGCAGCTCCCATACAACAAAAGTGATTTTTTGGCCGTTTTTTGCGATAATGGTACGGAACCCTTCGTGCGCGAGTCCGACTCGCACTTAGCTGGTTTTTTAATGGTTCCCAGAATCTATAGCCCACATCTGCAAAATAAAATATTTGAAAAACCGAATGAAAACCGCTTCTCAGTATTTTGGCACTTATTATCCATCATCATTCATCATCCTAACTTTTTCCAAGCATGGAATTAGATTCTAAGTAGTTAATATCTGTTTTCTGTTAGAAAGCTTTTGTAATAATTTAGAAAACTTCAAATCTTTTAAGATTTTCATCATAACTATATAAGTCTTTCCAGTATTTTGTCGACACTTTAGATTTGGAAGCAAATTTTTTTGTCTTCAATATTTTCCAAAAAAAAATTGATTCTTAGAAACTCATTTCCTTGAATTGCGCATAAAAGAGAAGCGACACTGCAGTTTTTTTACTTTTAATTATAAAACGGTTTGTTTATTTATCTTGTCCGTGAGAACTTTTGCTGTGAATTATGTAAACCCGCATAATGGTGTTTACGACTCCATTCACTGTTTAAGCTGAAACAGCATTTATCTTAGATGAAATAGAAGACATTGTGGTCAGTACCTGCTCACCTTTCATTGTCCCACCAATATATATTGTCTGTACCCTCACCAAACCGTGACCGAGTCGAATATACTGCTAATACATGTAAATAGTCACGGTCGCCATTTTTTGATATTGTATTCCGTATAAACAGCCTATCGGCCACTTTGCATACAAATTGTACATTCTTCTCAGCTGTAGAGCGCAGACCTGTATAAATTACCGTCACATTGTTCCAACCGTTTAGCTTGATGTTTCAATTTCGCCTCACGAACTTGAAGTGTTTTGAGACGATGCTATCTTCATAATTTTAAACTTGAGTCTAGGCTACCTTCATCATCATCATCATCGGCCTATTAATGTTCCCACTGCTGGGACACAGGCCTCCTCTCTGTGAGAGGGAATGGGCCGTAATCCACCACGCGGGCCCAGTGCAGGTTGGTGGATGTCACATGTCTTCGAATTTTTGGTTCCAGGACATGCCGGTTTCCTCACGATGTTTTCCTTCACCGTTTTTGAGAGCAGTGGTGATGAAATAATTTACACAAAGTAAAGCGCCTGTCTGGGTTCGAACCCACGACCTACAACTTGCAAGTCGCGGCCGATACCATTGGGCTACCTTGCTCTTATTATAAAGACAATGCAGTGCTCTGTAATTCCGGAATATTTCGAGAGTCTACTTGTCTTTTGGGAATTTAATTCAATCCTAACTCTAAGCGCAACGAACCAATCGTTTATCAAGTGCTTCACGGGTCGAGAACCGTTACTGTTCATCTTTGTAAAGTTTAATACAATACACTGCCACACATCTGCTGCTACTCGTGGCAAAGAAAAGAAAAACACTTTCGCTTCAATATTATAATATTTTCATCCTTTGTTATAAGATTTTCGAGGTAGGTGTAAGCGTATAAGACATTGATATATATTGCGAGTAAGAATCGGCCTCTTTACATACAATAACGATATTTGCGCTAGGAACTGAGGGAAGAAATAGAGTCCCGAGCGGCTCCCTTCACGGGTTACGCTGATTAATTCTTTGAGATACATATCAGAACAGAAAAGGTCTTTAAATGTGGCATTGGGGAAAATACATGTAGGTATTCTTTCTAGCATTGTTGTCGGCGCGCGGCGTCTAGGAAACTTTATGGAGTGTATATTTATGTTAGAACCACATTTACAAGTTACATTATGATTTCATGCGCTGAAAGGACTGAAAACTAGTGTTGATCGCTGTTTCAGTTACCTACTTCAGAATATCTAAATAGCATATTTTGAC
Organism: Orthosia incerta; assembly: GCA_948252205.1. Classification (NCBI taxonomy): domain Eukaryota; kingdom Metazoa; phylum Arthropoda; class Insecta; order Lepidoptera; family Noctuidae; genus Orthosia; species Orthosia incerta. The sequence continues at coordinate 21,482,213 of OX411753.1, read as the reverse complement.
GAGTTAGATCCTTTTGTTTTTAATTGACTGTAGGTATTAGTTTGAAAAGATCTTCAGTTGTAATTACCCGGCTGCAAGGGAAGGGTTATGTTTTTCGCGCGTATCTTGTATGTATGTAATATTCTGTATTACCTCGTATCTTTTAAACCACTTGACGGATTTTTATAATTAAGACATCGTTAGATAAGTCTTGGCCGCCCAAGTGTTCTTAGATAAATGCCGTTAAAAAAAAGATAAATGGCGGATTTTGGGCGCCATATTGTAGAGATTGCAATTCTTTTTTTCTTCGAAACCATAGAATGTTTAAAAGTCATATATCAACGAAGGGAAAAAAATACTGCGATAACTCCACTCAAAAAAGGCAACAAGATTTAAGGCGTCTTAAAAAAATCCGGCCAAGTGCGAGTTGGACTCGCGCATGAAGGCCGAAAGCCCCACTTAAATAATTATTTAATTCTGTTTTTAGTATTTGTTGTTATAGCGGCAACAGAAATACATCACCTGTGAAAATTTCAACTGTCTAGCTATCACGGTTCATGAGATGCAGCCTGGTGACAGACGGACATACAGACAGACAGACAGACAAACGGATCGCGGAGACTTAGTAATAGACTCCTGTTTTTACCCTTTGGGTACGGAACCCTAAAAAACAATACGTAAAACTTCGTTACTGAGGATCGTGGTTACTATGGTTCCCTTTAAGCGGACATCACATATTTGTCTCCATCGGTTCCGGTCCAAATTTGCCATCACTATCTGTTGAAATTTGCTTGAGGACGTACTTCTTTTACTTGATCAGACCATTGTGTTGGCGACCAGCCTCGTGCCCTCTTGCCTTCGGTATTGCCAATAAAGACCAGCTTTTCAAGACTACTATCTACCCTTCGCATTATGTGGCCAAATAGGGTAGGATACGCTGTAGGCATGTAGACAATCGAATCTTGAAATCGAGTAGGGAAAGGAAAGACACATTTGTGCGTTTGGTTATCCATGGTATTCGGAGCATCCACCTCCAGCGCCACATTTCAAATGCGTCTATCCTCTGCCTTTCTCTTGCTCGGATTGTCCACATCTCAACTCCATCGAGGAAAATCGAAAACTGGTGCTCTGACTGACGCTTTGGATTTATAACATATAGGTACATCGATCGGATGTTCTGGAGACGTATCATAGCATCTTTTGCCATAGCTATCCGTTGTTTTATTTCTGGGACGGAGCTGCCCTCATTATTGATATTAGAGTCCAGATAGACAGTCCACAGTATTGGACGGCTTGGACGTTATAGGCGCCCGATAACTGCCCGCACGATCAATCACCATAAGCTTGATTTTCTGCCTATTTATTGCAGGTCCTGATTTGCCACTTTTTACCTCCAATCTATGCAGAATGTACATGTATATCTTCAAATGTCGTAGCAAGGAGGACGGTGTCGTCAGCATATAGCAAATGGGTAAAGGAAAGCGTCCTCACAACAGAACTGGAGCATTCGTTCGCTCTCTCTCGTTTCTGTGGCCGGTTTTGTACTGCCCGACCACCCTAAGAAGATGTTCGTCGCTGTCGGTTTCACAAACCTTGGCATTAAAGTCACCTAAAACTACCATCATCTCCTTTTTAGGTATTTGTTGGTGAGATTTTGCCAAGGTGCTGTAAAAGTTCGTTACGGTAGGCGCATATACCTGTATGATGTTAAAGGAGATTGCCCATAGACAGGTCCCTTATGAGGTATCGTGTCTGCGATTTCAATATTATCCAATAATAGGATTTATATTTTGTGTTTTTTTCTTACAAAATGGGCATTCCCCTTTATCGGGAGTTGTGTTAACTTTAATGTCAATTATTCGGCCGTTAATCGGCTTGTAACCGCTGATATATTTGTCCATACTAAGTGGCACCACCCTTAATATGTACCATCTTTAGAGCTCACATTTTAAGGGTTATACAAACACTACGGCCACTGCAGCCCCTTCCAAACCAGTTGCCTGGATAGGTGTATAGTTATACCATGGTAGATAGCAGTTGTCAGATGGTAGCCGCCGCCTTCAAGGGCGTGCAGGTGAGGATGACTGTTAGGGCTGGCAAGATGTTATGTCCGCTATCGTTACTCCCCGTTAAACATATAAATCTAAATAAAAATGAAAATATTTAAACCATTTAATATCACACGAAGCAGTTAAAATAATTACGAGTTAATTCCCGTAGGTAAATTGAAAAAATGTATTCCTATTATAACTTCGACACCGCACCCCCAGGTCTCCTACAGATAATTAAATAAAAGTCATCACTGTTAACTCGAGCACATAATTACATAAGGCGGTACATGGGAGACAAGGTACACGTGATATTATAAGTCTGTATTTTACTCATGTGCGTTTATTCCCTGTAGAACTGGGCAGTGATGCACCTGAGTACGGGCACATTTTGCCAGTTACATTTTAATCTCACCTAGGCTAGCCTATTGCTATCAACCGGACACCAAATTCAGGCTCTGGGCTGTTACTGAGAAATTTCAATCTATCTACCTATATAACCTTTTCCCAATTATGTTGGGGTCGGCTTCCAGTGTTTTACATGGAGCGACTGCCTATCTGACCTCCACAACCCTGTAACTCGGTAACACGGTACTCCTTGGCAAGACTGGTGTCACATCTGAAGCTTCTGAATACTCCTAACGACTGTCAAAGATCTTCAAATGACAGCCGGGACCAACGGCTTAACGTGCTTTTGGAGGCACGGAGGAAACTCGGTATGTTGAAATGGTCACCCATCCACGGACCGACCTCGTCAAGCGTTGCTTAACGTTGAAGATCGACCCGTGCGGCTGTTATAATTTAGCCACGAGCTCCTCCTTACTGAGAAATTACAGATGAAATAAAAAACCGGCATGCGCACGAAGGGTTCCGTACCATTATCGCAAAAAAGGGCGACAAAATCACGTTTGTTGTATGGGATACTTAAACACACACACTTAAATATTTATTTTATTCTGTTTTAGTATTTGTTGTTATAGTGGCAACAGATATACATCATCTGTGAAAATTTCAACTGTCTAGCTATCACGGTTCATGAGTTACAGCCTGGTGACAGACAGACAGACAGACAGACAGACAGACGGACCGTGGAGTCTTAGTAATAGGGTCCCGTTTTTGCCCTTTGGGTACGGAACCCTAAAAAGTAAATTAATAAAATAAAAAAAACGACTGCTTAAAGATGTAAACAAGAAGAAAATCATGATATGCAGTCGAAGGATACATATTCGCGAGCTGGCTGACCAAAACCTTGTGTATCCTCCGACTGCATAGCATGATTTTCTTCTTGTCACAGATAATATAATACTAGCATACAGATTCCTCATCCCATACAAAAAAAAAACCGTTGCGACGTAACTAGCGTTTTTCATCGATTTTTTTTTTGTAAATTGATCGCGTTCGGTTCAACGGCGATAGATAGATCACCATCTATATCCGTGGAACGGAACCGAACGCGATCGATGTACAAAAAATAATCAGTACAATCAGTACAGTACGTCGGCACGTTTTCTTTGTATGGGATGAGACACCACTGTTCTTGTTTATATCTTTTTAGTTCGGTTCTTAAGCGGTTGGGTTTTTGATTTTATTTAATTTACTTTTTTTATTTCATATGTCATGTAATTTCTCAGTAACAGCCCAGAGTCTGAATTTTGTGTCCGGTTTTTAGCAATAGGCTCGCCTAGATGAGATTTAAACATTACTTGTTACTTCTTTTGTTTTCGAATTACATTAAAGCATACCTTTAAATGGTATATATTTTTGTAACTAATTCTAAAACCACCACACCCCACTCGATGGATTCGAAAGAAAAAAAAACTAGTACCCCCACAAATATGGGGACCAAATTCGCCAAATAAGTATTTTTTTCTGTCACTTATCTAAGAACTCCTTCAAAAATCAAATCAAAAATCAATCAAAATCAAATCAAAATCATGATTATTTTTCTTCCACAAATAACACTTATAAATAAAAACTCAAAAACGGAAAAAATTATGTTAATGATGTGGCCACATTGTTATTTGCGGGAGACTGGTGCCTGGACTAAGCCTTAACCTGTATTTCAGGACAGAGACTCCCCCCTACAGGTTAAAAAAAATATAATTATACATATCATCAACTATTTACAAAAGCCACATATCAAGCAAGAATTATTTTTTAAGTGCAACCACTTAATTGGTGGGTTATGATTCTTTTTTATTTTCATTATGTAAAGTGTAGACAAGAGTGTGAGTTTGTGTTTGTGTGTGTGTGTTTGCGTGTGTGGTGTTGAGTGAGTGAGAAATTTTATGTGTGGGTTTATAAAGTAAGGTGTTGGTAGGATACATTATTTGATTCCCATTACGAATTTATGACGATGACCTTGATGGTCACCAAGACCACCAAGCTTCACCAAGACTTATCTAACGATGTCTTATTATATAAATCCGTCTAGTGGTTTAAAAAATATGCGGTCATTAGCGAGAATGGTTGTTAACCAATTTTAAATCGTTATTTAAATACTTATTCAACGATACCCTACTTGACATAGTTCGCCGATATTTGTTTTTATTTTTCATATTGTCAGTATGACGTCTGGTGATCGCTGTGGTGATTTTTGAGTACAGTCATGTCTTTAGTGACACTCGCAGGGTTAAGACGAATCGATTGACGTAAGAACCATCAAAATCGGCCCACGCGATTGGTCTCTAGAACGCCACATAGGAACAAACATACATACATAGACTGATAAACACATTACCCTCCTTCGGCAGTCGGGTAAAAACAATTGAGGAGGAATCAGAAGTGTTGCAAAAGGCTGGAGCTTTTTATTTTTTTGCCTTTTCTAAATTATCAAGAATTAACGACTTGACAATTTCAGGCAAAACAACAGTGCCAACTTTGACAATTGACTGATTTCATTATTTGAAAGTTAGTTACATCTAAGCAGTACCTAATTGTTTTCTTGGTCGGAAAAAGACATCGAAAATAGAAAATAACCCTATTTTAAGCTGCCTAATTTTAACTTTGAATGCGAATTGATTTATAGCTCTCCAAAAACCGGCCAAGTGCGTGTCGGACTTCCCGCATGTAGGGTACCGTACCACACAGCAAAATCAAGATGGTTGTTATAAGAAAAACGGGCGAATCTGATTTAACATTATATTCGTATTTGATAGAAAGATATACCTACGTAGTAATAAACATCATCTGCCTAGCCTTTTTTCCAAATATATTGGGGTTGGCTTCCAGTCTTACCGGATTCAGCTAAGTACCAGTGTTTTACATGGAGCGACTGCCTATCTGAACCCCACAACCCAGTAACTGGGTAACACGGTACGCCTTGGCAAGACTGGTGTTAGATCTCAAGCTTCTGACTACCCGTAACGACTGTCAAAGATCTTAAAATGACAGCCGGGACCAACGGCTTGACGTGCTTTCCGAGGCACGGAGGAAACTCGGTATGTTGAAATGGTCACCCATCCACGGACCGACCTCGTCAAGCGTTGCTTAACCTTGATGATCGACCCGTGCTGCTGTTATTATTTAGCCACGAGCTCCTCCTACGTAATGATAAACATTATCAATAAATTTGAAGTTTATAGGTCAATGGGAAGTAAAAAAAAATCTTCAGAACAAAATTTAGTAAATACGTTTGATTTGGTGGCTTCTCATTCCTTTGGCTTCCAAATTTTGCAATGACGACACTTCCCTTTATCTGTATGGGACTCCACATTAAAAACATTATTTTTTAAATTGACAGTTTGTATGGCTTGGGTCAACAAGATGCTTTTACTGCGAAAATTTGAAGATTGTAGCTCCAACCGTTTGGCTGTAAAACCTGTGTGACAGACGGCGGACAGACAGACGGACACGTGAGTGATAGCAATAGGGCTCCGTTTGAACCCTTCGGTTATGGAACCCTAATAATCAAAAACGCTCGTCCTGACAGGTGCCAAAATAATTTGTTTTAAGATGGGAATCGGTAACCATGGCAACGAACTAAACGACACAACATTGTTACATCGTTTAGGTAGAAAATTGTTGATGCAGGATTATTAACAGTGTTTTATCGTGTAAATCTATATAAATGACACTCAACATTCTTTTTTCTATGGGATTTTTCTATAAAATCTTTGGATGGAACTACGTCTTTCAGGTGAGTTAGTATTCTGTAAAAACTTAAGAAACTACTTATGAATATTAGGTAGGTCTTTATGATCACATCATTTTTGATCTAGCACGGGTTGTTTTAATTCTTCAGGTTTAAAAAAATCTGTATTTCCTGTGCGAGTAGCAATGTACTTTTTTTTCTTTATTTTTTTTACTAATTGTTATAGTCATCATTATCTGCCTAGCCTTTTCGCAACTATATTGGGGTCGACTTCCAGTCTTACCGGATTCAGCTAAGTACCAATGTTTTACATGTAGCGACTACCTATCTGACCTCCACAACCCAGTAACTGGGTAACACGGTACCCCTTGGTAAGACTGATTTCAGATCTCAAGCTTCTTACTACCCGTAACGACTGAAAGACCTTCAAATAACAGCTGGGACCAACGGCTTAACGTGCTTTCCGAGGCACGGAGGAAACTCGGTATGTTGAAATGGTCACCTATCCACGGACCGATCTCGTCAAGCGTTGTTTAACCTTGATGATCGACCAGTGCGGCTGTTATTATTTAGCCACGAGCTCCTCCTTACTACGGACATTTCATAGAATTTTCTATTTCGTGTATTGACGATCAAACAAAGTTATCACCTCATATAAATCAGTAACGTCAAGACGAATCTATTTAATTGCTGACTGGTCGGTACTGCAACTTCAATATCTTTAAATCTTTTCTGACTAACGGAATGTCATTCTTAAACAGTTTCCATTTGTATTTGCTTCAATTTGGTGCGTGTTGCTTTACGATTCTTACGATGAAACACGACAGACAACTGATGTTTTTCAACTACGTCTCCTACAGTAATGTGATCCTCTAAACTTCCTGCTTTGGTACTTTGATGGGCAGTAAACAGACGAGCATTACGGATTCTTATTTCATTTTGCTCGTAAACGTCAACTATTGCATCAATCTCTGTCTGAAAAGTGGTTTTAGTATTTTTATCTACTCTCATAACATAATGTTCGAATTATAAACTTCAAAACGAGTTTATATTGACATACTTTATAAACACAATACCGAAAGGAGACGGATACGCTTTCATACAATTTTGGGCCTGGATGTAAAAAGATGAAATTGGTGTTAATTGATAGCTACTATATTATCAAACATTCACTGAAAATTTTGCAGATTTTGGCAATCTGAGAGCCGAGATAAAAGAGATTAATGAAAAGTGAGGTTACGTAACAATCTATACATAACAGCCGATTTTTGACCTGTCAATTATAGACCGACTTTGAAAATTCTTTATTTGTTCGAAAAAGTATGTTCCGAAATTGGTCCCATTTTAATTTGGTCAAGATCTGATGAAGAACTTCGGAGATATACAACAGAACTCTTCAATAAATAACGGCAAATCTCTCAAGATTGCTGCAATCGCATGTCTGTTTATTGTTTATACCATTTCATAACATAACATCACGCCAGTAAGCTCAAAAGGTGTACGCAGATCTCTCATTTCACCGGGTATGTTCAAGTACAAAGGCTTTATAGGTACATACTAAACAACTTGCTTATGTAGGTACAACTAAAAAGGGAAAATATAAAACTATTTGCATTGGTACCTACGAACGACACCCACTTCCAAAAATAAAGTAACTTTTCACTTTGTAGTTTTTTATTTGGATGTTGGTAGATTTTTTTTGTAAAAAAGATTTTTTATTACAGCGACTAGGCGCTATGCCACAATTTGCAGAACGATCCATGGTGTCAATATCCAAGTATGTAATATAATCCAAGTTCAACGTTAAAGCGGAGTTCTCAGAATCTCAGTGTCCGGTATGGTAGCAAGGCAAGGGTCGTACAAGAAGGTAGATCAGAAGTCCGTAGAATGAAAGCAGGTGTCGAGGAAAATATCAATAAAACTATGGGGGGAAACACACTTAAAATGCACACGCACTAGACGATACGAAACCATTATATTATATATTACATTAGTACATTAATACCTCAATGTACGAAACGACTAAGTATCAGCATAGACCAGTATTTCCCAACCCGTGTGTCGCGATCCCCTGGGGGATCGCAAGAGGTCGCGAAAACTACCTCAGTAAAAAAACAATAAGGTTTAAAAATATAGAACATCTCATGCAAATTCCAATAAGGCCAAACACGACTAGGATACATTGTTTTGTTTCGGAGTTCCAGTGCCTACCTTCCCGCATCATCATCTGATCAGTTCAATGGTACCATTATCATCATTACCATTTATTTATGAGTAGGAACATGCTTCATCATAGTCGGTTATTCGAGATATCTTATACTCGTGACGTGATAAGGGTTTATCATTGAGAAGTTCCAGTGGCCATCTGTGGTCTTCTTCGTCAGTTCCAATTCACAAAATAATTAATTCTGAGTGCAAATGATTGTATTGTTGATGAAATATATATAATACCAATGCTATATGTATGCCTATAACATTTGAGGAGTTCCCTTGATTTCCATGGGATCCCATCAGATTCTGACTTAGTGTCAATGGGACAACTTGACTACTACTACTTGGAGTATAACCTTTCAAACCCAAAAAGATTTTTCAAAATCGTTCCACAATCGGTGGAGTAATTGTGGAACAAACATACAAAAAATACATACAGTCGAATTGAAAACCTCATCATTTTTGAAGTCGGTTGAAAAAAAACAAGTGTCGAAGTTCGCGAAATATTTTTTCATATTACAAAAAAAAAACACTGGCATAGACTATAATGACAGACAGAGTGTCATATCATATGCATGTCATGCATATCAACGTCAAGTCAGAGTTAGCACAGATTAAAAATACAATAATCGATTAGTAAACGTGAATCGATTTATCTTAATTATGTAGATATTTAATTGGTGTAAACTGTTTAATACGTTAATTCTAATAGATTTAATTATTTTAATTGAATTAATCATCTGGTGAGAGCATTGTCTTAAATAGTATGAACTCCGTCACGTTAATCGATTATAATTTAATTGATATTCGATTTCCTTCGTAACCATCTTAATTTTTGGATTTCTCATTTTCCAGATTGTGAATTAAGCTGATTTTTCACATTTTGAATTAGAAAAAACATAACCCTTTTTTTAAACCATACCTCAACTTATTACATTCAGGCCCAGAAATCCCCGTCTCCTTTAAAAATAGAATCTTATTATAACACTTTTTCTCGAAGAAAATAATGCTATAATAGTACATTATGGTACAAGTGTGCAATGTTGGTGATTACCGCTTATGCGCCATTGAGACCCGAGCCGTGGGTGAGGGTCTTAAGAGAGACGAGGACGGTAATCATCAATACACACGTGTATCATACGACGTTTTTCAACATACTTGTGAAGAAAATAATACTAAAAAAAACATTTTCAACAGTAAAAACGACTTGTGAAAATGTTTTCGCAATGGCGGGCAAATTCTATCAGTTTTCCTATGCGCGCGCATTTAACGATGGCGATCGGCCATAGACTAAAAGAATGAGGTTTCTTTTTTTTGGCTTTTCGTGGATAGTGTTTTGGCCACGTACAAAATAGGGATTTTAAATTTTCTTCATTACAGAGCAAATAAAATTTATATTTGAGTGAAAGTTTTATTTATTAAGCACGTACAAGTTGAAATTATCTAATTAAATACGAAGTTGCATGAAATGAGCAAGCAATAGGTACATTAATTTATTTTTACCTATTGAGCACGATCTTTTTTGTATCGAAACTTTTTTAAGAACAAAGCAACTCAACCAATAAATTAAAAAAAAACTATAACTCACTTGTGAATAATAGCAATGAAAAAGTCACAGTTTGATAACAGGTATCATTATGTGCTTAATTGCGGTGAAATTAGAGCCACTTTATGAGCAAGTGTGTTGAAAAACATTTTTTTTCTATTACGATACAGGGCAAATCCAAGAAGTTAATATCCAAGGAGTTTCCATCAATATTTTTTTTGTAATAGAAAGCCTATGCGGGGCGCGCCATTTCTATCCGACTGCGGGAGGGAAATGTTTTTTTATAGTACCTATTATATAAAGTTTTGATTCCAATTTTTACTTGTCTGTGGCAACGCCCGCTTTAGCTCATGCGCGGTTAATGCGGTGTCGTGCTAGGTTTTGGCGCCATTCATACGTTTTGCTGTACTGAATTTTTCTTACTCTTTTGACTTTTCTTTTATTTAGTAGGCTCAATCCCAATGTATGACTGTAGATAAAGTAGTGTTTGAAACTGCACATAACTAGGTATTAAAACATTCGTATGATACTATTAAAAACCTCGCCTACGGCTCGGTTTTTAAACACATACTTATTATGCAACAGTTTCATAAACTACTATTTTACACTACATATCACAGTTTAAACATTGATGGTCATATTTTATGTTTTTTAGGGTTCCATGAGGGTTCCATACCCAAAGAGTAAAAACGGGACCCTATTACTAAGACTCCACTGTCCATCTGTCTGTCTGTCTATCTGTCACCAGGCTGTATCTCATGAACTGTGATATAGCCAGACAGTTGAAATGTTCACAGATGATGTAATTCTGTTGCCGCTATAACAACAAATAGTAAAGACAGAATAAAATAAATATTTAAGTGGGGCTCCCATACAACAAACGTGATTATTGCCAATTTCTTGCGATGTGGTACGGAAACCTTCGTGCGCGAGTCCGACTCGCACTTGGCCGGTTTTTTTAAACTATATGTCAGGATATATTTGAATAGACGAATTTCATGTTATCTTTACCCGTTGTGACGAGTGATGCAGCACATCAAACAAAAAAAGAAAAAAAACATTGAAAATCTGAAAATATTTTCAGTGCTTTTATCTAAAACTATGAATTCTAAGCGGCGCTCTACGTGAGCTAAAATACGGTACGCGAAATGTTTTAACATTTTTATTCATTTATTGGGCAGTCTAGCGTATGCAGTCAGAAAGATAGGTGTAACTAGAGTAACTACAGCATTAAATAAGTTTCATGATAATGTTGAAAGTTGAACATTTATCCAACCCTGTAGTGCGATCAAAGGTTGGGAGCCACTGATCATTTTAAGAGACAGACAGCTTGCCCGTTCTGATCCCTGATTTCTGTGACGTCATAGGCACGGTCATAACCCACGGACAATCAACTAAATATTGTGCTTCATAAAAGTGGGGACGATCTAACATAAAAACTCCGTCCCCACATATGAATATATTCCCCTCAAATCCCCTACGATGAATGATATATTACGTAAATTATTTATCTTTCTGTAGAGGACTTCCGTTTCCTATCGTTAGCGCTGACAAAAGGTTCATATCGTCCTCTTGCAACATGCTGTCATGAAGATCATATTATACTCGTATCCTGAAGTTCCATCTGTAACGTAGCGTGAAGCAAATAAATACGATTCCAATATCGTAGTTTCGGAAACTGTCGTTATGCAAATAAAAGTATCTTGTTAAAAAAGCTCTCCAGCTAGCTGAATTATTAAAGACTTGTTGCCAAAATAGCTTTGACTTTAGTACCTACTGGTTTTTAGCCGACTTTTTAAAAAGGATGAGGTTCTATTCTATGTTCAACTTCAAGTTTGTTTTTTTTATTTTTATTTTTTTCACCGTTTTCTCCGTTAATTGTGGACCGACTTTACGAAATATTTTTTTTTGTTTGAAATGGTATGTTCCCAAATTAGTCCCATTTTAATTTGGTGAAGTTCTGATGAAGAACTTCGGAGATTATAACATAACTATTCAATAAATGACGGCAAATCTCTCGGGACTGCTGCAATCGCAGTCTGTTTATTGTTTATACCATTTCATAACATAACATCACGCCAATACAGAGCGTATTGGCGTGGGTACGTAGATGTGTACACTCTCATTTCACCGGTTATGTGCAGGGTAATCTATCTATAAAAAAAAGCTAAAAAGTGAAAAATAAAAAACTTTAAAAAAAAAGGGAAAAGTTACTTTCTTATTAGAAGTCGGTGTCTTTGGTAGGTACGATTTTTTTTCGTAATGGGGTGTCCATTCTTATATACACTTCGTAGTGGAAGTCACACATTTGGAAGTCGGTAGTATATTTTGTAAAAAAGTTTTTTATTCAAACTATGTAGGTATGTAACATGAATATTTTGTTTCATAAAATGTAGCACCGTGCGAACCTTTCGCAAAAATAACTAATTGGTAACTATAATAACATATATGTTAGTATTATGTAGGTAAATACAAGTAAATTACCCACAAAATACAACCACCATTACAATAGAGCACACTGAATAAATAATATCCACCACCAAAACTACTTCCACACAAACAATAAATTATTTGAAATATTGGCACAATTTATCATTCCGTTCAACTCAATATTCGATATATATGTTCCTAATAAAACTCTTGGAGGTGTACCTGTTTTCAGGCTACAGGCATCTTTGTTTATTTCACTTTGAGAAGTAACGTAGCGATTCACAGCACAGCTAACCGAGAACTCTTTGCTGGTGAAAAATTTACTTGCATTTGATTTATTGAGCTTCTTTATGCAATTGAATACCAATTATAGACTGTTTTTAGGGTTCCGTACCCAAAGGGAAAAACCGGACCCTATTACTAAGACTCCGCGATCCGTCTGTCTGTCTGTCTGTCCGTCTGTCACCAGGCTGTATCTCGTGAACCGTGATAGCTAGACAGTTGAAATTTTCAGAGATGATGTATATCTGTTGCCGCTATAACAACAAATACTAAAAACAGAAGAAAATACATATTTAAGGGGGGGCTCCCAACGTTTTTTGCCGTTTTTTGCTCGAACGGCAACAGGTAGACGCTTGAAATATTTACGGAATATTTAGTTGTATATTCACTTCAAAATAGTAATGATTAAATTAAAATAAAACGAATTAAGGGGGGCTCCCATACAACAAACGTGATTTTTTTGCCGTTTTTTGCGATAATGGTACGGAACCCTTCGTGCGCGAGTTCGACTCGCATTTGGCCGGTTTTTCTGTATATATGCATAATTTATGGGACAATTTGTGTAGCAATTTACTCCTTTTTAACACGTACCCGACGGAAAAAGAGGGGCTTTATAATTTTGACGTGTGTACCTGTTTATAGTGTATTTGTGTATCTGTCTGTGGCATCATAGCTCCTAAACGGATGAACCGATTTTGATTACGTTTTTGAAAGATGGCTTAATCGAGAGTATTCTAAGCATATTTGATGAAGATCTGTTCTGCCGTTCAATAGCTATGGCCGTTTTACTCTTTGAATCGGGCTGTTATCGCAAGATATTGTGTCATAATTACGTGTTCAATATATTGTCGATCGAAGCGTGTCTACTACTAGGTAAATTATGTAGCATGAAATAAAAATGTGTCGGGGGTTTTTTAAATTATTTTTACTTGTCTTTTATCTGCGTCTATACATCTTAATGATATACCAAGAAGCTTAGTTTCTGCTCTTCTCTTTGTTAGTGTACTCATGAACTCCACGACCTCATCCCACCGGCCCCCTTCTACCATCGGACATCTACACGCACTGCAAGTTACCATCCTCACCTAGTTGCTATTCCACCAATTCGCACCAAGCGCTTCCAAACATCCTTCATAATGCGCACTGCAAAAGAGTGGAACTCACTGCCTGCGTCTGTGTTTCCGAACGCATACAACCCGAATCTCTTCAAAGTTAGAGTGAACAGGCTTCCTCTGGGTAAGCTCACTCCATCGTCGACTTTGTCTCTGTCACCTCTGACCTAGACTAGAGTCATGAGCAAACCCATTACAAATAAAAAAAAACTATCGCATAGTTTCTGCCAACCTCCATGAGCAAAAAGGCATGAAATTGATTGACAAAATTAACCTCGAGCTTTAGTTCCGACTCTTATAGCTCGTGTTCAGTTTCGTGAGTGCACAAATCCTTTTGTAAAGTGTAAGCCCTGCAGATGCAACAGTCTCTACGGACAACCCGAATATCTACCAATCTGTAGTGTCTAATCTTGGGATATCTAGGCTTGTATGTCTCAGTAATTGGGTTGTGGCAGCCAGTGACAACAGCCCTGTGCAAAATACTAATTAGCTACAGGTCAGATTAAAAGCAGATCCTGGCGTAACAAGGGAAGGAGTTAGATTGTGGTATTGATATTACATCGTCACGTGTATTTACTTTATGTATTTTTATTAATATACGTCCCATTTGTGTGGCTGGAGTGAACATGAGAGGAAAGCGCATAGGCAGGCTAGGCTAAAATACCAAAACTGGAGAATTCTGGGTAGACCAAGTACTGGTCCCGCTTACAGTCCCAATCCAGTAAAATTTTTGAAAGCCATCAAACCCCCCCCCCCTTCCCCGCCTGTACATCGTCAAGTGTATTTACTTTATGTACTTTTTATCAGTATACGTCCAAATTGGGACTAAAGTTAGTGCAGTCTAAGGCTGTTGTCATTAAATCTTGGATATGTTCATCGATAACTCAACTACTGTCCTTCCCCACGCACCGCGCCGGGGCTGCGCTCATTAGTTGTCTAATCATCGGCAGTAAAGGCAGAGCGCTGGTTAAATTATTATAGTACGCTCTCAAGTAACACAGCTCAATTAAAGTGTACTGTTTACTTATAGGTCCACAAAAATTGTTCGACGGTCCGCCATTTGATGATCCCTGTTAAAATATAATTATTACACTGCTTGATCATCAATTCATCACCGATCAACAAAAAAAAAGTTCATTCTGCAGGGTGCAACAAAACGCAGAGCACACAGTACAAAAATAAACATGACAAATAATAAGGCCAAAACTGCCCAAAATTCCTTTATAACTGCCCTTCCCTTCGTAATGTTAAGAAAGTTTAAGCTGGACAATGACCCAACCCCAAGAATGGCCGTACCGGCCAGTCTTGCGCTGCCAGCATCCAAGGATTTCCGCAAGGGACCTTTGCAAGTTTTTATTATTATGATCAAGATCCATCAAATGATGGAAATTCATTTCAATTTGTTCAAAATTGCGAATGCGAAGGAGGGTGCGATACAAAGAAGAACCGCTAATAAGTTGTACAAGTTAGAAATTCTTTCGAAAGAAGTAACATTCAACTCGTGCGTATCATCGTATGTATAATGCATATCTTTGAGCTCAAACCAAACAACCCTTCTTTGAAACAACATTCTCGTGCACCCTTCTTGTAATGTAAGCAACAATTAAGAAACAATTTTTGAAATTCGACTCCAAAGGGGTGGAAAAGTGAAATGCGTTTTGGCGACAGGCCCGAGTCCCTGCCGCATGCC
Organism: Orthosia incerta; assembly: GCA_948252205.1. Lineage (NCBI taxonomy): Eukaryota > Metazoa > Arthropoda > Insecta > Lepidoptera > Noctuidae > Orthosia > Orthosia incerta. The sequence continues at coordinate 21,466,822 of OX411753.1, read as the reverse complement.
GCGGGCTAGCGGTCGACATCAAATGCAACTTATCTATAATTCGAATATCTCGTTGGATTTTCCTCCATTCCAACGCAGATGTACGTAGATTCCTTTGTAGATATAAATGAGATACATTTTATTGATATTCTATTAGCTATGATAAATAAATCCACCTTTTCTATCAAAAATAAAATATAATATTTTTGATGCTGAGCTTTATTATCATTCTCAGACTTATTAAATAAATACCTGAAGATTTTGTAATAAAAAATAAATACGCAATAATTATATATACATACAGAGTGAGTTTTTCAAGTGGACGTGGATGGCCAAATCCAAAACTATGAGGAATATCTAAAAATACTCAAAGGAGTCGTCACGAGCCCGATTTTGATGCAAACTAAAACTGCATCATTGGATTTTTCTCACCCATTATATCAAGAATCAGATTTGCTTGACAAAATCTATATTAACGCGAGCGAAGCCGCGGGCAACAGCCGGTTTAATATAAAATAAATAGTCTGCAAAAGCAATCGACTGAAGATAATAAACAAATAATATTATTTTAAATCTGAGCCTGGAGAGTCACTAAGTAGAAAAAAGTTGGCCTGATGGGGGATCGTTAACTTTAACAAATGTGTTTTCAGCTCATTTTTACTGTCTGTGTTGCACTGTACTTTGATTTATGTTCTAAAAATGTAAAATAAAATTCTTATTTGTCGTCTGGAGAGGTCAAGGAAACCTCAAACGTACATCTTGAAGCCATGTGTAGTAAAAATGAGTAAGTACTATCATCGTGAGAAATAGGTTGGCAAGCAACATCACAATAACCGAATTCCTTTGGCCGAATCTAACAACTTATGTGAGCTGGGACTCTGAGAGATAAACATTAAAGGAAGTGATTTACTAACATTTTCTCAAATAATGATGGAGTAGATGTACTTCTTGCGAGAGCAGTGGTCGCCCAGTGGTACAGGCCACGACTTACAAGGTGTAGGTCGTGTGTTCAAACCCAGGCAGGTGCTTTACTTTGTGTATTTTCATCACCACTGCTCCCAAAACGGTGAATGAAAACATCGTGAGGAAACCGGCATGTCATAGAACCAAAAATTCAAAGACATGTAAAACCAATCCGCACTGGGCCCAGTGGATTACGGCCCATTCCCTCTTTCAGAGAGTAGGCCTGCGTCCCATTGATGGGAAGATTAAAAGACTGATGATGATGAGCTGTATTTCGGATTTGTTTCCACTAATACGACTGCTTAGTTTAGAAGCTACAATGATATTTATAGTGCTCGCCAAACTTCTGGGTCGCCCTCAAGTTGGCTTTCCGATGCGCAAGGCACGAAACGGTGCTGTTTTTATATGAGATTAACTACTGCGCTTCCCTTGTAGCCAACTTCAGGGCGGTCAAGAAGTTTGGCGAGAACTATACGGCGGTAATGGCCGGGTATTCCTGTTGTTATATAAATCCGTGTCAGCGTCGCGAGCCGCCCGTCCCGCGTCCGCCAGGTTGCTGTACTATAGATAGAGCAATATTGAAGAGGAAACGGTTATTGTCTACCCCGACTAAAGGGTCTCGCCGGACTCCTATTATCCCTAATAACATTTCCCTTTACCTACTAGTCTGGCGTATATGAAAATAAACCGGTTTGTTTTTGCGTCAACATGGCTTCTGTTGAATATACAATGAAATCTATTTGAACTAGCGATAACAATTTCAAAAGCCTTTCTTTCTATGTCTAGCTACAGGCATTCAGGTATGTTTTTGGAAAGATCTTAGTATTTTTGTCTGTACCTATTCGGGAAAATTCTACTACTGGGATTACAGAGGAAATTGCTTTATAGGCACGCTAAGTGGAAATGTAGAATTTTATTTACGTGGAAAAGTTACAAGTGATATGTTTGAGCCGTAAATAAAATGTAGTCCAAATATACGAAAATTCGAACTAAAAATAAAAATAAATTGGGCACTCGGTTTTAATGAGTCGAGCTCTTGCCACGCCAAACAGAAGAGGCGGAGATCTCAGCGAAAAAAAAAACCGGTTAAGTGTGAGTTTAGAGTTTCCGACGAATCTTTACCGTAGCTAAAATACTTATAAGAATATCAGTGCAGCCTTTGGCGTCTTGTTTTTGAATTTCTTATAACAAATGTCATAAAGAACATAATTATGCGGTAAAGCGACACGACGTTACAAACGTTTTACTGTTCCCAAAAATCGTGCAAATGGTGCTTGAGGTGTTTGTAACAGCGTGTAAGTGACGGTCACACTCTACACGACTAACAGAGTCCCCTGCTCGCTTTGTGTCACGTTATGTATCACGGAACGGAATTGTACGCACAATATGCAAAATCCCGACCGACTCCGTAATTTACATGGAAATTTGTCACTAAATACTTAGGTGTGAAGGCGTTGACGGGTTCCGGCATTTTGTGGGCAACCTGATCAATTTAACAAGGTCAGCAGCGCGACGGTATTCCCTCGGGGGACCGTTATTCACGCCACTCGCCGCCCGTGGCCAGTTGACTTCGGTGGCCAGTAACCCATTTGCTTTCATTAAATATTGGTGTTCCTCATGCATTATAAATTAAGCTGTGGATGCTTGTAAAACATAAGCATTATTGGATAATAATGTGTCCTTAAAAGCGTCCATTTTCTTGTTTATTTTTATTTCAGTAACTTATTAATATTCATCCTACTTCACGCAAACTGCAATTTAAAAAGTTTGGTCTTAGTTTTACAATTAAGCAGTAGAATAAACTACTTAAGGCAGACGAAGTCGCCAGAAAATGCTGTTTTTTCTTCGGGAAAGTTGAAGCAGAAGTTTTAAAACAGTTTGTAAGTTTTAATTTCAGTTTGAGATGCGGCTTCCAGAAATCCAATAGACATTATTAAAACAACACATTTTAGAAACTATTCTTCGTAACGATTATAGTGAGAGCTTTTAAGCTCAGTCGTGGTAATCGTCATGTTGAAGTTAAGCTTAATTTTACTTCTAAAAGGCTAACATTAAGGTTACACTAGTCAACGGCACGAGCTATTTTGTGCGCGGGGTTAAATGCATTTTATATCAACCGACAACACGTGCAGAAGAGATAGATGCTTTGATGAGCAGTAGGAAGCTAGTTCGCGTACGAATACACACTTTTGCAAATTTGTAGCGAAATGGATAATGATTTAGGACGAAACCGAGCGAGCGAAATTTTATAAAAAGACTTTGGGAGTCTGGCTATCATGAAAAAACGACTAAACGTATCTGTTCAAAATAAGATTATTTGCATTGTTGAACTACTAATGAATCCCCGTATAGTGGCCATTTTGCAATTTTCTGTCTTCTTGTGGTATTTATTCGCGCCCAAAAATGCGTTAAAATTAGTGTCGAAATGTGGAATTTTCGACGCTCATAACTTTCAAATTTTTACTTTTTTGTTTCCATACAGGGCTAGATAATGATGAGACAAATTGATATAATTTTTTATTTTGAACGTACATTGTCAAACAGTGGAATAATCCCTGGACTACGTTTGTATGGAAGAATTTTTGACTAGTGTAACCTTAAAATCAACTTTCAAGTTACAGTTTCGATGCGAATTCCAAAACATAAAAAAGTAGAATAGAAGGTAAAACTAATTGGCTTCCGTGAACTTCCGTGGTAATTACAAAAATAGTTTCCTAACAAAGCCAACGGCTTTTGACTTCTCAACCAAACAAGCAAATAACCAGCGCGCAGCGAGGCAATTCCTGCAGACTTGAAATAACTTATTTTGAGGGTCGTAATTAAATTATGAGTATCCCTTTGGTGGGTCCGTGGGCTTAATAAAAGCGTAATAGTTATATTTCGAGGGAGGGTGGCTGCTTGGTTGCGCAATTACGTCGATTACAGGGGACGTTATTTGCCCAACTGCGGCATAACCGAAAAGGATTGTGGTGGGTTTGGCCTTTCGGAAATTAGAAATTGTTAGAGTGCACAGATGAAGTGATTGTGTTGTGAGAAGACATTGCGAAATACTTTGTTGCTGCGAAAAAACAAACCAGCCGCGCACGAAGGGTTCCGTACCATTATCGCAAAAAACGGCAAAAAGATCACGTTTGTTGTATGGAAGCCTCACTTAGATATTTATTTTTCAACACACTTGCTCATAAAGTGGCTCTAATTTCACCGCAATTAGGCACATAAAGATACCTGTTATAAAACTGTGACTTTTTCATTGCTATTATTCACAAGTGAGTTATAGAGCTTTTTTTTTATTTATTGGTTGAGTTGCACAACAACGAATCTTAAAAAAAGTTTCGATACAAAAAAGATCGTGTTCAGTAGTACAAATAAATTAGATAATTTCAACTTGTACGTGCTTAATAAATAAAACTTTCACTCAAATATAAATTTTATTTGGTCTGTAATTAAGAAAAAAAAAAATTCCCTATTTTGTACGTGGCTAAAACACTATCCACGAAAAGCCAAAAAAAAAAGAAACCTCATTTTTCTATGGCCGATCGCCATTGTTAAATGCGCGCGCATATGATAACTGATTAATTTTGCCCGCCATTGTGAAAAAATTTCACAACTCGTTATACTGTTGAAAATGATTTTTTTGTATTATTTTCTTCACAAGTGTGTTGAAAAACGTCGTATGACACACGTGTGTATTGATGATTACCGTCCTCGGCTCTCTTAAGACGCTCTCTTAAGGGTCTCAATGGCGCCTCAGCGGTAATCACCAACATTGCACACTTGTACCATAATGTACTATTATTCTGTTTTTAGTATTAGTTACAGCGGCAACAGAAATACATCATCTGTGAAAATTTCAACTGTCTAGCTATCACGGTTCATGAGATACAGCCTGGTGACAGACAGACAAACGGACCGCGGAGTCTTTACCCGTCGTTTTTACCCCTTGGGTACGGAACCCTAAAAATCCCATAGATAAAAAACTGCAGATTTGTCGAATAAGATTTGTACATGATTAAGAATAATATTGAAGAGTCATCACCAATCGAGATTTCAATGGATAGAAATGCATTGCAAATGAGTTGCGGATATGATCGCGACCAGTGGCATCCTGTGGATCCATCATTGTAATATCAGCCTCATGTTAATGCGATAACAGCTTATTTCCATATTCATTCGTGATTTGATCGCTGCATCGTGTGAACAATACTGCATGCCAATATTGTAATCTAGTAATATTCTTGTGTTACTTCATGATACGTGTATCGGGTTGCCGTGACATGATCTGGGAATTAAATAAAACCTTGGACAGGGCTGGTAATTGGAACGAGTAGCAATCTGTCACAATTGCGGCCTTTGTGCGCGATACATTGATCTACGTATACAATGTTCGGCGACAATCGATACGGGTGCTGGTTCCGTACTGTACTTTTTTGGGGTTATTCAGGCGAAGCCAAGTTACAAACGATTCATATCGAATCTCTTTCTACAATCGTTAATGCCTTCTATTTGACCTGTGCCTGGCTTCAATGATTAGTTTTCTACTAGCGTTATCGATTGTAGATTATCAGCTTGACTACAGGTGCTGTAGTGCCTCTTGTAGTTTCGCCAGGACTGTCTGTCGTTGGAATTCATGTGACTGCTTTTTTCATGTGGAACTCAGACACAAGAGGTTTTATACGCACTTGGCATGTTTAAATAATCTTGCACAAACTCACTTATCAAAGCTGCAGACGAATATACAGAGTCAAATCACATCAAAATAAATAAACGATTTTCATAACACCATTACCGTAACATGCTCCAAATGTGGCAGAAAGTTAACGCTAGTTATCTCATATAATACTTTTCCGAGTTCATCTCGGAGCTCTTACACAAACAAGGATTACGCCCAACTTGAAATACTTTATGCAAAGCTCTGCTATTCGCGGCTCGACTACGTAATATGATGAGGCTAATGAGACCGTTAGCATCTATTCAATAGCTTTCCGATTGATGCGGATGGTACACAATGATAGGTCAAGTGTACAAGTGATCTTGGATCAGCTCGAAACGAGCCTCTAGTGCGGAAACACTACAATTCCTCTTATACGGCCTTTTCCGCCTCATAACTGGTGGAGGGCACTTCCGAGCTTGAAGCTAGAACGTTATTTGGCCTTTTTGCTTCGCAATTCCTGTTGCTTGCTACTGACTTTCAAATTGTTCCTGGTAAATAGAGGAGAGATTGGCTGATATGCGGTTGGTTCGGCATACTTCAAACTATCTTTTGAATGAAAAAGCTTGTGTATTCTTTTTGATGTGATGTTTTGGTTGAAGAAGTAACTTAAGTACTCGTTGTGTTTGTTTAGGTACCTGCAGCCTAATTGTGTAAGTGAATTCGGCAAGGCAATTTGTTTTCACGCCATTAATCGACCAATCACATGCGAGATGAAAGACGCGATGTGGATTTGCGTCTATGTGATTGGCCGATTGATGGCGGTCAAACTCTTGGCCTTGCCGAATTCACTTACGCAATTAGGCTGCTGGTCATTAAGACTTCAGAAAAGATAGGTTGTACCTAATAACATAAATTTAGCTTCGGAATTATGTGATAGGAAAAATGCTAGCTCCTAATTTCAGAAAACTGAACTTACTGAATCCGGAATAGTGCTCCCGTCATCTGGCTACCTACCTACCCTACCCTATCGTACCTACCTAGCTACTTTACCCTACCTACTTACCTACCTCTCTACCCTATCTACCCACCTACCTACCCTACGTAGGGTAACTTTTTTCATACCGAAAGTAGCCTATGTCCTTCCTCAGGATGCCATTTATCTCCTTGCCAAATTTCATTGAATTCAGTGGAGTATGCGTGAAAAGGTAACAAACAGACAGACAGAGTTACATTCGAATTTATAATATTAGTATGGATGATTGGTCAATAGGGCGAGGCGTGACTGGTGACTCAATGTGCGGCTCGGCATCTATAATGCGGAACCACTATGAGTCCGCTCATGTGTCCTCTTCCTAATCGAGTGGCCCACTCGGATGTCACCCGGAAGATGCAATGATCATGTCCAGACAATAAGCTCGTGTTTGTTCACTAGTGTTGTACCCGCGGACCTAATATTAAATTCTTACTCCACAGTTTGGCTCGTGACTTCTCTTAATTTATTGGGATAAGCCAATTTATAAAAAAAAGCCGCAGATTGCCTCAACAGGTTTTTCGCCAAGTTTCCGAATTAATCCGAAATTAGTTTCTATTCTAGGATAATTCGTTCGAAGAAATAATAAATACCGACGTGTTATTTTGTATTTCCGGGCATTATGCAAGAATACAACTCCAATTACATTACAGCAGTACGACGGCACCTGAAGTTCAGAATATTGTCACCCGTCAACATACTCAACACATTTATTGAACACGTTCTCGTTTCATTTCAAGCTTGTCTGTCAGTGTCAATTGAACGCGCCGACCCGTGCTCGGGGTCCAATTAGCGTTTTTAATAAATTGGTCTCTTTTGCATATAGTCTCATACCTTCCAAATGAACCACGCGCCGTATTTCCCAGCCCTCCGCTCTCGACTCCTACCAATCCGTGTCAAATTGACTAAATTTATGCAACTGCTGTTCCTCCACCCTGCCCCTACGCATCAAATGTCATAATTGAGAGGGGATTGCATCTGAATAATGTATTAGTGCAGATAAAGCAAACTTGGAAGTCGCACTAACTGTCATCATTTTGGGCAGTTAGATACCACTTGGATCAGGAGTGAGGACCCCTTTACACTGCGAATACAATATTCACTTTGATTAAGGGTGTGATTAAGTATCAAAATAATAAGACGATGAAAAGGGATTTTGTTGGATTAAGGATTTGAGAATAATGATTTTGGTAAAGTATATGCCTCCCTGTAGTCTTGGTGATTAATTCAACGTTGGTTTAATATTATATCGTTGGTTTATTTTAGTTCGTTACAAAAAAATATACATACACCATGGAAGTATACAAATATTATTGTTATTTTCCAGAAAATTGAGCACCGTATAAAATTCAAAAATATTCACGAGTAAAATAATAAAGCAAAGTATTGTGAAAAGAAAACTTTTGTTTGTTTGTGAGCCAAGAATTTCACGTAAAAAAAGAGTTTTCGGCTTGTTATGAACGTCGGATAGCTGTTTTTCAGATCCGTAATACATTATTATTATTATAAATAATATAATTATGCCACACCCGGCCGAAAGGGAAGCATAGAAGGGCGGGATACCTAATAATAGTAATGGACTTTTATTACACATTTTCATAAGTGCGTGCACATCTTGACACCCCCTTTATAAAACTGTTAAGTACCACCATAAAAGATTTTTCGACGATAAAAGTGCGGCTGTTTTGTTCGATATAGTTAATTCTTTGAACAACGTCAAACAGAATGAATCTTGGCAACAGTTGAATGGAATCTTTCAGATCAGATGACTGAATCTCAAAAGAGGTAGGTAACTAGTTCCAATACGCTTTGGAAGCTGGAGACAAAGACATTCAATTACCTTCTGTCTTCAAATCGTACATTATTTTGTTGATGAAACAATAGTGTAGATTTCCTTGAACAATAGTAAAGTATAGCATGTAAAACATGCACCATTTCACCATTTTCTTAAGTAAAGATTTTCTGTTAAAATCGAATTACTTTCGACGGCTTTTCTTATTTTAAGGCAATCTTACTTCAAGTCGTTTTCCTGAATTTCGGGAATAAAATAGCATGTCAGCATCTCGCTCAGTCGACTTTATGAAATATACGCGGGAAAATAACCAACTGACATATTATTTCTGTTATTCTTTCATACTCGTATAAGCGCGAAGCGAATTCCTACTCAATACGAAGTCTTAGATATAAAACACCAGTCAAGTGTCAGTTATGCTTGCGCAGTTAGTGTTCCGTACTATTTTGGTAGGCTATCAATATTTATATTCATTCCAATTCTGGAAAAAAGCAACTTGTTGTATTTTTAGCGCGCTTTTATTAGCTTGGTATGTATCTATGTATCAATGTAACGGAATCTTTGAACGTGATTTTCACCCCTTTCAAAACGTGGGATTAATTTGAAATTTAGTCAAAGTCAAAGCCAAAGTCAAAGTCAAATATTACTTTTCAACTTGGTTCAAATTTACAAGTAATGAAAGTTGATTCTACCGTGCGCGTTTAAATAGTTTGTCCCATTAGCCTTACCAAGATCTTCAGTATTAGCGACTTTTTAGTTCAATTTACCATTAAAGCGTGTTTTTTAGTTTTTAGAACTCCAATTTATTTAATTAATATACGAAAGTTCATTGTTTCTCAAACTTATGCATCAGTGTTAAGCTCTTTCTGAGGTGGGTGACCAATTTAAAAAATCGCAATGAATTTTGTGTGACCGCGATCTCGCTCTACGCAGATACAATATGTAATGTACAATATGTACGGCCCATACACGGTTCGGCTCCGCAACGCTAGCGCCACCAATTTGTCAGTGCGATCTTTCGCTTTGCCGAAATCGGTCGTGGTCGCTAAAATTTTAATTCCCGCGCACAGTAAAACATAATTTTTCAGGTTACTACTGTCATTTTAATACTGTCATTTTCGTTAAGCTTTTTATTTTGCATTGTTACGTGATGATTTTGCTTTGCTATTGAATAATGGGTATTGCTTATGTTTAAATATATTTAGGATACTACTGCTCCTATGAGGTCAGGGTTTCCTTGAAAGGCCAATAAAAAATTCATGATGGACCTTGCTAGGCCACAATTAGACTTACTATGATCATGTGCCATTAAAGTTATAGAGACAATTCGAAGCCCCATAATATTTATTTTTTACGTTTTATTTAACGTTTAGCTCGTTCTATTTTCTCGGTAAATAACAGACCAATAGGCATAAAGGGATAAGTTGTTATGATGGCCTTCCAAGGTCCTCCCACCTTATCTTATCTTTTGGAGGGGCCGAGAAATAACTCGGACACTTCGACCTCTAAACGTTTGAAGTGATTTTTAACGCAAAAATTATCAAAGGACAGCCGACAGAAAGATCAAGAGACGCTGATGATTCCATAATGATTGTTATCCACGATCATATTTTACCGCAAAAAAGCATTTGAAAATAAAATACTCCACTCAATGATATCTTTTTTCGCCACCACCAGATAGACCCTAAAACAATATCGACATACATAATGTTTGCGTAAGTGTATTGTTTATCAGAAAGGGGATGAAATAAAATTTTGGCTGCTCATCTTGTTCCCGCACGCGTCGGTTTGGGGTCCCCCAAGTTTTTTCACCCTAATGATTTGCTGTGGGGTTCTTTTCAACCCATTGTTTATTTTGGAACGATCTCTGAAATTGTTTTTTTTACACTTGATGTCGTTGCGTAGATATATTTATTTATACACATGTTTATGAGTCTGATATTTTCTCAGAGGTTGCCGCTGGGAGCTTCTTATTTGAGCGCGTTGATGTGTTTGTATTACAGTTTCAATTTACTGTGCGATCGGAGGGTAGATACACCTAATCTGTCCCTCTCAAATAACTATTACTTTAACTATTATTAGCCTCTTAAATGGTCTGCTCTACTATTAATGGATGTGCCTGGAACACCCCGGCGACAGAGCGGCTAATTTACTGGAGAAGGTGATGGGATGTTGTTTTAATGGGTTTTGTACGCCTGATAGTGACTCCCATAACTACAATATTATCTAACTATATTGTTATAAACAGCTATAATTAACCAGAGATCGGACGTTACAATGTATGACTATCCTACATCCCAACCTTTTGACAGCTGTTGTCACTCATCCTCATCTACTTTAATTCTTTACCTTTTGAACACCAAATGAGATTCAGCAGGGACCACAGTCTCCCTCGACAGCCTTTAAATAATAATCCTTTAATCGCTTCTTACGGAACCGACGTGAAGGGAGCCACAATCACGATCCCGTGGGAGAGCTGGGAGCCAAACACTAAACGACATGGATCTTGCTCTTTACGTAATTTATATCCTGTAGGCGAATAATAACGCCCACTAGCGTATCGTAAATAGAGAGTTTCGAAAAGTCACAGGTTCCTCACAAAGTAATAAGTAGATACCATTGTACCCACTCCGAAAAATTAAACACTCTTCTTGGAATTTGGGATAAAACCCGTGAAACATTTTCAACAATTACAATCACGCAAGCTGTCAACGCATTTCCATATCCTTTCATATCCTTCACTCAGCTTTATTCATACACTCGAAAACTTTTACATAATAACGCGGCCGGTTCGACGAATTTATTTTCCTTATCGTTAAGAATTTCTTTCTAGCAGATTATTGATAAAGTCATTTATTTATAAAATACGTGTATTATGTAGATTCGTTTTCTATAAATTTGTCTTTGGGTTGGGCAAGGAAAATATCGTGAGGAATCCACACGATAATCGTAAATTCTAAAGGTGTGTAATGCGCTGGGAGCAGCGATAGATAGCACCTGTCCCAGGCGGGCTACAACTACCGACACCACGTAAATACATGAACGCCTTTCGACGATATTATCCGACGTTTGACTGGCTTAACTTACCTACTACCTTAGCTACCAACCTCACAAATTATCTTTTTATCCTTACGTTTTTCCGGCCGCCATTGTTCGCTTTGTTGTAAGAAACTGGCCATTTTCCGTATTCTTCTCGGTCATTTGCTCATTAGAGAATGTGTTATTAGATCTCTCCTTTGATCAAACCTCTTTAGGTTCTAGCTTTATCTCAATATGTGCAGATAAAAAGTAATTAGTGGAATGATTCACAGTTTAATCAATTATTTAAGTTTTCGTCTTCAATGAACTGAATAGGATGAAACCGCCAACCACGACGACCACAAGTGACTGCTACCTAAACTTCGTAAACTTAACCGCTTTCATTATGATGTCAATAGAGTCGTTTACTGCCAGCAATTTGCACGTTATGCTTCATTCGCATATCAACTTAAGAGGAAACTAAATAAATAATCTCCTTACTATCCATTGGTCCTTATTTCTAGTAGATAATGATCGATATCAAGCGGCTATTTGTTGGGGAATCAATAAAGCAAACACATCGCCCTCGCTTCCCGCAGAGCGTGAGCAATAGAATCACCTCGCAGTCCCTAGAGCTTGGGCTCTGTTCTCTACAAAACACCGCAACGTCTAAATTGCCTCTGGCGACGCGTAAAAAGCAATGAAAGCATTTTCACATGACCAGTTTTCATTTCACCGACGCCCCTCTGATCCCTAAGGAATTTCAAATAGTATCTGCAGTAACTAATAATGCCGGGGGTGAGAGGGACGAACCGAACCCCGCTATGCATCCTCGTAAAACGTATTGTTATTAGAACCATCAAAGAATCTAATATTTTATTTTATACCCATTTGAATTTTATCGAAGGGAAAGAAATACATATGAAAAGTCTGTTTAAAATACAGGATGAAATAAATATGGAAATTCTGGTCGTTGAGGTCTTTTTGATGGTTAGATAAGCGAGGATAAAAATCTATTGGATCTATTTATCATTGAATCGTGCCAAAGCATTTGTACAGAAAATTATAAGGTTATTTTCATCCACTTATTTTATAGTTCACTCACACGCTTGAAAGTTCAAAGGATATTTTTCCATCTTTCCTCGTATCGAGTCGCGTGAAAAAGATGAAAAATTAATGAGGTTAAAGTAGGACGTCTTGAGAGCCAAACAACGTGGATATAAATACTGGACTGGAAGCTCTACGACCGCACGGAGGCTCGAGACGCTCGAGTTGGCCACAGACGACGACCGACAGGACTGAAACCAACACATCTTATATTGTGGTGTTTATTTGCAGGATTCATACGGCATGTAGAAGAAACACAGCCAAGTCGATACGCAAGGTAATAAGTTCATACAACCATGATAAAACATTTTATATATTATGTTGAAGTCTGTTTATTTACTGCGAGCGATTACATTATAAAATAATAAGGCGAAAAATATATTCAATGTTGCTTAATTATTTCTGATTATTACATTTGTATACACTTAATTAACATTAGGAATTTGATTCCAATGTTTTCCATTCCTCACAAACAGACGTAGGTACCTATTTATTTTAATTGGATTATTTTGCTCATGGTTTCATAACGAGCAGGCAGGCGGAAAATGGAAAATATCTACATTTTGTTACTTACAACATTTTGTAGATATTTATAACAGGTAGAAAGGAAATGTTTAGTTGCTTTAATTTAGTTTTAGGCTATAGTTAAATTTGACTATTTATATCCGATATCAACTGAGGAGAATTATCTCTGCTTAGGTATTCTTGAAGCAGGTAACATAGGTATCTTGTATCTTACATGTAGGCATTTCTATACCAATGTCTCCGATGCACTTACACTTATTGGTATATCTACTTGTCAAAAATTCTGGTATCTAAACTCTAGGAACGAATAGAAAAGCGGTTTTTATGGGAGCGTCTCTTCCAATACTTTTATACCTGGACTCCATGTTAAAAACCAGAAAATCGTTACGGTGTAAGGTGTAATTTATTGACATTAAAGAGGAGTAAGTAGGGACTTGTTACTTATCTGGAATGTATGTAGTTTGGGAGTGGGAAGCCTGAAACTATAATGACTCTTCCCGCCATTCTACTTCTGAGCACAAAAGACCCTCTCGCAGTCCCGAGGGTGGAATCAGCCACATTGAAGGGTGGCTCGGCTCTCGGCGCTACGTGGTCGCCGCCCCATACATAATATATGCATTATCTTAGCTACACAAATTGCTTTGACGTGACGAAACGTGTTTTATTGCTCGTTTACTAACTACGAGACCGACATGTTTTATACCATCTGCCAAAAACCCGGGCGCGGTTTTGATTACGATTTCAGAACTTGATAAGATTGCTACGAATTTGTTGTTTCGACTATAAACATGGAAATAACACTGAAACTAGAAATGTTAATCCTTTGGATTTTGGAATACCTATTATTCCATTTTTTTTTTGGGTTTATCCATTGTAGGTGCGTGTCCAGAGTTTGCAATCTATCTGTTTGTTACAGCGTCACTCGAATAATTCGGCTTCCCTACTGGTTACATTTTTCCTGAAAGTTAACATTGAGGAAACAGCGTAAAAAATTATTTCCCTAGTAGAGTGAGGTATAAAACCTTCACTGTTAGTTTACCACTTTAATTAAAGCATCACAACTTTCGCTAAGTTTGTGCTGGCAATGTCAAAGTCACAAGTTGTCAAACGCAGAGGAGTGTGACTGGGTCACTTCGTACGCTGTGATCCTCAACGGCAACGGTTTGACTTTGGAGCACTTCGGACACTGGCCATTAAAACTTTCGCTTTCCTTATAAAATATTTCCTTTTATACCTTTATTAAAAATACCGAATTAAATTACTTCGCTAACACACATTTTTCCCTCTATAGACTCGGGTTTTATTTTACTTACCAAATGTAAAATTATTTTTAAACATATAATATCAAAACGAACCTACCATATTTAAATTAAGTTGTCAGATTTCGTGCCAGTTTTTCAGCAGTAATATCCAAAAAAAACTTTTGTTTAGCGTTTACCTCCTATTAGCGTTATTCTTGTAAAACAAATTAGAAGTATATGGCCTAGTTTAGTAAAACCATAAGTCCGTAAGCAGATTAGTAAAGCACGCGACATTCGGCACTCTTTATAATTTTCCAAGAGCTTTAGGTAAGCCGTTGTATGAATAAGGTGCCTTATTAAACTTTGCAGTTTTATAATTACCAGTGCAAGTAAACTGATTGGCTTGGAAACAAAATAGGGATCCTAAATATGACCGTACCTACATTTTATCCTTATTGGCTCGTTTAATATAGGTCAAAAACCGTTTTCATATAAACGACTTTTCGGGCGAAAAATCTACATGCCTTCCAATCTACGTGTTATAGGAAAACATTTTGCTAACACGCATATTTACACGGTTTTATTGTACTTTAAGCCGTTTTACAGATTACCGTACCTCGTCTAAATGAAGACGGATTATGTTAATACTTCGGGATATGCTTTGTGGACATAAAGTTTATGCAAATGTTACGCAAGTTCGTATGTTAATCACGTATTAGTTTCTAGGCGGTCAGAGCTGGGAGCAGTGTTTAACTTGAGGATATAATAAGCAAGGAAAACAGCTAAGGTTTCTTCATCTGGTACCTATAGCTACATTAGAAGAGAAGGGCGAACTGGGGCGATTAAATCCTACGGAAGACTAGGCACATAAATTTATAAATCTATTATGCATCTTAAATCGTTTTAAAATGGTGAATTGGAATTCAACATAATAATGAAGCCAGAGAAGTAGAATGAATAGTGTGATACAATCTAACATATCATGAAACAATTACATTTATCGAAGATGTTTAGGGGCTTTATATCTATACCGACTTCAAAGAAAAGAAGTTCTCAATTCGACTATTATTTTTTTGTATTTCTGTTCAGCGATAGCTTCGCCAATAGTTAACTGATTTTTATGATATGTTTTTTGTTTGCTGATGTACTAAGTCTCAAATAGGACACAATCCCCTCTGTCTCCCATTCCTACTACTACTGCGGAGTAGATACAGGGGACAATTGAAACTCATTAATGCGTGGAGACGTTTCTTACACGTGGAAAAGATACGTAGATTGTAGGCACTGTTCTTCGGAGCAAATAACTTAAAGAATAGGTAAGTTGGGCACACGTGTAATACAATATTCTAAATGGGCGCCCTGGGACGTTTACCTTCTTATAATAATAATAATTTTTTGTTAACATGTCTTCAAAATGTTTCTTAATAAATTAACTTTTTTGCTGTGGTGACATCCTATGGATAAGTACCCTCTGTCTGAGGAGAATGGAAGGTTATGTCGGACTCCTCCCACCTACCGCTAAAACCTCAAAGTTCCTCCCGCTACCATAAGTCGGAAGCCCGGCAAACAAGTAAAGTGTGGACATTTACCGTTTCTGAAATTAATTAGTGTCCGTTTGTCAAAGAAACTGGAAAATAATGAAAATGCTACATTTTTGAGAGCGTGTCCGTTTCCGCATTGTTAAAATTTTAATGATCACGCTGCGAAAAGCCTACTTAATTTTTTCGGCAGCCGGCATAACGTCACTAGTATAGCTAATTACCTTTTTTTGTAGGCGGAGGGAAACCTTCAAAAGGCGCCTGATATTTTGGGGAAAAGACCAGGGAGTGTGAGATTTTATCTCACTAAAACCACCATCATGGAAACCCCGGGAATGACCACCAGCACGTACAAGAGGCTCCGTAACCTCTTAAAAGACCACGGTACCCCGGGACGCCATCTGTGCAACGCCTGTTAGGGCACATCCCTAGGGAGACTGAAAGAGCGTCTCCCCTGACCCTCACATGTGCACGGCAGCACGTGATCACTATGCCAACTTCATTACTGGAGTCAAAAACATCAACAACAGTTGAAATCCTCAGACGGTGCGCCCACCGCGGCAGTTTGATGTTATAGACACCCTGTGTCTCTCTTAGTCTGGTCTCGCACTTGGGACTTTCCGGCATGAGTGATTCTACCGGCAAAGCCCCCAAGATCATTGAAACGTGCAAACCCCACCACGACGACAAACTACAAAACGGGCGGCTGAATTTGCCGTCAACAATTTACCAAACCACAACACGCAGGTTAGGTAATATGCTCAATTAGTTACTAACACTACCTGTATACCATAATGCACGATTAACTACTGATCTTACTTCTCTAGTTAACGTTTGCGAGTTCACTAACTAAATACATGGGCTGGTTATATCGTAATACTATTATAGACGACAAAGTTTGTGAGGATGGATGGATGTTTGTTTTCACGCAAAAACTACTGAACGGATATTGGGAGAAGTACTAATATTGGGAGAAGTACTAATATCTATAAAGCGGGCGGAGCCGTGGGCGGCAGCTAGTTGTACATAAGTTTTTCAAAATATCAAAGGAATACCTGATAAAGGTAACTCAAGAATAATATATTACCTACCACTTTTTTCTCTTGGATGCTAATAGGTATACCTTACTACCTTCTCAAGAAAACACCGTCTCCAAAGTTTTTAGCAAAACTTCGCCAAAGTAAATTAACTCACGTTAACGGGGTTATTGTGCTTCTCAAGATGAACAATTTCTGTTCTCTTCAAAACTTTCAGAAAACAATATGCCAAAATGAATGCTGCATATATTATAGAAAGGAATTTACGATTCCCCTAAGCAAAAGTTCAAGAGGGACCGTCTTAAAGTTTTTTGGAACTGTTCGAAGCCACGTGCACCATTGTGATGTAAATGAGGTAATAATGAACTACATAAATCTTGGATAACTGGGATATTGGATACTTGGCGAGGAAATGCAGGATGACCCCAATATATACGTGGTGGCTTTCTTATGAGAACAGCGGTGAACAAGGCCGGAAGACTCATAACATTCGGTCGTTTCTATGTTAAAGATTACCATTCGATACGATGAGGTTTGATTAAAAAGGAAACTACTTATTTTGTGGCAAAATCCATGGTGGCTCACAGAATCAAAGCGAACTTCTTGCCAAAATGAAAATGTCCAACAAGATAAGAAATAGCAATTTTTACGATGGATTAACTGGCTGTTTAAATCTAGGTACCTACGTTTGCGAGTATAATAGGTCTAGAGTCCATGTCGATAAGGGTCGCAGTCTAAACGGAATCACTAATAGACAGCTGATCAACACCTGCGAATGCCTATGTGACCGAACGATACGGGATACGGGAACCCCGGCAAAAGAAAAGCCCGCCGGATGCGGTTTTAGTAGTAAAATGGCGGACATAACCCTAAGGAAGGTGTTGTAAATATATCAGCTGATTATCAGGAAAAGAGGTGATCTTGAGTGCAGCGATACTTACCTACAGCTGATCTGTAAATAGGTGATCGCCTGTAGTTTTTACCAAAGTTTACACTGATTTTTGATTTCGTAGATTATACTGACATTTGGTGGGTTGCCACTTTACCGTTACATAAAAATTGTGTTGAATCCTCAGCGATCGAAAGTCAAGTAAGAAACTAACGGCCCTTATTTTATTTCAACTCATTTATGTCAAACTACATTTTATGGATCGCATTTATTTTATTGTTGATTTCTTATATGTAACAATAATAGTTTATGTGATATGTTAATAAGTACTGGTATATTTAAATCTATTACGTTTATATTCATAAAACATTTATTTACACCAATAATTAAAATTAAATTGAGGAGTCACGTTACCATTCGATGGGTCACTTATGATTGCGCCTTACCTACAACACTATGCTCCGTGCTTGCAACATAAAAAATAAGGGGTTTTTTTTGGCGGGATTTTTTCGAGTGCAGTTCAGCGGCTGTTAATATTATTTGCAAATTGATTCCTAGTGGATATTGTGATATAAAATTGGTGTAGTTTTGTGTCTCAACTGTCTACGCAACTGGACAATATGTGAAATCATTGACAGAAGCGATCTTAGGATAGTGGAGCGGAGAATTTTGTCATTTTGTACTACGAAATAAAAACTCAAGAGTTTAGTGGAACAACTCATTGATCTTCCATTCGCTTCTATATTTGCCTTCAATTTTGCTGAACAATTGAAAATTTAATTTTCAAATCGTTCATGCAAATTGGCAGTTTGTCCTCAAAGAAATAGAACAAGCTCGCACGTGTAGAAATATAAGTAGGTATCTAAGGTTTTAATCTCAGAAGAAATTACTAGAAATCTGTTGACGAAATTAATATACAACATTGTATGAATCTAACTTCAAAAGTAAATAGGTGGCCTACGGCTTTTATGTGAAAATAAATATCAAAATTAGGATATATTTTATCTGTCTTCTAGCAAAATGGCCAGGTTTTACAGGAATGACTACGGCAATGATACTCGGATTACACGAGGCTAGATTTTCTAGGGTAGCAACAAGCTAGTTACTCTGGGCTTATGTATACGAACTGTCGCCAGTTCCGCATTTATTTATTTATTATTATAATTACTCTCTGCACTTACAGTGTCACCCAAAACGTACAGAGAGTCAATAATTACATTAATACGACACATATAAAACTAAACAATTCCTTAAGTAAAACATTAAAATTCATAAATAATTAAAAATAATTTCAATTTAAAATAAAATCAAAATCAAAATCAAATATTTTTATTTTACATAGGCCTACATGGGCACTTATAAAACGTCGACAAAAGGTGCACAATAGCCATTCAATAATCAAATAATACCTAATAATAATATAAGTTATAATCATCATTCATTCATTTAACAATGGTTCCCTATCCATTTACATAAAAACTTTAAACATTGTATAACATGACATAGGTACTTTTGTTTATCCTAATTATATTTACGCATAACATTGTTTTCAGCTTACTCATAATTGGCTGTAATAGTAGTAAAATAAGTGTGTTAAGGTATTTTTAAGAGCTGTCGATTTTGTGATTAATAAATAATAGTACATTATGGTACAAGTGTGCAATGTTGGTGATTACCGCTGAGGCGCCATTGAGACCCGAGCCGTAGGTGAGGGTCTTAAGAGAGCCGAGGACGGTAATCATCAATACACACGTGTATCATACGACGTTTTTCAACACACTTGTGAAGAAAATAATACAAACAATCATTTTCAACAGTAAAAACGAGTTGTGAATTTTTTTTCACAATGGCGGGCAAAATTAATCAGTTTTCCTATGCGCGCGCATCTAACAATGGCGATCGGCCATAGACTAAAAGAATGAGGTTTCTTTTTTTTTTTTTGCTTTTCGTGGATAGTGCCACGTACAAAATAGGGCATTTAAATTTTTCTTAATTACGGAGCAAATAAAATTTATATTTGAGTGAAAGTTTTATTTATTAAGCACATACAAGTTGAAATTAATACGAAGTTGCATTAAATGAGCAAGCAATAGGTACATTAATTTATTTGTACTATTGAGCACGATCTTTTTGCATCGAAACTTTTTTAAGAACAAAGCAACTCAACCAATAAATTAAAAAAAACTCTATAACTCACTTGTGAATAATAGCAATGAAAAAGTCACAGTTTGATAACAGGTATCATTATGTGCCTAATTGCGGTGAAATTAGAGCCACTTTATGAGCAAGTGTGTTGAAAATAAATAAATAATATTTTTTTGCATAATTCGTCTAATACATAATAATGTTTAAGCATAAAATTCTAAAGCATAAATTTGTTTTCGCATAATGATATTAAAACATGTTTTTAAATGTAACAAATACAATTTTTTTTTTTTTTTTGTACGCGTAATAATTAACTCCCAATTTTTTTTTGGTTTTTTCTGTAAGAAGCATGCAAACAAGCATACACCATGCATGCAGCATGCAAACATGTAAACAAGCATACACCATGCATGGAGCAAGCATGCAGCATGCAATCAAGCATACAGCAAGCATGCAGCATGCAAACATGTAAACAAGCATACACCATGCATGCAGGATGCAAGCAGCATGCAAAATGCAGCAGGCATGGTTTCTGTCACGGCGCCGGCGCTGCGGGGCTCCGGCGATCACACGCGAGCAGCTCGTCGCAGATGTATTTAAAAATAATTTCAATTTAAAACTTCATTTTAAAATTTAAGACCTCGGCTTCGGCAAGCCGAAGTCGAAAACCACCTGCTCCTCAGCTCGCGGGCCGCCTCGCCCCTCCGCTCCTACACGATTTTAAATAACTCTCTAGGGGTAGGGCAGAGACAAGACTATGTGGAGTCGGTTTTGCAGCGATTCGTTTCTGTCACTAAAAAATAAAATACGTAAAAATAACTCAAATTTGTTTTCGTCATTCCTATTATTTTTATGCCTTAATACTATTATGCTAATATTAATTTGGGCTAATAACATTATGCGAATTAAAATTATGCCAAAACAAATTAGCCTTCAAGATAAGCCAACAAGATAGCCGCCAACATTAACTGTATGCCAAAAAAAATATGGCAAAGAATTATTATGGCAAAACAAATTATGCCAAAACAGTTATGTCAAAGTATATTAGGAAAAAGTAAATTATACAAAAAAGAAGGGATCCCTTTAACAATAATCATTTCAATAATATAATCGATTAATTTATTAATTATGTGCTAAAACAAACATTGCATTTAATCAAAAATTAACGTATATTCCAGTGAATATGTCCACATCCGGCTGCTGAGCAGTCAGTGTATTGAGCAATGATACCGCCTGATTAGTAGCGGCATATTGTGCAGTACGAGTCCGGACTCTGGAAGCATGAGGCACTCTGCCGTCCGAATGACCTCCGGCAAGTCATTGACCATGACAAGGAATTGGGTTGGGCCAAAAGTGCTTCCCTGACTCACTCCAGACTGGGTTGTATACGTGTCAGACCGATAACCGGCGAGATGAACATATTGCCTACGATTAGCAAAGTAGCTACATTTAGTAGTTTAGGCGTAAATCCTATGGCCGAGAAATTATTTAATAGCACGTCATTATGAACCCGGTCAAAAGCTTTTTTTAAATCAAAATATGCTGAATCTACCTGCTTATTCCTGTCCATTTCAGTGACAGCATAATCCACAAGATTAACTAGGTTGGTTGCAGTTGACCTACCAGCTCTGAAGCCATGCTGACACTCGCTCAGTAGCGGTTTGATCTGTCTGGTTATGTGTCGGTTCAAGATAGACTCATAAAACTTGCCGAAGGCCGACAGGACCGCAATAGGCCTGTAGTTTGAAATGCGAGACCTTGTGCCATCCTTGTGTATGGGAGTCACACGAGAAAGTTTCCAAAGCGACAGATAAGAAGCGCTGTCGACAGCGAGATTAAAAATAAGTACTAATGGTACCATAAAAGCCGTTATGCAGTCGTTCACAATAAACGGAGGGATGCCATCTGGCCCAGTGGATGACTGGGGTTGTAAGCGCTTGACAGCTAGCAGCAGATCTTTACTGCTTATGTTGTCCAGCGCAATACGGGATGATGATACATCTTCATCATCATCATCAGCCTATAGCAGTCCACTGCTGGACATAGGCCTCTCCAATTTCAAGCCATTTGCTTCGATTTTCGGCAACTCTTATCCAGCTGCTACCAGCCACCCCGCGAAGATCGTCACTCCACCTAGCCTGAAGGCGTCCCACCTTACGTTTTCCAATTCGCGGTCTCCACTCAAGAACACGTCTACCCCAACGGTCATCGGTTCTACGACTTATATGACCGCCCATTGCCACTCCAGCTTGCTTATTCTGTGAGCTATGTCGACAACTTTGGTTCTCTGCCGGATCACCTCGTTTCGGATTCGATCCCTTAGTGAGACTCCGAGCTTAGCACTTTCCATAGCTCGCTGAGCAACTATGAACCGATGAACCAGCCGTATTGTGAGTGACCACGTCTTGGCGCCGTAGATCATAACAGGTAGGACGCACTGGTTGAAGACTTTGGTCTTCAGGGTCTGTGGATTACGTGACGAGAAGACTCGACGAAGTTTTCCAAACGCCACTCAGCCCAGCTGTATTCTTCTATTAGACTCCTTCTCAAAGTTGTTCGTACCAAACTGCAGAGTTTGCCCTAGGTAAACGTATTCTTGAACAACTTTGAGAGCACCGCCATTGACCACAATCGGTCCCGGAGTGACGTGTGAATTGAACATAACCTGGGTTTTGTCCAAGTTCATCCGGAGACCGATGCGTGCAGAAGAACCAGCTAGGCCGTTCAGCATCAGCTGCAAGTCATGCAGTGACTCTGCCATTATGAAGGTGCCATCCGGAAATCGCAGGTGAGATGTACTTGCCGTTTATATTAATGCCGCCTCCTTCCCAGTCCAGCAACTTAAACATATCCTCCATCGCGTTGCTAAATAATTTCGGGGAAATAACGTCCCCTTGTCTAACCCCTCGACGCAGTGATATATATGCTTAGTTTGCCGGTTCTGACTTTGGACGGTCATTGTTGCGTTTTTATAAAGACATCACAGCACTTGGATGTATTGCCAGTCCACTTAGCATCGCTGCATAGACTCCAAAACAGACCAGGTTTCAATAGAGTCAAAAGCCTTCTCATAGTCCACAAAAGCAAAACACAGGGGCTGATTATATTCTTCAGACTTCTGTATAATTTGACGCACTGTGTGGATGTGGTCTATGGTGCTGTATCCACCTCGGAACCCGGCCTGCTCCGGTGGTTGGAACTCGTCGAGTCTTCGCGCTAGACAATTCGTGACGACTCTCGAAAACAACTTATATACGTGACTAAGAAGCGAAATGGGTCTTGTCACCCTTTTTGTAGAACAGAATGACCACACTCCTTTGCCACCCTTCTGGAGTTCTCCCAGAGAACAGGACAGAATTGAAGAGCTCCCCAAGCTCTTTCAGTACTGGACGTCCTCCCACTTTCAGTAGCTCGGTAGTAATCCCGTCCTCACCCAGCTTTTCCAATTTTAAGCTGTCTGAGAGCCGCCTCGATTTCGTATTGGCTTATATATTTATCTCAGGCAGGTCTTCTGTGAAATGGCGGGTTAAGGTGGCTCTAGAATCCTCATTTTTGGGATCAGGCTGAGATGCATGCGTTGCGTACAATTGGCCGTAGAAGTTTTCAACTGCCGAAAGAATCTCCGGCTTCGAAACGACGTTATTCCCATTAGATGTATTAGTTGACTACTACATCGTCAGATAGCTCCTCCCAAGTGACTGGACAAACACTTTCGACCACCAGTTTTGCTCAATCGCTTTCTCTATAGAGAGCGTGTTGGCTCGTCGGAGGTCGCGTCGTACCATTTTCCTGATATGTTTATTCAGTGCCCGCTGTTCTGACGAAGTGACCGGTGGCTTTATACGTCGTTCCGTTTTTATTAGCATATTTATGTATTTCTATGCATGCTTGTAAATTAAGCCCATAGTATTAATTAAATTAAGTTATTTTAAATTAAATTATATTTAATTATTTTGTCATGTAACAAATTATTATTATTAAATTATAATGTATTATTTTAAGTTCAATTGAGTTTATTAGCATAATTAAGATTGTAATTTTGTATTATTGTAATTTTAGCATCCAATAAACTAATGTGAAGATTGACTTGTAACTTTTAGCTGAAGGAGGAAGGCGCCGGTGTCTGTAACAGTTTATACTAGTACAGATATCGTCGTTCACTCTATCTTTAAAAATAAAAAAATACCTTAGTAGTTCAGTGTTTGTGATTAGGATAGATAAATTGTACCCATTTTTGATGAATAAATTTTACTTTTATAAGCTTCAGAGTTTTCTCCGAAAGTTTAGACTTCCTGCCCGTACGTCGCATCTTACAAAATCTCGCACCTTCCTCCCTGAGGATTGCCACCATTTGGTCGAGCGCCTGGTCAACGCTATTTGCGGTTTCCACCGCAGCAAAACGGTTATCCAGGTCTGACTGGAACGCTTCAGATCCCAACATTGTTTGGAGTATATTTGGACGGAGCCTAGACTTCATCAAACGAGTTCTCTCAAGCTTGCAATTGATATTCAGGGAGCTTCGAACGTAATCTTAATCGCTGCCGATCACTAAGACATACCTGAATATGTGCTTTTTATTTGTTATGATGAAGTCTATCTCATTTTTGGTCACGTTGTCGGGGCTTCGCCATATCCACTTCCTTTGGGGCTGTTTCTTAAAGAAGGAATTCATTACGAAAAGCCTCTCTCTTTCTAGGAAGTTGACAAGCATTTGCCTCCTATATATAGCAAGGGCTTATCCGGTAAAAATACAGATTTAAAATAGTTTGCGAAAGCATTTACAGCGTCTATACCAGTCACTGTTTTGTCCTCATATTCATACTCCGGACAGCTTTCTCTGGATGAGCGCTGTTCCTTAACAAAAGACCAGAAGCTTTTCGGGTCCATCTCTGCTCGTTTGATGTAGCTATCATAAGCAAGCATTATTAAAGTTTTAACCTGTTGCCTATAAATTTTGTACATAGTAATGTAGTACTCATTATTTAACACTTCCCTAGATTTTTTTAGATATATGTGGTGTACTTCATCTGTATACTTTGAATTATGTCAAGAGTGTGCCAAGCCAGGACGTTAAGAGTTAGTAATATTATTTAGGTTCCTGCTGTAAGAGTATCTTGAGATATCCCTGCGAAAAGATTTTACAAGTTTTTCACAAAATGATGTTTCCTGTGTAAAAAGTTAACATTAATTGTAGATTTACATGTTGTTAATGCTAAATTGATTACACAACACATAAAGTAAAATTTTGTTTTCCAGAATCGGTCAGATGAAAAACTGAAGCACATTTTTTATTTCCGCGACTGTTTCAAATCGTGAAATTCAGCCGAGTATTAACGCCATAACGGTTGGTCTATTTGTTGAGAAATGAGGTGTCAAATCCTGAATAGGGCTGCGCTAAGAAATGAAAGAAACAAAAATGCCAACAACAAATGTTTCTCGAGCGAGGCATTTAAATTAAATATTAAAATCTATGGGAGACATAAAAATGATGTAACTTTGGTGAAAAGTTAATCTAATTTATTCAGAAGATCAAAAGAGGGCTTGCTTTTTTATTTTACACCACACTAACTGATATACCTACTTATTCTTGTAACATCGTAGGTTTACATAAAATTGCGTATCTTCTTTCATCTTTGAAGAAAGCTTCTGAACGATTTTCCGATACTTAGGTGCTTTATAAGTTGTTACTATAGCCGAGGTTGTATTGTGATTTGAAGATTTATTCAATAGCTATACTCACCTAGTCACCTATGTACACATACTGTGAGCACTCCTCACCTATTTACAGGCAACCTCCTTGCCTATTATAAGACTGGCAACAGATAACTATTTAGTTTTGGAAGGTGATTGAAATCGAAACGTTAGGAAATAATTGAAGATGTTTTTGTTTAGCTTTGCTTGTCACTTCGGTACAAGCCGTCTTAGGGCAGGCATGTTGTTGATACAAATTAATTTCTGAGTATTATTTAGAGCTCTCTGAACTACCCCCTCATCTTGCCATAATAACCTGCGCTCAAGAGAATATAGATAGAAGAACCAGAGGTAAATCCATATATATTCTTAGTGACAGTCAGGCTGCAATCAAAGCCATGGCATTCTACAAAGTGGACTCCGGACTTATACTGGATGCTATCCAAACCCTAAACAGGCTTGGGAATTACAACAGGGTAAGACTGATGTAGGTCCCTGGGCACAAAGGATTCCATGGTAACGAAGTGGCTGATGAACTGGCAAGAGAGGGCTCTGCAAATGATTTTGTGGGTCCAGAACCATGTGTAGGCATTTCGACGTGTCTCGTAAAAGCCGCATTTAGGGAGTTTGCAGATCACAGACAACGAACTTATTGGCTGTCTAATACCGGTCTACAACACTCCAAGAAATTCCTAGGCTCTACGTTCAATGCCCGGGAATGCATTTGGAACATGAGCAGGGGGCAAATCCGCTTCACTTTGGAACCAATGACATGCTCATGAAGATGGGTCTAACCGCGACACCCATGTGCAGGTTGTGTGGGGAATATACGGAATGCATGGAGCACCTTCTGTGCACATGCGATGCACTGGCTGGTAAGCGAATGAGTCTCCTAGGGGTTGGATATCCCAAACCAGAAGACTACAGGCTCATATCTCCCAATCTCGTTGTAAAACTCATGAAAACGGTTTTCAACGAGATTGGGGAGGAGTAAGTTATCTAGGGGACCACAATAGATCCCAATGGGTCGAAGTGTCCGAGTTTTTTCTCGGCCCCTCCATAAGATAAGATAAGATACTCCCTCATAGTACATAGAATCTATGTTTGAAACATATAATAAATCTGATGTATTTTATGTTTCGAGGGATAAAGATAATACTGACAAAGCTATAAATACTTCTTATCGGTCGATCAGTAATAAATACTTCAAACTAGGCACGATTAACTAATCCACAAAACTAACGAGCTAATTAAAAACACAATTAAGTAAGCACCAATTCAATGACCTTATTTATATAAGGTTACATTTCTGTATGAACCTAATATACGATGTTTCCCTTCTATAAAGGAAAATATAACTAGGAACATTTTACTTCTTCCGCTTAGCACCGTTTGAGCTATTCACCAGCTTCCCCGCTAACAAAGAATTCTCCATTGCGGTTATGTCGGTCGTGCTCGGCGCTTTGTAGGTATTTTCCCATTTTCAAGATTTTCAGCGAGCGTTGAGGTAGCGTAACGACCGATACCACTTACAGTATTGACGGCTAGAGAGGCTCAGTGGCTTGGTTCTACGATACGGGTCGTGGATTCGATTCGCAAGCACAGAGTCAGTGATAAGTAGTTGTTTGTGCCATAGACAAAAGTAAAGGAAAATTACTCTTCTCATAGAAAAATATACTGCCAATCACTCAACGATCGTAGAATACAGATATTATTGAAAGAAACTTTTGATAAAACTGAGAATTTATTTTTGGCCTCGAGTTTCGCCATAATGTGAAGAGAAAGTATATAGGTAACAGTAGCATGTGACAAGCAATGCGGTATAATTCTTTTTTTAAAAGAACATGCTTAAAAGCTGAATTTATTTTCTAAATCTATATATATTTGATTTAGAAAATTTTACATATTACTTGACTCCTACCTTGGTTATTCCATAACCAAGGTAGGAGTCAAGTAATATGTAGGTACGGACAGGTAGGTGTATCTTTTATTTACTAGAAAACCCACTATTTCAAACGTTTATATCAAAAAATTAAGTTTGTTAATAATAAAGATCCCCAAACTAAATCGACGCTTTTATGTTTCTCAGTCGAACTGTAAAGGTCTGTGTGCAGTTTTTCTAGTGAAGAATGGCCTAGTAGCAGATAATTAATCTTCATCTAACCAAAAGCAAGCGTGATATCGGTAGAACATGAAACTGGTTTCCTAGGCCTGAGTCTAAGTCAATCAAGAATTCAAGACCATAGATTTTTTTCTATTATAGATTATCTATGACAGATGGTTTTTTTTTAGTTCTGAAGGAGGCAAGGATGAGTAATGAAAAATACTGGTTCATTCATTCTCAGTGTTTTCCCTGTAGATTGCTAACATGAAAATTAAATAAAATTCAATTTTCGGTAATAATATATCGGCAATTTTATCATCAATAAATATAATGATTCAGTTATAAGCGCGTGTAAAGCCTCGCGAATAATTTAAACACCACCCTTGATAGATAGCTCATAGCTGTTGAATATTTTACGCGGCTTTTTGTCTTTGGCAGTGGTAGAATATTATTTATTTATAAGTACATAGATATTGAAATTAATGCTGCCATTTAATTTACTCTTAGACGAATTGACGAAAGTTTCCTTCTTTTGTCAATTTGTCTCAGATTAAATTAAGTAAGTACCTAGTAACCAAACTACTTATTTCTCAATTTATTCTAGTCTTACATTACACAGATTGTTTTGTTCTATTTGAAGACAATTGCTGTCAATCTTCCACAGAGGATAATCTTCGCGCTATCTACCATTACATTATGTAGAGCCATCATGAATAGTTTAATTATTGTGAGCACGTGTCCATAATATAGTGTACGGCTTTCGTCTGTTATCACTTAGGTTAGGTTGACTTACATTATTATTATGTACTTACTCTAAGGTAAATTATTATTAGGTACCTACTAGGTATGAGTATAAACTTAGATGTAACTTGATGGATTTAATGTTTAGGTCCTTACCTATCTCTTAATAACTCCAGCACCATTTTTTTAGTTAAGTAATGTGTTTTATATTTTTATTTTAAATATTGCCACTTTTTTCAATATTTTGGTTTTCCAAGCTGTATTTAGATTTTTCTTAAACTGTTTTTAAAAAGGCTTCTGTCTGTGCTAATGTGGATATAATTAAGTATTGCCACACGTTATTTTTGTTAAAGCTGCCAGTAACAACAAAAGGGAAATAAAATAAGAAAATGAAGCCAATCAACGTAATAAACATTCGGAGTTATATCGATAATGATATTGCCGTTAATTGTTACGCCAACCATCCGATCCACGATCCACGCCATATTCCGCTAATGACGCACGATTGGATCGAGGCATCGAGGCCTTCCGAAAATTATAAATATTTCATGCTTCATTCACATAATTTCGTAATGTACGAAGAACCGGCAACTTTGACTACAAACACCGTTTCGATGATTCGAATAAATAGATTACCTTGGGTAAAAAAAGAGGTGAGAAAAATACAAAACATGTTCCCGTCGTGAACATCAGGCCTTTTTGTCGTTTGTTTGCGACATTGTTTTTCAAAGTATATTTCATGTTCCGGATAAATTCCGGTAGGTGCAGAGTCGGCACCTCGAGGGTCATGTCAACATAACACAATCATAATCTAACCTTATCTATAAAGTCGACACGAACTGGGGAAATGCCGACATCGCACACCTTATAGCCAGTGTCCTTATCGTCACATATTTATAACTTTGGCTGTACATAACTGAATAGAAATATGCTGAATTCCATTCAGGGAATTAACTAGAATTTATATAGTCTAGATATCTTATGAGCTGTGTAGGACTAGAAATTAAAGAATAACAAGGTTTTTGTAGTAGTTATCGTCTCGCTCCAGAGCTCTCGCCGACGGATGGAAACGGCAATGGTAGCTAATCTTGCTATCGATCGATTCCTAGTCGAGTTTTGAATTGTGATCGAAGGCTCGTTACTGTCTGAGTGGGAGAGGTACTGCTGTAATACTTAGTGATTAACTCAAAATCAATATCTCTAAACATCATCAGTAAGGTACTTATGTGTGGAATATTAGTGATCGGACCAAAAACCCTTGATTTGTTTGGAATATGTGAAAACTTCCGTAATAAGTAGGTACATTCGAGACCAACGCAGTGTATATAAAAGGAAAAATTATTTAAAAATATGACAAATGTTTCAATAAATCCGCCATGATTTAGGCGTGGACAGCTAAAAATGCTACTTTAGAATATGACCCCTATATTAAATTATTATTTTCATTCCATTTGATTTATTAAAATTTATGAAAAGGAATTTCATAAATTTTCGCTCCCTTTATTTGCATATACTTTACACCTGTTTATTAAAAACAGCGAATCATAAATTACCTTAGATTGTTTTAAATAAAAAGCAATCTGAATCCAAATATCACTTGGAGTTGGAAGATGGCGAATATAATGGCTACGACGTTGTCCAAAGTTCTTACTAAAAGATAAATTACCTGCAGTAGAATACTTCTAGCTGTTGAAGAAGCTAAGAAGTTTTAAATTATTTTAAGAACAAAACAACAACCTAGTTACCAAATAGCTAGAAAGTATAGAGACGGGTATGTACCAACCATATTGATCGTACCTTCAATCAAATTACGATTGCCTCATGTACTTTGCGATTGCTTTTGTAACACAAATGTCTCTGAAAATCAGTATTCTTCCATGGAACTTAGATCAATTTGACGCCTAGTGGCCAGTGTGGATAGGAATCCGGACAACCACGGACGACAGACTTGCCATTAGCCTAGCTGACAAGACTCGGCAGTTCTGTAATCATACATTTTCTCAAAAATGGTATGTAATGTTGTCATAACATCTCTAAAAAGTATACAGAAAGTGAATTCTACCGGAGACTTATTCACAACTGTCCAGTAAGAAGCGAGATTTTAAATTTGGAATCTCCTATTGTCCAGTAAGTAAGTATGTAATTTACTTACTGGACAGTAGTAGGGATTGGTCCGATATATCAAAACGTAACTTATATCGGATATGTGTTAGATATCATATCATATAGATATCTATATCAAAATAACCGATATTACAAAAACTGTATCTAATAAAAAACTTACTAGCGTGCGAGAACGAATAAGTCAAAACTTAAAACCGTAACAATACGGAAACGTACGAACTACGAATAAAACGCAAACTTCACAAACGATAGGAACCATATGCGCTACCTCTCTTTCTAAGTATTATTTCGCGTTCGTTGTTAGTTTGCTCATCTAAATAACATTTTAACTTATGCAAACTACTAAATGATATCGATATCTGAAAACCGTTTTCGATATCGATATGAAAACTGTATATCGGTTACATAACCGTTTGTGCAAAAAACCGAAAACACCCATCTCTAGACAGTAGGTCTTCCTCTTCAGATCTGCTTAGAAAAAAAACATAGTACCAGGCAGACACAGATTAGAGTTTAGCCATTATAACATGGTTATAGGAAGGAGGCTCCAAATATATATCTATCTCTCTTTTTAGTATGTCATTTTATGAGATAGATATATTTTTGAGTCCGTTAATCAAGAAGTACAACAAACAAATATAAATGCGCCCGGTAAATCGATCACAATATCTATCAGTAATTCCCTTATATGAATGTAACCTTAAATATTAATTAAACGAATTTGTTGTTAAACTTTCTTTCATTTTTGAGAAAATCATTATACAAGCCTCAACCAGTAAAAAAGCCATCCTAAGGAAGGCTTACTTACTGGATTCTGCAGTAATATACTGTTACAAAGCATGATTAAGTAATACTTAAGGTTTTCCCTCACCTAGACCATTCGCCTGTAATGTAACGTTACATATTCGATCATTACATTGGTGAGGGAAGAGAACCGAGCATTACAGTGCGCAACTTGATGATACAACTTGTAATGAAATTAAAAGAAATTATAAAAAGGCAAATTGGACAAAATATATACAGATTATAAATGAAAAATTAAATGTTTTAGACATACATACTGATAACCAAATAGCGTATGAAAATTTTATTGAAACTCTAAATGTTGCAGCGGATTTTAGATATGCTTTGAGCATACCTAAAATAAAAATTTGTGATAACCCAATTCGGCAACAGATGTTTAAACCTAAACCATATTGGGGACAGGACTTATCACGCATAGTTGCTGAGCGACGTCTGGCCTTAGCCGAATTCAGGAAGAAGTTTCCTAGCTGTATATAATAGGGTAGGGAGTTAAGATGTAACTAGCTATAAAAGTTATATTTATAATTAGAATTACGGGGCGACATCGTCATTGTTGACCGAGTCCCCTTAAATAAAGATAAAAAAAATACTTGTAATGAAGAAATCATATATGTGTTATTTATTTACATATGAAGAAATCTAAATCGAATCTGAAATGTTACATTACAGGCGAATGCTCCAGGTGAGGGAGCACAGTAAGTACCTATCTTTATTATTATGAGGTAATTTGTGATATCAATATCAACATAGTAGTACATTATAACAAACATAATTACATCGATTCGTCTAAACACACATCATAATATCAAGCTTACATGCCTTAGTGGGTAGACAGAGCAACAAATATCCATTAAAGATCACGACGCCACATACACCGAAGATTGGACAAGACATAACAATAGTGTAATAATGATCCTACTAAAAACATTAAAATGTGAAA
This sequence comes from Orthosia incerta, assembly GCA_948252205.1. NCBI lineage: Eukaryota > Metazoa > Arthropoda > Insecta > Lepidoptera > Noctuidae > Orthosia > Orthosia incerta. Next base: position 21,434,503 of record OX411753.1, on the reverse strand, counting down.
AGGCACCAAGCTCGACAAAAACATAAATGTGAAAAAGGCGCCAAGTTTGACGAAGAAGAGCTTGAGATCTAGAAGGGTGACAAATTTCATAGCCTTTCCTTAAACAAAGCTACAATGTAGAATTTCGTCTATGTATGTATGTTTGTTCCTATGTGGCATGCAAGAGCAAACCGTTGGCCGATTTTGATGATTCTTACGTCAATCGATTCGTCTTAACCTTGCGAGTGTTACTGTGCACATTAAAATTGGAAAATAGATAAATGCCGGCTCATATTGTGGCGACCAATTTTTTTTTCTTCCATGTCTATCGTGTGGGGTATCAAAATAAAGGGCTTTCAGGGTGATTTCAAACATATATAGCACTTATATGTTTAAATGTTCATAATTCGAAAAAAGTAAAGTTAACTAAAAAGTTATAAATAAATAAAAGTTACATAATTCAAAAAATAAAAAAACCCGACTGCTTAGGAAGCGAACTGAAATGACGTAAACAAGAAGAAAATCATGCTGTGCAGTCGGAGGATACGTATTCGCGAGCTGGCTGACCAAAACCAGATGTATCCTCCGACTGCACATCATGATTTTCTTCTTGTTCACGTCTTTTTAGTTGCAGTCGGGTTTTTTGAACTCTTGAATTAACTTTTTTAAATTTAGAATCAATATAGTAGCAACCCTAGTAAGTCCGGCAAGTTTAGCTGTAAATTTTCGAGGATGGCGGGTGTGGTCCTTCTGTATAATTTCTATTTGTGACTGTACCTACTGTTTTATTTATCTTTGTGTGCTAATCCTATTCTACAAATACATTGCTCATTGACATTTTATTTTGTTTTAAATGTCAATGAGCACTTTGAGCTCGCTAGAGTAAAAATGTTCTGTGACTTTGAGATAGGCACGGACCAGTACGGACCTAGATTACGATATTGCCTTTAATAAGTTTTTTTTATTTGTTTATCCGCTTTGCCAAAGATTTTTCTGGGGCCCAACTAGAAATACTATACAAGGTAATAATAATACTGTTTTTTCTTCAAATCACCCCAACTTTTGCCCTGTTTTGTTTGATCCAAGTTTTTTGGCCAACCCTGTTTAAGCACACAGGCTTAATTTTTAGGGTTCCGTATCCAAAGGTTAAAAATGGGACCCTATTACTAAGACTCCGCCATCCGTCAGTCTGTCCGTCTGTCACCAGGCTGTATTTCATGAACCGTGATAGCTAGACAGCTGAAATTTTCACAGATTATGTATTTCTGTTGCCGCTATAACAACAAATAACTAAAACTAAAAACTGAATAAAATAAATATTTAAGTGGGGCTCCCATACAACAAACGTGATTTTTTTGCCGTTTTTCGCGATAATGGTACGGAACCCTACGTACTCAAGTCCGACTCGCACTTGGCTGGTTTTTTTTTTCAGGCTTAATCAATCTAAACCTAACGTGTGTGTTTTAGTATTCTAAGTATGTGATCACTGTCATTACAAGAAAAAAAAGCAATTAGCCAGTTTACATCCAAAAAAACACTTCATAATATCACACGTATCATCATGGTAAGGATGAATTTTTGATGTTGTCTGTGGTAAACTGTCTGTCACAACGGCTGGCGATATTCCCATGCAACACACAATTACGAGTTTATCAAGGAAAACGTAGAAAAGTGATGGTTACTTTCTCAGTTTTAATAACCGTGTCACCATAGATTGAGTTATTGTACAAATTCATACTTATTAGCTGAGGCGGCTGAATGGAAAACTAAATTACTGATCTGAGATGTCTGAAATTGTTAACAGAATTATTTATAGGCCTATATAAATTGATTAGAGGCTTTTGGTTGGTAATTGACAGTAATAGGTAGGTACCTAAACGACCTAAACGGTTGGAAGTAGGTACTACTTATTAGGCCGAACGCTTATCTGAGACCGCTCCTAATAGTCCGGTCAAATTAGACATTATCAAAGTGCATTAATTCGCATAGAGCTGAAAATTGGTACGAATGTTCGGAACACCATTATAAATTAAATTTAAAAAGTCCCCATCGATCCCACACTTGCAAAAAAAAATATTCAAGGTCAAAGTTCGCTAATGGGTTTTTTGCGTTTTTTAGCCGAACGGTAAGTTAAAAATAGGTAAAAATAGATTCGACAAAATTGAAGATTAAGCAATTATCTACAAAAATTGTCTCTGCAATTTTTCTCCTAAAGGTCACCGTTTCTGAGATTTAATGGTTGAAAAAGTTGTATTATTCATAATATGCACACGTTTCCACGCCACGTGGGAGGTACACTACTTGGCGCGTTTTTTTTTAACGTGGTTTCCTTGATAGGCCTATTCTTTAGTATATTGTGATCCTGTTTTATTCAATACTATTCAAAATTATATAAAAACTAGTACTATTGGAAATGATGAAAGCCATGCGAACATTGTGAATTCTAAAAATTTAGGTAAAATTATCCGTCTCATTCATAATCATTTGATAATTCTGCTTCCCCTACTTATTGTTCTTGTTCGTATTCTTGTAGTGTGGATTGGTAATCAATTGGACCAAAAAGACTGGGGTTGGAAGTTAATCAACAATACTTTGAAACCAATTCAGACTTTACTTCCACCTGCACCGGCAAAACACCTGGGGGTGACCATAAGCTCTTAGAGCGGTATCAATTTGATATCGAGTAAGTGACAGATGTATACAAGTCAGATACATCTGTCCCTTATTCGATCTCAAATTGATACCGCTCTAAGAGCTTATGGCCGGGTGGCCCTGAACACATTTTTTTGCAATTGCAAAAAATGGAAGTAATGCTAAATGCGACTGCAAAAAAGTAGGATTGTTTTGTTCTTTAGCATGTAGAGCCTCAGTACAATGCTCGATGACCTCAGTAGAGCTTCCGAAAGAGTGGGTCTAAAAATGAACATGGAAAAACCAAGGTGATGTTGAATGCCCATGTTACACCCACTCCTTTCAAGGTTGGAGACTCTACACTCGAAGTTGTGGACAACTATGTCTACCTGGGACAAACGATCCAGTTGGGTAGGGCCAACTTCGAGAAAGAGGTCAACCGTCGAATCCGATTCGGCTGGGCAGCGTTCGGGAAGTTGCGCGGTGTCTTCTCGTCCAACTTACCACAGTGTCTTTCCTTTTCTTTTTTTTTTTTATTAACAAGGTTTGCGCTTGACCACTATCTCACCTGATAATAAGCGTGGTCTCAAGACAAAAGTCTATGACCATATGTATTGCCAGTGATGACATAATAATATGGCTCTCAGACGTGGTCGCTTACAATGGGCCTCATCAGAAAGCTTACAGTCACGCAAAGGGCAATGGAGATGGCTATGCTCGTTTCCTTGCGTGATCGAATCAGAAATGTAGAGATCCTTAAGAGAACCAGGGTTACCGACATAGCCCGAAGAATTGCCAAACTTAAGTGGCAGTGGGCAGGGCACATTGCTCGCAGAACGGATGGCCGATGGGGCAGAAAGGTTCTGGAGTGGTGACCGCGAACCGGAAGACGTTGCGTTGGAAGGCCTCCCACCAGGTGGGCCGATGACCTGGTGAAGGTTGCGGGGATCCGCTGGTTGCGAGACGCACAGGACTGGTCAATGTGGCGACGCTTGGGGGAGACCTATGTCCAGCAGTTTATAAATGAAATGTAAAAAGTCCCCATCGATCCCACCCTTGCAATAGTACCAGAAAAAAAAAATATGTTGTTGAAAATTGGTACGAATGTTCGAAACACTATTATTAGTGTTCCGAACATACGTACCAATTTTCAGCTCTATGCGAATTACTGTAAACCTACCCTTATTTGTTGGTCTAATTTGACCAGACTATAGATAAGGTAGCAAGAGAGACGTTGACACCCATCAGCGAGCTATCGACTGACAATTCAGAGTTTTTAGGGTTCCGTACCCAAAAGGTAAAAACGGGACCCTATTACTAAGACTCCACGATCCGTCTGTCTGTCTGTCTGACCGTCCGTATGTCACCAGGCTGTATCTCATGAACCGCTATAGCTAGACAGTTGAAATTTTCACAGATGATGTATTTCTGTTGCCGCTATAACCAACAAATACTAAAAACAGACTTTTTTTTTAAGTGGGGCCCCTATACAGCAAACGTGATTTTGTTGCCGTTTTTTTACGATAATGGTACGGAACCCTTCGTGCGTGATTCCGACTCGCACTTGGCTGGTTTTTAACTTTTTTTTTTTGTTTTTAACTTGTGTTATCGTAAAAATGTATGTCAAAATGTATACAAAAAACGAGGTTTCTCCTTACCGTCACCAGACGGCGCTTATCCAATTTCAATACCAATTAATGTTTACGTATACGTTAACGCGATTGAGCGTGAGTAAAAACACCCGTGGCGACACTGAGCTATCCTGGTTCCTATGTACTTCTATGTTGTATGAAGTTTTAATTAACACATAAATACACCCCCGTACCGCGCAGATACTTGAATGGTCTCAGATAAGCGGTCGGACTGATACATACTTATATACTTTAAAAACAAACCATATAGACAGACCTATCGAAGTTTGAGTGTAAAGTTCATAGATCAAACTTTCGAATCACACTTGGCTAGTTTTCTTTTACGGCACAGCCATGATAGATACGAACTTTAAACAACATGCAAAGCCTTTACGTTCACTTTATTCCAATAGTTCCAAAGTTCACGTTTGTTTGAGATAAACCTTTGGTCTCGGTATAATATATCAATTAAAAGATTTGTCAGTCATTATGATTCAGAAAAACGTAATGTTTAGTACTAGATAACGTAGATAATATACTATTGTAGTTAAAGATAAAACGGATAACAAACAACATTGCACTCCGACTTTCGTGTCTACTAGTCGTTTATTACCAACGCTTCGTATTTACTACTCGTAAGGTGTTAAATATAGAAACTGCAAGTGTTTCGTACATTTTTTATAAATAAACAGTTTCAATAATGCATTGGCGGTCGATATGTTGTTATTTTTGTCCGTCGCGCGAAGTGGAGACTAAAGCAATTAGCCTGTAAGTACTTTACTATGTTAAGTTAACAGTTAATTTTTAACAATAGAATGGTAGAAGGGGTGGCAGTTTATAAATATTTAAGTACTGTTGCTAGCTTTGTTTTTAGTGACTAAGTAACCGTACTTTATTTGAGGTTTTGACAATAGGTACTTAGGTACTGTGAAGAGGGTAGCTCAGGGAGCTTATCATCAATCATCATCAATATCAATACATATAATAAATCTGTAGAAAAATAATTTTTGTACATCGAAAAAAATAAATAAAGTAGCCAGGATGTTAAAGGATAACCAACAGAATCCATTTCCAACATTTTTGGAATTTTTGTCTGTTTATTTGTGCACGCATCACGTGAGATGTATGAAACAATGTAGATAACTTTTATACATAAAAATTGTGCGTAACTTGAAGAATTACTTAGTTTTTGTTTTTTTTTTTTTTTTTTTATCTTATATAGGCTCGCGCTTGACCACCATCTCACCTGATGGTAAGCGATGATGTGGTCGATGATGGAGCACGCTTGCCTAGAAGTAACCTATTCACTCTTGACTTAAAGACCCCCAGGTTGTAGCTATCGGGAAACACAGACTCCGGCAGGGAATTCCACTCCTTAGCTGTACGCATAATAAAAGTATTTTCAAAACGTTTAGTGCGTATGGGTGGGATGTCCACCATGTACCGATGGCGCATCGCCGTACGTCTGGTAGTCCGATGATGAAATGGGCTGGGCGGAATGAGATTATGCAATTCCATCGCACATTCCCCGAAATGTAATCGATAAAAAACCGACAAGCCGGCAACTCGGCGACGATGTTCAAGGCTCTGGAGCTTTGTCTTAACCAATGCCTCATCGCCGATGAGCCTCCTGGCCCGCTTTTCGATCGACTCTAGTGCATCAAGTTGGTATTTGGCAGAGCCGTCCCAGAGATGAGAACAGTACTCCATGCATGATCGAACTTGCGCTTGATACAAGCTGAGCAGCTGTTCTGGCGTGAAGTACCTTCTCACCTTTGCAAGGATCCCCAGCTTCTTGGCAGCCAGCTGAGCCTTTGCCTCAATGTAAGGCCCAAAATTGAGAGTCGATGTCAACGTAACGCCAAGCAGCTCAAGATGGTCAGTTATTGGCACGGTCACACTTCGGAAAGTTGGAGCCGGGTGAAATTGACTCTTTTTAGCGGAAAAAAGACACGCCTGGGTTTTAGCAGCATTAAACCTGACCAGATTGGCATCGCCCCATTCGGAGACTGCCTGCAAGGACAGGTTTAAGCGCTCCACCATGGCCTCCCGGAGAGACTGGACCTGAGGCCCGGTAGTACGAGCGTTGGACAAGTATCTCTCAGCAACAGTGCTGTCGTCTGCATACCCAAAGGTACCGGGTTTTAGCAGATCGTTAATGTGCAGCAAGAATAAAGTTGCTGAGAGTATATGTCATAATTCACTGTTGCACAGTGTGTAGTATATGTCATAATTCACTGTTGCACTGCTACATTTATAGTAATTACCGTAACATATTGACGTACGAATTGGGGTCATTTGCTACAATATAAAAGACAGTGTAATGTGTTTACTTGTCACTTTTACTATGGAGACTACCTAAATATAAACATATTCAACACTCCACGCTGAGTTTCTCTTCTCTTCGAGAGCTCCTCATCAACATATTACATGGCGACCCTGCCACGTCGATACGGAATGGCGTTAAGAAACCACATCCAGAAGAATCAATACTTGTTCTATCATCAAAGAAGAGTTCCTGTAACCTTATAGAAGAGTTCCTGTAACCCTATAGAAGAGTTCCTGTAACCCTATAGAAGACTTTCTGTAAACTTATAGAAGATGCATTGCCAGTTCCTGAAAGAAGACGGAGACGAGTCCAGGGTATAGCCCGGCCAGAACGAGCGGTGTCCAGGGAAATCCCGGCCCATTGAATCCAGGGTATAGCCCGGTCCAGTCATCGAACAACGAGTCGCACGGCAACGACGCAGAGCGCCTCGTGACTTCGTCATCGAGTTACCCGGTCAACGTTCGCAGCTCCGCACCGTCAGCAGAAATGAACAGCAGTCAATTGACCCACTTTCCTAGCTAAGTACATTTTTTTAAAGTCTAATAGGACTTCACTTAAACAGTATATTATTAATTAGTATGACTGATAATCTAGTAACATGTCGAGATCAATTACATCAAATTAGGGAATATTTGGTAAAAATAGGACCAGAACGTAGGCAAAAAGAGATCGCTTATAAGAAATTGGAAGAAGCTAAAGCGATATACAGTCAAGCGCAAAATATTTTGCCAGGCGCCGGGATCCTGTAAGGCTTGCTATACGCAGGGCTCACGTCATTTTTCAGTGTTATACTATGTTCTAATAAGTTGGTCGTACTTAATTTATCGCCTGGTATACACCGCATGAGCTTGTATTTGGTAAATTATGTAACTTGCCTAGTAACCTCAACTATACTTTAGACAGAGTAGATCCACTCTATAATTTTGACAGTTACCCCTTGGAATTAAAATATAGGCTACAGCGCGCATTATTAGATGCTAGGAATAATCTGATAATCAGTAAACTTAAGAGAAAATCATTATATGATACGAAGTTAAATTCGATAACTTATAAGCCAGGTGATTTTGTACTTTTGAAAAATCAAACTGGACATAAATTAGACAACATTTATTTAGGACCATACAAAGTTCTTAAGGATTTATCACCTAATGTTGAAATATTGAAAAATAATAAATCCTATATTGTCCACAAAGATAATACTAAATTGTTTTATGAACCATGACCTTAGTCAATGTGTTATTTACTTTATTAATTAATTATTATTATATAACTTCATTAATTAAAACAAAAGAAATTGTATAGTTACTAATATGCCAATGTTATTTTTACCTACTCTAAGTTTAACATATAAAAATGTAAGACTCAAGTGCGTACGTCATACATTTTTTTTTTTTAATCCGGTGGTGTAAAGGGTGTCTTTTCGGGGGAGATGTAGTATATGTCATAATTCACTGTTGCACTGCTACATTTATAGTAATTACCGTAACATATTGACGTACGAATTGGGGTCATTTGCTACAATATAAAAGACAGTGTAATGTGTTTACTTGTCACTTTTACTATGGAGACTACCTAAATATAAACATATTCAACACTCCACGCTGAGTTTCTCTTCTCTTCGAGAGCTCCTCATCAACATATTACACTGACCCCTGAGGGACACCGGCATTAATATCCAAGTGGTCCGACGAGCAGCCATCGATAACCACTCGAATGGACCGATCTCTCAGGAAGTCTGCAATCCAATCACACAGACCACCGGGCAAACCGAATGAAGGAAGCTTACCAATAAGGCTTTCGTGCCAGACCCTATCAAAAGCCTTCGAGATGTCGAGGGAGACGGCAAGCGCTTCCCCATGCCTCTCGATGGCCTCACTCCAGATGTGAATGGCATACGCTAGAAGATCCCCAGTAGACCGATTTCGGCGGAAGCCGTATTGGCGGTCACTCAGGATATCGTTAGTTTCTAGGTATGCCAGGAGCTTAATATTGAGTACGCGTTCCATACTCTTACAGAGTATGGAGGTTACAGATATGGGTCTGTAGTTGGCCGGGTCAGCTCGGCTGCCCTTCTTGGGCACGGGCTGTACGTTAGCCTGCTTCCAAGCATTCGGCACTTTTCCAGCCCTATACGAAAGGCGGAATAGGCGTGTCAAGATCGGAGACAGTTCAGGCGCACAGGTTCTAAGAACAATTGCTGGTATTCCGTCAGGGCCGCTAGCCTTGTTCACGTCGAGGTTGCGTAGCACCCTACGGACGTCCTTTTGATGGATACGAATGTCCGACATACTCGTCTCGCATCCATCAGGAGAAGGAGGGGGCCGCGCGTCACCAGGATTCAGACGTGAAGATTCCGCAAAAAGAGAGGCAAATAAATTTACCTTATCCTCAGCGGAGTGGGCCAGCGACCCATCGGGTTTTAGCAGTGGTGGTAGTGAGGGACGGCAGAAGTTCGACTCGACCGACTTAGCCAGAGACCAAAACGCTTTACTACCTGCTGGGTAAGAAGCAAGTTTGGTCCCTATTCGGCCAATGTGGTCGAACCGAGCCCTTCGCAACACTAACTTGCAGGACTTGGCAGCCCTGTTGAAGGCCCTCTTCTTCAGACCCACGTCACTCGCCTTACGCGATCGAGCGTCGACCCAAGCCAGGTACGCCCCATGTTTAAGCGCGTCGGCGCGCTTACATTCGGCGCCAAACCATGGCCGGTCTTCGCCAGACATTGATACGTCAGAGAACGTTGATACATTGATACGTTCTTTATTAACTTAAGAGTTTATAGCTACTCAATTTAGGAATGAAACATAGTGACGCACCACTCATGATTAAACTTACTTTATCAAATAATCAATCATTTTCCTTCAAAGTGCTTTTACTTGGTTTCGCATGCTTTATCGGTTAAGCACTTTTAATATATCCTTGGATCCTTAGGACTAATTAACGCCTCACGTACCATGCAAGATAAAGCAGAAAATTATTCAAATTGATAGGACTTTGTAGGTAGGTACCTACCTACCTACTTCTTAGGAACAAAACTTTTAGTTTGCCCCGCATCTCTACTTTTCAGAGCTTTAGAGCGATTTGATAGATGTAAGTATGACACCTCTAACTAGTGAACCACCCACTCACGGTCACGTATGATTAAACCTACCTACTTTATAAAACTTTTTAACAAAAAATCAAACCGACTTCCAAAACAAAATACTACAAAGCTAAAAAAAAAAATTTTTCCCTAATCTGTGTCTTTTGTACCATTGTTTTCCGTTTTTCAACATCGACTTCGGAAAAAGAAAAATTTTTTGCATTGTAGTATTTTGCTTTGGAAGTCGTTTTGATTTTTTGTAAAGTTTTTATTTTTTCTTTTTAGTTTTGGTAGGTACCTCAAATTAACATGATAATCATTTATAGCCAAAGTACATCTCATGACGATTCCAATAAGCCCAAACACGAGTAGGATATTAGCATTTCTTTTATTTCGGAGTACTAGTGCCTACCTTCCGGCTTCATCATCAGATCAGTTCGATGGTGTCATTTTCATCAGTACCATTTATTTATAAACATTACATATACAAAAATACAAAATCATTTATTGTCACAATTAGAAGATTTTACATTAAGACGTGTTTGGAGCCTCCCTTTAAGCAAACAATGCCTGTATTAGGAGACTCCGATCTTTCGTAACATTGCCGTGTTTACTTATACTAACTGTGAGTTACTATAAAATAATGTAATGTGATGTGACATTTAAGATTATTTAATTTAAATTTTGTTGTTCATTAATTGAATATTATTTTTTGTTTTTTTATATTAAAAAGTAAAATATGATTAAAAATAAAATAAAATTAAAGTGATAAATGAATTTGCTAACAATAAATAACACAATTTCTTATTTTTGTACGTGGAGTGTTATGTGGTGTGTTGTGGTATGTGTGCTGTAGTGTAGTGTGTTGTGTGTAGTGTAGTGTGTGTGGTGTAATGTAGTGTGTTGTGTTGGATGTGATATATTAGATTAAGGTATATTAAATACATTACATTACAGTACATTTATTAGCTGAATACGGTAAGACTGGAAGCCGACCCCAATATAGTTGGGAAAAGGCTAAGCAGATGGTGACCATTTATTTATAAATATTTGCTTTATCGTAGTCGGTTAACTATTCGAGATATCTTATACCCGTGACATACTTAGCATTGAGGAGTTCCAGTGGCCATTGTGGTCTTCTTCATCTGTTCCACTTGCAACAATGCAATGCAAATGATTGCATTGTTGATGAAAATACCAATATTGCTATACCTATTATATATGAGGAGTGCCCTCGATTTCTCTAGGATTCCATCATCAGATCCTGACCTGATGACTATGGGACCACCTGTGAAGTAGGTATACCCTTTCAAACAAAATAAGAATTTTCCAAATCGGTCCAGGCGTCTTTGAGTAATCGGGAAACATACATAAAAAAAAAGATTTCGACGAATTGAGAACCTCCTCCTTTTTTTGAAGTCGGTTAAAAATAATCGATCGTTTTCCTTCATAATGTCTTTACTTTCGCATGTTTTATCAGTGACATACCTACTTGTAAAATATGCACATTTATCAATATTAATAGTCGACTCGCCAACGCACCACCGCACAGGCCAACAGACCGATAACGACTGATCGCCCCACTACTCGGACCGGTATTTATAACCGAGCGACGTATGCGTACGAGACAACATTACAATACTGTTATCGGCTTGTAGCGCGATCTATTGACATCTACATACACTACATTCCCTTCCTTGTTTTAACCAGTTGTATGTAACCAGAATTATTAATAAGACATTTAGCATATTCTTATTTTTATTATTAATGAACTGGTATCTCTGGCATAACAAAAGGAGAGCACAATAATATTTAAAAATCATTTACTGGTTTAATTTAGTGCTTCCTTTGATCCTTCCTCTTCTTCTTCTATTCCATTTTCTGATACCCATTTCAGGCCTTCTGATGAAGGTTCCCCCTCTCCATCAAATTGCTCGAACACGTTGAATTGATCACGTTAGTTGAGAACTCATGTTATTAATTAGTTACCTGGCACTAATGAATTAATACACGAATCGTCTCGCGCGCAGGCCAGACGACTTCGAGCCTCCGAACAGACTCTAGCACCGTAGACCACATACGTACGCTGCGGCAGGCTATACAGAGAGCCGAAGACAACAACCTGCCTTTCCGCTCAGCGTCTATGAAACACGTAAAAGTCCTCGACTTGATCGAGACTTGGGCTGCACTGCAGTCCCTCCAACGGCGCCAAATCGACCACCGGTACATCGAAGTGCCGAAGCGCCTGCACAAAAATGCCATTACGCTAGTCCGACCTTGCGACCTGGCTCCGGAACCCATCCCTCCGCAGCGAGGTGTGGTACAGGGAGACGCCACCTCCGAAACCTTCCACCGCTACACTGGAGGACGCCTTCAAGGTTCCGGACCGGAGAGGGCCAGGCACCGAAATCAACGGCGAGCACTTCACTCGCCTTCGGTTCACCGATGATATAGCTGTCATGGCTGAGACCATGGAGGACCCCAGTACAACGCTTGATGACCTCAGTAGAGCTGCCGAAAGAGTGGGTCCAAAAATTAATTTGGATAAAACCAAAGTGAGGTTAAACGCCCATGTCGCACCCATTCCCGTCAAGATCGGAGACTCCACACCCGCAGCCGTGGACGACCATGCCTACCTGGGACGAATAGTCCAGCTAGGCATGCCCAGCCTCGAGAAAGAGGTCAACTGTCGAATCTCACTCGGCCAGGCAGCGTCCGGGAAGCTGCGCGGCATCCTCTCATCCAGGTTTGACGGGGACGGCCACGCTTTCTTTTGCCTTGGGGATTCCAATCCAGCGCTTTCTTAGGTATATGATCAGAGTCCCTTCGCAGCGTGTGGCCGATCCAACTCCATTTACGACGCTTGATCTGGCGGTCAATCGGGCTCTCGTGGCATTGCCCCAAAAGCTCTACGTTGGTGATGGTCTCGGGCCAGTAAATGCCGAGTATGCGACGAAGACAGCGGTTGACGACGACTTGGATCTGGCGTGAGATGTCTTTTGTGACCGTTCACCGTAAAGCAGCACGGATTTGAGTTGAGAAAGTTTTAAGTTTGATCCTTCGGGTCAGTTTCCGCGATTGCCAAACAGGTCTCAGCTGTGCGAAGGTAGCTGATCGTGCTTTAGCAATCCTTGATGCGATGTCCTCTTCACTACCTCCAGTCTATGACACGACGCTCCCGCGGTAAGTGAATTTGCGGACGCGTGCCACTGCCTCTGTTCCAATCAGCAACGGTGAAGTATTCTACACACCAGATCTCATCTCTTGGGTCTTCCGGGTGTGACCAGTATGTACATATAAAGTACCACTACTGCTGACTTCTCTCATTTTTTTTTCTTTGATAACTGTCAATTTAATGACCAGTAGGCATAATCTACTGCTATTATTGTCATTCTCTGATGACTGTCAATTTAATGACCAGTAGGCATAATCTACTGCTAAAACTGTCATTCTCTGATGACTGTCAATTGAATGACCAGTAGGCATAATCTACTGCTATTACTGTCATTCTCAGATGACTGTCAATTTAATGACCAGTAGGCATAATCTACTGCTATTACTGTCATTCTCTGATGACTGTCAATTCGATGACCAGTAGGCATAATCTACTGCTAAAACTGTCATTCTCTGATGACTGTCAATTGAATGACCAGTAGGCATAATCTACTGCTATTACTGTCATTCTCTGATGACTGTCAATTTAATGACCAGTAGGCATAATCTACTGCTATTACTGTCATTCTCTGATGACTGTCAATTTAATGACTAGTAGCTATATTCTACTGCCTGTCAATTTAATGACCAGTAGCTATATTCTACTGCCTGTCAATTTAATGACCAGTAGCTATGTTCTACTGCCTGTCATTTTAATGACCAGTAGCTATATTCTACTGCCTGTCAATTTAATGACCAGTAGGTACGTTCTACTGCATTTGTGTGCTCTTTGATTTATTATTTTAGAACTAATCATGTAGCTCAAATCAAATAACTAATCATGAGGTCACGGATTCGACTCCCAGGTCGGCAGTGTCACTCGGTTTCTCCATCAGGAACTTCCCAATAATACACCACATGCGTGATTTTATGTTATGCCAGCGGTTGCCACCTAGGCTCACAGTTGCCACAAAGGCCAACTAGGCTATTCTTAACCAATTCAATTCAACTCTTTTAGAATTTGATTGAACACAGTCACAGTCGTTCCAAAGAAACTTCGAAACTCCACTGCAGCAAAACTGCCAAGTCAACAGAAACCCTCGAGTAAAGCCTCTAACGCCACGGCTCTCAAACCGTCCAGCAATCGTATTGCCCTCACACAACGGTCTATCTAGACCCAGACCTCCAAAAGAGCTAAACGCAATATCGCGAACCTACGGACTACTTGTGTTGCCTCAATTATACCGATTTACGGCCAAGATTAGGCTTAACCACTGGTACGGTACATGCTACGGCTGATAGACTGAATTACTCGACCTTCTACAGCTTGCTCATCAAATATCATTATCAAAATCAACATCGACTGGAACGTGAGTACGTGATCCACTATCATGTTCCTAAACCTATCGTGTGTATACTTCCAAGTTCTAAGCGTGCCTATTTAAAGCCTTCAGTGTCTAACGATCACCGATAGCGAAAAGTTCCTCTAAGCCTTAGTAGTAATTGATCAGAAACCGTATCAGCTTAGATCATATACAACGCTCATGGCACGACTGCCGCAGCAGCTAGTGACACTCATGCCACCCATATCGTCACAACCTCAAGTGATCATCACACATCACTTCACATAGAGTCTACGACTTCTAGGTTATTACAAAACCAATACAACGAATCTCCTATGAGACCCGTGTCCCCGCTACACCACCAGCTGCCCATCGCCCCCTGAACAACTCACAAGTGAATTGCAGGTACGACTACAGAAAAGTGCGTACAGTGTGAGCTAAGGTATGTGCTCTCCTGCTCGGTGGAGGAAGCCTCCTCACTGTTTTCTACGTTTAACTCGTTAGGAGCACAACTTAGAGGCATCCTTTGTATGCGATCGTGAGCGTCATTATTCATTCTATAATATTTACAGATTTCAAAAGATAGCGATCGCGGGATCTAATACTATCATCATGTTACTTTAAAAGTAAGCAAGTGAATTAAGATCTGAAGACAAAAATCGATCGATCGATATTTTTGAAAATGAATGAAAACGACTCACCAGATTGGCATAAAGAGCCGTGTGTATGGATCCACACATACACACGCTCCTCATTGACCTGTCCAGCTCCTTGTTTGTTGCTAGCTTTCTTGTTGCTCCACTCTGGACTTATTTTTCAGTATTCGAGATTCTGAGGGTAGTCGTAGAAAACTAGACGACTCCTTAAATTAGTCCCACATTGTTCCTGCCATGTAGACGCGAAGCAGAAGGGCTTACTTCTACTGCATTCAGTTTTGGTGGGACCAAACAATACGACGCAGACGGTGTTGTGTGCCAACAGTGTGCACAGTGTGTGTTTACGAGGTTGAATTCCACAGCACTACTCAGCAAGTGCACTACTTATCGTATACATTTGATGCGCTTCAAAACGAACCGCCACTGATTTTAACTGTCACCGTCACACACATTTTTTATCTTGTTTTATTTTTTTATTATTATAGAATAGAATGGAATATAATGCATTGTAACCAAAGTCTTCATGTTCCTTTTAGAGAAAAACAACTTTATTTTACTCTACGGTTTTATCCTCGTCGCCAATGTAAAATATGCACATTTATCAATATTAATAGTCGACTCGCCAACGCACCACCGCACAGGCCAACAGACCGATAACGACTGATCGCCCCACTACTCGGACCGGTATTTATAACCGAGCGACGTATGCGTACGAGACAACATTACAATACTGTTATCGGCTTGTAGCGCGATCTATTGACATCTACATACACTACACTACTTTTAAAAGGTACATACTTCTTTTGCACCTTACCAAGTTGGAGTAGAAAATGCATCTACCACCTTCTATGCAAAACCTTCAATGCCACGTAATGTAGAAAAAGGAGAGCCTGTGTATTATGAAATTCGTGTGCATTATAAAACGTTATTTAAAGATATTTTAAATTCATTGCCAATCATTATGTGTGAACATGAAGTTCCCTTTATTGCGTCAAGTTATGAGTTATGTTTTTTTAGCTAACTACTGAACAGCAGATTTTATTAATATTTCAGGGAACCATTGTGAAAGTTGTTCATATCCAAATGTACCTAGGTACCTTCACCCCCTAAAAGATTTCCAATAATTAAAAACCACCTGAATAAAAAATCTTGATAAAATAACATACGGTTCTAAAGTGCCAAATACATTAGTCAAATGGAAACACTCCCACTTTTCTTTAGAACAACCAACTTTTCTAAGAACTTTAAGCACCTACCTTCCAGTTTTCCATCCACTTTTGTAGGTATCTAATCCCTAATTCCGTGTTCGCTCGGTGTCGTGCATAAACTATTTTAGAGCCTGATCCATATATTCATCGTGTTGCACAGTGACAGGATAATGACCTTCAGGATTTATCTTCAGTTTAGTAACGGAAACATCTTTCATCTCTGCTTACCTAGATAGCGCTTAGTTGTAACGCGGTCGTGATGACTGGTGATGTTGTTGCGTGTTTTGTTTAGTTTTTAAAGTAATTTGGCTGTTTATGAACAGTATCCTCTCGATCAATTCATAACAGAGAGTTTATAAAAGAAACTAGAGAAGTAGTCCTAATTCTAATTATCAATGAAACATACACACACACCTTTTGTTTAGAGCATCGATCCTCAGCAAGACAAAGTCTGTAGAGCAATATAACAAACGTCTTAACAAATGCACAAAGCATTTTAATCGTAGAGTGACTAAATACAGTTTTTATAAAAACCTAAGTAGACAGAGTAAATTACCTAATCATACCGGTTAACAATAAAATAATTGTGGTTTTGTCATAATTTTTAACATACGGTATGTGACATTATGTTTTGACGTTTCAATGATAATAAAAATAACCTTATCTTGGTTTGGTAAATTGGTACCTATCTTATTTTATTTTTATTAATATTAAAATAGCATCCGTGTGCATGTGCAGTGCTATCGGGCCCACCACCACCACTTCTTCGTAATTATTTATTTGTTTATTTAATTCGTAAAAACACGGGGTATGTTTACTGCAATAAGTAGATTGTTTTCCATATTATAATGTAAAAGAAACACAAATAAAAAGTTGAACCTATTAGATTAAAACAAACCAATTGTAGAGTCTGAAAACTACGGCCAAATAATTTTTACAAATAGGTACAATCTAGATTCGAGACATTGTTTACCTACGTAGGAGTTATACAAAGTAGAATGTGTAGATAACAAACGACAACGAGACGTGAGTTTATCGTGAGTTGTAAATGATTATGACGCCAAAGTTCTTACGTCACAGATCGTCGATGTTCTGTCGGTCAACAGCACTGGCCATTTGTGCTATCACCTTTAAACATAAGCAGCCTTGGCGACTATTTCTAGTAAGGTAACAACGCCTAATATTGAAACATATTGAAACAATCTACCTTCCCATCTCAACAATATTAAAATAATATGCAACAATGCATCACATTTCGTAATACGTCCTTGTTATTAAATTGCTCAAGTAGAATGTAGAAACCTATCTAATTAAGTACGACTCGGATATGTGCCTTTTAAAGATGCAATTATGTAAATGCCGGCGCTAATTTTATTTATCTTGTCTCGATGCATCTTATAGGGCAATCTAGCCAAGGCCACTAGTAGAGTAGTTACCTACATATATATGCCTATTCTGGCATCGAACCAACCAATAGACAGTTTCACGCGGTAAATTAGATTTTCCCATGTAGGTACAAGTTTCATTTAGCCGTAGATTAGCGAATAATTATGACTAGTTTTCCCAAATAGCTTTAAGCGCTATAAATATTCAAGATATTATATTGATTTTGCAGAGTTAGTCGCGATATGCAGCAACCACTAGTCAAGATTGTGCAAGGCGAGCTGAAGGGAGTAGTTTGCAGTGGATTCGAGAATTACGTCGCGTTCAAAGGCATACCATATGCCAAGCCGCCACTTGGCGAATTAAGATTCAAGGTGAGTAGCAAATGAAGACATACCTACACACTTTGTAGCATTTTTTTCTTCACTTCAAACGAAAGCATAGGTACGAGTACCTAAGCATGGACATTAGTATTCACTTGAGACTATGAGCACATTATTATGATGGTATTCGCGTAGTAGACGCATCTAATGAAAATTTTATTTAGGTACACTCTACAATACATTAGATAGCAAATTATATTACCATACCAAGTAGTTGCTTATCTTGAGTGGCATTAGGCATTATAAAGAATATTACACGGATATAAACAATATACCTAGGTAATTTTACTTATTATCTAGTGTTTTTTTTAACATAATTACGTAGTATTACTTTTACGATATCCCCTCACTTAGAATAATTAAAGTTCAGATTTTAAACAACCTATATGCAAGATATCGTCAAATTTAATTTATCGTTTGAGGTACCCCTTATCTTGTGGAGGGGCCGAGAAATAACTCGGACACTGCGATTACTGCGAACCATTGGGATCTATACCCCTTTAACATGCTCAAGGTACAGTCTTGAGGAACGCAGTAAGTTTTTTCGTAAGTGGGACGTGTTGCTACATCAACACCACTTCGTCGGATCGCAGTAATTATTACTCATGTTTAGATTGCATCCTCCCCTCTTTACTTACCGATACATGCTTTTTCATTACAGGCACCAGAACCTCCCGAGTCATGGCAGGGAATCCGCGACGCTTCGCAGCACGGACCCGTCTGCACGCAGTACAACGAGCGAATGAACCGCATGGAGCCCGGCAGTGAAGACTGTCTCTACCTTAACGTATACACCAAGACACTCACGCCACCTAAACCTCGCCCTGTCATGGTCTGGATCCACGGCGGCGGCTTCTACACAGGATCCGGCGACTCCGACTTTTATGGACCAGAATTCATCATGGCCCACGATGTCATACTAGTCACAATCAACTACAGATTAGAAGTCTTAGGTTTCCTTTGTTTAGACACCGAAGAATGCCCCGGTAATGCTGGCATGAAAGACCAAGTCCTTGCTTTCAAATGGGTGAAGCAAAATATCGCAGCTTTCGGAGGCGATCCCAACAATGTGACCATCTTCGGCTGCAGCGCAGGTTCAGCTTCAGTTTCCTGTCACTTGATTTCAAAAATGAGTTCAGGATTATTTAATAAAGCTATATGCCAAAGTGGAGTCTGTCTCAACGAGTGGAGTTATAACATATATGCCCGTGAAAGGTCTTTTCAACTAGGAAAGCTACTGGGAATAGAAACAGACAATCCAGCAGAACTTTTGGAGTTCTTAAAAAGCGTACCAGCATCGTCTCTAGTCGGTATACAGTTACCAATGTTAGAATTAAAGTACAATGATCTAATGGACAGTATTCTGTTCGGTCCAGTAATTGAAAAAGTCGGTCCTGAAGGAAACAGATTTTTATCAGAATCCCCATTAGAACTAGTGAAAAATGGGCATATGGCCAAAGTGCCACTAATATTAGGATATACTTCAGGCGACGGTATAGAAATAGCAAGAAAACTACCGGGAATAGGTTCCTTTTTGTCAACCCCGGGCGCTGTTGTTCCCAGAGAATTAAAACTGAAATGGGAACCAGAAAGAATACAGAAAGCAGACGGAAGAATACGAAAGCAATATTTTAATGATGAACCGATATCGATGGAACTGATACAAAATTATTCAGATTTAGAAACAGACAGAGTATTTCTGTACAACATCCTTAGGTATGCACGTTACCACGCCCAGTATACTTCTGAACCAGTTTACTTTTACGAGTTTGATGCAGAAACTGATCGAAATTTCACGAAAAAGTCTTATAATATGGATTCTTTAAAAGGGGTTTGCCACTCGGACGAATTGGCATATCTTTTCAACATCACGTGCTTAGATATACCAATGACAGATGAATCTAAAGAAATTATAGATAAAATTGTGCGGCTTTGGACGGATTTTGCTACAACTGGGTAAGCAAAACATGTCTTTCTTCCATCTTCATTACCTATCATTTCAGCCGAAAGACGTCCACTGCTGAACATAGGCTTCCCTCGAGTGTCGCCACATCGTCCGGTTCCGTGCGTTTCGCATCCAGCGGATCTCTGCAATCTTCACCAGGTCGACGGTCTATCTAGTGAGAGGCCTTGCAACGCAATGTCTTCCGGTACGCGTTCGCCACTCCAGAACTTTTCGGCCCCACGACCATCCGTTCTGCGGCAAGAAAGGGTACATTTGCCCTGCCCACTGCCACTTTAGTTATTTATGTAAGTTTGTCTCTCAAATTTCCCTAAAAACGTAATTCTCTTCCCACAATTTTTAACTAGTCGTTCTCTTTCCAGGGATCCTACTTCAAGCGGAACTGTAGAATGGAAACCATTCAAGGAATCTGAACGAAACTATTACATCATAGGAAAAAAACTCGAATGCAAGAAAGACCCGAATAAAGCCAATATGACTTTCTGGGAAGATATTTATGAAGAGTCCAAATTAAATATAAATAAGAAATAAATCTTGCCAGCTACTTAATATTTTTAAGACCAGAGTGATCAATGCTTCTTTTGAGCGCCAAGCGGTACCGAACGCGATGTGTCCCCCAGCGCCAAGCTATAAATTTATAACGAATATATAGTAAAAAGTAGTGATGAGGGTTTGTAGTATCGATAAATGTTACTTGCATGATTTTTTTAAATAAATGTACAGTAAGCAACAGAAAATCCTCACCCCTAGAAATGTATCAAAAGCGTCATCTATGGACAGGAGGATATACTAAGATGATTACGCGCGCCGCGTGTGCGCCATCTCTGTGATATCAATGAAATTGCAAAGATATTTTAACTAGAAATAAAAAATCTGACGGCGGGCGCTCGTGCAAGCGACCGCTAGGTAACAAATGTGTTTAACAAACATTATACTTTTTTTACAGATTTCTAAAAACTAACAACAGAATTTTAATTTTAAAATTTCATAAAATCGTTAGGCAAGATTCGAAACTCTCAAGTCATGCTGCTATACCGCTGCGCCATTCTGACACTTGTCATGGCCATGAAATTCATTGATATGTTTATAAAGTCGGCCGTGACGTTTATAAAATATTACAAAAAATCGATTATGAAGAATATTGAGGGTAAACATATAATTTTGTTAAGTAAAACATGACATAGCATCATAGCAGTTTTATTTTCTCTGTGAGCATGATTACTCGTCTGCTTGTGTTGTTCAATTAACGACTTATAATAACAATAACATGTGGGCTTAGTGCGAGTTTTGTCTCACGCACAATAGCGTTAACGTAAATGATCTCTTATGTCAAAAAGTATACAAAAAAACAGGTTTTGCCTTGCCGTCACTAGACGGCGCTTATCCGGTTTCAGTACAAATTGGCGTTAACGCGATTGAGCGTGAGTAAAAACTCGCACGAAGGCCTCAGATTGTCTAGATTGAGTAACTTTTCAAAAGTGAAAATAATCGTCGTTTTGGAACTAAATCAAAGTTAAAAGAGAATTGCTCGAGAATTAAATGTCGACGTAAGTGTAACCCAAAACTATAATCAATTTATATTTTAATTTTTTGCCATTAGAAATCTAACTTTTTACTTTACTTCTTTTTAGTGAAACACAGTTAACATGAACAATTATTGTTAAATGGGTATCTTGCAAACTTACTTGTGGAATCGATGTCAATAACTACAGAAAACTAACTTTATTGTGGTCACATAGATGGCGCGCACGCGGCGCAAGTAAAAGTCGTAGTATATCCTCCTGCCCATAGATGTTGCTCTCTTGTACTAGGGATGAAAATTTTCTGTTTTCTGTACCAGAAAAATAGAATTAATGACGTATTTCGATATCTCAATAAATAAAATAATGTAAAATTTCGATACCTTGTTTTGATAACAATAGTTGTGATAAGAAAAAGCAGAATACACTATAGATGACCAAACAGATACATAACTTAATTCAGCTACATCCCTATTGTCTTTTGGCGTCCTCCAGTAGTCTTCTTATCAAGACCGTGGCGCCCGTAGCACGTAAAATTTCAATTGTTATAAGGGATGTGTATGTTCAATTTTCTTATTTCTTTTTTGTATATCCATGTGCGTTTATGCTAAACACACATTAACATTATTATTATCGATTTTGCTTGGCCACGTTACGCGCTGTTTCTGGATACGGTGTATTGCATTCAAAGTAAGAATGCAATTTTTGGCATGTTCTGTATTCTGAGATATCATACTAATTTCGAATGTAGGTACCTACTAACGCCAATATAGGTTATTGAACGAAAATATTTTATTAAATTTTCTTACCGTTAAATAATTTACACTACACTCAAAATCTTCGTCTGATGTACTCTCGTATTTATCGGATTCGGCTTCTTATTCCACACCTTGTAGGATTTTAAAATTTCTTCAGAACTTAATTCATTAGCTTCACTCTTTTTTTTTTATATCGATATCAATCCATAACAGCGCTGCACACTGACCTTGATGCACTTACGTTTATGACGTCACAGGTTGTCGTCTATTGATGTCCATGGCGCACGAGGCACCGATATCTATTAGTTTCGTAGTGACGGGATCTTTCAATATCGATATCAGTATTAACCAAAGTCCGGCTTTGTGTGTATTAAAAGATTTGAGTAAAAACATGTGTAAGGGCTAGCAAAATTACGCACACTTCTCATAAGGATCGCATTTTTTTCAAAACTCAACATTTTGATTCGAAATAAAAGAGTTTTTTTTTAAATTTTGTGTACATCGACACTTTAGAAATTAAGACACCGACTTCCTAAAAGAAAGTTATTTTTCACTTGGTAGTTATTTTTATTTGGAAGTCGGTAGTATTTCATGAATTAACCATGGGTGCGTCTCATATCATATAAAGTTATTAGGTATATTTTCATTTCAATAACGTTCACAAGATATAATAAACGTGAGTTATACCAACTGTTGATATAATTTCTGTTAGTAGATATAACATTTGTATACTCTTAAACTTATTTCGTATAACGTTATTGATAACAATCATTAGCTCTATCGTTTAAATTATATAATATCTATTGATAACATCTTTATGGTTAACACCGCGATTGAAAGCAATCCGACTCGGATGGATTATATTAGGTTGGAATGTTAAGGAGGGAGCGGAGCGGAGTGCCAGGTCCCCTGTATGTTGGTGAATCATTTGGGTTAGGTTTGGTTAGAAAAGTGACCATTAACGCGCGAAGGCAAACGAGTAAAGCGAACGAGCTGCGGGAGCGGCGTGACAGAAACGAATTGCTGCAAAACCGACTCCACGTAGTCTTGTCTGCCCTACCCCGAGAGTGTTATATAAAATCGAGTAGGCGCGGAGGGGCGAGGCAGCCCGCGAGCTGAGGAGCAGAGGCCTTAGTGCGAGTTTTTACTCACGCTCAATCGCGTTAACGTTAGCGCCAATTTGTATTGACACTGGATAAGCGCCGTCTGGTGACGGCAAGGCAAAACCTCTTTTTTTGTATACATTTTGACATAAGAGATCGTTTACGTTATCTCGCGTGAGTACGTTAAAAACTCGCACTAAGCACACAGGTGGTTTTAACACACGTGAGCGTGAAATACATCTGCGACGATAAGCTCGCATGGGACCGCCGGAGCCCCGTAGCCGTGGCAGAAACTATGCCTGCTGTATGTTGCATGCTTGCCTGCTGCATGCTTACTTGCCTGCTGCATGCTTGCTTGCTTGCATATTAGACTAAATAGGTTTTATGTCTTTTGAGTGGTATATCAAACGATTTTATATTCAATTTATGTTATGCTTATAAAAATTTGTCACTTTAAAATTATATAAATCGTTTATTATATTAACTGATCATTATATCAAATGAAATTATAGATTCAGTTGTTATTTCTTGTAAATATTAGAGATTTTGTAATTATATCATATATTACTTACCCAGTACAAAGCATATGTTCATGTATTTTAATGTAATAAACGATAAGATTATATATTGTCTTCTAATAAAGACGTGGCGTGGAGGGCACGGAAACGGTTGTCTTCTATAGAAGACTGCGGCGCTCAAAAGGTTAAACTGGTGTATGTGAAGATCTGGTTCGTGTACAAAGTGATACCAAAAGGTTATAGATAAATAAAGAACAGTAATAAAGAAATTAAACTTATATTGATTTTTGAAAGTCCACATTTTCTTACAAATACACTGTCCGAGATGGGTACTGCAACATCAATAATGCACAGAATCTTAAAAGATATGTCAGAAATATATAGTTTAGGTTTTAAATTTATAACTTAAAATACATTCTTATTGAAAGTTAGACACTGCAGTATTTATTACAATATTAGGACAATATCGAACTAAGATCAAACACATTCATATCCATATGAAATCGTATAATTTTCGTCCCTGGAAACAAAAAAGAAATACATTAAATATTGTAAAGGGTCCAGACATTGTTCAAACTACCTACATAAACGTCTTTATGTATAGTGCACAGGAGACATATTGTGTATTGTAAACATATATAAAAGAGAAAGTATGTATGTATGTTCCATATAGACGCGGAAACGGCTGAGACAGACTGACAATCTTTAGATTGATTGATTGCGGATAATCCTGTAAAATTTGGTGGCGATCGGAGCATTTTTATTTGAACTTTGAACGCGGACGAAGCCGCGGGCAGAAGCTAGTTGTAAATATAAAGCTATGACCAATTTTTTTTTATTTTTTTTTTTATTTTAGTTGCTCACGCTTGACTACTATCTCAAAAGTGAAGAGAAAGATGAAGATAATAATATCGAATAAGATGGAAAGGAGACTAATGGGAGCATTCCACATAATGGGATCACTCCACATTTACGAAGTCCGACTTGTACAACTGGACAGAAACCACACCCTAGATTTCTTTGTACCTAGCTATAAACTTTCTATAGGTAGAAAAGAGACTTTTGTTAAGATAAAGATTATCTAGCCAACATGAAAATGAGACTGGCACGGCGGCCCGGCCAGACAAAAATCACCCCCTTATATTTACTATAGATATTTATAGCTAAAGTCACCGCAAGGTAACATAAAAATAAAAGTCGTTAACACCTGCTTACCAATGTATTCCAATATTTCAAAACGATACGAAAAAAATATAAAGGCAGTGTCGCTAACACGATCAAAACAAACGTCTCGTGGTAAGGGACGTCCTTGACCCTTTCACTTGGCATGAGTTACAAGTTACAAACCTTTTGGTGAAAACCATGTTCAGTCGTATTTATTTAGGTATGTACTTACTAGTATAATGAAACTATACCAAATTATAACCTTTATTGGACCATTATTTTCAGTAATGAGTTAATATCTCATAAACGCATGGACCGATGTACATGATTTATCGGATTAAATGGTTCTACGCCTATACCTTTCATATGAGAACAAAATTATCAAAATATGGAGATATTTAAATAAACAAAAAATCATGTTTTCAAGTTCAGTAAATATACTTTTTACTACACGTTGGATCAATGACTTTTATTTTTCTGTTATCTGGCGGAGACTTTATAACTACAAAGAGGTTTATACTGACATATTAAAGTTACAAACAGCAATAAATCTACAGGCTTCTCATGTATCGTAAGTATATGCTATAGTGCAAGAAAACACTGCAGCACACCGACGCAGTATTTTGGGAATATGTTGAAAGCTAACCAAGTTGTAGGAAAATGTATTGCTTAGATATTAGTGTTGGAAACCATGTCCTAGAACCATAAATTCGAAAACATATGACATCCACCAACCTGCACAAGGCCCGCGTGGTGGATTAAGACCCATTCCCTCCCTCACAGAGGCCTGTGTCCCAGCAGTGGGAACATTAAAAGACTGATGATGATGATTGGTGTTAGTGTGCTAACAGCATAAGGATAAAATATACGGTATATGATGTCAGTGTCGACGCACCTCAAGGATAGGACGTGGGGGCCGTATTGTCCGCGTACGCTTCTACCACGGTCAGTATCTCCCGGAGCGGGAGTTCCGCGGCGGGTCCCTGCGGCGGTTCTCGCCACCGCCGCCGCCGCCACCGCCACCGCCGCCGCCACCACCGCCGCCACCGCCACCACCACCACCACCACCGCCGCCGCCACCACCACCACCACGGGAGCGCGATCGGCGGCGACGGTCGCGGGATTTACTCCGAGAGCGACGGGAGCCCTTGCGACGGGAGTACAAGTATCTGGAATAGAATGATGAATGTTTAATAAAGGACGTTTGACGATCACCGAATCAGAACATAACATAATCACTGTGATTCACAGAACCACAGTACTTTGTCGGATCAAACTAGGTCAGTAAATATTTGATTTCAAATACAATCTGCAACTGCAGTAACTGCAAACTTTGTCAATGATTAGTTCAAATTGTTATCTAATGATCATATTGCTCAAAGTTATTATGACATATTGGAAGTGTTTGTTATAATTTTTTTTCATTTAGTAAATAAACTACTACTAACCAAACTTCCCAATCAAAATAGCATGACAAAACTTAATCAAATAGAACTTTACTCTCAATTTCTCCCACTAGGTATCTCATTGAATCAAGGAGGAAAAAAAACGGCTTCTGTCCCGTCTATCGTTAGGTGACTATTTTTGAGATTATCCTTGTGCATGTTTTTAACGTATTCATTCTTTTTTTTTTAAGGCTTTGCCCCAGACTAGGAATTTCTTCCTGTATTGTGGTTGCGTTTACAAACATTTAAACTCACACAACACAAGACACCCAGATCCGGAACAACTATCTGTAGGTCATACAAATATTTGTTCCGCGCGGGAATCTAACCCGCGATACGCAGCGCAGCAGCCGATCGCACAACCACTACGCTTTTGTTTACTCTTTATTTACGTGGCGCTATTTAATCGATCAGTTTTGAGACATGTTCCCTATAAGACTAACATATGCAATTGCATTTATAACTAGGCTATCAGACACTTCGTTAACTGGCAGAAGAGTTTGGTTTTAAAATGTCATCAAATACAATAATTAAAGATTTCAAAATGTTTAAGCAGCCGAATGTAGCTCTAGTCATCAAAGAAAAGAATGATCAATGCACCATAATATTACTTAAGACAAACTTCTTACCTTCTCAGTTCTCTAGAGATAGGCTTCAAGTGCATGAAGTTACAGAAGCCACTGCGGGTGCACTCCCCCATTTCGTACTGACGACAGCAGGCCTCACGGAAGTCCGTCACAGGAGACAATTCGGCGTACACCGGACGGCCACCGAACCAACGGTTGTTCAGGTCATTCACCGCCTTCTCCGCGTCCTCTTCGCGACGGAACTGAAATTGGTAACAAGAAAAGGAGTTTAAATTAATGTTGAAATATTTATTATGAACACTGTCGTTATTGAAGCAGAGCAACTTTAATAGCTCAATTATGGTCTCTGACAGCCACTGAAACCACTAAATATTCTCTTTTGAATGCTACTAGTGGCATTAATAGGCCACAATGAGCAATATCTCCAATTTAATTGTATGTTGGACTATGGGCGAGAATGAGAAAGCAGGTGCATTCATTTGCTATGTTTTTAGAGAAACTTTTCACATAAATGAAGGCCAAGCTTATTTTGACGACTCTGATATTGAAGCTATATTAGATCAACCCTACCACCTTGATCTTCCTATCCGACCTATAACTCCCAAGGAAGAACTTCATCAGATACCTAAACTTGATGTTAAAATAGCAGCAGGCATCTTATTACTAAGGAAATTCTAATGGACTACGCAAATAGGTATTGTATTCCTAACGGCAATTTACGCCTAGGTTTTAGTGTTAGTAATAATAATCAGAATTATGGATATATCAAATAGTGATGATCCATAAAGAAGGCAAATCAGAACATATTGTGTAATCCTCATACAGAATTACAGACCCATCAGTGTAGTCCATGTTACTGTCTAAGCTGTTCTAAAAACTATTGTTGAATAGAATGGTGCCCTAATTAGGTACCCCAAATGTCTATCATATTTTATAACTGACTTTCAATTTGGATATTTGGACAATTTGGATTTATGACACAACATGACATAATAAGGGAGTCTTTGGAAGATAAACAAAATTCGTCAGCTGCTTTTTTGGATATACAACAAGCCTTTGATAGGATATGGCACCAATTACTCTATAAGATTGATGTTTTCTGAGCAGTTTCGATGTATCACAAATTACAGGTGGCAAATAAACGCAAGCGCCTCAAAATCAACCCAGGTTACTTTCATTCTAAGACGTTAAACTAGGTGAGAGATGAGACTGTGAAGTACTTGGATGTGCACTGAGACCACGGCTTACATAGTGGAAACATATACAAGCCAAGAGAAACCAGCTCAACATCAATTACAGGAACCTATAGGCTTCTTAGAAAAATTGTGTACTGTTGTTTAAACAATAATTTGTGTAGGTACATCACAATTTTAAAGCCAATTTGGTGTTACGGCATTCAACTTTGGAAAACTGCTTGTCTCTCTCGATCATCAACATTCTCATAAAGCCCAAATTGCAATTGATTGAGGCAACTTAAGGTCTGTACAATTGGGAATTGACCTGTTACATTCCATAATTTCAGTTAACACAATCCTACTTCCTACAAATATTATAAATATAAGAGTTTAGATGTTTGATATCCATGTTAGGATATAATACTTTTAATTTCTTAGTATGTCCTCATATAATTGTAGAATATCACATGGGTCAAGCTGTACAAGCAAAGTACAGTTTTAAGAGATTCTGAACTCACCTTGATATAAACATTGCCTACTAAATGGTCACCTAGGTTGTCGCACACATTCATCTCCTCAATTTCTCCATACTTGTCTTCACACTCGACAAATACATCTTCAAAGAAATTGTCGTAATGCTCCTGCATCTCTTCATCAGATACATTGGCAACAACCACTAGAATTAAAAATTTAATTAACCATTAATATAACAATAGAGAAAACCCAAACAGAGCCTTAATATTACATACAAAAGTACTTACAATGACTGCCATCAGCAGACTTGGCTGAATTTTGAGGATTTACATACAGATTTTGTAACAGCACAGTTTGTGAAAAAGTTGGCTTGTTGTGAATACGGGAGCAGCGGTCTCCATGACGGCATGCCCCGATTTTAAAGTAGAAGGAACAGTTGACTCTGAAACACAAGTAAAATGAAATGAACCATACAACAACAAAATAAGAAAACCAATGGGAAGTCAAGGATGCCAGATGTATTCTTAGTGCAGTCCAGGATACATTCAAATAATAGATTCGGTAGGTTGAATCTGTATCTAATAGCTGTTTTAGAAAATGATAGAAGCAAATAAAGGGAACAATAGTATAGATGTTGGTTCTCAGGATGGAATGGAACAAATGTTGCACCAACACCAAGTAGCGTGGGACCAGGGCACAAAGATTATGATGACGAGGTAAGATTCTCACAGCAAATATAACTATTTGCTCATTGAGATGTACGACTAAAAACTCCCATACAAAAAGATAACCTCTAATTATTTGCTATCAGATTTTAATCCTCAGACAAATTAATAGTACTTGAAACAATAACTACGGAGTTTCTTATACAGAATATATACTTACTTATCCTTTTCTGTTCCAAATATAGCAGCTAAATACTCTGCCATTCTGAAACACCGACCGCCACGGTCGCTCTTCCTTTATCAGCCTTAACTCTTCTTGGTTTTATTACTTCGTATCGGGCATGTAAACTCAGACGAGAAACACTTAGACGTTAACTTAGTTAAACGCTGCACTTGTAACACAATATCTTCCAAATTCTGAACTCTTTTAGCACAAATTACGAACACCAAATCACCAAGCTATCAAGCCATGAATGAATGGAACGAATGAAGATGAAGACTTTTTAAATCTCCTTTACTCTATGATTTTTATGCCAGCATAGCACATAGCATTGAAGCTCAACATTTTTAACCTTTAAACAATATTAATTTGTAGATTTGATTGATTATAGTTCAAAGGACTTATTATTTTATTTGCAAGGTACCTAACTGCATTTCACTAAATTAAATAAAACACCGTGGTTGCAGACCCGTGTGTTTTTGTGCGGTACTGTAGTCCCGCTCTGGATCTATTATTTTTTGTGTTTGTTTTCGTCACCTTCATTCATGGTAATTAATTGGCATTGATAAATTTTCAGTCCGTACAAAGTACTAAGTACAATGAAATATCATTAATGTACGCCCGTACCACTGACTTAAAAACCTATGGACTTGCCATACCTACGAAATTAGCGTGCATACCTACATAAATCGGGCAATTAAGATGGCTGCCCATTGGCCAATGAGGTAGGCCATTTGCAACTGTTTGACAGCACAACTACACAGATAAACGTACATATACAGCACACAACTACCAATTTTACTCGGCAATCAACATGGCGACCGGTCACGCATAGACATGATTTTGACGTCACTCAAAAGTGTTACCAAGTTTAGTCCTTGACAAACATTTAGATGTCTCTCTTTTCATATGCAGCTCTTGTTTAGTTAAAAAGAGACAAAACGCTTTTTGACATGCGTGTGTCGATATTATAGATATTTGTATAACTATTCTTCATATAGTAGAATATGCCGTCTCCATAGTTTTCCTACCTCATTGGCCCGTACTAAAATTGCACCATAGAGTTGAGGTGAGGAGGTGGAGGGTTAAAGAAATGTCAAATTCTTCCTGTCAAAGTGTCAACAACTCTCGTCGCTCGGTCACTCTCAGTCTCAGTACTCCTCTCACTCACTCACTTCACTTTCAAAATTGGTTTCTAATCGGGTGCTTGTCAGTGCGGTAAATTTAAAATAAGTTTTAAAAGTTGTGAAATATACGTGTTTAAAATGACTATTAATTCCTCATTGGATAATTTTTGCGGTTCTACGTTTTGGGTTCGTAGCAGTATCTTTGTGCTCTTCTCTGTATATAATTATCTTTTCTACGTGTTTTAATAATAATAAATAAATGTTGTCTAACATTTATTTATTTATCTGAGCAGCAGCAGCAAAAAACATTGTAGTTTTCAATCTATAGTTGTAACTTTCTTTTTAAGTTTTTAACTCTTTGTTAAGTTGCATGTACGATATAAACATTGTATTCTTTAGTTTTGATCCTATCGAACCGCTTTGGTTAAATAAATAAGAGGAAGGTTGATAAAATGTTGTGCAATTAGTTTGCAACAGTAACAAAAAATATCCGACTGCATAAGAAGCGTTTTTTGATCCCCAGTCGGGTTTTTTGATTTAACTTACTACTGTACAAAGCTTCAGGCAAAAAATGTAAATGGAGTCATAAATTGAAACTTAAAATACACTTAATTTGTTGTAGTTTTCTATTTCATAATCCAAATGTTAACAAATGTACAAGTTAACCTACTTTAAGAAAATCTATGCTGGTGCTGTTTAAATGAATGACCCCATTTATTTTCTGTAGATAACATAAAAAAAAACCTTAATTTTTTTTTGTTCATCTAAATTGCATAAATAACAAATAAAATTATATTTATGAATCATATGTAAAATTTTTAATATAATTTTAGGATAGCAACGTCACATGGTATACAGACAACCCTGACTTCACACCATGTTTTCAAAAGACAGTTCTTGTATGGACACCATGTGTGTACCTGTGGGTGGCAGCACTGATCGACATCTACCACATAGTGAGCAGCAAAGAGGGCAACATACCCTGGAACAAATTAAATATAAGCAAGCTCGTCATAACTTGTCTCTTAGTAATACTGCAAATAGTCAACTTGGTCCGAGTGACTTATGAATCCTCTAGAGAAGGCAACAATATTTATGATGCAGATTTTTATGATCCTGTTGTGAAATTGTTAACATTGGTGAGTTTTCCTACTCTTTTTTTTCATATTCCTTGTAAGGAAGGTACCTCAGTAAATTATACTTATTATACTTCCCTATGTAATGCCTAAACCAGAGTTTTTCAAACTTTTTTTCATAGCCCACTTCCCTTATTTTTCGGATTTGGGTAGACAGGGGTCTGTCTGATTAACCTTTGAAGAAATACTGCACATAAAAGATGATAGTATTACCACTATATGCAAGTTGTAACAAGGTCAACGAATTATTGGGGGTATTTATTATGAGGTCAACGAATTATTGGGGGTATTTATTATGAGTGGTCTTCAATTAACTAAAATTAAAGTTGGTACCTGCTTAAATGAAATCCACTACCTTTTGACCCCCATTTAGGTACATCTAATGGATCCCCAATTTTTATTTTCACTTCGTATTAAACCCTTTGTAGTTAGGTCATTGCTTGTCATCACCCTTTTTTGGTGTGGGAAATCATCCAATGACTTCTCCCGCTCTGGGTGAAGCATGTTAGGATTGTTTGTTTGTTGTTTTGTTTTATTTTTTTGTTTCTCGTCATCACCACTGGGGGTCGATAAAGACCACTTGGGTATCACTTAAACTAGGTATATCATTTTAAGATATTCATTCACTCATAACTTTTGTTAACTACCTACAAACATTATTTTCCTTTTAATTAAATTATTTTTCTTCTGATTTGAATCAAAGTAAAGAACAACAGTTGGTAACTATAATTCTTTAGATTAGGTAGGTACCTGTATTAATTTTTACTTTCTGTGTCTCATACAAACAGAGATAAATGTATAACTGCCCCACTTAGAATTAGCAACAGCTCAAGCTGATGTTATTCTAAGCCACTGATTGAACCACAGAGTACTTTTTTATATGGATTGAACTACTGAAGGCTACTTTGTAATATTTTTTTTGACATATTTATTCTATTAGCTAGCAGTCAATAAGATTTATATTATGATAAAGTGGGTATTTCGTTCAAGAATGAATTTTAGAACCTGCCAAGTGCAAATTGGACTAGCGCTTGTATATTTTATATTTAATTGTGGTACTGTGTCCTCTGCCATGTGATAGGTATTAGTACCACATATTCTGTAAAAAAAAACAAATGCTTACCTATCTATTATCCTGGAAAAAGGTACAGGACTGTGCCAGACATATAGATAGTTTTGTAATTTCATAAACATAGGAAACCCCGGTAGTTTTATAATTTCAGTTTGGATAAGAATCAAGATTTTCAAGATAATGTGTGAAAGGTTCGTTTTTCAACTACGGAACCCTCATAGCGATGTTGTTAAATTACCTACATGGGTAGATATGAAAGTTCTACCACAGTCCTACATTATGTGCTATTTAAAACTTATTTATAAGAAAAGTGATCAAATCACTTTGAACGTGACCAATAGGAGCGCAGAATAAATGAAAAATGTTGTTGTTATATAGCCTATAGCCTTCCTCGATAAATGGACTATCCAACACAAAGGGTCCCCGCACACGGGGCCACCGGCCACAACCACAAAACGTCGCCACTGGCATATTTCCTGTAGTATTCATACATTTTGTATGGACTCGCCGCACACGGTTGACGCTGGTGGCCGCCACACGCTACACGCTTCTAGCTTCTCGTGGCGGTGTTTGTGGCTGTCGCGTGTGGCCCGTGTGCGGCGACACAAAAAGATTTTTTCAATTGCAACCAGAAGTTTCTGCGATTAGCGCGTTGAAACAAACAAACTCTTCAGCTTTATAATATTAGTATCGATACGAGAGCTGGTTGTTAGCCCCAAGATTTTTGCATATTAATCTAGGTCAAGACGTTAAATAGGAGATTATAGCTTGTATGGGAATTCGTAATATTTGCTGGCTTCTCCTTAAGTAATTTGTTTGAATACCTTTGAAACGTCATTACAGCCATGTAGGTAAACCTTACACAAAGTTACCTTAATATAACATTAATAACTAAAATCACTTGTCTGAATCCAGACAATACCTAGTGTAGTGCTCGCCAAACTTCTGGGCCGTCCTGAAGTTAGCTTTCCGATGCGCAAGGTAAGGCACGAAACGGTGCTGTTATTGTATGAAATTAACTACTGCGCAGCCACTGTAGCCAACCTTAGGGCGACCAAGCAGTTTGGCGAGAACTATACAGCCGGTTTACCCAGCTAGCTTTAGAATTTACGTACTGTAATGATTTCTGTGCTGACCGCATTGGAGTTAGGTACGTATTGATGACTAAGTAATCCTTATCAATGTCTATTTAGGAGGAAAATTGTCTCTATCATAAATACCTATCTTAAATAGATAAAGGTAGTAGATACCTACCTAGTAAGTAAATAATCTCCATGTAATCTAATCAAAAACATAATAAAATAGTGGGTAGTTCGGCACCGCTTGAGAAATTCTTTTTTTATTTATTTTTTAATGAATAAAACATTATCTAATAATTAAATAAATACCTGGGTATTTCTTAACTTTTAAATGTTTTGTTACAGTAGACAAACTAAAATAAACCATTTGACTAAAAACTCGTACTCGTATTTAAGTAAAAAGTTACCGAGGTATTTTTATAATACATAATTAGCATTTTAAATATCCTTAAAATCTTCAGAAGAGAAGTCACGCAAAAATAGTCCATATGAGCTACCGGAACTATTTGCGTCAGACCATTTTTAGGGTTCCGTACCCAAAGGGTAAAAACGGGACCCTATTACTAAGACTCCGCGATCCGTCTGTCTGTCTGTCTGTCTGTCCGTCTGTCACCAGGCTGTATCTCGTGAACCGTGATAGCTAGACAGTTGAAATTTTCAGAGATGTTGTTGTTGTTCTGTTTTTAGTATTTGTTGCCGCTATAACAACAAATACTAAAAACAGAAGAAAATATATATTTAAGGGGGGCTCCCATACAACAAACGTGTTTTATTTTGCCGTTTTTGCTCGATATTAATAACGGTAACAAGTAGACGCTTGAAATTTTCACAGAATATTTAGTTGTATATTCACTTCAAAAAATAGTAATTATTAAATTAAAATAAAATGAATTAAGGGGGCTCCCATACAACAAACGTGTTTATTTTGCCGTTTTTTACTTTAATGGTACGGAACCCTTCGTGCGCGAGTCCGACTCGCACTTGGCCGGTTTTTATAAGCGCTATGATTTTACAGTTACAGTATTATTGCACAATGGTAAGATTAGATTTGTACTTGATAGATACGGAATACGGATATATGTATCATCACTAAACCTTGCCGATAACAAGTCGAAAATAGACACATGAAAGTTAAATCATATGTTTAGCGAGGTATCTAACTCAGTACATTATGCAGTTCAATCGTCATGAGTTGTACAAATAAATTAATAGTCCGACGACTAAATTGGCGAGACGTTCAATTGGCAATTATTATCTAGTAAACGGCATTGTATTGCGTAACAGATCCTAAAACCTCAAAATTACACCTACGTCATGCATTTCCTATCCTATTATCTAATACAAGCTGTTGCCCGCGGCTTCGCTCCCGTGGACCACCCCACAGGACCTAATTTCGGGATTAAAAAATAGCCTATGTCACTCAGACATAATGTAGCTTTCTATTGGTGAAAGAATTTTTCAAATCGGTCCAGTAGTTTCGGAGCCAATTCGGTACAAACAAACAATAAAATCTTTCCTCTTTATAATATTAGTATAAGTATAGATAATCTGTTTTCCTTGAACATTTGGTCTTATTTGCAGATGTTATCAGTAACATTACTTTGTTACAACCGAAAATATGGCATCAAGACCTCAGGAGTGCTCTTCCTATTCTGGTTGTTCCTCCTCCTGGCCGGTCTACCGCAGCTCAGATCTGAGATCATGCACTACAGTTCAAACACCGATGCGTATGCCAGATATAGTTTTGGCAGTTATATCTTGTACTATACGCTGACAGTGATCATGTTTATATTGAATTGTTTCGCTGATATGCCGCCTAAAGACACACCTTACATTTACGAAGAGGTAAACTATAGACATCATTCTTAAAATTATTGTTACCCGCCATCGCCTTGTCTCTAAAACCATCTACTCTATGACCAACAGATTCAGTCCCCAGAGAACAGAGCAGGCTTCCCAAGTCGTCTGACATTCAGCTGGTTCGACCCACTCGCTCTAACAGGCTTTAGAAGAAGTCTCAATGTAGAAGACTTATGGCCCTTAAACCCACAACTGAGCAGCAAGGAGGCTGTTCCTAGATTTGAAAAATACTGGCAGAGAGCTTTGAGAAAAAAAGAAGAGTAAGTATTGGCTTGTTTATAGGTATATATTATAGACAACAATGGCACCATGATACGTCGTTCTCCGACGTTGAAAAAAAAAATTGAGCTCCCACAATATGGCGCCCGAAATCAGCATTTTTCTATTTTCCAATTTTAATGCAGCCAGTGACACTCGCAAGGTTAAGACGAATCGATTGACGTTCGAAACATCAACATCAGCCAACGCGTTTGGTCCCTGGACGCCACATAGGAACAAACGTACATACTTACATACATAGACTGATAAACACATTACCCTCCTTCGGCAGTCGGGTAAAAACAGCACCGTTTTGTGCCTTCGCATCGAAAAGCCAACTTTAGGGCGGCCCATAATTTTGACGCGCACTATACAGGGTGGTCTTAGTTATAAATAGAAAACACGTAAGAAAGTACCACACTAAATGAAACAGCATTATTTCATAACATTAAAACACTCAGCTCAGTGTTTTTATGTGTCATAATCATAGATTAATGAAGTACAAAATAACGATTGTTCGATGCCGAAATCGAATGCCAACCTGCACTGGGCCCGCGTGGTGGATAACGGCCCATTCCCTCTCGCACTGGGCCCGCGTGGTGGATAACGGCCCATTCCCTCTCGCACTGGGCCCGCGTGGTGGATAACGGCCTATTCCCTCTCGCACTGGGCCCGCGTGGTGGATAACGGCCTATTCCCTCTCGCACTGAGCCCGCGTGGTGGATAACGGCCCATTTCCTCTCACAGGGAGGAGGCCTGTGTCCCAGCAATATGATGATGAATCATAGATAATGTGTAATCCTAATAATATTATGAAATACCAGACGGAGATTCCTTCAATTTACTTTATTTGTTTGAAGATTAACGTGCACTGCTTTAGCTGATAAGAATTACCTACAATTACATAATAAATAATATCAGTAGGAAATCACAGGTAAGATAATTTGTGTTTATTAGTTTATTTTACTGACGTAGGCCTCAATAAACGAGAACTTATCTTTTTACAGTGTGATTAAATTTATTTCAAACTGAAAAATTTATAAACACTTACATATGTAAACCAACGCCATTTTCCCATGGGGGTAGGCAGGAACTACATAACGTCATCTGCTAGGATCCTTAAATGTGTGTTCTGTTTGTATGTTTGTATGTCTATATATTCTGAAGGTATTTGAAAACCATAGTAGGTACTAAAGACCTATTGTTTTTAGTAGCGAAAAATATTTTCTTATTAGCTGCGCAAGTCATCGTAATTTATGTAACAAACTAGCTTCTGCCAGCGGCTTCGCTCACGTGAATGTCGAAAATGTGCCAAGGGAACATATTCCCGGGATAAAATCCTATGTGCTATTCCTGGCTATAATCTATCTCTGTGCCAAATTTCATCCAGATCCGTCCAGCCGTTTGAGCGTGAAGAAGTAACAAACATACAAACACACACACACCCACAAACTTTCGCCTTTACAATATTAGTGTGATACTGTGTCATATATTATTATTAGATAAGAGTGCGTATCTGCCCATGTAATAAATAATCTAAAAAGATACCGAGATTTTTTTTGAGGCAAGGTATCTGATGTCAATATAACTGAGTTTTCGATTTTACAGAAATGTTTGTGGAATACAAAATGCAGCCAATGCCTTAGGCCTTTTTTTTTTCGGGGTAAAACCTTAAAAAACCGGCCAAGTGCCGTTCGGACTTGAGCATGAAGAGATCCGTACCATTATCGCAAAAAAAACGGAAAAAATATAACGTTTGTTGTATGGGAGCCCCACTTAAATATTTATTTTATTCGGTTTTTAGTTTGGATTTGTTGTTATAGCGTCAACAAAAATACATCATCTGTGAAAATTTCAACTGTCTAGCTATCACGGTTCATAAGATACAGCCTGGTGACAGACAGACAGACAGACGGACCGCGGAGTCTTAGTAATAGGGTCCCGTTTTTACTCATTGGGTACGGAACCCTAAAAAGCGCCTGGACTTTTGGAAAAAAAACCAAGTGTGGGCTTTTTACCTTACTAAATCCAACACTTTTTCCCCCACCAGCACGTGAAACGCATCGTAACCTCTTAAAGTAGAGCATCCCTGAACCCCCTCTGGGCAACGCCTGTCAAGGCATAATATCCCTAGCGAGACTGTAATAAGGGGTTTCTCTTGAGCCTCGCTGTGCGTACCTAGGTGTAACCTTCTATCCAAAACTTAAATATAATTTGAGGCAACGTAGTTGATTGTACAATACTTAATAATGAAAGTAACACGACTTGAGAGTTGTGACTTTGTGACCTCGCTTTCGTTTTCGATTCTTGGTTTTTTGCACTAGTAGGTACTGCATTGCGCTCCGAGAGTTGTTTTTTTAATAACTTGCATAATATCACATCTATCTGTAGTTCAATGCCATGCTTATTAGGTAGGTTTACCTACATATAAAAACCGGCCAAGTGCGAGTCGGACTCGCGCAAGGGTTCCGTACCATTATCGCAAAAAAAACGAAAAAAAACACGTTTGTTGTATGGGAGCCCTACTTAAATAATTATTTTATTCTATTTTTAGCAATTTTTGTTATAGCGCAAACAGAAATACATCATCTTTGAAAATTTCAAATGTCTACCTTTCACGGTTCATGAGATACAGCCTGGTGACAGACGGACAGACAGACAGACGGACCGCGAAGTCTTAGTAATAGGGTTCCGTTTTCACCCTTTGGGTACGGAACCCTAAAAATGACCTTTTTCATCAATCAAGCATCTTAATAATAAATTACTTAGTTAAAAATCGAAGTTAAAAAGATTGATGTATTTTTTTCAAGTAAGTAAGTAAAAAAAACATCAATCTATTATGTTTTTGGTGTTTAATAAATCATAATAATACCTATGAATTGTATAGATCTATCTATTGACAGGTAGGTAGGTACGACTCATCTACACTATAATAATCTACACTAATATTTAAAGAGCAAAGATTTGATTGTAAGTTTTAAGTTTGTTTGTATTGGATAAACTCAAAAACTACCAAACAGATAAAAAACAATCTTTCTCCTACGGAAATCTACTATATAAGTTCTGTCGGGTGTGGCTACGGGAGACGGGAGCGAAACCGCGGGGAAAAGATAGTTGAAATAAATTTCTCCTTTTAAGAGAAAGGTAAAAGGAACTAAATCGTAATTGCAATCAGTCAACTCAATAAACAAAACGGTACTTTATAAAAACAACAAGGAGCATGAGATATTGACACTCAAGTAGTTTGTTTTAATTACTCTGATAGTTCTCGTTTATGGCCGTCGTCACGGAATCATCGCGTTGTGTAATCGCTGTTAATTGCCAGATACATTTGTTGCATTGCATCAGTTCAGATATTAGGTACCCCTTTAATAAAACGAGCATGTAATCCGACCAGACCGAGTATCGGCAACGGCGACCTATCTCATTGGAGATCTGCCTTTTGTTTTTGGCGTCTCGCTTTCAATCAGAGTGATTGGCTACTGATTACCCATGCATGGAGACTAGCCATCGGCGCGGGCGTTATTTTAGTGCACAGGTTTGTGCGCAAACACAGGTGCATCTCTGTCCCTGACGGCTATCTGACACGGACGGAGATAGATCCAAATCCAGCCTTATTGCGAAAGTGAATTTGGTAAGGCAAAGAGTATGAACAGTCGATATATCACATTCGAGATGAAAAACGCGATGTGAATGTTCGTCTATGTGATTGGTTGGTTGTTCATAGGTACTCTTTGCCATTTGCCTTGCCATTTGCCTTGCCATATTCACTTATGCAATATGGCTGGGCGATTGACAGGAGTAGGAGTAGGACCAACGGCTTAACGTGCTTTCCGAGGCACGGGCGTATCACACTGCCAACTTCCAAACTTTGAGCTCCTACGGAGAAATTCCTAATGGAAAAACCCAATATTTTTGCCCGGCCTGGGAATCGAACCCGGAAACTCACGCCCAGCAGTCACAGCCGCGAGCGTGAGACCAATGAGGCAGTTAAATATTATACGTAACGTCATTCACACACAATGGCTTTATTTTATGACAATCCAGCAATAGCCGCATTGCCGTGATCATACAGTGTAGCAATAGCCGCATGTCTGGCAAAATGTAGGTGTAGCTCAGCGTTACCAGACGTCCCGATTTTTATGTGTCGGGCGGGATGTCCCGCGCGGGACAGGCTCAGTCCCGCTTTTCGGGGACAACTCGAATGCACCCAGATGAATATAAAATTTTGAAATGGTCGGATGTGAGAAATAAATGCTCCTTAAATTTAATGAAAGCAGAATTACACATCCAGTTTAATCTAGAGCTATCCTGTGCAGAGTTCTTCTCCTTTATTAAAGAGAAAAAGGTAACTTTAAAAAAAGTTAATTCTTCACAGAAATTTCATGAATAAGCAATTCATTAAAATAACTAGTCTATTGTAACACTCACTTCCCAGACTATTGTTTGAAAAACCATTTTTTTTTGTTTTTATTTATTCAGAAGACGAAGAAGACTCAACTACCTAACGATAGGGCAAATCGTATGTAATTGGGCATTATTAAATATAACAAAATTAAAAGGAAAACTATCACAGATGAGTAAGCTTTACAAGTTTACGAGTAATAGTCGAC
Organism: Orthosia incerta; assembly: GCA_948252205.1. Taxonomy (NCBI): domain Eukaryota; kingdom Metazoa; phylum Arthropoda; class Insecta; order Lepidoptera; family Noctuidae; genus Orthosia; species Orthosia incerta. The sequence continues at coordinate 21,393,988 of OX411753.1, read as the reverse complement.
CAACTTATAAAAGGTACTTGGCACAGTAAAATTTTTGTACAAATTCTATTAAAAAATTACTTAAATAACGTTGTTAGCTGTGTAAAACAGACAGTAAATATATGCTTATGAACCATGTAAAAATATACAAAAATAAAATCATAACATCCTTAATAACTTATTTTTAAGCTCGAATAACGCATTAGAGTGGCCGGAGTCGTTGGCAGTACCGGTCCATAGTCCATACGGCGCATGGGCGCGGGGAGTCTATTTTTGTTAGTGTAGAAGTATTTTCGACGTTTTGTAATCTAAAGTCAAATTATTTTTATTTTATTATTATCTATAGGCTAGTGCGCTTGACCACCATCTCACCTGATGGTAAGCGATGATGTGGTCGACGGTGAAGCACGCTTGCCTGGAAAAAAACCATTCACTCTTGACTTAAAGACCCCTAGATTGCAGCTATCGGGAAACACAGACTTGGGCAAGGAACTCCACTCACTTAGCTGTGCGCATAATAAAAGTGTCCCCAAAACGTTTTGTGCGTATGGGTGGGATGTCCACCATGTACCGATGACGCATCGCCGTACGTCTGTTAGTCCGATGATGGAACGGGCTGGGCGGAATCAAATCATGCAATTCCATCGCACACTACCCGAAATGTAAACGATAAAAGACTGAAAAACCGGCCAAGTGCGAGTCGGACTCGCGTACGAAGGGTTCCGGAATCCGTACCATTATCGCAAACAACGGCCAAAAAATCACATGGGAGTCCCACTTAAATATTTATTTTATTCTGTTTTTAGTATTTGTTGTTATAGCGGCAACAGAAATACATCATCTGTGAAATTTTCAACTGTCTAGCTATCACGGTTCATGAGATACAGCCTGGTGACAGACGGACAGACAGGCAGGTAGACAGACAGACAGACAGACGGATCGCGAAGTCTCAGTAATAGGGTCCCGTTTTTACCCTTTGGGTAAGGAACCCTAAAAACTGGCAACTCAGCGACGATTTTCAAGGCTCTGGAGCTTTGACTTGACCAGTGCCTCATTGCCGATGAGTTTCTTGGCCCGCTTTTTAATCGACTCTAGTGCATCAAGCTGGTATTTGGCGATTACCAAGAAAATTACTTATTTTCTTTTGTCGATATCCATCTATAAAGTCAATATTTCACCCGACTACATAACTAATTGAGTAGCGTGAAACTTTCCAGAACGAAATAGTGAATACCGCAGATTAGAGGTAAATACGATTTTTTTCAAATGCCGAAAGAGAAATAAACAAGGAGCGTGCGCGCAAGGATCCATGAACGAATCATACCATTCCCCGTGGCTCTAACGCGCGCCCGTATCGGTTCCTTTCGCAATTCACACACGCGGTGGTACCTACTCAAATATATAATATTTTTCTAACTTCAGTTGCGAAGTTGGATTTTATAACTCCTTCTTCAGTTACCAGTAAATCCTTCTTTAGTTTAAGTCAAGAGTGAATAGGTGTACTTCTAGGCAAACGTGCTTCACCGTAGACAACATCATCGCTTACCATCAGGCGAGATAGTGGTCAAACGCAAGCATATAGATTAAAGAAAAACATCCTATGTGGGCCCGTTTTTAGACGTTGTATGCCGCTGAATCCGTTTCAATGTTCATGTAACAACAACAAAACCCTCTTCTTAGTCCGCATTATTATACAACTTCAGAACCCTTTTACTGCGCATGGCCCGACACGCACCTGGCCGGTTTTTTTTTACTAAGTCTCGCTTTTGACGAAAGAATCCCGCTTTTTTCACTCAAATAGTTTCAAAGTCCCGACTAGCCAAAACAAAAATCTGGCAACGCTGGTGTACACACACCCTCCGGAAAAACAGCTTAAAGTTATTATTTTTTTGTCTCGGTTTTGATAGTAGTGGAATGCATTTTCAAGTTATCCGGTGGCCTAAGCTTTCGTGTGGAAGTGACTGGAAGTCTGGAAGTCGCATATAAACTGGAAAAAATACTTTTGCCCGATTTAGTCATCAGTGATGACTAATCATAATTGCTCGTACCAGTGGTTTTTAAATACTTACAGTAAATACTTTTTCAGTGTGAAATAAATTTTGTTCCACTCTGTTTGCCTGTGATAACCTAAATATTACGTAATGGTAGGTAATTCCTATCAGCAAAAGCACGAAATTAAGCATACACGATAGGGGATGAAATTTTGTATGGAAGTTCATCATCATCATATTTGCCGATAGGAAATCGTATCAGGCCACGCAGATTGTACCTAATGTAAATTTCTCGTTCTTCTTTCCAGCAATGCGAATGCTAAAATCAGTGATGTTTCTCCTGCTGTGGAGAAGCAGCCGAAGAAACCGACGTCGATATTGCCAGTGGTGTGCCTAGCTTTCGGAGGGCAGTTCTTGTTTGCCGTGTTTCTTAAGGTGATCCACGACGTACTTATTTTCGCCTCGCCTCAATTACTTAGGTAAGTGGAGGTTTGTATTTTTTTTTTATTTGAGATGGGTTTGCTCTTGACTCTAGTCTTGACTCTGGTCAGAGGTGACATAGACAAAATCTACGATTGATTGATCTTACCCAGAAGAAGCCTGTTAACTCAATTTTGTAGAGGTTCGGATTCAATGCTGTAATTTGAGTTTACAATCAGTTTCATCCATGGGTCCCTTCGCTTCTATGGTTGTTTGTAGCTTTGACGTCACGTAGACATTACGCTAGCGTCGCGTGAGTTTTAAGACATGATTTGCGTCGTAGAGGCGTCAGCGTTACGTTTGCGCAGCGTACACGTTTAACGAATACGTTCGCTGGACATACGCTGAGTTAGAAAACAATTATGAGACATTTTGTATTTTTTATTACAAAAAGTCTGAACAATACAAGGTACCTACATGCAATAACAAAATTTTGGTTTTAAGAGGTTTGGTTCCTATTGTTTAAAAGTTTCGTAATAAAATTTACAAAGACTGTCGTAACTACAGTGATCCAACGGTAAGATAAAATAATAAACCACAAAACCAGCAAAGATAATTTATAATCTGTAACACTTATTTGTTTCAACATCAAGACAATTTTATTGCAGCCATCTTATTGGATTTATTGAAAGCGGTGATCAGCCCGTGTGGAAAGGCTACATCTATGCCGTCGGTATGTTTGGATGTGTTATCATACAAAGTATGTTCCTGGGACAATATTTCATCAAAGTAGCTATTGTCAGCATACAAATAAAAAATGCTTTAAGTAATGTTGTATACAAGAAAGCTCTTACATTGTCTAACGCTGCACGAAAAGAGTCCACCGTTGGAGAAATAATTAACTTAATGTCCACTGATGTAGACAGGTAAAGATTTTTATTTATGTATTTTTTGGCTATGGATAACTAAGGAGATGTATACCTGATGAGATAACTTTGAGGTTTAACACAAGATTTAGTAGATAACTCAGTATCTTTAGAAAAACTGCACAACGAGCGTTTTTTTGAGCCGACTATAAACTAATCCCGAAAGTGTAAAAGACCTTCAAATCGATTGCCATAGTAATAATAGTACCCTGTGTTCACGAAATAAATGAATTTGAATTTACTAGTACCAACAAAACTCACTTTGAGAGAGTGACTAATTCCGCGAATAGCACACGATGAATACCCGTTATCCACCGTATTGGCACAACAGACGATTTTGTTAATTATTTTAATAAGAATAAAGTTCCATTTCAATGTTCGGCAACTGAACGAATGACCTCGGAGTATCGAGTAGCATAGCAGTCGATTACATTTTTTTTTCAAATCTTCTGCCGAGCCGAATATCGACAGTTTGTTTGCCAAATTACCGTAATTGTGTAACTTTTCAGGTTTAGCAATTTGACCTTTGTAAACTTATTATGGTCAGCTCCGTTACAAATTGCCCTAGCCCTGTATTTCCTATGGGGCGTGCTAGGGCCCTCTGTCATGGCTGGCTTGGCCGTCATCATTGTACTTATGCCCATCAATGGGGTTATGGCTGGCTATCAAGAAAAGCTGCAGTCTAGTTTGATGCACCAAAAAGATGAAAGAATTAAGCTTATGAGCGAAGTACTTAATGGGATTAAGGTAAGATCACCTTGTGCTTGTTTTTCTGTGCCTTTTAATCATTTCTACCTTTATGTGTGTTCAAGCAGATTAATGGTTAAATAAATATGTACCTACCCAAAATAAACCTCCACCTGCAGCCGAATTGCGCAATGAATTCGGCAAGGCGAAGGGTTTGACCGCTATCAAATCGACCAATCAAATTCGAGATGAATGACGCGATGTGGATTTCCGTCTGTGTGATTGGTCGATTGGATAGCGGTCAAACTCTTTGCGTTGCCGTATTGACTTACGCAATAAGGCTGTTAGTTCAAAGTAGGCGTTCGTCGGACGTAATTGTATCGTAAACGCGTCGTTAGCGCCGCATCAGCGCAACGCATTTTTAATACCATCACGCCTACGTTGGATCGTCTTAGTGCAAAAACACGAAGTTGGATAACTTCTACTTTAAAAGATTAAACTTTCTTTTTCTTAGGTTCTCAAAATGTACGCGTGGGAAGGAAGCTTCCAGGATCATCTTCTAAAAATAAGAAACAAAGAATTGGGAGTCCTCAAAAAGCAGGCATTCTTAAATTCAGGAATGATGTTCATATGGATTTGTACACCTTTCTTAGTAAGTATATAACTATAAGACATTTATCTATACTAATATTATAAAGAGAAATTTTTTTTTGTCTGTTTGTTTGTTTGTACCGAATAGGCTCCGAAACTACTGGACCGATAAAAAAATCTTTCACCAATAGAAAGCTACATTATTCCTGAGTGACATACACTATTTTTTACTCCCGGCAACGGATCCTGTGGGGTGGTCCACGGGAGCGAAGCCGCGGGGAACAGCTAGTTTATTATAATTTATTTATTTGTTTACCCTCGCACTGGAACGCCCTGCAGCAATTACACCAATGGAGCACAAACTTACAAATATTACCTATATAAGTCCGGTTTCCTCACGATGTAATGGGATGGTGATGTATTGGGTTAATCTATTGCTGAAATGTTATCAATGAATAATAGAATTAACCTATTGAATATTGTCGCTTAGGTATCGTTGATGTCATTCACATGCTTCGTGCTGGTAAATGACACGGAAGTGCTGGATTCTAAGCGGGCATTCGTTGCATTGTCCCTTTTCAATATACTGCGCTTCCCAATGTCAATGTTGCCTAACGTAATATCTGATGTTATACAGGTTGGTGCACTTTTGCTTACTTTTTTCATGATTTGATGTCGAAACCCGCCATGTCGGTGGAATTTTGGCAGCTCATTTATTTAACCTTGCATAGTTTTTTGAAATAATAATATACGTTTTTGTACAGACTGCAGTCAGTATAAAGAGGTTAAACAAATTCTTGAACTCCGAAGAATTGGATACCAGTGCAATTGAACACAACCCAGATGAGAGTAAGTACCGTGTTTCAAAATGGCATTGGACGTTGTTTCAGGAAGTTTTACTTGTCTGCATGTAGTTATGTTCAGTCAACATGAAAGATAAGCATGCACGCTAGGCTCCTATCTCGTGTGTGCAAAGTAGTTTGTGTGGGTCTTTTATATATATATCTATTATAAAACGATAATACGCAATAATTATAAAATGAATGAATGTGCAGTGGCTAAAGAAAAGAAATATATTTTTCTTGCATAAACGTATACTTTAGATGACTGTCCCGATGTCTATTCAGGTACAACAAAAAAAAACAATTTAAATAAACATTAGGAGAATACGGAGAGCAGTGGTAGTCCAGTGGTATCGGCCGCGACTTACAAGTTGTAGGTCGTGGGTTCGAGCCCAGGCAAGCGCTTTACTTTGTATAAATTATTTCATCACCACTGCTCTCAAAACGGTGAATGAAAACATCGAGAGGAAACCGGCATGTCCTAGAACCAAAAATTCTAAGACATGTGACATCCACCAACCCACACTGGGCCCGCGTGGTGGATAACGGCCCATTCCCTCTCACAGAGAGGAGGCCTGTGTCCCAGCAGTGGGAAAATTAATAGGCTGATGATGATGATGAAATAAACATTTACTTATTCATTATTTTTATAAAAAGGAGAAAGTTCTCAATTCGTCAAACCTTTTTTTGCATGTATGGTCAGCGATATTTTCGCCAATAAATTGTGAACCGATTTAATGATTATTTTAGAAGACCAAATCGTAATCGAGAAGGGCCACTTCACATGGGGTGATGAGCCGGTCATCAAGAACCTAAACCTGCGCGTTCCTCGCGGCTCTCTGGTGGCCGTTGTGGGTGCAGTCGGCTCGGGCAAGACCTCTCTACTCTCTGCCTTACTCGGAGACATGGACAAGATTTCTGGACGTGTTAATATTAAAGGTAAGATTTCTCTAGATAAACACTTTGCACTTTGGCAGAATGAACGCAAGAATATGATGGATAATGTACAGGCTGCATCCGAAGTTATTTATTATACGGACCTTGTGGAAACTAGAACAAATTTCCTTGCGTTCAAGCGTTTTTGCCATACCTATTTATTTGAATCAAATATAAAAGCTAACTGTTCATTTTTATCTGTGGTGCTAGGCAACCTTCGTGCCTACTGGCCTTGCTTGTTGTTTCGAGTACCTGCATTTGTATGTAGCATCAGATTTACAAATGTATGGAGCAATTTAGACTCCATATTGTAGTTAGCTCAAAACTATATTTGAATATTTCAGGCAATATTGCATACGTCTCACAGCAAGCTTGGATTCAGAACGCGACACTACAAAATAACATCTTGTTCGATCAGGACATGGATCGAACCAAGTATAACAAAATATTAGAGGCGTGTGCACTCGCGACTGACTTAGAAATCCTTCCCGGAGGGGACCAGACTGAGATCGGTGAAAAAGGTATGAATTATTTATTAATATTGAATTTGGTATTCAAAGATGGATTCAAATGCTAAGAAAATCTGCCTGTTATAAAAATTCAAAGAAACAGTACGCTCGATCACCTGCTAACTTGTTTGGGTGAAATTTTAAATTCTAGCTTTTACAGTAAGATACCGGAGAATTCAGGATGCAGAAGGTAAAATGGCAAAAATATAATGGTAAAAAATTATATTTGCAAGCTTTTATATAACTCACCTTGTAAGTGTATGGGTCAAATCTTGCAACTGAATTTTAAAATCATTTGGTTTCAGTGACATTTACAATGCACGGTTAGTTAAGTGACGTCATTCTAAATCCAATATGGCGATGGGGTGCATTTTTTTAAATCAAATTAATAAATTAAGGTTTGCTGCGAAGAATCCAAAAAACCTTGTTTTTATAAAGTTTTTTAGTTATATAGTATACTTTTTTACCGCTATTCTTTTGTTCGTATAAATTTGTTGTATGTTACTAGAAATAGGAACCAATTAATTCAACCAGGTTTCAGGCTGGCTAAAGTAGCGTCATCTTTTATGGGGTACTGTATAAAATACAATAAAATTTCTACACCACATTCTAGAACTGAATGAGGCGAAATTTAAAACTTGTATAAAGCACACACTATGCAGGCAGGCATATTATAAGTTGGGGGATTACATCGCTGATAAAAATGCTTGGCTCAACGCTAGTCCTGCTCCACAGCCACTAGGGCACAAAGACAAGTGATAAGCAGAGAAGTTCTGAAGTATTGTAGGACCTGCTGAAGACTCTAATGAATATATTTGTGTTATATAAACTCAATTTATTTTAGTATTATATAACTGCACAGCACATATTTGAGTACTATGTACCAACTGTAAATCTACCATTTACTGTACCTATATTTATATTTCGTTCGTTGACTTTAGTGTGCCCTGGCAGTTGATAAAGACATATTTTGAGAAGGGAGATACAGGGGGGTGACCATAAGCTCATAGAGCGGTATCAATTTGATATCGAGTGTCAGATGGATACAAGTCAGATACATCTGTCCCTTATTCGATCTCAAATTGATACCGCTCCAAGAGCGGTTACCCCCCTGTACTTAAATATATTTTCTGTTTACTAAGACATAACTGTCTAGCATTTTGGTTAAACGAAAATCAAAGACGGGACCCTGTGTGTCATGCTCTCTCTAATGTCTCTCTGATGGTGGCACATGTGTTGGATCATACGGTTCCCTTTATGATGGTTGAGCTGAGTGGTGCTGATCCATGTGTGATGTTCGTGAACGGGCGCCATCAGTTGGGATTGGTCATAACTTAGCTGCCTCGGCCTGTTTTTAATTACCTATTTATTGTATTTTTAATTGTTTGTTTTACTCTAGACGCTTTTACGTGCACGTCTTTTTACATCGTTCTCACATATATGTATTTCTCCAACAAGAATGATGTAACCATATTTTCGACTGACTTAAGGTTACACTAGTCGAAAATGCTTCCATACAAACGTAGTCTAGGGATTATTCCACTGTTTGACGATATACGTTCAAAATAAAAAGTGATATCAATTTTTCTCATCATTATCTAGCCCTGTATGGAAGCAAAAAAGAAAATATTTGAAAATTATGAGCATCGAAAGTTCCACATTTCGACACTAATTTTAACGTATTTTTGGGCGCAAATAAATACCATAAGAAGACGGAAAATTGCAAAACGACCTCCATACAGGAATAGATTAGTAGTTCAACAATGCAAATAATTTTATTTTGGACAGATAGATTTAGTCGTTTTTTCATGATATCTAGACTGCCAAAGGTCTGTTTATAAAATTTCGCGCGCTCGTTTTCGTCCTAAATCATTATCCATTTCGCTTCAAATTTGCAAAAGTGTGTATTCGTACGCGAACTAGCTTCATACTACTCATCACAGCATCTATCTCTTCCGCACGTGTTGTCGGTTGATATAAAATGCATTTTAACCCCGCGCACAAAATAGTTCGTGCCGTCGACTAGTGTACCCTTAATGGCCTAATTGAATAAAGAAATTTTGATTTGCTTTGTTCAGTAACTGACTGGAAAACAGAATGTGTTATATTGACATAAATTTAATCGAAATAGGTATCAACCTATCTGGCGGTCAGAAGCAGCGCGTGTCGTTGGCGCGCGCGGTGTACTGCGACGCCGACAACTACTTCCTGGACGACCCGCTGAGCGCCGTCGACTCGCACGTGGGCAAGCACATCTTCGACAAGGTGCGTGACTAGATATAAACCTGTCTGGTGGTCAGAAGCAGCGCGTGTCGTTGGCGCGCGCAGTGTACTGCGACGCCGACAACTACTTCCTGGACGACCCGCTGAGCGCCGTCGACTCGCACGTGGGCAAGCACATCTTCGACAAGGTGCGTGACTAGATATAAACCTGTCTGGTGGTCAGAAGCAGCGCGTGTCGTTGGCGCGCGCAGTGTACTGCGACGCCGACAACTACTTCCTGGACGACCCGCTGAGCGCCGTCGACTCGCACGTGGGCAAGCACATCTTCGACAAGGTGCGTGACTAGATATAAACCTGTCTGGTGGTCAGAAGCAGCGCGTGTCGTTGGCGCGCGCAGTGTACTGCGACGCCGACAACTACTTCCTGGACGACCCGCTGAGCGCCGTCGACTCGCACGTGGGCAAGCACATCTTCGACAAGGTGCGTGACTAGATATAAACCTGTCTGGTGGTCAGAAGCAGCGCGTGTCGTTGGCGCGCGCAGTGTACTGCGACGCCGACAACTACTTCCTGGACGACCCGCTGAGCGCCGTCGACTCGCACGTGGGCAAGCACATCTTCGACAAGGTGCGTGACTAGATATAAACCTGTCTGGTGGTCAGAAGCAGCGCGTGTCGTTGGCGCGCGCAGTGTACTGCGACGCCGACAACTACTTCCTGGACGACCCGCTGAGCGCCGTCGACTCGCACGTGGGCAAGCACATCTTCGACAAGGTGCGTGACTAGATATAAACCTGTCTGGTGGTCAGAAGCAGCGCGTGTCGTTGGCGCGCGCAGTGTACTGCGACGCCGACAACTACTTCCTGGACGACCCGCTGAGCGCCGTCGACTCGCACGTGGGCAAGCACATCTTCGACAAGGTGCGTGACTAGATATAAACCTGTCTGGTGGTCAGAAGCAGCGCGTGTCGTTGGCGCGCGCAGTGTACTGCGACGCCGACAACTACTTCCTGGACGACCCGCTGAGCGCCGTCGACTCGCACGTGGGCAAGCACATCTTCGACAAGGTGCGTGACTAGATATAAACCTGTCTGGTGGTCAGAAGCAGCGCGTGTCGTTGGCGCGCGCAGTGTACTGCGACGCCGACAACTACTTCCTGGACGACCCGCTGAGCGCCGTCGACTCGCACGTGGGCAAGCACATCTTCGACAAGGTGCGTGACTAGATATAAACCTGTCTGGTGGTCAGAAGCAGCGCGTGTCGTTGGCGCGCGCAGTGTACTGCGACGCCGACAACTACTTCCTGGACGACCCGCTGAGCGCCGTCGACTCGCACGTGGGCAAGCACATCTTCGACAAGGTGCGTGACTAGATATAAACCTGTCTGGTGGTCAGAAGCAGCGCGTGTCGTTGGCGCGCGCAGTGTACTGCGACGCCGACAACTACTTCCTGGACGACCCGCTGAGCGCCGTCGACTCGCACGTGGGCAAGCACATCTTCGACAAGGTGCGTGACTAGATATAAACCTGTCTGGTGGTCAGAAGCAGCGCGTGTCGTTGGCGCGCGCAGTGTACTGCGACGCCGACAACTACTTCCTGGACGACCCGCTGAGCGCCGTCGACTCGCACGTGGGCAAGCACATCTTCGACAAGGTGCGTGACTAGATATAAACCTGTCTGGTGGTCAGAAGCAGCGCGTGTCGTTGGCGCGCGCAGTGTACTGCGACGCCGACAACTACTTCCTGGACGACCCGCTGAGCGCCGTCGACTCGCACGTGGGCAAGCACATCTTCGACAAGGTGCGTGACTAGATATAAACCTGTCTGGTGGTCAGAAGCAGCGCGTGTCGTTGGCGCGCGCAGTGTACTGCGACGCCGACAACTACTTCCTGGACGACCCGCTGAGCGCCGTCGACTCGCACGTGGGCAAGCACATCTTCGACAAGGTGCGTGACTAGATATAAACCTGTCTGGTGGTCAGAAGCAGCGCGTGTCGTTGACGCGCGCAGTGTACTGCGACGCCGACAACTACTTCCTGGACGACCCGCTGAGCGCCGTCGACTCGCACGTGGGCAAGCACATCTTCGACAAGGTGCGTGACTAGATATAAACCTGTCTGGTGGTCAGAAGCAGCGCGTGTCGATGGCGCGCGCAGTGTACTGCGACGCCGACAACTACTTCCTGGACGACCCGCTGAGCGCCGTCGACTCGCACGTGGGCAAGCACATCTTCGACAAGGTGCGTGACTAGATATAAACCTGTCTGGTGGTCAGAAGCAGCGCGTGTCGTTGGCGCGCGCAGTGTACTGCGACGCCGACAACTACTTCCTGGACGACCCGCTGAGCGCCGTCGACTCGCACGTGGGCAAGCACATCTTCGACAAGGTGCGTGACTAGATATAAACCTGTCTGGTGGTCAGAAGCAGCGCGTGTCGTTGGCGCGCGCAGTGTACTGCGACGCCGACAACTACTTCCTGGACGACCCGCTGAGCGCCGTCGACTCGCACGTGGGCAAGCACATCTTCGACAAGGTGCGTGACTAGATATAAACCTGTCTGGTGGTCAGAAGCAGCGCGTGTCGTTGGCGCGCGCAGTGTACTGCGACGCCGACAACTACTTCCTGGACGACCCGCTGAGCGCCGTCGACTCGCACGAAGGCAAGCTCATCTTCAACAATGTGCGTGATGTGCGCGGAGCGTGACTGACAGGGTGGGACAGCGCTGATTCTCTATGTGTGCAGGTGCTGGGACCAAGCGGGCTGCTGAACAACAAGACGCGTGTGTGGGTGACGCACAACGTGTCGTACCTGGCGCAGACAGACCTGGTGGTGGTGCTGCGCGACGGTGAGGTGTCGGAGGTCGGCTCCTACCAGCAACTCCTCGACAAGAAGGGTGCCTTCGCTGAGTTCCTGCTTCACCATCTTACCATTGCAGAGCGTTCGGCGTCAGCTGAAGGTGAGTTTCTACGGCAATCCTTAAAACGAAGCTTAAAACAATGTATGTGCAATAAAATGTAAGCGCGCGATTAACAATCTCGCTTCCTAAATAATGATAGTGTAGTGTTGTAGGTGTATAAATAAATCTGCGTTTAGAAAATATAAAAACTATCTTAAAACATTTCAAATTCACCTGGTATACTTTATTCAGCATTCAAATTCCGTGTGCGAATATATTCATGATTATAACCCAGTCATTGAATCACCCAGTCGTGGTCCATTTTATTTTCCCATTTGATAGTTTGAATGAATAGAGAACGTGACATCTGCTGTTGTTGTTCGGAGGCAGCCCAAGAACGTAATTGTGTAACGCACGTCATGCGTGAAGGCCGCTAAGGAACATAACTACATAATTGAACGTTTACTGAAAATATTCCCGCAGATTTGGCAGACATCAAAAATGATTTAGAGAACAAACTTGGTTCGGAATTTCATCGTAAATTGCAATGGGCTCGTTCGATGTCGACGGGGGCTTCGGATACAGAAACCACGGATGCAGGTAAGTCAAGTTACTTACTGCAAAACTATATTAACATGAACGCAGATATCTCAAGGAAAGTCTGCGCTTCGGAAACCATCGTCTACCTTCGGCAATACGAACGTGCGATGATAAGATCACAATATAGAGCTGTTATAATAATAGACTTGCTTGCCTAAATTGTATTACCATAATCACAAAGTTATGGATAAACAACTGTATGCAATGTCTCAAAACTTATGAGTTACAACATGTTGATCTGCATCAGGAAAAGGTAACCCGACAGAGGGAGAGAGAGAGAGAAAACCTTAATCCAAACGCAGGTTGGTCTAGTGGTTGCAAACGCAACTGCTGAAGACGAGATTGGGTTTGATTTATTTTATTGGGTTTTTCTAACTAGAATTTCCCCGGAGTCTGGCTTTGTGCCCGTTTGATGGAAATAGGATCGGCCTCTCGTAAATGGCGGACGCTGAGTATACTATTAGGTGGACCACTATCTAACTTACCCTTCGGGGATTCATACAGGCGCACAGTGTTTTATAAACCCAAAAAAACTGACATCGGCTTTTTATTGGCAATTACGTAATAGTTCACTACAAATACACGAATAGAACTCTCATGTGCCAATTTAGAATACTTGTTTTTTTTTTTAATTGTAACGTTATCGTAACATTGAAGCCCAAAAAAAATCGTATAAAAAAAACTGTACATAATTAAGCTTTGTTCGCATTGCAGTTTTATGAAGCAAGTCAAGGAGAAAATTATGCCGTGTTTAAGTAATCAAAAACGATAACAGAACTCGCAAAAAAATCGTTTTACCGAAATCAGTAGGTTTATTTTTTTATATTTTTCAAGCTCGAAGTAGAACCTCTGTCTGGTACAAACACATTGGTCACGAAAACTTTGCAGTAAAAAAAACACAAGTATTCAAAATTGGCACATGGGAATTCTACTCGTTGTAATGAACTATTAGGTAGAAATCATCATCAATATCAATACATATAATAAATCTGTAGAAAAGTAATTTTTGTACATCGAAAATATTTCCAAAATAAATAGCCAGGGTGTTATAGGATAACCAACCAACAGAACCAATTTCCGGAATTTTTGTCTGTTTGTCGGTTTATTTGTGCACGCATCACGTGAAATGTACGAAACCAATGTAAATAACTTTTATACATAAAAAATGTGCGTAACTTGAAGAATTACTTAGTTTTTGTTTCATCGCAATCGGTTCGCTCTATCAAAAGTTAGATGAATTTAAAGTGTTCAAGAAGTAAAATTATCACAACACACGCAATTCAGATACTCGGACAGTTAAACTCGATATTCGATAGATGGCGTTGTGCATTTGAAGTCATTTTCTGAATGGCGGTGTTAATATTCTCCGCAAAAAAGACTATAGAAACAAAAATGGTAGGTAGGTAAGTAGGGTGGGTAGGCAGGTGAGTATAGTAGGGTTGGCAGGCAGATGACAGAAGCGAAGCCGCGGCCACAGCTAGTAGCAAATAAAAAGCCAATGTCACATTTTTGGGTCTGTAAAACACTGTGAGGCGTGATGTTGTTATTTTTAACCGGCTTCCCAAAAGGAGCATTTTCTCAATTGGGATGTTTTTATTATTACATTTTTTTTTTATTTATGTTCGGTCATAACTCCGTCATATATAAACGCATTTGCAATATTCTTTTTTTGTTCGAGAGAGTTAATTCCGAAATGGTCTATTAATAATATTTAATATACATTTGGTAAAGATGTGATGAAGAACTTCGGAGATATACAACAGAACTCTTCAATAAATAACGGCTAATCTCTCGGGATTGCTGCAATCGCATGTCTGTTTATTGTTTACACCATTTAATAACATACCATCACGCCAGTATGCTCTAAACGGGTACGCAGATGTGTACAGTTGACCCTGGTACTCTCTCATTCCACCGGTTATGTTCAAGTTACATGTTATTCGGGTAATCTGTTCTGGCATCGCTGTGGGCATTATAGGTACCTTACTATAGAACTTGTCCGTTATGTACCACTAAAAAGTAAACTTATTTTTCGCCTTGTCGTGTTTTGCTTTAGAAGTCGGTTTTATTCTTTTGTTAAAAAGTTTTATGTGTTTAAACTTAGAAGTTTTCCCTTTTATCTGCGCAGGTTATTGAAGCGTTTACCTTTTTTTTTCGATTATAAACTGCAAAGGCAGTTACCTATGTCATTACTAAGGACCGGATTATATGCAACATAAAAAGCTTGAAATATGTGTGAAATAAGCGTAAAATATGCATATCTTTTATTTTCAAATATAGAACATTAAAGTTTTTATTTCTTAATCAGCATACAATTAGTGAATTATTCAATCATAAATTATCAATACCAAAATCAAAAATGTTACAATTTTTTGGACGATAATAATGCACTAAAACGAAAAATTATTTAACATTTTTGTTGTAAACGTAAACAATCAGGTAGACTTAGGTGTTCTAAATGTATATAGTCTTCAATCAAACAAAATATTTTTATAAGTGAAAATTATTATAGTGTTTATTATTACACTTATGAATAGGCTAACATACCGAATAATGTAGTAATTATAGCGAAAATATGCATCATTACTAGATATTAGATAAACTATGCAATTTTCGCTGAGAATGGGGTAAATGGGGTACATATGCAAATGCATATAATCCTGTCTCTATTAATAACTGTATTAAAACTATTAAAAACGGAATCAAATAACTTTATTGCAATTAATTTTCTAGGTGACCACGGTGAGACTGTCGTTAAGGAAAAGGTAGACAAAGAACAGAAGCCAATAGACGAGGATCCACAATTTGATCAGCTTATTGAGACCGAGAAAACTGAAACTGGAAAAGTGAGTTCTTAGCCTTGAGTAACCTACTGCATTACTGTTTTTGGCTGTTCTATCGATTATTAAAAGCAAACCTTTTTATAAATAACTTAAAAAAAAACTGCAGAGGTATACGTGTTGGGAATGCTTCTAATAAATCAACCTTATAAAATAAAATAAAAAAACGAAGGAAAACGAACGGTTTCGAGTAACTCCAATTAAGTTTTGTCGGACCAGTATTTAGTAATCTCTACCTACAGCTCTATCACTGGCCTTGCTTAAAGGTCACTGCATATATAACGTGTTTTATTTCCGACGCAACGGGGACGTAACGAAACGATTAGTTCTGAAAATATCGTTTCATACAAAATATACATGAAACATAAATACGTCACGGGTGCACGGACGGGACGGCAACGTGGCGTCTTTTGACATTTTGTATGAAACGAACTTCTCGTCCCGTTCCGTCCGGAAAAAAACACCTTACGTATGCTGCAGCTACCTTAAATCCTGGCATAAGCAGGGTGCACGAAGGACAGCAAAGAAAGTGACGCATGTCCCGTGAAGGGGCTACACAATGTTTGAGATAGGTGGAGGCCCAACCGATTGCGAGGTTAAAGAGAAAGAAAGACGTATGAAATGTAAAATATTCTGATACTATTTTCGTTGTTATAGGTAAAAGGAGAAGTGTACATGCACTACCTATCAAAGATCGGCGTAAAGGCCGCTGTAGCAACCATTGTGATGTACATCATTCTGCACACGCTACAAATCAGCGTCAACTTCTGGCTCGCGATATGGTCCAGCGACGACAAAATGGTCAGTTTTTATACTCATTATTTTTCTTTAAATTAAAAGTCTGAGATAAAATTATATAACGGAAGCTACCTTCCTGATGCGTCATTAGACGATATCGATCGGATATCGCGAACACGTATTTTATAAGAAAATTTCGGGTGCAATTCGGTCGAATTTCATCGCATTGCACCCATGTGAGCGTACTTGCAATTTAAATCACCTCTCGGTGTGATATTAATCGAATCGCTTCGAGCCTTCAGAAAGCGCGATTATTAGGGTGCGGTCCCTTAGGCTTAGCACGCACTGCGATTTTTATTCGCGCGTATTTTTTTCCGCGTACTGAATTTGACTAACACGCACTGCGGATAAAATTTCGCGCGATATTTTTGTCTCGATTTTCTACCTGTTCATACAGTTCAAAATATTCGCGCGAATTTAATCCGCGCCGCGGCGCGGTGGATTCTGTGGCAAAACACGGATTTCTTGCGATATTATTTCCGCGCGATTTTTTTCCGCAATGCGTGCTACTTCATACAACTCCATAGGTCGCAGAATGTGCGGAAAAAAATCGCGCGAATAAAAATCGCAGTGCGTGTTAAGCCTTAGAGAGCTATTAGCTTACATAGCTATACATACAAACTTGTGAACTACCAGTATATTAAAGAGTGTCTAAGAATCTTTTTCGTTTTGGATAGGTACTTAAAACAACACTAGAATTAGTTCAAACTCGTTTTATTTACTGTTAAATTAAACAGCAATTTATATATTTTGGTTATGAAAAACAATAGTTAGTAAATGCGCACTATCCACTTCCTGACGCTCATTTAACCTGGAATTAAAATCTTCAATAACCCGACGGAGCGTCCTCCAAAAAAGTTAGGGTCGATAATTTCTTGACTTAATATCTAAACAGCCGAGATTTAACGCCTGCTGATGTTTTCTTATAGGGCAACTTAAAAAGTAAAGTTTACAACCCATTGACACCCAACCTGAATGTTTTATAGCAAGCTATTCCAAGAGTGATGGATAACTCATCAGTTCATCACTCATGTTTAATCACTCGCTGTGGATCATCATCCACAGCAAGTGATTGAAGAATTAAGTTCCAGGCTAAATGAGTGCCAGGAAGTGGAGGATGCGCATTTCCTAACTATTATCTATACTTATATAACATTATAAAGAGAAAAGATTTTTTTGTTGTTTGTTGGTACCGAATAGGCTCCGAAAGTACTGGACCGATTTAAAAAATTCTTTCACCAATACAAAGCTTTATTATTTGTGAGTAACATAGGCTATTTTTTAATCCCGAAAACGGGTCCTGTGGGGTGGTCCACGGTTGCGAAGCCGCGGGGAACAGCTAGTTTTTCATAAACAAAAGTCAAAACCTGCTCTTTACTTTAATAGTAAATGAAACGAGTTTGAACTAATTCTAGTGCATTTTTAAGTAGAAATATACTATCTATATATATAAAAGAAAGACGGGTTTGTTACTACACTTATAACTCGAGATCGGCTGGAGCAATATTCATGGTTTTTGTTTCGTTGGATTTGTCTCCGCCCTGAATAGCAGAATACATAAAAAAAAAAAAAGTTTGACAAGGGTAGGTGTATCTTGGTGTTTTTATGGCAAAACAAAGTTTTCCGGGTCAGCTAGTAATCTAAATAGTGTAAATGAAAAACATTCTGAGACACCATTATGTATATTGCCATTTCGGTCTCACCTTGTAGATCTAATTACAGTGTAGCTCTTGAAATATAAAACTATTAGTTAATAACTCTCAATGGGACCGCGCCCTAATTACAGTGTGTTTGGCATGTAGGAGGTAGGTATAATCTATAAAGGAAAATGAAAAGGGAATCCCCGTTAATGTTTCCTTTAAGGATTACCTGTATATACACTTAGGCTAATTCTTGAACGAAGGTCAAGAAAGAAGTTCACTGACTTCATTAAGCGAAATGAGGAAAATTGCGAAATCAATATCAACTACAATTTGCTTACACACTTGCTTTCGATGTATCTTATCACTTTTGTCATCACTCCAATATCAATAATGGTATCTTCTCTAAAGACACCATGTTTGAATCTCGTCGTATCCCACGTTTTATTTTGATCAAATATACTGTCTATATTAGAATAGACTAGAATATACTTTATTGTACACCATAAAAGTATATAAAGTAGTGAGTGAGTGTGTGTGTAGTCTATATTATTAGTTTTTAACCGATTTTTCTCCGAAACATTTTTCCGTAAAAACTCTCCTTAACATTAGATGGTATTTTTGATCTCAAGCACGTCTCTGGTATACATTACAAAGCCCCACCAAATCCACTTCATGTAAATTGGCTATCAAGACTACAAGTACAAACTCAAACTCGCTTAACGCTTTCACTGTTAAAAAGTTATCAGATCAGTGGAGCCAAGCCCCATAACTCTAAAAGGACTAAGTCTACATATTCTAATTCAACAAAGCCTACCTACCGATGTATGCTACAGCCATGCCAATAGTTATGTTGTTAAAAATATGGCTTGGCTGTCAAATGTTCTTAATGTTCATGGAACTATTGCTTGGCACAATATTGAACACCAGTGAGTTAATTTCTTACCATAAGTGTATATAAGAGTGACTGTGCAAGTTCTTGAATTTCCAATGACTCAATTTCATACCATAAGTTTGGGAGTGACTGAGCAAGTTCTGAAACTTGAGTCAACGGTGCTGTGTCATGCAGTAGTTTCACTAACATTGCGCCATAAGCTTAATAAATCTGTAGAAAAGTAATTTTTGTACATCGAATAATAATCCAATAAAAATAGCCAGGGTGTTAAGGGATAACCAACAGAACCCATTGCCAGCATTTTTGGAATTGTCTCTGTTTATTTGTGCACGCATCACGTGAAATGTACGAAACCAACTTTTATACACAAAAATTTTGCGTAACTTGAAGAATTACATAGTTTTTGTTACATCGCAATCGGTACACTTTATCAAAAGTTAGATGAACTTAAAGTGTTCAAGAAGTAAAATTATCACAACACACGCAATTCAGATACTCGGACAGTTGAACTCAATATTCGATAGATGGCGTTGTGCATTTGAAATCATTTTCTGAATGGCGGTGTTAAGATTCTCCGCGAAAGAATGATGACCTTAGAAAAAAAAAATGGTAGGTAGGTACGTAGGGTAGGCAGGAAGGCAAGTAGGGTAGAGTTGGCAGACAGATGCCGGGAGCGAAGCCGCGAGCACAGCTAGTTAATAATAATAATAATGCTTAGTTAAATACACAATAAGAAACCAGCAACTAGTTTACATAAAATCATAGGAACAGTTTTGGTTTCAGAATCACAATAAGTTTTTTCGGTTACCTACATTTCGAAGATTGTGCGATGGAACTGCACAATTTGATTCCGCCTAGCCCTGTCCATCATCGGACAACAAGACGTTCGGCAATGCGCCACCGGTACATGGTGGACATCCCACCCATACGTACAAAGTGTTTTGCGAATACTTTGATTGTGCGCACAGCTAAGTAGTGGAATTCCCTGCCGGAGTCTTTGTTTCCTGATAGCTACAACCTTTGGGATTTTAAGTCAAGAGTGAATAGGTTACTTCTAGGCAAGCGTGCTTCACCGTAGACCACATCATCGATTACCATCAGGCGAGATAGTGCTCAAACACGAGCATATCGATAAAAAAAACTGGCCAAGTGCGAGTTGGACTCGCGCACGAAGGGTTCCGTACCATTATCGCAAAAAAATCACGTTTGATGTATGGTAGCCCCACTTAAATATTTATTTTATTCTGTTTTTAGTATTTGTTGTTATAGCGGCAACAGAAATACATCATCTGTGAAAATTTTAACTGTCTAGCTATCACAATGAGGTAGGAAAACTATGGAGACGGCATATTCTACTATATGAAGAATAGTTATACAAATATCTATAATATCGACACACGCATGTCAAAATCATCAGCCTATTAATATGTTCCCACTGCTGGGACACAGGCCTTCTCTCTGTGAGAGGGAATGGGCCGTAATCCACCACGCGGGCCCAGTGCGGATTGGTAGATGTCACATGTCTTCGAGTGTTTGGTTCTAGGACATGCCGGTTTCCTCACGATGTTTTCCTTCACCGTTTCGAGAGCAGTGGTGATGAAATAATTTACACAAAGTAAAGCGCCTACCTGGGCTCGAAACCCAAGACCTACAACTTGTAAGTCGCGGGCGATACCACTGGGCCACCACTGCTCTCAAAAAGCGTTTTGTCTCTTTTTAACTAACCAAGAGCTGCATATGAAAAGAGAGACATCTAAATGATTGTCAAGGACTAAACTTGGTAACACTTTTGAGTGACGTCAAAATCATGTCTATGCGTGACCGGTCGCCATGTTGATTGCCGAGTAAAATTGGTAGTTGTGTGCCGTATATGTACGTTTATCTGTGTAGTTGTGCTGTCAAACAGTTGCAAATGGCCTACCTCATTGGCCAATGGGCAGCCATCTTAATTGCCCGATTTATGTAGGTATGCACGCTAATTTCGTAGGTATGGCAAGTCCATAGGTTTATAAGTCAGTGAGCTATCACGGTTCATGAGAAACAGCCTGGTGACAGACGAATCGCGGAGTCTTAGTAATAGGGTTTTTACCCTTTGGGTACGGAACCCTAAAAAATAAAGCGACTGGCACCATAAAAAGGTTACAGAGTAACCTGTGTTAAAGATGTCAGGTTAGTTGCTAACACAAGGTTAAATGGATAATAAGTTATATATTATGGGCCCAGTTAACCAATAACCCAGGGTGGCGCCAGCAGCGGGGCAAAGAGTACGTAGTGCACAGATTCCTTTCGGCTGGTCTTGGCGGGAATACTACCCTGTCCACAGATAAACATAATGTAAATAAATATGTTGTCTATTCTGTTTCTAGCTCGTAAACGGCACGGTTGATACGGCACGGCGAGACATGTACCTCGGTGTGTATGGCGGCCTGGGATTCGGTCAAGGTAAGATTCGTGATATATCAGGTTCATGGTTTATTGAAACTTTGCCAAACCTTGCATAGTTTGTTGACGCGTTCTGAACATCTTTAGTGCTATATGCAATTTGAAACATCTAACTTTCACGCAAAAGTAGAATAAGTTTAAAATTATTAGTTGATAAAATTGCACGAATCTGATATGGATTTCATGGGGTAAGCTGTTCAATATTGAACGTAGATTGCTCAGTGGGCCATTTTTTGTCTCGAAATATTTTCAACTTAATTTCAACCGACGCTAAGTTTGATATTTGTATGCCAGTCGAAAACGCGCCACATGAGTTAGACCTCTGTATTCGATGTTTCAGCGATGGCATCATTCTTCACTGATCTGATGCCTTTCCTGGCTTGCTGGAGAGCAGCGAAGATGCTTCACGCAGTCATGTTAGACAATGTACTAAAGGCGCCCTTACAATTCTTCGAGGTCACACCCGTTGGTAGATTGCTGTCCAGATTCTCCAAAGATGTGGATACGGTTGACACTGCGCTGTCTTGGGAGATTTCCAGCGTACTCAGTAGTTCTTTTGAGGTAAGCTTTCTATTATTTATGCTTATGTTGTTTTCGGCTCTGTAGCTTTAACAACTTATGCATCTACCTTCTCGTAAAACGTGTTTGAATGTCTGGCCCATTCATATTTTTTTTGCTTTTAACTCTTTTTTGTACTTTTGAAAGAAAGCGGTATAGTTAAAAGCCCGTTTAACTGTGAAACACACCATGTGTGTTATTCGCACTGGCGTAGTCGCCAAAAGACACACCGTGACACACGGGATGGTTAGCCGCATACCAAAATATGCAAACAAAATAGCGCGCGCGTCCCGACGACGACGACGTCGAGATACATTTGCAGAAACACAAGGTCACCAGATATAGATAGAATATACTTTAGTATTACACCATAATACTGTTTATCAGTCTATGTATGTATGTTTGTTCCTATGTGGCGTTCTAGAGACCAAACGCGTTGGCCGATGTTGATGATTCATATGTAATCGATTCGTCTTAACCCTGCGAGTGTCACTAGTGGCTACATTAAAATTGGAAAATAGAAAAATGGCGGCTTTTGGGCGCCATATTGTGGGGATTTTTTTTCTTCCAACCCGGTATCAAAATAAAACGATATAAGAGATGATTTCAAAAATATATAACACTTATATGTTTAAATGTACCTAAATCTAAAAAAAAAACTAAAAAGTTATAAATAAAAAAAGTTAATACAAAAAATTTAAAAACCTGACTCCTTAAAAAGCGAACCAAAAAGACGTAAACTAGAAGAAAGTCTTGCTGTGCAGTCGGAGGATACATCTGGTTTTGGTCAGCCAGATCGCGAAGACGTATCCTCCGACTGCAAAGCAAGATTTTCTTCTTGTTTACGTCTTTTTAGTTCGCTTTTTAAGGAGTCGGGATTTTTGATTTTTTTAATTAAGTTTTTTTTATTTAATACCGTGCTCTGATCAGTCCATGGATTGATTGAAATGGGCCTCTATTTGCGATACAACAGTCACCTAACTCACCTATGTTCATTTAACGCAGTTCCTACGATCACGATTCGAGGAATAATTTTAGCAGTTCTTCAATACTTTTAGATCTGAAGTTGGATAAAGCAGCTCTCTCAACACATAGACAAACGAATCTAAATTAATTTTGAAAAGTGGTTTGTAACCTAGGTAAACATTCCTAATCGTTTGAGAAACATTATGTACCTAATCGAGCCAAGAAAGTCATTATTCATTCGTTCTATTATGATGTCAAAGTTTGACAAAAAAAATTGACATCATTGTTACACACAATGTGTAAAAATAGTAGGTTTAGGTTCCGTGACTGTGCGTGTTATATATCATGACTTAGCGGAAAAGCCTTCGGTTAGGTCAAGGTTACAATAAATGAGGGTGTAAAGATAGATCCGGCTAACAAAGGTGACCAATACTGTTCTATTTTCTATTTGGCGCAGATACCCCTCAGCAGCTGATTTTCAAATGAAAATCACGTTTGCAAAAAATTACGCCTAGTTAGCCAGTCGTATTTTTTTGCAAATTATATGTTACATTAGACCATTTTATTAATAATTTGTTGTAAGGAATATTTGAGTTTGATTCGTATAACATAATTAATTTGTAATGTTATGTTAATCCATGAGTACCTAAATATACCTCGGCCAAATAGTCTCTTTCCAGGCGAGGCAAGATGGGTCGCATTTAAATTTGAAAGAGGGTTACCGCGGCCCTGACACAAGCAACTGAAGGAACACGGGTGGGTTTTAGTCAGTAAAAGTCTGCCACGCCCTCCCGCTTTACACAGAGCGGCAGAAGACATTATGATATCCAAAAAAAAAAAATGGCGATACAAGATAAAGAAGTTGCTCGACGCACAGAAAACGCCTGAAAGAGCTATTAGTCGATGGATGAAACACCTAATGAATCGAATGTCGTCGTCTTAAATAACGGGACCCTATTACTAAGACTTCACGATCCGTCTGTCTGTCTGTCTGTCCGTCTGTCACCAGGCTGTATCTCATGAACCGTGATAGCTAGACAGTTGAAATTTTCACAGATAATGTATTTCTCTTGCCGCTATAACAACAAATACTAAAAACAGAATAAAATTAATATTTAAGGGGGGCTCCCATACAACAAACGTGATTTTTAAAAAAAATCACGATTGCAATATTCATAGAATATTGAGTTGTATATTCACTTCAAAAAAAATTTTAATAAATTAAAATAAAATAAATTAAGTGGGGCTCCCATACAACAAACGTAATTTTTTGGCCGTTTTTTGCGATAATGGTACGGAACCCTTCGTGTGCGAGTCCGACTCGCACTTGGCCAGTTTTTTAAGTAGAAAAGCCTTCCATTTCTGAAGGTCTTGTAAAAGATGACTACGGTCCACTTTATTTTCGAGGAGGCGATATGAAAATAATATTATTTTTCTCCATAGGTAATCGGCACAATATTCGTGATAAGCTACTCCACACCCATGTTCATGGTCGTGATATTGCCGATCGGTGCGATGTACTACCTCATCCAACGGTTCTATGTGCCCACATCGCGACAACTCATGAGGATCGAGTCGGTGGCGCGCTCGCCTGTCTACTCGCACTTCAATGAGAGCATCTTGGGTGCTACCAGTATTCGTGCTTTTGGCGTTATGGACAGGTAAATATAATAAGGGAACTTGATTCACACTTGGTTCTCGTGAGCCCAAAAAACTATCATAGTTCGACTGTAAAAAAGGGACAGATGTATACAAGTCATATACATCTATCCCTTTCGCACACTCAAAATAACCTTACTCTTAAAGCTTATGGTCACATTAAAACTTTCTTACTTTCTTCTCTTGTCGCTTTTCTTTCTTTCGTGTCTTACTTTCTTTTTTTCTTTTTATTTCTTTCAAAACTGTTCAAATGTACTTTTTGACTCTAAGAACTTCACGGCGAGTGAGCGCTGTGTGTTTGCACTTCTTGTAATCATTTTGAATGCAAAGCGACCAATCGCCAAATTTCAAAACGCTTAACACCATCTCGTGAACACAACAGCAAGAAGCTTATTTGACTGATCTGCGTAAATAGAACAGCCACTTTTCACAATGGTGATGACAATGCAGAACCCATCTTTTACTTGCCAGGTTCGTGAAGGAATCCCAGCAGAAGGTGGATCATTATCAGTCGGTACACTACCTGTCTTGTGTCGCGGACAGATGGCTCGGAGTGCGCCTTGAGACGGTCGGCAGTCTCATCATTTTCTTTGCTGCATTATTTGCAGTAATCGGAAGGGACACTATTAGTCCAGGGTTTGCTGGGCTCTCCGTCAGTTATACATTAGAGGTACATTAAAACTTTTATTCTTCAATGTCTTTTAATAGTAGATAATTTAATGTAGAAGATAACATTATTGTGTTAATTCCTAATAATATTATTTTTTAGATAACACAGACTTTAAGTTGGTTAGTACAAATGGTGTCAGGAGTGGAGACGGACATTGTAGCTGTGGAGCGAATGAAGGAGTATGCCGAGACAGAGCAAGTGAGTTATATGAATAGAGCAGCATGAGGGTGCAGGATATCAGGTATCTATAAGTAGCTGGTGCTGATTGAACATTGTCGTGTCTGCAGGAGGCACCATGGACCATCCCCCCCGGGCCCAGTGCGTCATGGCCGGAGACGGGTGCGCTGCAGCTGGAGGGGCTGACGCTGGCGTACCGCGCCGGCGGCGAGCCTGCGCTGCGTGACGTCACGTGCGCCGTGGCGCCGCGCGACAAGCTCGGCATCGTGGGCCGCACCGGCGCCGGCAAGTCCACGCTCACGCTGGGCCTGTTCCGCATCGTGGAGGCCGTGGGGGGCCGCATCCTCATCGACGGGCTGGACGTGGCCGCCATGGGCCTGCACCAGCTGCGCTCGCGCATCACCATCATCCCGCAGGACCCGGTGCTGTTCTCGGGCACGCTGCGCATGAACCTGGACCCCTTCGAGTCGTTCTCGGACGAGGACATCTGGCGCGCGCTGGAGTTCGCGCACCTGAAGCCCTTCGTGCAGGGTGAGTACCTACACTACTGGTGTGGTTACTGCGCTAGTCTGTCTGTCCTGTAATTCTGCTCACTCTCACCACTCTTGCAGGGCTGTCGGCAGGGCTGCGGCACGAGGTGGCGGAGGGCGGGGAGAACCTGTCGGTGGGACAGCGCCAGCTCGTGTGCCTGGCGCGCGCACTGCTGCGCAAGACGCCGCTGCTGGTGCTGGACGAGGCCACTGCGGCCGTGGACCTGGAGACGGACGAGCTCATCCAGGTAACTGTCGCTCTGTCCCCTCCCCATTCTACACCCGCGCTCAGTATCACATACAAATACCGCAATGTGTATTATTAATGTGTATTAGGCTTTGAATGAATAAATTATTATTATATTATTATTATTATTACCGCTGCTGCATAATACGGCAACGCATAGAATTTGACTGCTATACAATCGACCAATCACATACGAGATGAATGATGCAATGTGGATTACCGTGTGTATCGGTCAAACTCTTTGCTTTGCCGTATTCACTAAGGCAATACGGCTGCATGCAACGGTGGCCATGGACCTGGAGCTGGACGAGCTCATCCAGGTAACTGTCGCTCTCGCACTCACCACACTACACTCGCACTCTACGCCACTCACTCACCCCTCGGGTCTCGCTTGCAGAAAACGATCCGCTCGGAGTTCGCGTCGTGCACGGTGCTCACCATCGCGCACAGACTCAACACCATCATGGACTCCACCAAGGTCATGGTGCTGGACAAGGGACAACTCGTTGAGTTCGCGCCGCCAGAACAACTATTACAAGATAAAAATTCGATATTCTATGGAATGGCAAAAGATGCAGGCTTAGTAAATTGAGTACATAAATAACATAGATAATTAATTAGAACAAATAGGAGCGAGGGTTATACACCCTTCTCTTTGTGATAAGCGAATAATAAACCAGGCAATCTGTTTTGAGATTGTTCTTTTCACAAAGGCTGTTTACTTCTTCTCACAAATTTTATCTCTAAAAAATGTTTTTATTTCTAGTAGATTCACTCTCAGTTTCTGAAAGCCTATCCAATACGAGTAGGTATATCATTGATTTGTTGTTAAATCTCATGTCAAATCGCTCGAATGAATATTGTTAATTCCGCCAAACAACATGAAATTTGACTAGATCAGATCTACATATCAATGAATTGATCGGTCTTTCAGACTGGGTGTAGGTCTTCCTGGTGCTATTTGTTACCAAGTGTGATAAAAATGCAATTATTTATTGATTAATAATGAATTATTTACTTAATTTTTAACTAGAAACCAGTTCTAACTAGGCTGGTCCTAGATTAGGTAGGTAAACAGGATGGTGATGCATTTAGATTATTCTACACTGTTCTACACCAAACAAATATAGATTAAGGCCTAGAGCTTTGATGTTAATTCTCTTCTTCGCCAACTTAAAATAAATGTAATAATGTCTACTGCCATTCTTCATATCGATAATTCTGATAGAACAAGCCACCTAAAAGTAACGAGAGTGTAAATGGACGCGTAAAAATTTTTTTTTTTTCGTGTTTATCTGTATAGTGTAACTGTTTTTTATTGAAAATGAATGATTTCGTAAAAACAGTAAAATTATTCTATAGACTTGAAAGTTTGTAAACGCCCATAAGTGCCCATAAGCGTTCTTAAGACATAAACTACAACTAGGTAGTACGACACCTCAGGAGCAGCTACGTCATTTTGTCGCGCTATTTGCGAATTAAAGAAGTGCTATTCTTAGTTTAGTTACTATTATATATTCTGTCGTTTAGTTAGCGACGATGAGAATCAACACCATCAACATTCCTTCCAAGAATTTTATTTAAATGAGTTTTTTTATTTTTATTATTATAATTGTTTTATTTAAGTATTAAACCTACGACTATCGAATTAACGTAGTACCTAGTAGATATTATTATGTGTGGTGCTCTAAGCACAAATTTGTAGTCAAGACTTAGGCCTCGTTTCTGGAGCAGCGGGGCGTCGCGGACCATAGAGTAAAGTAACTATTAAATGGACCGCACTAAATTCAAACATATAAGGCTTTGTTGTTTGAGAGTGTTTACGGAGAAGTATTGGCATTTTCGAAGAATCGAGATGGCACAATGCACGCGTCTCCGTAAACGAGGCCTAAGCATTAGCACTGTAATTATTGTGATATGTATATACGGATCTAACAGGACGTATTTTTTCCTAGCCTCGAAAATAGTGAAATTATGTACTTACAATAAGATTTAAATAACAAGTTCAACAAAAGAGTTTCATGCTTCCAAGTTGCCACCCAGTGTAAAGTACCTAATATGATGTCTTGAAACTTTACCTACCTTTACCCTCAGATCAAATAAAAAGTCAATATTGAACTTGCAAACAACAAGGCGACGCTAGTTAAAACTACGCCTTGCCGTATACTTACACAATTACACGCACACACGCACAACGAAACTACGCCTTAGCTTGTCAGTCGAACTTTTTAATTGATCTGAGAGCTCGACTTACAAGCTAAGGTGTTCCATCTTGACTTTTTATTTGATCTGAGTCTTTACCTTGCTTACGTTTGTGTCCGGCAAAGAATTCCCTTTTTCAAATACTTCTTGACATCCAATTAGGCAAATACTTGCCGTAGTTACCTATGTAACTTTGAAAGAATGTTAGAAATCAATTATTTGCTGATAATGTAGGTAAACTTAAAAGTTGGAATATTAACAAATTGTCCCAATACATTTTGCCTTACTGCATGCAAAATATCACATTAGAATTTAATAATTCTATAGTTACAACCATCACAATTATTATTAACACCAGTCAGAAAAAAATAACGAATGAAATGTAAATCTCACGGTTAATTGATCTAATAACTGTCATTGTGATGATTCAGATTAGTACGTATGTTATTTTGTACTTTATATAATAAATCTTTTTTATATTTATAAATGTATTAACACTTCAATAAGATACCTAAAGTACATTATATTTCTCTGCCCTTATTTTTGTATATATATGTAATAACTATAAAAAATATAATAATCAATTATATTCAAAAAACAATTATTATTTATTATTCGGGTCTACATTACCAACAACAAGGTGTAAGTGTTTAATTCTGTGCCTTATTTAAGAGAACTTTTGTACCAATAAGTATTAAAACGCATACCTACACCTATTACCCATTGTTTTTTTTTTATCAAGACTTCGACCTATCCTAACTTCCTAAGCCATCCTATCATACTCATATTATAAATATGAAAGTTCGTGAGTATGGATGGATGGAAAGATGTTTGTTATTGTAACTCTTTCACGCAAAAACTACTGAATGGATTTGGATGAAATTGGGAACACAGATAGCTGTTTATAACCTGGACTAGCACTTCACCCGCGACTTCGTTCGCGTGATCCGTGTTTTATCCTACAGATGACTTTTTAGTTAAATCCAGCAGATTTTTCATTCCAGCAGTCATGGATGTGGACATAGACTCGGGCTCAGATTCATGTTCTTGACTGGATAGCGATGACGGCGGCATCGATGACCTACGAGACAATGATGTAGTTAATTCATCATCATCCTCGCTGTTTTTACTTGATGACGGCGGCGGCACCCATGATGATGTGGAAGGAATGTTTTCAGCTGAATCAGGATTAAAGTCACTTTCAGTCAATAAATGTTTCGTATAGGTTTCTTGATCATCACTTTTTATTTATATAAAGTTCCACGTAGATTTTCTTGTACCTGCTTTCTTTTGATAGCTCGTTTCCTTTTTGAACTACCCGACTGAAATTTTCTACCGGCATCACGATCACGCGAACTCATTTCGTAAATCTTGTTTTGTTTCGCACAAACCGTCAGAATTTTTTTTTTAAGTAGGTGTCACACAGTTTTTTAACACTTTATCAGCTTACTCAATACTTAAAATACTATAATCTACACATTTCCAGCTCACTCAATACTTGAAACACTATAAGAACGTAATATTACATATAGTTGAAAGATATGTACGGTACAGCAACGATTTTGTAACTCATACTGCAAGCAAAATAATTCCATAGATGACAAAAGTTGACGAACGAAATGAAACAAGGGAATTCCTCTAGCGACGGGGATTCCCCGAGCGATAGACGAGCAGAACATATGTCCCGACTCCTGAGTTACAGACTATTTACTATACTATACCTACTAGTCCCGAGTGCTATGCGTTTAAAAAACCGATCTTCAAGTGTTTCGAGGCGCGATATTCAAGTACTTACTACAAAATGAATTTATCAATTATGATATGAATTAGTTAACTAACTTTATTTTATTTTACCGTTATGTTGTACCGAGCAATTCCTTGCTTAAAAGGTGATCTCCAATAATATGTATCAAAATGTGCTTTGTAATTGAAATAAACATTTTAATTTTTTTAATTTAATTAATGTTATAACCTTAATAAATAATTAAGAATCAAAATCAAGTTTTAAATTTTAAAAAACTGTATTTTTTTTAATTTGCTTGACGCGAGGCCCCTGCAAGAGCGAGGCCCCGGGCGATTGCCCTGTTCGCCTCCCTTAAGGTTACACTAGTCAACGGCACGAACTATTTTGTGCGCGGGGTGAAAATGCATTTTATATCAACCGACAACACGTGCGGAAGAGATTTATGCTGTGATGAGCATTAGGAAGCTAGTTCGCATACGAATACACACTTTTGCAAATTTGTAGCGATATGGATAATGATTTAGGACGAAACCGAGCGCGCGAAATTTTATAATCAGACCTTTGGGAGTCTGGATATCATGAAAAAACCACTAAACGTATCTGTTCAAAATTAAATTATTTGCATTGTTGAACTACTAATCTATTCCTGTATGGTGGCCGTTTTTTAATTTGCCGTCTTCTTATTGCATTTATTTGCGCCCAAAAATGCGTTAAAATTAGTGTCGAAATGTGGAACTTTCGACGCTCATAACTTTCAAGTATATTCTTTTTTTACGTTTTTGCCTCCATACAGGACTAGATAATGATGAGACAAATTGATATCACTTTTTATTTTGAACGTACATTGTCAAACAGTGGAATAATCCCTAGACTACGTTTGTATGGAAGAATTTTCGACTAGTGTACCCTTAAGGCCGCCACTGAGAGAGGCTACGGTGGAGCGGACAGATTTGACCTTAAGCCTTGTCTCCCAGTGGGATGATAACAATCTGGTCTCTAGTTAACGCCACCAAAACACTCTACTGAGTATTTTCGATCAAACTCCTATTTTTCGGGGTACGTCTGTTCCTGTGACTGATCGGCTCGAGCTCCTAGGCATGGAGTTGACATCCAGTCTCAACTTTGGCGTCTCCATTGAGTACAAAGCCCAAATTGCGGTCAAAAAACTGGGCATCCTAAATAGAGTGAAGCGATAATTTACGCTTGGACAGCTTTTAACCCTATACAAAGCGCAAGTCCGATCCTGCATGGAGTATTGCAGCCACGTTTGTGATGGCTCAGCTAACTATCAGCTTGCCGCGCTTGGCTCGGTGGAATGCAGAGCCAAGACGATCATTGGCGACGTTGAACTGGTGGATGCCAAGTTTCACAGCTTCCGATCCTGCATGGAGTATTGCAGCCACGTTTGAGATGGCTCAGCTAACTATCAGCGATTTTGGTATTTTTATCAACAATGCAATCATTTGCACTCAGAAAGTATAATTTGGTGAAGTGGAACTGATGAAGAAGACCACAGGTGGCCACAGGAACTCCTTAATGCTAAGTAGGTCACGGGTATAAGATATCTCGAATAGTTTACCGACTATGATGAAGCAAATACCTACTTATAAATAAATGGTACTGATGATGAAGCCGAAAGGTAGGTAGGTACTGAAACTCCGAAATAAAACAATGTATCATAAGCGTGTTTGGGATTACTGGAATCGTCATGAAATGTACTTTGGCTATAAATGATTGGCCTGTACCAAAACTAAAACGAAAAACATTTAAAAAAAAATTGTGTGAAAAAAAGAATATTAAAAAGAAATTGTCGCTACATATTATTTCATACATAATCGAGGAAATCAAACACTATTAAGATATCGTACGGTATTATAAATAAGGGTCATTACACACTAAGTTTACCTACACATGACCCTACTAGTTTTCGAGGTTACTGCCCTAATAACTTGTAGAAAAAAGTGTGACTGGTAAAAATCTTAAAAGTGTTTGATTTCCTCGATTATGTATGAAATAATATGTGACAACAATATCTTTTTTAATAATTTTATTTCAATTATTAAACTGTATAATAAATAAAACTGATTCGAAAGAGCAATCCATCGATTTAATAAATATTTGATGAATCGTTAAGTCGCAGTAGCGTTTGGCGATAAAAGATTGTATTTTTAGTTTTATAATCTATAGGCTCGCGTTTGACCACTATCTCGCCTTCGATTTTTAACTGACTTTCGAAAAAGGAGGAGATTCTATGTTCGACTTCTTGTATGTTTTTTTATGTATGTTCACCGATACCTCCGTCAATTGTGGACCGATTTAAAAAAATCTTTTTTTGTTTGAAAGAGTATGTTTCGAAATTGGTCCCATTTTAATTTGGTGAAGATCTGATGAAGAACTACGAAGCTATACAACAGAACTCTTCGGGACTGCTGCAATCTCTCGGGACTGCTGCAATCGCATGTCTGTTTGTTGTTTATACCATTTCATAACATAACATCACGCCAGTACGCTCTTAAGGGGTAAGCAGATCTCTCATTTGATCGGTTTTGTTCAAGTTTCATGATATTCGGGTAATCTATTCTGTCGTTATAGGAAACTTACTAAACAACTTGCCTTAGGTAGGTACAATTAAAAAGTGAAAAATAAAAAAAACTTTTTTACAAAAAAATACTACCGACTTCCAAATAAGAAAACTACAAAGTGAAAAATAACTTTATTTTTGGAAGTCGGTTTCCATAACGCAAAAAAATGGTAGGTAGGTACCTACGAAAAACACCGACTTCCAAAAATAAAGTTATTTTTCACTTTGTAGTTTTCTTATTTGGAAGTCGGTAGTATTTTTTTGTAAAAAAGTTTTTTTTTCGCAATAAATTCCATTCGAACAATCGTTCAGTCGACTTTCGCCAATCACGCTAATATTATAAAGGCGAAAGTTTGTGAGTGTGTGTGTGTGTGTTTGTTACTTCTTCATGCTCAAACGACTGGACGGATCTGGAAGAAAATTTGCCACAGAAATAGATTATAGTCTGGTATTAGCACATAAGATATCACATTTTATCCCGGGCATATGTTCCCTTGGGATAATTTTCAGCATTCACGCGGGCGAAGCCGCTGGCAGAAGCTATTCTTTATTATATTTATGAAACTCTTCTCGTTACGTTACGTTTAGTTACTTGCGGACTCAAACTGCAAATCCTTTTTTTTTTGGGTGAGCAACACTGAAGTCATCTATAAATAAAAATCGTTTATCATAGACTATAGACACTTATTCGTTTAGCTCAAAGAGTATGGTTTAGCTCGTTTATTGCTTATCCACGAGTCGAACTAAAATCTTTGTAGAAGAACAGAAAGTTTTAAAATAGATTGTCTGTATATTGTTTGTAATGATGGAGAAATATCGTAAAAACTTTATACTATGTGATAGTGTAGTCTACTACTGCCTGCTATGTGGCGAATCATTGCCAGAAATTACAAATGTGGAAAAACATATTCGTTGGGAGAACCACAGGAAAAGCTTAAAAAGTCAGACCTATTTCCCAAGATTCAGAAAAGATTTCATTTACAAGGTAACTGCTTAGATCGTGGTTGGTATAAGCAGAGTTTTCTTTACAAATTAATTCACTTACTCTGATCAAACTGTCACTTTTTACTACTACCTTCATCTGATTAAAAAAATATTTTTCAGGTCGAGAATCACTTTTATTGCGAAGTATGCAATTTCGTAGTTTCTGATATTGATTCTGCAATCGAACACATCAACAATGATGAACATAAAGCAATGAAAATTAACCCAATACCAGAAACAAAAATTATAGGCCAATATGACTCTGGTTCTATTGTTATTAATCAACTCAAACTAAATATG
This sequence comes from Orthosia incerta, assembly GCA_948252205.1. Taxonomy (NCBI): domain Eukaryota; kingdom Metazoa; phylum Arthropoda; class Insecta; order Lepidoptera; family Noctuidae; genus Orthosia; species Orthosia incerta. The sequence goes on along the minus strand of OX411753.1, from coordinate 21,360,164 downwards.
GCTGAATGGAATTCAATTATAGATAAAAAATGTTTTATTTGCAATGCTGATGTGCCAAATATTAAGCTACACATGTCATCAAAAGAACATATTATTCACTTGATTAAATCAGTATCTGTGAGCGAGAACGAGCACTGTTACAGAAAGGTACGTATATAATAATTAATTAATAATTATTGCCTAAATATCTTATTCCTTATTGTTTATTTATATTAATAATCCATTGGCTTCTTGAATAATAAAAGATAATTTTGAAAATCAAAAACCCACCTGCTAAAAAAGCGAACTAAAAAGTCGCCGACGCTGAAGAAGAAAATCTTGCTATGCAATCTGAGGATACTTATTCGCGAGCTGGCTGACCAAAACCTTATGTATCCTCCGACTGCATACCATGATTTTCTTCTTGTTTACATCTTTGTACTAAATGTAAGAAGATTTTCACCCGACTACAGCGAAGCAACACGCAAGGGTTTCGTTTTTGACCGGTATGTGTATAAGTATCTATGTTCATCTGTTCCCTCATAACTTTTAAAATACTTATCGTAAATTGACAAATGAGTGTCGTTGGAAATATCTTGATTGTCCGCTGGTTATAAGCTATGTGACGTCACATTAAATTGAATATGGCGCCCTCTGGAGGAAGGAAGGAGGCACAAAGTCAAGAACAAATTTCGCCCCATCCCATCATGTGTGGTATCGTTGAACAGGTGTGATTTTAAAATGAAGGTAGGGTTTAGTACATTATATTTTTGTCAAGCGTACCGTTTTCGAGATATTATCCCGTCAAACAATTTTTTTACTTCAATACCAGACCGGCCGGAGCGTCACAAAGTGTTGTTGATCGTTACATACGTAGGTATCTAAGTATGTATGTCTATCTCAGATATTTAGATAGGTACCTACATGTAAACCAACAAACAAAACAGAAAAAAATGTGATGTGGCTCTGCAAAAACCCCAAAATACTTTAAATAGAAATAAGTTCAAAAATTAAACTCGACTACTGAAAAATCACGGTGAAAATGTATGAAATAAGAAAATATTCTCATCTGAAATTGTTATGTACACAGTATTCGATATGTATCGGGTATTAAATAAACAACTTACATAGTTCGTATGCTACTTTGCAGAATGTGTTGTTTTGTTACGGTAGGTAGCACACGACCACGGTTATCCTCTGAACACCACTATGAATATGTATAAAATACAATAGAATATCTATTTTTCGCCGATATTTTTTTTCCTACCTTTAAGGCGTTTGGTGGTCGCTGTGGAGAAATTTTGTTAACCGTCATATCTTTAATGAAATAATGACACAAGTCATGTCGGAAGGATAACACGAATCAATTGACGTAAGAATCATCAAAATCGGCCCATGCGTTTGGTATCTAGAACGCCACATAGGAACAAAACAGACAGAACAGAAAAAAAACAGGAGGCGAAATCACAGAGGTAGATTATAGTCTGGAATAGCACAGGGAATATTTCGCCAGTCACGCGAGCGAAGCCGCTGGCAAAAACAGAAGGCGTTTTTCTGTTCTGTGGGAACATATATACATACATACCTACATACAAAGACAGATAAACATGTTACCCTCCTTCGGCAGTCGGGTAAATGGTTAAAAAGGATGTGAAGTGTAGGTACCTATAATAATGACGAAGTTAATTGACAATTGTTAGACATACAATACATAATCTTCTTGTATTCTCATATAAAGATCCAATTTTTTTTATTTTGTATTTCAGATCAATAATGACAAATATCACTGCTTCTCCTGTAAAAAAGTTTACTCAGCTCTTGAATTGAATTCTCATTGGCCGAGCTGTAATAAAAATGATGAGAGCATGAGTATTGGGAATCCTTTGCAAGAAAATGTTTTGGTAGACAGAACAGAAAACTCCACAACGTCTAATGAAACAGAGCTAGAAAACAACCCAAATGCTGTAGAAAGTTCAGACTCTAATGAATTTTCAGAGGAAAAAGAAACTGTAAGAGAGTACTTGGATGACTATGGCAAACTGAGGCATGAACTGAAGAAATATGGCCAGAATCATTTTATCAAATTAATCCAAAGCGGCCGCAAAGGATGGTGTACATTATGTGACCGCTATTTATGTATAAGTAGAACCAGTTTTACAGATCACGTCAATGGTGGTATTCATCAAAATCATTTGGAGCTGAAAGGTCTTATAAGTCCAAAGAAACATATTACCTGTGCTATTAAAACAAAAAGTATTTTACAATGTAATCCACAATATTCACCGGATAATTATCAGCTTTACGTTTTAGACGGTTTGAACATCGATGTATTTAGCTTTTTTCTTATTTATCGAGTTGACGACAAGAATATTAATAAAACAAAGTGCTTAGCATGCAATGGGCTATTTCCGCAGGGGCAAGAGCGTGAACATTGTAGCACTGCAGAGCATAAGAGAAAGTTGCTAGCTGCTGAAGTTGTCATGGCATTTGCAAAAGAGGGACACTTTATCAGAGAAGTAAGTTTTCTTTAGGCTCGATCTCAGAATACCAGATTCTCAATATATCAGATTTCGAACAGTCGAAATCAAAATATTTACTATAATAATACGAAAAAACCTAGCAACTTTTTGCAGCAAATAGTTTGCATATTGCATGTTGTGCAATAAAAAACTGTCTGCTACTTAAAATTGGGAAATTTTCTGTGTGCATGGGTACCCGATTCCAAAACTGCGGCCTAATTGCGTAAGTGAATTCGGCAAAGCAAAGAGTTTTGACGCGATCAATCGACCAATCACATGCGATATGAAAGACACGTTGTGTATTTCGGTCAATGTGATTGGTTGATTGATGACAGTCAAACCATTAGCCTTGCCAAATTCACCAACGCAATTAGGCTGCTGTATTATGTATGGATGTAAAGTTTAATCCTCATTTTAATCATTGCAGATACGGAAGAATCACTTTCATTGTGGCCTTTGTAACAAAACAATCCCCTTTATTGAAAAAGTGTTTTTGCACTTTGCGACCTCTTCACACAAGGCGAAGATGATTGGCAAGGCTGGCTCAAGTTCTAAGATAATCACATTTAACGACATTACTGATGAAGTGTATATGGATCTACTGAGTTCAATTTTTCGAGATACAATACCGCAGTAACACATCATGTGTGACTAACGAGTAGGATCATAAATTCATATACGTCGATTTAGAATGGCTTTATTTTTATTTCTAGTTTTTAAATTAAGAATGTCAATAAATTAAGTTAGGTTCATGACTGCTACAATGCAAAAGCACAAAAACCGTTTGTGCTAAAGTTAATTTACTTTTATTTACCCCTCTAGGAAAACTCAAATGGAGGGTAGTTTTGTGATAGATACTTTCATGTAATGCTTCATTAAACCGATTTCAAAAGTAGATTCCTGTTGATTTTGCTTTCATCTTGTAGGTTGTTTTAAATCATCAATATGTTGTTATTAAGTAACTTATGCCCATACCTTACAAAACTTCTGGAGGACTTGGTTCGCCATATTAATATTTACAATTCAATTGACGTGCATTTTAGTCTCGCAAAAATTCGAAAATGGCTAGACCGATGGGTTTTCTTTTTTGATTTCGTAATTATACAAAAATCATATTTTTTTTTTAATTTTCTTATTTTTGTTTGTGATTTTCGCAAACCGAATCAGAAAAAATCTGATTCGGTGGAAGGTTATTTTTTGAAAAGTCCACCGAAATTAATTTAGGTACACCCGTGCAAAGCGGGGGTGGGCGGGTCACCAGTCACAAATCAAAAAGAAATGTTTTCTAGTACTTATTTAATTTTCTATGTGGGTAGGTAAGTACGAAATCACTGTCACAAAAAAGGCCCCCGCCGCGTCTGTACGCGACAAGCGCAAAAACTACTTCCTGAACGGCTTTTCGTGTGGTTTTCACCAGTAGAAAGAGTGAGTAACGAGGAAGGTTTTTGTGTCACGGGCGAAGCCCGGGCGGTTCGCTAATAGTATATGTATAATAATAAAAAGCGCCTAAATGCGCGTGCTATTAGATTATCACAGCTTGATTTGGCACCTACAGTTTAAAATCTTAAGAGTGCAATAATATTTAGGCGCTCTTGATTCCTTGTGTTAGTAAAAACTGGTAACAATCTTAGAATCTAGTTTTGTAGGTAATATTGGCCATATAACCAGACTCAAACATTTCTTAAAGCTAGTTAAAAGGCGGGACTTGAGTCTTTAAGTAAGTTTCCTTCTGTATTTATGATCATTATCGACTGATTAGTTTTTTGTTTATGAAACATTTCTGTTACTTAAAACTCTTTAATAAAAAGTTTTCAAATACGTAACTTTGTGTTTTGGTATTTTTTTTTTAGCCTTTTACAGTGTGTTAAATTACTAAACTCGTCAAAACCGTTAATTCTTAGTGCGACTGTCCATCGCTGCCGTTAACGTCTACGAGAAAGTGATGACGACGCCGATGTATAATAATATATAGTAGGTAATCGCCAAAATTCTTGGCCGCCCTGAAGTTGGCTACAATGGCTGCGCAGTAGTAAATCTCATACAAAAACAGCACCGTCAAGCACCATTTCGTGCCTAGCGCATCGGATAGCAAACATCAGGGCGGCCCAGAAGTTTGGCGAGAAAAGCGACACATAGCACATACATTTACCATAGCCGCTTGTCCACCGCAAGCCGCAAGCCCGTCTTCGCGTTGGCCGAGCGCCGTTATCCCTGTCACCGTCATTTCGAGTAGCTCGGCGTGACCGCTAGAAATCTGCCCGAGATTGTGACGGGCCGATATGTACCGGAATTTTTTTTATCCTCATCGGCGCGGGCGATATATTATAATGTAATCAAAACATTTTATGTCTTGACAACAAAAACCGCCGCGTTTTTGTTGTCTATAGCTATACTAATATTATAAAGAGGAAAGATTTGATTGTTTCTTTGTTTGTTTGCATTGAATATAGGCTCTGAAACTACTGAACTGATTTGAAAAATTCTTTCACTGTTGGGAAGCTACACTATCCCCGGGTGACATAGGCCATACTATATTTTCAAAAAAAATAGGGCTCTTTACTAAAACTCCAATAATGTAACCCAAGATGTAAAAAAATATCTAAAATATTATTTACATCGCGTGCGCTGCGAAAACTATTGACGATATAATAAAATAATGTACTACGATTTTGCAGAACAAATCATTATTTACAACAAGTGTCGCGCGCGAGCATATGTCTAACTATTACAGTTATGCCACAATAAGTGTTCTTTTATTTTAAAATTTAATTGTAATGCAGCCGCTAGAAAATTAGGCTCTTTATTTGTATCTTGGTATTAATCCCTATCAAAATAAATTAATTCATATTAAGACTGCTTCAATACTTTTATAATTTATGCTTTTATTGGTTTTCGGAAAATCTACCTCTAAAGGGGTAAAAAAATGTTTGAAAGTTTGTATGAAATTTTTATAGTTTGTAAATAGGACATGTGAAATATTTGATTTACGCTCTTGGTTGATAAAAAGGATTCATGTATTTATTGGTTTTTGGAAATTCTACCCCTTAGGGAATAAAATAGGGGTTGAAACTTGCCCACTGCCACTTAAGTTTGGCAATTCTTCGGGCTATGTTGGCAATTTTTGGCGACCGCGTACCGGAAGACGCATCGTTGGAACTGCAGGCATGCAGCATGCAAGCAGGCAAAGAAACTCCAACACAGAATGCACTTATGTGAAATTTCTTCGGTTTGGATAGTAAAACATTTGAAATTGTTGGTTTACGTTCTTGGTCAATAAAACGACAATGAGTGCTTTTTTTTTAATTTCGGAGGTTCTACCCTATGGCAGTAAAAAGTCGGTTGAAAGTTTGTGTGAAACTTCTACGCTTTAAAGTGTGACACGTGAAATTAAAGATTTAGGTACGCTTTTGGTTGATAAAAAGATTTCATGGTTTTTGAAAATTCTACCACTAGGGAAGTGAAAAGGTGGAAATTTGTTGGGCTTAAAAACTCGCACTAAGGCCTCTGAAAGATAAAATACGGATCACGCGATCGCGAAGTGCTAGTCAAGATATAAAATGTTTTGATTACTTTATTTAAATCAAAAATATGACTACAATTTTTAATCTGTACTATTCAGTCTTTCTTTTCGTGTAAGGATGTGGCCATCTCTAGTGTCAGAGTTAATTGAGCCGCCTCTGGGACTGGGAACCCCACAGGCCCCTGACTTGGCTATTTCAGACTTACATTAACTATGTAAGTCCGTGACGACAGGCCGACAGCGCTTGTTGAAAGATATTCTGGGTCAGTACCTACCTACTCTAAATCAGACCCTGTGCGCGAGACAATGGCTTTTCTATTGTTTGGCACACGAAAGGTTAAACGTCAAATGACATTTCAACAAGTGCTTTCTGTTTTACTGATTAGAATAAAAAACATCACTGTTGCCGATAATGAAGAAATTTTTAATTTTTTAAAAAATTTTTGAGATAGTTTTCGACGAGCTTCGAAGTTACGAAGTAGGTACGAATTTTTTGGTAGGTTTTTCTATAACTTTTGTTTGTCCCTGCCTGCAGAACCTCGTAATATTTAATGTTTAAATTATACCTAGTACCTACCTACCTACTTACTTGTTTTTCTCTTTTCAGTTAATATTTTTGTATGCCTCCTCTACACTCCTCGCGAAGTTGAACGATGTTATGGCTCCTCTACACTGCTCGCGAAGTTGAACGATGTTAGACGAATACGATAGTGTAGAGATGCACTTCGGCTTACCTCGTCAAACTTTACCTCGCCTCTGGCGACTTCCATTTGTTGTCGGTTTTTGCGCCCGAGTCAAAGGGCCCGAAGTTGCCCGAAGTGCGCACACGAAGTGACTCTCTCTATACTACTCGGCTGACTTCAGTTCGCGTCGTGACGTCGTTGTGCAAATATGCACGTAGTTATAATAAGCGAGAGTGCACATTGCAACGACAACTGCTACTTGACGTCCATTACAAACGTGCACAGGCTATCGGCACCACATACGTAGTATCTCTAAGTAGTCTGTGGGCACCACAGAGCGTATGAGCTCATCGCGAAGTTGAACGAGTGTGTAGTGTCAGGTAGTGTCGGACTTCGGACTTTAGCCAAAGTTTCTAGAGTACTTCGCCGAGGAACTTCGCGAGCAGTGTAGAGGAGGCATTAGAGCAGTCGGGTTTTTCGTTTTTATATTAGGTAGGTAGGTTATCTCTGTAGCGTCACCGTGGCTGTTAAACTTGTACATGGATAGTTGTCTGATAGGTTTGAAAGAGCATGAGTGCGGATTGAGGATGAATGAGTTGCCTGTCAAATGCCATGTCTATGCAGATGATAAAGTTCTACTTGCATCGTCAGCAGAACAGTTGAAAGACATGGTGACTGTGATGAATGATGCTTTTAAGTTAAAAGGGATGAGTATAAATGTGAACAAGACTAAGGTAATGGTGTTTGAAAGGGAAGACGATGTATCGGAGTGTGCAGTGAAAATAAATAAGAGTGTGGAGCAAATGACCGAGTTTGTATATCTGGGAAGTATGCTCACAAGGGATGGAAAGAGTGGGTGGAGAGGATGTGGAAAGGAGAGTGAATGCAGGGAATAAAGTGAATGGTGCTATACATGCGGTTATGACCAGCAATTCGATGTCTCCGGAAGCTCGACTCACCGTTCACAACAGCGTGCTATGGTGCCAACACTTATGTATGGAAGTGAAGGTTGGGTATGGCAAAAAAGACATGAAAGTAGGATTAATGCAGTAGAAATGAGTTCCTTGCGAAGTATGTGTGGTGTCACTTTAAATGATGGATTGAGGAATGAGGTAATAAGACAACGTTGTGGTTTAAAAGAAGATGGTGTGACTAAAATTAAAAAGAGTATGTTAAGATCGTTTGGCCATGTTGAGAGGATGAATGAAAGGCGACTAACGAAAGGTATTTACATGGCAGACGTGAATAGAAACGCCGGGAGGGGACGCCCTAGAAAGACATACATAGACCTTATAGGTGATGTTCTTCAGAAAGGCCAGGTGCGCAATACTCATAACCGGCGTGTGTGTATGACTTTTTTTTTTTTTTTTTGGGAAGTCATCCTATGACTTAAAATTCTCCCGCTCTGGGTGAGGCGGGAAGGCGTGTCAGACTTCTACTGACTAAAACCCACCCGTGTTCCTTAAGTTGATTGAGCCAGGGCCGCGGTAACTCGCTTACAAGTATGTTTACGTTCAAAGTAGATAATTATATACTACCACATTTTGTGCAGATCAAAACCATACCAACCACACCAACTTTGTAGATTTGAACTTTTGACAAAAAAGTTTGGATTAAAAGACATGAGTCTAAATGAAATAGAATCTTTTTAAAAAGTATTTATGTCTTATCATCGCTGTCTGTGCTGCTGCCTGCTGGCTGACTGACATTTTTTATTCTATCTATGGTGCGCGGTGCGGTGCGGCGTGATGTGGTGTGTGATGTCGAACATTTTATCGAATTTTTTACAAACTCTGTAAAAAACCTCTCAGTGAAAGAATTATTTTTAATTATAAATAACTGTTTATAACTAATCGTTATATTAACTATTTTTATATCGATCGAGTGTCAGTTTTATTGTATAATTTATGGCAGTTACAAGTAACTAATAATCACAAATTGTGACAATGTCTTACAATTCCACGCTTGATAGCTTCTGTGGATCACAATTTTGGGTAAGTAGGTCTTTGGCCATACTTTTATAAAACAAACTTTTGCTATGGTTAAGTGAATGCATTGGGAGAAACAAAACCAACTAAGTATTATACCTACCTGCTTACATAAAACTACCTACATCAAATATGAAATGTTTAGTTTCGAACAAATTAACCAGTTTTACAGCGTCTAAGTATGTTAGAAATGATGTTGAAAGATCAATAAGCTTATGATACATAAGTACCCGAATTGGGTTAAATAAAGAAAACAATAAGTTATTATCTTCACAATAAAAAGTAGTGTAAAATTATAAATAGACATGTATATTTGGCTCATAAAGTCATTTCCATTTCACTAATTTACGAAATTCCTGTATATTAAATTGCTTTTTTTGGTTTTCAAAAATTATTACTAATGCACATTAAAATAGTTATCAAGTGATAATAATTAATTTCTGAGAGGAATGTCATATTAGCACTTGACCCAAATTGAGTTCAATGGTTGTCATGTCATCGTATTATATCTGTACATTCATTGGGCTCAACAGATTACTATTACCTACAAGGATCTTATATTACCAAATGCTAATATGATTGACACAATTGAAACATAGTTAAATACAATGGTGTTTTCCTTTTTTAAATTAGACTTACTAAATTATATAAAAAGTATTATTTTTGTAGGTAACTTTGGAAAGTGATTTCCTTCTTTGTATAATTAAAATAGCCATCTTGTTGAGTGTTCTACAATCATCACCTAATTACTTACATTGTATTTAATGTGGGTACTTAAATGTGTTCTTAAAAAGCATCATCTAACCTTCATCTTCGTTTTTTTTATTTAAGTCCAAGAAAACTCATTAAAGTTATTCTGAGTGGAACCACATGACCATGACCCAAGCCATTTTCTATAATAACATCATGTCTATGAATAAAACCTGTTTTTGTGAAGAGTAACATTATAGCTGTTTCTACACTGTGCCTTATCATTTTGCTGGTGTCAAATAATTATATGCTAGCTTGCATTGTTTATGTTATTATTATAGCTTCAATATTTTAATATTACATATAATAAATCTGTAGAAAAGTAAATTTTGTACATCACAAATATTTAAAAAAAAAAAAACAGGGTGTTAAAGGATAACCAACAGAAACTATTTCTAAATTGTGTGTAACTTGAAGAATTACTTAGTTTTTGTTTCATCGCAATCGGTGCACTCTATCAATAGTTAGGTGAATTTAAAGTGTTCAAGAAGTAAAATTATCACAACACACGCAATCCAGATACTCAAACAGTTGAACTCGATATTCGATAGATGGCATGTGCATTTGAAGTCATTTTCTGAATGGCGGTGTTAAGATTCTCCGCGAAAGAATGATGACTATAGAAACAAATATGGTAGGTAGGTAAGTAGGGTAGGGTTGGCAGACAGATGACAGGAGTGAAGCCGCGGGCACAGCTAGTATCTAATAAATTATTCAAATGATCATAAAGTTATAGAACTCTTATAAGCTGATGGGAAAAATCATAGAACTTGGCTTGCTTTACTGCTGAATAAAGAACCAAGGATGCTAAAAAACAAAGTTTTTTTTTCTATGATTGCATCATTTAAATGAACTAAGAACCCAACTATAGAAACTGCAAAGTCACTCAATTGACTCAGAAGCCAGAGATAAAAAGTCTGTAAAAAATGACCCTTCAATTTACTGTTATTATTTTTAATTGCCCTACAAACTCATAAGAATTATAGTGTCCCTCAAACAAGACCCTAACTAGTTAAGCGACTTCTATTAATAAAAAATGTCTGTTGAACTACGTTTGTTTAACCTAAAATATGACTTGGTTGACATAACAACAAATAAACAGTACAAAAAACGAATGTATTAGTAACAAAGTACCTACATTATCTCTGAAATTAATCTTCATCACCTGAACAACCTCCACTGACTTAGGACTCTCCCAAGCATGGCCAACCATAGCAACAAATATGTGCAGCATACAGCTAAAATTAATAGTTAAAAATACCTTCAGCATTAGCGTCAGGATAGGAGCTGTTAGTCGTCAACTACCAGTAATTACTTTAGAACTTTAAATGGTTTAGCTCTCAAACATTTTATGATTACCTACAATGTTTTACGATTATTTTATTTTATATTGCTATATTATTCATCTAAAATAATTTGAAGAAACATTTTCTTTTGTGTATTATAAAAATAAGTTATGATTAATTATAATTTACAAAATACATAATTAATTAATTTATTTATTTAGACTTCATGCACAAAAGGTACAAAGGCGGACTTAATGCCTTAGGCATTCTCTACCAGTCAACCAAGGGTGGTGAAGAGATAACATGGCAGGTGCATTGTTTAACCAATAAAAACAAAAAGTTGTTATTAACATACTAAGATAGGTAAAATAAACGTACTTATATATTGAATATAATATATACTTATATATATATATATATTTATGAAGTAACAGAAAAGAAGAAGGTGAGATGACTCTCTCAACTATTAACTACTCTATTTATTTTTATTATTTAATTTTATGTAAACAGAACATTTATATCGTAAACACATTTATAACCCTAGTCTTTCAATTTCTGTTCAGGGGGGTGATCATAAGCTCTTAGAGCGGTATCAATTTGAGATCGAGTAAGTGACAGATGTATACACGTCAGATACATCTGTCCCTTATTCGATCTCAAATTGATACCGCTCTAAGAGCTTATGGTCACCCCCCAGTTCCTGTTAAAATCTGCTCAGTAGTGTCTATATAGTCATTGTTCAACAGGACCTAGCTATGTCAGTATTTGAGAAATTTTCATAGGCCAAAATCTCCATTAGGTATTTTACTACCATTGAAAACCAACAATTATTATTTTAGCTACAGATGATAACAGGCAGGGTACAGGGTACAAGTATAGTTCTCGCCAAACTTCTTGGCCGCCCTGAAGTTGGTTTGCCGGATGAGCGAGGCACGAAACGGTGCTGTTTTTGTATGAGATTTCCTACTGCGCAGCCAATGTAGCCAACTTCAGGGCGGCCAAGAAGTTTGGCGAGAACTATAATATTAAAAAAATAATAGACAAGTATTTGCCTACTAAAATTTAAAAAAGTATGGTACTTACGTCATACCTTCGCTTCGTATTAAATGTACAAAGACGTGACGTCATACGAAATTTCAGGTAAACGTATCTGCGTATTTTTTATTATTCTAAATGACAAAAAAAAAAAAAAATGCCATTATCCATATTTAGGCGTAAATATTAGCTACCCAAAACCATTTTTCTATACTATCTATACTAATATTATAAAGAGGAAAGTTTTTTTTTGTTTGTTTGTACCGAATAGGCTCCGAAACTACTGGGCCGATTTGAAAAATTCTTTCACCAATAGAAAGCTACATTATTCCTGAGTGACATAGCATATTTTTAAATCCCGAAAATGGGTCCTGAGGGGTGGTCCACGGGAGCGAAGCCGCGGAGGTAACAGCTAGTTTTTTATATTCTCTTAGTAACGCGTCAATATTACACAACATTACGCAAATCAATTAGTATTATTATTACTGTTTCACAGTCGTGACTCAGCAGGGTCTTCGACTTGTGATGTAACCTTGCCACACGAATTACCGTTGTGTATAAGCTCTTGACTACGAGCCCTTTTCAAGTTCGAAACTAGTCGGACAATCCCGAAATATACGTTCGCGAATACCATCAAACATGAACAATAATTACGAAAATATAGCGCTCTCACAAAAGCATATAAGTTGATCGTTTAGGTAGGTGTAAAATCGGTAACTGAAAAGTGTCTGTCGGGTCGGTTCGGCTACTTGTACGTTTTGGTCACTGGGTTAAAACCCTGAGATTAATAATAATAATAATTGTATAATAATTTATACTCTCCCTCTGTCAGGAAGGTAAATAAAAAGGTTAACTACCAGTTTTGGTGGTACGGACCAAGTAAGGGTTATTACGTAATTTGGCCGGTTTCTTATTCACATGAATCTAACCACAAAAAATAGGGCAAATAATAAAACCAAACCCGGATAAAACTTACTAAGTTTGATCGATGTTGCTTCCTACTTTCCGAATCATAGGTAGGTATAAAAGTCACATAATACAATCCGCATCCGCCTACACGTTACCGACAGGTTTTGTTCTTCCAGGAATAATCGACGTCCAATGAAAACAATCCACAACAATTTGAGACATCACCGGATAACGGGACTGACAATACCGTCACGCTAAGTAGATACAAAGGTGGGACGACAAACACGCACATTTGATAAGATCTTCGACTTGAAGAACATCTTCTCATTTCGACCTATTTCTTTAAAGCTACGCCCACAGACATAAATCTAACTAGATAAATCAAGTCCTTCCATCTGTATGAAAACCAAGCGTGTCACTTTTTCACAAACAATTTAAAAACAAATTTACTTACCAATGAAAGAAAACATTTCCAATGCCACGGCCAACTTTTTATAGAGTCTTTAAATCTCAATATGGCATAATAAGACATTTTTCTAGATTTCGGTGGGTTTCCCGGTGCCGATAATGCTAAATGAAAAGTTTAAATTATGATCATTGATCGCAATTTTACCCCAATTTTTGACACGCGAAGTACATACAATCGCGTCATCTAGTGATCGCGTCATTAGATTTATATCTGTGGCTACGCCAGAGCATGAACAAGCTTCTATCCGTGTACATAAATGTTCTAATATAATTATTATGTATGGCGATACGAAGTTACTTGATAAACCATACACCCAAAGACTTCCGCGAGAACTAGGTATCTCAGAATGAATTGTCAAAATTATTTGATTTCTGCATTGATTAATTTTATTTAGTCAGTCGTGTTCAACTTATCAGAATCATATAGATCAGAATCTATATGATTCTGATAAGTTAAACTGACTTTCGTAATTATTGTTCATACATCATATAAAACAAATAGGTAACTGACAAATGTTGAATGGAGGGTTATTGTAGGATGACCCACGCCAGTTGTATGTCATACAATGACTCGGCAGATCCTTATCTACTGAAATAGTAGATTACTGTGTAACATGGTCAAACACTAAAAATAAAGCTATGGAATGAGTATAACTTTCGTTTACCTGGTTGAGATTAACACCATTATGCTTTTGGAGTAATAAATTCCGTATTATAAACAAAAATTCACTGCCACGCATGCGGGTGGAATGTTTCGCTGCGAAATGAACTCGTGAAATGCAAATAAATACATCCCAGACAGATGTGTGCATCCAATCTGCCCCAAATTATGGGTAACAATATAAACAATAGATATAAGTTACTAATGTTTAAGTATGTTTTATATAGTACCTAACCTATCTAAATAACACTAGGTGCAGTAAACAAGCTGCTCCCAATATGCTGCACAGCTGGTTCCTAATACAAAGCACAAGAGAAAAGCCGGCTAAGGCAATAATAGTTCAGTGACCCTTTAAAATAACCGGTGCATGGCGCTTTTGAACTGATTGAAGAATAACGTGACATAACGACTGTAGAGGGTCCGACCTGACACGCACAAAATTTTGACAACTGACTTCCAAAAAAATACTACAAAGTGAAAAATAACTTCATTTTCGGCAGTCGGTGTTCATGTTTTTGTTTCTTCGTTTTTAGACACCGACTGCCGAAATTGAAGTTATTTTTCACTTTGTAGTGTTTTTTTTGGAAGTCGGTAGTATTTTTTTATAAAAAAAAGTTTTTATTTTTCCTTTTTGTTGTGGTATAATTAGCAAGTTATATTTATAGTAAGGTACGAATACTTATAATGCACAAAGTTATGCCAGAATAGATTACCGGAATACCAATTACCATAACACTTGATCATAACCGGTGAAATGAGAGCGTACCAGGGTGAACTGTACACATCTGTGTACCCCTTTAGAGCGTACCGGCGTGGTGTTATGTTATGAGATGGCGTAAACAATAAGTAAACATACATGCGATTGCAGCAATCCCGAGAGATGTGCCGTTGTTTATTGAAGAGTTCTGTTGTATATCGTTATCGCCGAAGTTCTTCATCAGATCTTAACCAAATTTAAATGGGACCACATCATGAGAAGCCGCAGCTTTCTAATAAAAAAGAATCATCAAAATCGGTTCTCATAGTAATTCGACTGTATTATTTTTTGAGTGTGACACAAAAAAAAATACAATCGAATTGGGAGGTTCCTTCTTTTTGTACTCGGTCAAAAACTAACAAATACTGCTTAAAACCATGCCAATAGCCTGAAGTCGTGTTTGTCGTATAAGGAGAAAAAATGCAAGCAGTCGCTGCTTATGCTATGTCACCGACGACGCAACTTCTGCATAATTGATAAGATAACTTTAACGCAAAACGTATCGGACATTTTAAATTGGATTTAATACGTGCGTTTGTGAATTTGTTAATCGCCCGATATCTATACTAATATTATAAACAGGTAAAGTTTGTTAGTTTGTGGGTTTGTGACGTTGTACGAGGTAATCTCTGGATCTACTGAACCTATTTTGAAAATTCTTTCACCAGTAGAAAGTTACGTTATTCCTGAGTGTCATTGGCTATAATATATTTTCAAAAAATTAGAGATCCTTATGAAAATAGTGCCTATAAAATTCATTCTTTGGCGTGCGCTGAGAAAACTATTGATGATAGATAAAAAATATTAGGTAGGCAGGGCAGGCAGATAGGGTAGGGTAAGTAGGTAGGTAGCCTGTTGACGGGAGCGAAGCCGCAGAGGTCAGCTAGTGACTGATATATTATGACAATCGGAAAGTACTTCGGAAACACGGGCCCGGCCTAGCGGTAAAAAGTAACGGAATGTTATACCAATTCCAACGACCTTGGTGTCTGAATATCATGCTGTTTGATTACGATGCAGTAACAAAAGCATTTATGATGTCGTCGTCCTGTTATCTGAGGCTGTTACAAAAACTGTTAAAATACCTCACGTGTATTGGGATTCTAGAACTAAAATAATGGTTTTGTTATGCACATCTAACATATCCTTACCGTCTTTCAAAATTATTTATTCCATAACCAAAGATTGAACATAAGTAGGTACAACACACACACTACACATTGTACATAAGTTTTCCTTTTGTATTTGAATATGCTTATTTTGTGTAAAATACAGAATATGTATATGATTGTGGTCGCGATCGAACTAATAAACAAACAAACGGTCCCAGTGGTCTACTGCAGCTAAAGGTCCGGCAGTCTTGGGGAGTTATTTACCCAGCAGTTGGATGATGCAAGCAGCCAGTAGTTAGTAAATTCAGTGAACTTCGCTCCTTATTGAAATATGACCTTCTAGCAACGAGCGAAGTTCTCTCTCAAATGATATTTTTAAACTTAGTCATAGCTAACCACGTGTTTTCTTTTCTTTTCTAGAATAGCAGTCTCTCGTGGTACACCGACAACCCGGAGCTAACGCCATGCTTCCAGAAGACTGTGCTTGTGTGGACACCGTGTTTGTACTTATGGGCCGCGGCGTTCCTTGAGACCTACTATATACTAAACAGCAAAGAAAGAAATATACCATGGAATGTATTAAACATCAGCAAACTGTCCGTAACTTGCCTTTTGATAGTGTTAAAGTTTGTGGATCTTGGCGTCACCGTACACACCTCGTCGCAAGGAGAGACGGAAGTTTTCAGTGCCGATTATTATAGTCCTATTGTAAAGATTTTAACATTTGTGAGTATGCATTCAATTATTATTCTTCTAATTAATCGGATTGAACAAAGGTTTTTGGAAATTACACTGATTTGAACTTAGATTGATAATTATCATGTCAACTATTGTTCTTATTAATACATAGCAGTTTAACTGATCTATGGATCTGCATTAGCATTTATGAAACCTTAGGTCCAGACCTGCTGGCTCTGAATCTTTCGAATATTCATTTATTTTGCTTAAAAACTCATCCTCATCCCCATAACTCAATTTATTTGAGGTCCTTTCATTTCATTCACCTCGAGTTTTAATTAATCTGTGAAGCGATACCTACGTACTTTAGTTCAGTCTTTTGGAACTATCGAAAATGAATTATTAACCGTGCATACAAACAACAAATCATTATCGATCAATAGTTTTCTATTGATTGCGTTCGTTATCGAAAAGTTCAGAATCAGAGGGGCTGATTGGGAAAAGGCTAGGCTGATAAGGTTGATTGAGTCATCCTCGCTAGTAAAGCATAATGACTTGATCATGAAAAAAAATTGTTACAAAAAAGTACAACCGACTTCCAAATAACACTACAAAGTGAAAAATAACTTCTTTTTCGGAAGTCGGTGTTCCTGTTTTTGTTTCTTCGTATTTTGACACCGACTCCCGAAATTAAATTTGTAAAAACGTTTTTATTTTTCGCTTTTTAGCAGTGTTACATAATTGGCAAGTTCTATAGTAAGATAAGATAAAATCATTTATTTGTCCAAAACATGAGTACGGGTATACACACACATGGCATACATTAAATTTATCACTGTCATGTTTTGCCTCAACGGCGTACAATATAACAAGTAAATATCAAATAATTACAAACTTATCCATTTTACAAAACAATCAATAATCCAAATTAGAACTTAAAAATAAAATATACTACAGCATAGTGTCATTAACAGCTCATCAAAGAAATGTATATAAAATTAGTCAATTAAATGTCAAAGTAATTAGGAATATGATCTGGATATTTCAAGGTAAATGCCTAAAGCTATGCCAGAATAGATTACTCGAATATTATGAAAGTTTAACATAACCGGTGAAATTAGAGTGTACCCAGGGTGAACTGTACACATCTGCGTACCCCTTTAGAGTGTTGTTTTGTTATGAAATGGTCTAAACAATAAACAGACTTGCGTTTGCAGCAATCCCGCAGGGTTATTACGTAGGTATCTTTTGCAAGAGCAAAACGATAGCGATCAAACGCTTTATGTCAAAGTCGGAATTACCTGCAGTGTAGGTATGTTAGGTCCTTATCAATCGTTTGCTAATCGCTCGCTGATTGTCAAATGTACTTATTTAAAAAAAATACTGCCAACATTATTTCTAAAACTTTTGTATTGAAGAGCAATTATTGCGCAAAAATCGATATTGTTTTGCTCTTGCAAAAGATACGTAATAAGCCTGCCGAGAGATTTGCCGCCATTTATTGAAGAGTTATGTTGTATATCTCCGAAGTTCTTCATCAGATCGTTACCAAATTTTAATGGGTCAAATTCGGGCACAAACTCATAAAAAAAATACTTAATCGTTCCACAATTTACGGAGAAATCGGTGAACAAACACAAAAAAAAAACAAAATCGAACATAAAACCTCCTCCTTTTGGAAAGTCGGTTACAAACAGGCTTTATATAGACTTTACTTAAAATATTAAACAATGACAGTAGATCAATGACAATAAAAGACAATTAACTGTAATCAATGGTAACTTGTGGACGGTCCCATGTCACTTGGGGTCGGCGCAAGATATTTTGTGCTTCTCTCCTTACAAAGTAATATCTAAAAGAAAACCAGTCACAGTAATTCACTATCGTTTCCTATTATCTGTACTATTAATACCTGGGTACTTATGTAACTTCATAATAACATTCAAGGTTATTTACCTTAAAACTAGGTCATTCACATCTATCTATCCTTATACATATCAAATCAATTCGTGATACAAGTAGGCACGTATAGTCAATTGAGGTTTGCAATTGATAGCCAATAGTTGTCCTAATTCTTGATTCTAATTAGTTACGAACAAACATAAGGCAAGCCTTCACTACACTATTCATTTTCTTTTTGTTTATTTGTTGTCAATGTTGATTTAAATATGGTTATAATTTTACATATAAAATATATGTGGCGTGAATAATTGTTGTTTATGTACGACCGATTTCTTTGTAAAGCATTTATACCTATTAGTTTAAACGGTTTACAACATTACGGCTCTATTAAATTTACATCAAATCTTATGTAAAAACTATCGACCTTCTAAAATTGTATAATGCTGCAATTTACTGTGGGTACAGCTTCATAATTATTAAGGCCCTTTTGTCGAGTGTTACATTCATTAACCTTGGTCAATTTGTTAACCAAACATGTCGACAAAAAAAAGTTACATCACCCATAACCTATTACACTATTATTTATGGTGCCTCGAATGTCGAGTTTCGGCTGACCGCACTCATCATGTGCGGAACTCTGTATTCGCTACGAAACGGATCTTCAAACTATTGACCTTCACTGTGATATAATCACTATCCGTGGTAAACCTTTATAAAAAATTGAATACGAGATTAAAACGGACTTTGACCCGTTTAATACGACAGCGGTTGTATTATATGCTTCCATTGTGCAATATAAAACACAGCCATAGAATCATTCATTAAAATTATCGATTCCATGGCCATGTGTCTTTTTAATAAATAAAGATTTTAATTTTTAAGTTTGACTTTTTATATTTCTAAGGGCTAGAAATATCTCAGTCTCTTCATAAAACCAGAACACGTACGAGTCAAAGTCAGTTCCAACAAGCGATAACATTACTAACAATGATAATTTTGCATAATTTAACAGTAATTAATTTCACAGTTAAGTTCTCAGCATTAACTATCTGTTATTACTCATCGCTTGGTCCCAGAGTTTATTTGTATAATCGGTTAACGCGAAGCAACGTTTGTCTGTCGAACGTCTAAAAATATAGTTACATAAGTTCTTTAAACCGTCTGTTTTTCACGGGATATAAAACGTTGAGAGCAGTAACAACTGTTCATTTAACTCTCACTTATTTACATCGACCATTTTGGTTAATATTCCTTTCTTCCACAGGCTTTATCAGCGACTTTATTGTACTACAATCGCAAGTTTGGTATGAGAGCATCAGGAGTGCTATTCTTCTTTTGGATACTTTTGATACTGGCAGGATTGCCACAGCTGCAGTCCGAGATAAAAGCACACTACAATCTAAGCGATGATGAAAATGTTCAATATAACTTTATTAGTTATGTGGTGTATTATCCTCTGATAATACTTATGTTTATATTGAATTGTTTTGCCGATTTACCTCCGAAAGATTCGCCTTATAAATACGATAAGGTAATTAAAATTGCCTATTTTATTACTTTTATTTAATTGAAGCGTTAACTTCCGTGTGGAACTTAACGCTAGTTTTAGCGTTAATTCATATATCACAAAATATAAGGGGACCATGAGGATCGTTCATATCCTTCAGATAATTACGGCCTTTGAACTATGACAACGCCAAGACTTATAGAAAAAAAAATACGGAAACATTTTTACTAAAACTGGTTACAAGTTAATCTTCTTTATAAATGAATTCTGTATTATGTTATTAGAAACAATTTTTTGTGTTCCTTAAAGAAAAACTGCAAAGTTTGCCACAAGAATGTCAAATTACGTCAGCGTAAATACTTGACTAGTTTTTCAGTTTTAGCCTTGTCGTGATAAATTAATATTTGTAATTATTTTGTAATTTAGAACCAATGTCCGGAGAATGCCTCGGGATTCCCCAGTCGCCTCACATACAGCTGGTTCGACCCACTTGCCTTGACTGGATTCCGTAGAAGTTTGACCGAAGAGGATTTATGGGCTCTAAACCCCCAGGACTCTTCCAAAGAAGTTGTGCCAAAGTTTGACAAATTTTGGCAGAAGTCTTTGAGAAAACGAGAAATGTAAGCTTGATCAACCATTTTTTATCACTAGGAACCATGTCCATGAGTTGCGTCCACAATACGAGCATTCGAAACACGGTCACCTTGGGCCGGCCAACTTCCATTTTTGAGCTCGAAGTTAGTGAATTACAATTTGTTTGTCAGTAAATGATTGGACCCGCAATGGAAGTCTCACAAGCATATAAACGCTCGCTTTCGAATGTTCGCGATATGAACGCACCTTTAATTAAATATGTTACCTCTTTAAAAAAAAATGACATTTCAAAGTAAAAGATACCGTAATGATGTGTTCCTTTTAAATATGCATATTTGCCCATACACAAACACAAATTTTATAACAATGTTATGCTTTCCATGTACTTCTGTAGAATTGAAATGTTTTATTTTCTCACAACTTGCGGGTCTGACATATTCATAGTTTATAATAACTTTTCTATTAAATTTCAATTCAGCCAAGAGTGAAATAAAATATTTTGTTACAATATATTGGCTTTGACAACTATCATACCTCGATTTAAAGAATATCTCTTACTGACTCTTACATTTGATTGGCAGCGCCAACGGCACAAAGGCGACATATCGTATTACATCAGCCAGCGTCAACTTTAAGCCTGACTCTGAAAAGAAGCCAGCCTCGATCCTACCAGCATTATGTTTAGCGTTTGGAGGACAGTTTTTGTTTGGAGCCATGCTGAAACTGTTCAATGATGTGCTGATGTTTTTATCGCCACAATTACTCAGGTAACTAACAATATTATTGCTTGTCATGTTATTGGCAAGATAAAACTATTTTCACCGATTCATATGATGCTTGATATTTGTGCAATTTGTACATGCTGACTTAGTTTGATAAGATTGATCAAAACGATAAAAATAAATCCCTCCAATATCGCTACTCATTCATTTAATTTTTAGACTCCTAATAGGTTTCGTGCAAGGTAAAGAGCCAATATGGAAGGGTTACGTTTATGCAGTTGCACTTCTTGCCTGCGCCACGGTGCAAACTATGCTGCTGGCGCACTACTTCACAGGGATGTACCTCGTGGGCATGAGGATAAGAACCGCTCTGACGAGCGCCATCTACAGGAAATCGCTGCGAATGTCCAATTCAGCGAGGAAAGAGTCCACGGTCGGAGAAATTGTTAACCTCATGTCTGTTGATGCTCAAAGGTACGCACATCTTTTTTTATACCTATATAAAACATAGTCGTGTTAGTTACACCATTTATAACTCGAGAACGGCTGGTTTCGATTTTCATGCTCTTTGATTTGTTGGATTTATCGCCGCCCTGAATAACAGAATAACTAATAAAATATCTAAAATATTAACGAAAAACAAAATTGTGAATAATAATCATTTTCTGAGTATCACTCTGATACATGACGGAAACAAAACACGGACCAAAATGAACATAGCGTTGTATACCGGTTCCGGTAATGCCAGTAGATGGCGTTGCCGATTATTCTGAAATTCAAAACAAAGTCAGATTAGTTACACCTACGGAGTATATTATTATACCATGGTTACACCATTTTCCCATACATTTGTTTGTGGTGGTACGAAGTTCGCTGGGAGTCTGGGACAGCTTGTTAAAATATATCTTGTTTATATCTGCCAACACCTTCAAACAATGTAGTCTTGATGTTGTATAACATAATTTAAATTTTTTTGAACACGATATTTGTAAAAATTCGTTTAATTAGAGTTCTCAAGTTCGATTTGATTTATTCTAAAAAAATGCTGATACCAATCTTAGATATTTTGTCATTCAGTAAGACATACATCAGAGCGATCCCATCTACACATTTGGCATTGAGATATGCAGGAAGCATGTGTGAATAGTATTTACATTTATGATTTTATCTTATCACACTCCTATTAATCAAAACAACAGGCAAGCTTAAGTGTTGATAAAAATTACCGAACAAATACCTGCATAATCATATATTTTTAAAAGTTTCAATTATAATTAAATAAATAATGTTATCTAATGATTCATTTGTTGAAGTTGTAACTATGCCCCATCACAGTTACTGTTATATTTATTTGTTACATATTTTTGATTATTACAGTACCTATACACAGTACTAGGGCATTAAAATATTGCTCATCGAACTTTAGAATGGCAAATCGGATGTTAACAACTTTGTTTTGTTCATTTCGATTTCAGGCCATTTTTTTCTGTTTTCTTTGTTTCATATCCATATTTTATTTAAATACTTGCAATTTTGTTTAAGATAGTTGCTAAATTTATTGGGTAACAAATAAATTGACAACCCAAAATTCGACAGATTCTATTTTCTACGGGGTTATCTAATGTGACATATTGTGATTAAACATGAGAACTAAAAACAGGATATTTGTTACTGTGCTAGTGGGCTGTCAATTTAATAAAAACCCTACAAAAACCAAGCGCATTTTATGCAGCAAATAGGTGAAGATTTGGTAGATTTTGTTATATATACAAAATTGCGATCCCTGAATAATATAATTATGAAAGAATATCTGGTATTAATACTTTGATACAAAAAAACTTAATTCAGATTCTATTTGTCCACCCTGTGGCCCTGTATAATATGTGTGACAGATGCTAATGCTTCATTTCTGCCGAACTTTTTCTAAAACTCGATTTGACAAAAAAACACAAAGATACCAGAAAACCAAACCAATAATTCCAGCCGACTCGATAAATATATATGCTAACTTAACTTTTTTCACATTCACAGATTCGTAGAATTAACTGCATACTTGAATATGATATGGTCCGCGCCGCTGCAAATCGCGCTTGCCCTATATTTTCTCTGGGGGATCCTTGGCCCCTCCGTACTTGCTGGATTGGCTGTCATGATCATACTGATCCCGGTGAATGGACTCATCGCCAACAGGGTGAAAACCCTTCAAATAAGACTTATGAAGTACAAAGACGAAAGAGTCAAACTTATGAATGAAGTACTTAATGGAATAAAGGTAAACTACACATATTTATGTTTTTAGCATACAAATCTGTCTCATAAAATCGATATAATTATGTAAAAGCAAAAGAAATGATTCGATACTTAGAATTTATTTAATTTTATTGATTAATATCAATTTTATTCAACAGAGTAATCTCTAATTTCATACTTATTCAACATTGGTTTTCTTGGTAGTAGGTACAACATTGTTTTAGTAGGCTTATTGTTCAAATGAAAAAAAATAAGAAGGTGTTTTATATGCACAATAATTTGGTTTTATTGTTATTCATAACAGGACCAATTTCTATAACCTACACAGTTATTGCTAACAAATTTCAGTGCTTTTCCGAGAGTCTTTTATTAGCATTAGGCTAGAAAAGATGATATCCATCCATTTCATAATATTGTGCAATCTTCAAAGATTGAAAAAATTATAAAATGCATGACTTGCTGAAATTATCAGTTTACTAGGTACCTAGTGAAAAAAAACTTTTCTGATTTCACCACATTGAATAACATCATATTTTTAAGATGACATTTCGCGGCCACTGTGTTATCGCCACACAAAACATATCTTATTTGATTCTCCTGATATCATTGAGCAAACACAAGATACTACTGTAGTTAATATTTCTAAACACGTTTCTTTATATCAATATGTTATAAGAATGCTATCTGTCTAGTTAAGACTCCGTAATCCTTTTATCGTGGTAGTCGTAAAAGATTTTTATCAATAAATTGTTCGGATCATCATATCAGCGCATTTAAAGAAATTAAAAGTGTCATCCTTACTGTAATGTTATAAATGCGAAAGTAACTGTCTTTCTGTTACCTTTTCACGTCTCGAGGGCTTAACGGATTTTGATGCAACTTAACACATGGATAGACCATGACCTGGGGACAAAAACCCCATGAACTAATTTTATAGGATTTTTGTCCCCTTGGGATAACAGAACACTTTTCACACGAGCAAAAGCTAGTTCAGAATAAACGTCGCTTTACATTTCGATCGAACGATCTTGTTCAATTTCTATTACTGTCACAAATCAATAAATGCGCTGAATGAATTTAAATCATCGCTCTATTTCTGTCAATCATTTAAATATGATGGAAAATGATGAGGGACAGCATATCCTATTTGAAAAAAAACGGCCCTTCAATGCAGCAGTGGTTTATGATTCTAGTGGACCTTATGTTCAATATCTTTTACATACCAATCATCATTGAAATAAAATATGAAGTAAAGATGTGAAGCATTCTTCCCTTTCAGATATTATTAAATTGCACAAATTATTAGATTAGGTACTGTTCAAAACGTCGTACTTCAATACATATAATAAATCTGTAGAAAAGTCGTTTTTGTACATCGAAAATATTTCCAAAAACAAATAGCCAGTGTGTTAAATAATAACCTACAGAACTCATTGCCAGCATTTTTGGAATTTTTGTCTGTTTAGTTGTGCCCGCGTCACGTGAAATGTACGAAACCAATGTAGATAACTTTTATACATTAACATTTTGATTTCACGCACGCAATTCAGATACGATTTGACGTCATTATCTGAATGGCAGTGTTAAGATTCTCCGCGGAAGAATGACCCTAGAAAAATATTTGGTAGGTAGGTGGTTAGGTAGGTAGGCAGTTGACGGGAGCTAAGCCGCGGGCTCAGCTAGTCTAATATTATTCCTTAATATCAAGTAACATTAGATTGTAATGTGCTGGTGAAGTAATGTCTAATGTAGCATAAGTATATAATTGTATCTAGTTATGTATGTAGGTGAGTACACTGACCCTTCTCTGTGCAGATTTACTGTTCGAACCTATAATTTTAATAAATTAATAGTAATCTCTGTAAAGTATATGCAGTACATACTTAATATCTATAGTTCGTTAGGCTTGAACTAAAATCAACAACAATTTGTACAGATAACCTACATGTTTTCATATGCGAACGATTCTTCTATGAAATGTTTTGATGTTGATCTATTTCTGTTCGTCCTGTTGCATCGTACATAGTCTAAACTAATAATATATTTTCTTTTCAGGTACTTAAAATGTATGCTTGGGAACCAAGCTTTGAAGAGCAAATTCTTAAGATAAGAAACAAAGAAATGAACGTATTGAAACAGACTGCTTATCTGAACTCCGCTACTTCATTTATTTGGTCTTGTGCACCTTTCCTGGTAAGCGACTTATCATTTATCTTGCTGAAACCTTGATACACAATGCCAATTCAATTTAAACTACAATAATGTCGAGATGACAGAACTTGGGGCCTGCCTTTACCCAGCAAAAGGGACAGTATATGCAAATTACTAAAAAAAAACTGGCCAAGTGCGACTCTTTGGTAATTACAGGTTACTCTTTCAAGTATTCTCGGAAATCTAAATTTACCCATATCTGTTTATCGTGTTGACTCAGGACCTTGATTGTTATACACCTAATAGGGACTTTAGACTTCAGTATCTGGTATAAATTTCAACTTGCTAGGTCGACCCGTTCCTGAGAAAATCGGTGGTGACAGACGGACAAGAGAGTGATCTTATAAGGGTTCCTTTTTTTACCTTTTGAGGTACGGAACCCTAAAAAAAGTCGTAGTGACGATAATTTTACACAAAGCGATGACAATCTTTGTTGGTTTGTTTGAAAACTTACTCATCAAAGAAAATTACCTTTAGTGCTGAGATCATGCTGATTTCGACTGTGCCACTGTAAAATACACAATAAATTAATTGTCACAATGAAAATATAACCGAGATTCTTATCATTGTCAACACACAGCTGCTTTACTTATTTATCAAGCAGTTGTTGGTTTCTCCTATTTGGCAATCGTCAATGACAGTTAAGTTTAGAATTGCTGGATGTAAGAATTTCGCCAGCAAAAAAAAAGTGGCGCAATAAGTACTTTCAGGAA
Organism: Orthosia incerta; assembly: GCA_948252205.1. Classification (NCBI taxonomy): domain Eukaryota; kingdom Metazoa; phylum Arthropoda; class Insecta; order Lepidoptera; family Noctuidae; genus Orthosia; species Orthosia incerta. The sequence goes on along the minus strand of OX411753.1, from coordinate 21,333,920 downwards.
ATGCAGCGTCACTTATATTTACATTATTAACATGAATATAATTATCATCGAAATCACCTTGATAAAACTTGATCTACAATCACAGTCGATAATATATTGTACTAAATTATGTCATTGATTGATTTTTTGATTTGGTAATGATAGCCTCACAGATTATACGTTTATATATCAGTCTTATCAGTTTTAAACGCCTCAATATTGTTATTGATGAGTCTTTGTTTCCATATCATTTTAATATGATTTACCTACTGATAACATAACACACACTGACTTTAATATTTTAAGCTACAACATGATAACCCCACAGGAGGTATAAGTAATGATAATAGTAACTATGTACAAGCCTTATAGCTGCTGTTTTGTATTGTACCTACATAAGTTACACAAAACCATGCCAAAATTCACTCTTTATGGAGTACTCCCACAACAACTTATTTTATTTCAAAGGTTTTTCATATTCATATTCTTTATTGTACACAAAATAAACATATACAAATACAGAAGGACAGTTTATGTACAAAGACGAGCTTAACCAATAATTGGGTTCTCTGACAGCAAATCTCAGTGTTATAGAGAGATTTACACAATTAAAAATGAAAATTTCAAGTCTTACTTAGATTTTTGGTTTATAACGTTGAATGTAAGATCGGCCAAGGTTTAAATAATTTTGTTTGTTTTCAAGGTGACCTTCCTAACCTTCTTCACGTTTCTGATAACGGATCCCGAGAAAAATATCCTGACAGCTGAAAATATATTCGTGTCGATGTCCCTGTTTTACACAATGCACTTGCCCCTAGGTTTACTGCCACTCATCGTGGTATCAGCGATCGAGGTAGTGCCACGACGTGTTCACTCCCCTTACATCTACACATGAGGCTATGGTTCTTTCACATACATACACACACATTAACTCGCATATATCTTGTGCTTATAACTGAAGAGCGACAGTGCACAATTCAGTTAACGTTGTGTTCTGTGGCTGAAACACGCACGATGTATATTTGTGCGTCCAGTCGGCGAGTCGAGGTAATAGGTAGGGTGGTGGACGCGAGGGAATGGACGCACAATGTGTTGACCAAGGAACACAACTTAACATCAGTCCAGCCACTTGCATGGGCACTTCTTATAATATAACTTCCTGGAATGGTGTCGTAGGTGTCGCTGATGTCGTTCGGCTGCTTTGTATTGGTAAACGATACTGAAGTGCTGGACTCTAAGAGAGCATTCGTAGCGTTGTCTCTTTTCAACATTCTGCGTTTCCCACTGTCAATGCTGCCTAACGTTATATCGAATGTTGTACAAGTAAGTTTTTTATACTTTATATATGTGTGCGTGCAGTGTGAAACTTGTAGAAAGAAGTCAAAATTATGTCGAATCGTGAAAGCAATAGAACGTGTACTGCAAATGTGGGGTAAAAATAAGACTCACATTAGACCCCAACCCTATGTTTGCTATAAATGTAGGTAGAGGTCACACAATCATAAATCGACTCATTATTCAAATTTTCTGTTAACCTTTCTCTGATCGAGCAACTAATTATAATTTTAACAACTTGCTTACTTCACTTTATCGTTTTTATGACGATTACTTAATTTATGGTGTGGAATATTAAATTGTAAAGCTTGGTGTGGTTAAATATGTAGTCAGATACATGTTGTGTTGCTAACATTATTTTTCAAACAATTATTTTGTAAGACTCACATAATTCTGTATTTTTAGACGTCCGTCGGTATAAAAAGATTGAACAAATTCATGAACTGTGATGAACTAGACATAACATCTGTTGAGCACGACCCTAAAGATCGTAAGTGTTAATATTATCATTATCACCCTTATGTCTTTTCGTGTAAGTATTGTAATCTTGAATGTATATTTCATACCAATCTCGATATTCCAGCGAACCCGATCGTGATAGAGAACGGTCACTTCACGTGGGGCGATACGGAGTCTGAACCTGTGCTGAAGAATTTGAACCTACACGTGCCGCGCGGCTCGCTCGTAGCTATAGTGGGCGCCGTCGGCTCCGGCAAGACCTCCATGCTGGCTGCCTTGCTCGGAGAAATGAACAAGGTTTCCGGACGAGTCAACACATATGGTAAGTTTTTTTTATCCTCTATAGGCTTGCGCTAAATTAAATTAAAAACCACTGCAGGGCAAAGGCCACTCTGACGTTCTACTCTCGCTATTGGCGCACGAGGCAAATGCAGGGCGCTGCGCGGGTAGTTGGGAGCGGGGGGATGGGTTTGAGTTTGGTACACAGTTATTTTTACCGTGTAGTACGAGTAGTCTAGGTTAAGTATTAATTCGCCATTGAAATTCTAGGTAGCATAGCGTACGTGCCACAACAAGCTTGGATCCAGAACGCGACGCTTCAGGACAACATCCTGTTCGGCGAGCCGCTCAACGAGCAAAAGTACCACAATGTCATCGATATGTGTGCTCTTAAACCTGACTTCGAGGTACTGCCTGGTGGTGATCAGACGGAAATCGGCGAGAAAGGTAAACTATGATTTAATTTATACAGTCGAGACGACTATTCTTGAGTTTCCATTTCTGGCGGCCAAGCTGTTATAATGCTATATTATTGTACTAGCTGACCCCCGCGGCTTCGCTCCCGTCAACTAGCTACCTTCCTACCTACCTACCCTATTTTTTTATTCGCCATAACTACCCTACCCATCAGGTAGATGGGTAGGGTAGTTATGGGGAATAAAAAAATTCACCCTACCTACTCTATCTACCCTACCCTACCTTACCTACCCTACCCTATCTACCCTACCCTACCCTACCTACTCTTACTATACGAATGTAACCTGTAAACTTTTGTTTTTACCGGCGGCGGCGATCTAATTAAAATTTAGAACATGAAGCTGCTATTGTGAGTCAATCTTAAAAGATAGACATATGCTGTCGCGGACTTTTTTTTAGAACTTTTAATGAAGAACAATTCCATCATACATTATATTTGCGTAACTTAAACCGTTTACGCAGCGCACGCAACAAAAGCTCTCAAAAAGGAATATTTTTGCCCGTTTTTGCAACATTTTTCATTTATGCTTGGCTCCTATTGGTTGTAGCGTGATATTATATAGCCTATAATGTAACCTGAAAACTTTTGTTTTTACCGGCGGCGGCGATCTAATTAAAATTTAGAACATGAAGCTGCTATTGTGAGTCAATCTTAAAAGATAGACATATGCTGTCGCGGACTTTTTTTTAGAACTTTTAATGAAGAACAATTCCATCATACATTATATTTGCTTAACTTAAACCGTTTACGCAGCGCACGCAACAAAAGCTCTCAAAAAGGAATATTTTTGCCCGTTTTTGCAACATTTTTCATTTATGCTTGGCTCCTATTGGTTGTAGCGTGATATTATACCTTCCTCGATAAATGGACTATCCAACACAAAAAGTTTTTCAATTCCAACCAGTAGTTCCTCAGATTAGCACGTTCAAATAAACAAACTCTTCAGCTTTATAATATTAGTATAGATAGATATCGGCGTTTTTGAATTTGCACTGAGCAGTAAAGACAGACGAAATTTACCCGTTGATATTGTTGAGAAGTAATTAAAAAATTTTGTCAAACGAACCTAATGTAGTTCATGGATTTTTTGTTTTTCAAGATTTAATAGTTTATTATTTTTTTAGATTTTATTGTGTACTTAACTATGGGCCTTATTTGCCTGAAAATAAAGAAATTATTATTACATCAATAATATGTGTAACAAATGATGGTGTTCGTGTGTGCGCAGGAATAAACCTGTCTGGTGGTCAGAAGCAGCGCGTGTCATTGGCGCGCGCGGTGTACTGCGACGCCGACAACTACTTCCTGGACGACCCGCTGAGCGCCGTCGACTCGCACGTGGGCAAGCACATCTTCGACAAGGTGCGTGACTAGATATAAACCTGTCTGGTGGTCAGAAGCAGCGCGTGTCGTTGGCGCGCGCGGTGTACTGCGACGCCGACAACTACTTCCTGGACGACCCGCTGAGCGCCGTCGACTCGCACGTGGGCAAGCACATCTTCGACAAGGTGCGTGACTAGATATAAACCTGTCTGGTGGTCAGAAGCAGCGCGTGTCGTTGGCGCGCGCGGTGTACTGCGACGCCGACAACTACTTCCTGGACGACCCGCTGAGCGCCGTCGACTCGCACGTGGGCAAGCACATCTTCGACAAGGTGCGTGACTAGATATAAACCTGTCTGGTGGTCAGAAGCAGCGCGTGTCGTTGGCGCGCGCGGTGTACTGCGACGCCGACAACTACTTCCTGGACGACCCGCTGAGCGCCGTCGACTCGCACGTGGGCAAGCACATCTTCGACAAGGTACGTGACTAGATATAAACCTGTCTTGTGGTCATTTTTCCAGTTGCAGCATGATAATGCGGCCCTCTCATGTCTCGCCGTAATTTTTGAGGTATAAGAACTGCTTTGTGTGTTTAACATGTTATGTTTTTGATGAGTTCTCATTTCTTTTTGTACGCAATTCTTTTTTTTCTTCTCGGGTACCAGTTTGTTGTGCGCCAGCTACGGATTACTTTCTCATGTCCATGTTTCATTAGGTAGGGGTACACTAGACTATAATGTATATATAGGTAGCGCAGGCAATGAATAATTTTACAAAACTTTAGTCTGCTATAAGATCTTTATGGTATAGATAGTTATATTAAAGAAAACATCGTCTTTAACTTACTGTACCTACCTATATCCACTATTTACCTACCCATTTTTCTGATGAAGTGTAAGTGACGAAAGATTTTATTTTTGTAACTGCATAATGTTATATTGCATGTCTATTTATATAGGATTACAATGTTACTTGTGCAATTTGTAAACGGAACTCAAATTGCGGGCTTAGTTTTTCCTTGCTTTATAGGCAATGGTGTTCAAAATTGAAACTTATGAGTCTACTAGAAGTATCTTAGAATTTGTATTATCGGTGATTCAGTGAAAATATAGGCATAGCTTTATCCACAACGAAGTTACAGGGGGCGAAAATGTCCTGAATGGCTTCGAGAAAAGGATGGTACGGCTGTGTCTTTGTTGCTCGACTTGTTGGGGGCACTGCAGTGTCCCCGGAAATTGGAGAATAAAAAAGTTCTTTTTTAATATACCTACACAATTGCCGGGTATTTTTTGATCAGTCAGTATTTATTATCAACTCAACCTTCTAGGCAAGCTTCGTGGCTGAGATAGTCATTACAGCAATAAAATACTCAGTTTCACTTTCGCCTTTGTTGCAATGATTCCACTTAGAGTCCAGTGTCTATCTATCATCATCAGCATTTCAGCCGAAAGACAGTGTTAGTGTCTATCCCTTGAAACAAAAGCTATAACAATTTAACAACACAATATTCACAGGGATCAATTTGTTGAACTTCTCTCGAAAAAATCCCTCCATAAACTCCACTTAACAAATTCTCATAGCAATGCGATATTGCTAGTTCGCGCTTGTTATAACTCGCACGCTACTCAGTTGGCAGGGTTTTTTATTGAAACTGGGAGTACCGGGATTGGTAAGTCGAAAATGATACTTGGTTACACCACGTTAGTACCGGCATTTCCCAGTCTTGGAATTGGGCATTCCGCTGATCGCTGACTCTGTGCGCAGGTGCTGGGGCCGAACGGGATGCTGAAGAACAAAACGCGCGTGTGGGTGACGCACAACGTGTCGTACCTGGCACAAACTGACCTGGTGGTGGTGCTGCGCGACGGAGAGGTCTCGGAGACCGGCTCCTACCAGCAACTGCTCGAGAAAAAGGGAGCCTTCGCTGAGTTCCTGTTACATCATCTAAGCGATGCCGAAAGGACCTCTCCCGAAGGTAACTAGTCCGCTCCACAACGGTCGAACCGAAGCGACTCCGTCGGTGGAAGACTTGACGTGCCTTCCCACGCTTCCCTTAATAAGCTGACTCAATAGCTTCCATCATAGAAGAAAATTAAATCAAATTAATAGCTTTGGATTATGCGACAAGTCCCATTTACCCATTTGCTGATAACAGATCCCTAAACACTCGCAGACCAATACAAAATTTCTTAAATATTATTTCAGAATTGGACGAGATCAAACAAGACCTTGAAAGTAAACTTGGAACTGAATTCCAGAGCAAGTTACAGCGAGCTCGTTCCCTTTCCGAAAGCGCTTCAGAGTCAGAAGTGGCAGCAGGTAAGAAGAAAAAATACTCATAAAAAATATAGACAAAATTGGTCAATAACACAGACTCAATCTAGGACGAGATAATCTTGGTGAAATAACCACACGATTTTTGATATATTACCACTGTCTAGTCACTGATTGATAAACTATGAAACAGCTATTTTTGTTATCGTGTTTAGGTTATCCAGTTGCTAGGTGATTCACAATACATGAAGTTTAACATAGAATTCCACGATAATGATCTGGGGGGTGACCGTAAGCTCTTAGAGCGGTATCAATTTAAAATCGAGTAAGTGACAGATGTATACACGTCAGATACATCTGTCCCTCATTCGATCTCAAATTGATACCGCTCTAAGAGCTTATGGTCACCCCCCTGAACTTACTGTAGGGTTGATAAAAATCATTTTTAGAAGGTATCATTTTTAAAGTCAAACAGATTAAAATCAAATTAATCCGATTACTTATAATCGGATTAATTTGATTTTAATCTGTTTTTTTTTTTACATATTTCACTATGTTCTTCACATGAAAGTCGGTTATTAGAGACTCATTCGCTTACCAGCCAGTTCATCATGTACATGTGCACAGTAGGTGCTCCATGCGTTCCGTATGTGCCCCACACAACCTGCACATGGGTGTCGCGGTTAGACCCATCTTCATGAGCATGTCGTTGGTTCCAAAGTGCCCAGTAAAGGCCCCAAGCAGGTAGCGGATTTGCCCCCTGCTCATGTTCCAAATGCAATCCCGGGCTTTGAAAGTAGAGCCCAGGAATCTCTTGGAGTGTAGTAGACCGGTATTAGACAGCCAACAAGTTCGTTGTCTGTGATCTGCAAACTCCCTAAATGCGGCTTTTACGAGACACGTCGAGATGCCTACACATGGTTCTGGACCCACAAAATCATTCGCTGAGCCCTCCCTTGCCAGTTCATCAGCCACTTCGTTACCATGGAATCCTTTGTGCCCAGGGACCCACATCAGTCTTACCCTGTTGTGCTTCTCAAGCCTGTTTAGGGTTTGGATAGCATCCAGAATAAGTCCGGAGTCCACTTTGTAGGATGCCATGGCTTTGATTGCAGCCTGACTGTCACTAAGAATATATATGGATTTACCTCTGGTCCCTCTATCTATATTCTCTTGAGCACAGGTTATAATGGCATATGTTTCCGCTTGGAATACAGTTGCCATCTTCCCTAAGCTTTTGCTACATTTATAGCCTTTTGCGTATATTCCCGCTCCTGTACCTGATTCCATTTTGGATCCATCAGTGTACCACACGAGACTATCTTGTTCTGGTGGATCAAGTCCCTTCGTCCAGTCCTCTATTGTAGGGATTTGGACCTTGAAAGACCTCTCAAACATAAAAATAGTTTGCATTTTATCGGATAACATGCTTGTTACCCGATCCAGGTCTCCATTCTCATCGAACTTTGTATGGTTAGTCTTCGGCTTAGAGGCATCCCATAGTCCAGCGACAGCGAGACGATGTAATGTCTTCCTTGCCTCGAATTCAACCATAATATGCAGAGGAGGGATATTGAGGTATCTCTCAATCGCTGCCGTAGGTGTTGTCCTGAAAGCACCCGTGATGCCGAGACACACTGTTCTTTGTAACCTGGTGAGTGGCGCTTTGCACGAGGCAAGCTTTGTTCTTGGCCACCACACTATGCTGCCGTATGTGATAATAGGTATTATCATTGTCCGGTACAGCCATCGTATCACTTTGGGCTTTAGCCCCCAAGTTTTACCGTAGGTAGAACGACACATGCCGAACACTCGTAAGGCCTTTGTCGTAATATTTTCCACATGAGTTTTCCACCTGAGTTCTTTATCAAGCGTTACACCCAGATATTTAACTTCGGTGGACCAGGGCAGTTTTATTCCATTGAGGGAGAGCTCTCCTAGGTTTCCTAGTTGTCACTTCCTCGTGAAGGGAATAATGACTGCTTTGCTTGGGTTGATAGAGAGGTGGTTCTCTGTACACCATTCCTCTGTCATCCTCAATGTCTGTTGTAATAATCCAGACACTATGTTCGGGCATTTACCATTGACCATTATAGCTATGTCATCCGCATAGCCTACTTTGTAGAATGGTCCGGTGTTAAGTTTGGTTAGTAGCGAGTCTACTACCAAGCACCACAATAATGGTGACAGCACTCCGCCTTGCGGACAACCTCTTGTTGTTTTTGTACTAAGTCTGTCTCCCATTAGTTCCGATCTGACTGTTCTGCTTCTCAGCATATAGTCAATCCAGTTGCACGTGGTATCATTGATGCCATGTTCCTTTGCAGCAGTGCGTATGGACTCAAATGTTGTCTTGTCAAAGGCTCCCTCTATGTCGAGGAAAGCCCCGACACAGATTTCTTGTCCCTCTAGCGCAGCCTCGGCTCGACTCGCAACATAGTGCAATGCCGTTTCCGTAGATTTGCCGGGGCTGTAGGCGCATTGTAGTTTATGTAGAGGGAATACTTTCAGTGGACCCTCTCTTAAGTACCTGTCTACCAGTTTCTCCAGAGTTTTCAAGAGAAAGGATGATAGACTAATGGGCCTGTAAGCTTTAGCTTCTTCATAAGTCGGTCTACCCACCTTCGGTATAAAGGTGACTTTGACCTCCCTCCATGCCTTGGGTACGTACCCAAAGGCTATGCAGGCTCTGTAGAGCTTACTCAAATGGGGTATCAAAACAGATGCCCCTTCTTGCAATAGTATTGGGTAGATGCCATCTGGACCAGGGGATTTGAGTGGCTGGAAGCCCGCTATGGCCAGCTTCAGTTTATTTTCATCTACCACTTTATTTGCCGTGAGCCAGTTATTTTTTGACGTGTGCCTTGTGAGCTCGTCCCTTGTGACTGGTTCCTCTTCATCGCTATCGCGCAGTATACATTCTGGGAAGTGGGTCCTAAACATCACGCCCAGAGTGTCCTGTCCAGTTTCCGTGAGATGCCCATTCTCATCCCTTACAGATGCTAGTGGGTTTGTCTTGGTCATGGACATTGCTTTGCACAACCTCATCCCATTTGGCAGAGTTTCGATGGAAGTGCAATGCTGCCGCCAATTAGTTCTTCTGGCCTTGCGTACCGCCGAGTTATACCTTGTTAGCATGCTATGATAGCCAGAAAAATCCTTCCTGGCTTTTGCATCATTAAAGGCCTGTCGTGTTTCCTGACGTATTTTGGCTATTTCAGGAGTCCACCATGGTACCTTTTTGCCAAAGGCCTTCTTCGCTGGGCAGTTATCTTCCCATGCACCGATGATGCCTGCCTTGATTCTGTCCGCTCCAAATTCTATATCCAGTATGGAATTGAGCTTACCTTTAGGGCTCCCCAAATTTACTTTGAGGTCCCTCCTGTATGAGTCCCAATTTGTATGCCTTGGGTTTCTCCTTCGTCTAGTTTCGGCTTCTCCCGCCGTCCTAAACCTAAAGCATATATAATAATGGTCAGACAAATAATAATAGCTATGAATTAATATCTCGTTATTTATTTTAATTATATTTTAATCATAAAATAAAAACTATAATCTAATTTTTAATTTCGTAGACTAAATTCATCAATAAAAAAATACAAATCGTCTCTAAATACAGAAACCGTGCAAAGACATTCACTTATTTTGTTTATTTATTTTTCATTTAGTATTTTTTGTAGAAATACTAATTTAGCGGCCTTCTCAGTGCCTAGCCTATTTCTTATATTACTATGAACTAACTTAAATGCTGAAAATATGCTCTCCACCCAAACGGAAGACGCATATGCACTTAACACATACGTTATTATCTCTTAACTCTTCTTGGGTAATGCATTTTTGAAACGTTTTGGTTCACTTTGCTGCATTAAAAAGGTCATCAAAGATAAAAAAAAACATTTGATTTTAATCGTAATTTAAATCACAACATTTTTAATAATCTCAACAGGCAGGGTTGAGGATTTACTAATATTAATCAAATCACAGTGTTCTTATTTTTAAATACTGTCATTAATACGGGTCTCTTCCGTGTCTAGGTGACCGTTCGGGTAGTGTGAAGAGAAAAACGCCAGAAGCTACTCCAAAGGAATTGAAAGAAAAGAATAAACTCATAGAGGCTGAGAAAACAGAAACTGGAAGTGTAAGTTGATTAACAAAATCATCCGTAAAATTTAGGTTTCAGGATTCTTTAAGACATACATAGACCTTATAGGTGATGTTCTTTAGAAATGCCAGGTGCGCAGTACTCATAACCGGCGTGTGTGACTAGATGTATGAATGTGAGTGAAGCAAAAGAAGTATGTAAGGATCGTAGCAGGTAGTTTCTACCTACCCTCATGGGAAAATGGCGAGAGTTTATGTATGTATGATTCTTTAATGTCAAGTTGTGTTTTTGTTTAAACTTCAAGCGGTCGCGCTTCGTGTCGTATCGCACTTGATACATTTTCGTTCATAATATCGAGATTTCTAGTCACAAATATTTCTCATTTCTAGTAGTCTGTATATTCGTTCACTACGCACAAAAACATTCTATTCTTCTTCGCGTCTCCTGAGGGCCACAAAAATACTTTCAGTCTCAACGCAGGCGTCGAAAAGACTACGCTCGCCTGCATTTTAATTTTTCCTTGAAGGGAAGATTGGTTTTGAAGAAAACTAGACTTTAGTTCACGATACCATGATACACACTTTGATGTCTTTTATTTGATTACAATAATTAATTGAAAAATAAATCTTAATATTAATAAAAAAAAGCATTATATCACAAATAATTTTTTGGAAGTGCAATATTGGTTCCTGATCCAGAGAAAGTTGTTTAATTCTAAGAATGAGTTTTAATAAAAATATAAAACTATTATTAGCGCAGAAATAGATAACGAATTGAATGTAAAAACTAAATATTTTTTGCTTTAACGATGCTCTAAATCAGTGTTTTTCAACCTGTGGGTCGCGACCCCTAGGGGGGTAGCGAAGAATGTGGGTCGCAAGATGTCGCGAAAACAACCTCAGTAAAAAAACAATAAAATACCAAAATCGCTATATGTATGCCTACAATATTTGAGGAGTTCCCTCGATTTCCATGGGATCCCATCAGATTCTGACTTAGTGTCAATGGGACCACCTCGGGAATGTACCCTTTCAAACACAAAAAGAATTTTGAAAATTGGTCCATAATCGGCGGCATAATTGTGTAACAAACATACCAAAAATTACCATACAGTCGAATTGAGAACCTCATCATTTTTCAACGCGAAATATTTTTCATACTATGGGGTTCGTGTCATGAAAAAGGTTGAAAAACACTGCTCTAAAACGCGCGACCGCTGCCGTTTCAAATGAGCGCGCGCCCGCTAAATGTGAGGTCCCGGGTTCGATTGCCAGATACGGCACAGTGGTATTGGGAATTTCCATTAGGAATTTTTCAGTGGCGTGCCGGAGATTGGAAATTTGCGGTATGGTTCCCTAGTGCCTCGGAAAGCACGTAAAGCCGTTGGTCTTATGACTGATCTTTCACCGGACATGTCGGATTGCCGTCCCATCAGTCAATGTTGGTTGGCAAAGAGTTAATCTGATTAACGATTAAAAAGTTAATCGAGATAGCGAATACAAATTAAATTAATCGTAATCAAATTTAGATGATTACGATTATTAATTTAATCATTAATAGTTGATCACGATTTCAAAAATATGATTGTTGTAGTTTGGCGTACGGTTGGCGCAGTGGATGAGCGATTGACTGCTGCGCTGCGTGTCGCTGGTTCGATACCCGCACGGAACAAATATTTGTATGACCTACAGATAGTTGTTCCGGCTCTGGGTGTTGTGTATGTGAGTTTATATGTTTGTAAACTCACCCACGATACAGGAAGAAATTCCTAGTGTGGGCAAGGTTTTTTCAATAAAAGTTTGGACCAGTTTCAAGAAATCGATTTCTGATTTTGTCCTATCAGTCTTTATTATTCCTCTAGTCTTATCGATCTTGCAATCCTGGGCTAATTTGTCAAATCAAATTAACGATTGACGATTAATTTAATTGAGCGCGATTAGGGTTATTATATTAATCGGGATTAGTTTAATCACAGTTATGTATAATGACGATTAAATTAACTTATTGACAAACCAATAAATAAAATCGAGTAATGCCAACACTAATCAGTCTATGCGAGTGAGGGAACAAAGAGTGCAGCTGTATTTGCGCACACTAGGTTTATGCGAATGAGGGAACAAAGAGTGCAGCTGTATTTGCGCACACTAGGTTTATGCGAATGAGGGAACAAAGAGTGCACCTGTATTTGCGCACACTAGGTTTATGCGAGTGAGGGAACAAAGAGTGCAGCTGTATTTGCGCACACTAGGTTTATGCGAATGAGGGAACAAAGAGTGCACCTGTATTTGCGCACACTAGGTTTATGCGAGTGAGGGAACAAAGAGTGCAGCTGTATTTGCGCACACTAGGTTTATGCGAATGAGGGAACAAAGAGTGCACCTGTATTTGCGCACACTAGGTTTATGCGAGTGAGGGAACAAAGAGTGCAGCTGTATTTGCGCACACTAGGTTTATGCGAGTGAGGGAACAAAGAGTGCAGCTGTATTTGCGCACACTAGGTTTATGCGAATGAGGGAACAAAGAGTGCACCTGTATTTGCGCATACTAGGTCTATGCGAGTGAGGGCACAAAGAGTGCACCTGTATTTGCGCACACTATTATCTCCCCTCTCATGGCGATGGCTAATCTCCGCTGAGATTAGCCGCCAACAAATTCGATCTGGAGGACTATTAGTTAATTTGTTCTGATTTTCTTTTTGTTTCGTTTGCAGGTTAAATGGGGCGTTTACAAGCATTACTTGATGAGCGTAGGAATAATGTCGTCCGTAATCACGGTGCTCATGAATCTCATACTGCAAGTGTTCCAAGTCGGCTCCAACTACTGGCTAACTGAGTGGGCCAATGATGATAAAATGGTAAGTTTATATTGGAAATATGGAAATAATAATAATCTTTATTCAAATAATAAAAAGGTAAAAACATTGTATTATTGTAGATAACTAATGTAGGTATAATGATGGAAGATGCTATTAGAAGATGATATTATTTCCTAGCAGCCACCCGCGAAGTACGGGCAGTACTACGCGGGCGGCCAATATCTTTATGAGTTGCTAGTTTCTGCCAGCGCCGTGAATGTCGAACATTATCCCAAGGGAACATATTCCCAGGATAACAAGTATCCTATGTGCTATTCCAGACTCTATCTCAGTGCCAATAGGTTTGCGTGAAAGAGTAACAAACATACAAGTGTGTTTAACCTTTCTAACCTTTATCGTAACTATCATGTTCACAAACCAGTAATTAACTAGCAGTTTGCTTGAACAAAACTTTACAGAAGTTGGAGAGTTTAGTGTCTTTTCAGTACTTTGGAGGACAATTTCTCCCAATAGGTTGAGATGGGGCAGCTAAAAAAAAATACTTGTCTGTTATTTTAGACTACTCTCTAACTTATATAATAATAAATCAATTCGGAACCTTGTTAGCTTGGCTCATGGTATGCAACTGGCTTTAGGATCAGACAAGCCTATCGGTGCCTGTCGTGTTGGTAAAGATAGTGGAGAAGCTCCTTTAGCTAAATGTGTTGTTTTGTACGTAGCTCGTGAACGGCACAGTGGATACTAAGCGACGAGACATGTACCTCGGTGTCTATGGCGGGCTCGGAATTGGACAAGGTAACATAAACTATATCTTTACTAACCAATGTTGCTATTACTCTACTGACGATTACACCAAAACAAAGTCTTATGTCCCATTCAATAATTCCCAAATAACAATAACTTATGCCGCCATTTTCAAGTCTTATAAGCCCAGTAAAGGCATTAATGTGTTGGAACATTTCTAAAATCCGATTGGCGATCGCAGCATGTTGTTAAATCAGAAGAGAAAAGTTGCAAATATATAATATCCTCCTGTCATTATAATCTTTTAAAAACCTCTGAAAATAAATAATATACAAAATTACACGACACTTACAAATATAATAATAATATTATTTGGTAATGGATTATTAATAATGAATACATTATTTACACAATATTTAACTATTTATGAAATATTTTTCTTTATCTATGCATATTCTTCTTTAAAAATCTTTATAAATATTGCTCTTTATTTTATCTATTGCATGGTCTTGAATTTTCTTTATAACCAAAGAAATTCCAACGTGCATGGAATCATTGCAACAATAGACCCAATTAAGTAGAATTTTAACATACAAGAGTCATGAAAATACAGAACCACAAAATTTTGAGAATCGCTAAGGTACGACTTTAAAAAAAAACTGTCCATACAACTATTCTTTGTTATGAACACGAAACTCCGTTAGCCCAAATATAAGACATTTTATTTTAGTTTTTTTGCTACAAAATTATCCAAAAAAAATAATTTGAATTTGGCTGAAAAACTCGAAATGAATTCAATCTAACATCAGGGGAGTGACCATAAGCTCTTAGAGCGGTATCAATTTGAGATCGAGTAAGTGACAGATGTATACACGTCAGATACATCTGTCCCTTATTCGATCTCAAATTGATACCGCTCTAAGTGCTTATAGTCACCCCCCAGATCTTAAGTCTTAAGACAGGCGTTAGTTAGTAATATTTTCGGTACCGATATCGGGATTAGATGTGTTTTGCTGAAAAATAATCGATTTCGGAATTTAATCAATTTTATTGTTACTGCTAAATGTTGTTCCTAAATATTGCTGAAACGTGACTTGTGACTTTTGTATGTTGAACTCGTATTTTTATATCTATTTTTTTTTTTAAGAAATTGCATGCATTTTCTATTAGTCATTAAATAATTAGTAATTTGTTAGAATTACGCAAATTACACGAGTTTTTTTGTAAGAAACAAGAAACCTATTGGTAATAGTAAAAATGGATTGCACAACATTTAACAAATCCTTTTTTACTTAAATGAAATACCAGTTTCGCAAGCTCTATCTTGCTAACATCTTTATCACTAAATTACTCGCTTCTATAAATTCATGAAACTTAATATCGGTTATGTGAGTACTAAAAAAATAATCGGTACGAATCGGCTACGTCATGTACACTTGCGGAAAGAAAATGGTAAGTAATTATAAAACGTTATTTTTTTCATTTTTAATATTTTATGTGTAATTCATAACCGGACATAAATAAACTTGCACTGTGCAAATAAATAAGGTTGATAGTCTGTTTTCAATCCGCGAGTGTACTTGTTGTTTGGGAGCCGAGTGGCCGGCGCTCGCTGCTGGTGGAGCGGTGTCGAGTACAGTGCGTGTGCAGTGTTGTCGGTGTCGGTGTCTTCGCTGGCGCTATACCTGGGCACGCTGGCGGCGGCCCGCGCGCTGCACGCGGCGCTGCTGGCGGGCGTGCTGCACGCGCCCTCCATCGGCTTCTTCGACTGCACGCCCACGGGACGCGTGCTCAACCGCTTCAGCAAGGACGTGGACACGCTCGACAATGTCTTGCCCATGACGCTCAGGGGCTGGACCTCCTGCTTCTTTTCGGTATGCGACACGTCACCCCTGTGTAGACTGTCACACTGGTACAACTCGAGCGATAAAACACTTCATTTAGAATGTAGATCTCAGTAACAGCATGTAGTTTTTGAACACGTACAATTATTATTTGTAAAAAGAAACTGTCACTTACCCCGAGTTTCTTACCTCTAAATTATCGCAGAATTAATGTGGCAAATTGTCAGGCACGCGTTATCTGCTGTGATTGGCTGTTGAAAATTCATTCAACAAATCACAGTAGATAACGCGTTCCTGACAATTTGTCACATTAATTCTGCGATAACTTCAATAAATTAATGTTCGACCCTGTATGTAGAAGTTAAAATTCGAAGTGATTTTAGGGTTGAAAACAGCCGTAAGTTATTTCGTCATGAACAAGTACCACACAACGTGTCACGTCACGTCAAATGTGGTCATACCTTATTCTGCACTGACTGATAGGTATAATATTTCTGGAGTTGACCCAAGTGTTGCACTTTATACTGCAATGTGTTACGCAAATCGCTTACAGAATTTTTACATGTACTTTTTATTGAATACAATGGCTGCTAAGATTTTCCAATCATGTGCAGCGGCATACCATATATAATGCTCTACTTTGACATATCAACATGGGATCAGTTTATAAATAAGAAGATAAAGTAGTTGCCGCTCCTTTTGTTTTGTTAGTGCTTAGATAGTTGTTTTTTTTTTCTTAAATTCTTTGCTTCCTTTTGTTTTAACCCAGGATCTAGATAAATACTAAGATAAGCTTGCATGTGATTAACCTAGTATAGAAGTTAAGCTCAAAGGAACAACAAAACTCGATACATTGGTCGTAAATTCGACCACAACGCGTTGTGCATCTTCAAGTTTATTCACGGTCTGAAGTTCTTGTTTAGCCATTTGCAAAGCTGGCCACAAAGGTTTTTGCAACAAAATACTAGCAAAATGAAATCTTTTAAACTATTTTGTTTGACCACAACGCTTTATCATCACAAAATGTGAGAACGCGCTGTGATTTATTGTTAGAAGCTGCCAATAGCTTAATACTAATATTTCCTAGTGGTCGTATATACTGGTTAAATTTCGGGTGTTCGTGAATTATCTCAGTTGTATAGAACAATTTCAATTTCGGTTGTTGTACGTCACCAACAACTAGCTAAGATTTTCAGATAATTTTAATTGCCTGATTAAGATTCTGGAAATAGCTGCGCCCCTTTGCGTTAAAAATGAACAGCACTGATACTGGATAAACTTGAGAAGTCATAACGCGATGTTGGTTTTTATCGCTAAAGAGCGTTTTTGGTCTCTGAGCCTAACAGTCTCTAAATAGCTCTAGTAAGTATCTTACGCACAGTACACTTTCAATATCCACCAACTTAGCGTCGTGTAGCCCTTAAACCTGCTAGATAATGTTTGGATAACACCTGTCGTAAACAATGTATTCATTATTATTAGGCGTGTCACCAGTGTCAAGCGCCCACGCGTGGTGTTCGGCTCGGTACTTAACTAGTGTCCATGGATGTTGTTGCAGCGTTAGGATCAATTTTTGCGGACCTAATGCCATTTCTGGCGTGTTGGCGAGCGGCGAGGTTGCTTCACGAGCTATTGTTGGAGCATGTGTTAAAGGCACCGTTGCACTTCTTCGAAGTGACACCCGTTGGCAGGATACTCTCTAGATTTTCTAAAGACATGGACGTTTTGGACACGTCTCTTCCTTCGCAGATCTCCGACTTGATGTGGTGCTTTTTTGAGGTAATCTCGCCACTGTTAACTATTCATTCCATTTTTTATGGCCATTCGGTTATGTTGGTGGGTATTTTTAACTTTTTATTTTATTTGTCTGTGTTTGTGCAACATTTATTATGTTTGTCTAACTTCTACGAGGTGTTAGTGAAATGTAGTGAGCAGAAGCAGCACAAATATTTTGATATTTGGCAAAATTTGAAAATGTACCTATGTATGTATCAAATACATGGTTTAATTTTCAATTAATTGATAATAAAGTCGTTTGAATATTCTTATTTTAGCTAGATATCTTGTTACATGTTTTATTAAATCGCATATTATTCATTCATCGTTCGATATCTTTGTAACATTTTGTAGCAATTTCGACATTTGATAACTATTCAGAGCATTGCTTATTATTTGCTGCATCGCTTTAATTAAATATATTGAAGAGCTTGTTGTGTGACGTTATTTTTATTTTTTTCTGCAATATCACGGATATATTTATTGTTTTTACAAATCATTCATATGAAAAAAAAAACTTGTGCAACACGAATTAACCTCAGAAGTAAACTTATACTTAAATCAAATTTGTAAACTGATCCCAAAAATATGCTTTTGTTACGTTCACCAAGACGAAATTACCTAAATTTTAAAATAATGGATTCAAATAGTTGCTGTCTTGTCATTTCTACTATTAATTAAAATATGTGTACTTGATCATTCCTTGTTATTACAAACTCCTATGTAACAATTGATATTATTTTCTATAAAGAGGTAGCACTTATTTATTATCAGCATTCGCACTCGTCAAATAAATAATCTTGCACCATTTTTATTAATATTTACTTTAATAGTATTTACTTTAAGAGTAAATAAATTGCAACAAAGAAAACAATATTAAATGAAACGATAATTTTATTTATAGTGTGTCTACTGAAAGGGCACTTATTTTATAACAATTCGTTTATAAAGGAGGTGCAAAATGATTTTGAGTAGTGTGCTAATGTAAAGTTTGGTTCGTCTAATAGAGCATGTCATGTCTGTAGGTACTGGGGACACTTTTTGTGATAAGTTTCTCGACGCCGATATTCATGGCCGTGATCCTCCCCATCGGCTTCATTTATTACATCATCCAACGTTTCTACGTGGCCACCTCGCGACAGTTGAAGAGACTCGAGTCTGTGTCCCGATCGCCCATCTACTCGCACTTCGGTGAGAGCATCACTGGCGCTAGCACCATTCGAGCATACAATATCTCGGAAAGGTAAATTTAGACGTTCTTTATTTTCGCAGTCTGTAAAATATTCACGAAATTAAAGCTTGTTTTAACTGTCGTAGTTTTTACGTCCTCATTGAATGAACTGATTTTGTCTTAAGTACTCCATGTGGATAGATGATCTGATGGTAATGATATTATAATTATTTATTTTTGTGGTCCACTAGGTTTATTAAAGAATCAGAGCGAGGTGTGGATCACAACCAGTCGTGCTACTACCCGAGCTGTATAGCAAACCGGTGGCTGGCCATCAGGCTCGAGATGATTGGCAATCTTATCATATTCTTCTCAGCCATGTTTGCAGTACTCAACAGAGACACTATCAGCGCTGGGCTCGTCGGGCTTTCCGTCAGTTACGCCTTACAGGTATATAAACCAAAGTTATTCCAATCATCACAACGTATTTTCAAAATCAAAACCAAGATCAAATTCATCCTTGGCAACTTTGTTTTCAGATCACCCAGACGTTGAATTGGCTCGTTCGAATGACATCGGAAGTCGAAACAAATATTGTAGCTGTTGAAAGAATAAAAGAATACGCAGAGACCGAACAGGTGAATAAATATGTCAATTGCAGCATGGAAGTGCTGCCTACTTAGTAAAGGAACAATTTGAAAATTTTGTTGTGTATTGCGATATAGGAAGCGGCGTGGAACGTGTCACCCGGGCCCGGCGCGTCATGGCCGGAGACGGGTGCGCTGCAGCTGGAGGGGCTGACGCTGGCGTACCGCGCCGGCGGCGAGCCTGCGCTGCGTGACGTCACGTGCGCCGTGGCGCCGCGCGACAAGCTCGGCATCGTGGGCCGCACCGGCGCCGGCAAGTCCACGCTCACGCTGGGCCTGTTCCGCATCGTGGAGGCCGTGGGGGGCCGCATCCTCATCGACGGGCTGGACGTGGCCGCCATGGGCCTGCACCAGCTGCGCTCGCGCATCACCATCATCCCGCAGGACCCGGTGCTGTTCTCGGGCACGCTGCGCATGAACCTGGACCCCTTCGAGACGTTCTCGGACGAGGACATCTGGCGCGCGCTGGAGTTCGCGCACCTGAAGCCCTTCGTGCAGGGTGAGTACCTACACTTCTGGTGTGATCACTGCGCTAGTCTGTCTGTCCTGTGCTTCTGCTCACTCTCACCACTCTCGCAGGGCTGTCGGCGGGGCTGCGGCACGAGGTGGCGGAGGGCGGGGAGAACCTGTCGGTGGGACAGCGCCAGCTCGTGTGCCTGGCGCGCGCACTGCTGCGCAAGACGCCGCTGCTGGTGCTGGACGAGGCCACTGCGGCCGTGGACCTGGAGACGGACGAGCTCATCCAGGTAACTGTCGCTATCACACTCACCACACTACACCCGCGCTCGGTCTCACGTACAAGACACCGCTGCTGGTCCTGGACGAGGCCACTGCGAGCTCATCCAGGTAAATGTCGCTCGGTCCCTTCCCCACATTACACTCACGCGTAGTCTCACTTACAAGACGTCACTGCTGATGCTGGACATGGCCACGGTGGCCATGGACCTGGAGATGGACTAGCTCATCCAGGTAAGACTCGCTCTGTCTGTCACCACACTACAACCGCGCTCAATGTCAATTACAAGACGCCGCTGCTGGTGCTTGACGTAGCCGCGGCGGTCATTGACCTGGAGATGGATGAGCTCATCCAGGTAACTGTCGCTCTCACACTCGCACTCTACGCCACTCACTCACCCCTCGGGTCTCGCTTGCAGAAAACGATCCGCTCGGAGTTCGCGTCGTGCACGGTGCTCACCATCGCGCACAGACTCAACACCATCATGGACTCCACCAAGGTCATGGTGCTGGACAAGGGACAACTCGTCGAGTACGCGCCGCCGGAACAACTATTGCAAGATAAGAACTCTATATTCTATAGCATGGCCAAAGATGCAGGCCTAGTTAATTAATTATTATTAGACTCAAAATTCACTAAATTATGCGTTCCTTTTCGTGAATTAAGAGTATTGAGACTCATCTACGTGTGATAGACGATATCGACACTTACACGTTAAACTATGTTTTTAGTTAAACAAATACAAAGTAGTATTACTTGCAACTTTTACTTTCGAATATCAATTTATTGTTGTAGGCTGTTGGTAATATAGAAATGTTTTCTGAAACATGTACCGAAACTTTGATTCACTATTGAGTCAGTATTGTCTATTACTTCTGTGTAATTTGCGCTCAACTCAAAATATAAACTCTTGTTGCCACTAAGTTTTATGACAGCAGTCATTCTAAAGAGTAGAAAGTCAATGCATTTTATACCTCCCCGTATTAAGTTTTAGCGTGTAGTAAAATAATAAAATTTAAGCATTTACAACTCATCACAGTAACAAACAAAATGATAATAGTGATTAAAATATCGAAATAGTACTTAAGTATATGACAGGGTGAGATTTTTATGAGTTTCTGCTATAGGTAGTGGTATATTGTTAAGATAAGCTCAAATCATGCCACATTAAAAGACATAAGGGCAGATGCCAACTCGGGAAGAAATTGTATAAACCTATAACTTATAATAATACTTACTTTGGTTTATTTACCCGACTTCATTTACTTAACTGTTATGCTTAAGATTATAACTATAATTTTTACCTGTATGCTATGTGTACATTAAAGAATATTCTTTTTTTTTTTGCAATTGTCAATTTGGGTGAAATACAATTTCTTCCAAATGGAAATCGATGTGTGACATTTCACAATGTGTTCAATCATAATGGCGGTCAGCCACACGACTTTTTGTATCGATTCAGAAGCGCGTTCGTTAACGCAACGCAACGCTGCATCATTTATTTTGATGGTTTGTGACGTTTGTCGCATTTGCAACGCAAGAGAGAAGCGATACATTCGCATCGCTTCAAAATCTCTACTAACGCGCTACCGTTTCGGGCGACAACGGGTAAAGGGGGGGTGGGCAGGTGCCGCGTCTAGGCGGCGGTGAAGGCTCAAATAGGCAGAATACTGCATCGCGATTGTATCGGTGCTGTATCGCGATAGTAGCGAAGCAGACTCTTCGTAGTTACGTTGGCGAAGGACTAGCGCCAGCATCGCGATCTTTTTGTGATTGTACCGCTACTGAATCACTGCAAACAGTCGCCGTGGGCGATTTCCCTGAAACTTACTGACATTATTTTACAAATAGGTACGTTGCATTGTTTCTAGATTGACTACAGACAAATTTATTACTGAGATTACTGGCATGTTGGTAATTTAATTTATTTTTTTATTATTTGATCCAATTTTTACGATTAAACAGAGCTCGGTCGCTAACACTGTCATAAGATTTTGTGGTTCTGTAATACAAATCCACAAAATTCTAAGACAGATCATTTAAGTTATTTAAACAGCTATTATAAGCATGCCAATCGGCGAGCTCTACTTTTATATTTAAACCTGCATTATTTAAATACTCCTTATTATTGTACATTACCTTGTGAATTATTTTCTACACTTAAACCAGATACTTAATGTTATTTTTGTCAGATTAACTTTAATTAATATATTGTTTAATATGCATGTAGGTTACTATTAAGAAAGGCATTCAATTTCATTTATTCCCAAGTTAACATGGCCCAGCTGTTAGATCGTTTTTAATTATTTTGAAGATGATAATTCAGCCATGCTCAAATTACGTAACAGTCTCAATTAAGTACTTATGTAATGGTAAACTACTTATGCAAATATACTTAATTCTTGCTGAATTTTATATTGTCTCTGTATATAGAAATACATACTGTTTATTCATTTTCAGTACTTATGTATATTTTTAAAATGATGACACTTAATATTGTATGTGTTTGTAATATGTTAAGTAATCACATTTATTGATAATTTTGTTCTTGATAGACATTTAGTATTATATTTCCTACAAATGATGTGTAGTTTTTAAATTGTTTTATATGGAATGAAGATTATAAATTGTCTTGGCAATTGTTCTTGTATAGTAATGTTTCAAAAATTACTTTGTTGAAATTAAAATAAAAGGTGAACAATCAAAATAAGAACTTATTTTAAAAGGAGTCTATAAAAGTGTCATCCGAATTAGCGTGGATGATAATTATACTATGGAGAAAAACAATTATGATATTATGTCGTACTAACACAATAGGCTGAAATGGACGAGCTAATCAGTTGTCCAGCGTCGTAATAAGCTTACGATCTTACTGCCAATAATAAGTGAGGCGTACATGTATAAACGGTTTATATGTATCGTTGTAGGTGGATAGGTATTTAATGGCGCTTACTATCAAACCGTACAGTTTTCTGTACGATTGAGGGAATATAATCATTTCTCTATTTATGCATGGCAAAGGCTTTATAATATTGATACCAGTATCCAGAAACTTTAATGTGACTAACAAATATTCAATGAATGGGTAAGTTGAAGTCAAACCTAACTTACGCCAGCCTATAAAAACACACAGTGATAAACCTAACGTAAAAGCATGGACATCTTAAAATATACAAGGCGCAAAAGTAAAATATTCCTCTATAGAAGTTTTTCCCCCTTTGGAAAACTTCTTAAGGGGTCATTGACTCATCCCTATAAACGACTTTTATAATGGGACCAACATTAAAAAGCGAAAAGTACTGTTCAATACGTTTTTTCGCGTGGAGCAGCAGATTATTTTTCCTTGTTGTGGCTTTACTTTGAGCAGAGTTACCAAGGTGTTCGAAGGTTTCATTGCCTATTATGAAATGTTGGTACTTACTTTAATTTCTACAAATAAAGGTAAGACCGCACTAGGCGTAACTACGCGTCAGCAGAGCGACGCGACGCGACATGACTAAATATTCTTTGTATGAAATTGTATGAGATATAATGCACTACGCGGCAGTGGAACTACTCGAAGCGAAACTGCGCGACAAAGTAGACCGACTTACCAACTTTGACGCGCCGTGGCACGTCGCGTAGTTTCGCTGCCGCTAGTGCGGTATAGCAAACGGCAAGACACTGCACGATATTGCAATTCTTGTGTTTCGTGTTGAAAAGCTGGCGTTTAGTATAAGTAAATTTCGTATTTTTCTGTGTACAGGTATTTATTTATTATCAACTCATTCATAACATAGGACAAGTAAGCACAAGTAGTGTTCTTCAATCTTGCTCAGAAGTTACCGAAAGACTGACTGACGAGCAAAATTTGCTGCGTCGTGTCGCGCCAGTGCGGTATAACTAGAAGGGTTGCATCGCTCCGCTGGCGCGTAGTTACGCCAAGTGCGGTCTTACCTTAAAAGACGAATTTTTATTCTGTAGATTTCGTAAAATTTGTTTAATTAACAATGCTTAAGCTGTTTTTTAACCATCCATCGTTAACGATTCATACATTTCACCTTTTTTTTTATTTCATATTGTTTCACTACGAAAAATCTATTCATAGCTGTACATCTGTGAATACTTAAACCATGTACATAATGTTATCGTGTACAATTTGTAAAAAGTTGCCCAGTTTTCAACCAAGGCAGGTTTAGAATATAAGTAGATTAGTCTTCACTTTTGTGCCTATTAAATAATTTAAGAGAATATTTGTTTTCATGTGTATTCAAAATAAAAATGTTTTACCAAGATAGACTATAAATGTAGTTTTTTTTTAAACCACATTATGATTTTGAGCTAATGACCGGTATTTTGAAACTTAATGGGTGTGTTTAGTTTTTTTTTTGTGTTAGGCTCGTTTGACCACTATCTCGCCTGATGGGAAGCGATGATTTGGTCGACGGTGAAGCACGCTTGCCTAGAAGTAACCTATTCACGCGTAGCTATCAGGAAACAGACTGGCAGGGAATTCCACTCCTTAGCTTACAGTTACTCTGAATCGGAGACGTGCAAGTATGAGTCAACCACATGGCATGTATGAGTACGCTTACATCTTGGAAAATTTGATGCTTCGACTAGACAGTGTCTAGTGTGCCTTGACCTTGACCCGGGGTCGGACTGGCCTCAGGTAATACGGGGGCTTTACCCGATGGGCCGGTCCCTCCTGGCTGGAAGTCCGGACCGGCCTAGCCCACAGCCTGACCGGCCCGCGGAGCGACCCGGAGCCGGACTCCAGCTCCATTTTCCTTTAATTTTTATATATTACTAGCTGTTGCACGCGACTTCGTCTGCATAGGGCGTAGGCCACATAGAAACGTCTGCGTCGGGCGCGGACATGGCACGGGCTGCATACTATTCCATTCAAACTTCATACAAAATGCATGGAAATAAAGCGCAATTTAGGACACACGGTATGTACTTGCTCGAACGTGGTTATGACGCGACATTTCGGCGCCCGCGCCTGATCAAATTCCGCTTTATTTCCATGCATTTTGTATGAAACTTGAATGGAATAGGAAGCCGCCCGTGCCATGTCCGCGCCCGACGCCATTTCTATGTGGCCTGCGCCTAGCATTAGTAATTTGAATAACTTATTTTTTATATCGAGCGATCTATATATATAAAACAATGTCCAGTTAGTTACACCACTTATAAACGCTAGACCAATTTGAATTATGATTCTTGTCATCAAAATATTAATTTAAAAAATAATATTTTCCCATACAGTTTGCGAACACAACGCCATCTCTGATATACATGATAGAAACAAAGCACAAACAAAAATGAATATGGCGTTCGTTGTATGCTGGTTCCGGTATTGCCAGTAGATGGTGTTCGTTTCAATGGCGCGGCCACGGCGTTTTTTTTTTTAAAAAACTATGCCAAGATTATGTAAAAGTTGATTCCCAAAACTATAAATTTGTCAAAGTTATGGTTAAAAAGTTTTAAGGATTTGAACGTGGTCGCGCCATTGAAACGCGGCGAACCGCGCGGCCACGGAGATCTTTAAAACTAAGCATTTCAGAGACCTGAAATTTAGGTACATAACAGAATTAATATGTAAAAAAATTGTAAAAATATAGAAAAAAATCCTAGGTATATATTTTAGGAGCTGTAACACTAAAACACCATGGCCGCGCCATTGAAACGGTGAAAAACACGTGATCACCGATATCTCGCCGAAAAAGCATCGCCGAGGTCTGAAGTTTTTTGTAAAACCTAGATTTGAATTTGTCAAAACATGTAAAAATACACGAAAAAACCCTAGGTTTATATTTCAGGAGCTGTAACAACAAAACCTTATGGCCGCGCCATTGAAACGGTGATAAATACGTTATCGCCGATATCTCGCTGAAGAATCATCGCAGAGGTCTGAAGTTTTTTGTAAAACCTAGATTTGAATTTGTCAAAACATGTAAAAATACACAAAAAAAAAATAGGTTTATATTTCAGGAGCTTTAGTACGGTTTCGCCTAGAAATAAGTTGTGTTTATCTATCGAAGAAAGAAAGAATTAGCGAGATCTTGTTTTGTAAACAACACCTATTAATATGTAGAATTACCGATAATAGGCAAAAAAGTTTTTGTTTTTGATTTTATAAAACCTTCAATACGTTTTGAATGTTCCGATAGGGTGACCATAACTTATTGTTTACAGAAAACTTTCCACCTGCAAGTATTAGAAATATACAGTATCTGAACCTACTGTTTGAAAACTATACAGTATAACCTACTGTTTGCACTATTTTGTCCAATTATCACATTTACAGTTGTTTGGAAATAAGTAACACAGAGCAGGCTGCATTTTTGTAGAAGAAAAGTTTTTCCTTGAATTTTTTTGAAGCCATCATCATCAGCCTTTTATTGTTCCCACTGGTGAGACACAGGCCTCCTCTCTGTGAGAGAGAGGATCGAATTAATCCACCACGCGGGTCGGTGCGTGTTGGTGGATGTCACATGTCTTCCAATTTTTCGTTATGCCGTTGAACTTGAACCCATAGAAAGACCTAAATATTTATTATAATCACAAGTGTATAATATTTTCATGATATCTTAAAAGTTGTAAGATGGGATCACAAAATGTTAGTTAAAAGCCGGCAGCGAATTTGTCCGAAATTTTGGGACAATATAGTCCTAAAATTAGGCTGTAACATGCTGATTGAAATTTTATATGGGCACAAAGTTTAGAGCCAAGAAACAGCCATTTCTATGTTGAAGTCTTAAAGATGACTTTTATGTAACAGTATAATTATATTTCAATGATTCTAAATTAAATTAAAATGAAAGTGACATTATATAAATAAGAAGCAGAATCGTATTTTCTAATAAAAAAAACGTAGAACTTCCAAGTAATTGTTTTTTTTGACTTAGTTATAGTAATCGTAGTGAAATAAGAAAATATAAACGATAACATACAACATATGTTTATTTCTTTAAAATCTCATGAATCACAGATTATTTAGTTATTCTGAACCTATGATAGTCGCGCGGCTTAGATAAGGGTTAGGTTATATTTTCTTATTTCATTACGATTACTATAACTAAGTCAAGAAAAAACAATTACTTGGAAGTTCTACGTTTTTTTTTATTTGAAAATACGATTCTGCTTCTTATTTATATAATGTCAGTTTCATTTTAATTTAATTTAGAATCATTGAGATATAATTTCTAATACTTGCAGGTGGAAAGTTTTCTGTAAACAATAAGTCATGGTCACCCTTTCGGAACATTCAAAACGTATATTATGAAAAATAAAATACTTTTTTGCCTATTAGCGGTAATTCTACATATTAATAGGTGTTGTTTATGAAACAAGATTTTGCTGATACTTTCTTTCTTTGATAGATAACCACAACTTACTTCTACGCGATGCCGTACTACAGCTCCTGAAACATAAACCTAGTATTTTTTTGTGTATTTTTACATGTTTTGACAAATTCAAATCTAGGTTTTACAAAAAACTTCAGACCTCTGCGATGCTTTTTCAGGGAGATATTGGCGCTAACGTGTTTTTAACCGTTTCAATGGCGCGGCCATAGGGTTTTAGTCATACAGCTCCTGAAATACAATCCTAGTTTTTTTTGTGTACTTTTACATGTTTTGACAAATTCAAATCTAGGTTTTACAAAAAACTTCAGACCTCTGCGATGCTTTTTCACCAAGATATCGGCGATAACGTATTTATCACCGTTTCAATGGCGCGGTCATAGGGTTTTGATCTTACAGCTCCTGAAATATAAACCTAGGATTTTTTTGTGTAGTTTTACATATTTTGACAAATTCAAATCTAGGTTTTACAAAAAACTTCAGACCTCTGCGATGATTTTTCAGCGAGATATCGGCGATTACGTATTTATCACCGTTTCAATGGCGCGGCCATAGGGTTTTGGTGTTACAGCTCCTGAAATATAAACTTAGGATTTTTTTGTGTATTTTTACATATTTTGACAAATTCTAATCAAGGTTTTACAAAAAAATTCAGATCTCTACGATGCTTTTTCAGGGAGATATCGGCGATAACGTATTATTCACCGTTTCAATGGCGCGGCCATGGGGTTTTAGTGTTACAGATCCTAAAATATAAAACTAGGAATTTATTCTATATTTTTACAATTTTTTTACAAATTAACTCTGTTATGTACCCAAATTTCAGGTCTCTGCAATGCTTAGTTTTAAAGATCTCCGTGGCCGCGCGGTTCGCCGCGTTTCAATGGCGCGGCCACGTTCAAACCCTTAAAACTTTAGAACCATGACTTTGACAAATTTATGGTTTTGGGAATCAACTTTTACAAATTTTTACATAATCTTGGCATAGTTTTTTAAAAAAAAAAACGCCGTGGCCGCGCCATTGAAACGCACACCAGTAGATGCCGTTGTCGATTTTTTCTGAAATTCGTTCTATAATTCTAATAAAATATATAAAACACAAAAAATGTTTCTACCTATGTCCGCTAAAGACTGAAACCATCCAACCGGTTTCATTAGAAAGGCAATGCTAAGATGGTTTAAGACCAAATTGGTAGGTATGTATTGTAGGTAGGGTAGAGAGTAGGGCAGTTAGGTTTTGTAGGTAGGGTAGGTGGAGTAGAGTAGGTAGCTGCCATTTTGCTCAAGATAGTTCTCACATAAAGTTAATTACGTGATCTCATGTAAATCAATAGTATTCAACACGTGTCACGAGCTCCCACCAACAACAACCATTATGTTACCTGTATAAACTATTCCATTATTAAAGGACAGTTAAAATACTATAATACTCAGAGCGTGTAATTTTTTTGGACATCTTTGAAATAATTTATATGGCACTAGCTGTCCCACGCGGCTTCGCTCCCGTCAACTGGCTACGTACCTACCCTACATACATGATTGCATAACTGAATATTCTTTCCCGTTTTTGCAACATTTTTCATTTATCCTCCGCTCCTATTGGTCGTAGCGTGATGTTATATAGCCTATAATCTTCCTCGATAAATGGACTATCTAACACAAAAAGAATTTTTCAATTCCAAACAGTAGTTCCTGAGATTACCCCCTACATACAAACTTACAAATTTTACCTCTTTATAATATTATTAGTAATATTAGTAAATTAGTATAGAAAACAACGTTTGTCGGGTTAGCTAGTAATCTATACTTATAATATTACTAGCTGTCCCACGCGGCTTCGCTCCCGTCAACTGGCTACGTACCTACCCTACCCTACCTACCCTACCCTACCTACCCTACCCTACCTACCCTATCCTACCTACCCTACTCTACACCTACCCTACCCTACACCTACCCTACACCTACCCTACACCTATACCCTACACCTACCCTACACCTACTCTACACCTACCCTACACCTAACCTACACCTACCCTACATCTACCCTACCCTACCCTACCTACCCTTACTACTATGCGAATGTAACCTGTAAACTTTTGTTTCTACCGGCGGCGGCGATCTAATTAAAATTTAGAACATAAAAGCTGCTATTGTGAGTCAATCTTAAAAGGTAGACATATGCTGTCGCGGACTTTTTTTCTATTGGTTGTAGCGTGATGTTATATAGCCTATAACCTTCCTCGATAAATGGACTATCCAACACAAAAAGAATTTTCAATTCCAACCAGTAGTTCCTGAGATTAGCGCGTTCAAACAAACAAACAAACAAACTCTTCAGCTTTATAATATTATATAAATATATATTATATATATAGTATAGATAAAGCTGAAGAGTTTGTTTGTTTGTTGAATTGTTCTTCTTTAAAAGTTCTAAAAAAAAGTCCGCGACAGCATATGTCTATCTTTTAAGGTTGACTCACAATAGCAGCTTTTATGTTCTAAATTTTAATTAGATCGCTAGAATATATTACTTAACTGACAATAACAGTAACTTATCCCTAGACCACGCGAAACTGGTTATAACAAGGGGCGAAAGTACTCAAACCCTGCAGCAAGTCGGCCGACCCGCTCCGTGTGACCGTTAACGCTAAAGAGTGTACAAGTTTTTTTGTGTTTTGAGCAACTTCGAGTAGTTTTTTTCATGGAGTCGTCAAATAGAGATAATTATTTGTATATTAAGATATTAAAATAATCAATATTCTACTTTGACGAATGTGTGCCGTTTGTTTAAAAATACATAGAAGATTTCGTATTTTTTCCTCTACTTAATTCTGACTTGGAGTTGTACTTGGTAGTCAAACGCAGTCAAGCTGTGATAATAGTCTTAATAGATTACGTGTTTATTATACTTTGATGATATAGTAGGTACTCAATACTTGAGATTTTTGCGATTATAATATATTTTTCATTTTCCTTCATAGACGCCCAAATGTCTGGAGAGGCTTCTGAAGCCAAGAATAAAGAAATTAGGAAGGCCAGATTAGGCCATACAATGAAAACATCAAGATACAGAACCAATTATGATTTAATAAAGCATTTACTGATATCCTCAGACCCCTACATCACGCTATTACGAAAACTTCCAAGAAAACAGTACATCGAGACAAGACAAAAATGTACTTATTTTGTTAAAAGATTAAAATAAATATTGTTTACATTCCATTTGGCCTTTTTTATCATATTATTCTTTTAAATGTAACAAACAAAGCATTTTTTTAGTTACTGAGTTTTGTCCACCTAGATTAGTCAAATCGTATACTGTGCGCCGGTAGAAACAGAAGTTGCTAGGGTAGGTAGGGCAGGGTAAGTAGAGTAGGTAGAGTAGGGTAGGTGGGTGGGGTAGTTATGGTAGGTAGGTAGCCAGTTGACGGGAGCGAAGCCGCGGGGGTCAGCTGGTAATGTATAAGTGAGGCCGCCGCCTTACTTGTTCACTATTCAAAATTCTACCCTCTAAATGATGATTTCCGGGATTAAAACTATACTATTCCCTTCCCATGGTTTCAAACTATCTCCATACCAAATTTCATCTAAATCAGTTTAGCGGTTTAAGCGTTAAAAGGTAACAGACAGAGTTACTTTCGTATTTACCAATAATATTAGTATGAATAGAGCCAAACCTTCTTCTCGAATCGATGAAAAATCAGATGGGTCTAAACTCCATTATGCCAAATTGTGTTTGCAGCGGCCATTCTGGATGCGCAACCGACTGGGTGCTTTCAATATATATAGGCCACTGCAGCACATGTCCAGATTCCTATGTAGTACATGTCCAGATGGCAGAGGGGTTTCAAGAAGTCGGGTGGTGGTGGTGGGTGAAGTTCTTTCCACAGCTGGCTTCTCATTGTAGGTGGTTGTTCTTGGAATGCCTGTGTGCAGCGTAGAAAGCTTTACCGGCTTTTAAGTCTACCCGGGGTATCAGGGCTTTACGTTCGTAGAGGGGATGTCGGGAATCTTGTTATTTTGCCCGAGCGCGCATGCGACATCTCTTCGTACTACTGGCGGGACAATACCAGCCGACGGGTAGAGCTTGTTGAGCGGGGTCGGTTTAAGGCATAAGTTTCGTATTTGCGAGATTATTGCGGAGATGTAAAGCGCATTGCGCATTTTGGATGGGATCGAGCAAAGTGCATTACTATCATAATAGATACCTACTGAGTGACTCAAGTGCAAGTGTTAATTTATTTACGACTACCTGTGAAAGTAGATGATTGCGCCGCCAAAGCTAGGTAATCCGCTTACAGAAAACGTTGTGTGTTGCGTAGCAGGCTAGTCGTAGGTGTAAATAAATATTCCCATAACCCACTTTACTGCGAATGCAGTCTTGAGGGAGAGGGGGACAGGGAGATCATTGTTTTGTTGGCGCTATCTGCTCTGTTCAGATTGGAAGTACTCGTGGAAGCGACGGTCGTGCAAAAGTTCGCTCAGTATATTGACAAACACCTGCCTGGCGAGCACGGCCTACTGTGACATGGCTTGAGTCACACATTTTATCATAGTTTGGACGATAAAATAGCGATGGGCTGTACGTGACTCAAGCCTATCACAGAGGCCGTGGGCGCCCGGCAGATAGGCAGTCGTTTCATGATACTGGTACTCAGCTGCATCCGGTTAGACTGGAAGCCGACCCCAACGTTAGTTGGAAAAAAGGCAGGCAGATCGGTTCGATTTCACTTCATGTCAATAAAGTATGTACTCGTAAGTGTACAATAATTTAATTTAACTAAAACATAGCCTTCCCTAATAACATTCACCCCTTTTCTTTGTTTTTGCCTAGTGGGCCTCAGTTTAAAAAAAGTCGGTAGTTTTTTGGGCCCCAGTCCGACGCTACCTACTTAAACCTATCGAACAAAGGCTCACCCTAGAACAGACATACAGTGTAACTGGCAAGCTAACAAGCACCGAAGATCTTGAAAAAGACCAACATAAGGCTTAACACGCACTGCGATTTTTATTCGCGCGAATAAAAATCACAGTGCGTGCTATGCCTAACTGCAATAAAAAAAAAATTGATAGGCTCGCGTTTGACCACTATTTCACAATACAGTGAGTATCTCTAAGTAGTCTGTGATACAGTGCGGTATTTCTAGTAGGGTGGCCATAGGCCATACATTTGAAAAGATGCAGAAACCAAATTAAGTAGGTATGTAGTGGTTCCATGAATTTGTATGTATCTATGGTATCACGGTATTCAGGGCCCTGAATACCGAGTAGAGATGGGTCGTCGACGTATTTTTCGTTAACGAAACTAGACCGTCCATTGCCGTTGATCGACGAGTCGATCAACTAGTTGAATTTATCGACTAGTCCATAACGTGAACTATGTTAAGTAGACGTTCTTTATAAACTTTGCGACGACGCGACGCGCGGCGTCTACGGTTCGACTTCAACTTACCGATTTAACGTAAACAAGTACAAACCGGCACACTCGCATCGTTAGATTGGTCAATCGCTTTACTCTTTTGCACACGTGAAACTATAATTATTGGCGTCCTTTTCTTCTTAACACAATGCATTTTTACTCCAAAATGGCTTTCGGCTCATAAAAATATCAACTCTTTTTCTCTAGATTTAGAGTTCAAATTAATTTGCTCGATGTTCGTCCATTCTTTCCGGACGTATTAACTTGTACTACCCAACTAAGTTCTCGCGTCGGTCGTCGCGTTACAAGTCGAAATGAACATAGTCGAGTCTCAGTTTAGCCGTCTACGAATTCAACTAGTTCGTTGATTAACGGTGAACCGTCGAATCGTTCATTGTACGTCGACGGTCGAATTAACTAGTTCGTTCATTCAACGCCCATCGCTAATACCGAGTCACTCCACCAGTCTGAGTCAATAAGGTCGATATTTTTGGAACCCCAACAGCCTAACATCACCCTAAATTTAAGTTTAGGACCTTGAATACCGTATAGTGTAATAAGCCCTTATATGTGCAAGACACGTAAGACGTATGCGTCTGCGGCACTGTGGGCGAGCCCGCCCAGTGCCGGTTTCACGACAAACGACAAATCAAAGCAAAAGAGCAAACATAGTATTCTTTGAAAGCAAATGTCACTGTCAACACGTATATAAATAGTAGTCTATGGTCAACACAGGCAGAGACAGAGAAACAAGGTCTAGTCAAGCCAATGAGGTTAGAGTTAGAGGTAGGAAAACTAGTCAAGCAGACAAGCATCATTTCTAAATATCTACTTTCAAAAATTATCTTTTATTTTTCAAACAGTTGACTTGAGTTGACTGTTTTCTTTAATATATTACATATTGTTGTTTAACTTGTGTTTCTCTGTGATTACTATACTGGTTCCGATTCGACAGTTCAGTGTTATGCATAGTGAATTTACTAAAATAAGGAGAAATGGATAAATTATTTCAAATAGAATCACAAG
This sequence comes from Orthosia incerta, assembly GCA_948252205.1. Classification (NCBI taxonomy): domain Eukaryota; kingdom Metazoa; phylum Arthropoda; class Insecta; order Lepidoptera; family Noctuidae; genus Orthosia; species Orthosia incerta. The sequence continues at coordinate 21,300,166 of OX411753.1, read as the reverse complement.
AAGCATTCGAAAATGTAAGTAAAGCGCAGCAATTGTATTAATTTTAACATCATTAGAAACATGTGATTATTTTATTATAGTTACCAATATATATCATTTAGCAATTTTCCACAAACCCGTTAGAGAATTGAACATTGATAATACATTTATCTTAACAGCACACTTGTTTTCCCTAAAGGGCTTAGGCGTAGAGTGTGTGTGGTGTTAATCATATTCCAATTCCTAAAATAGTTCATTTCATTGCTATGATAAGAGATGATGCTTAGTAGCAAATTTATGACTACAGGTTTGACGGGTGGGGTACTGCATGTCTCAAAGACCTAGTGGAAAAAACCCAATATCACTATCTAACCTGGGAATCTAACCCCGTTGGTAGCTCAACTAGGCAGCTGAATTTACCAAAATGCATCATTAACCCTTTTTATGTTGTAATTACCTGAAACAATTAAAAAGCCAATGTGTCTCACGTAGATCTGCATTCCGATCTGGGTTAAGAGTGCCCTAATCCGCGGCACAAACTATTTTGTGGGCAAGGTTAAAATGCATGCTATCTTCACCGACAACACATGTGAAAGAGAAGAGTATGTAATTTAATAAACAGACCTTTGGGAATATGGATATCATGAAAAACTACTGAATTTATCTGTTCAAAATAAAAAAAAATTGAGCTACTAATCTGTTTGTGTGGTGATTGATTTGCAATTTTCCTTCTTATGGTATTTATTTCTGCCAAAGATGTGTTAAAATTAAAGTTGGAATATGGAACTGTCGACGCTCATAGCTTTCAAATATATGTTATTTTTTACTATTTTGTTTCCACACAGGGCTAGATAATGCTATTTCAAGTTAATATAATTTTTTAGGGTTCCGTACCCAAAGGGTAAAAACGGGTCCCTATTATTAAGACACTGCGATCCATCTGTCTGTCCGTCTGTCACCAGGCTGTATCTCATGAACCGTGATAGCTAGACAGTTGAAATTTTCACAAATGTTGTATTTCTGTTGCCGCTATAACAACAAATACTAAAAACAAAATAAAATAATATTTAAGTGGCAAAATAATCACGTTTGTTGTATGGGAGCCCCCATACAACAAACGTGATTATTTTGCCGTTTTTTATAATATAAGATAATGGTATGGAACCCTTCGTGCGCGAGTTCGAATCACACTTGGCCGGTATTTTTATTTTGAACATTCACCGTCAAACAGTGGATTAATCGCAATACTACGTTTGTATGGCAGTATGGCCAACTAGGGCACCCTTAAGCCAAAATATACATTTGGAATTTAAACATCATTTTATGCATTAAATAACAAAGTTGCTAGAAGAACTTAACCCACATAATAACCTGGATAAAACATGTGTTTCACATAGATACAGGCTGACTGCCTTCTTTTAAAGGACACCTTACTTAGTATGGTTAATTTATTGTTGTACTGTTATTTTGATTGGTCATAAAAAAACCTTTTTTCATGAATTCATTGGGTTTGTTTTGAAGAAACCATTTTAAAATTGTCAACTGCTTACTCACTACATTTTATATTCTTGTTTCAGGTATCACAACAAATCTTGACAAAGTTGTACTATCCAGGATCACCTGATTCACCATCATCCTACTTAGAAGATGATGTGATAACGTTGGCAAAACAGGATTTGGTCTCAATAATTTCTGATTGTGATTTTGATTTACAAAAAATAAAAAATATAACTGAGAGCAAGGGGTGGCCACAAGAAAAACTGAAATGCTTTCATGAATTATTAGAAATTCACAAATCTGAAGTTCTTCATGCAGCTTTGAATCAATATAACAGTAGTTATTGTGACACAGTAGTTAATTTTGATTGGGTTTTAAAATATGTTCTCGGCACCAGTGAAATGAAAACATTGAAATACCCACTACTGCAGTTGATGATGTCTACGTTGAATAAAAATGGAAAACAAAATAAAATTATGTATGATACCAAAAAAGATGTTTTAGGGAAGATGATAAATGCACTAGAGTGTATAAAATAAAGAGATTTAATCAAGTATGTAAGTTTTATTTTTAAAGTTTCAAGTCATTATTATTTCTGCCCAGCTGTTTCACAGCAGTTTTACTTCCTACGCAAAAAAGGGGTGTGTGTCTGTGGGTCTGTCTGCTTGATGGATTTGGTTTCACAATGACATTGTTTATATGTAGGTATCTAAGTAGGTATATATATCTATCTATACTTATATAATATTATAAAGCTGAAGAGTTTGTTTGTTTGAACGCGCTAATCTCAGGAATTTCTGGTTGGAATTGAAAAATTCTTTTTGTGTTGGATAGTCCATTTATCGAGGAAAGTTATAGGCTATATAACATCACGCTACAACCAGTAGGAGCCGAGCATAAATGAAAAATATTGCAAATACGGGCAAAAATATTCCTTTTTGAGAGCTTTCGTTGCGTGCGCTGCGTAAACGGTTTAAGTAACGCAAATACCATGTATGATGGAATTGTTCCTCTTTAGTCTTATTAATAAAAATGGCGTATGCCCAGCTTACTCCGAAGTTACTCTTGGACTAGCTAATCCCGGAGTAACTAAGGATTAACATAGATCTGGCAATGTTATTAATAAACATGGAATAACCTCGGACTAACTATTCATTTCTTTGTCTTGGATTTACGCGTACGCTCTGGCAACCCAGTTGAATTTAAAAGTAAAAAGAATGAACTAGTGAATGAAAAATAAGCAAGTTGAAGACATTATGTAGAAAAAAAAACAAAAAATGCCATCTGCCATAGAGATTTATGTAAAGGTGAAGGATCCCTCCTTTTCAAATTATCGTATTACCTTTAAACTTAAAAATTACATAAAATGATGATTAATTAATTAATATATTTGTAATTTCGTTGACTAAAGCTAAACAGCTGCCAATGACCTTATTTTTTTTAATGTTCCACATCTACGAAATAAAAAATCAGAGTCTATGTAATTGTGGTTGCGAGAGTTTTTGGCGGGATTTTTCGAGTGTAGTTCAGCGGCTGTTAACATTATTTGCAAATTGATTCCTAGTGGATATTGTGATATTAAATTGGTGTAGTTTTATGTCTCAACTGTCTTCGCAACTGGTCAATCTGTGAAAGCATTGACAGAAGCGATCTCGGGATAGTGGAGCGGAGAATTTTATTGTAGTATTGACTACCTCCCGCAAAGCTTACTGGGAAGGCTTACTTGATACAATTTGCTGCCAAATACTCCAAAAAACGTTAGAATCTGTTGCATCCGCATTATAATGCATACTAAAGAATTCGAGAAGGATATTATGCACTGAACACGAGGCGGTATGGTCTAAGACCTTAGCCTGCCCGAATAGGGCGATGCAAAAAAATAAAAAAACCAAATACTCCATAAAACATTAGAATCTGTTACATCCGTATTCTAATGCATACTAAAGAATGTTAAAATTGCACTGAAGACTAGGCAGCATGGTCTCAGACCTTAGCCTGTTCCGTCAGGAACAAATACAAAAAAAAAAAAAAAAAATGTGGGAGTTTTTGGCGGGATTTTTTCGAGTGAAGTTCAGCGGCTGTTAATATTATTTGCAAATTGATTCCTAGTGGATATTGTGATATAAAATTGGTGTAGTTTTGTGTCTCAACTGTCTACGCAACTGGACAATATGTGAAAGCAATGACAGAAGCGATCTCAGGATAGTGGAGCGGAGAATTTTATTGTAGTATTGACTACCTCCGCTAAGCTTACTGGGAAGGCTGACTCAATACAATTTGCTGCCAAATACTCCATAAAACATTAGAATCTGTTACATCCGTATTCTAATGCATACTAAAGAATGTTAAAATTGCACTGAAGACTAGGCAGCATGGTCTCAGACCTTAGCCTGTTCCGTCAGGAACAAAAAAAAAAAAAAAAAAAATTGTGGTTGCCATAGTTACTAGCTGCCACCATGGTTTAACTTTTAGTCCGATACTGTAGGAAAAGGCGGGAAACTTCGGTTGCGCGCGGTTGTTTCAAATTCTTGAAATTTAATTTTTATTGTAAAACGGATCAGTTGAGTCTTATCTTTGTATATAATTTTGTATAATAATTGTATATATTTGTAGTAGTGTTTGTAGGTGAATATTTGGTAAGTTTTTTATATTGTATGATTAGTCCCTAAGTCCGGGTCGTATGAACGACCCCCCTAATAACTTGCAGGGGGATTTAGGCGGCGGCCTAAATCCCCCCGAGGATGTCGCAAACTATGTGACTATCATGTCACGGAGTGATAATGTTGTTTATAAAAGTGGCATGGACACTGATGGTTCAGTGGCTACTGACAGTAGCGAAAAATCTTCTCGAAAACGCAGGAAAATCTGTAAAACCTGTAAAATACGCAAACGCACCAGAAAAGGTCATGGCCAGAATGATGTCAGTATTACGGATTGTAATTGTAATCCCCAAGAGACGGTTCTTGAAAATAACCATGGTAACCAAGCATCATCCCAATTTGAGTCACAGTCAAAGCCTAGTCAAGCAAGTTTTGAGCCAGTTGGTAGGAAGGAGTACATACATACCGATGTATCTCCTTATTTGATACATGTACAGCGCATCACCGACTTACCTAATAGTGGAACTGTATTACATCCCATTGCGTTTGGAAACTTTATGAAACGGGGAGCATTTAAAAATATAATTAATGGTAGCATTAAAAGGATAGGCCGCAATAAGTGTGCAGTTGCATTTTCGACTTTCCATGATGCAAATGATTTTTTAAAATCTAACTTATTAAGTACTAATGGATTCAAAGCTTTTATCCCGACATTCAATGTAACTAGAATGGGTATGGTGCGTGGTGTTCCTTCAGAATGGTCATTAGATGAAATTGAAGCAAATATTTCTACACCCGTTGGGTGTGGAAATGTCATTAAAATTCGGAGGTTAAATTATAAAGTGCAGATTAACGGTAATCCAGTTTGGAAACCTTCAGAATCCATTGTTATAACTTTTGATGGACAAATTCTTCCAAAGAGAATATTCATGTGTTATAATGCATTAAATGTTGATATATATGTGTACCCCACCATTCAGTGTTTCAGATGCTGTAGGTATGGACATACAAAATTACAATGTAGGGCTCCAGAGCCGAGATGTTTTAAATGCAGTCAAAATCATTCAGCTGAATCTTGTAGCATTGAGGAGGATTGTGCATCTTGTATAAATTGTTCTGGTTTTCACTTTGCTATAAATAAAGCATGCCCTGAGTTTAAGAGACAAAGAGATATCAAAAACACTATGGCTCATTCGTGTATTTCTTATTTAGAGGCTAGTAAGTTGCATCCATTTTAAACAATCTCCGAATCAATAGTGCTACCGGATGGGACGGCATTCCACCTAAATTACTAATACACGCTAGTCACATCCTAGTCCCACCTATAACACATATATGCAACCTGGCAATATCTACAGGTACATTCCCAAATGCCTTGAAAAAGGCAATTGTACACCCAATTTACAAGTCTGGGGAGAGAGACAAGGTCACTAACTACCGCCCAATATCAGTCCTCCCAGCGATCTCTAAGGTTCTGGAAAGAATATTGTACAAACGCCTGAATAATTTCCTCGATAAACATAAAATTATTTCCCAAAATCAATTCGGCTTCAGACGAGGATTGTCAACTGAAGATGCAGTGACATCTCTACTCGACTTTGTAGTCGATAGGGTTGACAATAAATTCAAATGTTTGGGAATCTTTCTAGACCTTTCAAAGGCGTTCGACACTGTCTCTGTCCCTCTACTTCTTTCTAAGCTGGAAACCATCGGAGTTCGCGGCATTGCTCTGACTCTGTTCTGCAATTTTCTCACCGATAGATTGCAGTGCGTTAAGATTGGGGAATATATTAGCGACGCAAGCAATGTGGTTGTCGGCTTGCCACAGGGAAGTCTTCTCAGTCCCCTTCTTTTTCAAATCTATGTCAACGAACTCTGTCAGCTATCCCTACCCTCAACAAAAATAATAGCCTATGCAGATGACACAGTAATTCTATCGTATGACCGTGATTGGACCTCTGCAAAAGAGATTGCCGAAAGGGGACTCAGCGAAGTGATGCTGTGGTTGGGAAAAAACAATCTTGCCCTAAACATTAAAAAAAGTAACTTCATTACCTTCGGCTTAAGACCCTCCACCCTTCCGCCAGACGGTTCTTTAACAATAAAAGCCCACAAATGTAGCAACCGTCCCCCCTTTTGTTCATGCCCCACTGTTACCAGAGCATCAGTAATACGATACCTCGGCATCCAACTAGACTCTTGTTTATCCTGGAAACCACACTTACAGACAATGTCCGCGCGAGTTCGAAAACTAATTTTCTTATTTAAAAAACTTAGAGTATCCGCAAATAGCAACATCCTAAAGATCGTTTACTCGGCACTATGCGAATCAATATTAAACTATTGCATCACTGCGTGGGGAGGGGCTGCCAAGACCGACATTATTCAGGTGGAGCGAGCACAAAGAGCAGTAATAAAAGTAACTTTAAAAAAACGTTTTAGATTCCCAACACGGCAACTATACGCAGAGTTTGAAACATTGACGGTCCGACAACTTTACATCTTCCGCACAGTCATAAGAAAACATTCAACCCTTCCACATGCCATAAATATTAGCCCAACAGCCAGAAGAAGACCTAAACCGCCATGCCTCACAACACATACAAACACCACATTTGCTAGGCGACACTTCACTTACTTAAGTGCACACATCTACAACAAAATACACCAAAAGCTAGATATCCACTCCCAAAATAAGTTTAAATGTAAAAAAATACTTAAAACTTTTCTACTTACCCTAGATTACGACGAGACAGAAACACTGGTAAAACCCTCATCCACATAGAACTCTAATATAATCACCATACAAACTACACACACGCCCAGGCACTATCACACATACACCATCACTCACACACACACCATATCACACTTTCCCCACCAAAAAAACTCACTCACATTCTCCCACACATACACACTACTCGCACACGTGTGCTCACATGTACAGAAATTATTGTTAATGTTACACATTTGGTTCACCGAATTATTGGAAATTGTAACAACGGACGAAGAGATGTCTCCTATAATACAGGACTTTCCTAGCATAGGGGACATTATTTATAAAATAAAATGTAAAAGAAGAACTCCTAGATGTAACATGTCATGTATATTTTCTTTTGGCAATAAACTTACTTATTACTTATTACTTATTACTTAATTTTCCTCTATGTCATATGCAGATAAAGTTGTTTTAAGTAGTAAAATTTCTCAATCAGATTCCAAATCCGCATACTTCCACACTAATGATAATGTGAAAAATGGTCCTAGGACAACTTCATACAATAAAACAATATTTAAAAAACCTCGTTCGCCTCCTAAATCTGCGTCTGGATATGACAGAGCAGCATACAATGCATTAATAAATGAGTTCAGTTTTCCAAGTCCCAGTAATGGGTGTGCACTACAGAATAAACCCGAACAAAAAGAAGATCATGAACAGATCATGGATCTTATTAACAGTCTTATTAAGATGTTACAAAATAAAAAATACATTAAACCGAACAACGCTGACCTGATTTGTAAATTACTGACAGACAAAAAAGATAATGGATTTGATTATTCAATGGAACGCCAGGTCAGTGACTAATGGCCGCAAAATGGTAGGTGGCGGGGCCATTGACCTCGACCCGTCACAGTGGGACCAAGGGTGCCATACACGGGTTCGTCTGGCACCCATGTGCTGATTTGGTCCCTGGGGTGGTCACGGCGTGCAGTGTGTTCTTGCGCGCCGGTGATGGGGGGTACTCCCCCGAGGAGGGTCCGGTGACGGACAGCCGCGGCGGGTTCGCGGTGAGTTGCAACGCGTGCCCGTGTTCCCGCCATAAGCGGCACTGGAGGACACCGTGGAGTTTTAGTGGGTTAGAGTCCCACATAACTGCACTATCTCCCCGTGGTAGTGCAGTATGCATGAGCATTTCTCCAGGCAAAAAAAAAAAAAAAAAAAAAGGTCAGTGACTAATAAAAAAACTGATCTTTTATATTTAATTAACAAGTATAAACCAATTATTGTTGCATTGAGTGAAACATGGCTTAAACACGGACGAATATTTGGTATTCCAGGTTATGTTTGCATTCGTAATGACAGAACTGATGGCTACGGTGGTGTTGCCATCTTGATCAAAAACAATGTTGCATTTTCTCAAATTGCATTACCCAATCAGTATTCTATAGTTGATTTCGTTGCTGTACGTGTAAATAATGTATCTTATGCCTCTGTATATATTCCAAAGCCTTCATCCGCTGCTCTACAAGAGATAAGTGATATTTTTTGTTCATTGACTAGCCCTGTCTTGATAATGGGAGATTTTAATTGTCATCATCAGACGTGGGGATGTGGTGAAAATAAAAGTGATGGTGTACGTTTGCTACAAATATTAGATGACAATAATCTATGTGTATTAAATACTGGGACACCGACTAGACGTACCAAGCCCAATGAATTGCCTAGTGCTGTGGACTTGTCGATTTGTTCCCCTAGTTTGGCCTTATCACTCACTTGGTCTGTCTTCCCTTCTTCTACACTAGGCAGTGATCATTTTCCCCTAGTAATAGCATCCCCTGACAAATATCCCATCAGTGAAAAGCGTCCCCCTCGATTAAGGTACAGATTGGGTGGAGCTGATTGGGAAAAATTTAAACAGGTCCTTGAAGTCAAAGTGTCTCAGTTACCTGAAATACTTCATGGAGGAGAAGATGAGCAAGCTCTTTGCATGCTTGAAGTAGCGGATGAGATTTTCCCTGTAAAAAGTTCTCGCACAAAAAATTTACCTATGCCTCCTTGGTGGAATACTGAATGTTCATATGCAGTACGAAGAAGAAAGGAAGCGGAAAGAGAGTATGGAGAGGATATGTCGGACGAAAATTTAAATAAACTTACTGGTATAATTAATGAGACTAGAGATTTTTTGAGGGAAAGGAAATTTGAGGGATGGAGATCATTTTGTGCCTCCCTTTCTCCTAGAACTTGTCCTTCGGAGGTGTGGAGAAACATTAAGCGTTTTAGGAATGCTTTTAATCAAAATCGTTGTGGTCTTCAGTTGTCTCCTGCTTTAGCTGACGATTTTCTTGATAAATTGGCCCCTGCAACAGCTCCTGAAAAAAATTCTTTGATGCCTTGTTGCGCATTATATCCTGGAATAAAAGAATCGAATAGCTTAAACTTACCTTTTTCTTTATATGAGCTTAAAGGGGTATTGTCGAGTGTTAAAGATTCTTGTCCTGGAGAAGATGGAATACCTTATGCTTTTTTTTCAAATATGGGAGACTCCTCACTTTTATATTATTTAGAAATAATTAATTCCATAATGATTTCTGGGAACATTCCTACCTCTTGGCGAACTCAAGAAATACTCCCTATACTAAAGCCTAAAAAATCTCCTGATGAACCGGCTACTTATCGACCTATAGCCTTATCTTTGGTTATTGTTAAAATTGCAGAACACCTGGTTAAAAATCGTCTTGAATGGCATATCGAAAGAAATAATTTGCTTTCGATTTCTCAATACGGCTTTCGTAAATCTAAAAGTACCATCGACAGTTTAAGTATCTTTACCACAGACATCAATTTGGCCTTTTCTAATAATTTATCGGTGGTTGCTGCATTTTTAGACGTTTCGGCAGCTTATGACAATGTAATCATAGCAGTGCTCAAAAATAAACTAATGAAATTGCAGGTGCCGTTAATATTAGTTAATTTTATTATTAATATCTTATCTGTTCGCTTTATATTTGTAGTAACAAACCAAGGTTCAAGAATTTCACGAACTGTTTATAAGGGATTACCTCAAGGGTCTGTACTTAGCCCGTTACTTTACAACATTTACACATATGATCTAGAGGCGTCCTTAAATGGTATCGTTAGTGTTTTACAATACGCTGACGACCTACTTATTTATTCAATAAACATGTCTATCTCAACTGCATGTAATTCATTAACAGAATCCCTCTCGTCTCTAAAGGCTTGGCTTGATAATAATGGGATGGATTTATCAGCTAACAAAAGTTCTGTAGTAGTTTTTTCTAGAAAACGGGATTTTCCACCACCTAAAGTTTTCTATTGCAATCATGTTTTAAATGTTGGGGACGAAGCTAAATTCTTGGGTTTAATTTTGGATAAGAAAATGACAGGTAAATCTCATTTAAGTTATATAGTGGATAGATGTGAAAAGCAGTTGAATATTATGAGATGCCTTTCGGGTGTGTGGTGGGGTGCCCACCCTTTTAACCAGAAATTGTTATACAATGCTATAATTCGTAGTATTTTGGATTATGGTACCTTTTTATTAGAAGGTGGTAGTAAAAAATGGTTCAAAAAGTTAGATAATATTCAATCTAAAGCTCTCAGAATCATCTCGGGTGCAATGCGTTCGAGTCCTTTAAATGCGTTGCAAGTAGAGTGTGGTGAACCTCATTTATATTTGAGAAGTCAGCTGTTAGCTGATAGGTTTCTATTTAAAATCATGCAATTTTCCAACCATCCATTGATCATTAGGTTAGATAATCTAAATTCTCTGATTGAAAGCTCCAACTATTGGAGATGCAAATCTGTTCCTTGTTTAATTACTAGTTACAGGAAGTTTAAATTACTTGAATCGCCTGTGCATAATGCACCAAAGCTAGCAATATTTAATGATAACGTTTTTGACTCTCTACTTTTAGAGCCTGAAATAACATAATATGATATGGGTATCGCCAAAACTGATTCTGGAGCGAATTCTAAATTTATCAGTAATATTGATGATAAATGGAAAGACTGGCACCTAATATTTACTGATTCTTCTAAAACGCTGGATAGTTGTGTAGGTGTAGGAGTTTATCATGCACAGTATAAGCTTATTCAAAAAATAAAACTTCCTCCGGAGTCTTCTGTTTTTACAGGGGAGTGCTTTGGCCTATTTAAGGCACTAGAATATGTTTTGTTAGCTAAGTTACAAAATACTGTTATATTTTCCGACTCTAAGAGTGCGTTACAGGCAATCGAGAAGTTCCCTTTTAAAATGAAGGCTTTCTACCCTGTTGTATTTGATATTAGGAATGTATTATATGATCTAAGGTTGAAGGGGCAATTTGTACATTTTGTTTGGATTCCTAGCCACTGTGGCATTAAGGGAAATGACAAGGCGGATAATTTAGCCAAGGAGGCTGTCAATGATGGAGACACTGTTCCTTATATAAACTTTTCCCATGATATCATGAATTTACCCAAGTTATACCTTCGCGATGCCTGGAGTGTCTCATGGGGTGAGAGCGCTCAAACAAAAGGAAAATATTATTACTTTATACAACCTCATGTTCCTATTAAGCCGTGGTTTTTCAAGGTTAAGTGCTCCAAATTGATTGCTAGTCAAATCATTCGTATGCGTTTGGGTCATGTATGTACTCCTTACCATCTTGCCACGCTCCGTATTGTAGAGGATAACATGTGTGAATGTGGGGAAGATGTTGGTACCTTGGACCATATATTTTTTTCATGTTCTCGTCATGACCGTTCTGATTTTCTTGATTCCCTTATTAGATTAAAAACCCCTTTCCCCACTCGTATGATTTGTTTATTACATAACCCAATAATTTATTATGATATAATTGCCTCTTTTCTGTTTATAAATGATATTAAACTTTAGTTTATTTATTATATTGTACATAATATATTATATTAATGACTTGCCTGATCCACATTTCCTATCATTGTAATCCTTACCGTTCCGCTTTTTATTTCCCTGTTTCCCAAATTTTTACCTGAAAATGGCACAAAGTACAACTAGTGCCACACCAAAAAAAAAAAAAAAACTTTTAGTCCGAGACTAGTGTCAGATTAGTATAATCTCTCCTTATTCCGTGTTTATTAATACGGATTTTTATTAGTACCAACCTAATGCTTGGAATAAAGTTATTCTTACCTTAGTCCACGTTTATTAATAAGACGGTATAATAAAAGTTCTAGTAAAAAGTCCGCGACAGCATATGTCTATCTTTTAAGATTGACTCACAATAGCAGCTTTTATGTTCTAAATTTTAATTAGGTCGCCGCCGCCGGTAGAAACAAAAGTTGGTTACATTCGTATGGTAGTATATTATTTCTTATTCAGATAAATAGTTCAACAAATTGGTAGGAAGGGTAGGGTAGGTAGAGTAGGGTAGGCGGGTAGGGTAGTTATGGTAGGTTGCCAGTTGACGGGAGCGAAGCCGCGGGGTCAGCTATTTTATATAATATTCTTTTTTATTTATTTTCTACTTGTTCCTTTTTAGTTCACTTGTCATGTTTTATCTCTGCACCACCTTAAAGTCGACTGGTTGAAAAAGCCTGAAGCATTAAGTCTGCCTTTGTACCTACTTCTAAAGAAAGAAAGAAAAAGTATTTATTTGTGACCCGCAAAGGAGACAAAAAAAAATCTTAGTCGAAATCGGGATCCCATCAGATAAATCGGATTTAGTTTTCTTTGTTTGAAAAGCGACTTCATCAAGAGTGTTAGTTATGTTATGTTTGAGGAAAATGTACCATCCGTCCGGATTTCCACAGTCGTACGTAGAAATTAGTAGATAGGTACTATGGGATGGGAAGTTTAGGTGATGCTATGCTTACCTACCTATAAGGTGGGATCTACACGGGACATCGGCAGGGCGAGTGAAGGAGAAGTGATCGCGCAGATATTCAGGGTATAGCCCTCGCCAAACTTCTTGGCCGCCCTGAAGTTGGTTTAACGGATGCGCGAGGCACGAAACGGTGCTGTTTTTGTATGAGATTTACTACTGCGCAGGCATTGTAGCCAACTTCAGGGCAGCCAAGAAGTTTGGCGAGAACTATACGTGGGGTTTTAAACAGGATGTTGAAGAGGAGACATAATATTTGAGTTTTCCTGTGAATGCGGATAGGAAGCCTCATGAGATCCTTGCGGAACTGAGAGACATGGTCGTATTTCCTCAGACCAAAAACAAAACGGATGCACAGGTTTTGGAAGCGATCAAGCTTATTTAAGAGCTCCTCCGTGGCATCCAGATAGCAGGCATCAGCGTATAGCCCTCGCCAAACTTCTGGGTCGCCCTGAAGTTGGTTTACCGGATGCTCGAGGCACGAAACGGTGCTGTTTTTGTATGAGATTTACTACTACGCAGCCATTGTAGGCAACTTCAGGGCGGCCGGTACATCTTGACACCAAATAGACCAGAAATAGACCAAGAGCAAGGTATAATGTTTTCAAAGAAGATTTATAAGCTACTCTAACCTAGTAATATAAAACATAAAAAAAAATATTTAATTGAGAATTTATATCTCTCTGACATTTCTAAGGACTTTAGACCGATAAAACTAAACTCCATTTGAAATAACATTAGACATGTTTCCAAATCTTTTTACAGTCCGTTCAACCGATTTTGAGTTCTATCCCGTAAGTATATGGATGACATAAAAAGCATAAAACTGTTACCAAAACCAACTGTTTACTACAGCTAGCATTTATCGTATCACCAACGCAATAGAATTCAGAATCGGTTGATCGGGCTGTAAAATAGGCTAATTTAAACGTCTAATGTTATCGCAAATGGAGGATGTATATTACACATATTAATAGAAAATTTTTTTTCTTGGCTATTTTTCGTAAACTTTTCGATCTAGCCCTTGGACTATACCTTAAAAAATGAACTCATTTTATCTTCTAAACTAAGACCCAACTAAATCTGGGAGAAAACAGATCTTCGTTGGGTGCCCTAGTTTTTGAGATATAAATGTGGTCAAGCCGGGGAGTCTCTCCAGATCAGCTACTGATAAACCCTTCTAACTTTTGAACCAGTGATCGACTAACTCTGTTATTTGGCGACTAATTAGCGACAAAATCTGGGCGAAAACAGATCTTCGCTAGGTGACCTAGTTTTTGAGATATAAATTTGGCCAAGCTGGGGAGAGTCTCTCCAGATCGGCCCCCTAACAACCCTTCTAACTTTTGAACCAGTGACCGACTAAATCTGATATTTGGCGACTAATTTAGACTAATTAGCGACTAAATATTTGTGTTATCAACATTAAAATCCCTGATGGTGGCCAAGCCAGTCAGCCACACTACCTAGGGGAGAAGGAGGCAGTCTTGAACGTTTTTCAAACTTTATGTCATGACGCAAAATATAAATTCTTTTAATCCCTTTACTTACCCGGAATGGTTAACCTGATCATTAACCTACATAATCGTTTTATTATTTTAAACAATAACCCTGAGATAAGGCGGTTATTTTCATTTTGGTGTGAGAAGGGAAATGGTCAAAGCTGCCCCGAATAAGGGGCGGCTTTGAACATGCCTGGGGTAGTTTTGAATAACAGATTTAAACGGTCATAGACAAGTTTTATTTATTAGTTCTAAGTTTTTTTTTAAATCACATACATAGGTATATTATTAACATTATATTATATTATATTATTAGTATTATATATTGTTATATGAAATGTTTTTAACATCATTTCCTCTTCTCTAGACTCTTACTTGAGAGACAGTGTACTTGTGTGAGAATATTGGTCATTTTGAGGTTTTTGCCTTTGTATTTTTTTATTCTACAAAATAAAGTGTTTGGTCTAAAATTATAAACCGGAGCAGCCTTTCTTAGCTTCATATTTCCACCATCGACTGCCAAAATGGCCCTTTTAATATTTTCCTCATTAACATCTTGATCTTGTTTTTTTTTAATTGCGTACCTTTTTGCCTTTAAACAAATGACAAAGTGATTTATTTTTTTAAATATTGGCATTTCTTACCCATCTAAATTAATTCACAGTTAAATGACTTCCACTTCCGTACTACACAATTAGTATAGGGTAGATTTAAACATGTTCAAAGGTACCCCATTCAATTTGTTCAAAACTGCCCCATACCCTCTTTTTATAGAAATTAAATATTTTTGCTGCAAAAAAACATTTGATGCATAAAAATAAACACTTTCACATAAGCCTATATAACTACTGAATATAATTAGACTGATAACACTCACCAGAATTTAAAACTTTGTCCTTCACAAGCTTACACCCATTTTTAAAAATGTTTTCTTTGCAATGACAAAAACAAACATGGCCGATAACTTGGTAGCAAGCTGTCAAATGCCACAGATACTATATGACGGTTGTGGGTAACAGTACTGCCGCCCTGAAATCAGTTTTTAAACTGAAATAGCTTTGAAACTAACTGCGTAAACTTGTTTGTTCATATCTGCCCCTGTACAAAGCTGCCTCCTTCTCCCCTACTTATTATCCTATTCCGGACGAAGATAAATCTAAAAACACAAAAATCATAAAAAATGTTCCAGCCATTCCTGAGTTTTATGAGGTTGTAACTAACACGACTTTGTTTTATATAATAGTACATTATTGCAAAGGCCGGGAAATAGACAATTGCAGGTCGAGTATGAGTTTGAAGGCCGAGCCGTAGGCGAGGACTTCACTAATACGAGACAGGCAATTGCCATTTCCGCCGAGGCATATATAATGCTTTTCTCAAAAGAATGCAGGGAAATAAAAAGTTGTTAAATTTCCTTAATTTTAAAAGTTAATGGCATTTTTAACATGAACTGTACTTTTTAGCATGGAATAAATTGCCCATAATGTAGATTGATTTTTAGTTTTAGAAATCTCATTAAAATACGCCAAAAATACTGTTTCGGAGAAAATGTTCATTTTTTTATAGTTTTTCCAAATCATAAAATGTTCATATATTTTTCTTTTGACTTCGCTGGAAGCAGGTTTTCCATTGCCAATTTGACTTCTGAACTTAAATCTGGTGGACCGTGAACCGTTGGAACTGATTTTATTAGTTCCGATTTTGCCCGCGCGCAGACTTATCTTGCGCGCACTCTAAGCCCACTGGTGAAGGTTGCGGGGATCCGCTGGTTACGAGACGACGCACGGGACCGGTCACTGTGGCGACGCTTGGGGGAGGCCTATGTCCAGCAGTGGACGTCTTTCGGCTGTTATGATGATGATCAATAGGTAGATACTTATTATATAATTCAACCAAGTTTATCTGCCATTTCCCTTCTATTCTTATTCTTTAATATCTGTGCCCGCGGCTTCGCTCGCGTCAACTGACTGCCTATCCTACTCATCGCCCTGCTGCCTACCCTACCAAAACACCGCCATTCAGAAAATGACTTCAAATGCACAACGCCATCTATCGAATATGAGTGCAACTGTCCGAGTAACTGAAAAAACCTAGATTTTTTGTGTATTTCTACATGTTTTGACAAATTCAAATCTAGGTTTTACATAAAAACTTCAGACCTCTGGGATGCTTTTTCAGCGAGATATCGGCGATAACCGATAACGTGTTTTTCACTGTTTCAATGGCCATGGGGTTTTAGTCTTACAGCTCCTAAAATATAAATCTAGGATTTTATTCCATATCTTTACAAAGTCAATCCGATTTTTTTTTTCTTCAACGCTTTGTTTTAAAGATCTCCGTGGCCGCACGGTTCGCCGAGTTTCAATGGCGTGGCCACGTTCAAACCATTAAAACTTTAACCATATCTTTGACAAATTTATAGTTTAGGGAATCAACTTTTAAAAAATCTTGGCCGTTTTTTGTTTTAAATATCGCCATAGCCGTCGAAACGCACACTAGACCATGTTGCGCTAGGGATGCCATGGTCTTTCATGGCCCCCGGCGGGCGCCACCGCCCGATGCCCACATCGTCGTCGAGGGGGCTCGAATCGCTGTCGAGTCAACCATGAAGTACCTTGGATTGGTGCTCGACAGCCGGTGGGATTTCGGCCCCCACTTCCGGCGGCTAGCGCCCAAGTTGTTGGGCGCGGCGGGGGCGCTGTCAACGCTGCTTCCCAATCTGGGGGGCCCGAGCGCTGCCTGTAGGCGGCTCTACGTGGGGATCGTGCGATCGATAGCCCTGTATGGGGCCCCGATCTGGGCGGCTGACCTGACGGCCGGCAGCATTGCTGTTCTGCGAAAGCCGCAGAGAGCGATGGCCGTCAGAGTCATCAGGGGGTATCGCACGATCTCCTACGAGGCGGCTTGTGCACTGGCCGGATCTCCGCCCTGGGACCTGGAGGCGAAGGTACTCGCGTCACTGTATCGGTGACGCGAGGAAGGGCGGGCGCGGGGCGAAGGGCTGATGCAGCGACATCTGGAGTTGCGTCAGTCTCAGCTTCGCGAGGTCCTGGTGGCGGAATGGCGGGACTGGCTTTCACGCCCTACCGCCGGCCTCATTACCATAGAGGCAGTCCGGCTAGTGCTGGAGCGCTGGCTCGGGAGGAGGCACGGCTCCCTGTCGTTTCGGGTGACGCAGGTGCTCTCGGGGCATGGTTGCTTCGGGAAGTACCTGTGTCGCATAAACAGGGAGCCGGACGCCCGGTGTCACCACTGCGTCCACTGCCGGGAGGACACGGCGCGGCATACGCTGGCAGAGTGTGCCGCTTGGGAGGAGCCACGCCGTGCCCTCATCTCAGAAGTAGGCAGTGACCTATCGCAGCCGGCCGTAGTAGAGTCTATGGTCGGCAGCGAGGAGTCCTGGAACGCGGTGGTATCCTTCTGGGAAACAGTCGTCTCGCAGAAGGAGGCTGCGGAGAGGGAGAGGGAGATTTCATCCGCTCACCCAATCCGCAGCAGACGGGCCGGGCGGACAACGCCCTCTTCCAGCCCCCCTAAATGGGTCCAGGGGTGACGGACTCGGGGACGTCCGTCGCCACACATCAGGACCCGAGGTGGCGGCGCGTTGTGTTCCACGTGCGCCCCTTTTAGACGTCGCGGGGGAAGTCTAACACCTCACTTCCCCCCAACTCGAGATCGAGGCCCGCAATGGCGGGCCGGCACTAGCCGGGGGTTGCGGAAGTATCGTTGTTCCCGCGACCCCCAGCGTAGGTGTGAGATGGAACACCGGGGTGGTTTTTAGTCAGTAGGAGTCTGACAGACCCCTCCGCCACCCCAGGGCGGAGGACATCCAATGAGGATTTTCCACCCCGAAAAAAAAAAAGGGATGCGCGGGAGATGACATTAGCGAATATCGAACTTAGACCTAGGGGGTGACCAAAAGCTCATAGAGCGGTATCAATTTGATATCGAATAAGGGACAGATGTATTTGACTTGTATATGTCACGGCTAATACCCGAAGTGCGGCTACACCTAGTTTTAGCCGGTTACGGTTAGGTGTAGCCACTTACTCTTGGTTAAACCTAGTACGAGCCGATTGTTTTCGGGTAAAACTAGGTCTAGCCTTCATCATGCCGGCTACAACTAGGTCCAGCCATTCCCTGTTGGATAAAACTAGATGCAAACAACTAACCTAACCTCGGGAGCTTAGGGCACCCCGACACGGACAGGTTAGGTTCGAAGGGGATGACGGGAGCTGAAGTGAGCGAGCAAAGCGAGCGAACTCAGCTCCCGTCGTCCCCTTCGTGTTAGGTTACTTTAGACCCTGCATTCAGAAATAGGAGCCCCGCGCAGCGGGGCTTCGTCGACCATGTTGCATAAACACTAAACTAAATTGCACCAATACCTAGTTCTAGCCGGAATGATATCGGATAGACCTAGTTTTATCCAACAGGGAATGGCTGGACCCAGTTGTAGCCGGCATGATGAAGGCTAGACCTAGTTTTACCCGAAAACAATCGTCTCGTACTAGGTTTAACCAAGAGTAAGTGGCTACACCTAGTTCTAACCGGCTAAAACTAGGTGTAGCCGCACTTCGGGTATTAGCCGTAACATATACATGTCACTTACCCGATCTAAAATAATACCGCTCTAAGAGCTTATGGTCACCCCCCTGTTCTGTGTTTTATCGTTAGTAGGTATGATTTTAGAAGACAAGATTTAAAAAAAACATTTGGTTTATTCATATACCCACAGAACAAAAAAAACGCTGTCTTCTCTGTTCTGTGTGTGCGAGTTTGGGTACGCTGGTTCCGATACTAATAAAGCTATATGCGATTTCTACTGTCTTCTCTGTTCTGTGCATATACCTCTAGAATATTATATTTAGGTATCCTAACGGATACCAAAATATAAATATAGAAAAAATCTCATTTGTAAAGTGTAGTGTATTAAGTAAGTATGTAAGTGTATTTGAAAAGTGTTTCATTCGACTTATGAAACACTTTTCACGCGGGCAGAAGCTAGTACAGAGATCCTCCGACTGCCCAGCATGTTTTTTACTTGTTTACAGCTTTTTAGTTCGTTTTTTAAGCAGGCGGGTTTTTGATTTTTTAGGATGTTGTTATTCGAGCAAAAGACATTTGACCTGGGTAGTACACCGTTGCTACATAAATAATTAAAAAGCAGATTCTTTTTTAATATTTATTGATTAGAGACATTCACACATCAACATTAAGTTTCAATAATTGGATTAACATAATTCCCTATTATAATTATCATACAAATTCCACATTGCATAATGAGCAAATAAGTTAATTTCCTTGAATTACATAAAACTCAGTCAATTTTGGGTTATCAATTTACCATAGTTAATAAATCCTTAAAACAAAACATATCTACTACTGGAAAATGTTTGGAAGTGATTTTAGTTCTAACAGGAATGATAATATGATATTAATTTCAAAATCTTGGCTAAATTAATATCTGTGTATAGAAACATCAAAAATGGAATCAATTGGAACTACAATACCAGTTCTAGGGGGAATAAATTTATATATTGGTACTAACAATTTTCTACAAATATATATAAGACATCTCTAGCATAGTGAGTTTCTTGCTGGAGCTAGTAATTGTGTAAATTGAACCATCAACTTTCTTATTACGAGATCGTTTTGACAGTTTACGAAGTAATTAGAGTGTATGCACGCAATATTACAGAATTTCAGACAATCTAGTTTGCACCTGATATGGAATGTCTCACTCACGTTTACAGTTTATATAAGAGTATCTGGAGAACTTCTCCAAATCGTGCAGTGTGTGTTCACGTTAAATTTCATAAAAAATGTATAAAATTACAAAAATGATCTTGAAATCATATGATTATTGGACATATTAGATATTAGAGAATGACCTTAATATTGTATAGTAATATCAAATCTTATAAGTCATCTAAGTGTATTTTACGAATGAGGTTGAAACCAATATACTAATAGCGGTTGATAATAACCACACCGCCTTTTCTAACTCGTTACACATACTACAATTCTAAATAGTACAATATAATCATGTCTGTATAAGTTTATAAATTGTATAGTAATCACAAACTTGGCCACTGAATATCAATTTTTAAACGATAAATCCATCCTCATCCATTTAAATTTAGATTCAACAACCACAAGCTACTTTACGAAAAATGCCTAAACATGTTCATAATCTTACTGTATCATCTTACACATAGGAGCAACTTTCCGTTATTAACTAATTGAATTAAAATTTTATGAGCTTGCATTACAGAGAGCTGCTGACAGACTAATTTTTTACAACTTAATATAACCTAGAAATAAAACACAATGAATATAGCATAAACTAATGAGATTTCATTTTCCCTCATACTTAACAATTTACAAGTTACTTCAAACTTCAATTTGATAATTAACATAATGTATGTTTTACGAGTAAATGAAATCGGTGTTCATATATACATAATAAAATAATGTTTCAAATTATATTTACTAAACTGATGAAACAGATCATCATTGACGGGTCTACGTATCGTATTCAATAAGACGAGAGATAATAATATATAAGTTTCCGTGTACTTGCACAATGTTTCTGATACAGTACATTGTCGTACATAATGCATTACCAATTAATATCAGAATGGGATGTAATTTGCGTCGGCCAAAACTTGGACCACATTTTTAATTAAAGTCAATTTAATTAAAATCAATAAAACTAAACAGGTTTTAAAATGGCCTTATTTTGATGTTAGTTTTTGAAGGAGGACATACCTGATCTTATTTTAAAACATGTTTCTTATATTTGAAAAGATGTTTAAAATCTTCATATCTAATGTTTGAGGTCGATTTGAACAAAATTCTTTCTAAAAGCACGACGCATACGTGCAGTCATGTATGCGTCGTGTCAAATTGGGTGGCAAATATTTTTGGTTACAGAAAAGACGATCAAAAGAATCACAAGTAATAATTAATCTGCAGAAGAGCTGCGAGTAACAGCGACATGGGAGAGCTATTATTTAAAAGCGAGCGACACGCGACAACGTCAAACTTATACCCCTGTAATAATGGCACCAACTTATCGCACCGTATACTGTCTAGATATAACTTTGTTAATGTAATATAATTATAAAAACTCGATTCTAGCGAATAAAATGTATAAAATCTTAATTTTATAGAAGCAAAGCACGCTAAACTTACAGTATAATCATTCTATACGAAAGGTCACATCAGAACTGAAAACCAAATTTTTGACGATGTAAATTATTGATCGAACTTAGTTCGATAATACACCACAGTACTAAATCGAAATAAATTAAAGGCTCATTTTAGACACGGTAACGCGTCGTGGACGATGGGTTGCGATCTTCTGTGGTGATTAGTTGGCCACCGCCACGTCGCCCGTCGTCTCCTGCAACTAAACATTAAACATGACATTAATATACAACAAATTTAGCAACAACTCATTTTCACTTTGATTAAAAAAAATATTTTAACTGTACCATTTCCGTTTTGAGTTCTGGCACATCTGGGACCTCCGGGATCAATTCTGCCAATTTGTCGCTTACAGGGAGGGGATCCTGTAATAATAATTTTTGTTAGTACATTTTCTTACGTACTAAACGAATGCCATCATAATGGTAATGTACAAATGAAATATAAAAAAACAAGCACTGAATTTCTTCATTCAGCATCATACACATATGGGACGAAACTAATGCATAGCAATTCATTAACTGGAAATACGACAAATTGATGACACAATACATTCTTTCTAGAAATAATCGATATAATTTTACTACACAATATTATAGCACCGTAAATTTGTGGCCCAGATATTATAAACTGGCTTTGAGCTTCATCATAAGCAGCAACAGTCCTTCAATAAAGCTACATCAATTCATTTATTAAACTAAGCTAATGATCAAAGAGAGGGTTCTTCGAGCGTCCAATTACAATTTTAGAGCTATACAAGGGTTGTTATCTCGACATAATAATATCAAATACCACTAGGTGTATTAAACAAGCAAACATTTTGCGTCTCAACGTAATTATAACAGTGCTAATTAAAGTCTAAAGGACTACTACACTTTTAATGAAGACAAGAAAAATACAGAAAATTATATTAATTTAATCTTAAGATAAGGCAACTTGAATGAATAAGAATTCTAAGAAAAAAACCTTTGAATATATTTATATGTTGATGACACTGGCAATAACTTCGATCGATACGTCCTTTTGCGTTAGGTACGTTTATACATCTAGTCCTGCACGCGCGCCGGTTGCTAGTACTACGCAATGCGCATGATCTTCTGAGCGCACTATTAATACATCATCATCATATCAGCCGAAAGACGTCCACTGCTGGACATAGGCCTCCCCCAAGCGCCGCCACATTGACCGGTCCCTTGCGTCTCGTAACCAGCGGATTCCCGCAACCTTCACCAGGTTATCGGTCCACCTGTTGGGAGGCCTCCCAAAGCAACGTCTTCCGGTTCGCTGACCTTTCTGCCCCATCGGCCATCCGTTTTGCGAGCAATGTGCCCTGCCCACTGCCACTTAAGTTTGGCAATTCTTCGGGCTATGTCGGTAACCCTGGTTCTCTTACGGATCTCTACATTTCTGATTCGACCACGCAAGGAAACGCCGAGCATAGCCCTCTCCATTGCCCTTTAGAGTGACTGTAAGCTTTCTGATGAGGCCCATTGTAACCGACCACGTTTCAGAGCCATATGTCATCACTGGCACAGATTGCACACACTGGTCATAGATTTTCGTCTTGAGACACTGTGGCAAGTTGGACGAGAAGATAACGCGCAACTTCCCGAACGCTGCCCAGCCGAGTCGGATTCGACGGTTGACCTCTTTCTCGAAGTTTTTCCTACCCAACTGGATCGTTTGTTCCAGGTAGACATAGTCATCCACAACTTCGAGTGTAAGAGTCTCCGATCTTGATAGGAGTGGGTGTTACATTGTAATTTACCATGACCTTGGTTTTGTCCATATTAGTTTTAAGACCTACTCTTTCGGAAGCTCGACTGAGGTCATCCGGCATTGTACTGAGACTCTCCATGGTCTCAGCCATGACTACTATGTCGTCGGCAAACCAAAGGTGAGTGATGTACTCGCCATTAACGTTGATACCTAGTCCTCCTCCAGTCCAGAACCTTGAATACATCCTCCAGCGCAGCAGTGAACAGTTTCGGAGAAATGACGTCACCCTGTCTCACGCCGTGCTGGAGAAGGATTGGTTTCGAGGTCTGATCCTGAAGACGGACTGACATGGTGGCGTTTTTGTACAAACAATTCAACACCTCACTGTACCGGTTGTCGATCTGGCACCGTTTTAGAGACTGCAGTACAGCCCAAGTCTCGATCGAATCGAAGGCTTTCTCGTAGTCCACAAACGTTAAGCAAGAGAGGCAGGTTATACTCTTATACTCTTCGGTCTTCTGTATAACCTGCCGCAGCGTATGTATGTGGTCAACGGTGCTAAAGCCATTGCGGAATCCGGCTTGTTCGGGCGGCTGGAAATCGTCAAACCTGCGCGCGTGACGATTCGTCATGACTCTTGAAAACAACTTGTAGACATGGCTATGAAGTGAGATGGGCAAATAGTTCTTCAGCCGGGTTTTGTCGCCCTTCTTGAAGAAGAGTAACACCACACCCCTGCACCATGCCTGTGGTGGCGTTTGGCCCTCGAGTATGACGGAATCAAACAGCTTCTAAAGGGGAAAAGCACTATTACTTGTTAAAATAAAATTACTTTGACTGAACCGAATCGAAACAAATCTATTGCAACAAAATTTCCAAGACACTAGCGAATGCTCACCGCAAACCAGCCCAGTAGTAAGCGCGGTCTTTTTATTTAAATCCAATGCCCACCTTGTATTACTATGAATACAAAATTATAGATTTACAACTCGATGCCATTCCAAAAAACGAATCGAGTAACGAAATGATTGTATGTAACCAGACAGGCGTTTAGTCTCTGCGGGGGGTTACCTACTCTGTGACGCGATGTTCGTGCTTATTCGGGAACACAAAGATAATCGATGCTTATTACCTTTTTTGGTTTATTTAATTACTTATTAGATAGCAAACTAGAGTAATTATAAAAACTAGACTCAACTATGTTTTTATTGTCGAAATAATGTCAACCTAAATACTGCGATACGATTAAACCACGAAACTACTGACTGTTCTTTTCTGGATTAACACATTGGAAGTTGATCTTTTATTCCGGTATATGAAGATCACGTGAGTGATGAGAACACCTAGTTAGCTATATCATTATTAAACTAATAAACCTTATTACTAAACAAAAATAACTGAGTTTCAATTTCAGAGTTCTTGTCCGTATCCTTTTTCTGACCATCTTCTCAAAATCAGAAAAAATATCGCGGGACGCTGATGTCGTTCGAAGGGACGCTGGTGCCGTTCAACGGGACGCTGATACCGTTCGACGGGACGCTGATGCCGTTCGACAGGACGCCGAGTGGTTCCATACGCAGGTTTCGGTCATACTCTTTCATGATCTCACATTTTAGCTTATTGATAAGTACGAGAACGAATAAGTAGACGAGCAAGATAGAGGACGCCATCAAATGCCATATCAAGAATAGTGACCAAATTGGTAGCAATGACTGGTTTCTTTAAAGCACAGACATACATCATGTACTTACAGCCCCATTCCCCAAAAACTAATGTTAATTACTAACGAGTATCGACTTTAACCCAGCGGTTAATTTGAAAGTGCCTTAAATTTTTTAGTCTCGTTCTCTGTTAATAGCGGGATAATGTGTTTATCACAAGGGGCACTATCTCACTGGGAAGACATTGGTTACATCGCCAGCAGCAACTCTGGATTATTTAAGCCGAGTGCATATTCTGACTAGAACTGTTCCAACAAACAAAAAAAAATTACAACTGTTTCGCACGCCAACTTTAACAAAATGCTGTTTCTATACAGGGCTTGTGACTACCAAAGCGAGGATGCGACAACACGAGTTTTATTTGCTCCGATTTGCGACTCGACGGTTCCATTTCATAGTCACTGCTACCAACATTCTTGTGAGATTGTTTATTGCTTTTAAAGTGCAGAAGCAAGTGTTAGTAGTTTTATGGTTATTATGAATGAAGATAGTTCAAAACTTGCAACAAATAGAACCTAATTAAATGCATCAATGATCAATTGTGAATCAAATTAATAGTATTTAATAATAAAAAATGTGAAATACTATGAAAATGTGTTAGCACTAAGGCCTACTTTATGTCACCATGCTAGCATAACAATACGTATCCATATCTCAAATTCAAGCATTTTAGGAAGGGGATAGGACAGGAATGCAGCCACAGGCTGTATTCATTACTGTGTCAGATCGATCACATTCGTTATATTCTCCTGGTTATTAACGGTTCACTCATGCTGGTAAAGAAATGCACATGAAACTAAATACGAGATCTGTTAACGGGGAAACTCAATCGCTTCTTACAATACAAGAACTAATTCCACTACAAAACAAGAGGGTCCGGTCAGTATTCACCTGTGGCTCGGACTCGTCGCCGCACAGCTCGCTGGGCGGCAGCGGGAACGACTCGGACGCGTCATTGCTGGCCGCCGCCGACTCGTTGGCCTCCGACAGAGACGGCGGCAACGAGTCATCGGGAGTCGTCGCCGTCCGCACAGGTTCTATATTCTTAATTTCCTTGGAGTCGATCGGTGGCATTATTTCAGATGTTTCCTTCTCTGCCTCGATGTTGCCATTACACTCTATTGATTCAATTAGGTTGCCGAGCGAGTCTTTGGACTTAGCCTTAACATTTTGTTCAGAGATTATGCTATCGACCCCGTTTTCGGGAGCAGCCGTTTTCTCAGCGTCAGTTATGTGATTAGAAACGACCACAATCTCCCTTGTTTCATGAATCGTTACTTGGGTATTACCGACGTTATCTTCGACTATATTATTCTCAGAGCTTATAACATCAACATCAGCATCATCACATATCGGAGACGGTGGGGACGGTAAATCCTCAGTAGTACTCGATATGTCGTTCTTATCCTCTAGTACCTCCAAGTCCTCAGATGGAAGCGCAGTTATTTCAATATCAGTATTTTCTGATATTTCTGTGTTTTCGATTTCCTCTTTGATTATTGTTGATGATTCTTCAACTATGACACTATCAGCTTTTACATTTTCGACTTCAGGGGTTGCCTCTAAAGGGACTTCACTGTCTAATGGTTTCTCAGTTTCAGATACAGCTTCAATTTGAGCAATAGGTGCTGAAACTTCTTCGTTATCTTCTTTGACGGGAGAGGGAAGTTCATTACTAACAGATAGGGTGTCGGTTAGTTCGTTTTCGGACTGAGTGGGAAGGTCAACTATTTTATCATTTGCAATTGGATCAGAAGTTTGTGGTGGAATTGCGTTATCAGCGGTGTTAGCTAGCGAAGCGTCTGTCGATTCTGGTGCCATTGTGGTGGCAGCAAAGGATGCCACAGAAGAAGGAGGAGGATTCGCGGGGAGTGGTGGAGGCGTGGAATCTATCAAAGGCATTTGTTCAACACAAACCTCTTTTATGGCGGGGATTTCAGGTACAATCTCTGTTGCTACAGCGGTGGGTTCTTCTTTGCTCTCATCACTTTTCTCTTCCTTGATAATTTCCTTGGCAGGTTCTTCTAAGGAAAGCCCATGGACAGGTAACTGTTCTGGTTGTGTTTCAGGCTGAGGCTCAGGCCTGTCGATGGTCGGGCTAGGAGCGGCTGGCTCTTCGACGACCGGGCTTTCGTCCTTCGGAGACTCGGGCGTGGTGCTTCCATTGGTGATCGGTTCCGTCACGGGGGTTTCCGGTGTTTTCTCCTCTTTAGCCTCGCTGTCAGTCTTGGCTTCTTCTGCTGTTTCGGCAACAGCTGGTTCGGGAGCGACTTCGGCCGCCTACAAAAAACAGAAGTGCAAATAATTATAATAAAATCCACAAACGAATAATATATTTCGTAGCTATTATTGAGAGACGGCTCTCAATAATAACTTGGTAACATTATAATTTAATATTTTTCCAACATAAATATGAGTACCTTATCATCGGCCATGGCTACAAAAACGACGTTAACTTGTCAAATCTGCACTGAGACTGAAGGGAGACTTACGTGCGCAATATTATTTATATAGTATTGTATTCTGTAACGGAAGATTGGCTTACATTTTTAAATACGTAGTCTCCCTTCATTGCTCATGATCAAAGACATATTATATTGCACACAGCTAGGGTTGTCCAATCTAACTACATAATTTAAAAATTACAATTTTTTTTATTAGCTGGCTGGTGTCAGTGGCGATATCTTATTCGACAAATGAGACACACAATTAAAAAAAAAAAATGTTACAATCAAATTAAAACAACGAAAGTATTTAGTGTGTATGCAGTGATAGTTTTCCTTTTAATTTCGTTATTTATACTACTGCCGTGATTTTTTTGTACATGTCCAAAAGCAACTGGTAGGAGTGACACTTGACTAACAAAAATTTGCTATTTAAAGCTTAATTTTACGCTAACGGATCCCTGAATCGAAAAATGTTTTCTATTTTATAATAACGTTGCCCCACACTAGGAGTTTCTTCCTGTATCGTGGGTGCGTTTACAAACATATAAACTCACATACACAACACCCAGAGCCGGAACAACTATCTGTAGGTCATACAAATATTTGTTCCGTGCGGGAATCGAACCCGCGACACGCAGCGCAGCAGTCAATCGCTCAACCACTGCGCCAACCGTGCGCCAAAAGTTTTCACAGACCCGTAATATTTTTGAATGGCCTATCCAGAGATACCAGACCAAAGGATAGATGACAAAAAAAACCTCCCCACTTTACGTGTACAGAAGGTACAGTAGGTTTTTTATTTTCGTATTTTTATTTTACCACTTTGTCGGCGTGATTAATATGTATATCCATACCAAATTATAGCTTTCTAGTATTAAGTCTCTGAGCTAAGCTGCGGACGGCCAGGCGGACATGGCGAAACTATAAGGATTCCTTGTTGACTACGGAACCCTAAAAATGGATTTTACCATGTGCAAAAATTAAGAAAATAATAGACATCACATGAAGTCATTTTGACGTTTTGGACCCGCTTTATAACATTGTTACGACGTACTTTTGTAATCATTCTTTTACATACAAAATGTTGTACGGTATATTTTATTTCATATTGTAGTGATATTCAACCGCAGGGTTGTGGCAAATAATAAAACGATACCAGTCTGCAAGGCCGTCTTTGCTTACTGATGTAGAAAGATACAGTCAGCTAGCAGTAGCCCTTTACAGTATATGATAGTTTGCTCACTCAGTGGAATATGTATAGAAAAAAAAACAATAATACAAATACGTAAAAAGACTAAATACAAGCCATATAAGATACAAGCGAAAAAATTTTTAGAATTGGATCATTAGTTCCAGAGATTACCCCCTACATACAAACTTACAAACATACAAACTTACAAATTTTACCTCTTTATAATATTAGTATAGATAACACGCTGGAATAATTTGTTTTTTTTTTGTCATTACATTCAAGCCTATTATACTATACGACTAATATATACGACTATACGAATAATAGGTAGAGGAAGAAATAAACCTATTAAAAAAAAAAACAATACATATATTATTTAACATAATAATGTGCAGTGGGAGGGTCAAATAAATACAAATGCTAAAAACGTGAATGTTGGACTGTCAAGAGTAGCTGCCTAACTGGCCTTTCTTAGTATCGTGCAAGTTAAAATAAAGCCCCGAGTTTATGAAAAACATGGTAATATTATTACAATTATTTACTTAATAATAAAGATCCCAACAATAGAATTCGAACGGATGTGATTGATTGTGATTCATTGTCGTGGATTGATGTATCTTTAGGGGCACCACCGCACCAGTCACGGCTGTTTATGCAGACATAGTATCGCTTTATCCGCCATGTAACGGTAAAGTATGCGACGGTAAAAATGAGTCACTAAATGCCTTACAATCACAACCATAGGCGGCTATGGTAATGATTTGCCGCTCTGAAACACCGCTTGTTCAGCTCTCTTTTGACAGTTAATTAGACTCATCCGTTTTATGTTGAATTCAATTCTATCTATATTATGTCCATTTTGAATAGCTTTTTTTTTTGTTTTGGCAGCTGCACTCACTATAGTTACCGTCAGGTGAGGATTCCTCAAAAATACGAATTGTCTTAACGCAACTTTACGTACGCAAATCACAGAGGTATAATCCTGTGAGCTCTTCAAGGAATCATGTGACCGGAGCGACGGCGGACGACGGTTATTTGCATGACAATAAATAACGGAGATTGTGCAGATGCACTACTACTGTCATATAAAACATCAGACGTGGTTGCTATCACAGGTTGAACGCCCTTTCTTGGCACCGATTGTAAGCTAACAAATACATTTGTACTCGTTTTATGCATGCTATCTATAGTCACTAGGTATAATGAAAAGTTTAACAGACAAATTAAATACATTTATTTGTCTGCTGAAACTTTGCTGATTAATTTACATTTTGGGACAATATTTATAGCATGCTCGATCACTTCTGGATAAGTGCCGGACAGCTGTTTATTTTTTGTTTATCTAGTGGATACTTTCCACCTGAACGCTGGGCAACAAGTCCCAGGATACTTTTTATAACCGAAAAACAACAGCATCTAACAATGTCACAATTCATTTTATTTGAGGAAGGTGCATTTTGGAATAAACAACTAGCATCGATCGGTGAAGAGATGACGCAAGCACGGGGGCATTAGGAAACAAGTTTGTGGAGTTTGCAAGTGCAAAATAAAATTAGCAATCCTGGTCAGGTTTTGTGGCGCTACACGTGGGCGGGTAGGTCCGGAGTCCGGACGGGTTGCGCGAGACTTAGACGTAGGAGGTCGGCGAACAGCTTTTCCTTCTACTCAACTACTTGCTTTTATTTTTTTTATCAGGTAATAGTCTATGAACAAAAACCTTAGTACTGATTTACTTTTTTCCCTGTTCACCCTAGTTACGGAAGGCACTCGTTGTGCAAAATGTCATGCTTCTAGAGCCAGCAGATTAAACTGCGCGTTTTCTGTCAGTGAAAGAGTTTATGTTTTTTATAAGTATATTCAAAACATTTAATTGCATAAAACTAGTAGTAGTTGGGTACATATTTTTAGGGTTCCGTACCCAAATGGTAAAAACGGGTCCCTATTACTAAGACTCAGCGGTCCGTCTGTCACCAGGCTTTATCTCATGAACCGTGATAGCTAGGCAGTTGAAATTTTCACAGATGATGTATTTCTGTTGCCGCTATAACAACAAATACTAAAAACAGAATAAAATAAATATTTAATTGGGGCTCCCATACAACAAACGTGATTTTTTTGCCTTTTTTTGCGTTAATGGTACGGAACCCTTCGTGCGCGAGTCCGAATCGCATTTGGCCGGTTTTTTATTAGTTTTGTGTTGTGTCAGTTAAATCTGTAACAAGATGCGACACCGCGTGAACAATGCGTCGTATTCTGAATGCTTGTAGGAATCCAAACTGACTACTGGTAAAGGAAACATAATGAACTTATAAGGCTCAGATTGCATGTTTATTGAATGACGTCGGTGGCGACGGTGGAGACAAGCCACGGCGCGGTCCATCCGTTGTATTTTCATAATACGATGACTGAATAGTGCATTGACATAACAAGGGATGGGTCAGTTTGCTTTACTAACAAGTTATTGTGTGACAAACATGTTATTATAATCATTCATATTTTATGAGGTTTTATATTTTGCCTTGTCCAATATCCTGTTCTTCTCATTACTAGTTGAGTTTTCGTAATCTCCTTTTGATATTTAGGATAGCGTTAACAATGTTCGTAACAAAAACGATCAATCACGTGTGTCTGAAAGTAAGGGGTTGTGTAATCATTGGAATCAGTACAAATAACGGAAGGACTTGAAGGCGTCACAGAAGTAAAGGAATTAAAACTATCACTAATAGAGCGATATCGCCGACCGGCGGCGACAATGGCGGCTCACGTTTGGTTAGCACGGATATAGCTACACTTTGAATTATAATGCGCATTGTTCCTCGCGCTGCGCCAGTTTGGGTGCAATGCACTACGGCGCAATAGTTACTTGTCATAGAAATCGTTGGTTTCTAATATGTCTGACCGCAAGGTCGCTTCGCAAAAAGAAAAATAACATTTGCACCATGTTTAAGTTGTACACTACAGCCAAAAAAAAACTACGGCAAATTAAACAAGTATTGCGAATTTATTTGTATCCGACTCCTTTAAACCTAATGTTTGCTGAAATATAAGGAGGTCAACCGTTCTTAGACACTCGTAAAACTAAAATACGAGTTACGACCTTACAATTATTCTGTACCGAAAAAAGAAAAGAGAATGAGAAAAATAAAGAAAACATTTTTTTTTATTAAATTTATTTCTTATTATTTTGTAGGTTTTCGTTTGTGTCGTGTTGTTGAAATAATTGGCAAACTCACACCCCTTTCAGTCGTATTAGTTCTAATTCTATAAAGAAGTCAAGGTTTGTTAGGTTTTTTTTTTGGAATGAGTCCAAAGAGAGTCCTAGAGGGCTCTTACATGTGCATGAACACTTTTACACCTTTGTAAAAGGTGTAAAAGTTTATATGTCGTTTTCTTTTACTTGGTGACCATTTAAAAGTATTTATTCAGTAAAGTCGAGGGAAAATACGAGCATTTATTTCTACAACGGTTTGTTTTTAAATGAAGTCTAATTGATTGTTAGCTGTTATTCGAATACATCACAATGTGCCCGTTTTTTTTTATTAGTTGACGGCCCATGATAATAATAATTACAATACGGGCTAACACGATGTGGATTCAAAGGCCTCGTACCAGTTTGAACGCACACGTGTGCGCGATTTCACATATCCTTAAATTTTCACACAGCATAAGGTCAATGACTTTTATGAGCCAAAAATAATATTATAGACTAGCAATCCCCCTGACTTAGCTCGCTTAGCTTTGGCCAAGTAGAAATGTATCACACTGCGATTGAAAACAATAAACCTACTAAGAACTAATAGGATTAGATGATAATTTTAATAGAAAAAAATATCATGGCTACATTGTACCGGAGCATTTGAGAATCTGTATGAATACCGGGAACGGGGAATGTTGGCAGTAGGGTGTAACATCTTGATACAAGGCACTGCTTCATGCCTGCACATCTAACACCTTTAAGCCATACTGGATTATGTGTGATACTATATTGATTTGCCTACATTTAAACATAAAACAACTGATTAAATATTTTATATTTGTTAGCAAACTGTCCATGGACGGTTAACAATCCGTTTTACATCGAGACCTGCCAAATTCTTCATGCCTCAGAAAGCACGTTAAACCATTTGATTGGTACCGGATGTCATTCATAGATCTTTAACAGTTCTGCTGTTACAGTCAGTCAGTACCACCTAAGTCTCAAACTGTTGGGCGAGCACGGTTTCTGTGATAGGCTTCAGTCACGCAATTTATCACGGTTTTTACTCCAATACTGTGATAAAAATGTGTGACGCAAGCCTGTCACAGTAGGCTGTACTCGCCCGACTGCTGTGTTACCTATTAACTGTGTGGTAAGGGTCAGATAGACAGTCATTCCATGTTAATTACTAGTTTCCCAAGTGTATCCGTTTAGATTGGAAGTCGACTCTAACATAGCTGCTCGAGATAAAGTCATTCTTGATCTAGCTTCACTGATAAAGTCAGCATTAGGGATGCTTTTGGGACTACGACGCGACCCACAGGTTACTTTTACCAATAAAGGTGTTTAAGGCTATTGGGTAGGCTAATGCCCTAGAGTCTCACGTTGCCGAAATAAACATCTAGACAAAGTTCGCCAGATGCGAACATAAAACCTTTACCCCTAAATAACTAGGCGGAGACGTAATGTTGCGATGATATGCACTATTACGTCTCATCATGATCATCAAAATGAGAGTCAGCCGCCGCATCCAAAGGGGAAAGACAAAATTGTTACAAACATTAAAAAAAGTTATTTCACACCGAGATAAAACATCTGCAATGATTGGGATCATCTTTATTATATCCATAAAAAACCCAGCTGCATGATAGTGGAGTAATATCCGCGTCAGTCGCGAAAATTAATATGTGTATTCTTTTGGTAAAGTAATTTTATACATTATGAATTTTATGCACCTGAATTAACAAGCTGCATATGTAAAAGACTGTTCGCTAGCGTTACAAACATGCTACAAGATGGTGGCGTTAATTTAAACAAGTCATTTCATACAGGCTGAGAATCATAACAATAATTTAGTTTTCCCATAGCAAGACAGATCTGAGCATCAGCTGCTTTAGAAGTAAGGCACTCTAATGAGGTAACTTTAGATTGATCTTGGCACCCTAAGGGAAATAAGCAGAAAGGATTTAAAAAAAAAAGGGAAGTTTAGTCGTATTTTTTAAAGCAAGGGTTTGAGGAGACGATCCCTCACATCCACATCAAACGTCTCCTTATCATAAAATCAAAGACTACGTTGAATGCAGGGATTTTCGACAATAACTCCTTTTTATTAACTCCATAATCATGTAAATGTGAATTAACTGCTCTGAACTTTTCATCACTTATACATTACACATACATTCACAACTTTTTCCCATGTGGGAAGGCAGAAGTTACAGAATCCCAACTGCTACGATTCCGTTCTTAAATCTAGTCTATGAAAGTGTGAGTACTATGCACCATTCTGAAGAACACCACCAATTAGATCAGTGTCCTAAGGTGAAAACTGTATGTATGCCTATTATAGAAGCCACTAAAAACAGTGCACATGAATTGGTTGCCAAGACTTACAAGCTCATGACGCTTTGACTATTAAATAGTTATCAGGGGGGTGACCACAAGGTCTTAGAGCGGTATCAATTTGAGATCGAATAAGGGACAGATGTATATGACTTGTATACATCTGTCGCTCTAAGAGCTTATGGTCACCCCCCCAGATGACAAGTATAGCCAAGCCACATAACTCTAGAAGGACTTAATAATCCCTATATCTCAGAAAGTATGGCTTGGCCGTGAAATGTTCTTTGTTTGTGGTTTTACTATTGAAAAAAAAAAGGGAAAACCTGGTGACCTCAAATAATACCTGTTTGTAGACCAACATCTAAGCAAAATGAGTTGCCCTAACTGAGGCAATTTTTCATACATACACTGCTCAGTTTTAGTTTTAAGTCTGCATATAAGTATTGGTGTTTTCCATCTAGAATTTCTAAGTAGCAACCCAAGTACGACATTTCCCCCGGTGGATTGCATTAGAATATAACTGGGAAAATGCGTGTTTTATCTTTGCATCACCCTAAGGTCGACCGGTAGAAAATGCCTAGGCATTAAGTCCGCCTTTGTACTTGTGCATAGAGTATAAATAAATAAAAAATGCTACACTATAAGTAAACATTGTCTAACCATACGAGAAATACAGGAGTAATCTTATGTTATTTATTTCTCAAAAACGACTTTTATTTGTTGCCAGGTACAATTGAATAATCTATTGTGGTGAGAGCCATAAACAATACGAAATGTGTAAAGAAACTAATACATACCTCCTCTGGCACTTTCTCTGATTCACCATTTGTTTTGGCTTCTTCATCTTTCTGCTTCTTCTCTTGCTTGGGTTTGTCTTTTCTGCTGAAACTGATCGATCTGAGCGACCATTTCTTCTTGACCTGCCCAGGATAAGCTTGGTTAATATAAATAATAAATAGGCACACACATGCAATCAATACACAACACTAGTTAGATTTTGGTAAATAAGGGCCAATTTCACCAATGAAATTAATTGTGATTAGTTCGACTAAACTCAAGTTTATGGAAATACAGCATTCCGATTGTTAGTTTCTCAGTGGTCTTAACAAATCAGCATGCTGTATTTGCATAAACTGAGTTTAGTTGGTGAAATTGGCCATAAATACAACAATTATTGGAATATGTCACCTTTTCCTTCTTGGGTTTCTTGCCGTCTTCAGGTGTAGGTGCAGACTCTCCATTCTCTACTTTTTGTTCACTTTCTCCGTTAGTCAGGGGCGCCGCCTCTTTTTCCTCTTCATTTAGTTTTGCTTCTTTCTCTGTGGTAGCATCCTTTTCATTTTCTGGAGTGCCGATGTCGACGTCTTTTTGTTTTTCCTATAATCAAGGATACAAGGCACATAAATCTCAAGTTTATACCATGCTACAACCGAGCAATAATAATAAAGAGGAGAAAACATTGTTTAAAACTAACCATCAATATTCTTTACTAGATAAACGGTGACACATTGTTGCCTGAATTATATCAGGGCATGGCAGCTACTTTAACATAAAAAACTCAAGTTCGCCGGCATGAAACGCGTTAAACTTCATAATAAAGCGAGCGGTCTAATTTCGATCGTACAGATTTCTATTATTAATGCTTCGTGATTGTGAATAATTAAATATTCTGAATATAATCTAGTCGATAGATTCAGTATTACCTACACATGCAAGATAATTACCGTTTGCTCGTGTATGTGCGCGTCTCCATTGAGCTGTGGTTTGAGCGCATCGGCGTCTGAGAGCTGCTCAACTCGGCCTTCGCCACCGGCGCCTGCAGCTGCTACTTCGCCGGCACTTTCCGCCTCCTTGCCGCTTATGTCCACCGAGCGCTTGCTCTGCTTAGCACCCATGCTTATTAATGGCCTGTTCAAATACAAAACACTATTTTAGATTCAGTTGGACCTCGTAGCTAGTCTGGTCTAAAATTACGGTTATCTACGCCAAAGGCATTTGGGAACGGAAGTTATGTCTTTAACGGGTTTCTGCGTATTGTGAAGGTACGGAACGCGAGCAACCCACCAAGACCCACGTAAGCGGGAATTTCGTCGCTTGGGTCTATCGCAAGCCCGCGCTACCTGCGATTGTAAAGTTGTATGTAGGAAGTCGTAGGTAGTGAATCAGGCGCGGCGTAGTCACCCCGCGGCGAATATTGCAGTCTCGATGGCTTTACACATAATGGTAAAATTAATAAGGTTAATGTACAAATCCAGCGATCTGTTTGGCTTTCAGCTGACCATGTATTTTTATTGTCTTACTATTAAATAAAAAAATTTTTTGTTCACTAAAACTTTCGTCCTTTGACCATTTTTTATTAGTTTAGATATTTGAAATCAAACCAACTAACATCACCCAACCTCTACCAAGATCACGATATTGTAACCAGTCAATAAGTGCCCACTGAACAACTATTACTATATGGGTTCGACATAAATTCCTACATTCAATCAATCATGGCATTGTCATCTGCTTTGTGACTGCATTAAAGGAGAGGTCAAACTGTATGTAAGGACCTACTCAACCAATTTATATAACGTAAGTAGATACATCAGTTTTGTATAGGGACTTTGGATGTAGAGCAGTACCTAAAAGATTCATTGAATTCCTTTCAGGCCACGTGATGAGATTGGTTAAAAAAACACTTGAATAAAAATACAACGTGGCGTTTTACTTATTTTTGCTGGACCAGGCAGTTTTCATGTAAATATTTATTTTTGATCGATCGATAGGTGTTGAAAGTTGTAACACACTGTTTGTAGAGTTTTTGCTGATTACTTCTACTAAAAAGTGTCTTATTTAGAGACATCTGGCCGGTTTCTCGTTTAACAATTTGAAGTTGAGTATTTTTAGAACTCTAATTAACCCCCCCACTCCGTAACGATACCCGACTTGACCAAGTTTAAAGTGCAAAACAAAAGGTTTTTCACTTGTTTATAACTATTCCAAATTACAAGTCGATAGCAGTTGATTTTTTGTAATAAATAAAAAATTGGACAGACACACCGACAGGCAGACAAAGTCACACTATAACGCGGGCTTCTTTTTATAACCCTTTTCGTACGGATCCATAAAAAATGTAAGAGGCAACAAGTCAGCTTTTGCTATATATTCTATCACGATCTAAAAGTTTTAATAACTCAATAACAATTTCCGCATAGTAAGTACCTATTCCATTATTACACAAGCTATAAAAATAAATAACTCAGGTACGAGGAGGAACCAAATTGGAATACAAAGCACGTCAGTGGGTCACGGTGCTGGGAACACGCTTAAAATAAATTTAAACTGTCGCCCAAAATAGCGCCAACGAAAGTGCAGCGAGATGCATGCATCACTTATTCACTGGCGATTATAGTAGTCACGCAGCGTTGACACATACAAAAATTATTTAACTTAAAGCATATTTTTCCGAATGATGAATAATAAACGAATGAATCATTCAAAATATGTAAATAAACGTAAAATAAACTACAGATGATTCATTGAAACCATAACTGTGAAGCATAAGACACAAACAAATCATTAGTTTGTAACCTTTGGCTTGTTTAATTTTCTGCAGTTAATGCTAATTATGTTTTTACCCGACTGCCTCGTTTTTAATTAAAGTTACGTTCCGCACTTTACTCACAATAGTCAGGAAGCACACTACTGTCACGGCGTTTAAAATGAAACTGAGTGAAACAGCCCGCGTATGGATATTGTTCTCATTGATCATTAGCAGTGGACCGAATTCCTAGCGCATCGTCGCCTTTATCGTTCATTATCCCGCTCGTTACACTCAATACAAATATAAATAGCAGAGACATTAGTCACGCAGGCAGGACTCGATGCTTATCTCTGCGCAAACATTCACTACGAGGCTAAATATTTATAGAAAAAGGAATGGTGCGTAGTTAACTTACAATGTACCAGCGATGACCCACCCCTGCTATTACGACTTGACAAAACAGAAAGATTTCTTTATAAATAAATGTACCTAATGCATAAGTAAAAGTTTAATATTAATGTATTAATACATAAACCTTACGGAATCCTTCTTCTCTAAATAAGAACAACGTGGTCCTCCCTCAGACAGACAACTTTATGTTAAGTTATATTGTTTTCTGCACAATCTAAACCCATGGCTAGCTTATTAATTTGATTTCACTGAATTAGACTAGAGTTACACCAATCTATACTATGATCAAAAATAACCTAAAGTGGGCCCCCCGTATGTTAGAAGTGCTTATGTAGTAGTAATAAGCAACCATCAATTACACATACTGTAATATCCTTTGTCCTTGATCGTACAGCGAACGGTGCGCGAAGAGCGTCCGTCATGTCATGATGGGGAGTTATTTCAAATCGGTTCACGCGTTTAGGTTATTGACCTAGCGTATGCTTCCCCCTCTCCAACATTGGGCTTTTTTAGCCTTTAGCCAGTCAACCAAAACGTATTATTGTCATCAGTGATACAATAGGACTAGGAGGCACTTTAAAAGCAGGGATGGTTAAAGTTAGAGTGGGTAAAAGCTAGTTTTGGCGACCTTGATGCCGGTGCGTTCAAGGTTAACGGCTGTGTTGGTACGAATATTTAAAACGAAAATTCGTTAGTTTCGTTTCGTACCCATAACAGCTACACAACGCACGATCAGGTATAATAAATTATTATACTGACTGTATTTCTATACCTGATCGAATGATTTATCATAATAGGCTTCCGCACCATCGTACGTAAAAGTAAAACCAAGTACAATAGTTATTTTGAATATGTCACTGTCTCGGTATGGGGAACACTGGTGATTTCAATTATGTTAAAATAATAAAATATCCACGGACCGTTGCTGTTTAAAAATAATAGATCAGAGATAAAAATCTGTTTTTAACGTATTCCAGTTCGATCTTGTGATACGGAGCCCTCAGAGCATGGGTCAATCTCAAACAACACACACACAAGTGACTGAACCCCTCCGTGTCTCGAAAAGCACGATAATTGCTCTCTGCCATAGTAATTTTAAGAACTTTGACGTTACAATAATCAGAAGCCTAAATATGACATAGGTCTTGCCAAGGGGGTATTGAAAATAGACCGGTACATATTGGCACTAACAGATACAGCAAATAATCACCAAGATTCATAAATGCCCGCACGGTGGGATTTTTGCTTAAACTTTAAAGTTTTTATATGCTAATAGATTTAGCAGGATGGTAGACACGCTACTGTATGAACCCACTGAATTTTGAACACAGGCTTACCTGAAAACCACGAGCAGACAATGAAAACTTAATAAAGAGGAAGGAGTACTAATACCTATAAGGCTATAATACAATTACATGCAAGTAGTGTCCGACCGAAGGTGCAATTCTGGCCGAAGCCGAAGCCGAAGCCGATTAATCGGTATTCACCAAAACCTTCGGCCGAAGCCGAAGCCGAAGCCGAAGGTGTCATTGACCTTGAGAAATACGATAGTTACTTTGATCTCAGAATATACTAGATACATATTGTGAGAGCTTTAGAGATTTAGCCCAATAACGAGCCGAGTGACCAACATATACAAGTAGGTAATAAAATATTGTCTAAAATAAAAGTTTCAAATATACAATGTTAATTAAATATTTATTTACTTAAAGTAATTTTAACAAAAATAATCAAATAATCAGTCACATTTTTTTAATTATCAGACGAACACAAAATATTTCTATTAAATAATTGAGCAAAGTTTAACGCTTTTTCAATATCTATTTTTTACATATAATTTTTTGGATTTTTTGAGAAAATTAAATACTTATAAATAATTTCTTAGGATAATTAAGTTAAACATTTTTGGTAACAATTGGAGAAAATAAAAACTTAACAAGTTTTGGTTACAATTTGAGGCACCTTATTAATAAAAAATAAACTCACACACATCTTCACATGTCTTTTTATCTAAAAATTGCATAAAAAAACATACCAACATTGTTTCCATTTAGTTTCCTACCTAACGTTAGATAACATAAAATATTTTAAACCAGACAATACTTACGGTTTTTTGGTTCTTAGAGTGCCTCACAATAATGAACGTATCACCACAGGTACTACTCACAGTAATAAATAAAATAATTTGTAATAACAAATATGAAATATTTAAAAACAAAACACTTATTAGAATTTTAAGACGCGCTCTCGAACTTGTTTTGACTCGTTTAGTTTACTAACTGCGATTCGTTTGGGCCGGAGCGGCAGCACGGCGAAACTCTGCTGCTCTGCACACTCTCCGTATCGCTCTAGCATCGTTCAGTAAATTTCAAATTTTGACAACTAGCAAACCTTCGGCTTCGGCCAAACCTTCGGCAAATTTTTGGCCGAAGCCGAAGATTTGGCCGAAGGTCCTTTTTTGGCCGAAGGTGGCCGAAGCCGAAGCCGAAGCCGAAGCTTCGGTCGGACACTACATGCAAGTAGTGCAAACAACCAAGTACCGCATACCCCCGTACAGAACACGTGCACGGCGAGTAGAAAATCGATAGCAGCGGTCAGTTGTGGATAAAAACCACAAGTAACATTGCACCCGTCATAATATGAATAACAGACAGAATAAATTAAGTTACAAAACAATACCAATACTATGTGTACACTACATGGTGGAAATTTGAGCCGAAACAGTAGTGGAGACGGCTTTGTAGCTACAAATAAATGTTTTAAAGATAATAATTTTACTTTATCGGATATCTATGGCTAAGGCACTTCAGTTTTACTTTTCCTCAAGCTTTGATATGAACGCTATTTTTTTTTCTATGTACTGTCCATTCCATTGGAAACGTGTAGCTTAATATCATAATAGCGATTTAGGTTGCCTTGCGCTCCCAGAGACATAAATAACGAACCTGCATTGTTTCAGCAAATTTTAAACACC
Source organism: Orthosia incerta (assembly GCA_948252205.1). Lineage (NCBI taxonomy): Eukaryota > Metazoa > Arthropoda > Insecta > Lepidoptera > Noctuidae > Orthosia > Orthosia incerta. Next base: position 21,259,261 of record OX411753.1, on the reverse strand, counting down.
ATTCCCAAATTCAAGACTACTGGTGTCATTCATCTTTTCCATAAAGTAAGCAATTAGACAAAATCAATGAACCGTGGTTCAGCGACCAGAGCGCTCCCTACTCATGAGCTAAAGAGGCCACGATTATTTGGATTCACTTTATAAATTTCTGGTAACAATATTTTTGTGCCAGCCCAGTATGAGGCACAGAACCTCAAGCCTTCTTAATATTTTACAACAATTTCACCGTCGTCGAGCGTAATATGGATAAACCGCGGTTACTTCCAAGGCGACAGTTTGCGCTCTTTGGAATCGTTTTGCATTGAAATTTTTAACCCCACGAATAGATGTGGTTAAAAATTTAACTACAACATACCGTTTAAACAGCTACAAAAATTTTTGATCGATGCTTGTTGTGTATTTAGAAAAGTTAATACAAACAAAAAATCATTAACGAACACACGAACACGAACGCGAGCTGGCTGACCAAAACCAGATGTATCCTCCGACTGCACAGCATGATTTTCTTCTTGTTTACGTCTTTTTAGGCAGTGGGGTTTTTGATTTTTTGGTTTAAATTTTAGGTTAACATATTTTTTCCGAATTAGGTACATTTAAACATATGTGTTATTATATTTTTTAAATCACCTCTTAAAACTCTTTATTTTGATACCCCCCATGATGGGTTTGGAAGAAGAATAATATGGCTCCCAAAATCCGCCATTTTTCTATTTGCTGATTTTAATATAGCCAATGACACTTGCGAGCTTATGACGAATCGATTGACGTAAGAATTATCAAAATCGGCCAACGCGTTTGTTCTCTGGAACGCCACATAGGAACAAACATACATACACACATAGACTGATAAACACATTAACCCCCTTCGGCAATCGGGTAAAAACTAGTTTTACAACAACATTTAGGGGTTCTCTACTAAAGGATTTAAAGCCGGGATAACATCTTTATAGGGGGCAGGGCCCGGTTTCTTATCAGCTTTACATGCAACTCAAGTTGTAAGCTTCAAAACAGAGAACTTGTGTACTTGCCCAAGATATTTTTTTTTATTCCTTGGACATTTTTTTTGTTTCCAGTAATACAAAAAGCCTAGGATGTTACACTGTGATATACCGTATTTCATTTATCATCCAAATTAATAAGACTTAAGGTCTATCCACACATATCAGGGCCGTGCCCGGGACGTGACAGGGCCGGGCTCAGGCATTGAAGCGTCGTCACTGGCCCGTGCACGGACGTGTGTGAACGATTTCATAATTATAAAATGTACACACCGATATTTTTTTGAGCCCCTGACGGGGCACGGTCCGTCCACGTCCCTGATATGTGTGGATAGACCTTTACTCGCGGTTTCGAAGCAATAACAAAATACTTTTTAGATGGTAGGTACCTTTTTGATTGCTGGGGTTTATTTCACTAGTCCTAAAAGGCCGGACTAACTTACGAAAATTCGTCAAACAAGACAATTGGCCACCTTCATCAGATTGGCAAAACGGTCTCAACCACTCTTGAGCTTCTTAGTAAGTTTTTCATAGGTACGAAAATGAACAAGTTATTTTTCGTATGTTGTATTGCAGTAGAAAAAGGCATGATTCCAATACGAAAAATACTAAACTACCTGTAATTTTCAACTGCAATACAAATATGATTTTCTTTCGCTATTAGACAGAGTTGTATAAGTTTATAATAAATTAAGATGCCTAAAACACACCATGGGCAATTTTGACGGCCTCAGTCCCGTTTACGGGCTATCTGACGCGTTCCGGAAGACCGTTCGCATATCCAGCATGCAATCAAAAATTTTGTGTTCAAGCACAGATAAGATAGGATCCCAAAAAAATAGCGTGCGAGCAGATTACAATATTTTTATTGCATCCTTCCAATAAAATATTATAGCGTAGTGTCTGAAGGTTGTGTTTTAAACCGAAAAAAACATATTTACTGAAATAATCTGAATAGGTACCTTTTAAATGGAGAGCGTTTTATATTGTTAAAAACCAATTGCGCAACCTGTATAAAAACATTTCTTATGAAAACTGATGGGACATGACAAAATAAGGCGTAGGTAGAAAATTTAAATTTTGAGCCGTATTGCTGCTACAATACATGGATTTGGACATCCAGCTCTCTACCTAAAAGGTATAGAAGCTTGCCTACTCCAGAAAGTTGACAGAAAGCAACCCAGACCACCAAACTTACTTGAAAAAAATCGAGAATGTGTGTATCAAAAACGGCCGTCTATTGACCATCCGTCGTGCTTCTACAGATGTTTTTTGCAATGCGCGGCTTTAGTATGGCGAATTCGATTGGTTTTTACCCGACTGCCGATGGAGGGTAATGTGTTTATCAGTCTATGTATGTCATATATGTTTGTTGTATGTTGCGTTCAAGAGACCAAACACGTAGGGCGATTTTGATGATTCTTACGTCAATAGTTTCGTCTTAACCATGCGAGTGTAACTGACCATTAAAATTGAAAAAACAATAGTGCCAGATTTTAGGCGCCATATTGTGGTGGCCCCAATATTTTTTTCTTCCATACCCATCGTGTGGGTTATAAAAATAATAGGTTTTAAGAGGTGATTACAAAAATATAAAGAACTTATATTTTTAAAGGTAATTCGAAAGAAATAAAGTTATAAATAAAATAAGTTTATTTACAAAACCTGATTGCTTAAGATGGTAACTAAAAAGACGTAAACAAGAAGAAAATCATGCCATGCAGTCAGAGGATACTTATCGCGAGCTGGCTGACCAAAACCAGATGTATCCTCCGACTGCACAGCATGATTTTCTTAATGTTTACGTATTTTTAGTTGACTTCATAAGTAGCCGGGTTTTTGCTTTTTTTTATTAACTTTTTTCTTGTTTTATTTAAGTAATAGTATTGTCAAGACGCCATATACCTAGTCAGTACATTCTGTTTCTCGTTTAACCCTTCTTATTTAGCGGGTTGTCGACTACAAAGTTAGCGGAACTAAAATTTTCCCAAGAGTTATGATAGGAACATCTTTTAACCAACGATCGCAGAACTTTATGGAACTTTCCTACAATATTTATTGTATAATTCAATTGGGTCGGCACTGGCAACCATCTACCCCGCCTATTATAAACAGTTTATGCCAACTTAGTATCTACTGAAGAATTAGGTACCTAAATTAATTGGGATAAAATTTTAACTTTTCTAAGGTGTCGGAATTACGGCCGAGATCGTACTCCCGGTGCAAGCGATTTAAACCCTGGGGGGGGTTGCCGACCGCCAACTTACAGAGAAATGGACGTGATTATGTACAGCAATCAAGGGAACACGTTGATGGGTGGGTTAACCTGAGCGCTGATTATAATTCAGCTGGATTTCAGTATTTAGGTGTCTAACACTGATGAGCTCGGATATTGTCGCTCTTTTTACTAATTCAATCCAGCTAAACTGCACAGTTCCACGCAATCGCGATACACAAAGGAAACGTCTTATCCTACATAATTGAAAGGTCATCAAGTTTGTTTGGACGCAAAACACACTTACCATTCTACATTTAACATAACAAAATTAAAGATCTTCGATAAGTTCTCAATAATAACACAAAGTCTAATATTATACTCGTAAGCTCAGGTTGTACCTTACTACACACTTAGGGCACCCTTGTTTTTAGTTTTTACTGTCTCCCCCAGTCGTTACTCACAACGATGATTCATCGTTCCGTTGTTAATCACAAAGAACGTGCCTATTTACCGGAAAATGTTTTATAATGTAGGTACGTAAATCAATTCAAACAAATGATTCATTCTCAATGGCAGGAAAATACACAATAAATCTGGAGTAAAATACTATAATCAATTGAGCCTACAGAGTAGGTATGTCAATTCAACTTTACGAGCACCATACCGATACAACCACCCTTGTGTTGCATTCATATAGCATTCTGAAATTGGAGAGTAGCTATCGAACCTTCTACCGTTTTTTTCTGTACTAAATAGAAATTCATTTTCCGGTAACTTGGCACCGTGCATTGAAAGTTTAGAAAGATTTATTTCGAAAGTACCTCGTTTAGTACTTGCACCGATACTGCTTACCGATGCTGCAATTCTAGGGCAACCGGCTTGTTAGTTATTAATGTGTTAAATTTTCATATTCATGCATACAAATACGAGTATTATGACAAAAACTAATATTAAATCAAGGATTACCTTAAGGCTTATCAATCCGAAATATATTAACAAAAGAATTTACACTGAAATACGTAAAATATTCACTTCCAGCACTCACAGCTCAACACAATATGGCGGCAGCACGAAATCCCCACCTCGAAAATAATAATTCAAAATTTTAACTTGCCTGCTATTGGTTGCCGCATTCAAGACGCTTCGCTGCACCAACCTCATAAAAATTGTGTAAACTCGTGTACCAACATGACCCATTCATTCATGGCGTGATATTCTATTCGGGTGGGTAAAAAAGTTGCCATACATTATTCATAGTTCTTGTCAAAAAGTTGGTCAACCCAAAGTAAAGTGAGATCCAAGATCGAGGTAACCTAGATCTACATAAATAATGTGCCAACTCCACGGAACAACCTGTTCCCTCATTCTATAATATAGGTCAACTCGGAAAAACACAACTCGAGTTAACCCAAGTTATAATTGAACTCGAGTTACGAAACTCCAGTTATCAGACCGAAGCTTAGTTAGAATTTTTTTTTTTGTTACTTTTCACTTTTTTAAGTATTTGTTTTTCCTAAAAACTTCAAACTGCAAACTTCGTATCGTCGTCGGTGTTGTTCGGGCGATGCACTGTGGCGGGCATACAAGGTGCGCACACAACGAACGAATCGCGCTCCCGCTCATCTGGTTGTTGTATTTCTTCGTTCATGTAAGCCAGTCAATGCCCGAGTTCGGAAGAATCCCCCTCAACTCGACTCGCGCTAGGCTAGGCGTAACCCTAATTAGTAAATTAAGTTGATCAACACTGACTGAACTCAATTGAATCGTACGCACGCGTCTTTTCGCATTCAGCATTAACACTTCTTATTTTCTTTAACACTTCTTCTTCTTATTTCTTATTTCCTTCAACGGTCATAATGAGCGAACCCTGTTATGTAGGATTAAAAGAATAAGATCATTATATAACACACTTTCTATCCTTAAACCATTTAAAGTTTCATTCACATTCCGAAGGATTTAGAAAGAAACTCTACTATATTTATAATTCTTCTTCTTAGCGCATTGTTAGTGTTCATAATGTATTGTATGTGGACAATCTACCCATCTTTTAAACATGGAGACAGTAATTTATTTATATAAAAACATACAAAAAAAGTGCTTGCGATTTTTATATAGACACGATCCGCCGACCGCGCCTGTGAAATGCCCCGAACCAAATGTTTTTGTTACCCTTATCACTGCCTTAAGCGCTTATTACACTACACGGTATTCAGGGCTCTATACCCTAAATTAGGGTGGTGTAATAAATTTTAGGGAGTTAGGACCCCCAAATCATCGACCTTAGCTACTTGGAATGGTGAAGTGACCCTGAATACCGCGTAGTGTAATAAGCGCTTTACTGAATCCAGTGCGTTACCACTACTAGGTATGTAACAGACTTAAAAAAATACATTAATGCAAGCTGGAGAAAATATATTTCTGTGACACAATATTGAGGAAGGTTCAGCATGTCGTTGCTCAATAAAGTCATTAATATAGCACTTGCTTAAGCTAAAACGCTTCACACGTGTTGTTTAGTAAACTCAAAATAACAACTTAAATAAAACACAACAACAACATGAAAGCACGTTAATTTTGTGTTAAAAGTTGTCAAAGTGTAGTTTTCAAAAGTTGTTTGTTTACAAAATGTAACGTCACTTTATTACGATGCAGTGTGGATTTGATTGATACAGTTTAATCACTGTAGGTGACAGTTTTTTCATTTTCAGTGTGTGATTACTGCAAAAGGGGTATTACACTACACGGAATTCAGGGCCCTGTGGCTAGGGTGGCCGTGACCACTAATTAGGGAGTCGCTATTACACTAACCTGTCGATTTGGCCCTACCTAACTCAGTTGTGAAGTGACCGTCACAAGTGTTGCACGCCCGCTATAATGGAATATTTATTTAATAAAACCGCTTTTTTTGTTTGAAAGAGTATGTTCCCAAATTGATCCCATTTAAAAAAATGTTAAAATCAAAGGTGAAAATCTGTTTAAGAACTTCGGAGATATACAACAGAACTCTTCAATAAATGACAGCATTCTCGGTATTGCTGCAATAGCATGTCTGTTTATTGTTTAAACCATTTCATAACATAACATCACGCCAGTATGCTCTTAACGTACCCCACGCAGATGTGTACACTTCACCTTGGTACACTACCTATCCTGGCATTACAGGTACCTTACTATAGAACTTGCCTATGACCTCAACTAAAACGTAAAAAATAAAAACTTATTTACAAAAAAAAAAATACAACCGACTTCCAAATAATAACACTACATATTGAAAAATAACTTCTTTTTCGGAAGTCGGTGTCAAAAAACGAAGAAAATAAAACAGGAACACCGACTTCTGAAAAAGAATTAAGTGTCATTTTCTAATGTTTCTATTTGAAAGTCGGTTGTTTTTTTTGGAAAAACTTCTTTCTGCCATATATACGGCAATCCTTTATAAATTTTAATGTCATGGGTTAAAATCTCTTTTATACTACGCGACATCGCAAACAACTGCACTGACTCACGTACTCGAAACGTCCGCTCATTCTGCTCGTTTTGCTTTTGCGACGACGAATGAAGCTCCCTAGCGCCCTAAACTGTATTACACTGCCTGGTAGTAAGGATGTCAGGGAGCTACTCAGACCGCATCGCTCCTGTCGCCTTATGTAGGGACCCTAACTACATATATGTTATTACATCACCATAAATCAGATTTTAGGGTCCTGAATACCGTGTAATGTAATAGTGTTAACACACGCTCGAATTTGGTACGGCCGGACCACGGATTTGTGGGCGGGGTTAGTCCGGCTCCGACCATATCCGAGCGTGTGTAGAGTGGTCCGCGGACATTATTATTATTGAATTGATTCCGTCTCGGTCCAAACAAGCGTGTGTAAGCGAGAAAGCATTTGTGGGTGGAGTCGGTCCGGCCGTACCAAATCCGAGCGTGTGTTAACACTATAATAAGCGCTAAAACCACAAAGTTTGTTGTTTTGCTCGATAATATTGTAATTTGACACGATCTTCTTGTAAACGACATGAACAGGCGTATGAGTATTCGAAATAATGTTCTCAGTTAAATAATCTATTATGCAAAAATCAAAATATCAACATCGACGTTCACGGTACACGTCAACGTTGCGATATCTGGCAAACATTGTCGTTTTTGGCTTAGAATGACATCGTGCTGTTCCCTCACATCTTGGAATTTACATAAAATGTACTGTAATAACTGCCGTAACCCACTTCTAATTGGATTTGTGTAAAACAATGTACAGCGCAATCTGACAGCTCAAGTATCACTACCCATACTGAAAGTGACAGATGTAATAGTGATAACACACGTTCGAATTTGGTACGGCTGGATCACGGATTTGTGAGCTGGGTAAGTCCTGCCCCGACCATATCCGAGCGTGTGTAGTGTGGTCCGCGGACATTATTATTATTAAATTGATTCCATCTCAGTCCAAATAAGCGTGTGTAAGCGAGAAAGCATTTGTGGGCTGAGTCGGTCCGGCCGTACCAAATCCGACCGTGTGTTAGCACTATAAAAGCCACCCACATACATAAAAAACTTTTTGGGGATACCAATTAAGAGTTTTGCTTAGGTAGATAGCTTGATCTCTGCGACATATGTCAAACTGACGTATACTTTATTGTTACGATAATGTTAACCTGTCAAGCGCTATTGATACTGCATTTATACTGACAGCTTTCGCAGAGATCAAGCTATCTTTTAAGAAGTATAGTGACAATGATAGTTTTTAGGGTTCAGAACCCAAAGGGTAAAAACGGGACCCTATTACTAAGACTCCGCGGTCCGTCGGTCTGTCTGTCTGTCTGTCCGTCTGCCACCAGGCTGTACCTATCTCATGAACCGTGATAGCTAGACAGTTGAAATTTTCACAGATGATGCATTTCTGTTGCCGCTATAACAACAAATACTAAAAACAGAATAAAATAAATACGTAAGTGGGGGCTCCCATACAACAAACGTGATATTTTTGCGATAATGGTACGGAACCCCTCGTGCGCGAGTCCGACTCACACTTGACGGTTTTTTCACTTTCACCAGGTTCTCTCGCTCTTTTCACTTTTTGACAGCCCTATAAAGTTACCTACTATTCCAGATTACGCTTTAACTAATAACTATCCTTAAAATGCGTAATTAAATAAATATTTAAACTGCATAATCTTAATTAATTATCTTATTTATAACTTCATGAATACACCTTAAAATACACTATGATACAGAAAATGTATCAGTTTTTACAAAAAGAAAAGACCACTGATTTTGCGTAAATAAATATACGTACATACATGTACTTAGTCATCGGGTCATATTAAATGTATGCGAATAGTATTCACAAATAAATCAGTTTATGTAAAACTTTCACTCATTCACTCAAATATCAACCAATCCTATATATTATAACTCTCAGTTATAACTATAGATTACGATCCTAGTTCCCGTCACGTAAAAAGAACACTGAGTGACTATAGTGCTAGATACTAATAAAGTGTCATTAACTCATTAATCGACAGTCACTGCCAAAAAGTCCCAAATGAATCAAATTCCTGGACTTAACTACGAGAACTCATCATTTAGAGTAATTATCTAGCAGTTTCTTTCCAACATGTAAATATACTACTTACTTAAAAGGCCTATTTACTGGCCTAATATTTCTCTATGCTCTTTACTTTATGCAGTAGAAGTAAAATAGAGCTAAAATTTAGTCTATGGTGTACTAAGCATTGATGTCGCGTTGCCCTTGACTCCCTCTATCTAATTACTGTTTTTAAAAGTTATTTGCTTAATATTTACTCAAATTGTTTATCTCGACATTGCTTTCTACCATAAAAACGTTTTAGTGAGTGATTTCTGTGGTTACTAAACTGGTGTGTTCTTTATTTTGTGTAGCGTCACCTGACTGAGCTCATTGTCATTTCCCGCCATTGTGGCCAGTGAATATAACATTAAATAAGTTTTTCTGTGCGTATCCTTCGAAATTTAGATGAGTATTAAGTAATAAGTGTACCTAAGTAATGTCATTACACGGTAATGATGTTTGTTTGCTAGAAGTGGAGGATTATAACTTGTACGAAGAAGAGGCATCTGATCACGCTTTAGCCAGGTATGGATAACCGGCGTGGTCGCCGAATTTTTACTCTTTTGATCTCATTCTTGCTTGTCAATGATATATGTATCTATTTTGTTTTAAAATATTTATGATCTACGGATTTCAATGTAATTTTGTGAATGCGCGGGCCATATGATGACGCTCACGCCCCGTGCCGGCCTGTAGTCAGCTGTTGGGCCGCCATGTTTGGTCAAATACTCAAATCGAATAGGCGTAGTAGGCGCCTCTACATATCGCAAATGTACTATCGAACATATGTACACTAGCGTAAATACAGTCATTCATGTTTTTTTTTATATCAGAGTTACTGTAAATATTATTTTCGATTAATACTCTCTAGCAATATGATTTATGAGAATAACAGTGATATATTTCATACCAATAAGTATAGTAAATTGGACTCTTGTGAAACGTTTTCAGGAGTTAAGAGTTTTTAAAGTTAAGTACTAAATAAATTACTGTCTGGACCATGTTGTAATTATTTAGGTTTTTTTTATGACATTATCCAGCATAATGAAGGCTAACTACAAAAGTTGGGTTTATGTTATGTTTACTGTGTACATATATAAATAAACAGATATAGAATTTGATATTTTGACATGAAGTATATTGACTTAATTTATTTCTCATGTTTCCACAGTGACAAGCATCCAGGTTCTGGTAGAAAAACAATGGAAGCAGAAAAAAGGATTCGAAGAGAAATTGCTAATAGCAATGAACGTCGACGAATGCAGAGTATCAATGCTGGCTTTCAGGCATTGCGGACCTTGCTACCTCGTCATGAGGGTGAAAAGCTTAGCAAAGTAAGTGTAATTTACTGTTCAGTTATTACATCCAAAAGTTTGCAGTCAAAACATTATAGGAGCCTAAAGAAATTAGAATTCTTAATTAAATTCAAATGTTGTTGCAAAGTTTCCAGCAGTTTATCAATTTTTACAAGCTATGGAATTGGACAATTATTGAAGTCAATAATAATAATGCTTTATTTGTAAAACACAATAAAAACCAACAAACAAATTACAAAAAAAAAAAACATAAGAACAGTAAGATTGGTTTTGAATTCACTTTATGAATCGCAACTGACTGAATTCATTTAAAAATGTAATAGCTGTCTTTGCAGATTTATTAGTGAAGAGTACAAGTCTCTTTGTTATACTTAACTTGTAACCTAATCAAATATAAACATAAAATTATATGCTGTGTTAATTAAGATAAATCTTGCTAGTTGTGATTGTTTTGTTTAATTACACAATATGTCAATATCCTTGATTTATGTGAGAAAATATATTTTATAAAAGCACTTATCATATTCCTATGAATATTTTACAGGCTGCAATACTACAGCAGACAGCTGAATATATTTACAACTTGGAACAAGAAAAGACAAGACTTCTATCTCAGAATTGTCAGCTGAAGAGATTACTCAATCAACATGAAGGTGGAGAAATACCCTTGAAGAAAAGAAAAGGTGAAATACTTACTCATGTCCCATCCATAATTCCTGATTCTACTGAGGATATGATAACCAACTCTAGATCACCTGAGCCAGTGGCTGTGATTTCTGTGACAAGTGTTTCACAGAAAAAAGAATCAGAAGGCAGTGAGTTACGTGTTCAACTAGAACGTGAACGAAGACTGCGGCGGCACTTAGAAGAGCGCCTTCATTCTCTTGAAGCTCAGATATATCCTAACAATGCCCATGAACTAGCTCGTCCTGTTATTCATTTTGAACAGACAGAAGTTGCTCCCGAATGTAAGCTTGAAAGTGAGGAAGTAGAGGCCCCCCCACCTGTGGAACCTGCAGTAGTTGCTGCACCACTACTAGAAGCTGCCATCAAAGCTGAGCCACGTGTTGAAGTTGAGGTTCTTCCCGATGCAGCACATGACGCGCCATCGCGTTTGTATCTCGCAAGCACTAGTCGACAGAACCTGGAAACTATTGTGGAGGCCATTCGTCACCTTGAGGGGGATCATTTGTTCCGCGAGGAGTCAGGGGACGCGCCTCTGGCTCTTACTAAGAAAGCGGAAGTTCCGCCACCGCCGAGACCGGGTGTGATTGTTGTGAAGCATTCATGATCGCGTTAAACGTGTTTATGACTTTAAGCTCGTAAATTTGCTTCTGCTTAGCGAGCACTCCTGACCCTCCTCGAATATAGTTTTAAATTTTTAGTTGAGTAATTATCTTTTCCAAAGTGACGAATCGATAAGTCTGCGTCTTTGTTTATTTTTTTATTACGCATTGAAGTCGAATCGATAAGTGGTATAGAATTAGCTGGATGCGTTGTCGCGTATGCCGATCGGCGCTGTGCTTAGTTTAGTCTCAAATGTAATTATTAATGTTTAAATTTTACGTTAATTTGGCTTTTTGCAGCATGTGTTGATGGAAAGAGGATTGACTGACTTGTGTAAGATTAGATGATGAAGGATATTAGTACACCATGCCGCGTGCCAATGTTATTTAATTTCTTTAGACAAGTTTTTGGAAAAAGGAGTAAATGTGTGTGAGTAAATTGAAATCAAAGTTAAATCCTATTCAATTTTCCAGTAAATGCCATAAAACATTGAAAGAGATTCATGTAGGCTTAAAGTTGCATCATGGACACTGGATAGTTCTTTAGTGGAAAGCATTTGGCTTGTGTAGAAAAATTTAAGCCTGCATTCTATTAGTCTAGCATTTATCTTTACTATCACAGCAATAAGTTAATTTGTCACTATTAGCTGGTCTGGCTTTCGGCAGAACGCAGGGTATGTAGGCATGTGGCTAGAACAAGTCTTTGACTTTGCAGTTATTCAAATTAATTTTAAACCTTACTATTTTAATTGATGCATGCAGGCACATGATATAAATTAATGTAGTAGGTGCATAGCTAAATAATGGCGATTCAGATAAGTCACTAAAATTGACCCTCACCAAGTAATTCTTGGTGTGCCATTTAAATCAACAAACTAAATTCCTTGAGAAAAAATACTCGGAATGCTAAATAATGTTGACAAATCACTATGATATTTAATTAAAACGTTGATATAGAATCTATAATAATTATAATGTATTGACTAATATTTATCCAGTGTTGCTGCTTTTTTGTTCATGTTAGAATGCCCAGTGTAATGCATATTTTGTATGTGACATTAGTAAATTATAGGCGCTCTATGCTGCCATCCCTAAATTATAGTTACAGAAATTTTAGAGCATTCCATGTTGTTGAATTCTCATTAAAGAGTTATTCTGCATGAGACATAGTTGATTGGAACATGAGTTAATGATGTATTGTATTCAATTTAACTGATTAGTATAATTATGTATTGCTTCATATAAGCATTCTTTAATTGAAACTCTACTTTTAGGTCTTAATCAGTTAGGATTTATATAATAGATAGTGTAGTTGACAACAAGTGACAAAGTGTTACTGAACACATCCCATTTTACAGAACAGTTGATTTAATATGTTGTTTAAATAAAAACTATAAAGTATATCATGTCACAAGTGAGATAAAATATTTTCTACATAAAAGCACTTAATCTAAATAGCTCCGATTTGTAACACAAGATTGAAAATAAAACATTTTTTCAATCAAGTTATTGATATTGGCATTACAATTACTAGTTTATTGTACCAAATAGGTGACGATTTGATCTACTTTTGGAATTTATAAAATTATAGTGAACAATCATGTTTCACTGTTTTACTTTATTATAAGAGTTAAGGTTCACAGTTCTTACATTTCCCTGTGACTTAGGTAATATAATTCTATACAGTGATTAATTAACTTCGCTTTAATGTGCTGACATTTTTGTTAAAAATGTAAAACGCCGTGCTCTTTTGTTAATATTTTTCCTATAAGTTTTGAATGTATTTTAAGTTTGACTCAGCAACAGAGTGGATCAACAAGTACAACGCTTTGCAGACGTCATAATGCTATGGTCTTGTCCACAGAACCATATGAATTTTTAAGACTGATCATTTATTCATTATTAAGTTACGCTAGTTCAAGTCACCATATTGATAGAATAATGTGTGTGTGTGTGTTACGTTCATGTAGCTATTTATATGTATGTATGTTGTGATATTGTAGTCCAAAATATTGTATTGTGGACCTGACAGCTTTACAGAGATCCTTACACCGTTTACAATTAGCAATAATAATGTCAATCATATATTATGGTACCTAAGATTAGTAAAATTTTATGTTTAGATAAGATTTCCATTACGAAAATTAAAAATATATTTATACAACTGCGATCTCTCTAACTCTGCCAGGTTACTAAGTGTTGTGGTGTGATTCAAGTGTTTACAGTGTATGTATTTTAGTAGGATTTTGTTTATCATAGATAACATAGGGCTCTGAACACGAAATTAATAAGTTGCAAAAATGATTGACATACCAAATAATCAATGTTAATAAATTATTATTCAAATAATATTTTCACTCAGGCAACAACAGGTTTTATAGCAGCAAAATTTAAGTAACATACCTTTAAATTATTTATTTCGTGTTTAGAGTAACCCTATTTTTATACATACTACTATTTGTTCCCGACGCTTACTTCGCACTCTGTTTCTGAGTCCGTAGTTATAAGGAGTTGTCTGCCTACCGCCTTTACATTATGTCAGTATAGGATAATTAACAATGTAACATAACGGACTTGGTTATACTATTAGTGTAGTCAAAAATAGTAATAAGAGATTTTAAGTCAAAGAAGCAAGTTAAATTGTTTAAAATGTGTTATTATTTATGTCTTAAAGTATTAAAATGGTTATTTCTTATTAATTAGTTTGTAAATGATGATCGTCTGTAAATTAATCGGCCACTTTTCTTTGTATATTTTGCTTAAAACCAATAAAACATAAATGCTTGAAATTTTAACCATATTGTGAATGCATGCATTTTTATAAAACTAAAGACTGACATCACGACAGTCATTTGCTTGAAATGCACAACATTCGTTCTGCCATGTTAAATAAGAGGACAGTAAAGTCAGATTATGAAATGTTTTTCTTTAAATTGTTATATTGGTTTAATTTTATTTCAAATACATTTAATCGAATATATTGTTTTTTCACATAAACTAAACATTGGGGCATAACTTCACGTGACATACTCGTAAAACCATCCGCCTTTCCTGACTTACCGCCGTCTTTATTACTACGGCAGCATTGGTCTGCTGTAAAATTAATTATGAGTAATCTCAAGGATCGCATTTGAATTGTCACTGTCATTCAGTTTTAAACTTATTTTTGTAAGGGCAATTAGTTTATAATTTTTACCAACTTTGTTTGTGTAATGAAATGATGTTGTTTAGTGATGGTTCATCTTCTGCTTCATAGCACTGTTACTATTTTATCGTATTCTCATAGATAGGATTAATGAATGTGCCATGTTTTATTGGTTTTCAGCACATTAAATGTGAATATTTCCATTTTCTACACTCTATCGCATTTTCTTGTAATGGATATAAGTGGACGTTATTTTAAACAACATGCAGACTAAAACAATTCAATTTGTGCAATTGTATTATAAGTAAGTCAAACTGACTACTTAGGCTCACATTGTATGTTTAAAATAATTCATCTTTAAGTATAACCTTATATTAATGTTCTTCAATTAATTCATCTGGTAAAACCTAATTATAATACCTACTTAAATATTGTTTATAATAATTTATGTCTGGAATAAAATTCGTACTCATAATTGCCACAGTTTAAATTGCATTTATCCTTAGACATTTGTTTTATTGAGCTTCTGGATTTCAGTTTTGCGAGTCTAGAATTTAGTGAAAGGGTGTTTTTTTTTGCGTTTTCAAGCTTTTCTGTAATTGATCCATTACGTTGATCAGGGCCTTTATAGATTAATAAATTGGTTTATTGATCAAACAAATTTGAAGAGGCTTTAAATTAGTTACAGTATTTCAATATTTAAACATTTCACCCTCTCACTAATAAGCTCATGTTCCTATACAGATAAGTATGGTACCTATAATATTACTTACAGTTAATATAATGATAAAGTGTAGAAAATAATGCATGGATGGTTTCCATTTTGATATGAAATTGATAAAAAATATTTCCTCTGATTTTAATTGTACCACATTTGACCTATATTTACCAATATTTATAAAAGATTGATATTATAGCGTTTCATTTAATCTCCCAACTTAAACGTAATTACTAAGCTAATATTCACATAATTCACGTAGTTCCATATCAGTCAAGTAGACTATCATTGTACCTAAAGGATGGTCAAAATCGGACATCATGTGGGCTGATATAGTTGTCCGTGTGTTCCGTGCAATGACAACACACTAGGTATTTAAATAATCAAATTACACACCACCGACTAATTAATAGTTTCTCGATATCCCATCTCTGAGGAAATCGTCTCTTTCTTATGTATGTAGCGATAACGACACAATGACTTAGGACAGGGGTTCCCAAAGTGTACGATCAGGCGATCTTACCGGCCAGTGCAAGTCCAGCCTAATTGCGCAAGTGAATTCGGCAAGGCAAAGGGTTTGACCGCCATCAATCGACCAATCACATGTGAGATGAAAGACGATGTGGATTTCCGTCTATGTGATTGGTCGATTGATGGAAGTCAAACCCTTTGACATTAGGCTGGGGTAATGCAGCACTCAGAATTTCGGTTGTGGCTCGTGCAGTAAGTGCCGCTCCGCGCGCCGCCGCGCCTTGTCCCTATCCTGTTGGAACCACATGTTCTCCAGTTCCAATTTATTCCTTTTAAGGAGAGAGAAAGACGTTGATCATGGCTCTGTGACCGTGTGGCTGACTCTACCTTGGCCCATCAGGGATTTTAATTTTGATAGCACAAATATTTAGTCGAAATTATTTGCCAAATATCAGAATTAATCGGTCACTGGTTCAAAAGTTAGAAGGGTTTATAGGTGGCCGATGATCTAGAGAGACTTGGCCACATTTATATCTCAAAAACTATGGCACCTAAGATCTGCTTTTGCCCAGTCAGAGTTCCCATTTTATTCGCTAATTAGTCACAGATGTAGTCGGTGTGTCTAATTAAAAAGATTTACAAGTACAAAAGTAAAAAAATACTTTAAGTAGTTTCTAGCCAATACCTATGATGTCTTAAGGTGGAATGTTTGTTTCGAAATACAAACTTAAATATAAAGTTATTCTATGTTATTATATACCAAAAAAACCGGCCAAGTGCGAGTCGGACTCGCGCACGAAGGGTTTCGTACCATTATCGCAAAAAACGCCAAAAAAACGTTTGCTGTATGGGAGCCCCACGGGTACACTAGTCGACGGCACGAACTATTTTGTGCGCGGGGTTAAAATGCATTTTATATCAACCGACAACACGTGCGGAAGAGATAGATGCTGTGATGAGCAGTAGGAAGCTAGTTCGCGTACGAATACACACTTGCAAATGTGTAGCGAAATGGATAATGATTTAGGACGAAACCGAGCGCGCGAAATTTTATAAACAGACCTTTGGCAGTCTAGATATCATGAAAAAACGACAATCTATCTGTTCAAAATAAAAATATTTGCATTGTTGAACTACTAATCTATCCCTGTATGGAGGTCGTTTTAAAATTTTCCGTCTTCTTAAGGTATTTATTTGCATCCAAGATGCGTTAAAATTAGTGTCGAAATGTGGAACTTTCGACGCTCATAACTTTCAAATATTTTCTTTTTTGGCTTCCATACAGGGCTAGATAATGATGAGAAAAATTGATATCACTTTTTATTTTGAACGTACATCGTCAAACAGTGGAATAATCTCTAGACTACGTTTGTATGGAAGAATTTTCGACTAGCGTAACCTTAAATATTAATTTTATTCTGTTTTTAGTATTTGTTGTTATAGCGGCAATAGAAATACATCATCTGTGAAAATTTCAGCTGACTAGCTATCACGGTTCATGAGATACAGCCTGGTGACAGACGGATCGCGGAGTCTTAGTAATAGGGTCCCGTTTTACCCTTTGGGTACGGAACCCTAAAAAGGAAAGCAGTATGCATTTCCTAGCAACAAATCAACAATAAATATAATGTAATTATTTATCGAACATAATGTGGCCTTTAGTCGCTGGCAGATCGCTGCCGATCCTGTGCGCTCCGTTTCATTTATGTTTGTTAAGTAAGAAAGAGATAGATGCGCGTGTAACTACTTAGAGCGAGGAGATTAAAATTACTACTCAGGTTTACATTAAAGAGTACGATCATTGTAGGGATTTTAGTAATAATACTGCTATTTATAGCTATATATTTTAATAATGATAATGTTATTGGCATGGTTAGTGCAAAGAGTTGAAATTCTTTTTAACCGACTTCCCAAAAAGGAAGAGGTTCTATGTTCGACATTATGTGTTTTTTTTATGTATGTTCATCGTTATCTCTGTAATTGTGGACCGATTTCGAAAATTATTTTTTTGTTTGAAAGAGTAGGTATGTTCCGAAATTGGTGAAGATCTGATGAAGAAATTCGAAGATATACAACAGAACTCTTCAATAAATAACGGCAAATCTCTCGGGATTGCTGCCATCGCATGTCTGATTATTGTTTATACCATTTCATAACATAACATGAAACATCACGCCAGTACCTACGCTCTTAAGGGGTACACAGATCTCTCATTTTAACGGTTATATTAAACTTTCATGATATTCGGGTAATACATTCTGGCGATAGGTAACTTACTAAACAACTTGCCTATTAGGTAAATAGTACAACTATAAAGTGTAAATTAAAAAAAAACTACCGACATCCAAATAAAACTACAAAGTGAAAAATAACTTTTTTTAAGGTTACACTAGTCGAAAATTCTTCCATACAAACGTAGTCTAGGGATTATTCCATTGTTTGACGATGTAAGTTCAAAATAAAAATTGTTATCAATTTGTCTAATCATTATCTAGCCCTGTATGGAAGCACAAAAGTAAAAAAAGAAAATATTTGAAAGTTATGAGCGTCTAAAGTTCCACATTTCTACACTAATTTTAACGCATTTTTGGGCGCGAATAAATACCATAAGAAGACGGAAAATTGCAAAACGGCCTCCATACAGGGATAGATTAGTAGTTCAAAAATGCAAATAAATTTATTTTGAACAGATAGATTTAGTCGTTTTTTCATGATGTCTAGAATGCCAAAGGTCTGTTAATAAAATTTCGCGCGCTCGGTTACGTCCTAAATCATTATCCATTTCGCTAAAAATTTGCTAAAGTGTGTATTCGTAAGCGAACTAGCTTCCTACTGCTCATCACAGCATCTATCTCTTCCGCACGTGTTGTCGGTTGATATAAAAAAATCGGTACCTACGAAAGACACCGACTACCAAAATTAAAGTTATTTTTCACTTTGTAGTTTTATTTGAAAGTCGGTAGTATTTTTTTGTTATTATTGTTGTGTTTTATTTAATTGTCAGTTGGAATGGTAACTGTCGAACTGATAATTGCCTGAAATTTATATAATTATTGTGTTTAAAATCTTAAATAATCACGGTTTGTAGAAATTTACCTATTATAAATATTACAGCAAACATAAAGTGATGACTGTAACTATATGTAATTATTTTGTAGGTATCAGCAAACTTAATTTAAAAATAAAAAACCGGCCAAGTGCGTATCGGGCCACGCGCAGTAATAGGGTTCCGTTTCATGTAACAACAACAAAACCCTCTTCTTAGTCCGCATTATTATGCAACTTCGGAACCCTAGTATTACGCGTGGCCCGACACGCACTTGGCCGGTTTTTTTGAGATATAAATTTGGCCAAGCTGGGGAGAGTCTCTCCCCAGATCGACCACCCTTCTAACTTTTGAACCAATGACCGACTAATTCTGTTATTTGGCGACTAATTAGCGACTAAATATTTGTGTTATCAAAATTAAAATCCCTGATGGTGGCCAAGCCAGATTCAGCCACACTCTGTGACTTCGTCGTCCACAGTAGTCGTTTGGCGGCCCGATGACGGCTCCAGCGTAAACAACACACCATGCAGTAACGAGAGCGGGTTTAATGATGGATTATACGTGGATTTTCGGTGCCGCAGAAGTGATAATTTTGCTTATTCACATATTCACAAAGCCTGCTCATGATGATTTTCGATAAAAAGTTGTCTTCCTCGTGGTCGTGGTTTTGTATCTGTTTAGTTCACAAATATCTCATTACAGCAGCCTAATTGCGCGGCAAAGCGAAGGATTTGATCTCATCAATCGACCAGCACGTGTGAGATGAAAGACGCGTTGTGGATTTCTGTCGATGATGTGATGTGATCGATTAATGGGTCAAATCCTTTCCCTTGCCGAATTCACTTACGCAATAAGGTTGCTGGTGTCCCAATTTTCAAAAGGAGTACTGTTAAGGAACGCCTCAGGATAGTAAACTGCTTCATCCGCTTGTAGCACTTAGATAGACTGTATTCAATTTCTGAGCCCTCAAACGACTTATTAAGAAGTATGTCATTAATAGCAGGTGCACTGTTGTTTTTCGGAGTCAGTATTGCATGTTCGCACAGCCAATCCATACATTTCGTTTGTATATTAAAAACATAAGGATACACTCTTACTGTTATAGTTATCACTACCTACTGTAGCCAGTCGAGAAGGTTCTCCAGCAGACGTATCTCCTCTTAGATGGACTCTCATATTTCTTTTTACCCGACTGCCGAAGGAGGGTAATGTGTTTATCAGTCTATGTATGTTTGTTCCTATGTGGCGTTCTAGAGACCAAACGCATGGGCCGATTTTGATGGTTCTTACGTCAATCGATTCGTCTTAACCCTGCGAGTGTCACTGGCTACATTAAAAATGGAAAATAGGAAAAAGGCGGTTTTTGGGCGCCAAATTGTGGAGGCCCAAATTATTTTTTCTTCAAAACCTGTCGTGTGCCGTATCAAAATAAAGGGTTTCAAGAGGTGATTTCAAAAATATAAAACACTTGTTTAAATGTAGGTATATAAGGTAGATATAATCTATAGGTACTAATATTATAAAGAGGAAAAATTTGTATTTTTATATGTAACGAATAAACTTAAAAACTACTGAACCGATTTCAAAAATTCTTTCACCGTTGGTATAGGCTACACTATCCCCGAGTGACATAGGCTACTTTTGATCCCTGTATTCCCACGGGAACCGCGAGGCGTCCGCTAGTTATTTATATGTGTTTAACTATCTGGGGACCAGACCTTTGAAAGGCGTGCCAGCCAAGCAGCACACATAGCTGTATAGTCACTGGACAACAGAATTTTTGAAAACTCGTGGCTTTTATACTTTCTGTACAAGGGCTGTATATTCGGCTACCCAGCTCCTATAACGCTCGAGTTGGCCCCAAATTAACCAGCCCTGAGCATTATAGTAGCTTGTTAACAGCTGTCGAACATTCTAAGAGCTGTACATGGGCTGTATAATGGCTTAAGACAGCTATTAATAGGCCTCTATCCAGCTCCTTTAATTCTCTTAGATAGCCAACAGATGGATTATGGCTTAGTAACGGCTATTGTTAAATCTACAAAGAAATGTATATCAACTAAAACAATTTTTGCAGCGTGCACACTGCGAAGTGTTACGTCAAGGCGATCTTATTATTTCTGTGGCAAATAATAATTTCTAATTTAAGCCAAGTTATTTATCACGTTTGTTTTGTATGTCTATTGGTAAATTGTACTGCGGGTGCCACTTTACTGTCAATATATCTTTGTGATATTATCAACTATTACACGCGCCATCGAAATAATATAGTTTTACTAATATGGTACAAGTGTGCAATTTTGGTGTTTACCGCTGAGGCGCCATTGAGACCCGAGCCGTAGGTGAGGGTCTTAAGAGAGCCGAGGACGGCATCATACGACGTTTTTCAACACACTTGTGAAGAAAATAATACTAAAAAATCATTTTCAACAGTAAAAACGAGTTGTGAAAATATTTCACAATGGCGGGCATAATTAATCAGTTTTCCTATGCGCGCGCATTTAACAATGGCGATGGGCCATAGATTAAAAGAATGAGGTTTCTTTTTTTTAGCTTTTCGTGGATAGTGTTTTAGAAGTTTTTTCTAGCCACGTACAAAATAGGGAATTTAAATTTTTCTTAATTACAGAGCAAATAAAATTTATATTTGAGTGAAAGTTTTATTTATTAAGCACGTACAAGTTGAAAATATCTATATAAATATGAAGTTGCATGAAATGAGCAAGCAATAGGTATTACATTAATTTATTTGTACTATTAAGCACGATCTTTTTGTATCGAAACTTTTTTTAAGAACAAAGCAACTCAACCAATAAATTAAAAAAAACTATAACTCACTTGTGAATAATAGCAATGAAAAAGTCACAGTTTGATATCAGGTATCATTATGTGCCTAATTGCGGTGAAATTAGAGCCACTTTATGAGCAAGTGTGTTGAAAAAATTAATGTTACACTAGTCGAATTTTTTTCCATACAAACGTAGTCTAGGGATTATTGCACTGTTTGACGATGTATCTACGTTCAAAATAAAAAGTGATATCAATTTGTCTCATCATTATCTAGCCCTGTATGGAAGCAAAAGTGTAAAAAAATAAAATATTTGAAAGTTATGAGCGTCGAAAATTCCACATTTCGACACTAATTTTAACGCATTTTTGGGCGCGAATAAATACCATAAGAAGACGGAAAATTGCAAAACGGCCTCCATACAGGGATAGATTAGTAGTTCAACAATGCAAATAATTTTATTTTGAACAGATAGATTTAGAAGTTTTTTCATGATATCTAGACTGCCAAAGGTCTGTTTATAAAATTTCGCGCGCTCGGTTTCGTCCTAAATCATTATTCATTTCGCTACAAATTTGCAAAAGTGTGTATTCATACGCGAACTAGCTTCCTACTGCTCATCACAGCATCTATCTCTTCCACACGTGTTGTCGGTTGATATAAAATACATTTTAACCCCGCGCACAAAATAGATCGTGCCGTCGACTAGTGTACCCTTAACCGACGAAAACGCACTGATGAGCAAAAAAAAAACTAATAGGTATACTTTTTTTTCGCTTTTCAGTTTACTTATTTTCAACAGAAGCGGTTCAAACTAAAAATTCAGTGGACAAATTATCAATAAATCCTTTTTTCTAACTGGGGAGACTCTGGACGGGGTCGCCACCGTCTGATGGCGGACGCGGTGGGGCCGCAGGGGAGGAGTAGTGTCGGTATAGCGTTGGCAGCTCTCCCTATCCACTGCGGCTGAAAAATGGTAGGTGGTGGGGCCTTGACCCGTCACAGGGGGACACGGGGAAGTAACTATTTAGTAATCTGTGACACGGGGTCGTCTGGCGGCTATGTGCTGGTTTGGTCCCTGGGGTGGTCACGCCAGCGTACAGTGTGTTCTGGTGCACCGGTGATGGGGGTTACCCCCCAGAGGAGGATCCGGTGACGGACAGCCGCGGCAGGTTCGCGGTGGGTGCTAACGCGTGCCCGTGTTCCCAGCGGCACTGGAGGACACCGTGGAGTTTTAGTGAGTTGGAGTCCCACATAACTGCGCTGTCTCCCCTTGGTAGCGGAGTATGCATGAGCATTTCACCACAACAACAAAAAAAAAGGGGACACTTTGCTTTGTAATTTAAAGGTTATTTTTACGAAAACGGATCCCTGAATCGAAAAATGGTTTTGACAGACCCGTAATATTTTTAATGACCTATCCAACGATACCCCCACCATGGGATAGACGAGAAAAAATAAACATCCCCACTTTACGTGTATAGGTGGTAGGTACCCAAAAAAAATCTTTTCATGGTTTTATTTTATCACTTTGTCGGCGTGATTTGAATCCCTTGAGCGCTAATTAGTAGACACAATAGAAAACAATTGTTTTAATTACCATTTGTCCCTTTGAGCGCGCAAGCGCTATGCATATCTGATAAGGACCAAGCTATTAATACGGCATTATTCATAATAACCGGGCAATTAGAAAAATGGCCCTATTTATATATTTTTCAACACACTTGCTCATAAAGTGGCTCTTATTTCACCGCAATTAGACACATAATGATACCTGTTATCAAACTGTGACTTTTTCATTGCTATTATTCACAAGTGAGTTATAGAGTTTTTTTTTTAATTTATTGGTTGAGTTGCTTTGTTCTTAAAAAAGTTTCGATACAAAAAGATCGTGCTCAATAGTATAAATAAATTAATGCACCTATTGTTTGCTGATTTCATGCAACTTCGTATTTAAATAGATAATTTCAACTTGTACGTGCTTAATAAATAAAACTGTAGCGGCACCAGCGCCGCCACTTACGAACTAATGACATGACGTCACACAAATCCTGCATCACGCAAGTAACGTTTTCGGCGCGATTAGAACACATACAACAGTCCGACAACAACCGTCGGGCAATTGCCCGGACCAGACACAACACCCGTCTGGTCGGAGGATCCTCCCTTTTCTATGGAGGTTTGTGGGACTTTACACCCTGTTCCGCATACCCTCAAAACTTTCCCTCAAATATAAATTTTATTTGCTCTGTAATTAAGAAAAAATTAAATTCCCTATTTTGTACGTGGCTAAAACACTATCCACGAAAAGCCAAAAAAAAGGAAACTTCATTCTTTTAGTCTATGGCCGACCGCCATTGTTAAATGCGCGCGCATAGGCAAACTGATTAATTATGTCCGCCATTGTGAAAATATTTCACAACTCGTTTGTACTGTTGAAAATGATTTTTAGTATTATTTTCTTCACAAGTGTGTTGAAAAACGTCGTATGATACACGTGTGTATTGATGATTACCGTCCTCGGCTCTCTTAAGACCCTCACCTAAGGCTCGGGTCTCAATGGCGCCTCAGCGGTAATCACCAACATTGCACACTTGACCATAATGTACTATAACCATTAATGTACACACACATAATACATAGACAATTAATTTAAATTTTTTTAATTTTTTTTTCAATTAATTTTTCTTGGACGAGTTGTGAAATATTTTCACAATGGCGGGCATAATTAATCAGTTTGCCTATGCGCGCGCATTTAACAATGGCGGTCGGCCATAGACTAAAACGACAATTAATTTTTTTGTTTTTTAAAGAAGGAACAGAAAATAGGTACAGGCCTATATGTGTAGGCAATATGATAAAAACTAGGTATTAAAATACTTAATTAAATTGGCCGGGCTTTCTGAATGATGCCCATCACTTATTGGATTTTAATATAGAATAGCGACGTACGATTACCTACTATAATTTAAGTAACAAAGTCGGCCGAGGCTCCTATTTCTGACTGCAGGGTCTAAAGTAACTTAACATGAAGAAGATGACTGATTCACTAGCTTTGCTCACTCACTTCAGCTCCCGTCATCTCCTTCCTCCGTGTCGGGGTGCCCTAAGCTCACGAGCTCGCTTCGCTCGCTCTTGGACTAAGTTATTGATCATAATTATCGAATTGCGCAACCGTTACGTAGCAATATTCATAATGACCATACAATGCTACTTTGACCTGAACGCGGTATTTCTGGAAAAGCTTGATAGGCTCCTAAACAACTGCATCCGGTTGATTTCAACCAGTGCTATTCTCTAAGGATACAGCAAATGAGGCAATATGACCATGTGTCGAGCTGCAGATCTGAGCTCAAATGAATGCCCGGGCAGGGGCTAAATTTGGGTTCAGTCTCATTTCAGCACCCTCACCCTCAAAAATCATGTAAGGTTCACAATAAAAATAGAAACACAGTATTCTAGTGACAAAACATCAGCTTGATTATATCAATGTTTAATTTAATTTTGTTGATTTGATATTTAAAAAATTTAGATTTTATTCATTTACTTTTTTATTTGATTTCATAGTTTTTTTTTCAATTAATAAGTGATACGGTGTCGAGATGGGACTATACATAAATGTAATCCTAAAACCCATTTTTACTCAACACTGATTCATGCCAGTCGTCGGATTTCGTTCAAAGCAATGTTCATAGGGTATAATCGGTCAAATAAAGAAGCGGCTGGTGTAGTCCCATCTCGGCACCGTATCACATAAAAATATAAAAACCAGCCAAGTGCGAGTCGGACTCGCCCCGCCCACGTAGGGTTGCGTACCATTATCGCAAAAAACGGCAAAAATATCACGTTTGTTGTATTCCCATACAACAAACGTGACCAACACCCACTTGAGTTTTATTTGATTAGTGATTTGTTTGATTGTGTTTTATTTTTATTTGATCAGTTTTTAGGGTTAGGTAGGGACTCCGCGGTCCTTTTGTCTGTCTGTCCGTCTGTCACCAGGCTGTATCTCACGAACCATGATAGCTAGACAGTTGAAATTTTCACAAATGATGTAAGTATTTATATTGCCGCTATAACAACATATACTAAAAACAGAATAAAATATATATTGAAGTGGGGCTCCCATACAACAAACGTGATTTTTTTGCCGTTTGGTACGGAAACCTACGTGCGCGAGTCCGACTCGCACTTGGCCTGTTTTTTTGTAAATAATTTAGATTCCAAAAATCAATTCAGTGTCAATAATGACGGTATAAAAGAGAAAAGTCTAGAAATCGGATTGACGGACAGGAGACGGGACGAAATTATAGGAGTTCTGTTTTTGCCATTTGACTACGGAACTCCAAAAATACCTAACTAATGAAAACCTAGTTTACATAGTTATGTATCAAAGTTGCAACCGAAAAACCTAAGTTACTTGGAGTTCAGAGTCATAGGGTTAAAAGTTAACGATGGCCTTTTGTTTGGCCTCGATGAACTAAATGAATGATTCATTTTGGTTTACATTATCCACATATACAATACAAGGTTAGTTAGTTGCTCTGAGAGTTGATCTGACGAGTAGACGTGTTTTGTGTTTTCCCTGTGCATGTGAATATTCTTATGTTATTCTGTTAACGGTCAAGTGAGTATTTGTTTATATTTAATTATAAATTATTACCTAATGCGGATGTTTATTTGGATAAAGAACCTGCTATTTTATACAAACGATTTTTTTTATATAATTTGGGTACTTATACAATGCAATGGCATTCCATTTATGCCATCAATTTACCTGTTAGGTACATATATATTATACCTACATCAATTCCCCGCTAGGTCTACATACAAGTCTCGTTATTATTATTATAACGGATCACTTTTACTCTCACGTTGGTGGGTAGGCAGGTATAACTACATCTAAAAAAATTCATTCAGTTTGACGACCGAAGTAGGTAATTGTGTTTACTTCGTAGTTTTATCACGTTTAACACTTTGTTGATTCGATCGATAACTTGGCATTGACAAAAGTTACGAATAAACAATAAAACATGTCTTGAAATTGATAACAGCACGGGGTTATACCGAATTCATTCTTATTAATTAGATTATAAACTGAGAAATCGAACTAGTTAAATAAATATTGATTGTATTTTTTTGCCAAGGTATATATAGATATCATTACCGTGTCAGAGCGGTACCATAATTATAAAGTCATTCTCGGTTCTCC
Organism: Orthosia incerta; assembly: GCA_948252205.1. Lineage (NCBI taxonomy): Eukaryota > Metazoa > Arthropoda > Insecta > Lepidoptera > Noctuidae > Orthosia > Orthosia incerta. The sequence goes on along the minus strand of OX411753.1, from coordinate 21,232,469 downwards.
CTAGGTACTACTTTATTTCATTTTAGGCTGAATTAAAATTGAATTCCATACATAAGTTTTGTAAATTTAGTCTTGAGTTTTACGATCTCAGATATACTCGTATTCCCCGTTGATGTATCCTCATGCGATACGAATAGCCAATTCCGTTCAGGCTATTGCATACATAGGATGCCAAACATTCCTACATAGGTATGTAGTTAGTTACCTACTTGGGTAAGTTCGCTAGCCTAATTTTAACACTTTCGCTGCCATGGTATCGGCTCGCACGAGACACAATGGTTTTTTAATCGTTTCAGTAATTACGGCAGCGAACGTGTTGAATGCTTTAAATGATTTTAAATCTAAGTCTTCTCTGATTCTCTCTGTAGGTAAAGGGCAGTATGCCAAATCTTAAACTGTGTTCACCTCCTCGTTAACCCGAGTTGAAGATGTGCAAGTGGGGCTGCGAAGAGCATTTTGGTTGCCTTACCAACGCGGCGAACGTTGGTAAGGCATTGCCGTACCGTACCAGTGTGTGCTTAAAAATGCGATGGATTCTATTCGTATTGTATGAGGGATTCAAGGATACCGAACGGTAGGTTTCGGGTATCCGAGTACGCAACTCTCCTGGCACACTTTACAACTCTGGATATGCTGATGGATAAGGAGACGAGGGTGATATCCAGATTCTTACTATCCGCCAAAGTGGTAATTATCCGGATTCGTGATTTTCGCCAAAGTGGCTGAGGCGTCAGGACCATGTCAGGACGGTGACACGAGCACATACGCGCTTTAATTTTAACACGCTTTTATTAGCTTGGTATGTATCTATGTAACGGCATCTTTGAACGTGATTTTCACCCCCTTCAAAACGTGGGATTGATTTGAAACTTTGCACACTTATCAAGAACCGATGACAGTGCAATAATTTAGTCAAAGTCAAAGTCAAATATGTTTATTCAACTTGGTTCGAATTTACAAGTAATGAAAGTTGAATCTACCGTGCGCGTTTAAATAGTTTGTCCCATTAGCCTTACCAAGATCCTCAGAATTAGCGACTTTTTAGTTCAATTTACCATTAAAGCGTGTTTTTTAGTTTTTAGAACTACAATTTATTTATTCGCGTAAGCGCGTTTTCGAAGCCTTCTTGTCGCACAACAAAGCCTGCAAAGCAGCTGAAAAGTGAAGAACACAGTCAGCTTCATAGAAATCGCACCTTTTTCTCCTAATCTCCTTCAAAATAATTTAAAACATATTTATTAATTCAATGGTAAGAGTATGACTATAGTACATCATAATTGTGAAATACAATTTAATCAGCTCTCAGAAAAAGGTTTTTGGTTTTATTATTCAAGGCATGAAATAAAACGGGATAACAGAATGCAAGAAAATTAAGTTTAGGATTGTTTTTCTTGCTGAACTTGTTCGATTGCGTTCACTTCAAAGTATGGATGGTGAATGACTGTCATTTGACCTTGATCAGCCGTTTTATAGCCGTCTAGGGCGGTCCAATTAAGTGGCATCTGTAATGCATATTTTGAAAACAGTTATTTAACGGCCGTGGTCTGAAGAAGAATTGTGTGATTTATGAAATCTAACTTGTTTATCTAGAGGTTGTTATTCATACTTTCAGCAGATACCTACCAATATCACAGATAATATTATGCTAGACCAATACATGGGTTCAATTCACGCGTTTTTATCTGGACAGGCTTGAATGCTATTTTCGGGGAGGTGCGATTTTTGTGATACCTACAGGTATATCCAAAAGGCACATTCCGGTACCTAAAAACCGATCACATTGTCTGTGCATGTCCATTTCGGCTATAAGCAATCATCATTCTCAAATCAAAAGCCCGAATAGCTTTTACGGGATTAAATAGAATCTTGATGTTCCAACGATGATATAATAGATCATCGTTGGAACATCCATAAGTTTTTAAAGGTTCAATATATTTTTTTTACCTGTCATGAATATACTTTGACAATGAAATATAGGTATCATTGCATTTTTGAATGTTTCAGAAAATGGAGGGCATAGCGTGGACCTTTTTAGTCTTCACGATACTTTGTATTCAATGGTCTGGTCAACAGACTGTGGATGCTGATATAGCAGAGAGGTTCGTAAATGCTAATAAATTGGGAGGGATATATTTACTAATGATATTGTGAGAGTTCTGGGGCCATTTTGACGTGGCCGACTGTCGTGGCCCGCTCCCAAGTGTGCCGACGATCTTGAAAGAAGCTTTGTGCTACGGAGAGCTCCTAAAGACTGCGTAAAACAGATTCACTAAATTGCGAACCTCTATTTTTCAGCACGACAATGCCAAATATTCAAACCACAATGCCAATAATTCAAAAAGAAAATATAATAGCAAATGCTATAAACAATTTTGGATACAAACTACTGGTCAAAATGATGAACGAAAAGAAAAATAATAACATTGTAGTATCACCTACAGGTGTTGCTGGTAAGCAATTTACTTCACTATTTTTTTTAATATAACATCACGCCTATATTTAATTCCATGTAATAGGAATATTTCTTAAACCTAATCCTAAACTAGATTCCTTTATTGAAATCATTTACGAGGCATGGCCGTAAATAGGTGCAATAGCCGCAGTAGGTCGCCTGTGGTCACAATAACGGTAACTATAAGCTGGCCCGTAGTATATTAATACATTATTCGTATAGCTAGACACGCGACAGCGTGTCAAGCCAAGTTCAAGCAAAAAGGATATTCTTAACGGAGACAATCTGCCAACCATAGATTTGTAACGTACGGTAACTTGGGTCAGTAATCTGAAACAATGGGCAGAAATGGAAATATAGAAGGTTGTCAATTTTGCACGCATGTAGCTAAGGCATCGTATTGTGTACAGTGCGTGACATGGAAATTGAGAATTGACACACCACATGGTTTGACTTGCGCAGTAAACGATTTAAAGGTCTCTTTAGTGGTATGAGGTCTGAGGGCGGGCAGGGACCGCGCGTCATCGGTTCGGCCGCAACAGCGGTCAGAGTGCGGGAGGCACGGTATTACGGCACGGTGCTCGTCAAGTCTCATCTTTCGTGGCACTGGTGGCACACACTGTTTCTAATAGAGTACGTAGTTTGCAAAAAATATAAATTTAGACCGTCAGAAAGATAACCAAAATATATTGGACACGTATTTTATACTCGATTAGGCTCGCGTTTGACCACTACCTCGCCTGATGGTAAGCGAGATAAGTCTAGGTAAGATAAGGTCGAAGTTAAGGTTAGGTCCTGAGTTCGATTTCTGTTGGATAGAGTTTAAACTCTTTGCGCACTTACGCAATACGGCTGGATCTGAGGTCCAGTAGCGCGCGCGTCGGACACGTATCTTTCAGCAACAGTGCTGTCGTTCGCTACAAAGGCAAAAGTGCAACAAGAACAATGTTGCTGAGAGTACCGACCCTTGAGGGACCCCGGCATTGATACCCAGTTGGTCAGACGAGCGTCCATCAATAACCACTCGAATGGACCGGTCCCTCAGGAATCCAAACGCACAGATCACTGGGCAGACCGAATGAAGGAAGCTTACCAATAAGGCTTTCATGCCAGACCCTGTCAAAAGTTTTCGAGATGTCGAGATGTACTTGATCACAACTGGCGAAATGTGGGTGTGCATTCTGCCAACCTATCCGGGGATTACAGGCGTGATGTTGTGTTAGTTAAGTATGTTCTAAATATCTATTGTTTTAGGTTTGCTTGCTATGACTCTACTCGGAAGTGTCGGGACAACACACAATGAAATCGCCGAGACCCTCGGTTTTTCCCAAGGTAAAAATTTATAGTCGCCACTCGCCATTAGTTGCGTAAAGCTAGCTTGACATAACATGTTTGTTTCTTATTTGTAAAATGTGAAGGTGTGAATTTTATCGCATGTGTGGATGGACTATAGATGTTGCTATAATCTCATGTCTCATTGTAATATGGTAGGTATATTTGGTACAGGTAGGTACTCATATTTTTAATACCTACCTGTGTGTACCATGACTGGACTCGTTAAAAATAAAATGTTTTTATTATATTTTCTCGTAAATTTTTATGCATGACTGTGTATTGTAGACTACAAAAGATTTACCTTCAACAGATATATTAAAAAACCGCAAAAACCACGAACAGTTCGGCGAACTTCTGCAGGCTTTAAATACTAACGTTTCCTCTACAACTTTGTACGCTGACGCGATATTTGTGGATGCGCACGCGCCGTTACGAGAGCTGTACCGCAACTATCTTTACGACGTGTACCGCGGGGATGTATTCAGTGCCAATTTCAGCCAGACTGAAGAAATTAAGAATATTATTAATGAGTGAGTTTACAAGAATTTTAATATAAATTGCCCAGTGAATTAATTACAGCTATTGTCCTAAGTACTAACTGTAAAAATAAGTAGACTGATGTTTAACCTACTTACTTAATTTATTTGACCTAATGACCAGCGTGTATCGTCCTCTTTTCAGATGGGTGAATAATCACACAGAAGGCAACATAGAGAAATTCTTAAAACATCCACTTCCTATATCTACCAAAGTGGTACTGTTAAGTGCACTTTACTTTAGAGGCCAGTGGGAACACCCTTTTTTACCGGAGTACACTGCAAGGTAAGACATTACCTCTGAACACAGATTACCTCCCTGGTAATATGTGCCTCAACTATAGCTCCTACCTTTATTTATCTACCCACAAAACGAAGCAACTGCAACTAACTTGTACTACAGTCAGCAAAGAAAGTTGTTTACTTTAAATAAATCCAATTTCACACAAAATTATTCGATAAGAATTTCATGTTGTCTACAGCTTGCGAATGTTTTATTTTTACGTGATAAACTTATGTGATAAAATAGCATCACAAATTGGCCTTTCCAGTGTTATCAGATACGACTGAATCGCAACTCTAAGAAACACGACAGCAGTTGACCTCTGCAACTTTGTTTCTGAGGATACTTACCTATCTATATATAGTTGATCTAAATGCAGGGTTTTATTTAATTGAGATTTTCACTGATAAATTCTCAGTATTAATCTAGCAATACTGTGGAATATAAGCAAAAAGTTGGCGTTCCTAAAAGCTTGCTAAGGTGACTTTGAACGAAGGCAAGGAAACATTCTCCAACACCTCAATTAGCAAGGAAATCCTAATGACAGTTTTTCTGTACTAAATGTATTTTGTAACACATTCCAGGATGTCTTTCAAAAGACCAACAAATGAAGTCATGGCTGATCTAATGTTAAGTTTCGGAACCTATCGGTATTTATTTTCTGAGAAACATGGTACGTCTTTGTCTTACATTATTGTGTCTAATGATTGCCGACGCTAACCATTCGTGGTCGAGTTTTTATTAAACTAATGACCGTTTTTGTTTACAGATTTGCATATAATAGCATTGCCGTATAATGACAGCGAAACAACAATGTACGCCTTAAAACCTAGGTTCCCTAATAAATTATCATTGTTAGATCTTATGGAAAAGATAGACTATGAGCATATTGATGACATTATAAACCAGATGATCCCTAGAAAATGTGTTGTGCGGTTCCCTAAGATGGAAATTAAAAGTAGTACCACTTTAGAGAATGCTTTGAAAGCTATCGGGATTAAAACCATGTTCATACCAGAGGAAGCAAATTTCGCTCTTATGATCAATAGCAATACAGTCGTGAATAAGACTGAAGACGAAATAATTACAAAAATAAGGGACGGAGAAGTTCAATCAAAAGCCGAAAGGAATGTATTAGACAGCCTCCCTAATCCAGGAATTCATGTAGACTCCATATTGCATGATGTAAAATTAACTATAAATGGTATGTGGTATTATATTTTGATTTTTAAACAATTTGCTACGCATGTATAGCACAGATACTCTATCATGAAGTTGTTGGTCCACAATCAGCACTGACACGCATGAAAACGTGTGCTTGGTCAGAGCGTGATGGTTGCGCCTACGTAATATGGCGTGCCATAACATTAGGGACATAACAAAACCATGCAAAACCGCATCCGGTTCCATGTTTTTGAGAACCGGGTCTGGTAGGCAGTTAGAACCGGGAGCACCGGTTCCCCCGGTTAAGGGCTGATATTTTTTTGTTTTTGAATAAATCTTAGAGAATTTGACAGGATAAGCAATTATCACTAGGATTATGAAATAAAATTGTTTAAATTTGTCTAATCAACATATATATTTGCAAGTTTTGTAACAAATCATTCTTTAGTAACAATACTAGGTACAATTCTTCATAATTTTCTTATATTTTTTTTTATTTCTGGTAGTTATGTAGGTACTTTTCCTTATAATTATCTTATATTAATTATTAGTAGTTATGTACTTTTCTTTTGGATTATATAGGTATCCAAAACCAATGAATATTAGCGAATCTTATGTAGGACTTTTTTGTGCACAGTTAAATAAGGAGTAAACTTGCTCTTGCATAAATTGCAGAAATACCAAAATTTTATGAGAATTAAGCAAAAATCTGATTTTAGGACCATTGACAGTTGTTTTTTTAACTCTCATATGATTTTAATGGACTTTTCAGACAACATTACTACTAAAGAAATAATTAATAATACATAATTCCGGTGAAAATACTGAACTAGGAATCAATATTCGCAGATTGGCCTCCAATTACAGATATTTTCCTATCGTTATTTCTCACATTTCATTTTGTTCGAAACTATATCATTATTTCTGTCAATGAAAAACACTGTAATGAGGTACATTTCAGTTCCGTTAACTTTCTCTAATGCCGTATTTTGAGTACCCAAAATAGATAATATTGCGCATAAAACACATAATTTGACTAGCCTAAATTACCATACGCACAGATTTAGTACAAACAATAAACACAAAAAAAAGATTTATGGCTCATATCTCAATAGCCGAGTACCCAGCCTAATTGCGTAAGTGAATTCGGCAAAGCAAACAAGTCGATTCTTTCCCAAAAACAACTTTACGTATTGCTATTACACTCTGAAACGGAAAGGTTATGCTCCTTTCCATTACCAATATTTTGACATAGAATTGATTGTAAAGAATGAACGAAAGCGGAAGAATCGAGATAAAACTTCACTATTGGTATTGTGTAATGCAAATGTCAAGTATATTTGACAAGCGTTAAACCCGTTTGTACTATTTTCAAATTAGTTTCAATATACCGAAAAAGTTAAAAGAAATGATTCTGATTCTTTGAAAGAATCGACTCGTTTCCTTTGCCGAATACACTTACGCAATTAGGCTGCCGGTCTGGGTGCATGCGCTACATAACATAAACTGCTACAGTCCCTAGCATAGTTTACAGAATAAACACTTATTATAATTTATCCATTTACAAGTTCCTTTAGCACACAAGCTCTATTTACTTATGAAGTAATGACCAAACAGGTTTGATTCTCTAGGATTCTCCAGCCCGTTCCATCATCGGACTACCAGACGTACGGCGATGCGTCATCGATACATGGTGGACATCCCACCCATACGCACAAAACGTTTTGGGGACACTTTTATTATGCGTACAGCTAAAGAGTGGAATTCCCTGCCGGAATCTGTGTTTCCCGATAGCTACAATCTAGGGGTCTTTAAGTCAAGAGTGAATAGGTTTCTTCTAGGCAAGCGTGCTCTATCGTCGACCACATCATCGCTTACCATCAGGTGAGATAGTGGTCAAGCGCAAGCCTATAGATAATAATAAAAAAAAAAAAAAAAAAAAAAAGGTTCCTGAGATGAAAATTTGTGGTTTATGAATACGAACCCATGCATGACTATTGGAATTTTTTAAAGTAAATAATAAAATTATTTGTTTTAGAATATGGGACGGAGGCAGTGGCTGCTACAAGCGCAATATTAGCCCGTTCAGCTGAACAGTTCTATGCAGACTCACCATTTTATATCTTTATAAGAAATGAAAGGACTAAACTTGTGACCTTTAGTGCTGTTATATTTGATCCAACAAATTAATTAAAGCTAACTATTGTAATTTAGTAACTTAACTGCATCAAATACAAGAAAGAGTGCAGGCTTCTTCTGGGTAAGCTCACTCCATCGTCGACTTTGTCTCTGTCACCTCTGACCTAGACTAGAGTCAAGAGCAAACCCATCACAAATAAAAAATAAATAAAAAAACTAAAATTTGTCATAATGTAGGTAATGCAATTTTGAAATAGAATAAGAAAAATGTTTAAGCTATGAAATAAACTTTATATGATACAAGCATTTAAAACTATGAATATTGGATATAATCTTGTTATCGTTTTTATCTTAATATACTAATAAATTGTTTATCTGTTATTCTTCAATCTTTTTATTTGTTCATTGAGAGTCTGTTTCCATTGTTCTTCGTTGATGCTCTGAGCCCATTCTGGGATTGAAGCTTGGGGAAAAGCAAAGTTCTCCATAGCTCTCATCACCTAAAATCAATATATATTTGGAATCAATATACCTTTGCAAAAAAAATTAGTGTGAAAGTATGGCTTGTGCGAAATATTACAGTTTTGCTGTATGCCCATTATTTGACTTAAGATGTCTAAGGTGGTTGTGTAGTATTATATATATAGGGCTGTTGATGTCAGTCAGCAGTTAAAAAAAAATAAGTTCAAACTATACTGCAGCTGCATTGCATAACAAAATCAGGCATGTTTTCAGTCAAGCAGTGGATCTTTAGCTAAAATACTCTTCTTACAAAAATCAACCCTAAAAAAATGTTTGAATTTCTACCAAACGATGCATCCGGATGGTACGGCCCACGGAGGATCCGCAGTAAAAGTCTTATTAAGAATAATATTAAACATCACGAGGCGGAGCCATTTAAGACTCGTGAGATACAAGCCACAAGTGTTGTCGTTGAGGATTGACGGGAACGCTTGACTGTCACTGTACTTTATTCCCCTCCAAAACATGCACTCAAAAAAGAAGACTACGTCAATTTCTTCAAAACGCTAGGTATCAGGTTTATAGCGGGTGGGGATTATAATTCTAAAAATACTCAATGGGGCTCACGCTTAACTACCCCTAAAGTACGACAATTACAAGCAGCTATAAATGATCTACATCTAGATATAATTTCGAGCGGGGAACCAACTTACTGGCCGTCTGACTCAAAACATCCCAGATTTGATCGACTTCAGTGTCATTAAGAGGTTATTTCAAATGCACGTGTCGTTCTACAAGAGGTCTCTCAAGAATTCGTAGATTTTAAACCTACAGCAAGGTTACATGGACGTAGGACCAACTGGGATTTATTCCGTTCCATAACAGATCCTACTATTAACACAAACCTGCCGCTTAAAACCGAAGAGGACATTGTGGTAGCGGTTGAACATTTCAACGAGTGCATCCAAAATGCTGCCTGGGATAGTACACCTGCTGTTAAGAAATTCACGGAACCAGACTGCTCGAAGCCCATTCGTGAACTAGTAGCCGAAAAAAGACAGGCTCGTAAATTGTGGCATTAAATACGGCTGAGCCGCCTAACTTCTAAATTTAAAATCATGCTGTGCAAGTCGGTGGATACATATTCGCGAGCTGGCTTACCAAAACCAGTGTATCCTCCGACTACAGAATGATTTGCTTTTTGTTTAAGTCTTTTTAGTTCGCTTCTTAAGCAGTCGGGTTTTTTGAATAAACATTTTTTTTTATTACTTTTTTATTGGGTTAGATACATTTTCTCAAAAATGGTATGTACCTAATGTTGTCATAACATCTCTAAAAAGTATCCAGAAAGTGAACTCTACCGGAGACTGATTCACAACTGTCCAGTAAGAAGCGAGATTTTAAATTTGGAATCTCCTACTGTCCTGTAAGTAAGTACGTAATTTACTTACTGGACAGTTGTAGGGATTGGTCCGATATATCAAAACGTAACGTATATCGGATATGTGTTAGATATCATATCATATCGATATCTATATCAAAATAACCGATATTACAAAAACTGTATCTAATAAAAACCTTACTAGCGTGCGAGAACGAATAAGTCAAAACTTAAAACCGTAACAATGCGGAAACGTACGAACATGTGCATAACTCCAGCTTCCTCATATGTGATAGAAAAATTATATCTATGCCAATAATAAAGGCATAATAGCAGCAATCAAAGTTTCGAGTCTTAATTTAGGTGCCACAAAAACTTCGTTAATATGAGTCGTTTAGTATGTGTTAGCTGGAGTGACGTCACCCCAGCTTCCTCATTCAATACAGGCAAACCAGTGAGGTTAGGGTTTTGGACTATAGTCAAAAAAATAAGGCATAATAGCTGCACATGGAAGGAAAGAACTGAACGACAATACTTAAAAAGTGATGAAACTATGATAAAAAAACGTGTGTGTAAGCTGGAGTGACGTCACCCCAGCTGCCATGTCATATCTTCCAAACAAAAGAAGATATGATTATGTACCATAGCTCAAAAATTGAGGCAGAATAGCAGAGAACAAGTCACAAAAAAAAACAATATAAGTAGTTCTCTCGTCGTCTAAAGTTGATAAGAATCCACTTTTTAATATTACATTCATAGTTCTATTAAAGTTCAGTCGGCTCTTAGTCTATATCTACAATAAAATATTTTGAGCGCAAGTTAAAATGACTTCTAATGGTATGCTTACTAAGTGCAAACTTGGTTGCAATAATGGAGCGCACGGAATGGCAACGCCGCTCCGTACCTCCTCCGAAGTAATAATTTGATCTTTTTGGCGCGGAAACTATATTTTTGTTTACTACGTGGAAACTACAAGAACTAGAGATTTGAAAATTTTTCTGCCTGTGGCAGCTATTATTTCTTATGTTTTAAGCTATAATACATAATCATATCTTCTTTCGTTCGGAAGATATGACATGAGCAGCTGGGGTGCCGTCACTCCAGCTTACACATATTTGTCGGTTTAATAACTTATAGAGTATTTTGACCGGAGGTCTGAAATTTTTTCTGCCAATGGCTGCTATTCTGCCTCAATTTTTGAGCTATGGTACATAATCATATCTTCTTTTGTTTGGAAGATATGACATGGCAGCTGGGGTGACGTCACTCCAGCTTACACACACGTTTTTTTATCATAGTTTCATCACTTTTTAAGTATTATCGTTCAGTTCTTTCCTTCCATGTGCAGCTATTATGCCTTATTTTTTTGACTATAGTCCAAAACCCTAATATCACTGGTTTGCCTGTATTGAATGAGGAAGCTGGGGTGACGTCACTCCAGCTAACACATACTAAACGACTCATATTAACGAAGTTTTTGTGGCACCTAAATTAATACTCGGAACTTTGATTGCTGCTAATTTGCCTTTATTATTGGCATAGATAGAATTTTTCTATCACATTTGAGGAAGCTGGAGTTATGCACATCGTACGAACTACGAAAAAAATGCAAACTTCACAAACGATAGGAACCATAATTATGCGCTACCTCTCTTTCTAAGTATTATTTCGCGTTCGTTGTTAGTTTGCTCATCTAAATAACATTTTAACTTATGCAAACTGTACTAAATGATATCGATATCTGAAAACCGTTTTCGACATCGATATGAAATCTGTATATCGGTTACATAACCGTTTTTGCAAAAAACAGAAAACACCCATCTCTAGACAGTAGGTCATCCTCTTCAGATCTGCTTAGAAAAAAAAACATTGTACCAGCCAGACAGAGTTTAGTCAATATAACATGGTTATAGGAGGGAGGCTCCAAATATATATCTATCTCTCTGTTTGGTATGACATTTTATGAGATAGATATATTTTTGAGTCCGTTAATCAAGACGTACAACAAACAAATATAAATGCCCCCGGTAAATCGATCACAATATCTGGTCGGTTCATATCTGACGGAACATGCGTCGCGTATTATCGGTCGCGTAACGCCAGAACAGACAAATGTATAGAAAAACACTCGACCGTTCACACTCAACCGATGATGCGTTAGCGTGTTTACTGTACTAGCTGACTACGCTCGACGCATCTTCCGTCAGATGTGAACCGACCCTAAACATATAAGTATTGTATATTTTTGAAATCAACTCTTAAAACTTTTTATTTTGATACCCAACAGGAAGTTTGGAAATAAAATTGGGCCTCCATAATATGGCGCCCAAATTCGGCCATTTTTCTATTTTCCAATTTCAATGTAGCTAGTGATAACTTACTTATTCGTCTTAACTCGCAAGGTTAAGACGAATCGATTGACGTAACAATCACTAAAATCGGCCAACGTGTTTGGTCTTCACAACACCACACAGGAACAACCATACATACATAGACTGATAAACACATTGCCCTCCTTCGGCAGTCGGGTAAAAAGGCTAAAATCGCAAACCATGATGTAGTTGTGATTTATTGGTATATAAAGCTAATACAACTGCAGCTTTATAAACCAATAACCTTATGGGACCAAGCTATGGTCTTCTCAAAATCATAGTCTGCAAATGTAAGAAAGGATGGGCTTAAATTGTTGCAAACTTAATGAACTTTAAAAATGTTCCAAGCTTTTTAGCTTAGCTCTCAGGCAAGTACACACCCTTCTGCATCCCTTCTTACATTTGCAGGCTATGATTTTGAGGTGTGGTTCTTTGCGGTGTCTTTAGTACCCGTTTTTCGACATCGACTTCGGAAAAAAGTTATTTTTGGTTTGTTGTTTTTTAACCGACTTTCGAAAAAGGAGGAGGTTCTATGTTCGAGTTCTTGTATGTTTTTTTTTTACTTATGTTCACCGATATCTCCGTCAATTGTGGACCGATTTTATTTTTTTTTATTGAAAGACTATGTTTCGAAATTGGTCCCATTTTAATTTGGTGAAGATCTGATGAAGAACTTCGAAGATATACAACAGAACTCTTCAATAAATAACGGCAAATCTTTCGGACCTGCTGCAATCGCATGTCTGTTTATTGTTTATACCATTTCATAACATAACATCACGCCAATACGCTCTTAAGGGGTAAGCAGATCTCTCATTTGATCGGTTTTGTTCAAGTTTCATGATTTGCGGGTAATCTTCTGGTCTTATAGGAAACTTACTAAACAACTTGCCTATTAGGTAGGTACCTACAACTAAAAAGTGACGAATAAAAAAACTTTTTTACAAAAAATTACTACCGACTTCCAAATAAGAAAACTACAAAGTGAAAAATAACTTTATTTTTGGAAGTCGGTGTCCATAAGCAGAGCAGTGGTGGCCCAGTGGTATCAGCCGCGACTTACAAGTTGTAGGTCGTGGGTTCGAGCCCAGGCAGGCGCTTTACTTTGTGTAAATTATTTCATCACCACTGCTCTCAAAACGGTGAAGGAAAACATCGTGAGGAAACCGGCATGTCCTAGAACCAAAAATTCGAAGACATGTGACATCCACCAACCCGCACTGGGCCCGCGTGGTGGATTACGGCCCATTCCCTCTCACAGAGAGGAGGCCTGTGTCCCAGCAGTGGGAACATTAATAGGCTGATGATGTGTATGTGATGTGTCCATAACGCAAAAAATGGAACCTACGAAAGACACCGACTTCAAAAAATAAATTTATTTTTCACTTTGTAGTTTTCTTATTTGGAAGTCGGTAGTATTTTTTTGTAAAAAAGTTTTTTTTGTTCTGCAAGTCAGTTTGATTTTTTGTTAAAAAGTTTTTTATTTTTCTCTTTTTGGTTTTGGTAGGTATCTCCAATTAACATGATAATCATTTATAGCCAAAGTATATCTCAAGCACAAACACGACTAGGTAAAATGATGAAGCCGAAAGGTAGGCACTGGAACTCTGAAATAAAACATATTTCAGAGTTCCAGTGCCTACCTTCCGGCTTCATCATCAGATCAGTTCGATGGTGCCATTTTCATCAGTTTCATTTATTTATAAGTATTTGCTTCGTCATAGTCGGTTAGCTATTCGAGATATTTTATACCCGTGACATACTTAGCATTTAGGAGTTCCAGTGGCCATCTGTGGGCTTCTTCATCAGTCCCACTTCACCAAATGATACTTTCTGAGTGCAAATGAATGCATTGTCGATGAAAATACCAAAATCGCTATATGTATGCCTATAATATTTGAGGAGTTCCTTCGATTTCTCTAGCATTCCAACATCAGATCCAGACCGGATGTCCTGATGGGACTAACAAGGAAGTATACCCTTCAAAACAAAATATTAATTTTTGAAATCGGTCCTGGCGTCTTTGAGTAATCGGGGAACATACATAAAGAAAATATTTCGAAGTCAGTTAAAAAAAAAACTTTATTACAAAAAAATACTACCGACTTCCAGAAAACTACAAAGTGAAAAATAACTTTATTTTTGGAAGTCGGTGTCTTTCGTAGGTACCATTTTTTTGCGTTATGGACACCGACTTCCAAAAATAAAGTTATTTTTCACTTTGTAGTTTTCTGGCAGTCGGTAGTATTTTTTTGTAAAAAAGTTTTTTATTTTTCACTTTTTAGTTGTACCTACCTAATAGGCAAGTTGTTTAGTAAGTTTCCTATAACGCAAGAATAGATTACCCGAATATATAACCGATCAAATGAGGGATCTGCTTACCCTTTAAGAGCGTACTGGCGTGATGTTATGTTATGAAATGGTATAAACAATAAACTTTTCTTTGTCTAGGAGAGAGGAATAGCGCTTAATATTTTTCCATAATAACATTTCAGTTGTATTTCCAATGTTTTTATTTGATTTAATGTACCTACTTATATGTCTATGTTTTCCTATTTTTATTTCATGTCCTACTTATTAATTTATTCACTTAGAGGACATGGCCAGAAATTGTATGGAGCTGTGCCCTAACAAAAAATATTCATGTACATTGACATATAGAGCTTAGAGGTATGGCTTTCCTAGGCTAGTTAATCTAGCAAACGACCCTAGAGCTAGATTGACCCGACACTATATACCGAAGACATTCCGGGTATCAGCCTGTACGAGATTAGGATGGCTCTTAAATATTCAATTTTCAATTTCAATTTATTTATTCAGTAACAATTTACATTGCGTTCGAAATAATCAGCATAAAACAGTAGGTATTGGATGTACAATTAATGAATAAGAGAATTCAATTTAAATTAGAGTAATATGTTAGATTAATTAAATAAAAAAATATAAAATACCATGCACACATAATTTAAAAAAAACAATGTCAATAATATAATAGCAATTTAAAACGAAAAACAATAATCAAATATAACAATGTCATTAAATTATTCGCAATTTAAAACGAAAACAATAATCAAATAGCTTTAGAACAACAAGGCACCGGTTGATGACGGAATTACAGCCGAACTCTTGAAGGCGGGTGGAAAACCAGTACATATGGCCCTTCATACTCGAGGGGAAAACGCCACAGGTATGGTGCAGGGGTGTGGTGGTCCTCTTCTTCAAGAAATGTGACAATGCCCTGCTGAAGAACTATAGGCCCATCTCACTTCTTAGCCATGTCTAGAAATGTTTTGAATGATGTTGAGAATGAGTCATCACGAATCGTTTCGCGCACAGGTTTGGCGATTACCAACCTCCCGAAAAAGCCGGATTCCGTAAAGACTTCACCACGGTAGCCCACATACATATGCTGCGGCAGATTATACAGAAGACCGAAGTGTACAACCTGCCTCTCTGCTTAGCGTTTGTGGACTACGAGAAAGCCTTCGATTGGAACTTCTTTAAATTTTCACGATAAGGAGTTTGAAGAGTTTCAATCTGAACATAAGGCATTAAACAATGCCTTGAAAAACTTAACGGAAGAGATTAATAATATCAAAAGCTCAATGAAGGACCTATGCCTCCGCATATAGTAATATAGTAATCTTTATTCACAGAAATTTGTACATTTTTCAATAGTAATGCTTAAACTAAAATTAAAGTACACAAGAATATTAGCATTTGAGGCCGAACTAGGCGTAGCCTGTATTTCAGCCTTCAACGCCGTTTCCCTTGAGTTGCAATTAATAGTAAATATTTCGAAAATGATGATCCCATGTTTGAATGTACTTATCAAATACAAAGGTAATAAGTATATAATAATATAAAATCAATAAATTAGGTAATGCAAACTATAGATGTTAAACAAAACAGAAAAAAAAAAAATGGAGGATGGACTAAAAAATAACAGATAAAGCAAAGAAAAACAAAAATACTAATGGTAGGTGTGTAACTAGTCCTCTCTTTGTGTGTGATGGAAGTGAGATGAGTGAACGTGAGAGGGTGTGTGAGATTGCGGACTGTTTGTTGCTCTTATGAGTATCTTCATTATTAGTTTACAGAATTTAAATATGGTGATATTATTTGTAGTCTATCTAGGAACTCGAAGCAATTCCTCTGTCTCCTCGTACGTGAGTTTCTGGAGGTATTCACACACTTTGATTTTGCAAGATTTTCTTGCCATCGGGTAGAAATTAAGAATTTTATTTAGCTTGTTGTAGATGTAGGGGCCAGTAAATAAAGGAAATTTAGTGGCGAAATTGGTTTTAAAAGCGATCGGTTGAGGGCAAACCAAGTCTTTTGTACGTCTATTTAAAATGAGTGGGTCATATGTGAGATTTTTATGTTGCTTTGTTATAACATGAAGAATAAAAAGCTGTCTTACGGTTAGGACGCCACAAAATTCATAAAGTAGCGCGGTGGGAAACAATATTGGTTTGAAGGTGCTAACCTTCAGGATGGCACGCTGAGCAACTTCAACAGGTTTCAAAATAGTTTTAGGGGATCCACCCCATGAAGATATGCAGTAAGTGATGAGGGACTGACAGAGAGCAAAGTATATTCGCTTCAGCACAGAGGGTTCGGCGACGTGTCTGAGGGTCTTAAAGACGTATATCAATTTCCTGATCCTACCACAAAGGGTCTTAATGTGGTTTTTAAAGTTGAGGTTGTTGTCTATTATAACGCCTAGGTATTTAAACGTTTTAACATTTTCCAATTTAGTACAAGAGCAATTTTCTTTAGAGACACACTCATGTGGTATGATGTACTGACGGTCGTAATTGATTTTTGTGTTTGTCCGTATACTGAAGCAAATATATTTCGTTTTGTCTACATTTAGAGTCAAGATATTGCACTCAAGCCATTCCCTCACAATATCGAAACCCCTTTGGGCAGCATCGAAAGTCCCTTCCCATGTATCGGCAGAGAATACGAGAGCAGTATCATCTGCAAAAGAGATTATTTTGCCATGGGGAAGCTTGAGATTCGTGAGATCGTTTATGTATACGAGAAATAGGGTTGGTCCCAGGATACTGCCCTGTGGCACACCATACGTAACTGGAAGGTCTCCACTATTAAGGTTGCAAATCCGAACACTTTGTAGCCGTCCGGTCAAATAGCTCTTGAAAAGATCCAGTTGAGTACCTCTGATACCAAGTAATTCCAGCTTGTTGAGTAAAATCGGGACAGAAATCGTATCAAAAGCCTTGGCTAAATCAAGAAAAATAGTTATACATTTCTTATTTTTGTCGAGTTTGTTGCTTACAAAGTTTATAAGGTTATTAACAGCTTGATCTGTCGATCTGCATGCCCGAAAACCGTATTGGTTTGGTGAAAGCAGGTGTTTGCTTTCTAGATATCGCACTAGTCGCGTATTTATTATTCTTTCCAGAAGTTTAGAGAGTGCTGGGAGGATTGAAATTGGCCTGTAGTTAATGATACGACTCCTGTCACCGCTCTTATGTATGGGGCATACAACAGACTTCTTCAGGCTGTGAGGGAAAACACCATGATGAAGGCAAGAGCTAAAAATGAATGTCTTTAAGAAAGAGCTGCTTATTTGGTCATAGCCTGTAGCACAATTTGTTTTTAGGTTGGCGATGAGACTTTCCACCTCTTCCTCGGTGGTACCCTCCAAAACGAAAGAATTCAGCTGTGAGAGAGAGAGAGAGCTGTCTCCAGTAGCAGCCGAAAATCTCCCCGCCTTCTTTTGTTCGATCTTATCAGCTAGTGACTTACCCACATTTACAAAGTATCTATTAATTTCATTTAGTGATGATTGAGGGTAAGTTGATTCAGACAGCAG
Organism: Orthosia incerta; assembly: GCA_948252205.1. Lineage (NCBI taxonomy): Eukaryota > Metazoa > Arthropoda > Insecta > Lepidoptera > Noctuidae > Orthosia > Orthosia incerta. The sequence goes on along the minus strand of OX411753.1, from coordinate 21,214,500 downwards.
TTCATTGGGGTGGTTAGTATTTTTAGAAGTGTTTGTAATTTCTTTTATCACTTTCCATAGCCTCCTGTTATCCCCCTGCGCCGCTTGTATCTTATCCTTCTCGTAGGCTCTTTTGACTTTCTTTAATAGGTTATTGCAGAAGTTTTTATAGCGCGTGTAGGTAGTTTTTAGGGTTTGGTTATCAGGAGAGAGTTTAGCTTTTAGGTGTAGTTTATCTCTGTTTTTCATGCAGCGTAGAAGGCCTTGCGTAATCCACGGCTTTATTATTTTCTTTCGTCTTGATAGGTTTACCACTTTAGTATTGTTGACTATGGCTTGGTGAAGTCTTTCGGTGAGATATTTCAGGGAAGCATTAGGATTTGGTGAGTCATAAATAGGATTAAGATCAATATTTAGAATGTCATGTTCTAAGCCTTCAGAGTCAACTTTTTTAATGGATGTAAGGGAGAAATGGGTAGTCTTCTTGAAGTCTAGGTTCAGCAAAACTGGGTATCATTACCCAGTTTTCTCTACTACTAACTCGTCGTATTTTTTTGACACTAACTCAACGCTATTTCGTAACTCGACATTTTGGGCATTGACTTCTTTAATGGTTTTGATTAAGTCCTGGAAGCGTTTTTCCTGTTCCTTAGAGAATATGTCAAATTTCTCCTCGATCATAGTGCAGAAATCGCTGTCACTCTCGTCATTATCAGTGAACTTGCGCTTCTTTCGCTCCGCCGTGCATGCCGCGAGCACACGAAGATCAGGCACCGACTCAGAGTGTTCCAAATCGCAGGTCGATGCAGTCAATTTTATGGCCGAATGTTTCTTGTTGACTTTAGCCGGAACTTCAGTTTTCGGGGGTGATAAAGCGGGGGATGTTCGCTTTTGCGGCATAGTTATAGTCTGTTTGCTCAATCCAGTAACCAGGAAAGTAAAAGTTTGACAGAGCTCAATCTGCTTGTAAGTAAACAAAAGTTAACAATGTCAAGTAGCAGTATTCACCGACGTACGTCAATAAAGATGACTCATTAAGAGCTTTGGAGTACCAGGAGCGCATAGACTCTGCGGAGGTGGCACCAACGCCGTCGCTGCGTCACTGCGAGGGCGGAGTAAGTAGAAGCAGGCGCGTACCTTTGTTGTGTTGGCGGTGGGCGGGCTGCCACACAAGGGAGATAGTAGGATGCTCGTGCGCAGAAAGGCGGAACCGTACGCTAATCACCAGGATGGGCTGCTTGTGTGCGCTGGGTGGCGGCACTTGTGCTTCTATTCACCAAGATGACTTGCTTGACGACGCGCAGAGAATTTTCGAACTCCTTCGACTTATTCACTCCTATTTTTTAACCGACTTTCGAAAAAGGAGGAGGTTCTATGTTCGACTTCTTGTATGTTTTTTTTTTTTTTTTTTTTTTTTTTTTTATGTATGTTCACCGATATCTCCGTCAATTGTGGACCGATTTTGAAAATTCTTTTTTTGTTTGATAGAGTATGTTCCGAAATTGGTCCCATTTTAATTTGGTGGAGATCTGATGAAGAACTTCGAAGATATACAACAGAACTCTTCAATAAATAACGGCAAATCTCTCGGGACTGCTGCAATCGCATGTCTGTTTATTGTTTATACCATTTTATAACATAACATCACGCCAGTACGCTATTAAGTGGTATGCAGATCTGTCATTTCACTGATTATGTTTTGAGTTTCATGTTATTCGGGTAATCTATTCTGGCGTTACAGGTACTTACTACACAACTTGCCGATAGGTACAACTAAAAAGGGTAAAATAAAAAAACTTTTTTGCAAAAAAATACTACCGACTTCCAAATAAAAAACTACAAAGTGAAAAATAACTTTATTTTTGGAAGTCGGTGTCAATATCGCAATGAATTGGTACCTACAAAAGACACCGACTTCCAAAAATAAAGTTATTTTTCACTTTGTAGTTTTTTATTTGGAAGTCGGTAGTATTTTTTTGCAAAAAAGTTTTTTTTTATACTTCTTTTTAAATAGTTAAAAACGAAATTAATTTAAAAATAATAATGGTACGGTAACTTAAAACACATCTGCTCGTATTCGAGATCCGGTGGGAAGGAGAAAAAAAAAAATTACTTGGAAAAAAAGTAAATTACTTGGAACAACAAACACGTTCAAAAAACCTCGAAATCCAATGCTTACCAGAAATTAAACAGGAGAATCTTTATACTGTCGTTAAGCAGTTGGGTTCAGTTGTCGGATGTGAGATAAGAGACAACAACATTCTTCACTGTACTCGCGTAGCTAAACTCCAAGCTACTAACACCCGCCCGCGGTCTGTCATTGTCTAGTTGGCCTCTCCAAGAATTCGCGACAACCTCCTGGCCTCGACTATCGACTACAATAAAGAAAAGAAAAATAATACCGAGAAACTCAATAGTGCAGACCTTAGGATAGCTGGTGACAAAAAGCCGGTATATGTGCTCGAACATTTATCCCCGTCTAATAAAGTGCTCCATGCCGCCACTAGACTAAAGGCAAAGGATAAGGGGTACAAATTTGTCTGGGTAAGAAATGGAAGAATTTTTGTCAGGAAGACCGCTGAAGCCGACCATATCCTGATAAAGAAACTGGACTCTTTGAATAAGTTGATTTGACTTTTTTTAACAAAAAATGCACGTTATTGTGAAAACCTTTTTTTAAATTCAACAATCTGCAATTTTTTTTTTTTTTATAATGTATTGGTCCGCATTTGACCACTATCTCGCCTGATGTTAAGCGATGACGTGGTCTTCGGTGAAGCACGCTTGCCTAGAAGAAACCTATTCACTCTTGACTTAAAGACCCCAAGGTTGTAGCTATCAGGGAACAAAGACCCCGGAAGGGAATTCCACTCCTTAGCTGTGCGCACAATGAAAGTATTAGCAAAACGCTTTGTGCGTATGGGAGGGATGTGCACCATGTACCGATGGCGCATGGCCGTACGTCTTGTAGTCCGATGATGGAAAGGGCTAGGCGGAATCAAATTGTGCAGTTCCGCCGCACACTCCCCGAAATGTAACCGATAAAAAACCGAAATTTTATCAGAACTGTGGAGGTATGCGATCAAAAACGCATACGGTTTGTTGTAATAATTATGACGTTATCATTCTCTCGGAGACGTGGCTTAATAGTTCCGTGCGAAGCAGTGAGCTATTCGACGACAGATACGTGGTTTACAGAAGAGATAGAGAAAGTTCTTGCCTGCACAGTGGTAAAGAAGGTTAACGTTTAGGAAACGCGAATTTCGAAAGTAATTGTGATGACCTATGGGTTACCCTTGATCTTCCTGTAGCTGCGTCTTCTCTTCGAATGGCTCTCTGTGCAGTATACCTGCCACCACCTGTGCGAATAGCCTGCTTGGGAGGCTTCTTGGACAAATGTAATGAGGCCTTTGAACAACTTAACGACTCATGTGTATGCATCATTGGTGATTTCAATTTGGGTAATATCGACTGGAGCATAATCAGTCATTCAAATAACAACCACAAGCTAACTAATACATGCGAAGCTTTGTTGGATTTTTCACATGTTAACCGGCTCAATCAGTATAACAACATAAATAACCCAACTAGCAAAACAGTCTCAGAATCCGCACTTTATAAGAGTAGTAGGCTTAAAGAGTTCTTATAATTGTTTTGGAACAAACCATCGATCCTATATTACTTTTAGACAAGCCGGTATGGCCTCAAGAACGCTTTCTTTTAACCAAATCTCATATATGTATATAAGAGTATATTACTATGCTATTCTAAGCCACTTACTCCTACAATAGCATTTACTTAGACTAATTGCTCTTGAGAAAGATTTCTCTTATATGCATTTTTCTAAGCACGGTTGATTTTACAAGAGACTTGCTAAATGCTATTGTAAGAATGTCAGACTAATATGAGCATTACATAAGAGCACTGTAAGTTCGTGCATTTCTGATCTTATTTTAAACTATTATAAGATCACCAGTATTGGATAAGTATGATATTAGTGATTTTGGATCAACATATTTACAATACAAAAGACAAGACCAATATAAGAGCATTTGATCTTAGATCGATTTTGGGAATACAAAATTTAATCATTTTAAGAGTAAGATTTTGCTGGCCATATTTTATTTCAAATTTAATTAGTAATAAAGGATTCCAAAAACTGGAAAAATCTTACGAAAACTGGTGGCTACAGGAGGAAACTTGTTAAGAATTACAACGAAAGGTTAAGAAGAAATACAAATTTTGTAAATTAAGAAATATATCAGTGTGGGTTCTGCAGGTTTTACTTCCGTACAAGAGGACGATAATATCGAACGAAATTTTGTCTGTACCATAATTGATTTAAATGAAGATGATTCTCCGAGCGAGGACGAAACCGACAATGGAGAAACTTTCGCGTTAAAAATTGATGTCTAGAAATGGGCTTTGAAATTTAACATATCACATGCAGCACTAAATGTAGGACTGTTATTTATTTAAAACAACAGTCTAAACGATGTTCTACTTTCTAACATAAAATTAGTGAGTATCTTATAATATGATCAAAATTTGTATTTTGTACCGCTGTTACATACTTTAAAATAAAAGAAAAAGTTTTTGTTATCGTTTTAATTATCTGCACACAAGAAGTTGCTTCATAAGTATGTAGTTAAATAAAAAAATACAAATCTTCTATTAGTCAAACAAACAAAGTATTTAGTAACAAAACTTGAACATAATCTTTGCAATCATAATCAGTGAAATAAAAAATAAAAATGATCAAAATACATACGAGTACCTAGACCTCATTCACCTCTATCAGGCGTGATCGAGAACAAGACCAGGCCCAGTCAGCAGTCAACTTAAAATAATTATTATGTATTATATTTTAGAAAACTGAATCATTAAAAAAAAGTTACCAAAAATATGCTATAGCTGTTAGCTGCTGCCCGCGGCTTCGCACCTGTGGACCAACCCACAGACCCATTTTCGTGATTAAAAAATATCCTAGCCTATATCACTCAGGAATAATGTAGCTTTCTATTGGTGGCAGAATTTTTCAAATCGGTCCAGTAGTTTCGGAGCCTATTCGGTACAAAAAAACAAAAAAATATTTCCTCTTTATAATATTGGTATTGGTATAGATAAAAAAAAATTACACACTTTGCTTGCACATGCCAAGAGAAAACAGCGAGAGGAATAACCAAGCTACCTTCCTAATGAAGATTAAGTAATTAGGCTGAGTGTTGTTTTTAATATTAATTGCAAAGTTCACATTCATCATCGATATAGTGGTCATAAATTGTGTACACAGAGCAATTTTGAGACCAAAAAAAATCGTAGCGTAATAGTTTTCTCATATTCTTTTGATTCATAATGAGGTGTTTAGGTTTATTCTTCATGACGTTGTTGTAGTGGCCACATCCGTGACATATTTCGTTCAACAAGAATGTGTTTCTTTCCAAGGCCATGCTAAATGCAAATTAGCATACGGAAGTCTTTCTTGACCAAATAACGCTCTATATCCATATAAACAACCATTTTACATCACAAACGTCGTCCCTTGAATAAAAGAATAATTTACTAAGCATAATGGTATTAAGAGTACAACTTATGTAGTTAAGTTCATTTTTTTTCTCTCTTGCGATTTAAGGTTTAAGTAAAATTGCGAGGAACTCTATTTTATTTCAATATGGAGTTATCTTTAGTATTCCAAATGCTAAAATTAGAGTAAACAATCTTATAATAGTCTAATAGTGTGCTTGTAAAATGCAGCTCTACTAATGGCGACACTGCCAATACAAATTAACAAATAAAATAATTATACGAGAACAGGAAATATCATATTTAATAAGGCGTATGAAATTTGAAGCGTAAAATGGGGTATACTTAACAGTAAATAGTATATTCCAATTCGAAAACTTACCGTCAAACATAAATACACGCACTTGATAATTACGGCACTTTAGTATAACAATTCACAGCAACTTTATTTGCTTTTATCATTTATTGTTTTTTCTTCCGTTGTAAAACTTTGAAAACGTAAAATCAAAATGAGCTTGCTTTGGCTCAAAAGATGCTAACTTTAGACCAATATAAGCCTATGTAGGCTTACAAGATACTTACGTAAAAACAATATTAGCCTAAGTCGGCTTTAATTAGTTTTGGCTAGATTACTGTAAGTGCAAACACCATTCAATTAGACTGATATTAGAACGATATTATACTAAATATGCTTATAATGGTGCTCAAACCCAGGCTTTTAAGATTATATAGGAGTGATATAAGAGCGAAAAAATAGTAGGTACTCTTGAGATTGTTGTAAGCCTAGTTTTTGCTGGTTGGGAATACATCAGGTCGGATACTTGATTTTGTACTGTGTAATCATCCATCGTGTAACGTAAACCAGAGTATTGGTTCATTGTGTAATATTGATCAACACCATCCACCCCTAGATATTAAGCCAAACTTCCATATAATGTTGTCAAAGGAATGCCTAAGTTTCGTAAATCTAATTACATACCGATTCGTAAATATCTAAAAGAACAAAAACTGGGAGGAATTATTTGAAGGATTGCATGACGTCAATCGGATGGTGCAGGTATTTTACGAAATTATTAATACGGCAATAAAAATGTTTATTTCTACTAAAGTACCCAAGAATAGAAAATACCCACCGAAATCTTATTGAAATGTTAAATTCAAAAAATAAGATAAGAAAACGTTACAATGTTTACAAGAACCCTTTAGATAAAATTAAATTAAAAATAATTAGTAAACGCTGTGATGACCTTGCAACTGTTTGCTATAATAACTACTTAAAGAAGTTGGAATACGAACTCACATTAAACCCAAATTGTTTTGGACTTATATAAAAGCTAAACGAGCATACGGCATCACCGGACCGTTACTCTCATGGTTGAGTTCGTATCTCGTGGATATATCTTTCTATGTGGTCATCAACGGTTTTCAGTCTGCTCTGCGATGCATCTTGTCTGGTGTGCCACAGGGATCGCATCTAGGGCCCGTTTTATTTAATTTCTTCATTAACGATATTCCCAATTGTTTTCATAACTCTGTTATCTTTATGTATGCGGACGACTTAAAATTTGTTAAAATTGTTAAATCCCAGGATGATGCCTCTGCACTACAGAGCGATATAGGAAGGCTGGTGCAATGGTGTCAAACTAATAAGATGCATCTAAATCCAAGTAAATGTTACCATGTCAAATTCACACGAAAACATTATCTGATAGACCAAGAATATTATATCGAAGGAATAAAAATTGCGGAACTGGAAACAATACGGGATCTCGGTGTTACGTTTGATCGGAAGTTAACTTTTATCCCACATATAGACAATATAGTAAAAAAGTCCTCTAAAATGCTGGGTTTTGTTATAAAAAACTCCAAACAGTTTAGGTGTTGTAAAACTAAAAGTACGCTTTACAATTGCTTAATTCGAAGCATATTAGAATATTGTAGCGTAATCTGGCGACCACACTATGCCACACACTCGCTGCGTCTAGAACGCGTTCAAAAGCGTTTTCTATGGCACCTGGCGTTTTCTAGCGGAATTACTAAAAAAGTACGATCGTACAGTAGCAGACTTAAACACTTTAAAATGGTTTCGCTGGACAATCGCCGACGCTTTATTGACGCATTGTTTGTGTGCAAAGTAATGCACTATAAAATTGACTGCCCACAAATACTGTAGGTACACCTTTAATTTCAGTGCCCCCTCAAGAATCCCTCGCAGTGCAACAACACCACTCTGCCCGCCGCAGAGAAGAACGGTTCTGGGCGCCAATTCCCCCTATGCAAGGTTATGCAAGGTTGTAAATAGCTGCAGTGATCAAATTGATTTACACTTTGAAAGTCTGGGCAAACTAAAACCAATTTTCATAAGTATCTGCCTAAATAGATCAAAATATGTTTTTTTATAGATAATAAGTACCTAAAATTATTATTATTATTTTACTAGCTGTGCCCGCAGCTTCGCTCCCGTCATCTGTCTGCCAAGTGCCAACCCCACCTTTCTGCCTACTCCACTTACCTACCTACAATTTTATTTCCTAGGGTCATAATTTTTTCCCGGAAAATCTTAACACCGCCATTCAGAAAATGACTTCAAAATGCACAACGCCATCTATCGAATATCGAGTTCAACTGTCCGAATATCTGAATTGCGTGATCACAACGATCACGGGTTGTGATAATATTACTTCTTGAACACTTTTAATTCTTAACTAAAACTTTTGATAGAGTGAACCGATTGCGATGAAACAAAAACTAAGTAATACTTTAAGTTACGCACAATGTTTATTAAAAAGTTATCTACATTGGTTTCGTACATTTCACGTGATGCGTGCACAAATAAACAGACAAACAGATAAACAGACAAAAATGTTGTAAATGGGTTCTGTTGGTTATCCTGTAACACCCCGGCTATTTTTTTGGAAATATTTTAGATGTACAAAAATTACGTTTCTACAGATTATATGTATTGATGATATTGATGATGATGATTGATGATATTGATTGATTGATTGATATTGATGATGATATTGATTGATTGATGATGATGATATTATTTTGCTATAAGTTTTAATTATTTAGACTTTTAGATACCTATGTAATTAATTTAAAACTAGATTAATTTTATAAATTTTTGTACAACTCCTTGCGGCGTTTACCTTTAAGTGATTGTTGCACTGTTGTACATACTTTTGCATGCCACCATTAGCATAAAACTAGTGTAAATAATTGTTGGTGAACCAATAAATAAATACATTATCCACCACGCGGTCCCAGTGCGGGTTGGTGAATGTCACACGTCTTCGAATATTTAGTTCTAGGTCATGCCAGTTTCCTCATGATGTTTTCCTTTACCGTTTTAAAAGCAGGTGATGAACTAATTTACACAAAGTAAAGCGCCTGCCTAGGTTCGAACTCCCGACCTACGATACGTAAGTCGGGGCCGTTACCACTGGGCCACCACTGCTCTGATCTATTGTTTTGTTAGCTTTAAATAAGTTCATAGTAAATTTGGCAACGTCGCGTTTACTTGTTACATTTATTAACACTGTTAACACTTTTATATCTGTTACAGATATATTATAGTGCTTACACACGCTCGGATATGGTCTGGGCCGGACTAACCCCGCCCACAAATCCGTGGTCCGGCCGTACCAAATTCGAACGATTCTGTTATCAATTCAAAATGTTACACTTATAATTCTGTATGTAACCTTTATGAAGGTGTTTTTAAGTCCCTGCTTGTTGTAGTCTGTCTTCAGTTGAATAAAAATGGAAACATATTATTAACACCCGACCCGACGCCACGCCACCCGACGCCTTCCGACGCGTTGAAGTACTAATCCATCCCATATATTTAATATGGTCAGAAACACATGGTCAACACGCCATGTGACGACACGCAATCACACGCGGTAACACGCAGTCGGTTTGGATCAGCGTGTTGCCGGGAGAGGTGGCACACACGCCACCCGACGCTTCGCACACAGTGTGTTCCTAGTTAACACCCGACGCCACGCGTCAGTCAGTCGCGAGCATTCCTGGCATAAAGATATGTTTTGTATGTTTTTATTTAAAATGTCGGATGAACAATTCATAGAATTAGTAAAATGGTACTCAGTATTATATGATATGAATTCAGGCCAATACCGTGATTATAGTATTATAGTGCTAACACACGTTCGGATTTGGTACGGCCGGACCGAATCCGCCCACAAATGCTTTCTCGCTTACACACGCTTGTTTGGACCGAGACGGAATCAAATTAATAATAATAATGTCCGCGGACCACTCTACATACGCTCGGATATGGTCGGGGCCGGACTAACCCCGCCCACAAATCCGTGGTCCGGCCGTACCAAATTCGAGCGTGTGTTAACACTATTAAAAATAATACTAGAAACGAAGCTATGACAATTATGATCAGTGGTGCCAACTTAGGGTAATTTACCCTAATTTAGAGAAAAGTTGCATCAGCACGGTCATTTTTAGGGTACAAACTCGGTGAGGGTAATTTTTATGTTTATGCTATAATAGAAATTATTAACTTATTTGAGTCAAATTTTTAATTGGAAGTCGGTTGTATTTTTTACCCGACTGCCGAAGGAGAGTAATGCATTTATTGTAAAAAGTTTTAATTTTACACTTTTTTGTGTGGCTCATTACGGTACGGCACAGTTAGTGGTCAATTTTTATAGTTATCTTCCTTCTTGGATGTATGTTTGTTACTCAGTCACAAACACAGGCTACTTTTTATCCCGGTGTAATGTTCCCTTGGGTGACAAAATACTTTTGACGTGGGCGAAGCCGCTGGCAGAAGCTAGTGTACAATAAATAGACATGCAATCCCGGGTGATTCACCGTAATATTTTGAACAGTTCTGTTGAATATCTCCGAATTTCTTCATCAGATCTTCATCAAATTTAAATGGGACCAATTCGGGTACATAACCTTCCATGAAAAAAATATTTTCAAAATCGGTTAACAATTGACGAAGAAGTCGGTGAAAAATTGCTGTAGGTGATTTGAAGACCCGGACTACAAATAAAACCCGCCCGCCCGCCTTCTCAACTAGCACAAATCGGTCACAACAACAATCAATCAATTCCACCTTTAAGGTGGAAACATACTATCGAAACCCGACACGACGCCACCCGACGCGAACCGTTTACATACACAACACCCCACGTGATGCTACAACACGCTTCGCTAGTATTATAGCCAGTATTGCCAGGACTCGTTTTTGTTTTATCCCAAGTCGGATCTCAATTTACCCTAGATTTTTAGTTAAATGAAAAAAAATACCCTAAATTATTTTAATTTCCTCTCCGTACTATCTTTATTTGATACATTTCATGCAAGATCATACATAAGACGAGACATTACAATCTATAACATAATTACAGACCAGTTTTACTGTAAGAATATTCGAAACCATTAAAAAAAATCTGGTGATTTTGCGATTTGTACCATACCAAGTACTTGAATTCTTCATTGAGACCACAGATCACTATACACTAGTCAGAGACAGACAGGACAGTGGTACGGTTGACGATTAGTTCCAAAATATGCGCCTAAGCGCTAGTCATTCATCGGGTGGTGATGCCCACAGCGTACTACAAAAGTATCGAAAACCATCCGGCAGAAAAGATCGATAACATAGTGATGTGCCACGACAAAATTCTGCTAGGGTTCATTTAATATCTTTGTTAGATTTAGAAATTTACAAATAAAACGACTTTTTCGATTTAGTTTTTATTTTTTCTCATATTTTATTATGTTGCACCAATATTATGAACATGAGTGTATATAAAATACTATATTTCATATTTTTCAAACGACAGTTTAGACAACCATTTAAAACTTTCTATAGTTGTAACCATGGGCGTCGCCAAGGGGAAAAAATGTAAAGAAATCAATGTCCTAAGTCCACTTACTTAACATACCTAACCGTTGTTGATGTCCTAAAAGACACAAAAATCTTCTTTCCTGAAACGGGCAAAGCGTAAAAAATTATGATCACTCTACCATGTCCAACGTGTACGATAGACTGAACGATTGTTTATGAGCCTAAGGAGACTAAAAACCTGGTTAAGAAGTAGGTACTATGGGGGGAAATTGCCTCAATGGTCTGTCCATGATGAGTGTACACAGAAAACTTCTTCATACAAAAGTGGTCAAGAAATTTACATGAAACCCCCGAAGATTGTGTTTTGATTTACATAAAAAAAGGATTTCGCTGGACCAATTTATTATAAAAATCTTGTAATTGTCAATAGACCTTTTGATTATCTCCAAATTCTTTTTATTCTACTTATTATTCTAATATATTAGAATAAATGTTTTTTATTGTATTCAGCTCGTGGAGACATTAGACTTTGTACCGGTTTTATCAAAATCGCCGTAGGGTTAAGACTCGCACTACCAGTTTAAGTAATTGAAAACTTGTTGAATCATTGGCTTTACTGGTTCACACAGTTTGCCTTGCGCAGTGCTCCCTCCAGAGCTAACTCTGTCAAACAGCTTGTCTATAAATTCAACAGCTTTGCTCGTTGTGGCCATTGCCACATTGACAGTTTCACCCGTGGCTGTAGTTTCTGAAATATTCCATAAATATAAGTATAACACAAACATACAACAACAAACTGTTCTAAGAAAGTGCTATAGATATTATTCTTAGTACATTAGTTAAAAGATTAGATTTTACTTAACTAAATTTTATTCACAATGAATAAATAAGTAGCTTAAATTTATTTCATTCAGACCCTTAGTAAATAAAAAAAGAAATATTTAGTCAGTTTTCAAAAAATAAAAGGCCCATTTTGACAGCTGTATAAATACTTAATAATAATTAAACTTGATGCTTACGAATGATACTCGTTGTCATAGTGTTTCAGTAACATAGTATTTAATTAGGATTATAAATTAAATTTTTTCAATTTCTTACGTAGAAAGTTATTGCGGCATGTAAAATGAGAAACGTCAATAGGCTTCTTAGATTGTGACGACTTTAGTGATTGAGAGGATAGTCATTTAATTTGTACCTATTATTAGGTAATGCATATTGATAACAAACTTAAAACTTACTGAATAATGCAATGTTTAATCAATCCATTGGTGGTTGCACTCAGCATTTGCACAACAACACTAACTTTTATTTTCTTAATTTTGTTTGCATATACGTGGTGCTCTGTTAATTGATTATGCATTCTAGTAGGAACAACTAGGCAATCAGAGTCAAATACCGTTTCAACATCCTTCCATGTAGCTACTATGCCTTTGAAAACCATATCTTTTGCTAGCAGGTTATTCCGAAGGCCCTTAAGTTTGAGGAACTGTACACCACACACATCTGTTGACCGCATAATAATATATCAATAGTTCCATCTGCAAACAAAAAAACAATATAAGTTCAACAAGTTTATATAATTTGATTGATTAGCTGCAGATCCAAATTTTACTGCTTCTTATAAATATCAAAGTTGAGACGTTTCTAATGCCATAAATTGTGACGCAGGCACACATTTGGATAAAATTCCATAACCTGGACTGCAAAAGTATATTTATTATGATGAATATGAATACTTTATATCGCAGATAATTTCCAACTACTAGGTACCTATAGCATGAGCAAAGGCTATGAAAGTTTATCTCACAGAACATTTTTACTCGTTTATCTACTCACCATTATATTCCATAATCAAAATTCTTTGGTGTTCAGTGTCCCTTTTCATAATATTTATTACTGTTCTAACTACTAAATGTCAAAATGGCTGCCATCACAGAGAAAATAAAACTACGTTATACATTAACATGAAGTCAGCAACATGACGATCATTAAACCACACACATGTACCATGAAGATACCGCTATAAAGCCAATAGCCTTCTGCCATAGTAGCGCCAACCAAAATATTTGGAACTAAGCTGTCGCAGGCCTGATTGAGACCCGTGATTGAGACTATGATAGGCGTATCGAAAAAGAAGTTTTAAGAGATTGTGGGTTCAAGGGAAATAATTAAACTTAAGTCAAATTACTAATTATTAATTAAATTACAAATTTTACTCAAATAAGTTAATAACTTCTGTTATAGCATAAACATAAATATAACCCTAAAATTACCCTCGCCCAGTTTATAACCTAAAAATGACCCTGCTGATTAAACTTTACTCTAAATTAGGGTAAATTATCCTAAGTTGGCACCACTGATCATATCATAGCTTTGTTTCTAGTATTATTTTTAATAATACTATGATCACGTTATTGGCCTGAAATCATAGCATATAATACTGAGTACCATTTCACTAATTCTATTAATTGTTCAGCCGACATTTTAAATGAAAACATACAAAATATATCTTTATGCCAGGCATGCTCTCGACTGACTGACGCGTGGCGTCGGGTGTTAACTAGAAACACACTGTGTGCGAAGCGTCGTCGGGTGGCGTGTGTGCCCCCTCTCCCGACAACACGCTGATCTAAACCGACTGGGTGTTGCCGCGTGTGATTGCGTGTCGTCACATGGCGTGTGGACTATGTGTTTCTGACCATATTAAATATATGGGATGGATTATGAAAATGACACCCATGAGGAATAATTCAATATTTTCGGTCGGCGCCATCTTGGAATTTAATTATTACCCCAAAGTCGCATTTAGCGATCCCGAAAACCATGAAAATGACACCCATGACGAAAGATTAAAAAAATTCGGTCGACGCCATCTTTGATTTTCATTTTGTCTTCATATTTGTAAAAGAGCTACCCTAAAAACAATGAAAATGACACCCATGACGAAAATTTCGGCAATTTCGATCTTGGATTTTGATTTTAATTAAAAAAACAACCTAAAACAATCGAATGTTTGTAAACCCCAGTAGAAATATCTTTTTTGATTCATCAAAAAAAAAAAACTACAGGGGTTTCTATTTAGTCCGTCCGTTTATGTTTTTAAAATATGGATAGATAGTTAAATAATTAAATAAAATACGATTTAGGGCGTTTTTCAAACTAATGTACACAGATTTATCTAAAACAAAACACTTAAAAATTTCGTTATTACTACGCATTGTAATGCAACAAACGGTTTGGCATAAACTCTCTTATTTTATTAACTTTTAAAATCAATAGTAAAATAAGCCTTCTCTACACAGACACATCTTTACTGTGACACTAAAGTCGGCATTACGCACAAGCGAGCGCGCCGCACGCATCGCGGTAACTATTAGTACTTCAACGCGTCAGAAAGCGTCGGGTGGCGTGGCGTCGGGTCGTGTTTTATTAATAGTATGTTCCCACCTTGATTTGTCTGCATCTGCATGTCATGTCATCTTGACTGTACATCTGTCAGATACTTTTGAAGTTTGGACCGTTTGTTTTGGATTTTTCCATTGTCTTGGTGAGCACGCAATTCATAACCTCATAGCTTATTTTGTTAACAAAATCTGTTTTAGTGTTTTATATGTTGTTTTGTGTTGTCTGTTGGAGGAACCTCTTGTTAAGGTTTGTATTCCAAGCTGTTTTGGCACTAAGGAAGAAAATTTGTGCCGAAGAACCCCCTGACGGGAGTGCAGGACCGCCTCGAGATATAGATCTAATGGAGTGCTCTCAGACCTCCAAGGATGGTCGCAAAAGACCCGAAATTTGATAGCGCCCCTGATAATCTGAGATTCTGATTGACGCTAAAATAAATAAACCGCCATCTAACTCGATTCAGTCTGTGTATACAAAGCCAGGTTTTGAGAGAGACTCTAAGATTTTATATGGTGAGAGCGACAGATCTCCTTTCACCGTGTTTGTTGCCAGAGTGCAACAGACCCAAAGCAGGGCCTTACATTGAATTCTCTTAAGTTTGCCAATTTATTCACAACAAGGGTTTTAAGGGTATTGTACAAGGCAGTGTGAAGTCTTTGGGACGTAATAGGATGTCCATTGATTTTGTTACATTCAAAGATGCCAACAATTTTGACAGCAACCCCATAAGCGACTATAAATATATTGTTGTGTCTATAAGTATTCCACACTTCCATATAACCCGCATGGGCATTGTTAGGGATGTACCTACTGACTGGACTCGTGAAAAGTGGTGTAGCTAGTCCTTGGTTTGGAATCCCCTCATAACTGTGGTGAAGTTATTACGGCTAGAAGACTTAATTTTAAGAATAAAAAAGGGGACATAGTAACTTGGTCGCCCTCAACTACTGTAGTGCTTATTTTCTCTGGCCAAGTACTCACAGAAAAATTCTTCTGCTATAATGCTTCTCTGCCTGTCTCATCTTTCATCTCCCCATTATCCAATACCGTAACTCAGAATCAGAATCTTTATTTGTAAACATAGGTAGTACATGGTGTGTGAGTTGTTATACTATTACGT
Organism: Orthosia incerta; assembly: GCA_948252205.1. Lineage (NCBI taxonomy): Eukaryota > Metazoa > Arthropoda > Insecta > Lepidoptera > Noctuidae > Orthosia > Orthosia incerta. Next base: position 21,198,634 of record OX411753.1, on the reverse strand, counting down.
GGATTCTCTATGTTTTGCCGTGAAGCGTACAAATATCAATAGCTTCCAATGAAAAATAACAGTGAATCAACAAGTGCTACATTAAATCATTAGATACCAAATCATAAGAAGAGCCATTATTAGACTTTTACTAAATATACCTTACTTTATAGTTTAAAGAAAACAATAGATGCATAAATAAATTGTCAATCAATTAAAACACAAATAAAATATCTTTAAAATTAGATGTTATATAATAAATTATCATAAAAAATTAGATGTCAAATGATTAATTAACTAGAGATGGGTCCGATATATCAAAACGTAACTAATATTGGATATGGAGTTCGATATCATATTACCTTCTTCTTCCTCGTTTCCTCATGACTGAGGGTCGTGGCCACATGAGGTCGTTGCCTTCTCCACCAACGCTCTCCATGCCGAGCGGTTTTCGGCCATGCAGACAGATGCCTAAAAATTCCCCCTACAGACATCTTTGACCACATCTGTCCATCGGGTTGCTGATCTTCCACGGCCCCTTTTTCCTTCCACGTTAACAGCCACAATAAGCTTTTTCAAGCTACCAGGCTCCCTCCTGGCCACATGTCCGAAGTACCGTAGGAGTCGTTTCATGCAGATGGTCGATAGGCGAGATTTAACTTTCAGTTCGTTCAGAATTGACACGTTTGTGCGGCGCGCCGTCCAGGGAATGCCTAACATTTTGCGCCAGCACCACATTTCGAACGCATCAATTCTGTTACGAATGCGTGATTTCAGTGTCCAGGCACAGATAATATAATACTACAGTACATATCTGTACTGTAGTATTATATTATCTGTGCCCAATCCCATACAAAGAAATGTCACCTCCTTAAGTCGGGCTATTGGTCGGCCTATTTTTTCTTTCTCCATATTTTTAACAGACGGCAGCAGTGCAGCACCAGTGACTCATTAATAGCCCGAGACTGTGGTTTTCGCCATCTAGTAGTTTGCCTAGATACTAAATCATATGGCAATTTGAGCGAGGAATCGCATCATGTACGTACTCAGAGACTTTATTTGCCAGTTGTCCTTGAACGCTTACTTCGTATTCGTAATAAAAAACATTAGGTACGATCGGGACAGACTCCGCTCAGACCGCGGTAACTGGTCGCATTGTGCAGTGAATTTCACAATATTCACGAAGATTCCAAATCAATCAAAACTATAGAATTCCTTGTAGAGTTAAATTCAGGTAGGTAGCTGGCTTCCGCGGCAACGGAATGACATGATTTAGGTACCTACTTCATGTCATTTTATTATTCACTATTAGAGTTATCCTTATTTTATTTTAGGTAGGTACTTAGTTATATAAAGAACAGGATGTTTTTACAAAAATGATTACTTTTAATACTTTAGTTAGGTACGTAGCATGGACTAATTGAACAAATTTGATGTAGACAAGAATCAAACTTAAGGTTACACCAGTCGAAAATTCTTCCATACAAACGTAGTCTAGGGATTATTCCACTGTTTGACGATGTACGTTCAAAATAAAAAGTGATATCAATTTGTCTCATCATTATCTAGCCCTGTATGGAAGCAAAAAAGTGAAAAAAGAAAACATTTGAAAGTTATGAGCGTCGAAAGTTCCACATTTCGACACTAATTTTAACACATTTTTGGGCGCAATTAAATACCATAAGAAGACGGAAAATTGCAAAACGGCCACCATACAGGGATAGATTAGTAATTTAACAATGCAAATAATGTTATTTTGAACAGATAGATTTAGTAGTTTTTTCATGATATCTAGACTGCCAAAGGTCTGTTTATAAAATTTCGCGCGCTCGGTTTCGTCCTAAATCATTATCCATTTCGCTACAAATTGGCAAAAGTGTGTATTCGTATGCAAACTAGCTTCCTACTGCTCATCACAGCATCAATCTCTTCCGCACGTATTGTCGGTTGATATAAAATGCGTTTCAACCCCGCGCACAAAATAGTTCGTGCCGTTGACTAGTGTAACCTTAATGGCGACTCGCAACAGACAAAAATAATTGTGCCAGCGGTGGTTAGGGGTACGCAGCGACTCATACGAGTGTTTGAAGCCGCCATTAAGTTTGAATCGAACTGTACGAGTAGTAGAGCCGTGTAATCAAGAAAACAAGAAAAGAATTTCTTTAGGATGTTATTATTGACGTATTTAGTAACGGGGCGTCGATTCAAACTTAATGATGTTTTAAAAACGCTACTCGCTGTTCAGTACCTACCCTACCCCTCACCCCCGCTGTCACATGAAATTGCTAGCGCGTAGTGGCTCACGAAGTATTTCAAACCGTCATTAAGTTTGAATCAAACTGTATCTACTATGCGACGCGTAAACTCGGACGGCAAGCGGCACACGCGTCGCGTTATCTCTTTTTTATAACCCGTGCGATTTGAGTAGGCCCTAGTGCGATACGAGTCCTGTTCCAGCGAGGTATCTAGTTAATTCGACGTGTAAACAAGCTTCACAAGTGTAGTTGCCTTGCACTTCACTAGTGATTTTAAGTAATAGACCAAGACTTTAATGTTAAAATTTACGCCTATAATAAATAATAACTGTCTTAAAAAATATTCTTACGATGGATATATAGTTTAGGACAAATTGTGAAAAACGCCATCTATTGCAAAGAACTCGAAACAAAACGAAAAGTCAATAGCTACTTTCAACTAATTTAACATACAAAGTCTTCACTTATATTTTTTGTTCAAAAAATCTAATTAATGAGTGTAAATGGATAAATTAACATTAAAGAAGCAAGTTTTGATTTTTACTAAACTTATTTCAGCCTAAATTGCTGATTCCTCTGTTCCTCCAAATCTTCTCCAATCGCTTTACCTCTGACTTTGCAATCTGGGCTCTTCTTACTACCTCTGCTTCACAATCGCCATCTGCAGTTACCATGGAGTCAAGGTAGACAAATTTCTGTACGGTGTCCAGGTCGGATAGCTCTCCAGTTCGTTGCAATGAACGAGCACGATCCACAAAAATCAACTTGGTTTTAGCTCGGTTGATATGGAGTCCATATTCCACACTCACTCTTTGCAGAAGTTCAGCAAGTTCCCTTTCATTTCCCCCTATGATAGTGGTATCATCTGCAAAGCGTAGATTATTAATGAGGTGTCCTCCATTCCAATCTTCTAGAACTCTTCTCATGATACGTTCGCCCATAAGGTTGAAAAGTTGAGGTGAGAGAATACATCCTTGCCTTACTCCACGGTTGGTCTGGAAAGGGCCTGCCTCTGCGTCTTCTATACGGATCTTCGATTTACTGTCAAGATACAGATTTTGTATAAGGAAAGTCAAGTGTTCCGGTATTGCCATCTCTCTCATGACGCTAAACATTTTCTTCCAGTTGATACAGTCAAAAGCCTTGGCATTGTCGATGTAACATAGAGCCATCGGTATGTTGAACTCGCGGGCCTTCTCAATTAACTGTCTCATGTTTAGGATCTGCTCGCGGGTACCTCTACCCCTGACAAACCCTGCTTGTTTCTTTGCTATCTGTCCTCTAATGAAATTCTCCAGCCTCTTATTGATGATGTGCAAAAGAATTTTGCTAGCGTGTGAAGTCAGTGAGATGGTGCGATAGTTTTCACACTTCTTGGTAGAGCCTTTTTTATGTAAGGGAACTACGACTGATTCCACATCATATCATATCGATATACATATCAAAATAACCGATATCACAAAAACTGTATGTATCGAATCAAAACTACTTGCGACGAACGAACGAATAACTTAAAACCGTAACAATCCAAAAACGTACGGACAAAACGCAAACTTCACAACCGATAGGAACCATATCGCTGTACTACTGATATCGATATCTGAAAACCGTTTTCGATATCGATATGAAAACTGTATATCGGTTACATAACCGTTTGCGCAAAAAACCGAAAACGCCCATCTCTAAAATTAAGCTTAAAAATGAGATGTCCAATAAAAGATTATGATTTCAAATAGTATATTATCAATTAATTAAAACAAAAGATATTTTAATTGATTTTTAGATGTCAAATAATACTATTAATAATGTCAAGAAGTAAAAATAATTAAACAGAAGTCAATAAAACATAAAACAATAGAAAATGTCAAAGATACAATCATATTTAGGCCCATACATTGAGGCAAAGGCTCAGCTGGCTGCCAAAAAGTTGGGGATCCTTGCAAAGGTGAGAAGGTACTTCACGCTGGAACAGCTTCTTAATTTGTATCAAGCACAGATTCGATCATGCATGGAGTACTGTTCTCATGTCTGGGAAGAATCTGCCAAATGCCAGCTTGACGCACTGGCGTCGATCGAAAAGCGGACTAAGAGGCTCATCGGTGATGAGGCACTGGTCAATTCAAAGCTCCAAAGCCTTGAACTCTGTCGCCGAGTTGCCAGCTTGTCGGTTTTTTATTGGTTACATTTCGGGGAGTGTGCGTTGGAAGTTGGAATTGCACGATCGAATTTCACCTAGCCCGTTTCATCATCGGACTACCAGACGTACGGCGTTGCGCCATCGGTACATGGTGGACATCCCACCCATACGCACAAAACGTTTTGGAAACACTTATTATGCGTACAGCTAAGGAGTGGAATTCCCTGCCCGAGTCTGTGTTTCCCGACAGCTACTGTCTGGGAGTCTTTAAGTCAAGAGTGAATAGGTTATTTCTAGGCAAGCGTGTATCACTGGCGCCATGCAAAGAACACTATTTCGCATCAGTGCTGTTTTGCATTGTTTCGAGCACAACATATTAATGTGTCGTCGACTTCGGTTATTTCTTTCGGATAATTTTGGTAATAGTTTTGGGTTGGTTTTCACAAATATTGCAATTTCAAATATGTACCTACATACAGGGTAATGTTAGTATATTGTATTTAGTAAAGAAAGGTTTACAGGTGTCTGAGCATTTTAACCCAAACATTGCCCTGATACACATTTTTTGGGCTTTAAATATAATTTCCCTATTCGTTGAATTTCCCCAAAAAATAACCCCATATCTTATTACTGATCCAGCCATACCTGTTTGCGTTTTGGCCACATTAGCTCGCAATGCAGGTCTATCTCCCGTTGTTATCGTTGTGCGCAACCACATCCTGGTGATAGCTGTAAAGTTCCAGACTCGCATGTTACATGTATTTTGTGTAATGGTGGAACCCATAACGGCTACGGATGACAAGTGCCCTGAACACTCGAGTCAGAAATCCATCAAAATGGTCATGTCACAGGAGAATCTAAATTATCGCGAGGCTTCAGCTAGGTTACCCCATCCTAAAAAACTTTACTCGAATGTAGCAGCAGGTCCTTCCCAAACTATACCACCTCAAGATTCTTCATTTGAATGTATGTATAAACCCATTGTCTTTGCCGTTTCGGAGACGTGACTCAGTCCCGGATCTCTCTTTAGGGTTCTTGGATTTTCGTGTCTTTTGGACGATGGAGATGACGGATGGGCGGGTTGCGCCCTTATGGTTAGCATATCTATCTCGTATTCCGAAATTCCTCTTCCCCGTCATGATCCTGGTCTATATGTAGTTGCAGTAAGAGCCATGGACATATCCTGTGTATCTGCTTATATTCCTCACCCCAACTCTAATCTTTTGTCTGAATTTAACTCTATCCTTTCTTCTATTCCATCCCCCTTGATTGTGTTAGGTGATTTTAATTGCAGTCACACTCTTTGGAGTGCTTACTGTAATGACCCCGCTGCCAGTTTTTTGTAGTTTGCATTCTTAAGACTGCGCCGAGCGAACGAGGCGCGCGGCATTTAGGTATTTGCTACAACGCGCTAGTCGTGTGCGTCGTCACACACACAATCACAAGTTCGCTCGAGTCCCGCTTGCAGTTGCACGACAAAAGTTGGTAACTTAGGATTTTTTAAATTTGCGGCGTTGTGTTGAGTGACTTGAAAAGGCGAATACTGATTATTTAGATGTTTATGTAGGTACATAAAGCCCATAATTAAATCTAATTATCTATATTATATGGAAAATAATGTTTTTTGTACTATAGTAATACATTATCCGTTCCGTTACTATTCATCCGATTGCAATGAGTTTTTGGCGTTGTGGATTGTACACCCGTGAATTATACTGGGTAAGTAGGTAGGCTAGGTCAGTTGATAAGTAAGTTAGATGGGTAGGTGTATTGTATAGTAAAACCAGTCTAATAAAAAATCTTTATTTACCTAATGTAATTTACCTTTCCATTTTACAAAATCTTAAACAAAACCCAGGGAAACGTGGTATATTTATTATACAGAGTGTAACAGAAACGTCATATTTTAAAAATTGCTTCTAATTCTGTAAATGAACAACTATCTCCAGGGAAGTCAAAGGCATTTCCCAAAAACTAATGGAAAAGAGACAAGAAGGGTAATATAAATCTCATTTAAAACATGATATTATCAATTGAATATTTCTAATCTTATGCCTAATAACAAAACAAACTTACATACAAAGGGGAGAGGAAAAGGGGCTCATTGCGCATCAAAAAATTCATCCACATCGATGTCAATGGGAAACGTGCCCAGAACGCTGGCAGCATTGCCACGTTGAATGGCAATGCTGATTCTCTGGCTGAAGAAAAGGCCAGCCCTCTGGTCACGCGAACAGTCGACTAACCGTTTACTAATGTCTCGAAACACTCGATGAGCACTCGGACCGCATGGACCTAATGTCTCAACCCCAAACGGCTCAAACAAAAATAAAAAAAGGTAAATAAAGGTATCGGGTAAGAAAAAAAAAAAAAGAAAAAAAAAAAAACATGATTGTTATTTTCAATCACTGGTGCATTATGGAAGAATATGTTACGTGTTCATACGATTTATTGCAATTGTTTATAGAGGTATGCGAAATTCATTATTCTATTGCCATATAAGATGATCTCGTCTTTGTCTTCAGTTTCTTCTTCTACCAAAATGTTTGAATTTGAATCCGTATGATTTGAAGAATCCTGAAATAAAATAAGATAATTGTAAGTAGTCCCTAAGCCACGGGCAGAAACTAGTACTAAGGCACATTTAAAAATGTATCTAAGAACAATTAACTTACATCGTGATTGTTGAATGTTAATCATCACTAACTAAAGGTTTTTCACCAACGTATGGCCAAGGTTCTTCACCAACGTAAGGGCAAGGATCTTTATTGGTCAGCATTTCCTAAAAACGTAATAAAATATAGTTATTGTAAGTTATTTAATAAAATTATTAAATTGACGTAGTTATCAGATGTATTATCAACCTAACTCTTAAAATGTTGTGAACAGACTAAAAGAAACATAGTTTACATAATACATAAATATTTTCCCATGTGAAAGACTTGCCAGCAAACACTGGCAACAAAATAAGTATAATGAATTTAAAATTTCGTGTTGACCCCTTGGCCTCACTTCTCGTGCTTGAGGTCCTGGGTTCAAATCCAGACAATGCGTCTTTTTCAAATTAATTTGTACTTTCCATTATCACTACCCATATCGAATGTTTGAGAAAAAGTTGCATCCGCCATCTTGTATTTTAATAATAATGTCAGATTAGCAATCGGCATCCCCAAAAACCCATTACACGATACCCAGTGTATATTATCGAATGTTTAAGAAAAAGTTGCACCCGCCATCTTGGATTTTAAAAAGAATGTCAGATTTGCAATCGGCATCCCCAAAACCCATTACACAATACCCATATCGAATGTTTGAGAAACAATTGAAAAAAAACGATTACATGCGCCATTATGTTAGATAATTTTTTATAACAAAATAAAAAACTTTTTTACAAAAAAATACTACCGACTTCCAAATAAGAAAACTACAAAGTGAAAAATAACTTTATTTTTGGAAGTCGGTGTCTTTCGTAGGTACCATTTTTATGCGTTACGGACACCGACTTCCAAAAATAAAGTTATTTTTCACTTTGTAGTTTTCTTATTTGGAAGTCGGTAGTATTTTTTTGTAAAAAAGTTTTTTATTTTTCACTTTTTAGTTGTACCTACCTAATAGGCAATTTGTTTAGTAAGTTTCCTATAACGCCAGAATAGATTACCCGAATATCATGAAACTTGAACAAAACCGGTCAAATGAGAGATCTGCTTACCCCTTAAGAGCGTACTGGCGTGATGTTAGGTTATGAAATGGTATAAACAATAAACAGACATGCAATTGCAGCAGTCCCGAGAGATTTTCCGTTATTTATTGAAGAATTCTGTTGTATATCTTCGAAGATCTTCATCAGATCTTCACCAAATTAAAATGGGACCAATTTCGGAACATAATTCAAACAAAAAAAGAATTTTCAAAATCGGTCCACAATTGACGGAGATATCGGTGAACATACATAAAAAAAAAACATACAAGAAGTCGAACATAGAATCTCCTCCTTTTTCGAAAGTCGGTTAAAAAAAATACAACCGACTTTCAAATAAAAATACTACAAAGTGAAAATAAATTAAATTACGGAAGTCAGTGTTCCTGTTTTTGATTCTTCGTTTTTTGACACTGACTGGCGAAATTGAATTGATTTTACATATTGTAGTGTTTTGATTTGGAAGATAGTTGTTTTTTTGGCAAAACAGTTTTTATTTTACACTTTTTAGTTGTGTACATAATGGGCAAGTTCTATAGCCTGAATGAAATTAGAGTGTACCAGGGTTTACTGTATTCATCTGCGTACCCCTTTAGAACTTACCGGCGTGATGTTATGTTATTAAAATATGGTGTAAACAATAAACAGACATGCGATTCCAGCAATACCGATAGATCTGCCGTATTTTTTGAGTAGTTCTGTTGCATATCTCCAAAATTCTTCATCAGATCTTCACCAAATTTAAATGGAACGTATTCTTTCAAACAAAATAATAATTTCTAAAATCTGTCCACAATTGATGCAATCGGTGAACATACACAAAAAAAATCCTTCTTTTTGGAAAGTCGGTTAAAAAGGAAATAAAATCACAAAATAGAAATATGTACTTTGTATGAGAACAGATTCTTTTTCGGAAATGAGCGCCAACTTTCTTCTTATAATATGTTTCCTTACGCTTTCCCATTATTACTAAAACAAATATTTAAAAAAAATGTATGAACATAAAAAGTAAATGTTAGTTATGCATAAAAAGTCATACTCAAAAAATATAACTTACCTTATTCAACTATTTGCAGCAAGGTATACGTACACAATAGATCGCGAATTATCGTTATCGGCGCGTCGCTCCACGATGAGACGTGACCACTCTCCGAGCTTTCGTGGACGACTGAATTGCCGACCGGTTTACGTTTCGCATGATTCAAAACAGCGCAACAATTAAGAAAAAAAAAAAACTAAAATAACCGAGTGACATTTCGAAAATGTTAAAACTATAAATTGTGGTATGACAATTAGAGATTGATATGAATTAAAGTTTGTGAAAAAATTCAACAGACTATCAATATTCAATAAAACACGAGCATGCTATTTTAATATTTTTTCCAACTTTACGTGTTTTTGTTATTTAAACTTAACAATATTTTTTGTTTTTGCCAACATAGAATCGTTAACACATTCATTGTGGTGTTCATTACATATTTTTTTATGGTAATTATGGTAATAATATTGTTTATATCCCTATAACTGTGACGCTCGTTTTGGATTATTTTGCTCGGCGCAGTCTTAATGATGGATCTGATACCCGTAGGGTTTCCCCTACCCAAAATATTAGTGTTCCAGACCTTTCTTTCTGTTCTTCTTCTTTAGTTTCAACAGCTTCCTGGTTGTAACTCTTTCGGTAGTGATAATTTTCTTATACTAATTTCACTGCCTAGTTCTCATCCTCGTACTCCTCCAATCCAACCTCTACAAATATATCGCCTTCCCCAAGCTGACCGGCCTAAGTTCTCGTCCCATCTGGACTCAAAACTTCAAAACTTTCCCCAAATAAATCCTTCAAACTCCCTTGCCCTCTACATCGATTTCGTTGAATGTTTGATAAGAGCGGCCGATTTTTCAATCCCCGTGAAGAACTCCGCCTGTCACTTATTACCTTCTCCACCTTGGTGGGATGCTGAGTGCACGGATAGCGTTCGTAAACGTAAAGTATCTGAAAACACTTTCTCCTCTAGTCTAAATAAGACCGATTATTTGAATTTTAAAAAGATTACTGCAAATACATGTAGGTTACTGGCAAAAAATAAAAGAAGTATTTGGCTCAAGTTTTGTGAGTCTCTTTCTCCACGTTCTCCAGTTTCCCTAGTGTGGAAAAAAAATTAAATCTACCACAGAGCTTGTGATTGCTTTTTCCAAAAATGAAAGCGTTCTTGGTGTTTTTTTAGACAATGCTTAAGCCTACGATAATGTTCAACTTCCAATATTCAGGCAGAAGTTGCTATAGCTGAGTGTCCCTGTGAGGATGGTCAACATCATTTGTAATCTCCTTATAATATGTCCTTGTGTGTTCTATTTCAGTCCACCATCAAAACTCCCTTTATCCAAGCCGTCTAGTGTGGAAGGACTTACCTCAGGGATCGGTCTTAAGCCCTATTTTTATAATCTTTACACATATGATTTAAGAGTCTTCAGTGAGCTGCATCTGAAAAATCTTACAATACGCCGACGACATTGCTCTCTACTCAAAATCAAAATCAAATATTTTTATTTTACATAGGCCTACATGGGCACTTATAAAACGTCGACAAAAGGTGCACGGTTCGGGTTAGTCGTTTCCTATGGAGAAGAACCGGCAAGAAACTCCATGGTTACTCTTTTAAATTGTTTTGTTTACAATATTTCCATGTTACAGCATTAGTACTTGGATATGGGGGGACAACGTAGGCCCGACATTAAGTCGTACGAAATTGAAAAAAAAAACAAAAAAAAAATTATGCACGAAATAAAAAGTTAACAAATGTTAACAATCATCTAGAAAACTAGAAAGCCTACAATGTTCACACATTCACAATAGGTAAAAGAATCTATACAAAGGTAAAAAAAAAAAAAACCACAACACTAAATTTAGCATGTGGCACAAATACTGTAATCAGTGCTGTAACTATTCTTAGCAAAGGGCTATAATGATGATTGAAAAATATTGTAAATGTCTAATTAAAAGAGAAAAAAAAAATGAGATTGAGAATAGTTAGAGATATCCATATATTTGTGCCGTTTATGAGTTACCAGGGAAGCCGCATGCGCAGAGGGTTTCAAAGCCAAATTTGTATCTTCAACGTAGTCCTTGATTTTATAATATGCTTTTTTAACAAGGACACGTTTGATGTAGTTTTTGAACTTTCCATCGGTCAGTTCTATAACTGACTTAGGCAACTTGAAATAAAAGCGTATACTGTTTATAAGAAAAGACTTGCTAGTTTTCGTTAATCTGAATTTGGGTATTACAATTTCGTGCTTACTGCGTGTACTTAAATTATGGAAGTCACTTCTAGTTTTGAAAAGCCCTCGATTTTTGCGGACATACAAAATACATTCCAAAATATAAAGTGAAGGTAGAGTCAGTATATCGATCTCTTTAAATTTTTCTCTGAGGGACTCGCGAGGACCCATTTTATAGATCGCGCGGATTGCCCTCTTTTGTAAGATAAAAATTGAGTCAACGTCTGCTGCTGACCCCCACAGCAGAATGCCATAAGACATAATACTGTGGAAATAAGCATAGTATACTAGTCTAGCTGTGGCTACATCGGTTAACTGCCTTATCTTCCTTACTGCATAGGCAGCCGAACTTAACCTGCCCGAAAGTGTTCTAATGTGCGCGCCCCACTGCAATTTTGAATCGATAGTAATCCCCAAGAATAAAGTTTCCGTTATTATTTCAAGATTTTTGCCGTCAAGATTTAGAATTAGGTCACGTTGAGGTACATTTGGTAAAGAGAACTTTAGACATTTTGTTTTTTTCGCATTCAGTAAAAGATTGTTAGCTGCGAACCATTCCGAGAGAACAATTAGACTTTCATTGACATGTAAGACATCCGTATCTTTCCTATCTGTTTAAAAAATTAGCGAAGTATCATCAGCAAATAGAATTATATCCGATAATTTGGCCATCATAAAAGGGAGATCATTAATGTAAACAAGAAAAAGGAAAGGGCCGAGAATTGAACCTTGGGGCACGCCCATTTTGACTAGAGACCCGGAGGACGTCGCCCCATTAACATTTACTTTTTGCTGTCTGTTTGATAAATAGGAAAGCACAAGATCAGCAGCTTGTCCTCGAATTCCGTAGTGTTGTAATTTACAGATCAGTGTGTTGTGGTCGACGCAGTCGAACGCTTTTGACAGATCACAGAAAATGCCAATGGCATCCTGGGACTTCTCCCAAGATTCCAAGATGTGGCTGATGAGTTTTACTCCCGCGTCCGTTGTCGACCTACCTTTCGTGAAACCAAACTGCTGACTATGCAGGATCCCATTTGAATTGAAATGAGACAACATCTGGTCCAGCATGATTTTTTCATAGATTTTACTCAATGCTGGTAGCACGGATATAGGTCTATAATTGCCTATAAGGCCTGATTTGAAAATTGGTACTACTTTACTGTGTTTCATTAAGTCAGGAAACGTGCCGCTGTCCAAACATTGATTGAATATGCCTGTTAGGACAGGAGCAATTGAGTCAATAATATCTCCAAGAACCCTAACGGATATCCCCCATAAGTCTTCAGTGTTTTTTATATTGAGACTTTTGAACGCGTTTTTAATTGTATCAATGCATATTGGTTTAAATTTAAAGGTTGGTATGTCTTTAGTAAAGTATTCCTTAAGAAGGGCTGCAGCCAATTTAGATGAGGAGGGAAGTGACTTCGTAACCTCTAACGGAATGTTGGTAAAGAAATTTTCTAATGTCTCAGCGACTTCTTGCTTATCAGAAATGGTTTGATTAGATTGTAAGGTAGCTTTTCCTTACCCAACCGGCTAACTCATGGGTAGCAAGTAGCTTGAGACAATTGCAGGGACTAACTCACATGAAGCTGACTGAAGTAAAACACATTTAAGTTTGGTCAACTAATTTAATTCTTCAAGCACACATTCCATCAATACAATATCTTGAGGTTAACAAAGTATGAACCACTCACTTTCTGAAGGGATATAGTTTACCCACAATATTCAATGCTGGAGATATGATTCCTCAAACAGCATCGTTCTCTGTGTAGCTGTCCGTGAGCTTGCTGGATACCAGATGATAACTATAATGCTCGGAACCTTTTGCAAGAGGAGACTGCTGTAGCTTGAACAGCTAGTTGACCATTAGCTTTATTATATATTAAATTATACCTAAAGAGGCATTTGGAGCCCTGCCAAGGAGAAGAAAATTGAATGTTAAGATCAAACGCACATGTGTCATGAAAATGGGCATTCAGACAAATTCAAAATAATACTCACAGCGCCTACTGAAACATTGATTATGATAAGCTTTTCATCTTGACGCTAGCCAGCCTTGCCCTATATAACATCACGTATCTTTTTGGATCCTTGCCTTTGAGGTTATTTTTGGACACCGTCCTCTCAACGCAAGTTCACTCGTAGTAAAGGCTCAAGTCATTGCAACTACCGACCTTGAATACTTTGCTTTTAAGCCATAGGCCTTTTACTAAATTATCATTTTTTTTGTAACCAATGTGAAAAGACTTTACAATTAATTATTATATGTATTGAATTTGTGTGTTTGTTGTATTAAATGATTTCACACAAATAAGATATATATTTTATTATTAACATTTTAAATAGTGTCAAACATACATCAACGCCATCTACATCATCATCAACAAGATACTCAACTTGGGACACTTCAATATCGAACATGTGTCTGACGGATGACGCCAGATGTCGCTAACATATGCACTGGCAATTTTTAATCGCTACAAGATATTTTCAAAGACAACTCATTCTGATCGCGTTGTTGTGTCTTTCCAGTTTCTCTATTAATTACTTGCCACACAGTTTTTATTTTATTATTAGAAACACCAATTTTGTTAATTATTATTTGAGATTTTGCTTGAGCGCATACTCTTTTGAATATTTTGGAATAGTTTCTAACATATGTGTGGAAAACTTGATCGGTAGTCAAAGATTTTTCGTAATATAAATTATATAAATTATCTCGGCTTTTTCTTATGCCCACAGTGGCCCATTCACTAAATTTCGATTTATAATTGTTGACTTTAACTGTTTTTATAGGACACGTTTTATTGAATTCTTGGCGAATTGTAGAAAACAACGTGCCGTGGGGTCTTTTAAATCAAAACTGGCGTTACAAAGGTTGCTAAAAACATTATTATTAAAAGAATTTAATTTATTTTTTGTAAGAGGTCTTAATCGAATTGATTTAGCTAGGTTATTTTTTTTATCACACTCAAAAGATACTAGCTGACCAGTATGGTCTGACCTAACGCCACTAATTAAAAACGATTTTTGTACTTTACAATTAGTGAATACATTATCTATGCACGAAGCTGAAGTTGCTGTTATTCTTGTCGGTTCATTAAATAAATATTTTAAGTTAAATGATTTGAACAATGAAATGAGCTTACAGTTTTCAGGTGAATTGACTAACAGATCTATATTTAAGTCACCACAAACAAAAACTAATTTATTATCTCTGAAAAGTTTACTTAACAATTCTTCCATTGTAATTAAAAACAATGACAAGTTTGATGCTGGTGGTCTGTAAACACACAAGATAGTATGCCCCTCGACCTCTGCACATGCTACCTCACATAAGCGATCAACAGAGTAAGCAGTGATATCCTTTCTTTCCTTATATTTGAGATGACTATTACAAAGTATCAGGGTACCACCACCCACTGTGGATCTGTTGTACGCGCTGGCAACTGAAAAATTATTTACATTAAACAACATCCTATCTGGTTTTAACCAAGTTTCACAAAAACATAAGATATCCATGTGGTGTATTTATCTACTAACAATTCCACGTCTAAAATTTTGCCGGAGAAGCGATTTATATTTTGATGATATAGTAAAATATTACTATTCGTCTTCTCTATTGTCGGCTCAAATCGTTTAAAGAATCTACTGTAGTATTATCAGAAAAACTGGATAATACTGTTAAATCACTAAACCTAGTCTCAGTTAAATCATCAATAACTGCGTGTATATTAAAAGCTAACAATGTAGCTAATAAATGTCGACTATTTTTGGGAAGAAACATATGATCCCGAATCAAAACAAAATCACTAACAAAATTGTTGGTGTCAAAAAACAATAAACGGTCACTATGACGACAAGATAAAATATGCATCAAGTTATTTAAACTAGAAATGTATTCATTTTCCTGAACAAGTAACTTGTCAGAATAGGGCAATGCACATAATATTAATTTGCCTAATCTTAACTTAAGTAGGGTGTCAATACCATTAACTATGTCCCTTTTTGTTACACTAAGGCTATTTCCAAAAAGAAGCACTACAGTAGTTTGCTCATTCAATTGTCTGTTGAATTTTATGAATGAGCTCATTAAAATGCAGTTTATGATAACAATGGTTCACTATTGTGTGTTTAGAACGGTTATTTAACAAAGATCCAAAACCTGTTCCTAATTTGTCTGAATATACTAAGATATTACTTTTGGTGGGGTTCAAAGTTGTTGCAGTAAAATCAATGGGTAAAGATGTAGGAGCAACATGTTGTGACATGAGAGGTGGCGGAGCGGCAGCACAACTACAGGTGAGGTTGTTAGTCAATGACTCATACCTCTCTGCATTATACTTCACCAGGTCCACCAACTCACAGGCCTCCTGCAAGCGCTTACTTAACATCTGTTGACTACATTCATATTTACAAAATATTTCCTTTAGTGTATTTTCCCTACTCAATAATTCCCTTTGTAGGTTCTGAATGTCAACATCATACATTTGTGTACTAGTTTCCAATTTACTATTACATATATTTAATTGGTTTTTTAAGTTTCTGCAATCTAAGGTTAACATTATATTTGTAAACACTTTGATTTTTTAAAAGTTTCTTATATTTATTAATACTTTTATTGATCTTAATATATTTCTTAATTTTATTGTGACTACCTAGAATTGGACATTTAGCAATGGTATCATCCCCCGTAAGGTCTATGGTAATGGTAGGCCGCTCACACTCCAGCTCGGATGCACTAGCCATCAGCTCATTGTACAGCTTACTGTTGTTAGAAACCTCTTCGCTGACTTTCATGCGAGTCGATGGAGGTAATGGTGTTATGAGCCTTGCACAAATCAGCTTCCAGTACAGATATACGCTTCAGTGCCTGGTCATGAGTGTCATGGCACTGTTGAAAATCTGACACTTATTGACGGAGATGGTGATGCTGGTCCAGTATATCCATATGCTGGGAGTGTAGTTCTGCAAGCTGGTTCTTGCGTTGAGTGTTTTTGTTCACTATTAACTCAATTTCAACTTCACTTTCTTCTCGTTCCCGCAGAAGCTTGCTGCACTCATTTCTTGACGATTCTAGCTCCCTCAGCGCTGCTTTCAGTTTGTCACTCATGTCACGAACGGTAGCTGCCCGGGTCATCATATTGATGGTTTTCCTTAAGCAACACCTGCAATGTGACAGGAAACAGCTGAGTATGTGAGGATAATACTAAGTTATTAGAAAACTTGAGAAAGTAGAAGGGGTTTTAAAGTTAAAAGAAGTAAAATGTAAGAAATATGATTATAAAAATATATGGAGGTAAATGAGAAAAAAATATATAAAAAAAACTAAGAACAAAGAAAAGCTATTATATATAATAATAAAGAAAAGCTAAGACTTAATTACAGGTACTACTTTAAGGAAAGGCTTTAATAAACATTTGTGTTTATTGCTAGATTCGATTTTCGTTTAGGGATTGTTAAGAACATCAGTTTTAGTGGGAACAAAGTCTCTTTACAATGCTAATAAAGTATGGGGTTTAGCTATGATATTTACACTATATTAAATATATTAATATATCTTGTGTGAAGTAGGTTTTGCAGTGAATGTTTTGTCTGGGGCAAGTGTTTTCGTCCTCGAATTTTGTTTCCACAATTTGTCAAACAAAATGAGACATAAACGTAGCCGGTGTGTACTGGACGTCGCTCAGAGCCCTGAGCAGTGTATGAGTGGTGTATAGTATATAGATAATACAGTAATAATTTGTATATCAAAACAAAATACTCCCCCGGTTCGAAGAATTCAAATCCACAGTTCAAACGATGACAGCCGGTACATGAATTATTTAAATAACAATTGTTTTTGAGTTATTATAATAACAAACTGGTCACAAACACTACGAGTATCACTTTATACGTTAATTCTAATATAAATAAAGGATTTTAACAAACTAAACATAATAAAACAATAATTTTAAAATAAATTAAATACGAGGCCGTTTTTTGACGACCTGTCGCCAGTGTTGCAAGCCAACTGTAGTTCAGCTTCCTTCTCTGATTCCGCATCTTGCTTAAATTCTGCTCTTCATTATTTAAATCAATGGTTTGACTGGCCACGGACTAAGCCTGTCAGTTCCCAAGTGTAATGCTGTTGTATATTCCCGCAAACGTAATATTCCCCCTATATACCTTTTAGTTGAAAACGAACCCATTTTGATCCATGACTAGGTTAAATTTCTTGGCCTCATTATTGACTCAAAATTATCTGGTTTCTATCATTTGGACTACATTTCCAAAAAATGAGAAAAAGGGCGTAAATCTCCTGCGTGCCCTCTGGAGTACTCTGACGAGCTCATCCAAATGCCCAGAAAATTCTATATAATGCCATAGTCCGTAGTCACTATGACTATTATTACTAGAGCATTCTTCTGGAACCGTACAACAAAATAGCCCTCTGCAAACTAGAAAAGATCCAGTCTAAGTGTTTGCGCATTATCACGGGAACTATGAAATGCTCACCTATTAATGCCCTCCAGGTAGAATGTTTAGAGCTCCCACTTCACCTACGTAGACAATATTTCTGTGATAGATATTTTTATAAAGTCATCCAGAATAAATCTCATCCTCGTCGCCCTCTTCTCCGTACACTTTGTGAGGTAATCCCAACCACCCCATAATGGAAAATCCTCCACTACTTGTTATTAGCTTCAGGAAATTTAATAATATGCATATTTCTTTAGTCCAGTCAAAAACGAACCCCCTATTTGAAGTAGATTTTGATTCCTTACTCTTCCAACCAAAAATTTTTCTTAACTTTTATATATCTAAACATGACCCTGCTGCCAATGATAAACTCAACAAAATTCTAGCTGAGGACTGGCACGATTGGCGCAGGATATTTACAGATGCTTCTAAGATGTCACATGATAGCGATATCGGATTTTTCGAAAATTCAAAATTATTCTATATAAATGTTCGTAGTTCTCCATTTGGCTCTATTTATACTGGGGAAGCAATAGCTCTTCTGGAAGCGGTTTCTTACATTGTATCGCATGGACTCAACAAATCCCTAATTCTCTAGGATTCTCTAAGCTGCCTTCAGGATTGATTAAAATCGCCTTTTCGCTCTCGTCATAATTTTTCTCTTGTTTTACAGATCAAGCAACTTCTGCATAAATGCCACTGTTTAGGCATAGAGATTGCACTGGCTTGGATCCCTAGTCAATCTGGTATAGTTGGTAACGAGAATGCGGACTCGATTGCCTAGTCGGCTACTCGGAATGGGATCGAGTCACGGTCATCTTGTTACCCTCGTGATTTGTGCTGCCTTGCTAAAACAGAGATGATGAAGTGTTGGAATGGCCATTGACAAAAGATTCGTTTATTAAAGGGAAAATTTTATGGTTCTATCCAACTATACATTCCTTCTAAATGTTGGTTCAGCAAACTTAAATTTTCAAATAAAGTAGCTACCTCCGTTATAATTTGACTCTGACTTCCACTGAAAATCCACTTGAGGGACAATGCGAATGCGGTCTAGCGGAGGGTACTCTGGCGCACTTATTTTTTTTTCCCGTCCTCGTTTAACTATTCCCCATTACGCCTTACTCTCTGATAACATTCCCCGCCCAATTAACATTCCGTTCCTATTAACTTTTGTCCATACCCACTCCTAAGCTGCCCTGTAATCGCATGCTACAGGGCCAAATACTTCGGCGACCCAGGTACCCTGCAGGAGATAGTAGCCATCACCAGGGCGCTGCTGGCCTTTCTCGAGGAGCTGGGGTGGATCGAATGATGTGACTGAATCCCAACCGTACGCAAAATACGCGCTTGGTCGTTGAGTTGCGGAGACAGCCCGTCGAAACTAAACTAAACTAGACTAGTACCCCCGCAGTAAAAATGCTTTTACAATGCATGTCCTCGAAAAGAGCGTTTTCTAAGCAGCCAAACTGTGCGGAAAGTGTCCCTTTTTGTTACTAGTGCTTTTTACTTTCCTGTATTTTTTTAATTTTTAACTCCAACGTCAGCCCGCCGCATAGTTTATATTATTTGAGAAAAGTCTTAAAAAAAATTTAAGTACAGATTATCATTCATATTAAAGGTAAAATAAAACTAATACTTCATTAAAGGCTTTTTAAATATTCGAGATTTAGATTTTTATCAATAAATTAATTTTAAATATTAAGATAAGATATTTATTTTGCAAATATGGGTATAAAAAAAACATGGTGATATAAACAATACAATTAGGAACAGCCATAGTTAACCAGAAGGCATGCAGAAGTTCAAAAATACAGTAGATATGCTAAGTACATTATAATAAAGATATACAATGTCAATGTAAAGATTAATTAACTATAATTATAGTTATTTATATAATACACAATTCTTCTGCAGTCAACTTATTACGTATTGGAGTTAAATAAAAATTAAATGTCATATTTTTCAAATTTTAATCATTTTAAAAAGCAATCAAGAAATGTATTTCTCCATTAAAAATTCCGTCACAGTATAATACGCTTTGTCTACTAAAAAAAATCGAAGTTTTTTTTTAAATAACGCCAAATTTATTTCTTTCCAACTCCTCGGTAATTTATTGTAAACGACTGGCGCCATGTAGCAGACACTTTTGCGCATTAAAATCGTTCTCGCACTAGCGAGACATAGCCTAATATTATCACACCTATTTCGTGGAAATAGGTCATCTATGCAGTCAAAACGGTCAGGGTTCAGCTTTACAAACACTGCCATTTCTAAAATATATATGCATGGTAAAGTTAATATTTTATTCTGTTTAAAATATGGCACGCAGCTAGCTATCAGTGCTTTACAGTTTTAAAAATGACCGTATGCATCTTATCTGTGCTTTGA
Source organism: Orthosia incerta (assembly GCA_948252205.1). Taxonomy (NCBI): domain Eukaryota; kingdom Metazoa; phylum Arthropoda; class Insecta; order Lepidoptera; family Noctuidae; genus Orthosia; species Orthosia incerta. The sequence continues at coordinate 21,178,431 of OX411753.1, read as the reverse complement.
ATGCAGTTTCTCTTTCAGTGGAGTTGCCCCAAAAAATAACGCCGTATCGTAGGTGGCATTCGACTAAACCATGGTACGCAGACAGAAGTGCGTCTAGATTTACAATAAAATGATGATTTAATGATTTACATTAAATATGTTTGCCAGAATGAATATTTTGCTCGTGCCTTTTTGCGTTACGACGTGACAGCTATTTGCACATGCGCAGTAGATATCCCCGAGGAACTATAAGTTAATCTGTGGATATCATGTGGATATGCTGAGCGCGCTTGAATAAGCCCGCCATTTTATTAATTTCTTACTTGGTTCAGATATATTTTTTTATTTCCTCGCACAATGCATAGTAAAAAGTTGTATGATACACGTAGGTACTTAAGATGATTTCCGACTCGTGTCGATTTATCCACTCATCGGAAATCACATACCTGCCGCACTTGTAGCATAAATAACTATTACTATGCATGTCCTCGAAAAGAGCGTTTTCAAAGCAGCCAAACTGTGCGGAAAGTATCACTTTTTTTTACTAGTGCTTTTTACTTTCCTGTATTTTTTTAATTTTTAACTCCAACGTCAGCCCGCCGCATAGAGTTTTTATTATTTGAGAAAAGTTTTAAAAATTTGTTAAGTACAGATTATCATTCATATAAAAGGTAAAATAAAACTAATACTTCATTAAAGGCGTTTTTAATTACTCTAGATTTAGATTTTGATCAATAATTAATTTTAAATACTCATTAAATATGTTTGGCAGAATTAATATTTTGCTCGTGCCTTTTTGCGTTACGACGTGACAGCTATTTGCAAATGCGCAGTAGATATGCCCGAGGAACTATTAGTTAATCTGTGGATATGCTGAACGCGCTTGAATAAGCCCGCCATTTTATTAATTTCTTGCTTGGTTCAGATATTTTTTTTTATTTCCTCGCACAATGCATAGTAAAATGTTGTATGATACACGTTCGTAAGATGATTACCGGCTCGTGTCGATTTATCCACTCATCGGAAATCACCTACCTTCCGCACTTGTAGCATAAATAACTATTTCTCAAACATGCTTGGATATTTGAGCATTATTTTGACAAACTTCTTCGAGATTAATCGAAATTGCTGTACTGGCCAAATACATACGAGCAGCGGCTGGCTGTTGAAAAGTTGTATGAAAATCCATAACTGTCGTGTTTAGCGGCCAAATAAATTACATAGTAACAATTATATTCTAGTAAAATGATACGTTATACACTCACAAATCAACCGAAAAAAGTGTGCGTACAGCAGCGGCAGCACACGTACACACTTTTCATTCATCTGACATTTCACTACAAGTCGAAAGGGATGGCTTGATAAAACCAACAAGGAAAAAAGAGACAGCTAGTGTTTGTCACTTGGGTGTGAATGTAAACAAACATTATTCTGACAACCAATGTTTTTTTCTTTGTCTAACCTCCAAATATCAGAATATTAGGACAAAAATTGAAATAAATTATTAAATTGAGGTGTATTGCGTACTTACATAATTATGGTATGAGATCCCTTCTGTTTTATGTACTTTGGTATCATAATTGGCACACTTTCTAAATACACACGATGGCATTTTTTAAATTTTGTTTTTGTTGCAACAAAGCGTATCGCTCTTCGCCATGCGTGACATAGACTAAAGACAATACGTCCCAATTAGGACGTATTCGAGTCTTCACAATGCGCGCGCTCATAACATATCTGTTTACTAGAATATCATTGCATAGTGAACTCGTATTTGTTGTGTAATTAAAAAATGGAACGATATTTTACTCCGAAACATGGCATTGATGAACTTACGTACTTTACGTATACGTAACATTTACACGTTCGTCCATCAATGCCTCTTTTGCTTTTTCAGGCATTTTTTTTTAATTTTTCTCTCCGTAAAAACCTTCTCCTAACAATAACAAACAACAAAAAAAGAATTAGCGAAATCAGTTCAGTGGTTCTCGAGATTTGCGCTTAGCAACACATGTAGCGATTCATTTTTATATTATAGAAGATTATTGATGTTTTAAACATTTATTTTGTTCCGTTCTATATGTTTTAACCGATATTGCTTTTTCTTTGTTTTAGCATGGTGAACAATTGAGGTCATCGTTACAAACACTGATCAATAGTTAAATGCCAGTATTCTTAATAGTAAACCGACTATCACCAACTATCTTGACATTGGCAAAATCATCGAATGTTCATCGATGGAGTTATAAACTTAAAACAATTATTGAATAGACCGTATATTTTTCAAGAAAAAAACGAAGAAAATTGATTGAAAATTAAGAAATTGAATGCACTAAGCGCATTAGTTTTAGTCAGCAAAGGTCTTCCTGCTTGGAGTTTGTCTTCCTATAATCATGGCTGTGCGAAGTCATGGGGTAAGCAATGCTGATTTGGTACGACAACTACGAGGTATGAATTATTTGTTTTTATACTACGCCAGCTATTAATTATACTCAAAATTTGCCTTTGCTCTTTGTATATAGATATTATTTTAGACTTACTATTGTTATAACATTTATTTAGTTATTAATCTTGTATTTTGGTCAAAGGGTCATCTATATTTGTTGTCTTTCTTTTTATAACAGTTACCATTAGTAACGTCATATAACAATCATTGTTCCACCTAAAAAAAATATAAGATTAGTATTCAGTGAACTTAATTTATTTGAAACAAATAAAATATTATAAAACTAAACAATTTACATGTTCTAATTCATAAAAAAATCATGGAAGGAATTGACCCAGCTCCGGAACAGTATAAAAAAACCGGCCACACACACATACTTAGCCGGTTTTTTATGATATGGTATATGCAAAAAATACAAATGTGAACGGAACCTCTTTGTGAACAATTCTGATTCTTGAAAAATTTTTTTGGACGTTAATATGATTTGGCCATTTTTAGTTTCGGCCATTTTTATTTTCGGACTTTTATTTTTGGCCTTTTTTATTTTTGGACATTATTATGATTAGGACATTATACATATATTAAGCACGTGGGTGATGCTCACAGGCAGGCCAGGCTAAAGTTTGAGCAGTGGGTGACATTGGTAAACCGCGCGAGGGTCGTGTTTGGATTGATATGCAAACAAGTTAAGTCGCGCTTACGATGGTGCCAGGACAATAGTGACCAAATTAAAATGGACATGTTGGCGTCGCATCATTCTAAGGGAGTCACCCTTAGAATGATGCGACGCCAACATGTCCGTAAAGTAAGATATATACTATGTCCCTATGTTTTTCTTTTTGATGATACATTATCTTTAGAAGCACTAGAACCCTCCCAAAATGATCAAAATTGCGCTGTTAACAGAGGCTTAGTGTACAAATTTGACAAAAATAAATGAAAAAAGGAAAACATAGGGACATAGAGTTCTAGTACATATCTTACTTTACCAGTTTATGGAATATCTTTTATATTTGTCCAATATTGGAGGAAGAAATAGGCGACAGCCAAACCTCGATTTATGAGTTTTTACTAAGGAAATTCAGTCAGCGCTCTCTGCCCCCGTTTCCTCTTAAGTATCTTGGAAATTTAGTAACCACTGGCCTGGGTGACGATGCAGACATTGAAAGGTAGACTTCTTTTCTAGATTTGCCATTTAACGCATTTAAAGCAAAGGTAAAAGCTAATCTCTGTTCTAAGGCATACTATTCTATTAATGATTATTTAGATGATAAGCATAGTTGGTCGCTGTGTTGAACTCAAGACAATGTTCGTGTTCTTTTACCAAAATTAGCTTGCTGTCAGGTTAAATATTATTATTTTTTAATTTCGTTTTTATGTGTATTTTTTAAATTTTATTTTTTGGTAAGACTGTCGTAGGTATCGTTTACTGTTATTGTCAGAGCTGATGAGGATTGCTACTATCTTTGCATTATATAGAGTTAATCTTTCTAGTATTATATAGCAGCATAGCCAGCATTGTGTGAGTGCCATGTACTTCAGAGCTATCATTGTCTAGATACCTACGTCTTCTATTGACTTGAATGACTCCGGTGGTTGAGAGTATGTCATGCCCACTCAAATGTCTCGCCGATGGTGGCGCGTGTGTCGGATCATTTAGCTCCCTTCAAAATGGTTGAGCTGAATGGTGCTGATACATGTGTCATGTTCGTGAACGGGCGCTGTCGGTTGGGACTGGTCATCTCTTAGCTGCCATGGTTTATTTTAATTGATTCTAATTTTATTTCTGAATTGTCTTTTTATATTTACTATGGACACTTTTAACTTGCTACATCGTTCTCATATAATGTGTAATCTCAACATGAATGATGTAACAAATGATTTGTAATAATTACCTAATTGAAAAAGAGTGTCCATGGAGTTTCTTGCCCGTTCTTCTCCATAGAGATCTACGCCTTGGAATGGGCATCTACGGTACTTTCACAGTTATTATGTCTTGTGACTGGGACTGTAGCACCATAATTTTGTAATATTTTATTTTGTCTTTTGACAATTCAAAAGTGCCTGTAACTGGCCTACTTGAAATAAAGTGCTTTGACTTTGACTTTGACTTTGTAGGGCGCTGTCTGTTCGTGCGAATATGATATCTCGCAGATTTGCTCGGTGTTTCAGAGGCGTAAAAAAAACTATTTAGGGCATTTTGTACGTTCTTTTGTACTGCCAGTCTGTGGGTCGATTACACGCGGAAACAGTACAGCGCTCTACGCATCCAATACAACAAGGCGTCCAGGGTGCTCTTGGGGCTGCCTCGCTTCTGTAGCACGTCAGATATGTTTGCGAAGGTGCGTGTGGATTGTTTCCACACAATCATGCGAAAGCGGTGCACATCCCTGGTGTGTAGAGTGCGGGCCAGCCGCAACAGTATCGTATGTGAACCATTGCTGCATGGTTCACGTACTGACTAATGTTAGGATATTGTTTTAATTGTGTATGTAGGATACCTAATGTACAATTTTAAATTTTGATGAAATTCTTAATTTAATTTGATTGATAAATTTTAATTTGGTTTAATTGTATATTATCCAAAGTTGATTGAAAAAATTAATTATTATATAAACCCGGAATTACTTCTGCCTGCTTCAATACATCGCTGTCAACCAATGTGGCCGATCATCTGTTCCAAATATGAGCAGTGTTTGTTTCACAATGTGCCTTAATTTGTAAATACCCAGAGATTGGTTAGCAAGTTAAAAACCGAATTTCTGCTCTGAACACTTTACTAGTTGGGTGGGGTACTTAAAAAAAGGGTGGTATTTAATACTTTAACTGTAAATTCCCTTTTTTCAATCAAAATATTCGAAATTACCACCAAAAATACTGAATCGCACACTAAATTTGCTCATCAAATGAATAAATTATACTTTACTGTTAGATCTTTAAAGCTTAACTGTTTTACTGAATGACTATCTGTTAACTAAAAGTAAATCTAATAATTCTTCGAGTGCAACAAAATATTGAATCATTTTTTTTGGAATCCATCACCTATTAAACTTTTAAGAACATGGGTTATTCTAAATGAAACACCAGTTAATCAGTCATATTTATGTAATTAAAGTTCACAAAAAATCAGCAAAGTGTAATCTTAATATACACTAATCATTGCAAAACATATTTAAACATAATTTTTTTTTAATCGATCACCTATAAATCTTTTTATTGTATGATTAAGGCAGGTCTTGCTTTTGTTGGAAGTTTTTACAATTACTATTTAACGACAATGTCGACGGAGCCCCGCTGTGCGGGGCTCCTATTTCTGTCTAAAGGGTCTAAAGTAACCTAACACGAAGAAGATGACGGGAGCTGAGTTCGCTCGCTTTGCTCGCTCACTTCAGCTGCCGTCATCTTTTCGAACCTAACCTGTCCGTGTCGGGGTGCCCTAAGTTCCCGAGCTCGCTTCGCTCGCTCTTGGACTAATGACTTCTTGAAAATAATAGTTCAACAATTACTTAACTTATTTTGCACTTAAACTCGAGCAAACAATTGTAAACAATAACAAATGCACGTGCCCATGCGCCGCGCCGTGTTCGACTGCGGATTCACATCACTCTATCTTTCTCACACTCGTGTCGTCGTGAAGAAGTGAGCGCGATGCGACTAGCGCGAGCGGTGAGTGCGCCGCCGACAAAAGCGCGCCAATATACTTTTCAATAAAACAGATAAACAAAAAGAAATAAAGTTGGATGATAGGGATTTTAGCTACATGAGTAATTAATACGTGAAATGTAATTTGATAATGTAAACATACATTATTTGTTATGCAGTTTTAGAAAATAATTTTGGAAATTCCGTTGTAATATTGAATAATTTGTGTGCAAATCAGTATTTTTGTTTTACGGTGAGTAATATTGTTTCAAAATGCGTATATCTGTGGTTTCAGCTAGATTTTTGCTGTAAATTAGATAAAAAAAGCCATCAGATTTCGATGAATTTTAAACATTTTTTAGTACAACATGTTTAGGTAATCAAGTAGTTAATTTGTAGTACAGTAATTTATTTGATATGCAGTAGGTTATTAGTGGAGATATTTTGTTTGCTTAAATTTCTAAATAGAGGTGCAGTTAAAAATTCCCCTTAAAAAAATAAGTGAATTTTACTGACGACATTAAGTTTGAATCTATCTATACCTGCAGTTTGTAATGTGATGGTAACACACTTCTTATTTTTTAATGATTTACAGCCAATGACATCATAAAATCTGTTGCTGTAGCAAATGCTATGTTTGTTGTTGACCGAAAGAATTACTGCCCCAATACACCATACCAAGATTCACCACAATCTATTGGATATTCCACCACCATCAGTGCTCCCCACATGGTAAATAGTATATTTATCTTAAATCATTTTATGTATAAACCATGTCCATGATATTTATTTTTTATTTTTTTATGTTTTAGCATGCTCATGCATTAGAAAGGCTCAAAAATCATTTAATCCCAGGGGAGACTGCATTGGATGTAGGATCGGGGTCTGGATACCTCACAAGTTGTATGGCTATGATGGTGTGGGAGAATGGACGAGTTGTTGGTATAGACCACATACAAGAACTTGTTACATTAGCTAATAAAAACATACAGAGTGATAATCCTGAATTGCTTACTTCTAAAAGGATAAACATATATGGTAAGTTGTACTTTTAGGTGTATTACTATTAGTACTCTTTGTTACTCAAAGTAAATATGTGGGGATCTTCTAGCGTATGCCATTGACATCTGGCGTGAGGCTATCGATAGACAAGAGGAAGCGCTTGCCGTCTCCCTCGACATCTCGAAGGTAGGGTCTGGCTCGAAAGCCTTATTGGTAAGCTTCCTACATTCGGTCTGCCCGGTGGTCTATGTGATTGGATTGCAGACTTCCTGGCAGATTGGTGCATTCGAGTGGTTATCCATGATGCGTCGGATCAATTGGATATGGATGGGGTCTTGCTGCACATAAAGGAACTGCTAAAATCCGGCCGGCACCTTTGGGTTTGCAGACGACAGCACTGTTGCTGAGAGATACTGGTCCAACGCATGTGCTACTTTGCCTCACATCCGGTCTCTCCGTGAGGCCATGGTGGGTGATGCCAATCTGGTCAAGTTTAAAGCGGCTAAAACACAGGCCAATTTTGCCCGGCTCCATCTTTCCGAGGTGTAACGGTACCGATAACGGACCATCTTGAGCTTCTTTGCGTGACGTTGGCATTAGGGCATGAATATCAGAATCTCGGCATCTCGTAACGAAATTGCCGATATTTCAATTCTGATACTGAGTGATCTAATATCGGAATAAAAAAATCCTATCTTCTAGCTCCTTGTGAAGTGCCCAGCGCGCTAGGACGCTGACACCCGTCTACTACGGTGATTAGCAGTAATCGGATATACTTCATGAAAAAAAATATGGGCATGAAGATCCGGTTTCCAGGTTTTGAGATCCGGGTCTGGCAAGCAGTTGGAACCGGGTGAACTGATACCCCTGGTTCCGGCTGTTTTTTTATTTAATTTTGGAATAAATCGTAGAGAATTGGACAGGATAACCAATTATCACTAGGAATATGAAATAAAATTGTTTATACTTGTCCCGGATGTCACGATGAGCCTCTACGAGATTGGGATGGCTCTGAAACAACTTAAGAACAACAAGGCGCCGAGTGATGACGGAATTACAGCCAAACACCTGAAGGTGGGTGGAAAACCGGTACTTAAGGCCCTTCAGAAGCTGTTTGACTCCGTCATACTCGAAGAGGAAAACGCCACAAGAATGGTGCAGGTGTGTGGTGGTACTCTTCTTCAAGAAGTGTGACAATGCCCGATTGAGGGATTATAGGCCCATCTCCATTCTTAGTCAAGTCCACAAGTGGTTTTCAAGAGTCATCACGAATCGTCTCCAGCGCTGGTTTAACGATTTCCAGCCTCCCGAACAAGCCGGTTTCCGGAAAGGCTTTACACCGTACACCACATACATACGCTACGGAAGGTTATACAGAGTACCGAAGAGTATAACCTGCCTCTTTGTTTAGCGTTTGTGGACTACGAGAAAGCCTTCGATTCGATCGAGACTTGGGCTGTACTGCAGTCTCTCCAACGGTGCCAAATCATAAACTATCGGTACATCGAAGTGCTGAAGTGTTTGTACAAAAACGCCACCATGTCAGTCCGACTTCAGGATCAGACTCCGGAACCTATCCTTCTGCAGCAAGGTGTAAGACAGGGAGACGTCATATATCCGAAACTGTTCTCTGCTGCACTGGAGGATGTCTTCAAGGTTCTGGACTGGAGAGGGCTAGGCATCAACGTCAATGGCGAGTTCATCACTCACTCACACAGTACAATGCCCGATCACCGCAGTAGAGATTCCGAAAGAGTGGGTCTAAAAATGAACATGGATAAAACCAAGATGATGTTGAATGCTCATGTTGCACCCACTCCTATCAAAGTTGGAGACTACACTCCTATCAAAGTTGGAGACTATACACTCGAGGTTGTGGCTGTGGACGATTATGTCTACCTGGGACAAACGGTCCAGTTAGGTAGGTCCAACTTCGAGAAAGAGATCAACCATCGAATCCGACTCGGCTGGGCAGCGTTTGGGAAGTTGCGCAGTATTTTCTCGTCCAACTTACGACTTGCAATGTCTCAAGACGAAAGTCTATGACCAGTGTGTGTTGCCAGTGATTACTTACGGGACAGAGACGTGATTGCTCACAACGGGTCTCATCAGAAGGCTTAAAGTGACACAAAGGCAATGGAGAGGGCTATGCTCAGAGTTTCCTTGCGTGATCTAATCAGAAATGAAGACATCCGCAAGAGAACCAAGGTTAACGACATAGCCCGATGAATGGACACATTGCCCGCAGAACGGATGGCACAGTTGGGGCCGAAAAGTTTTAGAGTGGTGGCCGCGTACCGGCAAACGCAGCGTTGGAAGGCCTCCCTCTAGGTGGAGCGACGACCTGGTCAAGGCTGCGGGCGTCCGGTGGATGCGAAACGCACAGGATCGATCAGTGTGGCGATTCTTGGGGGAGGCCTATGTCCAGCAGTGTACGTCTTTCGGCTGAAATGACGATGATGATGTACTTTTCTTTATAATTTTGTTTGGTTTATATATCGAAATTTTTGCGAATCTTATGTAGGACTGTTTTGTGCACAATTGAACAAGGCATAAACTTGCTCTGAACACACGAGAATTAAGCAAAAAACTGATTTTTTGACCCTTCGACAGCCCATTTTTTTGCTCCTTTGCGATTTTTATGGACTTTTCAGGCAACGTTACTGCTACCATAATGAATATAATTCCGGTGAAAGTACTTATAACTAGGCTTTTTTCCGCAGCAAATGTCTTTAATTCCTGGACTATAACACGTATTTTGCATCGAAGAAATAATGTAACCCATTTCTTTTTTAAAGCACCCGGGGAACCGGGTATACCCCGTCCAGAACCGGTTCTGAAAATAAGGTAAAAGAACCGGGTATACCCGATTCTGGAAGAACCGGGTGAACCAGGTATACTACGTCCAGAACCGGTTCTGAAAATAAGGTAAAAGAACCGGGTATACCCGATTCTGGAAGAACCGGGTATACCCTGTCCAGAACCGGTTCTGAAAATAAGGTAAAAGAAACGGGTATACCCGATTCTGGGAGAACCGGGTATACCCCGACCAGAACCGGTTCTGAAAATAAGGTAAAAGAACCGGGTATGGAACCCGGTTCTGGAAGAACCGGGTGCATGCCTTAATGGACATGCCTCTATGAATCCCGGCTTTACAGACATGAGATTGCTAAAAATGTTAGCTATAAAAGTAAATACATATATTCATAGTTTCATAGAACCCTTGCATTGAATAACTAAGCGTTATATATCATGGATCATGAGAAACAGCTTGGTGACAGGCAGACAGACGGACCGCGGAGTCTTAAGTAACATGGTCCGTTTTTACCCTTTGGGTACGGAACCCTAATATCATCTCAATATATATCTAGACATCTTTAAAATTTATCATAAATGTTTTTTATAGTCCTTTTTAGGGTTCAGTACCCAAAGGGTAAAAACGGGACCCTATTACAAAGACTCCGCGATCCGTCTGTCTGTCTGTCCGCCTGTCACCAGGCTGTAACTCATGAACCGTGATAGCTAGACAGTTGAAATTTTCACAGATGATGTATTTCTGTTGCCGCTATAAAAACAAATACTAAAAACAGAATTAAATGAATATTTATCTGGAGCTCCCATACAGCAAACGTGATTGTTTTGCCGTTTTTTGCGATAATGGTACGGTACCCTTCGTGCGCGAGTCCAACTCGCACTTGGCCGGTTTTTTTTTAGATAGACATGACTTTAGTATTCTTTCTTGGAAACAAATGTGAAGTTTGGTTAAATAAGCGCTCAATTATCTAGTCACTGGTGAAGTAGTTATTAGGGAGGGACAAACGTGTTTTTAAGGGTTCCGTACCCAAAGGGTAAAAACGGGACCCTATTACTAAGATTCCGCGATCCGTCTGTCCGTCTGTCACCAGGCTGTATCTCATGAACCGTGATAGCTAGACAGCAGAAATTTTCACAAATGATGTATTTATGTTGCCGCTACAACAACAAATACTAAAAACAGAATAAAATAAATATTCAAGTGGGGCTCCCATATAACAAACGTGATTTTTTGACGATTTTTGCGATAATGGTACGGAACCCTTCGTGCGCGAGTCCGACTCGCACTTGGCCGGTTTTTTTATTGTACTTAAGCCAACCTCATACCGAATCTGTGCAGTTAACAAGCCGATATTAATATCGTAATTCCGATATTGATATCTAATATCAGAAATCAATATCGGCATTGAAAATCTTCCGATATTACATGCACTAGTTGACATCGACACTTAATTTTGGTCCATACATTGAAGAAAAAGATCAACTGGTTGCCAAAAAGTTGGGGATCCTTGCGAAGGTGAGACGGTACTTCTCGCCAGAACAGCTGCTTTAGTTGTATCAAGCGCAATTTCGATCTTGCGTACTGTTCTCATCTCTGGGACGGATCTGCCAAATACCAGCTTGATGCACTAGAGTCGATTGAAAAACGAGTCACCGGTCGAGTCAAAGCTGGCAACTCGGCGACGATATCCAAGGCTCTGGAAGCCTTGCCACACAACCAGCCAGCTTGCCGGTTTTTATCGGTTGCATTTCAGGGAATGTGCGATGCAATTGCATGATCTAATTTCGCCTAGCCCGTTTCATCATCGAACTACAAGACGTACGGCGATGTGCCATCTGTATATGGTGGACATCCCACCCATACGCAATTAACGGTTTGGAAATACTTTCATTATGCGTTCAGCTAAGGAGTGAAAATCCTTGCCGGAGTATGTTTCCCGATAGCTACAACATGGCCTATCTATAAGCAATCAAAAATTTTAAAAAAAAGTTGGATGTTTGGCAGATTTTACCCAATATTAGCATCAGCAATTTTAAAGCAAGCATCTGGATACTCCACTTTATTTTAAGTCCAGCATAACAAGTGCCCCTCCCGGGGGGTTCCCTCATTGTCGAGGTTGATGGCTTAGTAGCCGTGGCTTGGTCACCCACGGTGAAGCGGAAAGGAACCCGAGGAGGGGTCGTTCGTCAGGGCTTTTATCGATAAGCCGATGACGTAGCGGCCAACAAGTAGGTTGCGGTGCAGCCTGGGCAACATCGCAACGGCGGGTGAGGAGTGCTGGTATAGCGCTGGGCCGCTCTCCCAACTTTCCGCGGCCTGGACGTGGTTGCCACCGTATGATTGCGGACGCGGTGCGGGAGTGTCGGTATAGCGTTGGCCGCTCTCCCTATCCCCTGCGGTCGAAAAATGGTAGGTGGCGGGGCCATTGACCTTGACCCGTCACAAGAGGACCAAGGGTGACATACACAGTGTCGTCTGGTCCCCATGTGCTAGTTCAGTCCCTGGGGTGGTCATGGCTTACAATGTGTTCTAGTGCGCCGGTGATGGGGAGCACTCCCCAGAGGAGGGTCCGGTGACGGACAGCCGCGGCGGGATCGCGGTGAGTGCTAACGCGTGCCCGTGTTCCCTCCATATGCGGCACAGGAGGACACCGTGGAGTTTTAGTGGGCTAGAGTCCCACATAACTGCGCTATCTCCCCGTGGTAGCGCAGTACAGTCCGACATAAAAGAGTAGAAGTTAAATATTTGGAAACTAACAAGTTTCATTTTCTGGCAACATCTAAATTGAGTACTTGAGCTGTCAATTCTTCGCGGTCGGTTTCGATTTTCGTAAGAATTTTGGTTTTTGTGAGATATTTCTGAGTGTGGACCGAAAAACAGTGGCAAATTATGAATAAGGTAATTCGTGGAGGTGCCCGTGATATAGTTTACAAAGTTTATATGCGGTTTATAGCCGAATTCCAAGCTGGGAAGCTTCTATCCAACTTAGAAGATGTTTACCATCGTACAGCAGATTTTACTGGTAAGTAACTATTGAAAGTTACACTAAACGTTAATTACAAACGATTAATACATTCAGGGAGCTAAATTTTCGAACCACATATCATTTACAAATTATTTGTCTACCATTTTTGAGGTTATGCTAAGATAAACAAATACCGTTGTAGTTATAGCGCAACTTAACAACGTTGATAGTAAGGCAAAAACAATTAAGGAAATTTCGGATACGAAAATATTTTTTGCTATACCATATTTGTTGATGCAATCGAATTAATGGAAAGAAACAATTTTAAAATATATTCACGTTTATTTACCGCGGAACTTCTTTCGTCGGACTGACAGTGATTCTTTTATTTGCTTGTTTTAGATGTTTCTGTAAGCACAGTGCGCAAAATCGTGCAACACGGCATTGAAAATGGTGGGAAATTCTCAACACCAGCTAAACACAGGAAGGGTCGTCCCGTGGTGCAGACAGCAGTGATGATGAGACTGGTTCAGAAATAAGTGACGAATCAATGCCAGAGCTTAAAATAGACGACACGAACTTAAGTGATCCCATGGAAGGTGTACAGTATTTAGATTTTGATTTATTAAATTAGTTTATTTTATATTTGAGTTTATATTGAAATCAATTGATTATTAAAAATACATATTTTTTGCGAAGTTGTTGTTTTATTACTACTACATATTAAATATTTAATAAACATACTTATTTAATATATTTACTAATTATTTATACCCAATAAATAAATAATACTATTCAAGTATCAAGATCAGCTGGGTCGTACTAACTGGGTTGCTATCTGAGCGATTGTGGCGCCCTCATTTAATTTCTACTCTTTTATGTCGCACTGTATGCATGAGAATTACTACTGGCTAAAAAAAATAGCCTAACAAGTGCCACTTGTGGTGATCCAGTCTCTTGGTTGGGAATTCAGAAGTTATCTATTTTCAACAGTCCTGGAATCTGATCGATATTTGTATTTTTGTAGTTGGCGATGGACGTCTTGGATACCCTGATGGTCAACCGTATAATGCTATCCATGTTGGGGCTGCTGCCCCTAGAATTCCACAAGCAGTAAGTATTTTTTTTATTTTTTACCCGACTACGGCGAAGCAAAAGGGAGCGTTAGGTTTTTGACCGCTTTGACGCCGTAGTCGGGTAAATTAGTTATCATGACTTTGACGGGATTTGTCTCGCAAACGGTACGCTTGACAGAAATATGTTCGAAACCTTAATTTTAAAATCCCAATGTTCAATGATACCTGGGTTGACTGACTTCGTGCCTAGGGTTTGCAATCCCGCAGTATTTTTTTTCCAGCGGGATCCCGCTGGAATTCCCGCAAAATATTTAAAATTCTTATACATGAATATAATAATGCAATTACTACGGAATATTTTATTTTTATTTTTACTTAAGCTTATTATAAACAGTTCATGGTATTTAAAAATGAAACAGGTAGGCATAACATACGTAAAAACTGTGTTTATTAACTACTAGCTGTGCCCGCGGCTTCGCTCCCGTCATCTGCCTGCCAACCCTACCATACTTCAGCCTGCCTGCCTACTCCACATACTCAAAAAAACTTTTTACAAAAAAATACTACCGACTTCCAAACAAAACTACAAAGTGAAAAATAACTTTATTTTTGGAAGTCGGTGTCTTTCGTAGGTACCAATTTATTGCGTTATGGACACCGACTTCCAAAAATAAAGTTATTTTTCACTTTGTAGTTTTATTTGGAAGTCGGTAGTATTTTTTTGTAAAAAGTTTTTTATTTTTCAGTTTTTAGTTGTACCTACCTAATAGGCAAGTTATTTAGTAAGTTACCTACTCGTATAACGCCAGAATATATTACCCAAATATCATGAAACTTGAACATAACCGGTGAAATGAGAGATCTGCGTACCCCTTAAGAGCGTACTGGCGTGATGTTATGTTATGAAATGGTATAAACAACAAACAGACATGCGATTGCAGCAATCCCGAGAGATTTGCCGTTATTTATTGAAGAGTTCTGTTGTATATCTTCGAATTGCTTCGTCAGTCCTACACCAAATTAAAATGGGACCAATTTCGACACATACTCTTTATTACAAAAAAAGATTTTTTGAAATCGGTCCACAATAGGGAACATTATTGCCAATTGCTCCCGCCAGATGGCGCTTGACGGCTCTGAGTAAACAAAAACATAACAACATGGCGTCTACTACTGTTTGTGGTTACCGAACTCTTTTTTACTGTTTTTAAGATAACTTGTGTTCAAAAACCAAATAATAATATTGGGGAAGTTAGTTAGCTTCATTTTTCTTTCACTATTTGTTTTATATTTTGTTTAAATAAACTGTCGAAATTTTGTCGCTGGACTTTGACAGTTTGGTTTTTTTTTAGGGATGTGTCCGATATATCTAAACGTAACTTATATCGGTTGTGTGTGTATGTGTGCATGAAATATTAAGTAAATAAATAATATATAAATAAATATCGATATCAAAATAACCGATATTACAAAAGCTGTATCTAATAAAAACCTTACTAGCGTGTGAGAACGAATAATTCAAAACTTAAAACCGTAACAATGCGAAAACGTACGAACTACGAACAAAACGCAAACTTCACAAACGTTAGGAACCATATTCGCTACCTATCTTTCTAAGTATTATTTCGTGTTCGTTGTTAGTTTGCTCATCTAAATAACATTTTAACTTTTGCAAACTGTACTACTGATATCGATATCTGAAAACCGTTTTCGATATCGATATGGATACACATACATAACCGTTTGCGCAAAAAACCGAAAACGCCCTTCTCTAGTTTGTTTACGCAGAAACCTGTGGCGCCATCTGAGCGCAGCTTTGCGGATAGTTCCCTATTGACGGAGTTATCGGTGAACATACACAAAAAAAAAAAAACATTCATAATGTCGAACATAGAACCTCCTCCTTTTTGGGAAGTTGGTTAAATAATATACATACTACATAGTACATACCAATTTTTTTTCTAGGGTCATTCTTTCGCGTAAAATCTTAACACCGCGATTCAGAAAATTACTTTAAATGCACAACGCCATCTATCGAATAGCGAGTTCAACTGTCCGAGTAACTGAATTGCGTGAGCTGTGATAATTTTACTTCTTGAACACTTTAAATTCATCTAACTTTTGATAGAGGGAACCGATTGCGATGAAACAAAAACTAAGTAATTCTTCAAGATACGCACAATTTCTATGTATAAAAGTTATCTACATTGGTTTCGTACATTTCACGTGATGCGTGCACAAATAAATAGACAAACAGACAAAAATTCCAAAAATGCTAGAAATGGGTTCTGTTGGTTATCCTTTAACACCCTGGCTATTTTTTTTGGAATTTTTTTCGATGTACAAAAAATATTTTTCTACAGATTTATTATATGTATTGATTGATTAACAGAAATCAGTCAGGACATCTATAACATATTACTTTTGGTAGTAAGTAACAAACAATACTAAGTTAGTTTTACTAACAATTAACATCAAATCGTAACTTATACATAGATTATTGTCTCTATTTACTTTACGCATACGTATACTTCTTGCTTGCTGTTATATTTATATTAATAAATCAACAAAATAAAAGTCTAATACACTAGAAATTAAGAGATCAATTGCACCGCTAATATAATAATTATTCATTGGTAACTTGTAATTTGTAAGTAAAAATAAACATAATAAATCAGAAATAACTTAGAGAAATCACAAATCATAAAAATAAAAGTTACTTTTAGTTCTGAAAATAAGACCGTAAAAACAAATTGTATCAATTGTTTTGTCCCACATCTTATTCCTTATAGGACTACAGACATAACCGGCTGCAGAAAATGCCCTCTCCGCTTCTACGCTTGTAGATGCGGCAAAAAAATTCCGCGTGGGATTTACTGCACAAATGCGGGAATTCCGCAGTCCTTATTAACATGCGAGAAACCGATGGAATGCGGGATTGCAAACCCTATTCGTGCCCCGTAGAGGGCGCATATTTAATGTTTAAATAATGTAACGTGACATATCCTATAAGGGAACCGATCACTATTCCGAATTTCTTTTGTTCGAATTTCATTTTACCGAAAATTATTGACCTTCGTCTTTTTTGCTATATGCATTATTTCGACATATTTTCATATCATCGATGTATCATGTGGCATATGTATTATTTTACCGAACTACATTTCGCCGATTTACAAAATAACTTTTTGCTTTTGGCCGAAGCCTCTTTTCAACTTTATTCATTTGGCATATTTTCTCCACACCGAAACAACATTTTACGGCATATTATTTGGCCACAAATATATAGCCGGTTACTTAGTAGCATTTTCAATTTGAAATTTAAATAGTGTCATAAAAAGTCAATATTTTGTGCTACAAAATTTAGTGACAGAAACGAATTGCCTATAGACTTCCCCCCGCGCATTCGCCGTATGGACTACGGACCGGTACTGCTAACTACTAAGGCCACTCCAATGCGTTATTCGAGTTTAAACATTATTAATTTAGAAATTATTATTATTAAGGATGTTATGATTTTATTTTGTATATTTTTACTTGGTTCATAAGCGTATATATACTATCTGTTTTACACAGCTAACAACGTTATTTAAGTATTTTTTTCAATGGCATTTGTACAAAAAATTTACTGTGCCAAGTACATTTTATAAGTTGGTCGACTATTACTCGTAAACTTGTAAAGCCTGTTATGATTTTGTTTAATTGTATATTTTTACATAGTTCATAAGCATATATTTACTCTGTTTTACACAGCTAAAAACGTTATTTAAGTAATTTTTCAATGGCATTTGTAATTTTTTTTTACTGTTTCAAGTACATTTTATAAGTTGGTCGACAGCCAAGAGCAACCATTTCCCTGGCAGGGGGGGGGACACTTGACTCTAACATAAATTTACAATTTAAAGCTTAATTTAACGCAAACGGATCTCTGAATCGAAAAATGGTTTTAACAAACCCATAATATTTTTGAATGGCCTATCCAACGATACCCCACACCATGGGACAGATGAGAAACAAAAATACATCCCACTTTAAATCTATGGGAGGCAACCGAAAAAAATAATTTAATCCTGATTTTATTTTACCACTTTGTCGGAATTATTAATATGTACATCCATGCCACATTATAGCTTTCTAGTACTTAGATTCTCTGAGCGAAGCTGCGGACGGACAGAGCGAAACTATAAGGGTTCCTTGTTTACTTCGGAACCCTAAAAAGGCATTATTTAGGTACCTACATAATTATTTATATAATACAGGGTGTCCCAGAAATCGACGTCAAGCCGTAAATGGGTGATAGACCAAGTTATAACAGTTCTCAGAAAAATACGAAAAAAAATCTATCTCATGTTTTTAAAAATTTATGGTCACTTTAAAAATTTACTAAAAAAATCAATCCCTGTAATGGTTCTTTAACTCCAATTGCTACAAATCCCATAATTTATCTAATTTTTTCATTATTATGTAATCTTGAATAATGCTTGTGTAGATTAATGCCTAAAATTCAAAGCCAACTCCTCCTACTTGGAAGAAAATTAAACTTTTTCAAAACCAAATTATTCAAATTTACTATTTCGCCCAACTTTAACTGACTGTACTGAAAAAAAAATGTACTACGCTAGTTTGGCAAGTAACATGAAAAATTGGCGCATTTAATAAGGATTCAAAAATGGTGTAACACTTGCTAGATTACGTTTTCAATAATTGGTCAAATTTTTTTTTGTAAATAGTATCGGTTTTTACCCAAAATGTCCATACTTCCTTAAAATGACTTTAGCTTACCTAAAGCTTTGCTAAACTCCGTTTCTAATTCGATAGAGACGGAGAGAGTCATTTTAAAGAGCAGTGCTGGCACAGTGGTATTGGCCGGGGCTTACAAGTTGTAGGTCGTGGCTATGTACTGTGTTGTTGTTATTTTATCTATAATTTAAAAATGAATCGCTAAATGTGTTGCTAAGATCAAATCTCGAGAACCACTGAACCGACTCCGCTATTTTTTTTTTATTTTTATTGTTAGTAGAAGGTTCTAACGGAGAGAATTTTTTTAAAAATTGCCTGAAAAAGTTTAAAAACAACACTTTTCTATACTCCCATACAAACGATTCGTAATAGTCAATTTGAACTTTAATACCATACCATAAAGTTTAAGTGTTAGTGGAGAGGTTCCGTTCCGGAAGGCAAAACAATTGAGTGACGTCGTTATCGTAGTGATTATATTCTTTGTGGTCGTTATCGTATAAATATTAACACTTTGACAGCCGAAGATTTTAAAACGCGGATTCCATGGTTCGCCGGCGATTTTCGCCGATATTGCAACATTTATAAAATGAGAACTATCAATGATAAATCTATAATTATTTTTTTATTTATACTATTGACTTGTTTATTTCTAGGATAAAAATAAAAAACAGACGTAAATTAGTTTTTTTTTATTTAAAAATATAGAATAAAAAAGAGGTTTTATGGGAAAAAAAAATGTCGAACATGGACTTTTGCGTGTTCAAGTCGTGTAATTTTTGCGTGTATGAAAAATTTTGAAGCAAGGATGGTAGCATAAAGGCACGTTGCAGTCTGGGCAGTAAAATATGGTTTCTTTGCGTCCTCGTTTGCCAGTGTTTTTCTTAGAAATGTCTGCACAAACTTTACAGACTCTTGCCACCTTCTCTTTTTTTTCGGTGCTCGGTATCCTTTCGAGAAAGTGCCTTCCCACTAGTCTGGTACTGCTGCCTACATGGTGTGGGCCACGTGAGGGTCCTGGTTCAGCCTCTGGTGCAGTTTGCAGCAGCTGGTCACCACACTCCATCAGGAACTGTGAGAATCGCGGGCGGCGCCTTTGAGACCTTGATTTATTGTAAATGACGTAAGCATTTACCATTGCTCTTGCTACCAGGTTGAAAAACATATTTTTCCACCACTTCATGCTCTTTCTATTCAAGGAGTAGTAAGACACATACTGGTCATTCAGATCTACACCAAATTTGTGGTGGTTGTAATCTAGTACACAATCTGGTTTCAGCCTTTTGGTCACACCGACACCTTTGACTTTTGCATCCACCTCTGTCCAGCTAGCTCCGTGTTTCGTAGTAAGCATGAGTACATCACGCTTGTCCTTCCATTTACAAGCGGTTAGATTGGCCCGGTGACAAAAGGCCATTTCGCCTTTTTCCAACGGTTGATGACGCCAATCCTGTGGCAGACCACGACGATTCGCCATTACAGTGCCAACAAGGCGAGTGTCCTTTATCCACAATAAGTCTGCGATTGTCGGACTTGTAAAGAAACGGTCCATGTATATGGTGTGCCACTTACCGAAGTATGGTTCACTCAATTCCGTGATAATCGTTTCCACCGATTTCGAGTCGCCTATGTAGGGAACCATGCGCAGTATGTATCCTGTTTCCGCGTCGCAGAGCATGTACACTTTCATGCCATATTTATCGGGCTTATCTTTGTTATACACTTTGAAGTGCACTCGTCCCCTAAACCTACAAGTACCCTCATCGATAGTCAAGTGCTCATTGGGATAATAACACTCTTGACACAACCGACACATGTCATCAAAAAAAGGTCGGAGTTTGAAAAAAGCGTCGTACTCGGGATCACCACGCGGTTTGTAGTTTGCGTTATCATTCAGATGGAGACAGCTATAAATGGCTCGGAATCTGTTTCTATTCATGTGCTTCCCGGCGAATGTAGTGGCTATTATTTCCCGTGTAGACCAGTATGAATCAAAACTCTCCTTGTGTACAAGCGTAATATGAATCACGATAGAAAAAAATGTCTTTAGTTCCGATTTTTTGACAGCTTTCCATTCGTACAACATAGTGCCAGGTTTCAGAATGCCTTTTCTTGCTTGTTTGGTTTTCATTTGAGCTGCGTAACGGTTAGTTTCCGTCTTTAGAGTGTTCCAAAAAGAATCGGGGAAAAAAATTGAAAAACAATCCAACTCTGACGAACTTTCATCTACTGGAGCCAATACTTGAGATACTTCTTGAAATACTGGATTTTCTGGGGGTTCTTGCAGTGCTTGGTATGACCATCCATTACCTTCATCCATTTCTCTGAGGGTAAGTGCTGCTGCTGATCTGCGGGTAACGCCGCGCCCGCGTGTAGCCGAACGCACCGCCGAGCGACCGCGACCGAGGCGGGATCTCGTATTTCTTCGAGGTGTACGACCCCGGCCCCGTACATGTTCCCCCCGTACAGGTTCAGATAAGTCGTCTGACATGTCAGCATCAACATCTTGTCGATCATGAACCGATACAACCTCTTGCAAGTCTTGAATAAGGTCTGGAAAGAGAAAAAAACAATAAAAATATGTACGACGCAAAAAGGCTACATTTCTACAATAATAACCCAACAAAATACAATAATTTACCTTGAATTTCAATATCTGGGGCTTCTTCAATATCCGAATCATCATCAGCAACCAAGAAGTCAATAATTTCGTTCGAATCGAGCCGATAACTTCGCCGTGAACTCGCCATTTCGCGCCAAAATTCGTGTACGTGCACTCGCAATAGCGGCGCGGGAACACTGGCGCAGCGCGACAGCGACACTCGATAGCTTGTTCCGCTCACACCAAGCGCCCCACCACGGTTATTCTTACATGTGTGCGTAGCTAAAGCACTACACTATTATATCAATGCACGCCAAACACGGACTACGGACGTCGGCGTCGTTTTAAAACAAACACTAAGAAAGTCAGTCACGTACTGAGAACGTGACTGACTTTCTTAGGGTACTCTGCACGTGATCGGCTGTGAAAGTGTTAATGTCAATATTTGTCGTGTAGGGTACGGTAGGGTAGGGTAGGTGGGGTAGGGTAGGGTACGTAGGGTGCATGAATGTTTGGTGTTTTTATGGAAAAACCAAAGTTTGCCGGCAGGCTTATTACGTATCTTTTGCAAGAGCAAAACTATAGCGATTTTTGCGCAATAATTGCTCTTCCATACAGAAGTTTTAAAGTTGCTGGCGGTTTTTTTTTTAAATAAGTGCATTTGACAAACAGCGAGCGATTAGCAAACTATTGTGTAGGACCATACCTACATTGCAGGTAATGCCGACTTTTATGACATAAAGCGTTTAATCGCTATCGTTTTGCTCTTGCAATAGATACGTAATAAGCCTGCGGGTCAGCTAGTGTACTAACAAACTTAATCTAATCTAAAACCGGTGAAGGAAAACATCGTGATGAAACCGTAATGTCCTAGAGCCAAAAATTCGAAAAACATGTGACATCCACCATACCGCACTGGGCCCGCGAGGTGGATTACAGCCCATCTCCTCTCACAGAGAGGAGGCCTGTGACGTTAATAGGCTGATGATGATGATTCTGTAAAACGTACAAGTGTGCTAATGTTTTTGCGTATAATTAGCGCCTGGTAAGTTAACTGTAACCGGCCGTCGATCCAAGATCCAAGTTAGCAGGTTTGCGTACTAATGTTCGAAGTACGGTCGACAAAATTAAATTCGTGACCCACCACAAGAGACATGGCCAGAATTTGTATGGAGCTGTGCCCTAACAACAAATATTCATGTACATTGACATACGGTACGTCGTATTAAAGCTTAGCGGTATGTATGGCTTTGTTTTATGATCAGAGAAGAAGCGAGAGACACTATAAAAAAGATAACATCGTGATAAGATCAACGCAAGACTGCACGCAGGCGTACTTCAGAAACAGTGTTTGTCTTATGCGTGTATCCAGACGCAATTGCATTGCATAGTAACCGCACATAAACAATTAACACACATATTTTTCTGGAATTTTTGTCGCCTGTTCTAGACAAATGTAATTGCTGCGGTTATTTTTTTACTTACTTAACAAGTAATTTTTACATATTAATAATTACTGTACATTTATGTATTCTGATGGATTTGGAAGGCAGAATCTGGCCATGTCCTTTTTTAACAGACATTCTAATACAATTAGGTCGAATTTTGCTTAAATGTATATTTCCTTAGTAACAAACTTGCTATCGATTTAATAAGACCGACAGTGTTAATTAATTTACCCATTGTCAGTGTTATATTAATGACTTAATTAAAGTCACCATTATAATATCTACTTGACGTTTTATTAAAAAATAAGATTCTGTAACCGAAATAGTTCTGTACTTCTTTCTTTTCAGCAAACAATGCTGGAAAACATAATTTCTGTTTTATCAAAAAATATTTGAATTTGAATTTATAATTTATTGCAATAAGCACAATGGTCTAAATTGCACGACCTTTTGCCCGTATTGACACAGTTTTTAGGGTTCCGTACCCAAAGGGTAAAAACGGGACCCTATTACTAAGACTCCGCGGTCCGTCTGTCTGTCTGTCTGTCCTTCTATCACCAGGCTGTATCTCATGAACCGTGACAGCTAGACAGTTGAAATATTCACACATAATGTATTTCTGTTGCCGCTATAACAACAAATACTAAAAACAGAATAAAATAAATATTTAACTAGGGGGCTCCCATACAACAAACGTGATTTTATGCCGTTTTTTGCGATAATGGTACGGAACCCTTCGTGCGCGAATCTGACTCGCAATTGGCCGGTTTTTTATATTATTTAAAACGTCATAAGTGCACCATAAGTGGTATATCAAGAAAATTTTAATATTTTGAAGTTTTCAAACGAATTATTGGCTGAAAGAGTTATGAATACTTATGAATCAACTTGCTAGACTGTACGTACTTACACTACTCATTCCCAAACATGTTGTGCAGGAACAAGTAAGTAACGTCTGGGGACTCTAGGTGCTTGGACTAACCAAACCATTCAACATAATACAACAAAGACTAGTGATACTTTGATAGTGCTGTCCATGGACGTCAGTATCTTATAGAGTTCCATTAAAAATCTTTCGAATTCGTCACGATTAGGTGTACAACTGAACAGACCATTACTTTTTAACCCAAGGAACGATTATTTTTTGTAAATTGACGACAAGAAACATTTGAAAGTATTCCCATGTCTCGGCAGCATTTGGTTCGGCTCCCATACAAAATTGATCAATGTCCTTTGGCACAGAGATATAGTCTGTAATGGCACTTAAGCTACTTTTCATCCTGGTGTAATGTTCCCTTGGGAGGATAAGAAAACACTTTATAAAAAGCTAGTATAATATTGTATATTGTGCTATGATTTTTCAATTATGTATTTGTTTTCTAGTTATTGGATCAACTGAAACCTGGCGGCAGGCTGATTATGCCCGTAGGACCAGAGGGTGGGGACCAACAACTGACACAGGTATTTTGTGCATTACTATGTGAAATACAGTAGCATAGGTTATTCTTATTGTCTTAGTCCACAAAATATGATCTTTTTATTTTAAGGTTGACAAGGCTGCTGATGGTACAATTACCGTCAGTCAACTTATGGGAGTAAGATACGGATCCCTGACCGACAAGGATCGTCAATACCGTGAGTGATGATGATGATAAAATATACATAAACCTTGCGATTAGAATATAATAAAATAAGAAACATGACACATAAAACCATTGAAAAATATCGAAATAAATATTATATGGAATAAATAAGAAATTATAAAACAAACCCTAGGACACTATGGCAAATTCTAAATAACTTGTCTGGTCGCAACAAAAAATCGGTTGACGAAACGATTTTAAGAGCTTTCAAAAATAATAATGTAAATATAAAAACGATAGCTGACAACATTGTCGTTGAATTTCGAAACAGTGTTTTAAAGATTTTGCCTGAATGTAACCTGCGTCTTCTAGATGAATCAGAATATGTATTTCCTAATAACAAATCAATGTACTTTAAAAAAGCTACAAATGACAGTGTAAATAAGTTAATTAAAAATCTTAATACTAATAAAGCGCCCGGGGTAGATAATATTAGATGTGTTGACATAAAAGCCATCTGCGACAAGATGACAGGCGTTATCGTTAAATTAATCAATACTAGTATTAAACAAGGTAAATATCCGGCAGAACTTAAGACTGGTATAGTGCGCCCAATACATAAAAAAGGCAGTTTTGCTGATAATGCAAACTACATAACGATCACTATTCTATCAGTTGTTGATAAAATAATAGAAAAATATGTTTGCAACCAGATACAAGACTTTTATGTAAAAAATGAAGTGTTGTCCAGCACACAATACGTTTTTCAACCAAATAAATCAACCTCAGAGTTGTTGTCAAAATTCACGGATGAGATCAACGAATCTCTTAATGATAAAAATTACGTAATTTTGTTATTTATCGACTTCAGCAAGGCGTTCGACACGCTTAAACATGACACCTTGTTGACAAAATTAGACAACTCTGGAATTCGAGGACCAATACTTGAATGGTGCAAGGACTACCTTCATAATCGAAAATATAATGTTAAGATCAATAGCGTAAGTAGTGATGCCATTGAAATCACTGAGGGAACGGCCCAATGTTTAGTGCTTGGACCTTTACACTACCTGACATATGTCAACGACATGGAACATGTGGTCAACCACTGTTCTGTCTATCAATTTGCAGATGACACATGCCTGGTAGCTGCTCATAAAGACGTAAATGTAGCTGTTCAATGGCTGCAAGATGATTTTACTAGAGTTTCTAAATGGGCGCACGATGCTGGATTGGTTCTTAACGCAAATAAAACCAAAATCATCCATATTCATTCTGGCTATACAAAACCAATTGCTTCTGTTAAAATAATCGCACATACTCACAGTTGTCTTCACTCTGCTTCTTCAAATGCATGTCAATGTGAGGCAATAGATCAAGTAATACACCACACGTACCTAGGTTTAGTCGTTGACAATCGTTTCAACTGGTCTTTTCACGTAGATTCAGTCTGTGATAAATTGCGGGCCATATTGGCCAAATTCTACATATTAAAACCTAAAGTTCCGTTAAAAATCCTGCGTAACATGTACATTGCTTTGGCGGAGTCAATTATAGCATATGGAATCACGAGCTATGGGCTAACATTTAAATTGTAAATTGAAAGAATTTGCAAACTACAAGTTAGACTTTTAAAGCTAATAGTACCCACAAAAATAAAATATCAATACAAAGAAAACGTCACGGAACTGTTCAAATACTGTAAAATACTGCCAGTACATACTAGACTTAACATGGCCCTCTTAATTGAACAATTTAATAATAAAACCATTCAAATACCCATATCGCATAAAATAACCACTAGAAGTATCACAAATAATCAATTAATAATATCTCAGGCTAAAAACTTTTACGGAAGACGGACGACAAAATTCTTAATTCCCACTTTATTAAATGAAATACCGACAAATATAAAGAATGACATAAATTGTAAAAATTACATACATAACTGGGTAACACGGTACCCCTTGGCAAGACTGGTGTCAGATCTCAAAAAAACCCAGTAAAAATAGATCAACCTGTATATTTTGCTTAGAACCGGTTTTCTAATGAGTGACCGAATGGTACACAGCTCGGACGAATCGTCACAAACAAAATATTCGCATACCCACAATCACACCCACAATTACACTTTTTTTCCTTTGCTGATGGATGTTTACGGCTTAAACAATTGCGCGATTGGTAGGTTTTTGGGATGAGTGAATAGTTAGCTAAAGCATATCATCAATACATATAATAAATCTGTAGAAAAATATTTTTTGTACATCGAAAAAAAATCCAAAAAAAATAGCCAGGGTGTTAAAGGATAACCAACAGAACCCATTTCTAGCATTTTTGGATTTTTTGTCTGTTTGTCTGTTTATTTGTGCACGCATCACGTGAAATGTACGAAACCAATGTAGATAACTTTTATACATAAAAATTGTGCGTATCTTGAAGAATTACTTAGTTTTTGTTTCATCGCAATCGGTTCACTCTATCAAAAGTTAGATGAATTTAAAGTGTTCAAGAAGTAAAATTATCCCAGCTCACGCAATTCAGTTACTCGGACAGTTGAACTCGCTATTCGATAGATGGCGTTGTGCATTTAAAGTCATTTTCTGAATCGCGGTGTTAAGATTTTACGCGAAAGAATGACCCTAGAAAAAAAAATTGGTATGTAATATGTATATTTTTTAACCGACTTCCCAAAAAGGAGGAGGTTCTATGTTCGACATTATGTATGTTCACATTGTTCACCGATATCTCCGTCAATTGTGGACCGATTTCTAAAAATCTTTTTTTGTTTGAAAGAGTATGTTCCGAAATTGGTCCCATCCCATTTTAATTTGGTGTAGGACTGACGAGACGACGCAATTCGAAGATATACAACAGAGAACTCTTCAATAAATAACGGCAAATCTCTCGGGATTGCTGCAATCGCATGTCTGTTTGTTGTTTATACCATTTCATAACATAACATCACGCCAGTACGCTCTTAAGGGGTACGCAGATCTCTCATTTCACCGGTTATGTTCAAGTTTCATGATATTTGGGTAATATATTCTGGCGTTATACGAGTAGGTAACTTACTAAACAACTTGCCTATTAGGTAGGTACAACTAAAAAGTGAAAAATAAAAAACTTTTTACAAAAAAATACTACCGATTTCCAAATAAAACTACAAAGTGAAAAATAACTTTATTTTTGGAAGTCGGTGTCCATAACGCAATAAATTGGTACCTACGAAAGACACCGACTTCCACGAATAGCCACTTACAAAAACCATCACCAATAGGACTGAAGGCTTTTCGTACGGTTTGGAATATTAGAGAACTTAAATATTTAAAAAAGCGAGATCTGTAAATGTATATAATTATATTATATATTCGTATATAAAAACATAAGACAGCGTCGCGTAACGTGCGATGCCTGATGTCAATCTAGGGATAAAAAAATGTTCCGCATTCGCCCCAATTATTCGCTCTACTTTCAGAAAATAAAGGCAAATAAATTACAATTGAGGTGATTATGTAGCAAATCGGATAAAAGTATTATAGAACTTTTGCATGCTACTAATTAATAAAAATTGCATGGAATATAAGGCTTTTTATTTTTATTTATTTTAATATGTATCAGTTACAATCATTAGGTATTAAAATAAATAGGAATAACCTTATTACTTATGTACACAATGAACTTAAACTGGTTGGCTTGAATGAATCGATATGATAACATATCATTTCATTCAAGCCAAACAGTTACCAAATTATAATATTCCAATCGATACAAATTATCAGTAAATATCTGAGGAGTCTTGTTATTAGCAACTTGATAATGTGTTGTAGTTACCTATTAATAATTGTAATTAGACTGTAAGCCTTCTTAAAAGTAATAAAATAAAATAAATAATCAAAAATTTAAGAAAATATGTGTGAGAACTGAGAAGATTAATTTATGAACTGATAATTTGTATTGATTGGAATATTATTTTTATAAATATAATAACTAAAAATGTCGATTGTATTTGGTGTTTATTCTTCTCCTTCAGGTTCCAACTCGTCATCAATTTCACCATCATTCAGTGAGTATTTGGTGGCCGTAGCCGTCCTTGGCGGCAGGTCTTTATATTCTTTATCGAACCTTTTTGGTATTATGCCGTAATTAAAATGAATTTAATCTAAAAATGTTTATAAATAGTAGTAAGTTTTATTTATTTCTATATCAATCATCGCAAGTTTTAGACCTTATTTGCACACGAATAAGGTTCTAAATTATTGCTACTAAAGAAGTTAAAAAATAAATGGCCCGTTTTGACAGCTATAATTAAACTTGATACTTGCGAACGGTTCTCGTTGTCATAGTGTATCGGTAACTTAGTATTTAATTAGGATTATGAATTTGATTTTTCAATTTCTTACGTAGAAAGTTATCGCGGCATGTACAATGAGAAACGTCAACGGACTTCTTAGATTGTGACAACTATAAGTAGTAAGTTGTCTTTTGATGAAAAGTCGTCTTACACTCAAATTAAAAAAAACACATGTTCATATATTTGACATACATGCAGGTATGACCTGCAGCCTTATTGCGTAATGAATTCGGCAAGCCAAGGGGAAAGAGTAAGTATGAATAATCGACCAATCACATGCGAGATAAAAGTGGATGTGGATTTCCGTCTATGTGATTGGGCGATTGCTGATGGTCAAACCCTTTGCCATGCCGAATTTACTTGCGCAATTAGGCTGTTGTTTGTGTTTTGGATAAGTTTAATCTTTTCATCATTCTAAGCTTTCATGAAAAGTTTCATCTAACTAATAACATAAGCATAGGATCGAATTGACGCTAAATGAAGTGATATTTGATGTACAAATATGTATTATAATTACAAGATTTTGAATTTATTTAAAAAGAAACCTTGACTGATTATTTTGTTTTTTTCTGCTACAAAACTTTATTTTCAATTAATTAATATTTGTTACTTTGTTTTAGGTGGTTGGCGTTAATATTATTTCGCAGTGTGACCATTTTATTCTTGATCTTAAGTGTACCTATCTGCCTTGATTGACATTTAATGATAGATAGTAAAATATATTCCATTATATTCCTTAATAAATTTTATTATATTATATTATTCACAATTTTGTTCAATAAATTTTGTATGGTTTGAAAAATAAATGATCAGCATAATTATCAAACGATTATTTTGTTTTATTTTGGAATGATTTCCCAAAGAATTTCTTCTTTCCATAAGGTTTTTCATCTTTATTGGCATCTACAGGCCGAGGCTTGACATGTAATATGGAGTGCAAAGTTACTGCTTCATTCTTGTTTTCAATTATTGTTTCCAACTCGTCCTGTAAAAAAGCTCTTTTCAAAAAGTGAACCAAAAGAAACCATGTAGGCCAGTACCTACTTGTATTTTAAAAAGCTTATCCGACTATGTGTGATTAGATGATCCAGTGATAATCCTCCTTATCTTAGAGCTGACTCCGGGCAGCTTTTGCACAAAGTCATGAACTTGAGTGTTGTATTGCTCGTAATACATATTGTTACGAGCTGGGGCTCAGGGATAAGTTAATTAAGGAGCAGTTTCAATTAATCACACTTTCAAAAACAATTCTTAAGGTTACACTAGTCGATCATTCTTCCATACAAACGTAGTCTGGCGATTATTCCACTGTTTGACGATGTAGGTACGTTCAAAATAAAAAATTATGTCTCATCCTTATCTAGCCCTGTAAGGAAACAAAAAAGTAAAAAAAAAAATAGAAAGTTATGAGTTTCGAAAGTTCCATATTTTAACTAAAATAAATAACATAAGAAGAAGGAATTGCCTCCCTCTTAGACATGCTCGTCCCGAGCATTGTTAGACCCATGATAACGGGCCAACCGATCCACATGAACGACCTTGGATGCACCTCGGGGTCCCTTTTGAATATGTATGTAGGTAGGTAGGAGGTAGGAAGCCAGTTAACGGGAGCGAAGCCGCTAGCTAGTTTGAAATAAAGTTTAACAAGGATAAGTACTCGTTCCGAAACAGCCCTCTCAAAAGTATGAAAATCTATCTAAGCATTTTTCATCATCATCATCATCACTGGCGAAAGACGTCCAATGCTGAACATAAGCTCACCCACAAGTGTCGTCATATTGGTCGATCCCATGCGTCTCAAATCCAGCGGATTCCCGTAACCTAAGCATTATTCAATGAAAATATCATTGTTACAGCGGGTTACCTATATGAAACTGTATATTCACTTGTTCACTTAAAGATAATATTTTTAGCAATCTCGTGACTGTAAATCGTCAAGGCACTTATTATTTTTTCATGAAGTGAAGTTTAAGTAAATAAGCGCCGGTTAGTAAACAGATTATCCGACCACTGCTAACCACCATAGTCAACAGGCTTAACCGCGCATTCTCGCTCGACGCTTCATAAGGAGCTAAAATAAGTTTTTATCTGATTCCGGGCTTCCGATATTTGATCATTCGGTATCGGAATTGAAATATCGGTAATTTTGTTCCGAGATTCCGATATAACGAGATTCCGATATTCATGCCCTAAAGCATGCATTTTAAATAGTTCGTGCCGTCGACTAGGGCAACCTTAAACAGTTCTATCCGTTACAACTTGTTATTACTTCGCACAATTTTCCTTTTTTGATCGCTCTGCGTCGCTTCCAAATCGAAACTGACTGACCCAAGACCAGTGTTGCCGATGTCCATGGTTTGGATTACCTATCAAAAACCTGACTAAAAATCCCCAATTTTAGGGCAAATAAAATCAATATTCCCCACATCCGCCCCACATTTTTTTTAAATATATAACAGCAGGTAATGTTCATATAAATCAAACATATTTATTATTTTTTTTTGTTATTTTTATAAATAGGTACTCAATAGACTTTACGATTTTCAGCATGGTGTTATAAAAATAAAATCACGTCGAATAGTTCGAAATGTAGCCGCATAAAATTTACCAGGAAAGTAATTATAATAAATTCGGCGTAGGTTCCAAATAAATGGAATTAAATTATGCGAGGTGGATGATGTTGTACGAGATCTGGGACTCTAAACTCACATTTGTACCACATATTGATAAAATAATTAGTCGATCCCAACGTATGCTTGGATTTGTCATTCGTAATGGAAAGGTATTTCAACGCCCACATACTAAATTAGTTCTCTAGCCTTATAAGAAGTGCAGTGTAATATAACAGTGTAATATGGAGGCCTCACTACGCAATCCACTCGCTGCGGATGGAACGAGTCCAAAAAAGGTTTATCCGATACCTAGAGTACTCAAAGGGAAGACAATTTAAATATCTATCTATCTACCTTGATAAACTAAGCTGCTACAAAATGAGTACCCTGGAAGCTCGAAGGGAGCTTTTGGATTTGAGATTCGCCTATAAACTGCTCAATAACACCATTGACTGCCATAATAGGTATCTACATACCTACCTAACCTACATAGGTTCAATTTCAGAGTATCCCGTAGACCACCTCGCAAACCCATAACACTCTAGCTCCACCTCTTCGCCATACAGTGTTTGGTGCAAATTCGCCTATACCCCGCATGTGCAGACTCATAAACGAACGCAGCGTTGGTTGGTGGGTGACGTCCACGCAGACTCAATATCGAAGTTTGTTAGACGTAATTAGTATTTCATATAATATAACTATCTAGAATTTAGGTAAGTACATTAAGTTTTTATAATTAGTTACAAAGAATAATTTGCATGTACCGTATGGTGACGGACGTAATGAATTTCACCATCTCATATCTTCCCGTGGGTGTCGTAAGAGGCGACTAAGGGACACACCCTAGAATGGGCAGCAGCGTTCTCTGGGCACTTTAACAACAAACTGCGATCGCCAACCCGCCTGCCAAGCGTGGCCATTATGGCAAACCCCCCCAAACGAATGTGAAAAGCACACGTCTACCCTCGGCTACGGTAGCGGTCGAAGCGATGGCGTGGCAAGGGGTGCGAAGAATCCCCGGAGTGGACTCGGCTACCCCAATAAACACCGACGACTGGACCTGGGAACATATAACACGCGAACACTCCGGACCGACGAGAAGATAGCCGAACTCGAGTAAGAATTGAGCAGGTTGCGATGGAGTATTATAGGGTTATCTGAAGTCCGAAGAGAGGGGGAGGACTCGATAATCCTCAAATCCGGTAACCTGCTCTATTTCCGAGAGGGTGACCGACAGTCCCAGGCTGGTGTCGGGTTTATCGTCCACAAGTCCCTTGTGAACAACGTGGTGAAGATCGAGAGTGTGTCGACCAGGGTGGCGTACCTTATACTCAGAATATCCCAAAGATATTCGCTGAAGGTCATACAGGTCTACGGCCCGACCTCGGCACACCCCGACGACGAGGTAGAGACCATGTATGAGGATATATCTAGAGCCATGCATGGTTTCAAAACTCATTTCACCGTTGTCATGGGGGACTTCAACGCGAAACTGGGCAAACGAGACGTGGATGAGCTGCAAGTGGGGCAATTTGGAGTTGGACGTCGGATCCACCGGGGTCACCTACTGACCAGTTTTATGGAGAAGGAGGGCCTCTACATGATGAACTCCTTCTTCAGAAAGCGTGAGCACAGGAAGTGGACCTGGCAAAGCCCCGATGGTGCAACTAAATCGAGATCTACTTCATCATGTCAACCAAGAAGCAAATGTTCTGTGATCAATTCGGTGAAAACCGGGAGCGATCACCGCATGGTAAGAGGCAAATTAAACATTAATGTTAAGCTTGAAAGGTCTCGACTAATGAAGTCCACGGTCCGTCCAGCACATATCTAGGTCCAAAAACCCGAGAACTTTCAGCTCGAACTCCAGAATCGTTTCGAGTGCCTAGGGAGCTCCGTGAACGATTATAGCGATGGGTTCGTGGAAGCTGTCCATACGGTCGGGTCTAAGTTTTTCAAGACCCGCCGTACAGATAGGAACAAAAAACTCTCTGATCCTACTCTCAAGCTCATGGAGGAGAGGCGTGAGATGATCCTGCAGTCTTCAGACGATGCGGTGAAATACCGGCAGCTAAATAGACGGATCTCAAAGTCCTTGAAAAGCGACCTCCACCGCTTTAATACTGAGCGTATTAAAGACGCGATTGAGCGGAATAAGATCTCCAAGGTCTTTGCAAGAGATCTGTCTATTGGGCAGAGCCAGCTCACGAAAGGGAAAACGCCACAGGCATGGTGCAGGGGTGGTACTCTTCCTCAAGAAGGGTGACAATGCCCTATTGAAGAACTATAGGCCCATCACACTTCTTAGCCATATCTACAAGCTGTTTTCAAGAGTCATCACGAATCGTCTCGCGCGCAGGTTTGACGATTTATTATACAGAAGACTGAAGAGTACAACCTGCCTCTCTGTTTAGCGTTTGTGGACTACGAGAAAGCCTTCGATTCGATCGAGACTTGGGCTGTACTACAGTCTCTACAACGGTGCCAAATTGACTACCGGTACATCGAAGTGTTTGTACAAAAACGCCACCATGTCAGTTCGACTTCAGGATCAGACCTCGGCACCAGTCCTTCTGCAGCGAGGTGTGAGACAGGGAGACGTCATATCTCCGAAGCTGTTTACCGCTGCACTGGAGGATGTCTTCAAGGTTCTGGACTGGAGAGGGCTAGGCATCAACGTTAATGGCGAGTACATCACTCACCTTCGGTTTGCCGACGATATAGTGGTTATGGCTGAGACCATGGAGGACCTCAGTACAATGCTCGATGACCTCAGTAGAGCTTCCGAAAGAGTGGGTCTTACGATGAACATGGACAAAACCAAGGTGATGTTGAATGCCCATGTTACACCCACTCCTATCAAGGTCGGAGACTCTACACTCGAAGTTGTGGACGACTATGTCTACCTGGGACAAACGATCCAGTTGGGTAGGGCCAACTTCGAGAAAGTGGTCAACCGTCGAATCCGACTCGGCTGGGCAGCGTTCGGGAAGTTGCGCGGTATCTTCTCGTCCAACTTACCACAGTGTCTCAAAACGAAAGTCTATGACCAGTGTGTGTTGCCAGTGATGACATATGGCTCTGAGACGTGGTCGCTTACAATAGGCCTCATCAGAAAGCTTAAAGTAACCAACACCACAAAGGGCAATGGAGAGGGCTATGTTCGGAGTTTTGAGAGTTCGCGAACCGGAAGGCCTCCTACCAGGTGGACCGATGACCTGGTGAAGGTTGCGGGGATCCGCTGGTTGCGGGACGCACGAGACCGGTCAATGTGGCGACGCTTGGGGGAGGCCTATGTCCAGCAGTGGTTGTCTTTCGGCTGATATGATGATGATGATGAATTTGCATGTGGTGTTTGCCTGTAATTGGTTGTGCAGTTAGATTTTAGACACAATTACGTAAATGTTCCTATCTGTATAATATCTGTAACAACTGTTGGTGAACCTTAATTAAATAGATAAATTAGTTAATCTACTTTATGCGCCATTTTTTTTTGTTAGAGTGCGCGCAAGATAAGTCTGCGCGCGACGGGTGGCGTGCTTAATGTTGCCAGCATAACAATAGTCATTTTTCATTACTCGAAACATAAAGTATTTTAAGTAAAGCATAATTAATGACTAGCTTTTTCTACTTGCAGAGAATATGATGAAAAAACCTTTATGAAATGATTGTAAATCTTTTATTGAATACTTAGTCATACAATAACTACTGTTAAATTTGGTCTAACAATGGTCCTGCAGTGGCTAATACCGTCAATTTCAATTCTTTTTTAGTTTCTTATTCAGCAATTTTTGAAGGAGCTGCTGCCACATAACCCTCTTGAGTTATTTGGATGTTGGTGCGTTCAGAAACGCCTAAAACAAAATAACAATGATGCATTATATAACATAATACCTATCCTGTCCTGCTAGTATATTCATTTACCACCAGTGAACGGAAATAAACATGGAAGCATTCCTAGCTTTAAAAAATGACCCAACGCAAATTGTGCCCCGGTGGGCGGGGCTTACCGATCGTGCCGCTCACGCTTTTAGTTCGTCCGCAGTAGGCAACAGCGGCGGTCGACTAATATTTACTGTTTTTCGCGTGTTAATTATTTAAAAATGCCTTCTTGTGCAGTGAAGCGGTGCATAAATAAATCACATTTGCATAACAAGAATGTTGGAATTAGATTTCACGTGTAAATACATCGCTATTCATATTTCTATAAAAAATGAAGTATGCCACGAAATCTATAGGGATGATGTTATGCCAACCAAACAATTAACTTTTTTACCTGACAATAATGGCAAATATAATTTGATTACAACCTAAGGAACAATACACGCCATTTTTTTTTTCTATGGGGACGGCACTATGCAAAATATACCAAGTTATTGTAGGTACATAAAAGTTCCTTTAACAGCATGGAGAAAATAGATATCGTTGCTGTATCTTTATCTTTTCTAATATATTTTTGACCGTTCCAAAAAGATATATTTTTAATACAATAAAAGATGGTTCTTTAACACGAATTGCCGTAGGATTTGACTGGTAGAAATCATCACGCGAAAAAGCGTTCATACTTCTATGCGATATCCTTCTTTCGAATTTGGTCAAAATATAAATCCAAAATGGCAGCTGCGAAATCTTTCATATTTTTCATCATGGGTTTAGTTTTCGAGGATGCTAAAGTCGATTGTGAGGCTAAAATAATCCAAGATCGCAAAAATAAAAAAAAATGTTTTTGTTTAAATCATACGTGAGAAGGAACTTTGTTCCTGACGGTGGTAACCTGATCACACACGTTTATTTATGCTTCTATATTTTCTTTCATATTACTTTAATACCATCACTATCATAATTAATAATTGCGTTGCACCATATTGCATAAAGAATCCCGGGCGACGCGATTGGTGGACGCAGTGGCGTCGTAGAAATGTCGTTAGCGGCCTATACGTTAGATGGTAATTTAAACCCAAAACTTAAGTAAATAAGGTCTATTTTTTACTGTGCATCATGAGTTGTAATAATATTGTTTGTGTACTTTGGCTAGTTTGGCGAATCAGTTGCGGGGTTTCGATGTGTGAGTTTGTTTGGGATTTTGTGTCAGGATGCGCGTTAAGTTCCTTCGAAGTAATGCTTCCATGTTTATTTCCGTTCACTGTTTACCACCCAAAAATCAATATTACAGGCACCGGTAGTACGAAAATTATGGAAATTTTAGTATAATGGTATCCCTAAAAGTTACCTGTCAAATAAGCAACGCGGGCTTTAACTTTGTAAATCGGTACCGTAGGCACGTTATTGTCTTGTTCACTTCAAGGAAACATCCCTGCCAGCACTTTAAATTACTTTTGGCATAATGATGGCGATTATTTACTTCGGAAACGAATAAAAACACGGATTAAAACACACTCTCTTGGCACCTGACATATTTGACAAACGATTAGTTCCGATTTTGGCCGCGCGCAAACTTATCTTGCGCGCACTCTATCTATCATTTGAAGGATATTTAGCTCCCTCCTTTTTTCTTAATACCTTCTCTAGTGGCCATATGCGCTACTACAGTGTCAGTGTATAGGCGATTACGATGCTCTGTTTTCAAATTCTTTAGGACGCTAAATTTTCTTTCGACAGATGTGTTTGAGAAAGGTAGAACGAGCAATGGGCATATTTTTAGCTTTTGATGGTCATGAATTTTGACATAAAATAAACTCTAAAACCTTCCTGTCGGATAAGTTGAGTTAAGCTTGAATTAAATATACATAATATGTACTTCAAGTACTACTTTTATTACTTCTTAGTTTAGTTATAATGTAAATGTCTAAATTCCCCGCATTTTCCGCAAATAATCGCTCTCCCCACTAATTACCCAATCAGACTGA
The DNA here is from genome assembly GCA_948252205.1 of Orthosia incerta. Taxonomy (NCBI): domain Eukaryota; kingdom Metazoa; phylum Arthropoda; class Insecta; order Lepidoptera; family Noctuidae; genus Orthosia; species Orthosia incerta. The sequence continues at coordinate 21,141,306 of OX411753.1, read as the reverse complement.
AAATCCCCGCTGTTTGGGGAATTCCCCACATATTGGCAACGCTGCCCACGACGAACCCGACCGCTCTTTATATAAAAACAAAAAAATAATACCTTTATTTCCCAAAAACAACAAACAACCATTCAGTACCATCTGTAGGTGACACTGGTCACCGCGAGTATTCTCCCATTTCCGGCACAGAACTCCATCCTGGATAACTAAGCTTTCCCACTGTGCCCAATAGCCCTTGGTGATAGAACTCGCATTGCTGCAACATCAGTCCACTGAGGCCTCGGAGCTCCTGATTTCATCCATTCGAGGATCGGGTTTATGTCTCTGTCATCTTGCTGAGCACTCTGCAAGATTCCCTTCCAATCTTCGCTAAGATCCGTCCTCAACATCCTCACAAATTTTGCGCACTCAGGCTCTTACCTGACACAAGTGACACAGGGCTTAATTGATCGGAATACGACCTACGTAAGTGAGCATCTACATGACCGTGTGGTGGTCTGTTCGCTTCACATGATTGTGACTCACACAAAATTTGTGAGATCAAGTTCCTTGGGGCTCTTTCATCACCAGCCACCAACCGCCACTTAGTCCTGGCGTCTACTGGTTTTCCTGCTGCTGGTGACTGACTTGCACAATGGGACTCCTTCGCTTCGGGCAGCTTAACCGGAAAAAAATACGCATACCCGCCCATTAGGGGAATGGGCAATGTGGGACTCCCCAGGATGACCCGGTATACCCACAAAAATAACCCAGCGGCACTCCCGCATCGTCTGAGTGGAGGCAGGACTGGGAAACTGGCACAGCCTTTTTGTTCATTCCTCCGCCGACGATCGCCCGCCTTTACAGCGGGGCCTTCACGCACAAATAAGTAGACGTAAAATGAACTGTACAAATAAGTAGACGTAAAATGAAGACTCTTGATTAAGCTACTTAATTAATTTCTTTGACCTAATGGCATTGTATCGTCCTCTTTTCAGATGGGTGAATAATCACAAAGAAGGCAACATAGAGAAATTCTTAAAACATCCACTTCCTATATCTACCAAAGAGGTACTGTTAAGTGCACTTTACTTTAGAGGCCAGTGGGAACACCCTTTTTTACCGGAGTACACTGCAAGGTAAGACATTACCTCTGAACACAGATTACCTCCCTGGTAATATGTGCCTCAACTATAGCTCCTACCTTTATTTATCTACCCACAAAACGAAACAACTGCAACTAACTAGTACTACAGTCAGCAAAGAAAGTTGTTTACTTTATATAAACCCAATTTCACACAAAATTATTTGATAAGAAATTTGCATTTCATGTTGTCTACAATATGCGAGTATTTTATTTTTACGTGATAAACTTTTGTGATAAAATAGCATCACAAATTGGCCATTCCAGTGTTATCAGATGCGACTGAATCGCAACTCTAGGAAACACGACAGCAGTTGACCTCTGCAACTTTGTTTCTGAGGATACCTACCTATCTATATATAGTTGATCTAAATGCAGGATTTTATTTCAATTCCGATTTTCACTGATAAATTCTCAGTATTAATCTATCCATACTGAGGAATATAAGCAAAAGGTTGGCGTTCATAAAAGCTTGCTAAGGTGACTTTGAACAAAGGCAAATAAACATTCTCCTACACCTCAATTACCAAGGAAATCCTAGTGACAGTTTTTATGTAGGTAGGTACTATATGTATTTTGTAACACATTCCAGGATGTCTTTCAGAAGAAAAGCAAATTTCGCTCTTATGATTAATAGCAATACGGTCGTGAATAAGACTGAAGAAAAATAAGGGACGGAGAAGAATAAAAAGCCGAAAGGAATAACCAGTACCAAATTAATACCAGTATTATCAAAAATCTTTGAGAAATCCCTTGACTCGTTCTTTGAAACAAATGATATATTCGCTAAAGAACAATATGGTTTTAGAAAAAGTAGAAATATTAACAACGCAATCTATGAGTTAGTGGCAAAAATTGTTAGTAATGTTGACAAAAAAAATCCTATTGCCGCAGTACTCATGGACATGTCTAAGGCATTCGATCACGTGGATCATACAATATTACTGGGTAAATTAGAGCGTTATGGTGTCCGAGGAAATATATTGAACCTAATCAAATCTTATTTATGTGGAAGAAAACAAATCACGGTTTTAAATAGAATTTGTCCCAGTTCTAAGAGACAAGTTGCTCACAAGTCGTCCATTAGGTATACAACTTGCGGTGTACCCCAAGGGAGTGTCCTTGGGCCCTTGCTTTTCCTCATTTTTATAAATGATTTGCCGAAGTGTACCGACTTTCAAACCGTCCTGTTTGCCGATGATAGTACAATTATCATACCATGTTAAGACTTAGAATCATATGAAAATAAAATAAATAATTCCATTCATTGCATTATAGATTGGTTAAATAAGAATAAACTTAAAATAAACTTAGAAAAAACACAGATTGTGACGTTCCAACAAAGAACAAATAAACTAAATTTAAATATTAAATACGCAGACCAAAAAATACCTAAAACCAACAATGCTAGATTTCTGGAAATTTACTTGGATAGTCATCTAAATTGGAAATGCCATGTGGAAACTGTTTGCAAAAAACTAAACCAATATTCTTATGCGCTTTATAATCTCGCGAAAATATCAAGTGAGTCTGTTGTTTTGATGGCATACAAAGCGTATGTCTCATCAACGGTGCGATTTGGAATAATGTATTGGGGAAATTCCACTGACAAAAACATTGCGTTCAATGCTCAAAAGAGGTGTGTACGTGCTGTGTTTGGGTTGAAAAAGACTGATAGTTGTAGGCCATTATTTAATAAATACAAACTTCTTACTTTGCCTTGTATGTACATCTACGAGACAGCAGTATTCGCAAAATCAAACTTGCATCTGTTTCAAACACTGAGATCGAAACGTCGCAATAGAGAGATATGTGCTATTCCACACAAGACTGCATTATACTCAAAGAGCTTTTTAGGAATGGCACCCAAGTTATACAATAAGTTGCCCATTACAATAAGAGATCTTGACAGCATAAACCACTTCAAAAAAGCTCTTCTTGATCTATTGGGCGAAAAAGCTTACTATACAGTCAATGAGTACCTGGAAGACAAATTGTAATCTTATGACATGTTATTTATTCATTTTGAATGTATTATTATTTCTTAAGAATTATTTATTAAAAATTATAATTAGAATATTTGTACGCCGTTGATGGCAAGACATAGCGTTCATTTTTATTAACATTGTCAACTGTACCTTTTATTTACCAATGTTCTACAAATAAAAATATTTGAATTTGAATTTGAATGTATTAGGCAGCCTAGGGAGGCTGGATCCAGGAATTCATGTAGACTCCATATTGCATGATGTAAAATTAATTATAAATGGTATGTGGAATAATATTTTGATTTTTTTAAACAATTTGCTAAGCATGTACATATAGCACAGATACACTATCATGAAGTTGTTGGTCCACGATCAGCACTGACACGCATGAAAACGTGTCCTTGGTCAGAGCGTTATGGATGCGCCCAAGGGCGTCGCCAAGGGGGAGGGGGGGGGCAAATAGGGGCAGTTAGCCAGAGATTAATAAATAAGTAGCCAAATGGAAATAAATCAAAGTCCTAAGTCAACATTTACCCAACCCAACAAATCTAGCCATTTGTTGATGTCCTAAAAGCGTTGAAAATTAAGAAGGCGAAGAAATTTTGTATGGCCATGATGAATGTGCACAGAAAACTTATAAGATTTAAATAATTAAGTGGTCGAGAAGTTTACCCAAAACCCCCGATGATTGAGCTAGTGGGACCTTACCTAGACATTATACCGTTCTTATAACAATCGCCGTAGGAGTAAGACTCGCACTAGCAGTCTAAAGCTTCTAAGCCTTTGACTGTACCGTATTTAAAATTCATACTTTTTCCCATCTGAGATGCTCTAGATTCCTGAGATGAGAATTTGTGGTTTATGAATACGAATCCATGCATGACTGTGGGAATTTATAAGTTAAGGGAAATTATTAACCGGGTGAAAAAAAAATGAATGGGCGACTATTTTACTAAGTAACTATTTATCCGGTTTGAATATTACATTTTAGGAAGTTGTTGTGAGCTACGGTAATACTATTGATACATAATTTAGTTATATTTGGGGTTCTATTTATCTTTTGAAAATAGCAGAACAACCGACGAGGCGATTTCGCTAAGTAACGCGGGAGTTCGGGTGTATTCGTGTTCTCAACGAATTAGTCCAAGAGCGAGCGAAGGGAGCTCGGGGTGTACGTTACCCCAACAGGAAAGTGGCTCCTGGAGTGATATGAGTGGAACATATAATTAGTGCGTAATCTGCTGTGAATGTGCGCTACATAAAAAAATAGTGCGTGTCGTCGTTTATGAAAAAAATGGAAAAACTGCTAGGGTAACGTTGTTCCAGCAGGAAAATTCTAAACGAATGATCGGAGTGAGAAATATTGTGCATGGGCAGAGAGCATATAGTTGTGCAAGGATGTGCGCCGAAAATATAATTTGTGCGTATTTGTGCCGGAATTAGATTTAAGAAAATATTTATAGTTTTCAAGTAATCGCACATTTTTGAAAACCCGAAAAAAATTCGCAGCGCCTCAATGAGAAAACCTATAAGCTCACTGAAAACTGTATTCAGTCCATCTTGACGCTAGTATTAACCATAAAAAGTTTCAAAAGTATACATGCTTGCGTTATCGAATAATATTGCTAAAAGTCAAAACGACGGTGTCATAACTTTGACAGCAAAATACAAGAAACCGGCTCAACCAAAGTAGGTAGGTGTAATGCACAAAATAAGAGCGCTTAGTCTTGATGATGTCCAGCATCTTTTGGTGGAATGTGTCAAGAACCAGACAGATAGGGAGCGATTGTCAAGATTACGTAGAATCAATAAATTCGACATGGGTACGTTTTTTGAAATCCTGGCTGATCCAGGAACTGATACTGCTAGAATTGTTTATGACATGGCAATGTGTCGGTATTAATACTTTTTGTTAATGTTTAGTTAAGATAAGATATATGATAAGTTGAAATGTTAAATTAGGTTAGGTTACGATGGGGCTGACATGCCTTAAAAGGATAAAAGTCCCTGAAAAAAAAAAAAAAAAAAAAAAATTGCTCTTAGTCAAAAATATATAATGAAAATATTCAGCTTGGAATGTTTCGCATTAAGTCGATTTAAACTAAAAACTAAACATGTAAACAAAGGATGGCTATCCGACCAAATTCTAATGACTACGAAAAAGCGACGGATTCATACATATCGATGACCTTCTTCGAACCGACTTAGTTCTCTTTACATATGTAAATTCAAAATTACAAATTAAAGAACACATTTTGGCCGCAAATGAGTTAGTGATGTGTCAATGTAACTGCCAGACAGTTTCAAATCAAATTGCAGTCCAGCCTGATGCTGCGGAGGACCCGATCCAAGCTGAGAGGGTGTCTCAAGACACTGTCTTCGCACAAGACAGTTCTAATGTAGCACAGGATTTGCCTCAATTAGACCGGCCTGAAAGTGCTGGCTTTTCATCTAGTCATAGAAAAGAAGGTTTTCATTCGGTTATGTTTTCGGATGGTGTTAGAAAAGGTTTAGGTAAATTAATAAATGGCAATCAGAGTCATTCCACTTTTAATTATTGCATGCCCGGGTCATCATACAAGCAAATAATGGAATCTGTGACAAAGAATATATATAAACCAGATACCAATATAACTGTATTTGTAGGTAATAGTATAAAAGTAAAAAAATATGACATCACTGGGTGTGTAAAAGAGATGTTAAAGTTAAATTACAATAAAATTATTTTGTGTGCCTTCCCTTACTTGGATAATTTGTCAAATAGACAAAATAATCACATTCACATGCTTAATAAGCATCTGCACTTTCTTGTGAGTCACTACAGTGATAAACTAGTTTTTTTTTGACATCAAAATTTTTGTTGGTAAATTAAAGTCGACAGGCGATACTTTGTATCTGCCTCTTAGGGTAAGACATCAAATAGCTCGGCTATTATCTTATACAATAAACTCAGACATAAGTAGTATGTCGAAGTATCCAGTTATTATTGATATTAGTAATAGTACTAATTTAAATATGGTCAATACCTTGAATAACGTTAGCAAAAATGCTATTAATATTTATTCTTTAAACTAGTTGATAGGACAAGGGAGGGTACCAATAACGGAGTAGTTACGAGTATATCCACCATCAAAAAGGTAGGTACCTTCTTGCGCGCAAAAATTTAATTTTTAAAAAAGGTCTGAGCAGAATTCTCTGAATATATTCCATCAGAATATTCAGGGTTTTTCTTCGAAGGAATTGGAAATCGAACTGTTTTTAGAAAAATCAATGTTTAAAATTGTTTTTGTTTCACTGAGCATTGGCTGAAAGATTATGCAATGTTAATCAATTATGAAAATTGTACTGTGGGCAGTTGTTTTAACAGAAATATTATGTTGCGTGGGGGTTCACTTACATAATTAAAAATGGTATTAAATCAAAACCTCGTAAAGATATAGTAGACCTATCAGTTGAACATAGTGTTGAACTGTCCGTGTTGAGCTGGATAAGCATGTCATAGTGTGCGTTTCCAGACCCAGACAATTATAAGAACTACTCTTTAATCGAGTCAGTGATGGAAGATGTTTTGGCAAAACTTGCAATGGGTAATAAACTAATAATTGTCTGTGGTGACTTTAATATTAATATTCTAGAAGATAATTCAGACAGCAGTAGGTTATTAAATCTCTTTAAATCATTTAATTTGTCACATGTGTTTATGGAACCAACCCGAACTACACTGACTTCTGCTACATGTATTGATAATGTTTTTTGTAGCTGCAACTACTTGGACAAGGCCATTATAAATTATCTGCCTTCGGATCATAGTGGGCTACTGGTAGCCTATGAGTCCATTATGCTAATAAAACAAGTGCAGATTCAATCCAGACCAATAACATCCGGTAAATTAAATAAATTGAACAGCACTTTAATCAGTAAGTTAAGCAACCAGGACCTCACAGTGAATGATGGTAATATTTTGTATGATGAAGTTTTCTCAGTGGTTCAAAAAGAGTTCAATAACACTTTTAAGAAGAAAACTAAAACTATATGCCCTAAGTTTTTATTCAGTGACTGGGCGACTACAGGACTTAGAAAAAGTAGGGAAAGACTTTACGAGCTATATGGCCTTAAGCCTTGTGTTAACACTGAAACGATTAATAAGTATGTTGCTACTTACTCAAGAATTTTTTTTAATTCCTGCAAGGCAGCTAAGGTCTTTTACATTAGCAATAAGGTTAAATTAGCAGAAAATAAAATCAAGACGGTTTGGAAAATTATAAACAATGAAGCGAATAGGAATAAAAGAAATAGTAGTGATTACACGCTTGAGACCACACTCGGACTTATTAGAGATAACAAAAAATTTGCGCAAGAATTTGTTAATTTCTTTACCAACATCCCAATTAAAACTACTGAAACTTTAAATTCTTCGCCCTCGCTTGCTTTTGGATTATTAAACGCGAACGTTTCAGCCTGCCCGATTGTTGTTGTGTTGTTTGTATTTAACTTTTCACATATAAACCCCATGACAGTAATAAAAGCTTTTAAGCAAATCAAGATCAAACCGACTGAAGATCTGTGGGGAATGTCCATCAAAGCTTGTACCTCCATTATTCAGACTATAGCGCCGTACTTAGCGTTGATTTTCAATTTGTGTGTGGATCAAGGAGTTTTTCCGGATCTAATGAAATATAGTAAGGTTATACCACTTTTTAAATCCGGGGACAGTAAAGACACAAATAATTATAGACCAGTATGCGTGTTGCCGGTTTTCAGCAAGGTATTTGAGAGAATAATGCTAAATCAAATGCTCATTCATTTTAATACGAATAACATCTTGCATGATAGACAGTATGGTTTCACCAGAGGACGTTGTACAACTGACGCTGGTGTCGCTCTATTAAAACACGTCTTTGTCGCGTGGGAAGATTCGCAGGATGCCATAGGTATCTTCTGCGACCTGTCGAAGGCGTTTGATTGCGTTAATCATGAAACATTACTTCTGAAACTTGAGCATTACGGGCTAGGTCAATCAGCGTTAAGTTTGGTTTAAATCTTATTTGAATGATAGACAGCAATTAGTTCAAATAAACGGTGTGAATTCGTCCGGGTTAAACGTTAAAATGGGGGTACCCCAGGGCTCAATTTTAGGTCCTTTCTTATTTTTAGTATACATAAACGATTTACCTCGTATAAGTATACTAAAAATAACATGGTGTTATTTGCTGATGACACATCTTTAATTTTTTAAATAAATAGACGTACTTGTCAGGTTGACGACGTTAATAACGCGCTACGGCAGGTTCAGGATTGGTTCACTGCCAATAATTTAGTTTTAAATGGTAAAAAAACCAAGTGCGTAAAATTTTCCTTGCCGAATGTCAAAAGTACTGATTGTGACATTATATTAAACAAGGAGAAGCTAGAATTTGTCGATAAAACGGTTTTCCTGGGGATCACGCTAGACTCAAGGTTGCAATGGGGTCCTCATTTGGTATCCCTTGCGGGGCGGCTGAGTTCGGCGGCTTATGCTGTTGGAAAGATTCGTCGGTTAACGGATGTGGATACCGCCAGACTAGTCTATTTTAGTTATTTTCATAGTATAATGTCTTACGGTATCTTACTATGGGCTGCAGACATTGAGTCAATTTTTATTCTGCAAAAACGAGCCATCAGAGCGATATACAATCTTCGCCGGCGCGATTCTCTAAGGGAACTGTTTAAGGACATTAACATCATGACGGTTCCTTGTCAATATATTTATGAAAACATCATGTACGTGAGAAAGAATTTACATCTTTTTAGTAAAAACGGCGACAGACATGATTATGTTACTAGAAATAGGGACCAATTAGTTCAGCCAGGTTTCAGACTGGCTAAAGTAGCCTCATCTTTCATGGGGTACTGTACAAAATGTTACAATAAAATTCCTCCCCACATTCTTGAACTGAATGAGACGAAATTTAAAACTTGTATAAAACGCACACTATGCAGGCTGGCATATTATAAGTTGGGGGATTACATCACTGATAAAAATGCTTGGCTAAATGCTAGTCCTGCTCCACAGCCACTAGGGCGCAAAAACAAGTGATATGCAGAACATTATTGTTTTGAATTATTGTTGGACCTTCTGAAGACTGTATAAATATATTTGTATTGTATAAACTCAATTTCATTCATCAAGGTATGTACTTATGTACCTAAATATTGTATTTTTTTTTTAAAGAGTAAGTATGGAGTTTCTTGTGCATTCTTCTCCATTACAAGCTACTTTCCGAATGCACGGTAGAATCAACTATAATTATTTGTAAAATGTAACGTTCAAAAGTGCCGCTTGGTGGACTACTTGAAATAAAATATCTTTGTCTTTGTCTTCTTAATTAGGACGTATTAAACCTAAGCTGTTGTCCGTACAGTCACGTTAAAACGTTTTTTGATTTGACCTAATGTTGGGGGCTAATTAAAAATACATTAAATGCACTTTGTGACCATAACAAATGAAAGAGCTTGTTGATGTAGAAATTATTATTTTTCTTCTCTAAATTTTGTTTCTTAAAGTAATTATGGCATCAAATAACAGATCAAATTACAAACCTATTAATCTTAAATTAATTATTTTGAACTATTTTTTTATTAAAAACAACCACCATCAAATTGTTGGTCTTTAAAGTATTTTTTTTTTACTAATATTATAAAGGCAAATGTTTGGATGAGTGACTGAATACAGTTTACAGCGAGCTTATAAGTTTTCTCATTTTTTTCGGGTTTTCAAAATAGTGAGATTACCTACTTGAAAACTATAAATGTTTTCTTAAATCCAATTCCGGCACAAATACGCACAAATCAAGAGCTACACGTGTATGTTTATTCTACAGGCGCACATACAATGGTTTTAGAGATACACGATTCTGCAAAACGTTACTCCAGCAGGAAATGCAATATCTTGAAAACCTGATGACGCACCAACTATATTTTCGGCGCACATTCTTGCACAACTATAAGCTCTCTGCCCATGCACAATATTTCTCACACCGATCATTCGTTTAGAATTTTCCTGCTGGAACAACGTTACCCTAGCAGGAATGTTTTTTTTCAAAAACGACGACACACACTATTTTTTTATATAGCGCACATTCACAGCAGATTACGCACTAATTATACGTTCCACGCATATCCCTCCAGGAGCCACTTTCCTGTTCGGGTAACTTACACGAGCTCGGGAGCTTAGAGAACCCCGACACGGATAGGTTAGGTTCGAAGGGGATGACGGGAGCTGAAGTGAGTGAGCAAAGCGAGCTAACTTATATCCCGTCATCTCCTTCATGTTCGGTTACTTTAGACCCTGCAGACAGAAAAAGGCTCCCCGCGCAGCGGGGCTCTGTCGACAAACTTTTATTTTTAAGTCGCTGTTTTTAAACTAAGATTCTAGAAAGAATAATTAATACAAGATTGGTCAGTTATCTAGAACAAAACAAACTTTTTTCTGAAAATCAGTATGGTTTTCGTGCAGGAAAATCAACTGATGAAGCAGTACATAGATTAACTGGCTACATCACCACAAAGTTGGATGGGGGTGGGAAGTGTTTCTCGGTCTTTCTCAATCTCGCGAAGGCCTTTGATACCGTTTCTATCCCTCTTTTAATAAACAAGTTGGGGAATCTTGGCCTACGGGGAAAACAACTTGAACTATTTGAGAGCTGCCTAACTGGACGTTTTCAGTGTGTAAGAGTGGGCAGCCACTATAGTGAAGAGCTTCCCGTGTCGTACGGAGTCCCACAGGGTAGCATCCACCCACTTTATTTCTCGTGTATATCAACGATCTTACAAATTTAAGTTTACCAAAAGGCGAAATAATCTCTTATGCGGATGATACTGCTCTCCTCTTCTCCGCCGATAATTGGAATGAGGTCTTTGATGCCGCTCAAGCTGGTTTCGATATGGTTCAGGAGTGGTTGCATGGTAATTTTCTGACCCTTAAGAGCGGACTCTAGTCAACAAGGAAAAATAGGTATTTGAAGAAAATATTGCCGTCGCGCTGCGCCCGACCAAGCGAGCTATCAATGTGTGAACGAGTCGTGTATTTGTGTGTGTAAGAGCGCGCCGCAGCGGCCGATCGACTCCGGTGCTCGCGCCCTCACCGCGAGTTCCGAGCCGCTTTACACTTTACGAAAAAATTTCAAGAGACGATGAATTTTGGAGAAATGTTGTTTTTTTTTAAAAGCTTTCCGCCAGAAATAATTGATGGTCGTATACTACGAAATTTACCGGCAAGTGAAAGGATTGAAATTACGATAGATAATCCACATTTTTACATGACTGCCCAAAAACGGAGTGTTATTATGTTTATAGGGCTCATGTATGTTTGTGAGTTTCTTTATTCCACCATAACTTCTAAACGGCTTAACCGGTATCAATTTATGTGGTATCTTTAGAAGCTTAACGTTATTAAAAGAAAATAAAAATCTAATGGGCAACAAAAAACATATAAATGATACTACCTATTCTATCATCGTCTAGCTAGTCTAGAGCTTACTTAGTGTATATATAATAATATATAACAGTAGTATTAAATAATCATTCGTTCCCTAATAACATACCAAAGGAAATTAAATAAATATAAGAGTAGGTACTATTCAATATCCCATAGAAAACTTATAAAATAATTTGTTTTTGCAAAAATTTCGTTTTATTACTAAAAGAGGTATGATATAAAAAATAAATCATTAAAAATAATTTAAAACTGGCCTGCCTTGCAGTCGGGGGACGGTTCCTTGGATCAGTTTTTACAGGTCCCCCGACTTCGTTGAAAAGGTTGGCTTTTAGTTGAGCCCATTCAACACAAAAATAATTTCGCTTGTTTTTAATTTATTTGTTAAATATTTTCATTCACTTTTCGACAAGCTGCCTTGTCAAAAAGTGCTTTTAATTAATAAGCGTGTTTTTTTTATTATGATTTAATTAAATTCTATATTTTAATTTAAATATCCACAAACCCTACTTCTCCAAATTTCATAAAACATTTTTATAAGTATCTGCTTTATAAGAAATCAAAATTTAGTTTGCATGATACTGGGTGTAAGACCAACCGAAAGAATGCAAATTAGCAGACAGGACGTAAGGTGAGCGAACGATTCAGTTCATGAGAGCCATCATTTTGAGGGCCGGGTCACCCGCGTCCGTAGGCAAATAAGCGTTTTGAATCCCTATACGTGGTCCCCGGATGGTGCTAATCATGTAACATACTGGTGGTAGGTTTCGACCGAAGGGCTTATGACCACATAGCGGTCAAAGACATACCGCCACGTGGCCTAGCCGTGATCCGGTTACGATGCCCGGTGCAGCCATTAGAGGAGTTGGGTCGAGATAGCTGTTCCACTGATGGCTGGCCGGCCAGACTCACGCTGTTATGGATGTATCGGGAGACTGGTCGCAGAGGGCAGTGAGCACGTACGCAGCCACTTTAAAAAATAAGATGCAATATACCATTCGTATTATGAATTTGTAATTTTATATTGCAATTTTAAAGTAACATTTTATTTGCAAGTTATTGCACCGGAAAAGGTCAAATACTATTTCTAGAAGGGAACCTGTGGAAAAAATAAATTTATTATATTTATATTATACAGCGAGCGTCTTTTGTTCACTAAAAAGAGCCAATTTCATCCGGCTCCATCTTTCCGTGGTGTAACCGTGCCGATATGGTCAAAAATTGAGTGTCGATGTCAACATCGATAATCAATTTTTTACCATTATATTGAGGAATGCCTCAACATGCTGCTAAGAAGTTGAGACGGTACTTCACGCCAGAACAGGTGCTTAAGTTGTATCAAGCGCAAGTTCGATCTTGCATGAAGTACTGTTCTCATCTCTGGGACGGATCTGCCAAATACCAGCTTGATGCACTAGATTTGATCAAAAAACGGGTCAGCAGGCTCATCGGCAACGAGGTCGAGTCAAAGCTCCAGAATTTTGAACATCGTCGCAGAGTTGCCAGCTTGTCGGTTTTTATCGATTGCATTTCGGGGATTTTGCGATGGAATTGCATGATCTAATTCCATATAGCCCGTTTCATCATCGGACTACAAGACGTACGGCGATGCGCCATCGGTACAAGGTGGACATCCCGCCCATAGGCACTAAACATTTTGGAAATACTTTAATTTTGCGTACAGCAAGGAGTGGAATGCCTTGCGTCTGTGTTGCCCGATAGCTTCAACCTCGGGGTCTTTAAGTCAAGAGTGAAGTTATTTCTGGGCAAGTTTGCTACACCGTAGATCACATCATCGCTTAACATCAGGTGAGATAGTGGTCAAGAGCGAGCCTATCTATAATAACAAAAATCAGCGATTTCTTTTCAACAACATTTGTTAGTTCGTTCGGTTGGTCTGTACCGAGCATTATTCTGGATCTTGGCTTAATTTTCTTAACAACTTTTGATCGTGTATTTGCAAGTGCACTTTCCAGATCTTATGCATACCTAAGTTAATTCGACAAGTGCCTTCAACAATAATAAGTAATACTCACAATCACACGATTTATTAAATAAAATCATTGTATAGTGTAAATATCGACATCGGTGTATATCACTAGAGTATCGATAAAAATATCGCCAACTGCCACTTCCCTATTAGTGTACGTGTAAGCCTTACCCTCCCTCACCTCCAACCTCCACCCGTAAAGTGCGAAAGGGACAACTGCAGCTCAGGCTGATTTTACCTACAAAAACCTTGACCAAAAGGCGTTTCGTATTCTGCTGTTTTCTTCTTCAAAACTGGCCTGATCTTAAAAATTCTTATATCAAAATTTAGAGGAAAAGTATATCTATGCTTGTATCATTTTCATTTTTGTTAAAAACTTATCAATTTTGTCTGAAAGTCGTCTGAACATGGCGGTAAAAACGGGCATTTTTTTCTGGTTTTTGGATTGTCATATTTCTTTTAGTCATTATGTTTTCGAAAAAAGAAAATGATAGGGGCACGTATGAATTAGACCTTGATTTTATGGAAAAAAATCATTGCTCTGGAGGCATTATCCACGAAGAAAACAGCGGAATGTTTTTGTATGGAGAAAGGACCAATAGAGACCCCTCTTAACCATGATAAAACTAAATACTTAACGTTCTCTATTCGCAAAAAAACTGGCATTCTAAGCAAGCATCGCATGATTCCGCACAAATGTGGGCTCAAGACGGACTGCAGATGTGAACCACTGGAGTGCGTGGACAAATTAAAATACCTAGGCATTTTATATAATACCTAGGCATACACATATAATACCTAGGCATACACATTTTGGACAGTCGCCTCAGCTTTAAAGAACATGTAAAACTAATGTCGTCTAGGGTGCGCAAGCTCATATATGTTTTCAAGAATCTGAGGTACGTCATGAAAGCGACACTATTAAAAAATATATATCTAGCCCTATGTCAGTCTATTATTGCATACTGCATTCTGTCTTGGGGTGGAGCTGCTAAGACCACCATCAAGGGATTAGAGGTGGCTCAGCGCGCGATTTTTAAGGTAAGCACGTTTAAGCCAATATTGTTCCCTACAAGAGCACTCTTATCAGTTTTGTCAAGTTCCTACCGTGAGGCAGCTGTTTATAGAAAGAGAGGTTTTAAAAAAGCACAGCGAAATTCCTTATGACCCACTATTAACCAACAAACGCAGAAAGCATGAGGTATGTACTCGAACCCCTTCCCCTTTTTACGTCTTTTGTAAAAAGATTTTACACATTTTTAGCCCCTTTTATTTACAATAAAATAAATAAGGACCTCAATATATATCCACTAAATAAGTCTATGTGTAAGAAAAGGGTACATAACTACCTACTTAACCTTTCTTATGAGGAAACAGAGAACCTATTTCTCATTCAGAAATAAAAATGAGAGTTTTACTGGCATACTGACATGAGCAGTTTCCAGACTGTAAGATAACCAATAGATATTGGGTTTTTTTTTTTTTTTTTTTTTTCGTTTTATGCATCTCTAGATTCTTGGTATTATGTATGTATCAAAACTACACTACCCAACACCCATACCTATACCTCTCACTACTCTACATTTACACAAAACCACACGTAATCACATTTACACATTTTTAAAATTGTTTGTTTGATACGTCTTTTTGCATGTCTATTGGGCTAAATATAATAATCTATTTCGAGGGTCAGGCGCTGTATGCCGAGATACAGGGACTCGTCCTAGTTCGGCTACAGATGCTCCCATGCTGCATAATTTTAAGTACTGGCCTGTAATACTTTATATAATTTGTTTTATAACTTTTGGTGAAATAAATAAATAAAAAAATATTTGGTTAAATAAAAAAAGCAGCAAGGAGCAGCAAGCCATATTCAGTATTTTTTACACCTTTAATTTGAATTTATTTTTGCTTGTTTAAATACTATCCTTAAGTAAATAATAAAATTATTTGTTTTAGATTATGGGACCGAGGCAGTGGCTGCTACAAGTGTGACATTACCCCATTCAGCAATTCTATGCAGACTCACCATTATATATCTTTATAAGGAATGAAAGGACTAAACTTGTGAGCTTTATATTTGATCCAACAAATTGAATAAAACAAACTAGTGTAATTTACTGCATCAAATCTCAAATTTGTCATAATGTAGGTAATGCAATTTTGAAATAGAATAAGAAAAATGTTTAAGCTATGAAATAAACTTTATATGATACATACATTTACAACTATGAATATTGGATATAATCTTGTTATTATCTTAATACACTATACTTAATTGTTTATCTGTTATTCTTCAATCTTTCTATTTGTTCATTGAGAGTCTGTTTCCATTGTTCTTCAGTGATGCTCTGAGCCCATTCTGGGATTGAAGCTTGGGGCAAAGCAAAGTTCTCCATAGCTCTCATGACCTAAAATCAATATAAATTTGGAATCAATATACTTTTGCAAATAAAATGAGTGTGAAAACATGCCTTGTGGGCGATAATGACGTAACAATCATTAAAATCGGCCTACGTGTTTGGTCTCTAGAACGCCACACAGGGACAAACATACATAGACTGATATCGGCCGTCGGGTAAAAAGGCTAAATTCGATTTATTGGTATATCGTGTTGACCAGTTAGGGTAGTGTGACTTCAAATTTGCAACTTCGAAAAACTTGTGCTTGCAAATTTTTGGAACTTTTTCTCTAAAAGTCATAAAATATGCATTTATCGACAAACAGAATGTCTTACTTGTTTAAATATAATTAAATTTGCAACAATTTAAGCCCAACTGCAGCGCTATATGTTATTCAATAAAATACGGCAGGGGGGTTTGGGCAATACTTATATTAATCAAACACATAAAAACAGATACTCAACAGAAACTCAAAAACATCTTCACCCAAAAACATTCTCAAAAACTAGTGACATTAAATTTTTCTTACATTAGATTGTCAAAACTAAAGCTCTGAATTTGAAAACAACTTACTTTTAAAAACATGCTATCCCTATACCAGAGACAATTAAAAATCATCCATAACACTATAAACTTTATTGGGACCAAGCTATGACCTTCTCAAAATCATAGCCTGCAAATGTAAGAAAGGATGTACTTATATTGTTGGCATCTTAATGATTTTTAAAAATGTACCAAGCTTTTTAGCCCAGCTCTCAGACAAGTACTTCCTGCATCCCTTCTTACATTTACAGGCTATGATTTTGGGAAGGTGTGGTGGGGCTGGCTCTTTGTTAGTTGCTAGTGGGGTGAGGCCACTGGAGCTCATTTCCCAGCCCCACTTGGTGGGGTCCTTCTCTACCCTTGGTCCCTAAAGGTTTTATAGAACTGCAACTAAGCTTAAATTGTTGCAAATTTAATGAACTTTAAATTAAGCTGCATTTCATGTGGTGCTCAGCCAGCACACTTTTTTTTGTAGTTGCAAATTTGGATTACCACTACCCTAAGTGGCCCATACAACATACTAAAATGCAGAACTACATCAAGCTTTGCAATTGTTGTTGTAAATTTTTAGTGGGCAATAGCTACAACTTTGTGAATTTTTCTCACCTGTTGAGCATGCTCATTGTCCATCTGTATAGCATCTGCATGTCTCGGTGCACTCCAAACTTCTCTACTTAGAACATTTTCCATTGGTTCAATTCTTGGCACATCGCCTGGAGGTGTTTCAGGACTCTACAATTAAATAAAAACAGGCTGTTTTTACCAAATAATCATTGAATCTACCTGATGAATAAAATAAATAGCTTGATTTGGTAAAAAACTACATACACAATGTCATTAAGGAAGCCGTAGAGACCACCAACTCTACTATAAGTAGTTGCAATGTTAACTACATAAATGTCTTTAAGATTCAGGCCCATAAGTATATGTATATTATAACTATGATTACTATCAGTAACCAGTTAAGACGTACCTCTGCGTCGTCATCGCTATCGTGGTCCGAGAGCGCCTGTTCTGGGCCTTGCGCCAACGGCTCGTACCCAAAGTATTCATGTTCCTCGTCACTCTCATCGCCATGATTGCCGTTCATTATCAATTCGTTTCTAGGGGGCGGAACCAACTCCTGAGGATTGTTCTCCGGAGGATCAGGACCATCACAAACCATTTTCTTTTATTATTTGTCTGATTATTAACACAATAACGGGCATTCACGTTTGAGAAGCAGAGAAGAATATGTACTGGAACCTATTGGAAATTCAGAAAATCATTTTTCTAACTTTAGTTTGCTAGCATTTGTGAGTATAACTTTTTGGTAAGAGATTAAATTAGATTGGTATTGCAAATGGGTATCAGGTTTGTTCGGATAGCTTCAAGCCGGCTTCAAGTTTTTAGTGAAATTGATTGAAATAGAGCAAAAGAAACGAAACAAGTTGAAACAACAAACATTTAGAAAAATCTCGTTTGTCAAATCAAATGGCAATTAAAAGATTACTTTTTTTTTTTTTTTTTTTTTTTTAATTTTGGCAAGTCGCTATTTGCGCAATGCCACATACAAAAACGGGGAAACTTGGTAGTAAATATAATTTAATTTAGGATACGGAATTTGGATGGATATTGGACAGGATTATTAAGAACGAAATTATAAATAAAATAACTATTAAATACGTATATTATTAAGAGTGATAAATGAAGATAAATACATGTATATTTTAAAATCATTAGATGCAAGTAAAACAGAGATAGACGTAGGAAAAGGAATGCTATAACAAAGTAAAGATGATATAAAAGGATCATGGTTAAGTAGAGGACAAGAAAAGAAAATGTGGTTTAAATCACCCACCTCTCCACAATCGCACAGGTCGCTAGAAACGATCTGCAATCGTGCAAGGTGGACTCGGGAACAGTTATGACCCAACCTCATGCGAATAAGGCAACTGGTAGCAGCCTTACCGAAGTTAAATTTCGAAAACCATGGTTTTTTGGGAATACATGTCTGAATACGTGAATAATAATTTCCTTTGGTAACGCTGCTATCCGCCCAAAACTTGCTCCAAGCTTCCCAAAGAAAGTTAATAGGCAGATTCGCCAAGTCGTGGCAAAAATTGATGTAGGGAAACAAATCACCGCAGTCTACCGCTTCATTAGCCAGGCGATCGGCTTTAACATTTCCCGTGATATTACTATGGCCAGGTATCCAAGCGAAAGAAATTTGAAGACCGAGTTTTACGCATTTATACAAAAGGCTTCTAATGAACATAACTATAGGAAATATTGGTTTACATTTAAAAGGATTTCTTTTAATGGCTTGCAATGCACTTAAAGCGTCAGTAAATATAACTGTTTTTCCCAATTTCATGATGTAAATGTATTCTAAGGCTTTGAACAGACCATAACATTCGCCAGTAAACACTGATGACTCAGGAGGAAGTTTAATTTTTTGCACTATATTGTATTGAGAGTGAAAAACTCCAACTCCAACATTCCCTAAAGAAGAGTGCTTAGAGGCGTCCGTATAAATATGATGCCAACTCTCCCAATGCAAGTCTTTGGAAAAGTTAAATAACTCTTTTACGAAATCATCGTGTTTATTAATACCTAAATTCAAGATAACATCCGGAGTGAGCACCAATGATTCATATGAATGATTAAAGAGTGGATATGTAAGTGACTGGTAAATAGGAGCTTGCATAGCTATAAACTTTTTATAACTTACAACAAGACAGGGAAGAGATTTGTGAGACCAATAGTTAGAAGAATTGGTTTCATCTAAAAGTGACTGAAGTTTTGCACGTAAAGGATGGTTGGAAAATTGTAACGAGCGGAATAGAAATTTGTCGGCAAGATACTGACGTCGAAGAGAAAGAGGAGGATCTACAGTTTCAACCTGTAGGGCATTTATTGGGCTTGATTTCATAGCTCCCGTCACTATTCGTAATGCTTTGGACTGGATACTATCCAATTTCTTTAATGCGGCCGAATTACCAGGTTCTAATAAAAATGTTCCATAATCAAGCACACTTCTAACTATTGCATTATGATTTATATTTCGACATTATACTGCAATATTTCTTAAATTTATATAATAATCATAAAATGTTACTAGTTTTGATTTGCATGTACCTAGCTTATAATTTAATATTTCTACACCAGCAATGGTAGTATGTGTGAAACAATTTTAAATGTAAGATCTTAATGTACCATATACTGAGAAATAAATATTTACTTACTTACTTACTTATAGATTAATTTTAATGAAAAGGGATGGGCACCCCACCAAACCCCTGATAAACATCTTAAAATATTTAATCTTTGTTCACACCTTGCCGCTATATACTCACAGTGTGGAATCCCAGATAGTTTACTATCCAAAATCACACCTAAAAATTTTACCGAAGATTTTACAGGAATGGAAGCATTATCATAATATACAAAAACAGGAGGAGGAAAGCGCATTCTAGAAAAAAGCACAACTGTACTTTTGGAAGTAGATAGCTCAAGACCATTGATGTCCAACCATTTTTTTAAAAGTCCAAGGGCCGAAGTCATTGTATTGCAAGCCGCTGCAATAGAGCTATGAGGGCAATATAAAAGAAGATCATCAGCGTATTGAAGCACTTTTACTTGATTGTTCAAAGAGGATTCAAGATCATAAGTGTAGATGTCATATAATAAAGGACTAAGAACTGATCCTTGAGGGAGGCCTTTCCACACGAGTCTAGATTCACACCTAGAATCCTCGAGTGTAAGATTTATACACCTCTCAGATAAAATATTTAAAATGAAGTTTGTGAGAAAAATAGGCACATCTAGCTCCTGAAGTTTATATTTTAATTTTGATATTTCCACATTATCATAAGCAGAAGTTATATCTAGAAAAGCAGAAACTACGGAATGATTCGAAGAGAATGCTAACCTTATATCAGTGACAAAGATACTCAAATTATCTAAAGTACTTTTACCTCGCCTAAAACCAAATTGACTGTCGCTAAGTAGTTTCCTGTTTTCTAAATGCCATTCTAACCTATTTTTAACTAAATGTTCTGTGATTTTTAACATTACTGAAGACAAAGCTATAGGTCGGTAGGATGTGCTGCTAGATGGATTTTTGTTAGGTTTGAGTATCGGTAGAATGTCTTGGGATTTCCAGGAATTGGGAATATTTCCGGTTAACATAATTTTATTTATTAAATCCAAGAAGTACAAAAGAGATAGATCACTCATGTTTGACAAAAAGGAATAAGGAATTCCATCCGAACCTGGTGCAGAGTCCTTAATATGACATAAAACACCTTTAAGCTCTTCGAGGGTAAATATATTATTTAATTCACAAAGAGAATCCACCATTGAACGGGGAATGGAATAGGTAGTAAAATTTTCTGGGACATATGCGGAAGCCAACTTATCTAAAAAATTATTTACTAACTGAGATGGAAGAAATGCTCTCGATGGTTCTGTGAATGCTGATCTAAACCTTCTGATATTGCGCCAAACAACAGATGGTTGAACATCTGGAGAAATAGAGAAGCAAAATGATCTCCAACTTTCAAATTTCTTTTTTTTAAATAGTTTTTTAGTTTCTGAAACTATTACGCTCAAAATGTTGAAATTTTCTTCGGTAGAATTTTCAAGATAATTTAGTTCACACTGCTTCCTTTGTAATATTGCATCTGTGCAATCTTTGTCCCACCATGGTGGAGAAGGAATTTTATTTTTTAACGATTTCATTGGAAAGAGTTTATTGGCTGTTTTTATCATGGCTTTGGATAAAGCATCGGCACAGGACTGTTCATTACCATATTTAATTTCAGGAAGAACAGAAACTATTTCATCTAAGTGTTCCCTATAATTATGCCAGTTAACGTCCGCCAGTTTGTACTTCAACCGCGGAGGGCGATTGGAATAAGGTTTTTGACTGTGAGGAAATGTTAAGACTATAGGGAAATGATCGCTACCATAAGTGGAAAGCATAACTTCCCAACTCAAACGCGAAGCTAATTTATCCGTGCATAATGACAAGTCAGGTGCACTAACACCTTCATTTGGAGAAGTGCGTCTAGTTGGGGACCCAGTGTTTAATATACAAAGATTGAGGTTATCTACAATATCTATTAAAGTGCTACCATAGTTATTTGTTGACGAACTGCCCCAGACTTCATGCTGGCAATTAAAATCTCCTAAAACTATAAATGGCTTAGGAAGAATAGAAAAAATATTTAAATTTCATTAAAAATTACAGCAGATGGACGGGGTATATATACAGAAACAAAACAAATATTATCTACAACTGCTGCAATAACAGAAAAATCATTATTATGAGGTGGAATTGTGAAAAATGAAAATGAATGATGATGTTTGATGAGTAAAGCGACGCCGCCATACCCATCAGAGCGGTCTTCTCTAAGACAAGCATAACCAGGGATCTTGAACAAAGACCCTGGTTTAAGCCATGTCTCTTGAAGAGCAAAAACATAAGGTTTATATTTATTTACAAGATATATTATATCAGATTTTTTACTAATTGCGCTTCGGCAATTCCATTGGAATACTTTGGCTTTGTTGTCCATTATTAATATTAGATTCATTAACTGCGTTCAATACAGTGGCAGCGATGGACGGTGAAAGATGATGAGTTTGAGTTAGTGATTTTATTAAAGCAATGATTAATTCACTTACAGATACGGCAGAAAAGTCATCTCTAGGGATGAGAGCACAGCCATCTTTTGATTGAGGCAAGCCCTTGACAAGTTCCTGATGGAATTGCTGATCATAACCTTTAGAAAAGTGAGGTGGGGAGCGAGGTTTAATAAAAACTGTTTTTTTATGTGATGAAGTTTTATTTTGTTTTGAAGGAGAGTAATCCTGAGGAACAGAAGCATTTATATGGCTTGAAATTGAGGGTGAGGATAGTAAGGCATCAGCATATGATATTTTTGAAATTGTGGGCTGTAGCTTTGAAGCTTCAGCATATGAGATGCAAGATTTGGCCATTGATTCCTTAATGTTCTTCTGCCTCTCATACTCTAAACATTTTTTACTTGTAGCCTCATGAAATCCTTTGCATAGACAACAAGATAAATTGTCCCCAGAGACAGTACACCCATCCCCAGAGTGATCTTGACCACACCTAAAGCATCTAGGTTTAGCCCTACACTGATTTTTCATATGGCCATATCTGCAACAATTAAAACACTGGATTGTTGGGTAAATATAGAGGTCCACAGAAAGTGCTGTATAGCACATATAGACGCGCTTAGGAAGAATTTGCCCATCAAATGTCAAAATTACTGTTTCAGTATTTTTAAACTGAGGCTTATCCTCTACTAAAATTTTCCTTTTAATTCTCCTCAACTTCAATATCCTCCCACAACCAATTGGGACAGAGATGTTATCCATGATTTCATCATCCGCCCACTCCATGGGTACGCCTCTGACGACACCCATGCGAGTGACGGAAAATGATGGAATAAAAGCTTTGTACTTCTCTTTTTCCAAAAACTTGCTAGAAATAAAAGAGTTGGCATCTTGATATTTAGAGAAAGATATTACAAGTCTGTTACGGCCTATTTTCTTAAGACTACCATTAACAATATTATTAAAAGAATTCCTTTTTAAAAATCGCCCAAAAGAGATCGGATTTAAATATATATTTTCGTTGGAAGCGGATTGTTCTCTTTGAATATGGACTAAAAACGGAGCCGTATCCGAGGAATTATATAAAAGTCTAGAAACTGGTTGATGCGATGACACGTTCATCCCATCAACTCCAACCCTCAATGGAGAAGTAAGTGGAAGATCCTTGGTTTCAGTCTCCATTTCCACCTCGCCACAGTCACAATCATTATGGCGTTTCCCGCCACTTTTACGCCTTTTTTTGTTGCAATGTTTGCAAATTGTGGGCCGAGCAGAAACCCTTTTACGCTTGGAATTATTAGTTAAACTTACTGAACCATCAGTATCAACACTAGTGTCATTATTAGAGATTGTAACATAATGACCAATCTCTGAAGGTGGTGTTCCTCCGGGGTCGTCCGGAGGATCCATGGCTAACAACTATATATAGAAATAAAAACACTTACCAAATATAATAACAACACTAAAACTAACTAAAGTACTAAATAATAAGATAAAATATATACAAAAACTTAATCCAATCCAATATTATTAATTAATTTATGAAACGATCGAAAAAACCACGTCCGCCAAATTTGAGGTTTCCCGCGCTTCCAAGATTACTTTTTATACTGTGGCAATTGTTATTCTTAGGGATGGCGATCTGAAATCGGTTAATCGAAGAATCGATTCCTCGGCCCAAATTATAGTAAATTACTGCAGCGGCCAGCAAAAGATGCATTGATGGATAAAGCTGTGTCGAACCGTATGTATTCGTTACTGAGTAACGAGCACAGAGTACATTTTATAATTGGTAACGAGTATACCGCCTGACTCGAAGTAGGTACCGAATCCAATATATTAGTTTACTCTTTGACCGAATCAGTACTCTCAAATATGTTTCGTTACTCGCATTTATCGGTATTTGGAACGGGACGAAAGTACGACGTCGTACATTTGTATAGTAGTGTATACCTTGAACGGAACGGAACGTGGCGATTCGGCGATGCGATGAATGAATCGTGCATTCGACTCGACTCGGTTCGATACGGATTCGAAAAGCGCGCATTTTGATATTTTGAATTCATTCGTTACAATTTTGTACCGAGCGATATAACACAATTTTTTTATTTCCATAATGTGCCTCTTTTTGTTAATTTGGATGGCTATTGTTTAGTAAACGTTAATAGACTGTATTTCGGATATATAATATTAGGAACAGTTAGCCCGGCGAGTGGTATAAAATAAGACACAATGGCAAAGTAATTTATTATATTCGTTTTTCTATTTGCCTACTTTATAATCGAATTAAGTACATATTTTTTTATTAAGTACATAAACACATAAAGAGAGGAGGCCTGTGTCCCAGCAGTGGGAACAATTAGGCTGATGATGTGATGACGATGTGAAGTACATAAAACGTATAATCATTTTTCTGTATTCATAAAGTCTGAAATTGTATTTTGTTTCTGAGAATTACAAAAGCCCTTAAACTCGAAACGTTTTTGTTTACTTTTGCGATCTTAATAGCCAGCCATTGACCGTTATAATGTTCCAGATGTGGATACTGTTACCTATTCAATTTGTATAATACAGCTGTCAGTAACGAAAGCGTAAGGCAATTCGAAGCGAGATTGTAACGAAAGTAACGAGTAACGATACGTTTGTAACGAGTATTATGTTTTAAAGTAACGAAAACATACGGGTATACTTTTTTTTGGTACCTTTACAGCTCTATTGATGGACGAACGCATACGTCAGTCCATCAATGCCTAGTTGTGGCCAAGGCTTGTATAGTGCTTTTCTCAAATAATGCCCGAAAATTAAAACTAATAGATATGAGTTAAATATGTAATTTATTTGGCTGCTAGACACGACAGATATGGATTTTTATACAAATTTTGCCGGCCGCTGCTCGCATGTATAAGACCAGTACAGCAATTGCGATTTATCTCGAAGAAGGTTGTCAAAATAATGCTCAATTTTCCAAGCATGTTTGAGATAAATATTTTTTTAAATCGATATATTGCACTGAATCAAATCAATGAATCGATATTTCACTCTAGAAACTCAAAATTCGATATTTTTGTTTTAATATGAACCAAAATATTATTTAAAATTAGATGAATTATTGAATTTACTAATAACTAAACAAACACATATAAACTAATGAACAATTTTCAGTATTACATGTACATATTTAAACCTTTGTTTTACAAATAAATACCTCTAATTTTCAGTTTAATTGAAAACTTTTTAATGTAACCAAAATATGTTTCATTTTTTACCTGATACTTTCATTTAGTTGTGAAAACAACTTAAATTAGTTAAAAGATTGATTATTATTATGGTTTTCTTTTTATTTTCAATAATTGGAATTTATATTTGTATAGAAAATACAAACGCGAAAAGTACATCGAAAAAACATCAATTTTTGAAAATTGTTTTATTAGTACTCGATTTTTTTGTGGATCGGTTTTTCTGGTTCGATTCGAATCGATTTAAGGATCGATCTTTTTGAAAAGAATCGCCAAGGTTTAAGCAGTGCTGCCAACTTTGCGGTTTCAGCGCCTGATCTTGCGCTTTTTTTGTTCAATAGCGTATTCGAGCGCCTAGCGCTAAATGTAGCGCTTTTTGAAACTTTGGACTTTCTTTAAAATAGTAGATTATTAACCAAGGGGATAAAGCAGTGTCTTCTGTCGCGGATGACGATTTAAATCGCGAGCGTAACGAAGGACTCGAGGTTTACTCCCGAGCGTAGCGAGGGTGTTAAAAACTTAAATCACGAGCGAAGCGAGGGATTTAAGACGAGTCCTGAGTGTAGCGAGGTATTAAGTTCACCCAAGACTAAGACAGCTTTATCACCAAGGAAAATACTCAACTTTTCGTACCCATTTGCGAAAAAAATAACACAATAATAATATGAGATTGCATTTATTAAAAATAATGACAATTAAAAGTAAAAATAAACTTAACGTTTATGTATTTGAAGAAAACAAAAACGCGGCAAATTCCTAGACTAATATTTTATTGTCGGAAAAGCAAAGGCATCAAGCTCATACGGCCTCGTCGGTTTTCGTAATTTTATTTAATAATCATAACTGCATAATAAATGCGTATTCCTTTTTGCAAATAGATGTATAATGCTTTATATACAAACTCAATGGTGTAAACACAGATGTAGTTCAGTATAAATATCGGTAAGTATTCCAAATTTAAATCACATTCACCCCCTAGAGGATGAATGAAATTCAGTACAATTTTCTTTCCCTGTTTTTAACAGATTAAAAATGACTATTGTTATGTTCGCTTTTTGTGGCATAGAATGTCACTTTTTTGAGCAAGTAACGTACAGATTTGGTCCGGCCGGACTAACTCCGCCCACAAATTCTTTCTCGCTTACACACGCTTGTGTGGAGCGAGACGGACTCAATTAATAATATAATAATGCCCAGCGGACCACTCTACACACACTCGGATAAAATTGGGAAAAGGCTATTCATATTTAGTTATGCTAAATACCTGTCAAAGTAACTTTGATTATATTGTTTGGTAATCTTCGGCGATATAGTGGAGTTATTAACGTATTGATAAAGTTTTACAGCAGGAATGTCATTTGCTGGCCTTCAGAAGCTTGAGGGCTTTGATTGCCGAAAATAAAATAAAACTTCTAACCTAAGAATACTTAAGAAAAAAAACTTAAAAATAAAGAAAAAATTAAAACTAAAAACTTTCTTAAAACTTAAGAATACCAACACATTAAAGTAATGTTCTCTCATTTTTTGTAAATTTTCCTATCTTGAGTCAAGTAAGAATTAACTCCTTGCAACTAAAAAAACACCCAAATCTAGAACATATCAAAACATTTAATTATATATAAAAGTCTGCCTCTCATTATAGATCTGTTTTCTTTCCAGTTAGTTCTTTACAGTTTTCAGATTTTTTTGTTTGTTTGTTTGTACCGAATAGGCTCCGAAACTACTGGACCGATTTTCAAAATTCATTGACGAATAGAAAGCTAAATTATTCCTGAGTGACATAGGCTATTTTTTTTATCCCGAAAACGGGTCCTGTCCACGGCGTAGGGTAGGTAGGATAGGGTAGGTAAGATAGGGTAGGTAGGATAGGGTAGGTAGGATAGGGTAGGTAGGATAGGGTAGGTAGGATAGGGTAGGTACATAGCCAGTTGACGGGAGCGAAGCCGCGGGCAACAGCTAGTCTATACTTCTATACTCTAATTGCGCCGCCAGCGACATCTGCGCTAACCTTTCCGTTCACACCCCCATTAGGCGGCAGAAGCAATTGTAGTAGAATCAGACGGTGATGAATTAATTTAATTCCTTTATTTTATAAAATAATATTTTTTTACTAAGCAAGTACTATAATGTATGTAACTTTTTAAATGACACTAGCTGTCCCATGTGGCTTCGCTCCCGTCAACTGGCTACGTACCTACCCTATCCTACCTACCCTACCCTACATCTACGCTACACATACCCTACACCTACCCTACACCTACTCTACACCTACCCTACATCTACCCTACACCTACCCTACCTGCCCTACATACATGATTGCATAACTGAAACCGTTTACGCAGCGCACGCAACGGAAGCCCTCAAAAAGTAGTAGTATATTCTTTCCCGTTTTTGCAACATTTTTCATTTATGTTTCGCTCCTATTAGTCGTAGCGTGATGTTATATAGCCTATAACCTCCCTCGATACATGGACTATATAACACAAAAATAATTTTTCAATTCCAACCAGTAGTACCTGAAATTACCCCCTACATACAAACTTACAAATTTTACCTCTTTATATTAATATTATATATATTATATTATATTATATATATAGTAACTATATAGTATAAGTATAGAAGTATAGATATATTGATTCATTTAATACAAAAAATAAGTATAGTGCAACATAAAAGAGTAGAAATTAAATGAGGGCGCCACAATCGCTCAGATAGCAACCCAGTTAGTACGACCCAGCTGATCTTGATATTTGAATAGTATTATTTATTTATTGGGTATAAAAAATGAGTAAATTTATTAAATAAGTATATTTAATAAATATTTAATATGTAGTAGTAATAAAACAACAATTTCACAAAAAATAAGTATTTTTAATAATCAATTGCTTTCCATATACACTCAGATATAAACTAAAATTTATAAAATAAACTAATCTAATAAATCAAAATCTAAATACTCTACACCTTCCATGGGATCACTTAAGTTCGTGTAGTCTATTTTAAGCTCTGGTATTGATTCGTCACTGATTTCTGAACCACTCTCATCGTTACTGCTGTCTGCACCATGGGACGACCTTTCATGTGTTTAGCTGGTGTTGAGAATTTCCCACCGTTTTCAATGCCGTGTTGCACGATTCTGTGCACTGTGCTTACAGAAACACCTAAAACAAGCAAATAAAAGAATCACTGTCAGTCCGACGAAAGAAGTTCCGCGGTAAATAAACGTGAATATATTTTAAAATTGTTTCTTTCCATTTAGACGATTGCATCAACAAATATGGCATAGTAAGAAAAATATTTCGTATCCGCAATAAATTACATTAATTGTTTTTGCCTTACTATCAACGTTGTTAAGTCGCGCTATAACTACAAAGGTATTTGTTTACCTTAGCATAACCTCAAAAATTGTAGACAAATAATTTGTAAATGATATGTGGTTCGAAAATTTAGCTCCCTGAATGTATTAATCGTTTGTAATTAACGTTTAGCGTAACTTTCAATAGTTACTTACCAGTAAAATCTGCTGTACGATGGTAAACATCTTCTAAGTTGCATAGAAGCTTCCCAGCTTGGAATTCGGCTATACACCACATATAAACTTTGTAAACTATATCACGGGCACCTCCACGAATTACATTATTCATGATTTGCCACTGTTTTTCTGTCCACACTCAGAAATATCACACAAAAACCAAAATTCTTACGAAAATCGAAACCGATCGAGAAAAATTGGACGTAGTTTAGCAGATAGGACTCAATCACTCGACCCACACTATGGTCAAAAATGAGATAAGTATGCCAAAAAGGTCCTAAAGGTTGGTTCTTTTACTCAGCAAAAAAGATCCGTGATACGATAAAGATAAGTATGATTTTTTAATGATGCGAACCAACCCACATAGAGATGGGTATTTTTCTACAAACCACTGTAATAACCCAAACTGCTTGGGTCGTTTTAAATAAATCCAACTTCAAAGAAACAATTGTCTCAAAACACTTGAATCGTTTCAGTTAAAATACCTTCATAGAAACTAGTACATTTTTTTATTCAACTAAAAGGACTCAAACTGTGTGGATCATTTCTGATAAATTGATTTACGAAGAAACAAGCCGATTTTGCATTCAGCTAAAATGACCCAAACTATGTGAGTCGTTTCAGTTAAATTACTTTCATGGAGACTAGTATATTTTTTATTCAACTAAAACGACTCAAACAAGCCAAAACAGACAAAACCTTTGAATGTCTAACATTCGACCTTGAGAAAACTCTCCCGTTGCCGCGCATCCCTACCAATATCGTTTTTTATAAACGCCAACTATGGCTGTCACGGAGCACGAAACCAGTGGAGAGAGCGTGCCGGTATTACCGCGGGCGCCAAGCGTATGCAGTATCAATCACATGCGGCGAAATTTTAGTCAGTCGCAACATTCGTAGGTAGGACGTACGAACGTCACGCGCTTCCGTCTTTAAAACAAATAAACTGAAAAGTAATGCCTAGTTGTGCAATTAAATGGTGTAGAAAGTGTTCTAATACTTCAAGTTACACAAAAGATGGGATAACATTTCACAGGTTAGTGTTTATCTACTCCATTTAATCAATTTCATTAAGTAAAATCAAATGTTTTTATTTCTGGATGGTTCCGCTGCTGTCTCTTTCTGGTACACTGAATCGCGCGTTAGTCGTTGTCTCGTTTTTTCTCGATAGTGCTGCATCGCAGCACCACGACGATTACATCGATATGTTAGGCTCCAAGACGGAAAAAACTCGTCGAGCGAAAAAAATACTCAGAATGCATTGTTTATGTATTACACAATACTTTGTTGCCGAAATTAATAAGAACTGCAGCTGTGTACGTTCTTTTGTTTTTTTATTGTCATGCCCGTATTTACCATATCATAAATCTAACCTTTAATCGAGCAATTCATGTATATATGTATCTTTATATGTATAATTCTACTGTACGTGTTATGTCACTGCACTCCTCCTAAACGACTGGAACGATTTGAATGAAGTTTTTTGTATACGTTTGGGTGGCGCCCCGGATGTTTTAGATTCACAATAGGGTAGGGTAGGTAGGGTATTTGGTGTTTTTATGACAAAACAAAGTTTGTCGGGTCATTACGAAAAATAATACAAGTCCAAAAGATTACATAAGAAAAACATATTCAAAGCTAATTCATTTTAAAAACTAGTAAATTCATAATTATTTTTTAATTATACCTTTAATTTATTAAACACCTGTTTTATTTCAAAATCGAACCCGTAATCTCTGTATCATAAAGAAATCCTTACACTATTAATAAGTTAATCAACTATCGATATCGATATTTTTTTAATTTCTTGTTTGGAATCCCTAAAGAATCGGCTGTCATTTGGTTGTCAATCTGTCGCCCAATCACAGCGGAGGAAGCTTACCTCTGCCCCCGCCGTTATTTGGTGACTTTGGTTTAGAACAAAAACGTGCCGATGCTCTCTCCACTGGTTTTGTGCTCCGTGTACTTTCTGAATAAATACGTATTTTGCAAAATAATACATGATTTTTATTAAATATCAGTTTGTTCACATTTTTATGTTACTTGGATCCTTTTTGAGAAATTAAAAGAAACACTCCTTAATGTTAAAACTAATTTAGCAGAAACGACTCAACCCCACATTTTTCCCAATAACTCGAAAAATCAGTTAGTCTATGTAATACAAATTGACTCATAAAAAATTTTGTATATTTTTGCCATAAGTGACAATATTTCAAAATATTCCAAATACAACATCATACAGCAATACACACCTTAACTTCAAACCTCGTTAACTCAAAAATGACTTTTTGTGGGTTGAGTCCTTTCTGCTAAACTACGTCCAATTGACAGCTCAAGTACTCATTTTAGATGTTGCCAGAAAATGAAAACTATTAGTTCCCAAATATTTAATTTCTACTCTTTTATGTCGTACTATACATCCCTATACTTCATAAAAGATAGCTTCATATCTGCGACAGCTGTCAGTATCAATACAATACAGTAACAATAGCGCTTGTCGCAGAGATCAAGCTATTTTTTATGAAGTATAGTCTCAAATTATTGGGCGTTTTGTTTGAATTTGGCGCCGATCGATTTTTTAACAGCGACCATTCAGCTATTTCTAGCGATTTTTTAAAGAGCTAACAGAGCGTTTTTCCTTTGACGAGGTTGGCCTTGGCAGCACTGGTGGCTTACCACCGACTGTCCTGACGGCCGGCAGCATTGCTGTTTTTGCGGAAGCTAAAGAGAGCGATGGCCGTCAGAGTTATCAGGGGATATCGCACGATCTCCTACGAGGCGGCTTGTGTACTGGCCGGATCCCCGCCCTGGGACCTGGAGGCGAAGGTACTCGCGTCACTGTATCGGTGGCGCGAGGAAGCGCGGGCGCAGGGCGAAGGGCTGATGCAACGACATATGGAGTTGCGTCGGTCTCAGCTTCGTGAGGTTCTGGTGGCGGAATGGCGGGACAGGCTTTCACGCCCTACCGCCGGCCTCGTTACCATCGAGGCGGTCCGGCCAGTGCTCGAGCGCTGGCTCGGGAGGAGGCACGGCTCCCTGTCATTTCGGGTGACGCAGGTGCTCTCGGGGCATGGTTGCTTCGGGAAGTACATGTGTCGCATAAACAGGGAGCCGGACGCCCGGTGTCACCACTGCGTCGACTGCCGGGAGGACACGGTGCGGCATACGCTGGCAGATTGTGCCGCCTGGGAGGAGCCACGCCGTGCCCTCATCTCAGAAGTGGGCAGTGACCTGTCGCTGCCGGCCGTAGTCGAGTCTATAGTCGGCCGTGAGGAGTCCTGGGACGCGGTGGTATCCTTCTGCGAAACGGTCGTCTCGCAGAAGGAGGCTGCGGAGAGGGAGATTTCACCTACTCACCCGATCCACAGCAGACGCGCCGGGCGTCGGCAGAGGGCGGACAATGCCCTCTTCCAGCCCCCCTAAATGGGTCCAGGGGCGACGGACTCGGGGACGTCCGTCGGCCCCCACACATCAGGACCTGAGGTGGCGGCGCGTAGTGTTCCACGCGCGCCCCTCTTAGACGTCGCGGGGGGAGTCTAACACCTCACTCCCCCACAACCCGAAGTCGAGGCCCGCAGAGGCGGGCCGGCACTAGCCGGGGGTTGCGGAAGTATCGTTGTTCCCGGGACCCCCGGCGTAGGTGTGAGATGGAACACCGGGGTTGTTTTTAGTCAGTAGAAGTCTGACAGACCCCTCCGCCCCTAACTACGAGACGCCATATGTGGCGTCTCGTAGTCGAAAAAAAAAAAAAAAAAAAAAGTTCAGTGCGCCCAGGTGCGCCGATACCTGTACTTTATCTAAGGTGGTAAGGCAACTGTTGATAATGAGTTCATCATTTTTAGTGGGTACGATGTTTTATTTTTATGTCGTTTTAAAAAAAAGTATATTTGTTATGGTCATTTTGGTTGTATATCCGGTATTCAGAGCCCGGAACACCATGTCGCTCCCGGCTCCACCATTCCGGGTCGCTATTTTGGGGACCCTAACTTCCTAAAAAATATTTCATATAATACTAATATAGGGTTTAGGGCCTGAATACCGTGTAGTGTATTATGCGCTTAAGGTGCGGGACCCTTTATATTTGTCATTGTCACTGTATAAAATTAAGGCTGAGGCTGCATGTCATGTCATCTTGACTGTTGACTGTACATCTGTCAGACACTTGAAGTTTTGACTATATTTTTCAAGACAGAAAAACGAAAAAAAAAATTGTATATCAAGAAATTGTATACTAAGCGCATTAGTTTTATCCACCATAGGTTCTTCATGGCGTAAAATCTTCCTGCTTGGAATTGGTCTTCCTTTAATCATGGCTTGGCGAAGTCATGGGGTAAGCAATGCTGATATGGTCCGACAGTTACGAAGTAAGAATTATTTATTTGTATACTACACTAGCGGCCTGACCCGGCATTTAGATACGTTATATATTATACCTACAAAATTTGCACACTCTCTTTATAATAAAGATATTATTTTAGACTTACTATTGTTATTACATTTATTTAGTTATTAAGCTTGTATTTTGGTCAAAGGGTCATCTATATTTGTTGTCATTTTTTGTATAATCTTATGGTTTAATACCAATTATATTCTTAGGGAATTATTTGTCTCTATTTACATGTTCTAATTTATAAAAAAACATGGAAGGAATTGACCCAGCTGCGGAACAGTATAAAAAACGAAAACAAAGACAAATGGCATAATACAGTCATATGTATATGGTGCTAAATAAACTTTTTTTAACTATTCTTGCAAAATTCAATGTTTATCAAAATTCATTAAAAATATGGTGCATTATGCTGTTACATGTATAACAGGTTGTAACTGCAATTGATTTTTATTTGATAATATATGTATAGCTTGTAGTATACAAATGGAAGATATTGATGAGATTATATAATTATTATTTATTTGAAAGGAATCACTGTCTGCTTCAATACATTGCTGTCAACCAATGTGGCCGACCATCATGTTCCAAATATGTAATAGTGTTTGTTTCACAATGTACTTTAATTTGTAAAAAGCCAGAGGTTGGTTAGCAAGTTAAAAACTTAATTTCAGCTCTGAATACTTTACTAGTAGCAAATTCACATAGACAGCGGGGGCAAAGAAATAAGTAAATTTGACTGACAACAAAGTTTGAATCCATCTATACCTGCAGTTTGTAATGTGATGGTAACACATTTTTTTTTTTTTAATGATTTACAGCTAATGGCATCATAAAATCTGATGCTGTAGCAAATGCTATGTTAGCCGTTGACCGAAAGAATTACTGCCCCTATGCACCATACCATGATTCACCACAGACTATTGGATTTTCTGCCACCATCAGTGCTCCACACATGGTAAAGATTATATTTATCTTATATCATTTTATGTATAAAACACATCCTTGATAATTTTAATTTATTAACATTTTTTAAATGTTTTAGCATGCCCATGCATTAGAAAGGCTCAAAAAACAACTAATCCCAGGGGAGACTGCATTGGATGTAGGATCGGGGTCTGGATACCTTACAAGCTGTATGGCTATGATGGTGGGGGAGACAGGACGAGTTGTTGGTATAGACCACATAAAAGAACTTGTTACATTAGCTGCCAAAAACATTCAGAGTGATAATGCTGAATTACTTACTTCTAAAAGGATACAATTGGTTGGTAAGTTGTATGTGTAGAAGTATTACTATTAATACTCTTTCTTACTCAAATTAAATATGTGGGCATCTTCTAGTGTATGCCATTCACATCTGGATTCTGGAGTGAGGATAGACAAGGGGAAGCGCTTGCCGTCTCCCTTGACATCTCAAAGGCTTTTGGTAGGGTCTGGCTCAAAAGCCTTATTGGTAACATTACTACATTCGGTCTGCCCAGTGGTCTATGTGATTGGATTGCAGACTTTCTGAGGGACCAATTGGATATTAAAGCCGGGGTTCTTGCTGCACATAAAGGAATTGCTAAAACCTTTGGGTTTGCTGACGACAGCACTGTTGCTGAGAGATACTTGTCCAACGCACGTGCTACTGGGCCTCAGATCCGGTCTCTCCGTGAGGCCATGGTGCGTGATGCCAATCTGGTCAAGTTTAATGCCGCTAAAACGGATGCTAGTGCATGTCGTCAGAAACGGAAGTGGTCAAATACGCATTTCGTCATCTCTCAGGATAGACTCGCAACTTCTCAGAACCAGAACACGACAGATACGCATTTCGTCAGATATTTGAAACCATCCATCCAGATTGATTTAAACAAGTAGGTATAAATAAACGAGAGAATTAGGAAATCATTGGACAATAACACGTCTCTGCGTCGTTAACTGGTTATGAATTGTATTGTTTGATTATCCATTTTAATCACGGAGCACACAACCAGTGGAGAGAGCGTGCGGAGGCTACCGCGGGCGCCAAACGTATGCAATATCAATCTCATGCGGCGGAATTTTGGCCAGTCGCAGCATTTGTAGGCTAAACGCACGAACGTCACGCGCTTCCGTCTTTAATACAAATAAAACGAAAAGTAATGGCTAGTTATGCAATTAAATGGTGTGAAAAGTGTACTACTACTTCAAGTTACACAAAAGATTGAATAACATTTCACAGTTATGTGGTTTTCTACTCCATTTAATCAATTTCATTAAGTAAAATCAAATATATTTATTTCTGGATGGTTCGCTTTGCTGTCTCTGATTTGCACATTAGCAGTTGTCTCTTTTTTTCTCGATAGTGCTGTTTGCAGCATCACGACAATTATATCGATATGTAAGGCTTAATAAGCTTATAAAAAATAATAAGAACTGCAGCTGCGTACGTTCTTTTGTTTGTTATTGTCTAGCCCGTATTTACCTTATCACAAATGTTTATTATACGTACCGAAGATTCTAAGAAATACGTTTTTTTGTTTGTCTGTATCCCTAAGAAATCCTTATAGACTGATAATAAGTTAAAAAATAAGTATTACTTACTTATTGTTTAACTTCTTAGTACTATAAAATTAAAAAAATTAAAACAATATCGATAAATAAAATTATCGACATCGATTTTGTTTTTATTACTTTTTTGGAATCCCTAGAGAATCAGTTGTCATTTGGTTGTCAATCTGTCACCCAATCACAGCGGGGAAAGGTTACCTCTGCCCCCGCTGTTTCTTGGTGACTTCGATTTAGAACAAAAACGTACCGATGCTCTCTCCACTGGTTGTGTGCTCCGTGATTTTAATGATGAAAAAATAATAGCAAGCGAACCGAAACAACCACCTACATATCAGACCTATGCCGTTTTTTTTATGTGTCCATGTACCCACATTTCAATAGGTCACAAAGTTGAGTAGGTTTTTCTTTATCACGGAGATAGACAGCGCTAGCATTGCAGAGAGGTTCTACTACTTACTAAACATAAAATAATGATAACCGTAGTGCTGTATTATACCCGAAGCAACAAAGAAGATGGATAAATAAAATGAAACTAACTGTGCGCAAGTATTATTTACTTGAGGTATTGTTTCTTGTATCATACCTATTAAGTTTTTAATGATAAAATACGAAACAGTAGATTAATTTGTTTGACTATTTTCGTATGTCAACAGTCAATTAATAAATAGGATTTTTTTATTAATTGACTGTTGAGTTGCGTATCTGTCGAGACACGCATCTGTCAAGTTGCGTGTTTGTCTAGACGCGCATCTGTCAAGTTGCGTGTTTGTCGAGCTGCGTCTTTGACGTCGAGATGTGTTTCTGTCAACATGCGTTTTCAGGCGAAATGCGTATTTGACCACTTGCGATTCTGACGACATGCTAGTGATCCGCTAAAACACAGGCCAATTTCACTGTGGCATCGACACTCAATTTTGGCCCATACATTGAGGTAAAGGCTCAACTGGCTGCCAAAATGTTGGGGATCCTTGCGAAGGTGAGAGGGTACTTCTCGCCAAAATAGCTGCTTAATTTGTTACAAGCGCAAGTTCGAACTTGCGTGGAGTACTATTCTCATATCTGGAACAGATCTGCCAAATACCAGCTTGATGCACTAGAGTCGATCGAAAAACGAGGCACTGGTAAAAATATAATATATAATAATATAATACCTACGCCTTAAACATCGTCGCCGAGTTGCCAGCTTGCCGGTTTTTTATCGGTTGTATTTCGGGGAATGTGCCACATACCCAGTTACGATACAAGTATGCATGGTTTTTTGGGATGGGTATGGGATCTACCTCCTAGCGGTCCATCCCGGGCAACGGCACCACAGGCTTGCCTGTGGTACGGCTGAACGATCCCACTTAAGCGGTGGTAGGCTCCGCAAGGGGCCGCCTGGCTCGCGACCACCATCCCACCGGAGTCCGGCGCCAAGCAGCTTGCTGTGTTCCGTCGGTGTGTGGGACTGCCAGTGCCTTTGGGGGAGAAGGAGGATGTCAGTTGCGCTGTTCAGAACCGGTCTTGGTCTCTGGGAAAAACTTGCCGGATAACTCATTTTGGAGGGTAGCGGGATCCGAAGCACGGTGCCAGCCGTTGGCCGACCGCAGTCAGTAGGGGGCCCAAGTAGCACGCCAGCCACGTGCCAAAGGCTGCCCCGCCAACTCGCGAAAAATCCCGGTATGCTCCACCGTGCCAGCTGGCGACTGGATGGGAGGACCCGGTGGCCATATCCGGGGGGGTTCGGGCGTCCCCGCAGTCTCCAAATGAGTTCCCCATAGGTTGGGTTATCTCTAGTGTTCCACTTGGTTCACTGAGCAGCGCCTCGACAGTTCGACTTCTTCCCCAGCAAACTCTTGAACAAATGACCAAAGCAAAAAAGAAGAATATGGTGAAACAACGGCTGCACTTCCTCCCACTAAAAGTGCACCTCACTAACATCAGGGGGTTGCACTCTAATCTCGATCCGGTCCACCACCACCTTGAGACCGAGAAGCCGCACCTGTTTTTCCTAACGGAGACGAAGATAACAACCCCGTCGGACGTGGCGTACCTCAACTACCCGGGTTACTCTCTTGAACACAAGTTCAAGAAGCAAGCTGGGGTCTGTGTGTACGTCCGCGATGACATTTGTTGTCGTCGTCTCCGTTGCTTTGAGAAATCGGGTTTTTCTGCTATATGGCTGCTTGTGGACACTGGCGTGGAGAAATCTCTCTACATCGGCGTCTACCGATCGCACGCCGGTGACCAGGAGACGACAGCGCTCTTTAATTGCCTCGTGGAGTCGGCTGACTTAGCCCAGCAAAGGTACCCAACAGCGAAGCTTAATTTTCTGGGGGACTTTAACGCCCATCATAAAGAGTGGCTGTACCCGTACCGGAAAACTGACCATGCCGGGTTAGAGGCGCGCAAGTTTTCTCTATCGCTAGATCTAACCCAGCTGGTGAATGTGGCAACGCGGGTACCGGATGTTGACGGCCATACACCCAACTGTTTAGACCTTCTCCTGACAACTGATCCGGACAGTCATTCGGTGTCGGTCTCAGCCCCGCTGGGAACGTCTGACCACTGTCTGGTGAAATCCGTGTCGACTTGCTCTCCTCCAGATGAGAGCCCTAGAGGCACGAGGCGAGTATGGCGATACGAGTCAGCTGACTGGGACGAGATGCGGCACTTTTTTGCGTCTTATCCTTGGCGGCATGTGTGCTTCTCCTCGAGTGACCCCTCGAGCTGTGCCGACGCGGTTGCGGATGTGATTCGGCAGGGAATGGAATATTTCATTCCATTTTCTGACATTCCACTCGGTCACAAATCCCGCCCTTGGTATAATGCAGAATGCGCCCACGCTGAGGCCCGAAAAGAATCTGCCTACCAAGCCTGGGTCGGGGCCCGTGACCGCAAAGTAAGAGCACGTAGGGTTCGCGCGAGGAAAAGAGCCTTTAATTCTGCCACCAAGTTCTGCAAGCGGGTTCTGCGTCGGGCACGTTTTGACCATATTGGACGTATTGGGGCCAAGCTGGCATCGCACCCTCCGGGTAGTAAACAGTTCTGGTCCCTGTCTAAAGCGGTTGAAGCGAATTTCTGTCGACCCACTTTACCTCCAATGCTGAAACCTGATGGGTCGCTGGCTCACTCTGCGAGTGAGAAAGCAAATTTATTTGCATCTCTCTTTGCTAGCAATTCGCGTCTGGAGGCTGGCTCCAAGCAACCACCTACTATACCTCACTGTGACTCTTCGATGCCGGAGATCGCTGTGCACACTAAAGAGGTCCGGAGAGTATTGTCCAGTCTAGACGTGAATAAGGCCAGCGGGCCTGATGGCATTCCAGCGAGAGTGCTGAGGCAGTGTGCGCCTGAACTGTCTCCTGTATTGACACGCTTGTTCCGCCTCTCTCTTGTAAAAAGAACGGTGCCGAAATCCTGGAAGCTTGCAAATGTGCAACCAGTGCCCAAAAAAGGCAACCGTGCAGACCCTGCCCATTACCGTCCGATCGCCATTACCTCCATTCTGTGCAAAGTTATGGAAAGGGTACTGAACAGCAAGTTGCTGACCTACCTTGAAGACAATAATCTCCTCAGTGACCGTCAATATGGCTTTCGCCGGGGACGGTCAACTGGCGATCTTCTTGTGTATGTCACGCACTGCTGGGGCGAAGCCATCGAGAGACACGGCGAAGCACTTGCTGTATCGCTTGATATCTCGAAGGCCTTTGACAGGGTCTGGCACGCGAGTCTACTTAGTAAGCTTCCTGCTTATGGCATCCCTGCTGGTTTTTGTAGCTGGATATCAGACTTCCTCAGTGAACGGTCGATCCGAGTAGTCGTTGACGGCTGCTCCTCTGACCTTATGGCTATTGATGCCGGAGTTCCTCAGGGGTCTGTTCTCTCTGCAACTCTTTTCCTGCTGCACATCAATGACCTTCTTCAGCCTGGTATTGTTGGGTACGCAGATGACAGTACTGTTTCAGAGAGATACTTGTCCAGCGCAAAAACCAGCGTGGATGAAGTTCGTTCCTTGAGAGAGGCTATGGTGGAGCGGACAGATTTGACCTTAAGCCTTGTCTCCCGGTGGGGTGATGACAATCTGGTCTCCTTTAACGCCTCCAAAACACAGGCGTGTCTTTTTACCGCTAAAAGGAGTCTTTTCGATCAAACTCCTACTTTTCGGGGTGCGTCTGTTCCTGTGACTGATCGGCTCGAGCTCCTAGGCATGGAGTTGACATCCAGTCTCAACTTTGGCGCCTCCATTGAGTACAAAGCCCAAATTGCGGCCAAAAAACTAGGCATCCTAAATAAAGTGAAGCGATACTTTACGCCTGGACAGCTTTTAACCCTATACAAAGCGCAAGTCCGATCCTGCATGGAGTATTGCAGCCACCTTTGGGATGGCTCAGCTAAATATCAGCTTGCCGCGCTTGACTCGGTGGAACGCAGAGCCAGGAGGCTCATTGGCGACGTTGACCTGGCGGGTGCCAGGCTTCACAGCTTGGCTCATCGCCGCAAGGTTGCCTGCTTGTCGGTCTTCTACAGACTGTACTTCGGTGAGTGTGCTGAAGAACTCCACGACCTCATCCCACCAGCCCCCTTCTACCATCGGACATCTAGACGTACTGCAAGTTATCATCCTTACCTTGTTGCCATTCCACCAATTCGCACCAAACGCTTCCAAACATCCTTCATAATGCGCACAGCGAATGAATGGAACTCGCTACCTGCGTCAGTGTTTCCGAACGCATTCAACCCGAATCTCTTCAAAGTTAGAGTGAACAGGCTTCTTCTGGGTAAGCTCACTCCATCGTAGACTCTGTCTCTGTCACCTTTGACCTAGACTAGAGTCAAGAGCAAACCCATCACAAATAAAAAAAAAAAAAAAAAAAAAAAAAAACATAATTCCGCCTTGCCCGTTTCATCATCGGACTAGACGTACGGCGATGCGCCATCGGTATATGGTGGACATCCCAACAATATGCACTTAACTTTTTGAAAATACTTTCATTATACGTACAGCTAAGGAATGGAATTTCCTGCTGGAGTCTGTTGCCCGATATCTACAACCTATCTGTAATAAAAAAAAATAAGAGCTATCAAAAATTAAAAATAAGTTGGTAGTTTGGCAGATTTTACCTAATTATTAGCATCAGCAATTTAAAGCAGCGCATTTAGGTACCTACTCCACTTTATTAGGTCCAGCATAACAAGTGCCACTTGTGGTGATCCAGTCTCTTAGTTGGCCGTGTCCGGCAGAGTCACAGTAAGGGATTCAAATGTTTTCTATTTTCAATAGTCCTGAAATCTGATCGATATTTGTATTTTTGTAGTTGGCGATGGACGTCTTGGATACCCTTCTGATGGACCGTATAATGCTATCCATGTTGGGGCTGCTGCCCCTACACTTCCAAAAGCAGTAAGTATATTTTTTTTTACCCGACTACAGCGAAGCAAAATGGAGGGTTATCTTTTTGACCACTTTGACGTCGTAGTCGGGTAAATTTGTTTTCATGACTTTGTTGTCATGACGTTGTTCAGGGATTTGTCTCGCAAACGGTACGCTTGACAAAAATATGATTTACGAAACTCAACCACTGAAAAATAACGCTCTAAAAATATTTAAAAAATAGTTCATTAATACTGAGAAAGAGTACTACTTAAATGTTTGGGTCTGGCTGTTGGGATTTGAACTCAGCACTCGCGGCCAGCGCGGCGCTGGAGAAGGATAGGTTTCTAGGTCTGGCCCTGAAGACGGACTGACATGTTGGCGTATTTGTACAAGCACTTCAACACCTTAATGTACCGGTAGTCGATCTTGCACCGGTAGAGAGACTGCAGTACAGCCCAAGTCTCGATCGAATCGAAGGCGTTATACTCTTCGGTCATCTGTATAACCTGCCGCAGCGTATTTATGTGGTGTGGTTCGCAATCCGACTTGTTCGGGAGGCTTGAAATCGCCAAATCTGCGCGCGAGACGATTCGTGAGCACTCTTGAAAACAACTTGTAGATATGGCTATCAAGTGAGATGGACCTATAGTTCTTCAACTGGGCATTGTCACCCTTCTTGAAAAAGAGTACCACCACATCCCCGCACCATGCCTGTGGCGTTTTGCCCTCGAGTATGACGGAATGATACAGCTTCTGAAGG
This sequence comes from Orthosia incerta, assembly GCA_948252205.1. NCBI lineage: Eukaryota > Metazoa > Arthropoda > Insecta > Lepidoptera > Noctuidae > Orthosia > Orthosia incerta. The sequence goes on along the minus strand of OX411753.1, from coordinate 21,099,356 downwards.
GCCTGAAGGACCGGTTTCCCACCCGCCTTCAGGAATTCGGCCGTGATTCCGTCATCACCCGGTGCCTTGTTGTTTTTAAGCTGTTTCAGAGCCATCCTAATCTCGTACAGGCTGACGTCCGGGATGTCTTTGGTATAGTGTCGAGTCAATCTAGCTCTTGGGCCGTTTGCTAGATTCGTAACGGGTTTGCTGATTGATGTGTACAACTGTCCATAGAATTTCTCGATCTCCATCAGAAGCTCTGGTTTGGCGGATACCTAAGTCTTCATTTTCGTGAGCTGGCTCTGCCCAATAGCCAGATCTCTTATAAACACCTTGGAGCCTTTATTTCGCTCAATCGCGTCTTTAATACGCTCGGTATTAAAGCGGCGAGAGCGAGACCTCCTGTTTTCAAGGATTTATCGGATAAATCCATGCCTCTTCTTTATTCTATACTCTTATTAAGCTTATTGAGAGTAGGATCAGAGAGTTTTTTGTTTCTATCTGTACGATGAGTCGTGAAGAACGAGACTTAGATGTGAGGATTATCGAGTCCTTCCTTCTCTTCGAACTTCAGATAACCCTATAATACTCCATCGTAACCTGTGCAATTCCTCTTCGAGTTCGGTGATATTCTCGTCGGCCCTATTTTTACCCGACTGCAAGGAAAGGGTAATATTCTTTATTACCTCATATCTTGCAAACCGCTAGACATATTTATATAAACAAGCATGGGCGCCGGCAGGGGGGTGCCAGGGGGTGCACTTGCACCCCTTGGGAATCTCGGGATCAACAGGAATTATTGAAATAAAAAGCCGTCTGTTGGAAATAATTTTTTATTCACAATAATTAGTAGGCAGTAATTACACAATTCTCATTTAAAAAGCAATTGCAGCCGGCGGGGTTTTTGACCGAAATTATTAATGACGTTTTCTATAAAGTTATCTTTATTGTCCTTGGTTATCTTGCCTCGGTGGACACTTAACAAGCATAATCCAGACAGACGCTCGTCACCTGTTGTGGACCTATTCCAAGTTTTAACTTCTCAGTGTGCTAAAAGATCTTTCTATTGTGCACGTTGTGACGGGTAGACTAAGGCCAATCTTGATCGCTTCTGCTACTGAAGGAAAGAAATCTTTTGCCTCGTCGATGTAGTCTATAAGATGTTTTTCATATCGATCAACTTCACTCATATCATTTGCCGCTGGCTGCGGATATTTCCACATTTCAAACCAAGTCGTGATTTCTGACATAAAATTATGACGTCAAAAAAGATATTATAACTTCAGAAATCGATGCAGCATCTAATTTTTGAAGTGGTTTGTACCCCAAAAATTCTTCAAGTATTACGTAACTGTGTTTCGTTTGCTCAAACTTGACGTATCTTATGCCCATTGAAAGCTGTTCAGTCCCGCTTATATCCGCTGTCTCGTCAGCCAAGATTGAAAAATATGCCGCTTCTTTTGCTTCATCAGTAATGGTTTCACGAAGAACATCAGCACAGGTTTCAATAATTTCGTTTTGTACTTGATGGGACACATAGAGGGCATTTTTCGAACCAGTTGCAAAGTGGTCTTTTAAAACCGTATCTCCTGCCTCAACTCGGAAATGTAGTAAGTCTTTGAAAACTGACCCATCTTCTGTTTTTCCTCGAAGGGGTAAATCATGCGTAGCACAAAATAAGACCGAAGATATAATGGGTTGAAGTTTTTTTCTGTTTTCTGAAATTTCCCTGTGATATTCAGTATCAATCTGTTCATAAACATCTTTTTTTTTTCTTTGTTGCATGATTTCCAGAAAAATTTTAGAACGTATAACCTTACATATATAATAGTCAGAAATGTGTAAATGTCTCGAACATTCCGACTAAAATTTCATCTTTTTATTAACAATCATATACGGCAAAGATTGTAAGAAATCTAAAATCTGCACCACCTGGAAATTATTTCTGCCGGCGCCCATGTAAACAAGCCATCGTTAGATACGTCTTCACCACCCGAGTGTTCTTAGATAAGCGAAGTTAAAAAAAAAAAATGGCGGACTTTGGGCGTCATATTGTGGGGGTCTCATTTTTTTTCTTGCAAACCCTGCAGAGTTTTAAGAGGTGGTTACAAAAATATATACCACTTATATGTTTAAAAGTTACTCGAAAAAGAAATTACAACTAAAAATTAGTAAATAAAAAAAGTTAATTTAAAAATCAAAAACCGGACTGCTTAAGAAGCGAATTAAAAAGATGTAAACAAGTAGAAAATCATGCTGTGCAGTCGGAGGATACAATATATTCGCGAGTTGGCTGACCACCTGATCCTCCGACTGCACATCATGATTTTCTACTTGTTTGCATCTTTTTAATTCGCTTCTTAAGCAGTCGGGTTTTTGATATTTTTATATGTGCCATTCATGGGGAGTGTTTTGCCATAATCGCCACGCTTTGCAGGCGGGTCGGCGGTCACAGTATGGTTGTTATAAATGCACAGAGAATGGTACTGCCCATTCTCTGGTTTGTCCCTTAGTCACCTCTAATGACACCCACGGGAAGACAAGTTATGGTGAAATTCCTTACGTCTTACACAATACGTAGATTCCAAAAAAATACAGTGTTTTGTTTTTTTTTTATTTACAATGAATTAGGTAGCTGTATGTAGCATCAATATATCAGGATACTTAAATAATCGTTTTAAAATGCAATTTGTCCCGTGTTCTGTTTGTTGATGGTGACCTCATTAGAAAGGGACACACTACCAATGTGAGCCATCTCGCGCGGACCTGTTTTTTCGCCATAGTGCACAGTCTAGTAGTAAGAAGTATAAGGTCTTTGATTATAATATCTACTTTACGTTTTATTATTTACTAGCTGTTGCCCGCGGCTTCGCTCCCGTGGACCACCCCACAGGACCCGTTTTCGGGATAAAAAATAGCCTATGTCACTCAGGAATAACGTAGCTTTCCGCTGGTGAAAAAAAAAACAAATTCGGTCCAGTAGTTCCAGAGCCTTCGGTACAAACAAACAAACAAAAAAATCTTTTTTCTTTATAATATTAGTATAGATAATTTATATTTTAATTAAAAAATAAGCTTCTGTATCCAAAATAGTGACAGATGTCCAGATGTTGTTCCAGATGTATACAAGTCATATACATCTGACCCTTATTCGATCTCAAATTGATACCGCTCTAAGAGCTTATGGTCACCCCCCTATACTTCTATTCTTTTCAGCAAACAAGCTGGAAGACAGTTAATTCCAAATTCAAAACATAATTTCTGCTTTATCAAAAAAATATTTTTATTACAATTAATTATCTATTGCAATACGAATACAATGGTCAAAGTTGCCTATGTTCCCAGACGCCCCCGCGGGGATTGCCACCCGAGGCAAATAGGAATAAAAAATCATAGTCGCCACCGGCGGTGACTGGGAAGTCATTGCCCCCACTTCGATTTCGCTATACATTGCTTTGTTTCTTGTGAAGAATAAAATAATAAGGAAATTTATTCCAAACCTGCATCTACCTAATTGATGATAACATTGAAATAAAGTTTGCAGCATAGACTTTGTTATTTTATCTTTTAAATCATGCGTATCTAAATGTAAAACGGAAATATAAAAATAATGTACATGCTCTTCGCTTTCAAAAATTATTGAAAAAATCCTTAACAAACAACTTAGGGTTTTTTTACAAAAACATAGCATTATTGCTGAGAACCAGTATGGATTCAAGTCAGGGGTTTCCACGGAAGATGCCGTACTGGATCTTACACAATTTGTAGCAAGGAAACTTGATAGTGGGGCTAAATGTTTGGGTATATTTCTGGATCTTTCAAAAGCTTTTGACACAGTTTCTGTTCCCAAACTTATCTCAAAATTAGAGCTTCTGGGTATACGTGGTATAGCACTCGACATTTTCAAAGATTACCTTAAGAATCGCACTCAGCAGGTTAAAATAGACTCGTATCTCAGTAAGGAGGTCATCGTGACATACGGTGTGCCCCAGGGCAGCATACTAGGTCCTACAATGTTCCAAATTTACGTCAATGATCTTTGCAGGATGATGCTATCAAACTGCAAGATCTACGCATACGCTGACGATACTGCAATTATCATCCATGGTTCTACTTGGGAAGAGGTTAAAACTAAAGCAGTAATAGCACTAAACTTTATTATGAACTGGTTCCACCAAAACCTACTAACATTAAACTTGGACAAATCTTGCTACATTCCCTTTTCAATCCGTCGAAACACCAAGCCACCGCAAACCTTTGTGGTAACTGCTCACTCCTGCCTGATCTCGTCAAGACCGTGTTCATGTCCTACATTAGCTAGGAGTGACTGCGTTAAGTATCTAGGTTTGCAAATAGATGACGGCCTACGATGGGACAAACAGCTGGAAGGGATAACTAGCAGGACAATGCGTCTAATATATGTATTCAAATCCCTTAGAGAATCGGCTGACATACACACTTTAAAAATGGTCTATTATGCACTGTGTCAGTCGATTATCGGATACTGCATTACTGCGTGGGGTGGTGCCGTTAAAACGAATTTCTTGAGGGCAGAGCGAGCTCAAAGAGCCGTGCTTAAAGTTATGTTCAAGAAACCGTACTTATATCCAACCTCACAACTTTATGATGAATGTAAGGTACTAACAGTTTCGACAGCTGTTCATCTTGCAGTCTGTCCTCAGAACTCACAGAGCCATGCCCAGATCCAACCCAAAAAAACGCACAAATGTCCCATCACGCATAAGACTACATTTGCCAAACGCCAATATTACGTCTTAGGTAATTATATATATAAGAAGCTACACAAAACACTAAATATACTTGATTTGAATAGACACACGCTTAAACACAAAATCACCCAATGGCTACTTCAACAGGACTACATCACAACGGAGAATCTTTTAACATACATCTCGTAAAAACACAATCGCAAAATGCACGAACTTATACACACATGCACGTGCACACACACACATACACACACACACACTCTCACATACACACCACACACACTCTCACTCACGGGTATATCACTCAGGGATACACAACACGCTAACTAACTACATTACTTATTTCATAGGATAATTTTGGCTTACGTAAGATCGACACTGTTTTACTTGTTTTACTTGCTGTCTCAATAATTTACGGTACCCATATGGCTGAACCCTATCTCTTAAGGCACAGGCTAGACCTAGTTTAAGGGATAGAGTCTATTTAATTGTGCTCACAATTTTACATAATATGTTTAAAGATAACCTACAATGTATACAGTGCAATGTGTTCTTATATTATGAAATAAATACTTATTATATTATTATGTATATTGTTCTGTATTTAAGGATATATGAATAAAACACTGCAAATCACATAGACTCGTGTAATGGCCAACAACCAACTGGTTTTGACAAACCTACCCACATATAAGTATTTATCAGATATACCACATTCCTCCACCACTATTTTAAAGATAGGTACTTATTATTAAAACTTATAATTTAACTGGTTCCTAGTTTTTCTTATCGGATACCGGCGGACAACTTGAGGTTCCTGATAAGATTTATTGCTTGAATCAGACTGACTTGAGTCAGGAAAACCTGCGTCCAAAAACTCATCATCCGAGACCGTTCCCGTTTCCTCTTCCCTATCCTCTCGCGCAGGAGACGTAGGGGAGGCAGAAATCTGTTCCAGTGATGTCAGAACCGCTTCAGATACTAAACCAGCATCACGCTCGTTTGACTGACCGGTCATCTTAGGGGAGCAATCTCCAAAAACACTGACATCATCATCCAGTTCAAATGATGAGTTTCCTTTGTACGCCAGTAACTGATCGACATGTTTCTTTACATTTATATTTTCATCTGGAATATACACTGAAAACATTCGTGATCCTAAACATTCATTCACTGTCCCCTGTTTCCAAATATGCTTAGTACCGTTATTAAAATATTGTTTAAGTAAAACTTTGTCGCCTACAGAGAAAGACACATTTCTTTTCCCACCAAACTGTTTACATTGGTTCATTTGTGCTTTCATGACGTTCGCTTTGGCCACGGACGACGAGGATGTTGTTATGCCTTGTGACGGAAGTCTTAATAAATCGAGTCTGCACCGCAAAGGTCGTCCAAACATCAATTGGGCTGGAGAAAATCCAGTAGTTAAATGTATTGAATTTCTATAATCGAACAAAAATTTATTTAAAACTTTCAGAAATACTTTTTGTGTTACATTATTGTTTAAAATGGCTTTTAAACCATTTTTTACAGTTTTGACACTGTTCTCTGCCTGTCCATTCGACATAGCATGATACGGTGCGCCCGTCAAGTGTTGCATTCCGTTTAGCCGACAAAATGTCTCAAATTCATGTGAACAAAAATTGGTAGCATTGTCAGTAACCAAAGTTCGCACCAAACCAAATCTGCTGAACATCTCGCAAAGTTTACTAATAATAGATTCACTATCCGTTTTTTGCATTATAAAACATTCCACCCATTTAGAATGAGCGTCCACTGCAATTAAAAACTGTTTACCTCCTAACATAAACATATCTAAGTGAACGCGTTCCCAAACGCGCTCTGGGTACGGCCACGGAGCTAACGGCACTTTAGGTGGGTTATTTCGGAGCATGTTACAAACACTACATGAACCTATTTTTTCTTCTATATGTTTGTCGATGCCGGGCCACCACATACGCATTCTAGCTTCGGTTTTGGTTTTGACTACCCCAAAATGAGAATTGTGCAGCTCATTTAGAAGTCTTTCACGATAACATGAAGGAATCACGATTTTATGGCCCCGTAATATACATTCATTCTCCACGGCCAAATCCAACCGACATAAGTAAAATGGACGTAAATTCTTGTTCGTCACTTTAGAAGGCCAACCATTCTTTATATAACCTATCACCTTTTGCAGTACCTCATCGCGGTTGGTTTCATTTCGTATGTCGTTCAAAGTCAAAGGTAGTAAATCTGATTCACTAATAAAATTAATATACCGTGACTGATCTATTTTCTTACCCCCTTCGAGCTCATTTGATTGGGTAGGCACAGACCGCGATAAAAAATCAGCCACGTTTTCCTCACTCTTTACATATTCGATTATGAAGTTATATGCCGATAAAAATAAAGCATAGCGTTGTAATCTATTCGCTGCTAAAATAGGCACACCTTTTTCCTTGCCAAAAATCGTCAACAGCGGTTTGTGATCCGTCCGCAATACAAAAGGCACCGTGCGACCATACAAATAGAGATTGAATTTCTTAATCCCGAATACAATTGAAGTGGCTTCCTTCTGAATTTGCGCATAGTTCAGTTCGGATTTCAACAACGTACGCGAGGCATAGGCTACCACGCGCTCTGAGCCGTCGGGCTGCTTCTGCGCTAGGACCGCACCCAGGCCGACCGGGCCGGCATCGCATGTAACGACCGTTGGGTACTCCGGGTGGTAGTGGGCCAGCACGCGATCAGAGGATAGCTCTTTCTTGATTTTATCGAATGCTTCCGATTGATTTTTACCCCACTCCCATTCCATGCCCTTTTTCAAAAGCTTGTTTAGGGGACTAAGTACCGATGATGTTTTTTTTTTTTTTTTTTTTTATTTGTGATGGGTTTGCTCTTGACTCTAGTCTAGGTCAAAGTTGACAGAGACAGAGTCGACGATGGAGTGAGCTTACCCAGAAGAAACCTGTTCACTCTAACTTTGAAGAGATTCGGGTTGAATGCGTTCGGAAACACTGACGCAGGTAGCGAGTTCCATTCATTCGCTGTGCGCATTATGAAGGATGTTTGGAAGCGTTTGGTGCGAATTGGTGGAATGGCAACAAGGTAAGGATGATAACTTGCAGTACGTCTAGATGTCCGATGGTAGAAGGGGGCTGGTGGGATGAGGTCGTGGAGTTCTTCAGCACACTCACCGAAGTACAGTCTGTAGAAGACCGACAAGCAGGCAACCTTGCGGCGATGAGCCAAGCTGTGAAGCCTGGCACCCGCCAGCTCAACATCGCCAATGAGCCTCTTGGCTCTGCGTTCCACCGAGTCAAGCGCGGCAAGCTGATATTTAGCTGAGCCATCCCAAAGGTGACTGCAATACTCCATGCAGGACCGGACTTGCGCTTTGTATAGGGTTAAAAGCTGTCCAGGCGTAAAGTATCGCTTCACTTTATTTAGGATGATGATGTATTATTATATTATTATTTATTATTTATTCTTTATTTCTTTATTCGGAACAAAACAACGATAATAATTCACCATCCCTAAAAATGATTTTAATTCATTAACGTTTTTAGGTGGCTCGCACTTAATGATAGCTTCGATTTTACTATTAGATTTATGCAGTCCGTTCCTATCTATAACGTACCCAAGATACTCCACTGAGCTTTTGAACAATTCGCATTTTTCGTATTTTAATCGCAACCCTGCGTCTTGTAATCTTTTCATCACGAGCTCCAACCTTTCTAAATGTACGAACCTATTAGGAGCAGTGATTAATATGTCATCTAAATATATACATACACCATCAATGTCGCCCAATAACTGTTCCATGGTACGTTGAAATATAAATGGAGCGTTTGCTAATCCAAATACGAGCCGCGTGTACCTATATAAACCTCTATGAGTGTTTATACAACACCATTTCTTTGAGTCGTCGAGTTCTAGTTGAAGATAAGCCAATTTTAAATCTAGCTTGCTGAATTCTACTCCACCATGAAGCTTAGCAAACAAATCCTCGATCCGAGGAAGGGTATAATTATCTAGATATAATGCTTTATTTAACGTTACTGAAAAATCTCCGCAAATTCGGACATTTCCGTCGGGACGCAATACTGGAACAATTGGCGTAGCTACGTCAGAATGGTCTACTTTTTCTATAATACCTGCTGCTAATAATCTATCCAGTTCCTGCTCAATTTTCGGTTTTAAAGCTAGTGGTACGGCGCGTGGCCTAAAAAACTTTAACTGTGCATCAGGTTTTATTTTCAAGGTTACCTTATACTTGTTAAATCTCCCCAACTCATCAGAAAATAAAGTTGAATATTTTTTTATTAACATTTCGCCTGTGTTATCGCGTACCACATTGTTACAGTTTAAGCTACACAAATGTATACCAAACAACCTCATAAAGTCACGGCCTAAAAGTGGCAAACGTTTCTCATTTGTTTTGATAATGTAAAAAGTTATTGGTTTAGTGCGGTCTTCGTAGGCTATAGATAATGACAAACAACCTAATGGTGCAATTTTTACTCCAGTATAAAAGTTAAAAATCTCCTCACACGACTGTAAACGATATTTACTATTGTTATCGCGCCCGAACAGCTGTTCATATAAAATAGCCGGTAAAACGGAGACAGCACTGCCACAATCTATTTCACATAAGATTTCCCTGTCATCTAACTTGACTTTACGTGAGATGGGCTGATCCATAATAGTGTTTTTCAAATTAAATAAATTATAAATACCTTTGTCAACAACATCATCGTCACCCGTTCCCAAGAAATTGCTATCACTTATCTTAGATTTGCACATCCGTTTTAAATGACCTTTTTTGTTACACTTTTGACAGGTAGGTATAATTAACAAAACGGCACTTTTCTTTCGAGTGATTTTTGTACCCGCACACTTCACAACTCTTAGACACTCGCGAATTATTATCGTTATAAGAAGAACCGCTTGGCCGCTGCAGCATGAACACAGGATGCGCCTGCGCCGCCTCCGCGGTCCTCGAGCCAGCCGCGCCGGCCGCAACGTTGCCAGCTCGCGCGGTTTGCAACGCAGCGCGCGCACACCGCATGCTCTGCGCCATCTCCAATGCCTTATTGAATGTGAGGGTTTCAATGCTTTCTGCGAACAACTTCTCTTTTTCCTTGGCATTTCTAATCCTAAGACGAACTTGTCGCGTAAAGCAGTATCTAACTCGGTCTTGAATCCACAATACTGTGCCAAATTGCGCACTCGCGCCGCCCATTCGGCTAGATCTTCCCCAGGACGTTGTTCCGCCTTATAAAAACTGTACCTCTCAGCGAACGTACTCTTTTTTGCTTGGAAATGGACGTTCAATTTTTCTAACAGGTTTTTATACTCCACGTTGTCCAAGTTGTCCGGGAAAACCAAATCTCTTGCGACGCGGTATGTATCTTCCACCAGCGCAGTGAGCAGAAGAGCTCGTCTTCTCATTCCAGACTTATCGGTGTCGTCTCCAATGTCGTTCGCCGTGCAGTACTGGATAAAACGACTTCTAAAAATGCTCCATTCTTGCGCGCGGTGATCAAATGAGAGGTTGCCGCCGAACGCCATATTATATGTTTTTGCGTGCTCCGTGCTCATTGATAACACAATTACTAGTGACACAGACAATATTAACACACGTGAATAACGCCTCGTCGCCAAATGTTCTGTATTTAAGGATATATGAATAAAACACTGCAAATCACATAGACTCGTGTAATGGCCAACAACCAACTGGTTTTGACAAACCTACCCACATATAAGTATTTATCAGATATACCACAATATATTATGAATAAACTCATTTTTATTAAAACATATAACTAGAGTGTGTGTTTAGAATAATTAATAAAGAAAACTGATTAAAAATACAAATACAACAATACAATACACTATTCATTCCCAAACATGTTGTGCAGGAACATGAAAGTAACGTCTGGGAGCTCCAGGTTCTTGGACTAACCAAACCATTCAACATAATACAACAAAGACTATTTGATAGTGCTGTCCATGGATGTCAGTATCAGCGTTGCCAGAACTATAACTTTTGTTACATTTTACGTAACTTTTGACCTTCTCATGTAACCTCCATGTAACACAACTCAAAATGTAACTTTTACGTAACTTTTAGGACTTAATAAAAATATCGAAATATTTTCCAGCAAACAAAAAATTATCGTGAAACGGAACGCATCTAAGGAAGTTTTCGTTCGTCGTGTTCTCGCACCTGATCTTGTGAAACACAAATTGTCGTTTTGCTTATAAACTTACTCACTCACGTATATTTTTAAATCTTCCATCCCACTTACTCCGGCGAGCGAGTGAGCGTATTAGGCTTTGCACGCAATGCGATTTTTATCCGCCCGATTTTTTCCTCTCTCTTCTGCGATCTATGGAATTGTATGCAGCTGCACGCATTGCGGTAAAAATTCACGCGGCAATAATACCGAGGGAAATCCGTGTTTTGCCACAGAATTCACCGCACCACGGCGCAGATTAATTTCGGCGAACATTTTGAACTCTATGAACAGGGAGAAAGATACAAAAATCGCGAGAAATTTTATCAGCAGTGCGTGTTAGTTAGATTCAGTACGCGGACAAAAATTCGCGCGAATAAAAATCACAATGCGTGTTAAGCCTTAGTGTCATTTGTCTCCACATAAAATAAGGTAATGTAACTTTTCTCATGAAAATGTAACTTTTTGAGATGTATCATGTAACATTTGACTATCTGTCACTGGCAACACTGGTCAGTATCTTGTGGCGTTTCATAAAAAAATCTTTCGAATTCGTCATGTTTAGGTACACAACTGAACAGACCATTACTTGGTAACCCAGGGCCCAATTTTTTTATTTGTACATTGATGACAAACATTTCAAAGAACTCCCCATGTCTGGGCATTGGCATTTGGTTCAGGTCCCATACATAGTTAGTCAATGTCCTTTGGCACAGAGATATAGTTTGGAATAGCACAAGCTACTTTTCATCCTGGTGTGTAATATTCCCTTGAGATAAGAAAACACTTTATAACTTGGGCCGATGAAGCCGCTGGAAAAAGCTAGTATAATATTGTGTATTATGATATGATTTTTTCAATTATGTATTTGTTTTCTAGTTAGTGGAACAACTGAAACCTGGCGGCAGGCTGATTGTGCCCGTAGGACCAGAGGGTGGGGAACAACATCTGACTCAGGTATTTGGTGCATTACTTGGTCAAATAACGTAGCCTAAGTATCCTTAGTGTCTTAGTCCATAAATGATCTTTTTATTTTAAGGTTGACAAGGCAGCTGATGGTACAACTACCGTCAAAAAATTAATGAGTGTAATCTACGTACCCCTGACCGACAAGGATCATCAATACCGTGAGTGATGATGATAAAATATACATATGTCATTGTTTATGTTAGTTTCGACAAACACGAAATTGTTCCCCTTATTTAGTTTAACTGTCGTTTTTGTTTTGTTTTTTGCCATGCGGCAATAACCCAATTATTGAAAAAATGAATAATGTTTAGTTGTTTATTGCCATGTATTATGGCAGCATGTTAAGTTAATGACAAAAAGGCAAGATCATTGTTATTTCTTGATTTTATTAAGTTCCATGTAGCCTTTACGAAAAGCCATCACCAATAGTACTGAAGGCTTTTCGTAGGGTTTGGAATATTAGAGAACTTAAATATTTAAAAAAGAGAGATCTGAAAATGTATATAATTATATTATATATTCGTATTCGCGTAACGTGCGATGCCTGTTGTCAGTCTAAGGATAAAATATTTGTTCCGCATTCGCCCCAATTTTTCGCTCTACTTTCAAAAAATAGACGCAAATAAATTACAATTGGGGCGAATGTGTAACAAATCGGATTTTAGTATTATAGAACTTTTGCATGCTACAAATTAAGTCATGAACGAGGAACGTAATAAAGTCGACTTAATATCGCAGAAAAAATAAATAAACAGTCATGAAATTTTGCATTTCATACATAACCATGGAAAGTACATAATCATAATTAATTGCATATTATATATATTGTAATGGTACCTATTCACTAGTGTTGTATTTTTGATTTAGAACCTTCTTACTGAAGAGCTAGGCTCGATCAATTTCATAAAATAAATATGTTCATCAACGCCTTTTATGAGACTCATTTAAATTAAAGGTTATGCTGGTTGCTTTAATCAGCTAAACAATTCATCATTTAGTCTTTATTTAAGTTTAATGGTTTTAAATAAACTGCCACTTATCTAAATTTATATTGATTTGGATAAGTGGCAATTATGTATCAGTTACAATCAGTTTCCTAAATATATACGAAAATATGTGTGAGAAGATTGATTTATGTCAGTAACTGATATTTTTTACTGATTGGAATCGTATATTTATAAAAATAAAAACTAATAATGTCGATTGTATTTGGTGTTTATTCCCTTTATTCGCATAATATTAGATTCTCAAAATACCAGATTCCCAAAATATTAGATTCGCTAAATATTATGTTCTCAAAATAGCTGAATTTGTACATTTGACTCGAGAAGTGCATTTTATATTTATACTATTTGATTCGCTCAATAAAAATATCCGGTCAACTTATCATGACTCGCATATCTGAATATTCATGAAATTGCACCTGAGACGGAATTATCTAAATATTTTATGGATTATTTTAATACCCAATGGTTGCAGAAAATTACAAAGGATATATTCAGCTGCCATGGTGAAAAACATCGAACTACAAATGCAATCGAAGGTTGGCACCGAAGAATACATTCTAAAATTCTGGCTAAACCAACACTCTTCCAGTTTTTAAATTTATTAAAAACATAAGCCCAGACACAAAATATAAAATTAGAAAGAAATGCATATCATTGTCCTGGTAAAAAAGACCAAAGCAATATATTGAAAAAGATAGGAAGATTGCCAACATAATAACAGACTGCACCTCAAACAAATTACGATACTAAAATGTTTAGACATGTTACTATCATTAAATAAATAAATACTTTAACTTATGCAAAATTTTCAACAGCTTTTGTAGACAGCGACTCCTTACGAGCGATTGCCATTGCCGTTGCATAGCTAAATTTTATTTATATTAAGAGGTTATGATTCCACATGTCAAAAAGCAAAGGTCTAAAATTATTAATGACATAGACAATTTTAGACCTTCTTTTTCTATTTTTTGTTTTACATTCCTTTTTGTGTAAATATTTTAAAATAAATAATAAAGGCAAACCAAGGTCTCGACTTTATTTATTTTGAGTGCTTGATTGTTTTTTGTCTATTTTGAGAATATAATATTTAGCGAATCTAATATTTTGAGAATCTGCTATTATGCGAATAAAGGGTTTATTCTCCTCCTTCAGGTTCCTACTCGTCATCAATTTCATCATCATTCAGTGAGTATTTGGTGGCCGTGGCCGTCCTCGGCGGTTGGTCTTTATATTCTTTATCGAACCTTTTTGGTATTATGCCGTAATTAAAATGAGTCTAATCTAAAGACGTTTATAAATAGTAGTAAGTTTTATTTATTTCAATATAAATCATCTCAAGTTTTAGACCTAACTTGCACATGAATAAGGTTCTAAATTATTGCTACTAAGTAGTAGTCTTACACTCAAATAAAAAAAAACACTTGTTTGTGCGTTGTGTTTTGTGTGTGTCTTGGACTAGTTTAATCTTATCATCAATCTAAGCTTTCACGAAAAGTTTCATCTAACTAATAACCAAGTATAGGATCGAATTGACGCCAAATGAAGTGATAAGTAATGATCTTACTTTTGTATATTATAATTACAATGTTCTTTTCAGGTGTGATGAGCAAGATTTTGAGTTTATTTAAAAAGAAACCATGACTGATTATTTTGATTTTTTCTGCTAAAAAACTTTGATTTTCAATTAATAAAAAATTGTTTTCTTTTTGTAAAAAATGAAAAGGCAAGATGTCTTTTGCAGGGTTTTCAAAATGTGAGATATAACCATACCAACTTTGGCTGGTAACTACTAGTAGCTATTTTAAATAGCCCTCATCGATATATCAAGCCACAATAATTTGCAACAAGTAAACTGTATTATTTTACTCGTTACCAGAAACTGTTGAAAGCGACTTTTGTAACTTTGTTTTAGGTGGTTGGCGTTAATATTATTTCCCAGTGTGACCATTTTTTTCTTGATCGTAAGTGTACCTATCTGCCTTGATTGACATTTAATGGTAGATAGTAAAATATATTCCATTATATTCCTTGATAAATTTTATTATATTATATTATTCACAATTTTGTTAAATAAATTAATGTACGGTTTGAAAATTAAATAATTAGCAAATCAAACAATTATTTTCTTTTATTTTGGAATGGTTTCCCAAAGAATTTCTTCTTTCCATAAGGTTTTTCATCTTTATTGGCATCTACAGGCCGAGGCTTGACATGTAATATGGAGTGCAAAGTTACTGCTTCATTCTTGTTTTCAATTATTGTTTCCAACTCGTCCTGTAAAATAACTCTTTTTAAAAGCTGAACCAAAAGAAAGGCCAGTACCTACTTGTATTATAACCTTTTGAGCGCCACGGTCTTCTATAGAAGACAATCGTTTCCGTGCCCTCCACGCCACGTATTTATTAGAAGACAACATTTATTCATATAATCATAACATTTATTACATTAAAATACATGAAAAAATGCTTTGAGCGTATTTATACTATTGCCTAAAACCCTAAACTTATTTTTTTATTTCAATAGAGGTCTTAGTTTATATTAGAAACAAAAAAAAATTGTAGTGCCCCAGGCGCCGTAGTCTTTATAAGTGTCGACATACACAAACGTTTAAGAAAACACTTTTATTTCGAATCGAAATGTCGAGTTTTGGAAAAATGCGACCATTAAAAGGAATGGACGTAATTTTGCTAGCCCTTTCGTGATTAGGTTACAAGTTAGCAATTAGGATGTATTTACTCGAATCTTTTAATCCACACAAAGTGCCGTACTTTAAATAATATAATAATACAATAAAATAATAAATAATAATAATACTTAATATAATACTTTAAATATTTTTACTTTTTACTTTTATTTACTTGAGTGTTGTATCGCTCGTAATACATATCTTCGGCTGTATTATCGATATTGAAAGAGCCCGTCACTACTAAACTAATAGATATCGGTGCGTCAGACATTAATAAAAGACACCCTGTGACGTCATAGACGTACTTACGTCTATGGAACTGCCCTTGATGCACTTGCATCAAGGGCAGTGTGAGATAGTCCAGTGCTGTTGTGGATCTGGATTGTTATCGTTATAAAAAATGCAAAAAATGGTATGTTCCCGTTGAGTTACATCATTTTGTGTTACACTGTGTAGCTCAACGGGAACAAAGGCAAAAAATGAGTGAAGCTAATGAATTAACTTCTGTAGAACTTTTAAAAATCCTACAAGGTGTGGATTAGGAAGCTGAAAAACCCGTAAATACGAGAGTACATCAGACGGAAGATTTTGAGTTGAGTGTAAATTATTTAACGGTAAGAAACATAAAATAAATATTTTCGCTCAATAATCTAATTAGATTGGCGTAAGTAGGTACCTATATTCGTAATTAGATCTCGAATACAGAACATACCAAAAACTGCATTCTTATTTTGAATGCTATACGCCGTATCCAGAAACGAAGCGCGTAATGTGGCCAAGCAAAATCGATAATAATAGTATTAATGTCTGTTTAGCATAAACATGGAATAAAATATAACATACACATCCCTAATAACAATTGAAAATTTACGTGCTACTGGCGTCACGGTCTTGATAAGAAGACAACTGGATGACGTCAAAAGACAATAGGGATGTAGCCAACTTCTTATGGCTGAATTGAGTTATGTATCTGTTTTGTCATCTATAGTGTATTCTGCTTTTTCTTATCACAACTATTGTTAAGATATCGAAATATGTCATTATTTTGTTAATCGAGATATCGAAATACGTAATTTTATTTATCTGGAATATTTAAAAAAAAAAACATGTAGGTAACCATTTATCTATACTACAATTACGGCGCTGAGGGACACATCACGTTCGGTAACGCTCGGCGCTCAAAAATTTTAATAAGCTTACCTGACTAAGAGTGATTAGATGATCCAGTGATATGCCTCTATCCATAATCCTTGCGATGTTCTTAGAGCTGACTCCGGGCAGCTTTTGCACAAAGTCATGAACTTGAGTGTTGTATCGCTCGTAATACATATCTTCGGCTGTATTGTCACTGCTGAGAGCAAGAGCCTCATCAACATTAGGATTTTTTCTACCTTGCTGCAAAACAATAAAAGCAAGTATTATTTCGGCTTTTAGTAATAAAATAAAACAATTTAAAATTTCCAAAACCCACGACATACGCTTCGATCAACTATCGAACACTTAATTATGACACGATATCTTGCGAAATTGCCCCGATTCAAACAGTAAAACGCCCATAACTTTTGAACGGCTTAACCGATTTTCATCAAACATAGCTAAGAACACTCCCGATAATGTCATGCACCCCTCTTTTTCCGTCGGGGATTAAAAAGGCCATCATCATTATCAGCCTTTTTAATGTTCCTACTGCTCGGACACAGGCCTCCTCTCCGTGAGAGGGAAAAAAGGCCATAATTATCTGATAATCAGGAACTCGTTCGTAAAAGGCGATTCAGAGATTAAGTTTATAAAGACGTAAAATTAAATTGCTACTACTTATCAATCGTTTTGTAAAAATGCAGATGTTTTCGAATATCGATTTGACAAATTATACGTAAACATATATCTACTAACCTTTAGCTCGTAAAACAGCTCGGCCGTAGCATAAGGACTAGGGGACCACACAAGTTTTAACCGAGGAAAGTGTATAGTAAGAAGCTGCAGTTTTTGTTGTATGTCGGCTCCAGATAAGTCGGTTGACACTACAAAGTGACCCTGAAAAACTAAAGTACTGAAAAATATCACCCAGCATAGTTTCTCAGCGCATAACTTATTTCTACGCGATACCGTACTGCAATGCAATGCATTTTTTATTTTTATTTTAGAAAGGTTCTACGAGAAAAGAACATATTGGGAAAGGGACATTTGGAGAAAAGGACATTATGCGCTGAGACGAGCAATAAGTGCTTGATTTTATTACATCAATAATTGTAAAAAAAAATGTAAATGTATAAAACCTTTTTTTATAACAATTTACATTTGATACCCATATCATGGAATCGCATAAAAAATATGTATTGGTCCGCTACCTTGAGAGGCCGCCATATTGGATTTAGAATGATGCCACTAAGACTGAGGCCTTAATAGTGCGTTGCGTCGTTGCAGAGTCAAAGCTCCGGTGCGATGACAGTGTTTGTGCCGATCCATTTTATTAGAATCTGAAATCCACACTGAGACGCTGCGCTGCGATGGGCGTGCGTCGTACTCTTACGTTGCATCATCGTGCGTCATCGCAACGCAGGTATGGCATACAATGCGTTGATCTTTTGCGACGCACTAATAATGCCTCAGCCTTAGCTAACCGTTCATTGCAATCCAAATAAAACATGTATTCAAAACTTCAGCTCAAACGGTTTGACCCATAGATACTACAAGGCACGATAAACAAAAAAATTGTAATAAAACATTACCTGCAGATTAAAAGGCTTGTTTTGATCGAATTCGATAAGTAGAATAGGTCGAGTGTAGTTTCGACACATTTGAGTGCATTGTGTATAGAGACGGCCCGAGTTCAGAGATCCGATCAAGTCAGATATGGATTTTCTTTCTACACAGATTTCGGGAGTGAGAATATAGTCACCAATCTGAAAACACAAGAATGCTATGTATTCCCTAGTTCCAACTGATTTGGTTTGATTGTAAGTGGTTTCCTCAACTTTTAGACATCTGCAACACCAGAGCCAAATCGATTGATGCGATGCATTGCCATGCCCTGGAGACGAAGACGCGTTGGAGTTACAAATCAAACTTAATATTTTGTGCACTCACGGCTATCGTGACTGGTTCGATGTTGATTCCTTTCTTGTGAAGTAAGGCTGGCAGATCTGACCGAAACTCTCTCATATCTACAATAACGACGGGCTTCTCTTTCTGCTGATTTTGCCCACCTGGGAAATAAATGGGTATCAAACTGGCATAAATCTTATGAGGCTTAGGTATATCCATCAGTTGGTTCAGTCGAACTGTGTTAGATGAAAACGTTGAACAATAGTCTTATTTACCAGCTTTCCGGGAGTCTGTAGCATTATCTTCGTATTCTACATTCAGATTGAAGTACTCTTCTGTTTTACCATCCTGGTATGATGGCACTACCATGATCTGGGGATACCGATTATTACGTAAACAAACAGTTCAATAAAAACTACGGTATAATGACAAACATTAAGTAATATGCCGCGCGGATGTTACTGCCAAACAAACATCAGCCTTGCAATAAAGCTCTATTGCAATAAATGCTTGTTAGGTTTTTTATTTTCGACTTTATTTTAAGGGGTGCAATTTTAAAATTTGTTGGGCATCGCCAAGCCAGGTGTGCGCCGGCCCTAATACGACGTGGGAACTTACACTCTTCGTGTGAATCAACAGCTCAAAAGCTTGTTTCTCTCTCTTCAGTGAGGTAAGGTATGCTTGTTCCTCTACTGTTTTATCATGAATTACGAAATAAACTTTAGTTTTGGGTTCTTCGCTTTTTTTGCGGCATTCATAGAGTTCAATCTGTCTAACGGCCGCCACATCACAGTGGTACAAAATTACATATTCCGGACGCAATGTGTCCAATGTTCGCTCCAAAGAAAAGTTGCAGCCGCTTTCTTTGAATGTTCGAATGCAAATAACGGGTCTCTCGATTTCTAGTTGTGTGAAATCTAAATTTTCCATCTGAAAATGGTTAAAATAGTAATACGATTTTACTTGGCGATAGTACATACTAATAATAGTGACTATACATATAATGTAGTCAAAGGAGAGGCGGAAAAAGCATCATTGTTTACATAACGCATGAAGGTGGAGTGCAGATAAAAGGACTTTCTAAAATCAAAAATAAAAAGAAATACTTCAAAATTTATATGAACTGGAGAAGGTAAAAAAAAACCTGACCGGGTTGAGCTATAGGTATTACCTGAGAAATTGGCTCAAACATGCTTTCATCGTGAGTCACAGACTCTTTCGATTGTATAACTGATTGTGACAAAGTTAACAGGTAATTTGATTTCGTATCATCTTCTACTCCCTCATCTTTATCACCGTCTTTAACTTCAGATTTTTTACTTTTTTCTGCCTTGATTTCCTCTTTTGGTTCAGGATTTTTTAATTTAGTGTATTTCGCTGACACCGCATTAATGTTAAGGTCTCTTCTGAATGCCATATAAAACAGATATCTATAAGGGCCCATTGTAAGATAATGGTTCAATTGGCCACAAGTTCTATTATCTTGGCAAAGTACTAATATCTTGGTATTGTTCAGGTTTGCACCTTCTGTTTTCTTTACTTCTTCTGGTATTTCTTTCAACAGTAGGTCACTAAGGCATTTCCATTTAGGGCATAGTTCTGGATCAAATTCTAAAAAAAAGAAAACATTCTTGAACTCCTTTTTAGCTTGTCTATAGTATATATATATGAAAAACATAAAACCAATTAGCAATATTACCTTGTTTAGGATTAAATACTCTCCCTCTGGCTAATCGGAATAATTGCTCAGCTGACTCCAAGAGAATCCATCCAGAATTAAGTTTAGCATATTCCGGAGTACTGTATTTACTGACTAAGGCATGGAATGAAACAGCATCGTCATGGAGCAAGTTACTAAAAAGATAACATATTTTGATAATATTGGAATTAAAAAAGTATGGGTTTTAAATATAGACCATAATTTAAAAGGGTTCGCAGAGACCGAAGAGCATAGAGCAGAGGATTTGCTCTTGATATTGAATAATACACTTCATTGCCAGCGTCAAAAACTATAAAGTTGTAAAAAGAATGCAGATGAGCTTGCTTACGCGTATTCGAATTTGCACAGGATAGTTGGACCCCTTTTCCGCACTTCTCGACTCCCATTTGTTCCATTGTGCATGCATTCCCTCTCCCTCTCACAGAGGAGGCCACATCCTCCTCTGTGAGAGGGAATGGGCCTTTATCCACCATGCGGGCCCAGTGTGGTTTGGTGGATGTCACATGTCTTGGAATTTTGGTTCTAAAACTAGTTTCTATCACAGGTTTCTATAGTTTGGTGCTAGTTTTGAGAATAGTGGTGATGAAAAAATATAAACAAAGTAAAGCGCCTGCCTGGGTTCGAACCCACGACCTACAACTTTTAAGTCTCGGCCGTTACCACTAGACCACCACTACTCCCTGAATTTGTACTTTAAACTTGTCATTTCAAGACTCATTTTTCAATATCATAAATTTCGTTTGGTAACTTTTCTTACAATTTACATCAGTTTTAACATATCACCGATCATTTGGATCAGGAAACCGACAAAAGGTGTCGGTTAATCCTGAAAACATTGACAGGATTCTTGAGAAGTTTGATACATACAACCTGTGAACATAACCCTGCTCTATAATTCTGTGTGATAGTGTAATTGTTCTCTTACACAGTCATGCTCCTCAGTACTTTTAAATCCTGGATGTATTCCTTCGTTCTTGTACTTAACTGATGCCAAACACAGTCCAGCTGTGATTGAAGAATTTTGTGAAACTTTTTTGTAATACAATTTTCTGTTGTTATTTCCTGAAATAAATGATTATTTAGATCGTTATTGAATGCAAGAATAATGATATTTGTAATTATGCAGTTTTCGGTATTGCGAAGATAATTAAAATCGTACTTATTTATTGGGGATCTCCAACACTGTTTTTTTTTAAATACCTGCATGTCCAGTGTCCTGTTAATACTCTTGAGTTGCTTCACAGTGTAATTTATAATGTCAAGCAAGCAGGTCTGAATGTAGCTCATGTTTGTAGACAGAGGAACATGCAACTCCACTACTTGTGCCTGTCTGCTCTTGAGACTCTTGATAATCGAGCCATGGAACCTATAGAAAGGGGAGAAGCTAAGCATTAGCATTAGCTAGACATTAGCTATATAAATACACCACAAGAATTATGAGTTTCTAAAGTTTTTTAATTAGAACAAAAATTTTCAATTAAAATGGTACAGAGAGAGCACTAACACTATCTTCTTGACAATACATTTATGTTTTATTATTTAAAAAAGTCATACCTTGGCCATAAAAATAATTCTGTAACAAATAAAGCCCTCATAACTTTCTCCACTTGGTTGTAGCCAAATGTAAATGATATTGGAGAATTTGAGAATGCCTTCACAAAACCAGTCTGCAAGTAATTAAATAATCTTTGATTAAATGCTAATTATTTATAGAAAATAACCCATCAAAATTATGCACACTGTATTATTTACCTTATTACTTTGCCTATAAAGTCTCAGTGCAAATGCTTCCTGACATGACTCTAAAACGGTATGTGCCCTCAAAACAATAATACCAGTTATGTGTGATATGGGGACCCTGTTCTTCAGCAAGTCGACTACTAATATGCGGGTAGAAACAAAATGTATTCCACCCTCTAAGTATGCCTTTTCTCTGTAATAACAAAAATTTTATGAATTTAAAATGTCATTGGATAAAACCTTGTTTCTAATCTTTCATCAAATAAATTGCTTTTAGGTAAAAGTTTGTGGGATATTTTTTTTGCAGTTATTAATTGACCAGGACTATTCTCCTTGCCTTATTATTTTAGAGATACAACGTCATCTACACAAGGTGCCAAGTTTATTCAAGAGAAAAACAAACATAAATAAGTAATTAATTGTCATGAAAAATATTTAAACAAAGACATTATTACCTGTCGGTGCCAACATTAGGTAAAGCTGACAAACCAAATTTTTCAGTAAAATACTTTTCTTCATGATCGCCACTGTTCAGTACAAACACCAAATGTGCAGGATCTTTATATATCCACAACATGTTTGATATTATGTTGTTGTAATTGATTCCTCTGGAAATTCATACTATTAAAATACTATTTGGTCTGTTACATAACACTGGGTCTTCATTGGTGATGATAGTATGTAATTAGGTATCAAAACTTGTTTACTTTGGACTTTTAAAATAATATGTGATTTAGTTCAATAAGGAATCAGGCTAATATTTTATAGGTTATAGATTGTTAGTATGTTTGTTACTTCTTCATGCTTAAATGGCTGGACGGAACTGGATGCAATTTGGCACTGAGATTGATTATAGACTGGAATAGCACATAGGAGACTTTTTATCCCAGGAATATGTTCCCTTGGGATAATTTTCGACATTCATGCAGGCGAAGCCGCTGCCAAAAGCTAGTTTAGATTAAAAAAACATACATTCAGGGAAATTAAATTGTACCTATATTACTGTAAGATTGATTTTTACTAGCATGTCATAAAACTAAGCTGTTAGCTTAAACCTTAGTGGGGTTTCAATTTATTGGAAATTTTTTGTAAGGGAAAGTGTTCTGCAGTTTCTGCCTGCTCCCACAGAAAAAGGTCTGAGTTTATGTACCTATGTATGTTGTAAAAGTCATATGATAAACAGTTAATATCTCTTCCTTTATATAAAATAGCTATGAATGTCAATCCAAGTTCTTGATGGTAAAAGATATTAGTTGTGTGGAGTTCAGTGATAAGCTCTTTAAGCTTGAATTCTTGAATCTCATTTTCTTCAAAAAAAATAGTTATATTGAGAAAAGTTAAAGTCAGACTGACTATTCTCAACATGCTTGCTTTATATGTATCTTTAACCTGTGAATTACTTTGGTACAATAATACTGTAAAAAAAGGTAACTTTACAGTGTTTTTTTATTGAGTTTAGCAGCAGAGTTTTTATTGAGTTTAGCAGAATTATGAACCTTGTGTTGTAGATAAACTTTACAATAGGATAATTTTATAGCTAAAGTTGTTTTGAAAGGACATACTTTGCCATAATAACAAGTGCATCTTTTTCAAACGCGTCAATAAATATTTGTTTTTCAAAAGATAATAAAGGATATTTCATTTCTACATCATCTTGGCCTTCTTCAACATCAACAAGGTCTTTATTTGATTCCATTCTTGTATAAACAGCTTTCACAGTACACTAAACGAATACAAATTAAACTAATATTAAAGCGCAAATCAAATTAAAGTTATTAAAGGAAATAAATAGAGCAAATTAATTAACATCGCTTTACACCAGTATTTCATTTCAAATGATTTTTTCAAACAAGACAAGATTTTAAAATTTAAATATTTTTGAAGTGTTTTCAATGTCATTGTCAATGAGATCCACAGACTACTTAGAGATACTACGTATCAGACAGGGCACTCTCATAGAGTAAATTCGACTCGCCTAAGGTGAACTTATCATGGATGACAGCTTTTTTTTTTTTAATCTTACATTGCATCCAGCGCGGCAAAGGCGTGGTAAGGCGTCAGCCTAAAAAGTTTTTCTTGCTAGGAATATTGTTGTTAGATTTTATTAACATATTGCAATAATTCCAATGTTATTGCAATATGTTCTACATTATATATAATATGTTCTATGTTGTTAGAAAGGGAATGTTACGGAAAAAAAATACTTTTCTTATTACTCTCATTTCTTTTTATTTTTCAATTTTGTATTATATTTATATAAGGCTTTTAATTGCATCTGCGGCAACAAAGATTTATTTTGCAATCTGAAGACATCTGTGCCTTTAAGGATTTTATTAATTACAGTGCACCAATTAAATACTGCTAATCTAAAAGTTAATGCGAGAAAGCATTCAGAAACAGCATCTTTATACAATTCACAATTTATAAAGTCAAACAAATACTTAGATTTGATATGATTTTTAATACTTTTTATAATAGGACTCCGTTCAGGTTGATTTTCTAAGTATTTGTTTGTTTCTTCTATGATGGTTCCAAAAAATCTCACAGCATTTTCTGAAGGGTAGGTCAATTTCTTTTCTTTTATGCTCTTGAACTCTCTGAAGGAAATCCAATTATTGACATTACTTTTATCATAATTGGATTCCCTACTAGTTAAAGTTTCTTCGCAATGATGGCACTTTATTTTTTGAAATATTTTTCTTATGACCCACCCAGTTGTAAATGCACGTGAGTGGACATTTAGCCTTTCTTGCCTTGCTGATCTTTGAACGCTTTCACTTTCAACCCAGTTCGATAGCTCAGAGGTCTCGGGGAAACAAACTAACTCAGAATCCGCAAGTGAAAAACATGTTGTTTCTGAGTTAGTTTGTTCTTTATTAAAAAGTGATTTTAATTTTAATACATATCTGTTCACCAGAATCCTCTTCACAATTGTAGCTATCAGAGTGAAACTTTATAAACCTCATGATTAGCAGTGATTTGAAGGTACTTTTGAAAGCATGGCAATCTGGATTTGTATTTCTAAAATTATAGGCCCGCATTTGTCCAAAAAAGTTTTCAATGGGATCTGAATTTAAATATCGCGGGCGCATAATTTTAATATTTTTATCTTTTAAGAATTGCCACACTCTCTGGTAACTTTCCAAAGTAGTAATCCAATTTTTTAACGATGGCACAGATGTTTCCTTACCGTGTTTGTCTACATATTTATTTAGTTTTATTATAGCTGCCCACCAAAATTCGTGGTGCGGCGACTTTTCTGTTACCACCTGCCTTAAAGATTTCCCTTTGGAAGTCTTGTTGTAGCCTGTTCCATTGACTGAATCAAACAGGTTGTCAAAGAAAGAAACAACTTCAGCCGTGTTCTTTAGTGTAGAGCTTACTTCGGTTCCATCTGCATTATGAGCTACAACAAATAAAATAATTAAATAATACTTAGTCAATACTAAGGTCATAAACAAAATTCTTAAAAAAAAACATCAGTATAGCAACTTACAAAACTGAGCAGTATATGACAATGTAGCAGCTACTGTCTTGCTGAACACTGTAGTGCAATTTTTCACCTGAAATAAAATAATATAAAATTACAATTTAACAAGTAACAGAGCTCATCTATACTAATATTATAAAGAGGAAAGATTTTTTTGTTTGTACCGAATAGGCTCCGAAACTACTGGACCGATTTGAAAAATTCTTTCACCAATAGAAAGCTACATTATTCCTGAGTAATAATGTAGCTTTCTATATAGGCTATTTTTTAATCCCGAAAACGGATCTTGTGGGGTGGTCCACGGGAGCGAAGCCGCGGGCAACAGCTAGTTCATTTATAAATTTATGCATAGTAAAAATATTGTTGAGGATTTGAATGTACATGTATTTATTTAAATTTGGCACACGGGTAGCCAATGGCCTGGAATAGGACATAATATATTATGATACTTTTATAAACTGTGCAAGTTTACGTGTAGTGCGAAGAGTAAAACTTGTGCAAATCATAAATGAAATATAAATTGACTAAGTGATAATATTCAAATAGATACGTACCAGAGTTGTCGGGTATTAATGCATCGGTCAGAGGAACACCACTGGATATCTCGCGAGCAGTAAACAACGTTGGATAGGCGTCAGGGCAAAGACGAACTCTATCGCGGGTTGTTGAAAGAAACCTCTTCTCGAAATTATTCCAACACACATAGTGTTTGCGAAGTTTTTGGAAGCTCAAGCTTCGCAGTCTTTCACAGTTAATGCACAGTAACCATTTTTTGAATCCTATCTCACTTTTTGGAAACATATGAAAACTGACGTCCTTTTGTCTACTAGCACAGGTCACAACACAACACTTGTTGTACATGTTGGACGATAATATTACAGCTTCATAAATTGAGAGGATAAGTTACGGAAATAAATCAACGCAGAACTTCACTCGACCAACTTTGAAACTGTAACCAACTGTAACAAACTTCAAACTTCAAAAGCTATGACAGAATTGACAGATCAACAAACATGACGTCATTCAGGCAGAAGTGCGGAAGGCGGGAGGGGCGGAAACTGTCAAATGAGATATGAGCACCATAAACAATACCATAGACATACGGTAGGGATATTTTGCTTGAAGATTACCTACCGTGATGAGATCATTGGTCAAATGTCAACCAAACTTTTTTTTTTTTTTTTTTTTTTTTTTTTGTATTTGTTCCTGACGGAACAGGCTAAGGTCTGAGACCATGCTGCCTAGTCTTCAGTGCAATTTTAACATATAACTTGTACTTTAGTATGCATTAGAATACGGATGTAACAGATTCTAATGTTTTATGGAGTATTTGGCAGCAAATTGTATTGAGTCAGCCTTCTCAGTAAGCTTAGCGGAGGTAGTCAATACTACAATAAAATTCTCCGCTCCACTATCCTGAGATCGCTTCTGTCAATGATTTCACATATTGTCCAGTTGCGTAGACAGTTGAGACACAAAACTACACCAATTTTATATCCCAATATCCACTAGGAATCAATTTGCAAATAATATTAACAGCCGCTGAATTTCACTCGAAAAAATCCCGCCAAAAACTCTTTTTTTTGTTTTGTTTATTGCAATTTGCCCAACGAGGTAGGAAAACTATGGAGACAGCATATTCTACTATATAAAGAATAGTTATACAAATATCTATAATATCGACACACGCATGTCAAAAAGCGTTTTGTCTCTTTTTAACTAACCAAGAGCTGCATATCCACTCTGACGACCACTTACCCGGTTTGGGTAAAGTCGAATTTTACGAAACTGGCTTATTACCCATTTTGGGTAAATCCGGTCGGCACATGTTTTTTTCTGATTTTGTGTCACTAAACCGTCTGTGAGTGTTGCATCTCTATTTAGTCTTCTAGTTTAATAGACAAGTATGGAAAAAAAAATTGCCGCTACTCTGTGGATCCGCCCGTGACAGTAATATTTATTTTTTTATATCAGTGCACGCTCGGTCGCCATTTTTCGACCGCACAAGGACCGCGCTCAAAGTTTTTGTGATAAAAATTTGTTTTATTTTTTTTTGTGGCGTTTGTTTTTTAGTGAAAAAAACGATGGATCGATAAGTGTTGGACTGTTTTAAATAGTTTTTTTTTCGTATTTGGTGTAAATTCCAGCTGAAATAAATATTTTACGAACGCAGTCGGACATTTTTTTTGCGTTTGTTGTTGTGTTTTGTGTCGTTGAAAAATAAAATTATTTTTTTTTGTGCTTTTTTCCAATTTTACTCATGAAACTGGTGTTAGTTACAGTGCTACGTTAATTAAAAACAGAATTAAAGCATTTAATTGAAGTGGTAATGATCCAAATTGGAATATAGTGAAAAGTGAATCACAATACCCATTTTGGGTATTTGGACCGTCATCGTCGTTTTTCTGTAAGTAATGTGTATTTTTTTGAATTTCTTTGTGTTTTTTTAGGCAACATGCCCTTTTGTTGTGTTATTTCATTAGTAAATATCATTAGCACATGGACTGTGAAATAAAATGCCAAACAAACAAAAAATAAACAAAAAACATCAAAAAAACAAAACAAAGGCCGTCTTCATGACCCTTTTCAAGTGTTTACATTGTGACTCATATCTTGTAAACTAAACAATTCTAACAGCTAAACACTGTGTGTGCGATAAGATTATGTACCAAACTATGTAATACAATAGCATTTTAAGCCACTTGACCTACAGAGTTCACAGAACTGGAGTGTAAACATACTCATTTTTGTGGCGCGCCGGCGCGCCGTCGGGCGGTTTTTTTTGCGGCGTAATTTTTTTGTAATTTTTTAAAGTGTGTGGGATGAAAAAAATGTATGGGGAGGTGTGTTATTTTCATTGATTATTGTGGAATAGGGTGTATTTACGCAAATAAAATTAAAACTTTTTGAAATTATGCTTTCTATTTTTATTTATATCTACTTTTGTACACAAAACTTGGAAAATTTCCCTTACCACTGACTTTACACAATATTTAAAAATAAATTACATGGTAAAACTAGATACATCCCTTGGAAATATGATAGAATATTTCATAGCGATTCTAACAAAATAAATTTCATACATGGGTCCCATACAAAACTTTCGAGAAATCGGCGTTTTAGTGAGACCGGGCCGACAGCGCAAAATGGCGCCGAGGTACCTGCGCAGTTAGGCGATGTTCGGGATTTTAGCTGCGCCTATGAGTGGATATGAAAAGAGAGACATCTAAATGTTTGTCAAGGACTAAACTTGGTAACACTTTTGAGTGACGTCAAAATCATGTCTATGCGTGACCGGTCGCCATGTTGATTGCCGAGTAAAATTGGTAGTTGTGTGCCGTATATGTACGTTTATCTGTGTAGTTGTGCAGTCAAACAGTTGCAAATGGCCTACCTCATTGGCTAATGGGCAGCCATCTTAATTGCCCGATTTATGTAGGTATGCACGCTAATTTCGTAGGTATGGCAAGTCCATAGGTTTATAAGTCAGTGAATTTGGGGAAGACAATTTCTGCCAATGTCGTGTAGTGAAGACTCATGGGTATTATTGAATTTGCAAATAATTTTTTAATTAATATCTTGAACTTTTTGTGGCGATCCTTTGAGGATTCCAAATAAAAAACTACAAAGTGAAAAATAACTTTATTTTCGGCAGTCGGTGTCTTTCGTAGGTACCAATTTTTTTGCTATAGACACCGACTTCCAAAAATAAAGTTATTGTTCACTTTGTAGTTTTTTATTTGGAAGTCGGTAGTATTTTTTTGCAAAAAAGTTTTTATTTTACCCTTTTTAGTTGTACCTATCTAATAGACAAGTTGTATAGTAAGTACCTATAACGCCAGAATAGATTACCCGAATAACATGAAACTTGAACATAATCGATGAAATGAGAGATCTGCGTACCCCTTTCGAGCGTACTATCGTGATGTTATGGTATGAAATGGTATAAACAATAAACAGACATGCGATTGCAGCAATCCCGAGAGATATTCCGTTAGTTGTATATCTCCGAAGTTCTTCATCAGATCTTCACCAAATTAAAATGGGACCAATTTCGGAATATGTTCTTCCAAACAAAAAAAAAGAATTTTCAAAATCGGTCCACAATTGACGGAGATATCGGTGAACATACACAAAACATACATGAAGTCGAACATAGAACCTCCTCCTTTTTGGTAAGTCGGTTAAAAATGTATGCTAGTGTTAGGCTTAACACGCACTGTGATTTATATTCGCGCGTATTTTTCAGTACTATTTGAGCTCGATTTTTTTTCCGCAATGCTTGCAG
Source organism: Orthosia incerta (assembly GCA_948252205.1). Classification (NCBI taxonomy): domain Eukaryota; kingdom Metazoa; phylum Arthropoda; class Insecta; order Lepidoptera; family Noctuidae; genus Orthosia; species Orthosia incerta. The sequence goes on along the minus strand of OX411753.1, from coordinate 21,069,472 downwards.
CTTCATACATTTCCATAGGTCCCAGAATGGGCGGAAAAAAATTCGCGCGGATAAAAATCGCAGTGCGTGCTACGCCTTAGAGTTTTAAGTGGGGTTTTTTTAAGGTGGAAACATACTATTAAAACCCGACGCGACGCCTTCTGACGCGTTGAAGTACTAATCAATCCCATATATTATGGTCAGAAACACAAGAATCAACACGCTATGTGTCGTCACGCAATCACACACGGTAACATCCAGTCGGTCTGGCTGGATCAGCGTGTTGCCGGGAGGATGATAAGGACAGGAGAATGATAATTGCAATGCTTGTAAAAGGCTGCTAAGTCTTAAGTACTAATATAACAAAACACCAACATTATACACTTAGTTCGCAATAAACGTTTTGACTTTGACTTTAACACACGCCACCCGACGCTTCGCTCGCACACGGTGTGTTTCTAGTTAACACCCGACGCCACGTGTCAGTCAGTCGAGAGCATTCCTGGCAGATATTTTTTGTATGTTTAAATTTAAAATGTCGGATGAACAATGAATAGAATTAGTGAAACGGTACTCAGTAATATAAAAAAAAAAAAACTTTTTAATAAATACTTTTTCTTTCTTTCTTTTCTTTCTATTATATGATACTAGCTGACCCCCGCGGCTTCGCTCCCGTCAACTGGCTACCTACCTCCTACCATCCTACCCAATTTTCTTATTTCCCATAACTACCCTACCTAGGTGGGTAGGGTATCTATCTACCCTACATACTCTACTCACCTACCCTACACTACCTTACCTACCCTACCCTATCTACCCTACCCTACCTACCCTACCCTTACTACTATACGAATGTAATCTGTAAACTTTTGTTTCTAGCGGCGGCGGCGATCTAATTAAAATTTAGAACATAAAAGCTGCTATTGTGAGTCAATCTTAAAAGATAGACATATGCTGCCGCGAACTTTTTTTTAGTACTTTTAAAGAAGAACAATTCCATCATACATTATATTTGCGTAACTTAAACCGTTTACGCAGCGCACGCAACAAAAGCTCTCAAAAAGGAATATTTTTGCCGTTTTTGCAACATTTTTCATTTATGCTCGGCTCCTATTGGTTGTAGCGTGATTTTATATAGCCTATAACCTTCCTAGATAAATGGAATATCCAACACAAAAAGAATTTTTCAATTTCAACCAGTATTTCCTGAGATTAGCGCGTTCAAACAAACAAACAAACTCTTCAGCTTTATAACATTAGTATAGATTAGTATATATGAGTTCAGTCCCACAGAACAAAAAAAACTGATCAGGCCAATACCGTGATCATAGTATTGGAAATACTACTAGAAACAAAGCTATGATTTAATCAGTGGTGCCAACTTAGGCTAATTTACCCTAATTGGAGTAAAGTTTAATCTGCAGGGACATTTTTAGGGTACAACCTCGATGAGGGTAATTTTAAGGTAATTTTTATGTTTTTGCTACAACAGAAGTTATTAACTTATTTGAGTCAAATTTGTAATGAAATGGACTTAAGTTTAAATATTTCCCTTGAACCCACATTTTCTTAAAACTTCTTTTTCGATACGCCATTATACCAACTCATTAAAGTAATGTTCTCTGATTTTTTGTAAATGTTTCTACCATGTGTCAAGTAAGAAATAACTCGTTACAACCAAAAAAAAAGAAAAATATTTTATTATATTAAATCTGCTTTTCAATAAGGTATGTTCTCTTTCCAGTTATCTTTGCTCCTTAGTCCTTATTTCTTTAGTTCCTCTTTAAATTCCTTAAGCTTCCAGGGACAATACATATTATCAATAACGATGGTAGACCGGTTTAAACCCAAAAAACAAAATAACAAAAAAACGTGATGTAAACAAAGCAAAAATGATTTGACAGCAGCCATTGCGCCGCCAGCGACATCTGCGCTCAGCTTTGCGTTCACATCCCCATTGTACTTATTACTAACGTGACCGTCCCGTTTTGAACGGGACCTTCCCTTTTTATAATTACGAATCCCGGTGTCCCCGAAATGAACTCTGGGGCACAAAATTGTCCCGTTATCTGAAACCGCGCGAAAAGAGCAGTCGAGCCGGCCGGATGGCTGCCGCATGTGTTAACGAAATTACAATCATCTCTGAAAAAGTCATTAATAGGTATTGAATGTGGAGCCCATGTAATTCACAATGCAATAAAATCTGCTGCAGACAGGCTACCTTTAGATTACCAAAGCATTATTGTGAAGATAAATTAAAAGATTTCTATTAATTTTTCAGAGTAATTAATTAGTTTTGTTTTTTTTTTTTTTAATACACTAATTCCTTTGATAACCATTTTTTAAACAATAAACACATGAATTAATGTCGTAATAAAAAATAGATATATGTTCTTAAATGATTTATCAAAATTTCGTTACAAAAACCGATCACACTAAATAAGGCCGATGGTACGTGTTTGCGACGACTAGTAGGTAACAATACGTCAAGCGAGATCACATCTCTACACCTGGGACGCGTCCCGTACCCGTGCACACCGCCCGCGGACGTTTTCGGCTGACAAAAACATCCAGACTCCTCCGGCACCAAGAACACAAAGTACGTAGGCGGCACCAACAATATCGATTTAGGATCTTATCACATTCATTGTCAAACAAATATCACTTTTCTATCGCAGCAAAAGAAAAAATAAAAGTAGAGAGTAAAATTTTCTGTGGCCAAACTTACCTAGACGGAACGTATTTACGACGAAAAAGAAACTATCAATTCTTTCGTTCTTGCTTATAGAGAAACTCTATGAAAAAGAAAGTGACAAACATAGACAAACGCTACCATCCTAAACGTCAAAGAGACCACTTTTTAGTCACTATTGTAACCCATCGGTTAGCAGCTCTAATTAAAGTTTTTCGCTGTTTTCAAGCCTTTGTATCGTTTATATCAGGAAGAATTTTGTTGTTTAATTATCTGCATGAACCATGTCGTGTGTGGCTATCGGTTGCAAGAGTAGAATGAGTGTATTAACAGAACATAATCAAAGGATATCTTTCAACAGGTGAGTTATCGACTAGCATACTGAAATTATTGTGCAGGGAATACATTTCATAGGCTGTCCGGAATAATGGTATCTAAGTTCTAAATACGTCGAGGACGTATAGTATCATTTAAACCATTCTATTTAGTGAAATAATTAACTTTTATACGTTCGCTGATAGAGCTATGACAGTTTACGTACTTATGTTCTGATGTTAGAGATGTGACAAAAGTCACAGAAAGATTTATCGATACTGTATTTTTATTTTACTTACTTTAATTTATTTCATAAAGTTTATTTGCTATTTGTGATTATTAATCTAATATCGATTGTGCACAGGTTTCCTAAGAGTACTTATTTAAGAAATAAGTGGATCAAGAATATAAAACGAGCTAACTGGACACCTTCACTATATTCTCGCTTGTGTTCACTGCAATGAATCATGCCATCGCTATCCCTTGACCCATTTATGGACACAGGTTGATGAATCATGTTAATTTTTACATATTACTGTTTCTAATGAAATTGTTATATTTAAACAATATTGTTATTATTATTTTTTTACTTTTATATACATACTCGTCTGTAAACTTTCTTTTCAGTCTTCATCAGTTTATCGATCAGTACATGTCTGTACAGTCGTACGAGTGTACCAAAAACTGTCACTTTGATCTCATGATGTACCTCGTTTTTGCGCAAGGTATGAATAAACATTATTATACAACTCTTATAATGCGCAGAAAAATTACGAAAGAATGGAATTGTACTCTTACAATGACTGATAAGTTCACTCTTTGTACGAGTACACATTCACTCTTTAAATAATTATAAAGTTTCCTACAAAAAAAACTTAAAATTAGCCGCAGTCAGGGACGATTCTTACAGACATTTGACCAAATTTGTATATCGCTCCAAAACTAAACTCAATAATATCTAATATGACAGTGGCACAGATTTAGTACTGATATATGTCTATAGATAAGTATCTATAGCATACTCGGCCACACTGGCACAAAAGATGGCATAGACAAAAGTATATCTATCTCTTTTTGCTTATGACGTTATCTGTGAGTGCGAAAGTGAATACCGATATTGAAATTGCGTCTTAAACACGTTCCGTCTAGGTATTACAATGTCTCTGCCACCAAATAAATAACTTGGCTTTTATTAACCACAGAAATCAAGTCGTAAATAAAATAATCAATGACAGACACATAAAACATTTCAAGTGATGGTTGTCAATATCACAGATAAATATCGTTAACTCGAAGGAGATTATATGTCATATGTTCAATTTTTCGCGGATTAGCCCGTGTTCGCAGCTGCAATCTTGCATTGAGTGATTGAGCATATTTGCGTGTGTGCGCAAGCCAGAGAGTTTTTGTCATCGTTGGCAATCTTGGCAACACTATACGAACAAAGCGGAAGTCGGAAACGGAGAAGACGCCATATTGCCTACGCCGAGTCGCCGACATTTTTTCACTGTTCGCTTTGCCCCGATTCGCGGCGCCCGCTAGTTAGCTAGCTGCAGGAGTAGCGATCTTAGTTATTTGTGTCGTTAAATAAATTTTATATATTTGGTGTGAATTTAATATCTCAGTATTTGCAGCTGTAGGTAAGGATTGCGTGTTTTATTTAAATCAAAATTACCATCATTTCTTCGTCCAATGTCCATTGATAGTTTGGTTGCACGAATTCACAAGACGCTTTTTTTTCGTATGCAAATGCAAGCCATGAATCAATTCGGCAATAGAGGATTTGGCGGCCCACCGCAGCCACAAAGGCAGAATAATCGTCGTGGTAATAACCGAGGAGGCTTTCGTAATTCAAGATTTGATAATAATATGCAGCAGAGGAATCAGAATCACGGTCAAGGAGGTCAACGGCCTAATGAGGTACGTCAGGTATGTGCGTTTTAACAAGATAGTACTTTGATTTGATAGTTATCTTTTAATCAGCTTTATCATATACCCGGCTGATGTGTTTATTTGGTTAAAATCCTCAAGACAAAATTGGCGTTTTGCGAGAAATCTACCATGTTGGTGACGACGCCATTTTGTGTTAGCTTGGTGGTTTCATTCATTGGCTGGAATATTGATTGCGAGTGCGAAGCCAAATAAACTTCACGTTTTTTAACTCAAATTGTTGTAAACGACAGTTTTTTTGCTTAGGTAAGACTAATAGGTACCCACCCATTTTATGTTTATTATTTTGCCGGATAAATCCCGGAGGATAACCGTTATACTTCTTTTACCACTCTGTCTGTGTCTGACCTACTTTTCGCAAGCAAAATGGACAGGCCAGCTAGCTAAAGAGAATTTAGCTGTTTACAAATTTAATGTTTACGACAGGATTTACAATCCTATTTTATTGAACTAGCTTTATGCCGCGGCTTCGCCGCCGCTCTTTATCCTACAGTAATCACACATTTTGTATAGTAGCCATTACACTTAGCCATAGTGTAGCTTTCTATCGATTAGGGAATTTTCTTCAATGGACTAGTAGAAGAGTTAACTTTTAGCTTAGATTTTATGTATTTCGGAGGAAGAATCATTATAATTAACTTCTTTTTTAGACAAAGCCCAACCCAATTGTTGACAAGCCTCAACAACCAGTTCAACAAAACCAGCTTCAGGCTAAACCTCAACAACCGCAAGCACCTAAGCCAGAAGTCCAGCAGGCACCCCAGCAACAGGCCCAGCAGCCTAAACAACAGCCTCCGCAGCAGGCACAACAAAAACCACAGCAGGTTCAACAGAAACCACAGCAGGTTCAACAGAAACCACAGCAGGTTCAACAGAAACCACAGCTGGTACAACAGAAACCACAGCAGCCGCAGCAACAACAGCAACAAAAACCTGCCCCTGTTGTTCAAGCAAAGAATGAGTCACAGGATCATGTTGATAAGTCAGTAAATGTTGAGCAAAAGAACCAAACCCAGCATCCTAATCAAAACCAGCATTCTAATCAAAACCAGCATCCTAATCAGAACCAGCGTTCAAATCAAAATCAACATTCTAATGAAAATAATCAGAGGGTAAGTTACACACCAACTTTGGTATTGAAATGAGTTCTACCATGCAGTTTAGAGTTTTAATAATAACATTCTTTTTCCTCAGAATGTCAATGGCAATTTTGGAGGTAACAGACAGAGTGGATGGGGTGGCCAAGGTGGCCCTGGCAACAAACAAGGTGGTGGCAACTTTGGCCAGGGTAACAAACCATTTGGGCTCAAACAAGGTGGTGGCCCTGGAGGTCCCCCTCGTAACCAACAGCGTGGACCTAATAACATGCGTGGACCTCAGCAAGATGGAGGAAAACCTGTTCAGAGGGAGGTTAGTATATGACAGAGAGAGGCTCTTCGTTTGACTTGTGGCCTATCAGTAGATTAAACTAATCTTTTTTATATACTTTAAAATATTGTGTCACTTGCTTGTTTTCTTTTAGAACTCTTGACCACTACAACCAGTTTTAAGCATACTTAATTTTTTGGTCTACTGATAAATAATAAGAACTTAATAAACTTGTCACTATGACTATTTTTTATGTAAAATATACTTAGCCCTAATTTTTATTGTAGGAACAAATGCTAGCACACAAGCTTAAGGACTTGGTGGGACCTTTGATTGATTTGCCCACAATTGACCAATCTGAAGTCAAGTTCAATGGGAGGAGTCGCTTGTACATTGGAAATCTCACTGGTGATGTTACTGAAGAAGAGATTACTAGTCTGTTTGCTCCCTTTGGTGAAACAGCAGAATTATTTATTAACAAAGAGAAGAACTTTGGATTCATTAAAATGGTAAACCTTGTTGTATAAATTGCATTATTAGATTCGCTTTTTTGATATTTTTATTTAGCACAACACAATTAAAACAAAACAATTAAAACTTGTCTCTTTTCCATAGGATTACAGAGTTAATGCAGAAAGGGCAAAAAGGGAACTAGATGGCAAAAATAGAAGTGGGAGAACATTAAGAGTCAGATTTGCCGCTCATAATAGTGCAGTCAGGGTAAAAAATCTACCTCCATTTGTGTCAAACGAACTTTTGTATCGTGCTTTTGAAATCTTCGGAAAAATTGAGAGGGCATATGTGAGGGTAGATGAACGAGGAAAAACTCTTGGTGAAGGAGTAGTAGAATTCGCACGAAAACCTAGTGCTTTGGCTGCTATTCGTAATTGCACTGAGAAGTGTTTCTTCTTAACTTCGTAAGTAGTAATTTTTTCCTAAATTATTATTTTTAATACTGCAATAAAAGATATTTTCCTTATGCACATGTTATGTTTTAGATCACTTCGTCCTGTTTTTGTGGAAAATTACGAGGAACCTGATGAGTTTGATGGTGCCCCAGAAAAGAATTTGCCCAAAAAACATCCTGAATTCCTACGGGCGCGTGAGGTTGGGCCACGCTTTTCTGAGCTAAGCAGTTTTGAGCATGAGTATGGCACAAGGTGGAAGCAACTACATGAGCTTCACCGCCAGAAGGAGGAGGCCCTAAAGAAGGAATTGGCTGCAGAAGAGGAAAAATTAGAAGCACAGATGGAGTATGCAAAGTGAGTTGAATGTTTTTACCAGGCTTCATGACCGCAAAGATGGTTGTTTTCAACACATCTTTTTCCTAACTTATATGATAAGATTTGCAGTAAGTTTTCAGTATAGGTTTTATCTTTCTTCCCTTGGGACTATAAATGGATACCTGTATTATTGGTGGATAGTAATAAATCTGTTTGATTTCAGGTACGAGCATGAAACTGAGCTGCTCCGCGAACAGCTGCGGCAGCGCGAGCAGGACCGCGAGCGCCAGAAGCGCACCTGGGAGATGGCGGAGCGCACGGCGGACGAGCGGCGCGAGACCGAGCGCGCGCAGCTGCTGCGCCAGGAGGAGGAGCTGTCCTCGCGCATGCGCCACCAGGACGACGAGCTGCGCCGCCGCCAGCAGGAGAACACACTCTTTGTGCAGGTAAGCACCATTCTCCGAGCCTAGCCACGGGCACTTCTAAACTATGTTATTTATAACATAGTTTAGAAGTGCCCGTATAAACGTACTTATAAATAAGTCACATTATGAAAAGACAAGCAACAGGGAAACTATGTACTGAAACGAAAATGTTCTAATCTTTTGTAGACATCGCAATTTAAAAGGGTGTAAATTATTTTGCCTAAACTATTATATAAGTAAGAATACAGAACAGAACCGGACACAATTTACATTTGTTCTATTGATTTTAACTTTAAAGCGGGCGCGCGCTTATTTGAAACAGATAAAATAATTAGTTTTTTATATATTATTTATTAGGGTCAAGTCTGTTACGCAGAGCTTCTTAATAATTTACGAACCTCTGTGTAACAGACTTCACCCCGAACTTGACGAAGACTTGACCTTTTCTGCGAACTACTGAACAATAGGTCGCAGAAAACACTGGCTGGTGGTGTCGATAAAAAATTGCGTGATAATGGTTTTCTATTGGTGAATGAGCATTGAGCACGTGCGTATGGCACGCGCCATTTGCGGTGGGCCCCGTCTATTTTCATTCTTGTCGCGTCCTGTGCTTCATTCTCATCCGCATGGACATCTGCAATAATTATTGCGGATGCAGATGTTCAAATCGATGCGGAAGCTCGGCAATTGCGGATTTGGATGCGAATATCCGCAACATCCCTGATTTAGAGCACCAATTAAGCAAAATATATTTATTACCCTGATTTAGAGCACCAATTAAACAAAATATATTTATTATTTTTTTAGTTTATAATTTAATAAAAACAAAGTTTTAGAATAATTAAACAACTTTCCCTGGATCAGGAACCAATTTTGCACATCAAAAAAATATCTGATTTGCTTTTTTATTATTATTTAGATTGATTTTTTCAATAAGTTGTTGAAATCAAATAAAAGACACCAAAGTCATGTCAAGTTATGTCTAGTTTTCTTCAAAATCAGTCTTCTCTTCAAGATAAAATTAAAAGGCGCATTCTTTTCGAAGCCTGCGTTGAGTTGAGACTAAGAAAAAGGGTTTCTGTGCCCCTCGGGAGGCGCGATGAAGAAAAGAATGAAGTGGTTTTCGCGCGTAGTGAACGAATTACTGTATACTAGAAATGAGAAATATTTGTAACTAGAAATCTCGATATTATAAAGGAAAATGTATGGAGTGCGGTCGATTAGGTCAGGCCTTTGCAAGGTTAAAAAGGGCTATGTTACCTGTAAGGTTTTCATATGTATCACATACCACGTAAATTATAATTAGACTTTTAATTTCAAATAACACAAGTTAACATTCAAAATAATTCTTTAACAGGCACAACGTCTGAACTCCATGTTGGACCGCCAAGAGCAAGGTGTTGGCATGTTTGATCAGCAGCAACCAATGGTGAGTAATGCATTTTATTTACAGTCGTCTGGCATGTCAGGCTACATGCAACATTTTTAAATGATTGAAATGCCACATGCTAAACTATTCAAGTAAACAATGCCATGCGTTATTCAAGCATATTTTTTGCCTGTTAAAATGTTTTATATTTTATAACCTTCGATAATGATTATCTGAACAAACATTATTGTATTTATAAAATGATTAATATTTCGACCCAAGAACATCGACACATTGATTTGATAGGTTCTTCTATGTTATCAACTGATTCCAATGTGAATAAGTTAATAGAAATTACGTTACGTAATTCAATTATAATATGATGTATCACTAACTTGTATTGTTACATTATGATGACACTTGCATCATGCAAAATGCACATTATGGAAAATATACAGTAGCGTGTAAGCTTCAGGTCTGTGTCATTAAGAGCACAGATGTGCTAAAAATGTAACGAAATATTCATCTGCATAACGTTATTTAGTAATTCCGTTTAGCAAACTCTTTTACCAGTATTTACTAAGGAACAAATTTTTCGGGATTACTCATGCTTTCAAAATTACTAGATGTTGTGTATCCACATTTATTTCGATTAACATTTATCTGCAATTGAGGAATGGAATAGGGAACTGCATAGAAAACAAAAACATAGAAACAGATTTAAGGACTGACAATAGCCATACAAAACAGCGTGTACGCATGTTTAAGTTATCATTGCAAACGTAGATGTTGCTGTGAGAATCAAATTTATTATTCTATGCATATTCTAATGACAAACTAAACCCGATGCGAACTTGAATGCGTACTGTTATAATGCCCTTCAGACCGAATTTCGGTCACGGGGCCAATGTCAGCGGCGTCTAGCCATCGGTGGCGCGGGAAGATTTTAGTGCATAAGCGTGTGGGCAAGACAGGAGCCCTCACTGTTCCCATGCTTGCTCCTCTTTACTATATTGCTGTATAGTCATTTATACAGTAAAAAGCGTGAGATATATCAATTTAATGTCTGTCTGCAGTTTACGAGGCCTACGTAACGGTACAATGACCTCTCTAGTCGGCAGTTTTCTACTGGAATGTAAAACTATGCTGCTAACGCTCACGGCGTATAGTTATGTTACTGTAGCGCCCCTTGGCCTATATGCGCTAGGCTAGATGTTACGGAGGTGGTTTTATCTTAACCAAAAAAGTCTGAATTTATATATTTGGTTTGTCGGAGTCTGAATCAGAACCGAAGTCGGCGGCAGGAGAGATGTGTTAAGATTGACATTTTGCTAAAAGACGTTAAACATAAAAATAATCAAAAATGTTAGATGATAATCACATCACATCATCAGCCTATTAATGTTCCCACTGCTGGGACACAGGCCTCCTCTCTGTGGGAGGGGATGGGCCGTAAGATGATAATATGAGGTTGTAAATTAAATCTCTGATTTAATAGTGTCGGAGCCGAAGTCGTAATCGGAGGTATAATACCAAACGGAAGTGCCGACTTTTCGGAATTTTAGTCGAACCTCCGTATCATATCCCTAGTATAAGCCGAATACAGTTCATTTTTTCGAAATCCAAGGTACGCTCTAATGTATGGAAGTTGTCAATTAAAAATTATTTTAAGCATTGTTTTGAAGTCACGAATCTATGTAACTATGAAAGCATGTAAATACCCCGTAGGAATACTCGTCTTATCTTAAAAAAATGATGAAGGGGCATGTGTTTTTGCCAAAACTTTAAATATGTGTACCACAAATAACTAAATTTATTTAGCTACAAACATTTTGATTTGAAACATTTAATATTCCAGTCTTAGTAATAATGAAAGAAACAAATCTTTTAATTCGTTAGCTCTTTAAATATGTGTTTTTTGGTGTTTTCCTACACTAACAAAAAAACACTAATATAAAGAGTTTTCGACACTTTCGAAACAACCTGTTTACTACGACACCATATGATAGATCTCTCTACAGGGTGGGCTCATTTTGAAAGACATCTATCTGCTAAAAATGTTATTGCCTTTAAACGTTTATGATTGACAATAACACTAAATGACGCACATTATAATCGCGTTGCGGGCAACGTGATATACGACCACAACAATCAATAATACATACATTATAATATTAATTTATCTACTTTAAGTCATTACAATTAAGTGGACATACAGTATTACACTTTCATGCCCCTAGAGAAAAGTGTGATGCTACTTGATATGCATCAGTTAATTGAAAGCTTTGAAAAATAAGTAGCCAATTAAGTATAATACCCATCGACTTTTTTTTATTAAATCCTTGCTTTGACATCAGGCATGTGTGCGTTAACCTTACGGTAAACGTGCGTAACCTAATTTGAATCATCCGTTGTCTTCAGAAATCGTCCGACGTCCTATAGTTCGTACGACATCCAGTGATTCGGATTAGGCGTACCGTGACCGTGAGAGCTTATCTCCACTTCTGAGTTAAGAGACGTCGCGTTCTCGGGTGCGGCTATATCATAACTTTGCTTTCTTTCAGCGAGCTTTTACAAACATACAAAACGTATTTATACTATTTAAACAAAAAAATCCTTCTATACTAATAGCCACCAGTAAATACAAAAAAAAAACTCTTATACCTGTTTACAAAAGTCGACCATGCCGCACTTGCTGATACATTATTGATAAAAAATTGTGTCATAGTTATTTCTTTTTTTTTTTTCTAAAAATCTAGGGGATGCATCAGCAAGTTCGAAAGTAGCACCTCGGATACCTATATATTTTTATTGAAAAGTTCGTGTATGAACATCAAAAAACAAAAGATTTATAAAACTTAAATTGCTGTAAGATTAAGATGTGAAAGGTTTGTTTTCTGATACTTGCATATCGTATGAAAAAAAAGAACTATTTAAAATTGGAAATGTGACCTTTCCTACTTACCTTCAGCGAAGCTCAAGATCATTAACCATATTACTGAAGATTGAATGAATATGAAACAGGGGGACGATTGTGGTCCCCTTACCCCTGAAAGAAAGTACCGACTAAATAATTATTACTATCAAATGATTTGTTCTCGGAATGTTTGGTCCCTAGTAAATACTTAGAATTAGCTGAAATTATTACATGAAAACTTAAATTATTAAGCCTTAGGGAAGATGAAACGTGTGAAACTTGCACTGATTTAAAATCGTCAAACTGGTACATATACTTGGATATTATTTTATCATATTTTTTTAATTCTTTTAGCGAAATTGTATTAGAAAGTATTATGATTGCTTACTTAGGATGGAGGCTTCAGAGACCAGTACGACATGCCACGAGGGAATTATGATGACAAGCCGCCAAACCGCGGTTGGGAAGGACCGCGCCAAGTGGACGATTACCCTAACAAACGTCGTCGTTTCTAAACCAGCTCTTAATGAGCCCAAAGTGTGTTTAATTTTACGTTGTCTCTAGACTATGGAGCAATTTATTTGGTTTCGTGGTCGTTGGTTGGGTACAAATAATGGGTATATCTTTTTGGTACGTAGTCTGGATGAAAACTTGTTTTCATAATCTTTTATTTGTACAATCGCGTCGTATATACGTATATACCTTCGTCAGTTTTCAAATTCTCTCCTTAATCAAGTTAAGACACAGTATGATAACCTTTTGATGCTAACGCGGTAAACAAACTAAGCTGCTTATAAAACTACATTTTATGAAACGAAGGACTATGATAAATGGTTAATTTAGTATAAACCTTTCACAAATGTCATCAAACTAAAATCTTTGTAATGGACTGGCAATTTTCTGAAATATTAATCAAATCTATTTTATTGCATTACTAGCGCTCTGGCTTTTCTCGGGTTTAACAATTTTTATCTATATTAATTATTACCTATCTGGACTAATGTACCCCTATCAAATGGAGAAATTATATATTATATAAATTCACATAATTAGCAGTCTCTTTATAATTTTAGTTTGGACTAGTATAAATCAGTGTCACATTTTTATTAGCGACTGTCTTCTGTTGAATGTCGACATTGACGCTATCACAAAACAAGAGTCGAAAAAGTAGTAAAGCACTTAATATCGTGAGCGCAGCAATCGAAAACAGATCGGGTGGCGAATCTTTTTAATCGTTACTTTACTTTCCACATTTTCAAGTAACTTGATTATATGAATTGGTCTGACCGGAGGAGATAGGTAGTATATACTTACTAAAAACGTTGAGTTGGTATTACCAAATAATTTGCCCCTTATTTTTCCTAACCAAGGACTAAAATTTGGCACTACGGCCGTTAGCATTGTATCACGTTAATGAATATTATTTTAAGAAAAATACTTTATAAATATATAATGAAACATAGCGAAAATTACTAGTTAAGTTATTTAGCTAATGAGGTATCTTGATTTTACCGATCTGACATGATATGGTATTGTAAATTTTATGACAATTCCTTCACATAAAGTAATATAGGCATGAAAAAAGGTGGTTGAATCCGACCACTAGTTTTAAAAATGTATAGTTTACCTACATTTCATATACACATTTCAGTAATCTAATTAGTTCTAATTTTAACATTCCTGATTCTGCACTGCACCATTACAATGTTAGTAAATTATTACGGGATCATTTAAATAATTAAATCATCCGAACTATCCCAAAACCGCGTATAGCGCAATAATGTATTTTATTTGATACAAAAAAAATATCAAATATTTGAACTTAACCTTCTGAAGCACACTACTATTTTTAGTGTCATTTAGTTTCATAGATATAATACATAGTTGTTTAATGTTGTGTAGTAGTTTTGCGAACGCTTTTGAATATCAGTATTTCATCTTGACTTATAAAGAGGCCATCAATAATATATTTCTTTTAACATTTTGTTGCTACTCTTGTACAACATTTTTTTTTTTATTTGGGCCGCATCAGACTAATAATAATCTGAAGAGCCTTTGTAACTTGCATTTGTTTCTTTCAATGTTAATTTTCTAGAAAAGTGCGCTCCTAACGTAAAGTCCGTAACTTAAAAACAATCTGCCGTTACCGTACCATTACAGAATGTGGCTAATAAATCTTAGTACATTGGGCTTTTATGCTGAAATAAAAAACCGAAAGTTGAAAATGTCTCAAATTAAATACTTTTCTGCTAGTTTATCTATTCAGTTGTCGATATAAGGAGCTAAATGAAAAGGACTTCTTTGAATTTGCAACTACCGTCGTCGCTATGAACTGCAATACTAAATTGGCTTCCTATAAGTAACATTATGTTGATGCTTTATTATTAGATGACGTTTCCCCCTTCGGGCGTGAGTCATAATAACTTTATGTTAATTTAAACTTTGTGCATAGTGAATTGAGTGTGAAAAGATTTATTTAATATTTCGTAAATTCGTTTTTTTTTACGTCGTAAATAAACTACATTATTTAAGACATAAATTTTTCATTCGTATTTCTAGACAACCCATTTTCAATGTGAATTCTTCGATCATTTCGCCTAATATCTAATCTACTGACTAACACAGGTATAGTTTTCATCAAAGCGAAGTATCGGCGTGGGAATGCGTTATCGCACCCGGGCGATCGAAGGTGGGGGCGGCTTCTACAGTATATTCGAGTTTATTTTTTGGGTGTGTTGCTGTGTGTGTCAAATTATAAGTAGTACGCCCTCAACGTATATAAGGTACCATTCTGAAATCCATATTAATTTAGAAATGGATTTCACCATTATAGGCGCTTAAAACTGATTCATGGAAGTACAACATACCGAGTTCGGACATTTAAACACTGCCCGCCGCGAATAGGTCTATTATTTTATGGGGTATAAGTTTTTTCTCACATGCGGAAAGCATAGAATAAGAAATGCTTGTCTCGGATAGCTAAAGATTTATTTATTTAACTTTGTTGACTTAAAACCTGAAGAAATAAAGTTCGATTTATAATCGTTTTTAGGGTTCCGTACCCAAAGGGTAAAAACGGGACGGTATTACTAAGACTGCGATCCGTCTGTCTCTCTCTGTCTGTCTGTCCGTCTGTCACCAGGATGTATCTCATGAACCGTGAAAGCTAGACTTCTGAAATTTTCACAGATAATTTATTTCTGTTGCCGCTATAACAACAAATACTAAAAACAGAATAAAATAAATATTTAAGTGGGGCTCCCATACAACAAACGTGTTTCTTTTGCCGTTTTTTGCGATAATGGTACGGGACCTTTCGTGCGCGAGTCCGACTCGCACTTGGCCGTTTTTTTTGTAATTTGACAGTTTACTTGACAATTATTTATAACTGCCGCGGTCAAGAGTAAAATCATTTTCAGTACAAAGACTTTTCAGCCTTGAAATTGGTCATTAATCATTGTTTATATTTATTATAAAACGAAAATATTTTTTTAAAAGTTTGTTTTTACATTAAATTACAATTATGTAAGTACATTGTAAGGTTGAATCAGTTTCGCATTCACCTGACTACCTTTTTTTGTCATAAACTGGCATCAAATTCAGAAACATTTTGTCATCATATTGGCATCAGCCTAACTGTCAAGTTATTGAATACGATTAAAATTCAAACCGTAAGAGAATGCGGATTGCAAGACTGAGCTCGAAAATTATACCAGCCTGTATAGTATAGTGCCCTAATGCAGGGCTTGTTTCATGCCTAATAACAGATTAATTAAAAGAAAGTATATTAACATTATCAATTATTTTTTTCTGAATTAAGTATTTGGAGTTGACAGCGTTTGAAACCCTACTTAAATGCCTAACGTCAAAAGTTTGACTAAGACGCAGGCCACATAGAAATGACGTCGGGCGCGGTCATGGCACGGGCGGCTTCCTATTCCATTCATTTTTCATACAAAATGCATGGAAATAAAGCGCAATTTAGAGCACACGGTATGTCGTCATAACCACAAGCAACGCCATACCTAATTAATACATAGGGCATACATTATTACATGATTTTATTACACCAATGAGATATTTTTTTGTAAATATCTATGTGTACACAATTTAGTTTAGAGACCATGCAGCTGCAATTTTTTTTATTGCTATGATAATTACTAATATACTAACATTATTTCATGCTATAATCACTTGTAAATAAATACTCATTTTGCTTCCCAATAATGAATAGGTTTTATAAATCATTTTCCTTTTAAGTAACAGGACCTGTATCCTCGAAGATTTTTACTCAAAATTTCAGAGCAGATTCCGAAAGTAAGATGATAGTGATCACTATATTTTGTGATAGTTTTGGATTTAATTCTGAGATTCCGTCAATAACTCATGACGTATAGGTCTATAAAACTTACCGACGGCTATGAAGTTTGCTTTCTGCTGCGTACTACCCCACCCCTCAACGCCGCTGTTACTGCACAGCGACTTGCAGAGTTATCAGAGCCGCCATTAGCATTGATTCTACCTGTAATACGACCAGCAGTACATAAATGCTAACGAGGATACATTTAAAGCCTCCTTTGACAAAATAATTTATTTTTAGGGTTCCACAACAATATGAAACAAGGAACCCACCCTTATGGTGCGACTTTGTCAGTCTGTCATAGTTGCTTATTACAGGCACTACTAACGTTGTCGGCTTGAGGTTTAAATAATGGTTGCGACTCAATTGTAAGCGAAGTCAGTCAAATATATTCAAAGTATTTTCCTCACCCTTATCTAATATCTCCTAAATCTTAAATAAATCTGGTTAATAGTTTATCTTTTATCTATTAAAAAAATACAGGCAACATAAAAAAGATCTCTTTAAATAGTAGTTTTTGATCAAACAATCAAACTACGTTTATAGCAAACTTCGTTATGCGGTCGCGACTCATGGCCTATACATCTATAGGCTATTGAACGCGTTGATATTGTAAGAGGGTAGCTCAGAGAGCTCTAAATAATAAACAGAAATTATTTTGATATATTATATTGTATCAACAACATGCCTGCCCTAAGGCGGTTTGTACCGAAGGGACATGCAAAGCATATATATAAACAAAAACATCGTCAATTATTTCCTTGTGTTCCGATTTCAATCACCTTCCAAAACTAAATATAGGTATCTGTTGCCAGTCTTATAATAGAAAAGGAGGTCGCCTCTAAATAGGTGAGAAGTCCTCACATGAGCTACGCGCCCCTACGAATAGAAGCGCAGACTCATATGAAGTGCTTCTATTCTACGTTTTGAAAGGTTACATCAATCCTTCCTAATCCTATATGCTAATGCATAGATCGTTTCCATGGCAATATTTCTTATTTTGACGACTACTCTTGATTGTCAGTTCGCGAGGAGCCTGTTCTCCTAATGTGAATAATAAGGTATGTATCATTCAAATTCTGATATTTCAACACTTAATGAACTTGGAGTTTCACTTTAAATATCGGCAAAACTTGCTAACCATATAGTTTTTTTTTTGGAAATTCAACTTGCGGAAAATAGGATTATCTTATATTTTTGAAATCTCCAATTTCTTTGGCCAATTAGTCGTTTATTTAGGTCATTAACTTTATATGGACTCTCAATTGACAAAACTAGTGTTCGTAGTAAAGGATCTTAAAAGTACAAATATTTACCTACAGCATTTTTTTTATCAATTTCGGTGCCCAATACGTTCGTTACCTATTTTGTCATTAACTCCTAACGAATAAACAATAGGTAATATGCATGCAAAAATATGTCATATCTAACCAGTTTAAACGATAAATATACAAAAATCAATAACAGTGAAAATAATGAAAATTTATATAAAAACAATCAAGTTAAAACAATTTTAAGCAAATAATTAAATTATTTGTCCCTCTCGCAAAAAAACAGTTTTCTATGGCAGCTGTGTGGGCGCGCAGTTAAAAAGTTCGCATCGAACTTTGACGTCAAGAGTCCGTGTAGAACTTCTCTTTCTAATGGTCAAATTTGAATATTAAATAACTCTGGCGCTGATGAAGATATTATAAAAAATCTTTGTTTACAAGAACTAAGTTTTTATTTAGCAAACAAAAAATATGCATCCCTATCATCAAATGAAGCAATGGATGTTTGTTTGGATGGTTCTTCTGGAAAAGCTCTTTTCATTGGTGTATCTTTATTAGATACCGAAAGCCCAACTAGCGGTCCAATTAGTTTCCTATTTTGCTCATTAACTTCAAACGAGCTAACAATTGGCTAAAGTAGCAAAGATTTTGTCTAGAGAGAAAAAGGTAACATTCTCGTGCATGCTTTTTTCTTTTCTTCTCTTTTTTTTCCTATAAGTAAGCACGCCGCGCACGTCCCGACACTGACTTGAAATCTTTAATGAGAGCAGGTCGAAAGAAAAGGAGGATGCGGAGGTTCAAGTCACTAATAACATGTGAACACGTTACTTTGTTTGGGTGAAACTATAGTTTTTTTTACTCTTATTTCGAGTCATGTTCATTGACGGCGCTAATTTTCTTCTGACTCTTGTTTTATTTTGCAAGTTTTTATTTGATACAGCACAAACATAAGATAAGCTTGCCTTGTTTCAAGTTTAATATTATCTTACGTTTGAAATTTTCATAATTTATCTGTCACTTCGTTTTTGTTTATTAAGTTCGTTCAAAAGAAAATTAGTATGAAACATGTGACGGTTATTGGTAAGTACGATAAATGTAATGTTTATGTTCGTTTAGAATCTAATCGCATTATTTATGCGGATTATTTTGTGTACATCTAAACTTTAGATGTACATAAAATAATTGTGATTTAATCATTAACTGCATTCAAGTTAATGATTCATTTTACTATGCTTAAAAATAATTATTAATTTTACTATGCTTGAAAATCTAACTATATTCTGTCCACCAGGTTAATCACTTTTTGACAGATAGAACT
This sequence comes from Orthosia incerta, assembly GCA_948252205.1. Taxonomy (NCBI): domain Eukaryota; kingdom Metazoa; phylum Arthropoda; class Insecta; order Lepidoptera; family Noctuidae; genus Orthosia; species Orthosia incerta. The sequence goes on along the minus strand of OX411753.1, from coordinate 21,050,285 downwards.
AGTGATTGCACCAAAGTAACATCGATTAAGATTTGAGTATTGATTATATAATTGGGCAAAGTATTTTGGTAATAATAAAAATGGTGCAGTTTCTGTCTTTGTTTTTAGGGTTCCGTACCCGAAGAGTTCATACGAAGCCCTATTGCTGTCAGTCACGTGTCCGCCTGTCCTTCGTCTGTCACACAGTTTTTACAGCCAAACGGTTGAAGCTTAGTCTTCTAAATTTCACAGTATAAGCATCTTGACCCAAAATTTAAGAAAATTTTGACCTTGCCCATCGGGGGAGTATCGTTGTTAAACATTTTGTTCCGAAATTTTTTTTAAATTCCCATTGACTTGCGAACTTGTAGTTTGGTGATAAAGTTTATTATTAACCGACTTCAAAAAAAGGAGGAGGATCTTTTACGTATATTTTACTAACAAATACTAATTACCAATACATTGATAAATCAAATTATTCTTGAAATTCCCTCATTTTCCTATTACTACCAACTCTTATTTTGCGTTCAATATTCTACATTTGGTATGGAACCCTAAATGTGCGAAGTCCGACAAGCACATGGCATATTATATATTAAAAATATAAAGATATAAATTCCATAACCACCGTTTCTATAACATATTTCTTGTTCGCTGTGAATGCCACCACTAAGTAAGATAGATATAATGCAACCGTAACACGCATACGCGTACCCACTCTTTTTTTGTTGCAAAACCAGACTTACGGTATTATAATGACTGTAAGAAGCCATAATTAAGATTAAGCAATTTAAAATTGTCTTTAATACTCATTTTAAAGTTAAGTAACCAGGAAAAGTTACGTACTAAGGCAACTTTCAAAAAGTGATTAACCCGGTGGATAAAATATACCCTTTCTACATCAATCTGGTTAATAATTTCGTCTGTTAACCACAATAAAGGTATTAAAGTATTGTGTGGTGTAACTTTAAATGATAGATTGAGGAATGATTTACAGTACAAATATTTTCTTAATGTCCCTCGGCAAACTTAGTGTGTTTGTCAGTCGTCGGAATTCTATCGGGTTGCCCTTTGCACTTGGTGCAGACCGGACGCCCTCAATCAACTTGGAAGTATATAGAATTGTTAATAAATAATGTACTGTTTTAACATAATGTAATTTATTTAAAAAAAAAAGCGTGTTAAAATGGGGGGAAGCTGCTATTTTTAAAGCTCTATATATTTCACACGGAAATCAAAACAAAACAACAATAAAGTACTTAGTCCTGAATTCAAATTGTTATACACGATCAATCTAATAATTGATGGACATTAAAATTATCGAAAATGCGATGGTTGCCGAGGGACATTAAGAACATATTTGTACTGTAATAAGACAACGTTGTGGTTTAATAGAAGATGTAGAGACAAACATTTTAAAAAAATTGCTAAGATGGTTTGGTCATGTTAGGAGGATGAATGAAAGGCGACTAATAAAAGGAATAAAACAACGTTGTGGTTTAAAAGAAGATGTAAAATGCTAAAATTAAAAAAAAAACTTGCTAAGATGGTTTGGCCATGTTGAGAGGATGAATGCAAGGCGACTTATAAAAGGTATGTACAAGGTAGACGTGGTGGTGGTGGCACTTAATGGTGATAGTCTTCAGAAAGGCCAGGTGCGCAGTATTCATAACCGGCGTGCGTATATGGCTAGATGTATGGACGTGAGTGAAGCAAAATAAGTATGTAATGTAAGGATCGCAGCAGTTGGCGTTCTGTAGTTTCTGCCTACCCCCATGGGAGAAGGCGTGAAAATGTATGTACTTACGTAGTATTAATCTGTTTATTTGACATAATCAATCTGCCGAGCCTTTTTCCCGACCAAATTGGGGTCGGCATCCTTTACCTTTATGTACCAGTATTTCACATGGAGCGACAGCCTGTCTGACTTTCACAACCCACTAACTGGGCAACACGATACCTCTTGGCAAGACCTGTGTCAGATTTGTATGCCTTCTGGCTACCGTAACGACTGTCAAAGATGTTCAGATGACAGCCGGGACCAACGGCTTAACGTGCTATTCGAGGCACCGAGGAGGCACGGTATGTAACGGATGGTTACCCATCTACAAGGCAACCTCGGCAACCGCTGCTTAATCTTGAAGATCGGACCCATGCGGCTGTTATAACTTGGCCATGAGCCCCCCTGTTTAATTGACAAAAGATAAAAAACAATAACCAGTTAAGTCAGTAAAACACTTTTTCGAAATGTGGTCCGAAGATTTTGGACAATCTTTTTCTTCAGGTTTGCAATTAAGTTTGCATATGTAAAGTTTGGAAACGTGTTATTATCTACATGTGCTTCTTTTTTTACAGGATTACCATTTGATTGAATGTATATGTGGGTTTTAAAAATATCTTTTCTCAAACATGCTTGGCAATTTGAGCATTATTTCTTTGAGATAAATCTAAATTGTTGTACTGGCCAAATACGCGAAATGCGAGCAGCGGCCGGCAAGTTGTACGAAAAGCCATATAAGTTGTGGTTTAGCGGCCAAATTAATTACATAGAACATTTAATTTAAACGATCTTTTACTCCGAAACATGGTAACCAAGGAGGTAACTTTCAAAGGTTTTATTTAAATTTCAAACTGGCTTGCAAATAGAAAAGTGTTTATTGAAAAAAAAAAAAAACAAATGAACACTTTAACGCGGGATAAAATGTTGTTATTCGTCATTGATTTTGAAAAGTAATTGTATTTGATAAATGAGTTGTAGGTACTGCTTAGTTTTAATTTCCGCGCATTATTTGAGAAAAGTGCTATACAAGCCTTGGCCACAACTAGGCATTGTTGGACTTACGTCTGTGTGCCTCGGCCCACATTTACACGTTCGTCCATTAATGCCTCTTTTGCTTGCCGCTGCAGTAATGTACTATAGCCACAATTTCGCAAAGCCTTCATTATTCTTCTACACCGGCAAATCAAAACTTCGATCAACAAAATGGCTATACTAGGTACTCTTTATTTTTGGTGTTGATTTGTACTCTTCGTACGTTGCTGTTGTTGATGTTGAGCCTAAAGGCGCGTCTGGGCTAGACGAGACGAGCACGAGCGGAGCCGTTCGCAGCGTCAAGTGTGGACTTACAACGATCACTGTCCTCGAACGCAGTGTGCTTGCGTCTATTGGCGAATATGGCAGAGTTTGCTATTGTAGCTACTGCTGGTGCTGCAGCGATTATTATTGCCGAAGTAAGTAAAAAAAGCTAAAAGGCCAAGACGATGGGGATCTACAAATTTATATAAAGAAAGATCCAGTCAACAAAATCTAGATTTGTTAACCACTTTGAGAGGTCAAGAAGCAACTGGCCAATTTAATAATTAATTGCAAACAAACATCTTCTGTCCACGTTTCCATGATGCTCGAGCGGTTGGCTAAACGTCTGTCACTGAACACGTCCTTCAGCGCACTGCGAGCGCGATGTAAATCCCTGTCTTCTTAAATAAACCGACAATTGGCGGAGCACAGTCGTGCACGAACCAAATGCTCGAAGCGGCTCGTTCGAGGCTTGTGTAAGTAAGTCCACACTACACGAGTTTTTGCTCGGCTCGTGCGCCGCTTGTGCTCGGCTCGTCTAGCGTAGACGAACGTTTACACTGGGCCTCATCAGAAGGCTTGAAAATCACGCTAAGGGCAATGGAGAGAGCTCTTGGAGTTTCTATGTGTGATCAAATCAAAAATGAAGACATCCGCAGGAGAACCAGGATTACCGACATTATCCGAAGAATTGCCAAAAAATTGCTCGCAGATCGTATGCTCGAATGGGGCGAAAAGTTCTGGAGTGGCGACCGCGTATCGGAAGACGCAGCGTTGGAAGGCTTCCTTCTAGGTGGACCGGTGACCTGGTTAAGGCTACAGGAACCAAACTATGCGAGATGCACACAATGCGACTCTTGGGGGAGTCCTATATACAGCAATCAACTTTCGGCTGAAATGATGATGATGATGGTGTACGTATGAAGCATCCCAGAGAAGTATTTTTGGCAAAACGACGCGACTGTGATTGACGGTAGTGATTCTTTCGATACGATACGAAATGCCAGCGTGTTCCTAGCTATATGGTTAACCCATATGTATTAGCTATATGGTCAACCCGTATGTATTGGGTATATGGTTAACACGTATGTATTGGCTATATGGTCAACCCGTATGTATTAGTCAAGAACTTTGGTTAAGTTTACCACTGCTGTCTGTCTGATTTTCGTTCAAAATTCTCAGCGATGCCAACACAGAAAGCTGGCCTTGGCACTATTTTTTTATATGTTTTATTGCCTGTAATACAAAATTTCCAAAATAACAATAATGGCTGTCCTAGTCGTTAGTTCCCGATTAAATGTAGGTCTAAACGATTAACTCTAGAATGAAAACATTCCTCGAGTTGCATTATATCGATTTGTGTTTCGATTTGCATTGTATTGATTAGTGTAGATACATAACATAATCATGAAATGAACGATGAGTTCAATTGTTCTAAGCCTGACAACACAATAGAAATTATTTTATAAATTAGATATTATTTTAATTAAATTAAGTCTAATAGCAGTGGTCTCCAGGTTTTTGGGTACAGACAAAACAAAACCCAAAGGAACAAATTAATACATAACTTTTTCTAAAGGTATGTCATGCCTAAAAAGTTGATTTGAACTTATAATTATTAGTCAATCCGTGAAGGCATCAAAGTTCAAAGTGACCTGTTTCTTAAAACAGCAATTTCGTAGGTATCTAATATTCATGTTTATCAAATTAAAGTACTAAATTCTGTTACATAATCGTATTTTTGAACGACGTTATAGATAGATTGGATTTGAGGGTCAGCTCACACACCGAGACGGGGCGAGATACAACATCGCGCGACTTTTTAAGTTTGCGTTACAATTTAGAACGTTATTTACTACCTAAGAAAGGTATAAAGGTGTACCGTCGCGAATAGGTTTGAGATGATATGGATACAATTCTAGCATATTAACTCAATATTAACTTGTACGATTTCGTCATTACAAACGTCTCTCTTGTTCACTTCGACGTTCAGTCATAATTGATTAGTACTTTCTCCTATTGTTTTGACAGTAAAGAACAGACGCACTACGGACTCAAATCCATTCTCGGCACTTGTATTTTCAGTTTTATTTTTGTCATTTGACTTGATAACTATTGAATTTGGTTAATTTTGGACTCCTCGATCTTCCTGTTTGATCATTAGTGCCTATCGTAACAAACCGTACTTGGTCCGCTTGATTTGAGACTTCTTGAAAAAACTATTTCTCTTTCCTTTCGAGGATTTTTTTTTCAATATGAAATATTGAAAAAAAAAAACACTTCTTTAAAATAATGTCATGTTCCGATGAGACACCTCACCTTAGTTCACGAGAGTTATACATTATTTCCTGGCTAGTAAATCCATTTACCTTTCGAGGTTTGTTTTTGAAAATATTGGTTGGTAACCGCCAAAAGGTTTTACTGTAGTTTGCCTGATATTGAAAAAAAAACACTTCTTTAAAATAATGTCATGTTCCGATGAGACACCTCACCTTAGTTCACGAGGGTTATACATTATTTCCTGGCTAGTAAATCCATTTACCTTTCGAGGATTTTTTTTGAAAATATTGGTTGGTAACCGCCAAAAGGTTTTACTGTAGTTTGCCTGCACAGCTTAATATTTTTTCCTCAGTTTAAATTAGCAGTTCTAATTTTACATTGAAAAGGCGGAGGATTACATGAAGAGCAGATTAAGAAACCGCATTTGCTTCAGCGAAGACACCTAGTATATCTGTCTGTCTGACACTCTGCGGCAATCTCTGAGTAACTGGTAAGTTATGAACTAAATGCAACACGTCTTCATAACCTGAAGTAGATTTAAACGATTTGCGTGCTCTACTTGAGCATAAGGTACTAGAAAATAATATATTATTATGTAATTAATTAACAGTAGGTATAATCCCCGGCATGTAACTTGGCAACGTTTTGGCGTATTGGGGTAAATTCGCGCCTATTGCGCGATCTGACTACCCATTATATAGAGCGAACGGAAAGTGGACGCGACGCGATTGGTCAGTCGATCCTTGTGTCAACTGACCAACCAATCGCGCGCTCGGAACGTTCCCAACGCCCCGCTTCACAACCAAAGAGACCTAAAAAACTACTTCTGCGCATCTAACGACTCTTGCCAAATTACGTGCCTGAGATTATAATCATGTTACCGCATAAGTGAGGTAACCGTTAGCGCGCCCATATTCAAAATGTATTCTGTAAATTGTCTATGCTCAGTTACCGGCGAAATCTGGTAAGTTTTATTATTTACACTTGTTCCAAGTAATGACCTTCATGCGAGAGAGATAAAAATAAGGATTTCTTCATCGGTGCTATTCGATATGAAGTAGTCCAGCAATTTCGCGTATTCCAAAATACCGTAACAAAGCTGAGCTTAGCTTAACCGAAACAGATGGAACCAAATTAAAAAATGTACTCATGCTACTAACATAATATTCATAGAATAAATGAATACATCAAAAAATCAATCCAGAAATCAAACTCAGATCCAGTTTTACATCTCTTATTCATAAATATAAATAACCAATATATATTCCAAATGCAAAGATGAAAGAAATACCTCTATCATTTTATTTCAGGAATAAAAGTGCCTTTTTGGGACAGTAACCTACCATAAGTTTTTTGTACCTGGACTACTTATTTACATTATTTTTCGGCCGTGTTATTAATATGTCGTATGTTTGCTGCTACAGATAACGTTGTGGCTTTAAAAGTTATTCTATAATTTATATTTATGGTTTTTAATTATTGTATCTTGATCTGTAACTAAACCAGAAAACAGTTTCAGTTTACCCATACTTAGCCACTACTAATTCGTACAAGATTTAAAAGATATTTTACATGGAAATTTATTTTTGAGCCGGTAGGCTACTCCTTTGCATCCAGCATAATTTACTTACATAAAAAAGCATTGATTGAAGTTAATTTGGTTGCGCACTACAACACCATAGAGAAGACATGGATGATGGAAATGCTTTTACTACTTTCTTATGTCTGCTTACTTGTGGTTACAAGAAGAACCGCCCACTTTTTTAGATATATAAAAAAAAAAACTGTACTACATTTTCCTTTATTGGTTATCAATATCACAAAAAGAAAGGACTAATCTGATACTCTACACCACAAGCAATTTTACGATAATGTTTTTTTACAGATTATATTATGTATAAAAACCGAACCGAACTTTACCTGTTATAATTACCTTTTAACATTATTGTGCATACTTGCGTTGCAATATTATATTCCATAAACAATACAGCTAAATAGAAAAACCAAGTCTGTTATTTTTATTTAATTACTTATTTAGTTAAATAAATACTGTCAAATTTAGTATCAACAAAGTATATTTTTGTAGATATTAGGGTATAGGTACATAACTAGATTCAGAAAAGTACTTACGATATAATATATTCTTCTGAATTCTTGCTTGCGTTCCTCGAAATGAGAATATTTTTAAGAACTAACTTTTTTCATATATGAAACTTCTCAGTAATAATTACTTGATTAAAATGCTGACAGTAGAGTGGACAGCATGGTTCAAATAATTATATACTTTAAAACGTATATGTAATCTAATTAGTCATTAATTTCGTCGTTATTATGTTCACAGGTATCCGTTTTTAGCTAGACCCACCCAGGAATTGATTCAGGTAACTATTGAATCTCTAATATTGTTGGAAAATAATAATATTTATTTGAGACACGAATAATTTTTTGTTTGATGCCATTATTAATTAATGGTTCCTGAGACGGTTTCTCAGTATCACTAGATGTCCACAGTAATCTAAATACCCCTTTATGTATACATAAAGGGATACTTTTTTATTAATTTTATTATTCGTTGAAGCTGTTAATTATTCAAAATGATCTCTTAATAACTATATTTATGTTTGAAATGACCTACCTAGTACAATGTAGTCTTACAAGATTTGCTATAAATGTGACTTTGATTTCAGATGGCCAGGATCGAAGCCTTGACAACAATTTATATGTAACTAGATGATTTATGCAAGGTGTGTATTTGATGTCTTTGAAAGCTGTTACATAAATAACATAAAATTAATTCTAAAGTATGATGATTCACTCATTTTTGTCTTCTTTTCCCGTCTGATGCATACTGATGCATAACCATTGAAATCTGATATTTGAAGAAAAGTCGTTACACTTTTTGTATTTTGGTTTTAGAATAATGTAACAATATACTACAGGCTGCCTAGGTTTTTTGGCAATGTTTCAGAGGGTGAAAGTTACTCATGAATATGAACAACTTGTACTGTTCCCGTTTTACGAACAAACTGTAATACCAACAGAAAAGCTGATTTTCTTGTTTGATATTCATGAGTAGGTTCTAAAATATTGTCAATGAAATAAGTATTTCTGCTTATTAGATTTTGAAAAGAATGTGTAATGACTAGTTTTTCAATAATTTTTAATAAAGCTTTATTTATTTATGAAACTCGAAGCAAATTCAAAGCTCATAACGTTATTGTTTTTTCACAGTGCAAAGAAAATGTCGGCGGGTCCCCCCGGCGTTTACTGTCCGAGGAAAATATCTATCTCTATCATAATAATGAAATGTAGGTAATATGGATATTCAACACAAAAAAATATTTATTTTTAATGCTTCAATGATGATTCTATTTTTTTGTCTTCTTTTCCCGACTGAGGCATAATGAAGTATAATGATTAAGTTCTGATGTAATTACTTTTATTTCGAGATACGGGTTCCGTTTTATCCTTAGAATAACACTTATGTTTTCTTTTTTTACAGATCTCGAATGGAGAAAAGGCAGTGAGTCAAATAAACAAAAGAAAATGAAAAAAAAAATATTTTGTTAATTACCATTTATTCAATGATTACTTTGTTACCAACTAAGCATAATATTTTTACATACCTTTGTGTCTACGTAATACCTCCACATTCTTAATTTATAGGTACTTCTCAGGTCTAAAACAATTACTTCTGAAACAAATTCCCATATGTTAAAATGAGAAGTATTTATACATGAAGAAAGGATAGCATTACAAACTTGTTTGTATTACTTGTAATGCTGTAGTGAAGTCTATTATTTCACCTATAATATACATTCCAATCCAATAATATTTTGTTTTATTCTGCTCTTACATCGGTTTAGGAATACTTGGATCTGGAGGCACTAAACTCTTTTGTAATTTCTTGTGGGGGTCCTCCTTGAGAAGTGCAAGACTAAATTAAGTTATATTCCTATGCCCAACAGTTTTCTTTCATTAGTGTTTGTGAAAGCGGGCTTATAATAAATACTTACTAATTTATTCCACTCGTTCCACTAAAATCCTCTAGATCAGTCCCGGGGATTACACAGCACTCAATGTTCCACTACGGTCCCCTATGCTGGGGATTCTCTAAGTACTAATATGTGCTATTCCTTTCTAGTCCCTTCTAAATAAAAACCGGCCAAGGGCGAATCGGACTCGCGTACGAAGGGTTCTGTACCATTATGGCAAATGTTTATTATATATACAGCCTAGTAACAGACTGTATCAGACGGACCGCGGAGTCTTAGTAATAGGGTCCCGTTTTTACCCTTTGGGTACGGAACCCTAAAAAAAATACTTACGTAATACGTATATGAATCTGATCCGGGATAACAATGACGTAAATTAAAATTGAAAAAAAGTAGGTAGGTACCAAAAGCGTTGGAAAATTTCAGTCGCTCGGTTCACTCGTTCCACTAAAAGCCCCTAGACCAGATTACGTTTATTTATATTTTTACGAAATCAAGGCAGAATTTAGGAAATTATTGTAAAAACTTCATGCTCAATTCAATTCTTTAAAAAAAGAGCGCCTCCCAGTGGGTAAACAATGAAGACCCGTAGTCTTATTGCGTAAGTGAATTCTCCAAAGCAAACAAGTCGTTTCTTTCCCATAAACGACTTTACGTATTGCATATTACACTCTGAAACGGAAAGCTTATGCTCCTTTCCATTACCAATATATTGACGTAGAATTTATTGTAAAGAATTAACGAAAGCGGAAGAATCACTGACCTCTATCATACAAGTACGCTGGACTACATATATTAGATGAAATGACAGTTGATTTTTGTGCCGAATCAAAGCGCCCCACTCGAGGTTCTCAGGAACTAAAATTGGCACATTTAGAGATAGGTTAATACCGATATTTCTCAAGATTAGGTAATACTAATATATTCGCCTGGAAATATTATATTATTTTAACTAATACGAGTATATGAGTATTAGTAATATTTTTAAATTACACTAATATCAAAATAGTAGACTTGGCAAGGCGTATCACTTCATATTTCTACTGTATTGACTTCTCATAATATGTTGCAACTAAATATCTTACATTGGTATTAGTGATGAATGTTATATGAATGCCTAATAATCAGTAATAATATGTTAAAAAGCAATGTTTAATACTAAATTCTGGAATCATCATCATGATCATCCACAGTCCGACTTCGCCCACTGCTGAGCACAGGCCTCTCTCTTCTTGTATCAATCACCTCGTTCCTGTATGGAATTAATTCTGGAATAATATCATGATAATTATAATTGTATTAACAAATGTTTTTAATTCAAACAATTTATATCTGCATCTGAAACAGAGTTGAAAACTGATATAAGTCTTCACGTCCCTGGAATGCGATGTCACTCTTATTTGCACCTTAACACTACAGAGACAGGATCTCAGCGATGAGAGCGAGAAATATGTCCGTTGTAAATTATTATCCATCTCATTCGTACGCAAATATTTGTATGAATGATGTTCCAACCGAGTGAATCCAAACTATTGTAAATGTAAATATTAACTAACTAGTATACTTGAGCGAGCAGATACTTGCTCAAATATACTAGTTTTAAGGATAAGTTGTTAGCCTATCCCCATATTTAAATCTCACTGATCTGACAGTAATGCGCTATAACTTTAGTAGCACGCTATCCACTAGTTTATAACTTGCAATCTGATTGAAAGTATTTTTCAGTTAACATTTACAGCAAGTTTTCTATTACTTAGAAATTAATCTCAATTAAAATAATTGGGATTTTCTTGTTCTCCTAAGTATTAAATTATTCTCACGTATTTTTATATTTTTTATACCGAAGGCTATGTGCCATCTCTAATATTAGTTCCATGGAATCTCACGTTAAGTCACGTTGCTATCAGCGCCAAAATGGCGAAAATCTAATGTCTTAATTTTGTCATCGATAATATGAAGTCCAGCGTAGAAAAAAGCGCGGGAAACGTTCGAATTGATAGGCGCGATTTTTTTTCCTTGTTACAAAAAAAATGATTTATATTGTAAATAGTGGTCAGGAGGGTGTAGTTTGTATATAACTATTTTATTTTTAGTATTTAATTCATTATTTCATCTTTTTCTTTGGTAAGTCCTTGAATTTTCTGTTTTTGTATGGAGGAGCCCCCTGACCCAGGGGGCTCAGTTCCCCAAGCAACATGTTTTATAACTTTACCTTCAAACGAATCAGACATGGAAACAGATACATCGATCTGTTCCAATAACACAGTTTCTGCTAATCCTACACGCAAATTAAAACGTCCCCGCACTCACAAAACCTGTCGCCATTGCAACAAACGCCGGCGAAAACGCAACTCAACTGCGGAATGTAAAGAAACGGACTGTACATGTGACGCTATTGATACTATAAATGAAAAGAACCAGATTCCTAATTCTCAAATCTCTCATCCATCGCAAAATATTTTAACAGACCACCAACAAATTGCTTTTTCAAAACCAACCCGCCCACAACCTACGCCAGTAGGACGGCTAACCTACGAACATACTGATCTAGCTCCTTACATCGTTCACATTCAAAGAGAATACAATAACCCTAATGACTCAGTATCCTTGCACCCGGTGACCTTTGGAAAATTCCTCAGGAAAGAAAATTTCCAAGGTATAGTTAATGGCAGCTTAAAAAAAATAGGAAGGAATCGAATGTCCCTTACTTTTACAGATTTCGACAAAGCTAATATATTTTTGAACCATGAGAGCCATAAAAATAATGGGTTTAGAACCTTTATACCCTCATTTAATATCACTCGCATGGGCCTCGTTAGGGGCGTTCCGTCAGAATGGTCTCCAGAAGAGGTATGTGACAACATTTCAGTGCCTATTGGTTGCGGAAAAATCCTGAAGATCCGGCGTTTAAATTACAGGACTGTTGTAGATGGCTCTCCTGTATGGAAGCCATCACAAACAGTAGTCCTGACATTTGATGGCCAGGTGTTGCCTAAGAGAATATATATGTGCTACAATGCTCTCCAGGTTGATCTTTATACATACCCTACAATACAATGTTACAACTGTGCCAGGTTTGGACACACTAAAGTACAATGCAGATCTTTGCCCCGCTGCTATAAATGTGGTCAAGCACACACAGGCGAAACATGTAAGATTAGTGAGGACAAGGCTACCTGCTGTCACTGCTCAGGGTCTCATTTTGCGACAAGCAAAAGTTGTCCAGAGCTTGACAGACAAAAACGCATAAAACGTTCCATGGCTGAGTCCTGCATTTCATATGCTGAAGCTAATAAAATACACCCACCTGTTGTAAGATCATATGCTGACATTGTATCAAGTCATGCTTCTAGTGTAGGCCGGTCTTCTAACAACTTTCCTACCTCATCTCCCACACTGTTATCTCCAGTAAAGACGACATCATACAAAAAGACAATTACTAGACAACCCAGTCCACGTCAACATCATCCATCCAATCACCTGTCCTCACATAAAGAACTGACCAAAGACTATCAAATCCCCTGTCCAGCCAATGGCTGTGCATATACAGACCAATCAAACAAAGAAAATCCTCCATCTATAATTGATGTAATTTTGACCCTAATTAGCTCCCTTTCACACTCAACAATTATTAAACCTGACCACGTTGCATCCATAGTTGAAACCTTGAACAAACTCGTACTCACTCATAATGGCTGCCACCAACAATGTGCCGAATAACTTTAATAATGCTAGCGCTGTATTGTCTTCATTGCATTACCCCCATGTGGTGCTGCAATGGAACTGCCGCAGTGTAAATGACAAAAAAGCAGAACTTTCATACCTTTTGAATAAACACTGTCCCACAATAATAGCCTTATCAGAAACCTGGCTTAGACCAGGTTCTGTCTTCAAAATAAAAAGTTATTCCTGTCTTAGAGAAGACAGGAGTGACCGTTATGCTGGAGTAGCTTTACTTGTTAAAAACAATATCCTTTATAAACCTATTCCTCTTCCCTCTCATGATGATTTTACAGCAGTTGCTGCACTTATTACTAATATATGTTTCGTTTCTATATATATTACAAAGCCTTCTGCTTCTAGTTTCCAACAGCTCAGCAACATTCTTCAGACTCTTCCTAGGCCTCTCATTCTATTAGGTGATTTTAACTCCCATCACACATCTTTTGGCAGTACAAAATCAGATATCAATGGACAGGAACTTCTCAACTTACTTCACGAACACAATCTCTGCCTCCTTAATACAGGTTCTCCAACTCGCCGTACAAATCCTTCCCAACATCGCAGCTCCGTTGATCTTTCAATCTCATCACCTTCCTTGGCTTCTTCTCTTACTTGGCACACACTCTCTTCTACCTATTACAGTGATCACTTTCCTATAATTGTATCTTTCCCTGGCAAGAAAGTCAAAGCTACTCCAATCAAACCCAGACTTAAATATAAACTTGTAAATGACAATTGGCCTAAGTTTAAAAACTACATGGACACTAACATTTCAGACTTACCCAAAAATAGTGACCCAGAAATATGCTCTAAAGAATTTACCAAACTAATTATACAAGCAGCTGATACATACTTTCCTATAAAAAATGCCTCTAAGGGCCAAATACCTTCACCTCCTTGGTGGGATAATGAATGTACATTGGCTATTAAAAAAAGGAAAGAGGCAGAGGATATATACAAATTAAACATGACCAACGAAAACTTTAATAATTTAATGGATATAATGTCTGATACAAAAACTCTGCTTAAGAAAAAGAAATTTATGAGTTGGCGAAGCTTCTGTGCTTCCATCTCTCCTAGAACACCTCCTTCAGTTATATGGACAAACATAAAACGTTTCCGCACTGGAACTTCTCCAAACACATTTAATACTATTCCTTCGTCCTTAACCGAGGAATTCTTAAAGAATTTAGCTCCTCCTTTTGTTCCACAACAAGATTTAGTTTCTGTTCCTCCTCAAATTTCTTCAAATGTAAGTACTTCATTCCTTGATGGACCCATAACTCTGGCAGAACTCAAAGGTGTCCTATCCTATGTCCGGGATTCTTCTCCTGGACAAGATGGAATTCCTTATTCATTTTTTTCAAATCTTGGTGATAATAGTTTACTCTATTATTTAGAGGTTATAAACTCCGTAATTCTGACAGGTGACGTTCCGGAATCATGGAAGTTACAGACAGTGTTGCCCATTCTAAAACCTAATAAGAATCCATCAGAAAGTACCTCTTATCGCCCCATAGCTCTATCTCCTGTGATAGCGAAATTAGCTGAGCACCTTATAAAAAATAGATTAGAATGGTTTTTAGAAAACAATCATTTACTCCCAGATTCACAGTTTGGCTTCAGAAAGGGAAAGAGCACCATGGATAATGCTGGTTTACTCATTACAGATATTCGTCTGGCATTTTCAGGAGATGAGTCTGTGGTAGCCGCATTCTTGGATATAAAATCAGCCTACGATAACGTTTGCCTTTCAATACTAAAGAAAAAGTTACATAAGTTACAAGTTCCTCCAAACCTAATCCGTTTTATCATTAATCTTTTGTCTGGTCGTAAAATAACAATTAATGAATTGACCAGAATGCTATGGAAAGGGCTTCCACAGGGATCCGTGCTCAGCCCTATTCTCTATGCCATATATACATATGACCTTGAAAGCTCGCTGACCTCAACATGCAAAATTCTGCAGTACGCCGATGATGTGGTTGTTTACAGTACTGACAAATCTATTAATATCGCTTGTGCCTCTTTGTCCAAAGCTTTAGATATTCTTAAGATCTATTTGGACAAAGATGGACTAGAACTATCTGTATCTAAGTGCTGTGTGGTGCTCTTTTCTAGAAAACGTAAGCCTCCTCCAATTATTCTAAAATACAATGGAGAGCCTATTCCGGTAAAATCTCATGTTAAATTTCTAGGTCTAGTTTTAGACTCTAAACTCACTGGTAATCCACATTGTGATTATATTGCTGGAAAATGTGAACGTGCTCTAAACATCCTTAGATGCCTGTCAGGTGTCTGGTGGGGTGCACATCCTTTTTCACTTAAATTAGTTTACAATGCACTGATAAGGAGTGTATTGGATTATGGCACTTTTTTACTGGAACCGTGTAGCGCTGCTGGTATGAAGAGACTGGATGACGTCCAGGCCAAGGCCCTTCGAATCATAACTGGTGCGATGAAATCTAGCCCCATAAACGCATTACAGGTCGAATGTGCTGATCCTCCCCTCAAGTTACGTCGACAGTACCTGGCAGACAGATTTTTCTACCGCATCTTTCAGTTTTCCAACCACCCATTGGTCATCAAAATTCATCAACTTTCAGATTTCATCAATTCATCCCCATACTGGGTACATAAACCTTTACCGCATCTAGTTGTTAGTCTCAGAACACACACAATCATAACTACACCCACACACCACTCTTCAATTTTTCCTATTTTTGAATCAGATTTTAAAGCGTTAATAATTTCACCTGAAATACATTTGAATAATGATATCATAAAAGGTGACGCTAATGCCAACTTCTCTTTTAAAGCTGTAGTTGACGAGCTTTGGCCTCGTTGGCACCATGTTTACAGCGATGCTTCAAAACACACAGGAAATCAAAATGTTGGTGTGGGCATATTCCATTCTCAATACAAAATAGTTCAAAAAATTAAACTACCTCCAGAAACTTCAATTTTCACTGCCGAATGTTTTGGTATTTTTAAGGCCCTAGAATACGTCCTTCTAATGAAACTCTCCAAAACAGTAATTTTCGCAGATTCCATGAGTGCGTTAAAGGCTTTAGCAAAATTTCCCTTTAAATCAAACAATCTTTCCCCGGTAACTCTGATGTCAAGAAATTTATTACTAAAGTGTGAAAGTAAGGGATATTCGGTGTCTTTCGCTTGGATTCCTAGTCATAGTGGAATTATTGGAAACGAAAAAGCGGATCAATTAGCTAATGAGGCCATTGCGTGTGGCGATACGTTTTATTTTAAAATCTACCCTCAGGACTTGAATGCTCTTCCCAGGGTCCGTCTCAAGGAATTTTGGGGGGAGGCTTGGAAGAGCAGTAGTCAAGTGAAAGGCAAGTATTACTTTTCTATTCAACCTGAAGTCCCTATTAAGCCTTGGTTTTTTAAAACAAAGTTTGGTAAAAGAGCTACTTCAGTATTGATACGCATGCGTTTGGGTCACGTGTGCAGTCCTGCACATCTCGCTCGGTTTCGCATTATCGACAATGATACTTGCGAGTGCGGGGATGAGGATGCTGACACGAATCATATTATTCTTAGATGTTCACTGTATGATCATACTCTGCTATATACAAGACTATCGATTTTAGAAGTCCCATTTCCCACTAGCATACCGTGTTTACTGTTTGATAACTCCATTCCGATATATAAAGTCTTAGCTTCATTTATCGAAGCTAATGACATAAAATTATAACATAAGTAACTATTCAATAGTTTAATATAATTGTATTTAGTAATTTCTAGATTATTAATTTGTTTATTAATTTCATTTCATTTCTTTCTCTTTCCCTTCCCTTTGTTCCTTCCTTGATCATTTTCTCTGAATGTTATTCCCGCCCGTCCGCGATCTTTATCTTACCCATACGTTTCCCCGTTTTAATTATAAAAAAAAAAAAAAAAACCTATTCTTCCCCTGCATTTCCTCGTCTTTCCTACCCATACAAGAGATGATGCAACTCAAACCTGAGAGATCAAGACTAACTTCACAAGAAGAAATTAATAAAAATATAGAAGAACTGAAAATGAGAGACAAAATCAGAAATAACTTGACTCTGGCAAATGCAGAAGATGTGCGAAGCCAAACTCCTCCGATGAGGATAAAAAAAAAAAAAAAAAAAGTCCAGCGTACTTGTATATTAGAGGTCAGTGGGAAGAATCGAGATAAAACGTCACTATTGGTATTGTGTAATGTTCGAGTTTGATGAAACATAACGCAGTAGATGAACTTCAACTCAAAGGAGGATGTTTGTTCTTTTTCCAAATTAGTTTCGCAATACCGAAAAAGTTGAAAGAAATGATTCTGATTCTTTGAAGGGATCGACTCGTTTGCTTTGGAGAATTCACTTACGTAATTATAATAGGCTGCAGGTGACGTTCTCAAAGATCAGTGGATTCGAGAGTCACAATTATTGAAACTGCTGAATGGGCCAATATCAGTAGGTCATTTTCTAGAAATGATGAAGTAAATAAAAATTGAGGGATAAACAACTTTGCAATTTTAAAGTTATATAAGTAGAATTATCAAATGCTTTAGATGGGACTCGAACCCACGTCTTTCTGAACGAGATTCCAACTACGCCGCCGAGCGCTGCACTGGGTCGATCGTGCGAAAATTTTCAACGCTTTTGGTACTTTTTTTTCAACTTCTACCTCCTTATTACAAGCTTTTAATTAACTTACAATGTATGTGTGTATGTTTGTTCGGGTCAAATCTTGCAACTGAATTTTAAAGCAGTTATCCTCCACCGATTAAGATGAAATTTTGCATACACGTTTAGTTTGGATGACAATGCGTGGTTAGATAAGTGACGTCATTCTAAATCTAATATGGCGGACGGCCCAAGATGGTGGACTAGTTATTTTTTGTGCACTGCCAAGATATGTGTACGTTACCCCAACAGGAAAGTGGCTCCTGGAGTGATATGAGTGGAACGTATAATTAGAGCGTAATCTGCTGTGAATGTGCGCTACATAAAAAACATGTGCGTGTCGTCGTTTTTGAAAAAAACGGAAAAAACGTTTCCTGCTAGGGTAACGTCGTTCCAGCAGGAAAATTCTAAACGAATGATCGGAGTGAGAAATATTGTGCATGGGCAGAGAGCTTATAGTTGTGCAAGAATGTGCGCTGAAAATATAATAAGTGCGTAATCAGGTTTTCGAGATATTGCATTTCCTGCTGGGGTAACGTTTTGCAGAATCGTGTATCTCTGAAACTATTGTATGTGCGCCTGTAGAATAAACATACACGAGTAGCTCTTGATTTGTGCGTATTTGTGCCGGAATTAGATTTAAGAAAATATTTATAGTTTTCAAGAAATCGCACTTTTTTGAAAACCCGAAAAAAAATCACAGCGCCTAAATGAGAAAACTTATAAGCTCGCTGAAAACTGTAATCAGTCCATCTTGACGCTTGTATTAACCATAAAAAGTTTCAAAACTATACATGCTTGCGTTATCGAATAATATTGCTAAAAGTCAAAACGACGGTGTCATAACTTTGACGGCAATATACGAGAAACTGGCTCAACCCAAGATGGTAGGTGTAAAGCACAAATAAGAGAGTTTAGTCAAAAATATAAAGTGAAAATATTCAGCTTGGAATGTTTCGTGTCCGTTACCGAGGCCAGATGTTGTCGAAAATGGTCATTTGAATCTTATAGATAATTAGTTTTGCGGCTTCTGTAATTGTTGCGCACATTTTTAAATTTGTTGCGCTTATAGTTTTTTAATTATTTCACAAAAACATTTCCTGCTGGGGTAACGTTACCCCAGCCAGACCTTTTTCTTTCTAATGGGAATATTTAAATAATTACTAGCTATAAAATTAGTTGTCTAGATGAAGTAAATGTTGTGCCTTATTTTGTATTTGTTCTTTCATCGGTTGCGAAGTTATTCGAGATTTTGCTGGGGTAACGTTTTTGGTTTTGCTAGATCTTTGAAATGGTTAAGCGGATTCTTATCATATTTTGTACATGGCTTCTTAGGAATTAGTTTAAATTTGTTCTGCAATAAAAAAACCAAAATAATACATAGCTTAAAGGTTATTTCATTAAATAGAAAAACACTTCAATTGGTCCCAGCACTCTCAATAAGAGCTCTAAAGACTTACTTTAAACGTTATTTTAAAGCTTGTAACTGCCTTCAAATGTATGTGAAGTCTCATTAGTATCCTGTAAGTATTTAACAAGTTATGATATTGAGTTCTTCACGAGCACGGTCTTGATGCGCGCGGTGTTATTTGGCCACTGGATTGGATATATGAACTGAATGTTATGTCAATTATTAGTTTTTTAGTTCAGTTGTATATCAGTAAAATTTCAGCTCAGTACATTGGATAATTAATGAGATAATACGATTAAAGTCATCAGGAAGTGAATGACCGTGGTAACCCGACCAAGTTTAGGTGGTTACGAAAAAGCGAAAACGCAAAACATTATGGTACCTTCTAAAATATGTAGGATAGTGTTACAAATATAGTACAGACATGTACACAAGTTTAAAAAAAAACTACGTGATTATTAAATAATTTTTATTGACAGGTAATTTTGAAACTCGAATCGTCATCTATTTGCGAGTTTATATCAACGCGAGTGTCGCAACAAGGTAATTATGGATTTCTTAAAGTCTACGTGTCCAAGGAGTTTGTGGAAATAAATAAATACCTACCTGTTGCGGTAGTCCCGACTCCCGACATTGATAACGATAAAAATCGGTCGCTAAGTCATGAATTTCATTAATCAAGTTTCAAGTCATATTTTGACAATATATACACAAAAACCTTCCACTTGAATCAATCTATCTATTAAAAAACTGTTTCAGAATCCGTTGCGTAGTTTTAAAGATCTAAGCAAACAGGGACAGACAAACGGGAAGCGACTTTGTTTTATAGGTACTATGTAGCGAAGGATACATATGTCGTTATCATTGTTGAGAATTCCAGTCTATGTAATAATTAAGTACGAAAGAAAAGAAAATAATAAGTTCCTAAATTTAAATATTTAAGCCTTAAAAAAATACAGTTTTAGATAAGTACCTAACAACATGTACCTACATATTAATAATAATTTTGCTACTATTTCTGTAGTTACATTATACAAGCTTACCTTGTTCGTGAATTCATCAAGCAGCCTGCACCATAACTATGATCATCAATAGAAGCACTCCACATTAGCAGTAATTCGCCACACTTATTATTTTACATTAGCTCTCACGCACTCTATAAATATTTGCAAAAACAGGAAACGGAACTGCCGAAACGCATGCGCACTCTACAAGATGAATTATGTGATTACGGAGCATGTTTAGTGCGATATGCAAACAATGCGCCCCTTCACCCCACCCCTTCCGCGTCCCACCGAACGACATGTTATATCAGTGATTTTTGATAAGTTTGTGCAACTGGAAGATAATAATAATGTTTTCATAGTACAGATATTATTATATTATTAATGTATTTAACAGTGTACGCGTCTGTACCGAAATTGTAAGGTGTATTATACTAAACATTTCAAAAGATAGTATAATGTTCTGCGTTTTCGCTTTTTCGTAACCACCTAAACTTGGTCGGGTTACCACGGTCATTCACTTCCTGATGACTTTAATCGTATTATCTCATTAATTATCCAATGTACTGAGCTGAAATTTTACTGATATACAACTGAACTAAAAAACTAATAATTGACATAACATTCAGTTCATATATCCAATCCAGTGGCCAAATAACACCGCGCGCATCAATACCGTGCTCGTGAAGAACTCAATATCATCATAACTTGTTAAATACTTACAGGATACTAATGAGACTTCACATACATTTGAAGGCAGTTACAAGCTTTAAAATAACGTTTAAAGTAAGTCTTTAGAGCTCTTATTGAGAGTGCTGGGACCAATTGAAGTGTTTTTCTATTTAATGAAATAACCTTTAAGCTATGTATTATTTTGTTTTTTTTATTGCAGAACAAATTTAAACTAATTCCTAAGAAGTCATGTACAAAATATGATAAGAATCCGCTTAACCATTTCAAAGATCTAGCAAAACCAAAAACGTTACCCCAGCAAAATCTCGAATAACTTCGCAACCGATGAAAGAACAAATACAAAATAAGGCACAACTAATTTTATAGCTAGTAATTATTTAAATATTCCCATTAGAAAGAAAAATGTCTGGCTGGGGTAACGTTACCCCAGCAGGAAATGTTTTTGTGAAATAATTAAAAAACTATAAGCGCAACAAATTTAAAAATGTGCGCAACAATTACAGAAGCCGCAAAACTAATTATCTATAAGATTCAAATGACCATTTTCGACAACATCTGGCCTCGGTAACGGACACGAATGTTTCGCATTAAGTAGATTTATACACAAAACTAAACATGTAAACAACGGCTGGTTATCCGACCAAATTCGAATGACTACAAAAAAGCGACGGATTCATACATAACGATGACCTTCTTAATTGGACGTATTAAACCTAAGCTGTTGTCCGTACAGTCGCGTTCAAACGTTTGGTGATTTGACCTAATTTTGGGGGCTAATTAAAAAATACATTAAATGCACCTTGTGACCATAACAAATGAAAGAGCTTGTTGATGTAGAAATTATTATTTTTCTTCTCTAAATTATGTTTCTTAAAGTAATAATGGCATCAAATTACAAACCTATTAATCTCAAATGAATTATCTCAAACAGGATTCCGTATTTCCGATTTCCTTTAGGGTTTCGTACTCAAAGGGTAAAAACGGGACCCTATTACTAAGACTCCGCGATCCGTCTGTCTGTCTGTCACCAGGCTGTATCTCATGAACCGTGATAGTTAGACAGTTAAAATTTTCACAGATGATGTATTTCTGTTGCCACTATAACAACAAATACTAAAAAAAGAATAAAAAATAGTATATTATGCAACTAGTGAATAAAGGACGGTTTTAAAGCGAGGGCCATAGATGAATCACGAACAAGTAAATGATTCGTGATATAAATCCGTGTTATTCAAGAGTTGCATAATTTTATACCATGACTACGAGAAAAAGAAAGATTTAATGTTTTATTACCTTCAAAATTTACAAAAAATTTGAAAACTCAGTGTTTCACATTTTTTGTAAATTGAAGCTGAGCTAACAGCATCTGTTATTCAGGGGCTAGTGACTACGTCCGTTACGTTACATAATTATAATTAATTAACACCAATACAATTAATATTAGAATTACAATCCAAATAAGTATTCACTAAACATCCCAGACTAAAATTAAAATCATGAAAATCAATATTGAAATCCTAAATATTAAAAAACTGAAAATTAAATCGATGAAGAAGTTTGAAAGTCGAAAATTCTTTGCACAAGGAGTTTGTATCGATTTGTTGTTGTTTTTGCATTGAGATGGACGTCGAATATAATATATTGGTGTGATCTAAATTCAAACACTAAAACAGTGAGTAAAAGTGCTTTTTATTCACTGTTTTCAGTGTATAAAATAAGCTTTTTAGAGGTGGAAC
Organism: Orthosia incerta; assembly: GCA_948252205.1. Lineage (NCBI taxonomy): Eukaryota > Metazoa > Arthropoda > Insecta > Lepidoptera > Noctuidae > Orthosia > Orthosia incerta. The sequence continues at coordinate 21,027,715 of OX411753.1, read as the reverse complement.
GGTATAAAAATATTTAAGTGGTGCTCCCATACAACAAACGTGATTTTTTTGTCGTTTTTTGCGATAATGGTACGGAACCCTTCGTGCGCGAGTGCGACTTGCACTTGGTTTTTATTAAAAACAACCACCATCAAATTTTTGGTCTTTTAATTACTTTTTTTTACTAATATTATAAAGGCAAATTAAAATGTATGTATTTTAATGAAAGTTGGAATAAAGAAGATAGCTTATACCTTGGCACTACTTTCCTAATGTTCTTACGTAATCAAGTGCCAAACACTTGATTACGGAAACAGCTAGTAGAATGTAATCCAATAATGTTAATTATTTTAATACTTTTCTACCTCAGTGTACTCAGGCACAACACGTTTCAACCGATTCGTGAGTAAAGTTAAGAAGGTCATCGTTATGTATGAATCCGTCGCTTTTTTGTAGTCATTCGAATTTGGTCGGATAACCAGCCGTTGTTTACATATTTAGTTTTGTGTTTAAATCTACTTAATGCGAAACATTCCAAGCTGAATATTTTCACTATATATTTTTGACTAAACTCTCTTATTTGTGCTTTACACCTACCATCTTGGGTTGAGCCGGTTTCTCGTATTTTGCCGTCAAAGTTATGACACCGTCGTTTTGACTTTTAGCAATATTATTCGATAACGCAAGCATGTATACTTTTGAAACTTTTTATGGTTAATACAAGCGTCAAGATGGACTGATTACAGTTTTCAGCGAGCTTATAGGTTTTCTCATTTAGGCGCTGTGATTTTTTTTCGGGTTATCAAAAAAGTACGATTTCTTTATAACTATAATTTTTTTTCTTAAATCTAACTCCGGCACAAATACGCACAAATCAAGAGCTACTCGTGTATGTTTATTCTACAGGCGCACATACAATAGTTTCAGAGATACACGATTCTGCAAAACGTTACCCCAGCAGGAAATGCAATATCTCGAAAACCTGATTCCGCACTTATTATATTTTCAGCGCACCTTCTTGCACAACTATAAGCTCTCTGCCCATGCACAATATTTCTCACTCCGATCATTCGTTTAGAATTTTCCTGCTGGAACAACGTTACCCTAGCAGGAAACGATTTTTCCGTTTTTCTCAAAAACGACGACACGCACATGTTTTTTATGTAGCGCACATTCACAGCAGATTACGCTCTAATTATACGTTCCACTCATATCACTCCAGGAGCCACTTTCCTGTTGGGGTAACGTACACCCAAGATATGGAATATGGGTATCAAATGAAAGGGTTTGCTGAGAAGAATACGAAAAAAAAGCTTAAAAAGAATAAATTATTTCGCCTCACTGTTATCCCGGATCAGATTCATATATGTATTACGTATTGTTATTTCGTAAGTATCTTTTTTATTTAGAAGGGACTATAAAGGAAAGCACTTATTAGTACTTAGAGAATCCCCAGCCTAGGGGATCATAGTGGAACATTGAGTACCTACTGTGTAATCCCCTGGGGGACTAATCTAGGGCATTTTAGTGGAACGAGTGATTTATTCAACACCAAAATAGAATATAAATTAAAGCAAGCTATTGGATATCAACAACATAACATCACACCCGTATTGCCCGAATAATTAGCAGAGGTGCATGTCAAAAAAAAACCTCAATATCGAACAATACAGGTTGTAACGGAGAGGTGTGATCAAATTAAAAAAATCCTTAGTTCCCGTTGAGTTACACCATTTTGTGTTACACTGTTACCCATTGTATTATTGGCACTAACTCAATGTCACCTTTTTTCCCATTTATTTACACTGCAACCTAATAGTACATAATAGGGTTACATATCAAATGACAAAGTCGACGGAGCCTTATTTCTATCTTCAGGGTTTAAAGTAACCTAACACGAAGGAGATAACGGGAGCTGAGTTCGCTCACTTCAGCACCCGTCGTCCGCTTCGGACCTAACCTATCCGTGTCTCGGTGTGCCCTAAGTTCCCGAGTTCGCTTCGCTCGCTCTGCACAGCGATGTCACCTCGTCGGTTGTTCTGCTATTTTATATATGATAATGTACCCCTATTACGTACTATTAGGTTGCATTTTAAATGAAAGTGGAAAAAAAAGTGGCATTGAGTTAGTGCAGTGTACCTAACTAATCGGTAATTTTTATACCAATGGGTAACAGTGTAACACAAAATGGTGTAACTCAACGGGAACATACCATAAAAATGCGCCCATTTAAATGAACAACTTTCTCGAAGTCAGTCAATTCTCAAAAAAAAAAATGTACGTAAATACACAAAATTATGACCGTGACTACCGCAGGACCCCGACGCCAATCGTTTCCATATTTGGTAAATAATTACTACTCAATTGGTACCAATTAGTACTCGAACAACAAAATTAGTACCTTAGTAGTTTTCGAGAAAATCGACTTTGTAGGTGGTCCTGCGGTAGTCACGCTCCATTCAGCAGGACCACCATGAGCGCCGACAGGAATTCTAAGGAGGCATACTACAGCAATTCTAAGTATACAAATAATTACTACTTAACCATAAATGTGATTCATTTCGGAAAAAAAACAGAACTGAAACATTGGTATTTACCGAGAAATCAACGATGATAACTTTCGCTCGCTCGTTCAGCAGGACCACGACTTTGAAGGTTGATTCCAAGTTTAGCAGCCTGCGCCTTTCCTCAAACCTATACCTATAGAAAATTACTACCCAGCAAGATAAAATTGATACCCAAAATTTACAACTAGTACTCCAGTAGTTTACGAGATATACCATGCTATTGGTGGGGTGGCGGTAGTCACTGTGTTAAATTTTCATTTCAAGATTTCTCTATTAAAATCTCTGTGATTTCTTTCCAAATTTATACAAAAATTACTACTCCTAAAGAAGTTATAGCGATCAAACATTCAGATACCTAAGTGTTGTATTTTAAGAGAAATTAGCTATTATTACTTTTCCATACTAAATCTCCCCGTATAACCCGACCAAATAAGTTGTCAATGGCATTGAGCTGTTTAGATGTACACTCGTGTACATAAATTTATGCATTTCGGAATGTTAATAACAACAGTTCACGTTCTATATTTTTTATACAAACTGTGTACCTAGGCACATAACAAAAAAAATATACATTTCGTTACCCATGGCCTATAATACCTGTGTTAATGCCGTGGGTAGGTAGGTACTCTAATAATTATTTTTCCGTATTGTAAGTTCCTAACTTCTGTGTTGTTATACGAATATTATTAAAGAGCGATAGGTATTTCTTATTTATTTCTTTTCTACTGATTTACCATTGCTGCAAGCCTAAGTACCTACGCACAGTGTTTTATAGCCCCAAAAAAAGTGGTGTCTCAAGGTTGGCCCTACCCAACTGGAACGTTTGTCCCAGGTAGACATAGTCGCCCACAATTTCGAGTGTAGAGTCTCCGACCCTGATAGGAGTGGGTGTAACATGGGCATTCAACATGACCTTGGTTTTGTCCATGTTCATCCTAAGACCCACTCTTTCGGAAGCTCTACTGAGATAATCGAGCATTGTACTGAGGTCCTCCATGGTCTCAGCCATATTCATTAGGTATATCGTCGGCAAACCGAAGGTGAGTGATGTACTCGCCATTGGCGTTGATGCCTAGCCCTCTCCAGTCCCGAACCTTGAAGACATCCTCCAGTGCAGCGGTGAACAGTTTCGGAGATATGACGTCTCCCTGTCTCACACCTCGCTGCAGAAGGACTGGTTCCGAGGTCTGATCCTGAAGTCGAACTGACATGATGGCGTTTTTGTACAAACACTTCAACACCTCGATGTTCCGGTAGTCGATTTGGCACCGTTGGAGAGACTGCAGTACAGCCGAAGTCTCGATCGAATCGATGGCTTTCTCGTAGCAAACGATAAACAGAGAGGCAGGTTGTACTCTTCGGTCTTCTGTATAACCGGCCGCAGCATACCTATGTATGTGATCTACAGTGCTGAAGCCTTTACGGAATCCGGCTTGTTCGGGAGGCTGAAATCGTCAAACCTGCGCGCGAGACGATTCGTGGTGACTCTTGAAAACAGCTTGAAGACATGGCTATGAAGTGAGATGGGCCTATAGTTCTTCAGTAGGGCATTGTGCCCTTCTTGAAGAAGAGTACCTACCACCACACCTCTGCACCATGCCTGTGGCGTTTTCCCCTTAAGTATGACGGAATCAAACAGATTCTGAAAGGCCTTAAGTACTGGTTTTCCACCCGCCTTCAGGAGTTCGGCCGTAATTCCATCATCACCCGGTGCCTTGTTGTTCTTAAGCTGTTTCAGAGCCATCCTAATCTCGTACAGGCTGACGTCCGGAATATCTTTGGTATAGTAAACTACATCTAAACTCAGTTTATGCAAATACAGAGTTCTGATTGGTTGAGACCGCTGAGAAGCTACCAATCAAAACGCTGTATTTGCATAAACTGAGTTTAGTTAAAATAATCGCGATTAGTTTAACTGGTGAAATCGGCCCTAAAAAGTTTTGAGCTCTCCTCACTTGCACTTAGCATTCTCTTAATTCTTATGCTTTGCTGCATAAGTCAAAAAAAGTTACCTACCTACCTACTCTATTATTATATCTGAATGAATGATCAAAGGAAAGCCTAACTCTCCAGGCGGGGTGCTAAAATGTTCCAGCTTCCAATCTAGAAAAAAATTTAAGAATGGATAGGTAGGTATTATTGGTTGAAAAAAATGGGAACCTATTCTTTTTTAGGGTTCCGTACCCAAAGGTTAAAAACGGGACCCTATTACTAAGACTTCGCGGTCCGTCTGTCACCAGGCTGTATCTCATGAACCGTGATAGCTAGACAGCTGACATTTTCACAGATGATGTATTTCTGTTGCCGCTATAACAGCAAATACTAAAAATAGAATGAAATAAATATTTAAGTGGGGCTCCCATACAACAAACGTGATTTTTTTGCCGATTTTTGCGATAATGGTACGGAACCCTTCGTGCGCAAGTCCGACTCGCACTTGGCCAGTTTTTTTAATTATGCATTAGTACCGTACCTATTATATGAGGTCAATTTTAGCAGAGGTAAATATTGTTTCAACCAATTTTGCAGTCTCCTTTAGCAACCATTGACTTCTACGACATGAATTAGAAGAATCAATAAGAAAAACGAAAATTTCGTCAACATCTAGTGTGTTTCCAGTCTTCACCGCGAGCAAATTCTGGTTCGCCATTCGTATAAAGATAGTAGTCTCCTCTAATGTTTGTTGAAACTGGGTAACCCATATCAACAGGGTTTTCTTTACATTCGCCATTTTCAAATTTCGCCCAATTTTCACATGGATATGCCACAAAAGGAATTTTGGAGTCTATAGATTCGGCAAAAAATAGCGTTGAACGTCCATGACTACAACCCTCTGAAAATGAAAAAATATTATTTAAGTATATAAAAATAATTTGTAATTATTTACATGTATAGTATATGTATTGAATATTCAAAAAAAAAAACTTTTTACAAATACAAAAGGGAGACGGAAAAGTGCTCATTGTGCATCAAAAAATTTGTCCAATTCAATGTCAATGGTAAACGTGCCCAGAACGCTGGCAGCATTGCCACGTTGGATGGCAATGCTGATTCTCTGGCCGAAGAAAAGGCCAGCCCTCTGGTCACGTGAAGAGTAACAATAATAGATATTATGATTTTTCATAAGGTGGAGGTAGTTTTTCATTCCCAATCTAAAACGCTGCATTGGTCTGTTATCACTGAGGTACCTACCTATTTTAATTTTTTGATCTTCTATATGATACCCGCGCATTTCAGTCGAATAATAACGATCTAGATACTTATCTAACACCTATTGTTATACGTTTCTGACTTACCTATAACTTGTTGCACCCCTTCACAGCCGGGCTGTTTCGCTCGTCCGTTGTTTGGATAAAAGTCGGCGTGACCATAGCTTCTGCGGTACCCGTAAACTCCACCGCAGGTATGGATAATGTCTACAAACTCAGCGTCGCTTTTGTCCAGACGATAATCTGGTGCCATCAGTGGAAGCTCAAAGAGTGGGCGAGCGGGATCCAATCCTGCGAGTTAGCCAACCAAGTGGCAATTATTATAGACCATTTAGATTATCAAATAAACATAGGTAAGGTATAATTTCAAACCTAGATATTTATTTATTTATTTTATTGATAGGCTTGACCACTATCTCACATGATGGTAAGCGATGATGTGGTCGACGGTGTAACACGCTTGCCTAGAAGATACCTATTCACTTTTGACTTAAAAACCTCGAGGTTGTAGCTATCGGGAAACACAAACTCCGGCAGAGAATTCCACTCCTTAGCTGTACGCATAATGAAAGTATTTTCAAAACGTTTATTGCGTATGGGTGGGATGTCCATCATGTACCGATGGCGCATCACCGTACGTCTTTTAGTCCGATGATGAAACGGGCTAGGTGGAATTAGATCATGCAATTCCATCGCACACTCCCCGAAATGCAACCGATAAAAAACCGACAAGCTGGCAACCCGGCGACGATGTTCAAGGCTCTGGATATATAGTAACCTACGTAGGTATTAATAATACCTAGGTTCGATAGGCTACCTAATGTAAGGACATTTTCCAAAATAGATGTGACAGTAAAGTGGGTAGGTACCTGTAATTCGATGTATTCTTTGCTGTGAAAATAATGCTGTATATCCCATGACATGTGCACCTAAACTGTGCCCCATTAAATGCATAACATTTCCATCTACACGATAGGTTCTTGCAATAGAATCTAGCAGTTTTGCTGTTTTCTTGCCCACGTATCTTGTACTAAACGCTGACCACGGATAAGCCGGATTTTTCGCTATTTCGCTCCAATCAATGGTAATGACATTGAAATCGGATTTTCTTAAGAAAGCGTCTTTGATTTCCTGAAGCCACTCCGTCTTCTCGTGGGAAAACCACCCATGCGTCACAACCTTAATGTCATTAGACGAGTTAAAGTATTCGCTTGTAAATAGTTGATTGTCTTGGGGCATTTCTATTTTTTCTGGATCATTGTTCCTTCTACAACAGAAATATCAGGGCAACTGTTACCTAACTGTAATTATTTTAAAACTTTTGGTGCTGGTTGCCATATTGTGACAATAAGGCAGGGACTTCATATTAATGAAGACTGTATAAATATATTTGTATTGTATAAACTCAATTTCATTCATCAAGGTATGTACTTATGTACTTACATATTGTAAAAAGTTTTTTTTTTTTTTAAAAGATTAAGTATGGAGTTTCTTGTGCATTCTTCTCCATTACAAGCTACTTTCCGAATGCACGGTAGAATCAACTATTATTTTTTGTAAAATGTAACGTTCAAAAGTGCCGCTTGGTGGCCTACTTGAAATAAAATATCTTTGTCTTTGTCTTTGTCTTTAAGTGCTGCTCACCTGGTGTACAAGTAATAATTGGCGTCTCCAAATATCATGCCACGTGTTTCCTGTGGTAGAGTAGAGAAGTTCATGGTATGGGTGATTCCTTCATCGTCGTAGAAGTATATCCATTCGTCTCCATATTCAGGCCCTTGTTCATTCTCATAGGGGAGAGCAGTGGTACAGCAAACTGTAATTTCAAAATTACCTGCATTTTTCACCTAATTGTAGCCCGTTTTTAGGCACTGCCCGAACAGGGAATTAAACCAAGTCCCCATACTCAGAACTCGTGCTTCTCTTTAGTTCTTTACAGAGAACTTTCAATAACTCTATGACTTATTTTATTATGTACCTACTTAGTTAAGTAGCAAATTAAAAATAAATACCCATGTCTACCAACTTATTTTCAAAAAAATTGCAACAAACAACAACACGGGGGATTTTAGTAATTCTTTCATAGTTAAGACTGTAACAGTTGTTTACAGCATGAGTTCAAGAGTTCAAAGATCCCTTTTCAGGTTTTCAGTTGTATGTTTTAATACTACACTACACACTGGTACCTACGTATAGAAATAGAGTTTTGAATTAAATAAATACAGATAGTAATTACCTAGACACATGTAAATAATGCAAAGTTTGGAATTCATTTCTACGCGGTGTACCACTACGTTGGCACTAAGTCTTCGACTAATTAAGTGTAATTCGAGACTATCCAAGAAACGGTGGTATTTCTCTTATCAAAGGGAATGTTTTTTTTTTATCACTGCCTACATTAGTTTTTGTCGGTTTCGTGCTTCTAGTGAACATGTAGGGCGTTTTTTTTATAAGGTTGGTTTTAGTATAGGTAAGGAAATATTATTTTGGGTTTTTAAATAGTTAGGAGTAGGAAGTCAACCACGTCAGCGTGTTCTGCTTTAATTTGACATCAGATTGACTTTTGTACCAAAATCTTTAAACAAGTCTTATTTTCCATTTATAATTATACTTATAATTTATTTTATTTAGCAAAAAGAAGAAATACTTATTTTCATGTTATATTAATAGAATATTATGACATATTTCTGCTCAATCTTGTGAATATTGGCCCCGATGCTAGGAAAATCCTGTGTTAATCCATTTAACTCTTTCTCACTGAAAGGAAGTCACGGAAGCAAAATACTTTAGCCACACCTTTTTTATTAGACTTTTACTTGATCATTATCTCTCCTGATGGTAAGCGATGATTTGGTCGACGGTGAAGCACGCTTGCCTAGAAATAACCTAATCACTCTTGACTTAAAGACCCCTAGATTGTAGCTGTCGGGAAATACAGACTCCGGCAGGGAATTACACTCGTTAGCTCTACGCATAATAAATTATTCCCAAAACATTTTGTGCGTATTGGTGGGAAGTCCACCATGTAGGTACCGATAGCGCCTCGATGTACGTCTGGTTGTCCGATGATAAAACGGGCTAGGTGGTTTTAGATCATGCAATTCCATTGCCGTTGGTTCGCCGTCCTTAACCTAGGAGAAAAAGGTTATATCTACTGTCTTTTGTAGATTTATTTTAAATCACTTAAGGATTTGAATTTATAAAAGAGTCATAGAAATAAACAAACAACCCGTAGTATTCCATGAGGAAATTTTTGCACGGAGTAGGTACTTTGTAGGTATACTCGTATGTATTTAGGTAGTTATAAATCTCATGTTTATACCTACATATAATTTTGAAAGCTTAATGGTAATGTTACTTTTGTTCTTCCTTAGGGCCGTCAGAGAAGCCGCTTCAGGGATCTTCCAAACCAGACGGACTCCGAATCAGAGGCAGATGAGTGCCTCTGTGTTAAAAAAAAAATACGAAAACTTTTAAAATTTTACTTTCATTATCGAGAGCGACCGCGCCGAGAAACACGATTTCCTTTAATTTTTGTTCGCGAGGGCTTTTCTTCCACCTCTGGTATAACGCCGCACACGGACTGGCACGTGATCGACTAATTACATATTTTAGCTGCGATGAAGTAGGCGACCCAATTAAGCTTACACAAAGTTGTAAAAGGTCGAGAACATTGTTTTCTTCAGATAATCTATATATATATAAAAGAGAAAGTATGTATGTATGATCCTTATAGACTCCGAAACGGCTGGACCGATTTTAATGAAATTGCCAGGGAATCTTAAGATTGACCCAGCAGATAATCCTGTAAAGTAAGTTTAGTGGCGATCGGAGCAATTTTTTTTTAACTTTAAACGCGGAAAAAGTCGCGGACAGAAGCTAGTGTGCCATATTTATTGCCAGCATTTAAAATTGAGCGCGTGGAGGAGCTCGTGGCTAAATAATAACAGCCGCACGGGTCGATCTTCAAGGTTAAGCAACGCTTGACGAGGTCGGTCCGTGGATGGGTGACCATTTCAACATACCGAGTTTCCTCCGTGCCTGGGAAAGCACTTTAAGCCGTTGGCCCCGGCTGTCATTTGAAGATCTTTGACAGTCGTTACGGGTAGTCAGAAGCTTGAGATCTGACACCAGTCTTGCTAAGGGGTATCGTGTTAGCCAGTTACTGGGTTGTGGAGGTCAGATAGGCAGTCGCTCCATTTAAAACACCGGTACTCAGCTGAATCCGGTAAGACTGGAAGCCGACCCCAACAATAATTGGGAAAAGGCTAGGCAGATGATGATTTATAATTGAGCGCGGGTTTTGTAGCCTCGGTGCTCTTAAATTTTAAACTATCCTAATTGCAACTGTTTCATCTCTTAATGTTACACTAGTCGAAAAAATTTCGATACAAACGTAGTCTTTTTTTTTATTGTGTGTAGGCTTGCGCTTGACCACTATCTCACCTGATGGTAAGCGATGATGTGGTCGACGATGGAGCACGCTTGCCTAGAAGAAACCCATTCACTCTTGTCTAGGGATTACTCCACTGTTTGACGATGTACCTACGTTCAAAATAAAAAGTGATATCAATTTGTCTCATCATTATCTAGCCCTGTATGGAAGCGAAAAAGTAAAAAAAGAAAATATTTGAAAGTTATGAGCGTCGAAAGTTCCACATTTCGACACTAATTTTAACGCATTTTTGGGCCCAAATAAATACCATACGAAGACGGAAAATTGCAAAACGGCCTCCATACAGGGATAGATTAGTAGTTCAACAATGCATATAATTTTATTTTGAACAGATAGATGTAGTCGTTTTTTCATGATAACTAGACTGCCAAAGGTCTGTTTATAAAATCTTGCGCGCTCGGTTTCTTCCTAAATCATTATCCATTTCACTACAAAATTGCAAAAGTATGTATTCGTACGCGAACTAGCTTCCTACTGCTCATTACAGCATCTATCTCTTCTGCACGTGTTGTCGGTTGGTATAAAATTCATTTTAACCCCGCGCACAAAATAGTTCGTGCCGTTGACTAGTGTACCTACGCTTAATGCATCTCTTAACTATAATTATGAGATTATTCAAGTTCATTTAAAAATTGGAGTGTATTTTCGTGTTCCGTGCCCGCTTCGCTCGCTCTTACATAGCATTCTCGCCAATAACTCAACAAAGTATTCCCAAGGTAGGTACTTGTATAAATAAAGGTTCAAATGAAAACCTTTTCGAGGCGAGGAACAAAATTTTTCGAGCTCGCTTAGCTAGCTCTGCATCTTAAATTCTTTTTTCTCTCAATGATTATGCGTTTTAGACTTTTGTGGTTCTTTCCTCTGTTCTCTCATTGTTTTTACTTCTTTCTCCTTCTAAGTAGCATTCCTACTGTAGTTTTCTGTTGAAGGGGAATAAGTGCATGGTAAATAAGAAGGGAGCGATCACCGCACGGGAGCGATCACCGCATGGTAAGAGGCACATTGAACATTAATGTTAAGCTTGAATTAAAGGTCTCGACTGATGAAGTCCACGCTCCGTCCAGCACATATCCAGGTCCAAAACCCCGAGAACTTTCAGCTCGAACTCCAGAATCGTTTCGAGTGCCTAGGGAGCTCCGTGGACGATTACAGCGATGGGTTCGTGGAAGCTGTCCATACGGTCGGGTCTAAGTTTTTCAAGACCCGCCGTACAGATAGGAACAAAAAGCTCTCTGATCCAACTCTCAAGCTCATGGAGGAGAGGCGTGAGATGATCCTGCAGTCTTCAGACGATGCGTTGAAATACCGGCAGCTAGATACGACGGATCTCAAAGTCCTTGAAAAGCGACCTCCGCCGCTTTAATACTGAGCGTATCAAAGACGCGATTGAGCGGAATAAGGGCTCCAAGGTCTTTGCAAGAGATCTGTCTATTGAGCAGAGCCAGCTCACGAAACTGAAGACCGATGATGGCAGGATCTAGTGGACGACTATGTCTACCTGGGACAAACGATCCAGTTGGGTAGGGCTAACTTCGAGAAAGAGGTCAACCGTCGAATCCGACTCGGCTGGGCAGCGTTCGGGAAGTTGCGCGGTATCTTCTCGTCCAACTTACCACAGTGTCTCAAGACGAAAGTCTATGACCAGTGTGTGTTGCCAGTGATGACATATGGCTCTGAGACGTGGTCGCTTACAATGGGCCTTATCAGAAAGCTTAAAGTCACCCAAAGGGCAATGGAGAGGGCTATGCTCGGAGTTTCCTTGCGTGATCGAATCAGAAATTTAGAGATCCGCAAGAGAACCAGGGTAACCGACATAGCCCGAAGAATTGCCAAACTTAAGTGGCAGTGGGCAGGGCACATTGCTCGCAGAACGGATGGCCGATGGGGCAGAAAGGTTCTGGAGTGGCGACCGCGAACCGGAAGACGTTGCGTTGGAAGGCCTCCCACCAGGTGGACCGCGGCGATGACCTGGTGAAGGTTGCGGGGATCCGCTGGTTGCGGGACGCACGAGACCGGTCAATGTGGCGACGCTTGGGGGAGGCCTATGTCCAGCAGTGGACGTCTTTCGGCTGATATGATGATGATGATGATGAAATAAGAAGGGCCTATGTGAAAAATCTCGTAATCTCCCAATACTTATTTAATGTTACAAGAGTCGCAAAACGGGTTAAATGGACGTTATCCGCTGCACAGATTATTGAAGTCCCGCTGCATCTAAAACAGTAAACAGATGAGAGGAGTAGCTCTCGTCTGGTTTTTTGGGTGTCGTACTCATTATGGAATAACCATTCATGTGTGTAAGGGCAAAAGTCACGAACCACACTTTGACTTTACTCAAGCCAAAGCTAAGTTCATTAGACGTTTCGTACGAATATGAACCTTAATATTTATACATATTTTCGTATGAATTCCTGTCCCATTCACTTACTTATAGGAGAACGCACATTAGCCTCATTCTAGTAAGGCATTCGAACTTTACTTAGGTAAAGTTTAAGTACGCTCTTAGTGCTATATATAGATTAATGTCTACTTTCCTAGCAAGATGATATGATCTTCCATTTCGGATTCCAGTAGCACAGTACGTGCTACAGTTTATTTACGCAAATGTAGCTCCAGGTAAAATAATACAACAATATAATCATAGCAACGTTATTGTATTTTTATTTTTTTGAATTGAATCCTTTTTGTGCTTACACAGTAAACACATGATCTCAACACTTATAACTAAAAATATTCTATAAATGAAAATGGATATTTACTCGAGTTATAAAAAATGTTGCTTGTGCATATTTTGTTTTCAATCGAGGCAAACTTATTGTGGATTCATTGGAGTAACAGTTAAAGTGCTCAGTATGATATTTTGAAGATTCGAGTATTTTATAATATCACTTATTGTGCTGAGATATTGTGCATTATGCCTTAAGTTTTTAAGATTTGGGTGCCCTGTTTCACCGCAATACATTCTGCCAATGTGCAATAACTTCGTTTACTTACTCTCCTTTATACAAACTGATACATACGATTTAGTTACATTATTCTAAAATATTGCTATCTTTTTCATTTTAGTCTAGAAATTGTCGAATGATGTTTGGGCTATTTTATTCAGCAATACTTTACTTCTTAGCCTTCACTTAGGTTTATGAAATAATTGGACGATAAAAGTTGAGTGTGTAGACCGTTGAAGAAATGCAAGTGCTCCGACAGTGGGCTAACTTCAGTGTATCTCTGACACCGACAGAATTCAGACAAATAGAAGGCAGTCATATCCAAATTATCTGTAAAGGTTAAAATAAGTGAAAATGCGATTTTTAATGAAAATTTTAGTATGTAAAGGAAGGATAATTTTATAATGGAAAAGACTAGATATCACATGGTTTGAGCTATATGTATATATTACTCTTGTTTCTTACTCTTGTACGTACAATTATAATAAATTTGTCAAAATAATACCTAAGTAGGTAGGTACATACGTTGTGAACAGCTCACGTTAATTGAATTTCAAGTCTTGGTGGTTGTTACAATGATCGCATTTAAATATAATTTCAGTTAAACGAGTGATTTAGGCATTATAAGTAATATAAAACCTACGCAAACAACTCGAATGTAGTCGTGCACCTACGTATCGTGTGCGAAATGTTGTGGTCGCTTTGTACGAGTACGAGTATCACTCGCCACTCGCCACTCGGCGAATGACATGAAATCAATAAAACAAATATTTACAATTCTATAAGTATTATACTAAAAGATCAAACTTTAAAACAGGTCTATTATGTTTAGTTTCGTGATATGCCCGCCACGGTCAATAAAACAACAAGAATGAGGAGTTAGGCACCAGCAGCCGAATTGCGTAAGTATATTATCCAAAGCAAAAGAATCGATTCTTTCCCAAAACAGACTTTACGTAGTGCATATTGATACGAAAAGTCGTTTTTGGGAAGGAATCGATTCTTTTGCTTTGGATAATATACTTACGCAATTCGGCTGCAGCACTACTGCTGCATGCTGGCCACACGGCCACAATGTAAGCTGCCCAAGAATTCTTTATATCTGTTTGCAATATTCTACTTTTGTCTCGATGAAGGAATTGCAAAGTATCAATTTCTATACCAAAGCATAATAAATTCGCATTAAACAATCGTGATTTCGAAATTTACCGATAATATTTTTTACAGTTGGTCAGTCGAAAATATTGAGCATATACATACATAATTATTATAACATATTATAATTTATTAATATTGAACAGTGGATAATTTATTGCACAAATCGTCGATCCTAATATTCTAAGTGTATGCTATGGCGGAAGATACTTAGAGAACAAGTAAAAAAACAAAACAAGGGTCTATCGTGTCGTTATACGTAGCTTAACTCTACACCGTCATCAGCAGTGAACTAATGATGCGCTTGTTCGCTGTCCTTGACGTAACAATACACAGTCGGACGACAGCGGCGTGGCGGTGCAGCCGGCACGCGGCGTATAGCGTCGCTGACTCACGACTCACGCGCCCGCCCGCCACGCCGCGTGACTCCTGGCGCGACGCGCCGTATTCCTCCGTATCAGACGCTTCCATGCACGCACATAGATAACTACACCTTATCATACCTACCTATCTATTTGTTATGAGTAATTTATTCCAATTTCTTTAAAGCGTACATTTTTATACTTATTTTTAGGAGGTCCTTAACTCGATATCCGAATAAAAAAAGTTCTGCGTTACAAACAATAGGTACAAAAAGTGCGACGTGCATGCAAGGAAATATCTAAGAGCACATTTGACACAATAAGTAAACCTAATAACGAACATAAAACTAAACAGTCTTGGTTTTGACTGGTCAACTACATAGGTGGGATTACTCAAGGAACCGATAAGTAAAACAATATTATTATTCTTGTGGAATAACAAACACAATAATTACTATCTCTTAGTGAATTGTAGAAATAGGTTAAAAAAATTACATACAAAATTCTTCAAAAAAATCTTACTCAATATTTGAGTGAAGTTTAAAACAATTGACTGAACCTTTGCGATTACTTTGGGCATTGACACATCAAGTCGTATCGTCATAATATCAGGTAAGTCATCATCAGCCACACAAGAATAAAAAAATAAGTTAGTATCAATATAAAGAACACTTAATATAAACGTGGGAAGTTCCTAAGTCGGCAGTGTCTAATGGCGACAGTGTCGAGTGCCTCACAAGTAGTCACAAGCACTGGCATACAGTTCTTCAGAACCTCAATCATACCACACCACACCTAAATAAATAAATGTATATAGTATCTAATATGTTTTTACATATGTACAGTTGTTCCTTTTAAATTATAACTACATAAATAAAAATAATAAAAATAAATTTGTACTTGTAAAATAATAATTCATTGAAAATGTCAAACAAAACTGAGTTTACACGTTTTGTATCAATCTAAATTATTTCTAAAATCTACTTAATGATTATTTTGTTGTATATTATAAACGAGCAGTCGGGACTGGCGCCCGAATGCGCAGTCGGCAGCGGCTGTGGCGCCCGGAGTGTGCTCCTGACTCATGAGCCGAGCGTGTCGCCCGGAGTGACTCCGGAGCCGAGCGTGTCGCCCGGAGTGACTCCGGCGCCGAGCGTGTCGCGGCCGCCAGGCGACGCGTGCTCGTCGCGCACTCGAGCGTCAGTCGCGGCGGCTCTTTTAGTAAATCGTTATTCGTAATTAGTTACAATAATAACTACAATATAATGTTGGTATGAGCGGTGTCGTGGATGCTCCCCGCTCATACCTAAAGCGTTAAGGTGAACGTCTCTCGCACTGGCTGCTTGCCGGGCACTCGCCCACATCACTTTAAATATAAAACAATACTTTGATCTGTATATGGCACATTTTGTTCATCAGTAATCACTTTCAGCATTCAGTACCTACATTAGCCTAACGGTAGTCGTATGTATATTTAATTAGAATCAAAATGGAAGTGCATGTGTTCCGTCGCTATGGGCCACATTTCGCCACGTCTAAAGCGTCCGCGTCTTCGTGCGTGAGGTTACTTCGAACAATTAATTGACATATTTTATCAGATAGGAAAGCAGACAGTGCGAGCATGAAACGCCACAGCATCCACTTTTATACGTACATTATTACAGTCGCAATATTCTTGTGCGACTTAAGTCATCATTTTTTCTAAGTATCTAGTATTTATAATAACGGTTACCGGCGGCGTGGTCGTAACGCCAGTGACCTGGTGGGATCTTTTAACACTACATAAACAGTGAACGTACCAAATCAATATCTACTTCAGAATAGCCCCCGTTTTGTGTATTCTCGGGCTCTAATAAATGGTGTTTTTTTACCGACATTCGAAACTGATTGTCGGTTATTGTTCGTGCCCGATATTGAATAATTTATGCTCAAGCTAAAGTGTTATTCAAATAATAATTATTACTTGCAGAAGTAAAATTCGGAATGTTAATATTACTGCATCGCATCTATAATAGGTATGTTAAAGATGAAGCGCAGATCTATAAAACTGAGGGGGTCGGTGGGGATAAACCATTTAGAGCTCGGCACTCTATACGATCAGCGTCGCGGCGGTCAGCAGACAGTCTCGGCGGGTGCGGGCGGCGAGTGCGCCAGCGCGGCCAGCGGCAGTGGAGACAGCGGCGACATCGGCGGCGGCGGCGCCAGCGGCTCCGGCGAGCGACGCCGCAGCGCCTGGCGCTTGCGAAACTCGAGGAACTCCTCTTTCATGGCGCGCACTCTCGCTTCCACGTCGTCGCGTGAGGGGCGCGCGCGCGTGCGCTCCGGCGTGGAGGGTGTGGGCGTGCGCGTGGCGCGGTCCCATTCGTAGTGCACGTCCACCGAGCCCGCGTCGCCCACCTCGCCCGAGCCGGGCCGGGGTGGCGGCGCCGGCGGCGGCGGCCGGTACGGCGGCGGCCTCCACTCCGCCAAGCTACCCGTCCGGCTGCTGCGGTTGTGTTGCGAGGACGAAGCATTTTTGCTGCCGAACCCGCTGGACGACGAGCGACTCTCAGGCGAGGCTTCGTGAGGAGGCGGCGGCAAGTCTGCGACGGCCCGCGGTCGAGCGTGGCGCGGCAGAGGCCGAGCGCGCGGGCGGGCGAGTGGCCCCGTGCCGCGCGTCGGTTCGTGCGCGTTCTGTCGGAGCGATCTTAGACGGAAGGGAGACGGTGGCGTCGGGAACGAGCCGTCAGCCGAGCTCGGGAAGGGCACGGAGCTGAGGTCGGACACGTGCAGCGGCGACCAGGGCGTCCAGGCGGCCGCCCACGGGGGCCACGGGGGCCACGGCGGCCAGTGCAGCGCCAGTGCTGGCGACGAGGCGCGGAACAGCGGCGGCGCGGCGGAGGGCCGCAATGGCGCGCGCAGGCGCGGCAGGAAGCCGCCATCGTCGGACGAGGAGGGCGCAGGCGAGGGCGCGGGGGTGGGCGCGGCGGACACGCGGCGCACGGGCACCCAGTAGCGCGCCTCGCCGCCGCAGCGCGACGCCGGCCACACCCAGTTCGCAGTAAACCGCAAACACTGCACTATACTCGATATTCCGCGTTCTCTAAATCTGCATGAAAATAACGAACATGTTTCAAAGTCGAAGTCAAAATTCTTTCTTTCAATTAGGCCATTAAGCGGCATTTTTGAACGTCAAAAAACGTTTGGCAGGTGTACCTATAAAAGTAATAAAGGGGCAGCGTTTTCCCAGTAATTTTTACAAATAAAATGATACGCGATGATGTTACCAAAGAATAATAAACTAAGTTATATTTAAGTAGATTTGTGAACTGACCTGATTTCCTGTTAAAGCAGCGTGAATGTAGCAAGTAAAAATTAGATTTGTTCAAAAGGACCAGTAATCAAGTAAAGAGCAAACAAGTATTCATAGACAGGTGCAAGTACTCACTTCTTAAAAGGCACTTGAGTGCTATCAGCGGCGCGCAGGTCTGTGAGGCGCGCGGCTACCATGTTGTATGCTGCAAGCGGATAATTTCTGAACATTAACGTAGAGACGTGGCCCGCGCCCCGACCCACCGCGGCCGCCGCCCGCCACCTCGCATAGTCTCCACCACCGACACCACCACCCACCATATTGTCAACCAAAACACAACGAGCACTGGAATGAACTCTTACATATGGGATTCGTTATATCACCGGAACTATATAGCCATCGAGTTCCAGCTTAAATTGTTTCAAGAAAAGGTCGAGATTCCCAACCTTTAGAGAGGAATTGTGATTCATTCTAGTGCACGTTCTTATGAGGATGAAACTATGCAATAATGTTTTGACGCCATGATGACTACAAGCACAACATTGACTGTCATCATTCACACCAATTGCAATGAACTTGTTACCCAACATGCATAACGATGATTTATTGCTGATGAAGGATACAATTATGAGCTTACGCTTCTCACGCACATTCTATACGTCCATATGTATGTTGATATACATATCTATTATGGTGTTATTAGTCAAGGCGCCATAGATAGGTACTTAAGGCCCTTGACCACAAGAAAATAATTTCACGAAGAATGGTACAATTTGATTGCCGTCTTAGCTAGGTTGAAGCAACAAGATAACTTTAGCTAGGGCAACATTGCAGTCTCTTCAAGTTGACGTACATTAGTTTCGTGATTTCTCTAGCTCTACTGCTTTATCCAGACAAGATCACAATATGACACTTAAGGATACTTAAGGAATGTTAATTAAGTTAGGTACCCGTTGTTTAATGAGTAGACCTATATATTCACCTCATAGTTAGCGCAAAAAATGCATTATTTACATTAACTCAACACATGCAAAAAGCTTACACAGGAAATGCCAATGTATATGAGTGAATTAAGCAGATAATATACGAACGAATATGTAATTTGCCGACAATATGGTAAGTTATGTAAGTAAGTCTGCCTGTGTTCACCGAACGCGTTATCTATGCAAAGAGCCTACGGAACTTGTGTCTTTTATAATAATGAATTCGTAGTTACAGTAGAATTTTATTTGTTGCGAAATTGCAGCGACTGTAATACCTGCGTCAATTATGATTTTTCAATTAGTGTAAACTGAAACTAATCTCAAGGTTTCAGGGTTGTGCTTAGACTTTTTTATTGTTGAGACTATGATAGCGGAATGTTTTTCAGCAGCCTTATTGCGTAATGAATTCGGCAAGGCAAAGGGCAAATAGTATGAAAAATCGACCAATCACTTAGACGGAAATCCACATCGCGTCTTTCATCTCGCATGTGATTGGTAAATTTTTCATACCCTTTGCCTTGCCGTCATTACGCAATAAGGCTGCAGGTAAAATTTTCCGATTAAAATATGACGTATCTTTAGTACGTCATGTACGGAACGATAACGTTAATCTTAACTGTTTCCAGTATGAGGAAATGAAAATCAGGCTTTTTAAAGTAAAGGTAACCAACGCTTCCACTTCATTTAACTTTGTATATTTTATTTGAACTAAGCAGGACACAGTTAATCACAACACTCATAAGTTTTAATTGGCATTAGTAAGTTCCACATAAGCTAGCGCGTATGGAGGCAAGATCGCGGGATAACTAGCGCCGGGAGCGAGCTAGCGGCCGCCTGTTCACGAGTCTCACCTTTCTCCTGCTTACGCCGCTTGCGCTTGTTGCAGATCTTGACGGCGCACACGGAAAGGATGATGGCCACGATGAAGAACAGGATGCCGCCCACCACGCCCGCCGTGATGGCTTTGTGCTTCACGCGCGCCGGCACGGGGAACTTCACCTCTTCTGAACTCTCGTAGCTGGTAGCCGAGTTGGCCAACACTCGGAAGTAGTACGTACGACCACCGACTAGGTTTTTAACTGGAATTTTTAGAATGTTTGCTGTGATGAACGTTGTATTATGGAGGGATCTGACCGATCTGAGTCTGTTAATATCTAGGTACTTACATCTATGTTAAGTTAGTGTGTAAGTTATAGAGATACGGCTTGGTTACTCGATCTCGAAGCTCAAAGATATTTTGTTAAACTGAGCAAGCTGATACCAAATAATTTAGGTATAGAGCCAGATCTCACTTAAATTCGATCTCAAATTAGAATACAGAGCACTGTTAACAATACCTAAGCATGTATCTCATAATAGGAGTGTAGCTAAGAGATTGCTTGTATTAAATACATGCGCTTATTTGGAAAATATTAAATGACATTTTCGTTACTAAGCTTTACTGAGTTTTATAACTTAGGAAATCAATACACGACCACCGATCAAGATCAACGATCAAGACACAGGTGCCACAAATTCATAATTAACAAAAAGCATAATATCGAATATTGTTAGTATAGGGCAGTTTCTCTATCACAATTTACCCAAGTAGCTGGTCTCCTCGGGCCGGATCTGCCCTCGGTTGAGCGTCTTCCACTGCGCATCAGTGCGGTATTTGATAGTATAGTACTGCACCAGATGAGCTCTCTCCAGGGGTGCCTGCCACGTGATCAGGAACCCATTGTGAACCTCCGTCACTGTCAGGTTGCGCGGAGGACCAGACTTCGGACCTATGTGGAGAAGGAGTTACAGTTTTTTGTTCTGGTAACCCAGACTGGGTTACCAGAAAAAGATGTGTTGTGATGGATGATATAATGAAAGTGAACAAATTGATAAATAATCATTTCATATTTAAAGTAGATATTACGGTGAATATAGTAACTAATTAAACAAAAGTACCTAGTACTTATTTAAATAAAATTATATCGTGCTGTTTTGTTTGTGGTGTGTACAGACTATGTAACTAATACAAAATGTTTTCAGTTTTTGTTGAAGTTAACTATGTACTTACTGCTTAGTTAACAATAAATGCTTTGTAAATTATTATTATTAATTATTGTGAACGTTTGTCCCGTATGTTTTTTTTGTGGTGTACAATAAAGTATACAATAAATAAATAAATTAAACAACGCAATAATTTTAACAACAACAAAAATGTCCAACAGATTGTATGATACAGAAATTAAATAAGTAAATGGAAAGAAAGTTCTCATGCAACTACATACATTAAGTATATAAAAACAAAACAAAAACGAACACACAACTAAAACAACATAAAGCATGCACTAACTACGTCAACACAGATAAATGAGCCTACAATTTATCTAAATGAGTCTACTTAACTTAGAAATATCGAACTAAATGGAGGATGATCACAATGAGAGATGAGGTGACATGATATAAGTTAGTGATTACTGTGCAACATTTGTGGGTATATACCAGAGCCTTCGGGTGCGTTTTGGAATATCTTTTCGTCTACAGGCCCCGCCGGCGTGGGTGCCGCCTTCGGTTTGGCGCCTACATCTACAAAAAGCAATCTTAAGTTGAACAACCCACCTCAAATGCAACCAGACCTTGTAACTGGAATATCCTCAATAAATCTATTAGTCAGTTTGTTTGAACATAATTTTATCCCTGTTGACACAAATGGTTATCAAGCAAGTCCATAACCCACCTGTTATGCACACGGATTATATTTTAAACAATACATTAATACAAAATTATGCCATAAAAACATGTTATTTTCACACATATGTTAACTCCCGCCACAAATATAAATAAATAGGATTGTACCAGGATTGCAGCACTTACCAAGAGTTCTTATAGTAATAGCTTTACTCATCATTCCCTCTCCTATCGTATTCTTGCTGTTCACTTGAAACTCATACGTTGTACCAGGCTGGAGCCGATTTATTGTGACCTGTGTGCAAACAACAACATTAATAAATTGCTCTGCCAGAACTAAAGAACTTTGGTAGGGGTCCATAGAGCTAAACAAAGATCAGAGTATATGGATTAATGGTACTACTGGCTTTACATGCGGCTTCCTTTCCATTGTATAACCCCAGGAACCGTGTATATTTTCGGAACAAAAAGTAGTTTATGACGCTTGGACATAATGTAGCTTGCTTTCGGAGAGTGCTTTCATAGATTAACTCCTATAACCAAACAATTAACTCTTTATAATATTAGTTTAGGTTTGAAAATTCAACAAAAAGAAAACCTCTTAAAACACCTTGTTTTACTTCCTTCAAATCCATTACTCAACCTTGGTTGCCAGTAACCCAAATTGTCTTGAATAAAGTTTTCAAACCAAACGATAAGATTTATAAGAAGTTCAAATGTCATCAATCATTTTGGTCCTTCGAGCCAAAAGTTCCTTGCTACGCCGTAGACCCTCTACGACGCGCTACGAAATATGTTTTTTTTAAGAGTTTTGGTAAATTACGGCTGCTACGCTCATTTTACGTTCAGCACATCTCTTTAAAACTAATGTTTGACTTTTTATATTACGCAAAATAATATTAAAAGTAACTTATAATTCGTGGCAGTGCACTCAACCACACGTCCACGAATGATTTTTCATAGTTCAACCTACTGAAGTAATGTACAATGTATAATCTATTTGTTTAATGACCGATTCAAGAATAAAGTTGGTGCCAACATCATCTAACGAAGCAACCAGCGCGTTCATTTTGTTCGCCGAACGCGTTAAATTTTTCCGACCAAATAAATGCGATTATCGCGTATTCGTAGCGACCGGTTGCTTTCTATACGTCACGGGATAGCGCTACAATTTTTACAAAAACAGATACTCACAGAAGTAGCACCAGACGGCGTAACAGGAACCTTAGTCCACTCAGAAAATCCAGCTTCCCTATACCAGATGGTGTAGTCCTGCTTGTAGTCGGGCCCGCCGGCGTATCCTGGCTGCCAGCGCAGCGTGACCTGGAACTCCGTGGCCGTGCCCGACACGTTGTACGGAGCGTGCGGCTGAGTGCCTTCGATCACCAGCTGCGTGTCCGCTACTATCGTTGCCACCTGGCGAGGGAGGTGCGTGGTTAGTGTTGTTATGAAGCAGTTGCGGCATGTATGCTGCCACATACAAACTAATGACATCTGACGTTACGCAAAAATTACAAACATATAAACTTACATACACAACACCCAGAGTCGGAACAACTATCTGTAGGTCATACAAATATTTGTTCCGTGCGGGAATCGAACCCGCGACACGCAGCGCAGCAGTCAATCGCTCAACCACTGCGCCAACCGTGCTCCCAATGTTGCGGGACTTTACACCCAGTTCCGCATACATCCAAAAAGCAAACATAATGTGTCGTCACGTGATAACATGGTGAGAGATATATGGACATGGCAGTGATTAAAGTGGACGGCTTCGGCTGAGATAAGCACGTTTATTTAGCTTCATTTTGTATGAAAATGTTGGCAGAATTACTGCGATACACTGCGGCAGTTCTGCCAACAATGCCGCGATACAGCGCGGCAATTCGGCCAACACTAAGCGATACATCGCGGCCACGTGGTTGTTAAACAATTAAGGTAATCCAATTCGTGCATACTTATGTAATTGCCCCGTTGCACTAAGTCACGAGTCAAGAGCGTAGGGTCCTAGGTTCGATTCCCGGTCGCACATTGTTAGGGATCGTCCATTAATCACGTAAGGCTTGAAAGGGGGGGAGGGGCAGGGTTTAGGAAAAATCACGGAATATCACAAAGGGGGAAGGGGTATAAGATATTTTTTCGTCAAAGCGATTTCTAAACCTAAAAGCGGCGTGTAGTGTTATTGCGCGTGTAATATTATTTTTATGCCAGTCAAAAACAACCGCCAACCATTCTATCAAGACATTTTTTTCATGGTCCTTAATTTCAGAATAAAATTAGATTATAGTTTATACCTGTATTTAAAGATAATATTCTGAAAAATTTAAGTTTCTTTGTAGGTACTAAAAATACACGTGATTTTGGGTGGGGGTGGGGGGGTAAGTCGTAAACCTCACCACCACGTATCACCAAGGGGGAGGGGGGGTTAAAAAATGCTAAAAAAACATCACGTGATTAATGGACGGCCCCTTATTGAATTAAACACTCAATAGCAGTTATTGTGTCTGACCGAACCTTCGGCTTCAGGTCCTTTTTCGGCAAAAAGGCTGGACTGAAGCCGAAGGTTCCTAACAAGTGCCAAAATTTAACGAACTGTTACGAATGCGCAAGAGCGTGATGTAAGAGGCAACGGACGTGGGCAAGGGTCCTACTCTGTTGCGCCGGCCAGTCGCTATTGCCAGAAAATAGCCAAAGATTTCAATCTTGTACTCAATATTATCTTAGGCTTTTTCAAGCTTCGTTTCCGGCTTTGCACGAAGATTTTTGTGATTAAACGATTTATCGGTTTCGGCTCTGCCTTCGGCCGGAAATCGATCTTCTGTCGGACACTAATAGCAGGAATATGAGAGTTGGTGGCGTGAACCCTCCGTTCCTCGGAAACCTCATAAAACCGTGAGGATTATCATTACAGTAGTGACCGGTCAACTTTACCTCGTTGGAGGCCACGCACTGGTAGATGCCGAAGTCCTGGCGGCGCAGCGTGTCGATGGTGATGTTCCCGCCCAGTGCGCGCACGCGGTTCTTCTGCAGCGGCAGACCGTCGCGCCGCCGCCACACCACGCTCGGCCGCTGCGTACCCTCCGCCTCCTGCGCCTCGCAGTGCATCTCTACCGATTCGCCAACCTGACAGGCAACACATAGTTAGTACCACAACAAGGCTGAAGGCAGCAAGTACCATCTAAGACCGCGAATTTGTAAACAACGAAGCGTGGGATATGGCCCGACTAAAACGAGATGCAAAAGTCGAAGTAGATCGGGATGCGAAAAGCGGACTGTAGCACTTAGTCTTGTGTAAAACTAAGTTTATTAAGCGATTGAAACACCAAAACAGTAATTTTAGAGATATGTTCCTGTCGTTTAAAATTTCTATCACTTAGAGGCTTTGGAAAAAGAACATGACAATATGCTTAAATGATCAAATCCTGTTTTCAAGGGTTATTGACACGGTTAGTCGCCAATGAAATACTGAAAGTTGTATTTACCTTTCTTTGGTACAGGGGTTCCGGTTCCACTGTGAATACTGGTGGTTTACGAACTAAAACTTCCATCGGACCTGCAAAACGAAACCATGATTATAATTTCCTTCAAAATAGTCAAGCCTTTTAATATCATTATTTTAAGTTTCAAGTCCTTTACCTGAAGACCCTTGTGTGCCTTGCGCGTTATAAGGCGTACAAGTATAACGACCCTGATGGTTCTGGTTGACCCTCGTGAAGAGCAAGGAGCCATTGTTCATGATGACGATGTCCTTGGTCTGGTAGGGCTCCAGCAGCCGCTTGTCCTTCGTCCAGGTCACGTACTGCAGGGGAGGGTTGGCCTTTATGTAGCACTGCACCACACCGGCCAGGCGGAAGGGGAGGTATTGCACGGTTGGAGTAAAAGTTACTTTTGCTGGATCTGTGGAATTTATGAAGTAAGTTCAGAGAAAGTAAGTAAGCGAGTAAGTTCCAATTCCGTACCATCTCAAACTTGTACCTACATTGCTGGCAAATAAATAATTCTGATTCTGATTCTGAGAAAGCATGCACGGAGTCTTATCTGAATGCAGAAATAATCTGCCCAAAAATAATGGTCCTTTTGGGCAGATTACTTCTAGAATCTAGATGAACCATACCTAGACACGGCATTTGCAAAACTGTTTAAAAATGCTGCCTGCAAAATCATTTTTTTATTTTATTTTTTATAGAAATTTTGCAGATTCGAGTTTTAGTATAAGGCATAGATACAAAATGTATTCTAAACTCACATTCAACATTCAAATAGGCCGAAGCGCTTTGCGGGTCTCCAATCCCATTGGACACTTCGCACAGGTACTGCCCCGAGTCATCTGCTGCCACAGGGTTGATGACGAGCGCGCCATCCCTTCGGATGGTGACCCTGGTCTCCAGCGCCGCCACCTCGGCCACCGGAGCACCCTCGCGGAACCATTTCACCGTCACATTTCCAGGTAAGGCCTTCGCTTCGCAGGAAAACTGAACTTTTTCTCCTTCTAGCTTCGTCTGGTTTGTTGGTGGCATCTGAAGAAAGAAATTAGAAGTTGTTTATTATATCGGGCGATACGAAGTAGACCATAGACCATTGTCTATTATATTCTATTATATTCCATAGAAAATTCCGTTTTTCTAATAAGCTTTCCGTCAAGTGTATAAGTATCACACAAGTATGAAAGTCAAAATATATGCGACAGAATGTTACAGATTTTCTAGTTGTTTATTTAAAATTTGCTGCTTTATTGCTGTAAGTCTATAATGTTTCTAGTGTGGGCTGTGAAGTTGCCTCGATAGTCAATCACATAAAACTTAATGACCTTCTTGTTAATTAATCACACTCACAGTAATAACAGCTCCCCCAGCGATGATGACGCGCGCGGTATGCGACACCTGCCCCTCGCCATTCCGGGCGATGCAGGTGTAGTCGCCGATGTCCTCGTGGCGGATGTTGCTGATGCGCAGCTCCGTGCCGTCGTTGAAGATGCCCACCGTGCCCGACGGCTCCACCGGGTTGGCGTCCTTGTACCACAGGATCTCCGGCGTGGGCGTGCCCTCCGCCTGGCAGTTGAGGATTATGGCGTCTCCTGGAATTGGAGGTACGTTTTAGTTGTATTTTTTGTAGCGTATTTTTTTAACAACAGTATACTAATAAGTTCATATGTTATGCTCGTCTGTTCTGTAACAGAATCATCTGCCTCCAAACAACAAATAAATAAATAATGTTCTTTCTTCTTTCCACAAATGGTATATCAAGAGCTAAGTAGGTTCGTCGTTAAATCGATCCTTAAAAGGTGACGATATTGATGACAAAACGACTGACCCTTGCCTTACTTACTTACATTTACCGTAACTGCTTTTTGCTCTTCAAATTCTAAGATCATTTGCAAGATCAGCGCGCGTGTCATTTGATATTAGTATCTTTCGGTCAATTTTTGGACAAACTTACCTAAATTAACGTAAATAATGTCTTCCGGTGTGATGGAGAAGCGTGGTGGCGCGTGCACGTCCAAGTGGAACCATGTGCCATTCTTATGCTGGTTGGGGGACCGGTTGAGGAATACCACCTTACACTCGTACCACCCCTGGTGAAACAGACGAAAACAATTACAAAAAACCATTTGAAACTCCGAATGTTCAGATCACTTTGGCCATGAATGTATTAGTTTTTTGGTGTTTACCTGGTCAGACTCCCGGATATTGGTGAGGTTGAGGCTGGCGGCGCCGTAGGGCGAGTCCGGTGCCACGCGCGACACGCGGCCCTCGTAGCCCTCGCCGCTGTGCGTCGGGTAGCTCTCGTACCAGATGTAGATCGGGATGTCCTGTCCCTACACACACACGCCCGCATGTTAACAACTGAACCGTTCTGGTGCGAACTCGTAACTCTACCACTTAGCTTACATACAGCTAAATACTTATCAACACAATACTTTTCGCCGCATACTGGTTGTGGCGCTACACATTTTCCAACTCTGTCTAAAGCTTTCAAGACGATGCGATGCGTTTTCACAAACACAGACAGAATCAGATACTTGATCTTGTAACGTGACGTGCAATTCAGTCACAATTGCACGCGGAAGTCAATTTGGTTTTGTGGTTACAAGATACAAAACTAGCTACATAAAGAAAGAAAACTACTAAAACATGCAAGGATGATAAACAAATCATGAGACTGATTACATACGTGTACCTACGCATAAATGATCAGATCTTACTAAGCTTAAACTTGCTCGTAAGTCGCTGGCGTTGTATTTGTGTTTGAAGGCTATACATAATAAATTATGTATTTTCAAACTTCTTATATGTATAGCGACATAACGAACGCTTAGTCAATATTTAATAGGTTACAATCGTGCATGCAGAAAGTGAAAACGGGAAAACTTAAGCGCTTCTACAGCATGCAACAAAGTAGATCAACTGTGCAGTCACTTGAATGAGTTCAAAGTATGTCAAGTAAGTTGTACATGAATCTACTATTGCCGACAGAGCGTGGGAGAAGCCCACAGCCACAGGAAGAGAGAAACAGACAGAACCGCCGCCAGTGCGCCCGCGCCAATGCGCGAGAGTGCGCGTGCCCGTGTCAGCCGTGTAAGCGATAGTGCGCGAGACCATCAGAGAACAACGGTGCACCCAAACAAAATAATAGAGGAAAAATCTTATTGTACATGTAAAGTGGCGTGTATGTGTATGTTCGTATCTAACGGGGGTCTGCTGCTCTCTCGGACTCGCTTTGAAGGCCTTTCTCACTGTGGGTATGTCGAACCGGTCTGTGACGAGCGCGGTAGGTACACGAGGCAATACGCAGAAGAGGCAGAGATACACAAAAGGCGTGCGGAGGGCGCGCGCGGGGCGAGGGCGCTGGGGCGGCGCCCCCGGCCCGCGGCGCCGCGCTTTACCACTAGCACGGACAATACGGTGTCGGAGCCGACACAGACGAGATATACTTTACATTCTGCGGGGCGCGTCGCGCGGACGAGCCGACCTCTACTGAACAGAAACACACACACGGTAGATGAGCAGCGTTGTATTGTAAGAGTGGAGTGTGGACCGTCGTACCGTTTCGCCTACCTTCTTCTCCCACTGCAACACGTACGGCACCGGGATGTCTTCCGGAAAGTCCACCTGGCAGTTGAACACCACGCTCTCGCCGAGGATCGCCGTGATGTGCACAGCATCTTGGTGGTCTTGGTGGCAAGTTACTGCGCGGGAAGAGCGTATCGTATATTTTAGGTTATGTGATGCTGTAGCTTGATTCCTGTGAGTTTACCAGGAGCCAGATATGGAAAGTATTGTACTTACTCTCAATGAAAACCAAGTTTGCAAAAGAGAGATTTATCCAAGACATGTTATTGATCGTTAAACAAGGGTGTTAGCCGCATGGTTACCTGGCAGGTTAACTAGCAGCAGTAGGAGCAAGCCGGCGGCGATGTGCGGCGGTTGCACGGCGCGCCAGCCCATGCCTGCGCTCCCATGTCACGGCCGCGCGCGGCGACTCATCGTTGATGCATCACCTGCCGACAAACAACCACCAAAATTTAACTAACTGAAACATCTTTAAAACTGAAAGGTCATCTTAATGTGACGAGGACGCAAATGTTGGTATCACGGTATCACCGTACACTGATTCGCCATTAGTTGGTTGGAGAGAAAAACGTCACAGTTCGATCCACTAGTTAAGTATATTTGAGTTAAGTAAATTACATTATAACTTAAATGGAAGGCGACTATTTCTCTCTCTTGGTTTGGATAGCAACACGGCTATAAGATCACTATCTACGTTGGTTGCTTTGTTATGATGTTTTATACGGTCAAATTATGACGCACATCGTTGGCCTAAACTGGGTTGCAAGTATGCAGAAAAATGTACGGTGATGAGACCGTACAACTTATAAACCTCTACGTTGTACAGAAACTACGCTACTTTGTACTTCTGAACAGAGCTTATTTAAATCAGAGATCAACCTAAAGAAAATTAGAGTTGCGACATGGACAGTCTTGAGACATCAGGCTCCTTTTATTATGCCCGTGAAAATCGTTTGTCGCAGTTTACCTGTCTTACCTTCTTCCCCTCTGAAAGCCCGTGTGTACTTTATTTGTCATGCATGTGTTACTCTATATTTTGCTGGTGTAATCATAAATGCCGCAAGTCATTGTAAATTCCATAAATAATCGAGCGACGAATGTCTGTTCAGACAATTTCCTATGCTGATGTGTTTTAGTTATTTAGTATCGCATTAAAGCTTATCATTACCTTGTCAAAGCCATGTTTGCGCTTCGAGGGGAATCGGTCAAAGGGTCTTTGGGTATCATTATAAACTAAATAACATGCCTATAGCTAACGACCGTTGAAAGTAGTTTCTTATGTGTTTATAGTAAAACTATCTTTGAATAGACCTTAATGTTATCACATTAAGGTCTATAGGCTGTTAGACGCCACACATACCTCCATACATCTAACAGCTAACTAGAGGACGTTTAATTTGCAAATATGTCTTCCACAATATGAATAGCTGACGCAAACCGAGAAACTGGGCCCAAATCATGGAGGAAGGAACTCGGACCTTTGGAAGTTAAATATAAAGTTGTCATGAAGGTTCTCTACAGCAACTTTCACTGTAAATATATAGTACTAAGTGCTAATTTGGTTTGTCAGCTCCCTGTCTACAAACCCCTTATTATCTATCGTCAAGTCCAAACATTCGTGGGAATATTACCAGCCGTCCATATTTTGTATTTTCCAATATTCTAAAATTACTTGACATGGCAGAGAAAATGAAGGGAACCCTAAATTAGAAAAATAACCCTTGTGTAATCGTCACTGAATCATGTTTGTCGAAGACTTAAGTCCTTGTTAAATGTGTCAATTACCGGAGGATTTGAAGAGGCGGCAATTTTCAAATAAGTATGAAAGTCAAAATAGATGTAACCAACGTTTTCGCAGAAGGTATATTGTAGGTACTTATTTATTTTATCGATTTTTCTTCAGGTTATTACAACAAAAACAAATTGATAGACAATGCGAATTTATGTTGAATATTTTTTTGTGAATACTAAATTTAAATAAAATAAAATAAGGTGGTAATTAAAAAAATCTTGAACATTATTTTTAACCCTCGACGGAAAAAGAGGGGTGTCATAAGTTTGACGTGTGTACCTGTGTGTTTGTGTATTTTTGTATCTGTCTATGGCATCATAACTCCTAAACGGATGAACTGATTTTCAATTTGTATATTTTTGTTTGAAAGGTGTCCTTATCGAGAGTGTTCATACTAAGTTTGATGAAATTTGGCCGTCCAAAATTTATGGGCGTTTTACTGTTTGAATCAGGGTATTTTCGTTTTACTGTTTGAATCAGGGTATTTTCGTTTTACTGTTTGAATCAGGGTATTTTCGTTTTACTGTTTGAATCAGGGTATTTTCGTTTTACTGTTTGAATCAGGGTATTTTCGTTTTACTGTTTGAATCAGGGTATTTTCGTTTTACTGTTTGAATCAGGGTATTTTCGTTTTACTGTTTGAATCAGGGTATTTTCGTTTTACTGTTTGAATCAGGGTATTTTCGCAAGATATCGTGTCATAATGACGTGTTCGATAGATTTGTTGATCGTAGCGTGTCTACTACTAAAAATGTGACGGGTTTTTTTTTAAATTTTACTTGTTTACTTAAACTTTGATGGATCCACAATTATGTAGGTTTTATTGCTTATCAAGCTCCACTAAAGAATCCGTACTGCAATAATAAATTGTCATTCCTTACTTCCAATTTGAGTTAATAGCCAAAGTAAGTAATTACGCAGTTAACTGCCTTCGTATATAAATATTATACATATTAGCATAGCCGATAAGCTAGGCGCCGTATGAGAGGTAGGTGGCCTTTGAACCGCGCTCGTCCTTGGACTATTTCCCGTGGCTAGTAATTGCACTGCATCACGACATATAATCGACCTACACCCCAGCCCCTACAACAGGGATGGCGAACCTTTATTAGGGAACTAGCTTCTGCCAGCGGCTTCGCCCGCGTCAATGTCGAAAATTAATCCGAAGGAACATATTCCCTATATAGTGCTATTCCTGACTATAATCTACCTCTGTGCCCAATTTCATTCCGATCCGTCCAGCCGTTTGAGCGTGAATAAGTAACAAACATACAAACACACTCACAAACTTTCGTCTCTATAATATAAGTGTGAAGTGTGATGTGATGTGATAATATAGTGTGATGTGCCATTAAATTATATTTGTATTTTATATGTGACAATGACGTGTCGCCAAAGAATCTAGACTTAGTGTCTATGGACAAAATATATAAGGTTAACTGCAACAACCGTACAGCAATAATAGTGTTTACAGTTTCACGTTTTTTTACCCCCGCAGACGGAAAAAGAGGAGTGTTATAACTTTAACTTGTGTATCTGTGTGTTTGTTTATCAGTCTGTGGCATAATAGCTCCTAAACGGATGAACCGATTTTGATATAGTTTTTTTTTTCATCATCATCATATCAGCCGAAAGACGTCCACTGCTGGACATAGGCCTCCCCCAAGCGTCGCCACATTGACCGGTCTCGTGCGTCCCGCAACCAGCGGATCCCCGCAACCTTCACCAGGTCATCGGTCCACCTGGTGGGAGGCCTTCCAACGCAACGTCTTCCGGTTCGCGGTCGCCACTCCAGAACCTTTCTGCCCCATCGGCCATCCGTTCTGCGAGCAATGTGCCCTGCCCACTGCCACTTAAGTTTGGCAATTCTTCGGGCTATGTCGGTAACCCTGGTTCTCTTGCGGATCTCTAAATTTCTGATTCATTCTGATCACGCAAGGACACTCCGAGCATAGCCCTCTCCATTGCCCTTTGGGTGACTTTAAGCTTTCTGATGAGGCCCATTGTAAGCGACCACGTCTCAGAGCCATATGTCATCACTGGCAACACACACTGATATATGATATATGTCATAGACTTTCGTCTTGAGACACTGTGGTAAGTTGGAGTTGGATTCGATGGTTGACCTCTTTCTCGAAGTTAGCCCTACCCAACTGGATCGTTTGTCCCAGGTAGACATAGTCGTCCACAACTTCGAGTGTAGAGTCTCCGACCTTGATAGGAGTGGGTGTAACATGGGCATTTAACATCACCTTGGTTTTGTCCATGCTCATTCTAAGACCCACCCAGTTTTTTTTTACTGTGGCTTTATCGAGAGTGTTTTTGTTAGTTGAAAATTGGTTCAGCCGTTCAAAAGTTATGGGCGTTTGACGCGTTTTTCGCAAGATATCGTGTCATAATTACGTGTTCGATAGATTGTCAATCGAAGCGTGTCTACTACTAGATAAATTATGTAGGCAGTATAAAAAGCATGAAATAAAAATTTGTCGGGGGATTTGTAATTTTACTAGTCAGTATTTAAATAAAAGTAGAACTTGATGAGATTTCTGCTGTTGCAAATTACTTGGATGCTAAATAAACTTGTATTGGCGTGCTCAAAATATTTTCTCGAGAGTTCCACTGGCACGGGTGCCATAGGTTCGCCATCCCTGCCATAGACGTCAATGTTCTAACGACGCCTACATACCAAGCTTTTATTTATGGTAACCTACCTGTTTGTTGCATTACAATAACTAACTATACCTACATAGATATTTCAGTTCGTGAAAAAACCTTGATATTCACTTGGATGATTATTTTTATGTGATCTTTGCATGTGTGAAATGAGTTTTGTGAAAATAATGAAAAGGCTCACGTGTTTGCATACTACGCAATTTATTAACTTCACGTTTCGCCCTATATCTCTATTACCTACCTAAAATTTAAATTTTTGCCGTACGAAAAGTGCAAAGTAACTTTACGCTGCGCTGTTATGACTAGAACTACCGTCATTTTCTTTATGCAAAATGAATCGCAGCGGATCCTTGGCCTGAATCGGAAATAACCACAAACAATAAAATAAATCAACATAATACTAAAGGAAACTGTCCTTTTTGAATAAATATTTCATTTTATGAAATGGCAATTTCGAACGGATTCGAAAGCACTTTTTATGTGATGATTTTTGAGTTTTATTTGTGGGATATTCGGCGAGATAGCACCCCTACATTATTGCGACACCCCATTCTAATAAATGAGTTTCGATACAACTGTTTTCTCAAATATAGGGTGGTCTTATCATCATAACCCTGGCCTTTTTGTACTTCTAAAAATGTAGATATCTTGTTGAATAACAAAATTGGGTTTGCGACTTTTTAGCAAATTATTAACATGGAAGGTTTTTGCACGAGCCACCACGATCCATGCATTCCAGTGTTACCTCAAGGTTTTTGGTGTTATATAGTATATTTTAAGGTAATACAAGGTTGGATAAAATGGTTAAACACATCAATTAAAAGCTGTGTTTTCAATGAAAAAACTGGCCATGTGCGAGTCGGACTCGCGCACGAAGGGTTCCGTACCATTATCACAAAAGCGGCAAAAAAATCACGTTTGTTGTATGGGAGCCCAATTTTAATATTTATTTTATTCTGTTTTTAGTATTTCTTGTTATAGAGGCAACAGACATACATCATCTACGAATATTTCAACTGTCTGATAACGGTTTATGAGATACAGCCTGGTGACAGACAGACGGATCGCGGAGTCTTAGTAATAGGGTCCCGTTTTACCCTTTGGGTACGGTACCCTAAAAATTATGTAAAATATAGGACTATACTCATTATTAGCCTTTTGATGTCCCCACTGCTGGAACACAGGCGTCCTCTCTGTGAGAGGGAAAAGTATACTATGGGAAAATAATTAATTCACGATAAGGTTACAGTCCCGCGTACACATGAACATGTCATTTAATTATTATTGTTATGGTATTTGTTACATATATTGATTTTATTATTTGTCCTGATTTTTAAGGTTCCGTACCCAAAGGGTAAAAACGGGACCCTATTACTAAGACTTCGCGGTCCGTCTGTCTGTCTGTCTGTGACCAGGCTGGTATCTCATGAACCGTGAATGCTAGACAGTTGAAATTTTCACAGACGATGTATTTCAGTTGCCGCTATAACAACAAATACTAAAAACAGAATAAAATAAATATTTAGGTGGGGCTCCCATACAACAAACGTGACTTTTTTGCCGTTGTTTGCGATAATGGTACGGAACCCTTCGTGCGCGAGTCCGACTCGCAATTGGCCGGTTTTTTTATTTCTTTGATTGAGTTTTATACGTAATTTGGATTATTATTAATTTGTTTTTGTGTATGTGACGTATTTATTGATATTTTATAATTATTATTGTATATTTTATCTCTGACATTCTATTTTGTTTTTAGTTGTCTGTAACTATTTTAATATGAAAAATGGATTATCATTATTATTATTTTCTAATTTGTTTTTGTTTATGTAACATATTAGTGGTCTATTTATAATTACTATTTTTTTTAATCTCTGACATTATATTTTTAATTGACTAGAACTAATTTAAGAGCAGTGGTGGCCCAGTGGTATCGGCTGCGACTTAAAAGTTGTAGGTCATGAGTTCGAACCCAGGCAGGCACTTTACTTTGTGTAAATTATTTCATCACCACAGCACTCAAAACGTTGAAGGAACACATCGTGAGGAAACCGGCATGTCCTAGAACCAAAAATTCGAAGTCATATGACATCCACCAACCCGCACCGCCGCGTGGTGGATAACGGCCCATTCCCTCTCTCACAGAGAGAACGTCTGTGTCCCAGCAGTGGGAACATTAAAAAGGCTTAAGATTATGAGAACTAATTTAATTCTGAATGTGGATAATCATTATTGTTTATATCTAATATATATATATATATATTTGTATTTGTGACAAATAATTGTATTTTTTTACATAACTTATAAATTATCCATTTGCGACAGAACTGTTTAACTTCAACTTTCAATTAAACTTTAGATAACCATTTTTAAATCATACACACTAAATAGGCATGAAACACGAAGAAGTTAAAAGCCCGAGCGCGCATACCTTTAATTTGTGGAAAACTAGCTCGGTGCGTTTCGAGACTCTTCAGTATTCACGCTGAATCCAGAATAAAAAATCTGAATGAACCTATCTAGTTACCTAGTATTTTATCTGAAATCAAATCGTAGCACGAGGTTTTCATATAATTTATACTAAAATCATTAGTTTAAATTCAAAACTACACATATACACTCTAACATAGTCTTTATCGAACGCTAAAATTAATTACAATAACTGAATTAAAAATCACACATTTATCCGTAACTTATAACTTGTAGTCTTGCTAGATCAGTAATTCACTCATGTGCTCACTAAATTAAGTACTTTAACCATAAATAAATATAGTATATATTATAAAAACGGTGACATTGTTAGTTTAAATAACTTCACGCCAGATAGACGAAGTCAAACCGTCATGGAAAACTACGTTATCTCTCTTGGCAAAGGATCAGCCCGCCATTTCATTTCACGAGAATGTTTTTTACACTTCTGGTAATAAGGTATTCATAAAATGGTCTGTTGTGAAATCTAAAGGATATTTTGGAAAATTATCACTGAACAGCAGAGAAATATCTGCATACTAAATTAGTAGAAGTGGTAACCACTTTAGGTTATAAAAAAATTGTGATAAGGGCATAACGTGGCAGATGTCTGGCACGGACAGCAAGAGTCGTGGTGTGCTCAGAGCAGCGAGCAGTGAGCAGCAGGGAGCAGCGGCCGGGCTGCTAGCAGGCGGAGCGCGGCGCGGGCAGACGGCGCGCGTGCGGCCAGCGGAGCGGTCAGCGGATGCTGCGGCACTCGTGATCGATTTTCCTACCTTATCGTCGCGCGGTACGAGCTGGAGCGGAGGCGCGCGGCAAGTGTGCTCGTGCTGTCGGGGACGGTGCGGCGCTCTCGTAGGGTGCGGGGCTCCGTCATCTGTGGAGGGCGGTCATGGGCTCGAGCGGTGGCGCGGGCGTGCGAGGCGTCGCGCGGCGGGCCGGGCACTGGCCGCCCGCGCCCTCGCCGTATTGATCGCTGCGCGCGCAAGCCTCGCCCTCGCACATGAATGGTCCCCGGTGGAAGCTCACGTGCTCGCTGGCCTGCTGTGTGACCTCCGCGCCACCACTACGTCCTCGCTGCATGTCGATACTCCCCACGCTCATATTACACGCCGATCATTTAGCCAAAAAATTAGGTGGCCCACATCGTTCCCGATAATGTGATCATTTTTAAAGCGATTGATTTTACAGCTCAATATAATTTACTCTTTGGTGGCTACGACCTACTAAAAGATTAAAATATCCTCCGTAAAATGAATACGACAGAAATGCATTGATTTTTGTATCGCATGATCGTTTATCTATAACATTGAATAAGAAATAGGGCCGCATGACAAATGGCAACTATTGTCTCGAACAGCAAGTCTAAAACAATAAGTCTAAAACTTGACAATTGCATGGTCGTCGAAGTCTTCTATAGGAATCATAATGGAGCGTTCAACGACAGGTTTATGAGTGTAGCGCGCTCGCGAGGGGTCGTATCGAGCCGGCTGTACTCAATGCGCCTATATTGCCAATATGCGCCTTAATGCGCTGTCACTGATCACAGTAAATCCCTTCCACAGTTTATACGGGCACTGATTACCTCCCGTAATACGCTGCCAGATTCGATGACGACGCACAAAAATATTTCACCCACATTGTCATATTTTGAGCTCGTAGCTTGTCAATGGAAAGTTCATTTATACCATAATAAAATACAGGCGTTCTGCTACCTAAAACAGTTTATCGATAACCATTATGATAAATAAAATACAGAAATAAAAAAAATCTCATGGAAATCAGTGTTTTGTGAATTGTGACGCGCGTTACGGCGTAGACACTGGCTATGACAGCTTCGCTTATGTTAGGTATCCTTTTTTATTAAGTACCTAAAATAGATTCAGAGGTCAAAATAGATCATGTGAGGATCTTATTTATGATTGATTATGACCTTTTTGACCTCATTCAGTCTAAATACAAATAACGTCAAATACACCATCTACGTATTTATACATTCATTTCATGATGATAAGGTACCGCCACTTAACGAATCTACTTAGTATAATTTGTATTGATTGAAGCCGTTTGAATTTTTTTAAAGTAAAATGTACAGAACAAACAAAGTTAATACTCCCCGGCTAGAAATAGCGCTGAAGTTGATGGGACTACGCTACGCGTTGCTACGCGGCCTACGCCGGTCGCCGCCTACGACGCGCGCCGCTACGACATTTGAAAACATTTTCTCAGAGCTTCCTAATTAACAGGTGCTGTAATTATTGAATAAATATAAATGTAAAATATAATGTATTTTTATTTATTAGTTCTTTAACTGAAAACTAAAGCTATTAATTTAAGTTTACATAATACAAAATTTCTGTATCTAAAATATAATGATAAAAACTTTTTAGAGTTTAACGAGGCAATTAAGGCGATCGTTTTCCGTTCAAAGACATAGATAAATGCGAATAATTAAAACGTTCCTTGTTTTATACAACAGGGAATAACTTGGTACAGTATTTATATTTTTTAAATAAGCATCCGCTCTAGAGTCGAGTTCGTGAAATACATTTTGCTGCCCTCCCCTCCTGGGGGTCGTATTTCGAAAAATCTTTTCATTGTGCGTGCAAAGAATACATTGAGATTAAAGCCGCTCGCTAACGCATGACTTTAACGCATTGACAGTTCCTATCTTTGTATTTACGAATGAATATGAATGTTTATACGATATTAGCAGCCTAATTGCGTAAGTAAATTCGGCAAGGCAAGTTTGCTCTTTCTTTCCGTCTATGTGATTGGTCGTTTGTGCATACTCTTACATGGGGTTAAACCCTTTGCCTTGCCGAATTCACCTACTCACTTAGGCTGCTGGTCTTCCTTTATTTTTCCTAAGCAATTTTACAATTATAAATGTAAGCGTTAATGAGGTACTAAATGTAATAAAACATTGCATTACCATAATAATATATTCTAAAATCTAGATAAGTTATTGTAAAACAATACGAATACTTATAACACGAGGTTTGTTCGAGTAGATGACGCATGAGGTGTCAGTGCAGAGCTGTGAAGTGTTGCCAACATCCAGTAACGTCTCATCAAAGTCTATCACTACACTGTACACGAGAATATCATCCGTTCTTACAAGCCGCTGCTCAAAACGCCTTCCACACGGCACTCGGAATAAAAATACTCGTACAACACCGCATTTTATTTCAAAACAAGAACCTTTATTTAAATGCACATTTACAATGCGCTTTTTGCTAATAAAATAAGCATTTACATTTTTTAGCTCGTGAAAATAATGAACGAGTATATTTCTAGAAACTTTTCCGTGGGATTATCATAAGCTTTGCGAACCTTTAATTACTTCTACACATATATTTATCTCATCACGTACAAAACTGTAAATAGGATTTATAGTAACGAGTTTAGAGAAGTATGTAAGGATCGTAGCGGGTGGCGTTCTTTAGTTTCTGCCTACCCCCATGAGAAAAGGGCTTGAATATCTACATACATAAGTATGTAGATATTATCTAATACCTTTAAACGAGCAGTTCTTGTATATATCTATGTATATGTAATCTGAATCTCAGAAATGGCTCCAACGATTTGCATGAAATTTAGTATGCAGAGGTTTTCGGGCGCGATAAATCGATCTAGCTAGGTTTCATTTTTAGAAAACGTCGTTTTCTCTATTTTCACCCGAACAGAGCTCGATCACTCAGGTACTTAAAGGTGAGATAGTGGTCAAATGTTAGCCTATCAATAAAAAAAATAGGTATGTATTCAGAGACAAAAATTTTATTCTTTACGTTGACAGTTCCGTCATTATTTTGCAAGTATAGAGAAAAGATTACCTTCTCCATTTTCTAAGCGAACCCTTCCGCGAATGTGTTGCGGCAAAAATATCATGTAGGTACACAGTACACACATATCCAGCTATTTCGTGACCGGAATGAGTGATGGGAGACGGGAACCGGTCGGGTTGGCGCAGGAAGGGACGCCCAGTAAAATGACTTTCTCACCGAAAATACTACACGCCGCCTTTTATATTTTATAGACATTTCATATCACCATTTCTGTTCGAGGCGCCCGAAATATAATAAATAGTTGCCGATAAATTTGAAGTATACGTGTGTATCGTGGCGCTCTCACATATTTGTACACACGTAGCTGCCATAGCAGCAAAACATTCATCAGGATATACGAGAACTTAGTTTAGCAGCTAAATGTTTAAAAGAATGAGTTAAACAGTGATATATCACGTGGCATTACGTGGATAATAGACACGTCGCTCCGTAAGTCCACAAGCACTGCACTACAGATACAAAGTTTACTGAGGGAACTGAAATGCAGAATGCAGTTATATAATGCAGCAAGCGCACCCGTGCGGTGTCGCCGACGCGGTGCCTGCGATATTCTCCCTTTATCAAACAGCACAAGACTTTCCTTTAATACCCACCAAAGCCTATTATCTGTACGAGGAACTGTACTAACAGTCAACTTTAGTTACAACGTTCCGTGCTATCGTGCCGGCAAAATTATTGTATTAATATTGTAGCATTCGTGATCAATATCAAAGAAAAAAGTACAAAACTGTTATTGTTCTCCGAATATACAATGTATTTGTACGTATAAAAACTGAACACGTAAATCAAATATGAATGTAGAGATAGCACACGACGTACATGCGCGCGTAGTTTACGCGCCGAGTGGATACGTGTTCAATAAACATGCTATTTAAAGTATGTCGCGAACGCTGACATTTGCCAAAGTATTAGTACACCGAGTAAAATCTAAGTTTGAGTTTAAAGGTTTAAAAAAGTTACCCGTGAACGAATCTTATTACTCTTTTGTCGCGGCATGCAAGTTTAAAGTAGAGAATTCAGAAGAGCGATCGACAAAGTTGTGGCTGTCGCGACCAAAGCGGATTACTCGCTCAGCCTTCCCCGCTCGATGGCTCGTGGTTCGTGGCTCCCGGGAATATCGCAGCGATAACGCGATTATTTGAGCTCGTCCGAGTTGAGGGACACTACCCGTATTGTGAGCCTGCCGGCTGCCCGGGCTCATGTTGCCGAGCTGAGTGCCACTAGTTAGCGTTTCGCATTCGAGTGTGACGTCAACGGATACCGCACGCGGCCAACTTACTTCCGACCAATTATACGCTGGAGCTGCAGTTACAGCCAATTACGAGTTTGGGCGGGTTGCTATCCAACTCTATGATACCCGAATCTAATTACACGTATGCAAGACCCAAACGGCCTCAGAGGGGAATGTCTACTGTCGTATAATTCTTGCTCAAAGTTCTGTGGAGGTATCTGTTGTTTTACCCTCACCGCTCGCATCTCCATTTATAAATAAAGACAAAGATTTGTGCTCGGCCAGTGCTCTTCACTCACGTCACTCAACGCCAAAACATAAATGTGCCAAATTGAGCGCAAATATTCACAAGACCCTTATCTCTGTGTAATGAAATGAGTGGCGTGTATAAATTGCCCTGTAGGCCCTTACATCTGCACTACCACTAACAATAGGTAATTGGTTGAAGCCTTTCGGGCCAGTTTCTGACGTATTAAGTAAATTGTTTGATACATCGACGCTAGTTTTTTCCAGTTACCAAGTGGGTGGGCTTGAGGAGGACGTTTAAGTATTTGATATTCTGATTGCCTGGGAAAGTCAAGAAGGAATTTTACCAAAGGAACAGGGTGGTGACCATAAGCTCTTAGAGCGGTATCAATTTGAGATCGAGTAAGTGATAGATGTATACACGTCAGATACATCTGTCTCTTATTCGATCTCAAATTGATACCGCTATAAGAGCTTATGGTCATCCCCCAGGTCCCTGCTTACTCACCTTTTAAAGTA
Source organism: Orthosia incerta (assembly GCA_948252205.1). NCBI lineage: Eukaryota > Metazoa > Arthropoda > Insecta > Lepidoptera > Noctuidae > Orthosia > Orthosia incerta. The sequence continues at coordinate 20,986,258 of OX411753.1, read as the reverse complement.
GTAAAGAAAACAATGCAAAGTTAAAAAGTTTTACACTAAGAAGTTTCAATAGAATCCTAATAAAGAATTGAACTACAATATTTTTGCTTAAATTTTATACTGTTATTTAAGTGGAAGTATAATTAGCGGGGAGGCACCGAGCCAAAGTAGTTGAGTGGAGCGAATCAGCGAATAGTTTCAAGAGAGAAACAAAGTCAAGTGGATATCTTACCAGAGCGCGCTGCATCGACCACCGCCACTCGCCAGGCGCCAGGCTCTGCAACAAGGAAATAAACTCATGATTTTATATTTTTACAACTTGAAATAGCCGTATTGAGAACTTTATTTCTTTGAAATTCCATTTTTACCCGACTGCCGAAGGAGGGTAATGTGTTTATCAGTCTATGTTTGTATGTTTGTTCCTATGTGGCGTTTCAGAGACCAAACGCGTTGGTCGATTTTGATGATTCTTACGTCAATCGATTCGTCTTGAACCTTGCTAGTGTCACTGGCTACATTAAAATTGGAAAATAGAAAAATGGCGGCTTTTGGGCGCCATATTGTAGGGACCAAATTTTTTTTTCTCCTTCAAACCCATCGTGTGAGGTACCAAAATAAAGGGTTTAAAGTGGTGATTTAAAAAATATATAACACTTATAAGTTCAAATGTACCTAATTTGAAAAAAAAAATAAGTTATATATAAAAAAAGTTAATTCAAAAATCAAAAAACCCGACTGCTTAGAAAGCGAACTAGAAAGACGTAAACAAGAAGAAAACATGCTAAGCAGTCGGGTTTTTTGATTTTTGTATTAACTTTTTAATGAAATATTGATGGAACAGCGTCGGTTACTTTGCAGTTTTCGTTTCATATAGGTACGCTGGAATTGAAGTATTGCAATTACTCGGCTCTTAGGAGCAAGGACCGATTCCTAATATGCAAATAAAAATGTTTTTTTTTTGTGCAATCCTATCCGCCCTACCGAAAGAGAGCGGAAGACACAGATTTTTCATCTCTTATAATCTTCGTATTACGAAAAAGATAAATATATTCCTGCTTGTTTTCTATTGATATCTTGGATTCACACATAACATACAGAAAGCTTATAAGCGCTCCGCGTAGGGTTGATGCGTACGTGATATTAAATAAAGAAGAAAAGCATTTTATTGTAGGAACCTACGCTTAGAATTGTGATACACCGTCCAATGCAATTATGAGTATAACGGCATCAACCAGAATATCGTTAAATTGGCAATGATGCCACATTGCCAATTTAACGATAGTCTGGTAGTGTTACAACAAAGAGAGATTAAATTCCTAAGACCTTACCAATGGGTATCTATAGTGTATTTTATAACACATTTGCTCGTAAAGGGACTCTTATTTCACCAATTCCAATGTCGTATTGTATCTCATTACGTACTTGTGCGTTATTGTAATGTAAAACGCACGGTTTATCAAGATGCTCTGTCTAAAACGAACGGTACTTTTTTAAATCTTAGCAAAGAGTTTTTATGTCAGAAAAGTGGTCAACATTTTATGATTAAAATTAACTTTGGGAGATAAAATATAATAAACACACATTTAATTCTTTAATTTAATTAATTTTTACCATAAATTACAACCATTTTTCTGTAACAAAACACAAAAATATTAATTTACTTTATTGGTAATACTGGCTGTTTTTATGCCATTGCCTTAAAAAAAAGCGCTGATGCGCGCGCATCGCTAATTTGTTAACAAGTAAAAATTATTCCGCTCGACCGCTTTTTCTTTTCGCTGTATTGTTTTTATTTGAAAATGTCGTCAAGTAATGATGAATTTATTAAATCGACACCACCAGAAGTCTCAGAGGCAGCGAAAAAGGCTACTCTAAGCCTCTTGCCCGAAAAATCGACCAATAGATACTTACAACTCTTACAAGCGTATCAAAATTTAATCTTATGGAAAACAAGCAAAGCAGCAAATTCATTTTCAGAAAGTGTGTTTTTAGCCTATTGCATGGAACTTTCTCAAAAATATAAGTCAAGCTCATTGTGGTGCTACTATTCAATGCTAAAAAAAAGTTAATAAAATCAAAAAACCCGACTGCTTCAAAAGCGAACTAAAAAGATGTACGAGTAAACATGAAGAAAATCTTGCTGTGCAGTCGGAGGATACATTTCGCGAGCTGAGTGACCAAAACCAGATGTATATCCTCCGACTGCACAGCAAGATTTTCTTCTTGTTAACATCTTTTTAGTTCGCTTTTGAAGCAGTCGGGTTTTTTGATTTTATTAACTTTTTTTATTTACAACTTTTTAGTTATACTTTTTTTTTCGAATGATTTTAAACATATAAGTGGTATATATTTTCGTAATCACCTTGAAAAACCCTTTATTTTGATACCCCACACGACGGTTTCGAAGAAAAAAAATTGTTACCTCTACAATTTTGCGCCCAAAATCCGCCATGTTTAATTATAAAAATCCGTCAAGTGCTTTGAAAGATACGAGGTAATAAAGAATATTAATAATACAAGATACGCGCGAAAAACATAACCCTTTCCTTGCAGCTGGGTAAAAAGCACTGTGAAAACAAAACATGGTATTGATATCAAGTCATACTCCAACTTGCTGGCATTTCTAAAAATACGCTCAAGTGGCCATGTTAGTAAAAAGTCGAAAGTATTTTCGGCTGACAATGTCAAGAAGTTCCTAAAATAAAAGAAGCTCCGGATTGTCGATATTTGGCAACAAAGGTCAGTTGAAACTAAATTATTGTTATTAACTTCTTCGACTTTCGGATTTCTTTACAATATATGTGTTTTGTACGCTGTTTTTATCCCTTTTCAGGTTGTATTAATATTCGGCATAAATGGTGCATGTAGACGTCAAGAGTTGGCAAACATCACACTAATGATGTCGAGCACCATGGGCGGGTTCCAGGTCAAACACAAAAAATAAAATTCCAAGATCGTTCTCAATACAGGCAAGCCTTTTGACGACATAGTGAAGAAATACGAAGCGCTTCGTTCAACAAAAGCGATGTCTAACAGATTTTTACAAAATTACCAAAATGGAAAATGCACTAGCCAACCCATTGGCATATGTAAATTTGGAGCAATGCCGATCCTTGGATACATTGCTAGCCGATTCAGGTGCGAACTTATTGACACTAAAACGCCACGGAAGGTGGCGGTCGAACAGTGTAGCCGAGGGCTACATAGATGACTCGATGAGAAATATAGAAGAAATTAGCTCCCGCATTACAAGGAATATAAATTTGGAGCCAGGTGTTGACTCTCGACCATCTACAAGCACACACGCGTACATTCCACCATCGTCGCCGCCGCCTCAGCCGCCTCCGTCGCCGCCACCGACTGCAGAACTCTGTGCTCTCGTTTCTCTTACTTTCACTCAAGAGAGTGAGAGAGAGACTGGTGAAATTGTAACTAATAATAATAACTTGACAACATAAAAAATAACAACTTTCAAGATAATAATCAATTTTACAAATTGTTCAAATGTTTGCTTTAACAATTGATTAAAGATTTAGGTATTCGGTATTCGTTTAAGAAAGTCCGAGTTTTATTTATTTCCGCGCAAATATGTTATAAAACGTCGTATGACCTACGTGCGCTTTGATAATTACAGCCTCTGCTTCCTTCCTTCTTTCTTTCTTTCTGATTCTTTCTTGCCTCGCCTACGGCTCGGGCTAGCAATATCGCCTCGGCTGTAATTTTCAACTTACCGCACTTATAACATAATTTACTATTAATTAAACACATTTGCTGGTTCCGCTTAAGGCTTAACACGCACTGCGATTTTTATTCTTTAGTACAATCGAATTTTCGAATCGCGAAATAAAAATCGAATCGAAATCGCGCGAATAAAAATCGCAGTGCGTGCTAAGCCTTAAGTTACGAATTCAGAAGGCTTTGTCTCAATCTCAATTCTTTAAAAATCAATTTTTACCTCCTTTTTGTTTCACAGACTTCGTTTTGTGCTTTATTTCTGATGACTTTTCTCATAGAACGAGTGAGTAAAAAAAACGAAAAATGATAAATTTTCGGTATAAATGGACCATCTTCAAAGGGTCATAGCTTATTCTCTATAGGTTTTATAGAGCTGCAGTTGGACCTAAATTGTTGCAAATTTAATGAACTTTAAAAAAGTACCCAGCTCTCGGGCAAGTACATGCCACCCTCCATCCCTGCCTACATTTATTGCAGACTATGATTTTGAGGTGTGGTGGGGCTGGCTCGTTGCTAGTGGGATGAGGCCGCAGGATCTTATTTTCCAACCTACCCCCAGCCACTAGATGCGGAACGCATGGCAGTCTTAGAAATTTTCGAAGGACCATACCTTGGTCCCTATTATAGAGCTGCGGTTAGGCTTAAATTGTCGCAAGTTTAATGAACTTTAACACGTTCGCTGTCGTTATTACTGAAACAATAAAAAAACCGGCCAAGTGCGTGTCGGACTTCGCACATTTATGGTTTCGTACCAAATCGTTTCAATTTCAAGGAAAAAAACTGATTTATCAATATATTGGTATTTTTTAGTAAAATATACGTAATAGTAAACATTATCATTCATAGGTCAATGGGAAGTTAAAATTTTGTTCAAAACAAAATTTTGTAAAATAAGCTGACTTTGATGTCTTCCCATTCCCATGTTTGCTCAATTTTTTAAAACAAAATTGCAGTGTTTTTCTACTCAACGAGTTCTAAACAACGATACCCTCGATACTCGATGGGAAATATTTTTTTTAACCGCCCCCCCTTTATGGACTTTTGCTATATGCAGTTAAAATATTTTTAAGGGTATTCCCTTAAAAATATTTTTTGACACTTTGGGTCAACAAGATGCTTAGGTAGGTTGCTCCAACCGATTGGCTGTAAAACCTGTGTGACGACAACGGACACGTGAGTGACAGCAATTACTACGTGAGTGACTCGTAGAAGAGAGAGAAAAGCCATTGTGCCTCGTGCGAGCCGAGTCTTTGGCAGGGAACTTGTTATAAAAATCCAAATTCAATTTGTCGAAAAACACATTGTTCATGACTTTTAGAGCAAAGTAACAAAAGTCCGAAAATTTCATTTTCTACTGGGCTAATACTTGATATCAAAAGAGTAACCCTGCTTAAATATAATGTTTGTATTTACCATATTAAATCCGTCAGGAAAACATAGCAACCGTACAGATTGACAGATTTACTTTCCCATCTATAACATTTGTGTAAATAAATTATGTGCTGTCTTACTGAAAAGAAAATTCCACTTCATCCAATCATCTGTGTATGGAAAACCATCTGAATTCTGAAGAACACGTCAAGTCACATTACGAGCACTTTTCAATGCCAGTTTTCAGTATCTAATATTTTATCTGTGGTCACGCTTGGGCTGCCCGTGAATAAAAACGCTGAAAGTGCTCGAAGCGTTCGCGCTCCGTATTGTGCTCTTCAGATTTCAGTGGGCTACTTATCTCGGAGACATGAACGAAGACGATTTTACAGAAAATAGATTGCTGTTAAGATGGCTATTTTCTACTTTTCACGAAATGATTGCATAACATGGTATATTAAAGTTGGTGAAATAGGTATACGAATGATGATGAGAAATAAGACTACCGTAAATATTTTGATTTGTGACTGACTAGTGAACCAATATTTAACGATAGCACGATTCATAATAAACATGAGTGTTGTGTCAATATTAGCTGCCTGTTAGTTAGCAGGCGTTGTTTTAATCAGCGCTTGTTTGTGACCACAAGTTAATGATGGCGGGTGAGTAGTGCCGCCGGTCGCCACCAGCTGGCGCTGTCAGCGGCCGCCATGATTGATTGGCGTCCTTCCGCAGACGCAGCCGCATCTAGGGTACGTCGGCTTGGGACATCCGCAGCCAGCAACTACGTCACTGATAGATATGGTTTTCGGAATTAATGAGACTACTAACATATGGGGAGCTTCAATCATGTGAGATAGCTTTAATCAGTTTCTCTTAACCTTAGAATAATAAGGTCAGTCCATCAAAGCTAATTAAAATGTTAAGTTTTTGAATTTACTTCTAGGTAGAATTACGATGGCCGCCTAAAATTTTCAATCAACTATGCCTAGCTCCCTCCAGTCCTCCTCTATCCAGAGTTCTGTTAAAAATCGCAACTCTCTTCAAATTATTTAATGGTGTTTGGGCAGCTGGCCATTGGCTTCTCTAGGTATTTCATAACAGCGCTAAAGAAATTGACGAAACGAAAGGCACTAATAAACAAAAATGTTTTTAGTGAATTACCTCAAACTTCATTAACACGTAAACTAGCCGTTCAGGAAGTAAAGCACAGCTAACACCCACACCGCTCCACTTTGGAATCTCAATCGACGACTCCCCTTTTTCTCAAAAAACCGCCGGCCTCCTTAACATGCAATCTAAATTCCGATTTAAACTGTGATCGCTCACAGTCCAAAGGGTCTAAGAGCCGAGGAATGTCGGGAATGCAATCAAAAACGTCTCAATGGTGCTGAGCGATCTAAGGAAGCGTCACACATCAAATCGTTCGGCACGCTCCGCTGTCGCATTCGACACCCACCCACCGCAGCCACAGATGTGATTGATGCAGTTTTCATATCACTGTTACCACAGATAATATAATACTACAGTACTATAATGCTCATATTATTTTAGCTTAAACTATTACAAGCTGCGGATCTGTTCGGCCAAGTGTGCTGTTTAGTTTAGGACAAAAAGTACTCAAATTGCAAGCCAATTATGTGTTCTCTTTTACAAGCTGCACCACTTAATATGACCAAGAAATTAAATAGCAGCAAAATTAAAATGCTCTAGTGGCTCCAGGACAGGACTGCGGTGGACATAACGAGTGCGGTATAAAGTATTTTACCAGGGAGGCGTTCAGCTGCAAAATATTAATTTTCTTTACTGCCGAGCTACCGGCTTAATATATCTGACCCAAAATAATTAAATTATATCCATTTCACACTTTTCGGGCACGAATTTCGGTTAATCCTTTTTCACGATGTGTTCTCTCATTTTTCAACGTGAGCTTAATTGGGGTTTACTTGCGACAAAGTAGTTAAGTCCTGATTGAGGGACATTAAAGGCCACAGATTTGAGTACAGCAAACAGAGGGCTTAAAAATTGATTCGGATATAATACGCGGCGCAATCTGTGAACAAATAGCTACGTTATAGGTTAGGAGCACTCCGTCAGCAATCAACATTGAGTTAATACATGCTCGTACAATCGGTAGGTAGGTAGTGATGTGATCAATATCGTGCATTGTTAGATTCGGAGACGGCTGCCGGCGGCGCGTAATTTCCGCTCCGTTCAGCTTAATCGCGCCGTTTCCTGTATCGGCTTATGAATCTTTTGATACTGCGCGCACCACAATTCGCGAATCAATTGATTACCCCGACGTTCATGGTAATCACCGCACAACATCGCGGCTTATGGCTGTGATCTAGTTTGTCGACGTAATCCGCGGTCTGGTTATTGTAAGCCTTTATTATAAACACGTCAATTGAGTGCTCCGTACGGTGATCGGTATGTTTATTTTAGGGAACATGTTTTCTTTCTTTGGTGACCTGAATCTTTTAAGCTTTTTATGTGAATGTATTTTAAACTAAGTAGGTACGTTTGTTTATTTGTGTTATCGAGGGCAGAACTCTTTGAAAGAAATTGGATTGGGTAAACTAACTTGTATACCTACTTAACCGGAGCAATTAAGGGCGAATCAGGTAACTGTAATTTAGTGAAAAACCAGAAAATATCTTAGTATAGTAGCGTGTTATACAATCAACGGGCGGCCGTCCCAAACTAATTTCGCTTTTCCAATAGATAAGAGAAAAAACTAAAACCACTAACCGAAGCAATTTGGAAAAAGTATGCGAAACATGTTTAACCTAAATAAAGCTATCGGTCGGTATTCATACGCGGTGAAAGGGTAGAAACATGCAAGGTAATCAACTGGGCTGGTTTTAATCATTGAGGGTTGTTCGACACGGGCTCCCGCGGCCATGTTGCCATATCTACTCGTTAGCTACAACAGCTCGCGACATGCCAGCATTATTTGAATACATGAACGGTTTATCCTAAAACGACACGACACAATAACGACTGCTGCTGAATAGCTGTATTTGCAAACGTGTTTGGTGCTGTATTCCGATATATATGTTATTGGCTGCCATTTTTGTCTTGCATTTTATTTTTGCAATTGTAACGTTTGCACGGAGGTATTCCATTTAGCATAAACTCAGTGTATATTCGACAATAGGATAGCTACACATAGTACTTAACTACAGTAACTACTACATAGCAATTTAGTCGTAGCAACAGTATGAACGTAGCTCAAGAGTCGACCGCAAAGACGTTAAAGTACCCTGAAATAAAAATATAACAACAATACCCCAGCCCATGTCTGAAGCTACATTATTATTAGCTGTGATTTATACGGCTACCACAATGACTGAAAAATAAATTTCTAATACATTTTTCTTTTCATTTTCAGCAGGTATACATTTTCTTCCGCCGTGAATGTGCTAAGTACCATAAAAAGGGAATAAATCAAGTCAGATACTGCTCTAAATAAATGTAATTTACGGTTACGTTTTCGCTTTTCGAGAGTAAAATGACGTTACACCACCTACCGAGGCCGAGGTATATCTACGGATCTAGCGAAATTCTTGTACTTTTGTCCGGACATTTTAGTAATGCGATTATGAAACGTACCATTCCTTTCATTTTAATCCATGAAACGGTGAGTCTCGAATTTTATTGAAGAGATTATTATTGTTTTCGTTACGTTTGCAATATTTTTTTCTAAATGTCATAGTAAAGCAAGAACCCGTTACGTTGGGGCATGACGGATGGGTATTATAGCATTACAGAATGTCTGACATCTATTTAAATTACCGTCATAAAGTCGTGACTTAGGTAAAAGTATTGAAATCTTCATTTCTTTAAAACATTATTTTGGATAATTTGTCACTTAAGATACCGCATAGCTATAGGTCGAAGGAACATTTTATCTGCAGTGCAATGTTGTGCTTTAATTCGATGTTCCGCTGTTTAATTCGCTGCAGGTAGAGTTGTAAAAAAACGGTTCTTTTTCTGAGATGAAAAAAAAACGTTTAAAAAAACATGGAAAAAAAAACAGTTTTTTTTTTCTGGAGTAGGTTTTTTTCATGAGTATAAAAATAAAAGTATGGTGAAGCGGTTATCACATACGAGTCGATATTATTATTTTTTTAGTTTAATAAGAAAATACCATTTGGTTTTTGTTAATTATTACATAAATGTCGTAAAATAATTGGCAACTCCGACAACTGAATGTCGTATTATTAACTTCTACCTACTGTTAATTTAGTTAAGTTTCTCTTTAAGTGAACTGTAATTTGTTCTTTGAGAAATAAATATCTTTAAACCGAACTCCCACTAAAATTTACCATTTACGGACAGGGATTTTCCTAATTAGAAAGAAAAGATGATTCTGAATGTAACAAATTAAGTATTTTCTAAGTTCATATTCGTATAATAATAGGTACCCATTGATTTAAACATAATGACTTTAATTAAAAGCAAAACAACCAAATTTAGTGTTTCACTTTCTCTAAAAAAAAAAACAAATGTAGAAAAAGAAAACGACGGTGCCGAGTTTATTTTCATGTATTTTTTCAAGATTGTGAAAAAAAACATTTCGTTTTTTTTTTCAGTTTACATCTCTAGCTGCAGGTGACAAATGGTTGAGATAAGGTTTCTGTGCCAGGCAGGAGATTGGATTCATAAGGCGAGCAAGTTCAGCCTATGCCGTAGCAGGCGTTATTGCCTCACTTTTTAAAATTGTATTTTTAATGTAAAAATCTAGTCGGAAATTGGCCAAGTAAAAGTTTTATCATAAAAGAGAACTAAGTTTATTTTAATTTATTTATTTAACAAAATATGTACATACTTACCAACTAAACTATACTAACTTACACTAAACCTAACTACTTACATATTTTATACAATAGAAAGGTACACCTAAGCGTTGAAGTATTCCTCCGCTATCGCTTTCAACCGGGAACGTTCCCAGAAGACTGGCAGCATTGCCACGTTGAATGGCAATGCTGATTCTTTGCGCGAAGAATTTGCCAGCCCTCTGGTTACGCACAGTGTCGATCAGTCGGCGAGAGATCTTCTTAAAAAGGAGACGTGCTCTCGGGCCCCATTACCTAAGCGTTTCGACTCCAAACGGTTCAAAACTGTAATTACCAAATAGGTTACAGTATTTACGCGACTTGAGGGCCTCAGCATCCGCAGCAGCGCCAGCACAGCCCGCCGTACTAGGAACAGGCGCTGGCGCAAGGGTGTCGATACAGGTTTCATCCCTAACCAGAGACCTACCTACCTTCCAAGGCACCAACGTCATCCCATCGGGTCTCTTCTCATCGTCACGTACCAAGCCGCTAGATTTAGAACCTAGCGGCTTGGTACGTGACGATACAGCTGGAACGCCAGCGGTGATAAGGGCTCGACGAATAATGTCGTTGATGCTGGCGTGCCGTGCTATGCGGCCTACGGTCTTGCAGCAAGACAGGCCATGGTGCCCGATGCTGCCGACAGCTTCACCACATTGGTGTGTGGAGCAACAAAAGGTGCGACTGTTGCGAGCCGAAACGAAGGTTCATAAATCAAAGTGCCCATGGCGGATGACAGGAGTGCCTGAAGCCACAAACCCAACTACCATTCCCCCAAAGCCAGCAGACGTGCACGCTCAGCAGTACTAGATGATGTATTTATAAGGTTATTCTGTATAATACTGCAGAGCGACACATCCCATCGTCTCTGGGAGGATAGGTTGTCGAGCAGATTCGTTTACGAAGTTCATTAGATTATTAAACACCTATTGTTTTATTGAACCATGTTCTTAAATGATTGTATTGTATGCTCTTTAAAGGCAGAATAAAATAAACCTAATTTAAAACCTGTTTAAACTACCTCTTCCATTATCTAAAACACTGCATATGTGATAGAAAACAGAATTCAAAACATCACATATAACGCTCCCCCAAATAACACGAGCAGTGGTACATGGGCACATAATCCAATATCAAATTTCAACATGTGAAATAATCTGGTGAGTTTCATTTCGAAATGTGAACTAAATTTCAGTTTTATCAGTGCAAAGTGGGGAGGAAGGAAGCGGGGAATGCGCCGGGAATATTTGCTTAGTGGGCCACAGACGCCGGCGGCTCCCAGTTCCCGGCTCCACTCGCCCAGCTCCCAGCTCCCAGCTCCCGGTTCCACTGATCTCGGGGACTCGCAAACACCCCTTTTAAAACGATGTTCTTGTTTGTAGGTCACATGTATTCTAATTAATTTGTTCGGTTCGATTGGGATTGGACGGGATGGCTATTTTGGGAAATGAGATTAATTGATGCAAACATATTATGTGCTTAATTTGTTACACTTCAATCAGAGTTATATTTATTCTAGATTTTAGTAGTGTGTAAAAAAAAACATTTTTACATCTATTCTAGCATCACTTTGGACATTATATGTACCTAGCTTATAGAACTGGTCCATTATGTACCACAACTAAAGAGTGAAAAATAAAAATAAAAAATATCAAAAAAATACAACCGACTTCCAAATAAAAACACTCTAAAGTGAAAAATAACTTCAATTTCGGCAGTAGGTGTTCCTATTTTCGTTTCTTCGTTTTTTGACACCGCATTCCGATTTATTTTACAGATCTTGATGAAATTTACACATGACAAGAACCAGCTTTCAAATAAAAAAAGAATCATCAAAATCGGTTCATCTAGTAAAAAGTTCTGAGGTAAAACATATTAAAAAAATGTCGAATTGATAAACCTCTCCTTTTTGGGAAGTCTGATGAATGAATCAGAAGTAAAGTGGAATCGGCAGTTACTGTGTTCGTTCTATTTGTGAGTTGATTCAAAGAGGTAAGTAGTTCACTTGCTTTACTAAGACTTATAAAAGGAAATTGCCATTTTAGTTTCGTTCGTTGCAATTAATTCCCTCTTCTCTTAGGAAGAACAACAAGAAATAAAACGAGGATAAAAAAACTCCAATTGTACATTTGTTTACCGAGATTTGAATACCGAATCAAGTTAATGCACTACACAATTGCTCATAACGCCAAAATTCAAACAGTAGATACTCCACGCCAGCTAAACTCAATTACAGCTCGGTTTGATTGTGTTCCAGCGGAAATTGCTCGGCATTATCGAATCTTTACGTGCACACACAAACTCCATAATTATCAACCACATACCTATCTACATAGGCACAAATTATACACCAGATTGTCCATTTCGTTACTTTTCATTTTTATTTCGCACGGTTGGCGCAGTGGTTGAGCGATTGACTGCTGCGCTGCGTGTCGCGGGTTCGATTCCCGCACGGAACAATTATTTGTATGATCTACAAATAGTTGTTCCGGCTCTGGGTGTTTGTGTATGTGAGTTTATATGTTTGTAAACGCACCCACAATACAGGAGAAATTCCTAGTGTGGGGCAATGTTTTTTTTTAAAAGAAAGAAAAGAAAAGAATTACAACACGTTTTAGTTCGAGGAATCAGGATTTTAATTTCCATGTCACGGCAGATATGGGGTGGTTAATGCGATTTTTTGCAGGGACGCGATAACAGAACAAATTTCCGTCACGATAGATAACAAATCGTAAGTATTGGCGGAGCGATGGTCATGGAAAACTTAAGGCGCCGATTCCCTTGAGTAGCTGATTTTAAAATGAGAATCACGTCTAAACAGCTAGTCGCAATTTTTTGAAAAAAATATATGTTATATTAGACTATTTTCTTAATAGTTTGATCTAAGAAAATTTTGAGTTTTATTCGTATAACATGGTGTAATTAATTTGTAAAGTTATGTCTAAAACGGACAAAACACGACAATCACATCAAAACCGCTGGGCGTATTTTAATGAAATCAACACCATCTCAAAGATAATTTAATTATCTACATTTTGATCTAAAGGTTTTTTTTTAAGTCATAGAATAATAAGGAAAGTATAAAAAACTACTAAATTTTGGGTCGCGCGGGTGTGAAACGAGTGCGCGTTTTGTTCCCTCAAGGTCGTTGGCGTTAGTCGTTGTCTTAAAACGTGAAGAAGGAAAAGTGAGAGAGACAAAAATTACTTACATAAATAAGCTACGCTCCATTTATTTGTATGGGGGTGAACTGACATCGAATGCTAAATTGTCGTATACCAATTTGTATTTCGACTGAGCCATAAATAATGTTTGATCAGGTAGATACTTAATATTCAGTATGAAAAGTAGTCAGTATGTTGATATTTTGATACTAGTACAATGAATCTAATCAATCAATATTTTGAACCACCGATGTATTGAGTGTTCCTACGAAATAATAAGTATATGAAGATGCTACGAGACAGCAACAACGCCGCTATCTTGCCTAGAAATACAGTAGTAAATTGTGTATTTTAAGAGAAATTTAATGAAATAAATACCTGCAACACGATTTAAATAATTATAAGAACTAGCTGTTGCCCGCGACTTCACCTTCCTAGCATTAGTACTTCGAATAGTCTATTTTTTATATCGCACAATAATATTATAGGTGTGTGACCTTTCTTGAGAAATTCAAAGTTCAAGATGATTGCCGGGATAAAAACTATCCTATGTCCTTCCCAGGGTCTCAAACCATCTCCATACCAAATTTCATCTAAATCGGCAAAGCAGTTTAAGCGTGAAAAGGTAACAGACAGACAGAGTTACTTTCGCATTTATAATGTTAAGTATGAATACGTATGTTAAGGTTTTACCGTTGATATCATAGAATATTATTTACTCTGGTTGATATCTCGATACAATGAATATGCGATGCGTTGAAGGCTCTCGATTAAACAAATATTCGATATTTCGAACACGATGTATTAAGTGAACGATTTAATGAGTGTTCAATTAAATAATCACTCGATAAAATATCACTCGGCTATCTGTAATGAGTGTAATGACTGAAATACGATTAATATTGATCGATCAATTATATATACTTCTACCCGCGGCTTCGCCCGCGTTCAAAGTTCGCCACCAAACTTTACAGGATTATCCGCTGGGTCAATCTAAAGATTGTCTGAAAAAAAATTAAAATCGGTCCAGCCGTTTCGGAGTCTTTAAGGATCATACATACATACATACTTTCTCTTTTACATATATAGATAGATAGAAATATTCGATTCACCCAGTTTTTTAAATTCAAAGAAATGTATCTTCGCAATATACGAGTATGTACCATAGAAAACCAAAGTTGCGCACAATATACTAAGGATGTTGCCCCAGAGAGGAAATGGTCGACCGGTTAGGTTTCAATGAAGTAGTCTTATAGCGGGGTGGTATCGGTTCTAACCACAAGCCCATCCTGTGCAGGCAGAGGAAACCATGCGGTTCATATCACGACGACACACCGGACATTATGGCGTATAATAAAAAGAGAAAGCAGTCATTGACCACCTCGGATTTTTACACCAAAAATAAACATTACAAAATTGCTGCAAAACTTTACAATAAAAGCAATTGTAAAACAATTATTTCTTCTTTCTTTTTACGCTTTTGTTCGTGTAATTTCACACACGCAATTCGGCAAATTGTTTTAATTTACATAATAGGTTTGTTGAAGCTCACATCAGGGGTTAATAACCATTGCTATTGAATAAAAGTAACGTTGTTGTTACAACTATTTACCTATTCTACCTTCCTACTCACAAAAGGAAGAACCTGCTCACGTGCTCAGCTCATCTGTACACTTAAAAAAGCCCTTTACAAAAGTTTATAACGCGTTCGGGGTAACTAGCTAACAAAATGATACAAACGTCTAAGTAAATATATGAGTTTTGTAGCAAATAGCTAAACACCAGCGGAGCTAGCTGCACTTAACAGTAAAAAACCGGCCAAGTGCGAGTCGGACTCGCGCACGATGGGTTCCGTACCATTATCGCAAAAATAAATACATCATCTGTGAGAATTTCAACTGTCTAGCTATCACGGTTCATGAGATACAGCCTGGTGACAGACGGACAGACAGACAGACGGATCGCGGAGTCTCAGTAATAGGGTCCCGTTTTTACCCTTCGGGTACGGAACCCTAAAAAACTGCATAATATACAGTTGTTAGCGAAAAAAATTACGCCTCTTTACACCGTCTAAGCCAGTTAAAATGTTTCCCACGGTGGCCACGGGTAAACTTTACCTACCTGGCCAAGGGTGTTAAAACTACACAAATACAACAACGCCGCCGTTCGAAACTTAAAAACATGTTGTACAAAAACGCATAAGCTCTAAGCTTTTAATTTATTGGACAAAAATACCTGGCAAACTACAACAACAACATTATTTTCAAACAGGGCAGCTAGATGGCGTTGTTCTTTCAACGCCTAATCCTAAATCTCGCTATTAAGATTCTCTGGCGGCAGCATATAAAGGCCCAGACGACTTTATTCGTTTGCATTTGGCCGGCTCGGTCTGTAGCGGTTTGCGGACTCTATGGGCCGAGGCAACTAACCTAACCAACTTCTTGGACCTCTTTTGCGGGGTGGCGGGTCGACTCTCGAGTCAGGAAAAATTGAAACCCCGCACCAACAAAACATGAATGAATGAAGTTTAGACGCAATAGATTTTTTGATAGGTAAAAAAATAAAAATGCGCGTATATGTGGCATGTGCATATAATTTATAACAGTTATTTATTTAAGAGTTTCCTTTCGAAAGTTTAATACTTTACGGTTAGCCATAATCCGTGCAAAATTAATTTAAATTGTAAAGCTATTAGACAAGGTGCTGTATGTAAGTAGTAACTTGGAAACATCTTCAGTGTGCAAATAAACTTGCCTGCCGTTAGGAAGTTTATTTATTTATTAAAACATCATGTAACATATAGATACATAGACAGAATTTTATATTAACATAATAATAAATAGCAATATAGGTACGATATATAGATTACATACTCGTATAAGTAAGTTCATACTCAGCACGATTTTACAACAGCAGACTAACACTCAAATCCCTCGTCGGCTGACTATACCCAGAAGAAGAAACACGGTACTGTGCCTCATCCATACTTTACTTTTACAAAAAGATTTTTTTTTATCAAGGACCATTTCTATACAATGCAATAAACGCAATAATTCCACTGCAAACATGTTCTAAGCTAATATGCAAAAAACGGATTACTGAATTTCTTACTACAAAAAATTATGATGATACTGAATCCCTTCTTACAACAATTAAGTAACTCGTAATAAACACACACACTCACTCAGACTTTCACACACACACACACACACGCATGCGTACATACATTCACTAACACACAAACGCACGCGCACTCACACATTATTGTATTGAACTTTTATCTTTTTTTTTTTTAATCTGTTCTAAATTCTTTTAATAATTATGTAAATAATTATGTATGTATGTTGTGTGTGTCTAAGAAATACTACTTGTCCTATGTTCGGGGAAAAAGGGCTGTTTGTCCTTAATACAGGCTACTTAGTAACCTAGCTAGGACATCAGATCATCAAATTGTAAAAGTAGCTTATATCAATTTTTATACCAACATAAAAAATGTAGGCTTCAAAATTATCATTTCAGCGACGTAAAATATCTCGTGTTGATGTCCACTTTACAATATAAATGAAAACATTCTCTTGAACTTTATTTAGGGAGTGGGTATAATAATTTGTGACGGGCTCAGTCGCGGTTCTTATTGAGTTTCGACGAGGGGCCTTAACTCGTCATTGCAGTATTTAGCGAACTTTAAAGGGACGACGATGGCGACGGCAGCATGAAACGGTATTTATGTAATATTTATTCCGTAATAGCTGAAGAGAGGTTTAATTCTCCCTTTTTGTACTTAATATTCCGAAATAGATAATTTATAAGTTGTATTGTAATAACAATATCGGATTTTTTAAATTGAACGATTCGGTATTTTGTAAAACTCGTTTCGTACCAGGTGGAGGGGAGACTTTTTTTATTTCTAGGAAGTCGTGACTTTGCCTACTTTTCACTATTATAGCACAATTTCGGCGAGCACCCATTTAGTTGTTAATAGCTCAACGTCTAGAGTAAAAGTTTTGTCGTCAAACAACAGTTATTGATTTTAGCACATTCAGTTGTTTCAGACAGGGTCGTTTGAGGGCGCGAGCGGGCCTGCGACGGGTTTCAGGAGGCCGGGGGGGCGAGGCGGGGAGGGGAGGCAGTAAAACGGCAACCATACCTCCACACGTGAATATTTGATGGCTGAATCTCGCTGTGGCTACGGATACAAGGGTATTCAGGTTATCAGGCGCAGCCCTAAGACTGAATCGACGTAGACATTAATTAACTTTACTGATTAGGGGCTAAGCTTTGAAATGAGCTTGGAAGTTAATCCTCTGGCGTTTCTGAGGCAGTTTTCATTTCAATTTGCGAAGCTGGAATAAATAGCATCGAACCAACGGCGATGTAATATGATTGTTTGTAACGTTACCCACCGACAATCGCCTTTTATACGTTATTGAACTGCCAATCCTAACGTTATTTTTGCAACTCTTACTAAACTGGATGTATAAAAAAACATTACGACGATTTGAGAACCTCCTACTTTTTTGAAGTCGGTTAAAATAGTACATATCAATTTTATTTTCACATTTAAGTACATTGGATGCTTTCGTTCTATGTAATGCTCCCTGTAATGGGTATTCCCAAAAAGTAGACGTACAAACGTATTTACGGAGTTTCTTTTGCTCTTTACAGAGAGCGTAGTCAGAGGGTGTATCCTTAAATAATTGATTTCCTCTAGCAAAACGAAATCTTCCTTATTTCCCGTCCACGACAATCTTACCCTAGCTAACACTTTTTAACTAAAAGCGTCCTCTCACTCCTGTACATACGCTACAGAATTGTGCATTATTGTAACTAGTGCCTCAGTTTACATAACAAATGTGATCTGCGCCGCGGGAATTAAAATGTTCAAACTTTTGTTTTGAAGAATGCTTTATGAATTTACTTGCTTCTACCAGCGGCTTCACCCGCGTCAATGTCGAAAATTATCCCGAAGGAACATATTCCCGGGATAAAAAGTATCTTATGTGCAATTCCAGACTGATTATTGATTATTAATCTATCTCTGTGCCAAATTTCATCCAGATCCGTCCAGCCGTTTGAGCGTGAAGAAGTAACAAACATACAAACACACACACACTCACAAACGCCTTTATAATGTTAGTGTGATAAAATATGTCATCAGTTCTAGTCTTTATTTTAATAAATCTGATAGGTCACATTTTCGTTCCCTTTATATTATAAAAATACGCGTATGCATCATCACACGTCAAATCTAAGGTTATTATTTCAAGTCATATTTCTTAACATTCATTTAGTGTCACATTCATCTTCATTACGCAGTTTCCGCTGGCGGTGCCGGTGATGCGGCGTCGACGTCGACGCGCTTCCCGAGACACACTTAAAAAACATGCAGCGAGTTCCGTGGGAGACGGATAATGATTGTTTATGCCGATAATGATATTCGCGTAGAGCTTGGCGCTGCACTGCCGCGCGTCCTACTCATTTGTATAGCTCGCCCGACATCCCGAGTGGATTACTCTTGCTTTATTAGAAAATGTACACTGCAAGAATGAATAAATAATTTGCTTTGGTCTGAAATACTCTGGAAATGTGAAATCAGTGCAATGTAGAGTGCACGTAAGTAGATCTCATCTGCATTAACTGTGGAGGGTGTCGTTGGCGCTTGTTTTTAGTCTGCCTCGAACGGACGCGAGCTGGCGCATGGCGTTGATATATTATTTAGCTCTAGCGCTAGCCCGCGACCTCGCTTGTGTCTGGGATAAACAGTAGCCTATGTCCGTTTCCATGTCACATACTGCCAGCGTATTAATTTCAGCCGGTCGTTGGTTGAGAAGGCGTAAAAGCAGGACATATTATAAATGGATATTATATAGTGCTTTCATGTTCTAGAATAATTTTAAACTAAACGATGCGGAATGCCTCCAAACCGTTTGTCCGTCGAAATAAATCTATCTCACAGGGATAATTGCGAGATAGATTTATTTCGACGGACAAAAACTGTTTGGAACTTTTATAAACACTTAAATGGATTTGCATTGTATAAAACAATTGTTTTAACGAAACTGATTGAAATTAAAAACAATATAATGTTAGCCGTTTCAGGATGATATTTTTATATTTGTCACAAAAGCCAACGAAAACCATTTGATAGTTGTCATATTTGCCGAGTTGCCTCTTAACAACGTATAAGCTTTACGTAGAAAAGCACTTACAAATATTGTGTTTAATTGTTGATAAAATCGTGTTTATTATAGGTATGTAGGTATTGTGTGTCATTTCCCGAGGGAGAGGTAAATGGGCACACAGAGGGCGCGGCGCGAGCGGGCGCGTCTGTTACTGCTAAGTGACTTTTTTAATATTTTAACTTCGACAGTGCAAAGGTGAGGTAACCGCGATACTGCTAATTTGTCGCGAGGGTTCTCGCTACCTGCCTAATGTTCAGTGATTATATGACTTTATGTCTATTGTTGTTACGACATTTTTTTCCTACTTCGTTACGAGAACCATGCTGTTCTTTTCTATGGATAGGTAGTAAAAATTCACAGACTTAAAATGAAAATGAAGAAACACTATACTTAATTCTGCTAGTTTCAAAACATTTTTCTTAAGTTATGAGAACGGTTTTGAAATTTAGGACACAGAACTAAGTATAGTGTGTAAACATCAGTGGGTAACCATAAGCTTATACTTAAGCTTTGCTCGTAAATTTTAGACCCTAGAACCTAAAACCTTAAGGCTACACTAATCGATAATTCTTCCAAACAAACGTAGTCTAGGGATTACTCCACTGTTTGACGATGTACGTTCAAAATAAAAAGTGATATCAGTAGGTCTCATCATTATCTAGCCCTGTATGGAGCCAAAAAAATAAAAGATATATATATTTGAAAGTTATGATCGTCGAAAGTTCCATTTCGACACTAATTATAACGCATTTTTGGGCGCAAATAAATACCATAAGAAGACGGAAAATTTAAAAACGGCCACCATACAGGGATAGATTATTAGTTCAACAATGCAAATAATTTTATTTTGAACAGATAATATGTTTAGTCGTTTTTTCATGATATCCAGACTCCCAAAGGAATGTTTATAAAATTTCGCGCGCTCGGTTTCGTCCTAAATCATTATCCATTTCGCTACAAATATGCAAAAGTGTGTATTCGTACGCGAACTAGCTTCCTTCTGGTCATCACAGCATCTATCTCTTCCGCACGTGTTGTCGGTTGATATAAAATGTATTTCAACCCCGCGCACAAAATAGTTCGTGCCGTCGACTAGTGTACCCTTAAAGTTAAAACGGGCAGTAAACCGGCGAAACGATCATAATACGAAAAGGCTCGAAGGCGTTTTGTATAAACTTATTAAAACACTTGAGATAAACACATGGCTTTATAAGTGCTTATACTTATCTAACTTATCTAAGGTAGATACGTAATTGAAATCGAACCACGTTTCAATGGCGGCCACAATGTTCTCCGGCTCATGTATATTTAGCAACACCTCGCCGCACATATTACCCAAGTTTTTTCAAACGTTCGCCTAACTATTACTAATTTATTCAAGAGCTTGCGTAACCCTCGCCCTTCGCCCTACCTTATACACTTTACAATATTAATAGCGACGTGGCCCTTCATGTAAATAATCATATAATGCTATTTCGAAATTTAACCTGCTTACACTTGCTGCCATAAAATACACATTTAATTATTATCTTATATTAGAAAGTGTGAAAAGGAATGCCGATATTAAGTCAAGAACTGATGGCATCGGATAAAGTTCAGAGCACCTGCAGCCGACCATTCGTTCGTAATATTTTTCTATATTAAAATATCTTACAGATGAAAAATTCTTAGAATTTCGCCAGACAACAATATTAGCACCGATAAGGTTTTCGGCCCAAGTCCCGTTTTGATCTATATTTCTGAAACTCTTCTGTGATATTATATTTATGTCACTTCCCTTTATTAATATCTATCCAGTATTAAAACGCTATGCCTAAAAATATTGAGAGAAGGCCATAATTTAGCATTAATCTCTTCAATTAAGTCAGAAAACGGTTTTTTTCCGACAACCGGCTATTTCAGATTGGAAAAACCGTTACTATACGCCACTGAAAACGTATAATTATTGACACATAGTGTGAATCGACTTACTGTTATAGGTCCAAGATAAACATTGTTACGTCCCACATATAATAGTTGTCACATTATACGGTTGTTTACTTAGTTATTAATCACTTAAGGTCGCTACCATGATCTTTACGTAACTCTCGGGTTGAACGTTATATGTTTTGGATTGACATGTCTTGCTATCAAAATATAGTGACACCAAATTCATGAATAAGAACTTCTTTAGACCAGCTAAGTTCAAAATGAATGAAGGACCCAAGTGAGAGTAGTTCCATTACTTATGAGCCAGCCGCCACTGACACTATTTTATAAATGATCACCATTTCAAACACCCCACTGCCCTCATTTGTCCGAGGATTGGTGTCAATACCTCCTATCTACAAACTACGAAATGTTATTCTGGAAATTCAAAGATAATGAAAAGACAGTACAAAAGTAATTTGTGAAGTTTGTAAAGCGAGCCCTTTGGAGACTTTCTCCTACAGTATTTGAGATATCTACTTGAATTAAACATCTCTAATATACATAGATTTAAATCTTCGAGCAATAAATTAAACTATCTGAGCGGTACCGGGAATCCAATTATTATCGGTAAGTAATTAGGTGTCTTGGGACGCCGCCGCCATCCCCGTTTCCTCAATGGATGCAGATCTCCGATCACATCTAGATTACGGATGAGAGGGAACCGCACTCGGATAGTTTTTAAATGGTTTAAGTTTTTATTCCTGTTTCAGATTTAAGAGAGAAATGTCGGTATAAAGTTCTTCTTGTTACATCACTAGGGATTGTCTGGTAATTGAGGCTCAGAGAAAAACAACCGTATTATTTCTTAATTTCCTATTTTTGCATTATAAAGAAACAGAAATATTTATTTGTGACCCGCACAGGAGACACGAGATAAACAAAACACAAACAATAATGAAAAATAAAAATAAATAACCCCGTGCGAGACCAAAAAGGCTCCTATCTCAGCATGTGCAACGAAATTAAAAAGAAAATAACGCTGCGCTGATATTCTGATAGGACCCACTGTTGATGCCAAGGACACAGAGACCTTATACCTTATAGACCTTTTTATCTATTTCTAAGCAATAATTATTAATCTATTTCAATATGATTTTGCCTGAGCAGGGCGAAAAGGTTGATTACGGTTTTTCCTGCATAATATGCACTTATCGTCTACAACCGTTGTGGAAAGTAGCACAAATTCTTTATTGACTTTTACTCGTGCGATAAATAGCCGATAAGGTACATATCGGGCGTTTATTCCTTTGTTTTGTTAGATAAGGAAGCTAGCCTTTCCCGCAGCTTTGGTCCCGTGGCCTATACCCCAGGAAAAAAGTAGCCACAGCGAAAGTATAGTTTCCTATCAGTGATAGATTTTTCATCATCATTTAAGGCCGTACCCAAACCAAAAAATCAGCATGAGATATGAGCATTCCTATTGGCCTAGCGGCACTGTTGGCGCATGAATTACGGTAGTGAATACGCCCAGACTTTAGAATAAAATCTTTATAAAATCGAATATTGGTCTTTTGAAGAAAATAAAACTTACATAATGTTCGTTATCAAATTGTCTATCCATTAGTGATAGTATATAAAATAATTAATGAACACTTTACGAGGAGATGCATGCTATCAATAATTATTTCACATTTTTATGGTTTTGTTGGAAGGAGATATGTGAAACATATAACTCTTTAAAAAAAAAGTGCACTACAATTTTAGAATCAACATTATGTAGAAATTTAATGTATTTTATTAATTGATATTTCTTTTTAAATAAAGAGTAGATAGCTCTTAAAAACTGCACAAAAACGACTAGCGCGGCGTTTTGCTCGGAGAGGCGCCTTAAGCACCTTTTTTCATAGATTAGGTTCTACAAAGTGTACAAACACACAATCAACAACTTTTACCTGCGTATAACATGAGGAAGATTAAGTCTTATTGAACTTAATAGTCACATCGAGCACTGACCGAGAGGAGTCACTATCTAATTGACTTGCTTATTAAGAGTTTAATTACGAGCATTTGGGTATCTAAGTACCTACATATATTTAATTGTGCGTGTACTTAAGGCGCGTCCCCGAGCAAAACGCCGCGCACGTCGAATTTTGTGCAGTTTTAAGAGCTATCTTCTCTTTATTTAAAAAGAAATATCAATTAATAAAAATACATTAAATTTCTACATAATGTTGATTCTAAAATTGTACTACATTTTTTTTTAAAGAGTTATATGTGAAGATAATCTAATCTAATCTCCTTCCAACAAAACCATAAAAATGTGAAATAATTATTGATAGCATGCATCTCCTCGTAAAGTGTTCATTAATTATTTTTTATACTAACACTAATGGTTACACAATTTGATAACGAACATTTTGTAAGTTTTATTTTTTTCAATAGACCAATATTCGATTTTATAAAGATTTTATTCTAAAATCTGGGCGTATTCACTACCGTAATTCATGCGCCACCGGTGCCGCTAGGCCAATAGGAATGCTCATATCTCATGTTGATTTTTTGGTCAGGGTACTGCCAAAAAATCGTTAAGAGCGTCCGAAAAAGCTTTATGATAATATGTTGTATACTATATATATAGAAAAAAAATCGTGTATCAAGCAATTTTGTTGTGCTCTCTTCACAGCTTGCTTGCTCAAATACCATAATGGTCAGTTTCCCCACTATAATTTATCGTCTAAACCCTATTTTTATTTACCTATCAACAAAAGTGTTTGCGTCATCTTACCAAACCTTGACCTAAATTGTTTTTTTACTTAATGGCATGTAAATATATGCCGCCAACGCTTCAGTAGTACAGTCAATCTGTCTTTAACGTAGGTACCCACTGTTAATGTTGATCGACCACGCCTTATAAGATCAAAATATGGTATTTTATAACGACTATTAGTTATTTATATTAGACTTATTTACATACATGATATGTGTGTGGATTTTTACCCATATTTGGGTAATTGTTTTGTAATTTTATACATAAGAGTATCAATTTAGCAGGGCGCACGGTTGGCGCAGTTGTTGAGCGATTGACTGCTGCGCTGCGTGTCGCGGGTTCGATTCCCGCACGGAACAAATATTTGTATGACCTACAGATAGTTGTTCCGGCTCTGGGTGTTGTGTATGTGAGTTTATATGTTTGTAAACGCACCCACGATACAGGAAGAAATTCCTAGTGTGGGGCAACG
Organism: Orthosia incerta; assembly: GCA_948252205.1. NCBI lineage: Eukaryota > Metazoa > Arthropoda > Insecta > Lepidoptera > Noctuidae > Orthosia > Orthosia incerta. The sequence goes on along the minus strand of OX411753.1, from coordinate 20,961,836 downwards.
TTTTTTAAAAAAGAAAAAGAAAAAAGTTAAGCCTTTTTAATATAATAGGCAGAAACTGCATAACGCTATCTCCTAAAATACCTGTTTTTTTACGGTGCTTCTGTAATTGTCTCATCTTCTCTCGTTGAATTTTCCGGGAAATTTTGGATTTTTGTTGCTGTTATAAAACATGCTTTAAATCTCATTTCATTCCATATTTATTACTACCTGCCTTCAATAAAAGTACAGTACCGTGTACAAAACATAAATATTTAATAAAAAAAGGCCTGTAAAGGCCTTGGCAGTGCTAATTATAACTTCCCTGGGTCTGTAATGGATTAATAGGTCATTAAGTCATGCATTAATGTAGCACCAGGTGGCAGGATATGGTAGGAAGTGGCAGGTCGTGGCAGCTTAAGTTACCCCCTGCTGATAAATTAAACTAACACTATCGTAAAAGTGGCACCTTACTGCATTACACTGCAGTAGCGTGTTATAATAATTTGTAACTCATACGGAAATTGAAAGCTATTTTCTTCTAAAGTATGGATTGAAAATTAAAACTATTAAAAAACCTTCATACTGTGTAAAAAGTTTTGGCTGATATTCTACATTATTTTTAACCCTCGACGGAAAAAGAGTGGTGTGTCTCTGATCTGTATGTCTCTCTGTGGCATCATAGCGCCTAAACGGATGAACCGATTTTGATTTAGTTTTTTTTATTTAAAAGGTGTCTTTGTCGATAGTGTTCTTAGCTATGTTTGGTGAAAATCGGTTTAGCCGTTCAAAAATTATGGGCTGTTTGAAACGGAGTATTTTCGAAAGATATCATGTTATAATTACGTGTTCGATAGATTCTTGATCGAAGCGTGTCTACTACTAGATAAATTATGCAGTTTAAAAAATATGAAATAAAAAAAATTGCCGGGGTTTTTGGAAATTTTTACTTGTAATGGAACAAGCACCAAATTCCTTTTATTTGACAATCTTTAATATAATAATTAAATTAACCGCTAGATCCGAGATACTTTAGAAGTCCATCGCTTTGAAATTCGCAAAGTATATTTTGGTATTAATATTTCTGACATTGTTTACTCTGTGAGTCACAATGTGAGTATATGGGTAGGTAAGTCCTGTACAAGTAATCGGTAGGTTGAGTAATTACGCCATTTACACACATCAAAGAATTCATCCCCATTCCAAAGTATCTTTTGATCTATTTATATCGGCAATGTATCTAAATATTAAATCATATTTTGATTACTATTGTTTTGTACACGTATAGTTCTGTACTGTTACGTGCGCCAAATTAGCTATATAGGGGCACAAAGCAAATGTAACGGTTGATCAAAATCAAAGCCTTTATCTGTACCTACCCAAAATATAATAATTAGATTCAAATGAATGGCTAATTCTGAGACCCTAACAGTTGCTAAAGGCAATGAAAAATTTGGATTGTCATGGAGACTCAAATGAGAACAACAACTCAGGATATTCATAATGACACACATCAATCTTTTGAACAAGTACTTAGATATCAAAGTATCTTTTGTAGGTAAACCTCTTTGTATGCCAATAAGCCACAAATAAACTACAACGCTTGTGAATCATCAGCTACACAATGTTAACGTACCAGCTCATACATCTTGAGATCAGTACAATGTCATGTTACAAGCCAGCTTTATGTAGTGCGTAATGCAGTCTCATTGTGTGCTATGTACCTATGTAGCCAGCTAACAGCTGTGTCAAGTCAAGACTGGACGCCCGCGTGTAGCGATGCAACGATATATCGAATGTTTTATAATATCGACCCTAGAATATTTTATTTATATAGAAACATTGCCGATTCTATGTATGCATTATATCGAAAAAAAAATGAAATATCGGTACCAACAAAAAATAATATAAATGGAAAAATGTGAGAGTGTGTTTCTTATTTGCTCATTTCATCTCTTATACTTATATGCCTAATTATAATAAGTAAAAAAAAAATCGAATCGATAATATCGTGTTGAAACTATCGATATAATCGGTTATCGAAATTTAAAGCCTTCGATATGTTCATCTACTTGCAAGTCGCAACCCTAGCCGCGCGCTGTAGAGCGGCGCCTACGCATCCATCCGCGACGCACACGATAACTTACTCACGTTCCCAGTCCCACATGCGCTTTTCCATTGTTTACACGCTCATTATGTCCTTGTAAAAGCATCGCCTACGTCGGTAGGTACTAGCTCGGTTATGTAACGTGGTAAAAACGGTAACACTATTATCTCATAAAAGCTCTAATGTACCTGTTAAATGCTCTGCAGCGACCTCCCACGGCTACGGTTCGACGAATATTATTAAAATATTTATCAATTAAGTGCTTTTATTACAGTCGAGGGTTTATTATTTGCCGCACCCAAAAGGAAAATCTTCACGAATCGTAAATAGACAACACATTTTGATATTATTCTCGAAAAACTCAGTGTTTTATTAAGCTGGTTACGGGTTGACAAAGGCCGATATTCACTAATGTTATTTTAGGATAGTTTATTGTTTCAATATTCAGCCAAGCGACCAAAGAGCTCCTTTGACGGTTCAAGAACGTCCTTAATATTTTCTGTAACGATAAATCTAATATTGTGGTAAATAGTGATTAATAAATTTATTCCCTACAATCCCTAACTTGATTTTTCTACTGCTTCTCTAGTGCGGCGTTTTTCAAGAATTGCGTAATCAATAGGAATTTCCACTCAAAACTGTTCCAGTGAACTCGTAGTCTAGAGAGTCATTAACGATAGGGTGAAGACTACATCCGCAGATCAGCGTAGCAAACAAGATACGTACTACAACCGTGTATTAGTTCCTAGGAGGTTTCCGAGCCGGTTCCGAAGGCACTTGAACCGTACAGTCATTAACGTAAACGGTCGTAGGTATAATAAAATAGCAAACAGTATTGAACGAGCTTATCAGTTGTGTCGGACGCCGTGGACGACGGTGATCACGCGTCCGACCGGTCTCCGGTCACCGACCCCGCTAGAGCTTCGCGCATCTCCGCTAGCCCGCTATGTGTGCAACTAGGTTTTTCAGATGATAACCTTATTTAGTAACACCTCGGATCGTAATTATGTACACAAAAAGCTGAACAAACCATTTTAATCAGCGCACACTGTTTGTGGTTTCTTTTAGATATTCTTAGTTAAAGTTCTAAGGCTTCTAAGTCTACATACTTGAATGTTTTTATTATTCTATCTGTCGAAAACTGCATACAAATACAAAGTTGCCTTTCTTAGCCTTCGCGTGTTTTGGTATTCAAACTATTTTTGAGGGTTTCGTACCCAAAGGGTAAAAACGGGGCCCTATTATAAGACTCCGCGGTCCGTCTATCTGTCTGTCTGTCTGTCACCAGGCTGTATCTCATGAACCGTGATAGCTACACAGTTGAAATTTTCACAGATGATGTATTTCTGTTGCCGCTATAACAGTAAATACTAAAAACAGAATAAAAAGGGGCTTATACAACAAACGTGATTTTTTTGCCGTTTTTTTCGAAAATGGTACGGAACCCTTCGTGCGCGAGTCCGACTCGCACTTGGCCGGTTTTTATTCAAATCAAAAGCGAATAAAATAGGTTAGACTTTTCTAGGATCGATGTTTCTTGAATTGCATTATGTATTCATAAATATTTTACGTAACTCGATACTTTAACTATTTTAGTTTAGATTTAAATAACGAATACTTTATTTTGACAGTTCATGATGGCGCACTGTGCACGCAGTGGCGCGATTGACAAGCGGAAAATAACATGGCTTTCGTTGGCTTTCTCTGTGACAGTTGTTATGGCTATTGATGCTGATTGACCTGCAGTTCACCTCGACTATTATTCAATTTGAAGTAACGCTAACGTTCTTGTTTTAAATAATTTGTCAACTCAATACTTAGTAGCAACGTAGTATATATCATACTTTACCAGTTTATGGAATATCTTTTAAATTGGTCCAATATTGGAGGAGGAAAGACACGAGAGCCAAACCTCGAATTATGACTTTTTACTAAGGAAATTCAGTCGGCGCTCTCTGCCCATATTTCCTCTTAAAACATAATTTTAATTCAGATTTGGATGAAAACCTTATAACAATATCGATGGGCAGTTAAAGATAGTAATTTCAGTGTTTCAGCTTTTAATGTATTGTCCCGTAACTCTTCCTCTGTTTTTGTTCGCTTTTCCTATAAACAGCCACTATACAGGTGAGTGGAGTTCACAGAGATAATACCGCAGACTCATGGTACAGAGTTTGGACAACACGCCTCAGATTTATTTGAACGTAACTAACATTACAAACACACTTAGAACTGTTTAAAGCACGTTTCATATATTTACAACAGTCGCTTTGTTCCACTAACGGTGCACTGATAACGTTTTATTTGCGATAAAATAAAGGCAACACTTAACAGGTTACCAAAAGCATTTTTACAGAACCGACCCCTTTATTAAAAACTTATAGCTTTCTCTATCAATTATAATGCTTTTTCACCCGACTGCCGAAGGAGGGTAATGTGTTTATCAGTCTATGTATGTATATATGTATGTTTGTTCCTATGTGGCGTTCTAGAGGCCAAACGCGTGGGCCGATTTTGATGGTTCTTACGTCAATCGATTCGTCTTAACCCTGCGAGTGTCACTGGCTACAATGAAATTTATAAATTAAAAATGGCAGATTTTGGGCTCCATATTGTGGAGGCCCAAAAATTTTTTTCTTGCAAACCCTTCGTGTGGAGTATAAAAATAAAGGGTTTTAAGAGGTGATTTCAAAAATATATAACACTTATATGTTTCAACTAAAAAGTTATAAATAAAAAAGTTAATTAAAAAAATCAAAAATCCCGACTGCTTAAAGAGCGAACTAAAAAGATGTAAACAAGAAGAAAATCATGCTGTGCAGTCGGAGGATACATCTGGTTTTTGTCAGCCAGCTCTTGAACATGTTTCCTCCGACTGCACAGCATGATTTGCTTCTTGTTTACATCTTTATAGTTCGCTTTTTAAGCAGTAGGGTTTTTTGATTTTTTAATCAACTTTTTTTAAACGCGTTGATGTCTTACTAAAAAGGTTTCTACAAGAAAGTAGCGGATGCGGATGGGATGGACCAAAATCCTTTGGTTTTACTAAAGCTCTAAAAACTGGTCTTTCATGCCCACAGAACAGGTCTAATGAAACAGGTAAATAACATTAGGTGTGGAGACCACCCTATCATTTCCGGCGGAAGTCGTAAGAGCAGCCTATAGGATGTTATCAGCAGGATGGGCAGCAGCCTCCGTGGTGATTATGGCAATATAACCCTCGGGGTTTGGGGGCCCTTCATAGTTGCGGTTTATTGGGGCACTCGGGGAGGCCCAATTCAGTAGTGGACATTAACACACAGGGAAGGAAATTAAACCTTTTAAAATAATAATGTCCTTCACTGTTAATATTTTTTGCAAAGAGAATATAAAAATACAATCAATAACATTAATTCTGCAAATATTTAACAAGTTATTTCTTGCAGAAAATTCGTATAAATTCCAGCAAGCCTTTTATCTTACCTAACTAAACAGAAACGCAACAAAATGTCAGAGTTATTGTTATTTGCGAACATTTATTCCAGCATTACGTGTAATATAAGCCGGCATTGCACTGTGTACTATGTGCCTTTGCCCCATAAACACGGTCATAGGTCGCAATCCTTTGCAAACACCTAATTTCGCCCGGTGTCGATTGTACATTCGTTTTACTTATTGATGGAACATTCAAATTACTTACAGGATTCTTGTTTTCATTCCGTAAAAGCTCTTTCATAAAATTACAAATAAAGTTACAATTTATTCAAATTGTTTAAATTGTAACATCCTAATTCATGGTATGTATTGGTGTTGTCGATCGACTCCAAAGAATTAATTTGGGCAAAATCTGATACGAAACTTTTTGTCAAAAAACTCATTTCACATTATGATTCGTTCGGAAAGTAAAGTTATCGAACGCAAATTACAGATTCATGCAAATATCTCGCACAAAGTTTCGGAGCCAAAATTTGAAAATTTTCAGGATAAAATCAGAAAGTTTGGTACAAATAATGATTTGATAAGTGGGTGCATACATAAGAGCTAGGTGAGCGCGGCCGGCAGCCTAATTGCGTAAGTATATTATCCAAAGCAAAAGAATCGATTCCTTCCCAAAAACGACTTTTCGTATCAATATGCACTACGTAAAGTCGGTTTTGGGAAAGAATCGATTCTTTTGCTTTGGATAATATACTTACGCAATTAGGCTGCTGGACAGCTGCAGTGAGTTCGCTCGCCAATGCGGGCCCATATATCAGCCACCACCTGTTTTATCTGAGCATGTTTTTACTGCAAGTGCCAAGTGCCTACCGTACTGCCTCCCCGTGCCGAGCCGACGCCGCGCCGCAAACTGCCAGCGAGCATTTATTTTAAAAAACATTTTACGGTTCACGTTTTAATAACGTGGGAATATTTATTATTACATAAATGATATGATGCGTTATTTGTGCCGACGACATTTTGTTATTATCCTTTAATAAAGCTTCCCACGGGAATTAAAGCTATAATATGTTGAATTTGCCAAAATCTCGTTATAATTATCGTTACGTTTGTCGCCTTCCGTGTAATTAAGGACACTTTTGAGGAAACCTCACGACTAATGTTAATGTGAATTAAAATTAATCAGTGAAGATTATCATTTAATTGGTATCATCTTCGATTGATCGAAGGGTATTATACTCAAATGCCGAAAAAATGTTTTACTTGGCACCTAGCTATCTAATGCATGATCAAAGCTTTCGTTTTACAGGAAAATTTGAGAGCTTATGGAGTCACAAATCAGTCAGAAAATTGTGTCCAATAAACTGTACGGCTTATTTCAACACTCTATTAGTATTCGTTCGTATCGATTGAACTTTTTTCATTTCGTTGTTCGGTTTTTATGCGTAGGTAACTCGTTCGGCACTCGGCAGAATCCCGGCAAGGCGCCGTGGGCCGGGGCACGCTGGGGGAGACGACACCAAATTGCCGACATAACGTCAACGATAAAGCACTCAGCCGAGGAACCAATCTCTTTTACGGTTTAATCAGAACTTGCCTTACCTACCTAATATTACTCGTCCCACGGTATACGATGGCAATTTTACGCAATACTCGTTGCGGCTTCAGTACGTCACACAGGTGGTTTTTGTTATATATTAAGTGCGTCATCAAGGTATTCCGCTAAAATATCAATTTAGAAAAGTTCGCAGCTTCGATTTGAGGGCTCTACGGGATGGGCTTTGTGTAAACCGAAAGCAAATCACGAGGATTTTTCGATTTTTCATTTGAGCTGATGTGCTATTTGAGAATTTTCCATTGATGAAAACAGTAAATATAGACAAACAGCTTGACAGCCTCAAAGTAATTTCGTAAGTGTGTTTCCAATTTCGGTACGGGCCACTAAAAACACGGTTAATTACTTTTGGTTCAAACTTCAATTCGCAGTAATGGATGAAATGTTCCGTTAAATTACATAATTACATTTTTATTTGAAAAGATAAAGTGTTTTACTGAATGTTGTTGTTTTATTTTATTCTTTTGTCGAACGAAGGTCGGAATGATCGAACTGATTGACAGATGCTATCTATCGATTGATTCGAAATTCGTTAATACGTTGGGGCACTAACCAAAAAGGATCGTGTAGACGGTGGTTGACCAACGAAATTGAGTTGACATTCCAACAATCTTGGTTGGGTGACCAAGGGTACCTTGGTCGAGCGGCTGTTCCGACTCTGTAAAGGGGGTTTTTTGCAAAGCTATATATGAAAAGAGCTCCTTTTATAATTTTTCTCACTTAGCCTTAGATTTACCGTCATTTTCCCATTGGTTGGGACAGCTCGGCTAACAGGCAGGTGCTCGGACTGGGTAGGAATCTACTGGCTAATTTAATGGCCAGAGTTTTACTCCGATAGTACGAGATGACTGGCTAGTGACATTTAAACGACTAGAGCCTAGCAGCCAAGCTGTCTAGTTCATTATCTTACCTAAGTTTGCAGAAGAAGGTAAGAATACTTATAGTGGTAAGTTTTGCACTTTGGCCCGACTCTTTAGTGCGGTTACTGCAGTTTTTTGCATAGATAGGATCCCTTATCGTGTTAGTCTGTGAGTTTTTCTGATGATGACGCTATCCAATACTATTATGCTTCTACAAAATTAATTTTGTAAACTTTAAACTTACGAATTTGCCTTCGCGCTACGATTAATCAGCGCTACGCTATGTTTGGTCCATCCGGATCCGCGAAGCATAATTTAACAGAAGCGAGTAGGTTGTAACACGAGAGTTCACGAGACGTAGTTAGTGTAAAATATTATGATAGCTTATCGATTTGTGACATGGCCACGTTAGGCTCGCCTCGCTAGGCGTGTCTGAAATATTAGTCAAATATCGATCTCGTAGTTCAAAGAGGTTGACGTTACCATTCGATTAAATAAACGAACTTAATAATTACCAAAGACAGTATTTTTCAAAAAGATTAAATAATTTAGAAATCAACAAGATTAATAATACTCAGAAACATTGTGTCGTTGTCCTTAGATATATTTAGCCATATTTGCATAAAATATCTCTAATATTTGGATAGGGTATTTATTCGGCAAAGTAACTGTACCTTCAGACCTGTTTCCGAACAGTCAATATCCTCATAATAACACGCGGGGTGTTCGTTATTCAAATAATAAAACAAAAACTATATCACATAGTAACGGTACCTGCCGTCGACGTAAAATAGTATATCGTCGCAAATATAAAAATATTTTCGTTGAGATAAAGTTATTTATAATTCCTGTAAAGTAGTAGACAAAAAGATTATTAAAATTCAAGTATTCTAGGAAAAAATACTACTTTTAATATTCATATTTTGAGTCTAGTAACACAGAGACGGTAAAGCGCCAGTTAGCGGCAGTTCTTGGGCATTGACTGCAGTATAATCCTCTTTGCTCCAAGCCAGGTCAGGCCTTAAGGACTGGAGTAAGAACGAGAGCCCCAACTAAGTCCTTTATAAGTTTTATAATGGCAAGACGTTTCGCCGGTATTCTGGAATTTATAATACTGAGAAAACCGTTTATTTTCGTCGTTTTATTTTATTGGATTTGCTAGATCATTTTCAGTTGTATCCTAACTTGTCTTATACCTAGTAAATGGATCAAAGGACCAATATTTTTTGGATTAATATTGCAAAATTGAATAGATAGGCATACTAACACACTTTTTATGTAATGGGCCTCTACTTTTGAAATACTAGAAATAGTCGCCTTAGGCTATATTACTTGAAAATGAATGGACGGCGAATCATTGTTAGGTGTGAATGAAGGTATAGATCTATCGAATGTATTGGTGCCATCGGCACGGCGGGCGCTGATCATTAGTACGGGATCGTTTCTCGCTTATTATTTACTCTATAAGTCTATGATAAAGTTCAACATTTTGGAGGACAAACCCTGACATAGAAGTAAATGCCATTTGTCTTAAAATAATTGTTCATTTAAGAGTTTAAACTCCGTTAAAATTGTGTTTTGAGATATGGTGGCGCAAGATGATAAAATTTGTCATTGTGTAATTGGATGGTTCTAAAGTCACATATTAAGATGACTTTAGATCGTTAGCAAGTTTATCTAATGCACTTATCGCTGATAGCACCCAGCTTCCGACATCCACCAGCCCCCTAAAAGAATATAGCGTGAAGATGAATAAATTATCAATGAAAATGGCAATAGGAAAGGCAGTGTTGCAATCCTTGGCACGGTGCCACGCGGATCGGAAGTGTTAAGGATTCTCTTATCTCTTGTTATATAAACCTCTGTAACACCTAAATTGTTTCTGGAGGGGCACTGAGGCACGGAGCCGCGGCGCTAAATGGCTACATCACAGAGCGATCGATCGCTGGCTTCCGCTTGCTGCTATTAGCTGAGGTCGGTGATCAATGATCATTCTTTACAGATTGGGGTGTCTCCGTGCTTCGGGGAGCACGTTGCAGTCGTCTGTCAGTTGTCAAGACGATGCGATGGCGGTGGGACTGACAAAAAGGAGCCGGAATGACTGACGACGTTGCAAATCTATACTAATATTATAAAGAGGAAAGATATTTTGTTTTTTAGTTTGTTTGTACCGAATAGGCTCCGAAACTACTGGACCGATTTGAAAAATTCTTTCACCAACAGAAAGCTACATTATTCCTGAGTGACATAGGCTATTTTTTTATCCCGATACTTGTCCCGTGGGGTGGCCCACGGGAGCGAAGCCGCGGGGAACAGCTAGTATATTATATATCATATTATATAATATTATAAAGAGGACAGATTTTTTTGTTTGTTTGTTTGTTTGTACCGAATAGGCTCCGAAACTACTGGACCAATTTGAAAAATTCTTTCACCAATAGAAAGCTACATTATTCCTGAGTGACAGGCTATTTTTTTAATTCCGAAATTGTGTCCTGTGGGGTCCCACGGGAGCGAAGCCGCGGGCAACAGCTAGTAAATTATAATCAGAATTTATTAAGGCTGGGCACCAACTTTTAAAGTTCAAATTATTTGACATGATTTAGAATAGAAGCTTGTAGCTAGCAGCTAAATGAAAGAAGAATACCAAATTCACAAAGGTCAGAAAAAAGAGACGGTAATGAAAATTGCTACCTAGTGCTTATAGAGCAATAGTTCGAAAAGACGTTACGACATTAATAACTGTGGGTTAGTGTACGTACATGTTCTATAATGAGCGGGCCCAAGGCTCGTGTCGCAACACTCGCAACCGTTGCATGCAACTAACATAATCGGCGCGATACGAAAAATGTACGAGCTTTCTAACCTCATTCCCTTTCCTATAATGACGGACTATTTGTCATTTTCTACCTTTTCGATTCATTTTAATATTGTATTAGACGTAACTGAACGTTTTGGGTCAAGCTCGGAATATGGAGTAAAAATTGATTTATTTACGAGTACGGCACATATACCTATGGTGAGTATAATCTTTAGTTTTTAGGGTTCCGTACCCAAAGGGTAAAAACGGGACCCTATTACTAAGACTCGACTGTCCGTCTGTCTGTCTGTCCCTCTGTCACCAGGCTGTATCTCATGAACCGTGATAGCTAGACAGTTGAAATTTTCGCAGTTTTTTTTTTTTTTTTTTTTTTTATTTGTAATGGGTTTGCTCTTGACTCTAGTCTAGGTCATAGGTGACAGAGACAGAGTCTACGATGGAGTGAGCTTACCCAGAAGTAGCCTGTTCACTCTAACTTTGAAGAGATTCGGGTTGAATGCGTTCGGAAACACAGACGCAGGCAGTGAGTTCCACTCATTCGCTGTGCGCATTATAAAGGATGTTTGGAAGCGCTTGGTTCGAATTGGTGGAATGGCAACAAGGTAAGGATGATAACTTGCAGTGCGTCTAGATGTCCGATGGTAGAAGGGGGCTGGTGGGATGAGGTCGTGGAGTTCCTGAGCACACTCACCGAAGTACAGTCTGTAGAAGACCGACAAGCAGGCAACTTTGCGGCGATGAGCCAACCTGTGAAGCTTGGCGTCCACCAGTTCCACGTTGCCAATGAGCCTCTTGGCTCTGCGTTCCACTGAGTCAAGCGCGGCAAGCTGATACTTAGCTGAACCATCCCAAAGGTGGCTGCAATACTCCATGCAGGATCGGACTTGTGCTTTGTATAGGGTTAAAAGCTGTCCAGGCGTAAAGTATCGCTTCACTTTATTTAGGATGCCCAGTTTTTTGGCCGCGATTTGGGCTTTGTTCTCAATGGAGGAGCCGAAGTTGAGACTGGATGTCAACTCCATGCCTAGGAGCTCGAGCCGATCAGTCACAGGAACAGACGCACCCCGAAAAGTAGGCGTTTGATCGAACAGACTCCTTTTGGCGGTAAAAAGACACGCCTGTGTTTTGGTGGCGTTAAAAGAGACCAGATTGTCATCACCCCACTGGGAGACAAGGCTTAAGGTCAAATCTGTCCGCTCAACCATAGCCTCCCTCAAGGAACGAACAGATGATGTATTTCTGTTGCCGCTATAACAACAAATACCAAAAACGGAATAAAAATAAATGTTTAAGTGGGGCCATGGTTCCCATGTTTTTTTTTCCGTTTTTTGCGATAATGGTACGGAACCTTTCGTGCGCGAGTCCGACTCGCACTTGGCCGATTTTTATCATTGCTATCGATCGAGTGTCCATTATTAATTGGAAGTACCAGAAATGTAATTCTGTCTTTAGAAATTCTCGCATTCGACATACAAGTCATAAGTGCTTTTATTATTTGTTAATATTGCTTCTGCTTATCTCTTTAGTTTAAAGAAAACTTTCGTTTGTTTTTTTACCAGAACTTGAAGCCAGTGTGGCGTCTGGTAAAAGGCTTTGTAGATATGCGAACTCCGGGTTGAAATTCCATTGCAGTTCCTTTTTACAACATTTTATTCCCTACAAAGTCTTTATAAAGAACGTATTTCAAAGAGAGCTGCATTATCTAAGTCTTGTGTTATTTGTGAAACAAGGTAGAAAGGTATTCGGCGACTGAATCAGGGCGACTTCCGTTCAACTCGCCTATTCAATAAAAGCGTCCGACTCGAAAGGAGTAGCAATATTTTTCTTTGATTAAGCTTCCTTTAAGGCGTTTTTTCGACGGTAGCTATTAACCTATTTGCGTGACCTGAGTCCGCGCGCCTCCGCGACCTGCCTACTAAGCAACCGATGTACACGAAAAATAACGCTGTATTTTTGCGGAAACTTTAAAAGTTATACCGTTTTTATGGGCTGGGAAACTGACTAAAATCTTTTGTAATAATGAAGTCCAACAAAATCGCCGCTTTGTTATTAAAACATGAACTAAATCAATACCAGAACGAGTAAAATGTTTATGGACAAAGTTATATAGAGGTTCGTAATGAGACAATTACCGATGCCGACACATAATTTGTGTTCTGTGTCAGCGTAAAAATTATATAATAAGTACCTGTCCAGTGGTCGGATTACTGAAGCGAGTTATTATCGTCGAGGGCCGGTACCGCAGGTACTCGTAGCTGCTGCACCGCTACACCACTTCTGCGGCTAACTGTACGCACAGTTAATTCCGTCCGACCCTTCTATTGATCACTACGTCTATGCTTATGGCAAAGTAGCATACTCGCGTGTGTGCCATTATTTATTTTCTTGGCATGTTGATTTATTTATATTATGTAGAGCATATTTTTCGTGTTCCATTCTCGAACAGTTATTGTAAGTAGACTTTATAATGTCTTTAAACCACCGTAATTATTTGTGCGGGGAAACTACTCTAATTAACTATGAACGGCCTTACTTTTAAGACTTTACGTTATGTTTTTAAATGTTGGTTTGTGAGTATGTAATAATGTGTTTGTTTACTCTTCTTTCTTTTGTGTTATTGGTCCCATTGTTTTAGATATTGCAAGATATTCCCACATATAGCGGATGTTAGGGTTACTTAATGTAGTGGAATCTTATCTAATAAAATCTAATTTGATGTGGTCTAATACATGTATCTAAGTGATTAACCGTGGGAATAATGCGGGTAAACACGTCGGTTCTTATTGGATCGCTCATATCAGGCTGGGACTCTGGAAAGCCGGGATAAATCCGCGTTCATTACGGGCTGCCTAAGCCGTCCGTCAAACTTCTCCCATACGTCCCGTGGTCGCAATGGCTCGCCCCGACAAAGCCCGCCGTACCTGCGCGTCACCCTTATCTAATTCTAACTCAGCGTTTTGTTTGACCCCAACAAGCTACTATTCAGATTAATATGTTTGTTTTAATTAAAATGATCCGTCTCTCTTTGTTTATTTATTACTAAAGTGTCAGATTCTCCCGACCATTCTATGCTCTGAGGTCCCTATTCTGGTCCTTCAAGCCGGATCGAATGTTTTCATGCTTCTGTATTTTAGGATTTTAGGAAACATTAACAAATTTTAACTTGGGTAACTTATATTAGAAAATGTCATAATTAAATATCCGATACCTAGACAACCGTCAAATAATTGAAATTGTTTTAAAACTGTCAAATATAAAAAATATAATGGTAAAATCAAAACTATACCTCCAAAAGTTCATGTATTTACGTAGCCAGTTGATTGGGATATAGTAGACAATAAAACCATCGAGTAATAACGCTAGTTTATCAGTAGTTACACAGTTGAGACGAGTTAATTAACCTGAAGTTTAGCCTAGGACGGCATAAGTTGCGATGAAACGAGCGGAAGGCGCGATATGAGAAAACTCTGCGAACAGCTAAACAATGATACCGCGCCCGTCAACTTATCGGTCCCATATTGTTATTGTAATAAAAAACTTTTACTCCATTCTGCGTTATCCTTGTTTATCCAGTTAGATGTGTCCACTAGATATGCGACGTACGATATAATAAAGTTTTGATGCGGTGCACTGCGGTACGAGAATGTTTTTTTTAATGTCAGTTCTATTTATACCGCACGGATTTCTGTTTTGTATTTTTTACCTTAAGGGTACACTAGTCAACGGCACAAATTATTTTGTGCGCGGGGTTAAAATGCATTTTATATCAACCGACAACACTTGCGGAAGAGATAGATGCTGTGATGAGCAGTAGGAAGCTAGTTCGCGTACGAATACACACTTTTGCAAATTTGTAGCGAAATGGATAATGATTTAGGACGAAACCGAGCGCGCGAAGTTTTATAAACAGACCTTTGGCAGTCTAGATATCATGAAAAAACTACTGAATCTATCTGTTCAAAATAAAATTATTTGCATTTTTGAACTACTAATCTATCCCTGTATGGAGGCCGTTTTGAAATTTTCCGTCTTCTTATGGTATTTATTCGCGCCCAAAAATGCGTTAAAATTAGTGTCGATATGGGGAACTTTCGACGCTCATAACTTTCAAACATTTTCTTTTTTACTTTTATGCTTCCATACAGGGCTAGATAATGATGAGACAAATTGATATCACTTTTTATTTTGAACGTACATCGTCAAACAGTGGAATAATCCCTAGACTACGTTTGTATGGAAGAATTTTCGACTAGTGTAACCTTAATAGGCTTAGGTGGTTTCTGTATTAACGGAACACGAAAGAGACATTATAACAGTCTTGACGCCTGCATATAATATTTTGGTGTCGTTATTTCCAACAGTATTTAACAGTAACAAAATTCTTACGAAACAGTTGAGCCAGATTTGCATGTTGTATGTACCTGAAAGAAGAAAAAAGATCAGTTAGTTAAACGGAAATCTCATAAACTTAAGTAGAGTGGAGTAAGATGACCTGCAGTTGTGAAGAATTAAGATGAAACGCAAAATTTACTATCCGAACCGTTACCTCCCAATGACCAAATAAAAAAAACAGCTAAGCGTTCTAAAGTTCTGAGAACACTTCGAACAAATATTTGAATAATTCAAGTCCCCATAGAGTACAGAGTACCATAGACTATGAGGTACGGATATACTTCAGGGATTTACCAATAGCTTTACTATAAAGTAACCGCCCACAAAGACAACACACCTTAAATTAAAGGTTACCAGAGTCCGGTCATGACTTAAATTTAACACAAAGGACTCAGATATTTTAGTATTTAGTAGTTATTTCTAGTAAAAGATCGTCATGAAATAGCATTATATTTTAGTGATATAATTAAATAGGCAAATAAATTGGCAAATATATTCCCGCGATTTCTGAATTAAGAATTTGAAGTTGGGTATTTGTTCGGTCAAACATTGGCACTAATTTAGGGTTTAATTGACAGTACGTTCTTATACTTTATAGATTCTGAATTCTGTAACCAGCTCTTTGAGTCATTTTTAGGGTTCCGTACCCAAAGGGTAAAAACGGGACCCTATTACTAAGACTCCACGATCCGTCTGTCTGTCTGTCCGTCTGTCACCAGGCTGTATCTCATGAACCGTGATAGCTAGACAGTTGAAATTTTCACAGATGATGTATTTCTGTTGCCGCTATAACAACAAATACTAAAAACAGAATAAAATAAATATTTAAGTGGGGCTCCCATACAACAGACGTGATTTTTTTGCCGTTTTTTGCAATAATGGTACGGAAGCCTTCGTGCGCGAGTCCGACTCGCACTTGGCCAGTTTTTTTTTAAGTTTCAACCATGCAGGTAATGCTGATCGATATATTTATATACCAATATTATAAAACGAAACCGCCACCGACCACAAATAATTGATTATTCATGTGAAAATTAAGTTTGAATCGTTTACAATGCGGCGCGGCGGTGCGTTGTGTTGTCATTTATTAAAATTTAATATTATTATGTCACAATTCATTAATTCAATAACATGTCAATGAGCTCTGCCGCGTCATTATAATAAAACAAAAGCATTGTTTAAATTTAAGCATTTTTTATCCTGGGTTCGATTCCCGGATCGAGAATTAGGTTTTTCTGTCTGGAATTTCTCATTAGGTAGCAACCTGGAGTTTGGATTTGTTATCGGTTGATGTCAATAGCCCCCTATTCAAATTCAAATCTTATTTATTTCAATCCAATTAAGATCATTATTATGTCGTACATACAAAAAAAAATACAAATCATTAATTAAATAATATATATAAAATAAAAATAAACTTGAATCACATTTTCTTAAAATGATATTTAAATTATAAAATCAAATTAAATACATAAAATAAAAATTATAAATAATACGCCTGCCTCTGAGTTATTTGTTTGTTTGTCATTACATTAATCATATAGGTAACAATGGTTAATGTACTGACAATCAAACCTGTTTGCAAATACGTTTACATGGGACTTAAACATAACTAGCTACATATTACTTTAAATGCATCTCTGCCCAGCTCTTCGGAGAATGCAGGCGTGGTGTTATGTAATGTGTTGTTTAAATTAATATCCAACATTAAAGTTATCCGAGCATGTAAACTGTATCAAGAGCAAGCCCATTACAAATTAAAAAAAAAACTTTTTTATTTTTTCACTTTTTAGTTGTAGCTACCTTATAGGCAAGTAGCTAAGTAAGGTACCTATAATGCCAGAATAGATTATCCGAATATCATAAAACTGAACATAACCAGTGATATGAGAGTGTATCAAGGTGAATTGTACACATCTGCGTACCCCTATAAAGCGTACTGGTGTAATGTTATGTTATGAAACGTTTATTAAACAATAAACAGACATGCGATTGCAGCAATCTCGAGAGATTTGCCGTTATTTATTGAAGAGTTCTGTTGTATATCTCCAAAGACACTCATCAATTCTTCACTAAATTAAAATGGGACCAATTTCGGAACATACTCTTTAAAACAAAAAAAGAATTTTCAAAGTCAGTCCAGAATTGACGGAGATATCGGTGAACATACACAAAAAACAAAAAAAAAACAAACGTATAGTCCTTTTTGGTAAGTCGGTTAAATAGGATAACATGTGACATTATTAGTGGATAGTATTATTTATGTTCAAGTATATAGGTTGCAAGCTTAACATTGCACCACAATTCTACTTATGTTACAATTAGTGCCAAATTGACTGAAAATTAGGAGCTTTATACTGCTCCTGGTGAATGCTAGGATCAGTTGACATGAGCCGTAGGCTATTTTATTAAATAGTTTGTAATGCAGCCTATATAAATACAAAGCTTTTATTTAATATTGGACCAGAATGAAGAAAAAAAAGTAGAAAGAAAAGTAGAAAGATTACAAGAACTAAAAGTAAGGGAGGAATATAAGAGGGAAGTAAAAGAGAAGACGGATAAGATATTTGATTATTTGAACGATTTCAGTTTAGAGGATGTGTGGGAAATAGTGAAAAGTAGTATGGTGAACGCAGCCACAAAGTTATGTGGTATAGCGAAGAGGAAACGTGGTAGTAGAACGAATGATATGTGGGTAGATGATGAAGTAAAAGAGGCGGTGAAGAACAAGAAAGAGGCTTGGCTTAATGTGTTAGCCTGTAAAGCCCAAAATAGAATGAATCAGGCAACAAACGTGACGGATGATCTGGTAAGGGTGAAAGTAACGTACAATCAGATGAAAGCGAAAGTCAAAGAGGTGGTAAAAATGAAGAAGGAAGAAAAGGAAGAAAAATATAACAGGAAATTCTCCGATAACTTCAGGGCCAATGTTAAGCTGTTCTGGAAACAGGTAAGATTGGCTCGCGGAGTGACAAAAACATCGAGCATGAATGTAATAAGAGCAGAAGATGGGTGCTTACTGAGCGAAGAATGTAAGGTCTTGGAACGCTGGAAAGGATATTTTGAAAGTTTATTTAGTTGTCAGGATAGTGTGCAAGGAGTGGGTAACTGGGTAGAAGCCAGTGGTCAAGACCCAAACCCAGACGAAGAGCAAAAGAATGAGAATGAAATAGAAATGGATGAGATTATAAAAGCAATGAGTGGGATGAAGATTGGTAAAGCTGCAGGGTATGACCGAGTATCTGTTGAAATGCTGAAGGGCGGTGACGGGGTGGTAGCAAGCCTGTTGTGCCGGATCTTTAATATGTGTTGGAGATGTGGCCGCGTGCCGGATGACTGGTGCAAGGCTGTAATCGTACCACTATATATGGGAAAAGGCTCACAGCAGGAGTGTAAAAACTACCGCGGCATTAGTCTTTTGAGTGTTGTAGGCAAATTATATGCGAAAGTTTTAATAAATAGAGTGGTAAAAGTGACGGATGAACAATTATGGGACGTGCAAGCAGGATTTAGAGAGGGAATGGGCTGTATGGATCAGATCTTCTCCTTGAGGAGCATAGCTGAAAAACATCTGGCAAAGCACAAAAAAGTCTACTGTGCTTTCGTTGACTTGGAGAAGGCCTATGACAGTGTGTGGAGGGATGAACTGTGGTCGACGCTATCCGGGTACGGTGTGGACTGGCGCTTGGTTCGGGCACTGAAATCTCTATATAGGGATTCCAGTGCTTGTATTAGGATTAATGGGGCGTTTACGGACTGGTTTTCCATCTCAAGGGGTGTTAGACAGGGCTGTGTAGCATCACCGTGGCTGTTCAATTTGTACATGGATAGTTGTCTGATAGGTTTGAAAGAGCATGAGTGCGGATTGAGGATGAATGATTTGCCTGTCAAATGCCTTCTCTATGCAGATGATCAAGTTCTACTTGCATCGTCAGCAGAACAGTTGCAAGACATGGTGACTGTGATGAATGAAGCTTTTAAGTTAAAAGGGCTGAGTATAAATGTGAACAAGACTAAGGTAATGGTGTTTGAAAGGGAAGACGATGTATCGGAGTGCGAAGTGAAAATAAATGATAAGAGTGTGGAGCAAGTGAACGAGTTTGTATATCTGGGAAGTATGTTCACAAGGGATGGAAAGATTGAAGAGGATGTGGAAAGGAGAGTGAATGCAGGGAATAAAGTGAATGGTGCTATACATGCCGTTGTGACCAGCAAATCGATGTCTCCGGAAGCTCGACTCGCCGTTCACAACGGCGTGCTGGTGCCTACACTTATGTGTGGAAGTGAAAGTTGGGTATGGCAAAAAAGACATGAAAGTAGGATTAATGCAGTAGAAATGCGGTCCTTGCGAAGTATGTGTGGTGTAACCTTAAATGATAGACTGAGGAATGAGGTAATAAGACAACGTTGTGGTTTAAAAGAAGATGTAGTGACTAAAATTGAAAAGAGTATGTTAAGATGGTTTGGCCATGTTGAGAGGATGAATGATAGGCGACTAACGAAAGGTATTTACAAGGCAGACGTGAATGGAAACGCCGGGAGGGGACGCCCTAGGAAGACATATATAGACCTTATAGGTGATGTTCTTCAGAAAGGCAAGGTGCGCTGTACTCATAACCGGCGTGTGTGTATGACAAGATGTATGAATGTGAGTGAAGCAAAAGAAGTATGTAAGGATCGTAGCAGGTGGCGTTCTGTAGTTTCTGCCTACCCCCATGGGAAAAAGGCGTGAGTTTATGTATGTATGTATGCAGAATGGTTTGGCACAGATAATATATAGCATATTGGTAATAATTTCATAACATTTTACCTGCCCCAAATATTGCCAATGATTTTATAAATCTTTATGAGCGAAATGACGAGTATTAACTAGAAAACCCAGGTGTATCGACGTTTCAAGATAAATAGGATATAATTTGGTATATATTTGGTACCATAACCATAGGACCAAACCATAAATAGGATTGAAATTGTACTATTTATTTATTTAGTTATCACGGAAGACTTGCAGCTAAAACAAACAGACCATTAATCAGGAACAGGTACCTATATGTCTCTAGGCTTAAATAAATCCCTAGTTATTTTATTTATTGTCATACATTTGTCCTTCTTAATATCGCGTTACAAGTATTATAAAGTAAAAGCCGGCAATGTTTGCTGATCCAATAAAAATGTAACTCATGCTGTAATAATGGCATTTATGGCATACCGACACCGTTATTTACGCGCTTAAATAATACGGTTCACACGTTATTCAAGTTTAGACGGAGTCATGGTCACACTTACATAATGTATGAATTTATTATATTTTTAGTTTGTTTTATCGTCATGGAATTGAATTAACAGGATGCAGGGGATAATTAAACCTTCCCACATTAGGCAAAACCAACAATTCTCCACTACATATTTCATGGAATGAGATGTTGTGGGCAATACTTTTATTTTACCAAAATCTCAATGGCCTAGAATGATATATCAAATAGAACCCGATAAAGCTGGTAGGCTAACCACTGAGTAAATTTAACACAAGTTAAAGTAAAGCAGACCTAAACAGAAAACGAAAAAAAAACAACGGTTTTCTTTACAAATGCAAGCCAGTATCTACGTATCAATGCGCTGGGCATGGGAAATTATTCTAATTAAATAGCAATCAGCTCATTCGATCTCTCAAGTAACATGAAATCGTATACGAGTATTACGACACCGGTGCATTGCTCATGGCTAAGTTATAACTAAGTATTTGCTGCAAAACGCGAATTCTTTGAAGGTCCCGACTGTTCATGGAACTTAATGGTGCATTCGGTTAGTTAATTAGACACGTATGGTTCATAGTAGTTTTTAGGTTTCGAGGAAAATGTTTGCGAGTTAGTAATTGAGTTTTGAACAGTTGGAGAAAGAATCTAAAAACTCAGTGATCTAAAAACAGCTATATAATCTGTGTAAATGTTCTAGAACCGAGCACATTTTGGATAAAATCTTGCTTTTGCCTTTAGAAACTTGCCTCCAGGTTTTGTTAAAGTAAAAATGCACTACATTCGAATAAATGCAAAGAGCTTTTGCCCAGATTTCAAAAGCAAAAAAAATGAGAGTGGATCCAATCTCACAGGCAGTGCAAACTTCAAACAACATCGAAGGAACGAAATGATTTCCGACAGAGATCAAGATATTTCTGCATTTCTATTTTTGTTCGAGTCGGCGACAATAGCTAAAAGAATGTTCTCTCCGTACGTTCGCCGTGCGGGGGACCATCCATCACCATTGACATGAGGTGCTTCGGAGAGAGTACATCTATACGTACGCTTCCGAGTATTTCTCTAGCTTTGGTTGGCTACATTTTACTATTATTCTAGCTAGTGTAGGTAACGAGGAAATTCAGATAGGTTAGATGTATAGAAATTAACTTAGACGTTATTCAAAGTATGGTTTTAGTTTTTATGTCATGAATTCTTCACAAAGAGAGTATAAAAATGCAGATGCTGACGGCTGACGTTGACTAATGATCTGCGTAAAAGGTTGAACGCAGATACTTTGTGACACACAATTAAAACTAAATGAAAGTAAATTTAAAACTTTAGTTAAACGCACACTTTGTAAACAAGCATATTACAAACTAGATGATTATATTCAAGACTAGCTGTGCCCGCGGCTTCGCTCCCGTCATCTGTCTGCCAACCCTAACCTACTTACTTACCTACATACCATTTTTGTTTCTATAGTAATCATACTTTCGTGGAGAATCACCGCCATTCAAAAACTGACTTCAAATGCACAACGCCATCTATCGAATATCGAGTTCAACTGTCCAAGTATCTGAATTGCGTGAGTTGTGATAATTTTACTTCTTGAACATTTTAAATTCATCTAACTTTTGATAGAGTAAACCGATTGCGATGAAACAAAAACTAAGTAATTCTTCAAATTACGCACAACTTTTATGTATAAAGTTTATTTAAATTGGTTTCGTACATTTCACGTGATGCGTGCACAAATAAACAGACACACAGATAAACAGACAAAAATTCCAAAAATGCCGGCAATAGGTTCTGTTGGTTATCCTTTAACTCCCTGGCCATTTTTTTTGGAAACATTTTCGATGTACAAAAATTACTTTTCTACAGATATATTAGTATTGATTGATGATGATGATGATGATGACAAGAATGCTTGGAAACATGCTGGTCCTGCTCTATAGAGCAATCTTTAGTGTAGACCAAATCAAATTTGCTAATTTATATTCCTATATCTTCATATTAATTGTATTTTTTTTTTGAAATTGACTCACACACAGTTCCGTTGTTGTTGAATTATTTTATATGCTAGTCTATATTTGCAATATTTGTAAGTATGCGAGAACCATGTTCCTATTCATCAATTTAATTAATATACCTGTTAATGCTTTTATTACTTTATACCTGTACGTAGTGTTATTTTTGGGTGCATCGTCCTCACATATATGAATTTATTAATGTATGTACTAAATATTGTAAAACACAATTTTTTTTAAAATAGTATGGAGTTTCTTGTGCGTTCTTCTCCATAACAAGATACTTTTCCGAATGCACGGTAGAATCAATTTTTATTACTTGTTATATGTACTATGACGTTCAAAAGTGCCGCTTACTGGCCCAATTGAAATAAATATATTTGACTTTGACTTTGACAAAGATAATCGTTTTCTGAGCTCTCATCAGACATAATCGCAATCACCATTGTTTTCTATCTTCCATTTGAATCCAGTCATAAATCTCAAGCCGGCGTTATTTGCTTTCTAACAACACAAGGCTTGTTGAATCGCTTTAACTTACATTAGGTACAGTGTGAGTGTTAAAGGCTTTGGATAAAGAATAGGTCGGCCAAAGACTGTTTGCCGCGGCTTATTGAGTGCAAACACGACGCCCGACGTCCGGGCTCGTGGGGCTCAGCGGGCCCGGCGGGGCGGGCGGCGGGGTTAGCTCGCGCAAACACTCACCCCAGCCTCAGCGTCTTTGCTCAGCGAAATTATTAAATAACTGCGGATCACATAGAACTACTCAGCAAACAGGGTGTTCTGGGAGACAGGACTGAATAGCGACTGATAGCGACATATGGTTTGCCGACGAAGCAGGTGGCAAGTTCGCTTGATGATAGCAATCGAGCAAAATAGGTGCGTGCGCTGAGACATTCTGAAAATATCCAAGGATCAATAAATTATGAATATCATTATTTACGTTTCAACGATGTGCCAATTTATTCAATCGTAAAATTTGTAACCAAAAACCATCATCGAAAATCAAAAATAAAATCAAGTCTTCATGTGCGGTTTTATATGGTTGAAAATACGATACGTAATAAAAAAATCAAGGTCATAATAGTGTATGGTCATGGGAGTGCTGAGAAAAAATGATACGAACGACGCGACAAGTGCTCGGCCGGGCATCGAACCGCGCTTGTCCAGCAGGTTTCGCCTGTCCGCTCGTCCAGACCACGTCGTCGTCTCCGGCAGCCGCGGCCACGCATCCGTCTCCTCGCGACTCGCGTCAACTGCAATTACGTCGCCACACTCGCCACTCGACTCAACCAATCTCCTAACTTTGTCCATTAGAAGAACCCCGCTAAAGGAAAACTGACGCGACGGCTGTGCTAGTTTTGTTAATTTACTCCAACATCCCACTGTTAATACAATTTGTTAAGAATTTTCTGTTTATTTTTGCTTTGAACATGTCAAAACGAAAGGAACTTTATATTCAATTGATTTTATTTGACAAACTGAATACATCTAATTAAAGTATGCACCACAGAACTTTCCAAATCAACGTCGCATCTATGACAACTCTTAATTAACATCGTCTTAGAGTACGTACACTTCATGGTTGTGTTTGCTGTATATGTCTAAACGAATTAGGAAGCCGGAGATAGTATGTTAAACATGTACGGCTACAAGAGGGCGAGCGAGAGGAAGTAGGCGGCGGCACCTAGGCGGCTCAGCGTGGTTTTAAACGTATTCGGTCGCGCGCGGTACAACTCGCACAAGTGCGACTGTGCTGCGGCTTCTGCGGTTCACATCCACACGAACACTTTCTCCGATTCCCTGCTCATTAGCGATGCCACAGCGACTCTTCAGCAAACACTTGGCGCCTACAAATGGCTCGTGTTGTTTCACCCTCCACGTAACGTCCCACCCACACGTGTTTGCGAACAATCTTTTCAAGAAATCGACACACAATAGTGTCGCGGAGCGTTTTGAGAGCTTTCAAACGATGTTGTTTTTACACGCAATTTTTTGCAAATACACTTTCCTCGTAATAATATCAGATTGATAGCGGTGCGCCGTGCGAGGTAGGTTGCAACCGCGCGTGGGTGGCTGAAAGCTCCTTTCACTAGTTCTATTACCAGTCAATATAAGCCTATAACTCAACTAATTATCTTATTCCAGAAACGTAAGTCGACTGTGGTTCGCGAAATAATGGAACTTTATCTGCTATAATTGCTATTTATGGTAACTAAGCTAACTAGATTCAGATAAACTGTTGACTTTATTTGACATTTAATGATTTAGTTAGAACTGGGATCAGATAATGATTGACGTTAATACCTAAGTTTAACTCTAGTTCACAAACCATTATATATATAGTTCCATAATGCAAGAGATTAGATAATGCGGTAGGTCTTTACAAATGTAACGGCACAACATGCATGCATTCGATACGAGACAGGGCGTGGCATGTCGCTTCCACACGCGAAATACATTGTGTGCACGTCACGCCAGAGTCCTTCACCGAGTAGCTGTAGCCCTACTGCGGACATGCTAAATGATAGTGGACGCACATGTTACCAGCCAGACACTGCATCATTAGCACTGCCCGGCACGACACTCATCAGTCACTGTTTCCATACAAACGTACGATATATGAAAGCAGTGCTTTCTCTACTCTTTTTAGGACACATTTCGAAGTCTGCTAGTACAGGACAAAAGCTTTGCGAGAAATGAAGGTAGCAGAAATGTGCAACGTGTGCGCGGAACGTGTTACATAACATTGTTTTGCTTTTCCCGAACATACGTACTTTCAGCGACTCTCATTTGCATTTCAAAATATTATACTCGTATCGTCGTACCGTGTCTTTTACGAAAGATAATACAGATTATTATATGGGTGTGTGTGTGGGGTATTTTCTTCTTATAAAACAGAGGGTAGGCACTTTTCGTTCGCAAGTATTCTTGTGGTAGGTACTTATGACAAAGAAAACTTACAGGAAAATTACAGTTTTAAATAAAGAGCTATCTAATCTTGGTATTCTTTCTGTACTTTTTGTTAGGTAGGTAGATAAAATGAACGTTGGAATTTCTTCGTTGGTAATTTTAGACTAGCTGTTTCTAAGCTGTAAGAGTGGGTTGTCTGGTGCGTAAACTTCGACCTTGACCAATAATCGTTACGTAAATCGTTATTATATCGAAACGAATCGATAAAAGCGGAGGTGGAATGGTGGATACAGTTGGCATAACTCGATTACTGAGCTAGCTACATCTCGTGGCTTCTCGCATATGTCTGCGGCAATAAAACTCTCGTTCGGCGATATTTTCGGAGCCCTTAGGGATGTCACACGAGACAAAGTTAGATTGTAGCTGGAACGATGATGTATGGAACTCTGGCCGACAAGTTTTGAGGTAAGTAATGGTTGGGACAGGATATACGAGTATCCTAACGTACGGTCTGCAGGCAAATTGGATAAAATATGAACATACGTATCTATTGCTTATGTTTTTTTAAATTTGAATAAAGCTCGTTTATAGATTTACGCGTCTTTATATTTTAGGTAGCAGTCTTTTGCTACATTTATATACATATCTGGGACATAACATCTAAATGATAGAGTTACTATATAACTCGTCATGACCTTTTCATTGTAGAGTAAATTGCTCCATAATTTACAGCCGGACCTCCGTGATCAACAAAGGACTTCCTCTTCTAATTATTAGTTAAAGTAGACATCAAATCAAAAGCATGTCAAACAGCATGTCGAGCCATGAATCCATGATGATTAGAGCGCGAACGTGAGGGAACTGTCAGTGAGTTGATCGTAACCCCGCTCACACGTGCCATAGTTACGCTGGAGGAATGTTAATCCTTTGCATGTTGCCCGACTTGCCCGCCATGCCCACCATAGACAACACTTAGCTTTACCATAAGGTTTTTATGAATTTGTTACTGTTCGCTGCTTTAATTCGCAAATGGTATTAAAGAATTAAACATTTAGTTTTGGGTAGGTTACCGATCAAATTAAACTAATAGGTTTGTTTCCTGGTTTCTAATGTATCTACGTATTTCTAATCGAGTTTATTCGATAGATAGTGATTCGCAAGATGATTTGAGGATCAATGAAACCGCGCATGAGTAAATTATCAACGTTAGATATCCAGTAGTTAGTAGTATTTGTATCTTCGTGTAAGTTGATTATATTGATTCACTCTAACTTGCATAATACAAGCACTTGCGCATAAGACTTGTAGGTAATGATAAATAGTCACCTTTAACGCTGCAGTTACAAAAATACCAGCTTAAAAGTCGGCATAAACCACAAGGAAGCCTTTTTATTTCTAAAAAAGGTAAGTAACTAAAGTTCTACCTAGTTACACATTATGTACATTAGTGCGGTTAACATCCCACCAGCATCCTAGACTTTGAACTAAAAGTAACGGAGCACGTGGTCACGCTACATGCTCCCAACACTCACTGCAACTGTAAAAAGCACTGAGAACTGGACATTTTATTTATGATACAGAATGAGAGAACCATTAAAATTATATCTTTTATTTCATGTTGTTTTCAGAGCTTAAGAGGAGCTCGTGGCTAAATAATAACAGCCGCACGGGTCGATCATCAAGGTTAAGCAACGCTTGACGAGGTCGGTCCGTGGATGGGTGACCATTTCAACATACCGAGTTTCCTCCATGCCTCGGAAAGCACGTTAAGCCGTTGGTCCCGGCTGTCATTTTAAGATCTTTGGCAGTCGTTACGGGCAGTCAGAAGCTTGAGATCTGACACCATTCTTGCCAAGAGGTACCGTGTTACCCAGTTACTGGGTTATGGAGGTCAGATAGGCAGTCGCTCCATGTAAAACACTGGTATTTAGCTGAATCCGGTAAGACTGGAAGCCGACCCCAATATAGTTGGGAAAAGACTAGGCAGATGATGATGATTGTTGTTTTCAGAGCTTAACATGACGCCGATTCTCTTCGGTTGGCGTTTTTGAATTTTAAGCACAAATAACACTAAAAAACTTTTGTACCTCAGATGTTACAAAAGATAACGCAACCGCGTAAAACAGTCCTGCATGCACCACATTCATCATACTACTAGTAGATAAAAGCAAAAACAAGAAAAATAAACAAAAAAACTTGCAACCCTAAAATATTTCCCACAACCTGCATAGACACCTAGTGCCTCGTCGCCATATTATAAAAGGTTTGGTTAGAGACGCATCGTGAGCTCCCATACTTACAGAATATAAGGGAAGCTTTATATTCTGAGGATAGAGCATCCTTTGCTTGTACGGACAGCAAATCCACTTTACCAATTCTTACTAAAGATTGTTAGGTATTTTGTACAACTTTCTTCTAGAAATAAATTGATGGAATGTCAGCAAAAACATTACCTATCATGGATTATAGCGGTCACACGCATCCATGAAACGATAGTCTAAAGCAGACCTTTCATTCAAACAAAAAATGGGATCATGAGACCCTATTGTGAAACTTTCAGTTGCAAAAGTAGCAACCAGACTACTATTATTTCTCACGTATACTCGCATCTATTAAATCTAATATAATTATACCTATATATAAGATTAAATAAGTAGATAAGTTTAGTGCGATAGTGCTCGGTTCCCTTAAGAGGAAACAGGGGCAGAGAGCGCTGACTGAATTTCCTTAGTAAAAAGCATAATTCGAGGTTTGGCTCTCGTCTCTTTCCTCCTCCAATATTGGACCATTTTAAAAGATATTCCGTAAACTGAAAATTAAAGATAAATACTATGTCCCTATGTTTTCCTTTTTGACATTATCTTTAGAAGCACTAGAGCCCTCAAAAAATGCTCAAAATTGTACTGTCAACTGGCTTAGTGTACAAATTTGACAAATATAAATAAAAAAAATAAAAACATAGGGACATAGTATATATCTTACTTTACTAGTTTATGGAATATCTTTTAAAATGGTCCAATATTGGAGGAGGAAAGTGACGAGAGCCAAATCACGAATTATGCTTTTTACTAAGGAAATTCAGTCGGCGCTCTCTGCCCATATTTCCACAGTCGACGGCACGAACTATTTTGTGCGCGGGGTTAAAATGCATTTTATATCAACCGACAACATGTGTGGAAGAGATAGATGCTGTGATGAGCAGTAGGAAGCTAGTTCCCGTACGAATACACACTTTTGCAAATTTGTAGCGAATTGGATAATGATTTAGGTCGAAACCGAGCGCGCGAAATTTTATAAACAGACCTTTGGCGGTCTAGATATCATGAAAAAACAACTAAATCTATCTGTTCAAAATAAAATTATATGGAATGTTGAACTACTAATCTATCCCTGTATGGAGGCCGTTTTGCAATTTTCCGTCTTCTTATGGTATTTATTTGCGCCCAAAAATGCGTTCAAATTAGTGTCGAAATGTGGAATTTTCGACGCTCATAACTTTCAAATATTTTCTTTTTTTACTTTTTCGCTTCCATACAACGCTAGACAACGATGAGACAAATTGATATCACTTTTTATTTTGAACGTACATCGTCAAACAGTGGAATAATCCCTAGACTACGTTTGTATGGAAAAAAAATCGACTAGTGTGTTCCTTAAGGAAAGCTTTTTTGTTTTGAAAAATTTGTATTAACCGTAGCATGTAAATAGATATTTGAGTAGTCTACCAATCTACCATGGCTCGCCTCGTTTGCTCTGATCACGGCACGGATGAGAACCGATCCCGAAAACGGCGAAAACATTGTTTTGTTTTTAAAAAACTTTAATTAAAGTCGAGCCAAAACTCATTAATTTACCACTTATTAGTTTTAAATGTGCGAGTTTTGGGGACAGTCGCAAATTGCTTCTTAGTTTTACGTTACTATAGCGTTTAGAAAGTTCATGTTCAATTCACCTGTAATTCACGACCAAATAATTAGTTTGAATTTTGTACAAATGTAATTTTTTTATTTAAAAATCATAGGTACTTTCTTTTATGTTGATGTTCCGTTATCTGCAAATATCCATACCATTCTTAACATTGTGATCGTTCTGAAAAAGCCTTATAAGCTATTAAAATCCCATTATTGTAATAATCATCTTGTATTTTTTCTTTATCAGACGAATCCAAATAAATCAGAACCTATCTAGAACCAATGCTAGTTTCTAAGCTAATATTTAAAAATACCCGAAAGACATTAGTAAACAGAATAGGTTTCATTTATTTGAGTTTCCTCGGTTCCCACGTTAGCATTGTGTTGATTCTCACACAGCATTCAACGGGTTAACACAATCATTTCGCAACTTTTGACTCTGACAAGTGATAGGATCCTACCTACCATTGTCTTTCTTGCAGTTTTCATAAAACTTCACGTTTTAAAACAAGGACAATAGATACTTACTGTATATACCTACAACTGTACTATTTTGACAAGTGTTTTTCTGCATAATTATGAGCTTGCACAAGCTAAAAGGTCTAGAAACCCAAATACGTTATTGCGGAACTGAAAAAACTAAACAAAAGCTCAGACAATACAACTTGTCTCACATCCTTTCAAAGAGATAAATAGGTGATAAGAAAGGCCACGTCTTATTGATTGTTGAAATAGAGCAAGTTGTACTGTTACATCGTGTTTAGTAGTGAGGATGATGCGTCCCGCGGAGAGGAGGCGAGGCAACAACGCACACGGTCGCTTTGTCAATAGTTTTCTACCTGTACACAATTGAACGGGCTCGCGTGAAACACTTCACACCACCCTCGTGTTACTATTTGAATGAGGCTGTCACAATGGACGCTCAACAACGGCCCTGATACACGGAACTGGGTATGGTCCTCCTCTCAAACTTAATAGTATTTGAGTTTAAATAAGGATATACGTGCTAGAGAGCGTCTTATTGTTGTGCTTGTTTGTGTTAGCTATAACCATGTTCGTCTAATTTAATTAATTTCGAAACTGGCTTGCGTGTTGCAGACCCATTTACTGGTATTGGTATATTCTACCTACCTCATAAATGCTAATGGCTTATTAAATAAATCGTTCTCTAAAAGGCTTCGTTATTAAATAATCTAATCGAATTAAATATAATCTCATACATAGATTGGAGATTGATCATGAACCAAATGCTGCACTACTGAAAACTGGTTTAATTCAAACAGATGTAAAAGTAGACAGCAACAAAATTAACGTGAAATGAAAACAGACATAAATAACACTTTAAATTGTTTGAAAAACGAAATTTCCTCGCTATCAACACCAACGACTGTGAGATTATAACATGATAACAGTTCTCGGCACTGTGTCAAAGTTTTACTTATTCGAATAACAGTTAATGACGTGTAAATTCGATTATAACTCGGCACCATGTTCACAATTAATTGGACGGTAATAGGTTTGGCGTATCGTCATAATCACTCGATGAGGGATGCCGAGTATTGCCGAGCTACGCGCGCCGATGCGGTTATAGTAAATAGTTTGCTGAAAATTGCGTTTCCTCTTACCTGTGCTATTATATTACAGTTCAGCTACATTTGGGTAATATTAAACCGCACGCTTATTTTGTACGTGCGTGTAATAAATTTTCCATTTTCGATTTTCCGTTTCTTAGTTACGCAATAAAATTAACTAGTTATTGCGTATAATGCAGTTAATAGATGATGATTATGTCGTCAATACAAATTGGTTCTTTAATGAGATTTTAAAAGAGTTCAACGTTATTTTTAAAATTTATTATGCATAACGCCATGGAAATTCATGCGCTGGTAGATGGTGATCATCCATCGTGAACGTTATCAATAAATAATTGAATAATCAATAAATAAAACTGAATATTCAAAGACATAAAACGAAATCCACCAAAGCAAACAACATATTATATTCCAAAAACTATCTTCAAAAAAAGCTCATCTCGTACTCTAGTTTGTAAATAACAATCATTTTATTCCTCTTAGTAAAACCGGTATTGACTAAAATATCGTAATCACGCATACAACTCGAGCTTGACTCTTTTTTATTGGTAGAGACCAGAGAACAGGCTAATCGCACTAAAACGGTTATTCAAATCTCGTCATTCAAGTTTAAGTCCGGGGACATAGAAGCATCTTGTAGTTCAAATGATGCATTGGGAATTCATTGAGTAAGCTAAGTTAGCTTTACTCTGTTCATTGAGAATAGGATACTGTTTCTGCATTAAAACTATGAATATTAATATCTTTATTCTGCGTAGATTATGGTACAGAAAAGGTCTTCACAAATAAATGTTGCCATGTTAGTATTACAAGCTATATTTGTTTTATTTTTGTTACTAAAAGAGTTATGAATATAAATTTGGATGGATGGAGAGGGAGGGGAAGGCCAAAGAAAAGATGGATGGACTGTGTTAGGAGTGACATGAATGAAAAGGGAGTCAGTGATAGCGTGACAGGACGGTATGGAAGAAGAAACCAAGTAACATGAGACAAGGGCAGGCAGAAGATGAAGAATATTTAATTTTATAGCTAGCAGTAAGTCCTAAAATGAATATATATTTTCTACAGCATGGGAAACATATACACCTTTTTTTCCTTTCTTTTATTTCTTTCTAACATCCAATCAAGCCTAGATTTGAACTTAAAAACTGAAATATGAATATATAAATTTTATGTTAGAACAATATGAAGTGTTACAGCGATATCCGCGTGATTTTCGAGCTCTTAAAGAAATGAAAAATATTTAAATATCGAAGAAACAAACAAACGGCGACGTCGACGGAGGTGGTCTTTCGGGTTTTTTTTTTTGAAGTAGGTTAATAAAGAAGGATCTTCATTCTCCAGACAATAGGGTGTGCACTGAAGTGTGTTATGTAAGGTAATGGTACTTTGTTGGTTCAACTTTATGCGAATGTGCTTGTTCTTTGTAAATTTTATACAATTTGTCTGTACGTATGTCTCTAATAACGCATGTGTAGGTCACAGGGCCATGGCCAACATATAGGCTTTTGTTCGCGAAACATCGTTGCGGTTATATCTGGTAAGAATTTAAGAAATAATTTGGCAAGTAACTATTCACAGACATTAAGTCTACTCAAAGAAATATTGTATTGATATAAATGTAAAGGTAAAATCAAAGACTTATCTAAGCAGCGTTTTGGAAAGGCATAAATATTAAACCGCACACTGCAAATAAATAAGTTCTATATCGATTTTTCTTAAATATTTGCTTTGTACGTTTAACTGAGCAGTAACTTACAGCACGACGGCAGATGTTAGCCGGAAAACTTTCAGTACACCTGCTGTTTTACAAATAGATACGTGTCTTTAAATTCTAGACATCGGGACAATTCTCTCCTAGATATTCAGAAGATGTACTGCGATTTTAAAGCTACACTGTTATTATTTTCCGATTGCAGTGTACAAAAGGCTTTATTCCTGAATTTTATTTAAATGCTTAATATAATATTATTTTAACACTCATCTAACTATGCCCCTCGTATTTATTCGGCTTGATAATTTTGACAAAAAAAAAGCTACGGATCTTTCTTTTAATCTTCCTTATTAATTATGTTTTGATCTTGTTTGTGAAACCGTATTACTTAACAGGTTCACTGTCCCATTAGCGAAAACAATAGTTGAAACAACACAGCAGACCATATGTGGCTCATGGGACTGTGAACCTGTTGAGATGGGGAAGGCGGACCACGGACAATTTCGATATTAAGAGTCTAGGATATGCCATGCGGTATATTTTCATAGATTGGTTGTTAGTCCATAGCCATTGTACAATATCGGTAGCGGTACTGCCTCGTTGGTCTAATGTTCGGAAGGAGAAAACGTTGAGCTTGAGGTCCTAGGATATTGGATTTTCCACCTGCAATTTCTCAGTAGTAGGGTAAAAGAAAAAACTAAACACACAACTTAACTCTGACACCAGAGGTGGCCACACCTCACACGAAAGAAGAAGAAGTAGTAGGGTAAAAGCCGGATAGTTGTCACACTTTTTAAAATCACTCTATATCTCTCAGTTAAAAAAGGAAAATACTCTATTTGTAAAACTGGCCGGTACTTTGGTTTTTTATCTACAAATTTATGAAAAGTAAAAAACATTATTTTTAATATTGCCACAGTATTAGCGATTTCTGCGGACCTCTATGTTTTGGGACATCTATTCTATCCCACATAGTGCCTAATCCATGTAAATTACGTTTAGGATAGATGCCCCTCCGAGAAACGGGACATCTATTCCTCAAAAACTTTGATCGCATTTTGCCTTCCCGTGCAGTTGCACAGAGACAAGAGACACAGTCAACTTAGTGGTAGTTGGAGAATTTTTCGATAGATTAATAAAATAGTTAGCATGCAATTCATCCGCGAAACTAGAGTGAGAGAATTACAATCGGGGCAACTATACCCCTGGGTCAACTATCCTGGTACCCTAGTCCGAAGACTGGAATTGTGCCTGGTCGATGGTTAATATACACACTCTATAATATCTGGTGAAATGTGAGTATACCTCTGCTTAACCCTTCAAGGAAAACAAATGCGATCTTATAAACTTTTGTTATTATGCTATGTTTTTAAATCGGAAATAGCAAGTTAAGATTAGGTAAACGGAAACGCTAATTACCAGAAGAAGGCTGCTGCGTTATTAATTCGTTCTTTAAGTTTATTCTTTTGTGCGTGAAAATAAAATACATACAGCCTAGATCACGGTCTTCTGATCTATGATTACACTGTAATTATCCGTACATAATATTTGTATTTTGCGATGCAACGTCTGAAACTACAGCCTAAATATTGGAATGGCCTTCACGCTGGAAGTAATTACCTGCCTGATTCTAAATGCTAAATTACTAAAAGTGTCTTAATGAATCTTTAATAAAACTAATATTTGTATATACTATTTAGCTAGCATACAAGGTAATCAATCAAAGATTTACAAAGAACTTCCTTTGTTCAAAATTACTCAACTGCACATGAACTCAGAATTAACCTGCAGTATCCCAATTGTGGTGTATCTATTGCAGTGTTATAAGCCGGGGTAAACCTAGTGTTACTGTGAACTCATGGTTTTAGCTCTATAGTCCATGCTGTGGTTTCGTAATAGTTCCGCTGCGGTCAACTGTTACCGCGGCAACTGTTGCCAGAATCGAATGATTCCAAAGGTTTAACCTAGGTTTAATCGCTCCCTGTGTATTTCATAATAGAAATGTTTAGTTTTATATTCTGGACTCTGGTCAGAAGCTCCAAGGATGTATCCTACCAAATAAATCTTTTAGGTTTCAGAACCGGCTAAATGTAGGTAGTATGGGTTATACCATAGGTTATACATTAGATGGACTATGCTTTCGAATAAGAAACTAACTAAATAATTAAGTCCTTTAGCTAAGCAATTATTTTAGCAAGGAGCACAATTTATTCTTCCTGGTTATCTCATTAGCAAGCTCAGTTATTACTCTCGGCATTTATCTTCCCACTATTCTGCAATATTACATAGTTTATTTATAAATTTTACGTTTCTAACAAAGTCTTTGTATTTCTACCGACAAATAAGGCCAGTCAAGCGTGTGGTCACAACTCACTCGTAAGATATTAATTTCTTTGCCGCGTGCTCTACTTACTAATACTCTAAATGAACATTGAACTGTTTATTCTATCCATGGCACAGATAAACTACTACTTTATTTATATTTGAACACACACCTTACAATTTACTTGATGAGAAAATTCATAGCACATAGGAACATTAGGAACTAAAACGTTAGTGCTGTTTGATTAATTCGTCCAATTAATGTCAATAATTTCGGTAATAAAAAATGCGAACCAGTTCTTTAGCGTCAACATTTTGTGTAACGAAAATTCTGCTCTGCAGCAACATGAGAAGATTTATAAACTAATTTAAACTGATGGAGATCATTGCAAGATTAAAGGAATTGAACGTTTCAACAAAATGATAAAAAATTGCAACGTCATAAAAGATTGCAAAGAGATGGAACACAACAATGCATTGAGCATTTTTGTTCTCAAGCTTCGCGTTTGGCGTTTACCGTGAGAAATTGAGAGCGAAA
This sequence comes from Orthosia incerta, assembly GCA_948252205.1. NCBI lineage: Eukaryota > Metazoa > Arthropoda > Insecta > Lepidoptera > Noctuidae > Orthosia > Orthosia incerta. The sequence goes on along the minus strand of OX411753.1, from coordinate 20,926,394 downwards.
CAAGCGAAATAGATCTCCTAGACTCGTTGTCGGCAGAAAAGAAAGCGATCCATGGCTATCTTACTTAATCCGTCGTATACCTGGCTCACTGCTCACCGCTCAGTGTTCTGACATCACGGCTCTTTTGCAATTTTAGAACGTCTCGGTACGTTATTGAAAGAATTATTGCCGACGATTATTTCGAATGTACCTGGGTCATTTTGATCTTCATTAGTAGGTCATAATTTCATTGTTCCAAAAGATTTCCAATTTTTCGGCTCGATTCTTTCAAGAACATTATGTTTAAGAGATATTGTAATCGCGTAGACATATTATTAGCTATACAGAATATTCTCTCTGTTAAAATGTTATCCGCTTTGTTTTTATGAAATTGTGTTTGAATTTCGTAACGGCTTTAAGCTATTGATTCTCAGGCTACGTATCGCGATTCGAGATCGAGTTAAACATATTCAATGATTAAAAAACTCGTAAGAATAATATTATTCATTGGATGTTAGTATATTTATGCTTAATTTTAATTTATATACTGTGTTATCTTTTAGAAAATTAAATTCAGATAAAATTCTCTTTTAAAATTTTCTTGGATTTTCATCGATTTGATGGGTGACAAAAAATCATGTACCTAAGTAACTTATTCGTTTTATGGGCTAATAAATAGTAGCTACCTATACATAAAAATAGCACTAATGAGGCTTATAAAAACTATAATGAAATGTAGGGCGTTGGCTATAACACATTTCTTACACCTAGTCTGGAAATACGCAACCCAAAGCGCTGTAAAAAATTTCGTATCTGCCTACTTAGATATAACTAGGTCGGCACTGAAACATAAATGCAGTATGAAGAAGGGTTACCGTCTTCTCATGCTGCTCGTAATAAGTTTTCAGTAAATATAATTATGTTTATATTAATGGTTTTATCTGCTTTCATCAGTTTTTATGTGTGCGCATTTAAGGTTCTTGATCAAAGCCTTCAGGAAAGGTTCAAATCATCAATTAAACACAAGTGGAAACAATAAAGTGAGTTTAAATAAAACAGTCTACCTCAATAAGAATACCGTTCTACACACCAAAAGTTAATTTAAACTTAAGTCACGAAAATAATCTTTAGTTAGCTGAAGCTAGAGTTGAGTAAGCTCCAAGTGTAATGATATTTAAACTCTCGTAGGTAACTGTTAAGGTGTACCCACAGGCGTTCTTTGCTATAGAGATGTAATAGCACGAACTTGATGTTTTATTTACTTCAGCACTCCACTCTACTTTATCAAATTATCTTAACGGCCGATGCGGTGCTTGTACTTCTCTAGGGTACTTGCTAAAATAAATAGAGACAGATGACTTACCTTATTGCTGGGATTGTAATCGTTCGATCCCTATTCTTATATGGGTCTCCGGGGTCCGCAGTAGTTAAAATTGCCGCATTCCACTGTAGTCGGGCGTGAGGCCGGCGCAGCTTCCAGATCTGGACCGGTTGAGCGGCCGGGAGAGCACTGGGCCGGGGGCGATCACATAAACTATTATAGTAGCACAGCTGCGAGGGGGACAGTGTGGGAATTCATTGTTATTTCATAGAGTGTGTGTCTCGTGTGTGAGGCTGGGGGCTCGCGCAGGCACAGGTACTGCGGCCGGGGACGCGCACGGCACTGGCGCGCTCGCCGCCGCTGCCAGCGCCCCCGCGCACGCGCGCCGCACCACGCCCGCCGCCGCCGATCGCGGAGCGGCTCGCGGCTCGTCCCAGCCCAGAGCCTCATTTACACACATGGACTCACACAATGAATGTTCAATGCAGACCGGCAGGTTATCTAAAAACCCTCGGAATACAAAACGGGATGGTCGCCAGCCGAGGCTTGCTGTAATTCGGGGGAAAGCGACTTGAATAACGACAGCCTGACCCAGTTCCAAATTCACACAAATATTTCAGTGGGTTTGGGAGTGGCACTTTGACGTAACAATACGTCTCGTTACATGTTATTACGTACGTACACCTATGTTACGTCTGCAGGGGCTGTCGAGTGACGACGGTGCACTGATTCCTTCTTTGATGCCGACAACACCATTAACGAGCATCTCTCTGTTCTCCAAATCGTAGATACACAAGCAAGACGTAATGATGTTGGTGGCTTTTCGTTTATACCTTGGCTGGATATAATATAACGCCAGCGAAGGAATAATCAGAGTCTCCGTATTCTGTAAATATAGAAGTTCATTTCTAAAACAGAATTTTCTAATACACGAATGAAAAAAGTAGATCAAACACAATTAAATAACTTAAAGCATCTCGGTTTGTTTTGATTCAAGCTTCTTGCTTAAAAATATCTGAAATCTTCCGCCTCCGTGTTCGTTTCTCGTGAATCTTCCTTTTTTATCTTAATTAGTAATGCTAATTAATGCGGGAGGATTATAAATACAGTAGACCCTTTACTTGCTGTCTTACTTCACTGCGGATCGCACGAAAGAGCACGGAACCTTCCTGAAACAGTGAAAAGTAATGACAACTTTAAGTTTTAGGTACGGAAAAACTCATCACACTATTCACACTAATATTACAAGGCGAAAGTTTGTGAGTGTGTTTGTTACTTCTTCTCGCCAGAACAGCTGAACGGATCTGGATGAAATTTAGCACAGAAATAGACTATAGTCAGGAATAGCACACCATATCAGCCGAAAGACGTCCACGCTGCTGGACATAGGCCTCCCCCAAGCGTCGCCACATTGATCGGTCCCGTGCGTCCCGCATCCAGCGGAATCCCGCCGATAATTTTCGTCATACACGCGGGTGAAGCCGCTGGCATAAACTCGTCCTTTTATAAACCATCTATGAAACATATCTATTTTGATATATTGTATAAGCATTACTGCCGAGCATGAGGTCAGGGGTTCGATTTCCGGGTCGGTCGAACTGTGGTCGGGTTTTACCATCTGAAATTTCTCAGTGGCAATCCGGGACCTGGATCTGGATTTTTGCCCGGTTGATAGAAAGAAAGAAAGAAAATACATTTATTTAGCACAAACTAAAAGACACACAATAAAGGTAGGAATACATTATAATATAAATTATACATCCTGAAATGTTCCTTTACCATTATCGCAAAAAACGGCAAAAACATCACGTTTGTTTGTTGTTTGTTTGTCGTTTGTTGTATGGGAGCCCCACTTAACTATTTATTTTATTCTGTTTTTAGTATTTGTTGTTATAGCGGCAACAGAAATACATCATCTGTGAAAATTTCAGCTAGTCTAGCTATCACGGTTCATGAGATACAGCCTGGTGACAGACGGACAGACAGACAGACAGACGGATCGCGTAGTCTTAGTAATAGGATCCCGTTTTTACCCTTTGGGTACGGAGACCTAAAAAGTGTAAAGTCTGACGCAAGAAGTTAGCAGGAAAGTGTGCCTTATGGCTGCGCCAAAAAGGCCCAGTTCAGCAAAAATGTCAGACAACTAGTGCCTGACGCTGGTTTTCAACTGGACCTGAAGCAATAGGCTCGCCCCTATTATACGGGACTTCAACATAGCTGGTGAAATGTATGTGTACTTTAGGTGCACTTCTGCCTTACCCTCCAGAGAATACAGGCATGAATGTATGTTATGTATTGGTCTTTTTAGTCCTAAAGTAGGTAAAGCAAAAATACGACTTTTCAAATTGGTCTTTCTTTTATCATCCAGGTAAATGTCAGGTTTTAAGACTACAATAGCTTGAGCTATTAAAATCTTAAAGACAGTGAAGCTTTTAAAATCTTCATGTCATTAAAATCTCAAAACTCCATTGACGTGTTCTGAAAGAGAACAAGTCTCGGAGAACTGAAGGTTTTGAGAAGTTGGGTATATCTAACGAATTCCTATACACCACCGTAAGGTCCATCGACGAAAGCCTAGGATGACATAATAATTAGGTAATTATTTAGTGTGTGTTATCTATACTAATATTATAAAGAGAAAAGATTTTTTTGTTTGTTTGTTTGTACCGAATAGGCTCCGAAACAACTGGACCGATTTAAAAAATTCTTTCACCAATACATTATATACATACATACATTATTCCTGAGTGACATAGGCTATTTTTTAATCCCGAAAACGGGTCCTGTGGGGTGGTCCACGGGAGCGAAGCCGCGGGCAATAACTAGTCTTAAATAATAAGCTAATTTACTGAAAATTTGTTTTTTTTCCGTCATGTAAATATTGGACACGTATTATTGACACGTAAACATAAAGTGACGATGATATAATGCTTTGAAATATCGTGAAACGTCACGCCACTAGTACAGTTTATACTGCCTTAGTGACGTCACAAGCCCCCACTCCTGAACTTTGATACGCTTAACTTTGTAATTTTTTATTGATTTGGTAAAGCAAAAAATACGTGTCCAATATTATTTGATAATCTCACTGACGGACTTAATAGAATTATTATTTTCTTCTACCCAGGAAACATCCCTATTAAGATAGATAAAAAACCTCGCACAAAATGCTTGTAAATTATATATACCTGAGAATTTCATTAAGAAATTTAAAAGCTTACAAAACATGAAAATAATAGTTCAGTGCCAATCACGCGATCCATGTGCTATTATAAATATTGATCATGTGCATTGCACGCAATAGATTGTAGACAAAACATAGTAAATGCTGTGGATTCAAACATTGATATTAATAAATACCATAGAAGAGCAGTCAATTAAAAACACAAATTATTGCCATCAATGTACTGACCGATGCGTTGAGTGTCATTCTTTAGAATGTGCATAGAAAAGACATCAACGCAATCAAATAACTTAATAATTTCAATAAATTTGTTGTTACTGTACTGTACTATTTTACCAGCCGATATTAATTTAAAAAAATACAAGTTCGGAAATATAGGTACCTAGCCACCTCTTATAGATACCTTATACAATGTGACCGGACTTGTAGTAATATAATTTTATTTTATTGATAAAAACACCTTACGTAAGGGGTTTAATCTCCACACGTTTTTATTGCATTTCCTAAAATTCTATAAAAAAATATAATGTAAAAATGCGCAGGTGTCTTTTTTAGGCAATAAGATTTGATAATAGCTGTGATTCTTTTGTCAGTGTGTAGACCAACTCAAAGACTAACAAAAATCTCCTAATCTCTTATGTGTTATCCCTAAAAATTTTACTGAATTTAAAAAAAAGGAATAAAAAAAAGAGAAAGGTTATTTAGGAAATGCAATAAAAACGTGTGACTTTATGTCTAAAAAAGTTCTTTTATGGCTCAATACAAAGATATCTTATTTTTTGAGTGCTAGTTGAATTTATTTTTTAGATTCTTTATGTTATATCCGTAAAAATAACATTACGCCTCTGCTAGACCTACGTCCAAAGTTATTATGGTTATATAACATTAAAAGCGGGATATTTACCATGTTTACTGTTTGTTGCGAGTTCCCGATATTTCGGTGCTGTTGCAAGCACCATGATCACGGATAAACTGAAAGTCATTGCAGGTGGGTGTTTATGAGGAGACAAAACGGTCTACCCTCTTTCTTGTTCGCAACAAACAGTAAACATGGTAAATATCCCGCTTTTAATGTTAATGTTAGTGTTAGTGACCATGACAGTTTATAACTGTTATTATTGTTATTTGTTATACTATGTATGTGGATATCGTAATAAGTAAGCCAGGTAATACAATTGCTCTATCTTTGAGGGTGTGGTGAGCAACACCCCTTGTTGGTTTTTATCTATAAAATTTTGTGTATTTTACGGCCTTAAAGTTTTATTACTACAAGTCCGGACACATTGTATATGTTATCATAGGCAAGCCAAGTCAGTAGGTATTGCCAAGTCCAAACAGGCAGTGACGGATGAGAGAAATAACAGTTTCAATAATATTACCAAGAATTAGATGTAAAAATCTTTATAAACTTGTTTTTACTGCACTAAAAAGTACGAAATTAATATATTTTTTACTAAATATCCAAAGTGCAAAATACGTTGGTGCTATCTTGTCCGGTTGAGGAGTTGCTATGGCCACCTTCCGACTCCGTCATAAGGATCAGCTCAGTAGTACCTTATTATTTCAATGTATAAGCCAAGTTTAAGCTAAGCCATGAAGTGCGTGAAAAGTCGATTACTAGTTGCCGAACACACATACAAAGACAAGGTAGGTAATATGAAGCTTGTAACGGTCCGGTTGTAAGTGTAACGGCAATGAGAACAAATATTTTTTAAACTGCTTCTACATACGGATATGAACAACTTTCTTCAAGCAAGCAATAGATATAAAAAAAAAAAAACTTATATTAATTTTGATTACCTGATGATGATAACTTTGAATGAAAAATCCAAAAAGTACAGTGCCGTAGCAGTTCGTAGTCTCGCTTCGTAGCCGCGTAGCGTAGGCGCGTAGGTTTATCCGCTGCAGCCATGTCACAGTAGATATTAATAATTAAGGCGTATATAATTATATTCCCCAATGTTAACGTAGTACTGGCCGTGCGCCCTCTCGGTGCCAGAATATCAATATTGGACCTCCTTTTGGAAAGTTTTGTTTGCAAAATATCTTTTAATTTACATATCCTATTTATGTTAAGAAGAAATTCTAAGCATCAATTTTTCTGTGTAATAATATTTTAAACAACAACGTTTTGGCGGAGTATGCAAAAGAAGCGATAAAATATCGCGTTGTTATTTTTTTTCTTAATTAATCATACGAAAATATCATGTTTCACAAAATAATGTAGGTTCATGAATTTATAATATTTCTTTTCAATCCTTTTAACCTAGCCATTACTAAGTATGCTTTTGAAAGTAACCGTTTTACGGCACTAAAGCGGAGTAAGGGTCTAACTAACCACAATAGATCCCAATGGGTCGAAGTGTCCGAGTTATTTCTCGGCCCCTCCATATGATAAGATAAAGGGTCTAACTAGCTGTGCCAACGGATCCGTTCGCGAGAACGTGAACTGATAGGTGGGGAGGGACGGAGAAGGATATCAGCCAGACTGCAATAGTACACTAATAGTACTGGCAAACAAAATCTTCATGGCAGCAAATGGGTAGGTAAGATCGAAACCTAAAATTTATGTATAGGTTTTTATTTTCTCGAAATCTTTTGGACAGCGGTTTCGCCTGCATGTAAGTCGAATCCACGGGCACTTACTCCTGGCATAAAAATTATCCTATGTCCTTAACCAGGCCATGGTCTACCTAGTCTAATTGCGTAAGTAAATTCCGCAAGGCAAAGGGTTTTGACTCCATCAACAATCACATAGACGAAAATCCACATCGCGTCTTTCATCTCGCATGCGATTGGTCGATTAATGTAGTCAAAACTCTTTGCCTTGCCGAATTCACTTTCGCAATTAGGCTGGGTCTTACCTTTATTCCAAGACAGACATAGCCGTTCAGCCGTTCAGCCGTTAAGACGCGTACACAGAACTTATATACCCTAGAGGACGCGACTGTTAAGCATATACGAGTAGGCCTATCGCAAATTCGCAAAATATGTGACAGATGGTTGCGTTTAATTGCTGTGACGTGTTGAATGAACAACAGCCAATCGCATCACTTCATTTGTGCGGATTCGATTATTTATTTCCCGAAACCGGTGGAAAGACATCGTCATAATTATAATATTAGTAGGAAAATTTCGGTTGCCTGGATATGCAAATTTGAATTCTCGTAGCGGCACGGGTCGAAGGCAGTTTATGGTATGTTTGCAGAAGTCGGTACATGGATAAGTGACCTTCAATTACAACCAGGCTCACCAAGGGGTGTTTTGTTACCCAGTAACTGGATCCTGGAGATCAAATAGACAGCCGCTTCGACCCAGTATGTTATAGTAATATCTGCGCTTCGTATAATATACGGGTTTTCAGTTACTTCCGAAAGCTTACCGCACAGAGAATATAACCATCTGTGGCTTACCGCAAAATATTTTGGAAAAACCGCCAAACCAAAATGTACATTGATCCATAGACTGGCATTGTTTCATAGAGTAGAAATGACACTAGTTTAAAAAAAACTTTGTGGGAAACATGGTCTACTGGTCTACAGATCGATCGGTGTGGACAGAAAATGCTGAAAATCGATTTGCAATGTTTAGACGGGGAATGTATGTTTATTCGAAAGTTTTTGAAACTACCTCTACATATGGATATAAAGAGCTACCATAAAATGGGGTGAATAGAAATTGTGGGGTGAATAGAAACAAATCTGGGAGGTACAAATTTCTTCACTTAGGGACACAAAGTTTAAAGTATAACTATTTAATGATTTTGTTCGTATTTCTAGTAAAATCAGGACACTGTTAGTTTTTCCTGTGTGAGGTGAATAGATACGATTGGGGGGTTAATAGAAACGCCATTAGGGTCAATAGACAAGAAGAAAGGGGTGAATAGATAAGAATATGGGGTCAATGGAAACATAATTTTCAGGGTTGTCAATCGAGGACTTAAATGTAAAGTGACAAGTTAAAATTATTGGAAAAACATTTGTGTGAAAATAATGTGATAAAATTGATTTTGACAGGCCTAGAGTTTTTTTTTCTATTCACCCCTCTCTCGTATCTTTTGAACCCAGTTTCTAGATATATAGAAACTGCCTTCCTCTTTCTATTTTACAACTAATTCACATATTTTCGCAAATTTTAAGCATCAGTACTTGGTAAAATACAACGTGAATGCTTTAATAACAGCTTACATACAAAATATCTGAGAAAATCAAAGTTGTGTCTATTCATTCCATTTACGGTATTAAATAGACCCATCATTAGGTATAAAACAGAACACTAAGAAAAAGCAGATAGTATACTTTAGCAGGTGATTCACCCAAGGATTTAAATCACCGTTCCAATAATTTTTTCGTCGGCCAAAAGCCCACTGTGGACTATTTCCCACTTTTGCAAAACCATTTTACGGTTTTAAGTCAATGATTACTGCCACAGATTATCAAAGTCACTTTACATGACATGACACTGATAACAGTGACAAGACAACCAGCTGTCTCAGTCTCTGTTTTCATGAAATATCAAGAGTTCGATTGTATTTGTTGTTTATATAAAGATAAATAATTATTAATCAATATCCCAAGCTCAAGTAAACGACAGTCTCTGCGCGTGCCTTTTATTCTATAGATCTCCGAACTTCTTAATACAAAAATGTCTAAACAAAGCATAATGTTTCATCCGATAATAAGCTCGATACAACGAATAGCTCTGTACGAAACCAAAGCCGTAAGTAAACCATTATTTATGATGAATATTTAGTTTTTAGTCTTGGCATGGCGATTATATGAGATATCTGGACTAAGACAAGACTACATCTTCCCAAACAAAGACTTAATAGAAGATGGCAAAGTTATCTTTTCAGGGGGTGGATTTCTTATACTATAATATCGTTTAATTTTATTGGAAAACTGGTACACCTGATACTTGCAATAATCATGAAATATATCAAACATTGCAGAGATTTTATTTGATTGGCTCAAACAACACTGAAACAAGGTTTCGCGTCCTCAAGATTGATAGGACAGACCCACGAGAGTTAATACTGGTTGATGATAAGTTTGAGTACAACAAGCAGGAGATACATCAGCTACTGAACATGATAGGCTTTGGCAACAGATTGAGAACAACAGGACTCAACAAACTTGTATCAGCTTTTGGAATTGTTGGTAAATATAACAAAATTTAATACTTTATACTTTTCTGGAATCTATAATGTCTCGTTGGAATCGGATTCAAATAGTAAACTAATTTTTCATCATTTCCAGGTTTCATAAGATTCTTAGAAGGCTACTACATAATATTAGTTACCAAAAGAAGAAAGGTGGCAGTCATTGGTTCACATTCCATCTACAAAATAGAAGACACGGCTACAATATACATTCCTAGTGAGAGCACTAAGCCTCCGCATCCTGATGAACAGAGATATTTGAAGATGTTTCTAGCTATAGATTTATCAACTAACTTTTATTATAGCTATAGTTATGATATCACACATACACTACAAATGAATATGGCACCCCCTAGACAACTTGCACCAGCTCTGTTCCCCAAGCCAGTTACCGCAGCAGTATACCACAAGAACTTGAAGTCTTCTTCAAGCCAGGACTTGCAGGAAAAGTGCGAGTGTCACAAGTATGATGATAATGATGAAGATATCTTTGAGACATGGAAGAGTCAACTGCAACAGAGAAAAAAGACTGGGTAAAATTAAACATAGTTAAATAAGTGTAAAATTTCTCTGTTACCTTATATTTAGAACTAGTTTCTGCCAGCGGCTCCGCCCGCATTAAAAGTATTTTGTTATCCCAAGGGAACATTATACCGGAATGAAAAGTAGCCTATGTGCTATTCCAGACTATAATCTATCTCTATGCCAAATTTTATTCAGATCCATTCAGCCGTTGTGGCATGATTAAGGAACAAACATACATCCTTCCATCCAAACTTTCGCATTTATAATGTTAGGACAATTCCTCTTGATACTTTTGTCCTACAGATCCAATTTAAAAGCTATTCCAATTTTCTATAAAAGTAGGTTTTCAAGTAGGAACAACTGAGATTTAATTACTTTTTTGTTATTATTCCAGCTGCCAACCTAACAGGCTAGACTTTGGTGTTCGCACAGTACCTGAATGGCGATTTGTATGGAACAGTCACCTACTATCACCAGTTCATTCACACCTGCACCCTGACTGGATCTTGTACATAGTCCATGGGTTCATAGAACAGAGTAATTTGAACATATTTGGTAGACCCATTTACCTAACATTGATAGCTAGGAGGAGCAACAGGTATGCTGGAACTAGGTTCTTGAAGAGAGGAGCCAATATGCATGGAGATGTGGCTAATGAGGTGGAAACTGAACAGATTGTTCATGACTCTATGGTATCTTCATTTGCTGCTGGCAGGTAAGGATTTCTTTACTTGTTTAGCTCTCTTTTAAATCCAAATTATGAACCAGTCTTTGAGTAGTTTGAGATAAATACTCAATCGAGAAAAGAACTGAAATTCAGGATGGAAAGGCTTATTATTATTATAATATTAATTTAAAGTTAAGAAGGTATCAAACCCTGCTTGCAAAATTTTTACAGGTTTTCAAGCTAAAGTAGAATTGGACAAAAACTCCACTTCAAATTCTCCATTCAGAAATCACAGGTATGACTACATTACTTTTTTATTTCAGATTCAGTTCTTTTGTCCAAATGAGAGGTTCAATACCCAGTTACTGGTCTCAAGACGTCTCTAAAATGGTACCGAAACCGGCAATATCTATAGATCTGAGTGATCCTTATGCTGAAATACCCGGCAGGCATTTAAACAACCTGATGAGGAGATATGGATCTCCAATCATGTTCTTGAATTTGGTTAAGAAAAGAGAGAAGAAGAAACATGAATCTCTACTAACAGATGTGATAAGCAATGGCATAAAGTATTTGAACCAGTTTTTGCCTCCTGAACATGCTGTGCAATATTACCACTTGGATATGGCTAGGACGAATAAGAGATCTGATGCTAAAGTGTTGGATAAGTGAGTTATAAATATTATTGTTCTTACACCAAAGTTATAAGAAAATATTAAAGCTATTTGTATAAATGGCTACAGCTTCCAAAAGGGTCATCATCATGTTACTGAGTAACCCTTATAGATTTCTCAATGTTAGAGGTTTTTAATTGTTTTTATTCAAGTTGTTCTGAAACTTTTGATTCGTAATGTTATTGACGCAAAAGCCGCCATAGAAGGGTTTGCTGGACTTGATTGGACTTTGGATGTTGTTGTTTTTAGGGTTCCGTACCCTTAGGGGCTGTCTCCACGAGCGAGATAATCGCGGCGATATTACTGATTGCCACGTATAACATGGCCGCGATTCTCTCGCTCGTGGAGACAGCCCCAAAGGGTAAAAACGGGACCCTATTACTAAGACTCCGCGGTCCGTCTGTCACCAGGCTGTATCTCAAGAACCGTAGTAGCTAGACAGTTGAATTTTTTACAGATGATGTAAAAAATTCAACTGTCTGTTCTGTTGCCGCTATAACAACAAATACTAAAAACAAAATAAAATAAATATTTAAGTGTGGCTCCCATACAACAAACGTGTTTTTTGCGATAATGGTACGGAACCCTTCGTGCGCGAGTCTGACTCGCACTTGGCCGTATTTTGATAGATATTAAGGTATTTACGTCAAACTGTACTACAGACCGGTGGTAAACTGCGATGATTCCTAAATAAAAAACCGGCCAAGTGCGAGTCGGACTCGCGCACGAAGTGTTCCGTACCAATATCGCAAAAAACGGCAAAAAAAACACGTTTGTTGTATGGGAGCCACACTTAAATATTTATTTTATTTTGTTTTTAGTATTTGTTGTTATAGCGGCAACAGAAATCCATCATCTGTGAAAATTTCAGATGTCTAGCTATCATGGTTCGTGAGATACAGCCTGGTGACAGACGGACAGACAGACGACGTACGGAACCCTAAAAAGCTACGCGGCACGGAAGAGGTGACGGATCGCGTAAGATAGATATTCTTTAATTTACACCATAAAAAATTAACATTAGGAACACTTTAAGACGTTAGCTCAGTAATTTTCCCACTGATGGGCCTCACAGTCCCGCATCGCGTAGTTACTTAAGTCACTATCAAACTTTACGACAGTAAAAAGTTTTAGTAGTATTTTCTAGACACTTGCATAATAATATATATTTTGTATAATACGCGTCTTTGTCTCCAGACTGTCGGCTATAGCTCGCACAGTGGTCCGCAAGACAGGTATATTCCTGAGTACGAGCGGCTTCGGCGAGGTGACGGGGGTGGCTGGTCACCAGGGTGGCAGGCTGCAGACAGGGCTGGTGCGCGTCAACTGTGTGGACTGTCTCGACAGGACCAATACGGCGCAGTTCGCTATTGGAAAGTGTGTGCTGGCTCACCAGGTAAGCATACATTTATGTATTGTCCTTTTTTCTGTCCTTTTGCTGAAGTCTGATAGAGAAATATTTCATCATCATCATCAGCCTTTTAATGTTACCACTGCTGGGACACAGGACTTGTGAGAGGGAATGGGCCTTAATGGAGCACATGTCTTCGGTTCCGGTTTTCTCACGATGTTTTCCTTTACCGTTTTGTGAGCAGTGGTGATTAAATAATTTACACAAAGTAAAGCGCCTGTCTGGGCTCGAACTCGCGACCTACAACTTGTAAGTCGCGACCGCTACCACTACGTCACCACTGCTTTCAATATTCAGTCACTTGTAAAATTAAGGGGTTGACTTATTAGCAACCTGTAATGCTGACTTGTATTAAATGTCTAAGCAACCTTTAATGCTGACTTGAATTAAATGTCCAAATAATCGCATCATTTGAGCAATACAAAATGTAACCTTTGTGTATCAAAATAAAGTAAATTTCGTAACACCGAATTTAAAAAAAATAACAAATATGCCAAATCTAGACGAAAAGTTTCGTCAGTACCCAGTTGTGATTCTTAATTCCTAATCTCGGTTTTCTTTCAGTTATACGCCTTAGGGCTCATAGGGGAACCAAAAATAGAGTTTGACTCAGACTGCGCCAGGCTTCTTGAAGGATTGTATGAGGACCACGGTGATACATTGGCCTTACAATACGGGGGGTCGCAACTTGTACACAGGTATGCCAAATTGTGTGGCCTTCGCACAGACTCCAATCGCAAAATAGGATATTAATTATTCCTAATTAGTTGGCTGTCCTGGGTTCGATTCTCGTCGTCTAGATTCTAGACTTCGGGTTAGGGGTCTCACTGCAAAATTTCTCTGTAGCAGCCAGGAGTCTACATATTATGCTATTCGCCCCTAATTCATGGGACTTAAACATATAGGTGAGATAGTGGTCAAGCGCGAGACTATCAATAATAATAATAATCTGGTCGGTGCCTGTCAGTCACACCGAAGGTGAATGGACTCGGGAGGTCGAACGAGCGTGCGATCCAATACAAGAAATGGGGGCTATCACGATCAGCCTCCAAGATGTAGCCCGTGCAGTCCGTCCGTTGCCGAACTGGAAATCTCCAGGCCCGGACGGGCTGCACAACTTCTGGATCAAATGGCTACAAAGATCGCACGCTCGTTTGGCATCTCAGTACCAGCCAGCCTTGGAGTCTGGTTCGCTACCCAAGTTCCTTACAACAGGAATAACCCACCTGCTCCACAAGTCTGGTAGCATCGCGGAACCCAAAAATTATAGACCTATTACATGTTTACCAACGGTCTATAAGGTTCTAACATCCTAAACACGTCGACGATAACTCGATCATGTCGGTCTTTCAGAATGGATGTAGGAACGGGTCCCGCGGTACTAAGGAGCTACTCCTTATTAATATGGCCATTAGCCAACAGGTTCGGCGTTCCCGAAAGGATCTGTCGACATGTTGGATAGATTATAAGAAGGCCTATGACTCGGTGCCTCATACATGGCTCATGAGGGTGCTGGAATTGTATAAAATAGATACAACTCTACGCACCTTCCTGATGTCGTGTATGGGGCAATGGAGCACAGTCCTTCGCTATCCAGGATGTCGAAATATCCAGAGGAATAGCGAACCTGTAAGGATCGAGTGAGGTATATTCCAGGGCGATAGTTTGAGTCCACTTTGGTTTTGCCTAGCCCTGAATCCTCTAAGCATGCTGCTGGAGAATTCAGGACTAGGCTATCGGTTGAAGAGAGGTGGTCAGGTTATATCTCACCTCCTTTACATGGATGACCTGAAGCTCTTTGCCCCCAGCAATCTTCAGCTGATGGAGCTACTGAAGGTAACTGAAACTTTTAGTAACGCCATCAGGATGGAGTATGGTGTGGACAAATGTGCGGTCATGCATGTAAAGCGAGGGGAGATTGTGGAATCCGTAGGCATTCAACTCGCGGATTCTATAAACCTGAGATCCCTCTCTCCAAACGAAACCTATAAATATATGGGTATGTCGGAAGCGTTAGGTATCAGCACTACTGACATGAAGCAATCGTTGAAGGAACGCTTTTTTGGCCGCCTGAAGAAGGTATTCAATAGCCTTCTTTCGGGCGGAAACAAGGTGCGCGCCTTCAACGGTTGGGTCATGCCGGTATTGATGTACTCTTTCGGCATACTCAAATGGACTCAAACGGAACTCGACGCCCTGGATAGGCGGGTCCGTGCACTGCTGACTGCATATCGAATGCATCACCCACGATCGTCGGTCATGAGATTGTATATCCCGCGAAAGTGTGGAGGCCGAGGCTTTTTAAATGCTAAAAACCTCCACAACCGCGAGATATGCAATCTCAGGGAATATTTTCTACACACCGACGTGGGTATGCATCGAAATGTAGTAGCAGTGGACAAGGGACTCACCCAGCTCTCCTTGGCGAATGAGAACTGGCGCAAGCCTGTAGTGCTTGACACTAACGACCGCAAGGGAAGTATGGCAGAGTAAGGAGCTTCACGGACGCTTTTGCCGGGCCCTACATGGGTCCGTTGTGGACGAAGCAGCGTCCGTAGCCTGGCTGCGTTTCGGTGACCTCTTTGGGGAAACCGAAGGTTTTGCCTGTGCAATTATGGACGAAGTTATCATGACGAATAACTACCGGAGATTTATTGTGAAGGATGGCACGGTTGACATCTGTCGGGCATGTCACCGCCCGGGTGAATCGATCCGCCACATTATCTCTGGATGTTCTCGTCTAGCTAACGAAGAGTACTTGCATAGGCACAACCTTGTAGCTAGGATCATCCACCAGCAACTTGCTCTGAAATACACTCTTGTGGCATCGGAAGTACCGTACTACAGGTATGTGCCCGACCCAGTTCTCGAAAATGGCAATATCACATTGTACTGGGATCGGTCCATCATCACTGACAGGACTATTGTAGCCAATAAGCCTGATATAGTGGTGGTGGACCGAATCGAGAGGCGTGCAATGATTGTTGACATAACTGTCCCGCATGACGGGAACCTCGTGAAAGCCGAGAAAGATAAGCAAATCAAGTATCTTGACTTGGCTCGCGAGGTTGTCGACATGTGGGATGTGGACACAGCGATCATTGTACCGATAGTCGTGTCAGCCAATGGGTTAATAGCCACGAGCCTCGACCAACACCTTAGGAGGCTCTCGTTAGGCGGCTGGGTCAAGGGCGTGATCCAGAAAGCAGTACTGCTGGACACGGCTCGCATTGTTAGGAGGTTCCTCTCTCTGGAGCCCTGACCGCCGGTAGCTTGGACCCTGTTCCCGATACCGGTGGGCCTCTATTTTCTATATTTTTAAATGTTTTTTTTTTATTCTGTATGTTTTACAAAAATATTTAAAAATGTATAAAATAAGAAACGAATTTAAATAAAGGACATAATAATCTATATCTATACTAATATTATAAAGAGGTAAAGTTTGTGACGGTATAGGGGGGTAATCTCTTGATCTACTGAACCGATTTTGAAAATTCTTTCACCAGTAGAAAGCTACATTATTCCTGATTGTCATAGGCTATAATATATTTTCAAAAAAAATTAGATATCCTTATGAAAATTGCAATAATGTAACCCAAAGTAGCAAAATGTTGCCTATAAAATTAATTCTTTGGCGTGCGCTGAGAAAACTATGGATGATACAAAAAAAATATTAGGTAGAATAGGGTAGGTAGGGTAGGGTAAGCGGGTAGAGTAGATATGGTAGGTTGGTAGATAGCCAGTTGACGGGATCGAAGCCGCGGGGGTCAGCTAGTATAGGAATAATTTAGGCACACATCTGCCTAATCCTTCAGAAAATACAGGCGCGATAATGTTACATAAATGTAAAATTGAACAAGATTTTCTCAATTTGTTACAGAATAAAGACGTATCGTAAAACTGCGCCATGGTCGTCGCACGGCAACGATATAATGCAGACTCTGAGTAGATACTACTCCAACACATTCTCCGATGCTGAGAAACAGAACACGATGAACCTATTCCTTGGGCTGTTTGTGCCCGATCCATCCAGAGCACCCATTTGGGAGTACCAGAGTGATTATTATCTACATCACCCTGAAGCAATGGTGTATATTCCTAGGAACAGGTAAATCCTAATTAGATTACAATCAAAGTCTTCAATTTGTAAACCAATCATGACTCAACGACTAAATGGATGTGAATGAAACTTGTCTCAACTTGGTAAACCATGATCTGGATTAGTACGTCAAGTTTTCAAATCGGTAGTAGGTTCCCATGGGAAAATCTTCGACGTGGGTGGAAGCCGCTGGCTAAAGCTGAAAAATAATAAGCTGGATTTCGATAATTTTGCGATTCGACAACCGTTTTCGATAACACACCAATATTTTTTTCCGATACATCGGTATCGAAAAAATCGGCAGTTTCGACTGCAGATATTTTTGGCACCGAGGTAGCAAACAATGCTCAGAGACATTTCCGTATTTCATAAAGGTTGTAATTACTTTGCAGCTAAAGAAATAGTACTTACCTTAATTATTTTTCTTTTCTTGTGTAGAGTTATTTCTCTAGTGGTCTAGTCAAACAAAAATTAAATAATGTTTCAAAATTCGTACATAAATGTTTTTTTTTTCTAGATCTCTAACAAAATGGTGGGACGACGACGTCCTCCGCCACCTGCCTGTGCCGTGCAACGAGATGAGGAAGCTGTGCTGCGAGATCATCGGCATGCAGGGCGACAGCAGCAGCACTATCGAGATGGTGGACCCGTACCACGACTATAACAGGCCCTTCGAATACACCGTGATGATGGAGTGCTTCGAATTTAAGGTGAGAAGTGAAGATTTACGTCAGTCCGATCAATATTATGAGTGTGAATGAAGCAGCTGTGCTGTAAGATCATCGGCATGCAGGGCGACAGCAGCAGCACTATCGAGATGGTGGACCCGTACCACGACTATAACAGGCCCTTCGAATACACCGTGATGATGGAGTGCTTCGAATTTAAGGTGAGAAGTGAAGATTTACGTCAGTCCGATCAATATCACGAGTGTGAATGAAGCAGCTGTGCTGTAAGATCATCGGCATGCAGGGCGACAGCAGCAGCACTATCGAGATGGTGGATCCCTACTACGACTATAATAGACCCTTCGAATACACAGTGTTGATGGCGTGCTTTAAAAGTTTATTGCAATAAATCTTTAATACATCCAAATTTACTTACATTGTTAGTGCACAAAACAATAACAAAGGTGGGTATGTTTGTTTGCCCGAGTATGATTCGCACTATCCTCCGTACTAGTTTAAACTGTCTCACGGTAGGACAGTCTTCGTCAACTCTCACAATCACAACACTTGTATAGGTACATTTGCCACTTAGGTACAGAAATAATCACTTACTTCACAAATAACATTATTCATCCTAATTTGCCGATTTGACGTGATTCAATTATTAATGTTAATTGTAATACAGGTAGTTCAAAATATATTTTAGTATATGCAGGTTAATTTTGAATAGATTAAAAAACCGGCCAAGTGCGAGTCGGACTCGCGCACGAAGGGTTCCGTACCATTATCGTAAATAAAAAAAGTTAATAAAATCAAAAAACACGACTGCTTAAAAAGCGAAACAAGAAGAAAATGTTTCTGTGCATCTGGTTTTGGTCAGCCAGCTCGCGAATATGTATCCTCCGACTGCACAGAAACATTTTCTTCTTGTTGATATCTTTTTAGTTCGCTTTTTAAGCAGTCGGGTTTTTTGATTTTATTAACTTTTTTTAATTACAACTTTTTAGTTGTCATATTTTTTTCGAATTATTTATAAACATATGAGTGATATATATTTTTATAATCACTTCTTAAAACCCTTCATTTTGATACCCCACTCGATGGGTTTGGAAGAAAAAAAATTGGGACTCTTCCAATATGGCGCCCAAAATCCACCATATTTGTTTTTTTTAACTTCACCTATCTAAGAACACTTGAGCGGTCAAGACCTATCTAACGATGTATTAACTATAAAAATCCGCCAAGTAGTTTGAAAGATATGAGGCAATAAAGAGTATTACATACATACAAGATACGCGCGAAAAACAAAACCCTTTCCTTGCAGCCGGGTAATAAAAATGACAAAGATAAAGTGCATCAAATTTTACGAGAGGGGACTTGTCACTTCGTCAGTATAAAGTCTAACACACCGTGACGTCACACGATATTGCAACGCACTGTATCGTCGTATTTTTTTGTTTATGAGGCAATAGAAAAATACATGTCCAATATTTTTAACACGCTTTTATTAGGTTATATAACTAAAGGACTAAATACATATTTTTTGTCAACATCATCATCAGCCTATAAATGTTCCCACTGCTGGGACACAGGCCTCCTCTTTGTGAGAGGGAATGGGCCGTAATCCACCACGCGGGCCCAGTGCGGGTTGGTGGATGTCACATATCTTCGAGTTATTGGTTCTAGGACATGCCGGTTTCCTCACGATGTTTTCCTTCACCGTTTTGAGAGCAGTGGTGATGAACCCACGACCTACAACGTGTAAGTCGCGGCCGATACCACTGGGCCACCACTGCCCCTTTTTTTTTGTCAACATCCCTATTGAAAATAGTCACCAGTCTGATCAATTTTGGGAGTTTTGAGGCCCCTTTTCAACACTGTCTGAGTTTGCCTACTTTATGCCAAATGGGTTTGCCTACTATTGTATATGACTTAATTCATGGGACTGTATAACAGGTGAAATGAGGGTTTAGGTGCATCTCTGCCTATCACTATCTCTACATATTATAAAAAAAGTCCCCCGCCGCGTCTGTACGCAAGAAATTAAAAAACTACTGAACGGATTTTCATGCGGTTTTCACCAATAAAAAGAGTGTGTAACGATAAAGGTTTTTGTGTATAAGTTGTCACGGGCAAAGCCGGGGCGGGTCGCTAGTCTATACTAATATTAGAAAACAGGAAAGATTTGTATTTTTGTATGTAACGAATAAACTTAAAAATTACTGGACCGATTTCAATAATTCTTTCACCGTTGGGAAGCTACACTATCCCCGGGTGACAAGGGCTACTTTTTATCCCTGTATTCCCACAAGAACGGGAACCCCGCGGGTGAAACCGCGAGGCGTCCGCTAGTAGCTAATATAACACTCAATTTTAACCCGCGACGGAAAAAGATGGGTGTTATACCTACCTAAGTTTGACTTGTGTACCTGTGTATTTGCTTATCTGTCTGTAGCATCATAGCTCCTAAACGGATGAACCGATTTCGATTTCTTTGTTTTTTGTTAAAGGTGACTTTATCGAGAGTGTTCTTAGCTATGTTTGATGAAAATCGGTTCAGTCTAAAGTTATGGGTGTTTT
Source organism: Orthosia incerta (assembly GCA_948252205.1). Classification (NCBI taxonomy): domain Eukaryota; kingdom Metazoa; phylum Arthropoda; class Insecta; order Lepidoptera; family Noctuidae; genus Orthosia; species Orthosia incerta. The sequence continues at coordinate 20,906,125 of OX411753.1, read as the reverse complement.
ACTGTATGAATCGGTGTGTTTTCTCAAGATATCGCGTCATAATTACGTGTTCAATACATTGTCGATCAATGCGTGTCAGTTACTAGATATCATATAGCATGTAATAAAAATGTGTCGGGGCTTTTTTACTTGTTCTAATTTGTACGAATAAACATTAAACCATTTGTTTCAGATGTTCCACACATTACGTGACTTGGCTCCGACATTTTCAGAGAGTTTCAGTCCGTTTGTAGTGCGCGGGCGCGCTATGGGACAGATCAAAGGCCCCACCTCCAAGAACCCTGTCATCAGTGGCCGATCCAGTACCACTTCGAACAATTCTAGCGAGTACGTATTACCCACAGAGCACGTAGCTCCTAGAGACGGCATTGTTTCGTGACTACGCGCTTGGTTTGTAAGAAAAGTTTTGACAATGCTGTCTCAAGCAGTGGCCGCCGAGGCGCCTCTGCGCTCTATGATATTATTACCTTTTAGATCATATGGAGTAAATGGATCTTCTAGTGTTTATTAACTCTAGAGATGACTGTATAAGTATGAGTCATGTTCATTGCTTAGTACTGAATACTATTTTATTAATCTTTACAGCTCAAATGGTGATTCTTCATCTGATGATGACTTGACAAATTCAACTCCAAGCACACGTTTATCAGTTCCATCGCCGCTCACAGTGGTGGCAAAAGTATTAAAAGACAAAGAGATAGAGGAAAAGCCCATGTTCCCTGCTATTAAACGAAGGAACAGGGTTCTTCTGAGTGAGCCAAGCAAAAGAGATATGGTCATGTAAGTATCATTCTTATTCAATAACTAGCTGTCCCACGTGGCTCCTCTCCCGTCAACTGGCTACCCTACCCTACATACATGAATGTTGCGTAACTTGAACCGCTTACGCAGCACACACAAAGGAAGCTCTTTTAAAGGAATATTTTTGCCCGTTTTTGCAACATTTTTCATTTATGTACGCTCCTATTGGTCGTATCGTGATGATATATAGCCTATAAATGGTAATATATTCCTATAAATGGTATATAGTATAAATTCCTCGATAAATGAATATCTCTATCCAACACAAAAAGAATTTTTCTATTCCAACCAGTAGTTCCTGAGATTAGCGCGTTCAAACAAACAAACTCTTCAGCTTTATAATATTAGTATAGATATATTTTAATAACAATTAAGTTATTCCTCAAAGCCCTGCAGCAAAGGCTGGCTATGTATGAAATGAACTAACTTTTATATTTACTGCTTGTGCTGTTCGCGACATCTATGTATGATGTCCAATACACAAACTTTAGCACTTCATTTTATAATAAGTCTGTAATGCCCCACCTGACCTTCAGCCTTATTGCGTAATGAAATCGGCAAGTGGAGGGCAAAGAGTATGAAAAATGGACCAATGACATGCGAGATGAAAGACGCGATGTGGATTTCTGTCTATGTGATTGGTCGATTTTACCTGTGTAGGTACCTATTAAACTTCTTCTCTTTTTTAGGTATAGAAGATACGTGAACTTTGAACGTCGTTCAAACCCACGCTACAAGTCGGATATTCACGTGGTGATGACCGTCAACAGCGCATTCACCATTGACAGCTCCGTAGAGGTCATCCCGCCGACCGTGTCGAAAGCCTCCCGCGAAATCTATCAGGAATATGTCCAACGGAATTCCGGACACATCAAAGTTAATGCTAATTCTATCGCAACATATAAAAGATATGTTAATTTTAGTTTGTAGATCTGTTTAACTGTTAATATTTTAAATATATATGAAAAAAAACAATGTAATCTGGAGATTCTATAATGTTATAATTGAATAAATATGTAAGTATCAAGAAAGTCTTATAAAGAACTGCATATATTAAACGATTTATAGGATTATTGGCAACTAAGAAAGTTTTTTTTAGGGTTGCCCTAGTCAGTCATTCTGCCATACAAACGTAGTATGGCGATTACTCCACTGTTTGACAGTGTACGCTCAAAATAAAAAAATTATATCAATTTATGTATGGAAACAAAAAAGTAAAAAAAAACGTGTATTTGAAAGTTATGATCATCGAAAGTTCCATATTTCAACACTAATTTCAACGTATCTTTGGGCGGAAATAAATACCATAAAAAGAAGAAAAATTGCAAAACAGTCACCATACAGATTAGCAGTTAAAAATGCAAATAATTTTATTTTAAACAAATACATTCAGTAGTTGTTTTCATGTTACTCATACTCCCAAAGGTCTTTTTATAAAATTTCGCGCGCTCCTTTTCGTTCTAAATCATAATCCATTTATTATGTTAATACAATTAGTATGTATTCGTAAGCGCATTAGCTTCTTACTGCTCATCACAGCGTCTATCCCTTTCGTAACTGTTGTCGGATGAGATAGCATGCATTTTAACCCCGGCCACAAAATAGTTCGTGCCGCCGACTAGGGCAACCTTAATAATTTATTTGGATTTTTTGAGTTATGTTGCGAGATTTAGGCAGAAACATTATAATAATAAGGGGGATCTTCGACGATCAATCTGACATTAGTTGAATCACGGCAATCTGATTGAGACAAATCAGATTTACAGAGGCGTCTTATGGCGTAGGCAACCGCCTATGGCCACGAAATTTATACAGCTTTTGCCCAGCTACTTCCGTCTGCGTAGCATTAGTAATTCGAATAGCCAACATATTTAAAGTGTGTGGCCCGCCTTATTTAAGAAAATATTGGGTCACCATTGAAACTTCCACCCACTTAAGTATGATTTCTGGGATAAAAACTATCGTATGACCTTGCCAGACCTTCGCTTCTTCTCAAACTATCACCATACCAAAATCTGTTCAGCGGTTTAAGGGTGAAAAGGCAACTGACAAACACACAGAGTTACTGCCCGATTTATAATATTAGTATCTATTCAATCATTCAAGTTCAAGGTTTATCCTTTCCGATGCGGAATGCTAAAAGCTTCTAGCTCACTTCGCTCGCTGCCTGAATTCTCTTGGTGCAATATTTTCTGGAAGAGACGGTAAATTTACCTAACTCCCCTACCCCTAACCCCTAAATAGATCAGACTTTTTTGAAAAGCTGTACTCTATCAAAATGGCCCGTGATCAATCCCTTGCATTTTGGCTTTCGGAAATCAATGGTATAATACTTTTTTCAGAGACTCTTGGCACTATTGCGAACTTTGATTTGACCTCCTTTGAACTTATGCCGTGAAGTTGGCAATACAAGTTTCCGCCTTCAGCCAATGTTATTTTACCGTTTGACAGTTTTGATGTGACTGACATTTGTGATTTGCTTCAAATACCTATTCAATTCCGATTAGATTTTTCGTGGTCGATTGTTGTGCAAAATTTATGCTGAAATAAGGGGGCGGATGGCTGTTGCATGCATGTAAGTGACTAATAGTCTCTTCTAATCATGGCTATGTCAAAGGGATTTAAAGTCCTGGAGAAATCGGCTCCTCCGAATCCGTACAGTATAATATTGCAACACAGAAATAAAGACTCAGCACTTCTCTTCGAGTCCCAAGCAGTGGTCTCGCTTTCGTCACAAGAAACAGAAACATTGCGGAAACAATATCACAAAATAGCCGACGCATACGGGGTTCTAGGTGTTCTGCAGCTGAATTCTGGCGAGAGCTGTATGCTGTACCTGGTCCTTGTGACGGGATGCTGCTCAATTGGGAAAATTGGAGATGCTGAAGTTTTTAAAATTACACAGACCCAATTTCTGCCGCTATTTTATCATACGCAAGGCGAAGATAAAGTTTCGGAAGTAAGGAAATTAGTCAACTCTGGGACTTTCTACTTTTCATGGAATTCAGGTAAAACACCCCATCTGTTTGACCTTACCCTGTGTGCTCAAAGAAAAAGCAAAGGAGCCAGTCCAGATAACAGATTCTTCTGGAATAGAACTCTGTTTATACATTTAATAAGATATGGTATTGATTGTGAAGAGTGGTTAACTCGAGCTATGTGTGGCTCAGTAGAAATAAGAACAATTTATGTTGGACATAGACAAGCAAGAGCAGTACTGGTGTCTCGACTAAGCTGTGAGCGTGCTGGGACTAGGTTTAATGTCCGAGGTTGCAATGATGATGGCAATGTTGCCAATTTTGTGGAAACAGAACAAGCAATCTATATAGATGATTCGGTTGCCTCTTATGTACAGACTAGAGGCTCCGTACCTCTGTTTTGGGAACAACCTGGTATCCAAGTGGGGTCACATAAAGTAAAGATGTCTAGGGGATATGATGCATCTACCAGTGCATGTGATAGACATTTCTCACAGTTAAAGCGTAACTATGGCTCATTAATAGTTGTTAATTTGTTGGGGTCCAGTTTAATTGGAGGCAGTGAAGGCGAAGCAACTCTGAGTAATGCATTCCAAAAACATTTGAATAACTCTGCCCACAACGATGTAGTTCAAATCATTTTCGATTATCATCAAGAAGTTAGAGCTTCATCTATAGAAAATGCATTAGCAAAATTTAGAAAAATAATTGAAAAACACTATGATGACATAAGTATATTTAGTGCAAAAAGTTCAGATATCTACAATATTCAAAAAGGAGCTATAAGAACCAACTGCTTAGATTGCTTGGATAGAACCAATTCTATACAAACATTCATAGGATTAGAAATGTTGGCTATTCAATTGATGCTTTTGCAATGTATTGACAAAAAACAAAATGTAAATAGGTTTGAAGAAGTATTTAAACAGATGTGGGTCAATAATGGAAATGAAATATCAAAAATCTATGCAGGTACTGGTGCCATCCAAGGAGGTTCTAAACTTATTGACGGTGCAAGATCTGCAGCGCGAACAATCCAAAATAATTTATTAGACAATTCAAAACAAGAGGCTATTGATATATTACTTTTGGGCTCTACTTTGAACTCTGAGCTCGCTGATCGTTCACGGATATTGCTACCCTCCAATTTATTGCATACATCTACACCAGTTCTCAGGGAAATGTGTCGCAGAGCAAGTGAATTCACACAGCCAACTACTATTAGAATCACAATTGGCACTTATAATGTGAACGGAGGGAAACATTTCAGGAGTCTTGCCTACAAAGATGTTTCATTAGCAGACTGGCTACTGGATTGCCCTAACTCATCTTTAGTTAATACTGTAAATTTAAAAGAACAGCCATCAGATATATTTGCTATTGGCTTTGAAGAAATTGTGGATTTAAATGCTAGTAATATTATGGCAGCTAGCACAGATAATGCTAAAGCTTGGAGTGAAGAGTTAGAAAAAGTGCTTTGCAGAGATGCTTCATACACCTTACTCTCAAGTCATCAACTAGTAGGGGTATGCCTATTTATTTTTGTCAGGAAAGATCTGATTCCACATATTAGGGATGTCGCTCTAGATTGTGTCAAAACTGGTCTTGGTGGCACTACTGGAAACAAAGGATCAGTTGGCATTCGAATGGTCCTCTATGGAACGTCCTTATGTTTTGTATGCGCTCATTTCGCTGCAGGTCAATCTCAGGTTACAGAGCGTAATGCCGATTATACTGAGATAACGCGAAAAACCGCCTTCCCAATGGGCCGCTCTCTATACTCTCATGATTATGTGTTCTGGTGTGGTGATTTTAACTACCGCGTTGATCTAGATAAGGATGAAATACGTTTATTAGTGTCGCAAAATAATTTACAACGAATTTTAGATCACGATCAATTGTTACAACAAAAAGTACAAGGTTTGGTGTTCAAAAATTGCTTTGAGGGTGACATAACATTCCCTCCAACATACAAATATGATTTATTCAGCGATGACTATGATACGAGCGAAAAATGTAGAGCTCCTGCCTGGACCGATCGAGTATTATGGAGAAGCAGGAAACACACTATTGACCCAGAGGGCACATCGGAATTAGCAGCAGGCAAACTGCTACATTATGGCCGCGCAGAGCTGAAACAAAGCGATCATCGGCCAGTTATCGCAATTCTAGAGATCGAAGTACTCCAAGTAAGCTATACAAAATGCATGGAGGTGTTTTATGAAGTAGTGAAGGATCTTGGGCCTCCTGATGCTAGTATAATTGTACAACCTTATGAAGATTACAATACCGAAGATTGCCCATTCGACGATAACGTGGTGGCAGCTGTTTTACAGGAATTATCTACAATTGGTGAAGTAACGTTAGTGCGTTTTATCGACGATGCTTCTCTCAGTATAACTTTTAGAGAGGGACAAAATGCTCTAGCAGCTGCTCAGAAGGGGCAAATATCTGCTTGTTCGATCCCATTACAAATTACTTTAAAAACTCCTAATTGGATCGATATCGTTCGATCTGAAATAGGACTGTGTTCAAACAACACTGTTCCGTTATCAGGAGATGCTCAACCAGAGCGACCTTTGAGATCTGCACCTCCCACTCCACGTAGGCAGCAGCCTAGCAGACCCCCCGCACCTTCTCCGACACCCCTGGTGCCATCCAGAGCCCCTGCAATAAGTCCGGCGCGCCCGCCGCCCCCGCGGCCGGCGCCGCTTCCGCCGGACGCGGGTAAGACTGCTGCACAGCCTCCGGTGGCTTCTCCGCCGGCGGACAGTGTACCGCCACCCACTTGCGCGCCGCCGCCCCCACCGGAGAGGAGCACGCCTCCTCCGGCTGGCTCGTCGCCCCCGGCTGGCCCGTCGCCTCCTGCTGGTCAATCGCCCCCTGCCGGCCCGTCCACTCCGGCCGGCTCGTCGTCCCCGGCTGGCCCGTCAACTCCGGCCGGCCCGTCAACCCCAGCTGGTCCGTCAACCCCAGCCGGTCCGCCACCTCCGGTGCCCGCCAGACAGGGAGCACCACCACCATTGCCCGCGCGTCCTCGACCAGCGTAATGTTCTAAAGTTTAAGCTTACGTAATATGTTGCAATGATGTGTCTGTATTGTATACTTACTGTTTGTATATTTTATGTTACCTTAATTTATTTATAATAAATTGTCTCTTAATTTAAGTTCGAAATAATCAGTTCATTGTTCTCTTTTACTTGTATTTAATTTTACGTACGAATTTATTACATTTTGGTGTTGCACCAACTTTAACTGTGCGATACAATCGCTGCTAAAATACATTTCGACGTTGATAATTAACATGCTTACCTACTAATTCGTTCTAATTTGTATTTACGTAATACTCTTAAACACTACAGAACTATGAATTTAGACAATTATATTTTCTCCATGGTTTTATATTCGACATTATTTTTATATTGAAACCTGAAGTAAAATTGATTACTTACTTAGTTTTATTAGTTATTTATGCAAATATGATATACTTAGATACTAATTAAGCATAGAAAAATAATAGGGTGTATATTTTCAGATTTTTCAGGATACGACAATTAATTATCAACAAAACTTGGCACTGTTCGTAGAGTTGCTTTTCATATTAATTTTTACTGCTGATAATTTTATCGATAGAATAGTATTATCTAATTGTGCGTGTTTGTGAGGTGTGATGTTAAATAAGTGTTAATTATCAATCAGTATCGATATATATTAGTGTTATACTATACGAGATTATTATATGTATTCATTAAAATATATATCATTTATCTACTTTGTTACAAAGTAATGTTATGTTTCTAAAATATATGATATGTACTTATTTTTATCTATAAGGTGGGTGGACCATAGAAGACCATAACGAATAAACAGTTATTATTCGTTTATTTACTGGATACTTGAAACAAACCAATTACTAAGTAACACTTTGTTTTATTATTGGCCTTCGAAGGTGCATGGCCATCCATGGTCCACCCACCTTAGTTTTACAAAATCTATGAATGAAAATAACTATTCTTTTGTAAGAGTTGGACTTGTTCCAATATTATAATTCAGTGACCCAGTTAAGTACTTGCTTGCAAGGGTTAGCTAAACGTTTGTTCAATCATGGCTACTATAAAATGTGTATGATTTTGTTTGAGTAAGTCAGTAGATTATAATCAAATCACCTTGCCTAGCTCATTATCTATAGTATTCATCATCATCATCATCTTAAAGCGTTCATTGAGAAACAACACTTATTCATTCGTTTGATATCAAAAGTTATAAAGAAGGCGATTTGAAAGGATGTTGTTCCCATCCCGAAGAAGCTTACGCACGATTCACGAAGCCTCGCTGTGTGGACACACCTTTTGTAATTTCCCTAGCACTTACGTCTAAAATTGTTTCCTATATGTACCTAGAAAGAGACACTCAGATCTATTATAACGGTTTATCTTTAACGCGTGTTATTGTACTGTTGTTGATTTCTTGCTAGTTTTTACTGACTATAACAATTACTTATGTACTTATAATGTTATTGATAGTGATTACATCTTAGGTTTGTATAACAACGCCTAGAACTTAGCTGAAATTGACACCATTGCAGACGGATGCAAACAGGTAAATACACGCTGATAAATTGATAATACCATTATCAAAGCAGTGCCTACAACGTCCTTGCGATAATCAAATAATCGTGCTTGTTGGAATTTACCTACATAAATATTGATAGACAATATTCATAACTTTCCGAAGAAGACATGCAAGGACCTATTGTTATTGGCATTTGTCTTCTAGTAGTTTTCGCACTTTTGAATTCTAGATTGCTTTCGATCACATCGTCTTGTCTAGATTAAATCGCGATTAGTCTGTTTTTTTTAAGGTTTCACAATTAATCAAGATTGATTGTGTGTCGAGGGTTCTATCAGTTATTTAGTCAATCGGTGAGAAGCTCTAATATACTAGTAAGTGAATTTACTAATTTAGGGCTAATTCTCAGTAAGCAAAACCGATCGATCAAGCTATCGGCTGACTAAAAGCACCAGTAGTGCGCACCTAATCTGCTGATCGTAATCAGCTATATCAAATAGATCTGCCTAACTCGATCTCAATACTTAGATTTATTTTATTTGTGTGTTATTGACAATGCATAATGGCGTAACGTAATTGGCATTTGTATCCGTCTTTTGACTCGTATAAACATTATTACTATACCTAATTGTAGGTAATTAAGTATATAAATTTTTTCGCTGGAGTGTTATCTACTGTGTTTATTTAGGTCTTAGAACGACGGTCTCTACATAGTTTTGCTATAACTTGATTCATAGACTGCCTTTCTTGGCTCCATGCTCTCTTATCGGACAGTACACTATCAAAGAGTTAAATAAATTTAATTTAACTTTCACCAGCAGACATAGAGCGTGCTTTGGCGTGTAGAACGTATGTTATATATTTAATAGTTGTGCATCGAATTGTCATATGATAATCATAATGTTATAAATTGTCTATGATATTTTGTTAATAAATGATACAACGTAAATGGACTTTTATAATAAAAAATAGAATAATTTTTATGCAAGTGCATAATAATATTCAAATGATATAGGAAGTATATTGCCACCGTTTCCTTCAGTGTCCTCTGATAATAACTAGATCTAGGACACTACAAGTTTGCTTATTCTGTTTATATTATTATCACTATTATTCAGTCATTTGTTTTGCTTTATTCACATATATTGTTACATTAAGAAAATCCTTTATTCACGAGAAAGTACGGTAGTCGTGTTTTACTATGAGTACTTACCTACCTATATCATTTTTAAGAGATCATTTTATGTATGTTTTAATTAATAGGGTTCCCAGTGAGGTAAAAAGTGCTAAAAACTTTTTGTATTTTTTTTAATGCTTAGCATAATTTGCTAATGTAATATTAGTTAAATATCATTATATTATCAGTAACATGTGTTTACTTCGAGTATTATATTTTTGGAAATTAAGTGATATGAATTTATTAAGAAACATTGTCCATATTTTTTACTTTGTTCTTAAAAGGCTGTGTTGTGCATTTTATTCAAGTGAGATTGAATGTGGAAATCTCAGTATATTTTAAATTCGTCATATTTGGTCAGTAATGTCAACTGAACCGATTTGATGGTAATAAGTTCCAAAAATATTTTTTTATTTTCCTTTTTATATTACTACTACTTAGCTACATTTCTTTATGTCCTATTTTTTAATATATTTTTATTGTAGGTACGTGGCTTGTTCTCGAAACTGTTCACGTAATAGGTACCTGATTGTTTTCCTTTTTTTTCAGCTAAACTAATTACTGAGTTTACTTAGTTTTACGTAGGTATTTTTATCGATCAAATTATGTATACTTTAAATCTTACTTAATGATTAAGGTCCAAACGTAGTAGATTGGTGTTACAAAGTAGTGCTTTTCGGATGTTAATGCTACATGAATTCACTAAGTATGGTTTGCAATATGGCATTATAGGTGAAGGCCAGTGTTGATATGTTATACAAGTTATATCAAATATAGAATTATTTAAACTTCAGTCATTTTATTTTTCATGCCTTTATTTTCAATTAAAAAACACAGGTACCAAAGACTTGAAGAAATATAATGAAAATTATAACTGACACAACATAACATGACGCCTGTATTTCTCGAAGGGTTGGACAGAGGACGTAGAGGTGCACCTATTGTACTGCTCGCTTAAAATAACTGGGCACCCGAAATGTCAAAGAACCCCACTACCGCCTCGTGAGCCAATAGCGATAGTCGAACGTCAGAGTGACATTGACATTTTGTGTGCTCAGATAACTTTGACTGTGTAGTATTTTTAATACATTTCGCGAGTAATGTTATGTCCCATGTAATAGGGACTCAACCTATTGCCATCAACCGGCCACAAACCCAGATGGCTGCTGCTGAGAACTTGCAGATAGAAAAATCCAATAACACGTCCCGTTCCGGGCATCGAACCCAGACCTCAGTTCATAAGTTATGTTTGCCAGCATGTAACCGCTTGCAAGTTGAAAGGGACATTTTTTCTATTGTCTGCTAATTAGCACTCAAGCGGCTACTTACACTATCAGCATTTGTTGACCGTTAAGTCTTATAATTAACCCTAAATATGTCATTCGCCTGCCTGGTTCCGAACCCACGACCTACAACCTACAATTGTAGTTCGTGGGTTCGGAACCAGGCAGGCGCTATACTTTGTGTAAATTATTTCATCACCACTGCTATTAAAACGGTGAAGGATAACATCGTGAGGAAACCGACATGCACTAGAACCAAAAAATCGAAGACATGTGCCATCCACTAACCCGCACTAGGCCCGCGTGGTGGATTACGGCCCATCACCTCTCACAGAGAGGAGGCCTGTGTCCCAGCAGTGGGAACATTAATAGGCTGATGATGATGTTCTTTGCTCTTGTCCTATTTGCTTTCTGTATATCCAATTATACCGACTTCAAAAAAAAAGGGGGTCAGCGATTCGATCCGTTTGTATGTAATAGTGGTAATAGTAAAAGTTTGGGCGCACGGTTGGCGCAGTGGTTGAGCGATTGACTGCTGCGCTGCGTGTCGCGGGATCGATTCCCGGACGGAACAAATATTTGTATGACATACAGATAGTTGTTTCGGCTCTGGGTGTTGTGTATGTGAGCTTATATGTCTGTAAACGCACCCACGATACAGGAAGAAATTCCTAGTGTAGCTCAGTCTAAAAATAAAATAAAAAAATTGCACAATATTCAAATTGTTCTTGGGTTCTAAACATGCGAGCCAATTTCATAAGTGTATGTATGTTTGTCTACGCAGACCTCAAAATTTAAATGTAATAAACATTTCGGAGTAAACTTCTTTCGAACAAAAAAAGAGTTTTGCGAAGCCGTTTATATATGACGGAGTTATGACCGAACACACATAAAAAAACATCCGAATTGAAAACCTCCTCCTTTTTGAGCAGTCGGTTAAAAATTATAGATAGTGAACTGTTGTTATTACTATTCTGATATCCATAAACTTATGTGCACGAGTGTACATCTCAACAGCTCAATACCATTGACAACTTAATTTGGTTGGGTTATAAGCGAAGATTTAGCATGGAAAAGTCTCAGATGAAGTAAAAAAAGTGAAAAATAATGAAAGCTAATCTCTCTAATACAACACTTAGGTGCCTGAAAATTGGCTGCTATAACTTCATTAGAAGTATATTTTTTTATTTGGAAGGAAATCACAGAGTTTGTACTAAGGAAATCTTGAAATGAAAATTTAACACCGTGACTACCGCCACCCCACCAATGGCATGGTACCTAAATCTCGTAAACTACTAGAGTACTAGTTGTGAATGTTAGGTACCTACCTACTAATTGTATCATGCAGGGTAGTAATTTTCTGTGTAGGTTTGAGGAAAGCGACAGACTCCTCAAACTTGGAATCAACATTCAAAGTCGTGGTCCTGCTGAATGAGCGAGCGTAACTACGTAATGAACGTTATCATCGTTGATTTCCTCGGTAAATACAAATGTTCCAGTTCTGTTTTTTTACGAAAGGTTCGAGTACTAATGGTACCAATTGAGTAGTAATTATTTACCCAATAAGGAAGCGATTGGCGTCGGGGTACGGCGGTAGTCACGGACATATAACTTTGACAAATTTATGGTTTTGGGAATCAACTTTTACAAAATCTTGGCATAGTATTTTTTTTTAATATCGCCGTGGCCGCGCCGTCAAAACGCACATCCGAACTCTTTAGTGATTTTCTTTTGAAGTCGTTTTTTTTTTAAATTCTCTCTTGAAATGATGATGGTAAGTATCCAAGTTTTGGAACAACAAAATCAATTTCATAAAAAATCTAATTACAATTCAACCAATGCACCTTTATATGGTCACATCAAAATCACCCTGCAATTACATAATGCTTGTAGGTAAATTATATAAGATAGATTTTTTAATTTAGTTATTTTGTTCAATGTTAGTTGGTTAACATCCCAGTATATAAATAAGCACTAACATAGGTTATAAGATTTTATATTGTTACTAACACCCTTTTAAGTATTTGTATTTTGTCAGTGGACCTTTTGATGTCTGATAATAAATAAATTATTATTATTATTAGCAGAAAAGCTGAAGCAGTTTCGGAATCTAAAAGTTACCTATTTTGATAGTGCAAAAAAAAAAACAAAATATTTTTGTATTACGTTATATATTTTCTAATCACAGTGCTGAGACACTTATAACACAGGCAACTAATACATAATTTAGTAATTGATTTATTCATGTATTTACTTCTTGGGTACAGCGTGGATGAAGATGGTGTGGCCGACGCCGGCAATGCCAATAATGCAGAGAGCCAAGGTCAAACGGTACAGAATACTGTCCAGGGGACCGCCTTTCAGGAATACGGGAACATCATCCTCTTTCTGAAATGCGTTAGGCATAAACATATTAAAATAGGTAAATACAGGACATGAACACACACACATCTCGTAGAACATGTGTCTTCTTGATAATGTAGGGCTGTATTAAGTTGATTTAAATAAATTTACAACTTATTAAATTTAATAGAGACTATGATTATAATTTAAGAGGTTGTCATATCATATCAGCAATTATAATGACTGAAGGAATCTGTGATATGGCATAAGGCAATAAAAAAAAAAACAAATTTGGTGTTTTGATACAATAAAAACAAAAATTATTGTTTGAACCATAACTTCATTGGAAAGAGAGACACCAATGGTTTAAATGTTTATGTGTAACAATACAATGGTAAGATATTTATGACACTAACAAAGGTCATTACAATAGCTAATTTTAATACTATTTTTCCTTCATTGTCACTAGCGTAAAGTAAACCATAATAGTAAACTTGAGATGATGCCTCTTAAAGTATACTGGTTAAAATGAACATAGAAAGATGTAAAAAAATTACATAGATTAGCTAGGTACCCATTATACACCTATGTGAATAATGAGTATTTAGATAGGACATTACTTGAAATTGAAGATAGTATACAGGTACATTCATTGTATGATTAAAAACTTAACATAATAAATCTAAATATAATATGTATCCGCTATACATAGATTAAAGTTATGGCATTCTAAAACAAATAGAGCTGAAGTAGAATCTAATAATTACCTGGAACTGTTTCTGTTGTTGACGGATCTTCTCCGACAGGGGAGCGTAAGGAGTGTTGGTGCCAGGGATCAGCTTCTTAGAGCCAGGAGCTGCGCAAGCATCGACGACGGTCGACATGTGCGATGTGTTGTACTGGATGGTCGGGGGCTCCACTCGTTGCAAAGCAATTGGGGCCTACGTACAAGGAAAATTATCTTTGAAGTGTTGCACCCAGAGATAAAAACGTAACCAAACGTGTTAGTAGATATTAACTTACCACAGGGAAAAGTGGACTCTGTAAGTGGTTTGAGGCCACCAGCCTTCCAGTAACTCGGCTTAGTTGATGATACATTTTGTCGGAGGAAAAATCAACTTTATTTTAGACCTGCACAGTGCCTGAAAATCGAGCGATTACGAAACAAGTAGTTATCAAGTTCGTTTGGAAACCTCGATCTGAAAAACGTGATGTATTAATGTCAAAAAATGTCTAATGAAATTAAAATATCTACGCTTTGTGCGTACCAATCTGCTAACTTATTTCAATAGTATTTTTATTAGAAATACAAATAAACGTAAAACTGATATATTTAATTGTAAGGGAATATAAATATTATTATAAAATTCTACTTTACGAAGAATTAATTAAATTGCCTTTCGAACGCACGTTAGGAGAGTATCATTCTGTATCGTTCGGAACTTTTATTTAGTTTTCAGTTTCATGAATCAATATTTTTCTGTGACAATCAAAACCACAATAATACGACGCTACGAGTACAACGAAATAATTAGGTACAAAAAAACTAACCTTGATATTTTGCTATTGCACTGAGTTTTAATAAAATAATACTCTTGGGTGCTGTTTTTAATCTGTTCTATAAATTTAGCCGCATTTTGGTTTCTAAACGGAAAGTTCCGCCAGACCGCCATATTTCTTTTGAGTTTGACAGTTCTTTTACTTTGAGCACGTTTTTAGAAGAAGGTGAGTTCGTGAAATAAATAAAAAAATCCTGATTAGTGTGTTAATTTCGTACAAAAGTACTTTCTAATGTATTCTTGTGTTTAGAGAAATTATTTCCTAGATGTTTACTGTGTCAGAATAATCCGATATTCGAAATTCAAATCTCCGCGTGGCGTGTCATGCAGACATGACACCGATTGGCATTTGTTTTACCAAAACTTTAGGCCACCTGCCATAAAAATTAGTTGTTGTTGTAATCAAATAACTCCTGTTTTCAGCTACACAATGCAGATCTTCGTAAAAACCCTCACGGGTAAAACCATCACCCTCGAGGTGGAGGCTTCAGATACTATCGAGAATGTGAAGGCCAAAATCCAGGACAAGGAGGGAATCCCACCAGACCAGCAGCGACTTATCTTCGCCGGTAAACAGTTGGAGGATGGCCGCACGCTGTCTGACTACAACATCCAGAAGGAATCCACCCTTCACTTAGTGCTCAGGCTTAGAGGAGGTAAGATTAGTCACGTTAGAAACACTGCTTGTTAGATCTAATAATATTAAAGTGTTCAATATTTATAAACAAATTTTATTTTCCAGGTACCATTGAACCTTCTCTGCGTATCTTGGCTATGAAGTACAACTGTGACAAAATGATTTGCCGCAAGTGCTATGCTCGCCTCCATCCTCGTGCTACCAACTGCCGCAAAACCAAGTGTGGTCACACTAACAACCTGCGCCCCAAGAAGAAGCTGAAGGATTAAATAATTTTATTACTCCAGTTGCTATATGCATAGCATTTCCATCTTTTGAGTTTCAAACCTTATAATTAAGCCCAAATTAATAAAAGTGTAACAGCTAATGTCAGTGTTTTAATTATTATCATCAAGTTGTGACCCCAGGAAAGTAACTAATAATATTGTGAAATATCACTTGCACAATACATTGTTATTATATACACTAGGTCATAGTTTCGGAATTAGCTGTGATTGACTAATGCAAAGATTTTATAGATTACAGTTTGTAAAAGGTCATTGATAGGAAGCTCCTGTTTTTAGGGTTCCGTACACAAAGGGTAAAAATGGGACCCTATTACTATGACTCCGCGATCTGTCTGTCACCAGGCTGTATCTCCTGAACGGCGATAGCTAGACAGTTGAAATTTTCACAGATTATGTATTTCTGTTGCCGCTATAACAACAAATACTAAAAACAAAATAAATGTTTAAGTGGGGCTCCCATACAACAAACGTGATTTTTTTGCGACAATGGTATGGAACCCTTCGTGCACTAGTCCGACTCGCACTTGGCCGGTTTTCCTCGTTTGTTTGTTTGAGAAAAATGCCAAACATATCGATACCTTAATCCGCAAACCAGCCAACTCCATTTTGCTATAGTTTACAGAAGACACTTAAAACTTTCTAGTTTTTATTTTGAATAAAATAAAAAGAAACTGAAAGTCCCGTTGGTGCATTATGTCACAAAGTTTAATATTTTACTAGGTTTATTACTTAATAACTCTTCATTCGCAAATTAAAGCGTTATTTTGGAGTTGGCCCTTTTGCTAAACACTGAAAATATAGCAATCTGTAGTTATCTGATTTGACTGCATTAGGTAAGAAATAAAAAAGGTTGTTTTCTTTAAAAAAATATTTATTAAAATAGTATTAATGGCATAGTTTAATTCAATGTAGATCAAGGTATGTATGTTTATTCTTCATAAGGTAAGTTGTCATAAAAATTTCGGTAGTCTTCAGGCATCGTATTTTTTAACTGTTGCAAATCTAAATACTTTTTTTTTGTTATTTTTCTGCGTTCAGTATGTAGCTGTGGTATGTTTTCAAAAGGAGTTTTATTTAATGCCTTTCGTCGTTGATTAAGTAATGCGAATTCATCACGAAATCGAAGCTTATAGAACACTTGACCATCCGGATCATACTTCAGACATCTTATATCGGTCACCTGAATAACGAAGAGAAGTAATTAGATTAAAGGCAAATAGGTTCATTTATAAAACGATAAGTAGGTAAAAAGCACATAAAGTTCTACCCCACACCCATCTACCCACTTCTACAATGGTATGGTAGGTATAATTTGAGCTCGAACTTGGTTTGGTACAGTTTGTCGTTTTTTTTTGTTAAATAAATTCCTTTACCTTTGGATCTCCTTTTAGTTTTCCCGGTCTTATTGATCTGTAGAAATTTAGATTTTTAAAACTTTTGAAGTATGTGTGGGTTAAGTATTTCACATGGTAAGCTTTTGTCTTCTTCGCTTTTTGGCAGACAGTTATATACTCAGCTGGTACATTGATGGTTTGATTTTTTAATTTCTTTTCAATCATCGCGTGCATACTATCGACCTCCATCTGCGTATGGCCGACTTCTAAATATTTTTGAATGATTGTCACATTATACAACATTGCTACATTAGAAAGGGCATTCGCTAAGACAGTGTTTCTATTTTGGTAACAGCAACCATCGGAGAATAAAATAATTTCACGATTGTTATTGCCCATTTTGGGAATAACAGTTTCTATAAAGAATGTGGCTATTATGGTGGCGAATTCGTCTGAATTAAGACCACCCTCGGTCTCGTTCCAAAGGAAGCAATACCCTTCACTACTTTTAAAAACCCAAATTACCCAAAATTTACAATGCATTTAGATAAATAAAAGTGATTTACACTTACCTTGAATCCTAATAATATTATTCTGCACTCGTTTTCAATCTTATACACTGTTTTTGTTCAATTTACGAAAATAATTTGTAACTACAACGTACTCGTGCTGTATCGCCATACAAAATGGCCGACTGAGCGGAGTTAACTGTCAAAATTGGCGCGTTCCGAAACGCTTGGAGTTGTCTGATTTTCGGACACCAATTTACGACAAAAATAGACTTTAAATGGAGTTACTGCTTTTTCCAGATTACGCGGAATTATTGTAAGAAAAAAACTCCATCATAATATTTTTTTTGACAAAAATGGAGTTGGCTGGTTTGCGGATTAAGGTATCGATATGGAAATATATCACCCCTGTAACTGGTAGGATTTCTGACAGAGAACGCAAACATATTTGGTGTGATTAGAACAGTAGTACCTGCCGTAGGTGTAAGAGATCTTTAGATCCTTGATACATTAATTTTTCTGTTTCTTTTACAGAATAGGTACATCATCTGTGAAAACTTCCAACTGTCTAGCTATCACGGTTCATGAGATACAGCCTGGTGGCAGATAGGCAATAGGCAGACAAATTGAATCATTCTAGGTAGAAACAAAATTACAACAGAATCATTATTGAAATCTATTGGCTAACATAAAAGCATAATTTCATTTGGTTGCCCAGATTTAAGTTTAAGTAGATGTTTTGGCTGGTGAAGTATAATAATTAATAAACAGATGAGTGACTAATGCTTTGTAAATCTTGTAATAATGCCTCGCCTCGAGCATACTTTGACAAACTGGCATAGATTCAAAATTATGTTGCCATGCCAGAGCATTCGTTCTTTCCCTGTGGTCCCTGGAAGGTAGCAGTGTGACTAGTGTGCTTGCTTGCCTATAGTTCAGCATCTTGGTCCCAAGATTGTTATCTAATAACTTATCACCTATTTACAGACGTAGTATGTCTTTATTAAGCCTTAGGCTCATACTGGAAATAAAACAAATGTTAATAAAATGTTTGTATATTTTGTGTAAAATAAATGCATCAACAATTACAACTTCTTACATTTTCTATTATTGTCACTTAGTAGCAGTCACAAGCACAACCATTTAACTATACTTTTATTAATCTATGTACAGGGTCAAAAGTGCAGTAACACTCTATCAAAACAGCATCGGCATTTTCTTTTTGGCAGAAGAATTTCAAAAATTCACGGCTAGTAGGTATAATCTGTACTTTAATTTCTATACAACATGTTAGATCAGTTGTGGATAATTTAATTTGTCCTACAAAAGCTAGCCATTAAAATTTTGGGAGAATAAGGCTGCCTGTCCACGTTCAGTAACGCTCCGACGCGCGAGCGGAGTTTTTATGCTATTCGATTGGTTGGCTCCGTTCTTCATTTCGCCGTTCCGCGCCAAGTGGACAGGCAGCCTAAGACTGCACTTTTGACCCTTGACTGTAACTAGATCTTTACTCAGAATTTTTCGTTTTCATATTTTTATAAGGCTAACTGCCTATAATGAAGCAACACGTTCAACTCGCTCGCAACACAAAGCACGAAAGCTTTGATACTTTTCTAAACTCATAACCTCGAACTTCGATGGGACCGTACATAGCATAGCCGAAGGAAGACGTCTCGCTGCATACATATTATTTTATCTGCCCGGATGTTCGCGCAGCAATTACAATCACGCCTCTTGTGTCATTTTTTGGAGGTAGGTGGAACAGGGTGTAAAGTCCCACAAACCTCCATAGAAAAGGGAGGATCCTCCGACCAGACGGGTGTTGTGTCTGGTCCGGGCAACTGCCCGACGGTTGTTGTCGGACTGTTGTATGTGTTCTAATCGCGCAGAAAACTTTGTGTGACGTCATGTCTTTAGATCGAAAATGGCGGCGTTGGTGCCGCTACAATTTCAACTACATAACTACTACGAGTATAATACTTATGTAATAGCTAGCGGTGTTTTTTATTCTGTAACATTTTATACTTAGATTCTATATCAATACAAACTTCACATACACTAAAAGATTCATTAGATTCAATAATTCATACATTATTTGTAATATAATAAATGCTACCTATATTTGTATCTGGACGGATTCTTATTATCACTATAATTGCACAATATTGCATTAAAATGGTATGTATGTACCTATTGTAGTCTCTCTATACCATGCCGAAATGTACTACTTTGATTTTCGGCGGCTTTTGCGTTGCGTTTTCTGAAAATAGGATTTATATAAAATTAAATGGCGCTACATAGAAAAATTTTTGGTGCAACGAGTAAGTGAATAAGTACATGCTTTGATGGTGAATGACACAAATCATGCAGAACAAACAGTCTTGGTTTCTTACAACAGTATTATCTCGGCTTTCAAATGGCACAATTAGTACACAACAGAGACCAAATTGAGATATTTAAAGTCTTTACAAGAAGCGAAACTATTAAGCGACACGAGTTTTGAGATTAGGTACTTACTACACAGACAATGTACAAGTTGCATTTGCATTGTACTCAACATTATGAACAACTTACTATGGCACCAATCATAAAATCGCAAAAAAAAGTGAACTTAATTTATATGGAGCAGCTGATTTCTCATCTCGCGATTTCAGGTTTAGTTCCATTGTAATAGATTTTTATAGTTATTTCAATTACCTACACCTTTTATATGCAAGTTATCTGTATACAGTCTGTAGTAGTCATCGGTGATGTAACATAACGTGCATATTCGCGTGCGTCAAAAAAAATGAGGTGCAAATGACAGACGGTGGCATGCGTGCATCACACTTCAACGTAGTCGAGCGTAGTACCAGCTGGCGGGACGGGTGGCGCGTGCGACACGTGCGGCGCATGCGACACGTGCGGCGCGTGCGATGCGTGTGACACGTGCGCGGGCGGGGGCGGGGCGTGCGGCTGCTGCGGGGTGAAGGCGGCGAGGTACTTGTGAGGCGGACACAGCGGCAAACTCGCTGCCAACTCGCGAGACGGCTCCGGAGATACGCGGGATTCCTGCTGAGCAAAAATAATAGAGAATATAGCAACAGCCCTTGTTGATACATGGTTCCCTTGGTGTATCAAATACTAGCCTAGAAACGGCGTCGCTTCCGTGGCCTATCCGAGACAAAATGGTCATTTTTCCGGGATAAACCTATGTACACTCAGACATGGTGTAGTTGACGTTTCTTCCAAAGATTACTTTTAAAACATTTTTTATTACCTCTTTATTATATTAGTTTTAATAAGTAGATGTGTGTGTATTTTGGAAATCGAGAGAGATTTTTTAAACTTACCGAAACAACGGCGATTGTAACAGTGTCCGAGAATTTAACTTTATTCCTTTCACCAGAACGATGCCCTTGCTTCTCAGGGACATCACTGTCAACTCGATAAGTTCTATCCTTCAAGCTTGTACTGGGATGATAATTATTGTTATTTTGGTAACGGTACAACGTGTTAGGTGCTTCTTCCCTTAACTCTGTTTGATACAAGTGTTTGAAGTGTGTGGAAGCCATTCTTTCGTCGTGTGGTCGAGGTATAATATCTACAACTGTGTGAGTAGGTTTGACGGGAGCTTCGCTGATCGTTAGTAGCTTATGCTTCGGTGCGCTGTAGTTTGATAATACGTCCATACTATGCCACCGCACGCTTTGTGTGTTTCGTATGGGCTTCGGGTAATCTCGGTATGAGTCGTCTCTCACATCGGTAGTCCAAATCGTGTTGTCCCTTTCTAAGTACTGGTGGAGATTGGGTCGTATGCTGTTGGTTGACATAGTTTCTGTGTGCGTGATGGGGACTTGCATTAATGTCGGATGATTTGGTAGAGTCACGCGGGGTAGTGGGGGAGGTTTCGTCTTGACAAGCTCTGACGTCACGCTTGCTTCTTCTTCGGATCCGGTGTATGAGTGTGAACTGCAGCTCGAACATGATTCTGAACATTCGGATTCTGAAATATGGAGAATTTAAAGTCAATTATGTTAATACAAAGTCCACCTATTCAACTATACTATAGGTTGCAAATTAAATGACTTAATGCGATATTGTTTAAATATTTCGATAGGAAAGCTGCACGTAGGATATAGTGATAGTTTCAGGTAACTTTTCGAATACAGCGTTAGCTAATTATGGACGTTATGTTCAGGACAAACGGATCATTTATAAACCATGGGTTTCTAAGCTAGTAAGAAGTTTACTAGTATGGAGCAAGGTTTAAAACCTTGCTCCATACTAGTAAACTCTCCTTTATTGTGGGTGTTTTTACAAACATTTAAACTCATATATTATACAAACAGCCACACCCGGAAATCTGTAGACGTACAAATATTTATTCCGTGTGGGAATCGAACGTGCCACATGCAGCGCAGCAGCCAATAGCTCTGTCACTGCACCAGCCGTGCTGTTCCTTATAGGATTGTTACATCAAAGGATAGGTAATACTAACCTCCATAACAGGCGTTGCAAAGAACGGTAGCCTTATTGCGTAATGAATTCGGCAAGGCAATGGGCAAACGAGTATGAACAATCGGCAAATCACATAGACGGAAATCCACATCGTGTCTTTCATCCCGCATGTGATTTGTAAATCAATGTCAATAAGGCTGCGGGCGCCGGGGTGGTCTTCTATGAGGTCAAGGTGTGAAGGCCTACGTGCTGATGCTGATCACCGGGGTGGGTATAGCGAGGTAAAAATGCCACACTTCCTAGTCTTTTCCCCAAAACTTCAGAGGCCTTATAAAGGTTTCCTCTATTAACAAAAAAAAATGATAATACTAACCGCGAGTATTGTCTGCATAATGCAGCGCCAGCGCGGCGGCCTCGGTAGCGAGCTCGGCGAGTGCCCGGCGGGAGGCAGCCCAGCGCGCGTCACAGAACAGGTCCCAGGCGGATAGGTCCACTGCCAGGCTCAGCGCCTTCTCGATGCGACCGCGTCTAAGTTCAACATTCAATGTTTAATTCCGCCGCTATTTTTACTACATTCGACGAGACGCTTTTATACACTGCAGATATTCGATTCAGACAGATAAGGGGTTCCGTTTATAATATCTGGGAAATTGATTAAAAATTGGACTGAATTTAAAAATGGTTAGTCGGAATTTTTGAAATTGGAAATTACCTACAATATCTATGTTACTATCAAGACTTTCGAATTTTCAAGTTCTAAACGGAACCGAATACGATTGTAACTAGATACTTTGCACTTAAGATCAGGGTACCTACTATGATGTCTTAAAGAGACGGGAGCTATAGAGAACGAATAGCACTATGCCTTTTTCACAACGGAATCATGATGGCATTCAGACATCGCAGGACTTTAATGAATCCAAGGAATTCCTGTCTAATTGCGATTGAAACTGCTTATTGCGAATGGTCGATGAGTCCGAAAATTTCTGAAGTGGCGACCGGGAACTGAAAGACAACGTTGGAAGGCCTTCCTCTAGATGGATCGATGACCTGGTTAAGAGTGCAGGAATCCGATGAATGCGAGACGCTTAGGACCGATCAGTGTGACGAAACTTGGGGGAGTCCTCCTATGTCCAGCAGTGGATGTCTTTCGGCTGAAATGATGATGGAGATGATGTGAATGAAAACTGTGTTTGATACCTGAGCAAATGATGGAAGAATTTCCTGGCGAGGTCGTGCACGGGCGGCGCGTAGCGTGCGGCGAGCGGCGCCAGCGGCGCGCTGGGCGACAGGTACGTGCCCAGCGCTGTCTGCGCCACTGCTTCTGAACTGTGCGCTTCTGCGGAATGGAAGAGAACGTTGTTATTACAAGCTTTCGTAGTGTGTCCGGCAACTATTAATCGATTTTTTTTGAAGCACTTCCTGGTATTCGATTAAGTTCAAATTTGACGTGCTTAAGGAACCTTAGAATGTTGCCCTAATATTCTTCTATGCAGCAGGTCTCATGATGGAGCCAGAAGGTGGCCATAGGATCTCATCAACCAGACAACATATCATCCACTGGCGGATACAGAAAAAACTCAAGGACCCGGCGCTAAAGTTACCTATAAGTATTTTTATCGTCATAAAAACATAATCAAATCACATGCAAAGTTTAAGAAAGTTTTATTTAAACTGATTATACACATTTACAAGACAATGCCATCTTATGATATAATAGAGTTCAAATTGTGGTTCTCTTCCTGATGATGAATTCTATGCACCTATTTTTACGGCAAATTGGTTATATACATCGTCAATAGGACAATCAATGTCAGGGTGAGTGTTCAACAGAGCTAACCTCCTCCTAGTCGATCCTCCTTCATTGTCATAGTCCTCAGCCATGTCTTTGTACGCCGCAATGTTGAAAAACTTATTTTCAATACAGTTGTTAAACATGGCGTACTTTCAGAGGCTATAATTATGATTCGAAAGTTAAATCATACGCATAGGCATCTTTCTGTTACGTGGTCGTGACTTTTGTTTACGAGCTCGATCATTATGTTTGCAGTTTAGTTTTAAATTTATAAGTCAATTTAAAAAAGTTTAGTAGCAAGGAGTTTTCAAACATAGAATAAAATGGGATAGATTTTCTACGAGGAAAAATGAATGATTCCGTACGTTTTAGCATTGAATTATCAAAAGTCTTTTAAATGGTTGTTTAATACATTTAATTACCAGTTTTAATTTAATTATTTTCACATCAACATTTGTCAAAAATCGAATAGGCTGTATAGGCTGTTTTCGTTGAAAAAAAAAAATGTCCAGTTGCAAAAACGCGCCAGAAGTCAATTTAGAAAATTTTAGTAGCAAGGAGTTTTCATACATAGAATTAAATGGGATACGATTTTATACGAGGAAAAATTCATGATTCCGTACGTTTTAGCATTGAATTCTCAATTTTTTTTTAAATAGTTGTTTAATATATTTAATTACCAGTTTTAAGTTAATTATTTTCACATCAACGTTTGTCAAAAATCGAATAGGCTGTATAGGCTGTTTTCATTGTAAAAACATATGTCCAGTAGCAAAAACGCGCCATATTGAAAATTTTATTTTTTGTGAATAAACAAATCTAATTCTTTGATTTGTTTTTACTGTTTCTCACAACTGTATTGAAAAACGTCGTGTGATACACGGGTGTATAGGTTATTGCAAACTCGTGTCATTACAAACCCTCGCCTTCGGCTCGGGCTTGTTAATGACAGCTCGTTTGCAATAACCTACTTTCCACCCTTGTATCACAATGTACTATTCTACTGTAGCAATAGATACAGGTAGACAAGCAAATAGTTTGTACAGCGTGTGCAAAGTAGGATAGTCAGATCTGATCAGAAACAGACAACGCTTGCATAACAGAATCACGATCGCAAAATATTTCGCGTATTTTCCGTACGCAAAATACGCGCTGAGACGTGGACTTGCAGACACCAACCCGTTTTATCATCATCATCAACAGAATCACGATCATTAAGGGCGTTTATGTTCGTTTGCTTGTATTGAAAAATGTCTCCCATTAGTCTCTTTTTATCACAAATAGTGATTTTCTTTCAAAGATTGCAGTTCAGTTAAGCACTGATTCAATGTATGACTGTATGTGCCAGATCATTAGCGAATATTCGCTTCCAGACTTTTATGAAGTGTGAACAAATACCTACTGTGAAAGCGACAAGCCAATATGCACCTTACGACATATGATAATAAGGGCGAGTTTCAAGTGATGACATCATCCGGCAATATATGTGTGTGGCACTTTTACTGTCGATTCCTATCATTTCTAGTAAATTCGATACGCATTGTACAAAGGGAGGGCCTTTAGAGTAACAATGCTTTTTTAGAAACCTTCTCCAAAGTCACTATTAACGGCGATATACGCATCAATAGTTTCCCATACCTAACTAGAAACAATATTTTTACTGAGAAACTAGCTGACCCCCGCGGCTTCGCTTCCGTCAATTGGCTAACCTGCCTGCCCTGCCTACCTAGCCTACCCTGCCTACCCCTACCTAATATTTTTTGTGTATAATAGTTTTCTCAGCGCACGCCACAGAAAAAATCTCTAATTATTTGAAAATATATTATAGCCTATGATACTCAGGAATAATGTAGCTTTCTACTGGTGAAAGAATTTTCAAAATCGGTTCAGTAGATCCAGAGATTACCCCCTACAACGTTACAAACTTAACCTCTTAATAATATTAGTTTAGATTACTCTGAATTACTATTATTAAGGATAAATTTTCCTTTATGGGCCGCTGACTTTTGCCGCGGGGAGGGTGGGGGGGGGAGGGGGGAGTGGTTTGGCTACCCTCCTGTACGATTCCCACCACTCGGAGCCCCATGGTTATGGAGATATCCATGATTACAGTTTTCAGGTTAGACTAAAAATTTCCATAAATGTCCATCGTTTTAAGGGGCGGGGAGGGAGAGAGGGCAAGGGGGGTAGAGGTGCTACCCCACTGTACTATCCCCACCCCACGGAACTCCATGGTTATGGAGATATTAGATATGTTCTTTACTTGAATATAATTAGCGAGGTGAAAAATGTGAATTGGTCCAAGAGCAAGCGAAGAGAGCTCGGGAGCTTAGGGCACCCCGACACGGACAGGTTAGGTTCGAAGAGATGACGGGAGCTGAAGTGAGCGAGCTAAGCGAGTGAACTCAGCTCCCGTCATCTCCTTCGTGTTAGGTCACTTCAGGCCCCCCAGACAGAAATAGGAGCCCCGCGCAGCGGGACTCCGTCGACTTTGTTGCTTAAATAGTAATCGTAAAAACTTTAACCATGGATATCTCCATATACATGGGGTTTCGTGGGGTGGGGATGGTGCAGGGGGGTAGCCTCCCTACCAGCCTTCCCCTCCCCGCCCCTTAAAACGATGGACATTTACAAAAAAAAATGAGTCTAACCTGAAAACATTAACCATATCTCCATAACCATGGGGTGGGAATGGTAGCCAAACCTCCCCCCCACCCCTCCTCGCGCCAAAAATCAGCGGCCCATAAAGGAAATTTTAACCATTGTTAATACTTCACAATCAACTTATCACTCTCACTCTTGACTAATCATCACACTTGCTACAACTAGGACTTTTTACTTATTCATTCATCAGTCTTAATATTTCTGCTTCTGAATGCAAACTAGCTTGCTATTCGGCAAATAGTTCGTACTTACAACGCTACGTATCGAAGGTTATCTGTACAAGAAAACAGTAGAATATCCGCGACTTGAATCGAACAAATGCCACACAGAATAACGTATCGAGATCACTAGAATGGCCGCGACTTTTCTCATAGATATGTGTTAGCTATCTATGGTTTTATGAAACTGTGTATAGTAGTCACAGTGGATCTTTGTGTCTCTGAAGTTGGCTGCAAGATCCTGCGCAGTTGTTATTTTTGTGTCAATATTGAAGTAGAAGATAGCATTGTCACAAATAATATAATACTAGCATACAGATGCTTCATCCCATGCAAAGAAACCGTGCCGACGTAATTAGCGTTTTTCATCTGATTATACTGATTATTTTTTGTACATCGATTGCGTTCGGTTCCATTCCACGGATATAGATGGTGATCTATCTATCGCCGTGGAACGGAACCGTACAGTACGTCGGCACGGTTTCTTTGTATGGGATGAGATACCATCACTTGCATCTTATATCTGACTCTTTCACTCGCTTACGTTTGCCATATCATCCTATCTCGCTTACTCATGCAGTATACTGGATGACAAACTGTTTGTTGCGCAACGGTTCGCAGAGCCTAACTCCAGAGACACAAAGATCCGCTGTGACTACTATATTTACTCTTATAAGTAAAATTTTTAGCAATCTGAGGATTCTAAATCCGGGGTTCATCAAAGCATGTCCTATATTTTTTTCATTAAGAGAAGTTTAAGTAGATAGATAAATCATTTATTTAGTGCACACAAAAGACACAACACAACACACAAAATCTTAATTAAATTATTACAATTTGCCGCTAGAGGCGCTGTTTTTGTTCCTATCTCATAAAAGATTATTGTATTGCAGGACATTTTCAACATTAAATTATGAAATATATCTGTATTGCCCTGTTTTTAGGGTTCCGTACGCAAATGGTAAAAACGGGACCCTATTACTAAGACTCAGCGGTCCGTCTATCTGTCGATCACCAGGCTGTATCTCATGAACCGTGATAGCTAAACAGTTGACATTTTTACAGATGATATATTTCTGTTGCCGCTATAACAACAAATAGGTACGGCAAACAGAATAAAATACATATTTAAGTGGGACTCCCATACAACAAACATTATTTTTCGCCGTTTTTTTTTAAAACGTTGCCCCACACTAGGAATTTCTTCCTGTATCGTGGGTGCGTTTACATCCATATAAACTCACATACACAAACACCCAGAGCCGGAAGAACTTTCTGTTGGTCATACAAATATTTGTTCAATGCGGGAATCGAACCCGCGACATGCAGCGCAGCAGTCAATCGCACAACCACTGCGCCAACCGTGCACCCAACCCCGTTTTTTTTGCGATAATGGTACGGAAACTCGCATTTGGCCGGTTTTATTTTCTAACTGTAATCAGTTTAAAATCCTATCAGTTCAATTAGATTTTGAATTAATCCAAAAACAAAGAAAAGACGGCAAGGGTGGTGGTGACTTCTATCGTGATTTTTAGGAAATCAGCTGATAGGTATAGTTCTCGCCAAACTTCTTGGCCGCCCTTAGTTGGCTACAATGGCTGCGCAGTAGTAAATCTCGTTTCGTTTCTTGCGCATCCGGAAAGCCAACTTCAAGTATTCTTCTGTATAATTCTATGTCGAATAAAAAAACAATTATCTTTGAATGGGCTCAGAACTGTTTTTCTGCATAATAGTTATTTATACTTCAAGTGCGGAAGGTTTAGTTAAGGATTTCCGATGAGTGGATAAATCGACACGAGTCGGAAATCATCATACAACATTTTACTATGCATTGTGCGAGGAAATAAAAAAATATATCTGAACCAAGCAAGAAATGAATAAAATGGCGGGCTACTTCAAATCAGGCTGTAAGAGTGATCCCTCTAATTATAGACCTATATCCGTGCTACCAGCATTGAGTAAAATCTATGAAAAAAACATGCTGGACCAAATGTTGTCTCACTTCAATTCAAATGGAATCCTGCATAGTCAGCAGTTTGGTTTCACAAAAGGTAGGCCGACAACGGACGCGGGAGTAAAACTCATCAGCCACATCTTGGAATCTTGGGAGAAGTCCCAGGATGCCATTGGCATTTTCTGTGATCTGTCAAAAGCGTTCGACTGCGTCGACCACAACACACTGATTTGTAAATTACAATACTACGGCATTCGACAATGGAGAGGGCTATGCTCGGAGTTTCCTTGCGTGATCGAATCAGAAATGTGGAGATCCGCAAGAGAACCAGGGTTACCGACATAGCCCGAAGAATTGCCAAACTTAAGTGGCAGTGGGCAGGGCACATTGCTCGCAGAACGGATGGCCGATGGGGCAGAACAGTTCTGGAATGGCGACCGCGAACCGGAAGACGATACGTTGGAAGGCCTCCCACTAGGTGGACCGATGACCTGGTTAAGGTTGCGGGAAGGCGCTGGATGCGAGACGCACGGGATCGGTCAATGTGGCGACGCCTGGGGGAGGCCTATGTCCAGCAGTGGACGTCTTTCGGCTGAAATGATGATGATGATGATGATGGAATTCGAGGACGAGCTGCTGATCTTGTGCTTTCCTATTTATCAAACAGACAGCAAAAAGTAAATGTTAATGGGGCGACGTCCTCTGGGTCTCTAGTCAAAATGGGCGTGCCCCAAGGTTCAATTCACGACCCTTTCCTTTTTCTTGTTTACATAAATGATCTCCCTTTTATGATGGCCAAATTATCGGATATAATTCTATTTGCTGATGATACTTGACTAATTTTTAAAATAGATAGGAAAGATACGGATGTCTTACATGTCAACGAAAGTCTAATTGTTATCTCGGAATGGTTCGCAGCTAACAATCTTTTACTGAATGCGAAAAAAACAAAATGTCTAAAGTTCTCTTTACCAAATGTACCTCAACGTGACCTAAATCTAAATCTTGACGGCAAAAAAAATGAAATTATAACGGAAACTGTATTCTTGGGGATTACTATCGATTCAAAATTGCAGTGGGGCGCACACATTAGAACTCTTTCGGGCAGGTAAAGTTCGGCTGCCTATGCAGTAAGGAAGATAAGGCAGTTAACCAATGTAGCCACAGCTATACTAGTATACTATGCTTATTTCCACAGTATTATGTCTTATGGCATTCTGCTGTGGGGATCAGCAGAAGACGTTGACTCAATTTTTATCTTACAAAAGAGGGCAATTCGCGCGATCTATAAAATGGGTTCTCGCGAGTCCCTCAGAGAAAAATTTAAAGAGATCGATATACTGATTCTACCTTCACTGTATATTTTGGAATGTATTTTGTATGTCCGCAAAAATCGAGGGCTTTTCAAAACTAGAAGTGACTTCCATAATTTAAATACACGCAGTAAGCACGATATTTTAATACCCAAATTCAGATTAACGAAAACTAGCAAGTCTTTTCTTATAAACAGTATACGCTTTTATAACAAGTTGCCAAAGTCAGTTTTAGAACTGACCGATGGAAAGTTCAAAAACTACATCAAACGTGTCCTTATTAAAAAGCATATTATAAAATCAAGGACTACGTTGAAGATAAAAATTTTGGCTTTAGCTCCTTCTGCGCATGCGGCTTCCCTGGTAACTCATAACCGGCACAAATATATGGATGTCTCTAACTATTCTCAATCTTTTTTTTTTCTCTTTTAATTATATTTTTTACAATGTTTTTCAATCATCTTTATAGCCCTTTGCTAAGAATAGTTACAGCACTGATAACAGTATTTGTGCCACATGTTAAATTTAGTGTTGTATTTTTTAATTTGTTTTTTTTTTTACCTTTGTATAGATTCTTTTACCGATTGTGAATGTGTGAACATTGTAGGCTTTCTAGATGATTGTTAACATTTGTTAACTTTTAATTTTGATTTTTTTAAATTTCGTACGACTTATTGTCGGGCCTACGTTGTCCCCCCATATCCAAGTACTAATGCTGTAACATGGAAATATTATAAACACAAAATTTTTAAAAGAGTAACCATGGAGTTTCTTGCCGGTTCTTCTCCATAGGAAACGACTAACCCGAACCGTGCACCTTTTGTCGAAGTTTTATAAGTGCCCATGTAGGCCTATGTAAATAAAATAAAAAATATTTTATTTTTTTTTGATTTTGGCTTATTCAAGGGCGCTCAGCATATCCACAGATTAACTTTTACTGCGCATGTACAAAGCTGTCACGTCGTTACACAGAAAGGCACGAGCAAAATATTCACTCTGCCAAACATATTTAATGAATATTTAAAATTAATTTATTGATCAAAATCTATATCTAGAGTATTTAAAAACGCCTTAAATGAAGTATTAGTTTTGTTTTATCTTTTATATGAATGATAATCTGTACTTAACTAATTTTTTAAACTTTTCTTAAATAATAAAAACTCTAAGCGGCGGGCTGAATTTGGAGTTAAAAATTAAATAAGTACAGTAAAGTAAAAACCACTAGTAAAAAAAAGTGACACTTTCCGCACAGTTTGGAAAACGCTTTTTTCGAGGACATGCTTTGTTAATACCTATTGCTGTTTCGCAACCCGTCATCGACCCTGTCCCGGGTCCCCATCCCCATCAGCATAAAAATCAAGGAAATAATGTAATACTATTCTGGCGACACAATTAATCATACATAGATTTTTTTACATTTATACGAACCAGTCTTACTCCTCAGCGCGGCACAGACAAGCATGTTGACAGCCCACAGACATTCAGTCCCCTCGCGCTCCCAGTCCATGGCACGAAGCAACGCTACTGCATTCGAAGACCGCTTCGTACGAACCCATGCCTAAAATATGATTAATCCTGTAGGGCTTTATTTTGTTATTACAGTTGTGCTATCTCACGACTACGGGTTCGTCTTAGTCTGTAGATGTACATGCACACTGTTGCTGTGTGTAAGCTCGGCAGTGCTCAGTATCGCCTGAGCATAGAGAAACAATGTGCATGCACATCTACAAACACGAATAAGACCAACCCGCCGTCGTGAGATAGAACAATTGTATCAAGAAAAGCCTGCAACTATAAATTTTATCACTAAGAGCTACTGGTCAGCTGACAACAAATATCTATAATATTTTTTTTTGTGAATTGCTGATGTGTTCCTTGGAGAAATTTGTTCGTTTTCATAAGGCGCAGGCCACATAGAAATGGCGTCGGGCGCGGACATGGCACGGGCGGTTTCCTATTCCATTCAAATTTCATAGAAAATGCATGGAAATAAAGCGCAAATTAGGACACACGGTATGTCGTTGCTCGGACGTGGTTATGACGCGCCATTTCGGCGACCGCGCCTGATCAAATTGCGCTTTATTTCCATGCATTTTGTATGAAATTTGAATGGAATAGGAATAGGAAGCCGCCCGTGCCATGTCCGCGCCCGACGCCATTTCTACGTGGCCTGCGCCTATAGGCAGAAGCAGTTTTTAAAATACGAACTTTCCGCTACACCCTCGATTCGATTTTAAATAATTTCTTGCAAAGATCATAGCTAAATCTATCGCTTCTCTAAATAGGGTTTCTCTAACAGTACGAGACATACGAGGTCAAGCTTTGGTGTGGCTCGTGCCAACCATCTGTTTATCGTACAGAACTATTTGTAGTTCATTTTCTGAGGTGGCTGTATAAAGTTTTGCTTTTGAAATCAATACTCACCGTTAACAACCTGGGGTGTGCGATGTGAAGAAGTGTGAGTGGCCCGCCAGCGAATGACGCCAAAATAATTGGTCCACCCTTAGCACTTCTAGTAGAGAGCAACTGCATTCGCCTCGAGTCCCTGATAAAGACATCAAAAAGCAAATTGTATTAAAAATTATCTTCTTCTCTTCTTATAAATCTTCGATCTTATAAATCTTCTTCGATCTTATAAATTATCGCATCTGTACATAAAGGTCAGCGCTCAGCGTGATCCTGCATCATCTCACTCGTGTGCAAGACAGAGTCACAGCCCTGGTTTTCAGGGTATTTTCTATAATAGGTTTAAAAATGTCAGTGTGTGTTGCCAGTTAACACTCTGAGACGTGGTCGCCCACAATGGGCCTCATCAGAAAGCTTACAGTCACCCAAAGGGCAATAGAGAGGCCCATGCTCGGGGTATCCTTGCGTGATCGAATCAGAAATGTAGAGATCCACGAGAGTTCCAGGGTTACCGACATAGCCCGAAGAATTGCCAAACTTAAGTGGCAGTGGACAGGGCAAATGTGTCCTGCCCACTGCCACTCTCTCTGCTCGCAGAACGGATGACCGATGGAGCAGAAAAGTTCTGGAGTGGCGACCGCGAACCGCGTTGGAAGACCTCCCGCCAGGTGGACCGATGACCTGGTGAAGGTTGCGGGGATCCGCTGGATGCGGGACGCACGGGTTGCGGGTCGGGGCGGTGTGGCGACGCTTGGGGCCTATGTCCAGCCGTGGACATGTTTCGGCTGATATGATGATGATGATGAGGGCTTAAAATAGATGTTATTCCTATTTAACTTTTAAAGGCTTGCTAGATAAGCCTGCTTAAAACGAGTGGCTGTTAACTTACCGTAAATATGATGTGAGATCCAAGCATTTTGAATGATGGTGTAGCAAGGAAAGTGCGCGGTCAAAGCATTGTAGTCTGCCACCTTCCTCTGCAGCTATGATCAGCTCATCGGCCCAGCGGATTTCTGTCGCTATCTGTCAAGAATAAAGGGGTTTTTGATTGGGAACCCAGTTGTGTTACTATTTTAACTAAACATAGTTCAGACGACATATTGAAGTCTGAGATACCGTCAATGAAAAAAAATGTGTGTGCAGCGCCTTACAGCTGATAGAAGCGAAACTTCTTAAGGAATAAGAGATATTTACTGTGAGAGCAGGAAGGAGTTATGTACGTATCTTTCTTCTCTCTCATGTAACGTGTTCTTGAAAATTCGTTTCTTGTTCAATTATCGAATCGACGCTGAAGAAATTTTACTTTAAAAAGCATTCGGATGAAATGCTGTACACCTTTGCCAGCGAATACATGTTTGGAGGTATGCGGAACAGAGTGTAAAGTCCTACAACCCTCCATTGAAAAAGGAGGACCCTTCAACCAGACGGGTGTTTTGTCTGGCCCGGGCAACTGCCCGACGGTTTGTCGGTCTGTTGTATGCGTTCAAATCGCGCCGAAAACTTTGCTTGAGCGATGCAGGATTTATACATCATTTCATCACTCTCCTCCGGAGACCGGAGGTCGATAGCAGGTTGAGTCGTCCGTACATCTTGTGACACTTTCCGTTGGGATAATGCTCTCGTGAGTCGGGGTGATGATGTCCCAGTGCGTCTGGATGATGCCCCAGTGAGTTGGGATAATGCTCTCGCGTTTCGGGGTGATGATGTCCCAGTGCGTCTGGATGATGCCCCAGTGAATCGGGGTGATGGTGCCCCAGTCAGTCGGGGATGGATGATGCTGGTTGAGGGTGATGACCAGGAATGCGCGTCCGCTGCATGCTGGTGGTCAGGATACCCCCATAGATGCCCTGGGTACTACCTGAATGTGTGACTCGTTGCTCGAAAGCTTGTGGAAGTGATGATGTCGTCACGATGAAGTAGCTCTGCACGAAGGCTGCGCTGACTTTCATGTTCGAGGGTTAACATTTTGAAGCGGAACAGTGTAAAGTCCTACAACCCTCAATTGAAAAGGGAGGATCCTCCGGCCAGACGGGTGTTGTGTTTGGGCGGGCAACTGCCTGACGCGCGACGGTTATTGTCGGACAGTTGGGCGCCGAAAACTTTGCTTGTGCGATGTAGGATTTGTGTGAAATCATGTCATTAGTTTGTTGGTGGCGGCGTTGATGCCACTACACAGGTTTATTATTGTGATACAAACCATTTTACTTGTTAATGAAGTTAACAAGAATTTACAATGTACTAAGGCAGCCGTTATCGAGTAATCGTGGACTGACTCCTCGACTACTCTTCTCAAGGTGGACAGTTCTTCGGAAAGTCTAATAAGATACAGAAAACTGAATTATGATCAACTCGTGTACCCTAAAAATGCTTGGTGTT
Source organism: Orthosia incerta (assembly GCA_948252205.1). Classification (NCBI taxonomy): domain Eukaryota; kingdom Metazoa; phylum Arthropoda; class Insecta; order Lepidoptera; family Noctuidae; genus Orthosia; species Orthosia incerta. The sequence continues at coordinate 20,871,482 of OX411753.1, read as the reverse complement.
AAATTAAACTTACAAATCCAGCCCTAGTAGTATGCGTAAGGCCAGCCACACAGTGCACAACATGCAACGAGCCGTCTATACATGCGATCAGCAGGCGCGAGTCGCATGGAGAGCGTCGCACGACGCGCACGGGCGTCGACAGCGACACGTGCGTCGCACTGTCGCGCCCACTCGACAACTTTGTCGCGCGCTCCTCCGGAGTCACCTCGTAGCGTAGCCAGTCTAGGTTAACGCCGTTCTGAAATTGAAATTAGGCGGGCAAGGTGACGATGATCTGCTCATTATTATTTTATTTTCGTCAATGCAGTCTTATAGTGAAAAGGTTTTTACGTAGCGTTGGAAAAGGCGAATGGTGTGAAAAATATTGTATAATAAAGAACCAATGAAGATCAACAAAAGTTACTTCAAAACAAGTTTTCTTCAAAATACTGATTGTATTTTGTTTAAAAAAAAAATTGTTTTTATTATATTGCAAAAAATATAATAGTCACATCACAACGGATCTTTGTGTCTCTGAACCCAACCATTGCACAAGAAACAGTTCGTCATCGAGTGTACTGCATAGAGTAAGTGATTTAGGACGGTGCAACAACCGTAAGCGAGTGAAAGAGACAGTTATACAATGCTATCTTCCACTTTAACATTGACACAATAATAGCTACGCTTGGCTGCGCAGGGTCTTGCAGTCAATTCAGAGACACAAAGATCCGTTGTGAGTATAATAGCTACCTATTTTAGGTACAGTAACGCAAAAACCGGCAGCCCGGAGCCTGGACTTGTGCTCAGTCGATGGCTTACATGGGACTTAACATAACTGAAGAAATTTGGATACTATTGTTGCACCTTTGTTTAACCCTTCCGGGAATACGGGCGTGAGGTAGTTTGCAAAAAAAAAAACATTTACCTTATGGCATGTAACTTGTTCTACAATATGAACAACAATTTCCCCCTTATTTGACAGTTCTGCTGACAATGTTTCATTCTCCAGTTGGTGGTATGCAGTTAGGTTGATGTGATGTCTGTAACATACAAATACACGGTGTTTATGTCGCAGCCATCTGGTTAAATTAGCCAACTAGTGAAATTAAAGTGGGATTCCCTCGCTCACAGGGAGGTGGCCTGTGTCCTAGCATTGGGCACATTAAAAGGCTGATGATGAAAGTGTGATATTGTCAATATAGTATGAAAACATGGAGGTGCCAAATAATACTACGTCTTCTGAAATTTTTCGCGAACTATTGAGTCTAAACTGACTGTGAACTCAGAGTCACCCTAACCAAACATCACAAATGCATCAATATCCAATTTAACTACATGACATACAGCCATCTGGTTAAAGGTTGCACTCACTGACTTGGGTAGTTGTCCTTCAGCCATTTAATTAGATGGCTTAATGAATGGCCTAGGAGTCAAATTAGCTGGCTAATTTAACCAGATGGCTGCGACATCTACATATCTTTTTATCAACTCTCCTTTTGCAGGTATGCTGGAAGAGATTTATTTAGAAATAAGCATCACCTATGTACCTATGTTTTGTTCCTTCTTCTTGTCTGTTTACTCTATGTGTGTACATGAATTAATAAATAAATAATACTGCTCAATCAGAACTGTACACCTGGCCCTATCACAGTCACTCTTACGCTCGACACTTGCTATTGCCCGCCGCGCGGGTAGGCGAGAATAGGGTCGCAATGCAGAGAGGTGCACAGTGACCGTATTGTAATAATATAATGAAATTAATGTATTTGCTTTCAGAATTATTCATGAAATCATTGAGACGCTTTTGTGAGGATTGTTCCTATGAGTTCAATTGTCATTGAGGAGCTATATTCCTTACCCATTGATGCTATACAGATGAAGATTAGCATGGTCCTCAAGCACAGGGCTCCAGGGAGCCGGCTCCGCGACTGTGACGCTCCACACAAGTATTCGGGCTCCATTACTGCCCTCATTTGAAGAAATGTGCCTTTCTGTCCTGCGACTACTACCACCTAATTCTATGTTCTGAAAGTTTAACATAACTTTTTAAAATTCACATGCTATCATAGAAGGATAATAAAAGTTATACCACTAGCATGTACTGGTGTTTCAATTTGAGCTCAAGATAAAACATTTCAACTATGCATGATAAAAAGCTTTTTCACAAAATATAAACCAACTTCTAAAGCAAAACGCTAAAAAGGCCAAAAATAACTTTTGTTTTGGAAGCTGGTGTCTTTGGTTAGTACCTACCTATGGTTTGCATTGTTTTTCAACACCAACTTCGGAGTTTTGAAGTCATTAAAAATTGTCAGAGGAAAACTAATAAGGCTGAAGAGAAGTGAGTGTAGTTGAATCTTTAAGTAGGCTTATAATTTTACTAGGTACAGTTTGCATCACATTCGGTTTCTGCTTAGTCACTAAGTTTTCTGTTGGGCATGCTGCTGTTAAATTTTGTTTCAAAATTTTGCCTTTCAACCCACTTCTGAACACCAAACTTACATAACAGTACCTGTACACTCTGTAATAAAAGTATAAGTGCCAGTAGTATGATCTTAACATGCAAGATAGCAAAACAGGTCACCTGTAAATGTGGATCTCTGTCAGTAATGCGGCATGGAAGACTTATGTTGTTTTTGCCAAATGTCACTAATGTTGCTGTTCGGTCATTGTGTGTTACTAATACATGTGATTTGGAAAGTGCCACTGTAATATAAATGGTAACAAGTTAGTTGGTAAGTTATAGTTACATAAACTGGTGCTTAATTGACTTGGTGTCTTTGGTTTGTTACAACCGAATATGTACCATATAATATGTGGAATAACAAACTGAAAAACCACATTCAGACTTCCTTTTAAAACTTACCATTTGTAATAGTCTGGCCAGACAATTTCCCCACAAAATACCTGTCAAAAAGAATCTGAGTGACATCCAAAGTGTTTTGCTTAACAGTAATGTAGGCTATCACCCCTGAGGAGAAAACTATAGTGATCAGTGAGTCTGTGGTCCATTCACAGGTGATGATGCTCCTGTCCCGGAGCTTGGACTCCAGCTGGCGCACCTGGCGCGGGTGGGCGGCGCGCCATAGACCACCTCGTCGCTCACAGTAACTTCTTTTGCCTGAATCATAAACAGTCTCATCTACTCTTTTCTTTGTTTCATACCTGTAAGTAAAAATGTTACTTCTTTAAAGGTCGAGCGTATTTGTTGTGATTGTTTACGTTAGTAAATAATTAAATTTTATCTTATTTGAAACTTTTAATTGTTATAACTAATAAAATTACTAACGGCGATGCTATGAAAGTAAATTGATAAAATTTTCTATGCGAAACAAGGTGATTTTCTATCTTAATACTTATAGCAAGCTTAAAGTTTCACAATTGAAAGTTTTTATTAATTATATTGGTGTTCGACAACTTTTTAACTCACTTGAAACTTTTAAAATCACTGTTTTTTAAGTGCAAGCTTTCATCACAAGTCAGAAATTTGACATCGTAATTAATCATTATTTGTTCTTAATCATACTTTTATTTTAACTTTAAAAATTATAGCATTACTAATTTATTTTCAACTAGAAATCTCAAAAACAGTAAATTCACAAACAAGTTCAGTAAATAATTATGACAGCAGATTGACACTATTGACAGTGACAGTTCAGATGACTATGACAATATTTTTTGAGATTGTGATGACCTGGCTACTAAGGCCTTTAGGTCCAGTTCTTAGTTTTTTTTATACAGTCACAACACAAACAACAACACAACAACAATAAGAGTTGTCTTGTTGTTGTAACTTGCACTAGAATGACGATGTAACATATTCCAATGTTTTGATCATTTGCCAGTCACTATATCAAGGCAGCCTTCTAGGCAAGCTTCGCTAACGGGGTCTCATTGCTAACAAAGAAAAGTTGGTTCATATAAATCTCACTAGATGGCGCAATATGCACCTGTCTGTTATTGAATGTGTGTAAAATTAATATTTTCTGGAATTACAACACAAAAATTGTATGTTCTTGTTTAATCAACTCTCCTAAGTACAAAATTATGGCATATTGGACTCTTAATTCACATTTCAAAGATTATTTCAACGGATCACTTAAAATTGATGCCAATAGATGGCGCATTTTCAAATTTCTGAGGCATTGTTAAAATTTGCATTGTAACACATTTTGGTGCAAAAAACTGTAAAAACGTGCAAAAAAATACTATGAAACGAACCTTCACTGTATTTTAAGAAAAAAATATTCACGAACCTAATAAATCCTTTTACTTGCGAGTCGCTGCTAACACCATCTATCTATCACCGTGAAACAGAACCGAACGCGTTCAATGTACAACAAAATAACAAGATACAAGATAAACCGTGCCGACGTAACTAGCGTTTTTCATCTGATTAAGATGAAAAACGCTAGTTACGTCGGCACGGTTTCTTTGTATGGGATGAGGCATCTGTATGCTAGTATTATATTATCTGTGGCTAAGGTACAGTTCTCGCCAAACTTCATGGCCGCCCTAAAGTTGGCTACAGCGGCAACGCAATAGTAAATCTCATACAAACAGCACCACGCCGTACATTTGCGCGTCGGAATTGAACTGTCCTGCGTTGAGCTGGGTTAGCATGTTATAGTGTACGTTTATCAGAATTACAAAAACTACTTTATATTTGAGTCAGTGATGGAAGATGTTCTGGCAAAACTTGCAACTGGTACTTACGAAAACATCATGTTCGTTATAAAGAATTTCAACTTTTTAGTAAAAAAACGGCGGCAGACACATAAGTTACTAGAAAATGGGGGCAAATTAATTCAACCAGGTTACAGGCTGGCTAAAGTAGCGTCATCTTATATGGGATACTTTATAAAATATTACAATAAAATACCTCCCCACATTCATCATAGAACAGAATTAGACGTAATTTAAAACTTTTATAAAACGCACACTATGCAGGCAGGTAGGTATATTATAGGTTGAGGTATTACATCGCTGATAAAAATGCTTGGCTCAACGTTAGTGCTGCTCCACAACCACTAGGGCGCAAAAACAAGTGATAAGCAGAAAACTTCTGAAGTATATATTGTTGGACCTGCTGAAGACTGTATGAATATATTTGTATTGTATAAACTCAATTTCTTTTAGTATTATAAAACTCACACGCACAGCACATGTGTGAGTACTTTGTAACAACTGTAAATCTACCACTTTACTTTTACTGTACCTATACGTCGTTCGTTGAATTGTGTGTGCCCTGGCAGTTGATAGTGTCATGCTCTCTCTAATGTCTCTCTGATGGTAGCACATTGGTGGATCATTCGGTTCCCTTTATGATGGTTGAGCTGAGTGGTGCCGATCCATGCGTCATGTTCGTGAACGCGTGCCATCAGTTGGGCTTGGTCATCATAACTTAGCTTCCTCGGTCTGTTTTTAATTACCTATTCATTGTATTTTTCAATTGTTTTTTTACTCTAGACGCTTTTACGTGCACGTCTTTTTACATCGTTCTCACATATATGTATTTTTTCAACAAGGATGATATAAACAAATAGTTACTTGTAATTAAAACTGATAAAATAGTGTCCGTGGAGTTTCTTGCAAATTCTTCTCCATTGAGACCTACTGACAACGCTAGCGAATTTGCAACCAGTTTTTTTTAATAGTTTTATAGTTCTGACAGTCAGATACCTCGCATCTATCACCTGCATGGCCTTCTTTGCACTGACAAAATTTCATTCAAATCGGTCCAGCCGTTTAAGAGGAGTTCAGTGACTTACAAACGTACAGTAGAATTATATATATATAAAGATACGTTTTCTTCATTCGAATCTGCATCATTCCAAAACATGATAATCATCGTCATCAAATAAGTGTTTTTTAGGGTTCCGTACCCACAGGGTAAAAACGGGACCCCATTACTAAGACCTCCGCGATCCGTCTGTCTGTTTGTCTGTCTGTCGGTCTGTCCGTCTGTCACCAGGCTGTATCTCATGAACCGTGATAGGTAGACTGTTGAAATTTTCACAGAAGATATATTTCTATTGCCGCTATAACAACAAATACTAAAAATATAAATATTAGTAGGGTAAACGAGTTTTTTTTGCCGTTTTTTGCGATAATGGTACAGAACCCTTCGTGCGCGAGGCCGACTCACACTTGGCCGGTTTTTTGTGTTGGTGGATCAATAGCCAAGGTTGAAACGTGATAAGTTTTATGTTCGTACAATAAGGCTCTGGGAACCATCAAAACGCAGATGCTGTTACCTAGCTCAGCTTCAATTTACAAAAAATGTGAAACCCTGAGTATGAGTTATCTCATTTTTAGGGTTCCGTACCCAAAGGGTAAAAACGGGACCCTATTACTAAGACTCCGCGGTTCGTCTGTCTGTCTGTCTCTCTGTCCATCTGTCACCAGGCTGTATCTCATGAACCGTGATAGATAGGCAGTTGAAATGTTCACAGAAGATGTATTTCTGTTGCCGCTATAACAACAAATACTAAAAACAGAATAAAATAAATATTTTAGTGGGGCTCCCATACAACAAACGTGATTTTTTGGCCGTTTTTTGCGATAATGGTACGGAACCCTTAGTGCGCGAGTCCGACTCGCACTTGGCCGGTTTTGTTAAATTTTGAAGAAAAAATAACTAGTCCGCCATCTTCGGCCGTCCACCATATTGGATTTAGAATGACGTCACTTAGCATCCATGCATTGTCATCCAAACTAAACGTGTATGCAAAATCTCATGCAGTTGCAAGATTTTACCGTTCTCTCAATAAAACATCTGTTTTCTTTGGAAGATATGCCATATCCACAAAGAGTGTCATTGTCGGTCTGTTTGTCGACGTACAGCGCCATGTCGTGAACTTCGTCGTAAGTCAATGTGGATCAAAAATGGGAATCAAAACTTATGGTGTCTGTTTTGGTTCCGTTGGTATAAAAGACGAGTTGATCTCCTACGCTTACGGCGATGTCTAAAATAAAGGAATTGCATTTTGATTTTGAAGACAAATAAATCACCAGCCAGTTTAGGCTGGTGTAATTATGTCTTCAACAAAACAGGAGTAGGCACACCAACATATCTATACTAATATTATAAAGCTGAAGAGCTCTTCAGCTAATCTCAGGAACTACTGGTTGGAATTGAAAAATTCTTTTTGTGTTGGATAGTCCATTTATCGAGGAAGGTTATAGGCTATATAACATCACGCTACGACCAATAGGAGTGGAGCATAAATGAAAAACGTTGCAAAAACGGGCAAATATATTTCTCTTTGAGAGCTTCCATTGCGTGCGCTGCGTAAGCGGTTAAAGTTACGCAATATTTATGTATGTAGTGTAGGTAGGGTAGGTAGGTAGCCAGTTGACGGGAGCGAAGCCGCGTGGGACGGCTATACCTAATAAAAACCGGCCAAGTGCGAGTTGGACTCGCGCACGAAGGGTTCCGTACCATTATCGCAAAAAACGGCAACAAAATCACGTTTGTTGTAAGGTGGCTCACTTAAATATTTATTTTGTTCTGTTAGTATTTGTTGTTATAGCGGCAACAGAAATACATCATCTGTTAAAATTTCAACTGTCTAGCTATCACGGTTCATGAGATATATCCTGGTGACAGACAGACAGACAGACAGACGGTCCGCGGAGTCTTATTAATAGGGTCCCGTTTTTACCCTTTGGGTACGGAACCCTAAAAAAGCGCAAGTTGATACAGCAGCTCAGCAGCCTAATTGCATAAGTATAGTTAGGCAAAGTGTTTGACTGCCATCAATCGACCAATCACATGTCAGGTTAAAGATGCGATATAGATTTCCGTCTATGTGATTGGTCGATTGATGTCGTTCAAATTAAACCCCTTGCCGAATTCACTTGCACAATTAGGCTGCAGGGCACAGTTACGAATAAGATAAAATAAAGTCACCATCGACAATAACATTTATTTGTTTGTCTTTCCTGTTTTGTATGAACTATGAACATAGGTAGGACTTTCTACCTACATTTAATTATATTTCACGACTGCCTTCACGATATATGAATTATTCTTATAATCAATTTATTCAATATACACATATATATACATATAATAAATCTGTAGAAAAGTATTTTTTGTACATCGAAAATATTTCCAAAAAAAGTGCCAGGGTGTTAAAGGATAGTCAACAGAACCTATTTCCAGCATTTTTGGAATTTTTGTCTGTTTGTCTGATTATTTGTTCACGCATCACGTGAAATGTACGAAACTAATGTAGATAAATTTTATACATAAACATTGTGCGTAACTTGAAAAATTACTTAGTTTTTGTTTCATCGCAATCGGTTCACTCTATCAAAAGTTAGATGAATTTAAAGTGTTCAAGAAGTAAAATTGTCACAACACACGCAATTCAGATACTCGGACAGTTGAACTCGATATTCGATAGATGGCGCAGTGCATTTGAATTCATTTTCTGAATGGCGGTGTTAAGATTCTCCGCGAAAGAACGCTAACAATAGAAAAAAAAACTGGTAGGTTAGGTCGGTAAGTAGGGTAGGCAGGAGAATTCGTAGGGTAGGGTTGGCAGACAGATGACGGGAATGAAGCCACGGGCACAGCTAGAATAAAATATAAACGCAAAAACATAAAAAACAGGAAAGGTACATTACCTTAGTTTTTCTTTATTATTCCTAATTGATGAAACAATTGAATTTCACTTTTCAAGCGATTGTTTTAACTTTATTCGAACTTACCTACATCATTTTGAGAGAATTTCGCTTTTGGCCGCTTTATGGTTTTATTTTCATCATCATTTCAGCCGAAAGACGTCCACTGCTGGACATAGGCCTCCCCAAGGCGTCGCCACATTGACCGATTCCGTACGTCTCGCATCCAGTGGTATTATAATAATAAATAATAATAAAAAAAAAAAAAAAATTTTTCATTAAGGTACTGAGTTGTTTATTTCATTTTTAATGTTGAGATCGTTTTAGAAGTTAAGAACATCATTGTGCCCAACTTCACCAAGATTGAGGGGGCCAGGGCACTTTATTAGATGAGAAGAAATTATCAAACCTACAGGTAGTGATTTGCATAATTCATCGTTTACCTGTTTGAACCATTTATTGAGTTTCCAATTATTCAGAGTGACGAACGCTTTTGTATGAGTGAAATGATCAAACCTACAGAGTGAGGTGCATAATTCATCGTTTACCTGTTTGAACCATTTATTGCAATTTCTAATGATTCAGAGAGACTAATGCTTTTGTATGAGTATCAGGACAAGGCAGAAAACTCGGACTTCTAACAGAAATAAACGTTTTGTTTTGTTTCGCAAAAACCCACGGAAATGCCGTTCAAGCCAGAAATGAGCAGGAGGAACTTCGAGGTGCAACAGAAAGTGAGTTTACGGTACAATGGAGGTTAAACGGAGCTGGTTTTGGTTTGATTGTCTCCACCGAAAGTGAATATTGAGGTATACATCACCTTTGAAACAGATTAACTTTTGCTCGTGAATATCGACTTTAGTCCACGCACTAATGGAATAAAATATTGTTCAATGATGAATGTGGAATTCATTTAAATCTAATTTACGGACGGCGATGAATATGTAAACATAAACTGTCAATTGTTTAAACTACAGTGGCATATGGTAGAGGAACAATATTTCATTCAGGTAGGATCTTTGAATAATAATTCTAAGGGTAGGATATGTTTGGGAGCTCGTATGGACTTAATGGTGATCAATGGCGGGAATCTTATTGTACATCGCTATAGAATAGGATAGATGGACCCCTTTTCCGCACTTACACTCCCATTTGGTACGTTGTGCGTACAGGCCTCCTCTCTGTAAGAGGGAATGGGCCGTAATCCACCACGCGAGCCCAGTGCGGTTTGGTGGATATCACATGTTTTCAAATTTTTGGTTCTAAGACATGTCGGTTTCCTCACGATGTTATCCTTCACAGTTTTGGGAGCAGTGGTGATGAAATAATTTACACAATGTAAAGCGCCTGCCTGGGTTCAAACCCATGACCTGCAACTTGTAAGTCGCGGCCGTTACCACTGGGCTACCGCTGCTCTTTATAGAAGTGTTATTTAAGAAGAAAACGTGGCTATCATTTGCCCCATTATCACAGCTCACATCGTTTTGTTTGTGGAATTTGTCCGCCCACAGAGTGGCGTTAGGAAAGGCGGCAGCACAGTATTCACATGCTACCGTGCACAGCGAGGCTCAGGGGAGGCGATTATTTTAGGTTCTCCAGGGAAGTGCCCTAATAGGCGTTGCACAGAGAGGGTTCCGGGGTGGTCTTTTAAGAGATTACTGGGCCACTTCCAGGTGCTGATGGTGATCACCGGGGTGGTTTTAGTGAGGTTAAAATGCCAAACTCCCTGGTCTTTTCCCCAAAAGTCCAAGCGCCTTTTGAAGGTTGCCTCCCGTCAACAAAAAAATTGTGATTTTTATGATCAGTACAAAAAAAGTGCATTTCATAATAAGAACAAAAAAAAAACATTGGATTGTTCATTTCAAATCAGAATTTTCCGGGTTCACGTGATTTTTTCGGTACAAAAGCGATTTCTTGCTTTCTGCGCCACAATTAGGTACTTTTTTACACATCAGTAAATAGCAATTAGTAATTGATAATACAAAAGTTTTACTTTACCGCAGTGAAACTAAATCTAATTGGAATTATTTGACGAAACTTTGCTCTAGCGTCATATTTTCTACATAAATGAGGAGAAAAAACGAGAACGACAACGACGGGAAACAACGGGACAGTAGAAATTAGCATAAAAGAAAAATAAAACATTTTCTTATACGCAATAATGTGTTTCCTTTTACAACAATGACACCCTATTAAGGCCCGTGCTAGTATAGTAGGTACATGATGCAAGGTGGCAAACTTTGTTATTGCAGCCGAAACAGAACAGGCGCCGGAGCCGAAGAGCAAGGCAGTTACGGAGCCCGAGAGACTGCAATGACAAATTCGTTTATAAAACGACGTTTTTCAACACATTTGCTCGACAAAACAAAAACAATATAAAGATCATAAATTCGTTTATAAAACGACGTTTTTCAACACATTTGCTCGACAAAACAAAAACAATATAAAGATCATAAATAATTACTACACAATTTTTTGTGAGAAATAGCCTGCAATTACATTAATTACGAAAATCTAATAAGGCAAAACCTAGGTCGTGAGTAAAAAAGAAACACCTCCTCTTACTCACCCCAAGTGTGCGCTACTCCCAAGGACATTGCCACCAACACCAGCACCCATTGCGTTCTGCTTATATTATACTTTATGGAATGTTCCTTTAGGGCAATGGTACCTTGGTGAACGCTCTTGGTATATAGAAGCAAATGTCAGGTTTAGGCAAATTAGGAAGGAAAAAATAGTGGCCTCTTATCCGGGACCACGAGCCTATTGTTCACAGTGGTATGAAAATACGTTAATTATACATAGGTAGCTTCATAATGATAAAGAATCCATGTTGATAGGTACTCGTATATTTGGCACTTTTTCCTACTTGATAGGTAGGAGTATGAAGACTATGTAGTCCTTTTAGTGTACCTACAGCAGTAGAGTCTTAATAGTAAATTAGTAACTTAACATCAAATCTGCATTCCATGTCCCAGAAGTATATTCTATACCCACCTGCAATTCATTTGTAGTCGAATCTATTAAATAAATAATTATATTTGTTATTGAAAAAAACACACTTTTATACGACAAACTTCTTTATCAATTTAAACCAGACACATAATATAAATACTAGCATACAGATGTCTCATCCCATACAAAGAAACCGTGCCGACGTACTGTACTGATTATACTGATTGTTTTTTGTACATCGATCGCGTTCGGTTCCGTTCCACGGATATAGATGGTGATCTATATCTATATTATAAACAATCGGTATAATCTGATGAAAAATTCTAGTTACGTCGGCACGGTTTCTTTGTATGGGATGAGGCATCTGTATGCTAGTATTATATTATCTGTGAACCAGATGAGGCCGGTGTTTCCTAGTTGACTACTCTGAAAAGAAATACTGAAAGAAACTGAGGCATTAAAATCTGTTCTAACTTCCATTTAATTAATGTAATGGTACTTTATTTTCAATTGACAAAATATGTACTTATTTAAAAACTCAACAAAACTAAAGTACACTAACTTATACTAAACTGAACAACTTACAAATATAGAAAAGAAAGGTACACCTAGGTGTCGAAGTACTCCTCCACATCGCTGTCATCCAGGAACGTGCTTAAAAGACTGGTAGCATTGCCACGTTGAATGGAAATGCTGATTCTTTGCATAAAGAAAGAGCCATCCCTCTGGTCACGCACAGTGTCGATCAGTCGGCGAGAGATCTCCTTAAAAAAGGAGAGGTGCATTCGGGACCCACGACCCAAGTGTTTCGATCCCAAACAGCTCAAAACTGTAATTACCTATTTGGTTACTGTATTTGCGCCACTTGAGGGTCTCAGCAGCCGCAGTAGCAGCAGCACCAACATAGCCCGCCGTACTAGACACATGAGATGACGCAAGGGTGTCGACACAGGTTGCGTCCCACACCAGAGACCTTACATGTAATGGTAAGATCATGTATACCACGGTCATAATTAGCGAACAATTGTCTTCCTATTGTTTCACACCTGATTCTGGTGTCGCGACCGTTGAGGGGAGAACCATGTAGGTTAATGTCTGAGCTTGTCTTTTAAATGAAGCAACACACAGATTTGAGTGGACCAGTCCAGACAGTGCAAGCATTTGTAGCCCAACCAACCAATTAATCTAACAGAATCTAAGCTGGTCGATTGATGGGATAAAATCCTCCGCCTTGCCGAATTCACTTACGCAATTAGGCTTCTGAATATTCAATGAAATTACCTACACGAACAGAACGTGTTGCAAAACAATTTCAAACTTTTAGGCATACCTAGGTAATCATAAAGTTTTAATGAGTCGGTATGACTTCAAATAACAGCAGAGAGCAGAGAGTTACCTGAAAATGCTGAAACTGGAAATGATCTAAGTCAAGACAATTCATATAAACTCACGTCATTTGATAAACTCCGTATTAAAGGTCTAAAATAGCACTGAAAATAAAAGGTCTGCAGTTCCAGAAGTAGGAAGAAGTGTATGTTACATAAACATTGTATTCCTCAAAGAATGGGCAGAGGTATGCCTATTGTAATAATCGCGTCAAAAAGTCCCATAAATATTAGGTTTTTGTATGAGTGCTTCCTATTGTCCGAACAGACAACCCAAGACACGTCAACATGGCGCAGGAAAGTGAGGAGACTCGACCCCAAATAATTCTACCAGGGAAACAGGGCCCAATCTAGCTGTTTCGTCACTCCTTGCTTAGACAATATTTGCCGCCCTTTGTGCCCTTTAAAATGACGCCTCATAAGGAAATATAATTATTATCTATGAAAAAAAAATGCGGATTTTAACCGTCGGATCGGATAAAGCCGCTTTTTTGCAACATCGAGCGAAGTGAAAACGAAGTGAGCTCGAAAATTTCACCTAAGAATTTTTGCAACATTATGAATGTTAAGGTATTTAACGGAGAGTTTATAAGAGCCAATAACATTCGACAGCGAAGCGAGCTTTAAAATTTAAGTGCCACGAATAAGTTAGGTTTTCTGATGAAATTAAAAGGACTGTTAGTGCAGTTTGGCCGCCCCTCATTTATGCCGGTCTGGGTATTTGCACGGCTCGCCCCCCCCCCACACCCCTCTTGATCCGGCCCTGCAGGAAAAGAAGAAGAAGTATGCATGCTACCTATGTGTATCTTTGTTATGCAGGTAAGTATTGTGCCAAGGAACAAACCCAGACTCCGGACTACCACACAAAAAAATCGAATGCAGTTTATTTTTGATGGATAAACCCAAATAACACTTATAAACTAAATCTTTACGTTTAGCAGTCGCCTTTGCGACTAGGTCAACGAGTTCCATAAGTGGCTAAATTGCCATTAGTGTTTGAAAAAAAATCTTCTTGTGTTTTTTTTAACACGAACCATTAATACGTCAATGACACGAACTTAAAAGTTCGTGTTTGACACATGTGCGTATGTTTGACAGTTGAAAAAGGAAACTGAGTTTTCTTTTATTTGCCGTTGTTGCGTAGGTATTTTGTAGAATACCTAGACTTACCCGCGAATAAACTGCTGAAATATTGACATTTTATGCACGTATTACGAGCTTTTAAAATGATATAATTTCGTGGTAGCTGTCGTTGTGTCATTGAAGGCCGAAAGCACTCAAAGGGAGACGTTTTTCGTATATTTTTCACGTGTTACGGTCGATTGAGTATGCATGACAGATCTTTTCCCCCATACGAATGAATTACGATACTCAAATATGGTCTGACCTACTTATTTGCTGTTTTATTCAATCAGGACTATTGATGGTGGATAAATTATATATTTATTTAAGTTTTTATTTGTTAACACTCAATATTCCTTCTGAGAATGACGGATCAAGTCTTGAGATCTTTGATTATAAAGATTTTACACATATATTTTACTAGCTATCCCACGCGGCTTCGCTTCCGTCAACTGGCTACCTACCTACCCATCTACTGTAGCTACCCTACCTACCCTCCATACATGATTGTTGCGTAACTTAAACCGCTTACGCAGCGCACGCAATGGAAGTTATCAAAAAGGATTTTTTTTTACCGTTTTTGCTACATTTTTCATTTACGCTCCGCTCCTATTGGTCGTAGCGTGATGTTATATAGCCTATAACCTTCCTCGATAAATGGTCTATCCAATTACAATAATTAAATATATAGTATAGAACTATAGATAATAATTAATTATTATAGTACAGAAGTATAGACATTTAAGTTGGTTTCTATCTGACTGGGTGGAAAAAAAACAGATGAGTTATTGAGAATTTTCCCATGGTAATGGGAAGTAGGTACCTAAAAAGGCAGGCAGATTGGCAAGTGGTAATTTTCCAAAGATTTTAAGATGTTTTTACGAAAGTTGCTATAATAAAGATTAATCGTTGATAGATCATTTTTAACAGAAACATTATTGTATTAGTTAGTTGATGGATGAGTGGGTGGAAGCATGGTTTTGCCTTAGATACAAGGAGACAAAATTCTTTATATTCTCATTTTCAAAACCCTTAAAGAAAACTTATGGTTCTGGGGAGTTTCCAATGAGCATTCATAAAATCAGAAACGACTGTCAAATATCTTCAAATGACAGCGAAAACATTCTAAATCTATGGTCGCGCATAGATTTAGAATGTTTTCGCTACTATATCTATGGCCGGAACCAACAGCTTAACGTGCTTTCCGAGGAAAGCGGTCTGTTAAGATGGTCCCATCCATGGACCTACCTCGGCACACTGCTTGACCTTAAAGATCGACCCGTGTGGCTCTAATTATTTACCCACAAGCTCTTTGAATCGTGTACAGCCAATACTGGTTAATTTTTGGCCATAACTGTTGGTTTTGGCAAGTGAACTCTCATGATTGTTATGGTGTAGAGGAAACAGCTTGTTAGTACACCGCGTATAACTTAAAATGTATGGCCCGCTCTTAAGACTCCCATTTGGTCCGTTTTGCGTCCAGGCCTCATCTCTGTGAGAAAGAACGGGCCGTAAATCCACCACGCGGGCCCAGTGCGGGTTGGTGGATGTCACGTCTTCGAATTCTTGGTTATATGACATGCTAGTTTCCTCACTATGACTCACCGTTTTGAGAGCAGTAGTGATGAAATAATTAACACTAAGGAAAGCGCCAGCCTGGGTTCGAACTCACGACTTTGAACTTGTAAGTCGCGGCCGTTACCCCTGGGCCACTGCCCATGCTCTTAAAATTTGGTACGATGAAATACAATGGGCGTCGCACTTCATACAGTTTAGGTACTAAGTAGACATGTACTTGTGCATACCTGGTCGTTTGAATAGGAAATGGAAACGTAAATTATCGCGTGCAGTCATAAAACGATAAAACTGAAGTATCGCGGTTAAGTGCTTGTGAATAAACATTACAATAGCCGGTCGCAATGGTCCAATACACCTAATATGATATTGGGTAATAAACTTGAGTATTTTTAGAAATAAGCCTCGATAATCGCAAGGGTTTTAGTAAGTTGGAATTAGTTTTAGTAATTCCATTTGTACATTATGACCTACATTTGTACCTATCGGCGATTATTTTTAGTAAATAAGCGAAGGTGTGGCGTATATTTAGATCATGTTAAATCACTGCTTGATGCCTAATAGTCAGGTGCCTTTTAATGAGGATCAAAAGACTGACATTAGGCACTAGAGAATCTAGTATTAAATGAAACAAAAAACAAGCAAATACTCAGATATGTAGGTATGATAAAAAACTCCAAGCAAAAAGGATACAGTGTACTGAACTTTTTTGAAGTAAATAATTTTTCCGTGTTCATTTTCAGAAAAAAAAGAGGCTCCCATTAGCGTTCTTAAGGTTGCCCTAGTCGATCATTCTGCCATACAAACGTAGTCTAGCAATTACTCCACTATTTAACGGTATACGTTCAAAATAAAAAAAATACATCAATTTGTCTCATCACTAGCCCTGTATGGAAACAAAAAAGTAAAATAATACATATTTGAAAATTATGAGCGTCGGACGTTCCAGATTTCAACACTAATTTTAACGCATCTTTGGGCGTAAATAAATACCATAAGAAGAAGGAAGCAAAACAGTCACCATACAGGTATGGATTTAACAATGCAAATAATTTTATTTTGAACAGATACATTTAGTCGTTTTTTCATGATATCATGTATGGTACTACACAAGTAGTATGTAGTGTATGGTACTACACTACATACTCCCAAAGGTCTGTTTATAAAATTTCTCGCGCTCGGTTTCGTCCTGAATCATCATCCATTTCGCTACAAATTTGCAAAAGTGTGTATTCGTACGCGAACTAGCTTCTTACTGCTCATCACAGCATTTATCTCTTTCGCACGTGTTGTCGGTTGATATAACATTTATAACTCCGCGCTCAAAAGTCGACTGGGGCAACCTTAAGTAATGTTAAAGTAAAATGTCGTAGAAGACAGTTTCTCATTCGTAACAGGGAAAGTATCCTAGAAAATATTATTTACATGAAGCTAGAAGCTTTCAGCAGTTTCAGTGTCGCAGTCGCTTCATAGACAAGTAAAATTTAAAAACCCCCGACACATTTTTATTTTATGCTACATAATTTGTCTAGTATAGTAGTTACGCTTAGATCGCACAATCTATTGCACCCGTAATTATGCCACGATATCTTGCGAAAAACACCTCGATTAAAAAAGTAAAACGCCCATAACTTTAGAACGGCTGAACCGATTTTCATTAAACATAGCTAAGAACACTCTCGATCAAGTCACATTTGAACAAAAAATACTTAGACGTATTTGTGTATTTGAGCAAATACAGAAATACACATCCCATCAAAAACATAACATGTAGACATGGGTCGTACTTACAAAATCGAGTACCAGGGCTTCCAAGTACGTCTACTTTAAGAAACCAGGTACTAAAACCAGGGCTCGGGATACTTTCAAGTAGTTTCAAGTATTTCCTATCTGGATAGGAAATTGACCCGTAATTTTGTATTAATAAGGAGCACAATCGCGTTTTCAAATAAATACCTATTTACAGACGATTACCTTCCTACCTCCATGCCAAGTCCTGTTGGAATAAAAATACTTGCAAAGGAAACAAAACGTGTTCTCCCATAAATAAGGAGTACAATCACCTTTACAAATAAATACCTACTTACAGACGATTAAAGTTTCTACTTCTATTCCATCCAAGAGCCCTGTTGGAAGAAAAATACTTGCATAGGAAATTGAACCCTGATCTCTTATTAATAAGGAGCACAATCGCTTTTACAAATAAATACTTGCAAAGACAAACTATTAAAGTAAAAATACTTGCATACGAAATTGATCCGTACACCCTTACAAATAGGAAGCATGATCGCATTTTCGAAAACTAACGCGGTCTTGCAGAACTGCGGACTCACCCCGACGGAGCGAGTCCAAGTAGCCGTATAAAATACTTTGAAGTCTTGCAAGTATTTCGTGTCGATACCTGGTGTACGTACTTGGAAGCAAATACCTGGTGTAAAAACCTGGTCGCGTAAATACGTACCTTCCCTAATAACATGTAAAAATCACAGGTCTCGCGACGCAGTTCTTCTACCGCCAAAGTAATTAGATCGAATGTAAAACCAAGTCGGATAATTCATTCAGTAGGTACCTTATTAATAAGGTAACAGAAAACAAAATAACCGACTTGGTTTTACTTTCGCATAAGCTCGATTTGTTGGGCACTGCCGTGCCCCCAGATATACACAGGTACACACGTCAAACTTAAAACACCCCTCCTTTTCCTCGCTTCGGTGGTTAAAAATACTGGTACTCTGCTAGATTTGGTGAGACTGGAAGCCGTCTCCAACATAGTTGAGAAAGCTAGGCAGATATATTTTTTCAGCAGGTTTATCGTCACTTGATGTAGCCGGAATGAAGTGATAAGACAACGGTATGGCTTAAAAGATGTAGTGACAAAAAAAGGTAATTCACAAAAACAAAACCCTGAAAAAGACGTAAACAAGAAGAAAATCATGCTGTGCAGTGCATGATTTTCTTCTTGTTTACATGTTTTTAGTTCGCTTCTTAAACAGTCGGGCTTTTTGATTTTTTGAATTAACTTTTTCTATTTATATCTTTTTAGTTATGTTTTTTTTTCATATTACTTTCTTTTTTAGGGTTCCGGAGTCAACAAGAAACCCTTATAGTTTCGCTCTGTCCGTCTGTCCGTCCGCAGCTTAGCTCAGAGAATGTAAGTACTAGAAAGCTATAAATTGGCATGGATGTACATATTAATAATTCCGACAAAGTGGTACAATAAAATCATGAAATATATTTTTTTCGGGTATTTCCCATAGACGTAAAGTGGGGATGAATTTTTTGTTTCTCATCTGTCCCATGGTGTGGGGTATCGTTGGATAGGCGATTGAAAAATATTAAGGGTTAGTTAAAACCATTTTTCGATTCAGAGATCCGTTAGCGTAAAATTAAGCTTTAAATTGCAAATTTATGTTAGAGTCAAGTGTCCCCCCCTCCTGCCAGCGAAATGGTTGCTCTTGGCTATATCTAATATATAAAATTCTCGTGTCACAGTTTTCGTTGCCATACTCCTCCGAAACGGCTTGACCGATTTTGATGAAATTTTTTGTGCTTATCCCGTATCTATGAGAATCGGCCAACATCTATTTTTCATCCCAAAAAAAAAATATGGTAGGGTAGGTGTAGGGTAGGTGTAGGGTAGGTGTAGGGTAGGTGTAGGGTAGGTGTAGGGTAGGTGTAGGGTAGGTGTAGGGTAGGTGTAGGGTAGGTGTAGGGTAGGTGTAGGGTAGGTGTAGGGTAGGTGTAGGGTAGGTGTAGGGTAGGTGTAGGGTAGGTGTAGGGTAGGTCTAGGGTAGGTGTAGGGTAGGTCTAGGGTAGGTGTAGGGTAGGGTAGGTGTAGGGTAGGTGTAGGGTAGGTGTAGGGTAGGTGTAGGGTAGGTGTAGGGTAGGTGTAGGGTAGGTGTAGGGTAGGTGTAGGGTAGGTGTAGGGTAGGTGTAGGGTAGGTGTAGGGTAGGTGTAGGGTAGGTGTAGGGTAGGTGTAGGGTAGGTGTAGGGTAGGTGTAGGGTAGGTGTAGGGTAGGTGTAGGGTAGGTGTAGGGTAGGTGTAGGGTAGGTGTAGGGTAGGTGTAGGGTAGGTGTAGGGTAGGTGTAGGGTAGGTGTAGGGTAGGTGTAGGGTAGGTGTAGGGTAGGTGTAGGGTAGGTGTAGGGTAGGTGTAGGGTAGGTGTAGGGTAGGTGTAGGGTAGGTGTAGGGTAGGTGTAGGGTAGGTGTAGGGTAGGTGTAGGGTAGGTGTCGGGTAGGTGTAGGGTAGGTGAATGGTTGGAGTTTTTATGGCAAAACAAAGTTTGCCGGGTCAGCTAGTATAATATATATGTTACGGCTAAAGGTAGGTGTGAACCTAAACTTAAGATTAGCCGGCTAAACCTAGGTTTATCTTCGACGAAATGTTAATGTTAGTTTGTTCTATCTTTAGCCGGCTAAACTTAGGTGTAGCTGCAGGTCCTTGGCTAAAAATGTAGAAGGAAATGGAAAAGGAAACTAACTAACTAACTAACCTAACCTAACCTCGGGAGCTTAGGGCACCCCGACACGGACAGGTTAGGTTCGAAGGGGATGACGGGAGCTGAAGTGAGCGAGCAAAGCGAGCGAACTCAGCTCCCGTCGTCCCCTTCGTGTTAGGTTACTTTAGACCCTGCATTCAGAAATAGGAGCCCCGCGCAGCGGGGCTTCGTCGACCATGTTGCATAAACACTAAACTAAATTGCACCAATACCTAGTTCTAGCCGGAATGATATCGGATAGACGCAATACTAAACCAAAACATTGCCACGTGCACGCGTGTTGTCTCCCCACCGCCCGCGCCCCCTCAAGCCTTCCGCCGGCCCGGCGCGCCTATCGAATACATTTTTAGCCGTTTCGTTTCGGTTAATGTGCACATTAACCGGCTAAAGATGGAATATCACGACGCAAACTAACATGTTATCGAACTTTAGCTGCTTCTCGAAGATAAACCTAAGTTTAGCCGGCTAATCTTAAGTTTACGTTCACACCGACCTTTAGCCGTAACATATATAACGAAATTAAAAGGAAAACTATCACGGATAAGTAGGCTTTACAAGTTTACGAGTAATAGTCGACCAACTCATAAAATGTACTTGGAAAAGTAAAAATTTTGTACAAATGCCAGTGAAAAATTACTTAAATAACGTTTTTAGCTGTGTAAAACAGAGTAAATATATGCTTATGAACCGTGTAAAAATAAACAAAAATAAAATCATAAGATGCTTTACCAGTTTACGAGTAATAGTCGACCAACTTATAAAATGGATTTGGCACAGTACATTTTTTTGTACAAATGCCATTAAAAAATTACTTAAATAACGTTGTTAGCTGTGTAAAACAGATAGTAAATATATGTTTATGAACCATGTAAAGATATACTGAAATAAAATCATAACATCCTTAATAATAATGATTTCTAAATTAATAATGTTTAAGCTCGAATAACGCATTGGAGTGGCCGGAGTCGTTAGCAGTACCGGTCCATAGTCCATACGGCGCATGCGCGCGGGGGAGTCTATTTTGTGTTAGTGCAGAAGTATTTTCGACGTTTTGTAATCTAAAGTCAAATTAGATTCGATTTCCAAGCAAATTACTTATTTACTTTTGTCGGTATCCATCCATAAAGTCAATATTCGACCCGAATACATCACTAATTGAGTAGCGTAAAACTTTCCAGAACGAAATAGTGAATACCGCAAATTGAGATGAATACATAGGAATTTTTTTTAATTCTGAAAGAGAAATAAACGAGGAGCGTGTGCGCAAGGATCCAGGAACGAGCCATATCATTCCCCGTGGCTCTAACGCGCGCTCGTATCGGCCTTTCGCAATTTGCACCCGCGGTGGTACTCAAATAGATAATATTTTTCTAACTTCAGTTGCGAAGTTGGATTTTATAACTCATTCTTCAGTTACCAGTTAGTCCTTATTTAGTTAGTGAATACTGAATAAGTCATATCTAGACAAGCGTGCTTCACTGTAGACCACATCATCACTCACATCAGGCGAGATAGTGGTTAAACGCGAGCATATAGATAAAAAAAAAACATCATCCTATGTGGGCCCGTTGTTAGACGTTGTGTGCCGCTGAAACCGGTTTAATGTTTATGTAACAACAAGCAAACTCTCTTCAGAGTCCGCATTATTATGCAAGTTCGGAACCCTATCACTGCGCGTGGCCCGACACGCACTTGGCCGGTTTTTATTTTAATTAGGAAGGGTTTGCTCTTGACTCTAGTCTAAGTCAGAGGTGACAGAGACAAAGTCGTAGATGGAGTGAGCTTACACAGAAGAAGCCTGTACTTTTAAATATATAAGTGTTATATATTTTTGAAATCACCTCCGCCTCTTAAAACCCTTTATTTTGATACCAACACGATGGGTAAAAAAATTAGGCCACCCACAATATATCACCCAAAAGCCGCGACATATTTTTTTTTTTCAATTTTAATGTGGCCAGTGACACTTGCAAGGTTAGGACGAATCGTTTGACGTAAGAATCTTTAAAATCGGCCTATGCATTTAGCCTCCGAACTCCCCATAGGAACAAACAAACATAAATATACACACAAATACTGATAAACATATTACTCTCCTTCGGCAGTAGGGTAAATAATGAAAAGGTTATGCTTTGATGGTTTGGTCATGTTGAGAAGATGAATGAAAGGCGACTCACAAAAGGTATTTAAAAAGCTGACGTGAGTGGAAAAGCCAGGAGGGGATGCCCTAGAAGGTCATACAAACACACAGATCTTATTTGTGATGCTCTTCAGAACGGCCAGGAGCTTAGTACTCATAACTAACGTACGTGTATGACCAGATGAATGAACATAACTGAAGTATAAAAAACTTTTCAACAAAAAATCAAACCGACTTCCAGTCGGTGTCTTTTGTACCCATTGTTTTCCGTTATTCGACACCGACTTCGGATAAGAAAGTTATTTTTCGCTTTGAAGTGTTTTATTTTGAAAGGCGGTTTGATATTTTGTTAAAAAGATTTTAATTTTATTCTTTATAGTTTTGGTGGGTACCAATTAACATGAAAGTCATTTATAGCCAAAGTACATCTCATGACGATTCCAATAAGCCCGAACACGACTAGGATACATTGTTTTATTTCGGAGTTCCAGTGGCCATTGTGGTCTTCTTCATCAGTTCCACTTGACCAAAATAATTCTTTCTGGATGCAAAAAATTGCGTTACCTATTGATTAAAATACCAAAATCGCTATATGTATGCCTATGATATTTGAGGCGTTCCCTCAATTTATCTAGGATCCCATCATCAGATCCTGGATTCCTTATCATGGTACCACCCTTGGGATATCTCCTTTCCAACACAAAAATAATCATCAAAATTTGTTCAAAAACGACGAGGTTATCCGCGAACACATACATACAAAAAATACGGTCGAATTGAGAAACGTCCTCCTTTTTTGAAGTCGGTTAAAAAGGAGGCTACACTTGTGCTGACCATATTGGAATTAAAAATAATACGAAAACCCTGAATCCCTCATCATAATATCTAATTAAAAAGCCCCACTTTCAAAAATATCTTCGGTAAAATGAAATAATGGTTAACATCTGGCGGTAGCGCCGTTCACGTTAAGCGGCGCTCGAATTATAACAATTCCTGCTGAAACCTTGAAACAGGTATTATTCCTTAGAAAATTTAATTACTTACCAACCAGAGGGCATCTTAAAGCCGATTAAACGATGAAGTTTGCTCTGCTAATTCGTTTTTAAGGCTTACGACATCAATTCTGTTTGATTACCTACGTATATTATTGCAGAATGAGTACTTACTGTTAGGGACTTCCGGGAGCGGTGAAGGCCTGTAAAAATGACAATTTTATGACAATCCATACTAAGGTACCTACTATATATATCTACATAAAATGATGATGACAATCTTTAGGAGCTTTGTGTTAATTTTCAAATATCTATACTAAGTAGTAGCACAGATAATATAATACTACGTAGTAGTATCTCTAGTATAGTAAGTGTGTAGTAGTAGGTATCGTTTTTCTTATAAAATAGATGTGTAATTTTTATGGTGTACAATAATAGTACATTATGGTACAAGTGTGTAATGTTGGTGATTACCGCTGAGGCGCCATTGAGATTTAAGAGAGCCGAGGACGGTAATCATCAATACACACGTGTATCATACGACGATTTTCAACACACTTGTGAAGAAAATAATACTAAAAAATCATTTGCAACAGTAAAATAGAGTTGTGAATTATTTTTACAATGGCGGGCCAAATTAATCAGTTTTCTTATGCGCGCGCATTTAACAATGGTGATCGGCCATAGACTAAAAGAATGAGGTTTCTTTTTGTTTTGGCTTTTCGTGGATAGTGTTTTAGCCACGTATAAAATAGGGAATTTAAATTTTTCTTAATTACAGAGCAAATAAAATTTATATTTGAGTGAAAGTTTTATTTATTAAGCACGTACAAGTTGAAATTATCTATTTAAATACGAAGTTGCATGAAATGAGCAAGCAATAGATACATTACTTTATTTGTACTATTGAGCACGATCTTTTTTGTATCGAAACTTTTTTAAGAACAAAGCAACTCAACCAATAAATAAAAAATAAAAAAAAACTATAACTCACTTGTGAATAATAGCAATGAAAAAGTCACAGTTTGATAACAGGTATCATTATGTGCCTAATTGCGGTGAAATTAGAGCCACTTAATGAGCAAGTGTGTTGAAAAGTATATTCTATTCTATTCTATAATAGATAGGTATACCTAATAAGTACATATAGCTGTTGGAAAATTAACCTACTATGGGATGTGCAGTCTCTATGACCTAGAAACGAATTAGTTTTTATTAGGTATTGGTATTAGGTACTTTTTAGGGTTCCGTACCCAAAGGGTAAAAACGGGACCCTATTACTAAGATCTCCACTGTCCGTCTGTCTGTCTGTCACCAGGCTGTAACTCATGAACCGTGATAGCAAAGACAGTTGCAATTTTCACAGATGAGCTGTATTTCTGTTGCCGCTATAACAACAAATACTAAAGACAGAATAAAATAAATATTTAAGTGGGGCTCCCACTCAGTGACTTTTTTTGCGATAATGTTACGGGACCCTTCGTGCGCGAGTCTGACTCGCATTTGGCCGGCTTTTTGCTTGAAATTTTCCTTGTTCTAAATTAGCTTAAAAAAACTTTTTTTTATATTGTTACCTACTTGTAACTACTTTGCCTTCATTCAGAAGAGGAAACTTAGATAAAGTCAACCTATGTTTTTTCTTATACAAAGAGCTTTTATTTTGTTCAATTCTGCCCCTCGGGATTAATGTAATTAAATAAATTCTAAATTCCGTCATTTGAATTATTTAGCGCAATCCTGAAACGTTTTAGCACTTTTATACATTGAGTCAAGCTACCGCCGTCTTCTGAATACAAATGTAATTAGGTAGGTAAGTACCTAATTAGCAGATTTTATTTGTTTATACGCTTTTGCACGCTTTAACGCGTGAAAAATGTTATTTTCCCAAGGAATCATTATACCGACTCTATTGGAATAAAAAGTGAAAAAACTTGTAAATTTTAATGTAACGTTCAAAAGTGCCGCTTGGTGGCCTACTTGAAATAAAATATCTTTACAATGCATGTCCTCGAAAAGAGCGGTTTCGAAGCAGCCAAACTGTGCGGGAAGTGTCACTTTTTTTTACTAGTGCTTTTTACTTGCCTGTACTTTTTTAATTTTTAACTCCAAAAGAGAGAAAAGTTTAAAAAAATAGTTAAGTACAGATTATCATTTATATAAAAGGTAAAACAAAACTAATACTTCATTTAAGGCGTTTTTAATTACTCTAGATTTAGATTTTGATTAATAAATTAATTTTAAATATTTATTAAATATATAAGTTTTTAAACTGTCATGGTCACTAACACTAACATTAACATTAAAAACGGGATATTTACCATGTTTACTGTTTGTTGCGATTTCCCGATATTTCGGTGCTGTTGCAAGCACCATGATCACGGATAAACTGAAAGTCATTGCGGGTGGGTGTTTATGAGGAGACAAAACGGTCTACCCTCTTTCTTGTTCGTTTTTTGCACTCAGTACCGCTACCATTGTCACTCACAACTCGATTCTGTTCCCGACACACGAAACTCACTGTGTTCGATCGCGAACTTTAAAACCCGGTGTTTATAAAGTAGATTGTAGTTGTGGTAAGTCATACATCGGTCAGACGAAGCGTACGGTTGCTTGTCGAATTTCAGAGCATATCAGGGCGGTAAAAAACAACGACACCCAAAAATCGGCCATAGCTCAACATCTTTTGGAATCAGGATTGAACCACTGGATTGAGTTACATAACCCTCAGGTAATTATGTAAATATTGTGCAATTCCTACAATATTACATACATACGTGTCGAATAGATTACCTCCTTCTTCATGAAGTCGGTAATAAAAGCGTGTTAAAAAGAAGGTATATTATGAGGACATTCCTTTTTAGGGTTCCGTACCCAAAGGGTAAAAACGGTACCCTATTACTAAGACTTCACGATCCGTCTGTCTGTCTGTCCATCTGTCTGTCTGTCTTTCCGTCTGTCACCAGGCTGTATCTCATGAACCGTGATAGCTAGACAGTTAAAATTTTCACAGATGATGTATTTCTGTTGCCACTATAACAACAAATACAAAAAACAGAATTAACTAAATATTTAAGTGGGGCTCCCACACAAAAAACGTGATATTTTTGCCGTTTTTTGCGATAATGGTACGGAACCCTTCGTGCGCGAGTCCGACTCGCACTTGGCCGGTTTTTTTAATCCACAACATATCCAACCAGTGTTACATTATTCTCTTATGAAAAGTAATAACTCATGGAACTGATACCATTATCACTTCGTTGCTCGGATACGTTTTATACAAATGGCGGTTTACGGCAATAAAAAAGAAAAATTACGTGCGAACATCGATAAACAAAGGAATACCTACAAACAATACATTGAATCAGAGTGGGTTTGGTATTCCTAAACACTTCCATTTTCCTAAGTGATATTTTTGGGATGAATGTTTTTAGGTTCACACATTGTCCTGAAAATACTCTTCATAGTGTAGACACATTGGCTATTTTTCTATTACACGTTTTGAATCGCAAACGTGATTTTAGGACCAATTGCCTTCACGGGATTAGAATAATCATATCATCTATACTCTACATAATAATATAAATTATTAAAGTCAAAATCAAATCCGTTTATTTCAATTAAATGCAGTATAGAAGATGGTAGTATATACATTTGTTAGCGCTACGATACATTTCGCCTTAAATTGGGATTAAAATATTAAAATAATGCTATACTAATAATAAGACATTTTATAGGACGTTTTTTTTTCCTCTCCACTCCTCAAGCACCGCCGGCCCCCTTGGCGCTACGTCACTTAAATGCTAGCGACCCTTTATGGGGGCCAATTAATTGAGTGTGCAAGTCACCCCCTGCCATATTATAGCCGTGTAGTTCAACAGTGGTCAGGCAGGGGCCAGTAATCCTCCTATAGTTTTAGGCAACCGATCCATTAAACCTACCAGACCCATAGCCCAGTACATTTTCTAATACATGCCTAACAAGGCCTCTGCGAGTTGGATTATCGGCCCCTCGCATGCCTTTCAAAGGACCGGTACCCCAGGAACTGTAAAAGACATTTAAAAAAACCGGCCAATTGCGAGTCGGACTCGCGCACGATGGGATCCGTACCATTGGGGCAAAAAACGGCACAAAAATCCCGTTTGCTGTATGGGACTTAAATATTTATTTTAGTCTGTTTTTAGTATTTGTTGTAATAGCGGCAATAGAAATACATCATCTGTAAAAATTTCAACTGTCTAGCTATCACGGTTCATGAGATACAGCCTGGTGACAGACAGACAGACAGACAGACTGTTGTTTTGTGAATGTGTGAACATTGTAGGCCTTCTAGATTTCTAGATGCTTGTTAACATTTGTTAACTTTTTATCTCGTTACTTTTTTTTTTTAATTTCTTACGACTTATTGTCGGGCCTACGTTGTCTCTCATTATCCAAGTACTAATGCTGTAACATGGAAATATTGTAAAACCAAACCATTTTTAAAAGAGTAACCATGGCGTTTCTTGCCGGTTCTTCTCCATAGGAAACGACTAACCCGAACCGTGCACCTTTTGTCGACGTTTTATAAGTGCCCATGTAAGCCTATGAAAAATTTTTTTTTTGGTTTTGAGAAAGAAGAATCGCGGAGTCTCAGTAATAGAGTTCCGTTTTTACGCTTTGGGTACGTAACCCTAAAAAAGTAAATATTAGGCTTTCCTTACCTATAGCGAATATTGGTAAAGTTTTTAACTAATTCAACACCCGAGGAAATTGATTTAAGCATAAAAAAACCCTATGTCTATAAAGTTAAGTATTGATTAAACCAAAAGCCTGGATTATTTAGCATTCACTTTTTTCAAAACATCATAAGCCTTAGAAGTCTGTTTTTTTTATAGTGCCTACTTTTCTGGCTGTACATTTTGTGGCTGTAGCAATTTTCAGGAAGCCTTTCCTATTTTATTGGCGTCTGCAAAAGCCGTTGCGGGATTTACTGACTACTGATGGAATAGTCTAGTTTTACGCTCGACAAGAAGTTTCAATTTACAGAAATCTATCGACTAGGTACCTATTTGCGACACTGCACTGCTACAAGCCGGCACTAGGTTATTGGATATTTTAATTTTATGAAATGGGAATTGGCAGGATGCTGACTGCATATGAATCTATAAACTCACATATTTTTGAAGAGATATAAAGCATACAAAATAATGAGACCTGAAAAGTCCTACGGGGAAATTGTCTGGTTTTTCTATTTGATGTTTCTGTGTTTTATATAAAGTGTTTTTTAAGAAGTGTAATTAGTTTAGGCTGTTTGGGCGTTTTATAAATAAATAGCTGTCCCACGCGGCTTCGCTCCCGTCAACTGGCTACGCACCTACCCTGCACCTACCCTATACCTCAAAAAGTAATATTCGTTCCCGTTTTTTCAACATTTTTCATTTATGCTCTACTCCTATTGGTCGTAGCGTGATGTTATATAGCCTATAGCACTCAGGAATATTGTAGCTTTCTACCAGTGAAAAATTTTTAGGATTGGTTCATTAGTTCCAGAGATTACCCCCTACATACAAACTTACAAACATACAAATTTTACCTCTTTATAATATTATAAGTAAATAAGTAATAAGTAATAAGTATAGATAAATAATTGAATTAGATCTTAGCTCATGGGAGCTAAGATTTAATTCAATTATTTAGGTAATCTAATCGAAAGTATTCATGTACCTAGATGCCTATTTAAGGATATTATTCATAAAGCTACATACCTATACAGGCTCCTAATAAAACCTCAGAAGGGATCGCAAATCTATAAATTATTCATTTATATAGGGGAATATTGAGCGTAGAAAGAACCATAAACCTGTTGCCAACCAAATAGAGGAAAAACATGATTTCAGAGGTAACTATTACGTAATGAGATGTTCCCTGTTCAACAACTTAAATAATCGTAATCGCAATCGTAATCATAATCCTACTAATATTATGAATGCGAAAGTTTATAAGTTTGTATTTCAATCACGAAAAAACGGGCAAACAGATTTGGATAAAATTTTGCACATAGATGGTTTATAACCTGGATTAGGATATTTTGCCCAAAATTGTCTTACAAGAGACTAGAACTCTGGGAAAAATTATCACTTTCAATTGCATTACAATGCCACCGGTAGAAGCTGGATTTTCGAATAAAAATACAAGTCCAATCCTACTGTTAAAAATTACTTTGAATATAAGTTAATTAATTGTATTGGATATTGACTCTGTTATTGAGCCATTGAAGTGGGATGGTTGATATGGCATTTGTTAGAAAATAAAAGTACTGAATGCGTAAGCGTCACTGATAAAATGCATACTTTCTAAGATAATTTAATTGCCATGTAAGAGTTGACAAATCGGTCTGAAGATTTGATCTAAATTATGAACATACATATTGACGCAGAAAACATTAGTAAAAAACATATTTAATACTCACGAATAAAGGTCAGACCGCACTAGGCGTAACTGCGCGTCAGCGGAGCGACGCGACAAAATATATTGTATGATGTAAAGTGTTCCGCTGCCGCGTAGTGCGGTTTATCTCATACAATTTCATACAAAGTATATTTGGTCATGTCGCGTCGCGTCGCTCCGCTGACGCGTAGTGCGGTTTGACCTTAAATATATACATGATTGCCATTTAAAAAATACATAATTTTCACATTCTCAACTGCACATCGTTACAGACGTTTTATTTTATTTCCACCGACTATCGAGAGGCTATTTTGATAAAATAATCGCAACTTTTTATACGGTTCTCTTTTTTCTTGGTCTGTAACAAGTTTGGATGTCTAGGTATTGGTGCACAAAATTGTTCCGGTTGTCAAATAACGCAGCTCAACAGTTTTCAAGGTGTTGAAATAAAGCAATAATTATGCCCGTTTTAACGTACACTTTCGGTATGTGTTACTGAAAACGGGAACACACACATTATGAAGCCGCTTGACAATATGAATGTGTCGAACAGGAATTAGTCTTTTTCGAGCTTCGTCTATGTTAATATTATAGGTATGTATGAGCGGTACAGTGAAGGTAAACGTGAGGAAACTGGCAAGTCCTAGAACCAACAATTCGAAGACATGTAACATCCACCAACAGGCACTGGGCCCGCGTGGTGGTTCACGACCCATTCCCTCTCACAGAGAGAAAGCCTGTGTCCCAACAGTGGAAACATTAGCAAAACCGGCCAAGTGCGAGTCGGACTCGCGCACTAAGGGTTCGGTACCATTATCGCAAAAAACGGCAAAAAAAATACGTTCTGTTTTTATATAGTTTTTGTATAGCGGCAACAGAAATACATCATCTGTGAAAATTTCAACTGCTTAGCTATCACGGTTCAAGAGATACAGCCAGGTGACAGACGGACCGCGGATTCTTAGTAATATGGTTCCAGTTGTAACCTTTGGGTACGGCACCCTAAAAAGGCTTATAATGATGTATTTATTTATTAATCACAAAATCCACAACTCTTAAAAATACATTAACACACTTATTGTACTGAAAGCAAGACTGATTGCATTTGTTGTAGTTGTACGTACGTACAATCTAAAATTTTTTATACTATATTCATGACTGTACAGTACGACAATCCCTCGATATATACGCAGTTACGTACGTTCATTCATGTTCCACTCGTACTTAAATATTTTTTACTTCTACCGTCTTATTAATAAACGTGGACTAAGGTAAGAATAACTTTATTCCAAGCATTAGGTTGGTACTAAAAAAAATCCGTATGAATAAACACGGAATAAGGAGGGATTATACTAATCTGACACTAGTCTCGGACTAAAAGTTAAACCATGGTGCCAGCTAGTTTAAGGTCGGAATAAGAGTAGTGTAACTATGGCAACCACAATTTTTTTAATTTTTTTGCCTCGCCCTATTCGGGCAGGCTAAGGTCTTAGACCATACCGCCTCGTGTTCAGTGCTTATTATCCTTCTTGAATTATTTAGTATGCATTATAATGCGGATGCAACAGATTCTAATGTTTTTTGGAGTATTTGGCAGCAAATTGTATCAAGTCAGCCTTCCCAGTAAGCCTTCCCAGTAAACTTTGCGGGAGGTAGTCAATACTACAATAAAATTCTCCGCTCCACTATCCCGAGATCGCTTCTGTCAATGCTTTCACAGATTGACCAGTTGCGTAGAGACATAAAACTACACCAATTTAATATCACAATATCCACTAGGAATCAATTTACAAATAATATTAACAGCCGCTGAACTACACTCGAAAAAATCCCGCCAAAAACTCTCGCAACCACAATTATTACATAGACTCTGATTTTTTATTTCGTAGATATGGAACATTAAAAAAATAAGTCATTGGCAGCTATTTAGCATTAGTCAACGAAATTACAAATTAATTAATTAATTAATCATCATTTTCTGTAATTTTTAAGTTTAAAGGTAATACGATACTTTGAAAAGGAGGGATCCTTCACCTTTACTGTCAAATCTCTATGGCAGATGTCATTTTTTGTTTTTTTTCTACATAATGTCTTCAAATTAGTTATTTTTCATTCACTAGTTCATTCTTTTTACTTTTAAATTCAACTGGGTTGCCAGAGCTTACGCGTAAATCCAAGACTAAGAAATGAATAGTTAGTCCGAGGTTATTCCATGTTTATTAATAACATTGCTAGATCTATGTTAATCCTTAGTTACTTCGGGATTAGCTAGTCCAAGAGTAACTTCGGAGTAAGCTGGGAATACGCCATTTTTATTAATAAGACTGCTAATGTTTACCAGCCTACTTCGAGGTCGACTGCAAAATAATTGCTGCCGTAATTCCACCATCATAAAATATCTAACCTATCATAACATTGTACCCATGAGTAATATTACGAAATTCGTCGTAATGATATGGACGAACTTTATGAACTCATTTAACTTTTCACATTTGTTTTCCCATAAAAATGATCACACAAAATGCGTGTAATGTTCTGAAAATCCTTAAAATTGTATTCCCTGTCTTGTGGTTTGGGTTTAGAGGCCCTAAATTTCTCTTTCCAAGAATTAGAACATAGAAACCAGTTACCGTAAAACGGACCTATTTAAGAACTACGTGGCTGGCATTCGCTCTAGAGAATACTAGGAATTACACTTTATATCTACGCACGCATCAGACAAAATTGTTTGCTTGAAGTAATCTCTCGAACCGCTCTTAATAATTCTCCTGTAGGAAAAACTATGTGCACTGACTGGAAATAAGTTGTTCCTTCGCTTTTAATTAAATTCCATTCTTTGTATTATTATTTCTTCTTGGAAAATATTGTGGATACAACTCCTGTACAAGGCCTACAAAAGATGATTTATTTCTGTTTTCTTAAATATAATGTGTATTCTTATCTTCAACATCGATTTGTGTTCCAGCCTCATTATCATCTGTCTGCCCTTTTTCAATATTATTTATGGTCGGTGTAGAACATTTTCTTCATCTTTTCTTTGGCATCCCTTTCCATCCATGGACATTTATATAATTCCTATATCTTCATTATTAGTAGTAAACCTTACACTAATGCCTTTTTTTTGTTTTTATTGTTGCCTTTTGTACTTTTCTGTATCTATTTTTCTACTAAGTGTTTTGTGTGTGCATAAATGGATAATTTCGATGACAAATGCATTTCCTTTTTGTCTTTCCCTCCTGGTTATATCTTAGAAACTAACTGACAATGAGGCAGCTTAAGACAACAGTTAAGTTTGGGATTATTATGGCAAAGTGTCAAGTGACAATGCGATAGAGGCTTTAGCAAAAACAATGAACCCATGTCTTGTTTAATACAGCCTGCTGGCAAACAATCGACCCTTAAGGAACAACAATGGCTTAAACTACCTACTTTAATTTTAACTATCCATTTCCTGCGGCTTCACTGCCTTCTCTAAGAAATTTTAATATTTTTTCGTTTTTTTTGTTGTTGATAGGCTCGCGTTTGAGTACTATCACACCTGATGGTAAGCGATGATTTGGTAGAAGATGAGGCAGTCTTGCCTAGTAGTAACCTATATAATCACTCTCGACATGAAGACTTCCAGATTGTAACTATCAGGAAATACAGACACCGGCAGGGAATTCCACTCCTTAGTTGCACGTATATTATAAGTATTCCCAAACTGTGATAGTGCGTATGGGTGGGATGTCAACCATGTACCGATGACGTATCTCCGTACGTCTTGTAGTCCGGTAATGGAACGGATGAATGATAATAATAATCCTCCAGACTGAATTTCGGCCACGGCGCGGGCGATATTTTAGTGCACAAGTGTGTGCACAAACACAGGTGCACTCTCTGTCCCTCACTCTCATACTGCGATGGCACAGCAATTCGACACGAAAAAAAACCAACAAGTCTGCCCTGGGTAACGGACCCGAGATCTCACGTTCAGCAGTCGCAACCGCGTGATCAAAGCGGCAGTCAAAGTAGCCTACGACACTGGGCGGTAGTGTACCTCTCTTCCAGTCATAGAATGTTCGAATTCGGATCAGTCCTTTCCTGTCCAGTCCAGTACCTTTTGCGAACATCTTACTTAATATTATAAATGCGAAAAATTGGATGGATGGAATGTATGTTTGTAGTGTCCGACCGAAAGTACGCGTCCACGTGCCTAGTCATGTCGTGACTGGCTTGTGTATGCAGTTTGTTTTGTTTTTGTGAGTTTTCGTATGATTTATTTTGAATTCGGTAAGTTTTCCCTCAAAACTTTATCCTTGTAAGGAAGTTTCGGTTTCGGTTTCGCCCGAAACTGAGACAGTTGCCAAAATTCGGTTTTGTTTTCGGTTTCGGTCATAGAAACCAGTTTCGGTCGGACACTATATGTTTGTTTCTCAATCGTGCCAGAACGGGTGAACGGATCTGGATGAAGTTTGGTACAGAGTAAGACGATAGTCAGGAATAGTTTTATCCTGGTAGTATGTTCCCGTATGATAATTTCTGACACTCACGCGGGCGAAACCGCTGGCAAAAGCTAGTATATATTTTTTTTAAATCATTCATTTCATTTCATTTATTCAGAAAAACAATTTACATTGTGTTGAATATATACACATGCAGTTTACATATGTCATTTTTGACTTGAATATCACTTCGTTATTATTTTCATCTATACTTTTAATTTCTACATACATTCGTCTATTTTGCAAGTACGATGTCATAAGTTTTAATGACTTGCCTCTTATACCATAATGTTCGAGTTTAGTAAGTAGCAGTTCATAATCTATGGTGCCAAAGCGGAGTTGAGGTCAACAAATAGTCCAGCTACTTTCAGTTTTTCATTTAATTTACTAACTATATCAGTTATTAAAATGTTCATAGCATCCGCGGTACCAACGCCTTTCTGATATCCAAATTGTCTCAGGTTGATAATTTTGTTAATACCGAAATGTACCATCAGTCTATCCTTTATGACTTTTTCAAAGAGTTTTGATAAGGTGGGTAATAAGGATATAGGGCGATAATTCTTCAGATTGGTCTTAGTGCCCTTTTTGTGTAAAGGAATCACCTTGGCCAATTTCAACTGGTCAGGAAAGATTGACTCATCAATGCATTTATTGAAAAAATCAGAAAGAGGCGTAGCTAATATCTCTATATTCTCCTTTATAATCGATATCGGTATGTCGTCGAAGCCGCAAGAATGTTTATTAGCCATTTTGCTAACCAACTTTGCAATTTCATTTGGTGTAGTTGGCTTGAAAGTTATATCATTTTAAACTCTTTTTGTCGTATCTATAAGAAAAGACATTGGCTCTATCCTTATCTTTATTAGCTATCGATGATTTGAATAAGAAACTGGCGTTAAATATATTTGCAATATCCTGAGGATCAGTGATTACTTTATTGTCTACACTTAAGATAAGATTTTTACGTTGCCTGTTTTTCTTCTTTTTAGTATGTTCGTTTACTATTTTCCATGTTTCTTTCACTACATTTTTTGCGCGGTTTTAATACCGTGATATTGCTTGCTTTTTGGCCTGCTTCTATAAATTCGAACGTAGTTTATTTTATAATTTTTGATGCTGACATTATTTAAAGTTTTAGAACACAGGACTCTTTTCATTTTACTTGATACTTTAATACCTTTTGTAATCCACTTTATTTTATTGTTATTTTTGGACTTTATTCTAATTGATTTTTTGGGATAACAATCTTGGAACATTTTGTTGAAATAGCTTAGAAACTGATTTATACCCATATTACTCCAATTTTTTTAGTAAGGTTTCTTTTGAAAACGGCGTTATTATTCTCATTAAATGATCTTTTAATTACTGTGGTGTACTCGACCTTTTTTGTTTTTTTGTTAATTCCATCAAGAGCCACATAACAGAAAAGTCCACCATGACCATCAGCTAAGCCATTATGATCCACAAAACACTGCTCGATGTAGTCACAATCAAGATTTGTGATTATATTATCTAAACACGACTGAGAGTTATTTCTGATAAAGGTCGGAGTTCTCACAAGATATCTAAAGTCATAACATGTCAATGTGCTTAAAAACTCAGAAGATTTTTTGTTTTCAACAAGTTCGTCAACATTGAAGTCCCCACATATAATACAGTTTTTGTCAATAAAGGGTTCTAATAATTTTTCTAAGCTAGAAATGAAGCTTTCGAAGTTTTTATTATAGGGACTTCGGTAGCAACAACAGATGTATAACCCTGTTGCAACATATTTTGCACCACAAATCTCGAAACTGTCGGCTCTGTAAAACTTACTGATTGACTCAATGTTTTCACATTCTTTCATTTTATGTGCCAAAATAAGAGTACCTCCCCTTTTCTTGTTCGGCCTTGTGTTACATGCGACTAAATTATAATTCGACATAGTAAATACATTGGCAGATTTGTCATTTAAGAAATGTTCTGATATACATAAATAGTCCACGAGATTACCTGATGTTTCAATATATAATTCGAGTTCAGTTTTTTTATTGCTTATTCCACATACATTCTGATGAAAAATCTTTAAACAACTAGTATCTGATAATAGGGTGCTATTACTTACGTAATATGTCATTACATTTTTGTTCTCGAAAAAAATCACGACTATTTATAATTGTAGGTGAAACATTTGTTTGTGAGGACGAATTTACCTCTATACCCACCACTGACACTATCAAACGGAGGATCCCTTCCATGTTTACACAGCACAAAACCACGTTTGCTAAGCATCAATATTATACACTGTGCACCCACATTTACAGTCAAATTCACAAACAACTCAACATACAAAACCTCAACAGACACACACTGAAAGGTAAGGTCACTGAGTGGCTACTACACAAGGACTATTCCTACACCGAATCGTTACTCACCTACATCTCTTAGAAAAATACCCACAAACGCCATCTATATTGACAACTTCGTCTTCATTGACTCACTACTCAACCTACACACACCTTACTTTTATATCTTATTAATTAATCTTATTTTTAAATTGTTTAATAATAATACTTTGTGATAGAATGACTATGTTGTACCTTTTCTGTAATATTATGTATGCAAATACTTACCCGAATACTGTCTCTCAAGATACAGGCTGCCCTAGTTTGAGAGGCAGGGTTCATTCCACAATGGTTACAATGTAGTTCCTACAATATACCTGTATACTATGTAAACACTTATTATTGTAACCTTTTTTTGTACCAATAAACATTTTATTATTTTATTATTATTATTAATTTACAAACACTCTAGATGTAGGTGTTTCACTCGCTTTGAGTACCAAATTAGGAGTAGTTTGTGTAGAAACATTTTTAAACATCCGTTTTGCCTTTTGATCTATAAGCACATTATGCACATATTTTTGGTAGTTGATTCTGTATTGTAACCGCAATATATCCCTATAAATTAATTTGCATGCAGTTAGCTTATTCAGTAAAGGTCTTCCATTATAGTCAAAATAATAATTGTCATCAAGTGTAATAAAATTAGAGTTTTCCATACACGTTTTAAAGTACGATTAACATTTGATACATTATAATATTTGTTATTATAAATCTTACTAACAAGGACGTTTGTGTGTTGTATATTTTGCAAAGTGTGATGCAGAGAACTTAATATATTTAATGGATTTTTGTCGCTAATACCTCCAATTATTAAAACAAAGTCAGATTTTGTGAAGTCCTTACATATAGTTGCACATGTACTTAATATGTTACTAAGAGGTGCATTTGGTTTGATTACTGACGTAACACTAAAACTATTTTCCACTAAGTTTTGAAGTATATCTCTAATTTCATATCCGGTCTGATCAGCGAAGATAGCGATTTTATGCTTTGGTGCTAGTACTTGCAATAGTTGTTTACAGGATCTAATATCTGTCAGTTTTTCTACGCTTCCATTAGCGCCCATGTTTTGTTTAGGTGTTGACCGTGGCATGTTTTTACTTGTTCCCTGTATTTCCCTATGCGTCGATATATGTATACCTCCATTTTCATGTTCTCCGTGTTGGATGTAATTGACTTATGTACCTATATAGCTTACTTGTAATTCCTTGTAACTGTTTGTAGGTGACAAGTTCCCTGTCCCTGTGACTGAAGACTTATCTAAGTTGTTTTTTACTGGCGACTTATGAATGAGTGCTTCCGATTATTTAGAATTATAAACAAACAAACAATATTACCTGATGTATATAGTTTTAATTACATTTCAGTATTTCGGTTCCTATGTGTATAATAATATGTTTAATAAGAATAAATAAGCAGCTCTTTGTTAGTCCTAATGAGGAAACATTTCTTCTTGAGGCATTATTGTAGACAATTATAGGAAGGGTAAGAAACCTTCCTTACTAATCTGCTGAGGAGTCCCGACCTAGGGTTACAAACTGCTTCTAAATAAAATCTAATGAATAAACATCGGATTATATGCACAATATGCATATATCAAAATGGCGCAATATGCACGCAAATATACACTAAAAGGGCCGAAATATGCACAAAATATGCACTAACAAAATACTTTTGTCTTTAGAATTTACGTTAATTGTCACAATTTTAATTATCTGTTGTTATTTCTGTGAAAACATACAAACAAATATTTTTCTAATGATTTTCTAGAGCAAACTTGTATGCATTGCTTTATAATAATTTGTAGGCTGAAAATGACCTCTACGTCTATACTGACGCTATTACAAAGGACTTGAAAGCTGGCGTCATTTCGGCAGAAACATTTTCTGGCCAGAATTGGGTTTCATATAGAACTTCATTTAATAATACAACACACTTAAATACTGAGTTAGTACTATCAATGAAAAAGTACTAAAACATGCAATAACGTTATAAAATTAGGGTTGTATGCATTTGCATATGCAAATATGCAAATGCATACAACCCTAATTACCTACCCATATAATCCGATGTCTACCAATTACTAACTCACTTTTATGGCTTTAGGTTGACAGAAAACGGCTAAAGTTTCATTTTGCGTAGAAACTTGACTAATGTAGAATGTTGAAAACCTCATAGAAAAGAAAATACACACATCAACACGGTCTAGGGATATTTAAAAAAAAGCGAATTACTATCAATGTGTTAATTATTTATATGACATGTATATATTTAAAAGATACGTTATTTAATATTCTACCATTTTTTAATAATGGTTAAGGTACTTCGATTAAAATTTCAGGATTATATGGAAAAAAAATTAAGCATAGACGGAAACCGTATATGAATTAACTTTTAATTTATGAGTAAAAACTGAAAAAAATAGAAAAATCATTTAATTTGCTCAGAACAAGGTTGTCAATGTCTTGCTGCGGAATATTGTCCCATGTCCTTCTGAGGTGCGCAAAAAGTTGATCTTCTGTAGCCAGATTTTCAGGAACTTCCTTCAGAGCTCTTCTTTGCAGCATATCCCACGCATGCTCAATGGGATTTAGATCTGGCGATTGAGCAGGCCAGTCTAAGGCCCTAACATTGTGTGTATGTAACCAAGCTGCTACCGTTCTTGCTGTGGTGTGCCCGGGCATGGTCGTGCATGAGCAGGAAATCTTGCCCCATTTGTGTTCTGTGGGGCAAGATTACGGGCCCCAGCACCGTATCGTTCTGCCGTCATATTGCCCCGCACCCAAACGAGATCCGTCCGTCCTCCAAGACGAATACCTGCCCAAACCATAATTGTTCCTCCTTGGTATGGGTGAACTTCCTGAGGGTTCTGAAGACGGCTCCATCGTTCAGGAACTCGCCAAACACGCATCCTTCGTGAATCTGGATGGAAGTCGAACCTGGATTCATCCGTGAACAGCACATTGGACCATTGCTCACGGCCCCAGTCCACGTGGTTCCGAACCCATTCTAATCGTCGTCCACGATTGCCTCTCCGTAAAGGTGGGACCCGGAGTGGTCTACGAGAGCGTAGATTGTTTTCATGCAGTCGCCTTCTTACAGTTTGGTCACTCACAAGCACTTGGTGTTCCACTCGCAGCCTTTGGACCAATTGAGTCACCGTTGCATTTGGTTGAGCTCGCGCAGTAATTTGCAAAAATCGGTCTTGTCTGGGGGTAGTGATGCGACTTGGCCCCCGGTGCCTCTCCGCTACTTCACCTGTGGCACGATAGCGTGTCCACAATCTTGAAATTACATTTTGGTAGGTCCCTATGGCCTCAGCAACATTACGCTGAACAGACCCAGCTTCCAGCATTCCCACAGCTCGTAACATCTCCGCCCTCGTCAAATGTTGGCGTTGCATGACTACAATACCTCAATTTTAACTTTATCTTTCGTTTAAAAATGAAAAAAAACTGTAACTAAACGTAATTCGTATTGTTTTCTAAATTTCGCACAAATGAAAATTCCCTCTCCTACACATCAAGACATTTTTATGCCACCGAAACAAAAGAATTTTCAAAAATTTGAATTTGAACTTAGTCTGAGATAAATTACAAACAAATCGGTGTATAAAAGATTCCTATGCGGCCAGTACTTTTCGAGTTATTTAATTGAGTATGAATTATCCCTAGACCGTGTTGATGTGTTTAATTAAAGAAAAAAAAATAATGAAAAAAATAAAATAAACCAACTGCTTGAAAAGCAAATTAAAAAGACGTAAGATGTATTCTACGACTGCACAGCATGATTTTCTCCTTGTTTACGTCTTTTTAGTTTGCTTTTTAAGCAGTCGGGATTTTTGATTTTTTAAATTAACTTTTTTTATTTGTAACTTTTCAATTATTTTTATTTTCGAGTCAGGTACATCTAAACATATAAGTGTTATATATTTTTGAAATAACATCTTAAAACCCTTTATTTTGATACCCCACACCCCCGATGGGATTGGAAAAAAAAATGGGGCCCCCACAATATGGCGCCCAAAAGCCGCCATTTTTCTATTATCCAATTTTAATGTAGCCAATGACACTCGCAGGGTTAAGACGAATCGACTGACGTAAGAACCATCAAAATCGGCTAACGCGTTTGGTCTCTAAAACGCCACATAGGAACAAACATACATACATACATGGACTGATAAACACATTACCCTCCTTCGGCAGTCAGGTAAAAAGAGTTTATTTGTACAAAGGGCATCTCCATTATCCTATAACGAACAGCTTATTTACCAAGTACCCAAACAAAGTTGTAATAAGTAGAGATAATAAAGAAACCATACGCTAAAGAAAGCAAGTAAATGTCCCTCAATTAGGGCAGATGAGCCTTCCCCAATAATGGCTCGATTTTATTTGTCGACTATAAATCCTGACGGCTATCACTGTGGGCCTTATCTTTATTTCATTCGTAGGAAATAAAACAAAAATACTGCGGTTGGATTGTAAATCTATTCCGGTCGAATGTCACAGCCTTGGTCAAAGTTTCAACGGCTATATGTGGCTCTAGAATCTACAAAATATTTGTTACACTGACGATAATTTATGTAAATAGCATGTTTGATAGTGACCATGTATAATTTTTTTTTCTTTATAAAATCTTTTCTGCATTCTAGCTCTTTCTTGATCTCCATAGATAAGTAGAAACTTTCAGAAAGCGGTCTAACCTTGCACAACCATATTTACTAAAGTTTGATTTAAATTTAATGACGGCTCAAAACACTCCGCATGTCGTTGGTACTACGGCATAGCAAGAAGTACACTTCACAGCCACCATATAGTATTAATCGAACTGTACTAGATTTCAGAAGGTTAATTCCAGTAATTAAAACATCAGTAATCAAAATCTAGTCACATTCTCATCTCAGTGACAATCAATGTTAAAACTATTGAGAAATTAGAGGTGTGTTTGACAGATCCAAAGAAATTAGAATGAAAACGTTCTTAAAAATATGGGCATACCCTAGTAGCCTAAGATCTCACCGCTAAAAACTGCAGGTTAATTTTTAATAAAATTTAATTTTCTTGAATTAGCAATCTAGGGGTCTTTAAGTCAAGAGAATAGGTTTCTTCTTGGCAAGCATGCTTCACCGTCGACCACATCATTGCGTACCATCAGGTGAGATGGTTATTGTTAATTATTATAGCTCTTAGTTAGCCGCAATCTATGGGTAGCCAGTTTACCTGTTAATTCTCCCCATAAATTCTGACTAACTGAGAGCTTGCTGATGTTGCAAATGCACTTACGATACAGGAGAAATGTCTGGTGTAGGCCAAAATTAGAAATATAAAACAGAAAAAGAACTTCTACTATCAAGTAATGTAAAGTAAAGCAAGTAATTAATGAAAATTAAGTTTTATCAAAAACAATATATTTGCGATTTTTTGCGGTGGGATCTCGTACTATAGGCAATGTTCCGTTAGATTGATTTTAAACAAAAATTTGTCCCAGGTGTGCTTATAACATATGACATCTGACGTTGCATGACGTCAGAAGCGCGACGTGTACTTACTTTTCTATTGGGTTTTTATTATTATTATTTTAAACATTAGGTCCATGGGGTCCGAGTGCTCATCGAGTATTTCGAGATGTAAGCAAACATTTAGTCGAATCTTCACGTGACCAGAGGTCTGGGCTTTTTCTTGGCCAGAGAATCAGCATTGCCATCCAACGTGGCAATGCTGCCAGCGTTCTGGGCACTTTTCACATTGAC
Organism: Orthosia incerta; assembly: GCA_948252205.1. Taxonomy (NCBI): domain Eukaryota; kingdom Metazoa; phylum Arthropoda; class Insecta; order Lepidoptera; family Noctuidae; genus Orthosia; species Orthosia incerta. The sequence goes on along the minus strand of OX411753.1, from coordinate 20,829,151 downwards.
AGCGATGTGGACGAATTTTTTGACGCCCAATGACCCCTGCCTTTTTATACGCATTCGTATTTATATTTTTATTTAAGTGTATATATAGGTAGTTATTGTTAATTAAGTCTTTTTTATTTGGAACAGTAATAGAAGTAACATTACTCACTCTGGGGTTCTCGTCTACGAAACGATATCAAAAAAGTCGGTTGACGGACGATAGTTTAACGTGACAACGTCACATACATAACGATACAATTAACGTTATTGTAACGTTACGATTATAACGTTACAATGAGCGTAACGTTACATTGAGCGTAACGTTACATTGAGTCATCCTTTTTCGTACGTGCAGCCGGCGTTCATCGATTTATTAGACGTTGTCACGTCAAAACGTAAAAGATCCCTTATGGGATACCACCCACGCAATTAAATACCTCTTGTAATAAGTTAAATGATAGTGTTACGTTAAGATTGCCTGAAGGGTTTCCCTAAATTCTATCTAAGCTTTAACTATGTCCTCAAGTAATTAAGTTTGAAGTTTATCTTCACTTAAGGGTACACTAGTCGAAAATTCTTCCATACAAACATAGTCTAGGGATTATTCCACTGTTTGACAATGTACGTTCAAAATAAAAAGTGATATTAATTTGTCTCATCATTATCTAGCCCGTTATGGAAGCAAAAAAGTAAAAAAAGAAAATGTTTGAAAGTTATGAGCGTCGAAAGTTTCACATTTTGACACAAATTTAAACGCATTTTTGGGCGCAAATAAATGCCATAAGAAGACGGAAAATTGCAAAACGGTCTCCATACAAGTATAGATTAGTAGTTCAACAAAGCAAATAATTTTATTTTTAACAGATACGTTAAGTCGTTTTTTAATGATATCCAGACTCCCAAAGGTCTGTTTATAAAATTTCGCGCCCTCGGTTTCGTCCTAAATCATTATCCATTTCGCTACAAATTTGTAAAAGTGTGTATTCGTACGCGAACTAGCTTCCTACTGCTCATCACAGCATCTATCTCTTCCGCACGTGTTGTCGGTTGATATAAAATGCATTTTAACCCCGCGCACAAAATAGTTCGTGCCGTCGACTAGTGTAACCTTAATAGCTGAAGTCTTCGTTAAACATTCAGGCCCAAGATCACTAAATTATCATGAAAGTTAAATAGGTCATTTCGATGTTAGTTAAAATATTATTTGACTTCATAACTTTGAATTTTCCGGTTTAAGTTACCAGTGTAAATCTCGCTAGCCGGTTATTTTAGCACAGAATATAAATAAAATGGAAGGTACTGAAAAGGTCAATAAATTAGTGTTCCGTGTTGAAATGTGGTAGACCAGAAGTCCAGAACACTAATAAATTACCTCGCGGCCTCGGTGTCTGTCTATACGTACTGTACAAATAATTGGGAAAGCCAACTTTGGGTATTAGAAAATAAACTTTAATAAAATAATGCGATAAGTACTAGTTGTGTTGCTAGTAAGAAAAATAGATCTAGTAAGAAGTTTCGTTTTTATTTCAGTGTGTAGGTATATTACAGGGGAAATTATACAAGCGTCAATATAAAAAAAAAATATCGAACTTAACCAACCAGCCAGCTAACAGCTGCCAGCTGACAGCCTGCCAGCTCTACATTCTCGGGCAAAAATCCGAGGAAATGCTGTACATTGAGTTTTTAAACAAAATACTTCATGATTGAACTCAGTACTGAGAGCAAATAAAGTAAATCATCCACGCAGACTCTCGCGCGAGAGTGTAGTGCCGACATTAAAATTAGTGGAAAGCGACTGAACTGCATAATTATTTGCTATGGTAGGTCGAAGTTGTAGGAAATGTCTGAGACAAGACACCTCACCTCTCAGCAGCGGACAACAAACAACAAAAGTTGCTTGTTGTTCCCAAGGTCACTAACTATTATGGTAAACGCACGAGAAAGTATGTAATATCTATGGTATGTAACGCCGATGTTGATGAATAAACTACCCTCAAAGTTGGTGTCGTGTATTAAATCGAAATACCAACTTAAGAAAATTCTAAAGAAACATTATCTGTCACTCTGTCCGTAGCCATGCCTTGTAACTCTTATGCCTCCTCTACACTGCTCGCGAAGTTCCTCGGCGAAGTACTCTAGAAACTTTGGCTAAAGTCCGAAGTGCGACACTACACACTCGTTCAACTTCGCGATGAGCTCATTCGCTCTGTGGTGCCGATAGCCTGCGCACGTTTGTAATGGACGCTCAAGTAGCAGTTGCCGTTGCAATGTGCACTCTCGCGTATTATAACTACGTGCATATTTGCACAACGACGTCACGACGCGACCTGAAGTCAGCCGAGTAGTATAGAGAGTCACTTCGTGTGCGCACTTCGGGCAACTTCGGGCCCTTTGACTCGGGCGCAAAAACCGACAACAAATGGAAGTTGCCCGAGGCGAGGTAAAGTTTGATGAGGTAAGCCGAAGTGCCTCTTTACACTATCGTATTCGTCTAACATCGTTCAACTTCGCGAGCAGTGTCTAGGAGGCATTATTTCTTAAGACTCGCGTTTTGCAACCATGGACAATGGACACTGATCATGGGTGTGGAATGTGGATTTTTTACCGGTGGAATTTTTATCAATTGTTTAATTTTGTTTACCTACTTAGCATAATTATTTAAGTTGTTGCTTTAGTACGTAATTTGTAATATATTGTGACACGAGAGAAACTGCCGACAAACTGTTTTACAGTTTGGCAGAATGTATGAATGTAAAAGTGTTAACAAATTTATAAAATGACGTCTTTATATCACCACGCGTAAATTAAATCTGTACCGCACTAAACAATCGATATACACTAATATTCTAAACTGATTCTAAATTCACATGAGTGCATACAACTTTTGAGATGCTAGGGGTAGGTAACTACTAACTAGTAGAAACATTTAAGCTGATTGAAGATAGTAAAGTTTCCTTGAGTAGAGCTGATTGTACGGAATACTAACAACTAAAGTCCGATCTGCACTTGCTTGTCTCATATTGATTTGTTAAAAGTTTGAAAGAAGAATTGTTGAATGAAATAAGAACGGATCGAATGAACTGTGATGTTCGGTTTCCGTTTAGTTTTCTCTCTCCAGGAAAGTGACCGCTCCTTTATTTTATAAGTTTTCTTTAATTTTCTTTTGCATCTTGTTACCTCTGCATTGGGTTTTGAATTCTTAGTTTCGTATTTTACTTTGAATTTGCGGTGTGGGTACCTATTTGAAAACCTATTACCTACCTAAAATATAATAGTGCAGTTATGTTTGCATTATTATATTACTGCTTTGGTCATATATAGTATTGGAATTCATTTAGGTAAGCAAACCTTTTTTTCATTACTCATACTCTGAAAGTAGGTCTGAAGTTGCCTGAGGAGCGGGATGAAAGTAATACTTTTCATCCCTAGGGAGAATCGCTTTCAAATGACAGCTGCCAAATTATTAAAAAAAAGCTAGTTCTTTTTCACATATCTATTGAACCATGTTCCAACTTTCTATACGGTGTAAAATTGAAATAACTTAAAGTAAAGTATTGATTAAAGAATATATATTTTTTAAATAACTTTATTATAATTTAGTTTGAACAAATTCTTTAAAATAACTTAGATTTGGGCAAAATATTTACCATTTTTTCAATGATGAAAATAAAACATAATGGCTGAATAGCTGGCCGGCCACAGAAAAAAAAACAAACAAAATAGGCGGGAAAGCGGCAATTCAATCTTCATTTATTTTTTTCGATTTGAAGACTTTTGTTTATACGTATAGCAGAGATTTGTACCTATAAAATGAGTTCATCTGATTCTGATATGAATTTAACGCCTGATTTTATAAGAGAAGAGGCTAATACCATAAATTGTTTTCTTGTCGAAACCTTCAAAAGGCGCCTGGACTTTTGGGCAAAAGACCAGAAAGTTGGGATTTTAACCAACCCGATGATCACCATCAGTACTTAGAAGATGCCCCGTTACCTCTTAAAAGACTACTCCGGAACCTCCTCTGTGCGACGCCTGTTAGGGCAAATCCCTGGGGAGACTGAGAGCGTCTCCCCTGAGCCTTGCTGTGCACGGCACCTTCGACAAGACTATTCAGCTTTCCGAGCTCGGGGTGGCAAAAGATATGCAATCCTGCAATCGTTTTGTCTTGTCCGTTTTAATAGTGTTTTTCAAAAAATTAATCGCAAGTGCCAACTTGTTTATAAAATGAACCGTAAAACATTTATTAATAGAATTCAAATAATACTTTCGAGTCATTCAAGAGGCAATGAATAAATATTTTACATAGTATTTTTAATAAAGTGCGCTAAATTTTTTCAAAGGAATTTAACGATAGTAATAAATATATTTTATTCAAACTAATATTCCAATAGATGAGCGCATTTCTAAAGCCTTCGTCAACTGTCATGTTTTAACAAAAAGAAACTCAAGTTGACGAGTTCAAAATAAAAAGCCTACCTTTGTGAAATATGCGAGTAAAGTTAATGGTGGAATTTAGCTTTATGATATTTTCATTCGTCAAAAGGAAAAATCCAACTTGCATGCCGAAATGCTGGAGGGAATTTATAGTAACAAATTAACTAAATGTTTGACCCTTTTGTAACTGAAGATAAAACGATAAAAATTACATGTATGGGCACTGACATTTTCATTGTTGTGTGACGTTCATTTAGCAAGTCAATTTGATTATTATTGTTCGTGCGAGTTTCTCAAGATCAATATTAATTCACGTAAGTACTTAAAAAAAAACACTTTCAAATTTGAGTCGTACTTTCAATTTCATCTTAGCGACAATGATTGTAAAAAAATCATGTGAAAATGTAGGGATATTCGAGCTGTTGATAGATTGAGTCTGAGATTTCAAGGCAAACGTTCATTAAAGATACCGGAATTGCCCTTCTGTTTTTTTATTTAGCTCATGTATGTACTATTATTGCCACAATCACAAAGTTGTTTTACTATTCTAACCATTCTGACACTAAAATAACTAAACTGTCACACGACAGATTTGCGTGACCGAATGTGAACTGTCGGAACAGTCCTCTATCTTCGAAGTCAGTTAGTTATTGGCTGTAAGTCCGCCAGGGAACTGGGCTGTCACCATATCCCCGCCAGGGTAACGGACACTGGTGATATCTGAGCTTATTAGATAAAGTGGGGTGTTTTATCGTATTCCGATCTATATACAATGTCGTCGGAGTTTCGACCAATTTATAGTTACTTTATACCGGTATTGAGACCCATCACGTGAGTATATTCTTGCGATACATTGCTTGGGTCTGTGCAAGTTAAACCTGTTCAGAGTATTACATCTTTTTGTGTTGTTCAGTTCTTGAAGATGCAGAGAAATAATTTATGTACATTAAACAATGATATAAAAATAACTCGCTGTCAGGACTATACAAAATTGTTTTGTTTTTGTGGAGTTATGACAACCAGTTATTGCAGAAATCAATTGCTTTTAGACTCTTTGAAGAAAATAACACAAAGGTAAAATTAATACTTCACCAAAGTTTAAAAATAACTTGTCACCAACACAAATTCAATTGTAGGTCATCTTTATTTTTCAAAGCCGTCTATAAAGCCAATAAATCAATTTGCCCTATTAACAATGTTACTTTGAAGTTCACAATGTAATTGTTCCCAAATTGCTGTCAACTGCTAAGAACAGTGGTTGAAAAATTAAAATCTTCCGTTCATTTTCGGCTTTCGGTCGATGGCGTGAGTGAAGTTAAAGGGACTGAATATTTTCACAGAAAAGAAACCTCTTAACAACCCTAACATGTAAGTAATTCTGAGTGAACTACCGACTGACAGCCATTCACTCGATGATTGACGAGCGATTAATATCCGATTAATTCCGTGAGCAATACACGCTTGTACACACATTTTATGAATCTTATAAATATTTCTATCGTAGTCAGTCGTCGAGCTAGCTGGCCAAAACTATAAATATACTCCGACTGCACAGCATGATTTTCTTTTTATTTGCAAGTTTTTAGTTATATTTTTTATGCGAATGTCTATTTAACATATAATTGGTATATATTTTTATTTTTAGAGGTGACCTCTAAAAATAAAAATATACAAAATATAAGACGAACATACAAGCATACAAACATACATATAAGATACGCACGACAACCATAACCCTTTCCTTGCAGCTGGGTATTAAAAATTATAGAGGGTTGTGGGTACCAAATTAACAATTTAGATGTACATTATAATTGTAAGGTAGATACTATATATAATGTTATTAGTTAGTCTGTTATCCCTCTAAATATAATAAGAATGAAGAAACTTGTTTTCTTTCTAAGTCGAAAATGAGTAATTACCAGTGTAACTATTACTCCTAGCGTCTGTAATTATCAAACTAATGGTACACAAGAAAAAGTCGTTAGATAGTAAAACTTCGTAATGATGACTATATTCAATGAAAAACCATCACGCGATGAAACACGTTGTGACAAACTCCATACCTAACTGTTATGAACTGTTAATCCCGATTAATTATTGTTTTTAATCAAACTGGGGCTCTACTCTGACTTGTCAAAACTAGCATGGTTGCACTGTGAGACAGGGACGGAGCTATACAGAACAAAAATAACTATCCCTTTTCTACAGAAGCACCATGACAGCGTTGACACGTTATAGTACTATGGAGAGTGAGATCTCTGTGTATGAAAAAGTGTCCGTGAAAATCTTTTAAATAAGGGTGGTGCTGCAGTAGGCACCGGGAAAACTTTTGTTACAATATTGTGAAACAATAATTTTGGGTTATGTTTACAAACTAGTCACCATACTAGTCACTAAACATATGAAAATTTCTAATTCAGCATACTTTTATCCGTTAACAACTGCGGGTTATTCCCAGTTGTCGCCACTGGTGACGCCACCACTGGCGACAAATGGGAATATTTTTCAAAAAAAATCCCAGTTGTCACCAGTGGTGGCGCCACCAGTGGCGACAGATGGGAAATATAAAGTGATACGCCTCCGGTGGGGGCGATGCTAGAGCTGAATTATAGTGATGGGGTTTCATTATTGTATCACTAACGAAGTTTTAAATAGGTATATTTTATATTTTCTTAAATAAAACTTTTACACGTTACTTGGGAAGATATATATTTTTATAAATCACAATATTTGTATTCATTGAGATTAAAACTGCACAAGTACAGTTTCCAGTACTACAACTATTACAGATCATATAATTATTTTACTTAAAACTATATTATTAGGTTCTTATCACAGATTAATCAACGTATGGCATTATGTAGTTCTTAGGTTATTTTTTTAAAACAGACTTGTATATATTAACCACAATAATTGACGTTTATAATTTTCTAAATCTACAGGTATATTATTATTACTCATTAATTTACTGCGATGTCTATCACAGATTAATCAATGCATTATTTACAATAATTGACTTTACTCTTTCGATTTAGCTAGATGTATTTAAATAGGAATTACTTAATATTATACTCTTATACAAATATATTACTGTGGTAAACAGTATTTTTTGATAAATAAAATCCGAGTAGTTTTTAAGAAAACGACTACCTACCCGTATATTAACATAATTATATTATATTCCTATTTAAATACATCTAGCTAAATCGAAAGAGTAAAGTCAATTATTGTAAATAATGCATTGATTAATCTGTGATAGACATCGCAGTAAATTAATGAGTAATAATAATATACCTGTAGATTTAGAAAATTATAAACGTCAATTATTGTGGTTAATATATACAAGTCTGTTTTATAAAAATAACCTAAGAACTACATAATGCCATACGTTGATTAATCTGTGATAAGAACCTAATAATATAGTTTTAAGTAAAATAATTATATGATCTGTAATAGTTGTAGTACTGGAAACTGTACTTGTGCAGTTTTAATCTCAATGAATACAAATATTGTGATTTATAAAAATATATATCTTCCCAAGTAACGTGTAAAAGTTTTATTTAAGAATATATAAAATATACCTATTTAAAACTTCGTTAGTGATACAATAATGAAACCCCATCACTATAATTCAGCTCTAGCATCGCCCCCACCGGAGGCGTATCACTTTATATTTCCCATCTGTCGCCACTGGTGACAACTGGGAACTAGAAGAATGGCCATTCCCAGTTGTCGCCACTGGTGGCGCCACCACTGGTGACAACTGGGATTTTTTTTTAAAAATATTCCCATTTGTCGCCAGTGGTGGCGTCACCAGTGGCGACAACTGGGAATAACCCACAACTGCTAAATTCATTCCACACCGTTTGCCTACGCTAGCGCCATTTTGGAGGGATGTTGAACTATTATTTAGTGTATAAAGTTGGACTCTGTTAAGAGCCATCTATCGGAGCGCGTGAGAAGCTCCAACCAAAGAGCAAGGGCAATACTATCGCCGAGCACCGCATCGATCACGTCACGTGATGTCAAGAAACCACAACAGATGGCGCTGAAGCACAACTATATAAACCATTGCACGGACGCTCAACGGCTCTCATTCTCATTTAAATATTCAACTAAAATATTGTAAACGCTTTATTGTTAAGTAATAAATCCCAGTATAACCATCAAAGTCGCCTGATTTACCCGTGTTGATCACAGACACACAAGAAGCCTAGGAACACAAATTGAACACGCAAACAGACTCTTTTTCAACTTTCGCCCAATATTAATCGTTCCCTTTACCTCTTCCCTTCGTACCTACGACCTCTAGACTCAGTTATTTGTTTGATGATTTTGTCTTGATATTTTTTGTGTCCAGACCATCTCGCATTTACTTCGCCGGCCCTGGCGACGCTGTCCATCCTCTGGCACCATCAGAGATACAAACGAGGCTAAAAAATCTTTATATTGTATTCAGGAGAAATGTTTTAGTGTAGCCTACATTAAATACACAGTTACATAAACTCACGGATTTTCCCATGAGGATAAAATGAAACTACAGGACGCCACCTGCTACGATCCTATATATTCCTTTTATCCTTTTTTTCCTTTTTCTTCAGTATGATTGATTGTATTGTTGTTATATGATTGGATCAGCTTGATCATTTTCATTTCGAATCAATAAGACATTATAAAGGGATCCCTTTTTTTGCATAACGTTCTTTTTCCTAATATAGTTTGGCATAACTGTTTTGGCATAATTTGTTTTGCCATAATAATTCTTTGAATTCGAAGACATGTGACATCTACCAACCCGCACTGTGCCCGCGTGGTGGATTACGGCCCATTCCCTCTCACATAGAGGAGGCCTCCGTCCCTGCAGTGGGAACATTAATAGGCTTATGATGTGATGTGATGTGATAATAATTCTTTGCCATATTTTTTTTGGCATACGTTTTATGTTGGCATAATTATCTTTAAGGCTAATTTGTTTTTGATAATTTTAATTCGCATAATGTTACTAGCCCTAATGACTATTAGCATAATATTATTAAGGCATAAAAAATAATAGGAATAACGGAACAAATTTGAGTTATTTTTACGTATTTTATTTTAGTGACAGAAACGAATCGCTGCAAAACCGACTCCACCTAGTCTTGTCTGCCCTACCCCTAGAGTGTTATTTAAAATCGCGTAGGCGCGGAGGGGCAAGGCGGCCCGCGAGTTGAGGAGCAGGTGGTGAGCGTAAAACACATCTGCTACGAGCAGCTCGCGTGGGATCGCCGGAGTCCCGCAGCGCCGGAGCCGTGACAGAAACCATGCCTGCTGCATGTTGCATGGTGCATGCTTGCTTGCATGCTGCATGCCTGCCGCATGCATGGTTTATGCTTGTTTACATGTTTGCATGCTGCATGCATTGTGTATGCTTGTTTGCATGCTTCTTACAGGAAAAAAAACCAAAAACATTTTAGGAATTAATTATGCGTAAACAAATTTATGCTTTAGAATGTTAAGCTTAAACATTATTATGAATGGAGAAATTATGCCAAAAAAATTATGCGTAAGATATGCGAAAATAATGTTATGCGTAAATATAATTAGGATGAACAAAAGTATGCCATGTTATATTATGTCTAAAGTTTTTATGCAAATGGATAGGGAACCCATTATAAAGCGGTTAATGTTACTTCAATTTGCAGGGTACAATTCACACTTAGCTGAATCCGGTAAGACTGGAAGCCGACCCCAATATAGTTGGGAAAAAGGCTAGGCAGATGATGATGATTCACACTTTCACAGGCAATACTTTAACTTAAATTTGCTAAGTAAATTATCTCATAGAGGAATACTAAAACTTTACGACTACAACTATGATTTACCTGTGCGAGCAGCACTTTTGCAATACAAGTGTGATCTATGAATTTTACTGTTAAATTGGAAGTAAATTTCACTCGTGACTGACTGACTGGATACTAGAATCGACATCTAGGTACAGTAGGCCACACGCCTGTGATACCGAAGTCAGTATAGGATGGCATCTTATTCTATTGAGAATTTTCTACGCTAGGACAACTAAAGGCCAAAGTGTTAGCACTTACCAGCGACAAATTGCGGTCGAGTGTACTTACCAACCTAAATTAATTTCAAGATTCCCGAACATATATTTCGACTCGGATCGCAGTCGTTGACCGTTCTTAAGTGTTTTTGTATCATCACGTTAATAACGCTCATCAATGAAAAAGGTTGTTTTAATGAAACCAATTTAACCGAAATGCTGGTTTATTAGCCGCTCGTGGTTAATAATAAAGCACCAAGGTTAAATAAAAAACTATTGTTTTAAACATAAACACAAATAACATTAACATTATCCACGCATGGGAAAACCTAGTGTCTAACCTAACAAATAATTTTAATTGTTTCTTTATGTATGTAATAAATTCAAATACATTAATATTTCTCTCTGAATACTGATTCGTTTACTAAAATATATTTTGCCAATAGAAAACTATAATATAGCCTAGTGCAATGATCAGTTCTTGTGGGAAAACCTTCTTCGCGGAAACCGCAGGAAGTAGCTAGTAACTGTAGTACTTACTGGTAAGGTTCACCTTGCCTGATGAATGAATTAAAAATCCTACTACTACTAACTAATATCATTAAGGTGAAAGTTTGTAAGTGTGTTTGTATATTTGTTATAGAATAGAATAGAAGACTGGCCAAGTGCGAGTCGGACTCGCGTACGAAGGGAGTCCGACTCGCACTTGGCCATACCATTATCGCAAAAAACGGCAAAAAAATCACGTCTGTTATTGTATGGGAGCCCCCCATAATTTATTTTATTTTAATTTAATCATTATTATTTTTTGAAGTGAATATACAACTAAATATTCTGTGAATATTTCAAGCGTCTACCTGTTGCCGTTATTCATATCGAGCAAAAAACGGCAAAAACATCACGTTTGTTGTATGGGAGCCCCCCTTAAATATTAATTTTATTCTGTTTTTAGTATTTGTTGTTATAGCGGCAATAGAAATACATCATCTGTGAAAATTTCAACTGTCTAGCTATCACGGTTTATGAGATACAGCCTGGTGACAGACGGACAGACAGACAGACAGACGGATCGTGAAGTCTTAGTAATAGGGTCCCGTTTTTACCCTTTGGGTACGGAACCCTAAAAAACATTTATTCGACACAGACACAACAAAACAATAATAATCACAAAAGTAACAGAAGAATAGTAAAAAAAGTACAAACAGGGTTTAAGAATTACTGCGCCTGTGAATTGTTACTCTTTGACGCAAAAACTCCTGTACGGATCTGGATGTTTGGCACAGAGATAGATTATAGTCTGGAATAGCTTATCGATACTTTTTATCCCGAGAATATGTTCCCTTTGCCCCATCCAGGGGACATAGGACATTAAGTCAAGTAAGTCATGTTCCCTTGTTATAATTTTCGACATTCACGCGGGCGAAGCCACTGGCAGAAGCTAGTTTTATTATAAGCCCGTCTTGTCCCTTTGCAGGGCAAAGGTTTTCCTTCCGTCTTTCCACTTCTCCCCTCCCAGTCTAATGCGATCGCGAATAACAATAAACTTCAATGACGACTGATGTCGAACTCACGCATTGTTATTTTTAGAATGGATATAATGGAGAAATAATCGCACCCCTATGTGTCTGAAAGACACCGCACCCATCACTTCGCCATTCTTCTATTAAATGCGGGTCAAGTAAGAAGCGCTTAGGTAGTTACGTAAGTTCTGTAGAGCAACTCAACCTACATACGAGTATTTAGAGGTTTAAGAACTTAATGGAATATTGTAAAGATATAAACACGAATTCGTGTCTATGTATATCTTAAGCCGGGTATCGACATTGCGAGGCTGCCTCGCGAGGCTGCTCATCTGGTGCTCGCATTGAGCTGGCAGTCGAGAAGCTGCGCTCAGCTTCCGTCTACTCAGTCAAGATCCTACGAAGCGTCAGTATACAAAATTGCGAAGTTCATCTCTGTCCTCTATGACGCGAGCGCGCGAGGAAATTCATATGCGTCCCTTCAACTGAGCAGCTCACACTGAGCACCTTTCGAGCACAGTCCATCTTTGTTGCAAGCGTAAAAATATCAAATTAATTATTGCCAACACAGAAAAATCACTTGGTGCACTCAATTAAATATAAAGATCGCTAACAATTGTTTCGCACATTGACTAGCAACTTTGATTGCTCGTTAATATATTCGGTGAATTGAGTATCAAATTTAAAACATTGGTTCATTATTCAATATTACATCAAAGGTCCTTCGAAATCATTCTTCTTCTTCTTCGTTTCGCTCTTGACAGAGCGGCCGTGGTCACGATGAAGTTTGTCCAATCGCTGGTGTTGTAACTCGCCGCACGATCTCTCCATTTGGCTCGGTTACATGAAAGTTTGGCGCACGCATTTACAGGACCACCAACGGCGTACTTAATTTGATCAGTCCACCTCATCGGTGATCTCCCGCATGGCCTGTTATCGTCCACTCTGCTCTGCACCACTAAGCGCTCAATGGAGTCGTTATTCCGCCTCGAGACATGGCCAAAGAATTTCAGTATTCGAGACTGTACTACTGCTGATAGACGCTCTTTGATGCCGAGTTATTGGAGTATGGAGACGTTTGTGCGGCAAATACTAAATGTCTCAGCTGCTAAATAAATAAATATGGAGAATACAAGCGAACGGAAGAGCCTGACCTTAGTAGCTTTGGATATTCGCGATTCTTCCATACCTTCATTAACTTGTCCATTGCCCATCTAGCCATCGACATTTAGCACTTCACCCCATACAAGCAACTGCCATTGCCTACAATCATAGCGCCAAGATATATGTAGGATTGCACTGTTGACAACCTGTGCCACACCCGGCGAGTTGTTGTTGCTACGGTCCACAATCATTATTTTGGTCTTACTCCGATTGATCTTCAACCCAAATGCAAGACTCACACGCTCCATTTTAAGGAATAGTTCCTCCATTTGCTCAGGACTAGTCGCAAACAATGTTGTGTCACCGGCGTAGCGAAGGTTCGCAATTTTGTAGCCACCAATTGCAACACCATCAGTCCAGTCTTCGAGGGTGATCCGCGTAATGAACTCTATGTAGATGATAAATAAAAATGACGATACGATACATCCCTGGCGGACGCCCGCACTGGGATGGAAGCTGTCCGAGACGTGGTTATCTGTCCGCACTGATGCAGTTCCTCCTTTGTTGAATTCTCTAAGAAGGTGCACAAGATGTTTTGGTGTACCAATTTCCAGTAGCGTCTTCCATAAGGTTGGCCATTTCACAGACTGAAACGCTTTTGAGAAATCAACAAAACAATTTCAACAAGCTGACCTACCTAGGTCGGCTTGTTCAATTATCGTGCCTTCTCGATGAACTGACGAACAATGAAAATATGCTCCCGAGTTCCTTTTCCCGTCACAAACTCTGCTTGTTCCTGTGCAATTTCTTTCGACAGGTGCGCCTTCAGTCGTTCGTTTAGGATGTGCAACAGTATTTTGCTTGCATGGCTGATCAGTGCATTCAGACGGTAATTGCAAAATTTTTTGTTCCAGCCCTTTTTGTGGAGAGGAATGTAAACTATGTGAGCCCATTAAGACGGCTATTTTACTGCTTACCAAATCTTTCATATTGCAGACCATTCGAGCATTGGGGGAACGCGGCGTCCATATCTTTCATATATACCCCCAATGCTCAAATGGTCTCAATGGGAATGGCATCAGAACCCGTAGCCCTTCCATTCTTCAAGTGCTTAATGATAGCTCTCATTTTGGACTCAAGAATGTCTGGTTCTAGTGTATCATTCTCAGGTTCTGTAGATGTAAAGGCTTCCGACTGCGGACCTTCAAACAGCGACCCACAGTAACATCTCCAAGTCTCGGCAATCTGCTCCAATTCACTGACCACTTCACCATTACCGTCTTCAATGGGCCAGATGTTTCTCTTGATTCATATCTACCTGCGTCAGCTTCAATCTCCTCACATATTTGGCGCAGATAGGCATTATGGTCATGTCTTCATTGCCTCTGGATCTGTGCAGACTTTTCATTCAGGGCTTTAACGCTTGCACCGACTGCTTTCTGTTTTCACCGTTCCTCAACAAGCGCAAAAGTGCCGTCGCAGTTGGTGTTTTTGATCCTGAGACCGCCAGCTCTATAAGAGACTTTGCCGTGTTCCAAAGTTTTTCCGGTGGTTCGCTATCGAAATCTGTGTTTGTCCATTTAGCCCAGTTGTTTTCACTATAGAATTGAATTTTGGAACATCTGTCACTTCTTGCCTTCCTGTCTGATTTTCGAGGTCTCTGGCAGCCGTTAATTTAAGTTTAAAGTTTGCTATCGGAAGTTAGTGATTTGATCCGCAGTTAGCGCCAGGTAGAGTATGGGCAATCGTAACAGATGACCTCCACCGCGATCGAACCAGAATATAGTCAATCTGGTTGCGGTATTTTCCATCGGGTGATGTCCAAGTGAATAAATAGCCTTCGAGGGTGGTGTTGGTAGAAGCTATTCGTTATGACTACGTAATTTAAGGATGCAAATTGTATTAGCCTGTCACCCCTGTCGTTCCTAATACCCAGTCCAAACCTTCCAACGCACCTGCCAAGATGCTCAGCATTTGCTCCAACTTTGGCGTTAAAATCACCCAGGATGACAAGAAGCTCTCTGTTGGGCATTTTGGCTATGGTGGCTCCTAGTTCAGAGTAGATTCTCTCTATGACTTCTTCACTTGCAGTGCTCAGATTCACCGGCGACGCTTTCAGCTTAATGCTGAAATCCGGTCGCTTACTGGCTCGTAACCTATCACGCTATTTCTCCGCTGCATGGGAATTAAAAAGGCTACACCGGTCTGGCTGTTTTTTTCGTGGCCCGAGAAATAAACGACATGGTTGTCAGTTAGGAAGTGTCCGTTGTTTTTCCAATGTGAATGTGTTTCACTGAGTCCACAGATGTATATACCACTTCTTCCAACTTCTGTTTTAAGAATGGTGAGTTCCCCGGGAATAAGTAGGCCGCGTATTTTCTATGTCCCTATCGCCTGGGTTTGTCCAGGAGATTCCAGTAATTGAATTTACATGGAGAGCCTGCTCTCCTATTAATCCATAGCCGGTAAACAACTTCACACCGTGCACCCCGCACGCAGCACGGCGCTGGTTGCTAAGCGGTTTGCATGGTGATCGTTCTCTATGAATTGCTACTTTCATGATGACTTAAATCATTCTTAACCATAGCAATGTAAGTATTTTACAAGAATCTGCTTTATCGTTTTGTTCATTCGTGCATTTAGAGTTGCCATCCCTAAAAATATACCATATAATTAACAATTCTACTAATCTATTAGATTTATACCAGATTGTGAAACATAATTTTCTACCATTTGTAAACAATTGTTAAATTGTTTTACGTATCCTAACTAATCATTTAAATCTAAACAGTGGTTCGTTTTGGCAATTCTGTTCAATAAACAGTATTATTTTATAGTTTTGTTTTAACATTGTTTTTAATCATAATCAGTCAACATGAGTGCAGCAATGGCATCTCATCATGAATCTAAGCATAATAGGGCATTTAAGAGATTATCAGATGCTGTCACCTGCACTCGCAATTCTTTAAAAGATTCTAGTCTTCTATCGTGTTTCGAAACATGGTGTTTAGAATCCCTTGTGGATGCATTCAACGATTCTCACATTAAGCTTCTAAGTGAGTACAGGGGTCTTGGTAGAGAGGAATGCATTCTCAAGCAAACAACATATCAAGAGCAGGCAAATGACGTGTCGTTTGAAGTCCTAGAAAGTCAGCGTAAACTTTTGCTTGACAACAATCATCAGGTTATGCCTTCAGCTTCTTCATCATCAATTGAACTTAAGAAACTAACAAAATTACCACCTATCCAATTACCTAATTTCTCGGGTCAATTTAAAGACTTTCCAGGTAGCATTAGCTTATTCAATACTTTGGCATACTAGGTCAGACATTTAAAATGTGGAATGTTTTAATATCTGGTCAATTCCCTTTCAGAGGAACCAGTTAATCTTATTCGAGCTTACCCTATACCAGTTGCAAATTATATCAGTGCATATTAAGCTCTTATGAACAGATATACCAACAAGCGTTATCTGGCATTTTGTGTTGGGAGCAAATTTGTAGTTTAAAACAAATTAGTACCGATTCAGTGCAGAGCCTGCGCACCTTTTTAGAATCTTTCAATGTTCTGTAGATTTACCTATTTCCAATTGATCTTTTATTTTATTTCACTCTCTTTTAACAAAAGTTGATAAACAGCCACGTCAGGCTTTTGAATTATCATGCTGATTTCCCACAGATTAGTCAACTTAAAACATTTTTACTAGAAATATGTAATGCATTAGAGCGTTCATCTCTTTTCATATCCCAATTGCATGAACATATTATATTAGTTGTCAGGTAAACACTAAAATAACAACAGTAATAATAATATTAAAATGAATAACAATTTAAATTTTAATAAAAATAAATCACAAATAAATTAATAACCCTTCTATTGATGTTAAAGCAAACTCCCAACACAATAGATTGTGTAGTTTGCAAAGAAAAGCATGCTATTTACAATTACTGTAAGCAGTTCATTTCTAAAACACCTCAAGACAAATTGTAAAGAAGCTTCCACTTTGTTTTAATTGTCTGCGACCAAACCATAATATTTCAAATTGTTTGATAGATCGGTCATGTAAAACATGCCATAAGCTACTTATTACATTTTCCGACATCAAAAAACACGTCATACCTATCACGACGATGTCGATTATTTCCACTAGCGTGTCTCATTCTTTTACTCTTCCTGCCACAGCAGTAGTGCAAGTATAAAACAAGCATAACACTTTTGAAAAAGTTAGGGTCTTGATCGATCCGGGTAGTCAGGCCCATATCATTTCTACTGCTTGTGTGAGGCGATTAGGCCTGCCTCTTTTTAGGTTGAATTTTCATCATCCTATGTTGGGAATTGTTGATACCGTTTCAAACCAATCAGGCAGTGTAGTTTATACAGAATTTCACCCATTGGGGAAATCGTGACCGTCCTTCAAAATTGGAGAATTTGTGGTGACATACACATGTAGTCAATATTAAAGATTATCTTCATATAGGAAATCTCAAACAAAAGAACAAAGAAACTAAAAATAAAACAAGAATTTAGGTACAAGCAATGTTTTATATTTAAAAAGAAACTACCTAGTAAGCAACTGATCACTTTATTTAAATATAAATATCCACCTAGTCCATATCAACAACAAAGAATAAAGTAAGTAATTTCAATAAAAAAGTTTTATAAAGTGTTGTTTGTGTCAGACTTCCTGTACCTAAATCGCTCACGCCAACGAGTAAATATCTTATTTATCGATACAAACTATTTTATAGTCTTAAAAGAATACATCTTTTAAGACTACAAAATAGTTTGTAAGATTTTCTATGTAAAAATAATGCGGTAATAAATCACAGACGAACAGCTAGGTTCAGATGCATCTACATATTATCAACATAGGTTTAAAACAAGGAGCAGGATTGCCAGTTCTCTCGGTAGTTTAGCGAGGCAGTATTTCAGATCACGGCTCGTTGGTTCGGACGCCATCGAACACGTATAATCTGTCGTCTGAGCCGCTGAGATGTGTTATAGCTTGAAACTCGGACAAACTAACAGCATCTAGGATATAAGTCCCTGTTCCTAGTCCCCTAGTAACAAGATATTTGATACCGTATCACGTTCCAATAAAGATGTCATTTCTAAAATCCTCCTGGGAACTTAAAAATCTGGAAAACATCTATTCGAGCGAACAAAATCGCGCATCTTCGCGTGAATAATACAGAAAACATTTCGAAGCTTACAGCTCTTAAAAGTTTTCTTCAATAACGTAAAAATAAGGGCTTTTAAAATATATAATCTTGTCTGAATTGGCTTGTGACGATCACTATAGCTGCAGCGATAAAGAATAAATTTCATTCGGTGACGTCACAGCTCTTCAGTATTTATTTTGAGTACAAAAATCAGGAAAATGTAACATAATATACTCGAATACAATATTATTGCCACTATATCAAAGTCTCGTCTAAGAATAGCCGATGTCACATCGCGTGGGTGAATAATTCTACTAACAATAATAAAGAAATGTCTGTTGCCAAAATACACGAGAAACGTAAAAACTTTTTACTACAGTATGTCGTAATTATAGTCCCGCTACTCCTACTCTACTATTATACGCAGAGTCGTAGCTTAAATTACCTGCTACGAATTCATCTACAATTGTTATCGCGCGTGAGTGCTACGTCACATCGTAGCGATTCGCCTAGCCTTTACGGTAGGAACCTACGTGGCTAGGCGAAGCCGTTGCTAGGTGAAGCTGTAGCTAGGTTCTAGTTGTAGTTAGCCTGTAGCGTAGTCGGCTTTGTGCCGGCTGCTTTGGCCAGTGCTTCCACGATTAGTCGATCATATACGATTAAGGCTAGGAGGAAATCGTGCATCAAATCCACTGGTTGGGGCTTTAGTCTATTTAGAACTTTTTAGACGATTTCTAAAACATCTGCTGTAGAGAGCTAACTGTTACTAGAAAGGTTACTTTTGTTTAAGATTTAGCTCTGTGTTTGAATTGGATTGAATGTTATTCAAACAAAATAACAAAAAAAAAACTGTCGGAAGTGAACAAAAATAGCCAGAATTCGTAAAGTATTGTAATTACTGAGTTATTCAATTCGGTAAAAAACCAACAAGTAATTATCTGTCTGCATATTTATAACGACTATTAATCGGATTTTTAACAAAAAGAACAACGTAGTTGTAACATAGTGGTTTTTATTGGGATTCTTAAGAGTAAACAAACTCTTAAGAATCCCAATAAAAACCACTATAAGGATTTATCGACGGTACCTACAACATCTTTTAAATGTACTGAGATGAAACATCGATTTAATCAAGAGAGTATTTTTAGCAAAAAATAAACGACACTATTGCTTCTTATAAATATTTTTATGTCAATTGAAATCAGCAGACTATTTAGTTGACAGGTATCCTGGTTGATGTTATTACAATAAGACCGGTCAAGTGCGAGTCTGCCTCGCGCACCGATGGTTCCTTACAAACAGCTACATTCGCCAGAACAATTAGGTTATATAACTGAAGTTCATAAAAACTATTGTCCTCATACATCAACATATGTCACAGTTACTTTATCAACTGCAAATATATATATAATCCCATTTTTAGGGGTCCCTACCCTAAGTGTCCAAACGGAGCCCTATTTATTTATTAAAACTTCATGCACCATAAAGGTACATAGGTGGTCTTAAGGCCGTACCCTGACCAAAAAATCAGCATGAGATATGAGCATTCCTATTGGCCTAGCGGCACCGGTGGCGCATGAATTACAGTAGTGAATACGCCCAGATTTTAGAATAAAATCTTTATAAAATCGAATATTGGTCTTTTGAAAAAAATAAAACGTACAAAATGTTCGTTATCAAATTGTCTATCCATTAGTGTTAGTATAAAAAATAATTAATGAACACTTTACGAGGAGATGCATGCTATCAATAATTATTTCACATTTTTATGGTTTTGTTGGAAGGAGATTAGTGACATATATACCTCTTTAAAAAAAAAGTGTACTACCATTGTAGAGTCAACATTATGTAGAAATATAATGTATTTTTATTAATTGATATTTCTTTTTAAATAAACAGTAGATAGCTCTTAAAAACTGCACAAAATTCGACTAGCGCGGCGTTTTACTCACGTGTCTGTCTGTCGGTCTGTCTATCCATCGTCTGTCACACAGGTTTTATAGCCTAACGGTTGGAGCTACAGTCTCAAAATTTTCACATTATAAGCATCTTGTTGACCCAAAGCCATACGAATTGTCAAAAAATATTTTAAATGTTTTTAAGAGGGGCTCCCATACAGCAATAGCTCTGAAACAAAAATTTGCTTACCCCATCGAGTAGGGTATCGATGTTTAGAACTTGTAGATAAATACATTATTTTTTATTTATAAAAATGTTGGAAACATAAGCTAAGCTTTTTTTTTTTACAAAATTTTGTTCCGAAGAATTTTTAACCTCGCATTGACGAAAGACGTCCACTGCTGGACATAGGATAGCTTTTGATTCCCTTCTTAGTGTCAAAATAGCCGGCAAAAACGGCCGTAAGTTCTGATTGCGTTGAAATTTCTAAAAGTAAAATTTTTTCATAGCTCTAAAAGATTGCAGATTATATTTCAACTTGATACCTCCACTCGTTGTTGAGAAAAAGGTCTTGACAGATGGAAATATAGACAGACAATGAAGTGATCTTATAAGGGTTCCTTTTAGAGGAACGGTACTCTAAAATTAAGTCAAAAGAAGTGTATCTAAAAAAATGACTGATTAAAACTTGATTATGTCAAGAAAAAACCTTCTATGAAGAAAAAAAAACTAGGTACAGCGGCTGTTACACGTGTCCCAAAAAAAAAAATTTAATGGCGTCTAGTTTTAAATTGATAATGTTAAATAAAAATTAATAATCAATATTAAAGAAAGTATGGCAGTTATTTGACACCAAAACCCTGTAAATAAAAATGAAAATTCAATGGTGTAATGTGGGTTTGGTATGCTCCACCGCCTAACTCTCCGCAAAATCTCTATTCATGCCGCGAAAATCTATATTCTCTGTTCATAATATTATGCTACGGTAAATCGCTTTCCGAAACTTCGAATCGTTTAGTAGTAGTAAGCACTCATAACCTGCAGGTAATACTTACCAGAAATATCAGTAATACCACAGATAATATAATACTAGCATACGGATGCCTTATCCCATACAAAGAAACCGTGCCGACGTAACTAGCGTTTTTCGTCTGATTAATCTTTTATTTTTTTTGTACATCGAACGCGTTCTGTTCTGTTTCACGGTGATAGCTATAGATGGTGTTAGCAGCGACTTGCAAGTAAAAAGGTTCTAGGTTCGTGAATATTTTTTTCTTTAAATACAGTGAAGGTTCGTTTTATAGTATTTTTCTGCAAGTTTTTACAGCTTTTTGCACCAAAATGTGTAACAATGCAAATTTTAACAATCGAGTGGAATGCCTCAGAAATTTAAAAATGCGCCATCAATTGGCTTCAATTTTAAATGATCCGTTCAAATAATCTTTGAAATGTGAATTAAGAGCCCAATATTCCATAATTTTGTACTTAGGAGAGTTGATTAAACAAGAACATACAATTTTTATGTTCAATTCCAGAAAATATTAATTTTACACACATTCAATAACAAATAGGTGCATATCGCGCCATCTAGTGAGATTTATTTGAACCAAATTTTCTTTCTTAGCAATGAGACCCCGTGGCCGTGGTTATACCTTGGCTTCCTAGTAGTGCCCACGTTCTACGTATATTCTGAATACTATCACAGAGCATAGACACTCCTCTTTGGCCGCTGCTAAAGATGGCACTGTCAAAACCTTTCATATGAACCAAGCGAGGCACAATTAAGGCCTGCGACAATTGTTACTTATGTCTATGGCAGCCTACACTTGTGCTCAGTGGAATTGCGCGTTTAATTGTGAAACCTGTGTGACAGACCGTCGACCGACAGACAGACACGTGACTGACAGCAATAGGGCTCCGTTTGGACACTTCGTGTAAGGAACCCTAAAAAGCACCAACTGGAGTAAATCCTCTACTTGTTACTGAGAAACGATAATAAACAAACACAAAAAGGTAAACATAATAATGACCAGTTTATCGTATATAATAAAATACTGCATAAATTAATTCACAAAACTACCGTCTTTACATTCGGTTTGATTTTATTTTGAGTAACTTCCTGATAAGTTTCTTTATCTTTTATTTCTTATAAAACCGGTAACTGCTTCACTTCTTCTGTCCTGTCCATTTAAATGTCAGAATATATTTTCTCAAAGACTAAGCAATAAACTGTATTCTGAATGTTAATGTTTTAGATGGTATAATTTAACTAAAACTACGTAACTATTCACTGCATAAACACTGGAGAAATCTGTGTTATTCGTTAATGTTCGCTATCCATCATGTTATAAGCACTAATTTTGTATAGCACACTTAACTAACTAGGGGTCTGTGAATAGGCAAGCGTGCTCCGTCGTCGACCACATTATCGCTTACCATCAGGTGAGATAGTGATTAAATGAAATAAAAGAAAGAAAGAAAAGAAAGTCTGCCTAGCCTTTTCCCAACTACATTGGGGTCAGCTTCCAGTCTTACCGAATTCAGCTGAGTACCAGTGTTTAACATAGAGCGACTGCCTATCTGACCTCCACAACCCAGTAACTGGGTAACACGGTACCCCTTGGCAAGACTGGTGACAGATCTCAGGCTTCTGACTACCCGTAACGACTGTCAAAGATCTTCAAATGACAGCCGGGACCAACGGCTTAACGTGCTTGCCGAGGCACGGAGGAAACTCGGTATGTTGAAAATGGTCACCGATCTACGGACCGACCTCGTCAAGCGTTGCTTAACCTTGATGATCGACCAGTGCGGCTGTTATTATTTAGCCGCGAGCTCCTCGCAATTCATTACTTAATAATAAATTTAAATATGGTATTGAAAAAACATGCAAGCCTTAGCTCAAACCTATTATATAAACCACGTTCTAGCTTTTTACAGTCTTTACTGTCCGTTCCAATGTCAAAAAAGCATGAAAAAGGTGCTGACATTCCTACATACGTACTGACAACCAACTCTTTAATATGTTAAGTGTTTTTTGGCACCGAAATGAAAAATATGAAATCTTCTTATTTCGTTTTCTAAAGAAAACAATATCTCCGTAAGGGCGACAATGGCATGCATTTTCCGTTTTCCATAGTTCTATAGCACCTACTAGTTCTGGATAGTAGGTATAATTGATTTGAGCTTTAATATCTTCATGCTCCGTTACCTTTACGAGCTGGGCATAACTCGTAAGTTTATGTATAGGTACCTGAAGCCATATTTGATTTGGTACTATTCCGTTATTAAATGGGAACATTGTATGGGATTGTGTCGGCGAAACCCAGATAAAACCTGAGAGAGAAATAAAGACACTAACACATATAGGTATTCTAAGTAATTGCCTCCACTCGACTCAACCTCATATCATCCAGTGAATAAACTCAGCACTCAAATTGACAGTTAGATATCGCTTGTTATTAGTTAACATTTCGCCCTCCACTCGAAAATCGTGTAGAGTGACGGAAACTTCCTTCAAAAAGACATATGTATCATCATCATTTCAGATGCTTGATGAAGGCCTATGTCCAACAGTGGACGTCTTAATATGTATAGTCAAAGTAATTTTGAAAAAAGATCTAAAAACTTATCTGTGGCTTAATGATTGGAAAGTTAAGAAAATATCAATCAACTATTATAAACTTTCAAAATTAGGGAATGTTACTTCAATGTTATTTAGTAGCTTTAATTAAACACGATTCAATTTAATTATGTACGATATGGGCTACTGAAGTGTTATTAATATAATTATATAAAAGTAATTAACTTTTTAAACAGAATTAACACGCTTCTTGAACGGGAGGTTTCTTTGTAAAGTTAGAAGCCTGTTACAATAGAAAAATATACTGACTTGTCTTATTAAATATATTCCAAATATAAGTTATTATATTATGTTACGGAAATAGATTGTTAGGTACTAACTCGTTGAATGTATTATCCAACAACATTCATTTTATTAATTAAGTGAAAATAGTAAAGCTTCTCGTCAGATATTCATTCTTTAAGTAATTACTTCTAAATATTTTGGAGTCTTTGAACTTTTGGAAATCCATTCTATCTCAAGTCGTCAAATTCTTAATGATCTTGAAGCAGTTTTCGAAGATTGCAATAGCACCCAATATTAATCCGAAGCAGGCGCGGATCCAGGCTTTTACTCAGAGGGGGGGAGAGTCGTAGAAAAAAAATCAGTGTTTGCATTTCAGATCGGATTGATAACCATGAATTGTTTTACAGCTACCCTTTTTGATGAAATTGATGGCTTAAAACGTTTCTGCACATGAGCGAGCGAAGGGAGCTCGAAAATTTTGCCTTTCTCAATGATAAGATTATTAAGATTCCACACACACACATAACCACAACTACCACGAAGTATACAACCTTCGTAACAGTCTGAGGCGTCTTCTTACTTTTATTTCACTTCCCTTTTTTTGCCCCTTTGATAATTTGTATTCTGTTAAAAAAAAAACTTGTATCCATGACTGATCTGAAGTTCAAAAAAATTGATCACGAAATTAGCAAGTTGATGAAAATTTTAAGTTCTGAAACTTTCAGAATGTGCTTGCTGCGAACAATTTCATTAATGAAAATTAATTAGTTGCGTAAGTACCCGGGTCCTATTAGTTTTTTTAGGGAAATGGATAATGCATTCAGGAGAGATGGTCATAGAGATTCACGCTGACATTGACCTTAGCAGTATTAAGGTGAGGACAGACACGCGCGGCGTCGGGCGCGCGGATGTTTTCAGTCGCGATTTGTCCGCGCCGCAACTCCGTCGTTCGGGCGACGCACAAGCGCCCAGTTTCCGCGTCTACTGTTCAAGTGTGTGATTTAACGTAAAAATGATTGTGTTGAACTGTTAATAACAAGTTACTCTACATACACGACAAGATCGGATTGTTGAGATTTTTTCCATGTGGATGCTGTGAATTTTCAAAGTATGTATTAAAATATGTTGTTGTTCGTTGTACTTAATCAAACTTTAATTTGTGTTTTGCTGTCATTTATTTAAATTAAAAAGTAAATATTTGGTAAAACTTCTACTTCCATGTGCTTAATTTTTTTTGTTTACTATTTTTCTTCTTTTATTCATATACGTAGCTGTAACGTATTTCTTTATCGTGTTCGTCAATGTTAAATTCGTCAAGCGAACTTTTACATAACTTGATATGCCTAACTAAACAATCTACAAAAGAGAATTCGCATATTAACTTATTAATGCATAAATCCATTAGGTAATAAATAATCCCCATTTTATTGGATAGCATATTAACTGCAAAATTTAGCGCGTTCCAAAGTTTGTGCTTTTCACTTTGTTCGTTCCTAATTAATAATTTAACATTAAATTTATAAATTCAATGAATTAATAAGGTTAATTTAAAGACAATTCGGTCATTTCGGTGGTTGACAGTTAAAAGTTTCACACATGAATAATTCAAAAATGAAATGAGTTCCTACGTTTTCATAAATGAGTTGTTAATTAGTAGGTAACAAATTCAACAGCAATTGTCTGTATTGAATATTCCGGGGATATACATGAAACCATTCGTGCGAAAATCGAAATGACTTCAAAACCATAATCGTGATTCATGGAAATTTCTTAAACGAATTATTGTTATGAGAGCTGGGCGACAAAATTGTTGATTTCACATACTTGCCTCGTTACTGCTGGAATGGGTGTTTCTTTTTATGATAATTTTGTACTTGTTTACTTTTACTTTTAAATTGAACTGGGACATAAAAACATTAAAAAATAATTGCAATATTTGAATACCTCAATTGTAATTTATACATATCAACATTCAACCAAATAATAATAATTATTTGATTATCATTATTTCATTTCCTATAAGTTATAATACACTTTTTTAAATACTGTTAATCTTAGGAACAATGGTCATTTTAGTGTAAGGTATATTCCTAAAACACAAAATCTTAATTTCTTCAGTTACCAATGGATTCTTTGAAATGCCGACCTAAATGTACCAACTGCGAATAGTAGAGCTTTTATAAGCTCTTGAGTTCTGTTAACCTTTTGGATAGATCTTGCGAAGCGGTCGCAGGTTTCCAATAATATTATTTTCGTGATAATGCTTGCATCTTATTAAGAAAAATCTATACTAATATTACAAAGAGGTAAAGTTTGTGACGTTGTAAGGGGTAATCTCTGGATCTACTGAACCAATTTTTAAAATTCATTCACCAGTAGAAAGCTACATTATTCCTGAGTGTCATAGGCTATAATATATTTTCAAAAAATTAGAGATCCTTATGAAAATTGCTATAATGTAATCCAAGGTAGCAAAATATTGCCTATAAAATTCATTCTAACTATTGATGACAGATTAAAATTAGTAGGTAGGTAGGCAGGGTAGGCAGGTTAGGCAGGGTAGGCAGAGTAGGCAGGTTAGGCAGGGAAGGCAGGGTAGGCAGGTTAGGCAGGGTAGCCAGTGGGTAGCCAGTTGACGGGAGCGAAGCCCCGGGGGTCAGCTAGTACTTAATAAAAACATTCACACACAAATACCTACATTTTATAAAAAAAAACCATCAAATACATAAAATTAGCCTCAGAAATTCAAATGATATACAATTATACTCACCAAGCACCAACTATAACAAAAAAATAATGTACGAAGGTGTTGCATTATAATAAACTACTAAATAACATAAAAAATGCAAAATCTATGTCAATAAGTAGAGTCTGGCAAACGAAAGTAGAGACTGAAAGACGAAGATGAAGAAGATGAACGGCTGTGCAGTCGGAAGATACATCTGGTTTTGGCCAGCAAGCTCGCGCATATGTATCCTCCGACTGCACAGCATGATTTTCTTCTTGTTTATGTCTTTTTAGTTCGCTTTTTTTTAAATTTGACGCGCTTTTTCAGTATCTACTTTCATTTGCCAGACTCTAACACTTAAAATTACATACCACTTCTAGTTGCGCGCGTTCTGTGTATATTTACGTTGTGGCTGTGTTAAATTCTTAGCGATTATCCTACACTTTAAGTTTTTTAGGGTTCCGTACCCAAAGGGTAAAAACGGGACCTTATTACTAAGACACCGCGATCCGTATGTCTGTCTGTCTGTCATTCTGTCACCAGGCTGTATCTCGTGAACCGTGAGAGCTAGGCAGTTGAATGTTTCACAGATGATGTATTTCTGTTGCCGCTATAACAATAAATACTAAAAACAGAATAAAATAAATATTTAAGTGGGGCTCCCATACCACAAACGTGTTTTTTTGCCGTTTTTTGCGATAGTAGTACGGAACCCTTCGTGCGCGAGTCCGACTCGCACTTGGCCGTTTTTTTTTATATTGTAATTCTTTTTGCCAAAACTGTACGCAAATCAATGCGACCAAGTGCGCAATTACGGGGTATCGTTTCCATTCAGGTGAAACAATATTCAAATTATAAACATTTGAATGTTGTTTACCTTACAAAATTGCTTCTGCCGTATTTAATTAGATCGACAAATGAACTGTTTTCGAGTAAATATAAATTAATTAAAACCAAAGAGCTCTCGCAGACGACATATGAAACTGTTGTATTTGGAAGTACTACCGACGTTCGTACGAACAACTTATTAAACAACAGATCTCAGTCTTTGCCTTTAATGTGATCCAAATTATTAAAATTTTAATAATATGGGTAAGTAGATACAAAAAAAAGGAGCAGTGGTGGCCCACTGGTAACGGCCGCGAATTACAAGTAGTAGGTGGAGGATTCGAATCCAATCACAGGCGCTTTACTTTGTGTAAAATATTTCATCACAACTGCTCTCAAAACGGTGAAGGAAAACATCGTGAGGAAACCGGCATGTCCTAGAACCAAAAATTCGAAGACACGTTACATCCACCAACCCTCACTGAGCCCGCGTGGTGGATTTAAGGTCCAATCGTGGGAACCCCGTGGGAACATTAAAAGGTTGATGATGATGATGAACAATGATGGTGATA
Organism: Orthosia incerta; assembly: GCA_948252205.1. Taxonomy (NCBI): domain Eukaryota; kingdom Metazoa; phylum Arthropoda; class Insecta; order Lepidoptera; family Noctuidae; genus Orthosia; species Orthosia incerta. Next base: position 20,801,020 of record OX411753.1, on the reverse strand, counting down.
TAAAATGAATACGAGTAGCTATAGGAAATTAATTTATTTTACCTTATTCAAAGAACTGGTAGATCAAAGTCCGAGGTATATTATAATCTAACGGTTTTAAAGTAAGTAGGTACTCGTATAAAGTGAAATGCCGATTTACAGACGTCAACTGAATACCCACTCATTTAAATATAGGTAAAGTCTTTGAGTCAAAAGTTGTAGATTTCATTTACGGCTAACAATAAAATTGTTTCACACTTAACAAAAGGAGCGGAAGTGAAATTAAAGTACATTCTTGATTAGAACTTCATCTTTGAAAATTTAAATAAAAGGAAATAACGGTCCTACAAACCCTATCCTATTATCTTGAGGACTCAAATAAAGACGAAATTCTGTTCTTGTCTTAATTAACCTAGATCAGTGATTCTCAAATTGGAAAACACGGACGTTCGCCGAACGTCGAACAACCCGTTGGCCAAGTTCGCCAAGGCCTTCGTTTTTCATTGCAATAATTTATTATTATTTATTTATTATTTTTATTACATCGCTGACAGCAGTGAAAGAAAACATCGTGAGAAAACCTGGACTTATAGTTGGTTTATTATAAGTATTGCTCCATTTGTGTAATTGCTGCAAGGCGTTCCAGTGCGAGGATATAAACAAATAAATAAATATAATAACATTCAGGCTTGTCACTATATTACAATCAAGTTGATTTGACTAGGTCAGGGATTACATATCCTTAAATTTAATTTAGCCATATGTTGTTTATTTTCGTATCCGGAAGAGACTACCAGCTTGTATCAAATTCAATTCCAGCGCATGGGGATTTATCGAGCCTTTACCGCTGGCCAGTGGTGTCTCATCCCATACAAAGAAACCGTGCCGACGTAACTAGCGTTTTTCATCTGAATATTCTGATTATTTTTTGTACATCAATCGCGTTCGGTCCCGTTCCGTTCCGTTCCACGGATATAGATGGTAATCTAACTATCGCCGTAGAACGGAACCGAACGCGATCGTTTTACAAAAAATATATAATCGGTATAATCTGATGAAAAACGCTAGTTACGTCGGCACGGTTTCTTTGTATGGGATGAGGCATTTGTATGCTAGTATTATAATTATTATCTGTGCGCTGGCTAACTACGCAATATGTTTTCGAAAAGGCATTTTCTATCATAAGCTCTTGTTGTTTCCCCTACAAGTTTCACGAGCTAAAAACAGAAAAAAGCTACTTTTTCAGGGAAAATTTCTAAATAACTACAAGATATATGATAAATCTTTTAAAACAACTTTTTGCGTCACATAGTTATCTAGGAAATAGACATTACATATTTTTGATAACTGCTCAATTAAAATTAGAAAAAAATAATTCCTAACACACGTTTTTACGTAATCCCGAAACACCAGGTTTTGCTATTGCTTTTTCAGCTTACTGATGGCGAATAACAATCTGCAAAAAATTGTGTGGACTGGGCATATAGTATACTAGTAAGCCACCAATTTTATTTTTTAAAGTTTATTGTATTTGTACTTAAAAAAAAATATTGTCCACGCGGAAAAAAGACAATTTTATCATGTGCGAAAGCGTCGGCTACGTGTAAGAATATGTTGAATATAAAAATAACTGATAAATAATTTGAATTTTGAGGTGTTTATCAATCGAATCCAATTTTTATATTTTATTATTGAGTACTTATTTTATTTTAATAAATTGTCTGAATATTGCTTTATAAACCGTTGCGCACGCGCGAGACATTCAATTTTGCTCATGGGCTTGTAGACGACGGACCTGTGTCGTTTTTTTTTTGTCATTATATTTTTTATCATATATACTGTAGTTATTGAGAAATTTTCGCTGAAAAAGTAGCTGTTTTCTGTTTTTGGCTCGTGAAACTTGTAGGGACTCTTAAGACACAAAATGATTTAGCGGTTCGATAAGATTGAGAAACGCTGGCCTAGGTAAATGCCTACATGGGGTACAGTACAAATTGCGATTTGTCGTAGTAACACATGCTCCTAAGCCATTCTATATATTTTCGAGTCACAATTGCGGTATAAATTACCTTCCGTAAGCCTCCGAACGTTCATTGGTTGTACGTGTGGCACGTGGTACACTTTGTGAATATTATTCACTATTCTTCATTCATTTTCCGACACGTGCCCGCTGTAAGTGGTAAATTTGCCTTATTACTACCTTTTTCTTCCTGCTTTCTGCATGCATATTATGTTGAGATAATTGAATTTAAAGGCACTGTATGATGTTGTGTGTTAGTAGTGTGATGACATATTGCTGTTGTATGTTAGTATTCTAATATCTTAATTGGTTTTGATCTGAAATGCGGCCTTCCAATATACTAACAGAATTTGGTTTGGTTTGGTGGTATCTAGTTAATTCAAAACATTCGACGGTATAGATATAGACGAATCCTTCATACAAACTTCGAAGGTTGTGTGTGGTACCCTGAATACATTATTATTTTGATTGCAATAGCTTCAGTAATTAGGACAAACTAAAGATTGATTGTTTAAAAAAAGGGTTCTTTTAATTTTCATGAAACTCGGTAGGTTACAAACACTTTATAATACAGTAGTACATTAAATAAGCCCATTTTACAGCCCGTTCAACCGATTTTGACTTCTATTGCGTTGGTGATACGACAAATGGAAGCTGTAGTAAACAGTTGATTTTGGTAACAGGTTTATGCTTTTTATGTCATCCTTATGTTTACGAGATAGAACTCAAAATCGGTTGAACGGACTGTAAAAAGATTTGTAAAGACGTCTAATGTTATTTCAAATGGAGTTTAATACATATTTATACATAGGTAATATACACTTATAGGTTTTTTTTATTATTTTTTTTGCAATGAAATTTTCCTCTACCTGATATTTTCGGAGCCAGTTTATACATACCAAGACATCCTCCGTGTCTTGGAAGGACGTTAAGTTGTTGTTGTTGGTCCCGGCTGCCATTTTTAGTTTTTGACAGTCATTACAGGTTGTGGAGTTCAGGTCTGCAATTGCTTCATGTAAAATACAAATTCATATTTTTTTTAAATATATCATGTGTTTAAAAATATCTTATAAATAGTAATACAGGACCATGTCGGGCACAGCAATTGAGTAAAGTAATAAATGTTTTTTTTTTTGTATAGCTTAAAAAATTTGTAATGTAAGTTTTAAGTGTAATTAATTGATCTTACAAAATAACAATGAGAAAATAATGAATGTCAATAATGAAAGTTTAGATAAAAGTAAAATAAATAAAGTGGTAAAAAAATCAAATAAAATACAATGTGTCAAAATACAATTAATTATGAAGTGTATAAGGAAGTGTACCTTCAACAAGATACCTTCCCATAGTTGACAAGTCAAATCAAAATGTGAATGTCTCCTAGTATCCAGTTCGATCCGGTTAGACTGGGCGCCGATCTCAATATAGTTGGAAAAGACTAGGCAGATTGATGAATTAGAGACAGTCCAACACTAAAACTCACAGAAATGTAGGCAGTTTTAACGGGCCGTAAACCATTTCAGAAATATCAGTATGACTGCCATCATGTATTGTTAAAATGAAAGCGCCAATCGTTCAATCCATAAACATTCCGATGATCAGATATTCATATCGCTTTGAAATTTCAATTTCGCTCACTGTATATCCACGTCGCATATCTGTTCCATCGATCTATATTAATTCAATCATTTCGTTCTTGGTTCGACCGGAGGACCGATAGACCGAACATACTGAATTAATTTTACAAAGCTACCGGCTGTTTTTATTTCGCATTAAGTCTGCCATTGTATTTTTATGCATTCAGTTACAAACTTTGGGCCAATTTAGGCCGGTTAGTCTGAAATCCTGCCAAATTTTGGCATGAAAGTAGGAATTGACACGTTCTTAGCTCCAATTTCTCAATTCGGAAATCAACATCATTCGTCATTACTAGAACTCCGCAGTGTTCATGAACTTCCTCGTCCTAAAGCCGGTACAATTTAAAGTTTTGGTGATTTTGTGTTGAGCTGTCCCAACAGCAAAGGGTTACTCATCGAATGGTCAACGGGTTTCCTCAGGATTAGTTGTGGCGACCCTTATGTTTCGCTACTAGTTTAATTAAACTCTGTGACCGATTTTTGTCCTGGGAATGAATTTTTTTGTGTCCTAAGCACTTTCTTAGTATATCGCGTAGGTGTTGCCAATACAGCACTGACGTTTATTTACATCTTTGTGTCGCATGAACCTAACAACAAAACGTATTTTGTTGGTACCGAATGAGCGTGAATATCGACATATTGTGTGCCAGAGGATGTCCTCGAATTTTATTAGATTCTTGGTAATGCAAATAATAATAAGGATTTAATAAAATCTCCGGAATAGGAAATTTCAGAAAATGTGAGCATTGGATGGCTGCTTACTATGAAGATATGAAAATCGTGGTCTGTCTCAACAATAGTTGCAATTTTCTGGGTCAGTTTTTAATTTTAGTTTCATGAATTGAATTGCCAAAACAGTGTGCAAGAGGGAGACATTAACCATCCCACAATCCTCACAGTTCGTTTTCCACGATTGTTTTGTAGTTGCAAGCTTATGCAAAACTAATTATACCTGCAGGTATGAATATATTCCTGGGCTTGAAGTAAATTCTAGGGTACTAACAATACGAGAGAGTTTCATACTCTCTGCGTCACTGTAAGCTATTTGAAACGGTTGACTGTTGTGTTTCGCCCTGCACCGAGATAAGTACCTAATACCTGAGGTAATGAAAATGTTATGTGTGTGGGTTTTACGAGGGAATATGAAATAGGTTCGATAATACGGTATTTTTATCGCTTGAAAATTGTGCTCTGACTGAGAAGGCCGAGGACGGAAAAGTTATGAAATTACTCTTTATTTCAAGTTCGGAGTAAAAACTTAAAAACGTAGAATCCATTTTACTTGCTAGCTAGCTAACGAAATGGTCAGCGCTATTTGGGAGCAGACAGGTGTCGTAAAACATAGCATCTTTGTACTACTACTAGTACTACCCTTAAAAAGTCTATAAAAAGGCTATCAAGCTATTTGTGGCCGCATGACCAGTGACGTCTTACGGACGCAGACTAAGAATAAAACCCTAACCCTTACTATGGAATGTGTTGTTGAATAGCACCTATGAATGTTATAGTGAGTCTATACGAATCTCATTCACTTTATTGTGTTTTTCGAAATCGGGCAAAATCTTCTTCTTGTCGCGTGGCGTGTCGAAGACAAACATAAACCTTAGTTAAATCCGTTGCCTGACCTTTAATTCAGCCACAGCAACAACGCCACGCCGTTCGCTGACGTACTCATATGGTCCTCACGACTCTGAGTCTAACTTATATTAAGGCGCAGACAGATACCCTGAGTAGCTGATTTTAAGACGAGAATCACGTCTAAACGGCTAGTCGTAATATTTTGAAAAAATATATGTTACAAACTATTAAGAAAAATGGTCTTTTTAATAAATAAAATTAATTTCTAAAATTATGTTTGTGTGTGTTAAGTGGTATGTTTCTCATACGTACTTTCTAAGTTTATCTTGGCAATCGCCGACAACGGTGAAGGAAAACATCGTGAGGAAACCTGTGTGCTTAGTGCGAGTTTTTTAACGTACTCACTCGTGATATCGTAAACGATCTCTTATGTCAAAATGTATACAAAAAAAGAGGTTTTGCCTTGCCGTCACCAGACGGCCTTAGTGCGAGTTTTTACTCACGCTCAATCGCGTAAACGTTAACGCCAATTTGTATTGAAACTGGATAAGCGCCATCTGGTGACGGCAAGGCAAAACCTCTTTTTTTGTATACATTTTGACATAAGAGATCGTTTACGATATCACGAGTGAGTACGTTAAAAAACTCGCACTAAGCCCACTGGTCTTAAAGTTAGTAAAGTTTGTGTATGCTCCATTGGTGTAAGACACTCCAGTGCGTGCATAAAACAATAAATAAATGTCTAACACGGACAAAAAAAAGAAATTGGCACCAAAACCGCTGGGTGTTATTTAATAAAATGGTCACCATCTCAAAGACAATTTAACGATCTACATTTTGATCTAAGGCTTATTTTTTAAAGTCATAAAGTAATAAGGAAAGTACAAGAAACTACTGTATTTTGGGTCTCGCGGGTGTGAAACGAGTGCGCGTTTTGTTCCCTCAAGATTGTTCGTGACTGTCGTGGCCTAAGCGAAGATGTTCTCGACGGTAGATGGAAGTACTTAGAACCTCACTCGTGACTACTTTGAAGTCCAGCGGAGAGATATTCGCAGAAAAAGAGGAAAAGTGGTCACATCTAGTACTCAATAAATCCATGTTTCAAATATGCTAAGACCGCGTATACCGCACTTGGCTTGTAAGTAGTTATCCCGATGTGGGATTGGATCCGTGACCACACGGAAGACGGAAGCTTCCCTTCTGCCAAATATGCCATTACCCTGATTTGACTAATACAAATTGAGCGGGAAATACGCAGCTGATTCATTTATTGTTATTCGATCTAAATTGGAGAAACCGAGACTGGTTTCAACATTTCAAGTAAACAGAGTTTAAACCTTTTGATGTGCAGATTTAGTGTGCGATGGCACGTGTAGAGTTAAGAGGACCAGCAGCATATATTTGAAGCTCTCCACAAATACGAATGTGTTTACGAAGCGTGGTGATGATAGCTATTCATACCCTAATGACCTTATTCTGAGGGACAATTTCCGTATTTTTAAAGAACGTTCGCGTTCGAATCTCAATCTGTCAAAAACACCATTCACTACCCTACATTTAGAAAAGTTTTTGACATTGATTGTCACCGAGATGAGATTGGATCTTGAATTTTAAAGTTTTTATTTACCGAGGATTGCCTTTCAGTGGAATTTACAGGTTATTTTGTAAGGACTTAGGGCTGGTTTCGAAATTGAGTATCCGGAGTTAAGAACGTGCGTAAGTTTGTTTTTACTGTAGGTTTTCAGACTGTGTAAACAGGGCCGGATTATCCATTAAGCAATTTAGGCAACTGCCTAGGGGCCCCCGATCGGCTGGGGAGCCCGCCGCAAGATTTTCTATTGATATATTTTTGAGTGCAATAAGTTCGTAGACTTTTATAACTATTTCACGTCAGATTGTACTCATGCAAGGCATCTCCAACGTAATCCTTCATTGGATGGTAGGAACAGGTGGTTGACTTTCAATGGTATAAGAAGTATACACACTTTCTGTAACTCAACGTTTAATTTTATATTGTATACGGTGATGCATACATGCGCAAAAAATCAGAAAGTGTGCAAAAATTAAAAGGGCACCGAGACGGGAATTGCCTAGGGGCCCCTACATGATTAATCCGGCTCTGTGTGTAAAGACAAATACTCAACTTCAAATTCATAATTCAGAAATCGGGGTGTGTGAAACGATCGCACACCTAGCTAGGTACTCTTTAAATACTGAACACGGGTATAGAACCAGAAAAACAATTCCATTAATTGGAATGAAGTCTACAAAGACTATCGGGAGGACGAGTGTCGGTACAAGACAGAGATTCCATTTTAATTACCGATTGATTTTATTTATTCCGGTCGTAAATCGTATTATGGCCGTTTGCTGGGATTACAGTCATCGGCTTTTATAGTCGTGTTTTAAAACAATGTATCGGTAGACTATTGTTTTGATTGCGTTTTTCACTCACTGGAGTTAGTCATTGAGATAAAAGATAAGCTTATTTAAATTTTTATTAAGCTTATTTTAATATATTATAGTTTTTAGGGTTCCGTACCCAAAGGGTAAAAACGGGACCCTATTACAAAGACTCCGCGATCCGTCTGTCTGTCCGTCTGTCACCAGGCCGTATCTCATGAACCGTGATAGCTAGGCCGTTGAAATTTTCACAGATGATGTATTTCTGTTGCCGCATCAAATACTAAAAACAGGATAAAATAAATATTTAAGTGGGGCTCCCATACAATAAACGTGATTTTTTTGCCGTTTTTTGCGATAATGGTACCTACGGAACCCTTCGTGCGCGAGTCCGACTTGCACTTGGCCGGTTTTTATTTCCATCAATGTTATCTGACTACATATGATATGGGACTAAGATTTATATGGCGTATGTAATTCAAGTTGTCCCATGTCATATATTACAAGTGCCATCTGTGATCGTCTCTCTATATATAAACACCTTAGCACTAAGTCATATAGAACAAGGTTTAAATAATAATTAGGCCAAAAGCTCTCATAAAAATTGTGAAGGTTTATCTTTTTTAGAACTATCGACTGATTTTCACTTAGTTTTTATCGTAACTCAGACGATATCAAGCCTTTTAGCCGTTCCAATTTCAGCAATTTAATTTTTTTTAGTGTTTTTATGAATTAGGTACGCCATGATCCTGAAATATAAAGAGAGAACATTCAGTTTATTTAAGAGTGTGTGAACGCGTGTTTTGATGTTATGTAAAGTTACTTAATTAAAATGTAAATACAGGTCTGCGGCTTTAGATTTTAATAACAAACAAAGCTACATTATTGATCTATTTATTTAATGACTTAATCATAAATTATCCTTAAACTAAAACACTTTGCCATGCAAATAAAACCAAGAAAAATTTTGGTAATGTATCTTTACGATTATCCGTATCACATCCTTCTAATGAAAGTTTGTATGTTCGTGGATCACGCAATAATGGCTGAACGGATTGGGATGAAATTTCACACACAGATACTTCAAAGCCTGGATTAAAACATAGGTTAATTTCATTACCGGTATAATATTACATTGTGAAAATATAACAATTTTTCACGCGGGCAGATGCTAGCCTAAAATATAATTTATCATAGATACGATACCGTTAAATGTTTAAAAAAAAGGTTCCGCTACACAAACCTTTGTTGCGTGCCAACTACAAATTAACGCACAGAACTTCATTAAACGCTATTTGTGTATTCCATTCAAGTTAAAGTGTCAAGTATTAACCTTCTTGATATTCTCAGCTTCTGAATAGCATGGGTTACCTCAAATATGAAGGCTGGTTATAGCCGTATAACCAACCAAGACCGGTTGATAAAAACATTAAAGAATTTAGTGAGGATATAAGTTTTTGGCCAAAGCAAAAAAGATTATGATTAGCAAAAAAATTCCGAAGTACCAAGAACATAGGATGCAAGGTCATTAAACTCCATCAAAGATGAATTACCGATGAGACCAACTAAGGTGATATTGTGTTAATGATACACACTGTAAAAAAATAAGAGGTCTGTCTGTTTACGTGATTCTGTGTGACTTGAACTGTTAGTAGATTCGGTCTATTTATATTTATCTGTCAATATTGTTCTGCATGCTATATGGTGGGTTGTTATGGCAGTCGGTAATAAAAAATCGCTAAGGTATTTGCAATCAGTTTTATTTTTTTTAGTCTTCGTCGTGTCCCTTATAACCCGGGCAAAGGCGAGGAGCCTCTACTTTCAACATTTAAATTATTAGGTGATATTTTTTAATAACAAGTTGTCAAAAGACGTCACTGTCAAAACCCTTTTACCAGTACGGAAACCGATATGACAGTTTTCACGAAAAATACTACTTAGTTATTTTTTTGTGTTGGAAACAAATTTTCTTCGAAAGTGTTTGTTTCTGTTAGATCTGATGGCAGATCGAAACTTTTTATAATGTTTATCTTTTGTCATATCTTTTTAATATTAAACGTATGTCAAGAAACTTTCTGTTCGAAGGGGAAAACCGAAACTAACCGGCCAGCAAAATATAATTAGTTCTAAAGTTATAAAAAATAATTTATTGCAAGGCATTTTTTATACATTGGAGATCCAGTTTTAGCGTTTGAGCTCTTGCGGGGATCTAAAAACTAATGGTAGGTAATGTAATGACTTTGTAATAAAACATTTGATGGTGTGTTTTTTGACATTTGATGAGCCAATTACACACATTTTTATTATTGTTTTGAAATAATGCGTAATTTTATTGTTTTTTTTTTGTAAAATAAATAATTATATGCCATAATAACAATTTTGAGGTTTTCCTTTACCTTTATGGGTTGGGTAGTTAGTTTTTTTTGGCTAGTATTTAAACGAGCGAAAAAAAAATCAAATTAAAGGTGTAAAAAATACTGAATATGGCTTACTGAAATACTAAGTGGGCGACAAACAGTGGGCGAATACAAATGTTTAAAACAGCGACTTGAAAATATAAGTTTGTCGACAGGGCTCCTTTTTCTGTCTGCAGGGTCTAAAGTAACCTAACATGAAGGAGATGACGGGAGCTAAGTTCGCTCGCTTTGTTCGCTCACTTCAGCTCCCGTCATCCCCTTCGAACCTAACCTATCCGTGTCGGGGTGCCCTAAGTTCCCGAGCTCGCTTCGCTCGCTCTTGGACACGAATAAACCCGAACTCCCGCACTGCACAGTGATGTCGCCTCGATAGTTGTTCAGCTATTTTCAAAATAATAATATTCTAAAATAGAAAAAATAGAAACCCAAATACAATTAAAGTATGTAACAATATTATTACCGCAGCTCACAAAAATCTCCTAAAAGGTATTACTCAAATCGGATAAATAGTCGCTTACTAAGTATAATAGTCGCCCATTCAGTATATTTTTCGCTCGGTTAATTATTTCCCGTTTTTTTTGTGTAGGAGCCAAACCAATTCATAGTAGTAGCAACATGTTACGCTGACTGGGTTGCCAACACTGCGTACAATATTCCTTATTTACGCAGGGTCGCGGGTGTGTACCTAATTGGGACTTGTTCCGAGTTAGACCCCAGAGGAGCGGGGTATATGTTCTGTACATGACTAAATTCGTACCTTATTACCAAAAGACAAACCTCACAGCCACTTATGTACAACAAGCTTTTTCCTGCGACTTCGCTGCAGAGGTTAATCTCACAGGAACCGCGCATTTTCTGGGATACAAATTTGCCTTATGATATGACTTTAAGCGATTCTGGAGCTTGCTAAATAAAATAATTTTCATAATCGGATATACACTCAGCTTCAAAAAAATCGCAAGTCTCCAAAAATTGCATTCAAGCCTGTCTTGACAGAAACGCATGCATTAAACCCAGTTAATAATGGTATCTGTTAAAAGTATGTTTAATGAACTTTAAATAAACAACAGTTAGATTTCACAAATAATACATTTCTTCAGAGCAGGCACCGTTAAACAAATTTTGTTAAAATATGCATTTCAGGAGTGAAAAAATTGTACCGAGCTAGAAGGGTGTAAAACGGCTAATCAACTTCAAAAGAGAGTAATTCGGCATCCAGACTTTGAATTGACTACTATTGGAAACCTACAGCCAGAAAAACAAATCTAAACTGATTTTACTATCATTCAATTAACCCGTTTTATTTCATGCCTTGATAAATAAAAACGAATACCCTTCATTTTTTCGAGAGCTCAATAAATTCTTTCATAGTCATTTTCTTATTATTGAATTAATATGAATTAAATTATTTTGAAGAATCTATATATTATTAATATTATAAAGAGGAAAGATTTTTTTGCTTGTTTGTTTGTACCGAATAGGCTCCGAAACTACTGGACCGATCTAAAAAAATATTTCACCAATAGAAAGCTACATTATTCCTAAGTGACAGGCTATTTTTAATCCCGAAAACGGGTCCTGTGGGGTGGTCCACGGGAACGAAGCCGCGGGGAACAGCTAGTATAATATAAGAAGGTGCGATTTTTGTGATGTTAAGTGTATATTTACAGGGAAAAAAAACAAATACCTCTTTGTAATATTAGTACATACCTGTGTAATCTGAATAAACGTCATAATGGCGGGACCAACTCTTGTAATTAAAAGATTCTACCACGTATATTTAGCACCCATTTAGCACCCATTTAGTACCATTATGACGTTTATTAATCTGAGTATATTGTACAATGATTCCCAAGAACAGGAGATTATGTTGAAAACCTTTGTAAGCCGGTATATTCTCGATCAAACGTGGTGGAGTTCTTAGAAGATTAACCCTTTGATTCTTCGAGCAATGTGAGACTGGACTATTCTCTGTGTCGGTTGTTTTACCTATATAATACCTACTAAGTTTTAAACTACATTATGTCGTTGCATATATCTTACAAGTATACTTTATAAAGCCTTAAGGATCAGTAAAGTCCGCACTTAAGAGCTCCCAGCGGCTAAATAATTCATGTTAACACGGTCAAGTACAAACTTTAACACTTGTAAGTTATAAGTTAGGTAAGTTTGCTCTATTACGTATTAAGTCTATAACTACTTCTCTATCCGCCTGGATTCAGGATGCGAAAAGCGGCATTGTCCAGTTGTATCCACATTTTGATATCGTTACCCGCTGATGTTGAAATTGATCGTAACAAATAATGGAATCAAATTCTGATCTAGCTGCCGCGGTTTACTAGTTAGATAATTGCAATCAGTGCTGTCCAAACTCAGACAGGTATATAATTTAAATGACTTTCAAATCGGACCAAAAAGCTGTTTTGCATTTCACTGTTGTACCAAGTTTAAGGCCGTACCCTGACCAAAAAATCAGCATGAGATATGAGCATTCCTATTGGCCTAGCGGCACTGGTGGCGCATGAATTACAGTAGTTAATACGCCCAGATTTTAGAATAAAATCTTTATAAAATCGAATATTGGTCTTTTGAAAAAAATAAAACTTACAAAATGTTCGTTATCAAATTGTCTATCCATTAGTGTTAGTACAAAAAATAATTAATGAACACTTTACGAGGAGATGCATACTATCAATAATTATTACTCATTTTTATGTTGTTGTTGGAAGGAGATTAGTGATACTTACACCACTTTAAAAAAAAGTGTACTACCATTTTAGAATCAACATTATGTAGAAATTTAATGTATTTTTATTTATTGATATTTCTTTTTATATAAAGAGTAGATAGCTCTTAAAAACTGCACATAAATGACTAGCGCGGCGTTTTGCTCGGGGAGGCGCCTTAAATTGCCAGAAAATCTTACTACTTATTTAGCCAATATTTTGAAGCCAATAAATATCAAGTAATTACCTAAAGCCAGGGGTTGTCCGGGCTATATTATTACTTATTTAATTTAATTCGGTGGTCTCGCATATTAATGTGGTGTTTAAGCCTGTTATTTATCTACAAGTCGTTAGAGATTATAACAAGGCAACGAAATTATTCGCTCTTAATTTAGATGTCCTCTTAAATTTCTGACAAATAAATTTAATATTTGATACCTATTATTATTACTAGTCCGTATTGTCCCACTGCTTGGCCAAGGCCTCACTGCATTTCATCCAACGGTCACGATTCTGTGCTATTTCAATACAATTCTTCAGACATCCAGATCGTCCCGCTATTTCTTTTGTGGTCTGCCGTGGTCCTGTTTTACGGTCTCAGAGCAACAATCTTTGGTTTTTTAATCCCGCAGCTCGTTCGGCATGCGGCAGACATGCCATTTAAATTGGGTAGCTTTTGGGCTACATCAACGATTTGCGTGCATTCGAAATGTCTACAAAAGTTTTTTTGAAAAGCATTGTTATGTTCTCACTGCACAGTATCGTCATAAAACTATTTAGAAACCATCGGATGCATTCCTGTACGTCATAAAAACCTGTCATTCGTCAGCGTCCGTCACTAACTATCGCCATTTCTGATTTATTGCTCGAATCTGCCGAATGATTGTTAGCTCTACAATCCAATACTTCCAAGTTTCTAATATCCCTGTCTCGACTTTTAGTTGGTTCTATATGTCAACTGTCAAGTGACTTTGTAATACTCATTATGAGAGTAGTTTTAGTCACAAATAAACAATTTTGTAATGTGGAACAATGTTTGGTAAGTTCTTCTGAGGATCTGGTACTAATTTAATCATATTATAATTCCTAGCACGCTACTTTATCTTGAATTCATTGTGTCATATCCAAAATTAAAAAAAAGCGGGTTAAAAAATGTCACAGCGAGATTTAGGTACAGATGAACCTCTACAGAGCTTAAGTGTTACTAAAGCTCCATATTGTTTACAGCTGAGTATTGTAGCATATTAGGTACTTGATAGGGAAATATGTTCAAAACAGTTTAGGTTGCCACCGACAAGGGCGACGCAATAAACCGATGTATCTGTACAACCCGTCAGTCTGTTTAAAATAAAACCTACCTACCTACTTATTGTATTTTTGAATTGTTTGTTTTACTCTAGACTCTTTTACGTGCACGTCTTCTTACAATTTTTCCAACAAGAAAGATGTAACCAAATAATTGTAATTAAAACTGATGGTAAAGAGTGTCCGTGGAGTTTCTTGCTTTGCTTGTTTGTTTGAACGTGCTAATAATCTCAGGAACTACTGGTTGGAATTGAAAATTCTTTTTGGGTTGGATAGTCCATTTATCGAAGAAAGTTAAAGGCTATATAACATCACGCTACGACCAATAGGAGCCGAGAACAAATGATAAATGTTGCATAAACGGGCAAAAAATATTCCTTTTTGACAGCTTCTGTTGTGTGCGCTGTGTAAGCTGTTAAAGTTACGCAACATTCATGTATGTAATGGTTGGTAGGGTAGGGTAGGTAGGTAGCCAGTTGACGGGAGCGAAGCCGCGTGGGACAGCTAGTTTGAACTAAACTATTTGATTTTTGTTATTTTATTTTTTTCAACCATTTTTACGAAAACGCGCAATCGCATTCTAACGTAGTGACAGCCTTCGGGAGCTTTTTCGATGCCAAGCCTTGATGCCAACTTTGCTGACAAGTACCTAGTGTCTAAGGAATTCGACAAGGTTGCATAGCAGCAACACGTATTCATCAATATCCATTGTATTGCAATCTGCAATTCTCTTGGCAGACCCTCCGATTATGGTAAACTTTTTCCTGCTGAATATATCGCAAATTATAGAGGTAGAAATGGTAAAGTTTAATTAAATACCTATGTAAATCGCATATTTCCATAATGTATAGACATTTTTATGGATTAGTAAAACGTTAGAAAGTAACAACTACAAAATTTGATAATTACCATAACAAGGTAATAAACCACTTAATAATTTTATAAATTCAAACGTATAGTGGTCTAGATTTCTAGAATCTGCACCATCATTGCGTAAGTCATTCAACAGTATCTCATTCACAATTCTAGCTTTCATTCATACGTTTGAGAAGTGAATGGTATAGAAAACACACACACACATTCACATACACATTCGACACACACACAACGCAACATCAATAATCACAATGTAACAGAGAAGATTTGTAAAAACTAACAAACTAACAGCTAACCAATTGCTTGATAACGCCAATAATATTTCAATGTTTTGTAGATATACTCAAATTAAATCCAATCACCAATCTGAATTCTGAATACTCGGCAAAACAAAACATTTAACGGAATTGTAAATTAGGCTGCTGCAGGATTCAAGATCTTTACAATAAGATTAAATATTGCGGACAAAAAAACTATTTAAACAGCTTTCAAGCTAAATAAATAGTTTTCTTTTAACAATTCATGATGATGTGTCAGAATAGACACCTATTTGTGCCGATAGCAGTGGTGTCTCATCCCATATAAAAAAACCGTGCCGACGTTCTATACTGATTATTCTGATTATTTTTTGTTCATCGATCGCATTCGGTTCCGTTCCGTTCCTTTCCACGGGTATAGATGGTTATCTATCTATCGCAGTGGAACGAGAACAAACGCGATCGATGTACAAAAAAAAATCTGTATAATCAGGTGAAAAACGCTAGTTACGTCGGCATCTGTATGTTAGTATTATATTATCTGTGCCGATAGTGAGCTACCGTCATTGAACTTGTGATAAAAACAGCGTAGCTATGCGCTATTTTTATGACAAGTTCAATAACATGTATGCAAATCTAGAAACGCTAAAAAAAAGTGTTGGTTATTCTAAGATGTTTTTGACCTAGTAAACGATAAATTGATGTCGCGATGTGGATAATCGTCATTCTCTCAAAAAAAAATGTAAAATAAGAGATGTTTGAGACTCCGGGAACAATCAGGACCGTATATTAAAAGTCACGTAAATATTCTGAATTTATAGAAACTGCCTTCCTCTCCCAGTAGTGATCGTTGGTCATTAACTTTTTTTTTGTGCCCTTAATTTTGATGGCTTCCCTTTTTACTGCTTTATGTTAATTAACTTTCTTCATAGATTTTGCTTTGACTGTATATTTTGTATAGGAGAAACCGTAAGGAGTAACCGATCAAACTTCTTTCATATTCTTGACAGCTTGTTGCATGGCGGAAGCTAGTAGTTGACGGAGGGAATAGAAAAATTGTTGGCGTATTAAAATGTAATAAATCATTGTTTATTATGACATACAGATCTGTAACTACAATCTGTGACCGTTCAGTTACGTAAGACGACTTTGATTTAAGTACCTTGATCCTTGATACTTTTAGAGGTCATTCGCCTGATTTCTAAAAGGAAACAAAATTTAAATTCTAATAGGTATACATATTATTATTATCATGAGATCTTGAAAAGTGGTTTCGAAAAGTGACAAATATGTGCATAATAAATGTAGATGACGTCAGATACCAGCTATTTTTACATAAACACGGAAATTCATAATTATCGTTACAATTTTTTAGTTTAACGAGTGGAAGATCTGCGTTTAGCATAATTAGGTACTTAATTATAAATAATCAATACGCTTAATACGAGCACTAACATCTGAATTCACGTAACTCTGCCGTTACGTGTTTTTGGAAAGTTAACTTTCGCACAAACCGAAACAGTTCGTGTCACAGTGATAAATATTAAACCTAATTTCGATATTCCTTTGCATCATACAATGTATCTATT
This sequence comes from Orthosia incerta, assembly GCA_948252205.1. Taxonomy (NCBI): domain Eukaryota; kingdom Metazoa; phylum Arthropoda; class Insecta; order Lepidoptera; family Noctuidae; genus Orthosia; species Orthosia incerta. The sequence goes on along the minus strand of OX411753.1, from coordinate 20,784,233 downwards.
ATCAAGTTGATGTCAGCATGATAAAGTAGCCTAGGTTTATTTAGACATTCTGTATTTTTAGATGTTTGGCCTAGGCTAAGTCTCGGTGAAGGTCCATTGCTGGAGTCATTTTGGCACTTTCTCACAAGATTGGTGTTTTATTTAATTAAGATAAACATATAACAAAATTCAAATCCATTTAATAATAATTAATATAAAACTATACTGGCGCTACAAACTGCTGGAAATGTTAATGACAACACTCTGATTCCGGCAATTATAATTCATGTGCATGTATGCATAATGCATGAATAAATCAGTCTATCCGAATGCACTATTGCTTTATATACAGCACATTTGCATGATCTGTAACAACTGTTCATATATCATCACCTGCTGCGTACCTTTTTTCCACTACATTAGAAACGGGATTGGGCGGGCTATGTACGCAAAATGCACAAGAACTGATGGAGTAGGATCGTCACGCTGCCGCTGGGAGACAGGGAGACTCAAATGACGCGCATCGACGCCAAAGGAGGCCTGAGTCGCGTTAGCGTGATGACTTAGAAGCGTTTATGAGTTATTGGTCGGAAAAGGTAGAATACAGGAATGTGTAAGGCTAAGGGGAGATCTATGAGTAGGTATGAAATAATGCGGGTTTTACACGGAGCGTCTGCAATTTGATTACTAACCGAATTGCAGAGAGAGTTGAAAGTGACTCGTTTGCCAGACTTTCGGGATTCTGGCGCAGATTTCCTCAGTTTGAAAATTCGAACTATCCTGTCCTGTTAGTTTATTCTAACAAGGTTGGGGTTGGTTTCAAGTTGAAGAAGTTAAAGTACAGCTAATGAGTGGAATTCCGTACCGGAGTCTGTGTTGCCCGATAGCTAAAACGTCGGCGTCCCGATAGCTAAAAAGTCAAGAGTGAATATGTTACTTCAAGGCAAGCGTGCTTCATCGTCGACCACATCTTCGCATACCATCAGGTGAAATAGTGGTTAAGCACGATAACACGAATAAAAAAAAAAGGTTTTTAAAGCTTTGACCAGATTTTTCGCTATTAGTAACGTATTTAAATCAGATTTTCCGTGTAGTAAACGGTTGTCTGGCATTCGTTACATCTAGTAACATATAAAATAACTAACGGCTCTTTTGATTACAACTTTCTTAGCACACATTCATGTTTACTAATATCAACAGTTTACGTCACGTGTTTATTCTGGCACTTTCAGGATTGTCAAACTTAATCGAGCAATCTCGAAACGAACACGCGATTCCCTGTGACAACGGGTAACGACTTACTAATTACAACTTATGACAACATAAGCCGACAGGCGAAAGGTTCAATAATATATTGGGAACCCCAAAATAAGTACTCAATCAAAATCATCTGCTTACCCTTTGCCCACCCCCCCTTTTGTCGGAGTCGGCTTCCAATCAAAATCATAATCAAAAATATTTTATTTCAAGTTGCACATTTGCAAGCGTCAGTAGATCTTTATTGAGAAGAATGTGCCAAAGACTCCACGGACACTCATTGCCATCAGTTTTAATTATAAGTATTTGGTTACATTATTCTTGTTGGCAAATTACATATATGTGAGAACGATGTAAAAAGACGTACACGTAAAAGCGAAGTTATGAACAATCCCAACTGATGGCTCCCGTTCACGAACAAGACGGATGGATTGGCATCACTCAGCTCAACCATCATGAGGGGTACCGAATGATCCAACACATGTGTCACCGTCAGAGAGACATCAGAGAGAGTATGACATACTCTTAATGCAAGGGCACACACAAGTCAACGAACGACATATAGTTATACAGTAAATGGTAGATTTACAGCTTGTACATAGAACTGACACATGTGTATATAATACTAAAAGAAATTGTGTTTATACAATACCAATATATTCATAGTCTTCAGCAGGTCCAACAATACTTCAAAACAATAATGTTTTGCTTATTTCATGTTTTTGCGTCTTATTGGTTGTGGAGCAGGACTAGCATTGATCCAAGCATTTTTTCAGCGATGTAATCTCCCAACTTATAATATGCCTGCAATAGTGTGCGTTTTATGCCAGTTAATTTCGTCTCATTCAGTTCTAGAATGTGGCGAGACATTTTATTGTAACATTTTTCAATCTTACCGGTTGCACCCGAATAACATTAATTTACTTGGAGCAACTGCCTATTGGACCTCCACAACCCAGTAACCAGCAACCTACTTGCGTAAGTGAGTTCAGCAGGGCATAGGGAACAGCTACAACCTTGGGGTCTTTAAGTCAAGAGTGAATAGGTTACTTCTAGGCAAGCGTGCTTCACCGTAGACCGAAGCTTACCATCATGCGAGATAGTGATCAAACGCGAGCCAACCTATAATAAAAGAAAAATCTCCATGAAAGAGTATGACACATTTCCGTTAAATGTTTTCGGTATAGCGTCAATAATTTAGAAAGGGTACGTCCGTCACCCTAATTATCCTTTTCATGACCTGTCCCTTTCGAGTGTATTAAGCAATACCACAGATAATACAGCAATACGAAAATCGTTATTTTAAAGGTGTTGCCACCCTTACCTATACGTGTTCTTTGCCGAATTCACTTACGAAATTAGGCTGCAGGTGTTAGAATCTTCAAATGACACCAACAGCTTAACGTCCTTTCCGAGGCACGGAGGGGACTCATTATGTGAAGGATGTTTCGCCATCCAAGGACCGACCTCGTCAATCGATGATTAACCTTGAAGATCGACTCGTGTAACCGTTATTACTAAGCCACGAGCTCCTACCAAGTAACCAATACTAAATAATAAATACAAAATAATTGTTTCCTTTGAATTCCATATTCAAAGGTCTCTTTGCATTCCCAGGGATTCCTTTATACCAGCAGCAGGTACCCTAATTTTATTTATGGCCGTAATATCCGTTTCAAATCTCAACGTCCTCTATAATCTATGGCTATTGTAGTTGATAAGTGATTGTACGGAGAGGTGATTGACCTTTCGCAGTCAATTTGGAAATGTACTTTCCTCTGTTATTAAAGGCGCGATTAATTACTTATTGTTTTGTGTGTATTGCGAACGTCAAATAAATAGACCTTTGAATAATTGAGTCGGATTTATTTAAGACGACGACAGTTGCCAAAGACCTTGAGGGTACAAAACACGAACTCGTTTCACACCCGCGCGAACCTATAATCAGTAGTTTTTTTAACATTCTTTATTATTCTATGACAAAAAAAGGCTTAGATAAAAATGTAGATACTTAAATTGTCTTTGAGATGGTGACAAATTCATTAAAATACGCCCGGCGGTTTTGGTGCCATTGTAGATTTTTCCTTCCGTGTTAGACATTACTTTACAAATTAATTACACTATGTTATACGAATAAAACTCAAAATTTTCTTAGATCTAATTATTAAGAAAATTCTCTAAGTAACATATCTCTTTTTCAAAACTATTCGAATTGCCGTTTAGTCGTGGTTCTCATTTTAAAATCAGCTACTCAGGGGTATCTGCGCCTTAAGACGACGACTAACGCCAACGACCTTGAGGGAACAAAACGCGCCCTCGTTTCACACCCGCGTGACCCAAAATTTTTTTTTCTTTTCTTACTATAATATGACATAAAAAAAAAAGCCTCAGAAAAAAATGTTGATAATTCAATTGTCTTTGAGATGGTGTCAATTTCATTAAAATACGCCCAGCGGTTTTGGTGGGATTGTCGTGTTTTTGTCCGTTTTAGACATAACTTTACAAATTAATTACACTATGTTATTTAATAATTAAACTCAAAATTTTCTTAGATCAAATTATTACGAAAATGGTCTAATGTAACAGATGTTTTTTCCAAAAAATTTCGACTAGCCTTTTAGGCGTGATTCTCATTTTAAAATTAGCCACTCAAGGGATGCGGCGCCTTAATGTGTGTAAGTCCTGCTTTTTTTGAGCGGGTTTTAGAAGTTGCTCTTCCGATTTGCCTTTATTGATGTAAAAGTTACGATAAAGCTGACTAATTATATTTGAAATTACTTAAAAATATTAAGCTTGATAGTTGAGTCGATTCATCATTGCTTTTAGTTACCTACCTAATTATTTTTGCAACCTAACTGAGTATAATACAAATAAAACTTTTAAAATATGAACTTTAAAACCAAAAAACCTTAAATTTTGTAACATAAATGAATGTTTTTGTTACAAATTAATTTCTAAACAAATAAACCATTCAAAGTTTCAATTACTGTTAACATATCCCTTTTAGCGAAAATACCGACTTTTTCTACGACCCTATGTTTTTATAAGCTGTGTATAATCATTTTTATTGAACTTCTATTATAATAAAGAAGTAAAAATGTTTTTGATTGTTCTTTTTAACCTGTAACTTCTAAAATAAGAGAATCATAAAACTAAAAAAAAATATATGATATACAGTACCATGTAAACTTCCACCGAAAATTGGTTTGAACGAGATCTAGTAAGTAGTTTTTTTTAATACGTCATAAATCGTAAACCACAATTTACCAAGTACGGAACCCTTCGTGCGCGAGTCCGACTCGCACTTGGCCGGATTCTATTGTATCGAAAGTGTAGACAATTTCATATATTTGACCATGGTTTGTATTTATACAAAACTAGCTGTTTCCCGCGGCTTTTTCGGGATTAAAAAATAGCCTATGTCACTCAGGAATAATGTAGCTTTCTATTGGTGAAAGAATTTTTCAAATCGGTCCAGTAGTTTCGGTGCCTATTCGGTACAAACGAACAAACAAAAAAAATCTTTCCTCTTTATAATATTAGTATAGATTAATTCTTACAAACAAGCTGTTTTATTCATGAATATATTGCCGTTACTATGCCAACGCCGTTGTTAAGAACAATACAGAATATAAAGTTCAATGGAGAGAGATGATAACTTGGCGTTTTGTATTCTTTACACTTTTGTCTTTTTCTATTATTTTCTCTGAATCGTAAGGAATCGTAGATATTTCTGATAAGAAAGCAACAAAAATTTAATTATTTCTGACTTTGATCTGGCTATCATTTGCCTGTTACTAGGTTCCAGTGGCTTATCTCACAGGAACCAAACAAACAACAGGAACTAACATGATAAAAAGTAGCTTTATATATTGCTTTGTAGGGTTGTAGGTTTTACTGATAGGATTATAAGAATGTTTGTAATCAGATCAGTAGGTATTTCTTTATTACTGTAAATATAGGCTGTTTTTTTTAGAGGTATAGAACTTTAAGTTGGCCACACTGTTTTAACTGGCAGCCATTTTGTCCGCTGTCAAGTGATTTGTGTTTAGTTTGGTTTGGCATTTCAACATGAATAGACTGATTCCTGAACAATGCTTCCAAATTGTGCAAATTTCTTGTTTTGTGCAAATTGGCCAGAACGTTACAGTCAATGGTGACCGTTATAGAGCCCTGATTACTGACTTTTTCGTTCCTCATTTGAACAACCATGATGTGCAGGAGCTGTGGTTTCAATAAGACGGCGCAACATGTCGCGTGCCACAAATGATTTACTGAAGGACACATTTGGTAGCCACATTGTTTCACGTTCCGGAGGCCTCCAAGATCGTGCGATTTAACGCCGCTAGACTATTTTCTGTGGGGATACGTGAAGTCGCTAGTCTACGCCGATAAGCCCGAAACGATCGACCACTTGGAGGACTACATTCGCCCCGTTATTGCCGATATACGGTCACAAATGTTGGAAAAAGTGATTGAAATTTGGACCTTCAGATAAGATTAAGTCCGAGGCTGCCATGGCGGTCTTATGCTAGAAATCATATTTAAATTATAATGCCAAAAGATTATCTTTTGAATGAATTCAATTTCATGTCAATTTTAAAAATGCATCATTTTGTTTATTCCATTTCAAAGTTCTATACCTCTAAAAAAAACACCCTATACATGATTCGGATACCCAACCCTTCAGAAAATATAGGCGTAATGTTGTATTTAATTTGGAGAGAATTCAGTAACAAAAATACTCATTTTTGAAAACTATCACTATGGCGTTAGAAATAGGGATGTTTCGATGGTAGAAAAATAATAATTCGATTTAGTCCGCCAAGGAGATTATCAAATAATATTGGACCCATATTTTTTGTGTTATCAAATAAATAAAAATTGACAAAGATAAAGCGCATCAAAGTTCAGGAGTGTGGGCTTGTGACGTCACTAAGGCAGAATAAAGAGTCCTAACGGCGTGACGTGATACGATATTTCAACGCATTATACCGTCATCACTTTATGTTTACGTGTCAAAAGAAAAAATACGTGTCCAATATATTTTACTAATCTACCTGACGGACAAAAACAATTTTTCAGTAAACTACCCTATTAATGTATTGAGACAAGTTTGTATGAAACTGACATTTATGTAAGCCATTTAATTCACGTAACTGATACTTAAACCGCCGTTAAAGGTGAACAATGTACCATGATGTCACTCCCACTGATGCTGTCTATAAATCAAATAGTTTTATCTCATATTGTTAGCCAGCCTCTTAGGAGTCTTAGGTCGACAGTGTCGCATGAATACAATAAAAAGATGCACTTATAACAGAGGAATTGCGTAATTTATAATATATGACCGTGATAGTGTACTTTTTAAATGTTTGATATTAAGGCTTTCATAGATAACTATTTAATAGCCTTTTTTTACGGATATAATATTATCCACCGTAACTTTTTTTTTAAATTTATTTATAATATTGTCGCATTGCCGCTTCGCACTAGTTTGGGAGAGTCATTACTCGCTCACTATATCAATGTTAGTTCTCCATTCCACTACTTTCCTGGAACATATTTTCGCAATATTTTTCGTGTTTACCTACGTTTTCCTCTAGAGATTGTTATAATTGCTTTTTTCTTCGCACACGGCTGGCAGCTCACATTAATTGAACCGTAGAAATAGATACAACTCTGTTAAAATAAATGGTGATTGGTTAGCTTAATGGGAGGCTTGTGGCATTTCTACCTTGGTCGATATGCTGTGGAAACTGAACTATTCTGCATTAAAAACCTTTTTTAACAAAAAAAAATACGTTTTTTTTTGTAACTGGTAAACTACAAACCGATAAATAACTTTTTTTTCGGAAGTCGGTGTACCGTTGTACCGGCTTCATCACCAGATCAGTTCGATGGTACCATTTTTATTAAAACTTTTTATTTAATTTTGCTTCATCACAGTGTTTTAACTATTCGAGATATCTTATACCCAAAACATACTTATCATTGAGAAGTTCCAGTGGACATATGTGGTCTTTTTCATCAGTGCCACTTTACCAAATGATACTTTCTGAATGCAAATGCTTGCCATGTTGATGAAAATACCAAACTAGCTATGTGTATGACTGTAAAATTTTAAGAGTGCACTTGTTTTCCAAGGAGCCCATCATCAGATCCTGACTTAATGACCATAGGACTACCTAGAAAGTATATCCTTTCAACCAAAAAAATAAAATAAAAAATCCGTCTATAATTGGTGGAGTTATCGGTGAACATACATAAAGAAATAAACAAAAAAATACGAACAGTCGAACATAGAACTTCCTCCGTTTGGGCAGTTGGTTAATAAAAAAATAGATAAGTGTGAACTCCATTAATGAAGATGATCCTCGCGTTGTAGTTTAGCTTGGTAGCGATGTGACATTATAGTGAAACTGCCATCCTAACGTATTTTAGCGCGTTAACTTCTTTTTGTCGAACTTTTTTTAAGATTTCACATGTCTCCTGTTTTTCTCATTGTGTTTTTCCGAATCAGTATATCGCGCATGTCATGGAGGGTTTTTAACCAACTTTCGAAACAGGAGGCGGTTCTCAATTCGGATGTTTCTTTTTTTTTTTAAATGTATATTCGGGCTAACTCCGTCATATATCTCGGATATCGGATTTGCAAATTTTTTTTGTTGTTTGAAATGATATACTTCTGAGGTGATCCCACTGTGACAAAGTCGGAATCTAATGATGGGATCCCATGGAAAACGAGGGCTATCCTCAAATATTATAGGCAGACATATAGCGATTTTGGTATTTTCAATAACATGCTTGCCGCATTTGCACTTAGAGAGTATCATTTGGTGAAGTGGAAATGACGAAGAAGACCACAGATGGCCACTCGAACTCCTTAATAAGTATGTCATGTGTATAAGATATCTCGAATATTTAAGCGACTATGATGAACCAAATACATGTAAATAAATGGTACTGATGAAAATGGTACCATCGAATTGATCCGATGATGAAGCCGGAAGATAGGCACTAGAACTCTGTAATAAAACAATGTATCCTAGCCGTGTTTGGGCTTATTGGAATTGAAATGAGATGTATTCTGGCTATAAATGATTTTCACGGTAATATGAGGTACCAACACTAAAAAGAGTAAAATAAAAACTTTTTAACTAAAAAATTAAACCGTCTTCTAAAGCACAACACTACAATAAGAAAAATAACGTTGTTTTCCGAAGTCGTTGTCGAAAACCGAAAAACAATAGGTACAAACCAACCAAAGACACTGACTTCGGAAAATAAAGTTATTTTTGGCTTTGTAGTGTTTTGCTTTAGAAGTCGGTTTAAGGCGCCTCGCCTCCCCGAGCAAAACGCCGCGCTAGTCGTTTTTGTGCAGTTTTTAAGAGCTATCTACTCTTTATTTAAAACGAAATAGCAATGAATAAAAATACATAAAATTTCTACATAATATTGATTCTAAAATGGTAGTATACTTTTTTTTTCACTAATCTCCTTTCAACAAAACCATAAGAATGAGAAATAATTATTGATAGCATGCATCTCCTCGTAAAGTGTTCATTCATTATTTTTTGTACTAACACTAATGGATAGACAATTTGATAACAAACATTTTGTAAGTTTGTTTTTTTATCAAAATACCAATATTCTATTTTATAAACATTTTATTCTATAATCTGGGCGTATTCACTACTGTAATCCATGCGCCACCAGTGCCGCTAGGCCAATAGGAATGCTCATATCTCATGCTGATTTTTTGGTCAGGGTACGGCCTTAATTCTTTTGTTAAAAAGTTTTTTTCGGGGGCTTACCTTTAAGACTCGTTAACCTTAATGCGGTTTTTGCACGGCTTGCTCTACGTTGTAAATGGCTTAAGAACGAGTAAGTTTTCTCGTGCAATCAAGAAACAGACACTTGCTTCGACTGGTCCGAACTTTATGCTTTTGCTTTTCAGTGGTAACTAATTCTCAACAACTATACCAAGCAAGAAAGTTCATTATAAACTGATATCGCAAGACTGAAGTCGGGGAGATAACTTTATCATTCTCTGATTGTACATTTGGTTTGGTTTTGCTTGTACTATTAATATTATGAACTGATGCAATTCAGACTAACTATGTTTAAGGCGCCGATTCCCTTGAGTAGCTGATTTTAAAATGAGAATCACGTCTAAATGGCGAATTGTCATTTTTTTTTTAATGTATGTTATATTAGACTATTTTATTAATAATTTGATCTAAGCAGATTTTGAGTTTTATTCGTATATCATAGTGTAATAAATTTGTAAAGTTACGTCTAAAACGGACAAAAACACGACAATCACACCAAAACCGCTGGGCGTATTTTAATTAAATCAACACCATCTCAAAGATAATTTAATTATCTACATTTTGATCTGGGGCTTTTTTTTAAAGTCATTGAATAATAAAGAAAGTATAAAAACTACAAAATTTTGGGTCGCGCGGGTGTGAAACGAGTGCGTGTTTTGTCCCTGCGTGTCGTGTTGGATTTTTAAAATTCAGGAAGAATTTTAAAAATCCAACACGATTGGTACTGCTTGTGCTAAGTGCTGAGCAAGTGCTAAAATCTTATTAATTTTAATCGACTTTTCAACTTATCTTTTTCTCATTTAGACCTTATTGGTGATATTCTTTAGAAAGGCCAAAGGAAAATCTGCTCTTGCTCACACTGTGCGATTTTATAGAATACTTACACAAATAACAAATCAAGTGTTCGGTAGCGCCATATTTTGTTGAATAATAAATAGACGTTTTTTGTCACGCGTTAGGTAAGGTTTCAAGTGCCAATTTAGGTAGTTAGGTATACCCATATTTCATAGAAACAATGACAAGACTCGAAACCCGAAACAAGACATTCCAAGCGAAAATAAAGTATGATTTACCTTACCTACTTGTCTACAAGATGCCACTAAAATAAGATATGTATTTACATGAAAAACATTAGTTATTGAGTGCCATTTCACAAAGATTTATTTTCGTTGAAGTTCGTCTTAACCTCAGAAAAGGAAATAATCCGGCAAAATTTTCGTATTATGTCTAAGATTTCTCAGTACTTATATATTCTGTAACGTTTTTTGGCATTGTCATCTCATAGTATATAAAGCTTTTGAGCACCGTAATGAGAGAGATATATTTGAATATATATTTGAACTTCGTCCTTAACACTAATTTATCTACACATGTGTAATAATAATCATGGCAATCTACAAAAGCTGCTCTAAATAAATACTAGGTACCTATGGGTACATTTTATATTTATACCGGTTTGTTTAATAAGCTCGCTTCACGATTGAGGATTTTATTAATATGATATAGTTTATTTCATCTGATCATTGTACGTGAGGTAATTTCAAGATCCGAGGAACGAGAAGTTACATACGGCATACCTCAGGGCAGTGTGCTGGGGCCTCCATTGTTAACTTTATATATTAATGACTTGCCTAAAGCAACTGAAGAACCGATGACACTTTTTTCTGTGACAATAGCCTGTAATCACCAAAACACATATGAACTAGACATTATTAATTCGCTTATATCTATCATTGGTTGAATAATAATAATTTAATAATTAATTTAAAAATACTAATGTAATGCATTTAAGACAACGTACACATACGGCAAAAAATCCTAATGGTCATTTTCATAATATTAATATTAATGAAACTGACACATCAACATTTCTGGGACTTAGCATAAGTTGATTCGAAAACCTCAAATAGAAGCACTAAGCAAAAAATTAAGTAGTGCGGCCTACGCTCTAAGACAACTCACAGTGGTAATCATCAAAAATGCACTGATTACGGTTTACTATGGATCAACTGAATCAATTCTTAGATACGGAGTTATTTTCCGGGGGAGTAGCACAGACAATTAAATAGGGTTTAGGTCCCAGAAAATATTAAATCGATGTTTAGACTGCAAACAACAGATAGCTGTAAATCTTATTAAAATGAGCATAATGAATTATTGACTATTCATTATACATTTTGGAAACAATTTTGTTCATAAAAATTCATCCAAAGTTATTTAAGCGTTTGTCTGACGATGTCCCAAGTAATAGTCGTGGTAATTCTAAACTCTGTGTTCTCAGTCCTAAAACAACTCTTGTGCGCAAGAGCATCTTTTACATGGCTTCGACCATATTTAATAAATTGGTCAAATCATGGCGAACATGGAGTACTCGTATGCCTGCTCTTAAATTGGAATTCCCTGCCAGAGTCTGTATTTCCTGATAGCTACAACCTGGGAGTCTTTAAGTCAAGAGTGAATAGGTTTCTTCTAGGTAAGCGTGCTACATCGTCGACCACATCATCACTTACCATCAGGTGAGATAGTGGTCAAGCGCGAGCCTATCAATAATAAAAAAAATAAAAAAACAAATTAAGCACTTAATTAATTGAATGAACATATTATAATATTTCAGAGTTCATGAAACACGACAATTTTCTTCGTTTTTTTTAATTATATTGTTGTCTTTTTATGTTGTTTTCCACTGTGTAATAAGATCACTACATATATTGTTTTTATTGTTGATGGAATTAAAATTTGCAATGACTTAATCATCATCATCAATATCAATATACATATAATAAATCAGTAGAAAAATATTTTTTGTACATCTAAAAAAATTCCAAAAAAAATATCCAGGTTGTTAAAGGATAACCAACAGAACCCATTTCTAGCATTTTTGAAATTTTTGTCTGTTTGTCTGTTTATTTGTGCACGCATCACGTGAAATGTACGAAACCAATGTAGACAACTTTTATACATAAAAAATGTGCGTATCTTGAAGAATTACATAGTTTTTGTTTCATCGCAATCGGTTCACTCTATCAAAAGTTAGATGAATTTAAAGTGTTCAAGAAGTAAAATTATCACAGCTAACGCAATTCAGTTACTCGGACAGTTGAACTCGCTATTCGATAGATGGCGTTGTGCATTTAAAGTCATTTTCTGAATCGCGGTGTTAAGATTTTACGCGAAAGAATGACCCTAGAAAAAAAACTGCTTTGTAGTATGTATATTTTTTAACCGACTTCCCAAAAAGGAGGAGGTTCTATGTTCAACGTTATCAACGTTATGTATGTTTTTTTTTTTTTTTTTTTGTGTATTCACCGATATCTCCGTCAATTGTGGACCGATTTCAAAAAATCTTTTTTTGTTTGAAAGAGTATGTTCCAAAATTGGTCCCATTTTAATTTGGTGTAGGACTGACGGAGCAATTCGAAGATATACAACAGAACTCTTCAATAAATAACGGCAAATCTCTCGGGATTGCTGCAATCGCATGTCTGTTTGTTGTTTATACCATTTCATAACATAACATCACGCCAGTACGCTCTTAAGGGGTACGCAGATCTCTCATTTCACCGGTTATGTTCAAGTTTCATGATATTTGGGTAATATATTCTGGCGTTATACGAGTAGGTAACTTACTAAACAACTTGCCTATTAGGTAGGTACAACTAAAAAGTGAAAAATAAAAAAACTATTTACAAAAAAATACTACCGACTTCCAAATAAAACTACAAAGTGAAAAATGACTTTTTTTTTGGAAGTCGGTGCCTTTCGTAGGCACCAATTTATTGCGTTATTGACACCGACTTCCAAAAACAAAGTTATTTTTCACTTTGTAGTTTTATTTGGAAGTCGGTAGTATTTTTTTGTAAAAAGTTTTTTTAGTATGTGGAGTAGGCAGGCAGGCTGGTAAGTATGGTAGGGTTGGCAGGCAGATGACGGGAGCGAAGCCGCGGGCACAGCTAGTTAATAATAAGTATGGACTTTGAATTGTATTAATAACGTATAATAAGTAATTATGATGCAATAAGTAAATTTATATTGTAATTACAATAAATATAGTTGCGGTTTGTAAATATAGAACTATTTGGAAGTTGTCTGTGCAATCAGACTAATATTGCAGGTAAAAATAAAATGCAAAATTTCATTTTAAGCGGTGCAAAATTTTGCTAATTATAGAGTGGCGCGTTTGCCAAATAATTGTCTATTATAAAAAACTTGACGCGTGTGCATAAGGTGCTAGACAAGTTATGATTTACAATGAAATAGACACTTAATTTACATATTTAATTATGATACCTAAATGTACAAAATGCATATATTAGAATGATCATTTCTCGTAGTTCAGTTGAAAGCACACTGAAGAACAATCAGACATCGGGGGCAATAGTGACATTCGGGACTGTTCGGAACCACTCGCGTTCATTATATAATAATGTGTTACGATTTGGAGCAAATTTACGTAGGAAAGGCACCACTTCGGCCAAGGTATGTAACTAAAATAAACATTACTTCGTGAAACTTCACGAATGGTCGATTACAATGGTTTTGAAATTATTTTGGATGAGAGATTTATGTTACTGTAAATTGATATTGCCTTTTAGTGCTAGCATGCTTGGCAGTTGGCTCCTTATTCATATTGATTGTTATTCGTTTACTTTGTGTTCCATTGATATATCATAATGGTGGATCGGTTGGTTATATTTCACGATTTACTTTATTGAGTTTTGAACCTGTGTCAGATATTGTAGAGTTACGCAGTAGGTCATCCAGCTCAGATAATAGAATAACATTGGCAATACTGGGAAATTCAATACTACTAGGAACGAGAAACCTACCTATGTACACTAGAAAACTAATCAACTTTGATGACGTAGATGATATCGTTAGTTCTAACGCAAGGTCATAATTAAATCTATGACAGAGAAATCAGGGTTACTCTAAAATTCCGGCACTAATTAGATGTAGGTATTTCTACCTGACTTGACAAGGTATTTCTGGCTTTAATAAAACTAAAATATGTATATTAGACTAAAATGTATTCATGATACGATTTGGAGATGGAATTTAGACGGTGGAATTAGACTATGAATAAATATTCGACTGATATAGTTCGTTCAATCCACAAAGACGCGCCCCACCACTATTCCTCCTAACCGTTTATAGTATTATGTGTGCAAGCTTCCGTCAATGTTGGAGTGTTATCGGTACACACTAATTACCTATGAGTGCACACGTACACTATAATGAATAGACTAATCATTATAATAATTTATAGAAGTAGAATAGACAATAAAATCATATTCATATAATTATATTCATATAATTGGTGGGGCGCGTCTTCGTGGATTGAACGAACTCTACTTGCGTGTAACAAATCAGCCGAAATTGATAAAATATAAATTGAAAACATTTACTTGGTAGGGACACAGTACAACAAGAATAAACAGAAGTCAAACAGTATAATAGGATAGATCATGATTAAAACATTATAAATTTATAATTGTGTTGATCTCCTACGATACGAACCTGAACTGACCTGTGAGCTTATGAATAAATAAAAGACTTTGACGCCACAAATTAACCAGTATACCTTTTGACAATTTAATTAGAAACGCCCTTTCTTGTTATAAACACCATTCAGAGTTTTATTAAAGACGTCGAAGATGACTTATAAATTTTGTTTTGTGATATTAACATTAGTATTTGAAAATTAAAGTTGTGAAAATACCGGTTGTTCTTTGAATCTAACTTAACTCCTCATATACCTTGCAACTGACATATAAATCTTCCTTGTACTAAATTCATTAATTTCTTACCATAAAATGTCAAAAGTTTGAACAATACTTCGACAGCAAGTTACCTATAGTTGGCTGCATTAAGGGATCAGTGAGAAAACATATTGGCTGATTGATTGGCTAATACATAAGCGTTTACTTAAATCCAAAGGCTTAAAAAGGTCCGATCAGAATTTATTGCAAACCTTACTCGAGTTAAAATAGGTTTTAATTTAATTAAAATATCTGCACCCTAAAGTCTAGATCTATTTGTGCTTACTATTAAATAATAGCTGTTAGAGGTAGATTTTATCAGCACTGGATCCATAGTTAAATCAGGTACTTGAAGTAATATTAATAATTGTAACTAATGATGCCTATTCATTATCATCTCTCCCATTTATCAGTATCCTAGTAATATTGATTTTCATGGTTCTATCTATATCATCATTAATCATCCCATGTCCCTGACATGTACCTTTAGTGACGCCATAGGTAGACCAGGTATAAGTGGACTCAAATTTAATGGTGTCTGTGATATGCGTTATTCACTGCGCTATCCTGAATTTTTCAGAGCCAACAATAAGTTTGAATCGAACTGTACATGTCCAATATTTCTTACAAAGTTTTTTTTGCTTATTCCAGTACTGAAATAAGCATTCTTTCCAACAATTTAAAACTTTATCTTAAGTATTTAGTACAACGAGTCTTTTTAATGTTCAAGATGAAGGCGGTACGTAATTATTTTTGCATTTGCATTGCAGTGCGATACCTTTTTCTTGACTGAGGCCGGAAGATACGGGAAAATATCTTGCGTTGATTATGCAGATTCATAATTTTTCTCTACATAGAATGTTCCATGTTAAAAATTGTGACAAGTTATGTAACTTGTCATCATTTCGGGGAATGCCCGTTCGACCATTTATCGTAGCAATCATTGTTATTGCGAGGCCCATGTTCATCATAACTACAGTAGTTACACCACATAATATGCTTCGTATTGTTAAAAGCAGGACGTCAATAAAATCCTAAAGCCCAATAAAAACGTAGTGTTGATTATACCATCCATCAGAGTCAGCGCTGTATAGCGCTAGATTAGCTACGCGCGCATATATCGCTTTGAAATTTATTGATTAGTTATTCAGAGCTGGAATCAAATCATTCTGCAATGTGCGATTTAACGTTCTCGCAACAATGTTTTACTGATACAATCTGCAATATGATAGCTAGATGGCTACACGTGAATCATTAGATATTATGTTGCAAATTTACATGTTGATAAAGGAGCTGTCAGTTCAAGATCAAAGAGATTCAGCCAGGGGCGGCCTTAACCACCGCGAGGCTCGAGGCGGGTGATATTTGCGAGGCCCTTGTCCTTTTTGCAATGTATGTGATGAACTGATGATAGACGAGCAATGCAAATCGTGGCACTTATTATCTGCCAGCAGCTTCGCCCGTGTGAAAAGTGGATCAAGTGCTATTCCAGACTATAATCTATCTCTTTGCCAAATTTCATCCAGATTCGTTTAGCCGTTCCGGCGAGATTGAATAACAAACACACATCCATCTATCCAAACTTTCGCATTAATAATATTAAGTAGGGTAGGATAGTAGAAGTAGAAAGGACAATAATATATAATAATATTATAAAGAGGTAAAGTTTGTGAGTTTGTGAGGTTGTAGGGTATCTCTGGATCTACTGAACCGATTTAGATGAAATTTGGCATAGAGATAGTTTGAAACCCTGTGAAGGACATATAATAGTTTGTATTCCCTTGGGATGGTGAAACACTTTTTACGCGAGCGAAGCCGCGGGCAGAAGCTAGTTTGCTATAAAACATGTAACAAACTTGATTTTATTGTTACAACTAACTATTTGGTAAGGATAAAAACAACTAAATTGTTGGGTTGTTGAGCGAGGCCTCGGCCGATTGCCCTGCTCGCCGCCCCACAAGGCCGCTACTGGATTCAGCAGTCGCACCAAAGAACAGCTGTATCTAAGTACTAAATAGGAGTAACTGCTTTGAATTGTAAAGTTGACTGTGGGTGGACTGTCGGCTCAATTTATTTAACTAATCTCATTGCTTGGTGGTTTAAACGAGTTACAAACAGACAGATGTCTAGTAACAATTAAATAATTCACCGTAGCGAATTACTTACATTACTACATTTGTTCAAAAACATGGCCATATTATTTTATACGTTGCCTTTTTGTTGTACTTTACAGTGTACAGCAAAAAAAGAAAACAGCATTGTAATCCGCCATCACGTATTTTATTTAAAACTGGTTTTTAAAAAGCCGTTTCATAAGCCTGTATACAACAGAATTTTCCCAATGTCCGATAAAACCATATCCTGTTAATACCTTCCCCAAAGCTTAAGGCCGTATCCTGACCAAAACATCAGCATGCGATATAGCGGCGTTTTGCTCGGGGAGGCGTCTTAAGCTAGTGCTAGCGCATAATATCTGGCATCGTTTAGCTAACCAGCTAAACGATGCCAGATATTATGCGAACGCCTTCCTGAAATCCACATGTTTCAGCTACGCTGCCAAAAAACGACTTACTAAGTTCTCCAAACCAACTTTACAGAGAAACTAAATTAGATTTTAGTTTTTGCCCTCAATAGGGAGAAAAAATTATCACAAATCTGTCTTTATTTCACTGTTTCTTGAATAAACAAGATTCGAGTATGAATAACATTGGTTACTATTCAGTCTTCTATACGGTTTGATATTCATAAAAAGGCACAATAAATGTATGCCAGCTCGTCTGTTTATTGAATCGGGAGGTAAACAGGAATATTGCTTGTTTGTGTTCCATTGCAATGTAAGGATTCTTATACCTGCTAAAGAAAAATATTATACTTTCCACTCTCTCACAACTTCCAACTGCTGTTGCGTTTGTAAGATGAATTTATTTGTATCTAGCGACTATATCAGGTAACTTACATTATTTGTATCTAATAGAGATATATAATAAGCCTTTTAATGTTCATGTACATGCCTCCTTTCTATGAGATGAAAAAAAGGGAGACGCGGGCCCAGTGCGGGTTGGTGGATAGAGAAAAACATATCAATATTTACTAATACATTAATATCTTTGTATCGAATGATCTTTACTACTTGTGTCCTTATCTACCTACAGCCAAGTATTGTTATTTTCGCATAGAGTATCCATCGATGCGAAAATAACAATTGGGACTGTAATCAGAAATCATTCTCTACTTTGAACAATAATTCTAGAATAATTGACAATCCGAATCACCCTCTAAGCTTTATTAACTCGAAACAGGTAGATAAGATATATTAAGTAAGTAATGGAGAATATAGATAGTCTATTTGGTTGGTTCTAAGACCGTTTTATTAAAGTAATTTTTCAGGCATACCAGACGGTCTGGGAGGTTCGCCTGCTTGCCTATCTAAGAATTAATTTGTATTAATATTCCAGTCCTCAGCCTGAAGTGGACCTTCAGCTTGAAATACGTACCCAATACACTTAAGGGTTATTAGTGTATTGTTCGAGAAGACCCCTCTTACTTAATTGGTCCATATGACCTGTTAAACGAATTTACCATTCTCAGGTGACTATTATATCTAGTATGTATATTTTTTTTAAATATAGTTTCTTGATTTTCATTGTAATTAAGTATGGATTTTAAATTTAATGTCACTAATAAAATTTCTGTGGTAGTTTGGATGTTAACACTTAAGGAATCAAAATTCCACTGAAAATTCACGAAGGTAGAATATAATCTAAATATAAAAGATAGTTTTTTTAAAGCAAGTGCAGTTACTTAGCCATGAAACTTTAACCACGTTAATAGAGTTTATATCAAATATACAAATGCCACAAAAATGCCCGTGGCTCAATCCAAAAGTTTTTAATTTTCTATGACGCAGAGAGAACTCTTTGAAGAACAAAGAAATAGTTTTTTATCTAATCTTCTTTCTGTACTGTACCTAATATCTTTCCACAACTAGGTACCTTTATTTATTGAAGTCGATAGTTCAAAAGTGAGAACGTAAATAAATTCCAAATGGGTATAAAGATAGATTTCACAGACATTTTCGCATTTGTAGACAGTCAAACAGAGAGACAGAGATACATTACAAAGAGAGGGATGTTCTATTCTTAGCTTGCGTCCAAAAAACTTAGTGATCATACGGGCACATCAGCTAAGGGGCGCATACTATAAGTAAGTACGCACATAACCTTTTTATAGGGTTTTCTAAGGGTGTAGTGCCATGGTGTTATATTTTACGGCCACGGTATGCTCCCAAACTGCCTATTACTGTCCATGGCACTTATATATAAAGCGTTTTTTTTTTAATAACACTCAGCATTTTTATATAAAAACTTTTTGTCTTTTAGATTTTTGATTAACTTTGGATACGGTAAACATTAAAGCATTTGTTTTGAACTAATTTTAGCTTTTATTTTACGTTATATTTAGTTAATTTTACGCTTCAGTCTTCCCGAAAAGTTTACGCTTTCAGGGGAGCGCGGTCAAGGGTAGGTATTGGTAAAATAATATTTTGGGATGTTCACCATATTATGTTGTCGATATCCGTTATTTGAGAAGGGAGCTTATAGATGTGGTTTATTTATTGTTGTTTACATAATATCACGCATTTTACCCGCAGGAAGTGATAGAATGGCGGATGATAGCATTTGTAACGTTGCGCCATGCGAGGAAGTGTGTTGATTTTATTGTCACCTGTTTACTAGATTACGCAAATATTCACGATACAATTTTATAGATTTTATCAGGATATATTTTCTCTACCGTATGTTTACCTTTTATAAATGCTGTAGACTTCAGATCTCTGAAAGGATAGCAGTCGAAAGGACCTGATATTAGAGAGAGCTAAGGTAATAGGTGTATGAAACGGCAGTGGCAGTAATCTAATTAGTTATGTCGTTTCGTAGAGAAAATATTAAACTGCATCTACCAAAGTTATTAATTTCGGAACCAGTCGATATGCATACCTACATGTGAAATAAAAAAAAATTGTTACATTAAACATTAATTCAAATATTACAATTAGATATACAAAAGTCATCAATAAAAACATTAAAAATTACAATTTTACCCCAACAAAAAGATTACGATTAAGATACGTTATATGTTTCATCTTAGTCTAAATTTAGGTTTAGACCCGGAGTGCTTAATATGCAGCCTGGTCCAGTACCGCATTATTGGGCCATCCAGATAATGAACTAAACGCAGTTCTAAAACTTGCATTGTTTATTCAACAAAAACCACTCTTCTTTATTATCTTAGCACTCACTTGAGTGGTGGCAATAATTTTCGCTCTCCACGGAAATGAAACCAAGCCAGGGTTGTATGTCAAACGAACGTTCTCCTACTCAAAATTCTGTTTTAAAGGACAGACATTTTTCAAATGTCAAAAAGACACTCGCGGTAAATTAACGCCTTGTAACGCCTCAAATGTTATAAGGGCTTTATGTGTTTGGAACACTGTTTCGAGAAATAAAGGAGATACTTTGTTGCCGCATGCTTTTAGGTTAAATTTGTATTAACGGCTTTGAAGTTACAAACAGAGTGCAATACGAGATTTTTTATAAGAATAAATGATGAGCTTCCATTCCACTGGCATGATAAAGTGTTCCTTCGTCATAATGAACAACACTTTTGAAAAATGTCATGCTCGTAGACTCAGGTTTAGTATGTTTGTTGTCTGTCAGTGTATTCATAAATTTAAGACTTTATTAAGTACTCACCCTTCTGCTATCCTCAGCAATTTGAGAGCTTTATACTATGTCATTTCGTTCCGTACCATCCATCTCTATCAATCCTCATCCCGGTGTTTACTTCCTTTTAAGTATATAATATCATCTTTCATTTAATTCATCATTTGCTTCATTCCTGTCACACTTAAAACCGTATCATTTGTAACGACGGCACACACAATCCTTCTGAAGTCACAATTTCATATAATTTTATGCTGCTGTAATAGTAATTCCTTCAGATTCGTTTTCTTCTTTGGGCAGATTGTTGCACTTATCAATGTTTGACTTGGCACTTCTCCGTTTGTAAGATCTGTGGTTTCGAGTAATTCGTCATGTAGCTACGTGCACTCGGTAGCAACTCGAGGATAAGAACGAAGCCAAACGAATCCTTATCGGAAGTTTTTTACTCAGAGGTTCCTGGTTCCAAGGATGTGAGACGACCTTCAAACAAAGTGCGGCGTCTGTAATTGATGCTGCGATGTTTGTTTATAAGAAGGACGAGAGATCTGAGATTTAGGTTGTTATCATGCTGTTTTAACTATTTGTTCGTCCTTCATATCGACGCGTTAGTTTTTATCTCCGGGGAAGTTCATATAGTAAATTTGCGCATAAAATAATTTAGCTGTTACTTCCAGAGCCCTTAAAAAGCGATAAACATCTAACAGCTTCCTTTTCCTTGGCATTCACAAAGTCCGTTCGGAAATGGTTTTTTGAACGGGCAACACCACGAGTGGGCTTGTCAAAATAAACGGCTCGGCTATTATCGGCATTCTGCCGATGCCCTTTTGGGTCTCAGCTGTTGTAGACGTTTCGTTTTAAGTTTTAAAAGCAGTAACTAGCAAACTTGAGTGCAGAATTGGATCTATCAAATTTTTAAATTGAATGTTCGTGGAAGTAGACAATGGTTTGTAGCGGTAAGTTAAGAGGAAACGGGGGCAGAGAGCACCGACTGAATTTCCTTAGTAAAAAGCATAATTCGAGGTTCGGCTCTCGTCTCTTTCCTCCTCCAATATGGGACTAATTTAAAAGATATTCCGTAAACTGAAAATTAAAATATATACTATGTCCCTATGTTTTCTTTTTGATGATACATTATCTTTAGAATCACTAGAGCCCTCAGAAAAGCTTAGTGTACAAATTTGACATATATAAATGAAAAAAGGAAAACATAGGGACATAGTATATATCTTACTTTACCAGTTTATGGAATATCTTTTAAATTGGTCCAATATTGGAAGAGGAAAGAGATCAGAGCCAAACCTCGAATTATGACTTTTTACTAAGGAAATTCATTCGGCACTCTCTGCCCATATTTCCTCTTAAGAAACAAAAAAAAAAGAGAAAAGACCGAGTCGAACTCGCCCGCCGAGGGTTACATACCTTGATAGGGAAAATACAAACTAGTTGTGACAGATAGACGAATTGAAGATATCCATTAATGCAGAAGTTTAATAGACTTACGCTGGTCTACTAAAATATTGAGGTCAATGGACTGTGAGAAAAAAAAGGACTGTGAGATATTGATGAATTTTTATACATAAAAGTGGATATGATTCTTACCAATAAATTGCTATAAAAATACCGTATAACGGCATTAACGGTTATACGGTTATACATAGATATTCATTTGTTAGGTCAACTCGTGCGTATCTTCTTATTTCAAACTTCTTAATTTCATTGAGATCCATCAAGTTGATTAACCTGCTAACTAATGCAAAGCTCGACCGATATTCCTACGAAGTCATCTCTTAAAAACCGAAGCTTCCGAAGATTCCAGGGTATCAGGCAGGTGGTTTGTTAATATATGAAAAATATTTACTTAACAAATTGGTTTTAAAAATAGCAATTTTACATGTCAGTTTTTTAACAAATTAAACTAGATAAGGCCTGTTTCCTAGTTAGGAATGCTAGCTGACCACTTTGAGAAGAAACAACGACACTAACTCAGAGTTCAAAGTGTCTTTTAAAGTTCAAACAATCCGTGATAGTTAAATCATATGAGAATCTAAACGAAAAACATTAACCTACATGGTTAACGTTTGAGGTGTTTTTTTTTAGGAAAGCTTCACAAGAAATATTTGCGTGAAAAACTTAACTCAGAGTGTTGATAACATGATTGGTTAAATTGACAATATTGTAAACGTCATCTCACAGTTTCGGAGCAAAAACCGTGATAATAAAGTGCGTGACTCCAGCCTATTGGAGACCGTGCTCGCCCGGCAGGAAGTGAAAGCATTTGTTGTGAGTTTTCGTGCAGCTCAACTCAGAATTTTAAGGAGCTTAACGGTAATCATCCACTGGATACCCTCACGTATGTATTTACCCTCCACTTAAAAAGCGGGTAAATCTTCACTGGAAAATCCTCATTGGATGTCCTCCGCCCTGGGAGTGAGGGTGGAGATAAAGACTCCTACTGAATACCTGCGCCGGTGATTTTGGGAACATACGATCCTTCCGCAAACATCAGGTAATGGTGCTGTCCGAACCAGTTAATTCTGAGTCTCGCAGGTTGTTTTTTTAATTCCTAATTCGAAGTGCCCGCAGCTAATTATGTGACAGCATAGTTAATTACTAGAAATTGAAAGTTCCGGAAAAATAAATATGTATCGCCATTAAATATCTATTGAAATCCGTCAGATCTGCAGCTTTTTGCCAACTATATAATTTGACTCTGTAATGTGACGGCCAAGCACGTGAGTTATTTTTAAATATTGAAATTAGTAGGTTCGATTTTTTTATCAAATCCCCAAACTAGATTAACGATATAAATTAATATATCACATATCATATTATCTTGTTAGTAGATAGAAAACGTTTGAATGTTATATAAATACGTCATCGTCATTTTTGAAGTTTGCTTACTACAAAAATGGAATCTATGAACTCAATGTTTTTAAAATCATGATGATAAACGGTCTCATTCATATGGAGAACATTTAACAACATACCAGTCTTATTTCAAAGAAAAATATAGAAGATTTTATTTTTGTACTTACCTAATTGATAATCGTGCTACGCTATGTTTCGACGCTTTAATGACAGGGCCTAAGTATTACTTAATTGATATTTTAATTTATTAACTTACCGAATCCGGTTTCATACAATTATGCTGCGCTGTAGGCCTGAAGGCCATCGGTCATCGTTATCAGGAAGCTGTTCTATGGATCTTGAGATTTACGTTTTAAAATTCTTGTGCTTGATGGACTGGCTGTTACTATGCCTGATTACGACATTCCTTTTAATTACATAATTACTTGTATTATTAGCAAACGAAAAGTTAATAACAGCCGCACGGCTCGATCTGCAAGATTAAGTAACGCTTGCTGAGGTCCACTACAACCGATAGGTAACCATTCATTATGTTACAGTTAAAACCAGTTTTTACATAGAACGTGTTTTTACTAGTTAGAACTAGTTTTTACTAAATGGCTTTGTTAAAACTAGAATTAAGTAATGCTCAAAATTGAATATCAATTTTAATGTAGAATAGGTAAATACGATTACTATTTAAGCAAAAAAGTTGACGGAGCCTAAGCTCCTGAGCTCGCTTCACTCGCTCTTGGACTAATTCATTGACCGTAACTATCAAATTGCCCAACCATTACGTAGCAATATTCATAATGACCAGATAATGTGATAAATATAGAAGTTTGTCAGTATTTATTACATTGCCTGATTTGACTTGATTACATGCATAATAACCGGGCATTATACATAGTACCCTGATTAATCACTTGGTCCACGATTAGTTTCTCTAGTGCTAGTTTTAGCTAAAGCTCGTAGTGACAACTGGTGTTAATTGAAAATCAAATATATCTGTGGTATATTCTAGTTTTGACTAGGTATTTCTAATTTTAACAAAGGGATTTAGTGAAAACTAGTTTTAACTAGGGAAAACGAGTTCTAACGAAATACGTGACGTAACGTAAATGTGACAAATACATACCGTGACTCTTCCGTGCAAAGTCAAAGTCAAAATTCTTTATTTCAGTTAGGCCATTCAGCGGCACTTTTGAAAGTCAAAATTTATTTTAATGTAATAATCATTTGACTAACACTACTATACTACTTATAGGTATAAGGTATTACAAGCACTAACAGGTAAATTATTTCATTTGTTGAATAGGAACATGGTTCTCACATACTTACAAATATTGCAAACCTAGGTAAATTACCTAATTCAACAACAACGGAACAGGGTGCGAGTCAATTTTATTAACAAAAAGAGAAGAAATAAAAACAGTACTATAATTATGAAAATATAAACTAACCAGTTTGATTTTGTCTACACTAAAGATTGCCCTATGGAGCAGTACCAGCATGATTCCAATCATTTTTATCTTCGCTTAATTTGTAATATGCTTGTTTAAAAAGTGTCCTTTTAACAAAAATTTACATTTTCTTCCATTTAGTCTAATATTTACACAAGGTATTTTGTTATAGAATTTAACCTACCCCCATGAGACCACAGTGCCTCGCGGAAGGCACGTTAAGGGGACACTAGTCGACGGCACGAACTATTTTGTGCGCGGGGTTAAAATGCGTTTTATATCAACCGACAACACGTGCGGAAGAGATAGATGCTGTGATGAGCAGTAGGAAGCTAGTTCGCGTACGGATACACACTTTTGCAAATTTGTAGCGAAATGGATAATGATTTAGGACGAAACCAAGCGCGCGAAATTTTATAAACAGATCATTGGCAGTCTAGATATCATGAAAAAACTACTAAATCTATCTGTTCAAAATAAAATTAGTTACATTGTTAAACTACTAATCTATCCCTGTATGGAGGCCGTTTTGAAATTTTCCGTCTTCTTATGGTATTTATTCGCGCCCAAAAATGCGTTAAAATTAGTGTCGAAATGTGGAACTTTCGACGCTCATAACTTTCTAATATATTCTTTTTTAACTTTATTGCTTCCATACAGAGCTAGATAATGATGAGACACTTTTTATTTTGAAAGTACATCGTCAAAGAGTGGAATAATTCCTAGACTACGTTTGTATGGAAGAATTTTCGACTAGAGTAACCTTAAGCTCAATAACTTGGGTCCAATGTCCCGACTGTCATTTGTAGACCCTTGACAGCCTTGACAGGCATCATGTTAGTCAGAAGCCAGAAAAACTGACACCAATCTTGCTAAGGGGTATCGTGTTACCCAGTTACTGGGTTGTAGAGATCAGGTAAGCAGTCGCTCCATAAAAAATACTGGCATTATTTGGTATCCGGTTAGACTGGAGCCGACCCAATATATAAAGGGAAAGACTAGGCAAATAACCTTAGACAAAGACAAAGACAAAGATATTTTATTTCAAGTAGGCCACCAAGCGGCACTTTTGAACGTTTTATTTTACAAATAATAATAGTTGATTCTACCGTGCATTCGGCAAGTAGCTTGTACCTAATGGAGAAGAATGCACAAGAAACTCCATACTTACTCTTTTAAAAAAAAAAAACTTTTTACAATATTTAGGTACATAAGTACATACCTTGATGAATGAAATTGAGTTTATACAAAACAAATATATTTATACAGTCTTCAGAAGGTCCAACAATAATTCAAAACAATAATGTTCTGCATATCACTTGTTTTTGCGCCCTAGTGGCTGTGGAGCAGGACTAGCATTTAGCCAAGCATTTTTATCGTTGATGTTTAATCCCCCAACTTATAAAATGCCAACCTGCATAGTGTGCGTTTTATACAAGTTTTAAATTTCGTCTCATTCAGTTCAAGAATGTGGGGAGGAATTTTATTGTAACATTTTGTACAGTACCCCATGAAAGATGAGGCTACTTTAGCCAGTCTGAATCCTGGTTGAACTAATTGGTCCCTATTTCTAGTAACATAATTATGTCTGTCGCCGTTTTTAATAAAAAGATGTAAATTCTTTCTCACGTACATGATGTTTTCATAAATATATTGACAAGGAACCGTCATGATGTTAATGTCCTTAAACAGTTCCCTTAGAGAATCGCGCCGGCGAAGATTGTATATCGCTCTGATGGCTCGTTTTTGCAGAATAAAAATTGACTCAATGTCTGTAGCCCTTCCCCATAGTAAGATACCGATACCGATACCTTAAATTATCTATCAATCGAAATAGGTATAGTTGAAGAGTAAAAACTAACCACAAAAGAATTGAAATTCTTATCTACGTAGTAATAACAATAACCATCTAAATAATCATTACAGGTTTCTACCATTCATAAGCAAGTCGAATCTGAACGGCAATGTAATAATGTAGGTCAGCGACTGATAAACAAACGTTGCCAAAGCAAAACTTTACGAACAAACTTTGCACGGTCCATTTAATAATTGTTCAGCATTTCCCTACAGGTACGAGTTGCAATAAACAAGGCAATATTTGGCCTATTACTTATTTAAGGGGAAAACTTACTACTTCTTCTTTATCTACTTCACTAGCGAACCGCCTCGGGTGGTAGAGCATTAACGCCTACATGTTTTATCATAAAATAAGTAGGTTTCTATCTGCCATACAAAAAAAAGCGACATTGAAATTTTATTTTAAAATAATTCACTATGTATAACAAAACCAACTCAATTGCAACCTTCTTCCAACAACACCCAAAAGGATAATAAATACATAATGCCAGTAGTTACCAAAAAAAAAAAAAAATTAATTATACACATTGGCTTTTTTTTATATGTGGCGTCTCGCAGTACAATCAAAGTGGTTAGCGACTGCTTAATTGGACTTTCCTGTGGAGACTAAACTAAACCTCCAGCCAGGGGTATATGGGGTTGAACCTCGGCTCATGGCATCCGCATCGCTGGGGGAACAACTAAGGCTGTATTTTGATTCAGTGATTCTACCATCCGTTCGGAAAATACCTACGAGGAGAAGAACGGACAAGAAACTCCTTTTAAAACTATTAATTTAACTACAGCATATCTATTCGCTGGCTTGAACTTGGACGGGGACAACGCGACGTGCATCGGCGGCGAGGACGGAACGAATGCGGTCTGTCTGATAAACATTCGCTTCAAAAATCTATTTATACAAGGATACGCGCGTTATAGCAACCGTGGGTGACAGCGATTTATTTCCGCGCGCGTTTGTTTTTATTATGCAATATCTGCCACCGACAGAAAAAGAGGGGTGTTATAAGTTTGACGTGTGTTGCTGTGTATCTGTGTATCTCTGTGTCTGTCTATGGCATAGCTCCTAAACGGATGAACCGATTTTGATTTTGTTTGAAAGGTGACTTTGCCCAGAGTGTTCTCAACCGTTCTATAGTAATTCGTATTTTACTCTTTGAATCTGGGTTTTTTCGCAAGATATCGTGTCATAATTACTTGTTTCGATAGATTGTCGATTGAAGCGTGTCTACTGCTAGGTTTATATGTATAGTTTAAAAAACATGAAATAAAAATTAAATTTAAAAAGCAAAAAATAAGCCTAACTCGCGTCGGGGAACCCGGAACGTTTACAGCAGTTTATTTTATTTACTTAGCGGTTCCCCGACGCGAGTACGAGGCTTATTTTTTGCTTTTTAGAGGTTTTTACTGTATCTGTCTATATAGCTTTCCAATTACCGCATTGTACGTGACCATTTTTTTTGAAGTACTAATGGGTATAGTAAGCTATCAACAAAAGCTAGATACATATATGCCATCGGGGCCTTTTCTGTAGACCTATAAAAGACGAATACCCCTCCATACATTGTTATGTTATATCTCAAAGGGATTACGCAGCGTTTTCGATGAACGCTCCCAGGAGGCTTGACTTTGGCCGACATTTTCAACAATTATCGTTATTATTCAACTAATTTACACAAAACCTTAGCTAATTCACCAACATAATTAGGTAAAAATACTGAAGTTCTTATACAATGAAAGCACCGAACATTGATCTAACAAAAATACTTCTTTTTACTTTTCCAAGTACATTTTATAAATTGGTCGACTATTACTCGTAAATCTATAATGCCTACTTAGCTGTGATAGTTTTCCTTTTAATTAAGTTATAAATACTACTGCCGTGATTTTTTTCACACATCCAAAAGCAACCATTAGCTTGCAGGGGTGTAACACACTTGACTCTAACAAAAATTTGCAATTTAATGCTTAATTTTACGCAAACGGATCCCTGAATCGTAAAATGGCTATCACAGGTAATATTTTTGAATAACCTATCCAACGATACCCCACACTATAGGATAGACACACTTTACGTGTACATGAGATAAGCTAAAAATATTTTATTCGATTTTATTTATATATGTATATATGTTAATTTATTTATATATATAATATATATAGTATAAATGTGGATGGATGGAGAGGGAGAGGAAGGCCAAAGAAAAGATGGATGGACTGTGCGAAAGAAAAGGGAGTCAGTAATAACGTGATAGGGGACAGGATGGTATGGAAGAAGCAAACGTGTTACGCCGACCCCAATTAACATGGGATAAGGGCAGGAAGATTATGATTTTCTTGATTTTATTTTACGACTTTGTCGCCGTTATTAATATTATTATGTATATCCATGCCAATTATAGCTTTCTAGTACTAAGAGCCTCTGAGCTAAACTGCGGACGGACGGATAGACGGAAATGGCGAAACTATAAGTGTTCCTTGTTGACTACGGAACCCTAAAAAGATTTGGGTCAAGTTAACACACATAGTTGTATAACGTGACTCGCATGCTACCGTTACCAATATCTTACACCCACAGGTTACAGACCCCATAAGAAACGAAACTCATGGCTGCTCAGTACTGAATATTGATAGAAAAACCTACCATAACATAAAATTACGATTGTATTCCCCAAAGACATTGCAGACATAGGCAGGCTACAGTACACAAAAACAATAAAACTTCTACATAACGTATTCAGTTCAAGATTAATATTTGTTCTTTCGGAAAATATTGTCCCTTTGAGAGTAAGCAGTGCGTGGCAAACTATTTTATACATAAAATAAAATGAGTACGGTAAGGATCGCCTAAACTGATGAGCTTAAGGCTTTGATATCTATCTCAATGCTTTAAGGGCGATAATAGCCCGGTCAGAGCCTGCCAATACGCCAGGATTAGTGTTGGCAATAAGATGTTATCTGAGGTGAAGAGGATGATACCGTCTTTATAAACACGATAAAACTGCTTAATCGCTTTTATGCCAACAAGGATCACATGTTTTCATTTATTGCCCACTATCCTTTTTAGGGTTCCGAAGTTTATAAGGAACCCTTATAGTTTCGTTCTGTCCGTCTGTCCGTCTGCAACTTAGCTCAGAGAATCATATACGAGAAAGCTATAATTTGGCATGGATATACAAATTAATAATTCCGACTAAGTGGTAAAAAAAATTGGGGTTTCCTCCTATAGACGTAAACTGCTTATGTTTTTTTTATTTTTCTCGTCTGTCCCATAGTGTGGGGTATCGTTGGATAGGCCATTCAAAAATATTATGGGTTTGTTAAAACCATTTTTCGATACAGAGATCCGTTTGCGTAAAATTAAGCTTTAAATTGCAAATTTATGTTAGAGTCATGTGTCCCCCCCCCTGCCAGTGAAATCGTTGCTCTTGGCTAAGTGAAAAATTCACGGCAGTAGTAAATATAACGAAATTAAAAGAAAAACTATCACAGATAAGTAGGCTTCGACCAACTTATAAAATGTACTTGGAACAGTAAAATTTTTGTACAAATGTCATTGAAAAATTACTTAAATAACGTTGTTAGCTGTGTAAAGCAGAGTAAATTTATATACTTATGAACCATGTAAAAATGTACAAAAATAAAATCATCACAGGCTTTACAAGTTTACGAGTAATAGTCGACCAACTTATAAAATGTACTTGGCAGAGTAAAATTTTTGTACAAATGCTATTGAAAAATTACTTATGTAACGTTGTTAGCTGTGTTAAACAGATAGTAAATATATGCTTATGAACCATGTAAAAATATACAGAACTAAAATCATAACATCCTTAATACTAATGATTTCTAAATAAATAATGTAGCTAACTAATGCTAATGCTATGCTAATGTTGATAGCTTGAATAACGCATTGGAGTGGCCGGAGTCGTTGGCAGCACCGTTCCGTAGTCCATACGGCGCATGCGCGCGCGAGGGCTATTTTGTGTTAGTGCAAAACTATTTTCGACGTTTTGTAATCTAAAGTCAAATTAGATTCTATTCAAATTACTTATTTTCTTTCTGACTACATCACTAATTGAGTAGCGTAAAACTTTCCAGAACGAAATAGTGAATACCGCAGATACATACGCAATTTTTCTAATTCCGAAAGAGAAATAAACAAGGAGTACTTAATGTCATGTCATTCATATAGAATTTTCAGACAAGCGGTCTGAAAATTCTATATGAATGACGTGAAATAAGCTCAAAATTCAGAGCGATCGCGTATATCTATCTTAGGAAGTATTTTCCTGCCTAAGCAAACATTTTCGTGGCATTTTCAAAGTATATTGACCTCATTATTGTGTCTGGCGGCGGTATCGGTGATCAGGGAGATGTCTGAGAGAAGTCACCTTTACTACTTGTCCAGAGTGAAAGCGCGGTGACAAGGGCGGGTACGGGCGCGGTGGCAGACGCAATTATATGGCCACAGAGCATCGCGAGTAGTTCTGGCAGTAGAGGCTAGAAGTGTTTTCTCAGGGAAAAACAATAGCAACAATAATATAAATAAAAACAGCGTTGGAATGCCTTCCTTTAGTTGGACTGATGACTTGGTTAAGGTTGCGAGAATCCGCTGGATATGAGAGGCAAGGGAACGTTCGAAGCTCGATGTGGCGACACTTTGGGGTGGCCTTTATCCAGCATTGAACGTCTTTTGACTGAAATGATGATGATAAAAACAATAGACGATCACTCGCTACCTAGGCCGTTCAGTCACGTCACCCTAGGTGTCCCACCTTAGTTACTTCAGTCACACGCCTCATCCCATACAAAGAAACCGCGCCGACGTGACTCGCTAGTTTTTCGTCTGATTAAACCGATTATATTTTGTACATCGTTCGCGTTCGGTTCCGTTCCATGGCGATAGATAGATGGTGCTAGCAGCGACTTGCAAGTAAAAGGGTTTACTCGGTGCATGGATATTTTTTTCTTTAAATACAGTGAAGATTTGTTTTATATTATTTTTTTGCACCTTTATACAGTTTCATTGCACCAAAATATGTTAAAATTTAAACAATCGAGTAGTATAATATACCTCAGACATTTAAAACCGCGCCATCTATTGCCATAAATTTTAAATGATCCGTTCAAATAATCTTTGAAATGTGAATTGAGAGCCCAATATTCCATAATTTTGTGCTTAGGAGAGTTGATTAAACAAGAACATACAATTTTTATGTTCTATTCCAGAATGTTAATTTTACACACAACTCAATAACAAAGCGGTGCATTTGAACCAAATTTTCTTTCTTAACGCCCCGTGCTTCAGTATAGACGTGAACGACAGCTTCATAATGTTTGTCACTTCGCTTCCGCCTTATCACCCGCGCAAGCTTCTTACCCTGGCTGGGATCTTAGCCTCACTTAATTAGATTCGATTCGATCCCAAACATTACTTCATGTTACTTTCATTAAGTGCGGCAATTTCGACGACTGAAATCCAATAGGTAGCAGTAATGAAAACGTAGATTAAAAGTACTCGATCTTTATAATAGAAAATAAAATGTATTTGATGGGACCGCAATTTTACAAGGTTAGGTTATAATTTCAAGGCTCATATAAATAAATAAAAACCGGCCAAGAGCGAGTCGGACTCGCGCACGGAGGGTTCCGTACCATTATCGCCCTACTTAAATATTTATTTTAATCTGTTTTTAGTATTTGTTGTTATAGCGGCAACAGAAATACATCATCTGTGAAAATTTCAACTGTCTAGCTATCACGGTTGATGAGATACAGCCTGGTGACAGACGGACAGACAGACAGAAGGATCGCTGAGTCTCAGTAATAGAGTCCCGTTTTTACCCTTTGGGTATGGTACCCTATAAAATACAATTTAAGTATAAACTATCTTATTAGCATTATTTAGGCACAATGTTAATGCATAACATTGCATAACAATTTTAATAAACCAATAACTAACTCAATCCCAACACCTAATTATGCAGGTTTTCTGTATATCATTGGAGTTTCTTGTCATGAACTTAATGGCCTAGGTCTCTCGGTAAGGAAACTCATTCTAGTTTTATATTGGTTGGCAAGTGTCAATTTATTCGCTTGAATTAATGGTAAATAAATTGGGAAAAAAACCTGCCATGTGCGAGTTGGGCTCGCGCACGCAGGGTTCCGTACCATTATCGCAAAAAACGGCAAAAGACACGTTTGTTGTATGGGAGCTCCACTTAAATATTTATTTTTATCTGTTTTTAGTATTATTTGTTATAGCGGCAACAGAAATGCATCATCTGTGAAAATTCCAACTGTCTAGCTATCACGGTTCATGAGATACAGCCTGGTGACAGACGGACAGACAGACAGACGGACCGCGGAGTCTTAGTAATAGGGTCCCGTTTTTGCCCTTTGGGTACGGAATTCTAATAGGAATCTTCTATTCCCAGCCAGATAACAAGTTTAAGAGCAAAAATTAGTTTTACCTGACTGCCGAAGGAGGGTCAGGTGTTTATCTTCTAATTCTTTATGTTGAACCCGGTGTCATATGATTTATCTGTAAATTAATGACTACGACCATCTAACCTGTGGTTATGTTAACCTGTACCTATAAAAACTTTTTTTACCCAAAAATATGTGTAAAGATGTCGTCATGATACGATAAACATCGGAGCATATATCTCGTTTATTAATAGAATCACTCATTTCGGGAAATTCATTAAATTGAATGAATTGGCGAATCTGCAGTGATATCAGGAACAGGATAAACATTTCAGCGCGAATACTCGTACATTTACGTGGATAGTTATGAGAAAATTAATTTGGTAAAATGAAATGACTGGTTCTGCCTTAGGGCTCAAAATTTTAAAGCACTTACCATATGGGGTAGTTATCTGGCACAAGATTTGATAAAAGTCTTAGAACAGTTAAGTAAATGATGCATATTAATTGAGGAGGGTTTTCGTGGTTCCATACCTATACAGACATGAGCTGGTACAGATGGATTTGGACATTATTAAACCATGAAATGTCGGCAAATTAGTTCAGATAGGTGAAGTTATACATATCATAATCAAACGATCCTTAATAAAAGAAAAAGAAGAAAATCTGATCCTTACAAAATACAACACAAAATAAAATATCAGGACAGCCTTGACCGATGTTGTGCGGAACCAATTTCTCGTGACGGGGGCGCCATCAAATCTTATTCCGCTCCAAAGATATTCTGCCAAATTCTTCACTTCTTTATTTTATTGAACTTTCATTGGTTTTTTTATTTTACTCGGGATTTCATTTTATATGTAACTAGCTGTCCCACGCGGCTTCGCTCCCGTCAACTGGCTACGTACCTACCCTACCCTACACCTACCCTACACCTACCCTACACCTACCCTACACCTACCCTACACCTACCCTACACCTACCCTACACCTACCCTACACCTATCCTACACCTACCCTGCACCTACCCTGCACCTACCCTACACCTACCCTGCACCTACCCTACATACATGATTGCATAACTGAAACCGTTTACGCAGCGCACGCAACGGAAGCCCTCAAAAATATTCTTTCCCGTTTTTGCAACATTTTTCATTTATGCTCCGCTCCTATTGGTCGTAGCGTGATGTTTTATAGCCTATAACCTTCCTCGATAAATGGACTATCTAACACAAAAACAATTTTTCAATTCCAACCAGTAGTTCTGAGATTACCCCCTACATACAAACTTACAAATTTTACCTCTTTATAATATTATTATTATAGATTTTTACTGGGTAGGTTGTAGAATAAACCAGTCAT
The DNA here is from genome assembly GCA_948252205.1 of Orthosia incerta. Lineage (NCBI taxonomy): Eukaryota > Metazoa > Arthropoda > Insecta > Lepidoptera > Noctuidae > Orthosia > Orthosia incerta. The sequence continues at coordinate 20,749,723 of OX411753.1, read as the reverse complement.
ATATATCAGAAGTAGGGTAGGTCCTATATTCCGATGTAATTTTTACACGATTGTAGATATCAAGAAAGAGACGTGTATATATATTGTGAGAAGGTAACTATCAAGTTTCAAGTAAGAAAGTGACTTAATCCCGATAAAATACAAAAGGGCAGGTTTTTACAGACCTGGCACTTTACGTCCATGCCACGGGGACATCAGGAACGTAGGTATTCTACACTACCTGCCTGTAATTTTATCAAATTTTGATATGCCACCCTTTCGTGTGTGACATGGTTTCATGCGAGATTAAATGGTTTTTCTATTGTTTCGATAATTACGGACATCCTCGTGGAAGCTAGAACTTAGCTGTTGATGTTTTCGTACTTATTCAATATTAGATTAATAGAAACAGAATTAATATATTATGTAAGATATTTTAGGACACGAAACTTTGTCTAAAGATATCATAGCAATAGATTTAATTTGATAAATAAGTTACTCTGTGTAACTTGTATGTTATCCTAAGAAGTTTTTTAATATTAGTCCCGTTACAAAGTCAAAGGCAAATTATTTTTGACCAGACGATAATTATCATCACATCACATCATCACATCATCAGCCAATTAAAGTTCCAACTGCTGGGACACAGGCCTCCTCTCTGTGAGAGGGAATGGGCCGTAATCCACCACGCGGGTCCAGTGCTGGTTGGTGGATGTCACATGTCTTCGAATTTTTGGTTCTAGGGCATGCCGGTTTCCTCACGATGTTTTCCTTCACCGTTTTGAGAGCAGTGGTGATGAAATAATTTACACAAAGTAAAGCGCCTGCCTGGGCTCGAACCCACGACCTACAACTTGTAAGTCGCGGCTGATACCACTGGGCCACCACTGCTAATAACGACGATAATTATGATCTACTTAATTGTATATTAAAGTTACAACAGTAGTCTTGTAACCTCGAATTCTTTGGATTTTATAACGCGGTAATCAGAACTGGCATTTTATAGTTTTTTTTTATCAAGTTGGTAATAAATTTTTATGATTGAGTCGTTAGGATCGTTTGGATTCTGTGTAGGATTTGGACAAACATAAGTTGTGATTTATTTTAAAAATTCAGTTAGGGAGGGATGTAGGCATGTTAGAGGTTATACCCTTTTCTCGCTGAATTTGAATTTTACTGTGTTCCACCACTGAATAATATTTTAGTTTGCTCTAACTTTGCTATTAAAGTACCAAAGTTCTCATCATAAAAACGTTGACTACTTATTGGGAGAACAGGGATGACGTAATGTATAACATTTTTAGATAGACAAATTTTTAGATATTAAATACAAATTTTGTTTTCTAATCAATGGATATCCTTCCAGGATATCCATTGATTAGAAAACATGAAAACTAATTAATTAATTACACAATAAATTAATGATAATGAAGGTTAAAAGAGCAATAGATAAAAAAAAATATCATTTAATTTCAAGATAAAATAATTAGGATAAATGCGCTTTTAATAAAACGAAAATAACTAATTACCCCACGTGCAAACATGTACAAACTAAAATAACTATGTACTTACCCACATATTTATAAAAAAATATGGTTAAAAGGAACCAGTTAAAAATATCCACGCACGATAAATTTAACAGGCGAAAATAGCACCTAATAACGTGTGGCCATAGTTCACTTATCGACCGGTAGAACAAGGTACGGATGGTAATATCTTCAGTAACCTTTATAAGGCTCTTCCAAACCTTAAGGCGCAAGAGAGCCATTGTCGATAAATATGGGGTTAAGGGATCGTCGAAACACATTTAGGTTTCATGATAAAATATTTTATGGATAAAGAAATTTGAGGCAGTACGTGAGGGCCCCGAGGAAAGCATTTTGCTGTTTATTTTGGCGACCAAAACATAATTTATTTCAGCTGTAACCATTGCTTTTTTATCAATTTCTATCTCCTATGGTAAAATATTTTTTTATACTGTTTCGATCATATTTCTAAAAATATATGCACACTCATGTCTCATGTCACACACTCAATCACTCAGATCATTACACTCGTACGAGTATATTAATTTGAGTGTTATTGAAAATTAAAATGCCAATGTGCATAACTATGCAAATTTTCGTCTACATCTTAATGTGTGTTATCATTGAAACATCAATATCATCAATATCATCAACACATATAATAAATCTGTAGAAAAATAATTTTTGTACATCGAAAAAAATAAAAAATAAAATAGCCAGGGTGTTAAAGGATAACCAACAGAACCCATTTCCAGCATTTTTGGAATTTTTGTCTTTTTGTCTGTTTATTTGTGCACGCATCACGTGAAATGTACGAAACCAATGTAGATAACTTTTATACATAAAAATTGTACGTAACTTGAAGAATTACTTAGTTTTTGTTTCATCGCAATCGGTTCACTCAATCAAAAGTTAGATGAATTTAAAGTGTTCAAGAAGTAAAATTAACACAGCACACGCAATCCAGTTACTCGGACAGTTGAACTCGCTGTTCGATAGATGGCGTTGTGCATTTAAAGTCATTTTCTGAATCGCGGTGTTGAGATTTTACGCGAAAGAATGACACCAGAAAAAAAAAATTGGTATGAAGTATGTAGGTATTTAGGGTAGGCAGGAAGGTAAGTAGGGTAGGGTGGGCAGATGACGGGAGCGAAGCCGCGGGCACAGATAGTAGATTAATAAAACAGTAGTTAGCGAATATGCTTTTTAGTTTCGAATTCTATATAGATCTTGAGGAGGAAGAGGAGACGCTATTGATCTTTAAGGTAGACACTACAAACCTCCTAAATCAGCAGATTTTTAAAACGATATATCGTTATACTGGTAGGTACGGTGTCAAGGACGTTTGGTAGTATTTTTTATGGTTAAAGCAACCCCTAGTAAAAAGCTGAACGTGTACGACCGGTAGATATTGAGTCAGCATGTTTACTCTATAAAAATAACGTCGAACCAAAAAAGTTGCCAGATTAAAAACAGGTTATTTTAAAATTTTAATTAAATTGCTAGTTGCTATGCACAAGGTACGCTACGGAATATTCGTGTTTATTTCGCTTACGAACCTAACCTTTTTATTATAAATTACTTTTTGTTCGTTTTTTTTTCTGTTTATGCGATGCTCGGGTAATCCCAGCTCAGCACTGGGCTTACCCAGGTTATAAGTGAGGCAAATGTTTTGAGCTAATTATAGCACTAATTTAACTTGTAGGTACCGATAGTTCATACGTGCCCTAACAGGGTACTTCTTTATTTCTGACTAGCATGACGCCCGCGACCCCACCCGCGTGTTTTTATTACTTCTCCCAATCATCGTCATCAGCCTTTTAATGAACATACTGCTGGGACACAAGCCTCCTCTATGTAAGAGAGGGAATGGGCCATATGTTGTGAATGTGAAGACTATTGGATAATTATATTTTTTTGTTTGTTTTTTATTTTAATTTTTCTCAGCTAGTTTTTAATCATGTTCTGGCAGTTTGAGTAATTTATGCAGCCTACCCGAATGGTAGAGTGGTAAAATTCTTTGGTATTGTTCGTTGAGCTCCTTAAATTCTGAGTTGAGCTGCAAGGTTATTGACAAATGCGTGCACGGACTGGACAGGTTCCCTCAATCTGGCTAGTTCGTTCCTCAAAAGACCATTTCAGTCATCAATCTACATGGTCTTCACATGATCTAATCAAGATTTTGTCTGGACTTTAAAAGAGACTGTGACCTCTGAGTTTGTTTCGGCCTTTCTTCTCAGAGTAGTCATATAGGAAACGCCGACCTCATCTAGTTTTAAAAAATATGATCGACATGTAAAAGAGTTTGTATCAACCAACTTTCATAAATAAAATAATTTGTGGCATTGTAAAGAGCCTAAGTTGTTCTTAAATCGAACTTGCCACCACAAGCAGAACTCAAAAAAAAAGAATAAAGGCGCGATTTCAAAGAATGTGAAACAGAAGACGGTGTTTGGTGCTTTGATTTTCAGTGAATTTTATTGCAATATTGGTGTTGACATAAAATGTGGAGCGATAGTGATTCTACTCGAGAGTTTATCAAAAGAGGCGCATTAAAGATTATGAATTAATCTACTACCGAACAAATCAAAACAGAGATATGAAAAAGCCGATTTTGTTCAATGGACAACAACAAAATTGGCGTAATCCGTCCTTTTAGTTTATTTCCAACATTTAGCAGAAACTCGAAAGTCAAGCAGCCTACGGTGCATTTATTTAATAAGCATCAAAAACAATATTCAAATCAATAAATTATTTTCATTTAAGCTTTTTATTGTCTCGCAGAAGGTATGAAAAGTAGAGTATGCTCCACTGGGAAAGCCTGTCTTCGTCTTGGGCAGCTTGAACCCCTCGTTTCACTCAGGACTCTACATAACTCCCTCGGGAGTTACTTCTGGGGTACCTGTAGCCAAGTTGACAATCTACAATCGATAACGCTAGTAGAAAACGAATCAATGTATGGGAATGATCTGAACGTTAAGTCACGTAGTCAGAACATACAAATTGAAGGCGTTAACGATTGTAGAAAGAGATTCGATACGAACCATTTGTAACTTGGCTAGGGAGCCAGGGTTAAATATGCCGTGACGTAAGACACTGCTTTATCCCCTTGGTGCATAATTTACTATTACGAATGGAACATTTCATAAAATGCCTGTGAAACTAGAACATGAATGCTATTATGTAGTTCATCTCTTTGAACAAGTTCTAGGACACGGGAACCTACTGTGCAATCAGTGCCTGCATTGTTTGGATTTCTAAGCGAATATAAGGAAATCATAGAATAAATTACCTTTAGTCAGTTAATAATTGAGATGTGAATATTTCTAAAAATAACTGCTCTTGGTTGAATTGATTAATACATAAAAATACGTAGAGGAAACGGTTTATTTTTAGTTTATGCGTTAGGTAATCGTTTAGTCGTTGGACATCGGCCATCATTGGCTAGGTGCAGTAGGTATACAAATTTAAGTTCAGCAGACATTATTCATTCTCTGGTTTTAATATCATAATTATCATAAAGACAGTGATGAAATAGTGAATTTTTATTCCAATAACGTCGTATCCTCAGCTATATAATGTGGATCCTCCAATATTCGCTGGATATAAAACACTTGACAAATCATTGAATCAACAAGAGTAGCGAAGCTTACAGCATGTAACATTTAACTTTGTTGGAAGTATTTGTTTAGTAGTTATGTATCGAATTGAATATGATTATGACACATTGCTTTTTAGGGTTCCGTACCCAAAGGGTAAAAACGGGACCCTATTACTGAGACTCTGCGATGCGTCTGTCTGTCAGTCCGTCTGTCACCTAGCTGTATCTCATGAACCGTGATAGCTTCTTCTTATTCGTTTTCTTCATTTCTGAAGGTCGTGCCCGTCTTGAAAAGCTTTGACGGAGTCAACGACGAGCTGCTTCCAAGCCACCCTGTCTTCGGCTCTTCTCATAGCAGTGGTCACCGTGAGTCCCGTAATGGCCCTGATCTGGTCATTTTTCCAGGTTGTCTGGCTGTCTCCGGGTGATGTGACCAAAGTAACTTAGGACTCGTTGGTAGCAGATCGTGGAGAGTCTAGTTTTGATGTTCAACTGGTCGAGAATGGACTTATTCGTGCGCTTGGCTGTCCATGGTATGCACAACATCCTTCTCCAGCACCACATTTCAAACGCCTCTATCCTTTTCTGATCCACCGAGTGAATTGCCCAAGACTCGGAGCCGTAAAGAAATATCGAGAATACCAGAGTTCTCACGAGTCTCTTCTTAGTGTTATTGGAGACATTTCTGTTCTGCCATATCCTCGACAACTTGCTCATAGCAGCCTTGGCCATCTGCGTGCGCCTCCGGATGTCCCCCTCGCAGCCTCCCTGATCAGTGATCATGGAGCCCAGGTACACAAATTCACTCACGAACTCCAGATCCACAAGTTCGCCCGTGCGTGCGATTAGTCCAGCTCGGTCGATTATCATCAATTTGGTCTTAGATTTATTAATCGACAATCCTACCATCTCGCTTTCACGCTCCACTCTAGCAAATAGCTCCGCGAGTTCGCGCTCAGAGGGTGCAAACAAAGTGGTGTCATCTGCGTAGCGGAGATTGCTTATTTTGTTGCCACCTACCGCGATGCCTCCCTCCCACTCTTCCAAGGCTCTCCTCATGATGTATTCGCCATATATGTTGAAAAGAAGAGGGGACAGAATACATCCTTGCCGTACTCCTTTTTCTGGCTTAAAATGTCCCGACATCACATTATTCACTCTAACCATCGACTCTCCATCTTCGTACAGGTTTGCAATCAGTGCTGTCAAGTGCGAGGGTACTCCCATTTCCTTGAGTATTCTCCACAGGCAGTCCCACCTCACACAATCAAACGCCTTGGAATAGTCTATAAAGCACAAGAGCATTGGAACGTTAAACTCGCGGCTCTTCTCTATCATTTGCCTCATATTCACAATTTGCTCTCTTGTGCCTCGACCCCTTAAAAAACCAGCCTTCTCACTTGGTATTTGTCGCTGTAGGTAAGATTGGAGCCGTCCGTTAATTATGTTGAGCATTATCTTGCTAGCGTGGGATATGAGTGCGACCGTCCGGTAGTGCCCGCAATTCCTTGTTGACCCTTTCTTGTGCAGTGGTATCAAGAGAGACTCCTTCCAGTTCTTAGGCCATTTACCCGTTCTCCATAGCTGGTTACATAAATCCCGTAAAAGCCTAACACATCTGTCTCCAAGACTTTTCAGCTCTTCGGCAAAGATGCTGTCTCCCCCAGGTGATTTATTAGGCTTCAGCTTTTTCAGCGCACTTTCCAATTCGGATTCCAGGATCTCTGGCTCTAGGAAATGGTTTTGAAACTGGGTTACCGGCTCATCAGATCTCCCCGTATCCTTGTATAGGTTCTCGCAGTACAACCGCCATCTCTCCGTGATCTGGTCTATTTCCGTCAGTAAGGTCCCCTGTTCATTTTCAATAGCCCAGGTCTTAGGCCTGAACTCCCGGGTAATACTCTTCAACTTCAGAAATAGATCTCTTGTATGCAGAGACTAAGCGTGTTCCTCAATATCTTGACATACTGAGTTAAGATATTGGTTGTAATCTCTGCGGCATAAACGTTGAACTTTTGCTGATAGGAGCTGATATTGAGCTCGGTCTGAGTCATCTCTGGCTGTCAATAGGTGTTTTTTTGTCCGTGATAGCTAGACAGTTGAAATTTTCACTGATGATGTATTTCTGTTGCCGCTATAACAACAAATACTAAAAACAGAATAAAATAAATATTTAAGTAGGGCTCCCATACAACAAACGTGATTATTTGGCCGTTTTTTGCGATAATGGTACGGAACTTTTCGTGCGCGAGTCCGACTCACACATGGCCGGTTTTTTTTGTTTTTTTTTTTTGTTTGGTATAGTTCAATGACTTCTCCCGGTCTGGGTGGAGCGGGAGCGCATCAGACTTTTACATGATACCTGCCTATATTTATGGTAAGTCGCATACTGATTTACATTTGAACCAGTGGAGCAAAGTGGTAACATTGATTGTTTGTAGAAGTTAATCTCTGGAAATACTGTTCCGATTACATTCGTTTACTGGTTGATAGCTATGCACTATCGCTGAGTACCATAGGTCACATTTATCCCGAAAAATTGCCCAGTTCGAGTGGGCGCTGTAGCATAGCCCACGGAAGAGAGGTAGAGGCGGGTACAGCTAGTTTTTCAGTATTTACCGCAAAATGTTTGTTTAGTTGTTTGTGTAGCAAAACAAAACAAACATGTTTAGAAACACGTGATATCTACTGGGACGTAGTTTGCAGTTTATTGTGCGGTCAACATTTATGACATCGTTAACGTTTCATTACTGAACGTAGCGTCTTTTGTTGTTCACACTACAAAGGGATATTAAAATAGGAAATTATTTATAAAACAATGGACTCGTAACATTGACATTGATTGCAAACCAATGTTATTTGATTAACACTTATCTATTATGTTCTGAACTAATATCGTAAAATTGATTGTTGGTTTATCTTTGTAATGCTGCTTTTATACTTGGCGTATTTGTACAAATGTTTGCTCAAAATATCTATTACAAAAATAACTTTATTTCAACTTCAGTAAAGTATGTAATGCCCTAATTTTGCAAATATCTGTCCAAATATGACATGTGTAGTGCACGCATCAAAGGTACGCGTAATATCTAGAAATGCTGAACCGATCTCGAATATTCTCTGATAGAAAACTGCACAATCGCTTATGAGTCTAATAGGCATTCTCCCTTTTTAAGGTAAAGGGAATTTTTATACCACCATCGAAGAACTATCAAATAATCATTATATAAATCAGAGAAGAAGATAAAAATAACATTTAGTTTTTGCCGTATTGTCATGCCTACTAATGCACCTGCCATATTATCTCTTCACCACCTTTGGTTGACTGGTAGGGAATGCCTAAGGCATTAAGTCCGCCATTGTACCTTTGTGAATGAAGTTTTAAATAAATAAATACCCATAAAAAATAATAGTTTCTGTAGAAAAGGTCACGGGAGCGACCTCGCGGGAAAAGCTAGTTTATTAATGAATTGCCCCGGTTGCAGATCAAGAGCTAAGCTAAGTTAGTTTCGCTTGGTTCGCATAGCTGAGGTATTTTTATATACAGATTCAGATCCGGCTCGAAGGCGACCAAAAATGTAGGCGACATAATGTGGATTGTGTGTATGGTTTGCTGAATTAAATGCTAAAATATTTAGTGAAATGAATTTTAAAAGGTACCTTTTCCAGTACAAAACTTCAAAAAAATATAACCCTTCCAATTGCTTCGCCGTAGTCAGGTCAAAATAAATGGCAACTACAGACTAAAAATAAATCAGCAACATTTAATATACGCTACTAAAAAACTGGCAACACTATGTAAATAAATAAGAAAAATTATATCTGCTATGCGAGCTAAGCTAAACTAACTTCTCTTAGCTGTTGGTCTGCAACCGGCATTATTTTCTTGAAGCGAAAGAGTAATAATTAGTATGTTTTTGACACCTACACGTGTCAACGCAAGTTTAGGAGGCAAAAAACAAATTAAAATAATGATCTTACTAAAATGTTTACTTTTGAATATATTTAAATAATTAACTTTAAATAAAGGCAATTTTCGACATTCTACTTGATATTTCCGTATGATTAAATCGGCTTTGATTTATTTATAAATGAGTTTATTTTTAACAAAATGTAGCTACATTTTTTCGAAATTACTTTTTGGAACTCATTCTGCGACCGTATACTTTGAATTATGATTCTCGTAATGTATAAAATTATGACAATTGGGCAGTACCCAAGAGTGGAAGTTTAGACAAGGGTAAAGTATGTGCAATAATTCATCAGACACATGTAATTAACATGTTTTGAAACGGACACTGAATTATTGTGAGTAAAACATGTACCCGATGGGACTTTCCATCGACAAAATTAACAAACTTCCATTCATACTTACCCTAGTTAACCACTTTAATGGATTAATTTTATAAAATCTTTCAGCAGTACTGTTTAGATATAGGTACAAGGTTATTGGTAAAACACTGAGAACATTGCAGGGTTGTAATACTAGCATCATAAACAACAACTTTTGTTCTATGACTTTTAAAAATTCAACAAAAAGATCAGCTTATTACTTAACACATTCTGCTTCTATACCTGCCCTGCTTCCATACATTATGCTATGCGAGCATAAATGTAAGGATAAACTGTTTTTTTTTAAATCCTGTATAAGGAGCTGTTGTCTCATGCTTCAGGCTTGTAGATGTAGCTATTTAGGTTGTGCTTTGTCTATTAGAAATTAAGTTTTTTAAGTAGAAGAATATAAAGCAAGGGTCCCATAACTGCAGGTAGATGATACTGGGTCTGGATTATTCAAGGTTTAAAAGCGTCGAAAAAAATGTGTCATGCCAATGTGTTATCAAGCTATAGTCTTGACAATCTAAGAAGTCGGATTTGACAGCATTAATAGTAATTAAGGCGCAGATACCCCTGAGTAGCTGATTTTAAAAAGAGAATCGCGTCTTAACGGCTTGTCGTAATTTTTTAGAAAAAAAAATGTTACATTAGACCATTTTCTTAATAATTTGATCTAAGAAAATTTTGAGTTTTATTCGTATGACATAGTGTAATTAATTTGTAGTTATATCTAAAACGGACAAAAACACGACAATCGCACCAAAACCGCTGGGCGTATTGTAATGAAATCGACACCATCTCAAAGACAATTTAATTATCTACATTTTGATCTGAAGCTTTTTTTTTAAAGTCAACAAAAACTACAAAATTTGGGTCGCGCGGGTGTGAAACGTGTGCGCGTTTTGTTCCCTCAAGGTCGTTGGCGTTAGTCGTCTTAAACATGATGCTTACGAATGATACTCGTTGTTATAGTGTATGGGTAATATATATAATAATAAGTCTTTATTAGTTTCCCTGACATTAAAACAATATACATAAAAAAACTATGTTTAGCAAGTAGGTATTTTAGATCGATATAATTATATGTCACGGGGCCTTTCGAGTATAGGCCTTCTCCAGTTGCCCCCATGTTTTCCTGTCGTTAGCTGTTTTCATTCAGTCTCTTCCTGCAAATTTAATTAAAGTATGTCGTCTATGCAGTGAGCTTTTGGTCTGCCCCTTTGTCTTTTGCCACCCGGTCCTGTCCATTTTGTTACTCGTTTAGGCCATCTTTCTTCAGAAGAACGGGCTATGTGTCCTGCCCATTTCCACTTCAAACGCTGTGCGTGTTGTAATGCGTCTAACACTTTGGTTTTATGTCAGATTTTTTTACTATTGACTTTGTCGATGGTCTTGATGCCTGGGATGCTCCGAATGGGTAACATAGTACCTAATTAATGAGGATTATGAATTTGATTTTTCAATTACATAAGTAAAAAGTTATCGCGGCATGTAAAATAAGAAACGTCATCGAACTTCTTAGATTGTCACAATTATAGTCAATCTTTGTTTATGAAGATGAGTGTCAACAAGATCAAGGTGAAAAATGCCGGAAATTATTTTAATAGGGTCACAGGCAACTTGTCTGATGGTTACAGATAACTTTTATTTATTTTATCATATTATCACTAATTATTCTAATAACAGCCAATCAGTAACAAAAACCTTGGATCTTGGGTGCGTTTCAGCCACACATCTCGTCGTTATTACAAGAACAACTAAATATAATTAACACCATTGCATAGCTTACTTTAATTTTTGCTCAATGCAGGCACTTAATAATTCATACCTCAATCTCTTTAATGTCAAAAGTTAATGAACCTATGAATTTACTTTATTTACGACATTGAGTTGGAATTGAAACTAGATTTTCAACATTTTTTATATGCGAAAATATGCTTTATTTACGGAATAGTAAAAAAGGATATAAGAAAGGAATAGTTGTTAACCTAAACCATAATTTAAATTGAAAAAAAAAACCTCTGAATTTGCATAGTCCGTGCAAAATAAACATTTGAAAATTGTTAGAGGTCTTAGGGATACTATTATGAATGAAATATCAAACAAAAACCGATCAAGTGGGTGTCGGGCCACGCGCAGTAATAGGGTTCCGAAGTTGCATAATAATGCGGGCAAAGAAGGGGGTTTTTTTGTTGTACATAAACATTAAAACTGTTACAGCGGCACACAACGTCTAAAAACGGGCCCACATAGAATGATGTTTTTTTATCTATATGCTCGCGTTTGACCACTATCTTGCCTGATGGTAAGCGATTATGTGGTCTGCGGTGAAGCACGCCTGTCTAGATGTAACCTATTCAGTATTGGATTTTAACTAAATAAGGACTAACTAGTAACTGAAGGAGTTATAAAATCCAACTTCGCAACTAAAGTAAGAAAAATATTATCTATTTGAGTACCACCGCGGGTGCGAATTGCGAAAGGAGCCGATACGAGCGCGCGTTAGAGCCACGGAGAATGCTATGGCTCGTTCCTGGACCCTTGCGCGCACGCTCCTCGTTTATTTCTCTTTCGGAATTTGAATAATTTCCTATGTATTCAGTTCTAATCTGCGGTATTCACTATTTCGTTCTGAAAAGTTTTACGCTACTCAATGAGTGATGTAGTCGGGTCGAATATTGACTTTATAGATGGATATGGACAAAAGAAAATAAGTACCTAATTTGCTTGGAAATCGAATCTAATTTGACTTTAGATTACAAAACGTCGAAAATACTTCTGCACAAACACAAAATAGACTACCCGCGAGCATGCGCCGTATGGACTACGGACCGGTATTGCTAACGACTCCGGCCACTCCAATGCGTTATTCGAGTTTCAACATTATTAAATTAGAAATCATTATTATTAAGGATGTTATGATTTTATTTTTGTATATTTTTACATGGTTCATCCGCATATATTTACTATCTGTTTTACACAGCTAACAACGTTATTTAAGTAATTTTTCAAAGGCATTTTTACAAAAATTTTACTGTGCCAAGTACATTTTATAAGTTGGTCGACTATTACTCGTAAACTTGTAAAGTCTGTTATGATTTTATTTTTGTTTATGTTTACACGGTTCATAAGCATATATTTACTCTGTTTTACACAGCTAACAATGTTATTTAAGTAATTTTTCAATGGCATTTGTACAAAAGTTTTTACTGTTCGTAGTACATTTTATAAGTTGGTCGACTATTACTAGTAAATTTTTATCCGTGATAGTTTTCCTTTTAATTTCGTTATATTTAGTACTGTTTTTTTCACATAGCCAAGAGCAACCATTTTACTGGCGGGAGGGGGGGGGGGGGGTCTAACATAAATTTCCAATCTAAAGTTAAAAATACATCCCCACTTTAAGTCAATGGGAGGTACCCGAAAAAAAAATATTTTTCAGGATTTTATTTTACCACTTTGTCGAAATTATTAGTATGTATATCCATGCCAAATTATAGCTTTCTAGTAGTTAGATTCTCTGAGCTAAGCTGCGGACGGACAGACGGATAGAGCGAAACTAAAACGGAACGTTTCGACTGTCAGTATGTGAACCTTTGCTGCATGGTTCACGTAATGACTAATGTTAAGATTTTGTTTTAATTTAGTATAATATGTATGATAATTTTAAATTTTATTTTAATTTGTATTGATTGTAAATTTTCAATTTAGTTTAATTGTATGATCCAAAGTTGATTGAAATAAATGAATAATAATAAAAGGGTTTCTTGTTGACTTCGGAACCCTAAAAATGAAATGAAATTGTTCGTTTCGTTTAATAGTGGACTTATGACCTCGCTACTAATGTTCAGCTCTATGCGAGTTTATGCAAACCTACCCCAAATTTCATTTCAGTATTTATTCTCAATTTACATTGTCGAACATTACATAATTAAAATTACAAAAAAAAACAATAACTAAGTTACACTTGAAGGTAAATTAAATTATTAGAAAATTGAGTCATTAATCACACTAATATTATAAAGACGAAAGTTTGTGAGTGTGTGTGTGTGTGTGTAATTTTCATCCCGGGATAATGTTCCCTTGGGATTGAAAAAAACACTTATTACGCGGGCGAAGCCGCTGGCAGAAGCTAGTTTAAAATATGTTCCAAAAACCCAAATTGATAAATTTGAAACAATATACTAATATAATTATATAGTTTCAAATTTATCCCATACATGCCTCAAGATAAGATTATAATATCAAGTTAATACAATATATGTCACAAAAAATTCAATTCTAAATCAATCTGATGTATGTCACAAGAACTAATTATAATATCAAGTTAATTCAACATGTCACAAAAAAAAAAAAAAAAAAATACGTCTATTTTGACCGGACTAACTAATTACACTGTACAGTACATCAGATAGAATGAGGAGGAGGAGCTCATGGCTAAATAATAACAGCCGCACGGGTCCATCTTTAAGGTTAAGCAACGCTTGATGAGGTCGGTCCGTGGATGTGTGACCATTTCAACATACCGAGATTCCTCCGTGCCTCGGCAAGCACGTTAAGCCGTTGGTCGTGGCTGTCATTTGAAGATCTTTGACGGTCGTTACGGGTAGTCACAAGCTTGAGATCTGACACCAGTCTAGCCAAGGGGTATCGTGTTTCCCAGTTACTGGGTTGTGGGGGTCAGATAGCAGATAGGCAGTCGCTTCATGTAAAACACTGGTACTCAGCTGAATCCGGTAGGACTGGAAGCCGACCTCAGCATAATTGGGAAAAGGCTAGGCAGATGAATTGAGTCAATCAGATAGAATATTAGATTCAGATATATTTATTTGCATAAACATGTGTATACATACAACAAAAAATAATGATAAGTGCATGCAGGATTACAAAAAAATAAAAGGTTCAAACATGTTTGCCACATACTATGGCGTGCAAATCTTGAATAAAATTAATGAATACAATAATAATAATAAGTTAAATAATGAATGATTAAAAACAATAAATTAAATTAATCTAAAGGAAATTATTACAAAAGTCAATAAACCAAAATAGAAAATTGAAGATAATCATAAATAGAGACAAGAAAATGTCAAAAAACAGTATTTTTTGTCAAATTAGTGTCAAATATCAATCAAATTTCATTCCGTGTAAAAAGTGCATCAAAACAGGATAAATACAATTTAAAAAAAAGCTACAATATCGTGACAGACTGAATGATCACAGGTTAGGTAAGTACAAAATCTAGACACGCCAAGAAAATATATAAATATATAATACGTTATTAGTTGATTACTTTAAGGATTCCAGTTATTCTGATTTCCCTCAGGAATTTTCCTGAGGGAAAGTTTATGAGTGTTATGGAGAACAGTTTTTAAAACCTACTTTGATCTAGACTGTTGCAAATAAATACAGAAAAAAATTCGGCTGCCACGAAAATAAAATTGGAATTTGTAGTTTTATGATCGACCATACCAATAATAATTCAAAACATGCATCAGATAATTTTATTGTAGTTAGGTATCAATATTTTTACTTTAATTCCAACGAGAAAAACATTTGGAATGACTTGCATTTCTCAAACGGATTTTCGGAAACGATTAGATTGATATAGTTTATAAATGAAAAATACAAATGTGAAACGTCAATTATACTCTATTCGTGCTGACCTTTAGAGCATTGCCCCCAGACCACTCAATTCCGTAGAATTTTAAATTACTTTTTACTATATAAAACTGGTTACAAGAAATGTGTACTTAATCCTAGTGTTACTCGGGTCAACCTACTCGTATTTTTAACCGACTTCGCAAAAAGGAGGAGATTATCAATTCGATTGTATTTTTTTTTTATACGTGTGTTACCTCAGAACATTTTATTGGGTGAACCAATTTTGATGATTCTTTTTTTATTCGAAAGCTGGTGTTTGTCATGTGGTCCCATTTAATTTTCATTAAGATTTGATGAAGAACTTCGGAGATAGCATCAGAACTCTTCAATAAATGACGGCAAATCACTAGTGATAGCTGCAATCGCATATATCTGTTTATTGTTTACACCATTTCATAACATATCATCACACTGGTACGCATTAAAGGGGTACGCAGGTGTTTACCCTGGTATACTCTCATTCCACCGGTTTTGTTAATTTTAGTTTCATGTTATTGCTTTAATCTATTCTGGCTTCACTTTGGGCGTTATAGGTACCTAGCCTATAGAATTGGTCCATTATGTACCACAACTAAAAAGTGAAAAATAAAAAACTTTTTTAACAAAAACTACAACCGACTACCAAACAAAAACACTACAAAGTGAAAAATAACTTCAGTTTCGGAAGTCGGTGTCAAACAAAGAAACGAAAACAGGAACACCGGCTTTCGAAATTGAAGTTATTTTTCACTTTGTAGTGTTTTTGTTTGGAAGTCGGTTGTAATTTTTGTAAAAAAGTTTTTTTTACTTACAATATTTTTGTCACATTTAGGTAAACATTTTCTCCAAGAAACAACTAAATTAGAAAATTGATTAGGTTACGTGTTTCCACCCCCACCATATAAGTTAATCGCATTCTAATCAGTAATTTGGTCGTGTTAACTGTCAATTAGTGGGTGACCTTCAAGATGTTTACGTGCTCTAGCCACAATGAGTTGAACAAAATAGTATAATGTAGCAGTGTGAACATACCGTTTTCATATGGTCCAACATCATCATAAGGTATAATTTATTTACGACATCTACTGACTGGACTGGTGGACTTTATAATTGTGTTAACTTTATACAAATAAACATACGAACTGGTTAAGCGCAGGACTTTAACCCCAACCTCAATATTTTTATTTTATAAGGGTTCCTGTTTATCCTCGATTTAAACAAGTTTTTCTTGTTCACAGGTACAATGACATTGCCAGCGCCCCCGAGCATCGACGAGTATGAGGACTCGTTCGTGATGAACACGACGAACGTGACGAGCCACCCAGCGGCCTACGACGAGCAGTATGCGCTGGATCTGGTGGTGCCGCTCACCGTCACTTATGTCGTAATCTTCGTGGCCGGCATCCTCGGCAACACCAGCACCTGTGTCGTCATCGCCCGGAACCGCTCCATGCACACCGCCACCAACTTCTACCTGTTCAGCCTGGCGATCTCAGACCTTATATTATTATTATGTGGCTTACCGTTTGAAGTGCACAGATTGTGGAATCCGGACACGTACCCGTTGGGCGAGGCGCATTGCATCGCCATCGGCTTGGCGTCGGAGACGTCAGCTAACGCGACAGTGTTGACAATAACCGCGTTCACGGTGGAGCGGTACATAGCGATATGTCGACCTTTCATGTCTCACACCATGTCGAAGCTGTCAAGAGCCGTGCGGTTCATAATAGCTATATGGGTGTTCGCGTTGTGTACGGCGGTGCCACAAGCGATGCAGTTCGGTATAGTGTCGTATGTGGATAATGGACAGAATGTGAGCGCGTGTACAGTGAAGGGTGTGGGTGTTCATCAAGTGTTCGTTATATCTAGTTTCGTGTTCTTCGTTGTGCCCATGTCGATGATATCAGTGTTGTACGCGTTGATTGGAATTAAGTTGCGGACCTCTCGAGTGTTACATCCCGTGAAGAAGCTCTCGGTGGACAGTAACGAGAGAGCGAGTGGTCAGATGCAGTACAGGAACGGAGCATCACAGAGAAGAGTCATCAGAATGCTCGGTAAGTTTCGACACGAACACAGTTTAAGAAGTACCTAAGTGGCCTCAAGAATGCTAATGAGGTTATTAGCAAAGTGGAGCGACCATTTTCCGCTTCAAGATATTTTAAATATAAGCACTTACCCATCCATACTTTATACTTACTAACTCCACTTATAGTTTTTAGCTTTTTATACGTGGAAAGTTTGGATCCTGTAGTTGGGTTACATTTCGTGGAAAAACTTTTATTTAAACATTAGGTATTTATTATGATGATTATCAATCGTGTTTAGAAGGATTGAAATACAATCAAATATTCGTCTACATACCTTTATGTATAACTAGCTGTCCCACGTGGCTTCGCTCCCGTCAACTGGCTACCTACCTACCCTATCATACCTACCCTACATACATGAATGTTGCGTAACTTTAACCGCTCACGCAGCGCACGCAACGGAAGCTCTCAAAAAGAAATATTTTACCCGTTTTTGCAACATTTTTCATTTATGCTCTGCTCCTATTGGTCATAGCGTGATGTTATATATCCTATAATCTTCCTCGATAAATGGACTATCCAACACAAAAATATTTTTTCAATTCCGACCAGTAGTTCCTGAGATTAGCGCGTTCAAACAAACAAACAAACTCTTCAGCTTTATAATATTAATATATATAGTATAGATAAAAGTATAGATATCATGACATTGCCTTTAAACTATTCACCTCGGCGTTCATGCAAAAAGGTTGAAAACGTCTGAATTAATTATGCTAGATAATTAATTAATTATTATTTTCGAACCTTGATTGGAAATCTTTTTTAATGTTTGGTTCAACCTCGTAAGCGTGTGGTATCGAAAATCAATATTTAATATTGCCAGGATATAGTGTAGTTTGACTGGGCAAGAACTTTATTATTTACAATAGAAATTAACTAAAATACTAATAAAGCACATAATAATGTTAGTATAAAAAATGCCCGTATAAAAAGGGGAGAAGAGAAGAACTCATTGGGCGGCAAAAGTACCCAGAACACTGGCAGTATTGCCACGTTGAATGGCAATGGAAAATAAAAAGTATAATCCGACATAACCACTCCATAAAATCTAATTTCATTTTTAAAGTTTTCGTAGGTTTCAATAAATCTGTTTTTAATGCTTTGAAACCAGAAAAACTAAAAAAAATACAAAACGAAACTTTCTGATGTAATAGTTAGGTTGATAAAATAACCACGCAATAAAAGCTTTCGAAATAGAGTAGGTACATAATTAATATTCCGGTATAGAAAACTACTTAATTCACTTGTTGAAAATTGTAATGAAGTTTTTCATGAAATACTATTGTCTAAACATTTAATATTCCGACAACATTGAATTATTTATGAGTTCTAGTGTACTGGCCGTACTAGGTAAATTAAACTTTTGTAATTTATTTCGATATAATAAATTCAAATTGTTTCAGCGGTTTCGGAGTGAAAACGTCATAAACAAACATACAGAGAGAGTTACTTTCGCATTAATAATATTAGTATGAATTTTAACTTCTATTTTGATAATATCTTCGGATTTTTTGTGGAACGCGAGCGGAGCCATTCGTTCCAGACATAAAGATTTGCCGAACGTCCCAGACGACGCATCTGCGAATAATTACACTAAACAATAACTTATACTCTCGAACCATTACACACACTAACTAGTATTTCATCCCTAATAAATAATATGGTTGCTACAGTAACGTAACAGATTGTCGAGGGTTGGCTAAACAGTTAAGCGGGTCGGGTATGTCCCTAGAGTGAAACATCCTAAAAGAAATTAAATTATATCACATCATGCCCTTTTCCATGGTTTTTCTTTCTTCCCAAGGGTAACAAAGTCAAAAAGGAAAATAATTAGGAAATCAAAGCGAATTTGTAGGAATGGCCGAATGGACTCAAATCGTCTATGGCGGTTCATTTGGTCGAGTTGTACTTACTATTATTTGCTCATCTACCCTTTTACGGGTAAACTACTTTACTGTGTACCTATTAGGTTTATTTAACCGATTCGATTATGTTTATATGAGTGGTGATTCGATATCAAAGGGATCTTTTGCTAAAGGAAATTAGATTTCGTAAGGATTAGAGATTATATGGAATTCTGATACAAAATACTTTTATGCTTGGCTGAAACTTTATATCAATGGGTTAGTATTTTAAACGTTTTTATATGGGACATTTCCAATATGTGTGAACGCCTCAGGGCCCGATAAGCATCCCATTCGAACGCAGAGATCGTTTAATGTTATGAAGCAAATGATTTTTTTTTATCAATTTTCAGACGAAAAAGAAGATATCGTTTTATTTCTTTTCGACTGAGATTCGTACAAGCATGAAACAATGTGAATATTTTGTTTAGTTATAAGAAGGTTATAAAACCGACAAGGTTAGGCCTGTAGCTGGGCATCCTAGAACTGGGCCTAATGCTGTAGTAAAGACACCCAGCAGACCTAAGAGGATTGACCTTTTTCTACTTTAGTACCCATAACTTACTACTGGTAATACTGTATACCTAGTATTATGAGAATGTACTCCTGAAGAGGAAAATTGATAGTCTTAACGTGATAGGGTCGGCACCAATTTAAAATGGTGAACTGAAGCGTTACCTAACTTGTTTTGCTACAAAAGCCAAGTCATATGTTGCAGTTTGGTGGATCTTCGTCTTATTAAATGTAGGTACAAGTGTTTTGTCCAAATAAATGTTTTTTTTACCCGGCTGAAAGGAAAGGGTTATGTTTTCCGCGCGTATCTAGTATGTTTGTATGTATGTAATATTCTTTATTACCTTAAATCTTTCAAACTACTTGGCGGATTTTTATAATTAAGACATCGTTAGATAGGTCTTGACCGCCCAAGTGATCTTAGCTAAGTGCCGTTAAAAAAAAGGAACATGGCGGATTTTGGGCGCCATATTGTGGGGGTTGCAATTTTTTTATTCTTACATACCCATCGAGTGGGGTATCAAAATGAAGGGTTTTTAGGGGAGATTACAAATATATAAACTACTTATATGTTTAAACGTCATTCGAAAAAAAAAAATATAACTAAAAAGTTGTAAATAAAAAAAGTTTTATTAAAAATCAAAAACCCGCCTACTTAAGAAGCGAACTAAAAAGCTGTAAACAAGAAAAAATCATGCTGTGCAGTCGGAGGATACATATTCGTAAACTGGCTGACCCATCAGGGGGTCCTCCGACTGCACAGCATGAATTTTTTTATAACTTTTTTTTATTGTACACAGTTATTCACTCAAAATCCGCCTACTACAAACACCTACTACAAATCCGTTAGCAATACTAATAAGAATATATTTTTACTAATAAAATTATAATCAAATTGAGATTCTACAATCGTTTTTGTTGATTCAAGCACAATTAATTTGTAATTTCTGGGAAGAGAACCGACCCAGCTAAAAATAAAAACTCCGGCTGAAGCCAAACAATAAAGAAAACTTGTGGAAACGTAACTAGAAGTTAATAATAAAATTAATTTGAATGGCAAGATAGGTGATGATGTCACTTTGGGTTGATTACGACCACAAGTGGGACAATTGGATTTAAACTGATGAATGATATTTCCGGCGGTTTGTAGGAAAACATGACGCTTTTCAACTGTTTTCATCTGCTATTAAAAGCTTGCGTTTTGTAGTAGGTGGACTGTTATGTATATTGTTTTATTCAACGCTGTAGAAGAAAAGTTCATGATGACAATACCAACGCACGAACGTACGAACGAATATATAACTTTTTTTTTTAACGTTGTGAAACCTTCAAAAGGCTGCTGGAATTTTGGGAAAAAGATCAGGGATTGTGGGATTTTTATCTCATTAAAACCACCCCGGTGATCAGCTTCCGCACGTAAAGTGGTCCTGTGACCTCTCAAAAAACCCCCCGGAACCCCACTGTGCAACGCCTGTTAGAGCACATAGATAAAATTCGTAATATTACCTGCAAAATACAAAAGGTCAGTATGAGCTTACTTCTATTGAAAATTAAGTCTCGCAAAAGTGTTTTCTTTCCAAGATCTGCCTAGATTTACTATTCAACTTTTAATTAAATTAGTTTATCTTACTTCAACTTTGCAGACGAGTGTCTCCAAATAAACCACTACTTTTAAAAAGTACCTATCCATCGGCTTACAAGCTTTGTTTTTTTGTACATTGTGATGGTATCGTAAAATATTTATTTGGGTATTTAGCGGTGAATGAAAACGCGAAAAAGAAGCTATGAATAGATATAAATTGAGAACTTTGATTGGTCTATTTAGAAGACATTAAGTTTGATGGTTTTAGCCGTTATGTTCGTGAATTACAGCTATAAAACAAAATAATTTGACGTAGGTTGGGCATGGAGGCTAGCGTGCGTGGGTGGATCTAATTGAATGTAAGTCGGACTCGGAAGATTTGAATATAAAATTCTAGAGCTTTTTATAGAATTCGATGAAATACAAGACAAAATTAAAAAGGAGAGTGGAGCTAGGAGCGATTTCCATGAGTTTTCAAACTTGTTTATGTACATATGTATGACCTCATAAATAAGTTATATTTAACATTTTCATCCGTACCGTGTTTGTTTTGATTAAATATCACGTTTCTTAAAACAATCATGCTAGCAGATAAATCTTTAAAAGGGGTTATGTTGACAACTTTGAATTATTTTTTAACAGCAAACAATTTATCTTGGCTAGCAGACTGTCCCTTGGCCGCAGTAACTTGGCAGTAATTAATCACATTTTTTGAAACACTGGGTCATTTTTATGGCACTTAATATTTTGTTAGAAGTATGAAGTATTAGGGGTTAAAGTATTGTCAATTTGTACTGAAAAATTGATATTAGTTTTTGTTTAATTTGACATATTTATTTAATCAAAATAATTACCATTATTATCTATACATTGCTGCCATCAAATAGGAAGGTCATTTATGCCTTTGCGATAGAACTTTGGTGATCTAGATTCGACAAACTGTGTGAAAGCATTTTGTACTGCCTCCTGAGAAGAAAACTTTTTATCACGTAGTAAATTGTCCAAATCACGAAAATAATGGTAGTCCGTTGGAGCAAGGTCTGGCGTATACGGAGGGTGACGAATGGTTTCTAATTGCATTTCCTGTAGAGTTAAGACGGTTTCTCGTGCTGTATGAGGTCTCGCGTTATCATGGAGCAATAATGGTGAAAATCGATTCATGAGTCCGGGCTGTTTCAATATTGTTGGTAAGGTAACGTTAAACCATGCCGCTAATTCCTGGGTAGTTTGGCTCGGATCGGCTGCCACTATCTCTTTCAATTCAATTATTCACCTGTGTGGGCGGTCTTTCACGTGGTTCGGTCTTCAAATCAAAGTTTCCACCACGAAAGCGTTTAAACCAAAATCGCACGTTGCGTTCATTAGCAGTCCCCTCTCCAAACGCAACATTGATATTGAGAACTGTTTTAGCCGCGTTAGTTCCGCGTTGGAACTCGTATTCAAAAATCACTCCAATTTTCGAAGTTTCCATCTTTCTTGTCTAACCTGAATAAAAAAAAACAACTGAAGGTCGATAGTCAAATGTTGCAAATTTTTAAAAGAAGAACTTCATAGGTACCATGTGAAAAAAGTTTCACTCAAAAATCTCAAAGCATGAAGGTTATATGTCAATTCGAAGTACCTATTACAATGAAACGGCAATTTCATACTTTAACCCCTATTATTTACTTCGTCTGCCTAGGCCAAGCCGACCCCAATATAGTTGGGAA
Organism: Orthosia incerta; assembly: GCA_948252205.1. Classification (NCBI taxonomy): domain Eukaryota; kingdom Metazoa; phylum Arthropoda; class Insecta; order Lepidoptera; family Noctuidae; genus Orthosia; species Orthosia incerta. The sequence continues at coordinate 20,726,844 of OX411753.1, read as the reverse complement.
AAAGGCTAGCCTTTTTCCCAACTATATTGGGGTCGGCTTCCAGTCTTACCGGAATCAGCTGAGTACCTGTGTTTTACATGGAGCGACTGCCTATCTGACCTTCACAACCCAGTAACTGGGTAACACGGTACCCCTTGGCAAGACTGGTGTCAGATCTCAAGCTTCTGACTACCCGTAACGACTGTCAAAGATCTTCAAATGACAACCGGGAACAACGGCTTAACGTGCTTTCCGAGGTACGGAGGAAACTCGGTATGTTGAAATGGTCACCCATCCCATCCCAACTCCTATTATTTACTTACTTTATAAATATTTAAAATCGTGATAAACAATAATTTTACATTTAATTTAAGGTGCCGTATCGTTATAAACGATAATAAAAGCATGTCTTAGTTTTATTTTATTTATTATGTAACGTGTTAATGTATTATGTAATAAACAGTACTTTGTAATAAAAATTAATGAAAAGATGCAATTTTTTTATAAAGTGACGTGTTTATGTAATCAAAACGTAATGTGTACGGACGTCTATAGATCACGCCAGGCGTGAACCGCACGCACCACGTAAAAACATGTCAAACATAAGTGATTGACACGCGAGTGCGTGCCGTCATAACATCGATCATTTGTTTGTTTTCCTTAAAAGAAGGTAGATCAGTTTTCTGGGAGTAGGGCGACGTTAGCGAGTGGATATCGAAAAAGCAATCTCTCGTTTGCCAGTCTGAGCGTGAAAACTCAATCACGAAGCGTTTATTTCAACTAAACCATTTATAAACACTTTTGAATTGACAAGCAGTTGGTCAGTTAGCCAGAATAGTGAAGTTATGAGCATATTTACAAAACGCTGATCTTTACGAAATACGTGCAAGATACGCCATGGATGTATAGAAATACTGAGGTTTTAAATCCTTAACTAAAGAGGAACGATTTTTTGTTTGATTGTTTGTACCGAATAGGCTCCGAAAATACTGGACCGAATTAAAAAATTCTTTCACCATTGGAAAGCTACATTATTCCTGAGTGACATAGGCTATAATTTAATCCCGAAAACGGGTTCTGTGGCGTGGGCCATGCCCACGGGAGCGAAGCCGCGGGGAACAGCTAGTTAATATTATAAATGCGAATGTAACTCTGTCTGTCTGTCTGTTACCTTTTCACGCTTAAACCGCTGAACTGATTTAGATGAAATTTGGTATGAAGATAGTTTAATACCCAGGGAAGAACCCACTCTAACGTTCTACGGGCCACGCCCACAACTGGATATAACGTCTACGGAACGTTATTCGTCACAGCCACAAATTAGGCGCGTGCCATTTCCAATTAAAAGCTTATTATCTCGTTAATTACTGCAGCTACACCAAAATAAAAAATACGTGTGAAAATTGAATTACAACAACTAGTTAAAAAGTAGTAGTTAAAAAGACATGTTAACCTGAAATAATGGGTTGAATATCATTAAAAATTCCAATAAGATTGTAGCTGCCATTTTATGAGTTTCAAAATAAATTAAAATAACCCATTTCCTCATTAATGTGTGTTATTTTTGGTGATAATGATAAGACAGCCGTAAGATTTGACCTCTGGGTGACACATAAAATCGTTTCATTTTACAGCCTAAATGTGTAAATACTAATAATGAACTAATTTTCAAATTACGAGCAATATTTTAATAAATTATCAACATTTTATTAGAATAACGAATCACACAAAAATATTACGAAAAAATATTGCACACAAATGGCGACACGGCAATTTACCCATGTTTTTCATTTCGATATATTCGTTTCAATACACTTTGAACCTACTACATCTGTACATATTCGTAAAGCTTGAATCTTGAAGTTTTTTTTCTAAATAATTTTACAAACACGGCACTTACGAACACTTCAACGTGACCCTCAACTGCTGACGTTTTGCTTTTTTTTCGGTCAATCATAGAGTCGGACTCTATACAAAGTCTGTTGCTCAGACGAGAAATTTAATGCAGAGCCATCTAGTTTTTTTTTGAAAACTTTCCTACAGTTACGGTACTGTTTAATCGACTTTTTTCGAACAGCTCCATAGGGCCATTATAATGGCATGTGAGTTAAACGCTCTTTTTTTTTGGGCCATTATAATGGCATGTGCGTTAAGAGTCGAAATCATCCTAAAATTTCTCAAGTTAGACGGCCCTACAATATTATTGAGCAATATAAAAAAGGAATATTATAAATTGCATATCAAATTAAATAATCGTCTATCAATACATACTCATCATTTATATTCTTTTTTACATCAAATAACTTACTTCACTACAAATAAACTAAATGTTTAGCAAAACTCAAACTGCAGATAAGTCGAAATTATACATCAATTCATATTGATTTATAATTTCGAATTATCTGCAGTTTACTTTTTTCCTCATAATGCAATACAGTTAAATTTATTTTTGTACAAAAATACTGCATACATAGCAGAAATACTAACTGCACAGCAAATTTTCCATATTTAGAGATATATAGAGCACCCACTTTCCATGTGGTCATGAATTAGTCCAAGAGCGAGCGAAGCGAGCTCGGGAACTTAGCGACTCGGGTCCGTGTCGGGGTGCCCACCCCGACACGGACAGGTTAGGTTCGAAAAGATGACGGCAGCTGAAGTGAGCGAGCAAAGCGAGCGAACTCAGCTCCCGTCATCTTCTTCGTGTTAGGTTACTTTAGACCCTTTAGACAGAAATAGGAGCCCCGCGCAGTAACCATGGGGCTCCGAGTTGTGGGGATGGTACAGCGGGTTTCCGCCCCTCCCCCCCTACTGTGACTAATAAAATGCTGTTTTATTTAGAAAAACTGCTCTAAATAATATAAAAATAGAAGCTATATTTAAAAGAAAAAGAGTTAACATGTATGATGTGCATTAAGATTATTAGCTGTGCATTAATAAAAAAGCTTTTGCTTTAGGAAAAATCGCTGTACGCTGCGAAAATAAATTGTAGTGTGTTTAGTGATATTTTGCGTTGAATATTTTGCTGCGCAATCAGTAATTTTGATGAGAATTCGGAATTTTATTGCATAGAAAAAGGATATTTTTTGATTTGCGTTTAAATACTACCCTATAAAAAATAGGCTATTTGAAGTACTAATGCTACGCAGAAGAAGTCGCAGGCAACAGCTAGTTCTGTATAAATTGCAATAAAGTTGCAAATTGATATTTGTGCCTAACCTAGTAACATTTCTATGTAAATGTACACAGGGAACCTCTTCGTTTTCGTTTCCATGCATTCTCGAGTTTCACTTTGATAACTTCAATATCAGCTTTTGCTATCCCCGCAACGCTTAGGGGCCGCCTCCACTAGCGAGTAAATCGTGACAATATTATCGTTCGTGCCACGTATTTCTATACACTCTCTTATGGGCCACCTTTACGAGCGAGAGAATCGCGACAATATTATGGCACTTGGCCCACCGCCAACGATCAGCGAGTAGCGAGTAAAGCTAGAAACTAAAAACAAGTTGGCGAGCAGCGAGTAGTGATGGCTATGAGCGAGTGTTTATTTGCTAAGGTCGATTACTCGCACCATTCGCTCGAGGTGGCCGCACATAGGTTGTAATGACCGCTGATTGGTCTCTCGGCTGAGCCAGTGTCGCTGAGTGAGTATAACTTTGATAGCTCTTGTCGCTCCGACGAACTTGTGGTGAGAGAGTACTCGCCTGCAGTGTGAACAACCAGCAATTAACTATTACTATATGTGTCTCTTTTATTGACACGGGATCTTATATGTATCTTCTGTAAGTTTCTTCAGCGAGAAAATATTCGATAGCTAATCGCTAACACGTCGGCGGCGGCAAGGCGTGGCAATCGATAATATCGCCGCGATTCTCTTGCTCGTGGAGGCGGTACCTTAGCACTCCTGTGCATCCAATAACGCATCAATAACAAGAATGGAAAAATGAAATCTGGAACACAGAATCAAATAAAATTTTATGTTGCATCCCATTTTTTAGTTTCCAATACAGTGTTACTGTTGTCTTTGTACCAACTGCATTTTGAAGTCAAAACAATGAAACATGGTAACAAATGTAATGTATTTGGTACACAAACATGGAAAGATTCAAGCACTTTTTCTGGAAAATGGTAAATTTTCTAGTTGCTAACTGACATGCAACATTGAATGTGTCATACCTTTTTTTTGCGTGGAGAAATGCTCATGCATACTGCGCTACCACGGGGAGATAGCGCAGCTATGTGTGACTCCAACCCATTAAAACGCCACGGTGTCCTCCTATACCGCTTGTGGCGGGAACACGGGCCCGCATTAGCACTCACCGCGAACCCTCCGCGGCTGTCCATCACCGGACCCTCCTCACGGGAGCACCCTCCATTACCGGCGCATCAAAACACATTGTGCACCGTGACCACCCCAGGCACCAAACCAGCACATGGGTGCCAGACAACCCCGTGTATGGCACCCTTGGTCCCCTTGTGACGGGTCAAGGTCAATGGTCCACCTACCATTTTTCGGGATAGGGAGAGCGGGCAACGCTATACCGACACTCCTCCTCCCCTGCGGCCCCACCACATCCACCATCAGACGGTGGCGACCCCGTCCAGGCCATGGAAGGTAGGGAGAACGGAACACCACAATACCGGCACTCCTCTCCCGCCGCGCCCTCAACCCTCAGCTGCGATATCGTATGGGTATGGGAGACACATACGACATCGCGGCCCGCCTCAGTTGCAATGTCGCCCAGGCAGCAAGCTACGGTTACTGAGCCCCCCCGCCTCGACAATGCGGGAACCTACCAGGAAGGGATTGTGTCATACGGACATACCTGGTTTGAAATATGTAAATTCTAGTTTCTGTCCGCGGCTTCGCCCGCGTGATGGTCGAAAATTATCCCAAGGGAACATACTCCAAGGATAAAAACTATCCTATGCCCTTTCCAGGGTCTCAAACTAACTCCATACCAAATTTAATCTAAATCGGTTAAGCGGTCGGTTAAGAGTTACTTTCGCATTTATAATATTAGTATGGATGTAAGAATTTAGTTCACAGTTCATATTTTTGGTAAGCAATTTAAATGATAAATTTTTATGCAAATACATATCATTAGGCCAGGAAACTGTAATTTATACAACGCATTGACTTTATGCAAATAAATCGTTAAGCTAATATATTTTTTTTAATAGATTTAAACCAAGGAGGCTAAAATCAGATTAAGTTTTGTAGCCACGTTTATAATTTTTGGACAGATTTCCTGTTGCACGTTCTTTGGTCAATTGAAGAGAAAATATCCATCATCGTTCCACTTAGTAACTGAGCATTATTTTACCTACCCACAGAACAAATATATAATTAAAATATGGTATTTATTAAGTAGAATGAGTAGGTAATTCCCCGAATAAACTTGGTAAAATGGTATTTTCCCATATAAATACATTATTTACTGCCATATAAGTTCTTTGTCACTAGGCAGTACACGTCTTGAGTTTACTGTGTAAAATATAAATAAATCACAGTGTAATTACTGCTGTACATACACTAAACGAGTGGTACGGAGCGTTAAGAGCTTTTTATGAGATAATATAATGGGCTGAAGCGCCATTTTATTGGCTGCACAGACTTTGTCAACGTCCATAAAAAAAAACGGCTAGTTTCATGTCTGTTTTTGCTCTATTTGGCGTCTAAAAAAAACATTCTACACAAGGGATTCTTCATTTTGGTCGTTTGTAAAAAGTACAACATAAAGTTGATTTTTGTGTTAGTATGTATGTCCGCGTTGTTCTTGTAAACTGCGCAACTGATTTTGATGCAGTTTTCACCATTTAGAAAATTTATTCCGGAAATGTGTGTTTTGTTACGTCGTACTTTAAAACTGTGCGAAGTAGCGACGGCTATTTCTAAATGGAAAATTGTTTTCCTGTTATTTCTGACACAATTAAAAGGAAATTAATGTAGTTGCTGTATTCTCCAGGCAATTATAAGCAACTTTTCAGAATTAGGTAACTCTCTTAGGTTGTTTGGCAATAAACCCAGAATACACATAATGAAACCACGGATAAACAGTCAACTAATTAAACTTTACATAGAAGAAACGAGGTCGGAACAAATTAAGTTAATAGAAAGACCACCAACAGTAATTTTGCTTATGTTACCATGCAGATATGTCTATAATTATTATTTACGACATTTTCCATATTCATAGCATAATTTTTAAATGGTGGCAGTCAGTATCAAGTTTCATTTTTATTTGGCTCAGTTGCCGTCAGTAGAATGTTTGTATTCAGGGTCATGAGGCCGATTCCTGCGTCGAGACGGCTGGTACGATTAAATGATCTCGAGCCATTTTTTTTTCTACACTGTGCGTGGCCCGACACGCACTTGGCTGGTTTTTTTTAATTAATTCAATAGGTGATACAGTATTATTATGAGCACGTAGCTCGTGAAGCGCAAAGTGTTCTTTTATATAAATACATCAACACGGTCTAGGGATATTTCATACTCAATTAAATAACTCGAAAAGTACTGGCCGCATTAGAATCTTTTATACACCGATTTGTTTGTAATTTATCTCAGACTAATTCCAAATTCAAATATTTGAAAATTCTTTTGTTTCGGTGGCATAAAAATTTCTTGATGTGTAGGAGAGGGAATTTTCATTTGTGCGAAATTTAGAAAACAATACGAATTACGTTTAGTTAGTTTTTTTTTAATTTTTAAACGAAAGATAAAGTTAAAATTGAGGTATTGTAGCCATGCAACGCCAACATTTGACGAGGGCGGAGATGTTACGAGCTGTGGGAATGCTGGAAGCTGGGTCTGTTCAGCGTGATGTTGCTGAGGCCATAGGGACCCACCAAAATGTAATTTCAAGATTGTGGACACGCTATCGTGCCACAGGTGAAGTAGCGGAGAGGCACCGGGGGCCAAGTCACATCACTACCCCCAGACAAGACCGATTTTTGCAAATTACTGCGCGAGCTCAACCTGCTGTAGACCTAAGCTGTAGACCATCGCATGAAAACCGCCTGGCTCAAGTGGAGATCGTTATCAGGTGTTCTTTGTGACCGCAAAATGCCCATCCGTGTTAAGGGCAAAGTATACAAAACGGTAGTGCGACCAGCCATGACTTATGGAGCGGAGTGCTGGACCTTCAAGAAAGCACACGAACAACAACTGCATACGAGTGAAATGAAAATGCTACGATGGGCAAATGGAGTAACCCGCCTAGACAAAGTGCGAAACGAGTATGTCAGGGGTTCGTTCAAAGTAACACCGATTAGCGAGAAGGTCAAAGAAAGCAGGTTGCGTTGGTACGGCCACATCCTGAGACGTGGAGATGACAACCCAATCAAAAAGGCCCTAAATATCCCCGATCGACCGCGAGGAAGGGGACGACCGCCCGCCACCTGGTGGTCAAACATACAGAAAGAGGTCCTGAAGGAGAACCTGAGCACTCAGACAACCCAGAACAGAGCTCTCTGGCGCAGATGTACAAGGAGACCCGACCCCAGCTGAACTGGGAAGAGGGTTGGACAAAGAAGAAAGACTGCGCGAGCTCAACCAAATGCAACGGCAACTCAATTGGTCCAAAGGCTGCGAGTGGAACACCAAGTGCTTGTGAGTGACCAAACTGTAAGAAGGCATGAAAGCAATCTACGCTCTCGTAGACCACTCCGGGTCCCACCTTTACGGAGAGGCAATCGTGGACGACGACTAGAATGGGTTCGGAACCACGTGGACTGGGGCCGTGAGCAATGGTCCAATGTGCTGTTCACGGATGAATCCAGGTTCGGCTTCCATCCAGATTCACGAAGGACGCGTGTTTGGCGAGTTCCTGGACGATGGAGCCGTCTTCAGAACCCTCAGGAAGTTCACCCATACCAAGGAAGAACAATTATGGTTTGGGCAGGAATTCGTTTTGGAGGACGGACGGATCTCTTTTGGGTGCGGGGCAATATGACGGCAGAACGATACGTCCAACAGGTGCCCGTAATCTTGCCCCACAGAACACAAATGGGGCAAGATTTCCTGCTCATGCACGACAATGCCCGGGCACACACGGCGAGAACGGTAACAGCTTGGTTACATACACACAATGTTAGAGCCTTAGACTGGCCTGCTCAATCGCCAGATCTAAATCCCATTGAGCATGCGTGGGATATGCTGCAAAGAAGAGCTCTGAAGGAAGTGCCTGAAAATCTAGCTACAGAAGATCAACTTTTTGCGCACCTCAGAAGGACATGGGACAATATTCCGCAGCAAGACATTGACAACCTTGTTCTGAGCATGCCGAATCGTTGCCGATGTGTTATGAACATCATGGGCGCTTTCTCAGACTACTAACTTCAAGTTTATAAACACAAATTAAATGATTTTTCTATTTTTTTCAGTTTTTATTCATAAATTAAAAGTTAATTCATATACGGTTTCCGTCTATGCTTCAATTTTTTCCATAAAATCCTGAAATTTTAATCGAAGTACCTTAACCATTATTAAAAAATGGTAGAATATTAAATAACGTATCTTTTAAATATATATGTCGCCGCGGAGGCGTGGTTCTGCTAATTCGTTATCCAATTAACACAAACTCTATAATCCTGTCATCTCTGAGATTTCGCTAGAACTATTAAATGTCTGTTTATGTTGGTTTTATAGTTCAGCGCCATCTATTGGCTTATTGTGGAATTAGTTATTGGTTTGTTTGAATGAAGATCATTTGATAAGCTAATTTTCATTGTTTAATTAAAACGAGATGTTTAAATAAAACGGGAACACTTATTGTAGGACTTTTAGATTTGTTCTCATTTTAACAACGCACATTTGACGAAGTAAATATGTTTGAATATGACCTTACGAAAAGTTGTCAACAATGGCGGATGTTATAATTTTAATGACCAATAACTAGATTTAATAATTTAATACGAGAACTAAACAAATTTGAGTAATTGATTAAATACTATAAAGTAATAAGACTATTTTACACATCCATGTAATAATGAGAAACCTTCTGGTTAGTAAGATATTCAGATCACCGGAAACTTGGATAGTTTTGTGTTAAGGTAATTATTTTAGTAATAATCTACAAACAACTTTGTATTTGTGAGTATTGAGATTGTTTAATGTTAAAATAATTAACTGAGCAGCATTTTAGTATTGTTTGTTAGCTTTATTCAACTATCCAAGTAATTAGTGTCTAAACAAAAACAATATGGAAGTCCCGCACACTTGCAACGCGCATCGCGTATGGCGTGTGTAAAATAATAACTGTTTAATAAATCTGATTGATTAGATGTTTGAAAACCTAATAAACATGTAACGCCAATTGTCTTAAAGTGATTGTGTAAACTATAAAAAGATTTAAAAGAGTATCCTAGAGTTTCTTGCTAGGTCTTCTCTAGAGATCGACGAGGGATTGCGACCTAGCGAGCCACCATGTGGTTTTAACTTCAAGTTCGAATGAAAACTCAAAGTGCCTGTAACTAAGTCAAATAAATACTTTCGAGTTTCAATCCAGTGATGTGTGTTATTGAAGTTTACCCGTTCCTATGAAGAATGAAGGAATTGCCTCTAGAATTGGAGTTGATGATGGTGGTCCTATAATTCATAGGTACTTCGACTTGACATCAGAATTGAGATCAGCTCCCGCCTTCTGCCCATGCTATGAAAGCCATCCGAAGAATTTCGTACATCACCGCCACCGCCGAGGGCATGGCAAAATATTTTCCTATGATAATTTCCAAGAACGCATAGGACTTTATTGAAACGTCAGAAGAAGCTAAGAATTGGCTATGGTCTCGTCTAAGCTGCTGATGAAGAAAGAAAGAAAAATTGTTTATTTGCGCCAGGCACGACGCATACCATAAAAAACAAAAAATAAATAATAATAATAAGATAAATACTATCATTACAAAGTATGCGTCACAACTACGCAAAACGTTCATCGCTCAGCATAATGCTGGGAGGATGCTGACCTACATCATTATGATCATAACTAGCTGGAGACAATATCATTGAAGTGAACCAAAACTTTGTACAGTACAGAATGACCGAAGCAGCTAATCAAACAAAGACTTGATCTGTCCATTGATAGATTCCATCATCATTAAGGGGAGTATTCTGTTTTATTTATTTATGTAACCTAACATTCTTAATTATTTTCATCATACAAGGCAAGGTTAGTGACCTTTTGTGTGACAATTTTAATCAATCTGCCTAGACTTTTCCCAACTAAGTCGGGGTCGGCTTCTTGTCTAACCTGATGGGGTTCAGCTGAGTACCAGTGTTTTACATGGGGTCACCAAAACCCAGTAACTGGGTAACACGATACCCCTTTGCAAGACTAGTGCCTGCTGGTATTTGTGTGACAATTTTTGGAAATAAAATGAATGAAAACAGCCTAATTTACTCCATAAAATAAGACGGCTTACTAGTAACTCAATGTTATTGTTTAAATATGGTTCTTTCTTTTCTCTTAAGAATTACAATGGCTCTGTTATTATTTGAGAAACTTAATTTTATTTGAGGAGTATGTAAGGATCGTAGCAAGTGGCGATCTGTGGTTGCTGCCTATCCCCATGGGGACAAGGTGTGAGTGTATGAATGATAAACAATTCAAAGTACTTAATTTGAGTTTAGTGCCGGACAAAAGGTAATTTAACTTATTTTTATAGCATTTGTTACATTTAGGTAGCTCAAACAAAACAATAGTTTAGTAGGTAGCTACGTTAAGTAAGTAACAGAATGTATGTGCAACAGAATTAGTAAACATCTGGCAAAAAGTGCCATGACATGTTCATGTTGACGCTGTAGTTGATATTTTTACAATGAGTTATGGTTTTTACCCAACTGCCAAACGGGGCTTATTATTGAATAATGTGGAACCTGTTGCATGTCATACTTACTAAATAAAGTAAGATAAGAAAATGTATTAACACATTCCTGAAAACATGAAAAGCACAACAAATAAAATTAAAATTATTACATGCTAAAGAAAATACCGAGGTACAATGATTTGCATTTAAGTAGCTCCACACTAGGATACCCTGTGTCGTGATCTAGTTTTCTTATCTTTAATGTCATAGTTTAAGTGCACTTAGGGGTGAGACAAATAGTTTAGTTACAAGACTTAACAACATTTAAAATATTATTAAGAGGTTTGTTTAGAGTGTAGTGTGCATCTAGTATAAATGTGTTTGTATGAATGAAAGGGATGTGATACACCTGGGTGACTCATTACGAGGACTTTACAATAATTATCAGGAGAGCTTAGGTCCGTGTATGGTCATAAGCTGATAGTCACTTGGTAACTTTTAATTTACAAGTACCTAAGCTTTGAGTAACCAATTATGTATGGAACTTGTGCATTCTTGGTAAATTAATGGTCATGTGTATGTAAGACATCTTTGAGTGAATTTAATGTGATTACTGTGTTCCATCTTATCTGTCTACATGATCTGATAGATTTGTTTTGAGTATGGAGATCTTGTCAGTGATAGCGCTATAAGTTAGATCTAATGATAAATTGTCTGACCCTACATTCTTGGTACAGACTGTCAGCTGGATACTGATAGAAGGGCTTCCTATAAGCTCTTAAGTTTAAACTTATTCATGTTAAGTTTGTTATAGCAAAGTTTCTTTAATCATTCAATATTTGAGAACCTTCCTGATGAATTAAATCTCACAATGTGTTTAGTTGAATTTTACTCATTATGGTGGTACATGGGTGTAAATAGATTAGTAATTTCTGACAGATTTCAAAACTTGTTATTGGGTGCATTTGCACAAAATAAAAACAATCAAAAGACAGGTTTGTTTTACGGTAATTTGTCACACACATTATTATTTAGCTGCATATCTTCTAACATTCCAGATTCCTGGTAATTGTCATATCAAAAATCAAAATGGTTACCTACGATAAGGCAACAAAACTAAAAATACCTGGTGGTGCAAGTGACCGTGTCGCCGGGTCAGGACCTTATATGCTACCAACATACATGCCACCAAATAGAGGTCAGCTAGTAAAGACTTCAAGCACAACATAACAAAAGTAAAAGGTGAGATGTTTTCAAACTATCTTCTACTCACCTCGCTAACTGATACAGTGCTGTTGTATCAGAAGGCTCAACTCAATAGCCATGCCAAATAACTCTACATGATGCTTGTGCATGGTACTACCAAGCAACAAAGTACTTTTAAATTATTATCCCTGGGTTCAATTCCTAGGTCGGGCAAAATGTGTTTATGGGATTTTTCCAATAGGAATTCCTCTGTGACAGCCTAGAGTTTTGAAATTGGTGAACCCCATGCTACGGAAAGCATGTTAAGCCATTGGCCTTGTGCGCTATAGTATCTTCCTATGTAGATGGCTCATCAGATTGGCTGTCATGGCCGAATTCAATCAGGAGGATTACTGTTATTATTATATTTTTGTAACTCGTAACAGTTCATGGTATTCTATTGTCAAATTTAGGCAATTATAAAAATGAATAATAAAACAAGCTCTAATTATAGAGGTGTCCCATAACCTAGAGCTCTGGAGGCAGTTAATAACACAATCATTTATATCAACACCATTCTATCAGCATCCATGGAGGTGCATTTGAGGTAATAATGAGAACACAATAAACTTTCCTGTTGTATGCTGTGGAAGCAACTAATAATGATAACACAATAAACTATACTGTTGGTATGCTGTGGAAGCAACTAATAATGATAACACAATAAACTATACTGTTGGTATGCTGTGGAAGCAACTAATAATGATAACACAATAAGCTGTCTGTTAGTAATCCGTGGAGGAAACTAATAGTGATAATACAACAAACAATCTCTTAGTTTGCTGTGGAAGCAACTAAGAATGATTTAATATCCATTGGTTAGGCGTGGAGGCCGCTAATGAACAATCTCTCATGTTATCCTGCTGGGTCCACGGTGTACAAGACCACCCAGAGCCTGGTTCCTTATATCCTGTCAAATCAAAGACTTTGTGCCTGTCACGGAGCAATGGTCCTAAACTCCTTAACCTTTAATCCTGTCAAATCAAAGACTTTGTGTCTATCACAGAGCGGTGTTCCTGATCCTATCCTTTAATCCTGTCAAATCAAAGACTTTGTGTCTATCACAGAGCATTACCATCCCGTGAGAATGAAACTAAACAAAAAACAGCTGACCACAATACTCCTACACTACCTACACTATACTTACCAAATACAAGAGTGCTGTGTTAGCCTTATAAGTAGGTGTGTGCTCATTAATGCATCAAATATTTTCATTTAAGATAAACTTGTAGTTACCTAATCTAATAAGTATTCAGTGATAAACTGATAACTTAAACTGACTCATACCTATTACAAATCAATGAATATTGTAAGATAATACAAACAACAACATTCTGCAAACAAGATTCAAAATGGACTATTAAGCTAGCAACTGACTATTCAATAACAAAAATCTGAAATACAAATTGTATGCCTTCATTGGCATGACATGTAGCAATTCGTTGTTTTATAACAACATTGATCTTTACCATATTGCAAGTTGAATACCTAAAGCATATAGCTGTGGGTGTTAAAATGCATTCAATATTTAAAAAATAAGGCATACTAAGCATAGATTTATTACAAGCTGTCAATCATGATTAAAACTAGTTGTTATCAGATCCCAAATTTAATTTATATTGTAGGATGATAAACAACAATAATCTGCCGACAAATTTCTGTCTGCTATTACAGATAACAACCAAGAAACAGAGACTGAGGACACCAGCACCCGCAGAGCACGCGGTTGATTTTCAGAATGGCCGTGTCGCCGCGGAGGCGTGGTTCTGCTAATTCGTTATCCAATTAACACAAACTCTATAATCCTGTCATCTCTGAGATTTCGCTAGAACTATTAAATGTCTGTTTATGTTGGTTTTATAGTTCAGCGCCATCTATTGGCTTATTGTGGAATTAGTTATTGGTTTGTTTGAATGAAGATCATTTGATAAGCTAATTTTCATTGTTTAATTAAAACGAGATGTTTAAATAAAACGGGAACACTTATTGTAGGACTTTTAGATTTGTTCTCATTTTAACAACGCACATTTGACGAAGTAAATATGTTTGAATATGACCTTACGAAAAGTTGTCAACAATGGCGGATGTTATAATTTTAATGACCAATAACTAGATTTAATAATTTAATACGAGAACTAAACAAATTTGAGTAATTGATTAAATACTATAAAGTAATAAGACTATTTTACACATCCATGTAATAATGAGAAACCTTCTGGTTAGTAAGATATTCAGATCACCGGAAACTTGGATAGTTTTGTGTTAAGGTAATTATTTTAGTAATAATCTACAAACAACTTTGTATTTGTGAGTATTGAGATTGTTTAATGTTAAAATAATTAACTGAGCAGCATTTTAGTATTGTTTGTTAGCTTTATTCAACTATCCAAGTAATTAGTGTCTAAACAAAAACAATATGGAAGTCCCGCACACTTGCAACGCGCATCGCGTATGGCGTGTGTAAAATAATAACTGTTTAATAAATCTGATTGATTAGATGTTTGAAAACCTAATAAACATGTAACGCCAATTGTCTTAAAGTGATTGTGTAAACTATAAAAAGATTTAAAAGAGTATCCTAGAGTTTCTTGCTAGGTCTTCTCTAGAGATCGACGAGGGATTGCGACCTAGCGAGCCACCATGTGGTTTTAACTTCAAGTTCGAATGAAAACTCAAAGTGCCTGTAACTAAGTCAAATAAATACTTTCGAGTTTCAATCCAGTGATGTGTGTTATTGAAGTTTACCCGTTCCTATGAAGAATGAAGGAATTGCCTCTAGAATTGGAGTTGATGATGGTGGTCCTATAATTCATAGGTACTTCGACTTGACATATACATGTCATATAAATAATTAACACATTGATAGTAATTCGCTTTTTTTTAAATATCCCTAGACCGTGTTGATGTGTGTATATTAGGTGCATTTTTACCAAACAAAAAAAAAAATACCTATTACCGTGGCGTTATGAGTATTTTTCTTTTTTTTAACGACATACTACCTAGCAATTTGTAGACATTAAAAATCATTTATTTCGGGTAATAATCTTCCATAGGTATTATAAACTGACAACATTAAGTAAAGTAGGTACATTCCTGATTGGTACGAGTAAATACAAGACTTGTGCTAGTAACTAAAGCTTACGACTATATTAGTAGCACTGCACTCTGAACTGGATATCCACTCCACTTGTGCTATCCTGTGGAATTTATTCACACGGAAGTGACATAGCACCACGTTTTGCTTCCAAAAGTTTTCTAACATTACCAGGGGCATTTTATGATATTCATCCAAAAACAACCTGTAGTACTTTTTTGATGTATAATAATAGTAGTTTATGCAACGGTCATATAATAGGGGTTATTAAAACACAAGTGTGATAATAGTATCACACTTGTTTTTTAATACCTAATTATATGCCGCTGCATAGGTACACTATTTTATCTTCACTCATACAGTTGAAATAAAACAAAAGTGGAAACAGAAAAATATATGTGGTATGGCGGGAAATTTAGATTCTCATTGCGCATGACTGCGCAGTGCACGCAACCATAAACAATGACACTATTTTTCTACATTATGTCAATAATAGCGACGCGAGTGAATACGCGCAAAAAAATGTAAAAGTAAAAGTGAGCTATAAAAACTAAAAAGTAATTTTTCAACACACTTGCTCATAAAGTGGCTCTAATTTCACCGCAATTAGGCACATAATGATACCTGTTATCAAACTGTGACTTTTTCATTGCTATTATTCACAAGTGAGTTATAGAGTTCTTTTTTTAATTTATTGGTTGAGTTGCTTTGTTCTTAAAAAAGTTTCGATACAAAAAAGATCGTGCTCAATAGTACAAATAAATTAATGTACCTATCGCTTGCTCATTTCATGCAACTTCGTATTAATTTCAACTTGTACGTGCTTAATAAATAAAACTTTCACTCAAATATAAATTTTATTTGCTCTGTAATTAAGAAAAAATTTAATTCCCTAATATGTACGTGGCTAAAACACTATCCACGAAAAGCCAAAAAAAGAAACCTCATTCTTTTAGTCTATGGCCGATCGCGATTGTTAGATACGCGCGCATAGGAAAACTGATTAATTTTGCCCGCCATTGTGAAAAAAATTTTAACAACTCGTTTTTACTGTTGAAAATGATTTTTTTGTAATATTTTCTTCACAAAAGTGTTGAAAAACGTCGTATGATACACGATTGATGATTACCGTCTTCAGTTCTCTTAACCCTCACCTACGGCTCGGGTCTCAATGGCGCCTCAGCGGTAATCAGCGGGTTAGAGGCGCGCAAGTTTTCTCTATCCCTAGATCTAACCCAGCTGGTGAATGTGGCAACGCGGGTACCGGATGTTGACGGCCATACACCCAACTGCTTAGATCTTCTACTGACAACTGATCCGGACAGTCATTCGGTGTCGGTCTCAGCCCCGCTGGGATCGTCTGACCACTGTCTGGTGAAATCCGTTTCGACTTGCTCCCCTCCAGATGAGAGCCCTAGAGGCACGAGGCGAGTATGGCGATACGAGTCAGCAGACTGGGACGAGATGCGGCACTTTTTTGCGTCTCATCCTTGGCGGCATGTGTGCTTCTCCTCGGGTAGCCCCTCGAGCTGTGCAGACGCGGTTGCGGATGTGATTCGGCAGGGAATGGAATATTTCATTCCATTCTCCGACATTCCGCTCGGTCACAAATCCCGACCTTGGTATAATGCAGAATGCGCCCATGCTGAGGCCCAAAAAGAGTCTGCTTACCAAGCCTGGGTCGGGGCCCGCGACCGCAAAGTTAGAGCGCGTAGGGTTCGCGCGAGGAAAAGAGCCTTTAATTCTGCCGCCAAGTTCTGCAAGCGGGTTCTGCGTCGGGCACGTTTTGACCATATTGGACGTATTGGGGCCAAGCTGGCATCGCACCCTCCGGGTAGTAAACAGTTTTGGTCCCTGTCTAAAGCGGTTGAAACGAATTTCTGTCGGCCCACTTTACCTCCGATGCTGAAACCTGATGGGTCGCTGGCTCACTCTGCAAGTGACAAAGCAAATTTATTTGCATCTCTTTTTGCTAGCAATTCACGTCTGGACGCTGGCTCCAAGCAACCACCTACTGTACCTCATTGTGACTCTTCGATGCCGGAGATCGCTGTGCACACTAAAGAGGTCCGGAGAGTATTGTGCAGTCTAGACGTGAACAAGGCCAGCGGTCCTGACGGCATTCCAGCGAGAGTGCTGAGGCAGTGTGCGCCAGAACTGTCTCCTGTGTTGACTCGCTTGTTCCGCCTCTCTCTTGTAAAAGGGACGGTGCCGAAATCCTGGAAGCTTGCAAATGTGCAACCAGTGCCCAAAAAAGGCAACCGTGCAGACCCTGCCAATTACCGTCCGATCGCCATTACCTCTATTCTGTGCAAAGTTATGGAAAGGGTACTGAACAGAAAGTTGCTGACCTACCTTGAAGACAACAATCTCCTCAGTGACCGTCAATATGGCTTTCGCCGGGGACGGTCAACTGGCGATCTTCTTGTGTATGTCACGCACTGCTGGGGCGAAGCCATCGAGAGACACGGCGAAGCACTTGCTGTATCGCTTGATATCTCGAAGGCCTTCGACAGGGTCTGGCACGCGAGTCTGCTCAGTAAGCTTCCTGCTTATGGCATCCCCGCTGGTTTTTGTAGCTGGATATCAGACTTCCTTAGCGAACGGTCGATCCGAGTAGTCATTGACGGCTGCTCCTCAGACCTTATGGCTATTGATGCCGGAGTTCCTCAGGGGTCTGTTCTCTCTGCAACTCTTTTCCTGCTGCACATCAATGACCTACTTCAGCCTGGTATTGTTGGGTACGCAGATGACAGTACTGTTTCAGAGAGATACTTGTCCAGCGCAAAAACCAGCATGGATGAAGTTCGTTCCTTGAGGGAGGCTATGGTTGAGCGGACAGATTTGACCTTAAGCCTTGTCTCCCAGTGGGGTGATGACAATCTGGTCTCTTTTAACGCCACCAAAACACAGGCGTGTCTTTTTACCGCCAAAAGGAGTCTGTTCGATCAAACGCCTACTTTTCGGGGTGCGTCTGTTCCTGTGACTGATCGGCTCGAGCTCCTAGGCATGGAGTTGACATCCAGTCTCAACTTCGGCTCCTCCATTGAGAACAAAGCCCAAATCGCGGCCAAAAAACTGGGCATCCTAAATAAGGAGAAGCGATACTTTACGCCTGGACAGCTTTTAACCCTATACAAAGCACAAGTCCGATCCTGCATGGAGTATTGCAGCCACCTTTGGGATGGTTCAGCTAAGTATCAGCTTGCCGCGCTTGACTCAGTGGAACGCAGAGCCAAGAGGCTCATTGGCAACGTGGAACTGGTGGACGCCAAGCTTCACAGCTTGGCTCATCGCCGCAAAGTTGCCTGCTTGTCGGTCTTCTACAGACTGTACTTCGGTGAGTGTGCTCAGGAACTCCACGACCTCATCCCACCAGCCCCCTTCTACCATCGGACATCTAGACGCACTGCAAGTTATCATCCTTACCTTGTTGCCATTCCACCAATTCGAACCAAGCGCTTCCAAACATCCTTTATAATGCGCACAGCGAATGAGTGGAACTCACTGCCTGCGTCTGTGTTTCCGAACGCATTCAACCCGAATCTCTTCAAAGTTAGAGTGAACAGGCTACTTCTGGGTAAGCTCACTCCATCGTAGACTCTGTCTCTGTCACCTATGACCTAGACTAGAGTCAAGAGCAAACCCATTACAAATAAAAAAAAAAAAATAAAAAAAAAAATCACCAACATTGCACACTTGTACCATAATGTACTATTATACCATTCCCCCTATAAAAAGCTTATTTAATTCACTGAAAACAGTGAATAAAAAGCACTTGTACTCACTGTTTTGGTGTTTGAATTTAGAACACACCAATATATATTCCTCCATCTAAATGCCATACAACCTTTTTGCGCATAAAATACTCGATTCAAACTCCAACAAACTGCTTGTGCAAAGAATATTCGATTATCAAACTCCTTCATCGATTTAATTTTGAGTTTGTTTATATTTAGGATTTTAATTTTGATCTTAGTCTAGGATGTTTACCGAATACTTATTTGGATTATAATTCTAATATTAATTGCATTGGTGTTTAATTAATTATAATTATGTAACGTAACAGAGCGTCACTGGCCGCTAAAACACAGGTGCTATGGCCCTCGCTTTAAATCCGTCCTTTATTCACTAGTTGTTATATACCATTATGATGCAGTTGTTTGAAAATCGAATGAAAATATTGCACTGTAATATCTTTTTTTTAATTAACCTATCCGCGAAAAAAAGTACGTGTTTATACAATATTTTTTAATTTATATTTGGAAAATTACGTTGTGAGTGTAGTATATTCTATTCCATATTATAATCACTTTTCACCTACGAATATTTTCACCTTAATTTTGATTACAACGTTACTGGCTGAATACCGCTGATAAGATTTTCCACACAATCGCTTACACCTCATTTCAGTCCCTTATTTATATAGACTTTCCTTTACTCCATCATACTTATGTACCAGATCCGGTACAATCATATTGTGTGTCCATTCGTTTACTTCATTCTATTTTCATAAGTTTTGGGATAATGCGTTATAAATCGGTAAATCAAAGAACTTGATTTATTTTATGGTTGTTTCAATCCGATTCAATCGTGATTTAATCTGTTCATTGACTAGATAATTCAATTTTTTTGTGACTATAATATTCTAGTTTTGGAAGCCCCTAATTTCCTGTAGATACAGGTTTGAATGTTATATAAATTTAATTTTGCCATTCGAGACACGTAGTCACGTTGTTATGGCATTTTTTTTAATGACTAGCAATTTTGAGTTTACTTGATTATAGACGCGAGAATGAAGTTTGCATATAAAAACTTCATGAAATTGCTGATATTACCATACAGTTTTTGCTGTAGTTGTTTATTTATAGCAGATAGTTAATTTAAGTTTTATCTACAGGTTTCAAAATTCGTATTTTCGGCTTCAAAGTATACACTCGGGTCGGAATATAAATTCAATGTTTGTTAAATGAAAATCTATCTATACTATAATATTATGAAGAGGAAAGATTTGTTTGTTTGTACCGAATAGGCTCCGAAACTACTGGACCGATTTAAAAAAATCTTTCACCAATAGAAAGCTATATTATTCCTGAGTGACATAGGCTATTTTTTTTATCCCGGAAACGGGTCCTGTGGGGTGGTCCACGGGAGCGAAGCCGCGGGGAACAGCTAGTGTTATATACGGTTATTTATTCGTTTTCGAACTTTATTTACACAAACACTGTTTAATAAATATAACATAGGAGTGTAGAATGAAAAGCATTGATTATTTCATAAAATATTCTCTTTCAGAAATAGCGAGAGAATTGAATCACTAGAAACGTAGACATAGCAGAAATAAAAGTTACATATTGTTGTATTATTCACACTTATCGATAACGAGTTCTGAAACTATATGAATAATAAAAAAGTTTAATTAAAAACTGTATCCCAACAACGGTTTCTTTTTGCCTTTGTTACCCGGGCCCTAATAACGAATCGATTGACACCTTCGCATTCACCAAAGTCTTTTAGCGCTACAGAGGAACATACATACTGCTAAAATCATAACCCTTCCTTTTGGCTTAGCCGTAGTCCGGATAAAAATATATCGAAAAGGTGTATTTAGTGTGGCAATCACAACAGGTACCTGTTTGGGGTTGATGCGACGAATGTCGTAGAAATTAGTCTAAAATTTAAAGATAGTCAATTTATGTAAAGAAGCGTTTGTTGCATCGGTATCGCACTGCCGCATTCCGCGTCGTGCGTCCTGAGATCCGGGATCTCAGGACCGTTTATGAATCTAGTTTTTTTGCAGTACAAGGAAATAATATCATAAAAATCAATCTATTAAAGATCAACTAAAATAATCTTCGTCAATAAATTACAGCTTTATTTTTATTGCCAGCAACAAAAAAGTCAAACTTGATGTCAATCAATACATTGCATAGATATTTAATAAATAATAATTAAAAGATAATCAGATTATAATTATAATTGCAAATAATATTATCTACACAGTTTTCCAATGTGATGAATATAATGAAGAAACAACGGTTCAACAAAAACATAAAAAACGAAAACTATTGTTTGACTTAGACCCACTTGCACGAAAAACTTAACACAGTTTCATTTGCTAACACGGTTTTAAATTGTCAATACGATCATGTGTAATAAACTGTCGATTTAAACTCGTGTTAACAACTAACTCTGTGTTAAGTTTTTCGTGCAAGTGGGCTTTCGGTACAATATTCGCAACCGAACAGCTCAGCACTATTGCCTGCGTGCATTTCCATAAATGCATGTATCGCAACTAGCATCAGTTAGTGCGTGTTCGGATACCAATCGCGTAACTCGAATCAAACCATCTTAATGCTACTTTAGCTTAGATTAATCATTTACCATTATTTTAACAGTTAACTAGTATTCAATATAACTATAAAACCATATTATTGCGTATCATTAAACCAATAACCAAACCATTACCAGTCATAAATATAAAGTCAACCAAATCAAACAACTCAGAGTTTAGTGCTCCACCAAAGCAGGTGCTAAATTCTACAGAAATGCAAAACTGATTCTAAGTCTTGATGATGGACAAACAATGTGAATAATCAAAAGTATAGTAGGGAAGAAAAAATACAATAATATGTTTGTAAAAGGCAATCTCAGGAAGTATCTACTGGTCCGATATTGAACATTCTTCTACTTTTATCTGGAAAAAAAAACAAAGGTGAACGGCAGATTTTGTACCGCATACTTTTTGGTTGTTCGGTTATATAATTTATACCACTTATTGAGGCAATTAAGCCATTTATTTTCATGGAGGTTTACTAATTTTAGAACTTCGGATTAATTAATAATATAAATAAAAAGATTTTAATAAATAAACGTAATAAAATCGTACGTTTATTTATTAAAATCTTATCATGTTTATGCGTTGGGTGTACACCAAACGCATAAACATAACTGTTTTTAGAAGTTGCCACATACAAATAACACAAATATTGAAATGATAATTAAATATTTAGAAATAGAAATAATACTAAATATAAAAAAACTCTTACCTTACTGTTAAGTGTTATATTTAATGTAATATCGTTTTTTTTCCCAAATAAAATAAATAAAATAAAATAAACTAAATTAAAATGAAAAAATAAAATATAATGAAATGAAATGGAATGAAATGAAATGAAATGAAATGAAAATAAAATAAACTCATCATTATCAATAGAATTAATATTTGTTTCGGGATATTTAACATGTATATTTAGATTTTTGTTTTTTTTCGGCACCGTTACAAGCGCCATGATCACGAGAACTGAAATCAGTACTACAAAGATGGCAACAAACAATTTAGAACATTTACTTTACACATTATGTAAAAATATGTAACGTTTACCTATATGTAACAATATACATTGGTACACTAGTACATAACCTTAAAAAAATAATCTGGTTATAACTTTTACGTCCCAAGATCAAAAAATCTAATTTAAAAAGGGATTATCTTTCATATGAACTACCAATTAAAACAAAAAATATCCCAAAACACGAAATTATATTAGCAGTATGAAATTCCCATACCTACAAGCCTGCCGTTCGCCTTTATGGATGGGCCACGGGATCCAAGCTGCGGGAAGAAAGCTAGTCTCAAAAATCAATCTGTAAAGATATTTCTCAACCATGTTGGGGTCGGCTCCAGTCTAACCGGATTCAGATGAGGACCAGTGTTTTATATGGAGCGATTGCCTATCTGACCTCCACAACCCAGTAACTGGGTAACACGCTACCCCTTGGTAAGACTGGTGTCAGTTTTTCAGGCTTCTGGCTACCCGTAACGACTGTCAAAGATCTTCAAATGATAGCCGGGACCAACGGCTTAACGTGCTTGCCGAGGCACGAAGGAAACTCGCTATGTAAAAATGGTCACCCATCCACGCACTCACCTGGGCAAGCGTTGCTTAACCTTGAAGTTCGACCCGTGCGGCTGTTATTGTCTAGCCACGAACTCCTTGCAGAAAGCTAATAGTCTAACATACAATAATAGAATTTATTCTCACTATTTCTTCAAGTAATTCTATTTTATATTGTCACAAAAACGCGTGCGCTATTTTATTGTTTAAATAATCCCACTAAAATCGTTCAAAGCGATTCTTATATAAGATTTAAACGGTGGTTTATAGGGAGTTTACGCGGTGCTTGAATTTACACGAGAAAACCGAGCTATTCCCGCCGATATCAAGAGTTATTCAGTCGATCATGAAAGCTAGAATAAGTTAGATTTTAACAAACACACGTCATATGAACTAACCATTGATTCAAAACAACCGCAAATCGTTACTGGTTATGTAAACAGAATTGTGGTTAGTGATGATGTACGTAAACAAACTCTCAGCTGGCTAATGAATACTAAAGTTTTATATAAGTCTGATGAGGCTTGTTCACGTGAATCCTAAACAAACAAGAACGTTAGTGTTCATAATACCTAAATCCTGATCTAATCCATCATAATTTAAGCCTAAATCTTGCTCTATATTTCTCCGTACGTACTTTAGTGACGTAGCTATACTCCTAAAATAAACTTGTTGAAAATTCGTATTATTTTGAATGCGTACGTTGCCTCAGAAGGCCATTACAAGAATCTCGTTTTAAATAAAATAAATCAATGCCAAAATATAAACCTTTCGAATGAGAAACATCATTTCATGCCAGTATATGTAATCTTAAGGATACACTAGTCGATCAGTCTTCTATACAAACGTTGTCTGGCGATTACTCCACTGTTTGACGATGTACGTTCAAAATAAAAAATTATATCAATTTGTCTCATCATTATCTAGCCCTTTAGGGAAACAAAAAAATGAATATATTTGAAAGTTCCACATTTCGACGCTAATTTTTACGCATTTTTGGGCGCAAATAAATACCATAAGGAGACGAAAAATTGCAAAACGGTCACCATACAGGGTCAGATTAGTAGTTCAACAATGCAAATAATTTTATTTTGAACAGATTCGTTCAGTCGTTTTTATCCGTCTGGATATCATGAAAAAACGACTAAACGTATCTGTCCTAAATCATCATACATTTCGCTACAAATTTGCAGAAGTGTGTATTCGTACGCGAACTAGCTTCTTACTGCTCATCACAGCATCTGTCTTTTCCGCACGTGTTGTCGGTTGATATAGCATGCATTTTAACCCCGCGCACAAAATAGTTCGTGCCGTCGACTAGTGTAACCTTAAGGTTTGGATTCGATGCAAACTCAACCGATGCATTATCTAGTAGGTATCTAGCTACATTAACTTACTGCAAGAAAACGTTTTAAAACATCGATTAATAAACAATAAAACGCAATGGAGGCCGAACGGCGACGATTATGAACTTTCATGCTGCAGTCATGTTCGTAATACTAGGACGGCTAGTGCCTACGTCGCCGTCTATAGGCGCCTAGATAGTTCACAGACATACATCTTACTAGATAACGCAAGTCCCTCCAACTATATGAAAACCAAGCGTGCCACTTTTTCACATTACTTACCGATGTAAGAAAATGATTGCATTGTCTCGGCCAACTTCTCTTGAAGAGTTTTACAACACAATACGGCATAATTAGGCATTTTTCTAGATTTTGGTTAATGTTCGGTTCCAATAGAGCTAAATGTAACATCTCAAAGGAAAAGCATTGCTCCCACTTTTACTCCATTTTTTAACACGTACATTTGCGTCATCTAGTTAGATTAATTATGTCCGTGGGCAGCAGAGTATTGAATCTGTCAGCCCGATGAGATTCTTTCTCCAACAATATTGACCTTATTTTCCTGTTATATTAAGATTAAAGGGCCATTCCGCAGTGTAAACATTGTTTTTCCTCCTCCAGTTGCGGTGGCGCTGTCATTCTTCATTTGCTGGGCGCCCTTCCACGTGCAAAGACTGCTGGCTATCTACGGCAAAAGTTTGGAACACCCTTCAGATACCTTCTACCTGGTAAACTTGTAATTTTATTGCATTTAAGAGTATTAAACTTTTCTCAAGTTGGCAAGAACGAAGCTATTTGGGACCGAGTTTCAAAAAAATATTATTTTAGTTGGATGCTTTTTTTAGCACTTCTAAGTTCTTATCTTTTGCGAGGGCTGATAGAGCTACCAATTTAAAATCTCAAATAGAAACAAAGAGCTAGTACAAATGTACAGATCTGAATAAATTGTACGTCCCATTCGTTGAAGATTTGTCGGGCTTTGGATTATTTATGATATTGATATTTATTGTTTTGCGTTTGTTTTATGTGCAGGTCTACATCGTGCTCACTTTTTTATCGGGGGTGCTATATTTCCTGTCAACCGCCATCAACCCCTTCCTGTACAACATTATGTCGAATAAGTTCAGGAACGCCTTCAAGGTAAGATTTTTTACATTTTTGTGATTGATCTACTTGTATTGTTACCCCACAGGTCGTCATTTTTCATTTTATAACAGCCTTTGTTATTTAAACTTTAATAACATTTTGTTAAAAAGTATTCTCAAGGGTTTAATATTACGTTATAATGATGTAGCATGTTGCACTTCCTTTTAAAACAACTTGATCACGTAAACTTCGTAAAACGCCGGCATTTAAACGCCATTTTCCGCTAAGCTAAAAGTTGAAAATTTACAGCATTTTTTTATGGTTTTATCTGCAGTATTCAGACCAGCAGCCGACTGAGTGAGCAGAAACAAAATAAAAACAAACTGCAATATTGTATTCTATATATACGGCTCGCATTCCACAACGCTAATATCAGCTGATTCCTATTTCTTTCCAAAGGAATGAGATACGGGACATGATTTCACGATTTTATTATACCCTTAGGTGCGGCGACATATTAAATTCATAGTGCCGAACGTAAACAGACAGAGCGAGTGAATCCGTTTTGTTATTGCTCGTGTGTTTTCGGTATTTACAGTAATTTGGTTTGTTTATCGATATCGGGTCTCTTCGGAACACACCTTTTGTCGTTTCATTTATAACTGCGGATAATACTGGCGATAATTGGGTGTGCAACCATTATCACATTCTTTTATTTGTCGTTTTCACGAGCCGCTAAAATCAATTAATGTCTCAGAAAATGGCCGAAATAAAGCGCTTCCTTGTGTGAATCCTTCAAAGAAACGGCCTTGTTTTCCTTATTTGATCAATATCTTTCGATCTGATATTATTAGTTTATGAAATGAAGTGGAACACGTCCGAATTTGGGAATTGCGTATGTGATATTCCTCAGGAATATGCAATGT
The DNA here is from genome assembly GCA_948252205.1 of Orthosia incerta. Lineage (NCBI taxonomy): Eukaryota > Metazoa > Arthropoda > Insecta > Lepidoptera > Noctuidae > Orthosia > Orthosia incerta. The sequence goes on along the minus strand of OX411753.1, from coordinate 20,700,458 downwards.
GTCCGAACTTGTAGAAATAAAACTTTAGGGCCACTAAAATACACGTAAAATACTCTTAATTTTATCGATAAAAAACACCCCACTTATTAGGCGCAATCAGCACACTGACTTTCTTATTACGATATCCACATAATCTAACAACCGTTACAAACAAAGTTGCTTAATGTTATACATAATCTAAAAAAAGTTAATGAAAAAAATCAAAAAACCCGACTGCTACAAAAACCGAACTAAAAAGATGTAAACAAGAAGAAAATCATGCTGTGCAGTCGGAGGATACATGTTGGCGAGCTGGAAACCAGATGTATCATGCATTTATAATTTTTTAGTTATTATTTTTAGAATAAGGTACCTTTAAACATATAAGTGTTATATATTTTTGAAATCACCTCTTGAAACCCTTTATTTTGATATCCTACACGATGGGCCCCCACAATATGGCGCCCAAAAGCCGCCATTTTTCTATTTTCCAATTTTAATGTAGCCAGTGACACTTGCAGGGTCAAGACGAATCATCAAAATCGGCCAACATAGGAACAAATATACATACATACATACAGAGCCTGAGATAAACACATTACCCTCCTTCGGCAGTCGGGTAAAAAAAACAACTAACATTTAAAAGAAAATAGATTTTTGTATTGAGGCATAAAATACAATTTTTAAACGTACAGTGAAAACCGTTTAAAACGACGTTGAAGGAACCATTCGAATGCCGTCGTTATAGCCGATGGTCGTTATAAACATCAATATTTGCTCTTAAATTAGGTCCTTGTTACAGGACTTTTAAATTCCGTCGTTATACTCAGTGAAAAGTCGCTATAAACGGTTTGAATGTAATTTCACAAGTTTTTATTGCATTTACTAAAATAAAAAAAATAAAAATGGGATTTTCACATTTTATGGATTTTTATGTTAGTCTTTGAGTTGGTCTACACACTGATGAAAATTAAATAATAATCAATTACAGCTCTAAGCCAAATCGTTTCAATTTTATTATTGCCTAAAAATAACCCCTGCGCATTTTTGCCTTATATTATTTTCAGAATTTAAGGCAATGCATTAAAAACGTGTGGGGATGAAACCCCTTAGGTGGCATTTTTTATTTATAAAATTACATTTATTTTACGGCCTTAAAGTTGTATTACTACAAGTCCGGACACATTGTATTGTAAGCTGTATTATTGGCGACTTATAGCCTTTCCTGTTGACTTAATCCGAATGACCTCAATGACAGGCAGTGTCGGAGGCCTTGCTATCGATAGTCTACAGATCTGCCATGCTATTCTCTAAGAGACAGTTTCTTGGCTGTGCTCGTTGACGAGCTCGTCTTCGAGACAGTCTCGAGATCGACCGATCGTGCAGCGCTGATTCAAACGGTATTCTCTAGCGCGGTTATGGTCGTCGACGAACTCTAAGGCTGACATCTCGTGTCACAATTTCGTAGACGAATTAGGGCTTGAAACAAATTCTTTAAATTACAATCGATAAATCTCGACTGAGAGTTTTATAGGCTTAAAATGTATAGTATAGGTCTATTTTTAAGTATTTTAATTAATAGAGTGAAACTACAAACGATTTCATAGTTATAAGAGTTTAACTAATGTATTTTTATTATTGCATCTTAAGGCTGAATGACAATTTCTTTGCCTATTTCGTAAGTAAAAGCAACGCTCTGTGACGCTGCCACAACACGCAAAATCGCAACCGACTCTTTTTGTTTGATAATTTGTTGTTTGTTTTTATTTAAAACTATTTACAAGTTTCTACACTGGTACTTAGCTGAATCCGGTAAGACTGGAAGCCGACCCCAATATAGTTGGGAAAAGGCTAGGTAGACCATGATGATGATTTACAAGTTTAAAAAAAATTAAGTGCTTTTACAGCTATTGATTTTAACATAGTTGTGTGACTGTGTGAAATGTAAGTATTTTATTTTAATATTAAGTATATATATATAGGTACAGTGACAATGTGACAATATTATTATTGTCCAAGAAATTGAAGTCAAGTATAGTATGTTTATCTTTAGATAAAATATAATAGTACTGCGTTGAATAAAATTTTCAGGATGTAAAACCAGGGCTATCTTGGCGTAAGAACAATATTACGATGGAAAACCAGCCGAACACAAAACAAGTGATGAAGTTTTTTAGAAAAGTCTTACTAGGTATGATATAATATGTTTACATTTCGTATTACACTTTGAGGCTAGATCTCTGCTTTGAGGCACTGCAGGTGATAGTAGAGATGCCTCAATTGCCTATTCATGCATTGTTGGTGCAGTGTAAGAAGCTCTAGATAATTAAATAGTGTTCTCACTTTTCATTCCCAGGTTGGACCAAGTTGTTGGTGTTTTTAAAAGTAGCCAAAAAATCAATTAACCTGCAATACTATAATTTGTCTGCCTATGATATCTGTTCCTTCAGAAAGAGAGAGTGATGCTGTTATACATAGTATCCTGCATATTTTTTTACCTATAATAGTAATTTGTTTCATTTTTATGTTCACAGCTCCTCGCAGGCGTCGTTTGCTAACTGTATGAGGCCATCTAATCCAATGCTAATTTCACAACAACCTTCACAAATGGAGACACACTGAAGATATTTACAGGATAAAATTTTATTACTGGAAAATAGTTCAATAAATAAATCTGAGTTTTATCATTTTGAGTTTTTTTATTAGTCAATATGTATATTATGTCTAATTATTTTCCATAATAAATTATGCCATTAATCCTTTTTGCAGTCTTAATGCACAATTTTGCTTGTACAAACAAGAATTTGGCCTATTAAGATTGAGTATCTAGCCGGAAGGCAGGTTGTGAAGGTTGCGGTGTTCCGCTGGATGCGAGATGCACGCGACCGGTCAATGTGGCGACGCTTGGTGGAGGCCTATGTCCAGCGGTGGACGACATTCGACGTATATGATGATGATGAAGCCGGACCAATAAACATGATTCACATCACAACAAATATTATTTAAATATATTTATGACATATAAATTTAATTAAAGAAGCTACTAATTAACTTATGCAATCCATACTAATATAATAAATGCGAAAGTAACTCTGTCTATTACTTTTTCACGCTTAAACCGCTGAACTGATTTAAATGAAATTTGGTACCTATGGAAACAGTTTGAGACAGTAGGTAACTAACTATCCTATGTCCTTCATAGGATAATTTTTATCATGGAAATATTCCTTAAGTTTGTATGATGAATTAATAATATATGTAGTAAGGCGGCCCACAAACCTACAATATTATTTCCTGATATAAAAAAATGGCTATTCGAAATACTAATGCTACGCAGACGTAGTTGCAGGCAACAGCTAATTACATAATATATAAATTAAAATTCACATTAAACATTTAAAACCCCTGTACGCTAAGAGCTAAGTCGTTTTCCATTACCTATATATGTATGTTATTAAATCCTAAGAAAGCCTGAAGGTAACTATGGATAAAGTGTCTCTATTCCGGGATATTGTTATCAACGTTGCTAATTCTCTCGCCTGTCGAGCTCTATTAAAATCATTAATTTTCTTAGCTTCTTCTAATAAATGTAGCTTTAGTTAACCAAGCTGGTAAAAACTTATTTTATTAGCTTCTGCCAGCTGCTTCAAACACGTGAAAAGTGTTTTCTTAACCCAAGGGTACATTATATTGGGAAGAAAAGTATCCTATATGCTATTCCTTTACCTAGCTATAATCTATCTCTATGCAGAATTTCATCCAGTGCCGTTCTGGCGTGATTCAAAGAGTATGTAACACTGGCGTGATTGAGTAACAAACATACATCCACACACACATTCAAACCAACAAAACTTCCCATCCAAACTTTCAAATTTATAATATTAGTTAGATTAAAATCCAAGAAGAATTACGTTACGCGCAAAAATAGTGGCTTTTGGATTTGACAGATAAAAACGAGGCTGTAAGCCAGGCTGTGAGCGTCTTCGACGCTGTTTTTTCTTACGGAATACCAAAATGTATGAAGAACTGTCAACTTGCTCGACATTGAGTAGTTCTAACTCACGGCCGTCACAGCTTAGAGCGCTAGTGTCGCTATTCGCGGCTTAGCGAATACCAAACTTAGATTCGTCGCTGGCACCAGCACTGCGCTCAAGGCTGTATCCTTAGAGAATAGCACTGCTGAAGATTACGTACACTCCCGTGCTTATATACACCACATTGACCCATTTTCTCGTTGACCCTACATCTTGTGCCGAGAGAGATAAGCAGCTTTGGGAATTTAACTTGTTAAATACACACAACAGGCTGTACTTGCTTTAGACTTAAGAGTCCCTACAATTTTCACGAGCTAAAAACAGAAAACAGCTACTTTTACAGCGCAAATTTCTCTATATAATAACTATCTATACATCTATACTAATATTATAAAGAGAAAAGATTTTTTTGTTTGTTTTTTTGTACCGAATAGGCTCCGAAACTACTGGACCGATTTGAAAAATTCTGTCACCAATAGAAAGCCACATTATTCCTGAGTGACATAGGCTATTTTTTATCCCGAAAATGGGTCCTGTGGGGTGGTCCACGGGAGCGAAGCCGCGGGCAACAGCTAGTAAGATATATGATGAATCTTTTAATGTAACTTTTTGCGTCACATAGTTATCTAGTAAATGTACATTACATATTTTTGATAACTGCTCAATTTAAATTAGAAAAAAATAATTCCTAACACAGGTTTTTACGTAATCCCGTAACACCAGATTATTCAATTGCTTTTTCAGCTTACTGGTGGCGAATAACAATCTACAAAAAATATATACTAGTAAGCCACCAATTTTGTTTTTAAAGTATTTGTACTTAAAAAGAAATGTTGTCCACGCGGAAAAAAAAGGCAATTTAATCGTGTGCGAAAGCGTCGCCTAAGTGTAGAATATGTTGAATATAAAAATAACTGGTAAATAATTTGAAATTTGAGGTGTTTATCAATCGAATCCAATTTTTATATTTTCTTTTTGAGTACTTATTTTTTTTAAATAATCTAAATATTGCCTTATAAACCGTTGCGCTAGCGCGAGGCATTCACTTGTCCGTTCTTCTCCACGTAGGCTTATTCCGAACGGATGGTAGAATCACTTTATTAAGATCCAGCCATAGTTGTCCCCCCAGCGACGCCATGAGCCGAGGTTCGACCCCACAGGGGGTAGCCCTCAGCGTTGTCGCTTAGGTTTAGAAATTTGTGCCTGGCTGGAGGCTATATAGCTTAGTCTCCACAGGGAAGTCCGGTTAAGTAGTAGTCAGTCACTTTGACCGAACAACTAGACGCCAAAATAGAAAAAAAAAAAAAAAAAAGCGAGGCATTCATTTTCGCTCAAGGGCTTGTAAACGACGGACCTGTGTCGTTTTTATTTTTGTCATTATATATTTTATCATATATCTTGTAGTTATTGAGAAATTTTTGCTGTTTTCTGTTCTTGGCTCGTGAAACTTGTAGGGACTCTTAAGAAAGTGCAAATTTTAATGGACCGATTATCAAACAAAACAGAAGGAATATTAATTAATTTATTCAAAGTGTGTCAGTAATACGTATACTAACAGCACTTATGTTTAAGATACATCCACCAACCCGCATTGGGACCGCGTGGTGGATTATGGCCCATTCCCTCTCTTACAGAGAGGCCTGTGTCCCAGCAGTGGGAATTTTAAAAGGCTGGTGATGATGATCATGATGTTGCTTCCTTCGTCTTATGATCGTACGCGCTTATAATGAGAGTGAGGATGAAGTGGATATGGTAAATGTATATGTATGGCATGGGTTTGATACCCGGGCGTGTATTTATGTTATTGGGTTTTTCGATCTAGAATTTCTCAATAGCAGCCTGGCAACTGAATTTTTGCCTGATGACGATAGTACAACCTGCAACATAACATCCTCCTTTGAGGTACTAGGTATGCAACTAGGGAGAATATGTATGTTATGAGGCGTTGCAGTTTTCGGGGCTTTGTGGGTGCAATTTGGTTAAACTGGATAGAAAAACAATTTCAACAACCTACATTCCATTCCAGCTGTTTGGTCCATGTTGTTTCAATCGTAATTTTCTTAAGGTGTTGTGCGTAATTTCACTATCATACATCTAGGATCATATATAGGATCCTATCTCTTATCCTAAATATCATCATTTCAGCCGAAAGGTGTCCACTGCTGGACATTGGTCAAATTCAAATTAAATTTATTGCATCGATAATGTACATACAGGTCCTGTGCGTTTCACACCCACTGGACTCCCGCAACCTTGACCAGCTCATCGCTCCACCCAGAGGGAAGCCTTCCAATGCTGTTTTCGGCCGCAACGGCCATCCGTTCTGCGAGCAATGTGACCTGCCCACTGCCACTTAAGTTTGGCAATACTTCGGGCTATGTCGGTAACCTTGGTTCTCTTGCAGATTTCTTCGTTTCTGATTCGATCACGCAAGGAAACTCCAAGCATAGCTTTCTCCATTGCGCTATGGGTGACTTTAAGCCTTCTGATGAGGCCCATTGTGAGCGACCAGCTTATTCGAAACATATGAACTCTAGAATCATATCTGTGTATTGCGTTATCACAATTGTTTGTACTACTATTGCTTTGAATTATTATTATAGATTTCCACATCCACTAAGCATATTGTGAGCTTACGCCAAAATTTCATTATACTTACTTTATTCAACGAAACCGTCACAATAATTAATTCCCTTCGAATTTAGAATATGACAGTAGCAACACTGAAAAGGCAAGATAAGATAATTTTATGGACACATACATATTTTGTGTCAGGATATTATGAAAATAAATTTGTTAGTCAATATAGCAAGATTTTTACTGCACTTTTCAACACACAGATTCAAAATATAGCGACTTAATTCTGACCTTTTATCGAAATTTCTCCAGAGTGGAAATGCCCGTATTTCTATGGAACTCTTATTCTTTATTCGAATCTCAGTTTCAATTTGTCGCCACTTTTTTGTCACTGTGACAGATGTAAATTGGCTCTTAGGCTATCATGTAACAAAATTTACTTACATTTTTTCATTACTGAATGAAACATTATCTATTCACTAAGAACTAGAATAAAAGGAAGACCACTATACCATTTGCTTATTATTCAGAACAGGTTGAAGTAGAGAAATATAAGTAAGGTCAGTCGTTTTCCTTGACGTCATCGGAACATAGGATGAACATTTGAAATTAAATACTTACTTAGGTTATACCTAGGTCTTGCAAGTATTTCTTATGAAACCCATGACGTCAACAAATGCATTTCTTGTCGATATCACTTTTCATAAGAATAAAAAGCAATGCAACATAGATTGTATTCTAGCATTTAATATGTTCTCCATTTTTATAAGTTTTTCATGAAGATTGTCTTGAAGCAAAATAGGAAATTATGAAAAGGAGAGTCTAGGTTGCCAGAGACAACCGTGAAAATATTTCTTAGCAAAACACATTTTCTTAAACTTGCCATTAGGTATACTGAGATAAAGGAAAATTCTAGAACAACTAATAATTGGAAACTATTGGGATGACATATCAAAGAAAATGTATTGTCCTGCGATGAGCTGACATCTGTCATTACATGGAACGATTTAATCAACTTTGCGCGGACCATATTGCGTCCGACTCGATTGTACACAATCGTATTTTGGAAATTCGTACTGGTTCTGTTTCAAACAATTAGTACGTAGGCTTTGTTTCAAATCTATTTCGGCAGTCGGTAACTGCGACGACAAACGGGCAAAAGAATTCCAGTAATAATAAATTATTCACCTACACATTATCTAAAGATAACATACCTACAACTATGTATTTCTCTGTAAACTCTCAGCGCGGTGTCAATGTTCGCTCTCACGAACTCTGGTTCGTCATTTATCATTGTCAAACTGTCACTTTCAAAGGTTAACTCATCGCCATCAAGGATTCTGGAGTTATAAAAGGAAATGTCAGGAATAGTGACACAGGTAAACCACAAAACCTCAGACTTTAATTACAGGGAGAGAATTTAGAATGTTAGTAACGTATGAGAGAACGTTTTACTTCGTCATGTCGGAGTTTAACTGTGGTTCGCAAGTCGCATCTGATTTTACAATTTCTGTGAAACTGAGTTAAATGTTCTGTTTATTAAACTGAATGCCAAGTATTGTTTGACAGCTATATTCTATAAATAAATTAATAATATTAAATATTGTAGGTGTGGTAGTAATAATTTTAATGCGAATAGTTATATCATTCATTTATTAATGAAATAATGGTAGCGATTCAAAAGGGGGCGTGAAAGAATGCGTGCAATCTAGTCCAGCACTGGTGATTGAATCTGGTGTGTGCCTTTAGGTAGTTATTTCCTATAAAAATGTCTTGTCGTAGTATGGAATATGGAGTCGAATACAGCTACGTGGCTACGAGATTAATTCTAAACACAGAGCAGTGAGCATGGCAGCGACTAGATCCGCCATTTGTAATAATTTATTTTGTGTTTAGTTAAGTTACGCATACAGAGTACATCGATATTTTAAACTTCGAAGTTTAGTATGACAGTCAGTTTCTTTAGGTAATCTGTAGTCAACAGACCGCCGTGACGTAGGTATCCGTGCTGTGTGCTTCTGCACGTAGCACTACAAATTGTATTAAATATACTTTTTTTCTATTAAATATATTCCATTTATATTTGCAAAGTAACATAAATAATTGCACTCGAATATAAGACAAACATTTTCGGTAGAATGTTCTTATGATCTTTAGAAGGCGCCGCCAGATGATTTTTTTGCAAAATCCTGTGTTGAATATTTGAAGCTAGTCTCAGCTGCAAGGACAGGGGATTACTAAGAAATCAATGGATGGATTGTATGAAGAAGAAAGCGGTTGAATATTGAGAGGACGTCTAACAGAGGTGATTATGGAAGAAGATTATATGTCGCGCCGATCCCAATAAATTAGGCCAAGGGCTAGAGAATGATTATTTTACAAAACCACAGACAATTACAGTGTAGAGGCATTCTAAGTTAATCAGTGTAATGTGTATGCTATTTACTTCCTAAAGTACGTACCTAACGTCGTAGAAGGCAGGTGCTCTAAAGCTTAAGCTGGCCTGTGGTAGGCCACCCTCCACCACAATTTATGATTATAAAATGCAATCTTATTCCATGCATTCTAACCTAGGAATTAAATGAAGCTTAATTAACTCTTGGTCTGAGCAGAATGAACCTAAGACTGTCTACGTAAGGACGTATACAGATATTAAGGTGTCAGTATGTATAAATATGTTATTTTTTATCTGTCCACTGCTGGAAATAGCTCTCCCCATAGCCTTCCTTCCCGGTGTGTTGCCTTTGCCGGCCAATCCGTAAACGCCGCTAAATCATCACGCTAGTGTGTCCAAGGCCTCTTTCAGCAATAGTATGTATAAAATATTTTATTTTCTAAGCATCGCAACTACCAATCTATAGTAGCGATTAGTGAGTATCGCGATTTGAATTAAATAAATACGTCGTGGTATTCAAATACAATGACGAACAAATAGGGACGCTAACCTACGTCTTTATAGTCAGCGCGCCTAATTCTTTCCTCTTTGACATCATATTGACTAAATTGTCAGGTGCGTCGCATTAGAGATGTAAGGACCCTGACGGCTTGAGGAGTGAAAATTATATACGTCCTCAAGCCTCGAGCGTGTCCCCATTCGTTGAGTGGAGTATTATAGAGTGGCAAGCGACCCTTATACCACATTTGGCATTGCTTATGTATGCAACGGCTATCTTTTTTGTGTTTTTTGTTATAAAGGTATTTTACGGTGATTAATCGTAGACTTGTGTCAAAAACTGTACCTAATATATATTAATGTATTAAAGCGGTTAACACACTGCCCCGCATCATGCTGCATGTTGCGTGAAACGCACCTACGCGCGTGCTTGCGTGCGTTTTTTCTATACAAACGGAGACACGCAAGTACGCGCGTAGGTGCGTTTAGGTGCGTTTTCACGCAACATGCAGCGTGATGCGTGGCAGTGTGATAACCACCTTATTCTGTCAAGTTGTGGCTGTGTTTAAATAATCGATAGATAGGTACTCGAAATGCGAGGTAGATTAAAAAAAAACATTATGCAAACATTAGGTGTTCATAAAGTTTAAGATGATTAGATCATCTTTGATGCTTATACGGGTATATAAGAGTTTATAGTAAAAACTAAGATTTTTGTTTTTATTAAAAATACCTCTTGAAAGTCACAATATTTGTGCATGATACCTACAGTTACATCGATCAGATCAATGGTCATGTCAGAAGCGCAATCCATTGTCTCTAAGAATAGTCAACAGACAAATAAACAAAAAACTATGTAGAAGAGTGAACCCTAGTCACCTCATTTGTTTTTATTAGTTTTCCCAATTGTTTTTTCCTCATTCAAGTCACTCAACTGTCGTAAGAAATTTGAAAGAACTTAAATTAATGTTGAAACTTTCGAGAAATTGGGACAAAAAAACAACAAAAGGTCAAGAAAAAACACACAATTTACTTCAACTAGGCTGGCTACTTGGAGGTTTAAAAATGAAAGTGCGTGTTTTAATTTAAATTCCGTCAATCCATCACGGGAAATACATAAGCAAACAATTACGTTATTAAATTACAATTTAGCAAAAGAACGGGTTTTTTCATTACCGATTTGTCGAATGTTAATTGAATATTGTAGTTAATAAACAATCCTTGAAAAGGTATGCATAATTCAATGAATATTTTGGCTGAACATTCGAACAACTAATTGAAAAAAATCGGCCAAGTTCGAGTCGGACTCGAGCACAAAGGGTTCCGTACCATTATCGCAAAAACAGCAAAAAAAAACACGTTTGTTGTATGTGAGCCCCACTTAAATATTTATTTTATTCTGTTTTAGTATTTGTTGTTATAGCGGCAATATAAATACATCATCTGTGAAAATTTCAACTGTCTAGCTATCACGGTTCCTGAGATACAGCCTGGTGACAGACGGACAGACAGATAGACAGACAGTCAGACAGACGGATCGCGGAGTCTTAGTAATAGGGTCCCGTTTTTACCCTTTGGGTACGGAACGCTAAAAATAAAATTGGATGTCGAATTCCATGTGTGCAGTATTTTCATAGGCAATAATTTTATTGTGATATAAATACAAATTATGTCTTACGAGCCATGAAATCATTATATATGTTATCATCTAATAAAAGTTTACATAGGATGATTGGAGGGGAATGACTCAGCATTATATCTGGCGAATGTTTTTCCTCATAGTACGCGAAATCTATTTGATATCTATCGAATATCGAATTTAGGGGTCCAGAAGCCAAAATGTAAATAAACAACTTTTCTATAATTCCTTTGTTGATGCCAATCACACGAAACACAGTAGCCAATTATAATTGAAGAGTAAGTACTTTTTTGTTTACATTTAGTCTTTTGTCACCATGAGTAAAGTAGCTACATATACATGCTTTTTCAGGGCGATTTTCACTAAATACAGTTTTTTTAGGGTTCCGTACCCAAAGGGTAAAAACAGGACCCTATTAGTAAGACTCCGCGGTCCGTCTGTCTGTCTGTCTGTTTGTCACCAGGCAGCATCTAATGAACAGTGATAGCTAGACAGTTGACATTTTTACAGATGATGTATTTCTGTTGCCGCTATAAGAACAAATACTAAAAACAGAATAAAATAAGTATTTAAGTGGGGCTTCCATACAACAAACGAGATTATTGTGCAGTTTTTTGCGGTCATGGTACAGAACCCTTTGTGCGCGAGTCCAACTCGTACTTGGCCGGTTTTTTTCAAATAAGTAGAAAAGCAATATAGCACGAATTCACGATTTAATTAATGAACATAGAGGTGTTATTTGTTATTACATTAAACTAAATCGTTTATCATTAAGATAATTATTCGAATTGGTGACAGGTAATAAATAACTTGTAGTTAGTCAATTGAGCATCCACACACTTAATTTTTTACCTCAAGCCAATTTATACTTTTTTATATCTGCGATAAGGAGTAAATACACGTAAAAAAAATTGACAAATTTATTAGCAATCGGTTAAGTAGGTACGACTATCAATCTGTCATTTGTATTTTACACCCAATGATGAGCCTTCTTTCAAGCCTTGTCTAATAAACTCTATAAACACTACGGTCCACCGGAGAGGTCTGAGGTACTGTTCCGGTCTACCTGTGCAGGTATGCTCGCGCAGGTAGGAGCGTGTGTGGGATTAACCCCGTGCAGTTTTTTGATCCTGCGTACTGCGCAGGCGACCGGTGCAAGCTCGAAACGTACGAGCCGTAACCGTACGTTGTACCTGTGTGTGTGCATGTACTCCGGTCGCCTGCGCAGATCGCATCAGTTATAGAGTACCGTCAAACGGTGTGAATGGGAACGTAGGGGTGAATAGATCCCGCATTGACGAGGCGGGTGTGCTCAGTAACCCTGGGTTGGTCACCCACGGTGAAGCGAAGAGGAACCCGAGGAGGGGCCGCTCGTCAGGGCTTTTGCCGATAAGTCAACGACGTAGCGGCCAACATGTAGGTTGCAGTGCTGTCTGGATGACATCGCAACTGAGGCGGGCCGTGATGTCGTATGGGGCCTCCCAAACCCATACGATATCGCGGCTGAGGGTTGGAGGCCGCGTCGGGAGAGGAGTGCTGGTATTGCGTTGCGCCGCTCTCCCTATCCCCTGCGGCCGAGAAATGGTAGGTGGCGGGGCCATTGAACTTCACCCGTCACAAGGGGACCAAGGGTCCCATACACGGGGTCGTCTGGCACCCATGTGCTGGTTTGGTCCCTGGGGTGGTCACGGCGCACAGTGAGTTCTGGTGCGCCGGTGAGAGACCCTCGTCTGGGGAGAACACCCCATGTTCTCCCCAGACGAGGGTCCGGTGACGGACAGCCGAGGCGGGTTCGCGGTTCGCGTTAGCACGCGTGCCCATGTTCCCGCCATAAGCGGCACAGGAGGACACCGTAGAGTTTTCGTGGGTTAGAGTCTGACATAACTGCGCTATCTCCCCGTGGCAGCGCAGTATGCATGAGCATTTCCACACGTTAAAAAAAGGGGTGAAAAGAAAAAAACTTCGAAGGGAATTTTATCTGTGATACCACTTTATTGGATTCAAACAAAGTATCCTTTTTTTTAAAATAATTATTTAATATATTGGAGTACCTACTAAAATGCTACAAACAATTTAAAAAATAACGTGAAAATTCCCTTCAAAGTTTTGTTTTTATTCACCCCTGCGTGCCTATTCACCCCGTTTGACTGTAATATTATATAGAATAAAAGCGTCAGTTGTTTTCTAGTGGCTGTCCCGGATGGCCGTCGCATCGCTCACATCAAATGCCACGTATTTAATCACTCAAAAGTGGCGCCACCAGAGTCAACTAAAAATAGCTCGAAGATTTTATTGAAATATATAGAACTCATCCATGTCTTTGCCAATCAAAAACAAAGATAGGAATATGTTTTGCAGGGGCTTGAGGTAAAATAATTGCAGAAAATTTTAGGTCCTCATAACTTCTGCTGATTGCGAGAAATCTTAAAGTACCTACTTAACTGATAATTTTTCGTGCTAAGCAATACTATTTCTCATAACTTTAGGTATCTTTTTTATCATTATTGGGAGAGCCATTGCAAGTACTTTTAGGTACAGTACGACCAGGCCCAAGGCAATGGCGCGTAGTGTTCCACGCGCGCCTTAAAGTAAAAACTGCAAACTGCATTCAATGTCAGCAAAAACTGAAGGAGTCCGCGAGGGCCAATGCTTGTCTGGGTCGCGGACAAATTTTAAAAAGATTTACCGCGGCTCTGGCTCAAGCAACTGAAGGAACACGGGTGGGTTTTAATCAGTAAAGTCTGACACGCCTCCCGCTTCACCCAGAGCGGGAGAAGTCATTGAATGATTTCACAAGCAAAAAAAAAACATCCATTTGGTTCGTAAAGTAAGTACTGCGCAACCACTTGGCGCTAACTTCAGACGGGCCACCACTCATCGGTCATTTGTGTTCTCATCCATTTCGAGATAGTTTTTAAAATGTTCAGGTTCGAAATTATAATTCAATTTTCAATAAGTGAACATGACTATACATTTTTCCTTTTCAATAACCAATGCTTACACCATTTTATGCGCTTCTTTTCCATTGTTTTGTATCTTTTTCTTCAAAATGAACGCAAGGCTTATCAATGCCATCGCGTCATCGTCCTTAATCGACGCCATCGCAAAAAGAACTGAAGCCCGCTCCGGTATACCGGAACGTCCCCATACACGCTCCTGACTTGTGGTTGACCTGCGCAGGCAAACCTGCACAGGTAACCTGTCCGGTAAACCATAGCGTGTATGGCTTAAAAAACACTGATTATAGCTTCTTCTTTATTCAAGTTTTCTGGAGAATTTGAATTTTGAATGTGCCAATCAGTATTTAAACTTACCAATGGTCCTAACCATAGTACAGATATTTTTTTGATAATTAAGGCAGTTTGTATCCGTGTGATTTGTGATTGATCTATGAGGTTTTAGTATTGAGCGTTAGATTGAAATAAATAGACCTGTTTTATATTCTATTAAACGGCTTTATGACTCGAGATAAGTTACAGACAGATTAAAATGTTATCTCTATAAGAATTTGTATTTTTTTCTAAATGAGAAAAAAATCACCTGTAGTCCTTGAGTTTTAATATAACTATACCATCATCATCTCTTTATCAAATGAATCAAGGGTCAGTGCTCTTAAATTTTCTTTTAATTTTATTCTAATCTAAATGAGAAATTAGGCTTCGTTATCTCAGAGCTAATCACAGAATCCATTTATAAAAGTTAGGTACTTATGAACAGACTACTGGTCTTTTATTTGAAATCTTCTTTGTTCGTAGTTTTCTCAATAAACTAACACTAGTTGTTTTTCTCGAATGATATAGGTGTAAGAGAAAATTTATTGCTTTTAATCGTATCAAGACGGGTCGTGCCACACTCGAGAACTTGTGAAAAATGTTAAGGCGTCCCTTTGTTTTTGCTATTTTTATCAAGTATCTAGACAGTAGTTGTATGTAATTACAGTATTGCCACGATACTAGTTAGGTGCTTGACTTGGAAAGACAGAAATAACAATAGTCGTAGTGTCCAACGCAGGCAACTCCGAAACACTTCGCTTGTAAATGTGTCACAAACACTGCACATAATTGCTGCGTTCTGTCATTGTTCTCCCTTTTCCAATATAATATTAGGTGACAAATATATTATTCTGAAACTAAGGACCGCAGGATAACTTTTTGCGAGTTCGAATTGAGAAACAGCTTCGGTTCATTGAACAGTTCGAATCGCTTGTGGTTGACTTGTTACTTGTCTCATACTTCTTAGTTGAAGTTGGAGAACGAGTTACAAGACTTGACGCCTTAGTCGAGTGCGAGGGGTGATGAGGTAGGTAGTTACTAACTTTCGCCAATGAACTAAAAGTTAGTTTCCCGTTTACTTACCCATAAGCAAGGTTCACAATATCAATGGCTTGTTAACAGCGAATTGAACGAATTGCGACACATGAAACGGTATAGATGGGCAAAACAAACTAGAACGTTTTTCAATCCCCGCCTAAGAACTCAAGAGCTTAATTGCCACTAGAGAACTTGTTAGTCCAGGAGCTGTTAACACGCTTCGAAAAACATGACAACACTCTTAAATGTCTTCATTTTTACGCGACGTGGAAACGGGGCTTAATTTTAATACTTTGCGCGTGGTTTATTGCCACCAGGGGCACAATCTACAGAGATTAGTATGACAAATTCATTATATTTTATTACCTGCTTTTAAGATGCGTTATTTTCGCTGTGATTTATATGCTAATCGGAATTAAGAAAAAACTGGCGTCATATATTATAAAACTTGTCTAGATTTTTTTAAGTTGTTGCCAGTGTCTTCTTTTTTTATTTTTATTTTTTTTATTTGAGATGGGTTTGCTCTTGACTCTAGTCTAGGTCAGAGGTGACAGAGACAAAGTCGACGATGGAGTGAGCTTACCCAGAAGTAGCCTGTTCACTCTAACTTTGAAGGGATTCGGGTTGTATGCGTTCGGAAACACAGACGCAGGCAGTGAGTTCCACTCTTTTGCTGTGCGCATTATGAAGGATGTTTGGAAGCGCTTCTAAAGGAAAAAGGCTGATTGAATAACCGTCACATCATCACCAACCAGTTAGCCTCATATACTAAACAGAATCCATAATAGTGTGGTGCGCCCGCTAAAGAATTTCTACCAAACTAAGATTTGATAAGTAGCATTGCCAGTCTATCCAATTGTAGAGTATTAAAGCTGGTGAGATTCAAAGGCACTTGATAGAAGATGAGAGTTATCCCTGGAGATTCCTGCAAAGGTATCGACTCAATCAAATAACTTTCAGTCACACTATCTGAGAGACTGCATCACTCTCCAGGTTCAAGCTTTTACAAGTCCCCAAAGGTACGACTTGCATATTTAAGAGTATCTTTGACATTAGTAAGACTACTTTGATGGTTAGTGGACAAAATTTGCGTCAAAGATCAGATAATCCTATCCTATCCTATACTATTAAACGAGCAATATTTGTATATTTGTATATATATTTGTAATCACGTTCTCGAAAACAGCTCTAACGATTTCGATCAAAATTACAATATGGGGTTTTTCGGGGACCAAAATCTATCTAGCTAAGTCTCATATCTGGGAAAAAATTGTTTTCTCGAAATAAATTGTTTGTCTATTTTCACCCGAGCAGAGGTCGGTCGCCCAGGTTCTATCATGATGATGATTCAGCAAAATGTAAATTGGCTACATCGTTAACCAATCAGTGTCGGTTGAGTGGTTTCAATTTTATTTTTAAGATGTAATTATGTATGAAAAAGCCTAAACATTGGTACAGTCTGTATATAAGACGTGTTTTTTACCGATAGCCCAATTATTCAAATCAAACGGCTAGTCTTTTTTGATTGTTGAAAAAAATGAATATAAACCTGTTATTTGTACATTTTTACTATGTTACTTAGTTGCCGTTGACATTACTTTTTATTGAAACGTTTTTTTTTCAATAAAACATAGCTCTAGTCCCAGACAAAGACCTGTGGATATAAAAGTTTATCCCAAACATTACAGAATACAATTTTTATGATAGTCTGTGAGACACATGATCCCGCTTTGTGTGTTTTGGAACAGAATAATGCTGTTAGCACTGCTGAAACGGTTTCTGTCGTAAGTAACGACATTCTAACTGTTACTGGCTGTTACACAATTTCTTTGTTTTAGCTCAGCTGACGTAGGTGTACGATATTGCGAGTTCAAATTTTTCGTATAGCTGGGTCAGGCAGTCGTGACATGAAAAAAATCCATATTAACTCTTGAAGTAAATTACTTCGTAGGCAAAAAAAAACGGTAAAACATTCTTGAATGTACTCTCTTATAAAAAACTAGCGGACGCCTCGCGGTCTCACCCGTGTAGTTGCCGTTCCCGTGGGAATACAGGGATAAAAACTAGCCTATGTCACCCGGGGATAGTGTAGCTTCCCAACGGTGAAAGAATTATTAAAATCGGTCTAGTAGTTTTTATGTTTATTCGTTACATACAAACATACAAATATTTCCTCTTTTTAATATTAGTGTAGAAGTATAGACATAGACTCAATTGCTTTAAATCGCACTATTTGGCGGATGAGACCAGTTTTTCTTATCAATTCACACTGAAATAAAATATGTGGCTTGTATCATGATGTATGGTGATTAGCCAAAAGAATCCGTTTGTATAAAAAGCCGAGCAACAGTTAATGGTATCGTGGAAACGACTAGCTTTATGAAATGATTTAGATCGTAATCTTTTACGCGGACGTTAAAACGTGTTTGAATGAAAAAAAAAAAACGTTTAATAGTTTTCGTATAGTACGAGATCCCACGGCAAAAATCTGCCGTAATTTTGTTTATGATTAATCTCAACTTTTATGATACTTGATAGAAGAATAGATTACAGCAGGGATTTGATTTATTATCTGGCCGCAATTAATTTATTGTTGTTTTCTTTAACATTGCCCTACACTGCAACATCAGCCAACTCTAAGTTAGCCGCAATTATGGGTTGCCAGGTGTAAACAGATAAATGATAACGGTGTCGACGTGGCTGAAGTGAAGTTGGATTCACTCGAAAAACTTATATGACTGGGGTTAACTATCAAACATATTACATTTATTTAATTAAGGTAATTATTGTGGCGAAAAATTGCCAGGAAACCCTGAAACAATCTATTCTATTATCAAGTATTATTTACGAAAATTAAATTTTATCCATGCTAATATTATAAATTCGAAAGTAACTCTGTCTGTTACCTTTTTACGCCTAAACCGCTGAACAGATTTAAATGAAATTTGGTATGATAGATAGTAGGAGACCCTGATAAGGTCATAGGATAGTTTAGATAGATAGGTGGAAAGGTGGGTGGAAGTTTGTATGGTGAACTAGTAGTAGAAGTTTCTCAAATAAGGCGGCCTACTCACCTATAATATTATGTGGCGATATGAAAATAGGCTATTCGAAGTACTGCGCAGATGAAGTTGCGGGCAATAGCTATTTATAAGAAAAATATATTTTGCAGATTTTAGCCGTGGTGTCTTAGGCTAGTAGGAGGTGGCAAGTGCCAATGAATACCACAGTACTACGTAGTGTTATGACGCCACGCAAAAGAAAAAAAACACTGAATGAGGAAAATAAAATTGTTGTTTTTTTGTGTAAAGTTGTAGTAAAACCCATATCAATAATGCCATCCTTCTTTGAAGTTAAAATGACTGTAAAAGATCTTATAATGAGATAATTATATTGACATGATGTATGAACGTAAGTGAAGCAAAAGAAGTATGTAAGAATCGTAGGAGTAGCGTTCTGCCTTCCCCCATGGGAAGGAAGCGTGAGTTTAAGTCTCTATGGACGAAGCTCCTTAACGCGCAAGAAAAGTGGTATGCCTCTCGAGACGTTCGGTTCTGTCTAGCGCACCTAGTTCGGTTATTATAGTCTAGCGCTTTCAGACATACTTATTTACATCATGTGTGCTAGTTTAAGACGACGACTAACGCCAACGAACTTGAGGGAACAAAACGCGCACTCGTTTCACAACCGCGCGACCTTAAATTTCGTAGTTTTTTGTACTTTCCTTATTATTCTATGACAAAAAAAAAGCCTCAGATCAAACTGTAGATAGTTAAATTGTCCGTGAGATGGTGTCGATTTCATTAAAATACGCCCAGCGGTTTTGGTGCGATTGTCGTGTTTTTGTCCGTTTTAGAACTTTTAACGTTTTAGTACTTTACAAATTAATTACACAATGTTATACGAATAAAACTCAAAATATTCTTAGATCAAATTATTAAGAAAATGGTCTTATGTAACATATAGTTTTTCCAAAAAATTACGACTAGCCGTTTAGACGTGATTCTCATTTAAAAATCAGCTACTCAGTGGTATCTGCGCCTTAAATGTGACTTTTATCCATATCAAATTACATTCGGAGTCGAAGAAAAAGCGTTCCTGACCGCACATGTTTTTTTAATATTTTTACGTCTTCTAATTCAATCATCAATATAACTCAAACATGGTTTTATCATCCATCAGTCTATTAAATTGTCTTTTAAAACAGTTACTGTAATCCTATATCTAACTGTACGTCAGCTGTCAGTTAACGAAAGGTAATACTGTGAAACCGAATCCGAACACATTAGAAATAGCGAGGGAATTACAGGGTCGAGTAAATTTAATTGACCAAGTTAAGTGCGTCGTCAAACAATCTGTCACTTTAGTGTGAGTTTTAATTTCGACTAAACTGACAGCTGCCAATGAACTTATTTTTTATAACGTTGCAAGCTCGGAGCATGGTGTTGTAGGTAAAGCTCAATCATAAGTGATTCATCGAATCGATGTGACATGACCCCTAAATTTTTTTGTAACGATGAAGTGGCAACCCCCGAATGTCAGTTTAGTCTATGAAATAAAAAAACAGACATTAAGTAGTTAGTGTTACCATAGATAATAATTATGTAGCATAGCGTTACTAAACTCGAAAAGCAAATGGGTTAGTAACCGCGCTTTTGTGGAATGAAAAGCAATTTTCGTCTCGAGTCAAGGTTATAATTAAGATAGAAGATAATTTGATACAATTGTTTGTCAGATTGTGTCAAATTCTTTGTTTAATTTTCTTAATTAGTTTATATCATTACCTTTACTAATTGTTACTTTGTTAATATGAAAAAAATCGGGAAACCTCCTCTTGCCATAAATAAGGCATAATATTGATTGGCATAACGTTTTCGCATAACTTTTATTACATTAATAATACTGTGGCATAATAATACTTTGCCATAATGCAATGATTAGCATAACTGTCATTTGGTCTAATTTATTTTGGCATAATTTGAAGTTACATTAATTTTAAAGGCATAATATTTATTTGTCATAATAGTTGAGTTTTTAGTTTTATGTTGAATGTTAGGTTAGATTGATATTGCCCTCGAGGAAATGGTAGATTGCCATTATGCACAATACATTCCCTTAGCATCATAGGCCTAGGCCGGGTGTCGGCCGAAGAGCAGTCAGGCAGAGGGGTAAAGAAACCCTCGGTAACCCAGGCACTCCTTCACCTCTTCTGTTGCGCGGGTGCGCCACATGTCTTTCCGCGGGCCTTACTGCAGCTATACAGAGCCTGCAGTGTGGCACCGCGGAGCACTAGGCCGCCTTGTGGCCGGGACCGCAGCGATAGTAGAAGTAGTAGGTGTGAGACGGAACATCGGGCTGTTTTT
This sequence comes from Orthosia incerta, assembly GCA_948252205.1. Lineage (NCBI taxonomy): Eukaryota > Metazoa > Arthropoda > Insecta > Lepidoptera > Noctuidae > Orthosia > Orthosia incerta. The sequence goes on along the minus strand of OX411753.1, from coordinate 20,679,663 downwards.
AAGTCGTACCCCTCAGGGAGGAGGACATCAACAAAGGGGCTTTTCCCCAGAAAAAAAATGTTTAGCTTAGGTTAAGATGCGGCAGGGTGGCCCTTGGGCCACCCATGAGCCGTGAACATGTTTGTTTTATTCCAAAGATCATTATGTGTAAATATCATTACGCGTTAATAACATTATGCTTTATAAAGTTATGCTTCATTATTATTATGCCAATAGTATTTAAGGCAATATACATTATGACAAAACATTTATGTCTAATAGTATTATGCGTAATAATCATTATGCTGAATTTCGTTATGCCAATATAAATTATGCCAATATATTTTATGCTTATCATAAGTAAACCAAAAAAGTCTTATATTTTTAGTGCCAAAGAACGCCTCACCTCTTGCTCTCTTGGTGTTTTTGTTCTCTAAGTAACAACACCTGCACCCTGAAAGACCTTTGTGAGGCAAATGCTAAAGCTGTAGACGTGGCTGAATTCTGGTCAAACCATATATAATTTTGGAATCATGGACACGGTGAAGAAGAAGAATATGGTTAGCTCACGATAAAAAAATGTTCAGAATATTGACTGAAGTTTTTTTGTTTCTGACTAGTAAAGTTCCGTATAAAATCATACTGATACCCTTATAACCATCGCTGCAAGTGCCAAGCGTTCAGCAAGAAAGTCGAGAACGCCCAATCGGTGTCCGCTTGCACGGTCCGTCGAATTTCGAAGCTGCGACGGGAATTCAACGTCGGGAACATGTGCAGCCTCAACGTGAAGCTACCATTAAACAAAAGTCATTAAACAAGGAAATCCTCATAAAGTGGTACTGTATTCTAGGATAGTGTTGCTAGGCTTATTTATGGCTTTTTAATGACTGCAAGATTAAGCAACGCTTTTTGAGATGAGTTGTGAGAGTAACCATCCAATCCACAGCAAGAAACCGACCTTAAGGGTACACTAGTCAACGGCACGAACTATTTTGTGCGCGGGGTTAAAATGCATTTTATATCAACCGACAACACGTGCGGAAGAGATAGATGCTGTGATGAGCAGTAGGAAGCTAGTTCGCGTACGAATACACACTTTTGCAAATTTTTTGCGAAATGGATAATGATTTAGGACGAAACCGGGCGCGCGACATTTTATAAACAGACCTTTGGCAGTCTAGATATCATGAAAAAACTACTAAATCTATATGTTCAAAATAAAATTATATGCATTGTTGAACGACTAATCTATCCCTGTATGGAGGCCGTTTTGCAATTTTCCATCTTCTTATGGTATTTATTTGCGTCCAAAAATGAGTTAAAATTAGTGTCGAAATGTGGAACTTTCGACGCTCATAACTTTCAAATATTTTCTTTTTTTACTTTTTCGCTTCCATACAGGGCTAGATAATGATGAGACAAATTGATATCACTTTTTATTTTGAACGTACATCGTCAAACAGTGGAATAATCCCTAAACTACGTTTGTATGGAAAAAAAATCGACTAGTGTAACCTTAAGAGAGTGTTGGAAAAATCAAGGTTATTTGATTTTTGGGTGCAAAGATGGTGTTTCATTAACTGCTGAAAAGCCACGCATAGATAGTTGGGCGTCACCCTAAAGAGTCTAATTTATTTAATGCCAACAATAAAATGTCCGCAACAGCAACTATGACGTAAGAACGTTTCGTGTTGCGTTGCATTTCAATTACAGTTAAAATAGCCTCAGGATGTTTTTTGGAACCAGATCGACCAGTTATACTACCTTTTTAGGAGTACTACTTTTTTATTAAACTAAACCACATATTGCAATGAAGCGGATGGGTTGAAGGCTATTGTACTACTTTTTTTGGGAGAGGCCTATTAAACTAAACCACGTATTGCAATGAAGCGGATGGGTTGAAGGCTATTAGAAAGTGTTGAAAAAGAAACAAATGTATAAGGCCTATGGGCGATTTCAAGCAAAGACCTTAACTTACAAGGTATTAACTAGTTAGAAGATAAGTTGTTAAAAATTGTCACTTATTGAAATTAAGAATGAAATTTCATTTCATTTTCATTAATATCAATAGTATTCACGGAGAGGAGCTCGTGGCTAAATAATAACAGCCGCACGGGTCAAGGTTAAGCAACGCTTGACGAGGTCGGTCCGTGGATGGGTGACCATTTCAAGCCGTTGGTCCCGGCTGTCATTTGAAGATCTTTGACAGTCGTTACGGGTAGTCAGAAGCTTGAGATCTGACACCAGTCTTGCCAAGAGGTATCGTGTTACCCAGTTACTGGGTTGTGGAGGTCAGATAGGCAGTCGCTCCATGTAAAACACTGGTACTCAGCTGAATCCGGTAAGACTGGAAGCCGACCCCAATATAGTTGGGAAAAGGCTAGGCAGATGATGATCAATAGTATTCACGGTATATGTTTTACCTGAGACCAATATAATATCATTTTGAGAAGTAAATGTCACGAATATTACGAACATTTTCCATTTGAGTTTAATGTTCAAAAGATCCACTCACGCTCTATTTATTTTTAGTACGGCCAATTTTAGAGGAAAGATAAACACAGGCCTATGACGTGTGACGTAAGCTCTGTTTTGTCTCGAGTCGGGATTTTCATCAGCCGTGGAATTTCGACAAAGCTATCAAAGAATCTAAATTGAGTAACAAATAGTGTCTCTGCTATGTTTTGACGCCTGTCTGCGTAAATGTTTGGGGTTTCTCTATTTCTATTCTAACACAAAAATTATTTAGTTTTAGTTTGGGGTTAGGTACTCGTAAATATATATTTATCGTCTACGGCAAAACTATAAATTTACAATTATTTAATTCTACGACATCGTCACTCGGATTTTATGAACTTATCAAACACTATTGATTAACTCACTATTGTAATAGATAAATGAGAATCGTCTCTTAAAGAAAACTTAATGAATCTCTTGTAATCTCAAATAACATTTACAAGTATTTTATTGACTTTTCTGCCTAGTTTCGTATTACATACATTTTCTATTAATACGACTTACTTTTATTGTTAGTTTCACGACGTGTTTATGATTTTGAGTCTTTCTATTGTGACAAATATGTGCACTTGTAACGGCATTAAAGAAATGGAAACACATACGTTTGTTGTGGTCATAAACTGTCATAAATGTATCGAAATGTTAGGTGTTTTACTGTCACTATTAAAAGCAGCTGAGTGGATTTGTATTAAATTATTAAAGCTTAACATTACTCAGACGGATTCTAAGATTATAATATATGATTTGTATGCCAAGAATTTGTATCACAAGTTTAGGTTTCTCCGTTTATGAGGCATTTTTATTAGTTCAGACCTCAGACAGTCGGACTCGCGCACCGAGGGTTCCGTACAAACCCCAGCTTAAAGGTATTATAGACCTGAGTAAGTGAGTATTTGATATGAATTTCAATTTAATACCTCTACGCGTTCATGAGGAAAGGTTAGGAAAATTACTACCATTTTAAAATTATTAAAAATATTTTCATTATATGATGTAACTAAAAAAATACGGTTTTCGCAATTTTTAGGGTGCCGTACCCAAAGGGTAAAAACGGGACCCTATTACTGAGACTCCGCGAAACGTCTGTCTGTCTGTCTGTCTGTCCGTCTGTCACCAGGCTGTATCTCATGAACCGTGATAGCTAGACAGTTGAAATTTTCACAGATGGTGTATTTCTGTTGCCGCTATAACAACAAATACAAAAAAACAGAATAAAATAAACATTTAAGTGGGGCTCCCATACAACAAACGAGATATTTTGGCCGTTTTTTTGCGATAGTGTAATGTTTTCTTCGTCTATACTTTCTGTAACTTAAATGGTGTACATAATAAAGAGTATTCTATTCTATAATGGTACGGAAACCTTCGTGCGCGAGTCTGATTCGCACTTGGCCGGTTTTTCCTTTATCTGTGTTATAAGACGTTGCTTCGTACCAAATTTCAAGATTCTGAGTTCACGGGAAGTACCCTGTAGGTTTTGATTCCCTTGCGAGTGTCGAAAATTTTGCGGAAATTTGCGGCATAAACGACTGTATCTTTTGATTGCGTTGGCTTAGAAGTTTGATTTTTTTACAGCTTTAGGGACAGTAGATTTGAGTATTTGTTATAATTTTCAGCTTGATACCTCCACGCATTCCTTGGAAAAAGGGTCTTGACAGACAGACAGACAGACGGACGGACGGACAACAAAGTGATCCTATAAGGGTTCGGTTTTTTCCTTTCGAGGTACGGAACCCTAAAAAGAAACACAAAAGAAATATATTTTCAGTTGCACTATGAAAACAAGTTTGGCGCGATATTCTTGACCTAAAAACTAATTGCCTTGACTTTACAAATGCATATTAAAACATAGTTATTCATAAATAGATCACAAGCTAATGAAATCAGTTGCGTCAAATCCTCCCTTGAAAAAAACTTTAATGAAATTGCACTATTACGGAGGAAAACTGACATTAAAAATTCCGTCCCAGCTTGGTATTCTTATCTTGATCTAATTTAATTCTTTGGATTCCGTGGAATGGAACTGTGGGGGTGTAATGGACTTTTTGGGGCGGCGGTCAGGGCTCGTGAATACCCACAATATTTTATGTAAATGTTCTCAGGCTCTCACTAACTTTCGACACATACAGGCATAGGTACTACATAAACTGATTTTATGTGAATGATGTCCAACGACTTTTACGAACCTATATTTAACGTGACTTGACTAGTCAGAGTATTGATGGTGAAGTGACTGCTGCATATGTATATTGTTATTACCAAAACAACAATAAAACTTTTTTACAAAAAAAATACTACCGACTTCCAAATAAGAAAAAAAACTTTTTTGCAAATAATACTGCCGACATCCAAATAAAAAGTTGGCATCGAGAAGTGAAAAATAACTTAATTATGGAAGTCGGTGTCTTTCGTAGGTACCATTTTTTTGCGATATAGACACCGACTTCCAAAAATAAAGTTATTTTTCACATTGTAGTTTTTATTTGGAAGTCGGTAGTATTTTTTTTGTAAAAAAGATTTTTAAATTTCACTTTTTAGGCAAGTTGTTTAGTAAGTTTCCTACAACCCCAGAATAGATTACCCGAATATCATGAAACTTGAACAAAACCGATCAAATGAGAGATCTGCTTACCCCTTAAGAGCGTACTGGCGTGATGTTATGTTATGAAAAGGTATAAACAATAAAAGACATGCGATTGCAGCAGTCCCGAGAGATTTGTAGTTATTCATTGAAGAGTTCGGTTGTATATCTTCATCAGATCTTCACCAAATTAAAATGGAAGCAATCTCTAAACATATTCTTTCAAACAAAAAGTTTTTAAAATCGGTCCACAATTGACGGAGATATCGGCGAACAAAAAAAAAAAAAAAAACATACAAGAAGTCGAACATAGAACCTCCTCCTTTTTCGACAGTCGGTTAAAAAGGACTAAACATTTGTCCGATAGTTGGCTCTGGTATTTTCACTCCTTCAAGTTCAAAAGAGATCGCCCGAGCGTTAAAAGTTCTGCAGGATTTGCTTTGGTTTCCAATAATAATTAGTAAGTAGGTCACTAGTGCAGGCAGATAAACACAGATACAAAACGTTGTTTTATTCGTAGGTATACGAGAGAAATAAATTAGTTTCTGTTATCCTGTAAACATGCTTATTATATATTATATGATAATTATACCTTTAATTGACTTGCCTATACTGTAATAGCGACTGCTGGGTACACCTTTAATTCAATTTTAGAATCACCTGTTTCCATATACCTACCAATTAAGAAGATACGAGATACCTAGAATTATGACTGCAAACGCGCATTTGTTTAATTTTCACCAAAATGAAACTGAGAACTGACGGATTTCATGGCATTTCCAGTAAGAGGATTCCTATAGTCAAATTATGCAGCGTAAATACCGTGATTTTCAAAAATTAATTCGCTCATAATGTAAACTCTATATTGTTATTCACTCATTATAATAAACTTTTAAATAGAATTTGGGTTGTTTGCACGAACACTGACATATTACATTTAATACTTAACATACCTAATTAAAACCACACAATAGAGTTTTGAATATCAATGAACATGACAATGAAGTGGCGAATATAATGTTTATTTCGAATTGTATTTAGTGCGTCGGTCGTAGCGATCATGCCATCATCAATACATATAATAAATCTGTAGAAAAATATTTTTTGTACATCGAAAAAAAATCCAAAAAAAATAGCCAGGGTGTTAAAGGATAACCAACAGAACCCATTTCTAGCATTTTTGGCATTTTTATCTGTTTGTCTGTTTGTCTGTTTGTCTGTTTGTCTGTTTGTCTGTTTGTCTGTTTGTCTGTTTGTCTGTTTGTCTGTTTGTCTGTTTATTTGTGCACGCATCACGTGAAATGTACGAAACCAATGTAGATAACTTTTATACATAAAAATTGTGCGTATCTTGAAGAATTACTTAGTTTTTGTTTCATCGCAATCGGTTCACTCTATCAAAAGTTAGATGAATTTAAAGTGTTCAAGAAGTAAAATTATCACAGCTCACGCAATTCAGCAGTTACTCGGACAGTTGAACTCGCTATTCGATAGATGGCGTTGTGCATTTAAAGTCATTTTCTGAATCGCGGTGTTAAGATTTTACGCGAAAGAACGACCCTAGAAAAAAAAATTGGTATGTATTAACCGACTTCCCAGAAAAGAGGAGGTCCTATGTTCGACATTATATATGTTTTTTTTGTTTATTTATGTTCACCGATATCTCCGTCAATTGTGGACCGATTTCGAAAAATCTTTTTTTGTTTGAAAGAGTATGATCTGAAATTGGTCCCATTTTAATATTTGGTGTAGGACTGACGAAGCAATTCGAAGATATACATCAGAACTCTTCAATAAATAACGGCAAATCTCTCAGGATTGCTGCAATCGCATGTCTGTTTGTTGTTTATACCATTTCATAACATAACATCACGCCAGTACACTCTTAAGGGGTACGCAGATCTCTCATTTCACCGGTTATGTTCAAGTTTCATGATATTTGGGTAATATATTTTGGCGTTATACGAGTGTGTAACTTACTAAACAACTTGCCTATTAGGTAGGTACAACTAAAAAGTGAAAAATAAAAAAACTTTTTAAATACAAAGTGAAAAATAACTTTATTTTTGGAAGTCGGTGTCTTTCGTAGGTACCAATTTATTGCGTTATGGAAACCGACTTCCAAAAATAAAGTTATTTTTCACTTTGTAGTTTTATTTGGAAGTCGGTAGTATTTTTTTGTAAAAAGTTTTTTTGAGTATGTGGAGTAGGTAGGCAGGCTGGTAAGTATGGTAGGGTTGGCAGGCAGATGACGGGAGCGAAGCCGCGGGCACAGCTAGTATTGAATATTTATGGAAAAAGAGAGTACTAGAAAAAAAAAAATCTGATCGTGTCTATGGCCGAGTTTCTCACCTCTAAATTATCGCAGAATTAATGTGACAAATTGTCAAGCACGCGTTATCTGCGGTGATTGGCTATTGAAAATTCATTCAACCAATCACAGCAGATAACGCGTGCTTGACAATTTGTCACATTAATTCTGCGATAATTTAGAGGTGAGAAACTCGGCCTTAGTGTGATACAAAATATAAATAAACTCATCATCATCATATCAGCCGAAAGACGTCCACTGCTGGACATAGGCCTCCCCCAAGCGTCGCCACATTGACCGGTCCCGTGCGTCACGCAACAAGCGGATCCCCGCAACCTTCACCAGATCAACGGTCCACCTGGTGGGAGGCCTTCCAACGCAACGTCTTCCGGTTCGCGGTCGCCACTCCAGAACCTTTCTGCCCCATCGGCCATCCGTTCTGCGAGCAATGTGCCCTGCCCACTTAAGTTTGGCAATTCTTCGGGCTATGTCGGTAACCTTGGTTCACTTACGGATCTCGACATTTCTGATTCGATCACGCAAGGAAACGCCGAGCATAGCCCTCTCCATTGCCATGAAATAAACTCACGTTCGAAATCAAACCTTATTTTTTAATTTTGGATAAGGTTGGCTTTACTAACTAGACTTCTAGTGTGCTTCAGCTACGCGGCGTAGCATATTTACGCGTAGCGCCAGCGTAGCAATCCAGTAGAGTCGGCGTAGGAACAGAGTAGCGATAGCGTAGCACGGCAATTGACACTGTATTGCACTCTTAAATAATTGAAAATCTTCTACGTGTTAATTACTTTATTATTGTTTTTTTTTGTTTTTATTCTTCAACTACAAATTATATTTTTGTTTCAGGTGACGTTAGCAACATGGTGCGGTAGAGGTGGGCCGCGCATGGGCCGCACGTACAGCGCCCTGCTCGCATCGCAGCGACTGCGAGCTGGAGGCCCAGGGGCCTGCGCCAGTGTGCGAGGTACCCGCCGCCTGCGCAGGCTGTCCACCGCCACCACACAATTGTATGATGCGCCGCCGCGAGCGCAGGTGAGGTCAGGCCCACAATCAAATACTAAATGGGAACAATGGGCTACGGTAACTAACGCTTCACTAAAACTTAGTAGTTAGTATTATAGTCTTCATAATTTGTCATTAGTAGAATCTCATCTGAGATAGTGGAGGCATTTTTCACTTCACCTATTTTTAGAAATCATAAATTTGTGGATAGTGTGGACAACTTATTTGCGTCCCTTATTCCTTCCACCCACAATGTGACTGCACTGCAATTTCCATCCAAAACAAACTATGTTTTTTGTACTTTTGTTTCTATGTTGTTTTGCCCTTCATTTGATCCATGTGATAAATAGGTACCTACCAGCTTGTTGTTGTGTTTTTGTCCTTTATTATTAACATCAAAAGGTTCTCAGGAATTAACAGGTAGGTTTGTTTCTACCTTAAAATGACCAATAAAAATAACATAAGCCACTTTAATGATTAAATTTAAAGATAAATTATATAAAGAACACCTTCAATTAATTCAGAACATGGAACTTCAATGTCAACGCTTTAATTACAGGATGTATTGCTTAAATAAAGTTCTGATTATAAAGTAGAAGCCATTTGTATGAAATATTAAAATCACATGTCACATTAGTATGAGTTCGATTTTAATATTAATTTAATCTTACATGTATTCGGGTTGCCTCGCTGAATTATATAGCTCCTTGAACTTTAGGGGCCGAATTAGAAACCGATCTCAACATTTGGATCTCGTTTTTTTCTCTATTTGGTTTACCAAAAGTTTATTATTTGTTATACTTTCATCCATTTTTGTCTTTATCTTTGTAATTGCTGCTGTATTGCCGTCGAAAAAACATGTTTTTTGTTCTACATATGCTATGTAATCTGAAATATCTGTTGTGATATTATTTTGTGTAGTGTGTATACCATGAACAAAATATTGTTGCTGCAAATAAAAGCTGGCCTTGTGTGACGTAATTTTTGTTGTGGATTTCTAAAAAAAAGTCATGAGAAAAAATGAATCAATTGTTATTCTAATTAATATATTTGGATGAGCACTCACGATTTCCATAAATAAGAATACCACGTTCCTGTCAATTTATTAATATGGATGTTGACTCAATCTCCATCTTCCTGCATTATGGAATACGTATTGCATTGCCCACCTAAATAGCCTTTCCGGCTATTTTGATGATATATTTTTAGAATGCATTTTTAAGTTGATGCACTACTTACAGTTACTTTCATTTCGATACAGTAGTTTTGATAGCTTTCTAAATAAATTTAATAAACCAATTTAGAAACTTTGAGTTATCGCAAAGTAGTGTAACTTATTTCGTAGTTTGCAAAAAAAGTGACGTAGTCTTGTTTATAAAACTACTTTAAATAAATAATGATACTTGATTACCCAATCGAGACTTAGCTAATTCAGTTTATAAAACGTCCCCGCTGCTGGGACTCAGGCCTCCTTTCTGGGATGCCTTCTGTCATCCACAACGCGGGCTCAGTGAGGGATGGTAGATGTCACATGTCTTCAAACGTTTGGTTCTTAAGAAACGCCGGTTATACCGCGATGTTCTCATTCCCCGTATTGACAGCAGTGGTGTTGAACTAAATTATACAAAGTAAAGTCTGTCTTCGAATTCACGATTCACGTAAGTCGGAGCCGTAGGCAACTACTGCACCTTAATTGCGTAATTGTTTTGACAGGTTGAAACACGCGCGTTCCGTTCCATTTTGACAACTCAACAGTAATAATTTCGTGTTTCACGCTGTTGAATTGGCGGCTTTTTGAGCTATGTATGCGTGCGTGCATTCTTTGAAGTTATGAAATTATGGTGGTCACGAGACTCGATATCACCTAATTCTATTTGATCAATAGGTTTAATTCAACCATCAGAAGTTTGGTCACCTGCAAAGTAAATCGAGTGCTAATGATCGCTTGAGGGGAATTAGTCTTTGGGTGTCAGTCATAAATTATACATATAATACATTTTATTAATTTTGAAATACATAGATAACTAATATGTATAAAATAGTTGTAACATGACAATTATGTATTTTAATTATCGTTTCACTTTTTTAAAGGTGAGTATAAAATAGAGCATTTACTTGTAGCAGAACATCGAGCATACGCCGTTGACATCGAGCGTGTACAAGTAAATAGTCTTTACTCATCTTTTGGTGTAACCGCATTTTAGTTTTTCCTCAAAATTGTTAATAAATATTAAAATCAGGTTAAGAGCGAGACAACCCCAAAACAAGTACATATTGTTAATTACTATTACTGGGATTGCCTCAGTTTTGTATGTGAATTAAATATATTTGAGGCACAATAAATATTTCATTATATTATCGAGATTCTTGCCTGGAAACAAACTGGTAATAAAAAGAATTAAGTATAGTTTTTCTTCTTGATTTTGTTTACTTAGCTTGTAAAGAGCAACATTTATGAATAAAAATGTTGTAATAATCATAAATTTCTTCAATGCAGCATCTATTTTACTACTGCGGTAACATTGAGAAACAAAGACCGGGAAGTGTCATTTAAATAGTAAAAGTATCTAATTTAAAGATCCATTACACTCGTAAGTGACGCAGTCTCGATCGTTATCAAACCACTTATTATTTTTTATTATTATTTTAAATGCATTAATTATGATAATTAATCATCAGGAATGCACAAATTAGCGAATGAATGCACTAGCTGTCAAACTAATTTAAAGTTTGTTTGATTTTAATTTCATTCAATGGCGGGTGTTGATTGATTTTTCTTAATTAGAATATACAATATTCTTAAATTGATTTTGGTTTTTACGAATGCTTTTACCGCCAAATTACATTTATCATCATCATCATCAGCCTTTTAATTTTCCCACTGCTGGGAAACAGGGCTCCTATCTGTGGGAGGGAATCTCTGTAATTCCATTAAAAATTATTATCAGAGTATTAAAAACGATAAAAGCGGTTTATCGCATCAGATGATTTCTAAGAAAATATTGAATCACTTTTTCAATTACAAGTAGTTAGAGAAATCTTATTTAAATGCTAAAATTTCAAATTCAAATTCAAATTCATTTATTTGTCCGAACATGGTACAATACAAGGTCTCAAATAACATAAAGGTCTCATCACATTCTGCCACATGGGGCGTGCAAATTTCAGGTACACAAAATAAATTATTACAATGCAAAAATAGAAATATCAGGCTAGAGTTGATACAATTACATGAAAATATTAATGTTACAATAAAAGGCATGTCAGAGTCAGTAAATATTATTATGTCAAAAATAAATAATAATTAAAAAAATGTCAATTTCAAAATGGAATGTCAAGCTATCTGTTATTAAAAAGAGATTACAATTAGATTATAATGTCAAAGTATCATTTAAAAAGTCGTTTAAATTGTAATAACACTTTTTACATAGTAACTCTTTAAGCTCCTTTTTAAACCCATTTAAATTTAACTGTTTAATTTGCTTTGGGATTTTGTTAAAAACTTGCGGAGCTAAACAAAACATGCTTTTCCACATTAACGCTGTTTTTGCTCTACGTCCGCGCAACATATCATTTCGCCTGTTACGTTTTACTGTATCTGATAGGTTGGGAAAAAGGTGTGAATTCAGCTTGACAAATAAGGCAGTTTCATAAATATACATAGACGGCAGTGTTAAAATTTTGTATTTCTTAAAAAACGGTTCACAACTGTCCGTTACTTGTAGCCTGAACATGGCTCTTATGGATCGCTTTTGCGCTTTAAAAGCGGTTTCCCTATTTGTGGAGTTACCCCAAAATATAAGGCCATATCTTAGCACAGACGCTACAATACCATGGTACGCTGTAAGTAGTGTATCAATGTTAACTGTGGGGGCAAGTTTATATAATGCATAAGATGAGCTACTAATTTTCTTACAAAGCGCTTCAATATGATCCTTCCAATTGAGGTGCCTGTCAATTACCAAACCTAGAAATTTTGCACTATTGACATCTTGAATTTTGATATTCTGGTATTGAACCTCCATCTTTGAACTAGGTTTTTTTTGAGCAAAGTGCATTATTTGTGTTTTTTCAAGGTTTATTTTTAGGTTATTATTATCCAGCCAAGAGATGATTGAAGTTACCGCATTGTTAACATCAGCTTCATACGAATTAGGTTTATCACATGCTATTGTAATCGTGCTATCGTCAGCAAAGAGTGTCATTGGGAAGTCTATAGCTTTGGGCAGGTCGTTAATATAAATTAGAAATAATGGCGGTCCCAAAACACTACCCTGTGGCACACCAAAGTATACAGTGCGTTCTTTAGACAGGTATGTCACTTCTTCTTTAGTCTTTAAGTTTAAGTTTGTTATAGCGGTATACTGTTTTCTTTTTGATAGGTACGTGCTTAATAAGCTAAGAACGTTACCTCTTATACCATAGGAGTCAAGTTTGTTTAATAGAATTGAATGGTCAACATAATCAAAAGCTTGCGTCATATCACAGTACACAGAACAGACCGGTGTTTTATTATCAATATTAGTCATAATTTTATTTAAAAAGTCATAAATTGCCATGTTTATAGTCATGTTCTTTCGGAAACCTTTTTGTTCGTTACAGAGAATCTTTTGTTTTTCTAAGTAACTATAAAGCTCATTATAAATATATTTCTCGAATATTTTGGAAAAAATTGGCAGAAGCGCAATAGGTCTATAATTCTGCATTAGTTGCTTATTACCTTTTTTATATATAGGTTTCACAATGGATACCTTAAGGCGGTCTGGAAAAACACCGTGGCTTATACAAAGGTTAAGAATATGACACAAATGTTGTGCGATTAAGTCGGCAACCTGTTTTATAATTTTTGTAGAAATTTCGTCATACCCTACACTATTGGTGCTTTTAATACATCTTATAATGTTGAAAATTTGTATCGGCTGACATGGAGGCATGAACATTGATTTTTGTTTATTTGTGATGTACGCGTTCGTTCTTTTACCTGCTCCAGGAATTGGCACAATTTTTTCTATGAAATAATCGTTGAACTTTTCAGCAATTAATTGTGGTTTGTCAATCGTTTTATTGTCAATTTTTATAGCATTTATTGAGTCATTAGGTAGATTTAATTTAGAGTTCTTTATAATTTTCCATGTCATTTTGCTTTTATTGTCAGAAGTTTTAATATTGTGATTATTTTGAGATCGTTTAGTCAGGTTAATAATTTTTTTAAATATCTTTGTATACTTCGAATATTTTGCTTTATTTATTTGAGTAGGTTTATGTCTAGACGTCCACAATAATTGCCTTTTTTTTAGGCTACATAGTTTAAGTCCTCGCGATATCCATTTTGGTTTTTGGGTTGTTGGTATTTTAATACGTCTACGGGGGAAGCACAGGTCATAAAATAATTTAAATTGTTCAAAAAATAAGTTGAATGCATTATTTGGATCATCATTATTATAGATTTCAGAGAAAGTTAGTTTTTCCAGGCAGGTTCTAAATCTAATAATATTTTCTGGGCAATAATCCCGTTGTGATGTATACCAATATTTCAGAACACAGTTCAAACGTACGGGACATTTCAGAAGTTGCGCAGTGTGATCCGAAAGGCCGAATTCTATCACCTCCGTCCTGCATTTTTTCTCAAAATTGTGAGCAAAATTATCAATGCAGGTCTGGCTTTGCATCCTAGTTGGTTTTTCTATTGCTAATGTCATATTAAAACTTGTTAAGAGATATTTTAGTTCGGAAGTCATATTATTATTTTTTAAAACGTCAATATTTATATCGCCTGCTATGACAATATTCCTACAATTTCTTCTTGTCAGTCTCCTTAAAAGTTGCTCTAATTTACTAAAAAATACATTTAAATGCCCTGTTTTTGGTACTCTATAAATGCATACTATAACTACCCTATAACTTGTCAATTCAATTGCACAGCATTCTACAACATTCGATATTGAAAGCTCTGAAACCTCTAGCAACTCCTTCCACAAATGACCAGATCGGACCAGAATACAAGCTCCACCTCTTTTGCTATTTTGTCTACTGAAACATGCAGCCAATGTATAATTCGGTACCACAAGGCGGTCTTCATGACCAGACATCATAAAATGCTCTGTTATGCATAGTACAGCAACAGACTGGTCTTTTTCTGACAGTTCGTTTATACATATAGATAGGGTGTCTGCTTTGTTAAGTAGACCCGCTATATTTTGGTGCAGAACGTATAAATGTTTATTCACGAAAAAAATCATTACAAACAGTATTATTTTCGAGCTGCTGATTATTAACACTAGATGACATCATATCACATATTTGGACATTTTGGGTATCTAATTTATTTTGATAATTGTATGTTATTTCAGTTTGTACAGCTTTATCTACATATATTCTTTTACTTTTTAAAATTGATAAGTTTTGATATTCTTTCGATTTGAGTCTATAGTCCAATTGCAAGAGTTCCCTAAGTAAAGACCTTGATAAATTAATCATGAAAGTTGTTTTACGAGGCCGATATCTAGAGTAGTCCATATCCATAAAAGTTACATTGTCATACTTTCCACAAATAAACCTTAGCATGTAATTGAGTTTTGATTCATTAAGATATCTATTTAACGGGACTTCGCTTATAATTATATTTGTGTTCTTAACAGATGACAGCCATGTATGTAAGTACATCTCCGTATCATATGGGTTGCGTTCATAGCGGCCTCCAACAACAATAACATAGTCATACATATCTAATTTAGCTATTTCGTTCTTCGAGGAATTGATGAGGTGTCTCAATGTAGCGCCAGATTTTATAAACGAGAATACTGAATATTTTGATCCCAGTAGCTCGGTGAGTGATTGACGTAGACCAATCCCCTGTTCATTACATAGTATTATTACCCGATTTTTGGTTTTGTTTACTTTGCAATCGTGTGAATAAGTGTTTCTATTGCATGGAGCGACGTCAGTTAGTTGTTCAATAGGTGTGTGCAATATGTTAACACTTTCATCATTTTCACAACTGTGTCCAATGGAAGCATCTAGGAAGCTTTTATTTAAAATACTATCCTGCAGGTTTTCAGCTATACGTGTTGTTGTTTGACGCTCATCAGCCCCCTGAAACATATTTTTGTCAGCCACTGGATTGTTCAATACACCTGCTTTAGGGCTTATCAAGTTTAATGCCTGTATTGAGTATTCTCTTGAAGAAGTCCTAGGTAAACCAGTTTTCATGAATAGAGTTCGTACTCTCCGTTGATATTGGGGTGAGTAGAACTGCCGGGGTTGGTTTTTATTGTTTGAGCAGTCTTGGATTCCTATTGATTTTAAAACTTTTATCTTTTTATCACAGTTCAATAAATTATTTTTGAGTGTGTGATTTTCATAGTTTAAGTTATCAATTTCTGTGTTGGCAGTTTGCAACTGCAATTTTAGTTGTTCGATCTCCTCCTTCATTATTGCAAGATCATTACTATTTCCGTGGTTAGGTAGACTTTGGTACGACACATCCATATCAAATTCACTGTCGCTAGATGTTATGTTTTTATTCTGCGCATTTTGCCTTCTTTGGGTAATGTTCTTGTAGTCATCCATTACAAATGATGAAAACAAATTTAGATTCCTCACAAAAAGTGAAATATTTTCTGTGGCGGAATCGAACTCGCGGCTACCGTATCGTCAGTCACGTACACTCCGACTTCGGCTATTCGGTTCTCAAATGACCCGAGTGTATTATATAGATGTTGTTAGCAGCGACATGCAAGCAAAAGGGTTTACTCGGTTTGTGAATACTTATTTTTTTAAATACAGCGACGATTTGTTTTATAGTAATTTTTTTGCACGTTTTTACAGTTTTATTGTACCAAAACAAATGAACAAAAACCGAGTGGATGCCTCTAAAAATTTAAAATTGCGCCATCTATTGAAATCAATTTTAAATGATCCATTCAATTAGTCTTTGAAATGTGAAGTAATAGCCCAATATTCCTTAATTTTGTGCTTGGGAGAGTTAATTAAACAAGAACATACATTTTTTATGTTCGTCTCTAGAAAATCTTAATATTTCACAAAACTCAATAACGAACGAAGCTTATCACGCCATCTAGTGCAATTTATTTGAACCAAATTATCATTCTTCGCGTGGGGTACCCGTACCCGTACACACACTTAAAATAACCTTACTTTAAGAGCTTATGGTCACTCCCCTGGCTTCGTCACGTTGTGATATGAATGAAGAAATAATGCTTTCTAAAACCTACCCAGATCTAAATTACAAAATTTAACTTTGTTTATGTACTACAAATACAACGAATAGATCTCGTAGATTACCTACTTTAACAAACGTCATGTTTAACATTACATAAGTATGTGTATAGATAGGTATATACGTACCATTCATAACTGTTCATTCCACTACTTAGAGTAATCCCGATATACGAATTACACAGTTTATAGTCAGAAAATTGCTAGCATTGCCAATAATACCAATGTAAACCGTTGAACCATCAGTGAATTAAGCTAACTCCAAAACATAATAAATTGGCTACAGCTAAACTCACAAACATTTGGTTAGGAGGTTTAACTAAAAATAATTTTATGACTAGGATTTAAGGTTTTAGATATCTGTACCAAAATAAATGGTAGAATAGCATAGAATATGATGATGATAATGCACGATGATATGTGATGTGGCATGTATAAATAAACCTACAATACTTTTGAAATACTCGAAACAAGACGAATAAACTCACCAGAAAAGATAATAAATTCAACAATGTGAAATGCAGGATTATGAAGAAATGCAGGGCAGTTTATGATTGCATGAATAATAAATTAATTATAACTATAATTTAGGAACGAGGTCGAACTCTTACTCGACATAAAAAAATCAATGTCAAAGGGTTGAATAAAACAACAAAAAAAACTCTCGAAAAGGTTTTTCCTTAATTAGAACTCACAAAAAAGATGTGAGAAAGGAGTTAATTTACACAAAGAACGCGCGGATTGTTAGGATCGACAATAAATGAATTGAGATCTAAATAGGTGCCAAGTTATAAGGAACTTCCAAGAATGTACGACTCTCTTTAATTGCTTTTAAAGACAATTAATTACTAGTTGCCTCCTACGGCTCTATCCACTCGCCCGTGCCCGTGTCCTATCTTTATAAATTATTACTGTAAAGCTATATTAAGCTATATTACTGTAAATACTGTATATTAAGCTATATTATTGTTAAGCTATATTACTGTAAAGTTTAATCAAGATCTGTTCTGTAGTTTCACCGTGATAGATTAACAAACATCCAGCCTCAGAAACTTTCGCGTTTCTTATAGTCCCTAGTAGTATATATGTTCTTTGCTACTAACTAATTTGAATGTGACAAGGGATAAGAATGTCATGAATCTTTATGGCTTGTTTAGTAAATGTACGAATGCAGCCAAAACAAGTACATGACAGTAAAGTAATGAATTTATAGCTCTATTATTACGACGCAGTAACATGTATTATTTTATTAACTAAGGATTATTTCCATGAATATATTGTGAACGAATCATTCGAGGATAGTATGCATTGGAGTCTAAACTCAGTTGAATGATATTTTTTAGGATTCCGTACCCAAAGGGTAAAAACGGGTCCCTATTACTGAGACTCCGCGATCCGTCTGTCTGTCTGTCTGTCCGTCTGTCACCAGGCTGTTTCTCGTGAACCGTGATAGCTAGACAGTTGAAATTTTCACAGATGATGTATTTCTGTTGCCGCTATAACAACAAATACTAAAAATAGAATAAAATAAAATATTCTACACAACCAACCAATATTCCCATACAACAAACGTGATTTTTTGGCCGTTTTTTTGCGATAATGGTACGGAACCCTTCGTGCGCGAGTCCGACTCGCACTTGGCCGGTTTTTTGTTTCCCTTTTTCATATTATATCAGATAAAAAGTCGGTAATAGCCAATAGTAATAAATATAAGGTTAAGTTTATTGGTTTGTATCTAAAAAACTCGTATTAGGGCCGATCCGCCCTTGACCGGCTGTAATGTTCATTTTATTACATTTTATACTTTATTGAGGAATCTTCGGGAGGAATTTTCTAGATTTAATGCCTTTTAATATATATCTTACGTCAACTTCTTAAACATGCCCCGGGGTTTACGTGATAATTTTGCTCTTGGATTTATTGAGGCGGCCTCTAAAATATTGCTGAGGTCTGGATTGCTTATGGCAAGTCGTTTTTCCACCCATATATTCTCAAGCCGCTTAGATTTTCGTTTTTGCGATCATAATTCATCAATGAACGTAAACTTAATACATTGGGATCTTAAATTGAACTGCTTTTGGGGAAATAAAGGGGAAATAAATCGTACAAACAACTTACTTTTACGAAATTAAAATTCAAATACCTTTCGATATTGCGTCACTGAGTGTCGATAACATTGCTAATGAATGGCAAAAATAGATTAAAATATGCGACAGAAAAGTGTCGCGTACCTATGCATTTTTAGTGGCTTTCAGCCGCATATTTTCTAATTTGCATAATGAAATTTAACAGTAGTTTTCACTATATAAAACATAAAGATTTATAACCAAGATAATAATAATAGTAAAAAAAACATAAAATATTTAAAAATGTAAATAAGAAATTTAATGAATAAAGGACATAATAATATAACTTTATTGGTACAGATAACCTTAGTTACAAAAGTACTTAGCGATAAGGTTACAATTTCAAAATAAATACAGGTAGCTTAAATAATGGAAATCCTGCCTCCTAAACTAGGGGAAACCTGTCTGAGGAACATAGGACAAGAACGGACAAGGCAGTTCAATCTTTATCACTTGGGATATAAGGATAATGTGTGATGCTTGTTGGTTGTTGTAAGCAGATGCAGGAAAGTCCTGCTGCCCTATGGCACATGAATATTTATTGCTCTTTTTACTCATTTAGGCTCCCGTCCCGTCCGGCTCCCTATCTTTGAACCAACCAGCTGAAGTTGGGCCAAAGATAATTTCCGTCTTTGCTATTACCTGCGCACTAAATTAATGATCCTCTTTTTGTCATTCCTAATGTAATAACCTGTTAATGTGTCCGGGTAAAGGTCTTTCTGCCAAGGCCACTTTATATGCCAACGCGTGCAGGGGTTGAATCTTAATAATCATGAAAATACCATGTGAAATGCGAGCAATGACATTAGATTAAGTGTTAGTGCAAATGTGTCCTACTCCTACCTAACACTTATTTTAATGTCAAGCTTGGGCATTACTAGCCTCATAAAATGTTTTGCTGAGGGGTCCGTGGGAATGAACTTTGATATATCACTACGAATTTTGCTTTGCCAGTTTTTATAGAATACATATTTGAGTTTGTAATGTCTTAATTAAATGTTTTCTTCGTGAAGAATCAAGAAAATACTTTGAAATCTTAACCAACATCCTGTTCCCCCAGATTTAAACAAATAACTTGTTTCTGGAAAAGAATTCGTTCTATACACTTATTATCGCCACCTCGTGGTATTTCCGTAAATCCATGTCTTATCAGTAACTTACAGTACTTACTATGTACTACAAGATTGTATGTAAATTAGAGTGTTAGGCTTAACGTTTTATTATTGTCGGACCGGAATTTAGGATTCAGATAAGGCATTCAATTTATATGGATCCACTGTATTTGTGTCTTTGAATTCTATTGCTGGACTGTTTGATGAAGTATTTATTTTTTATTCTATTTTCGTTCCAAGCCACGAAATCGGGTTTATTTCCAATTTAGGTTTCAGCTGCAGTAGCTTTGTAGTGAGGAGTTGTCGTCATTTATCAATATTTGTAGTGGAGAGTAGATGCTTTTTCGCCTTCAACTTAATCATCATCTATAAATAATTTGAACACAATGTTATCATCTCCATCCCTTTATTTATCTGCTCAAAGCTGACACTAAGCTCTCTTTCATTGAGAGTTGTAAGGGCAAATCATAATATTATCCCAAGTTTTCGGGTTGTCTAATGTGAGCTCAAATTTCGTATCAGCCGTTATGTGCACAATAACACATTTCCGTATCCCTGATCGCATATTGTGTTGAATAAAATCCATTTCTGCTTGATTAGAGCACTAAAGGACAAAATATTGTGTCATATATTTCGTTCTCTATGTTTGTTTTTGAGGATTTATCTAAATTTTTATGTTAATATTGAGTAGTTGATCGACCTCTCGATGTCGACATCTAAAAATATTTGACCTACATAATTTGTTCATGATTGCTATGTCCGGATTTTATTACTATTAATATGTTTTTAATGGATATCGTAAACCTGCTTTTGATTTTTTATAAAACAAAGCATGTGGTTCAACATTAGTAGGTATCTTTTTGGAGTTTTGGTGATAATAATAGTCGAAAATGTGCATATTTGTGGATGATGACGACTTAAACTTTGTTTTCGTATAAATTGTGTTAATCACTGTATTATTTTAAAATTTTAATTTTTGTGTGCGCAGTGCTACAACGGGCGCGATCTACCAACCGTTAACGAGTCCCCGAGCGGGAACGGGCACTGGACTCGCGCGTGGCGTCTTCGGATCCACGACCCCTCCGACTCCGTCGACTCCCCTCGAAGCATCTCCAACTCCAGTCTTCGCGAGGTTGACGACGAGCTCACCGGCGAAGAGCTGGCCACCTACATGTACCACGTGAACTGTAACATCGGCGGACTCACCTGAGACACGTCTGTGTAGGCGACAGTGACCACGCTACCGCGCGCTCGAGCGTCGAGCAGAACTACAAGTGACGTAGACGGCCTAACAGTGTGATCTATTTTATAGACGTTTCTAAGCGATTTTAAGATTGTACATAAAAAAATTGTTGTCCATTGTTAGTAACGGCTTTGTTAATATTTAAATGTTAACGTGCACTTAAATGTCCATTTTGGTCTTAAGTGCTAATCTATGTTAGCTGAAACATTATGGTGAAATAACGTGAAAAATTGTCCTTGAGAATTATGTAGTGGATGGAGCCGCCGTAAAAGCTTACTTATGGGTACCTATATGAAGCTTTTAAGGAAGTGTACCTATGTATATAATCCCGGAGACTTGCCCACTGTGTCATAAAGCTGTAATCTTTGGCACGCACTGCCCATTATTCATTCTCGAATCTATTAATTACGTTGGGGTGACACCTCACCTCTAGTTAGCAACATAAATCTATAGTCAATATCCGAAGGTTGGACGCTGTTTTCTATAGTAATTTCGTAACAATTCATGTATGTAAAGTCTGTCAGTGATTTTAAAAAATAAAATATGCATCTATGTAAGTATTTATTTTCGAACAAAGTGATTATAGAGTATTCGTTGTAGGTCAGACTAGATAGGTGTATAAATAAGTAACTTTAGTCCATGATACTCTACTGATAGTGTTTAAATACGGTGGTTGTAAAAAGTATGTGCTAAGCACAAAATAATAACAAAAATCATTGAGTGTAGTGCGTGGGTTGATTGAATCGAATTGAAAGCGGTGGTAATACAGAAAGTACTTCAATAAATTATGTATGTTTGCTGCGAAGAGTGAGAATTCCTAATGTTAAATGTACCGTTGTTTCCCGCCCAAATTTGTAAGGGTCGGGCCATACATCACCGGACGTATCAAGGACTTGAGAGGAACTGTATTCATGGTTGTGACAGCAGTATCAAGATGTATGTCTCTGATGTACTTCGGCGAGTGTGGCCTGGCCCTCATCATTAACGACGCAGCGTATTCCTTACTCGATCAGACTGTATATGAAGTGTTTATTGAAAACACTGTATCTTGTACATTGTGTGTGAAGCCAAAAGAACATGTTGTATGTATGTACTTACTAAGAGATTAAAATAAATTATACATTGTCAATCAAGTGTAACAAACTTAGTAGTAAACTACATCAAATAAAATTTGCTGTTTTACAAACACGGTCTGTAAATAAAATATACTCATGTGAATAAATAGAACAAAAAGCCTACTTAAGTGACTTGGATTAGATAGATAATAAAATTTGTCTGAAAATGTGATGTTATTATTTTTGACAATATTCATAAAAGCGACTTGTTTACAATGAGTTGTCTTTTGTATACTTATTTCGTATCGAGTTTTGTACTAGTTTGTGTCGTTAGTTGAATATAAATGGGAATTAAAAGGCTTTGGCTGTGTATTTCAGTAGACATATATTGTAGATAAATAAGGAAGTGTAAAAGAATGTAAAAAATATGTACGATGTAATTCCATTATGTTTGGTCAAATGTGATTTTATAAAGTATGATATTGTGATAAATCTGTTATGCGACCACGAGGTGTAAGCAATTATTTAAAAATTCCAAAGACAAAAAACATCGAATAAATGCGCCTACGAATACTCAAATTTATTTAATTTTTTTTTTCATCATTACCTAAGCTAGCTGAGTAGCAAAAAAATAGGGGGATCCTGTAAGTATAGCATATTGGTCTTTATTTTCTCGTAGTTTCGTAACAGATGGCATGTACGCGAGTCACATTAAAATGTTGATAGTAATTAATATGATTGTTAAAGGTAGATAAATAATTGTTGTTGTAAAATATCATAACGAGTGATCTATTTTGATTATTGTAATGTCAATGAATTAAAAGGAAATTCCCCTAACCTCAGATTTTTTTTTTCAACTTATTGTCAAAGTATTAGTTACATACTCAACTCGTCTTAAATAAGCATGGTGAATAATGTTTCGCCTTCTCTGTGTGGGAAGAGGTTTTTGTCCTTCAGTCATATACAGGTCCCGTCACGTAATAAGAACGCTGGCCTTGAATCTGCGCAGCGAGCGATTTATCGATCAAACTGGTGGTATGAAGGGGGCGCGACGGGGGAATGCTCCGCCACTGTTTCTGTGCGCGCACGCTATTGGTTCGTCAGTTGACCTATGCTTCCCGTGCTGAGATCACGCTTCGTTCGCTCGCAAAATACAGTCGCACACAACTTTCTTTGCACGACGAAGGTTTTAAAAATGAAGGAAAGAAAAATAATTTATAGTATTTATTGTTTTATGAAGAGAGAAGTTGAGAAAGGAGCAGTTGATAATTTTTAATGATAAGATATTTATATTTTTATCGGAGGAAGGTATATGACTAATAATCTAGAACAAAGAAATATGACGCATGTAAACTTATTAATTCAGTTTTGTTTAATTGGCAACATTTAGCCTACGATTCAATCTCAGTTCGATTTTATTCGATTGACAACACTTTATTTTGCTTATGTCAAAATACTCGATTTGGATTGGATGTTATAAGCGGTAATTTGCCGGATGAGTTCTTGAGCCAATAAAAAGCAGGGATGCCTAATGCAGACACACTGAGCGACGTTCTCCCGCCATGTTTGGTCGTGAAGTTAGAAAAAAAGGAACGCGCGGGCGCGCGTTTGCGGGGTTGAAAGTTGTTGTGAGGAAAATAGTGGAGAGGTGGCAAAAAGTGGCGTGTATAAAATTGAAAGTGTGTTTTGTTGAGAAAAAGCGAAACGTAGATGGCCGAATTCGCTGCTTTGATAAGATTGGAACAAGGACTATCTCCAAAACGCCATAAGTTACCTGCTTTGAGCATGCATACCTACGAAAGCCCACAAGATCGAGGGTTTATCCAAGATAGCCCTCCTATTTGCGACATATTTATAATAATTAGATCGAAATAAAAAAAATATTCTGAAGTAAAGATTAACTAATTTAAATCCAGCCTCTGACAAAGTTCTAAGTTGCTACTAGCTAATAAGTACCTAATAAGATTCTACAATAAAACAATTACTCTTATAAAACAATATCCTAGTATTTTAGGACGCGACTGTACCGATGCGCAAACACACCCCCTCCACTGTCGCTCAGCGTTCTTTTTACGTGACGGGATCTGTAGCAAAAGTGTTTTGCGAATACTTTCATTGTGCGTACCTACAGCTAAGGAGGGGAATGCCCTGCCGGACTCTATGTTTCCCGATAGCTACAACTTAAGAATCTTTAAGTCAAGAGTGAATAGGTAACTTCTAGGCAAGCGTGCTTCACCGTCGACCACATCATCACTTAACATCAGGCGAGATAGTGTTCAAACGAGAGTATATAAAAAAAAGTGGTATTTTTTTAGGTACCTATTTGCTAAAGTTTAATAAAATTAATCAACACTTTGCAATTAAGGGCAAATTAAAAGGTTTTATGGAAAAGGTCCACGGAAAAATAGTACCTCCGGAGAAAGTCATAATTAGTTTTTCAGGGTTCGAGTTATTATTGTCTAATTAAGAAGTGAACTAAAAAACTTTTGAACAAAACATCAAACTGACTACGACTTCCAGAACAAAAAACTACAAATCAATAAATAACTTTCTTGTCCGAAGTCGGTGTTGAAAAACGAAAAACAATGGTTACAAAAGACACCGACTTCGGAAAAGAAAGTTATTTATTGATTTGTAGTTTTTTGTTCTGGAAGTCACTACGACTTGATTTTTTGTTAAAAAGTTTTTTATTTTTCTCTTTTTAGTTTTGTTAGGTATCTCCAATTAACATGATTAACATTTATACCCAAAGAACATCTCATGAGGATTCCAATAAGCCCAAACACGACTAGGATACATTGTTTTATATCAGAGTTCCAGTGCCTACCTTCCGGCTTCATCATCAGATCAGTTCGATGGTACCATTTTCATCAGTACTATTTATTTATAAGTATTTGCTTCACCACAGTCCGTTAACCATTCGAGATATCTTATACCTGTGACATACTTAGCATTTAGGAGTTCCAGTGGCCATCTGTGCTCTTCTTCATCAGTTCCACTTCACCAAATGATACTTTCTGAGTGCAAATGATTGCATTGTTGATGAAAATACCAAAATCCGCTATATGTATGCCTATAATATTTGAGGAGTTCCCTTGATGACTATGGGACGAACTAGGAAGTATACCCATCAAAACAAAAGAAGAATTTTTAAATTCGGTCCAGGCGTCATTGAGTAATCGGGGAACATACATAAAAATAAAAAGATACCGACGAATTGAGAGCCTCCTCCTTTTTTTGAAGTCGGTTAAAAAGACGTAAACAAGAAGAAAATCATGCTCTTTAGTCGGCGGACACCATATTCGCGAGCTGGCTGACCAAAACCAGATATATCCTCCGACTGCACTGCATGATTTTCTTCTTTTTTACTTATTTTTAGTTCGTTTTTTAAGCAGTAGTATTTTTTTTTTAATTAACCTCTTAACAGCAACTCTTAAAACCCTATATTTTGATAACCCACACGATAGGATACGAAGAAAATTAATATGCTCTTTTGATGTGTCCCTACGTAAGTGGTTTCCTACTATATTATTCGTCAGTTTCATTTTATCTCATCTGAGAATAAGTTACAAACCTCGGTTGCTAACTGAAAAAAAATGAGTTAAGTATTCGCCAAAGTCCATTTTAGCCTGAAATCTAGTAAAGTAGAATTTAAATCTTTCTCAAATTAATGTTCAATGCGGAAACAGGTCATAAGTGTTGAGACTTGAGATTTCAACCCTTTACCAGCTACACGTGGTTTACGAGCGAAAAGGTCTTAACAGGTACTAACCTGTAATACCGACCTGCTTGTAAAACCACCTGGAGTCTTGATTAAGTCTGGAAGATATTTCAGAGAGCTAGCTCACGTTATGACTGTTTATTAGTTCAAAACTTTCTGCAATTGCGGTAAGTACATTAAAGTTTTATTAAGTTGTTATTAGTTTATGCATTTACTTAACACCGATTTCTGAATTTGAGTTTGAAGCCATATAGGTTTTCAGGCTAAAGTAGTGCTTGTGACAAATACTTTTTCGATTTTAAGTCACTCCACCGATTCCTGAATCGGGTTTTTGACTGAACTTCGAAACTTAGATATAATTCTCGCAACTTGTAGCGCTCGTAGCGACTACGAAAAAAATTGTAAGGAAAGTGGAAACATGGAAATGGGTTTACTAAGAACCCCATTCGTCCTTGTTTACTGCTTGCTTTTGCAAGCACAGGAATGCCGAATATTATCCCTAGGGAACGTATCTGGATAACCAGTTTCTTATGTCCTAATCTAAACCAAGGAGTCGTATGCCAAGCTTCACCATTTTGCCGTTGAGACGTTAAGTATATATATTTTATTTTTATTTTAGCCTTCACATTCCCACTGCTGGGTAAAGAATTCCCCTAAATATCCTCCTAGGTATTATTTTCCTTAGCCACCACGAACCAGCCCTTGCAGTAGATATTTAGTTCGTGACGCCACCTCTTTCTGGGCCAAGTAGATGTACTCATCGACATAATGTATTTTCTACATTTCTACCTAGACTCTACGCTTAGTGCTGTTAGTCATAGCTTTTGATATTGGACCGATTCATTACGAGCTTCAGGCATGCTGTGCTTTATGTCTTGAAGCATCGTCTGTATCTCCATAGCAGTGGGAGCAAAGATGACTACAGACATTCACATTTATAAATATTTGTAGAAGCATGAAGAAAGTAGAATTACTAAGAAAATGCGATTCCATTCTCATAGCTCGTACAGGTGATGAAAAAGCTGGAAAGTGGCAACCAGGCAACACAGAAATACCCTTACCAAGAAACTCCTACCTTTATTTACTATCTACACGGAAGTAAGTCCACAACAGTAATATATACTGTCTAAAGAACACGTCTTATCTATATTTCAATCGGATCTTCATCCTCCAATCTTGCCGTCATAATAACTTCAGAGGTGGATGGTGAGGCTTATACCTAAGCACGTAAGTAATGGAAGTATAAAGTTACCGTGTAGTTTTAAAATTATTAATAAAGTTTAATTAAGTTATTATTAGTTTATGCATTTACTTAAGACCGGTTTCTGAATTATGAGTTAAGACCAAGGTAAACTCTACTTTCAAGTCAGATAGGTTTTCAGGCTAAAGTAGAGTTTGTGACAAATACATATTCGACTTTAAGTAAATCTTAATTCAGTCACTCCACCGATTCCTGAATCGGGTTGTTTGACTGAACTACGAAAGTTGGATTTAATTCTCGCAACTTGTAGCGACTACGAAGAAGAAATTGTTAGGAAAGTGGAAACACGGAAATGGGTTTAGTCAGAACAAAGATTACTATCTACTGACATTCACATTTATAAATATTTGTAGAAGCATGAAGAAAGTAGGATTACTTAGTAAATGCGATTCCATTCTCATAGCTCGTACCGGTGATGAAAAAGCAGGAATGTGGCAACCAGGCAACACAGAAATACCTTTACCAAGAAACTCCGACCTTTATTTACTATCTACACGGAAGTAAGTCCACAACAGTAATATAAACTGTCTAAAGAACACGTCTTATCTATATTTCAATCGGATCTTCATCCTCCAATCTTGCCGTCATAATAACTTCAGAGGTGGATGGTGAGGCTTATACCTAAGCACGTAAGTAATTATTATAAATGGAAGTATGAAGTTACCGTGTAGTTTTCTGTTGTCCACGGTACGAAAATCGCGAATTTTCGGTGTATATTACATACTTAAAGCAAGCTTAAGAAAGTCTTGATCTATTGTAAGAAACACCGTATGAATTAAATCTGAAGCTGCTTCGAATCCTTACTTATACAGTCTGTCTGTTTCTTTGTTGTGTTTTCAAGCCTAAACCACTGTACCATTTTTAAATATATTTGAATTTTTGATTAGTTATGGTGTTAATTTGACTTTGGAGAAGAACAAAAGATCTTTAATATATTGAGAATAATTGCCGACTTTCACGCGGGGAAACCCTGGCAGAAGCTAGATAGAAAATTAAATTAAATTAATTAATTAAACCTTTTTATTTCCTTAACATACAAAAAACTCTTGAGATCTGATATTTTACATTTACATAAATATTTCTAGTTAAGGCCCCCTCGGCGCCTCCAGCCTCCTCTAACAGTTCCCAGATTTTCCTTGTCTTCGCTTTATTTTTACAGTCATCTGCAGCATTTTTAGGGTTCCGTACCCAAATGATAAAAGGGAACCCTTATGGTGCGACTCAGTCTGTATGTCCGTTTGCCACAGCTATATATCTCAAGAACTACTAATGCTATCAACTTGCAATTGGAATAGTTTTAGATGAGGTTTGCCCAAATATTTTGCAAATAAGATTTTTTTATTTTTCATTTGCAACACGGACTGAAAGGGGGCTTATCAATCCATCGTTCTCTAGGATTACCTCTGGCTCTCTTGCCTCTAGCGCCTAACCAATTAGTGAAGCTAGAGGAAGCTAGTTAACCATATTGAATATTGAAAATCTCAGCACAATATTATTTATTTATTTAAACTTCAAGTACAATGGTGATACATAGGCGGACTTAATGCAGCAAGGCATTCTCTACCAAACCTCTGGCTCTCTTGCCTCTAGGGCCTAACCAATTAGTGAAGCTAGAGGAAGCTAGTTAACCATATTGAATATTTCAGCACAATATTATTTATTTATTTAAACTTCAAGTACAATGGTGATACAGAGGCGGACTTAATGCAGGAAGGCATTCTCTACCAGTCAACCTTACAATATATTTGTAAACAAAAAATAACGCTCTAAACGTTCTGTCTACCAGTCATAAAAACAACAATTTACTGCATGGAGGCATTCCAAGTCCAACTACGAACAATAGAAAATAGCTAGGTGCAAATGTTTCTTATCAACAAATTGTTTGCATCCAAATGCAATGCATACTTTCAACAGTCCGTGACTAGAACGATAAGAGCTCTACACAAGGAATCTCAGCAAAAATGTTGCCTTTAGTACATGTTTAGTGATGTCATGTCCACTTCATTGTCTTGATAGCCTAAGATACCATTGCTAAAATCTACAGGTTTTAATGTTTTATATGAAACTTAATTTTCATGAATAGTACAACACATTGCGGGAGGGTTGCCTGGTAATATCTAGCCGCTATTCCTTTATTAGTTATAAACAGTAGAAATTCCTAGTGTAGGGCTTAGCAAAAAAAAAACTGCGAAAAAAACAGCTGCGATGTAAGTGTGCGCTTTTGATGCTCTATTGAGCAATTAGGACTATCAGCAGATTGAGCGCCTAGCCCAGGCGCTCAATCTGCAGAAAGTCTTAGTAGTCGAGCTGTTAGGGTACGCGAGGGCGGAGCCGCGAACAGGCACCGCTGGGCACAGGTGCGCGACCACAGATATAAATCTAACAAGATGACCGATTGTATGTACTTCGCGTGCCAAAAAACGGAGTAAATTTACGATCAACGATCGTTATCTGAACTTTTCAATTAGCATTATTGGCACCGGAAAGCCACCAAAATCTAGAAAAATGCCTTTTTATGCCATATTGAGCTTTTTTTTTTTTTTATTTGTAATGGGTTTGCTCTTGACTCTAGTCTAGGTCATAGTTGACAGAGTCAGAGTCGACGATGGAGTGAGCTTACCCAGAAGAAGCCTGTTCACTCTAACTTTGAAGAGATTCGGGTTGAATGCGTTCGGAAACACAGACGCAGGTAGTGAGTTCCATTCATTCGCTGTGCGCATTATGAAGGATGTTTGGAAGCGTTTGGTGCGAATTGATGGAATGGCAACAAGGTATGGATGATAACTTGCAGTGCGTCTAGATGTCCGATGGTAGAAGGGGGCTGGTGGGATGAGGTCGTGGAGTTCTTCAGTACACTCACCGAAGTACAGTCTGTAGAAGACCGACAAGCAGGCAACCTTGTGGCGATGAGCCAAGCTGTGAAGCCTGGCACCCGCCAGCTGAAAGTCGCCAATGAGCCTCCTGGCTCTGCGTTCCACCGAGTCAAGCGCGGCAAGCTGATATTTAGCTGAGCCATCCCAAAGGTGGCTGCAATACTCCACGCAGGATCGGACTTGCGCTTTGTATAGGGTTAAAAGCTGTCCAGACGTAAAGTATCGCTTCACTTTATTTAGGATGCCTAGTTTTTTGGCCGTAATTTGGGCTTTGTACTCAATGGAGGCGCCAAAGTTGAGACTGGATGTCAACTCCATGCCTAGGAGCTCGAGCCGATCAATCATAGGAACAGACTCACCCCGAAAAGTAGGAGTTTGATCAAAAATACTCCTTTTAGCGGTAAAAAGACACGCCTGTGTTTTGGTGGCGTTAAAGGAGACCAGATTGTCATCACCCCACTGGGTGACAAGGCTTAAGGTCAAATCTGTCCGCTCCACAATAGCCTCTCTCAAGGAACGAACTTCATCCACGCTGGTTTTTGCGCTGGATAAGTATCTCTCTGAAACAGTACTGTCATCTGCGTACCCAACAATACCAGGCTGAAGAAGGTCATTGATGTGCAGCAGGAAAAGAGTTGCAGAGAGAACAGACCCCTGAGGAACTCCGGCATCAATAGCCATAAGGTCAGAGGAGCAGCTGTCAATGACTACTCGGATCGACCGTTCACTGAGGAAGTCTGATATCCAGCTACAAAAACCAGCAGGGATGCCATATGCAGGCAGCTTACTAAGCAGACTCGCGTGCCAGACCCTGTCAAAGGCCTTCAAGATATCAAGCGATACAGCAAGTGCTTCGCCGTGTCTCTCGATGGCTTCGCCCCAGCAGTGCGTGACATACACAAGAAGATCGCCAGTTGACCGTCCCCGGCGAAAGCCATATTGACGGTCACTGAGGAGATTATTGTCTTCAAGGTAGGTCAGCAACTTGCTGTTCAGTACCCATTCCATAACTTTGCACAGAATGGAGGTAATGGCGATCGGACGGTAATGGGCAGGGTCTGCACGGTTGCCTTTTTTGGGCACTGGTTGCACATTTGCAAGCTTCCAGGATTTCGGCACCGTTCTTTTTACAAGAGAGAGGCGGAACAAGCGTGTCAATACAGGAGACAGTTCAGGCGCACACTGCCTCAGCACTCTCGCTGGAATGCCGTCAGGCCCGCTGGCCTTGTTCACGTCTAGACTGGACAATACTCTCCGGACCTCTTTAGTGTGCACAGCGATCTCCGGCATCGAAGAGTCACAGTGAGGTACAGTAGGTGGTTGCTTGGAGCCAGCCTCCAGACGCGAATTGCTAGCAAAGAGAGATGCAAATAAATTTGCTTTCTCACTCGCAGAGTGAGCCAGCGACCCATCAGGTTTCAGCATTGGAGGTAAAGTGGGTCGACAGAAATTGGCTTCAACCGCTTTAGACAGGGACCAGAACAGTTTACTACCCGGAGGGTGCGATGCCAGCTTGGCCCTAATACGTCCAATATGGTCAAAACGTGCCCGACGCATAACCCGCTTTCAGAACTTGGTGGCAGAATTAAAGGCTCTTTTCCTCGCGCGAACCCTACGTGCTCTTACTTTGCGGTCACGGGCCCCGACCCAGGCTTGGTAGGCAGACTCTTTTCGGGCCTCAGCGTGGGCGCATTCTGCATTATACCAAGAGCGGGATTTGTGACCGAGCGGAATGTCGGAAAATGGAATGAAATACTCCATTCCCTGCCGAATCACATCCGCAACCGCGTCGGCACAGCTCGAGGGGTCACTCGAGGAGAAGCACACATGCCGCCAAGCATAAGACGCAAAAAAGTGCCGCATCTCGTCCCAGTCTGCTGACTCGTATCGCCATACTCGCCTCGTGCCTCTAGGGCTCTCATCTGGAGGAGAGCAAGTCGACACGGATTTCACCAGACAGTGGTCAGACGTTCCCAGCTGAGACCGACATCGAATGGCTGTCCGGATCAGTTGTCAGGAGAAGGTCTAAACAATTGGGTGTATGGCCGTCAACATCCGGTACCCGCGTTGCCACATTCACCAGCTGGGTTAGATCTAGCGATAGAGAAAACTTGCGCGCCTCTAACCCGGCATGGTCAGTTTTCCGGTACGGGTACAGCCACTCTTTATGATGGGCGTTAAAGTCCCCCAGAAAATTAAGCTTCGCTGTTGGGTACCTTTGCTGGGCTATGTCAGCCGACTCCACGAGGCAATTAAAGAGCGCCGTTGTCTCCTGGTCACCGGCGTGCGATCGGTAGACGCCGATGTAGAGAGATTTCTCCACGCCAGTGTCCACAAGCAGCCATATGGCAATAAATCCCGATTTCTCAAAGCAACGGAGACGACGACAACAAATGTCATCGCGGACGTACACACAGACCCCAGCTTGCTTCTTGAACTTGTGTTCAAGAGAGTAACCCGGGTAGTTGAGGTACGCCACGTCCGACGGGGTTGTTATCTTCGTCTCCGTTAGGAAAAACAGGTGCGGCTTCTCGGTCTCAAGGTGGTGGTGGACCGGATCGAGATTAGAGTGCAACCCCCTGATGTTAGTAAGGTGCACTTTTAGTGGGAGGAAGTGCAGCCGTTGTTTCACCATATTCTTCTTTTTGGCTTTGGTCATTTGTTCAAGAGTTTGCTGGGGAAGAAGTCGAACTGTCGAGGCGCTGCTCAGTGAACCAAGTGGAACACTAGAGATAACCCAACCTATGGGGAACTCATTTGGAGACTGCGGGGACGCCCGAACCCCCCCGGATATGGCCACCGGGTCCTCCCATCCAGTCGCCAGCTGGCACGGTGGAGCATACCGGGATTTTTCGCGAGTTGGCGGGGCAGCCTTTGGCACGTGGCTGGCGTGCTACTTGGGCCCCCTACTGACTGCGGTCGGCCAACGGCTGGCACCGTGCTTCGGATCCCGCTACCCACCAAAATGAGTTATCCGGCAAGTTTTTCCCAGAGACCAAGACCGGTTCTGAACAGCGCAACTGACATCCTCCTTCTCCCCCAAAGGCACTGGCAGTCCCACACACCGACGGAACACAGCAAGCTGCTTGGCGCCGGACTCCGGTGGGATGGTGGTCGCGAGCCAGGCGGCCCCTTGCGGAGCCTACCACCGCTTAAGTGGGATCGTTCAGCCGTACCACAGGCAAGCCTGTGGTGCCGTTGCCCGGGATGGACCGCTAGGAGGTAGATCCCATACCCACCCCAAAAACTTTCGGCGGATTGAGCGCCTACCGCAGGCGCTCAATCTGCAGAAAGCCCTAGTAGTCGAGCTGTTAGGGTACGCGAGGATGGAGCCGCGAACCGGCACCGCTGGGCACAGGTGCGCGACCACAGATATAAATCTAACTAGATGACCGATTGTATGTACTTCGCGTGCCAAAAAACGGAGTAAATTTACGATCAATGATCGTAATCTGAGCTTTTCAATTAGCATTATTGGCACCGGAAATCCACCAAAATCTAGAAAAATGCCTTTTTATGCCATATTGAGCTATAAAGAATGTATAGAAAAATTTGGCCGAGGCATTGGATAAGTTTTTTTTCATTGGTAAGTAAATTTGTTTTTAAATTGTTTGTGAAAAGGTGGTACGCTTGGTTTTCATACAGATGGTGGAACTTGCGTTATATAGTTAGATTTATGTCTGTGTGCGCGACACCCGCATTTGGTCCGGCGCGAATAGTGAACAGCGAGCTAGCGTGGAGGAGTCATCGGGCTTATAGTGGTGCCTGGCGTCGACGTATTTATATGCTGTATAAAAATTTTTAGTTCATAAGAAGTATTATACACCGTGAAATTTAAGTGGCTGTTTTCCCGCGGCAGAACGACTTGCCTTTAGGAGTACTTTCGAAGCATACAGTTAAAGTAAAAAAATAACGATGTTACTACCGTTACTACTTTTACTAACTACGGTGAATAATACGGTGGTGACGCGAGTAGTACCTAGTACCTACAAGTTACTATAGTTACTCACTTTTTCGAGTTGATGAATATTTTTCAAATTATTTTAAAACAAAAACATCGTTATTTTTTTACTTTAACTCTATGCTTCGAAAGTACTCCTTAAGGCAAGTCGTTCTGCCGCGGGAAAACAACCACTTAAATTTCACGGTGTATTGTTGGCTTGCTGTACGCTTTGGTGCAAGCTGTTAGTCATCATCATCATATCAGCCAAAAGACGTCCGCTGCTGGAGATAGGCCTCCCCCAAGCGTCGCCATATTGACCGGTCCAGTGCGTCTCGTAACCAGCGGATCCCCGCAACCTTCACCAGGTCATCGGGCCACCTGGTAGGTGGCCTTCCAACGCAACGTCTTCCGGTTCGCGGTCGCCACTCCAGAACCTTTCTGCCCCATCGGCCACCCATTCTTCCATTCCCCCCCCGCCGCGACGCCGTTTGGGAACACACGTACTTACGCGCACCTCCGTGTTTATAATTCCTAAACCGAGTAAATAGTGCATACTTTTTAATAAAACCTCACAGTATTAACTTATAAGTGCCAGTGATTGTTATGTGCAAAACTTTTAATGATTTGTTTGTCTAGCCACAAAGGCGACCAGTTTTTCTAAATTACAACAAACTTTCCAAAGTCGTTGGACTTCCAAATTAATTCGCATACCTACATAGGCCCATTGTTAAAAATCGGCCATTCGATCAAAAGGAGCTCGCTAATTTCACATAGACACACTAGCGTCAACTTGGCTCGGTAGGATAGCGCTATCAGTACTGCGTCTGTCGCCAGTGGTCCTGAGTTCGAATCTCGCTTGTCTGCGGACGCAAATTATTTCTTTTTGCTCCTCTATTTTGAACAAGTCGATTGAATATTACTCAAAATATAAGCAAAACGCAGAAAAGTCCACCCGGAAAAACAACCCAAAATTGTTTGAAACCTCCTATTATGACACAGGAATCTGATACAGCTTCAGATTGCATGGGTTCGGAAACTGACTGTGGAAGTCAACAAAACATCACGCGACGTTATAAACGTAAATATGATGATGCTGCGCTGGCCGAACTACGGGATATGGTGGCTGATGTGCAGCTTCAGCAAAAGACGCAAGCGCTGAAATTTGACACAGAAATGCAAAAACTAACTCAGCTAAACACCAAAATGACGGAGTCAATTCAATTCATGTCGGACAAATACGACGAAATTTTATGCCAACTTCAGCAAACTAAAACTGAAAATACTGCTTCCAAAAATCAAATTAAAATGTTGGAACAAAAAATTGAGTTGCTTGAGCGTAACTCAAAGGCGTCAACACTGGAATTGAGAGAGGTACCGGAATCCAAATCGGAAGACAGCTCAACACTAATCAGCTTGGTAAAAAATGTTGCTGACGTATTGGATGTAAAGATACTCGATACAGACATAAGAAATATATATAGGCCTAAAAAATCACGAAACAAGTTGGCTCCCATAATCGTGGAATTTTCTACTACTTCACTGAAAGAAAATATAATCAGGGCATCCAAAAGGCGCAACAAGGACAAGACCAAAGAAAAACTTAACTCGACCCATCTAAAGATAAACGGCGAACCTAGACCTATATTCATAGCCGAATCACTCACCACCTGCGGACGGAACCTGTACTATCTGGCTCGTCAATATGTTAAAAGTCATAAGAGCGCAAGTTGCTGGACCTCTTATGGAAAGGTGTATATTCGCCATAAAGAAGGTGACCCGTCTACACTGATCTCACGAGAGGAAGACTTTGCCAAGCTAAAATCACAATGACTAATGTTTTCGTCATATACTTTGAGCGCTTTTTTTCGACTACCTGTATATTGTTTTAAATCTCGCGGCAAAGCCGGTTTTGATAAATATTTTTTTGTTATACAACAGTGCATGGAAGTGTTTACTGTTTCTCTGTATAGAACTTGTCTTATAGCACTGAATTTGCAACACTTTTACACACCGATACTTTTAAAACATAATAATTCACCTACCTTCATTTCATTGTTATTTATTATAATATATGTTGACTATCCTAAATTAATAGATAAAATATATGGCTATACAATATATTCATACAATATCTTATACACACTCATAAAATACAATTATTCACCTACCTACATTTCTAAACTATTGACTACACTATACACTTACTGTTCTAAAATATACAATAAAACAAATATCTACACAATAAATATATATAATATATTGTACACATTCGTAAAATACACTTTTACTTTACGGCAACCCAAAATCCATGATACCAACCACATTATTATTATATCTTTCCTTAAATTACAAAATAGACTACACCAGCCTTATTTAATGTTATCCGCGCCTCAATTATCTTCACTTCTACCAACGAACCCCCACATTCAACAATACAAGTAACCTAATGAGGGACATTGACCATTTTGACATATCGGTACCAATCGCCTGTGACCCAGAACAATGCAACTCATATCTTTTAAACGCCACACATTACTTAAAGGTTCTACAACAAAATATACGTAGCCTAAACTGTAACTTTCAAGAACTACACGTACTGCTCAAAAGGCTGGCTCTATCATGTGATATTATTGTGCTTTCTGAGTGTTGGTTGTCTCATGTTGTTAATTTACCGTTACTCCAAGGATATAATTCATACAAAACTAATGATAATTTCAACCAAAACGATGGTGTAGTTGTCTACACAAACAATAATCTGGAATGCATTGTGGAGGAACCTACCCTATCAGAGGCAAATTGTTTGACGATCAAAATAAAAAATGACACAATAATAATTGCAATTTATAGACCCCCTTGTTTTAAATCACCCGATGCCTTCCTAAATTCATTGAACGATTTACTAGCGAGTGTATCCTCATTTAAAAATATCATCATGGTCGGTGATATAAATATTGACCTCATCGGGACCAGTCCCGCGACCACCTCGTACCTGGATACCATTGCCTTCCATGGACTTCTCCCTGCCATTAATGCTACCACCCGAGGTAGGACATGCTTGGACCATGTTATACTGAAAACAAAACTAAATGCGTTCACGTTTTCATTGGGTACTAGTATTACCGACCATGAAGCAGTCTTATTCTGTCTAAAAGCCAATGTAATCAAGGCAAAAACCATAAAGATGAAAATAAATTATAAAATTGACATGGATAAATTAAAATCGGAATGTAAAAACCTTAACTTTGACAATGTGTATCAAGAATTAAATTTAAATAACGCTATGAACAATTTCATTACAATTACTAATTACAAATAGTTCGATAAAAAGACAAATCCCTAGAAATAAAGTTATAATTAAACCTTGGATTACTCCCGGTATGTTGCGCTGCATCCGAACCAGAGACAGAATGCACCAGAAGTTAAAAACAAACGACAACGACACCATATTAAAAATATCGTACTTGCGATATCGAAACTATTGTAACAACCTTCTAAAAAAACTTAAAAAACAATACGAGAGAGATCAACTGATAATGTCAAAAAATAACTCTAAAAAGCTCTGGTCTACCATTAAAACGATAACTAACAACTTTAATAAAAATAAAAAATCTTTTTTACAAAAAAATACTACCGACTTCCAAATAAGAAAACTACAAAGTGAAAAATAACTTTAATTTTGGAAGTCGGTGTCTTTCCTAGGTACCATTTTTTTGCGTTATGGACACCGACTTCCAAAATTAAAGTTATTTTTCACTTTGTAGTTTTCTTATTTGGAAGTCGGTAGTATTTTTTTGTAAAAAAGATTTTTTATTTTTCACTTTTTAGTTGTACCTAACTAATAGGCAAGTTGTTTAGTAAGTTTCCTATAACGCCAGAATAGACGACCCGAATATCATAAAACTTGAACAAAACCGATCAAATGAGTGATCTGATTACCCCTTAAGAGCGTACTGGCGTGATGTTATGTTATGAAATGGTATACACAATAAACAGACATGCGATTGCAGCAGTCCCGCGAGATTTGCCGTTATTTATTGAAGAGTTCTGTTGTATATCTTCGAAGTTCTTCATCAGATCTTCACTTAATTAAAATGGGACCAATTTCGGAACATACTCTATCAAACAAAAAAAGAATTTTCAAAATCGGTCCACAATTGACGGAGATATCGGTGAACATACATAAAAAAAAAAAAAAAAAAAAAAAAAAAAAACATACAAGAAGTCGAACATAGAACCTCCTCCTTTTTCGAAAGTCGGTTAAAAAACAACTACCACTTCAACTACTAACTATAGATAAAACCCCTAAAGAATCAATAAATAAAACAAATGAATACTTCTCCAATATCGGTAAAAGACTATCTAACATGATTCCCTCACATATACCTAGTCTTAAGAGGGTCTCTAAGCCACCACTAAACTCTTTTGTTCTTCTTCCTACTGACTTCGAAGAAGTTGAAAGAGAAATTCAACGGTTAAAAACTGACTGCTCGCCTGGTTGGGATCAGATTGGTGCAAATGTACTGAAACAAATATCTTTTTCTGTAACACCTGTTCTTACTGATTTAATAAATCGCTGTTTTGTCTCCGGAGTATTTCCTCAGGCATTAAAAAGAGCTGTGGTACACCCGATACATAAGGCGGGTGATCGAGACAAGGTCAGCAACTATAGGCCAATAGCAATCTTAACGACGTTGTCGAAAATATTAGAACGCATAATTAATAACAGGCTAACAAAATACTTAGAAGAATATAACTTGTTTTCTAATGCGCATATTGCGCATTAGAAAACAAGTTCAGTTAAGCTCTAAATCCATATTGGATTTAGAGCTGGCCGTTCAACTGACAACGCAGTACTCGATCTTGTTAAATTTTTAGTTAACAAACTAGATGGCAAAAATAAATGCCTGACTATATTTCTTGACCTAGCAAAAGCATTCGACACTGTCTCTGTTCCCCGGCTTGTACAAAAACTTGAACATCTTGGTATTAGAGGCGTTCCACTGGCGTTATTATCGAATTATTTAAAAAATAGAACCCAATCGGTAAA
The DNA here is from genome assembly GCA_948252205.1 of Orthosia incerta. NCBI lineage: Eukaryota > Metazoa > Arthropoda > Insecta > Lepidoptera > Noctuidae > Orthosia > Orthosia incerta. Next base: position 20,640,636 of record OX411753.1, on the reverse strand, counting down.
AATTGGAGAATACATTAGTGACGAATTGCCAGTGGATTTTGGGGTGCCACAAGGCAGTATATTGGGCCCTACTCTTTTTCTCTGCTACATAAATGAGCTTTGTACTCTCACTATCAAAAATTGTCGCACCTCCGCATATGCAGATGACACTGCCTTAACCTTCTTTGCAGATTCCTGGAATGAGCTTTTTAATCTCGCACAGGACGGTTTTAACACTGTGTGTAACTGGCTAGCATCAAATTCTCTCACTTTAAATGAAGATAAAACCAAATACATTTTATTCTCTATTCGTAATGAAAAAGAAAATCTCACCAATTGTAATATCTATGCACATAAGTGTAACTTTCCTCCAACTCCAAACTGTAGTTGTCCTAATATTAGTCCTTCTAAATGTCTAAAATATCTCGGCATCCAAATTGATGCAAATTTAACCTTTGAAAGCCACATTAATGTTGTATCCAAAAGAATAAGAAAGCTCACATATATTTTTAAGGAACTCCGTGGTGTAGCAGAGAAACAAACGATGAGAATGGTATACGAGGCTCTGGTTCAATCAATCATTGGATACTGCATCACGACATGGGGTGGTGCATGCAAATCTAAGATGATAACTATTGAAAGAGCCCAAAGAATGATTCTAAAAGTTAGCTTATTCAAACCGCGACTTTTCTCCACCACAACACTTTATGAGGAAGCGCAAGTGCTAAAGGTACGCCAGCTGTACGTACTGCTTACGACAATGCTCCAACGTTCCAACTTATCCGAGGAAAGGAGGAAACGCATAGCCCTCTCCAGAAGAAACTACACAATATGTGGGTCGACTGCGGTAAATACTTCCTTCGCGCAAAGATTTTTTCCATTCCGTGGAGGTGAATTGTTTAATAAATTGAATAAAATTATAAAGATCGCGAACTGTCATAAAGTTGAATGTAAATGTAAAATTATAAAATGGTTACTTAAACTCAATTATATGGCAACAGAAAAATTACTCGATGTAGCAAGATAGCAGGGTGTGTTAATTATAGGTATTCTTACTTTTTTTTTTTATAACATGTATACGTTCTATGTACGAGTATATTTATATAATATTAAAATTTACAATAAATTATTATGCATTAAACACAAACACATACATACAAACACACCACACACGTGAGTGTGTGAGCAGTCACACAAACACATACATACAAACACACCACACACGTGAGTGTGTGAGCACTCACACACACACACACATACGCACCATCCACACACCATTTCCTATTAGTTCCATGTTGACAATCTTTATGTATAACGATGTAATGAGGGGCCTGGAGTTCTGAAATACAGGCCTAGGCTTAGTTTAGACTCCAGATCTCTCACAAATTACGATTTTAATTTTATCTAAATATCTGTCAATGTAACAGCTAAGTTAAGGATGTAATTTGTGGAGATAAATAAACATTTTATTATTATTATTTCGTTTATTCAAATATGTACACATTTTAAATTTACATTTTTAAATATTTCTTTATAAAAACAAACCATAAAAAAAAAAAAAAAACATTTAAAAATATAAAAAATAATGGTTGTCCGCCGGCATCGGGAACAGGGTCCAAGCTACCGGTGGTTAGGGCTCCAGAGACAGGAACCTCCTCACAATGCGAGCCGTATCGAGGAGTACTGCCTTCTGTATCAGACCTTTGATCCAACCGCCCAATGACAGCCTCGACAGATGGTCGTCGAGGCTCTTGGCCATCAGGCCGTTGGCCGTAACGACAATCGGCACAATGATCGCCGAGTCCACATTCCACATGTCGACAACCTCGTGTGCTAAGTCAAGATACTTGATTTGTTTCTCTTTCTCAGCTTTCACGAGGTTCTCGTCATGCGGGATGGTGACATCGATTATCATTGTGCGGCGCGCTAATCGGTCTATCACCACTGTATCTGGCTTATTGGCAACAATAGTCCTATCAGTGATGATAGACCGATCCCAGTACAACGTGACATGGTCATTTTCGAGAACTGGGTCGGGCACATACTTGTAATACGGTACCTCCGATTCCACTAGATTGTACTTTAAAGCAAGTTGCTGGTGAACAATCCTGGCCACTTGGTTATGCCTGTGTAAGTACTCGCCGTTAGCCAGACGAGAACAACCAGAGATAATATGTCTGATGGATTCACCCGGACGGTGGCATGCCCGACATATGTCAACCGTCCCGTCCTTCATTATATGTCTCCGGTAGTTATTCGTCAGGATAACTTCGTCCATAATTGCACAGACAAAACCTTCAGTTTCCCCGAAAAGGTCGCCGTAACGTAGCCAGGATACGGACGCTGGGAAATCTACATCGGGCCCATGAATAGCCCGATAGAAGCGCCCGTGTAGCTCCTTGCCTTGCCATACCTCTTTGCGTTCATCAGTCGATAGTATTACAGGCTTGCGCCAGTTCTCTTTAGCCATGGACAACGGGGTGAGTCCCTTGTCCACTGCGACCACATCCCGGTGCATACCCACTTCAGCTTTTGAAAAGTATTCTCTGAGGCTGCACACCTCGCGGTTGTGAAGAGTCTTGGCGTTTAAAAAGCCTCGACCCCCACACTTCCGCGGGATGTACAGTCTCATCACCGATGATCGTGGGTGATGCATCCGGTTTGCAGTCAGCAGTGTCCGGACCCTCCTATCGAGGGCGTCGAGCTCGGTCTGAGTCCATTTGAGTATGCCGAAAGAGTACATCAAAACCGGCATGACCCAACTGTTGAAGGCGCGCACCTTATTGCCGCCCGACAAAAGGCTATTTAATACCTTTTTCAGGCGGCCAAAGAAACGCTCCTTCAGCAGTTGCTTCATGTCAGAACTGTTGATGCCCAACGCTTCCGACATACCCAAATACTTGTAAGTTTCGGTCGAGGAGAGGTGTCTAAGGTGTATGGAATCAGAGAGTTGAATTCCCTCGGATTCCATAATCTCCCCTTGCTTTACATGCATGACTGCACATTTTTCCACACCAAATTCCATCCTGATGGAGTTACTGAAGTTTTCAGTTACCTTCAGTAGCTCCGTCAGTTGGAATTTATTGGGGGTAAAGAGTTTCAGATCATCCATGTAAAGGAGGTGAGATATGACCTGACCACCTCTTCTCAACCGATAGCCCAGTCCTGAATCCTCCAGCAGTGTACTTAGAGGATTCAGGGCTAAGCAAAACCAAAGTGGGCTCAAACTGTCGCCCTGAAATATCCCCCGCTTAATCCATACAGGTTCATCATCCCCCTGAATCGGTCGACATCCTGGATATCGAAGGACTGTCTTCCATTGCCCCATACATGACTCAAGGAAGGTGCATAGAGTTGCATCTATTTTGTACAACTCCAGCACCCTCATGAGCCATGTATGTGGTACAGAGTCGTAGGCCTTCTTGTAGTCTATCCAGCATGTGGACAGATCCTTGCGGGATCGATGAACCTGCTGGCTTATGGCCATGTCAATGAGGAGTAGCTCCTTAGTGCCGCGAGACCCATTCCTACATCCATTCTGAGAGGTAGACATTATTGAGTTATCTTCAATGTGTTTATAAATTTTTGCTCTCAGGATGGATGTAAGAAGTTTATAAACCGTTGATAAGCAAGTTATTGGTCTATAATTCTTAGGTTCCGCGGGACTACCTGTCTTATGGAGCAGGTGGGTAATTCCTGTTGTTAAAAACTGTGGAAGCGACCCAGACTCTAAGCATGACTGGAATTGAGATGCCAGAAACGCGTGTGAGCTGCTATACCATTTTAGCCAGAAGTTATGCAGTCCGTCCGGTCCCGGAGACTTCCAGTTCGGTAGCGGACGAACTGCTTTGGCTACATCAAATGGACTAATTATTACTTTTTCCATTTCTGGTATAGCTTCACACACGCGCTCGACATCACGCATCCAGCCACCCTCAGTGTGACAGACGGGTACCGACCAGATGTTTCGCCAGAATGTACTCGTGGCGACATCATCCGGGCGGCACACGTCAGTCAAACTTTGTTCAGGTCGCTCCCAAGTTCTGTATACCCACCTCTCATCACTCTGGAACATGCGATTCTGCGAGTACCGGTCAACCCGCCGCTTATACCGCCGAATACGGCTGGCCCATGCACAAACTTTCTGTTTCAGGAAGTCGATGCGCTCCGTGACACGGGACATGTATTCTCGAGGACTGATTCCAGTCCCCGAAAATGCCCGCCTCACGAAGCGCATCACACGTGGTCGTGTGTTGCCCTCCCTGAAACAGCATAGTTTGCCGATGAGTACCCTAGCCCCATCGATACGCCGTTCGATCCTGCACTGCCAGGCTGGCACGGCAGGCTTTGGCCGCATAGCTTCCTTTGGAAACTTAACTTTGGCCAAACGACATGCCGCAACAGCCCCGCAATACAGGATTGAGTGCGTATCAACAAGGTTCTCGCTGCTTTCAAAGATGTTCTTAAGCAGCGAGTCCAAGGCACACACCAGCGCCCTATTCTTCTTGTGCATAGGCAACCGTGGTAATCGGGGCCTAAGTTCAGTCGGTGTTGACCTATACTCGCGAAGCGCATCCTCCAGAGCGCTCCTCAATCTTTCGTTGCACTGGCTACTTACTGTGGCAACCCTATCATCTGCCTCATCGTTAACAAGATTGGACCGCGGCGGGATCACAATAGTGGCTGGCGGTGCCGCGGTCTGTGTCGGGGTTGAGACGATTTGGTTGCTCAGTACTTCTGAGCGCAGCCTATCAAGTGCGGCGTCATCTAACCTGTGATTACGCTGGATGACCCGCACCTGATCCGACAATCGTTGGGCCGAGACGTTTACGGTTGGTTCTAGGTCCTGAAACAGAGACAGCATCCTAACACGGTACGCAGTGAGGTTAGTTCCCCCCTCTGTAGACCCGTAATATGCGCGCATGACGTTCTCATTCATACTTTGAGTCCATTTCATGCGCTGCACACAACCACCGGCAGCGGGGACCCGGCTCGGGGCCGGTTGGCTCCTAGATCCCAAGCTCCTCGGTGGCCGGCCTCTCCCCTGCCGACGTACAGGTGTTGGCGACGTCGGCGGGGAAAAATACTCGTCGCTCGAGCTCGACGCAACTGCAGCCGCTGATGACACTGGTGATCCGAGGTCCGGCGGCGGCGAGGCGGAGCTGAGCGACGAGTCCGGGGGTGGATGGCGTGCGCGATAGGCAGCTGCTCTCGTCAACATTATATATTTATTCCTTTACACTTTTTCATTGTTAAAATTAATTGTTTGGTTGACGTCTGTCAGTGACGACGTCAACTGGTTTCTTATAATTTACTGAATTTTTATTGAATTTGTTGTGGATTTATCAAACTGTATTTTTTAAATGGGTATTTTATAGTTGGTTTCTGTTGCTGTATATTTTTCTAAGATTGGTGGTTGTATGAATTTGTAGGAATTAAATAAACAGTGCAGGAAAAAATTAGACATGTTGACATTTTGGGGTTGCCAACGTATTATTATTATTATTATTATTCTGCGAGTAATGTGCCCTGCCTACTGCCACTTAAGTTTGGCAATTCTTCGGGCTATGTCGGTAACCCTGGTTCTCTTGCGGATATAATCATTTCTGATTCGATCACGCAAGGAAACTGCGAGCATAGCCCTCTCCATTGCCCTTTGAGTGACTGTAAGCTTTCTAATTAGGCCCATTGTGCGACCACGTCTCAGAGCCATATGTCATCACTGGCAACCATCGACTATACAGCCTCTAGACGCCTAAAGCTTGATCGAATACATCAAAATAATTCTGTCAACTAGCTGAGGTATGAGGCACGGGACGACTGCGCTCTGATTGGTCCTTACCAACGTCATTTCGCCGAACTAGGGATGGGAGAGGTTTAAATAAAACCACGAAGGTATCAATATTTTTTTAAATTGTTAGTGTACTTAATATTTTTATTTATTAATGTTAGCTACTTTTATTATTAATTGTACAGTAATAACATAAAATGAAAAAACTAAAAACAAAATTCTAAAGATAACATATATTTTCGGCGGTTGTTTCATAATATTAAATATTAGTAAAAAAAACGATCGATAGAAAAAATACCTAAATTCTAAAATCAAAATAATTGTCTATAAAATACAAAAATCAGTCTACAATATTTACACTGCTGGAACAGAGGCCTTTTCTCCGTAAGAGAAAAAAATTCTAAGAGAATTCACCTATTTTTTGTGCAATAAAAATCACCACTATACTAATCATTTTCAACCACTATACAAATCAATATTCGTTTCACAATTAATTTAACAAATAATAAACTATTTAATTTAATGTCTCTTTTTGTATAATTGTATGTAGGTTTTTAGTTTTATCCATAACAGATTTGGTCATAGAATATGGTGCATCACTAGTTTTGCGTACCAAATTATAGAGGAAAAGAGATAGATAAAAAAGTACATTAAAAAGAAAGAGACGAAAACACAAAAGACATCAACGAGCGCGACAAAATTTGTGCTGTTGCAGTTTACACCTACAATAATGACCAGTACAAAATGAACTCCGATAAATAATATCAGAAAATAAATCTGATTATGATTATGTAACTATTAACTTACCGATGAAATGTTAAGCCATTTTTCGGGAAACTCGAGTTCTGGCTGTTGTTACCACACCAACGTACGCTACAAGGGGCCATTATAATATTTATTTTACCAATTTGTAATTGCCTGACGCGGCAGTGTTTACGGCTCACGGAAGTGGTCGCTACTAATTCGAAATTATCGAGTGGCGACCTATATTACCAGTATATGATTATTTTAGTCATATGTGTTGACAGACATCGCTCGCCTGTTGTTAGGCGTCTAGAGGCTGTATAGTCGATGCTGGCAACACACACTGGTCATAGACTTTCGTCTTGAGACACTGTGGTAAGTTGGACGAGAAGATACCGCGCAACTTCCCGAACGCTGCCCAGCCGAGTCCGATTCGACGGTTGACCTCTTTCTCGAAGCTACAAGCTGTTAGTACAGCAAGCAATTATTGATAAATAAATAAATAATAAATACAAACTATTTGCAGCTAGATGTTGCCAGGCAACACTGCTGTAATATATTCTTCTTTCAAGTATATTTCATAAAAAATAAATTTTATTAAAAAATAATATGACTCGGTACAGATTTTAGCAATGGGATCTCTTACTATGATGGTCCCCATTTTATTAAGTGGATGCATTGCATGAGTGCATGCACGTAGGTAAAAACAAATAAATATTGCAACTGTATGTAGGTACTTGTTTGGCAACAACCTCCACTTGACTGAATTGTTTATTAGTATAATTTGCAAGGAGCATAGGTATATGATTATATTTTAGTGGGTTCGTAAATCAACTTAAATTAGTTAAAACAAAAAACTCTTATTCGAATTAATATACTTCTGAAGGAACAAGCCGAGTGAGAAACGACTTCGATTCAAGAATCTATTGAGCATAATTACTATATTTAACTTGGTACACTTATGTAGCTTTTTGCCCCCAAAGTCAATGAGGTTGTATAAAAAGCCAATAAAGGTTAAGTTACCTAACTGCAAACAAACCAATCATGTCAGAGTAATTAAAGATTGATCTTTGAGACCGTTTGATCTACTTGATTTGAAGCTACTTTTTGTTTTAGCACGTCGGAGTGTGTCCATTAATTAAATTCTATCAAACTTGCTCTACCAGAGTAGATAAATTGCAAATAAAACATGGACTTATGTTTTTAATTGTGTTTCGTCTAGTCGTAGATAAGGACCAAACACTTAGTTTAGCTTTTGACAATATTCGTGCGTTCAATTAGTAAGCTGTTCCAATCTAATAAAAAACCGGCCAAGTGCGCGTCGGAGGGTTCCGTACCAAACCGCAAATTCAAGTTGGTTTTAATAGCGAAAATTGGCCAAGTGCGTGGCGGACTCGCACACCGAGAGTTCGGTACAAACAGCTACATTCACCAACATAATTAGGTAAAGTACTGAAGTTCATAAACAATGAAAGCACCGAACATTGCTCTAACGAAAAGATTTTTTTTACTTTTCCAAGTACATTTTATAAGTTAGTCGACTATTTACTCGTGAACGCTATTTCCCCGTGGTAGAGCAGTAAGCATGAGCATTTATCCAAGCTTAAAAAAAAGGGACACACACTTGAATCTAACAAAAATTAGCAATGTAAAGCTAAATTTTACGCAAACGGATCGCTGAATCGAAAAATGGTTTTCACAGACCCGTAATATTTTTGAATGGCCTATCCAACGATACTCCATATCATGGAAAAAAAAAAACAAAGTGTACAGAAGACAAACGATTTAAATTTTTTTTCGTCATTTTATTTGACCACTTTATCGGCGTGATTAATATGTATATCCATGCCAAATTATAGCTTTCTTAGAGTCTTTGAGTTAAGCTGCGGACGGACAGACGGACATGGTAAAATTATAAGGGTTCCTTGTTGACTACGGAACCCTAAAATTGAGGGTATTTCAAAGAAAAAAACAGTTTTATCAATATATTGGTATTTAGGTTAGTAAAATAGGTATACGTAATAATAAACATTATCAACAAATTTGAAGTTCGTAATGGTCAATGGGAAGTTAAAAAAATCTTCGGAACAAAATTTTGTAAAAAAGCTGACTTTGGTGGCTTCTCATTCCTTTGTTTGTCATATTTTCAAAACAAAATGTGAATGTGTTGGTACAGTATTCAGGGTCTTTACATATTTTTTTTGTGAAGCTAAAAATTCTTCGGCACAAAATTTTGTAAAAAAAGCTGACTTTGGTGGCTTCTCATTCCTTTGTTTCTGTCAAGTATAGTATTTATCTAATCAACGAACTCTACACAACGATACCCCACACGTAATATTTTTCGCACCTCCCCGCTTTGACAATTTGTATGGCTTGCTTGTACCATGAAAATTTATAGACTGTAGCTCGAACCGTTAGGCTGTAAAACCTATGTGTCGAAACCTACGACGGACAGACAGACGGACACGTGAGTGTCAGCAATGGCTCCGTTTGGACACTTCAGGTACGGAACCCAAAAAAATGGTTTTCGTTTAAAAGTGGACAGTGTAATTTTGATCTATTTGTAAAAAAAATATCAGTAGAGCCTGATTTGAGAGAATGGATCTATATAAATAGTGTTACCATTTATTTTAGCTAAGAAAAGTTTATTTTGAAATGGCTTGAGGCAAGGCACGATAATACCTAAGCAATCTAAGAATACGCGTTATAACAAAATCGCCTAACGTTTAAGAAGAGATGAAGACAAAAGAATTTACTTCTAATGTGTTAATGAACTTGGCTCAAAGTTAATCTCTACCAATATTATAAAGAGGATTTTTTTTTGTTTGTTTGTTTGTACCGAATAGAAAAGAAAGAAAGAAAGAAAAATGTTTTTAATTGTCACAAAACGACATACAATATAAAAACATGCTTATGCTAAACCCTTAACAGTAGTAGTAGTACTTAAAGTAAGTTAGTAAAAACGCGAAATAAATAAAACAACAAGAACATTTACTACCTACATTTTGAAAAACTACTGGACCGATTTAAAAAATTCTTTCACCATTAGAAAGCTACATTATTCCTAAGTGACATGGTCGTTTGGGGGTGGTCCACGGGAGCGAAGCCGCGGGGAACAGCTAGTTTAAAATAAATTGAGACTTTCCTATAAGACACATTGGCTTTACTTAGGAGTCATCTATTAGTCCCCTATCTTTACTTAAAGCTCTTCGAACTATGTTATGTGTTTCATACTGAAATATATATATTCTAGCTATCTAAAACGTAAAGGTGAAATGGGAGTTTTACATCATTTATTATTTTAGGTCGAACTACTTATTTATTACACTGTAAAAATGAGATCTAAAATAAAATTATTACCTGGTAAAGAACTGGGTTTACCGACAATGCTTCATGATTAAGCAAGCCGAAGTTGCAGTAGCCTGGACATGCCAGCCTTAGGACGGATGGCCGGTGGAGAGAATCTTGGAGTGGATACCGTGTATCGGCAGGCGTTGTATGGGATGCCCCTCAGCTATCTGTTATCCATATGGATTGACGACCTTCAAAATATGTCTGGAATGGACTGATTTTTATATGTTTTTTTATTAGTAATAGGCTTGCGCTTGACTACTATCTCACCTGATGGTAAGCGATGATGTGGTCGACGATGGAGCACGCTTGACTAGAAGAAACCTATACACTCTTGACTTAAAGACTCCCAAGTTGGGAAATTACAGCCTCTGGCAGGGGATTCCACTCTTTTGTTTTGCGTATAATAAAAGTATTCCCAAAAATTGCGAATGCGTAGCTTGTGAGAGTAACATGTCCAACAGTAGACTGCAGTAGGAATTTATTGATGCTTGATATGAAAACAATAATCAACTATACAAATACTTCTAGACTAATATTATAAAGAAGTAAAGTTTGTGCATTCTTTTGTATGAAGTAATCTTTTGACTTACTGAACCAATTTTGAAAATTCATTCACCAGTAGAAAGTTACATTATTTCTGAATGACATAGGCTATTTTTATCCCGAAAAAATATCGGGTCCTGCTGGGTAAGTCACGAGAGCGAAGCCGCGGGAAAAAAGCTAGTATGTAAATAAAATCAATTGTCGTGTCTCGCAAAAACTTGTCAATGGTTTGACTAATTTGAACAAACTTTTTTTTATTTTATTCAAGTCCACAGAGTCGACATTGGAACTACTTAGGTCACAGAACAAAAAAAACGCCTGTGACTTAGGTGCATTTCGTAAAATGCTCGGTTCTTTATAAAGGTTTTAGTTAAGAGCCTACATACGCTTTAGTGCCGTAAAACGGTAACTTTTTAAAGCATACTCCTTAGTAACGGCTAGGTTAAAAGGTTTGAAAAAAAAAAAAAAAAAATCATGTACATAATTTTTAACACAAGGATTTTTCGTGTAACTCATAGTTTTGCTTTAAAAAAAACTTTTGGAAACTCCGCCAAAACGACTTGGATGTTTAAAAATATTTTTACACAGAAATATTGATGGCTAGAATTTCTTCATAACTAACATAGCATATGAAAATCAAATAATATTTTGCAAAAAAAACTGTTTAAAAGGAGGTTCAATATTGATATTTTGAAATCGAGCGGGCGCACGGCCAGTACTGCGTTAACATTGGGGCGTATATATCGCCTTAAGAAACTTTTAGTAGTTTGTTAGAGCTCGTGAGGGTCGTCTAATAGTCATAAAATAAGTTATAAGATACTCTCTAGGATGTTTATAAGAGCACTCAGTACACATACTAACTCAATGAAAAGTTAAATATTATATTTGAAAGATATTGGTTTCAGGAAATAAAACTATCAGGTTCTGTTACCCCATTTGTTTGTCATTCAGAAGGAATAAAAGATATTGTGTATCAGTACATATGGAGCGATAAGGAAACAATTTCCGGAGATACACTCTGATAGTGTGATACACAGACACACAGATAAAGTCATAATAAATGAGTAAACAACATTTTCCTTGTTTACTTTGTCGGTATTATTGCATATGTTGAGGTATAATAAATTATTTTGTATGTCAGTAGGATTAGGATTATAGTAGGATTATTTGTCGAATGTTCGAAATCTTCTGATTTATTTTGCTCCCGCAGGGAGGTGGACAGGTGAATCAATGCGAATACACTTTTATCGCAATAAACTCTCGCGCATGACTGTGGCAGCCTTAAAAAAACTTCACCTAGGTACAAATTCCTGAAACTTTAACGAAGCTTGCTTTAAAATTGTTTACTTTGTAACAGTTTCAGACAAAGCTATGACTGAGGATATAAAATAAACAGCGTTATATGTAACTTTTTCATATTTAATTTTTCAGACATGTGAGGAAACAAAACGTATAAAAGGGGTAACTTTGTAGAAACGTTTGGAGCAGAATTTCTCAAGACAAATAATTAAACTACTTACACATTTAGGGTTGCTTTTCCAATAGAAATGTGCAAGATAGTAAGGTGGTGCGCGAGGGGGTGCTTGGACAGGAAACCTCCCCGTGTGCCCGTGGGCTGGAGTTCCCTTTTGGATGCGTCCGGGGGGAAGACCAGTCTCCGGGACGGTGCACCCTGGGGTACGGGCAATGACTCCCCATTAGGTACTATGTACCTAAGAGGTCTCGTTGTCCGTATGCCAATATCCTGTCAGAGAGGTTGGAGGTCGGCAGAACGCTCCAACGTGTGTCCCTCTGCGCTCTAAGCAGAGACGCACAGCGGCGAAGTAAGAGCGGGCTCGTTGTGCACTAACCCTGCCGCCGGGCAGGCAGGAGGAAGTATTGCTCCTTCTTCTGCCACCGCTAGTCTCGTAGCCCCGAAGATAGTCACGGTCATGTCTCTGACTGTTGACGGGGGTCGAGGGTCTTGGCTTAACCGCCCGGGTCGCGAGGAAGAAAACCTCTATAAAAAATCACCCCAAATCTCCAAGCGGCGGCGCACCGTGAGGGAGGTTGATAGCTTGACTAATGGGTAGCTAAATTAGTCTCTAGTGCGAACCACTAGAATTTGAGATACAAAAGGTTATTTACTCGTGGGAACAGAATGGAAAATTTTAAAAACTTAAACAAAACCGATGAAGAGGTGAGGAGTGATGCAGGGTCGGAGTCTGACGCCGCATCTGGCGCATAGGGCTCACAGAGCTCGGAGTGCGAAGAGGTGGGGGCTGCTGCGAAGAACCTAAGGTTAGAAAGAAAAGAAAGAAAGAAAAATTGTTTATTCTGCACAAACTAAACGCACAATACAAAATAAAGGGTGGCATTCACTATAGGTTCTTCCGGAAGCGCCCCAAATCGGGGGATGGCCTGGGCTCGCCCTCTGATGAAGAGCTGGCCTCGGCCCGGAAGATCCTAACCAGTAAGCGGGGTGGTGGCCGAGATAGAGGAGTAGGGAGAGGGCTCACCGCCCAGGAGGCTGCCCAGCGAGCCGAGAGGCTTGCCGCAGAGGGGCGCCACCCCGGATTGACTAGCCGCAAGGCTGTCCTTTCGGGTTCTTCTGGCGGTGAACTGGCCTCCGAGCCGGATTTAGATTCGGGAGCCGCAATCCAAGATGTGGCCTTGAAGAGGAATAAGTCCTCTAAAGACAAGGCCATATCGGCGGCCACGGCCTCTATTATGGCAGCAGCGGAGGCAAATCATGTCGGGCCTCTGTCAGATGGAATATCCGAAATGTGGGCGGAGGTTTCCCGCTTGAAAACTGAAATGGAGCTTCTCCAAAAGGAGAACGAGAAGCTCCGAGCGGACTTGGCTGGGCTCCAAGGAGCCACTCCCCGAGTGATGCCACAGGGGGGGGGCGCAACATGGGCAAGGCCAGCCCTTGCCTGCAGAAGACCGGGTTCTGAACCTAGTGCGGCAGGAGCTGGCTGCCTTCCAAAGTCGGTTTTCTGCTCTGGAGGCCATTGTCCTGCGCCCCCTACTAGCTGCGAGCCTGTGCCCTAGGCCAGCGGAAGGTGGCCTCGTTTGCCGCCGCCGCGGCTGCCGCGGCCAAACCGGGATCGTCGGAACAGGCTGATCGCGGGATCATGCCGGAAACCGCAAGGTCGGCCCCAGGGAAACCAGGAAAATCGGCATCCAAAGAGAGCGGAGCGGCTTCACAGGCAGCGAGGGCCCCAGCCCGGGTGGCGGGTCGGGCGCCCCAATCTCTGTCGTCTTCTGAAACTTCTACGGCCGACGCCGAATGGCAAGTGGCCGGGATGAAGAAGAAGGCGAGCAAGGCAGCAAGGGCGGCCAAAAGAAAGGAGAGGCGAAAGCGGCGCAAGGAGCGAAGCATCGCGGCCAGGCTCCACGCCCCAAAATCCGCAGCTGTAGTGATTACACTACAGCCGGAAGCGGCAAAGAAGGGCGTGTCCTACCGCGAAGTGCTCGCCAAACATGTCGGTCGATTAACATTGCTGTGGTCGCTGAGCCGTACTTTGTCCCACCCAGGGACGACTGGGTGGAGGACCTGAGCGGCTCAGTGACCCTAATTTCGTCGGCCGCCGCCGGCACCCCGTCCCTCGAGGATGTCAAGAGGGGACAGGGTTGCGTGGCAGCACGGTTCGGGGAGATTGCCGTGGTGGGGGTATACTTCTCCCCGAACCGAACTCTCACCGAGTTCCACAACTCCCTTGCGGAGTTGAAAATCGTCGTCGTTGAGTACCGCTCCCTCCCTGTGCTCGTCCTCGGGGACTTCAATGCCAAGAATGTAGCTTGGGGTTCCCGGTATACGGACACACGGGGCAGGATGGTGGAGGACTGGGCTCTGGAGACAGGCCTGGTCGTCCTCTACAGGGGTTCTGTCCCCACGTGTGTGCGGATGCAGGGCGAATCGGTGATGGATATTTCATTCGCCAGCCCCGCTCTGTCACCGCGTGTCGTCGATTGGCGCGTTATGGAGGAGGTGGAGACCTATTCCGACCACCGGTATATCCGGTTCGACGTCTCCGTCCAGACCTCGAGCGCGCCAGCCAGACAGACCCCGAGTGGTCCGCGGTGGGCGCTGAAACAGCTGGACTGGGAGCTCCTCCTGGAGGCCTCGATCGTGCAGGCCTGGGTGTCATCACCGGACAGGCCTGCTGACATCAACGACGAGGCGGAGTGGTTCCGGGAGGCCATGTCCGAAATATGTGACGTGGCAATGCCCTGGATCCAGCCAGGACGCGCCCGGCGCCAGGTGTACTGGTGGTCGCCGGAGCTTACGGCTCTGCGCCAGGCGTCTAGCGACTAAGGGGGCTCCTTAGCGCATGCTTGGAGAGGGGCCAGTTCCCACTTCGCTGGAAGACGGGGAAACTGGTCCTCATTAAGAAGCCGGGGCGCCCAGCGGACTCTCCGTCCGCTTACCGGCCCATAGTGCTGCTTGATGAGGTGGGCAAGCTCTTTGAAAGAGTTATTGCAGACCGCCTCGTCAGGCAGCTAGTGCGGGTGGGGCCGGATCTGGCGGAGAGCCAGTTTGGCTTCCGCAGAGGGCGCTCTACGGTGGACGCCATCATGCGCGTGCGAGCCCTTACGACGGGGGATGCAGTTGCCCGGGGTGGGGTCGTCTTGGCGGTGTCTCTAGACATCGCCAATGCCTTCAACGTCCTGCCCTGGAGTTGCATCAGGGAGGCACTTGGGTATCATCGGGTGCCGCCTTACCTCTGTCGCGTGGTCGAGGCATATTTGACGGACAGGGCCGTCATCTACCCCGGTCACCAGGGAGAGTGGAACCGGCGAGAGATGTCGTGCGGTGTCCCACAGGGATCGGTATTGGGGCCGCATCTGTGGGACATCGGGTACGACTGGGTGCTGCGCGCCGACCTCCCTAGGGGCGTCAGCGTAATCTGCTACGCTGACGACACGCTGGTCCTGGCGAAGGGGAGGTCGCACCAGGCGGCAGCCGATTTCCCTCGATTTCTCCAGGATCCCATCACCAGATCCTGACCTGATTGCTGTGGACAACCTGAGAAGTATACCCTTTCGAACAAAAGAAGAATTTTCTAAATCGGTCCAGGTGTCTTTGAGTAATCGGGGAACATCCAATAAAAAAAGAAGCCGGCGAATTGAGAACCTGCTCCTTTTTTGAAGTCTGTTAAAAATATATCGCGAGTGGGTTATCTGAAAAAATCCTGTCAAGTCTTAATTAAACATTCAAAAATTCATTCGATGAGTTAAGATAAACCAAGTAAAAACAGCAACGCGGCTTTTTTTTTTGAAACAACTACTTATATACTTAATTTTATGTGAAAGAAGCTAAAGACAACTGTGTCCCAGTTTTGAAGTATTGGGGTAAACATAGGTACACTGGCAATATTCGAACAGTTAAGATAAACGAAATAACAAACAATATTCGATGAGTTAAGATAAACGCAATGGGTTTTCTGAAATCTTAAGTTGTTAATTTTTTGTTATAGACGCTATGGTTATTATATCACCATATTAAGATAAACTCAAACCTAAATTATTCGATAAGCTTAATGGCGCATCCACACATGCCCGGCGGCACGGGCTGGCGGCCGTGCCGCCGGCATTTGCCGCATCTAAGCTCAAGCTCTCAAGCAAGCCGGCGGCATAAGCCGGCGGCATGTGTAGATGCGCCATAAGACAGACAGCATAACAAAAGGCAAATAGGCTAATGTTTTCTGAAAGGCATTCTTTTGTTCTTTATTTTATGCCATATATTTAGCTATCATTAATTGTATCCCACTTCCGAAATATTAAGGTGAGCGTATACTTACCATTTTTTTTTTTAATTAATTATAGTCGTCATCATATCATCATCTTCCTGCCCTTGTCCCATGTTACTTGGGGTCGACGCAACACGTTTCTTCTTCCATACCGCCCTATCCCCCACTACGCCATCACTGACTCCCTTTTCTTTCATATCACTCCTCACATTCATTCACAGTCCATCCATCTTTCCATTGGCCGTCCCCTCCCTCTCCATCCATCCAAATTTATATTCATAACTCTTTTAGTAACATGCGTTTCATCCCTCCTCATCGCGTGACCATACCAGGACAAACGGTTTCCTTTCAACTTTTCTGTCACTGGTGCCACTTTCAAACTTCCTCTAATATACTCATTTCTCACATAATCCAATCTCGTCACTCCGCACATCTATTTCAACATTCTCATCTCTGCTACATGCAATCTCTTTTCATCCATCTTTTTCACAGCCCAACATACTGATCCATACAGTACGACAGGTCTCATCACGGACTTGTAAATTTTCTTTCTTTAACTTAAGGGGCTTCCGTGGGTCGCAAGTTGTTCCAGTGATCTGTCACCATTTGATCATCCCAAGTTGATGCGGTACGTTACGTCTCGGTCTAGCTCGCCATCCCCATTGACAAGCGACCGTACCGAAGCGGTGTTCCAGCGAGAGCTATAGGCACGGAACTAGAGAGACGGCCAAAATCGCAGAACAAGTATTCTGATTTGGTTCTGTTTAATTTCAAGCCACCACACCTCCAATCTGCTCAAAACCATGTCATAGGAAAACAGCATACACCACTGTGAAGACACTTGCTATCGGCGTCTCCGTAACCTTGAGGACTGCAGATTTTCAACGCTGTGGGCTCTAGTGAACACAGGTCTGGATAAAATTATCTACACCTGTGTCTATCGCTCGCACAGCGGAGATCAGGCGACAACCAGGCTCACAAAGTACCTCAGTGAGATGGCTGATGCGGCACAGCAGCGGTACACTTCCACCCAATTAGTGTTACTGGGGGATTGTAATGACTACCACCAGGAGTAGGTCTTCTAATACCAGTGCACTTTCGCTTGCAGCTGGTCCAGGGGGCAACGAGGGTACCGGATGTTGATTCGCACACTGCCAATTGCTTGAATATTTTGCTGACAACTGAGCCAGACAGATACTCTGTGTCGATAACTTCACCTTTGGGTAGTGCCGACCATTGTCTGGTGAAGTCTGTGTCCATCTACTCCCCGCCCGATCCCAGCCCAAGAGGCACTTGGCGGCTTTGGCAGTACAGGTCAGCAGATTGGGATGGTATGCGATCTCTCTTTGCATGATATCCTTGGCAGCCTACTTGCTTTTCTTCGGATGATCCTTCGGCGTGCGCGGACGCAGTGACGGATGTGTTGCGTCAGGGAATAGAGTACTACATTCCATTCTCTGACGTACGAGTAACAATGTCCAGTGTTGACCGGCCATGGTTTGGCGCCGAATGTTAATGCGCCGACGCGCTTAAACATGAGGCATAGCTGGCATGGGTCGACGCTCGATCGCGCAAAACGAGTGACGTGGGTCAGAAGAAGAAGGCCTTCAACAGGGCTGCCAAGTCCTGCAAGATGGTGTTACGAAGGGCTCAGTTCGACCACATTGGCCGAATATGGACCAAACTTGCTTCTTACCCAGCTAGTAGTAAAGCGTTTTGGTCCCTGCCTAAGTCGGTCGAGTCGACTTCAGCCGTCCCACACTACCACCACTGCTGAAACCCGACGGGTCACTGGCCCACTCCGCTGAGGAAAAGGCATATTTATTTGCCTCTCTTTTTGCGGAATCTTGACGACTGAATCCTGGTGACGCGCGGCCCCCTCCTTATCCTGATGCATGCGAAACGAGTATGTCGGCCATCCGCATCCATCAAAAGGACGTCCGTAGGGTACTGCGCAACCTCGACGTGAACAAGGCTAGCGGCCCTGACGGAATACCAGCAATAGTTCTCAGAACTTGTGCGCCTGAACTGTCTCCGATCTTGACACGCCTATTCCACCTTTCGTATGAGACTGGTAAAGTGCCGAATGCTTGGAAGCTAGCTAACGTACAACCCGTGCCGTATACTATCATCACCGCTCCGACCCACTGGAGCCAGCAGAACTGTCCCGACTCACTGGGACATCATCACCGCTCCGAAATACTGGAGCCAGCAACACTATCCCGGCTCACTGGGATATCACCACCCCGACTCACTGGGGTACAACCGCATTCAGTTCCGACTCACCGCGAACTCTGCGACTTCCGGTCCCGACTCACGGGAACCAACCTTCCACCGGCCAGGCACGCATCACAAGATGTACGGAAGACTCAACCTGCTATCGACCTTCGGTCTCCAGAGGGGAGTGATGTAGCGACACCAACACTGCCACTTACGAACTAATGACATGACGTCATACATACAATAGTCCGACAATAACCGTTGGGCAGTTGCCCTGGCCAGACACTACACCCGTCTGGTCGGAGGATGCTCCCTTTTCTATGTAGGTTTGTGGAACTTTACACCCTGTTCCACATTACCTCCAAATGTCCTTTATCATCAGGAAGAGGTAAGGACTGAGGGCCAGCCCTTGGTGCAAGCCGTCTGCCACACCGAAGCTGCCCTGTAGTGCCCACTATAGACCGGACTTGGGTACTGCATAGACATTACTACATCGCTCGGATCGCTGCAACTGTACATACTGCCCAGGCACACCTTTCTTCTTAAGGGCTTACCACAAAACCTCATGAGGCATCTGGTCTTGACAAGATTTTTTCAGAAAACCCATTCGCGAAATATTTTTAACATATTAGATTTGATATATAATGCTTTTCATCCATTAAACATATGACTGAAGGTTGCTCCTTACCGGATCCCCTAGCATATTTCTGACGGACGGTTCCTAAGTTCGCTTCATAGCGAAAGATTTTCACTTTTTTTACACAGAACCTTAGGAGATAACATCATATAAGAACTCCTACTTGCACGATGCTTGCTCCCACAAGAAACTCACATAGCAAGTAAGATTACCTTTGAATGGCAGTTCAAACAAGTACCTACGCTATTTTCCATTAAAAAAACTTTTCTCATATCCTTATGCAGAAAGTTTGAAGGAAAAGTAAGGGATTTTTTATGCTAATTTCCAAGATAATATTAGCTTGTGCAGTTCAGTAGCAACTTCAGAGCCATAAATAGTTTCAGCTTGTAAACAAGGCTCTCTTTTTTACAGTTTAGTTTGATTAAAATTGAGGCTTGGAAATTATCGTCTCGTGGCAGCAAAGGTAATATGTATTTTGGTTTATAAAAATCTTAGGAAAATAAAAGAATATCCTATGTTTGTTTCACATCACATCACATCATCAGCCTATTAGCCCCACTGCTGGGACACAGGCCTCCTCTCTGTGAGAGGGAATGGGCCGTTATCCACCACGCGGGCCCAGTGCGGGTTGGTGGATGTCGCATGTCTTCGAATTATTGGTTCTAGGACATGCCGGTTTCCTCACGATGTTTTCCTTCACCATTTTGAGAGCAGTGGTGATGAAATAATTCACACAAAGTAAAGCGCCTGCCTGGGCTCGAACCCACGACCTACAACTTGTAAGTCGCGGCCGATACCAGTGGGCCACCACTGCTCTATTTATTTATATTTGTTTACAGACACATATATAAAGTAGGGAAAAAGTACATTTACTAGACACTCCTAAGGATATTGCTCGAGGCGGAAACAATATGCTAGGGGTTTGATGACAGCCATCGTGATATGGGGTAAGTCTATAAACCACAAAACATGTTTTGTCCTGTATTTTTACAACGTACATAGAATGGAAAACAAACAAGCCTTGGTTGATTTTTTCGAAGGTTACATTTCGTAGACTTATGAAGTCTAGAACGTGACGTAACGTATAGTTGATTTGACTTTTATATCACTATCAAATTTTTTTTATCATTAGGTTGGTATAAATCAGCTGTATAATAACTCGACAAAATAGGGAATCACACAAAGAGAATGACAAAATAGGGAACGAAACTTTTTTTTTTTAACTTAAAAAAAATCTACGGTTCTAAATTCGACTGGTCTGCTTGACAGATATAAAAACATTTTGGATGGGGAAAAAAATTGACACTATCTATCTATGGTAACGAAAATATTAAAATTTTCGGTGATGGATATCTAAAACAGAAACTTTATCAAAAACGAGCTTCCTCATTAAACACTGGAACAAAAATAAAAGTTCGTGTAACACCTGCGAAGTTGAGAATAATTAATAATGACAGGGACAGAAGCGATTCTGAACAACTTCTAACATAATTATAGTTGAACGGGAAACTTTTTGAGCTGAGTGTAATTACAAGAGTGTTCTTTTCAGATTAGATTTGTATTTATTTATTTAGGACATCCAACGAACAATGAAAATACAATGACTATGAAATAAAGTATCGATTATTGCACGGCCTTCAAATATAGGAGGCCACAGCATGTGTCTAAATATTAATCAATTATGCTAAAACTAAAATTAAAATATTTTGATGTTTTATTCATGCTTCTAGTACGTTTCTAATATTGATAATTTATTTTAATAGTATTTTCAGCCTGTTCGGTCAGGTTGCAAAATAAATAAATGTTGCAAACCCACTTAAAAAGTATAGTTATCGTATCAAATTAAAAATAGAGTGTGCAAAGGTATTTCCTCTCGAAAATTTCACACGTGCAACTAAATGTCAAGAGGTGTTTACTTTATACATTATATTATATATGTATATGTTGTATACTATATATATATTACATTCTGACATCGCCCGCGTGCAATTTATCTCAAGGGAACATGCCGCCCGGATTAAAAGTATCCTCCGATCTTAATTCAAATAGTCAGAGAGACAGACAGAGTTCATTTTCCATTTATTTAAAACTAGCGATCCGGCCTGGATTGCACGGGACAATTAGGGTGCGGACACGAAGTCAGCGGGCGGGGGACGGCGCGGCACCGCATGGAGGACGCCGCTCCCCGCGCCGTTACTTTCGAGGCCGTGTTCGCGGCCTACTTGTACTAATATCTGAGCCTAAAGTATGTGAAAAACTTTCCTCGTATATCGCTCTTTCTATTAGCATATCAAAATCCGTTGCGTGGCTTAGAAGAAGTTAGCGGATAAACAGAAATGAAGCCGACAAACGCGGACAACGACTTTGTTTAATAATATTTAAAGATATTAGTTAATAATTAATTTATTAAATAATATCTCTAATGATAATAAATAATATTTTAAGTATAGGTATTATTTATACACAAAAAGATTAGCTATTTTCGTTCAGTAAAACTAATTATTAATAGTCTTAATGAAAACAACAACCCCCGACACATTATTATTTTAAAAACGCCCAACATATTTTTATTTCGTGCTTGGGTTTATATCCGTTTAGGAGCAATGATGCCACAGAAACATACACAAATTAACATAATACACAAACACACAGGTACACACGTCAAACTTAAAACACGTCTCTTTTTCCGTCGGGGGTAAAAAACTAGTTCAGTGCAGCGCCCTGTAAGTAAAGTGCCTTGCTGAAAATACCCGGTAAGTGGGCGCATGCAAAACTGCATCACCGCAACTATTTGCTACTATTTAAGTTGTGACGTAGTATGTAAGTACACTATATTCTGCTTGTGTGAGTGCATATAACACGTATCAATGCACCAAACCAGTGTTTACTCAGCGTTTGATATGTTTCATTTCTCCTAAAACCCCGTCCTATATGTATATATTATTGCAACCCTGCCACTTGCGGACATTTGTCAATCATGTGTGCATTTAGTCTATATCGCTCTTAGAGTGAGGTTCATCGAGTTGAAAACCTATTGAAAGAATATCATCATGTGTCAATCAAAAGTGCAGAATGAAGAGGTTTTCTTAAACCAGAACAGTGCCTTCGGCAGACAAATTCAGCCACGGTGGCGGTTCAAATTTAATTTATCCACAGTAAGCATTGTGCTTATGGTCATATATGTATGCTGTTGTTTCTCGGGGTCCCTATTTTTAACCGACTTACCAAAAAGGAGGAGGTTCTATGCTCGTTTTTTTTTTGTGATGTTCACCGATAATGATGTGATGTTAACCGAGTCAATTGTGGACCGATTTTGAATTATTTTTTTTTGTTTGAAAGAGGATGTTTTGTTTTAATTAGGTGAAGATCTGATGAAGAACTTCGGAGATATACAACAGAACTCTTCAATAAATGTCGGCAAATCTTT
The DNA here is from genome assembly GCA_948252205.1 of Orthosia incerta. Taxonomy (NCBI): domain Eukaryota; kingdom Metazoa; phylum Arthropoda; class Insecta; order Lepidoptera; family Noctuidae; genus Orthosia; species Orthosia incerta. The sequence continues at coordinate 20,618,206 of OX411753.1, read as the reverse complement.
CGGGATTGCTGCAATCGCATGTCTGTTCATTGTTTATACCATTTCATAGCATAACATCACGCCAGTACGCTCTTAAGGGGTACGCAGATCTCTCATTTCACCGGTTATGTTCAAGTTTCATAGGTAACAACCAACTTGCTTATTAGGTAGGTACAACCAAAAAGTGAAAAATAAAAAATCTTTTAAAAACTATTTTTTTGCAAAAAAGATTTTTTATTAAAATTATTTGCTACGACAAAATGTAGAAAACTGTTTCTTTTTTATCATTCTCAGAAATAAAATAATCCTATAACACAAATCTTTGATATTACGTGTATTCGGAAGACAATCAATGAATGGCATCAGAATACCATTCTTGGCAAAGGATATCTTGTTATTCAGTTACTGGGTTGTGAATATCGCTTCATGTAAAATTCTGGCTTTTTACATCCAATTTCACTGCTGAAGCTGAAACCAATATACTTGGAAAAAGGCTCGAAAGATTGAACGATTCATTTGAATCCTGTCATGTTTGTACGGGAAACTGGATACTGTCTGAAGGCACAATCACTATGTACACGTGTTGCTCCGTTAGTCAAATTAAACGCAGCTACAGCACTTGCATACATACGTCCAGTTCAATGCGGTTTCAATTAGTGCCCTGACACTGACACTTGTCACAATGTGCACGCAATTGGACCGATTGGCGGCCACGCTTGTAGGCCCGACTGTGTTCTACAAAGGTATATAAATCATAGGTCTGCTTACGGTGGTCGGTCTTACAGTGCATCGAGATTGAGAAAGAATCTGTCGCTATGGAGTGAATGATAGAGACAAAGCTCTATAAAGCCGAACCTTTTCTGAAACTCTATGAACCATACCCATTTGGGCCCTCCGTGCCCAAACAGGGACACCTAAAGCTTGTTTTATGTGTAGATTTGTCGGGGTCCCGGTTTAGGTACGACATACGCAAAAAGCTACTTGCTTAGCCCGCTAGAACATAATGTGGCAATACGCGCTCATTGATCTCGTTACCATGACCTCACGCGCAACGCGGCGGTCGGCGACTTCCACGAAAACATTGTTTACGACTTTAATTTCGGGTTGATACGTTAACAGCTACCTATTTTGGATTACTGACAGACGGCAGCAATCAAGGTTATTAAGAATTTCCAAACAGAGGAAGCCAATATTTTACTTACTTCTGAGAATCGAAACTGGAAAGTTCCGCCTGACTCATTATGGGATTTAGCTGGAAGTTCATATACCTCTGTCTAGTTTGATGGCTCGTGTTGCAGTGCCCGAGAAATTGGCTGCGTTTTAGGTTCGTTTCTAAGTAGAACAAATAGTTCTAGGTGTTAGTAAGATGATTTTTGTAAATGCACTTTTTTAGAGAGGAAACCCAACCTTGATCAATACAACTAGACCATATGAGATGATGAGAAGCACCAGTTTTCAAATAAAAAAATAATCATCAAAATCGGTTCGTAATTGGCAGAGTAATCGCGTAACAAACATACAAAAACACAGTCGAATTGAGAACCTCCTTCTTTTTGAACTTTGCAGTCTGTTGAAAATAAGGTTATACCTTTAGTACATCCATATTTCGCCAGTTATGATAGTTCCTATGTACTGTGAGGATTCCTCACCTATTTAGAGGCAACCTCATTGCTTATAGAATTAACATAGTATGGAAGAAATACTGGTCTTTAAAAGAAGTTATGAAAAACTCAGAAATACAAATAAAATCAAAAAAGAAAGTATTTAATATGTGTATTCTGCCGAGCATCACTTATGGGTGTCAAACATGGAGCTGCACAAATAAGGATATTAAAGTGTTAGAAACCTGCCAACATAGAATGGAAAGAAGTATACTTAACGTAAAATTAAAAGACAAAATAAGATTAACAACAATAAGGAAACATACCAAAGTCATAGATGTAAAAGACCAAATTAAACAACTGAAGTGGAAATGGGCAGGCCATTTAATAAGATCTAAGACAGAGAAATGGACTAAAGATGTGACAGAATGGTGTCCTACATACAAAACAAGAAGGAAAGGCAGACAGTATCGTAGATGGGAAGATGACATCAAAAAGGTGGCAGGGACGACTTGGACTAGAAAAGCAAGAGATCGATGTTCGTGGAGAGTACTTGGGGAGGCCTATGCTGGAAAGCAAGACAATCGAGAAACCGGTGTCGATTAAGAAAAAGTACATAAAAAAAAAATATATATATTAAACACTAATGTAATATTAATTAGAAATAAGTTAAAATGATAACTGTAAGATTGTTAATAAAGGCTTTTTATTATATTATTATTATTATCATTGCTTATAAAATTGGCAACAGACAACTATTTCGTTTTGGAAGGTGATTGAAATCGGAACACTAGGAAAATAATTGAAGATGTTATTGTTTAGCTTTGCTTGTGACTTCTGTACAAGCCGCGATGTTGCTAGCTTCAATATGAAGTACTCGCCCGCGGCTTCGCTCCCGTGGACCACCCCACAGGACCCATTTTCGGAATTAAAAAATAGCCTATGTCACTCAGGAATAATGTAGCTTTCTATTGCTGAAAGAAATTTTCAAATCGGTCCAGTAGTTTCGGAGCCTATTCGGTACAAACAAAAAAACTTTCCTCTTTATAATATTAGTAAAGATCAAAGTAATTTCTGCTTATTATTTTGAGCTCTCTGAGCTACCCCCTAACAGTACCTATAAAAGGAAGCAAACCTACTGCTATCAACTGGGCAAAATAAGACTGCAGGCTACTGCAAAATCTGATTGAAAATATTAATACTTTGCCTGACCTTGGAATAACTCAGGACCCAAGTGATCTGCTTAGTTGGAATACTGGTTACCAACTAGGCAGCCTGTACAAAACAATAGTAATTATACCATCTCGATGTTTGTACCAGCAAGGAAACTCATCAGCAAAAGTTTTCCGCTATGTGCTGGACGGGTCGGTCAACATCAATATGAGTTCTATTCTTAACCAACGTCAACTGACGTGAGTTTCAATTGCAATAGTTCAGGGCGACCGTTTATAGGTACCTACTACGAGGTTTAGGTAAATACCAACTTCTACCAGTACTAACTACAGTCGGTAACTATATTTATGTGAGCTTCAACTAATTAACTTGTGTGGGTTGTGGGTGACAAGCCTACGTTTAGAATGGAAGGCAAATATTCTAATTTAAATGCTGCATATTTTGTTGTGAGACTGCTGAAAGGGCTCAAACTTCACAGTGAATCCAGTTTTTGGAAAAATTGCAATAATATGGTAAATGACTAATGCAAATTAAACTTCAAAATATTTACTTGCCAGCTTCAAAAAACTCACGAACATCTTTGAATAACAAAAAGTTACCTATTCCATTCAAAACGAAATAGGGTTGGGAAAGCTAGAATAAATAGAGCCGAAAACATTAAACGGCCTTATTCTGGCTCCTCGTTTCACATCACACCACTTTGGTCTACATTACCGTGGTTATGTCACCGAAGTACGTCTCTAGTGGCAAAGGGTTGACCGGGCTATTCGTTTTATCTGACGTCATCTGCGAACATATCTGCAAATTTCCTAACCTAACCTACGTCGGTTTGACGAGTGGTGATATTTCGGGATTCGACTAGGTACTGTGTTTTCAAAGTTTTCGGCCAGTTCGTCGTGATTCAATCACGATCGTTGGCAGAAATTGATCCAATGGATTTAATTCGTTCGAAAACCTGTTCAAGTAGGCACTTGTACCCAAAACCTTTTTGTATTTTGAACAAGTTTTCGAATGTTTAGGATCAGTGACCCCAAAATAAAAAGATTTCAAATCCATGTTCGAAATAAACGCTGACTCAGGGCATATAAACAAAAACAGGCCAAGTGCGAGTCGGACTCGCGCACGAAGAGTTCCGCACCATTATCGCAAAAAACGGCAAAAAAAACACGTTTGTTGTGTGGAAAATAAATTAAGGGGGGCCCTTAATTTATTTTAATTTAATAATTATTATTTTTTGAAGTGAATATACTACTAAATATTCTGTGAATATTTCAAGCGTCTTATACCTGTTGCCGTTATTAATATCGAGCAAAAAACGGTAAAAAATCACGTTTGTTGTACTTATAGGAGCCCCCCTTAATTTATTTTATTTTAATTTAATTATTATTATTTTTTGAAGTGAATATTCAACTAATTATCTGTGAATATTTCAAGCGTCTACCTGTTGCCGTTATTAATATCGAGCAAAACCGGTAAAAAAATCACGTTTGTTGTATGTGAGCCCCCTTAAATATTAATTTTATTCTGTTTTTAGTATTTGTTGTTATAGCGGCAATAGAAATACATCATCTGTGAAAATTTCAACTGTCTAGCTATCACGGTTCATGAGATACAGCCTGGTGACAGACGGACAGACAGACAGACAGACAGACAGACGGATCGTGAAGTCTCAGTAATAGGGTCCCATTTTTACCCTTTGGGTACGGAACCCTAAAAACTAAGTGCAATATTTGATACCTAAGAAAACAAACAATTAAGATTTAATGACTGTCTCGACACAAACCAGTCGGCGTTGTATAAAGATCATGAATAAAAACTTAAAAAACCTGCAAGGTCAAATCGATTTGGGGTTTAAGTAACTAAAATAAATTCGGTGTAAAAACTAAAAAATCGATTTAAAAAATCAATATGAAGAAGATGAAGAATACCTGGGTTATCCCAATAACTCCGTTTTAGTATTTAACACGGCCAATATATGTGTATGACATTAACAACCAAACACCACCATACCAAACCATTCTCATTCATTGTATTTGTAGCAACTAACTCTGAGATAAGTTTTTGGTGCCTAAGTCCCCAGTCCTAAGTCCGTGGACCTAAGTCGTATACCTACAGAAACTTATAAGAAATAATAATAATTATATGAAGGTGTAAATTTAAAATATCTTTATTTTAACCACATTCATTCAGCTCCCAAACCCTTGTAGCATGCTCACAGAAATCAAAACTTATAGCCAAAATTTCGGGTACCAAAAGCCTGCCCCACATGCGAATCCAGTTTATTATAGGCCCGGCACAAGCTGTATTTGCTGCAAACTAAATTAATCGTTGCATACATGTCGTTAGAATTAAGATAGTCCACTAGTTCAGCAAGATTTAGTGGGCAGACGTCGGCAAGCGCTTTATTAGGTTCATATCGATCACTTGTTTATCACTACACACCATCTCGGGACGCAGATAAATTGCAACTATATTCCGTGTAGGCGCAATGGCGATTGAATACAGAAGTCCCGGTATATCATCGTACCCAATTATAAATTCTGGAATACTCTGCAGTATAGACAATAGGCCTGCGGAATCATTTACAATTTCGTGGATCTGAGCGATTGTGTTGATACACTGCTGTCATTCTGTGAACCGAGAGTGTTCATACATATGAGTAGATACAAGATCGATGATTTATCATAGGTAAGGTTGTGTGTAAGCCCGAACCAAGACTATATTTAGATAGATTAATACTCTGAAAATAACCATGTTTACGTCGCTATTTTTTTTTTGTAATATAAAACAGTTGTAACCGCAACTACAACATACATTTTCTTGACTCACCTTGTAATAAATTTCTCTGAAAAACTAAGTCAATTTGAATACATACATTATCCAGAGCTGTTTGTGTCTAATATTCATAATCATGACATTCCCTCAAACTTTTTCAATTTCTAGGCGTAGTGATAGCTAGTAGCTAACTTCATGAGTAAAAAGAACTTTATAATAATATTCTATCTACTCCCTAAGTTTTCAGGGAAGCACAGGGCCACAAAAAATAAAATAAAAATGTCTTCATGAAATAATAGGTTTCATGATAAATGGGTGAATCGTTTGCCTCATTTGGTTTAGAAATATCTTATGTTATGGAAATATAACCCGGTGTAGGGAAATGTATTGAGGGGCTCCGATTCTGAATACAAATACGCACTGTAATCTGGGTAATGTATATGTCATGGACCAAGTGATTAAACAGGGCACTATGTATAATGTCCGGGCTATATTTATAATATTGTCTGGTCATTATGAATATTGCTACGTAACGGTTGGGCAATCCGATAATTATGGTCAATGAATTAGTCCAAAAGCGGGCGAAGCGAGCTCAGAAGCTTAGGGCACCCCGACACGTATAGGTTAGGTTCGCTGCTGCTGCTTCTGCGCCCGTCATCGCCTTCATGTTACGTTACTTTAGTTAATCCCTGCAGACAGAAATAGGAGACTTTGATGCTGCAATAGTAATCGTACTTACCTATTCTATATTAAAGCCTATGTCAACATTAAAATAATAAAAAACCACATGTTTTTATTACCCGGCCCAATAAATAATGAACATTATTCAGAAAGCCCGGCCAATTTAATTATTTCTATAGTTTTTATCACATTGCCTACTCATATTGGGCATTTTTTAAATTGCTCCTTCCCGAATCCTTGGCATTATGAATAATGCCGTATTAATCACTTGGTCCATAACACATAAATTACACAGATTATATATATATACATTATATACGCTTTGAGCTAACAAAGTTTTTCAGTACGACGCTACTTTGGTCAGCAAGTATACTTGCATTCTTGTTCTTATATACATTTTTAAGTTTTAGTATTTTACAGAGTTTAACCTATCCACTGATAAGATTATAAGACTCGGCTTATTTTAACCTTGTTTATGAATTGGACAATAATGCATTATTCTTTCGTGGAGTGCTGTTGTCTCGACACAATTGCTATCATATAACCGGCTTAACTGTATCTAATGGGTGGCTCAGTGTCATTACATAATCGACGGTTACGCAAAAATCTTACAAGGAAAGGCATTTACATACAAATACAACACTCATTCGTTACATAAAAAATATATCCAATGCGGGCCATTCTCTCACCAGTGTAAACATTTGATCAAGATCGGAGCACAAACGGCAGACGTTTCGCACAGTGATTGTCAATTGAGTTGTCTAGTACGGTTAGGTACACACCGACAGTCTAACGGATGTAATCGACTGCCCTACCTAACCCGCTACTATCCTGGTACCTGAAGCCTACATTTTGCTGTTTGTTCTCCCGGATTTCTTATGTAACAGTGATTTATGTGGAACAATAGTATTGTCCATAGAAGCGCCTATTTGAGATAGTGAAAACTTACATACATAAGTACCAAGAGTATCAGCAGTGAGTGTTAGTGTATACTCAAAGAAATTGGCGACCTCGCTCGTGACAATTGTGTTTACATGGCTATGAAAGCTAAAATTTGTGTCAGCTTAATTTCGCGGCCACGACTATATTTAGCAATTGCGTCTCCACTCACTGCAAACGAGGCGTTCCGTGTTCTATGGTATTATACTGTTCTTAGCTATGCCGAAAGTCACGTAGAGCAATAACAATCAAAATAGCAAATAGGTACTAAAATAAGTGTAATATCGTTCTACTAATTAACCTAAACAATTTCGTCAGACCAAATATTTATGAAGGAGCTTCACTTAGGGTTCCTTCCTCCATCGGTGAACGTGTAATGTCAAAGGTCACATCAGTTACAAAGTTTCGATCGTTTCAACCCCTGCAACTTTTGTAATACGTCCTTTTTTATCCGACACGCCGAAAAATGCGGGATTAGTTGGCAAGTTACGTGTTATGAAGATGCCTTGTTTATATCTCCTTTGATTTGTGGTTGTTACATCTGGAAGTGGCTACAAACCAGCATAATTTATGGAGTACTAGGTTGGCTATATGTGTATCACAGGACTAACATGAATAACTTTTATAATATACCATGATTCAAAGTTCAACCGAATACTTCTGCTGTTGTGCATGAGCAATCACATGTAAATGCCATGACAGTCAAATATCTGCTAATAGGTACATTTTTAAATATTTGTTTTTATTCAGCTTTGAATTCCAATAAAATGAATGATGAAGCGAATGGGAAGCTGAGCGCAGAGTTTGCTGGTGGCGCAATGGTTGCTGTGAAATCATTTTTACTTTGTCTGCATCACGTATTTTTTGTTATTTTTTGTGTTAAGACCGGTCTACAATCGTTATTGATATCAAGTATTGTCCCTGGAAGCTTAGGGAATTGAGAGACGAACTAAAGAAATGAGGAGCAAGAATAAGTGGTAAGAAAACAGATCTTATTGAGAAGCAGACAAAGTAATATATATGTCAATGGAAGCAAACTTTTAAATAATAAAAATATTTTTCATCGGTGATATGTTTAGATTTGGCAATTTTTTTGTTGTATCGAGTTATTTCTTACTTGACTCATGGTAGGAAAATTTACAATAAATGAGAGAACATTACTTTAATGTGTTGGTATTGTTTACATTTTAGGTTAGAAGTTTTATTTTATTTTCGGCAATTTGATTGCTCTCAAGCTTCTTAAAGCCAAGCAAATGACATTCCTGCTGGAGTACTTTATCAATACGTTATTAGCTCCACTATATCGCCGAAGATTACCAAGCAACATAATCAGAGTTGCTTTGATAGGTACATAATATAACCTATAAATATGTATATCCTTTTTCCAGCTTTTTTAGGCTTGTATCTTTGGGCAACAAATGAACAACGGGGTTGGTACATCCTGGTACAGCACACAGAAGCATATTTCGAGAATATTTAAATTTACTGAATGATAATTAGAATTAATATATGTTTCGGGATATTTACCATGTATATTGAGTTTTTTTTTTGATATTAATTCTAATGATTGTGACCATGTCAGCTTAAAAACTTATATTACTGAATGATAGGTTACATTTTTTTTTTTTGCATTTGTTCCTGACGGAACAGGCTAAGGTCTGAGACCATGCTGCCTAGTCTTCAGTGAAATTTTAACATTCTTTGGTATGCATTAGAAGACGGATGTAACAGACTCTAATGTTTTATGGAGTATTTGGCAGCAAATTGTATTGAGTCAGCCTTCCCAGTAAGCTTAGCGGAGGTAGTCAATACTACAATAAAATTCTCCGCTCCACTATCCTGAGATCGCTTCTGTCAATAATTTCACATATTGTCCAGTTGCGTAGACAGTTGAGACACAAAACTACACCAATTTTATATCACAATATCCACTAGGAATCAATTTGCAAATAATATTAACCGCCGCTGAACTTCCCTCGAAAAAATCCCGCCAAAAACTCATGATAGGTTACAAAATGTATGGATTTGACAGCTTTCAATAGCTATAGCGACGATGCGCCACCTATCGTGAAAAAAAATGGCAGTTCACATCCCCATTAGCGTACTCAATAAAATATCTCCAAATCTCGTAGTCACACGAAATGAAACTACTGCACATCAACTTACATATTTCTCCAGGTGTTCACTTTGTTGTACAAATGAGCAACGTGCCCATTCGACCGTTAAAGGGAAACGATAGCTGCCCCTGCCCTGCCCCTTAGACAAGAGCCCACGCGATTCAGAGACGGGCAAACTTGACTACCAGTTCCCAGTTCTCTCCCCATTTCCCAGTAAACAAACAATATTCAACTGAACAAGCCCTATTATATTCCTTTGCAGATATTAGTTTGCTAAAGAAATTGTAGTTGAAAATACTCGAGCGGTTCTTTGTTTTGCATCTCCAAGAATGTTTTAATAGCTCATTTTAGTGATACTTAATAAGTTTGCCAAACAAATAATAGCTGTTTTCGTTTCGAATATTGAAACTTATTTGTTCTGTAAGGAAAATGTCGGGCTTGACTGATTGGCTTGCGTTGAGATATTGACGTGTTTCTGATGGATCGTGTGTTCCATTCCAAGTTCTTATACTGATGCAGATAAAATTTTGACATATTTATATGTTAGGTACATAAAAATGGTGATGTGTTTTATTTATTAGAATAAAATAAATTACCCTACACTATTTGTCAAAGGTCGAACTAAAACAAAGGGACTAAAAACTGAGTGTTTTGCTGAAACTAATTAACTCATGAGCGTCTACTAAACAAACCTAGAGAAAATCTTTTTTTAGTCAACTCTGTGGATCTGTGCTTTAATGTCTTTGATAATGTTTACTTAAATTGCCTAAACAATGTTTTCTTGATAATTAATTTTATTTTTTGTGGCAAATGTGATTTTGAGGGTTAGATGTGTACAATTACATGTGATCATCATCCACAGGCCAACTTCGCCAACTGCTGGGCATCGACCTTACTTTTGTCATGCCAGGCCCCACGCTCCAGAGGGTGACTGTGGCAACCCAGAGCTGGGCAAGCCACAATTGTGGCGGTAACGCTCCTCTTTGAGGAGTGGCTTGAGAGGTTCCACGGCGTCCTCACCTTCCGCCTGACGCAGGTCCTCACCGGACACGGCTGTTTCGGGAGGTCCCTGTTCAGGATAAGCCGGGCAGAAACGCCCGGGTGTCACCATTGTGTGGACCACCCGGTGCGAACGGTAGAGTTCTGCTCAGTTTGGGCGGAGCACCGCCGTGTCTTCGTGGAGGCGATCGCCAGTGGCGATCTCTCGCGTCCGGCCCTGGTCCAGGCCATGTTACGAAGCGGGAAGGCATGGGAATCTATCTCCTACTTCTACGAAGCAGTAATGCTCGCAAAGGAGGAGGCGGAATGCGAGAAAGGAGACGCCTTCACGCCCCTAGCCACCGCAGAAGACGCCCCGGGCGTCGGAAGTCGCAAGCCGATTCCCGGCCACCGTAGGCGCGGGCTTGCGGACGGAAAGTAATGGGTAGCTCGCCGTCCGATAAGGACCAGGCCCGAGTCGACGGCGCGTAGTGTTCCACGCGCGCCTCAAAGAGATGTCAGCAAAAGTGACGGAGCCCGCTAAGGCCGATGCCTGTCTGGGTCGCGGATAAATTTGAAAGTGTGTTACCGCGGCTCTGGCACAAGCAACTGAACTAACACGGGTGGGTTTGAGTCAGTAAAAGTTTGACACCCGCTTCACTCAGAGCGGGAAAAGTCATTGGATGATTTCCAAATAAAAAGATAAAATAAATCCCCATGCTCCAGTGTGAATATAATCTAGATGGTCCCAATCAGGTCTTAATTTCAACTTCCATTATATGTGACAGTCTTCACGCACAGAGAAGCGAGAAATTTCACATAGATAGCATATTTCAGAGCGGCATCGATGTTTGGTAAGATCATAATTATAAAAAAAAAAAAAAAAATTACGCAACGAGTAAATCCAGGCAAATTACGGGTAAGGTTTTACAATATGTCGTTTAGATTTGTTTTGACAGTGAAGCTTCATACTATAGATATACCTATATGTGTTCAACTACGTCCACAATGCATTGTGCCAGCACAAACATGAATAGAGGGGCGTAAAAACAAATCTATGCATTTTATGAATGTTATGCTACAGGTTCTACGTGCAGGTGCACGTCTAAATTTTAGCGTATAGGCGTTGATTTTAAGCTTATCGATGTGAACAAAGTACCATTGTTTTTCATAGTATAGGTGGGCAAATGCGCTTGTAGGTCTCCTGATGCTAAGCGGGCGACGATACGGTCACAGAATGTTCTCTTTTACTTTAGGTTTCAGTCACACACTACTCTACTTCTTCAATCAATCAATCATTTGTTTTGTACAACCTAGGTATGGTTATAGATATTATATTGGTTGATTGATATTGTTCTTTGTGTCAATCATTCCAATTACTTATTTGAGAAAAGCGTTAATCGAAATTCAGCCACGTTAAGAGCGTTATCATTGGCCAAGCTACAAAATACTTTTCTTTAAGGGTGCCTATACAAAGAGCAAGTCAAGATATGAAACATCTTTGTGACGTCTCTCCACAGTCGCACTGTTGCAGCTCAAGATATGATTTACTTTAGATTCTGAGATTAAGTTTTCAGTAGTGCTTTTGCTAATCAGTAAACTGCAGCAAAGCAATTTCGTTAATCACTGATGGTGTGATACTACCGGTCGAGCCGGCCCATTTATGAGCCGTAATCAGACCGACCGCAGCCAAGCTCACAGTAAAGCCCACCTAATTTGATTTAGGTACCGAATATAAAACCTGCAATTATAGCCTTAGATACTGTATTTCGATTTAGCCCAAATTAATGGAAATAGGGTCCCCATTTATCCGGGTTAGTTTCACATTAGTCGTAGGACAAAGAAGATTATTGGCGTAAGTCCATCTCTGCACGCTCCAAACCCTGATATTGGTGTGAAGCGAGCTTAATATAAATGAAGAGACAAAATGTTTGAGCGAACCAGCGTATTTTAAGTTTGGTGTTGGTCTATTTTCCATGGCATCCTACTAGTTCTGCTCGTTTATGTGGGTTTCTGATTGCAGCTAATGGTTTCGCTGAAGCTGTAGGATTGCTTGAGGAACATTAAGGAAAACAGCAAATGAAATGTTTGGAAAAAGATTGTTTCAATTGTTGCTTGTCCTATTTTTTTTGTAAAAAGGGTGCTTAGCGAAAATTGGTTTTCCTTAATAGGTAGGATCTTAACGACTAAAAATAAGCAATGCACTATATAGATAGGTACTGGTATTTGTAATTCATTCTGTGAAAATCACTAACAAATCCATTGTATTTTCATATACCCGTGACCCTTATTTTGTACGTTTAAAATTTAAATGCCACATGATTTTGGCAAATTTTCTGTAAAACCCAAGCTTTTTATAAACCCTAATTTAATTAGATAAATGAATTCACATTCACAGGTACATTTCACCAATTACACTGATTTAAATTTAAACAAAAGTGGTAAACAAACAGCTCGAAAATATTATTCTGATGTGGAAAATACATTTTGTGTAATTATGGCACGCAACCACAGAGAGAAGCACGTACGATGAACGACATTTAAAAAAAGGCGGCAATCCGACAAAAAATAACGAATGGTTTTTTCATAGTTACATCATTTTATGTGTAGGATCTCATGGCTAAATAATAACAGCCGCACGGGCGGTCATCAAGGTTAAGCAACGCTTGACGAGGTCAGTCCGTGGATGGATGACCATTTCAACATCCCGAGTTTCCTCCGTGCCTCGGAAAGCACGTTAAGCCGTTGGTCCTGGCTGTCATTTGAAGATCTTTAATAGTCGTTACGGGAAGTCAGAAGCTTGAGATCTGACACCAGTCTTGCCAAGAGGTACCGTGTTACCCAGTTACTCGGTTGTGGAGGTCAGATAGGCAGTCGCTAAATGTAAAACACTAGTACTTAGCTGAATCCGGTAAGACTGGAAGCCGAGCCCAATATAGTTGGGAAAAGGCTAGGCAGATGATGATGATGATGACATTATTTTATGTGTAAATAGAGCAGTGGTGGCCCAGTGGTAACTGCCCCGACTTACGTGTCGTACTTACGTCAAATTTTCTTACCGACGAAAGAAAATAAGTCCGTTGCCTCGCCCAACTTTTTTCTGCACAGTCTTTAAAGCTCGATATGGCATGTTTAGAATTTTTATAGACGTCGGTGGATGACCGGTGCCGATAAAGCTAAATGAAACAGCTCAAAGTACGATCATGGCTCGTACTTATACACCCATTTTTGACACGCGAAGTACATACAATCGCGTCATCCAGATAGACTTACATCTGTGATGCTGATGATGATGTGTGAACAGGCAAGGAGATGCATTATAGTGGCTAAAAACAATACTCTCTAATTAAATGGTCGCTTGCTGTTTGAACGTAACAAATGATAACCGATTTTTACCGCGTTTACCTATCCTCTCTTTTTCAAACTCCGCTGGATCTTAAAATGTAGGTCTCCAGTTTTTCCCGACGCTTCACCAGCGTGAATTGTGTTTTATTATTCGATGTGTTTTATGCTAACCCGTATACAAATTTTCGTCCAAAACCAAAATTGCGACACGATTGATTAATAAACATCAAAACACGTAAACAAAGAAGCATCAAACGATAAAACACGCTATTGAACCATTTCCGTCCTTGATTTTACGAAAATAAGCTCTATACAATAATAATGAATGATAGTACCTTTATTTTACACATTTTTCATCCACGCTGTCATTAAATCTCAAACGTTCACTATACAGGTTCGTTTCAAACAAATCATCCCAGTCACGGAATGTTCGCAAAAGAATACCTTTCACAAAATGCCTCGGGCCTTGTTCAATGCTACAGAAATGAATATCTAATCTATGTGCTTTAGTTTCACTTAGGAACTGAACACTTTTTCGGAATAAAATGTACTGACAGCACAAACTATATTTATTTATTTATTTAAACTTTATGTACAATGGTGATACATAGGCGGACTTAATGCAGCAAGGCATTCTCTACCAGTCAACCTTTGGGTTAAAAAAGAACACAACAGTGGTAGGGGTACAAAAAATATATATATGAACAATAATTAAGGCGGCTATTAATAAACTATCTAACTAATAAAATACACAAATAATTTTTAAAACAATAGACTAATAAATATTATAATAAATATCCTATTCTAAATGAAACAGAAATTTAAATATAATAACTATGACGAAGACCGAGCTATGTAAGAGAGGATAAGTAATAGTTCCGTAACCTACGCTTGAATGAAAATTTACTCTCAGCCTTTTTTATGTCAAGGGGAAGGACGTTCCAGAGCTATATTGTGCGCGAGGTTAAATGTGAACAAGGGAAAATGCATATGCTATATCATCCGACAACACGTGCGAAAGATATAGATGATGTGATGAGCAGTAATGAGCTATTTCGCGTACGAATTAGCACTTTTGCAAATTTGTATCGAAATGAATGATGATTTAGGACGAAAATGAGCGTGCGAAATTTTATAATCAGACCTTTGGAAAAATTTACTAAATGTATATTTTCAAAATAAAATTATTTGCATTGTTGAATTACTAATCTATCCCTGTATGGAGGCCGTTTAGCAATTATACTTCTTCTTATGGTATTTATTTCCGCCCAAAGATGCGTAAAAATTAGTTTTGTAATATGGAACTTTCGAGGCTCATAACTTTCAAATATTTACTTTTTTGTTTCCATACAAAGCTAGATAATGATGAGACAAATTGATATTACTTTTTATTTTGAACGTACATTGTCAAAAAGTAGAATAATCCCTAGACTACGTTTGTATGGAGGAATTTTCGACTGTGTAACCTTAAGTACATCACAGCACATCATTAATATATTGAATTTTAATTAAAATTAATTAAATTGGATTGGATTAGAAGACAAAATATCATATTGTTAATGTCTAATGTAAATATCAATATTTAGTTATCATTAAACACTAGATAGTTTTACAAATGCCGGCCGGGACTAACGATTTAACGTGCTTTCCAAAGCTCGAAAGAATCTCGGTACCTATGTAAATGATGGTTACCCAACCACTGACCGACCTTGGAAATCGTTTTTTATCTTAGATGATCGACCCGAGAGGCTGTTACTGTTTAGCCACGAAAGCCTCCGAAGGGTAGAAGAAAGTAAATCAAACTTATTGAGATTTTTATCATTTTTCATACTATGAGCATGCCGTTGATGGGGAATGTTGGCAATATTCATAAAAAAAAATATTTTGTTTGTCTGTAAGAATATCAAAAATTATTGGACACGTATTTCTTGCTTAATATAGACATAGCCCGAAGAATTGTTAAACATAAGTGGAAGGGCCGGACACATTGCTCGCAGAACGGATGGCCGATGGGGCAGAAAAGTTTTGGAGTGGTGACCGTGAACCGGAAGACGATGCGTTGGAAGGCCTTCCACCAGGTGGATCGATGACCTGGATGTGGGGCACACGGGACGGGTAATGTGGCGAAGCTTGGGGGAGGCCTATGTCCAGCAGTGTGTGAATGATAATGATGTTGATTATGATTGCTTGCTTTATCTAATCAAATAAAATAAACAAAGATAAAGCGTAACAAAGGGCGAGAGTGATTTCAAGGGTAGGTGCTTTCGACGTTCCTTCTATGTAATAAGTGTACCACGGCGTGACGTCACGTGAAATTTTAACGCACTTTACATTCGTCTCCATTTTTGGTTACGTGACAATAAGAGGCCAATATTTTATGGTATTCTAACTGACTAGAATTATTCAAGAAACTACTCTATTGTGATTTATGTGATATTGTACTTCTATATACTCGTAAAACTCAATTATAAAGTGAAATGAATAGGTGCTTTATGATAGAGAATTACTGTACGTATTATGTGGAACAGCGACCGCGCTGAACACCCACTAATTAAAGCGGCTTTTAATTAACTTATGTTTCAATATCAACTGTATGATATCCGCATATCAATGAAAATTGTTCATCGACCAAAAGTTATTTCATGAGGTAAAAACAGGCCCATTGAATACTTAAAAAAAATCTTATCACCGAGCAGACGTGACTACAGATGATTAAAACAAACTACATGTACCTAAATTAACTAAGCAAGGAAAAGAGGTCTTTTGAGGTTACCTCTTCTAAAAAAGCCAGTAAATTGAAACTTCAATAAGTTTAAAACCATCTGCCACAGGCAAAAAAGTCTGGTCGTTTTTTCTGATTGTACCTTAAACCTATTTCAATAATGGATACTCATGCTACATCAAGAGATATGCAATGAGTCATGTCGACCATTTATCAATACCCATTATTTAATTTGGTGCAAATGTATGGAGGATTAGAAAATTACCATAGAAAGCCATTTGAGGTTCCTGCGGCTTATTTGAAGACATATGGAGTGATCGATGGGTTCGGAGAAGTTATCATGCAATGGTGAGGCGGAAAGTTTTGACAAAATGTATTTTTCACATTACTAAATGAACACATATGCACTTTGGGATGGAAAATCGTGTTATGAGGTTTTATTATCTTTTTATTTGTAAGTAAGCAAGCACTATCAGTATCCTACTTTATGAGTTTCAGATTCTTATTATTATTACACATTTGTGCTTACCGATACGCTGGTATACAAAAACTTCCAGAATTGGTATAAGCAAGATGTCGGGAATAGCTAGAAGACCAAAAAAGCTCTATAGCACCAATACGAGACTCGTTCGAACCCTGGGATTCTTTACATTTATTGACAGTTATCGGCGTATCGAAAAAGATTGAGGTTTTTGAGGTATAGTGTTGAAGAAGAATGTGAAAGCTTTCCAGGTCCGGCATGACCTTCAGCAATGAAGAACACGAATGTGTAGAAAGCTCACTGGCAAATGTCGAATGAGCCAGCAATAAGTTATCAATTAGGGTTCACAAGTGTCCTACGCATCTTTGTCAGTAAACCTTGATTAGAATATTATTGAATGGCTAGGTTTGATAGCATAGGCATACTAGGGAAACTGTTCTCGTGTGAAAATTTATTACTGGTAGATAGCTGGTGTAGCCTGAGGGCCGGCAAAGTGTTGGAGGCTCCAGTTTATAACACAATTATGTTCCCAGAGCTAAAAAACTGAATAAAACCCATTGAAGCGTAGTAGTTTCATAAAATATTTTCCTACGCCTTTAATATTTTTCGATTCTATTGGGTAGGTAATTAGAGGAAATTTCCAATAGGAAAAGCTCAGCAATAGTTATATTTAATTTAGCTCTTTCAGCTTAGGAATTTTCCTCATCCTCATCCTTTCTTATTTGAAAAACCAATAATTGTAACGACGAATAAATATCTGCTTGCCAACCGATTTTTATTAACAAACTGTAACCTTTGCAGGCCTTGTATGAACACGGGCCGTAAACACAATCTAAATTCGAACGATTAAAATAAGAATTCGATTCACACGTGGCTATTCTTTATTCAGTTTTAAGACTTTAGTCATATCATATCTATGGTTGTTACTTATTGTACTTGCCGCATAATATTCAAAAAATCGTTCGAATTTACGTTGCGAAACAGTGTTCTATCAAATATATTTTCTTGCTCCTTTATATCACTTGTATTTTCTTTCACATAATCATATTTTATCATCCATAATTCAACGGGCAAAAATGTGTACGTTAGAATTACATTAAAACAAAAGAGCTTCAACAATGAGTTGATATTTTACAAACCACAAAATTTAATTTTATCAAAAGTTTGTGGGGATGTATTTAGTGGCTTTATCTCTTGCCAAGCTAAGTTCGTTTTTAAAGTCTAGAGAGATTACAATCCTAGACGAATCAGTCTAGGTTTTTCCAGTTTCAAACTTAGCCAGACAGACAATAAACAGAGCGGGTAAAATATATCTGAATTAATTTCTAGATCCCACTAATTGCTACATGATAGTAAGCCAGATTAAGTCGATTATATTATCACTGCGCATACTATATTCCATTTGGACCTGATCTACATAACCAGAAGACAATTAATCACTTAGGGAATAAATGTTCGTATGTTCGCAATAAATTTCTCCGCAACGCGTTGTGCCCAACAAAATGTTCGTAGAGATACGCAAAGCAAATTGTGGGATTACGCGTTGTTAGGCGACAGACGAAATACAAGCCTACCGTTATGTGGCTATGCGAGATTGGAAACATTCTGCAAATCCTACTCGTCTTTCAGAAGGTCTTGATATCTAAATATAAAAAGGATTGTCAGATCATCGTGGGAATGCAAACTCGAACAGATCTATTTTTGTAAAGTTAAAATTTCTATAAACATCTTAGGTTACATGCAGCACATTTAACGATAGTTAGAAAATAATTTCAATGAGTATATAATCTGACTGTTTTAGTGGCTTTTATCAAATAGCAGTTTTGATTCCGTAACCAGACTGTCGTCACAGATACGAAGTTACCTAGATCCTCGAAAAATTGCCAGCTTTACAGGTTTTATGGCTTCCGATAAATTCTGCGAAAGATTCCGGACTGATATTGTCACATATATCTAGAAAAATAAATGTCGTAAGACTAACAAGGTGAGCTTATTACCGGCGACTCTTATTAATTTATACGGGTATGTTACAAGCGAGGTATAGCGTTACAACATTGAACTCGTCCCTTCGTACATCTCTGGTACCAACGACCTACCTTATTTAATTTTATTATGTCACCGATCCCTTGTCATCTACGTTACTACCTACTTCAAACGGTGAAATATAATTAGCATCATCGAAAGCAATTAGCATAATATTAATATTCAATGTAAACGTGTGTAATGGGACACAATTTCAAGATCTAATTTATGGTGTTTTACCAAAATTATTAAGTGAAACCATGAGTTAAAGAAAAACCATTTATTTTATTGTGTTGATTGCAATAAGCAATTGATATTAATTCTGTAAAACAGGTTACTGTATCTACCACGCTACATCTAGTAAGTACCATTTGCAAACAAACTAAAAGGGCAGAAAGGATGTAAAAACAATATTGTAATTTTTTTGCATTTAACTGGTAACAAATCAACGCGAAAGATTTAGCCAGAGGTAGAATAAAAGTAGTCTACCTATATTGTTTGTACCGTCGCAAATGAAACGTGTAATTGGCAAAAGTTCTGATTTGATTACAAGCTTGATATCTGTCGCACGGAACATATTATTATTGTTATTTCAGAATACGTCTGCATATCCAGAATCCTTGCTTCTTTCTTAGACATCAACGTTGTATTTGTCAAATTAGATATAATAGGAATGTGTACCTTATTATCCATTACATACGAGTACGCCTGGGTGGTTTTCTAAATGACGATGACGAAAGATTTAGAAAGCCTGGATTCACTTGTGTTTTTCACACATAAACACCTGTCATGTCCTTAACCTACTCGTTTATTTCAGATTCATAATATCTCAGAAAATATTCTCAGTATACCCATTTCTTTGTTCTGAAAATGTCATAATCGTAAAATAAATCACAGCTGTGCGAAAGTTGGGACTGAAATTCTAGGCAGCGCTACGGGGCGTCTCTAGTAGTTTCATAAATGTATTCATAGTATGGGAGCTACCGTTACGTGCCTCTCTCTGCTACGAGAAGCCTACGGCGCCTACGCCGTAGCACTGATTAGATTGGACTGAGCGAGCACGCAACTAAGTCCTGATAACTTATTAGGATTTTCCATCATTTTATTTTCTTATTTATAAACAGTTTTACGAACAAAAGATCAAGCTAATAGCCTCGATAATGGTTGGGTGATGGTTATAAAAATGTTTTTTTTTTTAATACACTGAGTGTCACGCACGCGGTTTACACGCAATAAATTATCTGTTGTGTCTGCCTGCTACGCTGGTTTTCAATGTGTTAAATAAGATACGAGTTCAATTTGAAAGCAATTTAAAACTACTCAGCGGCCGGCTACTATGATTGAGAGAGATTGAGCATTCAATACAATGTTCAATTATCCAATGACGACGGTCCAAATTAATAGAAAAAAGATGCTTTCGAATAATTGAACACTTTACTATATACTATTGTGAATGGAGGAAAATGGAACCTTTGTAAGGTTACTTTTTGTTCTTCTGCCACAGAGGTTTTGTAGTAAGTCCCCTGCATACCTAATTATCATTATGAATGTCGGACCGACTATATTAGAATTCTCTTCCAAGCTTTATTGTTCCTTAATAAATTCGCGTCGAATATAAATAGGGCACCCTCATCTGTGGATGTCATAAAATATTACCCTGAGATTATGTCAAAGGCGACCAGTGACCTTCTAATACGTGTGATCTAGCTCACGCGAATGGTGTTGTAAAGATTCCGAATAATGTGGATAAACTGTGCTCGTATCAGAAACTGGTTGTATAGACCCGCAGGCTTATTGCAAGAGCAAAACGATAGCGATCAAACGCTTTATGTCATAAAAGTCGGAATTACCTGCAGTGTAGGTATGGTTGGTCCTACACAATCGTTTGCTAATCGCTCGCTGTTTGTCAAATGCACTTATTTAATAATAAAAACTTCTGTATGGAACAGCAATTATTGCGCAAAAATCGCTATCGTTTTGCTCTTAAAAAAGATACGTAATAAGCCTGCCGGTTTTTTGAATTGAGAATTTAGAGTTAAGTCTAAGTAAAACCCTACTTCAATGTCAAGGTTTTTAGACTAAAGATTCAAAAATATTCAACTTTAATTTCGTGTAAGCGGTTTCTGGATTGTTAACTTAAAATTGTCAATTCGGCAATCTGAGGATAAAATCAATGGATAGGAATCAAATAAAAGCGTGTTGGGTTAATACCGATTCCAATAATCTACTGTTAGTATGAAATAACCTGAAATACAAAGTAAGATATATACTATGGCCCTATGTTTTCCTTTTTAACCGACTTTCGAAAAAGGAGGAGGTTCTATGTTCGACTTCTTGTATGTTTTTTTTTTATGTATGTTCACCGATATCTCCGTCAGTTGTTGACCGATTTTGAAAATTATTTTTTTGTTTGAAAGTGTATGTTCTGAAATTGGTCCCATTTTAGTTAGGTGAAGATCTGATGAAGAACTTCAAAGATATTCAACAGAACTCTTCAATAAATAACGGAAAATCTCTCGGGACTGCTGCAATCGCATGTCTGTTTATTGTTTAGACCATTTCATAAAATAACATCACGCCAGTACGCTCTTAAGGGGTAAGCAGTTCTCTCATTTGATCGGTTTTGTTCAAGTTTCATGCTATTCGGGTAATCTATTCTTGCGTTATAGGAAACTTACTAAACAACTTCCTATTAAGTAGGTATAACTAAAAAGTGAAAAATAAAAAAACTTTTTACAAAAAAATACTACCGACTTCCAAATAAGAAAACTACAAAGTGAAAAATAACTTTATTTTTGGAAGTCGGTGTCCATACTGCAAAAAATGGTACCTACGAAAGACAGTTTTTTTTTGATTATCTATACCAATATCATAAAGAGAAAAGATTTTTTTGTTTGTTTTTTTGTACCGAATAAGCTCCTAAACTACTGGACCGATATTAAAAATTCTTTCCTATGGAAATCTACATTATTCTCGAGTAACATTGGCTATAATTTTGACGGGAGCGAAGCCACGGGGGTCAGCTAGTACATTTTAATCATTGGAAACACTAGAACCCTCAAAAAATGCTCAAAATAGCACTGTCAACAGAGGCCTAGAATAGTGTACAAATTTGAGAACCATAAATGAAAAAAGAAAACATAGAAGCACAGCATAATTATGTCTTTAATAGTCAATTTATGGCATATCTTTTAAATTTGTTCCATACTGGAGGAGGGAATAGGCAAACCTCGAATCACGACTTTTTACTTAGGAAATTCAGTCAGAGCTCTCTGCCCGCATTTCTTCTTAAAACAGCTCTGATGCGACCAAAAACAAATTAGTATTTTATTCGTTGCGATTCCCTATGCGTAGCACATAAAACCTCGGCTTAGGGAAAATTGGGAGATTTTCTCTTGACTCAGTGAATGTATGCCATGGGGAGTGCTAAGGAATGAGAATAAATATATTTTTACGGTATTTCTTTGTATTATAATGTGGTTATTGTCCGCTTCAGATCCTCCTTCACCCTAAGAGGTTTTAGGGAGTCTGTTTAGTAGGTTATTGAAATGGTTATTGGTTATGTGATGAGGCTGTTCATCTACATAGCAATAGTTTTGGCGTTATTACTGGGTTGATCTAGATTTTATCAATTTTGTGGTGGTTGTACCTTATTTTTGACGATTGTAGGTCAGCAAGTTCCTCGGCGATAATAGTCAAGCATATTTTAGAACAACTTTGAACAAAATCTTAATCAGTATTATTAATTATTATATGATATAGTGTTTCATCAAAGGACATCTCACGCCAAATCCAAGTCTTCGTCAACCGCTGTCTTCATCACATTCTTGGCATTTACTGGCCCGAGACCATCTCCAACGTAGAACTGTTGGAGAAATGCCACCAGAGCCATATCAACCGGCAGATTACGCGTCGAAAGTGAAGATGGATTGGCCGCACGCTCCGAAGGGATCCCGATCACATTCGTGATCAGGAAAGCGTGGCCGTTCCCATCAAACCTTGAAACGCACCGTGTTGGCAAAAGGTTGGCGTAAAGCTCAAGATCAATCGCGATGGAAGACTTCTCTGGAAACCCTCTGCCCCATCTAGGGGATATAGGACATTAAGTAATAGTGTTTGTTCAATGTTACCTTTGGATATTGACTCAGCACTCGGCCTGACTGACGCGCAGCCCAGATAGAATACTGTTTAGTGGCATGTTACACGCATAGGACACAGATTAAATTAGTGTGTGTTAAGATAAAATAGTATATAAGCTGTAAAATATTGTTAATAAATTAAATTTGAATTTATATTCTTGTCTCATTAACCCTCGCTGTGGCCAAGACACCTTTAGCCATCTCTGATCAGTCTCGTGAATCTGCTGGACTAGCAGTAAATGTACCCTTTCCGCACCAGGAATTCCTGCCCACTATCCATCTGTAACGTTAGGTCGCATGGTGCAGACATCCTGAACTTATCTATATATTTATTTATCACACACTAGGTATATGGTAGGTTAGGGCTGTAGGGTCTTAGCAGGTTCTTTAACTTATCATATATTTTCATGTACTGTCATACCCTTAACATTACAGCGGCCTTACGTGACGTATGTTAGGGTGGGCGTACAGTGTTTCATATAGTGACTAACAGATATCTACGTAAATAAACCTAACATCTAGAAGCTAGTTTCAAATGTTTAAAAATAAATAAATTCATAGTGATTGGTAATAAAACTACCAACAGATTTGTGTCAACATTTTGATTAATAAAATAACAGGAAGCGTCACAAAACACAAAAAAAATGTCGTTCAAAAACATGATTGCGGATAGTGGTGTGGACCGAATATTTTCATACATCAGCGATTTCGTATTTACAAAACAAACTTTTATTTTATTATTGGTCACTGGCAAATTCACCATGTAAAGGAAAGTTATTGTAACTGTGTCACGCTCTGATAATAAAAAAAGAAACTTCCGTTATCTGCCCAAGTTGTAGCCATTTGTCAAATTTAACCTTCATGTCGCGAAAATAGAATAACAGCTTAAGGAAACTGGGTAACTAAGTCGTCTCCAGACATGTCAAACACATATATTACCTTTTTGTGTCGTGATTGTATGTGATAGCGATATAAAGGGGTATCATAACTTGAGATTCTTGTGTGTTGAGCTGAGAAGCTCCTTCAGGTATTAAATAACAATATTCGCTCAGTAAAATAAGGTATTTACCCAATTCTGCATAAACAATATTCAAATCTTCAAAAATAAACAAAAGTGCAGAGTTGCAGTGTTTTTATTTGGGAGTCGGTTGTATTTTTTTGTAAAAAAGTTTTTATTTTTAACTTTTTAGTTGTGGTACAAAATGGCCAAGTTAAGGTACCTATAATGACCAAAGTTAAGCCAGAATAGATTACTCGTATAACATGAAACATGAACATAACCTGTGAAATGAGAGTGTACCAGGGTGAATTATACACATCTGCGTACCCCTTTAGAGCGTACTGGCGTGATATTATGTTATGAAATGGTATAAACAATAAATAAACATGCGATTTCAGGCATTCCGAGAGATTTGCCGTCATTTATTGAAGAGTTCTTCCATGTCTTTGAAGTACTTCATCACATCTTCATCAAATTTAAATGGGACCAAATCAGGAACATACTCTTTCAAACAAAAAAAAATGAACAATTGTCGGAGTAATGTCAAATAAACATACATACAGCCGAACATAGAACCTCCACCTTTTTGAAAAGTTGGTTATAAAATAAATCAGTTGTTCAGCAGGTATATTAATTTATAAAAAAATGTTTAAATAAATGTTCGCATAATGCTACTAAATGTAGGGAACAGTAGAGGTCTTTGCCCGATTTCAGGGTCGTTTCCATTGGAAAAAAACATACATAAAAACATACAAGATTCGCGCGAAAAGCATAACCCTTTCTTTGCAGCCGGGTAAAAGTTGATCATATTCAAGAATACTTTCACTCTCTGTAAGATTGCCAATGCATTCAAAGTCAATCCATATAAATGGGGCTCCTATTATAAGTAATTGCCTTTCTATTATTCATCATCATCATCTGCCTAGCCTTTTTCCCAACTATATTGGAGTCGGCTTCCAGTCTAACCGGATTCAGCTGAATACCAGTGTTTTACATGGAGCGACTGCCTATCTGACCTCCACAACCCAGTAACAACCAGTTCACAACCACTTGACACCACACACTAGGATGTCACAGACACTGCAGCACACAAACTTGTAACTTGGTAAATAAAACAATCCTTACTTCATGACTGTATTCGAAACTGCCTTTCTATTATTAAGGAAACAAATAACCTCAGGTGCGATAAAGGTACATTTAATATTACAACAGTAATAATGTAAACTAGTTAACTAATATTTGCGTTAATCTCTCCAATTAAACTAAATAAGCCTTTATCCTGGGATGGTTATTACTGCAGTTAAGGGTACACTAGTCAACGGCATGAACTATTTTGTGCGCGGGGTTAAAATGCATTTTATGTAGAAATGTGGGATTTGCGGGGCAAGTAAAATGCTAAACAGTTTACTTTTGGTTTTTATTTCACACGACACAATTAAAATCTTCAAAAATAATTTAGAACGTCCTCTCGTCTTAGCTCTCAAACTCCAACACTTCGTCTACTGACATTTTACCTTCTGCCTCTTTCTCGCACTGTCATTCCTTCTCTCTCACCACGTTGCATTCCATTCCTCATAGATAAACACTAATAAACACTCATCCTACATTCGGCCATCCTGCTCCCATATCTGTCCCCAGATATGCATACGCTCCACACATGGTACTCCTCCACACCTCTTTCACATAGCAGCTATACACACTCACTGCAACTGGCATAACTTTCCAAATTCACCATACCTTAACTTAAACAATATACTTACTACCAGACCTTAAGTTCTAAACTAAACACAAAGTTACTAAATTACAACATTGTCCCATATTTTATACCTAAATAAGAACACACAACAAAAATATATAAGTAAGCATAGAAAATCTTATTAAATCCTAATAAATTAACTGCAATTAACACCATTAACATAAAATTACTTTGCTAATGCATCCACTTACAAACCACAACAAAAGAAAACAATAACAATTGAGTCGAACACTAAATCTATTTTGAATTTACAAAATAGCCTTGTACTATCCAAACTTGTATCACCTAGCAATATATAACACATAACTTGGTTTTCGTGAGGACACTGAGCAGTGCTATCTAATACAGCTAAACAATACACACACATGACAACACATTTAAAACAAAAAATAAAATAAACAACAAACAACACTCTTTTCATTCGTCGTTACCTGGCCATTTTTTCATGCTATCTGCTGAACTAGATGTTCTTTTTGACCCTTCCGTGGTATCATATAATTTCTCAACATCGTATCTGTCATTTCGCTTGACCTTAATAATCCTGTAGGGTCCAAGGAATTTAGGTTTCACCTTTAGACCTGGGCCGAACTGAGTTCTCTTGATTGCAACTAAGTCATCTAGCTCATATGATGAACTAGGTTTTCTCTTCTCATTATAAGCCTTTTTATTCTCATCTTGTACTTTTTCAATTTGCTGCTTGGCCTTCAGTCTCACGTTCTCTCTATTTTCATCATAACTGCTGATAACTTCTTGCTGTAATAAGGTAACTATATCAATATCCTCTTTACATCTCATTTTTGTTCCAACCAGTAATTGGAATGGAGTGGTGTCTATAGATCTCTGGTAAGTACTATTAAGGGCTCTTTGGACACGACTCACGTGCTTGTACCACAGAGATTTATCCTCTATACACAGCTTGGTTAACATAGGTATTAATATACGATGAACCCTCTCTACTTGTCCATTCCCCCGAGGCACTCCAGTAGTAATCTTGACATGCTGGATATTTTCTTCTTTACAATACTCTTCAAATTCCCCACTGGTGAAAGCTGTACCTCTGTCTGTTATAATCCTAGTAGGATTACCGAAAACCTGCTGATGAAATCTTAATTTATTCAACACTTCTGCACTTGTTGTGGACTTAGTAGGAAAAAACCATGTAAACTTAGTAAACGCATCAATCATGGTAAGTATATAATTATATTGTTTTCTTGTTTCAGTAAATGGTCCTATATGATCTAAATGCAATGTATGCAGGGGTATTCCTTCTTTATCTAATGGGTTCAAATAGCCCTCTTGTTTTCCTTCTTTTCTTGTTGCTAATAAACAAGGTATACAACTTAAAACTACTTCCTCTATTCTTTTATTCATGTTTCTTATGTAGTAATCTTTTCCTATGGCTTCTTTCATCTTTCTTAATGAAAAGTGACCGTTTAGGTGCACCCTTTTTATTATTTCTTTCTCCAAAATCTTTGGAACTACTAATCGTTTCCCCTCACCTTTATACAAAATACCATTATCAATCCAGAAGTCATTATATTGACCATCTTTCATAATCAGCTGTCTAATAGCATTGAGTTCTTCATCTGTTTCCTGTCCGACTCTTATCTCTTCTTGCAGACTTACCACAGCAACAAATGGGTTTCTGCTGAGAGCATCTGCATGCTGCATCATACTGCCAGATCGGTGTTCGATCTTATAGTCATACTCATCTAGCATGAATGCCCATCTAGCCACTTTTGCCGTCAAATCCTTCTTTTTTAATGTCTGTTCAAAAGCTTTACAATCTGTAACGATTTTAAAAGAAATTCCATATAAATAGTGTCTAAACTTCCTGACAGCTACCACAACAGCAAGCGCTTCCAGTTCGTAGCTTGAGTATTTACTTTCAGCGTCAGTCGTCTTATGACTCATGTAATGCACCGGATGCAGTTCTCCATCTGGATGCAATTGCAGTAGTATTGCGGCCAAACCATGACTGGACGCATCGGTGTGCAACTCCGTAGGTAAGTTGGGGTTGTAGATTTTCAATACTGGATCACTGGTCAGCTTTTCCTTCAATGTTTTGAAAGCACATTGTTGTTCGTCTTCAAATTTAAATGGAACATCCTTTCTTAACAAATTTGTTAATGGTCTAGCAATCTTAGCATAATCTTTGATATACTTCCTGAAATAAGATGTTAGGCCAATGAAACTCATAATTTGTTTAACATTTTTAGGTTCAGGGTACCTTACAACGGCTTGCACCTTTTCTGGGCTTGGTCTAACTTCACCATTCTTGATCAAATGACCCAGATATTCAATCTCACGGCTAATCAATTTCACCTTTTTCCAATTAACTTCAAGTCCATATTGTGAGGCTACTTCTAACACCTGAGTAAGTCTTTCCAATGCTTGAATTTCCGTCTCAGCTGGA
Source organism: Orthosia incerta (assembly GCA_948252205.1). Classification (NCBI taxonomy): domain Eukaryota; kingdom Metazoa; phylum Arthropoda; class Insecta; order Lepidoptera; family Noctuidae; genus Orthosia; species Orthosia incerta. Next base: position 20,590,082 of record OX411753.1, on the reverse strand, counting down.
ATTGCAATGTCATCAATAAATATTGCCATAATTCTTTTTGCTATTAACTCTCTGAAAATAATGGAGACAAATCTCATAAAATATTTAGGCGATATGGACAGACCAAACGGTGCACGCAGAAATTCGAATTGCCCATGATGAGTTATGAAGGATGTATATTGCACTGACTCCTTGCTTAACCTAAGATGGAAAAATGCGTTTTTAAGATCCAACACGCTAAATATTTTTGCATCTCTCAAATTATCAATCAAGTCCTCAATGATTGGCAACGGGAATTCATCTTTGACCATCTTCTTATTTAGTAAACGGTAGTCCACACAAATTCGGGTAGACCCATCTTTCTTTTTCACAAGTACCAAAGGACTAGAATACTCGGAAAAACTCACCTGTATAATTCCATTTTGCAACCATTCATCTATTTGCTGCTCTACTACCTTTTGCTCCATGTGTGATATCCTCCGTGGTCGCTGGGCTATTGGCACATCGTCTTTCAATACTATCTTCATCTCGATTGGAGCTTCCCTCGTCTGAACAGGCTTGTACTCTTCAATCAGCCTCTCAACTTCCATCTTTATGCTGGGATTAGAGATATGACCTGTAACATCCACATCTCTCACACAACAATTCACCCTAGTCAACCATTCGTCATCTTGTGACAAAAACAACACAGCGCCCTCACGAACTACCATCACAACGTTTTGCAAAAACTCTTGACCAATAATAAGTTTGTAGGGCATGGACCCTTTAGATACTATATGAAACATTACATCAGCATAACTCTTGTTGTCTATTTGTAAACATACAACAATCTTTCCGCACGATCTTACTTTCGAAAGTCCAAGTCCGGATAACATCGTATTATCATTACTACATGGCACATTTAACTCGTTCCACAGGTCGGTACGAATAAGGTTAACGTCACTGCCCGTATCTACCAACGCACTTATTATTTTGTCACATATTTTTATAGATTTCATCGCCTTATTAAGCCGGTCACTCGGTTTGTTTACAATCTGCATGACATCTACGTCATCTGCCATCTTGCAACATTGTTCATGGCCGCCCGATCCGTCTTCGGGTGCCGTCGTCATCCCGAATAAAGTCGAACATGTAGCCGAATGTTTCTTCGTACCGGCGGCAGCGGCATCGAACTGCTTTACCAATGGACGCACCTGCGGTGTCTGCTGATTCGTCGTTCCAGCCACTCTTGGCTGTTTAACCGACGTTGCTGTCCCGACCGAACTTCCGCCACTTCCGGTTGCGCTCGGATTTGTACATTTAGAACTAATATGGCCAAATTGGTTACACTTAAAACATTTTATCCCGTTTCGGCATGCACTTGCCTTATGATTTTTCTCCCCACAGTTGTAGCATGACTGACCAGTTCCTGGTGCAGAAGCTTGTTTTGCAGGTCGTTCGACGTTCTGTCTAGCAACTTTTTTCTTGATGTTTTCGTACAACGATAACTTTTCTTTCAAAGCTGGGTAGGTGTTAGCGCCATAAAGAATAGCTTTATTGTTTTCCATATCTTGAATGCCGTCAATTACGTACTGTATGGCGACGTAGTCGGGGAATTTGGCCCGCTTCCCCATTTCTTTCATAATGAGCATATACTGATAATAGGATTCGTCTTTACGCTTCTTACGTGCAGCCATCATCTCGTGCATTTCTTTGGTGTTCGCGGCATCCGGGAATTCCTTCAGCACGGCTGCCTTCAGTTCCTCGTAGGTTTTGTGTACTTTTTCCGTCTTGAGCCACAGCCCTGCTGTTCCCGTCAAAGACCTACGTGCAATGATAAGCCGTTGCTTCGCAGTCCATTCAAATATCTCCGCGTTGTCATCGAGATCTTGAGCCCATTTCGTGGATGCATAGGTATGGTCTTCACCACTGAATTGAGTCACTTCAAACATGTTGGAAAATGCGTCTTTACCGTCTTTATTTTCCGCCATCGTCTTTCGCCTTTGTAATACGTCTTTCGTCTTTATAATGTGTCTTCCTTTCGTCTTTGTCGTAATTTTTTTCACCGTTTTTTACGTGTCACGATCGTCTTTTTTTTCAACGTTTTTCCTTCTTCGAACCAAATGCCCGCAATCCCGGACGAGCCCCCAAAATGTAGAAATGTGGGATTTGCGGGGCAAGTAAAATGCTAAACAGTTTACTTTTGGTTTTTATTTCACACGACACAATTAAAATCTTCAAAAATAATTTAGAACGTCCTCTCGTCTTAGCTCTCAAACTCCAACACTTCGTCTACTGACATTTTACCTTCTGCCTCTTTCTCGCACTGTCATTCCTTCTCTCTCACCACGTTGCATTCCATTCCTCATAGATAAACACTAATAAACACTCATCCTACAAAGACGAAAGACAATGAAAAAAAAAAAAATGGTTAAAATGCATTTTATATCAACCGACAACACGTGCGGAAGAGATAGATGCTGTGATGAGCAGTAAGAAGCTAGTTCACGTACGAATACACACTTTTGCAAATTTGTAGCGAAATGGATAATGATTTAGGACGAAACCGAGCGCGTGAAATTTTGTAAACAGACCTTTGGTAGTCTAGATACCATGAAAAAACGACTGAATCTATCTATTCAAAATAAAATTATATGCATTGTTGAACTACTAATCTATCCCTGTGTGGCCGTTTTGCAATTTTCGATCTTCTTATGGTATTTATTTGCGCCCAAAAATGCGTTAAAATTAGTGTCGAAATGTGGAACTTTCGACGCTCATAACTTTCAAATATTTTCTTTTTTTACTTTTTCGCTTCCATACAGGGCTAGATAATGATGAGACAAATTGATGTCACTTTTTATTTTGAACGTACATCGTCAAACAGTGGAATAATCCCTAGACTGCGTTTGTATGGAAAAAAAATCGACTAGAGTAACCTTAAATGGAGAGATTTGAACTGTAGGCAGTAACTATGTATGACCTTTGTTTAATAGTCCGTACCACAGTATGGTAGTTCTTTTTGCTTACTTTATTTTAATAACCAAAACCCGGAAAGATTTACCTCTAGTTGCGTCTCTATTATGAACGTTTTAGTGTCCTATTCAAAGTTTCTACCTTTTTTCCCGTGGCTTCGCTTCTGTGGCGCACCACGCAGGACCCGTTATTGTTCCAGGATAAAGTAGGTAGCTTAATACTTAGTGTAGCTTTCTACTGGTTAAAGAATTTTCAAAAACAGTTCAGTGGTTCCAGAGATTAAATCCTGCAAACTTTTCCTCTAACTAGAACAAGTTTCCGTGCGTTCAAGCGATTTTGCCATAGCTATTTTTGGAATCAAATATAACAAACAGCTCACAATGTTAGGACGCATTAATATTAATGATAATTTTTATCCGTGGTGCTAGGAAACTGGGCTTATCCCAGTTGTAAACGACCCTTTGTGCCTATTGGCCTTGTTTTTTCTGTCTCCTGCTTGTTATGGAGGGAAGTGGAAATTTGTGTTTCCTCCGATTTCATTTCTGATTAATTTCGTTGCGGGATCCAAGACAGTTAAATTCATTTTTCGGGACTTCGTCGAGCTTCTTTGCCTCAGCGCTTTTCTGGTGGTCGCCACTATTGATTCTGGCTTTCAGGAGTTGCAGGGGTTTGAGAATAATGCGGGAAACTTTACCTCTTTATATATATGTATTTTTTTTATTATCTATAGGCTTGCGCTTGACCACAATCTCACCTGATGGTAAGCGATGATGTGGTCGACGATAGAGCACGCTTGCCTAGAAGAAAACCATTCACTCTTGACTTAAAGACCCCTAGATTGTAGCTATCGGGAAACACAGATTCCGGCAGGGAATTCCACTCTTTAGCTGTACGCATAATAAAAGTGTCCCCAAAACGTTTTGTGCGTATGGGTGGGATGTCCACCTTGTACCGATGACGCATCGCCGTACGTCTGGTAGTCCGATGATGGAACGGGCTGGGCGGAATTAAATCATGTAATTCCAACGCACACTCCCCGAAATGTAACCGATAAAATACCGACAAACTGGCAACTCGGCGACGATGTTCAAGGCTCTGGAGCTTTGACTTGACCAGTGCCTCATTGCCGATGAGTTTCTTGGCCCGTTTTTCGATCGATTCTAGTGCATCAAGCTGGTATTTGGCAGATCCGTCCCAGAGATGAGAACAGTAGGTACTCCATGCACGATCGAACTTGCGCTTGATACAAGTTGAGCAGCTGTTCCGGCGTGAAGTACCTTCTCACCTTCGCAAGGATCCCCAACTTTTTGGCAGCCAGCTGAGCCTTTGCCTCAATGTATGGCCCAAAATTGAGAGTCGATGTCAACGTAACGCCAAGAAGCTCAAGATGGTCCGTTATTGGCACGGTTACATCACGGAAAGTTGGAGCCGGGTGAAATTGGCTCTTTTTTGCGGAAAAAAAATACACCTGGGTTTAAGCAGCATTAAAATTGACCAGATTGGCATCGCCCCATTCGGAGACCGCTTGCAAGGATAAGTTCAAACGCTCCACCATGGCCTCACGAAGAGACCGGATCTGCGGCCCGGTAGCCCGTGCGTTGGACAAGTATCTCTCAGCAAAAGTGCTGTCGTCTGCATAGCCAAAGGTGCCGGGCTTCAGCAGATCGTTAATGTGCAACAAGAACAATGTTGCTGAGAGTACGGACCCCTGAGGGACCCCGGCATTAATATTCAAATGGTCCGACGAGCAGCCATCGATAACCACTCGAATGGACCGATCTCTCAGGAAGTCTGCAATCCAATCACACAGACCACCGGGCAAACCGAATGAAGGAAGCTTACCAATAAGACTTTCGTGCCAGACCCTATCGAAAGCCTACGAGATGTCGAGGGAGACGGCAAGCGCTTCCCCATGCCTCTCGATGGCCTCACTCCATATGTGAATGGCATACGCTAGAAGATCCCCAGTAGACCGATTTCGGCGAAAGCCGTATTGGCGGTCGCTAAGGATATCGTTAGTTTCTAGGTATGCCAGGAGCTAAGTGTTAAGTACATGATGATGTAGTGATGTTACAGAGATGGGTCTGTAGTTGGCCGGGTCAGCTCGACTGCCCTTCTTGGGCACGGGCTGTACGTTGGCTTGCTTCCAAGTATTCGGCACTGTTCCAGTCTCATATGAAAGGCGAAATAGGCGTGTCAAGATCGGAGACAGTTCAGGCGCACTGGTTCTAAGAACTATAGCTGGTATGCCGTCAGGGCCGCTAGCCTTGTTCACGTCGAGGTTGCGCAGCACCCGACGGACGTCCTTTTGATGGATGCGAATGTCCGACATACTCGTCTCGCACCCATCAGGAGAAGGAGGGGGCCGCGAATCACCAGGATTCAGACGCGAAGATTCCGCAAAAAGAGAGGCAAACAGATTTGCCTTCTCCTCAGCGGTGTGAGCCGAGGGACGGCAGAACTTCGACTCGACCGACTTAGCCAGGGACCAGAACGCTTTACTACCTGCTGGGTAAGAAGCAAGTTTTGCCCCTATTCGGCCAATGTGGTCGAATCGAGCCCCACGCAACACCTTCTTGCAGGACTTGGCAGCCCTGTAGGCTTTCTTTTTCTGACCCACGTCACTCGCTTTACGCGATCGAGCGTCGACCCATGCCAGGTACGCCTCATGTTTAAGCGCGCCGGCGCGATGACATTCGGCGCCAAACCATGGCCGGTCTACGCTGGCAATCGTTATGTCAGAGAACGGAATGTAGTACTCCATTCCCTGACGCAACACATCAGGTACGGCATCCGCGCACGACGAAGGATCAGCCGAAGAAAAGCAAGTAGGCTGCCAAGGATAGCAAGCGAAGAAAGATCGCATGCCATCCCAATCTGCTGACCTGTACCGCCAAACCCGCCGGGTGCCTTTTGGGCTGGGATCGGGCGGGGAATAGACGGACACAGACTTCACCAGACAGTGGTGAAGTCTGTGTTTCCAGCGTAGACCGGCCATGGTTTGGCGCCGAATGTCGTCGCGCCGACGCGCTTAAACATGAGGCGTACCTGGCATGGGTCGACGCTCGATCGCGTAAAGCGAGTGACTTGGGTCAGAAGAAGAAAGCCTACAACAGGGCTGCCAAGTCCTGCAAGAAGGTGTTGCGTGGGGCTCGATTCGACCACATTGGCCGAATGGGGGCCAAACTTGCTTCTTACCCAGCAGGTAGTAAAGCGTTCTGGTCCCTGGCTAAGTCGGTCGAGTCGAAGTTCTGCCGTCCCTCGGCTCACACCGCTGAGGAGAAGGCAAATCTGTTTGCCTCTCTTTTTGCGGAATCTTCGCGTCTGAATCCTGGTGATTCGCGGCCCCCTCCTCCTGATGGGTGTGAGACGAGTATGTCGGACATTCGCATCCATCAAAAGGACGTCCGTCGGGTGCTGCGCAACCTCGACGTGAACAAGGCTAGCGGCCCTGACGGCATACCAGCTATAGTTCTTAGAACCTGTGCACCTGAACTGTCTCCGATCTTGACACGCCTATTTCGCCTTTCATATGAGACTGGAACAGTGCCGAATACTTGGAAGCAAGCCAACGTACAGCCCGTGCCCAAGAAGGGCAGTCGAGCTCACCCGGCCAACTACAGACCCATCTCTGTAACATCACTACATCATCATGTACTTAACACTTAGCTCCTGACATACCTAGAAACTAACGATATCCTTAGCGACCGCCAATACGGCTTTCGCCGAAATCGGTCTACTGGGGATCTTCTAGCGTATGCCATTCACATATGGAGTGAGGCCATCGAGAGGCATGGGGAAGCGCTTGCCGTCACCCTCGACATCTCGTAGGCTTTCGATAGGGTCTGGCACGAAAGTCTTATTGGTAAGCTTCCTTCATTCGGTTTGCCCGGTGGTCTGTGTGATTGGATTGCAGACTTCCTGAGAGATCGGTCCATTCGAGTGGTTATCGATGGCTGCTCGTCGGACCATTTGAATATTAATGCCGGGGTCCCTCAGGGGTCCGTACTCTCAGCAACATTGTTCTTGTTGCACATTAACGATCTGCTGAAGCCCGGCACCTTTGGCTATGCAGACGACAGCACTTTTGCTGAGAGATACTTGTCCAACGCACGGGCTACCGGGCCGCAGATCCGGTCTCTTCGTGAGGCCATGGTGGAGCGTTTGAACTTATCCTTGCAAGCGGTCTCCGAATGGGGCGATGCCAATCTGGTCAATTTTAATGCTGCTTAAACCCAGGTGTATTTTTTTTTCCGCTAAAAAGAGCCAATTTCACCCGGCTCCAACTTTCCGTGATGTAACCGTGCCAATAACGGACCATCTTGAGCTTCTTGGCGTTACGTTGACATCGACTCTCAATTTTGGGCCATACATTGAGGCAAAGGCTCAGCTGGCTGCCAAAAAGTTGGGGATCCTTGCGAAGGTGAGAAGGTACTTCACGCCGGAACAGCTGCTCAACTTGTATCAAGCGCAAGTTCGATCGTGCATGGAGTACCTACTGTTCTCATCTCTGGGACGGATCTGCCAAATACCAGCTTGATGCACTAGAATCGATCGAAAAACGGGCCAAGAAACTCATCGGCAATGAGGCACTGGTCAAGTCAAAGCTCCAGAGCCTTGAACATCGTCGCCGAGTTGCCAGTTTGTCGGTATTTTATCGGTTACATTTCGGGGAGTGTGCGATGGAATTACATGATTTAATTCCGCCCAGCCCGTTCCATCATCGGACTACCAGACGTACGGCGATGCGTCATCGGTACAAGGTGGACATCCCACCCATACGCACAAAACGTTTTGGGGACACTTTTATTATGCGTACAGCTGAAGAGTGGTATTCCCTGCCGGAATCTGTGTTTCCCGATAGCTACAATCTAGGGGTCTTTAAGTCAAGAGTGAATGGTTTTCTTCTAGGCAAGCGTGCTCTATCGTCGACCACATCATCGCTTACCATCAGGTGAGATTGTGGTCAAGCGCAAGCCTATAGATAATAAAAAAAAAAAATATATATAAAGAGGTAAAGTTTCCCGCATTATTCTCAAACCCCTGCAACTCCTGAAAGCCAGAATCAATAGTGGCGACCACCAGAAAAGCGCTGAGGCAAAGAAGCTCGACGAAGTCCCGGAAAATGAATTTAACTGTCTTGGATCCCGCAACGAAATTAATCAGAAATGTAATCGGAGGAAACACAAATTTCCACTTCCTCCATAACAAGCAGGAGACAGAAAAAACAAGGCCAATAGGCACAAAGGGTCGTTTACAACTGGGATAAGCCCAGTTTCCTAGCACCACGGATAAAAAATATCATTAATATTAATGCGTCCTAACATTGTGAGCTGTTTGTTATATTTGATTCCAAAAATAGCTATGGCAAAATCGCTTGAACGCACGGAAATTTGTTCTAGTTAGAGGTAGAGTTTGCAGGAAGTAATCTCTAGAACTACTGAACTGTTTTTCAAAATTCTTTAACCAGTAGAAAGCTACACTAAGCATTAAGCTACCTACTTTATCCTGAAACAATAACGGGTCCTGCGTGGTGCGCCACAGAAGCGAAGCCACGGGAATAAAGGTAGTGTTAAAAAACTTTGAATAGTTATTAGTTTTTCGAAACTACCTCCAAATGATGATTTAGGGAGTGTTGAATTTTGTAGGGCAAAATCTGGTTTCTTAGGTCAATAACCTTAAAACTTGGCACAAATGCTAACCTAAACGAATAATAAAGATTGAAACTATTATTTTTGAAAATACCCCAAAAAGACGATTTAGGGGGTGTTAAAGTACTTTTGAACAATCTCAATGCTTGGTTAATAAAATTGATAGTTGTCAAAAATACCAACATAAGTAAACATAAAGGTTGCCATTATTAGTTTTTCGAATCTACCCCCAAAAGATGATTTAGGGGGTGCTAAAGTTTGTTTTAAGAATCTTATTTCTTGGGTTAATAAACTTGAAACTTGACATAATATCAACCTAAATAAACAATAAAGGTTGCCATTATTAGTTTTCTGAAGCTACCGCCAAAACAAAATATAGGGGTATTCAAGTGTTTTTGAAGAATTTTATGTCTTGGGTTTATTAACTTGAAACTTGACTTATGAACCAACCAATCTAACTGGACAGGATTTCGATTTTGACGTAGAGGTCGGTGCACTTAGCAGGATTTTTTGGCAATTCAACCTATAAGGGGGTGAAAAGGGGCAAAATTTGGTTGTATAAGAAAACAAATATAAAGATAAAGTAAATAATAAAAAAATGATAAAATGTTTTTTAAAACTAACAGACCCCCCAGATAAGGTTAAGTGGTGTTAAAGATTGTTTGAGGAATTTTACTGCGCAATCGGACTAACATAAACGAAAAATAAAAAGAGAAGAAAAAGTGAATAACGTATTTGTGTTTTTCAAAACTTGATCCTCAACGGGGCAAAAAGGGGTTATTAAGTTTTTAGGGAAGGATTTTACTTTGTGGCGGTAACTTAAAATTTATTATTCTTTAATCCAAATAACGAATCGCCCCAAACCAATAAACCCTGTATTTTATGATACCCCAATTGTTATTGATTTAATAATAGCTTATTTTTGGTCACCTTCACTAACTGCACACAAGAAAGTCATTTATAGGATAAATGAAATCACGCGAACAAAGTCGCGGGCGAAGTGCTAGTGTCATATATAATGGAATTTAAAAAAAGAATGGTATTATTAAAATCAAAACCAAAAGCCAAAAATAAAACCGGCCAAGTGCGAGTCGGACTCGCGCACGAAGCGTTCCGTACCATTATCGCAAAAAACCGCCAAAAATTACGTTTGTTTTTCTAACATGGTAGCAGAGCGTGGTTTAAATTCACTACTCTAATTATTATTTGCCAATTATGCACGTGTGATTTCGTAAAATTATTTTCAAAATTCATTCGCAAGAAAAACAAAGAACAATGGCAACCGTCAATCAAAATGTTTCGATGGAAAAATTATCCGGGATTCAAGATTATCCAACCTGGAAATTTATGATGCGGATGGTGCTCATCCATGACGATCTTTGGGATTGTGTGGGCACACCTGAAAACAAAAACGAAGACGCGAAGAAGCAGGAAAAGGCGCTCGCGAAAATCGCCTTGAGCGTGAAGCCTTGTGTATTTCCACAAATTAGAAATGCCAAGTCGGCTCGCGAAGCGTGGAGCAACCTTCAAAAGGCATACGAGGACCGAGGCTTGTCACGACGACTCGGATTGCTTCGCACATTGTTCGCCATTAAATTAAGCGTATGTGCGAGTATGGAGGCATATGTGAACAAGGTGATGGATATATCGCAACAACTGAGCGACATCGGAGCGGCTTTAGAAGATGACTTCGTAGCCGTGATTTTACTCAGCGGTTTGACAAGCGATTACGACCCGTTGATTATGGCTCTAGAACATTCGAACACGTCACTGTCAAGCGAAAATGTCAAAGCAAAATTGCTTCTAGAAAATGCGAGACGCGATGAAAAAAGCGCAGATGTTACGGCTTTAGCAGCTCGGAAAGCACCCAAGCCAATTATGTGCTTCAGATGCAAAAAGAGTGGGCATTTCAAGAAGGATTGTCCTGACAACTCTGACGGCAAGAAGAGTGGCAGGAAAAGCCAGGCGCATCTCACAGCGTTGGCCGCAGAAGTCAAGAGAGACGTTTGGTACGTCGACAGTGGTGCGGCGCAGCATTTTTGCAATGATCGCAGGTTTTTATCAGATTTTACTACTGAAAAGCCGAAGAAGGTCTTAATTGCCAATGGTGAAGCATTGCCGACAGCTGGAAAAGGAACTGCGCAAACTGTGCTTAAGGACAATAGTGTGAGATCGATAAGTAATGTGTACTTAGTCCCAAAATTGTCTGCTAATTTGTTATCTGTTAGTGCGATGGATAAGAAAGGTTTCGAACTTGTGTTTCGTTCTGGCGTGTGTACAGTCTATGACAATGGGGAGGTTTTGGCTACAGCTACCCTGAGAGATGGTATTTATGAACTTGATGCCTTTGAAACTGTTTCTGTTTTGTGTAGCGAGCCATCCTCGCAGGCCATGTGTTTGTCTTTGTCTGTAGGTACAGGTGACAGCAAAGCGGTGCCGACACGTCAATTGAAGGTTGATAGTCGTCCTGTTGCCGTGAGCGTGAAGCAAGCGTCGCAGTCTCCTGCTACTGGAAGCCAGGCAACGCAACAAATTTGGCACCATCGTCTAGCGCATCTGAACACCCGAAGCATGGAGTTACTGCGAAAAGGTATGGTCAAGGGTATTTCTTATGACAACAATAACTTTCGGACGTGTGTTTCCTGCATCTTAGGTAAACAGACTAAGTTGCCATTTCCGAAGAAATCGGAGACCAGAGCCAAGGAAATTCTTGGAATAATTCACAGTGACGTCATGGGACCACTGCCGTGCCCGTCCCTAGGTGGGAAAAGATATTTTCTGTTGTTCATTGACGACCTGTCACGAAAAACATTCGTTTGTTTTCTTAGGAGGAAGGATGAGGTTTTCGAGATGTTTAAAGAATTTAAAGCTCTCGTAGAAAACCAAACCAATAAGAAAATTAAAGTTCTTCGTACTGACAATGGTGGTGAATATGTCAATTCTAATTTTCAGAAGTTCCTGAAGAAGCATGGGATTCGACACCAGACCACGGTTCCAAGGTCATCTGCTCAGAACGGAGTCGCGGAACGCGCGATCAGAACCGTTACGGAGAAAGCCAGGTGCATGCTCCAGGAAGCAGGCTTGAAAAAGGAATTCTGGGCAGAAGCAGTCAACACCGCCGTCTACCTGAAGAATCGCTCTCCAACTAAGGCTGTGATGGACAGTACACCGGAAGAAAAATGGACAGGTAAAAAGGAGAATCTGAGTTACCTACGCATTTTTGGTTGTCAAGCTTATGCCCTACAGCACAAACGGGACAAATTAGATCCCAAAAGTAAGAAATACATTTTTGTCGGATACTGTGACGAGTCAAAGGGTTACAGATTGATAGATCCGGCGAGCCCGAAGAATTTCATAAAAGCAAGAAATGTCACTTTTCTAGAACATGCTTTTTGGAATGACACTTCATCGGATGAGGATGACAGTTCACGTTACACGATTGGTTTGTTTCCGAACAATGTAACTGTCGCCGATAATGTTCCCGTGCAACCCGCCTCACCCGATTTACCCCAAGAGCACGCAGAAATATCTAACAAAAACTGTCAAGATAACAGCGCCATTACGATAGATGATTCTGAGAGCAGTAGTGAGACTCCGAATGACTCTGCGGATGAGACGTATGTCCCAGGAGATTCCACACTGGAAGACTACGAGAACTCTACGGACGAAAGTAGTGAGTTTGAGTCAGCTAGTGTAGCACGCACTGTATGCAGTGACACGGAAGACCCTCAGACAGTACGCGAGGCACTGAATGGCCAAGAAGCAAGTAAGTGGAAAGCCGCGATGGCGGAAGAGTATAAATCCTTCATCGATAATCAGTGTTGGACTCTGACTGACCGCGATACGAAGCAAAGGCCTGTCAAATGCAAGTGGATCTTTAAAAGAAAGCTTGGCCTCGACGGGGAAATATTGAGGTACAAAGCGCGCCTCGTTGCAAAAGGTTATACACAGAAATACGGTATTGATTACGAAGAAACGTTTTCTCCTGTAGTACGATATTCTACTATACGTACGTTACTAGCTTTAGCAACGGAACATAACATGAATATCGAGCATCTGGATGTAAAAACAGCTTTTTTGAATGGAGATTTAAAGGAAACCGTTTTTATGGAGCAGCCAGAGGGCTACAAGATTAAAGGCCAAGAAGATAAAGTTTACAAGTTGAATAAGGCCATATACGGACTGAAGCAAGCTTCGAAGTCTTGGTATGAGAAAATAAATGGCGTTTTGACGAGCAAAATGAAATTCAAACGTTTATCTTCCGAACCTTGTGTTTATTTCAAGTCGAGCGGGAACTCTATGATTATAATTGCGCTCTATGTTGATGACATAATGCTATTTTCTTCAGCTGGTTCCCGAGATGTGGCAGGAATCAAAGAAGAATTAAAGAAGGCCTTCGAAATCGAAGATTTAGGGCCAGCACACCACATTCTTGGAATGAGGCTTTGCAGACAGAACAAGGAAATAACTCTAGACCAGTCAAGCTATATTAAGAAGGTGCTAGAACGATTTCAGATGTCAGATTGCAAACCTGCACGAACACCTATGGAGACAGGTCTGAAGCTCGTGAAATCTACAAAGAAGGATTGTACGCACGACTACAGAGGCCTGATAGGATGTCTGATGTACATAGCGGTATGTACGCGGCCGGATATTGCACATGCTATCAGTTCGCTCAGCCAGTTCAACGACGCTTACAACGAGACTCACTGGAAGGCAGCAAAACGCGTTCTTCGCTATCTAAAAGGTACGCCTGATCATTATTTAACTTTTCAGAAGTCAGGGTTGGATATCGTCGCATATGCTGACGCTGATTTTGCATCAAATGAGGTCGATCGCCGATCTTATACCGGTTATGTGTTCAAAATTGGAAATTCTACCATCTCTTGGGAGAGTAGAACACAAAAAACAGTGGCTCTTTCAAGCACAGAGGCCGAATATATGTGTCTGTCAGATGCTTGTAAAGAAGCACTTTTTCTACGCAAGTTTCTGTTCGAAATTTACGGGGTGCAGTATAGGATTACGTTGTTTAATGACAATCAGTCTGCACTGAAGTTGTGCACTAATTCTATGTACCACGCCAGAACGAAACACATTGACGTAAGACATCATTTCATCAGGGAAATTGTTGAGGAAGGTACAGTTGTTATAAAATACTTATCTACTGATGAAATGGTGGCCGACGTTTTAACGAAACCGTTGGTAAAGGAAAAACATGATAAGTTTGTATATCATTTATTTCTATCATTAAATAAATGATATGCGATGGTTCTAAGCAGTAGATAAGGTATGCTTGCAGAAGTATAATTTGTTTTAGATCCGTATCACATAGTTTTTTGAATATTTACTGTTTATATGTGACGGATGCTTTATTAAATTTATGCTTTTGCTATGTTTTGCTGTTGTTATGTTATATTATATTTTTAGACAGCAGATGTGTCTACACTTAGATATTTTATTGTGTGTAATGTGATTTACATGAGTTTATATTGGATCAAGGGCCAGTGTTGGAAATATACCTTCAAGGAGTTTCTATGTGTTCCATTATAAACTCTACGTTGTATAGAATAAGTTTTTTTTCTAGACAGATCTCACACATGGTCTGATCGTTTTGCCTGTGGGGAGCACAATACATTTTGGAAACTTATAATATCCTTTTATTGAGTAGTTCACGGAATCTAACAAGCCCCACATAAATATATCAACTGTGAAAATTTCAACTGTCTAGCTATCACGGTTCATGAGATACAGCCTGGTGACAGACGGACAGACAGACGGATCGCGGAGTCTTAGTAATAGGGTCCCGTTTTTACCCTTTGGGTACGGAACCCTAAAAAGCATCTCGAAAGCCATCTCGGAACTTTTATGATAATAAATTAAAGAGTGCTACAAAAGTAACCATTTTGCGTTGTAAGAGATGTTGCGTTTGACATTTGTTTGTTTGCCTTTTAATATTTGCTCCAGCGAAAAGAGTATAGTCATTCCACCATCATCCGAGATGAAAAATCCAATAGCATTGCCTATCCCGAAAATCGAAGGATTCTAATGCTAATCAATGCGCTTGCGATTACAAGACCGAAAAGGCTGTCCAATTAATAATTACTTACAATACGTTAGTTTGAATCACTACATGATATTACGATAAACTTGATACAAGTTGTTCTATCTCACGACGGCGGGTAAGTCTTAGTCGTGTGTGCACATGCATATTGTTTCTATTTGCGTAAGCTCGGAGGCACTGAGTGCTTCGTATCGTATCGCTTACGCACACAGAAACAATGTATATGTGCATCTTCGAACACGACTAAGAGCAAACCACCTTCTTCAGATAAAACAACTAACAGTTATCACTTACATTCGAGCTAACACATATTGGGGTTACGCAAAGCAGGCATGCGGTGACCGATGAGATTAAATTAGAATGATAGATGATCAATTTGCCCGACAAGAAGAGGCGTTAAGCAGCGTAATAGTTTTTCCATCAAAAACATAAATGTGAAAAAGGGAGCCAAGTTCAATACTAAGTATATTCACGGTTGTTGACTACGCCGACAAAAGAATTGAGATCTAAATGGGTGCCAAGTTCTGTATCCTGAAATTTATTTACATGAACATAAAACATTCTAAAATAAATTTGAAAACAGTTTCTTGCTTTTTATGCTACAACAATATTTGCTATTTTAAAATATAACTTCTTAAATTTGGAAAGTCGAATTATTTACATAAAGCAGATAACTTAGGATAAATTGTAGCTCTAGATTTGACTTGGCTGGTCATTACATAGTAAACGATTACTGTAAACTGTTAGCATGTACTACAATGTTTTAAATGTATAAACATTACTATTACTCCATCTAAGGTTTTACCTCTGGAGAGTCCAACGTAACGGCCTTTACTAAATATAGAGGAGCCTATGTCGAGAAGAGCGCTTTCAAGGCTAAGGCCTTGTAATTTGAGGATAGTAATAGCATATGCTAAGCAAATAGGGAATTGTTCCATTATATACATTACTTCGTATTTGAAACTTGGTCTTGACTTGTTCTAGAATTAAGGGTGGTATTCTACTCGTTATATATTCACGTGAAGACCTAAAAAGCCACATAAAGACCGGCTGTCATCAGTTTTGATTGCTGATTCTTACATTACAGACACTATAAGTGTTCTTAATAGAATAAATTAATTGAAAAATTTTAATAAAATTATTTCAAATTACTAGTTTCTGAAATATTCCTTTGTATTTACCCATCTACTTAACTGGATGCCAAATTTGAACTTTCTGGGTCATCTGAAACTGTGTTAGAGTTTTGATCTATAGGTCAGACAGTGATAAAAATTAGGATTTTTTGACGTTAATATCTAGATAAGATAAGATAAGATTTATTTGCTCAAACATGGGTAACACATACAATATGCATGCAAGATAACAAAAAAAAAAGAAACAAAAGATCCCGACATGTTTGCCACATTCTATGGCGTGCAAATATTATACAAGTTAAATTATAAACAAAAAACAATGACTTAGTTTAATTATAAATTAATTCCATTATTATCAAGCCAACAATAAAAATAAAAAAGTGAAAATCAATAATAATAATAATAACAGTTATCTCCAAATATCAATTAAATTAAAATAATAATATCAGTGCAAAAATGTCAAATAGCAATAAGGTATAGTTATTAAATCCATGCAAAAAACATAAATCAAATGTCAAATAAAATAAAATAATGCATGTCAAATATAAAAGTAATTCAAATGTCAAAATGAAGATATCAATCAAATGTCAAATAGGAATAAAATAAATAAAATGAATTAAGTAAAAATTTCAAGAAAATGTCAAATAAAAAATTAATACAAATCAAATCAATGTAAAAATTATCAAATGTCAAAATTGCAATAAGATTCAAAACAAAGGATTCATCCATAAATTCGTTAATATTATAGTAGGCCCTTTTACTTAGAAACGACTTTAGTTGCTTCTTAAATTCTACATTATTAAGCTCCCTCCAAGTTTTAGGTAATTTATTATAAATCGTAGGAGCCATGCAAAAACACTTTTGCGCATAAGTGCCGTTCTACTGCTATGCAGACAGAGCTGATTTTGATCACGCCTGTTTCTTGGTAATTTATCCTGCAAACGTGAAAATAAGCAATAATGTTTCCTAACAAACATTACCGTTTCCAAAATATAAGAAATAGGGTTTACAACTATCAGTGGTTTTTAACTTAAACATCGCTCTAAGGCACCTCTTTTGTGCTTTAAAAGCAACTTCTTTATCGGTTGAGTTACCCCAAAAGATAATCCCATATCTAAGAACAGATTCACTTAGCCAATAGTCAAATCAAATATCAAATATTTTATTAGAACATTAAACATGATTACAGATTATTAGTGATCGTTAACAGCTACATTAGTGTAAAACTGTGTTGTAGCCATTAGCGCCCACCTCCGAGAGAGCAGATGTCGGCGTTCCAAAATTTTTAACAAAAGTAAATTACAATTACAACAAATTACAATTAATTGATATTACTGAAATAAATTATTTAAAAACTACCTAATCATTACAAAATTATAAAAAATATTACAACATCAATAAAATCAGTAATTAAAAACATCAATAAAAATAATTAGTACTATTTTCTTGCAAAAGTATTTTCTTGCAAAATACTATTGCAAGAAAATACAGCAATTACAAAATTGTTAAAAAATTTGGTCAAGATCTCCAGTTCTCTTAGTGCATGTGTGTGTGTATGTGTGTGTGTGTGTGTTTGCGTGTGTGTGAGTTTGTGTGTTCGGAAATTTGTTTATAAAAGGTATATAATTACTACTACGGAGGGAGACACCCAGGCAGACCGTGTAAATATATAGTCCATCATAATCTTTGGTCGTAGGTAAGTATCACCCATTCATCAGAATTTCTAGTTCCTCATACATTCAGCTTTGGAGCCACTTGTCGGTGACAGCTTTGCACTCCCGTAAGGTAAGTGGATAGATATTTAAATTTTTACTTATTTTGTTGTATAAAACCGGGCCAAAGAAGTGATACTGACGTTTCGCCATCACAACATTGGCCCTTTCAGTCTGACAGACTATGTCAGTCCTACGTTTATTTGAGAGGTGACTGGGGTCAAATATAAGTTCTGAGTGTTTTCGTAGAATAGCGCTCAGGAAAAATGCGTGCCTTACCGTAGACACTTTACGAAGAGCATAGAGGTCGATTGTAGGGAAGCGAATAGGTTTGTGTGCCATAACTTTAAGAACTGCCCTCTGTGCCCTTTCCAGTCTTAGCAGTAAACATTTTCCTGAGCCACCCCAAGCCACTATACAGTAGGTTATGATAGAGTGCGCCAACGCAGAATAAACTATCTTCAATGTATGGAAATCGGCAGAAGATCTCAAATTCTTAAATACAAATATCAATTTCCTGACCCGTGATACTAGTGACGCAATTTGTTTATTCCAGCACATAGTACTGTCAATAATGACACCAAGATATTTTATGTTGTTGGTCCGCATGATGACATTACAGCCACAAATAGTGCTCGTTATCGAACAGCCCCTGTGTGTAGTCAGATTGAAGGGGCTTGCTGGTTGAGACTTCTGTAATGGCGCAAACGTGATAAATTTAGTTTTATCTAGGTTTAATGTAAGCAGATTGCTAGTTCGCCATTCCATGACAACTCGCAGGGCAGACTCTGCATAGGAACGAGTTTCAAGCCAATTTTTGCCATGGACAAGTATTACTGTGTCATCAGCGTACATTATCATTTTAGCACTTCCTAAAGATAATTTACAGAGGTCATTTATATAAATAAAAAATAGGGTAGGTCCAAGAACACCACCCTGTGGGACTCCGTAACTAAGAACCTCATCTTTACTCGTAAAGTTACTCACCTTAACAGCCTGAGAACGGTCTGTTAAGTAACTCCTAAATATATCTAGGGACAGACCCCTAATGCCGATCCACTGCTGTTTGTT
Organism: Orthosia incerta; assembly: GCA_948252205.1. Lineage (NCBI taxonomy): Eukaryota > Metazoa > Arthropoda > Insecta > Lepidoptera > Noctuidae > Orthosia > Orthosia incerta. Next base: position 20,571,520 of record OX411753.1, on the reverse strand, counting down.
GAGCAAAATGGGGACAGAGACAGTGTCAAAAGCCTTAGAAAGGTCCAGAAAGATAGCAATAGCTTTGAGTTTATCATTTACTTTTTCTGCAATAGTACCAGTTAATTCCAGAACAGCGTCCTCTGTACTTTTACCTACTCTACAACCATACTGATTTGGGGCAAGAATATCTTGGGAGTCTAAATAGCTTAGAAGCCTTTTGTTAAGGATTTTCTCAAGGATCTTTGACAAGATTGTTAAAACAGATATAGGTCTATAGTTATCAACACTGCCCCTGTCCCCGCTTATGTTTATAGGGTGTACGACAGCCCTTAAGGAAAGACCCCTGACATAAGGGCAAGGTTAAAAACATGGCACATGATGGGAACAAGCAGCCCTTATCAAAAGAGCAGATATTATGCCATCCCAGCCCAAACCGCTATCAATTTTAAGACCCAGAACAATTTGTTCCAGCTCCTCAATGTCCGTACTGAAGTTGGCCATTGAGTTGGGACAGACACTTGCATTGAGGTCAGAATCATGTTGAGGATCGATATTAAGCCGTTAATAGCGCGTCTATATTAACCGTTCGAGACAGAATGTACAAGGCGTAAGTACTACTGCTTATTCTTTTAGTCAGGGTGACGTGTTCCTTCCAATTTAAATTACGATCTATTGTCAGTCCTAGAAACTTGGTTGTATAAACTGTATCAATTGCAATATTATTATATGTTATGTCAAGATTGGAAATAGTCAGTGCGCGTTGGCTAAAATGCATTATCATGGTCTTAATTAAATGATTGTTGTCTAACCATTCTATAGTTTCATGTAATGTTTTATTTATGTCTTGTTTATAAAATTCTCTTTGAATACACGGTATTATTATTGTACTGTCATCTGCAAACAGTGTCATCGGATGTTTGATTGCCCTTGGAAAATCATTAATGTAAATTGTAAAAAGCGGTGGTCCCAGTATATTTCCTTGTAGAACTCCCTAGACAATGTTACGTTCCTAAGATTGAAATATTTCCTCCCTTTTTGTATGTATGTTTAATCTATTTATTTCAGTTATTTGTTTTCTGTAGTTTAGGTACGATTTTAAGAGCTCAAAGACATTTCCTCTTACACCATAGGCATCAAGCTTTTTCAGTAAAATCTTATGGTCCACGTAATCAAAAGCTTGAGTCATGTCACAGAATATCGCACAAACTGGAGTGTTTGTATCTATATTTTTTATAAACGTATACAAAAAGTCGTAAATTGCCATGTTAATTGACTTGCTTTTCCAAAATCCTTTTTGTTCGTTGCAAAGAATTTTATTCGTGTCTATATATAAATTGATTATAAATATATTTTGCAATAATTTTTGAGAATATTGAAATCAATGCGATCGGTCTGTAAAATGCCATCAATTCTCTATCTAGTTTTTTGAAAAATGGCTTCATAACAGATGTTTTCAAAGCTTTTGGCAAAATACCTTCGCTAATACACAAATTTATGATATGACATAAAGGGCAACAAATTTCCTTGGCTACTACTTTAAGTATTTTTGTACAGATGCCATCAAAACCTATACTCCATAGGTTTAGGTAGTTAAAAAAGGGTAAACAAAAAAAACCACGTGACTCATAGATGCAAAACCTTTTATTTCAAATGTTAAAATCATATTATTTATAGTTTGTTGAAAATTGAGGTGATCCATTTCTCAGAATTATGTGCATCCATTTATGAGTGGTAATCACCATCACACTTAGTTGCTTGAAATATTAGTTCACCTCCTTGAACAAAACCACTTGATGATTCTGAAACATAGTTTTAAATAACATTCAACAACTAATTAATCATTATATTTTCTTATAATATGAGCATCTCACTTGTAATTTGACTTAAAATGTTAATTTATTATACATTGGCTGCCTCATTGGTCTAGTGGTTGCAAGCGCTACAGCTGAGCATGAAGTTCACAGTTGAATTCCCAAAAAAAAAAAAAAAAAAAAAAAAAAAAAAAAAAAAAAAAAAAAAAAAAAAGGTCGGGCAGGGTTATTGGGTTTTACTATCTGGAATTTTTAGTAGCATCCTGGACTCTGGAGTTGTGCCCGGTTTATGGCAATAGGCTCGGCCCCTATTACATGGGACTTAAACATAACTGGCAAAATGTGGGGGTACTATAGGTACACCTGTGCCCAACCCTTCGGGGAAACAAGGAGTGATTTATTATTTTTACTATATATAATTTTTATTACAAGCTTATAAAATAAAATTATCATCTTGGTATTTCTATTAAAGGCTATAAAGTAATATACTTACCATTGTGGCCTAAAATAAGGTGTTTTCCTTTCCCGCTGGGATTCTTTAACCCTGTAGACAAACCCTGCCTGTGAGCCTCTTTACAGCATGTTATTGTATCTTGCCATGTTGAAGATTTAGTGTGTCCTGCAAAAAACAATATTAATTAGTTTACAAGATATTTACTAAGGTAACAGTGTACAATATTTATTGTAAAACTTACAATCATACCTTCATTGACCCATGTTTCATCCAAACAACATATTTTCTTCCCGTCTCTTCTATATTTTGCAATCTCATTTAAATACTTTACACGCCATACTGCAATGTCTGGTTTGTCAATAAGCATACCCATGTGACTACGTTTGGAGTATTTAAAGCCTAATTTCTTCATCAACTTACACAGTACATCTTTTTTTATATTAGGTAGACTGTCATCATCATTGACACTTACAGTGCAACATAAAAGAGTAGAAATTAAATGAGGGCGCCACAATCGCTCAGATAGCAACCCAGTTAGAACGACCCAGCTGATCTTGATACTTGAATAGTATTATTTATTTATTGGGTATAAAAAATGAGTAAATATATTAAATAAGTATATTTATTAAATATTTAATGTGTAGTAGTAATAAAACAATTAATAGTATTGCCATTTGCCAACGAGCGATGGAGAGAAGCATGCTAGGAGTAAAGAGGTGCGACAGAGTAAGAAACATCAACATAAGAAAAAAGACCAAAATACAGGACGTAACCTTAAAAATAAGGAGGCTAAAATGGAAGTGGTCGGGACACATGATCAGAGCAAAGGACAAGTGGAGCAAGATAGTTACACAATGGTACCCAAGAGAAGGCAAAAGGAACAGAGGCAGACAACAAAAAAGATGGAACGATGATATCAGGCAGGTTGCAGGCATAACATGGAGTAGAGTGGCCAGAGAGAGATCAGAATGGAGTAGGTTGGAGGAGGCCTTTGCCTACTGGCAAACGGACTTACAGAAAGTAAAAAAGCACCAAATACGTGAATAATTTTAATTATGTAAAATTACTCACGTATTTGTAACAATTTATAACAGTTATTAATTTATAACAGTGCAGTAGTTTAAGAAACATAATTGTATATCTTTTCGCCGAATAAAAGGCTTTATTATTATGACTATTATTATTATATAGTAATAAAACAACAATTTCACAGAAAATAAGTACTTTTAATAATCAATTGCTTTCCATATAAACTCAGATATAAACTAAAATTAATAAAATAAACTAATCTAATAAATCAAAATCTAAATACTCAACACCTTCCATGGGATCACTTAAGTTCGTGTAGTCTATTTTAAGCTCTGGTATTGATTCGTCACTGATTTCTGAACCACTCTCATCGTCACTGCTGTCTGCACCATGGGACGACCCTTCATGTGTTTAGCTGGTGTTGAGAATTTCCCACCGTTTTCAATGCCGTGTTGCACGATTCTGCGCACTGTGCTTACAGAAACACCTAAAACAAGCAAAAAAAAGAATCACTGTCAGTCCGACGAAAGAAGTTCCGCGGTAAATAAAAGTGAATATATTTTAAAATTGTTTCTTTCCATTTAGTCGATTGCATCAACAAATATGGCATAGGTAAAAAAAAATCGTATCCGCAATAAATTACATTAATTGTTTTTGCCTTACTATCAACGTTGTTAAGTCGCGCTATAACTACAACGGTATTTGTTTACCTTAGCATAACCTCAAAAATTGTAGACAAATAATTTGTAAATGATATGTGGTTCGAAAATTTAGCTCCCTGAATGTATTAATCGTTTGTAATTAACGTTCAGCGTAACTTTCAATAGTTACTTACCAGTAAAATCTGCTGTACGATGGTAAACATCTTCTAAGTTGCATAGAAGCTTCCCAGCTTGGAATTCGGCTATACACCACATATAAACTTTGTAAACTATATCACGGGCACCTCCACGAATTACCTTATTCATGATTTGCCACTGTTTTTCTGTCCACACTCAGAAATATCACACAAAAACCAAAATTCTTACGAAAATCGAATCTGATCGAGATAAATTGACAACTAAAGTACTCATTTTAGATGTTGCCAGAAAATGAAAACTATTAGTTCCCAAATATTTAATTTCTACTCTTTTATGTCGTACTATACCATAACTTTTTCAATAGTAGGCATTTCATTTGCAAAAAAAAAACAATGTACTTTTCTCCTCCCTGCAGCTAAATCCATATAATCGAAACTGTCGATTTTGCTTTGTTTTATTGCTAGTGGAGGAGGAGACTCCACTCTATGCGATGTTTTGTATTGGTTTATAACCCTGTACACAGTTGGTACAGACATACCCATTATTTCACCAGTTTTTTGCACTATGTCTGTTTTTGACGGAAAACACTCTTTGGACCATGTTTCTTCTACATATTTAAACACATTTATCAATCTGTTACTCAGATGATGAAAGAGGTCATGTTTTGAAGCATTTCTTCTTCGGTGATGGAAATGTGTGTACGAAGTTGGTCTGGCTAGTACCAGCCTCGGGTTCACTCATTTTTCCACGACACGAATTTAAAAACCAATAAGGATAAATAACAATAACTAAATAACAAAAACAAAACAAAGAAATAAGCTAATAATATCACAATTCAACAAAATCGATTCGAAATACACGCATAAATTCGCAAATGTCGAGTCGAGTGCGCTGTCAACAAAGGCGTCTGGTTAACCGACTAAACTTAATACCTGCCACTTCAGTTGCCAGACAACGTCACAGTTGTACTCTTCAATTTAGCAACGTTATCTAACTCGTTGTATTTTCTAAAAGGTTTGGGGAACCTGTCTTTTTAGGCTCTTTACTAAAGACAGATTACAAAATATTATATTTTATAATAAACCTTACTAAAAAATTGTGCTGAAGCAGATATATCTACGAAAAGTAGTTTAAGAATAAATGATACAGTTAAACATATTATAATAAAAGAGGAAACTATCGTGTGATCGAAAATAAATTTAATTTTGTTAGAACGTATTTTTAAACAAGAAAGTGTCAACTATAAAAAACCCTTTTTACGATTTGTTTACACTTTTTTAACTACCTAAACCTTTAGAGTATAGTTAACCGTTTGAGCTATTTATGAAATTTAGTTTTATATTTTATCTTAGGGATTTTAATATATAAACTAAATTTCATATGTTTTTGTTATATTGATTTTGAGTTAGTAAGATGACAAAAGTGGATCCAAATGGTTCGTTTAATATTACACACAGCTGCTGCGTCGCCGGTTCCTTTTTTGCTTGAACTTGGCTTGACACGCTTCCGCGTGTCTAGACTAGGATTGTAGCAAGACGCTTAGGTTATATGATCTTTGTTGTGCCATTTCCCGCCGCTTTACTCACTTGGGTTATTCTACAGCAACAACGCATTTTTCTGAAATATGCTACTCAGAGATAGAAAAAATAATTGAATTCGTGAAAGAATTTCCGTGATCGGTCCAGGGCTGCCAGAGAAAACCTTTTACAAATATATAAATAAACAATTTTATCTACAGTCACAACGCAATGTTCCAAATATGAATTAAAAAAATATTGTTTTCTCAAAAATGGTATGTAATGTTGTCATAACATCTCTAAAAAGTATCCAGAAAGTAAACTCTACCGGGGACTTATTCACAACTGTCCAGAAAGTAAGAAAGAAAGAAGAAAGAAAAAATATTTATTTGTGACCCGCACAGGAGACACGAGATAAGCAGAACACAAACAATAATAAAATATAAAAAACCCCGTGCGAGACCAAAAAGGCTCCTATCTCAGCATGTGCAACGATATTAAAAAGAAAATATCACTGCGCTGATATTCTGATAAGGCCCACTGTTGATGCCACGGACACACTCACGGAACGAAACATACAATATATGTAAGTAAGTATGTAATTTACTTACTGGACAGTAGTAGGGATTGGTCCGATATATTAAAAGGTAACTTATATCGGATATGTGTTAGATATCATATCATATAATAATGTGTACAACCACAATGTGTGCATGTGGTGTTAGCCTATAATTAATTGTTACACTTATAAATGAAGGTACAAAGAAACTGTAAACGTATTGTGTAAACAATTGTTGGTTAACCAAATAAATAAATAAATATAGATATCTATATCAAAATAACAGATACTACAAAAATTGTATCTAATAAAAACCTTACTAACGTGCGAGAACAAATAAGTCAAAACTTAAAACCGTAACAATGCGGAAACGTACGAACAACGAACAAAACGCAAACTTCACAAACGATAGGAACCATAATTATGCTCTACCTCTCTTTCTAAGTATTATTTCGCGTTCGATGTTAGTTTGCTCATCTAAATAACGTTTTAACTTATGCAAACTGTACCTACCTACTAAATGATAAAGCATTATACAAGCCTCAACCAGTAAGAAAGCCATCCTGGCCTCGTATTTTGTTTAATTTAAAGCTGATTTCTCGTGTCTCCTGTGCGGGTCACAAATAAATACTTTTTCTTTCTTTCTTTTTTTTTCTTTGTATATAACCGGACCTCACCTGCGGTTCGGTCCGGTTAACTCATACTTGGCCGGGAAGGCTTACTTACTGGATTCTGCAGTAATGTACTAATAAACATGTACTTTATGTTCGTGGATCGGTAAAATTAAAAAAATAACCATTACAGTGCAACATTTTCCTTCGATTTTCAAACAACTGCATCATAATAGTTATTTTCTCAAAAATGGTATGTAATGTTGTCATAACATCTCTAAAAAGTATCCAGAAAGTAAACTCTACCGGAGACTTATTCACAACTGTCCAGTAAGAAGCGAAATTTAAAATTTGGAATCTCCTACTGTCCAGTAAATAAGTATGTTATTTACTTACTGGACAGTAGTAGAGATTGGTCCGATATATCAAAACGTCACTAATATCGGATATGTGTTAGATATCATATCATGCAGCTGTCCTCATATAAGTCGCATAGAGAGTGTAAGGTATTTGGGTGTTCAGATAGACGACTCATTAACATTTTATAATCATATAGACTTACTTACCTCCCGTCTGCGCAAATTGATATTTATTTTTAAGAATCTCCGTCATGTGGCCGACATGCAGGTGCTTAGACAAGTATATCTAGCTCTCTGTCAGTCAGTTGCTCAGTACTGTATAGTTGTTTGGGGTGGGGCAACAAAAACACATTTGTTAAAATTAGAACGTGCCCAAAGAGCCATCCGTAAAGTAGCTTGGTCTCTTCCTTATCAATTTCCTACCACCGAACTTTATAAAATATGTAAGGTCCTCTCTATTCGACAATTGTTCGTTCTAAATTTAATTCTAACAGTCCACTCTCGCAATTCATATACCCCCGATGAGTACATAACCGTGAGACGAAAGGATACAGTGTGTCCGTCTATTTCCGTTAACTCAAGGCTAGACCAGCGATTCTTTTATTACCTTGGTCCTTATGTTTACAACAGAGTCAATAAATCCTTACATATATACTCAATGGTTAAATGTAAATGCAAATGTACTGTAAGGGACTGGTTGATGTGTTTGGACTATGAAGGTACAGAAAACATCATCCAAACAATTAAATAATTGTTACATACGACCCTTTTAATTTTACTGATACCTAAGTACAAACGCTCGCACAGGAATTACACTCATAGACTCAAATCACCCACATACACTCACACTCTACACTAAAATCCTGCAATACTATCACTTTACATTACACTCCACAAATATTTACTATCAAAATTGTTTAAAATAATTGTTGAATAATCTGAATTATATTGCCGTCAAATAAGATTATTTTAAAGGGGTGTGAGCCTGGAGATCTGTCATACAGGTCCCGAACCTAGTTCAGACTCCAGCTCTCACAAAGGTATAATGTAAGGCAAAATTGTATAAATATTTCTTATTTTGTAACAATGTCAACCTTTTTGAGAGAAAATAAATAAACAAATTTTGAATATCTATATATATATCAAAATAACCGATATTACAAAAAAAATATCTACTAAAAACCTTACTAGCGTGTGAGTCAAAACTTAAAACCGTAACAATGCGGAAACGTACGAACTACGAACAAAACGCAAACTTCACAAACGATAGGAACCATAATTATGTGCTACCTCCCTTTCTAAGTATTATTTCGCGTTCGTTGTTAGTTTGCACATCTAAATAACACTATAACTTATGCAAACTGTACTAAATGATATCGATATCTGAAACACGTTTTCGATATAGATATGAAATCTGTAAATCGGTTACATAACCGTTTGTGCAAATATCCAAAGTCCCCATCTCTAGACAGTAGGTCATCCTCTTCAGATCTGCTTAGAAAAATAACATAGTACCAGCGAGACATACATTAGAGTTTAGCCATTATAACATGGTTATAGGAGGGAGGCTCCAAATATATATCTATCTCTCTTTTTGGTATGACATTTTATGAGATAGATATATTTTTGAGCCCGTTAATTAAGACGTACAACAAACAAATATAAATGCTCCCGGTAAATCGATCACAATATCTATAATATCAGTAATTGCCCTAATATGAATGTAACCTTCAATATTAATTAAACGAATTTGTTGTTAAACTTTCTTTCATTTTAGAGAAAAGCATTATACAAGCCTCAACCAGTAAAAAGCCATCCTGGCCTCGTATATAACCGGACCTCACCTGTGGTTCGGTACGGTTAACTCATACTTGGCCAGGAAGGCTTACTTACTGGATTCTGCAGTAATGTACTATTTCAATACAGTTGTAAAACATGGCGTACTTTCAGAGGCTAAAATTATAATTCGAAAATTAAATCTATCGCACAGGCATCTTTCTATTACGCGGTCGTGACTTTTGTTTACGAGCTCGATCATTAGTTTTGAAGTTGAGTTTTAAATTTATAAGTCAACTAGCTGACCCGCGGGGCTTCGCTCCCGTCAACTGGCTACCCTGCCTATCCAGTCTACCCTGCCTACCCAGCCTATCCAGCCTACCCTGCCTACCCTGGCTGCCTGCCTAACCTCCCTACCTTGCCTACACTGCCTCTACCTACTCTACCTGCTCTACCTACTCTACCTACTCTACTTACTCTACCTACTCTACCTAATCTACCTACTCTACCTACTCTAGCTACTCTACCTACTCTACCTTCTCTACCTACTCTACCTACTCTACCTACTCTACCTACTCTACCTACTCTACCTACTCTACCTACTCTACCTACTCTACCTACTCTACCTACTCTACCTACTCTACCTACTCTACCTACTTCACCTACTCTACCTACTCTACCTACTCTATCTACTCTACCTACCCTACCTAATAATTTTCTATCTATCATCAATAGTTTTCTCAGCGCACGCCAATGAATGAATTTTATAGGAAACATTTTGCTACCTTGTTTCCTGCCTTGTATCACAATGTACTATTATGCTACATGCATTGAGCGTTTTACGTTTCACATTTTACTATGCATTGTGCGAGGAAATAAAAAATAAAATCTGATTCAAGCAAGAAATTAATAAAATGGCGCTTATTCAAGGGCGCTCAGCATATCCACAGATTCACTCATAGTTCCTCGGGCATAGATATGCCCGAGGAACTATGAGTGAATCTGCAGATGCTGCGCATGTGCAAATAGCTGTCACGTCGTAACGCAAAAAGGCACGAGCAAAATATTAATTCTGCCAAACATATTTAATGAATATTTAAAATTAATTTATTGATCAAAATCTAAATCAAGAGTAATTAAAAACACCTTAAATGAACTATTAGTTTTGTTTTACCTTTTATGTGAATGATAATCTGTACTAAAGTTATTTTTAAAACTTTTTTTAAATAATAATAACTCTATGCGGCGGGCTGAAGTTGGAGTTAAAATTAAAAAAGAACAGGAAAGTAAAAAGCATTAGTATATCAAAGTGACACTTTCCGCACAGTTTGGCTGCTTGTAAAACGCTCTTTTCGAGGACATGCATTGTAAAATAACTTTAGTAGTGTCATGTCTATAGAGGCGCGCGGTGCGCTGTCATGCGTAATGAGAATCTTAATTGCCCGCCATACCACATATTTTTCCAGTTTCCACTTTTGTTTTATTTCAAATTTAAGAGTGAAGATAAAGTAGTGTATGCAATGGCATATAATAACCCCTATTATATGACCATTGCATAAACTACTATATTTACATTGTATAATATCCTATTATTGTTATAAACGCTATATATATATTTGCCTATACATCATATAGGCCTATATATTGTATAACAAATAGGCTATAATTTTGGCTAAAATAAATCATTCCGGCCTCATTGCTACAAATGAACGCATGTGCAACAACCGCAAACAACATAAACACATCTGCCTGTACTTTATATACTCACGATTAAAGTATTTAAACAGACCATTACATTCAAATGACCTCATAGGGCTCTAAAGGGTAGGGTATTGTTATTGTGAACCAAGAAACAATTGTTCACACCATGACATTGTTTGTCTCTAAACCCCTTAGTTAAGACAAGGCTTTATCCTTAAGGATCTGCCATGTTCATCTTATGAGACACTTAACGGCAGTTTATACCCGACAACTGTAAGGGTTATAAGTTTGGCAATCTATATTGATGTTTAACTGTACCTTTGTAGCGCCTAAACTATCCAATTAGATTTGAAAAAACCAGGTTTCGTTCCATTCGTATGTGCTACACGTAATATTTTTTTGAGTTTTATACCAAACTAGCTTCCCGCCCCGGCTTCGCTCTGGTTAATATAGATTTTGTGATTTTTTACGTCTTCATGATTCTACCACTACGAGGAATAGTTCCACCCCCGTGTTTCTGTTCTCTTGGTAGTTTGAGTGTCACCACTCATATTCCAGGCCCAGTTTTCTTTTACTTCAGGATTTTGGTATCCTAGTCAGTTCTGGAAAATCTAACTGAGCTCCCAGACGGTCTTAGAGTAAAAAAAATACCATGTAAACTTTCATCCTATTTCACCCCTGTAAGAGATGAATTGCGAAAATTCTTTTCTTAAATGACACCTACAGTATAAAATCAATATCTTCTCAAAATCTTAAACTTCTATCATAAGTGGTTAGACTGCGTTGATATGTCAGACGGGACATTGTCTTTTATTTATGACAGATAGATAGATTAAAGGTTTAATTAAGCTCAAAACAGGAATATTTAAAATTTCTTACGTGCCGATAAAAAAAGCATTACTTTTCGAGTTTAAGTTATTAAATATTTTTTATCCACCACACTGCAGCTTATTTTATTATATTATAGTTATACAAGTACGTCAGGATTGCCGGCACTTCACTTAACTCAATCACGATCCACCGAACGATCGTTCGGCCAAAGAACGATCGCCAGTATGCAATACCTTAGCTATGCAAGCTAAACTTAAATTAAAAATTGCTCTTGGTCAGCAACGGGCTTTAAAATCGGCAATAAACTAAGGTTGGCTGCTCTTATAATTGAGATATATATATGTGATATAATTGTTTTCGGTTTCGATTCAGGATCTCATCACGCGAGGAGGACACGTGTCAAACTTATAGAAAGTTCCGAAATAACGGTAAACAACTAAGCAGCATAATACCAACTTTCCTAATTAATACAAGTTAATATTACTGAGAATGCGACAAAATTGACACATTGTCGCGACAACTGCTGTTTTGGACACCCAAATCTATGAAACAAAACGTTATTGTCTAAAGTATTGACAGATTGCCAGTGTCAGGTTATATTTATATGCCTCTAGAGCACCTTGTTCTCAACAAAGATTAGAAGAAAGCTAAACTGCCTTTCTTAGGTACTGGCTATATCTGCTCCAACTTGGTACTTCATCGAAATGCGAGTGCAATTAAGCCAACTTATTCGAATATTCGAGGAGCTGTGGTGGCCCAGTGGTATCGGCCGCGACTTACAATTTGTAGGTCGTTGGTTTGAGCCCAGGCAGGCGCTTTACTTTGTGTAATATTATTATTTCATCACCACTGCTCTCAAAACGGTGAAGGAAAACATCGTGAGGAAACCGGCATGTCCTAGAACCAAAAATTTGAAGACATGTGACATACACCAACCAGCACTGGGAGCGCGTGGTGGATTAAGGCCCATGCCCTCTCACAGAGAGGAGGCCTGTCTCCTAGCATTGGGGACATTAACAGGCTGATGATGTGATGTGATGTGATTTGAATGTTTGAAGTTCAGTGCGGTCCAAAATAGGACGCATACTTACGACACAAAACTTATTAACACAGACAACTTAGTGGCAGAATTCTCGTAGTTAGATCAGAGGCGTACCATAACCTCTTATTTCCAGTGTGCGTAAAGGACAGATCTATATGACTTGTATACATCTGTCTCTTTTTCCCAGTCAAACTATTATAGTTTTGACACGTCATGGTACGGGGGCAGTTCTTTCAGATATTACCTTCTACAAACCACTTCTACCCCATTCCACCGTGAAATTAGTTACAGGCGTAGATATTGATCAAATCAAACGTAATGTTTTTCAATTTCTATATAACTCGCAAATTGAACGATACGATATTTCCATGCTTCAGAATATTACTCGAAGAGTTTCGTGTTTCCGATGGATAAAGTTCCCAAAGATCGCTGTTTGTTTTGATTTTTATATTTGTTGGGAGTTCATATCTATTTTAGTTAGGTATTTACTTACATCCAATTTTGATCTTGGATAAATTAATTAATCTTATAAAGATCTTTAAGGCAAAAGTAAAATAAAATATGTCGGTTACTTCTAGGCAAGCGTGCTCCATCATCGGTTACCAAGCAAAAGTCCATAAAAAAACTTTCTAACACAAAAAATAAAAAAAAACTGGTACCAAAGACACAGAAAGTTTTTTTTTCTTTGTAGTGTGTTGTTTTGGAAGTAGGTTTAATTTATTTGTTAAAATGATTTTTATTTTTCTCTTTTTAGTTTTCGTACCTACCTTATATAATTATAAAAATAAGCACTAATAAGGATAACTCAAAAACTACTGTAATAGTCAGATCTTTATCAAATTTAAACGAGGCTACATGAGGAGCACCATCTGCCAGATTAAAAAGAATCATCAAAATCGGTTTACCTAGAAGAAAGTTCTGATATAACACACATAAAAAAATGCAGTCGAATTGAGAATCTCCTCCTTTTGGAAGTCTGTTAAAAATACCTGCATCTAATGCCTACTGCATGTGGTTATCAAAATTGAAATTTGTAGTGAGTATCTTTAAGGTATAGATAGTGTTACTGCATAGGTGGTATCAATGATATTCTAATAAACATATATGTTATGAGCGCGCGCATTGTGAAGACTCGAATACGTCCTAATTGGGACGTATAGTCTTTAGTCTATGTGACGCATGGCCAAGAGCGATACGCTTTGTTGAAACAGAAACAAAATTAAAAAATGCCATCGTGTGTATTTAGAAAGTGTACCAATTATGATAGAAAAGTATATAAAACAGAAGGGATCTCGTACCATATGTAAGTACGCAATACACCTTCATTTACAAATTTTTTCATTTTTTTCCTAATATTCTGATATTTGGAGATTAGAAAAAGAATAAAAAACATTGCTGTTCAGAATAATGTTTGTTTACATTCACACGCAAGTGACAAACACTAGCTGTCTCTTTTTTTCTTGTTGGTTTTATCGAATTTAGTGAAATGTCAGATGAATGAATAGTGTGTATGTGTGCTGCCGCTGCTGTGCGGAACACTTTTTTTCGGTTGTTTTGTGAGTGTATAACGTATCTGTTTACTAGAATATCATTGGGTGGTATGGTATGATTCTTATATATCAAGTCACTAGTCCCTAAACCGTTTCATACATAAAAATCGAATAGAGTCTACAATTTCTAAATATATGTCAAGTAAACCAAGTGAATATGTAGGTTAGGTTAGGTTAGGTTAAAACGGGCTGTTTTCCGCAACTCCACGGCTAAGCGCGTATTTTGCGTACGGGTGGGAATTAACCTTCTACCAACTTTCTCACTCGATCCATCCCAGCTCCTCGAGGAAGGCCAACAGCGCCTTCGTGTTGCTGACTACCTCCTGTACAGTACCTGGTTCACCGAGGTATTTGGCCCTGTAACCGGCGATTACTGGGCAGCTTAGAAGCAGGTGCGATGCTGTCTCGTCCTCCTCCATGCATGCCCTGCACAGCGGGCTGTCCGTAATCCCTAAGACAAAAAGGTGCTTATTAAAAGTCCCGTGGCCAGTCGTTACAGCTGTGATTGCTCGCAACTGCTGTTTCGTCAGACGTAGGGCCTTCTGCGTAAAACGACCATCCAAAGAGGGAAGTGCCTCCTTGGACTGCCTGCACTCACTGTGATCAATCCACAATTTGTGGTGTTGCTCCTTGGTGCGTTTCCTTACCAGACTGCGGAGGTAGCCAAATGTTATAGGCACGATTGGCTCCGGACCAACCGCCGCCATACTGGACCCCCTACGCGCGAGCTCATCCGCCGCATCGTTGCCTCGGGAGTCACTATGTCCCTTGATCCATTGAATGGTTACTTTATTGCTTGACCCAACCTGGTTTAGGCGTTGGTGACACTCGTATATCAGTCCGGAGCAGACGGTGTGGCTGCCCAGCGCCTGCAGGACGGCCATGCTGTCTGAGAGAATACGTATTGGGAAGTCCTTTACCTTCCTGTCTAGAATGGCCGATGCGGCCAGGGTGATGCCCACACACTCTGCCTGGAACACCGTGTTGTGTGCCCCAAGTGGCACGGCTATGTGGATGTTGAGGTCCTCTGAGAACACCCCCGCACCTGAGCCATTACCTGTCTTGGAACCATCGGTGAAGATTCTCAACTCGTCTGGGCGTAACCCCTCACAGCGGTGGTCCTCATGGAGTTGGATCTTGTATTTTTTTTCAAAAACATACTGTTTAGGTATCCGGTCACTAATTGCTGTCGTAAGAGGAAACTCTTTATTTAGGTCCTCCAGCAGAGCCGTGTGTAGTGTCGTTCTCCTACCCCAGAGATCCAATGCCTTAAGCCGCACTGCCGCCGTCGTGGCCTCCTGCTGAATGAAAAGGTGTAGCGGAGGCAGATCCAGCATAGCCTCGAGCGCAGCAGTCGGGGTAGTTCTCATGCAGCCTGTCGTCGCCATGCAGGCCAGTCTTTGCATGCGTTGCAGTTTGTTCACGGCTGTACTTAACTTTGTGCGGGGCCACCAAACCACGGCCCCATAGGAGATCATGGGCCGGATCACCGCGCAGTACAGCCAGAGAATGATTTTGGGGGACAGGCCCCATTTCTTGCCTATCATTTTCTTGCATTGCCAGAAGGTAATGCACGCCTTGTTAAGTTTGCTGTCTAAATGACTGCTCCAGTTTAGCTTGCTGTCAAGAATGACCCCAAGATACTTGACCTCGTTGGACAGCAGGAGTTCAGTGTCGAACAGCTTCGGTAGGCGGTAAGGGCCTAGTACTCTTTTTTGAGTAAACATGACCAGTACCGTCTTAGAGGGGTTAACTGAAAGATCATACTCCCTGCACCACCTTTCCACTATGCGAAGCGCTTGCTGAGTAAGGTTACAGATAGTTCCAGTCACCTTCCCAGGTACCAGAATTGCGAGGTCGTCTGCATACCCTATTGTGTAATAACGTTGTTCGTTGAGTCTGGTGATAAGATCGTTGATTACCAGATTCCACAGCAGAGGGGAGAGCACCCCTCCCTGAGGGCAGCCCCTGGCTATAAGGGCCAGTTCTTGTTCTCCCTCCAGCCGAACCGCACGTTTGCTTAACATATTAGTTATCCAGTCAGTTAGTACCTGTTCTGCTCCGTGTCTGGAGAGTGCAGCACCTATGCTGGAGAAGTTGGTTTTGTCGAAGGCCCCCTCGATGTCTATGAAAGTGCCCAGGCATGTACCTTTCTGATGGATTGCTTCCTCTATCTGGCCTACCACCAAATGGAGAGCAGATTCCGTGGACTTACCCGAGCTGTATGCGTGTTGGTTACCGTGGAGAGGTAATGCCTTGAGGACGCCATCTCGTAGTTCCCTTTCACACAGTCTCTCCATTGATTTAAGTAGAAACGAGGTCAGGCTGATGGGTCTGAAGGATTTGGCGTTAGTATAGTCACCTTTGCCTGGCTTAGGGATGAATATCGCTTTCACTTCTCTCCATCCTTTCGGAACATACCTGAAGGCCAGGCACGCCCTCATTAGTGGCACCAGTCTCTCTACAACAGACGTGCCTCCCCACTGCAGCAGCGCAGGGAAAACCCCATCTGGACCTGGCGCCTTGAAAGGATGGAAGCTTTGGATGGCCCACTGTAGTTTCTCCATCGTGATCATTTTGTATGCGTAGAGCCAATCGTCATCTGTTGGCACCTGAGTGGTGTCTGGCCAGTCAGTTGCCTGTGCAATAACGCTTCCTGGGAAGTGGGTTTCTATCAGGACGCGTCTGGCCTCTACAGGTGACGTGGTGAGTGAGTTGTCAGGTTTACGGAGTGTGGCAGGCTCGGGTGTGTGCTCCGGTGCCACTATTTTCCTTACCCTGTTTGCCTCTTGGCAAGATTCAATGTTACCACAGAATTTACGCCATCCTGCGGTACGCCTGAATCTGATGCATTTTTTATAGCTGGATTTGGCCTCGTAGTAGGTGTCCCAGTCCTCATCCGTGCCTGTGTTCATGGCCCTGTTCAGGGCCTTTCTTACCTTTCCACGTTTGCGATTTAACTCCGCTCCCCACCAGGGTTGTTTGCCCGGTGTATTGCGCGGGGCAGTCAAAGGGCAAGCGGTATGGTAGCTGCTTATCAGTGAATCAGTAAGTTGACTAACCTGCATGTCTAAACGCGTTTCGTTCCCTATAGTTCGCGCCTCACAAATGGGCGGCAGTTTCGACTGTAGGGTGCGTTTGTAGATAGCTCTGTCCGTGTTGCGCGGATTGCGCCAGGGACGTGTAGGTGCTACACAGAGCTGAATATCGAAGCGGATCCATCTGTGGTCCGAGCAGGAGGCCTCTTTGGAGACCTGCCACCCAGCAGTGATCGCCGCTGCGCCTTCCGTCGCCAAAGTTAGGTCAATAATTGTACGACTGCGTCTCGTTACGAACGTTGGTTCTGCGCCTGTGTTTAGTAGTGACAAGTTAGTTGTAAACAAGTAGTCCACTAATGCCTTACCTCTTTCATTGGGCGCCTCCATTCCCCATAGGGGGTGATGTGCGTTTGCGTCGGTCCCAATGATGACCTCTTCCCCGCTGGTCTCGCAGTGGGTTACAAGGCGGGCGAGGTCATGTGGGGGCGGTGCCTCCGCCTCAGGCATGTAGGCCGAGGCGAAGACAATCGGCAGATCAGTGGCACCGCGCTGCATGTACAGCCTAGCTGCAGAGGTATCTCTGCAACAGAAATCATTTAGAAGCTGTGCTTTGAGGTTACCTGTAACAAAGATACACGCTCTAGGGTGTTCATGATTAGAGGTAACAAGGAGCTTACCACCAAGGTTGGATAGTCCTCTGATTTGGCCACCCCTAATCCACGGCTCCTGGATTAAGGCGATGGCAGTCTGTTGTACCTCCAGCCACTTGCGTAGTTGAGCCGTCGCAGTCTGGCTGTGGTGGAGGTTTGCCTGCACAACTTTACAGGCGGACGAAGGGGTCGCCATCATGAGTGGGTCCCTCCTCCTCCTCCTCCTCCAGTTGCAATCCCGCGAAAGCATCCCCCTCGATGAGGTCATCCTCCGACGGGCCAGAAACTGGCGACAGTATGATGTCGTCCAGCTCCCCGCCCGTCAGAGGGACCTTGGACGAGTCATCGTCAGGGGTCACCTTCTCTGCAGTTGCTGCAGAGTCGGCCGCAGAAGCTTCCGGGTTGCTAGGCAGGGGGTTGCTCTCCCCTGTGCTGTCGTCCTTGACGAGCTGCTTCGTGATCGGGTCCCAGCCCCGAGGGACGCACGCAAACCTTCCGTTTGCTCCCCGGAACTTGATGTACACCGAGCCCAGGCCGAATGACAGCCTGCGCTCGGCGCCCATCAAGACCGGTATGTGGTCCTCGGGGACGCCCAACACCACGAACCAGCACGTCTTCTGCCTATCTGAGTGGATCACCACCCATTTTTTGATGTCCACCCATGGGTTCTGATACCACAGCGTTCTAGCTGCGATATTCAGGTCCTGGTACACCCCACTGTCGTCCGGTATAACTATACCACAGCGTACCGTCTTTTGCAACTCCGATTGTGCCTTCACGACTAGCGAGGTGCCAGCCGGGAGGGTCAATACGGGGACCGTCCTTTTCAGCCAAGCCAAGGTGAAGTCATCGCTACACCACAGCTTTAGCGCGCCGCTGCCGAATTGCGGTTTAGCGGTGAAGGACGGTATTTGCCGCTCAGGTGTCTCCATCGTAGGACAGAGAGCCTCGTCTATGATCCGTTTCTGGATCAGTTTGACCACCAAGGCCGACACCTCCTTGCCGATGGCACCCGTGCGTTCGCATGTCACCGCGACGCACAGGTGAGCGCTGGCAGCCCGGGCGTAGCTCATCCCACCAGCCCTCCCGGACCGATCAAGACGCTGCCGCTTATGCTCTCCACGAGGTGACAAGGTCTCGTTGAGGGCCCGCTTGGCACCGACCTGACCGTCCCGAGTGGTCTGCTGCGATGAGGTCGCCGTCTGAGCTGGTCTGTCAGCCACTGAGCGGCTTGTGACCGGCACATGTTGGTCTCTATTCCCTTTCGAGAAGCTGATTGGAGCCTTTGCTTTGCCTCGTCTCTGTTCCTGACGTCGCTGTCTCCTGTTCATGGGCTTGTCGCCCTGAGCAGGTCCAGACGCACTCGCCGGGTCCTTGGCTTGGGCAGGGGTTTGAGTATTTCTACGCTTGCCCTTGCCCTTGCCCTTACCCTTACGAGTTTGCACTCGCCAGGTTAGGGCAGCCTCACCAGCGAGTTCGCCAGCAGTCACCGTTTTACAGGAGGCAGCGACGCCGGAGGATGTGGTCAGAGGAGCCGCAAGGCTCCTGGATACTGCGCTGGATTCCGCGACCTTAGCCGCGGGTCCAGGGACACGCGGGGTGCCAGGAGCACCCCGCTTATTTTTTCTACCCGTACTGGGACCTGCAGCTTTCGCTGCAGGCTGCCCAAGGGACTTAGTTGCACTCCTGGCTGCGGTTTTCACCGCAGCCGGAGGATTGGCAGCAGTTTTCACTACCACCTTGGGGGCACCCGCGCTGGAGTCCGCGGAGTTAACCGCAGGTCCAGGGGCAGGGGTGTTATCGGCTTTCGCCGACACCACCCCTAATGTAGTCAAGTCTTTAATAAAATCCATGATACATTTCGTAGAAACTTCATCTCTCCGGCTCCCACCCTCCATCGAGCCCGCAACTGGGAACGACCCACCACTTAAGGTGGGCCGTTAGGATTACCATCGAGATATAGGTACGCAGGGCTGGCTTACAGTGCGACATCAGGTGCTCGTTTGGGCTGGCTTGAACAGAACAGCCCTCCCTTACACCGTCAGCATGACCTTCACCACCACTTCAGCCGTCCGAAGACGACATCAGTGGACCCCACGCACCTCGCTTATACCCTCAGAAGGAGAGATCAGCCGATTGATCGTGGGTAAGCTACTCCCACAACCTCCCGTGTCCAAGGAAATCCAGGCCAAAGTGGCGTGTTGTGTGCAACCCTGCTCCACTCAACCACCAGGATCCCTTCATCCCTCTTTACGGGTCCCCGCGCACGGCATAAACACGCAGGAGGTCATTTCTGTCCAACATCGTTCTTGTTCAATGGTGGACACCCAGGAGCATGACCTCGCCACCCCTGTGATACTTCGCCCGGTGATTTCAGTTACGTCTATTTCGTAGGGAATTAGACCAAAAACAGGGCGGCAACCACGAGAAGGAAATCACCACACTTGCCTTGAGGATCTACACGACCGTGCGCTCTCCCTCAAAACCACGCCACCTTGTCGTCTCTGAAGGAGCCAGACAAGGTAGGACTGCGTCTACAAAGCCAAGCCCTACAAGGCCTGTCGCTGAATATTCAAAGCGTAAGTTTGCGAACCCAGACCAGCCCCAAGTGAATATGTATAAGTTGATATGTGAACAGCATAAATGGATATTTGATATAAATAGTAAATACGGTATACTTACTTTTGAAGAGATGGTATCGATGCTGCGTGGGCGACGCGACGCTGAACTTTAGCGGGGATTCGTAACGACCGACGCTGACACCATTTTATCTAGAACTCGCGATCGAGTGAAGGAGTTTGCAGGTGGGTCGCATTCTTTGCAATTTTCAAGTCTCTTTCCAGTACAACTATTTCATTTTCATTATAATAGGGTGAGATAGAGTAAAGCCTCTAAAGTCCTTCAAATAATGAGAATTCTTCAGCACGGTTTATAAAGGATTCCTTTTATTTGTTTGTGTGAATTGAAATGTCTGTTCACGTTCAATTTCATCGTATACCTCTGATAGCCGAGGTAATCTTTCAGAAAATGTAAAAGTCGTTGTTGAAAGTAGAAGTTACCGCAGTAGACATAATTATAATTTTGTTTTATTTGATACATTTTATTTACCGATAAAATATTTTAGACGAGTTTCACCCCTTTCAGTTTTGGATAAAAATTGAAGAAATGAATTTTATTTTATTAAAATACGATTGAAGGCGGACTTTACTATGAGCTGTCGATTTTTATTTTTATTTTATTTGTTCGCGTTTGACCACTATCTCGCCTGATGATATGTGACGATGCGGTTGACGGTGAAGCACACTTGCCTAGAAGTAACCTATTCACTCTTGACTTAAAGACCACTAGGTTGTAGCTATCAGGAAACAAATACTCCTTAGCTGAAACTTAAAAGAATTTCACTCCTTAGCTGTACGCACAATGAAAGTATTTGAAAAACGTGCGTTATACTGTTTTAGCCAGCATATCTATAGCAACAAATTTGTCCAATGTGAATAAAACCAAGAGAATTGAGGAAAGAAAACAGCTATTAGGAAACGTTAGTGGAGCTTAGACCACGAGCAAATAGCTGTGAGAGAAAACTATATTTGAATAGCAAATTAAAAACAGTCGGATGCAGAACGGATTTCGACGGACCATAAATATTTACGGATCGTTTGTGGCACTTCCTGCTATCTGTGGTAGGACAGTCTCGACGCGGTATCAAACCCAGTATACGATAAAATCCTGGCCTTGACCCAATAAGATTTTTTAGCTACACTATCAAACTGTAGAAATAAAGTTAAACATTCTAGAGAAATACTATCGAGATGTAAATCAATCGTATTAGTTAGTTTACTCCATATTCGAGGTAGTATTTAAATACATGTAAGATAGTATTTTGTAATTTAGCTAAAGCAAAGCATGTATTTTGCCCAGCTCTGTACCTAACACACATGTTAGTGTCAAAAGTTTGTTCGCGTTTAACCGGTTGAATGCCGTAATAACTGAAACAATATTAAAAAGCCATTGTGACTCGCGTGGATCCATGTTTCTGGCACTCAAGAGATTAAACTTGAGTAAAATGAATCAAGTTGTGTAGCGTCTAAAATGTCCCAGTCTAATGAACTCAGTCTCTAAACAGACAAAAGCGCCTGATAATCAAATACGAGATACAATCTAGAGCCTGCGTATTGTGAATTAAAATCTCAAAGTACCTAATGAAATAAAGTGATGATTAGACTAGTTGGTTTAGCGCAACATGTCTTTTTTACGGGCTTCTAAAAAAGGACATTATCAATACCATACGCATATATTGTAGCGTGATCGCTACAAGACGCTTTGCTTTAGCCTCTTTTTATGTTGTCAGAGCAGGCCGGTTACAATTATCAAAATTTTCATATTTCGTTTGTTAAGAAAACAGAAGACAATTTTTCTGGTATCTGTCAGATAGAATTTGATAAAAAATGTTTGGCTTTTAAATCATCTATTATAGTAGTTTATGCAATGGTCATATAATAGGGGTTATTAAAACACGAGAGTGGGTTTATCACATGAGGCGAAGCCGAATGTGATAATACTAATACGCGAGTGTTTTAATACCTTATTATATGCCGTTGCATACACTACTTTATCTACACTCTTAAATTTGAAATAAAACAAAAGTGTTAATGGAAAAATATGTGGTATGGCGGGCAACTTTGATTCTCATTGCGCATGACAGCGCACCGCGCACCTCCTTAGACATGACACTACTTTTCGACAGTAAGTCAAGGAGCCCATAAACGCCAATAAATTAAAAAGTAAAAGTGTGCTATAAAAATTAAAAAGTTATTTTATGATGCAGTTGTTCGAAAATCGAAGGAAAATGTTGCACTGTAATGGTTTTTTTAAATTTTACCTATCCACGAATATAAAGTACATGTTTGTACAATATTTTTTGAATTCATAATTGGAACATTACGTTGTGAGTGTAGATAAAATTTACTCTTGGTATTTTTTACAGTAACTGTTTAAAAGTTTGTTTTAAAATGGCCAGCAACAGTAAGACCACGGCTATGTCAATTCTTCTGCGGAAATGGTAGGAACTCATTCCTTGTCGTTAGGCCGAGGGTACGCGGAACCACATGTATCTGTGACTGAACTCTTTCAGCGACACCAACTATTGTTTCACTACCATGGCATGCCACAGTTGCCGTGCGGCAGACTGGAGGACTGGGCAGTCCTGCCAAGACTGGTGACAAGCTTATCATAAAAAAACTTGTCGCTCACAAGTGTTTATACAGTTGCCCAGTGACTGGTGGCCCAGGACAGATCTCAGCACAGCTCAGAGAGATCTCGAAAAACTGCAGCGGTTTGCTTGCGTTGCAATCACTAGCAGTATGAGAACTACACCCACGGCCGCCCTACAAGCAATGCTGGGACTGCCACCTCTGCATCTTATCGTGCGGGAGGAGGCAGCCTTGGCCGCTTTTAGACTCCATCTATCAGGTACCTTAACTAAGGACTCCAGGATTAAGCATACACGCATAAAAGAAGACGCGATCAAGCGAAAACCGATGTTAGCATCGCCATGCGACAAAGCCCCAAAAACACACCACTTTCAAAGGTACTACGACATAACGCTTACAGAAGAACAATATGACTACTCAGGCCCGAAGGAGATGAGAGTGTACACCGACGGGTCGAAGACGGACTCCGGTACCGGAGTCGGAGTCTTCTCACACGACCTTAATATAAATATATCCAGACCGCTAGGAAAATTCAACACCGTCTATCAGGCGGAGTGTGTGGGCATAATACTGGCGGTCCACGCCCTAGAAGCCAGGAGGGTTACGGACACCCACATACGTATACTCTCCGACAGCGCCTCAGTCCTCCAATCCCTACGGAAAAAATATATTACATCGAAATTAATACTAGAATGTCACAACGCACTGGAACAACTTACTGTATCTAGTCGGAACACGGTGACACTGCAATGGATAAAAGGACACAGCGGATCGTTAGGCAACGACGCGGCTGACGAGCTTGCGAGACGAGGATCCAGCACGGTGGTCTATGGACCCGAACCTGTCTTACCCATCCCCTTCAACCAAATACGTAGGTGGCTGAAGGAATTCACCCAGATACAGGCGGAAAACTGGTGGACCTCGGCACCGGGCTGTAGGCAGTCCAAAGAAGCTTTGCCATCTTTGGACAGTAGTCTTGCCAGATGTCTGCTACGTCTGGACAGAAATGGCCTGCGCCTGGTGACGGGGACCATCACGGGGCACTGCTCACTTAACAAACACTTCCACACAATAGGCATAACGGACAGTCCTCTGTGCAGGGCATGCATGGAGACTGAGGAAACCGTTGCGCACGTTCTCTTTGAATGCACAGGAGTCACACAGATAAGAACACAAACCTTCGGGTCACCCAGATCTTACACGGACGTTCTAAGGAAACCAGGAGCCCTAATAAGCTTCTGGAGGGAGGTGGGCTGGTTGGAATAATCCACCAAACGGCCGCCATGGCCCACGAACAATGGTCCACCTGAAGGACTAAGTGCGGAAACCAAACCCCATAACATAGAACATAGTGTTGATACATCATGAGTCAAAACTGGTACGTAATGACTATTCTTACTAATTCTTCTTTTGAATGTCGATTTCTTCTGGTATTTCAGATCCTTTTGGTTCCATCATTTTGATGGTCCGTTTCCTTGTCTGTAGATATCAGTTGAGCCGACTTCGGCATTTTACCCCCGGCAGCCGAATTGCGTAAGTATATTATCCAAAGCAAAAGAATCGTTTCCTTCCCAAAAACATCTTTTCGTATCAATATGCACTACGTAAAGTCGGTTTTGGGAAAGAATCAATTCTTTTGCTTTGGATAATATACTTACGCAATTCGGCTGTGGGACAGAATGAATGACCTCTGGAGTACCTGCACTCTTCGGGATTCCAAACATTTTTCAACGGGTTCCGTACATTTTTATTTAAATAGCCTGAGTTTTTGGAGAGGTTCTACTGAAGACGGTGTTGTACATCCAGCATGGATACCCGATGAATGTTTTTTATCATATATATTTATTAATTTAGTTTATTTTTACCGTAGCTTAACTTTTAAGTTTCCGTAGTTAAAAACTTTTATTACTTTACTTATATCATGTTATAGTAACGTTCTTTACTTGTATGCTTAAGCCATCATTATATTATGACTTTTTTATTTTTATTTTTTATTTATAATTTCTGTTTTATTATTATTATTTTTGACATTGTTTCATTTTATTAATTCTGATTTTTTATGACATTTAATTAAAATAAAGGCCATCTATTGTAATTTTTGTATAATAATATCAGACATTGCTATATTTTAATAATGAAATATTTTGTAAAACATATTTGTACGCCTCATTAGGCAAAACATGTTTGTAAGTGCTAAATAAAAAGTGAACATCTTGCATGCCTATTGTATGTAAACACATGTTTTGACAAATAAATTATCTTTATCTTATCTTTATCTTTATCTTTATCTTTAAACCGGTTGCAACTGCGATGAAGATTAGGCACGCGAATTCAGCTTTATACCTTTAAACCTTGCCATAATTTCACTCATATGTTTATTTTACTAAATATTTAAAATAATTAGTACGATATTGTATATTGCGTCATTCCTTTTTTTTAAGTAATGATTTTTATCTATTTATTTTATACTTTCGGTGTGTTTATTTTTAATTCAAAATTATACGTTATCGTTGCGTTAAAAACAGTTTTATTTTTATTTTATAACGCAACAGTATGTTATTGTTGAAATTGCACAATATTCACATATGTTACTCTATGTGGGGTTTTCTAAAGACGTGTGCCAAATTTCATAAGTGTATGTATGCAAGTCTGTCCACGCACATCTCCAAAACTAGCAAAAATAATTTTCATTTCCGAAATCAGTGTCGCAAAACGACAAAAAACAGAGATAAGTATCAAAGACACCGACTTCGGAAACTAAAGATATTTTTGCTCGTTTTAGTGTTTTGCTTTGGAAGTCGGTTAATTTTTTGTGAAAAAGTTTTTCTACATACTTTTCCAAGGGACGTCATTTCTATTATCCGTCTATAGTCCATACATCATTACTTTGGTATTCCCAATTACGTAATTCAGAAAAAATAGAATCGAATATTGCTACTTTTGTCGCATGCACATTGAAAAACAAATGATAACTGGGCAGATTTTTGTGAAATGATGCAATCGCAAAATGAAAGAGATTTATCTATTCCTAAAAATGACATAAGCATATCAAGTAAATTGGAAGTGTAGAATGCTTTTATTTCAGGCGATGTTGATTCAACATCAATTTCAGTTCGGTTAATATGTTCCTACCTTTTTCCGAAATCTTTGTTTCGGACACATTTGATTAGTTTGATGGATTACAATTAGGACACGTACATTTAGTACAATTTTATGCACTGGCTGAACTAATCTGATCCCTATTGGAATAGTGGAAGGTTTTAGACGAAATGCCTTTACTATGTACCTAAGTGCTGTGTGCTTTTGGACCATTAAGCTCAATGCTCTATGCTCTTTACAGCGTCAGTATTTAGTCTATCCATAAACTCCAACAATTCATGATTCGTGTTAGAAATTCCTTTAAGAACAAGTGAAATTATATTTTCTATACCAATACCAATGTTATAAAGAGGAAAGATTTTTTTTGTTTGTACCGAATAGGCTCCGAAACTACTGAGCCGATTTAAAAAAAATCTTTCACCAATAGAAAGCTACATTATGTCTGAGTGAAATAGGCTATTTTTTATCCTGGAAACGGGTCCTGTGGGGTGGTCCACGGGAGCGAAGCCGCGGGGAACAGCTAGTCTTTTATAAACGTGCTTAAAGCAATGCCCGACTGCATAATGACTATCAATTTTATTCTTATTTTATCATCGTCGTCTTCTCTCTTAAGGCGTTCCCAGTTCAATTTCAACTTATAGTGAGTTTTTATTTCTTTCATTATTTTTTAGGTTAGATGTCGAGAGAAAATGCTTTTAGCGAAAATGTGTGAGAGAAAGAAAAAACTACAATTTCTTCCTACGTAAACTCACTTTTTGTATTGTATAATTCTGTTGGCGTTGGGCATATCAATGGAAATGAAAGTAATCTCACCGTAAAGCTGAAAACGTTTTTACCAAATCCCGGGTTGCGTTCTATAAAGCCGTAGGAGAATTATTGCTGAAATGGATGGCCAAGTGAGACCATTTTATAATAAAAGCCGGGGCAATCTTTTACACTTGAATTTACGGATTAAATAGTACAAAGTTCAAGATGAAGATGTGACTTGGGAGCTTATTCTTTTATTTTTATAACTAAGATAACCTTTGAGTGCAAGAACCTGTATCTTCTATTTCTTCTATCTAAAAATAATATTCTTCAGGTGAGTTCGGAAATTCCATTAGTAACAGAATGCAATCATCCGTAATAGAAGCGAGTGTGTCAGACTCAAGCGTAGTTAAATTCTCGGGATGGGGCGCATCGCTTAAGTTATTACGGAGAATTACCGTGCCGTGCCGGAGGCGCTTGGGCGGCATCGGCTGTGGCGTGGCCTACACGGAGCGTGAGTTGCATTAGGCGTAGGTACAGGGCGTCAGTTGCACGAGTCGGTTAATTTCAGGACCACCGCTCGAGTCCAGACGCTCAGCAATAAACTGTGAGAGTAGTACACACTACTCGGATTGTACTTCTCGAGTAAAACCTTGACAATTGCATCAGATACACAGTGTAATGTAACTGAGGATATTTAGTGCACAAAACCAGGTTTCTAAAGCTAGTCTTAAACTGTTTCCTAATCTTGACTCTGCTTTTCATTTCAACGTATTTCATTGCCCGTGGTGTTATTAAATACCTACTGGCAAGACCTAATTACTTGATTGATACTTTGATAGGTAGATTGAATGAGAATCCTAGAGAATTACTGTCAGCATACATTTCAATGTTATACATAAAATTAGCACGAGACCCACAAAAAGTATTATTTACTTATTTATGAAAATGAAGTATTTATTGTGCAAAGATGTTGTGAAAACTTCGTTCAATACATTAAGTCTAGAGTCATTTTACATTAAAAAGACGCACTTTTTTCGTTTTAATAATATCAATTCTGTTGACAACAGTCTGAAACCAAAGCTCTTATGACTCTCGAGGCTAACGACGATGCAAGACGCGGCGACGTAAGATGATAATTTGAATTAAATGTTTTGAAATAAAATAGCTTTTTTGCTGTACCTATACGAAAATTTTACAATCCTGCTACGATCCTTACATACCTAATCCTTTTGCTTCATCATAATAAGACCCATCCAATTCCCATCTATAGACTATACACTACTTAAATTTTACCCAAAGTATTATAAAACTTAGACCTCTTGGAACAGCCTGGATAGTGTAAGCATATTGGATAAAAAAATAATGGAGTAACTTTTAAGCATAACGCTATCGTCTTTCGTTAAAGAACAGTAATCCGCTGAAAATTTCAGTTTTCTAGAGGATATTTTCGAGAAGGTTTCACTTAAATAAAATTGTAATATTTTAGAACACTTTATCGGTTTTTCCCTAGTAATAAGTATAGAGCTGGAAAGCCTTTGAGTGGCGAGTTCAGTTTATACCTAACAGTTTTTATTACTGGGTAAAATAAGTAACAAACGTAGACCAAAAGTTTGTCTCGGAAGTAAGCAATGTTTATTTGTTATTTTTAATATCGTAGCAATTCCATTATGTTTGAATTATGAATAATAGTTATTTATGCTACAAGTGCGGAAAGTAGGAGATTTCCGATGAGTGGTATTTTTATTCACGAGCGAGCGAACCGAGTCAGTGGATAAATCGACACGAGTCGGAAATCATCTTACGCTCGTGTATCATACAAAATTTTACTATGCATTATACGAGGAATAAAAATTACGCCATATTGTGGGGTAATTATTTTTTTTCTGCCAATGCCATCGTGTGGGGATAAAAATATATTACAATTATATGTTCAAATATACCAGAAATCTTAAAAAAAATAACTAAATAATTATAAATAAAAAAAGTTAATTAAAAAAATCAAAAAACCCGACTGCTTAAAAAGCAAACTAAAAAGACGTAAACAAGAAGAAAATCATGCTGTGCAGTCGGAGGATACGTATTCGGGAGCTGGCTGACCAAAACCAGATGTATCCTCCGGCTGCACAGCATGATTTTCTTCTTGTTTACGTCTTTTTAGTTTGCTTTTTAAGCAGGCGGGTTTTTTGATATTTTCAATTTTATTTACGCTCTTGGTTGATTAAAAGAATTCATGTATTTATTGGTTTTTGGAAATTCTACCCCTGAGGGGATAAAATAGGGGTTGAAACTTTATGTGAAATTTTTCGGTTTGAAAGGTAAAACATCTGAAACTGTTGGTTTACGCTCTTGGTTAATAAAACAACAATGCGTTTTTTTTTAATTTCGGAGGTTCTACCCCTAAGGGAGAAAAAAAGCGGATGAAAGTTTGTGTGAAACTTCTACGCTTTAAAGTGTGACACGTGAAATTAAAGATTTACGCTTTTAGTTGATAAAAAGAATTCACGTATTTATTGGTTTTTGGAAATGCTACCACTGAGGAGGTGAAAAGGTGGAAATTTGTTGGGCTTATATATTTGAAACTTGGCTTAATACTAACCTAAGTAAATAATAAAGGTTTTCATTATTAGTTTTTCAAAACTACTCCTAAAAGAAGATTTAGGGGGTGTTAAAGATTTTTGATGAATTCTACTGTACAGGGCTTCTTTTTATAATGTAGGGGAGCACTAAGACGGGAATTTTGGAAATTCAACCTTTAAGGGGGTGAAACTAAAAAGTCATCAGTAGGATAAAACACGGATTACGCGAACGAAGTCGCGGGCGAAGTGCTAGTGTATTTATATATTGTTATTTAAAATGGAACCTTTTTAACAAATTCAAATAAATTCAGCTTTCGTTCCCCTTTATTTTTTTAAAGAAGCCTACTACGAAGTCAATACGAACTTCACTTTATAGTTCTCAAAATCTTGACCAGATAGCATTACTTTACAGGTACTAAGTTCCATTTATAATAAACGTCCCATAAAAGTGGAAAACTCGTATAATCGAGCCACTTCTCATGTCATTCATATTAATATATACTTCAGTTATAAAGATATATGGCTCGGTCGTCAGGAGCTCGCTGTAAGAATACCCGTTTGTATAAATCGGCGATGTTATCACGGGCCGTTTGAGTGCGAAGTATAGGCAGACTACATTAGAACGCAGTCCCAGACAACACGTGGGTAATAGAGCGCAAACAGGCGTTAGTACACGCTCTGCCCTATTAGCGCAGAATTACCCAGAATTACGCGGAATAAAATAAACTGATGTCTGCATCACTTGACCTTTCAGGACCTACGCATTTGCTCTTCAACATATTAAATCAGTTTTATGCCATGCTTTTCCATGAAACTTTCCAGGAAATGTTTTGCAGTTATGCGTAGACAGCGCAATTCCAAGTTGCCTGGAAGAGATCGTGGAATACAATTAGACCGACCTTTGTATGTGAGTTTTAGTTTAATTTGTAATGTATATTTTTGACGTAAAATTAAGTAAAATAATGACGTATAATAAATTAATATGAAAATCTACTAAACAACCCCAACGATGTACCTGTTACATAACCTAAAGCTGCCAATGATCCTACCTGAATAGTTAATGAATTGCCACGGCATGACTAATTCGATTCGATTCGATCAATCGATTCGTGATGTATCATTAATGTCAACCAGGTGCTACGCGACTGATCATCCTGAAACGAGATGCCTAATGTGTCGATTAATTAGTTAAGACACTAAACACACTGTAAGCATCCTGATCGGATTTGATTCGCAATTTAAAAAAAGCTATAATTTTCTCAAGTATATACAAGGACTTTTGGACACGATTTTGTCGTAACTATTGTATTAGGCACAAAAATCTAAACTTTCGGATAAAATTTGGCAATTCTCTTGCAATCTAATCAAGTTATTATGTATAAAATATACATTGTAACTGAACACGTTCAAAATAAATCACATTGCCCACAGAAACATAATGAACGCAACATTTTTGTAACAATAATCCGTTGTGTCCCACAACCGAGCAAAATCTCTCCACACGTTTGTTTAATGATCTGAGTCTGTAATAAATGATTCAAAAGTGCTTGGGTCCCATCTTCGCCAGCCAGCCTCGCCTCGCAGTGGATGACCACATCGAGTCGATCCTGACTCAACTTTGCTGATACATCTAACAGATATGATCTGCCGAATCCCACGCTTCAGCTCCAAACCTCACCTATTCCAAAATAATGAAGTCACGTTAGTTGAGATGAAACTTGTCCTGACGTGATAAGAATAGTACGTTTCATGTTTGTCGCCGGGTAATGTAGACACCCAATTGTTGCCGCCAAGGAATCAAGTGTGCGAGTTGCGACCATAACCAGGTGTTCGCAGTTCGCAACTATTTTGGGCAAACGGAAATTTAACTGTGGGTAGACAAGTTACTAAGCTACGTACTTATTGCTGTGTAAGCTATGGTTGAGCATAACTTCCTGGGTTCGATTTCCGGAACAGGCGAGGTGTTATAGGTTTTCCACCTAGAATTTCTCAGTAGAAGTCTGGAGTTCGAATTAGTGCCCGGGCCATCATAGCTCAAGCTCTAATGTATGGGAGTTTTAGTACATTATGGTACAAGTGTGCAATGTTGGTGATTACCGCTGAGGCGCCATTGAGAACCGACCCGTAGGTGAGGGTCTTAAGAGAGCCGAGGACGGTAATCATCAATACACACGTGTATCATACGACGCTTTTCAACACACTTGTGACGAAAATAATACAAAAAAATCATTTTCAACGGTAAAAATGAGTTGTGAAAATTGTTTCGCAATGGCGGGCAAAATTAACCAGTTTTCAAAGAATGAGGTTTCTTTTTTTTTTTGGCTTTTCGTGGATAGTGTTTTGGCCAAGTACAAAATAGGGAATTTCATTTTTCTTTATTACAGAGCAAATAAAATTTATATTTTTGTGAAAGTTTTATTTATTAAGCACGTACAAGTTGAAATTATCTATTTAAATATGAAGTTGCATGAAATGAGCAAGCAATAGGTACATTAATTTATTTGTACTATTTAGCACGATCTTTTTTGTATCGAAACTGTTTTTAAGAACAAAGCAACTTAACCAATAAATTAAAAAAAAAACTCTATAACTCACTTGTGAATAATAGCAATGAAAAAGTCACAGTTTGATAACAGGTATCATTATGTGCCTAATTGCGGTGAAATTAGAGCCACTTTATGAGCAAGTGTGTTGAAAAATATTTAATATGGCAAAATATTCTAAACGTGAACCTAAGCTTATTGCAAATCGTCGTTAGAAACTTAATTAACACTATTATTTTTCTTGTGAGTCAAAGAGGTTTTACCTTTCCTAAAACTGCTTGGTTGCCGAAAAGCTCTAATATGCTGGTAGCTACTCTATAGAACGAAATACTTCACTATAACTTACGCTTGCCGTACGGAGTTATTTACCCTTTTTTTAGACCATATATTTTTAAATCTTAGTTTGCATGCAATTCAGACAATTACAGAAATGTATCGTTCTTCGGAGCGAACGTAACGGAACACTGGGATTTTTGGCAGAGGAGTTTTCAGCCGGAATGCTGTTTGTCACGGTTCTCACAGAAAGGCACACAATTAATTAGACAAGCCTTTAGGCTTTTGGTGACTTCCTTGTGCTCTTGAACATTAGTAAGACAATTTAAATTACTTATTGTTGTTCCAATTTTAAGACCTTTTTGTGTGAATATACAGTTAGGTTTAGAGTTGGGTTTAGGTTATGCAATTTAATGAAATGGAGTCCAAACTAATAAAGCACATTTAATGCGAAAAATATCTGTAATTTGATTCATAATCATCGTGATTGTACAGCAGTCCACTGTTGAACTTAGGCCTGTTCAATCTTACGCCATTCTGCTCGATTCGAGCATTACGTTCTCGGACGACTCGCGGTCACAAATCTGTCACCAATCATCGGTTCTACGGTGTAGCGTTGTGAGGGTCATCAACTGAAAATAGTAGTGTTTCTAAAATATCACAATTAGTAATAATGACAACACTAATAACGCGGCACAACACTGTTTTTTCGGGACGCTACCGTCGGTCATTTCGATTTCGCTTGCTAAGCTGATGAAAGCTATCTCCTGACCCTCAGGACTCTGTGCCCCGACCTAGGGTGAGTTCCAAATTAATTAAGTAATTATACCTGATTCTCTGCGCTGGATAACCTGTATTGATTTCATCACCTATGTAGTATCTGATTTCGCACTGTCATTGTTGGACGCGCGGCTAAGAGTTGTCCAGCGTACAGGAGAATGTAATATGTATGTATTTCTACTGCATCGAGGTGGTAGTGCCACAGTGTGTTATTGTAAGTGATCACGTTTACTTTATGTTTATTAAATGCTCGCGTGTCATACTTAACCTAACTTTGCATCTGTCAATGAGCTTGCTATGTTCGCAAACTCCTTACCTGTAAACCGTTGAGATGTGCTGACCTTTCACCTACAATGCTTCCCACACCGTTCCTTGGCTTAAAAAGGGGAAGAAGCTGGTACATCGCATGTGGCTTGCTGCTAATTGCACCGCATCTAACATGCGCACCCTATGGTGCTTCCAGGGTTCTTCGTACGGGCTGAGGGCTAGCCCCCTTGCCCACTGTTGCACGCTGCTAGCTACCCACACGCTACCTACGCACGCTGCCCAGGTCTTGGCCTGCCTATCTGCGACTTACCCCACGCGAGTCGTTGCTGACAGGCTGTCTCCGGGCACTACCTGTGGGAGCTACGTGGGCCGTCCGGCTTATTGCTGAGCCTGTGCCGACAGGTCCCCACGTCTGCCACGTGCTGCCAAGGGACGGTACCCTTCATCAATATTAACTGTGTGATAGTGATCGGAACAGAACAGACTATTCTGTTCTGTTCCGATCACTTTACGTACCCGCGACCTGGCTGTGGACCTTTAGTTTTCTTAATATATGTATTAACTTGTCCAGCTATTTCACTTACCATCTACCTATCTACCTTCCTATCAGTTAGCGGCCTGTGCAGCCTACCATGAGCAGATCTAGCTACTACAACGGCGAATATAGGAATTCGTTTGCATTCCATTCCCCACCATTCCGTTACCAGCCATTCTATTTATTATGAAAAGTAGATATTGGTCACGGCGCAGGTCAATACTGCAAATTGATATTAGCGCTCCTAAACAATAACCTCTCAGAGATATTTTTCAAAAAGTGACATAATTGCTATGTTTTAGCAACCGATGCTGATGAAGCAGATAATATAGGATAGAAAATAGCGAAATTGACACCGATCGCCTGTCGGTTATTCTCATTTGCAGTACCTAATTTAAAACTAATGAAAATTACTGTCGTATAACAATGCAAGCTTGTAGAAAACTAGTCGTTCGTATCTACGCCTTCCACTTACCTTAATTGCATGCAAATGGGAGAGAGAAAACTTTATTACTGTTGATTGATTACCTTTTTTTCATAATAAAAACGCCTGAAAGAGATTCTTCTTCTGATTTTACGGAAAATTACCTAAAACAATGTCAACATTTGAAAATGTTTTAAAAGACAAATGTTATACTAAGCCGAAGCATTTTTGTTAGCATGATAAAAAAAACAATTAGCCATTAACGGGGTTCTTAAAAAAATGTTACATGTTGTATATAAAAGTAATTAAGTTTTAGTACACATTCCATTATTTTTTAAATGACGTGCTTTCTTTACTTCCCGGTCCTCTGGAGTGCTGGCAGCGTATTTACAAAACACTCTTGAAGGCAGAAAATGCTTCATAAAAAGATTGCAGCTTTAATCCGATTAGACGAGAAGAGTGCTGCACTTTGTTTAGATAGAGTTTAGCAACTAATATTACTATGAGGAAATTAGTAATCAATCTATGAACCTATTATAAATGCGAAAGTATGTTTGTCTGTTTGATTACGTGTTCACGCCGCAAACGCGGAATCAATTTTGGTAAAGAGATAGATTGGACCATGTAGAAGGACTAAGGTGGTATTTCAAATGCTCATGCTCATGCTCAACTCATTTGAAACTGGAAATGGACAGTTGTGATTGGTTGGCTTGTTTTTTTTTACATTAACGGCCTCAAGTCCAAGATCCCAGACGCCCCAAACGTTACCAAACTCTATTAACACAAAATCAGTGTAATTGAGTGGTGTTCGCTGTTAGTTAGGACTGGAGAGGGCTAGGCATCAACGTCAATGGCGAGTACATCACTCACCTTCGGTTTGCCGACGATATAGTGGTTATGGCTGAGACCATGGAGGACCTCAGTACAATGCTCGATGACCTCAGTAGAGCTTCCGAAAGAGTGGGTCTTAGGATGAACATGGACAAACCCAAGGTGATGTTGAATGTCCATGTTACACCCACTCCTATCAAGGTCGGAGACTCTACACTCGAAGTTGTGGACGACTATGTCTACCTGGACAAACGATCCAGTTGGGTAGGGCCAACTTGAGAAAGTGGTCAACCGTCGAATCCGACTCGGCTGGGCAGCGTTCGGGAAGTTGCGCGGTATCTTCTCGTCCAACTTACCACAGTGTCTCAAGACGAAAGTCTATGACCAGTGTGTGTTGCCAGTGATGACATATGGCTCTGAGACGTGGTCGCTTACAATGGGCCTCATCAGAAAGCTTAAAGTCACCCAAAGGGCAATGGAGAGGGCTATGCTCGGAGATTCCTTGCGTGATCGAATCAGAAATTTAGAGATCCGCAAGAGAACCAGGGTAACCGACATAGCCTGAAGAATTGCCAAACTTAAGTGACAGTGGGCAGGGCACATTGCTCGCAGAACGGATGGCCGATGGGGCAGAAAGGTTCTGGAGTGGCGACCGCGAACCGGAAGACGTTGCGTTGGAAGGCCTCCCACTAGGTGGACCGATGACCTGGTTAAGGTTGCGGGGATCCGCTGGCTGCGGGACGCACGAGACCGGTCAATGTGGCGACGCTTGGGGGAGGCCTATGTCCAGCAGTGGACATCTTTCGGCTGATATGATGAGTGGTGTTAGCAAGTACTAGGAACGTAGTAGTACTTGCTAACTTTGACTTTATTTTTCTTTCAATACCTACAACAATTTTTGTGTAGGAAGAATTCAGTAATGTCTGGGGTGTCTGAGCTCTTGCTCTATTGAGTATTACACATATGTCAAGCTGAAGAATCATATGCCAAACTCGAGAGTTGTGATTGGTTAGCAGTTGATTGTTAGGTGTTGCCAAAGAGTTGTTGTGTTTGAGTCGGATATGAGCATTTGGAATACGGGCCATATTTTTCATCCCGGGTTAAGCCTCTAGCTAAAAAACTAGTTTCTAATAATTTTGTTTCTTGTCTGTTGTTGGATCTAAGTACTTGTTTTCAGCTGTTTGGTCAGACTGCAAGCCGACCCAAAAATATTTAGGAAAATACTAGGCAGATGATGGCTAGGTGACTGTTACCTAAATTTTTTGTTAATATAAGTCTGAAATAGCCGAGTCAGAGGCCTGTAGAGTTCCCAGAGGCGGCTATATTAACTCTGACACCAGAGGTGGCCACATCATTGCAAAAAAGAAGAATACCTACCTTTTTCCCAGTAACATCACAACATTTATTCATTCAAATAGAATAAATTGTAACTGCGTAACGTATAAAAGACAGTGTTATTATTTTCATATTCCGTGGCGCAAAAATAAATTCTGAGACATTAAATGGGGTGTAAATGATCAAGGAGAATGGTTGACAGATGATGCTCTCCGGTAGGCATTCATGCCCGATGTGATGATGAGTGATCCTATCTGCAAGGATTTCCACTGTTATTTTCCTTAATTATGAATGGTATGATTTATTCTGCATAATCTAGGGACCTAAATAGTTTAATCAGGTTTAATACATATCTATAAACACCTTTTATGATGTGTATGAGTAAGATTGAAGTTATTTCTTAATAGAAAATAATATCGCCTGTATCACACCTAGAACAAGATTTCATAGAATGCTATGTTTTGAGGTTTACATAATTTCCCTTGAGTAATAAATCCTAAGCTCGAGGCCAATAAATAAAATCAAATAACAAATATTGGTATGTCGGTAGTAGTTTTGTTTCCAAGTGTATTTTGTAATTTCGCGACATTCGAACGGGTGTTTTCGGCTGGCGAGCCGCCAACCTCTCCGGAACTTATTTATTTACGTATTTTAATAAACGTCGCCCTGTTCCATTCGTTGCTGTGAAAAATCAGAAAACACTGTAGGGAACAAGAATTTTAAACGAATAAAAACCTTTTTTTCTACAGTTGGTAGAAATGAGAATTATAATTTCGAGGAAAGTAGAAAAGTTATGGAGTAATTTGGTTAATGAAATAACCATGCCGAAAATAATATTTTATACAATTTACGCTAAGTAGTAAGATTTTACATTCACGTTAAGGCCACTTTTAACCGACTTACCAAAAAGGAGGAGGTTCTGTGTTCGACTTCATGTATGTTTTTTTTTTATGTTCACCGATATCTCCGTCAATTGTTTCGAAAATTCTTTTGTTGTTTGAAAGAGCATATTCCGAAATTGGTCAGGTTCAAGTTTCATGTTATTCGTGTAATCTATTCTGACGTTATAGGTACTTACTAAACAACTTGCCTATTGGATAAGTACAACTAAAAAGGGTAAAATATAAAAACTTTTTTGCAAAAAAATACTACCGACTTCCAAATTAAAAACTAAGAAGAAGAAGTCGGTTGAACTTATTTGCAAAAAAAATTTTTGCTATTTTCCGTCACAGGTTCACAATGTAAAATAAATATATTACTGGAACTATTGTTTGAAATACGGCACACTGGTTAAATTATTACATTATTAAAGTCATAAATCGAGCATAATAATATTCCTTTAACGCAATACAATATCAAATAGCGAGACCCTTGGGTCGCGTTTAGCGATGAGTCAACGATAATAGAACAAATAGCGATCTATGACAACACATTAATATTATCAAAGATATTATTATCGTTATAATATTATTACGCCCTTCCGAACATGTGTGCACAACTTTATTGTATGGCCCAAGTTTTGTGTCACGCTGAGTAAAATGTTTGTATATCAACTAGTTACCGTCTTGGACTATGCAGTCATATTTTATGTAAACTACACGTACGTATGTATAGGCAATTTCTATTAACTTTTTCCTCAGACTAATTCATAATGGCAAATAGTCATAATGATTTGCTATTTGTAAGTATTTTTAAATACCTACAAACACCTAGTTTGAGTGTGAGCACTTCTTCTTAAAAACAATTTCGCGAAAATCAAAGGAGATTCAATTAGCGAAACGTCAAACGCCGTCTAAAGCCGATTTGACAATGTTCGTCAAAAGTCGTGACGTTAGATTTAATAGAGGGTTTAACGTTCAACGACGCTCGCCTATGTCTGGACCAGGCCTAGAATAATCCCTTTGAGAATGTTCGCAATGATGTGGCTATTATATCATATAGGATTCACCGTTTATCGGAAATGTTTATGTTTACTTAGTAAGTAGAGTCCCTTGTGTCCAGATATTCGTATAAATAATAGTTAGTGACACTTTTAGTTGATGTGTTAATGCACTAATGAGACGGTAAACATACTACTGTTACTGATTTAGATGAGTTTATTTTTAGTATAATGTATTTGTAAGTTTAAATGTATGTAGTCATAGACAATGTGTATATTTTTATAAACACTGTTAATAAAAATTACAACCGACTTCCAAACAAAAACACTACAAAGTGAAAAATAACTTCAATTTCGGAAGTCGGTGTTCTTGTTTTCGTTTCTTCGTTTTTGACACCGACTTCCGAAATTGAAGTTATTTTTCACTTTGTAGTGTTTTTGTTTGGAAGTCGGTTGTAATTTTTGTAAAAAGTTTTTTATTTTTCACTTTTTAGTTGTGGTAGGTAAATAATGGACCAGTTCTATAGGCTAGGTACCTATAACGCCCAAAGTGAAGCCAGAATAGATAAACCTAATAACATTAAACTTAAATAAACAAAACCGATGGAATGAGAGTATACCAGGGTGAACTGTTCACACCTGCGTACTCCGTTAAAGCGTACTAGTGTGATGTTATGTCATGAAATGGTGTAAACAATAAACAGATATGCGATTGCAGCTAACCCGAGTGATTTGCCGTCATTTATTGAAGAGTTCTGATGTATATCTCCAAAGTTCTTCATCAAATCTTGATAAAAATTAAATGGGACCACATGACAAACACCAGCTTTCGAATAAAAAAAGAATCATCAAAATCGGTTCACCCAATAAAAAGTTCTGAGGTAACACACATAAAAAAAAAAAAAAACAGTCGAATTGATAACCTCCTCCTTTTTTGCGAAGTCGGTTAAAAATAAAGCATTATGCTTACGTAAATATTACTTTTACTAAATGCATTTTTCTTTCTAAAGACTGCATGTTTTCTAAACGCCAAACCACGCGGTTAGGCTAAGCTACGCTGGCCCGTAGACCACCGTACACCGTGCTACATCGTAGCATTTTGCTACGAGCTACGATCGCGTCTCGGCATGTTTTAGGCACTTTTTGTGATTAATTCAGACGTATAGATTAGGTTTTTCTGAAATTATTTCTTACAAATGATAATCCCAATACGTCTGCAAAGTTTTTAGCTAAATAAGTGAGACTTTTTCTCTGTGTGATACTATAAAATAAACATAACATCGATGTATAAAATATTATGTTCTGTATGATGGATTTGTTTATACAACTTCTCATTTCTATTCAGCTTGATTATTATTACTATTGTACATGTATGATGTGTCTAGCATTTTAGCTAGATCGTGACTGTTCATTGGATCAGAGAATTACTGTCGCAGGTCTTCAAATCTGTCTATCCTCCATCCATCTTGATGGCTGTAGTTTGAATAGTTAGCATAGGTTGGTAACTACAGATAAGTAGGCCGCATGTCAGTGGTGACACTTTGATATTAAGCTGGCCTAGCGTAGTATAGAGTTTCAATAGAATACGAAGCCAGCTTGTACTGGTATTCTTACCACGACTTGCGTTTTGCTGTTACTAGTTGTAGGGCTTTAGCTGTTACTTGTTGCTTTTCCTAAATCCTTTTTGTTCGTTGCAAAGAATTTTATTCGTGTCTAAATATAAATTGATTATAAATATATTTTGCAATAATTTTTGAGAATATTGAAATCAATGCGATCGGTCTGTAAAATTCCATCAATTCTCTATCTAGTTTTTTGAAAAATGGCTTCATAACAGATGTTTTCAAAGCGTTTGGCAAAATACCTTCGCTAATACACAAATTTATGATATGACATAAAGGGCAACAAATTTCCTTGGCTACTACTTTAAGTATTTTTGTACAGATGCCATCAAAACCTAGTTAACCGTTTGAGCTATATTTATGAAATTTTGTTTTATATTTTATCTTAGGGATTTTATTAATACATAAACTAAATTTCATGTGTTTATGTTATATTGATTTTGAGTTAGTAAGATGACAAAAGTGGATCCAAATGGTTCGTTTAATATTACACACAGCTGCTGCGTCGCCGGTTCCTTTTTTGCTTGAACTTGGCTTGACACGCTTCCGCGTGTCTAGACTAGGATTGTAGCAAAACGCTTAGGTTATATGATCTTTGTTGTGCCATTTCTCGCCGCTTTACTCACTTGGGTTATTCTACAGCAACCACGCATTTTTCTGAAATATGCTACTCAGAGATAGAAAAAATAATTGAATTCGTGAAAGAATTTCCGTGATCGGTCCAGGGCTGCCAGAGAAAACCTTTTACAAATATATAAATAAACAATTTTATCTACAGTCACAACGCAATGTTCCAAATATGAATTCAAAAAATATTGTTTTCTCAAAAATGGTATGTAATGTTGTCATAACATCTCTAAAAAGTATCCAGAAAGTAAACTCTACCGGGGACTTATTCACAACTGTCCAGTAAGAAGTGAGATTTTAAATTTGGAATCTCCTACTGTCCAGTAAGTAAGTATGTAATTTACTTACTGGACAGTAGTAGGGATTGGTCCGATATATTAAAAGGTAACTTATATCGGATATGTGTTAGATATCATATCATATAGATATCTATATCAAAATAACCGATAT
The DNA here is from genome assembly GCA_948252205.1 of Orthosia incerta. NCBI lineage: Eukaryota > Metazoa > Arthropoda > Insecta > Lepidoptera > Noctuidae > Orthosia > Orthosia incerta. Next base: position 20,530,609 of record OX411753.1, on the reverse strand, counting down.
TACAAAAATTAACAATCAGCTAGATGAGGTAGATATAGCGTAACGATAGATAGATAGATAGATATATTGTCCTATTTATTAGCCTCAACCAGTAAGAAAGCCATCCTGGCCTCGTATTTTGTTTAATTTTAAGCTGATTTCTCGTGTCTCCTGTGCGGGTCACAAATAAATACTTTTTCTTTCTTTCTTTTTTTTTCTTTGTATAAAACCGGACCTCACCTGTGGTTCGGTACGGTTAACTCATACTTGGCCAGGAAGGCTTACTTACTGGATTCTGCAGTAATGTACTATTTCAATACAGTTGTAAAACATGGCGTACTTTCAGAGGCTAAAATTATAATTCGAAAATTAAATCTATCGCACAGGCATCTTTCTATTACGCGGTCGTGACTTTTGTTTACGAGCTCGATCATTAGTTTTGAAGTTGAGTTTTAAATTTATAAGTCAACTAGCTGACCCGCGGGGCTTCGCTCCCGTCAACTGGCTACCCTGCCTATCCAGTCTACCCTGCCTACCCAGCCTATCCAGCCTACCCTGCCTACCCTGGCTGCCTGCCTAACCTCCCTACCTTGCCTACACTGCCTCTACCTACTCTACCTGCTCTACCTACTCTACCTACTCTACTTACTCTACCTACTCTATCTAATCTACCTACTCTACCTACTCTAGCTACTCTACCTACTCTACCTACTCTACCTACTCTACCTACTCTACCTACTCTACCTACTCTACCTACTCTACCTACTCTACCTACTCTACCTACTCTACCTACTCTATCTACTCTACCTACTCTACCTACTCTACCTACTCTACCTACTCTACCTACTCTACCTACTCTACCTACTCTACCTACTTCACCTACTCTACCTACTCTACCTACTCTATCTACTCTACCTACCCTACCTAATAATTTTCTATCTATCATCAATAGTTTTCTCAGCGCACGCCAATGAATGAATTTTATAGGAAACATTTTGCTACCTTGTTTCCTGCCTTGTATCACAATGTACTATTATGCTACATGCATTGAGCGTTTTACGTTTCACATTTTACTATGCATTGTGCGAGGAAATAAAAAATAAAATCTGATTCAAGCAAGAAATTAATAAAATGGCGCTTATTCAAGGGCGCTCAGCATATCCACAGATTCACTCATAGTTCCTCGGGCATAGATATGCCCGAGGAACTATGAGTGAATCTGCAGATGCTGCGCATGTGCAAATAGCTGTCACGTCGTAACGCTAAAAGGCACGAGCAAAATATTAATTCTGCCAAACATATTTAATGAATATTTAAAATTAATTTATTGATCAAAATCTAAATCAAGAGTAATTAAAAACACCTTAAATGAACTATTAGTTTTGTTTTACCTTTTATGTGAATGATAATCTGTACTAAAGTTATTTTTAAAACTTTTTTTAAATAATAATAACTCTATGCGGCGGGCTGAAGTTGGAGTTAAAATTAAAAAAGAACAGGAAAGTAAAAAGCATTAGTATATCAAAGTGACACTTTCCGCACAGTTTGGCTGCTTGTAAAACGCTCTTTTCGAGGACATGCATTGTAAAATAACTTTAGTAGTGTCATGTCTATAGAGGCGCGCGGTGCGCTGTCATGCGTAATGAGAATCTAAATTGCCCGCCATACCACATATTTTTCCAGTTTCCACTTTTGTTTTATTTCAAATTTAAGAGTGAAGATAAAGTAGTGTATGCAATGGCATATAATAACCCCTATTATATGACCATTGCATAAACTACTATATTTACATTGTATAATATCCTTTATTGTTATAAACGCTATATATATATTTGCCTATACATCATATAGGCCTATATATTGTATAACAAATAGGCTATAATTTTGGCTAAAATAAATCATTCCGGCCTCATTGCTACAAATGAACGCATGTGCAACAACCGCAAACAACATAAACACATCTGCCTGTACTTTATATACTCACGATTAAAGTATTTAAACAGACCATTACATTCAAATGACCTCATAGGGCTCTAAAGGGTAGGGTATTGTTATTGTGAACCAAGAAACAATTGTTCACACCATGACATTGTTTGTCTCTAAACCCCTTAGTTAAGACAAGGCTTTATCCTTAAGGATCTGCCATGTTCATCTTATGAGACACTTAACGGCAGTTTATACCCGACAACTGTAAGGGTTATAAGTTTGGCAATCTATATTGATGTTTAACTGTACCTTTGTAGCGCCTAAACTATCCAATTAGATTTGAAAAAACCAGGTTTCGTTCCATTCGTATGTGCTACACGTAATATTTGTTTGAGTTTTATACCAAACTAGCTTCCCGCCCCGGCTTCGCTCTGGTTAATATAGATTTTGTGATTTTTTACGTCTTCATGATTCTACCACTACGAGGAATAGTTCCACCCCCGTGTTTCTGTTCTCTTGGTAGTTTGAGTGTCACCACTCATATTCCAGGCCCAGTTTTCTTTTACTTCAGGATTTTGGTATCCTAGTCAGTTCTGGAAAATCTAACTGAGCTCCCAGACGGTCTTAGAGTAAAAAAAATACCATGTAAACTTTCATCCTATTTCACCCCTGTAAGAGATGAATTGCGAAAATTCTTTTCTTAAATGACACCTACAGTATAAAATCAATATCTTCTCAAAATCTTAAACTTCTATCATAAGTGGTTAGACTGCGTTGATATGTCAGACGGGACATTGTCTTTTATTTATGACAGATAGATAGATTAAAGGTTTAATTAAGCTCAAAACAGGAATATTTAAAATTTCTTACGTGCCGATAAAAAAAGCATTACTTTTCGAGTTTAAGTTATTAAATATTTTTTATCCACCACACTGCAGCTTATTTTATTATATTATAGTTATACAAGTACGTCAGGATTGCCGGCACTTCACTTAACTCAATCACGATCCACCGAACGATCGTTCGGCCGAAGAACGATCGCCAGTATGCAATACCTTAGCTATGCAAGCTAAACTTAAATTAAAAATTGCTCTTGGTCAGCAACGGGCTTTAAAATCGGCAATAAACTAAGGCTGGCTGCTCTTATAATTGAGATATATATATGATATAATTGTTTTCGGTTTCGATTCAGGATCTCATCACGCGAGGAGGACACGTGTCAAACTTATAGAAAGTTCCAAAATAACGGTAAACAACTAAGCAGCATAATACCAACTTTCCTAATTAATACAAGTTAATATTACTGAGAATGCGACAAAATTGACACATTGTCGCGACAACTGCTGTTTTGGACACCCAAATCTATGAAACAAAACGTTATTGTCTAAAGTATTGACAGATTGCCAGTGTCAGGTTATATTTATATGCCTCTAGAGCACCTTGTTCTCAACAAAGATTAGAAGAAAGCTAAACTGCCTTTCTTAGGTACTGGCTATATCTGCTCCAACTTGGTACTTCATCGAAATGCGAGTGCAATTAAGCCAACTTATTCGAATATTCGAGGAGCTGTGGTGGCCCAGTGGTATCGGCCGCGACTTACAATTTGTAGGTCGTTGGTTTGAGCCCAGGCAGGCGCTTTACTTTGTGTAATATTATTATTTCATCACCACTGCTCTCAAAACGGTGAAGGAAAACATCGTGAGGAAACCGGCATGTCCTAGAACCAAAAATTTGAAGACATGTGACATACACCAACCAGCACTGGGAGCGCGTGGTGGATTAAGGCCCATGCCCTCTCACAGAGAGGAGGCCTGTCTCCTAGCATTGGGGACATTAACAGGCTGATGATGTGATGTGATGTGATTTGAATGTTTGAAGTTCAGTGCGGTCCAAAATAGGACGCATACTTACGACACAAAACTTTTTAACACAGACAACTTAGTGGAAGAATTCTCGTAGTTAGATCAGAGGCGTACCATAACCTCTTATATCCAGTGTGCGTAAGGGACAGATCTATATGACTTGTATACATCTGTCTCTTTTGCCCAGTCAAACCACAGTGAAATTAGGTACCTACAGGCGTAAATATTGATCAAATCAAACGTAATGTTTTTCAATTTCTATATAACTCGCAAATTGAACGATACGATATTTCCATGCTTCAGAATATTACTCGAAGAGTTTCGTGTTTCCGATGGATAAAGTTCCCAAAGATCGCTGTTTGTTTTGATTTTTATATTTGTTGCCTCCGAAGTTCATATCTATTTTAGTTAGGTATTTACTTACATCCAATTTTGATCTTGGATAAATTAATTAATCTTATAAAGATCTTTAAGGCAAGAGTAAAATAAAATATGTCGGTTACTTCTAGGCAAGCGTGCTCCATCATCGGTTACCAAGCAAAAGTCCATAAAAAAACTTTCTAACACAAAAAATAAAAAAAACTGGTACCAAAGACACAGAAAGTTTTTTTTTCTTTGTAGTGTGTTGTTTTGGAAGTAGGTTTAATTTATTTGTTAAAATGATTTTTATTTTTCTCTTTTTAGTTTTCGTACCTACCTTATATAATTATAAAAATAAGCACTAATAAGGATAACTCAAAAACTACTGTAATAGTCAGATCTTTATCAAATTTAAACGAGGCTACATGAGGAGCACCATCTGCCAGATTAAAAAGAATCATCAAAATCGGTTTACCTAGAAGAAAGTTCTGACATAACACACATAAAAAAATGCAGTCGAATTGAGAATCTCCTCCTTTTGGAAGTCTGTTAAAAATACCTGCATCTAATGCCTACTGCATGTGGTTATCAAAATTGAAATTTGTAGTGAGTATCTTTAAGGTATAGATAGTGTTACTGCATAGGTGGTATCAATGATATTCTAATAAACATATATGTTATGAGCGCGCGCATTGTGAAGACTCGAATACGTCCTAATTGGGACGTATAGTCTTTAGTCTATGTGACGCATGGCCAAGAGCGATACGCTTTGTTGAAACAGAAACAAAATTAAAAAATGCCATCGTGTGTATTTAGAAAGTGTACCAATTATGATAGAAAAGTATATAAAACAGAAGGGATCTCGTACCATATGTAAGTACGCAATACACCTTCATTTACAAATTTTTTCATTTTTTTCCTAATATTCTGATATTTGGAGATTAGAAAAAGAATAAAAAACATTGCTGTTCAGAATAATGTTTGTTTACATTCACACGCAAGTGACAAACACTAGCTGTCTCTTTTTTTCTTGTTGGTTTTCGAATTTAGTGAAATGTCAGATGAATGAATAGTGTGTATGTGTGCTGCCGCTGCTGTGCGGAACACTTTTTTTCGGTTGTTTTGTGAGTGTATAACGTATCTGTTTACTGGAATATCATTGGGTGGTATGGTATGATTCTTATATATCAAGTCACTAGTCCTTAAACCGTTTCATACATAAAAATCGAATAGAGTCTACAATTTCTAAATATATGTCAAGTAAACCAAGTGAATATGTTTATGTTGATATGTGAACAGCATAAATGGATATTTGATACAAATAGTAAATACGGTATACTTACTTTTGAAGAGATGGTATCGATGCTGCGTGGGCGACGCGACGCTGAACTTTAGTGGGGCTTCGTAATGACGACGCTGACACCATTTTATCTAGAACTCGCGATCGAGTGAAGGAGTTTGCAGGTGGGTCGCATTCTTTGCAATTTTCAAGTCTCTTTCCAGTACAACTATTTCATTTTCATTATAATAGGGTGAGATAGAGTAAAGCCTCTAAAGTCCTTCAAATAATGAGAATTCTTCAGCACGGTTTATAAAGGATTCCTTTTATTTGTTTGTGTGAATTGAAATGTCTGTTCACGTTCAATTTCATCGTATACCTCTGATAGCCGAGGTAATCTTTCAGAAAATGTAAAAGTCGTTGTTGTAAGTAAAAGTTACCGCAGTAGACATATAATTTTGTTTTATTTGATACATTTATTTATTTACCGATAAAATATTCTAGACGAGTTTCACCCTTTTCAGTTTTGGATAAAAATTTAAGAAAGGAGATTTTCTTTTATGAAAATACGATTGAAGGCGGACTTTACTATGAGCTGTCGATTTTTTACTTTTATTTTATTTGTTCGCGTTTGACCACTATCTCGCCTGATGATATGTGCCGATGCGGTTGACGGTGAAGCACACTTGCCTAAAAGTAACCTATTCACTCTTGACTTAAAGACCACTAGGTTGTAGCTATCAGGAAACAAAAACTCCTTAGCTGAAACTTAAAAGAATTTCACTCCTTAGCTGTACGCACAATGAAAGTATTTGAAAAACGTGCGTTGTTCTGTTTTAGCCAGCATATCTATAGCAACAAATTTTCCAATGTGAATAAAACCAAGAGAATTGAGGAAAGAAAACAGCTATTAGGAAACGTTAGTGGAGCTTAGACCACGAGCAAATAGCTGTGAGAGAAAACTATATTTGAATAGCAAATTAAAAACAGTCGGATGCAGAACGGATTTCAACGGACCATAAATATTTACGGATCGTTTGTGGCACTTCCTGCTATCTGTGGTAGGACAGTCTCGACGCGGTATCAAACCCAGTATACGATAAAATCCTGGCCTTGACCCAATAAGATTTTTTAGCTACACTATCAAACTGTAGAAATAAAGTTAAACATTCTAGAGAAATACTATCGAGATGTAAATCAATCGTATTGGTTAGTTTACTCCATATTCGAGGTAGTATTTAAATACATGTAAGATAGTATTTTGTAATTTGTATTTTAGTTAAAGTAAAGCATGTATTTTGCCCAGCTCTGTACCTAACACACATGTCAGTGTCAAAAGTTTGTAATTTAACCGGTTGAATGCCGTAATAACTGAAACAATATTAAAAAGCCATTGTGACTCGCGTGGATCCATGTTTCTGGCACTCAAGAGATTAAACTTGAGTAAAAAGACTCAAGTTATGTAGCGTTTAAAATGTTCCAGTCTAATGAATTCAGTCTCTAAAAAGACAAGAGCGCCTGATAATCAAATACGAGATACAATCTAGAGTCTGCGTATTGCTCACCCACTTTGTGAATTAAAATATCAAAGTACCTAATGAAATAAAGTGATGGTTTAGCGCAACATGTCTTTTTTACGGGCTTCTAAAAAAGGACATTATCAATACCATACGCATATATTGTAGCGTGATCGCTACAAGACGCTTTGCTTTAGCCTCTTTTTAAGTTATCAGAGCAGGCCGGTTACAATTATTAAAATTTTCATATTTCGTTTGTAAAGAAAACAGAAGACAATTTTTCTGGTGTCTGTCAGATAGAATTTAACATGTTTGACTCTTAAATCATCTATTAATTTAATTATTGGTATTTTTACAGTAACTGTTTAAAAGTTTGTTTTATAATGGCCGGCAACTGTATGAACTTATTCCTTGTCGTTAGGCCGAGGGTACGTGGAACCACATGTCTCTGCGACTGAACTCTGTCAGAGACACCAACTATTGTTTCACTATCATGGCATGCCACAGTTGCCGTCCGGTAGACTGGAGGACTGGGCAGTCCAGCCAAGACTGGTGACAAGCTAATCATAAAAAAAACTTGTCGCTCACAAGTGTTTATACATCATGAATCAAAACTGGTACGTAATGACTATTCATACTAATTGTTCTTTTTGAATGTCTTTTTTTTCTGGTATTTCAGACCCTTTTAGTTCCATCTTTTTGATGGTCCGTTTCCTTGTCTGTAAATATCAGTTGAGCCAACTTCGGCTTTTTACCCCCGGGACTGAACAAATGACCTCTGGAGTACCTGCAGTCTTCGGGATTCCAAACATCTTTCAACAGGTTCCGTACATTTTTATATAAATGGTCCGAGTTTTTAGAGAGGTTCTACGGAAGACGGTTTTGTTCATCCAGCGTGGATACCCGACGAATGGCTATTATCATATATATGTCGCATCAAGGCTGGCCGATAGATGTAAACCATCGTGAAGTCAGGATGTATTTCCCTTAGGTTAAGACATCGTGTGTGGGCAGGTCGGTGGGTATAATCGTGAAATGAAATCACACAAGTTATTCGATACACTGAGTATATTCAAATAGACACAAGTTACATTCTTGCTTACTAATAATATTACGGATCAACATTGATTCTACGACGTCTTAGCTCTACGGCTGTCAGTACCCAACTGCTCTATTCTGCTGTCCCCACTACGCAAGCGGTTAGAAAAAGCGCGCCAATGCGTAGTTGCTCTTTATTGCCGCTAGGGGCGTGCTTGTGATTGGACTTTACGTCCGTACTATTGACTAAACCCGACATATATTTTTAATTTAGTTTATTTATACCGTAGCTTACCTTTTAAGTTTCCGTAGTTAAAATCTTTTATTACTTTACTTATATCATGTTATGGTATCGTTCTTTACTTGTATGCTTAAGCCATCATTAAACCAGATGCAACTGCGTTGAAGATTAGGCACGTGAACTCAGCTTTTTACCTTTAAACCTTGCCATAATTTCACTCATATATTTATTTAACTAAATATTTAAAATAATTAATACGATATTGTCTATTGCGTCATTCCTGTTTTTTAATAATGTGTTTTATCTTTTTCTATTTATTTTATACTTTTGGTGTGTTTATTTTGAATTCAAAATTATACGTTATCGTTGCGTTAAAAAGTTTTATTTTTATTTTATAACGTTACAGTATGTAATGTTGTTGAAATTGCACAATATTCACATATGTTACTCTATGTGGGGTTTTCTAAAGAAATTTCATAAGTGTATGTATGTATGTGTGTCCACGCACATCTCCGATACTAGCAAAAATAATTTACATTTCCGAAATCAGTGTCGCAAAACGACAAAAAAAATAATAAGAGATAAGTACCAAAGACACCAACTTCGGTTAAGAAAGTAATTTTTGCTCAGTCAGTCTATTTTTGTGAAAAAGTTTTTCTACATACTTTTCCAAGGGACATCATTTCCATTATCCGTCTATAGCCCATTCATAATTTCTTTGGTATTCCCAATTACGTAAAATGACAAAAAATAGAATCTAATCTAAACAAAAAATAAAACATTGCTACTTTTGTCGCATGCACATTGAAAAACAAATGATAACTGAGCAGATTTTTGTGAATTATGCAATCGCAAAATGAAAGAGATTTATCTATTCTTTTTTTTTTATTTTTATTTTTTTTATTCGATATGGGTTTGCTCTTGACTTTAGTCTAGGTCAGAGGTGACAGAGACAAAGTCGACGATGGAGTGAGCTTAAGAAGCCTGTTCACTCTAACTTTGAAGAGATTCGAGTTGTATGCGTTCGGAAACACAGACGCAGGCAGTGAGTTCCACTCTTTTGCAGTGCGCATTATGAAGGATGTTTGGAAGTGCTTGGTGCGAATTGGTGGAATAGCAACTAGGTGAGGATGGTAACTTGCTGTGCGTCTAGATGTCCGATGGTAGAAGGGGGCCGGTGGGATGAGGTCGTGGAGTTCATGAGCACACTCGCCAAAATACAGTCTGTAGAAGACCGACAAGCAGGCAACCTTACGGCGATGAGCTAAGCTGTGAAGCTTGGCATCCACCAGTTTGACGTCGCCAATTAGTCTCTTGGCTCTGCGTTCCACCGAGTCAAGCGCGGCAAGCTGGTATTTAGCTGAGCCATCTCAGAGGTGGCTGCAATACTCCATGCAGGATCGGACTTGCGCTTTGTAAAGAGTTAATAGCTGTCCAGGCATAAAGTATCGCTTCACTCTGTTTAGGACGCCCAGTTTCTTTGCCACAATTTGGGCTTTGTACTCGATGGTGGCGCCGAAGTTGAGACTGGATGTCAACTCCATGCCAAGGAGCTCGAGCCGGTCAGTTATAGGAACAGATGCACCCCGAAAAGTAGGCGTTCTGATGAAATGAGTCCTTTTTGCGGTAAAAAGACATGCCTGTGTTTTGGTGGCGTTAAAAGAGACCAGATTGTCATCACCCCAACGGGAGACAAGAGTTAAGGTCAAATCAGTACGCTCCACCATAGCCTCTCTCAAGGAACGAACTTCATCCCCGCCGGTTCTTGCGCTGGAGAAGTATCTCTCGGAAACAGAAATATTAAAGTAAAGTGGGTTGACAGAAATTAGTTTCAACCGCTTTAGACAGGGACCAAAACTGTTTATTACCCGGGGGGTGCGATGCTAGCTTGGCCCCGATACGTCCAATATGGTCAAAACGTGCCCGACGCAGAACCTGCTTGCAGAGCTTGGCGGCAGAATTAAAGGCTATTTTCCTCGCGTGAACCCTACGCGCTCTAATTTTGCGGTCGTGGGCCTTGACCCAGGCTTGGTAGGCAGACTCTTTTCGGGCCTCAGCGTGGGCGCATTATTATTATTTATTATTTATTTACTATTCTGCATTATACCAAGACCGAGCTTTGTAACCGAGTGGGATGTCGGAGAATGGAATAAAATACTCCATTCCCTGCCGAATCACGTCCGCAACCACGTCAGCACAGCACGAGGGGTCACCCGAGGAGAAGCACACATGCCGCCAAGGATAGGACGCAAAAAAGTGCCGCATCTCATCCCAGTCTGCTGACTCGTATCGCCATACTCGCCTCGTGCCTCTAGGACACTCATCTGGAGGAGAGCAGGTCGAAACGGATTTCACCAGACAGTGGTCAGACGTTCCCAGCGGGGCTGAGACCGACACTGAATGACTGCCCGGATCAGTTGTCAGCAGAAGGTCCAAACAATTGGGTGTATGGCCGTCTACATCCGGTACCCGCGTTGCCACATTCACCAGCTGGGTAAGATCTAGCGTTAAAGCAAACTTGCGCGCCCCCAACCCGGCATGGTCGGTTTTCTGGTTCGGGAACAGCCACTCCTTATGATGGACGTTGAAGTCCCCCAGAAAAACAAGCTTCGCTGTTGGGTATCGTTGCTGGGCTACATCAGTCGACTCTACAAGGCTATTAAAGAGCGCTGTTGACTCCTGGTCACCGCTATGGGATCGGTATACGCCGACGTAGATAGATTTCTCCACGCCTGTGTCCACAAGTAGCCATATGGCAGAAAAACCCGATTTCTCAAAGCAACGGAGACGACGACAACAGATGTCATCGCGGACGTACACACAGACCCCAGCTTGCTTCTTGAACTTGTGTTCAAGAGAGTAACCCGGGTAGTTGAGGTACGCCACGTCCGACAGAGTTGTTATCTTCGTCTCCGTTAGGAAAAACAGGTGCGGCTTCTCGGTCTCTAGGTGGTGGTGGACCGGATCAAGGTTGGAGTGCAACCCCCTGATGTTAATGAGGTGCACTTTAAGTGGGAGGAAGTGCAGCCGTTGTTTAACCTTATTTCTCTTCTTTGCTTTGGTCATTGATATTGTTAGAGTTGCTGGGGAAAAAGTTGAACTGTCGAGGCGCTGCTCAGATAACCAAGTGGACCACTAAAACTAACTCAACCTATGGGGAACTCATTTGGAGACTGCGGGGACGCCCGAACCCCCCCGGATATGGCCACCGGGTCCTCCCATCCAGTCGCCAGCTGGCACGGTGGAGCATACCGGGATTTTTCGCGAGTTGGCGGGGCAGCCTTTGGCACGTGGCTGGCGTGCTACTTGGGCCCCCTACTGACTGCGTTCGGCCAACGGCTGGCACCGTGCTTCGGATCCCGCTACCCTCCAGAATGAGCTACCCGGCAAGTTATTCTCAGAGACCACGACCAGTTCTGAACAGCGCAACTGACAACCTCCTTCTCCCCCAAAGGCACTGGCACTCCCACACACCGACGGAATACAGCAAGCTGCTTGGCGCCGGACTCCGGTGGGATGGTGGTCGCGAGCCAGGCGGCCCCTTGCGGAGCCTACCACCGCTTAAATGGGATCTTTCAGCCGTACCACAGGCAAGCCCGTGGTACCGTTGCCCGGGGTGGACCACTAGGAGGTAAATCCCATACCACCCCTAAAATGACATCAGCATTCCTATAAATGACATCAGCATATCAAGTAAATTGGAAGTGTAGAATGCTTTTTTTTTTTTTTACTATTGTAAGGGTTTAGTTTTTAAAATCTGTAGCCACTGTTCTTGTTCTTGAAATGTAATATTTGTATGTCGTTTTGTGGCAATTAAATATTTTTTCTTTCTTTCTTTATATTAGGCGATGTTGATTCAACATCAGTTTCAATTCGGTTAATATGTTCTTACCTTTTTCCGAAATCTTTGTTTCGGACACATTTGATTAGTTTGATGGATTACAATTAGGACACGTACATTCAGTACAATTTTATGCACTGGCTGAACTAATCTGATCCCTATTGGAATAATGGAAGGTTTTAGACGAAGTGCCTTTCCTATGTACCTAAGTGCTGTGTGCTTTTGGACTATTAAGCTCAAGGCTCTATGCTCTTTACAGCGTCAGTATTTAGTCTATCCATAAACTCCAACAATTCATGATTCGTATCAGAAATTCCTTTAAGAACAAGTGAAATTATATTTTCTATACCAATGCCAATGTTATAAAGAGGATTTTTTTTTTTTTTTTATTGTATCGAATAGGCTCTGAAACTACTGAGCCGATTTAAAAAAATCTTTCACCAATAGAAAGCTACATTATGTCTGAGTGACATAGGCTATTTTTTATCCCGGAAACGGGTCCTGTGGGGTGGTCCACGGGAGCGAAGCCGCGGGGAACAGATAGTCTTTTATACACGTGCTTAAAGCAATGCCCGACTGCATAATGACTATCAATTTTATTCTTATTTTATCATCGTCGTCTTCTCTCATAAAGCGTTCCCAGTTCAATTTCAACTTATAGTGAGTTTTTATTTCTTTCATTATTTTTAGGTTAGATGTCGAGAGAAAATGCTTTTAGCGAAAATGTGTGAGAGAAAGAAAAAACTACAATTTCTTCCTACGTAAACTCACTTTTTGTATTGTATAATTCTGTTGGCGTTGGGCATATCAATGGAAATGAAAGCAATCTCACCGTAAAGCTGAAAACGTTTTTACCAAATCCCGGGTTGCGTTCTACAAAGCCGTAGGAAAATTATTGCTGAAATGGATGGCCAAGTGAGACCATTTTATAATAAAAGCCGGGGCAATCTTTTACACTTGAATTTACGGATTAAATAGTACAAAGTTCAAGATGAAGATGTGACTTGAACTAAGATTAGTTATAAAAATAAGAGAAAAAGCTCCCAATAACTTTTGAGAGCAAGAACCTCTATCTTCTATTTATATATTGTATATTATAAATATTATTCTTCAGTTGAGTTCGGAAATTGCATTACTAACTGAACGCAAATATCCGTAATAGAAGCGAGTGTGTCAGACTCAAGCGTAGTTAAATTCTCGGGATGGGGCGCATCGCATAAGTATTACGGAGAATTACCGTGCCGTGCCGGAGGCGCTTGGGTGGCGTGGGCTGTGGCGTGGCCTGCACGTAGCATGAGTTGCATTAGGCGTAGATACAGGGCGTCAGTTGCACGAGTCGGTTAATTTCAGGACCACCGCTCGAGTCCAGACGCTCAGCAATAAACTGTGAGAGTAGTTTATCCCCTACTCGGATTGTACTACTCGAGTAAAACCTTGACAATTGCATCAGATACACAGTGTAATGTAACTGAGGATATTTAGTGCACAAAACCAGGTTTCTAAGGCTAGTCTTAAATTGTTTCCTAACTCCTGACTCTGCTTTACATTTCAACGTATTTCATTACCCGTGGAATCATTAAATACTTACTGGCAAGACCTAATTACTTGATTGATACTTTGATAGGTAGATTGAATGAGAATCCTAGAGAATTACTGTCAGCATACATTTCAATGTTATACATAAAATTAGCACGAGACCCACAAAAAGTATTATTTACTTATTTATGAAAATTAAGTATTAATTGTGCAAAGATGTTGTGAAAACTTCGTTCCCTTCATTAATGCGTATGAAGTCTAGAGTAATTTTACATTAAAAAGACGCACTTTTTTCGTTTTAATAATATCAATTCTGTTGACAACATTCTGAAACCAAAGCTCTTATGACCCTCTAGGCTAACGACGACGCAAGACGCGACGACGTAAGATGACAATTTGAATTAAATGTTTTGAAAAAACATAGCTTTTTTGATATACCTATACGTTAATTTTGGAAACCTGCTACGATCCTTACATACCTAATCCTTTTGCTTTATCATAATATGACCCATCCAATTCCCAGCTATAGACTATACACTACTTAAACTTTACCCAAAGTATTATAAAACTTAGACCACTTGGAACAGCCTGGATGGTGTAAGCATATTGGATAAAAAATAATAGAGTAACTTTCAAGCATAACGCTATCGTCTTTCGTTAAAGAACAGTAATCCGTTGAAAATTTCAGTTTTCTAGAGGATATTTTGGAGAAGGTTTCACTTAAATAAAATTGTAATATTTTAGAACACGTTATCGGTTTTTTCCTATTAATCAGTATAGAGCTGGAAAGCCTTTGAGTGGCGAGTTCAGTTTATACCTACTCGTAACAAGTTAAGTACCAAACGTAGACCAAAAGATGGTCTCGGAAGTAAGCAATGTTTATTTGTTATTTTTAATATCGTAGCAATTCCATTATGTTTCAATTATGAATAATAGTTATTTATGCTACAAGTGCGGAAAGTAGGATATTTCCGATGAGTGGTATTTTTATTCACGAGCGAGCGAAGCGAGTCAGTGGATAAATCGACACGAGTCGGAAATCATCTTACGCACGTGTATCATACAAAATTTTACTATGCATTGTACGAGGAAATAAAAAAAATATCTGAACCAAGCAAGAAATTAATAAAATGGCGCTTCTTCAAGGGCGCTCATCATATCCACAGATTAACTAATAGTTCCTCGGGCATATCTACTGCGCATGTGAAAATAGCTGTCACGTCGTAACGCAAAAAGGCACGAGCAAAATATTCATTCTGCCAAACATATTTAATGAATATTTAAAATGAATTTATTGATCAAAATCTAAATCTAGAGTAATTAAAAACGCCTTAATGTTTTACCTTTTATATGAATGATAATCTAGTACTTAACTAATTATTAAAACTTTTCTCAAATAATAAAAACTCTATGCGGCGGGCTGACGTTGGAGTTAAAAATTAAAAAAGTACAGGCAAGTAAAAAGCACTAGTAAAAAAAGTGATACTTTCCGCACAGTTTGGCTGCTTGGAAAACGTTCTTTTCGAGGACGTGCTTTGTAAACACATTTATACAACATTTACCTTGTGGGTAACTATAACGCAATCAAGCGCCATTTATCTATATTTAAATTAATATTGTAAAGAGGCAAGATTTGAATGTTTGTTTGTTTTTTTGCATTGAATAAGCTCCGAAACTACTGGACCGATTTAAAAAAATATTTCACTGTTGGGAAGGTACACTATCCCCGAGTGACATAGGCTATATAATATTTCCAAAAAAATAGGGATCCTTACTAAAACTCCAATAATAAACAAGGTGTAAAAAAATACCTGAGATATTCTTTACATCGTGTGCGCTACGAAAACTATTGATGATAGAATAAAATAATGTACTACGACTTTGCAGAACACATCATTATTAACAAAAAGTGTCGCGACAGCATATGTCTAACTATTATAGTCATGCCACTATAAGTGTTCTTTTATTTTAAAATTTAATTGAAATGCCGTCGCTAGAAAAGGCTCTTTTTTACCCAACTGCCGAAAGAGGTAATGTGTTTATCAGTCTATGTATGTAACTATGTATGTATGTTTGTTCCTAAGTGGCGTTCTAGAGACCAAACGCGTTGGCCGATTTTGATGATTCATACGTCAATCGATTCATAACCCTGCGAGTGTCACTGGCTACATTAAAAATGGAAAATATAAAAATGGTGGCTTTTGGGCGCCATATTGTGGTGTATTTTTTTTTTCTGCCAATGCCATCGTGTGGGGATAAAATTACATAACAATTATATGTTCAAATATACCAGAATTCTTAAAAAAAAATAACTAAAAAGTTATAAATAAAAAAAGTTAATTAAAAAAATCAAAAAACCCGACTGCTTAAAAAGCAAACTAAAAAGACGTAAACAAGAAGAAAATCATGCAGTGCAGTCGGAGGATACGTATTCGGGTGCTGGCTGACCAAAACCAGATGTATCCTCCGGCTGCACAGCATGATTTTCTTCTTGTTTACGTCTTTTTAGTTTGCTTTTTAAGCAGGCGGGTTTTTGATATTTTTAATTTTATTTACGCTCTTGGTTGATTAAAAGAATTCATGTATTTATTGGTTTTTGGAAAATCTATCCCTGAGGTGATAAAATAGGGGTTCAAACTTTATGTGAAATTTCTTCGGTTTGAAAGTTAAAACATCTGAAACTGTTGGTTTACGCTCTTGGTTAATAAAACAACAACGCGTTTTTTTTTTAATTTCGGAGGTTCTACTCCTAAGGGAGTAAAAAGTCGGTTGAAAGTTTGTGTGAAACTTCTACGCTTTAAAGTGTGACACGTAAAATTAAAGATTTACGCTTTTAATTGATAAAAAGAATTCATGTATTTATGGGTTTTTGGAAATTCTACCACTAAGGAGGTGAAAAGGTGGAAATTTGTTGGGCTTATATGTTTGAAACTTGTCTTAAATACTTACCTAAATAAATAGTAAAGGTTTTCATTATTAGTTTTTCAAAACTACTCCTAAAAGAAGATTTAGGGGGTGTTAAAGATTTTTGATGAATTCTACTGTACAGGGCTTATTTTTATAATGTAGGGGAGCACTAAGAAGGGAATTTTGGAAATTCAACCTTTAAGGGGGTGAAACTAAAAAGTCGTCTGTAGGATAAAAGATGGATTTCGCGAAAAGGTCGCGGGTGAAGTGCTAGTGTATTTATATATTGTTATTTAAAATGGGACTTTTTCTACAAATTCAAATAAATTCAGCTTTCGTTCCCCTTTATTTTTAGGGTTCCGAAGTCAACAAGGAACGCTTATAGTTTCGCTCTGTCCGTCTGTCCGTCCGCAGCTTAGCTCAGAGAATCTAAGTTCTAGAAAGCTATAATTTGGCATGGATATACATTTTAATAATTCCGACAAAGTGGTAAAATAAAATCAAGACAAAAAAATTTTTTTTCGATTACCTCCCATAGAAGTAAAGTGGGGATGTATTTTTTTTCTCATCTGTCCCATGGTGTGGGGTATCGTAGGATAGGCCATTTAAAAATAATATGGGTTTATGACAACCATTTTTATATTCAGAGATCCGTTTGCGTGAAATTAAGCTTTGAATTGCAAATTTATGTTAGAGTCAAGTGTCCCCCCCACCTGCCAGCAAAATGGTTGCTCTTGGCTATGTTGAAAAATTCACGGCAGTAGTAAATATAACGAAATTAAAAGAAAAACTATCACAGATAAGTAAACTTTACAAGTTTACGAGTAATAGTCGACACAGTATAATTTTTGTATAAATGTCATTGAAAAATTACTTAAATAACGTTGTTAGCTGTGTAAAACAGATAGTAATCATATGCTTATGAACCATGTGAAAATATAAAAAAATAAAATCATAATATTCTTTGTAATAATGATTTCTAAATTAATCATGTTTAAGCTCGAATAACGCATTCGAGTGGCCAGAGTCGTTGGCAGTACCGGTCCGTAGTCCATACGGCGCATGCGCGCGGGGGAGTCTATTTTGTGTTAGTGCAGAAGTATTTTCGACGTTTTGTAATCTAAAGTCAAATTAGATTCGATTGCCAAGAAAATTACTTATTTTCTTTTGTCGATATCCATCTATAAAGCCAATATTCGACCCGACTACATCACTAATTGAGTAGCATGAAACTTACCTGAACGAAATAGTGAATACCGCAGATAAGAGGTGAATACGTAGAAAATTTTTCAAATTCCGAAAGAGAAATAAACGAGGAGAGTGCGCGCAATGATCCGGGAACGAACCATACCATTCCCCGTAGCTCAAACTCGCGCTCTTATCGTCTACTTTCGCAATTCGCACCCGCGGTGGTACTCAAATAGATAATATTTTTCTAACTTCAGTTGCGGAGTTGGATTTTAAAACTCCTTCTTCAGTTACCAGTTAGTCCTTATTTAGTTTAAGTCGATACTGAATAGGTTACATCTAGACAAGCGTGCTTCACCGTAGACCACATCATCGCTTACCAGCAGGCGAGATAGTGGTCAAACGCGAGCATATAGATAAAAAAAACATCATCCTATGTGGGTCCGTATTAAGACGTTGTGTGCCGCTGAAACTGTTTTAATGTTCATGTAAAAACAACAAAACCCCCTTCTTAGTCCGCATTATTATGCAACATCGGAACCCTATTACTGTGCGTGGCCCGACACGCACTTGGCCTGTTTTTTTTTAAAGAAGCCTACTACGAAGTCAATACGAACTTCACTTTATAGTTCTCAAAATCTTGACCAGATAGCATTACTTTACAGGTGCTAAGTTCCATTTATAATAAACGTCCCATAAAAGAGGAAAACTCGTATAATCGAGCCACTTCTCATGTCATTCATATTAATATATACTTCAGTTATAAAGAAATATGGCTCGGTCGTCAGGAGCTCGCTGTAAGAATACCCGTTTGTATAAATCGGCGATGTTATCACGGGCCGTTTGAGTGCGAAGTATAGGCAGACTACATTAGAACGCAGCCCCAGACAATGCGTGGGTAATAGAGCGCAAACAGGCGTTAGTACACGCCCTGCCCTATTAGCGCAGAATTACCCCGAATTACGCGGAATAAAATAAACTGATGTCTGCATCGCTTGACCTTTCAGGACCTACGCATTTGCTCTTCGACATATTAAATCAGTTTTATGCCACGCTTTTCCATGAAACTTTTCAGGAAATGTTTTGCAGTTATGCGTTGACAGCGCAATTCCAAGTTGCCTGGAAGAGATCGTGGAATACGATTAGACCGCCCATTGTAAGTGAGTTTTATTTTAATTTGTCTTGTACAGTTTTGACGTAAAATGAAGTGTATATAATAAATTAATATGAAAAGCTACGAAACAACCCCCAATGATGTATCTGTTACATAACCTAAAGCTGCCAATGATCCTACCTGAATAGTTAATGAATTGCCAGGGCATGACTAATTCGATTTGATTCGATCAATCGATTCGTGATGTATCATTAATGTCAACCAGGTGCTTCGCGACCGATCATCCTGAAACGAGATGCCTATTGTTTCGATTAATTACCTAAGACACTAAACACACTGTAAGCATCCTGATCGGATTTGTTTCGCAATTTAAAAAAAGCTATAATTTTCTCAAGTATATACAAGGACTTTTGGACACGATTTTGTCGTAAATATTGTATTAGGCACGAAAATCAAACTTTCGGATAAAATTTGGCAATTCTCTTGCAATCTAATCAAGCTATTATGTATAAAATATACATTGGAACTGAACACGTTCAAAATAAATCACATTGCCCACAGAAACATAATGAACGCAACATTTTTGTAACAATAATCCGTTGTGTCCCACAACCGAGCAAAATCTCTCCACATGTTTGTTTATTGATCTGAGTCTGTAATAAATGATTCTCGAGTGCTTGGGTCCCATCTTCGCCAGCCAGTCTCGCCTCGCAGTGGATGACCACATCGAGTCGATCCTGACTCAACTTTGCTGATACATCTAACAGATATGATCTGCCAAATCCCAAGCTTCAGCTCCAAGCCTCACCTATTCCAAAATAATGAAGTCACGTTAGTTGAGATGTAACTTGTCCTGACGTGATAAGAATAGTACGTTTCATGTTTGTCGCCGGGTAATGTAGACACCCAATTGTTGCCGCCAAGTAATCAAGTGTGTGAGTTGCGACCATAACCAGGTGTTCGCAGTTCGCAACTATTTTGTGCAAACGGAAATTTAACTGTGGGTAGACAAGTTACTAAGCTACGTACTTATTGCTGTATAAGCTACGGTTGAGCATACCTTCCTGGGTTCGATTGCCGGAACAGGCGAGGTGTTGTAGGTTTTCCACCTAGAATTTCTCAGTAGAAGTCTGGAGTTTGGATTAGTGCCCGGGCCATCATAGCTCAAGCTCTAATGTATGGGAGTTTAATATGGCGAAATATTCTAAACGTGAACCTAAGCCTATTGTAAATCGTCGTTAGAAAATTAACACTATTATTTTTCTTCTCAATCAAATAGGTTTTACCTTTCCAAAAACTGCTTGGTTGCCGAAAAGCTCTAATATGCTGGTAGCTACTCTATAGAACGAAATACTTCACTATAACTTACGCTTGCCGTACGTTACGTTAACTTTTTTTAGTCCATATATTTTTAAATCGTAGTTTGCATACAATTCAGACAATTACAGAAATGTATCGTTCTTCGGAGCAAACGTAATGGAACACTGGGATTTTTGGCAGAGGCGTTTTCAGCCGGAATGCTGTTTGTCACGGTACTCACAGAAAGGCACACAATTAATTAGACAAGCCTTTTGGTGACTTCCTTGTGCTCTTAAACATTAGTAAGACAATTTAAATTACTTATTGTTGTTCCAATTTTAAGAGCTTTTTTTGTGGAATATGCAGTTAGACTGGTGGTTTAAGTTATGCAATGTAATGAAATAGAGTCCCAATTAATAAAGCATATTTTATGCAAAAAAATCTGTAATTTGATTTATAACCATCGTGATTGTACAGCAGTCCACTGTTGAACTTAGGCATGTTCAATCTCACGCCATTCAGCTCAGTGCGCTCACAAATCTGTCACCAATCATCGGTTCTACGGCGAATCTAATCTAATAGGCATTTGGTTGCATTCCATTCCCCACCATTCCATTACCAGCCATTCTATTTACTACGCCTAGGCCAAATGCTATGTAAAGAAAAGTAGATATTGGTCACAACGCAAGTCAATAGTGCAACTTGGTATTATCGCTCCTCAACAATAACCTCTCCAAGATATTTTTCAAAAAGTGACATAATTGCTATGTTTTAGCGACCGATGCTGATGAAGCAGAAAACATAGGAAAGAAAATAGCGAAATTGTCACCGATCACCTGTCAGTTATTCTCATTTGCAGTACCTGATTTAAAACTAATGTATATTACTGTCGTATAACAATGCAAACTTGTAGAAAACTAGTCGTTCGTATCAACGCCTTTCACTTTCCTTAATTGCATGCAAATGGGAGAGAGAAAACTTTATTACTGTTGATTGATTGCCTTTTTGTCATAGTAAAAATGCCTGAATAATCTCTTCTTCTGAGTTTTACGGAAAATTACCTAAAAAAATGTCAACATTTGAAAATGTTTTAAAAGACAAATGTTATATTTTTAAGCCGAAGCCTTTTTGTTAGCATAAAAAAATTAATTAGCCATTAACGGGGTTCTTAAAAAAATGTTATATTTGGAAAAGTAATTAACTTTTATTACTCATTCCATTATTTTTTTAATTGCTTGCTTTCTATACTTCCCGGTCCTCTGGAGTGCTGACAGCGTATTTACAAAATACTATTGAAGGCAGAAGATACGGTATAAAAAGATTGCAGCTTTAATCCCATTAGACGAGTAGACTGCACTTTGTTAGGATAGAGCTTAGCAAATAATATAACTTTGAGGAAATTATTAATCAATCTATGAACCTATTACAAATGCGAAAGTATGTTTGTCTGTTTGATTACGTGTTCACGCCGCAAATGCGGCACCAATTTTGGTAAAGAGATAGATTGGACCATGGAGAAGGACTAAGCCGGTATTCCAAATGCTCATGCTCATTCCCAACTCATTTCAAACTGGAAATGGACAGTTGTCATTGGTTGGCTTGTTTTTTTTTACAATAACGTCCTCAAGTCCAAGTTCCTAGACGCCCCAAACGTTACCGAACTCTTTTAACACAAAATCATTGTAATTGAGTGGTGTTAGCAAGAACTTGGAACGTACTCGTACTTGCTAACTTTGACTTTATTTTTCATTCAATACCTACCACAATTTTTGTGTAGAAAGAATTCAGTAATGTCTGGGGTGTCTGAGCTCTTGCTCTATTGAGTATTACACATATGTCAAGCTGAAGAATCATATGCCAAACTCGTGAGTTGTGATTGGTCGGCAGTTGATTGTTAGGTGTTGCCAATGAGTTGTTGTGTTTGAGTCGGGTATGAGCATTTGGATTACGGGCCATATTTTTCATCCGGGGTTAAGCCTCTAGCTAAGAAACTAGTTTCTTATAATTTTGTTTCTTGTCTGTTGTTGGATCTAAGTACTTGTTTTCAGCTGTTTGGTCAGACTGCAAGCCGACCCAAAAATATTTAGGAAAATACTAGGCAGATGATGGCTAGGTGTTTGTTACCTACATTTTTTGTTAATGTTAGTCTGAAATAGCCAATTCAGAGGTCTGTAGAGTTCCCAAAAGCAGCTATATTAACTCTGACACCAGAGGTGGCCACATTATCGCACAAAAAGAAGAAGGCCTACATTTTTTCCAGTAACATCACAACATTTATTCATTCAAATAGAATAAATTGTAACTGCGTAACTTATAAAAGACAGTGTTATTATTTTCATATTCCGTGGCGCAAAAATAAATTCTGAGACATTAAATGGGGTGTAAATGATCAAGGAGAATGGTTGACAGATGATGCTCTCCGGCTGGCATTCATGCCCGATGTGATGATGAGTGATCCTATCTGCAAGGATTTCCACTGTTATTTTCCTTAATGATGAATGGTATGATTTATTCTGCATAATCTAGGGACCTAAATAGTTTAATCAGGTTTAATAAATATCTATGAACACCTTTTATGATGTGTATGAGTAAGATTGAAGTTATTTCTTAATATAAAATAATATCACCTATATCACACCTAGAACAAGATTTCTTAGAATGCTATGTTTTGAGGTTTACATAATTTCCCTTGAGTAATAAATCCTTAGCTCGAGGCCAATAAATAAAATCAAATAACAAATATTGGTGTGTCGGTAGTAGTTTTGTTTCCAAGTGTATTTTGTAATTTCGCGACATTCGAACGGGTGTTTTCGGCTGGCGAGCCGCCAACCTCTCCGGAACTTATTTATTTACGTATTTTAATAAACGTCGTCCTGTTCCATTCGTTGCTGTGAAAAATCGGAAAACACTGTAGGGACCAAGTATTTTAAACGAACAAAAACCTTTTTTCTACAGTTCGTAGAAATGAGAATTATAATTTCGGGGAAAGTAGAAAAGTTATGGAGTAATTTGGTTAATGAAATAACCATGCCGAAAATAATATTTGATACAATTTACGCAAATTAGCTAAGTAGTAAGATTTTACATTCACTTTAAGGCCATTTTTAACCGACTTACCAGAAAGGAGGACGTTCTGTGTTCGACTTCATGTATGTAATTTTTTTTTGTGCTCACCGAAATCTCCGTCAATTGTGGACCGATTTTGAAAATGCTTTTGTTGTTTGAAAGAGCATATTCCGAAATTGGTCAGGTTCAAGTTTCATGTTATTCGTGTAATCTATACTGACGTTATAGGTACTTACTAAACAACTTGCCTATTATATAAGTACAACTAAAAAGGGTAAAATAAAAAAACTTTTTTGCAAAAAATACTACCGACTTCCAAATAAAAAACTAAGAAGAATTCGGTAGTAATTTTTTGCAAAAAAGTTTTTTTGCTATTTTCCGTCGCAGGTTTACAAAATAAAATAAATATATTACTGGCACTATTGTTTGAAATACGGCACACAGGTTGAATTATTATGTTATTATAAGCTTAATCGAGCGTAATAATATTCCTGTAACGCAATATGAATACAATAACAAATAGCGAGACCCTTGGGCCGCGTTTAGCGATGAGTCAACGATAACAGAAACAAATAGCGATCTATGACAACACATTAATATTATCAAAGATATTATTATCGTTATAATATTATTACGCCCTTCCGAACATGTGTGCACAACTTTATTGTATGGCCCAAGTTTTGTGTCACGCTGCGTAAAATGTTTGTATATCCACTAGTTACCGTCGGACTATGCAGTCATATTTTATGTAAACTACACGTACGTAAGTATAGGTAATTTCTATTAACTTTTTCTTCACAGTAATTAATAATGGCAAATATTCTTAATGATTAGCTTTTTGTAAGTATTTTAAAATGCACCATAGTCTGTTAAACGTAGCCTCGTTTAACATACAATGGTGCGTTTAAATATGGCGCCAAGAAACTAACTAACAAGAAATTAAAGCACTATAGCATAGTGAGCCCCGCAGCTTAATTGCGTAAGTGAATTCTCCAAAGCAAACGAGTCGATTCCTTCAAAGAATCAGAATCATTTCTTTCAACTTTTTCGGTATTGCGAAACTAATTTGGAAAAAGTACAAACATCCTCCTTTGAGTTGAAGTTCATCTACTGCGTTATGTTTCATCAAACTCGAACATTACACAATACCAATAGTGAAGTTGTATCTCGATTCTTCCGCTTTCGTTCATTCTTTACAATAAATTCTACGTCAAAATATTGGTAATGGAAAGGAGCATAACCTTTCCGTTTCAGAGTGTAATATGCAATATGTAAAGTCGTTTTTGGGAAAGAATCGACTTGTTTGCTTTGGAGAATTCACTTACGCAATTAGGCTGCCGAAGTAGGAAAATTATTATTATACCTAGTATCAATAAACTTAACTTGCAAAAATACTACGAGTTTACCTACCAATGTCTAGTTTGAGTGTGAGCACTTCGTCTCAAAAACAATTTCGCGAAGATCAAAGAAGATTCAATTAGCGAAACGTCAAACGCCGTCTATTCTAAAGCCGATTTGAAAATGTTCGTCAAAAGTCGTGACGTTTGATTTAATAGAGGGTTTAACGTTCAACGACGCTCGCCTATGTCTGGACCGGGCCTAGGATAATCCCTTTGAGAATGTTCGCAATGATGTGGCTATTATATCATGTATGATTCACCGTTTATCGGAAATGTTTATGTTTACTTAGTAAGTAGAGTCCCTTGTGTCCAGATATTCGTATAAATAATAGTTAGTGACACTTTTAGTTGATGTGTTAATTCACTAATGAGACGGTAAACATACTACTGTTACTGATTTAGATGAGTTTATTTTTAGGCTTAATTTGTTAGTATAATGTATTTGTAAGTTTAAATGTATGTAGTCATAGACAATGTGTATATTTTTATAAACACTGTTAATAAAAATAAAGCATTATGCTTACGTAAATATTACTTTTACTAAATTCATTTTTCTTTCTAAAGACTGCATGTTTTCTAAACGCCAAACCACGCGGTTAGGCTAAACTACGCTGGCCTACGCACCGTGCTACATCGTAGCATTTTGCTACGAGCTGCGATCGCGTCTCGGCATGTTTTAGGCACTTTTTGTGATTAATTCAGACGTATAGATTAGGTTTTTCTGAAATTATTTCTTACAAATGATAATCCCAATCCGTCTGCAAAGTTTTTAGCTAAATAAGTGAGACTTTTTTTCTGTGTGATACTATAAAATAAACATGACATCGATGTATAAAATATTATGTTCTGTATGATGGATTTGTTTGTTCAACTTCTCATTTCTATTCAGCATATGATTATTGTTACTATTTTACGTGTATGATGTGTCTAGCATTTTAGCTAGATCGTGACTGTTCATTGGATCAGAGAATTACTGTCGCAGGTCTTCAAATCTGTCTATCCTCCATCCATCTTGATGGCTGTAGTTTGAATTGTTAGCATAGGTTGGTAACTACAGATAAGTAGGCCGCATGTCAGTGGTGACACTTTGATATTAAGCTGGCCTAGCGTAGTATAGAGTTTCAATAGAATACGAAGCCAGCTTGTACTGGTTTTCTTACCACGACTTGCGTTTTGCTGTTACTAATTGTAGGTAATGATATTTAAACGATGTTCGTCGTACATTGAAAGGATTTAACTTTACTAGGAAAAAGCACAAAATGATAAGATCATTTTCCTGTTATTGTGATAGGTTTAGGTACAACAAAATTATTTACATTATACGAAATGTAATTTCGCATACTCTGATGATGACTTCATAATTATCTAACTTAATACATTAGTGACAAAATTCTATAAAATATGTAAGGTTCTTAACAAAGTAATAATCTAAATCTCGGCCAATGCACGGGTTATTCTACTCTTAGTGTAATTATTCCATTACCAGGCTGCGTGAGAGATCATGAAAATTTAATGTGTCCCCGAAACTAATTACAAACTCGGTTATAATTTTATTAGATGTAGTCATAGACAAGAGAATACTTGAGGTTCACAGACAGTTAAACAGCTCTACAACGCTATACTAGGTTAATAACTATAGGGAAGCTTATAATAATAATTGCACTTCTGTTTAATAAGTTAGTTAAACAGTAAAAAAAAAATATCTTATTAAAAAGTTAAATCCTACTTTAAAAACCGGCCAAATGCGTTTCGGACTTCACACATTTAGGGTTCCGTACCAAACCGCAAAAACAAACTGGTTGTAATATGAAGAAAATTCCATTTGGAGTTAAGCCTGCCTTTGTACATGAATGTTGTTATCAATTTGTTTAAATGTAATGTATTTGAGTACAATAAAGAATAAAGAAAAATGAGGAAATTTCAAATAAAAATCTAATTTCTTAATATTTTGGTAGTAGTTAACGTGGAACGTAGTGGTGTGGTTGTTTTGGTATATTCGTAATAAGCAACATTATCACCAAAATTTTAAGTTCATAGGTAAATGGGAAGCTTAAAAATTTTTCAGAACAAAATTTTGTAAAAAAAAAAGCTGTCTTTGGTGGCTTCTCACTACTTTGTATCGCAATATTATTTTAAACAAAAAATACGCAAACCTCTTTAAAGTAACTGAAAATGTTACTGACTAATTCATCTCAAAAAAACTAAAATGCCATAGAATATTGTTTTTAGCTCTATCTACATAATATTTTTGATTTTGCTCAAAGGCTTTGTACAACGTATATGGCCTGCACGATAATAACACTTAATTGTATCCTCTTTGTTCTTTTCGATTTATTAAAAAAGGCAACGGCTAATTTGATCAGAAAAAACCGGCCAAGCGCGAGTCTGACTCCTGAACACAGGGTTCCGTATAAACAGCTACATTTACCAAATTAAATAGATAATATTACTAAAGTTCATAAACAATGAAAGCACCGAACATTGCTCTAAGGGACAAAATTAACTTAGCTTTTCAAAAACTGTTGTTCCCATACATCAATCTGTCTCAAATCAAAATGTCATTTTATAAGTTGGTCGACTATTACTCGTAAACTTGTAAAGCCTATTTAGCAGTGATAGTTTTCCTTTTAATTTCGTTATATATACTACTGCCGTGATTTTTTTCGCATATCCAAAGGCAATCATTTAAATGGCAGGAGGGGAGCGGACACTTGACTCTACAAAAATTTGTTTTTCACAGACCCGTAATATTTTTATTTTTTATCCAACCATACCCCACACCATGGGATAGACGAGTAAAAAAAAAACATACCAACGTAACGTGTACAGGAGGTACACAATTTTTTTTTCCCTGTTTTATTTTACCACTTTGTCGGCTTGATAAATATGTATATCCATGACAAATTCTAGCTTTCTAGTACTAAGAGACTCTGAGCTAAGCTGCGGACGGACGGACGGACGGACAGACGGCCATGGCGAAACTATAAGGGTCCCTTGTTGACTAACTGAACCCTAAAAAACAGGATGCCATTTTTTTACATTTTCGTTAATGGCTTTTGTCACCTTTTTTAACTTTAAATGGCCTGTAGGTACCTACGACTTCGGTGGCGACCTCTCGCATTCGGCCATGGTACGGAGCGAGAGGGCATGGGAAGCTGTCACCTCCTTCTGCGAAGCGAACGGTACTTTTTTCAAAAATGGTATAACGTGAAGATATGTGACGAATTTACATCTACCTGTGACGTATTAACGCATACTTTTACAAGCTGATGTCGAATTTACTTTCAATCTATGGTACTTACAAAAGTGTGATGAATCAACTTTGTGGCAAATCTACAATAACTCGTACCTACTTAGGTATGTTGATAAATTGCAACCTTTTGGTTTTATATAATAAAAACACTTCCACTATTGAAAAAGTTATTCTGACTATCATGAACGAGTAGATTTCTTATTATACATAAATAGGGTTATCATCATCAGCCTATTAATGTTCCCACTGCTGGGACACAAGCCTCCTCTCTGTAAGAGGGAATGGGCCGTAATCCACCACGCGGGCCCAGTGCGGGTTGGTGGATGTCACATGTATTCGAATTTTTGGTTCTAGGACATGCCGGTTTCCTCACGATGTTTTCCTTCACCGTTTTTGAGAGGAGTGGTGATGAAATAATTTACACAAAGTAAAGCGCCTGTCTGGGTTCGAAACCACGACCTACAACTTGCAAGTCGCGGCCGATACCATTGGGCCACCACTGCTCTCTATGAGTTATGATAGTTATTTATTTTTGTACGTACTCCATTTTCTTCCATGTTTTCAGTCATTTTTCTTTGCAGATACTAAAAGGCCAGTTCAAAAACACATTTATTATTCAGATCATACAGTTTTAAGTGTTCCTTATTTAAATCTTGTCACACTATTATAACTATGAGTTCCATTCCATTACACTACCGAATCGTTTGTTGATGTTGTCTTTTGCGTTATACTTTTTCGACTCAGAACGCGTGGAGTTTTCAGCAGATCCTGAAAATAAAACGGTTTTTTTAGAGAAGGTATTTGAATAAACATACATATAAACTCGTGCCTTTTCCTATGGGGGTAGGCAGAAACTACAAAACGCCACCTGCTACGATCCTAACATACTTATTTTGCTTCACTCACGTTCATACATCTAGTCATACAGTCTAGCCGGTATTTGAATAAAAAAGTGGTGAATAAAAATGTTGATGGGTAGAAGACGAAGATACGCCAAAGAAGAGATGGATGGGTTTTGTTAGGAATGATATACAACCGACTTCCAAATAAAAGTGTTCCTGTTTTTTGACACTGACCGAAATTGAAGTTATTTTTCACTTTGTAGTGTTTTTATTTGGAAGTCGGTTGTATTTTTGTGTAAAAAAGTTTTTTATTTTCACTTTTTAGTTGTGATTCATAATGGACCAGTTCTATAGTTACCTATAGTGCCCAAAGTGATGCCAGAATAGATTAACCCAATAACATGAAACTTGAACTAAACCGGTGGAATGAGAGTATACCTGGGTGAACTGTGCACACCAGCGTACCTTTTTAGAGCGAACCAGTGTCCTGTTATGTAATGAAATGATGTAAACAATAAACAAACATGCGACTGCAGCTATCCCGAGCGATTTGCCGTCACATAATGAAGAGTTCTTTTGTAAATATCTCCGAAATTCTTCATCAGATCTTGATGGAAAGAAGATTTATATGGGACCACATGACAATCACCAGCTTTCAAATAAAAAACAGAATCATCAAAATCGGTTCACTTAGTAAAAAGTTCTGAGGTAACTAACACACATAAAAAATATACAGTCGAATTGATAAACTCCTCCTTTTTGAAGTCGGTTCAAAATAGAGTAAACGATAACGTGACGGTTGTGCTAACCCCAAGTAGCACAGAGCGCAAGTGGCACGCGGGAAGGTGATCATGGGCATTTAAAATTGAAGTAGTTCCGACGAATAAATAATAGCCGCACTGGTCGTTCATCATGGGTAAGCAACGTTTGACGAGGTCGGTCCGTGGATGGGTGTACATTTCAAATTTTCAACATACCGAGTTTCCTCCGTGCCTCGGAAAGCACGTTAAGCCGTTGGTCTTGTCTGCCATTTGAAGATCTTTGACAGTCGTTACGAGTAGTCAGAAGCTTGAGATCTGACACCAGTCTTGCCAAGGGGTACCCAGTTATCCAGTTACTGGGTTGTGGAGGTCAGATAGGCAGTCGCTCCATGTAAAACATTGGTACTCAGCTGAATCCGGTAAGACTGGAAGCCGACCCGAATATAGTTGGGAAAAGGCTGGGCAGATAGATAGTTCCGACGAATAAATTTAAGAAACGATAAAAAAAAATATTTCTGAAAATCAGCTTAGATATTAATTAGCTGCAAAATATAAAGTCATGACTAAAACAGAGAAACTTAGAAAGGGCCTTGTCTCGACGGGGTTTACTAATTCATAATGCTAGAATTAGAAAACTGGTCCAGGCTTGCTATTTCAATTATCTGAACGTGAAAGCTCTTTGAGTAATTATTGTTTACGTTGAAGAGATAATGTTAACTTTGAACAAGTATTACGAATTTCATATTCATCACTCTGTATTACAAAATATATAATACAATAATTTAATAATTGAAATTTGTACGAGTACGAAGTAAGTTGCACGCAGTTGCTTCAATGATTTCGAGTCTGCTAGTCCTTTGTTTACTGATATAGATAGCTTAAGAACTTGGCCTTAAAACCATTTATCCATTATTTTTTTTAAATAAAAAACAAGCTTTTTTCGTATTCTTCTCAGCAAACCCTTTCATTTGATACCCATATCATGGCAGTGCTCAATAAATAACTAGTCCACCATCTTGGACCGTCCGCCATCTTGGATTTAGAATGACGTCACTTATCTAACCATGCATTGTCATCCAAACTAAACGTGTATGCAAAATTTCATCTTAATCGGTGGATGAAAACTGCTTTAAAATTCAGTTGCATGATTTGACCCAAACACACTTACATACATACAAACATACATACATACATTGCAAGTTAATTAAAAGCTTGTAAAATTCAGTTGCATGATTTGACCAGAACACACGTACATCATACATACATACAAACATACATACATACATTGCAAGTTAAATAAAAGTTATTAAAAAAATAAAAATACCCCGACACATTTTTATTGCATGCTACATTATTTATCTAGTAGTAGACAAGCTTCGATCGACAATCTATTGAACACGTCATTATGACGCGATATAGTATATTATGCAACTAGTGAATAAAAGACGGTTTTAAAGCGAGGGCCATAGATGAACCACGAGCAAGTGAAGGATTCTAACAACTGAATCACGACCGTAGGGAGTGATTCATGATGATTGAATCACGAGCATAGCGAGTGATTCAAGTGGTAGAATCCTGAGCGACGCGAGTGATTCATGGCCCTCGATATAAATCCGTTTTATTCAAGAGTTGCATACTATATTTTATACCATGACTACGAGAAAAAGAAAGATTTGAGCGAAAATTACAAGGAAAAATACTAAATAAAAGTTTTACTACCTTCAAAATTTAAAAAAATGTGAAAACTCGAGGTTTCACAGTTTTTCTAAATTAAAGCAGAGCTAGGTAACAACAACTGTGTTTCAGGGGCCAGTGACCACTTCCGTTACGTTACATAATTATAATTAATTAACACCAATGCAATTAATATTATAATTACAATCCAAATAAGTATTCACTAAACATCCCAGACTAAAATCAAAATCATTATTAAAATCCTAAACATTAACAAACTGAAAATCAAATACATAAAGGAGTTTGAAAGTCGAATATTCTTTGCACAAGGAGTTCATATAGCATTGAGATGGACGTCGAATATATATTGGTGTGTTCTAAATTCAAACACCAAAACAGTGAGAAAAAGTGCTTTTTATTCACTGTTTTCAGTGAATAAAATAAGCTTTTTAGAGGGGGAATGGTATAAAATATCTTGCGAAAACACCCCGATTCAAACAGTAAAACGCTTATAACTTTTCAACGGCAGAGCCGATTTTCATCAAACATATTTAAGAACACTCTCGATAAAGTCACCTTTCAAACAAAAGAAAACTCAAATCAAAATCATTACACCCGTTAAGGAGTTATGATGCCACAGACAGATACACAAATACACAAAATACACACATGCACAAATACACAGGTCGACTTATAACGCCCCTCTTTTTCCGTCAGTGTTTAAAAATAGGGAATAAGGAAACCCAACATTATTTGCAACTAGTTTTACGCTTAGTTTTAATAATAGAGACTTATCTATGTAATTAGAAAACTCAGTGCCTACGTATATAAAATGTCAGGCATGTTGCAATATTTCGTCTAAAATGATGAATCATCTTTGAAATGCATGTAATCTAAAAACGAATAGGTTCTTATCAACAATATTTACAAAACATCGCACGAAATCTGTGGAGTTTGGTATTGATTTTAGGCTTCATTAAACCTAGGAGATTCTGTAACAACTAACAATAGCCACTACTGTCACCGGACGCGACTGTTCATTACAAGCTACAGTTTGGCAGCTTTCCAATTGAACTTTAACTGCCTCACATTCAAACTTCATCATTAATTCTCACGTGCTTTGGAATCACTTTAGTAAATTTTTACCGAAGATTTCTAATCGATTGCTGCTGAGTTTTATTGCTACAGATCTTATTTATTTATTTAGACGTCATGCACAAAGGGTACAAAGGCAGACTTAATGCCTTAGGCATTCTCTACCAGTCAACCAAGGGTAGTGAAGAGATAACATGGCAGGTGTATTATTTAATAAATAAAATAAAACCAGTTATTAACGTATTAAAATTGGTAAAATACACGTATATATATATTGAAAATAATATATACATATATAATAAAGTGAGATGACTCTGTTTATAGTTGCTCTAATCTTCTTACTTTTAATTTATTAATCATTTAATATCACGCCATAGGTACCAGCTATTCTGAAATGTACGTCCGGCGGACCCTGAGTCTATTTTCAATCCCACAAAAATATTAGAGCCTTGAGTATTTCGTGCTTACTCAACCGACAGACGATGTTATGTCCAAACATTCATCATAATGAAAAACAGCTTCTTGATCTATGGAGTTTGTAGTAATAATAATATTCTATAGAAAAAAGCATTTTAGTACTTCCCAAGTTGTCCAATTTTCCGGGTAACTTTTACAAAAAATTGTTTGCCTTTCTTCCTCTAAAGAACAGGGTACACAGATTTTAGAAGACACGACATTAATATGCCAAGACACACAGACAGCACATAGCCAATTAGATCAACATTAAAGCGGTTCTTCTTCATCAGAGCGTATACTGGCATTTCAGTCTCTATTTGTCAAAAACCTCTCTGTTTACGCTACATATTGCAACTACATTTTGGACGATATTAATTAAAGATCAGAAAGCCAATAAAATTGCTCTTGTCACAAGTAAGGTTTCATCAAAGTTCGGTCCGACTTCTGGAACTATATATTCAGCACAATATGCTGCATAGCCACGTATATAATATAATAAAGCGCAGATGTGTTTTACGGACGTAGTAAACTTACACTACCGTCGGATAAGCACTTGTGAGCAGACAAAATATTCGCTTACGGCTATGCAAGCAATTTCTGTCAGGATTAGTGGAGCCACGGTTTTCGCAATGATGGAAATGGATGGTGCTTGAGGTTTCAACTCAGCACAGTGCGTGGGAGTGCATCAATAACTTCCATAAGTGTCGATACTGAAATGTATGTCCGTTACGTTTCCGGGGTTGGGAGATGCCCTTTGTAAATGGACGACTAGGATCATTTAAAGTAATTAGATTTTGACATTCAAAGTGCCTTTAAATTTTAATTGAAATAAATTATTGGACTTCGACTTCTGCCAGAAGAAATTAAAATACTCTTGAATTAACTAGTTATTGCCTACAACTTCAATCTCTTGGCCAGTATCAAAAGAACCTTCCACTTTGCCGGGATAAAGAGTAGACTATGGCACAGAGTAATATTTTTTTTTTTTTTTTTTTTTAACTTTATTGTCTCAAGTAGATACACACAATGGTAAAACACATGAGTTGTAACAAACTTAACATGTAGAATAATTTTGTTGACCGCTAGTACCCAAAGTAATTGAGACAGCATTTTAACTATTTTAGAACTAAACTAAACTATTTGGCTAGCAACCTGTTTGATTAAATATCGTTGTATAACAAGATCAAGAGGATAATGAACCGGTAAGCTTTGGGAAGTAACTAAGTTTATACGATCATTAATATTAATTACAAATAATAGAGGTAACTACGGTACTATCGAATTAGGTATGGTAATTAGTTGGCTATTACAGTTACTCTAAGAAATGTAATTAAGTCTTTTAGGTAGGTTATTAGATTAATAAAATTATAAGCTTATTTCCACGATAAGCTTACTCTAGTTTTCTGTTCTTACGTCATATTTATTAAAAGATATTTCCTCCGCTCCCATCAATTTAGTCGCAATGTCAATGAAAAAATATCTCGAGGGGCGGACTTATACGTCAGTTAATCACAAAATATAACAGTGTCAATTCGATTGAGGAAGAATGTATTGAAGTTGAGAAACTCTTTAATAGAATAATATGTAGAGGATGTTTATAAATACGACGACACGTTTGGCGTAGTGGTTGAGCGATCGGCTGCTGCGCGTTGTCTCGCGGGTTCGGTTCCCGCACGGAATAAATATTTGTATGGCCTGCAGATAGTTGTGCCGGATCTTGATGTGTATTTAATTGTAAATGTTTGTAAACACACCCACGATACAGGAAGACATTCCTAGTGAAGGGCAAAGTATTTTATAAAACATTTTTTTTTTAATATATCCAGAAATAAATACTAATACTAATACATAGCTGTCAATTTGATTGAGGAAGTCTGAGTCGAGGTTGAGTTCAGTAAAGAAAGACTTATATATCCTTCACCCCCGGCAATTTTATTCAGTTTGTCGATCCCTCTTGTCAAGTCTTAAGTGCAACATAAGGAGTAACGACCTCACGCTGGCCGGCCGTGTGTCCATGATGTATCTAAAGTTTATCTACCCGCGCACTAATCTTCAAGCCAACCCATCTCCCAGACGAAGTTAGCAAAAACTTACTTTAAACGCTTGTCGAAATTTCCGCGACATTAGACTGTAGAGTATCGGGTTCGCAGCAGTCGACAGGTATCCATTGTAACACAAATAGTTCAAGATTTTCCACACCTGAAAAAATATCGATATATTTTAGAGATGGTAAAAGTTTTTAACGCCCTATTTGGGAATTAAAAGTTACTCTCCTTGTAAAAATTTACATTATTATTGCACTGTGTCGCTGCGTAGTGAGATGAAGCATACTATGTAAATAAAGAGTTTTAATAAGTTTTAGTATTTTAGTTTTTTTTTTAGTTTTTTTTTGTTTTTTTATTCTCAAGGGATAAGAGCCAGACAAAAATGTTTGTTTCAACTCTAGTTAGTTGGCTCTTTGGATGTAAACTAGTTATTCATGAGTTAATCTGAGTTCTGTTACGTATTTTAAAGGTAAATTTGAAATTACACTTTTTTAAACCGGCTTTAATTTTGTATTCTAACCTGAAAGCAGAATCATGTAAAAAGTTCTTTAGACCACTTCATAATCAATAGGGTTTTTGTGATTTAAATGGGTTTCATTAAGATATTATAATTTTTTATGAGACAATTGTTTGAAAATCCTGGCGCTTAGAAGTCCTATTATATAATGGTACTTACATTATAATAATCCTCATAGTCGAATTTTGGTAACACCGACATTATGCGGAAAATACAATATGGCGTCCAGGAAAGAAAGAAAGACGCTGCGACGGCCGCTGAAAATAAAACAAAATTTACTTTCAATCTTTACCCACTTTACATGTTATTTAAATTCTATTATTGTACAAATTTTTTTGTTCAAATAAAGTAGATTTTCATTAGATTTTCTAATGGACATTATATTTTCTTGCATATCGTACTTGTTTCGTGTCATTTATGTTTTTGTTTTATGCAATCTATAAGTACAATCATCCACTTGCTTTCTGAAAATATTCATTCATTTCATTGTGCAATGTTTGACTTAAGGTACGTTAAAGTCATGTAACACATTTCTACTTATTCTATTGTCGCACTAAGTAGATCGTGTTGTTTCTCAGACGGAAATGAACTCGGTTTAAGAGGATTCCAACTTAAAGTACACAAGATACATTCCACTCGCTTGCACGGACTGTTTAGCGAAGTAATTAACACAACTTTGCGCTGGCACTTGCAAAACTTAGTTAATAAAATCAAAACAAAGAGATTCCATAAGAAGAAGGAATAAAACGTATTCTCCTTCTTTATTTTATTGTACTTCTACGGAAAACTACTGATTAAAATACAATGAACGACTTAAAAGAGCTGGTTCTGAGAACTTGAGGAGAAAGGATTCAATACAATCTTACACCTATTGTTCATATAGTGAGAAATTGCCTTGGTTATGACAGCTTATTGACAAAAATTCCTTGAGTGAAAATATCGTCAATATTTTTGAATATTCGTTCGTGTCTTATATTTTAAACATAATTATTATACAAGTAGGTACTAACCGATCATTTTCACCGCCTTGTCTCTGTTTTGTTTGCCGACTATCGGACTGCTTCGCATTTTTTTCTGTGCCGACTTCAATTTGATTGTTATCTTGATATACAACACCAATATCGTCGTCATTGGTATTACGAAGAAAATGAAGATCTCGACAGCGACCACGGTACTCACAGCCTTCGTCAACGTGTAGTAACAGAACACGTACTCCTTCCTTTCTAGCAGATCTATGTAGAACACGTCGGGGATACAAAACCCAAGCGAGATGACCCATATAACTCCTACAATTTTGAAGACGCGTGAATTCATCGTCAGCTTTTGTCGAAAAAAGGGTTTAGTCACTATGATGTAGCGTTCAATCGTGAAAGCTGTGATGATGAGTAGACTGCAGTTACTGAACACGTCCCAGAGGATAAAGTGTATTCGACATCCAACTTCTCCTAGAGGATAGAAATCTGGTACGAAGATGATGTATATTTCGAGCGGGATGAAGAGGGCGGTGAGGAGGTCTGTGATGGCGAGGTTGGCGAGGTAGCAGTTGGTGGGCGTGCGCATGGTGTGGTCCCGGGCTATCACCGCCAGAGTGCACACGTTGCCGATCACGCTCACCACCATGAAGAACCCCAGGATGATGCTGACGACTATCTTCACTGTGTACGTGTCTTCTAAAACGTTTCCATCATCGTAGAACGCCATCCCGACAGGCCCGAAGAAAGAGAAGGAGTTGTTCTCATAATCACTGTCGTTTATGAACGACATTTCTGTTTCTAAAAGAATCTTAAAACTGCTTCGAAGTTATCATTTAATAACTTTTGAATTAATAACCCCACTGTTGGAATACAATGGTGTGTTCGATATATCTATTGACAGTGCAGTGTCGCTCTGGCTAGCGATAGGGAAGTACTGATAAAAAAATAAGTTTCGTCAGGCCTTGACGCACCCCTATACAGTATGTTGTTAAGGGAAGATGTTTATTTTATATAATTTTGATAAAATTATTAATATGATCGAATACATTGAACTTACAACTTGTAAGTCGCGGCCGATACCCAGTGGTATCGGCCGCGACTTACAAGTTGTGGGTCGTGGGTTCGAACCCAGGCAGGCGCTTTACTTTGTGTAAATTATTTCATCACCACTGCTCTCAAAACGGTGAAGGAAAACATCGTGAGGAAACCGGCATGTCTTAGACCCAAAAATTCGAAGACATGTGACATCCACCAACCCGCACTGGGCCCGCGTGGTGGATTACGGCCCATCCCCTCTCATAGAGAGGAGGCCTGTGTCCCAGCAGTGGGAACATTAATAGGCTGATGATGTGATGTGATTTTAATGGTTTATTAAGTACTGGCTTCTACCAGCGGCTTTGTTGCATGAATGTCGAAAATTATGTCAAGGGAACATATTCCCAGGATAAAGAGTATCGTCTATGTGCTATTTCAGACTTTAATCTATCTCTCCGTTCCGTATCTTTTCAGTAGTTTTTGCGTGAAAGAGTAACAAACACTCTCACAAACTTTCGCCTAAATTTATAATATTAAATGTGATGTGATTCCGTGAGCAACAAAATGTAGAATTATTGGTATCTACTCATTATGTAAAGCAATTTATATGCCACAAACGTTTATTTCTTCTTTCTGGAACAAATTGATCCCATTTGCAGAGATGAATAAACCGAGCTCATTTGTTACTTGGCTGACCGACCATTTTGCCGGCATGGGAATCCAACCCAGTACCTCGTTAGTGGTTTTAATAGAATACACTAGCGGTTTATCTTATACTATAAATCGTAACTTACTTTCAAAGAGTACAAAATTACTTTTAGGAACTATTTATCAACGTTTAGGGCGGTTACGCACTACACGTCTGTGTCCATGTACCGTGTCCGTGATTTGAGTTCCGAGTTCAAAATGTTCAAAATTATGACAGATTATGACGGGTAGAGTTCGGATGTAGTGCGTAAGCTTCCCTCAAGAAGTACTACGGCTAGTTCGAAACCGAAATTGCACGGACACGGATCGGATGTAGAGTGCGCGCAAGATAAGTCTGCGCGCGACGGGTGGCGTGCTTAATGTTGCCAGCATAACTGATCTTTTTTCCTTTACTTAATCAATAGTCATTTTTCATAACTCGAAAATTAAAGTAATTTAAGTTAAGCATAATTAATTACTAGCTTTTTCTTCTTGCATAGAATATGATGAAAACAGCTTCATGAAATTATTGTAAAACTTTTATTGAATACTTAATAGTACCAACTGTTAAATTTTGTCTAACAATGGTCCTGCAGTGGCTAATATCGTCCATTTAAATATCAATTATTTTTAAATTTCTGTACAATAATTTTTGAAAAACTGGTGCCACATAACCCTCTTGAGTTATTTGGGTGACGGTGGTGCGATCAAAAACGCCTAAAACAAAATAACAATGATGCATTATATTACATGATACCGGTCCTGTCCGCTGGTATATTTATGTACCACCCAAAAACCAATACTTTCAGACACCGGTAGTACGAAAATTTAGGGAAATTTTAGTATAATGGTATCCCTAAAAGTTACCTGTCAAATAAGCAACGCGGGCTCTATCTTTGTAAAACGGTACCGTAGGCCGTTATTGTTACACTTCATGAAAACATCCCTGCCAGCACTTTAAATTACTTTTGGCATAATGATGGCGATTATTCACTTCAAAAACAAATAAAAACATGGAATACAACACACTCTCTTGACACCTGACATTTAATAAATGACAAACGATTAGTTCAAATTATGGTCGCGCGCAGACTTATCTTGCGCGCACTCTAGTGCGTAACCGAAAAGGCGGTTACGCACTACAGAATAGGTAAACCTCCTTGGTTTGACCGATTTATTATACTACCATAATTTATACTTCAGATAAAAGTTTTCTGATCAATATAAAATCAACCCTTAATAGATTAGGGTTTTTGTCCGTCAGGTAGGTTAGTAAAAAATATTGGACACGTATTTTTTCTTTTGACACGTAAACATAGTGACGACGATATAATGCGGCGAAATATCGTGTGACGTCACGCTGTTAGTGTACTTTATACTGCCTTAGTGACGTCACAAGCCCCCACTCCTGAACTTTGATGCGCTTTAACTTTGTAAATTTTTAATGATTTTGATAATCTCACTGACAAACTAAAAGAATTATCATTTGTCTTCCCAGGAAACATCCCTAATACCAAAAAAATGCTGTTGAAGACAAAGTGGTACCTACGTAAGTTCTAAAATATTCCAGAATAACAACGTGTCTCCAGCTTTATTCCTCTCGTAATAACGACACGTTTCATGCCATTTACGTCTCGCATTGAAGACTTTACGTTGTCAATTGTATGACGTAAAGCGCAGCCAACATTGCCTGGGCACATTAAGCGGAAGCCTCTCTTTAGAGTATTAATTTTACAGCTTATAAGAGTGGTTCTACAAAGGGTAAGTAAGGTAGTAAGTGGTAAGTTTCTATTACCTGTCTTCTGTTCTATTTATTTTGTATGTCTGGGAAAACTCTTTTTTTAATACGCTCGCTCTTTACGACTATCTCA
This sequence comes from Orthosia incerta, assembly GCA_948252205.1. Classification (NCBI taxonomy): domain Eukaryota; kingdom Metazoa; phylum Arthropoda; class Insecta; order Lepidoptera; family Noctuidae; genus Orthosia; species Orthosia incerta. Next base: position 20,490,846 of record OX411753.1, on the reverse strand, counting down.
CCTGATGGTAAGCGATGATGTGGTTGATGGTGAAGCACGCTTGCTGAGAAGTAATCTAGTCACTCTTGACTTAAAGACCCCTAGATTGTAGCTATCGGGAAATACAGACTCCGGCAGGGAATTCCACTCCTTAGCTGTACGCATAGTAAAAGTATTCTCAAAACGTTTAATCCGTATGTGTGGGATGTCCACCATATACCGATGGCGCATCGCCGTACATCTGGTAGACTCTTAAGAGGTGCCTGAAGTTTTTGGGATACAACCAGGGAGTTGAGGCTTTCTAACTTACTTAAACCACTCCATACCTACTAACTGTATTTTGATGATATTATAAGGTACCTGATTTATCTGATTTAACGGTATTACGTTACGTTTTATTTTAGTATTTTATATCCTCTGTCATTTACTATCACTACATATTATAAAACAAAATTCTCCGCCGAGTTTGTTCGCAATTAACTCTAAAACTACTGAACGGATTTTCATGCGCTTTTCACCAATATAAAGAATGAGTAACGAGGAAGGTTTTTGTATATAATTTGTCACGGGCAAAGCCGGGGCGGGTCGCTAGTAAATTATAAACTAGTAAGATTGTTAGTTTGCTTGAATGAGGTGTGACCCCTCATCATCATCATATCAGCCGAAAGACGTCCACTGCTGGACATAGGCCTCCCCCCCAAGCGTCGCCACATTGACCGGTCTCGTGCGTCCCGCAACCAGCGGATCCCCGCAACCTTCACCAGGTCATCGGTCCACGTGGTGGGAAGCCTTCCAACGCAACGTCTTCCGGTTCGTGGTCACCACTCCAGAACCTTTCTGCCCCATCGGCCATCCGTTATGCGAGCAATGTGCCCTGCCCACTGCCACTTAAGTTTGGCAATTCTTCGGGCTATGTCGGTAACCCTGGTTCTCTTGCGGATCTCTAAATTTCTGATTCGATCACGCAAGGACACTCCGAGCATAGCCCTCTCCATTGCCCTTTGGGTGACTTTAGGCTTGACCCCTACTCTTGTGTGACCCCTACTCTATACTTATCCGGCTAGTTGTTATCTCGGCAAAATTTGTGGTTCCTGTAGGACAGAATGCGAAGCTGCGAGAATAAGCTAATACTGTAGAAATCTTCGAGACCCTCTAGCGAAATTTGACAGGCTAAACCTTAAGGTGTACGGTTTACTGTGATAAATCACTAGCACTTGACTACACTGTCCGTTATAAGAATGCTGTAAACTCTACCATAAAATAAAAAACTGCCTACTAGATATCTAGAATAATCTTACAAAAGCTCAAAGCTGTGAGCAAAAAATGTTATTTTACTATTTGTGCTGGATTGGCTAGTAAACATAAAAATATTTACAAGCCAATCCAGTTTTAGGTGTCTACGTAATTTTTTTTTCTTATCAGCATGTTGATCCTTACAGCTTATTATATTTTGGCGACATATACTTTGGTTCTTAAGTTGCCACATAAAAATAAATGGTTGGTGGTGGTAACTGTTCATGACTTTCGGGTTACAGAAATTAAAAAAGTTGGTCCTAATTCCTTTCATTTCCTTTCGGTCCTGACTCAGCATTACCGACTGTTCCCCCAAATTGTCACCACCAGTATTACGTGGCACGTTTACAGCGATGCAGAGAGGTGATAAAGGAAATATATCGGAGCCCTAAAACATTTCTTTATCGTTATTACGTTCGACGATTACGTTCAGTCGATTTCGATCTTTAGACCCGCAGTACAAAAGACTCGGAAGTGAATTAGATTTCACTTCATGGGAAATAACATTTTATTTAAGTGGATATTTATTTTTCGAAAGTTAAGGTCGGTACTGCAGTAAAGAGGGGCTGAATTTTCAAACAAGAAAGTATCTATTTTGCGATTTTCTCTGTTACTGGGCCTTTGACGTTCGGATGTTTCCTCTTCGAAACACCAGAGACAGTCATTCCGCAAGGGAATTAGGAGAGCGTAAACATTAGGGAAGCGGAGTCGGTAAAATGGCAGTGTAATTTAGGAATCCTGTTCTGCTTTATTACAGAACCAAATTTTACTGATGCATTATGTATTACGCATATCATTACTTTTCGATCGACTACACTTTAAAACAGGCCGAAAATATTTGGGTTTATTTTACAGACTGACATATGTTTTATATTTTTGTAAATTGAAATGTGGAGTTGCAATTGGCTCAAGGTTCTGTCACCAGTCAATACAATATTACGGATAATCGACTCCAAGCACAAGTATCTTGAAAGAGATAATCAAAGGTATGAAAGTAGCAGGAAATGGAATAACAAAGGGTCAGCTCTTAAATAAAATAAGTACCATATTGATAACCTAACAAAAAAGCTACACCCTGGCTATAAAAGTAATTGCGTTGATCTAAACAAGCGGTGAAATTGCGGCAACCATACAGTGCAGACACACGGTCACCCCTAATTGAAATTACAGCCTGAATACACACACATACATATTCAAGAGAGTAGCGTCAAATATAGTCAGCGGAGGGGAACAAACTGATCATTCTTTAGTTGATTCGAGTATGTCTTGTTTTTAGGGTTCCGTACCAAAAGGGTAAAAACGGGACCCTATTACTAAGACTTCGCGATCCGTCTGTCTGTCTGTCCATCTGTCATCAGGCTGTATCTCATGAACCGTGATAGCTAGACAGTTGAAATTTTCACAGATGATGTATTTCTATTGCCGCTATAACAAAAAATACAAAAACAGAAAAAAAAAAATTTAAGGGGGCTCCCATACAAAAAACGTGTTTTTTTTGCCGTTTTTGCTCGATATTAATAACGGCAACAGGTAGATGCTTGAAATATTCACAGAATATGAATAGTTAGATATTCATTAATAGTTAGAATAGTTGTATATTCACTTCAAAAAATTATAATTATTAAATTAAAATAAGGGGGGCTCCCATACAACAAACGTGATTTTTTTGCCGTTTTTTGCGATAATGGTGCGGAACCCTTCGTGCGCGAGTCCGACTCGCACTTGGATAATTTTTTTTGTCTAATGAAATGACGATTGACGAGAATTCATTGCAGTTTTTTTATCTTATTTACGCGGCCTGCAAACAGCATTGCGTGATTTAACTCAAACTCAAATCCATCTGCCAGGCCTCTTCCTAATTATGTTTATTGCTGTCAGTGTAAACAGATACCAACTTGATGCACTAGAGTCGATCGAAAAGCGGGCCAAGAGGCATTGGTTAAGACAAAGCTCCAGAGCCTTGAACATCGTCGCCGAGTTGCCGGCTTGTCGGTTTTTTATCGATTACATTTTGGGGAATGTGCGATGGAATTGCATAATCTAATTCCGCCCAGCCCATTTCATCATCGGACTACCAGACGTACGGTGATGCGCCATCGGTACATGGTGGACATCCCACCCATACGCACTAAACGTTTTGAAAATACTTTTATTATGCGTACAGCTAAGGAGTGGAATTCCCTGCTGGAGTCTGTGTTTCCCGATAGCTACAACCTGGGGGTCTTTAAGTCAAGAGTGAATAGGTTACTTCTAGGCAAGCGTGCTCCATCATCGACCACATCATCGCTTACCATCAGGTGAGATGGTGGTCAAGCGCGAGCCTATACAAGAAAAAAAAAAAAAAAAGATACAGCAGAATTCCAGCCAACCCAGTTGCTGAGTAACACGATACCCATTAGTAACCTCTATCTTATATAAGACTATTTTTCTATCTAAGTATATCAAAGCATGGTTGTCGATAGAAAAAGCCAACAAAGGGTTTGATTTCTTAAGTTTTTGGCACGAAACTGCTACATGTACTACAAGCGCGTAGAAACTTAGATAGATATTATACCGTCGTAGGCATAATGAGCCTTATAGTGTCGAATGTCATAATCCTAATGCATGTCATCAAACTGCCTCGCCCACACTTACATAATTAATCGCATATGACAGGAGAACGTACCTGTGTTATATATTTGTATCTATATAAAGGTCAAAAGACGTACGCAGGTAAGGTTCGACGACTTTGGCCAAAGGATCATTAATTTTGCTTGTAAACATTACTATAATATTCTAAGAACCAATTTTATTATTAAAATGGTTAGTTATTAAGATATTGTTGTTAATATTTATGTTGTTAGCCTATTTTCGCTCCTGGGTAAAAGCCTTTCTCAGTCCTTACGATTTCCACATCGATTTTTTGCAAAATCTGTCTAGGTCATCCAGTCATCTCCATCTTGGACTGCCGCTACCCCGTCTCACTACCAGCTTTGTGCTTCTTTTGCACAAAGCTGCACAAAGTTTCTCTAGCATGTGGTAAACATGTCAAATCCTTCCAGTAACATTGAAGTTGGGCAGTCTTTTGAGCTTCATCAGCTATCTTAGTTTTGAAGCGTGGTAAAGTAGTAATCATAGTATTCTGCGCTTCCTTGCTCATTGGCATACCTTGAGTAGGGAGGTTTGGACTGGTGGTTGAGTGTTACTTAAAATACCAAGTCTGTTCATTACTTTTTTATTCTACTAAAATCTATTTCTCCAAGATGTGTAAATCTTGCGGAGCTGAATTTAATTCAACCCTCATTTAGAAGTGTGAAACAATAAATTGATAATAATTGGGTAATTGAGCCAATTATGGTAAAATTGGGTCAATTACGATATTATCATTTAGGAGATGATCTGTCGCCACATTTATTTAACTTAAGAAAGCTTTTTTTAAAGGTACCATTATCTGTTAAAATACCAATTTATAACGTTTAGACTATTTTTTTTACAACAAACCGTTGTTCGTAGGTAAAAAGGTAGGTACCCTTTGTTCGAGCTGAGAAAATAATAAAATTAAAATCACCAAAAATGAGAATCACTTGTTCTCGCACAAAAACATTTTGTATCTCTTAACCTATATGTTTTTGTACGCGAGCAGGTGGTTCTCTCTCGGTTGGTAACACAAGATAATAAATTGTAAATAAAGACGATTGTACTTATGCAAAACTCATATTTATTGCAAAAACATCACGTGATTCACACGCGTGATAATATCATAAAAACTGAATAAGACAAATGTTCCCAAGGTCGAGAATTAAATAAAATGTATAGATAAGAATAATAATAATAAGAGTATTTGCATAGGCACAACCTTGTAGCCAGGATCATCCACCAGCAACTTGCTCTGAAATACACTCTTGTGGCATCGGAGGTACCGTACTACAGGTATGTGCCCGACCCAGTTCTCGAAAATGGCAATATCACATTGTACTGGGATCGGTCCATCATCACTGACAGGACTATTATCGCTAACAAACCTGATATAGTGGTGGTGGACCGAATCGAGAGGCGTGCAATGATTGTTGACATAACTGTCCCGCATGACGGGAACCTCGTGAAAGCCGAGAAAGATAAACAAATCAAGTATCTTGACTTGGCTCGCGAGGTTGTCGACATGTGGGATGTGGACACAGCGATCATTGTACCGATAGTCGTGTCAGCCAATGGCTTAATAGCCACGAGCCTCGACCAACATCTTAGAAGGCTCTCGTTAGGCGGCTGGGTCAAGGGCCTGATCCAGAAAGCAGTACTGCTGGACACGGCTCGTATAGTTAGGAGGTTCCTCTCTCTGGGGCCCTGACCGCCGGTAGCTTGGACCCTGTTCCCGATACCGGTGGGCCTCTATTTTTTATATTTTTAAATGTTTTTGTTTTTTAATTTATTTTATAAAAATATTTAAAAATGTAAATAATAAGAAAACTGATTAATAAAGGAAAAAATAATAATAATAACTTTAATAATAACTTTATTTAATTTTCTCACCACAATACACATAAATTATCTTACATTGGTCAGATTCGACAATAATACACAACATAGGTAAATGTATATTGTGGGAGACTGGTGCCTGAGCTAGGCTCGTGGCCTGTGTTTCAGGACACCAGGATCCCACCCCTTTACATTTTCATTTTATAAATTATGTACTAAGCGCGCTGACAGAATGTAGTAAAGTATTATAAGACATTTCAAAGTTTTATTTATTTTGGTTAGTATCTAGGTTAAGTATGCAAGACGAATGTAAGTAGATGTGTAGTATGGGTGAATGTGTGAGTGTGTGGGTGAATGTGTGAGTGTGTGGGTGTGTGTGTGATTTTTGTTTAGGTTTGTATAAGAATGTTTTCAGTATCATTATAGTTTAATTTTAGTAGCCAGTCAGTTAGCCTCTTTTTGCATTTATTCTTTGTGAGACTAAAGATATGTAACAACTTATGAGTTTTATTGTATAAGTAGCCACCTAGATAGCAAAAGAACCGTTTTGAAGAATAGTGTTGTGTGAATCTGTCTGTAGAGTGTATCCAATCAAGCGCTACGGCGGTAAATGTGGTGCTTCTAACAGACGGGCAAGTCAATAGTCAGTAACTTCGAAGATTCTAATTTAAAGATCTGTTTTATTTTTAGGTTTCCGTACCCAAATGGTAAAAACGGGACCTAATACTAAGACTCCGCGATCCATCTGTCTGTCTGTCTGTCATCAGACTGTATCTCATGAACCGTGAAGCTAGACAGTTGAAATTTTCACAGATGATGTATTTCTGTTGCTGCTATAACAACAAATACTAAAAACAGAATAAAATAAATATTTAAGTGAGGCTCCCATACAACAAACGTGATTTTATTGCCGTTTTTTGCGATAATGGTACGGAACCCTTCGTGCGCGAGTCCGACTAGCACTTGGCCGGTTTTTTTAGATAGTTTCGCGCCTAACCCCTATGTCACCTGATGGTAAGCGATGATGTGGTCGACGGTAAAGCACGCTTGCCTAGAAGTAACCTATTCACACTTGACTTAAAGATAACTTAGGGGGGTTATAACTATCGGGAACACACAGACTCCGGCAGGGAATTCAACTCTTTAGCTGTACGCATCATCACCTTTTTAATGTTCCCACTGCTGGGACACAGGCCTCCTCTTTTAGAGGGAATGGGCTATAATCCACCACGCATGCCCAGTGCGGATTGGTAGATGTCAAATGCCTTTGAATTTTTGGTTCTTCCTCACGATGTTTCCACGATATTTCCTTCACCGTTTTGAGAGCAGAGGTGATGAAATAATTTACACAAATTAAAGCGCCTGCTAAGTTTCGAACCTACGACCTACAACTCGTAAGTCGGGGCAGTAACCACTGGGCCGCCACTGCTGTACGCATAATGAAAGTACATCCAAAACATTTAATGCGTATGGGTGGGGCTCGATCTCAGAATACCAGATTCTCAATAATATCAGATTCCGAACAGTCGAAATCATAATATTTATTATAATAATGTAAAAAACCTGGCTACTTTTTGCTGTAAATAGTTTGCATATTGCACATTGTGCAATAAAATACTGTCTAGTTTTCCTTTACCTATTTTTGTTTTATGATATTTTCATGACGTCGAAAAGTCTTCTCCTTATTTATGCATTCAACTATTTCATTATTATTAAATTAAATGGATCAAAGTGATATGAAATTAATAATAACTCAGAAAGGAAAACCAGCGTTACTGCACGCAGGGTTCAGGTACAATTTATGCTAAAAGAACAAGTCTGGAACAATGAATTGGCGTTGTTGCCGACATAAGGCATAATAATAAAAAAACCTTGATACTTTTGGATTTAAATTACAAAATAATAAGGGTGGGACTTGATGGCAGGTATAAAATATCAAATATCAACAACAATCAAATTACAATGTAACAAACATCAAATTATTTTTTATTTCAACTAAACCTTATATAAATGTACTTTTGAATTGTCAGAGTGTATAAATCTTTTAGCTAGGTACATTAAGGCGATGTTAAGGACAACCTGTAGTGTCGTTTTTTTTAGTTTGCATCTGTTGTTCACGATTTATTATTGTTTTTTGTGCAATTAAGTACCTGTAGGTAATTTGAGTTTATTTTACTTTGTTCTTTCTCTTGTTCACGATTTACGGTCTTTTTGTGCGACTGGGTATTTTTTTTCGGTTATTTGATTATTTCTTTAAAAAAAAAAAAAACAATTACCTGTACTACTGGTATATTGCGAATCTGGTATTTAGATAATCTGGTATATTAGAATCTGGTATTCTGAGATCGAGCCAACATGGATGTCCAGCATGTACCGATGGTGCATCGCCGTACGTCTTGTAGTCCGATGATGGAACGGGCTAGGCAGAATTAGAACATGCTATTCCATTGCAAACTCCCCGTAATGCAACCCATAAAACACTAACAGGCTGGCAAATCTGCGACGATGTTCAAGGCTAGAGCATTGACTCGACCTGTGCCTGCCGATGAGCTGCTCGGCCCGTTTTTCGATCGACTCTAGTGCGTCAAGCTGGTATTTGGCAGATCCGACCCAGAGAAGAGAACAGTAGGTACTCCTGGCATGATCGATCTTGCACTTGATACAACTTAAGCAGCTGTTCTGGCAAGAAGTACTGTCTCACCTTCGCAGGTCTCCTCATAGGCCTCACAGGTCTTTAGGAATCGAAGAAGACAATGGCTAATTTCAACATGATTGTGTGTAACGCAATAAGCATATGTATTATGTAGGTAGTCATTTATGTTGGAAGCCCTTCCTAAGATCATTTATCAATGGCTTATTATTAGTTGATTTACAAGTAGTTACAACAGGTGTTATTAGAAAAACTATATTATTTTGGGATTATTTATTGTATTCTGTCTACAGGAAACAGATGGGCATCATTTGTAAAAATCTAAGAATTAATTCTAAAAGTCTTGATAACCATTATCACTGCGAATTATAAATAAAATAAATAATATTACTGGTATCACATTTCCCTCACATTTAGTATTATACACGTACACCCTTCGATCTAAAAACTAATGGAATTGGATCAAACGGGGTCGGTTTGATTATTCAGTCTTCTCTGGGTTAATAATAGCTGCTAATTTCTTGTCCTCCTGGTGTACTTCCTTGTCATCCCAGCCCCACACGGAGTGGCTGCCGTCGCCGGTCCTCTTAACGCGTTTCTGGATGACGTCAGTGGACACCGTCTTGAGGTCGTATGCCCATCCGATAGCGGCCATGGTATCAATGAAAAGTTTAGTAAGATTGAGGGAGTAGTCCCCGAGCTCAGCGGTCTTGTAGTCCCAGGGGAAGGTGTGATGGTAGTTGTGGAAGCCCTCGCCGAGCACCACGAGGGAGACGGGTCTGGTTTCCACAGGGTTGATGTTCTTGTCATAAGGCTTGTCACCCCACAGGTGGGCGGCGGAGTTGACCAGCCAGGTCACGTTCAGCACGTATACGTAGCGGAAGATCGAGCACACGAAGTATGCGTTCCACAACGACTCGCCCCACAGCGTGGGGATGTAGCACGGCATCACGAAGCAGACCAGGGGCATGAGGATCAAGTAGTGTCTGCAAATTAAATGAAAACGTTTTAAAAAAAAAATAATTTAAATAGTGTTTTGTTGTGTGCAAATAGTGTTGTATCTGTTTTACAATGTGGGGCAAAACACGTAGGCACTAACAACATTTTTGTTTTAAGAGCTTTGTATATTTTTAGACATTTATCAAGCTCAATACTAAAGAATTACGTAAAAATGTAAAACAAACAACAAACAAATTTTGCGACGATAAAACATATACAAAATACTGAATGGGGATTCTAATATTGGATGTGTTTGGGAGCAATATGTTTCGAACATCCGTTGTTGTGGAGTTCGAGTGAATACAAATCAATCTAAACATACGACTATCAACCAATGCTACATATAACATACTAGCTTCTTCCCACAGCTTCACCCGTCCAAAAAGTATCATACGTTCTAATCCAGGCCATGGTGTACCTGTGTTCAATATCTATTCAGCCGTTGAGCCAAGTAACACATCAAAGCAGTATAACGGCCGACTTACAGCATTTCTGTATCGTTTTCGCATTTTGAGTTAGTTCTATAGTAGCATTACAAACGCCTATACGGCTACCGAAATGCTTATTTGGGCACAAATTATACGGCTTTAGATCCTAATTACGTTCACAAGAGTTGTTTAATTGCATTACAGACGCATTATATTAGCATTATTGTGGTCAATGAAGTTGCCCATCGCATTAAAGAAGCTAGATAACGGTCAATGAAGTTGCCAATAACATTACAGAAGCAGTATACTAGCAATATTATTGATAATTAAGATGTTAATTGCATTACAAAAACATTAGACTAGCATTAGAATGTAGTAAAAGCATTATTGGAGCTATTTAAGTGTTCACAGTTAGAACTTAATTAAACCCTACATTATTGCCAAAACATCTCTAATACCACGGTACAAATGTTATAATAAATTATCGTTGTAGTTTAACTATTTTGTCTCGCAATTTAATGTGGACGAAGAAGGATAAAACTGAGGGAGTGACACCATATATGTTTGCATCATAACAAAACTAATACTGTTTAAGTTTTTGATTCTTTTGTTATTTCTTGCCTTCAAATATTACTGCGCAATTTAGTTAACTGTAAATGTCTATATATGTTTCATTGAAAATTTTCACGCGCTTTCGATATTTTGTGGTTTCGTTAAAAAATATATATATATATATGTGTGAAATAACCAAAACAATTGTGTATTCCTAGTATAGAACGAATTTTGCATAATTAACATAATAGTATTGGTTGGACATTATTAAATTAAGTTATTTTGTTACAACAAAGGCCAATTGCTTTTATAAATAGGTTCGAATGATAATAAATTTTGGATATAAAATATTTACAAAATGGTGTCGGTCTTTAGCAGCCCAGTGAGCCTTTAAAATGGCAAATTAATGCCGCCAGCAGTATAAATACTCACACGTGAACAATTATTAAGCCAGAGGCCAGAGAGAAGATTTTTGATGAACCACTGTAGTGCCATTGTCTATAAAGTAGATCTATATGGGTTCACCAGTATACCAGTAGACTTGATGTAGAATGAAATAGTGCTATTATTTGAACGCAATTTTGGGGATCAATAAAAACAACTGAAAGCTGTATAGCGGATTTACGTGGCATTATAATGATTCATGTTAAACAGCATTAAGCATTTAATTACTACTTAAAAATGCTATTGTAAATCCAAATGCACTAAAAACAGCTGATAGGTTTATAGCTGCGTTGTGGATTGCTGCACTAAAACTAAAGGCTTTACAAAAGCATTTTGATATGCCACTATCCAAACGTTATACAGTGTAAAGCATAATAATGGTATAAAAATGCCAATATAAAGCGTCAGGATGCTCGGTGAGCTTATATAAGAGTTTATACGGACCTTAAGTTCTACATAAGTTTACTATTCGTTTGTTAAAATGCTTCCCGTGTTACTTGGGGGGATACTGATTTACCGACTTTCTAATTTTCATATTAATACAATGTGTTTTTTTTACATTCCATAACTCTTGGGTTATATTCTATAAGTAAAAATAATACAAAAAGTCTTTGAATATGTGGTCCAAAAATGCATAGTTTCGAAGATATCATAAATCAAAATTAATTTATTTTAAAAAAAAATCGTCCTTTTGGTTGCCGTGATTATTCCTAACATTTTGTATGCAATCAGAAAAAAAATAAGATAATTGAAATTCATATGTCAATTGATTCTTTGATATGGTCAAATTCATACCCTAGAGTTATGGGATATAAAAAAACACCTACTATATGCAGTAGGATTAAAGGTCAACTTACTTCTTCTGGAAGCGCAGAACGGGGTCACTCCTGAGGTCACTAAGGTCAATAGTGTGTCCCTTAGCCTTGATCTGCGGGTGTTTCCTGACCAGCAGCCACCCAACGTGGGCGAAGAAGAAGCCTCGTGTAGCATTGTGGGGATCAGCATCAGTTTCTGAGTACTTGTGATGCATCCGATGATCACGTGCCCAGTCAATTACTGCGTCCTGGAAAAAGAACATGAAGTTGAAAAAAGATCCTTTTCAATACAGTTGTTAAACATGGCGTACTTCCAGAGGCTATAATTATGATTCGAAAGTTAAATCTTACGCATAGGCATCTTTCTATTACGCGGTCGTGACTTTTGTTTACGAGCTCGATCATTATGTTTGCAGTTTAGTTTTAAATTTATAAGTCAATTTAAAAAAGTTTAGTAGCAAGGAGTTTTCAAACATAGAATAAAATGGGATAGATTTTCTACGAGGAAAAATGAATGATTCCGTACGTTTTAGCATTGAATTCTCAAAAGTCTATTAAATGGTTGTTTAATATATTTAATTACTAGTTTAAATTTAATTATTTTCACATCAACATTTGTCAAAAATCGAATAGGCTGTATAGGCTGTTTTCGTTGAAAAAAAAAAAATGTCCAGTTGCAAAAACGCGCCATAAGTCAATTTAAAAAAGTTTAGTAGCAAGGAGTTTTCATACATAGAATAAAATGGGATACGATTTTATACGAGGAAAAATTAATGATTCCGTACGTTTTAGCATTGAATTCTCAATTTTTTTTTAAATAGTTGTTTAATATATTTAATTACCAGTTTTAAGTTAATTATTTTCACATCAACGTTTGTCAAAAATCGAATAGGCTGTATAGGCTGTTTTCTTTGTAAAAAAATATGTCCAGTTGCAAAAACGCGCCATATTGAAAATTTTATTTTTTGTGAATAAACAAATCTAATTCTATGATTTGTTTTTACTGTTTCTCACAACTGTATTGAAAAACGTCGTGTGCTACACGGGTGTGTAGGTTATTGCAAACTCGTGTCATTAAAAACCCTCGCCTTCGGCTCGGGCTTGTTAATGACAGCTCGTTTGCAATAACCAACTTCCCACCCTTGTATCACAATGTACTATTGCACTATAGGCTGTAAGTTGGATTTCCAGATTTTGCAAAGTGTCTTTGGGACTTTCTATCTTCTTCACTTCGGTAGCAGGACGAAGTCTGGATTTCTGCCCGTTTAATGATAATAGGCTGGCTCCCTATTACCATTACACTTAAACCTCTACCTAACCACAGAAAAAATATGGACGAACAGTACGGCAACTACCTACAAACGCTCGAAATGGCACACTCAAGCAAATATGCGAGCGCACGACGAGACCCTTAAGCGGCACGCAGTACTGACAGCATCGCCACAACCGCTTTGGGGTCTCGTCGATGCGCATGTTTGTGTGAGTATGCCGTTTCGAGAGCTTTTTTTTTTCTGTTATGGGTTCGCGCTTGACCACTATCTCACCTGATGGTAAGCGATGATGTGGTCGATGATGGAGCACGCTTGCCTAGAAGTAACCCATTCACTCTTGACTTAAAGACTCCTAGATTTTAGCTATCGGGAAACACAGCCTCTGGCAGGGAATGCCACTCCTTAGCTGTACGCATAATGAAAGTATTCTCAAAACGTTTAGTGCGTATGGGTGGTATGTCCACCATGTACCTGTCTGGTAGTCCGATGATGAAACGGGCTGGGCGGAATTAGATCATGCAATTCCATCGCACACTCCCCGAAATGTAATCGATAAAAACCGACAAGCTGGCAACTCGGCGACGATGTTCTAGGTAGTAGCGTTTGTAGGTAGTTGCCGTACTGTTGGTCGATATTTATACTGTGACCTAACCCTCCGGGGAGTACTATATCTGTTTATTATATTCTAGAAAATATACAGAATCTATACGCTCTTATGCAGTCAGTTTTGTTTAAATCCAAAAATGGAAGTATGCTAAACATCGTAGCTACTTATGACTTAGCACCATTAAATATTCTGTGGTTAAATCCTAAGAGCTAAATTGGAGTCCGAAGTGTCTTTGTCACGGTCAATATATTTTCGCATAAATATCATCCAGTGATTCAATATCTAAGCAATGATCCATCAACCGGTTAATCACTTTACACAGTTTGGCATATGATTGCAGCAAGTTCCTCAACCTAGTATGTATCTCTAGTCTACTACAATACTTCAACGTTAACGTGATGGTTTTTTTTTGTTATTGTGTTGTTTTCACACCTGTTTTATAATTTGGCATAATCATTGTTTTCTTCTTTGACGCAATTGAATAATAAATTAACGATTATTGTCATAATCTGTGCTTTATCTATTGCTACCAGAATATTGCAATCTTTATGAAAACAATTGGGGTTTCTAAGGTATTTTTGTGATAAAGAAATAGCACACGTACTGGATTAGGTATCAGATCAATCAAAGAAATCGCTTCATCGTAGTCTAATGCTTGGACTAGATTAGGAATTTAAGTACTTTGTTTTGATTTTGTTGTATGCTGTCTCTTTGTATAACAGAAGATATTCTACTGTTTCAAAATAGAAATATACATGGCATTGTATTGATTTGGCCTCGTTCCTGTGTAATCAGCCGGAGACGGCAGGATATAAAGTTGGCTGGTATCGATATGCGGCAGACCTTTGCCTAGTAGTGGGATTAAGAAATGGTATTTTGAGCCCGTGGATGACCACCTTTGACATGGTGGACCAGTATGAGTTATTCTTACTTCAAAATAGAAGCAGATTCATCAACGGAACGAACGCAGAACGCGCTTGATGTATTTGTTTGTTTTAATTTTAAGGATTATTTTTGTATTGTTTTATCTTGGTGTACAATAAAGTATATATATATATAAATAATAATAAATAAACCAAGTACCAATCTCCATAATTCATGCTAATAATCTTCATTATTTTCTCATGTCATAATCATGCATGTTACATGTTTATATTTAAGAATTATATTACTTAACTGTTATGTTCGGCCAATTACTTCAGATAAAGCGTTGTTTATTATAGAAAGTATCAATCGATCACGCAGATCATTACCTACCACTGATAACTTAATTACAGTCAAAGGGTAATCGCGATACTGGTGTTAAAAGGTGATACTGATAACGCTAGTTTCTCACGCGTGATAAGCACATGTATGGTTGAATGGTAGCGTTCACGTGGGGAAGGTATGCACTTGCCTTTATTTTTATCCTAGTGGTAGACTTTGGCCTTTGCATAAATTTCCACTTAAATTGGTGGTCGAGAAAATATTTTCTTATCAAATTTTACTCATAAACACACCTGCAAGGGATTAAAAATGGCCCTTTCAATCGTTTCAGGGCTACTAAGCTATAAATTATGGTTAACGGATCGTGAATGATGGGCTTTGAAAATCGAACATCAATAAAGTCGGCATCCTATGTCATTCTATTTTTAGACCTTTATTGAAGGTGACTTTAAATATCATTCAAGTAATTTCCCCCGCTTTCCTAGAAAATATAACGTGACGTCTGAACTACGCAAGACGTTATCATTCACGCACGCATTTTCTATGCGTCTTAACCTTTATGAACTACATATATACTGGACGCACGTGCTTTGATATAGGGTAACAGCCGGATTGTTGCCACACTTTTTGCAATCACTCATCTCTTTGTACAAAAAGCAAAAATACTTTATTTGTAAAATTGACCGGTACCTACTTTGGTTTCTTATCTACCAATTTATGAAACGTAAAAAACATTATCTTTAATATTTGGAGAGTATTAGCGATTTTTGCGTACCTCTATATTTTGGGACATCTGTACCACATAGGGGATAGTTGCCTAATCCATGTAAATTACGTTTAGGATAGATGCTCCGCTGAGAAACGAGACATCTATCCCGCAAAAACTTTTATCGCATTTTGCCTTCCCATGCAATCGCAAAGAGATATGAGACACGGTCAATTTAGTGGTAGTTGGAGAATTTTTCGATAGATTAATAAAATAACATGCGATTCATCCGCGAAACTAGAGTAATTACAATTTTTATTTTATTTATTCATTTACACATACAATTATTTTTACAGGTAGAACCCAAGGTAACAAAAGTAGTCATACAATGCGACACTCAGAGACGCCCCGTAAAACTGATCACACACCTTTTCGCGTCCATGATTGACCAGTCCCAAGTAACGGCTCTGGGCGTCCGCACAAGTTAACTAGAGGACAATACAGTAATTGTCACCCTCTGGCATTCCGCCAAAGAGCAGGAAAAAATGTCCAAACGCTGAGAGACGCTATTAAGAATCGTAACAGCCCGACACACTGGTGCAAACTTTAATAGATTTGTACGGGCTACCGGAGTTTCGAACAGACTCTCCCTTGGTCCCAACCTTATCCTACTGTTTGGAACTAGTAATCCCAACGATTCTAAGATTTGTGGATTGTTTAGCATCCCCCGAAAAACCATAAAGACGTATTTTACCAGAGCAAGATTGCGCCTCACTTCCAACTTATAGTACCCAACCATCCCTATTACAAAGAGAGTTGGGTACATAAGCGGGTAAAACAGATAGACGCCAAATTGCCTCATGTATAAGTACCGTGTGAATTTATTCTGCATCTTTTCCACCATCTGAGAATATTTCATTTCATAAGGATTCCAGATGATAGCACAAGTTTCCAAGTTGCTTCGTACCAACGCGTTATAAAGCGATTTCACTGCTGCCATGTTAGTGAATTCACGGGGACAACTATACCCCTGGGCCAACTATCCTGGTTTTACCCTAGTTTGAAAATTATTCCAAGGCACATGTCTTTTCATGATACCCATGTCCTTGCTTAACCATCTGACTTTGAAGTCAAAAACCTTTAGTAATTGATGCCCTTTTTAAAATTCAGTTTTGTTTAGCAATTGTTTGGCAAACATTGTTCACAATTCTTTTGTTTTTGCTAATCTTTGATCTTTCATAAATAAGCTAATTTTATCTTTCTAATTGGCACATAATTAGATTTGACTTCCTCTGTTATTCGTTCAAATAAATATATACCTAAATTAAATATTATGTAGTCATAACATATATACTTATGACCGTTGCTTTTTTTTAATTATTAGCAACTATCTGACCCATTGCACGGCAAAGGCCTCTTCTCATTCAGAGAAGGCATGAGCATTGATCACCACGCTTGCTCAATGCGGGTTGGCGATTTCAGACTTACATCTATACTAATATTATAAAGAGGCAAAGTTTGTGAATTGTGAGTTTGTGACGTTGTGGGTAGTAATCTCTGAGTCTGCTAAACCGATTTTGAATATTCTTTCACCAGTGGAAAGCTACATTATTCCTGAGTGTCATAGGCTATAATATATTTTTCTAAAAATTAGAGATCCTTATGAAAATTGCAATAATGTAACCCAAAGTAGCAAAATGTTGCCTATAAAATTCATTCTTTGGCGTGCGCTGAGAAAACTATTGATGATAAATAAAAAATATGTACAACATGATTAGGTAGAGTAGGGTAGGTAGGGTACCCAACCCTACCTACCGGTAGGGTTGGGTAGGTAGGGTAGGGTAGGTAGGCAGGTAGGTAGCCAATTGAAAAAATAAAAATAACGGGAGCCAATTGACGGGAGCGAAGCCCCGGAGGTCAGCTAGTTCACTATAATAATATTAAACCTTTAATAATAAAGGTTTCCTCAGATAATTTTCTTGATGACCTTTGTTAAATTAATTAATTAAAACACAGTATAACATCAGCATCACGCCTATAATCCCTGAAGGGTTGGGTAGAGATATACCAATAGAACCCTCACACAATGATCATAATCTAGGGTCGAATTAATTGCCAGCAACCAGGTACAAATCTATACTCCGGGGTGCTCCTGAGAAATTCCTGATGGAAAACCCATAATATTTTGCTCGACCAGGGCATCGAACCCAGAACCTCAGGCTTGCTGACCAGCAACGAGGCAATGGAAATTAATATCCATGACAAAAAGCCGAAGTTAAAACTAACATATACTGAATTTATTAAGGTAATTGTTATAGATATACAAAACTTACTTGGAAGGCCAAGGTGTTGAAGAGAGTAAGCAGAATTCTGAGTGGCAGACGCGCTTTGTATGACTTGTGAGCCCATAATCTGTGCGCACCGGCGGTGATGCCCAGGCCTGAGCATATGTACAAGAACACAGCTGGAAACAAAGAAAGAACATTATTAAACCAAGAGCAACAAAATAAAGTGTCTCTAAAACAGGAGAACGACCTGATCCAAGAGCAACATCATAGTATACCAGGATGCTTAGATCAGCATTGCGTGGAAAAGCACGGATAGAAGAAGCCAGATAGAGAATGTGAGACAGGCAAGAACAGGCTTGTCTTTCTAGCCGTGGCAATCCAAGATGGCGACTAGAATTTCATAGAGAATGGAAATGCCTGTTATAAAGGATATTCTGTAATATTACTAAATAAAATTACTTAAAGAAAAGCTTAGACAATATTCTCTACCTCGTGAATATATTTTCTTGTTGCTTACAGCCTATTTGGAATCGCTATGTGAATCTTTACGTATTCATTTTCACGTCTCATTTAATTTAAAAGGAATTTATTTGATGTACACTAGTAAAGAGACCAATATAATTAATTTCATGGAAAAGCTTCATTGAAACACCCACACCTTTATCAACCTGTATTAGGCAAATAAATGATTCGATTTGATTTGAAACTGTAATAATTTTGTTTATATTAAGTCGTAGTTTCTATAGAAATCGATACGTGTTCAGAAATTTAATTCAATCAAGTGTTCTTACGAGGAATTTGTTTGAGCTAAGTAATGTTTATCTAAATTCCAGGTATTGGATATTGGTGATTGTTTCTCTTGGATATTTGTTCTAAGTTAAGCACTAGGTATCAATAGCTGTAATTGTGTTTTGGAGTGGCAATAGTATTTATTATTTTACTCTTTGAGTTATAGACACCATTTTAGAATGTTAAAGTGTCTATGACGACTGTCAATACAAAAACGGAATAAAAACATAGAGCCGAACTGACCTCTAAAGTAATCCTCAACAACTTTACTAATGACTAGCTGACCCCCGCGGCTTCGCTCCCGTCATCTGGCTACCTGCCTACTTACCCCACCCTACCTGCCTATCCTGTCTACCCTGCCTACCCTGCCTATCCTGCCTACCCTGCCTACCCAGCCTACCCAACTTACCTAATAATTTGTATCTATTATCAATAGATTTCCCAGCGCACGCCAAACCAAAGAATTAATTTTATGGGAAACATTTTGCTACCTTGGGTTACATTATTACAATTTTCATAAGAATCTCTATTTTTTTGAAAATGTATTATAGCCTATGACACTCAGGAATAATGTAGCTTTCTACTGGTGAAAGAATTTTTAAAATCGGTTCAGTAGATCCTGAGATTACCTCTTACAACGTCACAAACTCACAAACTTTACCTCTTTATAATATTAGTATAGAAAATCAAGATATAATTTATTGTTTGGGATCCTGCAAAGAGATTTGAGGGACCAGTGTGACCGCTTTTGGCTTACTAAAACGAAACAACAGTAGTAGAGAATATTTAACGTTATCAGAAAATTAAAATGAAGTTCGGTGGTATATTCTTATAACTAACCTATAACTGTTTATGAAAACTTATGTGAAAATAATTTTAAGTGAGCTATCTATCAATCCAATTAAGTTTGAATGACAGTTCATTTCAAGCTCACTAACTTCTCCTGGATTTTCACACCGACCATAACAGGTAACAACATCTACATGAAGTTATTAAAATACACTAGTGCTTTACACGTGGAAGTATTTATTTACTTTTTATCCTTGACTTTTTTTTAAATTTTGCAGCGTAGTTTGTAGGTTAATTGATATCAAATTATGTGCACTTATTAAAAATTATTGCCGCCAATTTATGTAGCGCAGCTGACCAAGTAACAAAGCACCTGTTTAATTATTTTATATTTAATTCTCCTTTTATATATAACTAGCCTTTGCCAGCGGTTTAATAATCGGAAATCATCCTACGGAAACTGAGTAGCTTATCCATCCCTATTCCAGACTAAAATCTACATCTGTGCCAAATTTCATCCAGATCAGTTCCGACTGAACTTCCGGCGTGATTGAGTTACAAACATACATCCATCCATCCAAAATTTCACATTTATAATATTAAGTAAGGTGATTCCTTTTTACAACTTGTACCCCTAATGACGCTAGATAGCTAAGCTGGTTTTTAATTTGCTTACGCACTGACATCATCATAAAATGGAGGTGGTTCCCACTATCATTATAAACGAGAAATTAAAAAGAGAATGCGGAAAATATTGTTCACAGAATAATTACAGATTGATATTAGCGAAAGAACAAGGTGAATTTAAAAAAAGAAAGGGAGGTCTTTGCCCTCCAACGTGCTAACAAAAATAAATAAACGAAGTGACACGCACATTCTGAATTCCTGTCTGAATTCACGGTAGGAATTCAGAATCTGAATGCCGGCAAGAGTATCTTATTCTGAAAAAATCAGAATGTGTGTGGGGCATAGTGAAATTGTATATTCGTAATAAATAATATGAATTCCGAGTCCGGATTCACAGAGGAATTCAGAATGTAAGTGAGAGGCCTAAGGCTGGCCTCATACATTCTGAATTCCTCTCTGAATTCAAAGTCGGAATTCATAATCTGAATGCCGGCAATGAGTAAATCATAATCTCAAAAATTCAGAATGTGTATGGGGGGGGGGGCATAATGAAATTGTATGCATTGCCGAGCTTTTTTAATAAAAACAATGAATTCCGAGATTGGATTCAGAGAGGAATTCAAAATTTGTAAGCGGGCCCTAAAAGTAGGAAATTTAAAAATTATATTTTTCCAAATACCCACAAAAAAGGGAGAAACTTACTAAAGAAACACGTCGTCCACATCGCTTTTGTAAGGAATAGATAGGCACCATACACCCCTCCTATGTGGAGCAATCCCATGAGGATGACATTTCTCCATACTATCTTCCACACCCGTTTTTCGGCCGAAGGTGGTACAATGACTGGGGCATCTGTGCCCTCATTTGCAGCATCTGTTTCGTAGAGGACCCAGGAGCCACCAGTTTGCCCTTGAGGAGGCATTTTATCTGCGAAAAAAGAAAAATACATTTGTAAAAGTTGTTCCAAATTTAAACCTAGGTACTTGAATGGATTGCTGATTTCCTTTTGTTTCGATTGACACGATAATGCTATACTCCATTTGAAATAAAATTAGACACATTTCCAAATCTTTTTACAGTCCGTTCAACCGATTTTGAGTTCTATTCCGTAAACATAAGGATGACATAAAAAGCATAAACCTGTAAACAAAACCAACTGTTTATTACAGCTACCATTTGTCGTATCACCAACGCAATAGAAGTCAAAATCGGTTGAACGGGCTGTATAATGGGCTTATTTAAACGTCTAATGTGATCGCAAATGGAGTTTAGGTATTTCGTTAATCAAAAACCAATACAACAGTATAATTATGCAGTATGGTATAGCGCTCTCAGTGTTCTCACCTTCCATTTTAACAAATAAACATAAAATCGATAACACTAATTAACTGCTACCTAATTCACAATCCACAAAATATTATAACAACACACAGTAGAAATAAAATATTGTTAATCGGTAAGTACTTCTTCGGCACGTTCGAATTTGTTAATGAGAGTGCGTCATATTTATGCTAAAATTCTATTTAATTATCTTTAAATAGGTGTAAGTAATCTCTATCTTAGATAAGATTTCGATACTTCAAATTTCGTACTGTCACGATATTTTAAATAATGCACGTATAAAGAAGAAACTTTACAGGAGCAAAAGTTTGGGAGTTACAGCCAAGATTTGATACCGGGATTCAAAAGATCGGTGCAAGATAAAAGTGTGCCAAATCCGACCAGTCAAGTTGGTAATATAATGCGGCTACAGAAGTTTTACCTTTTATTCTCTGGTTAACTTACGTAGTTTATACGGATTAGGTAAAATGTAGTGAACACCAGTTAAGACGTCTGGGGTGGATGGGGCAACTTTACCAAGTGCAATGGATGCATACAGCGTCGAATGTATTTATTGGTCTCGAGACAAGTTAGGTACGTTTCTTACTTATCTGTCACGTTTCAAAACAAAGTAACTTTCCAACACATGAACGTCATCACGTTGCATCCCTGTTGCATCATCACTATGTTATGGCTATGTTTAAAATGACGGAGCAAGGAGCAAATTTAGTCAAGCGACTGTATTTATCATTTAACAAGCTTTTGCCAGCGGCTTTGCCCGCTTCAAAAGCGTTTTATCATCCCAAGGGAATATTATAACGGGATAAAAAAGACTATATTCCATGTCTGAGCCAAATTTCATCCAGATCCGTTCAGCCGTTCTGGCGCATTTATGATATTAGTAAGAAGTTAAGATTCCTAGAACCCACCCCATAGGAACCCTTAAGTTTTTCAGAATAAAAAGTAGTATAAGACACATGGCGATAGTGTACCTATAGATAAGTGTTTTTTTAATAACTTGACCATTGAGCAGTTTCGAAGATTACCAAACTTACAAACTTTACCTCTCTATAATATTAGTTTAGAATATTTAAGGGTACACTAGTCGATAATTCTTCCATACAAACGTAGTCTAGGGATTATTCCACAGTTTGACAATATACGTTTAAAATAAAAGTGATATCAATTTGTCTCATCATTATCTAGCCCTGTATGGAAGCAAAAAAGTAAAAAAATAAAATATTTGAATGTTATGAGCGTTGAAAGTTCCACATTTCGACACTAATTTTAACGCATTTTTGGGCGCAAATAAATGCCATAAGAAGACGGAAAATTGCAAACCGGCCACCATACAGGGATAGATTAGTAGTTAAACAATGCAAATAATGTTATTTTGAACAGATACGTTTAGTCGTTTTTTCATGATATCCAGACTCCCAAAAGTCTGTTTATAAAATTTCGCGCGCTCGGTTTCGTCCTAAATCATTATCCATTTCGCTACAAATTTGTAAAAGTGTGTATTCGTACGCGAAATAGCTTCCTACTGGTCATCACAGCATCTATCTCTTCCGCACGTGTTGTCAGTTGATATAAAATGCATTTTAACCCCGCGCACAAAATAGTTCATGCCGTCGACTAGTGTAACCTTAATACGAAAAATTCAGATATAGAATTACCAGATCTATATTTCTTCAAAGCGAGTTTGGACACCCCTAGCTGTAAATTCAATACCCCAGGTGCCCCAATGTCTTGGATATGTTGAAAGATTAAAGTAATTATGTTGGATAATAAGTATAAACAGCTATTAAGAATGATTAAATCAAAAACTACGTGACTGATACACTGCAACCACGATACAATTAGTCATTTGCGTTGATAGTAGAGTTGTTTACATCTTGAGTCCAAAGTGTCCAAACGATCAGCGTTACAAAATATGTTACCCATCTATCTTTTTTTGATTTTTGTACTAGGATATTAAGAATTAATATTTTACTACCAGCCCAATTATATTAATACCTATGATTGTGGTTTCATCAATCAATACCTACATATAATAAATTTGTAGAATAGTCGTTTTTGTATATCGAAAATATTTCCAAAAAAATTGCCAGGGTGTGAAAGGATAAACAACAGAACCCATTTCCAGCTATTTGGATTTTTTGTCTGTTTATATGTTTAGTTGTGCACGCATCATGTAAAATTTACGAAACCAATGCAGATTACTTGTATAAACAAAAAAACTGCGTAACTTTAAATATTACTCAGTTTTTGTTTCATCGCAATCGGTTCACTTTATCTAAAGATATATGAACTTAAAGTGTCCAAGAAATAAAATATGACAACACACGCAATTCATATACTCGGACAATTGAACTCCATTTTAGATAGATGGCGTTGTGTATTTGACGTCATTTTCAGAATGGCGGTGTTAAGATTCTCCGCGGAAGAATGACCCTAGGAAAAAATTGGTAGATTAGATATATGGTAGGTATGGTATGGTGGTATAAAAAAGGGTAGGGTAGGGTAGGCAGTTGACGGGAGCGAAGCCGCGAGCGCAGCTACTTTTATTTATTCATATTTACAATGAAACCATAAACACAAAGTTCCTGAGCTTTCACCCTTTGGTTTACGTAAGCATTGTCTGTAATTCTACAGGATATAATGATAAGGTCTCACTTGATTCAGTGTTTTTTAAACCCAAATTGGCATAGTTAAAATGTACCTAGATATCTAATAGAACTGTGCGATATGCTGTTGCAAATGAAGCTCTATTGCTTATCATATCCTTACAGTAAGGTGACTCAGAAACGTTTTGTAATGTACCTAATGCACCTATGTAATAACGGTAATTCCAAAATATATTTTTCTTATCAGTATTTAGATATAAATAATCATAGTTACCTAATAAAAGAGACACAGAAAACTAATCCACTCACGATAGCGATACTAACACTAAATAACAATGATTTTCAGTCACTATCTGTTTGATAATTCTATTCCAAATTATTTAATCACGTGCAAAAAGAATTTTCCTAGTTATTTAAATTTACCTAGACAAAATAATAAACGCAACTTCGGTTACCGTGGCGGATACATTTGAAAGAGAGTTATAGCCCTGGCACAAACAACTGAAGGAACACAGTTGGGATTTAGTCAGTAAAGATAATCTGAACATTATGAACAAAATTGCCAAGTGAAAAAAAAACACTTCATTCTTAAAATAATCAGTTTTAATGGACAGCGTAAAGAGATACAAATGCTAAGATTAGTTCAACCCGAGATCATTAAAAAAGGAGAGAAAAAATTCAGGTGGCTTGTCTTAATTGTAGTCACGTTTTAGACACAACCTTGACCGCAAAATGAATGTGTTTTGTGTAAACTAATTAAAGAGACTCCGAGGGGAAAACGCCACAGGCAGGGGTGTGGTGGTACTCTTCTTCAAGAAGGGTGACAATGCCCTACTGAAGAACTATAGGCCCATCTCACTTCTTAGCCATGTCTACAAGCCGGATTCCGCTGCACTGGAGGATGTCTTCAGGGTTCTGGACTGGAGAGGGCTAGGCATTAACGTCAATGGCGAGTACATCACTCACCTTCGGTTTGCCGACGATATAGTGGATATGGCTGAGACCATGGAGGACCTCAGTACAATGCTCGATGATCTCAGTAGAGCTGCCGAAAGAGAGGGTCTTAGGGTGAACATGGACAAAACCAAGGTGATGTTGAATGCCCATGTTACACCCACTCCTATCAAGGTCGGAGACTCTACACTCGAAGTTGTGGGCGACTATGTCTACCTGGGACAAACGATCCAATTGGGTAGGGCTAACTTCGAGAAAGAGGTCAACCGTCGTATTCGACTCGGCTGGGTAGCGTTTGGGAAGTTGCGCGGTATCTTCTCGTCCAACTTACAGTGTCTCAAGACGAAAGTCTATGACCAGTGAGTGTTGCCAGTGATGACATATTGCTCTGAGACGTGGTCGCTTACAATGGGCCTTATTGGAAAGCTTACAGTCACTCAAAGTGCAATGGAGAGGGCTATGCTCGGAGTTTACTTGCGTGATCGAATCAGAAATGTAGAGATCCGCAAGAGAACCAGGGTTACCGACATAGCCCGAAAAATTGGCAAACTTAAGTGGCAGTGGGCAGGGCACATTACTCGCAGATCGGATGGCCGATGGGGCTGAAATATTCTGGAGTGGTGACCGCGAACCGAAAGACGTTGTGTTGGAAGGCCTCCCACCAGGTGGACCGATGACCTGGTGAAGGTTGCGGGGATCCGCTGGTTGCGAGACGCACTGGACTGGTCAATGTGGCGACGCTTGGGGGAGGCCTATGTCCAGCATTGGACGTCTTTCAGCTGATATGATGATGATGATGAATTAAAGATAACTCAGCTTAAATAAAAGTAAATCTGGTGAAAAAGCCGCAGGATGGTCTTCTATCCTCAAAACCGCAAGGCTAGCGAGAAACGGGCAGAATAACTAAAAGCTAGTTTGAAGTGAAGCAAACGAAGCTTTATACAGGTTGGGTGCAAACCAGCAAACCTACGTATGCTAATACTTATTCGTATATACAGGGAAATTGAAAACATCTGAAGAGGGTCTCTTGTAAATTTTGTTGGTTTCGACTTTTTGTTTTGCATTAGTGTGGATTGTTTTGCCAAGATGATAATTGTAGAATTTGTGGCATTAACTTAATTATAAGCTTACCTTTTGTGCCATATTGATTTCTCCGTTTTAGAACAATAATAGAACATAATATTTTCGGAAAAGTTTACAGAATTGGCAAGGTTAGACAAAGACAAGTTACATAAGAAGCAAAATTAAAATTGGTTTAAACTATTATATAATTTTGATTATGTATGGACGTTCGTCTGAAATAAAGATAAATTATTATTAATTATTATTAACTTACCATTGATTTACACCAAAATAATACGTGTGTTCGTGTACCTCGTATTCGTTTTTCTATGGACTAAAACAACACAATTGTTGCAATCAGATGCTGTTTCACAGATACACGATAATCATGAATCATTTACCCATTACTCACGATTATCTAAGTGGAAATATTAAGGTAATTCTCTTGAGCCGATTGAACGCCCGCTGATTTTGTCTTGATGTTTGTGAATTTTGCAAAGTTTAGATTCATAGGAATTTTAGACAAGTGGCAAATTTAAGTGTGTGGCAATGTCAAGTGCTGTCGAAATGTCACGTGACAATGACACTTTGTCTAGAGCAGGGGTCACCAATTATTTTCATTTGGGATCCGTTTTTAGGGTTTGGTACCTCAAAAGGTAAAAAAGAAACCCTTATAAGATCACTCTCGTGTCCGTCTGTCTGTCCGTGTGTCACCACCAATTTTTTTTAGGAACGAGTGGACCTAGCATGTTAAAATTTATACCAGATACTGAGGTCTATAATCCCTATTAGGTGTATAATAACGAAGGTCCTGAGTAAACACGATAAAAAGATTTGGGGAAATTTAGATTTGAAAACTTGGAAGTACCAAAATTTACCTTAATTTCCAACTTTTTTATTTTGCAGAATTTTCCCTTTACTTGTGCTGTAAGATCATGATTTTAACCAAAATTTTCAATTCTAGGTCAACCGGAAGTACTTCTTTACTTTTGGGTCGAAATCCTACATAAGATATAAAGTCTTACAGCACAAATAAAGAAAAAATTCCAAAAAAAAAATGAAAATTAAGGGGTGTCCTCATACATACATAGTTGACGCCACCCTGGGTACTGAACCCTTCTTGCGCGAGTCCGACTCGCACTTGGCCGGTTTTTTTTTTTAAATATGGCCGTCGCGGTCCGTAAGTTTTAAAGCCACCCAAAACTCTTGACCAGAAATTTTCCTACTTTGCAAGCTTTTTTTTATTAACTTGCAATGTATGTGCGGATCAAATCTTGCAACTGAATTTTAAAGCGGTTATCCTATTACGATTAAGATGAAATTTTGCATACACGTTTGTTTTGTATGACAATGCACGGTAAACAAAAAAGCTTGTTAAAAAACGGTTATTTTTTTGTTTTGTAACTGTACGTTTTTGTTACATTATTTACAAACTCCAATATAAACCGAAATAAAGATAAATAAATAAACCACTGCATACATACGAGGTTTAGTCTCCGATAGCCACTAAAACGGAACAAACAAAGAATGGTGCTGCATTTTCTTCGATCTGTGTTTCACTTCACAGTTAACAGTCGCGGCCCTAGTTTCAGACTAAAGGTCCGACCGCACCAGGCGTAACTACGCGACAGCGGAGCGACGCGACGAAATATATTGTATGAGATAAAGTGTCGCGTCGCGTCGCGTAATTCCGCTGCCGCGTAGGGCCGTTTATCTCATACAATTTCATCCAAAGTATACTTGGTCATGTCGCGTTGCGTCGCTCCGCTGACGCGTAGTGCGGTCTGACCTTTACAGTTTCAAGTTTCACTTAAAAACTCTAGCCGATACACTAACTTCAGTCAAACTTTAAAAGGTAAGGCAGCCCGCCTTAAGTTTGGATTGCCAAGATGTAGAAATGTACAATAAAATATTCTTTTTGTAAAATAAACCTTATTGGTAGGGTTTTATGGAAAACTTTTTCTACACACATATTTAGGTAAATTTACTCCTTTTTCCTTAGGGGTAGGTAGGAGCTACAGAACGTTACCTGCGACGTACGACCCTTAGATCAACGTCTTTTGTTTCGTTTGCGCTCTATAAATTTGTACCGCAATACTTTACGCTCTAAGTGAACATAAAAACTTAAATAAGCACATTGTTGTTCTGTTAGAGAATGAATCTATAAGTCTAATAGAACTTTGATCTAATATTTTTTGGAAACAATTATGAAATCACGATCTAAAAGGTAAATTGCAGCACGTGTCACGTAACGCGTTTGTGCTTCTCTCGGTAAGCCGAGTTAAGCCTTAAGCTCGGGATCCAATCACACGTGCAGGCCCTTTTACATCAGTAGAGTGAGTGGTGTGGGTATATAAATAGCTTTACTAGACCGAAAACCACAACTGCTTAGCCCTACAGCGTAGGGCTAAGCAGTTGTACAACTAGGTCAATGTGATTCTGGGATACTACATAGTTTATATCTCGCACAAAATATGATCAGCATCGATTTAAATTTTAAAATTCACATACGGTACTACTTCAGAGGCATGAGATTGCAGCACAGACCTATACTGGTAGTTGAACAACCCATCGATCTTTCGATTTAAGTTGCTACTACTACTACGTCGACTGCAAATAGTCATCAATTCCTTTAGTCAATCCTCTTAAGCTATTTAGGTGCTATGTACCATATTACTTAGATTTGATTGATCGTTAGCATTCGATCGGTTAGTATGGAGCCAGTTTAGTTGCAGCCAGTGTGAACGGACCTTCAGATCCCTTCTTATATTACGCTATATACAATGTGGTTTAGGAAAACATAATAACAGTTAAGTCCAAAATAATTTAAGACATAAGAAGCTTTAAAACACAAGTCACTATCTGGCAATGACCTTGAGGACAACTCCAAATTGAAATATCACGTGTCATATGATATAACAAAATAGTAGTTTATGCAACGATCATTTAATAGGGGTTATGAAAACATGAGTGTGGGTTTATCACACGAGTGTTACCTAATTATGTACCGTTGCATACACTATTTTATCTTTACTCATACAGTTGAATTAAAACAACAGTGGGAGCAAAAATATGTGGTATAGCGGGAAATTTAGATTGATTCCCATTGCGTACTGCGCAGCGCGCGCTTCCATAGACAATGACACTATTTTTCTACATTAAGTCAATGAGCTCATACGCGCCAATAAATTAAAAAGTAAAAGTGTGCTATAAAAATAAAAAAAATATTTTATGATGCAGTTGTTTGAAAATCGAAGGAAAACGTTGCACGGCAATAGTTTTTTTTTTTTAATTTTACCTATCCACGAAAAAAAAATACGTGTTTATATACAATATTTTTTGAATTCATATTTGGAACATTACGTTGTGAGTTTAGATAAAACACTTTATAAACACGTGCATTTATCTACTTGTCATTTTAATTCTTATTGGTAATGATAAATTTAATTTTAGGTACTCATAGTAATAGTACTTTCGGAATATTGGACATTTATTGTAATACTTACATAATTTAAGATCACATCTATAACCCATAGGTTTTGTACGTATGGGTGAACATTCCACCCATACGCACGTTAAACCACGCATAACGTTTTGTTAGAAGTTTCATTGTGCGCACAGCTAAGGAGTGGAATTCCCTTCCGGAGTCTTTGTTACCTGATAGCTACAACCTTGGGGTCTTCTAGTCAAGCGTACTTCACCGTAGACCACATCATCGCTTACCATCAGGCGAGATAGTGGTCAAACGCGAGCCAGTACCACGTACTTAATGCATTTTCAAAAATTTTGCTTATATTATAAGGTCAAAATGAGTGAATGGGTTCTTATAAAGCATCAATTATATTAAAGATTAGATTTTCTATGCTATGGCCGTTAAAATTACATGAAATGTATGTGTCTATAGTATCTTCGGTACAAATTTATGGTTGTTAGACTATTCGGATATCGTAATAAGTAAAACAGATACTAAAATTGCTTTATCTTTGAGGGTCTGGTGATTGCACCTTTTATGTGGGGTGTTTTTATCGATAAAATTAGATGTATTTTACGGCCTTAATATTTTATTACTACAAGTCCGGACATATTGTATATGTTCGTCTGTACAAAAAGTAGGGAACAGGTTTTTTTTGCGCGATTTCAGAATTAGTC
Source organism: Orthosia incerta (assembly GCA_948252205.1). Classification (NCBI taxonomy): domain Eukaryota; kingdom Metazoa; phylum Arthropoda; class Insecta; order Lepidoptera; family Noctuidae; genus Orthosia; species Orthosia incerta. The sequence continues at coordinate 20,460,839 of OX411753.1, read as the reverse complement.
CTATTTAGTAAAGGTTGTTGAATGTATTCATAAGATCTTTCATCGCCTGAAAGATTTGAAATCTGAATAAATACAGTAGGTACTATTGCCACACACTAAGATTTAGGTTATTTTTGTAATACAAATAAATTATTATTATATTTATTTTTATAGAACTTTGCACGTGTCCTTGAACCAAGCTCATTTCGGAGGAATTCTATTATAAAACCGATTTTTGCCGAGGTTCACCTAGATTTAAACTGTTATGCATAATAAGCAAATGTGGACGAGTCATGTGAGTCATGTAAATGACTATTGTTAGACCTATTTATCGTCAGTTAATAGAAAATTGCATGAAGAAACAAAAGTCGATACAACCGTTTTAATTGATTTGTTGAAGAATGGTATACAATTATTTATAAATAATAACATGGTATAGCAAAGACGTAATGGGTTGGTCAGGATTGGAACGACCGCGACGAAATACCACACAAAAAAAATGTGATGTAGTTTGGGCAATCTAACAGACAACAATAATTGTCAGAAATGTTATAACAATGTGTTTGTTTTATTATTATTGAAATAAAAATAAATTTCTGAGATTTGGTGATTTCAGAATATTCAAATCCAAAGATTTGCTTACATTGTAAGCTAAGAATTTATGATAATTTTGATCAAATTCAAATGTGTTGCATCAAAATTAATTTCTTATAAGATTATTTAATTTTGATCATTTACAAAAGACAACTGCTTGACTTTCAGTTCCCACATTATTTGCTTTTTACTCAGATTTTCATACCTGTGTGAACAATCTGAAAGCACAAAAAATTTAAAGGAAATATTGTTTAATTGTTTAGGTAAGTACATTTATTTCAATAATTTTAATAGCCCGCTTTGTCTGGCGATTGTTAAATGTCTATCCTGTGATGTTATTTTAATTTATTATTAATATTAAAAAAAAATACGTGCAACTTACTCTTGTTAATAAGTTTACAGACTGGGAGAGCTTCAAGTCCAGATTGAATGATCAGATAGACCTTAAAGTTCCACTAAAAACACCTGAATATCTAAACGGCGAAGTAGAAAATTTTATAATGCTTTTATAATGCATATCCAGCAAGCAGCGTGGGAAAATACACCTTACTTCAACAAGAGGACGAAAGGAAATACTGACCCGCTTAGAATCAAGCATCTCATTATGGAGAAGAGAAAACAGAGGAAATTTTTTTTCCTCTGTTTTCTCTTCTCCGGCCAAGTGCGAGTCAGACTCGCGCACGAAGGGTTCCGTACCATTATCGCAAAAACGGATAACGCAAAAGTCACGTTTATTGTATGGTAGCCCACTTAAATATTTACTTTATTCGTTGTTATAGCGGCAACAGAAATACATCATCTGTGAAAATTTCTACTGTCTAGCTATCACGGTTCATGAGATACAGCCTGGTGACAGACAGACAGACGGACCGCGGAGTCTTAGTAATAGGGTCCCGTTTTTACCCTTTGGGTACGGAACCCTAAAAAACGTGGCATCAATCTAAGTGCCTTGAATACAAACGAAAATTGAATTGTCTTACAAAAAAACTAAGAAGACTAATCCAAGACTGTAAAGACGAGTCAACCAAAACCTATCTTCAGAGCCTAACTAACGACCAAAGTACCGACTACTCTCTTTGGAAGGCTACTAAGCACTTAAAAAGACCGATTACCCAAATACCACCTATCAAATGTGAAAGCGGGCAATGGGCAGTAACTAACGAGCAAAAAGCGAAGAGGTTTGCAGAGCACCGAGAAAATATCTTCCAACCAAACGACGAGGAAATCATTGAAGTTACCATAAAATAAAACACAATATAAGCACAAGAAAATCACCAGGGTACGATTTAATAACAGGAGAAGTACTTCATAACCTACCGAGAAAGAGTCTGGCCAAATTAACGACCCTTATCAATGCCGCAATATAGCTTAAATATGTACCAGACTTATGGAAGGTGGCTGAAGTAATAAAGATAGTTAAGCCAGGTAAACCGGCTGACGAAACATCATCCTATAGGCCTATTTCCTTGCTACCAATAATGTCCAAGCTATTTGAAAAGCTGTTCCTCAGACGACTTAAACCTATAACAGATAGCAAGAACATAATACCAGAGCACCAGTTTGGTTTTCGAGAAAAACACTCTACTATTGATCAAGTACATAGAATCACAAACGTAATAGAAAACGCCCTTGAAGACAAGAAAGTATGTTCAATTGTATTTCTAGATGTGGCGCAAGCGTTTGACAAAGGATGGCATGAAGGCCTTATACATAAATTGAAGAGCCTGTTACCGAAGCAGTTTGCAGATATATTAGAGTCCTACGTTCTAAACAGAATAAGACAAGAAGATGCCTACTCAGAACTGAAACAAATAAAAGCTGGCGTACCGCAAGGGACCTTCACTGATGATACAGATATAATGGCTGTAGGAAACAGTCACGTAGAAGCAGTAGAAAAGGTTCAAATGGCTGTTGTTTATGACTGGGCCAAAAAATGGAGAATTAAACTTAATGAATCCAAATCTGTTCACATAGATTTTACCAACAAAAAACATCAGTATTCTCCAGTTTATATTAATATTAAACAAGTCCCTTAAGAGAATACAGCCAAATATCTCGGTATGACCCTGACGCAAAGTTACGCTGGAAAGCTCACGTCAAGAAGAAAAAGAAGCACTCGATCTCCACATAAAAGAATGTATTGGCTGCTTGGAAGAAACTCCATGCTGTCTGTGCAAAATAAATTATTGCTATACAAACAAGTCCTGATGCCAGTTTGGACTTATGGTATTCAGCTATGGGGTTGCACCAAACAGAGCAATATATGAATTATACAACGATTCCAGAACAAAGTGTTAAGGGCAATTGTAAATGCACCTTGGTACATACGAATTGATGACCTCTATCGGGACCTAAAAGTTGAGTTCATCGAAAAAGTGAGCCAGAAATTTGCAGAAGCTCACGAAAAGAGACTTCATCAGCATTTGAACGTCGAGGCAATCCAGCTTCTCGACCACACAAACATAGTGAGAAGACAAAAAGAACAAAACCGTTCGAGTTTAGTGATTAGTGTTAGTCAATGTGAATAGTGTAACGTACAAAAGTGCTACCAAACAAACACAAGAACGAAGTGTATTCACCTTAATAGAGACAATAATAAAAGTGCTATTGGACACATTATTAGTAAAGACAATGTAATAGTTTAGGTTATAATTAAATTACTTATTAGTCTATTTATAAGGCTAGATTGTAATAAAATTAGGGTCCATCCTATTGATGAACCCTAGAAAAGGAAAAAAAAATACACTTAAACTTTGTGTCTTGAATGAGCTTGTTCACGCGTTCATTATGAATTTATTGATAGGTATGTAGATATTTCATATTCTACATTGATTACAATAAGCGACTATTTGTGACTTTTAAAACAAAACCATATGATGTAGATAACCGTATAACGAGACAAAACGCCACACACTTGCGTGTTATTTGAAAACAATTATACTTCATTTGAGTGTGTTATGACGATATCTGATGATACACACGCAATTACAATAACATAATTATGATATGAAAAAAAATATTATGTATAGTATAGTAAAATATTATTATAAAAATAAATAACTATTTATGTTCTCTTAATTACTCAAAATGTAGGGAACAGCTGATTTACGTGACATTAAATTACGTTTGGTTATCTACGGCTACTACCTGAGGTCGGCTGGTGGAGAACGCAGAGGGCAATCTGCGTTCTTCACCAACCGACAACAGAAGGGAGGCCGTTTACCTCAAAAAAGTGGTTTAGATCACCACCAACATCATCGGGTGTGTCATCTCTTGACTCATCCTATGAGAACTTATTAACGTACTAAGCTCATAATTATAATCCTACGAGTTTATTACAATGAACCTATATCAGACATACAATACAAAATTTTAATGTTTCACCTATTTTTTACATCAACACATATTAAATTCATGGTCAAACTCTATACTGCCAAGAATAATCTTATATTGCGAATTCTATGCTGATTTGTGTACCAGACTAGCTATATATGTGTGTGTAAGTTGTCCGTGGTGACGACTGTGCGGGAGTGGCGTGATGCCTCTGATGCGATCACAATCGGGCGCGATCCCGAGATGAGCGCTTTGTGTCAATAAAAGGCGACAAGTTCGCGATCTTGCGCCGCGTCACAGATGAGTTCTTTATATTAGTAATCGTTTGTTATCGGAAGACACGTTTAATTACAAGTAATCATGGTCAATTTAAATAAGTAATCAATTAGGTAGGCTAATCAGTTAATGATTTTGCGCACCAAAAACAAAAAAAAAACAGACTTCATAAAATTTGTAAATATTTATCATTGAAACTATCAGATAACAAACAAATAAGTAGATAGGTATTGAGCTATGAAACAATATTTTACATTGACGTACAAATTTACATGTGTTTTGGTCTATCACATTATAAAGGCAAAAGTTTGTGTGTGTTTGTATGTTTGTTACTTCTTCATGCTCAAACGGCTGAATGGATCTGGATGAAATTTGGCACAGAGATAGATTATAGCCAGTAATGCCATATATGATACTTTTTATCCCGGGCATATGTTTCATCGGGATAATTTTCGACTTTCACGCGAGTGAAGCCGCTAGTTTTAAAATTAATGTAAATGTAAATTTTTAAATTAATACCTACAACGACCGCGTCAATATGACGCGTTTTACCTTTTATATTTCACTAACAAAATAAATTTAATTATTGGTGCAAAGTCATAGTTTTAAATTATACCATGGCATGCCACGTGATTTTTAACTAATAGTTATTCGATTTGTGAACAATGCGGGGTAAAAACAAAAATATTTTTAGTGAAGCATTTTTTGCTGAAATACTTAAGTGACCTGGCAGCAATTAACGAGGCGTAGCAGAAAAAAATATAAACAATCATTATAATAATAGGAATTTTAAAAGAAAATAGTAGTTGCTTTTCACGTAGCGAGCATTTGCATGCATGATTTTCAATAAATTAATAAATTAAAAGTAATTATAATCTGTCTGTCTGTCGTCTGTAGCTTTTAGTGATAATTAAGCCCATTGTTACATCCATTTAATGTTATACTGTCAATTATCGTGATCCTGTAAATTAATTCATGAAAAACTGTGTATCACTTTAAAATATTAAAGTAATTAAGTATAAAGCATTGGAAGACGAAGAAATGAGAAGCAGGTAATTGAGAGGGCTATGCTCGGTGTTTCCTTGTGTGATCTAATCAGAAATGTAGAAATCCGCAAGAGAACCAGGGTTACCGACATAGCCCGAAGAATTGCCAAACTTAAGTGGCAGTGGGCAGGGCACATTGCTCGCAGAACGGATGGCCGATGGGGCAGAAAAGTTCTGGAGTGGCGACCGCGAACCGGAAGACGTTGCGTTGGAAGGCCTCCCACCAGGTGGACTGATGACCTGGTGAAGGTTGCGGGGATCCGCTGAGACGCACGGGACCGGTCAATGTGGCGACGCTTGGGAGAGGCCTATGCCCAACAGTGGACGTCTTTCGGCTGATATGGTATGGTATGGTGGTGGTAAATATGTATATAAAAAAATATAGAACAAATTCTGTACCAACAGGATTAAGGGTCCTGAAAGAAGTCTGTCACGAATTAAGCCAAGAAAAATATGAGGTCTATATACATACATCAAGAGTTTCCGGATAATTATTCTGGACCAAGATCATTAAATATTCCTTTCATATGTCCTTGCTCTGTCTCTGTCAGTTGGCCTTGTTTAAAAGGAAGTTCTTTTAGGTTCAATTTATATAGAGATGATAATACCTAATATTTTTATCTTTCATCAAACTATTTTGTTTAAAACGTCAAATAAGTGGAGAAAAACGTCTGCTCCGTAATTTCAGTAAGTACTTGCTAATCTCATTTTAAGTAAGACATACCGATATTAAAATGATTAAGACTTTGTCTGTCTATTGTTAGGTACATTTCAGGTTTAAAACTTTGAAAGTTAACGTGGTGAGAAATCAAAACTAACAATGACCTTGCAAAGTTATCAATGGGTCCCAAACTAGGAACAGCCGTGACCCAGACATTACACGGAATTTGTGATATTAGAACTGTTAACTCTACGTGGTAATTTATGCAAAAAAAATTGAATCTTAATCTCATGTGTGCTTATATAAAAATATAAATACCATTAGTTTAATTAAAAACAGTGCAAAACTATATACTTTCAAGTAGTAGAAAAACAAGAAGATATAAAATGTGATGTGTAAAAATAAAGAAATATCCATTATAAGTTAACTGTTTTATATAATCCAATAAGTTACATATTAATAATGCGTAACCTTCAAAATCACCGGCGTTTAGTTAATTTAATGCAAACACGTTTAATATGCACGAAAACGCACGCACGTTTACTATGAATACTATTGATTTCTAGCTTAGTAGGTTTTGTTGAAATTAAAAACTAACTTGAAAAAAAATTGCTGTATTTCCGAAAAATTAAAATGCAAAAATCAAAGCAGTAGTTGCAAAATGTTTTTCTTGTAATCACTGTTAGTTTAATGTAATAGGGCAGATTTATTTATTCCAGTATCTACACGAATAAAACGATTAACTTGATATTGTAAAAACCACCATAAAATAAGAAAAATGTTCACACACCAATTAATATGATGGAAATACATCTAGTATTTCTACATAAAACAAATGCTAGGCAGATGTACTGTTTTCATAAATTAATGAAGAATTTTTAACACTTTTTTCATTTTCAGTTGCTTAGAACACTAATTATTTTAAAACACTTTGAATAATTAAATTTAAATAAAAGGAACTCAGCAGTTAATTAAACATTAACAAACAAAAAAACAAAGCTCACCTGTTTTTTTAGAACGATGTAGTAGCGGAACTAGCGAGAGAGGGTATCATCCACTCTATATCACGTCTAGTCGCAGTCCGTTAGATGTGATTGATGACAGACGCACCGCAGAAGACTGGCAGTTGAATTTCCCCGCGACCGATTATATACAAATGCGATTTCGCGATCGTGTTCGCGGGAAGACCGCCGCGCGCGCATCGCTTGACGTCACTGCAAGGACTTGGGGTCAAAATACACAGTCTCGCGTGGTCTGATCAGCGGGTGGAATGATGCAGATAACCGCTTGTTTTGACCCTTGGACCAAAGTCACCCCTTGCGATGTAACATTGTTATGAAGTGCTAAAGTCCACAGTTAACAACACAGATCTATCTAGGCTTATCAAGTAAAGGGGTAAAGGTCAGCGCAGTTACTGATTTTTTTACAGAATTTATTGCTAATGGAATTTACCATTAAATAAGACTTCAAACTGGAAAATTCGTTGTCAAATTGTTTAAAAATAAGATCAAAATGAAATTAACTGTGACATTTAACAGCGTCTACATGCACCTAGGCAATAGGTATATAGACACCTATTAGCTTATATTTTATGTTATGATTGGGTACTTAACTGACCAGTCACAACAGTTAAACCCAGATCGGTTAAGGTAGGAAGCCTATGCAAATAACTAACGCTGTAAACTAGACGTTTCTTCAGGTGAATTCAGTAAAATTAACTCCGTAAATCTTTAAAAACTTGAGCTTGAGCGAAAATCTAAAAGCCTTTTATATTGTTTTTGTTTTCTTTAGTAGGATACATACCCATTGTGTGTATATATGTAGATACATGCCTAATTGCTAGCCAAAAGAAAATTATCACGATACCTAAATAAATAAATTAGTGTCAATCTGCACGAGCTGAGTATATCATAATTAAATCAAGCACTACATCCGCCAAGTGATACACCGATCCATCACTTTTGGATTGGCTAGTAGACATATGCCTATTTTTTTTTATATTTGATGGGTTTGCTCTTGACTCTAGTCTAGGTCAGAGGTGAGAGAGACAGAGTCGACGATGGAGTGAGCTTACCCAGAAGAAGCCTGTTCACTCTAACTTTGAAGAGATTCGGGTTGAATGCGTTCGGAAACACAGACGCAGGTAGTGAGTTCCACTCATTCGCTGTGCGCATTATGAAGGATGTTTCGAAGCGCTTGGTGCGAAGTGCCTATGAGGATTTTCACTGCAATTACTTTACCAACCAGAGCATCATCATCATTTCAGCCATAAGACATTCACTGATGGACATAGGCATCCTCCAAGTATCGCCACATCGACCTGACCCGTACGAATTATTGCAACCAGAAGAGTTACCAACTGGGTACTATATAATAATATTTACTCAAACGGATCCAAACAAAGTAAAAATATACCGTTTATTATGAGAAACTTTTTGTTATCATTTCATGAATATGATAATATGATGGCTAGCAAGCCACCTGATGAGAACCAGATCTCTTGTTGTCATCAAAAGTTCGGAACGGATTTGTATGAAATTTGGCATACGTGTAGACAACGTCCTGCAGCCCAGTTGCTTAATGAATTCTTGCCGAATTCATAACAGTGTGAAAAATTGACCAATCACATAGCATGCATACATAGCATGTTATTGGTCGATTTTTCATACTCTTTGCCCTTTGCCTTGTCGAATTCACTACACAATAATACTTCTGGACACGGAATACTTTTCATACCGGTTAACGAACCCTTAAAATGATTTCCGACTTTCATTCAGGCGAACACGTTGGCAGAAGTTAATACGTAAACCTCACGCTTATTGGGAAATTAATTAGTGGATAGTCAGCCGATGTACTACTAAAATCGAAGGGAAGACTGCAGCCTGTATCCACTACACAGAAACATGTCCCCATGTGGTCATGTGTCCCCTTATTATGCTTTTTTTGCCAGTTTTGTTGAAGTCTCAAGTTAAAGGGAACGAGCCTACTGCCACCAGCCGGGCATAAATCTAGACTCTGCTGGATGCTATTAAGAAATTCCAGATGGAAAAGCCCAACATCTATCGATCCAGGAATCGAAACCAGGACTACTTTCTCAGCAGTACCTAGCGGTTACAACCACTAGGTCATAGAGGTAGATTATAGACCAATTACAATAAAAAGGCATCATCTCTAATTAAGACACGAAGTAAGTATTTACTGATAACAAACGTTCAGCTTCATGTTACTGATTGTCACTGGGGCAAAGTACAAAATTAACGGACGCCGAAACTACAGTCATCACCAGTGCATGTTTCTGTGTGATGCTATGCAGTAATCAGACAATAAAATTTAACGACTTTTACATTAAAACAGGTTGATAAAAATACGTGACCTAACCCTGGGTTCCCCGTCGAATCTCACGTAACCTGTTGTAATTAACAAAAGACAATCATGTAAGTTTTCATATTTTTTGACAGGTAGATTTTGAGGAAACTTGGAAAGGGCAGCACATGTTAATCGCATATCTTTTGGACTTTTTTATATCGTTATCGAATGACACTAAGAATAAGCCTTTGAATTTCAAACAAAGCAACTTGTTGTCAATGTGAAAGTTTGTAATTTAAGTTTGCAGATGTCACGTGACTGCGCAGTCCAATGTGTTGCACCAATTTAAGTATGCAAAATTATCATTAAAATTACAAAATGTCATAAATTCCAATTATTACCCTATGCAATGTTATACACCGTGAAATTTAAGTGGTTGTTTTCCCGCGGCAGAACGACTTGCCCTAAGGAGTACTTTCGAAGCATAGAGTTAAAGTAAAAAAATAACGATGTTTTTGTTTTAAAATAATTAAAAAAAAAAAAAAAAAACTCGGAAAAGTGAGTAACAATAGTAACTTGTAGGTACTATGTACTACGGTGAATAATACGGTGGTGACGCGAGTAGTACCTAGTACCTACAATTTACTATTGTTACTCACTTTTTCCAGTTGATGAATATTTTTCAAATTATTTTAAAATAAAAACATCGTTATTTTTTTACTTTAACTCTATGCTTCGAAAGTACTCCTAAAGGCAAGTCGTTCTGCCGCGGGAAAACAACCACTTAAATTTCACGGTGTATAATCAAAATTATTACCCTATACAATATCATACAGTCAAATTAATACCTCATAAAATGTCATAAATTAATACCCTATAAAATGTCATAAATTCAAATTAATACTTTATACGATACAGAACGGACTTTGATGAATTCTTACAGTAATATATTTATTTACGATTTTGTGGAGAGAATCCAAGCGGGCAGAGCCGCGGGTAATAGCTAGTTATTAATATTTCTTCTTTCATTTTCTTTTACTGTTTGATTAAAATCTGAACGAGCTATATATATATATATTATATTATTAATTTTAAAACCTGAAATAAAAGTACTTACATTATAAAATGTTGACCTTTTGTTTACCATTAACCCATGGTAATATATTATACCAAGGTCTAGGAGTCAAACCATAAGAAATTCTTATTGCTTGACAACAATACACGAATAATAACAAAACTTCTTTCAAGTTTTAAACAAAACAAATTAAAGAAGTTAAAATGCCAACTTTGCCAATCCGCTAAAGAGTGATCATTAAGTGAAACCTGAAGTATTGGCAAACGGTAGTAGACAGGGCACATTGATCACAGAACGAGTGACCGATTAAAGTGTCGAAAGGTTCTCGAGTGGCTACCGCCGCGTACTGGAAGATGCAGCGATTGAAGATATCCCGCAACGCGGACTGATGAATCATCAGCCACCACCCAACAACACCACACAATGTTGTCCACCTTGTGGCAGTTCTTGATCAGTGATGATCGGAGGGTCTAGACAAGTGACATTTTATAACTTTTTTATTGGAAAAATTAATAAATGTATGGAAATGTTAAGAGAGGCTGACTCGTAATACTTTTCATACAAACGCTCGTACGTGATTATGCCGTTGTAACACATCTTGGCTTTAAGTTCTTTGAACTAATAGGTATCTTGTGTTTCCCGATAGTTACAATCTAGGGGTCTTTAAGTCAAGAGTGAATAGGTTTCTTCTAGGCAAGCGTGCTCTATCGTCGACCACATCATCGCTTACCATCAGGTGAGATAGTGGTCAAGCGCAAGCCTATAGATAATAAAAAAAAAAAAAAAAAAAAACTACAACTAGGTTTCTATAAAAGCTAACGAAAGCAATTCTCCCTGAAATCAGACGACAAGAAGAAACAAATTATTAAAATAACAAAAAACCCGACTGCTAAAAATGCATTAACTGAAAACAGAAAAACAAGTAACTACTAGATATAATTTATACATTATATATTATGAGGTGCTGCAGGCAGGGACAAACAAAAATTATAGAAAAACCGACCAAAACTTCGTTTGTCACCGCTGGCAGCACCTCATATTATTTAATGTATAAATTGAAGTTTGTTTTATTTCAGACTAATTTTGTGCACGAGTTCACTGAATAAGTTATGTGGCTATTTTGGTATTAAATTTACGTTTATCTTGAATTTGTGCCAAAATAGGAACATAAAAGTGTTACATTATATATATTTCTGGAAAGGCCTATCTATTTAGTAGCTTTTATTTCATACCCATATAAAAAAAATATTGTATCACCCCCCTTTTTTAGGGGGTGCGCAAATTTAAGAATTATATAGCCTATGTCACTCCCACTATTGAGACGACTCCAACAACACCTCATATGTCATAATCCGTCAAGCCGTTTGGGCTATAGAACGTGCTATAGAAATGGATATACATACATACGATCGAAAAACATTAACCTTCCGCAGTCGGGTAAAAATTACGTTGACTTTGGCTTCTTCAGGCATCGCAACGTTCATCCCAATCGATTTAAACTGCAACGGAACACCGGTACTCGTATTGTTGGTAACACTAAATTGTGATAAAGCAAGAGTGTTTCAGGACTGTTGTCATATCATTTAGGATGAATGCACAATGTCAAATAAGTAAGCCGTGGAAGCTGTGGGCAAGACACTACAGGATATTCGGCGAGATCAGAGGTCAATTATGGGCAAGGTCACTTTACTTTTATCTGGAGATTTCAAGCAAACCCTGTCTGTCATAAGTCGGAGAACTAGAGCTGATGAGATCAAGGCTTCACTGAAGCATTCTTTCTTATGGCCTTGAATAGAAAAGATGCGACCATCATGCGAGCTCAGCATTTACACGGCGACGATCTTGTAAGTTCAGCATTCGGAGACCTGTCAAGTAAAACGGATCAAGAAAATAATTGGTTGTGTGTACGCGCTAATATAGCGGCTCCCAGAAACATCTATTAACAGTGTCCTTAAATTCACTAAGAGCGTGATGGGGTTTCACTTAGGTGAAACTGTTTTTATTCTGCGCATATCTTTCATACCACTTCGTCTTTCAGTTTAAGCGCATAGAATTTGCGGTAGCTGTTTACTTTGCGATGACCAAAAACAAAGATAGACCCTAAAGGCCGCTGGTGTCGACCTAAGGTCTAACTGTTTTTCCCACTGCCAGCTGTATGTGGCTTGCTCGCGGGTTCAAATTCCACGCGGACAAATTCACGGGCAACTGCTAGTAGTATATAAAGTTAAGTTTAATGGTTAATGTTATGTTTGTCCGTATCAAGTTATGATCTGTCCTTATCAATAGTGATTAGGTTATTTTTATAACCGCTACAAATCGTAAGACAATTTCATGTCGATTTTTCATGCCGGAAAACGCACATAAAACCACAGACAATTAAATCATGAATTAATGATTTATTCACGAGTTTATGAGCTGCCATGTTTATATTATAATATTGTGCAAGTTTATCCAAACACGTTTTGCGCATTTTGCGTGAATCACTATCAGGCGATAACCCTTCATTTATTTCTTAAGTGCAACTATATAGAAGCATAGACGGTGACAGATAAGCTTGCAGTATATACGTGCGGGGATCAACGTTTCTACCATGTTCTCGTAGATCACGTTTTGTAGCTAAACTAGCGTGATTCTGATAACTCCTGAACTCCCGGTCTAAAAATACCTGTGTTAAGCTGTTCGGGGTTGCACTTGGTGATAAGAACGGAGCACGTGACATTTAACAGTTACTTACCATATCAAGTTCTGCTGGTTCTTGCTTTGGGTAATGTGACTGTCTTTCAGAAAAACATAGGACCCAAGTTCACTGAATTTTAGATATTTTTGACTGAACAAGCAAGAACAAGCATCGCATCGACGAAGCTATTACGTATGTACCTTCGTTGTCCGCATCCAGACATCGAGTCCTTCACCAAGTCTTGATTCCACCTTATGGGATTCTACTCACGCTGTGTCTTCCGGCAAGGGGTTTCCACTCTAGAATCCTACAGCCCTATGCCGTACAGGCTATCTAAGTATAGAATTACGAAAGGAGGTCCAAAAGTTCGCGGAATATTTTCCTTTTAATACCTTATCTTCTTTAAAGGAAAATATTCAACTAACTTGTGGACCTCCCAATGTAGGTACATATGTCCTTGATTCTTCGGCCGAACAGGTGTTTAAGCATTTTATTTATTAGTGCTGAAAACGCACAAGGAGGTTCATTACCAATGCATAATCCATACAGACCTCGTAATTTATCGCCTAAGTGTGAAGTGTCTGAAGGGGCGTGCTTCTGCATTGATTTTAAGTGTTCCAAGTGTGCCGAACTGACTAAACGGCATGTGCATACATTAGTGTTCCTACATTTGCTGCGATTTGTTGTTTATCTCGTGACTCATGAGCTCGAAGCTCATGGAACTTTAACCCACGTAAGACCCTCCAAAGGCTTTAAACTCAGCTCAACTCTTAGCTCAAGGCGAAGATGTTATGTTTTCAGGAAGAAATAAATATCTGCTTGTTTAACCCCTTGAGTGCTCGAAACGTGGATTCACGCAAGACAAAATGACCATTTAATTGTTTCGGTAATTACGGCATTTACGGCATTTACCCGGTTAAGAAAGCTACAAAAAAAAAAAAAACTAATTTCAATTTTGATTGTAATTCATAGTAGATACCGGAGATTTGTTTATTACTGATTTAATGCAAACTAATTATCTAGAGCTACAGATATAAATTGGTCATGATTTTTTGTTAAACCATCTTTTTCACAGCGATTCTAAACCCTATCGAGTAATAAGAATTTAGGTTCCACCTTTAGACAAACGATTCAGATTAAGATTTAAGGTCAGGCTATAAAGTTCAATAAAAGTCCAATTGGAATCCGTCCTGCCTATAACGTGACAGGCATACAAAATATCTTCTTATATTCGTGTTCTTCCTTGCTGAAGGTCGTGCTCGTCCTGAAAAGCTTCGACGGATTTTCTGACGACTCTCTTCGGTTCTTCTCAGGGAAGTGGTCACAATGAGTCCTTATTATCGGCTTGTTTTGATCTGATCAGTGTATAGCTGAACAGCCGCACGGTCTTTTTCCGTCCACTTTTCTTACTATAACCAGTTTTTTCAGATTATTAGATTTTCGGCTATAATTATGACTTAAGTAACTTCATCGTTCGTTGATGGTGATCGTCGTCGTCGTGGCCTTTTGCAGTTTTACAAAATATAGATACTATACTATTTTATATACTTTGATGCTGATGAAAATGTTAGAAAGTCTTTCTCGAACCGCAAACATAATGTGTGGTCTGTCACTCTAGTTCAAGGAGAGTGATAATATGATTCAAGATCGCGACCTATGTATCTTTGATTTTAACTGTCACGTTTTACTGCGCATGATTGTATGTCTGTAATTTCTTATATGAGAAAAATCTTTTTTACAAAAAATTGCTACCGACTTCCAAATAAGAAAATTACAAAGACATAAATAACTTTATTTTTGGAAGTCGGTGTCTTTCGTTGGTACCATTTTTTGCGTTATGGACACCGACTGCCAAAAATAAAGTTATTTATCTCTTTGTAGTTTTCTTATTTGGAAGTCGGTAGTATTTTTTTGTACAAAAGTTTTTTTATTTTTCACTTTTTAGTTGTACCTACCTATAGGCAATATATTTATTTACATATGTACATTATTATTTACAAACTAATATTAGAACTAAAATAAGAATAAACATATGTACAAGGCAAGTTGTTTAGTAATTTTCTTATAACGCCAGAATAGATTAGTTAGAGTAAGAGGGTAATGGCGTGATGTTATGTTATAAAATGGTATAAACAGACATGCAATTGCAGCAGTCCCTAAAGATTTGCCGTTATTTATTGAAGAGTTCTGTTGTATATCTTCGAAGTTCTTCATAAGATCTTCACTTTATTAAAATGGGGCCAATTTCGGAACATACTCTTTCAAACAAAAAAAGAATTTTCAAAATCGGTCCACAATTGACGGAGATATCGGTGAACATATATAAAAAAAAAAAAAAAACATACAAGAAGTCGAACATAGAACCTCCTCCTTTTTCGAAAGTCGGTTAAAATTAATATCATAAAATGCAGTTGCCTATGAAAATCTGCAGTTTGAGTAACTGAAACTTACGTGAAAAACGTGTTTATTCATGTTTCTTAAAATTGTAATGAATTGCTCATTGGAAAATTCAGTTTTAGAAGCTTATTTTGTAATATGAGATAAGTTATAATAAAGAAGTAGCTATTTCCTCTTGGTCGCAAAACTTGATTACGTGTTTTACACATTCTAGAATGCTCTAAAAAGATTTACTAAATAAGGCAACCAGCTTCGACCACATCATCACTTACCATCAGGTGAGATAGTGGCCAAGTGCAAGTCGGACTTGCGCACGAAGGGTTCCGTAACATTATTGCAATAAAAACGGCAAAAAAAAAACACGTTTGTAGTATGGTAGCTACACTTAAATATTTTCTTATTCTGTTTTTAGTATTTGTTGTTATAGCGGCAACAGAAATACATCATCTGTGAAAATTTCAACTGTCTAGTTAACACGGTTTATGAGATATAGCCTGGAGTACAGACAGACCGACAGACAGACAGACGGACAGTGGAGCCTTAGTAATAGGGTACCGATTCACCCTTTGGGTACGGAACCCTAACAAAAGGCTATGCCATGCCGGCATAGTCTCTCTTATTGTATCCAATTGTAAACATCGTATGGATACGTGAGGTTCGTATTGTACACAAATTGGTAAATTGATGCACGACTCCGATTCGCAACACATTGGGGCCCCATCCACTAACGGTCATTCCTTCTGACTTGTCCTGTTGTACAAACTGTATGGAAACGCAACGGGATAAAATAAAACCTTTAACGCCACTAATTAAACAAGAATTCTACATTATTTTCCCTGACTTTATCAGTCCAAAAGGAAAAACAATACTTCGATCACCATACACATGTTTAGTAAACCGTATATACGTTAAACTAGCTGTTGCCCGCGGCTTCGCTCCCGTGGACCACCCACAGGGCCCGTTTTCGTGATTAAAAAATAGCCTATGTCACTCAGGAATAATGTAGGTTTCTACTGGTGAAAGATTTATTTAAAACGGTCCAGTAGTTTCGGAGCCTATTCGGTACAAACAAAAAAGTTTTTCCTTTTTATAATATTGGTATAGATAATCGTATTTTAATACCGTCATTCTTTCTCGCTCTTGCAAATCCACTGGCGTCATTCCTTAAGGATTGTAGATTGCGGCAGGAATGAACGTTAGTGACTGGGGCCCTATTGGCAATTGCCTAATAGGCTAAAAGCAAGCGTGGCTGCGACCTGGGAGTATCAAGCATCATAATCATCATCATTTCAGCCAAAAGACGTCCACTGCTGGACATGGGCCTCCACCAAGCGACGCCACACTGATCGGTCCTGTGTGTCTTGCATCCACCGGAAGCATCTTACTGTGCCTTTTTACCCGACTGCCGAAGGAGGGTAATGTGTTTATCAGTCTATGAATGTATGTATGTATGTTTGTTCCTATGTGGCGATCTAAAATCCAAACGCTTTGGCCGATTTTAATGATTGTTACGTCAACCGATTAGTCTTAACCTTGCGAGTGTCACTGGCTACATTAAAATTGAAAAATGGAAAAATGGCGGCTTTTGGGCGACGTTTTGTGGAGGCCCAATTTTTTTTTCTTCCAATCCCATAGTGTGGGGTATCAACATAAAGGTTTTTAAGAAGTGATTTCAAAAATACATAACAATTATATGTTTAAAAGTACATAATTCGAAAAAAAAAAGTTACAAATAAATAAAGTTAATTCCTAAATCAAAAAACCCGACTGCTTAAGAAGCGATCTAAAAATACGTAAACAAGAAGAAAATCATGCTGTGCAGTCGGAGGATACATATTATATTCGCGAGCTGGCTGACCAAAACCAGATGTATCGGGTTTTTATAATTCATGGTATCTTAGCGACCTGTAATACCTATCTATCAATTTACCAAGAAAATAGTAAATTTATTTTCGTTTCAAGCCGAGTTATTACGAGGAAATCTTTTTTTCAGAATTGTTAGAGCTACAAGAAAACACTTGTAATATTGTCTGAGGACCTCTAAAAATAAATTGTTTGTTACGTATTTGCTTATTTATTTTATACACGTAACATAACGCCAGTATTCTCCTAAAGGATAAGCAAAGGTGTTTCGTACACCCACATTTGGGTTTTATATCTAAGTCCCATGTAATCGAGCGTACGGTTGACTGCAACAGACTCATTATTGCTGTCAACCGTGCACAAGTCCTGACTCCGGGTTCCTCTACTAGGAAAATCTTTTTGGAACAAACCAACACCAATGTGGGCGCACGGTTGGCTTAGTGGTTGAGCGATTGACTGCTGCGCTGCGTGTCGCGGGTTCGATTCCCGCATGGTACAAATATTTTTATGACCTACAAATTGTTGTTCCGGCTCTGGGTGTTTGTGTAAGTGAGTTTATGTTTGTAAACGCACCCACGATACAGGAAGAAATTCCTAGTTTGGGGCAAAGTATTTATTTGAAAAGAAAAAATATGTTCGAAACGGGAACTCAACACAGGCCCTCATGTTTATCGGTTGCTTACAGCCACTAGACCAAAGAGGTAAGGTAGATATTGCCAGGCAATCAATCAATCAATTCAATATCAATTGGAATCAATTCGACAATCAACTATGATTCATGAAATTAAAGTTTTATCAAAAAAACCTCCCTGAATATTTTTGTAGTGGAATCCATCCATCCATCCATCCATCTATGATCCTTACGTAAAGAAATACGCACATAACTTCACATTAATTGTAAATCTATGTTGTGATGACTGAAGCCACATTGTTGATGTTATTCCTCCGGAGGTGATCGGTCAAGCGTTACCGCCGTCATAGATTCATACGTGGAGATCATTATCTTGGTTATAATTAATTATATTATGTTAAGTAAACACGAGACATATATTATGACAGGAAATAAAAAAAAGATGAAACTTTTTCCAAAATAGTTTATGAGTTGTGGTGAAATTTTATTAGGTAGCTGGCTGTCCTACGCGGCTTCGCTCCCGTCAACTGGCTACCTTCCTACCCTACATACATGTTGCGTAACTTTAACCGCTTACGCAGCGCACGCAACTGAAGCTGTCAAAAAGTAATAATTTTGCCCGTTTTTGCAACATTTTTCATTTGTGCTCGGCTCCTATTGGTCGTAGCGTGATGTTATATAGCGTCCTATGGCCTAGGATATAAGGATAAATGGACTATTAAACACAAAAAGAATTTTTCAATTCCAATCAATATGTTCCTGAGATTAGCGCGTTTAAACTAACAAACAAACTCTTCAGTTTTATAATATTTGTATAGACTAGCTGTGCCCACAGCTTCACTCCCGTTAACTGAATGCATACCCTACCCTACTTACCTCCCTGCCTACCCTACTTACCTACCTACCAATTATTTTTCTAGGTTCGACATTATATGGCGGAGAATCTTACGGCATTCAGAAAATGACTTCATATGCACAACGCCATCTATCGAATATCGAGTTCAACTGTCCGTATCTGAATTGCGTGTTGTGATAATAATTACTTCTTGAACACTTTTAATTCATCTAACTTTTGATAGACTGAACCGATTGCGATGAAACCAAATTTGTTATACTTCAAGTTACGCTCAATTTTATGTATAAAAGTTATCCACATTGGTTTCGCACATTTTACGTGATGCGTGCACAAATAAACAGACAAAAATTCCAAAAATGCTGGAATTGGGTTACCCTTTATTGGTTAACCTTTAACACTCTGGCTATATTTTTTTTATATTTTCCATGTACGAAAACGACTTTTCTACAGATTTCTTATATGTATTCATGATGATATTGATAATGATTGATATTGATTGATGATGATGATAGTCCTCCAGACCGAATTTTGTCGACGGCAGCCAATCTTAGTGGTGACTAGACATCGGCGCGTGACGTTTTATAGTGCATAATTGTAAACACAGGTGCATTCTCTCTCATACTCCGATGGGAGGGCAACCCGACACAGTCTTTCAAATCCGTCGATCCCCGAGATCGAGAGAGAGACGAGATCGGAAATCCGACGATCATTCTTTTTTTATTGGATTAAGTATTTCTCAACTTGGGGAAGAGTGTAAGTCAAAAAAATCGGTTCAGCAGTTTTCAAGATATGGAACATACAACCGAACTCCTTAGCGACAAACGGCACATCATCTGCCCAACTATATTGGGGGTTGGAAGACTGGAAGCCGTCCAGTCTTACCGGATTCAGCTAAGTACCATTGTTTCACATGGAGCGACTGCCTATCTGACCTCCACAACCCAGTAACTGGGTAACACGGTACGCCTTGGCAAGACTGGTTTCAGATCTCAAGCTTCTGACTACCCGTAACGACTGTCAAAGATATTCAAATGACAGCCGGGACCAACGGCTTAACGTGCTTTCCGAGGCACGGAGGAAACTCGGCATGTTGAAATGGTCACCCATCCACGGACCGACCTCGTCAAGCGTTGCTTAACCTTTATGATCGACCCGTGCGGCTGCTGTTATTTAGCCACGAGCTCCTCACGAGCCCTAGCGACACACAGCACGAATGTGTAAATTAAGTTATACTATAGACTTTGCTCACTTATTAGTGATAGGTTACTAAAACTAAAAAGAGAGAAATAAAACCTTTTCACAAAAATAAACCGACTTCTAAAACAAAACACTAAAAAGTGCAAAAGTAACTTTCGTTTCGGAGGTCGGTTTATTTTTTGTGAAAAAGATTTTTCTTTGATAGCCTGAACAGAGACTGATGAACGCGTTGAGCGGTTGAATACTAAAATGTGAATGACTAGAGATTCAAATACCACCTAAACATATTATACTGTAGGAGAAACATAAGTACACGCATTTATATAAAAAAAAATAAGTCAACTATAGTAAAGTGCTTTCCGAGGGGTATCACACCGCTAACTTCCAAACTCCAGGCTACTACTGAGTAATACCTAATGCAAAAACCAATATCACTTTTTACCCGACCATCACCTCACTCAGCGGTCGCACTTGCAACCGAAATACCAACGAGGCAGATTTTGTTTAAGTTTCAAGAAAGTCTTATTAGGTAAGGTAGGTACAGTCACCGTCAGATATATTGTAGCAGGCAAGGTGACCAAATACTTCTAAACAACTTAAAATGTCAATAATTTCCATACACTACAAGTTACCATTAATATCTGAACATTCATTACTTCATTAATATCTGAGCAGATGCTTGTAAAAAAAATCTATACACACAACTAACCAAAAAAAGGCGAACATTTACAACGTCAAGTGTATCTACGCAGACGACGAAGACAAACACTGAGCTAACATAATTCGTTACTGCGTGATCTATAGGACGAACCAATAATATTATTATTTACAATAATTTTTAATTTCATTACAAAGCCAAGATCAATTTTCATCCAATAGTTGACAATTGGGCTCGGCGCTACTTTTATAACAGCGGCAGAAGTGCACGACAGCCACCGGCGGCGGCGTTCGGCAGGCGCCACGTTTTATAGCTGTATAGATCAGAATGTTAATCACAGATAGTAGGATGTCCGATGGGAAAGTAAAGATATCCATTGAGTCAACGTCGTCGTGTTCCATGGTGACGCGTGAGATACGTGGTCGCCTAACGCCTAACTGCGCGGGGGTGAAACAGCGAGACAGTGGCAGGTGCTTGTGAGGCCCGCAGCGACCAAAGTGGCAAGTCACGGACACTGCTGTAGCGAGTGGCCGGAAAGCGGAAAAGTGTGTTGTGCTGTCGCTGGCCACCGGTGGTAGTTTTCGGTAGGCCGTTTGCGCCGAGCCTATCATATCAAGGGGGTGACCATATAAGCTCTTAGAGCAAGGTTATTTTGTTTTGAGTATGCGTAAGGGACAATTCATCTGTCACTTTTTTATAGTCGAATCATGATATTTTTGACACGTCATGGTACGGGGGCAGTTTTATCCTATACAAATGGATTTCCATACAATTCTTATTTCCTTCTCATCGTATTTAGACCGCGATACACTTAACGTTGTAAGTGTTCAGATATTTTTGGTTAGTTGTGTGTATAGTAATTATTATTCAGAAGTATTTAGTCACCTTGCCTCCTACAATATATCTGACGGTCTGTCTGTCCGTATGTCCGTCCGTCCGTCCGTCCGTCCATCCGTCCGTCTGTCCGTCTTTCCGTCCGTCTGTCTGTCTGTCTGTCTGTCTGTATCTCATGAACCGGGATAGCTAGGCAGGTGAAATAATCACAGATGATGTATTTCTGTTGCCGCTATAACAACAAATACTAAAAACAGAATAAAATAAATATTTAAGTGGGGCTCCCATACAAATAACAAGATTTTTTTTGCCGTTTTTTGTGATAACGGTACGGAACCCTTCGTGCGTAAGCAGACTCGCACTTGGGCGGTTTTTATTAATATCTTTTTAGTTTTATAGCCAGAGGGCTTCTTATAACAATTCCAACAAGCCTAAACGCGACTAGGATACATTGTTTTATTACAGAATTCCGTTACCTACCTTCCCTTTATTACCAGAGCAGTTCGATGGTACCATTTTCATAAGAACAATATTTTTATATATTTTTTAAAACGTTGTTCCCTACTAGGAATTTCTTCCTGTAACATGGGTGCGTTTACAAACATTTCAAATCACGTACACAAGACACCCAGATTCAGAACAATTATCTGTAGACCATACAAATATAATTTAGGGGATGTGCTATGTCTCGTAACGCACTTGAATGTCAGACGGGGTTTGGGCTCCCGCAGTTAACGTGTTATACGCAAAGGTGGATTTTAAAGGCTCTTTTTATATCTTATTTCTGAAACAAACTCCTCGTTGTTGAATCCTGAGAAAATAACATTAGATGGCTGATAGGATTCCGGTTCTGCGCTTAGCACTAGACTAGGTTTTGACTTGATTTCCTACATACTCGTAGTAGCATTAACGAGTAGTCTTTTCAAGCTGATCGGAAGTAATTATCCAAGTAGGTACATCAAAGAATACCTGTGGTAGATTGCAATAAAAATTGGAAGGAGTACCTATAGACATCTAGGTAGTTAGGTACTCCAAGATATTATGTAGTTCCTGAAGTTAAATTGGCTATTGGTACAATCATCCTCTTTGTTCAGCGACATGATGGTGTATCTTTCTTTCACACTCTTTAACTGATAGGCTCTATCACTAAAGTACGATAGCTTGATGATGACGTAAAATAGTGGTGTGTAACCGGAATACATAACAAGTAATGAATATTTAAAGAGTCATTTCACAGAAGCAGAACCGTAACACTGTATTAATTTCTTTATAACCATTGGGTTATAGACACGGAGGTCATTAGACCTCCATGTCTATAGGCACTTTAGCTCATGGTAACCCTACCATGAGCTCTTAGAGCAAGGTTATGCCATCGTGCGTAAGGGTCAGACTCAAGGTAGGGCCTCTGGTTGGTATAGTCGAAAACGATAGTCAAAATGTATAGGATTTTCACAAGATTTTACGAAATCGCTTGTCAATCTCATATATTTTTGCCTTTTGACAATTGCCACGCTTTTGATGATATAATGTCACTTGTCTAGAGCCTCTGGTCAGATGAAGCTGCAGAACACTGTGTGGTTTTTTCAGTTAGGTACAGTCTGACAGACCCCTTCGCCTGCCCCGGTGTGGACGCGTTAAAAAAGTTTCTTTACTACAACATTCAACATAGGAATCTCAGGTATCTCATCTACAAGCAGTGTACCTAAAAGCCTAGAGAGTAATCTATAAGTTCTACTACTACCTATGTTTCCATGCATGATTATTTTACCGGTGTTGGTCTAACTAAAATAACAAAAAAGGTTTCTCCATCTTTAAAAAATCATTTCTATGTCAAATCTGGTTGATTCAATATTGGCCACTTAAAAAAATAAAAGATAGAACAACTTTTATGGCATTTACATTTTTATTGATAAATCGGCCAGTGTGCCTGTTTTAGACCCGCAATGAAGTTTGCATTTGTTCCTAACTGGCTGAATAACTAAAGGATAAAGGCAAAATTAAATGGTACCTATCTAGCAACAGTACGCTTAGCAACGATTTTATTCCTTAGGCCCAATAACTCCATTGTATTTTACAAAATTATTTTCTATATAGTTTATCTAGTGTGTAGAATCTAAACTATTCCGTATTCACGGTAAATGTAAAGTGTCAATGTTTGCTTTAACGTTTACAAGCTCATCATTGAATATTTGGCAATAATCAATACGGATTTAGAAAAGGATTCTGCACTGAAGACGCTGTACAAAATCTCGTAAACAGTGTTGTTTCTAATTTTGATAAAATGCTATGGGTTCTTTCTGGACTTATGTAAAACATTTGACTCAGTTTCTGTCCCCACACTGCTTCTGAAGATGGAAAACATTGGAAAACGTGGCCTTGCGTTAAAAATGTTCACAGATTTCTTGTCTGGAAGAACTCAGAGTGTACAGATCAATTCCGTTGTCAGCGAAGATGAATGTATCCATTTTGGGGTGCCACAAGGGAGTATATTAGGACCTACCTTGTTTCATAATTATATAAATGATTTGTGCAAATTGTCTATCACCAACTGTGATATATTCACCTACGCTAACGACACAGCGTTTATTGTGTATGATGTTAACTGGGACAAGGCCAAACAAAGAACGGAACACGCTCTCCGCATTGTGATGGAGTGGCAGCAAATCGTAAACAAATCTTAACTCTCAATATTGAAAAAACCAAACTCTTACGAATTTCCTTGCCAAATTCCATTCCTTTACCTACAGAGTCAAGTTTATTAAAAGCCCATTCCTGTTCAGAGTGTGATACCAGCTGTAGTTGTCTTACACTCTCCTTAGTTTCGAGTATCAAATACCTAGGGGTGTAGATTAATGAAAAACTAACCCCCCGCAGCCACATCGAGGCATTATGTACACGCACAAGGAAGCTCATCTATATATTTAAAGAGTTGAGACATTCAGCTGACCCTGTAACTTTGTCATTGGTCTACCAGAGTCTATGTGCATCAATAATCACCTACTGTATTACAGTATGGGAAGGCTACAAAAACTAATAAAAATAAAAATCTACTAATAAAAATCTTATAATTCAAATCGATTGTGGTCAAAGGGCGATTCTTAAAGTTATGCATTTTAAGCGTAGAGTGCTCACTGTACAACAACTCTTCATTTTGCGTGTAGTCTTACGCCGTCACTCCACCCTACCTCTAGACTCAAACATCTAAGACGTCGAGGTCATCTGATCTGTGACACCGTCCAATGTCGTTCCCCATTCGCTAGCCACCATTACATGGTCCTAAGCGCTTGTCTTTATAATAAAGTACATCGGCTAATTGATATTGGTACATGGACCAAGTTTGCGCTGAAAGCAAAGCTAACAAATTGGTTGCAGAATTTGTCTTACGGCGATGCGGAGGATAGACTTGCGGTCGGGGGTGATCGTCGGAGTATCGGATATATTTTGTAATATTATAGGTACCTATACAGTAAACGATTTTGCAAATGGCATGCATTAATAGTATGTACTTCCTGTACATACATAAAATAATAAATATTAATGAGCAGGATGTGTGTCTCATTGGTTTTGGTGGTACTGGTCTTGGAGACTATTCCTGCAATTATGCAAATATCAAGGTACATGTAATCAATTGGTTTAATAAAGCAATATGTTGTTAACAAATACAATATCATTATGGAAATTACTGAGTCACTAACGTTTAAGTTATAATATTCAATGGTTACGAGGAACTTTGACTCCCGTGATACAAGTACAATTTTACGTAGTTTAGAAGCCATCTGTTCAACCTGATTCTGACCACCTTTTGTACAAATGTTAAGTATATAATTAACATTGTGTTATTGTTTTGTACGATAAATTTATTTTCGTTTTGTTTTTTTTTTGTTGTTGTTTTTATCATCATGACTAATATATTTAAATTAAATAATCACCATGTATAACATACATGCTTCTGTAAGTATTATGACTGTATTCTTTTAGAGGTTTTCTAAACTCTAAAAGCAACATATTGTCTAATTCTAATAATAAAAGTATAAAACGCTATGCGATCACAAATCGTTACAGTGATAACAGCGCCATCGTACTACAGGAAACTGAATTAAACAATGAGATTCTTCGTCGACGTACCGCGCGTTTTGTGTTTAGTAACTTTTCAGCACACGCCTCAGTTGTTCAGAAAATCGCCACTAGATGTCTACGAAATTTCGTTAATAAGCCTTTTTTCATCAATTTTTAGTCTGACAATGGTCTTATCAATTCTTTAAATAATTTGACTATTTGCGACGCTAACAATTGATGCAGCAACGCATTTTACCGAAAATTTAAACCATTGGTTAATATGGTTATTATGCTAACCAATGATTGCAAATTTTGGTAACACACAATTTTTCTTCAGGTGTTAGCCTCACTAATGGTCAAATAAGTAAGAGAGTTAATTGTTCGACTATTTTTTAGACTAACAACTGATAAATAAACGCGTTTTTCCGAAATTTGAAGCCATTGGTTAGCATATTAACCATTAGTTGAGTCAACTACTGATAAAAAAACTTGGCCCAGCCAGGTTACCTTTGCCAGGTTACCAGGTTAGGTTGATTCTAATTGAAGGGATCGAGTTTTAGCCTACTCAGTAGGTATTTCTAGTAGCCGACTTAGTATTTCCAGGCGCCAATTTCAGTGTTTAATTCGATATCTTATTTTTTGTCAATCTAGATTAGGGTAGACTGGGTACGGTTGTGACAATTTTCATTTGACGGCCCATAATTTTTTTAGTGTGGTAGTTAGATGTATAAAAGATGTTTTTTACTGTGAATAGTACATTTGACTACGTATAAATATTAAAATAGTATTGCTAAGCATTGTGGTTAACTCGTAGGAGCAAGTTAGAAAAAAAAGAGAGAATGTCACAACTGACCACATCCCAAGGGCGGTTGTGACAGAGGTTGGGGTCAGTAGTGACAAGTTCAAAATACACCAAAATTGACATCAATCACTTTTATTTCAAATAACATCTTGAAAAATACGTTTAGGTTTTCATTTAAAATAAGATTTAATGTTTATAAGTAATATAGCACTGTAGCATCTATAGCTATTATTAGAAATAAAACAGTATATCTTAATAAAACAGTCTGGTTGCTTAAAACGTGTTCCAATCGATCCTACAGGCCCGTCTCTAACAAAATTATCATGATGATGAACCCGAGGAAATATAAATAAAAGAAGGAATAGAATTGCCTAAGGCATTTACTGCAAATGTAACTGTGACCAATGTGCCTCGTTCAGCTGAAGTAAGAGCTTCCACTTGCCGCATGCCACATTGACGTATGCCACGTTGTCGTTAAACTTCTATTCATATTTTCCTCTTTCCATGTTCCTGAAGTGTTTCCTTGGCTTCTAAAAATAAAAATAAACATTTTAATTTTGTCACAACTGTACCCAAAAAAAATGTCACAACCGTACCCAAAGCAATCCTTCGCAAAAAAACTTTCACTATGGCAATATAAAATAAAGTACGTACAAAGTAAGCACTGCTTTTTAACCACTAATATTTAAGTTAAAACAAAATAAAACACTGATTACGGTATCTGTACACATATATCAACACACATAAAAATAAATCGAACAAAAATACTTACTTTTGCCTGTCAAAAGTAAAGAGCCTCTCTGCCAACGTCAACGTCGCGCGTTGGCTAACGCAACAATGTCAAACACGTTTAAACTCGCATGCCGATCCCATCTCCCCTTACACTAGTCTCCGTATTCCTTATAGTTTCGCTAATATTACGATTGTCACAACCGTAACCTGGCACAAACGTACCCAGTCTACATTACAAAAACAAACTTTAACCTAGCTACTGTTATGTACACGTCAATGAAAGGCAGAGATCTGGTATCAACTGTTTTATTAAAAACTAGAAACAACCTACATATATTTATTATCAAAGTACCGACTTAACACTTCCCCCTATATCTCACTAATATTATAAAGGCGAAAGTCTGTGAGTGTGTTTGTATGTTTGTTACTTCTTCACGCTCAAACTGCTGGACGGATCTGAATGAAATTTGGCACTGGGATAGACATTAGTCTGGAATAGCACATAGGATTTTTATCCCACGAATATGTTCTCGCGGGATATTTTTCGTCTATCACGCGGGCGAAGCCGCTGGCAGAAGCTAGTTCTGTATAATCTAACGTAAACAAACGAAATACATTACTAAATCTTTAATTTAACAAATATAATACAATGTGAAAGGAAAAACAGTTAGCTCCACTAATCATGGTTATTGATACAGTAACTAGTGTAAGCAGAGCGCCTGCCATCTCATAGAGTTATAATTCTAATCAGAGCATCACGCCACTTTTTAACCGACTTTCGAAAAAGGAGGAGGTTCTATGTTCGACTTCTTGTATGTTTTTTTTTTTTTATGTATGTTCACCGATATCTCCGTCAATTGTGGACCGATTTTGAAAATTTTTTTGAAAGAGTACGTTCCGAAATTGGTTCCATTTTAATTTGGTGAAGATCTGATGAAGAACTTCGAAGATATACAACAGAACTCTTCAATAAATAACGGCAAATCTCTCGGGACTGCTGCAATCGCATGTCTGTTTATTGTTTATACCATTCCATAACATAACATCACGCCAGTATGCTCTTAAATGGTAAGCAGATCTCTCATTTGATCGGTTTTGTTCAAGTTTCATGATATTCGGGTAATCTATTCTGGCGTATTAGGCAACTTACTAAACTACAACTAAAAAGTGAAAAATAAAAAAACTTTAAAAAAAAAACTACCGACTTCCAAATAAGAAAACAACAAAGTGAAAAATAACTTTATTTTTGGAAGCCGGTGTCCATAACGCAAAAAAATGGTGCCTACGAAAGACACCGACTTCCAAAAATAAAGTTATTTTTCACTTTGTAGTTTTCTTATTTGGAAGTCAGCAGTATTTTTCTCTTTTGATTTTTCTGCTTTTGATTCATTTTTAGTAACTTAAATAAGAAAATCAAATTATAAAAATGTCTTCTTAGAGTGGTCTGAAGGGAGGCCGGAAGATACCAGAAAAAGTTATATGCTTTAAGTGCAAGAAGGCAGTCAACATTAAAAAAACAGCTTGATGTTCAGTGTGTACTAACCGATATGAACCGGCTTGTGATGGTTTTCCGGAACAAACCTACCGTCTAATGAACCAGGAATCCAGGAAAAAACCAGCGATGTAAAGCATGCATTAAAAGTAAAAAAGCTGCAACTATCAACCATGTAGCTGATGTATCAAATATTACAACAAGAAAACGAGCAAATCTAAACCTGAACAGCCCATCACCAGGACCTAATGACAGCTTCCAGGAAAATAAACAGCCCGTAACAGTGAAACCTGCCGTCCAGGGAACTTCTGATATCTTGGATTCGCACATACTGTCTGAATATGAAACTTCAGATGAACCTTTTGATGCACCTAACATACTATCTATCATAGTGTAGACGGCAGAATATCTGAAATATCAGAAACATTAAGAGTTTTAGAAATGAAAAACGCCTTAAAGGAACTCACGCTTAGGCTGAATAGTGCAGAAAATGAGCTAGAAAACACTATATTAGAAAATAGCAACCTCCACCAAGAAATAAATAAATTAACAGCTGAGACAAAAATGCTAAAATCACTTTGTTATTCCCCAGTTACCTTTGAAAATAGCCCAGCCATCAAAGATAAGAGAAAAAGACTCCCTACTACCTCAACACACGCGTTCTACACTTTGTACTTCATTGCAAAATAAGTCGAATGTCCACTGTGAAAAGAGTAATAAAATAATATGTCTTCAACAAAAATCACGGATCGTAAATAAATATATAAATAAATTTTATTCATCCAAAATTATAAAAGTTTTACAAGTAACAACATTTTCATATATGTTAGTGAGATAAATGTACAGTCATTTTAATTTAAGACAACGACTCCCAAACTAATCTAACCAACTATCTTGGGTAGTCAATCTCTGGTATCAAAAATTTACGCAGTAACGCCTACTTACACCGAAGAGCAAAAACATGAACCGACGAGTAGATTATTTATCTTTGGCTCTTAGCGATGAGTCGGTCTAGCAGCAGCCATGATATACGCAAGACAAAGTGCTAGGTATGGAAAGTATAGGATTATCGAAAATACGAAACCAAATGCACTCAGTAATCAAATAATAATGAGCTGCCATTATGCTAAGTTGAATATCGTTCGTGTCAAGCCAAGGTCAAGCAAAAAAGGAACTGGCGACGTAGCAGCTGTGGCACGAACCATTTGGAGCCACTTTTGTCATCTTAATAACTCAAAATCTATTTAACATAAACACATAAAATATGGTTTATGTATTATAATCACTAATATGAACTATAAACAAAAATTTCATAAATGTAGCTCTAACGGTTATTTAGATATTAACGTCCAAAATCGTAATTTTTATCAAAACTCTAACCCATTTCCAGATGACCTATTTTTTTTTTTGTTTTTTTGCTTGGAGAAATGCTCATGCATACTGCACTACTACGGGGAGATAGTGCAGTTATGTGGGACTCTAACCCACTAAAACTCCACGGTGTCCTCCAGTGCCGCTTATGGCGGGAACACGGGCTCGCGTTAGCACTCACCGCGAACCCGCCGCGGCTGTCCGTCACCGGACCCTCCTCGGGGGAATACCCCCCATCACCGGCGCACCAGAACACACTGTACGCCGTGACCACCCCAGGGACCAATTCAGCACAAGAAAGTTCAAATTTGGCATCCAGATAAGTAATTGAGATTGACACAGGAATAAATCTGAAACTAGTAATGTTTTATCATTTTATTATAATTTTTAATAAGATGATTATATTAGGAACACTTACCTAAAGTATCTGTAATTTAAGAATCAGCAATCAAAATTGATGACAACAGTTTTTATGTGGATTTTAAGGTCATCACGTGAACATATAACGAGTGGAATACCACCCTTAATTCTAGAATGAGACAAGAACAAGTTTCAGATTTTAAGTAATGTATATGTTAATTAACAGGGAACAATTCCATATTTTAAGTAATGTATATGTTAATTAACAGGGAACAATTCCATATTTGCTTAGCATATGCTATTGCTATCCACAAATCGCAAGGCCTTAGCCTTGACAGTGCTCATCTCGACACAGGCTCCTCTATATTCAGTAAAGGGCAGACTTACGTAGGACTCTCCAGATTTAAAACCTTAGATGGAGTACATTTTATCAATTTAGATCCAAGTCAAATCAAGGCACAAGACTCTACAATAGAGCTCCTATTGTAGAGCACAACTGCCTGCGCACGTTATACCGCCCCGACTTGGCCAAATTAAGAATAAACAGAAACCGCGTAAAAAAAGATCCGGGTTCAGGTACTGAATGGGCAATTCACTCGAACATTGCAAATGTACAAGAAAATATAGAAAACAACACAAAAATAACAATTATACCCCGTACAAGTAGGAAAATACAGTAGATTAACAAAAACCATTTGGTATTAATTTTATTATGAATTAGTACTTATCTACTAATAATTTCTGTACAAAAAGTAATGATATCCCATCAGAAACATAAATGTGAAAAAGGGAGCCAAGTTCAATACTAAGAATATGCGCGGTTGTTGATAACGCCGACAAAAGAGTTGAGATCTAAATGGCTGCCAAATACTGTATCCTGAAATTTATTAACAAGAACATAAAACATTTTAAAATAAATTCAAAAACACAAATTCATGCTTTTTCTGCTACAACAGTATTTGCTGTTTGAAATATAACTTCTTAAATTTCAATAGTCTTAGTATTGAACTTCGCTCCCTTTTTCAAATTTATGTTTTTGATGGGATCTGTTTTACAAAAAGTTATGGTCCGGTACTCATTAGTTTCTTCTTTTTACACGTCTATATTTTTCTTACTAAGAAAACTGTACTGTTTGATGGGGAATTTTAGGTGACTCTTCAAGGAAACTCCAAAAATGCTGATATTTAGTCAAACATGTATTGTTTCGATGACGAACAAAAATGGAAGGGGCTTAAAGACAAGCAAGTACTAAAATCCTTACATCTAATTACAACTAATTAACTCGCAACGTTGATTTGATCATTCTAAACGAGCAGGCGTATCTAGGCTCGAATATGCCCCCGGACGTTGGAAGCAGCAGAGGCGCTTTCAACCAGACGCAGAATCAACGGGCAGTGGCCAAATCCTGTTAAAGGCTCTTTGACGACTCCAGCGGATGTTTTGACGTCCGCTACATGAACAATTCCATCTGACCCTGGATGGACGGCGACGACTCTTTCCAATCTCCATTTAAGAGGAGGAAGGTGGTCCTCTTTTATGATGACTAAAGAACTTTAGCGTGTCTTTGCAGGTATGCCACTTGGTCCTTTGCTGCAGCTCGGACTCTAACTCCTTACTCCAACGAGCCCAAAAACGCTGTCGTAGCTGCTCAATCCGTTGGAACCGAGGTGATGAAGCAGTGGAGTGGTTCTGTAGATCTCGCTTCGGAAGTGACGTTAGCGGCCGGCCAACAATAAAATGACCTGGAGTCAGTGGGTGCAATGAGCTGGATCAGGTGATAATAGCGTCAGTGGACGTGAATTGAGTATCGCCTCAATCTGGACTAATGTGGTGTTAAGCTCTTCAAAAGTCAATTTACAATTTCCCAACACTCGCCTGAGATGGTAATTTGTTGACTTAACACCCGCTTACCAGAGTCCGCCAAAATGAGGAGTATACGCATCAGCGTATAAAATGGAATTTAATTCCATTATTAGCCAGTTGCTCGCCCAAGGAATCGCAATTAGACTTGAATTAGACTTGAATTAGACGTAAGAGGTACCACTGTTGGAGTAGATGTCACTGGGTTCTCACCGTCGCGAGATGAATCTAGATAAAGCTAGTAAATGTTTATTGCTGGTTAAGTCACACACCAGCTCTAAATGAATAAATAGCATTAGTGGTGAAGCACACAAAGACGAGCTATGTACACTTTTACTAGCCTGCATCCCCGGCATTGCCTACTAGCAGCCATGATGGGACCCGCATAGTCCACACCAGTGCTTTCAAAGGGATAACCGCCTCGAAGGAGACTAGTTCTCGTGGATCACGCTCGTGAGTGGACGTGTGAGTGAGACGCTGTACTTAAGAGGGTACTCTGTTGGGCCTTTCTCCATACAAAAACATTCTGCTATTTTCTTCATGGATAATGCCTCCAGAGCAATGATTTTTTTCCCATAAAATCAAGGTCTAATTAATACGTGCCCCTATCATTTTGTTTTTTCGAAAACATAATCACTAAAAGAAATATGACAATCCAAAAACCCGAAAAAATGCCCGTTTTTACCGCCATGTTCAGACGACTTTCAGACAAGATTGATAACTTTTTAACAAAAAAGAAAATAATAGCAGCATAGATATACTTTTCCTCTAAATTTTGATATATCAAGAGAAGATTTTTTAAGATCAGGCCAGTTTTGAAGAAGAAAACAGCAGAATACAAAACGCCTTTTGGTCAAGGTTTTTGTAGGTAAAATCAGCCTGAGCTGCAGTTGTCCCTTTCGCAATTTACGGGTGGAGGTTGGAGGTGAGAGAGGGTAAGGCTTACACGTACACTAATAGGGAAGTAGCAGTTGTCGATATTTTTATCGATACTCTAGTGATATACACAGATGTCGATATTTACACTATACAATGATTTTATTTAATAAATCGTGTGATTGTGAGTATTATTTATTATTGTTGAAGGCACTTGTCGAATGATTAACTTAGGCATGCATGAGATTTAGGGAATGGATTGCGCATAATGGCGCTCTACCATTTCCTCCAGGGCAATATCAACCACTCTGCCAGAGCTCAGGATCTCTTGCTCCAGAGCATGGCAGAGTGGTCGATTCACGTGGCTGTGATCGCCGAGCCGTATTTCGTCCCACCCAGAGATAACTGGGTTGGAGACCTCGACGGTTTGGTGGCCATTATTGGCGGGGCTCTTGTCAGCCCGTCCCGAGGTCGCGGCTGGGTGGCCGCCCTCGCGGACGGCGTTGGCATAGTTGGTGCGTATTTTTCGCCCAACAAGAGTCTCGCCGACTTCGAGAGTTTCCTTGTCGAGTTGGGCGCCGTCGTAGGCCGACTCCACCCTCGCCCTGTGCTGTTGCTAGGGGATCTCAACGCAAAGTCTTCGGCGTGGGGATCTCCGGTAACCGATGCTAGGGGTGAGGTGCTGGAGGAGTGGTCAGTTACCACCGGCCTGGTCATCTTAAACCGGGGTTCGGTTTACACATGCGTGCGACAGCGGGGCGGGTCAGTTGTGGACGTCTCGTTCGCTAGCCCTGCTGTCGCGAGCCGTGTCCGCGACTAGCATGTCGCCGTGGAGGTGGAGACGTTATCGGATCACCGATATATTCGTTTCGACGTCTCCACCCAGACTGCCGGCGGCCGCGGTACTCCGGGCCCGCGGACGGACGGCCCGCGCTGGGCGCGCAAGCGCATCGACAGGGAACTTCTCGAGGAGGCCACTATTGTTCAGGCCTGGATCCGGGAGTCGGCAACAACCGGACCCGTCGACGTCGAACAGGAGGCGCTGTGGTTCCGCGGGGCGATGACGCAAATCAGCGATGCATCCATGCCCCGAGTCCACGCGCAGTCAACGAGGCGCCAGGTGTACTGGTGGTCCGCCGATATCGCACAGTTGCGTGTCGCGTGCGTAGCGGCCAGACGCCAGTACACCCGATACCGGAGGAGACGTCGTCGGGTCCCTGACGAAGAAGCCGCGCGGTATGAGGTGTACCGCGCGGCGACGCAGACTCTGCGGCTGGCCATCGGCGAGGCGAAGAAGCGAGCCAGGGAGGAGATGTTGGAGACTCTAGACGGGGATCCTTGGGGGCGCCCTTATCGAGCGGTTCGAGGGAAACTTCGAGCCGCCGCACCTCCACTTACGGAGAGTCTCCAACCCGAGCTGCTGGAGGAGGTAGTCACAGTCCTCTTCCCGGCGAGAGCGGAGCATATCCCGCCACCGATGGCTTTGCCCACGGCCGCAGAGTCTACAGAAGAGGACGCCATCAGCGTCCCAGGGGTGACACAGGCAGAGATGGGGGCGGCCGTGATGCGGCTCCGGGCCAAAAACGTGGCTCCGGGGCCCGACGGAATCCACGGCCATGTGCTAGCCCTCGCTCTGAAGGAGCTAGAGCCCTGGCTGAGAGGACTCTTCACAGCGTGTCTTGAGCGGGGCCAGTTTCCCACTCTGTGGAAATCTGGTCGTCTGGTCCTGCTCAGGAAGGCGGGGCGTCCTGCGGACTCGCCGTCCGCTTACCGGCCCATAGTGCTGCTAGACGAGGTGGGCAAGCTGTTCGAGCGGATAATCGCTTCCCGCCTCGTCAGCCACTTGTACAGAGAGGGGCCGGACCTGGACGAAAGCCAATTTGGCTTTCGGCATGGGCGCTCCACCATCCACGCGATATCGCAGGTGAGAGTCCTGGTGGAGGAAGCGGTGTCCCGGGGTGGGGTGATGTTGGCGGTGTCCTTGGACATCTCCAACGCCTTCAACACCCTACCCTGGAGTTGTGTTCGGGAGGCACTGCGGTATCATCGAGTGCCTCCCTACCTCCGCCGCATCGTCGGGGCTTATTTGGCGGAGAGGTGTGTCACCTATGTGGGACGTGATGGCGTCGAAAACCAGCACCGCATGTCGTGCGGTGTTCCACAGGGCTCGGTCTTGGGCCCGCCCCTGTGGAACATCGGGTACGACTGGGTGCTGAGGGGCGAACTCCAACCGGGCGTAGACCTGACGTGTTACGCGGACGATACGCTGGTCACCGCCCGGGGGAGTTCGTACAGGGAGGCAGCGTTGCTGGCGACGGCTGCGGTCTCACAGGTGGTGAGCCGCATACGGCGCCTTGGCCTGGAGGTGGCCCTCAACAAGTCGGAGGCCATGGTCTTTCATGGCCCCCGGCGGGCGCCACCGCCCGATTCCCATATCGTCGTCGGGGGGGCTCGAATCGCTGTCGAGTCTACCATGAAGTACCTAGGATTGGTGCTCGACAGCCGATGGGATTTCGGCCCCCACTTCCGGCGGCTGGCGCCCAAGTTGTTGGGCGCGGCTGGGGCGCTGTCAACGCTGCTTCCCAATCTGGGGGGACCGAGCGCCGCCTGTAGGCGGCTCTACGAAGGGATCGTGCGATCGATGGCCCTGTATGGGGCCCCGATCTGGGCGGCTGACCTGACGGCCGGCAGCATCGCTGTTCTTCGAAAGCCGCAGAGAGCGATGGCCGTCAGAGTCATCAGGGGGTATCGCACGATCTCCTACGAGGCGGCTTGTGCATTGGCCGGATCCCCGCCCTGGGACCTGGAGGCGAAGGTACTCGCGTCACTGTATCGGTGGCGCGAGGAAGCGCGGGCGCGGGGCGAAGGGCTGATGCAGCGACAAATGGAGTTGCGTCAGTCTCAGCTTCGCGAGGTCCTGGTGGCGGAATGGCGGGACAGGCTTTCACGCCCTACCACCGGCCTCATTACCATCGAGGCGGTTCGGCCAGTGCTCGAGCGCTGGCTCGGGAGGAGGCACGGCTCTCTGTCGTTTCGGGTGACGCAGGTGCTCTCGGGGCATGGTTGCTTCGGGAAGTACCTGTGTCGCATAAACAGGGAGCCGGACGCCCGGTGTCACCACTGCGTCGACTGCCGGGAGGACACGGCGTGGCATACGCTGGCAGAGTGTGCCGCTTGGGAGGAGCCACGCCGTGCCCTCATCTCAGAAGTAGGCAGTGACCTGTCGCTGCCAGCCGTAGTCGAGTCTATGGTCGGCAGCGAGGAGTCCTGGGACGCGGTGGTATCCTTCTGCGAAACAGTCGTTTCGCAGAAGGAGGCTGCGGAGAGGGAGAGGGAGATATCATCCGCTAACCCGATCCGCAGCAGACGCGCTGGGCGTTGGCGGAGGGCGGACAACGCCCTCTTCCAGCCCCCCTAAATGGGTCCACGGGTGACGGACTCGGGGACGTCCGTCGCCCCACCACACATCAGGACCTGAGGTGGCGGCGCGTTGTGTTCCACGCGCGCCCCTCTAAGAGGTCGTGGGGGGAGTCTAACACCTCACTCCCCCCCCAACCCGAGATCGAGGCCCGCAAAGGCGGGCCGGCACTAGCCGGGGGTTGCGGAAGTATCGTTGTTCCCGCGACCCCCAGCGTAGGTGTGAGATGGAACACCGGGGTGGTTTTTAGTCAGTAGGAGTCTGACAGACCCCTCCGCCACCCCAGGGTGGAGGACATCCAATGAGGATTTTCCACCCAGGAAAAAAAAAAAAAAAAAAAAAAAAAAAAAAAAAAGGCATGCATGAGATTTGGAAAGTGCAGTTGCAAATACACGATCAAAAGTTGTTAAGAAAATTAAGCCAGGGACAGTGTGCCTTGTGAGCTCGTCCCTTGTGACTGGTTCCTCTTCATCGCTATCGCGCAGTATACATTCTGGGAACTGGGTCCTAAACATCACGCCCAGAGTGTCCTGTCCAGTTCCCATGAGATGCCCATTCTCATCCCTTACAGATGCTAGTGGGTTTGTCTTAGTCATGGACATTGCTTTGCACAACCTACACCCATTTGGCAGAGTTTCGATGGAAGTGCAATGCTGCCGCCAATTAGTTCTTCTGGCCTTGCGTACCGCCGTGTTATACCTCGTTAGCATGCTATGATAGCCAGAAAAATCCTTCCTGGCTTTTGCATCATTAAAGGCCTGTCGTGTTTCCTGACGTATTTTGGCTATTTCAGGAGTCCACCATGGACCTTTTTGCAAAAGGCCTTCTTCTCTGGGCAGTTATCTTCCCATGCACCGATGGTGCCTGCTTTGATTCTGTCCGCTTCAAATTCTATATCTAGTATGGAATTGAGCTTACCTTTAGGGCTCCCCAAATTTACTTTGGGGTCCCTCCTGTATGAGTCCCAATTTGTATGCCTTGGGTTTCTCCTTCGTCTAGTTTCGGCTTCTCCCGCCGTCCTAAACCTAAAGCATATATAATTATGGTCAGACAAAGAAATTTCGTCCGATACATGTGTTATCAATAGTAAATTATCTAGCTATTTTTCCAATTGTATATGTTTGTGCCTGCTTTGATTCTGTCCGCTTCAAATTCTATATCTAGTATGGAATTGAGCTTACCTTTAGGGCTCCCCAAATTTACTTTGGGGTCCCTCCTGTATGAGTTCCAATTTGTATGCCTTGGGTTTCTCCTTCGTCTAGTTTCGGCTTCTCCCGCCGTCCTAAACCTAAAGCATATATAATTATGGTCAGACAAAGAAATTTCGTCCGATACATGTGTTATCAATAGTAAATTATCTAGCTATTTTTCCAATTGTATATGTTTAATTAAACCTGATTTTCATATTAAAAGTACTGTATTGACTATTGTAGTAACAACTGTGTTCGGATATGGCACGACTAACCAATCGGACCTCATTGGTTAGAATTAAGACAGGATGTCATGTGAAGACAGGATGGTGGGGCAAACGTCACTTAGGTTGTCGTGCCAGTGCTCCGAGCACAGTCTTGAATAGAACATCAACTTGTGCACTCGTGAATGTAAATAGTGTTGGTTGTATTGTGTTTCGGTTCGAGAAATATAATAAGTAAGTACATGAACAACTATCTTCCTCTATTTCCTCTTTCGCCCAAACCATTAACGAGGATAGACGTGTTACATTTTGCTCCGCAAACATCAATTGACTGTACCACACCATAAAAGTACATATTCCTGCGCGTGAGACGCGAGTGTTGCGTGCATTCAACTGCTTTTCGGAGGTGCACCCCCGGCCACCCGCACGACGTGGGGGAAAAAGACAGTCAACATAATTGTCGTCCTGCTCCCGCGCCGCTGACGTCGTGACCTTCAACGCAGTGCACGAAGACAGGATAAGGTGATCCTTACTATATTGCTATCTCAGTCTCACACCGCTGTCCGCGGTCGTAACGCAGAGTGCCTGTGTGAGGAGTGCAGGCGCGATAATTGCTATCTCGCTAGCGCCCCAAGTTGTAATCTCTACGAGTGCTACGGTCGGTATAAACACTACGTCTGCCATACGTCACTGGATACAAACTACGAAGTTGCTACGCTTTCGTCATTGGCGCGCGGTTACCTTATCGTTCTATTATCATAACAATTAATGGAATCTAACATGAACAAATCGCACTCGGAATCTGACATCAACCAGGGAGATCTGAATACAACCCCGAACTACGTATTCAAACGGACAAAGCGAAGTAGAGAAGATATGGAAGACTCAATTGTCAAGGAATTTGCGGAGTTCAAGGTGGAAGTGAGAAAAATGCTGAGTGGTTTCGCTGAAAAACAGGGGCTGGAGTTTCAGCGGATAATTGATTCTTCTTTGAAAGAAATCCAGCAATGTAATGTCAAGTTGGTGACTTCAATTGAGTTTCTCACAGGCCAATATGATGATCTTAAAAAGAAGCATGATGCTTTGGAGAATCATGTCAAGGAGGACAAGACCTATATAAAAATTCTTGAGGATAAGATGGAATCCATGCAGGCCAGCAATCAGAAGACAAATTTTGCTATAAAGAATGTGCCTAGGAAGCCTAGGGAAGCGAAGGAGGACCTAATTGAAATGGTTATGTGTCTATCCAAGAACCTAGACTGTGCCATTACCAAGTATGACATAAAGGACATATATAGAGTACGTGGGAGAAACGGTGAGATGCTTAATACGCCAATAATAGTGGAGACCGGCTCGACCTTACTTAAAACGGACATCATGAAAAAGGGTAAGGCTCTGGCTTTAAAGTCAAATTCCAAGTTATACTGTAAACACCTAGGTCTCAAATCTGATGGAGATACTCCCATATTTCTATCTGACCATCTGACTCCGAAGAGTTCCCGTCTCCACTTTTTAGCGCGCGACCTTGTCAGGTCAGGAGTGTTTAAATTCTGTTGGACTGCATATGGCAAAGTTTTACTTAAAAAGGATGAGCAGTCCTCGGCCATACTTGTTACAGGCGAGCAACAGATTCATCAACTCAAATTAAACAAATGACTAGTAACTTTATGTAATTTATTGCGTATCAGCAACATTATGAAGGCACTTGCAATTATGATGATTTCTCTTTTGCTCGCCTGCTCTTTATTTGTTGCCTTTTGCCATCGTACTGTAATCGCTTTAAAACTATTTTTGTTGGTAATTATATTGTTCGCTGGTTCTCTTATGCTTCACATAACAAACTGGCACTCACCCACACATAACACATTCACTTACTGCTCACTATATTCACAAAAAAAGTACTCGCACACATTCATGTATACTACCCATTCATTCATTCTTACTTATTCAGTAAATACTTCTTCATCTCACAGCTGTAATATAAAACTAACTTTTAAAATTAAAACTCGCTGCCACAACATCCTCTTCCAAATATCACGTCATTTCTATTATTTCCAAAATATATTTAATGAATAACCAATTACAAACTCTTAAAGATATTGATGATCTACAAATAGCGCGTAGTGTTGAGTGTGATTGCATGGAATTGACTAGACTAGCAAATATAAAAAAAACTGACTTTACTGTCATTTCTCAAAACATAAGAAGCATTTCGTGTAATTTTGATAACTTCGTAGTTACTCTCTCGACATTTAATTTTGAAACTGATGTCATTATTTTAACGGAATGCAGATTGAGCTCTGAAAAACCTATACCACATCTTAATAATTATTCCTCCTACACTACCACACACCACCTAAATCAGAACGACGGCGTTGTGGTATACATAAAAAATAATCTAAAATCGAAAGTTTCGGAAATTAAACTATCGCATGCGTCTTGCCTTCAACTTGAAATTTTTAGTAACATTATTTTATGCATATATCGATCTCCAGCTATCGCAAACTCGGAGAGTTTTATTGATTCTCTAAGTACCCATCTCGAAACTTTAAATGCCCAGAAAAATATAATTATAGCAGGTGATATCAATATAAATATTAAACTAAAGGATACTGAGTCGTCTCACGACCAAAAAAGCAGACTTAATTATCTCAATACACTATCCCAGTATGGTATACTGCCTGGTCATACATTGCCTACTAGAAATGAAAACTGTTTGGATCATTTTATGATAAAGTTAAACAAGCACAAGATATCCGCTTTCATTGCTATTTTGCATACAAGCATAACAGATCACTTTACCACCTTTCTATCCCTTTCAAAAATTAAAGACTCCCCAATTGCGAACAAAACTAAATCCTCAATTGACTTTGAGAATGCATATAAGTACTTACTTGAAAATAGATTAGCTGATTTACTTTTCTGTAACGATCCGGAATCCCTGACTAACCTTCTTATAAATATACTATCCGAATCGATTAATAAAAATACTACCCTTGTCAAAATTCCAAACAGTAAGCGCATAATCAAGCCATGGATTACCCCAGGCATCTTAAGATGTATCAGGAACCGCAACAAGTTGCAAAAAGATACTAAAAAAGAACCATACAACGAAATATTAAAAGTGACGTTTATAAGATATAGGAACTATTGCAACAGTTTAATAAAAAAAATAAAAAGAAAGTACGAAAGAGAATTAATAACCAAATCAACTACTAATAATAAATTACTATGGAAGAATATAAAAACTATTACCTACTCTAGTAAGTGTAAAAGCCACAACACAGATTT
Organism: Orthosia incerta; assembly: GCA_948252205.1. Classification (NCBI taxonomy): domain Eukaryota; kingdom Metazoa; phylum Arthropoda; class Insecta; order Lepidoptera; family Noctuidae; genus Orthosia; species Orthosia incerta. The sequence goes on along the minus strand of OX411753.1, from coordinate 20,419,784 downwards.
ACTAAATATTAAATCATCTCCACTAGAATCTGTAAACTATATTAATAATTATTTTGCTAACATTGGTAAAAACCTTGCACTGAAAATCCAGCCTCGCATAGGTCATAATCAGCGGTATCGTCCTCGCAATCCAATAGGTCAACCTAACTCATTTGTACTGCTTGACACTGATATTAGTGAAGTGAGCCTTATCCTTATGAGTCTTAAGACTGGCAGTGCACCTGGATGGGACAACGTTTCAACTAGTTTTTTGAAATTCATAAGCAAAGATGTTGTTCCAATAATAACTCATCTCGCCAACTTGTGTTTTAGTCAGGGAATCTTTCCAACGGCATTAAAACTGGCTATTATTACGCCAATATATAAGTCTGGTGATAGAGATGACGTAGGCAACTATAGGCCTATATCTATCCTACCTGCAATTTCTAAAATAATCGAAAAACTAATTAACATTAGGTTACTTAAATATCTAAAAGATTTTAATATATTATCGGACTCTCAATTTGGCTTCAGGCAAGGTATCTCTACTGAGAATGCAGTTGCGGCGCTTAGTAAGCTAGTTACCGAACAACTTGACCGAGGCAAGAAATGTGCAACTGCATTCCTAGATTTAAAAAAGGCCTTCGACACTGTCTCTGTCCCACTCTTAGCAAAGAAGCTGGAAGATATTGGGGTTCGTGGGATGCCGTTGAATCTTCTCAAAGATTATATCAGCAATCGAAATCAGAGGGTTAGAGTGGGTCAGTATATTAGTGGGGACACGGGTGTGTCCTACGGAGTCCCCCAAGGGAGCGTGTTGGGGCCCACCTTGTTCCTTATTTATGTGAACGAACTCTGTAACATGCAACTTGCTAATGCAAAAATCTTTTCGTACGCTGACGACACGGCAGTAGTCTTCACGGGTAACTCTTGGCGAGACGTTCAGCTTAGCGCAGAATTGGGATTGTCTGAGATTGCAGGGTGGCTGGGGCGGAATTTGCTCACACTGAATGTAACTAAAACCAACTACATATGTTTCAGTGTATGCAGTCGTACACAACCCAGTACTGACTTTAATCTTAAGGTACACCTATGCGATACTGGTATGCACTCTCACTGCAGCTGCTCAACTATTGACAGAGTAGCTCATATCAAATATTTGGGTATTATCATCGACCAGAGATTGTCTTGGCATCCCCACATCGATCAAGTTGCTAACAGAATCAGAAAACTGAGCTGGATCTTCAAGACTCTCAGACATATAATACCTAAAAGTATATGTTCTCCTTCAGGCAGAAACAAAAACCTCTTAAATTTGATATATTTAGCGCTTGCTCAATCAGTATTGTTATACTGCATCTCTATATGGGGGGGCGCTTCTAAAACAAAATTCTTAGTATTAGAGCGAGCACAACGGGCTCTTATCAAGTGCATGTATTTCAAAAAACGGAGATATTGTACTGATAAATTATATCATATAAGTAACCTTCTAACGGTCCGAAAACTTTACATTACTCAAGTTGTTCTCACAAAACATAAATCACTAACCTATGATTCCAGAATATTGACAAGAAGAAGAAAAGACATTATACTAAAAGCACCACAAACAAGAACACAATTTGCCAGTATTCAACTTTGGAAACGTTCTGCTCAGCTTTATAACGCTATTAATAAACATATTTATGTCTACCCTAAGAATAGTTATGAATGCAAGAGAATACTTACGGAATGGATTAAAAAGCTTACCTACAGCGAGACTGAATCACTTCTACAGCAGATATACTAACATAAATACTACACATACACACACTCACACACATACACCCTTACACTCACACTTTCACTCAAATCACGTTGTTTTTGATTATTTACTCGTATTACTATTGTTTAATAGAAACGTTTTGTTATGAAGGAGCGGAGTCTCCTAATACAGGCATCTGTTGCTTAAAAGGAGGCTTCAATCTCGATATTTTTTGTACAAATATGGTTATCAAATAAACATTTTTTTTTTTTTTTTTTTTTTTTTTTTTATCTTTTATTCTTTATTTTAACCCTGAACCTGACTAACAGTTAATTTCTTATTTAAAACAAATCATTCATTTCAGAAGTGAGATAAAGAATCCTGTTTAAATTTAAATTACCTGCGGGTGTATTGAGAAATTATTATAAAATATTTGGCTTCTTATGTTATTATGTTTTTTCTTTTTTTTTCCATTATTTACTGAGGGTTTTGATTACTAGTGGATGTAGGTATGGGTTGTACTTTATCTGGCCTATATATTTCGATTAAAAAAATTAGTAAGTCGCTTACCCCTAAGTCACACTCAACATGAACTAGCTAAATATTGGAAGATGATTAAATCATACTCTGTTGCAAGTTCTTCATAAAGAACGTGCCTTTTGTGTATTTGCTGATAAAACTCTTTTAATTTATGGCTATTTTAAGAACGAATTCTTTGGGATATAATTTCTGTTCCAGAATTACCCGATGGAGAAGGACAATCGAGAGCGTGTTCTCTACACCCCGACAGATCCTACAGGATCACCTGCTCCTTCTCGTCGGTCACGCAGCCGGCTGGAACGACAAACAGGAGGGCGCCTTAGTCGATGCTCGCCAACCCAAGCCGTGCATCCTCGAGGCCCGGATAGTAGCCGCTCACGCAGCCGGGTGACACGGCGATCGCGCTGTCCAGAGGCTATTCTGCGAAATGAAGGAAGGAGCGGCAGCCAATTGGAACGTCGTGGTCCCAGCCGGGTCGATCGCCGGGCCGGCAGCCAGGCGAATCAGCACGTGGACCGCTGCGCTTCCAGCCGCGAGGTTCACCTCGTGGACCACCGGGTTTCCAGTCCGGAGGTTCATCGCGTGGATCACCGGGCTTCCAGCCGGGTGGTTCACCGCGTGGATCACCGAGCTTCCGGCCGGGAGGTTTACCGCGTGGATCACCGGGCTGCCAGCCGGGAGGTTCACCACGTGGATCACCGGGCTACCAGCCGGGAGGTTCACCGCGTGGACCACCGCGCTTCCAGCCGGAAGGTTCACCGCGCTTCCAGCCGGGAGGTTCACCGCGTGGACCACCGCGCTTCCAGTCGGGAGGTTCGTCGCGTGGACCACCGCGCTTCCGGCCGGGAGTTTCACAGGGCTTTCAGCCGGGAGGATCACCGCGTGGACCACCGCGCTTACAGCCGGGAGGTTCACCGGGCTTCCAGCCGGGAGGTTCACTGGGCTTCCAGCCGGGAGATTCACCGGGTGGATCACCGGCCTTCCAGCCGGGAGGTTCACCACGTGGACCATCGCGCTTCCAGCAGGGAGTTTCACAGGGCTTTCAGCCGGGAGGATCACCGCGTGGACCACCGCGCTTACAGCCGGGAGGTTCACCGGGCTTCCAGCCGGGAGGTTCACTAGGCTTCCAGCCGGGAGATTCACCGGGTGGATCACCGGCCTTCCAGCCGGGAGGTTCACCACGTGGACCATCGCGCTTCCAGCAGGGAGGTTCACCGGGCCTTCAGCCGGGAGGTTCACTGCGTGGACAACCGAGCTTCCAGTAGGGAGTACCGCCGAGGTACGGCGCGTCTCTCTCCTGGCACTGCAAGGTCCAGGTCACGCAGTCCAGTGAGGCAGCCCCGGGCCTGCACTGTGAGGGATGTCCAAGCCTCGACGCAGAAGACCACGGGTGAGTCCACTTCTCTATCGGAGTTATCCAGTCTTTCGGACCTTGTCAATGTTTTAAAATCCATGTCTAATAATGATTCCCATAAATTAGGTTCCCTTAACAATACGATTCCAGAGTTTGACCCAAGTAAACGAGAACAGACAATGACTATGTGGCTCCATAAAGTTAATGAGTGCGCCACCATTTATGCATGGTCAGAAAAGCAAGTAATACATTTTGCATTACCAAAGCTAAAGGGATTAGCCCAGAGATGGTATGAGGGCCTTTCGTCCGTCCTGTTTACTTGGGCCGAATGGCAGGAAAAACTTTTGGCTGCTTTCCCATCGGAAGAGAATTATGGCCAAATGCTAAGCGACATGTTGGCCAAACGAGCTAGGTTCACGGACTCCTTAGAAGAATATTACTATGACAAGCTGACCCTTATCAATAGATGTGGTATAGGTGGGAAAAGGGCAGTCGAATGCATTTTACATGGCATTGATGACCGATCAATTAGGTTAGGTGCTGAGGCAGCTCAATTCGAGGATCCAAACAAACTCCTCTCGTATTTACGTAATGCTCGAAATATAAAATTCAACAACGAGCGTAAATTATCGAAAGGCCAACCACATAAACTCCAAAATGGTTCCATCCCTAGGCCTACAAGATGCTCAAATTGCAAGAAGGATGGTCATTCTACATCCCAGTGCACACAACCAATTAGAAAGTGTAGCCGGTGCAATAGAATAGGACATGAGGTAGGACAGTGTTACGCTAAAGTCCCAATAACTGAAGAGAAAATAGTCATGCGAGTAGAGGATAAGATTAATATAGAGGAGACTGCTTCTTCAAAAATAACCACTCCCGTGTAAAATAAGAAATACTTCAAAACTGCTACGGTAAACGGTTTCTCTATCACTGCATTCTTAGACTTTGGAAGTGAATGCTCAATGATTAGGTTGTCAGCATTTCGAAATGTAGGTTCGGAGTATAGTGTTGATAATCTGCCGGTGCTGAGAGGTTTCGGCAACTCAGTTGTTTCTTGCATAGGTAAACAACGCGTTCAAATAATTATTGATAAGGTCGAAGCTGACCTAGAGTTGCTAATAGTCGCAGACGATGCCATGCATGTGCCCCTATTGGTAGGCCAAACCTTTACGGAACAGCCACACGTAGTCATACGGTAAACTAGCGATGCCTTAGAAATTTCGGAACTTGATCACCAAAATACGGTACCCAATAGTAAAATAAATTTATTTTGTAAAGGATCTGTCAAAGTTTTAGGTCTTGCCATTGTGGATGTGTATGCGGATCCGCCACATCAAGGCGACATCTTTGTTAATGGCAGTATTCGATTTTTGAAGGGCATTCGCTATTCAGTAGCAGCCGGATTGTTCCAAATGGATGAACGTGGAATAGGACATATCGTTGTCAGTAACAGTTCACCATCACCATTGGTGCTTTCGGAAGGCACTTTAATTGCTCGTGGTCGTGTAGCTCGGGCAGAGTCCACAGTCCAAGTCTTGACAATGTCTTCAACTATTAGCAGTGACTCTAAATCTATTACTGAGGCTGATTTAAATCTGAACGACGAACTATCTTCTGAGTATAGAATCCAACTACTCAATCTACTGAATAGGTATCGATCTTGCTTTGCTTTTAATTTGACAGAATTAGGGAAAACCACGGCTGGTCACATGTCTATAGATCTCCAAGATAACGAACCCGTCGTATATAGACCCTATCGTTTGTCGTTTAGCGAAAAGGAAAAGGTTAGGGAAATGGTTTCCGAACTGCTGGCAAATAATATCGTAAGACCATCAACGTCATGTTATGCGAGTCCTATTGTCGTGGTTAGAAAGAAGTCCGGCGAGCTTCGCTTATGTATCGATTATCGTGCACTGAATAAAAAAACTGTCCGTGAAAACTATCCCATGCCACTGATTGACGATCAGCTGGATGTCCTCTCTGGTAATAAATATTATACTACTTTGGACCTTGCTTCAGGTTATTACCAAATATCAATCCAAGAAGCAGACAAACATAAGACCGGGTTTGTCACGCCGGATGGCCACTACGAATTTAATCGTATGCCGTTCGGCCTTGCAAACGCCCCAGCTACGTTCCAACGTATTATGAACCAAGTCCTTGGGTCATTGCGTCATAAGGAAGCTCTGGCTTACTTAGATGACGTAATTATTCCTTCAAAAGATATAAATGAAGGGATGTCACGACTTGAGTCCGTGCTGCGTCTATTCATGGATGCTGGTCTTACATTAAAGCTTCCCAAATGTTTCTTTTTCTGTAGCTCTGTCGAATATTTAGGCTTTGAAATTTCTGCTAATGGCATCCGGCCAGGCGAGAGGAAGGTAGAAGCTATGAAGCTCTTCCCGATTCCTCAAAACCAACATAATTTTCGTCAGTTTCTTGGACTCTCTAGTTTTTTCCGCAGATTTGTTCGGAATTTCTCGGTTATTGCAAAAACCTCTCACACAACTCTTAAAAAAAGACGCTATATGGTCTTGGGGTAAAGATCAGGAAACCGCATTCCGTTGTCTACAGAAAGAACTCGTCCAGCGTCCCATTCTGGCTTTATACGATCCGAAGGCCGACGATACTCAGCTTCATACGGACGCTTGTAAGATTGGAGTGGCAGGTATCTTATTGCAAAAACATGGAGACGATGTTCTTAGGCCTATCGCTTACTTTAGCAGGCAGACTAAAGCTAAATATTGGTTCGCAAAGATGCGTGGTTTTGTCAAGAAGTACGTCGGTTCTTGTCTGGAATGCGCATATTCAAAGGCTTCTGGAGGTAAGAAACCTGGCACTTTACATCCTATGCCAAAAGTAGATATCCCCTTTGACACTATTCATGCAGATCATGTGGGCCCCTTTGTACGGAGTACGAGGGGTAATATGTATGTTCTAGCCTTGATTGACTCATATACTCGGTATATTTATTTGAAACCCGTAAAGAACACAAAAACATCTACTTCTATAAAGGTTTTCCGTAAGTACTTTGGTTTGTTTGGCGTCCCAAGGAGGATCATAACGGATCGTGGAACCTCTTTCACTAGCAAAAACTTTAAAACGTTCATACTCGATAAGAACATTAAACACGTGTTGAACGCCGTTAGTACCCCAAGAGCTAATGGTCAGGTGGAACGATATAATAGGACTCTCGTTGATGCTTTGACTGCAAAATGTGTTGGCTCTCCCGAAAATAAATGGGATGAGCATCTGCCCGATGTGCAGTGGGGCATGAACAACACGCTCAATAAGGGCATAAATCGGACACCATCAGAGGCTCTTTTCGGCACTAGACCATCGGGTTCAAGTGACTGTAGAATTGTATCCGAACTCTCTGACGACTTATCAGCTTCTTCTAACAGTCGTGACTTGTCAGATATTAGAGAAGAAATTAACTCTCACGTAAGCTCATACCAAGAGTCGCAACAGAAGGTTTATGACTCAAAGCACTGCCCAGCTCCTAAATATAAAGTAGGCGATCTTGTTAGGGTTGAACGTCAAGTCCCAGCTACAGGAAATAGTAAAAAACTAGTTCCCAAGTTTCAGGGACCCTATAGAATTACAAAAGTCTATGATTTCGATCGATATCAAATTGAGGATACTCCCCTCACGCGGAAATCTGGACGGTCTTATTCGACAGTAGTTGCAAGTGACAAAATTAAGGCATGGTTGAACTTTAACAGACCACATGACGAATCGTCTGATAATGACAGTGATTGACTTTATTTTGATTATTGACAATATTAACAATTGGTGATCATAAAACCTAATCTCGGGTTTAAATTTCAGATTATTTATCTTTATGGCCATGAAATAATGCCCTTATTTTTTATGTGCACATCGAGCCATGAAATAATGCTCGTGGGCCATGAAATACTGCCCTTATATGTGTAAAACCTAATCTGTTTTATTTTCAGGTTCTTTCTTTCTAACCCAGGCCATGAAATAATGCCAGTTGCTCAAAATGGGCCATGCAATAATGCCCTTATATATTATGTGTGTCGCATCAAGGCTGGCCGATAGAGGCAAACCATCGGGAAGTCAGGATGTATTCCCTTAGGTTAAGACATCGTGTGTGGGCAGGTCGATGGGTATAATCGTGCAAATGAAATCACATAAGTTATTCGATACACTGGGTTTATTCAAATAGACAAGTTACATTCCTGCTTACTAATATTACGGATCGACACTGATTCTACGACGTCTTAGCTCTACGGCTGTCAGTACTCTACTGACTCAACTGCTGTATTCTGCACCACGCTAGTGCTTATAAAAGCGCGCCAATGCGCAGTTGCTCTTGATTGCCGCTAGGGGCGTGCTTGTGATTTGACTTTACGTCCATACTATTGACCAAACCCGACACGGCCATCCTGCAAGACAGGCGTCCTCGTCGTTCCTAATTGTCAGGTTTTAACAGTGTATCGAATCATGTGGAAATCCTCAATGGATGTCCTCAGCCCTTGGGGAAAGCTGAGGGGTCTGTCAGACTCCTACTGACTAAAACCACATGGTGTTCTCTAGGCCGTAATTCCTCTTGAGAGGCGAGCGTGGAACACACACGTCGCCTTCTCGGGCCTCTCTCAGGCGACAGATCCCCAAATCTATCACCCGCAGGCATCATCTTCTTGTGCTTGCTCCATGCCATCTCATGGTCACCTCGTGTTACACCACACGTCGTATCAGTCCACTCCATCCTGGCAATCTCCCATCATACAAGGGATGTTTTTCTGAAACATACAAAATTTCCAAACAGTATTCGCTCGTCCAATCCTGACTCAAACTCTAGAGTGAGGAAACATTTTTAAACAATCAAACATGATCATTTAAATCTCTCTGTTCACTATTGCAAGGAATATTATTATTATTTCTATTTCCAATTTAAAGAAAATAGCAACCTCATCGATTTGGTACCTAAAAGCACCCAATCTTCGTGATTACAAAGTTCAAGTACCACTGATAAGTCATAAATCTCAAATTAAATCAAACAAAAGAAACAATATACCATGTTTCTTATTCACGATTTTTAACCATCACATAGCTCTACTAGCTATCTCATAGCTCTCTTAGCTATCTCAATTGCTCTACTCGCACATCTCCACGATGTCGAGTCAACTCGACTCTCTGAACTTAGACCTTGTTCACACAGAGATTTAGTACTTACTACTTTATCTACAATCTCAATTGGTACTTGAGCTCTGTGTGTCTTACCAACACGATCTACGCATAGTAATCAAAATTTGAAAACCAAAACTATTTCAATTTTCGTTATGAGGGCTTGACGATTCGAACGTCATTAACATTAACATGGTGACCTCACCTCTCGCATGACTATGTGAGTTTACTTTCTTTTAACCTCATAACTCATTAGAATCTTTCTGTAAGGTTCCTAACACAAACATGAATTTTCACACCAGACATAGTGTCACACAGACTTCCAGTTGCCATACAGGCCTATAGTTGCCATAAAGGACTACAGTTGTCATACAGGCCTATAGTTTCTATAAAGACCTTCACTTGCCATACAGGCCAACAGTTGCCATACAGGCCAACAGTTGCCACACAGGCCAACAGTTGCCACACAGGCCAACAGTTGCCACACAGGCCAACAGTTGCCACACAGCGCTCGCCTACTCCTGACCGAACTAGATTATTGGGTTCGTTAAAATAGGGAAATTTTAGAACCCTTCTCTTTAACTAAATCATTACCCCGGGCCATGTACCACTGTCATTCCAAACAAACTTTAAAATTTTACTGCAGCAACAACTGCCAAGCTTATAGAAACCCTCGAGTAAAACCTCCAACGCCATGGCTCTCTAGCCGACCAGCAATTATATTGCTCTCACAACGGTCTCTCGGTCTCTCTAGACCCCGACCTCCGCCAGAATCCATTGGTACGGTCAAACATAATACGGCCGATAGACTCAATTACTCGCTTGGCTTGCTCATTATTATCAAAATCCTTTTGACATCAACATCGACTGGTACATGACCCGGTGGCATCTGCCCCTAACCTACCTTGTGCATACTTGTAGGTTCTAAGCGTACCTATTTCGAAAGCTTTCGGTGTGTAACAATCACCGTCCTGCCATAATCACCTATCGCGAACTTAATACAGGGCCTATTTAGTTTTAGAACTAGAACCTCCCACAAAACACTATTCATTAGAAAAAGGTCCGACGATCAACAAGTTCAACAACTAAACAAAGTAATTGTAACAATGCTGTTACTCTTTACCATAATTCTTTCAATGCATACTCAACTCAAACCTCTTCGTAAACCCATCGCCACATGTTACTCATGAGGTGCGGTCCGGAGCTTCGAGTATGAGTAGACATGTCAATCATATTTGGTCTCACTACCAATGTCATCAACTATGACATCCAATTCCCGAGGAACTTGGTGATCTGGGATCCTTCTCACAAGATCCACGCTTTCTACTCAAAGATCTCGGAATATACCGACTGTTCATATCAGGGGAACAATTAAGGCCGATAAGATTTGCGTCTTAATAGCTCGTGTGAAGGAGCTTTACGAATTAATTCGGATCAATATTCTTAAAATCTTATTATCAACAGTAACCCTTTACTATCGCACACTAACTCAGTTTTCATGTAAGGAAAACGATCGCGAGATCTACTGCTATCATAATATTACTTTGAAAGTAAGCAAGAGACGAAACAAGATCTTTTCTGAATACAGGTAAATGACCAGTACCGTTACTAACTAACTCTATACAATTTCCTTCGCCCAACGACTTTACTAACTCGCTTTGCTACTGAAAATGACTAGTTGTTAAGTCACTTTGGATAGATCATCTTCTTCATCATCTGCCTAGCCATTTCCCAACTATATTGGGGTCGGCTTCCAGTCCTACCGGATTCAGCTAAGTGCCAGTGTTTTACATGGAGCGACTGCCTATCTGACCTCCACAACCCAGTAACTGGGTAACACGATACCTCTTGGCTAGGCTGGTGTCGGATCTCAAGCTTCTGACTACCCGTAACGACTGTCAAAGATCTTCAAATGACAGCCGGGACCAACGGCTTAACGTGCTTTCCGAGGCACGGAAGAATCTCGGTATGTTGAAATGGTCACCCATCCACCGACCGACCTCGTCAAGCGTTGCTTAACCTTGATGATCGACCCGTGCGGCTGTTATTATTTAGCCACGAGCTCATCTTCTTATGGGATATTTAATCCTAAAGTACGTACTGAATCAAATGTTGAAACTATTCCGCCAATAGGAAACTCATTAACTACTTGCTTTTTAGTGTGTCTTAATTAGCTAGTGATAGTGCTAGATATAACCACGACCAACTCTGTGGTCAAACATGAACACTCTTAAATTTTGAAATAGCATCTCTTCACTAGAGAACATTCGACCTCACTATCGAAATAAAATAGAAGCGACTCACCGAGTATTCCATTCCAAACATGCGCGCTCTTGACCTCACAGCTGTTGTCATAACGTTCGGCTACCACCTGCGAACTGCTAGCCTGCCGTTCCTCTTAAGCTCTCAGATGTTGACAGTCGACCTTCGCATTCAGCATTCGAACCGCTAGCTTGCAGCAGAGGCTCCACTGCGACGCAATATGGTATCTGAAACGTGAAAAACATTACGAGAGTATATGTTCACAGCTATCTTAACCATACACAATTTTGATGGAAATTAACCAGTGCAGCCGTGTAATAAATTAAACCGGCACAGCATAATGGGTTATTGTGGACATGAACCACACATTACAGTGTCCCATGTGCCCAGGTAGGTAGATATATGGGCTTTATAGAATCCAATGAATGCCATAGCATTTTAAGTCGCAATTTCTAGGCCTGGTAGGGTTTAACACCTTTTAGACAGTCTGGCCCTCCGACGACCACAAAAGAAGAATACCATGCTTCTTCTCTATCTTAGTTAATTCTCACTACATAAAACTATCACACTACAAAAGTAATCAAAATATTTCATTTGGAATTGTCATAATTTCCAGACTGAAATGTAAGGTAGGTACGTCACTGTCACCATATCGTTCTAACTTCCAAACAATAATAGTCAGCCAAGGCTAACCAAGGGTAATTTCCAGTGATAGTAGAATAATAACTCTTCAATAACACCAAAACTAGACTATTGATTGTAACTAAAGGGAAATTATGACCTGACACGGGCCACCCCAACGATCCACTGACCGCCATGCCGTACACAAAATCAGAATTTTGAATAATGAATACTCTTGGCCATAGTCATAACAAAATGAAAACGACTCACCAGATTGTCATAAAGATCCGTGTGTATGGATCTTTCCACACGTCCACACGCTCTGCCTTGACCAGTCCAGCTCCTTGGTTGTTGCTAGCCTCCTTACTGCTCCGTTACGGACTGGTTTTTTTCATTATACCAGTTTCCGAGGGTAGTCGCAACTGACACCGAGACATTTTTTTTGCAAGAATGTAACCATTTTCACTAGCATTGTTTTTACGTGTGATTTCATTAGCACGATCGAATCCCAATTCTGATGTCGCATCAAGGCTGGCCGATAGATGCAAACCATCGGGAAGTCAGGATGTATTCCCTTAGGTTAAGACAGGGCAGGTAGGTGGGTCAATCGTGAAAATGAAATCACACAAATTATTCGATACACTGAGTATATTCAAATAGACACAAGTTACATTCTTGCTTACTAATATTACGGATCGACACTGATTCTACGACGTCTTAGCTCTACGGCTGTCAGTACTCAACTGCTATCTTCTGTGGCGGGGACCACGCAAGCGGTTGGAAATAGCGCGCAAATGCGTAGTTGTTCTTGTTTGCCGCTACCCGACATGTGTATATTGAGCCATGAAATAATGGTCAGGGGCCATGAAATACGTATTTCTGCTGGAATTCACGACACATACACAATCACGCTAGTAAAATCACTTCGTTACTTATTATTCCATGATATTTTAACACCCACAGCACTAAATTCACCATAAACTCGAAAATATAACCATCGCCGACCGGCAGACAGGCGGTCGGAACGCGCTTTGACAGGTCCGAAGCAAAAAAAAATCATCAACAAGCGAGATCCGGGGTTGCCGGTGATTTGAATGCATTTATATCATCCTTGTCTATGGCCACGCCGTGGAAAGACACTCCCATGTGACGAAAATACCACCCCACAGAAAATAACCGACAACACTGAAGCGCGGGAACAAGCTCTTATTAAGAGCTCGCCACAGATTAGGGTCAATGACCCTGACTCTTTTTAAGAGCGCAGCACAGTGCAGTGGATGTGTAAAACCTAATCTGTGTTTTTTTTTTTAAGGTTCTTTCTTTCTAACCCTGGCCATGAAATAATGCCAGTTGCTCAAAATGGGCCATGAAATAATGCCCTTATATGTATACACCGAGCCATGAAATAATGCTCGTGGGCCATGAAATAATGCCCTTCAATGTATTTACCTCCTAGGTTAACCTTTTGGTATTTTATATGTATGAAATAGTACCCAAAATTGTGATTTGTGATTTAAATAATAAAATCTACATTTCACTATGATTATATATATATTTTTTTTTTCATTATTTCAATTACAAGTAAGAATTTGGTTATTATTGTTGATAACATTTGGGCAATCAAAATTTTGTTTCGTATGTCTTCTTCTATTTATGAACACGAGGACGTGTAATGTACCTTGGATGGCCGACTGTTATCAATAGTAAATTATCTAGCTCATTTTTCCAATTGTATATGTTTAATTAAACCTGATTTTCATATTAAAAGTAACTATTTTCGGTACTATTGACTATTGTAGTAACAACTGTGTTCGGATATGGCACGACTAACCAATCGGACCTCATTGGTTAGAATTAAGACAGGATGTCATGTGAAGACAGGATGGTGGGGCAAACGTCACTTGGGTTGTCGTGCCAGTGCTCCGAGCACAGTCTTGAATAGAACATCAACTTGTGCACTCGTGAATGTAAATAGTGTTGGTTGTATTGTGTTTCGGTTCGAGAAATATAATAAGTAAGTACATGAACAACTATCTTTTATTCTTTATTTTAACCCTGAACCTGACTAACAGTTTATTTCTTATTTAAAACAAATCATTACTTGATTCTGCGTAAGAGTCAACACATGTCAATTTTCAATATGAGCGCTGGCCCTGTTTGAAGCCAGCGTAAGGTCAATAACTTCAGTCTTCGCAGAAGTCCTAAAAGTAGGTATTGCCTACGTTAAGGATTTGTAAAGAAGAGCTTACCACAAAGTCTAACAAATCCTCCCCTCGTTTGTTGACATCCGAGCTGCCCCAAACGACGTGGTGTGCGTTCGCATCGCAACCAAGTATCAGGTCAAGGTTCTTTTGGTTGCCGTAATCAACCAGTCTTCTGATTAGTGGTGTTACTGGTTCTTTTTGTTCATATGGGAGATAGGCAGAGGCGAGGATAATTCTCCTTTTCTCTGTTCCCGTCCCCACTTGGATCAAGGTTGTTGTGAAATCCCTGTAACAGAAAGGACGTAAGGGCATTGCCTCTATACTGCCCCTAATATAGATGCAAGTCCTCGCGTCATTAGTTGGACAGTCATAGAGCACCATGCCTCCTATCCCACCTAAGCCTTTAATAGTCCCCTTATACAGATAAGGTTCCTGTATCAAGGCAACGTCGTATGTGTTAAGCTTCAGTTGCCGAGCCAGAAGGGCAGTAGCGGCTCTCCAATGATGCAAATTAATTTGTACCTTAGTCCCTCCATCTTGGATGATTGATTTGCTCACGGCAAAGAAAGTGGTAGATGAAAATAAACTGAAGCTGGCCATAGCGGGCTTCCATCCACTCAAAGCCCCTGGTCCAGATGGTATCTACCCAATACTATTGCAAGAAGGGGCATCTGTTTTGATACCCCATTTGAGTAAGCTCTACAGAGCCTGCATAGCCTTCGGGTACGTACACAAGGCATGGAGGGAGGTCAAAGTCACCTTTATACCGAAGGTGGGTAGACCGACTTATGAAGAAGCTAAAGCTTACAGGCCCATTAGTCTATCATCCTTTCTCTTGAAAACTCTGGATAAACTGGTAGACAGGTACTTAAGAGAGGGTCCACTGAAAGTATTCCCTCTACATAAACTACAATGCGCCTACAGCCCCGGCAAATCTACGGAAACGGCATTGCACTATGTTGCGAGTCGAGCCGAGTTGAGCCGAAGCTGCGCTAGAGGGACAAGAAATCTTTGTCGGGCCTTTGAGTCCATACGCACTGCTGCAAAGGAACATGGCATCAATGATACCACGTGCAACTGGATTGACTATATGCTGAGAAGCAGAACAGTCGGATCGGAACTAATGGGAGACAGACTTAGTGCAAAAACAACAAGAGGTTGTCCGCAAGGCGGAGTGCTGTTACCATTATTGTGGTGCTTGGTAGTAGTCTCGCTACTTACCAAACTTAATACCGGACCATTCTACACAGTAGGCTATGCAGATGACATAGCTATAATGGTCAATGTAAAACTTGGGGGCTAAAGCCCAAAGTGATACGATGGCTGTACCGGACAGTGATAATACCTATTATCACATACCGCAGCATAGTGTGGTGGCCCAGAACAAAGCTTGCCTCGTGCAAAGCGCCACTCACCAGGTTACAAAGAACAGTGTGTCTCGGCATCACGGGTGCTTTCAGGACAACACCTACGGCAGCGATTGAGAGATACCTCAATATCCCTCCTCTGCATATGATGGTTGAATTCGAGGCAAGGAAGACACATCGTCTCACTGTCGCTGGACTATGGGATGCCTCTAAGCCAAAGACTAACCATACAAAGTTCGATGAGAATGAAGATCTGGATCGGGTAACAAGCATGTTATCCAATAAAATGCAAACTATGTTTGCATTTTATCGGACTTCGTCCAGTCCTACAATAGAGGACTGGACGAAGGGACTTGATCCACCAGAACAAGATAGTCTGGTGTGGTACACTGATGGATTCAAAATGGAATCAGGTACAGGAGCGGGAATATACGCAAAAGGCTACAAATGTAGCAAAAGCTTAGGGAAGATGGCAACTGTATTCCAAGCAGAATTCCATGGTAACGAAGTGGCTGATGAACTGGCAAGGGAGGGCTCAGCGAATGATTTTGTGGGTCCAGAACCATGTGTAGGCATCTCGACGTGTCTCGTAAAATCCGCATTTAGGGAGTTTGCAGATCACAGAAAACGAACTTGTTGGCTGTCTAATACCGGTCTATAACACTCCAAGAGATTCCTAGGCTCTACGTTCAAAGGCCGGGATTGCATTTGGAACATGAGCAGGGGGCAAATCCGCTACCTGCTTGGGGCCTTTACTGGGCACTTTGGAACCAACGACATGCTCATGAAGATGGGTCTAGCCGCGACACCCATGTGCAGGTTGTGTGGGGAACATACGGAACGCATGGAGCACCTACTGTGCACATGCGATGCACTGGCTGGTAAGCGAATGAGTCTCCTAGGGGTTGGATACCCAAAACCAGAAGATTATAGGCTCATATCTCCTAGTCTCGTTGTAAAACTCATGAAAACGGTTTTCAACGAGAATGAGGAGGAGTAAGTTATCTAGGGGACCACAAAAGATCCCAATGGGTCGAAGTGTCCGAGTTATTTCTCGGCCCCTCCATAAGATAAGATAAGAGCTTATGGTCACCCTCTGTTCTTTTAATTTAAAAGTTTAGATATGTGTTGAGTAGCAACGCACTAGAATGACAAGTTGACAGCCGACAACAGAGATGCCAGAAAAAAAAATAGTATTCTCTCTAAAACATAGTGATTTGAGTGGCTGCCTGTAGCCGTTACTAAATATGTAAATAATACACTCGCGAGCAATGAAAAAGTTCAGTGACATAGCACCAAATTACTCCTAAACGGGAAAGGCTAGCTTAATGACGCCGTCTGCAATATTAAAGTACATTTAACAGCGCATCAGAATATTACCAACTTAAAACGTAAATATTGTGTTCAAATAATATAAATTAAATGTTTTAAAAAATTGGGGCCATTTGGCAAATAAAACCAAACCATGTAGGGGTTTTATTAGGTGTAAACGTAGGTTTTGATAACTCAGTACTTGGTGTTTCCTCCATGTGCTTTCAATACAGCTTCTACGCGATTGGGCATGCTGAATACCAGATTCCTCAGCATATGCTGAGGAATGTTCTCCCATTCTTCGATGAGCGCGTAATTCAAGTCACGAAGAGTAATTGGAGGTGGAACTCGTTTTCTCAAACGTCTGTCAAGCTCGTCCCAAGCATGCTCGGGGCTCCTTGCTGGCCACTCCATTTTGTGGAGTCCTACGTTCTGAAGATACTCATTTACAACTTGAGCAGTGTGGGCCCGTGCATTATCGTGCATGAACACTGCATTGTCGCCCACATTGGCCAAAAACGGACCAGCATGTTCATTGAGAATCTCATTGATGTATCTCACAGCAGTTAGGTTCCCGTTCTCGATTGGAACTAACGCTGTTCGACCCTCTGCAGAGATACCAGTCCAGAGATACGAGAACGGTACCTCCGCCGTTTGACACTTTTTCTTCAAAACATGCTTGTGCAAAACGTTCTCCTGGTCGTCGGTATACTCTTTTCCTCCCATCATGATGGTACAGCATAAATCTTGACTCATCAGAGAACATCACTCTGCCCCATTCGTCCTCACCCCATTCTGTATGCTTGCGGGCGTATCGCAATTGGGCAACTTTATGATGCCGTTCCAGTTTTGGGCTATTTGCTGGCCTGTAAGGCTTCAATCCTCTTTCGGCAAGACGTCTCCTGACTGTCCACTTGCTTATTGGCTCCCTTCGAACTTGCAGAAGTTGTTGTTGAACCGCAACTCCCGTCTGATGTCGATTTCTTAACATGGCTGCCGCAATGTAACGATCTTCTCGGACTGTTGTGCACCTTGGCTTGCCAGTACCTGGTCTTCTCAGGTTTAATCCAGTCTCCCTAAACCTTTGGATCACTCGTCGGACAGTAGTATGTGTCACGCCCATTATTCTGGCCGTATTTCTTTGGCTGGTCCCCAATTCCACCATAGTGATGATTCTCGTACAATCCTCGGGTTATAGAGGCATGATTTATGGGTACAAGAGCCGTAAGACTGTACAATTTAAGAATTCTTTCACAACGGTGAAAACAAGGATGAAATCAAAAGCAAATAAAAAAACGAAAAAAATGTATTCCGAAATTTTCAACCCCAAAATTTTATTTTCTACTTTTTTAGGGTTCCGTACCCAAAGGGTAAAAACGGGACCCTATTACTAAGACTTCATGATCCGTCTGTCTGTCTATCTGTCTGTCCGTCTGTCACCAGGCTGTATCTCATGAACCGTGATAGCTAGACAGTGGAAATTTTCACAGATGATGTATTTCTATTGCCGCTATGACAACAGATACTAAAAACTGAATAAAATTAATATTTAAGGGGATCTCCCATACAACAAACGTAATTTTTTTGGCGTTTTTTGCTCGATATTAATAACGGCAAGATAGACGCTTGAAATATTCACAGAATATTTAGTTGTATATTCACTTCAAAAAATAATTAAATTAAAATAAAATAAATTAAGGGGGGCTCCCATACAACAAACGTGATTGTTTTGCCGTTTTTTGCGATAATGGTTCGGAACCCTTCGTGCGCGAGTCCGACTCGCACTTGGCCAGTTTTATATCCATGGCTTCAAAAAGACCAGTATTTAAAAGAGTTTAAGTTTGCATAATAAAATAGATTTCATTATACTTTTTAATTATTGAAGCTAGGTTCTTTGTCTTAGGAGATATTAAGGTGTTTGTCGGCATTTTGTTGGTGGAAGTTTTTATTGCTCGGCAGTTTAATAATTAATTACAGGAACTAATCTCGAGGACGAGGCACGAAGTATAATCTAGAGTGATAAGCCAGTCAGCTATTTTTCTTTTATACGTTGTTTTATTTAGGGCATGAATTGAGGGTAGATTATTCAGTTTTTTGTTTTTACTGATACATGTTGGCATATATCCCTTCTTCTTCTCATATCAGTATTATGATGGGTAATTGGTGTTAAAGTATGAAATTGCCGTTTTATTGTATTAGGTACTTCGAATTGACATAGAACCTTTACAAAAATAAATTTCCGTACAGTGTTTTTTTAATCCTGAGCTCAGCCAGGGATTAAAAGTACGTCACTCGACCTTAAAATAGTGTTGCTCACGATATTGACACTCTACTTTTTATCACCCTCTATGAGAAAATAAGTAAGTGCAACTTATGAACAAGAACTTTATGTTTATTTTAAATTTTAGCCCAATTAGTGTTACTGGGGGACTTTATTGCCCACCACCAGGACTGGCTCTTTCCATACCAGAGCACTGTGTGCTTAGTGCGAGTTTTTATTCACGCTCAATCGCGTTAACGTAAACTACAATTTGTATTGAAACTGGATAAGCGCTGTCTGGTGACGGCAAGGCAAAACCTCTTTTTTTTGTATACATTTTGACATAAGAGATCGTTTACGTTAACGCTAATGCGCGTGAGACAAAACTCGCACTAAACCCACTGATCATGCTGGACGGGAGATGCGTAAGCTTTCGCTAGCGCTAAACCTCACCCAGCTGGTCCAGGGGGCAACGAGGGTACCGGCTGTTGATTCGCACACAGCGAATTGCTTGGAACTTCTGCTGACAACAGATCTAGACTCTGAGTCAATCAGTACCTAAAGCTTCACCTTTGGGTAGTTCCGACCACTGTCTGGTGAAGTGTGTGTCCGTCTTTTCCCCGCCCGATCCCAGCCCAAGAGGCACAAGAGGGTTTGGCGGTACAAGTCAGCAGATTGGGATGGTATGCGATCTTTCTCCGCTTGCTATCCTTGGCAGCCTACTTGCTTTTCTTTGACTGATCCACCGACGTGCGCGGACGCCGTGACGGATGTGTTGCGTCAGGGAATGGAGTACTACATTCCGTTCTCTGACGTATCAATGTCTAGCGAAGGCCGGCCATGGTTTGGCGCCGAATGTAAGCGCGCCGACGCACTTAAACATAGGGCGTACCTGGCTTGGGGCGACGCTCGATCGTGTAAGGCGAGTGACGTGGGTCAGAAGAAGAAGGCCTTCAACAGGGCAGCCAAGTCCTGCAAGATGGTGTTGCGAGGGGCTCGGTTCGACCACATTGGCCAAATAGGGACCAAACTGGCTTCCTACCCAGCAGGTAGTAAAGCGTTTTGGTCTCTGGCTAAGTCGGTCGAGTCGAACTTCTGCCGTCCCTCACTACAACCACTGCTGAAACCCGACGGGTCGCTGGCCCACGTACTCCGCTGAGGAGAAGGCAAATTAATTTGCCTCTCTTTTTGCGGCATCTTCACGTCTGAATCCTGGTGACGCGCGGCCCCCTCCTTCTCCTGATGGATACAAGACGAGTATGTCAGACATTCGTATCCATCAAAATGATGTCCGTAGGGTGCTGCGCAACCTCGTCGTGAACAAGGCTAGCGGCCCTGACGGAATACCAGCAATTGTTCTTAGAACCTGTGCGCCTGAACTGTCTCCGATCTTGACACGCCTATTCCGCCTTTCGTATGAGGCTGGCAAAGTGCCGAATGCTTGGAAGCAGGCTAACGTACAGCCCGTGCCCATGAAGGGCAGTCGAGCTGACCCGGCCAACTACAGACCCATATCTGTAACCTCCATACTCTGTAAGTGTATGGAACGCGTACTCAATATTAAGCTCCTGGCATACCTAGAAGCAAACGATATCCTAAGTGACCACCAATACGGCTTTCGCCGAAATCGGTCTACTGGGGATCTTCTAGCGTATGCCATTCAACTTCAAAAATTCAACATCTGGAGTGAGGCCATCGGGAGGCACGGGGAAGCGCTTGCCGTCTCCCTAGACATCTCGAAGGCTTTTGATATGGTCTGGCACGAAAGCATTATTGGTAAGCTTCCTTCATTCGGTTTGCCCGGTGATCTGTGTTTTTGGATTTCAGACTTCCTGAGAGATCGGTCCATTCGAGTGGTTATCGATGGCTGCTCGTCGTACCACTTGGATATTAATGCCGGGGTCCCTCAGGGGTCGGTATTCACAGCAACTTCTTGCTGCACATTAACGATCTGATAAAACCCGGCACCTTTGGGTATGCAGACGACAGCACTGTTGCTGAGAGATACCTATATATGGTCTCTCCGGGAGACCATGGTGAAGCGCTTGAACCTGTCCTTGCAGGCATTCTCCGAATGTGGCGATGCCAATCTGTTTAGGTTTAATGCTGCTAAAACCCAGGCGTGTCTTTTTCCCGCTAAAAAGAGCCAATTTCACCCGGATCCAACTTTCCGAGGTGTCACCGTGCTTGATAACTGACCATCTTGAGCTTATTGGCGTTACGTTGACATCGACTCTTAATTTTGGCCCATACATTGAAGCAAAAGCTCAGCTGGCTGCCAAAAAGCTGGAGATCCTTGCAAAGGTGAGAAAGTACTTCACGCCAGAACAGCTGCTCAACTTGTATCAAGCGCAAGTTCGATCATGCATGGAGTACTATTCTCATCTCTGGGACGGATACGCCAAATATCAGCTTGATGCACTAGGGTCGATCGAAAAGCGGGTCAAGAAGCTCATCGGCGATGACGCTCTGGTTAAGTCAAAGCTGCAGAGCCTTGAACATCGTCGCCAAGTTGTCAGCTTGTCGGTTTTTTATCGATTACATTTCGGGGAGTGTGCGATGGAACTGCACAATTTGATTCCGCCTAGCCCTTTCCATCATCGGACAACAAGACGTACGGCGATGCGCCACTGGTACATGGTGGACATCCCACCCATACGCACTAAACGTTTTGAGAATACTTTTATTATGCGTACAGCTAAGGAGTGGAATTCCCTGCCGTAGTCTGTGTTTTCCAAAAGCTAAAAGGAGTCTTTAAGTCAAGAGTGAATAGGTTACTTCTAGGCAAGCGTGCTCCATCATCGACCATATCATCGCTTACCATCAGGTGAGATAGTGGTCAAGCGCGAGCCTATATTAGATTTTTTTTAAATTGGTTGTCTGTAAAGTCAGTTTACGGACGATAGTTTAACGTGAAAACGTCATAACAAAACATTGATGAAATGATTGCATACTTAACGATAAAATTAACATCATCGTAACGTTACGATTATAACGTTACAATGAGCGTAACGTTACATTGAGTCATCCTTTTTCGTGCGTGCAGCCGGCGGCGTTCATAGATTTATTAGACGTTGTCACGTCAAAAATATTTACATAAAATTAAGAACCATAAAACATAAAACAAAATAATTTGAGGCTAATGTAAAAATATTTGAACAATTATGGAAGACAATTATTATTATTATTATCATTGCCATTCAACGTGGCAATGCTGCCAGCGTTCTGGGCACTTTTCACGTTGACAGCGATGTGGACGAATTTTTTGACGCCCTATGACCCCTGCCCTTTTAGACGCGTTCGTAGTTTAATTTTATTTTTATTTAAGTGTATATAGCTAGTTATTGTTAATTAAGTATTTTATATTATGTAAATTTTAAATTATTATGGAAGTGCATCATAACAATTTAATAAGTTACAGTTGTAGATTTATTTATTTTTGGGAATTAGAAATTGTCTCAGAAAACGGTGTCTTAGGAATCGGTGTGTTTTTGAGAAACTTGACTAAAATACTTTCACTTGAGGAAGACGCACTCATTTATTATAATCTAAAATCTGAATTAAAAACAATTACGGACGAAGGCAGGATGCATTTAATTTCGCGCGTTGTTTATTTTTCATTTTTTTTTTTAAGGCTGATCCACATTTACGTGTCCTGGCGTGGCGTGGCGCGGGATCCACCAATCCAACGACTCTGTTCCAGCCTACGTCATAATACAACGAGTTTTGTAGTCAATCAACTGCGTCAGAAGGCGCCACGCCACGCCACGACACGTTAGTGTGGTTCCGTCTTTAATTTGGCGCGCTTGCAGTTCTTCAGCCAGTCACTTATTCAATACATTGTTCCCGCATAGTTTGTGATTCATCTCTTTGCTGATTGGAACATTTACTATCAATATCCACATTCCAAATTCAAATCACTTTTAGTCCCTAAGGGATTAATGAGCTATGTTGGTCCCTGTTTATGAGGAATAAAATAGCTCTTTTTGAATAAATGTGATAAAAAAATATTGAGAGTTGGGCACTTTTTCTTACCAGCAACAAAACTAGTTTTATATTATTTTATCGAAATTAATAACTAAAGATAGCTTAAAACTTGGGGTTCTACGCTGTTTTAACATATCTCGTCCGGTAATTGACTGGTTTCATAGTTCCTGGCAGGCAGCGTATTTGCAATGATGAGTCTTTATCTTCTTGGTGTCACACCTCTGCCGATGTGCCGCAGGCTGGCGTTTTATGTCCTCTTCTCTTCGCACTCTTTATTAATGCTATCACTCAACGACTTTCTTTTCGACGATTTTCTTTCTACCACCTGTATGCTGATGATCTCCAAATTTATACCCAATCCCCTCTTGGAGAGTTAACTGATATAATTGAAACAATTAATATAGTGCTCGATAACCTGGCTCGAATAGGTGACTGGAGCACTGAGTTCGGGCTGATCAATCCAACGAAGACTCAAGTTACAGTTGTTGGTAGTTCCCGGACTGTCTCTAGGATCGGCTGGTCGACACTATCCTTATAAATCATATTGTGAAGAACTTGGGTATTTATATCGACAGCACTCTATCCTGGACCAAACAACTGCAGGAAGTCAGTCGAAAACTGTTTGCATCTGCGGGTTCCCTGAGACGACTTCGTAATTTTCATCCCATCACCACTAAAATTGCGATAGCACAATGTCTTCTTCTCCCTATCCTGGACTATGCTGATGCCAGCTATCTTGATCTCACCCAAGACCAATTGGACAAGCTTTCCTATTCGCCTTCGCCGGAATGCCCACATACTTTCTTTGCTTTATAACGTGCTATTTAATCCGTTTTATCTCAAAGAACGCTTTCAGTTCCTCTGTGACACCCATTCTAGGTCCTTGAGATAATCGGAGAATCTAAAATTAAATATTCGTATGCATTCCACTTCCTATTTTTAACAAATCTTTTAGGATTCAAGCGGCTCGGTTGTTGAATGTATTACCAATTGAAATAAGTCGTGCTCAAACACTGCCAACGTTTAAGAAATGGTAAAAGAGCATTACCTGTCACTATAACTTCTATTGTTCTCCTTTCTCTGTTATATATTTGATATGTATCAGTATTCCACTGCACTGTGGAGCGCGCGACCGCCCGAAATCCCTAACTGTGGCGGGTCATTCCGGGGGTATTTCCGGGCGGCAATTGAGCGGCTGTTATTAATTTATCACGAAAGTTTTGTATGGGAGCCATACATGAAACTTATGTTGTTGTAATGTCAATGAACTAAGCTATCAGATTTCAAATGGATTTTTCTTGTTTGGATTTGTTATGTATTTGCAAAAATTGTGTAAAGACTTGTTTTTGTGAATGTTTGTCCTGTAACTTTTTTGTGGTGTATAATAAAGTATATAAAAATAAATAAATAAAACAAAATTAAAAAAAAATAGGTTAAAACCGAATTTTTTTTGTAACTTTAAATTTAAAAAAATCTTGAATAATAACGAATTAGAAAATAACTTGTTTTGGACCCGCGTGGTGGATTACGGCCTATTCTCTCTCACAGAGAGTAGGCCTTTATCCAAGCAGTGGGAACATTAAAAGGCTGATGATGATGAGTAAATAACTTATTTGATGCAAGTAAGAAAACAATTCGTAAGCCCTATTATTTTTTTCAGTTTTAATGAAATTTAATGTCTCATTTTTCAACAAGAATAACAAGAATAAATGATGAGGTCCTCACGACGAACAACATTAAAGTGATGAAGGTATCGAAAAATATTCAAATCCATCCCAGAGACAGTTGGTGATAGTATGGCGCAATATATTGATGTTTCCGCTCTTACATGTAGGAGTTTTAAATGACCTCTATCTGTTTTGCAAGTCAAAGTGGCAGACCTTTGCGATCGGTAAGTTATTTGCTTGACACATTGCGTAATAGGTTAACATTTGACCCATTTTATTTTTGAAACAGAAATTAAATTTAACAATAGTTTTACATACCTTTTTTTTTTAGCGTGGAGAAATGCTCATGCATACTGCACTACCACGGGTAGATAGTGCAGTTATGTGGGACTCTAACCCACTAAAACTCCACGGTGTCGTCCAGTGCCACTTATGGCGGGAACACGGGCACGCGTTAGCACTCACCGCGAACCCGCCGCGGCTGTCCGTCACCGGATCCTCCTCGGGGGAGTACCCCCCATCACCGGCGCACCAGAACACACTGTACGCCGTGACCACCCCAGGGATCAATTCAGCACATGGGTGCCAGACGACCCCGTGTATCTTCTTGGTCCCTCTGTGACGGGTCGAGGTCAATGGCCCCGCGACCTACCATTTTGCGGCCGCAGGGGATAGTGAGAGCGGCTAACGCTATACCGACACTCCTCTTCCCCTGCGGCCCCACCGCGTCCGCCATCAGACGGTGGCGACCCCGTCTAGGCCGCGGAAGGTAGGGAGAGCGGCGCACCGCAATACCGGCACTCCTCTCCCGCCGCGGCCTCCAATCCTCAGCCGCGATATCGTATGGGACCTGGGAATCTCCATAAGACATCGCGGCCCGCCTCAGTTGCGATGTCGCCTGTTACCAAGCGCCACCGCAACCTACTAGTTGGCCGCTACGTCGTTGGCTTAATCGGCAAAAGCCCTGACGAGCGGCCCCTCCTCGGGTTTCTCTTCGCTTCACCGTGGGTGACCACGGTTTATTTATTTATTTATTTATTTATTTATTGATAGGAACACCAACGACACGTTTACAAATATTCTTACATATAATTATACATAATACATCATTCTGTGCAAACATGTCACTTATAGGTGAACACAACATATACAATAAGATTTTAGGTTAATACATTAAATTTAAGACTGATAAATTAATAAGAACAAACATGAATCTTAATTAAATATGGATTATATTAAAAATTATAAAAACATTTGATAAAAAAAAAAATTGATAAAATATTTAAAAATGGAAAAACATTGCATAAAAAATAGATAATATTTAATAATAGATTTAATTATAATTATAAATTAGGTAATTTTACGGTTACTGATCCCCCGCCTCGACAAAGCGGGAACCCACCGGGGGGGAGTTTTACATACCTGCCTAGGTTGTATATACTCAATGATGAATGCTAAATTTGGCAGCGCGTTTAAACACGTATAGTTACTACGCAAAAAAAAAATAGCATTTTACTCGTACCACGCGCTGCGTAAGGTGCCGCCCTGTCAGTAGTCGGTAGTAGTATGATATATTCAATCACACGTTTACACAGATTTATTACTAGTTCATAATATCAATGGCTTTCGTTGCAGCATATCTTTTGTACGTAGCTACAGCGACAAGCTGGTTATATGATACGTATTCACTCTCCACGTGACTTGGCATGTGGATTCTGCAGCGCACATGTTGGGCACTAAGTCTTATGAGAAACACATCAAACCAGTAGAAACGAAGATATATACATTCTTAGCAGTTGGAGAAGGCTTCCACGACTAACACACTTTTCCTTGGGCGTACAGAACAGCTGAGCTTGGCGGCTATTCTCTGAACTTTACGAAGTTATTCATCGACATCATGGCGAAAATCAGATGGGCGTATGATTTGAAATCAGCACCCAAAGAACTAGTAGAGAGTCAGGTGAAGAGAGAGTAACGGAACAAACCCAAGTAGATCCAAAAGATAAATTTTAGAGTAAAAGATCAACCAGAATCTGAATGTAGCCAAAGTGGTTTACCGTAAAATTTTATGAAATAACTGAATAGCGGGTCAAGTGACGACTGACGATAATTCGTTGATTTAAGTATTTCATAATTGTATACAAAACTAGCTGTTGCCCGCGGCTTCGCTCCCGTGGACCACCCCACAGAACCCGTTTTCGGGATAACTAAATAGCCTATGTCACTCAGGAATAATGTAGCTTTCTATTGGTGAAAGAATTTTTTTAAATAGGTCCAGTAGTTTCGGAGCCTATTCGGTACAAACAAATTAACAAAAAATCTTTCCTCTTTATAATATTAGTATTAATATATTAAACTAGCACTTCGCCCGCGACTTCATTCGCGTGATCCGTGTTTTATCGTGCAAATGACTTTTTAGTTTCACCCCCTTAAACGTTGAATTGCCAAAAATCCCTTAGTGCTCCCTTACATTATAAAAAGAAGCCCTGTACAGTAGAATTCATCAAAAATCTTTAACACCCCCTATATGTTCTTTTAGGAGTAGTTTTGAAAAACTAATAATGAAAACCTTTACTATTTACTAAGGTTAGTATTTATGCCAATTTTCAAATATATAATCCCATCAAATTTCCACCTTTTCACCTCCTAAAGGTCTATCCACACATATTAGGGCCATGCCCGGACCTGTTTTTGTTCAAAAAAATATCGGTGTACATTTTATATAATGAACATGAATGAACGAACTCGTCACAAATGTCCGTGCACGGGCCAGTGACGGAGCTTCAATGCTTGGGCCCGGCCCTGTCACATCCCGGGCACGGCCCTGATATGTGTGGATAGACCTTTAGTGGTTGAATTTCCAAAAACCAATAAATACATGAATTCTTTTTATCAGCCATAAACGTAAATCTTTAATATTACGTGTCACACTTTAAAGCGTAGAAGTTTCACATAAACTTTCAACCGACTTTTTACTCCCTTAGGGGTAGAACCTCCGAAATTAAAAAAAACTCATTGTTGTTTGATTAACCAAGAGCGTAAACCAACAGTTTCAGATGTTTTACCTTTCAAACCGAAGAAATTTCACATAAATTTTCAACCCCTATTTTATTATATTTAGGGGTAGAATTTCCTAAAACCAATAAATACATGTAATCCTCAAGTAGAAAAATCCTCAAGTAGAAGAGGTCTGTAAAAAATTGAGCATATCTGCTTATGTCCTATTCAATTTGGCTAAGAAGGTAAACATCACCACAACTTTGTTTGCATACCATGGTCTCGTAGCCTCCATTCTGAGATACGGTATAGTTTTCTGGGGAAATTCTTGCCTGCGGGAACAGGTATTCAAAGCCCAAAAGCGGTGTTTAAGGTCGATGTTAAATATGAAAATGACTGACAGTTGTGTTCCAGTGTTTAAATCCCTAAAGCTGTTAACATTTCCGGCAATGTATATTTCAGAAATGGCAATTTTTGTTAAACGTAACATGCTTCTATTTACTACAGTTTCGCAAACTAGTAAGAGACCAATCAGAAGCCAGTACAAAAATCTGTTACTAGTTGAGAGTTGCAATACTGCTTTATTTAAAAAAAATGTTATTAGTATGGGACCTAGAATATATAACAAAATACCTGACATAATAAAATATAACACAATACGCAATTTTAAAAATAAGTTAACAGCATTATTGATTGAAAAGTGATACTACTCGATTAACGATTTTCTAAATGACAATGACTAAAATTTATTCTAATGTAAATTTCTAATTTAATATAATCATAATATTCTTATGCAATTGAATGATATACCAACTTATGTAATTTTAGTTAATGTTAATAATGCTTATGTAATTTTATATTTTGAGACTTAGTTCTTAGATTACTTAAATCATTAATGTTTGCATGCCTAATCTGGTAGATTGTACAAGGATCACAATTGTTTTTTTTTATATCTTATGTTATGTACCTACAATCTATGCAAATAAAATAAACTTTATGCTTTATGTTTATGCTTTATGCATGAATTCTTTTAATCAACCAAGAGCGTAAATCAAAAATTTCATGGGTCCTATTTACAAACTATAAAAATTTCATACAAACTTTCATCCCTTTTTTTACCCCTTTAGAGGTAGAATTTCCAAAAACCAATAAATGCTTAAATTATAAAGGAATTGAAGCAGTCTTGAATATGAAGTAATTTATTTTGATAAGGATTGATACCAAGATACAAATAAAGAGCCTTTTCTAGCGGCGGCATTTCAATTAAATTTTTGTGAAAAAATGTCGTGGTGGCCCAGTGGCTAAGACCTCGCCTCTCGTGCTTGAGGTCGTGGGTTCAAATCCGGGCATGTACCAATGTGACTTTTTCAAATTCATATGTACTTTCTAAGTTTATCTTAGACATCACAGGCAACGGTGAAGGAAAACATCGTGAGGAAACCTGGACTTACATAGTTAATGTAAGTCTGAAATAGCCAAGTCAGAGGCCTGTGGGATTCCCAGAGGCGGCTTAATTAACTCTGACACCAGAGGTGGCACAACCTCACACGAAAGAAGAAGAAGAAGAATTAAATTTTTAAAACACTTATTGTGGCATAACTATAATAGTTAGACATATGCTGTCGCGACACTTTTTGTAAATAATGATGTGTTCTGCAAAGTCCTAGTACATTATTTTATTCTATCATTAATAGTTTTCGCAGCGCACGCGATGTAAAGAATATTTTAGGTACTTTTTTACACCTTGGGTTACATTATTGGAGTTTTAGTAAGGGTCCCTAACTTTTTTGAAAATATAATTTAGCCTATGTCACCCGGGGATAGTGTAGCTTCCCAACAGTGAAAGAATTTTTTAAATCGGTTTAGTTTAGTTTCGGAGCCTATTCAATTTAAACAAACAAACAAACAATCAAATCTTTCCTCTTTATAATATTAATATAATATAATAATAAATATATTATATTAATATATAATATAATAATAAATATAGTATATTAATATATAATACTAAATATATTATTATATTATATTATATAGTATAGATAAATAAAAATAGGTGTAGCAATGGCAAATATCTGAGTAACCTGCGAATCGCAGAAGATATTATTCTGTTCTCAGAGTGCTCAAGAGGCCTTAAATCTATGATAAATTAGCTTACAGAAGCAATCACAGCAATTGGACTGAATTTAAACATTTCCAAACTAAAATAGCTACAAATTGCATAAAATATTCAATCGCGGCTGTTGTGGATAACAGTATTTATCTGGGCAAAGGAACTCTTTCAAACCTAGAAATTTACGACGAGATAAATAAAAACTTTGCCCTAACATTTTTTTGTTTTATTTGTGATGGGTTTGCTCTTGACTCTTGTCTAGGTCAGAGGTGACAGAGACAGAGTCGAAAAGAAAAAAAGTCTAACATGGAATCAATTATGGGGAAATAAGGAAATAATAAAAAACAAGATTGCATTAAACTTAAAAAAAAGAAAGGTTTGGGCTCCTGCCATGAACTTACAAAAAAAACACAAGATATAAAATACTAATTTAGCAACGTGCCATGGATAGATGCATTTTAAATATAAATCTAAATGACAAACATGAACGCCACGATAAAAAAATAAAAAAAAGTTAGTTAAAAAATAAAAATCTCGACTGCTTTTGTAACGAACTTAAAATATGTAAACAAGAAGTGATACTGCTAGAATTGTTTATGACATGGCAATGTGTCGGTAGTAATACTTTTTGTTAATGTTAAGTTAAGATAAGATATATGATAAGTTGAAATGTACAATTAGGTTACGATGGGGCTGACATGCTTTAAAAGATAAAAAGAAAATACAATACAGGTAGTATTGCATTTGAGATTATTTTTTTTAAATTTTTTTTACTTACTTTCAGACAATTTTTAACATTTCAGGTGTAAAGTCAATCTTATAAAGATTCTGAAAAAAGTTATTTGTATTGATCTTCCAAAAAATATATAAATACTTCGAAGTCCTGCCAGCTAATATCGATTCCAATGCATAGGTAAGAAAACTACAAGTGTTAATCATTTTGAACTTTTTATTCTCTCAAATTATTATTGATTAAAAACACTTGAATACTAATGCAATGTCAGATTAACAATAGTATGCTATAATCAAGGTTTTATTAATCGATAATAGGCAACCTATTTTTTTGTGAAAACCGGTATTCGATGATAATGATTTGGGAGACATCTTAATATTAAGAGGAAACAGGGGCAGAGAGCTCCGACTGAATTTCCTCAGTAAAAAGCCATTCGAGGTTTGGCTCTCGCTTATTTCCTACTCCAATATTGGACAAATTTAAAAGATATTCCATAATCTGAAAAATAAAGATATATCCTATTTTCCTATGTTTTCCTTTTTGATGATACATTCATCAAAAAGGAAAACATAGACATACATCTTTAGAAGCACTAGAGCCCTCAAAAAATGCTCAAAATTGCGCTGTCAACAGAGGCTTAGTGTACAAATTTGACTAATATAAATGAAAAAAGGAAAACATAGGGACATAGTATATATTTTACTTTACCAGTTTATGGAATATCTTTTATATTGGTCCAATATTGGAGGAGGAAAGAGACGAGAGCCAAACCTCGAATTATGACGTTTTACTAAGGAAATTCAGTCGGTGCTCTCTGCCCATATTTCCTCTTAATCCTATTTTTTTCATTGTAGTAAACAGAGCATCACCGTTGATAACAGCCATTTCAATGATCACAAATATTCGGCACATATAGAAAATGATTTGATGCTACCACCTGATCCGAGGAAATGGGACATAGTGTGGATTCGTGTGACACTCATGTTCCTTTGGCACATCGCGGCTATTTATGGCGCTTATCTGTTCCTCGTGGTGGCAAAGTGGCAGACTTGTCTGTTTGGTAAGCATTGTTATGTTTTCAGAGTAAAAAAGAGAGATTTTCATATTTCAAGGCAAAAAATAAGTACTTTTCTTTACTTGCAACTTGCCTGTTGTACATAATTTCAATGCTGGGCATAACTGCCGGTGCCCATAGACTGTGGTCACATAAAACATACAAAGCCAAGCTGCCTCTACGCATCATGCTTTTGTCATTCTTTACTATAGCGATGGAGGTATGTATACATACTTTATTGTATTAACATATTAAGAAGTTTTAATTAGGTACATCAATAAAACGAGGACTAATTCTAATCGGCACAAAAGATGGAGAATCAAGTCATGTTCTGTTCTAAACTGTCAGAACTAAGATAGTCCGTTTAATCGTTTTATTCCATGATAGATTAATGTAAATAAATACCTTGCTATTTTAATTCATCTCCATTCTATTTTACTTGTAGTTTTCCACGATCAAATGGGTGCAAAATCATCGCATGCACCACAAGTATTGCGACACGGATGCTGACCCTCACAATTCAACGAGGGGCTTCTTCTTCTCTCACATGGGGTGGTTGTTAGTGAGAAAACATCCTGAAGTCAGTTCACGCACTGTTGATTTGAGCGATCTCATGGCGGATTCGTTACTGCGCTTCCAAAACAAGTAGGTTTTAACTAACAAGAAGAGTTTTAACCTCTTGAACGGGCCGGACCGCAAACTTCAAGGCCGTGTCACGTGACCCACTGCGAGTTTTTTTTTTTTGTTTGGGCCCCTTAGTAAAACTGAGAAATTGGCAATTTATTGCTATGGCACGGTTTATTATTATACTTTCTTGGCTTCGTTATGAGTTTATCTAACTATTTATACAATTCAATATGCAAATAAAACTGATATCATCTTGCAGTGACAAAATACGGTAGCAACTTATCACTTTTATAATTTTCAATCGCATAACTTTCACTCGCACCATAAAACTTTATAAATATAAGAGAAGATATAAGAGATAATATAAGAGGAGGAACGAATATTGAATCGTGGCAATAACAAGAATTTGTAATTTTTTTTCAGACATATCTGGTTTCTGGTACTCATCACGAGTTTAATACTAACCTTAATCCCAACGCTTTGGGGGGAAGAAGCATGGAACGCATTCTTTATCTGCATGTCCTTAAGACACACATGCATTGTTCACGCGTCTAGTTTGGTGAACTCTGTTGCGCACATGTGGGGCAACAGACCGTACGATAAACACATTGCACCAGTAGAAAAGAAGATAATTTCAATCATAGCTGCTGGAGAAGGCTTTCACAACTACCACCACACATTCCCTTGGATTTACAGAACAGCTGAGCTTGGCGGCTATTCTCTCAATATTACGAAGTTATTCATCGACATCATGGCGAACATCGGTTGGGCGTATGATTTGAAGATAGTACCGGATGAATTGATAGAGAGACGAGTGAAGAAAACCGGTGACGGAACTCACCCAATGTGGGGATTGGATGACCCAGGCTTGCCGGCTGATGACAGGAAATCATCAATAATAAATAATAATAATGAATCACAAAGACCCAAAATAATGTACGATTCTTTGAATCCAGAGCGAAGCAAAAGATTCTAGAATCCTAAGCGTACAGAGGAATTCAAAGTACGTCGCTCGAGATTAAATAATTTTGGTACCTTGTGGCACACTTTGCTTTTTATGCCCCTCTTTGAGAAAAATAAATAAGAGATGCTTTTAGTAGTGACGAAAAGTTGAAAAACGTGAAAGTTTTTTAACAGACTTCAAAGAAGTCCGAAATATTCGTTACGGGTGTAATGTGCCGAAATTTTTGATATTTTTGTCATGGGTGTCAGTTTCATGGTTTTTGAGGTCGCTAAATGCTAATATGTGGTCAAAATTAAATAACAAGATAGCGCCGACCGAAATTTCTGAAATTTTCGTCATGGGTGTCTTTTTCATGGCTTTTGGGGTCGCTAGATACTAATATGGGGTCAAAATGAAATTCCAAGATGGTGCCGACCGAGATTGTTTTAAACTTTCGTCATGGGTGTAATTTTCATGGTATTTGGGGTCGCTAAATTCATTCATTTTATTCATTTATTTATTCTCAAACAATTTACATTGTGTCGAACATTACATAATTAAAATTGCAAAATAAAATTGAGTATTTAACATTAATTTAAAATAAACCTATCACAAATGAATTATTTTGTCAAGTTAATACAATAGTCTCAAGAAAATACAATTTAAAATGAATTCAATATCACAAATAATAATTAAATATTAAATTATATATAAATACTACATGTAATAAAAATAATAATAAAAAACAAATTTATCCAATAATGTCACAAGTAAGAATTCCAATGTCAAGTTAATACAAAATATGTTACAAAAACCCGTGTCATTTCAACTTCATCCAGTAGGTATAATGTCTCTAGTAATAAATTAAAGTGTCAATGCATGTCATAAAAAAAAATACAATTCAAAGTAATCCAATACCATGTCACAAGTAATAAATTATAATGTCAAGTTATTACTAAGCAAGTAATAAAAATATATACTGTAAGGGGGGGTATGTGTAGAAAGATAAGGTAAACCCACGGTTCATGTAACAACAATTATTTATTTCAACTATCTTGGGTAGAATTATAATAAGATGACGAAACGTTGGAAAAATAGTCTAAAACAGTAGGTACAATAAAGTTAACTACAAGTAACTAACAGGGAAGTTTGTAGATATTTAATAAATCCCTACGGGCGTTGTATATCGCTTGAATGGTGTGTGGACCGCTAAATATACCAACACAGTCAAACAACCAATATACGCCGCTAGCCCAAGTCCAGCAGGTAATCTTGACCGACCTAAGTCGATACAGAGAGTACGCTCGAAGCTTGCCGAACCCGAACTAATAACCCTACTAATTGCCCTAATAAGTGGATCAGAAGAGGTCGACCCATACCGTTGTCAGCTAGAAGTCTAGAGTCCAGACTTCATGGTTTTTTTATGTGTATGGGGCACATGAAGAGTTTGGTTTAGAACGAACCTTATCCAATCACATCTGTTGATGTTTTGAGACAGAGAATAATCGATGCGGCGAATTAAATAAGAAGGGGTTTAACTGGTGTAGTAAAAAGTAGATTAAGACACAAATGAGAGTATGTCTGCGCAAAAAAATAGGCCAATAGATATATCTTCAAAACGGTTAAGTTTGGGATACGGTTTTTCATAGCCAAATCAGTCAGGAATGATGGAAACTATAGCCTCTTAAAGGTTCTAGTACGACTTAACCTGTAGCCCTGTATATGTGACTTGCCGCGTTTTGAACGAGTATTTTAACAGCAGACGAAAGTATTAAAAAAAAATAAAAACCAGCGCCCTTTTTTGTTTTTTTTAACTTAGCAGGGTTTGCAGGTGGACTACTACCTTGTTACGGAATCTTTGTAGGGATCGAGTTGTTGCCTACTCAGTAGGTATTTCTAGTCACCGACATAGTATTTCCACTCGCCCATAGTATTATATTTAATTCAATGACATACATTATTTTCCAATCTAAATAAACTACTTTACAAAAATACAAACTTTAACCCAAAGATAATTTATTTATATTGTATTTTCACCTATTATTCTATTAATACCTATTGAAAATTTGAAAGTTTGTGAGTTTGTGTTACAATCACGCAAAAACTACGGAACGGATTTAGACGGGTACATAGATAATAGAACTTGGATTAACACAAAGCATACTTTTTATTCAGGTACCCTTTAGGATCATTTAAACAGTGACAGCGGCGGAGCCAGGAGCGGCAGCTATCGTGATATTTTTATCACGTCTAGTTTTTAGGGTTTCGTACCGAAATGGTTAAAAGGAACCCTTATGGTGCGACTCAGTCTGTCTGTCCGTCCGTCACTGCTGGATATCTCAAGAACTACTACTGCGATCAACTAAAATATCTTTCCCGCCCTTATCTCCGAAGTTTTCATAGAGAAAAATCTGAAATTATTATATGTGATAGAAGTTTATGTTAAGATTACAGGAAAAAAAAAACGATGTCTCTAAATAGACTTTTGCAGAAATCATCAAAATTACATTAGTTTTACTATCGGTCAAGAGATGGCGCTGACCTAAAACTGCAATATTCTACACAGCAGTGTTAAAATTGTTTAAAATTCTCTGACGAATATAGGCTTCGCCGATGAAAATTTAAAATCATTTCACGTTTCAAAACCTAAATGTCCTCCTTCCTACCTACTCACAGGTTGCTTTGAGTGAAGCACAGTTGTAGTATTTTCTGGGCACAGAACTATTTAGATACTGCTGGATCAACGTAGTCAAAAGATACCGCCGTTATGTCGCAAATTTGACGACTCTCAAGGGAATCGAAACCTACCCACCTATTAAGTCAACGGGAAGCACCCTGTTGACTTAGAATCATTAAATTTAGCAAGAAGTAGTTTCTTACAGCACAAGTAAAGGAAACAAAATCCGAAAACCGTAAATTAGTACCTAAAGAAAAAAAGAGATTAATAACTTATTTGCAGTTGGAAAACTGACCGCGACTTATGTCGATGTAATTATGGGGACAACTGTTTTCCAACGGCAAAATTAAATTAATCTAGTAATATAACCATGTGCATAACTCCAGCTTCCTCATATGTGGTAGAATAATTATATCTATGCCAATAATATAGGCATAATAGCAGCAATCAAAGTTCCGAGTCTTGATTTAGCTGCCACAAAAACTTCGTTAATATGTGTCGTTTAGTATGTGTTTGCTGGAGTGACGTCACCCCAGCTTCGTCATTTAATGCAGGCAAACCAGTGAGGTTAGGAAACTATGATAAAAAAAACGTGTGTGTAAGCTGGAGTGACGTCACCCCAGCTGCCATGTCATATCTGCCGAACAAAAGAAGATATGATTATATACTATAGCTCAAAAATTGAGGCAAAATAGCAGCCATTGGCAGCAAAATTTTCAAATCTCTGGTCAAAATACTTTATAAGTTATTAAACCAACAAATGTGTGTAAGCTGGAGTGACGGCACCCCAGCTGCTCATGCCATATCTTCCGAACGAAAGAAGATATAATAATGCATTATAGCTTAAAACATAAGAAATAATAGCTGCCACAGGCAAGAAAATTTTCAAATCTCTAGTCCCTGTAGTTTCCACGTAATAAACAAAAATATAGTCTCCGCGCCAAAAAGAGCAAATTATTACTTCGGCGGAGGTACGGAGTGGCGTTGCCGTTCCGTACCGTACTGTTAGGTAGCAGTGACCTGTAAATTGCAAAAAACGTAAATCAACCTTAACCGAACTACAGAGAACAAGTCACAAAAAATAAACAATAATTGCAGTTCTCTCGTCGTCTAAAGTTGATAAGAATCCACTTTTTAATATTACATTCATAGTTCCATTAAAGTTCAGTCGGCTCGTAGTCTATATCTTCAATAAAATATTTTGAGCGCAAGTTAAAATGACTTCTAATAGAATGCCTGCTAAGTGCAAACTTGGTTGTAATAATATAGCGCACGGAACGGCAACGCCGCTCCGTACCTCCTCCGAAGTAATAATTTGATCTTTATGGCGCGGTAACTATATTTTTGTTTACTACGTGGAAACTACAAGGACTAGAGATTTAAAAAACTTGCTGCCTGTGGCAGCTATTATTTCTTATGTTTTAAGCATATGCATAATCATATCTTCTTTCGTTCGGAAGATATGACATGAGCAGCTGGGGTGCCGTCACTCCAGCTTACACACACGTTTTTTATCATAGTTTCAGAACTTTTTAAGTATTATCGTTAAGTTATTTCCTTCCATGTGCAGCTATTATGCCTTATTTTTTGACTATAGTCCAAAACCCTAACCTCACTGGTTTGCCTGTATTGAATGAGGAAGCTGGGGTGACGTCACTCCAGCTAACACATACTAAACGACTCATATTAACGAAGTTTTTGTGGTAGATAAATTAAGACTAGAGTCAAACTTAATGGCAACTCGCAACAGACAATGAATATAAAAAAATTACAACCGACTTCCAAACAAAAACACTACAAAGTGAAAAATAACTTCAATTTCGGAAGTCGGTGTTCCTGTTTTCGTTTCTTTGTTTGATGACACCGACTTCCGAAATTGAAGTTATTTTTCACTTTGTAGTGTTTTTGTTTGGAAGTCGGTTGTAATTTTTGTTAAAAAGTTTTATATTTTTCACTTTTTAGTTGTGGTAGGTTCTTGTACCAGTTCTATAGGCTAGGTACCTATAACGCCCAAAGTGAAGCCAGAATAGATAAACCCAATAACATGAAACATAAATAAACAAAACCGGTGGAATGAGAGTATACCAGAGTGAACTGTTCACACCTGCGTACCCCTTTAAAGCGTAGCAGTGTGATGTTATGTTATGAAATGGTATAAACAATAAACAGATATGCGATTACAGCTATCCCGAGTGATTTGCCGTCATTTATTGAAGAGTTCTGATATATCTCCGAAGTTCTTCATCAAATCTTAATGAAAATTAAATGGGACCACAGGACAAACACCAGCTTTCGAATAAAAAAAGAATCATCAAAATCGGTTCACCCAATAAAAAGTTCTGAGGTAACACACATAAAAAAAAATACAATCGAATTGATAACCTCCTCCTTTTTTGCGAAGTCGGTTAAAAATAAAACCTAACAATCCAAAAACCCGACTGCTTAAAAAGCGAACTAAAGTAGTTTTCAGTAAGTAACTTTAGTTCGCTTTTTAAGCAGTTGGGTTTTTGGATTTTTGTTTTTTATATTTATTTAACACTTTTAGTTAAAAAAAAAACGAATTTTGTACATCTAAACATAAAAGTGATATATATTTTTGTAATCGCCTCTTAAAATCCTTTTTTTTGATACCCCACAAGATGGCGCCCAAAAGCCGCCATAACTCTATTTTTCAATTTTAATGTTGCTAGTGACACTTGCAGGGTTAAGACGAATCGATTGACGTACGAATCATCAAAATCGGCCAACGCGTTTGGTCTCTGGAACGCCACACAGGAAAAAATATACATACATACATACATAGAATGGTAAACACATTACCCTCCTTCGGCAGTCGGGTAAAATTTATTGTGCCAGCGGTAGTTAGGGGTGCGCAGCGACTCATACGAGTGTTCCAAGCCGCCATTAAGTTTGAATCGAACTGTACAAGTAGTGGAGCCGTGTAATCACAAGGACAAAAATTACTTTATGTTATTATTTACGTATTTACTAACGGGACCTCGATTCAAACTTAGTGATGTTTTAAAAAAACCCTACTCACTGCGCAGTACCCACCCTACACCTCACCCCCACTGTCACGAGAAAATGCTAGCTCGTAGTAGCACACGAAGTGTTTCGAGCCGTCATTAAGTTTGAATCAAACTGTACCTACTATGCGACGCGTAAACTCGGACGGCAAGCGGGACACGCGTCTTATCTCTTATTTTATTACCCGTGCGATTTGAGTAGGCCCTAGTGCGATACGAGTCTTGTTCCAGCGAGGTATCTAGTTAATTCGACGTGTAAACAAGCTTCACAAAAAAGTGATTTTAAGTTATAGACCAAGACTTTAATATTTAAAATTACGTCTATAATAAATAATATCTTTTAAATTACGCCTATAATAAATAATAACTGTCTTACAAAATGATTCTTACGATGGATATATAGTTTGAGACAAATTCTGAAAAACGCCATCTATGGCAAAGAACTCAAAACAAAACGAAAAGTCGATAGCTACTTTCAACTACTTTAACATACAAAGTCTTCAACTAATCTTTTTTGTTCAAAAAACCTGATTAATGAGTGTAAATGGATAAATTAACATAAAAGAAGCAAGTTTTGATTTTTACTAAACTTATTTCAGCCTAAATCTGCTGTTTAACATTTATAAGTGATTGTTACTTTCACATTTGTTACCTATGCTGCCACCTATGATCTTTTTTTTAATACTATAATAATTTGTATGAATTGAGACCCCATGAATCTACTAACACAATGTCCTCCTGTGCCACTTATGGCGGGAACACGGGCACGCGTTAGAACTTACCACCAACCCGCCGCAGCTGTCCGTCACCGGCGCACCAGAACACACTATACACCGTGACCACCCCAGGGACCAAACCAGCACATGGGCGCCAGACGACCCCGTGTGAACCTACAGACCAGTTTCAGCCCCAAACGGTTCGAAAATGTAACTACCGACTTTGTATTTAAGTGTCTGTTATAGTTCTAAAGCTTTATAAGACAAAAAACACTTTTGGAAGTCGGTGTCCATAACGCAAAAAAATTGTACCTACGAAAGACACCGACTTCTAAAAATAAAGTTATTTTTCACTTTGTACTTTTCTTATTTGGAAGTCGGTAGTATTTTTTTGTAAAAAGGTTTTTTTTCTCTATTTTTATTTGTACCTACCTAATAGGCAAGTTGTTTAGTAAGTTTCCTATAACGCCAGAATAGATTACCCGAATATCATGAAACTTTAACAAAACCGATCAAATAAGAGATCTGCTTACCCCTTCAGAGCGTACTGGCGTGATGTTATGTTATGAAATGGTATAAACAATAAACAGACATGCGACTGCAGCAGTCCCGAGAGATTAGCCGTTATTTATTGAAGAGTTATGTTGTATATCTTCGAAGTTCTTCATCAGATCTTCACCAAATTTAAATGGGACCAATTTCGAAACATACTCTTTCAAACAAAAAAAGAATTTTCAAAATCGGTCCCCAATTGACGGAGATATCGGTGAATATACAAAAAAAAAACAACAAGTCGAACATAGAACCTCCTCCTTTTTCGAAAGTCGGTTAAAAATAGCAGGTTATATTATGTGCATAACTCCAGCTTCCTCATATGTGGTAGAATAATTATATCTATGCCAATAATATAGGCATAATAGCAGCAATCAAAGTTTCGAGTCTTAATTTAGCTACCACAAAAACTTCGTCAATATGAGTCGTTTAGTATGTGTTAGCTGGAGTGACGTCACCCCAGCTTCCTCATTCAATACAAGCAAACCAGTGAGGTTAGGGTTTTGGACTATAGTCAAAAAAATAAGGCATAATAGCTGCACATGGAAGGAAATAACTGAACGATAATACTTAAAAAGTTCTGAAACTATGATAAAAAAAAACGTGTGTAAGCTGGAGTGACGTCACTCCAGCTTACACACTGAGAAAAATAACTTTATTTTTAGACGTCGGTGTCTTTCGCAGGTACAATTTTTTTGCGTTATGGACACCGACTTCCAAAAGTGTTTTTTGTCTTATAAAGCTTTAGAACTATAACAGACACTTAAATACAAAGTCGGTAGTTACATTTTCGAACCGTTTGGGGCTGAAACTGGTCTGTAGGTTCACATGGGGTCGTCTGGCGCCCATGTGCTGGTTTGGTCCCTGGGGTGGTCACGGTGTATAGTGTGTTCTGGTGCGCCGGTGACGGACAGCTGCGGCGGGTTGGCGGTAAGTTCTAACGCGTGCCCGTGTTCCCGCCATAAGTGGCACAGGAGGACATTGTGTTAGTAGATTCATGGGGTCTCAATTCATACAAATTATTATAGTATTAAAAAAAAGATCATAGGTGGCAGCATAGGTAACAAATGTGAAAGTAACAATCACTTATAAATGTTAAACAGCAGATTTAGGCTGAAATAAGTTTAGTAAAAATCAAAACTTGCTTCTTTTATGTTAATTTATCCATTTACACTCATTAATCAGGTTTTTTGAACAAAAAAGATTAGTTGAAGACTTTGTATGTTAAAGTAGTTGAAAGTAGCTATCGACTTTTCGTTTTGTTTTGAGTTCTTTGCCATAGATGGCGTTTTTCAGAATTTGTCTCAAACTATATATCCATCGTAAGAATCATTTTGTAAGACAGTTATTATTTATTATAGGCGTAATTTAAAAGATATTATTTATTATAGACGTAATTTTAAATATTAAAGTCTTGGTCTATAACTTAAAATCACTTTTTTGTGAAGCTTGTTTACACGTCGAATTAACTAGATACCTCGCTGGAACAAGACTCGTATCGCACTAGGGCCTACTCAAATCGCAAGGGTAATAAAATAAGAGATAAGACGCGTGTCCCGCTTGCCGTCCGAGTTTACGCGTCGCATAGTAGGTACAGTTTGATTCAAACTTAATGACGGCTCGAAACACTTCGTGTGCTACTACGAGCTAGCATTTTCTCGTGACAGTGGGGGTGAGGTGTAGGGTGGGTACTGCGCAGTGAGTAGGGTTTTTTTAAAACATCACTAAGTTTGAATCGAGGTCCCGTTAGTAAATACGTAAATAATAACATAAAGTAATTTTTGTCCTTGTGATTACACGGCTCCACTACTTGTACAGTTCGATTCAAACTTAATGGCGGCTTGGAACACTCGTATGAGTCGCTGCGCACCCCTAACCACCGCTGGCACAATAAATTTTACCCGACTGCCGAAGGAGGGTAATGTGTTTACCATTCTATGTATGTATGTATGTATATTTTTTCCTGTGTGGCGTTCCAGAGACCAAACGCGTTGGCCGATTTTGATGATTCGTACGTCAATCGATTCGTCTTAACCCTGCAAGTGTCACTAGCAACATTAAAATTGAAAAAAAAAATAGAGTTATGGCGGCTTTTGGGCGCCATCTTGTGGGGTATCAAAAAAAAGGATTTTAAGAGGCGATTACAAAAATATATATCACTTTTATGTTTAGATGTACAAAATTCGTTTTTTTTTTAACTAAAAGTGTTAAATAAATATAAAAAACAAAAATCCAAAAACACAACTGCTTAAAAAGCGAACTAAAGTTACTTACTGAAAACTACTTTAGTTCGCTTTTTAAGCAGTCAGGTTTTTGGATTGTTAGGTTTTTTTTTTAACCGACTTCGCAAAATGGAGGAGGTTATCAATTCGATTGTATTTTTTTTTATGTGTGTTACCTCAGAACTTTTTATTGGGTGAACCGATTTTGATGATTCTTTTTTTATTCGAAAGCTGGTGTTTGTCATGTGGTCCCATTTAATTTTCATCAAGATTTGATGAAGAACTTCGGAGATATATCAGAACTCTTCAATAAATGACGGCAAATCACTCGGGATAGCTGCAATCGCACATCTGTTTATTGTTTACACCATTTCATAACATTGCATCACACTGGTACGCTTTAAAGGGGTACGCAGGTGTGAACAGTTCATTCTGGTATACTCTCAATCCACCGGTTTTGTTTATTTAAGTTTAATGTTATTGGGTTTATCTATTCTGGCTTCACTTTGGGCGTTATAGGTGCCTAGCACAACTAAAAAGTGAAAAATAAAAAACTTTTTAACAAAAATTACAACCGACTTCCAAACAAAAACACTACAAAGTTAAAAATAACTTCAATTTCGGAAGTCGGTGTCATCAAACAAAGAAACGAAAACAGGAACACCGACTTCCGAAATAGAAGTTATTTTTCACTTTGTAGTGTTTTTGTTTGGAAGTCGGTTGTAATTTTTTTATATTCATTGTCTGTTGCGAGTTGCCATTACGTTTGACTCTAGTCTACATCAAATTTGTTCAAGTAGCCCATGCTACGTACCTAACTAAAGTATTCAAAGTAAACATTTTTGTAAAAAACATCCTGTTCTTTCTAAGTACCTACCTAAATTAAAAAAGGATAACCCTTATAGTGAATAATAAAATGACATGAAGTAGGTACCTATATCATGTCATTCCGTTGCCGCGGAATCAAGCTACCTACCTACATTTAATTCTACAAGGCATTCTATAGTTTTAATTGATTTGGAATATTCGTGAATATTGTGAAATTCGCTACACAATGCGACCACTTTGATTTAAGAAGTTACCGCGGTCTGAGCGGAGTCTGTCCCGATCATACCTAACGTTATTATTACGAATACGAAATAAGCGTTCAAGGACAACTGGCAAATAACGTCTCTGAGTACATGATGCGATTCCTCGCTCAAATTGCCATATGATTTAGTAATTAGGCAAACTACTAGATGGCGTTACAAAACCACAGTCTCGGGCTATTCATGAGTCACTGGTGCTGCCACCTGTTATAAATATGGAGAAAGAAAAAATAGCCCGACGAATAGCCCGACTTAAGGAGGTGACATTTCTTTGTATGGGATTGGGTATCTGTACTGTAGTATTATATTATCTGTGTAGATTGGAGTCCCACATAACTGCGCTATTTCTCCATGGTGGCGCAGTATACATGAGAATTTCTACAGAACAAAAAAAAAACCGTGTAGTCTACATTTGACAGATTCTACTTTTGACATCATAGTCTACTTTTGACAGATTCTACTTACGACAGTTTCATCTTTTGACAGATTCTACATATGACAGATTCTACATTTGACACATTTAGTCTACATTTAACTTAATAACATAAAGCCCTGGTAATTTGAAAAATGCCCAATATGAGTAGGCAATATGATAAAAATTCTTGAAATACTAAAATTGACCGGGCTTTCTGAATAATGCCCATCACTTATTGGGCAGGGTGATAAAAATAAGTTTTTTTTTAATTATTTTATGGTGGACATTGGGTTTAATGTAGAATAGGTAAGTACCTACGATTATTATTTAAGAAACCAATTCGACGGAGCCCCGCTGCGCGGGACTCCTATTTCTGTCTGCAGGGTCTAAAGTAACCTAACATGAAGGAGATAACGGTAGCTGTGTTCGCTCGCTTTGCTCGCTCAATTCAGCTCCCGTCATTTCCTTCGAACCTATCATAACCGTGTCGGGGTGCCCTAAGCTCCCGAGCTCGCTTCGCTCGATCTTGGACTAATTCATTGACCATATTTATCAAATTGCCCAACCGTTACAAAGCAATATTCATATGACTAGACAAAGTTTAAATATATAACGATTTTATGATCTTTGATTTGTTGGATTTTTCTCCACCCTGAATAGGAT
This sequence comes from Orthosia incerta, assembly GCA_948252205.1. Lineage (NCBI taxonomy): Eukaryota > Metazoa > Arthropoda > Insecta > Lepidoptera > Noctuidae > Orthosia > Orthosia incerta. The sequence continues at coordinate 20,375,508 of OX411753.1, read as the reverse complement.
CGTACTTACCTATTCTACATTAAAACCAATGTCAACCATAAAATAAATAAAAAAAAAACTTATTTTTATCACCCGGCCCAATAAGTGATGGGCATTATTCAGAAAGCCCGGTCAATTTTAGTATTTCAAGAATTTTTATCATATTGCCTACTCATATTGGGCATTTTTCAAATTATCCGGGCTTTATGTTATTAAAGTAAAATGTAGACTAAACGTGTCAAATGTAGAATCTGTCTTATGTAGAATCTGTCAAAAATAGAATCTGTCATATGTAGAATCTGTCAAAAGTAGAATCTGTCGTAAGTAGAATCTGTCAAAAGTAGACTATGATGTCAAAAGTAGAATCTGTCAAATGTAGACTAAACGAAAAAAGCTTCTAACTGCTCGTCGGGTATAATTTTAAAGGACTTTCCCATTGGCTAGTTCCTCCGTGGCTAGTTCTGACACTTTGCGTGACCCAAGTGCTGGCTTTTACCTTATGGACTAGACGTAATCATCATCAACATCTGGAGCTGAATATATTATCTTTAAATTAAGACCATGATATCTTGACATCTGTGATTGCTTATACATTAAATTGGTACCTGAAAAGCACTGTTATTTGTAGAAAAATTTAATAGCGGTCTTAATTGGATTCATTTGTCACACTTATAAATGGGTTATTGGACTATTCGCACGAATTTAACTCCCTCGAAATGTGCGAATCGACCCTTTTTAATAGTATTATTATTTATCAGTATGGATTCCCACAAAGTTAATTTATTTGTGTGCGAATCTACTACTTCAAAATTATGTAGTAGTCAATTGGCACATATTTTATTTCAGAGAACAAAAAATAAAAAATACAGTTGTGCTCACCCGACTCAGCAATAACAGTCATGAAGAATTAATCGAAGTTAAAAGATATTTTACTTGAATTTAGGAAAACAATGCATTAAATAAGTAATTTCCACTTAAAACCTGCAGATATGCATGTTAGATAAGATAGACAGGCGACAAAACAATAAGAGGGCGGCAGCAATATTCGCTACAAAAAATATTTAAATAGAAAGCTCTTTAAGCTATCAGCTCATTCCGGTACCGGTAAAGACTAGTACCACGAGATTATATTCATGAGGAAGCTAGGCTGGAATCATGAGCGGTATAAAGAGCACTGGGCGATTTTCGACTCAGCAAAGTCAAGTCAAGTCCTAGTCAAGAAATCCTTCTTCATGATTCTGGCCTCCTGGTGCGTCTATTTGATTTATCGTTAAGATCTTTTATAAAAGTTGTTACAAAAAAAATGTTTTATTATTTAACTGATCACAAACCTCGTTTTTCATTAGTCATTAAACCGTTTTTAAAACATCAGACATGAATCCTTCCACCTCAAAAAGTATGTCTACTATTGGCAATATTCTGCGATACCACTTACCCGTAACACATCCACTCCTGGACCTTTCCAAAGAGAGTTAACATTGACAATTTTGCACATGTACGCCCGGGACGTTATCTGATATCGGGGTCTCCATAACCTTGAGGACTCTAGGTTTTCCGTGCTCAGGGCACGGGTGGACTCATGCCTGGGTAAAATTATATACGCCTGTGTCTACCGATCGCACAGTGGAAAAAATCAGGCTCACGGAACACCTGTGTGAGGCGGTTGACAGGAGCGGTAACCTTCGGCCCAATTAGTGATACTGGGGGATTTCAAACCCAAATGCCCACCACCAGGTGTGGCTCTTCCCGTACCAGTGCCTTGATCATGCTGGGCAACAGACGCGAATGCCAGCCAACAACGAGGGAGCAACGAGGATGCCAGATGTTTATTCGCACACTGCCAATTGTTTGGACCTTCTGCTGACAACAGATCCAGACCGCTACTCGGTGTCGGTATCATCGCCTTTGGATAGCTCCGACCATTGTTTGGTGAAGTCTGTATCCGTCTCCTCCCCGCCCGATCCCAGCCCTAGAGGCACTTGGCGGTTTTGGCGATACTCGTCAGCAGATTGGGATGGGATGCGTTCTATCTTCGCATCTTATCTTTGGCAGCCCACTTGCTTCTCTTCGGCTGATCCTTAGTCTTGCGCGGATGCCTTGACGGATGTTTTGCGTCAGGGAATGCAGTACTACATTCCATTCTCTTACGTAGCAATGTCTAGCGTTGACCGGCCATGGTTTAGCTCCGAGTGAAATCGCGCCAACACGCTTTAACATGAGAAATACCTGGCATGGGTCGACGCTCGGACTTACAAAGCTAACGACAAAACGAGTCAGCGGAAGAGAGCCTTAAATAGGGCTGCCGAGTCCTTGTTTGAGGCCGGGGAATTGTTGGACTTGGTGAAGTACAATGTAGAGAAGTATGAGCCTCTGACTCGTGCCTCATGCAGCTGTGCCAACCACACTCCACCCACCCCGCTGCAAGGTGACATGTCTTCACCTATGTAGGCGCTGCCAGAAAAAACCTGTGTACCCATGTCACAGAAATATAAAACGATGATCTTTAGTGACGAAATGGGTTCTGGCTTTGGAAAAATATTACATAAATACCTTAGGTAGATATAGTTTTACAAATCATTGTTACCATAATATTAATGTTAAGCAAATTTTATAGGAAGAAGCATTTGTTATAGGAAAGTATGTATCAGCTGCTTGTATCATTAGTTTGGTAAATTCTTTAGAGCATATATCTGTGTCACAATTTTTGGGTAAATCTGAAATGCTAGTGTCCATGTAGTTTTTAAACTTGGCTAATTTAGGCAAATTCAGTCTCGCGCCGTACACTACGCCGTACAGCACGGTCGCGTTTTGTAGCTGCCGGTGACTCGTGCGCTAAGGCAATGGCTTCATTTACTGTGAAGTTTTCGAACTGTAATGTAGTGATTAATGAACTTTTAGCGTTTCTTTCGAACATGCTTGATTACATGGATGAAGATAGTATACACCAGCAGGTGAGGTCGTCTTTCAACGTAGAAAGCATTCAGCAGGCAAAATGTTTGCTTTTCGAATCCGTTCCCAATGCAAGAAAAATGCCAGTGAGGCGTAAAGATGGGAAGAAGAGAATGTCTCGAGACCTGGATGACATAATTTGTCTCATGAAGGGAATAGATGCCAAGGTCTTTCCTGTGTTAGTGGCGAAGGACATATATAAAGTTCCAAGTGTAGGTTTCGATCACATTGATTGCACTCGTTTGCTAAAAGACATAGCGAAACTTCGAAATGAAGTCAGTTTGTTACAAGAAAACGTCGTAACAAAAGAGATGCTAGATGCGTTTTTTTTTTTGTGATGGGTTTGCTCTTGACTATAGTCTAGGTGACAGAGACAGAGTCGACGATGGAGTGAGCTTACCCAGAAGAAGCCTGTTCACTATAACTTTGACGAGATACGGGTTGAAAGCGTTCGGAAACACAGACGCTGGCAGTGAGTTCCATTCATTCGCTATGCGCATTATGAAGGATGTTTGGATGCGCTTGGTGCGAATTGTTGGAATGGCAACAAGGTAAGGATGATAGCTTGCAGTGCGTCTAGATGTCCGATGGTAGAAGAGGGCTGGTGGTATGAGGTCGTGGAGTTCTTGAGCACACTTACCGAAGTACATTAGTACAGTCTGTAGAAGACCGACAAGCAGGCAACCTTGCGGCGATGAGCCAAGCTGTGTAGATTGGCATCCGCCAGCTCAACGTCGCCAATGAGCCTCTTGGCTCTGTGTTAGTTTTTTGGCCGCAATTTGGGCTTTATACTCGATAGAGGCGCCGAATTTGAGACTGGATGTCAACTCAATGCCTAGGAGCTCGAGCCGATCAGTCACAGGAACAGACGTACCCCGAAAAGTAGGAGATTGATCGAAAATACTCCTTTTTGCGGTAAAAAGACTCGCTTGTATTTTGGTGGCGTTAAAGGAGACCAGATTGTCATCACCCCACTGGGAGACAAGGCTTAAGGTCAAATCTGTCCGCTCCACCATAGGTTCTCTCAAGGAAAGAACTTCATCCACGCTGGTTTTTGCGCTGGACAAGTATCTCTCTGAAACAGTACTGTCATCTGCGTACCCAACAATACCAGGCTGCAGTAGGTCATTGATGTGCAGCAGGAAAACTGTTGCAGAGAGAACAGACCCCTGAGGAACTCCGGCATCAATAGCCATGAAGTCAGAGGAGCAGACGTCAATGACTACTCGGAACGACCGTTCACTGAGGAAGTCTGATATCCAGCTACAAAAACCAGCGGGGATGCCATAAGCAGGAAGCTTACTGAGTAGACTCGCTTGCCAGACGTTTCAGACGTGCCAGGCCTTTAACAGGTCAAAGGCCTTCGAGATATCAAGCGAAACAGCAAGTGCTTCGCCGTGTCTCTCGATGGCTTTGCCCCAGCAGTGCGTGACATACAAGAGAAGATCGCCAGTTGACCGTCCCCAGCGAAAGCCGTATTGACGGTCACTGAGGAGATAGTTGTCTTCAAGGTAGGTCAGCAACTTTCTGTTCAGTACCCTTTCCATAACTTTGGACAAAATGGAGGTAATGGCGATCGGACGGTAATTGGCAGGGTCTGCACGGTTGTCTTTTTTGGGCACTGGTTGCACATTTGCAAGCTTCCAGGATTTCGACACCATTCTTTTTACAAGAGAGAGGCGGAACAAGCGAGTCAACACAGGATTCAGTTCTGGCGCACACTGCCTCAGCACTCTCGCTGGAATGCCGTCAGGCTCGCTGGCCTTGTTCACGTCTAGACTGCACAATACTCTCCGGACCTCTTTAGCGTGCACAGCGATCTCCGGCATCAAAGAGTCACAATGAGGTACAGTATGAGTACAGCGTCCAGACGTGAATTGCTAGTAAAAATAGATGCAAATAAATTTGCTTTGTCACTCGCAGAGTGAGCCAGCGACCCATCAGGTTTCAGCATCGGAGGTAAAGTGGGCCGACAGAAATTCGTTTCAACCGCTTTAGACAGGGACCAAAACTGTTTACTACCCGGAGGGTGCGATGCCAGCTTTTCCCCAATACGTCCAATATGGTCAAAACGTGCCCGACGCAGCACCCGCTTGCAGAAGTTGGTGGCAGAATTCAAGGCTCTTTTCTTCGCGCGAACCCTACGCGCTCTAACTATGCGGTTGCGGGCGGCAGACTTTTTTCGGGCCTCAGCGTGGGCCACGGAGCACACAACCAGTGGAGAGAGCATCGGTACGTTTTTGTTCTAAACCGAAGTCACCAAGAAACAGCGGGGGCAGAGGTTACCTTCCCCCGCTGTGATTGGGTGACAGATTGACAACCAAATGACAACTGATTCTCTAGGGATTCCATAAAAGTAATAAAAACAAAATCGGTATCGATAATTTTATTTATCGATATCGATATTGTTTTTTTTTATTTTATTTTATAGTTAGTACTAAGAAGTTAAACAATAAGTAAGTAACACTTATTTTTTAACTTATTATTAGTCTATAAGGATTTCTTTGGGATACAGACAAACAAAAAAACGAATTTCTTAGAATCTTCGGGTACGTATAATAAACATTTATGATAAGGTAAATACGGGCTAGACAATAACAAACAAAAGAACGTACACAGCTGCAGTTCTTATTATTTTTTATAGGCTTATTAAGCCTTACATATCGATATAATTGTTGTGATGCTGCAAACAGCACTATCGAGAAAAAAAGAGACAACTGCTAATGTGCAAATCAGTGTACGAGAAAGAGACAGCAAAGCGAACTATCCAGAAATAAATATACATATTTGATTTTACTTAATGAAATTGATTAAATGGAGTAGAAAACCACATAACTGTGAAATGTTATTCAATCTTTTGTGTAACTTGAAGTAGTAGTACACTTTTCACACCATTTAATTGCAAAACTAGCCATTACTTTTCGTTTTATTTGTATTAAAGACGGAAGCGCGTGACGTTCGTGCGTTTTGCCTACAAATGCTGCGACTGACCAAAATTCCGCCGCATGAGATTGATATTGCATACGTTTGGCGCCCGCGGTAGCCTCCGCACGCTCTCTCCACTGGTTGTGTGCTCCGTGGCTTGGGCACATTCTGCATTATACCAAGGTCGGGATTTGTGACCGAGCGGAATGTCGGATTTCACTGCCGAATCACACCGCAACCACGTCTGCATAGCTCGAGGGGTTACCCGAGGAGTAGCACACATGCCGCCAAAGATAAGACGCAAAAATGTGCCGCATCTCGTCCCAGTCTGCTGACTCGTATCGCCATACTCTCCGAAACGGATTTCACCAGACAGTGGTCAGACGTTCCCAGCGGGGCTGAGACCGACACCGAATGACTGTCCGGATCAGTTGTCAGGAGATCTAAGCAATTGGGTGTATGGCCGTCGACATCCGGTACCCGCGTTGCCACATTCACCAGCTGGGTTATATCTAGCGATAGAGAAAACTTGCGCGCCTCTAACCCGGCATGGTCAGTTTTCCGGTATGAGTACAACCACTCTTTATGGTGGGCGTTAAAGTCCCCCAGAAAATTAAGCTTCGCTGTTGGGTACCGTTGCTGAACTATGTCAGCCGACTCCACGAGGCAATTAAAAAGCGCTGTCATCTCCTGGTCACCGGAGTGCGATCGGTAGACGCCGATGTAGAGAGACTTCTCCACGCCAGTGTCCACAAGTAGCCATATAGCAGAAAAGCCCGATTTCTCAAAGCAACGGAGACGACGTCAACAAATGTCATCGCGGACGTACACACAGACCCAGCTTGCTTCTTGAACTGCGTTTAAAATGGACTTAAGACACGCGTCTATTATTGTTGATAACTACCCATCTCAGGATCAAATTGTCAATAGAAGGAGAGGAGCTTGCCTGCAGGAGAGCTACTATGAATTATGCAGCGGCCCTGTTGGTTTGCTGTATGTTCCTATTAAAGCTAATAATGTTTCGTCATCGTCGCCGTCCGGAGCGAAACATCACTCAACACCTACGAAGAAAGAATTATCATCCGCAAGCGCGCAGCCTTTCTCTTTCCAACGCGAGCAGTCGAATGAAAGGGAGAAAAACGCTAGCAGACATGTGGAGGCCCGCAGGCTTATTACGTATTAAACAGCAATCAGCAATATTTGTGCAAAGATTGTACAATCATCGCGCGATTATCGCTTTACGTCAAAAAATCGGCTTATTTTTGCGAAATAATTTCTGTTCAATCGCGAATCCGCATTATGTATGAGCGATAGCCACACCATAATAATTTTATGACAGCACTGCTAACAATAAAAATCTGGTAAATAAAATGATCATTTATCGCAAGGTGATCGCGATCATTTCGTATTACACATGGTTTTTGACAGCAGAGCGACAACCATCAGCGAGCAATGTAGCTGTCAAATTGCGATTACTTTTTCCTGCTGTCAAAAACTGTCAAACTGCTGTCATAAGCACATAATGCTCTTGAAATAGTGAGAGTTTTTGGCAGGAAGTTCAGCGGCTGTTAATATTATTTGCAAATTGACTCCTAGTCGATATTGTGATATAAAATTGGTGTAGTTTTGTGTCTCAACTGTCTACGCAACTGGACAATATGTGAAATTATTGACAGAAGCGATCTCAGGATAGTGGAGCGGAGAATTTTATTGTAGTATTGACTACCTCCGCTAAGCTTACTGGGAAGGCTGACTCAATACAATTTGCTGCCAAATACTCCATAAAACATTAGAATCTGTTACATCCGTATTCTAATGCATACTAAAGAATGTTAAAATAGCACTGAAGACTAGGCAGCATGGTCTCAGACCTTAGCTTAAAAACAATATGTCTAGTAAAAAGTATACGTACTATTTATTTACGGAATCGTAGGCAAAATACCACCGAGATAGTCGCATCTGCGTCCGCGTATATTCTTTGATCACAGTCCGTGCGCACTATGTGTGCGTGAGCCATGCCGGTGTGTGAGTTTAGCTTCGCCGGGATGCTCAAGGCCATTGGGACATACTTGCGCCTTAACGGATGAACCGATTTTGATTTGGTGACTTTGTCGAGAGTGTTCTTAGCTATCTTTGATTAAAATCGGTTCAGCCGTTCAAAAGTTATCCACATTTTACTCTTTATCTGGGTTTTTTCGCAAGATATCGTGTCATTACGTGTTTCGATAGATTGATGATTGAAGCGAATCTACTGCGAGATAAATTATATAGTGTGAAATAAAAATGTCGGGGGTTATTTAATTTTTTTAATTTTACTTGTTTTAACTCGTTTATCATAGATTTAAGGCCTCTGGAGAACTCTCGAGAACAGAATTATATCTTCGGCAAATAGCAGGTTACTCAGATATTTGCCATTGCCACATATTCCTATTTTTATTTATCTAATATATTTTGTATAAAATACTTAAATCAACGAAAAATCGTCAGTTGTTACTTGACCCGCTATTCACTTATTTTATACAATTGTACGTTAAACCACTTTGGCTACATTCAGATTCTGGTTGATCTTTTACTCTAAAAGTTATCTTTTGATCCTGCTTTCTCTTCCTCTGGTAGATCTGGGTCACTAAACCCCACACTGGGTGAGTTCCGTCACCTGTTCTCTTCACCCGACTCTCTACTAGTTCTTTGGGTACTGATTTCAAATCATACGCCAATCCGATTTTCGCCATGATGTCGATGAATAACTTCGTAAAGTTCAGAGAATAGCCGCCAAGCTCAGCTGTTTTGTAGTCCCACGGAAAAGTGTGGTGGTAGTTGTGGAAGCCTTCTCCAACTGCTAAGAATGATACTATATTCGTTTCTACTGGTTGGATGTGTTTTTCATAAGGCTTAGTGCCCCACATGTGCGCTGCAGAGTTCACAAGCCAAGTCACGTGGAGAGTGAATACGTATCTCAAGATCACACAGACAAAGAATGCGTTCCATGCTTGTTCCCCCCAACAGTAAGGTATGTATGTTGGTAAGGTGAAACAAAATAAAATTACTAGAACCATGTAGTATCTGAAAACAAAAATAGATACGTAAGTATAAGTATTCATGAAATATGAACAATGAGAAGAGTTGGCTAAAAAATCAAAGCATATTTAAAGAACTTACTTATGCTGGAATCGCAGTAACGGATCATTCCAGAGATCACTCATATCGATACTGTGTCCCTTACTTCTGACATCTGGGTGTTTCCTGACCATCAACCAGCCCATGTGAGAAAAGAAAAAGCCCCTCTCAGCATTGTGAGGGTCAGAATCCGTGTCGCAATACTTGTGATGCATGCGATGGTCACGAACCCACTCCATGACCGAGTTCTGGAACGATTTTAGATTATTGTAGCTTTAGAATGTTCCAGTCAAGTTGCCTATTAGATAATAATACAATTGAAGATCTACATCGTAAATACCTACTGCATCCCGGGCGATCAAGGTGTAATGTAATCTTATTCTACTGGGGGGTGACCATAAGATACCGCTCTAAGAGCTTATGGTCACCCCCTGCCCAGCGAGCACGGCCTACCGTGACATGGCTTAAGTCACACTTTTTATCACAGTTTGGGCGATAAAGCCAGTTTGTCTTAAATGCTAGCACGGTGGCGTGCCATATTTTCTTGACTTGTGACAACTTCTTGACGTTTATTTTTTTCTTTTTCGGAAATTTTCCAATTTTATTGCAGTTTCAGTTTAACCTTGGCCATAAAAACCATTTAGGTTCTGAGAAGGATAGCCCTACGACGCACTCTTTCCGAATTATGGGCCTCCGAATATCTCGAAAAAGGTATGTCCTAGGCAAAAAATAATCAAACTTTGCTGCCCTAAGCTAGCAGTATCCCAACATGAATTTATGAAAAAGTTTTTTTTTTTCTTACTTTGCATGGTTTTCGACTTGAACTACAAATTCGTTATGATAAAATATGTCTTATCTTACAATTTGTCTTAAATGCTAGCACGGGACAACCATGTGACATAGTTTAAAGGCGCGACATGCCTTTCTTGTTGCTGACTTCATAGTGCGACATAATCTGAATAGACGACCAAATAAAATAATACGTATAAAAGTGTGCCGTTCATACAGATACACAACTTTTTAATTTTGTTGGGAACAAATTAATATTTGACCCACCACCACTTGCACACTTTATTTTCTTTGTTTGTTTGATAACATAGTATAATTATTGTGTTTTTTTTATAATTACTTAAAATATATGTATAATAGCTTGTACCCTGTTCCCGATACCGGTGGGCCCCTATTTTTATATTTTAAATGTGTTTTGGGGGTTTAATTTAAGAAATATTAAAAAATGTAGAAAGTAAAATGAATATGGAATAAAAGAAAATAATTACAAAAAAATAATAATCAAAATAATAATTAAAAATAAGAATAACAATAAAAAAAAAAGTAATGATATAGAATTAATTAATAATCCTGTAACATTTCAATTAATTAATAAGCATTGATCACCACACACACAAAATAAATTTATTGCCATTTGGTGCAGTAATTAGAAGGAAAATATTTTTTTTCATCTATAAAATTTTATCACCACCTCCGAACGAAAGTGATACATTTTTCTAAATCATCTGTCAAAATGTGACATTAGTGACAAAATGGGTGCGCCCGTATTAGCAATTAAGACCCGATGAGTCCCAAATAAACGTCAGGTAATTTTCTCACGCCGCTGGTGCTAGTATTTAAGACAAAATGGCTTTATCGCCAAATTGCGATGAAATGTGTGACTCAAGCCATGTCACAGTAGGCCGTATTCGCCGGGCAGCAACAAGAAAGGCATTTCGCGCCTTTAAAATATGTCACATTTTTGACCCGTGCTAGCATTTAAGACAAATTGTAAGACATGACATAATTTATCATGTCTTGTCACAAATGTCTTGGGTGCGCCCATGCTTGCCGGGCTGATCACGACAGGCTCACGATAGTCCCTTAGCTCTCGAGAGAAAAAGCTACCTATCAATATCTATAGTAATATTATAAAGAGGAAAGACTTTTTTGTTTGTTTGTACCGAATAGGCTCCGAAACTACTGTACCGATTTAAAAAAATCTTTTACCTATGGAAAGCTACATTATTCCCGAGTAACATAGGCTATTTTTTAATCCTAAAAACGTGTTCTGCGGGGTGATCCACGGGAGCGAAGCCACGGGGAACAGCTAGTCTTCCTTATAAAAGGTCGCCCAGAAATGTGTGAACTCTGTAGTAAGCGTGTGCGTAAACGAAACTTTGGTTAAATAAAATTAAATATAATAATAAACCATTGTAACGAAGGTTATTTCTATTCTTTTTCATTTTGAAATGATACAACAAATTAACTCTATACACAATTAAATATCAAAGAAAGAGTACGAACCTGAAAGGCCATGGTATAAACCATAAGAAGTAAGATGCGCAATGGCAGCTTGGCTTTGTACGCTTTATGCGACCATAGTCTGTGGGCACCAGCAGTGACGCTTGTCGCTGTAGCTACGTACAAAAGATATGCTGCAACGAAAGCCGTTGATATTATATACTAGTAATAAATCTGTATCAGAGTCAAATTAGAAAGAGTGGGTGAAGAAATCACAATAAAACGTGGGGTAAGACAGGGCGACCCACTATCACCAAAATTGTTTTCAGCCGTTCTCGAAGAAATTTTCCGGCATCTCAGCTGGGACAACTTTGGTCTCAACATAAACGGAGACAAATTAACTCACTTGAGGTTTGCTGTGTGCGTAGTGCGAGTTTTTTAACGTACTCACTCGTGATAACGTAAACGATCTCTTATGTTAAAATGTATACAAAAAAAGAGGTTATGCCTTGCCGTCACCAGACGGCGCTTATCCAGTTTCAATACAAATTGGCGTTAACGTTAACGCGATTGAGCGTGAGTAAAAACTCGCACTAAGGCCTCTGATGACCTAATAATTTTCGCATCAACAAAAGATTAAATCCAGAAAATGCTGAACCAGCTAGATACTGAAAGCCAGAAAGTACCAGTAAAACCATGAACCACGAAAAAACTAAAATGATGACAAATCACACACAAGAACCAGTTATCATAAACAACAGTAATGTAGAATATGTAAACGAGTACACTTATCTAGGCCAAATTATATCACCAACCGACTTAATGTCAAAAGAACTGGAAATAAGGACAGCGAATGCGTGGAAATGATACTGGTCTTTTAGGGAAATAATGAAAAACAAAGAAATAAACATGTACATTAAAAGAAAACTATACAGGGTGGAATTTTGTAATGCCACCTGGAGGGAAAGTACTCTTAATACTGCAGATAGAAAATTTTACTCAAAGGAAACATTCCTTTATTTTTTAATAGAAAGCAAACTGCATTCAAAGATTTTCGAATATTCTCCTCTCCCACACCCGGGAATCGAACCGGCTAAAATCTGAAAAAAATATACCCTGTACTTTTATTGCATCGATCGTTAGGGTCAATTATAAGGATGAAATCTCTCTAACAAACATGATAAATTAAATGAAAGGAAATCTTAAATTAATTTAAATATTTACAAAAAATGGTAAACTAACTAATTAGTTGCTCGAAATGGGCTCCATTCTCTTGGATACACAAGTTTATTCTTTTAACGAATTCATTTCTAGTAACCTTTAATAAAGTGTTGTGGTGAATATTATAAATCGTATTCTGAACTTCAACTCTCAACTCGTTGTCATTCGCATAAGATTTCAAGTAAATTTGATTTTTTACATATCCCCACAAAAAAAAATCTAATGGGGTGAGATCTGGCGATCTCGCAGGCCATCTGATTTTGCCGTTTGTACCAATCCAGGTATTAAAATGGTTATTAATGTAGGCAGTAGTGATTCTGCTGTTATGTGCTGGAGCACCATCTTGCTGTAGAATTATTTGGTTTCGCTCTTCCTCGGGGAAACCATTTAACTCGTTTCTTAAGAGACCCAGTATTTCAATATACTTGACAGTGTTTAAATGACCTTCGTACACGTGGACTAACACTACATTATTTCTCATAATTCCGCACCAGACGTTGAAAGAAAATCTTACTTGATTGTTAGTTTCATGAACACGAACAGGATTCACTCGAGACCAATAATGGTTATTGCGGCGATTGTACATGCCATTATTGCTGAAGTTGGTTTCGTCAGACCATACAATGTTACTCAAAAAATTAGGGTTTCGGTCAATTTCTCCAAGCATGTTTTCACAAAATTGTAATCGTCTCTCACGATCCCCAATATGCAATTTTTGCACCAACCGACCTTCACAATAGCATTTATACTTATACTTTTTTAGCACTTTAAGTACGCGAGTGTGGGTTGTTCCTAATTCATCGGCAGCATCTCTACTTGAAGCCTTCGGAAATGATTCAAAGTATGTTAAAACATCTATTTCAAAATCGAAATAGTTTTGCTGAATAGTTTGCCGTCTCTTCTTGAAACCACCCGTATTCTTTAAATTTTCTACCATTCTTTTCAATACGAACCGAGTTGGTGCCTGTCGGCCTTGATATCTCTCTCCATACCACCGCAGAGCTAGATCCCGTTTTTGTTATTTAAAAAATAAGCTTCCATTAAATCAAACTGTTATTTTTAAGCCATTTTCACCGTGAGACAAAATGTGAAATGAGTTGTAAAAACAATCAAATGTGAATAACAACTATGACAATCTAATTTTCAAATTTTAATCCAACATTCCATATTTAAATTACCTCATACACGCAGCTACGAGTATGTCGCAAAGGAGTCTGCATTACAAAAGATGGATGTTAGTTAAAGAGCTTTAACTTGACTCATTGAATTTGTAACTTCAGATTTCCTGGTTTTCCTTTTATTTAATTTATCATGTTTGTTAGAGAGATTTCATACTTATAATTGACCCTAACGATCGATGCAATAAAAGTACAGGGTATAATTTTTTCAGATTTTAGCCGGTTCGATTCCCGGGTGTGGGAGAGGAGAATTTTCGAAAATCTTTGAATGCAGTTTGCTTTCTATTAAAAAATAAAGGAATGTTTCCTTTGAGTAAAATTTTCTATCTGCAGTATTAAGAGTACTTTCCCTCCAGGTGGCATTACAAAATTCCACCCTGTATAATACTTGCATAATGCCAGTTCTTACATACGGATGCCAGACTTGGGCTCTAACAAAAGCCCATACCAAAAAGTTAGAAGTCAGTCAAGCTGCCATGGAAAGAAGTATGCTAGGGAAAAGGAGACTGGATAAAATGAAAAACGAAACACTCAGAAGACGTACAAAAATAGAAAATGTTGCACTTAAAGTAAAGAAATTAAAATGGAGATGGACAGGACACACAGTAAGGGGAAGGGAGAAATGGAGTAGAACATTGATGAATGGGTTTCCAAAATATAATAAACGAAAGAGGGGAAGACCGTTCAAAAGGTGGGCGGACGAACTAACGGATATCGCAGGGAAAACATGGACAAGGACGGCGAGAGATAGAGAGGGGTGGAGGAGGTTGGAGGAGGTCTTTGCCGAAAATGGGCAAACAGATAGTATATGTGTCGATGTCATGTAAAAAAATATTGTAATAATTAAGTACTTTGAATTATCTGAATAAAAAGGCTTAAATAAATAAATAAATAAAATAAATCTGTGTACATGGGTGATTCATTATATCATACCTAAATCTTACTACTACCGACTACCGACAGCACGGAACCTTACGCAGCGCGTGGCACGAGTACAATGCCATTTTTGTTTGCGTAGTAACAGTACGTGCTACGCGCTGCCAAATTTAGCATTCATCATTGAGTATACCTATCTGCCTACTGTTAAATTTAATTTGTGTTTCAACTTCAACAATAAAATGGGTAAAATGTTAATCTATTAATTTATCAAGCACATAACTTACCGAACACACAGGTCAGCCACTTAGACTTCGTGCAGAACAGGTAGGCGCCATAGAAAGCTCCTATATGGAGGACCAGAAACATCAATACATTGCGCCATACTATCACCAACTGTCTCTGGGATGGCTTTGAAAATTTTTCGATACCTTTGTCATCGACTTTAATGTTGTTCGTCGTGAGAAGCTCATCACTTATTCTTGTCATACCTGCTGAAAAAATTAGACTATTTTATTAACACTGAGAAAAATAATTGGCACTTGCGATTCGTTTTGTTACTTGCATCAAATAAGTTATTTACTAATTAGTTATGAATCAAGTTTCTTTTCCAATAACAAGAGTTTGCTTCGATTTAAAGTAAGGTACAATTTATTTACAAAATTTGAAGCAATCTTTAGATATTAACTTCAATAAATAAAAATAATTTTGTTGCTGGTAAGAAAGTTCGCAAGTCTCAATTTTTCTTAGGTTATGTTACAAGCCATGTGCCCGTTGGAAAAACCCCAATGATAGCAAAGATGGACGAACGTCTAAACAATAAATTAGAGACGACTTCAATTTTTTTTTCTATATTCATATACTACCACTCCGCCCGCGACTTCGTTCGCGTGATTTCGTTTAGATATTTCCTATAAATCATTTTCTTATATGCAATTAGTGAAGGCGACCAAAAATAAGCTTTTATTAAAACAATAAAAACTGGGTATCGTAGATATCAGGGATTATTAGATTGGGACGATTCGTTATTTGACTTAAAGAATAATACATTTTAGATTACCGCCACAAAGTAAAATCCTAATAATATAACGAAATTAAAAGAAAAACTATCCCAGATCAGTAGGCTTTACAAGTATACGAGTAATAGTCGACCAACTTATAAAATGTACTTTAAACGGTAAAAATTTTGTACAAATGCTATTGAAGAATTACTTAAATAACGTTGTTAGCTGTGTAAAACAGAGAGTAAATATATGCTTATGAACCATGTAAAAATATACAAAAATAAAATCATAACATCCATAATAATAATGATTTCTAAATTAATCATGTTTAAGCTCGAATAACGCATTGGAGTGCAGCGTTGCCAGAACGTAACTTTTGTTACATTTTACGTAACTTTTGACCTTCTCATGTAACCTCCATGTAACACGACTCAAAATGTAACTTTTACGTAACTTTTAGGACTTAATAAAAATATCGAAATATTTTCCAGCAAATAAAAAATTATCGTGAAACGGAACGCATCTAAGAAAGTTTTCGTTCTTCGCACCTGATTTTGTGACACACAAATTGACGTTTTGCTTATTCACTCACTCACGTTTTTTTTTTAAATCATCCATCCCGCTTACTCCGGCGAGCGAGTGAGCGTCTAATACGCTTAGCATGCACTGCAATTTTTATTCGCGCGATTTTTTTCCGCCTATTCTGCGACCTATGGAATTATATGAAGCTGCACGCATTGCGGTAAAAAATTGGCTCGGAAATAATACCGCAAGAAAGCCATGTTTTGCCACAGAATCCACCGCAACGCGGATTAAATTCGCGCGATCATTTTGAACTGTATGAACAGTTAGAAAAAGACAATAAACGCGCGGAATTCCATCAGCAGTGCGTGTTAGTCAGATTCAGTAAGCGCGACAAAAATTCGTGCGAAAATGTAACTTTTTGAGATGTATCATGTAACATTTGACTATCTGTCACTGGCAACGCTGTTGGAGTGGCCGGAGTCGTTGGCAGTAGCGGTCCGTAGTTCATACGGCGCATGCGCGCGGGGGAACCTATCTTGTGTTAGTGCAGAAGTATTTTCGACGTTTTGTAATCTAAAGTCAAATTAGATTCGATTGCCAAGCAAATTATTTATTTTCTTTTGTCGATATCCAACTATAAAGTCAATTTTCGACCCGACTACATCAATAATTGAGTAGCGTAAAACTTTCCAGAACGAAATAGTGATTACCGCAGATTATAGATGAATACATACGAAATTTTTCAAATTCCGAAAGTGAAATAAACAAGGAGCGTGCGCGCATGTGTCCAAAAATGAATATTAATTCTAATGATTGTGACCATGTCAGCTTAAAAAGCGAATATCCAGGAACGAACCATACCATTCCCCGTGGCTCTAACGCGCGCTCGTAACGGCTCCTTTCGTAATTCGCACCCACGGTGGTACTCAAATAGATAATATTTTTCTAACTTCAGTTACGAAGTTGGATTTTATAACTCCTTCTTCAGTTACCAGTTAGGTTAGTCCTTATTTAGTTTAAGTCAAGAGTGAATAGGTTACGTCTAGGCAAGCGTGATTCACCGTAGACTACATCATCGGTTACCATCAGGCGAGATAGTGGTCAAACGCGAGCATATAGATTACAAAAACGTCATCCTATGTGGGCCTTTTAGACGTTGTGTGCCGCTGAAACCATTTTAGTGTTTATGTAACAACAAAAAACCCTCTTCTTAGTCCGCATTATTATGCAACTTTGGAACCCTATTACTGCGCGTGGCCCGACACGCATTTGGCCGGTTTTTATTATTCATTGTTTATGTTAGTCTGATTGCGCAGTGAGATGCCTCGAAAAACACTTTAACACCCCGAACCATATCTGGGAGCGAGTTTTAAAAATGTTTTATGTAAATTTTGATTATCAAATTTATCCCCAAGGAATTCGATTTTACATAAGTACAAACTAATTTTGACCCTTTTCACCCCTTAAATATTGAATTGCAGCAAAATCGCGCCTTTGTGCTTCCCTAGAACCCTACGTCAAAAACTAAATCCTTTCCAGTAAGATTCTTAGCTTGAGTTAGATTCGAAAAACTTATAATGACAACCTTTATTGTTTCCTTAGGTTGGTATTTGTGCCAAGTATCAAATTTATTAACCCAAGAAATAAGATTCTTCAAAAAAAATGTAACACCCCCTAAATCGTATTTTGGGAAATTGGGAGTTTATAAGCAAAACTAATAATGACAAGCTGTATGGTTCACTTAGGATGGGTATTAATCTCAATTTGCAAATGTATTAACCCAAGAAACAAGATATTATAAAAATTCTTTAAAATACTTATACTTTAATATCTTTTGGGGGTAGATTCGAAAAAGAAATAATAAAGCCTTTATTGTTTATTTAGGTTGGTATTTATATCAAGTTTCATGTTTATTAATCCAAGAAATAAGATTTGCAAAAACACTTTAACACCCCCTAAATCATCTTTTGGGGGTAGTTTCGAAAAACTAATAATGAAAACTTTTATTGTTTATTTAGTTTGGTATTTATGTCAAGTTTCGTGTTTATTGACCCGAGAAATCAGTTTCTTCCATACAAACTTCAACACCCCCTAAATCATCATTTGGGGGTAGTTTCGAAAAACTATTAATGTCAATCTTTATCATTTACTTAGAATACTATTTGTGCTAAGTTACAAGAATTTTGGCCGAAGGAATTAGATTTCTCATACAAACGTTCAACCCCCTTTTAGAAACCTTAGGGTAAGATTTACCATAAATCCTTTCTTAGTGCACACTTCGTCACTTGAGGAACCTTTCTGCCAAATTTCATGCTTCTAAGCTTAGCAGTTTTGGCTGTGCGTTGATTGATCAGTCAGTTAGTCAGTCAGTCACCTTTCGGTTTTATAGATATATATAGAACTAGCTGACCCGGCAAACTTTGTTTTGCCATAAAAACTCCAAACATTCACCTACCCTACACCTACCCTACACCTACCCTGCACCTACCCTACACCTACCCTACACCTACCCTACACCTACCCTACACCTACCCTACACCTACCCTACACCTACCCTACACCTACCCTACACCTACCCTACCATATATATTTTTTTTTTTTTTTTTTGGGATGAAAAATAGATGTTGGCCGATTCTCATAGATACCGGATAAGCACAAAAAAAAACATCAAAATCGGTCAAGCCGTTTCGGAGGAGTATGGCAACGAAAACTGTGACACGAGAATTTTATATATTAGAGAAGATATAGATATAGATAGAAGATGTATTCCGGTCTAGGGAAACAATATTCTTATATTGTTTCCCTAGACCGGAATACATCTTCTATTACTTTTATACAAAAAATTACAACCAACTTCCAAATAAAAATACCACAAAAGGAAAATTAACTTTAATTTCGAAAGTTGTTGTCCTGTTTATGTTTCTTAGTTTTTTGACACCGTCTTCTGAAAATTTAGTTATTTTTCCTTTAGTAGTGTTTTTATTTGTAAGTCGGTGTTTTTTTTCTGTAATAAAATTTTTGATTTTTCGCTTTTTTGTTGTGGTACATAATGGACAAGTTCTTTATTAAAGTACCTTTAATGCCAAAAGTTATGGCAGTTTCATTTTCGTAATTTTAAAACGTTGCCCCACACTAGGAATTTCTTCCTGTATCGTGGGCGCGTTTACAGACATAAACTCACATACACAACACCCAGAGCCGGAACAACTATCTGTAGTTCATACAAATATTTGTTCCGTGCGGGAATCGAACCCACGACACGCAGCGCAGCAGTCAATCGCTCAACCACTGCGCCAACCGTGCGCCCAAACCCGAATAACATGAAATTCAAGATAACCGTTGAAATGAGAGTGTACCAGGGTGAACGGTATACATCTGCGTAACCCTTTAGAGGGTACCGGAGTGATGTAATGTTATAAAATGGTAAAAACAATAAAAATACATGCAATTGCTGTAATCCCGAGAGAATTTCCGTTCATTGAAAATTTTTGTTGTATATCTTCGAAGTTTTTCATCAGATCTGCACCAAATTTAAATGGGACTAATTCGGGAACATTTTTTTATTCATAATTGGCGGAGATATTGCGAAACAAGCATACAGTCGAATTGAGACAATCCTCCTTTTTTGAAGTCGGGGGAAACGAAATATCATGCTTCTGGATCCAATGTCAAGAAATAAACTGGAATAACCCAAACCAGACATTGACGAAATGATATATTAATTGAAATCCCCTTTTTATACCTACCTAATTACGAGTAATTACTAATGACAAAGTCAGCTTTGTATCATTGCCACTAATAAAAAAATAATAGTTAAATCGTGTCAGTTAAGAATAACCCAATTGTTGGTCTTATGTCATCGTGCCTCTTTTGTACTGTAGTAATAAAAACTAGTTAGATTTGAGATGCAGGCAGTATAAATATGATGGGATTTACGAATCATTGCCAAAGAACCGAGCACCTACGAGATGGTAAGTTTTCTGTGCTATTTTCTCGAGCCCAGGAGAGAAATATTTTGATTTTAACCGACATTTTTCGAATTCGGATTTTTGTTTTTTATTCGGGCATAACTCCGCCATATCTATGCAAAATACTTTTTTGTTCGAAAGAAGTTTATGCCGAAATTTACAAATGAACTCTTCAACAAATGACGGCTAATGCTTCGGGATTGCTGCAATCGTATTTCTGTTAATTGTTTACACCATTTCATAACATACGCCAGTACGCTCTAAACGGGTACGCAGATTTGTACAGTTCACCCTGGTAAACTCTCAATCCACCGGTTATGTTCAAGTAACGTTATTGTTATTCGGGTAATCTATTCTGGCATCACTGTGGGCATTATAGGTACGTTACTATAGAACTTGCCCATTATGTACCACTAAAAAGAGAAAACATTTTTTACAATGCATGTCCTCGAAAAGAGCGTTTTCCAAGCAGCCAAACTGTGCAGAAAGTGTCTCTTTTTTTTACTAGTGCTTTTTACTTACCTGTATTTTTTTAATTTTTAATTCCAACGTCAGCCCGCTAGCCGCATAGAGTTTTTATTATTTGAGAAAAGTTTTAAAAATTTGTTAAGAGACACAGATACAGATTATCATTCATATAAAAGGTAAAATAAAACTAATACTTCATTAAAGGCGTTTTTAATTATTTTAGATTTAGATTTTGATCAATAAATTAATTTTAAATATTCATTAAATATGTTTGGCAGAATGAAAATTTTGCTCGTGCCTTTTTGCGTTATGGCGTGACGACTATTTGCACATGCGCAGTAGATATGCCCGAGGAACTATTAGTTAATCTGTGGATATGCTGAGCGCGCTAATATATATATAAGCCCGCCATTTTATTAATTTCTTGCTTGGTTCAGATATTTTTTTTTATTTCCTCGCACAATGCATAGTAAAATGTTGTATGATATACCTGCGTAAGATGATTTCCGACTCGTGTCGATACCACCACGAAAAATACCACTCATCGGAAATCACCTACTTTCCGCACTTGTAGCATAAATAACTATTGTTTATTTCTTTAATAGGATCGTCATTCACTATCCCTTTTATTTGTGTCTCAGGAGTCACCCCTTTTCTTATATACCATATCTTCACAAAGTCCGCATACCTTGTATAGTAAAAAAAAAACATAAATACCACATTTGTATGTTTTCTTATTTTAGGCAAAGATTCTGGTGCTAGTGCTCATTGCGACAGCAACAGCAGCCATCGCTAGGCGGGATGTCCGGTCACCAGGTAAATAACCCATTATTTTACGCTTTGCTTTTAGAAAGAAAGAAAGAAAAAGTGTTTAATTGGCACAAAACGACATACAATATAATAACACGCTTTTAGCTTCAAAATATATATGCGATTTTTAGTAGTTAAATCCCTCAGTAGTTGTCTTCAGCTAAGACCTACAAAATAAGTTTGAAGCAATTAAGGAGATAAGGGACTACTAATAACGCAGTGTAAGGGCAGTTACGCACTACATCCGATCCGAGTCCGTGATTTGAATTCCGAATTCAAAATTCAGAAAAGTATTGTATAATGTAGTGCATAAGCTTGCCTACAAGAAGTACTACGGCTACTTCGGAACCGAAATTTCTCGGCTTCGGATAGGATTTAGGCGTAACTGGGTGGTTACGCACTACATCCGATCCGAATTAGGTATCTATTCAGTCTTATCCAAGAATGTTTAGGCTTTTATAGTTAAGCTTTAAATCTGGGTCATTTCTTTTACTTTCTTTCTGATGGAATGTATGTTGGCAATTGGCACATAAGCAACTTCATATTCATATTGTACACAAAATAAACATTTCAAATACAAAAGGAAAACTTATGTACAAAGGCGAGCTTAACACAACTTCATTAGAGGAGCCCGTGGATAAATAATAACAGGTAGTCAAACATTTTGAGAGGGCACAAAGCTTTGGTTGTGTGCATGCTTATAGGCAAAGGCTTAGTTAATAGGGCTTGGTTATGCCGTAAAGACGGCTGAACTTCTTACTAGGTTAACTCATGCTGCAAGAGATTAATTGTGGTCACCCAAGATTTAGAAATAGACCCTTCTACAGATTTTGTATAAAGAGTTTGGTAGGTACTGAGCAGTAGTATTGGTGTCTACCTATCACACTAATAAAATAATCACAACTTTGGTATTCTCAGGTGGTAGCGGCTGGCAAGGGAGTAACGGATTCGGCGGATCACCTTCCACTGGTCTCGCGCGCTCTTCTAGCAGCGGCTGGGCTGGCTTTGGAAGTGGTTTGGGACGATCAACCAGTACCGGTGGATGGGGTGGCTCCTCCTTTGGATCAAGCGCCCGCAGCGGAAGCGGAAACGGAAACTGGAGTCCTTCAAACAGCGGTTGGTCACAAAGTGGATACAGCTCCAACAGCGGTTACGGAGGAAATTCTTTCAGATCGTCTCCTGGATGGAACGACAGATATACAGATTCCACTGTGATCGATAGTCTTGATTCTTCCATCGGCTGGGACGAACCAGATCCAGGTTTTCGTTCCAATAATGGATGGCAGTCCTCGGCATGGTAAACTTGATCAGAAAGAAATATTAAGTGGAAATGGCAAATCTATTTTATATAAATAATAATAGGTCGGGCTTTTCTGTTTTAATTAAAGTTTACTTTTAAATAAATGTTCAATGATGAATATTGCATTCTATATTATTTAATGGAACAACGAACCTCGCGATAGATTGCATAAATAGCAAATATTGTGTTTCAAGGAAATTGAGCAGATGTCTTTCCTGTGAAGTGTTTGTTTTCCATTTATACATGGAAAGGGCGGAGTATCTGCTCAATCAAATAGAACCGCAGAAAATTACCCAATTACAAATGATACGGCACGAAAATCTAGGTCTATCCTAGAAAACAATTAAAACTTAGTAAATGGTAGTGAAAACTACGAATTCTCCTTGTTGGTAGGTACCTAGACAATTAGATAGGTACTTACTTTAATGGCCTGCAAGTTATTTAAATAATTAGATAATTGACTGCCGACCTCCCTTAACATAATAACCTATAGTAAGGTACCTACTTGTGTGTTTATAATTTGGTCAATATATAATTAGCTTGTTACAAAAGTTTTTAATAATAGCGTTATCATTATACAATTTAATTACCAGATTAGGAACAAAGTTGGGTATGACATTAATTTGATTTTAATAAGGTAGATACTTACGATAACCAACCGCAGTGGTAGTAATTAGATATATGTTATTACTATACATTACTAGATACATAAAACATAGGGGCATAAAAAAAAGCTTTGTCCCATACTAGGCATTTCTTTTGTATCGTGGGAGCATTTAAAAACATTTTAACACACTTACACAAATAGCCAGATCCGAAACTACTATCTCTAGGCCATACAAATGTTTAGTCCGTGCGAAAATCCGCAGCACGCAGCGCAGCAGCCGATTTCTCAACCACTGCGTCAACTGAGTCGTTCAAATAAAACAAACAACAAAACACGATGCGATGGCACGAAACCCATATTTTTTTGGGAATTCCTACACCCGTAGATATATGCTCGAAATTCCTAGACAATGAGTTTTGTAGTTTTACCGTCGCATAAAGTAAATAAACACTTAATAAGTAGTTTACGATTGAATGTAAAGCTTTCATATATCAAACATTGAAAGTCTCCCCGCATTCACCTGAGGACGTGATTTGATTTCGTTCATGATGCTGTCTAAGGTTTGTTCAGAATACCTACCTAGATAAATAGCGCAAAGTAAATTAGCCATGAAGATTAATAGCGTTTTTACTTTTATACTCTTATGATAAATCCGAGACATAATTATTAATATTCTTTTGCAGATTAAGAATCTATTTCGCGTTTTGCTAAGCAATGAAGTTAAGGATGACGACCTGGTCACTCTGATAACCCGTCTAATTCACAACACAGGACTGTCATCCTACATTACAATCCACAAAGTGCACTGGGCAGCCAACGTAGCCACGTTGTGCTTCTTGATGACGTGCATCTTTCAAGTCATCGCACTATTCATGGCACAGGATGATCCAGAAAGGCTTTTCGAATGCTTCAGTGTTCTCGCGTTCTGCGGAATGGGGGTCCTCAAACTAGATTCATTGCGTCGAAGCCATCAAAGCTGGCGCAAACTACTAACTCAAATCTCAATGTTGCAAAATACACAATTAAGCAAAGATCCCATCTCAAATGCAGAATACCAGTCTGATAGTGAGGACTGTGACGACTTTTCTGACTCCATCAACACTTACACTGATAAGTTTAGAAATACAGCAACCATTCTGACTAGAATCTACAGCTTTACTGCGGTTATTTTTATAGTGTCTCCGTTTGTCGAATATTTTCTATGCAAGATACGTGGTATGGGATATCTGGGTTATCCTCACATCTTGCCCATCTGGGCTCCACTCGATGACTTGAGCTTTTTTGCTTACGTTGTAACAGTTTTGTGCGAATTTGGATCTGCTATTTATTGTGTCTGCGTCCACATTGCATTCGATTTAACAGCTATCGGGATCATGATATTTGTTTGTGGACAGTTCTCTTTGCTTCGCGATTATAGTTCACGCATCGGAGGAAAGGGGAAACGGTGCAATCTTTCAAAGAGGAGAGATGAAAGAGCTCACTTCAGGATTGTACGGTGCCATCAGACTAACATCTTACTGATAAAGTTAGTATGGTATTGTAACTGGCATCTGTCTCATTTTTACAGACGTAATGACTAGGTACCTAATCCCGTATTTGTGTCAATTTTCAGTTCAATTACTGAGCTCGACAAGTTATTGAGCGGTATCATCGGAGTATATTTCTTCGTTGCCACTTTAACATTATGCTCAGTTGCTGTCAGATTAAAGTCCGTAAGTATCCCATCAGGCTTCTTATGAGGAAATACGGGCAGAGAGCGCCGACTGAAGTTCCTTAGTAAAAAGTCATAATTCGAGGTCTGGCTCTCGTCTCATTCCTCCTCCAATATTGGACCAATTTTAAAGATATTCCATAAACTGGTAAAGTAAGATATATACTATGTCCCTATGTTTTCCTTTTTTCATTTATATTTGTCAAATTTGTACACAAAGACTCTGTTGAAAAATCATGCTGTGCAGTCGGAGGATACATATTCGTAAACTGGCTGACCCCCTGATCCTCCGACTGCACAGCATGATTTTTTTCTTGTTTACAGCTTTTTTGTTCGCTTTTTAAGCAGGCGGGTTTTTGATTTTTAAATATATTTTTTTATTTACAACTTTTTAGTTATCCTTTTCTTGTCGAATGACATTTAAACATATAAGTAGTTTATATTTTTGTAATCTCCTCTAAAAACCCTTCATTTTGATAACTCACTCGATGGGATTCGAAGAAAAAAAAATTGCAACCCCTACAATATGGCGCCCAAAAGCCGCCATATTTCTTTTTTTTCAACGGCACTTATCTAAGAACACTTGGACTTCCAAGACCTTTCTAACGATGTCTTAATTATAAAAATCCGTCAATTGGTTTCAAAGATACGAGGTAATAAAGAATATTACATACATACAAACATACATACATACAAACATACATACATACAAACATACAAGATACGCGCGAAAAACATAACCCTTTCCTTGCAGCCGGGTAATAATGTAGGCACTATGAGAGCCTGTCTTAGACAAAGAGGTAAGCCGAGATAGTTTAGCTTATATGAGGAAGCTGGAGTTATGCACATGTTTAGCTTAGTGTGAATATAACTGAAGTAATTTTACATGCCAGTTAGCTAACATAGTTTAAGGTCTACAGACATGTAAGCTTGAACTAAGTTAGCTTAGCTCTTGGTCTACATCCAGCTTTTTTTTAGTAGGTATAGTTAAGAATAATTTTAAAAAGTACTTTACAATGTTCTCACCTGAATAAAAACTTTAAGATCCTGACACTTTAAATGGGATTGAATCTCCTTCCTTCTCCTCCGACTTTCGATGTTTTGTTATTTTCAATAGTTTTTTGTTTTTTTTTCACGTTTCAGGAGGACATGAGCATAATGCAGCTCATTTCACTAACGCAATACATGTGTGCTACTCTTACACAATTGTTTTTATTCTGCCGGTACGGTGATGCAGTCTTGAACGAGGTAGGTAACTAAGTGCGTGTAAGTGCAAACGACTACGTCATTTTGTGTGATAAATATCCAGGAGACAATACCAAATTAAAACCTGAAAAATTAAACACCTGAAAAACATAAGTACTTGAGTAACTAAATATCATCAACCTAAATTGATAGCTAGCTAACTAAAGTCGATGAAACCAAAAATGTCGTAGGTGGGATAGGAACGAGGTAGTGGGAGCGAAACATTGCATCCGATCTTGTCAATTAAAAACTAAGAGGGCTTATTTATAAAAAAAATATATATATCAAATGAGTATATTAGCAGATATTAGATAAAAAAAATCTGTAGACAATTTAGGACGGTCGCCTACGACTTTTTCAGCGATACAGACGTGATTCAGTCGCAAAATAAACGCGATACAGTCGCGTAACTGACACGATGCTGAATCGATACCGTCGCGATTCGACAAGCTGTAGTTACGACCAGTGAATCCCTGTATTGGCAACAGTTGTAAAATGGACTCGGTGGACACGACATTGGTCGCGTTGTCTTTATTCCTGTTTTTATGGAAGCAGCCACGCGTAAGCGTGGGCAACGTAAATTTTGGGCGCATCCATATAATAAAGAAAGATCACTTAGTGGCCATTACCTAGCAACGTTTCATAAACTGATAATAATTACAAGAAAGAATTTAGAATATTTTATAGGACGTCAAATTCAACATTGCTTTCGATAGTGAATCAATATAGTCGCGCCTTTGCATCGGTACAGAAGCGATGCTGTATCGATACCTAATAAAGTCGCGCGTTTGCATTGATATAGCCACGCAACAGTGTCGACACAGCATCGCGTCTGTATCGAAACCGTCGCGCGCTTGCATTGATACAATTGCGCAGCAGACGCGATACTGAATCGATACAGTCGCGCGTTGCAAATGCGACCAACTGGCAAAAGTAGCGATGCAGTCGCGCGTTTACAAATCGCGCGACTGTATCGCTTCAAAAAGTCTGCGTAGGTGTGAACCCTTAAAATCTGCTAAACAGTTCAGAGATTTTTTTTATTAAGGCGCGTCCCCGAACAAAACGCCGCGCTAGTCGAATTTTGTGCAGTTTTTAAGAGCTATCTACTCTTTATTTAAAAAGAAATATCAATTAATAAAAATACATTAAATTTCTACATAATGTTGATTCTAAAATTGTAGTACCTACACTTTTTTTTTAAAGATGTTTATGTGTCACTAATCTCCTTCCAACAAAACCATAAAAATGTGAAATAATTATTGATAGCATGCATCTCCTCGTAAAGTATTCATTAATTATTTTTTATACTAACACTAATGGATAGACAATTTGATAACGAACATTTTGTAAGTTTTATTTTTTTCAAAAGACCAATATTCGATTTTATAAAGATGTTATTCTAAAATCTGGGCGTATTCACTACCGTAATTCATGCACCACCAGTGCCGCTAGGCCAATAGGAATGCACATATCTCATGCTGATTTTTTGGTCAGGGTACGGCCAGTCTGCATTTTAAGATGCGGTAAGAGACATTATATGGCTAACTCATTATAAAAGATAAGCTGGGTTGGCTGGGAAATTCGAAGAGATAGTGGCATTCATCAATTTGCATTCGGCCCTGCGTGGTGGATAACGGCCCTCAGTTTCACTGAGAGGAGGCCTAGCTATGTCCCAGCACTGGTAACGCTAAAGGATAATTTCGCTAATGTTAGCCGACGGAGAGTGGTCCTTTATAAATATTCTCATAAGACCGGTAGGCCGAATCAGCGGTAGAGGGAGTTGGGCTGGCTGGAGTCACGGGCGCCATGGCTCACAATGTGAGCCATACAAACTAAGTGCGGAAATCAAATCCCTAATGAAGAGGAAGATGCTTGTGTTTAATGCGTCATTTATATTTTGTGTTGTTAACCATATTTCATAGCCTAATGTACATAATATTTTTGCCTATAGTACCTAATCACCTTATCTTACATTAAATTTGTCTTAATATTTGTTTGCCAAGTTATAGCCAAATGAGTCACAAATCACAATGACTCATAATAATAATTTATTTATACAAATAAATAAATTAACTAGCAAATTCCATTTTTTGTACCGCATTTAATGCAAATAAATGGCTTTGACTTCGTTGCAGACGGACGATAAACGGTAACTTAACCACGTCTAGAATATACCATACCTACCTTGTTTTTTATCAGAGCTCAATGGGTATGGGGCAAGGGCCGTTCGCAGCGGCTTCCTGGTGCCTTAGCCCTCGCGTCAGGCGGGACCTGACGCTGCTCAGCGCCGGCATGATCACTCCACGACACCTGCGCGCTGGACCCTTCAATTTCCTTGATTTACCTTCTTTTATACAGGTAAGCATTGCCATAGAACTCTACTGTTGTAACTTTTTAGACTATTTTTAAATAATAAATGATCGAGATAAATCCTACTAATATTATAAATGCGAGAGTTTAGATGGATGGATGTTTGTTACTCAATCACGCCAGAACGGCTGAACGGATCTGGATGCATCAATAGGCACAGAGATAGATGATTGTCTGGTTTTAATCCCGGTACCTTTAGTGATCCCTTGAGATTATAAAACCCTTTTGTCGTGGGCAAAGCCGCGGGCAGAAGCTTGTTAAATAATGATAATAAATACAAATTCTTAGCAGTTTCAACTCAACCAAATAATTTATGTATCAACATCAAACCTCCTCCTCTCTGTCCTTAGTAGCGTGGTTACCCTTTGACCAAAACGCGCACAGGCGCAGCGCCAAATCTTTAATTAGGCCACTGGATTACAGAAACAACTTTTGCTGCTGACCATATAAGTACAGTCAGCAGCAAAATTCGTTTCTCTCATCCTCCATCCAGGGTATCTAGAATCTAGCTAACCTTCGGGGATATCCCTTAATATATAGATAAAGCTAACCCATCCGTCGAAACGACGAGTATGAATAAAAAGTGTTATTTTAGCTTATGGATATAAAGTAAAATAATGTATAATAATTTTAGGTAAAAATAAACGGTTTTATAATAGAACCATGTTATAAAAGTTATAATTTTTACTTGTACCACAGATAATATAATGCTAGCATACATATGCCTCATAACATACAAAGAAACCGTACCGACGACGTAACTAGCGTTTTTCATTTGATTATACATATTATTTTTTATAAATCGATCGCGTTCGGGTCCATTCCACGGCGATAAATACCTAGACCACCATCTATATCCGTGGAACGGAACCGAACGCGATCGATGTACAAAAAAAATATCAGTATAATCAGTACAGTACGTCGGCACGGATTCTTTGTATGGGATGAGACACCTAGACATAGACACCCAGACATAAAATATACGTAATAATTTCAAGTTCATAGTCCAATGGGAATTATAAAAAAAATCGGCACAACATTTTGTAAAAAATCTGACCTGAAAACCAGGAAATTGAGAAGCCATTCACTTCTCATTCCCTGGTTTTCTAATATTTTGTAAAACAAAAAATGCAGTATTTCTGTACTCAACGAGCTCGAAACAACGATACTCGATGGGGTAGGTCAATTTCTTTTTTTTTGCGTCCCCCTTTTGCTGTATGGGAGCCCCCCTTAAAAACATTTGCGCCGACCCCAAGTAATATGGGACAAGGGCAGGAAGATGATGATGATGATGTATGGCTTTGGGTCAACAAGATGTCTATACTGTGAAAATTTGAAGACTGTAGCTCCAACAGTTTGGCAGTCAAACCTGTATGACAGACAACGGACAGATAGACACATGAGTGACAGCAATAGGGCTGGTTTGGACCCTTCGGGTTCGGAACCCTAAAAAACTAACGTTAAGGTTACACTAGTCGACGGCGCGAACTATTTTGTGCGTGGGGTTAAAATGCATGCTATATCAACCGACAACACGTGTAGAAGAGATAGATGAACGTCGAAAGCTCCATATTTCAACACAAATTTTTACGCATCTTTGGGCGGAAATAAATAGCATAAGAAGAAGGAAAATTGCAACAAGGCAATCAAATATCTTATTCGCACGTGTTGTCGGATGAGTTACCAGGCATTTTAACCCCGCGCACAAAATACAAGGTGTCTAGAAAGGGTATCGGGTATTTGTAAGTTCAATGAAACAAAAATTATTTGTATCCAATAAAAAAGTTTATTGTTTATTATTAGCATATGAATTGGAGAATTATTTGGAAAAGATGATGTTATCCAAATGATGACCGTTATGTTGCTGGCACTCTTCTAAACGGAAACGAAGATTGGCGATAACACGTTGACACATAGCTATTGATATTGCTGCCATTTCTGACCTGATGTTTTGCTTTAACTGGGTTAGATTCGTCGGATTGTTTTGATAAACCTTACTTTTAAGGTATCCCCATGCAAAATAATCAAGTGGGCTAAGGTCGGGGCTTCTGGGAGGCCAGTTGATGTTACCCCTTCGCGAAATGACTTTATTAGGGAATAATTCGTTAACAACTTCCATTGAGTCATTTGAGGTATGGCAAGTGGCCCCATCTTGCTGGAACCACGTTCTTGAGTTGAAACCTGCAAACTCCTGCAACTCTGGGACCAAAAAATTTCGCAACATATCGCAATAACGGTCAGACGGATTTTGACGAACCGACGCCTCAACTTCTTCAATTGTTTCTTCATCGCGAACTGTACGAGGACGACCAGAGTTTTGAATTTTAACTGTCGCACCTGTATTCTCGAACATCCTGATCCATTTCCTAATGCTATCGTCACTTGGCGCGTGGCGTGTACGATATTCCGCACGATAGAGACGTTGAGCAGTCACTATTGAATCACCATTACGATAATACGCTCGTACGCAAAATGCGCGATGCGTCCCCGAGTACTGTTCCATCGTGACTAAAACTCCACAAAATGGCGGACGCCACGAACCCCTCCCCGCACCCTTTAGACGCCCCGTTTCGAATATGGCGCGAAAACAAATACCCGATACCCTTTCTGGACACCTTGTAGTTCGTGCCGTCGACTAGTGTAACCTTAAAGCTAACCATCCGTCGAAACGATGGACACGGTGATCGTATCTCGAGACCCGAGTTAGGTACTTACTTACCTGACACGTGCAACACTCCAGACTCCCTCTAAAACAGAATTGGTTAGGCGCCACAAAAGAATCCAGAGTGACCATAAGCTCTTAGAGCAAGGTAATTTTGAGTGTGCGTAAGGGACAGATGTATATGACTTGTATACACTGTCCCTTTTTCACAGTCAAACCATGATAGTTTTGACACGTCAGGGTACGGTGGCAGTTCACCGTTATAATAACAGCGATATTACGTTTTTGTATCCATCGAAACGACCGACGGAGGTTAGCTATCTAGGGTTATAGACACCTGTATGGTTTCGATTTATGAAACTGATGCCGTTTTTTTTTTAAGTTACCTTTTTAAAGTAGGTTTGACTCATACCTACTATAAAAAGGTAACTATAAAAAGGTAACATAGAGCAGTGGTGGCCCGGTGGTATAGGCCGCGACTTACAAGTTGTAGGTCGTGGGTTCGAACCCAGGCAGGCGCTTTACTTTGTGTAAATTATTTCATCAACACTGCTCTCAAAAAACGGTGAAGGAAAACATCGTGAGGAAACCGGCATGTCCTAGAACCAAAAATTCGAAGGCATCCACCAACCCGCACTGGGCCCGCGTGGTGGATTACGGCCCATCCCCTCTCACAGAGAGGAGGCCTGTGTCCCAGCAGTGGGAACATTAATATTCTGATGATGTGATGTGTGACTCATACCTGGCGCTGGCGCTAATAAACTCTCATTCTTTCTTTATTGTGATTTTATTGCAGGTCGTTCGAGCAGCCTATAGTTATTACGCTGTATTGGGCAAGAAGGAGTAAAAAACCAAGGCATTTTTGGCCATTTGTAACAAATAAAACTAATGATAAATTAAAATTCACTTTTAGTTTCTGTTAAAAATTTCCACTAACCGATATTTCAATATTGTCATTGGAATGTTTGTTTAACGAAAAACATTTGCAAAAAAGTACTCACATTATTTACATTTATATCTAAAAATTACTTGATTTTCTTGTATTTATTAAGGTCACATTGCAGCAATATCGATAAAGATATATATGACTAACGTCACTTGTACATCATTAGCACTAACGCCCTTCGAGTTTAATTAGAGTATCTTGTGTAGATTATTATTTAAATTTTGTGTCGATATCAAATAAAAGTTCAAATTGATCTTACTTCAGTTTTATTTCATAGCCATAATCCCACTAGTTATCAAAAGCAAGTTAATTCTGTTAGTATTCTTGTACATTAAGGTTTATATTGACATAAATTTTGTTCCTGTACAAAGAACTTAAAGTCGGTACCAAAACTCCAAATAAAGTGGTTGATCTCCTTTTGATAGTATATAAAGTAGCTTATCTACGACTTTTGCCTTCGAATTTTAAACGCGATGATTATTGTTGATCCACGCTGTCACTTGGTTGAGATGGTATGAGTTCCAGCGAATGTTGTTGCGGACTGTTTCAAGCGCGCGCTTGCGAGCGGCCTCTCCCGCGCCCGCCTCGGGGTATTGAGCGAAAAATGCTTCCATCTGCAAATAAAAATACAGCTAAATTATTTAATTTGACCCTATTTTTATTTATTTTAATTAAATCAATGTATTGATTAACGGCAGATATTATTGGAAAGCAGCCACTCTATGACGTGACAATGCTTTTTTGATTTCGTTGTGATAGAGTGTAGCTCCGTCTTTGTCACAACGGAATCACGATGGGACCGCCCCTGATAGTAGGGGTGGCTGTATTACGGCAAGCTAAAAACACAATTTTATTCGCACTTTAACCTAGCTTATTATTTATTCAAAAACATCAATACATTTCTTAATAGAACAGGAATAACATGCAAACTCAAAAATGGGTTACGATTTTACTTAACACAACATTGCCATTTTGCCTTTTTAGGCTTCCGAAGTCAACAAGAAACCCTTATAGTTTCGCTCTGTCCGTCTGTCCGTCCGCATCTTAGCTCAGAGGATCTAAGTACTAGAAAGCTATAATTTGGCATGGATATACATATTAATAATTCCGACAAAGTGGTAAAACAAAATCATGAAAATTTTTGCTTTTGTGTTTCCTCCTATAGACGTAAAGTGGAGATGGATTTTGTTTTCTCGTTTATGCCATGGTGTGGGGTATCGTTGGATAGGCCATTCAAAAATATTTATATGGGTTTGTGAAATCCATTTTTCGATTCAGAGATCCGTTTGCGTAAAATTAAGCTTTAAATTGCAAATTTATGTTAGAGTCAAGTGTCCCCCCCCTGCCAGCGAAATAGTTGCTCTTGGCTATGTGAAAAAAATTACGGCCGTAGTAAATGTAACGAAATTAAAAGGAAAATTATCACAGATAAGTAGGCTTTACAAGTTTACGAGTAATAGTCGACCAACTTATAAAATGTACTTGGCACAGTAAAATTTTTGTACAAATGCTATTGAAAAATTACTTAAATAACGTTGTTAGCTGTGTAAAACAGATAATAAATATATGCTTAGGAACTATGTAAAAATATACAAAAATAAAATCATAACATCCTTAATAATAATGATTTCTAAATTAATAATGTTTAAACTCGAATAACGCATTGAAGTGGCCGGAGTCGTTGGCAGTACCGGTACGTAGTCCATACGGCACATGCGCGCAGGGAGTCTATTTTGTGTTAGTGCAGAAGTATTTTCGACGTTTTGTAATCTAAAGTCAAATTAGATTCGATTGCCAAGCAAATTACATATTTTCTTTTGTCGATATCTATCTATAAAGTCAATATTCGACCCGACTACACCACTAATTGAGTGAACACCGCAGATTAGAGGTGAATCCATACGAAATTTTTCAAATTCCGAAAGAGATAAACAAGGAGCGTGCGCGCAAGGATCCAGGAACGAACCATACCATTCCCCGTGGCTCTAACGCGCACTCGTATCGGCTCCTTTCGCAATTCGCACCCGCGGTGGTACTCAAATAGATAATATTTTTCTAACTTCAGTTGCGAATTTGGATTTTATAACTCCTTCTTCAGTTACCAGTTAGTCCTTCTTTAGAGTGATTAGGTAACTTCTAGGCAAGCGTGCTCCACCGTAGACCACATCATAGCTTACCATCAGGCGAGATAGTGGTCAAAAGCGAGCACATTGATTAAAAGAAAACATCATCCTATGTGGGCCCGTTTTTAGACGTTGTGTGCCGCTGAAACCATTTTAATATTTATCTAACAAAAACAAAACCCTCTTCTTAGTCCGTATTATTATGCAACTTCGGAGCCCTATTACGGCGCGTGGGCCGACATGCACTTGGCCGGTTTTTATAGGATAAAGTAGGTATGTAGAAAGATTGTTAATCATCTACATTTATAAGCAGAAGAAGACAATTATGATAACACTATGCGCTTTACAACTTTGGTCAACGCGGCGGTGGATTACAGCCCAGCCCCTCTCGCAAAGAGAAGGCCTGTGTCACGGATACAGCAGTAGAAAAATTAAGGACTGATTCTGCTATACTTAAGCCGGATATCGACATTGCGAGGCTGCTCATCTGGGACTTGCATTGAGCAGGCGGTCGAGAGGCAGCCTCGCAGTGCGCTCAGCTGCCGTTTACACAGTCAACATGAGCCACGGCAGGCTTACGAGGCGTCAGCATACTTTCGACCATGGATCCAAACGCCTGAGTCGCCTTAAAATGTTTTTTTCTCGTGATTAAATTTTAAGAAATATTTTACTGTGGTAATATTTAGCTTTTGAATACCACAAACATACGAGTATGTCATCATCTGCCTAGCCTTTTCCCAACTATATTGGGTCGGCTTCCAGTCTTACCGGATTCAGCTAAGTACCAGTGTTTTACATGGAGCGACTGCCTATCTGACCTCCACAACCCAGTAACTGGGTAACACGGTACCCCTTGGCAAGACTGGTGTCAGATCTCAAGCTTCTGCCTACCCGTAACGACTGTCTAAGATCTTCAAATGACAGCCGGGACCAACGGCTTAACGTGCTTTCCGAGGCACGGAGGAAACTCGGTATGTTGAAATGGTCACCCATCCACGGACCGACCTCGTCAAGCGTTGCTTAACCTTGATGATCGACCCGTGCGGCTGTTATTATTTAGCCACGAGCTCCTCCTTCCATCCCATTCCACATTCCGTCCATCCCACAAACATATGTGTTCATCATAATTATAATCTTACGAGACTACGAAGTTCTTCTCTGTCTTTCAAGACGCGAACACGCGAGGCAATACACATGCGTTCCATGCAACTGAGCAGTTCACACTGGGCGCCATTTGAGCACCTCCAAATTACCGACAGTGAGTCGGATCGCGCGAGCCACGCTCTCGCGCGGCAACTTTCAAATTTGCTCGCGAGGCAGCCTGGCAATGTCGATACCTGGCTTTACATTATGCACTTTACTGCTACAAAATAAAGGCCCTATCAGACTTAATTAGTCAGTAGACACAAAACCAACCCACCTCCTTAAGTTTAAGGTCCGTGCTAAACCTGGAAGTAATCTGTGGTATCATGCCGCCCAGGTACCGACTGTTGAGCGAGAACCGCTGCACCAGCTGAGGCCAGCGCGCCCTCACGTCGTCCCACACCAGTGCTGTACCTGAGGGGTTCGCGCTGATCTGAGAAACCACGGTCAGGTAGTCCTGGCTGCGGATGTTGGACTCATCCCAGGCCATTAGCAGGAATCTGTGAAGTTTGTTAATAATAATTCAATTGTTGACATCACGGTTCCGCATGACGAGAACCTCGTTAAAGAAAAAAAAGATAAGCAGTATATTGACTTGCTGACGAGATTTTCGACATTATATGGGATGTGGATTCAGCAATCATTGTGTTCATAAATAGCGGGTTTTCAATATTTTTGGCGATTTTTTTCAATAATGTCTAAATTTCATTGATGCAGTGTGCCACCAAGCGGGTGAAATTGGCAGTAAGGTTAAATTAAACACATTGTATGGTGCACTATTCGCTTACCTGCGCAATATAGTAGTGTCACGTGGCGCCGCTAAAGCTGCACGAAGTTTCGTCTTCTCTTGGACATCTTCCTCCTTTTGGTACAATTGCCACAGAGCATCCCAGTCTGCCATGGATGCTGATTTCATACCTGTGGCAAAGAAATAAGACTGAAGCGTGAAGTTTTTAATATATATCTGGATTTGCCGTCTCTGGCTTATATCGGTAATCCTGAGACAGGAGACCCAATTAAATAATTAATTAACGAATTAATTAAGTAATTAATAACCAAGATATTCTGCGCTTAAGACTATACTGCTTTCGCAAATTTATAGTCCAGTCAAATTAGACCAAAAAATAAGACAAAGACAAAGACAAAGATATTTTTATTTCAAGTAGGCCACCAAGCGGCACTTTTGAACGTTAAAATAATAATAATTGATTCTACCTATAAGGGTAGGTTTACAGTAATTCGCATAGAGCTGAAAATTGGTACGAATGTTCGGGACACCATTATAAATGAAATGTAAAAAGTCCCCATCGATCCCATACTTGCAAAAATTTTATTCAAAGTCAAAGTTTGCAAATATGGGTGTTTTGCGTTTTTTAGCTGAACGGTAAGTTTTATGACAAAAATAGGTCAGACAAAAATTGAAGATTATTCAATATAAAAAATGTTTGTACAATTTCTCTCCTAATCGTCACCGTTTCTGAGATATGTTGGTTGATAAAGTTGAAAAGGTTTGTATTTTTCATAAAATGCATAAATACGTCGGGTACATACATCACTGGAGCTGTAATACAAGTAAAAATCTTTTGCTCGACAGCAACTTTCCGATTGCACCGCGCACTCTACGAAAAATATTTTTTTTGTCCGTGTTCGCTTTCTTCTATCTATCTATGAATACCAAAAAAGGAATACCTGCTTGGATAAATTCCGATACGCGTATTTTGTAAAAAATACTCGTAACAAAAAGCGAGTGCAATTATCTAGTCTTCCTTCAACCTCTGCTTCTGCTCATCAACATCTATTTCGAGTACATTATCCAGTACAAGTGAGGCTTGGTAATCAATTGGACCCAAAAGACTGGCGTTGGAAGTTAATCAACAATACTTTGGAACCAATTCAGACTTTACTTCCACCTGCACCGGAAAATCTCCTTAACACATTTTTTTAACAATTTAAAAAAAGGATGTAATGCCAAATGCGGCTGCATAAAATTAGGACTGTTTTGTTCTTTAGCATGTACCAGATGTCAAAGTCAGTCGTGCCCCAATGGCGATTCAATCGCCATCAGAAGAGGATTCGTACGATATCAGTGGGGAGACATCTAATACATCGCTGTTAGAACAATTTACTTCCACCCAGCAGGAAGAAGAAGAACAAGGAGAAGCAGTACAAGAAGACGAACAAGAACAAGAAAAAGAGAAAGCAGAATTATCAAATGATTATGAATGAGACGGATAATATTACCTATTTTTTAACACGCTTTTATTAGCTTGGTATGTATGTAACTACGTATCTATGTATCAATGTAACGGAATCTTTGAACGTGATTTTCACCCCCTTGAAAACGTCGGATTGATTTGAAACTTTGCACACCTATCAAGGACCGATGACAATGCAATAATATAGTCAAAGTCAAATACATTTATTCAACTAGGCCAATAAGCGGCACTTTTGAGAGTCAAACAAAAATTCAAATTTACAAGTAATAAAAGTTGACATCATTTCCAATAGTACCAGTTTTTAGATAATTTTGAATAGTATTGAACTAAACAGGATCACAATAGATTGTGGAAAAGGCCGGCGAAACGTTAAAAAAACGCGCCAAGTACACCACCTCCCAGATGGCGTGGAAACGTGTGTGTATTATGAAGAATACTACTTTTTCAACCATTATATCTCAGAAACGGTGACGTTTAGAAGAAAAATTTTTGTGACATTTTTATAGATAATTGCATAATCTACAATTTTTGTCTGACCTTTTCTTATCATAAAACTTATCGTTCGGCTAAAAAACGCAAAACACCCATATTCGCAAACTTTGACCTTGAATATTTTTTTTTGCTAGAATGGGATCGATGGGGACTTTTTACATTGCATTCATAATGGTGTTCCGAACATTCGTACCAATTTTCAGCTCTATGCGAATTATTGCAATTTGATATGTCTAATTTGACCGGACTATTAGCTGTTATAGCTTCAAATTTTTATTCGACAGTTTCAAGTCATTCTGACATCGACTTTATTTATACGACAATAAAGTTGATCTTCGTTTGAGTGCTAATAGCTTAAATTGGAAACAAGGATTATTATGACAATCTTACCGTGGAAGTACACGAGATCCCTGAGGTCCTGTTGTATGGTCGTCTTCTTAAACTTGCCGTCTCGGTTCAGCCAGGTCTGGAACATGGTCTTCACTCTCTCTTCAGCCTCCGGTAACTGATAGCGAACAGCCAACGACAATATCAATGTTCGTAGCAAACTGTAATAAATATTATAGCGAGACTAAAATTTTCGGGTGTGTAATGTATGGTATAATAACAGATAGTATAATATCACTCGAAATAACCTTCATATGATATAATTTTCATATGCTACAAAAACAAATAACCTAATTTCATGTGATCTAATGTTATATTTCATATAACCTTAATTTGCTCTAATAACATTTAGTACCTTCATTACATATAATTTTCAATTTGTATAATGCTCTTTTTATATAACCTTTCATTTGACCTAATTTTCATATTAACTAATTTTCTAAAGTAACACACCGTTCTAGAAAAAAACAAATAATTGTAACGTAACTTCAAAAGACTAAAGTTGCTTCTAAAGTGCAACTCATTCGCCCTTTCGTAAAAAAGGATACCTAGCTTACCTTGCTGGTCACCTCTGGCGCCCAGCCTCAGCCGCCTATGCTTTCTTACAGCGGGCGGGGTTTGCTCTCCCTTCGCGGCTCTGTGTTCTAGGGGTAGCAGCCAAAAGACTACGTGAAGTCGGGGTGACCCGATTCGGTTTTGGAACGAGACGGAGAGAAAAAGAAAATCCGTCCACACGCATAAAAGCAATATTTATGTGGTGCTTGTTTTCGCTAGCACGAAAACGACAGGCGTTTAAAATCTAATCAGTTTTTGCAAAAATATACAAAACAAAGTAGACGTTTTTAAATTATATTAAACGTTACTTTTTGAATATTATAGCAACTGAATATTATATTAACTAAATATTAATTCAAATGTTCATTATACCATATAAAATTAGGTAAATAAAAATTATATCAATAATTAATTGTAACATTTGATTGTTACATAAAAAAAAGTATTTTAAATGAAATAAGGTCATATGATCATTATTATTTGATATTTATCATTATTTTTTATTGGTATTTACTCTAAGTTTTATTTTTTTATGTTTATGTGTGTGCTCTAGTGGCTTGTGTCAAATAAATGTGTCTTCTTTATTTCTTTTCTTTAAAAGATCCTATAGTTCTCACATTTATTAAGCTAGGTGGGGGTATCGCACGATCTCCTATGAGGCAGCTTGTGTACTGGCCGGATCCCCGCCCTGGGACGTGAAGGCGAAGGTACTCGCGTCACTGTATCGGTGGCCCAAGGAGGCGCGGGCGCGGGGCGTAGGGCCGATGCAGTGACATATGGAGTTGCGTCGTTCTCAGCTCCGCGAGGGTGGTGGAATGGCGAGACAGGCTTTCACGCCCTACCACCGGCCTACCACCTCGTCACCATCATTGACATCCGATGAGGATTTTCCACCCAGGAACAAAAAAAAAGGTGGAGCGATGTGGATCTTCGCCGGGTTGCTGGTAGCAGCTGGATGAGAGTTTCCGAAAATCGAAGCAAATGGACGATTGGAGACGCCTATGTCCAGCAGTGGACTGCTTTAGGCTGATGATGATGATGAGTAATCAAGCAGAAGCGGAAGCGTATAAAAAATGTATGCACGAACGCTCATAAAGAACTTTAGAGAGCAAGGACTGTAAACAGTAAACATTCATTCGAAATAGGGATGGTTCCGTTATATCAAAACGTAACTTATATCGGATATGGTGTTCGATATCATATCATATCGATATCCATAACAAAATAACCGATATCACAAAAACTGTATGTATCGAATCAAAACTACTCGCGACGAACGAACGGATAACTCAAAATTTAAAACCGTATCAATGCAAAAACGTACGAACAAAACGCAAACTTCACAAACGATAGGAACTATATACTACTACTGATATCGATATCTGAAAACCGTTTTCGATATCGATATGAAAACTGTATATCGGTTACATAACCGTTTGCGCAAAAAACCGAAAACGCCCATGTCTAATTTGAAATGACATGGAGAATCAATGAAATATGTTATCTATAGTATACCTTTCTTGAACGGGCAAATTCTCAGCATCCCAGTTTTGTTTCACGTAAATCGGACGAATTATGCGCTGCACGTATTTCTGTCAACAATAAAATTACAATCGGGTTTTATTTAACTTACAAATTACCGCATTCAATCTGCCTAGCCTTATTCTAACTATGTAGGGGCCAGATTCCAATATCATTATTATCAGCCCATAGCAGTCCATTTGGCTCGATTTTCGGCAACTCTTATCCATTTTGTACCAGGCTTGGGCAGTATTTGAATTACTAGTAATTAAAATACAAATAAGTATTTGGTATTTGTAATCCAATTACTTCATAAAAATTTAATTTGTAATTGGTATTTTGTTGTTAGCATTTCAAATACTTATGGCTTCAAAATATATTTCAACATAAATACATTAAGCAATCATAATAATGGGTGTGTTCTGCAGAAAATAGAGCTCGATAGTTTTCGTGAACATAATGGTCATCATTTTAATTTCAAACGGTTATTTTCACGGAACTTCTGTGCATTAATTAAATATTTTGTATTTAAAATACAAGCAACATATTTAATTTTCCCACAGGAACTGTAAATTTTTGCGGGATAAAGATACCCTATGTTACTTCTTATAACATCAGCTATCTACCAGTGAAAGTCTCGTTTAAATCGGTACAGACAAATAT
This sequence comes from Orthosia incerta, assembly GCA_948252205.1. NCBI lineage: Eukaryota > Metazoa > Arthropoda > Insecta > Lepidoptera > Noctuidae > Orthosia > Orthosia incerta. The sequence continues at coordinate 20,334,315 of OX411753.1, read as the reverse complement.
CATAAAAATTGCGTATTCGTTATTAGTACTGTATACTTTCACATGCATTCAATAAAAACGTAATTTTGATATTACATGCAGACAATACAAACTTTACTTAAATTTAATTTATTTGTATAGAAGTGAAAATAAATGATAAGAGTGTGGAGCAAGTGAACGAGTTTGTATATCTGGGAAGTATGTTCACAAGGGATGGAAAGATTGAAGAGGATGTGGAAAGGAGAGTGAATGCAGGGAATAAAGTGAATGGTGCTATACATGCCGTTGTGACCAGCAAATCGATGTCTCCGGAAGCTCGACTCGCCGTTCACAACGGCGTGCTGGTGCCTACACTTATGTATGGAAGTGAAAGTTGGGTATGGCAAAAAATACATGAAAGTAGGATTAATGCAGTAGAAATGCGGTCCTTGCGAAGTATGTGTGGTGTAACCTTAAATGATAGACTGAGGAATGAGGTAATAAGACAACGTTGTGGTTTAAAAGAAGATGTAGTGACTAAAATTGAAAAGAGTATGTTAAGATGGTTTGGCCATGTTGAGAGGATGAATGATAGGCGACTAAAGAAAGGTATTTACAAGGCAGACGTGAATGGAAACGCCGGGAGGGGACGCCCTAGGAAGACATAATATATAGACCTTATAGGTGATGTTCTTCAGAAAGGCAAGGTGCGCAGTACTCATAACCGGCGTGTGTGTATGACAAGATGTATGAATGTGAGTGAAGCAAAAGAAGTATGTAAGGATCGTAGCAGGTGGCGTTCTGTAGTTTCTGCCTACCCCCATGGGAAAAAGGCGTGAGTTTATGTATGTATGTAAGTATAGATTCTATGCGTACCATCAGATTATCATACGCCAAAGTGTTCTGCAGCCTGTCCGCAAGGTTCCTGAAGACAGACGAAGCCGTCTGCCAAGGAACGAGGTCGTTCTCAACAAGCAAGTAGGTCGTAAGATTCAGCGCCATGTTGAAGGGCACCGCGCGAGACTCGGCCAAAGCGAAGATATCATCCATGAGGTTTGATCTGTCGGCTGGGGTGAGCTGTAGAATGAAGATAATTTATTGTATATGGTATAGATTTTTATATTATTGATTAAATTAATAAGTTTAGGTGAAAGTATATCGAGACAGAGGCGAAGTGAAATGACGTGTCGGTTTAAAAATGTACATAGCATTTTGACCTCTATATACACACCGTAAGATCAAGTAAAATCAACACATCAAATAATGTTGAATACGCATTCGACTCTGTCTGAGTGCGCTTTGGCTGTAATTTTAGATTACACATGAAAACCGCTTTTATTGCAACGAAATAAAGACGAAGTCGAAGTCAAATATTGTTAGCGCTAAACAGTTGACTATTCGTGATTTAACAACTATTTAAGTGCACACCTGTTTTGATTTAGACTTCATGGCTTCAATCAGTGTCTGCCATATGGGTAGTGAATAATTGACTCTGTAGTACCCAACTTGATCGATGTTCAACTTGACCCACCGGTGACCTTCGTCCCCCCTCAATTTTACTGAAAAAAAAAATACACTTTGATATTCCTATTCCGAAGAAGGCTTAAGAAATGATGGCGTGACGACTTAGAAGGCTTTGCGGGAGATTGGTCGGAGAAGGCAAAACCAGGCAGAATATAAGGCTATGGGGCAGATGGCCTTATATTCTGCCGGCGATATTGAAAAAAAAAACCGATTTTTAAAAGACAAGCATGAGTACACACATATTCGTAAATCTTACCGGTTTGAGCAGTATCTGATAGCCATACGATCTCATCGTTTTTTGCGGTGTTCGTCTTGAATGTTATAGGCACAAACCAACGGTAACTAAAAAAAAACAAGACACCTCTTTATTATAAAAAAATGCTTTTGAAGAGTTCTTGCAACTCAAGCCTTATTTCAATGTACTTAAGTCGCATAAAGCGCGTTCATAGATCGTTGCAGTCAGCGGCAGCATTAGCCTTTCTTTTTAATGTTCCCACACTTCCCACAAGGAATAGGCCCTAATCCACCACATGTGACATACACCAACCCTCATTGGGCCCGCCCAGTGCGTGTTAGTGAATGTCACATGTCTTCGATTTTTTTGGTCTTGTACATGTCGGTTTCCTTACGATGTTTCCTTCACCGTTTTGAGAGCAGTGGTGATAAAATAATTTACACAAAGTAAAGCGCCTGCCCAAGAGCAGTAGTGGACCAGTGGTAGAGGCCGTGACTTACAAGTTGTAGGTCGTGAGTTCGAACCCAGGCAGGCGCTTTCGTAAATTCGAAGACATATGACATCCACCAACCCGCACTGGGCCCGCGAGGTGGATTACGGCCCATTCCCTCTCACAGAGAAGAGACCTGTGTCCCAGCAGTGGGAACATTAAAAGGCTGATGATGATGAAAGCGCCTGCCTGGGTTCGAGCATACGACGTTTGTTGCAGTAAAATGCATTAAGGTTACACTAGTCAATAATTCTTCCATACAAACGTAGTCTAGGGATTGCTCCACTGTTTGATAATGTACGTTCAAAATTAAAAAAATATATCAATTTGTCTCTTCATTATCTATCCCTGTATGGAAACAAAAAAGTAAAAAACAAAAATATTTGAAAGTTACGAGCGTCGAAAGTTCCATATTTCAACACTAATTTTAACGCATCTTAGGGCGGCAATAAATACCATTAGAAGAAGGAAAATTGTAAAACGGCCACCATACAAGGATAGATTAGTAGTTCAACAATGCAAACAATTTTATTTTGAAAATATACATTTAGTTGTTTTTCATGATATCTAGACTCCCAAAGGTCTGTTTAAAAAATTTCGCGCGCTCGTTTTCGTCCTAAATCATCATCCATTTCGCTAAAAACTTGCAAAAGTGCTAATTCATACGCGAACTAGCTTCTTACTGCTCATCACAGCATCTATCTCTCTCGCACGAGTTGTCGGATGAGATAACAGGCATTTTAAATCCGCGCACAAAATAGTTCGTGCCGTCGACTAGTGTAACCTTAAACGGCAATATCCCGTTGTTGATACCGTAAAAACGAGCGGTGTAACGTTGTGTGCCGTGTGATGCCAGTATTATATGCCAAAAAAGATTCAGTACAATGTCGTGCCAACTCAGTCTTACCGGTTATAATATTAGTCTGCAAAGTAAATGGAAACTTACTTGAACTGAGAATCGTTAGTGTATTCTACATCAGGGTCAATCAGAAATCGTGTCTGTGACACAAAGTATGTGTTTGGCATGTCACCCAACTTCACCTCCAGTACTGGGTAACCCATCTGGCGCGTCCAAGTATCCATTACGTAACTGAAACATGCTAAAATCTGTTGTAGCAATTCATAAAAGGTGCTGCTTGATATTTAATATAAAAAATACCATTGTGAGAGATTTATCAAAGTTGTAGTAACTAAAGGTGAATTTCCAAGCAGAGCGGATCTGCGTAACTGGAAATACGCTGAAAGCAGCCCTTAAACAACTCAAACCACTACTTCATCTGCTGGATATAGGCCACCCCCAAGCGTCACCACATTTACTTACTAGTCAATGCGGTGACAACCGACTCCTGCGGCCCTCACCAGGTTATCGCTCCAGCTTGTGGGAGGTCCTGAAACGATGTTTCTTCCGGTAACTGATCGCTATTTCAGAACCTTTCGGCCCCATCAGCCATGCGCTTTGCTTCCAATTACTAATTTTATAAAAACCATTTATACTGTACTAGGTACTTACGAAAGATTCAAATCAGGATAATCCTTCTTGAAATAAGGTTCCAATGTCGATAGCAGGTCTTGAGTAACAGTGTTGCCGAACTTAAACTTATTCAAGTAATCAGAAACTCCCAATCGGAAATTCTCATGGCCAATGAAACCTTCCAACATTCTTAAGATTGACGCTCCCTGTACACAATTATGATTAATTAATTAAGTTACAGTACGACACAACTTAGATGTAACATCGGAATAATTTGTAATAAATTATTCATTCAATCTTTTTTTTTTAAATAAGCTTCGTTTGTATTCTTCTCAGCGGGGTTTGCTGAGAAGAATTAAAAGCTTGTTTTAAGAGGAAACGGGGGCAGAGAGCGCCGACTGAATTTCCTTTGTAAAAAGTCATAATTCGAGGTTTGGCTCTCGTCTCTTTCCTCCTCCAATATTGTACCAATTTAAATGATATTCCGTAAACTGAAAATTAAAGATATATACTATGTCCATATGTTTTCCTTCTTGATGATACATTATATTTAGAAGCACTAGAGTTTTCAAAAAATGCTCAAAATTACGCTGTCAACAGAGTCTTAGTGTACAAATGAAAACATAGGGACATAGTATATATCTTACTTTACCAGTTTTCCATAAACTGGTAAAGTAAGTAATCTTTTAAATTTGTCCAATATTGGAGGAGGAAAGAGATGAGAGCCAAACCTCGAATTATAACTTTTACTAAGGAAATTCAGTCGGCGCTCTCTGCCCATATTTCCTCTTAAGCTTCATTTGATACCCATAACATGGCACTACACAAAAAATAACCAGTCCGCCATATTTGATTTAGGATGGCGCCACTTAGCTAACCGTGCATTGTCATCCAAACTAAGCGTGTATGCAAAATTTCATCTTAATCTGTGAAGGATAACTGCTTTAGACTTCAGTTGCAAGATTTGACCTGAACACACTTACATACATACATAAATACATTGCAAGTTAAATAAAAGCTTGTAAAAACGATCACATACGAACTGCTAACAATTGGTGACATTCACAACGCTGTCTGAGGCGGGAATATTTAGCGCCAATAGCGTTGAATGGCGTGATAACGAGCGATTTCTACTTTTGGGTTTTGTAAATCGGAAGTGATCAGTTTAACGAATTTTTCCGATGCTGCATCTAAGTTGTGTCGAACTGTATTATATATAAGTAGTAACTATAATATATTAATATTACATAACATCACGCATATATGGTACAAAGGATTAGGTATAGTTGTATGTATAGTGTAGACACATTTCACCAGTTATGCAGGTGTGGCTATGAATTCCAGATACCATGATCCAACTAGGGAATCAAACTCAGGACCTTCTGCTAACTAGTAGCATTTGCGACCACTAGATCGTCGAGGCAGTCCAAATTTTTATATATAAACGAGAAATTATGTATGTATATTCCTTATAGACTCCGAAACGGCTGGACCTTAATGAAATTTTCAGACAATCTTTAGATTGACCCAGCGGATAATTCTGTAAAGTTTGGTGTCAACAATTTTTTTTTTTGAATTTTGAACGCGGGCGAAGCCGCGGACAGAAGCTAGTACATTATAAAAGAGCAATTTTTATTGACCGTCAGTTCATGTCAGCTGGTGTGGTAAACAAACAAACCTTATTGTATGAGATGGTATCAAATATAGCCGTGATTTGATCAGGAGTATCCACAGTTTGCACAATTGGGTGGCTTGACAGTTTAGCATCTGTCACCAGGACAGGGTGCAATGTTTTGGTTAAGAAGTGATCCAACTGAAAGAAAAGGAAAATCAAGTTAGTGTACAAGCAATAATCCACCTTACATTAATAATTATAAAGACACAAAATAGCTTGAGGATTATCGTAAGTGCCGCTAAGTAGCGACATAATTAAAACTTTATTTCATAACATCACTCCTGTATTCCTCGAAGAGTTAGGCAGAGGTGCACTGATTACATTTTTCCAGTTCTGTTTTAGACGCGGGCGTTTTGTGGACGCGCACCAATCCGCGCCGCAGGAGCCGCCCGCGCCCCAGTCATCGCATTTTCTCAAGGCCCCGCGCAATCCAAGCCGCACGTATCGTATCAACTTCTGTACATCTTGAACAATATTTTCTATACGGATACGGATGACGTCTCCGCGCCGCCCGCATCGCACTCGCCGCAAGCATCTAACGCGCAGAATCTGATGACGTCACCCGCTCGCGCTGGTGGAATCCGTATACCTACAGCATTTTGCTGAAAAGCTGGTCATGCCGTCATGCGGCGCGGATGGGTGCGCGAGGATGTATACGATTTCATATAAAGATTTATGAAATGCGATGACTGCGGCGCGTGCGGCTCCTGCAGTGCGTCTAGGTGCGCGTTTACCTTTAGTAGGAGACGAGCCTATTGCCATCAATCCAGAACGGCTGGAAATGCCAGATGGAAAACACTTTGTCCATCTCAGGACCATATGCTCAATAGTAGCACTTGCGAACACTAGACCAACGTGGCCGTTGGTACATCATCATTTCACCCGAAATACTGCTGAACCTATGTCATGTTGTGTCGCCACGTTGACCACTCCCGTTCGTCTCGCATCCAGCGGATCCCCGTATATTTCACCATGTCAGCGCCACTCCAAAACCCAGGCTCTATCGGCTATCAGTTCTGCGAGCAATGGGCATATGCCCACTGCCACTTAAGTTAGGCTATTCTTCGGGCTATGTCCTTAACCTTGGTTCTCTTGGCTTTAAGCCTTCTGAACAGGCCCATTGTGAGCGACCACGTTTCGGTCCCGTATGTTATCACTGGCAACACACACTGGTCATAGACTTTAGCCTTGGGACACTGCGGTAAGTTGGACGAGATGATAAGAAAAATAACTTTCTTTTAGGAAGTTTGTGTCTTTGGTACCGATTATTTTTCGTTTTTGACACCAACTTCCAAAAAGAAAGTAATTTTTCGCTATGTTGTGTTTTGTTATGGAAGTTGGTTTATTTTTTTTGTTAAGTAGTTTTTTTATTTTCTCTTTTTAGTTTTTGTAGGTACCTTACTTTACCATGAAATTACTCATTATTAAGGATAACTCACAAACTACTCGTTAGATTACCTAGTAAAAAGTTCAAGGTAACAAACAAAAAAAAAATACAGTTGAATTGAGAAACTCCTTCTTTATGAAGTCGGCTAAAAATGCAAATAACTTACAACTTTCCAAGTCGGTTCAATGGTATCTAAGGCTTTGACTTGCATGTATGATGCAAAGCCTTCATTTAGCCAAACTTCATCCCACCACTTCATGGTCACTGAAAGACATTTACATAATATTAATCCGAAAATAACATAAATAAATACGTATCATATATAAAAACCTGAGCAATCAACATTTGCACAAAAACCTGCTAAAGGTTGACAACCGATTGCAAGATGCAAGATGAATAAGGAAAAAAATATACATATATACATAAATCTTTTATTGTATAATATGTGAGTTGCGCTGAAGTGCAATAAAAAATATAAAATATTGAGAAATTCTATAAAACATATGTTACCTAAGTTTCCAAACCACATATGGGCTAGTTCATGTGCTATGGTGTTGGCAACACTGATTTTGTTGCTTGCTGATGCCTTAGCCTCATCAACGAGGAATGAGGTTTCCCTAAAAGTGATCAGACCCCAGTGTTCTGTAGCACCTGATACATAGTCAGGAATGCCAATCATGTCTGAAACACAATAATGTAAGTTTTTATTACAATGGAAACAATAACTGATTAACTAATTTATTTACTTTGACTTCATGCACATAGTAGGTACCTACGTCGACTTAATATCTCAACACCTTCGGGTTAATAATAACAACATAAACACTACACATAAAATTCAAATAAATAAAATGAAGTTAATAAAAAAAAAACTACTAATATTATAATAATTGATTAAGTTTGGATGGATGGATGTTTGTTACTAAATCACATCAGGGGGGTGACCATAAGCTCTTATAGCGGTATCAATTTGAGATCGAGTAAGTGACAGATGTATATGACTTGTATACATCTGTCACTTACTCAATCTCAAATTGATACCGCTATAAGAGCTTATGGCCACCCCCCTGAACTGCGCTCCAGGACGCAAATTATTGACGTAACTCAAAAAGCTGCAAAACTGAAGTGGGACTGGGCAGGCCATGTCTGTCACATGCCGTCTAAGTTGTGGGCCCGTATATCGCAAGACTGGAGACCTGATAAAGCTAGACGTGGTCGCGGTAGATCGAGAAAAAGATGGCGGGATGCCTTGGAAGACTTCCTCGAGAATTGACGAGATTGACGTACAACATCGAGAGAAATAAAAGGAATGGGGGGAGGCCTTTACTCAGGAATGGGAAAATACTGCATAAATAAAAATATTACCCTAGGTCCCAGGATCCCCTAGGATGACAAGACACTTTTCATGCAGGTGGAAACACACAACAACTAGTTAGTACTAAAGTAAACAACAAGAAATTTTTCACCTACCTAGTTTAGGCAGGGGGAAGGGCACTTCATAATACTTGATGTAGAACTCAGTGGCTCTCTTTCCAATGTCTTGAGCAAAGTCTATTTTATGCAACTCTTGTTTCTGAGCAAATGAGCGAAGGGTAAAGGTCTTCCCGATGCCTCCGGTATTAATTTCAGTCTCTTTGTGAGCAAAGTCACAGACAACAAAGCATGCTAAGTATGTAGACATGGGCACGCTTGTTGCAAATTTCACCTGGTCCATATTAGCGTCTTTGTCAAATGTTGATGATATTTCCTGGAACATCAATGTTTAGATTAACAGAGAATAATTATCTTACAATTACAATGAATCTACATTTCAGGCGTCTGCCCTTTTATAAATCATATTTATTTCCGTATGTTGACATCCCACGAAGTGAACGTTTAGTTTCTTTGTCATCATTATAATTTCCGGCAAAAGACATCCAATATGCTGGACACAGGCCCCCCTAAGTGTCACCACATCTGTCCATTTGGATCAGTGCATGTAGCATCCAGTTTAGTTGAACAAAATCATTTCAGATCTTTTTAATGTTGACATTTCATTTTTTCTTACCTCATGGCAGCAGAATGTATAGTTACAACAACAATAATAATCTAAAATGAGTTTTAGGCTGCAATGCTATCATATTGTGAGATACTTACATTCATATTAGAAAGTGCAATATAAGATGGTGGTTTATACAAAGTTATATCATATGTAGCCTTAAAGTCTGGCTCATCAAAGCAGGGGAATGTTTGCCGAGCATAGGTGGGCTGGAATTTACTCGCCACCATTTTTCTGAAACAGTGAGACTTATATGACACACATAAATAAATAATTGAACACCATGCAGACAATGAAACACAAAATCAGTTGTTTCCTGTTCTATTGTTTGAGCATAAATTGAAATAACTCAAAAGTAGATTTAATTTTCTCATTTGTAATAGTTGTACAGAAAAAATAAGAGTTGGCATGAAGACAATACAATGCCCAATGGCAAGTCATGCTATTAACAATAAACAAAAAGGTATTGTAATGGTCTAATTTACCTAGAATCTAACAAACGAGAAGAATAGAACCCAACAATATCTCTGGTTAGGTCCCCATTGAATTCAATACAGATTTTGTAGTTCCCCGTGCCAAGGGCTGAATCAAAATGTATGAATAATTGCTCCAACTCTTTCATCTCACAAAACTTTGTGATAGGGATCTGATCTGTGCCTTTAAGTACTTTTACTTTAGTAATATTTAGAAATTTTGTATGTAGACATAATAACTTTCTTTCTTCCTTGACCAGTACGTCAATTTTTACTCGCCCCTGAAATTCCCCTTCTTCTAAATCGGGGCGTAATTCAAGGTTGTAGTTCACAGGACGAACTAAAGGGGAAAGCCGATCAGGCGATTTGTTGACGTTTGGGCTCATATTAATGTAGTATTGTGCAGTAGAACAAAAGTTAACCCGGTTTAGTTGAGATATAACATCAGTGAATTTAAATGTATGTCGACAACTGCGACGCCAAAGTGGAATACAGTTCACATCAAAAGACTTTTTAATCAAGAAACTGCGGGAACTTAACATTAATTAAGTTTGACTTGTTTTTATTTAATTATTTAGATTTACGCCCATTTACACCACAGCTGTAAAAATCAACAATCAACATTTTGAAATATCATCAAGTGTCAGTTGTCAATGTTGTCATTGTCACTGTCAAGTCAACTTTTTTCAAGTAGGTACCGGCAAAGACCTAAGACTTTTCAGCTCAAAAAGGTTACAAAATCAACTTTAATTTTTGTAAATTATATTAAAATTGTCAGTTAACTGTCATGCGGAGTGTGCGGAGTACTTAAGTTTTTGGGAGATTAATATTAGGTTGGATACATCTAGTAGCCGAAAGGTTGTCTACTTACCCACCATTTTTCAAATGGCTTCCGTAAAAGCCGACGATTTTATTGTCCAATCTACCAGAAAATAAGATGAACAAATTGTAATATTCCTTGTGTATTTCATGTTCTAAATTAATAATCAATAGCTCTCTTTTATCTAGAGTCTTGTCAACAGATAAAATTGTTATGCTTTGATTATTGGTGTTTTTTAAGCTGGCTGCATGAATCGTTAAATTATTTGTATGAAGCGTAATTGTCTGAATTGTTTGCTTTACTCGTAATGTTATCATTACAGATCCATGAAAACTGTTATTAGTCATGTTAGGATGCAACATAAGTCTATAATTTTTTGGTTCAACGATTCTTGGGAGTCTGTAATAATTTTTATCCTGGAAAGCAAAAAGGAAAATTCAGAACTTATTGCCAATATTGCCGTTCATCATCATAATTTTAGCCAAAAAGTCTTACCCAGGCGTCGCCACATTGACCGATCTCGTGGGTCCCGCATCCAGCGCATTCCCGAAACCTTAACCAGGTCATCGGTCCACCTAGTGGGAGGCTTTCCAACATATAGTCTTCCGGTTCGCGGTCGCTATTCCAAAACTTTTCGGCTCCATCGGCCCGCGAGCAATGTTGCCATTAGTATAATATACTACCTACTATTTTATTATCAGATGATATAGATCTGTTCCTTGACAATATTTTAAAATAAGTAGTAGTCACAGCTTCAAGTGACGGTTGTAGCGTTTTCGCTACATCCATCACTACACATAGTATCTATGTTGGGTGACGGTAGTGCCTGTAGCCAGAGGCCCGACTCCCATTCTCCCACAGCCAGCAGGCGCGCACGCTCAGCAGTATTGGTGGACAGATACGTCCACATAAGTTTATTCCGTACCAACCTGCAGAGCGGCTCATCCCACTGTCTCTGGGAAAAAGGGGTCTCGGGCAACGCTGTATTCGGGCAAGCCACTTTCCAGGCATTCACTGCATCGGTCGAGTACGGCACTTCACAGTTAACCAGTGATGGCAACAAAATTTTTCTGGTTAACTTTTCAGTGCTGTGGACCGAAGACAGGAACGCCAGTAGGCTTAAACTAGAAATTTTGCGGATGCCGAGCCCACCGAAGCGAATGGGTAGAGTAGCTTGCAGCCACGCTCGGTCATCCAGGGCCACATTTAGGATAGAAAACGATTTAAACCGCGCATATCCCGCGAGCTTGAAGGATTATTGGAAAGTGAAAATGAAAATTCAGGCTCCTACCTTAATTTCTGTTGAATTTGTTGTGTTGCCTTTAAGTTTTTCATGCTCGATGAGCTGTACGCACGCTTCTCTGTCTATGGTCGCTAACGCAACAGTAGAAACGAACAGGCTTAGTGCGGCCAGTATGAAAAATATCAGTAATTTGTTATTACTTGTCCATTTTCTTAATTTTGAATTACTCATCTGAAATGAGATTAGTTTGTTGAGTACAGGTACAAAACAGAACAACAAAATACACTTGCCTTCATAACTTAGTACCACAATTTATAATTGCAATTTCTCATAAGATAAAGAAGGCGGAGGTTTGAAATATAAAATGTAGTCCCCTTATATCGACTTATGTCGCGGTCTTTACCAACTGACAGAAAGACTGACATACAGACAGACGGATAACAAAGTGATCCCGTAAGTGTTTCGTTTTTACTTTTAAGATACGGATCCCTAAAAAATAACCATTTATAACTTACTGGCAGAAACTCAAACAACATTTATTTTTATGTGGCGAAGTATGTTTTACGCCATTACCTTTTAATAACTGGTATTGCCTCCTCCTGGCTATGATTATACCTTCGAGCCGGTTTGGCATACCTACTGAAAACGAGGTTTCGGAGGCGTTGTTAGGAATATCTTTTTTTTAAGTAGTTAAAAACGTTACTAATCATAAACACATTACATACACTATTACTACATCACACTAACATTATAAAGGCGAAGGTTTGTGTGTGTTAGTATGTTTGTTACTCTTCAACGCAAAAACTACTGAAAAGATTTGGATGAGATTTGGCACAGAGATAGATTTAAGTCTGGTATAGCACTTAAGGTTACACTAGTCGATAAAATTTCCATACAAACGTAGTCTAGGGATTATTCCACTGTTTGACGATATACCTACGTTCAAAATAAAAAGTGATATCAATTTGTCTCAACATTATCTAGCCCTGTATGGAAGCGAAAAAGTATAAAAAGAAAATATTCGAAAGTTATGAGCGTCGAAAGTTCCACATTTCGACACTAATTTTAACGCAGTTTTGGGCGCAAATAAATACCATAAGACGACGGAAAATTGCAAAACGACCTCCATACAGGGATAGATTAGTAGTTCAACAATCCATATAATTTTATTTTGAATAGATAGATTTAGTTGCTTTTGCATGATATCTAGACTGACAAAGGTCTGTTTGTAAAATTTCGCGAGCTCGGTTTCGTCCTAAATCATTATCCATTTCGCTACAAATTTGCAAAAGTGTGTATTCGTACGCGAACTAGCTTCCTACTGCTCATCACAGCATATATCTCTTCCGCACGTGTTGTCGGTTGATATAAAATGCATATTAACCCCGCGCACAAAATAGTTCGTGCCGTCGACTAGTGTACCCTTAAGATAATTATCCCGGGAATAAATGTAGGTGAAGCCGCTGGCAGAAGCTATATAGTACCTAATAATAATCACTAATAACAAAGTGCCCACCACATTTGTTCACGATAAAGTCAAAAAACCGGCCAAGTGCGAGTCGGACTCGCGCACGAAGGGTTCCGTACCATTATCGCAAAAAACGGTAAAAAATCACGTTTTTCGTATGAGAGCCCCACTTAAACATTTATTTTATTCTGTTTTTAGTATTTGTTGTTATAGCGGCAACAGAAATACATAATCTGTGAAAATTTCAGCTGTCTAGCTATTACGGTTCATGAGATACAGCCTGGTAGTACGGAACCCTAAAAATGAAACCTAGCTGGATCGATTTATCACCCCCGAAACCCCCTGCATACTAAATTTCATGAAAATCGTTGGAGCCGTTTCCGAGATTCAGATTATATATATAGGTACATATATACAAGAATTGCTCGTTTAAAGGTATGAGATTAGATTAGATAACAAAACAATGTATGGTGGGATATTCCTCTTTTAATGATCTACAGAAAAGTCCGCGATGGCGATATTTTAAGTATTTTTAAGGATAACTTACTTTATCCATTCAAACTTCAAAAAAAGATATGGTTTCGTAAAATGCGGTAATTGGGAAGCTATTTAGGTGGCTACAGTATTAATCCATCCGGCCTCTAGAACGCCACATAGGAACAAACATATACATAGACTGATAAACACATTACCCTCCTTTGCGTCGTGCAGTCGGGTAAAAGGACTAGGCGGGGCGGCGGCGCGGCGTATCTAGATGAACATATTGAACATGTACCAAATTTTAAGTCAAATCTGCTACAATATAAACCGCAATGGAAACCGCATACAATCTTGTACAATATTTTTACGTGATGCGCGTACCCTACCAACGGTACGGTCACGGTCAACAACGAAATCACGTTTGCATTGCATTGCAAAACGGGTATAGAACAAAGTAATATTGGTAACCGACCGTACCTCAAAAGGTTTAACAAGGAACCCCTAAAAGATCACTCTCTTGTCCGTCTGTCTGTGCGTGTGTCACCACCGATTTTCGCAGCAACGGATGGATCTAGCAAGTTGAAATTTATACCAGATACTGAGGTTTAAGGTCCCTATTAGGTGTATAAAAATCATTAAGATTAAAAGATATGGGCATATTTTAGATTTTCGCGAAAACTTGTAAGTACCAAAATTTACCAAAATTTTTAACTTTTTTATTTTTCGGAATTTTCCCTTCGTCTTCGTCTGTCTGATTGTCTGTCTGTCTGTCCGTCTGTCACCAGGCTGTATCTCAAGAACCGTGATAGCTAAGCAGTTGAAATTACAATGATGTATTTATGTTGCCGCTATAACAACAAATACTAAAAAAAAACAGAATAAAATAAACAAACGTGTTTTTTGCAGATTTTTGCGATAATGGTACGGAACCCTTCGTGAGCGAGTCCGACTCGCACTTGGCCGGGGTTTTTTACTTTAGTTCGATTTACATCTAAATATTTGTTCCAAATGATAAACAAACTGGGGTCATCGCCGGTGATATAGTTGTTCTATCTTACGATGACGGATGAATCGTAGCAAAATGAATCTTATTTCGGCGTCATAAAAGTTACTTCTTCGTAAGATAGAACAACTATACCGGGATTGATATTTGTTGCGACAGTTTAGCAAAGCTCAGACAAATTTAAAAAGAGTTTCCCATCGTTTCGAAAAGAAGACGATAAAAATATAGAGTTTGATTTGTGGTCAACTTGTCCTCACTATTATATGATAAATAAACAATAATAATAATAAAAAGGTGCTTGAGCCAGCTGTCAACGTGTCGACCCAAAGTCTATCAGATGAGGTGTGGGTCATCCAACGTAACCGTATGCTGGATGACGCCGTACTTGATAGACTGCGTGAGCAATCACGGATATAGCCGTGTCTCGCCTGCCTTGCCACCGGCCGCGGTGCGACTGCAACCCAGTGTTCCACCGCGATCCGACAATGATGGAGAGGATGACGACGACGGGGCTATATCCGTGAGTACCCAATGCAATGCACGATTGAGTGTGCATTCCGAGAGTATCGTTCCACACCGCCTGAGCTTAGACCTCGACTACCTCGTCTGCCCATGCATAAGAAAAATAGGGCACTGGTGTGTGCTCTAGATTCGCAGCTATCAAATGTTTTTGATAGCAGCAAAGACCTTACCGATACCCACTCGATCTTGTACTGTGCGGCTGCAGCGGTTGTGTTCACATATTAAGTGATATGTTTGCACAGAATGATGTTTTATGTACAATTATTATGTTAGTTTATTGTAAATACTAGCTGACTCCCGCGGCTTCGCTCCCGTCAACTGGCTACCTACCTACCCACCCAAATAATCTGAAATTATGTGTTGTTGTTTTGGTTGCTGACGAGTGACGATACCTACCTATCAGCTGATTATCTACTATTCATATTACGTTAAGTACGTATCTACGAGTATCTACTATCTACTGAGATAAACACCGGTTGGCGCAGTGGTGGTTGAACGATGGATTGCTGCGCTGCGTGTCGCGGGTTCGATTCCGCCCGGCACAAATATTTGTTTGACCTACAGATAGTTGTTCCGGCTCTGGGTGTTGTGTATGTGTGTTTATATGTTTGTAAACGCACCCTCGATACAGGCAGAAATTCCTAGTGTGGGGCAACGATTTAAAAAAATAAAACAATAATGACATACATTGTTATAATTTATGCAAACAACTTATTACGCCCGCAGCCCGACAGCGAATACCACAAAATGAATATTTAATTGCTGTGAGATAATTGTGATAGACAGAGTTACAAAGTTATACACACAGAATCAGCTAGGTATAGATACGTTTTTGCGTAACAAACCATAAAGCCGACCCCAATATAGTTTGGAAAAGGCTAGGCAGATGATGATGTAACAAACCATAAAATGTTATTATATTAAACTATCGAACTAGCTATTGATTATTTTGTTTTCACTACCTCTTTCAAAATCATATTGTGGGTAGGTTATTCCTGGAAAGTGATACAATGACCTTTCAGACAAATAAGCACCGATTATTTTCTCGCCCTCCCCATTCAAATTCATATTGTGGGTAGGTTATTCCTGGAAAGTGACACAATGACCTTTCAGATAGATAGCACCGATAATTTTGCTCGCCCTACCTCTTTTAAATTCATATTGTGGGTAGGGTAATTCCTGGCAAGTGACACAATGACCTTACCGACAGATTAGACTACTTCTAACAGACCAGCAATTAAGAATAATAAAGCCACTCGAAAGTTAATTACATTCGAGCCGAGGTGAACTAATTTAACTCTGTCACTTCACTAGTGTCTGTTACTTTCTCAATTCACTCTCTTTGGCACTACTCTAATGATAATTTAAACGGTTTTGTAATGAACACGCGAATGTGAGAACAAAAATACACCAGCAATGACTCATTTTAGAGACATCGAATAATTCTTACTATCGAAATATTTAAAAAGTTTTTTTTCATTAAAATAATACAAATAGTGATGGGTCAACTATTAGGTATAGGATACTAAACTCCATTTGCGATAACATTAGACGTTTAAATTAGCCCATTTTACAGCTCGTTCAACCGATTTTGACTTCTATTGTGTTGGTGATACGACAATTATGGTAGCTGTAGTAAACAGTTGGTTTTGGTAACAGGTTTATGCTTTTTATGTCATCCTTATTTTTACGGGATAGAACTCAAAATCGGCTGAACGGGTTGTAAAAATATTTGAAAACATGTCCAATGTTATTTCAAATGGAGTATAGGTTTTCCCCGCGGCTTCGCTCACGTGATCTACCCGCACAGAACCTGTTTTCAGGCAAAAAAATAAAGCCTACGTTACTTAGGAATAATGTAGCTTTCTACTGGTGAAAGAATTTTCAAAATCGGTTAAATAATTAGTTTTTGAGTTTATCTTTTACCTACAAACAATCTTACAGACAAATATTTTATAATATGTTATATTGGATATAAGTACCTAGCTGGTAATCTACCTAGGTAAATATTTGACTTAAATGTGTATGCTGACTGTGATTGTCGATACTTTCGTCTAACCTAATTATCTACTGTGTACCTATACTTACCAAGACATCCACTATCAAATATCAGTTTTTTTTAATATACATAAAAATTACTTACCTTGGAAAAAACAATTATCCTCTCACTTATCAAACTGCATTTATTTTTATACCACACTACACTACACTTCCAAGCTGTTATTGTTAGATAAACTATAACTTAGATAAAGTATTTATTTACTAAGAAAAGGAACAGAGATGTGGGTTGTACAGTACTGGCCGAGTCAGCCACAACTACGATAAAAATGCTCACAGTATCGATGTTACGACATAAGTTTCACTTGCTCACTGCGGCCGTCACTCTAGCTAAATGGACGCAATACTTTGACAATACAAAGTAACCATGTTGTTACGACTATAATATTCTTAGCAAAAAATACCAGTTTTGCAAACGTTTTTGTACTATCACCATTGCAACATTTTGAGTCACTGTGGTTACAATTACGAAAAGACTCCTGGGGGGTGACCATAAGCTCTTAGAGCGGTATCAATTTGATATCGAGTAAGTGACAGATGTATACAAGTCAGATACATCTGTCCCTTATTCGATTTCAAATTGATACCGCTCTAAGAGCTTATGGTCACCCCCCTGTTATCCAGCTTGTATTTAGAAAAGCTAGCTCAATTCGGAGGGTCCCTAAATAAAGGCTACATATGGCTAACTTTGCAAACTAATTTGTAATTCTATTTAAATGCTCCCGTTGTCGGGGAGTGATAACAAAAGAACAATGGCCAATCAAAACAAAAGCAAATATTGAACATTATGACCCGGCTAAGGGTACGTTCACACGGAATCGGATTCGTTTATAACGGATCCATCGCTACTGGAGGTGATGTTCACACCGCATTTACGGGAACGTTGTAATGTTCAATTTCAAACCATATTTAGTCAGTGTACCACCAACTTTCTACAAAGATGGACGTGTTGTATTGGTACCATCGTCGTCTGCGCCGGAGGAAACCACGGCGCTATTGGCAGCCTGTAACACCTGTAAAACGGACTGCTGTATATTTTGTGGGAGTATTTTTTTCTGGGTGACACAAATGACAGTAGTGTCATTTGTACGAACTAGCTCATTCAACTACATACGTCAGCGTATACGATAAAGCGGACTTGTAAAACGGACCTCTTTGTGAATGAGCACTTAATAGTAGCCTCATTTTATTAATATTCCCCAAAGCAGACGGGTTGAATACCTAAAAAACCCTGTGGAAAATAATAATATAAATAAAGCAGGAACTGACGATCGATTACTCTTTATATTGCTTCTAGACGTCATCATCATCATTAGCCTATTAATGTTCCCACTACTGGACACAGGCCTCCTCTTTGTGAGAGGGAATGGGCCGTAATCCACCACGCGGGCCCAGTGCGGGTTGATGGATGTCACATGTCTTCGAATTTTTGGTTCTAGAACATGCCGGTTTCCTCACGATGTTTTCCTTCATGTTTTGAGAGCAGATAATGAAATAATTTACACAACGTAAAGCGCCTGCCTGGGCTCGAACCCACGAGTACGATACGAGGCCGATACCACTGGGCCACCACTGGTCTCTTGCTCTGCTTCTAGACGTAATTAAATATAACTATTAACATAATATTAGGGGCTGGGCTGTTTTAACAAACTTGCGCTTTGAGCCCTCAGCGACAAGCCCTATGGGGCTTGGCTTTGTCGATGCAGTCCTACCTTGTCTGACTCCTTCAGAGACGGCAAGGTGGCGTGGTCTTGAGGGAGAGCGCACGGTCGTGATGATCCTCAAGGCAAGTTCGGTGATTTTCCTTCTCGTGGTTGCCGCCCTGTTTTTGGTCTAATTCCCTATGAAATAGACGTAACAGAAATCACCGGGCGCCCTATCACAGGGGTGGCGAGGTCATGCCCCTGGGTGTCCACCATCGGAAAAAATCAGATGATGGATAGTAATGACCTCCTGCGTGTTTGTGCCGTGCGCAGGGACCCGTACGGAAGGATGATGGGATCCTGGTGGCTGAGCCGATGAGCGTAGGCGGTTTAACGTCTCTGAGGCAACACTCCACTTTGGCCCGGATTTCTTCTCACACGGGTGGCCGTAGCCTAGCCAGCTACGGTCAATCGGCTGCGGGGTCCGGTCAGACGGCCCCCAGGCGAGTTCACTCCCATTAGGGGCTTGCAGACGGCGGCGCTCGCTCGCATCGCTAGTGGTAGCGGTGTGAGTTGGTGTCGTGCATCGCCACTTGAGCACTCCATGGCGGGTGGGGATAGTCGAGGGATGAAAATTGTTTTTATCGGGTTTAATGGACAATTTAATTAAAAAAAACCACAAGGCGAAAGGACCGGCGAAAGCTGGGACTGCGCACCAAAAGGCGGGACCGGCGAAAGCTGGGACTGCACACCAGACGGCGGGACCGGCGCAAGCCGGGACTGCATCTTCCGCAGGAACGTCCAGAGGTGATACTGCAGTGGGATCGTCTCAAGGCGGGGCTGTGGCGGGACTGTCAAATGACGGGACTGTCGCGGCACTGTCGAGGGCCGGCACTGCTGCGGGACCACCGAAGGGCGGAACTGCAAACCAGCCCACCGGGCATAAGGGTACTGCCAAAGCTGGCGCGATACGGAACGCTTGCGTTAGAGATCGTATGACCTCGGACCTTGCGGCCCCGGACGCGACCGGCAAAGACAGCACCTCGTCGTCTCCCGGCGGCCAGCATGAATCAGGCTGGCTTCCGGTTGGACGATCTGGGGCGCGCAGGAAAAAGCGCCAAAAGCTGAGACAGCAGGCGGCTCTGGAGGGGACTCCTACGGAGGGCCCATCAAAGAGACCGCGTGCTGCTCTCAGCGGGGACAGCGGGGACATGGTGGCCAAGAGGATGAAGACCCAAGGGCAATCATCCTCAACCGGATCCTTTAGGGATGCGGTGGCGGCTGTGAAACTCGCTGTCGTGACAGTCAAGTACCCGGAGGAGTACTTGAAGGCGGAGGACTTGGTGCCGATCCAGGAGCTCATAATTGAGAAACTGGAAGTGGCGCCGGATCCTCTGCCTGTCCTAACGGTTGCTCCCGGAGTCGTCGCGGGTGCAATTCATGTATCCTGCGACAACTCTGATGCAGCCAACTGGTTTCGGGGTGCCATCCACAATGTGGAACTTGGTGCCCTGAAACTCAAGGTTGTTGACGCCAGGGACCTTCCAAAGCCAGTCAAAATGGCATGGAAGAGTCGCAACTTGGCGTTGCAAGACTCTGCCCGGGCCATTCGATTGCTCCAGCGACTCAACCCTACCTTGAGGACGAACGACTGGAAGGTCGTGAATACGCTCACTGAGCAGACCGGCATCCGTCGTATCGTCCTCATGGACGGGGTGTCCGCTGGGGTCATCAAGGCCGCGGGCTACTCTCTTCCAGGAGGGATTGAACGATACTCGTTCAAGCTCCTGGAAGAAGACAAGGGAGAGGCGCCTGCTGCGGAAGCAGAAGTGGAGCCCTCCGAGGATGGACCACCACAACATGGGGAGGCCATTGAAGAAATCTCTGCTGACGGCGCAGCGCAGGCAACAGAGATTGGGACCAGAGCGTCGGAGACAGACCACGAGGATGACATCCTCGGGGACTTCGACACCCTGGGAATCGAGTCGCCGACTGCTCTCGAGGAGAGCCAGGCGATGGAGGAGGGGCCTCAAGACTAAGGCCCTCCCATATCAACACAGACCCATCAAAATCATCCAAGATGGAGGGACTAAGGTGTGTACAAATTAATTTGCATCATTGCAGAGCCGCTACTGCCCTTCTGGCTCGGCAACTGAAGCTTAACACATACGACGTTGCCTTGATACAGGAACCTTATCTGTATAAGGGGACTATAAAAGGCTTAGGTGGGACAGGAGGCATAGTGCTCTATGACTGTCCAACTAATGACGCGAGGACTTGCATCTATATCAGAGGCGGTATAGAGGCAATGCCCTTACGTACTTTCTGTTACAGGGATCTCACAACAACCTTGATCCAAGTGGGGACGGGAACAGAGAAAAGGAGAATCATCCTTGCCTCTGCCTATCTCCCATATGAACAAAAAGAACCAGTAACACCACTAATCAGAAGACTGGTTGATTACGGCAACCAAAAGAACCTTGACCTGATACTTGGTTGCGATGCGAACGCACACCACGTCGTTTGGGGCAGCTCGGATGTCAACAAACGAGGGGAGGATTTGTTGGACTTTGTGGTAAGCTCTTCTTTACAAATCCTTAACGTAGGCAATAAACCTACTTTTAGGACTTCTGCGAGGACTGAAGTTATTGACCTTACGCTGGCTTCAAACAGGGCCAGCGCTCATATTGAAAATTGGCATGTATCGGACGAAATCTCTTTGTCTGACCATAATTATATATGCTTTAGGTTTAGGACGGCGGGAGAAGCCGAAACTAGACGAAGGAGAAACCCAAGGTATACAAATTGGGACTCATACAGGAGGGACCTCAAAGTAAATTTGGGGAACCCTAAAGGTAAGCTCAATTCCATACTGGATATAGAATTTGAAGCGGACAGAATCAAGGCAGGCATCATCGGTGCATGGGAAGATAACTGCTCAGAGAAGAAGGCCTATGGCAAAAAGGTACCATGGTGGACTCCTGAAATAGCCAAAATACGTCAGGAAACACGACAGGCCTTTAATGATGCTAAAGCCAGGAAGGACTTTTCTGGCTATCATGCTAACAAGGTATAACACGGCGGTACGCAAGGCCAGAAGAACTAATTGGCGGCAGCATTGCACTTCCATTGAAACTCTGCCAAATGGGATGAGGTTGTGCAAAGCAATGTCCATGACCAAGACAAACCCACTAGCATCTGTAAGGGATGAGAATGGGCAACTCACGGAAACTGGACAGGACACTCTGGGCGTGATGTTCAGGACCCACTTCCCAGAATGTATACTGCGCGATAGCGATGAAGAGGAACCAGTCACAAGGGACGAGCTTACAAGGCACACGTCCAAAAATAACTGGCTCACGGCAAAGAAAGTGGTAGATGAAAATAAACTGAAGCTGGCCTTAGCGGGCTTCCAGCCACTCAAATCCCCTGGTCCAGATGGCATCTACCCAATACTTTTGCAAGAAGGGGCATCTGTTTTGATACCCCATTTGAGTAAGCTCTACAGAGCCTGCATAGCCTTTGGGTACGTACCCAAAGCATGGAGGGAGGTCAAAGTCACCTTTATACCGAAGGTGGGTAGACCGACTTATGAAGAAGCTAAAGCTTACAGGCCCATTAGTCTATCATCCTTTCTCTTGAAAACTCTGGAGAAACTGGTAGACAGGTACTTAAGAGAAGGTCCTCTGAAAGTATTCCCTCTACATAAACTACAATGCGCCTACAGCCCCGGCAAATCTACGGAAACGGCATTGCACTATGTTGCGAGTCGAGCCGAGGCTGCGCTAGAGGGACAAGAAATATGTGTCGGGGCTTTCCTCGACATAGAGGGAGCCTTTGACAAGACAACATTTGAGTCCATACGCACTGCTGCAAAGGAACATGGCATCAATGATACCACGTGCAACTGGATTGACTATATGCTGAGAAGCAGAACAGTCAGATCGGAACTAATGGGAGACAGACTTAGTGCAAAAACAACAAGAGGTTGTCCGCAAGGCGGAGTGCTGTCACCATTATTGTGGTGCTTGGTAGTAGACTCGCTACTAACCAAACTTAATACCGGACCATTCTACACAGTAGGCTATGCGGATGACATAGCTATAATGGTCAATGGTAAATTCCCGAACATAGTGTCTGGATTATTACAACAGGCATTGAGGATGACAGAGGAATGGTGTACAGTGAACCACCTCTCTATCAACCCAAGCAAAGCAGTCATTATTCCCTTCACGAGGAAGAGACAACTAGGAAACCTAGGAGAGCTCTCCCTCAATGGAATAAAACTGCCTTGGTCCACCGAAGTTAAATATCTGGGTGTAACGCTTGATAAAGAACTCAGGTGGAAAACTCATGTGGAAAATATTACGACAAAGGCCTTACGAGTGTTCGGCATGTGTCGTTCTACCTACGGTAAAACTTGGGGGCTAAAGCCCAAAGTGATACGATGGCTGTACCGGACAATGATAATACCTATTATCACATACGGCAGCATAGTGTGGTGGCCAAGAACAAAGCTTGCCTCGTGCAAAGCGCCACTCACCAGGTTACAAAGAACAGTGTGTCTCGGCATCACGGGTGCTTTCAGGACAACACCTACGGCAGCGATTGAGAGATACCTCAATATCCCTCCTCTGCATATGATGGTTGAATTCGAGGCAAGGAAGACATTACATCGTCTCGCTGTCGCTGGACTATGGGATGCCTCTAAGCCAAAGACTAACCATACAAAGTTCGATGAGAATGAAGACCTGGATCGGGTAACAAGCATGTTATCCGATAAAATGCAAACTATGTTTGTGTTTGAGAGGTCTTTCAAGGTCCAAATCCCTACAATAGAGGACTGGACGAAGGGACTTGATCCACCAGAACAAGATAGTCTGGTGTGGTACACTGATGGATCCAAAATGGAATCAGGTACAGGAGCGGGAATATACGCAAAAGGCTACAAATGTAGCAAAAGCTTAGGGAAGATGGCAACTGTATTCCAAGCGGAAACATATGCCATTATAACCTGTGCTCAAGAGAATATAGATAGAGGGACCAAAGGTAAATCCATATATATTCTTAGTGACAGTCAGGCTGCAATCAAAGCCATGGCATCCTATAAAGTGGACTCCGGACTTATTCTGGATGCTATCCAAACCCTAAACAGGCTTGGGAAGCACAACAGGGTAAGACTGATGTGGGTCCCTGGGCACAAAGGATTCCATGGTAACGAAGTGGCTGATGAACTGGCAAGGGAGGGCTCAGCGAATGATTTTGTGGGTCCAGAACCATGTGTAGGCATCTCGACGTGTCTCGTAAAAGCCGCATTTAGGGAGTTTGCAGATCACAGACAACGAACTTGTTGGCTGTCTACTACCGGTCTACAACACTCCAAGAGATTCCTGGGCTCCACTTTCAAAGCCCGGGATTGCATTTGGAACATGAGCAGGGGGCAAATCCGCTACCTGCTTGGGGCCTTTACTGGGCACTTTGGAACCAACGACATGCTCATGAAGATGGGTCTAACCGCGACACCCATGTGCAGGTTGTGTGGGGAACATACGGAACGCATGGAGCACCTACTGTGCACATGCGATGCACTGGCTGGTAAGCGAATGAGTCTCCTAGGGGTTGGATACCCAAAACCAGAAGATTATAGGCTCATATCTCCTAGTCTCGTTGTAAAACTCATGAAAACAGTTTTCAACGAGAAGGAGGAGGAGTAAGTTATCTAGGGGACCACAAAAGATCCCAATGGGTCGAAGTGTCCGAGGTATTTCTCGGCCCCTCCATAAGATAAGATAAGATAACATAATATTATAATTTACACTGTTTTTGTGAAAAATGTAGCATAAATTCGCCTTTTTAATAGAAATCTTCTTTGGCTTGGACTCCCGCAGACCAGACCTACGGGTCTAAGTTGGTCTAGCGGTCGATGTCCGGGTCAGGCAAATGTTGTTGGGTTTTTCGACCTGGAATTTCTCACAAGTAGTCCGCATTCTGGATTAGTCCCCCGTTGATATCATGGCTGTATTTTAATCACATTTCTGGCTAACCCTTCGGCGAATAAGGGAGTCAGGTTATATGATGTCATATTTGGATTAAATCGCTATCCTTGTATATGAAACAAGTTATAAGTACAAGAACTTATGTTGATACGAAACTTACTTAATTAAAAAAAACTATGTCAAGGTCTTTAACAATATTAAAGTTGGTACTCTAATACAACCCCATTGTCTCTCGCGTGGATCCACGTTTTAGGCACGTTTCCCGATGACATCGATGTGGACGAATTTTTGATGCGCAATGAGCCCTTTTGCTTCTTCCCATTGTATGAGCTTTGCTTTTTTTGGATTTCTTTGTAAATATGTTAAAAAATAACCGATTTAGGGGTTACACGATGCTGTCATTGTTTATTTAAATAGGTAATCAAAGAATTTGTCCATTATTCAGCAATCACATCACATTCACATCATCTGCCTATTAATATTCCCACTAGTGGGACACAGGCCTCCTCTCTTTGAGAGGGAATGGGCCATTTTATCCACCACGCGGGCCCAGTGCGGATTGGTGGATATCACATGTCTTCGAATTTTTGGTTCTAGGACATGCCGGTTTCCTCACGATGTTTTCCTTCACCGTTTTTGAGAGCAGTGGTGATGATATTATTTACACAAAGTAAAGCGCCTGCCTGGGCTCGAACCCACGACCTACATCATGTAAGTCGCGGCCGATACCACTGGGCCACCACTGCTCAATTACACACTGCTTATTCAGCAATAGGCTATAAGTAAAATATGCACTATGTTGAAATACATAAGTACATCCTGTTTTTGTAGTTAGATATAGTTTATAAAGGCGTCACATCACTAAACAGCAATTTAAAATCAAATCTTTTTTGTGACAGGCCATAAAAGAAACGTTCGCTCTTAGATGAAACAAATAAGATCGTGATAATTTTAAGAATTTCATGTTCTGAGTGACTAACTATAAATTCTATAGCTTCCTAACCCAGCTTCTACAAATATGTTTAAGAGTTTCATAGACGGTTTTAAAAAAACTCAAAATAAATTCAATTAATATTGGTTGCCCAAAATAACTAGGAACAATTAGAAAAAAAAACCAATAGGTACGTGTAGGTACTGGATAAGTGACTGAAATAAATAGAGTTGGACATGATACTTGATTTGACGGGAAACTAATTTAAATAAACAACATTCATGTCAAAAGTCATTTTTTTTATTGCATTTAGGCCATTAAGTGGCACTTTTGAACATCGATAAAATTAAAGAATAACTTTTTTACAAAAACATACAGCCGACTTCCAATAAAACACTACAAAGTGAAAAATAACTTCAATTTCGGCAGTCGGTGTTCCTGATTTTGATTATCCGTTTTTAGACATTGACTTCCGAAATTGAAGTTATTTTTCACTTTGTAGTGTTTTATTTTTATTTTTAGTTGATGACCCGAATAACATAAAACTTGAACATAACAGATGAAATGAGAGTGTACCAGTGTACACAATACAAATCTGCGTACCCCTTTAAAGTGTATCGCGACGTGATGTTATGATATGAAATGGCGTAAAAAATAAACAGACATGCGATTGCGTTGGTGCGAAAGGCGGTCCAAGGGATTTGCATCATCTTTCTCCAGCACAACATCTTAAACGCATTTATGCGGTCACGGTCAGCTTTCTTTAAAATCCACGTTTCGGCCCCGTAACTGAAGATTGAGAACACTAGGAAATTGACCAATTTCACTTTCGTCTTATGTGAAATATCTCAGTCTCTCCATATTTTCTGCAATTGGGATATTGCATTTTTAGCCATCCCTATACGCCTCCTTATATCCTTCTCGCTGGACCCCTGCTGGAGTGTTACTGATACTTGCACCTACGTAGATGAAGTCGCTTACCGTTTCCAGTACCAGAGCACCTGTAAATTGGAGAAGGTTTGCGCGATCCACCACCATTAGTTTGGTTTTGGCATGATTTATTTTGAGGCCTAGCTCCAAACTGATTGTTTCCATTTTGTTAAGGAGGTCCACAATCTCGGTTTCATTCGAAGCTAGAAGTGTAGTGTCATCTGCATAACGGAGGTTAGTTAATTTGGTGCCAGGTATTGTTACCCCACCCTCCCAGTCTTCACAAGTTCGTCTGATGATGTACTCTCCATAAATATTAAAAATAATGGGAGACAGAATGTAACCCTGCCTTACACCCTTGCCAAAGTTGAAAGGCCCAGACATTGTTTTGTCAACCTTTACCACAACCTGATTGGACCGATAATGAGATTGGATGAGAGCCACCAGATGTTTGGGTACTCCAAGTTCTGCCAGGATCTTTCACAGAGCCGACCAAATCACGTAGTCAAAAGCCTTGCTGTAGTCAATAAAACACATGATGATAGGGGTGTTAAATTCGTAGGACTTCTCAATTAGTTGGCGAATGTTCAAAATTTGTTCGCGAGTCCCTTTACCTTTGACGGAACCAGCCTGCTCTTGTGGAATTTGCCAGTCTAAGTACGGAGCCTTTTATTTATATGACATGTTGTAACACTTTACTGGCGTGAGATATAAGGGCCAGGGTCCTGTAGTTGTCGCATTTTGCCGTGGAGCCTTTCTTATGCAGTGGCAAAATTACGGATCTTGCCCAATCATCCGTACGCCAAACGTCATTACAAATTTTAAGTAGAGCGTCCACACCCGATGAGCCCATCGCCTTGATTATCTCCGTTGTCAACTGGACTGGTCAGAGCTGAAATAGCAGCGTCAATTTCAGATGGCAGTATGGGCGGTTCTTTCTCGAGTGACTCCCATGTAGTTATTGTATTCCTGCTGTTGTTGGGATTTTTGTACAGCTCTTCACAGTATTGTCTCCATCTTTCCGCTATTGCAACCAGATCCTGAAGTGGACTACATCGTCCTTAACCACCCTTTGTACCTTTAGCGCATGGTCTTCAAGCAGATATTCTCCACAAAGCTATTTTTGTCTCGGCGGCTGTGCTGTTGTATCTTCCGATTTAGATCAGCATATTTTTTCGGTCTCCTTGTGTTATAAGTCCCAACACTTTAAGGTCTTACCGCTCCTTCACTAATTTCCAGGTATCAGTACTAAGCCATGTTTGTTTGCAAGTGGGTTTTGATTGTTGACCTGTGATTCCATCCATGACTTTCCACGTCACGTCACAATTAGACTTTAGGCTGCCGTAATTCGCCTCACGATGCGACGCCATCCCCCTCTGTCGACTAATATTTATAAATGCTGAAGTAAGCGTACTTATCTGTCCGGCCTCTACGTTTTCATGTCTTAAGGTTGTCCTAGTCGATGCGCGGGGATAAAATGCTTGCTATCTCATCCGACAACACGTGCGAAAGATATAGATGCTATGATAAGCATTAAGAAGCTAGTTCGCGTACGAATTAGCACTTTTGCAAATTTGTAGCGAAATGGATGATGATTTAGGACGAAAACGAGCGCGCGAAATTTTATGAACTGACCTTTTTATTTCCGCCTAAAGATGTGTCAAATTAGTGTTGAAATATGGAAGTTTCGACACTCAACATCGTTTCCATACAGGGCTAGATAATGATAAGACAGAATTATATTTTATTTTATTTTGGACGTTCATCGTCAAACAGTGGAGTAATCGCCAGACTACGTTTGTATGGAAGAATGATCGACTAGGGCAACCTTAACGGCGGAAATGGAAGTGCACACGGGTAGAGCCTGTCCTGGATTACGACATATATGCATAAATGCTATAACATATGGACAAGATTGACTGTTGGATGTAAGTAAAGTTCGTTTTGCCCAATGGAACAGGTCGAGCGCTCAGCTGACAACCAGTTTCTCATTCATAACATTTTGAATTTCTATCTTTATGCTAAGCTTAGCCTTTTGACCTGCGCTTTTCTTGGGAAAATACCTACTAGTTATTTTATAAGTAATATGCTTGACTGGTTACTGACATTTATTTTTCGTCCCGCGAAAGCCCACAACTTCAACTGGCCATCTACACGTCAAGGTGTATATCTTGGTGATCCAGTAGAGTAGCTAGGGAGAGATTGTGGTTGCGGCTCGCCCAGGGTGTCGCCCGTTTAGGTATTTTACCACAGAATCCGCACATGCGTGTTGCATATTGCTATAATATGCTAGCTACGACACTGTGTCATAAGCAAAATAAGGCCTCCCAGTCTGACTGTTTGGACTTCTGGCAGTTTAGGTCCGGTACTGAACAACTAACTACTTACTCGACTTACTCGAAAAATTTTGCAAATTTAAGGCTTTCAATATATTGGGGTTAAATATTTTAATATTTGAGAGGTATGGACTAGGGCATGTAATATCGGAAGATTTTCAATTCCGATATTGATTTCCGATATTAGATCTCAAGATCGGAATTCCGATATTAATTTCGGAATTGCGCACTTTCGTTAAATATCGCACAAATTCAGCTTATGCATTTTTGACAATTTGGCGCATTAATATTGCAAACGTTTAGGTACGTTCCAGAGACTGTGAATGTGTAAGAATTTTTTCGTGGTTTTATTTTACCACTCTGTTGGAATTATTAATATGTATATCCATGCCAAATTATAGCTTTCTAGTACTTAGATTCTCTGAGCTAAGCTGCGGACGGATAGACAGATAGAGCGAAACTATAAGGGTTCCTTGTTGACTTCGGAACCCTAAAAAGTAAGCAATTACAGTTTTGCGTTTATTAATGCCATCAAAGCTTTTAGTGCTTTGACTTCAATTTAACCTTCATCTTTAGCGTTCCGTAGTCAACAAGGAACCCTTACAGAATCGCCATATTCGTCTGTCGGTCCGTCCGCAGCTTAGCTCAGAGACTCTTAGTACTAGAAAGCTATAATTTAACATGGATATCTATCTAATACCTTTAAACGAGCAATTCTTGTATATATTGTCGCATCGAGGCTGACCGATAGATGTAAACCATTGGGAAGTCAGGATGTATTTCATTAGGTTAAGACATCGTGAGGTCGTTGGGTAAAATCGTGAAAATGAAATCACACAAGTTATTCGATACACTGAGTATATTCAAATAGAAACAAGTTACATTCTTGCTTACTAATATTACGGATCGACACTGATTCTACGACGTCTTAGCTCTACGGCGGTCAGTACTCAACTGACTGCCCTATTCCCCACCACGCAAGTGCTTATAAAAAACGTGCCAATGCATAGTTGCTCTTGATTGCCGCCAGATGGCGTGCTTTCGATTTGTTTTGACATCCGTACTATTGACTGAACCCGACATATTATATATATAATAAAATCTGAATCTCGGCAACGGCTCCAACGATTTTCATGAAATTCAGTATGCAGGGGGTTTTTTTGGGTGGGGGGGGACGATAAATCGATCTAGCTAGGTTTAATTTTTAGTAAACGTTGTTTTCTCTTTTTTCACTCGAGCGGAGCTCGATCGCCCAAGTACTACATATTAATCAAGCCAACAAAGTGGTAAAATAAAACCACAAAAAAAAAATTGTTTATCTCCTGTAGGTACACGGTGACGTTTTTTTTTCGGCAGTATTATATATTATAAATTTTTATTTGTTATATTTGTGTAATTAATTTTGCGAAAGTACAATAAAGTACATTCTATTCTATATTTTTTTAGGTATTTTTTCAGTAACTGCTAGTTATAAGGCACCCGCAGACTGGCGATGAATTACGTTATGATTAGCTGTATGAATTTCTATACTAAGTAAAAAAAAAACAATTGCATTTCCTAATACCTACATTTTTATTTTTTTTCTGGGTATAAACTAAAAAATACATTCGTTTTTTATTTATATTTTACGATGTTGTTACGTTCAGCTGCTACCTATAGCAATAAAAGAGTTATAACGATAAACCAGCTACAATACTTCAATTGTATTTCTAAACATTAAGTAATACTGGAAGTTATCTCAAAGATCTAGGTTTGACTTTTTAAATAAAACTAGCTTTTATCCGCGGCTACACCCGCATTAAATGTAACTACCTAACTTCACAGGATCACCCCACTGGGCTAGTCAAAAAAATTCATCAAAATCGCTCTAGCTGTTTTGGAGTCCATTGGGAACGTCACATGACTCACATAACACGCATCGATTTTTATAGATATAGACTAGTATTTGCTTGGTGCGCGAGCTGCAAGCAGCTCGCGTGTTGTTGTCCCTACACCTACCCTACACCTACCCTACACCTACCCTACACCTACCCTACACCTACCCTACACCTACCCTACACCTACCCTACACCTACCCTACACCTACCCTACACCTACCCTACACCTACCCTACACCTACCCTACACCTACCCTACACCTACCCTACGCCTACCCTACACCTACCCTACACCTACCCTACACCTACCCTACACTTTGTTCCAAAAAACATAACCCTTATGTTTGCTTGTCGTCGCCAGGCACTGAGTTTCGCTTCACCCACTCAACCTTCGTTACGCTACGGAGGTCGCCGGCTCGCTTCGCTCGCCACCTCCCCCCTGCGCTGCACTCGGTCTCGTAGGTTCGCTCCACTCAAGATCCCTACGCTGAATCCGTAAAAAAAAAATGAAAAAAAAAGATTCGCCAAAACGGGGGGGGGGAGGGGGAGAAGGGGGGCAAGGGGGTCAACTTTGAAAAATGGTTTGTTTGTGACTATAGCATTGCCCCTTTATATGAATCTGAAAAAAGAAATGTTCCAAGTCTCTCAACTTCCGAGATCCGCTTAAACGGGGGGAGGAGGGGGGCGAGGGGGTCATTTTTGAAAATTGATTTTTACTTTTCCGAGCTACCTCTAAACGATTACGTAAAAAAAACAAAAAAAAGATTCGCCAAAACGGGGGGGGGGGAGGGGGGAGATGGGGGGCAAGGGGGTCAACTTTGAAAAATGGTTTGTTTGTGACTATAGCATTGCCCCTTTATATGAATCTGAAAAAAGAAATGTTCCAAGTCTCCCAACTTCCGAGATCCATTAATGGGGGGGAGAAGGGGGGCGAGGGGGTC
The DNA here is from genome assembly GCA_948252205.1 of Orthosia incerta. Taxonomy (NCBI): domain Eukaryota; kingdom Metazoa; phylum Arthropoda; class Insecta; order Lepidoptera; family Noctuidae; genus Orthosia; species Orthosia incerta. Next base: position 20,302,817 of record OX411753.1, on the reverse strand, counting down.
AACTTTGAAAAATGGTCTTTACTTTTCCGAGCCTCCTCTAAACGAATCCGTAAAAAACAAAAAATACGGGTACCTTAGTTTCCGAGAAACGATAGAGGGGGGGAGGAGGGGGGGGGAAAAGGGGAGGTTTGGGACTTTTCCCATACTCACGGGAGTTACTTGTTTACGAATCTGTCAAAATATACCCACCTCCCCCTCCACCATCTGGGAGAACAATTATGTCAATGAGTCAGTGAGTCAGTCAGTGGTAATGCAGTTTTATATAATATAACTAGTATTTGCTTGGTGCGCGAGCTGCAAGCAGCTCGCGTGTTTTGTTTCCCTACACCTACCCTACCCTACACCTACCCTACACCTACCCTACACCTACCCTACACCTACCCTACACCTACCCTACACCTACCCTACACCTACCCTACACCTACCCTACACCTACCCTACACCTACCCTACACCTACCCTACACCTACCCTACACCTACCCTACACCTACCCTACACCTACCCTACACCTACCCTACACCTACCCTACACCTACCCTACACCTACCCTACACCTACCCTACACCTACCCTACACCTACCCTACACCTACCCTACACCTACCCTACACCTACCCTACACCTACCCTACACCTACCCTACACCTACCCTACACCTACCCTACACCTACCCTACACCTACCCTATACCTACCCTACACCTACCCTACACCTACCCTACACCTACCCTACACCTACCCTACACCTACCCTACACCTACCCTACACTTACCCTACACCTACCCTACACCTACCCTACACCTACCCTACACCTACCCTACACCTACCCTACACTTTGTTCCAAAAAACATAACCCTAATGTTTGCATTCGTCGCCAGGCACTGAGTTTCGCTTCACCCACTCAACCTTCGTTACGCTACGGAGGTCGCCGGCTCGCTTCGCTCGCCATCTCCCCCCTGCGCTGCACTCGGTCTCGTAGGTTCACTCCACTAGGGATCCCTACGCTGCCTGGTCCACTCCCACCGGACAGGTTTCGACGACCGATATTAGGTAGGGGAGGTTGGGGAGAGGAGGGATGAAGAGAGGGAGAGTGGGGAGTTTTGAAAAATGATTCCGACTCAAGCATTACCCCTTTATATGAATCTGTAAAAAGAAATGTTCCAAGTCTCTCAACTTTCGAGATCCGCTTAAAGGGGGGGAGAAGGGGGGCGAGGGGGTCAACTTTAAAAAATGGTTTTTACTTTTCCGAGCCTCCTCTAAACGAATCCGTAAAAAAAACTGAAAAAAAAAAGATTCGCCAAAATGGGGGGGGGGGGGGGAAGGGGGGCAAGGGGGTCAACTTTGAAAAATGGTTCGTTTGTGACTATAGCATTGCCCCTTTATATGAATGTGAAAAAATAAATGTTCCAAGTCTCTCAACTTCCGAGATCCGCTTAAAGGGGGGGAGAAGGGGGGCGAGGGGGGTCAACTTTGAAAAATGGGTTTTACTTTTCCAAGCCTCCTCTAAACGAATCCGTAAAAAAAACAAAAAAAAAGATTCGCCCTAACGGGGGCGGAGGGGGGAGAAGGGGGGCAAGGGGGTCAACTTTGAAAAATGGTTCGTTTGTGACTATAGCATTGCCCCTTTATATGAATCTGAAAAAAGAAATGTTCCAAATGTTCCAACTTTCGAGATCCGCTTAAAGGGGGGGAGAAGGGGGGCGAGGGGGTCAACTTTGAAAAATGCTTTTTACTTTTCCGAGCCTCCTCTAAACGAATCTGTAAAAAAAACATTCTACGGGTACCTTAGTTTCCGAGATACGATAGAGGGGGGGAGGAGGTGGGAGGAAAAGGGGAGGTTTGGGACTTTTCCCATACTCACGGGAGTTACTTGTTTACGAATCTGTCAAAATATACCCACCTTCCCCTCCACCATCTGGGAGAACAATTATGTCAGTGAGTGAGTGGTAATGCAGTTTTATATAGTATAATAACTAGTATTTGCTTGGTGCGCGAGCTGCAAGCAGCTCGCGGGTTTGTCGTGTTTTTGAGAAGTATTCCTTAACCTACCCTACACCTATCCTACACCTACCCTACACCTACCCTACACCTACCCTACACCTACCCTACACCTACCCTACACCTACCCTACACCTACCCTACACCTACCCTACACCTACCCTACACCTACCCTACACCTACCCTACACCTACCCTACACCTACCCTAAACTTTGTTTGCTTGTCGTCGCCAGGCACTGAGTTTCGCTTCACCCACTCAACCTTCGTTACGCTACGGAGGTCGCCGGCTCGCTTCGCTCGCCACCTCCCCCCTGCGCTGCACTCGGTCTCGTAGGTTCGCTCCACTCGGGATCCCTACGCTGAATCCGTAAAAAAAACAAAAAAAAAAGATTCGCCAAAACGGGGGCGGGAGGGGGGAGAAGGGGGGCAAGGGGGTCAACTTTGAAAACTGGTTCCTTTGTCACTATAGCATTGCCCCTTTATATGAATCTGAAAAAAGAAATGTGCCAAGTCTCTCAACTTCCGAGATCCGCTTAAAGGGGTGGGAAGGGGGGCGAGGGGGTCAACTTTGAAAAATGCTTTTTACTTTTCCGAGCCTCCTCTAAACGAATCCGTAAAAAAAACAAAAAAAAAAGATTCGCCAAAACGGGGGGGGAGGGGGGAGAAGGGGGGCAAGGGGGTCAACTTTGGAAAAAGGTTCGTTTGTGACTATAGCATTGCCCCTTTATATGAATCTGAAAAAAGAAATGTTCCAAGTCTCTCAACTTTCGAGATCCGCTTAAAGGGGGGGAGAAGGGGGGCGAGGGGGTCAACTTTGAAAAATGGTCTTTACTTTTCCGAGCCTCCTCTAAACGAATCCGTAAAAAACAAAAAATACGGGTACCTTAGTTTCCGAGATACGATAGAGGGGGGGAGGAGGGGGGAGGAAAAGGGGAGGTTTGGGACTTTTCCCATACTCACGGGAGTTACTTGTTTACGAATCTGTCAAAATATACCCACCTCCCCCTCCACCATCTGGGAGAACAATTATGTCAATGAGTCAGTGAGTCAGTGAGTCAGTCAGTGGTAATGCAGTTTTATATATTATAACTAGTATTTGCTTGGTGCGCGAGCTGCAAGCAGCTCGCGGCTTTGTCGTGTTTTTGAGAAGTATTCCTTAACCTACCCTACACCTACCCTACACCTACCCTACACCTACCCTACACCTACCCTACACTTTGTTCCAAAAAACATTACCCTAATGTTTGCTTGTCGTCGCCAGGCACTGAGTTTCGCTTCACCCACTCAACCTTCGTTACGCTACGGAGGTCGCCGGCTCGCTTCGCTCGCCACCTTCCCCCTGCGCTGCTCTCGGTCTCGTAGGTTCGCTCCATTCGGAGTCCTTACGCTGCCTGGTCCACTCCTACCGGACAGGTTTCGACGACCGATATTAGGTAGGGGAGGTTGGGGAGAGGAGGGATGAAGGGAGGGAGAGTGGGGAGTTTTGAAAAATGATTCCGACTCAAGCATTGCCCCTTTATATGAATCTGAAAAAAGAAATGTTCCAAGTCTCTCAACTTCCGAGATCCGCTTAAAGGGGGGGAGAAGGGGGGCGAGGGGGTCAACTTTGAACAATGGTTTTTACTTTTCCGAGCCTCCTCTAAACGAATCCGTAAAAAAACACGAAAAAAAGATTCGCCAAAACGGGGGGGCGGAGGGGGAGAAGGGGGGCAAGGGGGTCAACTTTGAAAAATGGTTTGTTTGTGACTAAAGCATTGCCCCTTTATATGAATCTGAAAAAAGAAATGTTCCAAGTCTCTCAACTTCCGAGATCCGCTTAAAGGGGGGCAAAGGGGGGCGAGGGGGTCAATTTTGAAAAATTGTCTTTGCTTTGCCAAGCCTCCTCTAAACGAATCCGTAAAAAAAACATACTACGGGTACCTTAGTTTCCGAGATACGATAGAGGGGGGGAGGAGGGGGGAGGAAAAGGGGAGGTTTGGGACTTTTCCCAAACTCGCGAGAGTCACTTGTTTACGAATCTGTCAAAATATACCCACCTCCCCATCCACCATCTGGGAGAACAATTATGTCAGTCAGTGAGTGGTAATGCAGTTTTATATATTATAATAATATAATAATGTACTTTGGTCGAGCGATATAGTGGGTACCTAAAAAGAGAGACATTGCTAAAACATTTTTTTTTATTTTACCTGTATTAACCCACTGCTGGGAAAAGGTCTCCCGCATAGCTAGCTTTCCACTCTTCTGCCAATCTCAACTAAAAAAATACAATAAAAAAACAAGAATAAAATAACATTAGTAACCAATTTTCTTTTTAGAGTTGCCTTAACACAACGGTGTTTGGAAAACGCTTTGCAACTGTTCGAGAGATAAGAAAAGCTAAATCAGTGTATATTTTTGAGACGTTTAAAATACTCAAGGCTCCTAGAGACAGGATGACATGATGGATGTCCGTAGAACAATATCTATAAAAAAGAGCGCAATATTACGTGCGCCTATGATCTGCCTGATGCACCTTACTGCAACTTTGTTCAAATGTAATATATAAAGTAACACTGAGAAAGCATAAGATCCCAACTTAAATTTTTAATAAAATTGAGATTTTTTCTTATATTCTTCATACTTTCATGAGATTTTAACAAAGGTTTTTGGAGGAAACTTTACGCACATGTTCAATTAGGTGGCTGCTCAAGTTTCACTTGTTTTCTAACAGAAATTCATTATTTTTCCTACTTATAATTGCCCTACTTAGGATATTAAAAAATGCCTAAGTTTTTACTCGGGAAAAATCCGGGTAAAAACTAAGGTAAGTAACAGACTGATCACAGACAGATAGACAAACAGACAGACAGACAGTACACACAGTACAGACAGTAATTTTTACAGGGTCTTTTCGGTTTTCAGTCGGGTAAAACTCATGTATCTAGGATACATGTGAAACAATAAAACCAAAAAAACAAATTTGATATGGCTCTGCAAAAACCCCAAAATACTGTAAATAAAAAAAATAAGTTCAAAAATTAAAACCACTGAAAAATCAGAGGATCACACCGTGGTCGTATGCCACCTACCGTAACAAAACAATACATTCTGCAAAGTGGCATACGACCACGGTTAAACTCTGCGGAATAGTTCGTAGTTGTAATTTCAGATGAGAATATTTTCTTGTTTCATACTTTTTAGAGCGTGATTTTTCAGTAGTCGGGTTTTACTTTTTGAACTTTTTTTTCATAACATTCGAACATGGTTAATTAACTTATAATCAAAGCACTTAGTTTCTGCCAGCGGCTTCGCCCACGTGAACGTCATTCATTTTTCCAAGCGAACTTACTCTAAATGAAGGTCTCATTATGTCCAGAAGACATTACCCAATAATATCAAGTTCTAATTTATCTTTATACCACAAGACATTAAAAAAAATCAGCGGCTTAGGCGTGAAAACAACAAACAGATACACAGACAAATATACTTTTGTATACACAAAACAAAGCGTTTTGCGAATACTTTCATTGTACGCATAGCTAAGGAGTGGAATTCCCTGCCGGAGTCTTTGTTTCCTGATAGCTACAAGCCTACAACCTTGGGGTCTTTAAGTCAAGAGTGAATAGGTTACTTCTAGGCAAGCGTGCTTCACCGTCGACCACATCATCGCTTACCATCAGGCGAGATAGTGGTCAAACGCGAGCCTATCGATAAATAAATAAAAAATATATAATATCAGTAACAGTTTTATTAATGCCAGGTATTTTTAGGTAGGAAGGTACCTCAAAATATACTATTCAAAATAACATATTATACTCGTAGGTAGGGTAGGTATAACTATATAGTTGTTTGATAAGTAATCAATTATGCCACAAGTTAGTGCGAACTACCTATGTAAGTGCTTGGGTTGTGGTCGTATTGAGAATGTTCAAACAGTGATAACATGAATATCTGAACGATTCTAACTTGTAACAAAGTTTCTGCTGGATAGGGTAAGAGGAAGTTATCCAAAATTATCTTGTAAGATCATGTTATCTACAAAGTTACCTACCATCTAAGGAGTAAAAATAAGGAGTAAATACTAAAGAAAAGCGTGTTCTGATAAAAAGAAAATAAATTGTAAATAGAAATACTTAGATAAAAAATGCCATCAAATTTATTTATTTATTGTATGTATTCAAAATTACGTAAATTATAACACCTTGACAGCTATAACGCCAATTCAATGATACTACCACAAAGATACATCTATCTTACATTGATTAGGCACCAAAATACAATTAAAATACAATAAAAAATGTATGTAATGTTTATACAAACAAAATTGTGTATATTTAGAATCATTATATAATGTATATTTAGATCACTTGAAAAAATTTTTGAATTTCAAGCGGGCGAATCCGCTGGCAGAAACTAAGTTCGATGATTATAAGTTAATTAAACATGTTCTAATGAAGAAGCAAGTTCGATCATGCATGCATGCATGCATGATGATCATGCATGTACTGTTCTCATCTCTAGGATGGATCTGCCAAGTACCAGCTGGATGCACTTGAGTCGATCGAAAAACGGGCCAAAAGGCTCATTGGCAATGAAGTACTCGTCGAATCTAGGCTCCAGAACCTCGAACATCGGCGCAGAGTTGCCAGCCTGTCGGTTTTTTATCGGTTACATTTCGGGGAGTGTGCGTTGGAATTGCATGAACTAATTCCTCCTAGCCCGTTCCATCATCGGACTACAAGACGTACGACGATGCGTCATCGGTACATGGTGGACATCCCACCCATACGCACCAAACGTTTTGGGAATACTTTTATTATGCGTACAGCAAAGTAGTGGAATTCCCTGCCGGAGTCTGTATTTCCTGTTGGCTACAACCTGGGAGTCTTTAAGTCAAGAGTGAATAGGTTTATCCTAGGAAAGCGTGCTTCATCGTCGACCACATCGTCGCTTACCATCAGGTGAGATAGTGATCAAGCGCAAGCCTATCAATAATAATAAAAAAAAAACAAAGGGAAGTAACAGATTTTGATAATATCTTAAATATAGCAATTATTAGGAAGAAAAATTTAGAAGTTTCGCTAGAATACCGGTGAAACTTGAGCAGCCACATAACTGAACATGTGCGTGAAGTTTCGCTCATAAAACCTATGACAAAATATCATGAACGTGTACTCCATTTGAAATCACATTAGAAATGTTTACAACCCCTTTTTACAGTCCGCTCAACCGATTTTGAGTTATATCCCGTAAATATGAGGATGGCATAAAAAGCATAAACCTGTTACCAAAACTAACTGTCATTTGTCATATCACCAACGCAATAGAAGTCAAAATCGGTTGAATGAGCTGTAAAATGGTATTATTTAAATGTCTAATGTTATCTGAAATGCCTGGAAACTTATATACTATAATAATGCTAAAGTTAGAAACTTATTATTTCTAATGAATATAGTAATAAAGTGCAGTGCAGGGCTATTTTATAAAAATTTTGTTCACAGACACAGACGCAGGCAGTGAGTTCCACTCTTTTGCTGTGCGCATTATGAAGGATGTTTGGAAGAGCTTGGTGCGAATTGGTGGAATAGCAACTAGGTGAGGATGGTAACTTGTAGTGCGTCTGGATGTCCGATGGTAGAAGGGGGCCGGTGGGATGAGGTCGTGGAGTTCATGAGCACACTCGCCAAAATACAATCTGTAGAAGACCGACAAGCAGGCAACCTTACGGCGATGAGCTAAGCTGTGAAGCTTGACATCCACCAGTTTGACGTCGCCAATTAGTCTCTTAGCTCTGCGTTCCACCGAGTCAAGCGCGACAAGCTGATATTTAGCTGAGCCATCCCAGAGGTGGCTGCAATACTCCATGCAGGATCGGACTTGCGCTTTGTAAAGACTTAATAGCTGTTTAGGCATAAAGTATCGCATCACTCTGTTAAGGACGCCCAGTTTCTTTGCCGCAATTTGGGCTTTGTACTCGATGGAGGCGCCGAAGTTGAGACTGAATGTTAACTCCATGCCAAGGAGCTCGAGCCGATCAGTTACAGGAACAGATGCACCCCGAAAACTAGGCGTTTGAATGAAATGAGTCCTTTTTGCGGTAAAAAGACATGCCTGTCCATATACATCTATCCATATCTATAAAACATATTTTATAGATATGGATACATACATATATCCATATCTATAAAAATCGATGCGTGAATGTAAGCTGTTTCCTACAGAATCCAAAACAGCTTGAGCGATTTCAATGAAATATTAGTCTATCATCAGATTATTAGTATCAGATTAGACCAGTGCGTGATCCTGTGAATTTAGGTAGTTACATTTAATGCGGGCAAGGCCGCGGCTAAAAGTTAGTTTTATTATAAAAGCCAAACCTAGATCTTTGAGATAAGTTCCAGTATTACTTAATGCTGGCCATTTGTTCAGAAATAAAATTGAAGTATTGTAGCTAGTTTATAGTTATAACTCTTTTATTGCTATAGGTAGCAGCTGAAAGTAACAACATCGTAAAATAGAAATAAAAAACAAATTTATTTTTGTTTATACCTAGAAAAAACAAGAAAATCTAGGTATTAGGAAATGCAATAGAATATAAAATTTCTACGTATTATAGAAATTCATATAGCTCATCACACAAGGTTGCGAGGATCCGCTGGTTGCGAGATGCACGGGACCGGTCAATGTGGCGACGCTTGGGGGAGGCCTATGTCCAGCAGTGGACGTCTTTCGGCTGATATGATGATGATGATATAGCTCATCATAATGTAATTCACCGCCAGTCTGCGGGAGCCTTATAACTAGCAGTTGGGTAAGGCCGCCAAAATTGTAATTTTTTTTGTGTGACATTTTTGTCGTTTTTTTTTGAAGTATCTTATGGTTAAAATATTCCATAAATTGTAGAATATATCTAAATTATATGCTTACCGTTGAAGAATTAGATGATATGCCCCTGCTATAATAATAATATTGTGGCGAAAATCCTGTAACTGACTAGTTTTATCGGTAGTTTAAAATAAAACAATAGCTTTTGCTTTTGTGTTACGATTTATTTGTGTGACGAATTTTTACCCCAAAGCTACTATTTAAAGAGCCAAAGTGCAAAACGCAGTATTAATATGGCAACACAGTTATCGAAAAATTAAAGAAAAAAAAGATGGCCATATTTATTCGACAGTGAAGGAGCCTAAAGTGCGCGTCACGTTATTGTTTGTGTGGAAAGAAAAATTGATTTAATGTGATTTCTAAGGTAAGTAACAGATATTTTAATGTTGTTGTATTATATTTGTTGGAGATGAGGTCAAAAGTATAATTTAAATCGTCCATTAGTGGCTAATTGTAATAAATAACCGAAATATAGCCTAAAATTGTTGTAAAAATTTTGCTTTTTTGTTGCATTTGTATTACGATTGTGTTACATTTGTGTCACTTTTGTGTTGCATTTGTGTTACTGTAACACAAAAGTATGTGTTACGTAACACAGTAGATCTATAAAGCCGCATGCATAGTGGTATTTGAACTGATTTTTTTAAAGTAATGTATCCGAGTGTGATTTTGTAGGTATGACAAACGCAATACTTACATACCTACTTTTGTAGTGAAAACCAGCCAAGTGCAAGTTAAGAGGAAATGCAGTCGCAGACCTCCGAATGAATTTCGTCAAAGTCATAATTTGAGGTTTGGCTGTCGCCTATTTTCTCCTCTTAAATTGGACCAATATAAAAGATATTCCATAAACTGAAAGACAAAAATATTTACTGTGCCTCTATTTATTCCTTTTTTTATTATAGTTTTCAAATTTGTACACTAGGCCACTGTTGACAGCGCAAATTTGGACAAAAAGGAAAACATAGAAGCACAGTTATATCTTTCTAATTCAGTTTATGGAATACCTTTTAAATTTATCCAATATTGGAGGAGGAAATAGGCGATAGCCAAACCTCGAATTATGTTTTTTACTCAGGAAATACAGTCGGATGTCTGCGACCGCATTTCCTCTTAAACATGCACGAAAGGCTCTTTAGCACCAAGCTAATTTAGTATGTTTTACTAATGTTTTCTTCTATTCAAATATAATCTATTTATGTGCATATTGTAATTGTCCATTTTCTTGTATAGACATTGCCGTTAACTGCCGCAAAACAACAGAGAAGATATCGTGAAAAGTTAAAAAATACGAATTCTGAAAAAAAAAATTTTTTATCTCATACATTTGTTGTTTTTTTTTTCAATTTTATTATTAAAGGTACGCAAGTACAACTTTTAAAAATCGTATTTTAATACTCCAATAGCACTGCAGTCCGTACAATTTTTTTTTTATCTTGTATTATTTTAGCTTATTTATTTAACCATTATGAAACCCTCTTTACCCAAAATATGTGTTACTTTTGGGTTACATTTGTGTAACGGTAACACAAAATCTGTTGTGTTACTTTTGTGATACATTTGTCAATTTTGGCGGCCTTACCCAGTTAATGAAAAAATACCTAAAATAAATATAGAATACACGCTCCATACTCACATCACACATGTAAAAAGTGTCGTCACGGGCGTACATACACACACCCGCGCGCGGTTTATAATTGTGCTCCAGGGTAAACCCTGGGTATGATAGGTACGGCGAGATATGGCGAGCATTAGATGCAAAAAGAGTGGTGTCATCTGCGTAGCGCAAATTCGCAATGTTGTAGCCACCAACAGCAACCCCATCTGTCCATCCAGAGTTATGCGCATTATAAGCTCTGTGTAGATATTAAATAAGAGCGGCGATATAAAACATCCTTGGCGGACACCTGCACTGGGGTGGAAGTTACGGACAGAATATCATCTGTTCGTACCGAGGCTGTGCTTTCTTCGTACAATCGCCTCAGAAGATGAACTTTGTTTAGCAACTAATATTTCTAAAACAGATGCTTTGAGAGATTGACATGAAAACTGAAGTAGGTTAAATTTCTCTAAACAGATAACGACCCAATGTTTTTTGGGTAGTTCTAATACGCTTACAAAACCCTAGCAACGGGTAACTAGTTAAAAAGGTAACTGTACCAAATTCGTGGCTATCAAATTAAAAGGGTTAATTTACTGCTCGTTTAAATCGTGTTAATTGGGACGAAGTCAGACACATGAAAGCTTACATATGCCAAACATTACATTATAAATCCTTCCAAAACTTCCTGAAAAGGTTTAATGAAACCTCCATGGGATGTGGCCGAGTCGCCCATTTGTAATTAAACTGAAGAAAACTTTGATGAGATAGTAGAGAAGTCATTCAATTATAAGCCATGTGCCCGATAGGATTTCCAGTCAGCAAAAATTTCTTGCTTAGACACTCTCATTATACAAGAAATCTTTATGCAAAATTTCACAATTCTATAGGTACCCAACAGTTTAGGTAGTATGTTATATGCAAGTGTATGAACGAATTTTATGAAGAACTTAGTTAATTAGAACTAAGAAACTAAGTGAGTTGTCGAACAAATAAAACATTACCGTTACACGTATGGGTGAATAGTCAAAAGCAATATTTAGTTTAATATTCAGCGCTAGTTTATTTACACGTTAAACTGTTTTGTGGCCTTGTGTTGTATTTAATTATAATCATTGTGAATTAGTCGATGGGATGGTGTTTCCCTTCGATTCAGAACCTCTTGCCAATCGGCGGCTTTTAGTATTACCTACGCACGGTAGAAACATCATAGCGACCTCCACGCGGTTTTCACGCAGTGTTTGCGTAGTGCTACGTAATGCTACGCGGTGCTTTACCTCTACTACGCTCGCATCGCAGTGCTACGCAGCGCTACGCAATTCAATGTGGCTCTATAATCTAGGATGCGCTACACAATGCTATGCGGAGCGACGTCCGCGTTACGCAAAGTAGCACTTACGATTTTATGTTCGTTAGAAAAACGCCCAGTTGGTAGACGTCTTATATGTGTTTTGTTCTGGTAGGATCCACCACAATATTTGTACGTATCTATCGATTGTCACCGTGACCGTCTCGAATCTAAATTATCGCAGTAACAGACGTGGTACAAATTAGGGCATGCAATATCGCAAGGTTCTCAATTCCGGAACCGAGTTCCAATACAGGAGATCTGATTCCGGGAACTGGTTCCGGAACTGGTAACTTTTAAAGTTTGTTTCAAATCAAACAATATGTCATCTTTCTCCCTTATTACTCTAATTAAAGATTTTGAACCGTAAAATCCACAAGGCTTATTTAGCTTCTTGTCGCTGCCACGACAGTCTTTCAAATTTGTTTGGCCCAAAACTTAGCTACCTAAACACTTACCGCTACATTAAGTTTACGACCAATCTCTCCGATTCCAACATTCTGCTTATGTAAAACTATTATTTTATGTTTTGTATAGTCATTAAGTTGAGACATAACGCTTTGATTACACCAATTTCATTAAAAAGACTTTTCTAGATTTACGTCAAATGTTTTTGTGCTGTCACTGCTATTAGGCGTAGGTAGACTGACTTTTGCCACCTATATTAATTTAGTATCCATCTATACCATGAAGAAAATATATTTAACTTCGGATATATTTTAATACCGCAAAACCACAATAACGCGAAATTAAAGATCATCTAGTAATTATAGCGATGTCACATAAACGCATTTCAACTTTAACGAAAAAAAGAAAATGATTAAAATGGCTTGATAAGATATGCCGTGGGTCAGACAATTCTGTGTGGGTCAGACAATTTTGGCCAGGGACTGTACGCTGACCGGTGTCGTAAAGAGCACTACTTTCTTGGCGTGGACGGAACGGTGCTACACTGGACACGCATATTCACAAGTCGAGAAGTAGAGTGCTAGGCCAGTAGTCTGGAGGTTGTCAGCAGCAGCAGGAAGAACGATCACCAGCTGGTGAGCGTTCTGTCTGTTCTTGCTGTTTGAGGTGAGGCCCCCTGTTGGGTGATGTTAGGCGTCTGAGTAAATTGTCGCAGGACCCAATTTATCACACAATAGAATTAAACATTAATAATACGAATAAAAAACACGCGATATTTGAGTCGTAGTATGTATCACGTGTCACGTACATTTCACACCACATAGTATCCTTCCAGTCTTAACATATTTATAAAATAATAATCAATATATCAAAAATTTATGAATATTGGCATTCCGGAATTACGTAATTCCGGAATAACGAAATGCCGGAACGCATGCCCAGAGTTCAAATTACAAATTATATGCTTAGAATTTGCAATAAAGTAAATCATTTCATATGCAACGTTTGGTACCTAATTGATTTGATTTGCTGTACGAACAATCTATTACATCGTAAGTTGGTGCAAAATATAATGTAATTTTTAACAGTTGTCATAATGTAACATGCGAAACTAAAGTAGAAAGTATACTATACTAGCTTCTGCCAGCGGCTTCGCCCGCATGAATGTCAAAATGAATCCCAAGTAACAAACAAACACACACACACACACCCACAAACTTTCGCCTTTATAATATGTAAAGTGTGATTTCTTGTAAATTACAACCTCTGTTGATAGCAGAACAAAATGAACATCATAGAAAACAAATTTAAAAAATATATATTGAAATGAATAAATAAATAAATTATGTCATCAAAAGTAGCTATCGTCACAATTATGTATTTATGACTTCGGAAGTGTATTTTAATCACAATTATATAATATTTTAATCATAAATCTTCATTTTTATTGAGTTTTAAAGTTTAGAAAGGCAAAATTACCTATATTATATATAATTTACTAGCCGATTTACGTCGGTGAAATTAACAGCTATCAAAAAGTTACGCAATTAAGGATTGGGTTGGTCTCTATAATATTGAGTCAATTAATCCGCTAGTGCCTAAGTAGCTATCCTATACATTTTAGATTACTGCAAATATAAGCTGATAAGAACTTTCTTTTTAGGGTTCCGTACCCAAAGGGTAAAAACGGGACCCTATTACTAAGGCTCCGCGATCCGTCTGTCTGTCTGTCTGTCCATCTGTCACCAGGCTGTATCTCATAAACCGTGATAGCTAGACAGTTGAAATTTTCACAGATGATCTATTTCTGTTGCCGCTATAACAACAAATACTTAAATCAGAATAAAATAAATATTTAAGTAGGGCTCCCATACAACAAACGTGATTTTTTCACCGTTTCTTTGCGATAATGGTACGGAACCCTTCGTGCGCGAGTCCAACTCGCACTTGGCCGGTTTTTGAGTAAAAATATGCTATCTTCTGTATGAAAACCACTCACACCACCAATATTTGCCATCATCATCATCATTTCAGCCGAAAGTTGTCCACAGCTGAACATAGGCCTCCTCCAAGTGTTACCACATTGACCGGTCCATTGCGTCTCGCATCCAGCGGATTTCCGCTACCAGATCATCGGTCCAGCTAGTGGGAGGCTTTCCAACGCAACGATGTCCGATTCGCGGTCGCCACTCAACGTCTCTTCTACAAATATTAGTTTAGTTCAGGTATCTAACTCGCGTAGAATAATCAAAGAAATTTAACTAAGATTTGTCAGTAGTAATCAAAGGAGCTATCCAACCTAATTTAAAGAGGATAGAATTATTTGCTTGGTTGGTTTCTTGGTGGGAGATAATCTCCTACCTAGAAATAAAACTTTCACTGATAAAAGGCAACACTATCACTGAGTGCCAAGGCTACTTTCATGCCCGATAATAGGGAACATTACTGCCAATTGCTCCCGCCAAATGGCGCTTGACGGCTCAGAGTAAACAAAAACATAACAACATGGCGTCTACTACTGTCTGTGGTTACCGAACTATTTTTTACTGTTTTTAAGATAACTTGTGTTCAAAAACCAAATAATAATATTGGGGAAGTAGTTAGCTTCATTTTACTTTCACTATTAGTTTTATATTTTGTATGCTTAGACTGCGAAATTTTGTCGCTCGACTTTGACAGTTTGTTTTTTTTTAGGGATGGGTCCGATAAATCAAAACGTAACTAATATCGGATATGTCTTAGATATCATATCATATCGATATCAAAATAACCGATATTACAAAAGCTGTATCTAATAAAAACCTATTACTAGCGTGCGAGAACGAATAATTCAAAACTTAAAACCGTAACAATGCGAAAACGTACGAACTACGAACAAAACGCAAACTTCACAAACGTCAGGAACCATATGTGCTACCTATCTTTTATTTCGCGTTCGTTGTTAGTTTGCTCATCTAAATAACATTTTAACTTTTGCAAACTGTACTACTGGAATCGATATCTGAAAAACATTTTCGATATCGATATGAAAACACATACATAACCGTTTGCGCAAAAAACCGAAAACGCCCTTCTCTAGTTTGTTTACGCTGAAACCTGTGGCGCCATCTGAGCACTGCTTTGCGGATAGTTCCCTATTGTGGTATAGGTTAGGAAAGCGGAGCCGTGGCAAAAAGCTGATCCGTTATAATTTCATTTAGTAATCCCGTAATCCCCTCAGCATTCCCCTTTTAATAGGAACACTCAATGAATGAATGAATATAGTTTGAATAAACAAACCGGAAACTGAAAGTAAATTAGATTCGAACTACTCATTTAGCAGGCTGATTTGAATTAATTGAACCCAAATTAATTATCAATTTCGTGGAATTTTATCATTAAAGGACTGTGTTTATCACTCCATTTAAGCGAGACTGGCTCTCGCTTAAGGCGCCTCCCCGAGCAAAACGCCGCGCTAGTCGTTTTTGTGCAGTTTTTAAGAGCTATCTACTCTTTATTTAAAAAGAAAAATCATTTAATAAAAATACATTTAATTTCTACATAATTTTGATTCTAAAATGGTAGTACACTTTTTTTTAAAGTTGTATATGTTTCACTAATCTCTTTCCAACAAAACCATAAAAATGTGAACAAATTATTGAAAGCATGCATCTCCTCGTAAAGTGCTCATTAAATATTTTTTATACTAACACTAATGGATAGACAATTTGATAACGAACATTTTGTAAGTTTATTTTTTTTCAAAAGACCAATATTCGATTTTATAAAGATTTTATTCTAAAATCTGGGCGTATTCACTACCGTAATTCATGCGCCACCAGTGCCGCTAGGCCAATTAAATAGGAATGCTCATATCTTACGCTGATTTTTTGGTCAGGGTACGGCCTTAAATGAGAGATTTAATGGTAAATGGGTCACTCAGTTGTGCACTGGAGTAATTCGTAAAAACTCGTTTTAATGCACCTCAAAATTGTAGCAGTCGATCTTGTTATCTATTCTTGCAGTGAAGGGATGACTCATACATGTCTAAAACTATACTATAACTATACTATAACTATACTATAACTATACTAAAACTATACTAAAACTATACTAAAACTATACTATAACTATACTATAACTATACTATAACTATTCTATAACTATACTATTGGTCCCTTTATACGTATCCTCAGTTTCTGCATTGACAATTTGAATTGAAGAACTTGCCAAACTTTACTGGCATTTGTGCAAGTTTTCATGCTAAAGTAGAATGCTACAAGTTCACACCTCGGATTCTCAATTTAGAAACCGAGAATTAGTACTTAGTGACATAATCATTGTTATGAATGACTAACGATAGGTTAGTTATATAACAAAATCGTCCGAAATAATATGAATATTTTTACATAAAATATCAATGATACAAATTAATTTAAGCTAAGTATAGATAAAAAAGATGTTACTCGGGTTTTATAAGCTTATGCAATTTTCATCAACTATAAAATTAAATGGAACTCAATAAATATTCATAACATTTAAAAAATTAAATGCTATCACAAATTGGAAGATGAATTATACTACACATTCCTTTTTTGCAATATTTTATCACACTAATATTACGAGTATAAAGGCAAAAGTTTGTGAATGTGTGTGTCTTTGTTTGTATGTTTGTTACTTCTTCACGCTAAAACGGCTGGACGGACCTAGATGAAATTTGGCACAGAGATAGATTACAGTCTGGAATAGCACAGAGGATACTTTTATTCCCGGGAATATGTACCCTTGGGATAATTTATTTTCGATACTCACGTGGGTGAAGTCGCTAGCTAGTGAGAGAATATACAAAATTGGTATGTATTTCATACTTCAATCGATTTATTAGATAAGATACCTACTTAAGCAAATACATTAAAATAATTACATGTTATAATTCAAGAGTTATAGATTAAACGCATTAAGTAGGTAAACGCTAGAGATGGACAAAAACCGGGTTTCATCCCGATTATTAGGTTTTAATTTTAACCTATCTTTATATACAACTGGTAACCGCGCAGTTTTCGTAAAGCGGGCTGCAATGGTCACATTTACGACATTTTTTTTTATATTTTTAATTATTTGATAACCGTTGCTTCTGGTGATATTAAAAAGAGACCTACATAATCAGAAAAAACTAATGTATCAATATGTTGGTATTTGTTAGTAAAATATACGTAATAATAAACATTACAACTATACATAACCCGATTAAAAAAAAAAAACACGTCCTCCCTTTATCTGTATGGGAACCCTTAAAGACCCTTAAAAACATTATAAAATATTTTTTGACAATTTCTATGGATTTGGGTCCACAAGATGCTTATAGGTACTGTGAAAATTTCAAGACTGTAGCTCCAATCGTTTGGCTGTAAACCCTGTGTAACAAATGACGGACAGAAAGATGGACAGAAAGACGGACAGAAAGACGGACAGAAAGACAGACAGATGGACAGACAGACGGTCAGACGGACAGACGGACAGACAGAAGGACACACAGACGAACAGACTGACGGACAGACAGAGGGACAGACCGACGGACAGACAGACAGACGGACAGACAAACGGACTGACAGACAGCCACGTGAGTGACAGCAATAGGCCCCGTTTGGATCCTTCGGATACGGAACCCCAAAAATGTGATACTAAAAATAAAATAAAATAGATTTGATTTATTAGGGTGGCGTACCCAAAGGGTAAAAACGGGACCCTATTACTAAGACTCCGCGGTCCGTCTGCCTGTCTGTCTGTCTGTCCGTCTGTTACCAGGCTGTATCTCATGAACCGTAATAGCTAGGCAGTTGAAATTTTTCACAGATGATAATGCCGCTATAACAACACAAACTAAAAACAGAATAAAATAAATGCTTAAGTGAACACGGGCTCCCAAACCACAAACGTGATTAATTTGGCATTTTTTGCGATACTTAATGGTACGGAACCCTTCGTGCGCGAGTCCGACTCGCATTTGGCCGGTGTTTTGTCATAACACGCGCAGTTCATAAAAGTTTTAGTTTTGTCACGGGCACCCAACGCAATGTAAGAAAATTTGGTTCAATTAAATTGCACTAGATGGCGTGATAAGCTTTGATTTGTTATTGAGTTTTGTGACATATTAAGATTTTCTAGAGACGATCATAAAAATATGTGTTTTTGTTTAATTAACTCTCCTAAGCACAAAATGAAGGAATATTGGGCTCTTAATTCACATTTCAAAGATTATTTGAATGAATCATTTAAAATTGATTCCAATAGATGGCGTGGTTTTAAATTTCTGAGACATCGACGAGATTTTTTGAATTTGTTTTGTAACACATTTTGGTACATGAAACATTAAAAACGTGCAAAAATATACTATAAAACAAATCGTCGCTGTATTTAAAAATAAAGTATTCACGAACCGAGTAAACCCTTACACTTGCAAGTATAAGGGTTTACTCGGTTCTATACACAACGTGATCGATGTTCTTAGAAAAATAATCGGCTTAATCAGACGAATACTGTTAGTTACGTCGGCACGGTTTCTTTTTATGGGATGAGGCATCTGTATGCTAGTATATGATCTGTGGTTTTGTGTCAAATTTTATTGGGGAAAAGCTTAATTATTAGCTTGATATTTGTTTTAAAATGTAGCTATTTTTTATGTAGGTAGCAGTCACCTCAGGGCCATAGCTTCAAAGGGTTATTAAGTTGCCTGACTCTATAAGGAAAATAATTTAAAAAGTGATGAAGATAAAAACATTTTGAGTGTAGTTTAAGGCTGTAGAATATTTGTCCACGATGTATATCCAGACAATCAACTTTTACTACAGTAACTAATTTGCAAACTTTAATTGTTACAACTCGTGGCTAAATAATACAAGACGCACGGGTCGATCTTCAAGGTCAAGCAACGTTGATGGGTGACTATCTTTACATAGCGAGTTTCTTCTGTGCATCGGAAAGTGGTCCCGGCTGTCATTTGAAGACCTTTGACAGTCGCTACGGATAGTCAGAAGCTTGAGATCTGACACCAGTCTAGCCAAGAGGTATCGTGTTACCTAGTTACTGGGTTGTGGAGGTCAGATAGGCAGTTGCTCCATGTAAAACACTGGTACTCCGCTCAATCTGGTTAGACTGGAAGCCGACCCCAACATAGTTGGGAAAAGGCTAGGCATATAGATTGAATTGTTATAACTTTTATTTATATGTTGCAAAAATGAAGGCTATCTTCACTATACCCTCGGTCTTGTGGTCTTAATGTGGGTAATGCATGCGCAAAGCAGGCAACTTATGCCATTTTAGAGATAGTCCTTGGTCCAATTAACAAAGCAGCGGATTCGGTCATCAATCGTTTTACTTTCTCTTAACAAAAACACGCTTTTTAAGTTCATACACGCCACCAGACTACTTCTCAACAAGCCCCAGACATTTTCGTCACCAGTCCAAGACGCGCGCCCGCGCGTTTCTTCATAAGCGAACCACCATGGCGGAAGACTCCACTCAGGCGGCCAGGCGGACCCCCCTCGCTTTCATTGGACACTGAACTCATCCAGCAAAGTACAGATTAAAACATCCAATCGGAATAAAGTATTTTCACATAAGAAAAATAAAGTGTTGCCAATCGAATAAAATCGAACTGAGATTTGAATCAGAAGCTAAATGTTGCCAATTAAACAAAACTGAATGATCAAGTTAAAGGTGATTCATCCGCAGCCTCGTCAAGCTCTACTCCTCTGACATAATATATATTATATATTTACTGGAGTAATATATTTTAGAAACCATTTAGGAATCGTAGCTGTAGACATACACCATCCATGGATCCATGTGGTTGGTCAACATAACATAACATCACGACTGTATTCATACCTCGTATACCTCGAAAGGTTGGGTAGAGGTGCACCTACACTCACATTTGGTCAGTTATGTTGGTCGGACTAGGATTATTAATAAAAAAATGGAAGAAATAACAATCACAACAATATATATTATATGGAATCAGAATTGATACACTTACTTGTTTATTTAAAATATGGTAAAAATACAACAATAAACTGACTGAACCTTGGCATTGAGTGAGTCCGTCATTTCATTTACAATAAATAAGCAATGACTTATACAAGTGATTAAGATTTCAAAAAGGTAGTAGTATTTACGTTAATTAACTAAGATCATACTGTTCAGAGATAATTTCTGGCTATCTATGTTTTAAAATATTGTCCTAAAATCTTAATAAATATTTATGAAAAAGTTACATTATGAAATGAATTGCGGCTTACATGTCTTGTTTTAACATAACATTGAAATAAAAGTAAACAAAATGTATTTTGTTCAACAATATTGTTCTCATAATCTTTTTTATTTTAGAAATTATCAATTTGAATGTGAATGTCTTAGTTAATTTGAGCAAATAATCCTACAGTTACAGTTCTAAAATAAATTAACAATAGGCAATTTAAATAATTTAGATATACTTTAACTAAAATAAATAAGATACCTTGCTCATGGTGCGAAGCATCTTATATAGACGATATTAGCGCACATATTTTAAAAGAATATTACAAGTGCAAATTGGTCGGAAGCATTGCATTTCTGCTTAGTAAAAATCTCATATCAGTATGATACAAATCGAATCGCGTCGCGCCATTAGAAAGGCCGCGAAGTCAACACACACTAGTCATCAATGTGATAACTTTCATTCAAAACAACAATTATATTTAAATATAATAAATAAAAAACACTATGAGTATGACTACTTAGAGTAAAAATAATATACAAGGTACCTTTACAAAAAGTTTACTTTTTACTCATTTCCTTAATTAAAAATAAATAAACTTAAAATCTAGAAAGACCGGGAAACCTATAACTATAATGACATGTAAGACGAAAAATTACAGGTAATGGTAGATAAACTTTTATTTGTCAACCTCATACTCTAAGGCCCTTTTTGATTGCACGATGCGAATTAAAATACATCGTTAGATGATATCGCGCACGTATTTTCTGAGAAAAATTCAAGTGTGTATTGGTCGAATTGCATCGCAATGCGTCCATGTGAACATACTTGCAATTTCATTTAGTGAAAATTGCTTATCGGTGTGATCAGAAAAAGGCCATAAACTCTTAAATTTAAAGTTTTAACTATTGGCTATATTATTATCAACATTACTTATTAGGTAGTCAGGTTCTGGTGGTCTTTTTATTTAGTGAAGTAATATTTTTGTGAAATTTATTAAGATTACTGTTCTTTCTAAACTTATTTCCCGTACAAACCGAATAATTACGTTTATATTTTATATCGGTATGAACATAAGTTTATGATAAACCGTCTAGAGCTTAGCAATAACTCATAGTAGAGTAATTTTGAAAATAGGTACGTAATTAAAGAATCAATGATATTAAGTTTTTTTTTAAACAGGCTTCTTTTGTGGTCTACGAGGCTACAAATACTACGATTTATTTCAATTGAGATTTGCACAGAATGTCGTTTACCAACTACCACATTAAGTTTGTGAATAGCTGTAAAAAGCTGTCAAAATTGTACCGAACTAGCCTTATGATTGGTAGATCAGAATTACCCAAAAATATTACTTATTATTGACTATTACATAGAAATAGGTACCTACTATTTATTTGGTTTTCAGTTTTAATAAACCAGGGACAATGAAGGACATAATTGCCTAAAATTTGTTTAAAAGTTATTTATAAGATCGTCGGGTTTATAATTATTATATTTATGGTTATCAGTCGAGAAGACATTCTGCTTACTCTATTTACGTCTAGACATATAGCTATACATCATGTAGGTAGAATGGTAATCTACTTTTACTTTTTATTTTACTTTTTATTTCGTTACAATACCCGTTGATTACTAACTTTACTTTCTAGATACCTCTCTCTCTAAATTTATTTTGACTCACTACTTCCAATCTCTTTCATTCTTATAGTCTTGTTTTATTTATCTTTATTAGATACACTTCCTTTATCAGTACATAAATAGTTAATAAATAAATTAATAAAATTACTACATTATTTCTAAGCTAATTTTAACAGATTGCTTTCAAACATTGCACAAAAAGTACATTTTGCAGTACTGATGAATGGGTCACAAATTCATTCAATTTAGGTGAGACGCGTAATGTTCTATGCCGTTATCGTGGTAACCATAATGTGCACTGGCCACTTCAGCGTCTCGTCCCTTGAAAGAGTTGTGATTTTTGAAGGCATTGATCATGATGAGGGCGAGAGCTAGTTTTCCTACTAGCAAAGACTTTACTAGCATGAATTTGAGCATGCCCAAGACGAGGGGAATTATGGCTGATTGCAGGATGAACGGCATTAAGAACATCGGCATGATTTTTTGCATCATTTTTTTCTTCTTGCCTCGACCTGAAATAGAAAGAAAATATAACTGTAAGAATGATTATTTCAACTGAGCTGATGGCGACTGTTATGCCAGATATACACTAAGCATTTATTTATTTAAACAATTTACGGGTATTTTTGAATTTTCGGGGACTCAGTCAGTTAGAAAGATGAAGTTAGGTGTATGGTCCTAAAGCGTAGATCTCAATGGAGAAGATCACGCAAGAAACTCCATGGACACATTTTTACCAAAAAAAATGGTTACGAAAGAAAAATAAAAGTTGTAATATTTCCTATTGACAGTGATGCGGACGAATGTATGTTAGAAAGGTTATTTGGAAGCCATAATAGGGTATTCATCATTATCATGTAAACTGAAAAACGTCCGTTACTAGACATAGACCTCCCCAATCGACCGGTTCTAGTAGTTGTAATTGTTTTATATGTAATATAATATAATATTCTTTAGTAATAAAAACATTGTATCCATATCTATCTGTATATGACCGGCATTGTAAGTCAAGTGAAAATACGCTACGGACTCGCGAATTCGCATTCTTTTTTTAACACTATTAACGCAGTCACCGACATTGTCTGCAGATTATAAATCTCACAATGTCTTATCTTTTGCTAAAGTAAAACGTCTTGTAATTATATAAAATATACTTTTGCGAATCATTACGCCACCGCCTGCACTCTGCAATCTGCATAACTTTCACAATACTCTATGCTAACATTTATTCTTATTATTCAAATAAAATAGAATGAAAATATAATTGCTTCAAGTAAATATGAAAAAAGGGCAATAAGAATATCTAAGTAGATTAAAATAATATTATAAAAAATAAAAAAACATTAACTTTGTGTTAATTTATTAATGATCTCGTAATTCTTAAGTAAACTGTTTTATTTTTAAGATTTTGGACTAAGAAGTATAAACCAAAGCTACAATTTTTGATAGTAGAATACAGAAAATCGTATTTACTTTCTTGATTCAGGCAGTTTCTGGCTTTGCTAGGAAACCATAATATGTTGCAAGTGCATAACAGGTAGGCATTTATTCTCCGTTACATTTATATAGACAGATTAAAAAATAAAACCTACCCAAGTGTCGTCATTTGTACAAGTACTTTTCTGCTAGAGCAGAAAAGTAAACAAATAGGTAGGTAGGTAATAAGTACTATAGATTTTACGTATAACCATATCAACAGCGATATAATGACCGCTTTAGTTGATTGGTATTTTTAATTGCAAACATGGAAACAGTAAAGAAATAGAGTCATCCTGAAGCGACGTATAGACGTATACAACTATTCTAGTAAATACATCAAATCACCTCATCAATAATTGAAAAAAGGATCCTATGAAGATGGGGGCAATGTAGTGAGTATGTGATTGCATTAATGTTTCATCACTTATTTCCCAAAAGGTCACCGACATACCAATGTATACAAACCCTTTTCACTTTCTTCAGTGGCATTTTACGACCACTTTGGTATAAAAGATACCTCTAATGGTCAGCGCACACTGAGACGCGACGCGTTACAATATAGAACTTTATATTCATCACAAAAAAGTATACATAGTAATCTCAATACATGAGTGATAGAATGGAGAAATTAAGTAATAACAATTTGAAAAGGAAACATTCACTTGAATGTTTCAAACACAGGATAATCTCTTAAACAATCATATGACCATAACCATGTTTCGTTTTTTTATCCTTAAGACGACGACTAACGCCAACGACCTTGAAGGAACAAAACGCGCACTCGTTTCACACCCGCGCGACCCTAAATTTAGTGGTTTTTTGTACTTTCCTTTATAATCTATGACTTTAAATAAAAATACTGAGATAAAAATGTAGATAATTAAATTGTCTTTGAGATGGTGTCGATTTAATTAAAATACACCTAGCAGTTTTGATGTGATTGTCGTGTTTTTGCCCGTTTTAGATATAACTTTACAAATTAATTACACTATGTTATACAAAAAAACTCAAAATTGTCTTAGATCAAATTATTAAAAAAATGGTCTAATATAACATATTTTCTTCCAAAAAAATACTATTAGCCATTTAGACGTGATTCTCATTTTAAAATCAGCTACTTAAGGGAATCGGCGCTTTAACGCAGTGAGTCATCTAACGGAAGATATTGGCAATAATATTCCTTATTCGAATGCAACCCGTGGAACTTAACATTTTTAACCCTTTTGTATAGTACGGAAAGTAGGCGCTGCATACGTTCAGCGTACCTACTACATGAGTATGATCAACGTCGGTTCTCCGTGTGAGCTTACCCTAAGACATCATGTTTCTTGCCTTCACATAGCGTATAATAAAAACTGACATTCAAGTCCATGGTCCTGTGGTCGGAGTGATCAGACCGGTTTGTACGCGATGATCGCCGCACTTTCAAGTGATCTGATTATTTCGGTAACTATACAAGTTACTGTTGGCGCATAAAAACCTTGAACATGCTTAAAATCATGTCACAATTAAACGATGCCAATGATGTAATCCAAAAATGTCTTGTAGGATATTTAGTACACACAAAAATGGAAATTAATGGTTTGCCACCTGATAAATTGAATGACACTTGCACGTTTTACAATGACGAGGATTACTGTGTAGTATGTGTTTGTGTATTTGTGTATCTATCTGTGCCATCATCAACCTAAACGAATGAACCGATATTTTTGTTTGAAAGGTGACTTTATCTAGAGTGGTCTTAGCTGTGTTTGATGAAAATCGGTTCAGCCGTTCAACAGTTATGGGCGTTTTACTGTTTGTATTGGGGTGTTTTCGTATGATATCGTAACATAATAACGTGTTCAATAGATTGTCGATCGAAGCGCGTCTACTACTAGATAAAATATGTAGCATGCAATAAAAATGTGTCGGGGGTTTTCTAAATTTTACTTGTTTAATAGTTTAAACACTGAGAAGCAGATTCTTAATCCAAATCTATGGAGAATAAATAAGGCCCAAAGCCCTTTGGGCTTTATTAACATGCAACGAGTTTTATGACACAAGGCCACAGAGTGCTTCATGTTTTGGTTCGGTGACTGAACTTAGGTTACATTGAATATTCTAATCACAACTTTACCACCACTAAACAATAAATTGCCGTCTGTCACCGCTCTGATTATTACCCATTTGTATGGCGCACGCATTTCACTGTACTTTCTCGATAGGTACCTACGAATTACGATACATGAACCATTACAAACCTATGAATTAGGGCGATATTCATCAAATTTACTTTCAAGTAGGTTTGTACACCAATAAATGTTCATATAAATCCTTGTTTGCTTTTTTTTAAAGCCGCATTATGTCATCATATCGTTGGTGGTTTGTTTCAATTAACTTTTTAGTAAAACTTGGGTATCTCGATATTAAGAGTCATTAAATTAACAGCTAGTTTATAGAGTCCTCCATTAGTTAGTGTTTGAGTCTTGTTATCTGCTTTGATGCCATGTTACGATGCCTTTTTCTGGAATTAAATAGACATTATAACTCCTCATAACGTAACTGCAGGAGCTGCATCTATTCTAGTCTAGTAGCTAAAGATTGCCATAATTATCACTTGTTGCATGGGTACACACGCATGTTAAGAAATATCTCTTTACAACAGGATTTTTAGAAGTTATCTCTGATATGCACGCACTCATACTCGTAATACATCATTGTCGACAGACGGAATCTAAAGTAACGTCAATTTTATTACGTCTTGACTGGCGCATAATATTTCTAACAGAACGAGAAAACATAATTATTAATTAGATGTGATTGGTATTTAGTAGATAATAGCATATAATTTAGTGGTCAAGTGTGAGCCTATTTTAGTACATACAAGTCCTCAAATCAAATCAAATCAAATCATTGTTTATTCGCTCAAACATGAGTATCATACATACATAACAAAATTGCCAGCATGAAGAGTTGTTAAAATACAAAGATTATGGAACGTCATGTTTGCCTTGGTAATGGCATGCAAATATTGATATGGAACACAGTTCAAAATAATTATTCTAGATTATCAACTTTAAAAAAACAATAAAATATGTGCAAATGTCAATAAAAATAATGCAAGTCATATTACCATTCTAGAATGTAAGATAAAAAAATTATATTAAAAATAATGTTAAATTAATAAGTCATATCAAAATAATCGTTCTAGAATGTCACAGTAAAAATTATAAAACAAACATTTGCAAATAATAAATTCATAGAACAATAACAAAATAATCACTTTTGAATGTCACGCTTCAAGATTCAAAATTCTATAACTGTCGACCATGAGTACAAGTACAGAGCATGCAAGTTGTTCAATAAAATATTTGGATTAGTCAGGTACCTATGGCCTTTGTGGGATAAAGTAAAAAAAATATATAAAAATGTCAATGGAATTAAAAATCCTGTACAGATTGAATGCCTTATAAGCAACTTCTCAGTATACTAGTTAGGGGATACGTATTACAATGTATTGTTTTTCTATTTGAACAGTCTTTCATTCATAAATTTAAGAGGTGTGTTTCGAAATGTAAGTTTTTGTTAAATCGATCCAGACAATTTTAGGAACCAATGCTATAGATGATTAAGGCCCATTAACACACAACACAGAGTGGCAGTCGCGCATTGATGCAATGGTGGGTTTACACCGACAGCACAATTTTTGGGTATCAATTTAAGTGTCACCTAGTATTAGTTGTGAAAACAGACATATCTAACTGGGGTGACGTAATGCAAGTCTACTTAGGAATCTATTAACTTCTTCTTCTACTAGCTATCAGAAAACTTATATGCGTAGATCCATGCTGTGTTATTGCTGGTATACAGTAAACCGTACGAAGGTAGTAACATGAAGACTAATATAGCTTACTGCTTACTTTATTGAACGTTGGGCTAGCTCAAGGTTGAAGTGTTGCCACGAACGTACAAACACCTTGACAAGGATTCAAGAGTCTTATATGACCATGCTCATACATAAGCTCTTAAGCCAAACCTCCATCTCGAAAGTTTCAAGTCCTAGGATGGTAGTGACGTTATCTGGGTTAAGTCCCGTATAAGTAATTCCCTATATCGAAGAAACAAACACAGAGTTGGCACCAGTTGAAATTGCCATCATCGTAAACTTTATGAATTAATCTAAGTTAAATGACGGAAATTGACATTACAGTAAACAGATACTTTTGAGTATTGAAATTAGCGCCAGGGAATTATTTCCTATGTGGAACGAACACACATGGAGTTGGCTCAAGTTGAAATTGCCATCATCGCAAATTGTGAAGCGTGGGTCACTTGAATAGAATAGAATAGAATATACTTTATTGTACACCATAAAATTATACACAATAAAATATATGAATAAATCTAGAGTACCGGCAACCTACGTCATCTGACGGAAATTTTAACTTCAGTAAACATGACACTTCCAAGCATTTAAATTACTACTGCTTTTGTTCTAAATTCTATCGATTTGTTTACCTTATCACCGTAAAATACCTGTTGGGATACCTCAAATAAAATTTAATAATATATCATAATAAATATCTGTTCATGTCATAATTTAATCGTTGTTTTCAATCACAACGTCATAATTATTTTTATATTTTGTTACGAGTAAGATGATAAAACAGAAATAAATGCTTAATAATTGTTCACAAACACTTGAAAGACTAATGAAGTTTTGATATTTGCAGGCATTTTTTCTAAAGGATTCTGCTATTAACGATCTCGAATGTTTACACACGTTCACAGATAATATAATACTAGCATACACACGTTAAAGTACCCCAAGATTTACTGTCTCTCATAAATAAAAATCAATAAACTGGATAACTAGCAAAATTCTGTTTATGAGTATTTTATTTAAGAATCTACATAACAGATACTAAACAAATAGATCAGAGACTTTAATGAATAAGAGCTTTTATGATATTCGATAAAAGTAAATAAAAAAACGCTTACCTTCACTCAACCCCGTATCATTATCCAATTCAAAAGACAACAGCCGTCCCGTGCTATTATCCTTAGGTATGCTCACGAAAACACCATCGTACAGTTCCATTCTTTGATCTTCCACGTGATCTTGTGTTGGTACATTGTGCGCAAACGTAGCACAGATTGCCAGGAGCAGCGCGAAAAGGCATAAAGACCGCGACGGTGCGTTCATTCTGCCGGTCGTTTGGGCAGTGTACCAGAAAATGCGCGGGCGCGCCCCACCTCGCCTCCTGCCGTACCCCTAGTGATCTAAGTCAAACGCAATCATGTTTTCCACGATCACACTCTCGATATTCAATTTCACTTGTTATTTTGTTTGTAAAACGTTATGTTACAGACAATTTTCAATTACGAAGGAAAGTTTCAGTCATGTACTTGATTTGCTATGTCATTCATTTATAAGATTTATTTGCACTGTACATCGGTCCGACTTTTACAACTCCACGTTGAAACATGTAATTTCCGTACGAAACCAAGCATTTTAAAATCGTTCACTTACTATGAATTAAGATTGTTTGTACACTTTCGGGCAGTCAATCCATTTCATCATACCCTAGGATAGATTACAGAATTGGAGCATTTCATCAGAGGTTCATGATTAATTAATCCTGAATTCGTGATGTCTATAAATAACCTCATTTGGCCAAGCCAACTTTTGGTTTTCCACGGGTCGACATGATCGCTTAAAAGTGAAACTAGAAAGTATAATAGAGACGTTTCTAAATTTTGTTTGCAATTTGTAATTAGTATCTTCCTAGGCTTTAGCCTTAAAAATATAGTTTTTAGAATGTGAAATATGTCTGTCTATACCTTTCACTATATTATCGTAGACTGTAAGCCTCCTCTCAAATGCTCGTTCGTGGTCAAATTAATACTGTTTGAAGTAAATTTTATCTAGTTCATGTCTATTGTATAAAATCCGCTACTTACTCATTAGGAGTTTACACTAATTCCTGTAAGACAGGTGTTTAAAAGCGCTCAAGTTACGACCTTAATTGTTTGTTGATACCTACACCTTTTTTTGGCAATAAAAATGATCTCATGTTATATTTCAAATATTTTTTTGCTTGTCTTCTGGAGCCCGAAAATAATTCAAATCTTGGCTAAAAGAAAAGTGGGTATATTGAGTAGTGAAGACAGCAACAAAGATAGTTGATATCAAAATACAATAATACGATGTGGTAGCTAAAGGTGGAAGTAGAGCACATCGACAGAACACTTACCACTGAAGCGAAGCAAACCCGGCCGGCAATGTAGTCAACTCTTTCTGATCCATTACACCTGCATTTAGCAGATAGATATTTACATAAACAACACGGTATTGAGTATTGAGGTCTCCTCAACATTTGAATAAGAAAACCGAAAGAAAACGACTCCAACGCAAGTCAATTACTTCATTTAAAAGTAGCAAGCGTTTCTTAAAGGACGCTTCATTTGTTAGTGTTAAGTAATCTGTTTATATTCAGAAGATTCTGTTTAACGCTAATTAAGTTTCTAGAGTGAGGCCTAGGGTTTGTCGATGTCATTTCATCTCCTCCACTGTTCATTTCTGATTATTTTGCTGCCTTTGATTCCAGACACTGTATTTTTCTCTGGGGCCCATCCAGTATGCATTCTTGTTGTCGCCATAAATCAATGTAAACAGCGTTTTTAAAAAATCTGAATCATAGTCATTTATATATAAATAATAATATATATTTATATGCACCAATTTTAAGATAGATACACAGATACCTGGACCTTCCACAACCTAAACAAGCTCAACGACAGAGCTATCCAAATGGCTTAATTTTGATCGGACAAAATTTGAATAGGCAGGTAAAGAAGAATATAGATCAATCAACTAAGCCTAACGGTTCTCAGCTCGTTGTAGACCTCTCCTACGCTGCGCTACAACACCCGTTCCTCGGCTACCCGGCTTTTCGTATGCAATCCAGGCCATCTTCCTACAACTAAGATAGATATAGGATACAATAAGAACAATAGAACACAAATATAACAAGCAGTTAGCTCAAATAATAGCAACCTGTTTCCCTCAGTTGTCTGCGATTCAAACGGGATGACAGAAGTCTGATACACTCCTAGAATTTCCACGAATGCGTGAGATATTTTTTGTTCGCACACTATAAAAGAAACTAACTTTCTTTTACTTATAAATATGAAAATATAAAACTAAATATGAAAGTAATGGTGCACTTGCCACGCTTATAATAAACTAATTTGCACAGCCGGAAAATTTTGAAGCCAGAGAAAACACGCAACTAAATAAGGAAAGATTTTTTAAGGCAAAGTTCGTGGCAGGAATGTTCCCCAAACGAATTCTGTTATTACTTTTGGGTGACAAGGCGAATTTATCTATTACCCCGCTTTGTTCCTGAACGGCTACTTATTAAAATTCCGGACATTCATGGCTGTGTTTATATACTTGTGAACTTAACGCGTGGTATGCTGCCGGTAAAAGAAGACACATATCAGGTTTTAGGCCTCAAAGTACTATTCTGACTAAATTAAATTGACCAGTTAGACTGATACATAATTAAATATAACCATAAAAAAAATCTTTAAACAAACCATCAAAAATAAACTTTAATGGAAATGAAGAAATAATTTTACTGTAAGCGTTTTTGGTATCGCATGATTAAATAAATAAAGGACCTTATCCTGGAAAAATTATACACTTTTCCAAATCAAATGTTCTTTGCAAGAAATACTTGTAGACATACAAAAACAAAAGAGACAAGCAAAAACGAATTCTGTCATTTCGAAT
This sequence comes from Orthosia incerta, assembly GCA_948252205.1. Classification (NCBI taxonomy): domain Eukaryota; kingdom Metazoa; phylum Arthropoda; class Insecta; order Lepidoptera; family Noctuidae; genus Orthosia; species Orthosia incerta. The sequence goes on along the minus strand of OX411753.1, from coordinate 20,271,465 downwards.
TAAAAATTAATCAACGAACTTTTGTGTGTGCGATTACTATGACCCCAAGATTGACAGATGAAAAATTATAAATTGAATTGCTTTCCGCTGGGCAACATAAATAAAGTTTAATTGAAAAAAAATGCTACATCTCTACAAAAATAACTACTGGATAATGTTTCTCTTCATACAAAACTTGTCTTGTACAGGTATCCACGTAATGCAACCGGAGAATGCACATTAATTCAGTCAATAGACCTGTATTAAACAGGTTAGAAACTCTAGGCTAGCTGCCGCATAGTCTTGATAGATATTATGGCTATTTGTAGGTAGATATAAGCTAGCCCTCAGTTAATACCTACAATGAGTAGCACCTACTAGACGAAAACACCATTCATGTAGGTAGTATCGTGGATTTGTGATTCGCAGATATAAAATGGCTTTTAGCGGCCGTGTTCGTCATCCCAACCGGTAATATTGTATTTACACATGGATAAATTCTTTATATGGAATGTTTCGCATCTTTTATAGATGGAAGATACTATTTTATTGTAGTAAATTAACATAAGTGAGGCGAGAAACTGAAACTCTTCTTGATTGTTTTTACCACGGTCGCGTAAATAAACAAAAAAATCACTTTGTGACACTTTGCAGTTTTCAAGCAATTTCTAAAGAAATGCAAGTGTTTTCCGTATATTCATAATTTTTTTCATCTATCAGTTCCATCCATCAAACACCCAATGCGAGTCCAGTGCTTCTGTTCAGATTATGTCCCATTTGCTGGAGTGCCCCAAACGTCTGTTTACTTGCATCCTGGGTGACCTGAGCAACGTCTTCAACGCTGCAATTAGCGTGGCCACCCACTGGACCCAAACAGAATGATTAAAATCTACCACGACAAGAAAAGAAATCTGCTTAGCTTGTAACTAAAGTGTTCGTTGGCTGGAAACTACCTGATCGTCACGACAAATGTAGCTTCCTGAAGGTTTTGCCTTGCATTCAAAAATATGCGACAAATGAAACCTCGTTTTAAAAGTGTTAATATACATATATGACTTAATTCATTTACCAGTTATATTGTATAATCTTCAAATCGCTTGGAGAACTTTCATTGCGTGATGTAGTTTTTTTTTATATGACGTCAGGTCTTTTTGTAGTTTATATACGGCGGTATAGATAAAGTTCTAATTATACCTATATAAAAATATATAAATATCACATTCTGTCCCATGTTCCCGATGAAATTTTAGGACACAGCATATAATAATAATTTAAGTTTTGGTCCTAAACATCTACAGCAAAATATCGGACGAAATTAAAATTCTCTTTCCTAACAATAATCTGGTCAAACTTGCTGCATCCTATTTTGGGAAGCAAATAATATTTTTTGTACTTTTATCTGAACTACTTTGTTCTTTAGAACATTTATAGATTTGTTTATAGTTACTTATCATACTTTTTGTCGAGCTTCATCTAACATACATTTCCCTGTACCGACTTAGTTTCCTCAACCTTTTCACTCCCATTTAATATGCTTTCTTTCTTCTTTGCATATAGTCCTCCTCCCCCTTGCGTCGTGTTCCTCATTACTAAGGGTCGTGCTTCCCCTGTCGTGGAAACAACTTTTCCTTGACCAGTTAGCACCATTTAGGCCTGTATAAATTCGTGGGGAGCACCTTGCATTTTGGTGTTATACGATGCGTGCACTTGGTCTGACCGTCCATTTTGGCAATGTGACCAAGGAACTTAAAATGCAATTGCATATAGTTAATAGAAGTAAAAATTACGAATGTGCTAAGGTTAATAAAATAATTTATTTTACAGCTTAACACATTCGTTGTTTTTATACTTATTATGTATATATATTACTCGGGTGCATTTAACTAGTTTACCTTTCTAATTTAATTGTTTGTTTATAATATAATGATAAAGCGCGGCGATGCGCATCGGCGCGACTCGAAGCGAAATCATCATCATAAATGCAACAAAAATTTTAAAGATCTAATTTATTACTAACGAAGATTAAAAAAAAAACAGCGCACGTACACGAAAGCTGTTATTAATGTATTTTTGTATTTTGCTGTGTTGTTCCAAATTTGCAATAATGGGTTGTACGTGCACTTCTGTTTTACTGTTCATTTATTCGTTTTGTCGCCTTTTTGTATTGATAACCTTAATTTATATGTCTCTATTTTATCTTTGTCACAGGATTTTTTGTAATAACAAAATATTTTTCCGAGTTCGTATTTAAATTAATTCGGAATGTTTCTCTTGCAAAATTCAAATACAGCGCACGAAATAATTCGCCCAATGTCGTTTCTCACAAATATTTGAAACAAACATTCATTACTCCTTCGTAAGTCAGTTGAAAATCGTGTTTAATAAGCGTGAGCATTTGACATTGCACGCTTGGCAAATAATTGCGATGAAAAGCTTTGCCCACTTGCATCAATATTTATATTGTTAAATTGTAATATACGTTTTATTAAGATATATCTTACTGAAACTTAATAACGAAGGTTGCTTGACTCGTTGAATAATCGTAATTCTAAGTTGGAATCTATTATTAGTTCGTCTTATTCTGACCATACTGTATCATCTCTGCGTACTCGTATTCCTTCTGACAGTATAGGTCTAACTCTGATAATTGCTGAAAACCTTAGTATATTTATGAGTTTTGAATAGAGATAAGTTTTAACCCTATGACCGTGTTGAAACCCGGTTGACGGTTCCTCCAGAACTAATCTAGAGATAGGATCGAAAACCACTGATCGGGTTTAAACCCATTGAATGCTTACCTCTCTAGTTTTGATTGCATTGCTTCTTCTTCTAACTCCACCTTAGCCGGTCCTAAGCCCGTTCGTGAAAGGAGCATATCACCAGGGATAAAGACAGCCTTAAAATACGGCAACTCCGATTAGCAGGTGGAGGTAAATTAACCTACTACTTCCTGGCTGCGGGAGCCATGGGGACTAAATTGCCCCAAATAGCTTCTATTCTAAACTCGAAAAAAATTGTACTGATATTGAACGGTAATGGCCACCAAAAGGCCGATCTTTTCAAAAAGGTCAGGCAAATAACGCAAAGGTTTAAAACATCTTCATGGGTAATAGAAGATTATGATCGTTACACCTTTCACGATGTTAAAAAAGTCACCGAGAGGTGGAGATAATACTGTGAGGAGCTATATAAAAATCAGCTGACTCAGTCAACCCAAACAGCTGAAACTGCGAGTGATACCGAGCCAAACATACTCCGCTCAGAAGTAGAAGACTCGATCAGGCAGCTAAAAAATAACAAAGCTCCAGGACCAGATCGAATCACAGCGAAAGCACTCAAAGGCGGTCCGAACGGTGAAACCAGCTTACATAGCATCTGTACATAACTCAGGAGCAAGCCGGTTTCGTCAAAGGACGAGACACCAGAGTGCAGATCTTATACTTCCTTCTAATCATTGAAAAATTATATGAATACAATACTCAAACGATTGTGTGCTTTGTAGATTATTTGAAGGCATTCGACTGCGTCAATTGGGCAAAATTATGGGCAGTGCTTACTGAAACGGAATATCTTATAGTGCTGATACGCAATCTCTATGAGTCAGGATACGGCTCGGTGACTGTAAATGATGTTACATCGAACCGTTTCAGCTTTCACAAAGGAGTCAGACAGGGATGTGTGATCTCACCCATCCATTTTAACATTTGGCGCACATACATTATGCGCCAAACGCTCGAAGACTTGAAGGTGGTGTAAAGGTGGGTGGGGTTAAAATATCAAACCTTGGTTACGCTGATGACACTACTCTCTTTGCATCATCGGTAGCTGAAATGGCAATAAATAAAAGCAAGACCAAGCTCCCAATTATTGATCGTTTCAAAACCAGATAAACAGATCTTCTAACGAAATATGTAACAGTCCAGCAGTTAAAGTATCTTGGTTCGGTCATTACAAATAAGTAGCTGTAAATTAGCAATTTGAAGACGAATTGGCGTGGCTAAAACCGCGATGACTCAACTCAGCAAAATTTGGATATGCAAAAACATCACAAATCGGATAAAGAAGCCCCTGGACACTTGTCTTCTCCGTCTTTCTCTATTGGGCAGAGACTTGGACGATCAAATCACCGACAGGCAAAGAATTGACGCTTTCGAAATGTGGTGCTGGCGTCATATGTCTCGATCCTCAAAGAACTACAAATAGAGAAAGCGCAACAGCCGTCCTCAACCTGCCTGCAACGCGTCGTGATATGTTTCGGCCACATTGTCCGCAGAGGAAACAAAAACATGGAACGACTTATGGTAACTGGCAAAATAGAGGGTAAAAGCCCAAGAGGCCGAAGCCCCAAACGGTGGTCGGATCAAATATCGGAACAACTGGAGATACTGTTCAGTGCCACACTCTACCAGGCTGCTGATCGTAACTGATGGAGAAATGCCGTTGATAGTCTGAAACGGAGTCACGATTCTCAGCAGTGTGAGAGCGATTAGGAAGAGCGTCTTGTTCAATTTTTAGGGTTCCGTACCCAAAGGGTAAAAACGGGACCCTATTACTGAGACTTCGCGATCCGTCTGTCTGTCTGTCTGTCTGTCCGTCTGTCACCAGGCTGTATCTCATGAACCATGATAGCTAGACAGTTGAAATTTTCACAGATGATGTATTTCTATTGCCGCTATAACAACAAATACTAAAAACAGAATAAAATTAATATTTAAGGGGGGCTCTCATACAACAAGCGTGATTTTTTTGCCGTTTTTTGCTCGACTTTAATAACGGCAACAGGAAGACGCTTGAAATATTCACAGAATATTTAGTTGTATATTCACTTCAAAAAATAATTATTAATAAATTAAAATAAAATAAATTAAGGGGGGCTCCCATACAACAAACGTGATTTTTTTGCCGTTTTTTGCGATAATGGTGCGGAACCCTTCGTGCGCGAGTCCGACTCGCACTTGGCCAGTTTTTAATTACAAAGTATCTAATTATTTGTTGAACTAACTTCTGCCAGCGGCTTCACCCGGGTGAAATTAACCCGGGATTAAAGTATTCTAGGTCCTTATCGCAGGACAACGTTTAACTGCATGCCAATTTCATTCAAATCCAAAGGTTACAAACAGACGCGCAAACAAACGCATTTATAAAATTGGTTTGGATTATTTGCAAGTTTTTATAAACGTTTCGAGGGGTACATTACCAGTGGAAAACGATGTGGAGGAGTTTTTCGACGCTTTATTTTAGTTTAGTATATTTTTAGTTTTAGTTAGTGAGTAGGTTTTGGTTGAAGTGTATATGTTAGTAGTCTTAGTTATTTAAGTATTTTATACACTGTATATACTTTTATCTATGTAAATAAATGATATTCATTTATTAGTTTCGAGTAATTTACTTTAATTTCGTAGGAAGCCATTAATAAGCTGTTATACGTTGTATTTCAGAAAGCAGCCAGACAACATAATATTATATCACAGTCTGTCTGACGCAACACTTATTTTTAATTCTCGGATTAAAAATAGATTTAAGCTGGGTTCAATGGACTAGACAATAATCATATTTTAATGAAATCAACAGCTTTTCCTTTCAAATCTCACTATTACTTATCTACTCGATTTGCAAAATTGTATATATCATTTGACAGTTGGATCCTTTGCGCTTTTAAAAACTAGAGGTAATAACTTAGATTTTTGCATTTTGCAATTTGTATTCATCCCAGATAGTGTGATGAAAGTTACCACAGATAATATATATAATACTAGCATACAGATGCCTCATCCCATACAAAGAAAACGTGCCGACGAAACTAGTGTTTTTCTTTCGGTTCCGTTCCACGGATATAGATGGTGTTAGCAGCGATCTGCAAGTAAAAGGGGTTTAGTCGGCTCGTCAATACTTTTTTTTATTAAATACGGGTTTTATAATATTATTAAATATGGTCGCTCCATTTGGTTTTGTAGCATTTTTTTGCATGTTTTTACAGGTACATTGTACCAAAATGTGTTACAAAACAAATTTAAAAAATCAAGTGGTTGCCTCAGAAATTTAAAACCGTGCCATCTTTTGGCATCAATTTTAAATGATCCATTCAAATATTCTTTCAAATGTGCATTTAGAGCCCAATATTTCTTAATTTTGTGCTTAAGAGAGTTAATTAAACAAGAACATACATTTTTTATGATCACCTCTCGGAAATCTTAATATTTCACAAAATTCAGTAACAAGTCGAAGCTTATCAGTTATAACACTATCTAGTGCAATTTATTTGAATCAAATTTTCTTTGTTCGCGTAGCGTTCCCGTGCTATTACTATATTTTTTTGCCACCTATGTCACTAAAACCGTGCGTTTTCGGGATAATAATAGTATAAGGTTGGGGAAAAAGTTTCTTCGCATTTTTTAAGAAAATTCAAAACATTTTTTAATATAGTTTATTTACATGTAACTAAAGTATGTACCATTTTGTTCGATAACTTCTTGCCATCTTGTAGGTAGTGACATTATTCTATTGCTATAGAAATTTTGGGACTTCTGATCAAAATACCGCGACAAGTGGTTTTGGCAGTCTTCTCGTGATGTTAACATGACACTGCCTAAAGAATTCTGAAGAGACCGAAACAGAAGAAATCTGAAGGTGCAAGCTCAGGACTATACGGCGGATGCATTAACACCTCCCAGCCAAACTCTCTTAATTTTTGCTGAGTGGCTAAAGATGTGTGATGAGTTATCATGATGAAAAACCACACCCCTTCTGTTGATTAATTCCGGCCGCTTTCTCTCAACTTCTTGCTTTAATCTCATCAGTTGTTCGCAGTAGAGTTTAGAATCGATGGTCCTGCCTGGTGGTAACAGCTCATAATGCCCTTCCAATCCCACCACACACACAGCATCACCTTGTTGCGAGTTAACCCGGGTTTCGCCACAGTCTATGAAGCCTGACCGGCCTTTGATCACGACCTTTTTCACAAGTTCTTGTCGCACGTGATCCACTTTTCATCACCAGTTATCAGCTTCTTCAAAAATGGTTCGGTTTCATTACGTCGTAATAAAGAAGCACAAATAGGTTTATAGGTTACACGGTTCAATAGGTTTCTTTCAGTGAGCTCGTGAGGTACCCAAAAATCGAGCTTTTTTGTGTACCCAGTTTTTTTCAAATGCGCCAAAGCGCCAAAACTGTTTTGTGGTCAATTCCCAGTTCTTCAGCTACCTACGTCGTAACTACTGATATGCCGATCTTGCTCCACTTTTTCAAAAATGGCATCCATTTTAAAAATCCATCCATCCATTTCAAATTTGTGCTACTATCACAGACACTGCACTAGGTGCATAAACATCGCAATTTTTTTTCGCGGCTTGCTTTGCATTTTTGTTGTATCGAATTTCTTCATTAGATTCACTCATCTTGACGGTACGAAAAACAAATGAAAATCACACATTTGCCTAATTTGAATTTGGAATTATGTTCTTTAAAATTTTAACTTTCAATGATACCAAAACCAGCCAGATACAAATAGTATAGCCAAAGAGATTTTATTACAAGTTCATACATACTGTAAGCAATTACAAAATATATCTACATATTTCAACGTCAATTGATGTAAATACAGACATTTAAAGAGTTTATTAGTACTCAATTTGACTAGTACGGTAGTTTAGTTCTATGTACTGATAGAATATAATATACTTACTTTAATATAATAAATCACTGATAATTTGTTTAAATATTAGAATATGATTTAATGTATTTAAATTACTTCGAAAACAACTAAAACAATTTTAATTACACAATTTTAAACAATTTACAATTTATAGTTAATAAACGTCCATCAATTGACTTTACATTTTCGCGCGCCAGCACGCACTTTTGGTCACGGTTTTTCAGCGGATAAAATGAATGGCATATATTTTGTAAAATGGGGATTTTTCGTTGGCTCTCCAGCAGTGAGTTGTAAACAAAGTGTTCACGTACGTGTATCTGATTAAATTAAAGTATTTGTAACAAGTTTTGAGAGTTTTTCTTTTAGTTCAGAAGTTGGATAATCTCACGTAAGTGATAGTGTTTTGTTTTTTTTTCAGTTGTACTACGTAATTTTATGTCTTGCATTTTTAAGTATAATTTGCACACTAAAAACGGTGACGACTTATTAAAGCCGCTCGCAAACCTATTAATTGAATTGCAACCGAGTAAGATTTAAGACTACGATTTAAGAACAGTTTTTGCATATTGCGAATTTTTTGGTAACAACGGTTGTTGTCATTTGAAATATAAATAGAAGAATATCTGTACTTATGGCTTTTAACTAAGAAATGGTTATGTGTGTTGATTAAAGCATTAAAAACGAATAAGTTCAAACTTCATGTTCTTTATTGATATAGTGGTTACCCATGTTTTACAGCATAACTTTAATGTTATTTTGGTTGTTAAAGAATAGCTATGTCTGTATTTATTTTTTTACTGTCCAGGCCTTCAAATGGATAACAGTGGTGAGAAAAGTTTGGCTCAACCCCTGCAAGGCCCACCATCAGTGGTGGACAGGCAAAGTCGAAGGTGGAGCCGGGAGCCGAGCCACAGGCAAAGCCGCAAGGAGGGCCGCAGGGCGCGCCGCAGCCAGGGCCGCAGGGTGAGCCGCAGCCCGGGCCGCAGCCAAGGCCGCAGGGTGAGCTGCAACCAGGGTCGCAGGGGGAGCCGGCGCAGCCAGGGCAGCAGGTGCAGCCGGCGCAGTCAGGACAGCAGGTGCAGCCAGGGCAGCAGGTGCAGCCAGGGCAGCAGGTGCAGCCGGCGCAGCCAGGACAGCGAGTGCAGCCGGCGCAGCGAAGGCAGCAGGCGCAGCCGTGAGCGCAGTTACGTGTGGGGTCCTGGTCATCGAATTCGGCATATTGAGACGCCGCCGCTGCCAACGGCTGCAACTCATCGGCGTCGCAGCCCAACCAGTGTTCAACAAGAGAAGCGTCAAGATTGCAGATCACGGTCGAGGCACAGTAGGAGCAACACAGGATCTTACCAGCGAAGCGGGGATTCACGTCACCGACAAGGCTCCCATTCACCACGCAACAGTATCAGCGAACGTGAGCCTTTTCCTGTCACTAATTTCTAAATTTACCGACTTTCTCGATAAATTTTCGAGTAGGGGTAGTGAGCGAATTAGTAATTTTAATGTTGTCCCTGAGTTCGATCCTTCTTCTAAAAGTCAGAGTGTTAACACTTGGATTCATAAAGAAAATGAAATTTCAAGCATTTATGGTTGGACAAACCGACAAATCATACATAACACGATACCTAAACTTACTGGTAATGCGAAACGGTGGTACGAGGGTCTTACAACTGTCAATTATAACTGGGTTGAATGGCAAGAAAAGCTCAAAGCAGCGTTTCCCTCTGATGAAAACTACGGCCAAATGCTTTCGGATATATTAGACAAAAGAGCGAAGTTCGGGGAATCTTTAGAGAACTATTATTACGATAAAATGGCTTTACTCAATAGGTGCGAAATCAAGGGAAAACGGGCAGTAGAATGTGTGATTTTTGGCATAGATGATAGGGCTATTAGGATAGGAGCAGAAGCAGCTCAATTTGATAATCCCGACAAACTTTTGGCTTATCTACGAAACGCAAAAAGTATAGGTAAAATAAATTATATACAAAGAACCTCCTCAACTAAGAAATTCCCAACAAACCATAAACAATATGCTAATAATAAACCGAAAACCGTTCGATGCTTTAATTGTAAGGAAGAGGGCCATATTATGAATAAGTGTACTAAACCAATAAACAAATGTACTAACTGTTCAATAGTTGGTCACAGTTCTAACGAATGTTATCGAAAGAAGGAATATACAAAACCTGTTTTAGAAATTTAAATTACCGAACCTAAAGTTAATGACAAATATTTACAAACTGTGTTTATTAACGGTTACGAAAAAGTAGGATATTTAGATACAGGAAGCCAATGTACACTCATTAGAAACGCCGATGCTGTAGAAATATTAGGCGAATGGTAAAGAACTTATTCAGTGGCCATGACAGGTTTTGGCGGAGTAGTATTTCATGCGATAGGTCGGAGTCCAGTAGTTTTGGCAATTCAAGTTGTTATTGTCCAATTATATGTTATGGTCGTCCCTGACCACTTTTTGAAATAGCTAATGTTAGTTGATCAGTCAGTTACCGAAGCATCGGGGGTTAAAATTGTAAAAACTGATAACGAGTTAATAATTTCTCTAGTTAATAATTTGTTAATAGTTTCCAGAAACTATGGCACGGTTAAACTGTTCTCAAAAGAGTATTGTTCAATTATATCTGGATATTCTTATGTAGATGTTTACTCTTCTTAAAAACTAACGGGGTCCATAATAGTAAACGGTAGTTATAGGTTCAAACCTAATTTAGAATATAACATAGAAGAGGGAGTTTACTCAATTGAAAATGGCAAAGGTCAGACAGAATTAGCTGAACATGATAAACAAAAACTGCTTTTGTAATGCCAGAGAGGCAATTCGAATTTAATAGGATGCCCTTTGGCTTTACAAATACAATACACCAGCGGTATTTCGAAGAACCATAACAAAGTCCTTGATAATTTGAGATTTGACGCCGTTGTCGTTTACATGGGCGACGTCCTTGTTCCCAAGATTTCGTTTGACGATGGTCTTAGCTAACTGCAATTAGTATTTGATAAAATTAGGCACATAGGTCTTAAATAGAAGCTCTCGAAATGCAAATTCTTGAAAGGTTACGAAGTTGCGGAAAATGGTATAAAGCCTGTGCAGTGTAAAATAGATGCAGTTGATAAATTCTCCAACCGTAAGAATGTCCATAATGCTAGGCAGTTCTTAGGACTGGCTAGATTTTGTAGGCGCTTTATTAAAAACTTTACCACGGCCATTGACAAACTTACTCAAAAAGAATGTCTCTTGGACTTGGGGCAAAGATGAAGAGACTGCGTTTACATAGTTAAAAGCCAAATTAGTATCTCAGCGAATTTTAACACTGTATAATCCAAAGACTACTACTGCATTGCATACGGATGCGAGTAAACATGGTGTAGGTGGGATGCTTTTACAAAAACAAGACGATGAGGCTATAAAACCAGTCGCTTATTTTAGTAGGCGTACTTCACCAGAAGGGCAGCACTTGTCATCGTACGAGTTGGAAACCTTAGCAGTTGTAAATAGTTTGACTAAATTCGATGTTACTTAATAGGGACACCACTTTTGATTAACAGGGATAACACTTTTGTTAAGAGGGATATGATTTCACGTGTTGGTCGCTGGTGGAGTTCGATCCAAGAATTTGATTTTAATATAGTTTACTAGCTGTTGTCCACGGCTTCGCTTCTTTCCGTGGACCACCCCGCAGGATCCAAAATCGGGCTTAAAAAAAAATAGCATATGTCACTCAGGAATAATGTAGCTTTCTATTGTTGAAAGAATTTTTCAAATCGTTCCAGTAGTTTCGGAGCCTATTCGGTACAAACAAACAATCAAAAAATATTTCCTCTTTATAATATTGGTATAGATAAACCAGGGAATTCTATGACGCACATAGATGCGTTAAGTAGGAACCCTTTGCAAGAAAATACTTCCAGTATCGACCCAATTGAATTACAAGTTTTTCATATCACTGTAGATTGGCTAGCCACGGTTCAAATGAATAACGATGAGACTCAAAAAATTAAACGGGTTTTAAAGGACACAGATTCGAAAGAAATATATTAAACAAATTTTACTTTGTAATGTGGAGTAGTTTATAAAATAACTAACGAAGGACTTAGATGGTATTGCCAAAAGATGTCAGATGGCAAGATGATTATTTTAGTTTGTTTGGTGTTCTTTCTCCAGTAATTACAGACCGAGGTACTACTTTCATAAGCTCAAAGTTCAAAAACGTTTTATCAGAAAAAAATGTAACACATATTTTAATGTGGTTGCTACTTCTCGTGCAAACCGTCAGATAGAGCGCTACAATATGAAGGTCCATTAATGGCTATGATTTATGGGAAAGATGAAAAATTATGGAATAAGTATTTACAACAAGTGCAATGGGGCTTAAATAACACCATCAATAAAGCAGTGGGTAAAACCCCAGCGCAATTGTTATTTAGGTTGATATTGAAGGGGTGACTGAGAGTGGACTGGCTTTACCAGCTCAGGAAAATATCCTCACAGATACAAATAGTTTAGAAGATTTTAAAACCCAAACCTTAAATAAAATAGAACGTACTCAGGCAAAGCAAAAGCAAATGTTTGATTAGGCTAGAATTCCACCGCAGCAGTTTACTGTATACTGTGGTTAGGGTAGAAAGAGAAGTAGGACAGAAAGGGAAGAGTAAAAAGTTGGTTCCAAAATGTCTAGGCCCGTATCGTATTACCAAAGTTTTACTTAAATTACGAAGTAGAAGATACGCCTCTCACAAAAAAAGGGTAAACAAAAATATGTTTGCGTTTTACCGGTAGATAAAATTTACCCCTGGCTGGTGTATCAGTCAGTAGATGAAAATAGTGATAATGGAGATAAAAATATGGATATGGAAAAAGAACACTAAATTGAGAATGCTCGAAGTATGCATTACTTCTAAACATACGAGAGCCAAAGCAGTTTACTTCGCAGAGATTCTTTAAAATATTAGTTTCGTTTAGTTTAATTTCATTCGTTTAGAAAAATATTATTCTCCTGCAATCGAATAGTATGGTAGGCCTTTAATATGGTAGTATGTGAAGCCATTAATATGGTAGTATGGTAGACTATTAATCATAGCTATTAATATGGTAGTATGGTAGGCCATTAATATGGTAGTATGGTAGGCCATTAAAATGGTAGTATGGTAGGCCATTAATATGGTAGTATGGTAGGCCATTAATATGGTAGTATGGTAGGCCATTAATATGGTAGTATGTTAGGCCATTAATATGGTAGTATGGTAAGAAAGTGAGTCTTACTAAGGCTAAAGTGAGTGTGATTAAGTAAAAAGTGATTAACGAAAAAGTTATAAGTGTGAATAATTAAGATAGTCTGCCTTATTGAGGCAATAGTGTGTATTAATTGATTGTTAGAAAGCATTGGAATTGTTTTCTTTTTACTTATAAAATAAGATTAATGTTAATGTAGAACTGATATTGATAAATGGATTGTTACTGATTAGTTTATTCACAAATTGCTGTCGATAATTTGATATTATTTAAAGTTAAAGATTACTAACTTTAATGAGTCATTGATACATTGATTGTTATCGATTTATTGTTTATTAACAAATTGTTACCGTTAATATGTATACCACTTGATTGTTAATAGTTACAAGATTTTCTCTAATAATGAGTTCATTCAAAGCACTCATAATCGAAGGAAAATAAAAATGTTGATGTTTGTTCAAGCAACTGCAATTAGTAACGAGTATAGTTTGTTATTTTTTTTTTTTCTTTTTTTTAAATATGTATCGCGAGGGCGCGACTAGTATGTCAGGATGGACGAATGTAAGCAATTACAAAATATATCTACATATTTCAACGTCAATTGATGTAAATACAGACATTTAAAGAGTTTATTAGTACTCAATTTGACTAGTACGGTAGTTTAGTTCTATGTACTGATAGAATATAATATACTTACTTTAATATAATAAATCACTGATAATTTGTTTAAATATTAGAATATGATTTAATGTATTTAAATTACTTCGAAAACAACTAAAACAATTTTAAATACACAATTTTAAACAATTTACAATTTATAGTTAATAAACGTCCATCAATTGACTTTACATTTTCGCGCGCCAGCACGCACTTTTGGTCACGGTTTTTCAGCGGATAAAATGAATGGCATATATTTTGTAAAATCGGGATTTTTCGTTGGCTCTCCAGCAGTGAGTTGTAAACAAAGTGTTCACGTACGTGTATCTGATTAAATTAAAGTATTTGTAACAAGTTTTGAGAGTTTTTCTTTTAATACTATAATGCGAAAAGACTTTTTCCCCAACCTATTATATTATGCAACTAGCGATAATTCGTCCTTTATAGGACGGATTTAAATCGAGGGCCATAGATGAATCACGAACAAGTGATGGATTCTAACAACTGAATCAGGACCGTAGGGAGTGATTAGTTCTAAATTCAAACACCAAAACGGTGATTAAAAGTTCTTTTTTCACTGTTTTCAGAGAATAAAATAAGCTGTTTAGAGGGTGAATGGTTAGTAAGTTAGAGGACTTAGCGAAAGTGTACCTAACTATTTATTATAAATCTATCAGTAAAAATCATTGTTACAATCAAACCACCTCTTTGCAGAAATAATCTCTTAAACAAATACAGTAACCAACTACGCTACAGAGGACTCATCTCTGTAACGTCCTCTGTAGCGTGTACTTAACACTAACCTCCTGGCATACCTAGAAACTAACGATATTCTTAGCGACCGCCAATACGGATTCCACCGAAATCGGTCTACTGGGGATCTTCTAGCGTATGCCATTCACATATGGAGTGAGGCCATCGAGAGGCACGGGGAAGCGCTTGCCGTCTCTCTCGACATCTCAAAGGCTTTCGATAAAGTCTGGCACCAAAGCCTTATTGGTAAGCTTCCTTTACATCACGCCTGAACAGCTCCTCAATTTGTATCAAATGCAAGTCGATCATGCATGGAGTACTGTTTTCATCTCTGGGACGGATCATCCAAAAATACCAGCTTGAGTGCATCAAGCTGGTATTTTTGGATGATCAAAGTCGTTCGAAAAGCGAGCCAAGAGGCTCATCGGCAATGAGCCACTGGTCAAGACAAAGCTCCAGAGCCTTGAACATCGTCGCCGAGTTGCCAGCTTGTCGGTTTTGTCAGTTCTCTCAGTCAGTTACATTTCGGGGAGTGTTCGATGGAATTGCATGGTCTAATTCCGCCCGGGCCGTTCCATCATCGGACTACCAGACGTACGGCGATGTATCATCGGTACATGTTAGACGTCATACCCATACGGACAAAACGTTTTTGGGACACTTTTATTAAGCGTACAGCTAAGGAATGGAATTCTCTGCCGGAGTCTGTGTTTCCCGATAGCTACAATCTAGGCAAGCGTGAGTCACCATCGTCCACATCATCGTTTACCATCAGGTTAGATAGTGGTCAAGCGCGAGACTACAGAAAAAAAAAGAGAATTAAATACGTTTACTTGTTGCAGAAAAAATATTTGAAATTGTACAGTGAGATTTCATTAATATTTCGAAGAAATAACTTCTGCTGTGGAGACGGAAGTATTATCTTTGCATTGAATTGCATTGGTTACCAAAATTGCGTATTTCTTTGCGAATAATAACAATATATCGTTTCATTTGTATGAGCGCTATTTTTTCCCCCTTCAAAAAGGAGGAAGTTCTCGAATTCAACTGTTTTTTATGGTCGTTACTTTAGAACTTCTTACAAGTTGAACCGATTTTGATGATTTCTTTTATTTGAATCATGTAGTCACATTTATTTATTTTATTATAAAAATATAAAACGGTGAAGGAAAACATCGTGAGGAAACCGGCATGTCCTAGAATCAAAAAATTCAAAGACATGCATTGGGCCCGCGTGGTGGATTACGGCCCATTCCCTCTCACAGAGAGGGCCTGTGTCCCAGCAGTGGGAACATTAACAGGCTGGTGGAGTGATGTGTGTGTGTGATTTATTTATAGTTAATTAAAACGATACAGATACCAATTACAACTAGTAGATTATTAGTAGTAGTAATTTAAGTCGTTGGGTCAATTTTAATTTGATAATTAATCAATTTAGCCCCGTTTTAGGGTACCAGCTTTTAACAATACAAAGAGTAACGGAAACATGCGGTGATATTTTAAAATCTGCCCATGTACTTAAACAACTTTCAAACAACTTTCAACATGTAGTCATAACAAATCACAAAAAATATTGGATTTTCCATACAAAGTTGTCGTCAGCTGACCAAAATTTGTATGGGCGATACACTTGAGAGTTGTTTGAAGCTAGTCTCGAAATAAAAATAAAATGACTTAATAAAATTCGGTTCAATAGACTAGACAAGTTATTTATAAACCGATAGCTTTGACTTTCAAAGGTTTATTATTGTTACTAATGCAAATAGGTATCTACTCGTATCTAAGTCGGCTCTAAGTTTTTCAAGACCCGCCGTACAGATAGGAACAAAACGCTCTCTGATCCTACTCTCAAGCTCATGAAATGAGGCGTGAGATGATCCTGCAGTCTTCGGACGATGCGTTGAAATACCGGCAGCTAAATAGACATATGGAGTTTCTTGTGCGTTCTTCGCCATAACAAGCTACTTTTCCGAATGCACGGTAGAATATTTTTTTATTACTTGTAAATAATTGTTAACGTTCAAAAGTGTCGCTCCATAGCCCAGTTGAAATAAATACATTTGAATTTGATTGATCTCAAAGTCCTTGAATAGCGACCTCCGCCGCTTTAATACAGAAACTATTAAAGACGTGATTGAGTGAAGAACTATAGGCCCATCTCACTTCTTATCCATGTCTACAAGAGTCATCACGAATCGTCTCGCGCGCAGGTTTGACAATTTCCAGCCTCCCAAACAAGCCGGATTATGTAAAGACTTCAGCACCGTAGACCACATACATACGCTGCGGCAGTGTATACAGAAGACCGAAGAGTACAACCTGCCTCTCTGTTTAGCATTTGTGGACTACGAGAAAGCCTTCGATTTGATCGAGATTTGGGCTGTACTGCAGTCTCTCCAACGGTGCCAAATTGACTACCGGTACATCAAGGTGTTGAAGTGTTTGTACAAAAACGCTACCATGTCAGTTCGACTTCAGTATCAGACCTCGGAACCTGTCCTTCTGCAGCGAGGTGTGAGACAGGAAGACGTCATATCTCCGAAACTGTTCACCGCTGCACTGGTGGAAGTCTTGAAGGTTCTGGACTGGAGAGGGCTAGGCATCAACGTCAATGGCGAACACATCACTCACCTTCTGTTTGCCGACGATGTAGTGGTCATGGCTGAGACCATGGAGGACCTCAGTACAATGCTCGATGACCTCAGTCGAGCTTCCGAAAGAGTGTGTCTTAGGATGAACATGGACAAAACCAAGGTGATGTTGAATGCCCATTTTACACCCACTCCTATCAAGGTCGGAGACTCTACACTCGAAGTTGTGGGCGACTATGTCTACGTGGGCCAAACGATCCAGTTGGGTAGGGCCAACTTCGAAAAAGAAGTCAACCGTCGAATCCGACTCGGCTGGGCAGCTTTCGGGAAGTTGCGCGGTATCTTCTCGTCCCACTTACTACAGTGTCTCAAGACGAAAGTCTATGACCAATTTATGGTGCCAGTGATGACATATGGCTCTGAGACGTTCGCTCACAATGGGCCTCATTAGAAAGCTTACAGTCACCCAAAGGGCAATGTAGAGTGCTATGCTCGGAGTTTCCTGGCATGATCGAATCAGAAATGTAGAAATCCGCAAGTAAACCAGGGTTACCGACATAGCCCGAAGAATTGCCACATTTAAGTGGCAGTGGCCAGGGCATATTGATCGTAGAACGGATGGCCGATAGGGTAGAAGGTTCTGGAGTGGCGACTGCGAACCGGAAGACGTTGCGTTGGAAGGCCTCCCACCAGGTGTACCGATGATCTGGTGAAAGTTGCAGGGATCCGCTGCATGCGAGACGCACGGGACCGGTCAATGTGGGCGACGCGTGGGGAAGACCTCTGTCCAAAAGTGGACGTCTTTCGGCTGATATGTTGATGATGATATACTCGTATTGCGTAATTGTCAAAGGCAGTAGAATCCTTTGCGCTTCTGAAACACTACACTACTGGGTCTCCTTTCATACAGAGTGATGAAAAATATTTAAGTATAGTAACCTACTAGGCTTTTTGCGCGGCTTCGCGTTATGTTACATACGTATAAATCATTTGTATACCTACAGCTTTTATTCACATTTTTTCTATCGGGCGTACTGGTTTGTTTTTATTTGTAAGTCACATTTTAACATTTGTAACTGCTATTAATTGTACGGGTCAATTAATAACCTTTTTCAAATTAATCAACACTGTTAATCAAATAAATAATAAAAGTTTAATGAAATTTCGCTCGAGGCGTACCGCACCGCACACGATGACTATTTAATAATCAACAACATCGTATTTCATAACAGTAATTCAGTATCCACACAGACAGTGGGAATTTGCAAAATAAAAACAAAAAAAAAATGGTAATTACTGTGCTGGATTCCAAGTGAGAAAGCAATGTTATTACAGTAGCCATTATGTGATATGAGCAGCAGACGTGCGGCCATTTTAATTTCATTTTCGCGCCATTACGACAGCACACACAGTGAAAGAGCGTGACATTGTTTGAATCATTTATTGAATAATAAATACTTAAAATTAAGCCTGATCGTCTATCTTTCACAAAATCTCACAGTTTTCGCGAGAGGCAGACGAACTTACATAAAAACATCGATAAAATCTTATTACTTTTGTGAGAGGAAAAGTAATCAAATTTCTATAAATAAATTAATTCTTAGGGAATAAATAAATGCATGTTAGTTGAACTGATTCTCTCAGTCGTTGAGGTAGCCGTAGCAAATACTCGATTGGTGGGTTTTCGATTGTGAGTCACCAGGACATGTGCCTACTTAAAATATAATATTTTTCTTGGACTATGATGAAATGGAGCATTAAAGCAAGTAATAATGGACTTTTCGTGGCGACAAACGACTATAGCATATCGCAAAGGTCACAGATCCTTATCATCTGGTTTTACTGTCTCAGATTTGACGCGATAGTGGTTTAGTTTCTTGAAAAGTGTTTGTTTGATCTGTTTCCTCTTTGCTTTGCCATTAACACTCCATCCTCATTACTCCAAGACTTTTCCATACAATCCTAACAGGCCGGAGTTGCAGATGATCTAGTCAGAGATGGGAGCGTCGTTATCAGACCTGGCCCAGGGCGAGAGTAGGGGGCCAGGTGCGGGCCAGGGGGCGGCGATGGCAGGAGCGGGTAGCAGCTCAGCACGAGGATGTAGGTGCACCAGGGATTGTGGTGCAGCAGCCGATAGGAACAGCCTGGATACAGCCTGGAACACAAAAAGTGGTTGGTTATTACTTTCGCTGAAGTATTTTGTTATAGGACATGTAAGCCACAGTACTCTCAACCACTGCAACTCTTGAAAGTGAGAATCAACAGGCGGTAACCAGAAAAGCGTTGAAGCTTGACGAGTCTCGGAAAAAGAGTGCAATTATCGTTTCATTATCAAATTAATCAGAAAAGATCAGAGGCGGGGTATGAAAAAACCTAAATTCCAGTTGCTATGTTTGTTGTTTTTAGGGTTCCGTACCCAAAGGGTAAAAACGGGACCCTATTACTAAGACTCCGCGATCCGTCTGTCTGTCTGCCTATTTGCCTGTCCGTCTGTCACCAGGCTGTATCTCATGAACCGTGATAGCTAGACAGTTGAAATTTTCACAGATGATGTATTTCTGTTGCCGCTATAACAACAAATACTAAAAACAGAATAAAATAAATATTTAAGTGGTGCCCATACAACAAACGTGATTTTTTTGCCGTTTTTTGCGATAATGGTACGGAACCCTTCGTGCGCGAGTTCGACTCGCACTTGGCCGGTTTTTTTTACGTATGCGAAAGATTTAATTTTGTCACTTTCACTGAAATGTCTAATTTAAGAACATAAAACAACGTCATACTGCCGCACTCAGAGACGTTAACTATTACTTAAAGCTTTCCTCAGTAAAGATTTTAAGTACAGAATCTATACTAAGGAGCGCCTTAAGTAACCGTTAAATGTCTCTGAGTGCGGCAGATAAAGTAAGATCTAAGTTAAATATGTATATCTAGTAACAGTTATAAGCCAGTTTAACACTGGCCGTCATCTCTTGTGTCTAGAACCAAAAATAAAATCAAGTTATTAGTTAACATGTTTAAAAGTGGTCCATAATTATATAGATCCGCTTTCTAATATTTAACTAAAACAAAAATTTAACGAAAGCAGAACTCTTTTATGTAATACCATAAAATTGTTTTAACCAGAAAACCAACACAGCTTTAAATTTTCCTTTGAGAAGCTTTTTTGAAAATTTCTTAGCAAAAGGAAATGAAGCATTTCCTTATTCGAATTAGCGTTTCCTAACAATTTCCGTTCTGACATAAAAATAGTGTAATTTCAAAATGTAACTGTATCGCTGTGATATGTTTCTGGGCATTTCTTCCAGCAGATTTATACGGAAGATATAAAAAAAATGTTGATAGCTATCCAAGTGCGAGAGTGAAAGGTAGGTAATATCTTCTTCTTCGTTTTGCTCTTGACAGAGCGGTCGTGGTCAGGTACTAAATTAGTTCGAAAAGTTCTGTACTGTGTCACAGTTAGGAAAAAATTAAAAATGGTATTTTATATTTTTTATAATTATTCTGTTTGCCTGTATTTTTTATTGTTTAGCTATCTGTTCTGATTCCTCTTCGTTTCTTTTCTATTCTATTCGAGAAAAATATTCTTGACGCTTGATGCTTTGAAATCAAATCCTTTGGGCATTTATTTCATTTTAATTTTATTTGTAATGAGTATGCTCTTGACTCTAGTCTAGGTCAGAGGTGACAGAGACAGAGTCGACGATGGAGTGAGCTTACCCAGAAGAAGCCGGTTCACTTTAACTTTGAACAGATTCGGTTTGAATGCGTTCGGAAACACAGACGCAGGTAGTGAGTTCCATTCATTCGCTGTGAGCATTATAAAGGATGTTTGGAAGCGCTTGGTTCGAATTGGTGGAATGGCAACAAGGTAAAAAAAGGTAAGGAGCATCCGCATCGAATTCTAAATATAAATATAGTCGACACTATTGCCTTACCTGGCTGACAGAAACAATGAGCAGCATGACTCCGATGGCCAAGTTCTTCACAGAGATGACGGCGAGTGCCATCAGGAGTGTGGAGATGACACCCAGGGTGAACATAACAGGCAGGAAGATGAAAGACAGACGCTTGAGGGCATTGTGGCCAAACGTACGGCCGACGCTTAAGTCTACAAAAAAACAAACAGAAATTCAATTAATAATGAACTTAACAGCGCAGCGTAACAGCGACTTGTTTTACATAATTATGTAAAAAATTGTGTATCATATATAGTATCATATTCATAAATCGGCTTAAATTCTCTAAATGATGGTGAAAACCGGAGTCGAAATCGTTACATAATTTAGAAGAACAACGAGGCCACACAGAACTGGTCAAAAAACAACTTCGATTTACAAAATTAATCGGCTTTATATAATCGCAGCAGTGCTTTTAGTAGATTTTAACTCCAGATGACAGCGACCTTTTCAATAAAAGCAGCGGTAAAAAAATGGAGGAATATATTTTTCAGTGAATTATATACGCAACTCTACAGTATACCTACCTACTATGCTTCAAATATATTTGATGTTTTTTTTTCAGACTGTATATATTTATTTACATATGTGCATTATTATTCCCTCTCACAGAGAGGAGGCCTATGTCCCAGCAGTGGGGACATTAATAGGCTGATGATGTGATGTGTGTGATGTGTGCATTATTATTTACAAACTAATTGAAAACCATTATTATTATTATTAATCATTATTATGTACTACTACTACATCAGCATTGCCATCCAACGTGGCAATGCTGCCAGCCTTCAAGGCACTTTTCCTGTTGACAGCGATGTGGACAAATTTTTTGACGCCCCGTATTTGATGTTGTGTAGTTATTATAATAAACTCTTTAATAATTTTTGATTCCTTTTCTATGTATTCATTTGCCATAAAATGCATTCACTTCAGACCCTGTCATTACAACTCCTACACCAGCTACATCTTCTTTTGATCCGTTTTAGAAAACACTAAACTTTATAACTGTTTTTAAAACGAGCTCCCCACGGCGCTAGACCTCTGCACCATAACCTTGAAGATCAACCCGTGCGACTGTTATAATTTAGCCACAAGCTCCACTATGATATAAATACATACGCCGCATATTATGCAGTAATCATCATGAATGAATGAATTACACAGGAACAGGTTTCTGAATAGCACATAATAAACAGTTCTAGGTCAACATGTGTAACTATTAATGTGAGATACATATATCGCGTATTCGCGTGTAAGCGCGCGATACACAAACTTGGGTTAAGCTTAGAACGTGAATTACGATATACTTAAGAACATAACGTTAACTTTAATGTTTGGCAATAACATAAGTCATAACCCAGATTGGTATAATTCTTGCGACTTTCGCAGTTAAGACCATAGTGTGATTGTGATAACCCTATGAGGTATTTTGAGCTCTTTCAGAAGGTAGACTGCGTGACCTTACCACGTGCTGGGGACAACTAAACTAACATTATAAGGAGATCAAAAAGATTGATTGCATGTTTGTAAAGCTCCTACCTTGGCAGCACTAATTCTATTGCTAAGAGCCATTTTTCCTAGGTATCTACTAAACTGTTGTACAAGTAAGATATGTTTTTATCCCTGAAATATGTTTGGTTTATGTGTAATAGACCAAGGGATGCTGTGGGCAAAAATATTGATTAATATTTTCAGCAATTTTCATTTTGTAAGGTTGATGAAGCAAGAGGTTTTTTTAGATTAAATTGTAGAAATAATTACTATCTATATTATATGTATGTTGTTCTAACGTGTTATCTATGTATTTGGTAATCCACCATACATCATGTCCTATGTATTATAGTATGCGCTAGAGTTTTGTAAAACATGAGAGGATTACAGCTTAGTTCATTAATGTGATAAGCTTTTAAACCGTTAGGTAACGGGCGGGTTCGGGGCTTGTACCTCGTAAAATGACAGTATATTTGTATTTATTTTAATCTTAGGGAACCACAGCCTTCTGCATAATTTGGATTATTGATTAAAGATAAAATTAATCTGAAATTTTTTATTCGAAGTTACTTTGAATGACCTTTATTTTTCGACCATAAATAGGAAACTGAATGTGTGGAAACCCACGTAACATTTTATAGACTTAACTGCATTGTGTGTTAAGGAAATTCGCAATTTTAGGTATTATAGGGCCAAGACGTGGGCAAGATGACATTATACCAACGATAACAATTGACAAAAGTCCGTAGTGTGTTGAATTGAATTTTTACATTAATTTGTTATCGCTGGTAAATAAGGTACCATTTTGAAACCTATTTTCAAATACTTTACAATTGAACCATTGATGGATATAATTTTCAAATGTAAACTACATTTGAAAATTATATTCATCCATTATTATTATTGTTTTTCTTAATATAAATAATAAGTTCCTAACCTTTATATAACTTGCGGTGCTTAACATTGTGTAAACCAATTTGTTTTAGATTGTTAATAGGAGTTTTATCTCTTTGTTAATAGATGAGATTTTATTAGTTATCTAGTTTCATTTTACGGTAATGCTTCTTTTTAGTTTGAGCTTATTCGTTTTAACAAAAAACTAAATTATTCAAATAAATGGTTATTATTTTTGATGTAACGTGTGATATAATGGTATTAAGATATCGAGGAACGAAAAAATAACTAGGCAAATGTATTAGCAATGTGATGTGGCCTTTCATCTGTGCCATTAATTCGATTTTCAGGACTTTTCAGCGAACAACCCGGTATGTTTTTTGTGCCCGGGAAACATCCTGGCTTGAAATCATATAGGACTGAATAACCTCTGAGCCTTAGCGCAATTAAAAATAATAATTACCTTGACTCAAGAAATCCTTAGTTTCCACATTATCACACTGCACTACAGAGACGAAGATGACGACGTACGTCAACGTCAAAAGGGTGAGTTTGTTGCACATTTTGGCTGACACTTAAAAATTTCGGCGAAATAATTAGCTGGTGATATCCAGACGCCTGCTGGTGTATGACTGATTGGTTGCTTGCTTGCATGCCAGGATATAAAGTCTCCTATGAAAGACAATGGCCGGTGATACCAAAGAATCATGACAAAAGAAAGCGCAGGACAACGTGACTGCACGGTTGAAATGTCGCCCCCGATATCGACGCTGCATAAGGACTAATGTTGATTCATTAACGGTGTGATGTTCCCCTTGGACATTGTATCGATCGTTATCGAAGCAAATCAAAGGTGAAAGTGACGATCACTTCCTCCTCATCCGTACAGGATTTCTTTAATTTAACTTAGAGGCGCTGCAAGGACTACTTTGTCTAGCGAATTATTGGAGTAATGAGACTGTAAGCGTTATATAAGCAGCTCATGTTTGACAGCGTTTAGTGTTTCCAATAACAATAGGAACAATAAACGTTATAATTTATTGGATTACTACTAGTATCTAACTGAGGTAATAAGTTAATATATTGTTAATTAAATCATTGACTTCATCAGACTGGAATATTTTGAATTTAATAACTCTGATAATGTTTATTCGTTAAGAATTCACAATGATTATTTTACTATTACTGTTCCTATCGAATATCCATTACTAGACTTCATTAAAATAATTTCCATTAGCACTGAAGTGGGCAAGAAAATCAATCATAAAGTTTATGTAAGATTTGCTTTCATTTAATTGTGGCTCATTTAAGAATAAGTGAAAATTATGATTTGCGTGTGTGGCGCATAATTAGTGGGCATTAATCAGGAATCTTGTCACGAACGGCGTAGAGAAACTCGATCGAGGGGCAGCGGCGCGCGACACTGCGCAGGCGCACCGCGCGTCGTGTCCGTGACCGCTGTATGCTAATCACCCACTATGTTCGGCAATATAGGCCATTTCCTCAACGCCGAAAATTCGAAACGACCAATCGCCTAGAATTTTGGACCAAAATTAGTGCTTTCACGCTTCTCATTTGTTATTGAGACAGAAGCTTGTCAATTTTGATTTACATTCGTATCGTGAACGCGGCAATGTATTCATGTCTCGGAATCTGGCGCTCAGACGGTCGGTGGCGGTCTTTAAGATCTGGAGGTTTGAGTATTCTTTTCGTGTAGGACTGTAGTTGCCAAATTCAAATTGTGGAAAAAATATTATTCTTCTTCAAATCTTCTTGGATGGGCTACCTAAAAAGATTTGTGGCTGCTAAGCCACAACCATTTTCTTGACTAGACTGAAACGTTGTTTACTTTAAAAAGTGAGTCTACACAAAGGTAAATAATTACCTATACTCCAGTCATATTGAAGAAACAATGTGAGTAACAAAGGAAAACAGCATTATTTTTACGGCTACCCTCTCTACTCAAGAACAAAAATAAAACGAATTCGAAATAGAATCTTGTATCTGTTGTACATCGATTTAACTGAGTTAGTACATCATCAATATCATCATCAATCATCATCATCAATCAATACATATAATAAATCTGTAGAAAAGTCGTTTTTGTACATCGAAAATATTTCCAAAAAAAATAGCCAGGGTGTTAAAGGATAAGCAATAGAACCCATTTCCAGTATTTTTGCAATTTTTATCTGTTTGTCTGTTTATTTGTGCACGCATCACGTAAAATTTACGAAACCATTGTCGATAACTTTTACACATAAACATTGTGTGTAACTTGAAGAATTACTTAGTTTTTGTTTCATCGCAATCGGTTCAATCTATCAAAAGTTAGATGAATTTAAAGTGTTCAAGAAGTAAAATTATCACAACACATGCAACTTGGACAGTTGAACTCCATGTTCGATAGATGGTGTTGTGTATTTGATTTTATTTTCTGAATGGCGGTGTTAAGTTTATCCGCGAAATAATAAAACTAGAAAAAAAAATTGGTAGGTAGGTAGGGTAGGCAGGAAGGTAAGTAGGGTAGGTAGGAAGGTAAGTAGGGTAGCGTAGGAAGATAATTAGGGGTAGGGTAGGCTAGGCAGTTGACGGGAGCGAAGCCGCGGGCACAGCTAGTATGAAAAAAAAAAAGATGTAAATTTTCTTTCTCCCGTACATGATGTTTACAAATATATATTGACAAGTACCCGTCATGATGTTAATGTCCTTAAACTGTTCCCTTAGAGAATCGCGCCGGCGAAGATTGTAGATCGCTTTGATGACTCGTTTTTTGCAGAATAAAAATTACTATTAATTATTATTATTAAAGTAACTAAAATGGGCCAGCCTCGCGGTATCTACATCAGTAAATTGGAGATTTTTTCTAAAAGCATGAGCTGCCGAACTTAGCCGCCCTGCTAGTGATATTAAATGACGACTCTATAATAACCTTGAGTATAGCGTGATCCCCAGGAAAACCGTTTTATCGACGAATTCCAGTTTCTCCTTGTTTAATATAATGTTACAAACAGTACTTTTGACATTCGGCAAAGCGAATTTTAGGCACTTAGCTTTTGACCAACTTATTAAATACCACTTTCATATTGTAACTACACATCTAAGGTTAATGGTAGAATCAAACATGACAATCATACATAATCAAGTTTTTCACTCAGCATACAGACATTATGGGAGAATATCATCAAAACAAGGCATGCAAAAAGCTATTGTAATTCTACCATGACACAATATCTGTAACTATAATGCATGAGAAACAAAAATCGAAATCAATACGCGTAAACAATACTAAAACAATCAGCGCATCTTGTTTCTTGAGGTACTGTGTTTGTTTTAAAAACGTCATAACACCGTTAAGGTTACACTAGTCGAAAATTCTTCCATACAAACGTAGTCTAGGGATTATTCCACTGTTTGACGATGTACGTTCAAAATAAAAAGTGATATCAATTTGTATCATCATAATCTAGCCCTGTATGGAAGCAAAAAAGTAAAAAAAGAAAATATTTGAAAGTTATGAGCGTCGAAAGTTCCACATTTTGACACTAATTTTAACGCATTTTTGGGCGCGAGTAAATACCATAAGAAGACGGAAAATTGCAAAACGGCCTCCATACAGGGATAGATTAGTAGTTCAACAATGCAAATAATTTTATTTTGAATAGATAGATTTAGTCGTTTTTTCATGATATCTAGACTGCCAAAGGTCTATTTATAAAATTTCGCGCGCTCGGTTTCGTCCTAAATCATTATCCATTTCGCTACAAATTTGCAAAAGTGTGTATTCGTACGCGAACTAAGCTTCCTACTGCTCATCACAGAATCTATCTTTTCCGCACGTGTTGTCGGTTGATATAAAATGCATTTTAACCCCGCGCACAAAATAGTTCGCGCCGTCGACTAGTTTACCCTTAAATGGTTGAAAAAAGTTAAGCGCTAAGTGTATTACTAAACAATAGCTATTCATCTTGTCATACTGTTCGCAATTAAATGCATTTTATAGCGATATAAACGTTTACAAAAACGTCAAATAACGAAACTCTTACATTCTCTGATATTGATTGTTTCACACTGATAATCATGCCGCCCGCCGGCGCGAGCGCATAAAAACTGCTTAAATTATGTACGCAGCTCATTTTAGTCAACATTTTGAAGTAACCATTCGATATCGATTATAATGAATGACTGATATCTAGACGTTGCTTTATAAACCACGACTTTCCATTGCGTTTGAGCATTACAAAAAAAAACCTGTATTTCTTATTCTGTGGCTGCTTTCATTTGTTACTGTCAGTCATACAAAGGCATTTAGCGTGCATAGCTGGTCATTGTTTTAAAATACAATTTATATGCACATCCTCGTCGCTAATTAGGTATTTTTATGAAATGATTATGCTTGACCATCACGCGAGTATTATACGGGTGTGACACGATAACACTCTATCATACCGAGACAGTCCTTACGTAATTAGTAAGTATTATGTTTCGTTTAAAACCTGTTTCCTCATTTGAAAGTATAAATTTTTTTTCTTACTTGCCACAAAACAAGTTTTCTCAATGTACATAAACCTTTTTTTCATATCATAGTTTATCTATGTCCGCTACATTGAACGTTGTCAGAGGAAGTTATGGATGATTACACTTTAATGCAACAGAAATAAGGACAAATGCCCGTTATTTTTTGGAGGTATAATCGTCGACGATGACGTCACAGGTCTCTTAAATAGAAAAACCAAATTTTGTCCCGATAATGGGCATACATACAAGACCAATGTAGGTACCTTTTTATTGTCTTTAGGCTCACGCTTGACCACTATCAAGCGAATATGTGGTGAACGGTGAAACACGCTTGCCTAGAAATAACCTATTCACTCTTGACTTTAAGACCCCTAGATTGTAGCTACCGGGAAACACAGATTTTGGAATTCCACTCCTTAGCTGTACCTACGCATCATAAAAGTATTCCCAAAACGTTTTGTGGACATCATGAAACAATTGGCGCATCGCCATACGTCTTATAGACCGATGATGCAACGGGCTAGGTGGAATTAAATCGCGTACTCCCCAAAATGTAACCGATAAAAAACCGACAAGCTGGCAACTCGACTACGATGTTCAAGGCTCCTTGACTTGACCAGTGCTTGATTGCCGATGAGCCTCTTGGCCCGCTTATCGATCGACTGTGGTGCATCAAGCTGGTATTCCTCATCATCATTATTTCAGCCGAAGAACGTCCAGCTAGAGGGAGGTCATTGGGCTTCATAGACGGAGGCCTTCTAATGTTTCGTCTTCCGGTTCGCGGTCGCCACTCCAGAACTTTTTGGCCCCATCGACCCTCGATTCTGCGAGCGATATTCCCTGCTCATTTGTAGGTAGTTAATACGGCTATAGATTCTTGATTTCGAAAAGCTCTGTTTCTAAAAAATGCTCAGTCACACATTACCCAACTCAGGGATTGAACCGTGTGGTACCGTTGGTATCGGCCACGGTCACCAAGCATACGTGCGATCAATAGGACCATTCATTTTATGTAACCTAAAAACAATTAATCGTTGACCACTTTCGCCTTTAGTTTAGAGTGTTACGGAAGCCATAATCTAACGGTTAAGGTCCCTGGTTTTAACTGTAACGGAAGTACAAACATACCGAATAACTTGTGGTTAACAGTAACTAATGTGACTCGAACGATTAAGGTTACACTAGTCGAAAATTCTTCCATACAAACGTAGTCTAGGGATTATTCCACTGTTTGACGATTTACGTTCAAAATAAAAAGTGATATCAATTTGTCTCATCATTACCTAGCCCTGTATGCAAACAAAAAAGTAAAATAAAGAAAACATTTGAAAGTTATGAGCGTCGAAAGTTCCACATTTCGACACTAATTTAAACGCAATTTTGGGCGCGAATAAATACCATAAGAAGACGGAATCTTGCAAAACGGCCTCCATACAGGGATAGATTAGTAGTTCAACAATGCAAATAATTTTATTTTGAACAGATAAATTTAGTCGCTTTTTCATGATATCTAGACTGCCAAAGGTCTGTTTATAAAATTTCACGCGCTCGGTTTTGTCCTAAATCATTATCGATTTCGCTACAAATTTGCAAAAGTGTGTATTCGTACGCGAACTAGCTTCCTACTGCTCATCACAGCATCTATCTCTTCCGCACGTGTTGTCGGTTGATATAAAATTCATTTTAACCCCGCGAACAAAATAGTTCGCGCCGTCGACTAGTGTACCCTTAACTGTAGCTAATGATAGATTGACCAACCCGCATTGGGCCCGCGTGGTGGATTACGGCCCATTTCCTCTCACAGAGAGGAGGCCTGTGTCCCAGCAGTGGGAACATTAAAAAGGCTGATGATGATGAATGATAGATAAACGGCGGGGCTACTTTCGTATTTATAATATTCACCATCACGCCTCAGAGTACAACCCACATTCCGCCAGTTAAATCCCATATGATAGTAGGTAAGCCGAAAACTACGAAAATCCAAATGGAAGAACCTTTTCTCAACCCGTGCCAGGACCTAATGTTTGCGCTACTAGACCAACGATTCAGTCGGCGGAATTTGTTCATCATTCGTAAAATGGTTACTTTCTAAAGTATACTTATTTTAGGTTAAAAGGTTTGAAAATGTATTTATTATTGAATCATGTACATTCAAATCAAATCAAATCAATCAAATCATTTTTTTTTACTGACAAATAAATTGTTTGCACCATAATAATTGAAGCCCTGACTTCTGAGGTAGGCAAAAACATTATTTGTGAAACATGTTTTTTTTCGTGTAACTAATAGTTTTGCTATAAAAAAATTATTGACAACACGATATTTGTTCGCTACTTTTGGATATTCCTCCAAAACGCCCAACTATTTTTAAAGATCCAAGTCGTTTCGTCCTAACTGAAATAGCATAAGTAAATCAAAGAATAATTTGCAAACAAAACTGTCCAAAAGGAGATTCAATATTGATATTCTGGCTCTGGGTGGGCGCACGGCTAGTACTGCGTTAACATTGGGGAATATATACGCCTTAATACGGCTGGCTTAATTCCATTAATTAATATTACAACATATACTTTTATTACTTTGAGACGTTCAAAATATCTGCTGCTTCATAAATAATACTTACATAATAAAACTGGCGTTTTTTTTTACTAGTTCAGAGTTGTTGCCTTAGTAAAAGTTGTATATATTCATGAGTACTTTCATTTCCTGTCAGTAATTGGCAGGTGGTCTAGAACCTGATATCTATTATAAATTTCATTCAGTATTTGGTCTTGATTTGATTGCAAAGCTGTTCTAATTACTTGAATTATCAATATAATTAGACGTAATCTCGTATAGTAATTTTGTACGATATTATTATTATAATAATACTAGCTGTACCCGCGGCTTCACTTCGCTTGCCTTACCTACTCTACCTACCCTAACCTACCTTACCTATCTACCCTACCTACCTACCATATCTACCCTAACTACATACCTACCCTACCTACATACCTACCCTACCATATTTTTTTTATTTTTCTACGTGGTGAAACATTCAGAAGGCGCCTAGACTTTTGGGGGAAAGACCAGGGAGTGTGGGATTTCAACCTTACTAAAACCACCCCGGTGATCACCGTCAGCACCTGGAACATCTTCCTGGCCTCGTCACATCTTAAAAGACCACCTCGGACCACCCTCTGTGCAACGCCTGTTTGACCACATCCCTGGGGAGGCTGAAAGAAGTGCCTCCCCTGAGCATCACTGTGCACGACAGCACGTGATCACTGTGCTGCCGTCTTTCCCGAAGTCACTTGGTGGGCGGGCAGAGTCCCCAATCTGACCACCCGCGATCCCGAAGTCCCGCTATATATACCTTCTCCTAACAATAACAAACACGACAAAAAAAGAATTAGCGATATCGGTAAAGCCGTTCTTAAGTTACCAGGAGAAATAGGGGTTAAGTTTTAATTATATAATAATTACTAGCTGACCCTATTGTGATAGATTCACAATAGGGTCAGCTAGTAATTATTATATAATTAAAACTTAACCATTCAGGGCGCCACCCAAACGCATACAAAAAATTTCATTCAAATCGGTTCAGCCGTTTAGGAGGAGTTCAGTGACATACACACGTACAGTAGAATTATATATATAAAGATAAAGATGTACCTACAGCAATGCATTTTAGCATTGCAATAGCGGTCATTGATCTAGTAACATTTATTGGAACTCATAATTTCAAATTTTGCCAAGTTGTTGTTTGGTAAATTGCCATACTAATACAAACTACTCATGATGATTATGAAATCTGGAGAAATTTAAATTAAAACAATATTTTTGTTTTATTATGTCATACTTGGCAAACTGGTCTGCCCAATAGAAAGTGGTCAAAGCACCCGAATCATCAAGGACTTGCTGACCTTTCTAGAGGCAAAGTTGAAAAGTCTCATGTGTATAATTTTGCAGTTTGCCAGTTTAACCTTTACAGAGGTGCTCAGGAATGCAGTTTGGTTACAGAAATAAGATGGAAACAATGGTACCGAAGTGAAGTGTAGAATATTAACCTGGAAAAGCTTTCTTCTTCTTCTTTTCGTGTGAGGATGTGGCTGCCTCTGGTGTTACGGACTTGGCTTTTTCTTTTTCAGAATGTTCCCACTGCTGGGACACAGGCCTCCTCTCTGTGAGAGGGAATGGACCATTATCCACCACGCGGGCCCAGTGCGGGTTGGTGGATGTCACATGTCTTCGAATTTTTGGTTCTAGGACATGCCGGTTTCCTCACGATGTTTTCCTTCACCGTTTTGAGAGCAGTGGTGATGAAATCATTTACACAAAGTAAAGCACCTGCCTGGGCTCGAACCCACGACCTACAACTTGTAAGTCGCGGCCGATACCACTGGGCCACCACTGATCTCAGAATCGAACCGCTGTTTTCAGAATTACTTTAACTATATACGTCCAGGTTGCCTCGAGATGTTTGCCTACACCAACAAAAGGAAGCAAAAGACTTTATCAACAACTATTTCAAACCTACATAATTATAATCCAAGGACACTTAGGCGACAAAGTACTCTTTCCCATCACTGTCATCCGGAAACGTCCGGAAACTGGAACTATTGCAACTTTAAATGGCAATGCGAAATTGCCCTAGCCTTTTGGTCACTCAAAGTGTCGGTCAGTCAAATCAAACATAAATTAGTTATTTATTCATGAAACACAGATGATGCTAAAAATTAACGTGCTGCATGGGTAGGTACCTACCGCTGAAACCGCGAAAGTTATAGAAGTATCAAGCGAAAGTGGAATAGATAGATTACTATGTTACGAAACACTTGCTAGGCCTGCGATAGATTGAGTTGATGGATAACTAATAAGTCTCATTACCAACCGCCTCAGATATACCTTCTACCCATACCGTTGCATCTCTTAATTTGCAGTCTTAGAAGCATAATCATGTTTCAAATCATGGATCGAATCAAGCTTCGGATTGATTTGGAATTGAATTTTTTGTGACATATAGGTACATTATAAACTTGACATTATAATCTTACCTTGAAGCATATATGGGATAAATTTGAAACTATATAATTTTCTTTTTGAACATATTTTTAAATTAATGTGACTCAATCTATCCATATATATCAAAGTCAAATATATTTATTTCAATTGGGCCAGTAAGCGGCACTTTTGAACGATACATATAACAAGTAATAAAATGTTGATTCTACCGTGCATTCGGAAAAGAAGCTTGTTATGGAGAAGAACGCACAAGAAACTCCATACTCTTTTATAAAAGCGAAAGGTCACTCATTCACCTATCACGAAATATAGAAAACCGCTTGACGTATAAAGATGAAATTTGGCATGGGAGTAGTTTATAGTTAGTAGACGTCCGCTAAGAACGGATTTTTGGAAATTCTACCCCTAAGGGGATAAAATAGGAGTTGAGACTTTATGTGAAATTTCTTCGGTTTGGAAGGTAAAACATCTGATATTGTTAGTTTACGCTCTTGGTTAATAAAAATAAATGAGTTTTTTTTTCGGAAATACCCTTCTACTACCCCCTAAGGGAGAAAAACGTAGTTGAAAATTTGTATAAAATTTCTACAGTTTGTAAGTTTTACACCTGAACTTATTGAATTATACTCTTGGTTGATAAAAAGAATTCATGTATTTATTGGATTTTGGAAATTTTACCCCTAAGGAGGTGAAAAGGTGGAAATTTGTTGGGCTTATATATTTGAAACTTGGCATAAATACTTATCTATCTTATCTTATCTTATCTTATGGAGGGGCCGAGAAATACCTCGGACACTTCGACCCATTGGGATCTTTTGTGGTCCCCTAGATAACTTACTCCTCCTCATTCTCGTTGAAAACCGTTTTCATTAGTCTTACAACGAGACTAGGAGATATGAGCCTATAATCTTCTGGTTTTGGGTATCCAACCCCTAGGAGACTCATTCGCTTACCAGCCAGTGCATCGCATGTGCACAGTAGGTGCTCCATGCGTTCCGTATGTTCCCCACACAACCTGCACATGGGTGTCGCGGTTAGACCCATCTTCATGAGCATGTCGTTGGTTCCAAAGTGCCCAGTAAAGGCCCCAAGCAGGTAGCGGATTTGCCCCCTGCTCATGTTCCAAATGCAATCCCGGGCTTTGAAAGTGGAGCCCAGGAATCTCTTGGAGTGTTGTAGACCGGTAGTAGACAGCCAACAAGTTCGTTGTCTGTGATCTGCAAACTCCCTAAATGCGGCTTTTACGAGACACGTCGAGATGCCTACACATGGTTCTGGACCCACAAAATAATTCGCTGAGCCCTCTCTTGCCAGTTCATCAGCCACTTCGTTACCATGGAATCCTTTGTGCCCAGGGACCCACATCAGTTTTACCCTGTTGTGCTTCCCAAGCCTGTTTAGGGTTTGGATAGCATCCAGAATAAGTCCGGAGTCCACTTTGTAGGATGCCATGGCTTTGATTGCAGCCTGACTGTCACTAAGAATATATATGGATTTACCTTTAGTCCCTCTATCTATATTCTCTTGAGCGCAGGTTATAATGGCATATGTTTCCGCTTGGAATACAGTTGCCATCTTCCCTAAGCTTTTGCTACATTTGTAGCCTTTTGCGTATATTCCCGCTCCTGTACCTGATTCCATTTTGGATCCATCAGTGTACCACACCAGACTATCTTGTTCTGGTGGATCAAGTCCCTTCGTCCAGTCCTCTATTGTAGGGATTTGGACCTTGAAAGACCTCTCAAACACAAACATAGTTTGCATTTTATCGGATAACATGCTTGTTACCCGATCCAGGTCTTCATTCTCATCGAACTTTGTATGGTTAGTCTTTGGCTTAGAGGCATCCCATAGTCCAGCGACAGCGAGACGATGTAATGTCTTCCTTGCCTCGAATTCAACCATCATATGCAGAGGAGGGATATTGAGGTATCTCTCAATCGCTGCCGTAGGTGTTGTCCTGAAAGCACCCGTGATGCCGAGACACACTGTTCTTTGTAACCTGGTGAGTGGCGCTTTGCACGAGGCAAGCTTTGTTCTTGGCCACCACACTATGCTGCCGTATGTGATAATAGGTATTATCATTGTCCGGTACAGCCATCGTATCACTTTGGGCTTTAGCCCCCAAGTTTTACCGTAGGTAGAACGACACATGCCGAACACTCGTAAGGCCTTTGTCGTAATATTTTCCACATGAGTTTTCCATCTGAGTTCTTTATCAAGCGTTACACCCAGATATTTAACTTCGGTGGACCAGGGCAGTTTCATTCCATTGAGGGAGAGCTCTCCTAGGTTTCCTAGTTGTCTCTTCCTCGTGAAGGGAATAATGACTGCTTTGCTTGGGTTGATAGAGAGGTGGTTCACTGTACACCATTCCTCTGTCATCCTCAATGCCTGTTGTAATAATCCAGACACTATGTTCGGGAATTTACCATTGACCATTATAGCTATGTCATCCGCATAGCCTACTGTGTAGAATGGTCCGGTATTGAGCTTGGTTAGTAGCGAGTCTACTACCAAGCACCACAATAATGGTGACAGCACTCCGCCTTGCGGACAACCTCTTGTTGTTTTTGCACTAAGTCTGTCTCCCATTAGTTCCGATCTGACTGTTCTGCTTCTCAGCATATAGTCAATCCAGTTGCACGTGGTATCATTGATGCCATGTTCCTTTGCAGCAGTGCGTATGGACTCAAATGTTGTCTTGTCAAAGGCTCCCTCTATGTCGAGGAAAGCCCCGACACATATTTCTTGTCCCTCTAGCGCAGCCTCGGCTCGACTCGCAACATAGTGCAATGCCGTTTCCGTAGATTTGCCGGGGCTGTAGGCGCATTGTAGTTTATGTAGGGGGAATAATTTCAGAGGACCCTCTCTTAAGTACCTGTCTACCAGTTTCTCCAGAGTTTTCAAGAGAAAGGATGATAGACTAATGGGCCTGTAAGCTTTAGCTTCTTCATAAGTCGGTCTACCCACCTTCGGTATAAAGGTGACTTTGACCTCCCTCCATGCTTTGGGTACGTACCCAAAGGCTATGCAGGCTCTGTAGAGCTTACTCAAATGGGGTATCAAAACAGATGCCCCTTCTTGCAATAGTATTGGGTAGATGCCATCTGGACCAGGGGATTTGAGTGGCTGGAAGCCCGCTATGGCCAGCTTCAGTTTATTTTCATCTACCACTTTCTTTGCCGTGAGCCAGTTATTTTTGGACGTGTGCCTTGTAAGCTCGTCCCTTGTGACTGGTTCCTCTTCATCGCTATCGCGCAGTATACATTCTGGGAAGTGGGTCCTAAACATCACGCCCAGAGTGTCCTGTCCAGTTTCCGTGAGTTGCCCATTCTCATCCCTTACAGATGCTAGTGGGTTTGTCTTGGTCATGGACATTGCTTTGCACAACCTCATCCCATTTGGCAGAGTTTCGATGGAAGTGCAATGCTGCCGCCAATTAGTTCTTCTGGCCTTGCGTACCGCCGTGTTATACCTTGTTAGCATGCTATGATAGCCGGAAAAATCCTTCCTGGCTTTTGCATCATTAAAGGCCTGTCGTGTTTCCTGACGTATTTTGGCTATTTCAGGAGTCCACCATGGTACCTTTTTGCCAAAGGCCTTCTTCTCTGGGCAGTTATCTTCCCATGCACCGATGATGCCTGCCTTGATTCTGTCCGCTTCAAATTCTATATCCAGTATGGAATTGAGCTTACCTTTAGGGCTCCCCAAATTTACTTTGAGGTCCCTCCTGTATGAGTCCCAATTTGTATACCTTGGGTTTCTCCTTCGTCTAGTTTCGGCTTCTCCCGCCGTCCTAAACCTAAAGCATATATAATTATGGTCAGACAAAGAGATTTCGTCCGATACATGCCAATTTTCAATATTAGCGCTGACCCTGTTTGAGGCCAGCGTAAGGTCAATAACTTCAGTCCTCGCAGAAGTTCTAAAAGTAGGTTTATTGCCTACGTTAAGGATTTGTAAAGAAGAGCTTACCACAAAGTCCAACAAATCCTCCCCTCGTTTGTTGACATCCGAGCTGCCCCAAACGACGTGGTGTGCGTTCGCATCGCAACCAAGTATCAGGTCAAGGTTCTTTTGGTTGCCGTAATCAACCAGTCTTCTGATTAGTGGTGTTACTGGTTCTTTTTGTTCATATGGGAGATAGGCAGAGGCAAGGATGATTCTCCTTTTCTCTGTTCCCGTCCCCACTTGGATCAAGGTTGTTGTGAGATCCCTGTAACAGAAAGTACGTAAGGGCATTGCCTCTACACCGCCCCTGATATAGATGCAAGTCCTCGCGTCATTAGTTGGACAGTCATAGAGCACCATGCCTCCTGTCCCACCTAAGCCTTTTATAGTCCCCTTATACAGATAAGGTTCCTGTATCAAGGCAACGTCGTATGTGTTAAGCTTCAGTTGCCGAGCCAGAAGGGCAGTAGCGGCTCTGCAATGATGCAAATTAATTTGTACACACCTTAGTCCCTCCATCTTGGATGATTTTGATGGGTCTGTGTTGATATGGGAGGGCCTTAGTCTTGAGGCCCCTCCTCCATCGCCTGGCTCTCCTCGAGAGCAGTCGGCGATTCGATTCCCAGGGTGTCGAAGTCCCCGAGGATGTCATCCTCGTGGTCTGTCTCCGACGCCCTGGTCCCAATCTCTGTTGCCTGCGCTGCGCCGTCAGCAGAGATTTCTTCAATGGCCTCCCCATGTTGTGGTGGTCCATCCTCGGAGGGCTCCACTTCTGCTTCCGCAGCAGGCGCCTCTCCCTTGTCTTCTTCCAGGAGCTTGAACGAGTATCGTTCAATCCCTCCTGGAAGAGAGTAGCCCGCGGCCTTGATGACCCCAGCGGACACCCCGTCCATGAGGACGATACGACGGATGCCGGTCTGCTCAGTGAGCGTATTCACGACCTTCCAGTCGTTCGTCCTCAAGGTAGGGTTGAGTCGCTGGAGCAATCGAATGGCCCGGGCAGAGTCTTGCAACGCCAAGTTGCGACTCTTCCATGCCATTTTGACTGGCTTTGGAAGGTCCCTGGCGTCAACAACCTTGAGTTTCAGGGCACCAAGTTCCACATTGTGGATGGCACCCCGAAACCAGTTGGCTGCATCAGAGTTGTCGCAGGATACATGAATTGCACCTGCGACGACTCCGGGAGCAACCGTTAGGACAGGCAGAGGATCCGGCGCCACTTCCAGTTTCTCAATTATGAGCTCCTGGATCGGCACCAAGTCCTCCGCCTTCAAGTACTCCTCCGGGTACTTGACTGTCACGACAGCGAGTTTCACAGCCGCCACCGCATCCCTAAAGGATCCGGTTGAGGATGATTGCCCTTGGGTCTTCATCCTCTTGGCCGCCATGTCCCCGCTGTCCCCGCTGAGAGCAGCACGCGGTCTCTTTGATGGGCCCTCCGTAGGAGTCCCCTCCAGAGCCGCCTGCTGTCTCAGCTTTTGGCGCTTTTTTCTGCGCGCCCCAGATCGTCCAACCGGAAGCCAGCCTGATTCATGCTGGCCGCCGAGAGACGACGAGGTGCTGTCTTTGCCGGTCGCGTCCGGGGCCGCAAGGTCCGAGGTCATACGATCTCTAACGCAAGCGTCCCGTATCGCGCCAGCTTTGGCAGTACCCTTATGCCCGGTGGGCTGGTTTGCAGTTCCGCCCTTCGGTGGTCCCGCAGCAGTGCCGGCCCTCGACAGTGCCACGACAGTCCCGTCATTTGACAGTCCCGCCACAGCCCCGCCTTGAGACGATCCCACTGCAGTAACACCTCTGGACGTTCCTGCGGAAGATGCAGTCCCGGCTTGCGCCGGTCCCGCCGTCTGGTGTGCAGTTCCGCCCTTCGGTGGTCCCGCAGCAGTGCCGGCCCTCAACAGTGCCGCGACAGTCCCGTCATTTGACAGTCCCGCCACAGCCCCGCCTTGAGACGATCCCACTGCAGTATCGCCTCTGGACGTTCCTGCGGAAGATGCAGTCCCGGCTTGCGCCGGTCCCGCCGTCTGGTGTACAGTCCCAGCTTTCGCCGGTCCCGCCTTTTGGTGCGCAGTCCCAGCTTTCGCCGGTCCTTTCGCCTTGTGGTTTTTTTTAGATTTATAATCCATTTAAATCCCGATTTTATATTTCATCCCTCGACTATCCCCACCCGCCATGGAGTGCTCAAGTGGCGATGCTACGGTAGCACCAGGGATTAGTCGAGGGATATAGCCCCCCCCCATTAGTTGCCCACGAGACTGCACGACACCAACTCACACCGCTACCACTAGCGATGCGAGCGAGCGCCGCCGTCTGCAAGCCCCTAATGGGAGTGAACTCGCCTGGGGGCCGTCTGACCGGACCCCGCAGCCGATTGACCGTAGCTGGCTAGGCTACGGCCACCCTTGTGAGAAGAAATCCGGGCCAAAGTGGAGTGTTGCCTCAGAGACGTTAAACCGCCTACGCTCATCGGCTCAGCCACCAGGATCCCATCATCCTTCCGTACGGGTCCCTGCGCACGGCACAAACACGCAGGAGGTCATTACTATCCATCATCTGATTTTTTCCGATGGTGGACACCCAGGGGCATGACCTCGCCACCCCTGTGATAGGGCGCCCGGTGATTTCTGTTACGTCTATTTCATAGGGAATTAGACCAAAAACAGGGCGGCAACCACGAGAAGGAAAATCACCGAACTTGCCTTGAGGATCATCACGACCGTGCGCTCTCCCTCAAGACCACGCCACCTTGCCGTCTCTGAAGGAGTCAGACAAGGTAGGACTGCATCGACAAAGCCAAGCCCCATAGGGCTTGTCGCTGAGGGCTCAAAGCGCAAGTTTGTTAAAACAGCCCAGCCCCACTTATCTAAGTAAATAGTAAAGGTTTCCATTATTAGTTTTTAAAAGCTATTCCCAAAAGACGATTTAGGGGGTGTTAAAGTTTTTGTAGTATTTTACTGTACAGGGCTTCTTTTTATGATGAAGGGGAGCACTAAGAAGGGATTTTTGGAAATTCAACCTTTAAGTGAACTAAAAAGTCATCTATAGGATAAAATACGGATCACACGAACGAAGTAATGGGTGAAGTGCTAGTTTTCTAATAATTTAATTTGCCTTCAAGTGTATCATAATAATTCTTTTTTTGTAATTTTAATTATGTAATGTTCGACACAATGTGTATTGTTTGATAATAAATAAAAGAAAAAAAAAAGAATTAATGTTCCAATGCATCCACTTTTATAGTGCTTATGCAGTGTTAAGACCTATTTATTGGTCATAAAACTGAATTTTAGAGTAGGTAAGTTCATTTTTATTTCTGCTCTGGAATATGAAGAATGAAATTATATCGATTTTCCTATTTTGCGCAATGACTTTCTTATTTGTCGGAAATAATTGTAGGTACGTCAAAACAAGGCATTAAATCACTT
Organism: Orthosia incerta; assembly: GCA_948252205.1. Classification (NCBI taxonomy): domain Eukaryota; kingdom Metazoa; phylum Arthropoda; class Insecta; order Lepidoptera; family Noctuidae; genus Orthosia; species Orthosia incerta. The sequence continues at coordinate 20,231,350 of OX411753.1, read as the reverse complement.
TGATAAAACGCAACTTCCACATTTCCGGAAACATTTCAAACTTACTACTTAGGGAAAACATAATCCTCGATGACGTATTTTTTTTCGTGCGCGTCCAAACATCGCTTTCGCCGGTTGTGGCGATGCACGTAGCATTTGGAGCGAGTAGTGAGTAGTGAGGGAACCTGCTTTGGCGTCAGTTCAACCGCAGCGATGCGACCGCTCACCGCACTGCTGCTACTGGCCGCGAGCCAGTGTGTGCACGCTCACCAGCTCCCGCGAACGTCGCGCGAACAGCTCGATACAACACTACACGCGCTCCTAGGACAACACTATCAACCGATCCAACGCATCTTTACCTGTTCACGCGCTTTAGGACCCACAAAATGTCTCAGTGCTCTAAGTGTGTGGCGAGCAGAACGCGCAATCGAAGCCTACGCCAAAGATCCAGCCACCCCGTTCAACCTGACTGAGGATGTGGAACAGTTCCCATGGATGAAGTACAGTAATACAAGCGATGAACAGTTATACTCACAGCTCTATGACGATACCAAGAAATTGCTACAGTACCGGCCCCTGGGATTCAACATGATACCAGGTTATGACGTAAAACTCGGTTCTAAAGGAAATGGAACGATGAAAGTTGACATTTATACAAGTAAGTATATTTTTAATTTTGTTTTGCTTCATTCCAAGCGGTATTACTTATTAGTATGAACGAACTCTGAATGTAAACAGTGCAGACGTAAATACAAACCTAATGAATCATTTTGTTAGCTGGCATTGTGCATATCAATGAAGTTAATAGCTATTTGAGCTCTGCCTGTGTCCTTCGAAGTTATGTGTTTCACACAAAATATTAATCAGTCATGTACGACACAACTTGACAATATGAATATAAACACGATACGAAACAACATCATTATTATAATTTGTTGTTATTTTGAATCCGCTAAAGTGGAACGAGGCAAAGTATTGGAAAATAATTACATTTGTTTTCGCTTTCAGGTGACGCAGCCGAAACTGGCCGGAGCACCATGAAGAAACTAAAGAAATCATTTTACAAGTTCGCGCCATTAATGTTAGTGCCAGGTCTGGTGATGTCAGCCATCTTACCGTTCATCCTTCCAGGGCTGAAGATGATGGTTCTGATGGTTGGGATGATGAACAACATGGCCCTGACGGGAGCTATATTTACCCTTCTAAGGAACAATGCCTTCAACGACAAGTATGAACACAAAATTGTCTACGTCAACGATGGATACCACAACGAGAAGTATGCTGCAACTAACCTTGAAGAACATGTCCATTCGGATGACTTTGGACTACTGTACGATGACACTAAGAGACCTCCTAAGCACGAAGATCACCACAAATTCGGTGAAGACTTTGACCATGTAGAAGAGGTATCATCATTCTCTATTAACCCAGATTGGCTTAAAGCATACGCAGACGGGAAAATGTTGGCGATCATTGGGAAAGATAATAAAATTAATAATGTAAGACATTAGATAAAAAATATGTTTTTATTGCCTACAAGATGTAAACTTGCCAGTTCTGTTTATTTATAAATTGTTAAAACAGAAGCTGAATTTTCAATGCTTTAATATAGTGCTATTATTTTTTTATCAAAGAAAACTTTATCTAAATGTGTAAGGATGTTGATGTAGCATTAAGTATTTATTCAATATTAGTTATGTAGATATTTATTTAAGCCTATATATCCATAATGCCTTAATCTTGTTTTAGTTCATCACTCAAAGAGTTCATTATAAAGTCGTTATAAGCTCTTTTAGTCCTGAATTGTTATATTTATTATCCATACTGTTAGTTTTACAGTAGAAATTGTTAGTTATCATAAAAACTTCCAGTTGTTGCCAAACACATTTCTATTTGTTGCCTAATATTTAAAATTTATGATGAATTTTGTTATATAAACTACTTCTAGTCTATGACACTTGTTAAATCGATTCTTGTTAGTAAATTATTGTTTTATGTAATTTATTTTGTTGATAGTTGAAGAAAATCGTTTTTACTATCAGATCAGAATAAGGAATAATTAATTCTAGGCAAGCGTGCGCTATTGCGTCGACCACATCATCGCATACTATGAAGTGAGAAAGTGGTCGACAAGCAAAAACATTTGTTGTAAATCTTAGGCTTCTAACTTGTTAACCTTCATAACTATCGAATAGTAAACTTTAAAACCATGTAAATAATAAGAAAATCAAAGAAGTTTTCTTGAAATTAGCTGGGTAATTGTTAGCTTGTTACAAAAGTTTTGATTGACCTCAATCGAAGTAACAATGTCAAAATCTGTTAATGGAAAACCAATAGTTTTAGTTTTCACAATACTAATTAAATAAATAATAACTTTATGATTGTTTTTATTTATTTTTATCTTTGATTCACAGTCAGGCACAGATCTGGCCTGGAAGCAGGTTTAGTATTACCGGACAGATAAATAAATTAATCTGTGCTTAACATAGCAGAGACAATGGTCTGGGTGTTTCTGCAACAACCAACTTGACTGAGCAGTTGGGTTGAAGCATATATTTTGCATTGTTAGGTTAGGTGCGCATTCTTAAATTATCCTTTTATCTCACACTATCGTTTTTAGGGTTCCGTACCCAAAGGGTAAAAAAGGGACCCTATTACCAAGACTCCGCGATCCGTCTGTCTGTCTGTCCGTCTGTCACCAGGCTGTATCTCATGAACCGTGATAGCTAGACAGTTGAAATTTTCACAGATGATGTATTACTGTTGCCACTATAACAACAAATACTCAAAACAGAATAAAATAAATATTTAAATGGGGCTCCCATACAACAAAGGTGTTTTTTGCCGTTTTTGCGATAATGGTACGGAACCCTTCGTGTGCGAGTCCGACTCGCACTTGGCCAGTTTTTTAATACTATCCTTTTAAAAAGTTACAGATTATCTTATGAAATTTGTTACGAAATAACTAAATAATTTAGAAGAGGATTAGTCCAAAGGACGCAGAAATGTTAAAATTGACCGCCTATGTACCTTTTGTGCATGAAGTCTAAATCAATACATATAATAAATCTGTAGAAAAGTAATTATTGTACATCGAAAATATTTCCAAAAAAAATAGCCAAGGTGTTATAGGATAACCAACAGAACCTAGTTCCAGCATTTTTTTATTTTTGTCTGTTGGTCTGTTTATTTGTGCACGCATCACGTGAATAAATGTGTGAAACCAATGTAGATAACATTTAAACAAAAAAAATAGTGCGTAACTTGAAGAATTACTTAGTTTTTGTTGCATCGCAATCAGTTCACGCTATCAAAAGTTAGTTGAATTTAAAGTGTTCAAGAAGTAAAATTATCACAACACACGCAATTCAGATTGATGATAGATGGCGTTGTGCATTTGAAGTCATTTTATGAATTGCGGTGTTAAGATTATCCGCGAAAGAATGATGACCCTGGAAAAATTAATTGGTAGGTAGGTGAGTAGGGTAGGCAGGAAGGTAAGTAGGGTAGGGTTGGCAGACAGATGACATGACGGGAGCGAAGCCGCGGGCACAGCTAGTAAATAATAAATTTTGAATGATAGCGTAGTTTATCAAAATAATTATACTCAGAACTCATATCATGGAAAGTGATTCATTTACCTAAATAGTAAGGCATCAGGGCAATTAACCAATGAAACAGATTCTAACGATTAACTATTTATTAAAACATTAAGATTTAATTTACAAAATGTGTTACACTATGCCTCTTAAGCACTCGCATGAGTGTGGGCTTTATTAATCATATTTAAAGCAGCTTTTCATTCCAAATGTTTCGCTGCTAAATAAATTAAAATTAACGTAAAGTTTGTGTCAAGTTTCACTAAAAGCCTGAAACATCTTAAATCATCTTAAGCGTCGTTTAATAGTCACTTAATAGTCACTCAGTCGTCTAAAATGTGTTCACTTCTTAATCAAACGCATTTCAGGCTCTTAATAAAGTAATAAATTAAAAATTAAATATCTTTAGCAGTCACCATCAGAACAGTATCACATACAAAGTGTACGAAGTATACAAAATACTAACATAGTATTCAATTACATAAGTACATTCAGTCACTTATGACATGAATAATACCTACCCACAATCTCTTGTGTAAATTAATTACAGCATTGTCAAAATAACTGAGCACCCGTAATGTCATTAGGCTCTAGTTAAGTGGCATTCGATGTCAGCGAAGGTGATAGTCGAAATGTCAAAATGTTAGGGTTGGATTACGTGATTTTTCGATATGCTTGTCAATCCCATACAATTTTGCCTTTTGACAATCGCTATCGGCACGCTTTCGTATTACAATGTCAGTTGTCTAGGGCCTAATGTCAGTCTGACGTTCGAGGCTTACGCGGTGCACCGCGCGGGTTGTCGGAAATGGAGTCGCTTAAAATTTCGGGTTCTCAGTAATTTTGACCGAGTAGTACTTATCCTTACACAAGTCGAATGCCGTTAATCTAATAATATACAACATGAGAATGTACTTATTCTGCTAGGAATGTGTCCCATCATCATTAACAACAAAACCAGCAGGCTTATTACGTATCTTTTGCAAGAGCAAAACGATAGCGATTTTTGCGCAATAATTGCTCTTTATTACAAGATTTTTAGAGTTGTTGGCGGTTTTCTTTGCAATAAGTGCATTTGATATACAGCGAGCGATTTACAAACTATTCTGTAGGACCTACCATACCTACACTGCAGGTAATTCCGATTTTTATGACATAAAGCGTTTGATCGCTATCGTTTTGCTCTTGCAAAAGATACGTAATAAGCCTGCAGGAAAGTTCGTGAGTACGTATATAGCTAGTATACTGTCTTTTACATTACATTCACGATTTGTTATTTACATAATTACAACCATTATAATCATTGGATTCACAAAGAAGCGATGCAATGTACCTATCCAAAAAAAAACAGCGATTTGTGTATCGAATTTCAAGCACGTTTTAAACGTGCGTAATATTATAACTAAAAAATATTACAATAACATTTAAACATAAAATGCTCACAAAATACAATAACAGTCATTCACCAGAAATAGGTAGAGGGACGTTCATTCGTACAGAAGAAAAATTAAAACAAATTCCATAACTTGAGGAATCTATTCAGTTTTTCTGTGAACGATTTCTGCAAATTGTTTCTCTTCCTCGGTCATGTCAGTGTCCTCCCAGCCCCACACTGGGTTCTCTGGGTGATAGTGCTCTCCATCCTCTTGACTCTCCTTAGACCACGCGTGGGTTCCGTCTCCTGTCCTGTTCACTCTCTGTCGGATCATATCGGCTGACACTGTTTTTAAATCGTAAGCCAAACCTGTGAAAAAAGAGACGGTTTTGTTTTATTTTTTTATTAAAAACCAGAACGTAATTTTAATGAGAAAGCTGAGAGGTGCATCCACCTTGTATAGGTAGGTACAGGAAGTATTCAAGCCCCAAAACTGATGAAATTCCGATAACCGGACGCAAAAGCCCGTGTATTGCCCTGTCACAATTGTGACACATAAATTACAAAAATACTCCGCAGGAAATGGATGGAATATCTACGAGCGAGATTTATGGCACCTATGAACCAACCACCTGTATCTACCTATATTTGAGTAATGGGAAAGTTTTCCTTGTTTTTACAATCCTGACGAAGCGAACATACCGTATGGAAAGGGACATTATATCAAATAAAATTGTATTTGCACTCGCGTACGATACGATAATACTAGATAATTACTCAAGTCAATAGAGATAAAGGGTTCTAGTTTAACTGGATGCAGCTGAGAACCAGCATTTACCTACATGGAGCATACAGTCTATCTACCTCCATAACCCACTTACTGGGTACTTAAAACGATACTCATTGGCATGACTGGAGTCTGATTCTACCAGTCTGATTATACGTAACGGCTATGTAAGATCTACAAATGACAGCTGGGAACGTGCTTTCCGAGGCAAAGAAGAGTTTGTAATGGTGGTCACCCATCTTCGGGTCGACTCCAGTAAAGTGTTGTTTTACCTCGAAGAACGACCCGTGCAGCTGTTATTACTAAACCATGAGTTCCTGTATTAATGTTATTTATAGTCCTTAAATTATATAAGGCCTGACTTACCATGTTTAGCGGCGAGGTCTATTAAGGCAGTTGATAAGTTTGTGCTGTAATTTCCAAGTTCAGCCGCTTTGTAGTCCCAAGGAAAGACGTGGTGGTAGTTGTGCCATCCTTCGCCGAACGCGCAGATCGCGACCGCCTTGTTGTCAGTAGCGCCTATGTTTCTGGAATAGCAATATGTTACGTTAGTACAATAGATTTTTTTTTGCTAAGAGACTATTTTCGTAAACAATTTAAGTTGCAGAAATTAAAAATACAGGCGCTCATAACTTCCATGAAACGCTATACAGGCTGTTATTGAATTCATTCAGACCCAACCCCTAATAATTGGTCCAGGGAAGAAATAAGAAGATGGTGACTCTGAAACCGTGAACAACAACAACTGTTTCTTTATTATTTTTGTAGACTTCTAAGAACATAAATGTAACAGTTACTGATTTATTATTTTATTATGTTCACATATTTTTTTTTTTATATTCTTTATTTTTTTGTTCTGACGTTCTAGAACGATTGTTTTGAAATGCATTCTTATCATCATTTATATTACATTTTTATTTCATTTGACTAAACGAGACAAACTAAAATAAATGCTGTAATTTGATTTAATATTTTGAGATTTTTAATAATCTCACTGACATTCTAGAATGATAATATTAACATTTGCACATTTTTATTAATCATTGATTGATATGACATTTTGGAATTATTATTTTGATTTGAATTTTATTATGTATTTTGTTTTGCATTTTATTATTTTGATTTGAATTGTATTATTTTGATTTATATTCTATTATTAATATTTGCATACCATTTTATACTAAGGCAAACATGAAGCTCTGTATTTTACGTTTTTTTAAGATCTCTTACATGTTGTCAATTTGTTGTGTGTAGTACTCATGTTTGAGAAAATAAGAATGATTATTATGATTATGAATAAGTTTTTAAGCTGACATGGTCACAATTATTAGAATTAATATTTGTTTCGGGATATTTACCATGTATATATACATGGTAATCTAAATATACATGGTAAATATCCCGAAACAAATATTAATTCTAATTATGATTACTAAATTAATGTTTTGGAGTTCATCCCGTGACAAAATTTGTTTAATTGATGAGTACTTTCACCCTCTGAATTATTTGTAATGAACAGATTGTAACATTTAATGACGAGCAAACTTTTAATTACCTACATAATTCAAGGGACGAATAAATGACTTAATTCAACAACACAGTTCTCTAATGAGCATTTTTCAAAAACATTTTTTTGCAGTAATGACATCAGTCACGTGAAACGTTTCAAGGCAGCAACCGATAGTATGGGAGCAGAATACGTTCGAAAATCTTTTTGTAATGCCAAGCTACCTGAAGCTAATACGATAAGCCTTCATGATTACATGTACTTATGCATTGGAAATGTTTATTTTGCAGCTTTCTATTTAGTTAGGATATAATCATCATCATCATATCAACCGAAAGACGTCCACTGCTGGACATAGGCCTCCCCCAAGCGTCGCCACATTGACCGGTCTCGTGCGTCCCGCAACCAGCGGATCCCCGCAACCTTCACCAGGTCATCGGTCCACCTAGTGGGAGGCCTTCCAACGCAACGTCTTCCGGTCCGCGGTCGCCACTCCAGAACCTTTCTGCCACACCGGCCATCCATTCTGCGAGCAATGTGACCTGCCCACTGCCACTTAAGTTTGGCAATTCGTCGGGATATGTCGGTAACCCTGGTTGTCCTCCGGATCTCTAAATTTCTACTTCGGTCACGCAAGGAAACTCCGAGCATAGCTCTCTCCATTGCCCTTTGGGTGACTTTAAGCTTACTGATGAGGCCCATTGTAAGCGACCACGTCTCAGAGCCATATGTCATCACTGGCAACACACACTGGTCATAGACTTTCGTCTTGAGACACTGTGGTAAGTTGGACGAGAAGATACCGCGCAACTTCCCGAACGCTGCCCAGCCGAGTCGGATTCGACGGTTGACCTCTTTTTCGAAGTTGGCCCTACCCAACTGGATCGCTTGTCGCAGGTAGACATAGTCGTCCACAACTTCTAGTGTAGATTCTCCGACCTTGATAGGAGTGGGTGTAACATGGGAATTCAACATCACCTTGGTTTTGTCCATGTTCATTCTAAGACCCACTCTTTCGGAAGCTCTACTGAGGTCATCGAGCATTGTACTGAGGTCCTCCATGGTCTCAGCCATAAACTCTATATCGTCGGCAAAACGAAGGTGAGTGATGTATTCGCCATTGACGTTGATGCCTAGCCCTCTCCAGTCCAGAACCTTGAAGACATCCTCCAGTGCAGCGGTAAACAGCTTCGGAGATATGACGTCTCCCTGTCTCACACCTCGCTGCAGAAGGACTGGTTCCGAGGTCTTATCCTGAAGTAGAACTGACATAGTGGCGTTTTTGTACAAACACTTCAACACTTCGATGTACCGGTAGTCAAATCGAAGGCTTTCTCGTAGTCCTCAAACGCTAAACAGAGAGGCAGGTTGTACTCTTCAGTCTTCTGTATAACCTGCCTTTACGAAATCCGGCTTGTTCGGGAGGCTGGAAATCGTCAAACCTGCGCGCGAGACGATTCGTAATGACTCTTGAAAACAGCTTGTAGACATGGCTAAGAAGTGTGATGGGCCTTAGTAGGGCTTTGTCACCCTTCTTGAAGAACAGCACCACCACACCCCTGCACCATGCCTGTGGCGTTTTCCCCTCGAGTATGACGGAATCAAACAGCTTCTGAAGGGCCTTAAGTACTGGTTTTCCACCCGCCTTCAGGAGTTCGGCCGTAATTCCGTCATCACCCGGTGCCTTGTTGTTCTTAAACTGTTTCAGAGCCATCCTCGTCTCATACAGGCTGACGTCCGGAATGTCTTCGGTGTAGTGTCGGGTCAATCTAGCTCTTGGGTCATTCGCTAGATTCGCGACGGGTTTACTGGTTGACGTGTACAGCTGCCCATAGAATCTCTCGATCTCCCTCAGAAGCTCCGGTTTGGCGGACACGATCCTGCCATCATCAGTCTTCAGTTTCGTGAGCTGGCTCTGCCCAATAGATAGATCTCTTGCAAAGACCTTGGAGCTCTTATTCCGCTCAATCGCGTCTTTAATACGCTCAGTATTATAGCGGCGGAGGTCGCTTTTCAAGGACTTTAGATCCGTCTATTTCAACGCATCGTCTGAAGACTGCAGGATCATCTCACGCCTGTCCTCCATGAGCTTGAGAGTAGGATCAGAGAGCTTTTTTTTTCTATGTGTAGAAACGGCGGGTCTTAAAAAACTTAGACCCGACCGTATGGACAGCTTCCACGAACCCATCGCTGTAATCGTCCACAGAGCTCCCTAGGCACTCGAAACGATTCTGGAGTTCGAGCTGAAAGTTCTCGGTGTTTTGGACCTGGATCTGTGATGGACGGAGCGTGGACTTCATCAGTCGAGACCTTTCAAGCTTAACATTAATGTTCAATGTGCCTCTTACCATGCGGTGATCGCTCCCGGTTTTCACCGAATTGATCATAGAGACATCATTGAACATTTGCTTCTTGGTTGACATGATGAAGTCGATCTCGTTTTTAGTTGCACCATCGGGGCTTTGCCAGGTCCACTTTCTGTGCCCTCCTTCTCCATAAAACTGGCCAGTAGGTGACCCCAGTGGTTCCGACGTCCAACTCCAAATTGAGCAAACGAACTGGGCAAACGAGACGTGGATGAGCTGCAAGTGGGGTTGCAGCTCATCCACGTATCGTTTGCCCAGTTTCGCGTTGAAGTCCCCCATGACAACGGTGAAATGAGTTTTGAAACCATGCATGGCTCTAGAGATATCCTCATACATGGTCTCTACCTCATCGTCGGGGTGTGCTGAGGTCGGGGCGTAGACCTGTATGACCTTCAGCGAATAACTTTGGGATATTCTGAGTATAAGGTACGCCACCCTGGTCGACTCACACAAGGGACTTGTGGACGATAAACCCGACACCACCCTGGGACTATCGGTCACCATCTCGGAAATAGAGCAGGTTACCGGATTTGAGGATTATCAAGTCCTCCCCCTCTCTTCGGACTTCAGATAATACTCCATCGCAACTTGCTCAATTCTTCCTCGAGTTCGGCTATCTTCTCGTCGGTCCGGAGTGTTTGCGTGTTATATGTTCCCAGGTCCAGTCGTTGGTGTTTATTGGGGTAACCGAGTCCTCTCCGGGGATTCTTCGCACCCCTTGCCCCGCCATCGCCTCGACCGCTACAGTAGCCGAGGGTAGACGGGCTGCCAGGCACTCGGCGCCGTTTTATTTGTGGACTATTCATTTTAGTTTGGTGGGGTTTGCCATAATCGCCACGCTTGGCAGGCGGGTTGGCGATCGCAGATTGTTGTTAAAGTGCCCAGAGAACGCTGCTGTCCATTCTCTGGTGTGGAGGCCACCACCTGGTGTTCAAACATGCAGAAAGAGGTCCTGAAGGAGAACCTGAGCACTCAGACAACCCAGAACAGAGCTCTCTAGCGCAGACGTACAAGCAGACCCGACCCCAGCTGAACTGGGAAGAGGGTTGGACAAAGAAGAGAAGAAGTAAGTTGTACACCTGAATTTATTGATTTATACTCTTGGTTGATAAAAAAAAAACATGTATTTATTGGTTTTTGGAAATTCTACCCCTAAGGATGTGAACAGGTGAATTTCTTGGGCTTATATATTTGAAACTTGAGAATGGGCAGCAGCGTTCTTTGAGGATATAATATTGTCATTCAATGTGGTAATGCGGCACCCTTTTGGGCACTATTGGGCACTATTGGGCACTCCTCCCATCATTGGCGCTAGGGCTATTTTCCTGGCGCCTATGATGCGATGGCCAATGAAGCCTAGTTTAACTATAAAATAGAGAGCTATGGATGTAAGAGCGACCGAAACGAGCTCAAAAAATTTCGTATCTCACCTCAGATACGTTAAATTTTCTTTTTACGTTCATCTAACTAAATTAATGTATCCTGAGGCTACTTCTACATTTGCATTCATAGGATTTACTGTGTTGACTCATGAAAAAAATATACACACACGAGGATGTATGAGCGGGCAAAGCGAGCTCGAAAACTTTTAGCAATCTGCCTCAGATAGGTAGGGATTACTTTTGACAGACAAGACGGGGCAGCAGAATAGAACAGCCTAAAGTAGTGCTTGTCTCAAAAATATGGCAGGCTGGTAGGACTGGATTGCGCCGCCTTTTGTTTTTGTTTTAACTTAGTACTTTTCAGATTTTATTATTGTTGTGGTTTCAAGAGTAACTAAATGAAATTTATTATGTAGGTGATAATAAATGTTTAGATTTTTTAGTTGTAAATTATGTATTTAATTGAAAAATTGTTTTTGAGTGGCTAAGTGTCCAGCCTAAAATTTTGAAACTATACTTGTAACCCAACATCCTGGGGTGGGCAAGGCTGACCCACCTTTTTATACCTATGTCTCCCATTGACAGCGATGCGGACGGATTTTTGATGCCCTATGAGCACTTTTTCCCTTATATTATTTTACACGTCCGAATATTCAATTATAAATATAAAACTTTCTTAATATACACTACCTAGGGTACATAGTCGCGTAGGTATAATAAATTCGATAAAGGCAATAGTAAATTTCTGTAACTGAATAAATAAATGGCTGAAACATCCGGATGTTGGTAGTTAATAGCCTCTATTACATAACGTATATCACGCGATCGTTGCTTATGTAGTACACATCAAACGTGAACTAAAATTTATGTTAGCAATTATAAATGGACTTGGGTTTTTCTTTTATTTCTTATTGTACCGTTGACATAAAAGATTAAGAATATTCAAATTTTTCAGGCAAATAGTTATTTGACAACAATGAATATTATTCATAGTAGTTTTGTGACAAATAAATGGTTCTTCTCTAAAAGTACTGATTTTTATCTTCCAACTTATCTATCTGATTCATCATCTTCCTGCCCTTGACCCATGTTACTTAAGTTTTTTCATCTTCGGCTTCGGCTTCTTACTTACTCCCGTCAACAATTACGCTAACATTCATACCCAATTAATTTCTTTAATTCTTCATACAATCCATCCACATTTTCAATACCCTTTCGCTCTCTCTCTCAATAAAAAAACCCCTTCGCCTTCTAAAAAAAATGGTTTCGGCTTCTATATAGTCTGACCTGATATAGCTGAATACTATATATTTACACGGGGCGTCTGCCTATCAGATCTCCAAAACCCAGTAACTGGGTAACCGGATACCCCTTGGAAGAATCTTGTCAGATTTTCTGGCTTATGACAACCTGTACTTGTAGCAAATGTCAAAGATCAACAATGTAATGACCAACAGCTTAATGTACTCTCTGTTCATCCATCAACATTTTATCTGATTTTGTTAAAACATAAAGTTATGGTAACAAAACGTTTTCAACATCGAACACTCTTGATTCTTGAAATCATCGCTTTCGATGTTGACTGTACCTATTACAATATTGCCTTCAAGAATTTGCAGAATGAATTGTCTATTTCTTATGTCTGTTTTTTTTTGTTTGTTGCTATATTTAGGTAATTTTTCGTTGTCACGTTTTGATAACTCTACGTATTGAGGGCATGAAAGTTTACTTAAAATAAGTAAACTAAATTCCTTTTATGACTAGTAAATATATAAGTCTAACTAATAGATAAATTAGTAAGACTTTTGTTTCCAAAATGATCTCTACATTCAGAACTCAAACATACTACTTATGAAATTTATCCTAAATAAAGCACCACTTCTCGAACCATACGTTTTAACTTCTGCCATTAATAACAAAATACACACAATAACAATAACAAAGTAACAAACTAATATTTCGTTCAATATACGTAAGTTAACCGAGCCGTAACCGGGTCAAGAATCCACATTTTTTTAATCAAACTTTCACCAAATGTTCGTACAACTAGATGATTAAAAAGTGAAATGATTCATCACTTACTTGTCGTAGGGCCTATTGCCCCAGATGTGGGCCGCAGAGTTGACGAGCCAGGTGAAGTGAAGCGCCACTGTGTATCTGGTAATGGACGCCACGTACCACGAGATCCAGGCGTTCTCGCCCCAGAAGTAGACGGGGATCCAGGCGGGGATTATGAAGCAGAGGATTGGCATCACCACGAGATATGTTCTGGAAAGAGATGGTCAACATTTTTAGGAAGTCGTCATAAATGGTCATAAATGTTCTGGAAAGGATAGGTAAACAATTCAATATTTAAAAGATAGCATTTAAAGTTGTGACTAATTGACATCGCCATGAGATTATTCTGAAAAGAGATTGTCAATATTTTAAAACGGCGTCGTTAAGCTATGCATGTAGACTGACATGAAATTTGTACATTTTGGTTGGAAACCAAAGAAAGTTCCATAACGATAGACCAATATAGAAACAAAATAAACCTAGAGATCACATCCAATACTTACAATCTACATCTCCCGAGGAGACATATTCAAATAGAACCCAACTATGTTTATTCAAAATTAAAAGTTAACTATCTTTAAACTAGGTGAAGTCAATATAAAACATGTTTAAACGTGGCGAATCTATAGAACTTAGTTCTAGAAACATCTGTCGCTCAATTTGTTTTCAATTATGAGAATCTGTCTATAAAGCGACTCCTCGTGTTTCTCGGGTTCCTTGGAACACGTACAGTGGAAGTAGTTAATATAAATTTATATTATTTATTGTGAATTGGAAAAGTTTCTGTGAATCCATTTCCAATAAGAGTCTCTGTAATGTCTATACTTTCAATTTCTGAAAATATCAATACAAACAAAGCGTTTTGTTTGAGGGTGGAATTAATTCCTTGGAATCCCAATCACGGAGACAGGAGTCTGAAAAATTAAAATGGAGTCGGCATAAAAGACATTAATTACACTACATATATTTATTATTGCCTTGCTGTCAAAGCGACTACTTTCAAACTGTTGATATTAAAGGGCTTAAGTTTGTATGGACGGTCAAGCATTCTGCTGGAAAAAGTCCAATTCAAGTTCCACAGTCTAGTTGTAAAAACTGCTAAACAATATCTTTAGAATTCAACTCAATTTTAACGTTTCAGATTGCAAACTACATTCTTTTCAAGAAGTAGGCAAGTAGGTCTAAGGCACTATGGACATTCAATTATAGAATTCGCATGATGAGAGGAAGCCACAGCTGGGTTGAGGAGTCTAGTAATCAGGATTTATAAATAAGTTATGTCAAAAACGTTTCAACACCCCTTTGAGTAGAATTTAATTTTGTCTTCAGTAACATTAACACAGGCTGTAATGGAAAGTTATGATCAAAATACTGATCCGTCCATGTTCATTTACTTGGACACGAGCAGTTTTTTGAAGAAAGTTTATGGCCATGCCCAAAAAAAAATAGATTTACATACCATACAAAGTTGTTGTTAGCTGACCAATATTTGTATGGGAGTTTTTATTTTGTGTTTTCCTCGGCGACAGTTGTATGTACAGTTAACATCTTTGACTGTAGAAACAATGTAAGAGTGGGTATGTCTATGCAGAACAGCGGTTGATACAATGGATTTTGTTCACTTGTTTCCAGGAAAACTAATCCTGAGACATAGACAAGGAATTTACAGCCTCTAGGGTACTTAAATAGATAAAAAAAGATGTGATGAACTTTTATTGTTCTTTTGGCGTAATTTCGGCGAAATTAAATTTAGTTTTGGTGCATGTTTTGGGGTAGTGTTTATTATAAGTTGTGCCCCGCTTGTGGAAGTTCGACAGGTGTTTTCGTTGGATGAATAATTAACATTTGAATATCTTATTATTTATCTATGACTGTGAGACTTCTTGCTTAATTTCTATTTTGAAATAAATAGAAACTAAGCAAGAAGTCTCACTAGCGACCCAACCTGGCTTCGCACGAGTAGTAGAGCATATTATGTCTACATGTTTTTAGGGTTCCGTAGTCAACAAGGAAGGGTTTATAGTGATTCACAGCGTATAACATTACAAAAAATTTATTTACAATAAACAATTTAAAAATATACTACCAATATACACCGTGAAATTTAAGTGGTTGTTTTCCCGCGGCAGAACGACTTGCCTTAAGGAGTACTTTCGAAGCATAGAGTTAAAGTAAAAAAATAATGATGTTTTTGTTTTAAAATAATTAAAAAAAAAAAACATAAACTCGAAAAAGTGAGTAACAATAGTAACTAGTAGGTACTAGGTACTACGGTGAATAATACGGTGGTGACGCGAGTAGTACCTAGTACCTACAAGTTACTATTGTTACTCACTTTTTCGAGTTGATGAATATTTTTCAAATTATTTAAAAATAAAAACATCGTTATTTTTTTACTTTAACTCTATGCTTCGAAAGTACTCCTAAAGGCAAGTCGTTCTGCCGCGGGAAAACAACCACTTAAATTTCACGGTGTATACACAAAAGAAAAATGAAAATTCACTATGTAATTCGTTTTACCAACGCAGTTGCAACCTTCCAATAACCACCAAAAAGAAAACAAATACATAACTCCTCTCCAGTCATCACCAGTTATAAGAACAGAGACAAAAACTGGCGACTTCCTTACGAGTAAACATTTTTTCGGAATATTTGTTCCGATTTTCTGAACATTACTTAATTACAACTAAAATTAATAAAGTAAAACAACTATCAAATTCATATCCTGTTTCTGTTTTTAAAAAAAGAGTATGCACGATTTTTATTGTTTTCATAAAATAAAGGTCCTTATCTTCGTTTGAACGATGTAAGTATGCGAGGAAGCTAATGTAATTTACATACCAGCATTAATAATTCGAACTAACAAGGTAGAGGTAAAAAATAAACTATTGTATAGCTTTTTATACCATTTATTCATTTTGAACAATTATTGGAACTAAACGTTTACAGACATCAACCTCAAAAATTAAGAAAGTCACCAATCTTAAGACTCAGTCAGAATAATATTTCCGTTGATGTTGAAACTTGTCCCTTATATTAAATCTGAATTGGAACAGTTTTCATCAGTAACGGAGTTTTCTTTGTCATCGTAAGATTTATTTTCTTTCGGAGAATTATAATAAATTATGAGCAAATTGTCAGAAATATAGAAAAAGGATTTACCATGAAATTGTCGTACTATAAATATGTACCTATTACTTCAATTTATGTTCAAAGGTCCTTCTCTACCTATAAATGGCTTTTAAGTGCAAAAAGAAATCGTGTTAAGATAGATAATATGGAGAAACTGCTCATAATTTATTTTTCAACACACTTGCTCATAAAGTGGCTCTAATTTCACCGCAATTAGGCACATAATGATACTTGTTATCAAACTGTGACTTTTTCATTGCTATTATTCACAAGTGAGTTATAGAGTTTTTTTTTTAATTTATTGGTTGAGTTGCTTTGTTCTTAAAAAAGTTTCGATACAAAAAAGATCGTGCTCAATAGTACAAATAAATTAATGTACCAATTGCTTGCTCATTTCATGCAACTTCGTATTTAAATAGATAATTTCAACTTTTACCTGCTTAATAAATAAAACTTTCACTCAAATATAAATGTTATTTGCTTTGTTATTAAGAAAAATTGAAATTCCCTATTTTGTACGTGGCTAAAACACTATCCACGAAAAGCCAAAAAAAAAGAAATCTCATCCTTTTAGTATATGGCCGATCGCCATTGTTAAATGCGCGCGCATAGGAAAACTGATTAATTTTGCCCGCCATTGTGAAAAATTTTCACAACTCATTTTCACTGTTAACAATGTTTTTTTAGTATTATTTTCTTCACAAGTGTGTTGAAAAACGTCGTATGATACACGTGTGTATTAATGATATCCGTCCTCGGCTCTCTTAAGACCCTCACCTAACGACCCTCCGGTCTTAATGGCACCTCAGCGGTAATCACTAACATTACGCACTTGTACCATAATGTACTATTAACTCGCAGCGTTATCAATGAAAGGTCCCAGGCGGCCAATTTATTTCATCAATTCTGACATCTGTTTATATTATATTGTAATTTTGCCTATTATTCATTCATCCTCTGTGTAAATTAGAAGTTTTATTGAATTATTATGTGAGATTATTTTTGTGAATCTTGTGCACGTCTGTTATTTACATAAATACCAGTATAAAACCTCATGCAATTTAATAAATCCCTGTTTGTGTTGTTGATGTGCTTTAAATAAACAAAATAAATAAATTTACAAATAACCCTTAACAAAGTATACATCTAAACTTTCCTCACGAATCACTCTGTCTATTGGTGAAATCCGCATGAAAATCCGGTCAGCAGTTTTTGAGCGGAGGACTTTATTTTATAATATGTAGTGATAGTGATTACTAAATAGTGTTAGTAATAGTAGTAGTGATAAAGACATTCTAAAATAGTGATCGACTTTTAGGGTAAAACCAGGATAGTTGTCCCAAGTGTATAGTTACCGTGAATGTAATTACTCTAGTTTCGCGAATGAATCGCATGCTATTATATAATCGCAAAATGCGATCAAAGTTTTGCCGGATAGATGTCCCATTTCTTGGCGCCACATCTATCCTAAATGTAATTTACATGGTCAGTTGTGACTCATCACAGTACTTCGGCACGGTTTCTTTGTATGGGACAAAGAAACCGTGCCGAAGTACTGTACTGATTATTTTTTGTACATCGATCGCGGTCGGTTCCGTTCCACAGATATAGATGGTGGTCTATCTATTGCCGTGGAATGGAACCGAACGCGATCGATTTACAAAAAATAATCGGTATAATCAGATAAAAAACGCTAGTTACGTCGGCACGGTTTCTTTGTATGGGATGAGGCATCTGTATGCTAGTATTATATTATCTGTGACATGGTTTAGGCAACTATCCCCTATGTGGGATAGATGTCCCGAAATAGGACCGAGGTCCGAAAAAATCGCTGATACTCAGGCAAAATTAAAGTTAATGTTTTTTACTTTTCATAAATTGTTAGATCAAAAACCAAAGTACCGGCCAGTTTTACAAACAAAAAAAATGTTCTGAGATATATATAAAGTGATTTCAAAAAGTGTAGCAACTATCCGGCTTTTATCCTACACCTGTTTAATGTTAATTCTATATATTCTACATTATTGGTTTAAACATGTCGTGTTTGAACAATAACTGAATAGAACGCGTATATTTAATTTTAAGCGTTTATCTGCTGCTGCTGGGGAGTTTGTTGCGCCACTTCTTCTTCCCAGCAAAAGCACTAGGAAGTGGTGAAGGGCGGTCGTTTTTGGGGGACTGTCTTATGTAATTTTGACGTTCGGAAAGTGCTGATTCTCAGCCTAGTTTGAATAAATGACTTTTGAATTTTGAATTGAATTTTGAATTTATCATCCTTTGCTTCTCGGGAAAAGACAGACAATTTTTATTAAGAAAAAATAACATTATTTTGTAGCTACTTTTCAATATTCCTAATGGAAATAAATATTCATTCTTCTTAGAACTTGAAACCTTTTTTTAGCGAAAAAAGGTTTCAAGTGGGCTGTCAATCACAATTTATTCTAGAATTATACGGCTTTTCAAAACTGAAAACAAATGCCTTGATCTTTCTTATAATATTCTTTGAAGTTTAGACGTTTCCACGGAGTCACGGAGTAATTATATTTATGAGAAAAGTGAGAGTTGAGTGGATAATATTAGGACAAATGATGGACAGATCGAGTGGGAGGCCGAAAAGAGGATAGGCTGCAGGAGCTCTGGGTGTTTCCAGGCTATATTGGTGAAATATTGAAGGGTAGTTCATAGATTTACTCTCCACCGTAAAAGCATGGATACTTCAGTGAGAGCTTAGTAAGAGTGGCGAATTTACATCACTTTCGATTGAAATAGCTTCTACTCCTGGACATAAGACTCGCCCGAGCGTCACCACATCGACCAGTATTTGTTTGTTGCATCCAGTGAACCCGTATGGCCATTAGTCAACCTTGCTAGAGACCTTTCAATACGAGGTCGCCGCTTCAAAACCTTTCGGCTCAATCAGCCATGCGTTCTGCGAGCAATATATAGCAATGTGTGGTTTTAGATACCGTACTGTAATAACAAACGTACGAACTTACCTCTTTTGGAACATAACGATCGGATCCTTCTCCAGATCAGACATGTCGACGGTGGCGCCCTTCTCGAAGACATCCTTGTGCTTGCGCACCATCAGCCAGCCGATGTGGGAGAAGAAGAAGCCGCGCTTCGCGTTATGAGGGTCTGCGTCTGTCTCCGTGAACTTGTGGTGGACCCTGTAGGAGGAAAGATTTCATAAGTCAAGTAATTCGCCTTGGTTTCTTGTAGGAAGTGGAAGAATTAAGCAAAACTACTGCTTTAGACTTCTTAATCCTGGTTTTTGTATTAAGAATTTGAAGTTAAGTGCGTGTCAATCTTTATGCATGTACAGTTCTCGCCTAACTTCTTGGCCGCCCTGAAGTTGGCTGTAATAGCTGCGCAGTAGTAAATCTCATTCAAAAACAGCACCGTTTCGTGCCTTGCGCATCTGAAAGCCAATTTCGGGGTGGCCCAGAAGTTTGGCGGGAACTATAAGTAGAGAATGACAAGTTCTCAATTTTCAATTCTAAAGTCAGAACCGAACACAACAGCCAACGGATTGAGACACTTTTACATGTATGAAAGATGAATAAAAAAATTAACGTAACTCTTCAAGGAGCGATTGTGAGCCACTCCCGGTTGGCATAACTTAGTTGCCTATAATAAAACCCATAAAACTCAATGTTTCTCTTTCTTTAAATTCAAAAAAGGTTGATTGTTTATATAGGACTCGCACATCAGGGTTTCCAAACACAAAGTTAGGGACTAAAATCAAGCATTCATTTGTTTTCCAGGTTTTATGACATCGCAGACCCTTGGTTTCAATTAAATTATTTTATTTGAACCCACAATTTGAACCTTAAATGTCTTCATACTAATTTCACAATTAAAATTTAGATTCTTGAAAACTCCAGTTATATTTCGGTTAAGTTCAAGACTAGTCGGGGAAGCCCGAGAAGACACACATGCGTGTGTGAAACCATACAAAACGTTACTTATAAAGTGGTGCAAACCATCGATCACCGTAGAGATACAAAATACTATCGACATATCCGGCATGGTTGCTGTTACATCACTAGTCATATTTATAGATACCGTCTGTGTATGAGCAAGCATTTAGTGACCGTTGGTGAACCGATCATGTTTACTGTTGTCAAATAAGTATCAATATAAACTATTGATATTTAAAGTAAATCTAATGCTCGCCTAATTTTCATAACGCAGGGGGGAACCAAAGTTCAGTGGCAAAAAAAGCATATTGGTGCTAATAAATGAACTTTAATGAAAAGTCACGATTTTTGTGGTAAGCCGTCATAATATTTATCTTTCAGGCGTTTGGCGATAGCACCTTATTATTTTCTGAAGGTGTTACTATGTTCTTTGGAACTAATATTGTCAATGTCATTTACCTTATTTTGCACATTGCAAAAATTACTTTGGTGTCAGAGGTAAATAAGGAAAAAGATCTTGACGACTCTTTTGTTAATATACGAATCATTATCTATCAAATTAATAGATAAAAATCGATGGGTGGAGCAGTGGTGGCCCAGTGGTATCGGCCGCGATTTACGAGTTATAGGTCGTGGGTTCGAGCCCAGGCAGGCGCTTTACTTTGTGTACATTATTTCATCACCACTGCTCTCAAAACGGTGAAAGAAAACATCGTGAGGAAACCGACATGTCCTAGAACCAAAAATTCGAAGACATGTGACATCCACCAACCCGCACTGGGCCCGCGTGGTGGATTACGGCCCATTCCCTCTCACAGAGAGGAGGCCTGTGTTCCAGCAGTGGGAACATTAATAGGCTGGTGATGTGATGTGAATCGATGGGTAATAAGCTTTTTCCCAGGGCTCCGCTACCTTAATTTATCTCACAAGACCATGAAGACAAACAGCGACAGCTTTCTATTAGTGAAAATAATGTTCGTTATCTGGTTAAGTAACTTTTGAACACTACCTTTCACTAACATATGAACATACAATTTCACCTTATAAAATATATGTAGTTTAGATTTAGATTTCATACTCATTAATGTGACTCTATTATGTTACGGGTGAACAGGGAGCGAAATTGCAAATTGCAACATCTAAACGATTTTAAACCAACGATAAAATGTATCGCTACTGACCTGTGATCCCGCACCCATTCATAGATGTGGTTCTGAAAGGCCATCGTCTGCATGAAGGCTAGGAACAGCCTCAGAGGCCACCGTGCCTTGTAGGAGCGATGCGCCCACAGTCTATGGGCACCTGCCGTCACGCCCATGCCTGACATGATCGCGAAGCTTACACCTGGAAGAAGTAACAAATATAGAATATTAATTTCGAATGGGGATACATTTCAGCCTCAGAATATTGCGTCTTAGGATAGGATAGATGAACCCCCTTTTCCGCACTAAGATTCCATTTGGTCTGTTGTGCGTGCAGGCCTCCTCTCTGTGAGAAAGAATGGGCCATAACAGTGGTGTTGAAATAATTTACACAAAGTAAAGCGCCTGTTAAAGAGCAGTGGTGGCCCAGTGATATCGGCCGCGACTTACAAGTTGCAGGTCGTGGGTTCGAGCCCAGGTAGGCGCTTTACTTTGTGTAAATTATTTCATCACCACTGCTCTCAAAACGGTGAAGAAAAACATCGTGAGGAAACCGGCATGTCCTAGAACCAAAAATTCGAAGACATGTGACATCCACCAACACGTACTGAACCCGCGTGGTGGATGACGGCCCATTCCCTCTCACAGAGAGGAGGCCTGTGTCCCAGCAGTGGGAACATTAATAGGCTGATGATGATGTGAAAGCGCCTGCCAGGGTTCTAACCCACGACCTACAACCTGTAAGTCGCGGGCGTTATAATGGGCCACCAATGCTCAATATTGCATTTGCCCAGCCAGAAACGAAAGCGGCTCTAAGGAGTATCATGCGTATAGCGCGTAAACGTGTAGCGTTGGGATATATAAGTGTAATTTTATCAGTAAAATCGATGATCAAAAAACCAAAAGTGTAACAAATGTAACAATTAGTGCTATAAAAATGTCATTCATGGAATCAATCGCTTACAGTTTTTTGTCAGATTCACACTTAGTCTAGAGCTTCTTACTGGAAAATATGAGACGACTAGCTTCTGCCAGCGGCTTCGCCCTCGTGGATGTCGAAAATTATCCCAAGGGAACATATCCCCGGGATAAAGAGTATCCTATGTGCTATTCCAGACTAAAGACTATAGAGATAGATCTCTATGCCAATTCCATCCCGATCCGTCCAGCCGTTTGAGCGTGAAGAAGTAACAAACATACAAACACACTCATAAACTGTCGCCTTTATAATATTGGTGTGATGTGATATACTACTACGGTGGTAAAAAAATACTAGTTCTTGTAAAGAATAGAACGTGAAACATGAAGTTATGTTTAATTGTTTATGTCCTGTACTTAGCATAAATGACTGACTATGCAGACGTAGAATAGATTAGAATAGAATAGGATAGGATAGAATAGGACAGGTTAGGACAGGATAGGATAGGACAGGATAGGATAGGACAGGATAGGATAGGATACGATAGGATAGGATAGGATAAGATAGGATAGGATAGGATAGGACAGAATACGATAGGATAGAATAGATTAGAAACGAATAGAATAGAATATACTTTGTTGTTCAACAAAAAAAGAAATTACACATATCTTACCTTACCTTACTCTGCACTTGTGACGTAGAGCGAAGGAGGCGTAATGACTACAGTGTCTCCATGTGGCAATGTTAATTAGACAGTCATAGCATTTATTTTTAATTAGAATTGTTGGTAGTTAGGATAGGTTAGTTCTCTATGATTACTTTGTTATTGTTATTATCGTGTTTTCACACCTTCTGCCTCTATTACATACGATTGAACATAACTGGCTGGCTGGGTACACCTCTGCCTAAGCTTTAGAGGAATACTGACGTGATGTTATTTTATCTCGTTTCCATCAGAACTTTCTCAGTAGTATAGCAAATCCAGCATCTGTATTTGTATTTGTAACCACCAATAGCAAAACGGTTAGAGTTCTCGCCAAACTTCTTGGCCGCACTGAAGTCGGCTTTACGATACGCAAGTCACGGCGCGGTGCAGTTTTTGTATGAGATTTGCTACTACGCAGCCATTGTAGCCAACTTTAGGGCGGCCAAGAAGATTAGCGAGAACTATACCTACTTGCCATTTAACAAAAGTATCTGTCGAAATGTACGTAACGAAAGTGTCGCCATGGCGATTAGAAAAATAAATAATTAAAATAAAACACGCTTTAAAAGAAAACCAAACTAAAAAGTAGAAAATAATTTTCAATAAATTTAAATTATAAGCTGAAAACTAATACAAGCGTGTTAACAAAAATGTTTGACAATGCTATGTACTATCGAAATGCCACTCCCTTCAATTTTTGCATTTCGAACATTTATAACACTGATAGAATGGTGCAATAGATAGGCTGTACTAAAAGTATCGGGCATGGAATATTTCCACTGTTTCTGTCATATTAAAATCTTTTTAATTGAAAACTCCTTGGTTTTAAAAATCGAATACCATTTATTTATTTAAAAAAAGATTCTCGGTCTTGTCACAAGGTTTTGTCAAACTTGTTTAGTCGTTGAGAAAATGGAATTGACTAGAGAAAATTCAAGAGCGATGATTTATTATGACTTTCGAAGTGGTTTAACACAAAAACAGTGTGTTGACCGGATGATTTCTGCATTTGGTGATGAAGCCCTATCCAAAACCACAATTTATCGCTGGTTTGCTGAATTTCAACGAGGACGTGTCAAGCTCAGTGATGATCCCCGTCAAGGTCGTCCAAAAACTGCAGTCACCCAAGAAAACGTTGATGCTGTGCGTAAGCTGATTGAGGAAGATCGACATGTGACATACCGCGAAATTCAGGCAACTTTAGGCATTGGCATGAGTCAAATACAAATAATCTTGCATGAACAATTGGGTGTAAAAAAGATGTTTTCCCGATGGATACCGCATTCGCTCTGTGAAGAGCAAAAAGCGGCTCGCGTTACTTGGTGCGTCAGAACTCTCGAAATATTCCACGCAGGATCCTCAAATGCTGTATACAACATCGTATCAGGTGACGAATTCTGGATATACGCGTACGAACCCGAAACAAAAAAACCAGTCACGAGTTTGGGTGTTCGAAAATGAGTTAAATCCAACAAAAATTGTTCGTTCACGGAGTGTTGCAAAAAATATGGTGAGCACTTTTGTCTCCAAAACCGGCCATGTTGCGATTATTTCTCTTGAGGGACAATTGACCTTGATTCCCGAAATTTTCAGTGCCGCCCTCGATAGTATTCTATATATATACCCCTGCATAAGCCTTCGGAGAAATGGGGTTTGAAAGATTTCAGTCAACTGAAAATTAACAAACTAATAAACAAGCTATTCAAAGTACGAATAAGTAAGTAAGAAAGCCTTTTGGGTAGAATTCCTATGAAATGTTATCGGGTTCGAAATGCCATGAATGAAATAACTTGAATGTCGCAGGATCGTGCACGTCACAGTGAACAAGCGGTCCTCATTTAGGCGGGCTATTTTGAAATGCCCTTTATTGTGGTGTAGAGCAAAATTTCCTTAACTATTTGTTTACTGGAGAGAGAGCATTGGGGGCCCAGTGCTAACGGCCGCGACTTACAAGTTGTAGGTCGTTGGTTCGAACCTTGACTGTTTGTTTCATAGATATAATTTATCTTTCTATGGTTTGTTTTCTGAAGAGAGAGCATTGGGGATCCAGTGGTAACGGCCGTGACTTACAAGTTGTAGGTCGTTGGTTCGAACCCAGGCAGGCGCTTCGAGTCTAATGTCGTGTGAATGGGAGTCTAAGTCCGGAAAAGGGGGTCCATCTATCCATCC
This sequence comes from Orthosia incerta, assembly GCA_948252205.1. Classification (NCBI taxonomy): domain Eukaryota; kingdom Metazoa; phylum Arthropoda; class Insecta; order Lepidoptera; family Noctuidae; genus Orthosia; species Orthosia incerta. Next base: position 20,206,306 of record OX411753.1, on the reverse strand, counting down.
CTTTACTGGAGACTTAAACTAGATACAAAATAGACTAAATTGTGATTTTTAATTTCGTAGACTAAACTGACAGCTGCCAATGACATTTTTAATATTGCAAGGGCGGAGCATAGTTTTATGGGTAAGGCTCAATCATAAGTGATTAATCGAATTGATATGTGACTAGACTCATCGATTTAATTTTACTAATTGATCCTTTTCTGAATTAGAGAAATTCATCTTTTTGTTGCCAATTTACTTGTCAACATTCACGTAGGTACTGTCGCTGCGGCGGACTTGTCACTACTAGGGGGGTGACCATAAGCTCTGAGAGCGGTATCAATTTGAGATCGAATAAGGGACAGATGTATATGACTTGTATACATCTGTTACTTACTCGATCTCAAATTGATACCGCTCTAAGAGCTTATGGTCACCCCCTATGTCTATAGAGGCGGCAGGGTGACACTGCCACGCAGCAGTGCTGCCGCTGAATTGCTGCCGCGGCATTGCTGTGGAGCTTGAAATGTATTCTCATATAAACCAATAAAGAATATATGGGGACCATTAGTGCTGCAGCAGCACTGCTGCGTGCTGCCGAGATCGGAATCATACCTTTAAGGTATGATTACGAACTCCGCTACACTTCCTATAGATATGACACTGCCGCGCACCAGTTCGCAGCAGTGCTGCATTGCTGCGGAGCTCGGAATGTAATCTCATATAAACCTATAGAGAATATAGAGGGACTAGTAATACCACGGCAGCAATGCAGAGGCAGCATTGCTCTGCGGCTGTGTCGCCCCGCCGCCGCGACATACCAGTAGTGACGAGTCCGCCGCAGCAATAGTACCTACGCGAGTGAATGTTGACAAGTAAATTGGCAAGGAAAAGATGAATTTCTCTGATTCAGAAGAGGATCAATTAATAAAATTAAATTCAATCTTGTAAATTCAAAGCAACTGAATGAATACACAACAGCGCAACACCACGAACAGCGCAACACTGCCGTCTTACTCGGAATCAGCGCGGCATGCAGCACTGCTGCGCAGCACCACAGTTTCAGTACTGCTGCGTTCTGCCGAGATCGGAATCATATCTTAATTCTTCGGGGAAATACAGGCATTTATCAAGTATAAAGAGAAGGAACTTACCGAATAAAACTGTCCACAATTTGACTTTTCCGGTGAACATCAAGTAGAATCCATACAACGCTGCTGCGTGTAAGTACACAAACGCCAGCACGTTTCTCCATACCACTTGCCATCTGCAATTAACATGATTGCCATAAGTAAAACAGTTACTGTTTTAATTGCCAGTAATAATTAGATAAGTCGTTACTAATACTAGTCGGTGTTATTTGCAAATACAATCAACTAATTGTTTTGTATTACCGTTGTGAGGGTTTCCCTCTACGTTTTATTGAGAACTCTCGTTTACGAGTACCTAATGTTGGTACTTTTCTTTTTATCTGAACTGAAATGCTTTAATTAGTTTATCATAATATTTTTGTTCCGAATAAGTGCCTATCTAAACTAATATTATAATTAGGAAATATTTGTTATTAAGTTTGTTCGTAATGTCTAGCATTTACCCAACTATGTTGGGGTCGGCTTCCAGTCTAGCCGGATTGAGCTGAGTACTAGTGTTTTACATGGAGCGACTACCTATCTGACCTCCACAACCCAGTAACTGGGTAATACGACACCAATTTGCAAGACTGGCGTCAGATTTCCAGAAGAATATTGAACAGACATACAGAGGACAAATGATACTGCCACAACATGAATGCCAAAAACACACACTCACTATTCATGTTGACCAGATTCAATAAAAGACCGTGCCTTAAATATTTAGTTTTCTACACCACAAAGTAAGCAGCGGCGAATAAACACCACTTAAAAACTCTTGTGACTAAAACAAAACATTAAATAAAATACAGTTAAAAAGACTAAGTATACTCGTATAACAGTTAAAGCGACTATTTCCACTATCGATTGTCTGAAAGATTAAAAGCGAATTCATACAGAAAATACCTATTAAGTAATAAATCTTTTTCAATCAAGCTTTTTGAACTGTAATGTACTAAATGTAATATCATTTGTAAAAACACACCCAATGAGCCCAAACACTATGTTACAATCTTGTCTGGTTGAGGAGCTCCATCATGAGACCAGCCCCATAGTACATACAGCAGCAGAGAATCCTCACCCCTAGAAATGTGTCAAAAGTGACATCTATGGGCAGGAGGATATACTACGATGTTTACGTGCGCCGCGTGCGCGCCATCTCTGTGATTTCAATGAAACTGCTAAGATATTCTAACTAGAAATAAAAAAAAACTGACGGCGCTCATGCAAGCGACCGCTAGGTAATATCCATCGCTTCCTACCTATTCATATTTTTAAACTTGCAAATGTGTTTAACAAACATTATACTTTTATACAGATTTCTAAAAACTCACAACAGAATGCTAAAAATTTTATAAAATCTTTAGGCCGAAGCAAGATTTTCGAATCTGAACCATATAACTCACGAGTCAAGATATTATACCGCTGCGCCAATATGACACTTATCATAGCTGTGAAATTCGTCGATATGTTTATAAATCATCCATCACATTATTCGTGTCGGCCGTGACGTTTATAAAATATTACAAAAATTAGATTATGAAGAAGATTGACGGTAAGCTTTTATTTTTGTTAAATAAAACATGACATAGCATCATAACATAATTACTCGTCTACTTGTGTTGTTCGATAACGACTTATAATTACAATAACATGATTTCTCGAATGAGTAACTTTTTAAAAGTGAAAATAATTGTCCTTTTGGAACTAAGTCAAAGTTTAAAGAGTATTGCTCGAGAATTAAATGTCGACGTAAGTGTAACCTAAACTATAATCAATTTAAATTTTAATATTTTGCCATTAGAAATCTAACTTTTTAATTTACTTCTTTATAGTGAAACACAGTTCGTTTATGGGTGCGACGGTATCAAACGTAAGAACGGAAATTGGTGAAGTAAAGTGTAACAGCCAAGGGCCACGCCCGATTGATTACACAAATCAATCCAGCCGCGACATCGTGCTATTGTGAATAGCCAAACCACGGATTCTTTTACAACCACCCGATCTGGTACTATAAGACATGGCATTTTGCTTACCACTGTCCGAAGACATTTACATGCAACTGGGATCTATAATTATAAACCCGCCAAAAAAAAAACTAACCGAAGCGCATCGTCAAGCCAGGATAAGATTTGTGTTATGATTCCTGACCCGACCACGACATGGAACGGAGATTTTACTATGGCACAAAATGGTTATTTTAATTGTGTTTTATTGTGCCACTTTTCCCAGGAATTTGTGCCTTGTACTTTTTGAGTAATAAGAGTACGATTGTGGTCGGGCTGGGGATCACGGTTCCTGTCCCGACCACAACCAGATCTAATAAATAAATAAATAGTGGCAAGTTACTGATTAAGCCAAAAATATGTGTCAATATTGTGCCTGTGGCACACACAACGCATTAAGTCAAGTAGTCACACTCTATGTATAATTTAGTCAGCAATTAAACATTTGAATTCTGTTAGTTATGATTTAACTGAACTGTTGCTGGTTACAGAGTAAGAAAAAAAAATGGAGTTTGTTTTTTCAGCTTTCTTATCATTATATTTATTGAATTTTTACATATAAGAAAATTAAATGACATTAATAGTATGGTACATACTATTTCAATGTTTCCAAAGCTACATAAGTACGCTAAGTTTCAGCTTAATCGGCTAGCAGTAAGTGCTTGGAAAATGGATTTCTAGTTATCCATTAAAGCAAGGTAATAATAATAAATAAAGCTTGCAATTATCATTTTGTCGGGTCGTTCGCAGAATCAATTTTTGTTACTGGCATTTGCCACTCTTTATTATTTCTTAATTTAATTAATTTCGTAGACTATACTGACAGCTGCCAATTACCTTAATTTTTAAAAAGTTGCAGGTGCGGAGTATAGTGTTGAAGGTAAGGCTCAATCATAAGTGATTCCTCGAATCGAAGTAACCTGATCAATTTGATTTTACTATTTGGTGTAAATAAATGTTTTATGATATTAAACGTAATATATTTGAATATAACAGTAATAATACACATAATACATAAACTATTATCTTCTTTCGATCACCCAGAATATAACACTGTTTTTAAGTAACGATAAAGTGGCAATCCCCCAAATTTCAGTTAAGTCTACAAAATTAAAAATTAAAATATAGTGGCCTCGTACAATTTCATAAAATTCGCAAAATTCCAAAATAGCACAGACTACTTAGAGATACTACGTATCCTACTAGTTAGCTACGAAGGCATAAAACAGATTTATTTTGATAAAAATGGTTGTCAAACGGGCTTGACCGCAATTTTTTTTATTTTTCATTTAGTTACGAAGGCATAAAACAGTTTTATTTTGCAAAAAATGTCAGTCAAACGAGCTTGACCGTTTTTCTTTTATTTTTCAGTTAGTTACGAAGGCATAAAACAGTTTAATTTTGAAAAAAATGTCTTCGTTACTCGTTATTCTTTTATTTTTTAGGGTTCCGTACTCAGAGGGTTAAAACGGGACCCTATTACTAAGTCTCTACGATCAGTCTGTCTGTCTGTCCGTCTGTCACCAGGCTGTATCTCATGAATCGTGATAGCTAGACAGTAGAAATTTTCACAGATGATGTATTTCTGTTGCCGCTATAACAACATAATAAATAAATATTTAAGTGGGGCTCCCCTACAACAAACGTGTTTTTTTTGCAGTTTTTTGCTGTAATGGTACGGAACCCTTCGTGCGCGAGTCCGACTCGCACTTGGCCGGTTTTTCTTATAGTTTAGGCTCCATAGTAAGCGATCGCCACTATTCATACGTGTAAGTCTGGCCGCGAAACAGACTTCGCGCCGGTATTCTGTTCAGTAACGTCATTGTTCTTCAAGCCGCTAGGATTTGCCACCGACTGCAAAAAGTCTCACAATATGAGACAATCTTTAACAATGTTATAAGTTACAATCTCTCAGGAGATGAATGTAGGTACTCATAAATGAGCTATTTTAACTACGGAATCAAGGGAAAATAAGGTACTGCTAAGTATGTTTGAAATTCGGGTCTCGACAAAATGAAGGAAATACCTAGTTGATATTTTTTCGCGAATGCAGGGGTGGTTCGACTGTAAAAGTACTACAACTGTTCATATTCAAGAGGTCTATCACCTCTGTTTGTCTTTTTCCTCCTGTATCGTCCAACGCCTTGTCTGGAGGTGTGGGCTTAGTATAATTATCCTACCTACTTTTTGGGAGGTACACGGCTCACACACGAGTGTCGTTTTCACAAATTTTCTTGGGACTACTATTTTAATACCCCTTTGAAGCGATATCAGTCGAAAATCGTAATGAGCTCACAAAATGGAGGCGATTCATAATGAGAAATGGGAATCGACTTAACAACGAGTGCCCAAAGCTGCAATAACTTTTCAATGGCAAAAATATATAAATATGTGTAATATGTGTAATATGCTGCAACCTTAAAACCTTGGATGCACAAAGAAAATTTATGTTCAACATAATTTTCAAAACAGTTGACGAGCGTGTTTGAAAATACAAAATTTTAATAGTCCTTTATAGGAATTTAGAAACATCCACAAGAACCTAATAATAATAAAGTGGGCATCAAAAGTATATAATAACAATGTGAAAATACTAACTTTCGATCTCAATTATAATAATGAATAAAACCAAACTTTAATTACTTTGTTTTTCGCCTTGTTACGGAAAAAACTGTTTTCTTAAGCTAAAGCTAGTTGAAAACTTCTATGAAACATTTTTATTTAACATATTTTACGCAAAATAAATATAAATCTAAAAATTCTTTTGGTTTGTTAAAAAATTAGTAGTATTTCAGTAGAAAGCTTTTTGGCCAAATATGCATGAAACCTAAATGACACTAAATATCTGGATCAGGAGAAATATTTCATTTCGCAAAAACATGAAATGTATCTGGTAAGTATTATGAATACTCCCGATAAATATTCCAAGTCCTTTTCAACAAATGCATTTTATTACGCATTCAAATAATACCAATGTATATCCGCAATGTTTCGTTCAGAATATTTATTAAATTATTATGCAAATAGGTACATAAAATCCAAAAAGTATGTAGGTTTTCTGTACGAACATACAGGATGTGTAAACTGAAAGGGGCCTGGCACAAGCAACTGAAGGAACACGGGTGGGTTTTAGTCACTAAAAGTCTGACACGCCCTTCCGCTTCACCCAGAGCGAGAGAAGTCATTGAATGATTTACCATCACAAAAAATAAATATAGGATCCTTTTCGTGTAACTACGTCCATTTAGTGTCATCATTTCTAGACTATAGAGTCCGTGCCACCAAAGAAGTCCAGCAGACGTGGTGCGATGAATATAATGTGAGTAAGTGTACCAAATCATTATGATCTACTAACTCAAAATCTGACCTAGTTGGAAAATGTCCTAACTGGAAAATGACGTACATGAAATCTGACCTATTTGGAATCTGACGTCCATTGCCGCTTTCCTCGTAATTCGTTTTCCAACTTACTCGTAATCTCTGTTTTTGTTCTTCACCGGTTCAGCATATCTGATGTCGTCATCTTGCAGCTTGCTGGTAAGCATCGTGTTGGCGAGGAGCAGCGGGGCGCTAGACATCGCAGCCATTCCTCCTCGCTGCCTGCAGAAGAAATATATAGCGTTATTACTTTGAATTTGAAGATAAGACAAACTGTACAATTAAAAGGTAAATCGGTAAAGATTAGGGCAGAGTCTACATACAGAACATCACACTAGGTGCAATTAACTGGGCACAAGTCTATTGTCACTTTCAACCAAAAACTAGAACCAGAACCTAACGCAGATAGTAAAGGTCTTTTGAAGCTGTAAACTAGGTTTTACACTATCGATATCTATCCTAAAAATATCTAGAGACACGCTGTCAGGGTTTTTGAGCAAGTATATTTAGGGCGACAAGTTGATAGTTGAGTAGGTGCGGTTTTCTCTGAAAACGCCGAGAATATATCAGAAAAGTTTCAAAATGAAGAGCCCTGCACGTTAAGTATCATTTTTGGTATTCTGAAATTGGACCAAACCCTGACCAAAGGGCTCCTAAAACATTTCAAAAGTATTTTAGGTATTATTTTTAGCCCTAAATATGCTTGCTCAAATCTCTGTCTGCGCCTCCAATTCCAAATCATCATTAGGTACAGTGCAGTTTTGCAACCTAGCTTGATTGTTGCGTCTAAAAGAAACCTTATTGTCAAAAAATCTTATATATTACCTAATAATAAAGCACTGTTCTTAGCAAATGGTTCTATATTTTATTTATCTGGTTAGAATACTAATGTTAAATAACATATCAAGCACAAAATTGTGCTAATTAGATTATTCGCAGTCAACGCCAAGGTGTTATTAACCTAACTCATGAATATATTTTATTTTAATAAATACAGCTACATAGGTGTTAATATACTTTTGGTCTTACAAAGTACACTTGAATAATAATAATATTTCCAGCCTGACCCACTGCAGGGCAAAGGCCTCTTCTCATATAGAGAAGGCACGGGCATTCATCACCGTGCTTGCTCAATGCGGGTTTGCGATTTCAAACTTAGGAATATTAGTTATAGGTCCAAATTACCTCACAATGTTTGCCTTTACCAAAATATTCTTAGAAAGTACTTATAAATTGGATAAGTCACTTTGGTTCTTGCACGGATTTAAACTCAGGGTCTCAAGCATGGGAGGCGAGGGCTTAATATAGCCACTAGGCCACCACGACAAGAGGTGATGGAATTATTTTTAAATTATTGTGGTCAAGTAATTCAGGAATGGTCGTCATTTTGCACCATGATTTATGAGAGCGTTTATAGAGAGTTCGACGAAGCCGTTAGAAGATTATGAAGTGGTCCATCGCATTATCGTGTAAGTGTTTATAGAAAGTGGCGTTATTTTTTATTGAACATCTCATTATTGAGATTGCGTCGCAGAAATCGAACGCCGCCAGTAGGTTAATCATTCCTCATGACTTCGTAAAATGTCCTCCTTTTTCGTCCCGGACGATTAGTAGGTAAATGTTGAATGTTGAATAACAAAACATGAGGATCCAAAAAAAATCTAGTGCACTACAGTCAAACGGGATGAATAGTAACGCAGGCGTGACTAGAAACAAAACCTTGAAGGGTTTTTCACGTTATTTAAAAATTTATTGCAGCATTGTTTGTTGTTGCGTTGTTGTTGTATTATTGTTGTATTGATTGTAGTAGGTACTCCATTAAATAAAATAATTATTTGTTAAAAACGATGCTTTGTTTGAAACCAATAAAGTGGTATTACAGTTAAAATGCCCTTCAAAGTTTTGTTTCTATTCACCCTTGCGTTCCTGTTCACCCCGATCGACGGTACGCCTTAATGAAATTTACCGTTTGGTTGGAATTGTGATTATGTAGGGTTATGATGTTCATAGCATACACAATTCAATTAATTGAAAATGTTGGATTAGTATATATTTATATTAGCTTTCGCTCCCGTGGCCCGCAGGACTCGTTATTTTTTCGGGATAAAAAGTATTCTATGACTCTCTTGTATAATGTAGCTATCTACTGGTGAATTGAAGATGAGTTATCGAAATCGGCTCAGTCCAGAGATTACTTCCCACAAACAAACTTAACCTCTTTATAATATCAGTATAGATGAAACATTGTTGTCACATTGCATCGGTTTTACGTTGTAGCATCGCGCGACTGACTGCTTTTTTTGAGTAGCTAGCATTCAAAGCGTGAGCTCCTGTACTGGGCTTAACTTTCAGAATCATTAAAATATCTTAAGGTTTGAAAACTCTACTAAATACTTTGCTTTTGCCCTATAGGTTACCTTGATGGCACACACACACACACTTCGGTACTTCGGTCCTGCAAAGCTTGAGGTCCAGAAGGGATCGATTTTCAAAATAGGAACCTTCTGTTTTTAAAATCTGCCATATTACCTAATATATTTTCCCCTATCTTAGATATCGAAATAGTATAGGGAGAAAACCAATGCCCCTCTGCCTTGCACTCAAGACGGTACATAAGCTATTATGTTAGTCATTTCCCTTGTGAAAAGGACTAGTTGTACAAGCGCACGATCAGTTTAATTTTAAACGAGCCGACCTTGGCATAGGTCGGGAAATCGCAACGTTAGCCTTGCCAGGTCGTTATTATGTTTAAGTATTCGGCGCGAAATAATATTAAATACACACGATTATATAATGGAAAGATGGATGGATTGTACGAGGAAATATTAGAAATAAATGGCAATGATAAGAAACGTGAAGATTGACAGGACTGGATGGAAGAAGACAACGTGTTGCACCTATCGATATAATCATGAAGCAAGGATGTCGAGACACTATTATTTATAAGATCATGGAGGTGCGACAAATTTCTTAGTTTTTTTTTTTAAATGGTTGTCAAACGAACAATTTATTTAAAATGGTTATCATGTCTGTCTAAGAGTCTTAAAACAATGTCTACTTTCACGTAATAAGTGACAAAAGTGTTACTCATAGACATAATTAGTGCATTCTTCACGCTTTTTGGAGAGAAAAATTAACGTTTGGTGACGTTAAAGTACAAGCACAATATCCACGTGTTTTCGTAATAGTTAGTTATGTCTCCTGCTTATGACAACGGGCTTATGACATAACACCCGTATGTATCAATGAATCAACGTAGAAACAGCTGCTGTTCTAGTGTGGGTGATCACTGTTCATCAATTGAAACGTACTGATAATTTTGAGAAAATGTTATAAACATCTAAGCTTGCATTTGAAATACTTTAGTAAGTTATCATCCTGTGGTAAAAACCTTTCGATAGTAGTAGTATTACGCTTTAACACTAATGTGGCGATGGGCAGGGCACCTAGAAATATACAAAGACAAAAGATGGACACTAACTAACTAGAAAATACAAGATGGGAAGGACAAATTGGTACAAGAAGCAGAGGACGTCCAAAAAACAATTGTATTAACGAAATAATAGCCATAGCAGGAAAATAATGGCAAATAAAATCTAGGCATAGAGAGACTTGAGTAAACTAAAAAAAAACTGGAGACCTTCACCAAGAATGGGGTTCCAGCATCAGATATCTCAGGAATAGTATGTAACATTCTAGATTATAAGTAAAATATGTAAATTTTTGAAGGTGTTGGAAATAAATGGGTTTATTGTTATTATAGTATAGAAAAGATGTAAAAATTTTCGTTCGTGCATATGATTGTTAAAGATAATAGAATTAATTTATCCGTTTACGAATATTCCATAAGATAAAGTTACACTATTGCAGTGTAATAGGCTACTACATTTTATGGCGAAAAATTGCACGGTTATACATAGTGTGAAAAGGGAAAAGTTAGAATTTGCTATGTGGAAATACCTAGTACCTACCTCAACATTTTTCAATTAAAATGCAAAAGCAATAAACTCTACGAGCATGTACAAATGGATAAATGCAGTCCACTCAGTCTGTGCCCTTTTGTTCAACAGGTATTCGTGGGCTTTGATTCTAACTGGTTTCAGACGTAAAAGAGCGGAGAAAATAATGAAAATGCCATTCAATTTCATACTGAATACCTAATTGTGATGAATATTAATGATGAATATTAAAACATGAAATGTAGGTGTGCTAGGAGCACTATCTCCCCGTGATAGTGCAGTATGCATGAGCATTTCGCCACGCAAAAAAAAAAAGGTGTGCTAGGACCACTTCTGCCTAATTCTTCAGAGATTAAAGGCATGACGTAATGTTTTTTAGGGTTCCGTACCCTATTACTAAGACTCCGCGGTCCGTTAGTCTGTTTGTCTGTCTGTCCGTCTGTCACCAGGCTGTATCTCATGAACCGTGATAGCTAGGCAGTTGAAATTTTCACAGATGATGTATTTCTGTAACCAATATAACAAAAAATACTAAAAACAGAATAAAATAAATATTTAAGTGTGGCTCCCATACAACAAATGTGTTTTTTTTGCCGTTTTTTGCGATACTGATACGGAACCCTTCTTGCGCGAGTCCGACTCGCAGTTGGCTGGTTTTTTACTGACTCACTATAACCTTTTTTTATGGTAATCATATTTGTTCATTTGCGAAGGCGTTTTTTCAACATCTATACTAATAAAGGGTGTCTCAGAATGTTTTTCGTTTTTTATAAATATAAGAAAGACACTAGAATTAGTTCAAACTCGGTTTATTTACTGTTAAATTAAAGAGCAGTTTTTCAATTTTGTTTATTAAAATCGATGTTTAGTGAATTCGCACCCTCTACTTCCTGACACTCAATTATAATTAAAACCTTCAATCACAAAAAAGTTAGGGACCGACAATTTCTTGACGTGATATGGCAGCCTAAATAGCCCAGATTAAACGCTTGCTGATATTCTCCTATACTAACTAGGCTAAATGAGTGCAGGCATTGGAGGGTGCGAATTTACTAAACATCGATTTTAATAAACAAAATTGAAAAACTGCTCTTTAATTTAACAGTAAATAAACCGAGTTTGAACTAATTCTAGTGTGTTTTTTTTTTAATTATCAAAAACGAAAAACATTCTGAGACATTCTTTAATATAAAGCAGAGTTTGTTTGTTTGTAGGGTAGGTAGGGTAGGTAGATAGATAGACAGTTGACGGGAGCGAAGCCGCGGGATCAGCTAATATATAAAATTATATAATACTACGTCTGTGTTCCCCAAAGGGCACGGCAGAGGTTTACCTGTAGTAGGCAGATACACCAAAATTTTGCTAGTTATGTTTAAGTTATTCGCATGTTAATGGAGGCGAGCCTTTAACCGGCCACTCCGAGCCATTTCTAAGGAATAACGCGATAACATATTGGCCGACCCCGGCATCAAACCTAGGAACTCATGAAGTCAGCAGTAGCGTTTGCAACCAATACACCAAAGAGGCACTATAAACAATAGTATATTGATAATTAGTGATTAACGATTACTTTGACAAGGTTCTCCCACGTTCCACATACATATTACAATGTCATCAGTAGAAGTGGTTTCTTCACTAGAAAGACCAGTATTCTTCTTTTTTAACCGACTTTCGAAAAAGGAGGAGGTTCTATGTTCGACTTCTTGTATGTTTTTTTATGTATGTTCACCGATATCTCCGTCAATTGTGGACCGATTTTAAAAATTCTTGAAAGAGTATGTTCCGAAATTGGTCCCATTTTCATTTGGTGAAGATCTGATGAAGAACTTCGAAGATATACTACATAACTCTTCAATAAATAACGGCAAATCTCTCGGGACTGCTGCAATCTCATGTCTGTTTATTGTTTATACCATTTCATAACATAACATCACGCCAGTACGCTCTTAAGGGGTAAGCAGATCTCTCATTTGATTGATTTTTTTCAAGTTTCATGATATTCGAGTAATCTATTATGGCGTTATAGGAAACTTACTAAACAACTTGCCTATTATGTAGGTACAACTAAAAAGTGAAAAATAAAAAACTTTTTTACAAAAAAATACTACCGACTTCCAAATAAGAAAACTACAAAGAGAAAAATAACTTTATTTTTGGAAGTCGGTGTCCGTAACGCAAAAAAATGGTACCTACGAAAGACACCGACTTCCAAAAATAAAGTTATTTTTCACTTTGTAGTTTTCTTATTTGGAATTCGGTAGTATTTTTGTAAAATAGTTTTTTATATATCCTCACTTCATCAGCCTATTAATGTTCTCACTACTGGGACACAGGCCTCCTCTCTATGAGAGGGGATGAACCGAAATCCACCACGCGGGCCCAGTTCGGGTTGGTGGACATGTCTTCGAATTTTTGGTTCTAGGACATGCCGGTTTCCTCACGATGTTTTCCTTCACCGTTTTTGAGAGCAGTGGTGATGAAATAATTTACACAAAGTAAAGCGCCTGCCTGGGTTCGAACCCACGAACTACAACTTGTAAGTCGCAGCCGATACCACTGGGCCACCACTGCTCCCTTTTTATATTCGTATATGAATTTATCATCACATTGGGCATCTATCACCCTCAGGCTAGGTGAAGTGACGATCTTCACAAGTTGGCTGTAGAAGCTGGACGAGAGTCGTCGAGAATCGATATAAATGGCGTACGATTGGAGAGGCATATGTATGTATGTCTAGCAGTGGACTGCTAGGCTGATGATGAGATAATAATATATTAAAATATTTGTGATTCTGTGATTACAGACCCTCTTGGAAAATCTGGTTATTAATGTTCCTCGTCGCTGTTTATTCATTCAATATATTATTTCAAAGGTTTCGTCGACGTAGTCAATGCAGCATTATTTAAATATTTATTTGAAGAAAAAAGATTCACCTATTCATTTTCTTTTTAAAAATAACAATAAAATATATCTTTTTTCGGAGGAGGAAAATTCGGGAAACCTTTTCGAGTTTCCATTTACGGTTTGTGTTTATTCACGGAAAAATCCCAAAGGCGTTTTTTTGTTCTGTGGATGTTACAAAGATTTTACATTTTAAAAAATCAACCTGCCTGAAATAGCGTGAAAATGGCGTGAGTATTTTATTAACAAGTAAAATGCCGCCATGATACATGATATCTGGCGAAAATATTCCGATTCAAACAGTAAAAACCCCATAACTTTTGAACGGCTGAACCGATTTCCATCAAGCATAGCTAAGAATACTTTCGATAAAGTCATGTTTCAAACAAAAAAAACGAAATGAAAATTGGTTCATCCGTTCCTAATCGTGGCATCATAGCTCCACAGACAGATACACTTAAACAAAAAACACACAGGTACACACGTAAAACTTGTAACACCGCTGTTTTTCCATCGGGGCTTAAAAAGGCTAAAACTTAAACTTATACACGAAAAATGAAGAGAATATTTCAAGACCGTGCTTTGAAGGAAACTTCTGCAATAGGACGACATCAATACTTCTGTTGTTAGGTATTATAAATGCATGTAGCTGCAATCAAATAAAATCTTCGAACGAGCTGACTTGAATCACGTGCGCCAGTCTATGTAGGTAGGCATGTGCTCATTAATATTATCGACAATGATCAAAAATATCCTATCCCTGGTTTTTAGCCTGAAGTATGTCAAACATTGGCATTTTTTTTTTGTAATAAAAACTTTTTAACAAAAAATCACACCGACTTCGTAGGTAGATAGGTACCTCCAATTAACATGATAATCATTTAAAGCTATTAAATAAATAATATAAAGAAAATAAATAAATAATATAAAATATATATATATATAATACTAAACTTGACTTGGCGCTCCTTGTTGTACTCCTCATCGTTGCCACTGTGGCGAAGTTGTCAACAGCCTCGGTCACCACGGTCTTTCATGCAGCCGAAGTGCGGGTCGCATAGCTCGGCACGGAAACTTAAACGACATCATCCGACGTGCTCTCGTCACCGTCGGCGTTCCAGCCGTATTAGAACCACATGGCCTGGCACGCGACGATGGCAAAAGACCTGACGGGTTGTCTTTGTTTCCATGGAAGATGGGTAGGCCTTTAGTGTGGGACGCTACTTGTGTCGATACTCTTGCGCCATCTCATCTTCCTAGCTCGTCGAGCTGTGCTGGCGCTGCCGCTGCGGCTGCAGAGAACCTCAAGCGGCGGAAATATAATAATCTCATCAGTAGTTATATTTTCGAGCCGTTTGGGGTTGAAACTCTTGGTCCGTGGGGTCCGAGTGCTCACGCTTTGTTTAAAGATCTCTCCAAACGCCTAGTTGACACTTCGCGGGACCCAAGGGCTGGCTTTTACCTTGGCCAGAGATTAAGCATTGCCATACAACGTGGCAATGCTGCCAGCCTTTTGGGTACATTACCAGTGGACAACGATGTGGAGGAGTTTTTTGACGCCATATTTTAGTTAAGTATATTTTTAGGTTTAGGTAGTGAGTAGTTTTTGGTTTAAATGTATATATTTGTAGTCTTAGTTAATTAAGTATTTTATACACGGTATTTTGTCAAATAATTAAATAAAAGATATTTAGAAGCTAAAAAAAAAAAAAAAAAAAAAATATAATACTAAATAAATAATATAAAGAATGATTATAAAAGATTTTCTAAAATTAGTCAAATAGCCTATTTCGAAAACTTGGCATAAGCTGATTAATTTAATAATAACTAGGGTGTTTGATCGAATCAGAAATGTAGAGATCCGCAAGAGAACCAGGGTGCCCGACATAGCCCAAAGAATTGCCAAACTTAAGTGGCAGTGGGTAGGGCACATTGCTCGCAGAACGGATGGCCGATGGGGCAGAAAGGTTCTGGAGTGGCGACCGCGAACCGGTAGACATTGCGTTGGAACGCTTCCCACCAGGTGGACCGATGACCTGATAAAAGTTGTGGAGATCCGCTGGTTGCGAGACGCGTGGGACCGGTCAATGTGGCAACGCATGGGGGAGGCCTATGTCCAGCAGTGGACGTCTTTCGGCTGATATGATGATGATGATGATGAGGGTGTTTCAAATACTCTGACTATCATAATATCTGTTCTAGTAATTATTCACACGTTGGTAAGTAGGTACATTGAAGACATCACTCAATTTCATCTCTTGTCTTGTTAACATAATGACAAGCATCCAACCATGACTGATAGGACGAAGTGGTCTATTGTGTTATCTATCTATGATGCACGAGAGTGAACATGCAATTAAGATACTATCTACTACACGCTAGTACTAAATACATCTAGACATCAAATCTCGATACATGAACTAACTACAACATTGATCAAAATTATGATTGGTGTCACTTTTGAAAGGCGCCTCTCAAATAACGGAACTAGCTACAACTAACATTACGATTCTTTCTAAAATTAATGTTATTTATTTAGGAAGATAAATAGGTACACGGTATCACATCATCAGCCTATTAATGTTCCCACTGCTGGGACACAGGCCTCCTCTCTGTGAGAGGGAATGGGCCGTAATCCACCACGCGGGCCCAGTGCGGGTTGGTGGATGTCACATGTCTTCGAATTTTTGGCTCTAGGACATGCCGGTTTCCTCACGATGTTTTCCTTCACCGTTTTGAGAGCAGTGGTGATGAAATAATTTACACAAAGTAAAGCGCCTACCTGGGCTCGAACCCACGACCTACAACTTGTAAGTCGCGGCCGATACCACTGGGCCACCACTGCTCTTTACACGGTACACGGTATAAAATGTTTAATTACAAATTATTGCATAAATAAGCACATAAATAAAAAAACGACTAACTAACTAAGCCTAAAAATGTACAAATCTTTAATATGTCGTCAAAAACTTAATTTCTTCGGTTAACCTTAGAAAAAGCAGTATCTAAACTACTCCCCAATCTTCTTGCTCCGCTCTGAAGTTGGCTATCAATGGCTGCGCAGAAGTAAATCTCATACAAAAATCGCAGTACGCCTTGCGCATTGGAAAGCTTATGTTTAGCCCGGCCAATAGGATTGTGGAGTAGTGTACTTCAAATTGTGATAAGTATAGTATCGGCAGGAGGAAATAAAAAGAAAAAGTTTATTGCACATCATAAGTATCCTGAAGGTATGAAATTAAAATACGATTACGGTTTCCGAAAATGACTCATGGTTCAGTATTATTACGTACCTTTTAAGATATTATTAAAAAGATTTCTCAAAAAATATTTCCGTCTTACTGTATGTAATATTCGTACATAATTATTAATTAAGTACTAAGTATCGTCATATAATTGCCATTGTGTTAACTTACGCATAGTAATAATGATGAAACAGGACAATAACTTTCGTGAGAAGATACCTAAATAACAGCACGTTGACTTAACGTTTTTGTCTCGCTAATTCCTTTGCCATTAACCTTCTAGAAAGATGGATGTTTATTCTCTAACAGTAAACGCTATTCGAAAGTTATATCATTGAGAAAATGAAGGAAAGGTGACAAGAGCGTACTTTCACAACCGACGTATAGCAAGTGGCTCTTGAGCGGTGCATTATGACATGTGTCAAGCTCTGCGCGTTCGTTGCTTGTTGACTAATTGCTCAATAACTGGCCAACTGGGGCTCTGGGCATGCGATTTCTGCCCAATCAAAATGAGGCCTGAAATTACTGTAGCTTTTTTTTGTATGTGGCATAATTATAAAGGTTGGTCAAGTATCTCAATGACAAATGTCCTCATTTTTAACACGCTTTTATTAGCTTGGTATGTATCTATGTAAGTAGGTATGTATCAATGTAACGGAATCTTTGAACGTGATTTTCACCCACTTCAAAACGTCGGATTGATTTGAAACTTTGCACACCTATCAAGGACCGATGACAATGCAATAATTTAGTCAAAGTCAAAGTACTTTTGAAAGTCAAACAAAAATTAAAATTTACAAGTAATAAAAGTTGATTCTACCGTGCGCGTTTAAATTGTTTGTCCCATTAGCCTTACCAAGATCGTCAGGATTAGCGGCTTTTTAGTTCAATTTACCATTAAAGCGTGTTTTTTAGTTTTTAGAACTACAATTTATTTTTCAATTATGTCGCTATGTTCTGTTTTTTTTAGATCAATACGCGAATACCTATGATGTAGGTAAAGGTAAAATTAACTACGTGAAACATTTAATTTTGCAGTAGATTGCGAGTCTCCAAGATCTACATTATTTATTATTGTATTACTTGCGCTTCGGTTTACTCGATATTTAACCGGAAAATCCTCCAAGAATTTAAACTGCAAAACGGATGTTTATCTTTTTCATCTCCTTAAGGCCGCTGCCAACATCCGTTTCCCATTTTAAGGTTTCCAAAACCTTATCTTGACATGCTTTACAACATTTGCCTCAAGGCTATGTCCTATTTGCAAAAAAACAATCCTTTTTTTTAAGTTTAATGAACAATAAACTCAAACGGAATTTTCCATTCAAGGAAAATTAAATGAAAACACGATAAATTAGCAATTTTCTTTGTAAATAGTAGTAATTAGGATTGCAACAGCTGACGGAGGCAAACGGGTTCGAAAGATGCATTCTTGCAATCTTTGGACTCGATATACTAAATTACTAACCGTGCGAAGGGTAAAGTGACAGTATTTGAAGCTATTTAGCATAAAAATAAACTTAGTCCAGTAGAAATCGAGATTAACCTTTTAGTTCGCTAAAGGAAATAATATTGCAGTTTTTTATGTTTCCTTATTTATAGTTTTATAATAGTCAAAATAGTTTTATTTTTTCTTATTTGGTGTTTATTTATAGTCAACTCAAAATGGTATTAGAATTAAACAAAAAATTGCCTTATAATAAACTTTTCAAAACTTTGATAAAGCCTATGAACACAGACTTCATCGACATGTGAATGTGGAGGCAAAAGCTGCAAGATAACACGGAAATAGTGCGTAGGCTAAAGAGTACTACTGAACCATTTGATTTAGTGTAGTGTATAAATAGTAAACAAATAATAGCAACAATACTGTGATATATATTTAACACTAAACTAAGTGTTTTTAACGTATCAGACTCTGTACTGCCGAATTGTATAAAAGTGCAAATTGACACTATTCTTAGTCATAAAATAATACAATATAATAAATAAG
Source organism: Orthosia incerta (assembly GCA_948252205.1). Lineage (NCBI taxonomy): Eukaryota > Metazoa > Arthropoda > Insecta > Lepidoptera > Noctuidae > Orthosia > Orthosia incerta. The sequence continues at coordinate 20,187,715 of OX411753.1, read as the reverse complement.
TGAGATTTAATTTGCTTATTAGTTTTAGGCTAGATTGTAATCTTTAATTAAGAACTTTAGCTTTTATTAATATAGAAAAAAAGTACCTAAAAAATGTGGCGATATCCTATTTTTTTTGCAAAAAATACAGAAAATCTGCGTCTCTTCTCTAACTGCTGAAAATCGTCACTCCGTTTCTGCTTATAAGTATCTCCAGATGCTCCGATATTTTGTCCACCATAGTTTAGTGCTTGGGTGTCTAGGTCTATTACCCTCTGTTTTTCTAATCCGTCTTAGAATTTCTAGTTCGCTGTTTCCCTTGTTGGTAATTACAGAGCCAAGATACTGAAACTGGTTGACGGTTTCATATCCTGCGCTGAATGACTTCGAGACAATCAATGACTAGGAGCTTGGTCTTGCTTTTGTTCATCGCGAGACCCATTGCCTAACTAATAGCTTTCAACCGACGCAGTAACTCCACCATTTTAGCTTCTGAGGTTTTTTATATCGACTATAAGCTCGCGTTTGACCACTATCTCACAGGCTCTAGACAAGTGCCTTTCGATGTCAGCGAAGGCAATAGTCGAAATGTCAAAATGTTAGGATTTGATCATTTGTTTTTGTGATATCGCTTGTTAATCCCATACAATTTTGTCTTTTTGACATTCGCTTTCGATGATAGAATGTCGCTTATCTAAGGCCTCTATTCACTCTTGACTTAAAGACCCCTAGGTTGTAGCAAACAGGAAACACAGACTCCGGCAGGGAATTCCACTCCTTAGCTGTACGCATAATGAAAGTTGTAAAGAAAGTTTAATTTTATTTTTATTATCTATAGGCTCGCGTTTGACTACTATCTCGCCTAATGGTAAGCGATAATATGGTCTACGGTGAAGCACGCTTACCTAGAAGTAACCTATTCACTCTTGACTTAAAGACCCCAAGCTTGTAGCTATCAGGGAACAAAGACTCCGGAGTTTGAGAGGAAGTAGTGTAACGAAGATTTGATATTATAACCCCATCCACCTTGAAGCCTCTGTTTGCGAGCGCTTAAATTGGCGCATAATGTACTCGCCATTTATGTTATAAAGAATTGGCGAGATCACACATCCTACTCCCTTGGGAAAGCTCCCTTTAATAAAACAGGCTTGCTTCTAAAGGTATTTACCGTGAAAGGTATCTGTGCAGTAGAATCTTGCTGGCATGTATCGTTTTGTAATTATTACAGTTACGTACTGAATCCTTTTTATGACGAGAAAATATGGAGGACTGTACCGAGTGGCATGGCGGTTATCCATTCGGAATTACAGAAATGAAAGTGGTGTAACCAGTTTAAACGGTGTAACCAGTTTACAAAAGATTATATAAGTGATTACACCTTTCGATCGTAAGCTTTTTAGTGCTTCCACTATAATTCGATCCTGATCTGGTGGAGTTTTGTTTATTTTCAGTTTAATGATCCAGTCTGCTACTTCGGATATCTCTATTAGTGTATGCATTTCTTCGTATAATTGGTTCGGAATCACTCACAATTTCAGCTGGTTGGATTGATAGATTCAAATGATCTTGATAAAGCTCCTAAAATACACTCTCCACCTATCTGCGAGTTTCAGTGTTCGGTACCATTTTGGCTTAATATGACGCAAGCAAAATTTAAGGAAAACCACAACAAAGCAGAATAAATATGTCAATCGCCAATAATAATAAACTTTTTAACAAAAAAATCCACCGACTTAAATAAAAAGCGTAAAATAACTTTCTTTTCCCATGTCTTTGGTACCTATTGTTTACCATTTTTTGACACCGACTTCGGAAAATAAAGTTATTTCACGCTTTGCAGTGTTTTGTTTTGGAAGTCGGTTTGATTTTTATGTTAAAAATTTATTTATTTATCTCTTTTTAGTTTTGATAGGTACCTCCAAATACCACGAAAATAATTTAAACGCGACTAGGATCCATTGTTATATTTCGGAGTTCCAGTGCCTATCTCCCGGCTTCATCATCAGATCAGTTCGATGTTACCATTTTCATCAGTACCAATATTTATAAGTATTTGCTTCATTATAGTCGGTTTGCTATTAGATATATCTTATACCCGTGACATACTAAGCATTAAGGAGTCCCAGTGGCTATCTGTGCTCTTCTTCATCAGTTCCATTTCAACAAATGACACTTTCTGAGTTTAAATGATTGCATTGTTGATAAAAATATCAAAAACGCTATAAGTGTATATAATATTTCTAAAGTTTCCTCAATTTCTCAGGGATGTCATCATCAGATCCTGGTTTCCTTATCATGGTATCACCCTTGGGATATCTCCTTTCCAACAAAAAGAGAATCATCAAAATCGGTTCATAAATGACCAAGTTATCCGCGAACACACATAAAAATAAATATATAGGGTCGAATTGACAAACCTTCTCCTTTTTTAAAGTCGATATTAATACCAAAATAAGGTTTTTTTCGATAAAAATACCAAACAAAAGACAATCAAACCCTAATTAAATACACCCATAGTGTTAGTACGTAATTGTAAACAGTCGGAAACGTTTGCATATCATAGTTGGTAAAACTGCAGTGTCATTCTGAAATGAAATAAAGTACAAGCGGTACTTTACATACAAGAGAGCAGTGTTGTTTCTGAACGATATACAATGCTGGTAAACTACAACATTACATTTCACATACTTATAAATTGAATATTTATTTATTTAGACTTCATGCACAAAGGTACAAAGGCGGAATATTTGTGGGTCAAATGAGACAATATTTATTAGGAATGTTTACTAGCATAATGCGCATAAACTAAATTCATATGCTCAAAATCGAAATTTATTTACCTTGCATCCGTGCATGACCAGTGTCCTCGGTGCCATCTTGATAGAAAGAGTAAGAAAATATTTGTGCAAATGTACACCTTTAGTTTTTGCTAAGAATTGATGTAAGTATAAACAACTAAGAACATATATATCATTAGCAGAAAATGAACAATATTTTATTGTTTACTATTTCATCTTTGAAAAAGCAAGGAAGGTATATTGTTTGTCGAAAAACGCATAGTTAACGCAAAAAAGTTACATACTTTTCGAGCAAAAATTTAAAAAAGTTCCAAAATTTCGCGGTTATTGCGTGATGCGCAGCGAGCATAAGTCCAGTTGTAAATTTGAATTCACACTACCGTAACATATTAATAAATCAGAACGAGTTATTGTTTGCTTTGCGATTTTTGTCTAATTTTGTGTCGATTTCTACTGGGCTAACTTGTTTTTCGTATAACATTTGACTCAGCACCTACTTAAATGCATCTTGCAGTGGCATCAAGTTCTCGATACATCGATAATTAAATGTCAATTTATGAATACCAGCTAACGGCAACGTTCAATTTAGACTATGATCGCTAAACCTACTTTCTTGCGGTTCGACTCGTACTAAAACATTTTGTGCATATTCAGATGACATATAGAACCGACACATAGTCACGATGTCTTTGTCTAAACACTCCCATCTGCAAATTCCAAAGCGCATACAATAGATTTCGCAAAGGAAAGTTTTACGAACGTCAGTGAGAGAAAGAAGTAAACACTTCTAAAGTCAACCAAAACGGTACATGACATACAGCCGCTGGCAAAATATCGAGAGATCACACATCGTAATTTCTTCACAAAGCTTTGCTAACTTTTACTGGCACTCCAAGAAAAGTAAATAATGGGAACGAAACTTGTTGCGCGCTTGACCTCGAGTGGGCCTGAGTTTAACCAAGTACAGTGAATGAGATTGCGTCGGGATCACCGGACACTTTCACCGGCGCGGATGCATGACGCGATGTACTTGCGGAACCGGTGGAGAGTGACCACGTGCACGGTGACAGCCGGCGAATCAAGCCTTCGAGAGCTTACGTAGCGCTAAAGGTCATGTCTCGTGAAAACTTGAAATTTTAATGAGAGGTATTCGAATGGAAAAATATCTTCTGCCGATAAGAGGATAATCATGTTGATCTCTGTAAAGGAATGCATGCAGAAGATGAATTGATGGAAAATAACCTTGCTAGTCTAGGTTAAATGTCTACTTACCTACTTCTTTCATGATATATGTGAGCTAGAAGATTAGTTACTTTCAAAATCTACTTATTTGACATAAGAAAAAAAACCGATATCAGAATTTAAGATCGGATATCATGTCCCTGAATCTCATCACCTTGCTCGGAAAAGTGTTGAGATTTCGATAGACGATCATTTGTGCTTAGGTATATATTAGTTTTTTTCCAGCTGTGAAGCTTTAAAGATATTTTTAAGCTGATAATTATTTTGTAAACACGCGCAAGGTTCAATATTATTTGTCATCTTCAGTTTTGGTTTTCCTCATAGTATGAAATTGTACTAGTGTGACAATTGCTTCGAACATTTATTTTTTATTCTGTAAATGGTCTTCTCCATGAAATTATTTATTTACGGACACATATTAACAGTTTGTGAAGCTCTAGTTAAAACTAAGTATGTTTTAATGCTTTTTAACTTAGAATACAAAGTATTCTAAGCGAATGGCTTAGCACGATTCGATTTATGTCACACAAATAATCGATTTACATTAAGGCGTATATATTCGTCAATGTTAACGCAGTACTGGCCGTGCGTACGCTCGGAGCCAGAATATCTATATTAACCTCCTTATGGACTGTTTTGTTTGCGAAATATTGTTTGATTTACATAAATGTTATTTCGGTTATGAACAAATTCTAGTCATAATTTTTTCTGTGTAAAAATACTTTCAAACATCCAAGTCGTTTTGGAGGAGTATTCAAAAGAAGAAAAAAAAATTGTTAATTATTTTTTTAAGCAAAACTATTAGTTACACGAAAAAATCGTGTTTCACAAATAATGTAAATGAATCAGTAATAAATATTTTATTTTATTCAAATCTTTTAACCTAGCCGTTACCAAGGAGTATGCTTTAGAAAGTAACAATTTTACGGCCCTAAAGCGGTGGAAGGCCCTTAAGAGAAATTGCTAGTACCTAAATTCAAATGGACGCAATGCTAAGCAATTTGACCGATATGCACTTGAAATTCTCTTAGAAAATATTTGTACAATGTCGCCTATTGCCGCAATTTAATTCGAGCCAATCGAATCGATCGAATCTTATTCGTCGTAACGATGATTCCAAAATTAAACACATTTTGACCAGAATAATTGAAGTACCTAAACGTTTCGTTATATTTTTATGTTAAGTGGTTTGTTTAGGTATGTATATTATATTGGGGGAGTGCTGGATAACTATCTGGTGAACTAAATCTACCTTTGATAAGTGAACTGAAAGAAAAGTATGATAATGTGTGGTTTAAAATGTTTCCATACGGTTCTTACTTTGTCTTGGTTTAAAATAAGAGAACTATATCAATTATATAAACCTTTCATTGGGTAAATCCAGAGAAAACGGCACCTAATGCTGCAAAGGTTTCTAAAGCATTATGATTTAATTAAAAAAAAACACAACAGTTATAAAAAGCTGCTGTTTTAGGTATAGCTTGTTATTTTAATTGATTCACATGTTTATGTTAACACATCATTCGTTTTGACAAGTGAAATGGTGTTACATTAGTTTGGCTATAAACATACTCAAAAATATAAAAAAAACAATGTTACTCGTGTATGAATGTGCGTTTTCTGTGTCAAATAAACACCTTTTCTTTATTTTTTTTCCCAATTTTTATATTTTTATCCGAGTGTGAACACCTTTCATTAAGTTGTTTAAATATTTCTTCGAAAATAACGCTTTAGGCCATACCTAGGATCTAAAGTATCTCCTTAAGCGTAATTTTATTTCTAATTTTATAAATCCTGGCCGTCACAAGATTAGTTTTTTTTTGCAAATTTGAGGTAGGCTTTGTAAGTTAAAAAGGCGAAAAAAATATAAGAAAACGTGCTTCCATTTCGTAAGCGGTTCAAAATAAGAACGTGAAGTGGCCGAGCCCAATCGTAACTTCATAATCGGAAGTAAGTCAAAGTCAGCTGACCTTGATAGTCATCCCAATCTTAGAAACCGTACTCTTTACCGTTAATAACACTTGTAGCTTTAATTTATATCTCGACAATGGACGAGTTACTGGGTTTACTTGGAAATTAAGGCTGTGTAAAATATGTCTTAAATCATAGAAACAAGTTTAAAACTTACATAGGAAGATTCGGTTCTCATTAGCATGGCACTTTTCTACGCTTCTCTGCCATTCCACATTTTTCTATGCATGCATATAAATTGATTCGTTACTGTTCTAAATAATTAAACTGGTTATGCCACATAACTTTATTGTAAATTGTTAGTTAAACTTTAGAGAAAAATGTTACGTTACTTTTCTTTTCCATCGTCAAGTAGGCAACGGGTATTTTCTTAGAAATATTTAGTAGTTACTTGAAGAGAAATAATGAACGTCAGTACAAGATACAAGTACTACAGATTAGAAACGCTAAAGATGCCTTGAACAACGTTTAAATTTCGCGTACTAATTATATCTACCAGAACCGATAAACAAGCGGTTTTACTATATTTTGTAAATTTACGACATCACTTTATAAAACTTTTTTTTAAATATAGTTTTTTTTTTAACTGGTCATACGTTTTAGAAACGATCTGTCATAGTCAAGCTGTAAAATAGTACCCACTTTTTATTTTATAATTAAATCATTAAAAGAGAAAGTTTTGTCTACTAAGAAAACATTATTAATCACAGATATAAAAGTAACTTATTAATAAGCAATGAGATTTCAATTACACTGGGTATATCGTTAAGAATTTATTACTTATAATAGAAATGAAACCATTTTAAAATAATGTTTGTGGATGATTAACTAAATAACTATTAACTGATTAACTAATTGTAAAAAGAATAACCTTCCACGATGTACAAAACACCGATCGGTAAATAAAAGTGGATTTCTTCGATGTTTAAATTCAGTATGATTAGTACCCTACATTACAATTTATGCATACGTGTGTAAGATTTGGAAACAATTGGTCAAGTATTCGACGAGTTATTAAGCAATAAACAAATGAACCAACTGCAATCGGTGCATTTTTGCCGTCACGGTGTATTTACATGACACTTACACTTTCTGTAAAGAGTTTTACGTGTTTGATTTATTATTTACTAACAAAAACAATAAAAAAATCTAAATATAAATTTATAATTTTTATATTAGGCAGGTTTTTTTTTTATGCCAGCCAGTATATTACAGTACCTGTATGTGTCATATTTTATCTCTGCATCACTCAAAGATCGACTGTCAGTAATTCCGATGGCATTAACTTCACCTCCTTGCAATATTCTTGTTCTTAGAAATTATAAATAAATTAACACTTCTCAATAGTCGTGTGGTAAAGAATAAATTTAACGCTTATTAGTTTTGGTTTTCTTTATTTAGTAGGGAAACAACAATTGTATTTAAGGCTTAAATGTTTAGGGTTTTAAGTTTGTTTCGGAACACATACATACGTCGTTTACTGGCGTGGCCTACAAACTGTAGCTCGTAAAGTGTATTCAACCAACACAAAGAGGTCGCACCGATGCACTGTTTAGCAACTTTGCTTACCTATACAATGGTTACAAATAGCTAGAATATTTCAAATGACTGACTTATTTTTTATCAATAATATTAAGCACTTTCACTCCCTAAAATATTGCCAATTAACAAAATTTCCTGTATATAGGTCCCAAATGCAAGTTTAAACAAATGTTTGCGTTTCATTTTAAGAGTTGTTTTATGATTTTAAGACATTCAAATACTCAACTGGATTACCTATAATACGAATATTATAATATAAATAATAATTATGTTATAAAGAGAAAAGATTTTTTTGTTTGTACCGAAACTACTGGACCGATTTAAAAAATTCTTTCACCAATAGAAAGCTACATTATTCGGGTTCTGTGGGGTGGTCCACGGGATCGAAGCCTCGGGGAACAGCTAGTTATATTATAATGAAAAACCGACCAAACGCGAGTCGGTCCGTACCATTATCGCAAAAATCGGCAAAAAACACGTATTTTAGTATTTTTTGTTATAGCGGCAACAGAAATACATCATCTGTGAAAATTTGAATTGTCTAGCTATCACTGTTCATGAGATACAGCCTGATGACAGACAGACGGACACTAGAGTCTTAGTAATAAGATCCGGTGTTTACCCTTTGGGTACGAAACCCTAAAAAAGAAAAGAAAATAATATATGTCATGGACCAAGTGACTTCTATATTTATGACATTCTTTTTTTTTTTTTTTCTTAAAACATTGTCTGGTCATTATGAATATTGCTACGTAACGGTTGGGCAATTCGATAGTCATGGTCAATGAATTCGTCCAAGAGCGAGCGAAGCGAGCTTAAGGCACCCCAACACGGAAAGGTTAGGTTCGAAGGAGATGACGGGAACTGAAGTGAACGAGCTAATGTAATAAAATTCATCTTTTTATCACCCTGGCCAATAAGTGATGGCCATTATTCAAAAAGCCCGGTCAATTTAATTATTTCAATAGTTTTTATCATATTGCCTACACATATTGGGCATTTTTCAAATAGCCCGGGCATTATGAATAATATCGTATTAATCACTTGGTCTATAACATAAATAAATCGCGCAATGTATATGCATATATGTTTATTTGATGCTACACGATATTTTTTCTTAAATATACCCCACGGATGTTTACACTCACCCAGTGCACCCTTAATTCTTTCTAAATAAGTTATACAATTCTTAATTTAAAAGACGCGTCTCTTCTAACCTCCTTTGCAATAACACAAAAGCTACTGTTAGAGACATAATCGTATTTATCAAACACAGTATCATCAAAATTAACTTGTAGGTATATTAAATCGTACCTACATTATTATGAATGCAGACTCATTATTGTTACTTGTCTGGTGTTGAAAAGGGTGAATGTGTGTGAATGAAAGTGAAGTCGTTTTTGAGACAAATTCACTTTTGTTTGCTTATATAATTATCGGGACTTTAGCGTTTCACTTTCGAAATAACTGTCATTACCTTTGTATGCAATACTTGTGAATTACTTTCAGTTTTATTTTAAAGCACTTTAAAGATTGAGTTGCAGTATTGTTTAGATTGGGTGCAATAAAACAGTTTCTGCATGCGTGCTGTCTGTGTCTACACAAATAAACATTAGATGAACTGTGTGAATGTGCTATGACGTTGTATGACGACTGGAAAAAAAAAAACGACTGATCGAAAAGTATGGAACAAGTAAAATTTAAACATTAAAAAAACCCTCGACACATTTTTATTGCATGCTTCATAATTTATCTAGTACCTAGTAGACACGCTTCGAACGACAATCTATTGAACACGTAATTAAGACACGATATCTTGCGAAAACACCCCGATTCAAACAGTAAAACGCCTATAACTTTTGAACGGCTTAACCGATTTTCATCAAACACAGCTAAGAAGAACACTCTCGATAAAATAACATATCAAACAAAAAACATTAAAATAGGTTCATCCATTTATGAGCTATGGTGCAACAGACAGATACACAAACACACAGGTGTACACGACGAACTTATAATACCTCTTTTATTCCACCAGGATTAAAAAGAAGACATGTTGCAGCAAAATAAATTAGTATTATAATGGGCAAGAGAATTATAATTATCCATTTGGCACATCTTGAGCAGTTTATTACTAAACCGTTGACTGGCTTCTCTTAGTCCTCGTTCCGGTGCCTTTTTGGTCTCGCACGGGGTTTTTATTTTTATTGTTGTTTAATTTTATGCTTTTTCTCGTGTCTCCTGTGCGGGTCACAAATAAATATTTTACCTTTCTTTCTTTCACTGCTATGGTTTGGATATACGTGTAGATGACCTATCAAGGTAAACCTAATCCTAAGATACAATGACCTTGACCCCAAACGAAGTATAAAGAATGGCATAAAAATAGTAATGGTGTAGCAAAGTATTTCTCTACAGATTTTTTTTTTTTTTAAATGTATTTTGTGTAGGTGTCTAGTCTCTAATAGTGATGAAATTCCCTCCTTTGGACCTTGTGATTTAAAATAATTGGCAGATTTTTTAAAGTCCTTGATTAAAGTCGAAACTTTTATTACCTAAAAAACTTACAGATGAACAAAAGTAAACGAATAGTTCAAATAAATAGGTACGTGATTAAAAATTGGCACGTGCTTGACACGGTTTTGAATACGTTTTACGATGATTATTTATTGTTTATAAATAACAAATTCTTGTTTTAGATAGAATTGACGATATTATCCGGCAAACAAAATGCAATATGTATTCTTATAAGCAAAATCAAACGATTACAATTTTTTTCGGAATCATATTATATATTATTATATATGTATTTTTATCTGCTATATATGTAGTTAAGGTATAGATGTAATTTATATATAATTAGTTAGGTTATAATAGTCTATTTTAAGTTTTCTTATTTCTTTCTACACACTGTGTCTCCGTCTATCATCCAACTTTCCTGTCGCAGGTCTGCTGGAAGAAATTTCTATTGAAATAAACAGTACCTTTGTGCTCTTCTATCTGTATTCTTTCTTTTCTCTGTTAAGTGTTTTGTGTGTATATAAATAAATAAATAAATAATATTATTTCGACTATTTGACACATTCCCGGCGGTTTCGCTCTCGTTGTCGCCGCTTTCCCACAGGAGCCGTGATTTTTGCCGGCATATAGAGTGGCGAAGTGGCGATAGTGTGATAGAGATTACTTCCTACAGACAAATCAACAATTTTATATCCTTACTAGCGGACGCCTCGCGGTTTCACCCGCTTAGTGCCCGTTCCCGTGGGAATACAGGGATAAAAAAGTGGCCTATGTCACCCGTGGATAGTGTAGCTTCCCAACGGTGAAAGAATTTTTGAAATCGGTCCAGTAGAGCTTAAGTTTATTCGTTACATACAAAAATTCAAATCTTTCCTCTTTATAATGTTACTAGCTTTTGCCCGCGACTTCGTCCGCGTGAATGTCGGTTATCACGTCTATATATATTATGTTTTTTTCTATAAAATGAATCCTATGTTACCTTTAACACCTCCAAGAATATGTGTACAAAGTTTCATGATGATCGGTTAAGTAGTAAGAAAGCGTAAACAAACTTACATTCACATTTATAATATTAGTATGATAGTAATAGTAATAATATAGTATAGAAGAATAGATAATTAAAACAAATCTAGATGTAGATAAATATCACAAATGACTTAAATGCTTGCTAATATAAAATATTTTGTCAGTGTCTAGTTTCTAGTATATAAAAATTTAATTAATTCTGCAACATTAATTTCAAAATCCTTTCTAATCAACACTCAAAACATAGTTTCAAAATAAAATAACGTTTTGATTTTCTTTAAAAAACGCAGCTCACTAGATCACTGCAATTTAAAATAGATTATGAATATCGTTAACACACATTTTGCTATGAGATGAGACGTCGTAGTCTGAATGCTCATAAGAGCAAAACCTCAACTACGGTACTATAGCGGTCACATTAAAGCAGTTTTGTTTATTAACATTACTTATTGTTTATTTTTGGAGCGTGTAATTTAGATGAATTAATGCAAAATTAGATCAAGAATTTTCTTGAAAACCCTTTTTGGTGTTCACTTTAAATGTCTTATTCAAACTAATACTATAAAGTGTGTAAATTGTTTGCAAGAAGTAATCTCTCTATAGAAATACTGATTCGATTATTAAATACATTCACTGATAGATAGCAAAGACTATTGCTTAGTGCAATAGGTTTTTTTAAGGTCGTTACTCCGCTTTAGTGCCTATTAAAACGGTTACTTTCCTAAGCATACTCCATAGTAAAGGCTAGGGTTATTTAATATATATTTAAATATATATTTAATATATATTTCCATTGATTCATGTACATTATATGTGAAACATTTTTTCGAGTGACTAATACGTTTGAAATTATTATTCCACAGAAAAATTTATGGTTAGAATTTCTTCACCTATATAGGATATGTAAATCTAAAATATTTTGAAAACAAAACTGTTCAAAAGGAAGTCAAATATTGATATTCTGGCACCGAGCGGACGCACGGCCAGTACCGCGATAAAGTTGCCCTAGTCGATCATTCTTCCATACAAACGTAGTCTGGCGATTAATCAACTGTTTGTTGGTGTAAGTTCAAAATTTAAATTAATATCAATTTGTCTCATCATTACTTAGCCCTGTTTGGAAAAAAATAAAAAAAGAAGTAAAAAAATATATATTTGAAAGTTATGAGCGTCGAAAGTTCCATTATTCAACACTAATTTTAACGCATCTTTGTGCGCAAATAAATACCATAAGAAGAAGGAAAAAGCAAAACAGTCACCACACAGGGATAGATTAGTAGTTCAACAATGCAAATAATTTTAGTTTTGTCCAGATGATCCATCTAGTCGTTTTTCATGATATCCATATTCCCAAAGGTCTGTTTATAAAATTTCGCGCGCTCGTTGTCGTCCTAAATCATCATCCATTTCGCTACAAATTTTCAAAAGTGTGTATTCGTGAAATAGCTTCTTACTGCTCATCACAGCATCTTTCTCTTTCGCACATGTTGTCGGATGAGATAGCATGAATTTTAACCCCGCGCACAAAATAGTTCGTGCCGTCGACTAGGGCAACCTTAAAATCGGGGAATATATACACCTTAATACCTAATCATGCTTACCTCAATACCGGGAAAAACATGGTTCCAATAAGCAGTCGGAGTAATCAAAAAATATTATTCGAATTTTATAGCTATCCTGTATTTATATATTTAAAACTGTCTGGCCATGCAAATTGCTAATTCTTTGTAAAATCGTACATGATCACCCACCAAGCCAATTACGAAAGTATCGGGGTTAAAGTTATGACTAAATAATTATGATGACATTCGTGGTGTCAATGTAAGAACAGTAAAAGAAAGACTTTCACGAAAGTATAGTCTTTTGCAAGTAAAACCGACTCAAGCAAAATTTAATTCCATGAATAGAGTCAAAAACCGTTACTTGCAAGTGATTGTGTACGTCTAATGATGCAGAGATTATCTTCAAGCGATAACGATTTCTATGCAAGTCACGAGAATCAATTGTTTAATTTTTTTGCTAAGTATTTGAGATGACGTTCTCAATCTATACATTACTGATTGATAGAGAATTGGTGAGGTCAGCAGAAGCCACAGGTAACTATTAATTTCTGTTGCATTCAATCGGAATGCGTTCACGGTCTACATATCAAAAAAAATACTCAGTTAAAATGACAGCAAGTGATTGTTAATTGACTAGTAACTTGTTACTTAAACATGGTTGTGAATGTTAGAACTCATTTGATAAAAACACGTCTGGTTGAGAAGAGATGATGTATGCTTTTGCCAAGTGGAACAATAAGAAAGTTGCATATACACACAATTGTGAGAAGTTGGTCACTTCGGTATGGGGACTTACATTTTTCGTAATTCTTTTGGTTTTAGCCCATTTTATTTAAGATCATTGCAGGATGTCTTCTACTACATGTTAACGTTAATATGTATACTTTTAATCCTATCTAATCTTTGATCTGCAGTACTGAATGAAATGTTTGTCTTTCTTGATTGCTTTTAACAAGTAATCTTGGAAGACAAAGAAGTATTTGAGGCTACACAAATGCCAAATACTGAAACGACGCGACGGCTGAATGATGTATTAATTGAAGATAAAGATTTGCAGCGTCAACACCAAATTACTTTGGAATGAGGGCTAGAGAATAATGAAGTATAATTGTAGTCTATAACCGAGTTCTATAAAGAAACTGACTTATAGTTACTGCTGAGACGACAGCTAATAGAAAGTATAGAACAAGAAGACAAATGACAAGAAGACTGGTTGATGCTGCATACCGAAATACAGGCTCTCACCTAGTTCGGCTGCAGATAATCCTTTTTTTCATTTTTAAAGTACTTAGTTCCAGGCGCCTCCCCGAGCAAAACGCCGCGCCTAGTCGTTTTTTAAGTTTTATTTTTTTCAAAAGACCAATATTCGATTTTATAAAGATTTTATTCTAAAATCTGGGCGTATTCACTACCGTAATTCATGCGCCACCAGTGCCGCTAGGCCAATAGAAATGCTCATATCTCATGCTGATTTTTTGGTCAGGGTACGGCCTTAAGCCGCCAAACACCATTTTTCTATGTTGTGCCGATCCGAAATAAAATGGGTTAAGGGCAAGAAAATGAATGAATTGCGTTTTACAAATAACTCTGAAGTAGATCTAACCGTGGTAAACAAGTACTTCGAAATGGTTACGTACTAAACGTTGAACCTGCTTGCGGTTGCATCGCCATTGATTGTTTCAGTTGCATCTGCATCTTAGCCTTCAACATCTTATTTGTCGGTTCATTTCCATATACAACCTAAGAGTCCCTTACATTCTGAACCTTTATATTTCATAATGCCTACGTGATTCATGCAGATTATAATATGAAAAGTATCTTTTCAGGTACACTATGTTGCGGTTCTATGGTAGCAACATGAAAATTCGTTTTAAAAGGCTGTTATCGCAGCAATTTACATTATATTTGATTTATGCGATGTCATGACTGACACGAATTCTAATACAAATGTAATTCACGCTATCGTCTGTCTGTAACTCGTTGTCGTTGGTTACGACCGTGAAAAGTACCGTAGAGATTTAACCTAGTTCATCATTTAATACAGTTTGTTAATGGTTTTCTTTTGCAAATAAATCTTATAGCTAATTAGGCTACTGGTTTAAAGGTACCAATTTACTTAAACCATTAGCGTGTTCAGTTTAACAAGTAATTATGTTTTTTATCGAAGTTCATCTGATTTTGATAAATATATTTTTCTTTATTGAATGTTTTTGTAAAATATTTTTGTGATAATCAATTTTTCTAGCTATATAAACATTTTATCCGAAATTAAATTTTAAACAATTGACGTAGGCAAAAAAAAACATTTTCATTTGATATTGTATTGAAAACATTTTATCATAATATTTTTTTCTAGCTGAACAAACATTAACTTCGAAACTAAAACTAAAACCACTAATCAAATTATTTTTGAAAGTTTCAGAGTAACATAAACTCGTTATTTTTAATGAGTCTTCATAAAATTATTTCAATCTTACCTTATTTCAGAATAGGGATGATGTTTCGAATCCAGAAATTACAACACACACTGTTACTTGATATAGCACTAGGAAGTAAAAAGTTTAATATGTAGCTGGTTTTTTAGGGCATGAGACACACCAACGCCCGTGACACTGCGCGCAGGTCGGAGCTTTGAACGGCGCGTGCGCAAATGCCTTCTACTTATAGTTTCAGCGCGCGGTGTAACACTTTCCCCACCTATCATCATCTCTTTATAAATGAGAGAGATATTCCAATTTCTCTTTCGTTTTAGATAGGGAAAATCTTCTACGAAAATCTTCTTTCGTTTTTTGAATTTATCTTCTAATGCTCCCATGATTTTTGAGTGTCACATGTGTGTGTGTATCTCGTATTAAAGATATAAGAATGTAACTTGATTTAAAACAGTGAATTTTTGTTATATTTAAAATATATAGATAAATATTTTTATTTTATTTTAGTATGAATGTTCAAATGCTCTGTATGATTTCAGTGTGTTGGCTATTATTAAACGAAAAAACTAAGAATGTAACTTATTTAAAAACTTTCCATGCAGTAATTTTTTTGCTCCACGTCTAGGATCAGTTGAAACGCGTTTATCTTTCTACGTACTTCATTCTATATGAACGTTACTATTTTTTAAATTGAACAGCAAAAAGCTTTCCAAGAAATGCATTTTTTATTATTGATAGGCTTGCGCTTATTTAAAAAATACTTAATAGCCCGTCCATAAAAGTGTGCACTTACGTTCATCTGATAGAATGATGGTAGATATACCAATATTATAAATAGGAAAGTTTTTTTTTTGTTTTTTTGTACCCCTACCACTGTTGTGTTCTTTTTTAACCCAAAGGTTGACTGGTAGAGAATGCCTTGCTGCATTAAGTCCGCCTATGTATCACCATTGTACATAAAGTTTAAATAAATAAATAAATGGGCGCCGAAACTACTGGACCGATTTTAAAAATTCTTTCACCAGTAGAAAGCTACATTATTCCAGAGTGACAAAGGCTATTTTTTAATCCCGAAAACGGGTCCTGTGGGGTGGTCCACGGGAGCAAAGCCGTTGGGAACAGCTAGTTTCAAAATACACCACCAACGTAGAACAGAGTTGCTGTGACCGAATATAACATAATCTTAGCCAAGAATTGTTGGTTGTCAGATAATGATTCTGACCACAAACGTCTCATGCAGCCTTCGGGCCTTTGGCTTAGATGGAACTAATTTCTTGATGGTACTTGCTTCGTCCCTACCTTTCGTCTATTATGTATAACAGATGTTCTAAGTTGGTTTAGTTTCTAACTTTGAATTATAGCTTTATTTGGGAGTCTAGATTGCCTACGTTGCCTTATCCTCGGTCTACCGTGCCCGTATTAATTTCGTTTTATTAGTGTATCCTTTAGGTATGTATCCTAAAGCAATAAGGATTTTTTGTATCTTTTAAAATGTCTGGATTCTAACCTTTACAAATACAAAATCGTTTATTGTCACAATTAGCATATAATTTAAGACGAAACCATTAAGACGAGTTAACTGGCAAAATTAGCGGAACACGTAAAACCGATCGAATGTTTTTTTTTTATATTTGCATGGTAGTTTTTATTATGTTTTATAATAAAACCAATTATTACTTATTGATAAAACAATTGAACGGCATCTCACATGTTTTAATTTTATTGGAACTTCTATTAGTTGAGAGAATTTCTCATAAGCCAAATAATTGGTGTTGTTTTAAAAATTCGTTTTTTATTTTTTATTTATTTATTTAAGTATATTTTAATACAGAGGTGTTACTTATTTCTAAACTCGCCAAAATTTTACGTTTGATGGCTAGAGGCGCTCTTTTCCATCACAATGCACCACCATACTTACAAATCTACTAGTTACATAATATTATACTGTTATGGTTTAATCTTACGTACATATTTAGTTCTGTTTGCTATCCTGTATAATGTTTTTTAATTTTGTCTTAATTGCTACTTTACTATTTTTTTTTCTTAATAAATCTATTTTGTTAAACACTTTAGGTACCAAATACTTAGATGTTCTCTTACCATAATAATTTGTTATCTGTGGTTGAACCAGTTTGTTCTCTCTTAGCCCTACGTGTGTTGTATTTGTTTTTAACATTAACATATTATAATCATCATTATAATAATATTCCAGACCTATCAAATATTCTACTTTTGTTCTATGGGTTCTTGTTCTACTTTACTTCTATGGGTATAATTTTACAGATGGGAAATAACTTATCATACTCTTTGTTGCACTTATCTTTAACATTTTTACTAACCAGAAACTTTATCAGTCTTATTTGTATGTCTTTAATATCTCTTAAATATGTAATAAAGGTTCGCCCATACACAAGGATTCCATAGCTTGTTAGTGAATCGGCAAGCGCAAAATATACCAATATATACGTTTGTTTTATTTGGTTGGTTTTATCAACTGTGTTATTTGGTTTATTTTTAACTTTTGCCCAACTGTACCTAAACTGAAAGGGTCAGGGCACTTGAGATAAGGAGAAATGATTAAACCTAGAGAATGATGTGCTGATTCATTGTTTGCCTGTTCCAACCATTTATTGCAGTTGCCAATGATTCAAAGAGACTAATGTTTATGTGAGGAGATCAGTACAAGGAAATGTCATACAATCAGTACATGGAATATCGTTTCATTCAGTTTTGCCTTCGCAAAAACCCGCATTTAAAGGCCTTTCAAGCCAAAAATGACTTGAAGGAAGTTCGAGGTGCCAGAGTAAGTTAGCTTATGGTACGGAGGATGTTGAAAGAATCTTTGATTTTGGTTTTTAACAAGAGGTATAAAACCATAGAAAAAGAATAACTTTTGCCCGGGAACATCGACTTTGGTATGGAATTAATTTCAATCGGGTTAACGAACTGTAATGAATGTGTAAACATAAACAAAAATAATCTATTCAATCAATTTTGTAACCTACAGTAAAGTAGAGTTTGTAAAGTACAGCAAATGATAGAAGACTTATATTTGAAACAGGTTGGATATGTTTGGGAGTTCGTACGGACTTGGTCGTGATAGATGGAAAGAATCTTATTGCAGATTGCTATAGAAGAGTTACTTAAGATTAAAATGTGCTGCCACTTGTCCCATTCTCTATGGTCACTTCGTATTGATCCAGGTTAATGCTCGGCCGAATAACACTTTTTTAACGCCAGCCCCTCTTAATAATGTCTATATCGCAGTTTTGGAATTATTGTCAGCGATGTCAATAGATATGTATCTGATAGAACATGCCTAGGACCTGCTAAACCGATGACAAAAAATCATAATGGTTTTAGAATAGTAGTTTATGAAACTGTTGCATAATAAGGGGTATTAAAACATGAGTGTGTGCTTAAACCGAGCCAGCTTTAAGCGAGGTTTTTAATAGTATTCACACGAATGTTTTAATACCTAGTTATGTGCAGTTTCATACACTACTTTATCTACACTCATACATTGGGATTGAACCTACAATAAACCTTTTTTTTGCATTTTCCATATTTTCCATGCCATAAAGTCGTGATAGCATTTATCATATAATTTTCTCGACTTTGCTGATTATTACCATTATGAGTAATTTCCTTCGCCGCTTCTTAAATATCGGGCGGAGTAAAATTTTCATCACATTCACTGATATCAGACATTAATAAACAAGAATTTAAAAAACTCGTGAAATTCAGTACCTGCAAATATGAATGGCGCCAAAACGCTGGGTTTTACAACATCACCGCATTAACCGCGCATGCGCTAAGGCTTAGCATTTTTATTTGCGCGATTTTTTTCTGTCCATTCTGCGACCTGTGGAATTGTATGAAGCTGCTCGCATTGCGGTAAAAACATCTTGCTGAAATAATACCGCAAGAAATCCGTGTTTGGCCACAGAATCCACCGCACCGCGGCGCGAATTTAATTCGCGCGAATATTTTGAGTTCTATGATCAGATAGAAAGAGTCAAAATTCGCGCAAATGAAAATCGCAGTGCGTGCTAAGCCTAAAGCGGGCATTGTCACAGATAAGAAAAAAAACAAATCTTTTTGTAATAGGTACTATAAAAATGGCATTACAAAAAAATAATTGATGGAAACTCCTTAGTGATTAACTTCTTGGATTTGTCCTGTATTGTAATAGAAAAAAAATTGTTTTGTCCTCGAAAAGAGCGTTTTCCAAGCAGCCAAACTGTGCGGAAAGTGTCACTTTTTTACCAGTGCTTTTTACTTTCCTGTATTTTTTTAATTTTTATCTTCAACGTCAGCCCGCCGCATAAAGTTTTTATTATTTGAGAATATTTTTAAAAAATAGTTAAATACAGATTATCATTCATATAAAAGGTAAAATAAAACTAATACTTCATTAAAGGCGTTTTTAATTACTCTAGATGTAGATTTTGATCAATAAATAAATTTTAAATATTCATTAAATATGTTTGGCAGAATGAATATTTTGCACGTGCCTTTTTGCGTTGCGAGGTGACAGCTATTTGCACATGCGCAGTAGTATATGCCCGAGGAACTATTAGTTAATCTGTGGATATGCTGAGAGCGCTTGAATAAGCCCGCCATTTTATTAATTTCTTGCTTGGTTCAGATATATTTTTTTTATTTCCTCGCACAATGCATAGTAAAATGTTGTATGATACACGTACGTAAGATGATTTCCGACTCGTGTCGATTTATCCACTCATCGGAAATCACCTACCTTCCGCACTTGTAGCATAAATAACTATTATAGCATTATTTTGTTAGAGAAAAAGTGTTATAATAAGATTCTATTTTTAAATTTCGGTATTGTGTTTATAAAGTACACAATATAAACTCGTTTTGAAGTTTATAATTCGAATATTACGATATGAAAGTATATAAACATTTTTTTTTAACTTTCCTTGATAATCTTCAAAAATCAACAATGTGCACTTTTCTTATAAAAACATATTACTCAAAAAAAATTACTAAATGCAAACTCGTATTTATTTTAGAAGGTGTATTTATAACTAAGGAAAAGTGTGTTAATATAAGTATTTAAAATAAAAACACCAGTGAAAGATACTACTTTTTTATTTTGTTCCGCAAATTTTGCCGGTGTGTGTAGTTTTTTGTAAATGTGATACCATAAAGCAATAGATCAAAGATTGGTCTATTTTTTATACATTTTTAACAATTTCTGAGTATGCCTGAGATGGTAAATTAGGTGACCGATATCTTAGAAATTTGTTTTATACCATTCCCCCTCTAAAAAGCTTATTTTATTCACTGAAAACAGTGAATAAAAGGCACTTTTACTCACTGTTTTGGTGTTGGAATTTAGAACACACCAATATATATTTGACGTCCATCTCAATGCTTTACAACCTCCTTGCGCATAAAATACTCGATACAAACTCCAACAAACTCCAAAAGCAAAGAATATTCGATTTTCAAACTCCTTCGTCGATTTCATTTTGAGTTTGTTTATATTTAGGTTTTTAATTTCGATTTTAGTCTAGGATGTTTACTGAAAACTTATTTGGATTGTAATTCTAATATTTATTGCACTGTTGTTTAATTAATTATAATTATGTAATGTAACAAAGGTGGCCACTGGCCCCTAAAACACAGGTGCTGTTTACCTAACTCAGCTTCAAAATTTAAACCTTGAGGTTTCACATTTTATGTAAATATTCAAGGTAATAAACCATTTATTTATTATTATTCCTTGTGCTTTTCGCTTAAATATTTCTTTTTCTCGTAGTCATGGTATAAAATATAATATGCAACTCTTGAATAAAACGGATTTATATCGAGGGCCATGAATCACTCGCGTCGCTCAGGATTCTAACACTTGAATCACTCGCTATGCTCGTGATTCAATCATCATGAATCACTCCCTACGGTCGTGATTCAGTTGTTAGAATCTTTCACTTGCTAGTGGTTCATCTATGGCCCTCGCTTTAAAACCGTCCTTTATTCACTAGTTGCATAATATACTATAAAAGCCCTCTTAAGCATTGGTCTCTCTATAGGAACGCACAACGCTGCGGTATACGGTAGAATGCTCTTTTGTTCCATCGCGATATGCTACTCATAGATTTTGGAAAATTTGTAATGAAATGTTATTTTCATCTCATTACAATTTATCCGAAATTGAGATTATTTTACATACTATGTTGACATCGGGCTCGAAGAACCATTTTGTTAGCTTTATTTAGTTGGAGCCAATTTTAAAAGTTAAACAGACTTCTATTCTATTCTATATTTTTATATGGCAAGCAAAGTCAATGTCGACTATACTGCCAATGTCTAAAGTAAACTGGAATACTTGAGTGTCTGAGATTGGCAATTTTATGAGGAGAAACTGTAGAGGAAAACTCTGTTCTAAGACGTGTGATTCATAAAATGTATTCTTGTACAAGTGAAGTGACACAAGAGACATTGACATTAATATCATAAACTAAATGTTGTGTTGCCAACAAACGGTGAATAGGATTATGTGTCCAGCACCAAATACCGCAAACCAAATATTTAGACACATGTCCAGCCAACTGTAAGGGGTCAAACTGGTCCAGCTTTTAGTAAGGATTTTTCGACAAGACATTTTCCAAGTCACTTAAATTTTCACTGATACTTCATAGTAGGTTCTATGGATAGTATTTCTTGGTGTTTGTTAACCGACTTTCGAAAAAGGAGGAGGTTCTATGTTCGACTTCTTGTATGTTTTTTTATGTATGTTCACCGATATCTCCGTCAATTGTGGACCGATTTTGAAAATTCTTTTTCTGTTTGAAAGAGTATTTACCGAAATTGGTCCCATTTTAATTTGGTGAAGATCTGATGAAGAACTTTGAAGATATACAACAGAACTCTTCAATAAATAACGGTAAATCTCTCGGGACTGCTGCAATCGCATGTCTGTTTGTTGTTTATACCATTTCATAACATAACATCACGCCAGTAAGCTCTTAAGAGGTAAGCAGATCTCTCATTTGATCGGTTTTGTTCAAATTTCATGATATTCGGGTAATCTATTCTGGCGTTATAGGAAACTTACTAAACAACTTGCCTATTAGGTAGGTACAACTAAAAAGAGAAAATAAAAAAACTTTTTCACAAAAAAATACTACCGACTTCCAAATAAGAAAACTACAAAGTGAAAAATAACTTTATTTTTGGAAGTCGGTGACTATAACGCAAAAAAATGGTACCTACGAAAGACACCGACTTCCAAAAATAAAGTTATTTTTCACTTTGTAGTTTTCTTATTTGGAAGTCGGTAGTATTTTTTTGTAAAATTTTTTTTTTTTGTTATGATATTATGATAAAGAATAAACAAAGCCTGATTATATGCAATAATGTTTATTATTTAAAAACAGACACAACTACTAATCTATCTAAGTTAAGGTAACCGGTCTTTTCACTCAATTTTACTTAAACGTCCGGCTGAGTCGGCTTTCCAGTTTAAGAAACCTTGCATCCCTACACGTATTTGTTGCTTTGTGGCGCAGTATGTACCTAAATATTATGGTATAAAACCAGCTGATATCACAGCGGTGCATTCCGAACAGTGGTCAAAAGTCACCATGAATTTTATAAGAATTTGATTAGCTATTCACATACGGGTTTCCGGAATAGACAAATCTCATGGGTATCGTAAATTTACGTAGCTGATTACATAAAAAAGAAATATTCGCGATGACACAATGTATGCAATTAACTGCATCTTACTTACAAATGTGTTTAGTTTTTAAAAATTAAATATGAAGCCAAAAATTCCAGTTATATCAGATTTGATTCATCAATACATATAATAAATCTGTAGAAAAATATTTTTTGTACATCGAAAAAAATAAAAAATAAAATAGCCAGGGTGTTAAAGGATAACCAACAGAACCCATTTCTAACATTTTTGGAATTTTTGTCTGTTTGTCTGTATGTCTGTTTGTCTGTTTATTTGTGCACGCATCACGTGAAATGTACGAAACCAATGTAGATAACTTTTAAGATACTTTCAAGATACATACATAAAAATTGTGCGTATCTTGAAGAATTACTTAGTTTTTGTTTCATCGCAATCGGTTCACTCTATCAAAAGTTAGATGAATTTAAAGTGTTCAAGAACTAAAATTATCACAGCTCACGCAATTCAGTTACTCGGACAGTTGAACTCGCTATTCGATAGATGGTGTAGTGCATTTAAAGTCATTTTCTGAATCGTGGTGTTAAGATTTTACGCGAAAGAATGACACTAGATTTTTTTTTTTTATGTAGTATGTATATTTTTGAGTATGTGGAGTAGGCAAGCAGGCTGGTAAGTATGGTAGGGTTGGCATTGGCAGGCAGATGACGGGAGCGAAGCCGCGGGCACAGCTAGTTATTATAATAAAGTTTTACCGACGTTTGTTGGATAGTAGGTGATATGGATGTAGTTTAGAAACATGTCGATGGTGGAAAGGAAAAATAAATGTAGCGCCATTTGGCCAATTGTTCAGCAGAGCTGTTTAAAGTTTAAATAAAAGAAAAAATTGTAACTTTTTTTTTTTTTTTTTTAAAACGGTCAATATTTAAGAAAACAGTGGTATTCATTTAAATGATATTTTGAGTATGCAGGAAAAAAATTGTTCGATGGTGGAAACCCAGGGGCATGACCTCACCACCCCTGTGTAGCCTGGTGATTTCTGTTACGTCTATTTCATATGGAATTAGACCAATAACGGGGTGGCAACCTCGAGAAGGAACATCACCGCACTTGCCTTGAGGATCTACACGACCGTAGCGCTCTCCCTCAAGACCACGCCACCTTGCCATCTCAGAAGGCGTAAGGCAAGGTAGGCCTGCATCTATACTACCAAGCCAAGCAGAGTGAGACAAAGCGCAGCATATTAAATTTTTAAAGTATAGATCCAGCCCCTAACCTGGAATGGATAGTGATTGCTTGGACATGACATGGGATTGTCAGTAGTGCAACAATAATAACAATGAATATAAAGATACAATAATATTTAATAAAAACGAAGAGCGATGGAACGAAGTATTCTCGTAGTAAAAATCATAGATCGCATTCGGAACAGTATACTTCGTTCCAAAACACAAATCGCAGACGTAGGCAAAACAACCGCCAAACTTACGTGTAATTGGGCAGGCCACATCTGCCTCATGTCACAACAGAATTGGCAAAAGTAACCACTGACTGGATTCCGAATAACAGAAACCGGCGACGCGGTATGCCCAGCAAGAGATGGCGTGACGAATCAGACGTCTATCTGAAGGATTGGCCAGATGTAGCAAGAGACTATCACCCAAAACAGTAAACTTAAAAACAATTATTGATGCAAGTTTCCGAACGAATACTTTACTAAATCTTGGGTTCCGTACCCGACGGGTCCAAACGGAGCTCTATTGCTAAAAAGTAAACCGCCCGTGACGATTATGGTCATGTAAATGGTAGATATCTTACACGTGACGCGTCGAATTGTACGACGCACACACCGACAATTGTTGCAATGTGCATTTGTACTTAAGCTATATTTTTGTTCTTGCTGCACTTCAAGTGGCTTAATGTTATGATAATGATATCTTTACATTTCCGCAGTTTTTTGAGAAGTAGATGTTGTTGTCTGTACCGAAAATAATTTAAAGTCTTAATAGAATACATTAATTTTATTACTTAATAAAAACTATTTTGCCAAAGGTTTTCAGTTTTAGACAATGCGTTATGATGATCTTCGATGGTGATAAATGGTTCATCTTGTGAATTCGCTTAGTTAGCTTAACTACTATGTTATCCTTTTATTTTTGACTTACTTTATTTAATGTTCTATATTCATAACCCGTAGATGGACCAGAGCGCGTCACCAGATGTCCTCGCGATCGGTCTTGAGCTTCACGCGGCCATGCTTTCTTTTCCCTTGGGGATTCCAGTCCAAAGCTAGTTTGGGTATGTAGTCGGGACCCCTTCGGAGCGTGTGGCCAATCCATCTCCACTTGCGACGCTTGTTCTGATGGTGGATCGGGGTATCGTGGCATTTCTCCCCCAGAGCAGCGTTGGAGATGGTCTCGGGCCAGTAAATGCCGAGAATGTGACGAAGGCAGCGGTTGACGAAGACTTGGATTTGGCGTGAGATGTCCTTTGTGACCTTCCACGATTCGCACCCGTAAACCAGCACAAAATTGACATTGGACCCAAATATATTGAGTTGTATCCTTCGGGTTCTCAATCGGATCTTCCGGATGTTTATTTTGAGTCCTGTTTTTGCCGATTCCTGACGTAGATCGTTCAACATTGCTTGCATGTCGGCGTGGGTATGACTCTATGCCACGGCGCCTATTTTCAGAGATGCGAAGCATAATTCCGTCAAGAACGACTAAGAAGAGGAGCGGCGACAGGAGTCAGCCCTGGTGGACATCCGCGTGCACCGCTACGTCATCTTCAATGTTTTTGTTCAGAATTATTTAAATATATTTTATACTATTTTGTATACTTACCTACTTTTGAAAGTTAAACGGACCATTAACGGACTTATGAATAAAGATATACCTAAGTGATTTTAATTACAGCTGAATTAAACAAGGTAAAAACGTGGAACAATAAGATAAATTAAAAGAATAGGTAATTAAAAGGAAGCTTCTATATGGAAATATCACCGGATTATTACAAACACGATTTAATCATATGGTAGCTTCTTAATTAATGTTTTCTATAGTGAATTTTGTCAATGAGCAGTGGTGGCCCAGTGGTATCGGCCGCGACTTACAAGTTGTAGGTCATGGGCTCGAGCCCAGGTAGGCGCTTTAGTTTGTGTAAATTATTTCATCACCACTGATCTCAAAACGGTGAAGGAAAACATCGTGAGGAAACCGGCATGTCCTAGAACCAAAAATTCGAAGACATGTGACATCCACCAACCCGCACTGGGCCTGCGTGGTGGATTACGGCCCATTCCCTCTCACAGAGAGGAGGCCTGTGTCCCAGCAGTGGGAACATTAATAGGCTGATGATGTGATGTGATGTGATGTGATAGAGAATTTTAATTATTTCTAAATTGCTAATCAGTATTTAAACAGTTTTAAAAAAGTTTTTTTTTAATAAATATGGCTGCTTGTGAACAGATTAATTCAAATAAAATAAATTCCAATCAAATTAGACATTTTCCAATATATCCGGGTCTCATAAAAAGCAAGAAGGTCTTGAGCGATTTATTATACCCGGTCACAGTAAAAAAACAAACTTTTATTTACATAAACTTAAATTGAAACGTAATCGTTAATAACATAACATCATCTATATACATCGAAAGGTTGGGCAGAGGTTCATCTATATACTTTTAGAAAAACCTGTACCTAAATTTTGCCAGACGTAAAAGTTATGGGAGTAACTAATTATACTCAATGTGCCATGTCATTTAGCATAGTAAATTATTATCTCAATAAGCTGATAGGTACAGACATATCCCAAGAAAATAATGCTTCCGCAATCATCGCCTATCCTCGGAAACAACCATGAAAATACTTGGCCATTTTTATTGTATAAACAAAAATAAAAACAGTAACAACTTGATGCAATACCAATGACAATTCAAAACTGAAGTGATAGATGATAATCTGCCTTAGTAAGTAACTCGAAAGAGAGAAACCTTTGCATAAAAACATAATAATTCATAAGTGCAAAGAGCGGCATCACATAACTTAGAAGTTTTCCCTCTGTAGGGGTTATTTTGTGGCGCGACGTTCATGCTAATTCGAAAGCAAGAAGCTGAAGCGCTTGCATTTTCTGATTTTGTTGAATTTTTTAGAGTTCTTGACCGAAATGGTAAAAAAGAATCCTTATACTGCGAATTCGTCTATCTGTGTATATTTCTGGCCTCATCATTTCTGCCGAAAGACTGCCATAGGTACACCTCCCCTAAGCGTTGCCACATCATCGGCCGATCCAGTGCGTCACCCGGCGCATATTTAATTTACATTCCAAGTGAAAAGTATTTGCTAATGTAGGTACCTGCCTAATAGTTAATAACCTCTTGATAACTAATGCCACCTCGTTGTTAGTCTGTTGCGGCTGCGCAGTGGCGGCGCGCTAGCCCGTCTGGAAGCTGCCTTAGTTCCCGACATGCCACAGTGTGCTCCGCCTCCCGGCTTTGCCTCTGCTCGAGCTACTGACGTATGGTCCGCTCTCATCTTACTCATTGTCGGACTCATCAAGTATCTGCTTTTAGGTAAGTGTATTCTTCTTCTCGAGTCCATGGTACACTGTTTATATATTTTGGGGCCCAGTAGGTGGCAACGCCGATTGCGGCATCAATGGCGAGCATAAATTAAAAGAGCATACCCGAGTGGTGTTAAAAATATCGCACTGAGATTCTAAACGCCCGGCGCACTCTGGACAGCTAGCACTCGTTAACTATCTGGACACCTTACACCACGATGTTACCCCAAGCCCAGATAAGTGTATGAAAAGTAGTGATTAAAGAAAGAAATCTTTTATTTGCAGATAGTGTAGGTATATATGTAAGTTGGCATTTAATAAATTGTCCCAATCCATTTTGCCTTCTGGCATGCAAAATATTACATTTGAATGTAATAATATAGTAACAACCATCACAACTATTATTAACACCAGTCTGAATTTAATAGATAGATACAGATAAGTCAAAAATAAAAAAAATGAATGAAATGTAAATCTCCGTCATTAACATGCAATGAAGAATATAAAATAAAATTTCATAATGTGTATTGTCAAAAAGTTTAATGTAAAATTTTATAAAACAACAACAATCACAATTATTAATATAGATAAGTTTACATGGTATACACATCATTTTATTTTTTTAGTTTTATCATTCACTTTATTTAAGAAGTTACAGGGTTGGGGACACTCATTTTACCACTTTGGAAGTGTCTCTCGCGCAAACTATTCAGTTTAGAAAAAAATAAAATTAGAAACCTCAATATAATTTTTGAAGACCTATCCATAGATACCCCACACGTATGGGTTTGATGAAAAAAAAATGAGTTTTCTAAGTATGAGGAACCCCCAAAATTGATTGTTTTTTTTCTATTTTTGTGTGAAAATCTTAATGCGGTTCACAGAATACATCTACTTACCAAGTTTTAACAGCATAGTTCTTATAGTTTCGGAAAAAAGTGGCTGTGACACACGGACGGGCAGACAGACAAACAGACAGACATGACGAATCCATAAGGATTTAGTTTTTTGCCATTTGGCTACGGAACCCTAAAAACTAAGAGGACGATTACAGCGATAGGTAATGTTGCTTGACGAGTCTTTTAAACAGCGGTAACGACTGAGCACGTTTAATTGGGTGCAATGTATTCCACAGATGAGTAGCCAGGACAGTAAAAGATTTATCCATGAAAATTGTGGAATGCATTGGCATTTTAAGTCGCAAGTTAACTGATGACCTTAGTGATTTCGTGTGGGTTTCGCAAATAAACCGAAAACGATCCTAGAGGTAAAGAGGGTGGAAGGAGTAACAGAGCACATTAAACAAAAGAGAAAGAATATTAGTATTCCGGCAAAGGCGAATTGGCAACCACTTAAACTTTACTAAGAATTCGGCAACACGGTCATATCTGCTTAAGTTTATCGATTTATTCTTGAGTAAGATTAAGATAGCTTGCAGCATAATCAAGGATGGGAAGAAGATATTGTGCAAGCGCAATCTTGGTAGTGTTAGTCGCTTTGTAGTGTTTTGTTTTGGAAGTCGCTTTTTTTTGAATACCTAATAAAAAAATAAAAAACTTCGTTTTTACGTAGAAGGAAAAATGCTTCATATCACTTCGATGAATAAAAAAACAAATAGAAGAAATATTTTAATAATTTTGGTTTCAAACGAAAGATATAAGTCTAGAACCATTATATCCTTTTAAATCATGTTAATCGGTCCACAGGTTTAGGAGATAATAACTTATTACTGAAAATAAATTTCATGCCAAGTGAAACCGTCAAGGACGCCCCGTACCGCGATACGTATGTATTGATCGTGTTAGCGACACTGCGCTTACATTATTTTCGTATCGTTTTAAAATATTGGAATGCATTAGTAGACAGATGTTAACGACTTTTATTTTTTTTGTTATCTAGCGGAGACTTTTAGCGGATATTTGCTTGACAATTTAAAAGAACATTTTATAATGATTTTATTAAAATAAATAATTTTGAGTTTATTTTTACTGCATATTATTTTTATAACCATTTAATTTTTCCAGGCAGTAGTTATTAATCAAAGACACGATTTATGCAAAAATCAACTAATAACAATTGAAAAATATGAATTATTTGTCGAGTTGATATAAATTTACAGGTAGATTCACACTTAATGGCGGCTCCGAACACAAGACAAGGTGTTGGCATTAACGAATTAATGTGACAGTGTGGTTTAGGGGTGGGGTAGTGCACAGCGTAAAGCGAACTGCATGGACGTTTTAAGCTTAAGTCTATCTGTAAGAAATCAAATAAAAAGGTCACGAAATCACAAAATAAGGAAATATATGAAAACATAAAAAGGGGTCTTAAAATCATAATATTAAAATAATACGTCGGCACGGTTTCTTTGTATGGGATGAGGCATCTGTATTCTAGTATTATATTATCTGTGACCCACTGCTGGGATACAGGCCACCTCTCTGTGTGAGGGAATGGGCCGTAATTCACCACCCGGGCCCAGTGCGAGTTGGTGAATGTTCTAGGACATGCCGGTTTCCTCGCGATGTTTTCCTTCACCGTTTTGAGAGCAGTGGTGATGAAATAATTTACACAAAGTAAAGCGCCTGCCTGGGTTCGAACCCACGACCTACAACTTGTAAGTCGCAACCGTTGCCATTGGTTCACCACTGCTCAATATTGCGTTTTCCCAGGCAGAAAAGGCTCTAAGGAATATCAAGCGGATAGCGCGTAAAATTGTAGCGTTGGGATATGTAAGCGTTACTCTATCAGCAGAAGCAATTATCAAAAAACCAAAAGTGTAACAAGTATATCAAGTGTTATCAAAATGTCACGGAATCGATCGCTTACAGTTTTTTTTGTCAAAATTACAGTAAATCTAGAGCTTATTACTGGAAAAATATGAGATGATATACTACTACGGTGGTAAAAATTCCAGTTATTGTAACGAAATAGAATGTGAAACAAGAACTTATGTTTAATTGTTTATGTGCTGTGCCTAGCACAAATGCAGACGTAGAATAGAAAAGAATATACTTTATTGTACACCAAAAATAACTTGTGCCCAGTGCGGGTTAGTGAATGTTCTAGGACATGCCGGTTTCCTCACGAGGTCTTCCTTTACCGTTTTGAGAGCAGTTGTGATGAAATAATTCACACAAAGTAAAGCGCCTGCCTGGGTTTGAACTCACGACCTACAACTTGTAAGTCGTGGCTATTACCACTGTGCCACCACTGCTACTACATGCTATTATTATTTTATCTGTGCTACTACTAAACCAATGAGCCAGTCAAAAAGTGCATAATTATTATAATTTACTGATAGCAGCGGACATGGCACATTGCTCGCAGAAAGCACGGCCGATAGAGCAGAAAAGTTCTGGAGTAGCGACCGCGAACCGGTAGATGTTGCGTTGGAAGGCCTCCCACCAGGTGGACCGAAGACCAGGTCTTCAGTCGACCTTTATTTTTTTGTTATCTGGTGGATTCAGTTGCATAATAGCAAGCATCAGTAGAACTCTATTTCCTATCAGTCATTATCATATTGATCATATCAGCCGAAACACATCCACTGCTAGACATAGGCCTCCCCGAAGCGTCTTTTGATGATCGCTTTTGCTGATAGAGTAACTCTTATATATCCCAACGCTACACTTTTACGCGCTATCCGCTTGATATTCCTTAGAGCGTTTTCAAATATAATATAATAATGCTATCCAATTAATGGACAAGAAATGGAATGGTAATCTGACTAAATGTTCGTTTTTATTGATCTGTACCTCATTAAATAATACTTATAGAAGTTTTATAATTAAACTCTAAAGTTGTAACAGCAAGTCCCAAGTTATGTGGGGCAAAGTTCTTCCTAATTGGAAACCAGAACATACTTTAATTAATGCCAGTTTCAAGTGTAGGAACACGTGCGTATTTTCCTATCAAATGAAATCTTAGCAGGTTGCCCTAACAGGCGTTACACAGAGGGGGTTCTGGGATTGTCTTTTTGGAGGTCACGGGCCTCTTCTATGTTCTGATGGTGATCACCGGCAGGCTTATTACGTATATTTTGCAAGAGCAAAACGATAGCGATCAAACGCTTTATATCATAAAAGTCGGCATTACCTGCAGTGTAGGTATGGTAGGTCCTACACAATCGTTTGCTAATCGCTCGCTGTTTGTCAAATGCATTTATTTAAAAATAAAACGCCAACAGCTCTAAAACTTTTGTATGGAAGAGCAATTATTGCTCAAAAATCGCTATCATTTTGCTCTTGCAAAAGATACGTAATAAGCCTGCGGGATGGTTTTAGTAAGGTAAAAACCAACACTCCCTAGCCTTTCCCCAAAACTCCAGGTGCCTTTTGTAGGGTTTCCCGTAGCTAGGTAAATTCTTCTATAGACAACAGCGTCTATCATCTATAGACTCAAATTAAAGGGTGTTTTTCCCCAAAGAAATATTCAGGATAGTAAAAGAAAACAATATGGTCTTTGTGTCCAAAAATAAATGTAATTTTTTATTCATCAAACAATAAAATAATATTGCCCTAAGGTTACGCACCCCGATTGTGAAGGTTATTGATAGGCTTGCGTTTGATCACTATCTCATCTGATGGTAAGCGATGATGTGAAGTGACGATGAGGCATACTTGCCTAGAAGTAATCTATTTACTCTTGACTTTAAGACGCCTAGGTTGTAGCTATCAATAAATAAGACTCCAGTAGTAAGTTCCACTCCTTAGCTGTACGCACAATAAAAGTATTCCCAAAGTATTTAGTGTTTTCACCATGTAGCGATGACGCATTGTCATATATACCAAGAAAATTGATTTGGAATGAGAAATAGTCAGCTATAAAGTTGTATAAAGGTAAGTGTAAGGATGTTTTCTGAGAGGTCTGACTCTGAGGTGCTGGGGAGAGTCATCCAGATTCACGTGACGAGATGACACTATTACAAGAAGTTGACTATTATAGTTTTAAGACCTTTGTTACTAACAACATGTAATTAGTCTGCAATAAATG
Source organism: Orthosia incerta (assembly GCA_948252205.1). Lineage (NCBI taxonomy): Eukaryota > Metazoa > Arthropoda > Insecta > Lepidoptera > Noctuidae > Orthosia > Orthosia incerta. The sequence goes on along the minus strand of OX411753.1, from coordinate 20,155,413 downwards.
GATTTTATTTTATTTTTTATTTTATAAACCTTTATTTTGGCACCCTAAAACTTGTCTCGAAACCTACTTATTGTAGGGTGTCCGTGACTACAGATATTCCAAGGTCAATGGTAAAAATCGATTTTTACACATTTATTTGAAATAGTATCTCGTTTCTTATGGGTTTTATGCTATTTGTATTTATTATAAATATTGTAGAGGATTAAATACTCTACAACATATGTTTATTTTTTTTTTATATCTAGAACCATTTTCGAGATAGAGGGCAGAGCGCGCGCAGTGTTTAATTATTTAAAGTATCATTCATTTTCAACCTGTAGTCCCGATTAAAAACACGCCGTATAAATTTTATAATTTTTGATAAATATATAATTCTCACGAATTTGCATTTTTTATTCATTATTACGTTATAATTCATATTTTTTTTTCAATAATTCAGTATCTATTCATTTAATAACACTTACCTACTCGTGTAATTATAAAGTTTTTGTTGTGACCTTAGAATATTAGTAGTCGCGGACACCCTACGATAAGTAGGTTTTGAGACAAGTTTTAGGATGTCAAAATAAAGGTTTATGCAAGTTTAAAATTGACTATCTCTCATTCTGAGGTGAAACTCCTAATATTCCTGGACTAATAAGTGTAGTAGTCCGATGATGGAACGAGATAGTATAAATTTAACGGAACCCTAGGGTGGATCAATTGGTGAAGCCATACCTGTCTGTATGAAAAGTCGACCTAACTTGCCCTACAGTGAGATTCAAAATAAATAAAATTTAATCTTTCCCTTCATTATGTTAATTGGTGACACGTGTTTATTATTATGTTCCGAGAACATTTTCATTCAAGAATACATATTATAACTACTACATTAATTTGAATGTATAAATTACCGGGGGTTTTATTTTTAGTCATTATTATTATTATCGATTTAGTGCGTGTAAACCTTTAGTTTTTTTAAGAAACTTATTTCTTGGATTAATAAACTTGAAACTTAGCACAACACCAACCTAAGTAAACAATAAAGGTTATCATTATTAGTTTTTTTCAGAAATAACCCCTAAAATATGATTTAGGGGTTTTTGAAGTTTGTTTGGAAGAATCTGATTTATTGGGTTAATAAACTTGAAACTTGGCACATACTCGTATCGTTGGTAATAAAGGTCGTTAATATTAGTTTTTTCGAAACTAGCCCCACAAGATGATTTAGGAGGTGCTAAAGTTTTAGAAGAATATTTATTTAGTTAATAAACTGGAAATTTTACATAAATACCAACCTAAGTGTTTAATACAGGCCTTCGGATCACAAAACCAAGAGGCAGACACTGGGGCCCATAGCAGTGCTGCGACTCCTGGACCCTATTAGGTCCATACCCGCGAAACTGCGAAGCGCTGCAGCGGACATATAGGGGTATGCTCTTTAGAGATAATGGTTCCTGTCTGACAGGTAGGAAGTGGGATCCTTACAACTATGCACTTATCCTTGTTCCTCGTGGTGGTCTTCTGGTCAATCCCGTGTGTATGGTCGGGTCGTTGGAGGGAAAATATATATAATAAATGTGGAAGGGACAACAAACGTGTTCTGAGCCGGGCTCCGGCTGCCAGCAGATACGTTCCCGACACGAAAATACCTCGCTGCACGCGAAATATATATATATGTAAGAGCGGGAGTACTCAGGGTTCTCAAATGATAACGATCAGACATCTTGTTAACACTTTTTATTATTCACACCAACAGTAAATCAGCTTAATTTTATAAGAAGATGTGCACAGTTCAAAATACAATTCAATATTGAGTTCTTTCGACTAGAACCAGCCTATTTATACGTTTAGACAAATGAAAAGGCGTCACATAGCAACAACTACCGGTGACATTAGTTTATCAATTAATTTTAGATTTAAGTTTGTAAAAATACAGTAATTGTGTACAATGTTTGATTAGTAATTAATAACACTGTTTACAAATATTTTGAATGGATTTAGCTACCAATTATTTTATTTGAATGAACTAACAGTCAGTGATCTACCTTTCATTTTTGATTTTTAAAATATTACTCAAATAAAAAGAAATATTTACATTAACAATACTTAATTCGTGTTTCCGCCTTTTTGAAGTTTGATTTCGTCTGTGGTACTATTTTCATTTAGCAGCGCTATCATATATATTTAGAAATACCAATTTCCGGGCGAAGCACAATACCACCCGCGGATGGAGACACAATTCCAGTGAACGATTGACTTGTTATTTATTAGTTTTCAAACAAAACCAGAACAAAGCCAAATCGTCACTGGTTTCTCCGGCAAACACGTTGTACAAGTCATGTTTACTGTCAACTCCAAGCTCAGTCGAGAACTGACAATTCAAAATGACAGCGAGCTGACAAGTGTTGCAACAAAATAACAAAGGAAGGAACAAAACGTTTTCGTTTCGAACACTAAGTAAACAATAAAGGTTTATGACCGGGAAAATTAAAAATGCCCAACATGATAAAAACTATTAAAATTATTAAATTGGCCGTACTTTCAGAATAATGCCCATCACTTATTGCGGCGGGTAATAAAAAGATGTGTTTTTTAATTATTTTAATGTTGTCATTGGTTTTAATATAGAATAGGTAAGTACAATTACTTCTATGGTCTATTTCGCCTGAAATAAATGGATTACTATTAATACTAAAACGTGATCCTCACAGATTTAGATTCGGGATGGCGTTTACGTCTTTATTTCCATTTCTGCAATTACAAATGTCAATAAATGCAATATTAAAACGCAACAGCTAAAATACAAAATTAATATATCCACAAATTCAAAGAAACCGCTTGCTGGTAATTATCACGATAGTAGGTACTTATGATTATAAAAATAACAAAGTGAATGATTGTCACATGTTTCATGTAATTAAACCATTAAGCATGCAATTGTCATTTGTGTATTTTAAATTGAATATATTTTTAAATAAAATGAATAATAAATTACTAAATCTTTTTTTCTTTCTGTTTTGGGCCTTTTTCACAGACTCTAGACGTGCTCTAAACTATGTGTCATTTTATCAGCGCTGGCGATTGTCGAAATGCCAAAATGTAATGGATTAATCACGTGTTATTTCGTTTTTTTAGTATACCGCGTCGCTTTCATTTTTACCCAACTGCTTGAGGGTAATGTTTATAGAGCGTATGTATGTATATCCAGTTCTATAGCACGCTGTACAGCCTAAACGGCTTGACGGATTAAGACATTTAACGTTACGATTAGCTCTATGAAAGAAAAGTAAGTTATGTTTCTTTATTCTTTATTGTACAACAAGACATTACATTAAAACAAGTTGATAACAAAATGCATGTACAAAGGCGAGCTTAACTCCAAATGGAATTTTCTTCCAGCAAACCTTTGAGTGATAGAGATCACAATAGAGGGCAGTAATCCAGTGTACAATATATATATCTATATAGTAAGATTAAACTAGTTACATAATAATACATAAAAGACCTACCTAGGTTTATAAAAACAAATACATATATAAAATTAAATAAAAAAGATTCCATTACTTGTGATGGTTATAAATGAAATTGAAGATGTTTAGGTTGCCTCGTCCTCTCTATTGGAAATGTATACCTTAACAACATGCATAAGCCTCAGTTTAAAAATACTGAAACTAATTTTGACTTCTGATGGGAAAATTCTTCCTAAGCGCTTAAATATGTGCTATACAGCACTTTCTGTGGACCTCAATAATCCAGTGCAGATATTTACCCAACAATCCAGTGCTTTTATTGTTGCAGATATGGCAACATGAAAAATCAGTGTAGGTCTAAACCTAGATACTTTAGGTGTGGACAACCACACCTAAAGGATCTAGTCACTCTGGGGATGGGTGTACTGTCTCTGGGGACAATTTTTCTTGTTGTATATGCAAAGGATTTCATGAAGCTACAAGTAAAACATGTTTAGAGTATGAGAGGCAGAAGAACATTAAGGAATCAAAGGCCAAATCTTGCATCTCATATGCTGAAGCTTCAAAACTACATCCCACAATTTCAAAAATATCATATGCTTCATCATATAAAAAACAGTTTTTATTAAACTTCGATCCTCACCTCACTTTTCTAAAGGATCAGCAATTATCAGGACCTTGTCAGGGGCATGCCTCAACCAAAAGATGGCTGTGCTCTCATTCCTAGAGATGACTTGTCTTCTGTATCTAAAAGTGAATTAATCATTGCTTTAATAAAATCACTATCTCAAACTCATCATCTTTCACCGTCCATCGCTGCCACTGTATTGAACGCTGTTAATGAATCAAATATTAATAATGGACAACAAAGCGAAAGTATTCCAATGGAATTGCCGAAGCGCAATTTTTTATGAAATTGTAAATATATTTTTTATTCTTCCTAAGCCAACAAATAACTATGGTGTAACTTTAATAGATATTGTAGAAGATAACCTCAATCTTTGTATATTAAACACTGGATCCCCAACTAGACGCACCTCTAACTAGCGCTTCTCCTTACCTTATTTTAACAGTATGTAGAGAAAAGTAAAAAATAATGATGATAAAAATAATGTAATGTGAAAGTGTTTCTTAGGACAGACTTATACTTACCTACTTTATCATCAATACGCTCTATCCTTGTCCCGTCTCTATGCCTTCACTATTTCTGTGTTTAGCCATGACTAATAATAAGTAATCATAAGTAAGTAATTAAATTAAAGTATTTCCTTATAAACAACATTTTTAACTATTTTGGATGTCGGCGCCAATTAATATCACCAGACTCTTTTATGAGCTAACACGTGAACACGCTACATAGAACTGTCGTAGGCATCGACGCCGACTCCTCCAAGCTGTCTAGCTCGCTGAGGTCGACTTCGAGCTCCTGAAACACATCGGGAGATGTGACACGTGGAGCCACTTTCGGGGTGGTGACGACAGTAAACAATTTTGAGAACTTGGCACAGCTCGATAGCATCTTAGCTCGTTTGAGCCGCTGTGCCCTGAGCGTCTCCTTCCCACACACTTCACAATAGCTCCATTTGGGAGCTAGCATGTGTTTGCACATATGACACCTCTCTAGTTCTCCCAGGAGCTCGTCGTATGACTGACTACATAGCCTACATTTATTTGAAAAAACCGTTGAGAATTGCCATACTTACGATAATAATAATACCGAAAGAAAAACTAATAGGTTCTTATGACGTCCAAGCAGAGTTTTTTGTTGAATGTAGCCAATTTAGCATCTTATACTTATATAACTTGATCATTAACTGTTTTATAAAATTATAGGTACTAACCTAACCAAAATAAGTTTATACTTAACTATCACAACATTTATAAAGAGAAACCATCTTACCGCAAGTCTGGCAAATTTTAGCTTTTTCTGAATCAATATATTTTTTTTCTTTTTAAAAAACTTTGCCCCACACTAGGAATTTCTCCTGTATCGTGGGTGTGTTTACAAACATATAAACTCACATACACAAACACCCAGAGCCTGAACAACTATTTGTAGATCATACAAATAATTGTTCCGTGCGGGAATCGAACCCGCGACACGCAGCGCAGCAGTCAATCGCTCAACCACTGCGCCAACCGTGCGCCCAAAAATACGTGTAAAATATGTGTCTTCAGGCTGCAAAATCATGATTAAAAAAAAATATAGGTAGTCGGTTGTTTAAATATCAATGTAATGGATCGGAAGGGTATGTACATAAACATAATTAAATTACAGTATTATTTATTACTTACGATTTTTTGCATGTTTCTAATAATATCAATATTTATGTAGGTGCACTGCGTACTCCGTTATAATACGTCCTTGTGGCGTAATCGTTGCCGATTAACTGAAGCGGTCACAATTATCATCGCATCTAAGAGGAATGCATCTAACTGATAGTATTGTAGCCAGAGCTCACGTTAGGTGCCGCGGATTATACCTAGGTACACTTACTTATTTCCTATCACTGATTTATTTATTATGTAGTTAGAAATGAATTACCTACCTACAGAAGTAATGATTAGGTACTACATCCTTTTCAGAATACCTATTTTTATTTTGTTACACTGCTGACCCCTAATGCAACAGCTTAAATGAAATTAAAACGAAATAAACTAAAAAATATTTTAATACAATTGTTACACGTAAATGTTTAACATTGATAAGTTAGCTTAGATAATAGGCCTATCCCTATCCCGTCCCTATTTAATTCCTATATTTATGCGTTGAGCAATTTTATTGTTACTTTAAAGACTTGAAAGTATTTTTAATAATTTTTCCTTTGCAAAAGAAGGATATTTGTACACAACATTTCATCCCCCATGATCCGCCCCCAAAGACGGGATTCCCAAAAAACCTTGATTTGCGTTAGATTTTAATCTTCAGCCCAAACCCAAAATTCGAAGATCCTAACTTCAAAACTGACCAACTTAGTAGATGCCTGCAAAATATAAAGTATCTATGAGCAAAATTTCAAGTCTCTAGACGATTTAATTATTCCCATGACTTTATCCTCCTTTTCACCCTCATGGGGGTGGAATCTTCAAAATCACTGAGAAACATGAAAATTATTTTTCAACCCCTGTTTCACGCCCTTAGCGGTAGAATTGCCAAAAATCCTTTCTTAGTGGATGCCTGCACAGTATATGCAAAATAGTGTATGTGTAAAATTTCAAGTCCCTAGACGATTTCATTATTCCCCCTTTTAACCCTCATGGGGTTGGAATCTTCAAAAACGCTGAGACACGTGTAAATTACATTTTAATCTTCGGCCTAAACCCAAAATATGAAGATCCTGACTTTAAAACTGTCGGATTTTCATATAAACTTACAACCCCTGTTTTGCGTCCTTAGCGGTGGAAATTCCAAAAATCCTTTCTTAGTGGTTGCCTTCACAGTATAAAGTATCTATGTGCAAAATTTCAAGTCTCTAGAAGATTTCATTATTCCCATGACTTCATCCCCCTTTTCACCCTCATGGGGGTGGAATCTTCAAAATCGCTGAGACACGTGTAAATTATTTTTTAATCTTCAGCGTAAACCCAAAATACGAAAATCCTGACTTTAAATTGACGGATTTTCATACAAAGTTTCATCACCTATTTCACGCCCTTAGGGGTGGAATTTCTAAAATTCCTTTCTTAGTGCTCACCTACACTACCAAAGGAACCTACGTGCCAAGTTTCATGATTGAAGCTTCATTCGTTTGGGCTGTGCGTTGATGGTCAGTGAGTCAGTCAGTCAGTCACTTTCTTCTTTTATATGTTTAGAAAGAATAAAGTCAATTTGTAGTAATCTATGTTGTTTTGTTTTGTGTTCATTGGTAACATGAGGGAGAGCGGAAGGGGTAAATCAGATTCTGTAGCTAAGTCATTGGGGTGACAAGATCGAAAAGGTTAGGAACCACTGCTCTGAATGAACTGCTAGAGGACCACCAAAAAAAATACTTACACTTAAACTATTCTTGATTCTATGCTACTTAAGCCTTGCTGAATACAACAATACATTACTCTTAGCCTATACTTAGATGTCTAATCGATTACTATATAATTTAAAGATAAGGATCTACACTTAACTGACATCTACACTTAAACTAACTCTTTATTTTATACAACTTATAGTAGCTACGCTTAATCATATTGTCTACCATCATGCTGATGGTGTCTCGAAGCTAACAATCCCATACAATTTTTCTTATTGACATTTCGCTATCGATGATAGAATGTCAATTGTCTAGGGCCTCTGACGTCACGGCGTCCTCATCTTCCGCCTGACGCAGGTCCTCACCGGACACGGCTGCTTCGGGAGGTTCCTGTTCACGATAAGGCGGGAGGAAACGCCCGGGTGTCACCATTGTGTGGATCGCCCGGAGGACACGGTGGAGCATACGGTGGAGGTCTGCCCCGCTTGGGCGGAGCACCGCCGTGTCCTCGTAGAGGCGATCAGCGGTGGCGACCTCTCGCGTCCGGCCCTGGTTCAGGCCATGGTACGGAGCGAGAGGGCATGGGAAGCTGTCACCTCCTTCAGTGAAGCAGTAATGCTCGCAAAGGAGGAGGCAGAACGCGTGAGGGAGACACAACGGAGACGCCCTCACGCCCCTAGCCACCGCAGGAGACGCCCCGGGCGTCGGGAGTCGCAAGCCGATTCCCGGCCACCGTAGGCGCGGGCTTGCGGACGGCGAGTAATGGGTAGCTCGCCGTCCGATAAGGACCAGGCCCGAGTCGACGGCGCGTAGTGTTCCACGCGCGCCTCAAAGAGATGTCAGCAAAAGTTGACGGGGTCCGCTAGGTCCGATGCCTGTCTGGGTCGCGGATAAATTTGAAAGAGAGTTACCGCGGCCCAGGCACAAGCAACTGAAGGAACACGGGTGGGTTTTAGTCAGTAAAAGTCTGACACGCCCTCCCGCTTCACCCAGAGCGGGAGAAGTCATTGGATGATATTGAAAAAAAAAAAAAGGGTCTCTGACGTCAAACAAAATTATGCATCGCGCAAGATGCCGAAGCAGTTGCCCGAACACAACAGAGACTTATTATTATCTTAGTTGTAAATCACATTTCCTTTATTTTGCAGGAAACACCATATTATTTTCATTATACTTACATGTCTTGTTTTTACAGGTAATGTACCAGGAACAAATAAGAGTACTCACTAACACAATACTGGGGTGACTGTTATGGACAGTATGTCAACAAAAGATCACATTTATTTACTCAGCTCCTTATGGTCCCTTGTGCGGTCGACTTATGCTAATTTATTTTAAATCTATAAAGGTACAAGGTATGTACCTACGATTCAAGGCTTCAGTAGAAAAGTGAGATGCGACAATCTGAAAAAGATGCGACAACACGTTTACATACATTGTTCTAACAGAAGAGCAATTTTAGAACAATGATGTCTTTTCTGCAGATCTTAAATCCACTTTATATGTGATGACGATAGCCATATTGGGCTTTTCTATAATGTTGATATTTTGCAGCTATTGTTCCTTTCTTTTTAAATAAAAAAAATCGCGAGTTTTCCTTGCACAGTTACATGTTGTTACATGATTGTATTTGCGTGGTAAACATAATTAAAATTAATTTAATAATTTAAACTATTAAGACGCTAATAACGTACAACGATAACGTAGTTGATTAAGGTTACACTAGTCAAAAATTCTTCCATACAAACGTAGTCTAGGGATTATTCCACTGTTTGATGATTTACGTTCAAAATAAAAAGTGATATCAATTTGTCTCATCATTATCTAGCCCTGTATGGAAGCAAAAAAGTAAAAAAATAAAATATTTGAAAGTTATGAGCGTCGAAAGTTCCACATTTCGACACTGATTTTAACGCATTTTTGGGCGCAAATAAATACCATAAGAAAACGGAATATTGCAAAACGGCCTCCATACAGGGATAGATTAATAGTTCAAAAATGCAAATAATTTTATTTTGAACAGATAGATTTAGTCGTTTTTTCATGATATCTAGACTGCCAAAGGTCTGTTTATAAAATTTCGCGCGCTCAGTTTCGTCCTAAATCATTATCCATTTCGCTACAAATTTGCAAAAGTGTGTATTCGTACGCGAACTAGCTTCCTACTGCTCATCACAGCATCTATCTCTTCTGCACGTATTGTCGGTTGATATAAAATGCATTTGAACCCCGCGCACAAAATAGTTCGTGCCGTCGACTAGTGTACCCTTAAGGATTCTTAATATTCACTAAAGGACAACATCCTTTTTGCGCAATGAATGCGGCAAGGCAAAGGGCAATGAGTATAAAAATCGATCAATCACATGCGAGATGAAAGACGCGATGTGGATTTCCGTCCTTGCCGAATTCATTAAGCAATAATGCAAGAATAAGTATGTGCTATGTGTGTATAGTTATGCTAGTTAACGAAACATACACACAGGTTTATTATTCGAAATTTGAAAGACTCATTTATCAGGGCACAAATGAACATAAATGCATACATACATACATATCGACCAACAAACACTTTGCGACGCCGTAGTCGGGTAAAAATTGTTTTTCATGACTTTGACAGGATATATCTCACAAACGGTACGCTTGACAAAAATATGATGTACTAAACCCTACCTTCATTTAAAAATCCTTGTTCATGATGGGGTGGGGCGAAAAAAAAAACAATTCAATTTGACGTCACTTAGCCTTTTCCAGTGGACAAACAAGACGTTTCCAACGACACCTCATTTGTCAAATTATGATAAGTAATATAAGTTTTTAAGCTGATATGGTCACAATCATTAGAACTAATATTTGTTTTGGGATATTTACCATGTATATTTAGATTTTTTTGAGAGCTCGATATTTCGGCACCGTTACAAGCGCCATGATCACGAGAACAACAAAAATCGAAATGTACATGGTAAATATCCCGAAACAAATATTAATTCTTATGATAAGTAGTTAAGAAGTTATGAGGGAACATAAATGAACATACTTACATACACACATAGCGGTCAAAAACATATCCGTCCTTTTTGATTCTCCGTAGTCGGGTAAAAAGAAAATAACAAATTATAACAAGCAATAAGTTGGTTAAGATGAACTTAGAGCAATCCTTATTTTTTAGGTTATTTTTGCTTTTTCCATGTATCGGTCCATTATTCTATTGCTAGGCCTGCAAACTTTAAAAAGTTTTGGTTCGCAGAGCCACATTCAAAGACACAAAGATCCGCTGTGACTACTGTACACCACTGCCTGCCTTTTACCAGCCGATTTTCCCTCGAAAATTTTCTCGCGGGAACGTAAGTACCACCAGGATTAAAAGGTATCCTATGTTAGGATCCAGGCCATGGTATTTCCGTCTAAATCCGTTCTTCTGTTGAACAAACATTGATTGACTAATAAACATCATAACAACTTAGTAATACACAGGATTCAAAATTAAATAATACAAGGGCACTACGAATGAAAGTGCTTGTAATACTTATAGATAGCTAATTAATATAACAGCTACAAAAGTAACAATCTGTTCTAGATAATTGGAAATACACGAAAAAAGGAAGTAGATAGTTTACAATGCATGGAAATAATAAATCCTACTGTAGTTATAATAGCAATTTCACTAGCTGGAAATATTTGCATCCTAGCTACTTAAGGCCATATGCAGATATGCAGAGTGAACTCACGGTGAATAGAACGGTATGCAGTGGCGTAGCGTGCCTTGGACGGGCCCCGTATAAAAAATTGTTTGGGGGCACTTATGAAGCGTAAAGATTTCAAACAAAAGAAGAAAAAATGTTTGCATAAAATTAAAAGAAATATTTATTCATCATAATTATCTAACTGTCATTTTTACCAAAATTTTAACAAACAATTAAAATTAAATATACACTCTCCTTGCCGTTTTTTCGGAAAACTGATTTATTTAATCATTTATAGCTGATGATGACTTTAGTTTTTCAAAAGTTTCTGCCTCTATGGACAATAGTGAAAGGTCGGACTGGCAAAAAATAAATTTGGGAAGTTTTGATAAATTTTTGCTTACTCAAGTCGGGGGCCCTCATGGCCCGGGGGCCCCGTATAATTGATACGGCAGATACGGCGGTAGCTACGCCCCTGACGGTATGGGCTTAGTGGCGAGCACACTGCCTTTAAATTGAAAAATAGAAAAATGGCGGATTTTGGCCGCCATATTGTGGGGGTCCAATATTTTTTTTCTTCCAAACCCATCGTGTGAGGTATCAGAATAAAGCGTTCTAAGAGGTGATTACAAAAATATCACATATATGTTTAAATTTACCTTGTTTTTGTTATCTTTGGCAGGATCGTCTTGTCCTTTTCTTTTACTTTGACATAAACTCGTCGGAGTCATTACAAAACGTCATGATGTTTTGTAACTGCTACAATTAATGGCTGTTTTCATTTTTGGCTATCATAAATTGCAATGATAATTTGTAACAACGATTTCTACCCTCTTACTAATAAACGCGGTATATAGTTATACCAAGTATAAACCTATGAAAATGTATGGTTATTCCTTTGTTATACCTGGTATAACTTTACACCGCGTTTATTAGTAAGAGGGCTAGAGTTTACTAAGTGCATTATTTAAATAAATTAGCACCTGATGTTTAAATGCAGGTTTATTGGCGCAAATAGTCATGCTGTAGTATTTTAATGTTGCGGCTTCAAGCGCGGTCTGCTTTTTATTAATTATTTTTACTATGGTTAAATGGTGCTGACTGACCGATTTTGGACGTGCTTCTACATTAGCATTGGCGCAGTGTCACTTATATAACTGTTCCTTGTCAACCAGCTTTCAAATTTAAGAATAAGAAAAATCTTTGTCGTTGAGATCTAATACCTACGTCCGACTATAACAAACTTTGCTAATGTTGAAAAAGTGAAAAGATGGTTATTGCAATTGGACTACCAAACTACCGAATATCTTTTGATTTCACAAAAATAATAGTTAAACAAACACACATATACACATAAACACACACACATACACACACACCCACTCACATTCTTTACATTATTAATTAATTAATTAATTAACACAGTAGCACGCAATTTTTTAGGTTGTAAAATAACGAAATTGTCAAATGAGTAGTACTATCTTCTGAGATACAGGCCTCGCCTAGTTCAGAAGATAGAATAAATACCTGTAAACTTCTCTTTACTACCACAAATGCTGCTGGATTATTATTATATAATGCGCATGATATTAGCATACTTACCTAGTATTAAGTACTTTTACTATGTAATGCCTTGTTGCTATGCTGGTGAGAAACAAATCATTCTTTTTCATTTATTTTTTTATTGTAAACCTACCTTACCTAAACTTACTAACTTTTTGGTTGCACCGAAATTGCTTTGTCTCTCTTTTTATTTCTTTGTAACATGTAAATGTTAACAATAAAACGCCTGTTATAGCTTTACGATCTATACTGATTCAGAAGTTCATTGCTCTTACCTGTTGCTAGGCGCTACGTGGAAGTTGCGAACTTTCTCATAGAATTTCAACAAAGTGATGAGGCATCTACGGTGATCTACGAGGCATTAAATCAGAGTCACCGCCTGCATTGGACGCCACAGGGCCTGGGGAAGACACTCTCCATTAAGGTTTAATCTGGTAGGTCAGGATTATGTACCTAAACATAACTGTCTCAGGCCCGACGTGAATAATTGTGGAGGATTGAGTTAGATATTATTTAAGGAAAACTTACACTAATGTTAGTCATACACGTCATGTAGGAGCCAATGGTAGAAAGATCATTATCATTTCACCATTACAAAACCTTTGGGGCCAATACCATTTTAAGAGTCCCTTTTGAAGACATCTGAAAATGTAACACTGATACCTAAGTTATTACAATTATTTATACCATGTTGTACAAAGCCAACAAACAAAATGATGGAACTTCTAACTTTGTTCCAGAGTGGGAGGGCACCTAGGTGGGCTAATAAAATGCTGCATCGTATGGGCCAATGCAGATTTTAAAATAAAAATTACATGACAATATGAAATTATAACATACGATCACCCTATAGTTACCATAACACGGCTGATTGGAGGTTAATGGAAATTGTAAAGTACTAACATTACAAAATAACATTCCAAAGTAAAAAACAAAAATACCAAGCTTGTATTTCCCGTTGGGTTACGCAGGGGTGTACCTACCCTAATAATCAGACACAACCTTTTAGTCTTATTTTTAATTCCAAGTAATGCCTCGTTTACGCAGTGTGAGCTGCTGCCTAGTCAGTAGACAGCTACTGGGCTTGTCTACTCGTACGCTAGTAACTCGGCCCGCCTCAGCTGTCTACACAATACATGCTAGTATTATATTATCTGTGACAATACATACCTATTAGCTGCTACCATGTAGCTACTACTGCCCACTTGCCCAGTCTTGCAAGTTATCGCGATTTCGAGTGAACGAAATTTAATTAAGTAAACAGATAACAATAAGATCCATGATAACTATATTCTGACAAGAATTAGAAAACGCCTATAAAAAACGTAGACAAAGCACACAAAAAATACAGGTGCCGCTCACAACTGTCCGGCTGGCATGACGTGCTACTGCCGAACGCATCCAAACGATGTGAGTGATAAGCGAGCTGCTGTCATATTCAAGTTGCTGCCGGGCGAGCAGGCGAGTGAAAACAAAAATGTTGCAGCAAACAGTACGAGTTACTGTAATGCAGCTACTCGGCAGGCTGACTCGTACGCTAGCTCGCACTGTGTAATGTAGCCGTAATAGTTGCTAGTCTAGTGTCATCCAGACTTCGGCCACAAATCCGACTCAAGGCAGCTACTAAGAACTTCCAGATGAAAAAAGCCAATAAAACTATACTCGACCAGGAAATAGAACGCAACTTTTCGGTGCCCGGAATTGGCAGGTAATTGTGACTAAAATTGACTAGCTTACAGACTTACTTTCTTTAACACCCACTGTTAATGAAAGCAAGTCTGTAAGCACTTACCAACGATAATTAAAGTGAATTTTCCTTTATTTATATTGTTTTAAATTAAGGTAAAACATTTATACGTAAATATAACAAACCAATGAGGGTTTTTCCACAGTGTGTATAAAGTAGGTAAATAGGCATTTCTAGACTTGCTCAAAACTAAATCATTCATAATTCTATACCTATTTTATAATGAGATATTTCCTTGAGTTTACCGTATGTCATTACTTCTCACAATTTGATTCTTATTGGCGACACTATCGAATGGTGCAATAATACTGGTTCAATTCATAGCTAGGAATATTGATTTTTCAAAAATCCAGCGATGCAGTTTTAGTTTTATCAGTTTCGGATATGGCCATCCACGCCCACTTGAAAAACTCACCTGTATGGGCTGTATGTGTATGACTTATGTATGTATGACACATGGCACCATGAAAAAACCAACCAATTACCTAAGTAATTTAAAACAACATGATTCGGGACCACCGTTTTGAGAAACACGTAGCAGACTCGGTTAAAAACTGTTTTTATCGCCGGTTTTATACAAAATGTAAGAAAGAAAGAAAAAGTATTTATTTGTAACCCGCACAGGAGACACGAGAAATCAGCTTAAAATTAAACAAAATTGAAAATAAAAAAAACCCCATGCGATATAAATTTACCGAATTTATCCGAAAAACTACGAGAACAGCTAGTGGAAACCCTGGTTCTGTCCAGGTTGAACTACGCTGACACGGTTTACGGCCCGCGCCTATTAGCACGTACAGACCGCCTCATCCAATGGGTACAAAACGCTTGTGCTCGGTTTTGTTATAATATTCCTTACAGAAGTCATGTAACACCTTTTCTGAACAGGCACTTTATACTGAAGATGAAGTCCAGACGCAAACTACACTTGGCTTGCCTTCTGTTCGGTGTGGTAAAATATCAAAAGCCGGATTACCTTTATGACAAGCTAAGTTAGGTCGCGAGTAGACGGGAATGCAGTAGAAGACAATGCTGACAACAACTCTCGATTCAGTCTCAGGGTACAGCCACTTTTAGAGGCAGCTTTCGTTATGCGGCTTCCAAAATATGGAATAACTTGCCACCGCCGATTAGAGTAATTAACACAATACACGTTTTTAGACGACGCTTACGGCAGTATCTCGTAGAAGCACAAAGGAAGCTAGATATGGTCGCACTAAATGTCTCAATTATATGATGTATTTATCTACCCACATAATTTGCAGTTTTTATTCTTGCAATGTTACTACTCATTTTCACACTATTTATGTACATATTCTCATATTCCTTACTATTTTGAATGGATACAAATTTATTTTATTTAAGTATACATACACACGTCACTTTGCAGTATAAAACTGATTTACATCCGTCACCTCAAACATCAGGTCCTGTTGAAAACCAGCGTCAGGCATTATTTGTCGGGCTTTTTTGCTGAACTGAGCCTTTTTGGCGCAGCCGTGAGGCACACATTTTACTGCTAATTTCTTACGTCAGACTTTATTTTATTTTTATTTTATTTGTATTATATCTGACGTATAATATTATGTTGTGTGTCTTTTAGTCTGTGCTCAATAAATTTATTTTCTTTCTTTTCTTTCTATTCAACTATAAGTAGTTTATAGGTATGTAAAAATTATGATAAAAATTACATTTTAATAATGACTATTTTAGAATGTCTACCACTGTTTTTAACCGACTTTCCAAAAATAAGAAGGTTCTATGTTCGATTGTATGTTACTTTATTTATTGTGTATTTTCACCGATTTCTTTAATTGTGGACCGATTTCGAAAATAAGTTTTGTGTTTGAAAGAGTACTGCCCGAGGTTGGCTCTTATAAATTTGATGGCGATATGATGAAGAACTTTGTATATATACAACAGAATTTTTCAGTAAATGACAGCAAATCTCTCGGGTTTTCTATTTAATTTTGATAGGCCCGCGCTTTACTACTGTCTTACCTGATGGTTAGCGATGGTGGGAAAACGAAGAAACGAAATAAAAACACCGACTTCCAAAATTGAAGTTATTTTTCACTTTGTAGTGATTTTATTTGGGCAGTTAAAAAAATACTTTTTATATAAATATACAACCAGTATATTTTCATTTTTTTTTTTTTTAAATAAAATTTGACGCATGTTCAATTAGTAGGTTAATTCATTTGTAATCACGATAATACGTAATCGAATACATTAGTGTTATTGTATGATTAATCAATATTAGTAAACAAACTCGTGGTATCAATATGTGCCATGCGTCATATTCCACTATCACTTTACCAGATTACCAATGTTGGAGCAGGTAAACTTGGTCACTGATTAGACCATTCCGGCCACTTTGTGATGATAGGTTTAAAACCTCACTGACTGAAGCCAGAACGTAAATATATATTAACAAGCCTGACTACCTAAAAGTTTGACACTGGACAGGCTATAACTTAACAGATTGAAGGCTCAAGGACTTAGCATATTTTGGTTCGAGTCTGTGAGGAATGCGTCCGAGAGTTTTGTGTTTTCGGCATATCTCGAATCGTTTGTTTTGTATGTGCAAGAGCGCTTTCGCACAGAGCACATAGTCTGCTAAACATCCAGGCACCAAGTCAGTTTCGTACAGTTTTGGTGGAAAAGTCGACCGATAAAATCAATCCAGTACACAGTACCGATACACATCCTCGCACACCCACATCGCCCACTGTTAAAGAAAACAAACTTACAGACGTAAGCACTTCATCTTCATCATCTTCCTGCCCTTGTCCCATGTTACTTGGGGTCGGCGCAACACGTTTTCTTCTTTCATACCGTCCTGTCCCCCGTCACGCTGTCACTGACTCCCTTTTCTTTCATATCACTCCTCACACAGTCCATCCATCTTTTCTTTGGCCGTCCCCTCCCTCTCCATCCATCCACATTTATATTCATAACTCTTCTAGTAGTTTAGTTAGTTTAGTTTAGACGGGCTGTCTCCGCAACTCCACGACCAAGCGCGTATTTTGCGTACGGGAGCTCTTCTAGTAACATGTGTTTCATCCCTTCTCATCAGATGACCATACCAGGACAAACGGTTTCCTTTCAACTTTTCTGTCACTGGCGCCACTTTCAAACTGCCTCTAATATACTCATTTCTCTCAAGTCTGTAAGCACTTACCAACGATAATTAAAGTGAATGTTGCTTTATTTATATTGTCTTAAATTAAGGTAAAATATTTATATGTAAATATAACAAACCAATTAGGGTTTTTCTTCAGTGTGTATAAAGTAGGTAAATAGACATTTCTAGACTGGCTCAAAGCTAAAACATTAATAATTCTATACTTATTTTATAATGAGATATTTCCTTGAGTTTGCCGTATGTCATTTTTCTTTCTTATGCCGTATTTCAACTTTCCAGAATTTGATCCTCATTAGCGACACTATCGAATGGTGTAATAATACGGGTTCGATTACTTGTCTAGGCACATTGATTTTTCAAAAAGCCAGCGACAAAGTTTTAGTTTACATCAGTTTCGGATTTGGCCATCCACGCCTACTTGAAAAACTCACCTGTATGGGCTGTATGTATATGACTTATGTATGTATGACACATGGCACCATGAAAAAACCAACCTATTACCTAAGTAATTGAAAATAAACATGACTCAACTTTATGTAGTTTATAGGTAGGTAAAAATGATGTTAAAAGTGACATTTTAATAATTACCATTTTAGAATGCCTACTACTGTTTTAACCGACTTTCCAAAAAGGAGGTTCTATGTTCGATTATATGTTACTTTATTTATTGTGTATTTTCACCGATTTCTTTAATTGTGGACCGATTTTGAAAATTAGTTTTGTGTTTGAAAGAGTACTTCCCGACATTGTCCCATATAGATAAAGGACATGTCCAGAATTTGTATGGAGCTGTGCCGTAACAAAAAATATTCATGCACATTGACATACAGTACGTCGTATTAAAGCTTAGAGGTATGGCTTTCCAATAGTTTTTGTTTTATGATCAGAGAAGAAGCGAGAGACACTGTATAAGGAAACAAAAGAATGGCGAATCATTTTGAATAGCAATGATGTCGCGTTTAAGTGACAGTTGATAATGACAGTGACATTTGACAATCACTCTCAAACGCAAGTGCACTGCATAGAAACCGCTCAAAAACAATTAACATAAATATTTTTTGAATATTTTTGTCGGCTGTTCTAGAGAAATGCAATTATTGCGTTTAATTTTAATTTATTTTACAAGTAATTTTCACATATTAATAATTACTGTACATTAACGTATTCTGAATTGATTGTAGGGCAGAATCTGGCCATGTCCATTGGTGGCTATATGATGAAGAACTTTGTAGATATACAACAGAAATTTTCAATAAATAACCGCAAATATCTCGGACTTTTTATTTATTATTAGATAGGCCCGCACTTTACCTGAAACTGACCTGCAAATTACAAAAAACGTAAGAAAATTTGAAATTGCAACAACTGCAGATCCACCTTAATTTTTCTGTTTTGTTTTTTCACAGAGACTATTGCTATTACTTAGAGAAGATTTTGAGGCATCAGACCTCTTAAAGTTGGTTGCGAAACCGTTAGAAAATGAACATTATAGAAATCTCTTAGCTGCCACTATTTCCAGACAAATATTAAAAGACCTAGAGCAGTGGTGGCCCAGTGGTATCGGCCGCGACTTACAAGTTGTAGGTCGTGGGTTCGAGCCCAGGCAGGCGCTTTACTTTGTGTAAATTATTTTCATCACCACTGCTCTCAAAACGGTGAAGGAAAACTTCGTGAGGAAACCGGCATGTCCTAGAACCAAAAATTCGAAGACATGTGACATCCACCAACCCACACTGGGCCCGCGTGGTGGATTGCGGCCCATTCCCACTCACAGAGAGGAGGCCTGTGTCCCAGCAGTGGAAACATTAATAGGCTGATAATATGTGATGATGTGATGTGATTAAAAGACCACAAAAATTCTAATATCACTAAAGAAATATATCACAAGTGGAGAATTGTCTCTTGTATTGAACGGTTCACCGACAGAACGATTCACTATGTAGTTTTTCACCGATAGATAGAGTCTTACCTGATGGTTAGCGATGGTGGAAAAACGAAAAACCGAAACCAGAAACACCGACTTCCAAAATTTAAGTTATGTTTCACTTTGTAGTTGTTTTATTTGGGAAGTTGGTTGTATATTTTCATAAAAAAATATTTTTTTAAATAAAATGTGACGGATGTTCAATTAGTAGGTTAATTCATTTGTAATCACGATAATACGTAATCGATTAC
This sequence comes from Orthosia incerta, assembly GCA_948252205.1. Classification (NCBI taxonomy): domain Eukaryota; kingdom Metazoa; phylum Arthropoda; class Insecta; order Lepidoptera; family Noctuidae; genus Orthosia; species Orthosia incerta. The sequence continues at coordinate 20,135,683 of OX411753.1, read as the reverse complement.
ATTAGTATTATTGTATGATTAATCAATATTAGTAAACAAACTCGTGGTATCAATATGTGCCATGCGTCATATTCCACTATCACTTTACCAGATTAGCAATGTTGGAGCAGGTAAAATTGGTCACTGATTAGACCATTCCGGCCACTTTGTGATGATAGGTTTAAAACCTCTCACTGACTGAAGCCAGAATGTAAATATATACCAACAAGCCAGACTACCTAAAAGTTGGACACTGGACAGGCTATAACTTAACAGATTTAAGGCTCAAGGACTTAGCATATTTTGGTTCGAGTCTGTGAGGAATGCGTCCGAGAGATTTGTGTTTTTGGCGGGTGCGCCAAAGTTCACCTAAATTTTCAACTCCGATAATTGGAAATCCGAAAATGTTCTTCCTAACATTTTTCATCCTTTCAATCACAATTCCTTACTACTCTGTCTCTAATGCTCATAATTCCGAAGCATTCAACTTCATAATGTCAGTAGCAATAAACATTTATTATACTTTTATTTGGTTTCCTATACCTATTTTCTCAACATAACCATCTTTTACACTATTATTCAAAGTCATATCTTTTTTGTTTAGATTTCTTTTTATTCATAATAATCAGTATTATATACATTAATTTTGCGTAACTTTATTTTCACATAACATGTATAACATACAAGAATAATAGTACCATAGTACAAGTAGTTAAATACATGTTTTCATATACAAATTTCAATTACATTAGTTTAATATTAGCAAAAATATCCATAGGTTAGGTTAGGTTAGAACTGTGACCAACTACGCGCGAGCCGAGCGAGCGAAGCGAGCGGTGCCGCGGCAGCGGCTCGCCGGCCGCTGCCGCGGCACCGCTCGCTTCGCTATCGCTGCGCTATCTCGAAATTGGTCGCGAAATTTTTGTAAGTATTTTTTTCGTAGTGCCCCCAAGACGACACTACGACCTGAATTTCATTAATTTAAGACAAAAATCAGTGAAACGACCTTTAATCATTCTGAACAGTTGGTTTTTTAGACATAATTATCTCAGGTATAGTTATAGTAATAAGTATGTAACAACAATATCTGGTTCATGATTATGTTCTTGGTGCTTCATATATTTTTTATTACACTTGGTAAATGTTTATTTCTGAGTATGTGTGAAAATATTATGGTAATTATGTTTAGGGATAAAAGCGTTATGATGAAAAACAGTAGGAGTTTAAATATATTTACATTAATGATATTATTAATTAAAATTTTCGGAAACATTACTGTTATGAACATCGCCTGTAGCACTACAAATAGTATTAATGAAAACTTTAGTATGAAAATTTTTAGGAAGACTGATCATTCGGATTACAAATCATTAGGAAGAACAATTTCGGGTAAAGAACTTTAGGTGAGCCAATATGGACCCGTTTTTGGCATATCTCGAATCGTTTGTTTTGTATGTGCAAGGCATGAGCGCTTTCTCACAGAGCACATAGTCTGCTAAACATCCAGGCACCAAGTCAGTTTCGTACAGCTTTGGTGGAAAAGTCGACCGATAAAATCAATCTAGTACACCAGTACCGATACACATCCTCGCACTATGTAGTTTTTAACAGACATCAAAAAAACTCGGCATCTTTTTTAGGGTTCCGAACACAAGAAGGAACCCTTATAGTTTCGCTCTGTCCGTCTGTCCGTCCGAAGCTTAGCTCAGAGAATCTAAGTACTAGAAAGCTATAATTTGGCATGGATGTACTTATTAATAATTCCGACAAAGTGGTAGAATAAAATCATGAAAAAAAAATTTTTTTTCGGGTACCTCCCATAGACGTAAAGTAGGGATGTAATTTTTTTCTCATCTGTCCCATCGTATGGGGTATCGTTGGATAGGTTATTTAAAAATATTATGGGTTTGTTCAAACCATTTTTCGGTCCAGAGATCCGTTTGCGTAAAATTAAGCTTTAAATTGCAAATTTATGTTAGAGTCAAGTGTCCCCCCCCACTGCCAGCAAAATGGTTGCTCTTGGTTATCTGAAAAAAATCACGGCAGTAGTAAATATAACGAAATTAAAAGGAAAACTATCACGGATAAGTAGGCTCTACAAGTTTACGAGTAATAGTCGACCAACTTATAAAATGTACTTGAAACAGTTAAAATTTTGTATAAATGCGATTGAAAAATTACTTATATAACGATGTTAGCTGTGTAAAACAGAGTAAATATATGCTTATGAACCAAGTAAAAATAAACAAAAATTAAATCATAGCAGGCTTTACAAGTTTACGAGTAATAGTCGACCAACTTACAAAATGTACTTGGCACAGTAAAATTTTTGTACAAATGCCATTGAAAAATTACTTAAATAACGTTGTAAGCTGTGTAAAACAGATAGTAAATATATGCTTATGAACCATGTAAAAATACACAAAAATAAAATCATAACATCCTTAATAATAATAATTTCTAAATTTATAATGTTTAAGCTCGAATAACGCGTTGGAGTGGCTGCAGTCGTTGGCAGTACCGGTCCGTAACCATACGGCGCATGCGCGCGGGGGAGTCTATTTTATGTTAGTGCAGAAGTATTTTCGACGTTTTGTAATCGAAAGTCAAATTAGATTCGATTGCCAAGTAAATTACTTATTTTCTTTTGTCGATATCCCACTAATTGAGTAGCGTAAAACTTTCCAGAACGAAGTAGTGAATACCGCAGATTAAAGGTGAATACATACGAAATTTTTCAAATTCCGGAAGATAAATAAACAAGGAGCGTGCGCGCAAGGATTTAGGAACGAATCATACCATTCCCCGTGGCTCTAATACGCGCGCGTATCGGCTGCTTTCGCAATTCACACCCGCGGTGGTACTCAAATAGATAATATTTTCTAACTTCAGTTGCGAAGTTGGATTTTATAACTCCTTCTTCAGTTACCAGTTAGACCTTCTTTAGTTTAAGTTAAGAGTGAATAGGTTACTTCTATTCAAGAGTGCTTCACCGTAGACCACATCATCGCTTACCATCAGGCGAGATAGTGGTGAAACGGGAACATATAGATAAAAAGAAATATCATCCTATGTGGGCCCGTTTTTGGACGTTGTGTGCCGCTGAAACCTCTTTAATGTTCATGTAACAACAACAAAACCTCCTTCTTAGTCCGCATTATTAGGTATGCAACTTCGGAACCCTATTACTGCGCGTGGCCCGACACGCACTTGGCCGGTTTTTTTTTTAATGTATGTTCCCCGATTACTCTAAGACGCCTGGACCAATTTCAAAAAATATTATTTTGTTTTGAAGGGTTTACTTCCTAGTTGGTCCCATAGTCATCAGGTCAGGATCTTGATGGAATCCTAGAGAAATCGAGGGAACTCCTCAAATGTTATAAGCATACATATAGCGATTTTGGTAGTTTCATCAACAATGCAATCATTTGTACTAAGAAAGTATCATTTGGTGAAGTGGAACTGATGAAGAAGTCACTAGAATGCCTAAATGCTAAGTATGTCACTGGTATAAGATATCTCGAATAGTTAACCAACTGTGATGAAGCAAATTGAGCTGATTTCTCGTGTCTCCTGTGCGGGTCGCAAATAAATACTTTTTCTTTCTTTTCTTTTTCTTTTCTTTCAAATACTTATAAATAAATGGTACTGATGAAGAAGACCACAGATGGCCACTGGAATGCCTAAATGCTAAGTATGTCACTGGTATAAGATATCTCGAATAGTTAACCAACTGTGATGAAGCAAATACTTATAAATAAATGGTACTGATGAAGAAGACCACAGATGGCCACTAGAATGCCTAAATGCTAAGTATGTCACTGGTATAAGATATCTCGAATAGTTAACCAACTGTGATGAAGCAAATACTTATAAATAAATGGTACTGATGAAGAAGACCACAGATGGCCACTAGAATGCCTAAATGCTAAGTATGTCACTGGTATAAGATATCTCGAATAGTTAACCAACTGTGATGAAGCAAATACTTATAAATAAATGGTCTGATGATGAAGCCGGAAGGTAGGTACTGGAACTGTGATATCATACAATGCATCCTAGTCGTGTTTGGGCTTATTGGAATCGTCATGGAGATGAAGAGATGATGAGATGTACTTTGGCTATAAATGATTATCATGTTAATTGGAGATACCTACCCAAAGTAAAAAGAGAAATATAAAAAACATTTAAAAAAAAATTGAACCGACTTTCAGTACAAAAAACTACAAAGCAAAAAATAAATTTCTTGTCCGAACTCGGTGTCGAAAAACGGAAAACAATGCGTACAAAAGACACCGAATTCGGCAAAGAAAGTTATTTTTTGCTTTGTAGTTTTTATCTCATATATTTAATGCCCGACCCTATTGTTGGAATCGTTGTACACGTACAGGTATCAATATTATAAGTATACTAACTTACCTAGCATGCCTATACCTATGACCTACTATTTGACCAATGACTAAGGTAATTTCTATAGTTTTCGACCATGAACCTTAGTAAATAATGGTTTCATCGACCTTCCAGCTCCTAATAACATTTGCCTAGAAATTACACAAAAAGCCGTAACAATGGGCATCAATAAAGTTTATGATAAAGTCATTAGTATTGAACTGTTGATTACCTACATTTGTGGGACATATCCGTGTTAATGCCTAGGTAGGTTTTTGACATAGTAATCTCGTGCTTGCCGTGTACCTACATTAAAATGTGTACATTAGGACTAAATTCCAGTTCTAAGCAAACGTTAGGTCACACATTGTAACCTCCGGTAAACAAGGCCATTAAATCACCTACCTACTTGAAAAACTTCTACAGTATGACACTGTTATAAAGAATTTGCCGTGAAATTACTTTCAAAGTTAAAGAAAATCTCGAGCCACTTATATTTTCTCAAGTTTTCTTTGAGCAACGAGACTGAGTGAATATTCTAAATGTTTCCAAGAACTGACATGATATTCTTATTTACCAACTTCAAAAAAAAAGGAACTATTCAATTCGATACGTATGTATGTAATATTGTACGAACTGCACAATATTCACATATGTTACTCTATGTGGGCTTCTAAACACGTGTGCCAAATTTTATAAGTGCATAATATAATAATAATAATACTTGCTTTGAAGTACAATCTAGTAGAATCGGAGGTACCGTATTACAAGTATGTGCCCGACCCAGTTCTCGAAAATGACCATGTCACGTTGTACTGGGATCGGTCTATCATCAATGATAGGACTATTGTTGCCAATAGGCCATGGGGTGGGTATGGGATCTACCTCCTAGCGGTCCACCCCGGGCAACGGCACCACAGGCTTGCCTGTGGTACGGCTGAACGATCCCACTTAAGCGGTGGTAGGCTCCGCAAGGGGCCGCCTGGCTCGCGACCACCATCCCACCGGAGTCCGGCGCCAAGCAGCTTGCTGTGTTCCGTCGGTGTGTGGGACTGCCAGTGCCTTTGGGGGAGAAGGAGGATGTCAGTTGCGCTGTTCAGAACCGGTCTTGGTCTCTGGGAAAAACTCGCCGGATAACTCATTTTGGAGGGTAGCGGGATCCGAAGCACGGTGCCAGCCGTTGGCCGACCGCAGTCAGTAGGGGGCCCAAGTAGCACGCCAGCCACGTGCCAAAGGCTGCCCCGCCAACTCGCGAAAAATCCCGGTATGCTCCACCGTGCCAGCTGGCGACTGGATGGGAGGACCCGGTGGCCATATCCGGGGGGGTTCGGGCGTCCCCGCAGTCTCCAAATGAGTTCCCCATAGGTTGGGTTATCTCTAGTGTTCCACTTGGTTCACTGAGCAGCGCCTCGACAGTTCGACTTCTTCTCCAGCAAACTCTAACACAAAAATGAGCAAAAAAAAAAGAAGAATAAGGTGAAACAACGGCTGCACTTCCTCCCACTAAAAGTGCACCTCACTAACATCAGGGGGTTGCACTCTAATCTCGATCCGGTCCACCACCACGTTGAGACCGAGAAGCCGCACCTGTTTTTCCTAACGGAGACGAAGATAACAACCCCGTCGGACGTGGCGTACCTCAACTACCCGGGTTACGCTCTTGAACACAAGTTCAAGAAGCAAGCTGGGGTCTGTGTGTACGTCCGCGATGACATTTGTTGTCGTCGTCTCCGTTGCTTTGAGAAATCGGGATTTTCTGCCATATGGCTGCTTGTGGACACTGGCGTGGAGAAATCTCTCTACATCGGCGTCTACCGATCGCACGCCGGTGACCAGGAGACGACAGCGCTCTTTAATTGCCTCGTGGAGTCGGCTGATATGGCCCAGCAAAGGTACCCAACAGCGAAGCGAATTTTCTGGGGGACTTTAACGCCCATCATAAAGAGTGGCTGTACCCGTACCGGAAAACTGACCATGCCGGGTTAGAGGCGCGCAAGTTTTCTCTATCGCTAGATCTAACCCAGCTGGTGAATGTGGCAACGCGGGTACCGGATGTTGACGGCCATACACCCAACTGTTTGGACCTTCTCCTGACAACTGATCCGGACAGTCATTCGGTGTCGGTCTCAGCCCCGCTGGGAACGTCTGACCACTGTCTGGTGAAATCCGTATCGACTTGCTCTCCTCCAGATCAGAGCCCTAGAGGCACGAGGCGAGTATGGCGATACGAGTCAGCAGACTGGGACGAGATGCGGCACTTTTTTGCGTCTTATCCTTGGCGGCATGTGTGCTTCTCCTCGAGTGACCCCTCGAGCTGTGCCGACGCGGTTGCGGATGTGATTCGGCAGGGAATGGAGTATTTCATTCCTTTTTCCGACATTCCGCTCGGTCACAAATCCCGCCCTTGGTATAATGCAGAATGCGCCCACGCTGAGGCCCGAAAAGAGTCTGCCTACCAAGCCTGGGTCGGGGCCCGTGACCGCAAAGTAAGAGCACGTAGGGTTCGCGCGAGGAAAAGAGCCTTTAATTCTGCCGCCAAGTTCTGCAAGCGGGTTCTGCGTCGGGCACGTTTTGACCATATTGGACGTATTGGGGCTAAGCTGGCATCGCACCCTCCGGGTAGTAAACAGTTCTGGTCCCTGTCTAAAGCGGTTGAAGCGAATTTCTGTCGTCCCACTTTACCTCCAATGCTGAAACCTGATGGGTCGCTGGCTCACTCTGCGAGTGAGAAAGCAAATTTATTCGCATCTCTCTTTGCTGGCAACTCGCGTCTGGAGGCTGGCTCCAAGCAACCACCTACTATACCTCACTGTGACTCTTCGATGCCGGAGATCGCTGTGCACACTAAAGAGGTCCGGAGAGTATTGTCCAGTCTAGACGTGAATAAGGCCAGCGGGCCTGACGGCATTCCAGCGAGATTGCTGAGGCAGTGTGCGCCTGAACTGTCTCCTGTATTGACACGCTTGTTCCGCCTCTCTCTTGTAAAAAGAACGGTGCCGAAATCCTGGAAGCTTGCAAATGTGCAACCAGTGCCCAAAAAAGGCAACCGTGCAGATCCTGCCCATTACCGTCCGATCGCCATTACCTCCATTCTGTGCAAAGTTATGGAAAGGGTACTGAACAGCAAGTTGCTGACCTACCTTGAAGACAATAATCTCCTCAGTGACCGTCAATATGGCTTTCGCCGGGGACGGTCAACTGGCGATCTTCTTGTGTATGTCACGCACTGCTGGGGCGAAGCCATCGAGAGACACGGCGAAGCACTTGCTGTATCGCTTGATATCTCGAAGGCCTTTGACAGGGTCTGGCACGCGAGTCTACTTAGTAAGCTTCCTGCTTATGGCATCCCTGCTGGTTTTTGTAGCTGGATATCAGACTTCCTCAGTGAACGGTCGATCCGAGTAGTCGTTGACGGCTGCTCCTCTGACCTTATGGCTATTGATGCTGGAGTTCCTCAGGGGTCTGTTCTCTCTGCAACTCTTTTCTTGCTGCACATCAATGACCTTCTTCAGCCTGGTATTGTTGGGTACGCAGATGACAGTACTGTTTCAGAGAGATACTTGTCCAGCGCAAAAACCACTGCGGATGAAGTTCGTTCCTTGAGAGAGGCTATGGTGGAGCGGACAGATTTGACCTTAAGTCTTGTCTCCCAGTGGGGTGATGATAATCTGGTCTCTTTTAACGCCACCAAAACACAGGCGTGTCTTTTTACCGCTAAAAGGAGTCTTTTCGATCAAACTTCTACTTTTCGGGGTGCGTCTGTTCCTGTGACTGATCGGCTCGAGCTCCTAGGCATGGAGTTGACATCCAGTCTCAACTTTGGCGCCTCCATTGAGTACAAAGCCCAAATTGCGGCCAAAAAACTAGGCATCCTAAATAAAGTGAAGCGACACTTTACGCCTGGACAGCTTTTAACCCTATACAAAGCGCAAGTCCGATCCTGCATGGAGTATTGCAGTCACCTTTGGGATGGCTCAGCTAAATATCAGCTTGCCGCGCTTGACTCGGTGGAACGCAGAGCCAGGAGGCTCATTGGCGACGTTGAGCTGGCGGGTGCCAGGCTTCACAACTTGGCCGCAAGGTTGCCTGCTTGTCGGTCTTCTACAGACTGTACTTCGGTGAGTGTGCTGAAGAACTCCACGACCTCATCCCACCAGCCCCCTTCTACCATCGGACATCTAGACGTACTGCAAGTTATCATCCTTACCTTGTTGCCATTCCACCAATTCGCACCAAACGCTTCCAAACATCCTTCATAATCAGCGAATGAATGGAACTCGCTACCTGCGTCAGTGTTTCCGAACGCATTCAACCCGAATCTCTTCAAAGTTAGAGTGAGTGAGTGAGTTCTGGGTAAGCTCACTCCATCGTCGACTCTGTCTCTGTCACCTTTGACCTAGACTAGAGTCAAGAGCAAATCCATCACAAATAAAAAAAAATAAAAAAAAAAAAAAAACATATATAGTAGTGATAGACCGATTAGCGCGCCGCACAATGATAACCGATGTCACCATCCCACATGACGAGAACCTCGTGAAAGCTGAGAAAGAGAAACAAATCAAGTATCTTGACTTAGCACACGAGGTTGTCGACATGTGGAATGTGGACTCGGCGATCATTGTGCCGATTGTCGTAACGGCCAACGGCCTGATGGCCAAGAGCCTCGACGACCATCTGTCGAGGCTGTCATTGGGTGGTTGAATCAAGGGTCTGATACAGAAGGCAGTACTCCTCGATACGGCTCGCATTGTGAGGAGGTTCCGGTCTCTGGAGCCCTAACCACCGGTAGCTTGGACCCTGTTCCCGATACCGGCGGACAACCATTATTTTTTATATTTTTAAATGTTTTTTTTTATGATTTGTTTTTATAAAGAAATATTTAAAAATGTAAATTTAAAATGTGTACATAATTAAATAAACGAAATAATAATAATAAATTCATTTATTCAGGAAAAACACAATGTACAGGATCAAAAAAGGTAAATACATACATTTTCAACAGACGGTCTAGCTGTTTTCAAGTTATAGAGCAAACAACCGTACTCCTCAGCGACAAACAGCATGAATGAGTTAATTGAATTATTATGGGTATTTTGTCAATCCTTTAGGTACTTTACAATAGAACTTGCAATTTTTTAGTGATGGTATACTAAAACTAAAAAGAGAAAAAAAACAAACCGACTTCAAAAGTAAACACTAAAAAGTGCTTAATTACTTTCGTTTCGGCAGCTTTGTACTTTTTAGGGTATTGCTTTTGAACTCAGTATATGTTTTTTTGAAAAAGTTTTTATATTCTTAGAAGATTAAACGTGTTCAAAAGTGGTTCTTATGGATACCTAGACAAACACTTACTAAACTCCATACACGGGTTTTCTTTAGGGCTTAAATTAGATTCTCGTTAGCGTTATGTACACTTGAAAGCGAATCCTAGTACCAACCTACATGAGTTAGTGGAACTAGTATTTTGTAAAAAGTAAATGTCGGATAATAGTGTGTGGTTTTCATTATGAATTCACGTTTTTTTAATGGAATTTACTTTCGGCTAGTTCCATTAAAACCCAGTCAGTTAACGTAGAAAAGGCGTAGTTGTAGTTGGAAATTAAATTAGATTGAATTTGGAGATTTCCGGAAAACCAGCATTTGGATTTCATTCCGTGATTACAACTTTATGAGGAAGTTTAGTTTGCCATGTAATTGAAATTGCCAAATATGCACTAATATTTGATTCTATAAGTGCAAATTTAGCAATTTCATGTGCAAACCATTTTTATTTGTAGACAGAAAATACCTACTATTGTAATCTGAAAGTAAATAAGTTCTTGAAGAGTTTAATTATTATTATTTTAGTCTTTTTAAAACTAAGTACAGATGGGCCAGGGTAGTAACACAGTGGGTATCTGAAGACATGTGTCGACCCACAGGCAGACTCGTTCCTGACAGATTGACCGGAGAAATCAGGAGATAAAGTTATCATTATAAATATAAAAAAGTATTTACCTAGCAGTAGAACTACATAGGCTAAGTAGACATACTCGTACAAATTTTAGACGGTGAAAACGTCGGTCTCATCCAATTTGTTCAGACATTACCTAGGATACTACAAAACCGTTTTTTTAATGTTTGAATACTTTATGTGCTAGGTACATTGAATAAACTGAAACTGCGTCACCCAGTCATTGACAAATGACTCCATCTATTCTCCTGACACTGTCGCAAAGTAATGGATTGCCTGATCTAAGAAACAACAGCATAAAAGTCCTTTTGTACCAATGGAACTTTTACAAGTACTAAAGGATTTTCCGAAAGAAAAAAAAAGAAAAGTCTTCAACACCTGCATACTACCCTGTATTACATACGGATGCGAAACATGGGCACTTACAAAACAACACAGAAACAAATTGCAATACTGCCAAAGAGCCATGGAACGAAGCACGACAAACATACGTAAGGCAGATCATGTAAGAAATGAACAACTGAGAGCTAAAACTAAACTAACGGACATCTTGACCAGAATTGTCCAACAAAAATGGAGATGGACTGGCCACATGATGAGATCAAGTATAGAGAAATGGGGTAAGTTGATGACTGATTGGTACCCAAGGGACAGTAAACGCAGCAAGGGGAAACAGATTAGAAGATGGGAGGACGAGCTGAAACAAACAGCGGGCCCCAACTGGAGGAGAATGGCTCGTGATAGAAATCAGTGGAAAGAGCTAGAGGAGGCCTTTGCCAAAAGGCACACTGAATTGAGGGACATACTGTAACAAATACAAAACAAAACAAACAATTCAGAATAAAGGGCTATATTATTATTATTATTAAAGGATTTTCCACTAGGTGGACCGATGACCTGGTGAAGGTTGCGGTTATCTAATGGAGACGCATGGGACCGGCCAATGTGGCGACGCTTGGGGGAGGATAGGCCTCCACAAACGTCAATCCACGATTTTTTTTGCCAAGCCTGTATAACTATGTAGGAGTCCTACGCCACCTGCTAGCTTATATGTCGTGGTGGCCCAATGGCTAAAACCTCGCCTGTCGTGTTTGAGGTCGTGAGTTCAAATCCGGGCAAGTACCAAAATTACTTTTTCAAATTCATATGTACTTCCTAAGTTTATCTTGGACATCACAGGCAACGGAGAAGGAAAACATCGTGACGAAACATAGAGTTATATAGTTAATGTAAGTCTGAAATAGCCAAGTCAGAGGCCTGTGGGGTTCCCAGAGGTGGCTAATTAACTCTGACACCAGAGGTGGCCACATCCTCACACGAAAAGAAGAAGACGACACCTGTCGTTTTTGATCTGTTTGTTAAAGCGTGTTATATGCGATTACGAAAATTCTTCATCATCATCATCATTTCAGCCAAAAGACGTCCACTGCTGGACATAGGCCTCCCCAAGGCGTCGCAACATTGACCAATCCCGTGCGTCTCGCATCCAGCGCCTTCCCGCAACCTTAACCAGGTCATCGGTCCACCTAGTGGGAGGACTTCCAACGTATCGTCTTCCGGTTCGCGGTCGCCATTCCAGAACTTTTCGGCCCCATCGGCCATCCGTTCTGCGAGCAATGTGCCCTGCCCACTGCCACTTAAGTTTGGCAATTCTTCGGGCTATGTCGGTAACCCTGGTTCTCTTACGAATCTCAACATTTCTGATTCGATCGCGCAAGGAAACTCCAAGCATAGCCCTCTCCATTGTCTCTTGAGTGACTGTAAGCTTTCTGATAAGGCCCATTGTAAGCGACCACGTGGACTGTAGACTTTCGTCTTGAGACACTGTGGTAAGTTGGACGAGAAGATACCGCGCAACTTCCCGAACGCTACCCAGCCGAGTCGGATTCGACGGTTGACCTCTTTCTCAGAGGTTGGCCCTACCCAATTGGATCGTTTTTCCAAGGTAGTCATAGTCGCCCACAACTTCGAGTGTAGAGTCTCCGACCTTAATAGGAGTGGGTGTAACATGGGCATTCACCATGACCTTGATTTTGTCCATGACAATTTTAAGACCCACTCTTTCGGAAATCGTCAAACCTGCGAGCGAGACGATTCGTGATGACTATTGAAAACAGCTTGTAGACATGGCTAAGAAGTGATATGGGCCTAAAGTTCTTCAGCCGGACATTGTCGCCCTTCTTGAAGAAGAGTACCACCACACTCCTGCACCATGCCTGTGGCGTTTTGCCCTCGAGTACGACGGAATCAAACAGCTTCTGAAGGGCCTTAAGGACCAGTTTTCCACCCGCCTTCAGGATTCCGTGATTCCGTCATCACCCGGCGCCTTGTTGTTTTTAAGCTGTTTCAGAGCCATCCTAATCTCGTACAGGCTGACGTCCGGAATATCTTCGGTATAGTGTCGGGTCAATCTAGCTCGTGGGTCGTTTGCTAGACTCGCAACGGGCTTGCTGATTGATGTGTACAACTGCCCATATAATGTCTCGATCTCCCTCAGAAGCTCCGGTTTGGTGGATACGATCCTGCCATCGTCGGTCTTCAGTTTCGTGAGCTGGCTCTGCCCAATAGCCAGATCCCTTGAAAAAACCTTGAAGCCTTTATTTCGCTCAAACGCGACTTTATTACGCTCGGTATTTAAGCGGCGGAGGTCTCTTTTCAAGGTTTTAGAGATATGTCTATTGAGCTGCCGGTATTTGCAAGCCTCATCTGAAGACTGCAGGATCATCTCACTGGGGATGGCTCTCCTTCATAAGCTTGAGGGTATGATCAGAGAGCTTTTTGTTTCTATCTGTACGACGGGTCTTGAAAAACTTAGACCCGACCGTATGGACAGCTTCCACGAACCCGTCGCTGTGTTCGTCCACGGAGCTCTCTAGGTAAACGATTCTAGAGTTCGAGCTGAAAGCTCTCGGGGTTTTGGACCTGGATCTGTGCTGGACGGAGCGTGCTGGACTTCATCAGTCGAGACCTTTTAAGCTAAATATGAATGTTCAATGTGCCTCTTACCATGCGGTGATCGCTCCCGGTTATTACCGAATTGATCACAGAGACATCACACACACACACACATGATGAAGTCGATCTCATTTTTTGTTGCACCATCGGGGTCTGCCAGGTCCACTTCCTGTGTTCACGCTTTTTGAAGAAGGATTTCATCATATAGAGGCCCTCCTTCTCCAAAAAATGGGCATTAGGTGACCCCGGTGGTTCCGTCGTCCAACTCCAAATTGCCCCACTTGCATCTCATTCTCGTCTCGTTTGCCCAGTTTCGCGTTGAAGTCCCCCTTGACAACGGTGAAGTGAGTTTTGAAACCATGCATGGTTCTGGAGATATCCTCATACATGGTCTCTAACTCGTCGTCGAGTTGTGCCGAGGTTGGGGCGACACCTGTATGACTTTCAGCGAATATCTTGAGGATATTCTGAGCATAAGGCACGCCACCCTGGTCGACACACTCTCGATCTTCACCACGTTGTTCACAAGGGACTTGTGGACGATAAACCCGACACCACCCTGGGACTGCCGGTCACCCTCTCGGAAATAGAGCAGGTTACCGGATTTGAGGATTATCGAGTCCTCCCCCTCTCTTCGGACTTCAGATAACATTATAATACTCCATCGCAACCTGCTCAATTCCTCTTCGAGTTCGGTGATCTTCTCGTCGATCCGAAGTGTGCGCGTGTTGTACGTTGCCAGGTCCAGTCGTCGGTGATTGTTTGGGTAGCCGGATCTCGTCCGGAGATTCTTGGCACCCCTTGCCATGCCGTAACTTCGACCGCTACCGTAGTCGAGGGTAGGCAGGCTACCGGGCACTAGGGGCCATTTTTTATTTGTGCTATTCATGGGGGGGTTTTACCATAATCGCCACGCTTGGCAGGCGGGTTGGAGATCGACAACCATACGTTGTTATAGAAGCACAGAGAACGTTGCTGCCCATTCTCTGGATTGTCCCTTAGCCGCCTCTTACGACACCCACGATGATATGGGTTGGTGAAATTCTTTACGTCCGGCACCATACGGAACTACACCAACCGAAAATTCTTACACTGATGGAAAGTTATGGGTAGACAATATTATCGCTGAGTATCTGTGTTTCTTTGCCTTTAATGATGCTAAAGCCAGGAAGGACTTTTCTGGCTATCATAGCATGCTAACAAGGTATAACACGGCGGTACGCAAGGCCAGAAGAACTAATTGGCGGCAGCATTGCACTTCCATCGAAACTCTGCCAAATGGGATGAGGTTGTGCAAAGCAATGTCCATGACCAAGACAAACCCACTAGCATCTGTAAGGGATGAGAATGGGCAATTCACGGAAACTGGACAGGACACTAGGACCCACTTCCCAGAATGTATACTGCGCGATAGCGATGAAGAGGAACCAGTCACAAGGGACGAGCTTACAAGGCACACGTCCAAAAATAACTGGCTCACGGCAAAGAAAGTGGTAGATGAAAATAAACTGAAGCTGGCCTTAGCGGGCTTCCAGCCACTCAAATCCCCTGGTCCAGATGGCATCTACCCAATACTATTGCAAGAAGGGGCATCTGTTTTGATACCCCATTTGAGTAAGCTCTACAGAGCCTGCATAGCCTTTGGGTACATACCCAAAGCATGGAGGGAGGTCAAAGTCACCTTTATACCGAAGGTGGGTAGACCGACTTATGAAGAAGCTAAAGCTTACAGGCCCATTAGTCTATCATCCTTTCTCTTGAAAACTCTGGAGAAACTGGTAGGCAGGTACTTAAGAGAGGGTCCTCTGAAAGTATTCCCTCTACATAAACTACAATGCGCCTACAGCCCCGGCAAATCTACGGAAACGGCATTGCACTATGTTGCGAGTCGAGCCGAGGCTGCGCTAGAGGGACAAGAAATATGTGTCGGGGCTTTCCTCGACATAGAGGGAACCTTTGACAAGACAACATTTGAGTCCATACGCACTGCTGCAAAGGAACATGGCATCAATGATACCACGTGCAACTGGATTGACTATATGCTGAGAAGCAGAACAGTCAGATCGGAACTAATGGGAGACAGACTTAGTGCAAAAACAACAAGAGGTTGTCCGCAAGGCGGAGTGCTGTCACCATTATTGTGGTGCTTGGTAGTAGACTCGCTACTAACCAAACTTAATACCGGACCATTCTACACAGTAGGCTATGCGGATGACATAGCTATAATGGTCAATGGTAAATTCCCGAACATAGTGTCTGGATTATTACAACAGGCATTGAGGATGACAGAGGAATGGTGTACAGTGAACCACCTCTCTATCAACCCAAGCAAAGCAGTCATTATTCCCTTCACGAGGAAGAGACAACTAGGAAACCTAGGAGAGCTCTCCCTCAATGGAATAAAACTGCCCTGGTCCACCGAAGTTAAATATCTGGGTGTAACGCTTGATAAAGAACTCAGGTGGAAAACTCATGTGGAAAATATTACGACAAAGGCCTTACGAGTGTTCGGCATGTGTCGTTCTACCTACGGTAAAACTTGGGGGCTAAAGCCCAAAGTGATACGATGGCTGTACCGGACAATGATAATACCTATTATCACATACGGCAGCATAGTGTGGTGGCCAAGAACAAAGCTTGCCTCGTGCAAAGCGCCACTCACCAGGTTACAAAGAACAGTGTGTCTCGGCATCACGGGTGCTTTCAGGACAACACCTACGGCAGCGATTGAGAGATACCTCAATATCCCTCCTCTGCATATGATGGTTGAATTCGAGGCAAGGAAGACATTACATCGTCTCGCTGTCGCTGGACTATGGGATGCCTCTAAGCCAAAGACTAACCATACAAAGTTCGATGAGAATGAAGACCTGGATCGGGTAACAAGCATGTTATCCGAAAAAATGCAAACTATGTTTGTGTTTGAGAGGTCTTTCAAGGTCCAAATCCCTACAATAGAGGACTGGACGAAGGGACTTGATCCACCAGAACAAGATAGTCAAGTGTGGTACACTGATGGATCCAAAATGGAATCAGGTACAGGAGCGGGAATATACGCAAAAGGCTACAAATGTAGCAAAAGCTTAGGGAAGGTGGCAACTGTATTCCAAGCGGAAACATATGCCATTATAACCTGTGCTCAAGAGAATATAGATAGAGGGACCAAAGGTAAATCCATATATATTCTTAGTGACAGTCAGGCTGCAATCAAAGCCATGGCATCCTATAAAGTGGACTCCGGACTTATTCTGGATGCTATCCAAACCCTAAACAGGCTTGGGAAGCACAACAGGGTAAGACTGATGTGGGTCCCTGGGCACAAAGGATTCCATGGTAACGAAGTGGCTGATGAACTGGCAAGGGAGGGCTCAGCGAATGATTTTGTGGGTCCAGAACCATGTGTAGGCATCTCGACGTGTCTCGTAAAAGCCGCATTTAGGGAGTTTGCAGATCACAGACAACGAACTTGTTGGCTGTCTACTACCGGTCTACAACACTCCAAGAGATTCCTGGGCTCCACTTTCAAAGCCCGGGATTGCATTTGGAACATGAGCAGGGGGCAAATCCGCTACCTGCTTGGGGCCTTTACTGGGCACTTTGGAACCAACGACATGCTCATGAAGATGGGTCTAACCGCGACACCCATGTGCAGGTTGTGTGGGGAACATACGGAACGCATGGAGCACCTACTGTGCACATGCGATGCACTGGCTGGTAAGCGAATGAGTCTCCTAGGGGTTGGATACCCAAAACCAGAAGGTTATAGGCTCATATCTCCTAGTCTCGTTGTAAAACTCATGAAAACAGTTTTCAACGAGAAGGAGGAGGAGTAAGTTATCTAGGGGACCACAAAAGATCCCAATGGGTCGAAGTGTCCGAGGTATTTCTCGGCCCCTCCATAAGATAAGATAAGATAAGATCTGTGTTTCTGATATAGTGCGATATTCAATCTCGATAAAATATCCTGTTACACTGGAGAAGAGAAACGAGAGACACCACAAAGACGCAGGAAAAAGCTATACTCACTTCACTCTCTCGTCGCTCCGCAACGACCAGCATGCGCTAATGCTGATCCTGAGTTCGATTCTCAGGATGGGCAAAGTGTTACAGGGTTTTTTCATTTGGCCAGCGACAGTATTTAGATTGGAGCCCGGTTTATGGCAATAGATTCACCCTCAATTATATACTATATGAAACTTAATCACAACTATTACATGGGACTTAGGCTCTAGACTGACAGACTGCATTCCAACTGCACTCCGACTGAAAATTTGCAGTTTGGATGCAGTTAGTACGACTGCAATAAAACTGAAAACTAAAACTAGCCAAGTCAAATCATGAGCTACCATTTTTGCTTAGTTATCTGCTTTATGTAAATAATTTATATTTTTAAATTATACAAGTTAAATTTTAAAATAGCAAATATTGTTGTAGCAGAAAAAGCAAGTAATTGTGTTTATTAATTTATTTTAGAATGTTTTATATCCATGTAAATAAATTTCAAGATACAGAACTTGGCACCCACTTAGATCTCAATTCTTTTGTCGGCGTAGTTAACAAACGCGCATATTCTTAGGATTGAACTTAGCTCCCTTTTTCACATTTATGTTTTTGATGGGATATCAATACTTTTTGTACAGAAATTATTAGTAGGTTCTTATTCATAATAAAATTAATACCAAATGGTTTTTGTTATTATACTGTATTTGCCTACGTTTACGGGGTATATTGGTCTTGTGTTATTTTTTATATTTTCTTGTACCTTTGAAATGTTCGAGTGAATTTCTTTTTTTTTTTTTTTTTTTATAGTCTATAGGCTCGCGTTTGACCACTATCTCGCCTGATGTTAAGCGATGACGTGGTCTACGGTGAAGCACGCTTGCCTAGAAGAAACCTATTCACTCTTGACTTAAAGACCCCAAGGTTGTAGCTATCAGGGAACAAAGACCCCGGAAGGGAATTCCACTCCTTAGCTGTACGCACAATGAAAGTATTAGCAAAACGCTTTGTGCGTATGGGAGGGATGTCCACCATGTACCGATGGCGCATGGCCGTACGTCTTGTAGTCCGATGATGGAAAGGGCTAGGTGGAATCAAATTGTGCAGTTCCGTCGCGCACTCCCCGAAATGTAACCGATAAAAAACCGACAGGCTGGCAACTCGGCGTCGATGTTCGAGGCTCTGGAGCTTTGAGGCGACCAGTGAATTACCCATTTAGTACCCGGTTTTTTTTTACAAGTTTTCTGTTCATGCTTAATTTGGCCAAGTCGGGGCGTTATAACGTGCGCAGGCGGTTGTACTCTACAATAGAGCTCTCTTGTGCCTTGATTTGACTTGGACCTAAATTAATAAGATGTACTCCATCTAAGGTTTAAACTCTGGAGAGTCCAACGTAAGACTGCCTTTTACTAAATATAGAGGAACCTATGTCGAGAAGAGCGTTGTCAAGGCTAAGGCCTTGTGATTTGTGGATAGTAATAGCATATGCTAAGCAAATGGGGAATTGTTCCCTGTGAACATATACATTACTACATATTTGAAACTTGGTCTTGACTTGTTCTAAAATTAAGGGTGGTATTCCACTCGTTATATATTTACGTGAAGACCTTAAAATCCACATAAAGATCGGCTTTCATCAGTTTTGATTGCTGATTCTTACATTACAGGCACTATACGTAAGTGTTACTAATATAATCAAATAATTGAAAAAATATAATAAAACGATAAAAAAATTACTAGTGTCTGATTTATTCCTTTGTATTAACCCAACCACCTATCTGGATGCCGAATATGAACTTTCTAGGTCATCTGGAACTGGGTTAGAGTTTTGATCTATAGGTCAGTCAAAGATAAAACTGATAAGAAAAAAACGAAATAACAACAATTTTTGTTTGTTATATCTAAATAACTGTTTGTTGTAACTTTGGTGATCTATATTTATGAAATTTTGGTTTATAGTTCAACTTAGGGATCTTAATACATAAACCAAATTTAATGTGTTTATGTTAATTAGATTTTGAGTTATTAAGATCACAAAAGTGGCTCCAATAAGTTTGTGTAATATTACACACAACTACTGCGTCGCCAGTTCCTTTTTTGCTTGACACGTTGCCGCGTGTCTAGAATTGATTACGTCCTGCTTACGCGTAAATTAATATTTTCGGATAGATTATTATTTACAGTCAAGAAAATAACTTAAAATAATATTACGCCTGTTTAACAAAACATACCCCATGTTATTTTAATCTATTTCCGTTTAGAGCCCATGTGAAATGGTCAAAAATCCGTACCTCAATTGTGCAATTTTTGTCAATATACCCAATAATTCTTTATCAAGGGGATCGAACCCACTGTCGCGTATTCAAACATTTATTTTAATCACCGTTGATAAACAAAATATAACCATAATCAGTATTAATCAACTTTCATAAGCATAATATTATAGCCATAATAATCAGCGAATGCGGTTTACAATTCCTGTAATAGAAATAGGTCGCTTGCATCCTTATTAGCCACGCGACTGTTTGGCTGCACACTGCACAACTTATACCACAGATAAACTAATATTATAAAGATTTAAACTTGTTTGATTTGTTGTAGGAGGTAATCTCGTAGGCCACAAAGGACATTACACGCCAAATACAAGTCTTCGTCAACCGCTGTCTTCGTCGTATTCTCGGAGTTTACTGGCCCGAGACCTTCTCCAACAATTCTACGTTGGAGAAGGGCTCGGGCCACTAAACACTAAGCCACAATGTCACGAGACTATTGACATTGATGATAGATCGGCCACACGCTGCGATGGGATCCCGGTCACATACCCAAGCAAGCTTTGGACTGGAATCTCCAAGGTAAAAGAAAACGTGGTCGTCCTGTGAAACCTGGCACCGCACCGTATTGGCAGAAGCGGTGAGCATCGGTATCACATGGTGTGAGGTGAAGTGTGAAGCTCAAGACCGATTGCAATGGAGGATATCTGTGGACGCTCTCTGCATCATCTAAAGGATATAGCACATTAAATCAGGCGATCTCTGGAAGCGCTAATTCGACTACATTACATTCGACAGAAAAATTACCGATAGAGATATAAACTATAGCTAAGTACCATTGGTTATCCCGAAAAAAAGTCACGGTTCCTTCCTGTTGATTAGATCACGGGAGCAAAGCACGGGAAAAACTATTGTATAACATTTAGAAGAATAAGCAGTAGGTGTTGATAACGGCCTTGAACTTTAGCATAATAAACATTATCCTTGTCCAAGGTTGGAAGGGACTAGATTTTTCAAGCAGCAAGTGAATTATCCTAGGGAATGCCTCAGGTCATCGTAAAACGAATCCCATTACATTACATTATATAGAAAAACGTATAGCAATTTTTAGCCATCAGTTAATTAATATTCCGTAGCAACAAATGGATGATGTTGGATATTTACAATCTGCCACTAACGACAAAAATTTTCGTTCTTAAAAATACGTGGGGGCTGGTTCAGATTTATGATACAGTTACTGGCAACTTGCAGCAGTATGTGCAAGATGCCAGAAATTGTAGAAGACTAAAAAAGATTTATATAAATCAGGCCAATTCGAGATCAACAATAAAAATAAAGTATGGTTTTAAGCTATATTGACGCTCATAAACGTCAAATTCGCGCCACATCCAAATGACCGTCAACACCAAAATAATATAAAGTGTGTCAGACACGTGCGAGGAAAATTACGTAGCGCAAGTAGCGGTGTGCGATGCGAACCGATGTGCGATGGATGAGCTAGCGACGGCCGGCGAAGAGAGCGTCGTGAGGCGTGGGTCGCGCCCCGCTGCCGCCACGATGACGCATCGTGCCGAGTCTGACGCAACTGAAAGGGGACCAGCCAACACTATGATATCCTACGATAAAATGAACATACAAATACATAATACACAAATACATAAGAGAAAATCATAATTGATTCAAAAGTTAGCCAAACAACTAAAACATTATTAAAAAAAATTCAATCCAGTAAAAATATGAACGAAAAATAAAAGAAAGGAGAAAGAATGAAAAATAAAATTGGAACATCAACACACAATTTACATTAACACAATATGAATTCTACATACTATTTGAGTTACATTAGCATACGTAACCGGAGCAACAAACAAGAATATCTCGTGAACTATCGTCGGAATGATCGCGGCGTTTGTGTCGCGGCGGAGACATACTAGTGAAATAGGTAGTGCAGTGTTTGGACGGCAGGCGGCCCCGACCCCATCCCATCCGTGGTGTAGAGCAGTCCACCATAGAACGCCGCGCGCGCTGCCTGTATCGTACCACACCACGTGCCATAGTGCCAGTGCCTACCACTCAATTTGTGCGCTGATTGTGAAAACGTGAATTAACCTAGCTTTTCGTCCCGCGAAAACCGACAAGGTCGCTCTAGATTTGTCAAGTCTGTGTTAAAACCCGTGCCACCGTATCGCTCAAGAAACTTTTTGCTTCAATGCAGTTTTCTGTTTACAGTGAATGTAAATAATCGCAGAGACGCCGGTTTTGCAGGTAGTGTGTCAAGGTCATTATGCGTACTTCTAAGTTATTGTTAAGCTTGGTGAACCACCATCTTATTCTATTTATTTACTTACTTTTCTTTGTTTTTTTTTCTAAGAATTCAGGTATTCGCATATTAGAAAGAAAATTCGAAAAATATAACTAATCCTATCTTGTTTGCAAACGTTTTTTATCTCGATGTCGCTTCGGATGAGGTCTGGAGTTCGATTCTCAAAATTTGTGACTCGTATAGTGAAAATTGGCCACTTCGTTACCGGCGGGTAACTCGAGATTATTATGCTTGACATCTTATATTTACCAGAGCGACAGATTTATTGTGCATTAAAAGGTAATATTAACTAATAAGTCATTAGTCCGTTTACCGTCTTTCGTAAATGGTACTTCTCTGTTCCATACGCTATTTAGATAGTTCTGGATGTAAGAATCTCTGATTGTACTTCTGTATCGATTCGCATCATCGAGATATTTGGAAACTTAGCAGTGACATCACTCATATCTAAACTGAAAATGAATGTATATTCAAAAATGTTTGTTCGATCATCAAAAACGCTTTAAATATACCGAATACTTTGAATAATTACAGTAAACTACCTACCTAACTCATTCTTTATCTGATACAAACGTTTGACAACTACCAACGACTTGTTGTGTTGTTCGTAGGGCATGACGCTTCTCAGGGCCGTCGTACGAATAGTTGGAATTAACGCATAGACATAGATGTTTGATAAACTTTCTCTTTTTCTTTCGCAACACTCGGTTACGAAATCTCGTGGGCGATACAGTAAGAACTTGTTACTCCTACAAAACTATGAATGATGATCTATCTTGATGCGTTTTAAATTTGTTGTGGCATGTTGGTAACGTTGCTTTCGTACGTGTTAGTTATTAAGATGATTTGGCTTACAAGTTATTGGGAATATTGATTTGACATTTGAGTGGTATATTTTGTCAATGTGACTTTTTCAATTTATAATTGTACTTTCTACGTTTATCATGGATTTCGTTGACAAAGATGAAGGTAAAGATCGTGAGGAAACTTGATCTTATAGTTAGTATTAAGTTTGTACATCATAGATGTAGTTGCTGCAAGGCGTTCCAGTGTGAGGATAAATAAACGAATAGGTAAATAAATAATATTATTTCATTGAATCAAAAATGCCAGTATTAGCTAACTAAACTTGTACCGGGAATGGCAGAATTTATCTCTTACACACATGAATGTAGATACGAACAGTAAATACGTTTACGCGATACCGGCATAAATATGCGACTTTGTAGCTTGCGTTGTGTTGTGATTGACACTGTTGATAAGTCGTTAGTTTGTTTATTGTAGGCCATGTATTTTGGCCATTTATTTACCTATGTGTGTGACAGGAAGTGCTTAGATCTAGGGTTACCATTTCGAAAACTAAAAATTCCTGACA
This sequence comes from Orthosia incerta, assembly GCA_948252205.1. Taxonomy (NCBI): domain Eukaryota; kingdom Metazoa; phylum Arthropoda; class Insecta; order Lepidoptera; family Noctuidae; genus Orthosia; species Orthosia incerta. Next base: position 20,112,440 of record OX411753.1, on the reverse strand, counting down.
AAATCCGGTCATTTAAAAAAAGGTCTGGACCTATTAGTTACAAAACAAAATATTAAATGTGTAGGTAAATTCTTTAATAATATCGAAAATAAAATTCTGCAATACAAGCGAAAAGACCGGACATAATCCGTACAGGACGCTAACTAAATGTTCCAACATGTTCGGACGAATGGTAACCCTTCATATCTAACTATACTGCTATGTTAGGAGTGGGAACAAAACAGTCTTATTTATAAAAATCTTTGTAAGCATATGATTAGTTGAAACAATGATTAGTTGGTTCTTAATTCAAGTTTTCTACTGAGAATTTGAATTAGGAATCTGTTAACCAGTATCAAAACTGGTTATTTTTGGTTTATAATGGGGATGTGAACGCAAAGCTCAGCGCAGATGTCGCTGGCGGCGCAATGGCTGCTGTAAAATCGTTTTTTCTTTGTTTACATCACTTTTTTGTTATGTTTTGTGTTTAAACCGTTTTCTACCATCGTTATTGATAAATGTTTCGTCCCTGGAAGCTTAAGGAATTGAAAGACGAACTAAAAAACCAGGAGCAAGGATAACTGGAAAGAAAACAGATCTTATTGAGAGGCAGACTTTTATATAATAAAATATCTTTCATCAGTGATATTATGCTCTAGATTTGAATATTTTTTTAGTTGTAAGTATTGTAAAGTATTGACGTTTCTGATCTGACTCATGGTAGGGAAATTTACAAAAAATTAGAGAAAATTACTTTATTGTGATGGTATTCTTTACGTTTCAGGTTAGAAGTTTTATTTTATTTTCGGCAATCAAAGCCCTCTAAAGCTTCTAAGGGACAAGCAAATGACATTCTTGCTGTAGAACTTTAGTTTTAGTGGCCGCAACATAGTCATAGTTACTATGACATGTACATAACATAACCTATAAATATATATACCTATAGCTTTTTCCCAATATTAATAGCGTTGTGTATTTGGGAAATAAATGAACATCAGGGTTGGTACATCCTGGTACAGCACACAGAGGCAAATTTCGAGAAAATATGTAACAAAATGTATCGAATTGACAACTTTCTATACCCATAGCGACGACGCGCCACCTATCGTGAAAAATGGCAGTTCACATCCCCGTTGAGGCCCATAGTTATAAAAAACAAATGAGTGTGTCGTCCAAACTCAGTTCCAAAATTAAACCTTACTTGCCTAACTATAGTGTCGGTTAAAGTGTTAGGTCGAAAACCGGTATCAGTACTATTAGGAATTTACACTTTTACGGCTTATGCGATCACGGAAATAAACCAGCAATTGAATTGCCACAGGTTGGTAAAAGCGAAGAACCATTCGGTATGCTGTCAAAACACGTTTTAAAATATGGTTACGTAAACAAAACATAATGCTTGTATTTCCCAAAAAGAGTACACAGATGTACCAATATAATATGTATGTTTCTTTTCTCTAATCTAAGTATGAATGTATACCCACTTTTCACAAGTCTAGTTATGTTTTTTTTTAATATGGTTACATACGATTAAAAATACCAATGACCTTGGCTTTATTCCACCCTCTCTCTCACACCACTTTGCATCCTACTCCTCTCAAGGAAGAATGCTTAGCGCGAACCTGTCAAGTGCCAAAACATAGAGGCTAGCCTTTGGCTTGCCATTCTTTAAATTTGAATGGCTTCTGATGTATTTACTAAATAGAAACTGAGTATAAGCATGTCCACTAACACTAGGGTTACCATCTTTTTTCTGAACGAATATAGCATTTATTTCAAACAGCTGCAAAAAATATAGTACTTTGAAAAATTCAGGAAAATAAATTTTCTAGATGAAATTGTTATTTTTGACTCTAACAATTATATTTTTAAAATTATAAATGACTGAAAAATTAGTCAGATAAAAAAAAAAAAAAAAACCTCGTTTGGCAGCGCAGGAAAATCGTTATAATATTATCGGTAAGTTAGAAATCTCCAACAATCACTTCCACTAACAGAATGATCGCCATTTTGTGTATGCTCAGCTGTTCCGTCCGCTTGCCATTACTAGACCAACGAGGCTGTCAAAGCATCTAAATGTTACTGTAATACCGCAACTACGGTAAAACCTAAGCATTACCGGTAAGACCTAAGATTTACCAAGTCTTACTGGTAAAAGGCCGAAACGATCTATGATAATCGCTTATGTCGGACTTTTTCCAGCAATCACAAGGTAAATCTTAGGATTTTCTTCAGAGATTTGTAATTTTTTTAATGTCTGTCATTTTCGAGAATGTTTAAAAAGAATACCAACATGATTTTAAACATTTCTTGTTAAAAGCATTCGAAAAAGTTTTAAAATCATGTTAGTATTTTGCTGTTTACGAATGATTAAGTGAAGCTTATCAATCAGTCCTTATGGTTACACTAGTCGACGGCACGGATTATTTTGTGCGCGGGGTTAAAATGCCTGCTATCTCATCCGACAACTCGTGCGAAAGAGATAGATGCTGAGATGAGCAGTAAGAAGCTAGTTCGCGTACGAATTAGCACTTTTGCAAGTTTGTAGCGAAATGGATTATGATTTAGGACGAAAACGAGCATGCGAAATTTTATAAACAGACCTTTGGGAGTCTAGATAATGATATCCCAAAGGTCTACAAATAATTTTATTTTAAAAATATACACTTAGTCGTTTTTTCATGAGAAAAAACGACTAAGTGTATATTTTCAAAATAAAATTATTTGCATTCATACAGGGATAGATTAGTAGTTCAACTACTAATACGGCCTCCATACAGGGATAGATTAGTAGTTCAACTACTAGTCTATCCCTGTATGGAGGCCGTTTTGCAATTTTCCTTCTTCGTATGGTATTTATTGCCGCCCAAAGATGCGTTAAAATTAGTGTTGAAATATGGAACTTTCGACGCTCATAACTTTCAAATATTTTGCTTTTTTACATTTTTGTTTCAATACAGGGCTAGATAATGATGAGACAAATTGATATCATCTTTTATTTTGAACGTACATCGTCAAACAGTGGAGTTATCCCTAGACTACGTTTGTATGGAAGAATTATCGACTAGTGTAACCTTAACAGTTCTCATCATTTCGAAGCATAGTGTGTCATCAGACATGACCATTTTTTTATATTTTCAAGTCACTGAATTAATCCTAAGATTTACCGCGTGATTTGCTAGCAAAACCCCGAAATCAGCGATTTTCATAGATCATTTTAGACTTTTACCAGTAATACTTGGTAAATCTTAGGTTTTACCGGTAAGTCCTAGGTTTTACCGTAGTTCGAGCTCTTACAGTAACATAAACAATGGATAGATACATTATGTATTACTGTAATCATTTGATACTAACGACTGTGTATTGTTTTACAACAGCTAATATTTATTGGCAGACCATATGGACCAAAAGAGGTAACTAATTACATAGGTAGGTATATATAGACAACTGACTGAATTATCTAATCTTTTCTTGTATTATGGTATACATTGTTGTAAATTACCGTTCTGAAAAATTGTCAGTAGGTATCGTATTAAAATACTTATCGCCCGCTTGAAAGATAGAAAATATCCCAAGGGACCGGAATAAAAAAGCTAATCCATGACAAGGTTTACCCGTACGCCAAGTTTCATTCAAATCCGTTCAGCCGTTAAGTACGTTAAAATGTAACATGTAGACAAACATAGTTTATTTCGCATTTATAATATTATGTCACTCGGGGATAGTGTGGCTTCCCAACGGTGAAAGAATTTTTGAAATCGGTCCAGTAGTTTTCAAGTTTATTCGTTATATAAAAAAATACAAATCTTTCCTCTTTATAATATAAGTATAGATATAGATGACTAGCTTTTTCCAGCGGAAATTTATTCCAGAGGAACGAACTACCATGACCTACGCCTTAATACTGAGGCCATAGTGTACTCGTGTGCCAAGTTTTATGCATATCCAGGCGTGGTTGATTTACATATTATACAGACTTACATTTAGTACTAGCTGTTGCCCGCGTAGCATTAGTAATTCGAATAGCCTATTTTTTATACTTCGCAATAATATTGTAGGTGTGTGTGGGCTGCACTACTAGAGAAATTATTAGGTCACTGTACAAACCCCGTTTTCCACCCCCTTAAGGAGCAGATACCCTTCAGTAGCTTATTTTATAATGAGAACCACGTCTTAACAACTAGACGCATTTTTTTTGAAAAATATATGTTACATTGGACCATTTTCTTAATAATTAGATCTAAGAAAATTTTGAGTTTTATTCGTGTAACATAGTGTAATTAATTTGTAAAGTTATGTCTAACACGGACAAAAAAAATTACAATAGCACCAAAACCGCCAGGCGTATTTTATTGAAATAGTCACCATCATAAAGACAATTAAATTATCTGCATTTAGGTCTGAGGCTTTTTTTAAGTTATAGAATAAAAAGGAAAGTACAAACAACTATTGAATTTTGGGTCGGGCGGGCGTGAAACGAGTGCGCGTTTTGTTCCCTCAAGGTTGGTGGCGACTGTCGTCGTCTAAAGGATGATTTCCGGGATAAGAACTATCCTATGTCCTTCCTAGGTCTCAAACTATCTCCTTACAAATTTCATCTAAATCGGTGCCGCGGTTTAAGCGTGAAAAGGTAACAGACAGACAGAGCTACTTTCACATTTATAATATTAGTGTGGATAATATAGATTTGAAAAGTATTCAAAATAAAGAGCCCACTTTTAAAGTCGATTAAAATTATCGAAATGTGTAATTCAACAGACGGTAAAACAGTTCAAATCCCTTTTTTTACCACTTCCTAAATATTTAATGGAAAAGTTGTGTTACTGTAAACATCCCAGCAACACCGTATCTATTTGTTATCAGTTTTATCTGTATTTCAATATACAAATGTGACATACAAAACGTTTTAATTAAATAGCTGAATATGTAGATCTTTAATTGTATTACGATGTTTTTCAATATTTTAGAATCCTATATTTTATCCTGACAAGACTGGGACAAGGTATACAATTAAACATTCATACCTATACAACAGTTACGTTATACAATTCTGACGCGCTAATTATAAACTCAGTAACTTCTCGAACAGCTATCAAAATAAGGATCAAATCTCCATTTAGAGCTCATAACGAGGATTCCGAATCCATAAGAAGCAAAAATCCTTCCTTATTGCCTTTTTGATTAGCACGGCAGAATTTAGGCCTGAATATAATTATTTAAATCGGTTTGGAAATCATGTCGCATCGATATGATTATAATCTTCCCCTTATTATTGCAGTGGTTAAAAAATAAACCAGTAGAATATAATTTACTAATGAATATAGTACATTACTTAAAAACATCGTAAAGTAGGTGCGTACTTACTCGTCCAATAAAAAGTAGCCATGAACGATGTTGATACCAAATTGACTTTAGACACGCATCATTACCCATTCAATGGAAACAGACTAGTGACTGTATTTCTAGAACGAATAAACGTTCTAGAACTGTCGAAAACTGTGAAAAATAGATTTTGTCTGTAAACGTTGAATTGTTATCGAATGTGTCGTTTAATCATTGGTCTAAATTCATAAATAACAATATTTTAATACGTAAGTATTTTAAATAATGGAACAATCAATTCGGCCTATACATGTCCACTGCTGGACATAGACCTGCCCCTGTGTACGCGTAGTTGTTGTGCAACAGGTGGGGAGGACCCACAATGCGCATAGGTACAAAACAACATGGATAAAATTATGGGTAGTACTGTAGTATGGACATATTATGACGGCATTTTGTGCGAACTACCCACAATTTTCAACAATGTTCATAGATTAGTCAGAAAACAATAGCTTGCTAATCAGAATACAAAACGACGTACTTTGACGCCTGAAGGCTATTTCGTAAATTGTAAAACAAATATACGTAGTGTACGTCTATCTATACAGTAATTATGTATCTAACTTTATAAAACAGTCATCCTATATTCATGAATATACCATCAACGTTCAGAGCTCTAACCTATATCTTATGCATGGAGTGTACGTCAAAATGGCACACTCATGACGTCAGCTTTCTGCCTCCATAGATAAGTAATACAATTATAATATTTTCTCCTCGTTTCTCCCCCAGTCGTTCCAGCAGCGACCAGTTTGGAGCCGGCCTTGAACGAACGCATTAATATAAAATATGACATAATCTAGTCAGTGATGTCATTTCAGAAGATATTAGACATGACACACTAACGCAACTAGAGGCACATGCAAGACGAAATCGAAAAGCGAAATTCTCTAAAATATCGGCATTCAATGAACAAATACATAGCAAGCAGCTGAAAACAAACAGTATGAATATAAACGAACTGTGAGCTGTGATTGTGAAAATATTTCACAATCACAGCTCCATTAGAAAATAACTTTTGAAATTCGCTGTGGAACTAGAAACGCAGTCATGTTTACAAATAAATTTTTGCACAGAACTGTAGGTAGGGTTCCTAAGTAGAATATTATACGTATGCACAAAAGTGTTCACGGAATGTAAAACTTTATCTCTCTCATAAAACATGGCCCATTTATCTAAAGCAAAGCACTACGTTTTAATAACACAATAAATCTCTGCAAACATGAATTCACTTTTATTAAAACTGTTACGTGATTATAAAGTAAAGAAAATTAACTTATCTTATCGTGTGTTTTCCTTTACATGGATTTTAATGGTGAATTACAAATTATAACCATAATATCTGGAATACTAAGTGACGTCAAACGCCAGTTTACTATATTTATATAAAATGTTTCATTGATAATACAGAGCTGTGTGCTTGTTTGTACACAGAGTGTGTATATGTGAGTGTGTAAACGGGAGTCAGTGACTGGCTGGCAATGCTGGCATACATGTATTCGAAAATTGAAATTGCATGGCAACAAGCTCACTCACACACAGCGCGTCCACAAATAAGTGAATTTAATGTCTCGAATTATTTTGTCATCTTACTGTGCCACTTAGGTACTTTGCTCGCAAGTGTATTTGGATCTGATAATTTGTCCCCGCGTTCATACAAATAGCTTGGAGGTCATTGACACAAATTTTTGTTCAGCTATTTGATGAACGTGGCCAGCGGAGAGATATTTTGAAATTATTGAGAGAAGACAACATTAATTTATTGAAAATGGTGGACAGAATTTAATCAATCATGAATTAAAAGCAAATCAAAATAATTTAAGTATATTCTAGTTACGTTTCAGGCATAAATTAATTCGTGTCGATTATAAAATATATTATTAACTCTTTCCTATATTACCGCCTACTTATTTTAATACCTAAATTATTTTCAGCTGTTACAATAAAAACTTGTTATCCTTGAACACTGTAGGTACATAAACCAACCGCATATGTAATTCATACATGACTATGTATGACTATGACGGCCTTGATAACACCCTCAGGGAATTACCTCCATTGCTGTTGAGTTATCCTCATGAATTTTTTTCCTTCTTAGAAAAGTAAACTATAGCCACTATGTACCTACTATTTACCATTGGTTAGGTACTCGAAAGTTTCCCTAGTAGGTTTTATGCGTGTACAGTCAGAGAAATTATTGTTTCCCGAGATGATGAGTTCCTTCATGACACACATAATAGATATCTGAGGTCATCGGAAAACTTGAGACTAGAGATGCCGATGCATTCCACCAGCTTTTACGACAAATCTTTTACGGTTCAAGCGGTGCGGTTGTGGAATGCTTTGCCCGTGTCAATAAGGCTTGCTCAATCTCTGCCCATTTTTAAAACAATGGTAAAAAATCACTACCTCTCTCTTTAATAGTTGTATTTCTTGATATCTATGCTTTTGTTCCATACTTATTACTGTATATATTTGTCTATTATATATATATGTATGTATTTATTTTATCTTATATATGAATAGTACACCAAATACTACCTAGAGTACTGTCATTCCAACCATTTTTTTTTTTTAAATCCATCCAAAGGTTGTCTTGAAAAGATCGCTTTTAGCGATAAGGCCGCACATTGTGTCACCCAGTGCAATGTTTTCTTCGTCTATACTTTCTGTAACTTATATGGTGTATATAATAAAGAGTCTTCTATTCTATTCTACACATGTCATGCCTGCATAAATGTGTGCAAGTAGCATTCATGCCATTGTGCCCATTTATTTATTACAATTACTCGCTGCACTAACAGAATGTGCAGTCACAATCACCATAATCTGATTGGTGAATGAAACAATGGCATGAAAGCTACTTGCAGAAAACTTACAAGATTTTCATAATATTGTGGTCGAGAAGTTTGTAAAAAAACCCCGAAGATTATGTTTTAAAAACAGGATCTCGCTCCATTACTATTGTAATAGACCTTACAAGGTCAAGGCAAATGGTCCATTGACAGTTACAACTGAGAATGTACCATTTGATTGACTCCACATTCTCTTTACCCGACTGCGGGAGGGTAATGTTTTTTGACCGTATGTATGTATGTCCATTTCTATTGCACGCTCAAATGGCTTGACGGACATATGACGTGTCGTTGGATTCGTCTCAATTGTGGGAGTGACATAGGTTATATGATTTTTTTAAATAGCCTTACCAAAAAGGGAGTGATACAATTTTTTTTCGTCATCCTAACAATTTGGGTATATAACCGATGAAAGCTACTAAATAGGCGATTCCAAAAATATATATACTGTAACACTTTTGTTCCAATTTTGGCACAAATTCAAGATAAGCGTAACTTTGATAGCAAAATCACCACATAACTAATTTGGAGAATTCGTTCATTACTAAAACTAAAAAGTCTGAAATAATACAAATTATTATAAAAACAAAAAACCCGACTGCTAAAAAACAATTAATTAACTGAAAAGAGAAAAATAGTACTAGATATAATTTATACATTAAATATTATGAGGTCCTGCAGGCGGGGACAAACAAAAAAATGTAGAAAAACCGACCAAAACTTCGTTTGTCACCAACTTGATTTTCTCTTTTCAGTATTTTATTTTTAACAGTCGGGTTTTTTGTTTTTATCTTAATTTGTTTTTATTCTATTATCCTTTATTTTGTAAAGCTCCATGTGCTTTTGGCTGTTTTTTAAATTTATACTTTGCCATTGTCTTGCCCCTCTGGGCCATCGGCTGGCTACGCCCTTGCATTTTTATGTTCATTACAGACATGTGTATTGTCACCGTTATAGTGATGTTTTCAAACGTGGTACAAAAAATCTCTGTCTTTACATACATCAAAACACATAACATGATTATTATCTATGAATTAAACGTGTTCGAAACTTAAGCCTTCTTCCTTAACCGGTTTTAACGATCTTTTTCGTTTAATATTCCTATGTTACAACATCTCTCGACTCATTCATATTTATGAATTCTTAACAGGTTGTTTGGTTATCTTGTAATCATTATGCTAAACACTGGACAAATTCTAAAATCGTATATTATTTACCTTTATTGATAAAAATCTCGATTGCATAACACGTTCTATATATTATGTAAGTATTTTTTTAAAATAGATAATACAGAATCTTTTGCTCGACGGTTTTTATAAATAAGGCCCCATATGAAAAAGAAAATAGAATTACTCCTTCTTCAGTCGTTTACTCACTGTTAAGAGTTGTGATGTGCCTGGCTTAATTTTTTAATGGCCTTCTTCCATCTGTGACAACCTTTGGCCTGTTGGGGCACGTTTGAGATCCTTAATGTTCTGGTATTGCTTCACTTGGTCAGACCACCTTGTAGGTGTTCGTTCCCTTAGTCTCTTTTCACTTTCTCTTCCATTTTTCGGGAATCATACATTCTTCCGCTTTGTCAGATAACTTTTGGGCTATATGGCTGAAAAATGTGAGCAGTCTATAGCTAAACAGACATTCGTAATTATTTTTAATAATGCGACCAAGTTTAGGATAGGATCAAACCTTTACAGTTTAAACCATAATCAAACAAAATTACTTCAATCGATTCACGTTAGGAAAGAGTTCTGAATTCTAATAAAATATGCTGACTCATTGAAGTAGTTAGTTACACCAAAGTCAAGGTGAAACCGATTTTATTTCTTATTAGCTTCTGCCCACGGCTTCTCTCACGTTTTAAGTGTTTTATTCTCCCAAGGACATGTATTACCGGAAAAAAAAATGATATCCTAATCCAGCAGGTTCTGGTTTACCCATGTGCCAAATTTCATCAAATTCGATCAGCGATTTAGACGTGAAAACGTAAAAGACGCATACATACATATCTTAAAATCTAAAGCGTACCACCGATCTAATGATGTTTATCCACCGTCTATCCATACAACTTAACTATATTTGTACAGAAAATATGGTATTATTGTTATCTCAGAATAACATTCATGAAAATTTATTTGACGTTACATTTTGGAGGCCGTTGTTATTATCCTACTTGGCTCCGTGTTTTATTTATATGCCGCTATAATGACTGTGACTGATAGGATTCTTCAATCGCTCGCAGTCTTACTCAGTTCAATTCAATCTCGTCTGAGTTGCTAACTCTAAACACACATAGGTCTGACTCGGTAACTCTCAGTTTATAGATTTCTAGCAACAGTTGAGAACGTGTCTATGGTTGGTGGTTGAATATTTTTGACATATTTTTTCACGATATTGGTGAGATACTACAGCTATTTGAGATTTAAGAGTCTTAATGACCGCCACACTATTCTCAAACACTGGAACTCTTTAACGCCAGAACCAACAGTGGTGAGCACCAGAAAAGCAATGAAGTTGATGACATGACTCATTAATTTATGTATTTACAATTTTAATATTTTAGTTTTGTATTAAATAGTATATGGTATGTATTATGTTTATGCATTTGCATATTTGTTTAGTTTATTTAGTGTGTAAGTATTTAAAATTGTTAAGAGTTTTTAATAAGCTTTTGTTGTGCACATGGATGTACTATCCTCAAATGCATATTTCTCTACGCAACTGAGGTTTGCTGTTAGAGAACCCAACTATGGGTTAAGCTCGCCTTTGTACATAAACTGTCCTATTGTATTTGTATGTTTTATGTTTCGTGTACAATAAAGAATTAGAATAAGAAGTTCGACGAGTCTAGTCCAGGAGCAATGATTCAGTAGTGTTAGATCCTAAATCGAAATTCATCAAAACAGAACAGCTTTCGGTGCACAATATCATAATGCATGTTCCATGTATTAGCTATCTACCTATACCAGCTACCTACTTCCTTTTATACCGTCATCTGCAGAATAGATCCAACCTTCGCTCCCCATCAGTATCGAGTTACTTATCCCTACTTATGAAGCGCTGAAGTGACGTGGGTAAATAAAACCGTTAGGGGGACTTGAACTCTTATGCCTCTCTGAGCTAAGTACCTATCTAGTAATAGAGCTTCTTTTCAAAGGTCTAGTTACGGTAAAGGTCTGTCACTCACGTGTCCGGCTATCTATCTGGCCGTCTGTCCGTCGTCTGTCACACGGGTTTTATGGCTAAACGGATGGAGCTACAGTCTTCAAATTTTCACAGTATAAGCATCTTGTTGACCTAAAGCCCCCATACAGCTAAAGGCCTGCATAGCATAAATACTGTATTGGTTGTTTAAAAAAATATTAGAAAACAAAGGAATAAGAGACAACAAAGTATTTTTTTTTTACAAAATTTGGGTAACATGATCGGGGATGAAGATTGTGGTGGTCTAAATCCTCTCACCTGATGATAAGCCATGATGTAGTCGACGACGAAGCACGCTTGCCTTGTAACATATTCACTCTTCATTTAAAGACCCCCCGGTTGTCGCTATCAGGCAACACAGACTCCGGCAGGGAATTTCACTTAGCTGTACACACCAGTACACACAATGAAAGTATTCCTAAAACATTTAGTGCGTATGGGTGGTAAGATCACCATGTACCGAGATAAAATATAATATATCATTGACCACATCATCGCGCTTAACAACAGATAAGATAGTGGTCAAACGCGAGCATATAAAATAAAAAATATATATATAATTTCAACTCTAGTTAAGTTTCAATTTACAGTCTTCAAAAGTGGTAAACATTGAATTTACCTGACATTACATCAAGTAGATACACGTAGCCTTTTTGTCGTTTAATCATACAAAATTATATTTCAGTCCAATAAATTTGGAGGCCTTAAATTTAATCTGGTATTCGTTTCGGAAGTTGTAATCTCGTAATTAATACAATGGAAATGCGCGCTCTTGCGACAAGAAAATCTCTTTTTGACGAATAGAACGTACACTTTACTGGAATTGAATGGATTAATGGAAGTCACGCTTCAGTTACGTAAAATAATTAAAGTCGTAACACCCGCAACTAATTATGAGAGAACCTCACGAAATGCTGTTAAAGTCACAGTACGACCAACTGATAGGATAACATAGGATTTAATCAGTGTTTGTCTATGAAAGTACGTAGTTAGTTAGTCATTGACTATATAATATATCATCATCTGCCTAGCCTTTTTTCCAACTATATTGGGGTCGGCTTCCAGTCTTACCGGATTCAGCTAAGTACCAGTATTTTACAAGGAACGACTGCCTACCACTGGCACGGAGGAAACTCGGTATGTTGAAAGTGGTCACCCATCCACGGACCGACCTCGTCAAGCGTTGCTTAACCTTGATGATCGACCCGTGCGGCTGTTATTATTTAGCCACGAGCTCCTCGACTATATAATATATGCCATATACAATTAGGGCCGCGCACTACAAAGGTAGGGTATTTCTGCCTACCCCTTTGAGGAATCCCGTATGATGTTATGTGTTAAAGTTGTCATAAAATAAAAGGTTCGTATTGACAGCAATAAAAATACTTAATAATAATTAAACTTGATGCTTGCGAATGATTCTCGTTGTTATAGTATATCGGTAACATAGTATACAGGGTTACTGGTTAAGTCGACCTAGATCCATTAAGAGGTTATAGTTCCCATCATTTCTGACTAATTTGACTATGAAACACCCCAGCCTAAACCTAACCGTTTTTGAGATATTGGTCTTAGAAGGTTTTTTAAAAAAATATGCCAATTTCTTAAGAATTGGCATTTTTTTTGTCTTCTATGGCCTTATTTTTTTTCTAATTCCGATTTTTGAGTACTAGAGAAGTTCGTTTATTATTCTTAATGCAAAAAGTCCAAATATCTGAACCATAGGAGTCATAGTAGACGACTGAAAGTGTAAAAAAGAAATAAATTAATAAAAACATTTTTTTTCTTTTAGCAATTTTTTTTAAAAAATGTATGGCAGTTGTGCTGCAGATATGCTAAATAATATCTTTGTTCTATTAGCTATCCAACAAGGTATAACAAGCTAGGGGTCTTATCACAATTATCAAACAATAGATCTAGGTAGACTTAACCAGTAACCCTGTATAATTAGGATTATGAATTTGATTTTCAATTTCTTACGTAGAAAGTTATCACGGCATGTAAAATGAGAGACGTCAACGGACTTCTTACATTGTGACGACTATATTAATAATTTTTAGGGTTCCGTGCCTCAAAAGGAAAAAACGGAACTCTTATAGGATCACTTTGTTGTCCGTTTGTCTATTAAGACCCTATATCTTGGTAACGCGAGGAGGTTTCGAGTTGAAATAAAAATCGTATAATCAAGTTTGCAACCCCTTGAAGCTGTGAAAAAAACAAAGTTCTAGATCAACGCAATCAAGAGATACAGCCGTTAATGACGCATATTTTACACTCGCAAGGGAATCAAAATCTACAGGGTACTTGCCGTTGACCTAGAATCATGAAATTTGGCAAGAAGCAATGTCTTATAGCACAAATGAAGGGAAAAATCCGAAAACCGTAAATTTGTACCTATATAACAATATAGATTTTTAAATTATTTACAGTTGGTAAACAGACCGCGACATATACCGATGTTTCGGGACTACAGTTTTCTAATTGCAATGTTAATTTTGTCCCTAAATTCTGTTTATCTTATCCTAACATCAATGTTCGGTGCCCTCATAGTGCAACTTCAGTAATGTTATTTAATTATTTTGGCGAATATAGCTGTTTGTACGGAACCCTCAGTGCGCGAGTCGGATTCGCACTTCGTCAGTTTTTTAAGATATTAGCGAACAACATTTCATATCTCTTGTACCCCTTATAGTTTAGCTAATATGCCACTAAAACTGATTTAATAACTTGAAATAAAGGGTCGAGGCGACTCTAGTCCCGAGGCATTTGAAAAATAGGTATTTGAAGAAACTATTGCCTACCGACGCGCTGCGCGCGCGACCAAGCGAGCTATCAATGTGTGAATCACAGATAACTATATACTAGTCAGAGACAGATAGGACAGTGGTACGGTTGACGATTAGTTCCAAAATATGCGCCTAAGCGCTAGTGTCATTCATCGCCTGGTGATGCCCACAGCGTACTACAAAAGTATCGAAAAGCATCTGGCAGAAAACATCGATAACATAGTGATGTGCCACGAAAAAATTCTGCTAGGGTTCATTTAATTTCTTTGTAAGATTTTGAAATTTACAAATAAAACGACTTTTTAGATTTAGTTTTATTTTTTCTCATATTTTATTATGTTGCACCAATTATGAACATGAGTGTATATAAAATCCTATATTTCGTATTTTTCAAACGACAGTTTAGACAACCATTTAAAACTTTCTATAGTTGTAACCATGGGCGTCGCCAAGGGAAAATTATGTAAAGAAATCAATGTCCTAAGTCCACTTACTTAACATACCTAACCGTTGTTGATGTCCTAAAAGACACAAAAATCTTCTTTCCTGAAACGGGCAAAGCGTTGAAAATTATGATCACTCTACCATGCCCAACGTGTACGGTAGACTGAGCGATTGTTTATGAGCCTAAGGAGACTAAAAACCTGGTTAAGAAGTAGGTACTATGGGGGAAAATCGCCTCAATGGTCTGTCCATGATGAGTGTACACAGAAAACTTCTTCATAAAAAAGTGGTCAAGAAATTTACAAAAAACCCCCGAAGATTGTGTTTTGATTTACATAAAAAAAAGGATCTTGCTGGACTAATTTATTATTAAAATCTTGTAATTGTCAATGGACCTTTTGATTATCTCCAAATTCTTTTTATTCTACTTATTATTCTAATATATTGGAATAAATGTTTTTTATTGTATGCAGCTCATGGAGACATTAGACATTGTACCGGTTTTATCACAATCTCCGTAGGGTTATGACTCGCACTACCAGTTTAAGTAAAGCTCATACTTTTCCCATTGTCCATACCTATATCAACTTGCATATCCCTGGGCCATTGGCTGGCGACGCCCTTGGTTGTTACCCGTCCATCAAAAGAAGGAACTCGAACTTTATAGATTTTAATATTTGTTAGCACTTTCCTGCTACTGTTATCAATGAATTGAATATTTGTTTTACTTGTGACAAAACTTGAAAATTTGTTGAATGATTGGCTTTACTGGTTCACACAGTTTGACCTGCGCAGTGCTCCCTCCAGATCCGCTAACACTGTTCTATAAATTCTACAGCTTTGCTTGTTGTCGCCATTGCCTCATTGACAGTTTCACCCGTGGCTGTAGTTTCTGAAATATTCCATAAATATAAGTATAACACATAAACATACAACAACAAATTGTTCAAAGAAAGTGCTATAGATAAAATTCTTAGTACATTAGTAAAAAGATTAGATTTTGCTTAACTAAATTTTATTCACAATGAATAAATAAATAGCTTAAATTTATTTCTTTCAGAGCCTTAGTAAATAAAAAAAGAAATAATTAGTCAATTTTCAAAAAATAAAAGTCCCATTTTGACAGCTGTATAAATACTTATTAATAATTAAACTTGATGCTTGCGAATGATACTCGTTGTCATAGTGTTTCAGTAACGTAGTATTTAATTTAGTGATTAATGATACTCGTTGTCATAGTGTTTCAGTAACATAGAAAGTTATTGCAGCATGTAAAATGAGAAACGTCAACAGGCTTCTTAGATTGTGACGACTATAGTGATTGAGAGGATAGTCATTTAATTTGTACCTATTATTAGGTAATGCATATTGATAACAAACTTAAAACTTACTGAATAATGCAATGTTTAAGCAATCCATTGGTGGTTGCACTCAGCATTTGCACAACAACATTAACTTTTATTTTCTTCATTTTGTTTGCATATACGTGGTGCTCTGTTAATTGATTATGCATTCTAGTAGGACCAACTAGGCAATCAGAGTCAAATACCGTTTCAATATCCTTCCATGTAGCTACTATGCCTTTATCTTTTGCTAGCAGTTTATTCCGAAGGCCCTTAAGTATGAGGAACTGTACACCACACATATCTGTTGACCGCATAATAATATATCAATAGTTCCATCTGCAAACAAAAAACAAAATAAGTTCAATAAGTTTAATTTGATTGTTTACCTACTGTTCCAAATTTTACTGATTCTTATAAATATCAAAGTTTAGATGTTTCTAATGCCATAAATTGTGACGTAGGCACACATTTGGATAAAATTCCATAACCTGAACTGCAAAAGTATATTTATTATGAAGATTATGAATAATTTATATCTCAGATAATTTCCAACTGCTAGGTACCTATAGCATGAGCAAAGGCTATTTGTTATGAAAGTTTATCTCACAGAACATTTTACTCGTTTTTCTACTCACCATTAGGTATATTCCATAATCAAAATTATTTTGTGTTCAGTGTCCCTTTTCATAATATTTATTACTGTTCTAACTTCTAAATGTCAAAATGGCTGCCATTCACAGAGAAAATAAAACTATGTTATACATTAACATGAAGTCAGCAACATGACGATCATTAAACCACACACATGTACCATGAAGTTACCGCTATAAAGCCAATAACGTTCTGCCATAGTAGCGCCAATCAAAATTTTTGGAACTAAGCTGTCGCAGGCCTGGTGTGAATGCGCGCCGCAGCGGATACCCGATACCCTCGCGCGCGCCCGCACCCCTCCCACGCCCGTACCATTCATAATACCGATTCGCTATTTACCCGCCTGCCGAAGGAGAGTAATTTGTTTATCAGTCTATGTATGTTGTCAGTGTATGTTTGTTCCTATGTGGCGTTCTAGAGACCAAACGCGTTGGTCGATTTTGATGATTCTTACGTCAATCGGTTCGTCTTAATCTAGCGAGCGTTACTGGCTATATAAAAATTGGGAAATAGAAAAATGGCGGCTTTTTGGCGCTATGTTGTGGGAGCCCAATATTTTATTTTCTTCCAAACCCATCGTGTGGGTTATCAAAATGAAGGGTTTTAAGAGGTTATTTCAAAAATACAATACAAAAAAAATAAAAAATAAATACTAAAAAGTTATAAATAAAGTTACTTAAAACAATCAAAAAACCTGACTGCTTAAGAAGGGAACTAAAAAGACGTAAACAAGAAGAAAATCATGTTATGCAGTCGGAGGATACATTACGTCTTTTTAGTTCGCTTCTTAATCAGTCGGATATTTTGATTTTTGAAGTAACTTTTTTAAATTACGAAAAAAATTGAAATAGACGATGAATTTTTGAGAAATTTCGATCCAAAATTAGTACTATTTTTAGAGTTCCGTACCCGAAGGATCCAAACGGATCCCTATTGTCTAATCAGAGCCTAAAGTGTCCGTCTGTCCGCTCGCACCTAAGGCCGCTACTGCTAGAATTATTCTGGACCATAGCTTAATTTTCCTAGCAACTTGCAATCGCAACTTCACTTTCCAGTTCTCATGCATGCTCAGGATAATAGTTCGACAAGTACCTTCAACAGTAAAAAGTAATACTTATAGAATCATACGATTGAATAAATAAATTCATTGTTTAGTTTAAATATCGACATCGGTGTGTATCACTAGAGTATCGATAAAAAATATCGACAACTGCCACTTCCCTAATAGTGTACGTGTTATCATTATCTCCCTCACCTCCAACCTCCTCCCGTACAGGACAAAAGGGCAAACTGCAGTTAAGGCTGCATTTTACCTACAAAAACTTTGACCAAAAGACGTTTCGTATTCCGCTGTTTTCTTCTTCAAAACTGGATTGATCAAAAATATTCTTATATCAAAATTTAGAGGAAAAGTAGCTATGCTTCTATTATTTTCTATTTTGATAATATATAGATAGTCGTCTGAACGTGGCGATAAAAACGGGCTTGGTTTGGGTTTTTTGGATTGTCATATTTCTTTTAGTGATTATGTTTTGGAAAAAAAAAGGAAATGATGGTCACGTATTAATTAGAACTACATTTTTCGGAAAAATATAATTTCTCCAGAGGCATTATCCACGAAGAAAACAGCGGAATGCGTTTATATGGAGAAAGGCTCAATAGAATTCCCTACCAAATGGTATACCTATCTATAGTAACTATTATCTACGGTAATGGTAGCTATTTAGCTTACCTGTGGTAAAGACAGGTAATTACATTCCAACGCTATTCAATTTCTTATTCTGGGTTCAAAGACAGTAAAACCGCCTTCATTATTAATAAAACAGCGAATTAATTAATACAACAACGTTGCAAATTTGAACTTAGTTTTTCGTCTTTGCATACGGATTCGTAGACAAAAAGAAACACATGGTAAAATAATTGCTAAAATGTTTTCATGCCCTACAAACCATGCGATTGAACGCTAGATAAATAAAATTCTTGAAAAGTTTTCAATGTGGCTTGGCAACATAGTAACTAGAATTAAAATTTATCTAGTAACTACATTTTTCTTATTTTTTTTTAAATAAATTCAAAATCATCTCGCGACTTCGCTCCTGTGATCTATCCCGCCGAAATCTTGCACTTCTATTGGATGTTACGGAAGTGATATTATCGGAACCGAAGTCGGAATCTGAGGTTTATCGGTTTATCGGAATCTGAACCGGAACCGAAATCGGAGGCGGCAGCTGAAGCAAGATGTGTTAAGAGAAATCAGGTTTAATAAAATATATACCTACGTTGTTATCAGCCTTTTTAATTTCAGCACAAATACAGTACGCCCTACCAGTTTTCTAAAATCGCAATCAGTATTATTATTACACAAGTTTGTATGCGTTGACTGCGGCCGCTGCCGCTGCGCATCGACCCCCGATAACCTCCGATTTAAAAGTTTCGGAACCGAAATCGAAATTGGAGGTCGGAACAATCGAAACTGCCGATTTTACGGAATCAGAGTCGAACCTCGGTAACATCCCTAATTTGTATCAGTAAAAACTATTTGCAATCGGATCCGTACCTACCTACTTCCACTCCCTTTACAAACATGCAGTTTTAACTCTTCATAATCTTTACAACTATACAAATAAATAATATTCAAGTGTCTGTTTGTAATATCAAAATAATAGCTTGTAAATGCATTAGATACATTTCCTTTTGGGTAATTTCCGAAATGGCTGGACCGATTGTAACGGGCCTTTCTCTGGCAGATAACAGGTGTTAGAATGAGTAACTTAGGCTACTTTTAGTTTAGACAAAATATTTATTTATTTATTTATTTATTTAATACTTTGAGCACATAAACGTACAGAGGCGGACTTAATGCCCTAGGCATTTTCTACCAGTCAACCTTTGGGTGATGAATATTAGGGCGCCGGTTTAAAAAAGGTAGGTAAAATCCTTGTTTTGTTTTGAGATTTACGAGAATCTAGTATAAAATGAAGGATTTTAAAGAGATCACTACTATCTTCTTAAATAAATTGAGTCAAAACTGAGATTCATAGAACTAATATTAGCGAGCAACCCTTTGATTTTACTTCACCACTATCTTCTGATATTAAATTTTGTCAAGACTGATTCATAAAACTAATATTAGCGAGAAAATTTATTTCATATAATAAGTTTCCTTTGTTGGATAAGGTTGATTCTAAGTTTGTTATGTATTTAAATTCAGTTTAGGATTTTTTTTCATTGATTAAATAGATGGGATAAGGATTAAATGAGTTAAACCTACGTAAATAGTTCAGTACACTTTAATTTCATTATAGTTCAAAATTTTTCGTAGAGCCAAGACTTATGAGAATACTAAGCTCAAGCCTTGGTAAAGGGATTAGCTACTCAACCAGCTTAGTTGGTTCCTAAGCTGCTCTGTAATACCATTAGAGGAAAAACAATATAGAAAAAGTAGGTTTAAAAAAATATATGCTGAAATCGTTTGTATTCCCCGAAGAGGTAAGCGAAGATGAATAAATGGTAAGCCCGCATTTTCTCATTTAAAGCACACCCAGGTTCGTCACAATAACGCAACAAATATGAGACGATGTTTCAGGGATAGTGACATTCGCCAAATACTTTTTAAGAATTGTCGTATCGCTGTTATATTGTCGCGACACGCCTATCTGCTTAGCTTTGATGTTAAAGAGTCTCACGTAGATAATTTCGCAGTGACATATACGGCATGCGAATTTGAAGATGTTACGTTGATTCATGAAACGTTAATAAATGTCACTAAAGCTTGAAAAACATGAAATACGTTCCTTACGAAGTCAGTAGGTATATGTCATCACCATCATCATTTCAGCCGAAAAACATTTAATGAGATTTTTAAAAACGGTAGCAAGAACAGTATAAAAAACACTATGGACCAATATCGATCTTATCAATCATCCCTAAATTTTTTGAGTTATTAGTATATCCCTATCTGTACAGTCACTTGAAAAATCAAATAGTAGGCAATCAACGTGGATGCATGTGGGGCAAACCAACACACTCCAATTTGGACGCAGTATACACTGACTTCAGTAAAGCGTTTGACAACGTAGACCACCAAACTTTATTGCGAAAACTTGAGCAACTCGGTATCTATGGTATATTATTGCAATGGTTAGTACTTTTGGGATCGTGAATTGTCCGTTGTTTTAAATGGGTCCAGATCTGATGACTTCCATATGACCTCTGGGGTACCACAAGGCTCTCACCTAGGGCCTTTGTTATTTAACATCTTCACACATAGCATCACAAATTGTTTGTAACCGACTTCCCAAAAAGGAGGAGGTTATCAATTCGACTGTATTTTTTTTAAAATTGTGTTACCTCAGAACTTTTCATTAGGTGAACCGATTTTCATGATTCTTTTTTATTTAAAAGCTGGAGCTTGTGGTTTGACATGTGGTTCCATTTAAATTTCATCAAGATCTGATGAAGAACTTCGGCGACATACATCAGAACTTGTAATTATATAATAAAAAAAAAATCTTTGTATTCTTTAATATGTTATGTAGAGCTGTGTATACTCAGCAATATGCAAGCTGTGGTTGCCTGTAATTAGGTGCGCATTACAGGAAAATTATATATGTTGTAAGAATTTCTATATTTTGTGTAAGATGCTATTGTTTTTTGTAACACTATTTGGTGATCCTTAATAGTACATTGAGATACAAGGGTGGAAAGTAGGTTATTGCAAACGAGCTGTCATTAACAAGCCCGAGCCAAAGGCGAGGGTTTTTAATGACACGAGTTTGCAATAAGCTACACACCCGTGTATCACACGACGTTTTTCAATACAGTTGTGCGAAATAGTAAAAACCAATCAAAGAATTAGATTTGTTTATAAACAAAAAAATAAAATTTTCAGAAAATGCCACGTTTTTGCAACTGGATAAAGAAAACACCTCGAACAGCCTATACAGCCTATTCGATTTTTGACAAATGTTGATGTGAAAATAATTAAATTAAAACTGGTAATTAAATATATTAAACAACTATTTAAAATCTATTGAGAATTTAATGCTAAAACGTACGGAATCATTCATTTTTCCACGAATAAAATCTACCCCATTTTATTGTATGTATGAAAACTCCTTGCTACTAAACTTTTTTAAACTGACATAAATTTAAAACTAAACTGCAAACATAATGATCGAGCTCGTAAAAAAAGTCACGACGGCGTAACAGAAAGATGCCTATGCGTAAGATTTAACTTTCGAATCATAATTATAGCCTCTGAAAGTACGCCATGTTTAACAACTGTATTGAAAATAAATAAGACATCCACTGCCGCCCATAGGCCTCCCCCAGGCGTGCGTCTCGCATCCAGTGCATTCCCGCAACTTTAACCAAGTCATCGGTCCACCTAGTGGGAGGCTTTCCAATGCATCGTCTTCCGGTTCGCGGTCGCCATTCCAGAACTTTTCGGCCCATCGGCCATCCGTTCTGCGAGCAATGTGCTCTGCCCACTGTCACTTAAGTTTCGCAATTTTTCGGGCTATGTCGGTAACTTTGGTTCTCCTGCGGATATCCTCATTTCTGATGCGATCACGCAAGGAAACTCCGAGCATAGATTATATATATAGATAGAGATATATATATATAGATAGAGCAAACAATAGCCCTTTGGGTGACTTCAAGCTTTCTTATAAGGCCCATTGTGTTCGACCACGTCTCAGTCCCATAGCATAGGTAATCACTGGCAACACACACTGGTCATAGACTTTTGTCTTGAGACACTGCGGTAAATTGGACGAGAAGGTACTGCGCAACTTCCCGAACGCCGCCCAGCTGAGTTGGATTCGTCGGTTAACCTATTTCATTTATTATATACATATGGTATAGCTACAGGCGGTATAATATAAATGGTGTACATGGTGGTTAGTGCTCGATTGAGAAATAATGTTACTCGTACAAATATTATTGTGGTTTAAAAGAAGATGTAAGGATTAAAACAAAATTAAAGCTTTATACCCGACTAGGGGAGGGTAATGTTTTTTTATGGTTTCTGCCCCCATGGGAAAAGACGTATGTTTGTACGTTTGTTAATATCCAAATGGCTTCTCTCAGTCAACGTTTGCTATTAAAGGTTGTCTCTAGGCAAGGAGGAAGAGAACATTTATTAATACATTATTTAATTTTTTGGTTCTCTTCAATAAATTGTTGCCATGTTTCCGGCAGCGAATTGTGTTTCCGTAGCTGAATATTACGCGAAACCTATCGTGACGGGCCATATTATTAAAACAAAAATAAACATGGGTATTATGGTAACTTCAAATAGCGAATACTAAATTCTTATCAAAATTGTATTTAGAAAATTTTAATCAATAATCTACTAATCAGTGTTTAAACTAATCATTCACCTATGTTTAATTTTTTTTTCTTAATATGGCTGATAATATAAAAAAATATCGCCATCATGGCGGTAAGAAAGAGAAAACATCGTGTTTAAACTTCGTGTTTTTTCTTTTGTTTTTTAATTTGTTTACTGCATACAGTAAAAAAATTTAATAGGTAGCATTTGTTAAAATTTGACAGGTTGTTGCTGAAAGTAAAGAATTTAAGTAGGTATTTCCGTATCTGTGCCTCTTTTTGCTGCAGTAAAAAGTCTAGAAATTAAAATAATTTATTCAAAATTTACTACTAATTTAATTTACAAATAACAATACTTAGTTATTACAAAACACATCGGTATATAAATGTCTAGGACACTGCTATAATTGATATGCCTTATGAATTTTGTAATTCTAGATGAGATGGCTTACGTATTTCCTTACAAGAAATAGATATGTACATATTTCTAAATGTCAAAATATTGGAAATACGGAACAGGGAAATGAGTACGATATTTTTTCATTGAATGAATTTAATAGTGGTTGGTCATCAATTCGTTGAAAGTGTTCACGTTTTACTTAATCAGAAATAATGGACTATGAATTCTACTATTATTTTAAACGTGAAAGTTTGTGTTTTTAACCCCCGACGGAAAAAGAGGGGTGTTATAAGTTTTACGTGTGTATTTGTGCGTCTGTGTATCTGTTTATCTGTGTGTATATCTGTGGCACCATAGCTCCTAAACGGATGAACCGATGTTGATTAACTTTTTTTTGTTTGAAAGGTGACTTTGTCGAGAGTGTTCTTAGCTATGTTTGATTGAAATCGGTTCAACTCGCGTCGGGGAACCGCTAAGTAAATGAAATAAGCTGCTGTAAACGTTGTCGGTTTCCCGACGCGAGTACGAGGTTAATTTTTTGCTTTTTAGAGTTATTTTTATGTCGGGGGTTTTAATCAGGCGAAATGGCTCAACGGTTTTGGATGAAATTTGGCACACATATAGTTTATAACCTAGATATACGATACTTTTTGTCCCAATAAACTTGGCTAATGATCCCTTGGGATAACAAAACACATTTACACAGGCAAATACTAGTGATTTATAATTCAGGCAATAAAATATTATAATTTAATTATTTATTAGTATATATCATACATACATAAACTCACGCCTTTTTCCCATGGGGGTAGGCAGAAACTACAGAACGCCACCTGCTACGATCCTTACATACTTCTTTTGCTTCACTCACATTCATACATCTTGTCATACACACACGCCGGTTATGAGTACTGCGCACCTTGCCTTTCTGAAGAACAATATATCATTATGTTCTTAATTAATATTGAATATACCTAGGTAAATAAACACCGATACAGAGTAGGTAGGTACTTTTCCGTTTGTTTCTTCGTAGACGGTAATCCGAGAGCAATTCTTAGTTAAAACAGTTTCGGTTCATAAATCCACAAAGCACAAGTTAAAAAGGAAGTTTCATCATTTATTATTTGCAACGGATTTTCTAAAATCTTTTGAAACATACCTTTGTTCTATTTTAACTTTGGAATCTTGTTATTTTACTCTTGGCTGTGTGATCAACAAAGACGTTGATTAAATTGACGCTAAGTCTGTTACATCAGTACGTACATAATTAGGATTTAATATAATTAGAGTATACAATTTACACTGCTGGGTCACAGGCCTTTTCATTATGAGAAGGAGTGGGACATAATTCACCACGAAGGCCCAGTGCGGTTTAGTATATATCATAGGTCTAGTTCAGTTTTAAGGCATGCTGGTTTCTGCTATCTAACTAAAACGGGATAAATTATCTTTTCATCACACTTATTCGAAAAATGACAGTTGTCTATAGAGGATAGCGGGAGCCAAATCCAATTTTGCGCCCGTAGGAGTTTGAGCTTTCTCTCTTCTGATTGGTCCGCTTCGTGCTTCTGATAGATTTGCGTTGTTGGGTTGGAGGCGCTTGCGTGAAGGTTTAATGTAAAAAAAAATATCGCTAAATAACATTCAATTCTCTATGGTGATAAACTCATTTTTGTGATTGGTTAGTAAGGAGGTTAGTATTATACTAACTCTTTGTTGATAAGTATGTGAAGTTAACCAAATAGGTCGAACGCTTATATTTGAATAAGTTACTGGCTGGTTCTAAGTTATGGCGGCAATGTGCTTTAAAAAAACTGAAGTTCTTTCTTTAAATTTATTTTTTCTCGGCAATTTACTCGTAGCTTTTTATTTTTCTCGTCTTAGGTCTTAGGTAGTTATGAAAAATAGTGTGTATCACTCGGGGACAAAATATTTTGTTCTCGGGCGGCGTATATTGAATTCGTCGCTAAGCTCAGGAATCTACGTTAGAATCTCTCGCTACGCTCGTCATTCTACTATAGAATCCTTCGCTTGAATTCAAAATAACGCCATGGAACAACAAAATATTACTTTGTCCCCTTGTAACACAAATAACTATTGTAATAAAGCTAAATAGTTCATTCGAAAACACAATAACAAATTATATATCAGCCCATCAGCCTATAATATTCCACAGAATAAATCAACCGCACGTTTTAACATCCATTAATATTTTCCTCTTGAAGAGATCTGTCTAAGCGTCAGTAAATCTTCAATGGACGTTGAAGTGTGTCCAAACGGCCTTTGTACAGTAGTCATTGTCTTAATAGGTAATGATAGCCGCTGTCAAAAGTGTCACAAACTGTTGATGGAGATGAGGTCATTTAAATATTCGTAGACCACTGACCTGTCTGTTAAATTGTTTGTTGTCTTCCTACAAAACATTATTTTGTTTACAGTGTTCAAGTGGATCTGCCGTCCGTAGCTCTACCCGTGTGGGATTAGTAGTTGTGCCTTTCAAAATTATAGCCTTTGTGCTATTCTGATGTATAAGCTATATTAGCAGAGCTGGGCAAAATACATGCTTTGCTTTAATTAAAATACAAATGATAAAATACTTTCTCACATGTATTTAAAATACTAAATACAGAATACTACAAACTATTTGTTTCAAAATACTATTTCATATATTTTTATGTTAAATACAAATTACAGTACTATACTATTTGACGTACAGTACAGGTGCAGTGTTGCCAACTTTAAAGATTGATATATTTAGCGGTCGCCATTTTGGTTACGAAGCTATGCAGTGCTATTTTCTGCAGAATGCACCCAATAATAATATCTCTAAATGTATATTATGTTCAAATTTATTTTGAAGCCATAAGTATTTTGAAATACTAAATACAAACAAAATACCTCAGTGTCAGGTTTTTGATATAGCAATTATAAATTATTTTTTTATGAAATAATTGAATTACAAATACCATCTATGTATTTGTATTTCAATTAGGTATTTTAATTTACAAAAAAATCAACTACAAATATTAGGTACTGTAAAGTTTCATCAAAATTCGTTCTGTAGTTTTTGTGGGAGTAACAAAAATTATCACAAACTTTAGTAATTGTGTTTTTTTTTTATCCCAAAGAAACATTATACCGGGATGGAAAGTATCCTATGCCATAATGCAGGTTCTGGTCTATCCATAAGCCAATTTTCATCCAAATCCTACGTGAAAACGCAACAAACACAACAAGTTTGTAGATAATTATCTACAAACTCACATTCGCATTTATAATTAATTAGTATTGTAGGATTATGTCCTTGACTTTTAAAATTCAAAGCTGTTTTTTTGGTTATCATAGTCAGAATCGATTATAAAACTTACATTTCAAATTGGGACGTATTTGGGCGATAGCTAATATGGAATATTGGATGCCAGATCTTGTTATTAAAATTACAAAGTTATGTCCCCCTACTTGACTCCCGTCTCATCATCAAATTGCCAGTTATAGCTTGTTTAAGGTTCGGCTGCCCGCTCAATCTTGCATGCGCAAACAGTGTGCAAATAAGATTGAGCATGTAGATGGACCCTCATTATTTAAATATCCAAGATCTTTATTACGTCGTCATGACGTCTGAATCTAAGGGCCCAAACACAAAACTGCGGTGCGACGTCGCATCGTAAAAATCTACGAAATTGTTACTGTTTAGCTGTTTTCTGCGTTACGAATTAGCATCGCGTCAATCGCAGTTTTGTGTTTAGACCCTAATAGTGGCCCTTCACACTGACTTGGGATACTCAAAGTACGTCTAAGGGTTTACTTAAATACGCTTATGGAAAATATATTCTAAGAAAATATATTATAATTTCAAGACCACCTGTAGATTTTTGTCTGTGAATATAGTTACAGGCTGACTTGTAATTCTAATTTAACAACCATGCACGTAATAGGATAACATAAAGCTAACTTATTAACATAATGATGATAATGTTAGTACAAATAATGAAGTTCTTAGTAAATACTTTAGTAATATTTACAATAAAGTGTATCTTAAGCGATGAAGGTCGTGTTATAATTGACACTTCAATAATACCTACTGTATTGTCAAAATTTACTTCCTTAATTGTTAAATAATCATGTACATTAATGGAAATGTATTTACGTAACTCATGATAACTCTAAGGCCTCTAACACACATTCTGAATTACTCTTTGAATCCAGACTCGCAGTTCATATTGTTCATTATGCCCCACACACATTCTGATTTTTTCAGATTATGATTTACTCATTGCCGGAATTCAGATTATGAATTCTCACTCTGAATTAAGAGAGGAATTCAGAATGTTTGAGTCCAGCCTAACAATGATACACTATTCCAACATATTATAAGTTAATAACCAAAAAAAAAAATTACCTGTTGACTGCTATCATCCGACCTTTTATGTACACATTTCTTTCTCTCACCCCACACATATGCCTAAATGTACTACTGATAACAAACTGAATTATCACAAAGCTAAATATAACAAAATAAATACTGATATAAGTGACGTTGATTGGAATGTCTTACTGGATAACTTAACACCCAATGAATCTGTTTCTACATTTTATGAAAAACTTTATGAAATTATAAAATCACACACACCCACTTGTCGACCAAAAAATGTTAATTTCCCCAATTGGTTTTCCAAATCTCTCATACATACCTACAAAAAGAAAACTCAAGCCTGGGTTAGGTGGAAGAAGTATGGCAATTTATGTGACTATGAGGTTTTCTCGAGTTACAGGAAAAAATTTAAAAAAGTGGCTGATATTTGCTATAGTAAATATATTAATGCAATTGAAGACAGTGTTGCTACCAATACTAAGACATTTTGGACGTACGTTGCTGGACGTAAAACTACAAATAAAATCCCATCCACGGTTCATTACAATCAAATTTCATCCAATGAACCTACTTGCAACTTGTTTGCTACATTTTTCCAGTCTGCTTATGAACCGTCAACATTTGACTGTAACTCTTGGGAACCACCATCTAGAAATGCTGACCACGATGTCTTCCTATGCAAACTGCAACTGTCTTTTGATGAAGTACATAAAGAATTAAAGTCACTAGATTCAACCAAGGGTCCTGGTTCTGATGGGATTCCTTCAGTTTTTCTGAAAAATACGTGTGATACATTATGCTATCCTTTACTTATATTATTTAATAAATGTTTATCATGTGGTATTTTCCCTGAAGTTTGGAAACATGCAAATATTGTACCAGTTCATAAGAGTGGCTCCAAGCATGACGTAGAGACCTATCGACATATCTCTATACTTTCTGCTTTTTCCAAGCTTTTTGAGAGACTGGTACATAATAAATTATATCCTGCTATTCGCACTATTTTAATAAAAGATCAACATGGCTTTGTTAAAGACAGATCTTGCATTAGCAATCTTCTTATTTTCACGTCCCAACTGTTTGATAGTCTCGATAATAGGCAGCAGATTGATGCGGTTTACACAGATTTTCAGAAGGCTTTCGATAAACTGGACCACACACTACTACTTAATAAAATTGCTTACAATGGAATCAGAGGGGACCTTTTACGGTGGTTTATATCTTACATAACTAACAGAACACAAAAGGTGGTTGTTAATGGCTTTGAATCTGGCTCTTTTCGTGTCACCTCCGGTGTACCACAAGGTTCCATATTAGGCCCTTTATTATTTATTTTGTACATCAATGACATAAAACACTGTTTTCAAAATTCAAAATTTCTTCTCTACGCGGACGATTTAAAAGTCTATAAAATAATTTCTGATAAAGTCGATTGTTTTAACTTCCAGCAAGATTTAGACCGTTTCTCTAACTATTGCTGTTCCAATAAGCTTTACCTTAGTCTTCCAAAGTGTCATGTTATAACATTTACAAAAAAGAAAAATATTACCGAGTTCGACTATCGTCTTGCCAATACGCCAATTAGTAAAGTAAGTTTTCTCCGCGATCTTGGTGTTCTGCTGGATTCGAAGCTCCATCTGGATGCTCATATAGAAAAAATTGTTAACAAGGCCTACCAAATGTTTGGTTTTGTTATGAGATCTTCCAAGGATTTTCGTCGACCTTCCACCTTTTTGCACTTATACAAATCAATAATTAGGCCACAGTTAGAGTTTGCAGTGCCTATTTGGAACCCTTTTTACGTAAAATATAGTGATAGGTTAGAATTAGTACAACGTAAATATCTTCGTGCTATGAATTTTCGATGTTATCGGAATAAAATGTCATACCACTTACTTCTTAAAAAGTATGATCTTCTGACCTTAAAGTCAAGACGGAAACTTCTAGAAGTTATGACTCTGTTCAATGTCTGCCGCAATCATTTTGACTGTCCGGACCTAGTTAGGAGTCTGAGTTACCTGGTTCCTCGAACAGTTCGTGTACGTGAGGTACGCACTCGACATCTATTTGCTACTAGCCTCTGTAAATCCAACGCTGGCTCGCGTTCACCACTTCATCGTTTGGTTGAGACATATAACAATGAATTTAATTCAATCGACATTCTTTTTCTCGGTAAAAATGCATTTAAGAAGCAAATCCGAGCAACCCTAAAAGATCAGCAAATTAATACATAATAACGTAATGTTTATTAATACGCACACAAATTTACTTTTCCTGTATTTCTTTTATATATTATTTAAAAATCCAGATATGAGTTCTAGGACAATAACCGTTGTGTATTGTATCTGTGTTACTAGCTAGTTTTAAATACTTTAGATTGTAATCTGTGGAGAACGTAGTGGGTAGCATAATTATATAAATGTAATATTTAAGATAGTATGACTGTATCTTATTGTGCTACTGTTTGTTTTTCCTTAAATAAATAAAATAAAATAAGCAGCGTTGGAAGGCCTCCCTCTAGGCGGAGCGACGACCTGGTCAAGGCTGCGGGCGTCCGGTGGATGCGAGACGCATATGACTGATCAATGTGGCGACGCTTGGGGAGGCCTATGTCCAGCATTGGACGTCTTTCGGCTGAAATGATGATGATGATTTAATATCAGTTAAAACTAAGAAATCATGATTAAATTAATATCTAAAACTCGTACAAATGGACCAAAAATCACAACATTCTAATTTTATTACTAGTCAATTGACAACATTGAATCAAAAACAAACTGTTTGTATATACTGTAAACTTGTAAACTCTTTAAAGGCTAGGTTGCCCAAAGTGATCGAGCTAGTGTACCAGCTGGCCAGTAAGTAACTGACTAGCAGCAGTAACTAACTTGTTCTGCATTGCTGCCTACTTGCAACGTGTTCCCACAAAATACGAGATTAGTGTTGTAAGAAACTCGAGTCTTTTAGTCTTCATTTCGAGACTTGAGTAGATTTTCAAGACTAGGACTTGTTAGTCTCATGAGTCCGAGTCCTTTGAGTCTTCTGAGTCCTTTCGAGCTTTCGAGTATTTTTAAGTTATTTGAGCTAGACTGAGTCATGAACTTGAGTTGGTGTATTTGAATAGGTAATACTATAATTTTTTCATTGCTATTTTATTTACTTCTGTCTACAGCTATGGATTTAGAGGGCTCAGTCATGAGTTCATTTTGGCAGGACTCAAGTCTTTTTACAAAAGACTCGACTCGAAATTCTGAAGGATTTCAGCTCTAAGTTTTATTTATAAGACTCGAATCTTCAAAAATAGCTTAAGTTTTAGTAAATAAGACTCCAAGACTAGAGTTTCTTATTACACTATACGAGATTCTGTCTAGTACGAGACGGCCAATAGCAATCCGAGTTTTAACTTACCTTTTTTAACCACGCCGCAAGACAGCAGTCAGTATAGTAGCTGCAGCTAGTGCATAGCTATTACTTACTTGTCAGTGTCCAACTACACTTATCGTATGACCGGTTTGGGTGAGTCAAGCTACTGTCTTGCAAGAACATAGAGGCAGGAACTGTCTACTCTCGAACTTAAAAAAAAACAAGTCACAAACTCATTTCTGAAACAATCAATGTCAAACACTTGTCGAAATGTATTGAAATTAGAAGTGTTTTTGACAGATTGAAACTGCAATTAAAATGCAAATGTTCCTTAAAAAATATAGGAACTGACCCTCAGATCAGCAGCTTATGTTCTGTGCAACCAGCTACGCCTTTAAGCACAGTAAAAACAGATGTTCCGCTTCACTGAAGAGATCACTAGTCATAGTTGAATGGAAACCTTGAGAGAACATCAAAGATGCGTCCAGCAAACATAATCGTAAACATTTACGTGACCTTCGCTCATCATCTTTAGTGATCTTAGAATTAGGAAGTTTTAAAATAGGAGATGTTTCGCTTTTAGAGTGTTCCCAATTTGTCGTGATGACAGACTGTTGTCTGGTTTTCAAAGTGTTGTGGCTTGTGTTATTTAAATAGAGCCTTGTATGTACCATACCGTCCACGGCACCATTCAGGCTACCGCAGAAAGACGCGACGTGCAGTACGTATACGTACTTTGTGAAATACAACGATTTTGAAAGAAATTGTGCCTACTATTTCTTAGAGCAATTTGTTTTTGACTGCCTGCAAAGCCTGGTAACCAAATCTTGAGTCCCAAGATACAGACAAATATAATATATAAGACAAATATAATAGTTATAAAACTATGTACCAGGTACCATCTGGATGATGAATGATTTACATACTAAATTTCCATGAACTCGCGTAGTCACATCGTTGTCTCACCTGTCTACGGGGCAGGAGGCCTTTACTGCCATCCACAACGCTTTGCTTTCTTTTTATTTTCTGAAACAGCTAAATACGAAAATTCTCCAATGATTCAATTTCGTCACAATAAAATAGGATTACTCGTGTTAGAAAAGCAAATATCATAGATATTGTAGTTTATTTTTCACACCATCTGCTCAACAATGTCCAATTAAATATCATGCTATCTCAACTTAAAGTAAAGCATTACCTCCCAAGGGAGTAAAGTGATTTGAATTTAGAACGTTAAATTCGTGTGGAAACTCGTGGAAACCAGTAAGTAAAAAATGTCCATATGGCATTGTAAAGAGGTTTGTTCAAAAATCAAACTGGCCACCATAAGCAGAACTCATAAAAAAAGGCGCGATTTCAATGAATGTGAGACAAAAGACGTTGTTTGGTGCTTTGATTTTCAGTGAATTTTATTGCAATATATATTGTTGTTGAAAAAAAATGTCGAGCGATAGTGATTCTACTCCAGAGTTTATCAAAAAAAGGCGCTTTAAAGAAAGAAAGAAAAAGTATTTATATGTGACCCGCACAGGAGACACGAGAAATCAGCTTAAAATTAAACAAAATTAAAAATAAAAACCCCGTGCGAGACTTTAGATATTATTATTGAGTCTACTACCGGAAAAATCAAAACACAGATACGAGAAAATCTATGACGATTTATTTCAATGGAGAACAGTAGAAAAGTAGTCAAGACTGTGTTGTAATTCGCCCTTTTAGTTTATTGCCAACATTTACCAGAAACTCGAAAGTCAAACATCAGTATAAAACTTCAGTCAGTAAGCATCAAACATAATATTCAAATCAATACATACAGCAGCTTTCTATTATCTCGCAGAAGGTGTGAAAAGTAGAGTATCCTTCTCTGGGATAAAACCTTTCTTCGTCTTGGGCAGCTTGAACCTCTCGCTTCATTCAGTGTACTACATAACTCTCTCACTTTACTCGGGAGTTAACTCTAGGGTCCTTCGTTACGCTCAGTGTTCAAAATGCCACCCGTGACGTAAGACTCTGCTTTATCCCCTTGGTGCATAATCTACTATTGTTAACTTTTAATTTGATTTTTCTTTCAACATAATAATATTGACGTTTATTAAAACGTTTGTTTTAAATTAGTAGAACAGGTAGGTACATCCCTTTCTAAAGTATCTACTGTAATATCCATACAGAAATTTCTTGAGTCAAAAGCATAACACAGTAAAATGTACATGTCTATGGAGCTGCGGTGACGTAACACATGGCTATAATTGAATGAATCATGAGCAACTCCAATGATGTCGTAATGGGCCCGATAGTGTGAAGTGTTTCTAGAACAAAATAGATTCCCTGGAAATACATCATAGCTTTACCTGTAAAGCCGCCTTTAGGTAACAAAAACAATATAACATTTATATCTTTGAGCAAAACACATCAGACTTTTCATTCAGACTTCTCGTATTTTTAAGGAAATTTTTCATTTGGAACTCTATCAAAAACACTTCATGTTTCCTATCTTTGACATTGATAGCCGCTGAGCGATTTGCGAATTGAATGTGAACGATTTTTAAAAACAGCTACGAGAACGGCCCTCATTTGTATTTTTTTTTTAAGAATGTACATGTCAACATTGACATTTATACATTTACTTATGGCAGTTCTGTGACTAATATTCATTTTTGATAAAGCCGCACTGTTGGATTTCTAACGCTAGGGTCATCGCTAAGGATTGAAAATTCAGTAGTGCAATAATATTTCATGATCGCGCAACGTACCTTTCTGTAACTGAGCCTGAAAATATTATGCTCGAAGAAATAATAGAAAAACTAACACAACTAACTTGTAAAAATAAAAAATATAGGTACAAAAAACTCTTTAACCTACAGGTTAAAGAGTTTTTTGTACCTATATTTTTTATTTTTACAAGTACATATACTAAACAAGAGAATACATTTAGGTGATTATGAAACAAAAGAAAAAGTAAACTTGAATTTAGGAACGTGGGTCACTGGTTCAGAATAATACATGCACACAAACAGACAGATCTACAGAAAGATGAATGCATGATGAATAACAAAGTATCATAAATCGAATTCTAAACGAAATCCACTCTTTTCATTTGATTTTGTGACTGTCTGGTAATTTTAGTAGTTTGTTATGACTATGACGAGTTTAAATGAATGTGCGAACTCGTGGATTTTCGTGTACGTTCAAAATAGCTTTCATTGCTTCAACCAATTCTTGCATATTCCCGTTTTAATTGACTCACTTGAAAGTGAGGTCAGTAGCGTTTGTAATTATTAGCTTTTGCTTTTAAATTCGTGTTTATATTGGGTATGTTTCATATTATATGAAGGTATATGTCGGAAATTAATCCAAAAATTAATATATTGCTGATAAAAATAATAACTGTTATCAAATATTTAGGCTAATAAATTGCCCGAATCCTTGATAAGAATTATCACAGACGAAGTGTGACGTCACTTGATGTTCGTCATTCTACAAATGAACTCGCGAAAACTGTGACATAATTATTATTATTATTATTATATACTTTATTGTACACCACAAAAAACAAATAAAGGACAAACATTCACAAAAACATGTGTACAATGGGCGGTCTTATCGCACAGGGCAATCTCTTACAGACAACCTTTGGATGGACTGTACGTTAGGAGAAGAATTTAGGGCTGTCAGTGTACAAAATTACATACTTAAATAATATTACTTAGACATAATAACATAAAATACATACATACAATATTATATAAAATATACTAATACATATGAAATATATAACAGAGAAAGGAGAAGAATAAAAATTATAGTGACAGGTAATGCTCTTTTACCATTTTCTTAAACATTGGCAGTGTTTGAGCACGTCTTATTTCGATTGGTAATACATTCCACAACCGAGCCGCTTGAATCGTAAAAGATTTGTCAAAAAAGGAAGTGGAATGCATACGAATACTTAATTTTAGATTCTCCGATGATCTCAAGGACCTAGAATGGGTGTCACAAAGGAACTGAAAGCGTTCTTTGAGATAAAAAGGAGTAAAAGGATTAAATAGGACGTTATAAAGCAAATAAAGTATGTGGGCATTCCGGCGAAGGCGAATAGGAAGCCATTTGAGCTTAGTACGAAATTCGGAAACGTGATCATACTTGCGCAAGCCAAATATGAATCTGATACAGAGATTTTGAAGTCGCTCAAGCTTGTCCAATTGGTCTTGGGTGAGATCAAGATAGCTGGCATCAGCATAGTCCAGGATAGGGAGAAGAAGAGATTGTGCTATCGCAATTTTAGTGGTGATGGGAAGAAAATTACGAAGTCGTCTCAGGGAACCCGCAGATGCAAACAGTTTTCGACTGACTTCCTGCAGTTGTTTGGTCCAGGATAGAGTACTGTCGATATAAATCCCCAAGTTCTTCACAATATGATTTATAGGGATAATGGTATTATTGAAAGAAACCTGGGGAAGTGTCGACCAGTCGATCCTAGAGACAGTCCGGGAACTACCAACAACTGTAACTTGTGTCTTCGTTGGATTGATCTTCAGCCCGAACTCAGTGCTCCAATCACCTATTCGAGCCAGGTCTTTATTAATTGTCTCAATGGCATCAGTTAACTCTCCGAGAGGGGATTGGGTATAAATTTGGAGATCATCAGCATACAGGTGGTAGAAAGAAGAAAGTCGTTGAGTGATAGCATTAATAAAGAGTGCGAAGAGAAGAGGAGATAAAACGCCACCCTGCGGCACACCGGCAGAGGTGTGACACCAAGAAGAGAAAGACTCATCAGTGCAAATGCGCTGCCGGCGGCTAAACAAGTAACTATGAAACCAGTCAATTACCGGAGGAGATATGTTAAAAGAGCGTAGAACCCCAAGCAAAATGTCGAAGTCAACGGTATTGAAGGCATTGCTGAAATCAAGCAGAGCAAGTACCGTTAACTTCCCCATCTCCATGCCTGACCTAATATCGTCCATGATGTGTACAAGTGCTGAGGTAGTGCTGTGTCCACGTCGGAAACCAGATTGGAAAGGATTTAACAGATTGTGCTTGGAAAGGAACGTGCTGAGCTGATGGTGAACAAGCTTTTCAAGTACTTTGGATAGGAAAGGAAGAATAGAAATGGGACGATAGTCAGAGAAAGATGCAGGATGTGTATTTTTGGGTAAAGGAATAATTTGGGCATCTTTCCAGGCGTGTGGGAAGACACCACTAGAAACAGAGAAGTTGAGGATGTAAAGGATGACAGGAAGAATGTTTTCAAGGATTGGTATGATCATCTTACGGCTGACACAGTCACTACCAACAGCGTTGGATGTAATCGATACAATACTCTTTTTAACATCACAAGCAGTGAATTGACTTATGACAAAAGGGGAATAATCCGGTATCGGAAGGTTTGAAAGATAACTAAGCGTAGTAGCTTTGGTAGCCCGATCCAATAAGGGTGAAGTAGAAAAATGATTGTTTAGTAAGTTGAAGTCCAAGTCTTTAGGAATCATGTCATGAGACTTTTTTCCGATACCTAATGATTTAAGAAATTTCCAGACCTTAGCTGGATCACCGTTTTGAACTGAATTATGAATATGTTGGCGTTGAGCGTTCCTACACACCTTGTTGCATTGATTTCTAATTAGGATGTATTTTTCTCTGTTGACGTCATTGGGCCGAATTTTAAACCTAAACTTCGCAGCTGCTTTTTTGCTGAGTAAAAGTTTAATTTCGTCAGTCAGCCATGGCGCTGGAAGATGTTTTACTCTCACGGCTCGAATAGGTGCATGTATGTCGTAAAGCTGAATGAGGGTAGCAGACAATATTTCAACTTGTTCGTCGACGGACGAGGATGTAACCAGTGGCGTCCAGTCAATGTTGCTGGCATCCTCCTGAAGACGATCAATGTCGATGCCATCAAAATTGCGAAGCAGAAGAGTTTTAAACTTATGCTTAGGAGGTCGAATTTTGTAAGAAGTGTAAATCAGATCATGACAAGAAAAGGCGTCAGCTGAACATTGACCATGTTTAGCGACATGATCGAAGGATGAAACAATAATAAGGTCAAGAAGCGAGGGAACAGAGTTAGGAAAACGGTGAGTGGCACCAAGATCAAGAATAGAAACATTGGCAGATTCAATAACATGACGAAGAGAAAAAGAGCGGGAATAATTTTTAAGGAGACATTTGTATTAAAGTCGCCCATTATGATACTATGACTGTAAGAGGGAATTAAAGCTTCTAAAATATGCTCAAAAGAAGAAAAAAAATTTATCCGAAGAGAAGGGCAGTAATATACCCCAAGGAGAATCTTGGAATGATGCAGTTCAACTTCCAGGAAAAGATGTTCACCGCCGCTCGGCGGGGGTGGCTGAGTGGACATGTTAACAATAGAAAATGGAATGAAATTACGAAGATAAATGGCCACCCCGCCACCACCACCGACCGCACGATCTTTCCTGATAAGCTTAAAACCTGGAAGAGAGTAGGAGGAAGAGGGAAGACAAGGTTTCAACCATGATTCAGAAACAAGAATTGCATGAATATTCTTACAGTCAAAGGTTGCCAGCAAATCGGAGAAGTGAGCCGGAATACTCTGGGCGTTTATGTGGACTACATTAAAGTTCCTGGAGACATCGGAAAACAGTGAAACAAGAGTGTCAGCTAAAGATGGAACACTTATGAAGCTTTCATCATCACTATCCAACGAATAATAAGTATCAGTATCACTGCTACTTTCAAGGCTGAGCATAAATATAAAAATATAAATAAATACTTAAACTAAAACAATAATAAACAACGCGGTTAAAATCAAATAAAAAACATTTACTGTCCACCTGCCAGTTGTGCTTAACACAAGAGTAAATAAAAATAAAAAAATTAAAAAACAAAACTTTAAAATTAAATATGATTCTATATGATTTTGCAGTCCAGGCATAAAACAAAGCACCTACACACAAGTTTACTATCAAACCTAATATATCCATTTAGATAAAAATCAATTGCCAAATGCATGCAAGCGCATCACTTCAGAACGGCAGCACCCATTTGTCATTACAGTGATATGGAACGCAACAAACATAAGCAGTGAGCTGTCAAATTGTGACAGTGACATAACTGACATAACATAATGACATGACATGTTAGAAATCGATCCAGCATCAAAAACAGGTACACAAACAAAAGAGAAATTAAGAAAAGGTGTGAGAATGAGAAGTTTTGAAAAATAAAGTTAATTATACCTACCTACTGACAAACACAATGCACAAACAAATACCTGGACCACAAAAGGATAAAATGAACTACGAACTTCACTTTCTGGCCACAGTACGCTTAGTTTTTGTTGTGGTGACCTTTCCGATTGCGACTGGTTGAGCAACGCCCGGCTCCGCCTGTCCAGAGAGCTGTTCCGCTTGCTGCGCGATGTTGTTGAGGTCGGCAGTGGAAGTCACTCGGTGTCGTGATCCCTTGGCGTCAAGCACGAACACAGTGCCTTCTGTGGTCCAGCAATGGTTCACACCAAATTTGCTCCGTGCTGCCATGAAGACGTTATGCCGGGTTTTCGTGAGAAACTCCGACAAAGTTATACCGGACCCCTTCAGCTTGATTTTGGTAAACCAGACTTTATCCCGGAGAGCCACATCATGGAGTTTGAAGAGGATTGGTCTTGGTTTGTTAGATGCGCTGCGCCCCATCCTGTGACACCTCTTGATGCCGGAAACAGACAAGTCAAGCTTCAGACGTTGTGTGACAACTTGGGCCACAACCTGTGCAGTGTCCTCATCTGGCTAAAATTTCCATTATGGGCCGCTGATTTAAGGCGCGGGAGGGAGGGGGGAGAGGGGGGGGGAGGGGAAGAAGCCCCCCTGTACCATCCCCACAACTCGGAGCCCCATGGTTATGGAGATATCCATGGTTAAAGTTTTGAGGTAAGAATAAAAATTTCATCAATTTCCATTGATTTTTGGGGCGGGAAGGGGGGTAGGGATGTGGGGGGTAGAGGGGCTACCCTCCTGTACCATCCTCACCACTCGGAGCCCCATGGTTATGGAGATATCCATGGTTAAAGTTTTTACAATTACTATTTAACGACAATGTCGACGGAGCCCCGCTGCGCGGGGCTCCTATTTCTGTCTAAAGGGTCTAAAGTAACCTAACACGAAGAAGATGACGGGAGCTGAGTTCGCTCGCTTTGCTCGCTCACTTCAGCTGCCGTCATCTTTTCGAACCTAACCTGTCCGTGTCGGGGTGCCCTAAGTTCCCGAGCTCGCTTCGCTCGCTCTTGGACTAATTCATAAAGACCACATGGAAAGTGGGTGCTCTGATTCGGTTTTGGGTATTTCGGATATTCACATAGTAAATAAAACACGATGACTAACACTGACAGTTAACACAAACAAAGAAGCGTGGCGTTGCTTCACGTTCCGTTCCACAGTGTAAACAAAATTCGGTATTTTTTGTGTAAAAAAGTCAATGTAATTGCATAATACACCATGGTTATTGTGCACATTAATTACACACCAAATAAAATATGTGAGTAAGTGAAAATAAAATTATATTTAAATAAAAAATATGACTTCAAATTTAATAAAATACTACTCTACGTCAACGGAACGTGAAATGTGAACTTTGACGTTTACCATGACAATTTATCTAACCTTAAAATTTGCACAAAACAATATATGTATGGGAATTTTAAACATTTTTTTCTCGAAAACCGTGATGCTCCGAGTTTAGACACTTTGGAAAAAGCTTTCTATTTATGAGTACTATCTATAAAAAAAACATGGACTTCCAAATCAGCGGCCCATAAAGGAAATTTTATCCCTCTGCGCTAGCATGGCAGCTTGCTGCTGGAGAGAGCCAAGCGCCTGAACAATAAACGTCCGGAATGACGAAAACTCTGCCGCCAATCCTGAGGTGGTTATTGGTGTGGTGCACGGAGACTTTAGCAACTCCTTTTCAAATTCAGCCATTCTGAGACTGAATAGATTGCTCATATCCATGATTGTGCGGTTTATAGCTTCCATGGTGTGGTTGTAAAAATAAATGTTATGTTTTGGAGCTGATAACACTTCACTGGCAGGTAGTGATGATTAACTCTTAATATTTATCATTAATATATAAAATTCTTGACTATTACTATTTTAATTAAATTTTTAAATTAAGAGATAAAATTTTGGTGTTTGTGTTTTGACTACCCACAATTTTACCCATAATCGTAAATCATGGTAGATTAATTATTGTTACATAATGTGACAGTTATATGAATGGTTTTTATAGAATTGTGTATTTAGCTATTGGAATCTAGATCTCTTTACATCTGTGTGCAAGTATACCCCCCCCCCCTTACGCATTAGCGGTTAACCACGGGAATGGCAAACCGCGCGGCTAGGCGTTTATCGTACGCACTTAGCCATCACAAAATTTCAACCGCGGCCCGCTTGGCATCTGGCCGCCATCTTATACGCACTGGCGGTTCATAAGCGGTTTAGTTTACGGTAGAGATGGGTCGTCGACGTATTTTTCGTTAACGAAACTAGACCGTCCATTTCCGTTGATCGACGAGTCGATCAACTAGTTGAATTTGTCGACTAGTCCATTACGTAAACTATGTTAAGTAGACGTTCTTTGTAAACTTTGCGACGACGCGACGCGCGGCGTCTACGGTTCGACAACAACTTTCAACTTTCCGATTTAACGTAAACAAGTACAAACCAGTTTATATCGCATCGTTCGATCGGTCAATCGCTTTACTCTTCTGCACACGTGAAACTATAATTATTGGCGTCCTTTTCTTCTTAACACAATGCATTTTTATTCCAAAATGGCTTTCGGCTCATAGAAATATCAACTCTTTGTTTATAGATTTAGAGTTCAAATTAATTTGCTCGATATTCGTCCGTTGTTAACTTGTACTACCCAACTAAGTTCTCGCGTCGGTCGTCGCGTTTCAAGTCGACATGAACATAGTCGAGTCTCAGTTTAGCCGTCTACGAATTCAACTTGTTCGTTGATGAACGGTGAACCGTCGAATCGTTCATTGTACGTCGACGGTCGAATTAACTAGTTCGTTCATTCAACGCCCATCGCTAGTTTACGGCGAGCCACCGTTGATGTACGTAGAGACCCTCGACCGCGTCAGGCGGCCAACCGCTAGTACGTAAGTGGGCTAATAGATCAATAAATACTTATTAACCCGTTACGCAATGAAGTGAACTGGGCGTTTCTGACTAAATAATTACAGTTGCACCGAGGTCAGACTGCGGATGGATCCTCGTTCATTTCCAACCTGCCGAGACTTTTCCGCCCCTCGCAAAGCACTTCAAGCTGTTAATTCCGGGGGTTATTTGTAGATCTTTGATAGTCGTTACGAGTAGTCAGAAGCCAGGTAATCTAATTACAGTCTTGCCAAAGGATATCGTGTTACGCAGATACTGTGTGGTGGAGGTAAGACCTAGGTAGTCGCTAACGCTCCATGTAAAATACTGGTGTTTAGCGGTAAAATATACTGTTGTTCAGCGGTAAAATACTGGTATTTAGCGGTAAAATACTGGTATTTAGCGGTAAAATACTGTTATTCAGCGGTAAAATACTGGTATTGTTACACTGGAAGCTGGTCGCAACGGCTAGGCAAATTTATACACAATGAAGTGAACCCACTTCTATCACAATAATAGATAAGCGTTATGAATTACTTGAAAGAGTGATGATGAGTAGTCACATAACCTGATAAACTAAATCTTATTATAATTATTAGTGATCATTCTAAAGCTAAAGTGCAAATTTTTTGAATTTTAAATCTTTACATTCACGTGTCTTTGCCAGCTACGTGAAGTATCATATCATAAGTTTAAGTGTATCAGAGATCTAAAAGATATTAAGATATAAAATGAAAAGCCATTTCATTTTATTCTTAATATCTTATGAAATCACGGGTTAGCAAATTCAAAAAGTTGTGATTCTTAAGTAGATAAAATTCCATGATTGAATGTCGAAGAAATAATACCACAAAAACCACGTTTGTCGATTTAGCAATTCAAATCTTTGAAGATTTGAAGCAACAAATTAAAAGAGTCTTTAATTTTAACGATTTGGTTTCACCAGTTTGAGTTAGGTATAGGTTTAGGTACCTACTGTAAAGCTAAAGCACAAAGTACCTAGGCGGCGGCGCGCCGCAGACAGAGAGGCCACTACGAACAAAGCGTCATTTTGCACACACACATTGACATTGTGATTTTACAGGGAATATTGGGCCATAATGGACCGAGCTCAGTCGTGGCTGTCACGAATGCTTTGTGCGGGCGTTTTCCACGTCATTCATACATAAATACTGTAACGAGGTTGCATTGGCTGGGACCTATATTAATTATTGTTACAGAGTGTAATTTAAATTAATTATTTAAATTCGTTCTTTCATTCCGTTTTGTAGTTATAACATTTTTCAAGATGATAAGTTAGAAATTCAATAACTAGGAAAATAATAAATTATTTTAAATAATAAATTATTTTAAGTTTATAGACGAAATTGGAAAGGGTACAAAACTTGTCATAATAATATGGTTTAAGTCATCCAGCTCACAGATATGTTTCCTCCTACTGCACAGCATAATTTTCTTCTTGTTTAAGTACATCTTCAGTTCTCTTAAATAAATAAAAATAAATAAATAAAACTTGTAAATCATTTAGTTCGTTTCTTATACAGTCGAGTTTTTTATTTTTATTTTTTTTTATTTATGTTTTTGTCGAGTTTGGTGCTTTTCAAATTTTTATGTTTTTGATGGGATCATTATTACACCATTGTTACGTCTTGTTACCATTCAATATTTGTCGAATGTGGAGTCGCGTCGTGATAGATATTTGATGCTCTGTCTACCCTCTAAGGCATGTAAGCATGATATGATGTATGTTTAGACGAATATATGTATTTATGCTTGTATCTTATACGACATACTCTTTTTTAGATTCGGAATCAATATAGTAGCAACCTTAGTGAATCTATCAAGTTTGGCTGTCAATTTTCGAAACGACGGGAGTGGCCCTTCTGTATGCTACATCCATGCAGGCTGGCAGAAAAATTGTTCTAGTTAGATTTGAACGCCCATTTGAATTAAGAATCGGTTTTGCTTTTGAGAACTTGTCGATTGTTTAGTGTGAGTGCAATTAGATTTTGGGATTGAATAAGGGCAGATGTATCTGACGTGTATACATCTGTCACTTACACATAATAACGTATTAAGTATACCTATCTAATATGAAATAAGGTGGGTGGCCCATAGAAGGCCACCTTAACGAATAAACAGTTATTATTCGTTTTTTTACTGGATAAATGAAACAATCCAATTATTAAGTAATACTTTTTTATTGTGTAACATACTACACACTTTTTTATTGCAGGTTTAATCATTATTTATTAAACTAAATTTTTGTTAAACTCTGCCAAACGGCCTTGCTAGGAGGTTCCATAGAAAGCCAATATAAAAAATCTGTCGTTTAAAATAAAACTAGCGATGTGACAATCAAAATATTTGCTTATCATTAAACTACATAATATAGTATATGTATATGGTATTTCATTATTATTGAACGAAACATCAAATGATTACTAAAATATTATATTCACTTATAAATAATCAACGAACATTACTTTAACACAAGCGTTATAACTATAAATGTATTTGTAATCTTCGTATGGTTGTATGGATCCGCCTTACAAGAAACCATTGGCTCTTCTAGGAACACTACTGATATTTTAACTGCAATCGAAATAAAGTATTTTTAGGGTTCCATACCCAAAGGGTAAAAACGGGACCCTATTACTGAGACTCCGCGATCCGTCTGTCTGTCTGTCTGTCCGTCTGTCACCAGGCTGTATCTCATGAACCGTGATAGCTAGACAGTTGAAATTTTCACAGATGGTGTATTTCTGTTGCCGCTATAACAACAAATACTAAAAACAGAATAAAATAAATATTTAAGTGGGGCTCCCATACAACAAACGTGATTTTTTTGCCGTTTTTTACGAAAATGGTACGGTACCCTTCGTGCGCGAGTCTGACTCGCACTTGGCCGGTTTTATTAATAATTTGCCTTCCAATGAGCATGGCCTTCCATGGTCCACCCACCTTATGATTTAAATCAGCGGTACACAGTACTACAAACCTAATTCGCATTTATTTACGAATACAAGAAAACACTTACCTCCCTAAACGAATGCCTAAATATTTTTGTACTGTTGAATTTTCAACTTGTGACGCCACAAAACCTAATAACTAGTTTTTTTCAGCAACGAATCCTACGTATTCCCATTCCCATATTATTAAGCCATGTTGCCAGACAGAAGGTTGATTAAATTTCCAAGAAAACAAGGAATCGTACACATATGAAAAAATTAAACTGTACAATATTTTAGAGAGGTTATTACACGATCCTTCTACGGTCCTTCTGGAATTTCAATATTAACGAGATTCTTAGGATTATGAAGGATTTACTGTTAATCCGGCAGAAATAAAGGCGAGTGTTAGTATGTACCTAAGTTTGAATAGGTATAATAATGAAAATCTGCCAGGCCCAACTCTGAAAAATGAGGCATTTAT
Organism: Orthosia incerta; assembly: GCA_948252205.1. NCBI lineage: Eukaryota > Metazoa > Arthropoda > Insecta > Lepidoptera > Noctuidae > Orthosia > Orthosia incerta. The sequence continues at coordinate 20,067,751 of OX411753.1, read as the reverse complement.
TCAAAGATGCTTTATAAAACCGTTTATAAGCCGACTATGGTTAGAACTTTGACTGTCGTAGTAGACTTAATTTTTTTAGGGTTCCGTACCCAAAGGGTAAAAACGCGACCCTATTACTAAGACTCCGCGATCCGTCTGTCTGTCTGTCTGTCTGTCCGTCTGTCACCAGGCTGTATCTCATGAACCGTGATAGCTAGGCAGTTGAAATTTTCACAGATGATGTATTTCTGTTGCCGCTATAACAACAAATACTAAAAACTGGACAAAATCAATATTTAAGTGGGGGCTCCTAAACAACAAACGTGATTTTTTTTTCGGTTTTTTGCGATAATGGTACGGAACCCTTCGTGCGCGAGTCCGACTCGCACTTTGTCGGTTTTTTTTTCATTCTTGCCTTTCCTGTTCATACAATTCCAAGTTATAGTATAAATACATAGTATGCCATAGTATGTGTATACATTTTTCTATGAATCTTATTAACAATTTTATTCAAATAGAAAATATTTAATGTCTATTATATTTTCCGATTATCTGATTTGGTAAACTAACAAAATTCTAAATCTTGGTAGAAACTGCAAAAAGGGGGCTAAACTTTTTTTAAATTATTTTCCTGTTTCGCGATTATCATGAAAACTTTTACATCAATGACATTTTGATGAAGATATAGGATTTTATGCCAAAATACAGCCATTGTGACTATCATTATGTCAGCAAAGATGTATTTGTTTAGAACAATGACATTTCGAAATATTCCAAGTAGAAAAAAGAATATGTAGGTATTACTTTTGGGTATAAAAATCGCTTGAGTCTATTCATTTCCTCTTAAGTATACTCATCGTTTAAATCAGTGATTACACTTTGATAGGTAAGCGTCTAAATAATTATAAAATTAATAATTCATTTTAAAAGGTTTTATAAACACCAATAAGTAGATGTCTACTTATAATTTGCAATAGACACTTTTTTTTTTATTGTTTATCGATAGGCTCGCGTTTGACCACTATCTCGATTGATGGCAAGCGATGATGTGGTCGACGGTGAAGCACGCTTGCCTAGAAGTAACCTATTCATTCTTGACTTAAAGACCCCAAGGTTGTAGCTATCAAGAAACAAAGACTCCGGCAGGGAATTCCACTCCTTAGCTGTGCGTACAATGAAAGTATTCGCAAAACGCTTTGTACGTATGGGTGGGATGTCCACGTCCAGCGGCGCACCGTGCCTTGGATCCCGCTACCCTCCACGACTCACCCGATAGGCCCATAACAACGCAAGTCAGGCTGGTCAACCTGCAGTGCAACAACTATCTCGACCCAACTCCTCTTGTGGCTACACCGAGCATCGTGCCGGAACACGGCTAGGCCGCTTGGCGGTACGTCTTTGCTCGGTGGGTGGTCGCAAGCCTTCGGCCGAAACCTACCACCAGTTAGTGTCACCTGATTAGCACCATCCAGGGACCACGTGTAGGGTAACAAAAGGGGTACTCACCTACGGACGCGGGTGACTCAGCCCCCTTCTTCCTCGTAATAGTTTTCAATATTGGTTTTAATAGCACTAAAACCTCAGGTGGATAGTTAAATGAGACAGTTTTTTGGACTGTAAATTGAATTGTTTCTTATTATTAGAAAATAGCAAAAAGAAAAACCGGTTACTTACCGAAACGATTAAAAAGCCATTGTGTCTCTCGTGAATCCACGTTTTAAGCACTCAATGAATTAATTTTTAGATTCATATTTCTGAGACAAATTAACCTTATTTCTCCATTCTTTAAACCTTAGATATTCTAGAAAATATTTGGTTCATATCTGTAATAGAAAAATTTAATTTACATTTTATGATACTCGTAAATTTCATGGTTTAAAGAGTTATTGACAATAGAGCTCATTATCGTGTACGGAGAAAAACAATGGTAATTGTGTGTAATTAAAATGCGTGACTTACGAGCCATTCAGAATGTTGCATCACGAGATTTACAACGGTAATGCTGATGGTTTTGCTTTAGATTAGACGAATATTGTGATTACAGATGTACAGTAAACCTCAATCTTTTTAAGCGATCTGAAGATGGCTACAACGGTTGCGCAATAGCAAATGACAAAGCTACTAAAATAGCAGCACACTATGCCATGTGCATCGGCAAACCTAAGATCAGCCAGACCAAGAAGAATACTGTACATTCTTCATTAAGGTTCAAGATATATTCTCAAAGGATAAGGTTCATGAACAAATTTTTTCCCTAGCCTCCTCTGTCTCACTCCTGGACTAATGGATAAAGTGAATGACTTTTTTTTTCTATACAACTCTGTCTCACTCCTAGGCAACAAAAAAAGTCTACCTCCACTTCTTCCATTTTTCATGTTTTTGTAGTTTTTCGTTTGCCGTGTCTTCCTGCCAATTTGGATGGCACTAAATTGCCACGAACTGTATCAGACTGCTTGAAATTCTATCTCTGATTTTTGATGCCATCTTCTGAAATACTTGTATAGTTCATTTAGCCAAACTAATGAGTTCAATTGAAATTGTGTAGAAAAAAAAATAAAGACAAATAGATAATCGTTATTGTGTAAATGTTAAATATGAAAAAAAAAAAACTTCATTACAAATAGATAATAAAGACAAAGACAAAGATATTTTAATTCAAGTAGGCCACCAAGCGGCACTTTTGAACGTTACATTAAAATTTACAAGTAATAATAGTGGATTCTACCGTGCATTCGGAAAGTAGCTTGTAATGGAGAAGAATGCACAAGAAACTCAATACTTACTCTTTTAAAAAAACTAAATTTTTACAATATTTATGTACATAAGTACATACCTGAAATTGAGTTTATACAATACAAATATATTCATACATATTGTCAGAGCTGATGAGGATTGCTACTATCTTTGCATTATATAGAGTTAATCTTTCTAGTATTATATAGCAGCATAGCCAGCATTGTGTGAGTACCATGTACTTCAGAGCTATCATTGTCTAGATACCTACGTCTTCTATTGACTTGAATGACTCCGGTGGTTGAGAGTATGTCATGCCCACTCAAATGTCTCGCCGATGGTGGCGCGTGTGTCGGATCATTTAGCTCCCTTCAAAATGGTTGAGCTGAATGGTGCTGATACATGTGTCATGTTCGTGAACGGGCGCTGTCGGTTGGGACTGGTCATCTCTTAGCTGCCATGGTTTATTTTAATTGATTCTAATTTTATTTCTGAATTGTCTTTTTATATTTACTATGGACACTTTTAACTTGCTACATCGTTCTCACATAATGTGTAATCTCAACATGAATGATGTAACAAATGATTTGTAATAATTACCTAATTGAAAAAGAGTGTCCATGGAGTTTCTTGCCCGTTCTTCTCCATAGAGATCTACGCCTTGGAATGGGCATCTACGGTACTTTCACAGTTATTATGTCTTGTGACTGGGACTGTAGCACCATAATTTTGTAATATTTTATTTTGTCTTTTGACAATTCAAAAGTGCCTGTAACTGGCCTACTTGAAATAAAGTGCTTTGACTTTTGACAGTCTTCAGAAGGTCCAACAATACTTCAAAACAATAATGTTCTGCATATCACTTGTTTTTGCGCCCTAGTGGATGTGGAACAAGACCAGCATTTAGCCAAGCATTTTTGTCAGTGATGTAATCCCCCAACTTATACACATACAGCGTTTTATACAAGTTTTGAATTTCGTCTCATTCAGTTCAAGAATGTGGGGAGGAATTTTATTGTAACATTTTGTACAGTACCCCATGAAAGATGAGGCTACTATAGCCAGTCTGAAACCTGGTTAAACTAATTGGTCCCTATTTCTAGTAACGTAATTATGTCTGTCGCCGTTTTTACTAAAAAGATGTAAATTCTTTCTCGATGTTTTCATAAATATATTGACAAGGAACCGTCATGATGTTAATGTCCTTAAACATGTCCCTTAGAGAATCGCGCCGGCGAAGATTGTATATCGCTCTGATGGCTCGTTTTTGCAGAATAAAAATTGACTCAATGTCTGCAGCCCTGCCCCATAGTAAGATACCGTAAGACATTATACTATGAAAATAACTAAAATAGACCAGTCTGGCGGTATCCACATCTGTTATTCGACGAATCTTTCCAACAGCATAAGCCGCCGAACTCAGCCGCCCCGCAAGAGATACCAAACGAGGATCCCATTGCAACCTTGAGTCCAGCGTGATCCCCAGGAAAACCGTTTTATCGACGAATTCTAGCTTCTCCTTGTTTAATATAATGTCACAATCAGTACAGTAATCGGCAAGGAAAATTTTACGCACTTGGTTTTTTTACCATTAAAAACTAAATTATTGGCAGTGAACCAATCCTGAACTTGCCGTAGCGCGCATATTTACGTCGTCAACCTGACAAGTACGTCTATTTATTTAAAAAATTAAAGATGTGTCATCAGCAAATAACACCATGTTTAGTTTGTTTTCCAATAAACGGGGTAAAACGTTTATGTATACTAAAAATAAGAAAGGACCTAAAATAGAGCCTTGGAGTACCCCCATTTTAACGTTTAACCCGATTACATATAAATACATTTCATATTATTCTATAAAAATAAAATAAAAAAATATTTAAAATACAAAAATAGTAGCCGTATTTTAAATGTTTTTTTTATTTTATTTTTATAGAATAATATTTAAAAATGTAAAACTATGTGTAGGAAGTATTTCTTCTTCTCAGGGTGTGTTGGGTCTTTAAATAAGTTCTAACGCACGTCAACAGTGAAAAGGTATATAATTACAACGCATAAACACAGTTTAAGGGCACAAACAGGTAAAAGTAAACTATTGTACGAGCGTTTCGCGAGCGTGACGTACTCTCTCGCGTCGCTTTGTCCACTGGTCATTTGGCGGGGGTGTCGGTCGTCTCCCGTCGCCGCACTTAAGACGACGACTAACGCCAACGACCTTGAGGGAACAAAACGCGCACTCGTTTCACACCCGCGCGACCCAAAATTTAGTAGTTTTTTGTACTTTCCTTATTATTCAAAGACTTTAAAAAAAAAGCCTAATTAAATTATCTTTGAGATGGTGTTGATTTCATTAAAATCCGCCCTGCGATTTTTGTGTGATTGTCGAGTTTTTGTCCGTTTTAGACATAACTTTACAAATTAATTACACTATGTTATACAAATAAAACTCAAAATTAACTTAGATCAAATTATTAAGAAAATAGTCTAATTTAACATATATTTATTCCAAAACATTACGACTAGCCGTTTAGACGTGATTCTCATTTGAAAATCAGCTACTCAAGGGAATCGGCGCCTTAAGGTTGAGTCCCCACACAAACGTTAAGGCTACATATGTAATTAAAATGAATAAATGGAATAATAATATTCCTATAATTCTTATAGTACCTACTACTAGTATTAAAAATGTGGAAGTTAGTATGTATTCATTATTGTTATTTGGGCGAAATACCACACACTGGTAGAATGACTTGACTTCGCGCAGGCGATAGCGCTTGCTAGTATTTACATAAATATTCGTTCTTTTCAGAAAATGTATTTACTTTTACTAAGTTTCTTTTCGAAGTATTCGCTGCAAACCAATAAATACAAATTCGTGTGTTTTTCTCGCTCGCTTCATTTAATGAAATACCGACGCTGAATTTGCTGTCACGCCGAGTTAAGGTCATTCCTGGCTAATTTTAGACTACAGATTTATAATTTACTAGCTGTCCCCCGCGGCTTCGATCCCGTGAACCACCCCACAGGACCCGTTTTCGGGATAAAAAAATAGCCTCTGTCACTCAGGGATAATGTGGCTTTCTATTGGTGAAAGAATTTTTGAAATCGGTCCAGTAGTTTCGGAGCCTATTCGGTACAAACAAACAAAAAAATCATTCCTCTTTATATTATTAGTATAGATAGTATAAATACACTTACAGATTTATAATTAACTAGCTTCTACTAAAGTCCGAAATTATCCCAAGGGAAAGAATTATTCTAGGTAAAAAAATAAACAGTGTCCTATATCCATCAAACCAAATACAAGGACCAAATCAAAAACATGTCCTAGAATCAAAAATTCGAAGACATGTGACATCCACCAACCCGCACAGACCCCGCGTAATGGAGAGAAGGCCGTTTCCCTCTCTTACAGAGTGGAGGCCTGTGTCCCAGCAGTGGCAACATTAAAAGGCGGATGGTGATGATAATACCCATCAAGCCATCTGATTAGAGCATGCAATACCGCAGGTTATATTCAAAACCGCGATATTGCGGTATCAGATAGGTAATACCGCAAAATTTGCGATATTGCGAAATTAGTAAATAGTTAAATGGGGGTTAAAATAAAATTACCATGAGTTATAATTAATCACACAATGCTAATCTATATTTTTTATATGAAAATGTGTACGTAAAAAGCTTATCATATAAATTGAAACATCATGTAAATAACTTCTAATTGTATTACAAATGTAATGTATCCAGCAGCCGAGAATGCTCTCTCAGCTTCTACACTAATCTACACTCGTTGGGTGTACAGGTTAGTCACTCGTCCGACCTTTTTTTATTTATTTTTTTTGTATTATTGATAGGCTCGCGTTTGACCACTATTTCACCTGATGGTAAGCGATGATTACGACTTGCGAGTAGTTGCGAGTGAGACTGAGACTGAGTAAGACTACAAACAAACGTTAGTTCGCTGTAGGGAATTCGGGAATTCCCCGACGCACTGCGAGTTACCAAGAGTGTATCTCGCCCGCCCAACCAACATGCGACTATTCGTAGATTGGATTTTCCTATCACGGCTGGTTTTTAATACCACGAAATTCGTATTTCTAATTTCGCTTTTGCGGTACTGAAAAACAGCGCAAAATTGCGGTAACGATATAACGGTATTGCATGCTCTACATCTGATATGTTACAAGTTTTTATGTGACAATAAGATTCTCAACATTAGGACATAAAAATCCTGTCACATTAGAAAGAAAAACTTGACCGATTACTTCAGTTCCACTCAAAGTTTTCGTTATTTTAGGAATGAAATTATTTACCGGGCGAAAAATATACTGAATGGGCGACTATTGTACCAAGTAAGTAACTATTTATGCGGCTTGAATAATACCTTTTAGAGGTTTTTGTGAGCTGCGGTAATATTATTGTTACATACTGTACTTGTATTTGGGGTTCTATTTTCAATTTTAGCATATCATACTTTTAAAATAGCAGAACAACCGATGAGGTGCCATCACTGTGCAGCGCGAGAGTTCGGGTGTATTCGTGTATTCAACGAATTAGTCCAAGAGCGAGTGAAGCGAGCTTAGGCAATTAGGACACCCTAAACGATACATTATGTTGGAGTTTATCAAAAACTAGCTGTTGCCTGCTGCTTCGCTCCCGTGGGCCACCCTCAGGACCCGTTTTCGGGATTAAAAAATAGCGTATGTCACTCAGGAATAATGTAGTTTTCTATTGGTGAAAGAATTTTTCAAATGGGACCAGTAGTGTCGGAGCCTATTCGGTACAAACAAACAAAAAAATCTTTCCTCTTCATAATATTAGTACAACGATCCAGTTGGGTAGGGCCAACTTCGAGAAAGAGGTCAACCGTCGAATCCGACTCGGCTGGGCAGCGTTCGGGAAGTTGCGCGGTATCTTCTCGTCCAACTTACCACAGTGTCTCAAGACGAAAGTCTATGACCAGTGTGTGTTGCTAGTGATGACATATGGCTCTGAGACGTGGTCGCTTACAATGGGACCTCATCAGAAAGCTTAAAGTCACCCAAAGGGCAATGGAGAGGGCTATGCTCGGAGTGTCCTTGAGTGATCGAATCAGAAATTTAGAGATCCGCAAGAGAACCAGGGTTACCGACATAGCCCGAAGAATTGCCAAACTTAAGTGGCAGTGGGCAGGTCACATTGCTCGCAGAACGGATGGCCGATGGAGCAGAAAGGTTCTGGAGTGGCGACCGCGAACCGGAAGACGTTGCGTTGGAAGGCCTCCCACCAGGTGGACCGATGACCTGGTGAAGGTTGCGGGGATCAGCTGGTTGCGGGACACGAGACCAGTCAATGTGGCGACGCTTGGGGGCGGCCTATGTCCAGCAGTGGACGTCTTTCGGCTGATATGATGATGATGATGATGAATAATATATGTATAGATAAATCAATACTATTCATCACTATAGCCTTCTCTGTCTAACCATAAATTGTAAAGTTTATTATTTGAGCCCTTGTCAACAATTGAAACTAAAATGCTAGCTGGTTCCGATACTGTATTCCGTTATACAAAGGGTAATTAAACTGTTATTATTCAAACCCTTAAACCGTTCTTTTCTTTCCACCTTATTAACCCCAACACTTTAGACCCTGCTGACAGAAATAGAAGAACCGTCGACAAATTTTTATTAAAAAGTCGCTGTTTTTAACATTAGTATTCGCCCACTCTTTGTCGCTCACTTAGTGTTTCAGTAAGGCATATTCAGTGTTTTTGGCACCTATTGTTTGAATTTATTTTCGTTCGTCTAAATAGTTACTACCCTTTTAGAAATAGTAAGCCCGTAGAACAAGTCTGTTTGTAGGGAGACCTCGCCCCTGATATAATCAGTCATACTACCAAAAAAATGTAGCACACGTCTTGACTCGGAAGCCTGTGAGGCACCTTGCCTCTGGCCATTATTATAAAATAATGTCTATTCTGTTGTTACATAATTGGACCTTGAACTAAGAAACATATTGTGTCATCGCAGTTGTTAAAACAACAATCTCGTCATAGGAAAACAATAAATGACAATGCGTCTAAATGCAAATTTGAAAGGGCCTTGTAGGCGATAATAAAATTAATAGACACTTCAGTATAATAATCATATTTAATCTATTTTAAATCTAAACATCTGGCAGTCTATCGTAGATACCACACTCGATGAGTCATGGGAAGCGACCAACCTTCGGCCACTTTATCAAAAATTTAGGCAGGTGCTACGTTAGGTATGAGCAGCAAAATACTGAGTCAACTTACATAAAAATTCGGAACACCTGTGTTTACTTATACAGTGATAACGCTTACGTTAACTGATTATACAGAATACTCATAAATAGATACAAAATGTGTACAAATACTTTGTGATTCACAAGCACAACAAACAATCGGTTATCCGCTGTGTAAAATAACATAACAGGCGAGGCAAAAGCATTACATATAATTTGTCTCGATTTATTTTGTGTAAGCTCTTTAAAACTGTTTGCTATTCTCTAATCGCATATAAGTTGTTTAAATATACTTACAAAACTACGTAAGTATGCCGTAATCATACAGACAATTTTGTGCAATCATTTTTTGATAACAATTTTCCATTTTCCTCCTCAGAATGGCTCCAGCGCAACAGAACGTCGAAATGTGCGGTGAAGAAATGCGTTCAGAACTAAAAGTTAATCCAGTGACGTATAAAAATGGCAAAGTTTCACATTTTGAGAACAATAATACAGTGTTAAGAGACAGTGCTAGTGAAGTGATATGTGACGCGGACTTTGATATAAAAAAATATGAAGCTATGGAATTTAAGGCTCAGTGGCGGTGGCCGGACCTTACAGTTCAAATTCTTTTGCATTTAGTTTCATTATATGGACTGTACCTGATGATTAGTAACCAAGTTAAGCTGTACACAATTTTATTTGGTAAGTTACCTACTTTTCACCTTCACCGATATTATAATACCGGGTGTACTATAAGGTCATGAAATATTGAAGCATATCGAAGTTTACAGTTCTCATCACAACTTCAAGAAAATAACACTAATCGAAAAAATCAAAAATATTTATTTCAACTAGGCCATTACGCGGCACTTTTGAACGTCAACAATTTAAATTTACAAGTAATAATAATTGATTCTACCGTCCATTCGGAAGAGTAGCTTGTAATGGAGAAGAACGGACAAGAAACTCCATAAGTCCTAGTCTAATCGAAGTTGTTTCAAGAGTAGTTACAAGTTGTATTCGAGTTTGTTGAGTTTGCAGAAAGATGTGAAATTAAAGCTTTACTTCTGAAAAGTAAATTAAATAAATGGATTGAAGCGGTTTCTGAGCACTGCACGCTATTCAAACTAATTACAACAATCGAGCTTAGCTTCATAGTAGTAAGTACTACGTAGTTAGAAACTTACTGTACTTTATATCTATTTGTAACATCTGTTTGAATCTACCTGTATTAAGCAAATAAACAATTTAATTTGATTTGATAAACGTAGAGATTTCGAGAATGTTTGGACGAGCTTGTATGAAATAAACAGTACCTTTGTGCTCTTCTATTTGTATTCTTTATTTTCTCAGTTAAGTGTGTTGTGTATATATATATAACTACAAAACAAACTACAGTTTAAAAACTTATAAAAATTTTCAAACTTCGGAGTGAAGCGTATAGAAACCGAGTTACAATACAAAACGTAGTTAAGCTACAAAAAAAACGATTTACAAAAAGCCTAACTTCTCGTATTTTGTAGGCCGCCAATATTTTCATTATTTTTTATTCCATTTTGTTTTCTATGTCCATTTGTATTTTATTTCTATTACTGCGCAAACGAACGTAGTTCGAAACAATGGCGCCCAAATATTTCTTTTTTTTAAATGAAATCGTATTTTTTCAGCATTAGGCACGATATACACATCCGGGTTTGGGATCACGGCGGGTGTACACAGGCTGTGGTCACACCGGGCGTACCGCGCGCGGTTACCGTTGCGGATACTGCTCGCCATTCTGTTCACTATTACGGGACAGGTAAGGTTTAATTTACTTTTAATTCCAAGCACTTGTACTAGATTTATTTCTTGCTTAGCTTTATTAGTTTTTTTTTTTTTGAGGTAGGGGAATCTTGTTATTTCAGTCGGCAATGCAATGACAATGCTCATGCTGCTCAAACGATGTATTCAAAACACTTGAAATAATTAAATAATAAGAACTTATGGTCTACGCCCCCCGTTTTTTTTTCGTGCATTGTGTTCCATTTTTGAGGGAGGGCAAGTCACCTAACAGCCCTCTCATAAACACAAAACTTATAGGTCTAAAAAGGCAAGAGGATATTAAAAATACACATATCGAGTATTAGATAAACTGGAATAATAAAAGGTTTATTTATGTATTTGTTACCATAATGTACGAGTGCAAGTATAGTATAGTGTGAAATAAACTTCATTTTGACCCTAAAAGCTGTTGGTTTTCGAATGTATTAAAAATCATGACGATGTTTCAGTCATTATGCCATTACATAATACACATTATCACTCAGTAAAAACATAATAAATTGGTTACGAAGAGCGTAATGCATTCTTGGAAAATAAAATGAGAAGTTTAATGAAAACGGTTCGTTCAACAGTGTGGAAAACTGGTAGTTTTTCCTTTCTTGATGACAGGAAAAACGAACACTAAGATAAGATTATTACTTCCGAAAAATCCTTCCATATAAATTGTTTTTCCTATATAATTTTATTACCTGCTTATGATTTTAGATATTATTATATGCTCAATTTTTTTAACATAACGGAAATAGAGTCTGGCAAACGAAAGTGGACATTCGAATTATTTGCAAACTTTTTATATGGCAATGCTGTAATAATGTCAACATCAATTTTTGGTGATTTGTTGTGGTCCTGATAATTTTTTAAGTTATTAAGCATTTATTAAGTCAAAAATTATAAGCATTTATTAAGTCAAAAATTATAAGCATTTATTAAGTCAAAAATTATAAGCATTTATTAAGTCAAAAATTAATACAACAATTAAAAGTGGATTACGGGAGATGTCGTTTCGCATGATGTCAAAATATCAAAAAAAACATCAGGAGAAAGACATTGAGGTATTAATGTACTACGCACGAGAAAGACGACGAATTCAAACAAAAACAAGATTGTTTACGTGTGGTGTTAGATTTCATAAGTTAGAATGACGCTAATAAGTTGCATAAACCAAAATTATTATAGAATACTATTGTTTTTTATTGATATTGATAAAAAAAATATAAAATAAAATAATATCTAAAATATTACCTACTTCAATTACCCATAGTATTTTTATTCAGACCAAATAAAATAAATAATTCTAAAGTATCAAATTAGGTTATTGATATAGTTTTGGGGTTGCTATGCTGATATTTTTTAAACTTTCCACGCTTTTTCAGTCTTTACTTTCGTTTGCCGCTAATAATGTAATAGAGTCTTATTACATTTACCTGTGAGCGCTGTTCCAGAGAGTCCAGACATTTTTTGAATTTTCCGATACAAAATGTTACCCCATTTTACGATGCTGCCTATCACCTAACTCATGGTAGCCAGTAAATCCATTATAACCTGCATAACTGTCAACTGCCTGCTTAAGGAAACTGTGGAACAAAATCCGTTTTTCTTACTACTTCGATGTTACAAAAACCTATTTGCTCCATTAGGTACTAAAACCTATTTTATACAAAGAAAAAAAATTCATCAGAAAAGAAAATAATTTGAATTTGGAATGCATTTCCACTACGTAGAATAGGATTACTAGCAACTTATATAAGTTTTACAATCAGTAAAACCGTTTCGAACATGCACAATTTTTTAAAACGATAGAAAAAACCCAGGTCTACAAAACCTCGAATAGTACACTTCTAGTAGTAGTATTACTTCTAGGCAAGCGTGCTTCACTGTCGACCACATCATCGCTTACCATCAGGTGAGATAGTGGTCAAGCGCGAGCCTATACTAAATAAAAATAAATAAAAACCTCGAATAGTGTAGTTCATTATGAATCAGTTTTCATTAGGAAGCAAACCTGTATGTCCAAAACGCAGAAGTGTACACTGAAGTGTCGACGAATGTACATTTTAACTTTTTATTGGCTCGCATAAACCATGACGTGTTTACAGGAGCTCGATATTGCACGCCATGAGCTCTAGTCCATGTCCCCTACGTCTCGGCTGTCGGACTTACACACTTTAATTCCCCTCGGCCACCTTCAAGTTCGTGCCTTTTTAATCACAAAGGTCATGGTCATAGCAACTAGACTCGCAAAAATGATTCAGGTCAGGTGAATGAGTGATTTAGTCACTTTCCCTGATTTTTATGGCCTATAATCAGTACCAAATGACATAGAGGTGGTTATTAAAACAATTTCTATGGATTCATACGACCTTCTAGTTTTGTGACTAACAGCTATGATTATTCGAGTGCTGTTTAAATATTACGTGGTTTGTTTGCTATTTCTAAATCAAAGTCGAGATACCGGGTTTAGGCATTTTGTATCACAAAATGTATAATAATGTTTCATTTTGATAACGAGCATGCTGTTAAACTGATAAAATGCATTTAATATACCTACGTTGGATAAACCAATGATTGGATCATTTCAATTATATCATTTACCAAATTGATTGCTTCAAGGAAATTACGTGTTATGTTTTTTCCAAAAACAAAAGTTACACTAGTCAACGGCACGAACTATTTTGTGCGCGGGGTTAAAATGCATTTTATATCAACCGACAACACGTGCGGCAGAGATTCATGCTGTCATGAGCAGTAGGAAGCTAGTTCGCGTATGTGTACACACTTTAGCAAATTTGTAACGAAATGGATAATGAGTTAGGACGAAACCGAGCGCGCGAAATTTTATAAACAGACCTTTGGGAGTTTAGATATCATGAAAAAACTACTGTACGTATCTGTTCAAAATAAAATTATTTGCATTGCCGAACTACTAATCTATCCCTGTATGGAGGCTGTTTTGCAATTTTCCGTCTTTTTATGGTATTTATTTGCGCCCAAAAATGCGTTAAAATTAGTGTCGAAATGTGGAACTTTCGACGCTCATAACTTTCAAATATTTTATTTTTTTACTTTTTTGCTTCCATACAGGGCTAGATAACGATGGAACAAATTGATATCACTTTTTATTTTGAACGTACATTGTCAAACAGTGGAATAATCCCTAGACTACGTTTGTATGGAAGAATTTTCGACTAGTGTAACCTTAAGGTTCCATGTAACATGACGAGCCTATTGACATCAACATTTACCTATGTCCTTGTTATGCAATTTACCGCAATCGCAAACGTAGAACCGACTAAGTGCGAGTCGGACTCGCGCACGACGAGTTCCGTACCATTATCGCAAAAAAACACATTTTTGTATGGGAGCCCCACTTAAATATTTATTTTATTCTGTTTTTAGTATTTGTTGTTATAGCGGCAACAGATATACATCATCTGTGAAAATTTCAACTGTCTAAGCTATCATGGTTCAGAGATACAGCCTGGTGACAGACAGACAGACGGACCGCAGAGTCTTAGTAATATGGTCCCGATTTTACCCTTTAGGTACGGAACCCTAAAAACTGGCCAAGTGCGTGTCTGACTTCGCACATTTAAGGTTCCGTACCAAAGCAAAAATCTGTTTGTTTTTATTATTAATTGTTAGTAAAATGTACGTAATAATAAACATTATCACCAAATTTCATGTTCATAGGTCAATTAAAGAGAAGTTAAAAAACACTCTTCAGAACAAAATTGTGTGACAGACAAGGACAAACAGACAGACAGACGGGCAGACAGAAACGTATTATGTGATAGCAATAGGGCTCCGTTTGGACCCTTCGAGTACGGAACCCTAAAAACTGACGCAGTCTTGAAATAGATACTCGCGTTGTAGAAGCGAGTAGATAATTTAATTGAAAAAATCTGTGTCGCTAGTCAGTAATTTAGCACAAATAGTAATTACGTTATCCATGAGAAGGATAACTTCTAAGGCCTTGGAAGTACGCAGCCTTCCCTCCTCCACTCTACAGCTTATTGTAACTGGGTTGCCGGTTGCAGGCTCCATAAAATCTTAGCGCTAGTAGTATTCATCTCGAGCTCATGGCTAACTTTACACCTACAATATATAGAACCAAGTGCCAACTTGCCTTTTCTATAAAAGTTGTGTATTTGGAAGTTCTTAAATAAATAACTTGGTTTAAGGATGACCTGAACTGGAGGCAATGTACTGTTGATTCCGTTAGTTCCAACCGTTCCCTTCTCTCTCCATGAAATGATTTACACACAGGCGAAGCTGTTGGAAAAAGCTAGTTTATAACAGTTTATTTTATTTTGTAACATTTCTATAGATTAATTGTTTATTAATTGATTCGCTGCATCTGACGCCACATGAACATTAACCACTTTTCTAAAGTTTTTTTTTTTTTCAAAAGATTTCATTAGCTGGCATCTAGCAAACTGAGGAATTATTTTATTTTATTACAGCGCAATCGCTTGCAGAATAAAAAATCGTTTACTGATAAATTCGATAGGTGACATCTGTTACTCGGAACATTACTTACTGACGAATCTTTGCTATGCATAATCTTGCAGGTGTTCGAAATATATGGCTGGCCGGGCGTGTTCGGTTTTCTGATTGTTATTATTTTTATTAACGATTGGCTCGCGTTTGGCCATCGCATCTGATGGCTAGAAATGATGAGGTCAACGGTAAAGTATGCTTGTCTAAAGTCTAACTCTTGACTTAAAGACTCCTTGGTTGAAGCTATCAGGAAACAGACTCCGGCAGGGAATTCGAAATTCAGATTCAGAAACCAGAATGCACACATTTCATAGAAAGTGTTCTATGCAGCGGAATCGAAATTCCGTATAAGGCGGGCCGCATACGTACGTTTTCCGCGTTCGATTTCCGAATACGGAATACAGATTCGGAATTCCGTGAACCTAGCGTAGACGTTAGTTTTTCCTGTTTGGAATTTTCACGAACGCGTGGGCTGGCATTCGATACGTACGTACGGAAAGTGTTCATTTCGAAAAAAACGGACGTGTGCGGCAGTCAATGTATTTTATAAGCGTACGGTGCATTCGGGTTTCCAAATAAGGAAAATGAATTCGGAAATCGAGCGCGGAAAACGTATGTATGCTGCCCGCCTTAAGACGACGACTAACGCCAACGACCTTGAGGGAACAAAACGCGCACTCGTTTCACACCCGCGCGACCCGAAATTTAGTAGTTTCTTGTACTTTTCTTATTATTCTATGACTTTAAAAAAAAAAGCCTCAGATCAAAATGTAGATAATTAAATTGTCTTTGAGATGGTGTCAATTTCATTAAAATACGCCCAGCGGTTTTGGTGTGATTGTCGTGTTTTTGTCCGTTTTAGACATAACTTTACAAATTAATTACACTATGTTATACGAATAAAAATCAAAATTTGCTCAGATCAAATTATTAAGAAAATAGTCTAATATAACATATATTTTTTTCAAAAAAATACGACTGGCCATTTAGACGTGATTCTCATTTTAAAATCAGCTACTCAAGGTAATCGGCGCCTTAAGAACTCCGATTCAAACCGAACGTGTGCGGTCAGCCTGTCACTCGGTTTCTGGGAATAAAATTATCGAAGCGTACCAAATTAATGTCAAGTCGAAAGATGCGATTGGCTGTTGAAAATTTATGCAATAGATCACAGTAGCTAACGCGAGTTTGATCATTTTTCACATTAATTTAGTTACAGAAACTGGGTCAAACTTTCGGAAAATGTTCCCATATTTAGCATATTTTAATGGGTGGCTGGCGGTTCGTAATAAAACGATTTCAGTTTTTGCCAAGATATAACACTTTAATCTCTAACAACACTTGTACATGGGAGATCTTACACGCTAACAATAGTATCACTTGTACAAGTACGACTTAAAGATACAATAATAGTTTTGGCGGTAACGAGCTAGAACCGTAAATAACCGCTCTATGCGCGACTCGAATAAACCTTTCAATAATTACCCTGCTATAAAAACCTGCTCTTGCTTTACGTGGGTAAAGCAATATTCAAATTAAGTAAATGTTTATGGTCTTATGTGTAGACATAAGACCCTGCGGCAATGTTTTTATGATGGTACGTATTTGACGTGACTGGACTCTGAAATTACTGTTTCGTTTTTCGGCAAAGGCTAGAAAAATTACAAAAAACAAAAAGATAGATTGTTAAAAAGGGCTATATTGGCTCACCTAAAGTTCTTTACCCGAAATTGTTCTTCCTAACGATTTGTAATCCGTAATTCCTAAAATTTTTCATCCTAAAGTTTTCATTCATACTATTTGTAGTGCTACCGGCGATGTCCATAACAGTCGTGTTTCCGAAAATTTTAATTAATAATATCATTAATGTAAATATATTTAAACTCCTACTGTTTTTTATCATAACGCTTTTATCCCTAAACATAATTACCATAATATTTTCACTCCTACTCAGAAAGAAACATTTACCAAGTGTAATAAAAAATATATGAAGCACCAAGAACATAATCATGAACCAGATATTGTTGTTACATACTTGTTACTTACTATAACTATACCTGAGATAATTATGTCTGAAAAACCAACTGTTCAGAATGATTAAAGGTCGTTTCACTGATGTTTGTCTTAAATGAATGAAATTCAGGTCAGAGTGTCGTCTTGGGGGCACTATGAAAAAAATACTTACAGAAATTTCGCGACCAATTTCGAGGTAGCGCTCGCCAGCCGCTGCCGCGGCAAAGCTCGCTTCGCTCGCTCGACTCGCGCGTAGTTGGTCACAGTTCTAACCTAACCTAACCTATGGATATCTTTGCTAATATTAAACTAATTTTATTGAAATGTGTATATGAAAGCATGTATTTAACTACTTGTACCATGGTACTATTATTCTTATATGTTAAACATGTTATGTGAAAATAAAGTTACGCAAAATTAATGTATATACTACTGATTATTATGAATAAAAATATATCTAAACAAAAAAGATATGACTTTGAATAATAGTGTAAAAGATGGTTATGTTGAGAAAATATAGGAAAACAAATAAAAGTATAACAGATGTTTATTGCTACTGACATTATGAAGTTGAATGCTTTGGAATTATGAACATTAGAGACAGAGTAGTTAGGCATTGTGATTGTTAGGATGAAAAATATTAGGAAGAACATTTTCGGATTTCCAATTATCGGAGTTGAAAATTTAGGTGAACTTTGGCGCACCCGTTAAAAAGAGTTATTTTTTTAATACCTAAGTTCTTTAGCTTTTTCATCCAGTGTATAAGTTAGATACTTCTTGTTTCAAACGGATAAGTTCGATTGAAACAAGAGGCAGACGGTAGAAATTGCTACTTTTTAATTCAGTCGATTTAAAAGTAAAAAAATACAGTGGTAACACAAATGGATTATGGATTTCTTCTTGGTATTTTCACTTGCTAGTTAATCTGTGTTGTGGGTCTGTAAAAACATTGAAAGGAATTTTATCACACATAGCTGCAGGTTAGCAGACTGTGATTTTGATGAGTTAGTATTTGTTTAGGTAACATTTTATAAATAACTAGCGATCCACCCCGGCTTCACCTGTGACAAATTATACACCAAAAACTTTCTTGTTTCTCACTCTTTCTACTGGTGAAAATCGTATGAAAATCCGTTTAGTATTATTTGAGTTTATCGCCAACAGACACGGCGGGGGACTTTGATTTATACTGGTAAATAATATGTAGTGGTGTTGCTATTTAACCTAGATAGATAGCTAACTGCTATACATGGGGATTTTTAATGTATTGACAATCTTTCAGGAGATGATAGCTCTTATTAAACAACGTTTACTAAGCTTTTGTCAGATATGATTTCCTCATAGATCACTCTAATACAAGTATTACGTACTTACATACTACTTAAATAGAAGTTACTTGTTAAATCCCATATTTCCGCAGCTCTTAGCAAACCGCCGTAAGTTGTTTAACAGGATAAGAAACATCCGCTGTAATCCTCCATAGTGCAAATCCACTGTAAAGGCATTGTCAGTGACGGAAACTGCATCTAATCTCACGACACCGTACACCACAAGTACGAAAACACACCAAACAGTTTGTTGTCGTTTTCGCAATTGTTTTGAAGCCTTACGAGATGTGATGCAAGGAAACATTTTAACGCATTTTTTTCTTTCTTAAAACAAGAAGAAGTGCTATTTATATGGCACTTCAACGACATGATTATTTGGTAAAAATAATTGAATACAGTTTTAGCCATTTTTAATAATTATATCGCTGATAGAAGTGCATAGGTACTATGGCAGCAGGATTAAAGATTAAAATACATTTTATTATACTTACAAGATAAAGTTATTGTGTTGGCAATATACAAGAAATTAACTATGTTTATAGATACAGTGTAAATAATAGGATTGACACAAATATTTAACAAAATAACAAGGCTGAAAGAGGAATGGATAAATATTTTACAGCTTCGCAATTTTAGGAACGGATGAACTCCAGACAACGTTGTTTTCTCAGAACGAAAGTCCTTCAAAGCCCTATATATATCGCTAGATCACTTGTTGACGCAACTCAGGCGATAACACTAAGTTTTACATGAACCTTTTGAAGTCGTCCTCACGAAATCGGAATAAAACTCTCGAGTTGAGGACATTAATGTCAATAAGATACTATATGGCGATAGATAGCTGTCAATTTGATCAAAGCTGAGGGAGGAGGCTAGTCAAATGGATACCCATTTTATTATTGGTTTCCATATTGAAAAAACGATACGATATTGTTTAGCCTCTAGTTGTATACAATTTGTTGATAGCCAATCTTTGTTATAATAATATACGTTTTATAGAAGAAGTTAAATTATCCACAACTGATTTAATATTTTGTATAGAAATTAAAGTATAGATTATTCCTACTTACCGCGAAAAGTTGAAATTCTGCTGCCTACAAAAAAAATGCCTTTTCTGTTTTGGTGACTGCACTTTTGAACCTTATAGTACCTATGTATGTATGTTTGTTTGATTTTGTTGATTCTTACATCATTCGATTCGTCTTAATCTTGCGATTGTCACTGGCTACATTAAAATTGGAAAGTAGAATGGCGGCTTTTGGGCGCCATTTTGTGGCGGTCCAATTTTTTTCTTCCAAACACATCGTGTGTATCAAAATAAAGGGTTTCAAGAGGTGATTTCAAAAATATAATAAGAAAAATAAAAAATAAAACGTTTATTCATCTCCACAAATTACATCCTTATCTTCTATTTACGTTGACAGATATCTTTACAAAAGTTGTAATTTGTGGGAGATCTGGAGTCTAAACTAAGCCTAGGCCTGTTTTTCTGAACTCCAGGACCCCCATTACATCGATTTAAATAGAGATTGTCAACACAGAACAAACTAATACGAATGAGTGATGGTGTGTGGATGGTGCGTATGTGTGCGTGCGTGTATGTGTGTATATGTGTGTATGCGTGTGTGTGAGTGGAGTATGTATAATAATTAATAATTTATTGTACTTAAATATTATATAAATATATTTACATAGAACGTACAAAACCATAATATTACCTACATTTGCACGCGCTTCACGATCCCCAGGAAACTTTCACTCCTAATGTAATTAATCTATTATCAGACAAAGCAAAAAGTTTAAATTAATATAAAAATTAAGAAAAGTAAGAATAGTCAAACAATTGTTACACCGTGCTATTTTGCAACATCAAGTAACTTTCTGTTTCTTCATAATTAAGGTTAAGTAACCATTTCATGATTTTGTTTTTGCATTAAATTTTATTTAATTATATTAATAATTTTATTTAGTTTATTAAATAATTCGCCTCCACGGAAAAGGAAGAATCTTTGCGCAAAAGAAGTATTTACCGCAGTCGTATTACATATTGCGTAGTTTCTTCTGGAGACGGCTATGCGTTTTCTTTTTTCTTCGGGTAGGTTGGATCGTTGGAGCATTGTACTAAGCAGTACGTACAGCTGGCGTACCGTTAGCACTTGTGCTTCCTTATAAAGTGTAGTGGTGGAGATATGTAACACTTATATGTTTAAATGTACCTAATTCGAAAAAAAATGTTCATACCTAAAAAGTAATAAATAAAAAAAGTAAAAAATCAAAAAACCCGACTGCTTAAGAAGCGAACAAAAAACAAGAATAAAATCATGCTGTGCAGTTGGAGGATACATCTGATTTTGGTAAGCCAGCTCGTGCATAATACACTCGCGAGCAATGAAAAAGTTCCAGTGACATAGCACCAAATTACTCCTAAACGGGAAAGGCTAGCTTAATGACGCCGTCTGCAATATTTGAAGTACATTTAACAGCGCATCAGAATATTACCAACTAAAAACGTAAATAAGGTGTTCAAATTTTACATTAAATGTTTTAAAAAATTGGGGCCATTTGGCAAATAAAACCAAATCTCTAAGTAGGGGTTTTATTAGGTGTAAACGTAGGTTTTGATAACTCAGTACTTTGTGTTTCCTCCATGTGCTCTCAATACAGTTTCTACGCGATTGGGCATGCTGAATACCAGATTCCACAGAATATTCTGAGGAATGTTCTCCCATTCTTCGATGAGCGCGTAATTCAAGTCACGAAGAGTAATTGGAGGTGGAACTCGTTTTCTCACACATATGTCAAGCTCGTCCCAAGCATGCTCAATAAGATTCAAATCGGGGCTCCTTGCTGGCCACTCCATTTTGTGGATTCCTACGTCCTGAAGATACTCATTTACAACTTGAGCAGTGTGGGCCCGTGCATTATCGTGCATGAACACTGCATTGTCACCCATATTGACCAAAAACGGACCAGCATGTTCCACCCTCTGCAGAGATACCAGCCCACACGTGAACGGTACCTCCGCCGTGTGACACTTTTTCTTCAAAACATGCTTGTGCAAAACGTTCTCCTGTTCGTCGGTATACTCTTTTCCTCTCATCATGATGGTACAGCATAAATCTTGACTCATCAGAGAACATCACTCTGCCCCATTCATCCTTACCCCATTCTGTATGCTTGCGGGCGTATCGCAATCGGGCAACTTTATGATGCCGTTCCAGTTTTGGGCCATTTGCTGGCCTGTAAGGCTTCAATCCTCTTTCGGCAAGACGTCTCCTGACTGTCCACTCGCTTATTGACTCCCTTCGAACTTGCAGAAGTTGTTGTTGAACCGCAACTCCCGTCTGATGTCGATTTCTTAACATAGCTGCCGCAATGAAACGATTTTCTCGGACTGTTGTGCACCTTGACTTGCCAGTACCTGGTCTTCTCAGGTTTAATCCAGTCTCCCTAAACCTTTCGATCACTCGTCGGACAGTAGTATGTGTCACGCCCATTATTCTGGTCGTATTTCTTTGGCTGGTCATCAATTCCACCATAGTGATGATTCTCGTACAATCCTCGGGTGATAGAGGCATGATTTATGGGTACGAGAGCCGTAAGACTTTACAATTTAAGAATACTTTCACAACGGCGAAAACAAGGATGAAATCAAAAGCAAAATAAAAACGAAACAAATGTATTCCAAAATTTTCAAACCCCAAAATTTTGTATTTCTACTTTTTAGGGTTCCGTACCCAAAGGGTAAAAACGGGACCCTATTACTGAGACTCCGCGATCCGTCTGTCTGTCTGTCTGTCTGTCCGTCTGTCACCAGGCTGTATCTCATGAACCGTGATAGCTAGGCAATTGAAATTTTCACAGATGATGTATTTCTGTTGCCGCTATAACAACAAATACTAAAAACAGAATAAAATAAATATTTAAGGGGGGCTCCCATACAACAAACGTGATTTTTTGGCCGTTTTTTGCGATAATGGTACGGAACCCTTCGTGCGCGAGTCCGACTCGCACTTGGCCGGTTTTTTATCCATGGCTTCAAAAAGACCAGTATTTAAAAGAGTTTAAGTTTGCATAATAAAATAGATTTCATTATACTTTTTAATTTATGAAGCTAGGTTCTATGTCTTAGGAGATATTAAGGTGTTTGTCGGCATTTTGTGGGTGGAACTTTTTCATTGCTCGGCAGTGTATGTATTCTCCTACAACGGAAAAAGAGGGGTGTTATAAGTTTGACGCGCGTTTCTGTCGTGTGAATTAGTTTTTTTTGTTGTTCGATAGCATCATGAGTGTTCTTGGCTATGCGTGATGAACATTGGTTCAGCCGTTAATAAGTAATACGCATTGCATACAACGGGATTTCTTCGCAAGATCAATGGATTGTCGATCGTTGAGTGTCTTGCGGGGATCCGCTGGTTGCGAGACGCACGGGACCTGTCAATGTGGCGACTCTTGAGGGAGGACTATGTCCAGCAGTGGACGTCTTTTGGCTGATATGATGATGATGATCATGATGAGTGTCTACTAGTAGGTATATAGTTTAAAAAGTATTAAATATAACTTACAATTAAAATTTAAAAGCCTTTTAATTTAGGTTGTTTTCACATAGATAGATACACATTTCAGTGAAAAAGTTCAAATACCGAATGATGTTTGAATGTAGTTCAGATTCTCTCACCCAAATGTGTACCTTTTATGTAGGAAAAAAAGTTCTATATAGCATAAGTACAGCTGACCTTTATTACTGAATATAAAATCTGCCACATTATTTCTGCGAGTATCGAATGTTCCCGAAGCCGTCATATTATTGTCAATTACATTGGAAGTTATTTATTACGAATACATTAATAATTACAGTAGTGCTTCTTGTTGCTTGCTCGTGATCAGTATGATCAAACGAGGTCAATTGCACACATTGACCCCTTGGCCAGCCTTGGCGACAGAGCATTATAAAATATACTGTATGACTACTATGAGACATAATTATGTACTAACCAAGGAGTTTACATAATAATTCTCCTTTAGGCTTCTAGTACTCTTTAATTAGTTTGTTTACAGACTACTGAAAAACCAATATAATGTAAATAAGGTTTTCAGTATGTAGTTAATGAAGTTGGTTACTGAAAATAGTAATTAATAGGTGTACGCAGAAAATGCTAAAGTTGTTTTCAATATTATTTTCGAGTTTCTACATAAATGGCCTTGTTTAGGTCTGGTACAGAAGTTTTCTGTAAATTGTTTCAACACAGAATAATGTAAACCTCAATTTATTAGATTTCAAGTATTTTGTAGATAGTTAGGTAATCAAATTGTTTACGGAAAATAGTAATTAGTTACATATAGGTATACGCAGAAAACGCTAAAGTTTTTTGGATATTTTGGTAGCAATATTTATGGGTATTGACAGAAATAGCTTGGTTCTTTAATTTTTTTTATTTGCTTATCAACGTTGCAAGGTTTCTCATGATGGCCTCATCTCGGAAGACATCGCAGTGCACGCAGGTGTCCGCCAGGTCTGTTTTCCTTCACCCTCCTCTTTATAGTCGTTCTCGATGGAATTGCATATACGATAGCAGGCGCCGCGGTATAGAGTAGGAATTGTCCAACGTCTTGGAAGACTTGGATTATGCCGATGACATAATATGCCTGCTGGGTCATCCACGCGCTGACATGCAAGCGAAATTGAACGACTTGCGACAGGAGGCGGCGAAAACTGGGCTTACTCAAGATCTTCGGGTCCAATGACAAATCCGTGCTGCTCTATGGATGCGAAACATGGTAGATAATAAAGGACATCTCACGTCAAATCCAGGTCTACGTCAACCGATGTCTTCGTCACATCCTCGGAATATACTGGCCTGAGACCATCTCTAACGTTGAGTTGTTGGAGAGATGCCACGAGTGCTCGATTGACAGCCAGATCAAGCGTCGTAAATGGTGATGGATTGTTCACACGCTCCGGAGAGATACCGATCACATTCCTAAACAGGCCATGTATTGGAACCCTCAAGAAAAAAGGAAATGTAGCCGTCCCCGTCATACCTGGCGACGCACCGTATTGGCTGAAGAGACGAGCATCGGAATGACGTGGAACGACGTGAAGCGTGAAGCTCAAGACCAGTCGCGATGGAAGACTACTGTGGGCGCCCTCTGCCCCACTTAGGACTTAGGATCTTAAGTCAATTTAAGTATTGCATTGTTGAGGTGTTAATTAGTATTATTTTAAAGCAGATTATGACGTGTCAGCCCTTAACATTATGATTCCGTTGTGAAAAATTAATAGTGATGTCATCCTGCATAGCTCTGTCACTCTTTCACACTGGAACTATGGCTTAATCATGTCGCACCTTCGGTAGAACAAGGGCACAATTGTCAAAGTTAAGTATACAGAAATGCCTTAAAAATGCTATTTGAACTGGAGGAACAAAGACAGTCATTTAATTCCTTTAAAAATCCGCTAGGCGAAAATAGTGACTGTCTTATTGGTGCCTTTTTACTGCTCTCTTTTCAATTAAAATTAATTAAAAAAAAAACATAGCAAAAACTGCAATTATGCCCTTGTTCTACCGAAGGTGCGATGTGATAGTATGGTTTCAGCATTGCGGCCAAGAACAAATAGCTCTGGTGGAAACACATTCTCGGATAGTCTTCTTACAAAAAGCTATGTGAAATTTAATTCTAAAGTTAAATAGTTTCGGCTTAGTTTTATTGCAATGAAATAGTTGAACGATATTCCCCGTTCTGTTTGCTGTTTGCCAGACTGGTGCACTGCAGTTGTTTGAGTCTCGTTATTTGAGCTTTTTGACTATTCGAAATTTTGCCTTTATGAAATGGTATTTAATATAAATTATATTGAAGATTAGGATTTATCACCATATTTATAATACAAATTATTAATTATAGAATGAAAGAAAATGATAAATTAACATATCATTTCATTATCCTCTGCCCCTTTCCAATTTGTTTGCCTAGCCTTTTCAAACGAGAAATTGGACGCACTCAATTAATCATTATTAGCTCTACCGAATGAAAAGTAAACCTGGAATATAAGACGTCATAATTGGACTTACTGTTTCCGTTAATTAAAACATCTGTTCTTAAATGTTCATGAAATATTTATTTTAGACCATTTTTACATGAAGGGATGCATTATGAATGTATAGAACAGGATTTACAGTTCCGCAAACCTCAATTGAAAGGAAAGATCGTCCGACCAGACGACGGGTGTTGTATCTGGCCCGGACAACTGCTCGAAGGTTGATGTCGGACTGCTGTATGTGTTTAAATTGCGCCGAAGACTACTTGCGCGACGTAGTTTTTGTAACCCCAGTTACAAAAACTACGTCCCTAGTTCGTATGTAGAGTTATATACTACTACGCCCTCAACAGCATCACGTAAAAATATTATTTCATGATTAAATAAAATAGTTACACAAACCGTTCATATGAGAAAGTCTAAAAGTGGCACACATGATTGAAAAGTGGTGTGGCCATCGTTTGTCATAGTACGACCATGTGTTGCGGAGGTATGCGTACTCAATTTATGCACATTTTTATTATATGCAATCAATAATTCACATTTTCGTAAGGAAAGTTCTGAGTAGGAATGTGAATAGCATAGCTTCACTCGAAAAACGAAGAGATAATATAGATTGAATTTTTCTTTTTAAAATACTTCAGAGTAAAATAGACTGCCCCCCAGTTATTAAGTAAATTTAATTTTAACCTACCCTACAATTATCCGCGTCACCCTATCAAGCTATTACGACCTCCATTCCGCAAAACTGTATCGGGAGCCAACCAGGAGCCAACTCCCCCATCCCCAGACTTTTTTTTTTTTTTTTTTTTAAATCATGTATTTAATGAGGCTTTTTGCGCTGATGCGCCAAGCCAGCCTCGTAAGGTTATACATTATGTGTATTGTACAACAAATAATTTAATTAAAAAAAAACCTATAAAATAAACCTACCTAACATTTCGATGAAATGCAGCGCTCCCAACAATCCAAAGCCACCGAAAAAAAAAAAAATATCCCCAGACTTTGCAGGCTTCTTAATAATTGCGATGAATCAATAGATATTTATTCCACAACACTTCAAAAATTCAAGCACCAAGTCCATCAAAAGTAATTGCCATATTATTATAATTTTTTTCTTGTCATCTTTGTATTGTACCTATTGTGTTTCTAAAACTACCCACTAGTTGTTGTATGTGTTATTTCTGCACTATAATTGTAATTTTATAGATGCTATAATTTTGTTTTTGCATGCTTTGTCTATCGTATCATATTGTATAGTATGCTTGTATCATATTGCTTGTATTATTAGAATAAACAGTGTAACAATTGTAGAAAGGCCAATAAATAAATAAATGAATGGCTATAAGAATTGGGGGAGATGGACGGTGCAAAATGTTTCGTATCAAAAAGGTGTGACTACTGAATCTTGGACTAATAGAGAAGTATAGAAGAAGACGAGAAGGTTACCGACATAGCAGGCAGTGGGCAGGGCACATTGTACGCAGAACTGATGACCGTTGGATCTGAAGATGCTGCGTTAGAAAGGCCTTCCTCTAGGTGGAGTGACGACCTGGTCAAGGCTATGGGAGTCCAGTGGATGCGAAACGCACAAGATCGATCAGTGTAGCGACGCTCGGTGGAGGCCTTTGCTCAGGAGTGGACGTTTTTCGGCTGATATTCTGATGATAGAAGAAGAAAACATGTCTCGTGGCTAAATTATAACAGCCGTACGGGTCGATCATCAAGGTTAAGCAACGCTTGACGAGGTCGGTCCGTGGATGGGTGACCATTTCAACATACCAAGTTTCCTCCGTGCCTCGGAAAGCACGTTAAGCCGTTGGTCGCGGCTGTCATTTGAAGATCTTTGACAGTCGTTACGGGTAGTCAGAAGCTTGAGATCTGACGCCAGTCTTGCCAAGGGGTACCGTGTTACCCAGTTACTGGGTTGTGGAGGTCAGATAGGCAGTCGCTCCATGTAAAACACTGGTACTTAGCTGAATCCAGTAAGACTGGAAGCTGACCCCAATATAGTTGGGAAAAAGGCTAGGCAGATGAGAAGACGAAAACATGTTGCCCCGACCCCACATCATTTGGAATAAGGACAAGATAATGACGATATTTACGCACGACTTTACCCTAATTACTTTGCTATATTATACCTACTACATTTTGGCTTAGTTACTGTATATTTTACGAGTTTACAATTGTGAGTTCTGTCAATAATTATGTCAAATTAGGACATTTTCCATATATAATAGTGTATAATAGTAAGTAACTAGTGGTTTTGCAAAAGTAATTTTCCACTTCGAATTACCTACTAACCCAATTAACACTAGTCATTTAAATGGTAACTGGAATACCGAGAACTGCGTAACCAGTTATATTAATACCCGATACATATCGAATAGTGTGCATGATAATTTCAGATGAGTATATTTTCTTATTTCATATTTTTTTAGAGCGTGATTTTTCAAGTTCCGCTGGGCACTCGACCCGCTTAGACTCGACCCGAAGAAAAATACCAGATGCTTTAATACCAATTCAGTGCTATTTTTACAGTCGGACAAAGTTATATTTTAATTCTAAACTACTAAATATACATAGATTTTTTAGTATTTTGTTATGATACACAATTTATCCTGGTGAGTTCGTTTAAAAATATGTAGCTTTTTTGAATACATGTCTTTTTATATTTTAGAAGTTAGTATCTACTTGTTAACCTAATGATTTATAATCAAATAAAAAAGAGTGATTCAATAAATGGTGGCATTTATTGAATCAGTATTTTTACTTGATTATGCCACTAGAATGTAATGATAATTAACAATAAACTGTGATGTTTACTATAAAGTATTATATACAAAATATTAAAAAAGGATAAGTACCTACTTCTTTAATTATAGATTTATTTATCCAAACATTATTTAAATATTTGCACTATCTGTGGTGCAAGCGTTAAAACGACACTTTTCTGTCCGACTATACATCGACGTTTTTACACTTATCAAAACAGAAAAATGCAGGTATTATTCTTCGGGTCGAGTCTAATCGGATCGAGAGGGCGCGGACCCATTTTTCAGTAGTCGGGTTTTTATGTATAAAAGTTATCTACATTGGTTTCATACATTATTCGCTGAATGCGTTCACAACTAAACAATAAAACAGACACAAATTCTTAAAAAGCTTGAAATGGGTTCTGCTGGATATCCTTTAACACCCTATCCTTTAATAATAATGTATATATGTAAATAAAATGTATGAAGTTAAATAGGATAGACTAAATCTTATTGTTTGTATAGGACAGATCGCCAATTGAGATAAATTCGACACCCTATCTATATTTTTTTTTATATTTTCGATGTACAAAAACGACTTTTCTACAGATTTATTATAATATGTACTGATGTTACACGTCCATGTCTTGTCAATATAAAATAACTTGGAAGTATGTGTATGCTCAACATAAAGACAAATACGACGAACGCCTGGTATATAATATTTAATTCAGAACCCACAACGCGTGGTATTTGCTTGCCCTTTCGAATTCTCTTCGGACAACTAATTTTCGTGTATCACGAAACTAGGAAGGTTAAAAAACCTAAATTAAGTAGGTAGATATACATGTCTTATATTTTTAGGTAGGTATCGTTAATCGTCCAAAGAGACAAGAAATATGCTAAAATAAACCCTTAACTATTTTATTGTATGTATATGCTTGTATAAAAAAATAATCCCTGGAAGTATTGACCCGAGAAATTCGCATCAAAAGTGTCAAATTCTAGTTTTGTTCCCGGCAAAATACACCGTTCCTATAAAAAAATTCTAAACACTATTTTTAGGAACTGGCAGGTATGACGCAACAGAAAGACGGAATGATTTAGCAAACTCGTTTATTGCGTTTTACAAAAAGGCAAGATGGCCGTTGCATAAAAATTACAAAATTGATCGTGCGCATGATCAGCGTTTAGTGGCAGACTGTCGGTGGCGGGGTGTTGAAATTGTAGCCCGCCTTATAGAGGCTAACTTATATCTAGGGTTGTATCAACATACACTTATAACTAAGTACTTAAGTAACTATGTAATGACATTACATATTTCTAAAACTGGTGAGCTCGTCGTAGTTGCCTGTTAGTCAATGTTGGGCAGGTACTGTTTCGATAGGAAAAAACTTTTAGCATGTTTGAATTCCTAATCGAAATCTAAAAGTCCCATTCATTTGGTGGACCCATTCTTTATTCATCAGAAGAATTCAAATAAAAAACGGCTTTTAAAATTTGAATTAATTATTGTCAACAAACTCTTGTTTATATCTGACGAATTGAATCATTCGTTTTTTATTTACTCCGCGAATAGTTTCATACTTTTAGCTGATGAGTTGAAGGTAAACATTGGCGGGAAAACCGTGACTCCAGCGAGCCATCTACTCCGTATTCGTGCTTAGGTCCTCACGGGGTTGGGTGGACTAACCAAAGTCATTATGTCTTTTCCTGTAACTTCTTGTTTTCAGTGCGGCACCCAGGTCGTTAGAGTGCCTTTTCAGTCTTTACTGGTATCTTTTTGTGATGTTCTTGATCTCGTCCATGACTGTACTCATTGATAACTCCTTGTGTATTTCAGTGTTCGTTACAAGCCAGGGAAGGTCACTAATTTAAATGAACGGGCTTTTTATTACTTCGTAATAATTTAATCGTGTGTGCCAAAATAAAAATACCTCTTTTTCTACATATTTTACCCTGTAACGAAAAGGGAAATGTGTCTCATTGCAAAGATCAGTACCATTCCGTTTTTCATGTAAAGATTAGGTACGTAGACGTAAGGATCGGATCATTATCGATTCTGATTGGCCTTTACGGATCGGAAAGGGGTTTTATTATCAGGCATACAATGTACCCCATGTCGCCTTAGAAACTCAACCCCCATGAGGATGACACGGAAATTGGATTACAGGAAAAAGTCCCTTCATTGATTGATTACACTTTGAAGGAGACACTGTAAAAATAAGATACAAACACGTGTTGTAACAAAAACCATGAATTTAGTCCCTGTCAAAGCCAAAAAAGCGCTGGTCTATAAATTAGATTTTGTACAGTAGTATCGTATATAACGAGAGTGAGCATGAAGGAAGAATGTTTGAAAACATAACCTAAAGGGGTTTAATAGGACTGGTGGAAAATCGTAATTTTTGTCGGCAGGAAATCTCATCGAGCGCGGCTTATAGAAAATAAAATACAAATATAGTAAATCTATTGTTCGCTATAAGAGCGCCAATTCAGAAGCGCGCGCATGCCCTTAACACAATACATCACAACTTGTGCACGAAACAATACAATACGTTGTTATAAAATAAATGCAGTGGACAATTAAGCTCATAAAATAATGTTCCTAGCCAATCTGTTCAACGGCAACATGCAAGCATGAAGGAAAAATAATAATGTGCACGTAATATTTAGACTAGTTGTGGGCGGTTAAATGAAAGATCGGCCCTTTTCTTATAATAGTTTATTCTTCTTTTTCAACAATATTAAGTGTACAGAAAATATACCGTGTCGCGAAAAAAATATGGCAGTGCGTTGGATTCCAAAAAAACCGAAGTGCAAAAAAAGAGCGAGAAGGACTCGCGCACGAAAGATTCCGTACCATTATCGCAAAAAACGGCAAAAAAAAAAAACACGTTTGTTGTACTTAAATATTTATTTTATTTTGTTTTTAGTATTTGTTGTCATAGCGGCAACAGAAATACATCATTTGTGAAAATTTCAACTGCCTAGCTATCACGGTTTATGAGATACAGCCTGATGACAGACAGACCGACAGACGGACCGCGGCGTCTTAGAAATAGGGTTACGTTTTTACCCTTTGGGTACGGAACCCTAAAAAGGTAGCCTTATCTTAAGTGAAGTGAAGTCCGCCGTGAAGTACAACGAATCTCGCCGACGGCGACGTAGGTTGCGTTCATGAATAAAGTGAAAGAGCTGGGTGCTGCATTCCGGCGTGGACACTAGTATAATGTAGATAATTAATATTTGATAATGCTCAACACTTTCAGATTCATGATGCGCAAAGTTGATTCGCCCAATTGTCTGTGGAGTTATAGAAGACGTACATCACGTCCTGTTGGAATGTGTTCCGGTTGGTTTCCAAAGACGTCAAGCTTCTGGCAATAGTTTTAATGTAGGCTTAATATAATGATGAGGAATTATACTTTTAGTAATTATTTTGTATGAAATCATCGCGGTGACATATACTGTTAAGAAAAAAAGACGTATTCCACATTGGGCACCCGTTATAACGGCAACTGAGCATTCCACATAACGCACTTATCGATATTTTTCACAGGTACCACGAGTGGAATAATTTATTGATTAAAATTGTATTTCACATTTGGCTCCTACGGATCATTAGGTACTAGTGTTGGGATGTTTATATTTTTAAGACGACAAAACATCGATTAAATTCAATCGAAGAACCTTTTTAAAAACAAAAAAAACTGACTTCCAATACACTACAAAGCGATAAATTACTTTCTTTTCGGAAGTCCGTGTCTTTGATACTTACCTATTTTTCTTTTTCTCTATTATGTTTTGGTATCTACCCTAAATTACAATGAAAACCTCATAGCAATTTCAACAAGCCTAAACACGACTGGGATTGGGAATTGGGATACATTGTTTTATTACGGGTGCCTACCTTCCGGCTTCTTCACCAGATCATTTTGATGATACCATTTATTTAAATTTATTTCATCACAGTCATTTAACTATTCTAGATATCTTATACCCAAATAATACTTATCATTGAGAAGTTCCAGTAGCCATCTGTGGTCTTCTTCATCAGTTCCTCTTCACCAAACGATATTTTCTGAATGCAAATGCTTGCCATGTTGATGAAAAAACCAAATACGCTATATTATGTATGCCTATAAAATTTTACGAGTTACCTCGATTCCCATGTGATCACCTCACCAGATCCTGACTTGGTGGCAATATGACCACCTCTGTAGTATGACCTACCAAACAAAAAAATAATCATCAAAATCAATTCATAATTGGTCGTAACAAATATACAATAGTACATTATGGTATAAGTGTGCAATGTTGGTGATTACCGCTGAGGCGCCATTGAGACCCGAGCCGTAGGTGAGGGTCTTAAGAGAGCCGAGGTCGGTAATCATCAATACACACGTGTATCATACGACGTT
The DNA here is from genome assembly GCA_948252205.1 of Orthosia incerta. Taxonomy (NCBI): domain Eukaryota; kingdom Metazoa; phylum Arthropoda; class Insecta; order Lepidoptera; family Noctuidae; genus Orthosia; species Orthosia incerta. The sequence continues at coordinate 20,034,930 of OX411753.1, read as the reverse complement.
TTTCAACACACTTGTGAAGAAAATAATACAAAAAAATCATTTTCAACAGTAAAAACGAGTTGTGAATTTTTTTTCACAATGGCGGGCAAAATTAATCAGTTTTCCTATGCGCGCGCATTTAACAATGACGATCGGCCATAGACTAAAAGAATGAGGTTTCTTTTTTTTTTGCTTTTCTAGGATAGTGTTTGAGCCACGTACAAAATAGGGAATTTAAATTTTTCTTAATTACAGAGCAAATAAAATGTATAATTGAGTGAAAGTTTGATTTAATGCACATACAATTTGAAATTATCTATTTAAATACGAAGTTGTATGAAATGACCAAGCAATAGGTACATTAATTTATTTGTACTATTGAGCACGATCTTTTTTGTATCGAAACTTTTTTAAGAACAAAGCAACACAACCAATAAATTAAAAAAAAAAACTATAACTCACTTGTGAATAATAGCAATGAAAAAGTCACAGTTTGATAACAGGTATCATTATGTGCCTAATTGCGGTGAAATTAGAGCCACTTTGTGAGCAAGTGTGTTGAAAAAAAATATACAGTCGAATGAGTCCTTTTGAAGTCTGTCAAAAATGTAGGGAAAATTGGAGGTGTTTATGACAGATTAAGACGAATATTCCTTGTAAATACGGGAATCTGCCCACCCCCGATATATTGCTTGTATTATCTGCCCCCCCCCCTGATATATTGCTTGTTTTGCTACGCTCTACTTACTTGTATAACGCTTATCTTCTAAAATTATATGTTCAAGGGCGGTATCTACAGCTGTGTAAAAAATGAATGCGTTATTTTTATGACATCAAGCGATATCTCGCGTCAGTAAACTGAAATTGGAAATATTCCTCTCGCTGGCGCTTTCGGGAACTGCATGGTTTAGGAATAAATAGGAAACTGTCTCGTTCATTTCGTTTTCAAGATACAGCAGTTTCAGCATGAGTTTACTACTTTATTTACACGAGAAGAAACATTGCGTAGTTATTTTCCGTATTTCACGTTCTCCATTAAAACGGGTGGTCTTTGGTTCTTGGTTGCAAAGGTTAAAACCGCCCATTGTAACACCCTTTTAACTTTTAGTTGTAAATTGTTATGATATGCAGTAAATACTACTATAGTACTGGCTCCTTAACTACGTAGGTATTTCTTATGTCTCGTTCTAGGTATGTACCGATAACTACACGATGACATTCGTGCATACGAATTAGGTACCTACACTAGCAACTTCACAATTTTGCCTGACCTTGACTTTTTTATTTCAGCGTGACATCTATATCTGGGCTCTAGACCACAGGGTTCACCACAAGTACTCGGAGACAGTGGCCGACCCTCACGACGTCAGGCGAGGATTCTGGTTCGCGCACGTTGGATGGCTGGTCCTGACTCCCCATCCTGCCGTGGAGGATCGTCGCATCGCGCTGCGGCCAACATGCGCAGACCTGCTTGCTGACCCAGTTGTCAGACTACAGAAGAAGTAAGTTGTTTTTCATTGCCTCGTCTAATTGCATGATGTCCTTAGGGGAATCACAATAGTACGTATCGCGACAAAGACGCCGCTGTTTTGGTGAACACGGCAATTAAAAAAATACTTTACTAACTTAATAACTTAATTTACAAACAGAAGCGTGTCAGTAACACTGAAAGTGTGTAAATTGATAAGGACCTGGCGCCACCTGTCACTCAAAACAACGGCCCGGTTTAGTCAAAACTTTTCTATGATTACTTACAATTTTACCTGTAAAACGCGGTCTAAGCGAAACGAACGTCAAAGTAGGTTCTATGACCAAAGCCATAGCACCTTTAGTATCGCTGACCGAAATCAACCACCGTATAAAAGCATAAAACTTCAGCACCAAGCATTTAGGTAGCTCGAATTGCATTCCGATTTTTTTACGATCAAATACCTACTTTGAGTTTCAGAACTTGAACATTAAAACTTAAAGGTATTTTAGACGCCGAAAGAACGCAGACTGTGTCACGTCACTTGGTATGATTATGAAAACTTGACGCGGGAGTGATATTAAACGTGCAAGCCGTATCCCTTTGAGCTCGTTGCTTGTTGACGATCACTAGATCAGTGTGAACGCCGGCTAAAGCTTCGAGTGCTCTCGTCGTAAAAGGCTTCCATTTTCATTACGGTTTGCTTGTTTGAAACACAGTGATAGCTTTCGCTTTAAGCCACTAAAACCAGCACTATGACCAGAAATCAAATTCGAGATCAAAAATTTAAACAAAGAAATGTCATTGTCAAAGTGACAGTTCAGGGGTAGTCAACATTTCCCTAGTAACTCAAATTAAGTACTTTTTTTTAATTTTGTAAGAACGCTAAATGAAAATAAAAAAAATATATTGTTATGAACAAGTTGCTCATGTTTATTCGAAATTAGGATTTATATAAAATTATGATTTATTCACTTTCTGTTCATAATTGCCAGGACAAGGTTTGTGTGTGAGAAAATTCTCATTTATTATTATTATTATTTATTTATTAAAACTGCCTTATTGCCAGCAGCATACAAATAATTTGCACGATTTGATTTCAAACAGTAATATTTTATTCTTGGATCCTAGTTTACGTCACTTTAATGTTGAAAAATATTATATTTTAACTGCAATAAAGTACTTTTCGGCAAACTGCACAATTGAGGTAATTATTTAAAATTGGCAACAGCTTTGTTTACATTTTTGATCTCGAATATGTTTTCTTAGTTTAGTTGATTTATCTATATGTCATAGACCAAGTGATTAATCAAGGCACTATGTATAATGGCCGGGCAATGTGAATCAAGTCAAGCTAAATCGGGCAATGTAATGAATACTGATTTAAACTTCATTATTTATCACATTGTCTGGTTATTATGAATATTGCTACGTTACTATTGGGCAATGCGATAATTATGGTACATTAGTATGGTTTTTATTTTAAATATTCGGTCAGTAAAAAATATCTGCGAAAAAAAATATTATCACAGCAAAATTATATTATTAATTCAGTAGGATTATAGAATCGGTTAGCTTTAAATAATATTTATAAGCAATCCAAGACTTCTGCACTATAATTGCGTAACTTTATGAAAAGATCAAAGTACGCGGGCACGCTCTCTTTTTGACGTCTTTTAATTGCCTTAGCTATTGATTCTTCGACATCGTCTTACAAAAATCCGGCCAAGTGCGAGTCGGACTCGCGCACGAAGGGTTCCGTACCATTACCGCAAAAAACGGCTATAAAATCTCGTTTGTCCACACTTAAATATATATTTTCTGCTGTTTTTAGTATTTGTTGTTATAGCGGCAACAGAAATACATCATCTGTGTAAAGGACATGGCTAAATAAAGTATGGACGATTGCCCTATTAATGTTTAAACATATTAACTATAAGTAATATGTAATGCTGAATAGCTGAATATTAGTATTTCGTATGAAAAAAGTTACAGGCAGAATCAGAATCAGAATCAGAAATCTTTATTTGTGGGTCATAGGCACAGTGGATGTTAAATGGTACAATTTTAAGTTCGCTACAACCAGCCGTTAATGGCATACAAAAATTACACAAAGCAATAAAAAAATAAAAACTGTGAGTATGTAACAATAAATTGAAATAAATTTAAAATATAATAATAAAACATGCTTAATAATATAAAATAATAACAAACATTCAAGTGTATAACAGTAGATCATCATCTGCCTAGCCTTTTCCCAACTATATTGGGGTCGGCTTCCAGTCTTACCGGATTCAGTGTATAACAGTAGTCAAAGAAAAATTAAAGAAAACATTAATTAAGATTCTAATTAGTCAATAACATAGATGTCCGATACTAAAGTCAAATTAACAAAAAGTTATGTCACTGTATGATACTATATGTGTGTTATGGCACTTTTTATATCGTCACAAGCCTGAATATTAAATCGTAGAAACTCCTACATTAATAGGTATACAAACTTGTAAAAGAATAAGATTTTGCTATGATACTTTATTAAAGCGTTAAGAGGAGCTCGTGGCTGGGTCCATATTGGCTCACCTAAAGTTCTTCACCCGAAATTGTTCTTCCTAACGATTTGTAATCCGAATGATCACTCTTCCTAAAAATTTTTCATCCTAAAGTTTTCATTCATACTATTTGTAGCGTTACCGGCGATGTTCATAACAGTCGTGTTTCCAAAAATTTTAAATAATAATGTCATTAATGTAAACATATTTAAACTCTTACTGTTTTTTATCATAACGCTTTTATCCCTAAACATAATTACCATAATATTTTCACTCCTACTCAGAAAGAAACATTTACCAAGTGTAATAAAAAATATATGAAGCACCAAGAACATAATCATGAACCAGATATTGTTGTTACATACTTATTACTATAACTATACTTGAGATAATTATGTCTAAAAAACCAACTGTTCAGAATGATTAAAGTTCGTTTCACTGAGTTTTGTCTTAAATGAAAGAAATTCAGGTCAGAGTGTCGTCTTGGGGGCACTATGAAAAAAATACTTACAAAAATTTCTCGACCAATTTCGAGGTAGCGCTCGCCGGCCGCTACCGCGGCACCGCTCGCTTCGCTCGCTCGGCTCGCGCGTAGTTGGTCACAGTTATAAACTTTTTGCTAAAGCTCTTGCATACTGCACTACCACGGGGAGATAGTGCAGTTATGTGGGACTCTTACCCACTAAAACTCCACGGTGTCCTCCTCTGCCGCTTATGGCGGGAACACGGGAACGCGTAAACATACATCCGCGAACCCGCCACCCGCACCAGAACACGTTGCACGCCGTGACCACCCCAGGGACCAAACCGGCACATGGGTGCCAGACGACCCCGTGTGTGGCACCCTTGGTCTCCCTGTGACGGGTCAGGACAGTGGCCCCGCCACCTACCACTTTTCGGCCGCAGAGGATAGGGAGAACGGCCAACGCTATACCGACACTCCTCCTCCCCTGCGGCCCACCGCGTCCGCCATCAGACGGTGGCGACCCCGTGCAGACCGCGGCGGATAGGGAAAGCGGCGCACCGCAATACCGGCACTCCTCTCCCGCCGCAGCCTCCAACCCTCAGCCGCGATGCCTCTACCATACCACATCGCGGCCCGCCTCAGTTGCGGTGGCGCCCATACGGCACCGCAACCTACTTATTGGCCGCTACGTCGTCGGCTTGTCGGCAAAAGCCCTGACAAGCGGCCCCTCCTCGGGTTCCTTTCGCTTCACCGTGGTTGTCCAAGCCACGAAGTTCTAACCTAACCTATCCTATGGATATCTTTGCTAATATTAAACTAATTTAATTGAAATGTGTATATGAAAACATTTATTTAACTACTTGTACCATGGTACTATTATTCTTATATGTTAAACATGTTATATGAAAATAAAGTTACGCAAAATTAATGTATATAATACTGATTATTATGAATAAAAATAAATCTAAACAAAAAAGATATGACTTTGAATAATAGTGTAAAAGATGGTTATGTTGAGAAAATATAGGAAAACAAATAAAAGTATAATAAATGTTTATTGCTACTGACATTATGAAGTTGAATGCTTCGCAATTATGAACATTAGAGACAGAGTAGTTAGGCATTGTGATTGTTAGGATGAAAAATGTTAGGAAGAACATTTTCGGATTTCCAATTAACGGAGTTGAAAATTTAGGTGAACTTTGGCGCACCCCTCGTGGCTTAATAATAACAGCTGCACAGGTCGATCTTCAAGGTTAAGCAACGCTAGCTAAGGTCATTTCGTGGTTCCATCGTGTACATAGCTTCCTTCGTGCCTTGGAAAGCTAGTTAAACCGTTGGTCCCGGCTGTCATTTGAAGATCTGTCATTTGTGGCTACACCACAGTTTTTGCATCTCATGATGAATCAATACGCAATTGAAACTTAAGACCATACTAGTTGGCTCTGTATTAATACATAATACCCGGCGTAAGGAATTTCGTTCAAAGTGAGTTCCCACGAAACCTCCAACATGTTTTTTTTATTTGGTTCTAATCGAATCAAGTGTAATATAGAATAATCGATTGTAACTTTTTAGTGTCAGCACTATATAAGTGCCGTTTCTTTCCAGATTTTGCCAATAACTTCTAGAAATCAGATAAATGCAATTAAAGAAATCAACAATTAAGGTTCTATCTCTAAGGTTTTGAGATGTATAGCGAAATGTACAAAAATAAATAATAACGAATACTGTTCGTTTCGATTTACGCAAATGTCTTTAAAAGTATGTTTTTTGACTACAATTTTTCGTAGAACGGAATCTTATGATCTTCTTGTCAAACAAAAACATGAAAATACTTTTTATTATTTGATTAATTCACGAAAGTTCTAGAAGAATAATAAAACTGTATTAATTCATTAATGCATATTTGAGATGTATTGCGATAGGTACAAAAATATATAATAATGAATAGTGTTCGATTCGACTTACGCAAATGTCTTTAAAAGTAGGTTTATTGACTACAATATTTCGTAGGACGGAATCTTATGTTCTTCGTTTTTACTCTTTGGGTACGGAACCCTAAAAATCAACCTTATAGCAAAACGAGCTAATAGCCAAACGATACTACAGCAAAATCCTCTTTTAGTAGATCATCCTATGAGCAAAAGGCCAACTTACTTTAGGCATAGCAAGCACTGCGTTTTTTATTTGAGCGAATTTTTTTTTCCGCCCATTCTGTGACCTATGGAAATGTATGAAGCAGCACGCACTGCGGAATAAATATCGCGCTCAAATAGTACTAAAAATTCGCGCGGAAACAAATTCACGCGAATAAAAATCGCAGTGTGTGTTAAGCCTTTCATTTGCAAATGTTATGTGTGTAAATGCATAAGTCAAGCATCCAATCAGACTTTACGTGTTTCTTAAAATAATTTATTACCTATTTTACTGCTCTGGCAACCATTAGCACTTCGCTAATAGTTAAAGCTTACCTAGATTTTAACTATTGATGTAGGATTCTAATTACGTATGCTACTGTTTCCTGGATCCGCAGAACCGAATTGCTACTTGTTTATTTATAACTAGCTGCCCACCCCGGCTTTGCACGGGTGTACTAATGAATAAAATTAAAAAAGTAAAATAAAATAATAATAATTATATTTTATTTCATACTAGCTGTTGCCCGTGGCTTCGCTCCCGTGGACCACCACACAGGGCCCGTTTTCGGGGTTAAAAAAATAGCCTATGTCACTCAGGAATAATGTAGCTTTCTATTGGTGAATTATTTTTTTAAATCGGTCCAGTAGTTTCGGAGCCTATTCGGTACAAAGAAACAAACAAACAAAAAATGATTTCCTCTTTATAATATTAGTATAGACAAACCCTAAATTGTGTATTTTATTTCATACAAACCTTAAATTGTCCTGAAAATTACAATCACAGCAATCAAAGGGAACTAGCCAAATAAGTGCAGCCGTTCTGAGGTGATGCGCTTACATTCTCGTACATTCGGCAATTGATTTAAATATAGATTTTGTATTGTTGATAATCTATCTAATACCTTTAAACGAACAATTCTTGTATATATGTATATATATTATCTGAATCTCGGAAACGGCTCCAACGATTTTCATGCAATTTTGTAAATTTCGGTAGCGATAAATCGATCTAGCCAGGTTTCATTTTTAGAAAACGACGTTTTCTCTTTTCTCACCCGAGCAGAGCTTGGTCGCCCAGGTACTCATATATACAGGCACATTTTCATGTGTGTTAGATTTGCAAAGATATTTTTTTACACTAATATTATATGCGAAAGTTTGTGTGTGTGTGTGTTTGTATGTTTGTTACTTTTTCACGCAAAAACTACTGAACGGATTTGGATGAAATTTGACACAGAGATAGATTATAGTCTGGAATAGCACACAGGATACTACTTTTATCCCGGGAATATGTTCCCTTGGGATAATTTTCGACATTCTCGTGGGCGAAGCCGCTGGCAGAACCTGGTTGGAATCGTAAATTGGTGCCTGAGTACACTATACCTACATATATATGTCCTTGAGTTACAATGTTTCGACAATAGTTCATATCAATCAAACAATCAATCAAGTCAGTTCGTCACAGCAGACGTTCATAGAACTCTCCTAAACTGAGTCACCAAGGTCAGGAGCCACAAACAATAAAAATCATTGTAGGAAAGATCTTAATAATAGATTTACAATAGATAACGTTAACGTGCTATGACTTACAAATTTTCTTTTGACTAGGTTTATATTTTTAATAGCTTATCTCAGGAACAAACAATATAGTTATTGCGATATAGCATGGCAAACGTCGTGATTGACGCACCTTTTTTAGGGTTCCGTACCCAAAGGGTTAAACCCTATTACTAAGACTCCGCGGTCCGTCTGTTTGTCTGTCTGTCACCAGGCTGTATCTCATGAACCGTGGTAGCTAGACAGATGAAATTTTCACAGATGATGTATTTCTGTTGCCACTATAATAACAAATACTAAAACCAGAATAAAATAATATTTAAGTGGGTAATCCCATACAACAAACTTGTTTTTTTTTGACGTTTTTTGCGACCATCTGAAAGCTCAGAAGCCCACGCAAACTAAAACATGCAAAGGTAATTGGACAGTAAGGAAAGGGCTTAAACTAAACTGTTAATTTTACGCACGATGCGATACTTTTGCCAGCTTTTCATGATAGGTAGGTCCTTCCTGGAAAAATTCTCGTGCCTCAATGAAATGAATTAATATATATAAGTATAAAAGTTCTGACTCACTGATACACTAACTCTTCAAACCCCAGGCTAAAATAAAGATTACCTAGAAAGCTGTTAGCTTAGACATTCTCTTTAGGATGTACGAGGAGGGATCAAAAAGTAGTGAGAATGAGATAGAATATAATGCAGCACTTTTCCAAGGCTTCAATCTCTTTCACAAAAAAAGTTTTGTCTTGGTCCTGCAAAAAGCTCTCCACGGCATCCATCACCTCGCTATCGTCTTCGTACCTGTTTCCCCTTAAGTATTTTTTCAATTTGGGGAACAGATAAAAATCTCTAGCCGCCAGATCTGGTGAATAAGGGGGGTGGTCAACCAATTCGAAGCCAGCTTGCTGAATGGCACCTATCGCAACTGCCGACTTGTGCGCGGGTGCGTTGTCGTGATGAAACAGCACGCCCCTTCGAAGTTTCCCTCTCTCTTTGATGGCATTCCTCAACTTGGGAATTAAAGCTGCATAATATTGGCCTGTAATAGTGGTTCCACGCTCCAGGTAATCAATCAACAATATCCCTTCTAAGTCCCAAAATATTGAGGCCATAACCTTGCCAGCCGATGCCACGACACGAAACTTCTTCGGGGTCGGTGATGATGGCCGTTTCCATTGCGAAGATTGCTGTTTTGTCTCGGGATCAAAATGATAGACCCATGTTACGAAACGAGACAAAAAGTTTTCAGAATCTTCTTGAAACTTGTCCAACAATATCTTCGAAATGTCAAGTCGATTTTGTTTCTGACTGTCGGTTAACATTCTCGGCACCCATCTTGCGGAGACTTTTCCGATTTAGTTTCATATGAAATGCCCATTTCTTGAATTAAGTATTGGATGGTAACTCTTCTATCGCTCAGTACAATTTTCTCGACTTTCGCAACATTTTCTTGGGTGACTGACGTTGATGGACGGCCGCAACGATGTTCGTCTTCCGTGCTCGTTCTCCCTACTCGAAATTGAGAAGCCCACCTTGCGACAGTGGAATACGGCGGAGCAGACTCTCCTTATGTTGCCTCCAAATCGCAATGAATCTCTTGCGTCGTTAACTTTTTTAATCAGAGGTATTTAATAACGGCTATAAAGATCTATAAAATGGGTCTTTGCGAGTCCCTCAGAGAAAAATTTAAAGAGATCGATATACTGACCCTACCTTCACTTTTTATTTTGGAATGTATTTTGTATGACCGGAAAAATCGAGGGCTTTTCAAAACTAGAAGTGATTTCCATAATTTAAATACACGCAGTAAGCACGAAATTGTAATACCCAAATTCAGATTAACGAAAACTAGCAAGTCTTTTCTTCTAAACAGTATACGCTTTTATAACAAGTTGCCTAAGTCAGTTATAGAACTGACCGATGGAAAGTTCAAAAACTACATCAAATGTGTCCTTATTATAAAATCAATTAAAATAAATAAAAAATTTGGCTTTAGCTCCTTCTGCGCATATATGCGGCTTCCCTGGTAACCCATAAACGGCACGAATATATGGATGTCTCTAACTATTCTCAATGTCATTTTTTCTCTCTTTTAATTAGACTTTTTACAATATTTTTCAATCATCTTTATAGCCATTTGCTAAGAATAGTTACAGCACTGATAACAGTATTTGTGCCACATGTTAAATTTAGTGTTGTGTTTTTTATTATTTTTTAATTTGTTTTTTTTTACACTTGTAAAAATTCTTCTCATTCTTTTACCGATTGTGAATGTGTGAACATTGTAGGCTTTCTAGATTTCTAGATGATTGTTAACATTTGTTTACTTTTTATTTCGTTTAACATTATCTTTTTTGTTTTTTTAATTTCGTACGACTTATTGTCGGGCCTACATTGTCGGGCCCCATATCCAAGTACAAATGCTGTAACATGGAAATATTGTAAACACAAATTTTTTAAAAGAGTAACCATGGAGTTTCTTGCCGGTTCTTCTCCATAGGAAACGACTAACCCGAACCGTGCACCTTTTGTCGACGTTTTTTAAGTGCCCATGTAGGCCAATGTAAAATAAAAAAAACTTGATTTTGATTTTGGCTCGCACTTAGTTTTTCTCCATTTTCGAGAACACGTTCCGACACGAAGCAAACAAATGACTAAAAAAAACAAAAGAGAATCGAAGATTTTTTCTTTATTAATATTACAAATATTTTTCTTACCAAGGAGTATGTCGTTCTCACTAATTTTTGATCCCTCCTAGTATATAATAAAAAGGAAAGGAAATTTCAAAAATTTTAACATTTTTGTTTGTGGTCATATTTATAGATATAATACCTATTTCAGCATTTACTAAAATTTAATAATAATAAGGAAGTGGATTTTTTTCATTGATCTTTGTCAACCAATCACACCTCAACGGTAGAACGGATTTGGATGTAACATACCATATGGCCACCCTTATGCCATGTTTCATCCAAATCTGATCATAGATATAGTCTACACTATGGCCTGAATTAAGTCATAGGATATATTGGGTTAATAAAATACTACAAACGCGGGCGGAGCTGCGGACAGAAGTTAGTATTATTTAAAAAAAGCTGGTACGAGAAAACTGTTTTGTGTTCTTTGGAACTACGTGAAAGCCGGTATTGACTCGGCAAAGTAGATTAGGAGATAAAGAGCAAAAAAAAAATATGGCAATTTTTTTTTTGTCTTCGCCATAACTAAAACACCAGAAGAGTAACGCGTGATACGTGCTTATTTCCTAGAAAGATGTTCGAAATTCTTATAGTAATCTAGAATTATATCGATTTTTGTATCCGAATATCATTTAGACGATACATACGGTGACATATTAGATACGGTGCAACTGTTGTTTGAACGTATTACCGGCCGCAAATTAGTAGGTATGTGTGTGAATAGCTTACCAGCTTTCTAGTAAAGCGGTCATGCAGCAGAATGGCAAGCGTCCACCCATGAACATCTGTGGCATCACAGGCGGGGTTCACTGATGTGTATGTGTGATGTGAACCACCTCTGTATTATACACATCAGCGAATTCAGGTCCCAGATCCGTTCTTTAGTAGAATCTATGAAAATAGAAAATGGTTACATATTTTTCAAGAAAACGGTTTTTGCCCAGATATGAGACCTAGCTAGATCGATTTTTCACCCCCGAAAACCTGGATTTAATCAAAATTTAATCGAAATTCGTAGAACCGTTTTCGTGAACGTGATTATATATACAAATATTGCTCGTTTCTATTAAACGGGCAATATTTGTATATAAATATAGGATAGTCTTTGTAATTAAGAACACGATTTTATCGTGGATAAGTAGTTCTTTTTCTCCCGTGAGCTAATCCACAAGATCAAAAGAAAGTAAAGTAATTGTGACCCTCACAGGAAACACGAGATACGCAAAAACAAAAAAAAATACAATAATAAAAAATAAAAACCCCGTGCGAGACCAAAAAGGCTCCTATATCAGAATGTGCAGCAATATTTAAAAGAAAATAACGCTGCGCTGGTATTCTGATAAGGCCCACTTTTGAACCACTGTTGTGATCAGTGCATTTTTTTTATAAATATTCCATCAGCGATAGTGTATCCTTATTTGTTTATTGCAATTACTCTCTGCACTCATAGTTTGCCCCAATATATTATATTATATTATTAGTGAAAGAATTTTCGTATTTGGATCAAAGAGCATAGTGCGAGATTTTATTCCTACTCTAATACAAAAAGTGGTTTTTCATATCACCAGACTCCGCTCATCCAGTATCTATACGAATACTAGCTGACCCGGCAAACTTTGTTTTGCCATAAAAACACCAAACATTCATCTACCATACTCTACCTACCCTACCCTACCTACACTACCCTGCCTACCTACCCTACCTAACCTACCTTACCTACCCTACCCTACCTACCCTAACCTACCCTTTCTTTTTTTTTTTTTTTTTGTTTCGCTGGGAAAATTGCATTACGCATCATCCTCCCTCCGGGGGAAGGGAGGGGTATGTGGGACTCCCCGGTCTGCTTCCGGTATACCCACTAAAAAACCCAACGGCACTCCCGCATCGTCTTAGTGGAGGAGGACTGGGAAACCGGCAGAGCCTTTACCTCCAGTCCCCCGCCGACGACTGCCCGCTGTCTCACAGCGGGCCCCTCATGCCCCTCTCAACGGAGGGGCCCGGGAATGACCGCGAGTTCTCGGCCATTCCCTCCCGCGGGTGGTGATGTGCAATGCTGGCGAAGGGGCCTCCGCACCTGTCGCCCGCGTATCACCACCTTCGCCTCCTTTTGCGATTTACCACCCTCGCAAAAGGAGGCGACCGCTGCCCAGACCCGTCGCCTTCCAGCATGGCGCTACCCACGCCAGGAAGCGAGGGGTCCAGGCCCTCCGACGCGCCGCAGTCATGGCACGCCGGAGCTCCCCCTGTGACGGGTCGGGTCTGTGGCCCCGTCACCTACCACCTTTCGGCCGCAGAGGACAGGGACAGCGGCAACGATACACACCCTAACCTACCCTACCCTACCCCTACCTACCCTACCTTACCTACCCTACGCTACATAAAAAAAAACTTCACATAAACCATCTACTAAATAGTCCGAACAAAACCTAAACATTTGGTTTGGATAAGTGAGCCCGTTCTTGAGTTATAAAATTACAACGAAAAGTGGCATTGATTTTTTTATATATAGATTGACGTTTATGTAAACGCGTTCGAGAATGAGAAAAACTAACACTAACCCCACAGTACTTTCAAAGAAAAACTTTTACAAATAACATGGACATTTTGTCCCAAAAATTCTATTGTAATGTCATATCTCAAAAGCGAACATTATTTTGGAAACCAGATTCTAAAGGTCACGCAAGAGCCGGAAGGCTTTTGTAAAGTGGGCCTCTTCCTGTCAGAAATAGATAAGGGACTAAGATTAACTTGCTTTATTTATAGCAAAAATTAGTCATGTGCCACTTTGAAATAAGCCGAAGTTATAGAGGTCCGAATTTTCAGATAGGGAAGTCTAAATTATTACAGGCCTAGTTTTGAAATTCTTCTAAGTACTTAAATAATTACTTATAACACCTAAATAAGAAGACATAGTTTCTAGGATTTTGCACCTAGTAACTGGCTCATCCCGACTCCATAACCTAAATAATGCCTACTTAATATTCGTGTTGCCTTAGAAGGGAATGAAAAAATCTATAAAATAAATTTTAGTTCAAATTTTGAGAAATAAATGTTCAAATATGGCTGAGAATCAGCACTTTTTGAACGTCAATATAAACAAAGGGAGTAAATGCCCGACCATCACTACCACACCACGTTTACGCCACGTTTGAAACGTTTTTTACCCGACTTCAAAAAAAGGAGGGTGTTCTCAATTCGTCGGAATCTTTTTCTTTTTTTTTATGTATGTACCCCGATTACTCAAAGACGCCTGGACCGATTTCAAAAAATATCCTTTTGTTTAAAGGGTATGTACTTCCTAGTTGGTCCCATAGTCATCAAGTCAGGATCTGATGATGGGATCCTAGAGAAATCGAGAGACCTCCTCAAATATTATAGGAATTCATATAGCGATTTTGGTATTTTCATCAGCAATGCAATCATTTGCACTCAGAAAGTATCATTTGGTTAAGTGGAACTGATGAAGGAGACCACAGATGGTCACTGGAACTCCTAAATGCTAAGTATGTCACTGGTATAAGATATTAAAGTGAATAGTTACCAGACTATGATGAAGCAAATACTTATAAATAAATGGTACTGATGAAAATGGAACCATCGAACTGATATGATGATGAAGCCGAAAGCCTACCTTTCGGCTTCATCATCATATCACTGGAACTCTGAAATAAAACAATGTATCCTAGTCGTGTTTGGGCTTATTGGTATCGTCATGAAATGTTCTTTGGCTATAATTGATTATTATGTTAATTGGAGGTCCTACCAAAACTAAACAGAAAAAAATAAAAACTTTTTAACAAAAATTCAAACCGACTTCCAGAGCAAAATTTACAAAGCAAAAAATAACTTTCTTTTCCGAAGTCGGTGTCGAAAAACGGAAAACAATGGGTACAAAAAACACCGACTTCGGAAAAGAACGTTATTTTTTGCTTTGTAGGTTTTTGTTCTGGAAGTCTGTTTGATTTTTTGTTAAAAAGTTTTTTTTTATAGCACGCTTTGTGCAATATTTACTTCAAAAAACTATAATTCGCATTTCGCAGAAATCCCGAAGCAATAAATCAAAGCAACGAAAAAGCCGGTCTAAAACTAAAAAAACTTTTGTAGACAATTTGCAAGATTATCTAACAAACAAATGAATCCACACAATAGAACCTGGATCGAAACCTTTTAAAAGTATTCCCAAACGTTTTAGCAACAGCTATGGAGTGGAATACCCTGCCGGAGTCTGTATTGCCTGATAGCTACAACCTAGGAGTCTTTAACACAAGAGTGAACAGGTTTATTCTAGGCAAGCGTGCTCCATCGTCGACCACATCATCGCTTACCATCAGATGAGAGAGACATCAAGCTTGAGCCTATCAATAATCAAGAAAAAAAAACTCGTCTCTGTCACAAGTACCTTCGAATTAGTGTCTTAGAAAAACTGCAAAATCATGCAGAGAAAATTACATTTATTGTACCGACTGCAAATAAAACAGAATAGGTTCAAAATTTGATCGGAATAAAAGAAGAAAAAGAAAATTTTTCAAAAAATCTGAAGCCTAAAACTCTGATATATCGTTTTTTTTTGACACGACTCAAAGCCATGGAGAAACTCATGTACCAAAACTCTGTTGACTTCTTCAAATTTTAATATAACATTTGTGATTTTTCTTGAACACTTCCGAACTTATTACTTATACACTGCATTTGTATAGACACTGAAAGTGAAAGGCACGAATTGCGATGCGACAATGCTACAACGACGGGAAAATATGTTTTAAATAAAATATAGATTGCAGTCGCATTGCCGTGGGCAACAACAAATTAAGCTGCAAACATCAACAGAATGCATAGTATGTCAATATCCGCCATTTTATCTGTAATCATTTGTTTTTGAATAGCTTAACACAGCATACCTAGCTATAGCTTTTAATTAAAAGGTATACTTGTATTGAAAATATGACTGTGCAATACTTAGCGCAGGTCACCTTCAAGTTAAGTGAAGAGTGATCTTCTTATGGAGGTTGGTAGCAGCTGGATGAAACTGGCCGAGGCACGAAAATTTTTGAACGTAAATTCTACTCATGATTATAGGAGTTAACTCCTATATTCATGAGTAGAATTATAATGATATATTAATAAAAAAACTCGCTGATAGCAGCTGTTTAAAAGTGGCCAAGTAGTAGTAGACTGCTGTATATTGATATCTTGATGCCTTAACCATCTTTACTAATCTATCTATATATATATATAAAAGAGAAAGTATGAATGTATGCTTCATAAAGACTCCGAAACGGCTGGACTGATTTTAATAAAATTTTCAGACAATATTGTGATTGATCCAGCGGATAATCCTGTAAACTTTAGTTGCGATCGGAGCATATTTTTTTAACTTTAAACGCGGGCGAAGCCGCGGGCAGTTTATTATAAACAGCTAAAAATGTTTATTTATGTTTATCAAAGGTCATCTCTGCAAATATTACTCGTATATTCAATTACAGAATTTATGAATGAGCTGTTCCGGTGAGAGAAAAAGGTGTGATACGTAAATAAAAATGCAAAAAAATGTTGGGTCATTAACAATATTCTGTGTTTGGAACTTCTGCGCGAAATTAATTCATTTTTACACAAAGTTACACAAACGGAACCTTTTTTCCGTACACAAAGTGTAAAAACGGGACCCTATTACTAAGACTCCGCGGTCCGTCAGCCTGTCTGACTGTCCGTCTGTCACCAGGCTGTATCTTATGAACCGTGATAGTTAGACGGTTGAAATTTTCACAGATGATGTATTTCTGGTGCCGATATAACAACAAATATTAAAAACAGAATAAAATAAATATTTAAGTGGGGCTCCCATACAACAATCGTGATATTTTTGCCGTTTTTAGTCATAATGGTACGGAACCCTTCGTGCGCGAGTCCGATTCGCTCTTGGCCGTTCTTTTTTTCTAGGTACTAAGCAGGATCAATCTTTGTTCCAGATTCTTCATTCCAATGTTCGCGTTACTGAACATCGGGCTTCCCATTTTCATGCCCTGGTACTTCTGGAACGAGACCCTGGTAAACAGCTTCGTCGTCAGTTTCGTGACGAGGTTCACCATCACGCTGAACATCGCTTTCTGCGTCAATAGCTTCGCTCATCTGTGGGGCAACAAGCCTTATGACAAGTAAGATATTTATTTAATTATTTTTTTAAGCTTGGGGATATAAGGTGGACTGAATTCCTGGTCAAATTAGGTAATACGCACTTTATCCGGTACCGTCCGTTTGGGAGCAAGGGAGGAGGCGCTACACTCAGCATTACATAAGTGCTATAGAAGAGAGAGAGTGAGATAGGGGTTTCATGTTACCCAGCTGCTGGGTTGTGGCGGTCAAAGGCAGTCACGCCATCGAAAATACTGGTAGGTATTTAGCTGCAGTCAGTTTCATTGGATGCCGACCCCAACTTAGTTGAGGAAAGATTACGCAGATTTATTTACTTAAGCTTGACATTACCAAGACAGCGGTGCCATCATAATTATTATGATGACCTTCTATAAAGATTTTTGCCACTGTAATCTCAAAACAGCGGAGATTAAAAAAAAGAAAATTTTCGTTTAAGGTTACACTAGTCGACCGCGATGGCACGAACTATTTTGTGCGCCGGGTTAAAATGCCTGCTATCTCATCCGACAACTCGTGCGAAAGAGATAGATGCTGTGATGAGCAGTAAGAAGCTAGTTCGCGTACGAATTAGCACTTTTGCAAGTTTGTAGCGAAATGGATGATGATTTAGGATGAAAATAATATAAAATTTTATAAACAGACATTTGGGAGTCTAGATATCATGAAAAAACGGCTAAATGTATATTATCAAAATAAAATTATTTGCATTGTTGAACTACTAATCTATCCCTGTATGGTGGCCGTTTTGCCATTTTTCTTCTTCTTATGGTGTTTATTTCCACCCAAAGATGAGTTAAAATTAGTGTTGAAATATGGAACTTTCGACGCTCATAACTTTAAAATAATGTTCTTTTTTACTTTTTTGGTTCCTTACAGGGCTAGTTAATGATGAGACAAATTGATATCATCTTTTATTTTGAACGTACATCGTCAAACAATGAGTAATCCCTAGACTACGTTTGTATGGAAGAATTATCGACTAGTGTAACCTTAAGCCGTTATTTTATGGCTTTTAATGACGTTACCGCGTTCTTAGAAACCCAAACGCTTGGTTCCACTTAGATAAGTGTTTCTGAATTTGAAAAACATTTTCAAACAGGCACTTAAAAATATACCAAAATTTGCCCTGTTTTAGGGGATTTATAAATAAGTAACATGACGATAAACGAAGTTTCAACTTGATTGCGTTTGGAATTAAAAAAAAAATATAAAAAAAAAATTGCCAAAGGTTACGTATAAATGATAAACCTTGGGTCTATGAAGTCTTAATGAGTAATGGGCAAAGGCCTAATGACTTAGGGTCGGATAATCTTGATCTTTCTTACACTTCATTGGGTACTGAATAATCTTGTGGCGTGAGAAACATTAAGCTTAGTAGTAGACATGCTTTTAGTTAGTTATCTTTTAGAATATTAACCAAACATACTATCATTTGTAAGGACCTAGTGGCCAAATAATAACAGCCACACGCGTCGATTTTGGTGGTGAAGTAACGCAGGCTGAGCTCGTTATAGCTATCGGGAAACACAGGCTCCGGCAGCGAATTCCACTCCTTAGTTGTGCGCATAATGAAAGTATTTTCAAAACGTTTAGTGCGGGAGTCCTCCTTGTACCGATGGCGCATCGCCGTATGTCTTGAAGTCCGAGGATGAAACGGGCTAGGTGGAATTAGATCATTCAATGGTGAGTAAAGCTTTGACTCGACCAGTGCCTTATTGCCGATGAGCCTCTTGGCCCGTTTTTCGATCGACTCTAGTGCATCAAACTGGTATTCTGCAGATCCGTCCCAGAGATGTAAACAGTACTCCATGCGAGATCGTATTGATCGAGATATTGTGTTACGCAGTTACTGGGTTGTGATGGTCTAATAAGAAGTTGCTCCATATAAAATACTGGTGCTAAGCTGAATCCGGTTAGACTGGAAGCCGCTCCCAACATAATTAGAAAAAACAGGGCAAGCTAAATAAGACCGTTGAAACAGGCTAGGCAGACAAAAACATATAGCAAACAATCTCTACGAAAGTGACAAACAGGAAATACACATTTCAATTAGGTTTCATCAGAGTATATGCTATGAACCAAGTGATTAATACGGCATTATGCATAATGCCCGGGTAAATTGCAAATTGGCATTGGTAAATTCCCAATATGAGTAGGCAATATAATAAAAAACTATTTAAACGTTTAAATTGACCGAATAACGCCCATTACTTATCGGGCCGGGTAATCAAAAGATGTGTTCTTATTAATTATTTTAATGTTGACATTGGTTTTAATATAATGTTACAAGATAGGGTAACGCCATCTAGTGACGAGTAGAAGAATTAAGTAGTTACTAGTGGCGCCATCTAGTATCGAATAGCGGAACTAGTCTTCTCGTGTCGAATGGAAGTTTCTAGTCGCTTCGGGAATAGTGAGTTCGAAAGTCGATTGTTCTGGAAGTTTCTCGAATTATCTAGAACAGTGTGGAACGTTCTAGAAACATCTTCGGTGCTATATAAAGAGCGGCCGGGTTCGTCGTGGGTCAGTTTCGATTCGGAAGCGACACAGAGCGATCAGAAAAGGAAAATAGTGCGAAGTAATAGAATTGTTTAAGAAGTGTTTTTGTAATAAAGTGTGATTAATTGAAGTCTGCTGTTTAAATAATTTATCCCTGAGCCCCAGCTCGTAACAAATTGGTGTCAGAAGTGCGGGATAAATTATGCCGGTTCTACCAAAGGAAGAAACGGAAGGGATGCGCACCAGGAGTCAGCGCCGGCAAGATGTAGACCAGAGGCGCTTTGGAGACGCTCCCTCACCGTCATCAGGTGGACATCGAGACTCCACGGCTGCAGCGGAACCAGCTCAATCGTCGGCGTCGCCTGACCTAGCCACCCTTATGGCATTCATGCAGGAGCAAGCTCGCCACTTGGAGGCTCGCCGTCAGGAGGAGCAAGCTCGCCACTTGGAGGAGCAGATGCAGCGTGACAAGGAGGAGCAGGCTCGCCGTCAGGAGGAGCAAGCTCGCCGCTTGGAGGAGCAGATGCAGCGCGACAAGGAGGAGCAGGCTCGGCGTCAGGAGGAGCAGGCGCGGCGCTTGGAGGAGCAGCTGCAGCGCGACAAGGAGGAGCAGGCTCGCCGTCATGAGGAGCAGGCGCGGCGCTTGGAGGAGCAGCTGCAGCGCGACAAGGAGGAGCAGGCTCGCCGTCAGGAGGAGCAGCTCTTGGTGATAAAGGACCTCCGCGGAGCCATCGGGAAGGAGATGAAAGAGGTGAAAGACCAGGTCCAGCAACATGAGACTCGCATTGTCGAGATGGAAAAGACAATACGTGGGTTCAAGTCTGGAGACGGGACCGTGGCAGCTGCGGTAGTGGCACCTTCGCCTCGTGGTTTTAAAGTGCCACCATTCGATGGCTCTTCGTCATGGTCCGCCTACAAGATTCAGTTTGAGGCCGTGATGAAATCGAATGGGTGGACCAACGAACAGGCATTAACTGCTCTAACTTTGGGCCTCCGCGACCAGGCCTTGTCTGTATTAGAAGCGCTTGGACACGACGTCACCTTTGAGAAGCTTCTAGAAGCTTTAGAAGCTAGATACGGCGACGCACACCTGGAACATGTGTTTCGGGCCCAGCTGAAAGACCGATCGCAACGGAGTGGTGAAACTCTTCAGCAGTGGGCTCTTGATGTGGAAAAGCTGGTCCGAAAGGCCTACCAGTCATCACCGGTGCTGATCGACGGGAACCTCGTACAGGCGTTCACGGATGGGATCCGTGACTTGGAGGTTAGAGCTGCCGTAAGGCTAGGGCATTTCAAGAACCTTAAGGACGCCCTAGCCCACGCTTTGGAGGTGGAGGCAGTACGGCGGGACGAACGAAGTCACCGAATCAGGGAGATTGCAACTTCACCCTGGTGCTATGGCTGTGGAGAAAGAGGCCACATCCGATTGAGCTGCCTGAAGCGAAGGCAACCCCACGGTAATAAGCAGCCGCCAGTTAAAGGTTCACCAGACGTCCCTGCTGGGCAACAGCAGCAGGGAAACGAATAGACGCCAGGACTAAGGGGCGGGTGCTGGCTGGTGATGGAAGAGCCCCAAGGATCTCGATCTCACAATCCTGTGACGGGAACAGCCTGATCATCGAGGGCGAAATTAACAGAACACCTTGCAAGCTGACATTGGATACTGGAGCTTCTCGGACAGTTGTCAGTTTCCAATTAGCAAGACGGTTTCTTGGGGACTTCTTCGGGAGCCATGAAGGTGTACATCTGAGAACAGCCACCGGTCAGCACATATCCGTCCGAGGTGAGAAGGAGGTTGACATGAAGTTAGGGAACAAAGTTTATCGCCACAATGTTATCGTGGCCGACATAGTGGACGACTGCATTCTGGGTTTGGACTTCATGCGGAAACATCAGTGTGAGATTGACGTTCATCAAGGAGTGTTGAAGTGTGGCTCAGAGGAAGTCTTCATGGAAGGTGCATCATCGGGAAAGGTGTACTGCGTCGAGAAAGTTATTCTTCGCCCAAGGTCAGAAACAATCGTACCAGTTTGTCTACCAGGAAATTCTGGTCGGGAAAACCGATGTGTACTTATAGAAGGATTAGATAACGATGCTTCATGGAAGATTGCACGCACCTTGGTAAGGGGAACTAGAGTTTCATCAGTACGTGCACTCAACACAAGTGATCAGGACCTAGTGCTCAAGAAAGGCACAATGTTAGGCACTTGTGAAGGAGTGGTTTGGATGCGTAGATGCCACGAAAACCCTACCAACGCCAAAGTTCAAAGTGCAAGATACGACGTGACTTCGCTTTTGAAGGACTCCCAGAATAACTTATCGGAAGAAGAAAAGAACAAGGCTAAGAAGATGTTGAACAAGTTCGCCGACATTTTCTCGACAAATGATGCTGACATAGGGAAGACTGCGTTAGTTCAACACAGAATAAATACAGGAAATGAGGTACCAATCCGCCAGCGACCAAGACGTGTGCCAGTGGCACGGGAACGTGAAGTTGACGCCATGATCAAGGGTATGGTGAAAGATGGCGTGATTGAACCTTCATCCAGTCCATGGTGTTCACCGGTAGTGTTGGTAAAGAAGAAGGACGGCAGCATGCGCTTCTGTGTTGACTATCGCCGACTAAACGACATCACTAAAAAGGACAGTTATCCGTTGCCAAGGATCGACGACACGCTGGATACGCTTACGGGAATGAAGTGGTTTTCTACCTTAGATCTGAAGAGTGGCTACTGGCAGGTCGAGATAGACCCTCGAGATAAAGAAAAGACAGCATTCTCTACAGGAAAAGGATTGTGGCAATTCAACGTCATGCCATTTGGTTTGTGTAATGCTCCTGCCACTTTTGAGAGATTAATGGAGCGGGTGCTTACTGGACTGATTGGAGATGCCTGCCTTGTCTACTTGGATGACATTATCATCGTGGGTAGGAACTTTGAAGATCACCTCCGCAATCTGGAGCAAGTGCTGTCGAAGATACGAGGAGCGAATCTAAAACTAAGCCCAAAGAAGTGCGCGTTGTTCAGGCGGCAAGTGAACTTTTTAGGACACGTGGTTTCCGAAAAAGGTATTCAAACGGACCCGGATAAGCTCGTTGCCGTCAAGGATTGGCCAGTTCCAGAGAACAAAACGCAAGTCAGGGCATTTCTCGGTTTGTGCTCCTACTATCGACGGTTTGTGAAGAAATTTGCTGACATTGCCCGACCTCTTCATAAACTAACTGAAGACAAGATACAGTTCTGCTGGAATGAGAGCTGTGACGTCGCATTTCAGAAGCTGAAAGAACATCTGTGCAATGCTCCCATCCTAGGCTACCCTGACCATGAAAATGAATTCATAGTTGACACAGATGCCAGCAATACTGGAATCGGCGGGGTGTTGTCACAACGAAAAGGAGATCAGGAGGTTGTAATTGCGTACTTCAGCAAAGCCTTATCAAAACCTGAAAGGAACTACTGTGTCACTCGAAGGGAGCTTCTAGCTGTAGTAAAAACATTGCAGCATTTCAATAAATATTTGTTGGGGCGGAAATTTCTCCTGCGAACGGACCACGCTGCGCTGAAATGGCTACTGCAATTTAAGAACCCAGAAGGACAGGTAGCAAGATGGATTGAATTACTGCAAGAGTTTGATTTCGTAATTCAACATCGTAGCGGAACGTCGCACGGTAATGCTGATGCCCTCTCGCGAAGACCATGTCCAGGCCAATGTAAACATTGTGCGAGACAAGAAGCTAAGCAGGTAACACTAGTGCGGGTTTTGAGGACGGATCTTAGCGAAGAGTGGAAGGAAACCTTGCAGAGTGCTCAACAGGAAGACAGAGACATAAAACCGATCCTTGAATGGAAGAAATCAGGTGCTCCTAGGCCTCACTGGAGTGATGTCGCAGCAACCAGTTCCATCACCAAGAGTTATTGGGCACAGTGGGAAAGCTTGGTTATCCAGGATGGAGTTCTGTGCCGGAAATGGGAGAATGCTCGCGGTGACCAGTGTCATCTACAAATGGTCGTACCTAAAGTTAAGGTGCCGGAGGTCTTACAGCTCTATCACAATGAAAGTTCAGGTGGTCACATGGGAGTTAAGAGGACTTTAATCAAGATCCGAGAACGATTTTACTGGATCCATTGTCGAGAGGACGTTGAGGAATGGTGCCGCAAATGCACAAATTGTGCGGCTGTGAAAGGACCACAAAGTCGAAGCAGAGGGGCACTAAAGGTTTACAATGTTGGTGCACCGTGGGAACGTATAGCATTAGATATTGCGGGACCATTTCCGGAAAGCCAAAGCGGGAACAAGTACTTCTTGGTCGTCATGGACTACTTCACAAAATGGCCGGAAGTGTTTGCAATCCCTAATCAAGAAGCCGTTACGGTGGCTGATAAGTTAGTTCACGAAGTGTTTTGTCGTTTTGGGGTACCCTTGGAAATCCACAGTGATCAAGGCCGGAACTTCGAGTCAGAAGTGTTCAAGGAGACGTGTCGTGTGATGGGTGCTCACAAAACCAGAACTACTGCTTATCATCCACAATCAGACGGGATGGTTGAACGATTCAACCAGTCACTAGAGAGATATCTTGCAAAGGTTGTGGAAAACAGACAGAAGGATTGGGACAAACACATTCAACCATATCTCATGGCATATCGCAGTGCTGTTCATGAAACCACAACAGTAACACCAGCTTTTGCTAATTTTGGCAGAGAACTACGATTACCTGCAGATCTAATCACTGGCATCCCACCTGAGTCTCCACGCAGTATAACAGATTATGCAAACGAACTACGGAACAGGATGAATGATGTGTATGAGCACATCAGAGAGACAGGTCAACAGATGTCTGAGAGGATGAAGACTCGCTACGATCGGAAGGCGAACAATAAGGGCTTCGATGAAGGATCACTGGTATGGTTACATAACCCGATACGCAGCAAAGGAAAATCGCCAAAATTGCAAGCAAAATGGGATGGACCATATCGCGTAGTTACCCAGATTAATGACGTCACCTACCGAATTCAAAAGGGACCCCGAGGTGCATCAAAGGTCGTTCATGTGGATCGGTTGGCCCGTTATCATGGGTCTAACAATGCTCGGGACGAGCATGTCTAAGAGGGAGGCAATGTTACAAGATAGGGTAACGCCATCTAGTGACGAGTAGAAGAATTAAGTAGTTACTAGTGGCGCCATCTAGTATCGAATAGCGGAACTAGTCTTCTCGTGTCGAATGGAAGTTTCTAGTCGCTTCGGGAATAGTGAGTTCGAAAGTCGATTGTTCTGGAAGTTTCTCGAATTATCTAGAACAGTGTGGAACGTTCTAGAAACATCTTCGGTGCTATATAAAGAGCGGCCGGGTTCGTCGTGGGTCAGTTTCGATTCGGAAGCGACACAGAGCGATCAGAATAGGAAAATAGTGCGAAGTAATAGAATTGTTTAAGAAGTGTTTTTGTAATAAAGTGTGATTAATTGAAGTCTGCTGTTTAAATAATTTATCCCTGAGCCCCAGCTCGTAACAATAATATAGAATAGGTAAGTACGGTTGATATTTAAGCAACAAAGTCGATTTTCCCCTTTGCGCGGGGCTCCTATTTCTGTCTGCAGGGTCTAACTAAACTAAAGTGGAAACATGAAGGAAATGATGGGAGCTTTTCGAACCTAACCTCTCCGTGTCGGTATGCCCTAAGCGCCCTCGCTCGCACTTGGACAAAAGCGTTGACCATGATGTTCAAATTGCCCAACCACCACGTAGCAATATTCATAATGACCAAACAATGTGATAAATTAAGAAGTTTAAATCAGTATTCATTACATTACCCGATTTGACTTGACTAGATTCATAAAGCCCGGGCATTATACATAGTGCTCCGATTAATCAATTGGTCCATGACATATATATATGTATATCGTAATGATGTTATTTCCACCCATTTTATTACAGTTTACTATCCATAAATGCAGACAGTATAATATTGCCTCTTTACGAGCTACATCGTAAACTGCTTTTGTTTTCCGTATTCTTTCGAAGAATACAGGACAATATTATTGAGATGGTTGATAATAATGTTTATTATTTATGAATTCACACGTTCTTTCTATTAACTTTAATAAGGTACGTTTTATAGGTAG
Organism: Orthosia incerta; assembly: GCA_948252205.1. Lineage (NCBI taxonomy): Eukaryota > Metazoa > Arthropoda > Insecta > Lepidoptera > Noctuidae > Orthosia > Orthosia incerta. Next base: position 20,009,306 of record OX411753.1, on the reverse strand, counting down.
GTGTACCTTATATTGAGATTGCCTCGGTGCACTAATAGGTTATTGGAGTTGCACATCTGAAACTTTCGGTAACAGCAGTCTCGATTTGTTACTGGTTGATGGCAAAAGGCGCGACGCCTCCTATTAAAGGGTCATCATCATCATCATCATATCAGCCGAAAGACGTCCACTGCTGGACATAAGCCTCCCCCAAGCGTCACCACATTGACCGGTCTCGTGCGTCCCGCAACCAGCGGATCCCCGCAACCTTCACCAGGTCATCGGTCCAACTGGTGGGAGGCCTTCCAACGCAACGTCTTCCGGTTCACGGTCGCCACTCCAGGACCTTTCTGCCCCATCGGCCATCCGTTCTGCGAGCAATGTGCCCTGCCCACTGCCACTTAAGTTTGGCAATTCTTCGGGCTATGTCGGTAACCCTGGTTCTCTTGCGGATCTCTAAATTTCTGATTCCATCACGCAAGGACACTGCGAGCATAGCCCTCTCCGTTGCCCTTTTGGTAACTTTAAGCTTTCTGATGAGGCCCATTGTAAGCGATCACGTCTCAGAGCCATATGTCATCACTGGCAACACACACTGGTCATAGACTTTCGTCTTGAGACACTGTGGTAAGTTGGACGAGAAAATACCGCGCAACTTCCCGAACGCTGCCCAGCCGAGTCGGATTCGACGGTTGACCTCTTTCTCGAAGTTGGCCCTACCCAACTGGATCGTTTGTCCCAGGTAGACATAGTCGTCCACAACTTCGAGTGTAGAGTCTCCGACCTTGATAGGAGTGGGTGTAACATAGGCATTCAACATTACCTTGGTTTTGTCCATTATCATTCTAAGACCCACTCTTTCGGCAGCTCTACTGATGTCATCGAGCTTTGTACTGCTTATTAAAGGGTACTAAAACATGATAAATAATTAAAAAAGTTATAATCTTTTTTAAAACGAGCTTTAAATGAACTAAAAAGTACGAAATGTAATATAGCTTGTCAATACAAATCCAATGAGCCCAAATACGATGGTGCTATTTTGTCTGGTTGAGGAGTTACTATATGGCCTACTTTCGGCTCCATCATGAGACCAGCTCCATCACATCATCAGCCTATTAACGTTCACACTGCTGGGACACAGGCCTCCTCTTTGTGAGAGGGAATGGGCCGTAATCCACCACGCGGGCCCAGTGCGGGTTGGTGGATGTCACATGTCTTCGTATATTTGATTCTAGGACATGCCTGTTTCATCGCGATGTTTTCCTTCACCGTTTTGAGAGCAGTGGTGATGAAAAAATTTACACAAAGTTAAGCGCCTACCTGCGCTCGAACCCACGACCTGCAACTTGTAAGTCGCGGCCGATACCACTGGGCCACCACTGCTCTTGCTCCATCATACCATAGTATTTCAATGTACACCTAACAGCTTTGTACAATATTCTGACAAATAAATGCATTATATTATATTATATTATATTATATTATATTATATTATATTATATTATATTATATTATATTATATTATATTATATTATATTATATTATATTATATTATATTATATTATATTATATTATATTATATTATATTATATTATATTATATTCTATTCTTGTATCCAAAGTATCATAGCTACACCAACTTTCAGTTTAAGGGTATGTCAGGAAGTGCTTGAAAAACGGATTACTAGTTGTCGGACATACGTACAAAATCAAGATAAGATAAATCTTTAAAAAGGTAGATGTGAATAGGGGCATGGTGGTATGTGTATACCGTAATCTGTACGATGTAATTCATAACATCACGCCAGTTACAGTTACGCTATTCTTCTGCAAAGTGTGTGTTTCTAAGTATAGCAATAGTTCCTGTGTGGGTCGCGGATAAATTTAAAAAGAGTTACCGCGGCCCTGGCACAAGCAACTGAAGGAACACGGATGGGTTTTAGTCAGTACACAGTCTGACACGCCCTCCCGCTTCACCTAGAGCGGGAGAAGTCACCACCACAAAAAAAAAATATAGCAATACTTACCTATATTAAAACTTTCAAAAATCATCAAAAAATATTGTAAGGTCTCCGCCAGGTAATAAAAAAATTAAAGTCATTTATCCGACTTGCCTTATGTAACTTGAAAACATGATTCTTTGATTATTAAGATATTTTGATAATTTTGGTCTCAAAAATATGGGGGGGTGGTAGGTTTATCCATTTCACGCGTTTATGAGAAATTAACTTAATACTGAATGCCAAGTGAAAGAGTCACGGACGCCCCTTACCGCGATACGTTAACTTTGATCGTGTTAGCGACACCGCCTATACATTTATTTCGTATCTTTTTTAAATATCGGTATACATTGGTAGACCGGCGTAAATGACTTTTTTTTATTATCTGGCGGTGACAACAGTAAATGTAACACAAATAAAGTAGGCACACTACTTCCACTACTATTCCTTTAAGCGATCAATAGCTAAACGATATTAATACATAGGTACGAACACTTAGCTAAATGAATATCATCATAAAAAACACCTGTGTATAGGAAATAATGGATTCCGCTTAGAAACCGGGCATCTAATTGCCTATGTTGATGTAAAACCATTATGGAATTAATGGATTCTTGCCAATAATGACAAATGTGCGATTCGCACCTGACGCGCGGCGGAGCGATCAATTTACTATTAAATTAGGGGAATTGACAGACGATATTCAATTTTTTTTTTTTTCCTTATATAAAACCAAACTGCTGCTGATGGATACCCCAAGATTATAGTGCTAGTGTTTGTAGTGTTCTATGACTTCTAGAATATAGGGGTCCTAGAATCTAAATCATCTCCTTCACTTTTCTCAAACTCGACTCAGCATCCCTTCATCAAATTGACAGTTCCTTGTCAATGGTGTCTCATCCCATACAATGAAACCGTGCCGACGCGGCGACGTACTGTACTGATTATAGTGATATTTTTTTTATATATCGATCGCGTTCGGTTCCGTTCCACGGATATAGATGGTGATCTATCTTTCACCGTGGAACGGAACTGAACGCGATCGATTTACAAAAAATAATCGGTATAATCAGATGAAAAACGCTAGTTACGTCGCCACGGTTTCTTTGTACGGGATGATGCATTTAGTATTATATTATATGTGGCCTTGTTATAATTTGACATTAAGCGATGGTTTTTTTCTTTTATCAAACTGACTGAGTCGAGTGAAGTATGTGTAAATTTCGTAAGTTGTTGTAAAATGGTGACAATGAACTTAAGGGCTCGCATGAACCATGTTCGACTCAATGCAGCCCATTGCACGAACGCTCTGGAATGCTCGAGGCTGCGCGCGCACGCAGCTTTTCACGAGTTTTCAGACCGGGTTCAATAGTTTTAGCCCCACGCTGCACTTTTTGGTGCGGTTCATCGCGCTCAAACACGCTACGTCGAATGTGAATCATAATCGTGCTAAAAGATCGACCTGCACTTAGCTTTATTCGCCAACATCGAACAAAATATACCCTGCTAATATTACAAATGCGAAAATTTGTGAGAATGGTTAAATACATAGATGAATGTTTGTGCTCTTTCACGCAAACAAGGGATGTTGGTTTGTAGGTATGGATAGTTTTGATAATGCCGTCTCTACTCAAAAGTAGCCGCCGAGACCGTTCTCTGTTTATTTTATTTACAATCTCTAATGACTACAATTTATGTTAATACTTTGAAAGATTATTATAAGTTGCTTATTTTTGACCAAAGTGGCGGATTAGTGGAGGGAAACTTTCGGTTTCCTACCTCAGACTATGGATATGGAGAGCTCTGGAAAGTTTGTCTATTTGCTTTTTAATTTTCATGAGTTTAGTTTTGTCATGTTATAATTTGTGTTTTATATTTTATACACAATTATGTTTTACTCTTTTATAAATTTTTCTGGATGCGAGACGCACAGGGCCGAGTGATGTAGCGACACTTGGGGGATTATGTCCAGCAGTGGACGTTTTTCGGCTGAAATGATGATGATATTTTTATAAATACCTAATTGAGTTAATAATTAATTCTATACAAAGTAAACTCTAGTATCTACATAGAGATAGATAGCGAAACCTAAATCGAGTAACAATTTCTCAGTCAACTTAAGGAACGCTTAATTGTATAACTATTATTCTGTTTCTCCTTTCTACTATAGGCACACTAGAACGACTATCCCATCTCATTATGTAAAAGTACTCTCAAGCAAAATGTCAATCTCGTAAATGTGACAAAAGTTCTTTGCGGGTCTATTAGAATTCAATTGGTTAGAGCAAGTTGACCGTCTTACAAAGAGCTGATCCGACGGCGACGGTCCTTAGGAAAACCTTTGCAGGGAATTTGTAAGGACGCTTATGTCATGATAATGAATCTCAATTCGCGTCTTGTTTATCTACCTAAGTAAATAAAATCTGAACTAGAGCCAAAAGTATTTATTTTGTTAATTATGTTTTTAAAACGTAATCTTCGGATGTAGATACTGATCTGATTCCGAATTTGTGTTCACCGATTGAAAGCTAGGCTGTTACTGAATGCTTTACGCTACTTTTTATACCGGTAAAAATACCCTGTTCTGAAATAAGCCACGACAGAAAAGCCGCGAAAAAAAAAAACTATTCTGTATTAAGCCATCTTCTCTACGTTTATAAAATTGTTGCATTCTCCAGTTCCGTCTGCATTCTACATCTAGATAAGAAGAAGAAGGTGTTAATAAATTAACTCTAAGAATTTGAAAGAGTGGTCTAGTAGAATATTTTAAATGATCACGAAAATAAATTGAAAAAAACAACAACGGTTGGAACGCCAAAGTTAAGCATTTTTTTGTATTACGCGTAGATGCATGAATTTGCGCAATATACAACGCCCAGGCAGTCAGCCTTTCTGGCAGTCGGCAACCAGCAACACAGAGCGCAGTAGGTACTGGAATACGTGAGTAGTGTTCGTAGGTAGGTAATTAGGTTATTTTTATGAATTACACACTTGTACCATAATGTACTATAATACATAGTACATTATGGTACAAGTGTGTAATGTTGGTGATTACCACTGAGGCGCCATTGAGACCCGAGCCGTAAGGTGAGGGTCTTAAGAGAGCCGAGGCAGGTAATCATCAATACACACGTGTATCATACGACGTTTTTCAACACACTTGTGAAGAAAATAATACTAAAAAAACATTTTCAACAGTGGAAACGAGTTGTGATTTTTTTTTCGCAAAGGCGGCAAAAGAAAACAGTTTTCCTATTCGCGCGCATCTAACAATGGCGGTCGGCCATAGACTAAAAGAATGAGGTTTCTTTTTTTTTGGCTTCTCGCGGATAGTGTTTTAGCCACGTACAAAATGGGGAATTTCAAGTTTTCTTTATTACAGAGAAAACAAAAATTATATTTGAGTGAAAGTTTCATTTATTAAACACGTACAAGTTGAAATTATCTATTTAAATGCGAAGTTGCATGAAATGAGCAAGCAATAGGTACATTCATTTATTTGTACTATTGAGCACGACCTTTTTTGTATCAAAACTTTTTAAAAACAAAGCAACTCAACCAATAAAATAAAAAAACCCTATAACTCACTTGTGAATTTAAATTTAAATTAAATTGCAATGAAAAAGTCCCTGTTTGACTATAGGTGTCATTATGTGCCTAATTGCGGTGAAATTAGAGCCACTTTATGAGCAAGTGTGTTAAAAAATCTTTTACAATGCATGTCCTCGAAAAGAGCGTTTTCCAAGCAGCCAAACTTTGCTTAAAGTTTCACTTTTTTTACTAGTGCTTTTTACTTTCCTGTACTTTTTTAATTTTTAACTCCAACCTCAGCCCACCGCATAGAATTTTGATTATTTGAGAAAAGTTTAAAAAATTAGTTAAGTACTGATTAACATTCATTTAAAAGGTATAAAAAAAACTAATACTTCATTTAAGGGGTTTTTAATTACTCAAGATTTAGATTTTGATCAGTAAATTAATTTTAGATATTCATTAAATATGTTTGGCAGAATGAATATTTTGCTCGTGCCTTTTTGCGTTACGACGTGACAGCTATTTGCACACATCACATCATCAGCCTATTAATGTTCCCACTGCTGGGACACAGGCCTCCTCTCTGTGAGAGGGAATGGGCCGTAATCCACCACGCGGGCCCAGTGCGGATTGGTGGATGCCACATGTCTTCGAAATTTTGGTTCTAGGACATGCCGGTTTCCTCACGATGTTTTCCTTCACCGTTTTGAGAGCAGTGGTGATGAAATAATTTACACAAAGTAAAGCGCCTGCCTGGGCTCGAACCCACGACCTACAACTTGTAAGTCGCGGCTGATACCACTGGGCCACCACTGCTCTCAACACATATTTGCACATGCGCAGTAGATATGCCCGAGGAACTATGAACTATTAGTTAAACTGTGGATATGGTGAGCGCCCTTGAATGAGCGCCATTTTATTAATTTCTTGCGTGGTTCAGATTTTTTTTTTATTTCCTTGCACAATGCATCGTAAAATGTTGTATGATACACGTGCGTAAGATGATTTGAGACTCGTGTCGATTTATCCACTCATCGAAAATCACCTACTTCCCGCAGTTGTAGCATAAATAACTATTTTTTATCATTTTATTTATCGATACCGTGTATCCTCACGAAATTCTTAGAGTATATTTGTTAACACCTTATATACCACAGTAGTGGCCCAATAGCATTACTTTGTGTAGTTTATTTCATAACCACAGCTGCACTAAAAATTCGATGACATGTGACATCTATAAACCCGCATTGAGCCAGCGTGGTAGATTATGGCCCACTCCCTCACACAGAGGGGAGATCTGTGTGTGTGATTTTATGTATGTACGAGTATGTTATGTATAGAGGTTTGTTTATTGGTCAGTCTTTTTAGGGAACAGAAATTTATTATACAACATTCGCAGGTCAAGACTCTTATCGGAAATCGATTATACTATTTTTATAAACCAAGCCATGTTTCGCACTCGAGACTATTTCTATTAACCAATTCACAGCTCTCTTAGACGTTTTTCTTTCAAAACGTTTCATTATAATAGATTTTATCCACGCTACTCACAAAACGCTATTTACACAAATTAAAAGTAAACACGGTTCTTTGCCCTGATAACAAAATCCTGAGTCATTGAACCTCTTTTCAATTACCTTTTTTAGATTTCATTAAAACTGTTTTCAAATGTTAATTTATAATTCAAGAAAGGTTTACGATTCTTCAAAAGGAATCAATGGAAAAATGAGTAATAACGTAAATAAACCTTAAGCAATTACCAATTTCGCTGAAAATGTGTCTGTAAAAACCGATTTGATCACTAATATATCACTAGTATATTTCCGAAAATTGCGCCTGGTCTCTTGAATCCAAGGTTGTCTGGTACCTACACATCTTTTTTGCCAATCAGACTGCATAATAGGTTTATTATTCAATATAATGTGGTAATTTTCGCCTGAATTATGTGTGTAGGTACAACTTAGTGGCGAAACAATAGTGAATACATATTCTATTTGTTTTATTCCAAGACTAGGGTTCCTAAATTAAGGGTCCTTTGAATAAATGCCAACCTCTTGGGTACCAACCACAGAGATCTGTGCTACCAACCCTCTCGTTAAGTCAATAGCTGATGTTTTAAAAATGAAGATGTAGACTACTAAACTATGTATTTTGATCTCGAAATATTTGATAATATCGTGTTGGCAAGATTGAACTTTGTTAAGTAACTACTGTGAGGTGGCGTTTATGTGACAAACCAAAAGTCTACTTATTTTTGGCCTATCTACAATTGTGACACTGATTTCACCATAATAATACAAACAATAATACTTACAAAGTATACAATATGATGCGATAGACACAGGATGCAAACACTAGTTTTTAGATTAGGTTTTAGTGTAGACTCTTGTTTATTATATTTATGATTAAAACCTAGTATTTTTCTTAATTAAACAGTAGCGTCTAAGAATTACAAGCATGTTCAACGTTCGATCAAAACTCCGTTATGATCAACAGACAATCAGGTTCTGTCTTTAGTTTCGAGATGTCAATTGCCATCATGTTCTTCAAAAACAAATGAGTAACTTTTCCTACGTGTGCTATCATGAAGTGGCATTCTATTAGCGCTAAAAAATATCAAAAAATCAAAATATAAGAGATTGACTTCGTGGCGAGATTGTCTAAACTCGTTTAGTTTAGACAATCACTGCCACATGTTTCTTGTTTTAAAATGTATGGGATTGACTGGCTACCGAATTGCCACGAAGTCAATCTCTTATATTTTGATGTTTTGATAATTTTGTTTGTTTCTTGTTTCACTTTGTCTAGAAAGACCCCCTTTACTCCCGAATCCCGATTTCTCTATCATCAAATAATTATTATGTTTGTTTGTCAGGTTCATAAAGTCGGTGGAGAACAGCCTGGTGAGCCTGGCAGCCCTTGGTGAGGGTTGGCACAACTACCACCACGTCTTTCCTTGGGACTACAGGACCTCGGAGCTCGGCAAGATGAACGTGTCCACCGGCTTCATCGACCTGTTCGCCAAGATTGGATGGGCTTATGACTGTAAGTTTTTTTATTTTATTAAATCTCACCCAATTCGGGGTGAGCCTTTTACCATCATCAGGGCATACATCCAGACTCGGGGCTGCAACTGAGAAATTTCGGATTGAAAAATGCAATAACACAAAGTCACAGTCTATCAAAGACCCGTAGAAATAAGTATTCTTGTCAAAGAGATGTGTAACTTAATTTTTTGGTGTACAATAATGTAAATTATATTACATTATATTATATTATATTATATTATATTATATTATATTATATTATATTATATTATATTATATTATATTATATTATATTATATTATATTATATTATATTATATTATATTATATTATATTATATTATATTATATTATATTATATTATATTATATACTATTCTTTTATCACTTTGCCCGATCCGAGAGTTGAATCTAGAACCTCATACTCAGTAGTAACCCTTACGACGAGTTCTCTTAAAGTTTTCTTACATATTGCTTTATTTTCACTTATAGTTTGTGATCACAAGGCTTGTGACTAAGATACAACTTTCGCTCGTTGTGATCGATAAGGTTACACTACTGTGGTTTTTTTTCATTTTTTTTGGCGTGGCGTTCTCTGGGTGAAGCGGGAGGGCATGTCAGACTTTTACTGACTTAAACTCACCTGTGTGCCTTCAGTTGCTTGAGGTACCCTCGTCATTTTGCTGACATCTCTTTGAGGCGCGTGTGGTACACTACTCGCCGTCGACTCGGGCCTGGTCCTTGTCGGACGGCGAGTCCTTATCGGTGGCCGGGAATTGGCTTGCGACCCCCGTAGCCCAAGGTGTCTCCTGCGGTAGCTAGGGGCATGAGGGCGTCTCCGTTAGTTGTATCTCCGTCACGTGTTACGCATTCTCCTTTTACGAGCATTACTTCTTCGCAGAAGGAGGTGACAGCTTCCCATGCCCTCTCGCCCCGTACCATGGCCTTAACCAGGGCCGGATGCGAGAGCTCGCCACCGCTTATCACCTCCACGAGAACGTGGCGTTTTGCGCCCCCCCCCAAGCGGGACAGACCTCCACCGTATACTCCACTGTGACCTCCCGCGATCAACACAAAAGAAAGCCAGTGATGGTTAAAGGTGCTTTTTGATACTCCAGATTTATATTTTCTTTCGCCCTTAGTCCCTTCGGTCATTAAATTTTGTTACCTCGGTTTATAATAAATTGTTGACGTGGTTAATTGTCTAATTGCCCTGCGGTATAAAGATTTGTATATATAATCTATTATTATAAAGAGGGATATTTTATTGCATATTGGTTAAGGGCCGATTTCACCAGCTTTCTGATTGATTGAGACCGCTGAGAAACTACCAATCAGAACGCTGTATTTGTATAAACTGAGTTTAGTTGAACTAATCGCAATTATAGTCCTCGCCAAACTTCTTGGCCGCCCTGAAGTTGGTTTAGCGGATGCACGAGGCACGAAACGGTGCTGTTTTTGTATGAGATTTACAACTGCGCAGCCATTGTAGGCAACTTCAGGGCGGCCAAAAAGTTTGGCGAGAACTACAGTTTCATTGGTGAAATCGGTCCTAACAGGTTATCCCTAGAAGTAGGTAGTGGCACTATCGCTGAGTATTGCTACTTTCGTGCCGAACAAAGGCACGGTTCTTGTGGGATAGACTACGGGAGCAAAGCCGCGGGTAATAGCTAATACGCTTACAACATTATGTAGGTATTCTTAGCGTCGACCCAATCGAAAAATATTCTGTAAGCCAATAATGTTTACCTTACATAAACATATCTACGATCAATAATACACTAGATGACCGGTAAGCGCTTCAAAAACGGGCCGAAAAATAAGAGAACCGTATTTCCAATCATAGCCAACATTAAGGGTACGCTAGTCGACGACACGAACTATTTTGTGCGCGGGGCTAAAATGCATTTTATATCAACCGACAACACGTGCGGAAGAGATAGATGCTGTGATGAGCAGTAGGAAGCTAGTTCGCGTACGAATACACACTTTTGCAAATTTGTAGCAAAATGGATATATAATGATTTAGGACGAAACCAAGCGCGCGAAATTTTATAAACAGACCTTTGGCAGTCTAGATATCATGAAAAAACGACTAAATCTATCTGTTCAAAACAAAATTATTTGCATTGTTGAACTACTAATCTATCCCTGTATGGAGGCCGTTTTGCAGTTTTCCGTCTTCTTAAAGTATTTGTTCGCGCCCAAAAATGCGTTAAAATTAGTGTAGAAATGTGGAACTTTCGACGCTCATAACTTTCAAATATTTTCTGTTTTTTTATTTTTTGCTTCCATACAGGGCAAGATGATGATGGGCAGGGCATGATGAGACAATTGATATCACTTTTTATTTTGAACGTACATTGTAAAACAGTGGAATAATCCCAAGACTACGTTTGTAGAAGAATTTTCGACTAGTGTAACCTTAAGACGTCAAAAGTCCGCAGTGTGCGTTCAAAAAATGTGCAATTAACCACCGTAACACCGAGATTTTGGTTTTCGGTAAGTTTATATCATTGTGTTTTTCAATAAGTAAAAATTCGGTTTTTAAATAGTAAATAATTGATTCAAATGACTTAATTATTACCAATGTTTGCGTCGACATCGCGCCAACTATTAAATAGTAAATAATTGATTCAAATGACTTAATTAATTTAACCAATGTTTGCGTCGACATCGCGCCAACTATTCTAACTAACATCGACTGTTTTCGAACTTTGTAATTTAGACTTTAAAACATGCGTGTTAGATTTAATTTGTTTTGATGTATGTTGAGCAGCGAAGAAAGGTCATAATTTTTTTATTGCTTTTTATACATTGTTTTGTGAGTGCAACTTTATACATTGCGTTTAAGGTTTAATTTGCTTAAAGGTGTATTTATTTGAACTAGAATTCTAATTACGTAGGAACACAATTAGCGACAGGTTTAAAGAGAAGTTTTGTATAGGATTGTGCATCTAGTGTATTAATCGAAGGTACCTATCGATTTGTTTCAAGCCTGTAAGTGTCCGTAACAGTGCTAGCTCTGAATAATAATAAAACCACCAAAGTGACGTCAAAATGGCGCGTAGTAATATGAAAGTATTGAAACTGAAATAACTTTCGTACACCTGCGGTACTGTGATGGCAAACAGAGAGGGCTTAGTGGTAACAGAGGCTTGATTTTTATAAAAACTATCAGCGCTTGAATGTTTTTTTTAGAACCTAAAACGTTGACTATATTCTCAACTCTGATAGATATTTCCAAAAATAGTAATCATCATTATTTCACATCAGACAAAGCTATTTAAATAAAATGTTTATTTCGCTGGAACGCGCTCGATATATCTTTGCTACTACCTCTACAGCTACACAGCGTTTATTATTCAGAAGGTCTCAATTTCAGTACCTGAAGTTATCATTGACTTACTTATGTAGGTAAGTATAAGCATTCGGAACCATTCTTGAATTCTGAATATACGTCGTTAAACATTTAGTAGTTTCTAAGTAATCTTGCATTGCGGGTTAACATTTAGTAGTTTCTAAGTAATCTCGCATTGCGAGTTAATATTCTCCCATCTACCTACATAAATAAATTCAATTCCATAATCATCACAAACTCGCTATACCAAAATCGAAGTAAAGCCCCTATATGTGTCTACATCATTACCGTAATAAATAAATAATTACGCGCGTATTTCCTTATTTAGGTGCAATAACAGCTAAAATTGTTTGCAAAATAACTTCAAAGTAACAGCTGCACTCATCAAAAAGTAACGTTTGGTAAACAGAATTACACGATCTTCAGGGATCTCCCTCAGACTCCAGGAAACAGTGATAATTTTATTTGCTAACCGCCAATTGAGGAAATCAATCCCAGAATTTTAACACAATTGTTCATCCAGAAGTAGGTATTTTTTACTGATTACCCAAAATAAATAAAGCTCAAACCAGACCTTACGACTTTAAACAAAAAAACGGATGATTACAGAAATAAAATAATATAAAAGGAGCACGTGAGGTCTTCCCACACATTTAATGGCACTAACCTTTAGCTGAGATTGCTGAGACCATTAATTCCTATTTTAAATTACAATGTCTTTTTACTAGATTTTGAATGAACCTTCAATTCAAATGATAAATTAGACACGTGATTTACATCTGAAAAATGGTGCTATTAAGTATGGTACCACCACGATAGTTTAGATTGATGCCGTGAATAGCACGATGATCGCTGTGAGACCTAAAACGAATATCGCTGTGAATCTATCTTAATTACTATACTATTATCCTACTAATATTATAAATACAAAACTTTTTGAGGATTGATGGACAATGTTAACACAAAAACTACTTAATGGATGCGAATCGCACAGCAGGATAGATCTGTGTGGCGACGCTAGGAGGATGCCTATGTCCAGCAGTGGACGTCTTTCGGCTGGAACAATGATGATGTTTATACTGTAATATATACTCGTTGTTTATACATCAGAATAACAAATAATAATTAATAAAGATAGACGTACTAATGCCACGCCGGCGGACATATTTTCAATCCATCCATAATTATATACTTTCGCGTTTATAATGGAAGTAGTATAAGAAAGTTTCCTTCACTATTACAAAGTGTACAATAAAGTAAATAACAAATTTATTAATACGGTTTATAATGAACTATACAGAATAGCACTACAAGTCGTAGTTCTAGTTTAAGGTTACAATAGTGGACGGCACGAACTATTTTGTGCGCGGGGTTAAAATGCCTGCTATGTCATCCGAAAACTTGTGCAAAAGAGATGGATGCTGTGATGAGCAGTAAGAAGCTAGTTCGCGTACGAATTGGCACTTTTGCAAGTTTGTAGCGAAATGGATGACGATTTACGCGCGAATTTTTTTAAACAGGACTTTGGGAGTCTAGATCTCATGAAAAAACGACTAAATGTATATTTTCAAAATAAAATTATTTGCATTGTTGATCTATCCCTGTATGGAGGCCGTTTTTCAATTTTCCTTCTTCTTATGGTATTTATTTCTGCCCAAAGATGCGATAAAATTAGTGTTGAAATATGGTACTTTCGACGCTCATAACCTTTAAATATTTTTATCTACACTCACAACGTAATGTTCCAATTATGAATTCAAAAAACATTGCATAAACACGTACTTTATATTCGTGGATATGTAAAATTAAAAAAAAAACCATTATAGTTCAACATTTTCCTTCGATTTTCAAACAACTGCATCATAAAATAACTTTTTTTCTATTATGATACAGGACAAATCCAAGAAGTTAATCACTAAGGAGATTCCATCAATTATTTAAATTTTTTGAAATGCCATTTTTATAGTACCTAATAAAAAAAATTGATTCCAATTTTAACTTGTCTGTAACAGTGCCCGCTTTAGGCTTATTACGCACTGCCATTTTTATTTGCGCGAACTTTTGTCTCTTTCCACCTGTTCATAGAGCTCAAAATATTCGCGCGAATTATATTCGCGCTGCGATGCGGTGGATTCTGTTGCAAAACACGGATTTCATGCGGTATTATTGCAGCACGATTTTTTTACCGCAATTTAATGCGGTGATGTGCTGGGTTTTGGCGCCATTCATACGTTTTGCAGGTTTCGTTGTACTGAATTTCATGACTTTTTAAAATTCTTGCTTAAAATGTCTGATATTAGTGAATGTGAAGAAAAATTGACGCCGCCAAATATTTTAAATGCGGCGAAGGAAATTATATTATATGATGCATTTATCACAACTTTATGGCATGGAAAATGCAAAAAATAAAATTAAGTAGGTTCAATCCCAAAATGTATGAGTGTAGATAAAGTAGTGTATGAAACTGCACATAACTAGGTATTAAAACATTCGTGTGAATACTATTAAAAACCTCGCCTACGGCTCGGTTTTTAAACTCACACTCATGTTTTAATACCCCTTATTATGCAACAGTATCATAAACTACTATATTTTTACTTTTTTGTTTCCATACAGGGCTAGATAATGATGACACAAATTGATATAATTTTTTTATTTTGAACGTACATCGTCAAACAGTGTAGTAATCCTTAGACTACGTTTGTATGGAATAATTATTGACTAGTGTAACCTTAAAGGTCGACCTCAAAACGTGAAGTTTGTTTGCTACTTGATAAATGAGGTGGTATTAAATATCGTAGCCCCGCTCTACTTAAGAGTACTTAATTTAGGGTAATTGAGAATCAATGAACTTGATATGAGTATATTTGACACATCATAAGAACCCCTACAGTCATCGTGCCTGTTTACTTGAATGTATGCCATGCCAAAAAAAATATGCAAACAATATTCAATATCATTTTAATGTGAAAATTGTTTCACGAAAACTTTATTCATATTTTGGCTTATTACACACCCGAAATATTTTTATCCACAAGGTTTAATACCTACAATATCTGATCACAAAGAAGATTTTAATTGAGTTACAGTTTTGCATTCACAGAAGTATATTTTATTTGTACCAATAAATTGGAAAAATGTTTTTTTAGTCTTATTTTTACATGCATACATAATTCTAGCCGTTTCCCAAAAAAAGGTAGGGAGAAACTACAAAACGCCACCTGTTACGACACGTACATAATCCTTTTACTTCCTTTATGTTCAGGACCATCAGAGGGGCAATTTCCGTACTACTAGAGAACGTTCGGATTCATCTTAGTCTCAATCTGTTAAAAACACCAAGATAATTGTTACTTGAATTTGAACGTTTTTACATGTTTAGGCTAGAGTCGAAAAATAGTTTGAACCATCTTATTGAGTACCTAATAATTTCATCTGCTGCTCCTACCAAAGATTACTTGGTACCAGCAGTTAGCCCGTAGCAATTATCAATTCACTGAAACAAAAGTTACAAACCATTTATTTTGTAATTTTTTTACATAACTGTAATTTTGTACTTTAACTGTGTAATTCTTTTACAAAACTGAAATTTAGTTAAATTAAAGCAAACTTTTGTCATTACAAAATATCATCATCATAACAGCCGAAAGACGGCGCCCACTGCTGGACATAGGCATCCCCCAAGCGTCATTATAAAACATATTATTACAAAATATCATTTATAAAATAATACACAACTAGTTTAATTGCTGCTCGGAGTAAGAAAAGAGTTCGCAAGTTCAAAATATTTTTCTCAGTATAGCCTGTAACCACCCTGTAGCACATACGTAGCCCGTAGCATAGCACTGATACTAATTGGTTGTTCTGTTAATTATCGGTGCAAAGAGTTGATTGCGTGGACAAATATACGGTTAGACAAGAAAATTAAAATATAGTAGAAGAGATCTAAATATTATATAACGTTGATAGTGTTCAACTTCAGTAATTGTATATACCTAATGGTTTTATAAAATTAATATTTTAAAGTAAAATCGTTGTTTATTAAGTAATTTTTTATCACTTAAATGTCTCAATGTTATTTGTTTCACTAACATTCCACCAAAGTTCATTAATTGCCTTTTTTGCGCAGTTTAGTTTCTTTTTTCGGGACAAAATTTGGAACATATGGCACTCAGCAATAGTGGGATTAACCAATAGTTTCATAGATAATCGTTTATAAATTATAATATACCATATTTTTTATGGGTCAGTGTACGCTATATTTAACCTCCCCCAAATCCCTCCAGCCCCATAACCAAGTTACAAACGTTTCGTATCGAATCTCTTTCTACAATCGTTCGTTTTCTACTAGCCTTATCGATTGTATATTGTCGACTTGGCTACAGGTACTCTTTTCTTAAGCCATCTAGACGAACCTTTGCGGTATCCTTTTTTCCTTCGACTATGATCCCCGTCCGAGCGCAGCGTGCCGTTTCTTATTATGTCAGCCCTTTTTACACCCAGAATGTTTTGCTCTATTGCTCTTTGAAAGTTAGTTTAGATTACAATATGTCTCATTACGTCGACTGTACAACAATATTATTTTTAACGTCTTCACTGTCGATAACTTTTGTATAATTGTCATCAGTGTGGCAGTACAGTCGACAGCATGCCTGATTTTGGTACTAGGGTTAAAAAATCCTTAGTAGATAATGATTTTTCATGCATACTATGTCAGCCTATAGCTCTGATACCCCATGGATTTGGAGTATATGGGACTTGGGTAGGGTTATTATTTTGCGCGTTCTAAGCAATCGATCGGCATACAGTTTGTTCGTATCGATTTCTGGCTCAATTATGATACAGTATTCTTTCCTAATCCAGTCTAATAAAGTATGAAAAAGGAATAACATAAAAATATTTTTTGTTTCAGTAAAAGCCGCCACAAACGACATGATATCAAAGAGAGCAAAGCGAAGTGGGGACGGAACCTTCGGGGAGTCGGAGGAGCCTTATCCCACGTCAGAACATTGCCATTCCGAGTGAAGACGTACTACTTACCGAAGATCACGAACCATCTAATATATTTTGTTAGGAATAATATGTTTTTCTCGTAAACGTACAATGGAAACAATACACCTGTTGTTTTTATTTGTTATTTTTTGTATAACTTACCAGTTTGGGTAGATTTCTTAACAGATAATTTTTATCTGAGGAATAAAAAGGTTAATAAAAGCTTTTGTTAGAAAATTATGTCAAACGGCCATATTTATTCTTCAGATAAAAGTTATTGGACTATTGAAAAATTGGCCCTTTAAATTTTTTGGCAAAGTGACAATTGTAATCTCTGATAGATGACAATTGTAATCTCTGATAGATTACAATTGTCAAAAAGTTAAAAATATATTTGATTGCCAAGCGTTATAGAAATGTCACATACTCGTGGTCAATCCCAAACATTTTGACCTTTAGACAGACAGTCATTGTCGTAGATATAATGGTACTTTGTCTCGTTAACATGCAATGGAGTTAATCCAACTGTTGTTTTTTTATACTTACTACCTACTTACTTAAAGTTATTGTATATTTCTGACGGGAAAATGTCTTTGTGACGTAATTTTCCGGTATGGTATCTTTTTTTCTTTCTTTTTCTTAAAAACTGCCGATTCCGACAAAGATTTTATGGCTTATTTTTTAATACAGAAATGTTTGAAGTTTTAACTTAGGTCAATCATTTAGTATCATCTTAGATAAAATGACTTATTTAGGTATAGTTCAGTCGGTTCATTTCAAAACACTTAAACCTGGAGTGAAATACGAACTCGGGGTATCCCGAAGACTAATGGGCTTTTGCCTTAAATTTTCTTGAAAATTCTTTTTTACTTATTTTTTAAATTAAATCGTCCGAATTCATAATTGCGTGTGTTCAAATTAATTTGTTATTAAACTTTTCACTAAATTCATTTCGTACGATTTACAGAAAAACCCTTTTTTATTTTTAAACTTATCTTCAGATTAGTTTAAATTTTCACTAAGTAATTATTAGGAAAACGCCTTTGCTTGCTTACTTATAACTTTTCAGAAATATATTATTGTATAAAATAACTAAACCTTTCAAAGTTGAAGTTTATATTTAAAACTTATAAGTACTGTACTTATAATTATTTCTAGGTGATGATATTTTTGTTATCATTGTGGCATAATAATATATTGTTTTGTTATACCTAAGATATCGTTTTGTTGAAATCGCTAAACGACAGATTCACTTGACGTTAAACTTGTTAATTTATTATCAACATTTTGTTAAAGATGATTCATAGTGAACCAGTGTATTTAAATATACATTTATTATTGTTATACGCATCGATAAGTAGATGCTCATCTAATAATAGTTACCAAAATATACAGGATCAAATTATATCTATTAATGAATTAAACTCTTCTGACTTAATGGGTACTGACACTTAAGTAGAGATGGGTACAACAAAAGAAAATTAAGGATTCACAGTTACATTAATTTGACCCTGCGTTTCATCAAAAATAACACAATGCAAGTTTCGATCAAATATTATGTAGGTAATTATTTTATCAATCAGTGTAAGCTTGAAGCTAAGAGGAGTAATACTAACCTGAATATACAATCCTCTCAAAATCGTGAATATACAGGTACAATCCTGTCAAAATTTCAGCTAGAGATTGCTTTAGTTGGAAAAATTCCAGCTAGAGATTGCTTTAGCTGGAAAAATTCCAGCCAGGGATAGCCCTAGCTAAAATTTTGACAGATTTATAGCCAACTTTTTTCATTCTTTCTTTCATAAACATTTGCTTGATCAATTTCGATTTTGAGACAGGCAGTTGTAAAAAAAAATACAGCTATTTTCTGGCTATATTTGTATAACTAACGAGAACCACCCTGGTTATTACAAAAAATGTGTATTTTTGTAATGTCGAAATATCAAGTAGAAATACAGTATATTTCTTGACTTATCTTTATAACTTTGATGACATTTAGCAGACAGGCAACTTTATACTCGAAGAAGATTCTAGACACCTTTGTGTATACTGTATCTGGGGCCATATTATGAAGTTTTAATACCGTCGTGATTCCGTTGCGAAAATGGGATGGTGCTATCAGTTACGTTTAGCTCCGTCTCTTTTTCGCATTGGACTCACCTTCAACCAGCCCTGAAGACACCTTTTAAGATCATTATTAATTTGCAAAAGTACATTTCTTTTTAATGTTTAAAATTGTGGTGATAAGTAAATAGAGTTTAAAATATATTTTAAGTGATATAGTGATTCCATAATTATATTTATCTACTTATGAAATATACCATTGAAAATAATAAAGTTGTTTTTGTTACAATCAAAGAAAGCACCTTAAGAAGGCATGTGTAATACCTTCAGATTGAATTGGGATAGACCAAAAAAATGTCGGTCCAAATAATTTCAAAATTATTTTTTATGACGGAGGGTCAAGTGTTTGGCATAGTGCTTAGTTCGGATATTAAAATATATCATTGACATTTATTATAAAGGCTAACATATACAGGCTGTGTCTAACACCGACGCGAAAAAAAATACCATGGATTCAGTACATGATTCTGGACCCCTATTATTGGAATTTTTCATTGGTTTTTTCCTATTTTTTGTACAAAACATCGATTTATTTTACTGTAATCAGTTTAATTTTGTTAATTAGATTTGTAATTTTTCTCTTTTGGCTGGCCGACAAAAAGAAAAGTGCTAGCGACGATCAGTTAATCAGTTGCTAATTCTGCTATTTAATGGAGATATGAGTCCGTATAATATACTAGATGTCCCACGCGGCTTCGTTCCCGTCAACTGGCTACCTACCTACCCATCTACCCTACCCTACCAACCCTAGATTTATGATTGTTGCGTAACTAAGTTAAACGGTTTACGTTTACGCAGCGCACGCAACGGAAGCTCTCAAAAAGGAGTAATTTTTCCGTTTTTGCATCATTTTTCATTTATGCTCGATCCTATTGGTCATAGCGTGATGTTTTATAACCTTCCTCAATAAATGGACTATCCAAGACAATTTTTTTTTTTCTAATCCAACCAGTACCTAGTTCCTCAGATTAGCGCGTTCAAACAAACAAACTCTTCAGCTTTATAATATTAGTATAGATTACTATATTTTTAGAATATTATTTCTTCCTATAGTTTTTATTAAATAAGATTAACACATGGTTACCACACACCCACCCACCCATGATGTCATTTGGAATACGAATACGTCCGGTAGATAACGATACATTTTTGCAGAGCTATTTATGATCAACTTTTTGCGCACCTCAGAAGGACATGGGACAATATTCCGCAACAAGACATTGACAACCTTGTTCTGAGCATGCCGAATCGTTGCCGATATGTTATGAACATCATGGGCGCTTTCTCAGACTACTAACTTCAAGTTTATAAACACAAATTAAATGATTTTTCTATTTTTTTTTAGTTTTTACTCATAAATTAAAAGTTAATTCACGGTTTCCGTCTATGCTTCATTTTTTTTCCATAAAATCCTGAAATTTTATTCGAAGTACTCATTATTAAAAAATGGTAGAATATTAAAAAACGTATCTTTTAAATAAATACATGTCACATAAATAATTAACACATTGATAGTAATTCGCTTTTTTAAAAATAACCCTAGACCGTGTTGATGTGTGTATTTTCTTATATTGTGTAGACGAATATTTATTTTTCTTAGAACAATTTTCAGAGAATCCCCCCCACAAACGTGCTCCTCAGACAAGGATAATCTCAATAGTAGGGGAGCCCTAGAAGGGATTTTGGGCTTTACTCAAGCGTGGCAGAATAACATAAGGGGGGCCGGGCTCAGCAGCCGCCATGTTGGATGCCATGTTGATGATGTTTGTTTTAACAACATCAGCTATGCTGATGACATGGTGCTGCTGAGCGCATCAATAGGAGGACTCAGAGAACTAATAAGCATTTGCGAAACGTACGCTCATACGCATGGCCTTAAGTATAACGTCAAAAAGAGCCAGCTTATGGTTTTCAATGCGGGTTCTAAGTGTCCAGCGGAGGTTCCACCAGTAAGGCTGTGTGGGGTACCCTTGGAGCGGGTACATAGTTTTAAATATCTGGGTCATATTGTGACGTCCGACCTGAAGGACGACGCTGATATTGAGCGAGAAAGGAGGGCGCTGTCGGTGAGGGCGAATATGATTGCCCGCAGGTTTGCTCGTAGCTCCAAGGAAGTTAAGATCACCTTGTTTCGAGCCTACTGCACATTTTTTGATACGAGTAGTCTGTGGCCGTCATATTTGCAGAAATCTTACAGCGCTCTTCGCGTTCAATATAATAACGCGTTGAGGGCAATAATGCGGCTGCCTCGCTTTTGCAGTGCTTCGGGAATGTTCGCGAGCGTCCGCATTGACTGTTTTTATGCCAGCATGCGCAAGAGGGCGTTCTCAATGGCGAGTAGAGTGCGGGGCAGCGGCAACAATCTTCTTAGCGTTGTTGCCAACAGGTTGGACGGGCCTTTCATGCGGCAGTGGCAGGCCTTGCATGCACCCGTATACCGGACGTGGGGCAGATAAAAATGTAAAATATTTACCGTAGTTTGTTTTTTGCAATATTATTGTTTTGTTTACAATTCATATAATTTTTACTTTTAATAATTTGACATTTTTATAACATTTAACAATTAGTAATTTTACATTTGACATTATTTTATACATTTCTGACATTTTTTATAATTTTTTGGACATTTTTAACTATGTATGTACTTTAAATGAATTTTTGATTATTTAAATTTTAATTATTCATTTTTTTTTTTTTTTGGTTTTTATCTGTTTATAATTAATTTATATATTTTTTTTGATGTACGTGTAACTATGGACTGGAATTTTGTCTAAAATAAATAAATAAATAAATTTGTTGAGTACTCCCACCATACACGAGCCCTTTATATAGGGTGTGGGATCAGATTAGTAAAAAAACTTTTTCGCAAAAAATTAACAGACTTCAAAAACAAAACACTAAAAAGTGCAAAATTACTTTCTTTTTGGAAGTAGGTGTCTTTCGTACCTCATGATTTACGACACCGAATGCCGAAAAGAAAGTTATTATTACATACAAAAACACACACTCACAAACTTTTTCATTTCAGCCGAAAGATGTCCACTGCTGGACATAGGCCACCCCTAAGCGTCACCACACTGATCTGACTGGGCGTTTCGCATCCGCCGGACTCCCGCAGCCTTGACCAGGACGTCACTGCATCTAGAGGGAGGCCTTCCAACCCTGCATCTAGAGGGAAGCCTTCCAACGCTGTATCATCCGGTACGCGGTCGCCACTCTAGAAATTTTCGGCCCCAACGGCCATCCGTTCCGCGAGCAATGTGCCCTGACCACTGCCACTTAAGTTTGGCAATTTTTCGGGCTATGTCGGTAACCATGGTTCTCTTGCGGATGTCTACATTTCTGAGTCGATCACGCAAGGAAACGCCGAGCATAGCCCTCTCCATTGCCCTTTGGGCTTTAAGCCTTGTGATGAGGCCCATTGTGAGTGACCACTTCTCTGTCCCGTATGTCGTCGCTGGTAACACACACTGGTCATAGACTTTTGTCTTGAGGCACTGTGATAAGTTAGACGAGAAGATACCGCGCAACTTTCCGAACGCTGCCCAGCCGAGTTGACCTCTTTCTCGAAGTTGGACCTACCTAACTGGACCTTTGGTCCCAGACGTAATCGTCCACAACTTCAAGTGTAGTCTCCAACTTTGAATTTTCCTCCAACTTTATTATACATCAAAGAAGTTCAGAAAGCGTTATCTTTTGTGGAAGCCGTAAACTTTTTCGGTTGATTTTGAGACCAGAATAGAAATACGTTACTAACTTATTCTAATATCAAAAGTTTAAAGTTGTTATCTGTTGGCAAAGGGTAAAGTTTACAGGTAAACTGAACTAACATACTACAATCACATTCCACACACCTCACACAACCCACACCACGCACACTCGACACACCATACACCCACCATACACATCACACACTATTACATGTATTTATACTTTTTAACTCACGAGCGAGCAAGCGTGTTTGAATTTATATTAATTGTGCTATATTTAAATGGCATTATAGCACACAACACGCGCTCGATAAAAATATTTATATTGTCTGGTAATAACGAAAAATGTAACTAAATAATTTTGTAAGTTGTACAAACATCCAAAGCTGTGCAGGAGCGGAGTCTCCTAACACAGGCGTCATAATGCTTAAGACGGCGCAGAGCGAACGAGGCGCGCGGCAATTAGGTATTTGCTACAGCGCGCTATTCGTGTGCGTCGTCACACACACAATCACAAGTTCGCTCGAGTCCCGCTTGCAGTTGCTCGACAAAAGTTGGTAACTTAGGATTTTTAAAATTTGAGGCGTTGTGTTGAGTGACTTGAAAAGGCGAATATTGATTATTTAGATGTTTATGTAGGTACATAAAACCCATAATTAAATCTAATAATCTATATTATATAGAAAATAATGTTTGTTTGTACTATCGTAATACATTATCCGTTCCGTTACTATTCATCCGATTGCGATGAAATTTTGTCGTTGTGGATTGTAAGCCCGGGCATTTTACTGGGTAAGTAGGTAGGCTAGGTGAGTTGATAAGTAAGTTAGATGGGTAGGTGTATTGTATAGTAAAACCAGTCTGTAATAAAAAATCTTTATTTACCTAATGTAATACCTTGCGTGTTTTCCCATTTTACAAAATCTTACACAAAACCCAGGGAAACGTGGTATATTTATTATACAGAGTGTAACAAAAACGTCATATTTTAAAAATTGCTTCTAATTCTGTAAATGAACAACTATCTCCAGGGAAGTCAAAGGCATTTCCCAAAAACTAATGGAAATGGAAAAGAGACAAGAAGGGTAATATCATTCTCATTTAAAACATGATTGTTATTTTCAATCACTGGTGCATTATGGAAGAACGTGTTACGTGTTCATGCGATATATTGCATTTGTTTATAGAGGTATGCGAAATCTATTATTCTATTGCCATTTATTATGATCTCGGCTTTGTCTTTAGTTTCTTCTTCTACCAAAATCTTTGAATATGAATCCGTATGTTTTGAAGAATCCTGAAATAAAATAAGATAATTGTAAGTAGTCCCTAATCCACGGGCAGAAACTAGTACTAAGGCACATTTAAAAATGTATCTAAGAACAATTAACTTACATCGAGATTGTTGAATGGAATATCATCACTAACTAAAGGTTTTTCACCAACGTATAGGCAAGGATCTTTATTGGTCAGCATTTCCTAAAAACGTAATAAAATATAGTTATTGTAAGTTATTTAAGAAAATTGAGAGCAGCGGTGGCCCAGTGGTATCGGCCGCGACTTACAGGTTGTAGGTCGTGGGTTCGAGCCCAGACAGGCGCTTTACTTTGTGTAAATTATTTCATCACCACTGCTCTCAAAACGGTGAAGGAAAACATCGTGAGGAAACCGGCATGTCCTAGAACCAAAAATTCGAAGACTTGTGACATCCACCAATCCGCACTGGGCCCGCGTGGTGGATTACGGCCCATTCCCTCTCACAGAGAGGAGGCCTGTGTCCCAGCAGAGGGAACATTAATAGGCTGATGATGATTTAATAAAATTATTAAATTGACGTAGTTATCAGATGTATTATCAACCTAACTCTTAGAATGTTGTGAACAGACTAAAAGAAATATAGTGTACATAAAACATAAATATTTGCAAAAGACTTGCCAGCAAACACTAGCAACAAAATAAGTATAATGAATTTAAAATTTCGTGGTGACCCCTTGGCCTCACTTCTCGTGCTTGAGGTCCTGGGTTCAAATCCAGGCAATGCGTCTTTTTCAAATTAATTTTTACTTTCCAAGTTTATTTTGGACATCACTGACAATGGCGAAAAAAAAAATCTTCCATCGTGTATTCTAAAATGAATGTCAGAATAGCAATCGGCACCCCCAAATACCCATTACACGATACCCATATCGAATGTTTGCGAAAAAGATGCATCCGCCATCTTGGATTTTAAAAATAATGTCAGATTTGTAATCGGCATCCCCAAAAACCCATTACACGATACCCATATCGAATGTTTGCGAAAAAGATGCATCCGCCATCTTGGATTTTAAAAATAATGTCAGATTTGTAATCGGCATCCCCAAAAACCCATTACACGATACCCATATCGAATGTTTGCGAAAAAGTTGCATCCGCCATCTTGGATTTTAAAAATAATGTCAGATTTGCAATCGGCATCCCCAAAAACCCATTACACGATACCCATATCGAATGTTTGAGAAAAAGATGCATCCGCCATCTTGGATTTTAAAAATAATGTCAGATTTGTAATCGGCATCCCCAAAAACCCATTACACGATACCCATATCGAATGTTTGCGAAAAAGATGCATCCGCCATCTTGGATTTAAAAAATAATGTCAGATTTGTAATCGGCATCCCCAAAAACCCATTACACAATACCCATATCGAATGTTTGCGAAAAAGTTGCATCCGCCATCTTGGATTTTAAAAATAATGTCAGATTTGCAATCGGCATCCCCAAAAACCCATTACACGATACCCATATCGAATGTTTGAGAAACAATTGAAAAAAAAACGATTACATGCACCATTATGTTAGATATTTTTTTTTTTACAAAAAAATACAACCGACATTCAAATAAAAATATTACAAAGTGAAAATAAATTCAATTTCGGAAGTCGGTGTTCCTGTTTTTGATTCTTCGTTTTTTGTCACTGACTGGCGAAATTAAATTTATTTTACATAATATTGTAGTGTTTTGATTTTGAAGTTGGTTTTTTTTTTGGCAAAAACGTTTTTATTTTACACTTTTTAGTTGTGTACACAATGGGCAAGTTCTATAGCCTGAATGAAATTAGAGTGTACCAGGGTTTACTGTATTCATCTGCGTACCCCTTTAGAGCTTACCGGCGTGATGTTATGTTATGAAAATATGGTGTAAACAATAAACAGACATGCGATTCCAGCAATCCCGAGAGATCTGCCGTATTTTTTGAGCAGTTCTGTTGCATATCTCCAAAATTCTTCATCAGATCTTCACCAAATTTAAATGGAACGTAATCTTTCAAACAAAAAAATAATTTCTAAAATCTGTCCACAATTGATGTAATCGGTGAACATGCACAAAAAAAATCCTTCTTTTTGGAAAGTCGGTTAAAAAGGAATAATGTCACAAAATAGAAATATGTACTTTTTATGAGAACAGATTATTTTTCGGAAATGAGCGCCAACTTTCTTCTTATAATATGTTTCCTTACGCTTTCCTATTATAACTAAAACAAACATTTAAAACAAATGTTACAGAAATATGCATTGAATAGTGCACAAAAAGTCATACTCAAAAAACAAAATATATAACTTACCTTATTCAACTATTTGCAGCAAGGTATACGTACACAATAGATCGCGAATTATCGTTATCGGCGCGTCGCTCCACAATGAGACGTGACCACTCTCCGAGTTCTCGTGGGCGACTGAATTGCCGACCGGTTTACGTTTCGCATGATCCAAAACAGCGCAACAATTAAGAAAAAAAATAAAACTAAAATAACCGAGTGTCTTTTCGAAAATGTTAAAACTATAAATTGTGGTATGACAATTAGAGATTAATATGAATTAAAGTTTGTGAAAAAATTCAACAGTTTACTATAAATATTCAATAAAACACGAGCATGCTATTTTAATATTTTTGTCCAACTTTACGTATTTTTGTTATTTAAACTAAACAATATTTTTTGTTTTTGCCAACATAGAATCGTTAACACATTCATTGTGGTGTTCATTACATATTTTTTATGGTAATTATGGTAATAATATTGACTAAATCCCTATAACTGTGACGATCGTTTTGGATTATTTTGCTCGGCGCAGTCTTAAAAGGAAGCTGCAATCATAAACTAATGTATACTAGTTGGTACAGAAATAAACATTTTTCGTATTTGTATTTAAAAAGGCTATTCCATTTTTTTTTTCAGTTCGGACAGGCTCGCATTTGAATATCATCTCACCTGACTTGTAAACGATGATTTAAAAATAATAATAATAAAATTCTTAATTCCGTTCATTTTTACACGGTAGGTACAATATTAAAACAATAATACACTACATAGAAACCCTTAAGTGAAAACAATATGTTCCGAAGATTTCTGTTCGGCTGAAGCTTTGAAACCGTGCGGTGATTACGCTTCTTTCAAGTTGACCGTGCCTACCAAGCATGTAAGTCTGTAAATGTCCCCGGAGAACTGGGCGGAGGGTGAGCATATAAAGCCATGGCGCAGTGGGTTTCGAAAGCAAATCCACAAAAACTCAGAAACCTAAAACATATAACATTTTTTATCAAAACGTTAGAGGATTGCGTTCAAAGTTAGATGCATGCAAACTAGATATTTTGAACGAATCAGCTGACATATTTGCGCTAACTGAAACGTTCTGGATGAGCAGTGTACATGACGCGGAAATATTTCCCGATGGTTACAGTGTCATAAGAAGAGACCGTGTCGATGTTACTGGTTGGGGTGGAGTGTTGTTGGTTGTGCGGAGTCAATACACTGTAAAGCAAATTGTTGAGATTGACAGCTACGCATCAGTACAAAAAAAATTGTTTGTGTTGTCTGCATTCCCCCCAGTTCTAATGTAGATAAATATCTTAATACTTTTATGGTTTTGGAAAACCTAGTTAGAAAATACCCAGAAAATGACATTATAATATTAGGCGATTTTAATTTGAATTCTTGCAATCAAAATGTCAAAATGGAGTTTGCTCATTTAGTTACATTTTGTAAATTGACGCAGTATAACACAATCTAAAATAAACACGGTAATATGCTGGATCTGGTTCTGAGCAGGCTGTGTAGTGAGTATTTGCTTATCAGAGGGGATACGGAGCCTCTGGTGCAGGAGGACGCGCATCGCCCTGCACTTGGAGTGACGCTCAGTGTGCCCCGACCGGCGGCGCGCGCGCTTGTTCCTTGCTTGCTGCCACCGCCCGCGCTGTCGTTGCATGACTCACCACCTCAGTGGAATTTTAGAAAAGCTGATTTTGAGCAGTTATATC
Organism: Orthosia incerta; assembly: GCA_948252205.1. Lineage (NCBI taxonomy): Eukaryota > Metazoa > Arthropoda > Insecta > Lepidoptera > Noctuidae > Orthosia > Orthosia incerta. The sequence continues at coordinate 19,981,267 of OX411753.1, read as the reverse complement.
AAACTATTGCGGAGATGATATGGGATGAGGTCCTAGAAACAAATGACGTTACCAGAGCCGTAGATGTCTTTTACCAAAAATTACATGATTGCATGCATTGTCATGTTCCTGTGAAAAAGTAGAAGAAGTTTAGCTCGTGGTACCAATATCCAACATGGCACACTCCTGACATGATTCAAAATATACTTGCTTATGATAACTACATCAAGCGAACAGAGATGGATATAAGGAGGGACCCGAAACCTTTTTGGTCTTTGATTAGGGAACAGCGCTCAACTAGACATAGATTTCCAGAGTACGAATATGAGGACAAAATAGTGACAGGTTTAGACGCCGTAAATGCTTTCACAAAGTATTTTGAATCAGTTTTTTTTACCAGATAAGCCCTTACTGTCTGTCGAAATATCTGAGCGAGGGGAGTCCGTTGTATCATCATCCCGCATTGCGCTGGACAGCATAAACCGTAAAGATCTGCTGCAAGCTGCCAAGCGCTTTAAGCCCCATTCATCCACCGGGCCAGATGGTATTCCCCCATTTTTTGTGAAAGACTGCATAACGGCTTTTAAGGTACCCTTATTATTTATTTTTAATCTTGCTGTTTAAAGCACAATCAACCCGTCGCTTTGGAACACTGACTCCCATACACAAGGATGGCTCAAGGTCTCACATCTCAAACTATAGGCCTATTGCTGTCTTATCGGCCTTCGGCAAGTTATTCGAGTCTATATTGAACCGACACATAACAGATAGATCGGACCGCTACTGAGCGATTGTCAACATGGGTAGCCGGTAGGTCAACTGCAACCAACCTAGTCAATCTTGTAGATTATGCTGTCACTAAGATGGACAGCATCAAGCAGGTAGATGCAGCTTATTTTGACTTTAAAAAAGCTTTTGACCGTGTCCATAATGACGTGCTATTGCAAAAATGTTCAGCCATAGGATTTACGCCTAAATTATTAAAACTATTCTGTAGCTATTTTGGTAATCGAAGGCAATATGTACAGCTCGCCAGTTATCGGTCTGAAATGTATGTAACGCAATCAGGAGCAAGTCAGGGAAGCACTTTTGCCCAACCCAATTCCTTGTCATGGTGAATGACTTGCCGGAGGTCTTTCGGACGGCGAAGTGCCTCATGTTTGCTGATGATCTGAAGATCTACTTTAGCATAGGGACTGCGGCTGATTGTGATGCTCTTCAGCGGGACATCGACAATGTGGTAGCCTGGAGCAACCGCAACCGCTTGGAATTCAATACATCTAAGTGTCGCTCCCCGCATTTGTATACGTACAGTGTGTCGGGCACCCCGCTGGAGCGCGTCACAACAATCCGCGATCTCGGTGTAGTGTTGGACACCGCGGGCTGACTTTTAATGACCACATAATCACTCTGTGTAAACGAGCACACAAATCTCTTGGGTTTGTCATGAGGCAGTCGGCTCGGTTTACCAGCAAACATGCTATTGTGGCACTTCGCATTTGTCCGCAGCAAACTTGAATTTAATTCGATTGTGTGGGATCCACACGAGTCAAAGTATAATCTCCTGTTGGAGCGGGTGCAGCGGAAGTTCTGTCGGTACCTGTACAAAAAATGTATGGGTATTATCCCTACTTGTATCCCTCTCTGTTCGTATCAGGAATGGTAGGTATTGATACTCTCGAGCTGAGACGTAAATGCGCACTCCTTCTGCATTATTTCTTATTACTTAACGGCAAAATTGACAACCCTGCGGCGTTGTCAATTGACACTATTGTACTATATTGGACTATCCGCGCCGGCTCAATACACGCGACTGCGCTCGCGTCCGCTTTAAGCGACATCCAGAGTCCGGACTCGTACCGCACAATATGCGCCATCAAATCAAGCTGTTTCATTGCTCAACACCCTGACTGCTCAGCATCCAGATGTGGGCATATTCCTCTCCAATGTGCGTGTATTTTGCAAAGAGTGTTTTAGCGACTAAATGAGTTAATTTATGATTAAACGAACTTACCCTAAGTGAAGTTCTATCATAATTATACGAAGTGCCTCGTCCGAAGAGATTAGTACCTGTAATTAATGATTATTATATGTACATAATGTAGTAACGACTACTAACGTCCGCGCAAATCACTAGTTTTTAGTTTTTTTTCTTTTTTTTCTTTCCTGGCATCCCTGTATCAACTTGTCATTTAGTTTAGAGTTACTTATGTTTTTTATAGATATTTCCAGAACGCTTCTGGGTTATACCTTAGGGTTGGGCGGGTGTTACTAATCTCTTCGGACGAGGCACTTCGTATAATTATGATAGAACTTCACTTAGGGTAAGTTCGTTTAATCATAAATTATACTTCGTGCCTCGTCCTCGAGATTAGTACCTGTAATTAATGATTATTATAGGTACATAATGTAGACTTTGAGAGTTAAGTTCTGGAATTATCACATGAGCTATGATGAATTTGTGAAGTAAAAGCTTACTTTCTTTAAAATTCTTAGTTATATTTTTAAAGACTAACCATCATTCATGGTTGTCCATAGATTACACACATAGGTTCTTAATCAGTTTATTAAGATTTTTTCTTAATTATATGTTTTGAAAAATTTACTTTCTTATTATCATTGTTATAATGTTTATAGATTAACAATCATAGTTATCATTAAATAACAAAGATTCTTATTCAGTAATGTTCTTAATGACTATTCTCATCTTAATTATCTTTTATGAACAAAATATTTTTGCCTATTTATTATCATTAAGTATTAAAGTTTTATTAATACTAACTATCACAGTTGCTTATAGGTAACATAGGTTCTTAACCAAAATGTTTATATAAATTCTTAATTATCTTTTTAACCGAATATTTATGGCCTGCTTATTATCAATATTAAAGTTCTTTTAAAGACTAACAATCATAGTTGTCATTTGAAAAATGACAGATAATAATATTTATATCAGTTTTATCAAAATCCATTTTTGATTTCTTATTACTATTCTTAGTTTCATTATCAATACATTTATGCTCCTTCCTTATAAGTTAAAGTTGTTAGTTGTTGTAATAATTAGTACATGTAAGTTTAATAAGATATCTTTAATCACAGCTAAAGATTTATTTTGCTAAATCATTTTGATCCTTTACACTAAAGGTCTGTTATAAAATTAACCAAATGTATTTGTTTAATCACAGCTAAAGATTTTTCTTGCTGCATCATTTTTATGCCTTACACTAAGGAACTGTTATAAAATTTACCAAATCTACTTGAATTGCAACTCCAGCCTGCTGTTTTTAGTATCTGATCAATTGTTACACCTGGCTTTAGAAATAGCAGCGTGGCGAATGCTGTGAGCTAAATATATGTGTACATCAATACTGCTACTCTTTAAAGTACCTTATGTGACACTATGTGGTATGGTTTCTTTGTGCCTAAAAGAATTATTTTATGTGTAAGGTGGTTAGAGGTTTTATTAATGTAGGCTACAAGGTTTCAGCTGGAAATATTCCAGTTCTTTGTCTGAAGAATTGATTGATTATTTAGTTCATAAATTAGAGATTTTATGAGGTCTGAAATTTTGATGGTTATATGTGTTGATTGTATTACTATGCTTTGATTTTATTTTTGACAGTTGTTCTAGAGACAACATCTAATTCCTAATGCTTTCAGCATTTGGGATGTGTCCCAAATGACATCGTATTTTTGGGCAGGTGGTCGCAGTCTGAACAAGCCCTTAACCATTATTTTAATCTGTCATCAGAGGACATTCTAATGTTTATTATAGTAGGTATTATCAATTTTTGACAGTTAATCGTTTGTTATATTTTTTACTGGAATTAGAAAGTTATCTCACCATTGATTTATATGATTTCAAGATTTTAATATTATATTTTCTAAAACAGTTATACCAGTTTATTAAACATGTGTCATATTGTTTAAAAGAGTTTTCTGATAGAGATGCTATCTTATCTTTTGATGATGGTGGTATGCTTCGTTGCAATAGACTTCACTACCCACTGGAATCCGACAGCCAGGGTAAGGTTGGTATGGCTTTTCCCTTGCTGTGAGATACTATAAAATTTTCATTACATTTGTGTATGATCATCCCTGAATTATGAGAAGTTCCCTAAGTAAAGGGAACCAGGACTTGCTTGCTTAGCTTTATCCATTATGATTTTTTGTAGATCTTTTAATATGATTGAGAATGGTGGAAACACGTTAGAGAAAATTGGTTACCAGTATACTGTGAATGTGTCATTTGTGAAGGCATTTGGGTTGTTATGCCATGTTATGTATTTTCATATTTATTGTTAATGTGTCTTGCCAATGGGTAAATTTCAGGTGTTCCATATTTATCTTTCAATAATTGGTCATAAGCACATTGAGTTATACTACTACTTAAGTACATTATAACTCAATGCATAAGCATTTTCTTTTAGTTCCCATTCTACGTTGGAATGTGACTTCTGCATTGCAGTATCAGCTACTTGATTTTCAGTCGACCTAATGTAAGAAGCGAAAATGAAAATATGTAATACTAAAATGAAAATAATACAAAACAGTTTTTAACCAATGCCGCAGGCTAAGTTGAAGAGATGAGTGTTGAGTTCCACCCATTTGATTAATAATGCACCCTATAGTGCTTTTGAATGGTCTATACTGACTGTATTTCACAACTATTTCATGATTGAATGATGCTAATAATTCCAAATAAAAATCACGTGTTATTCACATTCCTTGTCTGACCACTGGCCCCTAGCAGTCTCATCACCACAGGCAGTGCCCCCCCCCACTTTGGTTCTTTGGTTGAGGCGCCAGAAACCATTTCGGTTACATAATTAAGTTTGATTTTATTTACTCAATTTTGAATGTCATAAGGCCACCATTCAGGAAATTCTTGTAGGGATATTCATGTATTTTTCATAATTTACTTCACCTTGGAGGTTTAGGATTTTACAACATTCTAGTTTTTAGTTATATACCTATATAAAGCCATCCATATATTAAATAGAAGGGCATGCTGAGACCAATACCTAGTCCTACAAAGCATGTTAATTGTCTGGTTTCATAATTATTAAGTTTTTTCTTATCTGTAGGTAACGTTACATGATAGTTAAAAATCTTGTGTCAATAATGTATCCCAAAATTGTACTAATATTAGTGGGTGTAAGTTTGTTATTTATATTTAATAACTTGTGATTAACTTAGTGTTTTGAGTATTTTCAGTTACCAATCAATAGCCACAGGATCTCAGTAATTTGTTGACAGTTTTCATAACTTTAGTGAAAATGTAAGGTGCAGTGTTTTACCCAAACAGCAGTAGATTGAATTCATACAATTTTTCATGAAAGAGATTCTAGATATTTGCTAGAATTTTGTAAATAATTTGCTAGAATTATGTAAATAATTTATTAATATAATATATTATATATAATATTAAATTTTGTAATAAGATATTATGCATCTATAAGGTATGTTATGTAAAGTATGGCCATGGAACTATCATTTGATGTCATCTTTAATTCAATGCATAAGTCTTCAAGTTTGAAGCGGCTTGCATTAATGAACTTATCAAGGTTTTAATTTTTAAATGCATAATGCCATTGAGTTTTGATCTTACTTTAGAAACACTTGAGACTATTTTTCCCTTTTCAAGGCTGGCACTTAGATATTGCACCAATGGAGATCAATTAGTTGATTGTCTCCTTTTAGTATGTTTTGTCCATCTAGTCATTGAGTAACAATGTTGAACTTCACCTAAGGTGTGAGTGGCATCCATTATTTAAGTTAATTAATTAATTTTTTTTTTTTTTTTTTTTTTTTTTTATAAAACTTTTCCCCACACTAGGAATTTCTTCCTGTATCGTGGGTGCGTTAACAAACATATAAACTCACATACACAACACCCAAAGCCGGAACAACTATCTGTAGGTCATTCAAATATTTTTTCCGTGCGGGAATCGAACCCGCGACAAGTTAGTAGTTCTGTACCATTTTCTTTTGTATCCAGTACTTTGGATAATGTTGCTCCTAAGCAGGAGACGGCGCTGGGTACCTAGTCTTTGTTTCGAATCTATGGCCTTGGTTATCAATAATTTTGGTATTTTTCTGTATTGCATAAGATCCCCACGTTTTGTCACATTTAATGTCAGCGGGTATTTTTCCTGCTGAAGGATCTGTAGGGGAAATACCCGCCTGTGGTCTCTAGGGCCACAATATAAAACAAGGCCTGTCTGGCCTCACGTTGCAAGACACTCCAGACAGCTGGTCACTTCCTTATGGAGTTCGGTCCCATCACCATACTCCATGTTCAATGTTGGGTCAACCCCGAGGATTTTGAGAACGTCTGTGTGTTATCCAGGTTGGAATTGTGAGGAAGATTGCTAGTGTTTGTTTTTATTTTGGTAGCATACTCGTATTCGACTATACTCGTAATTGTTTCCATTTCATTTGTGACGTCGTCGTCTAGGACGATTTATGCAATCTGGTGGGTGTAGCAATTCCAAAGAATTGAACGAAACCATTATATTATTGAATGTTTTGATACAGTCCGATTGATCTGCTCGAATACATTCATTAGATAAAAGAAATAAATTATATTTGGTGATCTCGAAAATATGCGGCGAGGCAGCCCGATGGCTTGCCCGAAATGATTGATTGAGTATTGTGTTGTGAGACAGTCCGATGATCAATTCTAATATATTCGTTGTATAAAGGAAATAAATTTGTTTTGATTCATTCATTTCATTTGCAAAGGTCTTTATTTTAAATAAAATTTAACATGAATGCACTTACCCTAAGACACATTAAAACAGTATAACACAACACTTTATGAGGCTACAAAATTCACCTTTCAAAGTTTATCACAATGATTTTAACAATAAGCTGATTATAACATAAACTTTTAACTACATTATTATGGTAACATATTAACAGTTTTACAAATTATTTAGAACACATAATTTTGCTGCTTGCATGTAGGTATTTCTAAGTTACTAAAAAGTATATTTAAAGATAAATATCAGCTGATCGCACGGTAACTGTAGAAAACTAGCAGCCGCGCGACCAGTTAACGATCAGCGGTCGGAACCTCCCTGCCGCCCGCGCTCCGGTGCTACAGCGGCCAGGGCCGGGGCGGCAGCGAGCCTCTCAGGGGTCAAGCCGCTGGTCGCTCGCACCTCAGTTGGTGGGAACAAAAGATAGTGATGCGGTAGGCGGTAAGTGCCGTATCTATCGACATATGGTAGTTTATCTAATGTTGATGAACATAGATTTGAGATCAAGGGGTTGACAGTATTAATTTTGTTCTTGTTATAAAATCTAGATGATATTTTAATTATATGATTGAATAGTAAAGGAAGTTTAATTAGTTTGTGAAGTTTCTTCAGATTAGATTTAAATTTAGTATTGTAGGAAATTTTTACTGCTTTATTCTGTATGACTTGCAATAGTTGGTGGTTAGATAGACATGTGCTACTCCAAACAGGACAAGCGTATGTTATACACGGACGGACAAGTGTAGTATAAATCCTAAGCTTGGTACTGCTACTTAATTTGCTTTTTCGATTCATTAAAGGGTTTAAAGCACCAAGTGCTTGGGCGCCCTTAACACGTAATTCAGATATATGTTTGGTCCAATTTAGTCGACTATCCATTTTGATTCCAAGATAACGCACACAAGTCTTCCAAGGTACTTTATGGCCTGAAACTTTTAGAGTTCTTAAGGGGGGTTGCCTAGCACGAGAGAAGAATATAGCTTCCGTCTTATCTTCGTTTATTTTGAGTTTCCATTTCCTGAAATAATCAAGAAGTAAGTCCATTGAATATTGTAGACGACCTATGATGAGATCTGTATCATCCGAAGAGGTATACGAGGCAGTATCGTCAGCAAAGCAAGCTAATTTGGTTCGAGGTTGAATAGGGATATCATTTATGAACAAGAGAAATAAAAAGGGCCCGATAATCGAGCCTTGAGGAACGCCTGCTGGGACTTTTTGGGGTGATGATGAGATTTCCCTGATGTAAACAAGAAATGTACGATCTGCGAGGTATGACTGGATGAGTTTAATGAGAGGCATAGGCACCTCCAATGTGAGTAACTTGTGCAGCAGGCCTTCGTGCCAAACAGTATCAAAGCCAGTAGCCAGCTGTTGAGCAGTTGAGTGAGTAGCACGAAAACCAAATTGCTCCTGGATCAGAGACTGCTTTGTGGCACCTACTAGTCTGGTATAAATTAAAGATTCCAAAAGTTTTCCAACAGAAGGTAACAGGCTTATCGGACGGTAATTCACAGGTAAGGTACTGTCTTTTCCGGGTTTTTTAAGTGGTATGATCTTAGCTTTTTTCCAGATGTTTGGGAAGTAGCCCAGACCAAAACAACCATTGAAATTTTTTGTAATATAAACTATCGCTTTCTGTGGCAAGTTTTTCAGGAGCAAGTTGTGGATTTCGTCATGACTAGCAGATTTACGGGATTTCAGTTTTTTCAGCGCTTTTCGAATCTCAAATGGCCTTAAGGGCTTTATAGAATCGGAAGTGAGTTTATAGTTATTTAAGATTGACATAGAATTGGATACCTCATCCTGGAGTTCAGAGTCATAAGCCCAGCTTTTGGTAAGGCTCATATTTTCGCAAAACGTATTTGCTAAAGCGTTACATTGATCAGCCGTGCTAGCCGTGAGGGACCCATCTGAGAGTTTAAGTGGGGGTATATCGGTAGATTTTTAGAAATTTGTTTTGATTGATAATCTCGTAAATATGCAGTGGGACGGCTTGCCCGAAGTGCATTATTTGTTTGAGATGCAAGTTTAAGGGTAGAATTGATAAAATTGTTGTAGATATGTAGTAATACATTATAACAGAGATAAGTACCTTGTGGGTCTAAATATGGCGTCGACTCTTTGAGACTATTTTGTTTTACTTTGTTTAAGTCGAGCACGTTTTAAATTACTCCCAGATTTTTAAATTTTTCTCCTGATTCTCTTTATTCCTTGGTTGAATGTGTCCTTTTAGTCAATTTTTCACTTTTAAAAACTGTTATTTTTATTTAAAAGTTTAATTACGTGACGCGCAGCGACGCACTATAATCGCGAATGACAAGTTGACACCGGGATGCCAGGAAAGAAAACTAAAAACTAGTGATTTGCGCGGACGTTAGTAGTCGTTACTACATTATGTACCTATAATAATCATTAATTACAGGTACTAATCTCGAGGACGAGGCACGAAGTATAATTGGAAATTATTGAATATTGTTGAATTATTATTATGAAATTGTTATTGTTGTTACTGATTTTTTATTATTGGACTGTTATTAATGAATTATTGAATTGTTGTATTATTTTTTATGGAATTGTTGAATTGTTTTTATTGAATTATGATTTGTTTATTAATGTTAGTTTAATTGGTTTGCCTGTCCGTGTTTAATCTGTGTGAATTTAAATTATTAATATTATTCGTCTTATGTAATTCTATAATTATTGACTCTCTGCACGTGTTGGGTCAAACTGTGAGTGCAGAGAGTAATTGCAATAAATAAATAAATAAAGTGCTTGTTATTGACAAATTTCCTGGATCCCACACTAGGATTCCCTGTGTTGTGGGGTTCAGTCTCTTCCCAAGTAGGTAAGGCAAATATTTCTACATGGTTATACAGAGATAAATCCTTATTAAATTGTATTGTAGATTAATAGAAATAGAAGTTATTATTTTATTCTATGAATTACATAATAAACATAAACGTAAAAATTACAAATGTTTTTACGTTTATGTGTTGAGTATATGTGGAGTGTTGAGTATGTAGGGGTGAGTGTTAATATGTAGGTAGATATTTATGAAAAACTCTTCTGTTTGGTTATAGTTTAGAGGATGCAGCCATTCCAATATACATTTTTATAGACGTCCAACCTGTAGGTTAAGGTGATAATAGTTCTATCGTGATAGTAGAATTTTGAATAGAGGTAGGGCCCAAGAAATGCGAAAGATCTGCATGTAAAGGAAGAGTGAACTCTAGGTCGATCCCATTTTAATGTTCTGGATGAATGACGGGCTAGTTTTTTAGTATCCTTGTGAAAGCGCATCAGAGCCGAAACGATAAACAATTGCCTCACTCTGAGGACGCTAGAATCCGAATATAGAGCATCAGTTGAATATCGCCAGGGCTTCTTGTACGCTATCTTTAGAGTAGCTCGTTGAGCTCCCTCCAGCCTAAACAAATTTGTTTTGTTTGCTGTTCCCCAGGTTGACACACAGTAACTTAATAATGATTGGCACAAGGTAAAATACAACATACGAAGGTTTGGTGTTGCGATGGACCTGATTTTTTTAAATATGTGTGATTTTTTTCTAGTACGCTTCACAAGTGCGTAGTATGTAGCCGCATATATTCGACAATGTGTTTCATTGTCGACCACCCTTGCTTGGAAGGTACCTTATCAGTGTGGACTAAAAGACCCCTAGTTAATAAATAGGTGAAGTACGACACAGTTTATATTATGTAGCATCGACAATGTTCGTAAAACCGATCACTTCCAATTTACACAACAAATAGAGGTCGCTTACAATCGCGCCATTCCACGCTATTTGCGCTATGTATTCCCGCCTAAGTACAACCCGAGACAGCGTTATGAATATTAAAATCTCACCAATTGTCATCAGTTCGGTTGTGATATTCCGACACATCCATGTCCGAAGAGCACCTATAGAAGGCATAACGTAAGAGTGATCTCCCCCATGGCATGCCCAGACATTCTTCTACTATCATTCAGATTCGTTTGGTCCAAAACTTTGCAACTTCTTTATCACACAAACATACTCAAACCTTCCTATTGAAGAAAGCCACTTAAAACTCGGCTTAAAGTAATTACATTCTTGTAAATATTTAAACAAACAAGAGTATTAAACAAACAAAAGTACGAATGCCTGCATTAATTAGTTCCTTAGTTATCCCCATTCTGTGATATTTGTATGCGTGAAATAGCAGGCGCCCGTCGCTGGTTCGATTCCCACACGGATCAAATATTTGTATCGCCTACAGATAATTGTTCCGAATCTGGGTGTCTATGGTGTATGTGCGTTTACAAGGCAAAATGTTTGACCGCCATCAATCGACCAATCACATGCGAGATGTGGATTTCCGTCTATGTGATCGGTCGATTGAAAGCGGTCAAACCCTTTGCCTTGCCTAATTCACTTCCGCAATAAGGCTGCTGGTTTTTAGGGTTCCTTACCCAAAGGGTAAAACGGGACCCTACTACTAAGACTCCGCGATCCGTCTGTCTGTCTGTCCGTCTGTCACTAGGCTGTATCTCATGAACCGTGATAGCTAGACAGTTGAAATTTTCACAGATGATGCATTTCTGTTGCCGCAAATACTAAAATCAGAATAAAATAAATATTTAAATGGGGCGCCCATACAACAATCGTGATATTTTTGCCGTTTTTTGCGATAATGGTACGGAACCCTTCGTGCGCGAGTCCGACTCGCACTTGGCCGGTTTTTAAGCAAACCCAAAATGAAAAAAAGAATGTAGTTTATTTAACAAAATAATTTAAGGTTTTCTATGCTCTACTAATATCTTATGCTCTTTAAAAGTACCTTTTACATTATAACATTCCAACACAGAATTATATTTCTTTGAATGTATCCATTTCCTTTGTATCCAGATATAAGAGATAAGAGAGAATAGAAACCTACACTTAATTAAGTTATAATAACATCAGACTGATGTTCAAGAAATTAATTAATGTATGCATCAGAGTTTCTCAATACCTACTTGTTCTATTTTTTTACTTGTTTTATTAAATGATATTCTAGGCAATGTAATTGGGTACATTATTGAAATCTCCGTTGTGATTAACCGAGTTCGCAAGCGCAATACATTTTTACAGTAGATCATTACTGTTGTGTAAATGTGTACGCGGTAAAACACTCTCTGTTCCTTTTTAACCGACTTCCCAAAAAGGAGGAGGTTTCTCAATTCGACCGTATATAAACTGCCGAGCAATGAAAAAGTTCCACCCACAAAATGCCGACAAACACCTTAATAACTCCTAAGACATAGAACCTAGCTTCATAAATTAAAAAGTATAATGAAATCTATTTTATTATGCAAACTTAAAATCTTTTAAATACTGGTCTTTTTGAAGCCATGGATAAAAAAAGTAGAAAAACAAAATTTTGGGATTTGAAAATTTCGGAATACATTTGTTTCGTTTTTATTTTGCTTTTGATTGCATCCTTGTTTTCGCCGTTGTGAAAGAATTCTTAAATTGTTAAGTCTTACGGGTCTCGTACCCATAAATCATGCCTCTATCACCCGTGGATTGTACGAGAATCATCACTATGGTGGAATTGGGGACCAGCCAAAGAAATACGGCCAGAATAATGGGTGTGACACATACTACTGTCTGACGAGTGATCCAAAGGTTTAGGGAGACTGGATTAAACCTGAGAAGACCAGGTACTGGCAAGTCAAGGTGCACAACAGTCCGAGAAGATCGTTTCATTGCGGCAGCCATGTTAAGAAATCGACATCAGACGGGAGTTGCGGTTCAACAACAACTTCTGCGAGTTTGAAGGGAGCCAATAAGCGAGTGGACAGTCAGGAGGCGTCTTGCCGAAAGAGGATTGAAGCCTTACAGGCCAGCAAATAGCCCAAAACTGGAACGGCATTATAAAGTTGCCCAATTGCGATACGCCCGCAAGCATACATAATGGGGTGAGGACGAATGGGGCAGAGTGATGTTCTCTGATGAGTCAAGATTTATGCTGTACCATCATGATGGGAGCAAAAGAGTATACCGAGCAAAAGAGTATACGACCAGGAGAATGCACAAGCATGTTTTGAAGAAAAAATGTCACACGGCGGAGGTACCGTTCACGTGTGGGCTGGTATCTCTGCAGAGGGTCGAACAGCGTTAGTTCCAATCGAGAACGGGAACCTAACTGCTGTGAGATACATCAATGAGATTCTCAATGAACATGCTGGTCCGTTTTTTGCCAATATGGGCGACAATGCAGTGTTCATGCACGATAATGCACGGGCCCACACTGTTCAAGTTGTAAATGAGTATCTTCAGGACGTAGGAATCCACAAAATGGATAGCAAGAAGCCCCGATTTGAATCCTATTGAGCATGTTTGGGACGAGCTTGACAGACGTGTGAGAAAACGAGTTCCACCTCCAATTACTCTTCGTGACTTGAATTAAGCGCTCATCGAAGAATGGAAGAACATTCCTCAGCATATGCTGAGGAATCTGGTATTCAGCATGCCCAATCGCGAAGAAGCTGTATTGAGAGCACATGGAGGAAACACCAAGTACTGAGTTATCAAAACCTACGTTTACTCCTAATGAAACCCCTACTTAGAGATTTGGTTTTATTTGCCAAATGGCCCCAATTTTTTAAAACATTTAATTTAAAATTTGAACACAGTATTTACGTTTTTAGTTGGTAATATTCTGATGCGCTGTTAAATGTACTTCAATATTGCAGACGGCGTCATTAAGCTAGCCTTGCCCGTTTAGGAGTAATTTGGCGCTATTTCACTGGAACTTTTTCATTGCTCGCGAGTGTATTATATATATTTTATGTGTGTTCGCGGATAACTTTGTCATTTATGAACCGAATTTGATGATTCTTTTTTTTTGGAAAGAAGATATCCCAAGGCACAGATAATATACTAGCATACAGATGTCTAATCCCATATAAAGAAACCGTGCCGACGTAACTAGCGTTTTTCATCTGATTATACCGATTACTTTTTGTAAATCGATCGCGTTCGGTTCCGTTCCACGGCGATAGATAGATCACCGTCTATATCCGTGAAACGGAACCGAACGTGATCGATGTACAAAACATAATCAGTATAATCAGTTCAGTACGTCGGCACGGTTTCTTTGTATGGGATGAGACACCACTGCCCAAGGGTAGTAGCGTGATAAGGAAACCAGGATCTGACGATGGGATCCTAGAGAAATCGAGGGAACTCCTCAAATATTGTAGGCATACATATAGCGATTTTGGTATTTTAATCAATAATGCAATCATTTGCACTCAGACATTTGGTGAAGTGGAACTGATGAAGAAGACCACAATAGCCACTGGAACGCCGATATAAAACAATGTATCCTAGTCGTGTTTGGGTTTATTGGAATCGTCATGAGACGTACATTGAATGGTTTTCATGTTAATTGGAGGTACCTACCAACACTTAAAATAGGAAAATATTTTTTTAAACAAAAAATCAAACCGACTTCCATACATGTCACTACACATGGAAGTCGGTTTGATTTTTTGTTAAAAAGGTTTTCTTTTATAGTTTCGATTTCATACGAAACTCGTAATACATAAAATCACTGTGAATGAGGGCTTTGGCGTATGAATTTGCTGCTAGGTGCACTGGTGTAGACCGAGGTCTTCAAATTAATGTCAAATGTCATAGTTTTTTTTTGCTTTTAGCGCGATTTTATTTACCAATTTCTTATTGTTGCGAATATTTTCCAAATACGAGAGATTATGATAGGTACTTGCGGGTTTTACTATCCACTGCTTTAATAGAGTGTTATGATTCGGAAATTTTTAGCCACTTTTTTTTACGACATTAACTGACTGCGTGATTCTGCAGCATACTCGATTTTATATATAGGTACACTTAGAAATGATTTTAAATCAAACTTTGCTTCCTTGCGCGTAATTACAACGTTTAACAGGTATTTTAAGGACCTCACTCGCCAGTGGCGCCAACTGGTAAGCACAAAAACGGAAGTCTTCATTACAAAGCATTCTCCTACTATCGATCAAAGTTTAACTCTAAGATCTAACCTCAAGTTACAATTTCAGACTTCTAATAACAAATAATTGCACATTAAATTTATTAGAGATAAAATCAACCTCTCATGAGTCAGTGAATCACGTCAATAACTATTTCTCTAATATTGGTAAGACTTTGGCCGAGGAAATCAACTCTATCAATCTAACCCAAGATCGTGAGACTTATAACTTGACGGATTCACAGGCTTCATCTTTTGTGCTTATAGAAACTGATCCTCAGGAAGTCCATGGCGTATTGATGAGTCTTAAAACTGAGAGCGCACCTGGATGGGACAATATATCAACAAATTTTCTTAAATCTGCTCATGACGTGGTGGTACCGATTATTACACATCTTGCTAATCTGTGTTTCACGCAAGGTATTTTTCCACCCGTTCTAAAACAAGCCATTATTACACCTGTGCACAAGGGTGGCGACAGAGACGATGTGAGCAACTACAGACCCATATCGGTCTTGTCTGCAATTTCAAAAATCATAGAAAAGCTAATTAACACTCGATTAATAAATTACATGAACAAATATAACATAATATCTGGCAGTCAATATGGAGGTTTTTTAGGCAAGGGTTATCGACAGAAGATGTGGTCTCAGGATTAACGTCTCATATTGTCGGAAACGTGGATACAGGCAAAAGGTGTCTAACTGTTTTCCTGGATCTAAAAAAGGCATTCGACACCGTCTCTGTTCCCATCCTTGTGCGTAGTTTAGAAAACATAGGCGTAAGAGGAGTCCCTTTGGCTCTTCTTACAGATTATCTCCAGAATAGGAAACAACGTGTAAGGATGGGAAACTACGTAAGCGATGAGTTAAAGGTGAGCTTCGGTGTTCCACAAGGAAGTGTTCTGGGGCCTACGCTTTTCTTAATATATATAAACAGCCTTTGCGAAATGAACCTTGAAAAGGGGCGTGTTTTTTCCTATGCAGACGACACAGCCATTGTCTTTACTGGAGAAACATGGGAATCTGCATATCGATATGCTGAAAAGGGACTCATAAAGGTTGCAAAATGGTTAAATTATTATTTATTAACACTCAACACCTCTAAAACTAAATATATAGCATTTACTAATTACAACAACAGTCAACCTGGACCTAATCATAACCTTAGAATACACAGCTGTGATAATCCTACTAGCACAAATTGTTCATGCATTAGAATAGCAAAAGTGACTTATATAAAATATCTAGGTATTATGGTAGACCAACGTTTATCTTGGCATTTACACACGGATATGGTCATGTCTAGGACTAGAAAACTCATTTGGATTTTCAAGACACTGAGACATGTTACCTCAAAAACTTTATTAAATCAGATATACGTTTCACTGGCCCAGTCAGTTCTAGTGTATTGTATACCTGTTTGGGGCGGGGCCACTAAAATCAAATTCCTAGAACTGGAGAGAGCGCAAAGGTCTCTCTTGAAAGTGATGTATTTTAAACCATATAGATTCCGTACTGAAAACCTTTACTCATTAAGTGGCCTTCTCACAGTCAGAAAATTATATGTACTCCATGCTGTTTTAAAATTACACAAAACCCTCCCCTATGATTCTAGTCTCAACAAAAAACGCAGAAAATATTCTGTTGCACCAGAAATCTCGGTTAAAACCTCATATGCGAAAAGACAGTTCACCAAACAATCCGCTTCCATCTACAACAAATTAAATAAACTTTTAAATATTTATCCTATGAGTTATCGAGAATGTAAGAAGTCTTTAATAGACTGGCTAATATGCAAAAGTTATGATGAAATTGAAACTCTTTTACAAAGTACCATGTGAAAATATATCGATAAGCGACACACACACACACCACACATACACACACACCACACACACACCTCATACACACACATCCTAGATTTAAGTTGAATTTGTTTGTATTTACACCTCCTACATTATTATTGTTTCTAGTTTTAGAGGAGCGGGGTCTCCTAGCACAGGTATTTATTATACTTAAAAGGAGGCCTCTATGTAAGATATATATTGTAGAAGTTTGTAAAGTTAATTGAAATAAATTTATTTATTTATTTATTATTATTTATTTATTTAAATAATCTTGTTCGAATACAGTTCTTAAGTCAACTGTTAGGGTGCCTTTCACACACTAGAGATATGCTATGCTTCGTTGCTATGGATGCGTTTGTGTGCTGATATTGTTTTGCCAACACCAGTTTAGAAATAAACTAAAAGTTTGGTTGATGGAATAAAACTATGAAGAAATAGAAAAACTACTAATTGCCACAAATTAGCAAGATTTTACATTTCTCCACACTCACTCACACAACTATAGAACTTCACACACAAACACTCACATACGCACCATCACAGACACACACACACCACCATACGCATACGCACACTCTTATGATTTCAGTCTTCTATAAATTATAATTTCTATACATACTTAATTTGAATCTTATTATTGGAGGAACTGACTCCCAAGTCACAGGCAATAAGCCTAGTTTGGGAGCCAGGGAACTTGTTACTGTGTATAATGTAATCTATGTTATGAATAAAGTTATTAAGTTTGATATCCAACAATCATATTCATTGGTCCATCATAGCAATGGCGGAAACAGCATAGCTGCATAGCAGATCTCTGGTGGAAAGGCACTCTAAGACCAATGTTTATCCAAACATATTGGATCAATACTAATGGAACTTGAGAACACAGACAGATTTACATAAATATTGGATAATGGATATTACAATATCAACAGAAGGTATCCTTCGAGCACTTATCCCAATGAACACAAACAAGCATTGATATGTTCGATACTCAGAGGTTAAAAACTCCTCGTATTCGCAGTAGATATTATTATCGCCTAACGACAAAATGCGACATTTTTCGTTACATTTTACGAGAAATGTAGATCTCCACGACATCAAATAGGGCATCGCAAAATGACGACGCCATATCGTGTGTAATGTTATCTAGGATCATAGACCTATGAGTAATATTATGATGACTTACTTGACTTTATGTCCTACGTCCCCTGGATGGGGCAAAGGGCGTCCACAGTAGTCCTCCATCGCGATCGGTCTTGAGCTTCATGCTTCACCTCGCTCCGCGTCATACCGATGCTCGTCGCTTCCGCCAACGCGGTGTGACGCCAGGTTTTACGGGGACGGCCACGCTTTCTTTTGCCTTGGGGATTCCAATCCAGCGCCTGCTTTGGTATATGATCAGAATCCCTTCGCAGCGTGTGGCCAATCCAACTCCATTTGCGACGCTTGATCTGGCGGTCGATCGGGCTCTCGTGGCATTGCTCCAACAGCTACACGTTGGTGATGGTCTCGGGTCAGTAAATGCCGAGTATGCGACGAAGACAATGCTTGAAGAAAACTTGGATTTGGCGTGAGATGTCTTTTGTGACGTTTAGCACCCGTAAAGCAACACGGATTTGACATTTGACCCGATGATTCTGAGTTTAATCCTCCGGGTCACTTTCCGCGATTGCCAAACAGATCTCAGCTGTGCGAAGGTAGCTCACGCTTTGGCGATCCTTGAAGCGATGTCCTCTTCACTACTTCCAGTTTCCGACACGACGCTCCCGAGGTAAGTAAATTTGTGGACGCGTTCCACTGCCTCTGTGCCAATTGAATCAGCAACGGTGAAGTAGAATATTATGATAATGTTATATAATCATATGAATCATTTTGCCTTTGATAATTTTGTCATTTTAACCCCCGACGAAAAAAGGGGTGTGTTATTTGACGTATGTACCTTTGTGTTTGTGTATCTGTCTGTGGCATCATGTATTTTTTGTTTGAAATGTGACATTATCAGGAGTGTTCTTAGCTATCCACTTGACAGTCCTAGTCACGATAGTATATCACGATAGTGTTTAATGCATTGATTTGGGTACTTTTCCTGATCTCATGAAGAGCAGTAAAGTCATCCCTCTATTTAAATCCGGTAGCAAAAATTATATTGGTAATTTCAGACCAATCTCTATTTTGCCTGCATTCAGCAAAATATTTGAAAAGTTAATTCTTAAGCAGTTACTCAGACATTTTAACTTACATAGCCTCCTTCACAATGACCAATATGGGTTTACGAAGGGTCGCTCGACTACAGATGCGGGTGTTGCTTTGTTGAAACACATATTTGACGCATGGGAGAAGTCGCGAAATGCAATTGGTGTTTTCTGCGATCTTTCTAAAGCCTTCGATTGCGTTCACCATGATACGCTTTTGCGTAAACTACGCCATTACGGTGTTCAAAACGAAGCCCTAAATGTAATTGAGTCATATTTACTTAATAGATACCAATGCGTAGACGTTAATGGCGCTAAATCTTCCAGGTTACCTGTTGAGCTGGGTGTACCTCAAGGCTCAATACTGGGTCCGTTTTTATTCCTGGTTTATATTAACGATCTGCCATTCTATTTAAAGGATGTTTGCGACGTTGTACTGTTTGCAGATGATACTTCTCTGATCTTTAAAGTAGATAGGAATAGACAAGTTTTTGATGACGTGAATAACGCACTATCAATGGTCACAGATTGGTTCACAACAAATAATCTTGTTCTTAATGCCAAGAAGACTAAATGCATAAAGTTCGCTTTGCCCAATGTTAGAAATCTGGGTCCCAACATTGTGCTCGGCAATGAGAAGCTCGAAACTGTTGATTCAGCTGTGTTTCTGGGTATAACAGTAGACTCAAAAATTCAATGGGGGCCACATATATCAAGCCTAGCGGGTAGGCTTAGCTCGGCCGCCTACGCCGTCAGAAAGGTTAGACAATACACTGACGTTGATACAGCAAGGTTGGTCTACTTTAGTTATTTTCACAGTATCATGTCCTACGGTATTCTACTGTGGGGCAGAGCCGCTGATATTCAAAATATATTTGTGCTTCAAAAACGAGCTGTTCGTGCCATTTACCAATTAGGTGCGCGTGTTTCTCTAAGAGATTTTTTTAAAGAGATTGGTATTCTCACAGCGGCTTCACAGTACATATTCGCCAACATTTTATATATTAGGCAGAACATTCATTTGTACAGTAACAATAGTGATATTCACAACTTTAACACCAGAAATAAGGACAAATTACGAGCTCCCTTTCATAAACTTCATAAGGTGCATAGTTCATTCGTTGGGGTTGGTATAACTTTTTACAACAAGTTACCGTCTTCTTTTCTAGATTTGCCATTTAACGCATTTAAAGCAAAGGTAAAAGCTAATCTCTGTTCTAAGGCATACTATTCTATTAATGATTATTTAGATGATAAGCATAGTTGGTCGCTGTGTTGAACTTAAGACAATGTTCGTGTTCTTTTACCAAAATTAGCTTGCTGTCAGGTTAAATATTATTATTTTTTAATTTCGTTTTTATGTGTATTTTTTATTTTTTATTTTTTGGTAAGACTGTCGTAGGTATCGTTTACTGTTATTGTCGGAGCTGATGAAGATTGCTACTATCTTTGCATTATATAGAGTTAATCTTTCTAGTATTATATAGCAGCATAGCCAGCATTGTGTGAGTACCATGTACTTCAGAGCTATCATTGTCTAGATACCTACGTCTTCTATTGACTTGAATGACTCCGGTGGTTGAGAGTATGTCATGCCCACTCAAATGTCTCGCCGATGGTGGGTCGTGTGTCGGATCATTTAGCTCCCTTCAAAATAGTTGAGCTGAATGGTGCTGATACATGTGTCATGTTCGTGAACGGGCGCTGTCGGTTGGGACTGGTCATCTCTTAGCTGCCATGGTTTATTTTAATTGATTCTAATTTTATTTCTGAATTGTCTTTTTATATTTACTATGGACACTTTTAACTTTCTACATCGTTCTCACATAATGTGTAATCTCAACATGAATGATGTAACAAATGATTTGTAATAATTACCTAATTGAAAAAGAGTGTCCATGGAGTTTCTTGCCCGTTCTTCTCCATAGAGATCTACGCCTTGGAATGGGCATCTACGGTACTTTCACAGTTATTATGTCTTGTGACTGGGACTGTAGCACCATAATTTTGTAATATTTTATTTTGTCTTTTGACAATTCAAAAGTGCCTGTTACTGGCCTACTTGAAATAAAGTGCTTTGACTTTGACTTTGACTTTGATATTTAGTAGTTTATGTCACTATTTTATTCCGGTCAAACGTCCAAGTCTCTCTGGTTGCCCATTTTTCGATGCGGAAAAGTCCTCAAGGACATTTCGTGTTTTGACACAATGCGTCTTAAAAAATTATACTCTGTGATACGGAGTTTAATAACGCACCGTTTTGCTATAAATATTTTGTAGCCTGGCCCTCGTTTTTACTATACTTCATAAAAGATAGCTTGATCTCTGCGACAGCTGTCAGTATCAATACAGTAACAATAGCGCTTGACAGGCTAACAATAACGTAACAATAACGTAAACGTCAGTTTGACATATGTCGCAGAAAAATAAATCGGAAATTTTTGCCGGTGAATTTTTCGCGAGTGCACGTCGGAGCTCCTGTGTAAACAGAAGTTTAAGTTTATTTTATAACCCAATGTATATGTGTTATATATCAATAAAAAACTCAAGATTCAAGCTTTACGAATATTTAAAAATATAATAGGTTTAAAGTGTGTTGATAGCGTTAATATCGAAATTAAAAAAGATTGGCGTGCCGCCATGCCGGTGCCGATGGGCGTGGGCATTTTTCGTTATATTTTAGTATGATTTACTCAATAATCTATTAAAATATTGCTCGTAATATTGTAATTAGTTCATTATTGTTTTACCATACAACCATACCTTAATGCCTAATTTTTACCGGTTTTCAGGCTTACGTCGAGTTTGAAATACTCATTTACCTAATTCAGAAATCAGGGGCGAGAAATCTCATTGGTATTTATCTAGGATCCTCATGGATAATACATTACCAGCGCAAACTCTGATGACAACCGTTTTCGAGAAAATAAATCTAAACTCAAGTACAAAGAAAGATGGCAAGAGTGGAGCAAGGCCTTAGACCAGAAGTATAAATATGGATTCAATGTCAGCCGCTCGACCCCACAGTAAAATACCGTATGACATAATGCTGTGAAAGTAACTAAAATAGACCAAACGCGCGGTTTCCACATCCATCAACTGTCTTATTTTTTTAACAGCATAAGTGGCCGAGCTCAGCAGACCCGAAAGAGACGTTATGTGAGAACCCCATTGCAGTTTGTCGTCTAGAGTGATTCCCAAGAAAACTGTCTGATTTACAAAGTCTAGCTTTTCGCCATTCAATAAGATGTCGCATTCGCTACTTCTAACATTCGGCAATGTGAATCTAACACATTTGGTTTTTTTTTCATTATTACCAAATTGTTTGCCGTGAACCAATTTTGGACCTGATGAATAGAGTTATTCACATCATCTAGATTTTGTAACTGCCGATCTATTTTAAATTTCAAAGATGTGTCATCAGCAAACAACACCATCTTCGGTTGATTTTGTAGTAGTTGGGGTAAATCGTTAATATAAACTAAAAAGAGGAATAGACCCAATATCGAGCCCTGAGGAACACCCACTGTCATTTCTGACCCTAGTGAGTTTACGCCGTTTACCTGAACTTTAACTTGTCTGGCTTTTTAATATGATCTAATTAACTCAAGGGCTGTATGTGTAATTACATAGTGCTCGAGCTTCAACAAGGTCGCAAAAGATTCCAATGGCGTCTTGTGCTTCCTCCTCCTGGCTCCTGGTGAAAACCACATGAAAATCCGTTCGGTAGTTTTTGAGTTTATGCGTACAGACGTAGCGAAGGACTTTATTCTTAACTGACTTCCCAAAAAGGAGGAGGATCTCAATTTGACCGTATAAATATGTCAGGTTTAGTCAATAGTACGGACGTCAAAACAAATCACAAGCACGCCCCTGGCGGCAATCAAGAGCAATTACGCATTGGCACGCTTTTTATAAGCACTTGCGTGGTAGGGAATAGGGCAGTTGAGTACTGACCGCCTTGGAGCTAATATGTCATAGAATCAGTGTCGATCATGTCAGTAATATCAGTAAGCAAGAATGTAACTTGTCTCTAGTTGAATATACTCAGTGTATCAAATAACTTGTGTGATTTCATTTCACGATTGTACCCACCTACCTGCCCACACACGATGTTTTAACCTAAGGGAATACTCCTGACTTCCCGATGGTTTGCATCTACCGGCCACCCTCGTAATATTTTAGTATGATTTACTAAATAATCCATTAAAATATTGCTCGTAATATTGTAATTAGTTCATTAGTAGTATTTACACACGCTTACACGATAAAATACAACGAAATTCTTTGAGACTGTTGTTGTTTGTTGTCATAATTCAAATTGATGAGGGTAAGGACATATGGGTATAAAAAAAAACTAGTTTAGTTATAAATAGGTTTAATTGTCAAAACGTACAAAATGAATGGTAAAAACTTTTTAAAACAAATATTTTCCTGTTGTTGTGTTGTTGTTGTTCACTTTTTTTTTAATACTTGGAACTAGTCGTTGCAATTTAGTTTTCACATATTATGTCGATTCTGTATAGTTTCAGCTAGGCACACGTATTTTTTATTTTTGTGTAGCTGCAGTAGTTTCCTAGATAATGAGCTTTTTGTTGGTAATGGCACGGGGCACATGAACATGCGATTACAGGGGCGGTATACACAAACCGCGCGCCGCGTGGCGTGACGGTCAAGTGGGTTTGATGAAAATCTGTTGAGCCATTCAAGTTATGGGCGTTTTACTGTTTGAATCGGGGTATTTTCGCAAGACATTGTGTCAAAATTACGTGTCGATAGATTATCTTCTAATGAAACTAAATTTCCGACAGATGAAGTAATTACGAAGGTAATGCATATTTAAAAAAAACTGCCACCAAACTTGTTCTAAGTATTAAAAAAAATGTGAACTACAACAACAACAACAGGAAAATATTTGTTTTAACAAGTTTTGTCCTTCCAATTGCATTGTTTGAGCCCCTGCCGCCCGTGATACAGGATTGCCTTGTACAGGCACCTAACATTGTTGTACCCACTTTATATATAAGACCTATTAGTATATTTAAAGATTATTATTATTACTATTCATTTTGTAATTTTTGACAATTAAACCTATTTATAACTAAACTAGCTCTCTTTTGATACCCATATGTCCTTACCCTCATCAATTTGAATTTGACAAGCGGCCCGCGCTGTGACAACAAACAACAACAATCTCATAGAGTTTCGTTGTATTTTATCGTGTAAGCGTGTGTAAATACTATTAATGAACTAATTACAATATTACGAGCAATATTTTAATGGATAATTTAGTAAATCATCCTAAAATATTACGAAAATTCCCACGCCCATCGGCACCGGCATGGCGGCACCCTAATATTTTTTAATTTCGATATTAACGCTATCAACACACTTTGAACCTATTATGTTTTTAAATATTCGTAAAGCTTGAATCTTGAGTTTAATTATTGATATATAACACATATACATTGGGTTATAAAATACAATTAAACTTCGGTTTACACAGGAGCTCCGACGTGCAGTCGCGAAAAATTAACCGGCAAAATTTCCGGTTTAATTTTCTGCAACATATGTCAAACTGACTTACTCGAATACTACTGTGTTGATACCAATGAGGTAGGAAAACTATGGAAACGGCATATTCTTCTATATGAAGAATAGTTATACGAATATCTATAATATCGACACACGCATGTCAAAAAGTGTTTTGTCTCTTTTTAACTAACCAAGAGCTTCATATGAAAAGAGAGACATCTAAATGTTTGTCAAGGACTAAACTTGGTAACACTTTTGAGTGACGTCAAAATCATGTCTATGCGTGACCGGTCGCCATGTTGATTGCCGAGTAAAATTGGTAGTTGTGTGCTGCATAGGTACGTTTATCTGTGTAGTTGTGCTGTCAAACAGTTGCAAATGGCCTACCTCATTGGCCAATGGGCAGCCATCTTAATTGCCCGATTTATGTAGGTATGCACGCTAATTTCGTAGGTATGACAAGTCCATAGGTTTATAAGTCAGTGGTTGATACTGACAGCTGTCGCAGAGATCAAGCTATATTTTATGAAGTAAAGTAAAAACGAGGGCCAGGCTACAAAATCTTTTAGCAAAACCGTGCGGCATTTAATTCCGTATCACAGAGTATAAATTTTCAGACGCATTGTGTTAGAACATGAAATGTCCTTGAGGACTTTTCCGCATCAAAAAATGGGCAACCAGAGAGACTTGGACGTTTGACCAGAATAAAATAGTGACATAAACTACTAATAACTTGTTGAGTTTCATAAATTTTGAATTTTGTTTTTTTTTAATCTAGATAACATTACACACGATATGGTTCGCTGCAATGTCATTTTGCGATGCCCTATTTGATGTCGTGGAGATCTACATTTCTCGTAAAAATGTAACGAAAAATGACGCAGTTTTTTCGATGCACGTCGTGTACCCCCACGATATTTCGTACAGCACGTGTATTTGTATCGTGTAATTTCTACGATAAATTATGCAGATCAACGTAATACGACATGGCTTTAACAGGATAACGTGTTCAACCCTAGGCGATAATAATATCTCCTGCGAATACGAGGAGTTTTAATCCTCTGAGTATCGAACATATCAATGCTTGTTTGTGTTCATTGGGATATGTGCTCGAAGGATACCTTCTCTAGATATTGTAATATCCATTATCCAATATTATCCAATATTTATGAAAATCTGTCTGGGTTCTCCAATTCCATTAGTATTGATCCAATATGTTTGGATAAACATAGGTCTTAGAGTGCCTTTCCACCTGCTATTTTGTTTCCACCAGTGCTATGCTATATGGACCAATCAATATGATTGGTAGAAATCAAACGCATCCATAGCAAGGTAGCATAGCATATCTCTAGTGTGTGAAAGGCACCCTAACAGTTGACTTAAGAACTGTATTCGAATAAGGTTATTTAATGTGCAATTATTTGTTATTATAAGTCTGAAATCCTAACTTGAGGTTAGTCGAAAGGCTGGAGTGTAGTTAATTAAACTTTGATCGATAGTAGCAGAATGATTTGTAATGAGGGCTTCCGTTTTTGTGCTTACCAGTTGGCGCCAGTGGCGAGTGAGGTCCTTAAAATAGCTGTTAAACGTTGTAATTACGCGCACGGAAGTTTGATTTAAAATCATTTCTAAGTGTAATTACCTAGATAGAAAATCGAGTATACTGCAGAATCACGCAGTCCGTTTTTGTCGATAATAAAGGTGGCTAAAAAAATCCGAAATATAAAAAAAAAGTTTTATGTTTCGGCTTTTTTTAATCGAGAGTAAAGCAGTGGATGGTAAAACCCGTAAGTAACTATCATAATCTGTCGTATTTTGGATAAATATCGCAACAATAAAAAAGTGGTAAATAAAATCGCGCCAAAAGCAAAAAAAAAAATTTGGCGTATGAATTATATAAACACAGTGATTTTATGAAATATGAGTTTCGTATGAAATCGAAACTATATCACACATCAGTCGCATCGCATACGCCATCCGTGCAGGTGTGTCAAACACAGGTGTCACTGAACCAGTGTTGCCAGGGCCCTTAAGTCAAAAGTTACGTTTCATTTCCTAAAATGTTACATTTTGCTATATAAGTGCATTTTTATTTTATTTTTAATTTCTAGTTTTTTAGGCCGGAAGCAATTGATGTCAGCAAAATGGCGGCATATAAGGGAATCTATGATGTCTAATGGTGTATTTAATCTTGTGATAAAACAGACTCTAGTTTCATTTGTTCGCAGCGCCATCTTCACAGTTGTTGCTATCTAGTCTAGTACCTAACTTATTCTATTAGTTTGAACCAAATCCATGAGAGGTGGAGAATCTGTTAGTTTTACACTGAACTAACTACTAATATTCGATATGTATAGAACCCTATTAACGTTCTTTTTACCATACGTTCTAAAGAGGGCTGTTAATAAAGAGCAAAATCGCCTCAATGCAAAAAACAAAAAAAATACACGATCGACAAAAAAAATTTCATCTCTCTTTATTGTGTATTAAATTGAGTTCTAGTGAATTGAACTCATCATCTCATCATCATCATCTTCCTGCCCTTGTCCCATGTTACTTGGGGTCGGCGCAACACGTTTTCTTCTTCCATACCGTCCTGTCCCCCGTCACGCTATCACTGACTCCCTTTTCTTTCATATCACTCCTCACACAGTCCATCCATCTTTTCTTTGGCCGAAAATTTTTCTTTTTTTTGTTTTCTTTCTAGTGAATTGAACTGCCGGTGTGAAAATGTCGAGTTCAAAAACTGTTAAGTGTACGACGTGAACATCTTAATAAATGAACTTTTGGTCTTTGTGCAAAACAAATATGAAGTTATGGATAATGAAAGCATGATTCAGATCTGTGCTACGGGTTTTCAACGGAGGATATCGACCGTGCCAAGTCGTTATTATTTGAATCCTTGTCGAGTAGCAAGAAGAAAATATCTGGAAGGAAAGATAAACGGCATAAGGACCTGGAGGACATCATAACGTTGTTGAAGGTGACAGATCCTGAGCTGATGCCCATTTTTGTGGCCATAGACTTGGGAAAATTGCCTCCCGTAACTTTCGACCATGTTGATGTGCAAAAGTAAAAATATGTATTTATATTATATTTATATAAGTATATATTATTTAATTCGTCATTAATTATTTTAAAAATTGTACACTGGATCCTATATTGTCATATTTCTCTGTCACCCTAGGGTTTGCTGTAAGAGAACTCAACATTGAGTTAAGCTCGCCTTTGTTCATGTACTTTATTATCACACTGTATGTAATGTTGTTTTTGGTGTATACTAATGAATTAAGAATTTATTTAGGGTTCTGGCCTTGCTATTTACATTTTGTATGTGACACTCTTATCTACCAGCAAAACTGTTAAAACTATTGTTTCGCCGATACCTACCGAAGGATGTTACTGGGGCCGTCACAGATAGAGGCAATTATAGGCCTATCTCACTAGCGACTGTGGTGGCGAAGGTTTTCGATAGTCTACTTGACGTTCAACTTAGTAAGCACATTTAACTCAATGACGCGCAGTTTGGCTTTCGTGAGTCACTGAAAGTGCTATCTTGGCTTTGAAACATACTGTCAACTATTATGTAAAGAAAAAAACACCTGTCTGTGCTTGCTTCCTTGACTTATCGAAGGCCTTAGTAGACTACAACAGACTCTGGGCCAAGCTTGGAGACCAAGGGGCTCCCACTGAACTCATTGGGTACAAAAACCAGAAGAATTTCGTTAAGTGGGGTAATGTTTTGTCGGACGAGTATGAACTGGAGTTTGATGTGAGGTAGGGAGGCCTATCCTCTCCAAGACTATTTAACTTGTACGTTGATCAGCTGATCGATGGGCTCAGTAATTGCCATGTTGGTTGTCATATAGATAACGTCTGTGTTCAGTGGTTTAAGAAAACGAGAAGAAGAGTGTGTGTATGGTCATTAGAGGTAGCAATAAACAACCGGAGCTTGTACCACCTGTCTATCTGAACGGATTACCTTTAGGACGTGTCGCTCAGTTTAAGTACCTAGGGCACTTTGTGACAGAGACCCGTGTGAGAGAGATGATGCGGATGTTGAGCGAGAACGAAGAGTGCTGTCGGTGCGTGCTAACATGTTGGTTCATAGATTCGCAAGGTGTTCAGTAGACGTAAAAGTGACACTGCTCAGAGCCTATTGCCAAAACTTTTACGCCGGCGCTCTATGGTCCAACTACACCCAGCGGGCCTACAGCGCTCTTCGTGTACAATATAATAACGCCTTTAGGATTCTGGTGAGGTTCCCCCGATTCTGCAGCGCGTCGGGCATGTTTGCTGACGCAAGAGTCGATGACTTTTATGCCATTATGCGCAAGAAAACTGCTTCTCTGATGCGTCGGAATCGGGGGAGCGACAACGGAATCCTAAGGATGTTTTCTGAGAAGCCAGACTCTGAGGTGCTGGGGAGAGTCATCTAGCTTCACGTGACGTGATGACACTATTACAATAAGTTGACTAACATAGTTTTAAGACCTGTTACTAACAACTATGGACATATAACTAGTCTGCAATAAATGGATTTTATTTATAAAAAAAACTTTTTAACAAAAAATCAAACAGACTGCCATACATGTATGGAAGTCAGTTTGATTTTTTGATAATAAGTTTTTATTTTCCTCTTTTCAGTTTTGGTAGGTACCTCCAATTAACATGAAAACCATTTATAGCCAAAGTACATCTCATGACGATTCCAAGAAACCCAAACACGACCAGGATACATTGTTTTATATCGGAGTTCCGGTGGCTATTGTGGTTTTCTTCATCAGTTCCACTTCACCAAATGATACTTTCTGAGTGCAAATGATTGCATTATTGATGAAAATACCAAAATCGCTATATGTATGCCTATAATATTTGAGGAGTTCCCTCGATTTCTCTGTGCGACCCCAAGTAACATGGGACAAGTGCAGGCAGACAATGGTTATGCGCTCAACGCTAAAAATTTGATTAGAAATGCCGGCCGACTCTAGACGCGCGTTTTTTTCAAACGTCAGAAGAGCACAATAAATAATGGAACATACATTAAATTTAGATTAGACAAGTTCATAACGCCTACATTAAATGCTAAAAAAGTAGTAGGATATCAAATATTCTTATAAATATAAAGATATTTTATTTATAAATCATTTTGTTTTTTTTTTTATAAATATATCTAGTTAAAAATGGCATGTTTCAACTAAATCGATAGAACTACTTCCGTTGGTAACTGTACCTTTGTAGGTTAAATAATACATTGTGAAATGGTTATTCGGTAATATGAAAATATTAACCAAGTTTGAAGCCTTTGTTTGTGCCAAAACAACAACGTAGAATATTACATAACATTTCGTTACTTCTGAGGTCCACTAAAATTGAAAATTGTTTTCATCATGTTGGTGATATTGTATTGTTTATTTACCAGTACCACAACAATGTTTAACAAACACACTATTACACTAACATTATAAAGGCGTAAGTTTGTGAGTGTGTTTGTGTGTTTGTTACTTCTTCACGCTCAAACAGCTGGATGGATCTGGATGAAATTTGGCGCAGATATAGATTATAGTCTGGAATAGCACATATGAGAGAGCAGTGGTGGCCCAGTGGTACCGGCCGCGACTTACAAGTTGCAGGTCGTGGGTTCGAGCCCAGGCAGGCACTTTACTTTGTGTAAATTATTTCATCACCACTGTTCTCAAAACAGTGAAGGAAAACATCGTGAGGAAACCGGCATGTCCTAGAACCAAAAGTTCGAAGACATGTGACATCCACCAACCCGCACTGGGCCCGCGTGGTGGATAACGGCCCATTCCCTCTCACAGAGAGGAGGTCTGTGTCCCTGCAACATTAATAGGCTGATGATGTGATGTGATGTGCACATATGATACTTCTTATTCCGGGAATATGTCCCCTTGGGACAAGTTTCAAAATTCACGCGGGCGAAGCCGCTGGCAGAAGCTAGTAATATATATTTCTATCCCAACCCTTTAGTTTCGTTGTAAGATTTTAATGTAACAATACCTCGGTACAAAATGTTTCAGTGATTGTAACTGAAAAACAAAATTTAGATAACATTATTAAATCAAGTTTGTGATATTATGACATGTGTCCAAAATTGACTGCTGGGTATGCGCAGGCACGAAGAGCCTCCAGACTGGCACTGTGTTTTCAACGGATAGAGAATGAACTCACTAATTTTTGTAACACTTAGCAACCTACCAGATATGAGTACTTTCACGTGACTCGATGTATATCACACCGATTTAAGTACATTCATATGAACGCAGTGCAATGAAATTCGTCCGATTTGTACCTACTCGATTTTTTTCTTAGAAAATACAAATATGCGATGTCTTAACAATAAATACCACCTATCGACGCAATTTAAGTTGCGACGTGCCATCACAAAGGTCTTTTAGTTATGAAAATAGGCTATTTATTGCCAATAATCCGGTCCTTTGCAAATAAAAACCATCTTACAATTAACCCAGCGACATACATGTGCCATTTTAAAGGCCAGTGTGGGTCCACCGATATTGCAGCCTCGTGTGATCATGTCTCTTAATCTTAAATATGTATCTACTTTTATATTATATTTGCGAATTTATTATATCTATATAAATATTATATATAATTATATTAATCATAGTAAAATATTGGCCATTTCCGCGAATGTATATTGCATTCATGTTGAAAGTTTTAAAATCTACTACTGGAGAGTCTCACTAATCCGGCACTTCAGTACTTCGAGGCATTCCTTACGGGTACGTATTAAAAGCCCAAAATTTCATAATAACTATGACTGAAATACCGACGTACAAAACAACGAAATTCAAAATACAGAAGGTTTTAAATGCCGATAGCCGTTATATCGAAAAATAAAATACCGATGTTCAAATGCCCGAAAGGATGAAACCCCAAAGGGACGAAATCCCGAATGGACGAAATACCGATGGATGAAATCCCAAAGAGCGGCGATGTAGTTCCCGCGATTTGTCATAGATGGCACTATAAAACACAGTTTTTAGTTAAAACTTTTAATAATAAGAAAATGTTAAAAAAATCTGCGAGCAATAGCTTTGGACAAGGCTGTTATACAGCAATTTTTTAGTGCTGACTTGTTTGAAACCCTTGGTATTGCGTAGTATAAATCCTAACATTTTGGAAGCTTTTTTAATAGTGTTTTCGATGTGGGGGATAAAAGTTACTTTTTTATCAAACAGAACTCCTAGATCCTTTATAGTTTCTACTTCATGAATTTTATGTTTGTCTATAAAGTAGCTCGAATGGATGGGGTGAACCTTTCTAGAAAACGACAGGTGGTAGCATTTATTGAGGTTTAATTCCATTTTGTTATTCTTGCACCATTCAATAACTCTGTTCAGATCATTCTGCAGAAACTCAATATCTTTGGATGATTCGATTTTTCTGGCAAACTTTAAGTCATCTGCGTACAAAAAACATTTTGCAAAGTGAAAGCAGTGAGGAAGATCATTTATAAAAATTATAAATAATATGGGGGCCAAGTGGAAACCCTGTGGGGCACCGGAAGTCATACGATAATTGTTGGTAGAGCGAAAACCATTTACCACAACGTAAAATTCACGGTTAGCGAGGTATGATTCCAACCACTTCAGCAAGCGTCCCGTGATACCATATGTTGCCAGTTTTTTATCAGTATGGAGTGGGAGATTTTATCAAACGCCTTACGTAAATCGGTGTATATCACATCAAACTGCTTATTCGAGTCAATTGTTTCTATCAGGAACTCCGTAAAAGACATTAGGTTTGTGGCAGTAGACCTTGACTTTACAAAGCCATGTTGGTGATCGTTAAGATAAAGGCTAAAATGATGTTGGATATGGGGACCGCTAATTGATTCGAATACCTTGGCGAAAGTGGAGAGGATCGCAATGGGCCGATAGTTTGAGATAGTCTCTTTTTTGTCCGACTTGTGTACTGGAATGAATTTGGCTTTTTACCGAAAAAGTACCGGTGGCTAAAGACATCTCATATATTTTTAGTAATGAAGAGACCAATACGCACAGGTAGAAATAAAACGCGGTGGGATTCCGTCTGGTCCTGCTCCCCTCCCAATGTTCAGAGATTGCAGTTTTCTGAGTAACGAATCCATGTCCAAGTCTGGGGTTGTTAGACACTGGCTATATTTGTAACGTTTTCATGATACGTTTTTACTGCTTTAGTCATTGCTCTGAGGTTTTTACCTATCATAGATCCATACAGCCTGAAACCACGAGAAAAAATCCTACCTATTAACATACCAAGCGAGCGCGAGCCGCGGGCAGCAGCTCGTTAATAAATGGAATACATATACTTTTGATACTTGGATGTATTATTAAGTGTAAAATAAGGCATCAAGAAAATAGGTCTAGTTCTAAGATTTAGACATGAATTAAAGCATTGCTCGAGCAAAATGCGTAGGCGCAAAATGAGATCTAGTCATCTACGCTAAAAATTATAAATTTGAAAGTCTGTTTGCTTGCATGTGTTTTTATGAATCATACTAACAGCTGCACGGATTAGGATCGAACAAGGGTAAACCATGATCATCTGGATTGGGACATAAGGCATATATTTTTCTCTTTATAGGTTACTCATGTCTACGTGAGATAATTTCGAGTTTCAAAAGTAGTTCAAAAGGTAGTTTATACTTAAAAGCTCAGATAATTGATACGGTAGACCTTTTTCTATTCATGATTTTTGGAGACCGAATTTGTTTTCATAGAATGATGTCAAATAAAGTGTTGTAGGATTTGAAACAAGCTTTAAATAAATTGTGCGATTATCAACAGACATTCTGTATCATCGTCATCATCATCATTTTAGCCGAGAGACGTCCACTGCTGGACATATGCCACCCCCAAGCGCTGCCACATTGACCGGTCCCGTACGTCTTACATCCAGCGGATCCCCCCCAACCTTCACTAGGTTATTCTGTATATATAGCCTATTTTGTCCCACTGCTGGGCTGAGGCAATAACTACTTTTTGTAATTCAGCCTCTTGAAATTACCTACTATTTCGTAGTTCAATTTAGAATGCAGGTAAACTGCCTCGTAAGTCTAATAGTTACAAGTGCTACTGCTGAGTATGATGTCCTAGAGTTTGATTACTGGGTCGGGCATGGTGTTATTGGGTTTTATTTATTGGAAATTTCATAGCATCAGCCCGAAGAAGTTCAGAAAATTATGCCCGGTCGATGTTAATAGATTCGCTTCCTTTCAATGCGACTTAAATCTTACTGGCAAAATTATTTGTGTAGGTATTTGTGTAGCAATAAGGCAGAGGTAACTCTGCCTTACTCCTACTTTAAAAGACTAAAAAAAAACGGCCAGGTGCGTGTCGGTCTTCGCACATTTAAGGTTCCGTACCAAACCGCAAAATCAAGTTGGTTCGGAAAAATAAGGATTACAAAGAAAAATCTTATTTATCAATATATTGGTATTTTTTTGTAAAATTTGCATAATAATAAACGTTAGCATCAAGAATCAAGTTCAAAAATTCATCGGAACAAAATTTTGTAAAAAAAAGCTGACTTTGGTGGCTTCTCATTCCTTTGCTTGCAATGTTTTTTAAAACAATAAATTTAGTGAGTATCTACTTAACGAAACCTTAACAAAACTATATTATGACACTCGTCGGGGTGGGTAAATTTTTTTTTGTTTATTATGTTTACTTTTAAATATATTTTTGTAATTACCTCCAAAAACACTTTATACTGATACCCCACTGGATGGGTTTGAAATAAAAAAAACTGGGATCCCCAAAATATTATGGGGCCCAAATTCACCACGTTTGCGGTCAAGACGTATCTAACGATGTCTTAATCATAAAAATCCTTCTAGTGGTTTGAAATATCTGAGGTAATTAGCGAGAATGGTTGTTAGCCAACTTTAAATCGTTATAAATCCGAAACTGAACATGGTTAAGGGAATCTAATGATTTTTAAATACCTATTCAACGATACCCCCTTGACTCTGTTCGCCGTGTTTTTTTTTTTAATTTTGACTATATGGCGTCTGGTGATCGCTTTGGTGGACTTTGATTACTGTCATGTCTTTAGTGACATTTGCAAGGTTAAGACGAATTGATTGGCGAAAGAATCATCAAAAGCGGCGCACGCGTTTGGTCTCTAGAACGCCACATAGGAACAAACATACATACAAACATAGACTGATAAATATATTACCCTCCTTCAGCAGTCGTGTAACACAAGTCGGCAACATAGATACAACCACCAGCTTCCCAACTTCAGATCGACCGACTCTTAGATAAACATAATTAGATTAAAACTTTGTTAAGTACCTAAATACTTACATAACTAATCCCATGTTCAGCTTACCCGCAAAACGGTATAATTGTTAGTCTGGTGAGAGATTTGGGTTCTATTAATAGTTTTCGTAATCCCAAAACCTAGTGGAAAACCTTCTTACTAAAATCTTACTAATATTATAATGAAGGATGTGTATGTGGATGTATATTTGTCACTCAATCACGCCAGAACGGCTAAACGGATCTGGATGAAATTTGGGACAGATATAGATTATAGTTTGGAACAACACATAGGCTAATTTTCATCCCGGTATAATGCTCCCTTGGGATAAAAAAAAACACTTTTCTAACGGGCGAAGCCGCTGGCAGAAGCTAGTATTTCATATTTTTTATTTATAAAACAATTTGTGCTAGACTTTAGCCAAGATGTAGACTAGTTATTTAGGCAGATACTTATAACTATACTTACTATGTTGCATTAATTGATTTTTTTAATCAGCACCTGGTTAGGGCGATGCCGCACTGCATCCGATCTGAATCCGAGAAATGTTGGTCCGAAGTAGTCGTAGTACTAACTATATCCGTCATAATACAGAACATTTCTAATTCGGATAGAACTCGGTACCAAATATTCGTATTCGGAACGGTTCAGTGCGGAACCGCATTAAGTCTTCATATTGCAACAAAAACTGAAGAGCAGGTCAAAAATAAAAGTTGTAATAGAGCATAACCATGATTTATAACTGACTAGCTTTTTGCAGCGGCTTCGTTCTCGTGGCTTATACGACATAAACGGTGAATGTCACTTTGTGCCTAGCAGAAAGCTTGATTTTTCTGACGAGTACGTTAATGTCAAAAAATAACAACCCATAACCACACCATAACTCTAAATTTCGATTTCGGGTTGGAGTTGAGCACTACTGCTGCGGCAATACGGGCTTTATTACTGTCAGTGAAAGAATTTTCGTAAATTTTCGGCAATATTCGTACTTCCAGAGATTACAAATTTCCAGAGATTACCAAATCTAATGAGGCTTCTGGAAGTACTTACAATAGATAAATTGTTTAGTTTATTTGTAGAAATAAACACGTTTACCCTTTAATGTCTTTTTTTTTTTTTTTTTTTATCTTATTTAGGCTCGCGCTTGACCACCATCTCACCTGATGGTAAGCGATGATGTGGTCGATGATGGAGCACGCTTGCCTAGAAGTAACCTATTCACTCTTGACTTAAAGACCCCCAGGTTGTAGCTATCGGGAAACACAGACTCCGGCAGGGAATTCCACTCCTTAGCTGTACGCATAATAAAAGTATTTTCAAAACGTTTAGTGCGTATGGGTGGGATGTCCACCATGTACCGATGGCGCATCGCCGTACGTCTGGTAGTCCGATGATGAAATGGGCTGGGCGGAATTAGATTATGCAATTCCATCGCACATTCCCCGAAATGTAATCGATAAAAAACCGACAAGCCGGCAACTCGGCGACGATGTTCAAGGCTCTGGAGCTTTGTCTTAACCAATGCCTCATCGCCGATGAGCCTCTTGGCCCGCTTTTCGATCGACTCTAGTGCATCAAGTTGGTATTTGGCAGAGTCGTCCCAGAGATGAGAACAGTACTCCATGCATGATCGAACTTGCGCTTGATACAAGCTGAGCAGCTGTTCTGGCGTGAAGTACCTTCTCACCTTTGCAAGGATCCCCAGCTTCTTGGCAGCCAGCTGAGCCTTTGCCTCAATGTAAGGGCCAAAATTGAGAGTCGATGTCAACGTAACGCCAAGCAGCTCAAGATGGTCAGTTATTGGCACGGTCACACTTCGGAAAGTTGGAGCCGGGTGAAATTGACTCTTTTTAGCGGAAAAAAGACATGCCTGGGTTTTAGCAGCATTAAACCTGACCAGATTGGCATCGCCCCATTCGGAGACTGCCTGCAAGGACAGGTTTAAGCGCTCCACCATGGCCTCCCGGTGTCTATCTAGTAGTTTTGATAAGATATAAGGACAACAACCAGACATGCAAAACATAAACTAATTTACAACTAAAATTAGTCATGTGATACCGAAAACCAGTTTTAAATATAGATAGACAATAGTTTTTCGTTTAGCCAAGCTATACAGAATAATAATTTTAAACAATACTTGCTTATATTTAGAAATCGATTAACTGTGGTAGGTACTATGAGGGACGTAGCTACGGGAGCTCAAATGATAAGCAAATAACATTGTAAACTTGTATTATTTCACCTATCTGCCTTGCCTAAGGCGGCTCTTGCAGAAGTGACATGCAAAACGAAAACAAAAATATTTTCAAATATCCCTAGGCTAGCATTCAAATAAATGATTACCTACTTTTCCAAAACGTGCCAGCTTTATAAGAGGCAAGACAGTAGTTAGTCCCTTTTCATACGCTCCGGTTGCCGGGTAGCCGGTGCCGGCTAACCGGCGGCGAATGTATAGTCATGTAGGTACACCGGAACGTGTGAAAGCTTACGTACAAGGCTATACACACTACTAACGGTACTACTACGGTAACCGTGTAGCCGGTGCCGGGTATCCTGCGGCGAAGTGTATAGCCATGTACGTTAGCTAATTTGTCCGGCAAGCGATCGCCTGGTACACGCTGGAAGCACCACTGTGCGTCCGGTCGCCGCCTACCGGTTAGCCGGCGGCCAAACGCAATATGGAAGACGCACTATGCTTTCATACGCACCGGCAGCCCGACGCCTAGTTACAACCCCGGACAGAGGACGCTCACGCATTTTTTTCTTACACCCCGAGTATCATAATATTGTATATATTGTATCGCCGTCTCGGGCGAATAAAATAATAACTGACATTACCATAATTGCCATATTTGAAGCCTACCGTCCCTAATACATTTACTCAATCTTTTTTTGTGATTTTCCTTCCCTAATCAAAAAAAGTATAACATAATGCAATCCAATTGGACGTCAGCATTCGCGAACTTTTATAAATCGCGGGAACGTCATCTTTTTCTGACGACGTCACAGAATTCGGCCCCAGGCTCGAAGTCTTTTACTGTCGACGGCGCAAAAAGTCGCTAACAGTGGAAGACTGCTGGTGGGGTGGGTTGCAGCGAGGGTCAAGCTGCTGCAACCCAGGGCATTGCGGTGCTATCGTTGCCTGGACATTGGGCATGTCAGGGCACGATGCACCGCCGAAACAGACCGCAGCGAGCAGTGCTATCGCTGTGGTCAACCCGGCCACAAGGCGGCCCAGTGCTCCGCGGCGCCAAACTGCAGCCTCTGTACAGCTGCAGGGAGGCCCGCTGGGCACAGAGCGGGTGGAAAGGCCTGTGGCGCACCCATGCAGCAGCAGAAGAGGAGAAGGAGGGCCAAGGTTGCCGAGGGCTCTTTACCCCCCCGTCAGCCTGGCTGCCCTACGGCCGACTCTCTGTCTAGGAATAGAGTGAAGGGAATGGATTGCGCATAATGGCGCTTTACCATTTCCTCCAGGGCAATATCAACCACTCTGCCAGAGCTCAGGATCTCTTGCTTCAGAGCATGGCAGAGTGGTCGCTTCACGTGGCTATGGTCACCGAGCCGTATCTCGTTCCACCCAGGGATAACTGGGTTGGAGACCTCGACGGTTTGGTGGCCATTATTGGCGGGGCTCTTGTCAGCCCGTCCCGAGGTCGTGGCTGGGTGGCCGCCCTCGCGGACGGCGTTGGCATAGTTGGTGCGTATTTTTCGCCCAACAAGAGTCTCGCCAACTTCAAAGAGTTTCCTTGTTGAGTTGGGCGCCGTCGTAGGCCGACTCCACCCTCACCCTGTGCTGTTGCTAGGGGATCTCAATGCCAAGTCTTCGGCGTGGAGATCTCCGGTAACCGATGCTAGGGGTAAGGCGCTGGAGGAGTGGGCAGTAACCACCGGCCTGGTCATCTTAAACCGGGGCTCGGTTTACACGTGCGTGCGACAGCGGGGCGGGTCAGTAGTGGACGTCTCGTTCGCTAGCCCTGCGGTCGCGAGCCGTGTCCGCGACTGGCATGTCGCCGTGGAGGTGGAGACGTTATCGGATCACCGATATATCCGTTTCGACGTCTCCACCCAGACCACCGGCGGCCGCGGTACGCCGGCCCCGCGAACGGACGGCCCGCGATGGGCGCGCAAGCGCATCGAAAGGGAACTTCTCGAGGAGGCCACCATTGTCCAGCTGGCCATCGGCGAAGCGAAGAAGCGAGCCAGGGAGGAGATGTTGGAGACTCTAGACCGGGATCCTTGGGGGCGCCCTTATCGAGCGGTTCGAGGAAAACTTCGAGCCGCCGCGCCTCCTCTTACGGAGAGTCTCCAACCCGAGCTGCTGGAGGAGGTAGTCGCAGCCCTCTTCCCGGCGAGAGCGGAGCATATCCCGCCGCCGATGGCTTTGCCCATGGCCGCAGAGTCTACAGAGGAGGACGCCATCAGCGTCCCAAAGGTGACACAAGCAGAGATGGGGGCGGCCGTGATGCGGCTCCGGGCCAAGAACGTGGCGCCGGGGCCCGACGGAATCCACGGCCACGTGCTAGCTCTCGCTCTGAAGAAGCTAGAGCCCTGGCTGAGAGGACTCTTCACAGCGTGCCTTGAGCGGGGCCAGTTTCCCACTCTGTGGAAATCTGGTCGTCTGGTCCTGCTCAGGAAGGCGGGGCGCCCTGCGGACTCACCGTCCGCGTACCGGCCCATAGTGCTGCTAGACGAGGTGGGTAAGCTGTTCGAGCGGATAATCGCTGCCCGCCTCGTCAGCCACTGGTACAGAGAGGGGCCGGACCTGGACGAAAGCCAGTTTGGCTTTCGGCATGGGCGCTCCACCATCCACGCGATATCGCAGGTGAGAGTCCTGGCGGAGGAAGTGGTGTCCCGGGGTGGGGTGATGTTGGCGGTGTCCTTGGACATTTCCAACGCCTTCAACACCCTGCCCTGGAGTTGTGTTCGGGAGGCACTGCGGTATCATCGAGTGCCTCCCTAACTCCACCGCATTGTTGGGGCTTATTTAGCGGAGAGGTGTTTCACTTATGTGGGACGTGATGGCGTCGAAAACCAGCACCGCATGTTGTGCGGTGTTCCACAGGGCTTGGTCTTGGGCCCACCCCTGTGGAACATCGGGTACGACTGGGTGCTGAGGGGCGAACTCCAACCGGGCGTAGACCTGACGTGTTACGCGGACGATACGCTGGTCACCACCCGGGGGAGTTCGTACAGGGAGGCAGCTTTGCTGGCGACGGCTGCGGTCTCACAGGTGGTGAGCCGCATACGGCGCCTTGGCCTGGAGGTGCCCTCAACAAGTCGGAGGCCATGGTCTTTCATGGCCCCCGGCGGGCGCCACCGCCCGATGCCCACATCGTCGTTGGAGGGGCTCGAATCACTGTCGAGTCAACCATGAAGTACCTGGGATTGGTGCTTGACAGCCGGTGGGATTTCGGCCCCCACTTCCGGCGGCTGGCGCCCAAGTTGTTGGGCGCGGCTGGGGCGCTGTCAACGCTGCTTCCCAATCTGGGGGGCCCGAGTGCTGCCTGTAGGCGGCTCTACGTGGGGATCGTGCGATCAATGGCCCTGTATGGGGCCCCGATCTGGGCGGCTGACCTGACGGTAGGCCGCCATATGATAAGAAACAGGAGGACAAAATGGACAAAAGATGTTACTGTAGAGGTACCCCAGAGATGGAAAAAGACGGAAAGGATATCAAAAATCAAGATGGGAGGATGACATCAAGCAACCTGCTACAAGGACATGGCAAAGAAAAGCTGCAAACAGGGAAATATGGGCAATCCTAGGGGAGACCTATGCCAAAGGGCAAGCTGATAATAGCATTACCGATATCGAAGTTTAATTTATTATTGTAAAATGTAATTAAACTTATCTATATATATACCTATGTTATTCTAAAATTGGATATAAAACTATTATTATATAGTAATCACCAATAATTTAATGCATCATAAAATAATACTATATGTAATAATCATAATTGTTAAATGTATTTATTTTATCAGAAATAAAGGCTATTTGTTTTATTTTGTTAGAGAAAAAGTGTTATGATAAGATTCTATTTTTAAATTTCGGTATTGTGTTTATAAAGTATGTCAATATAAACTCGTTTTGAAGTTTATAATTTGATTATTACGATATGAGAGTAGATACAAACTATTAATATAGAATAAATATGTACGATTACTATTTAAGCAACAAAGTCGACGGAGCCCCGCTGCGCGTGTCTCCTATTTCTGCCTGCAGGGTCTAAAGTAACATGAAGGAGATGACGGGAGCTGAGTTCGCTCGCTTTGCTTGCTCACTTCAGCTCCCGTCATCTCTTTCGAACCTAACCTATCCGTGTCGGGGTGCCCTAAGCTCCCGAGCACGCTTCTCTCGCTCTTGGACTAATTCATTGACCACAATTACCCAATTGCCCAACCGTTA
The DNA here is from genome assembly GCA_948252205.1 of Orthosia incerta. Classification (NCBI taxonomy): domain Eukaryota; kingdom Metazoa; phylum Arthropoda; class Insecta; order Lepidoptera; family Noctuidae; genus Orthosia; species Orthosia incerta. The sequence goes on along the minus strand of OX411753.1, from coordinate 19,940,244 downwards.
CGTAGCAATATTCATAATGTCAAGTTTAAATCAGTATTCATTACATTGCCCGATTTGACTTGACTAGATTCATAAAGCCCGGGCATTATACATAGTGCCCTGATTAATCACTTGGTCCATGATTAGTTTCTATAACTAAATATAGTTATAGCTAAGGCTCAGAGTGACAGCTAGTTTTATCTGCAAATCAAATATATCAGTGGTAAATTCTAGTTTTGACTAGGTATTTCTAGTTTTAACAAAGGCATTTAGTAAAAACTAGTTTTAACTAGGGAAAACGAGTTCTAACAAAAAACGGGTTTTAACTGTGACATATACATCAAAAAAAATACTTACACTAAGAACTTCTTTGTTGTGGAATCGTTTATGTCAATATTTCCTAATATCTAATATTGACATCTGGATAAGGTTTAATTTTGAAATTAAATGCAAGTCAACTTGTCAATCCATTTACGCCATGTTAGTACGGATTTATTTCGAGCGGGAATCGAACCCGCGACACGCTGCATAGGAGCCAATCGCTGAACCTCTGCGCTTCCCGTGCCATCAAAAATGATGATCACATCATGATCATCCTCCGGCTCTCAACTCATTATATTCAGCATAATTACGTCTTGTTTCATCCCAGTAGGTAAATAAACACAAGGGGTGTCCTACATAAACATCTCAAACACAGTCTATTTGTGGCCTCTATCGCATACATGCAAATTATTAAAAAATGTCTTTTAATTCTTTAGTATACACCAAAAACAACGTTACATAGAGTGTGATAATAAGTACATGTACAAAGGCGAGCTTAACTTAATGTTGAGTTCTCGTTCTCGGCAGGTTTTTGTGAGAAGACTGAAATTTTGATATTGTTCATAGCTAATTCAAAAATGAACTTTCCACGACCCTTTCATAGACCACCAAAGCTTAAATAAACTTGATTTTTCAAACGGAAACAAGCTGAAATATTCCTGCAGTTGTTTTTGGAAGTTGGTTATTTCAGTATCGTGAGATTATTTAGTCAGTCAACTCGATATAATTTACAGAGTGGTAATTGTTTCAAATTAATTACAAATAAACATTCTCGTTCTCTCAATGTTTCATTTATGTCGTTCGATCGTAATAATACAGCAGCTAGTTTGTCAATTATTATAACTAATGAACCGATAAAACGTGATATGCTGGAACATTGTTTCGCTAAAACTACCAGGAAATTCATACTGTATTTTTTGCGGTGGTAACAAATGAAAACATGCGAAGCGTAAGTAGAACATACAATTTCTAAATCATAAAATCTACATTTTGGTGAATGTTTATTTTTCAAAAAATAACCTACCTAAATCAGGAATTCATATTTTTGCAACTCTTAAGGCCTGTATTCCACAGCATGACTCATGCTCATCGACTCCAACTCGAAAACTCATATTGACAGTTATAGATTTTAAAAATTTACTTTGACGTGCTCGACTCTTTATCATATGTCAAACTGAAGAATTAATACCTTCATTCGAGCACGTCAGTGCCAAAATAACAAGCTGTAACTGTCAATTTCGAGTTCGATTTGGAGTTGAGCATAAGTCATGTTGCGGATTACGGGCCTTTTGATGTGGGACTTAAAATAGTCCTACACAGAAAGAAGTGGAAGAATAGTACTGGGGCCTCTGCACAGCAACGGTAATATTAATGGAACCATAATTTGATCGATGCAACAAGTAAAAAATGTACATTGACGCGTAAAAAGTTACTACGACTCCTCTCTAATAATAAAAAATGCTGACGAATTGGTCATCTCTAAAGGCTGACTGAATGACCAGAAAATAGCGTGTTAGCTGTCCGAACCTTTTCCGTATTACTCCACAATGACTAAACAATAAATATACTGCCTACAATCCGAGAAGAGAGACTACTCTTCTACCCAGAGGGATAGTTATGGAAATAAGCTATCCCTCTAAAGTTAATATCCCTTTAAAGTTATTTACCTAAAAGAAAAAAAGGAAATTAAATTTGAAAGTTTGATTATTTTTTCAAGTTCAAAAGCAAATTCAAATTTCAATAAAAACAAAAAAGTAATAAGAGGAAGAGGTGGCATGAAAGTCAAATGTTTGCTTTAGAAGTTCAAAGCTCTAGTAATTAAATACTTTGCCAAACAATACAACCTACAATGCGAGAAGTTGCCCATACTGATGGATACAGAAATCTCCCATCCCTACAACTAAAGTAATTATAGTCACTATATTAACAGGAAACTTTAAACTAGTCTTCATCTCTTTTGCTTATTATTCAATGTCTTCATCATTCACTTTTTAACACATGACGGAAAAAGTGAGGTGTTGTAAGTTTGACGTGTGTACAAAAAAAAAAATAAGTTGTATCTATGTGTTTGTGTATCTTTCTGTGGCATCATAGCTCCTAAACGGATGAACCGATTTTGATTTAATTATTTTTGTTTGAAAGGTGATTTTAGCGAGAGTGTTCTTAGCTATATTTGATGAAAATCGGTTTAGCCGTTCAAAAGTGATGGGCGTTGTCATAATTACATTTTCGATAATTTGCCGATCGAAACGTGTTTACTACTAGATAAATTATGTAGTTTAAAAAGCATGAAATAATAAAAAACTTTTTTGCAAGAAAATGAACCGACTTCAAAAACAAAACACTAAAAAGTGCAAAATTATTTTCGTTTTGGAAGTCGGTTTCTTATGTACCTCATATTTTTATCGTCTTGCGAGACTGTGAATCGAGTCAAGTCAAATCGGGCAATGTAATAAATACTGATTTAAACTTCTATATTTATCGCATTGTCTGAGGCATAAGTGCGAGTTTGTACTCAAGCTCAATCGCGTTAACATAAACGTCAATTTGTATTGAAATTGGATAAGCGCCTAAATTGGTAAGGAGAAACCTCTTTTTTGTATACATTTTGACATAAGAGATGGTTTATCATGAGTGGTTGTCACGAGTGAGTACGTTAAAAAACTCGCACTAAGGCCTCAGTATGCTTAGTGCGAGTTTTTTAACGTACGCACTCGTGATAACGTAAGCGATCTCTTATGTCAAAATGTATACAAAAAAAGCGGTTTTGCCTTGCCGTCACTAGACGGCACTTATTCAGTTTCAATACAAATTGGTGTTTACGTTAACGCAATTAAGCGTGAGTAAAAACTCGCACTAAGGCCTCGGGTCATTATGAATTACGTAACAGTTGGTTAATTCGATAATTATGGTCAATTTATTAGTCCAAGTGTGAGCGAAAAGAGCTCGGGATCTTAGGGCACCCCGATCCGGATAGGTTTCGTTCGAAGGGGATGACTCCCGGCATCTTCTTCATGTTAGGTTACTTTAGACCCTGCAGACAGAAATAGGAGCACTGGGGAGCGGGGTTTCGTCGACTTTGTTGCTTAAGACGACGACTAACGCCAACGACCTTGAGGGAACAAAACGCGCACTCGTTTGACACCCGCGCGACCCAAAGTTTTGTAGATTTTTGTACTTTCCTTAGTATTCAGAGACTTTAAAAAAAAAGCTTTAGAACATAATGTAGGTAATTAAATTGTCTTTGAGATGGTGTCGATTTTATTAAAATACGCCCAGCGGTTTTGGTGCGATTGTCGTGTTTTTGTCCATTTTAGACATAACTTTACAAATTAATTACACTATGTTGTACGAATAAAACTCAAAATTTACTTAGATAAAATTATTAAAAAATGGTCTAATGTAATATATATTTTTTCCAAAAAATTACGACAAGCCGTTCAGAGGAAATTCTTATTTTAAAATCAGCTACTCAAGGGAATCGGCGCCTTAAATAGTAATCGTATTCTTATTCTTATTCTTTATTGTACACAAAAACATAAAGACAGATACAATAGGTAAGCTTATGTACAAAGGCGTACTTACCTATTCTATATTGAAATCCATTAAAGTGATAAAAAAACATACCTTTTTATTACCCGGCTTCATAAGTGATGGGCATTATTCTAAAAACCCGGTCAATTTAATTATTTAAATAGTTTTTAGTAAAATTTGCCCACTCATATTAGGCATTTTTCAAAATTGTCTGGTCATTATGAATAACTATAGCTTCTGTCAGCGGCTTTGCCCGCGTGGAAAGTGTTTTCTTATCCGAAGGGAACATTATACCGGGATAAAAAAACCGGTCAAGTGCGAGTCGGACTCACGCACGAAGGGTTCCGTACCATTATCGCAAAAAACGGCAAACATATAACGTTTGTTATATGGGTGCCCCACTTAAATATTAATTTTATTCCGTTTTTAATATTTGTTGTTATAGCGGCAACAGAAATGCATCATCTGTGAAAATTTCAACTGTCTAGCTATCACGGTTCATGAGATACAGCCTGGTGACAGACGGACAGACAGACAGACAGACAACAGACGGATCGCGGAGTCTTAGTAATAGGGTCTCATTTTTACCCTTTGGGTAAGGAACCCTAAAAATGGACGGATAGATAGCCCCTGCAATTTTCTAACATGAGGATCATTAATCTTGTATTATGTACTTTACCAATTGTATTCCATGTTAAGTGTCACTTGCCAAATAAATTATTATTAAAAAAAAACGGAAGTTGATCCTCGGGAACCGTATATTTTCCAGGATGAAAAGTAAACCTATGTGCTATTCTAGGCGTGCACGGTGCATTCCTCCCAATGTCTGTATCCACTATATATCTATCTCTGTGCCATATTTTATCCAGATCCGTTCAGACGTTCAGGCTTGATTAAGTAACAAACATATATCAGGATATTGGTAAAAACCCAAAAACACTTTTGCCCGACCCGGGAACCGACCCCAGAACCTCATTCTCAACAGTAGCGCTTGTGACCACTAGGCCAACGAGGCAGCCTATGTATAGTCCCCGTCACGAGAAGCTATAAACAAATCAATCAACAACAAACAATCCCGAATTCAATCAACTAAAAGTATCATACTTGTAATACGAAACTAACGAGCAATTTCACTTGGTCGGGTTATATATTAGCGATATAAAACGTTGTATAATGTGTTGTGGTACTGGAACGTTCCGGAACGTTATAGATTCTCGTGACGGGAACTCAAAGGCGGATACAGACATTGTGAGGCATGCACCGCGCATGCCTCGCCTTTCCTTTGCTTTGAGTTGTCGTAGCACATGTCTCGCCACTAATATGAACTTACCACAGATTGCGAACGCCCTTTGCTGCGTCCCTGCGCATGCCTCGCAATGTCTGTATCCGCCTTTATCTATCATTCGCCATGCATGTCGAATAGGCTCACAAAAATCAATTACTCGAAAATTATTTTAGTAGCAACATGATTTGAAGAAAACAACGCATAAACTACTAGAAACCTTCACAATACCACGATCATTACCCTCGTTAACACTCATTCCATTTGAAAAACGATTTATTGACTGCGACCTAATAAAGTCTCACTATATTACTTGCCCATAAATCATTTTGAAAACCAACCATGGTCAGCTTTCCGCGACGTCTTCAGTAGCTACCAGAGGATTTATACTCCTCTTCTCTATCTCTACATACGTAGGTAACTTAATGTGTCTCATATTTTTCAATATTTTTTACATATTTTCCACCACTCCACCACGCATAAGATGATTAAAACCAACAAAAGAAGACATGCTCCGTTAGTATAGCTTTATGGCTTTTCAATAGAAAGGAAAACCAATAAATAACTCACTCAAAAAGGCTTATTTTTAAAGAAAATAATACTCAAAAGGCACTTGCAAAACTAACCTTCACAACATCAAAACAAAACACTTCAGTAAACCTCATTCCGACCTAATAAAGTCCGCCTAAATCATTGGCCGATAAATAAATTCAAAACAGATAGAAGACAGTTTTCCGCGTTGTTATGAGAAAACTTGTAAATAATGTCTGTTTTCCCGACCGCTCAGTGTTCGGCGGCAACAAGCCGGGTCGGTTCAGTGTTCAGTTGTTCAGTCAAGTGGGTAGTTCTGCGCAGATAAGACGCGCGCGCGAGGAGGCCGATACGGCTGCAGTTTGTGAACTTAACACGTGAAGTTTTAACGATAACAAAAACATGCAATATTGTGATACACATGGTTTTAGTTCCCAAATATTGTGTCTTGAACTTGTGTAAGTGTTACAAATTTCTACCTATTCTGTGGTGAGTTTTTCAAAAGTTTTATTTTTCAACTTTTTGCAGTCATTAATTAAGTGCAAACTGTTTTCGTTTTTTTGTGTGAAAATTCTTGAAATTACAAGTAATTCATAACCATCTCTGACCTCGCGTGTCTAATTCAATTATCTTATAAAAAGCGTAAAATTGTAATTAGGTTTCCGTTATCATGAAAATAAAGGGTTATTAACAGCAACGTTTATAAAGCGCACGCTAATTGTTTTAGTAATTAAATATTTTAAGGTGAAGTTTTTTTATGACTCGTCGTGTTTATTTTATAGTAAAGAAATAATTAATTACTACTTATTTAAATTCACGAACAGTGCACACACGATTCGCTTTAATTTAAATATTTATATAAATAAATGGAATGTGTTAAATGTTAACTTTGATCGACTACATTTTTGTATGATCAAAATAAAATATCTACATAATTATTTAAGTAGTCATAAAATTAGACTTATTAATTTTGTTTCCACTAAGCAGCCAATTTTAATCCGAATGACCTTTCTGTGTTTCTTAACTATGGGCCTTTATGAACATTGATATATTAATATCAATGTTTATAACTATAAACAAAATCTCGGTCTGGACGACTGTTCCAAACCTAAGTAATATAAAAATGAACTACAGTTCCATTAGAAATTAAAAGTACAGCTCGCTGCTAATTTTCGTCCTGAATTATTGTATGAATATGTCACCGTATTATTGCAGACACCTTAAGTTTGTAAATAATCTTGTGAAATTATAAATTCTCGATATATTGTGAACAAATAATTTCAAATAAAATCCCATCAAAATTCGATATTCGATACTTATGGGACACGTTCCGTAGACTTCTATCTCAACCAAATGGTGATGATGCTAAGAGTCTGTTCAAGTTCATGGTCCAAATCTAATATATAATGGGTACTTCTTGTGAATTTAGGGTATGAGACTGTCATATGCATGGCGATTATAAAAGTCCCTAATAAAAAATGCAAAATACAACTTATTGTGTTGGCAATAATCCAGTGACTTATACAAATAGACAGCCAGTTTTGAGACGCTGCACTGACTGTTTGGCTCCTAACTCTTAAGATGAGCCAGACTCTTTTTACCATTTCGCTATCATTACTTATAAGAAATCCTTTACCTATAAATCAATCTGACTATGACTCTAAAGAGGTGAATGCCAATATGTGAACTGAAAATGCGTTCCTTTCGGAAACCCTTACTCACGGCGACCCAAAAATCTATTTGTTAAACCCTTAAGTACACGATGGCAAAAAGCACCTTTCATGGACATACTTACCTCTGCTTCATTTTTCTACGGTATGGAGGTTTTTGTGTGTGGGTGTGTGTATTTTGTGTAGCTGTGTGTGCCAAATAAACTAGTTTTCTTAATTTCTTTTCGTCTCTCTGCAATTGTACTATCTTTTCTTGGTTTTTGGCTTTACAGAGACACCATATCGTGTTTTTGTCATTATAACTTTTGTAATCAGAGTCGTTATTTGGGGCTAATATTTATTTATATTATGTTAAATACAATTTTTGTTAGAAGTTGTGTATGAATTTTTGAGAGACGTCGCTTAGAGCGGCAAGTTTTGCCTAATTGTGTTAGCTCGGGTTCCTACTTGTTAAAATAAATGTATGTGTGAATAAATGAAATTAATAAATGAATAAATAGTAAAGAAGAAAAAATAAATCAGGCAAAGATAAGATAAAATGCGATCAGTGAAAATATATTATTTTTAGTCGTCAACATCGATTATCCAACTTTGGTTTATGTTGACCTTTGGTTCTATACAAGACAAAGGGAGATTCTAACAACGATAACTATTTGTTCAAAACGTTCCAAAATGTGTGGGATTGAAAAACAAACGCTACCGAAATGTCTCGTGATCAATACCATTTTTATTTTTTGACAACAGACGACAGGTAGTTGAATGATTCACTGGTGGAATGTCACTTTGTGGTATGCGTTTTGATACAAGTAAAATCAGCAGACTATAGTATATTTACCTGTATATCTACAAAGTGTTGACAATAAATCAGTAGATAGTAAACAATGATACAAGCAGCCGACCTATCTGTATAATAAACTTAGCTGGATCGCTAGTAGAAGAGAATGTGCATGTAGACAGTGCTCACAACAACTCTCCACTCACTCGCACAAGACAGCGGCTTTCAGGGGAAGTTTTAGATACGCCGCATCCAAATGCTGGAACAATATTCCCCCGCCGATAAGGAATCGTAAATGCCTTATAACTTTCAGAGTTCGATTGCGGCAGTTTCTTATCGCATCACAGAAAAAACTGGGGATTACTTTTTTGAACACGTCCATTATATAACTGGCTGTCATGTACTTCCCGAGCTGGCTATTCGGCGTATCTCGTGGTCGAATCCTGTGAGCGAAGGATATAGGCATTTAGTAATTGAATGACTTGAGGATCTTTTGTGTGCATATGTTATTTACGTGTATTTATTTTATATTAATTGTAAGCATATTTAATTTTAGTCTAGCCAAATCGTTTACTTTATTTGGTCATTTATTTATTGGTTATTGTGAGATTATTTATTATTTTATACATTGTAAATTTAACTTTATAAATAACTAACCAATTAATCAAAACGAATTTATAAAATATTCAACACGCCTAAGAACTGGAACTTTTTCTACTGCAAAAAAAAACAAATATTTTTTTATTGTAAGTACTAAATTAAAGTTGCGGGTATACGTACGTGAATTACTCTACGCATAACACTGTTACCTGGTGAAGGTTGCGGGGATCCGCTGGTTGCGGGACGCACGAGACCGGTCAATGTGGCGACGCTTGGGGGAGGCCTATGTCCAGCAGTGGACGTCTTTCGGCTGATATGATGATGATGATGATAACACTGTTACAACACCAACATATCTCGTCTGCTTGGCGACCATTTGTTACTGCAAGGATCCAGCAGAATATCAGCGTCAGGTATATTTGCCTGACACGTGCTGAGCTGGACTCTCATTTCTCATTTGGTGCAACCTTGAGACGCACACCGCACTGTGTTTTGATTGTCAAAATTAATGTTACTGGTGTCACTTTTACTTTTGTTTCGGTTTCCTTTTTCTTTTTATGTTGGCACTTTGTTTTTAAACATACCTACATGACAATTGTAATAATTTAATTAAGATTTTGTGTGTTGTGTTGTGTCTTTTGTGTGCACTAAATAAATGATTTATCTATCTATCTAATGATAAATTATAATTTTATGACATGACAACAATGATGATCGAATGTCTACATTTCCTTGAAAAGTTTACGTTATTTTATTTTACAGACATTTAACTCGTAACAACCTACCTAGGTGCGAATGGCATAAAATTTACATTTTCATTCTTAAATTACTGTAATAAAATAACAAATTATAAAATTAAAGGCCACGGTGCAAAAACTTAACTTGCATAATGTTATGTGATAGGTACAATTATATCAAGGTTACCGTTGTAGAATAATGTGGTACTAGCATTCTGGGAACAAACTTGATTGTGCAGTATCAAGCTACCTACCTAATAGCTGATGTGCTATCATCAGCAACCTGTCATATCAGCGGCCATTTACCTGTAGCTCTACATTGAAATGGCGCAGATACCCCTGAGTAGCTGATTATATTTTAAAATGAGAATCACGTCTAAACGGCTTGTCGTAATGTTTTGGAAAAAAATATGTTACATAACCACTGCACTGTCCAGCGTTCTTAATAACGAGCGAAGCGAGATCGGGAGCTTAGGGACCCGACACGGATAGGTTAGGTTTGAAGGAGATGACGGCAGCTGATGTGAGCCAGCAAAGCGGGCTCCCGTCATGTTAGGTTACTTTAGACCCTGCAAACAGATCCGTCGACTTTGTTGATGAAATAGTAATCGTACTTACCTATATTAAAAGCAATGTCAAAATTAAAATTATTTAAAAAACACATGCATTACCCGGCCCAATAAATGATGGACATTATCCAGAAAGCCCGGTCAATTTAATTATTTCAATAGTTTTTATCACATTGCCTACCTTATGTTGCCTACTCATATTGGGCATTTTTCAAATTGCTCGAGCATTATGAATAATGCTGTGTTAATCACTTGGTCCATAACATAAATACACAGTCGGTGTATTTGGTACCTATTTTTTTCGTTTTTCTACACTGACTTCGGTAAAGAAAGTTATTTAATTTTTCGCTTTATTGAGTTTTTTTTTAGAAGTCGGTTAGATATTTTTGTTAAAAAGTTTTTTTAATTTTCACTTTTTAGTTATGTTACCTCCAATTACCATAAAAATCATTTATAGTTAAAGTGCATCTCAAAACGATTCCAATAAGCCTAAACACGGCTAGATACATTGTTTTATTTCGGTGTTCCAATGCCTACCTTCCAGCTTCATCATCAGATCAGTTCTATTGTACCATTTTCATCAGTACCATTTATTTATAAGTATTAGCTTCATCATAGTCTGTTAACTATTCGAGATATTATCTTATACCCGTAACATACTTATAATTATGGTGTTCCAGTAGCCATCTGTGGTCTTCTTCATCAGTTCCACTTTCTGAGTGCAAATGATTGATGAAAATACCAAAATCGCTACAAGTATGCCTATAATATTTGAGGAGTTCCCTCGATTTACATGGGATCCCACCATCAGATCCTAACTTGATGACCACGGGATCACCTGGGAAGTATACCCTTTCGAACAAAAGAAAAATTTTCAAATCGGTCCATGTGTCTTTGAGTAATCGGGTAATCTACATAAAAACGACGAATTGAGAACCTCCTCTTTTTTATGAAGTCGCTTAAAAAGTCATTTTTCCGAAATTTTAAATCATTGGTTCCATTTGTAAAGTAAACTGTGCCTTAAGTGGAGAAAACACTCTCCCTCAATCAAATTGACAGTTACCAATAAACTTGCTGTTCATTGACATTAATCGAGAGATTTTTTTGGTGCTCATGGCAAATCAGTCGAGTGGAGTGGACGAAGTTAATACTCTTAGTTTGGCGTTTAGTGATTCAAAAGTTTAAACTTGCTTCAAACGTAAAATGTTAGAGAAATCTTGTTCTTGGAGCAGCAACTTTAAAAGTTAATTAGCGCTAAACACTTGCACTTTAGAACGTTGCACCTTATTTTAAACATTTCAGTATCATGCTAACATCTCACAGTCCAAGTAGGTACAGCTTCATATGCTCGGGGCAGTTTATATACGTCTCGTCTCAAATCGTTTCGTCTCTAGATATGGTTTGATTGATAAAATGTGCTGAAATCCGTTCCTTTCTATAATTTGCTACGAGTGAAAACTTGTTTACTTTATCTATACACCTAGAATTGGTGTAGGTTGCAGCCGGAGATTATTAAAGGTGGTTTAAGTGTAAATAAACTCCTGCCAATACGTCATTTAAAATTTAGTTTTTCATCGGTCGTTTATGGATTTTTTTTTTTTTTAGTGTAGGTGTATTACGGAATATCTTTGGACTTACAGACAGTTGTTATCGCCAAAAAAAATGTGATTTTGTCTAGTTTCTTATTTCAAAAGAAAATCGCAACAAAGGCTAGAGGTATGTCACCAGAATATTGCAAACACCGTAAGTTTAAATTCTTTCATCTCAGTTAGACACGGGTATATTATAAACTATCGAATTTGGAAGGGATTTATTATGTTTGAAGTAATCTGATCAAAGTATATATATTTATAATTCATCATCATAATATCAGCCGAAAGACGTCCACAGCTGGGCATAGGCCTTCCCCAAGTGTCGCCACATTGACCGGTCCCGTGCGTCTCGCAACCAGCGGATCCTCCCAACCTTCACCAGGTCATCGGTCCACCTGGTGGGAGGCCTTCCTACGCAACGTCATCCGGTTCGCGGTCGCCACTCCAGAACTTTTCTGCCCCATCAGCCATCCATTCTGCGAGCAATGTGCCCTGCCCACTGCCACTTAAGTTTGGCAATTCATCAGGCTATGTCGGTAACCCTGGTTCTATTGCGGATCTCTACATTTCTGATTCGATCACGCAAGGAAACTCCGAGCATAGCCCTCTCCATTTCCCTTTGAGTGACTGTAAGCTTATAGCTTATATTTATAATATAGCAAGATTAATTTATAACTTACGGTGAGAGGTAAAAAAAGTTAGGTAAACAAGGTGACAGGGGTAAACAATGTGAAATTGTTTCAGCGGTAGCTATTGTAGATAACTCAAATGTTTGAGATTTACCTCCCACGTAATATTTAGATAGCCTATATCAATCCCAAACATTGTTGGCTTATCGACAATCGTTGATAGAATGTATTTTTGCGTAGACGCTCTATTCACTCATTGATAAGGTGATACAAGATATTAACAGAATATATCCGTTGTTTTCAATGGACGGCAAAAATTAACAAGCTACAGGCATAAAAAAACAAATATCGAAGCATATGGAGATACCGATCAGCAGTGCTATTCTCTAAGGATACAGCCTTGAGCGCAGTGCTGTTGCCAGCGACGAAACTAAGTTTGGTATTCGCTAAGCAGCAAATAGCGACACTAGCGCTCTAAGCTGTGACGGCCGTGAGTTAGAACTACTCAACGTCGAGCAAGTTGACAGTTCTTCATACATTTTGGTATTCCTTAAGAAAAAACAGCGTCGAAGACGCTCACAGCCTGGCTTACAGCCTCGGTTTTATCTGTCAAATCCAAAAGCCACTATTTTTGCGCGTAACGTAATTCTTCTTGGATTTTAATCTAACTAATATTATAAATGTGAAAGTTAGGATGGGAAGTTTTGTTGGTTTGAATGTGTGTGTGGATGTATGTTTGTTACTCAATCACGCCAAAACGGCACTGGATGAAATTTTGCATAGAGATAGATTATAGCTAGGTACGAGTATAGGAATAGCTCAAAGGCTACTTTTTACCCAATATAATGTACCCTTTGGATAAGAAAACACTTTTCACGTGGTTGAAGCCGCTGCTGGCAGAAGTTAATAAAATATTGTAGGTATTAAAATAAGTTTTTACCAGCTTACCAGTTTGGTTAACTAAAGCTACATTTATTAGAAGAAGCTAAGAAAATTAATTATTTTAACACAGCTCGACAGGCGAGAGAATTAGCAACGTTGAAAACAATATCCCGGGATAGAGACACTTTATCCATAGTTACCTACAGGCTTTCTCAGGATTAAATAACATACCTATTGGAAAACGACTTAGCTCTTGACGTACAGGCGTTTTATATGTTAAATGTGAATGTTATTTTATATTTATTATGTAACTAGCTGTTGCCTGCAACTACGTCTGCGTAGCATTAGTATGTCGAATAGCCAATTTTTTATATCAGGAAATAATATTGTAGGTGTGTGGACCGCCGTTAATCATGTTTAGTGGTCCGGCTTCATCATCATCATATACGCCGAATGACGTCCACCGCTGGACGTTGGTCTCCACCAAGCGTCGCCACATTGACCGGTCGCGTGCATCTCGCATCCAGCGGAACCCCGCAACCTTCACAACCTGCCTTCCGGCTACATACTCAATCTTAATTGGCCAAATTCTTTTTTTTACAAGCAAACATGTGCATTAAGGTTACACTAGTCGAAAATACTTCCATACAAACGTAGTCTAGGGATTATTCCACTGTTTCACGATGTACGTTCAAAATAAAAAGTGATGTCAATTTGTCTCATCGGCAAAACGCCTTCCATACAGAGATAGATTAGTAGTTCAACAATGCAAATAATTTTATTTTGAACAGATAGATTTAGTAGTTTTTTCATGATATCTAGACTGCCAAAGGCCTGTTTATAAAATTTCGCGCGTTAGGTTTCGTCCTAAATCATTATCCATTTCACTACAAATTTGCAAAAGTGTGTATTCGTACGGGAACTAGCTTCCTACTGCTCATCACAGCATCTATCTCTCCCGCACGTGTTGTCGGTTAATATAAAATGCATTTTAACCCCGCGCACAAAATAGTTCGCGCCGTCGACTAGTGTACCCTTAAGACTGCAAAACGGATTAATATGTTTATTATGGAAAATAATTAGACATAATATACATATTGACTAATAAAAAAAACTCAAAATGATAAAACTCAGATTTATTTATTGAACTATTTTCCAGTAATAGAATTCAATTCTATAAATAGCTTCTGTGAGCAGCGTCGCCCTCGTGAAAGTCGAAATTATCAGTGTTTCTCTACTATATTATGCATGTATTATACATATAAATCTTCCTGAACCTTGAATCACTCTATCTATTAAAAAAACCGCATCAAAATCCGTTGCATAGTTTTAAAGATCTAAGCATACATAGGGACAGACAGACAGCGGGGAGCGACTTTGTTTTATACTATGTAGTGATACAGACTCTTTTTTTTCTAATCTCAAGAATTTTTTGAATCTTTTATCACTATTTAAGTTAGTATAATTTAAGTAACTTATACCACAGAAGCAATAATATTCCAGTATTTGCACCTAAGTTTCTATAAAATTTCTTAACATCTCTCATAAACTAAACTTAATTTCTCTTATTACAAAAAGCGGTTTAACCAAAACCCAGGTTTTTAACCTTGTTTTCGCCGTACATTATGAGGTTTAAACCTGGGTTTTTGGTAAAACCTTTTTTTGTAATAAAGCGCAATATCTATATTTATATTAAAATCATGTTTCAGGCATTCAACTTGCTCTTCTGATGGATGCACATAAATCTTGCAGTGCTCAGGTCTCTCTTGACCATGACTCGCTTATTTCCTTATACATATCCAACATCGTCTACTGGTTGCCAATAAGGAGTTTCTGTTTATCCAAGCACCTCTCTTCAACAGCGACAAAACATTTAGTTAAGCTCCATTTGTGACTGCCTTTGTGAAGGTGGTTGTGAAATGAGCATCGGCTGTGAATATAAAAATGCAACAAATTACTATGTATAACAGCATCACTATCTCTTTCTGAAGGAACTGATATCATAGGCAGGCACATTATAGTATTGCAGATTAATTGATTTTTTGGCTACTGTTAAAAACCCCAACAATTTGGTCCAACCTGGGAATGAAAAGTGAGAACACTTTTTAATTATCTAGAGCTTCTTACATTGAACCAACAATGGGTTAGAAGCGTTATGACTACCTCTCGATAAGACTAAATAGCAGATATGACTAGTTCGCTATAGGATCAAGCTAAACTTGCATAAAGAGGCAATTGAGGCATCTCTGCTATGAGCGCCTCATCATCTAGCCTGAAACTGTAATACGAAATATAAACAAAATATAACATACCTAGTAAGACTTTTCTAAAAAACCTCATCACTTGTTTTGTGTTCGGCTGATGTTCCATTGTCAAAATGTTCTTACGCCAAGATAGCCCTGGTTTTACATCCTGCAAATGTAGGTATTTCAACGCAGTACTATTATATTTTATCTAAAGATAAACATATTATATATTGTCACATTGTCATTGTATCTAAGTTTATTTATTATAATACTTATAATAAATAAACACACACACAGAACTCACACACACAGAACTATGTTAAAATCAATCGCTGTAAAAGCACTTAAAAGTTTTTAAACTTGAAAATAGTTTTAAATAAAAACAAACAACAAATTATTATCAAACAAAAAGCGTTGGTTGCGATTTTGCATGTTGTGGCAGCGTCACAACGCATTGCTTTTACTTACGAAATAGGCAAAGAAATTGTCATTCAGCCTTAAGATGCAATAATAAAAATGCATTGTTTAAACTCTTATAACTATGAAATCGTTTGTAGTCTCACTCTATTACTTAAAATACTTAAAAATAGATCTATATTATACATTTTAAACCTATAAAACTCTCAGTCGAGATTTATTGATTATAATTTAAAGAATTTGTTTCAAGCCCTAATTCGTCTACGAAATTGTGATAGGAGATGTCAGTTTTAGAGTTCGTCGACGACCATAACCGCGCTAGAGAATACCGTTTGAATCAGCGCTGCACGATCGGTCGATCTCGAGACTGTCTCGAAGACGAGCTCGTCTACGAGCACAGCCAAGAAACTGTCTCTTAGAGAATAGCATGGCAGGGCCGCACTCCACCACGCTGCTGATCGTAACAGAAGGTGAAAAACCGTTGACAGACTGAAACGGATTGATTCTCAGCAATGAGAGAGTGATTAGGAAGAAGAGATTTTGTACCTCCTCGAGTACGGGGTTGACAAACGTTCGTAGGGATTGAATATCAAATAAAATGCCCACGCCTAATTTACACCTTTTTTATTAATGTTTGGATTATGTTTGGGATATGGGAATTAAAATGTTACTATGTTAATTTGCGGGCGGATCAGACAACACGAAATAAAGGTTCAAGGTTTAGAATACGTAAAGTTCATGTTTGAAAGTTATCAATAGAAGCAAATTAGCTTCTCTGGAATCAAACTTAGTATATAATAAGCGTTTAAGTCTCACAATAGAATTGTTAGTATTGTTACAATAGTATTGTTTTGTTCGGTAGGTGGTTTGTTTTTTTGTATTTTAAAAGTTTTCGGCCTATCTCCGACACATAGTATATTTTTTATTAACATCAAAAATAATTAATTTTATCATCTAAATATGCCATTAACTTTTTAAATCATCAAGGGGAATGGCCAGCTGCTACAGTATATACAAATATTAGATTTTAGAAGGTTTACCTATAAACCAAGTTAATCAGCGTTTTATTAACTTAGAGGGAAAAATACACTAAAAAGCTTCAACAGCTAAACATGAAAGTAACTAGCGCGAACGAGGTGAATTTTTATCATGACGGCAAGGACACGTTCTTCAACCTCCCCTGGACCGCATTGCGAGATTGAGCAATTCGAACTCTAAAAAACTGTTGCATAAAAAAGAGAGCTTTTGTTTCCTGGTTAGAAAAATGATTATATTTTGCCCGCCAGTTAGATTATAAAATAATATTGGAACCGTATTTTTTGCTTTATCAAATAAATAAAAATTTACAAAGATAAAGCGCATCAAAATTCAGGAGTGGCTTGTGACGTCACTATGTCAGTATAAGCAGCGCTGTGTATCGTTGTATTTTTTTGTTAATTTGGCAAAACGAAAAATACGTGTACAATATTTTCTATTAATCTACCTGACGGACAAAAAACAAATTTTCAGAAAAACTCCCCTTTTGCAAAAATACTGTGTTTTGCAGAAATGCTCTTTTATAATAAACTAACTAACCTTGCCTAGTTACATGCCGGTGACTATACATGTTTTTTTCGAGAGTTGCCAAAATGTTCCATGCGACTTCTGCAAAAATGGTCAGTATATCAAACTGTGTCAATTGTCAGATTACAAATTGTAACGTTTATTAGACAGGACAGATTGTTATAGATACAAACGATACAAACGTTAAAGACCCAATACCTAAGGATTACAAATTCTTAATTATTTATTGTACACAAAAAAATAATACATATACAACATGAGTGATTACAAAGTTGATGTACAAAGGCGAGCTTAACTCTAAGAAGAGTTTTCTACCAGAAAACCTTAGAGTGATAGAGAGAGTTTACAAAAGGAAGAAGAGAACTAGTCCAGTGTACAATTTTAGACTTAATAATAAATAGAATAATGGTAATTTTAGAATAATATAAAATAAATCATAAATATACATACATACATAAGTACAAAATATATATAAATAATATTATGTCATTCCGAAAGTAAATGATCCTTGACATTCAGAGAACGGCTGTCGCGTAGGGAATGTGGTAGAGAGTTCCAGAGACACACTGCAGTAACAGAGAAGGAGCCATCATAGCGGCTGGAAGTGTGACGTGGGGTACGAAGGAGAAGAGAAGTGGAAGTGCGACAGGGTTTACCCCTCGGGACAAAATACTCAAAGCGTTCACGAAGGTATTGAGGAGAATTAGGATTGTGTAGGATAGTATAGAGGAGAGATAGGATATGGGTATCTCGACGACGCCTAATCGGCAGCCACTTTAATTTAGTCCGAAACTCCGACACGTGGTCGTATTTGCGGAGGCCAAAAATAAAGCGGATGCACAAGTTCTGCAGTCGCTCGAGTTTATTTAGGAGTACCTCCGTTGCACCTAGAAAACAGATATCCGCATAGTCTATGAGCGGTAGAAGAAGAGATTGAGCAAGAGTGACCTTAGTGCGAAATGGTAAGAATTTTTGGAGACGTTTAAAAGACTGAAAAGAGTAGAAGACTCTCTTACTTACATCAGCAACATGAACCTCCCAAGAGAGGTTAGTATCCATATAGACGCCTAGGTTTTTCACGCTTTTCGAATAATATATGGGCACTGAATCATAAACTACTGGCGGGAGGGCTTGGTGATCTAAAAGGCTGAGCATGTATCTACCACCAACAATGAGGGCTTGAGATTTGGTTGGGTTCAGTAAGAGTCCAAAGGATTTAGCGTTAATATTTTCAAGGTCACTATTGATGGCAGACACAGCCCCAACCAGATCACCCACTTTAAAGTGTCGATATAGCTGCAAGTCGTCTGCATAGAGATGATAGTTAGAAGATAGGACCTTAGTGATAGCATTTATGAAAATTGAGAAGAGGAGAGGAGAGAGGACGCCACCTTGGGGAACACCCGCAGTTAAGTCACGAGAAAATGTAGCCGTAAGCTCAAGGTTGATAATTTGGAGTATAGGTCCATTTTAGTGAAGTGCGGTTCTGGCAGTATAGATAAGAAATGTAGGAGAGTTGATAAAGTGAAAGAGTGCACCAGAGGTCAATGTACTAACCCAACACTATGATTTTATTTAAAAATTGTTTTTACTATTTATTAAATTAAAAAAAACTAAGAGCTCTATAATTTTAGTGTTTACTTGGGGACGGGTAGTCCCCAAGTATCTAGTCTTATCAATTATTACAAATGATTGAAAATAGAACAGGGTTTCTCTTTTTCGACTAAGCCGTAGTGTGAAGATAAATATAGTAGGAAGTTTAGGCCCAAATAAAAGGGAACTTATAGGATTTATATTACTTAGCAGTGTGTGCTTGTAAAAACTCTGATACGAATGAAATTCAGTGACCCAATTGACGAGAACGTTTCGTCAAAAACGGTAAAAACACTATCGTAAAAAAAACAATACATTTGCTCGAACAAAGTAGTCGTTCAATTGATTTACAATTTACACAATCGTATACTGAATAATTAATACGTAAGTTAACCTTAAGATGCAGGTTATTTTCAAATTCTTAATTATAGATTAAACTTGATGGCTTGATACAATCTAGTGGATGCTAGTTAGGTAACCAAAAAAAAGTTAATTCAAAAAATCGAAAAACCCGACTGTTTACATCTGGTTTTGGCCAGCCAGCTCACGAATATGTATCTATCCTCCGACTGCAAAGCATGATTTTCTTCTTGTTAACATCTTTTTAGTTCGCTTCTTAAGCAGTAGGGTGTTTTGATTTTTTGAATTAACTTTTTTTATTTATAACACTTTAGTTAATTTTTTTTTTCGAATTAGGTACATTTAAACATATAAGTGTTACATATTTTTGAAATCACCTCTTAAAACCCTTTATTTTTATACCCCACACGATGGGTGAGGAAGAAAATTGCGACCCCACAATAATATGGCGTCCAAAAGCCGCCATATTTCTATTTTACAATTTTAATGTAGCCACTGACACCCGCAAGGTTAAGACAGACGAATCGATTGACATAAGAATCTTCAAAATCGGCCAGATCGTCTAGTCTCTAGAACGTCATATAGGAACAAACATACATACATACTATTACATAGACCGATAAACACGTTACCCTCCTTCGGCAGTCGGGTAAAAATACAACATAACAAGCTTCGAATGGTTACACAGGATGTACTAGCTCACATTTCACCAGTAATGTTTAAGTATCATGTAATGGGGGGGGGCCAAAAAAAAAACTCAATCACACGTTAAGCCCGAAAGTCGAACCCCGAAAGTAATTTTCAGCCCCCGTCGGAAAAATAAAGGTGTTATAAGTTTGAAGTGTGTACCTGTGTGTTTGTGTATATGTGTATTTGTGTATCTGTCTGTGGCATCATAGTTCCTAAACATATGCAACTATTTTGATTTCGTTTTTTTTTGTTTGTATACTTTATCGTAAGTGTTCTTAGCTCAGTTTGATGAAAATCGGTTCAGCCGTTCCAAAGTTATGGGCGTTTTACTGTCTGAATCAGCGTGTTTTCGCAAAATATCGAGTTAATTACGTGTTCAATTTTACTTGTCAACAAAAGCGGTCGATCACTAGACCACCGAGGCAGACGAGCCAAAAATTAAGTATGCATTGAATGAATTCGGAGGTCAGGAGCAGACAAAAGTAAACAATAGGTAGGTACTTAAGAATACGCTGCAATAGCCATGTCCTAATTACACTGGAGTCGGATTTCAGATCAAAGAAGACTCGTCAAATGTGACCCAAAAACCGGCCAAGTGCGAGTCGGACTCGCGCACGAAGGTTTCCGTACCATTATCGCAAAAAACGCCAAAAAAAACACGTTTGTTGTATGGGAGCCCCACTTAAATATTAATTTTATTCTGGTTTTAGTATTAGTTGTTATAGCGGCAACAGAAATACATCATCTGTGAAAATTTCAGCTGTCTAGCTATCATGGTTCATGAGATACAGCCTGGTGACAGACGGACGGACAGACAGACAGACAGACGGACCGCGGAGTCTTAGTAATAGGGTCCCGTTTTTACCCTTTGGGTTCGGAACCCTAAAAACGACAAAGCCCGGCGCAAAAAAAAAAAAAACCATTTTATTCATTATAATGTGTAAAATATATGTATATATACTTATATTATATATACATAAATATATGATAAATGTACATATATTTTGTTTTAATTTCAATGGCTATCATAGAAATATTGAAACGAAAACACATGCGAAAAAATCACCAACAAAAAAGAATATTTTGCGCCGGGGCTGGGTAAATATTGCATGGGCCGTAACGAGTCTTCTTTAGGTTTGGAATTATAAGGTAGGACAATGGAGAGGGCAATGCTCGGAGTTTCCTTACGTGATCGAATCAGAAATGAAGATATCCGCAGGAGAACCAAGGTAACTGATATAATAGTCATTAAATTTCAATCTCCGACTACTTTTATTCGTTACTAGCTGTCCCACGCGGCTCCGCTCCCGTCAACTGGCTACGTACCTACCCTATCCTACTCTACACCTACCCTACACCTACCCTACACCTACCCCACACCTACCCTACACCTACCCTACACCTACCCTACACCTACCCTACACCTACCCTACACCTACCCTACACCTACCCTACACCTACCCTACACCTACCCTACACCTACCCTACACCTACCCTACACCTACCCTACACCTACCCTACACCTACCCTACACCTACCCTACACCTACCCTACACCTACCCTACACCTACCCTACACCTACCCTACACCTACCCTACACCTACCCTACACCTACCCTACACCTACCCTACACCTACCCTACACCTACCCTACACCTACCCTACACCTACCCTACACCTACCCTACACCTACCCTACACCTGCCCTACACCTACCCTACACCTGCCCTACACGTACCCTACACCTACCCTACACCTACCCTACACCTACCCTACACCTACCCTACACCTACCCTACACCTACCCTACACCTACCCTACACCTACCCTACACCTACCCTACACCTACCCTACACCTACCCTACACCTACCCTACACCTACCCTACACCTACCCTACTCCTACCCTACACCTACCCTACACCTACCCTACACCTACCCTACACCTACCCTACACCTACCCTACACCTACCCTACACCTACCCTACACCTACCCTACACCTACCCTACACCTACCCTACACCTACCCTACACCTACCCTACACCTACCCTACACCTACCCTACACCTACCCTACACCTACCCTACACCTACCCTACACCTACCCTACACCTACCCTACACCTACCCTACACCTACCCTACACCTACCCTACACCTACCCTACACCTACCCTACACCTACCCTACACCTACCCTACACCTACCCTACACCTACCCTACACCTACCCTACACCTACCCTACACCTACCCTACACCTACCCTACACCTACCCTACACCTACACTACACCTACCCTACACCTACCCTACACCTACCCTACACCTACCCTACACCTACCCTACACCTACCCTACACCTACCCTACACCTACCCTACACCTACCCTACACCTACCCTACACCTACCCTACACCTACCCTACACCTACCCTACACCTACCCTACACCTACCCTACACCTACCCTACACCTACCCTACACCTACCCTACACCTACCCTACACCTACCCTACACCTACCCTACACCTACCCTACACCTACCCTACACCTACCCTACACCTACCCTACACCTACCCTACACCTACCCTACACCTACCCTACACCTACCCTACACCTACCCTACACCTACCCTACACCTACCCTACACCTACCCTACACCTACCCTACACCTACCCTACACCTACCCTACACCTACCCTACACCTACCCTACACCTACCCTACACCTACCCTACACCTACCCTACACCTACCCTACACCTACCCTACACCTACCCTACACCTACCCTACACCTACCCTACACCTACCCTACACCTACCCTACACCTACCCTACACCTACCCTACACCTACCCTACACCTACCCTACACCTACCCTACACCTACCCTACACCTACCCTACACCTACCCTACACCTACCCTACACCTACCCTACACCTACCCTACACCTACCCTACACCTACCCTACACCTACCCTACACCTACCCTACACCTACCCTACACCTACCCTACACCTACCCTACACCTACCCTACACCTACCCTACACCTACCCTACACCTACCCTACACCTACCCTACACCTACCCTACACCTACCCTACACCTACCCTACACCTACCCTACACCTACCCTACACCTACCCTACACCTACCCTACACCTACCCTACACCTACCCTACACCTACCCTACACCTACCCTACACCTACCCTACACCTACCCTACACCTACCCTACACCTACCCTACACCTACCCTACACCTACCCTACACCTACCCTACACCTACCCTACACCTACCCTACACCTACCCTACACCTACCCTACACCTACCCTACACCTACCCTACACCTACCCTACACCTACCCTACACCTACCCTACACCTACCCTACACCTACCCTACACCTACCCTACACCTACCCTACACCTACCCTACACCTACCCTACACCTACCCTACACCTACCCTACACCTACCCTACACCTACCCTACACCTACCCTACACCTACCCTACACCTACCCTACACCTACCCTACACCTACCCTACACCTACCCTACACCTACCCTACACCTACCCTACACCTACCCTACACCTACCCTACACCTACCCTACACCTACCCTACACCTACCCTACACCTACCCTACACCTACCCTACACCTACCCTACACCTACCCTACACCTACCCTACACCTACCCTACACTGGCTACCACTACCGAGCTGTGATTATTATTAAAATTAATAAAATAAACTAGCGAAAGGTAATGGAATATCAGTTGACAGTCAGACTTATTGGATCGGATGGGCATTTAGAAACAATCGGGTGGAATGACGTTTTAATTACGTTCAGATTAACATTTTGTTAACGCTGTTTATAGTTTTCCTTAACACTGCATAAAGCAGTGAACTGGATAGAAGGTCTTGGCTATATTTCCAATTTCTTTTTCTCTAAATTATTGGTGTATTATAAGAAAGCTTATCAGAAAGCTTAGTCACCCAAAGAGTAGGTAATGGAGAGGGCTATGCTCGGCGTTTCCTTGCATAATCGCATCAGAAATTAGAATATCCGCAGAAGAACCACCAAGAAGACAAAACCAGAAGTTATCGACATAGCCCGAAGAATTGCGAAACTTAAGTGGCAGTGGGCAGGGCACATTGCTCGCAGAACGGATGGCCGATGGGGCCGAAAAGTTCTGGAATAGCGACCGCGAACCGGAAGACGATGCGTTGTAAGCCTCTCACTATATTTACGAGTAGTCCGATGACCTGGTTAAGGTCGCGGGAATGCACTGGATGCGAGACGCACGACATCGGTCAATGTGGTGACGCCTGGGGGTGGCCTATGTCCAGCAGTGGACGTCTTTCGGCTGAAATGATGATGATGATGATTATGAGTGAATTATGCCTGCATTATAATACTTTAATGTACACCACTGTCAAGGTGCGACTGTGAAGAAGGGACGGAGCTATTTGTTTCTCTCTCACCACTGTGTGCACCATGGTAGTATTGACACGTCATGGTAAGGAAACTTTTTTTTTTTGGTTGGGATATCATCCAATGACTTCTCCCGCTCTGGGAGAAGCGGAAGGGCGTGTCAGACATTTACTGACTAAAACCCCAGGTGTTCCTTCAGTTGCTTGTGCCAGGGCCGCAGTAACTCTTTTTCAAATTTATCCGCGACCCAGACAGGCATCGGCCCGTCAGTTTTGCTGACATCTCTTTGAGGCGCGCGTGGAACACTACGCGCCGTCGACTCGGGCCTGGTTCTTATTGTACGGCGAGCTACCCATTACTCACCGTCCGCAAGCCCGCGCCTACGGTGGCCGGGTATCGGCTTGCGACTCCCGACGCCCAGGGCGTCTCCTGCGGTGGTTAGGGGCGTCTCCGTTGCGTCTCCCTCATGCGTTCCGGGAACCTCAGGAAACGCGCCCACACCGGTGCGCCGTAAAGGGACATGGACCGCACGACTTTCGCGTAGAGCCTCCGGCAGGAGGCGTTTGGACCCCCTAGATTGGGCAGGAGTCGCTTGAGGGCAGCCCCGGCCCGCTCCAGTCTGGGAGCCAAACGTCGGAAATGCTCCACAAAATGCCACCGGCTGTCGAGGACGAGTCCCAGATACTTCATCGTCGACCCGACGCCGATGTGGACTAACAATTATAAAAATAATGGTCCAATGGGCGGTCTTATCGCACAGGACAATCTCTTACAGACAACCTCTCACAGAGTACCTTTGGATGAACTGAACGAGAGGAGATGGATATTTAGTAGCTAAGTAAATATAATTTATGTTTCATTCACAATAATTCAATAACTTTTGTTTTACTCCTGTTTGTTTACTCGGCAAAGAAACAATGAATAAACCATTTAAACATTTTAGATACACATACGTTTCAATAAACAGAACACAAATTAAATTAAAAACAGGTTATTAAGTATTCAACATTTTGCGATGATTATTTTAAGTTTATTCTAAACTAAAATAATAGGTGGTCAAGTAATTTGGACTAGGTTATCAAACCTGTGAAATCTCTGCTTGTGAGAAATACTCAAGGTGACTGCAAACAACAATATAGGTTATTTTTTATGTTTTACTTACCAGAAATTGAAGTTAGGAGCTCAAAATGAAGTGTTTTATTTGAAATGTAACGTGAATGTATCTGTCATCTTGAAAAGCTTGTTGGTGACAAATGAATTGTAAGCTTCTCACTTTTGATTATGTATCTCTGGCTATTCAAAGTTTTTGTTGTCGTTCATTCATAAAATCTTTTATCTGAGATTCTAGCAAGTTCTAGAGGTTAGTGAACTGACTGTCTTGTTGACGCCTTAGCTATCAATTTTAGATAACAATGAGTTGAATTATTTTTCTTTTGAATGACCTGTCACTTTTCCAACAATACTTCCAATTTCTTTGAAAATATAACGGCAGCAGAATGTAGATCTGTCATAGGGACGTGATGCTGCTACACGTTTGCAAATAAAAACAGGGTATAAAACATACTTCAATAGGGTAGTTGACAAAAAAAAACTATTTAATCCGTGAGTTAGATAACCTAAAAATATTACGACATTAAACACGCATTTTTTTATTTTCCGTGTATACAAAAAAATAGACGATACACGATATACACATCACACGATATTTAACGCACTGGCGCTAAATATCGTGTGACGTCACGGTGTGCTACACTTTATACTGACAAAGTGACGTCACAAGCCCCCACTCTTGAACTTTGATGCGTTTTATCTTTGTGAGCTTTTATTTATTTGATAAAGCAAAGAATAAGAGTCCAAAATTATTTGATAATCTTACTGATGGACTAAATAGAATAACCATTATTCTACCCAGGAAACATCCCTATTTTTACTTTCGTTAAGGCACTTGTCCCACCACCGCGGCTATCAGCGAGCAGCGAGTAGAGCTAGAACGTAGATACGAGTTGGCAAGCAACGAGAGAGTGTGTAGTACCGATAATTTTACCGCTCGGCTATGAGCGAGTGTTTTTATGCGACGGGCATTACTCGCACCACTCGATATTGTTTGGCATAACGTTTTCGAATATTTTTTATAAGCCTAATAATACTGTGGCATAATAATACTTTAGCATAATGCAAAGGTTAGCATAACTGTCTTTTGGTCTAATTTGTTTTGGCAAAATTTGTAGTAGCATAAATTTTTAAGGCATAATATTTATTCGTCATAATAATTTTATGCTGAGTTTTAGGTTAGGAGTCTATTCCTCTCCGGTGGGTGCCCGCATTGGCGAGGTGGGAGCCTAGTAGCCGTGGCTTGGTCACCCACAGTGAAGCTAAGAGAAACCCGAGGTGGGGCCACTCGTCAGCGCTTTAGCCGACTTGGGCGACATCGCAACTGAGGCGGATTAGGTTAAGGTGCGGCGGGGATGGCCCTTCGGCCTTCCTTGAGCCGCGAGCATGTTTTTTTTATTCCAAAGACACATAATGATGTGAAAATATCATTATGCGTTTTTAACATAATGCTTTATGAAATTATACGTCATTATTCACAATATTTATGGCAAAACATTTATGAATAATAATATTATGCGTTGGTGTTCACTAGTTACACTAGTGAGGGGTTGGGGCTTATAATAAAACAACCAGATTTATCAGTAAGCACACAGCACTGAATGGGTACGTCCAGTCACCACTGTGTGTGACAACTTAATACTGCGTAGACGTAACCATTTTGTTATGCCAATGTAAATTATGGCAATATGTTTTATGCTTATAATTAGTAAACCCTCGCTCGGGCGGTCAGTCCAGCACGCGTTGATTGATTGGTCAGTCGTCACTCGTCAGTTGACGAAAAATAATGCCACCACCTGTAACTATCTACTAGTAAATTTTCCGATCAAAGGCTCCATTTAACTAAAATTTTTCCCAATTATACTGGGGTTGACTTTAAGTCTAGTTGGATGCCGCCAAATACTAGTAAACATCTGGTCCACAACCCAGTGATTGGGCAACACGATACTCCTTGGCAAAATTTTCTGGATACAGAGATTCGGACCATCCGTTACGACTGTAAAATACCTACTATTAACAGCAGGGGCCAACGACCTAAAGTGGTTTGCATGGGATGAAGGGGTCTCAGTTTTGCTATGGATGGTCACTCACTGGTACTTAACATTGAAAATTGACCTCTGGGGTGGTTATAATTTCAGCCACGAGCACAATGACGATCACAAGAGTACTTTTCGCCTTTGCAAAACAAACAAATTATAATATAAATAAAATCGATTTGTAAACATGAGCAAACATTCTCGTTTATCATATGTGGATTTTTATAAATAACTCTGAGAAATATTATTTTGAAAGAACTTCTCATGTTTAGTTCGTTTTCATCAAAGATGTGCGAGGAGCCAAAACGGAGCTCTAAAATGATGCGAGAAAGGTGTAGTCCGGACTACTCCGAACGAATCTAACGCAAGTGATCTTTGTACACATTCCTGCCACGAGTCCCTCGAATACGTTTCTAGAGTCTTTTTTTGCATGTAACTCTACCTAGACAAATGGAGATGCGATCAGAGATAATGAACGATTCTTGAAAAAAAAAATATATATGCCACCGAAATATCACGTGGCAATCTCAAACCTGTGTAGCAACCGGCAATTGCTCAAGACTAAAACTTCGCCTCCGCTAAGCCCATATCCAACAGAGCTCTGCGTGGCTAGGAAAATAAAGTAATCCTGTTGACGAGTATGTATGTAGTATGGATGAAAACCCATCCCTTGCTAAGCTGCTTTGCACAACCTTTGTGAAAGAGCATCCTTAAAACTCTTTTCCAAATAACCCTTTTCTTGAGTGAGCATTACTCACTGTGATTGATGTACTTAAGTATCGATGTGCGTATCATTCGAAACGAAATGCATAATGTGTCAGCACAATTCATACGGGGCTTCAAACTGTCGGTGAAAATATTGGAAATCGTTGATCTGTGTCGGTTACTGCTGCGGGCATTTGTTTTGGAACTAATATTAGGTACACAGTGACTGATTTTGGGTGCATGTCTTAAAATGAGTGCTACTAGAGTTAGTTCTATAACTTTTCCAAATTACAACTTAGACCAAATTGAGTTGCTTTATAGCTATAGAACAATACAATTACAGTGTTTTTTTTGCTGTTCTGTTTTTTAACCAATAGTTTTCTATTAGCTCTTGAATGAATTATAAAATGATTTTACTCCAATTTATCAAAAAAAGGTTACTGAAAGCTTTGGAAATTAAAGAGTCATTCATAACCCAATTACCAAGCACCCTGTAATATGCCTCTGACGGTCCAAATACAGCACGAGGCGAGGTATACAATACAAATACAAAATCGTTTATTGTTACAATTTGCATATTACACATTAAGACGTGTTTGAAGCTTCCCTTAAAGCAAACAATGCCTGTATTAGGAGACTCCACTCTTCCTCGCCGGATAGAAATCAGTTAAACCTAAAATGTACCTAAATCGCAAAAGATATCTCTGTAATTTCATATCTCGTCAGTTTTTATAGATCAAGCTAAACTTGTTAATTTTGGTAGACCTCTAGGGGTCAAGTTGAGTATGCATGTATCCCTCCTCAGCTACAAACAACCAGCACCAGCGTGCTACCTGTTGCGAGCCAAAATTAAATAGGTTAATCATGGTTTGCAAAAACCACGGGTAATATATTCTGCTTCAAAAAAATCGCTGTTTCATTAACTCTTTTTTTTCTGTCCTCATTTGCATACCTCCAACGCTGAGGTTTGCTATTAGAAGACCCAAACCTAGGTTAAACTCGCCTATGCACAAAACCTATCCTAATATTACATTAAACAAAATTAAAGCGAAAAGTGTTTTATTATCTACAACAGGGATAAAAAAAAGTGTCTAGATAATAATTAGGTGTAGGTACTGTAACTTGAAAACAAGATTTTCTTAATAAAACTCAAACTGAGACACTGCAGGTTTTTAATATTATTATTAATTTTAAGTGGAGAGAGAGTGTAATGGCGTCCAGCCGTCCACGATGCTAACCCGAGTGCTCGAGTCTTCTCGTGTTACACAAATCCACTTAAGAGTCTGTACCTTTACTTAGCCACATGTGACGCTTCTTACTTTTAGGTTATGTTTTTTTGTCAAGTCTTGTGTCATAGGTCATTTCATACTGTCTGCACTACGTTTCTTTTAACACTCTGTGGCTAAGTTCAATTACATCATAACCCGTTCTAAAAAAAAAAACACGAAAAAGCTTTCCTTCTTTTCCACAACAAAGAAAATTTTCAATATAAGTTGGTAGTTACTCTACTTAATACTTGTTCTACTTGTGATTTACATTTAAACAAAACTACACGCTATTCTACGTTAAAATGCTTTCTAACATTTATACTTATTTGTGACGCTTTTTGACGCTTCTTATTTGAGGTTATGTTTTTCTGACAAATCTAGTGTCACAGGTCATTTCATACTATCTGTACTACGTTTCTTTTCACACTACGTGGTTAAGTACATTACAGATACATAGATAATTAATTATGTCTTATCAATGGCTTAATATCTAGGTACACATATCCATGAGACCATGTCAGTCTACCCGTGGGCCAAGTTTTATCCAAACTAAGGAACAAACAGACAGAATTACTTTTTCATTCAACGTTGGTATTGATAAACACTGTTTTGATCTACAACGTGCGTAATTGTACGAGTATAAACATGAAAAAATAGTTGCCTGTGTGTGTGGTACTGTCGGGGCCTTTATCCGTCTGGATTTCGTTGTCATTGATAAATGTGGGTAGTGGATAACAGTGGATTGTGGTTATTAGGAATCCGGCCAAGTGCGAGTTGGACTTGCGCACAAAGGGTTCCGTATCATTATCGCAAAAAACGGCAATAAAATCACGTTTGTTGTATGGGAGCCCCACTTAAATGTTTATTTTATTCTATTTTTAGTATTTGTTGTTATAGCGGCAACAGAAATACATTATCTGTGAAAATTTCAACTGTCTAGCTATCACGGTTCATGAGATACAGCCTGTTGACAGACAGACAGACAGACAGACCGCAGTCTTAGTAATAGGGTCCCTATTTTACCCTTTGGGTACAGAACCTTAAAAACGACAATCACACCAAAACAGCCGGGCGTATTTTAATTAATGAAATTTTCATCATCTCGAAGACAATTTAAGCCTTTTTTAGGGTTCCGAAGTCAACATGGAACCCTTATAGTTTCGCTCTGTCCGTCTGTCCGTCCGCAGCTTAGCTCAGAGAATCTAAGTACTACGAAGCTATAATTTGGCATGGATATATATGTCGCATCAAGGCTGGCCGATAGATGCAAACCATCGGGAAGTCAGGATGTATTCCCTTAGGTTAAGACATCGTGTGTGGGCAGGTCGGTGGGTATAATCGTGCAAATGAAATCACATAAGTTATTCGATACACTGGGTTTATTCAAATAGACACAAATTACAAGTTACATTCTTGCTTACTAATATTACGGATCGACACTGATTCTACGACGTCTTAGCTCTACGGCTGTTAGTACTCAACTCCCTCAACTGCCCTGTTCCCCGCTACGCAAGTGCTTATAAAAGCGCGCCAATGCGTAATTGCTCTTGTTTGGCGCTAGGGGCGTGCCTGTGATTTGACTTCACGTCCGTACTATTGACTAAACCCGACACGGCCATCCTGCGAGACAGGCGTCCTCGTCTGTTTCTCACTGTCAGGTTCTAACAGTGTATCGAATCATGTGGAAATCCTCAATGGATGTCCTCAGCCCTTGGGGAAAGCTGAGGGGTCTGTCAGACTCCTACTGACTAAAACCACATGGTGTTCTCTAGGCCGTAATTCCTTTTGAGAGGCGAACGTGGAACACACACGTCGCCTTCTCGGGCCTCTCTCAGGTGACAGATCCCCAAATCCATCACCCGCAGGCTTATTCTTGTCCTCGCTCCATGCCATCTCATGGTCACCTCGTGTTGCACCACACGTCGTCTTAGTCCACTCCATCCTGGCAATCTCCCATCATACAAGGGATGTTTTTCTGAAAAATACAAAATTTTCAAACAGTATTTGCTCGTCCAATCCTGACTCATACTCTAGAGTGAGGAAACATTAAACAATCAAACATGATTGTTTAAATCTCTCTGTTCACTATTGCAAGGAACGCGTAATTCTATTTCCAATTTAAGGAAAATAGCCACTCAATCATCGATATGGTACCTAATAGCACCCTATCTTCGTGATTACAAAGTTCAAGTACCACTGATAGTCATTAATGTCACATTTAATGAAACAAAAGAAACAAGACACCAGGTATCTTATTCACGATCTTTAGCCACTATCTCATAACTCTCCTAGCCATGTCATAGCTCCCCTAGCTATATCATAGTTCTCTTAGCAATCACAATTGCTCTACTCGCACATCTCCACGATGTTGAGTCAATTCAACTCTCTGAACTCAGAACCTGTTCACACAGAGATCTAGTCTGTCATATGATACGTTAATTCATTATCTAATTCATCTACAATCTCAATTGGTACTTGAGCCTTGTGTGTCTTACCAACACGATCTACACATAGTAATCAAAATTAGAAAACCAAAATAATTTTAATTTTCGCAATGAGGGCTTGACAATTCGAACGTCATTAACATTAACATGATCTCTTCACACGCGTGACTGCGAGTTTACTTTCCTTCATGACTCAATAGGAACTTTCTGTAAGGTTCCTAACACAAACATGAATTCTCACTCCAGACAGTGTCACACAGGTGCCATACAGGCCTACCGTTGCCATAAAGGCCAACAGTTGCCACACAGGCCAACAGTTGCCACTCAGGCCAACAGTTGCCACACAACGCTCGGCTACTCCTGACCTAACTAGATTATTGGATTCGTGAAAATAGGGAAATTTGAGAACTCTACTCTTTAACCAAATCATTACCCTGGGCCATGTACCACTAGTCGCTCCAAACAAACACTCTACTGCAGCAACAACTGCCAAGCTTATAGAAACCCTCGAGTAAAACCTCCAACGCCATGCGGCTCTCTAGCCGACCAGCAATTATATTGCTCTCACAACGGTCTCTCGGTCTCTCTCTAGACCCCGACCTCCACCAGAATCCACTGGTACGGTCAAACGTAAAACGTTTGATAGACTGAATTACTCGACACCTTAAGCTTGCTCATTATCATCAAATCCTTTTGACATCAACATCGACTGGTACATGACCCGCTGGCATCTGTCCTAACCTACCTTGTGCATACCTGTAGGTTCCAAGCGTACCTATTTAAAGCTTTCGGTGTATAACGATCACCGTCCTGTCATAATCACCTATCGTGTACCTAATACAGGGCCTATTTAGTTTTAGAACTAGAACCTCCCACAAAACACTATTCATTAGAAAAAGGTCCGACGATCAACAAGTTCAACAACTAAACAAAGTAATTGTAACAATGCTGTTACTCTTTACCATAATTCTTGCAATGCATACTCAACTCAAACCTCTTCGTAAACCCATCGCCACATGTTACTCATGAGGTGCGGTCCGGAGCTTCGAGTATGAGTAGACATGTCAATCATATTTGGTCTCACTACCAATGTCATCAACTATGACATCCAATTCCCGAGGAACTTGGTGATCTGGGATCCTTCTCACAAGATTCACGCTTTCTACTCAAAAATCTCGGAATATACCGACTGTTCATATCAGGGGAACAATTAAGCCCGATATTATTTGCGTCTTAATAGCTCGTGTGAAGGAGCTTTACGAATTAATTCGGATCAATATTCTTAAAATCTTATTATCAACAGTAACCCTTTACTATCGCACACTAACTCAGTTTTCATGTAAGGAAAACGATCGCGAGATCTACTGCTATCATAATATTACTTTCAAAGTAAACAAGTGAATTCAGATCTGAAGACGGTGGTTGTAAATCGTTACGCAACATAAGATCTGTTCCGAATACACGCAAATGACCAGTACCGTTACTAACTCGATACAATTGCCTTCGCCCAACGACTTTACTAACTCACTTTGCCACTGAAAATGACTAGTTATTAAGTCACTTTGGATAGATCATCTTCATCATCTGCCTAGCCTTTTCCCAACTATATTGGGCTCGGCTTCCAGTCCTACCGGATTCAGCTAAGTGCCAGTGTTCTACATGGAGCGACTGCCTATCTGACCTCCACAACCCAGTAACTGGGTAACACGGTACACCTTGGCAAGACTGGTGTCAGATCTCAAACTTCTGACTACCCGTAACGACTGTCAAAGATCTTCAAATGACAGCCGGCACCAACGGCTTAACGTGCTTTCCGAGGCACGGAGGAAACTCGGTATGTTGAAATGGTCACCCATCCACGGCCCGACATAGTCAAGCGCTGCTTAACCTTGATGATCGATCCGTGCGGCTGTTATTATTTAGCCACGAGCTCATCTTCTTATGGGATATTAAATCCTAAAGTTCGTACTGAACCAAATGTTGAAACTACCGCCAATAGGAAACTCATTAACTATTTGCTTACAAGTGGGTCTTAATTACCTAGTGATAGTGCTAGATGTAATCACGACCAACTCAGTGGTCAAACATGAACACTCTTAAATTTTTAAATAGCATCTCTTCACTAGAGAACATTCGACCTCACTATCGAAATAAAATAGAAGCGACTCACCGAATATTCCATTCCAAACTTGCGCGTGTTCGTAACGTTCGGCTACCAACTGCGAACTGCTAGCCTGCCGTTCCTCTTAACCTCTCAGATGTTGACAGTCGACCTTCGCATTCAGCATTTGAACCGCTAGCCTACAGCAGAGGCTCCACTTCGACGCAATATGGTATCTGAAACATAAAAAACACTACGAGAGTACATGTTCACACAATTATCTTAACCATACACAGCTTTGATAACAATTAACCGGTGCAGCGGTGGAGTAACCTCAACCGGCACGGCAAAATGGGTTATTATGGACACCGAATGTGAGTGCAGTGTCCCTGTCCAAAACATGAACCACTCATTACAGTGTCCCAAGTATCCAGGTACTTAGAGAATCCAATGAATGCCATAACGTCAGTGGCATTTTAAGTCTCAATTAATGAGGCCTGGTAGGGGTTTACCCACCTTTTGGATAGTTTGGCCCTCAGACCACAAAAGAAGAATACCATGCTTCCTCTCAAACTTGGTTAATTCTCACTACATAAAACTATCACACTACAAAAGTAATCAAAATATTTCATTTGGGATTATCATAATTTCCAGACTGAAATGTAAGGTAGGTACGTCACTGTCACCATATCGTTCCAACTGCCAACCAATAATAGTCAGCTAAGGCCAGTCGACGGTTACTGTCAGTGATAGTAGAATAATAACTCTTCAATAATACCAAAACTTGACTATTGATTGTAACTAAAATGAAATTATGACCCGACACGGGCCACCCCGACGATCCACTGACCGCGATACCGTACACAAAATCAGAATTTTGAATAATGAACACACTTTTCCATAGTCATAACAAAATGAAAACGACTCACCAGATTGGCATAAAGATCCGTGTGTATGGATCTTCCCACTCGTCCACACGCTCCTCCTTGACCTGTCCAGCTCCTTGGTTGTTGCTAGCCTCCTTGCTGCTCCGTTACGGACTGGTTTTTTCATTATTTTGTTTTCGATGGTAGTCGCAACTGACAGCGCGATATTTTTTTTGCAAGAATGTAACCGTTATCACTAGCATTGTTTTTACGTGTGATCTCATTAGCACGATCGAATCCCAATTCTGATGTCGCATCAAGGCTGGCCGATAGATGCAAACCATCGGGAAGTCAGGATGTATTCCCTTAGGTTAAGACATCGTGTGTGGGCAGGTCGGTGGGTATAATCGTGCAAATGAAATCACATAAGTTATTCGATACACTGGGTTTATTCAAATAGACACAAATTACAAGTTACATTCTTGCTTACTAATATTACGGATCGACACTGATTCTACGACGTCTTAGCTCTACGGCTGTTAGTACTCAACTCCCTCAACTGCCCTGTTCCCCGCTACGCAAGTGCTTATAAAAGCGCGCCAATGCGTAATTGCTCTTGTTTGGCGCTAGGGGCGTGCCTGTGATTTGACTTCACGTCCGTACTATTGACTAAACCCGACATATATATTAATAATTCCGACAAAGTGGTAAAATAAAATCATTACACAATTGGAGATGTTTTTTTTTCTCGTCTGTCCCATGGTGTGAATAAATATTATGGGTTTATTAAAACCATTTTTCGGTTCAGAGATTCGTTTGCGTAAAATTAATCTTTAAATTGCAAATTTATGTTAGTCAAGTGTCCCTGCCCCCTCCCCCCTGCCAGCGAAATGGTTGCTCTTGGCTATGTAAAAAAATCACGGCAGTAGTAAATATAACGAAATTAAAAGAAAAACTATCACGGATCATTAGGCTTTACAAGTTTACGAGTAATAGTCAACGAACTTATAAAATGTACTTGGAACAGTAAAAATTTTGTACAAATTCCATTGGAAAATTACTTAAATAACGTTGTTAGCTGTGTAAAACAGAGTAAATATATGCTTATGAACCATGTAAAATATATAAAATAAAATCATAATATCCTTAATAATAATAATTTCTAAATTAATAATGTTTAAGCTTGAATAACGCATTGGAGTGGCTGTAGTCGTTGGCAGTACCGGTCCATAGTCCATACGGTGCAAGTGCGCGGGGTGTCTATTTTGTGTTATTTTGTATTTACGACGTTTTGTAATCTAAAGTCAAATTAGATTGGATTGCCAAGCAAATTAATTATTTTCTTTTGTCGATATCCATCTATAATTTCAATATTCGACCCGATTACATCACTAATTGAGTAGCGTAAAACTTTCCAGAACGAAATAGTGGTTACCGCAGATTAGAGGTGAATACATACAAATATTTTCAAATTCCGAAAGAGAAATACACAAGTAGCGTGCGCGCAAGGTTCCAGGAAGGAACCATACTATTCCCCGTGGCTCTAACGCGCGCTCGTATCGGCTCCTTTCGCACCCGCGGTGGTACTCAAATATATAATATTTTTCTAACTTCAGTTGCGAAGTTGGATTTTATAACTCTTTCTTCAGTTACCAGTTATTCCTTGTTTAGTTTAAGTCAAGAGTGAATAGGTTACTTACAATTAAGTATTATATATTATTAAGTATTATTATTGAGTGAATAGGCAAGCGTGCCTGCCTAGAAGTAACCTATTCACCTCCTCCTAAGCGTGAGCCTATATTAAATCAATAAAAAAGTCATAGAATATTAAGGAAAGTACAGAAAACTACTTAATTTTAGGTAGCGTGGGTGTGACACGAGTGCGCGTTTTGTTCCCTCAAGGTCGTTGGCATCTGTCGTCGTGTTAAACCTCTTTCCTCCTTCTCATAGTCCGATAACAATTCAACCCGATCCTACAGAGATCAGGCGCAAGACCAACGGCTTTCTCAGGCAAGGGGGTGTCACCGCCATTTTTTTTTTTATTGATAAAATCACACTGAATCTCACTCGATGATAAGCGATGATGTGGTCGGCGGTGAAGCACGCTTGCCTAGGAAAAACACAACAGGACGGTAGGTACGTATACTATTTATGTAAGTATATATGGACTGTTGTTAGGTAAAGTTTAAAGCTCAGTGTACCAAGCTACGAATGCGAAACTCAAGAGACAATATTTAGAACAAAAAACGGACTCAGTCGGAGTCAGGTTTATGTAACAGAACGAGTATATTTTTTTGACTTTTAATCTTAATTTTAATAGGTAGTTATACAGTGCTTGGGATCAAAACTAAAAAAAACACAAACTCCAAACCGGTCACTAGCTAATATTAAATTGATACGATAAATCATAATTTTTATGATAACGTTGTTCATTTAAAAAAAAAACTTTTAAGAACCAATATACATTGAGACGGACTCGAAGCTAGCGAAGATCGGTGCGTCGTTGGTCTAAAAATGTACAGTACAACTATTTTCTTAATATCCTTCTAGAAATCTGTCGTCTGACGAAACACGAAGTTTGCCGAGGGACATTAAGAAAATAGGGAAATGCTTAATCTGCCTAGCCTTTTCCCAAATATGTATGGGTCAACTTCCAGTTTAACCGTATGCAGCTTGGCGACTGGCTCTGGCCTCCACAACCCAGTAACTGGGTAACACGATACCCCTTGGCAAGGCTGGTGTCAGATTTTCTGTGTTCTAATTACCGTAATGACTGTCAAAGAGCTACAAATGACTGCCAGTACGTTCTTTCTGAGGTAGGTAATAGTTTCGGTATGTATACTTGTGACAATCTAATGGCGTGTTTATAATTCGGTTAGACCATAGACGGTTGCAGCCCGTACTCGGTCACCGAGTTTTGTAAACGGGTATTCGGTTAGCCGTATTCAGCTGCAGCTCGTATTCGGTCACTGATTAGTGTAAACCGGTATTCGGTTGGCCGTATTCGGTCGCAGCCCGCATTCAGTGACTAGAGCGTGACTCTATTTATCTTTCTTTGTACGTTTAATTTTCAATTTTTGTCTCAAAACTTGTATTATATCGCACACCGTTAAAGACCGAAAGAACGACCATGATTATGCTTACAACTCGACTGTTGAATAGCCAATTATTTTGTCAGAAAGCAGTCACCGAATTCGGTGAACCAACCAATGTGAACAACCCAATTCGGTTAACCGATGCAGTTAAGTCGAAAGCGG
Source organism: Orthosia incerta (assembly GCA_948252205.1). NCBI lineage: Eukaryota > Metazoa > Arthropoda > Insecta > Lepidoptera > Noctuidae > Orthosia > Orthosia incerta. Next base: position 19,902,076 of record OX411753.1, on the reverse strand, counting down.
TCGCCGGATTCGGGAGCCGAACTAATGTAAACGCGGCATAAGAAGTCGGATTTGACAGCTATAAAAATACTTAATAATAATGAAACTTGATGCTTACGAATAATACTCGTTGTTATAATGTATTGGTAACATATTAATTAATTAGGATTATGAATTAGATGTTTCAATTTCTTACGTCGCGGCATTTAAAATGAGAAACGTCATCGGACTTCTTAGATTGTCACGATTAATGGATGGCCCCCTCCAAGGGCCAACTGCAGCAAGCTGAAATCAGTCACAATCACAAGAGTGACACCAGTGTTGCCAAGGGATATCATGATACACTACCGTTTCTTTCCGATAACACGAAAAAAACATTTTAATTTATTACCTAATTAAAAGAGCAAAAGTGGTTTTATTAGCTCAATGAATTTGTGTACAGCTTTTTAATTTGATACGAAACAAACATGCTTTTCATAAATAGATCGTCGTATAAGTTAATTATTAGGTACCTACTCATCAATTTATTAGCGTAGGCACCTAGTACCTACCTACTAAAGATCGTCGTTCGGTCTAAGTAAATAATTAGGTACCTACTTCATCAATTTATGTACCTACTAAGTGGTTTCCATTGTTTTATTAATTCCTGATAATTAGTGGAACAAAGTAGGAGCTCGTGGGTAAATAATAATATCCACCGTGTTGATCTTCAAACGGCACAAGCTTTAGGGCTCCCACTAAAATATTTCTGCAAGAAACAAATATTTTTAACGAATTTATTTCGTTACTAGCTGTGCCCGCGGCTTCGCTCCCGTCATCTGTCTGCCATCGGAGATTTTAACATCGCCGTTCAGAAAATGACTTCAAATGCGCAACGCCATCTATCGAATAGCGAGTTCAACTGTCCGAGTATCTGAAATGCGTGTGTTGTGATAATTTTACTTCTTGAACACTTTAAATTCTTCTAACTTTTGATAGAGTAAACCGATTGCGATGAAACAAAAACTAAGTAATTCTTCAAGTTTCGCACAATGTTTATGTATAAAAGTTATTTACATTGGTTTCGTACATTTCACGTGATGCGTGCACAAATAAACAGACAAACACATAAACAGACAAAAATTCCAAAAATGCTGGAAATGGGTTCTGTTGGTTATCCTTTAACACCCTGGCTATTTTTTTTTTGGAAATGTTTACGATGTACAAAAAATACTGTATTGATGATATTGATTGATGACTGATATTGATATAACTATCAATCGTCTATTACAACACAGTTGGTTCAGTTAACTGCAATTTTAGTGTTGAGAATAAGGAATTTAAATACTAAACAAATATCCCACACACACATAAATTATAGGCAAAAAACCCAAAAAAATAGGCCAATAGACTCTCGGCAATTTAAAAATTGAAATTTCAAAGTACAATATCTTGAAAACGGTTGGAGTACGGTGATACATAGCCAATTAAGTCAGGAATGATGGAATCTAAAATCTCTTGAAGGATCTAGGTCGACTTAACTTGTAGCCCTGTATAGTTATATAAGTATATTTATTATATATGTACGTGTATTTTATCTATTTTAATAGGTTTTTTAAATGATTATATAATGCATCTGCCATGTTATCTCTTCACCATCCTCGGTTGACTGGTAGAGAAAAATCCGCCTTTGTATATTTGTGCATGAAGTCTAAATAAAATAATTAAGTAGGTAGGTACAGTGGATAGTTAACTTTTCTACGATTTATTTTCTGTATTTATTTGTTGTATTACTTGTGATTATTTCTATTGTGTTATGTCTATACTGTATTTTCTTTAAGTGCAGCACTGCCAATATTTTCAGGATCTGCAAGCATGATATTATGTTATTTATGGGGCCGGATGATATGGCAGAGGCCAGAGGCAGTTTTGCAACCTTTAATAGAAAACCAAACCAAACAGTAGAAAATAAGTTTCAATAAATTTAAATTAAGAATAGTGTGATTAACAAAAATATGTATCTTATTGTAAAAAAAGCGTGGGTCAATTGTTATAATTCAGACAGTGGTAAAAGTAGTAATTCTGATAATGTCTTAAAAAGCACCGCATGCTTTATATTTACGACACACGTTTTTTTTTTCTTTTATTTATTTTTTACGTTTTAGATCCCGGTAAGGATTATGGGACAAACTATTTAAATTATTGCATTGTCATCGGTCGGCTCAGTTTTTCGAGTATTCGGGTACGTAACCCTAAAAACCAGACTGTTGTTTTTTTTTTAAATCGCTGTGATCAATCAGAAGATTGCAGTACCTACAAGGATAACCCACACAATAACTTAGACTTATTTAGATCTTATTCCTGCGTCCAGTACTTTTTAATTGTATAATAAAAATAATGTCTCTGAAATAAGGTTGATAATAGTGTATTTTCTGAATAGGAAAATGGAAAAGAACTCCACTATTTTCCTTGGTAATAGGTTCGCTACTTGGTAGAATAATCGCATTGTATCTGCATATTTGTCTTTGATGATTAAAAGTGAGGTGTGTCTACCGACCAAATTCTAAGTTGATCCAAAAATAATGATTATCGGTTATTTTTAATAAGCAATAATAGTAGTTTATGATACTGTTGCATAATAAGGGGTATTAAAACATGAGTGTGTGTTTAAAAACCGAGCCGTAGGCGAGGTTTTTAATAGTATTCACACGTATGTTTTAATACCTAGTTATGTGCAGTTTCATACACTACTTTATCTACACTCATACATTTTGGGATTGAACCTACTAAATACCTTTATTTTTCATAAATACATCATATAATAATCTCGACCTTGCTGGTAAGAGATTATGAGTTTATTTCCTTCGCCGCTTATAACATATTTAGCGGAGTCAAATTTTCTTCACATTCACTAATATCAGACAATTTAAGCAAGAATAAAAAAAAACTCATGAAATTCAGTACAGCGAAACCTGCAAAACAAAACGTATGAATGACGCCAAAACCCATCACATCACCGCATTATCTACGCATGCGCTAAGGCTTAGCACACGCACTGTGATATTTATTCGCGAGATTTTTTCCGCCCATTCTGCGACCTATGGCATTGTATGAAGCATTGCGGTAAAAAAATCTTGCGGCAATAATACCGCATGAAAGCCGTGTTTTGCAACAGAATCCACCGCTTCGCGACGCAAATTTAATTCGCGCGGATATTTTGAGCTCTTTGAACAGGTAGAAAGAGACAAAATTCGCGCGAATAATAATCGCAGTGCGTGCTAAGCCTAAAGCGGGCATTGTCACAGACAATTTAAAATTGGAATCAAATCTTTTTATAATAGGTACTAAAAAGGCATTACAAAAAAAAATATTGATGGAAACTCCTTAGTGATTAACTTCTTGGATTTGTCCTGTATCGTAATAGAAAAAAAATGTTTTATAGCATTATTTTGTTAGAGAAATAGTGTTATAATGAGATTCTATTTTTAAATTTCGGTATTGTGTTTATAAAGTATGTCAATATAAACTCGTTTTGAAGTTTATAATTCGAATATTACGATATGAGAGTAAATAAACATAATTATTATTGTGTTGGTGTTGCTGATGCACATTTTTTTCATATCCGATGAAGCTGATAATTATTATGTAATTGATAATTTTCTTTTTATTTTTTAAAATAAAATTCCTTTTTGAGGGTCGATCCGGTGCATGAAACAGTATCGATTTTATACAGTTTCCTGGAATAAACTTCATATTCAATGTGAGTATTCAGATGCAGAGGAATTTCGTGATAGATATTGTGTTGGCAGACCGACCAGTGACCATCCGACATTCAGCTGAGGTCACAAGGGCCTCATTAAATGGATGGTACATTTGCAAGCCTAAGTATTTTTTTTTATAATACTATCTGACCTGGTGAACTTCCTACCAGTTAAACTCAAACGCTGGTATAAATTTACGTAAATAGCTTCGATATTGGCTTTACAATCACGTCTAGTCTGCATAATTTACTTTGATGAAAAAATTAGGTGTATTTATAAATTTTGGTTCATTATAGTGTTTTAGACGAAATAAATACATAATTTGCAAGTATAAGTATTTCTTTTTCTTTCTGTTTCTTGATTTTTTTTCTAGCTGACCAAGTGAACTTTGTACAGTTTATATCTGTTTTTTTGGTTTTTCCAATCCAATGCATTCATTCATTAATTCATTTCAGCCGAAAGACGTCCACTGCTCGACATAGGCCTCCCCCAGGCGTCGCCACATTGACCGATCTCGTGCGTCTCGCATCCAGCGCCTTCCCGCAACCTAGTGGGAGGCCTTTCAACGTATCGTCTGCCGGTTCGCGGTCGCCATTCCAGAACTTTTCGGCCCCATCGGCCATCCGTTCTGCGAGTAATGTGCCCAGCCCACTGCCACTTAAGTTTCTTCGAGCTATGTCGGTAATTTTGGTTCTCCTGCGGATATCCTCATTTCTGATATGATCACGCAAGGAAACGCCGAGCATAGCCCTCTCCATTGCTCTTTGAGTGACTTTAAGCTTTCTGATAAGGCCCATTGTGAGCGACAACGCCTCGGTTCCATAGTTGAACACTGGCAACACACACTGGTCATAGACTTTTGTCTTGAGATACTGCGGTAAATTGGACGAGAAGATACCACGCAATTTCCCGAACGCCACCCAGCCGAGTCGGATTTGACGGTTGACCTCTTTCTCGAAGTTAGACTTACCCAACTGGACCGTATGTCCCAGGTAGACCTCTTCGTCTACAACTTCGAGTGCATTATCCAATGCGTTAGCCAAGCATTTTTCCAATTTTGTTAGTGTACGGTTTCTGTGCAACCGGATTTAGCTACTTTTTTTTAGTACCAGTATTTTACAAGAACCGAATGTTTTTCTGATCTTAACAACAACTGGGTAACACGATAAAAAAAAAAGAAAGTAAATTAGTTTATTTGGCACACTCAGATACACACAATGTAGGTACAAATAAAAGGGAACTTAATTTTAAAACAATTACATACATAGTGTGCCCCGCGGCTGCGCCAAAAAGGTTCAGTTCAGCAAAATGACAGACAACTGGGAGTGAGTTGCCTGACGCTGGTTTTCAACTATTTTTTCGATAGCCTTTGTCACGACTTTCAAAGATCTTTAAGTGACAGCCGGGATCAACGGCTTAGCATGCTTGCCGAGACGGAGGAGTCTGGAAATAGATTGTAACCAATCCACGAACCGAACTCAGCAATCTTGTCCTAAGGCTGTTATTACGTATTAGATACAACCTCCACTACTTTGACAAGACGAGTTGCGAATTCATGTAGGTTCTGTCTTCATTTCTTTATTTACGGCGGTGGACCACGGCGATTTTCTACAGCGATGCAGACTCGATACAGTCGCTTAACAAACGTGATACAGTCGGTATATTATTGTTGCTATCCTGTCGCAGGTCATATACCATCGTCCACGCACTTATGATCACTTTTTTTCTATATTTAGATTCAGTCGCACCCTTAGTCTAATGTTTTGTCGTCTGTTAATACAAAACACACACAGCGCACCAGAACACATTGCACGCAGGGACCAAACCAGCACATGGACGCCAGACGACCCCCTGTATGACACCATTGGCCCTTGTGAAGCATAACCAGCCTAACTATACAACATCGCACATTTGTACAAGTAAAATTTAAAAAGGCACCATCATACAATCGGCCTTGAAACGACCGGTCGGAATGCAAATGAATCGAAGAGACATTTTTGTATAAATACAGAATTTATCGGTAGATACTAATCCAATTAAAGGTACAAAATATACTTCGTAGCCCTACTATAGGTACACTTTTAGTATTTTTTTAAAATAAAACAATTAAGACGTCGCCTTTCGTGCTTGAGGTCGTGGGATCAAAAACGGGCAAGTACCAATGTGAGTTTTTCGAAATGTATATGTACTTTCTAAGTTTATCTTGGACATACCTTACAACGGTGAAGGAAAACATCGTTAGGAAACCTGGATATATAATGAATATTTATTTTATTTTATTAAAATAAGGAACATTAAACAACAACATTATAGGATAAAACATTCGAAATATAAAATAGTTTTGTATACGTAAAAAGTATACAAAACTAGTCGCTTACCATCAGGTGAGATAGTGGTAAAGCGCAAGCCTATATATAATAAAAAAAAGTAATAATGTAGCCCACAGCACTGTTCACAGGTTAACAAAAATGAATAAAACTATAGGTCGCTAGAAAGTAGCCACACATGCATTACACATCTGCATGCATCCAAAAATCCAATCTGACAAAGTAAGTGTGATTGCGAAATAACTGGGTAATGAAAAAATTATGTTTGTACCTATACAAACATAATTATTATAAAATTAACATGACATTTTAAATTAAAAACAGTATCGCAAACACACTCACCCCAGCCACAATAGCGCCCATGGGGATGTGCGACGTATATAGAATTAAAAATTTACATAATAAAGAAAAACATATTTTTAAATCAAATAGTTGACAAAGTTTCATATAGAAATCTCCGAAATATATAAGTCTGAAATCGCCAACCCGCATTGAATAAGCGTGGTGATCAATGCTCATGCCTTCTCTGTATGAGAAGAGGCCTTTGCCCGGCAGTGGGATAGTTACAGCTAGGTATTTTTGTTTCTGCCTACATCAGGTTAATTATACGATAAAAAGCTACAATATGCTTTATTGTAGGTAGCTTAGACCCACTTGCACGAAAAACTTAACTCAGAGATATTTTTTAAAACAAGTTTTAATTGACAATATTGTATGACAAAATGTTTTATTAATTTAACCTCGCGATTTAGCAACGAAGTCTGAGTTAAGTTGTTCATGCAATTGGGCCTTAAATTGTAACACCGTTCAAATGCATCACCTTTAGTTTAAAGGTTACTACATCCTGCTCAGTATTACCACCTAGTACAATCTGACTGACCTAAATACACACTTATATTCCTACATATATGTGCGTTGCGACAATGCGACAGTCTCCAGACGACAAATCAGGAGCCTTTATTTTATTGAAACACTATTGAATGGAGTTGTATGAAGGGACATGTTATGTGACGAGAATGGATACAATTATGAATGGGTAGGCAAGGGATTATCTGAAAGTAAACATGGGTGATAAGTGTGACAACGTGTCACCCAACACAATGACCTTGTCACATAAATTAATGTTTAGTTTTCCGTTTACCTCCGGATTACGGAAATAGCCTTCAACTCTAAAATTGGGCCATCACGTTTTAAACCAGTGTTAAATTTCAAAAAGGAGCAACAATGTTTTGTCGTATCATTGTCGCATTGTCGCACCGCATAGCTGTGGGAAACTTCGTCTGCGATAAAAAGAGATGACAAAAACTAAAAAGATTTTTTTTTTCTACAAAAAATACAACCGACTTACAAATAAAAACACTACTAAGTGAAAAATAAGTTCAATTTCGAAAGTCGGTGTTCCTGTTTTCGTTTCTTCGTTTTTTGACACCGATTGCCGAAATTAAAGTTATTTTTCAACACACTTGCTCATAAAGTGGCTCTAATTTCACCGCAATTAGGCACATAATGATGCCTGTTATCAAACTGTGACTTTTTCATTACTATTATTCACAAAGTGAGTTATACAGTTTTTTTTTAATTTATTGGTTGAGTTGCTTTGTTCTTAAAAAAGTTTCGAAACAAAAAAGGTCGTGCTCAATAGTACAAATAAATTAATGTACCTATTGCTTGCTCATTTCATGCAACTTCGTATTAATTTCAACTTGTACGTGCTTAATAAATAAAACTTTCACTCAAATATAAATTTTATTTGCTCTGTAATTAAGAAAAATTTTAATTTCCTATTTTGTACGTGGTTAAAACTCTATCCACGATAAGCCAAAATAAAAAGAAATTTCATTCTTTTAGTCTATGGCCGATCGCCATTGTAAGATGCGCGCGCATAGGAAAATTAATTAATTTTGCCCGCCATTTTGAAAAAAATTCACAACTCGTTTTTACTGTTAAAAATATTTTTTTGTATTATTTTCTTCACAAGTGTGTTGAAAAACGTCGTATGATACACGTGTGTATTGATGATTACCGTCCTCGGTTCTCTTAAGACCCTCACCTACGGCTCGGGTCTCAATGACGCCTCAGCGGTAATCACCAACATTGCACACATGTACCATAATGTACTATTATACCATTCCCCCTCTAAAAAGCTTATTTTATTCACTGAAAACAGTGAATAAAAACCACTTTTTCTCACTGTTTTGGTGTTTGAATTTAGAACACACCAATATATATTCGACGTCCATCCCAATGCGATACAACCTCCTTGCGCTTAAAATACTCGATACAAACTCCTTGTGCAAAGAATATTCGATTTTCAAACTTCTTCATCGATTTAATTTTCAGTTTGTTAATATTTAGGATTTCAATAATGATTTTCATGATTTTGATTTTAGTCTGGGATGTTTAGTGAATACTTATTTGTATTGTAATTTTAATACTAATTACATTGGTGTTTAATTAATTATAAGTATGTAACGTAACGGAGGTGGTCACTGGCCCCTGAAACACAGATGCTGTTACCTTCAATTTACAAAAAATGTGAAACCCTTAGTTTTAATTTTTTTTGTAAATTTTGAAGGTATAAAAAATTTATTTATTATTATTCCTTGTGCTTTTCGCTTAAATCTTTCTTTTTCTCGTAGTCATGGCATAAAATATAGTATGCAACTCTTGAATAAAACGGATTTATATCGAGGGCCATGAATCACTCGCGTCGCTCAGGATTCTAACACTTGAATCACTCGCTATGCTCGTGATTCAATCATCATGAATCACTCCCTACGGTCGTGATTCAGTTGATAGAATCCTTCACTTGTTCGTGATTCATCTACGGCCCTCGCTTTAAAACCGTCCTTTATTCACTAGTTGCATAATATACTATTTCACTTTGTAGTGTTTTTATTTGGAAGTCGTTTGTATTTTTTGTAATAAAGATTTTTTATTTTTAGTTTTGGTACATAATGGACCAGTTCTATAGGTTAGGTACCTATAATGGTTAAACCCATTGATTAATCCAATAACGTGAAACTTAAACAAAACCGATGGAATGAGAGTATACCAGGGTGAATATCCAAGTACTAATGCTGTAACATGGAAATATTGTTAACCAAACCATTTTTTCAAAAGAGTAACCATGGAGTTTCTTGCCGGTTCTTCTCCATAGGAAACGACTAACCCAAACCGTGCACCTTTTGTCGACGTTTTATAAGTGTCCATGTAGGCCTATGTAAAATAAAAATAAAATTATTTTGATTTTAAACTGTTCACACCTGCATAGTGTTCCCCTTTAGAGCGTACCAGTGTGATGTTATGTCATTAAATGGTGTAAACAATAAACGATATGCGATTGCAGCTATCCCGAGTGAGTTGCCATCATTTATTGAAAAGTTCTGATGTATATCTCCGAAATTCTTCATCACATCTTGATGAAATTTAAATGGCACTACATGACTAAGCAACAGCTTTCAAATAAAAAATGATAAAAATCATCAAAATCAGTTTACCTAGTAAAAAGTTCTGAGGTAACAAACATAAAAAAACAGTAGAATTGATAACCTCCTCCTTTTTGGGAAATCGGTTAAACATAAAAACTTTTCAACAAAAAAATTAAATCGGCTTCCAAAACAAAACACTACAAAGCGAAAAATAACTTTCTTTTCGGTAGTCGGTGTTTTACGTACGTATTTTTTTTATTTTCGTCGGTATTTTTTATTTTTTTAAGTGTTTTGTTTTTTCTTTTTAGTTTTGGTACCATATCACATCACATCATCAGCCTATTAATGTTCCCACTGCTGGGACACAGGCCTCCTCTCTGTGAGAGGGAATGGGCCGTTATCCACCACGCGGGCCCAGTGCGGGTTGGTGGATGTCACATGTCTTCGAATTATTGGTTTTAGGACATGCCGGTTTCCTCACGATGTTTCCCTTCACCGTTTTGAGAGCAGTGGTGATGAAATAATTTACACAAAGTAAACCGCCTGCCTGGGTTAGAACCCACGACGATGTAAGTCGCGGCCGATACCCCTGGGCCACCACTGCTCTCGGTACCATATATTACCATGAAAATCATTTATAGTCAAAGGACTTTTCATAACAATTCTAACAAGGCTAAACACGACTGGGATACATTGTTTTATTACGGAGTTCCGGTGCCCACCTTACGGCTTCATCACCAGATCAGTTCCGTTTTTTGCCAATGGGACCACCTCGAGAGTATTCCTTCAAACAAAACAGAACAGAATTTACGAAATCAGTGTAAATTTTAGATCAATAAAAATAAAACATAGAATCTCCTCCTTTTTGGAAAGTTGTTTAAAAATAATTCTATTATACAGTGTTCTATTATGCCAATCTTAGCACGGCACGTGACGAAAGATAGTACCTTTTTATATCATAAACATGTAATTAATATAGTTGAATGAAATCGTTTACGCAATACTACAATCTCAGCTATTAACATAATTTATTATGAACACCGCCGCGCCGCTTCAATTAGTCCATAGGTTACTGAAACTCTGCATATTTTTGCATGAGTCGACAGCTCAGAGAAAATAAGGGTGTCATATTCTCTAAAACGATTAGGCACTGACTAAGAACTTGGCTACTGGTGAGAAATAAAAACATTGGCTTATTTTTCTTTAATGTGAAACATAAGCAGTGGTGGCCCAGTAGAGCAGTGGTGGCCCAGTGGTATCGGAGAGCAGTGGTGGCCCAGTGGTATGGGCCGCGACTTAAAAGTTGTAGGTCGTGGGTTCGAGCCCAGGCAGGCGCTTTACTTTGTGTAAATTATTTCATCACCACTGCTCTCAAAACGGTGAAGGAAAACATCGTGAGGAAACCGGCATGTCCTAGAACAAAAAATTGTAAGACATGTGACATCCACCAACACGCACTGGGCCCGCGTGGTGAATAATGGCCCATTCCCTCTCACAGAGAGGAGGCCTGTGTCCCAGCAGTGGGAACATTAATAGGCTGATGATGTGATGTGTGAAAGATAAACGAATAGGTATTTTGTATAGTAAGGTAAAACTTTTAGATGATAGCCACAGACATAAATCTAACTAGGTAACGCAAGTCCCTCATCTGTATCTATCTTACAGAAATAAAATCATTTATGTATGAAAACCAAGCTTGCCCCTTTTTAACCGACTTTCGAAAAAGGAGGAGGTTCTATGTTCGACTTCTTGTATGTTTTTTTTTTTTTTTTTTATGTATGTTCACCGATATCTCCGTCAATTGTGAACCGATTTTGAAAATTCTTTTTTTGTTTGAAAGAGTATGTTCCGAAATTGGTCCCATTTTAATTTGGTGAAGATCTGATGAAGAACTTCGAAGATATACAACAGAACTCTTCAATAAATAACGGAAAATCTCTCGGGACTGCTGTAATCGCATATCTGTTTATTGTTTAGACCATTTCATAACATAACATCACGCCAGTACGCTCTTAAGGGGTAAGCAGATCTCTCATTTGATCGGTTTTGTTCAAGTTTCATGATATTCGGGTAATCTATTCTGGCATTATAGGAAACTTACTAAACAACTTGCCTATTAGGTAGGTACAACTAAAAAGTGAAAAAAAAAATACACTAAAATACTACCGACTTCGAAATAAGAAAACTACAAAGTGAAAAATAACTTTATTTTTGGAAGTCGGTGTCCATAACGCAAAAAAAAATTACTTAAGAAAGACACCGACTTCCAAAAATAAAGTTATTTTTCACTTTGTAGTTTTCTTATTTCGAAGTCGGTAGTATTTTTTTGTAAAAAAGTATTTTTTCAAATACAATTTAAAAACATATTTACTTACCAATGAATGAAAACATTTCCAATGCCTCGGCCAAATTTTTCTATACAGTCTTTACAGCTCAATATGGCATAATTACGCATTTTTCTAGATTTCGTCGATTTCCGGTGGCGATAATGCCAAATGAAAAACACAAATTACGATCATTTTACTCCGTTTTTTGGCACGCGAAGTACATACAAACGCGTCATCTAGGTTAGATTTATATCTGTGGTGATAACCCTGTATGTAAAGGTGGTCGTACGCCAGAAGTAATCGCGTACGATCTGCTATGTAATGCTACAGGTACAGATTCGAATATTACATGGAAAACGTCCCGCTCGCCGTATTGAAACGATTTATAGCATGAGTAGTGAATACGGAAAACGGAACATTACAATGCGCGCCACTTGTATTACGCCTGTCGGAGCGCTCAGCATCACAACCGTTTCGTATGACATTGCAAAAACGATTGCATCGATGTTATACGTTCAAATTATCATATAGTATTACAGTTTGTAACGTTCATAGTTCGAGATTCGAGCGGTTAAAAAAGCGAACGCACCTATTTTGACCAATTTTGACTTTTAATATGTCTTGACAAATGGCAACTGTAACCCGTTCACAAGTCCACGTTACACGTTCTCTCAACTACGATTACTTACGATCGAACTTACCAGAAAGTTAGTTAGATCTTTTACATTAGTTGGTTTGCTTAGATAGGTAATTCAATTCCACGAATTTCCATTGCCGTCGCGTCAGAGGCACAGAGCCTATCTGCTGGGAATTAAACTTATTAGTAATTAAATTAAGCGTGTTCATTTAGTTGGTGAAGTAAAACGCTACTTTACCGGTAACCGATAACAGGTTCACCTAAGAATATCTTATTACATCTACAATTAATATAGCTAAGTTACCACACTCGATCACAATCACTGAGGCGTTGGTAAAGTGAAACGGATACAGATTCCAACATTTTTCAGTATCTTACTTGGGAACTTTATCCTTAGCTACACTTTCACATGCTTTGTTATAGCCATACAATTCAGAACTTTATTTACTACCTGTAAGGTACACACATTCAGTGAAACAATTCAAATATAAACCTTTGAAAGGTTTTACCCGAAAACAAAAAAAAAAAGTAATCCGCGGCATTCTAAATTTGAATTCATTCAAACTTTCTCACTGCAATGTTACAAAGTACGTAAGCGGCGCGGGCGGCGCAGCAATGTGTACCTACCTTTTTTACAAGCTTTTTTTATTACATATATACTTGCAATGTATGTTATACGTATATATGATGTCCGGGTCAAATCTTGCAACTGAATTTTAAAGCAGTTATCCTCAACCGATTAAGATAAAATTTTGCATTACACGTTTGGTTTGGATGACAATGCATAATGACAAGCTAAAAAAAAGTTAATTTGAAAATCAAAAACTTTAAAAAAAATTTTTTTTTAGATTTTTGCTTGTTTACTGCTTTTTAGTTCGGTTTTTAAGCAGGCGGGTTTTTGATTTTTAAATTAACTTTTTTATTTATAACTTTTTAGTTATCATTTTTTTTTCGAATGACATTTAGTAGTTTATATTTTTGTAAACTCCTTTAAAAACCGAAGTAAAAAGCTGTAAGTAAACGAAGTAAAAAAAAATTGCAACCCCTACAATATGGCGCCCAAAAGCCGCCACATTTCTTTTAATTCAACGGCACTAAGAACACTTGGGCGGCCAAGACCTATCTAACGATGTCTTAATTATAAAAATCCGTCAATTGGTTTCAAAGATACGAGGTAATAAAGAATATTACATACATACAAACATACATACATACATACATACAAACATACATACATACAAACATACATACATACATACAAACATACAAGATATGCGCGAAAAACATAACCCTTACCTTGCAGCCGGGTAAAAAGCTTGTTTAAAAAAGTTTTTAATTGCAAAGGATTATTTATGTTGAAAATTAAGATCTATCTTGTACAGCTATTTCAAAAATTGTGTACTGTATTGTGTATTGTGTAGTCGCTATTCCTGTTTTCGTTTCTTCGTTTTTTGACACCGCCTTCCGAAATTGTAGTTATTTTTCACTTTGTGTGTGAAAGTTTCCGACTGAAGACCGAAGACCGACTTCCAAAAAAAGTTGTATTTTTTTGTAAAAAGGTTTTTTATTGTGTAACTACCAGTGGTGAACTGTACACATCTGCGTACCCGTTTAGAGCATACTGGCGTGGTGGTATGTTATGAAACGGTGTAAACAATAAACAGACAAGCGATGCAGCAATACCGAGAGATTTAATTGTCGTCATTTATTGAAGAGTTCTGTTGTACCAAATTTAAATGGGACCATTCCGGAATAAACTTCTTTCGAAAAAAAAAATTTGCTAATCCGTTTACATATGACGGATTTATGCACGAACATAAATAAAAAAAATATAAGTATCCGAATTGAGAACCTCCTCCTTTTCGGGCAGTCGGTTACCTATTTTTTTATTTTCGTTTTTGACACTGACTTCGAATGGATAGTTATTTTTCGCTTTGTTGTGGTAAAAATTTTTGTTATTTTTCTCCTTTTAATTTTGGTACCTTATATTACCATGAAAACACGCATTATGATCATCATCATCATATCAGCCGATCGACGTCCACTGCTGGACATAGGCCTACCCCAAGCGTCGCCACATAATTGACCGGTCCCGTGCGTCTCGCAACCAGCGGATCCCTGCAACCTTCACCAGGTTATCGGTCCACCTGGTGGGAGGCCTTCGAACGCAATGTCTGCCGGTTCGCGGTCGCCACTCCAGAGCCTTTCTGCCCCTGATGGCGCATTAGGATACGTAACTTAAAACTAGTCGTCAGATTTTGATCATTGAATGTAAATGCTGACCTGCCCTACCGAAATTCTACGCGGTCTACAACGTTGAACATTTTGGACTTTTGACAATCGCTATCTCTTAAATAAATGTTACTATACAGGTATGTTTAGAGCCCAATATCCTCTTAGATTTAACGTATGCTTGTTTTCAATTTTCAATTGCAGCGGAACACAATTTTCAATTGCAGCGGAACACATGAGTACCTAATCGAAGTCGGAATTGAACATAGTATCCAAGTCTTAGAGAGCTTACAATTTTCAATTTCAAGCGTGATACGCATAGTTTTTCAATTTTGCTTGATCCCCTGAGTCTCTCGGATGTTGTAATGAAAGCTTAGGTGCTTACGAAAGTAGAACTGTGGGATATGATATGTGAGAATTTTTTAAAGAGAAACCGTGGTGTTTTACCCGACTGCTGAAGGAGGGTAATGTGTTTATCAGTATATGTATGTATGTTTGTTTCTATGTGGCGTTCTAGAGACCAAACGCGTTGGCCGATTTTGATGATTCTTACGTCAATCGATTTGTCTTAACCCTGCGAGTGTCATTAGCTACATTAAAATTGGAAAACAAAAAAATGGCGGATTTTCAGTGATAAGTCCGAAAAGATAAGATCGGCACTAGTCTAGACTACACTAGCCTACACTAGCGACTTCACATATCCCCAGTCTAGCGGCGTTAAATGCAGTTACCAAACGTTTCAGTAAATCAATTGTGGTACGAGCTGTGTGACTTGTTGCGCCGTCTTGTTGAAACCACAGCTCCTGCACATCATGGTTGTTCAATTAAGGAAGGAAAAAATCAGTAATCAGGGCTCTATAGCGGTCACCAGTGACTGTAACGTTCTGGCCAATTTGTACAAAACAAGAAATTTGCACATTTTGGAAGCGTTGTTCAGGAGTCAGTCTATTCATGTTGAAATGCCAAACCAAACTAAACACAAATCACTTGATAGCTGACAAAATGGCCGCCAGTTAAAACAGTGTTGCCAACTTAAAGTTCTATACCTCTAAAAAAACAGCCTTTATAAATTTTTGACACTGATAAGTGCCGTTTTATGGCTTTATGTATGCATGAAATAAATTATTTGACTTTGGAGGTACTATAGTAGTTTTTGTAATTTTTGCTCAGGAGTATCTTTGTGAAATCATAAACGTTCTCAGACGACTGTAGAAGAAATGATATAATGAATTTGTGGAATATCTGCTAAAACGTACTGAACAGAACCAATTATTTGCATAGTCATTCAACATGTGCAAATACATTTAATTGGATAAAACACCTCTTTAAATATTATTTATTTAATTAGTAAATAAAATAAATATTGTGACATTGTTTGCAGAGAACAAAGTGGCATTCGATGTCAGCGAAGGCGATCGCCGAAATATTAAAATGTAAGGGATTGATCACGTGATTTTTCGATATCTCTTGTCAATCCCATACAATTTTACCTTTTTGACAATCGCTAGCGCCACGCTTTCGATGATAGAATGTTACTTGTCTATGGCCTCGTATCTTGAGACAACTTAAAACATGCATTTTTATTATAAAATTCCAAGGTCTTATAGGTATACCTGTATATTCTAACAGCCACGAATCGGAATATCTTTACTTACATGTCGGGTCAGTCTTTATGACCAATAAAAGGTGTACGCGCGTAAATTCGCCGATGGGGTACATTCCATGATACAGATTCACATTTCTTTGGAACGGTTGCTTTTTTTAAATTTTTCTTCGTGATTATTTTTAAAATATTATATTACACAACGCCTTAAATTTCTTATAGTTAATTTATTAACACCTTATATACATACAAAAGTAAAGAAAGGAGATTTCAAAACAACATTTTAAATGACACGATCTTGATAACTGTCACATCAAATACATAAATGTTTCAACGCGATCCTGTCTTGAGTCGACACACTATCTAACAAGTATGGTTATTTATATCTATACTGACATATCAAATAACACAGTGTTTATGATCATAATAATTACTAGCAGTTAGGTACATAGTATTCCCTTAAAGCTAATAACTGCATTTGACAATCTTGTTTTATTAATTATTTTATAATTTGTGAGATACCTATAGTTTGATTTGTTTCTTATGACTGTTTTGCACAAAACTTAGATAACACATTAATGGCATGCTGTTGGGGTTTCAAATTCAAATTCAAATTCAAATTCAAAATATTTTATTGTGGGCATATGTTAGTAATTACAGGTCTTAAGAATAAATTAGAGTTCTAACTAAAATAACAATGATAATATTATGGCATGCATTTATATACTTACGTAATAATCTAGTGCTAGTAAAAATGGCCATTCTTTTCTCTATTTCTTGATTTTGTATATGGAGGACCAAGACGCAGACCCCTAAAACCCTATTTTTGAAAGCATGATCATTATCTCTATCAATAAATTAATATCAAGTCGGTTAAATTGTCGTTATGGTTAACTTATCATAACTTGGTGTGAAACCATTTCATTTAGCGCATTTTCAGGTATAAATGAAATGTTATGCATACGTGACGCAGACTACGTCATTATTTATTTTACAATGCATGTCCCCGAAAAGAGCGTTTTCCAAGCAGTCGAACTGGGCGGAAAGTGTCACTTTTTTCACTTGTGCTTTTTATTTTTCTGTATTCTTAATTTTTACTCATCGGGAATCACCTATCTTCCGCACTTGTAGCATAAATAACTATTTCCAAACTGAAGTTGGGAAATGGTATTGGAATACAGATTCATGTGCCTGCATTTGTGTAGACGTACAGACGGCCCGAAGGTACAAATTTTTTTATAGGGAGATATTGAGAGAATTATTTGAACAATTCCTCAATGCCTCGATTCTGCCGTGTATTGATAAACATACTTTTTACCCGACTACGGCGAAGCCAAAAAGAAGGGTTATGATTTTAGCAGTCTATGTATGTATGTATGTTTGTATTTATGTATGTTCCTCTGTGGAATGAATAAGGTGCCAAAAGATTCTTTATTTTGACTCGGGTAACAGATAAAAAAACCGTAGTCGGGTTACAGTTCATAAACTTTTTGTTATAATTCAACCTATGTTGTCCCACTGCAGGTCGCCTCTAGTGGTCTACTCTTCCGAGATCTGTATTCCCAACCACCTAGGTATAACCCTACAGCCTTCACAGCAAGAGCGAACCTGCATCTTCTGGGTTAGCTCGTTTCATAGTAGACCACGTTCATCACTTTTCGAATTACGAAGACCGGCAGAATTTACTTGCTTTTTACATTGTGAAGTCTTCTTGAATGAAAAGATTCTTTTTTTTTCAGTTTGAAGAGAATCCTAATAGCCTAATAGAGGAGGTGAATCCTAGCCTAATAACTTTTCACCGTGAAAATGCCCGGCCTATAAATTTGTTTCGGCCATAAAACAAAAAACAGTAGGTAGCCAAACGGAATATAAAACCGATTGTTGACGGCTCAAGTGAAACGTCCTCATCTTGAAAATCTGTGCCTGTGCCAATATTTACTATACTTCATAAAAGATAGCTTGATCTCTGCGACATATGTCAAACTGACGTATACGTTTTTGTTAGCCTGTCAAGCGCTATTGTTACTGTATTGATATTGACAGCTGTCGCAGAGATCAAGCTATCTTTTATATGAAGTATAGATAGACTAGGTACAGAACTATAGGTTGCAATACCAGTGATTAACCGCGAGCAGATTAAATGCGTAATCTTATAACTTGTTTATGAGTATTTTATTGTTATTTCTATATTATTATGTTGTTGTTTACCTCGAAGGTCAGACACAGGAAATTCCCTCTTACCTCGACATGTGTATTCTTTGTAAGACATCAAGACTAGAAGTCGACTTGTGTATGCATATTATATTATCATGTACCTACCTAACGAATAGGAAGTTCCAAGTTCACCATCATCAGCCTATTAATGTTCCCACTGCTGGGACACAGGCCTCCTCTCTGTGAGAAGGAATGGTCCGTAATCCACCACGCGGGCCCAATGCGGGTTGGTGGATGTCACATGTCTTCGAATTTTTGGTTCTAGGACATGCCGGCTTCCACACGATGTTTTCCTTAACCGTTTTGAGAGCAGTGGTGATGAAATAATTTACAAAAAATAAAGCGCCAGTCTGGGCTCGAACCCACGACCTACAACTTGTCAGTCACGGCCGATACCACTGGGCCACCACTGCTCACCAAAACAAAACAAAATTAAAACAGGATTAAGATAACCTAAAAATATTAAGATAACCTAAAACATTAGACATGTATTTTTTCTTTTGCCACGTTAACAAAAAATTACGACGATACTGTGCGTTGAAATATCGTGTGACGTCGCACACCGCGACGCCACACGATATTGCTTTATACTGACAAAGTGACGTCACAAGCACCCACTCCTGAACTTTGGTGCGCTTTATCTTTGTAAATTTTTATTTATTTTTCATAAAGCAAAAATTACGGGTCCAATATTATTTGATAATTTCACTTACGGACTAAATAGAATTATTTTTTTTATATCCAGGAAACATCCGTATTAAGTAGAATAATCTTAGTAATTTAAATTAGGTCATATGGGGATATGTCCGACTTCACCAACAGACATACAAACTGAAACACTGAATATGCTATGGTTGCTATGCTTTTTTTTTTTTTTTTTATTTATGATGGGTTTGCTCTTGACTCTAGTCTAGGTCATAGGTGATAGAGACAGAGTCTACGATGGAGTGAGCTTACCCAGAAGAAGCCTGTTTACTCTAACTTTGAAGAGATTCGGGTTGAATGCGTTCGGAAACACAGACGCAGGTAGTGAGTTCCATTCATTTGCTGTGCGCATTATAAAGGATGTTTGGAAGCGCTTGGTTCGAATTGGTGGAATGGCAACAAGGTAAGGATGATAACTAGCAGTGCGTCTAGATGTCCGATGGTAGAAGGGGGCTGGTGGGATGAGGTCGTGAAGTTCTTGAGCACACTCCCCGAAGTACAGTCTGTAGAACACCGACAAGCAGGCAACTTTGCGGCGATGAGCCAAGCTGTGAAGCTTGGCGTCCACCAGTTTAACGTCGCCAATGAGCCTCTTGGCTCTGCGTTCCACTGAGTCAAGCGCGGCAAGCTGATACTTAGCTGAACCATCCCAAAGGTGGCTGCAATACTCCATGCAGGATCGGACTTGTGCTTTGTATAGGGTTAAAAGCTGTCCAGGCGTAAAGTATCGCTTCACTTTATTTAGGATGCCCAGTTTTTTGGCCGCGATTTGGGCTTTGTTCTCAATGGAGGAGCCGAAGTTGAGACTGGATGTCAACTCCATGCCTAGGAGCTCGAGCCGATCAGTCACAGGAACAGACGTACCCCGAAAAATAGGAGTTTGATCGAAAAGACTCCTTTTTGCGGTAAAAAGACACGCCTGTGTTTTGGTGGCGTTAAAGGAGACCAGATTGTCATCACCCCACTGCTTGTGCCACAAACTAAGATGGCAACAATGTTGAAAAAGTTCGTATGACAAATTAAATTTAGGAACAAGAAAAACAGGTTTTTTGCGTTGAAGGCAGTTTATTTTGTGTTGATACATTTTGCATATTTCAGTTTACAAAAAATACAACTCCTATACCTAAATGCACAGAACAAAAAAAACGCCTAAATGCCATTTTTCGTAAAAATATTATTATAAATTAAAAATATATATAAATATAAACGGTTTGTTTCGAAGTGCACCTCTGACCGTCCCTTCGGGGAAAACCAGCGTTATGTTGTGTTATGTGTTTTGAAGTGAAACCCCTTTTTAACACGCTTTTATTAGCTTGGTATGTATGTATCTATGAATCTATGTATCAATGTAACGGGATCTTTGAATGTGATTTTCACCCCCTTCAAAACGTGGGATTGATTTAGTGCTAAGTTTAGCACACTTATCAAGGACCGATGACAATGCAATAATTTAGTCAAAGTCAAATTTAAAGCCAAAGTCAAATATATTAATTCAACTAGGCCAATAAGCAGCACTTTTGAACGTCAAACAAAAAATAAAATTTACAAGTAATGAAAGTTGATTCTACCGATAGATTGTCCCATTAGCCGTACCAAGATCTTTAGGATTAGCGACTTTTTAGTTCAATTTACCATTAAAGCGTGTTTTTTAGTTTTATAACTACAATTTTTTTTTCAGTTTGATATTGACATGCACGACAGACACTGAAATGTTTTCAATCAACCTTTTGCCTTGTATATTTCATAATTGATGTAGATACACACAGTATATATAACTCAGAGATAAAAGACAACGTAACAAAGGTACTGTTTATTTCTTTAGAATATTCTACACCATTACTAGCTCTTTTTAACACGCTTGTATTAGCTTGGTATGTATGTATCTATGTATCAATGTAACGGAATCTTTGAATGTGAGTTTCACCCCCTTCAAAACGTATGATTGATTTGAAACTCAGCACACTTATCAAGGACCGATGACAAAGCAATAATTTAGTCAAAGTCAAAGTCAAATATGTTTATTCAAATAGGCCAATAAGCAGCACTTTTGAACGTCAAACAAAAAATAAAATTTACATGTAATGATAGTTGATTCTACCGATAGATTGTCCCATGAGCCGTTAGTTCAATTTACCATTAAAGCGTGTTTTTTAGTTTCTATAACTACATTTTTTTTTTCAGTTTGATATTGTCATGCACGACAGACACTGAAATGTTTTCTACCAACCTTTTGCCTTATTATATATTTTATAATTGATGTAGATACACACAGTATATATAACTCAGAGATAAAAGACAACATAACAAAGGTACTGTTTATTTAACTTTAGAATTTTCTACACCATTATTAGCTCTTTTTGGGGTTCCGTACCCAAAGGGTAAAAACGAGACCCTATTACTAAGACTCCGCAGTCCGTCTGTCTGTCTGTCTGTCTGTCTGTCCGTCTGTCACCAGGCTGTATCTCATTAACCGTGGTAGCTAGGCAGTTGGAATTTTCACAGATGATGTATTTCTGTTGCCGCTATAACAACAAATACTAAAAACATAATAAAATAAACATTTAAGTGGGGCTCCTATACAAAAAACGTGATTTTTTGCCGTTTTTTGCGATAATGGTACGGAACCCTTCGAGCGCGAGTCCGACTCGCACTTGGCTGGATTTTTTGTTGTGGTATGGACTTGGAGATTGCTGGGTTATGTTACAACTAGCTTCTGCCAGCTACTTCGCCCGCGTGAATGTCGAAAATTATCCCGAGGGTCCATATTCCCGGGATAAAAATGTACACACTCACAAGCGTTCGTCGTTATAAATATTAGTGTGATGTGATAATTAGTTTGAACAGAAGGCCAATTCTCCTGACTATAAACCGATTAAATTCCAATAGCATAAAATATTATCAATGGTCCAATCGCATTCCGTAATTTTTGTCAATTTGCAATTCTTTCTTTCTTCTTTCTTTTTCTTTTTAAATACAAACGTTGCCCCAAACTAGGAATTTCCTCCTGTATCGTGGGTGCATTTACAAGCATGTAAACTCACACACAAAAACACCCAAAGGCCGGAACAACTATCTATTTTAATGATATTGCGATTGTATCGCCAAAAATATACAGAATAATAAAAGTCAATATATTGCTAGTATTTAGTTACTTATTAAGTTTTTTGTAGCCAACAAATGCACAAAAAAACTGATAAATTCCTACCGAACTTGATTAGTTTATGTAAATTGAATGCTAGATCATTATTCATTAATCAGCATTCCGAATACATGGTAAAATTAAGGTTTCGAATAGACATTGAAATTACTATCTATAGTAACTTCCTTGTGTTCAAATTATTCAAAACAAAGATAAATAAAGTACAACTATTTTAATTTGTTAAATGTAATGTACTTTAGCAGTTTCTCACATTTTTTAAATAAATTGCATTAAGTTAAAAGAGTATTAACAACTCTATATACTTCCAAGTTGATTGAGAGCGTCCGGTCTGTAGAAGTTTTAGTTTGTCTTTGAGAAACAATTATCTATGGTGTGGATGGTAGCAACTGTCGGTTTATTAAAATATAAGAATTATGGTGAACGGTACGAAAATAGTTTTATTGTAGAAGAAAGGAATGTGGTGTCTTCCATGTATTATTAGGAATTCAACACGGTCTGCACCAAGTACAAAGGGCAACTGATATAGAAAACCGCCTTCGGCGACTGACGAGACACGAAATTTGCCGAGGGACATTAAGAAAATAATTGTACTATATCTACTTGTTGACAATAATCTAAAATGCATACTTAATTTATAGCTTGTTTAAATGAGGAATTTATTATATTAGAGGCTTCTAAACTTCTACTTTTTCTAAACGCAAGAAATCTCAGGGTTGCGAATGAGAGAGAGAGAGAGAGATTGTAATTGTTTCTGCGGACGAAGTTTAACCACATTTTCTATGAACGGTTATAATGTTACCTATTTATTTTGGTGAATGTAGCTGTTTTACGGAACCCTCAGTGCGCGAGTCAGACTCGCACTTGGCTGTTTTTTTCATATAGGGAGGCTTTAAATAGGTTTCTTTTTAGAAGTTTAGAAGCCTCTCATGGAAATTCTGATCGGGTTATGAAAATTCTGAAAGTTCCGGTGAAGAGCCAGTAGATATTCAATAAACACGAGCAGTAACTTTTTAAATTACATTTGCCGCAGAACAAGTACTGGTAATTCCAAACGGACCTAATTGGTCTTCAACGTAAAACTTGGATTTAAAGCTTTCGCAGGCAGGCATAACACGACAATGTGATGTAACCGTGGAACGATTTTATGAAAAACAGTCATCGCATCGTTAACTCATTGTTGAGTCGCGCCTGTATGCAAAGCCTTAAACTGTAGTAAATATCTTCAACTATATTAGCTTTAATAAGGAAGTTAGCCATGCTATGATTCTAGGTTCTGCCTCTAAAACCCGTCTCTGAATACGGTAGGAATTTCAAATTTTTATATCTCATTTTTAATTCTACATAGTTCATAATTTATTTATGAAGCTTAATTTCTGCTTAAAGTATACCATTTTAAGTATTTTACCACTTGCTACATGTAAGCTGTTTAAAAATATAAGTAAGTTTTCGTACTCTTTTGGGTCAGTTGGGAATGTCAAAGGACAATCTTTTATCAATGATAACACCCACACCCAAGTAACGAATAATTTGTGTAAGCTGTATTGTTGAGCAGCTATATTGATTGAAAATCAACAATGATGAACATAAATGGGCGGCTTGTCTTGTAAGGAGGTTTCTGAGTTCCTGATTGTAAAGGGAATATATTTTGTTTTATCTGCGTTAAGTGTGAGCAAGTTTGCAGCCAGTGCCAGCCAGCCAGTGCTGCCAGTGGCAGGCCGTATTAAGGCCTAATTAAGATTAATTAATATACTTCTTCCCAAGAATCGCCGTGAAAGTAAGAGTGGTGTCATCTGCATAAGAAATTATTTGCAGTTTTCAAGATTAAGTTGACAAAGCTCATTTATATAGCATAGAAATAAAGTGGGGCCAAGAATACTTTCCTGAGGAACTCCTTAATCGATAGGAAGTATGTTACTCACGTGGTCCCCGATCTTTTACTTGCTGCGTATAAATCGGATAAATAGTCAGATACTAATATCGGTGCATTTCCTCGTATTTCCATTTTACTTTATTTACGAATTCCCTAGAGACTGTGTCAAAAGCCTTGGCAAGATTTTTTCAGAGATTTTTTTGTCTATGTTTCATACCAGAAATTCAGAAAAAGTGAACAGTCTCATCAGCAGATTTGCCAGCTCGAAAACCATATTGTGTGTCGGCAAGTATTTTATTTGACTCTAAGAATTTTATTAGTCTATAATTATCGTGCGCTCAAAATTTTCAGACAATGAAGAAAGGATAGATATAGACCTATAGTTGTTGACAACGTGTGTGATTTTTTTAGTGCTTTAGGAATGAAACCTGTAACAAAGCAACGATTTATGAGATCAGTAACAACAGGAGCCACTACTTGTACAACACTTTGCAATAATAACAATTTAAAAATTATTCAATATTTTGGTGGTTTTCATCTGTATTTTAATTTATATATCGATAAGTGTAATATTATGGATCAGTGTCTGAAAATAAATGAATATAAATCATTCTGACTATGGCTATGATAGCCGAAACTTATGCTTAGCGCACATTGCGCGGTTACGAATATTAAAAGATAAATAACATTCTATCTGCGAAAACGACTGTTCATGTTGTCATTTTGACAATCGCCATCGCTGATTGGTATTCTCTAGTCGCTGCCGTTTTCTGTATCTCCTAAAGACAATGAATCCGCAATATCCGCGAACTGGTGCTCAGTTCGCGGATATTGCGGATTCATTGTCTTTAGATGGTCTATTTTCCCTGACGGTCTAATTCTAAACCGATAGATACATCGCGATATAGTGTAGTTGACAATGCTGACAAAAAGTTTTGACGGAAGTTCCGTCAAACATTTTATTAAATTGTGTTTTGGTTTTTAGTGACACAATATGATAAAACTTTTTAACAAAAAAATAAAACCGACTTCTAAAGCAAAACACTAAAGAACGAAAAATACCTTTTTTCCGTAGTCGGTGTTTTTGGTACCTACTGTTTTTCGTTTTTTTAGACACCGACTTCGGAAAAAAGTTATTGTTCGTTTTTTAGTGTTTTGCTAGACGTCGGTTTATTTTTTTGTTAAATTGTTTTTTAATTTTAATTTTTTTGTGGTACATAATGAACAAGTTCAGTTAAGGTACCTAAAACGCCCAGTGATGCCAGAATAGATTACCCAAATAACATGTAACTTGAACATAACCGCTGTAATAAGAGTGTACCAGTGTGAACTGTACACATCTGCTTACCCGATTAGAGCATACTGGCGTGATGGTATGTTATGAAATGGTGGAGACAATAAACACACTTAAGATTGCAGCAATCCCCAGAGATTTGCCATCATTTATTGAATAGTTCTGTTGTATATATCCGAAGCTCTTCATCAGATTTTTACCAAATTTAAATGGTACCATTTCGTAATAAACTTCTTTCAAACAAAAAAGCATTTTGTAAATCTGTTTATATATGAAGGAGTTATGCCCGAACATACATAAAAAAAATATCACACTAATATTATAAAGGCGAAAGTCTGTGAGTGTGTATGTTTGTTACTTCTTCACGCCCAAACGTCTGGACGGATCTGGATGAAATTTGGCACAGATATAGAGTGTAGCCTGGAATAGCACATAGGATACTTTTTATCGCGGGAATATGTTGTTTTTATGCCGACAGAAGTGAAAACTTAAAACTTTGATACTATGGGAAGGATGGTTTTTGTGGCAATAACAATTGTACACGCCACTTTAGCATGTCAATGACGTTGTCACATTAGCGCGATGTCGCAAACCAGTGTCAGTTTTGCCCCTATGAAAAATTGCTCAACACGGCTAAAGAACTTTCACTTTCAAAAATAATTTTATCTGAATCTAATCCAAATACCCTTGAACATTCAACCAAAACCATCTGATAATTAAATACACTTGAGATCCAAAGATAAACTGGTCAACAGAAATACAGAATGTATTAAAGGAAAAGAAGAAAATTCAAGGATTGGCAAAGTGTAGAACAGGAAAACGCTAGGATGAAAGCTGAAAAAAGAGTGAGTACGATGCTGTGAGGAAAAGGCCAAAAAGCTGTGTCTAGAGCGAGAACAAAAGGTCGCGACATGCTATATGACCCGTTGAATAGTCCAGCAGGCCAAAAAGACGTGTACCGGCTTGCTAGAGCTAGGGAGAAAAACAAGAGATGTTTGTCAGATAAGATGTGTAAAAGATGACGTTGGAATTATTCTTTTTGATGATGAATAAGTTAAGGATAGGTGGAAAATAAAATAAATAAAATAAAAATAGCCTTCATTCACTGACTTATACATTACATTACTTTTTAAATTTATCCTTAACTAACTTAATTTAGACTGTTTTTATCAGGTTGTCCTTTGACATAGGCCTCCTCCAGGTCATGCCACTTTTTACGGTGCATTGCCGATCTCCTCCACCCCAGTGGGAGATCTTCCTCCCACCTCTTGTGTTGCCTGCCTCTGCGCCTTTTCCCGTCGCGTGGGTACCACTCAATTACGCTTCTCGTCCACTTTTCTATCCTATTTCGCATTGTGTGGCCCGTCCATTTCCACTTCAGTCTCTTGACTCTATTGGTTACGTCCGCCACCCCCGTTTGCTTTCGTATGTCTACAAGTCGACACCTGTCCTTGATACGGATGCCAAGCATGCTCCTCTCCATTCCTTGTTGGCAGAGTTTTAGTTTTTGTTTGCTTGATTTTGTTAAGGACCATGTCTGGCATCCATACGTGAGTACAGGCAGAATGCAACTGTCATAGACCTTTTTCTTTTCCCGTATTGGTATGGACTTGCTCTGTGAGTCGTGAAGAGCAAGGATAGGTGGAAGGACTACTTTAAAAAACTGATGAATGAGGGGTTAGTGAGTATGGTTCATACGGACGAAGTAAGAATAGCAGTAAACGGAATGAAGAATGGTAAGGCAGTTGGTCCGGACGGAATACCAGTTGAAGTGTGCCAGTTATTGCGCGTAGATAGATGGACAAGGTTAGCTTTATTCTTCGATAAGTTGTTGCGAGAAGAAGCCACTCCTGATGAATGGTCATCTTTAAAAACAACTATACAGAGATAAAGCTAATGTCACATAGTATGAAAGCTAAGGGAGAATGGTATTGAAAGGTGACTGAGAGAAGAGACTGAAATATTGCAGAAAAAATTCGGTTTTTTTGCACAGCACAAACTGTCTGTTCTTGAAATATCCCGGAAACAGATTGAAGAGTTTAAACTAATTATTTACAAAGACTCAGTAGTCAAGGGTGGATAGTTAAATTGGACTACAAAATTCATATGATTTGAATAATTTTTCAAATTAAATTCATCTCTGTCAAATATTAGAGAACTTCAGGCAAATCTTATCAAAGTCGTATGACTAATATCATCGTAATTATATAATAAATTCTGACACTTTGCATCATCGAAATTATTACCAGGAATTCTTATCATATTTTGTAATAATTCGAAATGAGAAATATACAGCGAATCTGCATAATCAGCTTCAAATCTATCAGAATAAAAAACTGAAATGAAACATTAATCACAAAGAAGATCCCATCAACAAATCTAATACGAGTACATTTATTTGAAGTACTTACATCCAATTTTCTTAAAAAAATTGCTTTGAAGTTCTTAATTCTTAAATTAGCTTACAAAGCTTATATTAGGCCTAACAAAGTAGCCATCTGCTGGAAAATGCCATATGATCTGACAAAAGACCGAACCAAAGTCAAGTAATTACTTAATGCCTGAATTCCTGATCTAATACGGTTGCTGTTTTTAGATGAAAACAGTGAAAATGCTCTGGTCCTTATGTGGTTTTAATTAAGCTTGAATATCCTCAAGATAAATAGACAAATTGAAATATGAGTATCGAAACTCCGTGCTCTATTTAAACATTTGTAACCTCAGAATAAAATAGGGTAGTTTTCTGAAAATTAGTTTTTCGTTCGTCAGGTAGATTAATAAAAAACATTGGACACGTATTTTTTCTTATGACACGTAAACATAAAGTGAAGACGATATAATGCGTTAAAATATTATGAAACGTCACGCCCTTAGTACACTTTATACTGCCTTAGTGACGTCACAAGCCCCCACTCCTGAACTTTGATGCACGTTAACTCTGTAATTTTTTATTCATTAGGTAAAGCAAAAAATACGTGTCCAATATTATTTGATAATCTCGCTGACTGACAAAATAGAATTATCATAATTCTACCCAGAAAACATCCCTATTAATAACTTATAACTACTAGGATAATTGCGTCTGAAACTAATCCAAATCCAACATGGCAGATCTGTACGGGATAGTTTTCAGTAGGTAAACGTGACCCGAGTGATCATCGACCCCCAAGACTTAGGTATCACGGCCCAACTTAGTGTCGATACCGACACTTTGATAAAGGATTGACCCCGTCTTCACAGCATCAGAAACTTTGCCAGTTTCAACTCAAAAGTTCCAGTACCAAGTACCTACTGATACTAGAAATTCTAAATTCTAATTTCGAAAGCATTCGCAGCATTTCCGTAGTCAAAACTTTTTAGTAAATCTATTTCAACTCCTAATATTCTCTTACTGCAAATCTATTCTCGGCAAGTAGTTAGGTTACTTGGAAGTCTTTTCAGACTGAATTATGTCGTGAATTCAGCTCGTTGCTCGTTTAAGGCCGTACCCTGACCAAAAAATCAGCATGAGATATGAGCATTCCTATTGGCCTAGCGGCACTGGTGGCGCATGAATTACGGTTGTGAATACGCCCAGATTTTAGAATAAAATCGTTATAAAATCGAATATTGGTCTGTTGAAAAAAATTAAACTTACAAAATATTCGTTAACAAATTGTCTATCCATTAGTGTTAGTATACAAAATAATTAATGCAAACTTTACGAGAAGATGCATGCTAACAATAATTATTTAACATTTTTATTGTTTTGTTGGAAGGAGATTAGTGAAACATATACCTCTTTAAAAATAAAGTGTACTACCATTTTAGAATCAACATTATGTAGAAATTTAATGTAATAAAGAGTAGATAGCTCTTAAAAACTGCACAAAATTCGACTAGCGCGGCGTTTTGTTCGGGGAGGCGCCTTAAAAGCAAAAGCGGACTTGTGCGGCTGCACTAACATAGCCCTGCTTCGGTTGACTGAGTTGTTAACGCACCTGCATCTAGACTAGATTCTGTACAAGCAATCTCTCAAATTCCTGGGCGGGGCTGAAGACCACTTACTTGTCGTATTATTCCTGATCTAATTCCTATTCGAACCGTGAATTGTGCCGACATTTCTTAATCAAAATATTTCCAGATATTACTTTTACAACTATATAAACAAACAAAAAATTTTTCTCTTTGTTATAGTACTTACCTTGGTTGACCTATGACCTGGTGAAGGTTGCGGGAATCCGCTGGATGCGAGACGCACGGGACCGGTCGAAATGCGAAACTTGGCTTATGTTCTGCAATGAATATCTTTCGGGTTTGTGGCTGTACCTAATAACTAGGCTACTATTCGGCCTTAATAATTAGCCAGCCACATTGCCAATGCATATCTCTATTTACATTTTTGCATTGTCGTTTTCATGTAGTCGGGTCGCGGTCGCGGTCGTGGCCTAGGTAAGGCCACGACGGCCGTTGCGCACATTGTTTAAGATAGCAAACAAATTAGAACTTTATTTACTACAAAAAAGTAACATATTTCAGTGAGAGAAATCGAATATACCCCGCGGTGACGCAGTGATGCTTTGCCGGTAGCCGTGGCCCGGGTGACGCCAGAGCCACTGTGCTCGGCAGTCTACCTTTAGAGTCTTAAAATAATATTAGGATTTGAGATACTTGTAAAATCTACTGTTGCCACGATGCGCTCGAATGGTGCTCCGTACATTCCCCCAGTGCATAATACTATCGCTCTATCGCCGCGTCAATGAAAGCCGAAGCCACTTTAATCGGAAGTCTATCTTACGCACATCCGAACTCTATTCGTCATATCTGTCATGAATCAGAACATTTCGAACTCGGAGCTCAAATAACTGACACGGACATGTAGTGCGTAACCGCCCTCAGTCTGTGCTACGCTCCGTGGCATCACAATGCATTGCGCGGCTCAACCTAAGTCCCAATTAGTAGGTATACAGTAAATTCGTTTTAATTGTATTTATTGTATCTACTTTACCTGCTACATATCGTGACTATTCAAACAAATCACTCTAATCTTACATCTAAAATACTCGAATAAATTTTGCATAGAAAAGGCAAAATGTTTGTTCAGATGTTGTTTGACAGAAGTCCGTATATTTCGAATCGATTTTTTTTGAGTTAATAAAAGCCTGTTTGTTTCTGTCAAAAACAAGTGCCTACACGACATGGCTACAACGGTACCCGAATCGAAAGCAATGTTCGAATTGTTCCATATCTCTCACTGCAATCATCTGTTGCTGACAAGGAAATATTATAATGAATTAATTCGCTGCGGTGTAGGTACAGGATGTACTGAGAGAAAAGTGAGATTTAAAGACGTTGCATGTATCGTATGTACCAGCTACCCCACTTCAAAGTATTAGTTGGGAATAGATTTTTTTACAATAGCATCTACAATAAATGTCTCCCAATTTGAACGAAATTACGAACTTTATTGGTACGTTGCTTTTGCCGAGACTATGCTTCTGCGAACTATAAAAAAGGAACCGTTTGTTTTTCCGGGATAAAATTCAGCGATAATTAGGTTCAGTGCAAAAATCTCGTGCTTAATCGAATTAAAACTTCCGGGGAATGTATTTTATGAACATTTTACTCGAAGCGAAATATGAAACTAAAAAATTACCTAATGCTCCTCCATTGTTATTGTGCGTGTCAGATAAAACAATATAAGAAAATGTATACCCATTTGAAGATGCCTACTTCCAGAAATGGACGTCTTTCGGTTGAAATGATGATGATGGTAATAATTTGCACCATATTGTGATTCAGTGGCCCATAGGCGGCGGCGACTTACGTACTAGTTTTAGGTTTTGGGTTCGAACCCAGCAGGCACTTCTTTGCGTAAATTATATCATCACCACTGCTGGTCGGTGAAGGAAAACATCGTAAGGGAACCGCCACGTCCTGTTCACCAAACTGCGATGGGTTCGTGTGATGGATTACGGGTCAGTTCCTCTCTCAGAGAGAAGGAATTTGTCCCAGTAGTGGGAACGTTAAAACAGGCTGTGCTATTTCTTGTCCGTTCTTCTCCTTAACAAGCTACTTTTCCTAAAGGACGGTAGAATCAATTATTAATACATTTAAATGAATTTTTTTGACGTTTAAAAGAGCCGCTTAATGGCCTAATTGAAATAAAGAATTTTGACTTTGAAGGCTGAACAGATTATGCGAAAACTTACTCTTTAATTTAAGTAGTTTCTGTAGAATTAGATTACGTAAGATCTGTAAATATACGAGAAGTTGATAAAAGGAATAAAAAAATAAAAATACTTGCAGAATTTATCTGCAAAGCCTTCGTTGAAATAAAACAACAAAAATCGAATTGAATGCAAACTTTGATTAAAGATTGATGGGCCGGAAAACAAAAAACTGGACAAAAACGTTGAACTTGCAAATGCAAATTCTTTATCAGAATTTATTGTTGGCGGGTATAAACAAACAGCCAGCCGGTTGACCGTGAAAAGGTTAGTTTTAAAACGTAGATTCTACACTCTATGTTTTGCCGTAAAGCACACAAATATCATTAGCAAATTTTCATCAAACAAGTAAAATTTTAAAAATTCCGCTACATTTTTATTTCATGCTACATAAGTATCTGTAGTAGATACGCTTCAATCGACAATGTATTTAACATGTAATTATGACACGATATGCGAAAACCACCCGATTCAAACAGAAAAACGCTAAGAACTCTCTCGATAAAGTCACCATTCAAACAAAACAAAAACCAAATCAAAATCAGTTCATAAGTTTAGGAGCTATGATGCCACAGACAGATACATACATCAAACTTATAACACCCCTCTTTTTCCTTTGGGTGTTAAAAATAACAATGAATCAGAAAAAATGTTACATTAAATCAGTAGATACCAAATTATAAGAAGAGCTAATATTAGACTTCTATTACATGTACCATACATTATAGTACAACAACAGCACAACAACATTACACAACACACATAATATTTATTTATTAAAACTTCATGCAACATAAAAGTAAATAGGCGGACCTGAGGCATTCTCTACCAGTCAACCAAGGGCAGTGAAGAGATAGCATGGCAGGTACATAAAAAATCAAATAATAATAGTATAAACACAAAAGTATATAGTT
Organism: Orthosia incerta; assembly: GCA_948252205.1. Taxonomy (NCBI): domain Eukaryota; kingdom Metazoa; phylum Arthropoda; class Insecta; order Lepidoptera; family Noctuidae; genus Orthosia; species Orthosia incerta. Next base: position 19,869,434 of record OX411753.1, on the reverse strand, counting down.
AAAATAAACATACTTAAATATGTACTATAATCATCATCAGCCTTTTAATGTTCCCACTGCTGGGACACAGGCCTCCTCTCTGTGAGAGGGAATGGGCCGTTATCCACCACGCGGGCCCAGTGCGGGTCGGTGGATGTCACATGTCTTCGAATTTTTGGTCCTTGGACATGCCGGTTTCCTCACGATGTTTCCTTCACCATTTTGAGAGCAGTGTGGTGATGAAATAATTTACACAAAGTAAAGCGCCTTTCTGGGCTCGAACCCACGACCTACAACTTGTATGTCGCGGCCAATACCACTGGGCCACCACTGCTCTACACTTTCTTAAATACTATAATAAATACTATATATAAAATAATATATATATATATATATATATAAATTAATAGAAAGGCGCGTATTGAGACGACTCTGCTATTCGTTTAAAAAATAATGCCGAAACTTCACGCATTCCAGAGAAGAATGGATTGAATATGAAAGGAAGAATGAACAAAATCAGAAGTATGAGAAAGATAGAGCAGGAGAAGATTGTTAGATGAACGCAGATTCCTAGCGTGTGAAGTACATAGGTATTGAAAGTGATGAGATAAGAAGGAGGTGTGGGCGAGTTAAGTAGAGAGAAAAGCGCAGTTAAGGCGCGAAAATTTCTTCTCTGACGAATGGGCGTCCATTTGAGTTCAGTTCTGCAGCTCGACACATGGTCATATTGCCGAAGGTAGAATATGAACCGGATGCAGTAGTTTAAGAGACCATCCAGCTTATTCAGGAATACCGCGTTTAGGTCGAAGTAGCACACGTCACCATAGTCGATTAAAGGGAAAATTAAAGTCTGCACAAGCATGGTCTTCGTTTTTAATACATTATCATGATGTACTACTATTGACTATTTGTTAAAAGATTGTGTTTTATAAACTACTAGTACATTCGATGCTACCTAAATTGTTACGAACGCAATATAAAATGTATAATTATTTTATTATGTATTCAAATATAGTTTTTATATTCAGTAAATCATATTCGCAGACCAACAGTAAAAAATTAAGCTAAATAATAATTAAAATAAATATTATTGTAGAACATAAAAATAGTTGCAAATAGTGAGATAAGGTACTATGATAATATTTTGACAATGAGTCTCCCACAATATCACAATGCATTTAAAAATAAAATAAATGATTATGATTTTAAAGATCGTAATCGTAAAAATTGTATGCGCTTGCAGCATATTCTTTAGAAAATCGCTTAAATTACAGGAATGATTGTTAAATTGTGTTCATTTGGTTTTTCTTTTGTTCTTTAGTTCATTAATTTATGCCATAGATTTAATGATTTATTCAGTGTCCTTTAATTGAACTGTTAATGTGAACCTAGTGGCCAAAATATGAATTCCCAAAAAACAAAGTACTAATATTGTTGTGTTTATATCTATATGAACTGTTCTTGTCTTCGATTTGTTAAAAAATGTTGACGAATATTAATAAGTTTAACATTGACACCAAAAAACTACTACCATAGGTTAAAAGTGAATTGTTTTCATCGCCACGCCCGCGCCCCCAAACCTGAATATTTTGACGTCGTTAATATTTTTTTACTGTCTGCAATGTATGTTTTTGCCTTCATAGTGATATGTAAGTTTTATATATCATTCTATAAATACCATGCCACTATTTTCTAATTGAACCTGTATATATATATTTACCTACACCTAAAATGTATTCATTTTAGGTGTAGGTAAATATATATACCAACGTATTGCAATTGTAACGCTTTTCTTCAACTCGAAACAACCTCGACTCTGCCTTCCTCAATCAAATTGACAGTTCTTAATTCTTAGCTTCTTACTTTTTTGACTTGATTTAAGAGTTCAAAAAGTAGCTTAGTAATTATGTCCTTCCCAGGGTCTCAAACTATCACTTTACCAAATTTCATCTAAATCGGTTTAGCCATTTAAGCCAAAATAAGAAGTTTCTTACAAAATTAACCTCTCCCCATTTCTCACCCTTCGTGTATGCAAGAAATAGCCTTTATCCTTCCCAGGGCCTCAAACTATCTCCATACCAAATTTAATCTAAATCGGTTCAGTAGTTTAAGTGGGAAAGGTAACAGACAGTCAGATAGACAGAGCTACTTTCGCATTTATAATATTACTAGCTTCTGCCAGCGGCTTCGCCCGCGTGACGGTCGAAAATTATCCCGAGGGAACATATTCTCGGGATAAAAGGTATGATATGTGCTATTCCTGACTATAATCTATCTCTGTGCCAAATTTAATCCAGATCTGTTCACTAGTTTTTGCGTGAAAAAGTAACAAACATACAAAAACACACTCACAAACTTTAGTTTTTATAATATTAGTGTGAAGTATGGATACTGATAAACAATTTAATGACAGCGAAATATTCTATTCCTACACTACGTAATAAAATCTATCCTTCAAAACAGAATAATAATTATTCAGTAGTTTCTAGTCATTTGAATACAATGTACCTATTTACTATCAACAGGAATCGCCGACAATTCAAAGCCAAGTTACTCTGTCAAATATACTCGTACGTACAGTCGAGGGTCAAAATTGCAGTCGTGTGACTCAATGTTCATAATCGCCTGCACGCGAATGGCGCACGCGAGCCTGTTCAAACGCAGTCCACAAATTCGTTACTGATATTGAACTAGTCGTAACTGAGTTGTGAGGCTGTGCTACTTTAATACTGGTGACATGGGTTCAAATCACGGCAGCCCAAACTACTTTTTGCTTTTTTTTATATGTATCCTGCACTCATTGTATGTAAGAAACAATGAAATAAGGTTGTGCGATAGTGATGCAACCTATAGATATGCATGAATTAAAAAATAAACATTTATAAGTAACGTTTATTAATACTTGATAACATTATTTATACCTTTGGTTTAATAAATACTAGGATAAAATATGCCTGTTATTTTTATATACATTAATATTTCATTATATTATTGACTATCTTTTATCGTGATTATAGCTTAATTATTCATTTTCACAAGGAAAAGAGGATTGAAGCTTGACCTCAACACAATGTTAAATATTTGCTTTAAAATTCTAGGTTAAAATTTCCTTTATGGACCGTTGATTTTTGGCGCGGGGAGGGTGGGGTAGAAAGGGGAGGAGGTTTAGCTAGCCCTCTGTACCATCCCCACCACGTGGAGCCCCATGGTTATGGAGATATCCATGGTTAAAGTTTTCAGGTTAGAATAAAAATTTCCATAAATGTCCATTTATTTAAGAGGCGAGGTGAGGGGAAGGGAAAGGGGGTAGGGGGCTACCCCACTGCACCATCCCCACCCCACGGAACCCCATGGTTATGCACATATTCGTGGTTAAAGGTTTTACGATTACTATTTAAGCAACAAAGTCGACGGAGCCCCGCTACGCGGGGCTCTTATTTCTGTCTACAGGGTCTAAAGTAACCTAACATGAAGGAGATGACGGGAGCTGAGTTCGCTCGCTTTGCTTGCTCACTTCAGCTCCCGTCATCTCCTTCGAATCTAACCTATCCGTGTCGGGGTTCCCAAAGCTGCCGAGCTCGCTTCGCTCGCTCTTGGACTAATTCACATTTTTTTACCTCAGTAATAATTATATTTTAGTAAGTTGGAAATTTTTATTCTAACCTGAAGACTTTAACCATGGATATCTCCATAACCATGGGGCTCCGCGTGGTGGGGATGGTACAGGGGGGTAGCCAAACCTCCCCCCCTTCCTAGCCCACCCTCCCCGCGCCGGAAAAAAAGGAAATTTTAGCCAAATTCTATTACCATTGATTTAAATAGTATTATACAATATTTTTTACATAAAATAAATACCAATTGAATACCTATTGTAATACAATTAAAATATTTCTTACATAATTATTTATTAATTAACATATAGATTATTATAGCTTAAATATTATTTCGCACAGTGTTTAACATTGTCGTTAATAACTTTAACGTTAAGTGCACATTTTATTCATATTTCTACCTGATTTTGTGGTAGGAATAATATTCGTTTCAGGCCAAAATGAAGCGCCATAAATGAAGTCTTCCTTTTTCTACTACTATATTCCCTCAGTTGAAATCTAAGTATTGCCGAGAAAAACGTAAACGTTCCTTTTTAACAGACTTCCCAAAAAGTTCGTTCACAATTAGTTTTTTTTTTAACATCTTTATTTCGTCTTTATGCAATCTTTTGCAGTTGCCATGAAGTGCGCAATGACGTATCTACAAATTCACTTGGAAAACTTCTTGTTAGTTTGAAACGAAACCAATTTATTTATAAGCGGTGACCTTCCACTTCTTAAGAGATCTGTACACTTCTTTCTTTCTCAAATATCTTTATTTAGCGACTCATGGCTATTCTCTAAAACTACAGAAACCTTACTAATACACACTTGAATTAAGTTATAAATTTGCTTACCTACATGACACGAGAAATCATCATCATCATCTGCTTAGCCTTTTCCCAACTATATTGGGGTCGGCTACCAAGTCTCAACAGCATAGTTCTTATAGTTTCGGAAAAAAGTGGCTGTGATATACAGCCGGACAGACAGACAGACATGACGAATCCATGATGGTTCCGTTTTTTTCCATTTGGCTACGGAACCCTAAAAACAGCTTCGTTTTAGGTATACTTTATTTATATTCGCATTACTGAGCAAAAATGTAGGGTTTTTTTCTCAATTTCATTGTAAAGCCCTAGAAAGATTGTAAATTAAAAACAGCCTCCCTCCCTTTCGTCAGATATATTTTATTAGAACCTCTATAATATTATGCGTCAGCTGTTCCCGAACCTGACCTACTAAACGTAGAGTAATCAAACCGGCTATCGGTATGCGTCATGGGGCACGGGAGTGTACTCCTATAAAACATGATCTAGCTAAACCACTAAACACACAGGCACTTTATATTATTCCCACATTAAAAGTGATGATAATCAGCTATAGTGTGTTTTTCTATCACTGCAAGAATTTTTAAGATTGCATCAGTACTTCCAGAGATTTTCACAAATCTTTAAATGTAAAATTTTCATCCTTTTATAATATTAGTATCTTTAGATTGCCTGTCAATCACCGTTTCTTTGATCGCAAACGGGACGTGTAATCGAGAATCGATTTGACATTGATACCGAATATCTGAATCTCCGAATATCTATCTCTGTTTATCTACTCGACCATCACAATAAAGATCAACTCGCTTCGCTGGAGTTCTCGATCATTGTAACTGTTAACACATAATTCGGTTTGTGTCTAATACATATTTAATAAAAAAAAATCTCTCAAATATTTTACGTCGAAATTATAAGCCGATGTGTACTTGAATTTTGCAAATTAGAATAATATTTACCTAAGATCGCCCAAGATAGAGAAGTTTGCTAGGAAGAAGGTGAAGTCATGGGGAAGCCAGCAGTGAATCATAATGTAGGCTAACAAAGTAATTCACTCAGTGTGGGCTTATAAATAAATAAATAAAATAAAAATTAAGAATTATCTTAGGCTGTGATTAATTTAGTTAATCTTATAATTACCTACAGGTTTTCAGAATTTGCTACGCTTTAGAACATAAATAGATTTATTATCCAGTCTTGTAGATATTAATCTATACCTAGTACCAATTTATAACCTTGCTGTATTACCGGCGCCTGCAATCTAGTTACTAGTATTTAAATTGTTGATTTTTTATATCTTATCACATCTAGCCTACAAATAAAAAAAATGTGTGTAACTGCAGGACAAAGTGTTTTTTTTGATGCAAATGTTCTTTCTAAGTTTACATTCATCATCAATGACATTGGTGTAGCAAAACTAGAGTCCGTTTAAAAAAAAGTAGTTCTAACTCAACATAGAATTGCATGATATAACTCCCGGCGTCTTTTACACTAATGGGTCAACGACTTGCCACAGTATCCAGAATAAAATGAATAAAATAAAATGAAAGACAAGCATTTTGTTGTCTTTGTGGACAGGAGGAGTGGCGCCAATTTTCTTGACATAATCCCTTACAGCCTAACGTACTCGACGTTCAAGAACACAAACTCGGTCATGTCTTTATACAAAATGGCAATAACAACAGGTCTTTGAAGCCAGTCATTTGAGAAACAGTGTAAAGGATGTCAGACCTACATTTCCACGTACATAAGTATACAAGGTCCATTTAGGTCTAAATTGCATGTGTGACCCGAATACCTTGGTCGGAATGGTAATTTATTCAGCAAATTGAGAAAATTCTCAAAATTGAAATCCTTGCAGTTTACTAATTCGTACTAGAATTATTTCTGAAGCGTGCGGTGGAGTCGTATCTTCATTACGTTATTATCTTTAAGCGCATTGTCCTCCAGCATAATTATTATGGTTTGATCTGCCTCTTTTATCTACCTTAATTAATCTAATTGCTAACAATCAAATCATAATACCGTCCACCTGTCCACTGAGGTAATTACGAAGGTGCGATATGTGGGATGCCAACACTAGGCACAAAAGGGGGCCGTTATAACGTCGTTAAATTAAAGCGATTGCTTAAATCATTCGATTTCATGGTGGCAAGTTTACAAAACGCTATCAACACGGTAGCCATCGAGTCCCATTGTTTGACTGGTACTAACGACCATCGTCACGTAATGGAAGTCATTAAAATAACTTGGAATTTTAGAATGACCTGAAAACTATGACAGGGGTAAATGGAAGTCATCAGCAGATGCGATCGAGTTGCGTGCTAGGATTAATGATGCCGTTCAATGCCGACGAACAATCTTGTAACGATATCCGCGAACCGCTTATGAGACCACTGAATAAATGAGGTGCTTGTTACGTGGCAGATTTTGCGATATATGATAGCAAAACAAAATTAGTTCTTGAAGAACCATTATTCGTTGATAGGTCTCTAAATTACATCTAACAACTAACATTGCTGCAACACAGAGCAATGATTTACAAAATGTATCTTAAAAAAAAATAAAAATTGCTTTAAGAATTGTAAATCTATTTTAATTGCTTACACTAATCATTCAGGTTCTGATTTCGATTAAATTTTATTGGAATTAAAGTAGATCTGAAATATTCAGGAAATCCTGTCACACAGATTACAGCCCGCCCCCCCCCCCAAAACTTGGATTATTAACAATTTATTTACAAATATTGACCTTTGGTAAAGGACAAGAAAAAAAGAAGGAATACAGTAACTAAAATAATTAAAAAGCAATTATTATAAAAAATATAATCAAAATTATCATAAAAAATATTGTTGAATTATTATTGAATTATTGATAAATTATTATTGGATTATTATTAAATGATTATAAAATATTCATAAAATTACTAAATTATCTTTAATGAGGTGCAGAGGTCGTGGTGGCATTGTGGTGTGGGTAACGGATGTAAGTAACGGATTGATATACTACCAAAATGTCTCGTGGTGATTTTGTAATTCGACAATTGTGATGTCGTTGATCGAAATGCCCCTTTGTCTAGTCTAGACCTTAAGGTACATGATTGCACACGAATGATATTACCGACCAAAGGTTGTCAAATAGAAATAGCTGAAAGATCTTCATTTCATATTGATAAATGTTAGCTGAAAGATCTTCATGTTGTCAAATGTTATGTGTGGCGCTATGAAAACCAGTTGACATTCGGAATCACAGTTTCATTTATCGCTTCCCGCTATTATAATTCATAACTACGATTCATATTATAATGGCATTTCGTTTTGAATGTAATTTTAATATCGGTTTAAAACAGACGGTTATAAAATCTAGCGCTATAAATACATTCTGACGCATCATAATTGCGTTAAATTGCATAAAATTGTGTTTCATGAATACACCCATGATAAAAGAACAATCCTCAGTAAATCTTTCTTATTCTTGTTTTTTTTTTAAAGAAGATTTTTCTTTTATGTATCAATAAAAGAAAAATCTTCATTAAAAAAGAAAGATTTACTGTGAGCTAAGGAAGACCTTTCTTGTCTTTAACGTAACGAACTGTGCTTAAACGAGACGCGTCCTTAAAATTTCACTCTTTAAGATACGAGTTCACCGCGCAAATGCGACGTGAGACCGAGACATGCGACCGAGGCACCAGAGGCCTTAGTTTTACTCACGCTCAATCGCGTTAACGTAAACGTCAATTTGTATTTAAATTGGATAAGCGCCGTCTGGGGACGGTAAGGAGAAACCTTCTTTTTTTGTATACATTATGACATAAGAGATCGTTTACTTTATCACGAATGAGTACGTTAAAAAACTTGCACTAAGGCCTCAGGCCTCGGTCGCGCGTCGCATTCTCGGAGGGTGCGTTCGCGCGCGAGACCGAGACATATTGTGTCGCACACAATCTCTTCTCGATTTTAGTCGTTAAAATCAGTTAAATTATTGAAAATTATTATTCCACATTGCAATGGAAAACCAAGTTATCAAATAACTATTGGAGGAAAAATAATACGATGATATGATATTATTATTATAAACTAGCTGTGCCCGCGGCTTCGCTCCCGTCATCTGCCTGCCAACCCTACCCTACATACCTTGCTGACTACCTTACTTACCTACATTATACTACATACCAATTTTTTTTCTAGTGTCATTCTTTCGCGTAGAATCTTAACACCGCGATTCAGAAAATGACTTTAAAAGCACAACGCTATCTATCGAATAGCGAGTTCAACTGTCCGAGTAACTGAATTGCGTGTGCTGTGTTAATTTTACATCTTGAACACTTTAAATTCATCTAACTTTTGATAGAGGGAACCGATTGCGATGAAACCAAAAATAAGTAATTCGTCAAGTTACGCACAACTTTTATGTATAAAAGTTATCTACATTGGTTTCGCACATTTTACGTGATGCGTGCACAAATAAACAGACAAAAATACCAAAAATGGTGTTTGTTGGTTATCCTTTCACACCCTGGCTATTTTTTTTTTTTTTCGATGTACAAAAATTATTTTTCTTCAGATTTATTATATGTATTGATGATGATATTGGCTATCAAGGAATTATATAACTAGAGGCCAAAAATATTGTTTTTTAAATGAACAAATGTTCGGGCATTTCGCGACGCATGATACCACTAGTCCGTGAGCGAGACCAGCTAGCGCTCTACGGTCGCGTGTCGCGGACTCGCGCTCGAATCATTCCCATACAAAGCCCAAGGTCAAGTAGTCTCGCGCGTCTCCTGCACCAGTTGCGCGTCACGGTCGAACGGTGTACTCGCACCTTTAGGTGAAGTTATTCTCGCCCAATATCGAAATGCCGCTTATGAAATTCCACTGCAAAGTTCCGACTTGAATGAGAATGGAAATTGAATTAGTGGTTATGTTCTTTCTTCAAAATATAGCCAGCGCTTGACTTACGGCCGTGCCCACACCCAGTTCATCGTATACCACACATTTTCCCGGGAGCAACAGCCCACTAGGTCGAGTGCCTGATTCCGCAAAATAAAACAATTCACCTCATTTACAGGACTTTGAACCTTCCTCTTCGTCATTTACAGTTTTCACAGAATGAATATATTTGAGCTTATTACCACAGAAAATGTTTGTTACAAGTTTTGGCAATGTTATCTTCACAATAAATTGGTCTCGTCCAGGAATATCAAACTTTGTTTTCATAGTTCTTCAAGCGTTATGTTAGTAAGTTAGTATTATATTGAAGGAACGAGGTTAATTCCGACTTAAAACTTTTAAGTTATTGTTTGTTGTAACTAACAAATATAATCAAAGCCATTCAGCTGTCTGAAAATGTTCAGATAAGCGCTCGCAAAGTACTGGGAATCAGCTAAATTGATTAAAGCGAAAGGAAACAGCGCCCACCGCCGCCGCTTAAACTCATAAGTTTATTAAGTAACTTTAAACAAAATAGCGACGCCCCGAGGAAGTTATGACTTTACTATAATCCGTTTAGTAAAATAATCCGTGTACTGGATTCTAACATCACTTCTGTTTATCTTTAAAGGTTTGCTATGGTTTTGATACTCAATCAACTCAACCCATTACAGTTAGTCGACTCTTCATGAGGGTTGGCCTTTTCTTTGGCCAAAAACAGCATTGCTACCTATTCAACGTGGTTATGCTGCCAGTGTCTTATAGGTCAAACTATTTTTCCACATATCTGTCAATGGATCGTTCCATTCCATACGAAGTGGAAATAAATTTTGGATCCCCAATGAATTCTTTCCATCTCCCCTTTCTATACGTGCTTGTACATTATTTATATATCAGTTTGTTTATGGATACGTTATTGATACACTTAAACAAAATAAAAGTAAAAGAAGTATACACAAGTAAGTATACCTTCACAAAAACAACAAGTAGCCCATTAATATAAATCATATTTTTTTAATTACTGCCTTTCCTATTATGAATGTCATGTTGGTCTTCTTCTTCTTTTCGATACGATGGCACATTGAATTAGATTGTCTGAGCCCAATAGGTAGCCACGCTTACGGCTTATAGCAGCGTCAGAAGCACTGTACAGGTCGTTCAGGGTGCTGTGAAAGGACAGCCATGACACTCCAGCAAGGGGAGTCTATACAGGGGCACCACACTCGCACCGGACGTTGGACAGTACAATAATCCCTCATTTTGCCAAATTATATTTCCAGTGGCCTACTTTGGTACGTAATAGCAGTGGTAACGGCCACGACTTACAAGGTGTAGATCGTGTGTTCGAACCCAGGGAAGCACTTTACTTTTTATAATTTATTTCATCAGCAATGCTCTCAAAACGGTGAAGGAAAAGATCGTGAGGAAACCGGCATGTCCTAGAACCAAAACTTCGAAGACATGTGACATCCACCAACCCGCTTTGGGCCCGCGTGGTGGATTACGGCCCATTCCCTCTCACAGAGAGGAGGCCTGTGTCCCAGCAGTGGGAACATTAAAAAGGCTGATGCTGATGATGACTTGGGAACGTAGCCGATTAAATGCCTTCCATATGAGCCACTGCAATTCATGACCAAGCGGCAGATGTTCCTTGGTCTCAACAAAGTCATGGTGGACACTTCTCTACCCATAACTTTCTCCTCGCCTCAGGCGGCCTGTCCTGGATTGCCTATGTAGTTCGTAGGAATCTCTTACGACTTTTTAGTCTACTCGGGTGTTAAGTAGTTGTAAAGGTTTCCTGGTCCTTTTTTTCCATCGCACATGTGACATCTCTTCGTACGGAATGTGGTGCTATGCCTGCTAGCGGGTAGAGCTACAAGCGGATTTGGTTTTAAGCAGCCCGGTATTATACGACACGTCTTATTTAGGTCAATGTCTACTTGCTTGACGTGAGTGGATCGGTGCCACGCTGCCACGCAAGCTCTTCAGCAGAGAAGCAAGAGACAAACAATTGAGCGGAGAACATCGGGTGCCGCTCCCTAGTTGGTGGAAATAAGGCGACGGAGCAAGTCATTACGGTTCCCGCCCTTCTGTTTTGTTACGTAGCAGTGTGACTTATATATTTATGGTCTTATCCAACGCCACACCCATGTATTTGGAGTTCGAGTAGTGTTCGACTTTAGTTCCTCGCCACAAGATGTCGAGTATCCAATTTGCAAGCAAGTTGCGCATTTCACATGCGCACGACTGTGTCTTGGATGGGTTGGGCCGCAGAGCATTGTGGTCATAGTATTCTCTCAGTAAGTTGAGTGCCATTGTCAATGTGTGCTCCACGACTTCGAAAGTCGCTGCTTGCGTTGCTAATGCCAAATCATCCACATATAGGAACCGCTCCGATGGCTGGTCGTTCGTGTATTTGATAAAAAGCGTCGGCGCACACTGCCCTGAGGGAGACGGTTCTTTTGCCGTCGTCATCTACTCTTGGTGGACTGGAAGCACACCTGGAAACGGCGGATATGCAGCAGTTCACTCAGTATGCGTACAAAACCCTGGTCCTTAGCAATGATCTGATTTTCGCGAGCAGTCTTTTGATATTAATTGTGTCGTAAGCTGCCGAAAGGTCAACGAGTACGACACCAGAGACTCTGTTAGCATCTTACCCATCCTCTATATAATTTGTCAGTCGGAGAACCTGGCAAGAGTATGACTTATCAGGTCTAATGACTTACCTACTTGAGAGCATGACTTACCTGACAGCATGACTCAATTTCTGCTGTGAGGCAGTTTAGTGAAAGTCTTTCAAACAGCTTATATGTGTGACATATAGAGAAATGGGCCGGTAGCTTTTGGGGTCGTCGGAGGTCTTACCTGGTTTTGGTAATGCAATGACTTTAGTCTGCCAGGTATTTTATCTGATCAATAGTTATTTCATTATCACATTTTTAACGCCTTGATGGCCGGAATGATGTTAGTGAGAGTAAAAGACTTGCTGATTTCGGTAGAACTTTCAGAGGTATTAAAAGTCCTTGTGACTCTTGGAAGTTTACGAGAAGGTTTTTCGTTGAGTAGCAGTTGTTGGGCTATTTTATTGGCCGTAAGGAAGCCCTGGTTGACAAGGTCCGGAGTGTCCCTAGTAAGTTTATGTACTCTGGACCAGGCTTTCTTACTATTGTGGGTCATGCTGGTTTTTCTTACTGTAGTGATACATTTTTTTTACGGGTTTTACCTATAATGAACACCAACGCATCTCCAGCAGCAAATGTATCCTCAGAAAAGGTCATTCTCGCAGAGGTCTACATAGTTCTTAAAAAGATCTAAAGATTCTGTAGTAAGGCCGGATATGTATGATGTGCGGCAGCCTCTAGGTATGGATTGACGCTACGCAATCCATATGGTATCCACAAACTGTTCGTTGTTAGAAGGTTTAGATTCTGTGTCGTGTAAATTTTCATCCACATCGGCAGAATTTTTTCCCAGTTTGCCTTCGAGAAGTTAAAGCGCGTTTTTTATGGGACCTGTCGGGGCTTAATTACCACTCTAATCTCACACATGATGGGTCTGTGCTGTGTGTTTGGGATTGGTGGGTGGAAAGGTTTTGAACACAAAGAGTTTATATTATTGCTGACAAAAACAAAATCTGGGTTGTAACCACGTTTCCAGGTGCAGGTTGTTTGGCATCTTGGACAAGGGATAGTTCATAGGCATCAGCCCACTTCTCAACTAAATTGCCGTCTGCGTTTGTATCACGGTACCCCCAGGATATACTATGACTATTGAAGCCATTAACAACTACTTTGGTCTGATGGATGTCAAAATTTGGTGGTTTGTGGAACTTAAAAACTTGGTTAGGCCGCTTACAAACTGAAGTGATTTAGCAAGTACCTAGATCCATTGTAAGAATTTCTGTGCAGTTTTCATTACTCCAGGTTCCAGACAAAATAGTTACACAGTGTTTGACAAAAATAACGCTTCAAATTCAATTAAAATGAAATTTATTGCATCCATAATATATATACAGGTGGTAAATATAAGTTACAGAAACAATTATGGACCCTGTCGGGCACAGCAACATTTTAGATACAGTGTCTAGGAGAGAGGAATAGCGCTTAATATTTTCCTTATTCGTTAATATTTCAGTTATCTGTTTGCCATCTATATAGTTTTAGTACTAATATGTTTGTGTCTTCCTGTGTGTATGTTAAATTATGTATTATTTTTACTTATTAATTTATTCGATGATATTTTTGTATTTTTTTACAATTAGTTTATTTGATATTCATAGATTCCTAGCGGACGCCTCGCGGCTTCGCCCGCGTAGTGCCCATCCCCTTGGGAATACAGGGATAAAAAGTAGCTTATGCCACCCGGGGATAGTGTAGCTTCCCAACGGTGAAAGAATTTTTAAAATCGGTCAAGCCGTTTCAGAGTCTATATGGAATATACATACGTACTCTCTCTTTTATATATATAGATATTTCATAAAATTAATACTTATAATATCCATATTATATTGTGCGTCAATTAATTTTTAATGTCATTTTATTTACCGAGTTAACACTAAACTTCATTTTTAATCAAATTAAACTACAGATACTACTACTATTATGCTTACTTCCACATTGTGTGTGAGCTATCTCCAGAGCAAGATTCTTTACGGAGATGTGTGGCCTTAGATGTTCGGCGTTTCCCGGACACAGAGAATGTCACAGTCTATATTCTGACAAAATTGAGACAGCACTTGCGACTTGTTTTCAGAGAACCCTTCGATATTAATTGAGGTGATAATGAGGGCGGGAGTCGAAAGCCGGTTCTGGGTGCTCTTAGAGGTGAAGTTTTTTGTTATATTTTGGCTTTAATACGGACCGTTAATAATGGTTCTGATAAGAACCGTTTAGATGTGCCATCGTGGTGAAAGGATTAGCCAGCCAGACTCTGCGTTACCGAGTGCTAGCTGCTGGCGCCAGCGCCGGGCGTTTGGAATCGCAGTACGATTTAGATTAACGCCGCTCGGTGAGGCTCTTTTCATGCACCCCAACATCACGTTGTATCAATAATCTTCATAAAAAGAAAAAGAAGCCCAAAAAGAACTTAGCAGTAAAAAGTTATTACAAATCAGGAAAACTAACTATATATTTAATAGTCTTATATAACAAAATAATAACTATAAAAGAGCCTTTGTAATAATCTAATAAAAAATAATTATTAAAAAAGCTTAGAGAGCAAATATTCGTAGAGCTGCTACGGCGTAGGACTGCTACGAAGGACATGTGGATGCTACGACAGGATCTGTCCTTTGTAAACACTAAGATACATTAGTTTCAGTTATTGATCCAAAGACAAACTACACAAATACTTTTGTAAGCCTGTAAGGTGCTCCCACACTGCTGTTAAAAATGTTTACAAACATTAGTAAACATTTTCTAAACATAATTTCTAAGAAAACAATTTCTAAGAAGAATCTATAAAGAAACAAAAGAATTTTCAAACATTCTGGGAATTTTAAAGGGGTGCGTAGAGAGGCGCGATGTGATAATGCGACTACGAGTTTGTACCTTTGGGTAGAGCAATATTAGAGGATGTTTACTACATTAGATACAATTCATTTTTGTTTTACTTTATGTGCACCTCTACCCAACACTTCGGGGAATGTAGGTGTGAGCAGCTAATACAGGTATAATTTTATCGCAAAAAGCCCGTTTGTTATTACTGTTTTAGTCTTCATTAATGTGGTTTTGGAATAATGTCCAACATACATTTTTAAACTTATTATTTTAATACATTAATAAGGTATTTTTCTGGCAAAATTGATATATTTTATATTTGTATCAAAAAATAATTCTAGAAATAAATGAACCATCACATCACGATAAATCCGATCAGACTTTTTCTAAGTACATTAACATCGATCAAGTTAATGTTCGTAAGTACCCACCTAAATCAAATTCCTTCTTAACTGTCAAAGTAATGCCGGCGTCAGCATACTAATAAACTTTTAATGAGTGATTTGATCTTAACATCCCCGACTTTAAGCAATATTGTCACAGTCACAGCTGTAACCGTGTGCGCTTTAATTCTTAAGGTGAAGGACTTCTGTGAAGGTTACGGAGTAATTCTGCTGAAATTGTCAGAATCTTAAAACTTTTAATAGAATTACCAATGGCTACCATTGTTGACATTAACAGTCTGATTAATAAAATTTCTGATTCGTTTAATACTTGTTAATAAGTTTCAATATTAAATCTGCTTGAGTTGCTAAAACATTCTAAACAGTTATCACAACATGGTTGAAAATTTAATTAATTAAAATCTTTACTTCGGTTAATGGAAATAAATCATTGAGGCGTCGCAAATTAGCATCATTTGATGATGCTAACATTTGTTTCACAATTTGTCACATCTATTTTCCAATCATTATGTTTAAAGAAATTCGGCGTTATCAACTTGTAGCCATCAGGAATAATAGTTATTTTGTAACTTAAATACTTTCGAGACGGATGAGCTAAAATATCGGTAACTAAAGAAGTTTGAGTTAGTTTTCCACGCAAAAAATATCCTAAAACTGACCCGTGGCGTCACAAGTCGCCATTCTAAAAGACATTATGTTTTATAGTCCATAAAATGGATGTAGCTGAAGACAAGGTCCCCTAATATCACGACTTTACGCCGCGCATTTCGTCAACGCTAAACAAAAGTATAGGTAAAGAAACTGAAATAATTTCCTTTTACTTTAGTTTTACAAAAGGTCTTTTCATGTTAAATGTAAGTGCAAACGCCAGACGAAATGCCCTAGAAGGACCAACTCTACTACTATTTGTGATGTTCTTCAAAAAGATCGGGTGTGTTGTACTTAAAAACCGGAGCTTGCGTGTATATCCGAATGTGTTAATGAAACAATAGTAGTATGTCTGGATCTTAGCAGGTGGCGTTCTGTAGTCCCTGCCTACCCCCATGGAAAAACTTTGAGGTGGTGTATGTACCTCAAGTCCCTTTACATTGACAACGACGTTATGTTATGTTTTTTGGAAGTCAATATTTCCTGAAATCCGATTAGTTCCGCTATGCTCAACTCGAAAAATAGCTACTGAAAAGTTCCGCTATGCACGAAATCGTATTCGCGGGTTGTGATGAAGAAAATATTATAGTGTAATATTTTATTTAACCATTTAAAAATAAATTAAGAAAACTTTGTATGTAAATGTACTTTCGCGAAAAAAGTTAATAAATGTTCCGTTTCATCATACTAAAAACGCACACCGCCTCGCCGCCACTCAACACGTCACGTCATTCATTTAAAAAAAAAGTGTACATCCATTCCAAAGAACTGTGAAAAACGAAACGTCTTTCCGTAAAAGAGAAACTTAACCTAAAAATATTTCGTACTAAGATTTCGATGTTTTTAGTTTAATTTCAATATTTTTCAGCTTGCTGCTCAATTTAATTGAATTCAAACACTTTTCTTTCCAACTGTACCTTCCATTGTTTACGTAGATTCGAAGAATTTCGTGCATAGCGGCACTTATTAGTAGGTACTTTTCGAGTCGAACATAGCGGAACTAGAGCATAGCGGGACTCACCGGCGCGACGGCGACGCGAGACCGTGACGCGAGACCGCGACACGTGACTGTGGCATGAGATGCACGACACCACTTTGTATGGGAGTGACTCCCGTATCAAAAACTATATTTTTTGGCCTCTAAGTATTTGTATATAATTCGTTGAACTCGCACGTTTAGAGTTATTTTTTTATTGTTTTGTTCTTGTTGCTCAAAAAGAAAATTATTCAGGCCTTGGTAAAAATATTTGCCAGTCAAGAAAGAGGGCTAGCTGCCTAGGGTGGAGGACGACCTTTAAGTACCTACTTAGAGCAGCCTCTTCGAGCGGCTATATAAAGGTATACAATTGTACTTTCAGGTATATTTATACAGGTATGCGTAAAACTAGTCTTCTACTTAAGGGTATACACTAGTCGACGGCACGAACTTTTGTGCGCGGGGTTAAATAGTACATTGTTATCCTAGGGGTGAAAGTAACTTATTTAGTCCCGAGACGGGGTTTGGCGCCCGGAACGAAGTGAGGGCGCCAATAGTTCGAGGGACTAAATAAGTCTTTAACCCGAGGTAAACACTGTGCTTTTAAAAATACAAGGAAATAAAAATAAAAACATGAATTAGCTAAAGAAAAAATGATTGCCGCTTTCCCGCCTATTTTGTTTGTTTTTTTTTCTGTGGCCGGCCTGCTAATCAGCCATTATTTTTTATTTTCATCATTGAAAAAATGGTAAATATTTTGCCCAAATCTAAGTTATTTTAAAGAAATTGTTGAAACTAAATTATAATAAAGTTATTTAAAAAATATATATTCTTTAATCAATACTTAACTTTAAGTTATTTCAATTTTACTTCGTGGTTGTATAGAAAGTTGGAACATGGTTCAATAGATATGTGAAAAGGAACTAGTTTTTTTTTAAATAATTTGACAGCTGTCAGTTGAAAGCGATTCTCCCTAGGGCTGAAAAGTATTACTTTCAACCCGCTACTCAAGCAACTTCAGACCTACTTTCCGAGTATGAGTAATGAAAATGCATTTTATATCAACCGACAACACGTGCGGAAGAGATAGAAGCTGTGATGAGCAGTAGGAAGCTAGTTCGCGTACGAATACACACTTTTGCAAATTTGTAGCGAAATGGATAATGATTTAGGACGAAACCGATTGCGCGAAATTTTATAAACAGACCTTTGGCATCTCGATATCATGAAAAACGACTAAATCTATCTGTTCAAAATGAAATTATTTGCATTGTTGAACTACTAATCTATCCCTGTATGGAGGCCGTTTTGCAATTTTCCGTCTTCTTATAGTATTTATTCGCGCCCAAAAATGCATTAAAATTAGTGTTGAAATGTGGAACTTTGGACGCTCATAACTTTCAAATATTTTCTTTTTTTACTTTTTTGCTCCCATACAGGGCTATATAATGATGAGACAAATTGATATCACTTTTTATTTTGAACGTACATTGTCAAACAGTGGAATAATCCCTAGACTACGTTTGTATGGAAGAATTTTCGACTAGTGTACCCTTAAATGAACGAATCAATGATAATAAAAAAAAAACAATAACAATGTATATATTTTAAGAAACGTAAAGTTAGAAGTTTATTCAGAGAGGGGTGGGCAGACGAAGCAATTACAACATATCGTGTGGGTCCCATATTAATAAGTAGCAATAAGAAATGAAGTCTTCATGCGGAGGATCGACTTCTGAATGCTACCTATCTTTGGAATTGTAAGCTCCTTATGACACATTCCAGTTGCCGGGTAACAGAAAAGCCAGCTTATGTCGGTAAGTTATACAGTCATGGTACTAATAGATCAAGCAATATTTATTTTATAAGACTTTTAGTCTTCGAATCCATTCAATAATTTAACATAATTACGGGCCTTTTTAGACTGTTTACAAAATTCCGAATACAAGGACAATTTCTATTTATACATCAATTGAAACTAAGATCAATCAATCACAAACTCTTTCCCATCCTTTGGTTAGAGGTAGGTCACCAACCTATGAGGCTGTAGATACCTTCTGCCTGCACTAGGACAGACAAAAAACCTCTATTACTCAAAATAATCAAAACATACCTTTATTTCTAATAACCATCACACATTAGTTCACATCACAGAGGAAATCTACAAGAATTTCCACTTAAGAAAATTGTTAGTCGTTCCACCTGTAGTTGATATATTTCTTGGTACGCTGCGCTGTGTAGTCTAAATCAAGTTCTAAATAAAACAAAAACCCGACTGCTTAAGGTTACCTTAGTCGACGGTCAACTATTTTGTGCGCGGGGTTAAAATGCATGCTATCTCATCCGACAACACGTGCGAAAGAGATTGATGCTATGATGAGCAGTAGGAAGCTAGTTCGCGTACGAATACACACTTTGCAAATTTTAGCGAAATGGATGATGATTTAGGACGAAAACGAAAGCGCGAAATTTTATGAACATACGTTTGGGAGTACGGATATCATGAATGAAACGACTAAATGTATCTGTTCAAAATAAAACTATTTGCATTGTTGAACTACTAATCTATCCCTGTATTGTGACTGTTTTGCAATTTTCCTTGTTCTTATGGTATTTATTTGCGCCCAAAGCTGCGTTAAAATTAGTGTTGAAATATGGAACTTTCGAAAAAAAAAATTTTTTTTACTTTTTGTTTCCATACAGGGCTAGAGAATGATGAGACAAATTGTTTTAATTTTTTATTTTGAATGTACACCATCAAACAGTGGAGTAATCGCCAGACTACGTTTGTATGGAAGAATGATCGACTAGGGCAACTTTAAGCGAACTAAAGAGACGTAAACAAGAAGAAAATCATGCTGTGCAGTCGGAGAATACATTATATTCGCGAGCTGGCTGACCAAAACTAGGTGTATCCTCCGACCGCACATCATGATTTTCTTCTTGTTTACGTTTTTTTAGTTCGATTCTTAAGCAGTGGGGTGTTTGATTTTTTGAATTAACTTTTTTTATTTAAAACTTTTAGTTAACATTTTTTTTCGAGTTACTTACATTTAAACATAAAAGTGTTATATATTTTTGAAATCATCTCTTAAAACCCTTTGTTTTGATACCCCACACGATGGGTTTGGAAGAAAAAATAAATTTGGGTTCCCACAATATGGCGTCCAAAATCCGCCATTTTTCTTTTTTCCAATTTTAACGTAGCCAGACTCTCGCAAGGTTAAGATGAAAAATAAAGAAAAATAACATACAATGGGCGGCCTTATCGCAATCCGCGATCTCTTCCAGGCAACCTGGTCAGCCTGGTCAGCCTTTGGAAGCTAAAAAGCGGTAACTCAGTAAAAACGATCTTTTAGAAGAAAGAAAGATGATATGTAATTATGGTGTCACAAAATATATTTTTTCATATCAACGGCAGCAAATAATAAAAAGACAACTGCATTTTTTCGAATTTCACTTTTTTACATAATGAATTCAGAATTCTTTACGACCGTTAACAAGTGATATTATTTCTTCATAAAATCGGCCATCCTTTAAAAATATTTCCATTTTTTATACTATTTAGAGAGCGATTTTTTTGTAGACGGGTTATTGCAATAAAAGGATTTGGATACTAATATTCTTGTATTATTATTTTTTTAATATAATAATAAATAAATAAAATATTCTTGTATTTTATTATATTGAAGATTTTATGTACGTTATCGTTACAATGTTCCACAGAGTAGAGAGAGAGCACAGATTATACAGTCTAGTCTATAGTTGGAAGGCGCAAAATTTTAAATTGTACAGATTATACAGAAATACTTTAACACTCCCTTCAAATTAGAGCCCTCCTTTAAATTATTGGAAATACAGTTAAGCTTTTAGACACATGCCAATTTTACTTCTCATTAGCTTAAATTTACCTCTAGACAGGCCTTTAGTAAAAATGTCAGCTAGTTGGCTCTCTGTGCTTACATAATTTAAAGAAATAATTTTTACAGTATTTTTCTTTCACAAAATCATACTTAATGTCTATATGGTTATAGCGCTTATGAAATTTACTGTTTTTTATCACATTTATGGCACTTTGATTGAGCACACGGACTTTTGGTTATTCTCTCCCACATCACTAAGTAATTGCCTTATCCACATTACTTCTTTGGTGGCTGCACAGGCAGCTATAAATTCAGCCTCTGTTGTTGAGAGCGCTACACATTGTTGGCGCTGACTAGACCATGTGATAGCGGCTCCATTTTTAATGAAAACATATTCTGTCATAGAACATCTTGATGTAACATCATTGGCGTAATTTGCATCACTGTAGCCAATTAACTCAGTAATTTTAGGCTTATATTGGTAACATAGACCACATTCTATAGTACCTTTTAAGCAATTAAATTTTTCTTGACTGCATTCCAGTGAGACTCATTGTAACAATGCAAAAACTAATTCACCAAACTAACGGCAAACATTAGGTCAGGTCTGGTTACAGTTGCTAGATGAATGAGTGAGCCAACTGCTTCTCTGTATGGTAAGGTTTTCACAGACACTGTATCACCTTTTTGGAGCTTCACATGCGGATCAGCTGGAATAAAGGTTAAGGTTAGCGTAGTTCATGTAAATTTTTTCCAGCATTTTCTCAATATATTTAGTTTGTTGAATAAACATGTATTTATCACTTCTCTATTTACATACCAACAAAATTAACTGGTCAAGTCTTTATGTCAAAGTTTTTTTTTAATTCATCTATAACATCCTTTAACACCGTTTTCTCCTTACATAACAAAAGTCCATCGTCTGTATAAAGACAAAGATAGCATTTAATTCCATCATCTTGACCAATATAGACACACTGATCAGTTTAACTTTTTACAAAACCAAATTTCTGTAAGGCTGTATTAAATTTAGTGTTCCAGCACCTGGGAGCTTGTTTTAGGCCATAAAGAGATTTGTTAAGTTTACACACAGTGTTAGGTGCATATTCTTAACCCTCAGATGGACACATACATTTTTGTTGCTTTGATTCTCCATAGAGAAAGGCTGTCTTTATATCAAATTGCACTCTTTCCAGGTGTTGTTCAGTAGCTATTGATAAAAGTGAACGAATGGAATCGTACCTGACTGTTGATGAGAAAGTTTCTTCATAATCAATACCTTTAATTTGTGCATATCCCTTTGCACACAGACGAGATTTGTACCGTGGACCTGTTGTCTCCTTTTACTTTAAACACCCACTTAAACCCAATCACTTTGGCGCCTTTAGGTTTCTCAACCAATGTCCATGTTTTGTTTTCATTATGAGACTGTAACTCTTGTTTTATTGACAATTTCCACTTTTCAGATTCAACTGAACTAATTGCATCACTGTAGGTAATAGGTACGTCCATATTTCCTTGACCATAACATAAGTAACTTTCAGATTCATCAGTTTTCGAAGAAAAATTTTTGTTTCTTGGCCTTAATGTCATTTTTGAAGTTGGCAGATCATGGAATTTTCTATCGGGTACATGTATACTTCTGTTTGGTGAGTCATCAGATTCAAATTCATCAAGATAGTGTTTGTGGAGTCTCATTTGAATTTTCACACAGGGATTCTTCTCACTCAAGACTCATTTTTTGACTCTGTCAAGTCCACCGGAACATAATTTCTAATAACAGTTGACTCCAGGAAAACTGCATCTCTGCTTTTGACAATCATTCCAATAGTAGGTATTATGAACCTGTAGTCTTTGGTATCATCGCAGTAACCAATGAAAATGGCTTTCGTTGCCTTTGGTTCCCATTTCTTTGTCTTTTCTCTTGGTAAGTGTACCATAGTTTTACACCCAAATATGCGCAGGTAACGAACACTTGGTTTTCTTCCGGACCGTAGTTCTTCAGGAGTTACATATGACAGTGACTTTGTTGGGATCCTGTTAACAAGACATGCTGCTGTATGTACAGCCTCAGCCCAATATTGTGTCTGTAACTTTGCATTGAACAACATGCATTTGGCTTTTTCTACTAAAGATCTGTTCAGTCGTTCTGCAACTCCATTCTGCTGTGGTATATAGGGTACTGTTGTCTGATGTATGGTTCCATTACCTTTTAACAGATCAGATGCATTTTTGTATATAAATTCAAGGCCATCTGTGCGGAGGTACTTGATTTTGCATTCTAGTTGGTTTACCACATATTTCACAAATTCTTTCAATTTATATGCAATTAATAAACAAAAATATTTTTTGAGTACGATTACTCAATCAATAAAGGTGAGAAAATACTTAGCTCCACCTAGAGATTCTATCTCCATTGGACCACACACATCGGAACGCACTAGTTCAAGTAGTTTAGTAGCTTCTGTTTCTTTATTTTTGAAGGGTAATCTTGTCTGTTTAGCTTCTAGGCATGTTATGCATGTTAAATTCTCCTTTTTCTGCAGTATGTTCATTACTTCTGTATTTTCATTCATTTTATTTAAGTCATTCAAATTCAGATGACCCATTATCTGGTGCCATATATATGCATCTTCCTCGACAACGTGGGATATGTGTGCATGTTCATTGTAAATGTTCAATCAGTACATATTTTTGACTAGAAAAGCTGTTGGCACTATAGTGTTATTTGTGTTCAGAATAACACATCCTTTGCTGTTAAATTTGACTTGGCCATAATTTCTTATTATTTGACTGACTGATATTAAATTAGTTGCCAGCTCGGGAACATACAACACGTTCTGTAGCAGTACTGTATTGCATTGTCCTTTTGTATAAAGAACATTTAGAGTTAACTGCCCAGAACATTTCACAGACAAGGATTTATCATTGGCAACCTTGATTGTTCTGGTCAACGGCTCTGACTTTTGTGACAATAAGCGACTATACCTAGTCATGTGTACAGAGGCTCCGGTATCAATGTACCATGAATCATTACTGTTTTCGGAGGCGATAAATGCTGCAGCATAACTTGAGCTTTCCGTCTTGCCTTTATTCTTTGATTTGCACTCTGTACTTATGTGGCCATATTTGTTACAACTGTAACACCGGGGCCCTTTTTGAAAAGTTTTCTTATTGCCTTTCTTTTTGAAACTTTGATTAATTGCAAATGCTGAGTTTTGACTTTCATTAATTTTGACATCTTGCAGAATTTTGGATTTTGATAAAATCTGAACTTATTTTCATTCCGGAACTTTCAATTGCAATTATCATGGGTTGATAAGACTCGGGTAGACCGGAGAGTAGTAAGGTGCCTAACAACTCGTCATCTACTTTAAACCCAATGTTTATCAATTTATGTGCCGTCATCATTATTTTACTGACGTATCTACATTTTGGCAACTGGTGAGCGATGTCGTGCACAATTCCCTTAGTAGTCTAACGCGACATGTCAGCCATGAATCATCGAAAACTTTGGCCAGATTATCCCATACCTCTAACTATGCGGAATGTTTTAAGATAATAGATTGAAAAAAAATTAACGCTTTTTGGCAGTGTCTTTGGTACTGGCTTTAGTTTGATTACATAGAGCAATATAGCCAAGACAGCTATATTTTGCCCTTCAATAGATAGCCATGAGATTGCGCAGACGGGTTCTAATAATATAAGCTATGCTAATATATTCAGGTTCAATTTTCGGTTTAATAGATTTGTATTTATAGTCCTGCTTCAGGATTCTAAGAAATACGTTTAATATATAACATTCCGAATAATTCTGTAATTGTTAGCAACGTCTAGCCGTCAAATTCTAAATTCGATTTTGAAATCATGGAATGATGTATCTTAATACATTTCAACATTATTATCTTATCTGACAAGTTGGTCTTATCCGGGACGGATCTGCCAAATACAGCTGGTATTTGGCAGATCCGTCACATGAAGACCCACTGGAGTCGATCGAAAAGCGGGCCAAGAGGCTCATCGGTGATGACGCACTGCATCAAGTCAAAGCTCCAGAGCCTTGAACACCGTCGCCAAATTGCCAGCTTGTCAGTTTTTTATCAGTTACATTTCGGGGAGTGTGCGATGGAATTGTACGATCTAATTCCACCTAGTCCGTTTCTTCATCGGACTACCAGACGTACGGCGATGCGCCATCGGTACATGGTAGACATCCCACCCATACGCACAAAACGTTTTGACCATACTTTTATTATGCGTACAGCTAAGGAGTGGAATTCCCTGCCGGAGTCTGTGTTTCCCGAAAGCTAGAATCTATGAGTCTTTAAGTCATGAGTGAATAGGTTATTTCTAGGCAAGCGTGTCTCACCGTCGACCACACCATCGCCTACCAACAGGTGAGATAGTGGTCAAGCGCAAGCCTATTAAATATAAAAAAATATTAAAAAAAAGTTAACGAATGAAATTACTACAATTGTGATGGAGTTTGACATTTTGATCTGATCCGTGGCCTGGTAGACCACTAGTAAAATTTAATTTACTAACAAATCATTTTCGAACAGATTGGGTTCATGCCAATTACGTAACAAATCATTTTCGAACAAATTGGGTTCACGGCATTTATCTTTTTCTAAGAAAAGTGATGAGTACCCAAATAAGTGTTAAGTAAATAAGGTATTTTTTTTCGTTTCAGCTGTATTGAACCTTGATATTTCGTCTCTAACAACGCGTAGGACGCCTTTCGCATGTTTTATTGTTTAAACATAATGGGTTCTTCTCTTGTCGGTCATTTGTCTTGTTATGTCAGTCACATACATACTTTCTTACTTAGGTACATACATACATCAAACTTATTATATGATGACTATTTCTTTTAGGCTAAAATGTTTTGTTTGGCCCTGTTTTCTGATTTGTAATAATTTAATTTTACTTAAAAAAAGGGTGAAACAGATGAGTAAGTTCTCAATACAAACCGTAAATATAATTTTTACCTGACTACGGCGAAGCAAAGGGGAGGATTATATTTTTGACCGGTATGTATATTCATCTGTTCCCTCATAACTTCTAAACTATTGAAAAATGTGTTGGAAGCGTCTTGTTAGTCCGCTGGTTATAGGCTATGTGCCGTCACATTAAATTGAATATTGGGACACTCTAGGGAGCACAAAATCAAGAACAAAAACAAAACTTTAGCCCCCACCCCAGCATATGTGTTATCATTGTACAGGGACTTTAAAATGAAGGTAAGGCTTGGTTCATCATATTTTTGTCAAGTGTACCGTTTGCGAGATAAATCCCGTCAAAGTCATGAAAACTAGTGAATAATAAAGGAGATTGTCCCCATATCAGGCCCCTTATGAGGTATCGTGTCTGCGATTTCAATATTATCCAAAAATAGGATTTATATTTTGTGTTTTTTTCCATCCGTGTCATTTACTTTTTATGTACAGACAACAACAGATCAGGTTTCTTCACTTGGACATTTGTATGCACCTTATTGCATTGTAATAAGGGTTCATTTCAAGAACAAAAACATCGTTATTTCTCGTGAACCCCACAAAATAAATAAAAAATGTTTTCTAATTATGAATATAACTTGTTTTTTCTACAATCAACAACCAAATTACTCAAGATACAATCTTTTTTTCAAAGGGGCCCAAATTCCCTTACAAAACAGGCATTCCCCTTTCTTAAATCAACTACGTTATCATTATTCGTTATTTAGATTCCACTCTTGGAACTTATGCATTATCTAGATACATGTACATACTTTTTAGAGCGTGATTTTCCAGTAGTCGGGTTTTAGTTTTTGTTTTTTTTTTTTTTTATATTTTAGCTAGTTTCAAAAGTCTACATTTTAATTAACATTCTCTACTCTAGATTATTTGAATACTCTATCAATCATCATTGGTTTATAGTCTATACAGGCATTTGATTATTAGTTTTAATTATACTAGACCGAAAATACGCTTCTGAAACGAATTCCAGGGACTCCTTCATCGATACGTTAGTTTGATTCTTTAGCTAATTAACGTGTATCATATTTTTCATCAAGGAATACTATGCGGAGTTCATCCAATGAATAAAATATTTCACAGTTAAAAACGAAAGCTTAATAGTTAAATATGAAAGGACAGTTACTCGGTTCAGACTCGAAAATTTGACGCGGTAGAACAGGATTGTGAACTTTTGTTTTGAATAAATAGATTATTCCTAACTACTAATAAATCTTTACCTAAAATATTTTTTTCAATTTTTTATTTTTATGCATGTTTTTTGTTACCTGTTGCTGAACATAACAATTAATCGTTTTTTTATTTAACAATTCTAGACATTTTCACTCGGTTAGTTCAATAGACAAGGAGCTTCTTTTAAAAATTTTGAAGAATCTCGGTATTTTCTCTTCCCGGCTCTTTGCAATAATGACTGAAAATACTCTCTCAGTGAATGCGGAAGTCACAAGCATTCAATTTAATTCAAAGTCAGAGTAAACATAAATAGAGTATTTTTAGCGTATTCGATTGCTTTTGTAGATTAAAAAAACCGGCCAAGTGCGTGTCGGTATTCGCACATTTAGGGTTCCGTACCTAAGAAAAAAATCTGATTTATCAATATATTGGTATTTGTTAGTAAGATATATCACCGCAATAATAAACATTATCACTAAAGTTCATAGAGCAATGGGAAGCACAAAATTGTGTGACAGACGACGGACAAACGGACACGTAAGTGACAGCAATAGGGCTCCCTTTGGACCATCGGGTACGGAACCCTAATCAAGTACCTACCAATACGCGAAGTAGAGTATATTAGAAAGGCATTGCAGAATATACCTAGTTTAAAAACGTGTCCATCTACACCAATCGGTTTATAAATACGCATTGTTAGGTATTCGATCAAAAATGTTGCTATTTTAATCTTCTCATGCAACTATACATACCTATGACGAATAATTACATTTTAACTAGAATATAATTATGTTCAAGCTATACGAGTAGATGAACATAATATAGTTAATATACAATGCAGAATTCTCAGAATTTATTGTTTTTGCATCACTCTTTCTTGTAATTTTGTTGTTGTTGTAAGATTCACTCTTTGTTGTAAAATTGCTATAGTTAAACTTTACTTTGTAATATGTTAATTGACCTTTAAGTTTTTAATGAATTATTTTACCTGCTGTTATGGAGAGGCAAACCTCGTATTAAGGTTACACTAGTCAAAAATTCTTCCATACAAACGTAGTTTGGGGATTATTCCACTGTTTGACGATGTACGTTCAAAATAAAATGTGATATCAATTTGTCTCATCATTATCTAGGCCTGTATGGAAGCAAAAAAGTAAAAATAGAAAATATTTGAAAGTTATAAGCGTCGAAAGTTCCAC
This sequence comes from Orthosia incerta, assembly GCA_948252205.1. Lineage (NCBI taxonomy): Eukaryota > Metazoa > Arthropoda > Insecta > Lepidoptera > Noctuidae > Orthosia > Orthosia incerta. The sequence goes on along the minus strand of OX411753.1, from coordinate 19,841,328 downwards.
ATTTCGACACTAATTTTAACGCATTTTTGGGCGCAAATAAATACCATAAGAAGACGGAAAATTGCAAAACGGCCTCCATACAGGCATAGATTAGTAGTTCAACCATGCAAATAACTTTATTTTGAACATATAAATTTAGTAGTTTTTTCATGATATCTAGACAGCCAAAGGTCTGTTTATAAAATTTCGCGCGCCCGATTTCGTCCTAAATCATTATCCATTTCGCTACAAATTTGCAAAAGTGTGTATTCGTACGCGAATTAGCTTCCTATTGCTCATCAAAGCATCTATATCTTCCACACGTGTTGCCGGTTGATATAAAATGCATTTTAACCCCGCGCACAAAATAGTTCGTGCCGTTGACTAGTGTACCCTTAAGACGCCGATTCCCTTGAGTAGCTGATTTTAAAATGAGAATCATCTAAATGACTAGTCCTAATTCTTTAAAAAAAAGTATATGTTATATTAGACTATTTTCTTAATAATTAGATCTAAGCAAATTTTGAGTTTTATTTGTATAACATAGTGTAATTTATTTGTAAAGTTATGTCTAAAACGGACAAAAACACGACAATCACACCAAAACCGCTGGGCGTATTATTAGTATTATTTAATGAAATCAACACCATCTCAAAGATAATTTAATTATTTACATTTTTATCTGAGGCTTTTTTTTTAGTCATTGAATAATAAGGAAAGTACAAAAACTACAAAATTTTGGGTCGCGCGGGTGTGAAACGAGTGCGCGTTTTGTTCCCTCAAGGTCGTTGGCGTTAGTCGTCGTCTTAAGAACGTTTGCATACTATTATCAGCCTTCATCATTCATTATTCACACAGACAGTCGCTGAAATGAGACTGCGAACGATTTTGAATTTTCCAAATACTCTATGATTTTGACTACGGCGAATAACATTGATATCTAATGTTTATTTTCTGTATGTTGTCTGAATGTGTTATTTTCGCTGAGATCTTCGCTCATCGTTAGCACACGTCAGGAATTCAGAACTCAATCCATAAAGTTTAAAGTCAAGTTAGACGGGTTTGAAAAGCTCAATTCAATCTTAAGACAGCAGTAGATTCGTATTTCGGGCAATTTGCTTTTAGGATTCGTATTCAATGATCTGTGTATTAGTAAGGAAGAAAGAACAAATAATGAATTTATTCTGCGCGGCACATACGATTGCAAAAATCCAAAGTAACAAAAATACAATACAAACATATTATAACATAATTGATACACACATACCTACTATCCATACTCGTAATATTATAAATGAAAAAAGCAAGAATATAATAGAAATGAATAGAATATACTGTATTGTACACCAAAAAAATAAATTACACATATCTATATCGAAGGAACTCTGTTTATGACAAAGACAAATATATTTTATTTCAAGTAGGCCACCAAGCGACACTTTTCAAAATCAAAATCAAAATCAAATATTTTTATTTTACATAGGCCTACATGAGCACTTATAAAACGTCGACAAAAGGTGCACGGTTCGGGTTAGTCGTTTCCTATGGAGAAGAACCGGCAAGAAACTCCATGGTTACTCTTTTAAATTTTTTTGTTTACAATATTTCCATGTTACAGCATTAGTACTTGGATATGGGGGGACAACGTAGACCCGACAATAAGTCGTACGAAATTGAAACAAAAAAACAAACAAAAAAAATAATGCACGAAATAAAAAGTTAACAAATTTTAACAATCATCTAGAAATCTAGAAAGCCTACAATGTTCACACATTCACAATAGGTAAAAGAATCTATACAAAGGTAAAAAAAAACACAACACTAAATTTAACATGTGGCACAAATACTGTAATCAGTGCTGTAACTATTCTTAGCAAAGGGCTATAATGATGATTGAAAAATATTGTAAAAAGTCTAATTAAAAGAGAAAAAAAATGAGATTGAGAATAGTTAGAGATATCCATATATTTGTGCCGTTTATGAGTTACCAGGGAAGCCGCATGCGCAGAGGGTGTCAAAGCCAAATTTTTTATCTTCAACGTAGTCCTTGATTTTATAATATGCTTTTTTAATAAGGACACGTTTGATGTAGTTTTTGAACTTTCCATCGGTCAGTTCTATAACTGACTTAGGCAACTTGTTATAAAAGCGTATACTGTTTATAAGAAAAGACTTGCTAGTTTTCGTTAATCTGAATTTGGGTATTACAATTTCGTGCTTACTGCGTGTATTTAAATTATGGAAGTCACTTCTAGTTTTGAAAAGCCCTCGATTTTTTCGGACATGTATACAAAATACATTCCAAAATATAAAGTGAAGGTAGAGTCAGTATATCGATCTCTTTAAATTTTTCTCTGAGGGACTCGCGAGGACCCATTTTATAGATCGCGCGGATTGCCCTCTTTTGTAAGATAAAAATTGAGTCAACGTCTGCTGCTGACCCCCACAGCAGAATGCCATAAGACATAATACTGTGGAAATAAGCATAGTATACTAGTCTAGCTGTGGCTACATCGGTTAACTGCTTTATCTTCCTTACTGCATAGGCAGCCGAACTTAACCTGCCCGAAAGAGTTCTAATGTGCGCGCCCCACTGCAATTTTGAATCGATAGTAATCCCCAAGAATACAGTTTCCATTATTATTTCAAGATTTTTGCCGTCAATATTTAGATTTAGGTCACGTTGAGGTACATTTGGTAAAGAGAACTTTAGACATTTTGTTTTTTTCGCATTCAGTAAAAGATTGTTAGCTGCGAACCATTCCGAGAGAACAATTAGACTTTCATTGACATGTAAGACATCCGTATCTTTCCTATATATTTTAAAAATTAGCGGAGTATCATCAGCAAATAGAATTATATCCGATAATTTGGCCATCATAAAAGGGAGATCATTAATGTAAACAAGAAAAAGGAAAGGGCCGAGAATTGAACCTTGGGGCACGCCCATTTTGACTAGAGACCCGGAGGACGTCGCCCCATTAACATTTACTTTTTGCTGTCTGTTTGATAAATAGGAAAGCACAAGATCAGCAGCTTGTCCTCGAATTCCGTAGTGTTGCAATTTACAGATCAGTGTGTTGTGGTCGACGCAGTCGAACGCTTTTGACAGATCACAGAAAATGCCAATGGCATCCTGGGATTTCTCCCATGATTCCAAGATGTGGCTGATGAGTTTTACTCCCGCGTCCGTTGTCGACCTACCTTTCGTGAAACCAAACTGCTGACTATGCAGGATCCCATTTGAATTGAAATGAGACAACATCGATTTGAACGTTAGGTACATTTTACAATCACGATTTACAAGTTATAAAAGTTGATTCTACCGTGCATTCGGAAAGTAGCTTGTTATGGAGAAGAATGCACAAGAAACTCTATACTTACCCTTTAAAAAAAACAGTTTTTTTTACAATATTTAGTTACATAAGTACATACATTAATAAATTCATATATGTGAGGACAATGCACCCAGAATAGCACTACACACTATACTACGTACAGTACACTATATTTCTTTGATTGTTCCCTTATCACGACTGAACCGATTTAGATGAAATTTGGTATGGAGATAGTTTGATACTCTGGAAAGTTGAGGACATAGGAGAGTTTTTATCCCGGTAGTATATTCCATTGGGATGATGAAACACTTGTTACATGGGCGATGCTGGGGGCATACTCAAGTTTCAGATAAAAGGACATGACATGACAATGCGACAACAGTGCAATATCCATATTTTTAACCACCGACGGAAAAAGAGGAGTGTTATAAGTTTGACGTGTGTATCTGTGTATTTGTATGTCTGTCTGTGGCATCACAGCGTCCAAACGGGTGAACCGATTTTGATTTATTATTTTTTTGTTTGAAAGGTGATTTTGTCGAGAGTGTTCTTAGCTATGTTTGAATAAAATCGGTTCAGCCGTTCAAAAGTTATGGGCGTTTTACTGTTTGAATCGGGGTGTTTTCGCAAGATATTGTGTCAATAATTACGTGTTCAATAGATTGCCGATCGAAGCGTATCTACTATGTACTAGATAAATCATGTAGCATTTAATAAAAAATTGTCGGGGGTTTTTTAAATACTGAAATTTAACTTGTGTAGAAATTGTTCGAACTTAATATCCGTAGAATGTGAAAAGACAGACGAACGATATTTGTGTCTTTTGCTCTTGCAAAAGATACGTAATAAGCCTGCCAGTTAGTCCCGCCATACTCTAGTCCCGCTATGCTCAACTCGAAAAATACCCACTAAAGTAGTTTACTGATAATTTATTTTGAATCCGTCAGGTAGATCATTAAAAAATATTGAACACGTATTTTATCTTTTCACGCGGCGATCTCGCGCTATAACATCGCATCCATTGCAAAACATAATTGCACGAAAATATATTAAAATAAAACCAAGAAGGTACAAATATTATAAACTAGCTGTGCCCGCGGATTCGCTCCCGTCATCTGTCTGCCAACCCTACTATACTTACCTTCCTGCCTACCCTACTTACCTACCTACCATTTTTATTTCTATATCTTTTTCGCGGAGAATCTTAACACCCGCCATTCAGAAAGTGACTTCAAATGCACAACCCCATCTATCGAATATCAAGTTCAACTGTCCGAGTATCTGAATTGCGTATGTTGTGATAATTATACTTCTTGAACACTTTAAATACATCTAACTTTTGATGGACTGAACCGATTGCGATGAAACAAAAACTAAGTAATTCTTGAAGTTACGCACAATTTTTATGCTCAAAAGTTATAAACATTGGTTTCGTACATTTCACGTGATGCGTGCACAAATAAGCAGACAAATAGACAAAAATTCCGGAAATGGGTTCTGTTGGTTATCCTTTAACACCCTGGCTATTTTTTTTGGAAATATTACCGATGTACAAAAATTACTTTTCTACAGATTTATTATATGTATATTGATGACAGAAAAACTAAAACCATGCAGGCTAATGGCTCGTTAGTAAACCAAAATATATAAACTATGCTTATTGAGAATTCTTTGTTTTGAGTGCACAACACAATACAGCTTCAGCAAAATGAATAAACTACCCACAGTATTGTGATTCTAACTTAATGCAGATGTATGTACCTATACTCCCACGCAAGCTCCTCTACAAAAAGAATCACTCACGACGTTCGTTTGAGTAATTAAATAAATACGTATCTAATTATGTAAGAATTATGTATAAGTTTAAACTGCCTTATTATTTATAGAGTATTACCTAAAGTGTATTATTTATACTTCGTCTCGAAGTAGTGTAGAAATTATGCCAACAACACCCACAAGCAGTTCTAACAGCTTACCAGACAACCTTTGGGTTATAACGATAACATTGTGGAAGGTCTACAAAATAAATCAACCGTTACGTTGTCAAAGTTAAACTACTTACTTACTTTAATCTTAGAAATAATGAATTAAAAGCCCAGGATTAGAAGTGATGATAATAAATCTAAGAAGTTCGCCACTAATGCCACAATCAATGTTGATACAGTAGTCAATCCCGCTACCTATCTTCCAGACTATTTTTCTGTCAGAGAAAGAAACCAGGAAGCCTCAACTACGTAACTAAGTTCCAACTAAGTGAGGTTTTTACGGCACATCGGGAAATCGCGACCCTCCCCCTTCCTTTGACACTAGCGCAGATTCAGATGACCTCACCCTGAGGTCAGCTAATGGAAGCCCGAGAGAGTTGACACTGATATGACACACGCCAACTATAAAGGAATGGAAGATATTTTCCGGCATGCTACACTTTATCCTGGTATAATTTGGTTATCGATACGACTCGTTACATTCAGCCAGTAAATTAATAAAATTACAGCGGAACTAGAGCTTATTAAGATTTTTGAAGCAATAGGTGTGTAAATGGTGCGGCGTTACCAAAATAACTTTATGATTTGAACTAACTTCTAGAAGCAACAGAATAAAAGTAAAAAATAATCCGCCAGGAACGTACCTACCTGAGATAAAAAGTATTATAATTATGTTCAAATCCAAGTCATGGTCTGCCCGTGTTCCAATGAATACTGGAATAAATAAACAAATGAATTTAAATAAATAAATTAACAATGAAAGGGATACTGTTGCCTCGAAATTGTTAGTTCACTTCTCGTTCATTTTATTTAAAAGAAGGCCATTCAATCGGGGTGCGACCTTGCCCCAAATAAACCGACTGTAGACAGTTTAATAGACAAGACAGTTAAACGGTAAATTATTGGGGCAGAATATATTAGTAAATTCATAAATAACGAAGAACCGGAAAACAAGCGGTGTGTCATTGAAATTGATCGATACAAGTTTTAGTTTTCACACTATTCACATGCCCGCTTTTTTTTCGGTTATCCATATCGTATCGATTACCCATACACCATTTTGATTCGGCTGTGGAGGTAAAGTACGCAGTAACTCCATGTAAAATACTGAAGATTGGCGTTCAACTGCATTCGATTTGACTGGAAGGAGAAACCAAACATAGTTCAGAAAAAGATAGCTAGATTTGCCATAATAGTATTATCTAGCTGGACAGTAAACATTTATGTGATAAAAAAGTAATGTATACTATAAACACAGTATATATATACTCAAGACACACGCGTGTAGGGTAAGACCTTGAAAATATCAATGAGAGAAATAATGCTTATTTTCCTAATAATCATAACAATTTTTGTATCTGTTATCCTTGTAATGTTGTTTATTTTTTCTTGTCTCATACATTCACGATTTATTTGCATTGACGTTGGTATCATCAAAAGGTGGGTTGGGGCTTGGGGTACACCCCACTTCAATACCAATATAAACATGAATAACTCTCACATAACCTCTTTCAGTAACAGTCATTGGTTGAAAATATATTCGAATACAAAAGATTGAACGCCGTAACTGTAGTTCGACTATAAGTTCTTAAAACTAGAATGAAAAATACCTAAAATCGTAATTTGGTTAAAGAAAATGTTTTTTGTCTCTGGTAGAAATCCGATTTAATGAACGCCGTAACTGTAGTTCGACTATAAGTTCTTAAAAATAGAATGAAAAATACCTAAAATCGTAATTTGGTTAAAGAAAATGTTTTTGTCTCTGGTAGAAATCCGATTTAATGAACGCCGTAACTGTAGTTCGACTATAAGTTTTTAAAAATAGAATGAAAAATACCTAAAATCGTAATTTGGTTAAAGAAAATGTTTTTGTCTCTGGTAGAAATCCGATTTAATGAACGCCGTAACTGTAGTTCGACTATAAGTTCTAAAAACTTGACTGAAAATACCTAAAATCGAAAATTGGTTAAAAAGAAATGATTTTTGCCACTGGTATGCCAAGGGCGACCCTTCCACCTCTCTCTGTTCAGAGGTTTCAAGTACCAATCTTTGTCTAAGGAGTCCAGAGCCTGTTGACAAAGGGGTTTGTACATTCTATCAGGGGTTTCTGTCAAACACAAAGTTTGTCAGATGTACGTTACGAATTCATGAAGGCGAGTTTTAGTCACGTGACCACGTCGACAGCGTCACATGACTAAAACTCGCCTGCGCTCAGAATTACACCATTGTCTAGACTCTTCTATAATAACAGTGACAGCACTGTTATAATAATGTTGTTGTGTAAATTTAGTGAGAACTAATTGCTTGTCATACTGCCACACCCCTGTAGTAGTAAATCACTCAAGCGCCTTCATCTCCAGTGATATTTGATTTCCAGTATGGTAATAATGCATCTTACCGCTGAATGGTAGGTGTTTAATTAATTGACCGCAGGCACGACATCAGTCCATCATCACTAATTAAGTACCTAGAATTGTGGACAACAGCCTGATATACAATACAATAATCTATTGTGCCCACAATACAAATATGGCACGTATTTTGTACTCGCATACTTTTAATTTTTTGTTCTTTTAATTATTGCACCGCAAACCACATAAAAATATGTACTTTTAAAATTAATAGTGTGTTATAATGAGCAATCTCTATCACTACAGTTACTTAAATGGAAAGAATGAGGGCTGGTACCTAAATCTTTCCAATTGTAGTGACGAGTACCGAAATAATGGACACTAGTATCAACTTTTTAAACGAGATTTCTTAGGGAGAAACTGAATAAAAACATACAGAATAACGTCCTTCTTACTCTAACTAATAAAGCCTAATAGTTGAGATGTTGTTAATCAATCACGGCTCAACGGCTTAATGGATTTGAAGAAATATAGTAAGGAACCATCCATATGGCGCGAAGCAATATAAATTGCGTTGGTAGACGATATCACGCACGTATTTTCAGCCGACTCCAGGGGGTTCTTAATTCGACCGATTACTCCGCCAATAATTATGAACCGATTTTGATGATTATTTTTTTTATTTGAAAGCTTCTCATGTGGTCCCGTTTAAATTTGATCAAGATCTGACGAGTAGTTTTAAACAAGTTCACAGTCCCATGACGCACATATTGTTATAATGGCATTTGTGATTGTTTTTGTTACGTGGACAGTGAACCTGTTAAGTTATCCTTAATAATGCGTATTTTTATGGTAATAATATACCAAAACTAAAAAGAGAAAAATTAAAAACTTTTTAACGAAAGAATAAAACCCACTTCCAAAATAAAACACTACAAAGCGAAAAATAACTTTATTTTCGTAAGTTGGTGTCAAAAACAAAAAAAAATAGGTACCAAAGACACCGACTACCGAAAAGAAAGTTATTTTTCGCTTTTTAATGTTTTGTTTCGGAAGCCGGTTTAATATTATTGTAAAAAAGTATTTTTCTAAGTAAAAATAAATTTCGCTAAGAAAAAATCGCTTATTGGCGTGATATAAATCGAATCGCGTCGAGCCATCAGGCAGGAAGGTCTTTAATACTGTTTATCACGACAGTTAGAAATAAAGGAAAGAAAGAAAAACGTGTTTAGGTGCCACAAAAACGACATACAAATCTATAGAGTTCCGTTCCTATGCATAATTTTCGACTATGACGCGGGCAAAGCCGCTGGCGACTGCCAGTAAACATTTCGCTAATGTCCTCGTAACCTTAGTTACTGTCACTTGACCCATTCGGTGAAACGTGAAGCTACATGTGTAGGACTAACCCACCCGTTACGAGCTCTTTGTCTTTCTCAGATTGACGTGAAAGTCTATATATCTTCAGCTTCGCCGAAATTCGCGTAACCTTGATTATAGAATAGAATAGAATAGAATAGACTTTTATTTGCTTTGAATGCAGGTAAATACAAATAGGATCGTAAATAACATAATAAAGAACCGTGTACATTCTGCCTTGTTGGCATGCAAATACAATACTTATTATATAAGTTATAAAAATAGGTTATTAAAGTGTATCATTTAGGAAATCCTGAACAGAATAATAACATTTATCTACAAGTAGTTCTGTAAAACATTTTTTAAATTTCATCAATGGCAAGGTTTTCATATGATCAGGAATTTTATTAAAGACAACAGGAGCCATACAGATCACACTTTTTTTTAATAAACTAGTTTTAAATGTGCCTGTGTGAAGTAAATTCTGATATTGTGATCTTAATGATGTACTCCGCTTTCTGGTTTCTGTTAGTGTGGCAAATAGATTACGGTTTGTTTTAACAAATATTGCTAATTCGAGGATATAGAGGCATGGGAAAGTTAATAGTTTCTGAGACTTAAATATAGGCACACAACTGTCAGTAACTTTGAGGCCAAATATAGCTCTCAAACAGCGCTTTTGAGCTTTAAAAATGCTTTCTCGTTCACTACAATAACCCCAAAATATTACACCAAACCTTAAAATAGAAGTTACAAGACCATGGTAGGCCACTAGTATTGTTGTCAGATTTACTTTTTTGGATAGGTTGTATAACATAAACGCGGTTGTGCTCAGACGTTTACAGATATCTTCTGCTTGCGGCTTCCATGTTAACTGGCTATCAATTAAGATTCCTAAAAATTTTGTGCTATTCACTTTATCGATAGTTTGGCCGTTGTAGTTGATAACCATATCACCTGTAGATATACGTTGGTGAAAATGCATAGTTTTAGTTTTTTGTAGATTTATAACTAGGTTATTATTGTCAAGCCATTTTATTAAACTGCTGATTGAGTTATTGATGTCATTTATGTAAGAGTCTTTATTGATACATGAAACAATAGAAGTACTGTCGTCTGCAAATAAAACCATTGGATTAGATATATGACGTGGCAGGTCATTAATATATAGTAGGAATAGTAGAGGTCCGAGGACACTTCCCTGCGGGACTCCATATTTTATTTCTTTAAATGACGATAAAGTTTTTAGTTCTTTCCTAGATTTTAAACATAGGCTTGATATCTCTATACATTGTCTACGGCCTTTGAGGTAGGTTTTTATTAAATTAAGAGCATTTCCACGAATACCGTACTCATCAAGTTTGGTTAAGAGAATATCGTGGTCCACGCAGTCAAAAGCTTTCGACATATCGGCATATATTGCACATACCGGTATTTTGGAATCTACTTTAGGCATTATTTCATGAAGAAAATCAAAGATGGCCATGTTTATATTTTTGTTTTTCCTGAAGCCCTTTTGTTCGTCACATAGTATGTGGTATTTAGTTAGGAAGTTGTTAAGAGATTCATAGATAATTTACTCTATGATCTTAGAGAATATAGAAATAAGAGCAATTGGCCTATAATTTACCATTTCTTCTTTATCGTTTTTTTTATATACTGGTATGACTAATACGCTTATGAGACTTTCTGGAAATACGCCAGACTGTATGCTCAAATTAATAATATGAGCAAGGGGTTCAGCTATACAATGTGCAACAAATTTAATAACTGTTGTTGAAATGCCATCGAGGCCAGTGCTCTTTTTATTTTTCAGGTTTCTAATTATACGCATTACATCTTGAGGTATAATTGGGGCCATAAATATTGTATGTGGGTTTATATTTATGTTAATGGTATCGCATAACGTACGTTTAGGTATGCCAGAGGATTGTTCAATGAAAAAATTATTAAAAGATTCGGCTATTAAATTAGGTTTTGATATTATTTCATCTCCTTTTTTTATTTGAGAAATGGGTTCTCTAAAACTCTTGTTATTATTTATAATTTGCCAGGCCGTTTTGGATTTGTTTTTTGAGTTATTTATTAAGTAGTTATTCTGCGCTTTTTGAGTAAGTTTAATAATTTTCTTAAACCTCCTTGAGTAAGTCTTAAATTTATTTTTGTTTTCAGACGTTGGCTTTAGTCTCTGTTGCCATAACAGTTGCCGTTGTTTCTTGCTACATATTCGTATCCCTCGAGAGACCCATTTTATTTTTTTCTCAGATTTTACACTAACTAATTTGAACGGGAAACAGAGATCGTGTAACAGTAGGAAAATATCGAGAAAGTTATCACAGGCTTTGTTAGCATCCTCTATATTATATACATTAGAAAATGATAGACTTTCGAGGTGCGATCGAAATTTAATAAGGTTTTCTCGAGTTATATCTCGTTTTAATGTTTTCCATGTTTTTATTTGATTCGTTTTATTAATTTTTATCTTAATTATTTGAGCAGAGTGGTCAGATAATCCAAAGTCAGTGACTTCATGTTGGCACTTCTGCTTAAGATTATGTGCAAAATTGTCTAAACAAGTATTACTGATAAATCTAGTTGGCTGATTAATTTCTAGTTTAAGGTTGAAGCTCCTGAGAAAGCATTCAAATTCAGAGGTGATTCTATTCCTGTTCAAAACATCTATATTAAAGTCTCCACATAATATAAAAAAGTCTCCACATAATATAAATATCTCCATATAGTACGTTATTGTGGTTACCTTACCTAACTAGCGGTGGATTACGGCCGTAATCAGGGAGAAAAGTAGGTGAAAGTATAGGTATATGTGGAATAGGTAAGATCTCGCAATCTTCGTTGAAAAGGGAGGACACTCCGACCAGTGTGCTTATTCTGAGTTTTTTATCGCACTCGATCGTGACAACGTATACAATCTCTTATGTCAATTTCGACACAAAAAAAAGACGTTTCTCCTTAATTTGTATTGAAACTGGACAAGCGCCTTCTGGGGTCGGTAAGGAGAAACCTCCTTTTTAGGGTTCCGTACCCAAAGGGTAAAAACGTGACCCTATTACTAAAACTCCGCGATCCGTCTGTCTGTCTGTCTGTCTGTCCGTCTGTCACTAGGCTGTATCTCATGAACGGTGATAGCTAGACAGTTGAAATTTTCACAGATGATGTATTTCTGTTGCCGCTATAACAACAAATACTAAAAACAGAATAAAATAAATATTTAAGTGGGGCTCCCATACAACAAACGTGATTTTTTTGCCGTTTTGTGCGATAATGGTACGGAACCCTTCGTGCGCGAGTCCGACTCGCTCTTGGCCGGTTATTTGTATATATTTTGACATATGAGATCGTTTACGTTATCACGAGTGAGTACGTTAAAAAACTCGGAATAAGCACACTGAACCTGCATACGTTGCCACAGGTCTACCGATATATCAGATTGCGTTGCGGAAGCGCAACAAACTCACATTCGCATTTATGTGTATAAATAAGTTAGGATTAATTAATCATCGAGACGCACGTGACCGATCAATGTGGCGACGCTTGGGGGAGGCCTATGTCCAGCAGTGGACGACTTTCGGCTGATATGATGATGGTGATGATGAATTAATCATCAGTACGAAAATCCCGGCGACAACAACCTGTCGTCGGCCTTTAGCTCAGCGCGAAAATAAATGTGGATCGATTCATAGACTAAAAACGTATCAATCACTAAAGCTAAATCCTATTTAATCAAACCTAAGCTGATAAAATACGATCGCTAATAGTGATTAACTTGCGAGCGCATTATTGCGTTTACACTGAGAAAAATAATTGGGGCTTGCGAACTTTTTTCTTACTAGCAACAAAACTAGTTTTGAATTATTTTATAAAATTATATTTAAATAACTAAAGTTAATAACTAAATTTAAGCAAACTTTATAAATACATTTTTAAATATACAAAAAAAAGTGTCCAAAACATTTCGTTTTGCAAATTGCGCAATAGTTTACGATGCGGATTTGAATACCTGTTACCACAGTTAACCAACCTGATCAGTATTTACTGGAAACAACATTACCGACTGTATTGTTTTCAGTAAATACCCATCACAAATGACAAACACAAATACGTATTTCAAACTCAAACATTAATAGCATTCCTGTGGAATCCATTATTTTAGGTACACAATACAATATAGGAATGAGAAACTAGATGGCTCTAACTTTCATAGCTAACTAAGCCGCCAAATAAAGTCGAGATTCGAGCCAATATAACTTTTATTTAGTCCAGACATTTCGATTTGTCTGGGATCAAGTGAGAGCTGGCTTTTCTTAATTAGCGGGTGTAATGGATAATCTACCGTCTGTCTGCCAACTGCTCATATACTTACCATTCCAATGAGTCCAAACTCAGTGGGTCTAACGATGAGTAAGCCGGAATTCTTGTGAACCTTAGTGAGTTCATGCTCCATCATCAGATTACGTTCACCATCTCTATTTCACTCACTTTAAATCGCCAATTAAATGAGCCCAAATACAATAGCTCAGCTGTAAGTTAAGAAGGAGTTGGTTAGGCTGCAGACTTACCTGGCTGCAGTATCAATTCAAGGTAACCACATACAGTTTCAACAATTTATACAGCAAACCCATATCGATCGGACGCGTAAAAGGAAAGTAAATGTTCATTGCATACTCTGTACTGTACACAAATCAAAAAAGAGGTGATAACCTCCTCCGATTATATTAATCTTTAAAAAAATGCCCTATTGATCCACCATCATTTACCATTTGATTGACCATCTGATTGGGAAAAACGACGGGTACGTCAAATTTATGACACTCCTTTCCATTTGTTAGGCTCAAGGCATTAAAAAATCAATCATCATCATTATATCAACCGAAAGACGTCCACTGCTGGACATAGGCCTCCCCCAAGCGTCGCCACATTGACCAGTCCCGTGCGTCTCGCAACCAGTGGATCCCCGCAACATTCACCAGGTCATCGGTCCACCTGGCGGGAGGCCTTTCAACGCAACGCCTTCCGGTTCGCGGTCGCCTCTCCAGAACCATTCTGCCCCATCGGTCATCCGTTCTGCGAGCAATGTGCCCTGCCCATTGCCACTTAAGTTTGGCAATTCTTCGGGCTATGTCGGTAACCCTGGTTCTCTTGCGGATCTCTACATTTCTGATTCGATTGCACAAGGAAACGCCGAGCATAGCCCTCTCCATTACAACATCAGAATAACAATAATTAACTCAGAAATACCCTCACGCAAATCAAATCAAAATTAGCGGTAAACGCAATTAAAACGACAGTATCTCTTGTGATCCTGTCATGCGATCGACACTCAAAGCTTTACAATGATCTAATTATTTGTTTGGCATGAATTTTGTGTGTTGTCGTGAAAGCTGGGCTTTTATCTTTGAAATTACACTGTGGTAAGTTGGACGAGAGGATACCGCGCAAATGCCCGAACGCTTCCCAGCCGAGTCGGATTCGACGGTTGACCTCTTTCTCGAAGTAACCAACTTAACCCAACCCAACTGGATCGTTTGTCCCAGGTAGACATAGTCGCCCACAACTTCGAGTGTAGAGTCTCCGACCTTGATAGAAGTGGGTGTAACATGGGCATTCAACAGTGCAACAGAATTCAATGCCACGCACAAATTAAGCCTCGTTTCTGAAGACGCGGGGCGACGTTCGACACGCGGCGCGTGCAGCGTGGCGTGAGTGGCGTCTCGCGGCGCGTCGCCGTGTTGGGTGTTTTTATTCTGTTTACGGAGAGGTAGTTCGTGCAGAACACGAGCAGTAGGAGTAGCGGTGCCCGTCACTGCGCCCGCGGCGGGCCCTCCAGCGTGTAACGTTGCACGCGGCTTGCATTGAATTTTCTTCTAACAAAACATTGTACTCCATTGCTGACTGTGGCTAACGTCTGCGTTGTGCGTTTCCAAGCAAAACAAGCAGAAGGCTCCACCTCAACCGCCACTTTGGGCGATGTAGCTGGTATCGCCGTATGTTTGTAAGAGCGCGTGCGACGCCGCGTGCCCCGCCGCGATAAAAGTCGCGTGCGACGTGGTGGTGCCATCGGCGGGCGACACCTGCATCTCGAGCAAACGCGTATAAATCTTATCCGTAAACACATTCATACAACGCTATAAATGTTTGAATTTATTGCGAGCCGCACCGCCCGACGCCTCGCGCCCCGCGCCTCCAGAAACCAGCACATATTCAGCAATTACTCACAATTTCACAGTTTGCTTGTTATCCCCTAGAGGGTAGTTAGAGGTATACAATTATGTAAGATACTAACATTTCACTGGCAGTTTATGACGTGGTGGTTTATGTTATTAATCTGTATTCATATTTCAATCAATCTGCCTAGCCTTTTCCCAACTGTATTGGGGTCGGCTTCCAGTCTTACCGGATTCAGCTGAGTACCAGTGTTTTACATGGAGCGACTGCCTATCTGACCTCCACAACCCAGTAACTGGGTAACACGGTACCCCTTGGCAAGATTGGTGTCAGATCTCAAGCTTCTGACTACCCGTAACGACTGTCAAAGATCTTCAAATGACAGCCGGGACCAACGGCTTAACGTGCTTTCCGCGGCACGGAGGAAACTCGGTATGTTGAAATGGTCACCCATCCACGGACCGACCTCGTCAAGCGTTACTTAACTGCTGATCGACCAGTGCGGCTGTTATTATTTAGCCACGAGCTCCTCAAATCTGTATTCATATTTAGTATTATAAATGCGAAAGTTTAACTCTGTGTGTTTGTCTATCTGTTACCTTTCTGATTTTTATTATTTGAGATGGGTTCGCTCTTGACTCTAGTCTAGGTCAGAGGTGACAGAGACAGGATTTAGAAGAAACTTGACACACGTTTAAATGCCGGGCGCATATTTCGTGGGGATGTTTCTGAGACTTTCACGCGAAAGTTAGTACTGTATAATGTACGTAAGAAAACATAATACCTACGTGATTTACATAGCATAATAACTTACTTACTAAATACAAGATATTTTAGTTAGGTGCTTGATAACAGTTTTCAGATCAAGTTTAGCCTAAGGGTTTTGAGAATTTTGGTCTAAGTGCTCGTTCACACAGGGGTCCATTTTACAGGTCCACTTTATTGTATACGTTTTTTTATTCGGTGCTGACGTATGTATATGTATGAGCGACTTCAAACACATGACAGTATTCCAGATCCAGTAAAAAATACCGATCCTACAAAATATACGGCTGTCCGTTTTACATGTCAACTTTATCGTATACTTTTTTATTCGGCAATGGCGTCTGTAGTTGTATAAGCGAGTTCATACACATAACAGTCTTAAAATACTGGTCCGTTTTATCGGGTCGAAGCCACGTAGAGCGTACCTACAGTAACGTCGGATCCGTCAAAACGGTACTGTACATGTGGTGTGAACATTACCTCCAGTATCGACGGATCCGTTAAAACGGTACTGTATATGCGATGTGAACACCACGTCCAGTAGCGACGGATCCGTTAAAACGATCCTAGAAATACAGATGTTCTGGCTGAACGAGCCCTTAAAATTTAGGTTTATAGTTAGATGGCTTTGATAACATTATCCAACCACCTGTTGGTAGAATGTATAATATTATAAGCAGAACTTATTGTTGGTAGTGGTGGTACCTACCGATTAATATAAAAGCGTGCGCTCGAGCGAGTATCGGCCCCTTTGCTCCTGAGTCGTCGCACGGTACGGTTGTCAGTACCTTCGCTACTTTGCAGTAAGTTCGTTCCATATTGTGCTATTTGGGTTTTTGTGTTATTGGTTCTCGTTTTGAATATTAACGGTCGTTTGTGATTGCTCGAATTTTAATAATTAGTTGAACAATTGTTAAAATTAAGTCTATTCTGAAATAAATTCGTTTTAGTTTGTTCGAATTGTTTTTTTAATTTGTTTTTCCATCCTGGTCTCTAAAATCAGAAGTTGGATTCAGCCCATTTGCTCATAATTATTAGCCTTGTTACCTACACAAACAGCCGTTGATTTCAAATAAAAATGCCACTTGAAGAGCTAGTTAGACAGGTACGTACAGCCGCTATCAATGCTGACCTAACGTCTGAATGCCTAGTTTCCTTTTTAGATAATTGTGTAAAGCCTATTCGTAAGTCTGATAATCGTAACCCAGATAAATCAGCGTCACTATGACT
Organism: Orthosia incerta; assembly: GCA_948252205.1. NCBI lineage: Eukaryota > Metazoa > Arthropoda > Insecta > Lepidoptera > Noctuidae > Orthosia > Orthosia incerta. The sequence goes on along the minus strand of OX411753.1, from coordinate 19,824,138 downwards.
AAAAGGCATAAGTCTAACGGCCCTAGTAAATCTGAAAACAAATGTTTTAATTGCGGCCAAACAGGCCAGTAAAAAGTTAAGTGCAAGTGTCAATAAAATAAAAATATAATATTAAAGTGGATTTCGGTTAGTTACAAAAATTTAGTCTTCTTCTTCGTCGTATCGATGATTCCTGAATTCAATACGTTTTGACCAGAACTCAGCCATGGCAATAGCGTTTTCTTTTGCCTCACAAAGGTCCTTCAGGGTGCAGGTGTTGTTGCACAGAGAGCACGATAGGAGGTGAGGCATTGTTTGGGACGTAGCTCCACAATCGAATTGCGGGTCATTGGAGTACCCCTATCTAACTTAGTTGTGCCTACAGCGACCCACTTGGCTTCGGAGTCTGTTTAAAGATTTCCAAGTGGGCCATGGAAGTTGTTGACCTGCAGGGATCTTTTCTGCAGGCCCAATATAGTCGGAGGAGGATGTTTGAGGAGCCACAGTCTCTTCTTTGCCTCACTAGAACTGCTGTCATTAACTGGTTTGGTTAACCTCAGAAAGCTTTTCCGACTCTTCATTCTGCCCCTTGGCTTGTCCACATTGTACAAAGAGTGTCGTCTATCTGTCTCCTGCTTGTGTTTTTCGGAAGAACAGGCCACTTCTCTTCGGACCTCCGGAGGGGCTATTCCTGCAAGCGGGTACAGAGCGTTAACCCTTAGTGATAGCAGGCGGGTAGTGACAGTTTTTGGACCTCTGAAGTAGACAAATGAATGCGTAGTAGTACTATGCCTCATACTAAAACTACAGCGTATCATTATGCCATGCGCATCGTAAAGCTTGGTTTCAGAGTGGTAAACTGAAGAACTCAGGTCCTGTCTCTCTCACCTCCTTCATCTTAGGTTACTTCAGAACCTGCAGACAGAAATAGGAGTCCCGTCGACTTTGTTGCCCAAATAATAATCGTGCTTACCTACCATACTGATTCTATATTAAAAACAATGTCAATATTAAAATAATTTAATAAAACACATCATTTTATTACTGAGAGGGAGATGTCAATGTAACCATATAAACTTGTGTTCTTTTATAATAAAGGGCAGTATAGCAACAGCATTCGTTGTATCACTTACTCCTAATATCAACCATCCGTACATGGCGACCGTGACAGCGTAAACGCTAGCAGCGTACCTATGTTTACATTTCTTTGACCAAAACGGGTGTCGCAATGTATTGCAACGAGACCAATCTCGTACTGGGACTTAGCGTGGTCACTATTCTATTTTGTGAATATTTACGACAACAACAAAATGGGTACAACTAATACGAAGGAAGAAGTTATAGTTCCACAAAACGCAGCAGGTGGAAGTAACAGCGCTGACATCACGCAGCTGACGATACATGCCAGCACAACAAACATCATTTTAATCGTGTTACTTCTTATAGCATCGTTGGCGTTTTTGTATGGTATCTTCAGAATCTACAAGAATTGCCATCAGAAATGGATGGGTAATGAGATCAGGAAGGACAGATTACGATGTTCTATATGGAGACGTAGAGCTGACGCAGAGGAAATGCGGACGAATGCCAGAGGCTACAAGAAGGACACTGAGGACGTCATCTGAAGAGTTAAAAACCCAGGGTTTACGAAGAAAAGTGCGCGAAAATTATATTCGTAATGTGTCAGTGCGTGGTTATATATAAGGTGTTGTCTATTCTCTATTAGTAGTAAACGTGTAATAGCATAAAATATACATGACATTATTTTAGTGGACTAAAATAAGTGACAAATGAAAATAAAATGAACGCTGGAGTGTATGCAGTATAAAATAATGGTATGTAATTCAGTACCTACTAAGAAAATAGAAATAAGTATTTATGTTAAATGGCAGAAAACTTAAAAACATTGTACGACAAGTTATTTGAAATCAGAAAATATTTGATAAAGATAGGTCCAGATAGAAGAAAAGGTAACATTATAGTCGTAAAATTAGCAGAGGCAGACAACTTAGTAAAAGAGTACAACTTATTTTTAGAATATTATTCAAAATCGAAAAGCACCGTATGTGAGAGTGAATGTTCGCATATTCACGAGCTTTGCGCAAATTTTGATCATTTATATGAACAAATATTAGAATTGTGCTCACAGAAACCTAGTACGGCAGATAAAATGGCAACTACTTGTAAATTTGATTTAAAAATTGCTTTAAGTTTATTACCAGTTTGTACAGACGATGAGGCTAGCGTAAAGCAACTAATAGATGGCATAGAGTATTACAAAACAGAGTTAGACGAAAATTCACAAGGAAAACTGTTAAATATCGTATTAAAAAATAGACTCTCACAGACCGCAAAAATGAAATTAGCGACTTCATATGTCAATATTGACGACTTTATAGCTGACTTGAAGATTCAGTTATTGCCTAAAAAATCGGCTACAGCAATTCAACGAAAGCTGCAAAGTCTTAGGCAAAACGATTTAACAATCGATGATTTCGGCAAAAAAATTACGGAATTGTTTGTTGATTTGACGATCTCTCAATCGGGGGCCAACGAGGCCAGTTTGAAAGTTTTAAAGCCAATTAATGAGAAGCAAGCTATCAAATGTTTCTCAGATGGATTGAGAAATCGACGACTTAGTACAATAATTTCAGCCAGAAATTTTACATCATTGAAAGATGCAGTACAGGCGGCCATCGATGAAGATATAACAAGTCCATCAACATCTTCCGATATTTTAACGATGAATTATAGAGGGAGATCGTCTTATAACTGGTCACAGCGGAGAGGCCGCTTCTCATACGCAGGTAGAGGACGCGCACGTGGCAATCAACAGGTTATCCAAAACCAAGACGAACAGCAGGATCAGGTTCGGAGAGGATCGCAGGCAAGCTGGCGCCGGTCCACCCGACCATTTCATGGAAACAGAGGTAGGTCCAATTATAGCACCTCCAGGGATCAACACATACATACATTGGATGACTCAGAAACGCAGGAAAATACAGAAACAGAACAGCGGAATGAGGACCAGTTTTTTCGGGACTAAAAATATAATTTTATCATGCAATAACGTAGGCTACGTAAATATAAAATCGCATAACCATTATTCATACCAATTATTAGTAGACACACGTGCATCCATATCTGTCATAAAGTATAAACAAATTCTCGACCAAAACATTCCAATCCATATCGAGAAGACACTTGTAAACGGCATCGGGGGCAAAGTACAGGCTATAGGATATGCTTATTTGCGCCTAGTTATTGGAAATCAGACCATACAACATAAGTTCTATGTTTTTAAAACATTGCCTTGTAAAGGTAGTGGCATACTGGGACAAGACTTTTTAAGCAAGTATAAATCAGTATTAAATTACGGTAACCAAACTTTGTTACTATGGAATAACAACTCAAAGGTATCATTACCATTAATAATGACAAACAATCATTTTAATATACCGGCAAGATCAGAGTCTATTCACTTTATTCGAACGTGTGAGATGGAAGAATGTGTAGTTAATGGAACAGAACTGCGAAAGGGGATCTTTGTTGCAAATACTTTAGTTAAGCCCACGAATGGGAAAATACCAATTAGGATTTTAAACACCACGGAGACAGATTTAGTCTTGACAACAATTAGTCCAACACTTTACAAAGCAAGCGAGTATGATGTATGTTCATTTCAAGAAACCAATAATAATGCTGATCGTGTCAGAAAGGTATTCGCTTCGCTATCGCTGAAACATTTAAATAAAGAGGAGCAATTGTCCATAGAGTCCATTTGCGCAAAATATGCAGATATTTTCTTCCTACCAGGTGATAAATTAGGAACAACTAAATTATATGAACACTCAATAACATTGAAACCAAACGTGGCACCAGTGTACGTTAAGCCCTACAGAATGCCGCATTCACAGAAAGCCGAATTAAAAAAACAAGTGGACAACTTATTGGAACAAGAAATTATTGAACCTTGTTCCAGTGAGTGGTCCAGCCCAGTACTCCTAGTGCCTAAAAAATCAGACGCAAACGGGGAAAAAAAATGGCGGTTAGTAATAGATTACCGTAAGCTCAACACTTGTATTCAGGATGATAAGTTTCCACTGCCAAACATCACGGATATACTAGATTCCTTGTGTGGATGTATTTATTTCACACATTTAGATTTAAACCAAGGATTTTTTAACGTAGCGTTAAACAAACACAGTAGGAAATATACTTCATTTAGTGCAGACGGTGGTCAGTATCAAATGACAAGAATGCCTATGGGACTCAAAACTAGTCCCAGCTCATTTTCGCGTATGATGACCATGGCAATGACCGGGCTATCCTACGACAAGTGCTTAGTGTACCTAGACGATCTTATTTGTATGGGACGGAACTTAACTGACCATAACAAAAATTTAATAGAAGTATTCGAAAAGATGCGCAGTGCCAACTTAAAATTAAATCCCACTAAATGCGATTTCCTTAAAAAAGAGATGCTTTATTTAGGCCACGTGGTGACAGGCAATGGTATATTGCCGGACCCAGATAAGATTAAAATAATTAAAGAGTATCCAGTTCCTAAAAGTACGGACGAAGTGAAACGCTTCGTTGCTTTTGCAAACTACTATAGAAAATTTATAGACCACTTTGCCGACAAAGCCTATCATTTAAACCTTTTAAGTAAGAAAAACACTAAATTCAACTGGGATAGCAACTGTCAAACGTCATTTGAAACTCTAAAACAGAGTATGATGTCACCGCCAATCCTACAGTACCCAGATTTCTCAGAACTAAATCAATTCATAGTACAAACCGATGCATCTGGGTACGCAATTGGGGCAGTACTATCAAATTCAAATGGCAGACCAATAGCTTACGCTAGTAGGAGCCTTAACAAAGCGGAAAAGAACTATCCCACTATAGAGAAAGAACTCTTAGCTGTAGTTTGGGCTGTCAAATATTTCAGACCCTATTTATACGGTCGTACATTTAAAATACTAACCGACCACAAACCCCTTGTATACTTATTTAATTTAAAAGACCCATCTAGCAGGCTCTTTAAATTTAGACTAGCTCTAGAAGAATACAATTACGAAATAGAATACGTAAAAGGGAGTGAGAACTGCGTAGCAGACGCATTATCTAGAATAAAAATTACGTCAAAAGAACTTAAAGAAATGAATGAGAGTCTGTGTGCAGTAATGACTCGCGCTCAAAAACGAAAATTAGATGCTGTCGCCCCGGAAGATGAGTTGCCCACCGACAACTTGCCAGTTCAACCACATGTAGTGGAAACTCATATCAAACCAAGAGGCGCAGTAGAGTTAAGATTTGCACCCAGTAGCAGTCTTAAGAAGCTAAAGAGCGATAGCTCAGTAGTGTTACAAACACACATAATATTATTGTATAATGCCCAAATGAAAACTATATTCATAAACTCGGCATCTCAATCACAAACTACGCGAGCCGAGTTTGCGAGAGAGCTGAGTGATCTATGTAACAAGCTAAATATAGAAGAAGTATACTTCATTAAAAATTCGAATAATAAAATTTTTGTAGAGAAATTAACTAGTGAGATAAGAAAACAAAGCAACTGGAAAGGGCCCAGATTATGTATATTAAAAGATGTCGAAAGAATAGAGGACAAAGATGATAGGAAAGTGATACTCAACGACTTTCATCTTTTGCCCACTAGTGGGCACGCGGGCATGAGAAGAATGCTGACTAATATAAAAAAATACTATTTTTGGCCAGGCTTAGAAAGTGATGTCAAAAATTATGTCAAAAAATGTGTTCAATGTCAGAAGCATAAGTATACAGTTCAGGTGAAAGAGCCAATGGCAATCACCACAACTGCTCATTCGGCTTTCGATAAAATCTTCTTAGACTTGGTAGGACCATTAGACAAAGACAGCAACAATTTTTCATATATATTGACATTGCAATGCGAGCTGTCCAAGTATGTATGTGCGTATCCCCTCGTCACTAAAACCTCTACAGAAGTAGCACGCACCTTCGTGGATAACTTCATACTTCAACATGGCATCCCGAGGGAGATAGCTACCGACAGAGGCACAGAGTTCATGTCCGAGACCGTGACACAGGTTTGTGAATTACTACATATTAAAAAGTTAAACTCAACTGCGTATCATCACCAAAGCATCGGAGCGCTAGAGAACTCGCATAAAAATCTAGGTGCATTTTTGCGAATCCAAGCAGAAGGAAAACCCGAATTATGGAGTACTTGGTTACCATTCTGGTGCTTTGCTTATAATACGACAGTTCACTCGTCAACAAAATTTACACCATTCGAACTCGTATACGGTAGAAAGTGTAACTTGCCCAATAATTTGGAAAAGTGTGTAGAGCCTCTATATAATTACGACAGTTACCCGCTTGAACTTAAGTACCGCCTACAGGTTTCTCAAACCGAAGCGCGGGAAAATTTGATAGCCAATAAAATAGGCAGAAAAAGTAGATACGACCAGCATGTAAATCCAATACGCTACAAGCCAAACGATCAAGTTTTAATTAAAAATGAAACTGGCAATAAACTTCAACAATTATATTCTGGACCTTACAAGGTGATTAGAGATTTGTCACCAAATGTTGAGGTCAATTATAAGGGAAAACCCGACATTATTCACAAAAACAGAACGAAACCGTATCATGTTTAAGATAAAAACAATAAGACAATTAATTACCAATGCTATAAGCACTTAACAATAGCTATTATACAGGTCAGCAGAAAACAGAGACGAATAATAAGCGCCAGCTGTGCGCTCATAGGTACTCAGGGATTGATTGTTATTATAAGTATGTAACCACTTATTATTGTATAACTTTGTATACCAAACATAACGAACATATGTACTACGATTATGTTATAACTATATTTTATACGTGTTAGCCTAAGAGTATCAATGTTTAATTTGTGCTTATATTGTATCCATGCAATAAAATAAAAGTAAACTTTTATTTTATTTTAGTTTTAGGGAGGAGATGAGAGGGAGATGTCAATGTAACCATATAAACTTGTGTTCTTTTATAATAAAGGGCAGTATAGCAACAGCATTCGTTGTATCACTTACTCCTAATATCAACCATCCGTACATTACCCTGGCCAATAAGTGATGGGCATTATTCAGAAAGCCCGGTCAATTTTATTATTTCAATAGTTTTTTTTTTTTTTTTCGATTGCCTACTCATATTGGGCATTTTTCAAATTGTCTGGGCATTATGAAGAATGCCGTATTAATCACTTGGTTCATAACATATATACATTCCACGTAACATGAGACGAACCTTTTGTTTTGCCATCAACCGGCAACAGGGGGGTGACCATAAGCTCTGAGAGTATGGTTATTTTGAGTGTGTGTAAGGGACAGATGTATATGACTTGTATATATCTGTCACTAACGCGATCTCAAAATAACCTTACTCTAAGAGCTTATGATAACCCCCCAGTTCCAGACTACAGGCGCCAATGTAATTCAAATTCAAATTAAATTTATTGCATACATAATATACATACAGGTGGTAAATAAAAGTTACAGAAACAGTTACTGACCCTGTCGGGCACAGCAACATTCAATTCGGTAGTTCTATATAGAAAAGCCCGATAACATTGCTGTGGCAGTTGCTAGCACAGTGACATAGACGTCTAAGTAAATCTATTTCTCTCCCTACTCTACCCCTTCCAGCGCACGCAACGGGATCCTATTCCATTTTCCAGATGACAAGATACTTTTCAACGTCAGTACATCCACTCCTTAAGTGTCACACTCAATCAAGAGCAGTGAAGAGTTTATCAACAATGATCTTTGAAAAGTAAACCCTACATGAGAGGTTCAAAAAATATTCGCCAATTTTTGGACTTCGACACTCGTACCTAATTAAATGAATTAGTTTTCAAAGAGACAATGTTTTTGTATGCTACAACAAGACACAGATGACAATTCAATCATTTTCTTGTATACATTTTCTCCTTTGGTAAACAGAATCAATGTCATCAATATCAATATCATCATCATCATCATCAATCATCATCAATATCAATTATCATCATCAATCATCAATACATATAATAAATCTGTAGAAAATAAATTTTTGTACATTGAAAATATTTCCAAAAAAAATAGCCAGGGTGTTAAAGGATAACCAACAAAACCTATTTCCAGCATTTTTGGATTTTTGTCTGTTTATCTGTTTGTCTGTTTATTTGTACACGCATCACGTCACACATCACACGCATCACGTGAAACGTACGAAACCAATTTAGATAAATTTTATACATATAAATTGTGCGAAACTTAAAGAATTACTTAGTTTTTGTTTCATCGCAATCGGTTCACTCTATCAAAACTTATATGAATTTAAAGTGTTCAAGAAATAAAATTATAACAACACACGCAATTCAGATACTCGGACAGTTGAACTCGATATTCGATGGATGGCGTTGTGCATTTGATGTCATTTTCTGAATGGCGGTGTTAAGATTCTCCGCGAAAGAATGATGACTATAGAAAAAAAATGGTAGGTAGGTAAGTATGGTAGGCAGAAAGGTAAGTAGGGTAGGGTTGGCAGAGAGATGACGGGAGCGAAGCCGCGGGCACAGCTAGTGTGTAATAAAAATGTAACAAATATGTCACATTGTCTTTGGTAAATGTGAAGACACTTAGATTAAGAGTGTAACGTAGTTCACTTTCAAAAGGAATGCCAACTGCTGAATGTAGTGTATCTGGTTTTTGCCAGTTGTCCAGTAAAAGTCGCCATGTTTCACAGGCACTAGAAACGAGTCGTGACATTTTTTGTGAGTTACTTACTTAAGGTTCCCCTAGTCGAACGGCACGAACTATTATGTGCGCCGGGATAAAATGCATGCTATATTATCTGACAACACGTGCGAAAGATATAGATGCTGTGATGAGCAGTAAGAAGCTAGTTCGTGTAAGAATTAGCACTTTTGTAAGTTTGTAGCAAAATGGATGAAGATTTAGGACGAAATTTTATAAACAGACCTTTGGGAGTCTAGATATTACGATAAAATGACTAAATGTATATTTTCAAATTAAACTTATTTGCATTCTTTAACTACTAATCTATCCCTGTATGGTGACCGTTTTGCAATTTTCCTTTTTCTTATGGTATTTATTTCCGCCCAAACATGCGTTAAAATTTGTGTTGAAATATGGAACTTTCGACGCTCATAACTTTCTAATATATATTTTTTTTACTTTTTTGTTTCCCTACAGGGTTAGATAATGATGAGACAAATTGATATCATTTTTAATTTTGAACGTACATTGTCAAACAGTGTAGTAATCCCTAGACTACGTTTTGTAGCGTGATCGTTACAAGACGCTTTGCTTTAGCTTTTTTTTTAATTTGTCAAAGCAGGCTAGTTATAATTTTTCAAATTTTCATATTTCGTTTGTCAAGAAAACAGAAGACGATTTTTTTTCTAGGACTGTGACAAAGAATTTTGATAAAAATGTTTTGGCTCTGTTATCCACTACTAAATTTATTATTGGTATTTTTTTTAAAGTAACTGTTTAATAGTTTGTTTTAAATTGCCAGCGACAATATGACCATAGCTATGTCCATTCTTGTACGGAAATGGCAGGAAACCATTCCTTGTCGTTAGGCCAAGGGTACGTGATATTCGGGTCCACGGGCGCGCCGGAGCTTGCGGACCGCATGTTTCTGTAATTGAGCTCTGTCAGAGACACCAACTATCGTTTCGCTACCAGGACATGCCTCATAGTTGCCGTTCGACAGATTGAAGAATAGGGCAGTCCAGCCAAAACAATGATCACAAGCTTATCATAAATATAACCATGTCGCTGACAAGTGTTTATGCATCATGAATCAAAACTGATATCAGTTGAGCCGACTTTCGGCTCTTTACCCCGGGACAGAACGAACTACCTCAGGAGTACCTGCAGTCTTCGGGGTTCCGAACATCTTTCAACGGGTTCCGTACATATTCTATTAAAGAAATCGTGAATGGTTGAAGAGGTTCTACGGAAGACGGTTTGGTTCATCCAATAACAATTGTCTGCTTTCATATTTCTTTGAAATTTTTGTTTATATTTATGTAGCTTACATTTTATGTTAGCGTACTTAAAAACTTTTATTACCTTACTTGTGTCATGTTACGGTATCGTACTTTAATTGAATGCTTAAGCCATCATTGGACTGGTTGCAACTGTGTCTGAAGATTAGGCACGTGATTTCCGCTTTATTCTTTTATGCCTTGCCATAATTTCACTCATATGTTTATTTTACTAAATACTATAAATAATTTAAACGATATTGACTATTGCGTCATTCCTTTTTTAACAATGTAAATTGTTTAATGAATAAATGAATGAATGAATGAATGATAACATGTTTACTTTTTTACTATTTTCATGTTTTCGGTGTTTGTGTGTTTAATTCAAAATTATACGTTATCGTTGCGTTAAAAAAGTTTTATTTATTTTTATTTAATAACGCTACAGTTTGTATTGCAGAATTATCGACTAGTGTAACCTTAAAATGTCTACTTTAGTCCTTTAACAAAATTAAATTTTTCATAAAGCAACTAGGGTACAGTGCAAATATAGAACTCTGTATATTTGGATATTTATTGATCAATCACGCGTTTGGACTTGGATCTAGGTAGGGATCAAAAATATCAGAAACTTTAATCCATAGAATGATATATAGACTTTGTCTAGAGCCCCATATAATAGTTAAATAGTTTCAGACTTTTACACGGGTGTGACCGCTAGCAAAAGCTTTTACGCTGAAACTCAATTTATCGGATAATCGGCTTAAATTTTTCCTCTAAAGAGCGGTTTTGCACTCGGTAACTTGACAATATCGACACTATTGAGGCTATTGTTCGAGGATCGATTAGGTAGCAACATCCCGTATATCCCTGTTCTTAATGAATAATACATATTCACTAAGAACATCATTATCCACACAAATAAGAAGATCAGATTTTTATAATCGAAATAAAAACTGCTGATGATATCAAAGAACTTATCATTCGCACACTAATCGTGGTATTAAAGATTTAACTTTTAGATTTGGTTCTTTCAGATTCACATCATTACTAAAACACAATGAGAAGCTCTTTCGGATTTTTCGTCGGTTTAAAATAAATAATGTTTTAGTTAGCTATTCGTACTTATTTTTAGTTAGGTACAGTCGTTTATTTACTTACTTAAAATAAAAAATGAAGAAAGAAAGCTGAAACCTTACTTTATTACGAAGCCCAGCATTCTTCGTTTTATTTACTTTACGGATTATGTTGTCTAATTTTATCATGTAAATAACAAATATTATAGGTGCACGTGTAATCAAAATAAGTAGGTTTAAAAGTCGCTTACCTACAGCGATCAAAAATATCAGTAATTCCATTCTAACATTATGTATCTGAACCAGTCCTTCTGCAGCGAGGTGTGAGACAAGGAGACGTCATTTCTCCGAAACTGTTTACCGCTGCACTGGAGGATGTCTTCAAGGTTCTGGACTGGAGAGGGCTAGGCATCAACGTCAATGGCGAGTACATCACTCACCTTCGGTTTGCCGACGATATAGTGGTTATGGCTGAGACCATGGAGGACCTCAGTACAATGCTCGGTGACCTCAGTAGAGTTTCCGAAAGAGTGGGTCTTAGAATGAACATGGACAAAACCAAGGTGATGTTGAATGCCCATGTTACACCCACTCCTATCAAGGTCAGAGACTCTACACTCGAAGTTGTGGACGACTATGTCTATCTAGGACAAACGATCCAGTTGGTTAGGGCCAACTTCGAGAAAGAGGTCAACTGTCGAATCCGACTCGGCTGGGCAGCGTTTGGGAAGTTGCGCGGTATCTTCTCGTCCAACTTACCATAGTGTCTCAAGACAAAAGTCTATGACCAGTGTGTGTTGCCAGTGACGACATATGGCTCTGAGACGTGGTCACTTACAATGAGCCTCATCAGAAAGCTTAAAGTCACCCAAAGGGCAATGGAGAGGGCTATGCTCGGAGTTTCCTTGCGTGATCGAATCAGAAATTCAGAGATCCGCAGGAGAACCAGGGTTACCGACATAGCCCGAAGAATTGCCAAACTTTAGTGGCAGTGGGCAGGGCACATTGCTCGCAGAACGGTTGGCCGATGGGGCAGAAAGGTTCTGGAGTGGCGACCGCGAACCGGAAGACGTTGCGTTGGAAGGCCTCCCACCAGGTGGACCGATGACCTGGTGAAGGTTGCGGGGATCCGCTGGTTGCGGGACGCACGAGACTGGTCAATGTGGCGACGCTTGGGGGAGGCCTATGTCCAGCAGTGGACGTCTTTCGGCTGATATGATGATGATGATGATTAGTATCTGGGCGACCGAGGTCTGCTCAGGACAAATATAGAAAACAATTATGTTTTTGAGAAATCAAATTTGCCCAGATTTGAGACCTAGCTAGGTCAATTTTTCATCACTAGAAACCCCTATATGACATAATTTATCGAAATCAAATATATACAAATATTGCTCGTTTAATAGTATAGGATAAATTAATTAAGCCGCTGAATGAATTTTGATAAAATTTGCCACCTGGAGCGATCGCAATCCCAATGCGAGTTCTATGTGTGTCATCATGTACGAAATGAAAAGAGATGCCTCTTTTCATTTCGTACTCAAGGGCTACTGTTAGACACGTACACGATTCAAAGACTGCTCATGCTCAAATGCAATCACGGGTGATGAAATTCTTGTCGTGCGAATATTCCTAAGGGCGGTTACGCACTACATGTCCGTGTCCGTGCTTTGAGTTCCGAATTCAAAATGTTCTACATTATGACCGATAGAGTTCGGGTGTAATGCGTAGGCTTCTCTACATCATATATTAAAAAAATACATGTCGAATTGAGAACCTCCTCCTTTTTTTAGTCGGTTAAAAATCCTACTGTAAAGCTGTAGAGACAGCTTCACTTGACAGATTCTCTAGGGTTGCTACTATATTGATTCCGAATTTAACAAAAGAGTAGGTTGCATAAGTTACACACATAAATACATCGATTCGTCTGAACATACATCATATCACAGATAATATAATACTAGCATACAGATGCCTCATCCCATACAAAGAAACCGTGCCGACGTAACTAGCGTTTTTACTATAATTTTTTGTAAATCGATCGCGTTCAGTTCCGTTTCACGGCGATTGATAGATCACCATCTATATCCATGGAACGGAACCGAACGCGATCGATGTACAAAAAATAATCAGTATAATCAGTACAGTACGTCAGCACGGTTTCTTTGTATGGGATGAGACATCTGTATGCTAGTATTATATTATCTGTGATCATATCATGCTTACATGCCTTAGTGGGTAGACAGAGCATCAAATATCCATTAAAGATCACGACGACATACGAGCAAGATTGGATGGTAACAAGACGTATCAATGGTGTAATAATGATCCCACCAAAAACATAAAAATGTGAAAAGCACCAAGCTGGACAAAAATATAAATGTGAAAAAAGAAGTTGATAAAATGAAAAAACCAGACTGCTTATGAAACCAACTAAAAAGATGTACTTAAACAAACTTATGTTGTGCAGTCGGAGGAAACATATTTGTAAGCTGGATGACTTAAACCATATGACAAGATTCAAACCCTTAACATTTTCTACAATGGACTTAAACGTTTTAACCAGTTTTTACCCTTTGGGTACGGAACCCTAAAAACGAATTTAAAGAATTAATTTAAAGTATATTCGGTCTGTAACAATTGATAAAGGTAACCCAGCCAATGCAACCTCGTTACAGTACTTTATGCATGAATAACGTGACAAACGCCCGCACAAAGCACTCGTGACAGCCGCGACTGAGCTCGGTCCAATATTGCCCAATATTCCCTGTAAAATCGCAATGTCAATTTGTGTGTGCAAAATGACGCTTTGTTCGTAATGGCCTCTCTGTCTGCGGCGCGCCGCTGCTTACTTTGTGCTACAGCTATCTGTCTGAAATAATATCTCTTCTCAATTCAAAAGAGCATCCAAATCCAGCCAAAACATTTTTTTTTGCTGGATGAAACGCTTACGGCATGCAGGCTGCATGCCGTAAGCGTTTCATCCTGCGAGCAACCTTCATAGTACCTAGACACAGTGGAACAAACAATCTGCCTCGCCTTACAACTATGTTTGGGTCATCTTCCAGTCCGACTAGACTGCCTATCTGACCTCCACAATCCAGTAACTGGGTAACACGATACTTCTTGGCCATAGTAGTATCAGATTTCAGGCTTCTGACTAACTGTAACTACTGTCAAAGATCTTCAAAAGTCAGCCGAGGCACGGAGGAAACTCGCTATGTAAAGATGGTAACCCATCCACGCACTGACCTCAGCAAGAGTTAAGCAACCTTGAAGATCGACCCGTGCGGCTGTTATTATTTAGCCCTGAGCTTCTCCTATATACACCAGAACATTTCTCGATAATACAGCGGGTGGAAATTAGATGTTTAGTGAGTATAAAAGTGATTCGTTGCGCTTATCTTCGTGGAAACAAAAGAAATGGATATTGAACAGAATAACTAGAGCATACACTCGCCTTGAACAAACCGTTCACCACAATCGTTTTATATGAGTACCCTATTTACTTTCTATTAGGTACTTTTCACTGGGTTTCATGTAATTGTTCAGTGCAGGCAATAAAAACTTAATGTTGATCCAAAATAAGGTATTTATTTACATATGTACATTATTATTTACAAACTAATATTAGAACTAAAATAAGAAAAAACATATGTACAATTACGGAGCGTCAAAAAATTCGTCCACATCGCTGTCAACAGGAAAAGTGCCTAGAAGGCTGGCAGCATTGCCACGTTGGATGGCAATGCTGATTCTTTGGCCAAAGAAAAGGCCAGCCCTCTGGTCTCGTGAAGAGTCGACCAACCGCTTGGCGATATCCCGAAATAATAGGTGTGCACTCGGACCCCACGGCCCTAGTGTTTCAACCCCAAACGGCTCAAACACATAATTACCAATTAAGTTGATGTATTTGCGCCGTTTGAGGTTTTCAGCACCTGCAGCAGCCGCCCCAGCGTAGCCCACCGTGCTAGGAAGATGGGATGGTGCAAGGGTGTCGACACAAGTTGCATCCCACATCAAAGACCTACCCAATTTCCAAGGCATTATGGTCATACCATCTGGTCTCTTCCCATCAACGCGTGCCAGGCCATTGCCATTTACTAATGATTTTATAGGTCGTGGTAAGTAATAACAGCTGGCACGATATGATCACCAAACTTAAGACGACGATAGTCGCCAACGACCTTTTCACACCCGCGCGAACCTAAGTTCAGTAGATTTTTGTACTTTTCTTATTATTCCATGACTTTAAAAAAAAGCCTTAAATTAAAATGTAGATAATTAAATTGTCTTTAAGATGGTGTCAATTTCATTAAAATACGCCTGGCGGTCAATGTGGCGACGCCTGGGGGAGGCCTTTGTCCAGCAGTGGACGTCTTTCCGTGACTCAAAATTTTCTTAGATTAGATTATTAAGAAAATGGTTTAATGCAACATACATTTTTTCCAAAAAATTATGACTAGCTGTTTAGACGTGATTATCATTTTAAAATTAGCTACTCAGGGGTATCTGCGCCTTAAGGCTCCGAGGTCTTTCCGTGGAACGTCCATCCTACATACAGAAACCACGTGGTCGTTGGTCCCGTCTGAAATTTGACGATTGATAGTCGTTACGGTAGAAAGCCCATACGTCTGACAACCAGCCTTAAGAGGAAATGCGGTCGCAGACATCCGACTGAATATCATTATCATCAATCAATACATATAATAAATCAATACATATAATAAATCTGTAGAAAAATATTTTTAGTACATCGAAAAAAAATCCAATAAAAATAGCCAGGGTATTAAAGGATAACCAACAGATCCCATTTCTAGCATTTTTGGAATTTTTGTCTGTTTTTCTGTTTATTTGTGCACGCATCACGTGAAATGTACGAAACCAATGTAGATAACTTTTATACATTAAAATTGTGCGTATCTTGAAGAATTACTTAGTTTTTGTTTCATTGCAATCGGTTCACTCTATCAAAAGTTAGATGAATTTAAAGTGTTCAAGAAGTAAAATTATCACAGCTCACGCAATTCAGTTACTCGTACAGTTGAACTCGCTATTCGATAGATAGCGTTGTGCATTTAAAGTCATTTTCTGAATCGCGGTGTTAAGATTTTACGCGAAAGAATGACACTGGAAAAAAAAATTGGTATGTAGTATGTATATTTTAGAGTATGTGGAGTAGGCAGGCAGGCTGGTAAGTATGGTAGGGTTGGCAGTTTGGCAGGCAGATGACGGGAGTGAAGCCGCGGGCACAGCTAGTCCTAAGTAAAAAGTCGTAATTTCAGTTTTGGCGCTCTCCTATTTTTTCCTCTAATATTGGACCAATTAAAAATATATTCCCTAAACTGAAAAAGAAAGATATACACTGTGTTTTTCTATGTTCTCCTTTTTCATGATACATTATCTTTAGAAGTATTAATATTACTATTTTATTGTCAAATGAGATGAAAAAACTCTTTATTTAAAATGTAGTTTAAAATATAATCACTATATGTTATCGTTAAGACAAGACACTAAAATGTTTTAGGTCTGTCCTGAAAAATCAGCTTAATCTGACATAGAACGTATTGCAATATTAACGACGTACATGGGCAGTAGTGGGCTGCTTTTGTATGACGCTTAAATTGCCACGGTGTATACTGTATATCCATATTGGAAGTTATGTGTTTTAGTTGTATATAAGTGCTTCTCTGCCTAACCCTATGGAGATTACAGGCGTATGGTGATGGTATGTTATGTGTTTTAGCCGTTTGGGGTTGAAAACTTGAAACACCAGGTCTACGGGACCTAAGTGTCCAACGAGATTTTCGTCACAACACCAAACAGTTAAAAGCCAGCCCTCTGGTCACATGAAGACTACACTCTTTACGTGACCAAAAGACTGAGCTTTTCTTCGGCCAAAGAACCAGCATTGCACTTCAACGTGGCAATGCTGTCCGCGTTTTAAATACGAAAAGTATTTTTTTTGACAGCTATGCAATGACCGTTGAGTTCTTGCCCTCTCCCTTTTTTAAACATTATTCAATTAATTACAATAATAATTGCAAGTGCAATTCCATATTCACAGGACACAAAATGATTATTGATTTTTGCTGGATTTCAGTTCGCATTGACTACGAATAAGGTCCAGTAAAACTCATAAATTAAAAGGTACGTTTCAAAGAATAAGTTTTATAATATATCTACCTAAACGTAAACGAACTAACTGAGATTAGGTTGGAATTGATTAGTGTAAAATCGAATTATAAAGAACTAGCTAACAAAGTACGCATTACATAGAAAATCACGTCCCTTTTATTTTTACAAATTAAATTAAAACAACTAGGGATTATAAAGAACTAGCTAAGTAGCAAAATCCACAAAAAACACAATAAAAAGAAAGCATTACAAAGAAAATCACGTCTCTTTTATTTTATATAAAGAACTAAGTACGTAGCAAAGTGCACAAAAAAAAACATATTAAAAAGAAAATCAAATCTCTCCTAGTTTGTGATATGACAGCTAAGTTTCATCCACAAGAAAATGCATTGTCACTAGTTCATTCACACTAGCATGGTTCCCTTCAGTAGCTACATTGGCCGTCTAAGATTAAGTTGTGATTGATAGTGATAGATTAGCTTAGCCAACCTCCATGTCTTTTATCTTTTACATTGCAACGTTTCTACGTCGTCAATCGTTAAGCTGACATTTCTTGGAAATGTAATTTCTTTGAATATTTCTGAACTATACTCTTTTATTAATTATCTACCTTTAATAACATATTATAATATGAGTGTTAGCGAAAAATCCGCATCAAATAATAAAAAAATCAACACACGATTCAGTCATCATGACACTGGAATAAAAGATCTCAAACCTCTCTCTGAATGTCAATGAATAACAAGCAGTAACTGTCAATTTGATTTGTCTATGTCGAGGTTCAGTCGAGAGTAAGAAATGAATCGGAATATAATTCCTAAGGCAATGCCTTTAAGAGAGGTATTACATTATCATATATCTAGGACCATACATAGGATTACCAATGAAAGAATCATCATTATAATTCTTTATCAAAGACGAAATTATTCATATGAAATCATAATTATGTTTATTACACTATCAAATAAATATGACTCATAAATTTGTGATTCTAGATAGATATAGGTATGATAGTGTAATAACCCCCCAATAAACAAACACCTAATAAATGTCAGCATCATAACATCTCAGAACACTTAGTCAAAGAAAATTAACTATAAAAGATGCACTCAGGCTAAAACCGGCTCCCACAATGCTGCCAAGAGTAAGCGTGCCCAAAAGGTGGAGTGACAGCAAACGAAGACGTCGACATCAAAACACAAAGCTAACTAACCACTAAATAATGCGCCAGCATTTTGACGCTACTTAATTTATAAAACTTGTGAAATTCGCTACTTAATTTATGAAACTTTAAAAATACTTAGGAGTACTTATTTTTAGCAGGTTCACTGTCCACAGACCACATACGGTCTGTAGAGAGACTTCCATATCAGTCCACAGACCGTATGTGGTATGTTCGCCCGTACAATTTCTAAGTCATCTGATACTGTGGACGTAAGGAGAAAGTCTCGTATTTAATGTGGACTTGGCAGGACACATCATCACAGGCAGGACATAACTGGACTTATGGACCATTCCCACTCTGGAGCCTGGACAGTGAACCTGACATCCACATTTCGGAAAACATCTTTAGGACACCTATTAATGGCAGATACGGTAAACTCTATGTTTGTCGTATCTGCCGTCAAAATACTACTAAGTATTATTGATAAAGATAATGTTTTTCATAATTATTTTTTCAACACACTTGCTCATAAAGTGGCTCTAATTTCACCGCAATAAGGCATATAATCAAACTGTGACTTTTTCATTGCTATTATTCACAAGTGAGTCATAGTTTTTTTTTAAATGGTTTCCTGCTTTCATTTTAAATACTTTTAAATTAAACTAATTTTAAAAGTGTCACAAATCAATCCAATGAAAATTAATAAAATAAGTCATTAATTCTAATCCAGTTAAAATTGAAGTATTTTCAATGTAATAAAATGTAACACTGTTAATCAATTAAAAGTGTCCCATTCGACATTAATCCCTTTCTATTCCTGTCATGGAAGTAGTACTTACTATATCCATAACATGGGATGGGTAGTAATTACTATTTCCATGATATCCATTAAATAAATAAAATGTGGCATAGCTTCTAGTCAAACAATTCAGCAAAATCAAATCAAATCAAATCAAATCAAATATTTTTTATTGACAAATAAATTGTTTACACCAAAATAATTGAAGCCCTGACTTCTGAGCTAGGCAAAAACCTGTGTTACAGAAGTCAGTCCCATTGTTGACGCTTGTTTACATTATAGTGACAAAATAAATATATATTAAAATCATGCTCAAACTAAGATTAAAATAAAATTAAAAATATTAAATAAATAAAATCTGAAAAAAGTGAAGTCAGAGTAAATTCCAAATTGCAATAAAGTCAAATAAAACTAAAACCAATATAAATTCAAAATTACAATAAAATTAAAAAGAAATCACAGTAAAATAATGTCAATATAAAATTTCAATAAAATTAATTCAATAAAAATAAAATAAAATAAATACAAAATTTCAATCAAATAATATAAAATAAACTGAAATTGATTCCTAATTGCAATTACATGGAAAAAAAGTTCAAAATCACAATAACATAATGTCAAAAATTCAAATATTCAATAAAAAAAAAAAAAAAAATAATAATAATAATAATATTAAAATAAAATAAACTCAAAATCAAAATATAATAAAATCATAATTACAATAAATCCAAAATTATGTTTAAAATTCTGAAGACAGTTTGTGAGTGTTTGTGTGTGTGTTTGATGATGTTTGTGTGTAAGGTTGGAGATAGGTAGTATTCATCGTGTTACTGTAGGACTTTCTCAGTCTGCTCGTAATCTAGTGTTTGAAGCCATGTTTTTATTTTCTGTTTAAATTTGTTATGTGGTAGTGGGTTAATGTTCATTAGCGTGTTAACTTTATTGTAGATTTTTATGCCTAAAAACATGTGCTGCCGTCTTGCTGATGCAGTGTTACATTTAGTAGACTGACAAACATCGCGTATCGTACGTCTGCTTATTGCATGCTCGTTGTAAGGAGTAACACGATGCTGTTGTATGAGGAGATTCAGTAGATATAATTGTCTCACTGTTAGAACTTGACAACTTTGGTACAGAGTCACCGTTGGAAACCGGTATGGCCTAAAAGTCATGACTTTGAGGAGTGATCTTTGGGCTCTTTCCAAATTAATCATGTAGGACTTACATGCTCCACCCCAGACCGTGTTACAGTAACCCAGTACCGACTGCGCTAGCGCGCAGTATACCGTCCGAAGCAGCTCCAGATCAGCAACGTGTCGTAACTTTTTGAACGCCCAGATTAACTTTCTTGTGCGTGTTGTAATTAAGTCTATGTGAAGGTGCCAGTTGAATTTGCTATCCAAGAGTACTCCCAGGTATTTGGTAGAGGAAGACTCTTTTAGGGACAGGCATAAGCAGTGTTCGGTATTACCTGGATAGTTGCAGGAGTGGACCTTAATTGATACTTCAGGTAATTTGGTTTTAGAAAAGGCAAACTTTACGAAAGTTGTTTTCGAAAGATTGAGGGTTAGCAGATTTGCTTCTAGCCAATATTTAATTTTATGTAGGCCCATTTCTGCATGTTGTTGTGCCTCTTCCCAAGTCCCTCCATGAAAAATCAATGCTGTGTCATCGGCATAAGAGAAGATTCTTCCGTTTGTTAGAACTTGCTGACACAAATCATTAATATAAATCAGGAAGAGACTCGGGGCAAGGACACTTCCCTGCGGCACGCCGAAACTGATTGGTGATTCGGAGCTTATGTTTTCACCTATCTTTACTCTTTGCGTACGGCCACACAGACAATCCTCAAAAAGTTTTAGGGCGTTGCCTCGGATTCCCGCGCGTTCTAGCTTATCCGCAAGGATTGAAATACTGACGGTGTCGAAGGCCTTGGCGAGATCCAGAAATACACCCAGACATTTTTGTTTTGCGTCTACTTTTGCTGTCACATAATCTGCCAAGTGGTTTACAGCGTCTTCTGTGCTCTTTCCCGATCTAAACCCGAATTGCGATTCAGATAAGATACTATTGTGGTCTAGAAATTTTTTGAGTCTATTATTCAAAACCTTTTCTAAGATCTTTGACAAAGCTGACAACACTGAGATTGGCCTATAATTTTTGTAGTCGGTCCGATTTCCACCCTTGTGCACTGGTGTTATGAGAGATTTTTTAAAATCTTGCGGAAATATTCCTTGTGCAAAGCATAGCTCCACTAGCTTCGTAAGTGGTGGAACAATAGTAGCTTTGCCAAGCTTTAAAAACCGTGCAGAGATAGCGTCCCACCCAGTAGCACAATCATTTTTTAAGTTCATGATCAGTGTTTCTATCTCTGATTCATCAGGTGGGATTAACACAATAGAGTTAAGATTAGGTGGAATTTCAAACTTATATGGGGGTGGTTGAGAGCAAGAAAGTATTATTTTGTCTGCTAGGTCTTTTCCTACGTTGCTAAAGTACACGTTTATTGCGTCTATCGTTTTTGAGACATTTTCAGTTGAATGTAAAAGGTCTTCTGCCGGTTGTTTTTTATTTTGACAATCCAATATAGTTTTGACTGCATTCCAGGTGTCTTTAGTGTTATTTGAGTCAATTAATAGCGATTTCTCGTAGTTAGTTTTCAATTTCCTAAGTAGTGTGTTACAGTAATTGCGGTATCTCTTGTATGTAGTTTTTATAATATAGTTATCTGGATCATACAATGACTTTTTGTGCAATTTATCCCTGTGGCGTATGCATCGGAGTAGGCCAGGTGTTAACCAGGGCTTCGGGACTCGTTTCCTACAGGACACACGAGTCGCTACTGAATGATTAGCTATGACTGAGGACAGTATCTTAACAAATTGTGAAGTCGCTGCATTTGCGTCAGAGTCTACTTTAATGAAAGAAAAATCTATATTTTTTAACTGCTCTAGAGCAGCGGGATAATCGATCCTAGTTACGGACTTTAGTTTATTTACCCGTTTTTAAGTTCCGGACAGGTTTAGGAGTACCAATGCATGGTCGGTGACCGTAGAATCCACCACCAGTACGGTCGCCTGTCGGGAAGTATTAAGCATTATATGATCCAGACAACTGTTGATCCTAGTTGGATACGTATGACCAGGCAGAAGTCCCAATTCAGCAGTTAAATTTAAATACGATGCACTGTTTCTGTCGTTAGTGTTAGGTTTAATGTCTATGTTTATGTCTCCAGCAAGGATCACATTGTTTGTATTAAGGGGTCCTATTATGTTTTCGAGTGAGGAAAGAAATGTATCCGTGCAGTGTATGGATGGGGATCTATAAACAGCCAGTATAACGACGTCCGGATGTATTTTCAAAAGAAGAAAGTTAGCCCCTATTGGTTCCGGTTTTTCCACTGTACATTTAATGTGTTCTTTCACGTATATTACTATTCCATCGTTTTGGTTAAGATAAGTTTCAGAGGAACATGTTATGTAGTTTTCCAAGCTAGGTATCGGTTTATTTTCATTCAGCCAACACTCCGTCAGAATTATGACGTCCAAGTCACACGAAATTCTAGCTAACTGGGCTTGCAGGTTATCTAGGTTTCTATAGATGCTACGTATATTTTGTACCGCTATTCTTAGTGATGGTTTTGAAAATGCTAGTACCTAACATATTGCTTGTTCATTTCATGCAACGTACGTGTTTAATAAATAAAACTTGACCTCAAATATAACTTTTGTTTCGCTGAAATAAAGAAAACTTGAAATGCCCGATTTTGTACGTGGCTAAAACGCTATCCGCGAAAAGCTAAAAAAAAAAGTAACCTCATTGTTTTAGTCTACGGCCGATCGCCATTGTTAGATGCGCGCGCATAGGAAAACTGATTAATTTACCCCGCCATTGCGAAAATTTTTCACAACTCGTTTTCAATGTTGAAAATGATTTTTTTGTATTTTCTTCACAAGTGTGTTGAAAAACGTCGTATGATACGCGTGTGTATTGATGATTACCGTCCTCGGCTCTCTTAAGACCCTCACCTAAAGGCTCGGGTCTCAATGGCGCCTCAGCGGTAATCACCAACATTACGCACTTGTACCATAATGTACTATTATTCCATCGTGTTAGCATGCCGTGCATTGTTATCCAAACCAAACGTGTATACAAAGTTTCATCTCAACCGGTTGAGGATAACAGCTTTAATATTCAGTTGCAAGATTAACCCGAACACACATACATACATAAAAACCTTGTAACTTTTAAAATAAAACACGGCTTCGATCAGAAGGACGCTAGTACCCAGACACGCTAGCAACACGACGTGTCTTTTTATTATATTATATAATAAATAATTATAAAAAACATACACGTGCTACCAACTCGGGATTACCCAGTTCATGACTTATCTAGTTGCCAACATTCTGATGAGAATCTTGTTCAATTAGCTTGTTTTAATGTCCCGTGCTCGCGACAATAGCGTTGGAACTCGTTTCAATGTCGCAGTCGTTATGCAATTACCACTGATTGATAATTGCAGTGCAATTTATACAATGCAGGCACTTTATTGCACTAACAACGTAAACAATAATATGCACGGTAGCGCACGGAATTACCGTTATTATGATAGCATACTGTGAAGAGAAATATTCTTATACATGGTGTTATTCAGATTCACTCGTTTATATCACGACAAGACCTACGGCGATGCGCTACTGGTACACAGTGGACGTCGCACCCATACGCACTAAACGTTTTGGGAACACTTTCATTGTGCGTAGAGGTAAGAGTGGCATTCCCTGCCGGAGTCTTTAATACTCAATACTCAATACATTTATTGCTTCCACATGTGAACTTAGATGGTAGGTACAAATTTAGACCATTGTGGACCTGGACATGGTCTTCCTCTCTCCTACTTTTGCAGTGCCCGACAGGCACTGCAAAAGTAGGAGAGAGGAAGAGGGCTTTTATTTGACAAATTATATATGTATTTAGTAGATTAAAATTAGTTAAATTTAAAATTTGTTATTTAAATATTCACTAACATAATATATTATTTTTATTTATTTATTAGATTGCAATTATTTAAATTTAGAATTTATCATTTAAATATTCATTTACGTTGTAATAGCATTTAGCTAATAGAAATTGTTTTAATTTATTAATGAATGAATTTAATTTTTGTTCTCCTTTAATTATTTCTGGTAATTTATTATATATTTTCATTGACATTACTAATGTACTTGTTGAGTGCATTTTTAGCTTAGAGCTTGGTAGATTTAACCTATTTTTATGGCGTAATGTATATCTTGACTGTATATTTTCTCTTGTCGTGTAAAAGTGTTGGTTATTTCGAACGAATTTGCACATTTCTAAAATGTATAGGCAGGGGAGGGTAAGTAATTTACGTTCTTGGAAATGAGGTTTGCAGCTATCGGTATCGTCTATATTTACTAGGATTCTAATAAGTCTTTTTTGCAATGTGAAAAGTGTTGGTGCGTCTGTGCTGTTTCCCCACAATATCACGCCGTAACTGAGCCACGCATATGCATAGGCATAGTAGGTAACAAGTGCAGTTTTTAGGTTAGTGGTTTTTTTTACTTCACGAAGGGCGTATGCAAATTTGTATAGTTTTGATTTTATCTTTCTAATATGTGATTTCCAATTAATGTTTGTATCTAAAGACAGGCCAAGTAGGGTAAATTCATGAACGACTTCTATTGTTTTGCCGTAATTGAAGAGTGAATAGGTTGCTTCTAGGCAAGCGTGCTTCAGTGTAGACTACATCATCACTTATATCAGGTGAGATAGTGATCAAATATAAGCTTATCTATGTAATAACAAAAATAAAATAAAAAACTGGCCAAGTGCGAGTCCGACTCGCGCACGAAAGGTTCCGTACCGTTATCGCAAAAAACGGCAAAAAAATCAAGTTTGTTGTATGGGAGCCCCACTTAAATATTTATTTTATTTTGTTTTTAGTATTTGTTGTTATATAGCGGCAACAGAAATACATCATCTGTGAAAATTTCAACTGCCTAGCTATCACGGTTCATGGGATACAGCCTGGTGACAGATGGATAGACAGACAGACAGACGGATCGCGGAGTCTTAGTAATAGGGTCCCGTTTTTACCCTTTGGGTACGGAACCCTAAAAACATGTGAATGAAGCAGAAGGAATATTCACATATTCTTTTGGATCGTAGCAGGTGGCGTTCTTTAGGTTCTGCCTACTCTCATGGGAAAAACACGTCATTATTTAGGTACCATTAAACGGTGCTATATTGCACATGTTTTGGTAGTTTTTTGGTAGCCTTTTTAACGATGTTTTTGCTCTAACAGAACAATGTGTCCTTTGGCTGTAAAACTCATACCAATATCAAGCCCCACAAGCTCCCCACAATTTTTATTTTTAATGTGTCAAAGTTATCCTGAATGTGAGGTTTCTGTGAATGCAACTTATGTCAAAGATCTAAAGTGTGTACTTTTAGTGTTTTTATTTGGAAGTCGGTTGTATTTTGTCCCGAGTGATTTGCCGTCATTTATTGAAGAGTTCTAAGGTATTCTTAATCAGATCTTGATGAAATTTCAGCTTTCAAATAAAAAAAGTATCATCAAAATCGGTTCACCTAGTAAAAAGTTGCTGAGGTAAGAAACTTTTAAAAAAAATACAGTCGAATTGATAATCTCCTCCTTTTTGGGAATTCGGATAAAGGATTTAATATATTATACATATTATACCGGAAATTGAATTAAGAACAACGAGTTTTGGAGATCAATTATTCATTTTTATTATCACTGAGGTTACAAAATAATAGGCACTTAATCAGTCTTTTAATTTTCTTGGGAGTCACAATTAACATTAGCATTATTACAATCAACTTTACCAAAAAACTTAACAAATTTGAACAACAATAGAAAAAGATAAAAATAATTATTAATCTGTCTAGTCTTCTTCGGTCAGACGACACGGTCGGACGACAACCGTGTCGTGTCCAAGCGCAGCAGCACTGCGTGACGCGGGTTGGATTCCCGCACGGGTCAAATATTATTTTGTATGGCCTATAGATAGTTGTTCCGGATCTGGGTGTCTTATTTATGTGAGTTTAAATGTTTGTAACCGCACCCACGATACAGGAAGAAATTCATAGTGTTGTGCAAAGTTTTAAAAAAAAACAAGTCTCTGAACCTGGGACCTGCCAGGTACCTCTTACTATTAGACAAATTGCTACGATTAGTTAAATCTTATCCAATCGAATCTCAGATGATATCCCTTGGGTTGGGAATCATGCGTATAATTATATTCATAAGGTGAAAAGCTGCAAGTAGCTATTTAGGTATTTTTTTAATTATACTGGCCTTGTTCTGCAGGACCTGCTGCCCCCCTTTTTGTGTCCTAGTTCTGGGCTCTCTGTGTTGCGCGATCTACACAATATTTATTTATATATTATGTTCTTTATGTATACCACAAAAATATATATACAGGACAAACAATCATAAAAACAAGTGTACAATGGGCGGTCTTATCGCACAGGGCCTTGGATGGACTGAACGAGAGGAGCGGAATTTAGGGTTGTCAGTTTACATTATATCTTAAATACTACTTAATACTTAGACATAATAACATAAAATACATACATGCATAATATACTAATAAATAACAAAAATATCACAGAGAAAGGAGAAGACTAATTATAGTGAAAGGAAATGCTCCTTTACCATTTTATTGAATGTTGGTAAGGATTGAGCACGCCTCACTTCAATAGATAATGCATTCCACAAACGAGCTGCTTGAACTGTAAAGGATTTGTCGAAGAAGGATGTGATGCATACGTATACTTAATTTTAGATTCACCGATGATCTCAAGGACCTAGAATGTGTGTCACAAAGGAACTGAAAGCGTTCTTTAAGACGACGACTAACGCCAACGACCTTGAAGGAACAAAACGTGCACCCGTTTCACACCCGCGCGACCCAAAATTTAGTAGTTTTTTGTACTTTCCTTATTATTCTATGACTTTAAAAAAAAAGCCTCGGATCAAAATGTAGATAATTAAATTGTCTTTGAGATGGTGTTAATTTCATTAAAATACGCCCAGCGGTTTTGGTGTGATTGTCATGTTTTTGTCCATTTTAGACGTAACTTTACAAATTAATTACACTATGTTATGAAAATTATTAAGAAAATAGTCTAATATAAACTATATATTTTTCAAAAAATTACGAGTAGCCATTTAGACGTGATTCTCATTTTAAAATCAGCTACTTAAGGGAATCGGCGCCTTAATAAAAAGCGAAAGGGGCTTGTCTATAAATTTGGAGATCATCGGCATACAGGTGGTAGAAAGAAGGTAGTCATTGAGTGATAGCATTAATAAAGAGTGCGAAAAGTAGAGGAGATAAAACGTCTCCCTGCGGCACACCGGTAGGGTTTTGGCCTCACCAAGAAGAGAAAGATTCCGAAATGCAAATACGCTGCCGGCGGACAAACAGGTAACTATGAAACCATGCAATTACTGAAGGAGATATGTTAAAAGAGCATAGGACGCCCAGTAAAATGTCGAAGTCAACCGTGTTGAATGCAGTGCTAAAGCCAAGCAAAGCAAGTACAGTTAACTTGCCCATTTCCATGCCTAACCTGATTTCATCCGTAATATGCACAAGTGCTGAGGTAGTGCTGTGTCCCGGACGAAAACCAGATTGAAAGGGATTTAGCAGTTTGTGTTCGGAAAGGAATGAGCTGAGTTTTGATGGTGGACAAGTTTTTCAAGGACTTTGGATAGGAAAGGAAGAATAGAAATAGGACGATAGTCAGAGAAAGATGCAGGATGAGATTTTTTGGGTAGAGGAATCACTTGGGCATCTTTCCAGGCTTGTGGAAAGACACCACTGGAAACAAACAACGTTTGCACTAAGATCCTTTAAAAATTTAATATAATGGACAAAATATTGACAAGACAAATGTTGCTAAATTCTTAGGTGTAGTAATTGACAGCCAATTAACTTGGAAACAGCAGGCAGAAGAAGTCTGCAAAAAGTTAAGTAGAGGAGCTTATATTCTCTATAATTCGTCGAAAAAAGTTAATATTGACACCATCATTATAGCTTACCATGGTCTGTTTGCCTCTATCTTAAGATATAGAGTAGTGTTTTGGGGGAATTGCAGTGAACGAGAAAGGGTATTCAGAGCTCAAAAATATTGCTTGAGATCAATGACCGGCATTAATTCAACAGACAGCTGTATTCCTATGTTTATATCCCTAAAATTATTAACCTTTCCATCAATTTATATTCTAGGGGTAGCATTATTTGTTAAAATGAATCTGAATATTGTTGAAACAATGATAAATCATTCTTCAAGACCAGCATTACTGAGATCCCAATACAAAGGTCTATTAGATACAGGTAGTTTCAAAACAGCTTTATTAAGAAAAAATATTATGCATATGGGACCAGTTATCTACAATAAAATACCAAATGACATTAAAAATGATACATCTCATTTTTTCAAAAAGAAATTAACGAAACTACTAGTTGAAAAATGCTATTACACTGTCAGCGATTTTTTTAATAATAACACCCTATGAAATTGCTCAGTAATATTTAAATTCATTAGGTTACTAGCTTCTGCCAGCGGCTTCGCCCGCGTGAATGTCGAAAATTATCCCAAGGGAACATATTCCCGGGATAAAAGTATCCTATGTGCTATTCCTGACTATAGCCCATCTCTGTGCTAAATTTCATCCAAATCCGTCCAGCCGTTTGAGCGTGAAGAAGTAACAAACATACAGACACACTCACGGACTTTCGCTTTTATAATATTAGTGTGATATTCTAATTTGATATACTAATTAAGACTATTATTTTCCAGTGAATTTTACTTTTAAGAATGTGACATTATGAACTGATTACCTGACAAATTTTGATTATTTGAATTTGACTTTTAAGAATATGACATAAGAAACTGGTTACATGACAATTTTTGATTAATATAGATTTTCTATGCTTTTGATTATTATAGTGCTTAATGTTGCTTGCCATACGGTAGAATTTACTGGATCCAATTGTTTTTTTCTTATTTACACCATCAAAACTATGTTTTACCTACATTCTTTGCAAAATGAATTCTGATTCTGAACAGACAAGTTGAGGGTGTAAAGAATAACAGGCAGAATGTCATCAAGGATGGGAATAATCATTTTACGGTTGACACAGTCACTACCAACAGCGTTGGAAGTAATAGATACAATACTCTTTTTAACATCACAAGCAGTGAATTGACTTACAACAAAAGGGAAAAAAATTGGTGGCCCTATCTAAAACGGGTAAAATAGAAAAATTACTATTAAGTAAATTGAAATCCAAGTCTTTAGGAATCGTTTTATGAGACTTTTTTCCGATACTTAATGATTTGAGAAATGCCAGACCTTAGCTGGATCACCATTCTGAAGAAAAACCAGGCGTTTTTTTTGTTCTGTGGAAAAACTGTATTTTCGTTTGAATACTTTATATCTGCAGATAATTATTTTATGTGCGAATTTCCACTGAAAAGTTATTGCGTTGTTGATTGATGCTTATTGTTTAAATTCATGCTCGAAATAATTAAGTATACATTACTGGAGAACGTCTATAATTAATTACTTTAACCTTGTTTATTAAGATAAAATAATTAATTAATTTATTATCAGGCAACTTTGGCCGATAGGAACCTTATAGACTAACGTATATATTTGTTTATATTTACGGCATTTTTTGTAGCAATATTTGTGTGTACTAGAAAAAACTTTGATGGTCACCATTAGTACGCAATTTCATTTATAAACGCTAAAATAAACTTTGCTTCTGAATCACAGAAATGAGTTTTACCTACTGAGAGCTTTATTTCAATGAGCAGTGCAGCGGTTTTTCGGGATAGTTAAAGTGTCTTGTGCCTTCTCTAGCATTGTTAACGATAAACCTAAATGTCGTGTGACATTAAAAGGCTTATTATTGTATTATATTTACAAAAATTAACCGTATATTAGGCATAAACAGTGTTTTCACAAATCTCTTCTACTTCTTTTCATAATTAAACAATTTACTAATTTCGGCATTATTATATGTGTCGACTTAAGTATTAGTCAAGGGTTAGTACTGGTCTAATTCGTATTAGTCTAAAGAGCTGGTCGAAATATAAGTGAAAATGGGTTGACGTCTACGGCCGCTGACAGCGTTCTACGTCTGTCCTTTTTTGAAAAACTTTCTTCAAAAGTAAGTTAATAAAATACAATTTCTCGTTACAGACGGTAGATTGTTACACAAGTTTTCTCTTCAGTTTGAGCATGAACCACAAATTAAAGGAAAAAGTGAGTCGGAACAGCCTAGGGCCAATTAATCTTTCAAAGGAAGATTTTTAATGCCAAAGAGGATTTATTTCCCGAGCAAAACTTTACACTCAGGGAACACTAAAAGAAATAACCTAAATGTAGGTATTTTCTGAAATATTATTATTATTAATTATTTTGCCAACTTAAACTTCAGAAATTCAAATATCGTATTACATTATAGTCTATTCAACAAATACGATTATGTTCAACTTTAAAAATATGAGCAGTGTCATTCGAATCGGAATAGCATGTAGCAGTGGTGGCCCAGTGGTATCAGCCGCGAGTTACAAGTTGTAGGTCGTGGGTTCGAGCCCAGGCAGGAGCGTAAAGCTCCTGCCTGGGTAAATTATTTGTGTAAATTATTTCATCATCACTGCTCTCAAAATGGTGAAGGAAAACATCGTGAGGAAACCGACATGTCCTAGAACCAAAAATTCGAAGACATGTGACATCCAACAACCCGCACTGGGCTCGCGTGTTGGATAACGGCCCATTCCCTCTCACAGAGAGGAGGCCTGTGTCCCAGCAGTGGGAACATTAATAGGCTGATGATGTGTGATGTGATGTGTGTGTAATTTTTGAAAAAATAAAGTTTTGCTCACAAAAATAGCCAAAACTAAAAACAATTTTGTAAAATTAAAAAAGGGTTTGGTTTTTATCAAATATCTCGATTATTGACCTATAAAAAAGATTAAAAATGAGGAGGATATTGCCTAAAAGAAAATCTTAAGTAGGTAATCTAATCTCTAAGAACTGAACGATTAGTCCTACAGTTCCGAAAGTGGGAACGGGTGTTTTTTTAGACACTTCCCACTCTGGTCAACCACTTCATACACTTTAACAATAAAAAATATTTACATACATTAAATATGAAAATTAAAAAAAGAAAAAAATCAAGCACTTACTGGAAATAATAATCCACTGACAAATGTTTTAATGTATATAATAAACACATCAACACGGTCTAGGGATATTTTAAAAAAAGCGAATTACTATCAATGTGTTAATTATTTATATGACATGTATATATTTAAAAGATACGTTATTTAATATTCTAGCATTTTTTAATAATGGTTAAGGAACTTCGATTAAAATTTTAGGATTTTATGGAAAAAAAATGAAGCATAGACGGAAACCGTATATGAATTAACTTTTAATTTATGAGTAAAAACTGAAAAAAATAGAAAAATCATTTAATTTGTGTTTATAAACTTGAAGTTAGTAGTCTGAGAAAGCGCCCATGATGTTCATAACATATCGGCAACGATTCGGCATGCTCAGAACAAGGTTGTCAATGTCTTGCTGCGGAATATTGTCCCATGTCCTTCTGAGGTGCGCAAAAAGTTGATCTTCTGTAGCCAGATTTTCAGGAACTTCCTTCAGAGCTCTTCTTTGCAGCATATCCTACGCATGCTCAATGGGATTTAGATCTGGCGATTGAGCAGGCCAGTCTAAGGCCCTAACATTGTGTGTATGTAACCAAGCTGCTACCGTTCTCGCCGCGTGTGCCCGGGCATTGTCGTGCATGAGCAGGAAATCTTGCCCCATTTGTGTTTTGTGGGGCAAGATTACGGGCCCCAGCACCTGTTGGACGTATCGTACTGCCGTCATATTGCCCCGCACCCAAACGAGATCCGTCCGTCCTCCAAGACGAATTCCTGCCCAAACCATAATTGTTTCTCCTTGGTATGGGTGAACTGCCTGAGGGTTCTGAAGACGGCTCCATCGTCCAGGAACTCGCCAAACACGCGTCCTTCGTGAATCTGGATGGAAGCCGAACCTGGATTCATCCGTGAACAGCACATTTGACCATTGCTCACGGCCCCAGTCCACGTGGTTCCGAACCCATTCTAATCGTCGTCCACGATTGCCTCTCCGTAAAGGTGGGACCCGGAGTGGTCTACGAGAGCGTAGATTGCTTTCATGCAGTCGCCTTCTTACAGTTTGGTCACTCACAAGCACTTGGTGTTCCACTCGCAGCCTTTGGACCAATTGAGTCGCCGTTGCATTTGGTTGAGCTCGCGCAGTAATTTGCAAAAATCGGTCTTGTCTGGGGGTATTGATGCGACTTGGCCACCGGTGCCTCTCCGCTACTTCACCTGTGGCACGATAGCGTGTCCACAATCTTGAAATTACATTTTGGTAGGTCCCTATGGCCTCAGCAACATTACGCTGAACAGACACCCAGCTTCCAGCATTCCCACAGCTCGTAACATCTCCGCCCTCGTCAAATGTTGGCGTTGCATGGCTACAATACCTCAATTTTAACTTTATCTTTCGTTTAAAAATGAAAAAAAACTGTAACTAAACGTAATTAGTATTGTTTTATAAATTTCGCACAAATGAAAATTCCATCTCCTACACATCAAGACATTTGCCACCGAAACAAAAGAATTTTCAAAAATTTGAATTTGGCATTAGTCTGAGATAAATTACAAACAAATAGGTGTATAAAAGATTCCAATGCGGCCAGTACTTTTTAACCGACTTTCGAAAAAGGAGGAGGTTCTATGTTCGACTTCTTGTATGTTTTTTTTTTTTTTTTTTTTTGTGTATGTTCACCGATATCTCCGTCAATTGTGGACCGATTTAAAAAAATCTTTTTTTGTTTGAAAGAGTTTGTTCCGAAATTGGTCCCATTTTAATTTGGTGAAGATCTGATGAAGAACTTCGAAGATATACAACAGAACTCTTCAATAAATAGCGGCAAAACTCTCGGGACTGCTGCAATCGCATGTCTGTTTATTGTTTAGACCATTTCATAACATAACATCACGCCAGTACGCTCTTAAGGGGTAAGCAGATCTCTCATTTGATCGGTTTTGTTCAAGTTACATGATATTTGGGTAATCTATTCTGGCGTTATAGGAAACTAACTAAACAACTTGCCTATTAGGTAGGTACAACTAAAAAGTGAAAAATAAAAAAACTTTTTTACAAAAAAATACTACCGACTTCCAAATAAGAAAACTACAAAGTGAAAAATAACTTTATTTTTGGAAGTCGGTGTCCATAACGCAAAAAAAAAAGTTATTTTTCACTTTGTAGTTTTCTTATTTGGAAGTCGGTAGTATTTTTTTGTAAAAAAGTTTTTTTTCGAGTTATTTAATTGAGTATGAAATATCCCTAGACCGTGTTGATGTGTGTATATCTTTTAAACTATAGAACTGAGTTTTCCCCCTTCCTTGGAGCTATTCTTGAAAGCCTTTAGAATAGATATCCCTTGAAAAAATTTACGAATCTATTTTTTTTTTTTATTAACAATTTACGTTATCTACGTAGCTATACGACTGCTGAAAAAAGTTAGACTAAGTGCTGAATGAAACGAGTTAGACTCACAAGTTCTAAATGGAGCATTGAAATCAAGTAACAACTAATCTATATCAATATAGCTCCCGAAATTATATTATCTGCACACATAGGTTATCCCCTTATAAGACTGTAGCGGCATCTATGTCGCCACAAACGAATTACGAAAAATCTGACGTCACACAAATCTTTCATCGCGCTATATAGAAGTTGCGCAACTTTATATGACTTGATGTTGTAAATAATTCTATCTTAGTTGTTTTATCAACAGTCCAAGTGCGAGTCAGACTCACGCACGTAGGGTTCCGTACCATTATTGCAAAAAAACGGCAAAAAAAGTCACGTTTGTTGTATCGGAGCCCTAATTAAATATTTATTTTATTCTCTTTTTAGTATGTGTTATTATAGCGGCAACAGAAATACATCATCTGTGAAAATTTCTACTATCTAGCAATCACGCTTCATGAGATACATCCTGTTGACAGACAGACAGACGGACCGTGGAGTCTTAGTAATAGGGTCCCTTTTTTACCCTTTGGGTATGGAACCCTAAAAATATTATGAATATACTTACAGATACATTTCTTAAAACCTGCAATTTACAAACAGATGAAGGATAAGAAATCCTTCATCTGTTTGTAAATTGCAGGTTTTATATCACTTTCAATTTTTCTACATTGAAGGTAAAGATGGAACGTGTGCTTGTGATATGAAAAGTTTTTGATCTTCTCTTTTTGCGACGCGACGGTCACAATATACTAATCTGCTAGATTGTAAAGGACATAAATGTAAAAATTATTCACACCGACGAACAGCTCATGTAATTTCTAAAAATCAAACTAAACAGCTGTATCAATTTTGGCAGAGAAATAGATTGGGCCTTGAAGAAAGGACATTTAGTACTTTTATCCCGAGAGTAAGCCCCCTTAGCACGACTTTCACGCGGGCGAAGCAGCGGGCAGAAGCTAGTTGAAAATAATCATGAAAATTCTCCAATCTTTTGACTTTTCTCCGCTACTCCAATAAAGTTGATAGTCCAAGCAAAAAACGCGTTCGTTAAAATAATACATTTTTATTTACGGTCTTCGAAAATACGAGTACAACCGAAATATTTTTGATCACAAAAATTTCTCTCGCCTCATTATATTTAGTTTTTTTTTTGTGTAAAATTGGAATACCTTCAACGCTTGAAAATATTTTATTTGTTTCAGTGTAGCCGTGGTTGCAAAATTATTTGGTATGTTTTTTTATATACCTTATAAAAATATTTATTATGTATAATATAATACGTAGCTAGGTATTAACCCTTCTTAATTAAAACGAACTCTACTCGGTTGAAAATAGAGAAAACGACGTTTCTAAAAGTGTAACCTAGCTAGGACGATTTATCGCCCCCAAAACCCCCTGCATACTAAATTTCATGAAAATCGTTGCAGCCGTTTTCGAGATTCAGGTTATATATATATAGGTATATACAAGAATTGGTTGGTTTGAGGTATTAGATTCAGATTATATAAATATATATATATACAAAAATAGATTAAAAAGCGATAGTCTGTTTGTTTGTTAATCAATCACGTGTCAACGATTGACCGGATCTGGTTGAAACTTGACAGTGACAGACTGAGATGAGATGAAACATGACCAGGATTAGGCCATAAGATGCTGTTTATCCCGGTAGCAGATATCTTTTCGATTCCCGATCCCGGGACTACTTCCACCCTTAAGGTTACACTATTCGATAATTCTTTCATACAAACGTAGTCAAGGGATTACTCCACTGTTTGACGATGTACGTTCAAAATAAAAAATTATATCAATTTTCCTCATCATTATCTAGCCCTGTATGGAAACGAAAGAGTAAAAAAAATATATATTTGAAAGTTATGAGTGTCGAAAGTTCCATATTTCAACATTAATTTTATGGCGCGAATAAATACCATAAGAAGACGGAAAATTGCAAAACGGCCTCCATACAGGGATAGATTAGCAGTTCAACAATGCAAATAATTTTATTTTGAACAGATAGATTTAGTCGTTTTTTCATGATATCTAGACTGCCAAAGGTCTGTTTATAAAATTTCGCGCGCTCGGTTTCGTCCTAAATCATTATCCATTTCGCTACAAATTTGCAAAAGTGTGTATTCGTACGCGAACTAGCTTCCTACTGCTCACCACAGCATCTACCTCTTCCGCACGAGTTGTCGGTTGATATAAAATGCATTTTAACCCCGCGCACAAAATAGTTCGTGCCGTCGACTAGTGTATCCTTAACATGGGCGAAGCTGCAGGCAAATGCTACTTTAAATAGAAGTCCGAAAGTTTTAAACTAAGTGCGATACATAATTTACAGTTTGAATATCCAAATTGACCAATTTTTAATCTTATAATTAGATTTTGAATGAATTTTGTGTTGAGTTTGTTCGAAATTTGTTCCAGAGAAAACTGAGTCTAAAATGACTATGCTGGAGGCTGTTGTTGATTTTACAAGCTTTTTATTAACTTGCAATGTATGTATGTATGTATGTCCGGGTCAAATCTTGCAACTGAATTTTAAAGCAGTTATCCTCAACCGATTAAGGTGAAATTTCGCATACACGTTTGGTTTGGGTGACAATGCACTTTGGAAAAAAAATGTTATGGTTAGAGAAACCATAATATTTTCTTTCGCTATAAAACGAATCAACTGATCGACATTTTTTATACCTACTGAAAATCTGAAGACCGATTTTTTTTTAGGTTAAAAACAATCAACCTACAGCCAATGAACCAACCAGTAAAACCTTCTTGGTTTTACTTTAGAAGAACACAATTATGTCGACCACTTATGTAAAACCATGTTGTTTAAATTGTTTATTTATTAAAACTATGATTTACACGAAAAATACATGTTTTACAAATAATGTACATGAATCAATAATATATTTTTTTTCAAATCTTTCAACCCAGCCGTTACTAAGAAGTATGCTTTAGAAAGTAACAGCACTAAAACGGTGGAAGGCCCGAGCAGACTTCGATAGGTATTTAACTTGTGGGTTCAGCAAATATACTAGGACTTACAAGAGAGAGAGAATTTCATTGTCTGCTTTGTTGAAATATTGGTTGCAAACGGAACTGATGAGGAGTGAGGGATAATTTCCAGATCGAGAATTATAATCGGTTTTTCTAACAGGAATTTGTATTTTTTTTTTTGTTTTTTTTTTGTGTTTGTTGTTTTTTGGTTTGTTGTTTGTTTATGTTTTGGTTTTTTTTGTAGAGTATTGGAATTAAGTTCCTTTTCTCAAACATGCTTGGAAATTTGAACATTATTTTGACAACCTTCTTCGAGATAAATCGAAATTGCTGTACTGGCCAAATACATGCGAGCAGCGGCCGGCAAAAGTTGTATGAAAATCCATATCTGTCGTGTCTAGCGGCCAAATAAAATACATAGTAAACTCATATCTGTCGTGTTACTTAAAATTGGAAAGATCTTTTACTCCGAAGCATGGCAAACAAGGAGGTAACTTATCAAAGGTTGTATTTAAATTTCGAACTGGCTTTCAAATAGAACGCTGTTTATTAAAGAAAAAAAACAAAATAACACTTTAACGCGGGAAAAATTATTGTTGTTCGTCATTGATTTTGACAAAATGAGTTCTAGGTATTACTTAGTTTTAATTGCCGCGCATTATTTGAGAAAAGTACTATACAAGCCTTGGCCACAACTAGGCATTGATGGACTTACGAATGTGTGCCTCGGCTTCGCCTCGGCCCACATTTACACGTTCGTCCATCAATACCTCTTTTGCTGGCCGCTTCAGTAATGTACTATATCGCGTTTGGCGGATGTTTGCTACACGGGTAAAAGTGACCGACCGACAATTTTGCTCTATTTCGCATTCGTTCGATATTTGAAATTTGAAATGTCGTAGTTTTTTGCAGATGGCCCGTGTGTTTCGGAAAGGACTTAACATTTTTATTTCACTGTACATGTTATTAGATAGCAATAAAAAACCGGCTAAGTGCGAGTCGGACTCGCACACGAAGGGTTCCGTACCATTATCCCCACTTAAATATTTATATTATTCTGTTTTTAGTTTTTAGAAATACATCATCTGTGAAAATTTCAACTGCCTAGCTATCACGGTTCCTGAGATAAATCCTGGTGACAGACGGACAGACAGACAGACTGACCGCAAGGTCTAAGTAGGGTCTCGTTTTTACCATTTGGGTACGGAATCCTAAAAAAGTTAATTAAAAAAATCAAAAAGCCCGACTGCTTAAAAAGCGAACTAAAAAGGCAAAAAGGCAATCATGCTGTGTGTGTGCAAATTAGGTACATTTAAACATATAAGTGATAGATATTTTTGAAATCACCTCTTAAAACCCTTTAATTTGATACCCCACACGATGGGTTTTTATGGATGGGTATGGAGGAAACAATAAATGGCGCCCAAAAGCCGCCATTTTATTATTTTCCAATTTTAATGTAGCCAGTGATACTCATAGGGTTAAGACGAATTGATTGACGTAAGAATCATCAAAATCGTCCAACATGTTTGGTCTCTAGAACGCCACATAGGAACAAACATACATACATACATAGACTGATAAACACATTACCCTCCTTCGGCAGTCGGGTAAAAAGAACTTCGTTCCAACTAGGTGTTCCACGACACTGTCGTTTTTGTTTTTTCCCTGATCCATAAGAAACGTATTTGCCGAATTGTACGTGTACTATAAACAAGATATCTGCCTGTTTCGGGGCGAACAGGCGTGATACCAATTATACAGTTAAGCCTAGCGTAACATTACGTTACGTCAACCAAATCTTAAGGTTACACTAGTCGAAAATTCTTCCATACAAACGTAGTCTAGGGATTATTCCACTGTTTGACGATGTACGTTCAAAATAAAAAGTGACATCAATTTGTCTCATCATTATCTAGCCCTGTATGGAAGCAAAAAAGTAAAAAAATAAAATGTTTGAAAGTTATGAGCGTCGAAAGTTCCACATTTCAACACTAATTTTAACGCATTTTTGGGCGCAAATAAACACCATAAAAAGACGGAAAATTGCAAAACGGCCTCCATACAGGGATAGATTAGTAGTTAAATAGTCCAAATAATTTTATTTTGAACAGATAGTCGTTTTTTCATAATATCTAGACTGCCAAAGGTCTGTTTATAAAATTTCGTGCGCTCGGTTTCGTCCTAAATCATTATCCATTTCGCTACAAATTTGCAAAAGTGTGTATTCGTACGCGAACTAGCTTCCTACTGCTCATCACAGCATCTATCTCTTCCGCACGTGTTGTCGGTTGATATAAATGCATTTTAACCCCGCGCACAAAATAGTTCGTGCCGTCGACTAGTGTACCCTTAAGTAACTCTTGCGGTGCGGTTGGGTCAAGGGCTTATTACCTGAAGTCTAGCTCCTAACGAATAGCAATTTGTCCAGTGATGTTAAGCATTAAAATGCTTCGTATTTATTATCTATTCATTTTCCTTGTACTGTTTATTGTCCTTTTATTTAGTCTTAAGATTTTTTAAGTGAAACCTTCTTTTGGATAAGAAATTAATTAAAATATAGCTATCATCTTAGAAAATATAAATTATGTTTAATAACGGCAATAAATATTGTCATAACAAACTTCATAAATAATTATTGAAGTTCACGCGAGGAACGGAATGTTATTATTTACAATTAATTTGTAATTCTTTGAAATGACTACGAATATGTCACGTTAGTAGTAATTTGTTCCATCAATCAATCTACGAGACTAATTACTTTTATTTAATTCTGTAATCATTCTATTAGGCTAATTA
This sequence comes from Orthosia incerta, assembly GCA_948252205.1. NCBI lineage: Eukaryota > Metazoa > Arthropoda > Insecta > Lepidoptera > Noctuidae > Orthosia > Orthosia incerta. The sequence goes on along the minus strand of OX411753.1, from coordinate 19,784,463 downwards.
ACTGCAGCCTAATTGCGTGCGTGAGTTTGGCAGGGCAATGGGCACAAGTCCATAAAAGAGTATGAGACATTTCCCTTAAATATTTTCGGTATTGTGTAAATAATTTTGAAAGGGTACGTCCTCCACCCTATGAGTTGAATTCGCAATACGAAAGTCGTTATTTTAAAGGTAGGCGCTTACCTATACGTGTTCTTTGCCGAATTCACTTACGCAATTAGACTGCTGGTCTGCATGAAAACTTTATTAATTTTCTGATAAAAATATCGAAATACTTTCTGAGTGCACCTCTACAACGTGTAATAGTAATCAGCATTACTTAATAAAATAAGCAGTAACTATATTAATAATTTGTAAATTATTATACTATAACCGTCATGGTGGCACAGTGGCTAAGTGGCTAAGATCTCGCCTCTCTTGCTTGAGGTCGTGGGTTCAAATCCGGCCAAGTACCTACCAATCTGACTTTTTTAGCTTATATATACTGTCAAAATGTATGTTCAAAAACTTTTGTCTCTTGAAATATTCGAAATAGAAGAGAACTGACAGTAAAATGTCAACGAGGTATTGAATATTTTTGCGCGAGTATTTTTGTCCTAAAAATAACGAGAGGATTGAATTTGTATAGAAAGTTATTTTCAATTTCGTTGTTCTTAGTACGCAAACAAATAGCTATATACAGGGGGTATGGTTCGTTAGTCAAGTCGTCAACACTCTCGCGTATAATTTATCATCCAGAATGTAGATATTTCATCCGTTAGTGTCACCCCTAGTCGTGGGTGGTTCGGGTGAAGCCGGTTTAATCCGCTCCTACGCTACGTTTGTTTACAATAGAAAAGTCGTTGTAGAGAGGAAATTGTACGCTGACTGGAGTCAAGACGCCTACATAACAGACGACATTTCCGCTAATTATTAACCATAGTCAAGTTTTCGTGGATAATAATAAGTAGATCACATACAAACCAAGCAAGCCTGTTGTGCCGGATCTTTAACATGTATTGGAGATATGGACGCGTGCCGGATGACTGGTGCAGGGCTGTAATCGTACCACTATATAAAGGTAAAAGCTCAAAGCAGGTGTGTAAAAAGTAAAGCGGCATTAGTCTTTTGAGTGTTGTTGGCAAATTATATGCCAAAGTTTTAATAAATGGAGTCGTAAAAGTGACGGACGAACAATTATGGGATGTGCAAGCAGGATTTAGAGAGAAAATGGGATGTATGGATCAGATCTTCTCCTTGAGCCGCATAGCCGAAAAATATCTGGCAAAGTACAAAAAGTCTACTGTGCTTTCGTTGACTTGGAGAAGGCCTATGACAGTATGTGGAGGGATGAACTGTGGTCGACGCTATCCGGGTACGGTGTGGATTGGCGCTTGGTACGGGCACTGAAATCTCTATATAGGGATTCCAGTGCTTGTGTTAAGATTAATGGGGCGTGTAAAGACTGGTTTTCCATCACAATGGTGTTAAACAGGTTTGTGTAGCGTCACCGTGGCTGTTCAACTTGTACTTGGATAGTTGTCTGATTGGTTTGAAAGAGCATGAGTGCAGATTGAGGATGAATGAGTTGCCTGCCAAATGCCTTCTCTATGCAGGTGATCAAGTTCTACTTGCATCGTCAGCAGAACAGTTGCAACAAAAGGTGACTGTGATGAATGAAGCTTTTATGTTAAAAGGGATGAGTATACGTGTGAACAAAACTAAGGTAATAGTGTTTGAAAGAGAAGACGATGTATCGGAGGGTGAAGTGAAAATATATGATAAGAGTGTGGAGCAAGTAAATGTGTGGGAAGTATGTTCACAAGGGATGGAATGATTGAAGATGACGTGGAAAGGAGAGTGAATGCAGGGAATAAAGTGTATGGTGCTATACATGCGGTTGTGACCAATCAGTCGATGTCTCCAGAGCCTCGACTCACCGTTCACAATAGCGTGCTGGTGCCTACACTTATGTATGGAAGTGAAGGTTGGGTATGGTAGAAAAGACATGAAAGTAGGATTAATGCAGTAGAAATGCGTTCATGGCGAAGGATGTGTGGGGTAACTTTAAATGATAGATTGAAGAATGATGTAATAAGACAATGTTATGGTTTAAAAGAAGATGTAGTGACTAAAATTGAAAAGAGTATGCTAAGATGGTTTAGCCATGTTGAGAGGGTGAATGAAAGGCGACTAACGAAATGTATTTACAAGGCAGACGTCAATGGAAACGCTGGGAGGGGACGCCCTAGAAATACATACATAGACCTTCATCAAATCATCATCATCATATCAGCCGAAAGACGTCCACTGCTGGACATAGGCCTACCCCAAGCGTCGCCACATTGGCCGGTCCCGTGCGTCTCGCAACCAGCGGATCCCCGCAACCTTCACCAGATCATCAGTCCACCTTAATGGTGATGTTCTTCAGAAAGACCAGGTGCGCAGTACACATAACCAGCGTGCGTGTATGACCAGTATGAATGTGAGTGAAGCGAAATAAGTATGTAAGGATCGTAGCAGGTGGCGTTCTGTAGTTTCTGGTACTGTAGGAAAGTGTATAAGTTCGGCCGGTACCCATGCCTATAATTTGCATAAAAATGTGCAAGTAGCTTGCATTATAGGCATGTGTATTTTCTGTCCGTACAAACATTAATATCGTACCTATTGGCAAACAATTCTTCTGGCGCCTTTTAAAGAGTTGTGCATATTACGAATAGGTTTGCAATTATTATTTTGATTCAATCATTTTGTTTAGGCTGTCAGATTGATTATAGCCGATAAAATGTTCCTCTCGGTTTGAAATAAAATATTGTCCGAGTTTCTAGTTCACTGCGATGTGAAGGATTTTTTTGCCGTCTTAATTTAGTATATTAACACGCTTTTATTAGCTCGGTATGTATGTATCTATGTATTAATGTAACGGAATCTTTGAACGTGATTTTCACCCACTTCAAAACGTTGGATTGATTTGAAACTTTGCACACTTATCAAGGACCGATGACAATGCAATAATTTAAACAGTTTGTCCCATTACCCTTACCATTAAAGCGTGTTTTTTAGTTTTTAGAACTACAATTTATTTTAGGCTTAGTTTTTGTTTTAGTTAAATTTTAAATAGCTTCACCTACATTTTTTATTGTTTATTCTTGTTAATAAATAAACGTTCCGTCTTGTCAAACAAAATTTGCATGTTCTACTTTGATTTTAAAATAAAGTTATACTAAAAAAAATTCAAGAGCGACTTTACTTACGGTTTGTATTTCTTATACATTTTCTAACAAGGGTATACTTTCCTTTTGTAAAGTTACAAAGAAAAATCCTTTTTATTTCAGAAATATAAAACTAAAAACTAGACTAGACTGTGATTGGAACCCAAGAGATATTTCCATTTAGACTAGTTAGAATTTAGAAGTCCAATTCGTAATTTCCAATGAAAGAAAAAGAGCAGGTTCTCCTTAAAACAAAACTCTTTTGAACTAGAAAATACTTAATAAAATTCTTCCTACCATGTCCACCATTTCACTCACACGCACACACACGCACGCACAAAACACACCATAAGTGCACTCCTCACACATCGAGAGCTGCTTAATTACTATTTATTACATTCTTAATTTTTTCTGTTCATCAGCTTCATAATTTTCATTTTTAAGATACCATTTAAGGGAAGAGTGAGACAGCTCCAACACAAGTACTATTGTAGTCTCAATTTATGTATGACAAATGTTTGAGATGAAATAACTTTTTTTTTATTTTGTGTTAGTTTTTTTTTTTTTTTTTTTTATACTTTATTAGTAAGAACAAAATTCTTAATAATTAATTACGATCTAGCCTAAAAGACTAATAAGCAATTTAACTCTAACTTAATATGTTACGTGATAGATTATGTTAAAACTAAGAATAGTGTCCATTTGCACTGTTACACAAGTCCGCAGCACTTTCTTAGAGTCTGATATAATTTAAAAACACTATGTTCATGTGTTATATGTATAGCACAGCATTGTCACTATTATCCATTCACTTTACACTACACTAATTCAAAAGGTTTAGTTCTTTTTAGCCTACGCACTAAGTCTGTATTGTCTAGCAGCTGGATAGCCTCAACATTCACGTGTCGATGAAGTCTGTGTTCGTGGGCTTCAGCAAATTTTTGGATGATGGTGGTGACGAATTCCGTTTTAAGGTCACGGTGAAGATCGTCATTCCTTATGTACCAGGGTGCATTTACAGCGTCCCTGAGCACTTTATTTTGGAATTGTTGGATTAGTTTGACGTTGCTTTGTTTAGTACAGCCCCAAAGTTGGATACCATACGTCCAAATTGGCATCAGTAAATGCTTATATATGGTTATTTTATTATGTATTGATAGACAGGATTTCCTTCCGAGTAACCAATACATACTTTTATAACGTATGTCGAGTTCCTGTCTTTTCTTTTTGACATGAGCTTTCCAACGCAACTTGGCGTCGAGAGTTATGCCAAGGTATTTAGCTGTATTAGCATAAGGCACTTGCATGCCATTTATGTAGATTGGGTGATAGTCCAAGTGTTTGTTTGTGAAGTCAATGTGAATTGATTTTGACTCATTCAGTTTGATCTTCCATTTTTGTGTCCAATCATAAACTTTATTCACAGCTAGTTGAACTTTTTCTACTGCTTCTCTGTGGCTTGATCCAGTAGCCATAATTGCAGTATCATCTGCAAAGGTCGCAATGGTGTTATTTTCCAGTTCTGGGATGTCGCATGTGTATAACAAGTACAAAATTGGGCCTAGCACACTTCCTTGAGGTACGCCAGCTTTTATAGCTTTTAGCTCTGAATATGCGTCTTCTTGCCGTATTCTAAACATTCTATTAGTTATATACGACTCTAGAATATCTGCAAATTCTGGTAGCATGCGTCTGAGCTTGAATATTAGACCCTTATGCCAAACTTTGTCAAAAGCTTGCGCGACATCTAAAAACACGGTGGCGCAGACTTCCTTATTTTCAAGCGTTTTTTCAATAATGTTTGTTATTCTATGTACCTGGTCTATTGTTGAGTGTTTTTCCCTGAAGCCAAATTTTCACCCACTTCAAAACGTTGGATTGATTTGAAACTTTGCACACTTATCAAGGACCGATGACAATGCAATAATTTAAACAGTTTGTCCCATTACCCTTACCATTAAAGCGTGTTTTTTAGTTTTTAGAACTACAATTTATTTTAGGCTTAGTTTTTGTTTTAGTTAAATTTTAAATAGCTTCACCTACATTTTTTATTGTTTATTCTTGTTAATAAATAAACGTTCCGTCTTGTCAAACAAAATTTGCATGTTCTACTTTGATTTTAAAATAAAGTTATACTAAAAAAAATTCAAGAGCGACTTTACTTACGGTTTGTATTTCTTATACATTTTCTAACAAGGGTATACTTTCCTTTTGTAAAGTTACAAAGAAAAATCCTTTTTATTTCAGAAATATAAAACTAAAAACTAGACTAGACTGTGATTGGAACCCAAGAGATATTTCCATTTAGACTAGTTAGAATTTAGAAGTCCAATTCGTAATTTCCAATGAAAGAAAAAGAGCAGGTTCTCCTTAAAACAAAACTCTTTTGAACTAGAAAATACTTAATAAAATTCTTCCTACCATGTCCACCATTTCACTCACACGCACACACACGCACGCACAAAACACACCATAAGTGCACTCCTCACACATCGAGAGCTGCTTAATTACTATTTATTACATTCTTAATTTTTTCTGTTCATCAGCTTCATAATTTTCATTTTTAAGATACCATTTAAGGGAAGAGTGAGACAGCTCCAACACAAGTACTATTGTAGTCTCAATTTATGTATGACAAATGTTTGAGATGAAATAACTTTTTTTTTATTTTGTGTTAGTGAAAATAGATTGTGAATATTTCGGGCAGGTTTTTGGCTATCATGCGGGAAATGGCACTGGCAAAAGCTAGTGAGTATTAACATTTTAATAAATAATAGTACATTATGGTACAGATGTGCAATGTTGGTGAATACCGCTGAGGCGCCATTGAGACCCGAGCCGTAGGTGAGGGTCTTAAGAGATCCGAGGACGCTAATCATCAATACACACGTGTACGACGTTTTTCAACACACTTGTGAAGAAAATACTACTAAAAAAAAAACATTTTCACAAAAAAATACTACCGACTTCCAAATAAGAAAACTACAAAGTGAAAAATAACTTTATTTTTGGAAGTCGGTGTCTTTCGTAGATAACATTTTTTTGCGTTATGGACACCGACTTCCAAAAATAAAGTTATTTTTCACTTTTTAGTTTTCTTATTTGGAAGTCGGAAGTATTTTTTTGTGAAAATGTTTTTTTTTGTATTATTTTCTGGATAGTGTTATAGCCACGTACAAAATAGGGAATTTAATTTTTTCTTAATTACAGAGCAAATAAAATTTATATTTGAGTGTAAGTTTTATAAATTAAGCACGTACAAGTTGAAATGATCTAATTAATAAATACGAAGTTGCATGAAATGAGCAAGCAATAGATACATTAATTTATTTGTACTATTGAGCACGATCTTTTTGTATCGAAACTTTTTTAAGAACAAAGAAACTTAACCAATAAATTTTAAAAAAAACTATAACTCACTTGTGAATAATAGCAATGAAAAAGTCACAGTTTGATAACAGGTATCATTATGTGCCTAATTGCGGTGAAATTAGAGCCACTTTATGAGCAAATGTGTTGAAAAAAAATGATCTATATTTCTACTGCCACATGCATTCATAAAACATCTTACTTCTTACTAAAATTATAAATGTGAATTTTTGGATATATGTGTGTGTTGATGTATGTTTGTTACTCAATCACGCTAGAACGGCTGTATAGATCTGGAGGAAATATGGCACAGAACTTGGAACTTGTATTTACTTTATGTGCGCTGTCAATTCAGGTTTAAGTTACTAACAGTATCTGGTAATGGACCCACACATAGGTCCCTCCCTCATTCTAGACTAGTCAATGTTTTTTATTTGCCGAGGGTTTGACTACCAAACAAAGCCCGTATGGAATTGTGAGAGGCTACAAAATTGGATGAGATCGAGCACCGCTGCAGTACTCGAAGAAACTCAGTCATGAATCAAGTATACGACTGAGCTAGCCAAGTTTCCGATGCCACTATGTCGAGCTTTCAAGAAATATTATTCAACAAGTTTGTTTATTATTTAACGGCTAAACGGATTTGGCCGTAACATGGGGCTCAGATAGTATTATTATAATAGCATGGGGTATGGAGAACAGTGGTGGCCAACCATTTCCGTTCTCTCTAACGCTTTTATATTTCGATCTAAGCCCAATGATGCATTGCCCAATCCGGGTATCGAATTAGCGAGTTTTTCAACATTATATAATTATGATAATTTCCCGTATCAAACACAAGTAAGCTTTTAACTCCTAGCTAATTCAGTACAAAGAATGTTATCGACACTATTGACAATACACGTGATAAATTATATAACGCGATTAATTGACAATACACGTGCTTCTGAAATACGATAATACTCGGAAACACGATATTTTCTTTCGTAATTATACTTGGAACAGCACACTGAGCCCCTGAGATTGCTTCAATTTATCCGACTCTAGTAACATTAACTTGGCAACGCAATGTGAACTCTAGCTCACCATTAAAAAAAACATAACTTACTGGGTAACGGATTCAAAATGGAAGTTACATATATATTCTAATAAATTCATAAGTATAGCTGTAGTTTATACTCACCGTTCAGTAGCCACACTAAAATATACATATCTACATACATTACACCTCCTTTTTAGGGTTCCGTAGCCAAATGGCAAAAAACGGACCCCTTATGGATTCGTCATGTCTGTCTGTGTGTCCGTCCGTATGTCACAGCCAGTTTTTTCCGAAACTATAAGAACTATGCTGTTGAAACTTAGTATTCTGTGAAACGCATTAAGATTTTCACACAAAAATATAAAAAAAAAACAAAAAAATTGGGGTTTCCCCATACTTAGAACCATACGTGTCGGGTATCTATGGATAGGTCTTCAAAAATGATATTGAGGTTTAGAAGATAATTTTTTTCCAAACTGAATAGTTTGCGCGAGAGACACTTCCAAAGTGGTAAAATTTGTCCTGTAACTTCTAAAATAAGAGAATGATAAAACTAAAAAATATTATATTATAAAGAGGAAAGGTTTTTTTGTTTGTTTTTTGTACCGAATAGGCTCCGAAACTATTGGACCGATTTAAAAAATTCTTTCACCAATAGATAGCTACATTATTCCTGAGTGATATAGGCTACCTACCGTACGGCTAATAAATTTTCGCATATTTTATGTATGCAACTTTATTAATATTATTCGTATGACCCTTGATCAGTTTCATGAATTTTTTGTCTGCTGGAGAAGCGTATCACCACGAAATAATATTAAATTACTTAGGTACAAGTGAGAGCGACAATTAAAAACATTATTCTGACAATGCAAGGACGTTGCCTGAAATATACTTATTGCTAGAAAAATTGGGTAATTTAATTTAGTGTAAACCTCACATGAGCAGTGGTGGCCAAGTGGTATCGGCCGCGACTTACAAGTTGTAGGTCGTGGGTTCGAGCCCAGGCAGGCGCTTTACTTTGTGTAAATTATTTCATCACCACTGCTCTCAAAACGGTGAAGGGAAACATCGTGAGGAAACCGGCATGTCCTTGAACCAAAAAAATCGAACACATGTGACATCCACCAACCCGCACTGGGCCCGCGTGGTGGATAACGGCCCATTCCCTCTCACAGAGAGGAGGCCTGTATCCCATGATAGTGATGATGATGATGTATACCTCACAAATTGTTGATAAAAAAGTTAAGGGACTGTAGGGAAATCATCTAGTCCTTATTGCCTACAATCTCAAGCGTTCCCAAGGTAAACACGCGCCTTCACGTACCTACCCACAATACAAACATTAATAAATATGAAAATCCGTCCGTCGTTTGTCTTATCTAACACAATCGGGGAACGATTTAAAGGTAGATATTGTATTGACAATCAACGAGATTGAATCGGAAAACACCAGCTTATTATTCCAACGATCGCGTTATTGCATGGGTTTGGAGCAGTCAATCCAATTACTAACAAAGTATACACGAAATGTATTCTAATGCAGCTTCTCGGAGGTGTCCTGTTTGTTCCATTTCCTGTACATTTGCAATTATAATTGTGTCAATATTGTTCGCGCACCCTGTTTTGTAGTATACTCACAAATTGTTCTTAAATTACGGGTTTATACCACACTCACGTAACCAAAACATAATTCGATCTGAATAATGGTGTTTGTGCTACATATTTTCGTAATAATTTTAGAAATAGATTCAATTGTTTAACTCGCATGAGTTCATATGCACAACATCGTATGAGATGAAACTGTTGCCAGATTGCTAGGCAGCATCGTGGAAGATTTAGATGAAGAGTGTCTATCTAGAGATGAACTTGAATGTTACCAGAAGGACTGGACCGCTGGCAGAGGACAGACGTTTGAGGAAAAGGGAGATAGAGACCGTTGCCCAGCAGTGGAGCGTAACAACCTTAAAAATTAGAATTATTAGACCACTTCAAAATATGTCCCGATAGCTACAATCTACGGGTCTTTAAGTCAAGATTGAATAGGTTATTTCTAAGCAAGCGTGTTTCACCGTTGACCACATCTTCGCCTACCATCAGGTGAGATAGTGGTCAAGCGCGAGCCTATAGACAATAAAAAAAAACCTACACACAAATTGTATCGAGTTCCTTCACAAACATATATCTCACATCAGGAACAACAAACAACATTATTTTTTTATTATTTGTATTGAAGAATTCTCTTCTCGAGCATTCAACCGTTAAGTGAAAGATTACCCTTGGGCCTGGGGATAATCTTTGGGTCCACTGAGCAACCCTCAATACAAATAATAAAAAATATAAGAAAGACGGATTCATTTGACACGTACTAAGAGCTCAGTTTTCAATTTCACGATAGGCATGAATAGCTAGTTTTTCTCACGAGTGAAAATCTGTTATTTTATCACTGAAACCCAATACCAGGATAAAGATTCTATATCCTAATCAGAGTCAAAATTTGACCGGGTGTCCAGCGTCCTCCAAATCTGTTCAGCCGTTGAGGCTTGTCCGTTTAAAATAAATCCAAACATCTTATTCTTACTTTCTTATTCTTTATTGCACACAAAACATAAAATGAAGATACAAATACAATGGACAGTTAGTACAAAGGCGAGCTTAACCGATAATTGGGTTCTCTAACAGCAAACATCAAAACACTATCTCTCAAACAGTCAACAAACGTAAAAAGCACAGACAACTACACTAAAAAAACTAAACACAAACAACTACATAGTACTTAAAAACTCAGACACACTATACAGATTACTTATTTTATTATTCTTTCACATGTACATATACATCCCAATATCTGTAGGATAGCATTTATTTATATAGGATTGTTTGCAAAATTTTACGAAACTTCTATTTTACATAAAGTTAAGCTCTTTCTTACCGTGCCTTGTAAACCTGTTATACTTAAAATCTCGTCAGTAAAGGCTTAACGGTAAGCGTGTTACGCTGACGAGGCACGCACCTTGTATCACGTCACTGCACTTGCGGTATTGCCTCCATTCGCTGAATTAATTCGTCTCTTGTTATTATTCCTATGAAGGTAATTATGCACCTCGTTAATGTATTGGCTATGACACTGGGCACGCGGTCGTTTACAACCGCAATACAAACCACCCGATTTCTATATCCTATCTGTTTATAATAATCGCGTTTTACACGAAATTATAACTGTAGTAAGTATCATTTTGTTTCTTTGTTTCAGATGAACAAACCAAGAATAACGAAAGACTAAAGTATTTTGATGTTACTGGCAAGCCAGGGGCCCATACAATGACCACCATGAGCCCCATCAGCGACGTCGCCAACCTGACGGACAACACGTCCGCCCCCGTGGACCCCACGGTCATCTTCGGCCCTCAACGGGACCCCCTCTTCATTGTACTACCTATCACCATCGTCTATTCAATTATATTCTTCACCGGGCTACTGGGCAATATATTTACATGTTTAGTAATAGTTAGGAACAAAAGTATGCATACAGCTACAAATTACTATTTATTTAGTTTAGCGATCTCAGATCTCTTGTTGCTGATAAGTGGGATGCCTCAAGAGATGTATTCGATATGGTCGAAGTGGCCGTATGTATTTGGACATAGTTTTTGTGTGATAAGAGGTTTGGCGGCTGAGGCGTCGACGAATGCGAGTGTGTTGACGATAACTTTGTTTACGGTGGAGAGATATTTAGCGATATGTCACCCGTTTGTGTCGCATAAGATGTCGAAGCTGTCGCGGGCAACGAAGCACGTGTTGTTCCTATGGGTGGCGGCGGTAGGGCTGGCACTGCCCCAGGCGCTGCAGTTCGGGATTCGCGAGCACAGTGGCGTCACCATGTGTCTACAAACCAGAGTCATCATAGTACACTCCTTCGAAATATCAACGTTCTTCTTCTTCTTCGCCCCAATGGTGCTCATCACGGTGCTGTACTCACTGATAGGCCTGAAATTGAGAGAGACGAACATTAGCAAAGAACAGAGCCAGAAGGACTTTGACACGACTATGAGGTACACTCACAAGATCAGGCGGAAACATAGTCAGTCGACGAGGAGAGTCGTCAAGATGTTAGGTAAGCACCATGGCAATTTATTTTTATCTGTAGTTTCTACAAAAGCCACGAAGTCAATTTGTTTATATTCAATGCAAAATTTTCTTTTGGCAGCTCTACGCCCAACAAAGTAGTGAAATGTGATGTTTTTAATGTTTAATTTGAAATAACAGAAAAGGTCTGGTCTGTAAATCAAGGTATGGGTAAATTTTAAATGCTAATATGCTAATGTTTGAATATATCTCCCATTTGGAGCATCTACTTGACCTTAACTTACGATAAACTATTAAATCATGAAAATTTGACAAAAGCAATATGCAAATTAATATAATAATGAGCCTATACATGTCATGGAGAAACAAATCACCATAACTATAAAACGCGCTTGTGTTTCGTTTTAAACAATGTAACACGCTGCTTCATAACTCCCGGTGTCTGAGACAAGTTGCCATATTTTTCGCGTCTAAATTTTTTGATTTTAGAGGTAGAGACATCTTCTCTTGCCCTCATCCCAATTTATTTCGGGTCGGCGCAACGTGTTTTCTTCGTCCATACTTCTCAACTCTATTAGTTGGCAGTCTAGCCGTGTAATCTTTTAATCAATCCATGCATTTGTTTCTTTCGAATGACGAAGGATCAACGTACGTAGAAGCAAAAATATATAACAGACAGTTTCAGGTTTGTCAAGAATGCTTTCGTATGCCCGGAGTCCAGCGGATGTCCGGCTGTTCTCCTCTGTGTAATTTTGTGAGCAAGTTCGATAATTATATGTATTTTATTTGTCGATTCAGTTTTTGGAATTTTTCAAAATGGCTTCAGCAAGACAGACTCGCGAGGTCTACAGCTCACAGAGACACTAGTAATACTCAGGCAGATTTTAGAAAACAAAATATGTATATAAATAATAAACGTGGGAAGCCTTCCAAAGCAAGCTATTTCGAGCTATGTCGGTAACGCTGGTTCTCTTGCGGCACTCTACATTTCTGATTCGACCACGCAAGGAATCTCCGAGGACAGCTCTCTCCATTGGGTGACTGTTAGCTTTCTGATGAGGCCCATTGTGAGCGACCACGTCTAAAAGCCATCAGGTCATCATATGTATAGGTTATCGCTGGCAACACACACACTGTCACAACTTCAAGTGTAGATTCACAACTTCAAGTGTAGATTCACCGACCTTGACAGGAGTGGGTGTAACATGGGCATTCAACATCACCTTGGTTTTGTCCATGTTCATTTTAAAACCCACTCTTTCGGAAGCTCTGCTGAGGTCATCGAGCATTGTACTGAAGTCATCCATGGTCTCAGCCATGACCACTATATCGTTGGCAATGCGAAGTTATGGGATGAAGTCGCCATTGACGTTAATACCTAGCCCTCTCCAGTCCAGAACCTTGAAGACATCCTCCAGTGCAGCGGTGAACAGTTTTGGAGATATGACGTCTCCCTGTCTCACACTTCTAGAGATTACCTCAATAAAACAAACAGTTAAACAATGTATTACTATATTATGATACAAGTGAGCTAAGCTGCTCTATTACACACGAGGCTGTCGTAATTCAGCCGAGCGTGTAATGAGCAGAGCTCACGAGTTTCATACGACGTTATACACCACATTTGCGAGGAAAAAACAAGCATGAATTGCTTAAATCGTTTAATTATTAAAATAATTAGTGAACGTATAATTTTCAAAGCGATATTGGATTGATTTGGATGGCAATTTCACAGTTTGTGTTTGTTACATTGGTGCTTGCCACTTCGTTAGTAGATAGGTACTTTCGTTTTTTTCTTATGTATATGTCGGCGACAAAGGCATTTCGGGTTTCTCCATTCTTTGTTGAAATATTATGAAAATCTTGTCGTCTACACGCACAAATAACTCCGAATATTAAAGCAACCTGCAACTAAATCAATGAATTCGTTTTTAAGAAGTTATGCTCAGGTTACGCAATTATTTAGATGCGTTTAGATTAATAATATTCAACGTACCTTTGTTGCTAGGCACTGACTATCCGGAGCCTCTTTCAAAAACTTTTCACGTCGGCTAGTGACAAAACATTAGATTTCCGACCAATATATATATCCGTCCGACCTGTGTCTTCATAAATGCCATCAGGTTACACTACGTTTTGATATCAACACCATGTTTGAGCACCACCAGGAATAGATGCACCACAGGGAGCTGGTCTTTTATATATTGGCGAATTCAGAGAAATACGCCAAAAACACATTTACACCTTGCTCTTCCATTGTAGGAAACTATCGTAGGTAGCTCATTAAGCATTTCTGGCGGGGTTAACTATCAATAATGTTCATCTTCTGCACGAAAACATAACATTTCTAAAATAATTTAACACAGTAAGAAATACGATAAAAACAAAATATGAAAATTATGGGAAATGGCGCGCAAGCTTTTTTATTCACGCGCCAAATGCAAGGTGAGTGAAGATACAGCCTACTTCAAAATAATAATTTCAAGTGAAAAAATGCAAATATTTTAATATTTTATAACAAATTATGGTGAGTTATGAATAATTTGATAATAATAAATGTTTGTTTGACTTAATTCAGGTTGACACATTTATTTATGCCAAAAATGTGTATGGATTTTCAGCGGCATCAAACCTCTTTGTTGTTAGTAAAAAAAAACTGTATCACCCGGTTAAATTGAAAATGCTCTTTTTACTCGCATTAATTTGCAGAAAGGTACAAATTTATTTTATAGGGATAAATCTATTCGCACTAGTGTGTAATGTAATTACGCACGTGTGTGTTATAGAATAGAATAGAATAGAATAGAATAGAATAGAATATACTTTATTGTACACCATCAAATTATACACATTTTCAAGAAAAACCGAAGCTCGGTTTATGGCCCTAAAAGCGATGTAATAAGGCTCACTTTACGAGCAAATATGTTGAAAACTTATTCATAAAACTAGTATAGATTTGAGATGATGTACTCATCAAAATCGAGAGCAGGGATCAAAAACTAGCTCGCTCCTGAAAGAGAAAAGTCGTTGGCAGGAGAACCTACCACTTTGTGTTTCAATTTCAAAACACCATTTTTTGGAGAATCCTATTAATTCATCGTGCCGTTAATGCTAAATCTATCCATCTACGTGGTATCCGAAAATAATACATAAATATTATTTTTAGCTACTTTCCATAACGTGACGCACCTAACTCTAGAAATAAATTAGATTTTAATTTCCTTCGTTGCCAAAGTTCGCAAAATGTTATTATTGCAACAGTTGCGACTGATATTAGAATATCTAGAAAGTATTAATAGCAGCCTAATATTAATATTGAAACTTCCACTGCGAAACTTTTGATTATATTCTTGTAGATTCAAATACGCGGACTGCATTGTATTCAGGGATGTATTTAAAATGCAAAGTACCTATTTTCTATTTTGTATTTAAATACCTTTTTTTAAAGCATTTTTTATGTTATTTGAAATACTTTTTAAGACGTATTTTCTATTTGGAAAAACCTATTTTTTTATCTTTTCGGTAAAAATTTGCCAAAAATACTTGTCAAATCTCATTTACATGCTGGTTAAATATGTTAAGACTTCAAGGCTAATTAGCTGAAGCCATCAGGAGCTTGTGGAAGGTGACTAGAAAACATTAATTTATAGATGCCTACAACCGAAATTAATTAGAATACAAATAAAATGGACTAAATGGAACTAGACAACCCCTTATAGGTACTCACCCGCATTGTGGCATGTCAATCGAAATTATTATTATATAACTAGTTGAAAAAAATGTAAATTAGAAGACCCTAAGGCCAAAAAATAATATTATAGCAAAAGTGTTATTCACGTTAACGTGGGCGCCAAAGACTAATACAGAGCTCGTGCTCTGTATTAGTCAGCAGTTATTTATTGCAGTGTGGACAATAAAACATGAAGATTTGAAGTGGACCCCAGTCATCAGAAAAAAATATTCTTGTTACATGTTTCACGATTCAGAATCCTCAGTAACCAGTAGTGGTAGTAGTGCATATACTACCACCGACTTAGAATAAAAATCCTCTTCAATACTAAAAAGATGAGTGCACATGTCTGGTGATATTACACATTAACTTATCTAACGCTAAAAAAGTGTACTTAATACACACCACAATATGTTTACCAAATTAGAGACAAGTAGAAATATTTTTTCATATAGTGGTATTATTATGCGACTACACAGGAGGGCGATGAGTGACAGTGTTCCTGGACAACGTGTTATATTTAGAGTTAAAGAAAATCAACAAAAAGTAATTATTTAAATAAAGTATTTTGAAAATATTTACTTTGCATAAGTATTTAAAATGCAAAAAGCCTCCTATTTTGTATTTTGCATTTGAAATAGTTTTCTAGAGAAAAATATTTGTGTTTAAATACTTTTCTTAAACCATTCTGCACATCTCTGATTTTGTATTTAAATACTTTTCTTAAGCCATTCTGCATACCTCTGATTGCATTTAGGGTTGACAGACGTCCAGAGTTAGGCTATATATGAAGGCTATATGGAGGCATATAGCCTAACTCTAATTTCCATATCACATGTTAATATCAAATGTTTGCGTTCAAATAACAACATTCGCCGAAACTTCTACAAATATAACTGTGTAAAAATTATGTCTGTCCTGCAATCTATTGACTGGGATCCAGAATTTTCGCTCTCCAATGATATTAATAATCTAGTTTCTGTATTCTATACAAAATTCAAAGAGTTGATCGATAAGCACAACCTCAACACAATTGTAAAAACTCAATATATCCTTCCTGGTTTAGTAAAGCTCTCATAAGAGCACTATCCGAAAAAGATAAGTACCGTAGTAAATTTCGAAAATACAATAATCCTCGAGACAAGTTGACCTACGGTTTACTAAGAAGCCGTTGTCATACAATGATCAACCACCACCACCACCACCATACCCACCACCACCACCACCATGATCTATAGCGACTATAAACAACACCAGTGTGTTGTTTATAGTCGCTATAGAAATAACAACAATCCCAAATTATTCTGGCGTTACATTAAAAACATACGAAACAGTAAATCAGTGATTCCAGCCAGAATGCACATGGACGATGTAGTAGCTAATATACCACCATTAGCTACTAAATCCTCCATGTGCATTCTGGCATGACATTTCAAACCTTTTTGCTTCTCATTTTTCTTCAATTTTCACCGATCCAAATGGCTGTACCAAAACAAACATCCAAGAATCATCCGGAGTGCTTAGTAACATAAAAATTCTCCACAAGAAGTTCTAGCGAAGATACAGAAACTAGATACATCCAAGGGTGCCGGTCCTGATTGTATTCCACCAGTTTTGGTTAAATCATGTGGGAGAGCACTTGCAGAACCACTGTGTCTAATATTTAATCGATCTTTAGAGTCGGAAGTATTTCCAGAAGAATGGCAGGAGGCTCGGATCGTGCCGGTACACAAAAAAGGCGACTCCAGCAATATTAAAAAAAATTGGCCTATTTCCATCCTATCATGTTTTTCGAAGCTTTTCGAGTATCTCGTTTGTCCCATCATTACCAACTACTTGGATACTAAGCTTTCCAAAAGCCAACATGGATTCCGTATTGGACATTCCACAGAGACTAATTTAGTCAGATGTTTATCCGATATATCTGAAGCGCTCGATTGCGGACAGGAAGTCGACGCAATATACATATACAGATTTCAGCAGCGCGTTCGATAAGGTGAGTCATTCACTCATGATAGCAAAACTTGAGGTTAGTGGTGTCCACGGATCTTTGTTGAGATGGTTTGCATCCTATCTTATAAATCGTTCACAGTTCGTTGCTGTCACTGGCTATGTTTCTTACGAATTTCATGCACGCTCCGGTGTTCCACAAGGTTCCCACATTGGCCCAGTTGTGTTTCTACTATTTGTTGATGACTTAACAAATCAAATCAGGCAAACAAACAATGTTGTTTGCATATAACTTAAAGATTTCCAAAAAATACCTGGGCCTGAAGACATCGCGCTTATCCAAAGCGATTTAACAAACGTCGAAAATTGGTGCAAAACCAACGATATGAACTTAAACCCCCAAAAATGCTTTCACATCCGTTTCTCTAGAAAAAAAACTCATCATTCCCAACTACCTACACACTATGCGACACCTCGTTGGCAAAGGTTGGAGAAAGCCGGGATCTACGGGTTTTGGTGGATGATGATGCTCACCTTCAAGCCAACATCAACGACGTCGTAAAGAAGTCTGCACAGATGCTGGGCTTTGTTAAACGCAACACAAGAGGCTTCCAACAACCAAAGGCCAATATAGTTTTGTTTACCACCCAAGTGCGAAGTAAATATTAAAAACAGTTTTGACTGTTTGACACCGGTGTATTGGCAAATATATGAGGTATATATAGAGGTCTCAGTATTATTTAAAACCCAAGTTTAAAAAGTCTACATAAGTGATATAAAACCATAATTAAAACAATAGAATTTATGCACATTACAGATTAATATTCGTTTACCGCAGAATGTTAAAGGCAGCCAGCCGTAACTTCTCACCATGTTACCGAATGAAATGTAAATTTACATTTAATATAATTATTTAGTTATAACAAGAACTATATAAACCTACTTATCATGATAATAGCTTTTTATTTATTATTCATTTATGTACGAAAAAGCATTAATAGCACCCATTTAATATTTAATGTAGACCTGCCACAAAAATACTGAGTATTACAAAAAAATGCATAAAGATCTTCACGTTGTCATAATTAAGATGAAAGGTATGTTTTTCATTACAAATAACAAAGTAGAAACATACATAATGAGTTCCTACTACACACGTCTTATGCGATATCAATATAATTATGTAGAAATGTAAAACTCACTTGTTTTGGTTAAAATAGAAGATAGGTACCTACTCTTCTATTTTAACCAAAACAAGTGAGTTTTTTTGCCAAATAGAAACAGCCGATTCAGTTAGATCAACACGTTTGCCCTCTATTTTGAACAGTTCTATAAACAATAACCCTTTTTCGCGGTATTCCCACAGGACCGTGGATTTGCCGAGTATTTAATAAGTTTTATTTTTCTTGCCTGTTCTATCCCACGCCTTCCATGTTTCGCTCTTCCAGTTCTCGCGAAATATTAATTAATACTTAAATATTTAATTATTTAATTTCTACTCAAATACTGTAATGTTTTAGGAAAAATAATAAATTGCTTCTTTTCATTTGGAAACAGCATGTGCCTTTGAATTTTCCTCATTTAGTAATTACTAATGTAATAAAACGTTCGTGAGTTTAAAACGTGATTCCACGCGAGACAATGGCTTTTCTATTATTTCTTTAATTGCGGGAACAAGCGTATAGCCACAAACTGCATAAAAGCGAGAACTTCCATTCCCTGAAAATAAAATACCTATACCTGCTACTCGTAGTACAAACGCATTTCACCAGAATAGTTATATTCCATGACATGAGGGTCGAGTATATAAAACATATTGAATATATAACCAACTACTTAAAATAAATTTATAATTATCTACGCCTGTGTCTACCGTTCGCACAGCGGAGATCAGGAGACAACCAGGCTCACAGAGTACCTCAGTGAGGCGGCTGATGCGGCACAGCAGCGGTACATCACATCACATCATCAGCTTATTAATGTTCCCACTGCTGGGACACAGGCCTCCTCTCTGTGAGAGGGAATGGGCCGTAATCCACCACGCGGGCCCAGTGCGGGTGGGTTTCGGCTTTGGTGGATGTCACATGTCTTCGATTTTTTTTGGTTTTAGGACATGCCGGTTTCCTCACGATGTTTTCCTTCACCGTTTTGAGAGCAGTGGTGATGAAATAATTTACACAAAGTAAAGCACCTGCCTGGGCTCGAACCTACGACCTACAACTTGTAAGTCGCGGCCGATACCACTGGGCCACCACTGCTCTGCAGCGGTACCCTTCCGCCCAATTAGTGTTACTGGGGGACTTCAATTCCCACCACCAGGAGTGGCTCTTCCCGTACCAGTGCCCTGACCATGCTGGACGGGAGGTGCGTAAGCTTTCGCTTGCGCTAAAACTTACCCAGCTGGTCCAGGGGGCAACTAGGGTGCCGGATGTTGATTCGCACACGGTCAATTGCTTGGAACTTCTGCTGACAACAGATCCAGACCGATACTCTGTGTCGATAACTTCACCTTTGGGTACTTCCAACCACTGTCTGGTGAAATCTGTGTCCGTCTACTCCCCGCCCGATCCCAGCCCAAGGACAGGTCAGCAGATTGGGATGACATGCGATCTTTCTTCGTATGCTATCCTTGGCAGCCTACTTGTTTTTCTTCAGCTGATCCCTCGTCATGCGCGGACGCCGTGACGGGTGTGTTGCGTCAGGAAATGGTGTACTACATTCCGTTCTCTGACGTAACAATATTGACGTAGCGTTGACCAGCCATGGTTCGGCGCCAAATGTCATCGCGCCGACGCGCTTAAACAAAAAAGCAAAGGTCAGAAGACTCTTCTTCTGACCTTTGCTTTTTTTTTCACTTCTGAGCCCTCTGGCCCTCAACAGGGCTGCCAAGTCCTGCAAGTTGGTGTTGCGAAGGGCTCGGTTCGATCACATTGGCCGAATAGGGACCAAACTTGCTTCTTGCCCAGCAGGTAGTAAAGCGTTTTAGTCCCTGGCTAAGTCGGTCGAATCGAACTTGTGCCGTCCCTCACTACCACCACTGCTAGAGTAGCGGAGTGGGCCATAAACCCGATGGGTCTATGGCCCACTCCGCTGAGGAGGACAAGGCTAGTGACTCAACGTGGACAAGGCTAGTGACCCTGACGGAATACCAGCTATAGTTCTTAAAACCTGTGCGCCTGAATTGTCTCCGATCTTGACACGCCTATTCTACCTTTCATACGAGACTGGAAAAGTGCCGAATGCTTGGAAGCAAGCCAACGTACAGCCCGTGCCCAAGAAGGGCAGTCGTGCTGACCCAGTCAACTACAGACCCATCGCTGTAACGTCACAGTGAGCGAATACTTAACACTAAGCTCCTGGCATGCCTAGAAACTAACGATATCCTTAGTGACCGCCAATACGGCTTCCACCAAAGTCGGTCTACTGGGGATCCTCTAGCGTATGCCATTCACATATGGAGTGCGGCTATCGGGAGGCACGGGGAAGCGCTTGCCGTCTCCCTCGACGTCTCGAAGGCTTTCGATAGAGTCTGGCACGAAAGACTTATTGGTAAGCTTCCTTCATTCGGTCTGCCCGGTGGTCTGTGTGATTGGATTGCAGACTTCCTGAGAGATCGGTCCATTCGAGTGGTTATCGATAGCTGCTCGTCGGACCAATTGGATATGAATGCCGGGGTTCCTCAGGGGTCGGTACTCTCAGCAACATTATTCTTGTTGCACATTAACGATCTGCTAAACAGCTGGGTATGCAGACGACAGCACTGTTGCTGAGAGATACTTGTCCAATGCACGGACTACCAGGCCGTAGATCCAGTCTCACCGTGAGGCCATGGCGGAGCGTTTGAACTTGTCCTTGCAAGCAGTCTCGAATGGGGCGATGCCAATCTGGTCAAGTTTAATGCTGCTAAAACCCAGGCATGTCTTTTTTCCGCTAAAAAGAGCCAAATTCACCCGGCTCCAACTTTCCGTGATGTAACCGTGCCAATAACGGACCATCTTGAGCTTCTTGGCGTTACATTGACATTGTCTCTCAATTTTGGGTCATACATTGAGGCAAAGGCTCAGCTGGCTGCCAAAAAGTTGGGGATCCTTGCGAAGGTGAGAAGGTACTTCACACCGAAATGTTCAACATGTATCAAGCGCAAGTTCGATCATACATGGAGTACTGTTCTCATCTCTGGAACGGATCTGCCAAATACCAACTTGATGCCCGCTCTTGGATGTACATAGGTGAATAATCTTTGAATTTGAAAAATAACAAGGTCGTATTTAAAATGAAATAAGGTAATTAGGTAGAGAACAGGTATAAATCCTCTTTTCCGGTTCGCTTGTATATGTTATAAAGTGGATAATAAGCAAAAAGCAAAGTTTTAATTGTGCTGGTCGTAAGAGAATATTTATTCAACGAGTGGAGAACATCATTTATTTTAATTTATTTAATTATCGTGAGGTAAAAAACGTGCTACGCTAACCCAAAATAAATTGACGATATGGCAATAAAATGATGACACAACACAAATAGGTACACAAACCCTTTTATTAAATTTACTAACTATATTTTTGTTCTGGGGTGTGACCATAAGCTCTTAGAGCGGTATCAATTTGAGATCGAATAAGGGACAGATGTATCTGACGTGTATACATCTGTCACTTACTCGATCTCAAATTGATACCGCTCTAAGAGCTTATGGTCACCCCCCTGATCATCCTCCGTGTCGCAGGCACTACAGTGATTAAAAAAAAAACAAATTTTATTGGCGAAAAACGACGCCGTAGAGGTCACTTTGACTTGTTTTGGGGCACCACATCTTTTTTTATCTCACCCTCTGTGACTCAAAACATGCAGACTCTATTTATGTTCCCCTTTATTTATTGTGTTGTTTTGTTTACAGTGGCAGTCGTCGTGGCGTTTTTCATTTGTTGGGCGCCATTCCACGCGCAGCGCCTAGTAGCGATATACGGAACTACTGAGAACCATCTAGCTCGATCACCGATCCTGCTATCTGTGTACTCGTTCCTCACGTACACTTCTGGAGTTTTCTACTACATGTCAACGTGCATTAATCCTATATTCTACCACATCATGTCCAACAAGTTTAGAGATGCTTTCAAGGTAACTGTTAATCAACTTCTTGCATAATATTAATAATATTTTTAGCGACTATTAAAAAAGGATAATCTAGACATTTAATTAAGTGAATAAGCTTGAAATGATTATTTCATGCTTAATTCAATTTAGCTTCTAAGTCGTCACTTCTTAGTCTGATTGTTTTTTAATCTAAAGTATGAAGGCAGCTTTAGTCCGCGGTTTCGTCTGCGCGAAATGTGTTTTGTTATCCAAAGGGAACTTACTACTACCGGAATGAAAAGTATCCTATTTCGTTTTTGTCCTGTGTTATACGTTTATGGCAGTATCTGGTGGAGGTGCAACGCAAGCTGGATATGGTCGCACTGAACGCCTCAATAATATGACGCATTAGCCTGCCTACCCACACCTCATTTACTGTCACACTCACCTTATTTATTCTTATGTAGTGTACATGCATTTAATTTTTTATTGTTTGCAATATACACTTACAACACATCTTTTTTTATCTTTTATACAAGTAAGTACTTGTTTAAAATACTCATTTAGTTACTGTAAGACTGCTTTACGTCCGTCACGTCGGTCACAGGTTCAGTTGAAAACCAGCATCGGGCACTAGTTGCCCGACATTTTGCTGAACTGGACCTATTTAGCAGCCGTGGGACACACAATGTTACTTTTATATTGTTTTTTTTTTATATTATTGTCGTTTAGTCTAAGTTTTATTTTTTTATTTCTATGTTGTGTGCTCTGGCTTGTTTCAAATAAATGTGTTTTCGATCTTTTTTTATCTATGTGGCAATTTTAATCAAAATACTTTCAGCTGTTTATATTTATAATATTGATATGGAAATATTGATTTACGAAAATTGGATTAGGTATTAGGCATTTATGTCATAAGATAAGAAGCTATAGATCTGTACACCATCATCTTCCTAGCCTTTTCACCACTATATTGGGGTCGGCTTCCAGTCTTACCGGATTCAGCTAAGTACCAGTGTTTTACATGGAGCGACTGCCTATCTGACCTCCACAACCCAGTAACTGGGTAACACGGTACCCTTTGGTAAGACTGGTGTCAGATCTCAAGCTTCTGACTACCCGTAACGACTGTCAAAGATCTTCAACAGCCGGGACCAACGGCTTAACGTGCTTTCCGAGGCACGGAGGAAACTCGGTATGTTGAAATGGTCACCCATCCACGGACCGACCTCGTCAAGCGTTGCTTAACCTTGATGATCGACCCGTGCGGCTGTTATTATTTAGCCACGAGCTCCTCTATAAGCTATAGATCTGAACACCAATCTTTATCAAATTTCCGTCACTATTTCGAAACAGCAAAAGTTCGAGAAAATTAAAGTTAGCAGACGCTCTGTTCCAGAACTCCATGATGCTATGGTGCTGCCGCTCCAGTGAGCGATCAACTGCCAAGCGCTGCTCCTACACGGCCATGGCCTTCCAGAGGAACCCCACCTCCAGCGGTACTGTCAACTCAGGTTATTTTGCAACGCATTTTAATTTATTTACTTCTTCTTCGTGTCGCTGGCAAGGCAGTATATAAAATGTTGTTGGTCCAAAACTTCACTGCCACGGACTCGCCGTCCGTAGCAAAGATCACTTTGATTTCGTTTTGGTGCTTTTTTTTTGTTTTATATGCCAACCTTTTACTGACTAGAACTGCGTGGTGTTTCCTACTATCTCTGGTCATTATCTAAATGACAGCAGTATTTGAGACAGACTCTTTTATTATTCATTTAATTCGAATTAGATATAGCAACAAGTAGGCACTCAGGTACTACTTACTCTTTTATCCCACGCTATTTACTTGATATGATATTATGATCAAATTACTCGTGCTTGGCCCATTAGACAAGGACATTTTTAGTTACTATTCAAAACATTTGTGTTGCGTCTTGCGACCCACATTTAACTTATTGTCTATGAGCAGTACAAAAGAAATAAAATTATTTTCATGTCACGGTGACGGTTAGTAATTGAATCACAAAAATATTAATCTAAAACCAATCACGTTTTACAGGCAATTCTATGAAAAACTCGTTGCGAAACGACCCGATCACCCGCTACAGAACGAGAAGCCAGGACGCCAAGGATCGATGCGTGCCAACAGTGCACGTATGCCACAACGGCAGGACTATCGTCACGCCCCCCGTGCACGACTTCAGGACCTGCAGCAAGCACTCTTTCCAACAATCCCACAAGGAGGAGATTATAAATAACAGGAACTCGTACTTAGACACAGCCATGCGACTGGCGAACGAAAAGCGAAGACCTTGCTCGCCAATCTGCAGCACCTACCCTTCGTCACCCACAGAAACTCTCACGGTGACACCCGACGCCATAGTCAACAATATCTCAGAAGAAAAGAGAGATTACTCAGCAGACGAACCCGAAAAATATCTCAAAGAGATCAAATTAAGAATAATACAACGTGAGAAAGAATACGGATAAAATTATATATAAATACTGTGAATGTGAAGTTTTAAATTAAGCAAAAAACTGACTACAATTCGTCAATTTCTTTACGTCAAACTGTAAATAAATATAATGACGTGCAAGATAATTGATTTACTATAATTCTAGAGTGTTTTGTGGTTTGAAGAACGAAGTCTAGTATTAATACAATTTGTCATGTTTTTATGGATTTTAATTAACTTTGCATTCTACGTGTGCTTACCATTCAGTAAACAAGGGGTCAAATTAAGATTGTTCGCGGAACTTCGCAACTTTGCATTCTACGTGTGCTTACCATTCAGTAAACAAGGGGTCAAATTAAGATTGTTCGCGGAACTTCGCAACTTTGCATTCTACGTGTGCTTACCATTCAGTAAACAAGGGGTCAAATTAAGATTGTTCGCGGAACTTCGCAGCCATAATGGGTTCCGATAACTAAAAATTTACAATATAAGTATTTTAAATATTTTAATTTGTTAAGATACGGATAGCCATCATGCCTAAAGTTTCGGTATCTAATTTAATTTGACCATGTATTCTCGTTACAGATCTGTTTGTTTCACGACTGGTACTTATGTAATCTGTGTGTGGACAAGATCATCTAAGATGACATATACACGTATTTGTACACTTTGAATACAATTGCTACTAGTTGATTGGTGCCAGTAAGCCAATCCTTTTGGCATAAATTATCCAAGATTAGAATTATAGATCTCTTGGGCTCGAGGCTAAGACATAGTGACAAATCAGCGATAACTATGATCAAAAATCCCAATCGTATGGGATTGACATCATCATCATCATTTCAGCCGCAAAACGTCCACTTCGGGACATAGGCACGGTAATGTTATCTATACAGTATTCTATCTTCATACAAACGGTCGGAACGCGAATCATACCTTCGGTAAACTCTCGGTTCATCACAGTCGCGAATGTACCGCAGTGACGAACGAACGTTGTAATGGTTTTGTACGCAATAAGCGTGCGATTTGTGGATATTTGATTTAAATAAGTGCAAGTACTAACTTAATATGGCAAAGAGTATAAACTATATTGTTAAATATGTAGACAAAATGGAGGAAATATTCCGAACGTGATTTAAAACAAAACATATCAATTGTAAAGTAGCTGCAGGTATCTATAACAAGTGAAAGATATTCATTTTTCTCCTTCTTCCCAAAAGTATTTCTAATTAAACTATTTATCCAAATGCAAATTTTTTATACTATTAAATTTAACAATAAAGCTTTTCATACTTATCAGTTGAGGTGTATTCTCCTCTAATGGTCTGCTGAGTCCTTACCAATCTGGTTTCAGACCTAGCCATAGTACTGTAACAACTCTTGTTAAAATAAGTGACTACATAAGACTGGCTATGGAGAATAAATCACTAACTGTAATGGTTTTACTGGACTTCAGCAGTGCCTTCAATCCAGTTGATTTTGACATTCTCTTAGGAATCCTTTCCTCCCTTAATGTCTCTGCTCCAATAATTGAGTGGTTCAAATATTATCTTCGGGGCCGCTCGCACTCTGAACAATCCGATGAGTGTTCCTCTAAATAGTGTGACTTGACTGCGGTCCTCAGGGTGGTGTCTTCTCTCCTCTTATCTTCTCAATTTTATAAATGCTATCACTAAGGTCCTTTCTTCTAACTATCATCTCTATGTAGACGACTTGCAGTTGTATCGTCATTTTAAAGTAGGTAAACTCGTTGAGGCTGTGGCTGCCATCAACAGTGACCTTGAAAATATTAACATGTGGGTTAAATCCTACGGACTCTTACTGAACCCGAACAAATTGCAAGCGATTATTGTTGATGGTAGATACATGCTCAACCTATTGGATCACCAGTCTCTCCCGCCAATAGTGTATGATTCATTGTCCATAGATTACACCAAAACCGCAAAAAATCTAGGCGTTCATATGGACACTAACCTCTCTTAAGAGGTCCATATTGCAAATGTGAATAAGACGATCTTTTACTCCTTTCAGTCCCTTAAACGACTCCAAAAGTTCTTACCATTTCACACTAAGGTTACTCTTGCGCTATTCCTTCTTCTACCGCTCATAGACTATGTGGATGTCTGTTTTCTAGATGCAACGGAGGTACTCCTTTATAAACTCGAGTGACTACAGAACTTGTGCATCCACTTTATTTTTGGCCTCCGCAAATACGACCATGTGTCGGAGTTTCAGAACAGATTAAGGTGGCTGCCGATTCGGCGTCGTTGAGATACCCATATCCTATCCCTTCTCTGTACTATTCTGCACAATCCTAATTCTTCTCAATATCTTCGTGAACGCTTTGAATACCTCGTGCCGAGAGGTAAACCCTGTCGCACTGCCACTTCTCTTCTCCTGCGTCTTTCGCGACACACTTTCAGCCGCTAATAGCGCTCGTTCTCTGCTACAGCAGTGCGTCTCTGGAACTCTCTCCCACACTCCTAACGCGACAGTCCTTCACTGGAAGTCTTCAGGAGGAAGAGTAAAGATCATTTCCTTGCACAATGACATAGTATCCTATCCTTGACTATGCTGATGTCAGTTATCTCAATCTCATCCAGGCAGAACTAGATAAACATAGCGTCTTCAAAACCTTTGCATAAGATTTATATTTGGCCTGCGCAAATATGATCACATTTCTGAATTTCAGATAAAGCTCAAGTGGCTTCCCATACGTCTTAGCCGGGATTCTCATATTTTATTTCTGCTTTAAAGTACTCTATACAATCCTACAACCCCCTCTTATCTCAAAAAACGTTTCAAGTTCCTTCATGACACACATACGAGTATCTGAGGTCATCGGAAAACTTGAGACTAGAGATGCCGATGCATTCCACCAGCTATTACGACAAATCTTTTACGGTTCAAGCGGTGCGGTTGTGGAATGCTTTGCCTGTGTCAATAAGGCGTGCTCAATCTTTGCCCATTTTTAAAACTATGGTAAAGAATCATTACCTCTCTCTTTAATAGTTGTTTTTCTTGATTTCTATGCTTTTATTCCATACTTATTACTGTCTATAATATAGATATATATATATATATATATATATATGTATTTATTTTATATATCAATAGTACACCAAAGACTAGGTACCTACAGTACTGTCTTTCCTTTTATTTTTGAAATCCATCCAAAGGTTGTCTTGAAAACATCGTTTCTAGCGATAAGGCCGTCCATTGTGTCACCCAGTGTAATGTTTTCTTCGTCTACACTTTCTTTAACTTATATGGTGTACATAATAAAGAGTATGGTATGGGTATGATTTGTGTACTGACGTATTAATTACTTGTACTTTGTTAACACATGTATGTAATGTTGTTTTTTGGTGCACAATAAAGAATTAAGAGGTGCAAATATTTTTCAGTCTCAAATTTATAAGGCCGGTTTTTATTAAATCTACTAATCAAATAGTAGATTATTGCATCGAGCACAAAGTAATTTATTATTGCACCGAGTGCCTGATTTAGAGCCCGAGCGCTAGCGAGGGCTCTAATCTAACAGGCACGAGGGCAATATAAATTACTTAAGGCGAGGTGCATAATCTGCTTTTCTTTCAACTATTACCTGTAGGAATAGTAGATAAATCACTTTTTTAAATTTCTTTCATTTTGAAATCAGAGTTAGCAGCAATCATTTTTTAAATTTGGAACAAGTAGGATAGAAATGAATAATACGTACGTAAAAAAAAGTATTGATATCGGCTGGCTGAATAGAGCTACTCCATTGAGATTGGCAACTTTTGGTGCGATTAAAAAAAACAGTGCAATAATGAAATTTCATACATTTTTATTGCTCTAGAGCATTAAAGACTCGCTTTGTACTGAGTTTTTAGTGTGATTGTGATGCAATTAAAGCATAGTTGGAAGAAAAAACTATTTTTAAACTAAGAATTATTTAATTGAACACTTGCTATTTCATTCACATATAATTTCAGTTAAAAAATATATAGTAGTAGTAGTATATTGTGACTCGGCCCTGTCCTTGTATAATTACCAACAGCCGCGCGGTACGTTAAAAAGCTATAAGGCGGGCAGCCTACAGTGTTTCAAATTTCATCAATCTACTTGAGTTTCTTTCTAGTTTTATGATTGAAAATTTTATATACATGATTAAAAAAAATGGAATACTACTAGTATTCCATTGAATTCAAAGTCTACAAATACTACAACAGTGACAAGATCAGTGAGAGATCACTTAGAGGATCTTGTCAACAAACAGATTACTAAAGTACGAGTCGTGAAACGAACAGATCTGTAATGAGTATACAGGGTCAAATTAAATTAGATACTGAAACTTTAGGTATGATATGAGGATAAACCAATTAACGATTACCAATCTACATGATAAGGAGATTTATTAAACCTTTTTCCGGAGGATATAAAAACATTTTTTTCAAATTTTCCTCGTTCATCTACCTACCAGTGTATACATAGATTCGGATAAGATATTATTACGTTACGTAACTATTATAATACGTTAATTAACTATTATATATTAAGTAATATAATAATAACGTAATTTTATTATTATATTACGTTAATTAACTTACGTACATTTATTTTTGTTATTACAAATTTGTTGCGCAGACCTAAGAGTTACCTACAACTAGCTCTAGACAAAATGACAGAGTGTATCGAGCTATCGAACTATAACAATCAATGAAAAGTTTTAAAATACCTATAAACTAGGTATATGGGGATAATTTTGACAAGCGCTAGCGAAATTTCACGTGGTAAAACTCATGTCAGTCAAAATAATTTTGGACGTTTGACAGTCGTGTCCCTGACATTCTGCCACTTTGTCATTATTGATCCCAAGACCAATATTGTTTTGATTACATACCTGGCTACTAACTTTTAACGTTGCAATCAAAAAATTGTATTTGTATTGTATAACGTTGCAATCAAATATTTATTTCATACATACTCTTTTAGATAGGTTACCGTTTGAAACAAAAGTAACTAAAATAACAATTGTCCATAAAGATAATAGGCGTAAATATTTTAGAACAAGATGTAAATGTTTTTTCAAAAGTATTTACATCTTAGAAATATGTCCTAAACCTGAGTCCTAAGCGGAGATCCTCTGTTAGTAAACGTTACGCCATTCAGCCATTGCCAGATTTGTCGAATGCTCGACAAATCGATCGAGACAATGTCGACCGCAATATTACGAACTTTTACTGAAAATATAATCATTTTCAATAAGGTAAAAGAAAGGAAGGGCTTAAGGCTCTTTCTTTGCGCAAAGAATCAGCATTGCCATTCAACGTGGCAATGCTGCCAGTCTTCTGGGCACGTTCCCGGTTGACAGCGATGTGGATGAGTACTTCGACGCCTAAGTGTACCTTTCTTTTGTATATAGTGTAAGTAGTTAGTTTAATTTTAAGTTTGTAAAGTTTACTTTTGTTTAGTGTTTAAGTAGGTAAAAGATCATTATTATACTTATTTTTATTACATTTTGTGCTTCTCAGAATTTTAGTATAAATGTATTTTTATGTATTTTATTTTTTGGAGAAAGAATTTGATGCGAGTCCACAAAGAAAGACTGAGATTTAAAAAAATACTAATGTTTCACCAAACAAGTAGATACAAGTGTTGTAGTATTTTTCTCATTTAAAAATTATTGTTTTTTTTTTATAAATAGTTATAATTAATATATAATATCTCTCTAACTAAGTACCTTAACAATCATAAAATGCATTATCTATTAATTGTGTAGTTATGCGAAGAACATTCCTTAACATTTCTCCAACCGGCCTCGGTGGCGCAGTAGGCAGCGCGTAAGTCTCATAAGTCTCAATCCGATGCTTTTTAAATGTTCTTTTTATTCGTGTGAAAATTTTAGATCACTATATGTTGGATTGCCCGAAATGGTATCATAGACCTTATTACGCGCGGGCCTTATTTTGCGCTTTTAGAACGGAAATGTATTTATCCAAGCATGAATAAAAGAGTGCCATGTCATGCCATGTCCGAGGGACCTAAGGGACTGGCAAAAGATTCAATTTGAAATTCTTACATTTACATTACAGGAAATCGTTCACAGATGCAATAATTGAATCTTATATAATTTCCGGACTTTAAGGGTCATGTGGGACCTCGGCTACAGAAAATGCTTTGACGTAAACAGGTGCTCAATCCGGACTAAACTGATCCCGACAGGCTCTGACACGAACTGTGTAGAGGGATCTTTATATTCTGAAAAGGGGCTTGAAACCTTTGAAACACGAACAGGACATTTGAAGAAAAATTTTATTGTAACAGTATTAAGTAGACTTTTCTATGCAAGATGCCAAAGGCGTCGTCCCAATACAAAGTGATCATCGCGTGAATATGCGTTCATCGCGTTAACTTGTTCGGCATAACCGGAAAGCACATTCATATTTCGGCGCGGTGACGTGATCGGGTTGGTCATACAATAAACAGGACGATAGCGTATTCGCGCGATGATCGTTTTGTTTCAGAATGACGAAGATTGATGAAGAAGTTTTGTTATATTTTATTAGGAGAAATATTATTTCAGTCACAACATATGTTACCGTGAAATTAAAAATATTTTTTACGGTATTTTTCTAATTGTATTTATTTTTCTTAAAGACACTGCACTGCAATTTGTAGATCAAAAGTTATATTGTGTGATTTAAACAATAATAAAAAGGGTAGACTTTGTTCATTGTTTGTCTTGCCTTTTATTTCTTTTCCATAAATTATTAATAGGAGATCTTAAGCATGATTCTTGAGGCTCCCTGTCCTGTTTAAGCTGCAGCGGGTGTTTTGTATGAGAATCGTCGCATAATAACTTCGACTTGATGAACTGACAAAAAATTCAATTGGATATGCTATTCATAAAAGGCTTTCCAACTTCACAATTTCCATATTTATATCTACGACTTCCAGATTCAGCGTAATAGTTAAAAAACTTATTTTATTTTTTGGATAAAATTTTAGCATATAATTTTATTGCAGCCAGAATGATTCAGAGTGAAATCAGGATGTTTTGGAACATTCTCATTAAGAGGGTGTCCATTGAAAGGCGCCTACAATGCACACCATATTGCAGGTGTGTGATGCAATAGTTATTTGTGCAACAAGAGAGCAAAGTCGTTTTTTGCTGCGAGTGCTGATTTTGAATCCTGAGTGTGGCGAGGGATTCAAAGGCACGAGATGCAAAAAAATTTGCTCTCGTGTAACACACAAAACTTTTCACTTCAGCAGCGAGAACACTTAAGGATATGAAAAATAAACAGGAATAGATTGAAATAACTATTTAATGTGAATCAAAATAATTAACATTGTAGGTAGGGGTACCAATTCAATAAAATGAAACATTTTAAAAGTTAAAAGTAAAATTACTACAATTCTGCAAATTAAAAGTAACAGATTTATTTGGCAACGTTATAGTTGCATTGAGTTGAGTTTGATTATCTGGGGTTAAGGTTTCTGTTTCGGTGGCGGATTGAGAAGGAACAACGGTGAAGGTTGGTGACTCTGATCGGCTTTCTGTATAAGTACACTGTGCGTCGTTGGAAGTGGATGGGCGTGGGTAAGACCAAGGATCCGAGGTCGAATTCAGACTTATTGTTTCCAATACGTTTACAGATTTTCGACTTATTTTCTATTGAGTCTTCAATATATCCTTCTGCAACCGTATTGGACTTCCACCCGCCGCCGCCGTGACGTTTTAAAGTGGTGAGATCGGCTCCGGAATCAGCCAAGAGCGTTGCCGAAGTTCTCCGAAAGCAGTCATCCGTGTATAGCTGAGCCAGTTTTAAGAAAGTGGCAATTTCTCACGGTATAGCACCTATTTTATTTACTCCCATAGGCTATCTTGAGCATTTATTATTATGGTATTGTGTGAAAAATCGGTCGGTTTTATATTGGCTGGACGTAAATTTTGGTTTTTTTCTACAATAGTTACATATTCTTCGCGTACGACAAAAGACCTGTCAAGGTTCGTCTTCGTATTTTTCAATTTTACAAACAGTAATTTGCTGAATGCTTTTCGATATTATTAACTGTTAGCTTTAATAGCTCGTTATTGCGACACGCTTTACTAATTGCTGTGATCAGTACAACCTGTAATGAAAATATTACATAATTAATATGCATAATTTAACATTTACAGCATCTTTTACATATCGTAATAAATATTTTAACAGTATTGCTAAGCCAGACTAGGATTAATTGCGCCTCCAAAAAATAGTAGTAGGCAGTAAGTACCATTATACATAAGTCTACTCACAAATTTTAATAACTAACAACATAGATTCATAGTTACCACTGACTTTAGCGGCAAGAAAATTGCTGTTCGGAGTTTCATTAAGATTTTTTTCTATGTTAAGGGTCGTGAAAATTTTGGACTTTTTAGCCTTATGCCCAAGTGACATTCTTTTTAGAAAAGATACGAGTTTTGCGTATGTTTCAATATGCACGTTATGTTTTGTTTTTAAAGTAACTTTCAACGTTGAGTAAATACTCCACATTGTTAGATGATCGCCTCGTCTGTGATAAATATAAAAAATAAGATAGCAACACCGTCTCCGAAAAACTGCTTGTAAGTCTCCGATCATTGAAGACATGGTATGCTTTCAGATATTTCTTGCGAGACTTCTCAGGTAGGAAACTTAATTCTGCTTTAATAACTTATTGTTTTAACTCTTCCGGTATTAAAATACTTTTCTCGTCGCTAGTTTCACTCATATTTTACGATTATTTTAATATTTTTTAACGTATTAAACTCTTTACGCCAGCCACGAAATTTGAATCCCGCTCTTTTATTTGGGTGTGTTCGGAAATAGCACCCATGATATTTTATTATTTAAAATATATTACGTAACATTATTGAAACTAGAAATAAATATTTACAGGTTAAATATCAGTTTTATTTGCAGTAAATACTTATTTTCGTTTAAA
Organism: Orthosia incerta; assembly: GCA_948252205.1. Taxonomy (NCBI): domain Eukaryota; kingdom Metazoa; phylum Arthropoda; class Insecta; order Lepidoptera; family Noctuidae; genus Orthosia; species Orthosia incerta. The sequence goes on along the minus strand of OX411753.1, from coordinate 19,750,623 downwards.
TACAACAATAACCGCAATACATACGCACCAAACGTTTTGGGAGTACTTTCACTATGCGTACAGCTAAGGAGTGGAATTCCCTGCCAGAGTCTGTATTTCCTGATAGCTACAACCTGATGGTAAGTGTTGATGTGGTCGACGATGTAGCACGCTTACCTAGAAATATTAAAATAATAATTAAGAGTGAGTAGGTTTCTTAGGTTTCTTCTAGGTAAGCGTGCTACATCGTCGACCACATCATCACTTACCATCAGGTAAGATAGTGGTCAAGCGCGAGCCTATCAATAAAATAAAAAAAGTAATAGGTTAAAAATTCAATAAATTACATTCATCTTGCCTAGCCTTTTTCCCAACTATATTGGGGTCGGCTTCCAGTGTTACCGGATTCAGCTAAGTACCAGTGTTTTACATGGAGCGACTGCCTATCTGACCTCCACAACCCAGTTACTGGCTAACACGGTACCCCTTGGCAAGACTGGTGTCAGATCTCAAGCTTCTGACTACCCGTAACGACTGTCAAAGATCTTCAAATGACAGCCGGAACCAACGGCTTAACGTGCTTTCCGAGGCACGGAGGAAACTCGGTATGTTAAAATGGTCACCCATCCACGGACCGACCTCGTCAAGCGTTGCTTAACCTTGATTATCGACCCGTGCGGCTGTTATTATTTAGCCACGAGCTCCTCCAATAAATTACATTAAAAGACATAGTTAGTACAAAATGCCGAACGTGTTTGTCTTTGAGGTCGAATTCAAAATCGGAATTTCGAAAGGGTTGGTCTTTGTCTCTCTCTCTCTTTCTAATGGCGGGAAAGAGATAGAGTGTGAATGTTTCGAATTGTATAATTAACCCAAGGCTGAATAAGATATACGCGGCTTTCTGAAAAAAAAAAGAAGTTACTTGGTCTCACTCAGTGAGCAAAATCGCATTTTGCTCACTGATTTCAGGCAACAAAACCCACATGTTTGAGCTACTGAAGTGAAAATATTAATTACACAGGTAGTCCGAGTATACCTGGTTATAGTTAATAGTTATTTTCGCAGTAAGAGGCATTATAAGTCGCCAAAAACAAAATTCAATACGAGTACAGAGGCCGTGACGGCAAGGCAAAACCTCTTTTTTTGTATACATTTTGACATACGAGATCGTTTACGTTATCACAAGTGAGTACGTTAAAAAACTCGCACTAAGCACACAGAACAGTTTAAGACACTGGGCAGATTCTAAATTTAAATACTATTGGTATAATCAGTCCCTAGACAGTGTCGAGATTTAAATAAATAATAGCCTAAGATCCCACTGCAGAAATCGGCCAGTATTTTGTTTTTGATTAAACTTAATTTTCATGAATGATACAGATAGTAGAATAGATTTATGCAGGGTTGCTTGTAAATATCTAGCTGCAAATACCTAAATTAACTAATTTTTTTTTTATAATTTGGCTTCGCACGATTTGTGCATTTAGCCAGTGTCAAGTTTAGAATAGAAGTTCTAGTTTCTTTAGATTGTAGTCGTCCAAGTTAGGCACCAATAAAATGGCGGTAAGTTTATTGGAAGCTTCTACGGAGTTTTGTCGACACCATATACAAACTCTTGTTCTACCGCTATGTTTTACTTGCCCACACTCGTGCACGTCCACTAATATTATTAGATAAAGACAAAGATATTTTATTTCAAGTAGGCCACCAAGCGGCACTTTTGAACGTTACATTTTACAAATAATAATAGTTGATTCTACCGTGCATTCGGAAAGTAGCTTGTAATGGAGAAGAAAGCACAAGAAACTCCATACTTACTCTTTAAAAAAAAAAAAAATTACAATATTTAGGTACATAAGTACATACCTTGATAAATGAAATAAAAAACCACCATTTTTACACTATTAATATTCAATTTAACACAATTATAGGAAAATAAAACAGAGAAGCAACATAGACGCCATCACGTTCCCGGCAAAACTCCTAAATTGAAATTATAGTTTGTTAATTAATCCCCGAGAGAGGAGGCCTGTGTCCCAGCAGTGGGAACATTAATAGGCTGATGAAGAATGATGAATGAATTAATCCCCGATATTAAAGTTTTTCAAGTGAATCTGACGTCATTAAACTACACTCGTAGAAGTGTAGTTTGTTATAGTTAAGATGGAGGGAGGAGGAGGTAGATGGTAAGGAGGTAGCTCCTGTAAAATTGCTACACCACTATCATTCAATACTTTTAACAAACTACACTTGTAGAAGTGTAGTTTGTTAAAGGTATTGAACAGCAGATTTTCTTTCATATTTCAGAGTTAGTCCCATAGTGCAACTTGATTATATACCTGAGTCTTCCTGAACCTTCTTTATGTCTGGCCTTTAAAAGAGACTGTGACCTCTGAGTTTTTTTGCGTGTTTCTTCTCAGAGCAGTCAGATAGAATCACCGACCTCATTGGTATTATTAGACAGACAGGTAAAGTGTCTACACACCAAAGCCACGGCCTCAGAGAGCTTGAACCGCCGACCCTAAAAATGTATATTTAAACCAATTTACACAAATAATACCATTTAATTCCTGAAATATTGCCAATTAGTTAGGACTTTTACATACACAAACTCACAACAATTTCCCATGGGGAAAAAGTTTTTTACATAAAATTTGGTACACCGCGAAATGCCTCGTGCAGTCTTTTTACCTCATCCGCGTTGAATGGAACTCAATAAAGTGAAAATTCTTCAAAGCTTCACTATTCTTTTTAAAAAAAAAAATTGCGAAGAATTTTTAACTGCCCATTGACCTATGAACTTCAAATTTTGTGATAATGTTTAATATCTATACTAATATTATAAAGAGGAAATATTTTTTTGTTTGTTTGTTTGTACCGAATAGGCTCCGAAACTACTGAACCGATTTTTAAAAAATCTTTCACCAATAGAAAGCTACATTATTCCTGAGTGACATAGGCTATATTTTAATCCCGAAAACTGGTCCTGTGGGGTGGTCCACGGGAGCGAGGCCGCGGGAAACAGCTAGTTACATATATTTTACTAATAAATACCAATATATTGATAAATCTGACTTTTCTTTGAATAGAAAGAAAGAAAATGTATTTATTTGTGACCCGCACAGGAGACACGAGAAATCAGCTTAAAATTAAACAAAATACCCTCATTTTTCCTATTACAACCAACTTGATTTTGCGGTTGGTACGGAATCCAAAATGGGCGAAGTCCGATACGCACTTGTTAATAAATGGATCTATTCTGAAAACTCGTTCAGTGATTATATTTTCTCCTTTTCATCATAATCAAAACGTCATTTGTGTCGAAAGTTATTCCGATACAAATTATTATTAATTCCTATGCAAATACAATAATACTAAAATTTTGGAAGCAAGCCAATCTTGAGAATATATTAATTTCATCCATCTTTGGCCTTTGGTGTGGGATGCAACATGTGTCGACACCCTTGCGCCATCCCATCTTCTTAGCACGGCGGGCTGTGCTGGGGCAGCTGCTGCTGGTGCGGAAAACCTCAAACGGCGCAAATACAACAACCTTATTGGAAGTTATATATTTGAGCCGTTTGGGGTTGAAACATTAGGTCCATGGGGTCCGAGTGCTCTTCGAGTGTTTCGAGAAGTAAGTAAACGGTTAGTCGACTCTTCACGTGACCAGAGGGCTGGGCTTTTCCTTGGCCAGAGAATCAGCATTGCCATTCAACGTGGCAATGCTGCCAGCGTTCTGGGCACTTTTCACGTTGACAGCGATGTGGACGAATTTTTTGACGCCCTATGACCCCTGCCCTTTTATACGCGTTCGTAGTTTAATTTTATTTTTATTTAAGTGTATTTATAGGTAGTTATTGTTAATTAAGTATATTATATTATGTAAATTTTAGATTATTAATAAATAACTTTATCTCTTGCTTCCGTATCAGAATAATTTGAGCATATAGTTTTCCAACTTTTTCATTGATCGCATGAACGGTTTTTAGCGGCTAACCTATGTAGATATATCTTTGACAGTTTTTCTGCGACATATCAAAATTGATATCCTATTATATATGATCATGTTGAGACGTGATTACGTCTCAACATTTGATTAGGATGTTTGAAACATGAGAAGACCATGACCTAAATTAGGTCATAATGTGGAACACTTGTTATCCCAGTAAAAAAATGTAGGTTAATTCGGCGCTTCTTAGTCTTATTTTTTATGTCGATTGGGTCATGAGTATCGGAATCTCGGAACAAAATGACCGACATTTCAATTCCGATACTGAGTGATCCAATATCGTAATCTCGGAATTAGAAACAAACCAAATTTTAGGTCCATGTGAATCGTTGAGCGAGAAAGCGTGGTTAATAAGTCCGTTGACTACGGTGATTAGCAGTGGTCGGATACTCTGTTTACTAATCGGGCGCTTATTTACTTAAACTTCATTTCATGAAAAAATAATATGTACCTTGATGAATTTCGGATTTACAGTCCCGACATTGCTAAAGATATGTATTTACTTGTACTCTTATACCGTTTGTAACAATTATGTTTTCATTTAATAATGTTTTTAATTAATGGGATCGGCTAATGCGACGAAAATTGGGGGAGGTTTATGTTTAGCAGTGGATATCTTTCGACTCAAACGACGATGACGATGATGTAAATGATGAATGCAAAGATAATAGTAACAAAAAAAGTCAATGTTTTTCACACTTTTTAGAGGGCTGTTTCGGCACGAGTAAATTTTATTTCAAATTAATAATGTGTTACTTGCTTGGAAACTTCAATAAATTATACTTAACATTTTTAGTCTTGCTGCTTGTATTGAATAAAATAAATTAGTATATCCGATCAATAATCTGTTGGATAAATCAACTGCCAGTACTTGACTACATTGCCTCTTATCATCATCATCATTTCAGCTAAAAGACGTCCACTGCTGAACATAGGCCTCCCCCAGGAGGCGTCGTCTCACAATACTGATACAGGATATATAAATCATTAATACTCCCTACACTTATCGGGACTACTTTCAGATTGATCGATAAACATTTAATTTCTGGATATTTTAGCAATATCCTTTTTTACAAAGACTAACATTATTTCTTGGGAACAAATGTGCACTGGTGATTAGAGAGAGTTACGATAGAAAATCCTAATATATCGTGGCAAATGCGTGTTTTTTTTTGTACTCAATCCAACCCCAAACCGAATTTGTGCAATTAACAAAAAAAATGTCCGATAATTAACAAAAATGCGCAATTCCGATATTGAGATCTAATATCGGCAATCAATATCGGAATTGTAATACTTCTGATATTACATGCCCTAATGTCGATCAAACAACCATTCATATTTGACCGACCAGTATGTAGCTACTTGGAAAGCTCTGTCATTCGCTATGTTCAAATCCTGAAAGGTGCAGGTGGTCGGGCATGAAGGGTAGACAAGGAGGTGGGCCATATCCTGCAAAAGACGGGCACTGTGTTTTGGATGAGTCTATGATACTCCATTTGGCCAGATTGTATCAACAGCGGCCAATCTGGGCCCGCAATTGGTTTATTGATTTCCAGATTGGCCACTGCAGATCGTGTCCAAGAGGGAGATGCTCTGCCGGAGTGATGAAGTGTGGAGAAGTAATGTATGTTTCCATAATTCACATCAGAATCTCTCGTCAGTTGCGCTGGCTTTCGAGGAAGTCGTATGTCTCAAGAAGCTCTTACGACACTTTAGGTTGGAGTTGATGCTATATAGGGGGTGCCGACTGTCCCGTTGCTGTTTCTCCTTCTCGATGCGGCTGGCTACATCGCGACGAACTTCTGGTGGATCAAAAAGAAAAATACGTGTCCAATGTTTTAGGCAATCTAACTGACAGACTAAATATGTTTTTTTACTGAAACTTTTAATATTAACCTATGGAAGGTAGGTATGAGGGAGTACACTGAGTGCCGTGAACTTGGATTGACGTTTATCATCATTAGACATTGGCATAAAAGCACCATCGAAATGCCAAAATATGCATGCAAATATATAGTAATTAAGGAAGGAAGAAGCACATAATATGCACAATAAAAATACTATTTACTATCAGAAATTAAGGAAGGCCTCCCTCTAGGACCGAGAGGCTTTCCTTAAATTGAACTTCCTTGTAGGTGGACCGATGACCTGGTTCAGACTGCGGGAATCCGCTGGATGCGAGCCACACAGGACCGATCCATATGGCAGCACTTGAGGGATTCCTATGTCCAGCTGTGGATGGCTTTCAGCTAATATGATGATGATTATTAGAATTTACGTTAATTTTCCCAACATATTTAATAATCAGTTGTAAATCTATACTAATATTATAAAGAGGTAAAGTTTGTGAGTATGTGACGTTGTAAGGGGTAATCTCTGGCTCTACTGAACCGATTTTGTATATTCTTTCACCAGTAGAAAGCTACATTATTCCTGAGTGTCATAGGCTATAATATATTTTCAAAAAAGTTAGAGATCCTTATGAAAATTGCAATAATGTAAGCCAAGGTAGCAAAATGTTGTCTATAAAATTCATTCTTTCGCGTGTTCTGAGAAAACTATTGATTATAGATAAAAAATATTAGTTAGGTAGGTAGGTTAGGCAGGGTAGGCAGGGTAAGTAGAGTAGGAAAGGTAGGTAGGGTGGATAGGGTAGTCAGGGTGGGCAGGGTACGCAGGGTAGGCAGGGTAGGCAGGATAGACAGGGTAGGCAGGATAGGCAGGGTAGGCAGGGTAGGCAGGGTTGGCAGGGCAGGCAGGATAGGCAGGGTAGGCAGTGTAGGCAGGGTTGGCAGGGCAGGCAGTGTAGGCAGGGTAGGCAGGCAAAAGTACTTTTGACTGTAAGCTCTCGACAATAGTACTTTTGAATGAAATTATAGTCAAAACTAGTTTTGACCAATGGAGCTGGATAAAAGTAGTTTATACTGAATTATTTCCTAAAAAAGTCGTTTTGAATTGTTTTATCAGTCAAAACTAGAAAGTTAAGGTGGTCGACATAAATTATGAAGATACGCAAACTATTTTAAAACTAAATCATAATTGGATAATCGGCAGATATTTTTGTAAAAAATGAGTAAGTGCGAAAAGAAAGAACGTTTTTAGGCAAATAATAATAGCGACAGAAGATTATGAAAGATTGTTATTTCAATGTTATGACAAAAGAACAATTTGAAAAGTTTGCAATGGAAGTGGAAGACGCAAAATTTGCAGAAAAGAAAACGCCGTCAGTACAGTTAACTAAAACGCTTTAGCATAATTGAAGTATGTGGTATAAAAACGTTGGTTACAAACACAGAACTCATCAAATATTTTTTACCGGATGAACAAATCTACGGCATAATAAAATTGATGCTGCTCATATTTCTATTATTTTTTGTATTAATTACCTACATCTTAACCTAAAGTCCTAAACCTTCCAAATAAATGAATTTACAACATATAAATAAAAAGAAAAGTTCTGACTGAATAACGACTCATCAACGCCCAGCCCAATTCCTTGGGCCTAGAAAGCTGAAATTTTCCTTATTCCTTGTCTACTTTACAATGTAGAAAAGGAATAAGGAAGGATTTTTCGAAATTCGAGTTAAATATGGGATGAAAGTTTGTATGAAACTCTGTCATGTTAAATTTGAATTTAATGAAATATGGCATTTAGCCTTTAAAGATAAAATTAAAATACTACTTTAAGATTTTTTTGAATTTCATCTATTTGTAAGAAAAATAATTTTGATGATAAAAATTGCAATAAAAGAGCAGAAGCTCTTCAATAAATTAAAGAAACACGTGATTAAGGTTTTTTTTTTTAATTTCATCCCTTAAAGGGGTTTTAAAGTTAGTAAGAAAAATACATTTATATCATCAAAATTACTCGAAACTTAGTATTTCTGCTCTTCAATACAATTAAAGAAACACTCGTTATGGCTTTTTTCAATTTTATCTCTTAAAGTGGTAAAAAGGGGTGTTAAAGTTTGTAAGAAAAATAAATTGTTTATCATCGAAATTACTTGAAACTTAGTTTATCTGCTCTTCAATACAATTTAAGAAACATGTGTTTAAAGTTTGGTGTGTTCTTTACGCTGGAAGCGTCATCGGGCCGCCAAACGACTACTGTGGTCGACGAGTTTCCAGAGCCATGATCAACATCTTTCTGGTGATCTCACCAGATAGTTGTCTAACGCGAGCCTATAAATAATAAAACAAAAAATGGAACTGGAGAGCAAGTGGTTCCAACAGGGTAGAGCAACGGTTCCAACAGCTTACTGCACGAGGCACAACTGAAATTGTAAGGGCTGCATTATCCGAACTTGCTATGGCCGGTAAGATCGCCTGATTTAACTGTTCGCGACGTTTTTCAGTGGGTTTTTTTAAAGCCACGTCTATGTCAAAAAAACAATATATCCGCCGGAAGTTCTGGCAAGAGTGATGGAAAATGCCATAAATCGGGCCCGAATGTTTATCATTTCTGGCGACGCGACGCCGCGGTTGTATCATTTTCTCAACTAAATGGGAAAATAAATTCAGAAACCAAATAAACATTATCCAAAAGCATAACCAAATTATTTCATTCATAAAAAAATTACTGCCAAAGAACATCGGGTGATAACTTTTGCGCCACCCTGTATTAATTTTCTATCGTGTCGGTCGTAGGATTCAGAAATTGAGAGCAGGGACTCAAACTGTAACCGTAATAAGTGTTTTTAACACTGTTTTTTAAAACAGTTTTAACAGAAAAACACTTTTAAATGTAACAGATACAATAATGTTACCGAATCAAACTGTAACCTTTTATATGTGTTAATAAGTGTAACTGAAATAAACAGTTTTAACATAGCTTTAGGTATAATTGCACAGTACGGCAACAACGCGCGGCGCGAAGACGCACACACACACTAACGCATTATACATAAAATATTTGTTTGTTTTGTTTTGTTTAGTTCCGCTTCCGACTTCCGACCGCGCGCACACGCCGTTTTTAGGGTTCCGAAGTCAACAAGGAACCCTTATAGTTTCGCTCTGTCCGTCCGCAGCTTAGCTCAGAGAATCTAAGTACTAGAAAGCTATAATTTGGCATGGATATACATACTAATAATTCCGACAAAGTGGTAAAATAAAACCATGAAAATATTTTTTTTTCGTGGCCCTTAGACGTGAAGTGGGGATGTATCTTTTTTCTCATCTGTCCCATGGTGTGGGGTATATGGGTTTACTAAAACCATTTTTCGATTCAGAGATCCGTTTGCGTAAAATTATGCTTTGAATTGCAAATTTATATTAGAGTCAAGTGTCCGCCCCCCCTGCCAGTGAAATGGTTGCTCTTGGCTTTGTAAAAAAAAACATTTTACAAGTTTACGAGTAATAGTCGACCAACTTATAAAATGTACCTGGAACAGTAAAAATGTTGAATAAATGCCATTGAAAAATTACTTAAATAACGTTGTTAGATGTGTAAAACAGATAAATTATATGTTTATGAACCATGTAAAATATACAAAAATAAAATCATAACATCCTTAATAATAATGATTTCTAAATTAATAATGTTTATTTCGAATAACGCATTGGAGTGGCCGGACTGGTTGGCAGTACCGATCCGTAGTCCATACGGCGCAGGGCAGTCTATTTTGTGTTAGTGCAGAAGTATTTTCGACGTTTTGTAATCTAAAGTCAAATTAGATTCGATTTCCAAGCAAATTACTTATTTTCTTTTGTCGATATCCATCTATAAAGTCAATATTCGACCCGACTACACACTAATGGGGTAGGGTAAAACTTTCCTGAACGAAATAGTGAATACCGCAGATTAGAGGAGAATACATAGGATTTATTTCAAATTCCGAAAGAGAAATAAACGAGGAGCGTGCGCGCAAGGATCCAGGAACGAGCCACACCATTCCCCGTGGCTCTAACGCGCGCTCGTATCGGCGAATTGCTAAAGGAGCCGCAAATAGATAACATTTTTCTAACTTCAGTTGCGAAGTTGGATTTTATAACTCCTTCTATGTGGGCCCGTTTTTAGACGTTGTGTGCCGCTGAAACCGTTTTAATGTTCATGTAACAACAGAACCCCCTTCTTAGTCCGCATTATTGTGTATTTTGGTTGGATTGAGTTTAACGATAGCCTTGTCAGCCAGGTTTTTACGACCGTAACCGAAACCGAATTTCGGCAACAGTCACAGATTCGGCTGAAACCGAAACTTCCTTACAAGGATCATGTTTTGAGGATAAGTACCAAGTACCTAACTAATGTTTGTTTAGGTATATAATTAGCGAAAGAGTTAAATCAACCAATAAAATATTTAGATAGTTAGGTTAAACTAGATTCTACTATAACTGTGTGTATTAGTTTGTTATAATGTTCTTTTTTTAAGTTTGCTACCTACTCTTATGCTATATCACTTAATAAAACTAACCGAATTCAAAATAAATCACACAAGCAAACAAAACGAACTGCAAACACAAGCCAGTAACGACATGATTAGGTACGTGGACGCGGCAAAATGTCTTCGTCGCTTACTCGCTTGGATGGAATTTAACGCGCCGAAACCACGACCGAAAGTTTCGGTTTCGGCAGGTTTGCCACCGAAACCGAAACTTTTTTTTTGCCGATTCCGAACTTTCGGTCGGTGAGTAAAGTACGATACGCTTTATTCTTGGAGCATTTCGATATGTTTCAATTTTAGTTGGTTTACAGTCTTTAATATGTATGAGTAAGCGTAGGTACGCATGCACGGTTTTACATGTTGAAGTTCCTGTACAATTAATTCACCAAAATGCTTGTTTCTTGGATCCATTGGTTCAACTAAACCGCGACTATGCAACGCACACTCAGAACATTTCCCTCCACACTTCTCTGCAGTCAAACTTTTCCTTTCCGAATCCGAATCATTTAGTTTTTTTTTCAATTTCTTCTGTATCATCTTTAAATAATGTGGGACTATCAAGACGCACAGCTTCTTGTTGAAGTGGTAAACATCTAGATTTAGGATAGTCTTCGTCCACATCCAGACGGGTTTTTTTATTATAAGAAAGGATTGATTGCGAATAATCCTCCGAATATACTTCCGGCTCTATCAAGATATCGGGACTATCAGGACTCACAACTTCTTGTTGAAGTGGTAAGCAGTTGATTTTAGGATGTTTGTCATCCTGATCCAGACGAGGTTTTTTTTTTAAGAAATGGTTTGATTGATCCATTGCAGTCAAATAAACACAAAACTGATCAAATAAACTTGAATTTTAAATCACGAATATTTTCAATAATTCGGAGCACGGATACAACAGACGGCGACTAGATTGCGGCTATCTGATGCTTATTAACCATATATAAGTACATTGTAAATTTGGCAACGCCGCATTTACCTGTTACACGTATTAACACTGTTAACACTTTTATATCTGTTACAGATATGTTACGGTTACACTTTTGTAAGTGTTTTGGGTTAACACATTGAAAACACATTTATAAGTGTTACATATTTGATTCTGTTACCAATTCAACATGTAACACTTATAATTCTGTTACCTTTATGAAGCTGTTTTTAAGTCCCTGATTGAGAGCAAAGTGGCATTTCACTATTTATACCTTCCCGTGGAAATCGATTAGTCATTAGTCATTCATTCATAAACAAGTGACTTGTATCTGAACTTACACACAAAATTAGACAATTACACTATATATACTAAAATACATTACATTAAAATTTCATAGTATTCAACAACAGTTTTAAAACAATAAATTTTATTTTTTTCAATATTACCTTTCAACATGTAAATTAAACAATATGGCCAACCCCTTAAAATTTAAAACAATAACAATAAAACAAACAATTAAAGACAAATTAGCATAGATTGATAAAATATTAATTAGAAATAATGCATTTGAGTTAGGTAAATAAATCAGAACGAACGAAATCCAATAAAATTTTACAACCCTTGACTATCTCAATAAAATAACAATTCAATAAAATAAAATTACAGTTCTTCTACAGCATATAGACACTTATTCAATAGGAAATGTTTTAGTTTTATTTTGAAACCGCTATTGTAGACAGCACTTTTTATGTCTATAGGCAACTTGTTGAACAATTTTACAGACTGGTATTGTGGACTGTGTTTAACAATTCTTAAGTTATGATTTGTAAGACCTTTATTCTTCAAGAGATCCCACGAGACCTCCGGAAGGAAAGTCCAACGCTCTAGCTATTAGAAAACGACGGCAGTTCAGTTTATGCTCATTTTATATCAATTTACATGTCATTTTTTAATTCGAAAATTAATAAAGTTGATCAAATCTTGTAGTCTACGCGAACAAAGACACGGGCGGAAAGCTTAAAATGGATAATAATTTGCAATTTCCCGCCAGAACTGCAAAAAACGAAACAGCCAAAATCGTGTAGTCCACACTAAGGTGAAGCTGAGGGCGGAAAGCTAGTATTTTATATAATCATCATCATCAGCCTATAGCAGTCCACTGCTGGACATAGGCATCTTCAATTGCACGCCATTTGGTTCGATTTTCGGCAACTGTCATCCAGCTGCTACCAGCCACCCTGCGAAGATCGTCGCTCCACCTAGCCTGAGGGCGTCCTACCTTACATTTACCAGTTCGCGGCCTCCACTCAAGAACACGTTTACCCCAACGGTCATCGGTTCTACGACTTATATGGCCGGCCCATTGCCACTACACAGCCTACTTATTCTGTGAGCTATGTCAACTACTTTGGTTCTCTGCCGGATCACCTCGTTTCTGATTCGATCCCTTAGAGAGACTCCGAGCATAGCCCTTTCCATAGCTCGCTGAGCAACTTAATTTGAACTGATGAACCAGCCGTATTGTGAGTGTCCACGTCTCGGCACCGTAGGTCATAACAGGTAGGACGCACTGGTTGAAGACTTTAGTCTTCAGGCTTTGTGGGATGCGCGACGAGAAGAATCGACAAAGTTTTCCAAACGCCGCCCAGCTCAGCTGTATTCTTCTGCTAGCCTCCTTCTCAAAGTTGTTTTTACCAAACTGCAGAGTTTGCCCGAGGTAAACGTATTCTCGAACAACTTTAAGAGCACCGCCATTGACCACAATCGATCCCGGAGTGACGTGTGAATTGAACATAACCTGGGTTTTATCCAAGTTCATTCGGAGACCGATGCGTGCAGAAGAATCAGCTAGGCCATCCAGCATCTGCTGCAAGTCATGCACCAACTCTGCCATTATGACGGTGTCATCCGCAAATCTTAAGTGTGAGATGTACTCGCCGTTTATATTAATGCCGCTTCCTTCCCAGTCCAGCGTCTTAAACATATCCTCCACTGCGTTACTAAACAATTTCGGGAAAATTACGTCTCCTTGTCTAAACCCTCGACGCAGTGAGATATGCCTAGTTTGCCGGTCCTGACTTTGGACGGTCATTGTTGCGTTTTCATAAAGACATCTCAGCACTTGGATGTATCCCCAGTCAACTTGGCATCGCTGCAGGTTTCGATGGAGTCAAAAGCCTTCTCATAGTCCACAAAAGCAAAACACAGGGGCCGATTATACTCTTCGGACTTTCGTATAATTTGCCGCACCGTGTGAATGTGGTCTATGGTGCTGTATCCTCATCGGAACCCGGCCTGCTCCGGTGGCTTAAAGTCGTCGAGTCTCCGCGATAGACGATTCATAACGACTCTCGAAAACAACTTATAAACGTGACTAACAAGCGAAATGGGTCTGTAATTCTTCAAAAGAGTCTTGTTAAACGACCACGCTCCTTTGCCACGCCACTGGAGTTCTCCCAGAGAACAGGACAGAGTTAAAGAGCCCCCCCAAGCTCCTTCAATACCGGGCGTCCTCCCCGCGTTCAGGAGCTCGGTTGTAATCCCGTCCTCGCCCGGGGCTTTTCCATTTTTAAGCTGTTTGAGAGCCGTCTCGATTTCATCTTGGCTTACTTCAGACAGGTCTTATGTAAAATGGCGTGTTAAGGTGGCACTAGAATCCTCATTTTCGGGATCAGGCCGAGATGCATGCGATGTGTACAGTTGGCCGTAGAAGTTTTCAACTTCCGAAAGAATCTCCGGCTTCGAAACGAAGATATCTCCACTCGATTTAGCCAGCTTCGTCAGATGGCTCCTCCCAAGTGGCTGGAAGAACACTTTTGACCCCCGGTTTTGCTCAATCGCTGTCTCTATACAGAGCGCATTGGATCGTCGGAGATCGCGTCGTACCAGTTTTCTAATGTTTTTGTTGAGTGCTCGCTGTTCTGGCGAAGTGGCTGGTGGATTTTCCCGTCGCTCTGTCATGAGCTTTAGAGTATCTTCCGAAAGTTTAGACTTCCGGCCCGTACGCCGCATCTTACAAAATCTCGTACCTTCCTCCCTGACCGAGACCGTTTGGTCGAGCGTCTGGTCAACGTCGTCTGTGGTTTCCAAGACGGAACGCTTCAGATCCTAACATAGTTTGGAGCATGTTTGGACGGAGCCTAGACTTCATCAAACGAGTTATCTCAAGCTTGAAGTTGATATTCAGAGAGCCTCGAACAAGTCTGTGATCGCTGCCGGTATTAAACCTGTTGATCACTGAGACATCCCTGAATATATGCTTTTTATCTGTTATGATGAAGTTTATCTCATTTTTGGTCATAGTGTCGGGGCTTTGCCACGTCCACTTCCTTTGAGGCTGCTTCTTAAAAGAGGAATTCATTACGAAAAGCTCCTCTTTCTCTAGGAAGTTGACAAGCATTTGCCCCCTATGATTTCTGCTGCCAAACCCGTAGGATCCTAATACCGATTCGCTGCAATTCTGTACTCCCACTTTAGCGTTAAAATCCCCCATGACAACGCTGTAATGGGTCTTAGTGGTGGAGTGCAAGGCCTTGTAAATGTCCTCGAACATTTCCTCCATTTCGTCGTCGGCGTTTCGCGCCGAGGTCGGTGCGTAGACTTGCACAACCTTGAGGCTATACCTCTCGGTTAGCTTCACTATGAGTTACGCTACCCTGTTCGACACACAGGAGACTTCCACAACGTTGCCACAGATGGATTTGTTAACCAGGAACCCGACACCGCCTTGGGATAGCTGGTCTCCGTCTCAGAAATACATAAGGTGGCCCGATTCAAGAGTTATTGTGTCCTTCCCCTATCTTCGGACTTCACTCAACCCCAGAATGTGCCACCTTATATTCTCGAGCTCCTGTTCAAGCTGCACGAGGTGTTCGTCAAGCCGTAACGTGTTCAGTTAAAATTACTATTGCATGGTTTTTTCACTTAAAAGTGCTTTTCACCGGTTAAGGTTACACTAGTCAAAAATTCTTCCATACAAACGTAGTCTAGGGATTATTCCACTGTTTGACGATGTACGTTCAAAATAAAAAGTGATATCAATTTGTCTCATCATTATCTAGCCCTGTATGGAAGCAAAAAAGTAAAAATAGAAAATTTTTGAAAGTTATGAGCGTCGAAAGTTCCACATTTCGACACTAATTTTAACGCATTTTTGGGCGCGAATAAATACCATTAAAAGACGGAAAATTGCAAAACGGCATCCATACAGGGATAGATTAGTAGTACTTTTAATTAGACTTTTTACAATATTTTTCAATCATCATTATAGCCCTTTGCTAAGAATAGTTACAGCACTGATTACAGTATTTGTGCCACATGTTAAATTTAGTGTTGTGGTTTTTTTTTTTTACCTTTGTATAGATTCTTTTACCTATTGTGAATGTGTGAACATTGTAGGCTTTCTAGTTTTCTAGATGATTGTTAACATTTGTTAACTTTTTATTTCGTGCATTATTTTTTTTTTCTATTTCGTACGACTTATTGTCGGGCCTACGTTGTCCCCCCATATCCAAGTACTAATGCTGTAACATGGAAATATTGTAAACAAAACAATTTAAAAGAGTAAACATGGAGTTTCTTGCCGGTTCTTCTCCATAGGAAACGACTAACCCGAACCGTGCACCTTTTGTCGACGTTTTATAAGTGCCCATGTAGGCCTATGTAAAATAAAAATATTTGATTTTGATTTTGAGTTCAACAATGCAAATAATTTTATTTTGAAAATATAGATTTAGTCGTTTTTTCATGATATCTAGACTGCCAAAGGCCTGTTTATAAAATTTCGCGCGCTCGGTTTCGTCCTAAATCATTATCCATTTCGCTACAAATTTGCAAAAGTGTATTCGTACGCGAACTAGCTTCCTACTGCTCATCACAGCATCAATCTCTTCCGCACGTGTTGTCGGTTGATATAAAATGCATTTTACCCCGCGCACAGAATAGTTCGTGCCGTTGACTAGTGTACCCTTAAGACTTTTGACTGTAACATATATATGTAATTCAATATTATCTAGATTTTCCCCCAAGCGATGCGTTAACAACCGTTTTCTTACTAATAACGTAAACGTAAATTTCAATCGCAAGCGGTGTTCAATTGAAGTAATTTTCTATAAGTATGTAATAAAATTAATCTTTAAAAGAAAAGTGTAGTAAGAGTATTTACCGCGCATGATACCAACCCCAAAAATACTTTATCATGATTCTGACCTCCTGGTACTCCGTAAATCTTTACCGCTTATGATTCCAGACCCGCAAATACTCCTTCATGATTCTAGCCTCCTATCATCTAAAAAAGCAAGACATATTGTGGGCCCAGTTTTCATTATACATTTTTAAAAGGGGCAACTGGTCCCTGGTCCCAGTTCCATAGTGGACCAAATAACCCCAAACCCGCGTTACCAAATCGGCTGGTCCTGCTGTGCGTCCCGCTAGTAGTGGCGACGTTAATTGCTCAACAAGACTTAGAAGAAATTATTTTTAACTGAAATTAAGTAATAAAACGTCGCAGAAACTGTAATTAAAATGAATTCGTAAGACTTCCTGCTACTGCAGAGAGAAACACTTTTCTTTTAAATATTAAGGGCGCGGTCCCATTGAAAGCTATAATATTGACTAGTTGTTTTATAATTCAAGATACACTGCTATTAGGTTCTGATTGGTTAGGCAGATATGGCAATAAAATAGTTTACTACTTGTTTACTAATCTCATCATCATCAGCATCATTTCAGCCGAAAGACGTCCACTGCTGGACTTAGGCCTCCCCCAAACGTCGCCCAACTGTTTGATCTTATGCGTTTCGCATCCACCGGATTTCCGCCGCCTTTACCAGGTCATCGCTACACCCAGAGGGAGGCCTTCCAACGCTACGTTTTCCGATTCGCGGTCGCTACTCCAGAACTTTTCACTCGACCACATCGACTATCCGTTCTGCGAGCAATGCCCACTGCCATTTATGTTTGTCAATTCACCGGAGTATGTCGGTAACCCTGATTCTTTAGCGGATGTCTTCATTTCTGATTCGATCACGCAATGGAAGCTCCGAGCATAGTTCACTAGTTTAAAATTAGAGAAAGCTAGCTAACAGCTCTTGATGGGACCGCGCCCTAAGTTCCGTAGATATGGAAAAGTCCACTTCCAAGCGGGCGAAGCGCTAGCAAAAACTAAAGTGATTTATTAACTAAAACATGCATTTAAAATTTTAAATATAAAGAAAATGTACTTACTGCCGTAGACAGTCGTTGTTATTTATTTATTATATGCTTTATTGTACACCATAAAATACATTAAACAAAAAAGAAACTTAAACTAGGTAACTAGGTAAGAAAGAAACTAATTTAAATTACTTCTCTCTGAAATGTGACAAGCAACCAGTTTTCTATTAAATACAACGCTGCTGAAACTAGCTAAAGCAAACTCGAGACTATCCGCTACTGCAGAAAATAATACGTTCTTCAATATCATCAATTATTACATATAAGAAAGGATTACCAACAGAACACATTTCCAGCATTTTTGGAATTTTTGTCTGTTTGTCTGTTTATTGTTCGTTTGCACGCATCACGTGAAATGTACGAAACCAATGTAGATAACTTTTATACATAAAAATTGTGCGTAACTTGAAGAATTACTTAGTTTTTGTTTCATCGCAATCGGTTCACTCTATCAAAAGTTAGATGAATTTAAAGTGTTCAAGAAGTTAAATTATCACAGCTCACGCAATTCAGTTACTCGGACAGTTGAACTCGCTATTCGATAGATGGCGTTGTGCATTTAAAGTCATTTACTGAATCGCGGTGTTAAGATTCTACGCGAAGGAATGACACTACAAAAAAAAATGGTATGTAGTATGTAGGTTGGCAGGCAGACGACGGGAGCGAAGCCGCGGGCACAGCTAGTTTCAAATAATAATATGCTGAATAAGTTAGCTTAGTTTACTTTATGTCGTACTAGCGACCGGCCCCGGCTTCGCCCGTGACAAATTGTACACAAAAACCTTCCTCGTTTCTCACTCTTTCTATTGGTGAAAACCGCATGAAAACCCGTTCAGTAGTTTTTGTGTTTATCGCGTACAGACGCGGCGAGTGACTTTATTTTATTTTAAAATATGTATTGATAGTGATGATGATAATAATGGAATCGGTTCACTGTTGAATTGATTCGCTGTTCAATATCTTGATGCATTGGAGAGATGCTAACTTATTATTTCTTGCAGCAATGGGACATAACAGGGTAATTATAAAGATAAATAGAATGTCGGAGGAGTTATTTTGTAGATACTCGTACTTACTTATTTAAAATAAGTTTTAGGAGAAACAATTTCTTGTTTGGTATTACACTATTTAGGATCATACATAGGATCCTATCTCAATATGTTATAATATTTTAAATTTTTGACAGACTTCATTAAGGAGGAGGTTCTCAATTCGAGTGTAAAGTCTATGTTTTATCAAAGACGAAATGATTCATATGTTTATATTACATTATCATATAAATATGACTCATAGATCTGTGAAATAAAATGGGGTGTGCTGAATCCTGTCATATAGGTCCGCCTAGTTCGGGAGTCAGAGGCTTCAAAATTGCTGAAACCAATTATTATGTCAATAAAGATTATTTGATATCCTAGATATTTTTTTTTATTTGTAATGGATTTACTCTTGACTCTAGTCTAGGTCATAGGTGACAGAGACAGAGTCGACGATGGAGTGAGCTTACCCAGAAGAAGCCTGTTCACTCTAACTTTAAAGAGATTCGGGTTGAATGCGCTCGGAAACACAGACGCAGGTAGTGAGTTCCATTCATTCGCTGTGCGCATTATATAGGATGTTTAGAAGCGCTTGGTTCGAATTGGTGGAATGGCAACAAGGTAAGGATGATAACTTGCAGTGCGTCTAGATGTCCGATGGGGTGAGGTCGTGGAGTTCTTGAGCACACTCACCGAAGTACAGTCTGTAGAAGACCGACAAGCAGGCAACTTTGCGGCGATGAGCCAAGCTGTGAAGCTTGGCATCCACCAGTTCAACGTCGCCGATGAGCCTCTTGGCTCTGCGTTCCACCGAGTTAAGCGCGGCAAGCTGATACTTAGCTGAGCCATCCCAAAGGTGGCTGCAATACTCCATGCAGGATCGGACTTGCGCTTTGAGGGTTATAAGCTGTCCAGGCGTAAAATATCGCTTAAGTATCGATGATAGTGTAATACCCCCAATGGTATACAGATTTGAATTAGCTGCGGAAGCCGGTGCGGCCTGGAGCTGAAGCTATTGAGTTATCTCAATTTGTTGGAATTCTCTCTATATTACCTACAGAAGAAACTAGCAGTGCATGTGAGTTAAGTAGATACCAAATAGGAACTAAAAAGTAGGTATTGGAAAACAGTACAAAAAATAAAAGTGACTTTTTTTTTGTAATACTGATAATCTCACGTTTTACAACTATCTCACCTTATGACTCAGCAAAAATTATCGTTGCATCGTTGTCGTATTGTTGCACCTTGCCTCTAGAAAATTTCATTGTCAAAGTAGTACATCAACATATGATGTACTACTTTGATTATGAAATGTGTTTTTGTACCCGTACACTACCGCTCAATACGGGAACCGATCACTTCTCTAATTTTTTTTGTTTGAATTTCTTTTAACGAAAACTTTTGACCGACGTCTTTTTTGCTATATGCTTTATTTGACATATTTTCAGATCATCGAAGTTTCATTTGGCATATGTATTATTTTACCGAACTACATTTGGCCGATTTACAAAATAACTTTTTGCTTTTGGCCGAAGCCTCTTTTTAACTTTTTTCATTTGCCGTATTTTCACCAAACCGAAACAACATTTTAGGAAATATTATTTAGTCACAAATATATAGCTGGTTACTTGGTAGCATTTTCAATTGAAATAGTGTCATAAAATGTCAATATGTTGTGCTACAAAATTTTGTGACACAAACGAATCGCTGCAAAATCGTCTTCACACAGTCTTGTCTGTGTCTGTGTTTACGTATTTATTTCGAATTTTCATGCAAATGATTTATTAATAGCTGTCATGCATTAGACATTTTTATTGATTAATTGTTTCAAAGAATTAGTACAAGAGTGAGCGAAGCGAGCTCGAGAATTTAGGGCACCCTGATATGGATAGGTTAGGTTCGAAGGGGATTACGGGAGCTGAAAAGCTGATTAGCGAGCAAAGCGAGCGAACGTCGTCCGTCGTCAAGTTTTTTTTCAAGCCTCTGTTTTAAGCATTTGTATTCGCTCACTGTTTCTCTCTCACTTAGTACATAAAAATAAATATTGTGCGATTGTTCGTTTAAAAATAAAAATTTCGAACAAATGTTATTTCGGCTAAGTGTAACTTCGGTAAAAAGTTTTTCGACCAAATGAAACGTCGGAGTAACGAAAAAAATCGAATTGATAATAGACAGCAACATCAACGGAGACAGGGGTAGACGTGACTTCGATGAAGTAAAAAAAACCAAACGATAATAGTTGAAAAGTTTTAGGTGAAATGAAATTCGGTCAAATGTCTTTTGAACTTATGATAAGTAACCGAATCACAATACTAATCTATAGTTACCTACATAAAACCCGCATACTGTGAAGAACGCGCTTAGTATTACTAGCGTATTGACTACAATTAGGGCTGAGTAATTGACGTGCCGTGCCGGCAAACTGATGAGTAACATTTATAGCTACTATTCATAGTGACAAGTCATGAATCTAGCACTGATAACAGGTTCATTGTCCACATAGCAAAAAGAAAAAACCCGCCAAGTGCGAGTCGGACTGGCGCACGAAGGGTTCCGTACCATTATCGCAAAAAACGGCAGAAAAACACGTTTGTTGTATAGGAGAAAATTATTTTATTCTGTTTTTAGTATTTTTGTTATAGCGGCAACAGAAATACATCATCTGTGAAAATTTCAACTGTCTGTTTATGAGATACAGCCTGGTGACAGACAGACACACAGACAGACTGACGGACCGTGGAGTCTTAGTAATAGGGTCCCGTTTTTACCCTTTGGGTACGGAACCCTAAAAATTACTAAAAAAATACACAAATGCCATATGTGCGTTATGGGACTGTGAACCTGCTAAAAAATCTTAGCATCTCATTTTGATCTCAGGGTTGATTCCATTGTAAAAGTTCTTTATAATGTACACACAACAAATAAATTCTACTTTCTACTATCCTATCCTACTTACAATAATAAACACGAAAGTATGTAAGGATGGGTGGATGTATGTTACTCTAAAAACTACCTAACGGCTTTTGATGAAACTGTACAAGAATATTGCTATAAATATATAATAACATATAGGCATATATAATCAATGCATATAATAAATCTGTAGAAATGTCTTTTTTGTACATTGAAAATATTTCCAAAAAAAATTGCCAGATTGTTTAAGAATAACAAACAGAACCCATTTCCAGCATTTTTGGAATTTTTGAAATGTTTGTCTGCTTATTTGTGCACGCATCATGTAAAATGTACAAAACTAATAGGTATAGATAACTTTTATACATAAAAATTGTGTGTGTAACTTGAAGTATTACTTAGTTTTTGTTTCATCGCAATCGGTTCACTCTATCAAAAGTTAGATGAATTTAAAGTTTTCAAGAAGTAAAATTTACAACACACGCAATTCAGATATTCGGACAGTTGAACTCCATATTTGATAGAAGGCGTTGTGCATTTGAAGTCGCTTTCTGACCCTAGAAAAAAAAAGTTGGATAGGTAGGGTAGGCAGGATGGTAAGTAGGGTAGGTAAGAAGATAAGTAGGGTAGCGTAGACAGTTGACGGGAGTGAAGCCGCGGGCACATCTAGTATATATATAAAGATAAAAGTTCTAATATCTGACACGCGGGCCGACCTGCAGACGGTAGCTAGTAAAATAATATGTCCAAAGAAACCACGCCATACAAAAATATGCAATTAAATAATTGTTTTTTAGAATTTCAATTGGAATAAGTCGTCATTCAGTTTCAGAGTCCAACAAAACTAAATTGAACGAAAGCCATGCGGGATATGATTCGCTCGCACCGATCGGCTATTAGTGTGTTTGATCGCTTGCCCTGTCTTGTCATTGAAACAATAGATTTTTTATTTTATTATTGTTGATAGGCTCTAGGCTCGCGTTTGCCTGCTATCTCGACTGATGGTTAGTGATGACGTGGTCGACGGTGAAGCATCTAGAAAAAGTAAGCTTTTAACTCTTGACTTAAAAACCCCTAGGTTGTAGCTAGCAGGATACACATTACTCCGACAGGGAATGCCGCGAGACGCGAGACGCCGCCGCCGCCGCCCCGTAGCACCGCCACGGCCTCCTCTCGCGCGGGTCTCACCACCCCACAGTGAAGCCAGTGCTGAAAATGGTTTTCACATTAGTAATCACGTCCTTCCGAATCCCAGATTAATTATATAAACAAATATTTATTAAAATTCATATTTTTTATATAAATTCATATATATTCATATTGCTATAAAATTTCACTCAGGCGTACCTCCGTAGGTGGTTCAAAATCTCGTTACTGAGATATGAATAACATTGGAAATACACAATTATTATTACCAAAGACATCCCGCCTGTATGGGATTAGGATGGCTCTGAAACAGCTTAAAAACAACAAGGTGCCGGGTGATGACGGAATCACGGCCGAACTCCTGATGGCGGGTAGGAAACCGGTCCTTAAGGACCTTCAGAAGCTGTTGATTCCGTCATACTCGAGGGTAAAATGTCACAGGCATGGTGCAGTGGTGTGGTGGTAATCTTTTTCAAGAAAGGTGACAATGCCTTACTGAAAAACTGTAGGCCCATCGCACTTCTTAGCCATGTCTACAAGCTGTTTGTGTCAATTACAATGGCAACGAAATAGAAGAAGTAAAAGTAAGTGTGTTTTTATGGATCCATATTGACAATAACCTTAATTGGAAAGCTCTTATAGAACAGCTACCTATGTAAAAAAAAAAACTGCCTACGCACTTTTTCAATTAGCTAGAAAAGTGAATAAAGAAGCATGTCTTCAAGCTGTTTGTGTCAATTACAATGGCAACGATATAAAAGAAGTAAAAGAAAGTGTGTTTTAGGGATCCATGAATTTAGCTGTTTATACCCTGTAACTGCGCGAGTCAGACTCGCACTTGGCCGGTTTTCAGATATAAATCGAGTTCATTTTAATTGAATGATCCTTTTGATAATTAAAATATAAATTAATAAAAGATAAGGAAGTAAGAAAATACATTTATGTGCCCAATGTCAAAAGTCTCAGACTTCTTAGCTAAAGTTTAGTGCCATTACGTGTGTGGGAAGACTTCATGTGCTCCTTTTATATTGTTCTATTTCTGTCATCATCCGTTGTTTATGGGTTCCGTTTCCAAAGGGTATAAACGGGACCATATTACTAAGACTCCACTGTCCGTTTGTCAGTCTGTCTGTGACCAGGCTGTATCTCATGAACCGTGATAGCTAGACAGTTGAAATTTTCACAGATGATGTATTTCAGTTGCCGCTATAACAAAAAACAGAATAAAGTAAATATTTAATTGAGGCTCCCATACAACAAAAGTGATTTTTTTGCCGCTGATAATGGTACGGAACCATTCGTGCGCGAGTCCGACGCGCACTTGGCCGGTTTTTCTGGTTTAAAATCTTAATGTCTAGTTTTAGCTTTATTTATATGCATACTTAAACACACGCCTTTTTGCCAAGGGGGCAGAACAAAAAATACTAGTAGGTTTTTTATCATCTGGATTAAAAGTTGTTAAAACTCCTAAATTGTTTCCGGGAGTCCGATGGAAGTCCCTGAATGACGATTGGATAATTTTGTTTACCAAACGTAACTTTTTGATGAGTACAGCTGCTTCTTTGAAATTATTTTAATGCAATTTTACCTGTTACAGCCTAAATAAGGAAATACGCGTGTATTTCTTTATTTAGGTCTCAATCACACTCGTGCAAACTTTGCTTCGATTTTGGTCTACAAAGTTTCTGGTGACCATGCCATTATTCCATTTGAACCACTACTTTGTCCTCTGGAGTTCAGGCATTGTTTTTGAGGCCTCCTGTTTAGTAAATGCTGTGTAGAGAATACAATTAAGAAGTAACATGCGCGATCTCTGGCAGGCTCTGATGGTATAAACTTTTTTTACCAAAAATACAACCGACTTCCAACAGACACTACAAAAGTGAAAAATAACTTAAATTTCGGCAGTCGGTGTCTCCTGTTTTCGTTTCTTCGTTTTTTCGATCAATCGGCTCAAGCTCCTAGGCATGGAGTTGACATCCAGTCTCAACTTCGGCACCTCCATTGAGTATAAAGCCCAAATTGCGGCCAAAAATCTGGGCATCCTAAATAGAGTGAAGCGATACTTTACGCCTGGACAGCTTTTAACCCTATACAAAGCGCAAGTCCGATCCTGCATGGAGTATTGCAGCCACCTTTGGGATGGCTCAGCTAAGTATCAGCTTGCCGCGCTTGACTCAGTGGAACGCAGAGCCAGGAGGCTCATTGGCGACGTTGAACTGGCGGATGCCAAGCTTTACAGCTTGGCTCATCGCCGCAAGGTTGCCTGCTTGTCGGTCTTCTACAGACAGTACTTCGGTGAGTGTGCTGGAGAACTTCATGACATCATCCCACCAGCAACCTTCTACCATCGGACATCTAGACGCACTGCAAGTTATCATCCTTACCTTGTTGCCATTCCACCAATTCGAACCAAGCGCTTCCAAACATCTTTTATAATGCGCACAGCGAATGAATGGAACTCACTACCTGCGTCTGTGTTTCTGAACGCATTCAACCCAAATCTCTTCAAAGTTAGAGTGAACGGGCTTCTTCTGGGTAAGCTCACTCCATCGTCGACTCTGTCTCTGTCACCTATGACCTAGACTAGAGTCAAGAGCAAACCCATTACAAATTAAAAAAACATAAACAATCACATCACATCATCAGCCTATTAATGTTCCCACTGCTGGGACACAGGCCTCCTCTCTGTGAGAGGGAATGGGCCGTAATCCAACACGCGGGCCCAATGCGGGTTGGTGGATGTGATGTCATACGAGTATGCCTTTGAATACATAAACAGTAAAAATAAAAAACTGTCGAATTGAGAACTCCTCCTTTTTGAAATCGGTTAAAAATATACATTTTATTTGAATAGCTTTGACTGGTGTGAACTAACCGTGACTGCCATTTTTGTAAAATTCTATCTGTTATAGTTTTTTATAAAAAATCGAGCCATTGTTACATTGATATATTAAAAAATAAAAAGGTATCAATTAGGGCATGCACCTGGTTCTTGAACAACCGGGTATACCCGGTTCTTTTAGGTGTTGTGCAGAACCGGTTCCGGAAGGAATAAACCGGGGGAACCGTCCCCCGGTTCTTTAAAAAAAACGAAAATGGTTCACATTATTTCTTCGATTCAAAATGCGCGTTAAAGTCCAAGAATTAAATACATTTGCTGCGAAAAAAATCCAATTACATTCATTATGGTAGCAGTAACGTTGCCTGAAAAGTCCATAAAAATCGCAAAGGAGCTAAGGAAAAGGGCTGTCAAAAATCTTTTTTTTTCTTAATTCTCGTAACGTTTTAATTTTACTGCAATTTGTGCTTAGAGCTTGTTCAATTGTGCACAAAAGAGTCCTACGTGTTAACGTTGAGCCTGTGCCCAAGAAGGGCAGTCGGGCTGACCCAGCCAACTACAGACCCATCTCAGTAAAGTCCATCCTCTGTAAGAGTATGGAAAGGGTGCTCAACTGTAAGCTCCTGGCATACCTATAATCTAACGACATCCTCAGTGACCGCCAATATGACTTTCAAAAAAAGACACGCCTGGGTCTTAGCAGCATTAAAACTGACCAGATTGGCATCGCCCCATTCGGAGACTGCCTTCAAGGACAGGTTCACGCGCTCAACCATGGCCTCCCGGTGAGACCATAATGTGGTAAGGACTAGCTTGTTCCCGCGGATTTGCTCCCGTGACCTATCCCACAAGGACCGTGCGTTTGTTCGGGACGAAAGTAGCAATACTCAGCGATAGTGTAAATTTCTTTCAGTAAGATAATTTGCCATTAGGTACTTACTTTCAGGCATCACCTTTTATAAATCAATAAATAATCCGTTTTCCTCTTTATAATATTAGTTAAGATTATATTATCACTGGCACCGCAAATCATTGTTTATTTGCTCATACGAGTACATTAGTATCATACAGAGGTAACTAAAAAGATAATGGAACGTCATGTTTGCCTTAGACAAAGGCATGCAAATATTAGTATAGAATACAATTCAAAATAATTATTCTAGAATGTGAATATTAATATTGATAAAAATTATAAAAAAAAGTCTAAATTACCATTCTATAATATTAGATAAAAAATTATAAAAAATGTAAAATTAATAAATCAAATCAAAATAATCATTCTCGAATGTCAAAGTAAAATTGTAAAACATGTCAAGCAAGATATCAGAATAATAAATAGTTAGAATCAAAAAAAATAATAATTTTAGAATGTCAAGTTTAGTTAAATTATTAAAAAAAAACCGGCCAAGTGCGTTTCGGGCCACGCGCAGTAATAGGGTTCCGAAGTTGCATAATAATACGGACTAAGAAGACTAAGAAGAGGGTTTTGTTGTTGTTACCTAAACATTAAAACGGTTTCAGCGGCACACAACGTCTAAAAACGGGCCTACATAGGGTGATGTTTTTTTTTTAATCTACTTATATGCTCGCGTTTGATCACTATCTCGCCTGATGTTAAGCGATGATGTGGTCTACGGTGAAGCACGCTTGCCTAAAAGTAACCTATTCACTCTTGAGTTAAACTAAAGAAGGACTAACTACCCTTGACAACCTGAGCGTGGGTGAAAAACTAAGCCATTACATTTAAGAAAATCAATCTGCCTAGTCTTTTGCCTACAACCAATGTTGGGATTGGCTTCCAGTCTAAGCAAATGCAGCTAAGCTTCGAGGAGCGACTGCCTAGTATTTGGAAATCACGATACCCCTTAGTAAGATTTTTTTAAAGACTTTCTGAGTTGCGGTTAACGAATGTCAATTAAGATTACCATATTACAGCTATTTTAACGCGGCAAACGAACATAATTACTATTGATTGACACGTGCGAAGGGTTCTTTCTTAACCACAAGCCTTGTGATCACAAACAAATGCAAATAAAACAAAGATATAGTGACAAAAATTGGAAAAAGTATGCTTAGATGGTTTGGTCATGTTGAAAGAATAAATGAAAGGCGAATAACAAAAAGTATGCGTTTAAGGCAGACGTGAGTCTGGCTGGAGGCTGGACACGGCTGGAGAGGACGCCCTAACAGGATACACACGGGCGTTATTGGTGCTGTTCTCCAAAAAAGCCAGAAGCTCAATATTCATGACCAAGGAGTAGTTATAAATATCAATAAAACAAAAAGAGTATGCAAGAATCGTACTGGTGGCGTTCTGGAGTTTCTGCCAACTCCCATGGGAAAAGGGCGTGAGTTTTTGTTAGTATTTTTATTTATTTATTTACTTTAACTTAACACGGCCAAAGGCCAATTACATAAGTTAAATACATGTTTATAAAAAAGCATTAAAATAAAAATAATAAAAACAAACAACAATGATAATATCCATAATTACACATAACAGTTTTATAAAATAAAACTTACAGTCATAAGCCCTTGGCGAACGGGTCGATGAAGCCGGTGGACACGTTCATCTTGCCGAGCTCCGAGGTCCTGTAGTCCCAAGGGTAGACGTGGTGGTAGTTGTGCCAACCAAGGGCTGCCAGACTCACCATTCTATTCGCCACCGACTTTAAGACACTGGTAAAGAAACACAGATAATCATTTGAATATAGAGAAATCGGGATCGAATAATAAAGAGGTCCTATTAGACAAAGTAAAACAATAAACATGTGCCAGTGATTTTCTAAACAAAATGTTTAAAATGTATGGTATTGACTGGCTACCGAATTGTCACGAAATCAATCTGTTATATTTAGATGGATTGATCATTTTTACGCTGATAGAATGCCACTTCATCATAGCACACGTAGCGAAAGTTACGATTGACATCTCGACACTAAAGATAGTAAGTAATAGTAAGTAATATATTTATTTCAATTAGGCCAGTAAGCGGCACTTTTGAACGTCACACGTATATGAATTAAAATTTACAAGTAATAAAAATTTATTCTACCGTGCATTCGGAAAAGTAGCTTGTTATGGAGAAGAATGCACAAGAAACTCCATACTTACTCTTTTAAAAAATAGGTGTTTACAATATTTACATAAGTACATACATTGATAAATTCATATATGTGAGGACGAAGCTCCCAAAAATAGCACTACACACTATACTACGTGCAGGTATAAAGGTATTTGTAAGTATAGGAAGATGGTTCTCACATACTTCCAAATATTGCAAACATAGGTAAAATACCTAATTCAACAACAACGGAACAGTGAGTGAGTCAATTAAAAAAATAAATAAATAAATTAATACAATAACTATGAATAGTAATATAAATTAGCAAATTTGATTTTGTCTACACTAAAGATTGCCCTATGGAGCAGGACCAGCATGTTTCCAAGCATTCTTATCTTGAATATAATCATCTAGTTTGTAATATGCTTGTTTACAAAGTGTGCCTTGATAGAATCTGATTGTCTGTTAGTCATATCGGAGCTTGAGTCGCATTCTCAACAGAAGGCATATTACTGGGGGGCGACCATATGCTCTTAGAGAAAGGTTACTTAGAGTGTGCGTAAGGGACTGATGTATATGACTTGTATACATCTGTCCCTTTTCTACAGTCGAATTATGATAGATTTGACACGTCAGGGTACGGGGGCAGTATCCGATTTTTTAACCGATCTCTCGGGATTGCTGCAATCGCATGCCTGTTTATTGTTTATATCATTTCATAACATAAAAAACACAGCAGATCTCTCATTTGATCGGTTTTGATCAAGTTTCATGATATTTGGGTAATCTATTCTGGCGTTATAGGAAACTTACTTAACAACTTGCCTTTTAGGTAGGTACAACTAAAAAGTGAAAAATAAAAAACCTTTTTTACAAAAAAATACTACCGACTTCCAAATAAGAAAACTACAAAGTGAAAAATAACTTTATTTTTGGAAGTCGGTGTCCATAACGCAAAAAATGGTACCTATGAAAGACACCGACTTTAAATCCAGTCCAAAAATTAAGTTATTTTTCACTTTATAGTTTTCTTATTTGGAAGTCGGTAGTATTTTTTAGTAAAAAAGGTTTTTTTCAAACAGAAAAGCACTTTGTAAGTATTATTGCTGGTATTATTATGATAAAACCAGTGTAATAATTGTAGATAGGCCAAAAATAAATAAAATAAATAGTCTTTTGTTTTGTCACATAAACCGCTCCTCACAGTAGTTACTTAAAAAAGTCTACACGATGATACCAAATATTTCGAGATCAAAAATTGCAGTAGTCTACATCTTCATTTTTAATAATGCTAACAAAACAGCTCTTGACTTCACAGATCTCTGTGGTTGGTACCCAAGAGGTTGGCATTTATTTAAAGGACCCTTAATAAAATTTAGGAACGCTATTCTTGGCATAAAACAAATAGAATATGTATTCTCTATTATTTCGCCACTAAGTTGTACCTACACACATAATTCAGGCGAAGATTCCACATTCTATTGAATAATAAACCCATTATGCAATCTGATTGGCAAAAAAGATATGTAGGTACCAGACAACCTTGAATTCAAAAGACCAGACACAATTTTCGGAAAAATACTAGTGATATGTTTGTGAACAATTTTTACAGACATATTTTCAGCAAATTTGGTAATTCCTTAATGTTTATTCACGTTATTACTCTTTTTTTCCATTAATTCGTTTTGAAAAATCGTAGACTTTTTTCAATTGTAAATTAACTTTTGAAAACAGTTTTTCATTGAATCCAAAAAAGTTAATAAAATATGTTCAATGACTCAGAATTTTGTTATCAGGGCCTGTGTTTACTTTTATTTTCTGTAAGTAGCGTTATGTGAGTAGCGTAGATAAAATCTATTCTAATGAAGCGTTTCGAAAGAAAAACGTCAAAGAGAGCTGTGAATAGGTTAGTACAAATAGTCTCGAGTACGAACCAGAGCTTGGTTTATACAAATAGTATAATCGATTTCCCATAAGAGTCTTGACCTGCGAATGTTCTTTATATAAATTTTCTGTTCCCTAAATAGACTGACCAATGAACAAACCTCTATACATAACATACTCGTACATACATAAAACAACACACACAGATCTCCTCTCTGGGAGAGGGAGTGGGCCATAATCTACCACGCTGGCCCAATGCGAATTTATAGATGTCACATGTCATCGAATTTATTTAGTGCAGATGAAATAAACTACACAAAGTAATGCTATTGGGCAACCACTGTGGTATATAAGGTGTTAAAAAAAGAGAAAAAAGGGGTGTGGTGGTACTCTTTTTCAAGAAGGGCGACAATGCCCGGCTGAAAAACTATAGGACCATCTTATTTCTTAGCCATGTCTATTAGTTGTTTTCAAGAGTCATTACGAATCGTCTCGCGTGCAGATTTGACGATTTACACCCTCCAGAACAAGCCGGATTTCGAAAAGGCTTCAGCACGGTAGACCACGTACATACGCTGCGGTAGATTACACAGAAGACCGAAGTGTATAAAGCCTTCGATTCGATCGAGACATGGACTGTACTGCAGTCTCTCCAACGGTGCCAGATCGACTACCGGTACATTGAGGTGTTGAAGTGTTTGTACAAAAACTAAAAAAAAATATAGCCGAAACTGTTCACTGCTGCGCTGGAGGATGTCTTCAAGGTTAATGGCGAGTACATCACTCATCTTCGGTTTTCCGACGACATAGTGGTCATGGCTGAAACCAAGGAGGGCTTCAGCACAATGCTCGATGACCTCAGTAGAGCTGCCGAAAGACTGGGTCTTAAAATAAAAATGGTCAAAACCAAGATCATGGTGAAAGCCCATGTAACACCCTCTCCTATCAAGATCGGAGACTACACTCGAAGTTGTAGACGATTATGTCTTCTACCTGGGACAAACGGTCCAGTTGGGTAGGTCTAACATCGAGAAAGAGGTCAACCGTCAAATCCGACTCGGATGGGCGGCGTACGGGCAGTTTCGCGGTATCTTCATGTCCAATTTACCTCAGTGTCTCAAGACAAAAGTCTATGACCAGTGTGTGTTGCCAGTAATTACCTATGGGACCGAGACGTGGTCGTTCACAATAGGCCTTATCAGAAAGCTTGAAGTCACCCAAAGGGCAATGGAGAGGACTATGCTCGGCGTTTCCTTGCGTGATCGCATCAGAAATGAGGATATCCGTAGGAGAACCAAAGTTACCAACATAACCCGAAGAATTGCGAAAGTTAAACAGGGCAGAACGGATGGCCGATAGGACCAAAAAGTTCTGGAATGGCGACCGCGAACGGGAAGACGATGCGTTGGAGGGCCCTCCCACTAGGTGGACCGAAGTTGCGGGAATGCTCTGGATGTGATACGCACGGGATCATCAATGTGGAGACAGCTGGAGGACTGCTTTCGGCAGGGTCCAGCAGTGGACGTTTTTCGGCTGAAATGATAAATGATGAATTATTATTTATTTGTGTCAGATATAAAATCCATAGTTTTGTTAGTATGTACCAATACTTATAAACTACATATGTTATTCGCTTAAAATTTGATACACTTACAACACATACACAATATAAAAAGACCCTAATTCAATAAAACCAAAAACAGACAAAATTCCTCATTAACATAAAATTAAATAAAAACACATTGAAATTTTAAAATCGAATCACACTAAAATCTAAAAAGAATCATTGATTTAGGTACATTGAATATAATATCATTTAAAAAAAATCCCTTGTAAAATTCCAAAATTAAAATACATTAAGATTAATTTAAAATTCATTAAAATTTCTTAAATAAAGGTCTGTGTAAAGTAGAGGTCAAATTGCAAATTTACAAAATCTATTACTTCTCGACATATAATTGAACGCAATGCCACAATATTGGGCAGTCTGTTCGGCCTGCTACAGTCGTGTCCGCGGCAGTACCAACGCTGAGGATGCTGTTGCTACTGCCGCGGACACGACTTAGCGAGGCGGCTCTTTTTCTAAGGATGGCATGAAAGCCATCGACATGTGCGTCTGCAAACATGCCCGATGCGTGTAGCGCCGGCCGGCGGGTGGGAAGCGCCGCGGCAGCCACATCAGCATCCTAAAAGCGTTGTTATATACTGAACATGCAAGGCGTTGATTGTCCCATAGACTGCACGTGTAAAAAGATTGGCAAAAAGCTCGAAACAATATTAGTTTTACTGCCTTGGTGCAGCTTTCAAATCTACGAGCCAACATATTGCATCGAACAGCCAACGCTCGGCGCTCACTCTCGATGTCCGTGGTCTGAGAGGTCATCCGAGACCCAGTGGCCCAGGTACTTGAATCTTGAAACTCTGGTTAACGGCACACCATCTATGAAGACGAGTGGTACATGCGTGACTTTATAGCCAGCAGATTGAAACAAGAGTTCACTTTACTTCACATTATACCTGAGCCCATAAGCCTCGGTATTATCCACACATACAGCGAGCAGTTTTTGGACGGCGCTAATGGAGGGACCCAGCAACACCATATCGTCCGCGTAACTGATGTTGTTCATGAATTTTCCAACTATCAAACATATGTACGCCTCGGAGGTCACGCCTACCCATCGTTTAACATTAACTTGCTTGTTGTACCGATATTCAAAAATATTTATTACCTCTTCGGGGAGGCTGGGTTCTGTCCTCATTTTGTGCCAAAGCAAATCACAGTACACCAAATCGAAAGCTTTCGAAAGATCTAAAAAACAGGCATAGACAGGTCTTCCTGTCAGGACAGGACAGTATGCTTAATGCATAGAACAGCCGATTTAGATTTCTCGTCCCTTTCCAAAAGTTTGTGAAATTTTCAATAGCGTGGTGTGATGCGCGCTACTTTCTGACGCCGAGACTCCACCATATTATCATAGTAGGCCTACCGTGCAGTAACCAAGTTTGAAAATTAACCCTGGCAACCCCATAAGCACCGCAAACATGCTTATTTTTTTTTTTATCGTCTGTAGGCGTATATATAAGCCTATTTATTATTATTATTCGCTTCTTTTATTCCAGCCCAACACAACACGTTCGTTTAAAAGAAGAATATGAGCTAGTCATGGCCGCTTCACACAAAGGCGAAACAATACCATTATACATACGGTCTATCATCACTCTGTGCTCCCTAAATAAATCATCACAAAACCCCGATGAATCTGATGGAAAATCAACCAGCACTGTTTTACCCGACTGACGAAGGGGAGTAATGTGTTTATCAGTCTGTGTATGTATGTGTGTTCCTAAGTGACGTTCCAGAGACCAAACGCGTTGGAATCGGATGATTCATACGACAATCGATTCGTCTTAACCTTGCGAGTGTCACTGGCTAGATTAAATTTGGAAAATAGAAAAATGGCGGCTTTTGGGCGCCTTATTGTGGGGGAGCAATTTTCTTTTTTCTTCCAAACCCATCGTGTGGGGTATCAAAATAAAGTTTTTGAAGAGGTGATTTATAACACTTATATGTTTAAATGGACCTAATACGAAAAAATATTAACTAAAAAGTTATAACTAAAAAAAGTTAATTCAAAAAATAAAAAAACCCACTGTATCTCAATAACCGTGATAGCTAGACAGTTGAAAATTTCTCAAATGATGTATTTCTATTGCCGCTATAACAACATATACTAAAAACAGAATAAAATAAATATTTAAGTGGGGCTCCGATAGAACAAACGTGTTTTTTTGCCGTTTTTTGCGATAATGGTACGGAACCCTTCGTGCGCGAGTCCGACTCGCACTTGGCCGGTTTTTTTTGTATTATTATTGAATTTATTGTGCGGAGCTAAGGCTACCAATTAGTAAGGCGATAAATGACAGTGAAACTTCATAAATAAATAAAATAATTACTAGTTAAAAAATAAAAAAACTCGTAAATCATATTCGAAAAAACTCAAAAAAATGCAACACAATAATAAATTAACAATTATAACTTGAAAACTTTCCAGACAATATTGTGCTCCGATTGGATAAAACGTACGATTGAAATAATTGAAAAGTCAACTCTAGTTAAAAGGTGCTGAATATTAATTTAAGTAACGATAAAACCCCGATTTACCGATATTCATGTTACCATAAATCGAATCCGAACAACAAAGATGAAAAGATTACAACTTATAATAATACATATCTAGTTTTGTTAGAGCTATAATTTTAAAATGAAAAAAATCCTATAAAATTCCCTTCGACTGGATTAAATGTACGTTTGATAAGTAGGTCCCTATCTCACCTCTGAAGGTGCTGAATATCATTTTATGTGCGACTTGCTGAACAAACTAAATTTCGCAACACCGGACTTAATATCTATCGTAAACTCAATTCATCGATATTCATTTAACCAGAAAATTTAATCAAAACGAATAAGGAGGAATAAGGTGAAGAGGTTAATACTCTAATACCTATTTAGTTTAGCTAGATTTAATTGAATGGTCATTATAACAGTAATATTTAAATGCCACGTATTATTGTAGGTATCGTGTGTAATTAACCGTGTAACTTGGCCCAAGTCTTGTGAATGTATAATGGAGTAGCGGTTGTGCTTTGTCACTGTGTTGTGTTCATCGATTACGGTTGCCTGTTAGCAGGGTGAGTAGTTATTTTTTTTCTTTTTCTTTTTAATATTTTAGGCTAAGGTCCCTTCAAAATTTAACTAGTTTGAGATTATAGACACCTTAACATATAACTAAAAAATGTTTACTATAAAAGAGTAAGTGCTGAACTAAATATTGCAACATTTATTTGTCGAGTTTTATAAACAAGAAAATAAGCTTATCAACCATCTTTATAATCGGCTTCGGAAGAGCGAGTATATTCTTTCTCTAATGAACACGGTCTTGATAAGCCGATGAGTATTTAGCTATACCTTTGTAATTTGTAACTGGTTAAATAACCCATATTAGAGAACTTATTTGTAGAACAATTTTCCTGCATGTTATAGCCAAATATGTAGATTCTGACTAATTTGTATTTCATATATTATGTAGTTAATTGTATAATTCCATTATAAACTTTACATGAAAGTTTCCTATGCTGATTTAGAAAATACTAGTCGCATAGTAAAAATATAGAATCTACCGAATAACATATCTTACCGCGAAATAATTTTCTAATAAAATTTTGCTAAACAGCGAATGTGCTCGTATTTCAAAAAGCGCTGCAAGAATGCATGTGCTGAGGTTGACTCCTTTAGTAAAAGTAGCACGTAGTTTGTATGTACACAATAGTTAGACAAAATTTAAAATATTAAAAACCTACTATATTGAAATACCTATATAATATATCTTTCAGTTCAGTCATTTATGTCTTTACTAGCTTTTGCCCGCGACTTCGTCCGCGTGTATACGATCAATTATGATTATAAAAGTAGAAACAAACTAACTGAATGATTGCTACAGATGCAACAAAAGGTGTTTATGACAATATTTCTTTATAAACAACATTCTTAACCATTTTTGTGGATGGAGCTAAAATGACCAGACCGCGAGGTGAGCTCACACGAGAACATGCATCGTAAAACTGTCCATGTGAAAAACAGTATTTTCTCAAATTCAACTTTTTAAGGGGTTAGACCCCGTAAAAAGTTGAATTTCCAAAAATCTCTCCTAAGTGCTCCCTTACATCATAAAAAAAGAAGCTATGTGCAGTAAACGTAATCTAAAATCTTTACCACCCTGAAATCGTATTTTAAGGGTCGTTTCGAAAAACTAATAATGAAAACTTTTATTGTTTATTTAGGTTGGTATTTATGTCAAGTTTCATGTTTATTGACCCAAGAAATCAGATTCTTCCATACAAACTTCAACACCCCCTAAATCATCATTTGGGGGTAATTTTGAAAAACTAATAATGTCAATCTTTATCATTTACTTAGAATACTATTTGTGCTAAGTTTCAAGAATGTTGGCCGAAAGAATTAGATTTTTCATACAAACTTTCAACCCCCTTTTTACCCCCTTAGGGGTGGAATTTCCAAAAATCCTTTCTTAGTGCACACTTACGTCACTTGAGGAACCTTTCTGCCAAATTTCATGCTTCTAGGCTTAGCAGTTTTGGCTGTGCGTTGATTGATCAATCAGTCAGTCAGTCAGTCACCTTTCGCTTTTATCTTAGAAATATAGAATAAAGATATAGATATGATCTGACTCCTATTAGTGTTCGGGTATTTACGAAACATACAATCAATTACAATGACTTTCATTTTGACAATACATTGACATTAATTGTGTTCAGCAAACGTCAACATTTGAAGGAATTTACTTCAAATGCTTCGGATTGGGATGGCTCTTGTATAACGCAATTAAAGTGCGAATTGGCGTTCTATTTGAGCGTTACAGATATTCCTTCGTTGCGGGTCGTGGGTTTGATTGCCGCATGATTCAAATATATGTAGGTATTTTTCCGTATTTTGGTGAGGAGATAGATTGGGTCAATAAACGCATAATTTTTTGATAGACGTTTAGTAACGCGTTGATTGAAAACAACTGAAAGGTTGTCCAATAAACTTTGTACCTACGCAGATGTTAGTTATAAGAATCTTCGTAACATTATAAACGTCAACTGGCTACCTACCTACCCATCTACCCTACCTACTCTACATAAATTATTGTTATACGTAACCAGCGCACGCAACGGAAGCTCTCAAAAAGGTATTTCCTTACGTTTTTGCAACATTTTTTATTTATGCTCCACTCCTATTGGCCGTAGCGTGATGTTATATAGCCTATAATCTTCCTCAATAAATGTACTATCCAACACAAATATTTTTTCAATTCCAACCAGTAGTTCCTGAGATTAACGCGTTCAAACAAACAAACAAACTCTTCAGCTTTATAATAATAATAGTATAAATTTGAAAGTTTGGATGGACGGGTGTGTGGATGTATGTTTGTTACTCAATCACGCCAGAACGGCTGAACGGGTCTGGATGAAATTTGGCTCAGAGATAGATTTTTTCATCCCGGTATTATGTTCCCTTCGGATAAGAAAACACTTACCACGCGGTCGAAGCCGCTGATAGGAGCAAGTAGTCTCAAAATTTTAAGAGTCAGCAGACTCATCAGTCTTACAAATAGCCCGACATATTAGGTGCACGTTCAAGAATCAAATAGCGTGCACCTGGGTACACGCTCATAACACCTACATTTTGAAAAACACAGAAAACGTGGTGAATCCTAATAGAAAAGAAAATAGGTACGACTCATTGTAACCGATTTAAAAAAAGGTGGATGTTTTCTAAAAGAATGAAAGATTTTGTTATGTAGTAATGATGCAAGTATAACATTTGATCATCGTTTTACAAGAAACTGCTATTGTTTAATCTATATTACCATTATGTTTAACATTCTCAAAAAGTAAAAAATGGTACCTATGTTTTGGTGCAGTGAGCCTTATAAACAGATAAACTTCATGGTATCGGTTTTAATATCAACATTAATTAGAGAGGGATGACTAATAACCTCAAAAATCATGAAAGGTGTTAAAACTTACGTTAGTACTCGTATTGTGGTTTTAACCAAAATGATAGTTCAAATGTAAATCATTAAGATTTTAGCCACGCGTTCGTTAAGCAATAACAATTTGATCTGTCTAGATAAAAACTTTTTAACGTTCAATATTTTTCTGTTTTTAGTTTTGATACCTTAAATTACCATGAAACTACGCATTATAACATTAGAACACGCATTAATGAAAAGCACCAGATTTATAATATAAAAAGAATCATCAAAATTGGTTCATAATTGGCGGAATAATCACGTAACAAACATACAGTCGAATTGAGAACCTCCTCCTTTTTAAAGTTGGTTAAAAACAATTTTGTGAAATATATTGTGTAAGATTTAGATTTAGATACCTTGGGCTTAGTAACGGGGAATTGTATGGTCGATCGTGGGTAGTAACCAAATTAATATCTAGATATCTGTGAGATACTATATACCGTAGGCTACAGTCGAGTCGTTTATACCTTCGTCTGTTATCAAATTCTTTGCTTTTACAAGTGAGGACATATAACTTTTGAAGCTATGATAATAAGTATCATCATCATCATTCACAGGCCTCCTCTCTGTGAGAATGGGCGGTAATCCCGAAAACTACATTTTATTGCTTCAAATCAAAGCCTAAAAATAATGAACCTCACACCAATGTCTAATTGACATCAATGTAGCTAGACATTTATTTATTTAAACTTCGTTTACAGTACATTTATACCCGCGACAAACTTCGTGTTTCGTCAGTCGTCGGCTTTCAGTCAAAATTCCAAGTTGATTGAGAGCGCCCTGTCTGCAATACTTATGTTGGGGTTGTGTCGCTCTTTCCCTCATTCTAGCTAACTTTTAAATATTTCACACAGAAAAATGTATGGTTAGAATTCATTTTTAACCAACATAGGATACGTAAATCAAAAATATATTTTGCAAAAAAAACTGTCCTAAAGGAGGACCAATATTGATATTCTGGACCGAACGGGCGCACGGCCAGTACCGAGTTAACATTGGGGAATATATACGCCTTAACAGTCAGCAAGTTTGATGGTTGCAACTTGTTGAAATGTTATTTTAATTTAAAATGACTCGTCTTGGAAAGTTCAGTCAGACTTTCAGTCAGACTTCCAAGTTGATTGAGAGCGCCCTGTCTGCAATACTTATGTTGGGGTTGTGTCGCTCTTTCCCTCATTCTAGCTAACTTTAAATATTTTGCACAGAAAAGTGTATGATTAGAATTCATTTTTAACCAACATAGGATACGTAAATCAAAAAAATATTTTGCAAAAAAAACTGTGAAAAAGGAGGTCCAATATTGATATTCTGGACCGAACGGGCGCACGGCCATCAGTACCGAGTTAACATTGGGGAATAAATACGCCTTAACAGTCGGCAAGTTTGATGGTTGCAACTTGTTGAAATGTTATTTTAATTTAAAATGACTCGTCTTGGAAAGTTCAGTCAGACTTTCAGTCAGACTTCCAAGTTGATTGAGAGCGCCCTGTCTGCAATACTTATGTTGGGGTTGTGTCGCTCTTTCCCTCATTCTAGCTAACTTTTAAGTATTTTACACAGAAAAATGTATGGTTAGAATTCATTTTTAACCAACATAGGATACGTAAATCAAAACAATATTTTGCAAAAAAAAACTGTCCAAAAGGAGGACCAATATTGATATTCTGGACGGAACGGGCGCATGGCCAGTACCGAGTTAACATTGGGGAATATATACGCCTTAACAGTCAGCAAGTTTGATGGTTGCAACTTGTTGAAATGTTATTTTAATTTAAAATGACTCGTCTTGGAAAGTTCAGTCAGACTTTCAGTCAGACTTCCAAGTTGATTGAGAGCGCCCTGTCTGCAATACTTATGTTGGGGTTGTGTCGCTCTTTCCCTCATTCTAGCTAACTTTAAATATTTTACACAGAAAAATGTATGGTTAGAATTCATTTTTAACCAACATAGGATACGTAAATCAAAAAAATATTTTGCAAAAAAAACTGTGAAAAAGGAGGTCCAATATTGATATTCTGGACCGAACGGGCGCACGGCCATCAGTACCGAGTTAACATTGGGGAATACATACGCCTTAACAGTCAGCAAGTTTGATGGTTGCAACTTGTTGAAATGTTATTTTAATTTAAAATGACTCGTCTTGGAAAGTTCAGTCAGACTTTCAGTCAGACTTCCAAGTTGATTGAGAGCGCCCTGTCTGCGATACTTATGTTGGGGTTGTGTCGCTCTTCCCCTCATTCTAGCTAACTTTTAAATATTTTACACAGAAAAATGTATGGTTAGAATTTATTTTAAACCAACATAGGATACGTAAATCAAAAAAAAAAAATTGAAAAATAAACTGTCCAAAAGGAGGTCCAATATTGATATTCTGGACCGAACGGGCGCACGGCCAGTACCGAGTTAACATTGGGGAATATATACGCCTTAACAGTCGGCAAGTTTGATGGTTGCAACTTGTTGAAATGTTATTTCAATTTCAAATGACGCGTCTTGGAAAGTTCATCTGTTATTAACATACAATAGGTTTGTTTGCCCCCAACCTTAACATCGACACGCTGTCTTTGTTTCCATACGATCTTGGCATCGCATTTACGGGTATTGCCTAAAAAAAACTAATGACATTTTATATTATCTGTGCCAATGACAACAATTGAGGTGAAATAAATCAAATTATTAATTTAAAAAACACTTTTTTAGTTAATATTTCAGTTGTATTAATCAAATCTTTGTCATCCAAACTAAACGTGTATGAAAAGTTTCAGCTCAATTGTTTAGTGATAACTGTTCTTAAATTCTGTAGCTAGATTTGACCCATACATGCTCACTATAATTGACAAGGCTGGGCAAAACCTCAAGTTACTCAATTGATATGAAGAACATAACCGACAATCTCGTGATAACAAAATAGTGGTGAAATCAATGTATGCGGAACAATATTGGTTTTAAAGTTTGTTTTTAGTCTAATTAAATCGCTGGAAGTCATTAAATATGTGCATTTTGTCTTCGTAACTTAACCTCCACCTCACCCTAATAAAAATGAGTAAAATACAGGCAATGGACATTACATAACATGTTTTAATTTTTACCCCTTGGGTGTCAACCCCATATAAATATTAAAAAAAACTTTTTTGCTATATAGACACCGACTTCCGACACTTTGTAGTTTTTTATTTGGAAGTCGGTAAGACTTTTTTGCAAAAATGTTTTTTTATTCTACTCTTTTTAGTTGTACCTACCTAATAGGCAAGTTGTTTAATAAGTACCTATAACGCCAGAATAGATTACCCGAATAACATCAAATTTGAACATAATCGGTGAAATGAGAGATCTGCGTACCCCTTTCGAGCGTACTGGCGTGATCTTATGTTATGAAATGGTATAAACAATAAACAGACATGCGATTGCAGTTATCCCGAGAGATTTGCCGTTATTTATTGAAGAGTTCTGTTGTATATCTCCGAAGTTCTTCATCAGATCTTCACCAAATTAAAATGGCACCAATT
This sequence comes from Orthosia incerta, assembly GCA_948252205.1. Classification (NCBI taxonomy): domain Eukaryota; kingdom Metazoa; phylum Arthropoda; class Insecta; order Lepidoptera; family Noctuidae; genus Orthosia; species Orthosia incerta. The sequence continues at coordinate 19,709,118 of OX411753.1, read as the reverse complement.
TTGGAATATGCGCTTGCAAACAAAAAAATAATAATTTTCAAAATCGGTCCACAATTGAACCTCCTCCCTTTTGGTAAATCGGTTAAAAACTAATATACATACCAATAAACAAGTAGTTACAGTTGGCATTTCGACCACTTTTTTTATTATGAACCTACCTATAAGCGGTATCATGCGATATATTAAAAAACCTACTTTGCCGTATTCAAAGCACTTTTTGTTACCTGTATAGTTATGTTCTGTCCACAAAAGAATAGGTAATGTAGGTTACAAATAAGGCTACTACTTGCATTCTTTTTCTTCTTCCTAATTTTTGCACTTTAGGTGGAGTTATATCTCCTCATCTCACGGCGCCAAGACGTTCTGTCGAGGGTTGTCGGGTCAGGTGGTTACCCATCCGTGAGAAGCTTCGGTATATTACTCCACCATAGCAAAGGAGGTTGTCCACGGCCTCTTTTGCCACCTGGCAGGCTCAGAGCTGTCATTGCCGCACTGCTTGCATTATTATTCAGATTCAGAGATTTATTTGTAAAAATGTTAGTATCAATTTCAATGATTGCATTATTCATTTTACAATATCTAATAAAAATTGTAGACACAGTGTTGGATAAATCAATATAACATTCTCATGTCAGTTAATTAAATTTCAAATAAAAAAAATAAGTTATATCCAAAATGTCAACAATAAAAAATAAGATAAAACAGAAACGGTAAAATAATAAAAATAGGATAATGTCAATTAATCAAATTAATACATGAATGTCTAAAAAAAAATATTTAAAATATGGATTTCAATTAATTAATAAGCAACGGATCGGTTACAAATATTTGTCTACTAAAAACACTTTGTGTTAAAAACTACTTAACCGAAGTTTCCTGCGCGCAAATTTACCACTTTTGTGGACCGAACAGCTGCTGAACTAGTTTAGATTAGAGTTTGATTTCAAACTTGGTCGAAAACTTCTGGGTTGCTTTGAAACTTATATGCAAGAGCATTATCGCTTTAATATTCTAGCTTGATCACATACTAGAAAAGAGCCACCTTGTACGTATTCTAGAAGCCTCTCTTTCGTTCTCTTAGGACTTTCCAAAACTGAGGGGGGTTCTTCGTATGCTATGGGATAGAAATGAAGATGTTATGTAACCAATATCAATTTAACTTACTGGTATGAACATGTTGGTTCTTTATCACGTGGATTGTAATTTAATTCTCCATAAATCTTGAATTACCTGCTTGCCTATAGCATGTCTTGCCAAAACACTCCCAAGATGCATTTATTGCTGTGTGTTTCAAGTGTTTTCTCAAAGAAATGTTTAAAATAGTATGTTGCATAAGACATGCTGGTATAGTGTCAAACAACCCTGTAATCTTAAGTAGTTTATTCACCCAACATCCAAGAATAAAATGGGATTCATAATTAATCTTGAAATAGCATTGCATGGACACCTGCCAATCTCGTTTCAACATGCAACCAATAACCCTATAATAGTCTCGAAAGCTATTTTTAGAACAAAATTCATCATCTGCCTAGCCTTTTCCCAACTATATTGGGGTCGGCTTCCAGTCTTACCGGATTCAGCTAAGTACCAGTGTTTTACATGGAGCGACTGCCTATCTGACCTCCACAACCCAGTAACTGGGTAAACACGGTACCCCTTGGCAAGACTGGTGTCAGATCTCAAGCTTCTGACTACCCGTAACGACTGTCAAAGATCTTCAAATAACAGCCGGGACCAACGGCTTAACGTGCTTTCCGAGGCACGGAGGAAACTCGGTATGTTGAAATGGTCACCCATCCACGGACCGACCTCGTCAAGCGTTGCTTAACCTTGATGATCGACCCGTGCGGCTGTTATTATTTAGCCACGAGCTCCTCCAGAGTTTAGAACAAAATTACAGTATACAAAAAATCTAAATTGTTGATCGTGTCAGTCTTTATTTCGCGACGAACACCTGAATTATGTATCACGTAAGGAAAATAGGTCGTTTCTTACATACGTAAGTAAGTGCTTTAGTTTATGTGCATGTATGAAACATGGCAGATTCAGCATACCTACACAATGATCCTACCTACCTACAAGGACTTCTATTAATATGACAAATCGATGTTATGTAATCAAACCACTTTCCCGTGGAGTTGCAGTCTTTAAGATTTGTGCAAGATGAATCATATCACACACACATCACATCACCAGCCTATTAATGTTCCATTGCTGGGACACAGGCCTCCTCTCTGTGAGAGGGAATGGGCCGTAATACACCACGCGGGCCCAGTGCGGTTTGGTGGATGTCACATGTCTTCGAATTTTTGGTTCTAGGACATGCCGGTTTCCTAACGATGTTTTCCTTCACCGTTTAGAGAGCAGTGGTGATGAATTCATTTACACAAAGTAAACCTGCCTGGGCTCGTACCCACGACCTACAAATTGTAAGTCGCGGCCGGTACCACTGGGCCACCACTGCTCCTATCATATCGGTTTAAGTTAATAGTTCTCGCCTAACTTCTTGGTCGCCCTGAACTTGGCTTCCGTTAGCACAAGATCGTTGCTGTTTTTGTGTGAGATGAACTACTGCACAGCCATTGTAGCCAACTTCAGGGCGACCAAGAAATTTTACTGCTACTACAACTGCCTGCAGTAGTCTTATGATTTTCATTCATAACGCTAACATCAAGTAAATGTGATACAGCAGTAGTACCTACCTCGAAAGATAGAAAGAAAGAAAGAAAGAAAACACATTTATTTGCCACAAGCCACACAACATAAACATAAAAAAGAAAGAATAGAAAACTTAGACTAAACAACAATAATATAAAAGAGAGAACTGTGCCTACTGGATAGGTGTAGGCTTTTAAGTGGCGTCAGTACATCCAGTACTGATGCCACTTATAAGGTCACCATCGAAGAATAAATAGATTATTATTTTTTGACGTTCAAAAGTGCCGCTTAATGGCTTAATTGAATAAAGAAATTTTGATTTGATTTGATTTGAAACATGTAAACTAACATACACAAACAGGAAAAGTAAAGGTGGGGTGGGGGTGTGGAGTGAAGTTTGACTTGATAACCATTTAAATATCTGCAATGTCTTTAGACGTCGACTTCAATGTCTTAAATGGTTGTCAAGTCTTAGTAAATATAATGATGCAAAAAGTTCCAAAGTTATAGTAAACCTATGTTTACTTTAACTTTGGACCTTTAATGTACCAGGGAATAGCCAGTATTAATCACTAACACTGCATATCATAAAATAAAGTTCCCCGTGGCCCGCCGCGTCTGTACGCGATAAACTCCAAACTTGCTGAACGGATTTTCATGTGCAATTGCTTTCCGTATAGGTCACTAACTTTTAACTATATAAATGCCCTGCTACTATAATACTGTAAGTAGGTTAACGTATAGTTGTCCTCTAAAAGAGACCTCAATCAAAAATTTTCAGAACTTCCCCTCTGGCAAAAGCAGAGAAACATGTTCCTAAGCATAAATAATATTCTCTCATTTCTTATAAAAATCACCTCCAAGTTACAGATCTCGAGCGAAAATGGTGGAAGTGACTGATGCAGTCCCTGGGCCGAAGGAGCCCAAGCTAAGCAAGGGTCGGGAGGCGAACTGGCCAGCAGTGCTGGTCTTCATTCATGTTCACCTCCTCTCCCTGTATGGATTATGGCTGCTGATCTACGAAGTCAAACTGGCGACACTGATTTTCTGTAAGTCTTCATCTTCATCATTATTTCAGTCGAAAGACGTCGACATCGACCTGTCCTATGTGCCTCGCATCCAGCAGATTCCCGCAGATTTTCTATTAGTCCTAACAAAGATGAAATGAATAAATAAACATGACATAGCCTACCTACTAACCAACATATTAATATATAGACATACAAAATATTACAGATGATATTAATAAAAACATTAATTCTGAAACAAAAAATGTCAAACATCAATAAAAAGTTTGATATGGTTATCGAGCTACAGGTGCTTATATTAGATACCTACAAAACTTCTTTCTTGTTCTAATAATCCGTCTTCTGACTTTCATTGAAATATCAGTATGCAAAAGGTGAATATTTTTCGAAAGGGTCAAATTTAGAGGCACAGATTTACTGGTAAAATATCTACACCCACGATAAATTTCGCTAGTTCGGGCTCGTTCACACAGAACAGCCGTATTTCCAGGATCGTTATAACAGATCCGTCGCTACTGGAGGTGATGTTCACACCGCATTTACAGTACCGTTTTAACAGATCTGTCGCTACCGGCTGTAATGGCACGCCCTGCGTATTTTCGATCCGATAAAAACGGATTAGTATTTTAATACTGTTGTGTGTGTGAACTTGCTTATACAACTACCTACGCCAATTGCCGAATAAAAACGTATACAATAAAGCGGACCAGTAAAACGGACCGCTGTATATTTTGTCAGATCGGTATTTTTTACTGGATCTGGAATACTAGCATGTGTGTGAAGTCGCTCATACAACAACATACGTCACCGCCGAATAAAAACGTATACGATAAAACAGATCTCTAAAAGGTGTGAACGAGCACTCAGGTTGAAATCCCATTTGTCACCCGGAGAAGCCGGAGGCTATTAAAAAGAAATTCCAATGTAAATACAATGTAAAGTTCTTATTTACTTAAGAAACAATGAACGTATTATGTCGATTAACGAAATCCTCTCGTGGTTTACAGCAGATGGCTTCTCGTAGAGAGGTACCTACAGTTTAAACACAGCTTTTAGCCGTGGTACCTAATTGCTTTTTATGGCACTTTAATTTTCTCTGCCACTGAAATATTGATGATTAAATCGGAATACTCATGATATAGCTCCAAAACGTTTCTATTGATCTTGATATATCTCTAAAGCCAAAAAATAAATAAAATCTTATGTCGTACTCGATCCGAAGATAATTGTCATTAAAAAAAGTTAGAAGCCCGATAGTCTGACAACCAATCATATCTAGGAGTATCATGATATCCAGTAACTGGGTTATGGAAGTCTGATAGGCAGTCATCATCATCATATCAGCCGAAAGACGTCCACTGCTGGACATAGGCCTCCCCCAAGCGTCGCCACATTGATAGTGACACTCGCATGGTTAGGACGAATCGATTGACGTAAGAAACATCAAAATCGTCCATCGCGTTTGGTCTCTAGAACGCCCATAGGACCAAACATACATACATACATAGACTGATAAACACATTACCCTCCTTCGGCAGTCGGGTAAAAACCAATGAAATGCCCAACAATGGAATATTTCATATGATTCAAAAATTTTATGCGATTATTGATTTTCAAATAAATGATAGTTTTGTCAGGGACTAGTGACGATGTTGTTTGATTCATCTTTTATGATATGTTTCTGCCCGCGGCTTTACCCGCGTCACGGTTATATTTCGGTAATAGATTCTCCAGATGCTTTCGATAGCGCTTGACAATCCAATGCTTGTTTACATTTCAGTCACTTGGTTAGAGTGTCAAGTCTTAGGCCACGGCACCAAATGGCGGACCACGGTCCGTGTCTTGACCGCCGACCTATTTTGTGTGGACCTTAATAAACAGTACAATATAATTTATATTTTTTCCTTGAGTATGTAATTTAATAATTTATCCTGCACTTTGTCTTTACTGCCGTCGATTCGACAAAGCACGCATCATGTTATCAAAATCGTCATTGATGAAATTGAAAAAAAAGCTTTATGTAAATATAGTTATAATTAACTATATTTACATAAAGCTTTTTTTTCAATTTTAACAAAGTAAATACAAGTGACGTTGTAAAGGCCGAGGCGAGAGGGTGAGGGTATAGGTGGCTTTAGACCTTACGTACCGCGACGGTCATGTTATTTAAAAAAAAACCAGCCAAGTGCGAGTCGGACTCGCGCACGAAGGGTTCCGTACCATTATCGCAAAAAACGGCAAAAAAAAACCGTTTGCTGTCGGAGCCCCACTTAAACATTTAACTTTATTCTATTTTTAGTATTTTTTGTTATAGCGGCAACAGAAATACATCATCTGTAAAAATTTCAACTGTCTAGCTATCACGGTTCATGACACACAGCACAAACACGGACCCCCAATTAATAATTAATGACCCCTTTCCTATGCTATATCTGTGTTAAATTCATTAAGATTGGTTTTGTGGATTAGGCGTGAAAATGTTAACAAAGGAACAGACAGAGTTATTTTCGCATTTATTTATATAGGATACCACGCAATATAAAAAAAAATTTGGACACTACAGTTTACTAAAAAGGTCAATACAATCTCGAACAATAGATACCTACTTGAAATAGCTAACGGCAAAAAGAAGTTGGAAGTGTTCGAATTCGTAATAAGACTCGACTGAGCAACTCTCTGAAGAATTAAATTAACATAACCTGGGGGATGACCATAAGCTCTTAGAGCGGTATCAATTTGAGATCGAGTAAGTGACAGATGTATACAAGTCATATACATCTGTCCCTTATTCGATCTGAAATTGATACCGCTCTAAGAGCTTATGGTCACCCCCCAGGTATTTAAAAGTTTTCGGAGAAAATAGAAATACCTACTTCGACCGTGGGAAGGTCTTAGATTTCAAGATCTTTGTACTGATTTATATACATTTATTTTTATTTTTTATTTATCGATAGGCTCGCGTTTGACCACTATCTCGCCCGATGGTAAGCGATGATGTGGTCGACGGTGAAGCACGCTTGCCTAGAAGTAACCTATTCACTTTTGACTTGAAGACCCCAAGGCTGTAGCTATCAGGAAACAGAGACTCCGGCAGGGAATGCCACTCCTTAGCTGTGCGCACAATTAAAGTATTGGCATAACGCTTTGTACGTATGGGTGGGATGTCCACCATGTACCGGTGGCGCATTGCCGTACGTCTTGTTGTCCGGTGATGGAAAGGGCTAGGCGGAATCAAATTGTGCAGTTCCATCGCACACTCCCCGAAATGTAACCGATAAAAAACCGACAGACTGGCCACTTGGCGTCGATGTTCAAGGCTCTGGAGCTTTGAGTAATTGTCTGCAATTATGACAACTTGCAGCTTCCTATTAAGTATTTCTATTACGTGAGCGTTGTCATAGAAAAATATTATTTACGATTATTAAGGTTTTAGTAAGTCAAACGTGAATGAATCTATATCAGACCGGTACCTTGTAGCTATATTATTACTACCGCCTTACTTGAGAAATTATTGGTTCACCATACAAACTCCCGTTAGGGATGTTTTCCGGGTTAAAAACTAGCCTGTCTTTGCCATGGTCTCAAACTGTCTCCATACCCATCTAAATCGGTTCAGCGGTTTAAGCGTGAAAATGTAACAGACAGACAGAATTACTTTAGAATTTATAATATTTATATAGTACGGATACTTATTTATATGTAACTACAAAAAAAGTAATAAACATTTTATATAAGTGATGTCACAAGTGGACTCACTTTTTGGTAAAGGGGAATGCCCATTTTGTAAGGGAACTCGGGCCCCTTTGAAAAAATGGTTGTATCTTGATGAATTTGGTTGTATATTGTAGAAAAAACACGTTATATTCATAATTAGTAATCATTTTTTATTTATTTTGTGGGGTTCACGAGAAATAACGATGTTTCTGTTCTTGAAATTAACCCTTATTACAATGCAATAAGGTGCATACAAATGTCCAAGTGAAGAAACCTGATCTGTTGTTGTCTGTACATAAAGAGTAAAGGACACGGATGGAAAAACACACAAAATATAAATCCTATTTTTGGATAATATTGAAGTCGCAGACACGATACCTCATAAGGGACCTGTGCATAGATACTGTATTTTATATTTCTATGGGCCTGTGTATGGGCAATATCACAGCACAAGCTTGTAATCTATACTCTATACTAATATTAGGGAAATTATTAACCGAGGGAAAAATATACTGAATGGGCGACTATTATACTAAGTAAGCAACTATTTATCCGGTTTGAGTAATACCTTTTAGGAGATTTTTGTGAGCTACGGTAATAATATTGTTACATACTTTAATTGTATTTGGGGTTCTATTTTTTCTATTTTAGCATATTATTCTTTTGAAAATAGCTGAACAACATCACTGTGCAGTGCGGGAGTTCGGGTTTATTCGTGTCCAAGAGCGAGCGAAGCGAGCTCGGGAACTTAGCGCACCCCGACACGGATAGGTTAGGTTCGAAGGGGATGACGAGAGCTGAAGTGAGCGAGCAAAGCGAGCGAACTTAGCTCCCCTCATCTCCTTCATGTTAGGTTACTTTAGACCCTGCAGACAGAAAAAGGAGCCCTGTCGACAAACTTATATTTTCAAGTCGCTGTTTTAAACATTTGTATTCGCCCACTGTTTGTCGCCCACTTAGTATTTCAGTAAGCCATATTCAGTATTTTTTACACCTTTAATTTGATTTTTTTTTCGCTCGTTTAAATACTAGCCCTAATATTATACAGAGGAAAGATTTTTTTGTTTGTTTGTACCGAATAGGCTCGGAAACTACTGGACCGATTTAAAAAAAATGTTTTACCAATAGAAAAGCCACTTTATCCATGAGTGACATAGGTTATTTTTTAATCCCAAAAACGGGTCCTGTGGGGTGGTCCACGGGAGCGAAGCCCCGGGGAACAGCTAGTATCATTTATGTATGTAAGTGTAATAGCCCGAACTACGGTAAAATCTAGGATTTACCGCTAAACCCTTAAGATTGACCACGTCTTACTGGTAAGTCCGAAATGATCTATGATGATCGCTAATTTCGGGCTTTTACCAGCAATCACATGTTAAATCTTAGGATTTACCGTGTCATTGGTAAATGTTGAAAAGTTATAATGTCTTTTACACACTATGCTACGAAATGATGAGAACAATTAAGGACCGATTGATTAGATTCACCAAAATAAAATATAAGATCAATTAATAATTAGCTTAACAATAATATTAATAGGTTAACAAACCAATTATTGTTGCTTGTTATCATATGGGATTGTTAATTGCGAAAAACACCGTTAGCGTAGTTCGGGTTTTTACAGTAACATGTATATATGTCGCAGCCATATCGTATAACACGCCATATTACAAAAAGGCGCGGCCAATTGAAAAACGTCACTGTTTGTTTTGAAATGCGGCTATTTTAGTTCAGCCGGATTTCAATACAGCTGAAATAAAGTAAGCCGCATTGTATGAGCACTTCGCGTTAGTCAAAGTGGCTTAGTAACGTGGCGCCCATACAAACGGGCTCATCTTCGATACGCCGTTTTGAAATCTGACACGCGATGCATGATCATAAGAACAAAAATGGCGTCGCAATCAACAACAGACAACATGAAGGATATGTCGGCAACAAAGTGAAAATAATATTGAATTTAGAAGTGCAAACGTTGATTCGGGATTGTACTTGACTTTTTATTTTGGATAGTATTTAAACGAGCGAAAATAAATTCAAATTAAAGTTGTAAAAAATACTGAATATGGTTTACTGAAATACTAAGTGGGCGACAAACAGTGGGCGAATAGAAATGTTTATAACAGCGACTTGAAGATAAAAGTTTGTCGACGGAGCCCCGCTGCGCTGCGCGGGGCTCTTTTTCTGTCTGCAGGGTCTAAAGTAACATAACATGAAGGGTATGACGGGAGCTAAGTTCGCTCGCTTTGCTAGCTCATTAATTAAGCTCCCGTCATCCCCTTCGAACCTAACCTATCCGTGTCGGGGTGCCCTAAGTTTCCCGAGCTCACTTCGCTCGCTCTTGGACTAATTCGTTGTTCATAAATTTATAGTCACCCTACATTGCTTCTTGCTGACAATAAACCTAAAAGTTGAACGCCGCTTTGTAGAACGTATTGCCACTACAATCCGGCTGAACGAAAGGTAGCCGCATTTCAAAACAGCGACGTTTTTCAATCGGGCGCGCCTATATGTAATACGACGTGTTATACGATATGGCTGCCACATATACATTACGAAGATTCTCGGTATTATGAATTAAAATTTATATTCCACTACTGTTATAAACGCTTAACACGTTTTGATGCTTATTATTTCGCAGGACGTATGAATAAGAGTGAAAACATTGTCATGGACGTATGGTTAGATAACAAGGCTACAGAAAATTCAAAAGAGCCGCCGTTAATTATTACAAGTTTTCCATATAATATGAAGAGGGTAAAATACATCTATTTTTTATTAGAAATTGTTGAAATGTATTATAATAACATGGACGGCAGAGCACTATTTTACCTCTTTGTACCGGCAAGCTTTGAAGATTGTCCCTCTGTTGTACCAGTCTATGCATCGTTTTTAGGGTCCCGTACCCAAAGGGTAAAAACGGGACCCTATTACTAAGACTCCGCGGTCCGTCTGTCTGTCTGTCTATCACCAGGCTGTATCTCATGAACCTTGATAGTTAGACAGTTGAAATTTTCACAGATGATGTATTTCTGTTGTCGCTATAACAACAAATACTAAAAACAGAATAAAATAAATATTTAAGTGCCCCACTTCAAATACAACAAACGTGATTTTTTTGCCGTTGTTTGCGATAATGGTACGGAACCATTCGTGCGCGAGTCCCACTCGTATTTTGCCGGTTTTTTATTTGTATAAACCTGGTTCTTTGGTAATTTTCTCGAAGGTGTATTTTACAATTAATGGATGTGGAAGTGTTAGGTGTGGCTGTTAGGTTAGGAAGTCACACAATTTTTAGTTCACACGTACATGTTTCCTTAGGCAGTAATGATTTTTTCAGTTTTATCCTGAAAAAATAATAGTTTTTCAACTGATATTAGCATATAAACCCTTATATAATTATTGTCAAGTTATCTAGAAATTGTAGATAGACGTACGAATAAATTTTAACTTTAGTGCCGGGACAGGGAACGTGTTGAGTTTGGGAGGACGGATGGATGTTTGCCGCAAAACCTCATTTTGATTAAACTTTCCAGTAATGTCGCTTAACATCGGATTATCAAACAGGCTAAAATTTATAAATATATTGTAGGTAATTCTTATTCCACGCGGGCGAAACCGCAAACGGCAGTATATATTTGTATGTATAAATCTGCGAGGCTGGCGGCTGCAACCGAGCTAAAACTTAGATTATTGAAGCTCGCAAATCAATATCAGTAGCTTGGCGCTAGATGATATTACTAAGGATTTACTAAGGATATTACATGCTCTACAGAGTAAAGAGTCGGCCGCCACTATTAAAGATGATAATTTCAACATTTCCCATTATGTTTCACAAACAATCCACTCGTTTCAGTTAGCGACCTTATGGTTCAACGACACCGATGAGTGATTTAAACTGCAAGTAATTTCACATAGTCGCAATGTGATGCAATTCGATCGATTTGCACTTGAAGAGTGTCATAAAACATGAAACTCTTCAAGTGCTGGGTTCACATCTGCCGAAACTCTTTGATTTTAATTTATTTATTCACAATCATCCTGTTTTGCTTTCCATGTTGATCTGTGAAGCTTTTAATTTCAATATTACAACGAGCTTAACAATGTGATTAATAACATTCCGAACATAAATTATTGACAAAAAAACCAACTAGTAAGTAATAATCAATAGACAAATAATTTATTAATCAATAGACAAATAATTTATTGATCATCATCATCATCATCTGCCTATCCTTTTTCCCAATTAAGTCGGGGTCAGCTTCCAGTCTTACTGGATTCAGCTGAGTACCAGTGTTTTACATGGAGCGACTGCCTATCTGACCTCCACAACCCAGTAACTAGGTAGGTAGGTGTCAGATCTCAGACTACCCGTAACGACTGTCAAAGATCTTCAAATGACAGCCGGGACCAACGGCTTAAAGTGCTTTCCGAGGCACGGAGGAACCACGGTATATTGAAATGGTCACCCATCCACGGACCGACCTCGTCAAGCGTTGCTTAACCTTGAAGATCGACCCATGCGGCTGTTATTATTAAGCCTCGTGGCTAAATATGTTATTATATTTTTCTATATTACAAATAATTTATTGAACATTACGTAGTAATGAGAACTTGTTTTATATTTAACAAAGTATAATGCGTTCTCCTCAACGTAACTTCTTTGCTATAACTTTCTCAAAGGAGGCAAGACTGTTCATTATCACCATCCGAGACATATTCGTACAAGACTCTCATCCGTTTCATGGCGAGTTTCTTAATTAAAATCGTTAAGTCGTCTTGTAACTTCGCGTGTCTTCGTGCCCTCACGCAAAGTGCCGATGCTCTTCTCATTTCTCAATTGATTACTGTAGAATAGGCCACACGACAATGTGAGCTCGTGGCTAAATAATAACAGCCGCACGGGTCGATAATCAAGGTTAAGCAACGCTTGACGAGGTCGGTCAGTGGATAGTTGACCATTTCAACATACCGAGTTTCCTCCGTGCCTCGGAAAGCACGTTAAGCCGTTGGTCCCGGCTGTCATTTGAATATCTTTGACAGTCGTTACGGGTAGTCAGAAGCTTGAGATCTGACACCAGTCTTGCGAAGGGGTACCGTGTTACCCAGTTACTGGGTTGTGGCGGTCAGATAGGCAGTCGCTCCATGTAAAACACTGGTACATAGCTGAATCCAGTAAGACTGGAAGCCGACCCCAATATAGTTGGGAAAAAGGCTAGGCAGATGAGGCCGCACGACAATGGTAAACAAATCAGTGTAAGCTGGCCTCTCACTTTCTTGATGTTTAAAATTCATTAAGTAATTTTGCGACCCGAACTTTCCAGATACTGGGCTGTATCTATTGAAACTGTAGTACGCTAGGCTAGTTCAAAGGGTTACCACTAAGTTGTGGTTAAAAGCACTTTACTCGACTAAGCAGAAACACACTGTGGTTTGTGATCAACTCCGAGCCGCAAATTGAATTAAATTTGTCATCTGTGTCTCTTATGTCATTAAACTGCTCTTTATAATGCATGTTTCAAAGTCATTATAATATATTGGTTATCATTATCATCAGCCAACGACCTTGAGGGAACAAAACGCGCACTCGTTTCACACCCGCGCGACCTAAAATTTCCTAGATTTTTTGGACTTTCCTTTTTATTCTATGATTTAAAAAAAAGCTTCAGATCAAAATGTTGATAATTAAACTGTCTTTGAAATGGTATCGATTTCATTAAATACGCCCAGCGTGTTTTTTCCGTTTTAGACATAACTGTACAAATTTATTACACTATGTTATACGAATAAAACTCAAAATTTTCTTAGATCAAATTATTAAGAATGTAACATATATTTTTCCAAAATATTACAACATTCCGTTTAGACGTGATTCTCATTTTAAAATCAGCGACTCAGGGGTATCTGCGCTTTAATGTTCCCACTGCTGGGACACAGGCGTCCTCTCTTTGAGAGAGAAAATGGGCGTTAATCCACCACGCGGGCTCAGTACGGGTTGGTGGATGTCACATGACTTCGAATAAATATTAATCAAATTAGTCTGCCCCTTTGCACCAATCCACCCTGCCAGTGGGGCAAAATATTCCAACTGGTGATAATTTTGGCGTCTACTCTGCTCCACTAAACAAATGCTGCTAGTTACACACGCATAAACGCAGAGTGTATTTTTCCCTCCATAATTGAGTTGGATTTGTTATTTTATGGTAAATAAAAAAACAGTTTACATATTTTTATTGTTTCTATGTTCAATGTTTTAATTAATATAAGCTGTTTTAATATTCCCCAAAAACTTGTTCAATAATTAATGAATAATAATAATGACCATGATTTTCCAGTTATCGTCCTGACATCAGTGGCAATCTTGGGCATGACCACCGGAGCTCATCGGCTGTGGGCACATGGAGCATACAAAGCTAGCACAGGACTGCGGATCGTGCTCATGCTGTTTCAAACCTTAGCTGGAGTTGTAAGTATTGCTTATAGAAAGTGACTTTGAATTCTTTCATTCAGGGGTCAACGTGTTTTCAGTACATTTTGTGTATGCATATGTCACGTTAGTTAAATTTTAACGTACTTTTGGAGGTTTTACCTTATAAAAGATAAAAAAATACCTTGAGTTCTTTCACCCCTAAAACAATGTACCTATTAAAATTCATCCATGTGGTTATCATCACGCTTTCTCTATACGATTCTACTGAACAAACAATAAAATATAAGTAGCTCCTCAATATATTATTCCAGGTTATTTACAGTAAGAGGCCAACGTCCAGGTTGAATGCCACAGACTTATTAGCAAACTACATTGTGCAAACTGACCTTCTTACGAGAACAGTAATATGGTAAACGTGCACCTGCGGTTGATGCTGGAATATCCCTTTGTTTACGTCTTTATTGCATCTTATTGCACACCCCATACATATATATTATATTGCTCATCCTTCTCAATAACAGTTTTCTGTTTGAGTTGTGCAACAGCACCACCTGAACTACACCTGCAGTAGATATTGATAGTTGTTTACGTCTTGGCTGCATTTATTTTCCACGCATCATTGTTTCGTAACTACTTCGTAATATACGCTTTAGACTGGGTTACTATCTCTAGAACTAAAGGTTTTACTGATAGATCGATAGTTGATCGATATAGGCCGATTGGTTTAGCACACCAACCAGCCGGTCGGCCGAGTTGTCAATCGACTTCGACGGATTCATTAGAATGGATCCGTCGATTTCGATTGTAGACAACCGATATACAGCAAAAATCTACGACCGATCAATTGCTGAGGTAACACGCTAACCGACTGACCTTCCTAACAAATAAAAGAAAACGACCTGAAAGAAATTAATGCTTTACTTCTGATATCAATCAAAAATATCCGACACCAGTGTATATGTATGGTAAGACGGACATTGAGATATTATGGCTAATGCCACTCATTTACTCAAGGACCAAAGGGCATTATCGCTTTTCCACTTCAGATGATTGCTGCCTAAATAATAATTAATGATCAATAATAAAATATTTCTTCTATCCTCACGGTCTTGTAGTATCATTTACTATGTCATATCAACTGTAGTATCATTTACTTTGTTATAAATTAATCCTCCAAGTACTTCAAGTTCAACCATGTGATGAAATTGCTCGGTTCTTTGAGTATTTAATGAAATCATATTGATTAGGTGTGCAAGAAACGCTTTGTGAGGTCGTGCACACAGTGTTTTCCCCACGGGCCTAAGAATTTTAGTGTCTATGCACGGCATGAAACCCAAATCGAGCTTATAGATATTTGGAATGACCCGAACGGACTCGTCAAAAAGCACCAGGCGAGGCTTCAAATTATGAGAATGTAAACTTTTCTACTTTACTACGGATATACTGTAGGTATCGAATTTGGATGGGATATATTCAAATAACTCGCAAGATTTATTACAAACGAATGGTGTCGGTAATAATCCGGTGACATATTTATGTCCCTAAATAACATTGTGACAACTTAATCTAAATTAATGTATAATTTCCCAGGGCTCCATCTACGAATGGGTACAGTACCACAGACTCCACCACGCTCACTTTGCCACAGACGATGATCCTTACGACTATAACAAGGGTTTCGTGTACTCACACTTCCTGACTCGCCTGAGGAAACTCAGCCCTCACCAGGAGAAATTGAAGGACTCTATTGATATGTCGGACCTTGAAAAGGATTCCGTTGTTATGTTCCAAAAGAGGTGAGAATTAATTAAGATGTAATTATTTATTTGATGTCTTCAATAGGTTCAATTTTATTTAAATTTAACTCCTTTGTGTGGTCCAATATGGGTTCTGGGATGAACAAAAATAAAAAATAAATAAATTACGACACGGATGGTGCAGTGTCGCGTGTCGCGGTTTCGATGCCCGCACGGAACATTTAATATCATATTTGTATGGCCTACAAATAGTTTTTCCGGATTATGCCTGTATGGGTAACAGTACAGGAGAAATTCCTTGTGTAGGTCAACATTTTTTAGAAAAAAAGAGTAACGTCCTTATAAGTTACGTTTCGATGCTGTCTATTGGGATAAATCGACCCTTGGATTTATTTCTGCCATATCCTAAAAAAGCTTTTATAGAATTCATGGTATCGATATTATTATTCGACTATAGGTACTATCCCACTGCATGGCACAGTCTGCCAGCATTATCCCTCTGCTGCACTGACTGTGTTCCAACTTTTCTTCTCAGTGTGTCACTTGAAACTTAAGCCTCCGAGTCAGTCACTGTTCACTTATTTAAGAAAGAAGTCAATAATTAATTAAATATAGTATTCTTCTTCTCTTCTTGGCGTGTTGATGGCAAATATCATTTTTATAAGTTATGTTTGGCCCAATATTCAGCTACGATACGTACAGGGTATTGTTTTTGATATATATTGTGTTTATTTTTAGAAAATAAATAGTCCAGGCGGTACCGTTGCAAATACAAAAGTCATAGTAGGTAGCCGGCTGATATTGACAACGATAGTTGATCTTATATGATTAATAAGTAGTGGCCGGTGTAGGTATGGCAGCTTGCGATAGCAGTAATTAAAAAAAAATAGTATGTCAGCTGAAACTTCTTTCGTAAATAAACAACAAATCAGAAACTATGAGGCACAGCGGAAAACATTCAAACGGGTCACGGAGCCGATATTGATGAAAACTAAAACTGCATCAGTGGATTTTTGAAAAGTCATTATTCCTAGCCAGGAATCGAAAAAATTATTTGGAAAAAAAAACACGTAGTATTATCACACCATTCGATATTGTCGCTAATAAGGATCAAATCTAGGAAATAATGTCATACGGCAAATTTACGAATAGACCAAGTTTTTAACAAAATACTCAAATGTTTCAAGTTTATGGGATCAGCTGACGCATATTCTCCCCTCCACGATGCAGCTGGCGATTGTTTTTCAGCTCAGTATAATGGCAACTATTTATGAAAGAATCAGCCGGCATTTTTATATTATTTCTTTCTTTTTTTACCACTTTCGTAACCTCCCACACCACACCCACTGCGCCTGCATCAGCTGACGCTTGGTTCACTTAATAAAGTCATTCGAGATCTATTGAATAATATGGTATTCGATTGGCATAAAAACAATACCTAAAATGCTACGCCACCGCCCGGACCAAAATGAGTGCTAATATATAATAACTATTACTGTTGTGAAAAATAGACATGTAAAAATATTTAGTAATAAGAAAAAAAATTAAGCGTTCTTCTTCTATTACCTACTTTATTTAAATTTTGCCGTGTCTGACAAGGTCCGTAATTGTTTCTATTTATTTATTCTTACTACCTGAATGTGTACATTATGGATGAAATAAAGATTCGATTTGATTTCAGATTGTACTGGGGGCTATACGCAGTTCTGTTCCTGCTGCTTCCTCTGAACGCTCCCCTGGAATACTGGGATGACACAGTTCTTAGCTCGGTGTTCGTCATCGGCTTCCTTCGGTATCTGGTCGTGTTCCATGCCTCCTGGTTGATCGAGAGCGCTATTTGTGTGTGGGGTCTCAGGCCTGGCGAAAAGTAAGTAGGAAAAAAAAGATTTTTAAACAAGTTTTATATATAAAAAATTTAATTTTTCATCATCATTATTCTAATAGTTTTTTTATTATTTTGAACTAATAGGTACCTAAAACAAAATAATAATAAATAAAGGGTAGCTTCTTTATTCACCACGATGTCGATATGCAAAGAAGAATCGGTGTCCGGTAAATAAAGGACGGTGGAAGTAAAACCTTTTTAAATTTCCGTACCCAGTGTCCAAACGGAACCCTATTGCTGTCACTCACGTGTCCGTCCGTCTGTCCGTCGTCTGTCACAAGGATTTTACAGGCAGACGGTTGGAGCAACAGTCTTCAAATTTCAAGTTCAAAATAATAAATAACAATTAAAATGAATAGAACGGTCAAA
Organism: Orthosia incerta; assembly: GCA_948252205.1. Taxonomy (NCBI): domain Eukaryota; kingdom Metazoa; phylum Arthropoda; class Insecta; order Lepidoptera; family Noctuidae; genus Orthosia; species Orthosia incerta. Next base: position 19,691,280 of record OX411753.1, on the reverse strand, counting down.
CACACTTCTGATTTTGGTACTAGTGTTACGTAAATTCTATAGTAGATAATTATTTTTCATGCATACAGACACGGTAAACAGATCTTACAGTATTCTATCTTCATACAAACGGTCGGAACGTGAGTCATACCTACGCGTCTCGAGTTCAGCCAACACTCGATACACTACAGTCGCAAGCAATGACGAACGGTGTGATGGTTTTGTAAGCACTAAGCGTGCGATTGGTGAATATTTGATTGAAATAAGTACAAGTACTTACATAATCGAATCGAAGGCTTTCTCGTAGTCCACAAACGCCAAACAGAGAGGCAGGTTGTACTCTTCAGTCTTCTGTATAACCTGCCGCAGCGTATGTATGTGGTCTACGGTGCTAAAGCCTTTACGAAATCCGGCTTGTTCGGGAGGCTGGAAATCGTCAAACCTGCGCGCGAGACGATTCGTGATGACTCTTGAAAACAGCTTGTATACATGGCTAAGAAGTGTGATGGGCCTATAGTTCTTCAGTAGGGCATTGTCACCCTTCTTGAAGAAGAGTACCACCACACCCCTGCACCATGCTTGTGGCGTTTTCCCTTCGAGTATGACGGAACTAAACAGCGTCTGAAGGGCCTTAAGTATTGGTTTTCCACCCGCCTTCAGGAGTTCGGCCGTAATTCCGTCTTCCCCCGGTGCCTTGTTGTTCTTAAGCTGTTTCAGAGCCATCCTAATCTCATACAGGCTGACGTCGGGAATGTCTTCGGTATAGTGTCGGGTCAATCTAGCTCTAGGGTCATTCGCTAGATTCGCGACGGGTTTACTGGTTGACGTGTACAACTGCCCATAGAATCTCTCGATCTCCCTCAGAAGCTCCGGTTTGGCGGAAACGATCCTGCCATCATCGGTCTTCAGTTTCGTGAGCTGGCTCTGCCCAATAGACAGATCTCTTGCAAAGACCTTGGAGCCCTTATTCCGCTCAATCGCGTCTTTGATACGCTCGGTATTAAAGCGGCGGAGGTCGCTTTTCAAGGACTTTGAGATCCGTCTATTTAGCTGCCGGTATTTCAACGCATCGTCTGAAGACTGCAGGATCATCTCACGCCTCTCCTCCATGAGCTTGAGAGTTGGATCAGAGAGTCTTTTGTTCCTATCTGTACGGCGGGTCTTGAAAAACTTAGACCCGACCGTATGGACAGCTTCCACGAACCCATCGCTGTAATCGTCCACGGAGCTCCCTAGGCACTCGAAACGATTCTGGAGTTCGAGCTGAAAGTTCTCGGGGTTTTGGACCTGGATATGTGCTGGACGGAGCGTGGACTTCATCAGTCGAGACCTTTCAAGCTTAACATTAATGTTCAATGTGCCTCTTACCATGCGGTGATCGCTGCCGGTTTTCACCGAATTGATCACAGAGACATCATTGAACATTTGCTTCTTGGTTGACATGATGAAGTCGATCTCGTTTTTAGTTGCACCATCGGGGCTTTGCCAGGTCCACTTCCTGTGCTCACGCTTTCTGAAGAAGGAGTTCATCATGTAGAGGCCCTCCTTCTCCATAAAACTGGCCAGTAGGTGACCCCGGTGGTTCCGACGTCCAACTCCAAATTGCCCCACTTGCAGCTCATCCACGTCTCGTTTGCCCAGTTTCGCGTTGAAGTCCCCCATGACAACGGTGAAATGAGTTTTAAAACCATGCATGGCTCTAGATATATCCTCATACATGGTCTCTACCTCGTCGTCGGGGTGTGCCGAGGTCGGGGCGTACACCTGTATGACCTTCAGCGAATATCTTTGGGATATTCTGAGTATAAGGTACGCCACCCTGGTCGACACACTCTCGATCTTCACCACGTTGTTCACAAGGGACTTGTGGACGATAAACCCGACACCACCCTGGGACTGTCGGTCACCCTCTCGGAAATAGAGCAGGTTACCGGATTTGAGGATTATCGAGTCCTCCCCCTCTCTTCGGACTTCAGATAACCCTATAATACTCCATCGCAACCTGCTCAATTCTTCCTCGAGTTCGGCTATCTTCTCATCGGTCCGGAGTGTTCGCGTGTTATATGTTCCCAGGTCCAGTCGTCGGTGTTTATTGGGGTAGCCGGGTCCACTCCGGGGATTCTTCGCACCCCTTGCCACGCCATCGCCTCGGCCGCTACCGTAGCCGAGGGTAGACGGGCTGCCGGGCACTCGGGGCCGTTTTATTTGTGTGCTTCTCATATTCGTTTGGGGGGGTTTGCCATTATCGCCACGCTTGGCAGGCGGGTTGGCGATCGCAGTTTGTTGTTAAAGTGTCCAGAAAACGCTGCTGCCCATTCTCTGGTGTGTCCCTTAGTCGCCTCTTACGACACCCACGGGAAGATATGGGATGGTGAAATTCTTTACGTCCGTCACCATACGGTACTACAGTCTCTACAGCGGTGCCAAATTGACTACAGGTACATCGAAGTGTTGAAGTGTTTGTACAAAAACGCCACCATGTCAGTTCGATTTCAGGATCAGACCTCGGAACCAGTCCGTCTGCAGCGAGGTGTGAGACAGGGAGACGTCATATCTCCGAAGCTGTTTACCGCTGCACTGGAGGATGTCTTTAAGGTTCTGGACTGGAGAGGGCTAGGCATCAACGTCAATGGCGAGTACATCACTCACCTTCGGTTTGCCGACGATATAGTGGTTATGGCTGAGACCATGGAGGACCTCAGTACAATGCTCGATGACCTCAGTAGAGCTTCCGAAAGAGTGGGTCTTAGGATGAACATGGACAAAACCAAGGTGATGTTGAATGCCCATGTTACACCCACTCCTATCAAGGTCGGAGACTCTACACTCGAAGTTGTGGACGACTATGTCTACCTGGGACAAACGATCCAGTTGGGTAGGGCCAACTTCGAGAAAGAGGTCAACCGTCGAATCCGACTCGGCTGGGCAGCGTTCGGGAAGTTGCGCGGTATCTTCTCGTCCAACTTACCACAGTGTCTCAAGACGAAAGTCTATGACCAGTGTGTGTTGCCAGTGATGACATATGGCTCTGAGACGTGGTCGCTTACAATGGGCCTCATCAGAAAGCTCAAAGTCACCCAAAGGGCAATGGAGAGGGCTATGCTCGGCGTTTCCTTGCGTGATCGAATCAGAAATTTAGAGATCCGCAAGAGAACCAGGGTAACCGACATAGCCCGAAGAATTGCCAAACTTAAGTGGCAGTGGGCAGGGCACATTGCTCGCAGAACGGATGGCCGATGGGGCAGAAAGGTTCTGGAGTGGCGACCGCGAACCGGAAGACGTTGCGTTGGAAGGCCTCCCACCAGGTGGTCCGATGACCTGGTGAAGGTTGCGGGGATCCGCTGGTTGCGGGACGCACGAGACCGGTCAATGTGGCGACGCTTGGGGGAGGCCTATGTCCAGCAGTGGACGTCTTTCGGCTGATATGATGATGATGATGATGATGACTTACATAATATGGCAGTGAGCAATTATAGACTATATTGTGCAGAAAAGAATCTGAGTTATTTACAACCGCAAAACTAGAAAGAAACTCAAGTATGTAGACGCGGGCAGCCCTAACGCGTGTTTAGGTGACGCGAGCTTCTAGGCACTTATTTCAAAGACAGGGCCGAATCACAATACTGTTAGATATCTTTACCGTGATACAGATTTGGAGTTTATGACTTGGGAAAATGAAATAATCCTAGTTATTTCACTCATTATAAGCAATCGAACCGCATACAGTTAGTTCGTATCGATTTCTGTGTTTTCGGTCCATACATTTTGGAACATCTCCTTTAACTTACAAGATTCGAATAGAGACACTTAGACGACACGATCACATAGGCACAGGTGAAACAAAATACAAGCTTGCAATTGCAATAAAAGTCCAATGCCATTCCATTGAATTTCATAATCTCACCAAGGTGACCATATCGCTTGAATGTATCATGAATGAATCACTTTTAGTACTTATCATAAAACACAACCACTTTTTATCATAGATATAGATACAATATCCTAAAAAAGGTTCAGATATTTTTTTACATTCTTTTTCCTCGTTATTTTTCTAACGTGTACTAAGCTTACTGGCTACTTCGGTAAGTAGCCAGTAAATTTACATAAGAAATAAAATAAAGAAAACATAAACATAACATAACGAAGGATAAACCTATTAAGCTCTCTCTTTTTTGTTTTCTTTTACCGGTGTAAAAGAAAGCAAAAAAGAGAGCTTAGTGTGTTTATCCTAATCCATTATCAAAAAAATCGTTTATGTCTCGCACGGAGTTTTTATTTTTTATTATAGTTATTTTTTGTGTTTTTGCTTATCTCGTGTCTCCTGTGCGGGTCACAAATAAATTTATTTAATTTTGCTTTCTTTGTTTTCTTTTTCTCTCTATGCACTCATTGCGCTCCATTTATTGCAATTTATTCTATAAGTACCTATGTTATATTTTAGTTAATAATTTTATTTTTCTTGCAATCTCCTTAATAAATCGAAATGTATATTAAATTTTGATCTCTCGAATATTTATCGTGTCAGCTATTCTTAGTGGTTACAGTCCGATTTTAGATTGAAATTTTCCAAAATGCTTGTGGCTGTTGGAACTATTTCAATTTCCCCAAGTGACCCCTCACAGACACATACACATCACGCACACACACACTTATTCACACCACATTACATCATCACACCCCCACACCATACACACGAATCATCAGATTTATTCCTTATATTTTGGCTTTGAAAGAGACATTTCTAAATTTGTTAGCGTTATACTAGCTCTGATAGTGTAATAACCTCCCATTATGTTTGATGAGCTAGGTTGATTTATGTCATACAATGAATTGACTATGCTAATACATGGTATTATTGTTAGTTAATTATACTATGATCATTATCAATGTTAATTAGCTTTTGATAGAAAATAGAGTTGAAGGCAAATTACTCTGCCTACCTATGCACTAGATACGACAAATGGTTCCCGCAGAAAGGTACGACGGGACAATGCGACAACCCGTTTTCTTAGAAATTGTTCTATGGATTTATATTGCAAAAATCGGTCGCGTTGTCTCATCACGCTTGGCTGTAAGTGCCTACAAGCAAAGGATCCATTACAAAATATTTACATGTAAATTAACCTACTTGGCATGATCGGCATGATTTATTTATTTTATCCGTGATTAATTAATTGCCGCTGAGACTCTCAGATGCTGTTTCATGGTGGCCTACAATATCATTCTTCACCTTCATCATTACTTTACCACTGGTTATTACACCTCCTTTGTGCTGTTCCCAATCCAAGTCATGCTTCAAGCCAGTTGCAGACCAAGTGCTTAGCTAAGTTATTTTTGCCTTTGCTTAGCTCGCTTAGTCGAGGTTATTTTTAACCGATTGCGGGAGGAAAATGGTTTTTCAAGCGCATGTCATGTATGTATATGCCTTTCAGTACAGCACGCTCTACAACCCAAACGGCTTGACGGATTATGACATATTTTTTGAGGTGTCGTTGGATTCGTCTTAATTGTGGGAGTGACATAGGCTATATAATATTCAACGAAAAAAAAGGGGTAATAATTTTTTTTCGTTTTCATAACTATATGGGTATCAAATGAAAACCATTCCAAAAATATATGTTATCGTAACACTTTTATGTTACAATTTGGCACAAATTCGAAATAAGCGTAGGTAACTTTGATATCAAAATAAATAATCTTACCGTCATAGTTATGTGGGTAAGATTATTTATAAACGAAACATTCATTAATTCATTCATTAATAAAACGCAAAAGCCTGAAATAAAACAAAACACCCGACTGCTAAAAATAATTAACTGAAAAGAGTTGCTGCCAGAGCAGTGACAAACGAAGTTTTTGTTGGTTTTTCTATAATTCTTGTTTTTCCCCCTGCAGCATTTATAAATTATAGCCAATACTAGTTTTTCTGTTTTCAAAATAAATTTAGCAGTTGTTTTTTTTTTATAATAATTGATACTTACACAGCTTAGTTCACAAAGTTTTAACAAGCGCTAAGTAAGAAAATTTAGTTCAAATAAATCTCACTAGCTGGTGTGTAAAATCAACATTTTCTGGCATTGAACATACAAATTGTATGTTCTTGTTTAATCACTTCTTCTAAGCACAACATTATGGAATGTTGGGCTCTTAATTTACATTTCAAAGATAATTTGAACGTATCATTTAAAATTGATGATGTCAATAGATGGCGAAGTTTTAATTTTCTGAGGCATTCCACTTGATTGTTTAATATATTTGTATTGTAATATATATTGATGCAATTAAACTGTGAAAACGTTCAAAAAATATTATAAAACCCAAATTTTGTATATAAGAAAAAATATTCACGAACCGAGTAAACCCTTTTACTTGCAAGTCGCTGCTAACACCATCTATCGCCGTGGAACGGAACCGAACGCGATCAATGTACAAAATAAACCCGACGAAAAACGCTAGTTGCGTCGGCACGGTTTCTTTATATGGGATGAGTCATCTGTATGCTAGTATTATATTATCTGTGCCTCAGCTATGTGAGATAAGCTTGAACTTAGCTCTTGATCTGCAAGTCTGCAACTGGCTTTATAAAGAGCCAGTTCTTGTCTGAACTATCTTTAGTCGTCAATATAACTTTTTGAGATCCAGCGGCTAATTTTGAAAACCTATATGTCCTTTATCTCATATAACCTTGTTTCTTAATGCAAAATGTTACAAAATTTTCATCTATAAGAGATGAACATAGATGAAACTGACCAATCTATAGATATGACAACAGCTTAGCTATTCAGTAACAGTGGACACTTGATTCATTGAAGTTTTATAAATAAACTAGCTGTCCCACGCGGCTTCGCTCCCGTCAACTGGCTACCTACCTACCCATCTACCCTACCTACCCTATATAGATGAATGTTGACACTTGTTATATAGCCTATAACCTTCCTCAATAAATGGACTATCAAACACAAAGAGATTTTTTTAATTCCAAAAAGTAGTTCCTGAGATTAGCGCGTTCAAACAAACAAACAAACTCTTCAGCTTTATAATATTATAATAACAATATATATAGTACTAGCTGTCCCACGCGGTTTCGCACCCGTCAACTAGCTACCTACCTACCCTACATACCGAAAGCTCTCAAAAAGGATTTTTTGCCCGTTTTTGCAACATTTTTCTGTTTTCATTCCAACCAGTAGTTCCTGAGATTAGCGCGTTCAAACAAACAAACTCTTCAGCTTTATAATATTAGTATAGATAGATATAATATTAACTGCCTATTGAGTACCGACCTATTTTGGTTAAAACTTTTAGGAAAATCCTTTTAAACGATAAAAGCTTTTCTTGTCCCTGTTTGCCTTCTCATACGCTCCAGCATTTTGCTTTTACCCACAAAAACTTTTATGGTCTGTTGATTTACCACAACGGGGGTACCCGACACTGAAAACTGGGAAGTGTGAAAATCTGAAAAGCCACTTCACCTGGTGTATAATCAACGTGTGAGAGGTTAAGATGAGAATATGATTAGAAACTACCTTTCCGCGTATTTTATAACTACACTATTTACCTATGAACTAAAACTACTTAGAGGACTACCACTATAACTACCTACCCTCCAGATCTGATGCTGAAAGATTTATTTTCGATCAATGAAATTTTACCAATAAAGACGTCATACTCATTATAAATCAATAAAAACATGACGATACTTCACTTTAGCTACCTACACAGGACCTATGGAACTTGGAACTTTATTTCTATCACTGAGTAGGTTAAAAAATCACAGATTTATAAATAGGACCTAGAGATAAACATACTGTTCTAACGTATGTTCGTGACGCGGCCAGAAGCAAGACGGACTGAGTTCACTCAAGCTGGTCAGCTTGTGTTTATATTGCCGCGCAGACATCGGTAAAACGTATCTGCCTCAGTATATATATAACACAATTGTTTTCGACTGTAATTTTATGGTTTTATATAACACTTACTTTTGCTAAAGGCTTCGCTATGCTAGTATTATATTATCTGTGGCTTCGCCCACGAAATCGAATGTTGACCAACGTGAATCGGGATATAAAATATCCCTATCTTTGTGCTAAATCCATTGAATCGATTGACTAAAACACATCCAAACATACAGTTTTACACATTGGAATAAGGTAAAATACTTTTGATGCTCCGGTTTTTTATTTTTTTTATTTAAAATAGGCTCGCGCTTATCACTATCTCACCTGATGTTAAGCGATAATGTAGTCGACGGTGAAGCAAGCTTGCCTAGAAGTATCCTATTCACTCTTGACTTTAAAGACCCCTAGATTTTACCTATCGGGGGACACAGACTCCGGCAGGGAATTTCATTCCTTAGCGGTGTGCGTAATAAAGGTATTTCTAAAAAGTTCTAACTAATAGTTAGGTTCGGTTTCCTGAGATGGGTATTTCCGTACACATATCAAGTTCCACAGATCTGTGTCTAACAATAGATGGTGTGATGTGTGCTCATAGTCAAGTAGCTAAGGAATTGCGTGGGCTCAGTCTCTTTCATCCGTGAAATGGAATATTGTGTAAATATATAAGCTACGGTAAAAGCCCGAACTACGGTATAACCTAGGATTTACCGGTAAAACCTAAGATTTACCAAGTCTTACTGGTAAAATAATTTCTAATCTCGGGCTTTTACCAGCAGCTATCACACGGTAAATATTCGGATTTCCCTCAGAGACTGGTAAATGTATCACAAAATTATGTCTTTAGGCATACTTTGATATGAAATTATGAGAACAAATAAAGACTGATTGATATGTTTAATCAAATAATTATAACATTTATTACATGATTAAAAAATATCTACTTACATGATTTTAAAACATTTCCTGTTAAGAACATTCAAAAATGTTTTAAAATCATGTTAGTATTTTACCGTTAAAGTATTTTACCGGTAAGCGCGGCGTTAAGTGTGGGTAAACGCGGCGCTATGTGTGGGTAAGCGCGGTGCTATGTGTGGGTAAGCGTGGCGCTATGTGTGGGTAAGCGCGGCGCTATGTGTGGGTAAGCGCGGCGCTATGTGTGGGTAAGCGCGGCGCACAGTGTTTTATAGACCCAAAAAAAGTGACATCGGCTTTTTATTGGATATTTCTACCTAATAGTTCATTACAAATGCACGAGTAGAACTCCCATGTGCCAATTTTGAATACTTGATTTTTTTTTAAATCGTAAAGTTTTCGTAACCTTGAAGCCGGAAAGACCAAAAAAAATTCGTAAAAAAAAACTGTTCATAATTGAGCTTTATTCGTATTGCAGGTTTATGAAGCAATTTAAGGAGAAAATTATCCCGTATTTATGTAATTAAAAACGATAATAGAACCCACGAAAAAAAATGTTTTACCGAAATCAGTATTTATTTTTTTATTTCTTTTCTAGCTCGAAGTCGAACCTCTGTCTGGTACAAATAGATTGCTTTTAATAAGGTTTATCACCCATAAAAATATTACTTTCAATTTGGGCCTGGGTTTCGAGAAAATGATTTTCAAAAATATGTGCTAGGGTTGTCACTATTTTGACCTTTTGTGATGATTAGTTTTTATCAAATGAAATCTGCAGGTCTTTTATATTCTATAATGGTATAATTCTAACGATTAATTTTAAAACACTTTTCACGTGAAATTCCACACAAAATATATAAACATACAAATGTAATAGAACAGTTAATGTACAAATGCGAGCTTAGCCCGTAATTGGGTTCTTGGCTTCATAGTTTGATTACTGCCTGATATACACCTGCCTATACTATTATAGGGTAGAGATGACAATAAATTAAACTCCGTTTACGTACGTAATTTTTTTTATGTGTTAATGCAAACGAATATATCCAGTAGTTTAGCCACCGGACATTATTTTTATTTTTTTGTATTTTTTTGGCACACGTTGCCAGCTCGCCTACTGATGCAATTCAGTGCAAATTATACCTTATGCCTGAGCCATAAGAGTCAAAACTTGCCATCTCAACTAGATAAAGAAAGAATGCATGCTAGATTTATTACTTCCTGTTACGCACTCATGTCATTGTGTCATGAAACTAGGTAAGTGCGAAACAGATAGTTAAGTTCGATTTTTTCTATTTTGCTTTCTTGTCGAAATCTTTATCTAATCGTATATAGGTCACGGTCACGGGTCAGTTCAGTGCGCCACTGACCGAGGTCCTGTGACACGGCGTGCGCGGCTTTGTAATTTCGGAAGCGCAACAATTCCGGCTTGTTTTCTAGTCACTTCTCGTGTGTTTGTGTTTAATTATGTGAAATTAGACGAACGTCGGCTTTTTATCAAGATCAGAAATAACATTCTTTGACAGTCTGTTTACTACTTACCAAATAAATACACAGGAGTCCCTGCGATTACCTTATACTATACCTAACCTCTCTCGAGTTATTATGGGTGTTATTGTTTACGATTCAATAGACTATATCTGCAACATGCACTATGATCGATAAGTCATAAATACTTTTAAACTAAATTATAATTAATTTTATTTGATTGTAAAAAGCCAATAATAATTGACCTTTGTGACAAACCCCTAAATTTTGAATTTTGACCTCGGCACATAAAAATCATTTTCTCGAAACCTAGGCCCAAATTGAAAGTAATATTTTTATGGGTGATAAACCTTAGTAAAAGCAATCTATTTGTACCAGACAGAGGTTCGACTTCGAGCTAGAAAATAAATAAAAAGTAAATACTGATTTCGGTAAAACATTTTTTTTCCTGGGTTCTATTATAGTTTTTAATTACATAAATACGGGATAATTATCTCCTTGAATTGCTCTATAAACCTGCAATACGAATAAAACTCAATTAATAACAGTTTTTTTAAACGAATTTTTTTAGGTCTTTCCGGCTTCAAGGTTACAAAAACTTTACGATTTTTTTTTAAATCAAGTATTCAAAATTGCCACATGGGAGTTCTACTCGTGCATTTGTAATGAACTATTAAGTAGAAATAGCCAATAAAAAGCCGATGTCACTTTTTTTGGGTCTATAAAACACTGTGCGGCGCTATGTGTGGGTAAGCGCGGTGCTATGCGTGGGTAAGCGTGGCGCTATGTGTGGGTAAGCGCGGCACTATTTGTGGGTAAGCTTGGCGCTATTTGTGGGTAAGCGCGGCGCTATGTGTGGGTAAGCGTGGTGCTATGTGTGGGTAAGCGCGGTGCTATGTGTGGGTAAGCGCGGCGCTATGTGTGGGTAAGTGCGGCGCTATGTGTGGGTAAGCGTGGCGCTATGTGTGGGTAAGCTTTAACTTGTACTCTGTCGAAAGAAAATCGGGGTGTCGGTTTTTCTTCGCTTGTTCTTACATCCTTAGTCGTCATGATTTTAAGTATGACAACATAGACATACACAGTATAGGCTTGCCTAGCCTGGCGCCCGTAACTTCCTTCTTATTAGTCAAAAGAAAATCGAACGTTTCCGAGGCCGTGTGCCTACTATAAATTCTCGGTCTTGTTCTCAATCTTTAAAACTAAGGTCGGCAAAGAAAGTTCTACAATCTGACCGTGCAAATTATTAGAGAAAATCTTAGCTAGTCGAGGCAGCCATCTATGTAGAATTTTCGAGTATACGCTTGCTATTGCATTCTAAATTCTCTTGAGTCTGAAGCTATTCTGCACAAATTAAAACAACGTAACCTAGGTATCCGAAATGATAAATTTTTCGAGCTCGCTTCGACTGCCGGCCCAATTCGTGTTATTTGTCTCACGCCTCTCTAGCGAATACTTTTAATAATTTTTTGGTAAGTGGTAAATCCTATAATGCAAAGGGCGCCAAAATTTTAATTACGCCCCTGCATATATACCATAACAATGATCGTTGCTTGACGTTCGATCGTTCAGGTTCGGCTAGGCTCTTGCAGGCCTTTTTTTGACCTTATGTCTACTTCAGTTCATAAATCAACTGATATGTTCAAAAACAAACAGGGCGTTTTAAAATTAATTGATTAATCTTTAGAACAACGTAACGTAACAACTGGATGATACGTTGATCGTAGATCTAAGTCTGCATACATGTAATAGTTTTTCTGTGCCCAACAGTGCTAAAATAGTAGATTATTGCATCGAGCACAAAGTAATTTGTTATTGCACCGAGTGCCTGATTTAGAGCCCGAGCGTTAGCGAGGGCTCTAATCTAACAGGCACGAGGGCAATATAAATTACTTAAGGCGAGGTGCATAATCTGCTTTTCTTTCAATTAAAAATATTGTCAAGCAAAATTAACAAAGTTCCCGCAAAATCACTTTTTTAAATTTCTTTCATTTTTAAATCAGAGTTAGCAGAAAATACTTTTTCTTCCAACTATGCTTTAATTTCATCACAATCACACTAAAAACTCAGTACAAAGCGAGTCTTTATTGCTCTAGAGCAATAAAAATGTATGAAATTTCATTATTGGACCATTTTTTTTTTAATCGCACCAAAAGATGCCAATCTCAACGGATTAGCTCTATTCAGCCAGCCGATATGCGTGCCGTATGCGTGCGTTTTACGTACGTATTATTCGTTTCTATCCTACTTGTTCCAAATTTAAAAAATGATTGCTGCTAACTCTGATTTAAAATGAAAGAAATTTAAAAAAGTGATTTTCGACATCGCCGCGCCCATCTACTTCCCGTGATAACGACTTCATTGTAACAAATCAGCCAGGCCCATCTAACTCGTCTGATAATATTATTCAGTCCCAAGTTAAACAAACAAATATAAATTTGCCCAACAAAACTTAACCTTACGTTTAATAATTGCTCAAGTATAACTTTTAATTTCAATAAATAAACTTCTATTTTAACTGTTTGATATGAGTTTCTTTTATCTACTATTCCTATAGGTAATAGTTGAAAGAAAAGCAGATTATGCACCTCGCCTTAAGTAATTTATATTGCCCTCGTGCCTGTTAGATTAGACCCCTCGCTAACGCTCGGGCTCTATCGCCAACAGGCCTGTAGCCTCCCCCTCACCACCACACACACCCATAAACATCACCGAACACCTCAAACCCATATCGGATAGGTTGGAGATCGTCTCGGCGGACCTCCGCGTACTGCGTGACAAAGAGCCGCAAATCCAGGCGCCCCCAGCGCTGAATCTGGAAACGGAGCTCGCAGTCGGGGAGGTAAAGAAGACGCTCCAAACTATACAGAAAGGGGTAGCGGACCTGGGCAAAGCGGATAAACCGCAAACACAACAACAAGGCCCCAAAACCTTTGCTCAGGTCGCCAGTACACCAAAGCCCCCCAAACCACCCACACAACCCAACCACACCCTGATCGTCTCGTCGACGAACCCTAAGCATACTGGGGATAACGTGATCGAAAGGATCAGGACCGCCCTGGACCTCAAGTCAACCGGAGCCCGAGTCGACACCGTCAGGAAAGCGCGCAACCAGAAAGTGGTCCTAAGGTGCGCCAGTAAGATGGACTTGAAGAAGATTAAAGACCAAGTCCAGTCGAACTCAGAGCTCAAGGTCCAGGAGCCGAAACCACAAAACCCCTTAGTCTGCATCAGAGGTGTGCTGTCCAGCTACAGCGACGGGGAGATCGTCGATCTCCTTAAAGCGCAGAACCAACACCTTCTGCAAAACGTCGCTGTGGAGGGACGGACCATCAAGATGCGCTACAGAAAGCGCGCGAGAAACCCCCACGAGTGCCACCCCGTTCTGGAGCTCTCCCCGGAGCTCTGGAAATCCTACACTTCAGTCCAAAAAGTCCATGTTGGCATCAAGCGATGCTCGATTGAGGACCAGTCCCCACTAGTCCAGTGCACAAAGTGCCTTGCATATGGACATAATAAGTCCATATGCAGGGCTGCAAAAGAAGTCTGCGGCTACTGCAGTGGACCGCACAATATCAGGGACTGCCTCACTCGAGCGGACGGCAAACAGCCCACATGCGCAAATTGCAAGGTAGCACACGGGACAGGCAACGACCTGGCTCACACAGCGTTCAGCGAAGACTGCCAGGAACGCCAAAAGTGGGACGGCATAGCCAGATCGCGCGTATCCTATTGCTAAGGGCAACGAAAACACACCAACAAACCAACCAGTCACCCCCGAAATCTCCTCCAGACCGACAGCAAGATTGCGATTCATTCAAGCAAATCTTCACCGCTCCAAGCTGGCCACAGAAGAACTCCACTTGGCGGCCCAGGCAAGGGGAATTTCAGTAGCACTTGTTCAAGAGCCCTACATAGGAAGAACAGGTGTGATGAAACCAAACCCCGGCACACAAGTCATTCAGTGCAGCCTCAACCGCCAAAAGCCAGTTAAGGCAGCGATTGTTGTTTTCGGTAACAACCTGGAGGTCATCCACGACCCCCAGCTTGTGACCGAGAACGTTGTTGCCGTCTTGCTAAAGGTGGGTCAGCTTAGCTTTGGAGTACTGTCGGTCTATTTTGAGGGTGACCAGGACATCGAACCCTACCTATCCGAAACACAATACAAGTTACACAAACTTAATACAAACAACATCGTGGTGGGAGGAGACGTGAATGCCTGGAGCCATTGGTGGGGAAGTGTTTCCGAAAACCATCGCGGGGCAGCGTACAGTTCTTTCCTAAATGAGCGGGATCTCCACATCCTAAATACGGGCCAAACACCAACGTTCGAGACATACAGAAATGACAAGTGGTGTACAAGCATCGTCGACGTGACAGCTTGCAGTTCGTCGCTGCTGGGCAAGGTTGAGGAGTGGCGGTTAGAAAGAAGTCTAACAACTTCAGACCATAACGCTATAACCTTCTCGATGCGCCTAAAAAAGGCCCTGGAACCCTTAAGGCCGACGATTTCGACGCGCATCTACAACACCAAAAAGGCCAAGTGGTCCGACTTCATCACCCATTTCAAGACCAGCCTAGCAGATAGTGGCATCACTGAAGTCGGAGTCTCGAACGCATCGAACCCAGAGGATCTGGAGACAATCATTTCAAACTATACTCAGAACATCCACCACTCATGCGAGGAAGCGATTCCAAAACTGGGGTCGCCCAAACACAACGCTAAGCCCCCATGGTGGACCCCTTCTCTAGACCGTCTAAAAAAAGACGCCATGACAAAGAAGAGAAGGATCCGGAACGCAGCCGCAAGCCGGAGACACTTCACCATCCAAGAGTACATGCTGGCCAAACAAACTTACACGACAGCAGCAACGGAAGCAGCCACAGCCAACTGGAAGGCGTTCTGCACGAGGCAGGACCGAGAGAGCATGTGGGACGGCATCTACAGGGTAATAAGGAAGACAGCCAGAAGAAAGGACGACGCGCTCCTGAGAAACACCGCAGGCGAGACGCTCAGTCCAGAGCAATCTGCGGATCTTCTGGCAAAAACCTTCTACCCCGACGACTCAACGGATGCCGAACAGCCCTACCACACTGCGCTAAGGAGGCTAGCGGAGGAGAAGAACCCCAAAGGACTGTCTGCAGACGATCCGCCTTTCACGACCGCGGAGCTGGAAATGGTTCTCCAGAGTCAAAATCCGAAAAAAGCCCCCGGTCCCGACGGATTAACAGCAGACATCTGCACAGCGGCAATAAACTGCGATAGGGAGGTGTTTTTAGCGATAGCAAACAAGTGTCTGTCGCTGTCACACTTCCCGAAGCAGTGGAAAGTCGCCCACGTGTGCATTCTCCGCAAGCCAGGAAAGGACGACTACACCAGCCCTAAGTCGTACAGGCCTATAGGTCTGCTCTCGGTCCTAGGAAAAATCGTCGAAAAACTTCTAGTAGGCCGACTACAATGGCACTTCCTCCCAACACTACACAAAAACCAATACGGCTTCATGCCACAGCGCGGAACCGAGGACGCTCTCTATGCTCTAGTGGGCCACTTACGAGCCGAAATCGAAGCCAAAAAGATCGTGCTTTTGATATCACTGGACATAGAGGGAGCCATTGACAACGCGTGGTGGCCCGCACTCAAGAAGCAGATGGTAGCCAAGAACTGTCCAGCAAATATCTACGCTCTCGTCGCCTCATACCTGGAAGACCGGAACATCAGGGTCAACTACGCCAGAGCGACTAGCGAGAAGGGAACCACGAAAGGATGCGTCCAGGGCTCAATTGCCGGACCGACATTTTGAAACCTTATCCTAGATTCACTCCTACACAAAATGGCTAGTATGGGTGTATACTGCCAAGCCTTCGCGGACGACGTTGTCCTGGTTTTCTCTGACTTTACAGCTGGTCCCCTGCAGCAATCAGCCAACAGCACGCTAGCCAAAGTGTCGGAATGGGGCGTCCAAAATAAGCTACGTTTCGCCGCGCACAAGACCAATGCGATGGTGTTAACGAGGAAGCGAAAGTACGACGTTCCGGTACTTCACATGTCAGGCACGCGACTAAACCTGGTTGAGGAAGTGAAGCTGTTAGGTCTCACGATAGACTCCAAACTCACCTTCAATGCGCACGTGTCTGCGACCTGTAGAAAGGCCACAGACATCTATAAGCAGTTGGCATGTGCGGCGAGGGTGACTTGGGGTCTGAACGGGGAGATAATCAGGGCGATATACGTGTCGGTGATAGAGCCCATCGTGATGTATGCAGCGAGTGCGTGGGCCCCCGCAGCTGAGAAACTGATGACAAGGAAAAAGTTTGACTCACTGCAGAGGGGCTTCGCGCAGAAGATCTGCAAGGCATACCGCACGGTGTCTCTGACATCGGCACTTATCCTGTCAGGCCAACTCCCCCTAGACCTCCGGGTAATCGAAGCGGCAACTCTTTTCAAGATCAAAAAGGGACATTCCCAACAGTTCATACCGCTGGGCCGCGTGCTGGAGTGCAACGTGCACCACTCCAAAAATCCCCACCCAGCGCAACTCACAACAACCGAGTATGAATGCCTAGAGAAATTGACTCCCGAAACCCTGGCGACCCACCAAGTAATCGGCCCCCAAATATACACCGATGGTAGCAAGATAGAGGGGAAAGTCGGAGCTGCCCTAACTTGGTGGGAAAACGGGACGGAGTCAAGGATCAGCACCTTCGGTTTGGAGCCTCACAACACAGTCTTCCAATCGGAAATGTACGCTCTCTTCAGAGCTGTCATGATGGCAAGAGAATCCAAGGCGGCCTCCGTAAGCATATTAAGTGACTCGAGATCGTCACTTGACCTGCTGAGGAGGCCGTCTGTCACTCACCACCTGGCACTCCAAATCAAGAGAAGCGTCCGTGAAATCAGAGAGGAGGGCAGAGAAGTGAGGCTCTTTTGGCTCAAGGCCCATGTGGGAACTGCCGGGAATGAGAGAGCGGACGAGCTGGCCAAGGAGGCAGCCCTAACAAAGCTCACATCAGACTACAGCAAGGTCCCCGTTTCGTTCGTGAGGAGGAAGATACGGGAGGGGACTATAAGGAAGTGGCAAGCGCGGTACGAGTCCTCAAGTACAGGATCGGTCACGAAAGTGTTCTTTCCAGACGTCCTTGCGGCGAAAAGGACACTCAGAGACGCAGTGCTCACACCGATCCACGTACAAGTCCTTACAGGACACGGCGGATTCTCAGCGTATCTCCACCGCTTCCATCTCAAAGATAGTCCCTCGTGCGTCTGTGACCCGAGTTGTGAAGAGACAGTCTGGCACCTGCTCTTCGAATGCCCAAGGTTCAGCCAAGACAGAATGGAGCTCGAAGTAAAATTCGAAACCCAGCTTAGCCAGTCCACACTCCACACCATCATGGGGAGACCGGCTACTAGGATTCCATTTTTGGCATTCGCCAGCAAAGTCGCCACAATCGCAGCAAGGGCCAACAAAACGGACGTAACCTTGCGAAGTCGACCACACATTCGAACACACACAACCACAACTACACAAACAACAACAAGCACACCATTGACTGATACACAAGTTACACACTCACACTCTAACCAACGGCCATTACCAACGGTAGCAGCAGCGGTAGCAGCAACAGCCAGCCTACAACCAGCCCCTAGCATGACTACCACACAATTCCTGGCACGCGGAGAAGACGGAGTCCCTGGCATCAGACTGCGAGGCGTCGCTCTGTTCATGAACAGGGAACAGGAGAAGTTAGGCATAGGTTTCTGCATGGGCTTAAGTCGAACTGCGGCCCGAATACACCTTTCACCGGGCCTTGCCGCCCTGATTAACGGAAGCACCACCAAAACGAGCATAAAAGGCAGCAAGTATGCTGCACTACCTCAAGTGGAAGTGGCCACTCACCGGTGCCGTCTAATGCGATTTAAAGGGAAAACAATCGCATTACTCGTTTGGGGAGAGGCTACTGCATTTGCCCAGGAAAACTCATTGCTTCAGAAGATCAGGGAGGCAGGAGACTACACGTCAGCCGCGGCCCGAACCATAAGTGTGGACGCAATGGTGGTGGGAGGAGAGAGAGGAGACGTCGCAGACCGCTTTGGCTGTCTAAAGGCCTCAGAACATCATGAGGTCGTTGTCTACGAGGACAGAGGGGAAACTCTAAGTTTCCTCAAAGCCCCCAGACAACCAGCAGCCAGCGCGACGAGCCCATCAACAAGTCCCACCACTCAAAGCGGATCGGAAAGGGCCCAGCAGAAGGCAGCAGCCGAAAAAGCCACAAAGGAACAGTGCAATACCATAAACCCGAAGGACCGGGCCCGGTCGAGGAGTCGCCTGAAAGCGTTTGGCACTTTCCTCAGTGCACTGCTCCCAAGCACCAGCCATGCATCACCATCTCACAAGCAGGAGACGGCACTGGAGAGGTTCTTCAGAAAAACACCAAAGGAACCATCCCAGCAAAAGCCTAAGTCAACACGAGCCGACAAAGGGCAAGTCAGCCCGCCGACCCTCGCAGTAAAGTCAGGTACCACGGACCACGTAAAGAGCGCGTTCCTCGAGTTAAAAAAAAATTTTTGGACAGAGAGAACCTTTTCGAGCTTAGGTATACCCGTCCAGACCTGGTGGCTGGTATCACCCAGGAGTTTCTCTGCACACACCGCAATCCAATGGACGTGGCGTTTGCACTGAGTGAGATATACCCCGGTATATACTCCTCCAAGTCATCGCTGTCGCGGGTCCACTCCCTGAAGGTGAAAAGTTACACAGGGGCGCAAATACCGAGCACTGCCCAAAACACCCTGTTCCTGGTTCATACGCAGGGGGAGAAAGCTTCTCTTGCGAGCCAGGGATTTGGGTCCGGCGAAGGTTCGCGCCTGCTAACCATACACGAGGCTCAGGGGTCAACCTACGACAGCGTCATCATCATCAACACCAAGTCCAGGAGACTTCAGATTCACGACAGCATCTCCCACGCGGTAGTGGCTGTGTCCAGACATACAGTCAGTTGCGTCTATTACACCGACGACGCCGATGACGCCGCGGGCCGCCTTGCTAAGAGGGCGATGGATGCGTCGACTAAAACGGTCGTCAACTACAATCTTAAGACGGCCATGCAGCATCGAGACGTAGTCGTCATAGAGGCCTTGCTCACGCTGGCGAAGTCCCTGGTCAGCAGACATCACCATAACACCACCTAACAAGTCCCATCCATAAACTCCAACCCAAACACATACCCAAACCATCACCCTGCCTGCATGGTGGAGCGAGTCAGTCATACTCACCTTAATGTCCTAACGACGGGGTTCTATGACCCCGTCGTTGGGACTGGTCTGCTCGCACTGCCATGCATATTCACGGAAAGTGTATAATATAACGTAACGTAAGTGTATGATATAATATAAGCAATGTAAATAAGAAAAAATAAAAATGTTAATAACATAAAATTGTAATGCCGGTGTGTAATATATATATAGTATTTAGTGAGGGATGAACTCACGTAGACTTAAGTTAGTTAAGTAAGCCTAAAAATAATGTCTGACGTAGGAGTCAAACAATTGTAACTGTTATGAAAAAAAAAAAAACAAACAAAATATAATAACTATAAAAAAGAGCGCGGACTGCCACATGTCCGCGGTAGAATATTAAAAAAAAAACGCTCGGGCTCTAAATCAGGCACTCGGTGCAATAATAAATTACTTTGTGCTCGATGCAATAATCTACTATTATAGTATAGGTATAGTAGATATTTATATACTTAATTGATCATACCTCATATATAGTTCAGTTAGGGCCCCAGTTTTTTTTGCACCAGTTCCTTTGGTTACCTAGCTACACCTCTGCTTGTTACCCAGTTACTAAGTTGTGGAGGTAAGTTAGACATTCACTCCATGTAAAATACTCTACCCGTCCGCAACATGTTGGACACATGACCATGTTGGTTGATGTGGTAGGGTATTGCTAGGAATATTTATTTTTACATCTCAATTCTTCGAAAGAATAAATTATTCGGCTAATCGTAGGTGTCAATGACCGATTGCTGTTAAAAGGAAGTTACCTAAAATAAATCATGTTTACAAAATAAGCCGTTGTATAAAATGTAACAAAAGCATTGATAACTGTTCCTTCTTCTTGTCTATTTATTATGTGTGTTCCTTAATGGTTAAATAATACATAAGAAGCATCATTAGCTTCGTAGACCAAATAAAACAGCAGACTAAGATGCAATAAAGTTAGTCTTGATTGTTAGCCCAAATTCCATTGATATTCGAATGAACGACCAAGTGTAACGGTGCCATAAACAGCAATAGTTAACCCTTATCTTTATAACCAACGCGAACTTGACCTACTTCAACATTAACATCTCGCCTATAACAGTATTCCTCTAAGAGTTTGGAAGAAGGGTTCCATGACCACATTTTACTGCTTTAGTTCTATGTACTTATTTCATAGTGCATACCGTTAGGGAGTGGAATTCCCTACCGAAGTCTGTTTTTCCTGATAGCTACCTGGGCACGAACTGCAGCGGCCAATCAGGAAATCTCTAAACCGATTGCGGTTCCAGTTTGATCGCTGCAGAGATTACCTGGTAAAATGGGGTATCCTAGACCCATCCCAAACACGGTGCCAGTGTGGAGCCCCTTCACAGGAAACGCACCACTTCCTTTCCTGCCCAGCATGCGCAACCACCTGCACTTTTCAAGACTTGAGCAAGGCCAACGAAAGCTACCCAGGTGGCCACATTTTGGTCGAACAGAGTCAACTCGACACGCAAAGAAGAAGTTGATAGAATTTCACTTTGTCTTTTGTTTTTTTTATGTCCTATTAGGACTTGCAATTCGAATATAGGGATAATAGGGATTTAAATACGCCGCCCCATTTCACTATTCGAATAATAATTGCGGCAGTTCCAATATTTTTTCACATTGTAAAATCGTTGGTTCTTACAAACAAAACAACCCCGAGCGAAGGAACAGAAGCATGATAAGGCATTCGTAAAATTTCGCCTTTGTTCGGAAACGTTCGGGACGAATTACCGCTCGCGGCATTCGTCGTTGAGTATCGGCTGATCCGTCAATTTTGTTTACTACTTACAAGAGTAATATTCGAATTATTTAAATATTATTCGAATATTACTCTAAATTATATATTATTTTAATAATAATATTTTAAAAATTATTTATATTATACTTTTTTGTTTTTTTTATGATTGGTATTTTATAAAGAAATATTTAAAAATGTATATTTAAAATATGTACTTAATTGAATAAATGAAATAATAATATAATAATACTTGCTTTGAAATACATTCTAGTGGATTCTGAGGTACCGTATTACAAGTATGTGCCCGACCCAGTTCTCAAAAATGACCGTGTCACGTTGTACTGGGATCGGTCTATCGGATCATCACTGATAGGACTATTGTTGCCAATATGCCAGCTATAGTGGTGATAGACCGATTAGCGCGCTGCACATTGATAATCGATGTCACCAGCGCACATGACGAGAACGTCGTGAAAGCTGAGAAAGAGAAACAAATCAAATATCTCGACTTAACACACGAGGTTGTCGACATGTGGAATGTGGACTCGGCGATCATTGTGCCGATTGTCGTTACAGCCAACGGCCTGATGGCCAATAGCCTCGATCACCATCTGTCGAGGCTGTCATTACGCGGTTGGATAAAGGGCCTGATACAGAAGGTAGTACTCCTTGGTACGGCTCGCATTGTGAGGAGGTTCCTGTCTCTGGAGCCCTAACCACCGGTAGCTTGGACCCTGTTCCCGATACCGGTTGGCCTCTATTTTTTATATTTTTAAATGTTTTTTAAGATTTCTTTTTTAAATATTTAAAAATATATTCAATAAGAATGTAAATAAATAAAGGAAATAATAATATGTTATTTTTGTTTATTTATTCGAATACTATTTGAATACTATTCGAGTTATTCAAATATTATTCGAATATTACTCTACATTATAAAATATCGAATATTCGAATATCAAATGGTACCGAATACTTGCAAGCCCTAGTCCTAGTGCTACTACAATCTTCATTCTTTTGTTACAGATCTCCACCCGACTCCAACACAGTATTTATATTAACTAAGACGTTCTGGCCCCACTACCACTACCTCGTGCCATATGACTACAAATCTGGAGAATACGGAACTTACGGTAAGTTCTCCTATATCAATTAACTCAGAAATCTATTTTATTTTAGGATGTCACTCAAGAATAATGTAGCTTTCTACTGGTGAAAGAATTTTTAAATCGGTCCAGTAGTTTCGAAGCCTATTCGGTACAAACAAACAAATAAACAAAAAAATCTTTCCTCTTTATAATATTATATTATAGTATAGATTTAATACAATGTACTTAGGTTAAATCTACCTAACATATACTATATAATATATATTTCAACAAATTGAAAGTTTATCCTGAATACATCGACTTAATTAACGTGATATTTAATTAAAACTTTCCAAAAGCCAACAAAAACCTTATACATATCTGGCAAAACGATTATTGAATTAAACATCAGTGGCAAGCTACCATATACATTTACAAATATCAGCATGGTAATGTAGATATTCGTGCAGAATACAGATAATTTTATTCGCCATTAATTCTTGAATATTTTATATTTTTCGTGAAACTTTTTTGGAATCATTGGTTTTTCTAGTTGTCGGAAAAGACTATTCTATGAATCAAGTTAAATGTCGTTTTAGGGTTCCGAAGTCAACAAGGAACCCTTATAGTTTCGCTCTGTCCGTCTGTCCGTCCGCAGCTTAGCTCAGAGAATCTAAGTACTAGAAAGATATAATTTGGCATGGATATACATATTAATAATTTCGACAAAGTGGTACAATAAAATTATGAAAAAAATTTTTTTTTGGTTTTCCTCCCATAGACGTAAAGTGGGGATGTTTTTTTTCTCATTATCCCATGGTGTGGAGTATCGTCGGATATTATGGGTTTGTTAGAACCATTTTTCGATTCAGAGATCCGTTTGCGTAAAACTAAGTTTTAAATTGCAAATTTATGTTAGAGTCAAGTGTGCCCCCCCCCCCCCTGCCAGCGAAATGGTTGCTCTTGGCTATGTGAAAAAATTTACGGCAGTAGTAAATATAACTAAATTAAAAGGAAAACTATCAAAGATAAGTAGGCTTTACAAGTTTACGAGGAATAGTCGACCAACTTATAAAATGTACTTGGAACAGTAAAAATTTTGTACAAATGCCATTGAAAAAATTACTTAAATAACGTTGTTAGTTGTGTAAAACAGATAGGAAATATATGCTTATGAAGCATGTAAAAATATACAAAAACAAAATCATAACAGGCTTTACAAGTTTACGAGTAATAGTCGACCAACTTATAAAATGTACTTGACACAGTAAAATTTTTTTACAAATGCCATTGATAAATAACTTAAATAACGTTGTTAGCTGTGTAAAACAGATAGTAAATATATGCCTATGAACCATGTAAAAATATACAAAAATAAAATCATAACATCCTTAATAATACACCATGCCCATTGTACACTTGTTATTGTGAACGTTTGTCCTGTATGTTTTTTTTTTTTTTTGTGGTGTACAATAAATTATATAATAAATAAATAAATAATAATGATTTCCAAATTAATAATGTTTAAGCTCGAATAACGCATTGGAGTGGCCGGATTCGTTCGCAGTACCGGTCCATAGTCCATACGGCGGATGCGCGCGGGGAAGTCTATTTTGTGTTAGTACAGAAGTATTTTAGAAGTTTTGTAATCTAAAATCAAGTTAGATTCGATTGCAAAGCAAATCACTTATTTTCTTTTGTGGATATCCATCTATAAAGTCAATATTCGACCGGATTACATAACAAATTGAGCAGCGTAAAACTTTCCAGAATTAAATAGGGAATACCGCAGATTAGAAGTGAATACATACGATTTTTTTCAAATTCCGAAAGAGAAATAAACAAGGAGCGTGCGCGCAAGGTTCCAGGAACAAACCATACCATACCCCGTGGCTTTGACGCGCGCTCGTATCGACTCCTTTCGCAATTCGCACCCGCGGTGGTACTCAAATAGATAATATTTTTCTAACTTCAGTTGCGGAGTTGGATTTTATAACTCCTTCTTCAGTTACCAGTTAGTCCTTCTTTAGTATAAGCCAAGAGTGAATAGGTTACTTCTAGGCAAGCGTTCTTCACCATATACCACATCATCGCTTACCATCAGACGAGATTAGTGGTCAAACGCGAGCATATAGATTTAAAAATATATCACCTATGTGGGCCCGTTTTTAGACGTGGTGTGCCGCTGAAACCGTTTTAATGTTCATTTAAAAACAACAAAACCCTCTTCTTAGTCCACATTAATATGCAACTTCGGAACCCTAATACTGCGCGTGGCCCGACACGCACTTGGCTGGTTTTTATAAAGTAACTCGAGAAAAATCATCAGGTACCATTTTTCCTCCTTTCTTTTTTAACCTAATAAAAATATTGGTACACGCTTAGTTTTTAAACTTTATAATATACTAGCTTCTGCCCGCGGCTTCGCCCACGTTCAAAGTTAAAAAAATGATCCGATCGCCACCAAGCTCTACAGGATAATCCGCAAGATCAATCTAAAGATTCTCTGAAAATTTCATTAAAATTGGTCCAGCCGTTTCGGAGTCTTTAAGGAACAAACATACATACTTTCTCATTTATATTTATAAGAAGATAAATTACTAGCTGCTACCCGCGGCTCTGCTCACGTGGAATTAATGGATAAAGGAAAGTTCATTTTAAAAAAGCTCAGGAGGTTTGGCGAAAAGAATACCTAACCATCCATCCATACATCCATCTTCAGAAATTTTCGAGTTATAAGTAGTAGGATTATTTTCTAAAACATTAATTTACAGACATTTGACAGTTTCAGCTATTTCATCGCCTTTTTTATATCTAATCTAAACTAATAATAATACCTTTAAACGAGCAATTCTTGTATTATATGTATATATATAATCTGAATCTCGGAAACGGCTCCAACGATTTTCATGAAATTTAGTATGCAGGGCCTAGGTTTTTTTTAGTAAACGTCGTTTTCTCCATTTTCGCCCGAGCAGAGCTCGGTCGCCCAGGTACTAACTAATAATGACTATATAAAGCCGAACGGAAGAAACTAATTCTTCAAACAGAATCACGAATACGCTTATAAAATCACACAGAGCATTCGTTATTCTTCACAAAAAAATACACGAAGTGCTCCTCTTAAAAAAGCTGACTTTGGTGAATTCTCATACCTTTGTTTTCCAATATATTTTAAAACAAAAAATACAGCATTTATCTACTCAACAAGCTCTAAACAACGATACCCCACTCGATGGGATAGGGAAAAAATAACGCCCCTTAAAAACATTTATTTTTTTTTTTTGTCAATTTGTATGGCAACAAGATGCTTATACCGTGAAGATTTGAAAACTGTAGCTCCAACCGTTTGGCTATAAAACCTGTGTGACAGACGACAGATAGACAGACGGACACGTGAGTAACCGCAATAGGGTTCCGTTTGGACACTTCGGGTACAGAACCCTAAAAACATCTACAGTGTTTTCAATAAAAGTGGATGTTGGTGCCTTTTCTTATACCAGGGTATAACAGAGACATCGTAAAACATCATTGTACTTTTGGAGCATGTGGAACAGTGTTTAAAGTTCCACAAACCTCTATAGAAAAGGAGGATCCTCCGACCAGACGGGTATTGTGTCTGGTCCAGGCAACTGCCCAACGGTTATTGTCGGGCTGTTGTATGTATTCAAATCGCGCCAAAAACTTCTTCCTACATTTATGAACTAACTCACTAAAATTTACTGAACAGCTTACCTATAACTTTTTCCTCGATTTCAGGGTTGGTCCCAGAGCAAAAGTTGTTCATAAGATTAGTACATACTACTTTTCATGCATTTCTTCATCATCATCAGCCTTTTTTAATGATCCCACTGCTGGGACCCAGGCGTCCTCTCTGTGATAGGGAATGGGCAGTAATCGACCACGCAGGTCCGGTGCGGGTTGGTGAATGTCTTCGAATTTTTGGTTCTAGGACATGCCGGTTTCCTCACGATGTTTTTCTTCACCGTTTTGAGAGCATTGGTGATAAAATAATTTACTCAAAGTAAAGCGCTTGCCTGGGTTCGAACCCACGATTTACGACACGTAAGTCACGACCGATACCACTTGACCACCACTGCTCTCTAGAAATTTTTAAGACTTGTATTGTTCTAAAATCATTGTTTTTTCTACAGATTGTGGCTGTTCAACCGCCTTTATCCGAGTCTGGGCAGCTCTCGGCCTGGCCACGAACCTTCAAACAGTGGAAACTATCACCATCCAGAAGGCACTAGCTGATGCTGCAAGAACCAAGAAGGACCTGAAGGCCTGCATTGACGCAGCTGTCACCAAACAAACGTTGCCTGAAGAACATTTTCTTAAAAGAGGGTAGGCTTTAGTGTTACATTTATGGATTAATTTAAGTTTTATTGTACGGTATTATAAAAATAAACTATTTCAGTACCTACTGTTAGTTTTTATTCTTATCCTGTACCTAGAGAATTGAACGGTTCTACAAAAACAACCCTAATAGTAAAAGGTTTTAATGTATGACACACTTTACAAGAACTAACTCTACCTGGTTATTTCCCACTACTCTACTCTCATCTATTCTATAATACTTTAATTACCTTTATAGGAATCAACTATTCTACATCTCAACATGTGCTGTTCCTATATAAACATTTAATATAATCTCTACCACTCGCAACTCGCAACTTTGTGACCTAACGTCTACAAACGAACTCTGCAATGAATTTGAGATCATTGTCAGCAACCTCTTTTGACACAGGTCGCACTTAATGCAGCACAATATTTATTATTCTTCGATAACATACAGCCAAGAAAGTCTTCAACTCCTTCCGATTTTTCCAGCAGTATTCTCCCAAACCTGAAACAATTTTTTTATTTTTTATTAAGGGAAATATAAAATAAATACCTATCCTTAGTTCTAACACCGGCCATGGCCCCATGGTATACCTATGTTACAAATGTCATCTAAATCAGTAGGTCGTTGACTTGCAATTGATTAAGTAACATCCAGAAATAACATACATATAAGAGATAAGAGTAGTCCTTTGTATGTACAATGTGTCCGGACTTGTAGTAATCAGAAAGAAAGAGAAAGAAAAAATATTTATTTGTGACCCGCACAGGAGACACGAGATAAGCAAAACACAAACAATAATAAAATATAAAAAACCCCATGCGAAACCAAAAAGGCTCCTATCTTAGCATGTGCAACGATATTAAAAAGAAAATATCACTGCGCTGATATTCTGATAGGGCCCACTGTTGATGCCACGGACACACTCACGGAAACGAAACATACAATACGTTAGGAATAAAATAGAATAAAACAAATAACAAAATAGTACAAACACAGAAGGTGAGTTACAGTATCTTTGTGTATAATTTATAAAACAAATATGTAAATAAAACACAATAAATATACGACGGCTCAATTGTCATTTGTAAAAACCGTAGACAAACGAGAGAGCGCGCCAATCTGTGGTTGGCGTCGGCTGTCAAAATGGGAAAAAAAAAGAAAAGATAAATAATGGTGAATTATGTAAGAAATTTCTGTAAATAAACAAAGTTAAAATATAGCTGGTATTGGATAAAACAGAGTGGTGTGAATCAGACTTAAAGACGTAAAATACACTTAGTTTTATCTATAACTAGCTGTTGCCCGCGGCTTCGCTCCCGTGGACCACCCCACAGGACTCGATTTAGGAATTTAAAAACCTATGCTAGCCTATGTTACTCAGGAATAATTTAGCTTTCTATTGGTGAAAGAATTTTTCAAATCGGTCCAGTAGTTTCGGAGCTTATTCGGTACAAACAAACAAAAAAATCTTTCCTCTTTATAATATTAGTATAGAAAACACCCCACATAAGGGATTTTAAATAATTTTGTCCGGTGTGTAGTATTTGTTTGATCCAGTCGTGATTATGTAAATAACCGGATTTACTCTCCAAACTCTCAGAGATTTAACCAAATACCCCAATTTTATTCATGGCGCTGTGATATGTGATAGAATATATAGGTCAGCGGTCTATATTGTAGATGTGAATCCTCGATAAAACCCAATCTTTTCCTGGCTAAATAAATAAATCATCTTATTACGAGAAAGCTGCCAGAGTTCTAAGAAATAACTCTCATTGTAAAAAGGAAGTTAATAATTGGTTATATGGCCAAGGGACAAACACGCCACAGTTTTCCCAATTCCAAACAAAATATTTTTAGGAGCACCTTGTTTCCGACCTTGGCCACAGCCTTGGCCGATCTGCCATTATTTGGAACAAAGGTGCAAGTAGTAGGTACTTACAGCCGGTTCCAAAATATGTCTTGTGGCTTACCTTGGGATCTTTTGCCTCAGTCGATTTTGAGAAATGCGCTAATGACGTCAGATAGCAGATGGTCATCGCAACTTGCATGCCCTTATGTTTGGGCCCTGACATTATCATCGACCGCGGATGAAATTAAAGACTTAAAGGGTCAAAAGATTAAACATCATCTTACTATGTGTTTAAATTAATCAAAATGTTTTTGTTTATTTTTTGAAAAGCTAGCAAGTACAAAATGCAACATGCTTTTCTTGTGGGTTCCAGTTAGATCCTCACTTATTAAAATTATCACAAAAACACTTTCATCGGGCAATAATCTCGATAAAGTTGTTGCCCCCAAGCAGAGGGGCCGAGACGACCTAAACGCCTACTGCAAGGGTTGGTTCGAGGTGGCTTAGGAAAAGTGGAAGGACTTTGCTAGGCAGTGAGACAGTGTAGGGTTATAAAAAAAATTAAAACTAATCTTTTATAC
Source organism: Orthosia incerta (assembly GCA_948252205.1). NCBI lineage: Eukaryota > Metazoa > Arthropoda > Insecta > Lepidoptera > Noctuidae > Orthosia > Orthosia incerta. The sequence continues at coordinate 19,662,107 of OX411753.1, read as the reverse complement.
ACTTACCTGGGCTTGGATTTACATCGTGGTGAAAGGATTCCTCAACTAGACTTTGCGTTACCGAGGAGCTCGTGTCTAAATAATAACAGCCGCACTGGTCGATCAGCAAGGTGAAGCAACACTTGAAGAGGTCGGTCCGTGGATGGGTGTGACCATTTCAACATACCGAGTTTCCTCCGTGCCTCGGAAAGCACGTTAAGCCTTTCATTTATGCTCGCCACTGATGCCGCAATCGGCGTTGCCACCTACTGGGCTCAAAATATACAAAGAGTTTACCATCGACTCAAGATGAAAATACACTTACCTAAAAGCAGAGACGTGATGAGTCCGACGATAAGTAAGATAAGAGCGGACCGTACGTCAGTGGCTCGAGCAGAGGCGAAGCCGGGAGGCGGAGCGCACTGTGGCATGTCAGGAACTAAGGCAGCTTCCAGACGGGCTAGCGCGCCGCCACTGCGCAGCTGCAACAGACTAACAACGAGGTCGCATTAGTTATCAAGAGGTTATAGTATATACTATTAGATACCTACATTAATAAATAAATTTCACTTGCAATGTAAATGAAAAAGCACCATTCATTGTTTCAAATTTCAAGTCGATAACATTAGCTGTTCGGAAGTATCCCGATATGATGGACAGAAAATAAGGAATCCACTGGATGCGTGACGCACTGGATCGGCCGATGATGTGGCAACGCTTAGGGGAGGTGTACCTATGGCAGTCTTTCGGCAGAAATGATGAGGGCAGAAATATCCACAGATAGAAGAATTCGCAGTATAAGGATTCTTTTTTACCATTTCGGTCACGAACTCTAAAAAATACAACAAAATCAGAAAATGCAAGCGCTTCGGTGATTTTCGTGCTTTCGAATTAGCATCAACTTAAACACAAAATAACCACCGCAGAGGGAAAACTTCTAAGTTATGTAATGCCGCTCTTTGCACTTATGAATTATGTTTTTATGCGAAGGTTTCTCTCTTTCAAGTTACTTACTAAGGTCGCAGACTATCATCTATCACTTCAGTTTTGAATTGTCAATGGTATGGCAGCAAGTTGTTATTTTTTTATTTTCAATACAATAAAAATGGCCAAGTATTTTCATGGTTGTTTCCGAGGATAGGCGATGATTGCCGAAGCATTATTTAACACAGTGTCTGTACCTATCAGCTTATTGAAATAATAATTGACTATGCTAAATGACATGGCACATTGAGTATAATTAGTTACTCCCATAACTTTTACGTCTGGCGAAATTATGGTACAGGTTTTTCTAAAAGTATATAGATGAACCTCTGCCCAACCTTTCGATGTATATAGGCGTGATGTTATGTTATTAACTATTACGTTTCAATTTAAGTTTATGTAAATAAAAGTTTGTTTTTTGACTGTGACCGGGTATAATAAATCGCTCAAAACCTTACATTCTTGCTTTTTATGAGACCCGGATATATTGTAAAATTTCTAATTTGGTTGGGATTTATTTTATTTAAAATAATCTGTTCACAATTAGCCTTATTTATTAAAAAAAACTTTTTTGATACTGATTAATTACTGATTAGCAATTTAGAAATAATTAAAATTATCTATAGAAAACATTAATTAAGACAGAAAAGGTTTTTAGAAAATGCAATAATCCGATGACATTTCCAAATAGAAGCTTCCTTTTAATTACCTATTCTTTTAATTTACTTTATTGTTCCACGTTTTTTTATTCAGCTATAATTAAAATCACTTAGGTATATCTTTATTCATAAGTCCGTTAATGGTCCGGTTAACTTTCAAAAGTAGGTAAGAAAAAAAAAATTGTTTAAAATATATTTTAATAATTCTGAACAAAAACATTGAAGATGACGTAGCGGTGCACGCGGGTGTCCACCAGGGCTGCCTCTGTCGCCGCTCCTCTTCTTAGTAGTTCTTGATGGAATTATGCTTCGCATCTCTGAAAACAGGCGCCGTGGTATAGAGTTGGGCTTATCCAACGTCTTGAAGACTTTGATTACGCCGATGACCTTTGCCACCTGAGTCATACCTACGCCGACATGCAAGCAAAGTTCAACGATCTACGTCAGGAATCGGCAAAAAAGGGCTTAAAATAAACATCCGAAAAATCCGATTGAGAACCCGAAGGATACAACTCAAGATATTTGGGTCCAATGTCAATTTTGTGCTGGTTTACGGGTGCGAATTGTGAAAGGTCACATAGGACATCTCACACCAAATCCAAGACTTCGTCAACCGCTGTTTTTGTCGCATTCCCGGCATTTACTGGCCCGAGACCATCTCCAACATAGCGCTGGAGGAGAAATGCCACGAGAGCCCGATCGACCGCCAGATCAAGCGTCGCAAGTGGATATGGATTGGCCACACGCTCCGAAGGGGTCCCAACCACATACCCAAACAAGCTTTGGACTTGAATCCCCAAGGGAAAAGAAAGCGTGGCCATCCCCGTCAAACCTGGCGTCGCACCGTATTGGCAGAAGCGGCGAGCATCGGAATGACGTGGAGCGAGGTGAAGCGTGAAGCTCAAGACCGATCGCGGTAGAGGACATCTGTGGACGCTCTCTAGAACATAGAACATTAAGTCAAGAATAAAAAGACAACATAGTAGTCAAGCTAACTAAACGAATTCACAAGAAAGATTCACGCATTGCCTAAAACTGAAAACCTTGGTAAGTAATAAAATTAATTTATACTAATTAGACTTTTAATTATTTTCGGGACAGAAAAATTGCTACTTATCATAAAAAATGCGGATATGTAATGATATACGCATCATGAAGTGGCAGCAAAGAACAAAAAAATTACTTTAGAAGTACAAATGTACATCTACAATAATTGTCGGTGTGCGCGTCGTACAAATCGACGCGTCACTATTGAGATATAAAAAAAAATACCCGACTTCCAAAGCAGAACACTACAAAGCACACATACTTTTTTTGTTAAAAAGTCTTTTACTTTTCTCTTGTATATATTACCATGAAAATCATTTATAGCCGGAGTATACATCTCATGACAATTCCAATGAGCCCAAACACGACTAGGATACATTGTTTTGTAGCGGAGTTCCAGTGCCGACCTTCCGGTTTCATTATCAAATCAGTTCGATGGTACCATTTTCATAATTCCCATTTATTTATACGTATTTGCTTCAACATAGTCGTTTAACTATTACCCGCACTATACTCGTGACATAGTTATCATTTAGGAGTTCGAGTGGCCATCTGTGGTCTTCTTCATCAGTTCCACTTCACCTAATGATACATTTCGAGTGCAAATGCTTGCCATGTTGATGAAAATACTAAAATCACTATATGTTTGCCTATAATATTTGAGGAGTTCCCTCGATTTCCATTGGATCCCATCATCAGATCCTGACTTGATGACAACCTGGGAAGTAACCCATTCAAACAAAAGAAGAATTTTCCAAATCGGTCCAGGCACTTTGAGTAATCGGGTAAAAAACATTAAAAAACCGGCCAAGTGCGAGCCGGACTCGCGGACGAAGGGTTCAGTACCATTATAGCAAAAAATGGCAAAAACTCACGTTTGTTGTATGGGAGCTCCACTTCAATATTTATTTTATTCTGTTTTTAGTATTTGTTGTTATAGCGGCAACAGAAACACATCATCTGTGAAAATTTCAACTGTCTAGCTATCACGATTCATGAGATACAGCCTGGTGTCAGACAGACAGACATACAGATAGACAGTGGAGTCTTAGTAATAGGGTCCTGTTCTTACTCTTTGGGCACGGAAACCTAAAAAAGATTCCATCGAATTGAGAACCTCCTTCTTTTTTGAAGTCGGTTAATAAGGATAAGCTTCATATAGTCGGGCATCGCGGCACTTTTACATACAGGCTGTTAGCCTAGAAAACCGCATACCGTAACGGTTGTCAGAGTGAATAAATAAATATATTGAATTCGGCTTTTAAATATTATTCAATGAAATGCGGTCAATAAAATCGGAACCGGAAATCAAAAATCAATAAGATAACTTTTATTGATGATTAACAATGTAATATTTACTCATGTATAATTTGGTTTCACACACTTGTAAAGGTTCGTTTGCACTACGCCGTCCGAGTCACATAAGCACTTTTCAAGGGAAAAATCTCTTTGCGATAAAAACGAATGCATAAAACCCTTGTAAACAAGCCAGTATGATAAATAACTATATTTGGAAAACTGCTAAAGTGTTATATAGTCGGCTGCCTGCCTGACACCAACTCTCCCTATGAATGCAGGTATTGGTGGTATACTAACCAGCCCGCCACCACGTGGGTGGCTTATTCGCCTCCTACGACAATAGAACACATATCGTTATCCGATTTTGTACCACCACTCGTCAAAGGCTCCACTGCTTCCATCTTTCACGGAACGCTCTTCAATTCAAATATTGACATTATAATATCAAAGGACACAAATATTTACACAATACAATTTATGTAGGTATAGTTGACGATCGGTAGGATTTCTGTTTTATTTATGCCACGTACTTTCTGCCACGTTTCTTGTTGAATAAATAACCAAAACAAAACATTATAATTATAAGGCTATGCTTTGAGTTTTTGTCAGACATCACTTTAGCCTGGATACTTGGAAACCTGTCAAACATTTGAATTTTACATGAACTTATCTCAATTCAGAAATCAATTCACAATCTTATTTCACCAGTTTTGTCAAATCAATAGACTCAAATCCATGATAATTTAATAAATGCGAAAGTAACTCTGTGGTTACGTGGGATTTGGATAAAACTTTTATCCCGGGATTAAGTCCCCTCGGGATAATTTCCATTGACTCGGGGGAAGCCGCTGGGCGAAGTTAGTAATAATAATTTTAACTTACGAGAGCAGGGTAGGTCTAGCGTAGGACGACTGCCTCGGCAGAGGAAAGGCGAGGTGCGCCCGAGTGGAGTGCACCGGCAGCTCCCTCACTGCGCACCGACCTCGAGCCTGACTCAGAGACCTGTTCAAACAAGTAGGTTATTATCTTCAGGATCATCATCTTACTACCCTTGTCCCATTTTACTAGGTGTCGCCGCAAATAGTATACTAATTCCATTCTCTCCTTCTCAACCGCCACGATATCGCTAAAGAAATATGGAATGGATGGAACAAATTGATGTTTATTTTTCAAGGGATGATAATTCATCTATCTTCTTCTTGGCCCCATCTATCTCCTTCAATCCACATCGTTTAGTTACATAAATTTCATGCGGTTTGAGCCACTAATATCGTTTCACGACATGAAAACTTTTTGACTGGTGAATCAAAATTGCTATACTCAATCCCAACGTATGGGGCACGTTTATAAACACAACCGAACAAAAGTTGCTAGTTTAGGTAATACAAACGGAGACCCCATTTGTGCATCCAATCTCTTTTTGTTTAGACACACATTGGGTTTATGGGATCTTATATTTACACATATTATTATATAGATAAGCTATAATCTTTATTACCATTTGTTATGGTAATGTGTAGCAGATGACGGGCACAACGAAAACACCATTGTAGTAGTTTCACACGAGTCTTTCCTTCTCACAAAGGGAAACTGGTAGCATTGAAATTCGAGTGTAGTTACCATCGCGTATTGGCAATTATAGTCAAGTCTGGGTTGCTTTAACCATAGGTCAATGGCCAATATACCTTAACGTAGATCTCGCTACTCTTTGTCCCGCAAAGAATGCATAGTCCTGTCTCGCGGCTCTCGCCAGCCCCTCTTCAGCCGACGAGACCAAGTTGTCGGCATCAGAATAGCCTCGAATGTAGAAAGCATTCAACTGCACGTCTTTTGTTGACTGCAATGTAAAGAATATATCACTTAACAAAAGATTTTCGAAGCGGAGAACGCTATTTCTCTAACCTAGATACCACAAACAAAATATTCCATTCGTAAAGTGAGTTTAAATCTGCTTTACATTACATACAATTGCTGTTCGTTAGTCTCGCAGAAACTTGAAAACGGCTTGACTGATTTGTTTGGAGGAAATCTTAACGAATAACCAAAAAAAACATATGGAAGTTGTCAACTGCTAGGTGATCAGTCAACTCCTGTTGACGTGAGCGAAGCCGCAGGTACAGCTAGATATAAAACAATATATTTAGATAAAAAAAAACACATACAAATTAATGTAACGTACACTCTCAGTCTTAGCAATGCAATATTATATTTGTAACCTGCATACAAATAACCCAGCAAATATGGCAAATACATACCAAAATATACAGCCTTACTTTATTTAGTTCAATGGCAAGCTTTCAGAGGTTGTTTATATTCATAAGTATACACCCCCAGAGAGATTGACAATGAATAAAATAACCTGTATATTGTGCAATAACAAATTATCAGAACGGAAATGCACAGAAAACTATATTGATATGTTTTTGTACTTTACAATGCCGCATGCCTTACTCGGCAAATATTGGCATTGACCGTGGAATTCAGTTGACCCCGCTTTGGACAATTTAATTTTAAACGTTTTCAATATTTTTTTCGGTGACAAAGCCAATTAATTGTGTGTGTTAATGAGCTGATCTGTTGACGGAACTAGATGGTGACCAAAGGATTGCCGCCTTAGGGCAAAATTATTCGAAGTAGGTTATAATGTTGTATTCACCAACCCGCACTGGGGCGGCGTGGCCTATTACCTCTCTCACAGAGAGGATGCCTGTGTCCCAGCAGTGGGAACATTATAAGGCTGATGATGAGTTATGAAAAAAACACGTTTTTAGAATTACAGCATCTGTGAACATTTCAACTGTCTAGCTATCACGGTTCATGAGATACAGCCTGGTGACAGACAGACAGACAGACGGACGGCGGAGTCTTAGTAATAGGGTCCCGTTTTTACCCTTAGGGTACGGAACCCTGAAAAGGAATAACATACCTTAATTATTTCATTTGAATTTAGAATTCTAAGTAAAACCATAGTTATCAGTACCACAGTTCAAAATGGCCAGTTTCTTAAAACAGCAATATCATAGGTAAACCTCATTGAAGGAATCTTCTATGATTTAAAAAAAATACGATCTTATTCATATTTATTTGTTAACTATTAACTCGCCTTATTGTACTTTTAATGGTTGTCACCAATTTAAGTGACACTGAGCCAAAGTCCCCGAGAGGTCAAGAATAACTTTAATGATGTTTTTGTCTCACACCAAAATAACTCTTAATAAAAAATCCTTTTTAAAATGAAGTGCGTCAGTAGCCTTTTAACACACATGATGTTTATTATTATGCTTTTCTAATTCGCTTTTAATAGTTAGAGGGGCAATATTCTTTGTGTCTCGGTTTCAAAACATTAGTGGTATAATGTATTCATGTTAGTTTTGGTCAAAGTTAAAGAGCAAATTAGTCGTCCGTTTCATGTCCCGTAAAGTTCCGTATCAATGTCATCGGATAAGAATCTTGATTTATATTGGAAAACCCTTGAAAAGATCCAGGATGAGTTTCAAGGTTAATTCAAGGTAGACAAATTAATGAAAATCTATTCAAACTGGTTTCAAGGTTGCTTTCATACGTTACTTCAGTACCTGTAGCCAAGTTGACAATCTACAATCGATAACGCTAGTAGAAAACGAATCAATGTATGGGAATGACACATCTGAACATCATGAACTGTTCGCTCTGTCACTTGCTATTAAGGTTTTATTGGTTCAGTCACCCAGTCGACACCGGCTATCGCTGAAAACTAGCGCTGTGGCTCTGTCTCGCACACGAGTCCCAGCATTATGCTGAGCGATGACCGTTTTGCGTAGTTGTGACGCATACTTTGTAATGATTGTATTTATGTTATTTTTTTTGTTTTTTTTTTTTTGGTATGCGTCGTGCCTGGCGCAAATAAACAATTTTTCTTTCTTTCTATCTGAACGTTAAGTCACGTGGTCAGATCATACAACTAGAAGGCGTTAAAAGGAAACGGGGGCAGAGAGTGCCGACTGAATTATCTTAGTAAAAAGTCATAATTCGAGGTTTGGCTCTCGTCTCTTTTCTCCTCCAATATTGGACCAATTTAAAAGATATTCCGTAAACTGAAAATTAAAGATATATACTATGTCCCTATGTTTTCCTTTTTGATGATACACTATCTTTAGAAGCACTAGAGCCCTCAAAAAATGCTCAAAATTTGCGCTGTCAACAGAGGCTTAGTGTGCAAATTTGACAAATAAATGAAAAAAGGAAAGCATAGGGACATAGTGTATATCTTACTTTACCAGTTTATGGAATATCTTTTAAATTGGCCCATTATTGGAGGAGGAAAGAGACGAGAGCCAAGCCTCGAATTATGACTTTTTACTAAGGAAATTCAGTCGGCGCTCTCTGCCCATATTTCCTCTTAACGATTGTAGAAAGAGATTCGATACGAATCGTTTGTAACTTGGCTAGGGGGGCAGTAATTTTATTCATTTTCTATACGATTTCGTTCCATAATACCTCCCTATATTTATTGCTTTGAAATGAATGCGGCAACAGATAAACTATGAGCTGATTTTTGGGGCTTTAGAAAATAATCAAATTGAGATGTTGCTGCCGCAAAAAAGACATATGCAGACATTTTTGCCGGCAAATCAGTTCCATTTATACTCTTTAATTATTTTTAACCAACCTCAAAAATGTGGAGGTTATCAATTCGACTGTATTTTTTAAATGTGTTTCACCTCAGAACTTTTTACTAGGTAAACCGATGTCGATGATTATTCTTTTATTTGATAGCTGGTGCTTCCTATGGTAACTCGGAGATATACAACAGAACGCTTTAATAAACAACGGCAAAGCTCTCGGGATTGCTGCAATCGCTTGTATGTTTATTGTTTACGCCATTTTATAGCATAACATCACGCCACGCCGGTCCACTCCACTCTAAAGGGGTACGCAGATGTATACAGTACCACCCTAGTTCTCTCTCATTTCACCGGTTATGTTCAAATTTTATTCGTATAATCTATTCTGGCATAACTTTTTGCATTAAGTATAGGTACCTTACTAAAGAATTTGCTCATTATGCAGGTACCACAACTAAAAACTGTTTTTACAAAAAAATACAACCGACTTCCAAAAAAAACTACAAAGTGAAATATAAAAACAGTTTTTTATTCAATAAGTTTGCAGAATACAAAGTACCTAAGCAAGCAGCGAAACCAAATTGGATTCGTTGAAATCACCAAAACGGAATATAACAAGCACCACAATTTGTATTTTTAAGTCTTCGTTTTCAATTTTATTTATTGTTGCCCGCGGCTTCGCTCCCGGGGACCACCCCACAGGACCCATTTTCGGGTTTACATGTAAATTGAACTAAAAAGTCGCAAATCCTAAAGATCTTGGTAAGGCTAATGCGACAAACTATTTAAACGCGCACGGTAGAATCAACTTTCATAACTTGTAAATTTGAACCAAGTTGAATAAACATATTTGACTTTGACTTTGGCTTTGACTTTGACTAAATTATTGCATTGTCATCGGTCCTTGATAAGTGTGCAAAGTTTCAAATCATTCCCACGTTTTGAAGGGGGTGAAAATCACGTTCAAATATTCCGTTACATTGATACATAGATACATACCAAGTTAATAAAAGCGTGTTAAAATAGCCGATTTCACTCAGGAATAATGTAGCTTTCTATTGGTGAAAGATTTTTTCAAATCGGTCCAGCAGTTTCGGAGCCTATTCGGTACAAACAAACAAACAAAAAAATCTTTCCACTTTATAACATTAGTATAGATACGAGTATAGCATTTACTTATTCTTCGAACAAATTAATAAAACCATGGAACGACTTTGATTATTTTACTTTTGTTGACTGCGAACTTTTTTAGTTTGGGTTACATAACATTATACAACAATAATGTTAAGTAAGAATTACTTGATTTGCGTACTTAGAGATTTGCTAATTATTAACAAGTTTTTGTTTTTGTTATGCCTTCGCACGGTTTGTGCATTTAGCCAGTGTCACGTTTAGATTTAGAAGTTCTAGTTCCTTAAGTTTTTAGTCCAATGTCCTAGTTAGGCCCCAGTAAAACGGTGGTAACTTTATTGGAAGAATTCTAAAATCAATATCAATTTATTTTTATTTTACATAGGCCTTCATGGGCACTTATAAAACGTCGACAAAAGGTGCACGGTTCAGGTTAGTTGTTTCCTATGGAGGAGAACCGCCCACACTCGTACATCATCATCATCAGCCTATTAATGTTCCTACTGCTGGGACACAGGCCTCCTCTCTGTGAGAGGGAATGGACACTCGTACACGCTCACTAATATTATTAGAATAAAAAACCAGCATTTAAAACAGAGAAGCAACATAGACGTCATTACGTTCCCGCCAAAACTGCACCTTATTCATTTAATATTTGAATGTCTATTCATGGATAAATGTGTCGCGCTAACATCTACCATCTTTTGCAAAGTACCTGGGCGACCGAGCTCTGCTCGGGTGAAAATAGAGAAAACGACATTTTCTAAAAATTAAACCTAGCTAGATCGATTTATCGCCCCCTAAGCCCCCAGCATACTAAAAAAAAACTTGAAAATCGTTCGGAGCCGTTTTCGAGATCAGATTATATATAGGTATACAAGAATTGCTCGTTTTAGGGTAGGTATTAGATAGATAGATAAAATGACTTTGACACCACTAGTCCAGAATCCATCAATTAAAATAAAAAATGACTTGTAAGTTTTACCCGACTGCGGGAGTGTAATGTTTTTCTAGCGTATGTATATATATGTATGTACATCCAGTTCTATAGCACGCTCTACAGCCCAAACGGCTTGACGGATTATGACATAAGAGGTGTCGTTGCATTCGTCTCAATTGTGGAGTGACATAGGCTATATATTTTTTACAAATGGCACCATCCCTAAAAAAAGGGGTGTTACTATATATTTTTTCGTTATCCTAACAATATCAAATGAAAGCTACTAAATAGGCCATTCCAAAAGTATATTATACTTTTATTTTCCTGTTTTGGCACAAATTCAAGATAAGCGTAACTTAGAAAGCAAAATAAACAATCTTTACCGCATAACTTATTTGGAGAACTCGTTCATCACTAAAACTAAAAATTCTGAAATAAAACAAATTATTTTAAAAACAAGAAATCCCGACTGCTAAAAATTCCTTATATAAAAACAGAAAAGCAAGTAACTACTAGAAATAATTTATACATTAAATATTATGAGGTGCTGCAGGCGGGGACAAACAAACATTATAGAAAAACCTTAATTTATTTTATTTTAATTTATTAATTATTATTTTTTGAAGTTAATATACAACTAAATATTCTGTGAATATTTCAAACGTCTACCTGTTGCCGTTATTAACCTCTTGTATGCCGGAACGCAGATCTAAGCCGGACACAATGGCTTTTTCATTGTGTCTCGAATGCCGGATACAAGAGGTTAATATCGAGCAAAAAACGGCAAAAAATCACGTGTATGGGAGCCCCCCTTAAATATTAATTTTATTCTGTTTTTAGTATTTGTTGTTATAGCGGCAATAGAAATCCCGTTTTTACGCTTTGGGTACGGAACCCTAAAAACCGACCAAAACTTCGTTTGTCACCGTTATAAGTTATATCTAGTACTTGTTTTTCTCTTTTTATTTAATTAACTTTTAGCAGTCTGGTTTTTTATTTTTGTAATAATTTGTTTTATTACATTTAAATTGCCGTTTAAACTAATTGAAATTAATTATTTGACTTTTTATTTGTGACTTGACTAACAACACAACATAAAATTGAATTCTTACCATAAGATACATCTGATCAGCCCCATTCCGTATGTACCCGATCTTGAAATTAGGCGAGTGTAGTACGGCAGCTATAGTGTCAACACTAGCCACTCTGACTGACAGCACGGAGGTTATGAAAGCCGCGTACGCATTGTATGTGACCACGGCGAACAGCAGGCAGACGATTAGCAGGACACTGCCAGACGGATTGGTGGGTGTCCATGTGCCGCCTGCAAAGATAAGGAAAGATATAAAACAAACTAGTTGTCTTCTACGGCTTCGCTTATGTGGCCTGTCCCACATGAAACCTGAATCATTTCACCATTCATCATCAACATCCTATAAAGCCTAGCTGGAAAGCTACAATTTTCTATCAGTAAATTAACTTTCCCAATCGTATCTGCACTTCTAGAGATTACCTTTAACGTTACACTAGTCGAAAATTCTTTCATACAAACGTAGTCTGGCGATTATTCCACTATTTGACTATGTACGTTAAAAATAAAAAATGAAATCAATTTGTCTCATCATTATCTCCCTGTATGGCAAGAAATAAGTAAAAAAAAATATGTATTTGAAAGTTATGAGCTTCGAAAGTTCCACATTTGGATACTAATTTTAACACAGTTTTGGGCGCAAATAAATACCATAAGAAGGACCATACCATACAGGGATAGATTAGTAGTTCAACAATGCAGATAATTTTATTTCGAACAGATACGTTTAGTCGCTTTTTCATGATATCCAGACTCCCAAAGGTCTGTTTATAAAATCTCGCGCGCTCGATTTCGTCCTAAATCATCATCCATTTTGCCACAAATTTGCAAAAGTGTGTCGAATACACAAAATAGCTTCTTACTGCTCATCACAGCATCTATCTCTTCCGCACGTGTTGTTGGTTGATTGGGCATGCATTTTAACCCCGCGCACAAAATAGTTCGTGAGAGCGCCGACTGAATTTCCTTAGTAAAAAGTCATAATTCGAGGTTTGGCTCTCGTCTCTTTCCTCCTCCAATATTGGACCAGTTTAAAAGATATTCCGTAAACTGAGAATTAAAAATTTTGATGATACTTTATCTTTAGGCTTCTAAAGATAATGTATCATAGACTAGAGCCCTCAAAAAATGCTCAAAATTGCGCTGTCAACAGAGGCTTAGTGTACAAATTTGACAAATATAAATGAAAAAAAAGGGAAAACATAGGGACATAGGGGTATATATCTTACTTAATTAGTTTATGAAATACTTTTTAAATTGGTCCAATATTGGAGGAGGAAAGAGACGACAGCCAAACCTCAAATTATGACTGTTTACTAAGGAAATTCAGTCGGCGCTCTCTGCCCATATTTCCTCTTAACTCTTGGTCTGCAACCGACTTCAAGCTTACGCCATCTATCAACACTAGACATTCAATTACGCCAGCAATGTTATGTTCGCACTCTTATTAAGGGATTGATTTAATAAAACAGGAAATACTCTATTATTGGGTACTCGCAAGTCGCACAAAAATAGTTGTGTTGGGTTTAAGTACATAATGAATAATAATTATGAGTATTGAGGAGGAGCTCGAGGCTAAACAGTGATAGTCGCACGGCAGACTTATTACGTAAGAAACAGCAATCATCGCGGGAGCAAACGCTTTATTTCATAAAAGTCGGAAATACCTACAGTGTGGGTATGGTAGGTCCTACACACTCGTTTGCTAATTGCTCGCTGTTTGTCAAATGCACTTATTTAAAAAAAACCGTCAATAACTCTAAAACTTCTGTATTGTAGAGCAATTATTGCGCAAAAATCGGTAGTTTTGCTCATGCAAGATACGTAATAAGCATGCCGGTTGATCTTCAAAGTTAAGTACGCGGCGTTCATGACCACCATGCTTTCGTTTTGTTGATGGATGATCATTCCCTACATAAACATACACAGCTCCTCCGTGCCTCGGCAAGTCCCAGCTGTCATTTCTAGATCTTTGCACCTAAGCAATTTTTATTTTAAGTCTTCTTTTTCAATTTTATTTACTATATAGCATTCACAAATTTTTCGAACAAGTTAACAAAACCTATGGAACGACATTGATTCTTTTACTTCTGTTGACTGCGAACTTTTTTTTTATTTTTATTTGTGATGGGTTTGCTCTTGACTCTAGTCTAGGTCAAAGGTAACAGAGACAGAGTCGACGATGGAGTGAGCTTACCCAGAAGAAGCCTGTTCACTCTAACTTTGAAGAGATTCGGGTTGAATGCGTTCGGAAACACTGACGCAGGTAGCGAGTAGTAGTAGTTTGGTTTACATAACATTACACAACAATAATATTAAGTGAGAATTACTTGATTTGCGTACTTAGAGATTCACTAATTATTAGCACCTCTTTTTTTTTGTTTTGCATTACAGATATTCTGAAGCCTGAATTATAAAAGCAGTCTTGCCAAGGAGTGTTGTGTTACCCAGTTACTGGGTTGAGGAGCGATAAGCAGTTGCTCCTTGTAAAACCAACAACCAACCATGTGGATCCAACTGAATCCAGTTAGACTAGTCTAATTGCTTGAATAATTATAAGTAGATAATGTAGTCTCTCTTGAGTTCTTATATTTATTAGCCGAGACAGGCACGTATACAGAGGGGGGGATAGTTGGGATTTATCACTCCCCGAAATCTGACTGTTTATTTATTCGCTTGCGTGTTCCTTCAATAAGTAGGTAAAATAAAAATATAGATAGATATTGATCTGAAAAATCGCTGTAATCACTGTACTATAATTTTTAATAACTTAAAGAAGTACCGTCCGACGTCCGTAGTTTAGTCACACACTTATAAGTATTTTATATTTATATAAAAGTATTTTTCTGTTTCCACTGGCAGCCATTACGTCTAGTACCTAGTAGTACCATATCAGGATCTGGCGCCAAAGCGGAATGAATAGACAATAGAGCGAGACCAGTAAGCCTCTCGCCCGCCATTCTATTCCTTAAAAAGGATTTTATTCTCTTTAGGCATGAAAATGACCGCTCTACAGATGCCGTTGAAATCGGAAGGGTGGCCAGAATATGTATTTCTAGCCTGTTAATGGTAGGAAAGAAAATTTTGTCACACGTGTCTAAAATTTCCATAATTTCGACATGGTTGTTTCAATGTTTGTCCCCTCCCCCGAACCAAAAGTCTGGATACGTGCCTGAGCCGAGATACATAATTCTATTTTCTGCTATATTTTAGATTAATTTATTGTTTCAGTGATAATATAATTATACGGCATCCACGATGAACATCATCACTCAACCTTGGCCGGAAAGCTGACGTGATCTTACTATTTCCGACAGAACTTCATTTAATAGACATCGTTTTCTCAAAGCTCATTTAGTTGTTAACAAGCGGCGGTAGCAGAAGTTACAAGTGGCAATAATTATCGTATCTTGATTAAAAGTATCGGAGTTTAGTGTCAAAGTTTACCTTTGAAGAAGCAGAGAAGGACCAGCTTTGAAGGATATTATTTTCCCGCCAGTCGAGGTTAGTGGAACCACAGATAATATAATACTATCATAATGGAACTAAAAATTCAGGACCTTATATATATTTTATAATTAAACTGGATTAGCGGATTTTTAATTCAAATTTTCTATTAGAATTTGATTTCAAAACCCGCGAATAAATGTTTAACGTAAATTTCTGGAGCTTTTATAAAATAAGGCTGTTCTATCTTATTCTTATTAATTTAATTTATATTCATTCATTTTGGAGCTTTTATTAAGGCTCTAGACAGACGGACTGCATTTCAACTGCAATCCAACTGCAAATTTGCAGTTTGAATCCGTCTGTCCTATATATTTAATTGAATACTCTAAAACATAAGACTAATAACAATAGAAACATATAGGTATACAAAGGGGAGAGGAAAAAGGCTTTATTGCGCATCAAAAAATTCGTACACATCGATATCAATGGGAACGTGGCCTGAACGCAGGCAGCATTACCACGTTGAATCGCAATGCTGATTCTCTGGCGGAAGAAAAGGCGAGCTCTTTTGCTAATGTCTCTAAAAACTAATTAAGGCGCGTCCCCGAGCAAAACGACGCGCTAGTCGAATTTTGTGCAGTTTTTAAGAGCTATCTACTCTTTATTTAAAAAGAAATTACAATTAATAAAAATGCATTAAATTTCTACATAATGTTGATTCTAAAATTGTAGTACACTTTTTTTTTAAAGAGGTTTATGTGTCACTAATCTCCTTCCAACAAAACCATAAAAATGTGAAATAATTATTGATAGCATGCATCTCCTCGTAAAGTGTTCATTAATTATTTTTTATACTAACACTAATGGATAGACAATTTGATAACGAACATTTTGTAAGTTTTTTTTTTCAAATGACCAATATTCGATTTTATAAAGATTTTATTCTAAAATCTGGGCGTATTCACTACCGTAATTCATGCACCACCAGTGCCGCTAGGCCAATAATAATAATTTAGCCTTAATTAATAATTTATTGTTCTTCTATCTTTAACTAAGTAAGAGCTATTCCTGTGGGTTGTCCCACAGAAACTACATTTTTACAAGCTTTTATTGTACTTGCAATGTATGGTATGTATGAGTTAATCTGTGTATGTATGTAAGTAAATGTGTTCAGGTCAAATCTTGCAACTGAATTTAAAAGCAGTTATCCTCCACCGATTAAGATGAAATTTTGCATACACTTTTAGTTTGGATGACAATGCATGGTTAGCTAAGTGACGTCATTCTAAATCCAATATGGTAGACGGCCCAAGATGGTGGACTAGTTATTTTTTACACTGCCATGGTATGGGTTTGCTGAGACGAATACGAAAAAAGCTTGTTTAAAAAAAAGATTTTTTTATTAATAATATTTTTATAAGGATAAATAGAGGCTTAATGTACTTATCGGTAGTGTAACCTTCTATCAAAAGATATAAGAATGTTATTAAAAGGATCAGCACTACCAGATATTGCCAGTGATTTTTATAATGTTTATTTTTTATTACTATTATAGGTAGGCTCGCGCTTGATCACTATCTCACCTGATGGTAAGCGATGATGTGGTCGACGGTGTAGCACGCTGGCCTAGAAGTAACCTATTCACGTTGTAGCTATCGGGAAACAGACTGCGGCAGGGAATTACACTCCTCAGCTGTACGCATAATGAAAGTATTTCCAAAACTTTTAGTGCGTATGGGTGGGATGTCCACCATGTACCGATGGTGCATCGCTGTACGTCTTATAGTCCGATGATGAAACGGGCTAGGCGGAATAAGATCTTGCAATTCCATTGCACACTCCCCGAAATGCAATCGATAAAAATCCGGCAAGCTCGCAACGCAGCGACATTGTTCAAGTTGTTTTACAAACAAGCAAAAAATTATGTCTTTATAATATTAGTTAAAATTAGCCAGTTATAAGTTGAGGAGATTCCCAAACCTAATCATTGTTTGATTGAACTATCAATTTCTAGAAAAACTCATTAAAACAAGTGCGAAACCGAATTAGATTTACGGAATTAGATTCAGTCTTAGAACAATTAATATGAATCAATCAACACATTATTAAAATATGTTCCTTAGTGTGATAAAAAATACCACGTGAACATTGAATTTATAACTAGCGACCCACCCATGCTGTTTTGGGTTGACCCCTTATGCTAAGTTCCATCCAAATCTATTCAGCTGTTAAGGTGTGATGGACAAACAAACATCAAAATCAGGTGACTTTGATGTTTAAACTCATACTAGCAAAAATTCAACCGTTAATGGTTTAACGGTTGAAATTTAGAAAATGCTGAACTACATGTTCGATAACATAAATTTTATTTCGACTAAATTGCAAGTAACAAAGACCAGAAACAAAAATGTTCCATTAAATCTTTTCCACCCCTTTTTACACCCTCTTAGGGTAGAATTTCGCAAATCCTTCCTTATTGCTTATTCAATTTAATTCAATTCAAACATTTATTTCGGACCACGATCCATAGTTTGTTAATAATACACTTACGACCAATGATATTCTAATAAATATATACGTTATACACTAACAAAACAACCGAAAAAAGTGTTCCGCAAAGCAGCGGCAGCACAGATACCTACACACTTTTGGTATGAGATACCTTCTGTTTTATGTACTTTAGTATCATAATTGGCACACATTCTAAATACACCTCCGTGAAATACACACGAAGGCATTTTTTAAATTTTGTTTTTGTTTCAACGAAGCCTATCGCTCTTCGCCATGGGTGACATAGACTAAATACCCCAATTAGGACCTATTCGGGTCTTCACAATTCACGCGCTCATAAAATATCTGTATACTAGAATATCATTGCTTACGACTATGTCAGTAAATTTAGATAATTGCATAATGTCATCCTAATAAAAACAATAATCCTTCCACACAGTAAAAATAAATAAATAACAAATAACCCAATCAGTTTATATACCTATTTCCCGTTGCATTGGAGCCGCCGCTGTGCAAGCGGGTCCAGTACCCCAGGAAAGGGCAGTCTGTTTTATACGCAATAACCTATAGGATACCGTCACGGAGCACATAACCAGTGGAGAGAGCATCGGCACGTTTTTGTTCTAAATCGAAGTCACCAAGAAACAGCGGGGGCAGAGGTAAGTTTCCCCCGCTGTGATTGGGTGACAGATTGACAACCAAATGACATCTGATTCTCTAGGGATTCCAAAAAAGTAATAAAAACAAAATCGATATCGATAATTTTTTATTCGATATCGATATTGTTTTTATTTTATTTTTTTATTTTATAGTTAGTACTAAGAAGTTAAACAATAAGTAAGTTATACTTATTTTTAACTTATTATTAGTCTATAAGGATTTCTTTGGGATACACACAAACAAAAAAACGAATTTCTTAGAATCTCCGGTACGTATAATAAACATTTATGATAAGGTAAATACGGGCTAGACAGTAACAAACAAAAGGACGTACACAGCTGCAGTTCTTATTATTTTTTATAAGCTTATTAAGCCTTACATATCGATATAATCGTCGTGATGCTGCAAACAGCACTATCGAGAAAAAAAGAGACAGCTGCTAATGTGCAAATCAGTGTACAAGAAAGAGACAGCAAAGCGAACCATCCAGAAATAAATATATTTGATTTTACTTAGTGAAATTGATTAAATGGACTAGAAAACCACATAACTGTGAAATGTTATCCAATCTTTTGTGTAACTTGAAGTAGTAGTACACTTTTCACACCATTTAATTGCACTACTAGCCATTACTTTTCGTTTTATTGGTTTTAAAGACGGAAGCGCGTGTCGTTCGTACGTTTAACCTACAAATGCTGCGACTGACCAAAATTCCGCCGCATGAGATTGATATTGCATACGTTTGGCGCCCGCGGTATCCTCCGCACGCTCTCTCCACTGGTTGTGTGCTCCGTGGATACCGTTTACGCTCCCCCGCATCCTGTGCATCAGGGATTCTGTCCTCTGCCGGATTATCGCCTGAAAACTCTCTGTTTTTGCTTGATATTGATATTGCAGATGCCTACTCTCAGGTTAGTTAAACCATATGGGTTTGAGAGTTTGCTGTCGTTAAATTTACTATCACAGGCTGGATTCTAGGCAAGTACGGACGCCTATCCGTATGGCGCGATGTAATTCGATTTATATAATACCGATAAGCAATTTTTACCAACCAAAATTGCAAGTATATTCACATGGAAGCAATGCGATCCAAATCGAACGATACGCACTTAAATTTTTCTTAGAAAATACGTGTGCGATATCGATTATTTACGCAATTTAAATTGCGTCGCGTCATCACGACGCAATTTAAATTGCGTAAATAAGCGATAAAAGGAAAGGATCTTAAATAACACAACATGACGCCGTTATTTCCCGGAGGGTTACGCAGAGGTGCACCTCATAGTACAGGTACATTTCGTCAGTTATTTTTCCCTTGTGGAGGCGGCGTTGGAAGCGAGCCTACAGCCGGGCACGCAGCCAGACACTACTGAGAAATTCCATATAGAAAAACCGAATAACACTATCATGTACATCAGTAGCGGTTGCGGCCGCTAGACCAACAAGGCAGACAAAATTATTTCGTCATCAAACCTTGCTGGCAAAGTATGCCAGTAGACCAAATCAGTGCCTCAGTGTACCCCATGCGCCGTTCATTATCGCACACGGTAGAGGAGGTCCGGCTGATAATGACGATGGCGATGGCAGCGATCAGTACCACCGCGACCACGCAAGCCACCAGACGCACGCTGAACGGAGCCAGGAAGATATCCCGCACCGTCGACGTCTCTTGTTGTCGAATGTAGATGTTGCACCTGAAAGATAACCATAACATTAGTTGAAAAACTTATTATCAGATTCTTTCTTCGAGAAGGAGGGTAACCGTCGAATCCGACTCGGCTAAGCAGCGTTCGGGCAGTTGCGCGGTATTTTCTCGTCCAATTTACCGCAGTGTCTCAAGACAAAGTGTGTTGCCAGTGATGACATACGGCACCGAAACGTGGTCACTCACAAAGGGCCTCACCAGAAAGCTTAAAGTCACCCAAAGGGCAATGGAGAGGGTTTAGCTCGAAATTTCCTTGCGTGATCCAATCAGAAATGAAAACATCCGCAAGGGAACCTGGGCTACCGACATAGCATGAAGAATTGCCAAATCTATGTGGCAATGGCCAGGGCACATTACTCGCAGAACGGATAGTCGCTGGGGCCGAAAAGTTAGTGACAACCGCGAACCGGACTAGGTGGTTCGGTGACCTGGTGAAGGTTGCAGGAATCCGCTGGTTGCGAGAGATGCACAGAACCGGTCAATGTGGAAACACTTGAGGGACACCTATGTTATATTTGGTCGGCTTTCGGCTGAAATGGTGATAATGATAAAGATTAGATTCTTAATTCAAATTTTCTATGAAAAAATTACTCTCTCAGAGAGGAGGCCTGTGTCCCAGCAGTGGGCACATTAAAAGGCTGATGATGATGAAGAATTTGAATTAAGGATCTGCTAGTCGGTATTCAAACCAAGCAATGGTTTAATAGTATATTATGCAACTAGAGAATAAAGGACGGTTTTAAAGCGAGGGCCATAGATGAATCACGAGCATAGCGAGTGATTCAAGTGTTAGAATCCTGAGCGACGCGAGTGATTCATGACCCTCGATATAAATCCGTTTTATTCAAGAGTTGCATACTATATTTTATACCATGACTACGAGAAAAAGAAAGATTTAAACGAAAATCACAAGGAATAATAATAAATAAATGTTTTATTACATTCAAAATTTACAAAAAAAATGAAAACTCAGGGTTTCACATTTTTTTGTAAATTGAAGCTGAGCTAGGTAACAGCATTTGTGTTTCAGGGGCCAGTGACCACCTCTGTTACGTTACATAAATATAATGAATTAAACACCAATGCAATTAATATTTCAATTACAATCCATAAACATCCCTGACTAAAATCAAAATCATTATTAATATCCTAAATATTAACAAACTGAAAATTAAATCCATGAAGGAGTTTGAAAGACGAATATTTTTTGCGCAAGGAGGTTGTATAGCTTTGAGATGTACGTCGAATATATATTAGTGTTCTAAATTCAAACACCAAAACAGTGAGTAAAAGTGCTTTTTATTCACTGTTTTCAGTGAATAAAATAAGCTTTTTAGAGGGGGATTGGTATAAAAACTTTTATATATAAGGCCCCAAGTGTTCAGCCAAACTTGCCCCAAGTGCTCCGTGCTCCGCACCCGTGGCCTATAACCGTACATTTTTCCGAGATAAATTGTTGACAGTGTATTCTATCAGTTGAAGAATTCTCGTATTCTCGTTTGATCAGTAATAACAGAGATTATCTTTTACATGTTCACTTGTTTTACAATATTAGTTTTGACAATATACAATAGTTTTAATACAATTTTAAAGGTGTTAGGGCAGCTTATGTACAAAGTCGCAAGTACAAAGTTGTACATAAGCTGTCCTAACAGTTAACCCAGAATTGGGTTCTCTAAAAGTGCGAGAGATTTATCCATTGTTAGTTCACGTTTTCCACTCATTTAATATTATTAAGTCGGTAGAGTTATTATCAAATGTTATGTAAGTTTTACTTGCAGTGCTCTACAGCCCTAACCTTCACATTAATTACTTCAATTCTCTTGAATCCACTCTCAGCGATCTATGCCCCATGTATGAGCACATTATTTTAATGGGTGACTTCAATACTTGCTTGATTAAAAATGACACTCGCTCCCTTAAACTCCTTTCGCTCTTGTCTTCGTTCAATCTTCAAGTTTTGCCTCTCTCTGCTACTCACTATTTTCCCAATTGTACGCCTTCTTTACTTGATCTTATGATTGTTTCCTCTCCTAATAATGTGTCTGCCCATGGCCAGCTTACTGCTACTTTCTCTTACCACGACCTTGTTTATCTATCTTATCGTATCCGTGTTCCTAGCGCGCTCTAGGGCCAAAGCAGCGCAAGATATTACTCGCTGCTGCAGCGTCAACGGCCCTAATGGCGAGCTCCTGTACGATGATCGTGCGGTGAAGGAGAGATGGCGCTCTTATTTCCACGTTTTGCTGAATACTCAGCACCGGGAAGTGCACCCTCCCGAACAACTCCCGAACAATAGACTCGTGCCACCGATTACACCTGACGAGGTCCTCGCATCTCTTCGTCACATGGAGAATCGGAAAGCTGTCGGACCGGACGAGGTGCCAATTTTAGCGTGGAAAGCGCTGGGGGCTCGTGGTGTGTGCATTCTTACTAACCTTTACAATAAAATCCTGAGCGACCGAATAATGCCCGATCAGTGGCGGCTTAGTATAATAACGCCGGTCCACAAGGGTAAAGGGTCCGTTCAGGATTGCGGTAATTACCGCGGTATAAAGGTGATGTCACACACCATGAAGCTCTTCGAGCGCATTATTGACACCAGGATCCGACAGGAGTGTACAGTGTTGTCGGACTCCCAGTACGGTTTTCAACCAGGACGCGGTACCATGGACCCTATATTCGCACTAAGAATCCTCATGGAGAAGCACAGGGAAAAGAATAAGCCTCTGCATTTTCTATTCCTGGACCTGCAGAAGGCCTTTGACTGTGTTCCCAGGGAGATGATCTGGTGGGCGTTGCGGTCGAAGTTGGTACCAGAGACCTACGTGGAAATCGTACGTGACATATTATGTACCGCAACTCCGATTCAATAGTCAGGACCGCTGTTGGTGATACCACCCCCTTCCCCATAACCGTAGGCGTGCATCAGGGCTCCGTCTTGAGCCCCTATCTCTTCAGTGTGATATTAGACGAACTGTCAGCCAGCGTACATAAACTACCGCAGCCTTGACTGCTTATGTACGCTGATGATATCGCACTGGTAGATGGGGACAAAGGACGGCTCACCAGACGCGTGCACGCATGGAGGGAGGCGCTTGAGAACGGCGGGCTGATGCTAAACGTGGCGAAGACGGAGTATATAGCTAACTAGGCAACTGTCTTTTTTATATTTTTAAGATATTTTTATTGTAAAATGTGCCTTATGTTATAAATAAACGATATTATTATTATTATATTATATGGCCTGCAACAGCACAGATCTGACGTCTCTCCGTATAGGCGACGACACTGTCGAGCGCATGGACAACTTCAAGTACCTCGGATCTGTGCTTGATGCGTCTGGGGACATCGATCGCGACATCAAGGCCCGTGTATCAGCGGCTTGGGTGAAATGGCGCGAGGTGACGGGTGTCATTTGTGACTCCAAAATGCCGGTCAAGCTGAAGGGACAGGTCTATAAGACCATCATAAGGCCTGTCCTTACGTACGGCAGTGAGGCGTGGCCGGTGCTGGAGCGACACCGACAGGTGTTGCATGTCACGGAGATGAAAATGCTGCGGTGGATGTGTGGCGTCACGCGGAAAGACCGTGTACGGAATACATACATCCGCGGCAGCCTTCATGTCCGTGACATTGCTGACAAGCTGCAGGAAAGTCGCCTCCGCTGGTACGGCCACGTCTTACGACGACCGGCAAGCTACGTGGGAAACAAATGCCTGGACATGACCCTACCTGGCACCAGGAGCAGAGGACGGCCAAAGAAACGCTGGCTTGATGTCGCGCAGGATGACATGCGCGCCAATGGGCTAGTTGCGAGGGATGCCGAAGACCGGGCAAAGTGGAGAAGGAAGTGTAGGAAAGCGGACCCTGGGTTCTCCCGCGCTGGGCGGGATGAGCAACCGGGATAAACGCTAGGTAGAAGAAGAAGATCGTATCCGTGTTCCCAAGCGTAAGCCCCAGTTCTTATATCTTCGTAACTATAAGGGCATAAACCTGGAGGCATTGCGGCGTAATGCCGGTAATCTCGATTGGTCAGCTCTGGTAGAGACCGACGACATCGATGCCAAGGTCGAGTGCCTTAATGTAACCATTCTCAACTTGTATGACCAGCATGCCCCTATTCGACGAGTCAAAGTGCGGCATAATCCTGCACCATGGATTACTCCACAAATTAAAGAGCATATGGCCCGTAGGGACAAAGCCAAAAGCAGGTATAAGCACAGACCTTCAGACCTGAATCTCGCTTATTACAAATCGTTACGTAATCGCTGCAGTCATCTGTGCCAGGATGCTAAGAGGCGCTACTTCCATGAACAACTCAATAACCGCAGTTCTTCCGATATATGGAGATTCCTTAAGTCTGTAGGCATAGGCAAATCGCCTACCAACCAGTGCAAGGATGTGAACCTTAATGATCTCAACAATCATTTCTCTCGTCTTCCTTTTTCTCTTGATAAGTGTGTCAAGGCAGCAACTTTGGAGCGACTTTCCAGTTTGCCGGTGCCACAATGTCCGTCCTTCAACCTTAGCGATGTTACCGAGGATGACGTTAAGAAGTCTGTTTTGGCAATAACTTCTTCAGCAGTCGGTAACGATAAGTTATGTTCCAGAATGATTACTCTTATCCTCCCATCATTGCTTCCTGTTCTAACTCACATTTTCAATCATTCGTTTACCTCTTGTTCTTTTCCGACGGTCTGGAAGCAGGCTCACATCATACCCTTACCTAAAACCAACAATCCTTCTTTATTAACTCACTTTAGACCTATTTATATTCTTCCATTTCTCTCTAAAGTCTTCGAACACTTAGTCCATAGACAAGTATCATATTTCTTGACGTCAAACTCTTTAATATCTCCCTTTCAATCCGGTTTTCGTTCGGGTCACAGCACTGTTTCTGCACTTATAAAAGTGACTGACGATGTCCGCTGGGCTATGGAGAATAAGTCTAGTCTATAAGTCCCTTACTATACTTGTATTGCTTGACTTTAGCAGTGCCTTCAACTCAGTGGATTTCGACATTTTACTCGGTGTTCTGGAAACCATCAATTTCTCTTCTTCCGCTTTAGCATGGTTCAATTCTTATCTTCGGGGACGTTCTCAGTGTGTTCGCCTTGATGAGTCCTTCTCTGATTGGTGTAGCCTCACTGAGGGGGTTCCTCAGGGTAGCGTTCTCTCGCCTCTTCTTTTTTCAATCTTCATTAACTTTGTCACCAGAGTAATCTCATCTAGTTTCCATCTTTACGCAGATGACTTGCAGCTGTATCGACATTTTACTTCAGACGACGCTGGTTCTGCTATTGCGGCCATGAATCGAGACCTGGCATGTATTAGCTCTTGGGCTAAGTCATTTGGGCTACAAATTAACCCAAGTAAATCACAGGCCATGGTCATAGGCAGCAAATTCGTTCGCAATGCGGCTAACGTTACTTCTTTGATGCCTCTATATCTCGACGGTGTTCGCATAGACTTTACCGAAACCGCAAAGGATCTGGGGGTAATCATTGACTCTAATCTTTCTCTTTCTCTAATCTAATCTTTCGTGGCATGCTCAGGTCAACGAAGTTAGTCGTAAGGTTCATTTTTCATTCCATTCGCTGAAGTGCCTTCAGAGTCTATTGCCCTTAAAGACAAAGATTTCTTTAGCGCAAACACTTATTCAGCCGATTATAGATTATGCCGATGCCTGCTATCTGGATGCTACAGAGGAGCTATTAAACAAGCTTGAGCGCCTGCAAAACTTATGCATTCGCTTTGTTTATGGTCTACGTAAGTATGACCATGTTTCTCACCTTCGCAAGGAACTCAAGTGGCTCCCAATCCGTCTTCGCAGAAACAATCGGATTTTATGTCTCCTCTTCAACATCTTACACAACCCGTCTTATCCTTCCTACCTGCGTGAGCGATTTTCTTACGCCCGCCCTAGAGATACATTATGCAGGTCACATCTTAGATCCCTCCTTAAATCCCATCCTCATAAAACCAGCTATTATTCCTATTCCTTCTCTGTCCATGCGGTAAGATTGTGGAACTCACTTCCGCCTAGCATCAGAGATCTCGACACTATATCGCTTTTTAAAAAACGATTAAAAGAGCATTATCTTTCCTCTCAAATCTGATCTTTATACTTAAGCATATTTATATATATTTAGTATATATTTATTTACTATATATTTTAGAGTTATGTATTTATTTAAGTATGTAGTATCACTTATATCTATACTATAATAATATTATAAAGAGGTAAAATTTGTAAGTTTGTATGTAGGGGGTAATCTCTGGAACTAATGAACCAATTCTAAAAATTTTTTCACTGGTAGAAAGCTACATTATTCCTGAGTGCTATAGGCTATATAACATCACGCTACGACCAATAGGAGCGGAGAATAAATGAAAAATGTTGCAAAAACGGGAAAGAATATTAGGTGTAGGGTAGGGTAGGTACGTAGCCAGTTGACGGGAGCGAAGCCGCGTGGGACAGCTAGTGTTTTTATATCTTAGGTTAGTCGTTCACTTTTCTTCTCTTCCTGTTCTCACACACTATTTGTCTACATTTCTTCTTCATTTCTCCTTTTCGCGGGTCTGCTGGTAGAAATTTCTCAAGAAATAAGCAGTACCTTTGTACTCCATTGTCATGATGTGTTTTCTGTATGTATTTTCTGTGTGTACATTAATAATAAAATAAATAACCAAAGGAAGAAATAAAATTCGTCTTCATTAAGATGTAATAAAGACCGTTAAACTGGCGTTCTGCAGTACTGGCTTTTTTATTACATCTATTCAAAAAGAGCTAGCTTATTCTTCGTAAAAAGGGATTAAAATAGCTCAGTAATTCCTAGTGGCTAAAAGTGATTTTGAATTTGGAATGTGGATATTGTTAGTAAATGTTCAAATCAGCAAAGCGATGAATCACAAACCATGCGGTCCAAAATAAGATTACATATGTATGAGGTGAATTGCTAATGAGCGATTATTCTATTTCGGACCGCACGGGAACATTGTATTACATACAAACATAGCAAATTAAAATATAAATCTACAACTGTAACGGATTGTACTAATCAAATTGTTACGATGCACTTCCATAATTAATCGAATATAATCATTAGCCTCTTATTATTTCTATGTTATGTCTTAGGGTTCCTAATTGAATGTAAATATATAAACGTAACGTTCCTGATAAGCTGCACTTACTTATTTTCTCATAGAGGATGATAAAAAGTAGACGGTCCACCTCGGGAGCAACACTATTTCTTTTCTCAGAATTCCTCGCTTCGCTTGGAATTCTTTATGTGTCAGTCATCTTCACATTGTGAAGCCCCCATAAAGCTTTTGGACGGAGGTAGGCTGGCTATATTAGCCAGTACCCCCACGCACAACGGACCAAATGGGGTTCTAAGTGCGTAAAAGGGAGTCCCTCTTCTATTATATATAAAAGAGACTCACAACCTTTTTGGTTGTGAGGCTCTTTTAAACTTTAATACTTTAACAAAGGTAAATTAATAAACTTGCGCCCTTAATGTTAAAAAAAAATTGGCGTTAACATGTAAGTTTTTTAACCGTTTTATTTAACGCCTCCAAATAAGACACGTCAGGTATCTTAAACAATAATAACGTTATTATTTAGGATGACGTATGTCGTAAATCTGAGCTCGGTGCCGGGTCCAAAGTGACCCACTATTGAGCCAGCGGCAGGTTGCTAGTCGCGTCCCAAAGTCACCCCGCTCCGAACTATACGGTTAATATCGTACATAAAGTTTGTGCTGATATGAGAAGCACTATCATCTGAAGACGCAATTTCACCTAAACGTCACAAAAAAATACAAATAAGATTAAAAATCACAACACTCACATAGTCTCAGCAATGGGAAAGATAAAGTCCATATCTTGTAGCCGAGCCGCGTGAACCGTCACTGGTTCCAACGCTACGTCTACGGTATGGTCCATCAGAGCGCCCAGCAAGCCGGTCCAAGTGCCCTCGTACGTACGGAACCCAAGCTTACTATAGTACCGGATCGAAGAACTGGGGACAAACATCATAACTTTTCTGGACATGAAGCACTTGTTTTGACGATAACGCTATCTTTATGAACCTCATATTTTCATTGAATCATAAAAGTAGATCAATCTTCAAAGGAGTAAAAACATCTAAATCAACATGAGGCAATCTATGTTGGGAATACACTAAAATTATAATAAAGGTTATAGCAAACTTACGTAGTATTCAATCGCACTGTCAAGAAATGGAGGATGTCATCCAACATCGGTTCAGCTGATGGACCATCGTCGTCCAGCGATGGACCCCCATCTCCGGTAGAATTGCATCGTCCTACCACCAGCTCTTCTCCCAAGAAGTTACGAGATTCCACTGGGTAAGGGACCTCCACTCCTGACATCGACTGGACGCGATCCCAATTACCTGTATTTGCAACAGAATGAATCCCAATTATTTCAGGAATGTAATGACATTTTGAAAGGATATAAAATAGGAAATTGATTTGATAGAGCACTCTATGTCGCACTAATGGACCGTATTAGCCTGGGATGCCTAAACCTCCTATATTGAGCGTATTTTTTTTAGCCGAGGCTTTAGGTTAGGCCATTCCTTGATATATTTACATACTAGCTGTGCCCGGCTTCGCTCCCGTCAACTGCCTACCCTACCCAGCCCTACCTAACCAATTTCTTTCTTGAGTCATTCTTCCGCGGAGAATCTTAACACCACCATTAAGAAAATAACATTAAATGCACAACGCCATTTATCGAATATGAAGTTCAACTGTCCGAGTTTCTGAATTGCGAGTGTTTTGATATTTTACTTCTTGAACATTTTAAATTCATATACCATTTGATAGAGTAAAATGAAACAAAAACTAAATAATACTTCAAGATACGCACAAGTTTTATGTATAAAATTTAACTACATTGGTTTCCTACATTTTACGTAATGTATGCACAACTAAACAGACAAACGGACAAAAAATTAGGAAATGGGTTATGTCGGTTATCTTTTAACACCCTGGATTTTTTTTATAATATTTCGATGTATAAAAACGACTTTTCTACAGATTTATTATAGATATGTATTGACTAGACTACTATTCTTACTACCTTTGAACATATTCATAAGCCCATTAGATACGATACACAAAAATATAACTCACCTAAAAAATAGGCATACAGCGTAGAATTAGTGCGTACTTTAAAATACTGCAAAACGCTAATTATTCTCTCTGTTGGCTCAAGATTGTGAGCTAGACTCCACTTCCTAAACTGAAGGCTCAATGAAAACCTACTGACATTCAGCATATTAAATGTTCTTGAATAGTTGTAATTCAGGACTCCTGACTGGAACAGGGGTAACACAGTACCATCTCTTTTGTAAGTGTTATTTCTCGTTAGGTTTCTGAATCGTTCCGAACTGCGGTAGTAGTTTCTTTCATATTCCGTTTTCATGTTCTGAATTTCATAAACCTCCCGAAATTCATCATGGTTGTATCCTCGATGCACTCGCCTACTGGGATAATTACTTTTGACTTTGTAAATGAAATTCCCACTGCATAGTCCGAAGTTGTTAGTTTTCGGCACATATTTACTTTGAGTGTAGGAGACGACAATGTTTTGATCAAAGCGAACCGATGTAGCATTCAGTATTTCATTGATGAAGCCGAAATCTTTATTTGATCTTGCTGTTAGAAGCCAGTCGTATGAAGACGTATCCATTTTTTGGTCATGCAACTAAAAAAAAAAAAAAAAAAAACTTTTATAAAAAGGCAAAACATCGTAAAATCTCATTAAAACGAAAATGTAACTTTACACAGAACTTTTAAAATGGTTTATCACAGAAAATATTTTTCATCCCGCGAAGTTTTCAGGTAAAGTTAAATTTTTTCGCCGGCATTTTGTGAATTAATTTAATGCTGAAATAACATTTCACTCTTCTCACAACACTCCAGTATTTTTTTGTATATGTTTTGTAGGTATCCATCTAACGCTAGCTTTATCAAGCTTTTATTTAACTCGCCTTCGTAGTTAATCGTGCGTGACAATCTAAGAAGTCCGATGACGTTTCTCACTTTACATGCCGCGATAACTTTGTATGAACGTCTACGAGCAATCAAATTCATAATCCTAATGAATTACTAATTTACCCATACACTATAACTGCGAGTATAATTCGTAAGCATCAAATTTAACTTATTTATTGTATTTTTGTAGCTTCGACTCCTTTTGTTACAATAATAGTATGTGTGGGTCAAATCTTGCAACTGAATTTTAAAACAGTATCCCATTCTCCACCGACCAAATTTTAGCTCAATGCTAATATTTTGGATACACGTTTGGTATGGATGACAAAACATACACGGTTTGCTAAAAGCTTGTTTTAAATAGTTTTAAAACTTGATATTGCTATTTTAAAAAAACAATTACCTTTTTGACGAGTTTCGTAAGGTTGGCAGTAGCATTTCGTCTTAACCGCGGAGATAGGATGATAATGCCGAGATTAGCTCGGAAGCGAACATTCTGCATAGATTCTGAAGCAGTAGCCACTCCATTGATACTCAGGCATTTCATCAGTCGGATGATAGCCCACTGACAACCTGCGGAGAAAACATCTTATTACGCACTTTATTTTATTTTTTTATTTACTTACTGATTCAATCGCAGACCTATGCATCGATATCAATCAAATAAAATTATGTTTATTTCAATCTAGATTCGTACGCGGTTGACAATAGGATCGCCCCATATTACATGGAACCAGAACATGACCGGCTAAATGTGGATCTACTATAAGTACAACTCTGCTTAATTTATCTGGGAATACAGGAGTTGTGTTATGCGTTGTCACCTTAAGAGATTAGATTGAATTAGGAAGATCAAGAAAGGCAAGAAGGCTTAGTCCACCCTAGTATCCTTCAAGAACATGCGATATTTTTAGGGTTCCGTACCCAAAGGGTAAAAACGGGACTCTATTACTAAGACTCCGCGATCCGTCTGTCTGTCTGTCTGCCCGTCTGTCTGTCTGTCTGTCCGTCTGTCACCAGGCTGTATCTCATGAACCGTGATAGCTAGACAGTTGAAATTTTCACAGATGATGTATTTCTGTTGCCGCTATAATAACGAATACTTAAAACAGAATAAAATAAATATTTAAGTGGGGCTCCCATACAACAAACGTGATTTTTTTGCCGTTTTTTGCGATAATGTTACGGAACCCTTCGTGCGCGAGTCCGACTCGCAGTTGGCCGGTTTTTTTTATATTGAATTTGCCTACCTACAGTATCTAAGAAGGTCCGGTAACATATATTACAGTATCTAAGTAGGTGGCCCCAGCCCAAAATAATTGCTTCATCATGTACCTTAACATTATTTTCGCAAACATTAACGATCTTTAAAAATCCATAGAAGCACATCGCTACACGTGCAACTCAATTTCGCGTCGAGTGGCTCTCAAAGCAATCTAATCTTGTCATCTCTCGTTCATTTTCTCGAGATCATTTTAATTACACATCGTACGTACTGTGTGTCTAATATTTACGTTCTTAAGCTCTCTTGTTCTGTCAAGGACCATATTCTTTAGAAACTGACATAATAATGTAGTCATATTCACCTAGTGATAACACGAGGAGATAGTTTTTGCAGGATTACATATTTTAAAGTTATGCCTAGCTTTAAGTATTTTTTGTGGATTTCTTACAAAGCACTACCGAAATAAAAATCAGTATATAGTACATCAAATGGTTTATTTACGTTTCTGTCGTAGGTATCCGTGTTATCCACAAAATTACCAGGAACCCACATTACCATTCGAATTCTAGAGCTTTTTATCCCTATTGTTTTTAATACATATATCCAAACTGCTTAAATCTAACGTCAACAACAAACGTTAACGTCAACGTAATTTTTAAATCTAACGTGGCCTAAGTTAGATTTAAATTTTAAGCAGTTTACTAGCAAAGGTCCTCGAGGTTTTCTGCGTAGGTATACGAAAATATTACATTGTGATACATGGGTGGAAAATAGGTTATTGCAAACGAGCTGTCATTAACAAGCCCGAGCCGAAGGCAAGGGTTTTTAATGACACACATTTGAGTAAACAAATCAAAGAATTAGATTTGTTTACTCAAAAAAATTTCAGAAAATGGCGCGTTTTTGCAACTGGACATATTTTTTTAAAAAGAAACAGCCTATACAGCCTATTAGATTTTTGCCAAATGTTGATGTGAAAATAATTAAATTGAAACTGGTAATTAAATATATTAAACAACCATTTAAAACACTTTTGAGAATTCAATGCTAAAACGTACAGAATCATTAATTTTTTCTCGTGTAAATTTTTTCCCATTTTAGTCTATGTATGAAAACTCCTTGCTACTAAACTTTTTCAAATTGACTTATAAATAATGGCGCGTTTTTGCAACTGGACTTATTTTTTTACAGCGAAAACAGCCTATACAGCCTATTCGATTTTTGACAAATGTTGATGTGAAAATAATTAAATTAAAACTGGTAATTAAATATATTAAACAACCATTTAAAAGGCGTTTTGAGAATTCAATGCTAAAACGTACGGCATCATTCATTTTTCCTCGTATAAAATCTATCCCATTTTATTCTATGTATGAAAACTCCTTGCTACGAAACTTTTTTTAAATTGACTTATAAATTTAAAACTAAACTGCAAAACTAATGATCGAGCTCGTATTCTAAACAAAAGTCACGACCGCGAAAGATTTAATTTTCGAATCATAATTATACGCCATGTTTAACAACTGTATTGAAAAATTGTTTACAATGCATGTCCTCGAAAAGATCGTTTTCCAAGCAGCCAAACTGTGCGGAAAGTGTCACTTTTTTTTACTAGTGCTTTTTACTTTCCTGTACTTTTTTAATTTTTAACTCCAACGTCAGCCCACCGCATAGAGTTTTTATTATTTGAGAAAAGTTTTAAAAATTAGTTAAGTATAGATTATCATTCATATAAAAGGTAAAACAAAACTAATACTTCATTTAAGGCGTTTTTAATCACTCTAGATTTAGATTTTGATCAATAAATTAATTTTAAATATTCATAAAATATGTTTGGCAGAATGAATATTTTGGTCGTGCCTTTTTGCGTTACGACTTGACAGCTATTTGCACATGCGCAGTAGAACTATGAACTATTAGTCTGTGGATATGCTGAGCGCCCTTGAATAAGCGCCATTTTATTAATTTCTTGCTTGGTTCAGATATATTTTTTTATTTCCTCGCACAGTGCATAGTAAAATGTTGTATGATACACGTGCGTAAGATGATTTCCGACTCGTGTCGATTTATCCACTCACTCGCTTCGCTCGCTCGTGAATAAAATACCACTCATCGGAAATCACCTACTTCCCGCACTTGTAGCATAAATAACTATTTCAATACAGTTGTTAAACATGGCGTACTTTCATGGCTATAATTATGATTCGAAAGTTAAATCTTACGCATAGGCATCTTTCTGTTACGCGGTCGTGACTTTTGTTTACGAGCTCGATCATTATGTTTGCAGTTTAGTTTTAAATTTATAAGTCAATTTAAAAAAGTTTAGGAGCAAGGAGTTTTCAAACATAGAATAAAATGGGATAGATTTTCTAAGAGGAAAAATGAATGATTCCGTACGTTTTAGCATTGAATTCTCAAAAGTCTTATAAATGGTTGTTTAATATATTTAATTACCAGTTTTAATTTAATTATTTTCACATCAACATTTGTCAAAAATCGAATAGGCTGTATAGCTGTATAGGCTGATATCGTTGTAAAAAAATAAGTCCAGTTGCAAAAACGCACCATAAGTCAATTTAAAAAAGTTTAGTAGCAAGGAGTTTTCATACATAGAATAAAATGGGATACGATTTTATACGAGGAAAAATTAATGATTCCGTACGTTTTAGCATTGAATTCTCAATATTTTTTTTTAAGTTTTTTAATATGTTTAAATAACAGTTTTAAATTAATTATTTTCACATTAACGTTTGTCAAAAATCGAATAGGCTGTATATGCTGTTTTCTTTGTAAAAAATATGTCCAGTTGCAAAAACGCGCCATATTGAAAATTTTATTTTTTGTGAATAAACAAATCTAATTCTTTGATTTGTTTTTACTGTTTCTCACAACTGTATTGAAAAACGTCGTGTGATACACGGGTGTGTAGGTTATTGCAAACTCGTGTCATTAAAAACCCTCGCCTTCGGCTCGGGCGTGTTAATGACAGCTCGTTTGCAATAACCTACTTCCCACCCTTGTATCACAATGTACTATTATAGTACTTTGTTTACTTAAGATGTAGGTACATCCAAACGAATTTGATTTACTATATTTTTTAAATGTTCTAAACAGTGTTTTGCTTACAAGAAATTTTCAAACGTCGATCATTTATGATGTTCATTTATCACTGTACTGTACTAATTATAATGCGAGTATCTACATTTTATTTATGCATATAAACTTTTTTCTATTCAGACGTAGTGAACTGTAAAACGAAGTCAGTACCAACTTTTTTTATTCATGAATACATATTTTCTAATATATATTTTCATCCTATATAAATAATTGTTTAGCACTATTGAAAGCTGGTTATATTTGAAGTAGAACATGGTATTTATACCTTCTATATTTATACTAGTCCTTCAAAGCAATTGTTAACAGTCTAGTGGCCTTACCTACTTGAAACAGAAAATTTATTATCAAATTTTGTTCGTGATTCTTTTGAAAATTTAATCAAAAACTTTCCAAATATTTGTTCCTTATAGGTTTTTGTAACACCTATATGATATACGAATATTCTTTATTTATATATTTTTTCAATTTTATCGTATATTGTACGAATGTACTTTAATGTTGATATTTAAATCATAAACTTCTTTTTTAAATAATGAGGTATCGTTTGTATTCATAGTTCGAGGTAACTAAGGAAGTATCTACTGATCCGCTTCCGAAATCTTACACATATAGATAGGTACGTATATTACCGCTAAGTGCGAAGCAATGGAAAAAAGCTAGTAAGTAATTAATATTTTACTAAATACTAAGTAGTCTTATAACCTGTAGTACAAAAAT
Organism: Orthosia incerta; assembly: GCA_948252205.1. Lineage (NCBI taxonomy): Eukaryota > Metazoa > Arthropoda > Insecta > Lepidoptera > Noctuidae > Orthosia > Orthosia incerta. Next base: position 19,626,958 of record OX411753.1, on the reverse strand, counting down.
CATCAAATGTATAATTCAATCGATTGGCAATAATAAAAGAAAATCGATGGAATTTGTTATTTTATACGTTTATATTCTATTGTTCCAACTTACAAACCATTTTAATAATCTTATCGATTTGTTTTCATGCTTGTTATCACAGCTACTAAGATATATGTACGGTTCATTCATTGTATTAAATAGCGTTGCTTATAAAATTCTGATCCGTAGTACATTTTAATTTCGAGTCAGGATGAAGGGTGGGGCTGGCTGCCCTATCTGCCCCTCCGTAGGTACGCCCATGGTAGTAACAAGGCAGGATATCTGAACCAGCCTTGGGGGTGTCGTCGCAGTAACTGGGTTGTGGATGTCAAATAGGCAGTACCCCTATGTAATATACTGGTAATTAGCAGCATCCCGTTGTGCTGGAAACCCCAACGTAATTGTAACAAGGCTAGGCAGGCATTTGGAGGTACTTTTATCAAAACTAAAATCAAAAAGGAACAATTTATCGGGTTATCTTTACAATCATACAAAATAAACATTCTTTACATATTACTTTTGGGTCGTTCTTTGCGCAAAGAATCAGCATTGCCATTCAACGTGGCAATGCTGCCAGTCTTCTGAGCACGTTCCCGGATGACAGCGATGTGGAGGAGTACCTACTTCGACGCCTAAGTGTACCTTTCTTTTGTATATAGTGTAACTATTTAGGTTAAGTATAATTTTGTATAGTTCACTTTTGTTTAGTGTTTAAGTATGTACCCCAAATGTAAACATTTTTTCATGATTATTTCTTTCAATTTTTGTCCGCAAATACGTCCGTATTTCGTATTCGTCCGTAAATTGGAACTGCCGAATGGGCCATGCTTACTGCTGTTAGCATGGTCCATTCGGCAGTTCCATTTTTCGATGATAACGCAAGTAATGTTGGCTTGCAGTTCGGGTATATGGGCGTACGCGGCTTATACATATAGACTTTGGTCTTTACATAGCCCCAAATGAAAAAGTCTAGGGGTGTGATGTCACAGGATCTAGGCGGCCAACTGACCGGTCCGAAATGCGAAATTAACAGTACACCAAATTGGTCTCGCAATAAAGCCATGGTTCCACGTGCTGTGTGGCAAGTGGCGCCGTCTTGTTGGTACCAAATGTCCTGGAGATCACGGGATTAAATTTTTGGAAACAAACAGTCCGTTTTCATAGCACGATAATGGTCGCCAATACCACTCGCAATGCTCGGACGCGTCATCGAAAATTGGAACTGCAGAATGGACCATGTTAGTTGCAGTTACGGACAACATTTGAAAGAAAAATTCTTTAAAAATAAATGTAATAAAGATAACCCGATAAATTTATTTTTTATATAGGTATTTTTTTAGTTTTAGGAAAAGTACCTCCAAATGAATCCCGCATAAGTTAACTGATGACACATTATTGTATGAGTTAAAATTACTCAATTATAGCTACTTAGATAATAAATTATATTTACGATGTATTGTAAAAAAATTGCGTTGCGTATAAAAGGCTGATCGAATCCTTGATAGTTGTAAATTACCACTATTATGAATCATTACAACTTGTAATCAGTTAATCGATGGTACATTGTAGTGAGTGAAAGTACGTGACAAGGTTTCGGCTGAGGAGATTTTGAACAGTGCTTGAGACACGTAGGAGGAGTAAACGTGAGGCGCGAGCGCAGGCTGCCGCACGCCATACATCTCGTACACTACACAGATGTCAGTTCGACAGAAGCACACGTGATTATTTGTGGTGACCGGATTTTTTTATTGTTGTGAATTGCAGTGCATTTAATTATTAAGTCGGAAAATTTTTGGTGAGTTTTTATTGTTTTTCTTTTTTGACTGTTAATCAAAAGTTGTTTTTAAATTTATTTTTCAATCAACGTTGTTTATTTGTTTTTAAGGACATAAAATAAATTGTGAACTGAAATGTTCAATTTGTTTTACAAATTAGGTTTAAATTCACATCAATATTGTTTACAAATAATGTTCAAATAAATATTTGCTCATAGGTTTTTTAATAATAGAATCACATTTGTTTTGTGTATTTAATCATATTTATTTACACAGCTAATAATTACATGCAAAGTTATTAAAGTTAGATATTTTCGATTCGACTTTCGCTTCGATATATATATATATATTTTTCTTTTTTAAGTTTTTTCTGTTAATCTTAAAAATATTTTTTTTTGTTATTAAATATAGTAGGTTTAAAACATACATATGTACACCTATATACAAGTACTTCACATCTTTCACTACAAATATGTACCAATAGCAAAATATCAACACGTATAAGATAAATAATTACGTGCCTTGCTTCATACATGTCTACCATACGCACCAAAGTTCGCAACAAAACGTAAAATAAGATAATTTACTTAACAATATGGGTAAAAAGAGTCAAACTTGAACCTAATCGTGGTTTAATTAATATAGCACAATCTTTTGAACAAACATAAAGCAAAAGAACGACACTTCCAATATCAACCCAGAAACGTACCTAAAGATTTCAAAGATTCGTACGTGCCGTATCTAGTCGATGTAAACAAAACATACATTCCAGCATTTTTGTTAACGATCGCATTATTTTATCAATCGTTCGAACGACACAATTTGCTGAGCTAATCTGAAATTAGCAATACATGATCCCTACGTTGGGGAAAGTTTTGAGTATGAATGTGCAAGGTGTAAGAAACGCCAGATCGATTGTGTGAAAAATAATGGATTTTATTTATAAAAATCTTGTCGGTGTTGTGAACCTATCCTGGTTAGGGTAGGAAAGATGGACACCTTTTCCGCACTTAGACTCGTATTTGGACCGTTGTACATGCAGGCCTCCTCTCTCTCTGAGAGGGAATGGGCCGTAATCCACCACGCCCAGTGCATGTTGGTGGATGTCACGTCTTCGAATTTTTGGTTCTAAGACATGCCGGTTTCCTCACGATGATTTCCTTCGCCGTTTTGAGAGCAGTGGTGATGTAATAATTTATACAAAGTAAAACACCTGCCTGGGTTCGAACCCACGACCTACAACTTGTAAGTCGCGGCCGTTACCACTGGGCCACCATTGCTCTAATCTCGACGGTGTTTAGTATTTGTTATATAATGTTGCTGATAGTACCTTTTGATCAATTGCTAAACATCGTCGAGGTTTTTATAAAAATGGCTAGACAAGAGGTAGGTACCTAGCTATTGAAATAACCCGCGGTAGTGGATATGTAATTATATACGAGGAAAAATGCTGCGCCGACCCAAACTAAATTCGGTTCTGACTAATTTACTGGAACGGGGCAAGTATCTACATCTATACATCTATTCTATACAAATAAATAAAATTGAAGTTTCTGTTTCTAATATCAAAATAACAATGTTTTATTGTATGCATGTGTGTACTAATAACAATTACGCAATTATTTTGAATTTTGTCTGTCTGTCTGTCGAGTAAGCGCCGAAACGGCTGGACCGATTTTGATGGGACTTTCACTGGTAGATAGCTAATGTTATAAGGAGTAACATAGTCTTAACTTTTTGTCCCGGCAAAATTCATAGTTCATGTGGGAAAATAAAAAAAATGAGAGTTTGACGCGGATGAAGTCGCGGGCAACAACTAGTTCTTAATATGAAGAAAATTCTTCATTATCATTCTTTAAAAAATCAAATCGCAAATCAAGCAAATCAGCGCAGATTGAGTAGGTATTTTTTGTTCTTCATATCAAGAATAGTATTCCTGGGCGACCAAGTTTTATTAAAACCATTTTATTCAAGAATTCGGCTATTCCCAGATATGAGACCTAGATAGATCGATTTTCGCCCCCCAAAACCTCTATATTGCAATTTTTACCGAAATCTTTAGAGCCGTTTTCGAGAACGTGATTACATAATATATATACCTACATACGAGTACATAAATACAAATATTGCTCGTTTAATAATATAGGACTTGCCCCATTCCTGTAAATTAGTCATTTATTTAATTGCCTGTTGCCAGATACTCTTTTTAAAGCTTCATTCTGCCGATAATATGTTATTATTATTGGTTAATAATGCTTTTAGTATAAGTACAGTGTTCATATCACCCAGTGGCGGATTTTCACATTTGCCACCAGTAGGCTATTCAAATGTTGCCGCCCCTACTGATCTCTACAATTCGATATCATAGTTCACAATCTTATTTATTATAATAAAAAATGACGATAAATTGCAACTTTATGATTTGTGCACTACCCTCCTCATTACACCAGCTTTTGCCCGTTATTAGTTTGATTGCGTAATGAACTAGAGCAATTATGTGTCATTTCCTAGATTATTTTTACAAACCACGATTTAGTAAAGATTACACAAGAAATAGTTACTGGTTAAATTTCTGAGCTAAGAAAAGCTCAATCGTGTACTACCTATAAGGGGTATAGGGCTTATGGGGTTAAGGTATGCCTTAAAACTACTTACACAATATGAACACAGCTTACACAACATAATGAACATTCGGTAAACGTTGTTAAATAGTTTTATGCCACTTACAGTTTAAAAACTACCCTATTAAATTATCTGCCGGTCTATTCTGTAAACATCTATTACATTACGATATTATAATAATACGACTACGCAAATACGTAGTACAAAAAATATTTAAATTATTGAAACATATTACACGTTGATTAAATTGTGTGAGCGGACTTAATAACTTTTAGGTAGATATTACTAGATACTTAATAATGTTTTTTTAATTCTAATAAGACAAAAAAATGTCCAGATTTGCCGCCCCCTAAAATCTGCCGCCCTAGGCTCCAGCCTACTCAGCCTGCTGGTAAATCCGCCACTGGTATCCCCACAGCACAAATTTTCGTATATAGGAATCTACAGATAAAAAATATTATGTAGTTCATTGGAAATTCTTTTCCATACAGAGATTATAAAAGTCGCTCAATTGAAATAAATGCTTTGAGGCGTAAAATAAATATTTTCCTATAAAAAGAGATCTTTCTTTCTTACACGTAGGCACGTCTACGTAGCTTAGAAATACTAATACTAATTCTTGAAGGATTTCCAAAAATCTGATTTCATATCACGAAAAACATCCTGTAGATAGATTAGCATTATTAAATTGATATTTTTTAAATATTTTGTTTATACGGAATTATAAGTGATTATTATTCTAGACGGGGCTCTATCTGTAGATAAAACAAAACATTATCTTTACTAGCTTTTAGTGACAATTATTTTACAAGCTTTTTGAACCGATTCTGGAATAATAAGTAGTCTACGCATACTCACTGATAGTGTAACATGCTGCCGGTACAAGAATTTCGCATCAGTTTTATTAAAAAGGGCTACGAAAACATCTAATGATAACTTAATTATTCTCGGTGCTAATTTGCAAACCGAGAATAATTAAGTGATAGAGGTCCTAATATGCAATTATGATGTCACACACACTTAGGAATATTATTCTGATCCTGTATTGTGAAGAATGACAGGAAATAATAAAGACTATACTATCTCTAAATGTGAGTGTCATTATAATTGCAAATTAGCACCGAGAATAATTAAGTTATCATTAGATGTTTTAGTAACCCTTTATATTGAAGATGTACCAACACTACTTAATTTTAATTAGATATACATACATATACCTAATGATGTAATGACATTAGCTGCCCAAACCTATTTTCTTTTGTTACAAAACCTTTTTAGAAAATCGAAAGGGTAAAAACGGGACCCTATTACTAAGACGCCGCGGTCCGTCTGTCTGTCTGTCACCAGGCTGTATGTAGACAGTTGATTTCAGAATTTTCAGAGATGATGTATTTCTGTTACCGCTATAACAAAAATATAGGTGTTGTAAAATGTAAATGTTTTTTTTGCCGATTTTTGCGATAATGGTACGGAACCCTTCGTGCACGAGTCCGACTCGCACTTGGCCGGTTTTTTTAATAAAATACTGAGCTTTTGTTGCGAATTCACTCACATTCTAGTGCAAACTTCAGGGTAACCACATATTTTAATTGTATGCTGTATTAGACCCTATAATGTATTGAGTATAATAGAGGTTTTTGCCTGCAGCGGGACAATATACGGGCTATAGTAAAATTCTATATCCACGCCTATTTGTTAAATTCTTTTTATTTAAAGACTGATTGAGAAACCAACAAACAATCTCACATACTTCCGAATTTTCACGTTTAAAAATACTTTTAATAAAGCCGGCAACGAATATTTACGTCCAAAAGACATCTAGCCTTGAATTACGATGAACTTCCTTAAGTGAACTTGAGTTTCAGAAATAAACTTTATTATTTAATAAAATATCGCAAGGTAAACCGGAAGAAAAAATCGCATTGATTTGCGTGAACTTAACAATGCCGAATCACTGAGCTCAACTCGACTTACACTGACCTACATACAATATAGGTATTTTGCTATTACTTCATGATTCATGATACCGAGCCCTGGCCACTGACTTAACGTAGGTAAGCGACATCTTTACGAAAATGCATTTTATATCTTAAACTATAGAGTTTAAGATCATAATCAATTTTTGAGAAAATGTCGCTTACGGATATTTGGCTTGTATTTTACAAATGACTTAACCAATCCGGTTATGATCTTCGCAATTCGAAGTATGAAGGTACTGTAGTGTTGTAAATATTTTACACTCAATCGATGCTTATTTAAATCTCATGTTTGTGATAAAGACTACTGAAAACTGGCAGCACTTTTAGATCACGTATGTACTATAAAAATAAAAACCTAGGGATGGGTCCGATATATCAAAACGTAACTTATATCGGATATGTGTAATAAAAACCTTACTAGCGTGTGAGAACGAATAAATCAAAACTTAAAACCGTAACAATGACAACGTACGAACTACGAACAAAACGCAAACTTCACAAACGATAGGAACCATATGCGCTACCTCTCTTTCTAAGTATTATTCGGCGTTCGTTGTTAGTTTGCTCATCTAAATAACATTTTAACTTTTGCAAACTGGTACTAATGATGTCGATATCTGAAAACCGTTTTCGATATCGATATGAAAACTGAAGGCCGTACCCTGACCAAAAAATCAGCATGAGATATGAGCATTCCTATTGGCCTAGCGGCACTGGTGGTGCATGAATTACAGTAGTGAATCCGCCAAGATTTTAAAATAAAATCTTCATAAAATCTAATATTGGTCTTTGAAAAAAATATAACTTACAAAATGTGTGTTATCAAATTGTCTATCCAAAAAATAATTAATGATCACTTTACGAGGAGATGCTATCAATAATTATTTCTTATTTTTATGGTTTTGTTGGAAGGAGATTAGTGATACATATACCTCTTTAAAAAAAAAGTGTACTACCATTTTAGAATCAACATTATGTAGAAATTTAATGTATTTTTATTAATTGATATTTCTTTTTAAATAAAGAGTAGATAGCTCTTAAAAACTGCACAAAAACGACTAGCGCGGCGTTTTGCTCGGGGAGGCGCCTGAATATCGGTTACATAACCGTTTGCGCAAAAAACTGAAAACGCCCATCTCTAAAATCCATTTATTTCCAATCATCAATTAATACAAGCATTATAAAAAAAATTAAATGTTATGATGATCAAATCATACGTTCATAAACATTAAAATAGAATATCAATTGGTAATAATTTCCTTGATATTTTATTTTAATGTTAACGAATGCATACCATAATTTTTTTTTGTTTTGATCCTCATATTTTGTACATTAATATGTATTTGCAAAATATGAGGATCAAAACATCTGAAAAGATTGAGCTTACCTTCTGATTTTATTTTGATGAATGAAGGAGCTTCATCTTTAGATAGTGGGTACCTACTGTCAGATAAATAAACAATAGTTAGCACTAGATAGCCCCGTAGCTTTCAAAGCGCAGTCTGATTGGCTCTTTCCGCGGTTTGCATTCAAAACGCGGTTTGTTTTTGATTCTTGTATTGTGATGGCTTTTGGTGAAATAAAGTTTTTTTTTTTTTATATTTAAAATTCCACTTTTGTGGTTGACCTACTCAGGTGTAGTAGAGGACAGCGGGGCGAGCACGGCCTACTGTGATAGGCTGCCGCGGTAGCGGCCGGCGAGCCCTTGAAAACTCTTTCTTGTCTTTTTTGTCATTGTCTTAAGAGATTTTAGGCTTTGGGATGTAATTTCGGAATTTTAAACTTCGGGATATGGATCTTCGGGATTTTAAACTTCAAACTAAAACATTCTGCTACTTGAAAGTTGGCATTTTAAAAAGTGTCAATATGAAAAGCAGACCAAACGTACATTTGGTAACTGTGAGGTTGGGAAATAAGTTGGCAAATGATTATTCGGCGAAATAAAATTCTGCGAAACGTTGGTTAGCAAGTGATAATCTGCCAAACAATTTTCGGCGAAAAGGCGGAGAACCGTCAATTCCATTCTGATTTAATGATATTGCTGTGAAAATGGGGTAGTGCTCTTCGTCCTATATAGCTCCGTCTCTCTCTCTCTCACAGTAGAACGATAATAGTTTTGGCACGTCAAAATCAAATTTCTTATTGCTTCTCTACAACCTTTAACATATTGAATGCTGCATTTACCGAAACAATTAAAAACAATTGAGTCTCGCGTGGATCCACGTTTCTAGCACTCAAGGGATTAAGCTTCCAAATTGTCTATTTCATCCTGCTGCAGCTGTTTTATGTTATCAGTTCTCTTCTGTAAATCGAGATACATGACTCAGCATTGTTCTAGAATACAAAAATCAAATTGAATAACGTTTTAGAGCTCTTTTAGTATACCTAACAGTATCTTCATAATTACATGATGTTTGGTCCATTAATTAGCAAATCGCTGAATATGTAGGTACCTATTCAAGGAATTATGACGTGATTTATTTTGTCAAAATAATATAAAAAACCGGCCAAGTGCGAATCGGACTCGCGCACGATGGCTTCCGTACCATTATAGCATAAAAACGGCAAAAAAATTACGTTTGTTGTATGGGAGCCCCACTTCGATATTTATTTTATTCTGTTTTTAGTATTTGGTGTTATAGCGGCAACATAAATACTTCATTTGTGAAAATTTCAACTGTCTAGCTACCATGGTTCATGAGATACAGCCTAGTGACGGACAGACAGACGGGCAGTGGAGTCTTAGTAATAGGCCGTTTTTACCCTTTGGGAACGGAACCCTAAAAACATCATCACTTGTTTAACTTCATAAAGATCATGTAGTGACATTTAACAGTGTGTTCGTAAGTATAGGGCGATATTGCAACCAAAACCTTTTCCCCCCGTAAAGTGTATATATATATATATAAACGTATATATAAGCGCCTGTTTTTTTATCACCATATTTTTTTTTCCTGATGTTAGGTATCTAAAAGACACGATTCAAGCAAAAACACTTAAAAACAACTGTTAGCACATTTTTGTTTGCATAACTCTACGAAATGTCAAGAACAACTACAGTTTCTATTTTTTGAATTGTGATAAAAATAACAGGCTGTTTAGGAGTATTAGAAGCGCGTTATCGTATTCCATCACATACCTGGCTCAAGGTCTGGAGTGTAGATAAGGGCCTGGTGCCATCCTCGCCACACGGCGTACTCCAACACAAATGGTAGGGGCACCAGCGCAGCCTCGGGGCAGTAAGCGTTTACTGGCAATGCCTGTGCCACCAGTAGACAGTATACAATACTAAATAGCTCCATTCTGATATTGGTTATTCTTCTTCGTTCCCTGGTCCCATTATTTGGGATCGGGTCTTCTTGCTTTCATGCGACAATATGTTCTGTTCTGGATTATATGTTCTGTCAGGGCCAGGTTTAGGTCTCTTTCGATATTCGACCACCAGCAGCTGAATTACGCAAGTAAATTCGGCAAGGCGAAGGGTTTGACCGCTATCAAATCGACCAATCACATGCGAGATGAATTACGTGATGTGGATTTCCGTCTGTGTGATTGGTCAATTGATAGCGGTCAAACCCTTTGCGTCGCCGTATTCACTTACGCAATAAGGCTGCCGGTCAATGGCAGGCGGCCTCCATCACTCCTTTGTTCTTGTGGGGGCAGAGCGATTTGTACCACATAGTATTGGTTATTCTAAAATACTCTTAAAAATAGTTGGGTCAAAATAAAATAAGAATAAGTATATCAAATGCTATACAGTGGGCCTTTATAAATTAGTTCAGAAGAGGAAATCTGAAAGTGGCACCGACGGCTGAAAAGTGGATGTGGAAATCGTTTGTAACGGTATGGACATATGATGCGGAGTAAAGAGTAAAATGGAAGAATTTGGAGGAGGCCTTTACTGCCACAGGTGGTCCTTACAAGGAAATCACAGACAGCGGAAATACGAACACAAAACACTAGCAAGCAAATCTTTGAGTATGAATGTTTAGCTATACGGACTCTTTCAATTTAGACATTTGGTGCGGGACTGTTGCGACGCCGCCGAAATAAATTGTATGGAAAAAATCAACCGGTCGTGCGCAGAACGACAAACGCATGGCTGCGGCGCCGCAGCAGTCCCGTACCAACTTGTAAATTGAAAGAGCCTTTAGAGGTGGGGAACAAAGAAACGATTAATGGACTGTGCAAAAGATGATGTGGCTAGAAGGGGTGACTACGGATGTGATGACAAACAAAAAAGCATGGAAGAAGACGTATAGCGCTGACCCTAAATAAATTGGTATAAGCGCACGAGAATGGTGATGCGTTAGATCTATATAGCATCTCTTCTCTTCGAACCACATATAATGAAGCCTAACTTTGATCAGGTTTGTTTGCCATATAATTAATCGCAGAAATTGCATAATTCGTCTGTTATCTCATGAATTACTTTTAAATGAAATACGCACTTCTTTCGTATATAAAGTTGTTAAGAAATGTGTTTAACTCACAACTCACTTGCGTGTATTTTTTCAACAATTAAACTGAGTACAGAAATATTACTGAAGTAAATTTATGGTTAGTTTGCTATCACGTAAAGGAACGTAGTTCCACGAAGTAACTTAACTACAACTCCACTTTACGAGCGAGCCACAGGTACAAAAGAAGAACCACACGGGCGTAAGACTTTTAATAGAGACAGACAAATAAAACATTGTAGATATGACAAAGTACGAGACATATTCCAAAGTTTGTTAAACAAACAAACATCAATTAATTATTTCAATCAATCGAGCATTCAATTCGTGTGAGGTTATGATTGATGTGTTCTTATACATTGTTCAAGCTGAGTCTATTCATTTACTCTGCTACGCATGACACTTCGTAACCTTTTCAATAAATTCGACGGATACTGCTACGAAGGATATGCGCGGTGAGGTTTGCCACGTTAGCTGCATGATTCATTTGTTTGGAGTTTATAGCCGTGGCGAACTGGCGAGCAGTAGATAATTCCATTTTCATACAAAGGGCAGCTAAAAATATTATGGCTAATTTGTTACACGTGCGTAGCTTGCGAACTTGTCGCAGTTATAACTGTTATAAGGTTCGCATAGAGGTCAAAATTATTAGTTGTATTACAAGCAAGCTATTATGAATGAAATATCAAAAGCCCCGATCGATACCAAGTCCGCTAAAAAAAAATTCAAAGTCAAAGATGAAAAATATAGTTCTTTTTAGTTTCATATTTATATATAAAATATATTTTACATTCATAGCTATTTAAATGTTGATATAAACATAGGGACCAAAGTGTCCACTGGTCAAAGAAGCACTACGAAACGCAAAAGAAACTGCAAGTATATGCGAAGGTTATGACACCCTGGAAAAAGAACTACAACAAGCAGAAAGTAGAATAGCAGCAATTAAAACCAATAGAGACAAAGTGGGCGAAAAAGCAAAAGAGCTATTACTAAAACGCCAAACCCTACAACAACGTTTACCAAGAGACAGAAAGGAGATACCTTGCATAAGCAAAAGGATAAAAGAATGTATAAGGAAACACAGACAAGATACAAGAACAGAGAGAATAATAATCCATATAAAAACCACAGGAGGAGTGAAAAAAGCTTGGAAAGAATTGCAGATTGGATACCAAAATTACATAATCACAGAATTAAGAAGGACAAGACAAAGAGAATTGACATACTAAAGGTAGCAACTAACTTCTACAGAGAGGTCTCTGTAGAAGTTCTCTCTACAGCGAGAATAATGAAAACCCACCTCGAACATCAACCCTAATAGACAACTATGGCGAAGAAGAAGTCCCTCCAATCTTAGATTCCGAAATAGACAAAGCGATACAATCTCAAAAGAGCGGAAAATCACCTGGCGAAGATGGTATCTCAAACGAACTTTTGAAAGGCTCAGCTCACGTCGTATTGGAAAATCTGCGGGACCTGTTCAACAAAATATTGGATAAGGAAGAAATACCTCCTCAGTGAACAACTTCAACGATTATCTTAATACACAAAAAAGGTAGTAGGGTCGACATTGGTAACTACCGCCCGATAAGCTTGATGTCGAACTTGTATAAGATATTCGCTAAGATAATTCTAGACCGGATTACAAAGGTACTAGATGAAAACCAACCGAAAGAACAAGCAGGATTCCGCAGTGGATTCTCTACGGTAGACCACATTTATACGATAAAACAGGTTATTGAGAAATATAACGAGTACCGAATGGCGTATTACCTTGCATGCGTAGATTACAACAAGGGTTTTAATTCGCTAAAACATCCGTGTATATGGGAAGCTCTTCTGAATCAAGGTGTACACAAGAAGTATATAAGACTAATTAAACAAATCTACACAAATATGACAACTAGGGTAAAGACAGAAAGAGTGGGAGAAAACTTCGAAATAAAGAAGGGTGTGAGACAAGGAGACCCACTGTCGCCGAAACTCTTTTCTGCCACTCTGGAACTGGCATTCAGAAATCTAGACTGGGACGGCTATGGGATTAAAATAAAGGGAGCAACATTTAACCATCTGCGCTTTGCTGATGATCTCATTCTGATTGCCAGTAACCACAAACATTTACAGGAAATGCTTGAACAGCTAGTAAGAGAAAGTAACAAAGTTGGACTCCAGATGAACACATCGAAAACGAAGTTAATGACCACAGCATAAAAGTACCGATCTCGATTAACAACGGAAGCTTCGAATATGTCGAAGAATATCCATACCTCGGACAAATTATCTCCCCAACACAACTCACTGCCAAAGAAATGCAAAACAGGATTAACTCGTCATGGAAAAGGTACTGGTCATTAAAAGAGATTCTTAAAAACCCATCAATACCTCTCAAACTAAAAAGCCAAACATTCAACTCCTGCATTCTTCCTGTTATGACGTATGGCTGCTAAACATGGCCTCTTACTACCGGAAATATAAAAAAGTTAGAAACATGCCATCATAACATAGAGCGTAGCATATTGAACCTGAAGAGAAAAGATAGAGTGAAATTGAAAGACATAAGGAAAAAAGCAAATACTATAGACGTGACACTCACAATAAAAAAACTTAAATGGCAGTGGACAGGCCACACAATCAGAAGCAGAATAGAGAAGTGGACCAAAGACGTCACTGAATGGTACCCGAGAGAAGGGATGAGAAGGAGAGGGAGACCGATGCGAAGGTGGGAGAACGACCTGTGATTGACAGCAGGAGCGTCATGGAGGAGAAAAGCACACGATCGTGTACTGTGGAAGGGTCTGGGGGAGGCCTATGCTGAAAAGCAAAACAAACTGTTTACCTGTACAAAAGTTAATAATACGTAAATAATTAGTCATAAGTTTGTAAATAAAGACTATTTGAATTTGAATAAACATAAGTAAAAGACCGGACTATTGATAAGTTTACCTACGCTGTTTATTGACATGAGTAGATATTAATCTTGCTGTTACTTTGGATAAGTTAAGTAGCTATATTTAATTTTGACTGTTGATCAAAAGTCCATGTTCTTGATAAAGTTTCCGAGGTTTCGCCTGAAATAATTATTGCTTTACAAAAATACAAACAAGGCCCTTTAAACATTCAGGCTCAGGGTCTAGGTCGGAATCAATTTCCGGTACTTAAGGGCAATTCTCACGAATTAAGACAACTTGCTGCTCGACATGACGTCACTTATGTTATCATAAGAGACATCATGTCGAGCAGTAAGTTTTCAACAGAATTGACTCAATTGCATTGTCTACCTTAAAGAGTACCTACTCAATTAAATTTAATACACTTTTAGGTTGTAAATCTCTTGTTTATGCTGTAGATTAAAGTTACGAGGTATCGTATCTTTGCCTCTTTGGATTGAACAATCTGATGATGTCCCATGTTCAATGATAACCCTCCGAGCGCAGGTATAGATTCGGGTCACTCCAACCCATTTGCCCCTCAAAGTGTCGAGAATTTCTTTTGACATACATGCATCATGCATGCACTCGTGACTTTTTATCAGTTTTTTTGTTGTTGTGTTTTCTTTTAAACAAACTAACCCATTGTGCTATTGTCCTTATCTCTTGTTTTTTCCATGATTTTATAGTTAGAAATACCTACTATTTATCTTCTAAAGAAAGAAAAGCATTTATTGCTACACAAATCGCACACATCGCTATGTATCGCAAATCTAGCTAGTTACTCTAGTTTGAAAATTAGAGCAGAAAGATAATGGAAATTTTATTGAAACCATTAATATATATAATAGAAACAAACTGATATAAATATGTAGGTATGGACGTGTATAATTTAATTTAAATTATAATTTATCAGTATATTTTGACTTTTGATTATTGCATAATATAGTTCTCGCCAAACTTCTGGGCCGCCCTGAAGTTGGCTTTTCGATGTGCAAGGCACGGATCGGTGCTGTTTTTGTATGATATTTATTACTGCGCAGCCATTGTTGCCCACTTCAGGCCGGCCAAGAAGTTTGGCGAGATCTGTACCTAAGAGGGAGCGTTTTTAAGTTCGCGGAATAGGAGATTAGATTTATTAATGGGGATGTTGATAAGTCCTAACGAGTTAACTGACTCGATTAAGGCCGTACCCTGACCAAAAAATCAGCATGAGATATGAGCATTCCTATTGACCTAGCGGTACTGGTGGCGCATGAATTGCAGTAGTGAATACGCCCAGATTTTAGAATAATATCTTTATAAAATCAAATATTGGTATTTTGAAAAAAATAAACTTACAAAATGTTGTTATCAAATTGTCTATCCATTAGTGTTAGTATAAAAAATAATTAATGAACTCTTTACGAGGAGATGCATGTTATCAATAATTATTTCTCATTTTTATGGTACTGTTGGAAGGAGATTAGTGATACATACAACTCTTTAAAAAAAAAAGTGTACTACCATTTTCGAATCAAAATTATGTAGAAATTTAATGTATTTTTGTTAATTGATATTTCTTTTTAAATAAAGAGTAGATAGCTCTTAAAAACTGCACAAAAACGACTAGCGCGGAGGCGCCTTAATAAGGTGAAAGCGCACCTAGACGCAGCGCAAAGCCGCACGCGCCCGCCGCCCGCAGACATCGCAATTTTACTGAAATGCGGGTCATGCAGCGCGTCTAAGTGCGCGTTCATCTTTATATAAATACCAAGATTTATCGCAATCGTGTCATTAGTCTTTGAACTATCGCCAACCAAGCAACTCAATCGTAAAGCTATTGTGAAATATAAATCAATTGAGTGTTCTCGCGCATATTGTTACTGGGGATGAAACTTGGGTTCATCATCATGAAACTTAATGGCTGCAGGACTCCATTCAGTGGCATTAAAAAGGCACACCACTAACCAAGAACTTTAAAGCGTCAAAATCGGCTAGAAAGATTCAGGAGGAATCTCATTAATCAATTAGGCTTTTCCATAAGCAGAGAATACTACCTTCAATCCTGGAGAAGTTAAAAGAAGCCATCAAGGAAAAAACCAGCCAAGTGCGTCGGACTCGCGCACGAAGAGTTCCACGTCAGAATCAAAATTTCTTATTGCTTCTCTACAACCTTTAACCGATTGAATGCTGCAAGTCTCGCGTGGATCCACGTTTCTGGCAATCAAGGGGTTAAAGCTTCCAAATTGTCTATTTCATCCGTATGACTTTCATAAATAACTGCTGTTTTATGTTATTAGTTCTCTTCTGTCAATCGAGATACATGACTCAGCATTGTTCTAGAATACAAAAACCAAATTGAATAACGTTTTAGACCTCTTTTAGTATAAACTACTAAACAGTATCTTCATAATTACATGATGTTTGGTCCTTTAATTAGCAAATCACTGAATATGTAGGTACCTATTCAAGGAATTATGACGTGATTTATTTTATCAAAATAATATAAAAATACCGGCCAAATGCGAGTCGGACTCGTGCACGATGGTTTCCGTACCATTATCGCAAAAAAACCGCAAAAAAATCTCGTTTGTTGTATGGGAGCCCCACTTAAATATTTATTTTATCCTGTTTTTAGTATTTGTTGTTATAGCGGCAACAGAAATATATCATCTGTGAAAATTTCAACTGCCTAGCTATCACGGTTCATGAGATACAGCCTGGTGACAGACGGACAGGCAGACAGACAGACAGACAGACGGATTGCGGAGTCTTAGTAATAGGGTCCCGTTTTAACCCTTTGGGTACGGAACCCTAAAAAATAGAGAAAGATTGACGAAAGGTGTCCTGCTTCCGCACGACGATGCGCCCGTTAACAATAGAAATTTTCAAGCGATGAAGAAGTAGCTGTTTCAGCCTATTTTTCGGACAAAGACAAATCATTTTTATCCGAAGGTATCTTGCACAAATGAATCGAAAGATCTAACAAGTGTATTAGGATCGCAGCTGAATTCATATTAGCAAGAAAATAAATTTGTATTTTTATTTGCACTCCTTATAAGCGAACTTAAAAACGCTCCCTCGTATATCTTATGCAGACGTGACATGACATTGTTATGGCGCAGATCAGTAGCTAATTTTAAAATAAGAATCAAGTCTAAACGGCTAGTCGTAATCTTTTAAAAAATACATTACATTAGACCATTTTCTTAATAATTTGATCTAAGAATTTTTTTGAATTTTATTCGTATAGGTACTCGTAACATAATTAATTTGTAAAGTTATCTAACACGGACAAAAAAACGACAGTCGCACCAAAACAGCCAGGCGTATTTTAATGAAATTTTCACCATCTCAAAGACAATTTAATTATCTACATTGAGATCTGAAGCTTTTTTTTAAGTCTTTAATATTAAGGAAAGTAAATAAAAAAACTGACATTTTAAAAAAGAGTTCGGGTTTTTTTGCCACAACGTCGTTGGCGACTGTCGTCGTCTTAATAGAATGCGCTGACAAGGTATCTCACGAAAAATAAATAAATAGAAGGGAAAGGTCACTCATATTTACATTTGCTAGGTATTGTGTTCTTGACACATTTACGATGCTAAGATTTTATGTCACCAGTTTTATTTAGCACGCTGTTTTATTATCTTCTGGATGTCTTTATGTATCCGCCTCCCACAAATCGCCTGTAACTTTCGGTCTCAATTAAACTTGAGTTTCATATTTCTTTCAGCTCACGACAATGGCTCCAATAACTTTTACGGAGACTGAATTGGAGCAACCGCTCCAGACGACGGACTACATTCAATACAAGCTCCATCACCCGGCAAAGGACACCAACGAGACCAGAGCCAATGTCAAACTATATCAAACCAGTTCTTACGACCAGATGCTAAGTCCAGATGATCCCAAGCTCCTCGCACCGATACGAAAGTGGGAGAAAAGCATGGGCTTTTTAACTCCTATCAGATGGGTGAACACTATATCGATTACCGTGTTTCACGTTATAGCCGTCATATGGCTCTATAACTACGTGTTTCAGGACATTAAATCATTTAAATGGCAGACCTTCACATTCGGTAAGTGAAATTATTTTACAATCAGTGCTTATTTCTATTATTAGGATCTTTGTGTCTCTGAATTGGCTGCAGGACCCTGCGCAGTAGCTATTTTTGTGTGTCAATGTTGAAGCTGAAGATATCATTGTATAACTGTCTCTTTCACTCGCTTACGTTTGTCGCATCGTCCTATGTCGCTTAGTGTATGCAGTATACTCGATGACAAACTGTTTCTTGCGCAATGGTTGGCAAAGCCAACTTCAGACACACAAAGATCCGCTGTGACTTTATACCAATTCCGTAATTTCACTATTAATATCAGCCTCCCAATAATGTGTACTAATAAACAGTCAAAGATTTATAATTATAATTAGATAAGTAAGCAAAATCTATGATTGCCATGCTTCCAGAATAATGTTAAACTCTGCCTTGAAAACAAATTGGGTAGGTAGTTTTCCTGCCAATCGTTCTCAGTCAGTAATTACAATGATTGAACTACATTTATGTGCATTATCAGCTTGTTATGAATATCGATATATGATGTTTCAGGATATTTCATGGGCCAGGTTGCTGGGTTCGGAGTGACGGGAGGAGTACATCGATATTGGTGCCACCGCTCATACAAAGCCAAGCTGCCCCTACAATGGATACTTATTTTATGTTACTCTGTGGCTGGTCAGGTAGTGTCCCCTATATCTTGCTCATGTAACAGTGAACTCTTTTTTGCACTCACTACAGACATAGACTGCCTGGTTGGTCTAGTACCTAGTCGCAAGCGCTACTTCTGAGCCGGGATTAGATTTTTCGATTTTCAGATTTCGATTTCCGAGGTCCTGGATTCGATTCCTGGGGCGGACAGTGTGTTGTAGAGCTTTTCCACCTGGAATTACTCAGTAGTAGACCGGAATATGGGACTTAAGGTTGTCCTAGTCAACGGCACTAACTATTTTGTGCGCGGGGTTAAAATACATAATAAGATATATGCGGTATATATCTCTTTCGCACGTGTTGTCGGTTGATGCAGCATGTGTATTTTAACCCCGCGCACAAAATAGTTCGTGCCGGTTACTGCTCACGGTAAGAAGCTAGTTCGCGTACGAATACACACTTTTGCAAATTTATATCGAAATGGATGATGATTTAGGACGACACTGGGCGCGCGAAATATTAACAAACCTTTGGGAGTCTCGATTATCATGAAAAAACGACTAAAATAAAACTATTTGCATTGTTGAACTAATCTAACCCAGTATTGGGGACTGTTTTGCAATTTTCCTTATTCTTATGGTATTTATTTGCGCCCAAAGATGTGTTAAAATTGGTGTTGTTTTTTCGACGCTCATATCATTAAAATATATATAATTTTTTTTTTGTTTTCATACTGGGCTAGATAATGATGAGACAAATTGATATCATTTTTTACTTTGACGTACAAAACAGTGTCAAACAGTGTCGTAATCGATAGACTACGTTTGTATGGAAGAATGATCGACTAGGATAACCTTAAACATAACTGTGAAATGTGTTCTATATGTGCACCTGCCTAATCCTTCGGAGAATACAGGCGTCATGTAATGTTATAGAATTATACTCTAGTCCTTTTCAAGATACACTCCATTATTAATAAACTCGGAGTAAAGTTTAAACTAGGATCATCTAAGTATTAACCATACATTTTTCGAGGTTTAAGCTTGGCGTAACTTCGCATTTAAAAATAAGTGGGCCAAGTTTATTAGCAAAGTAAAACAGCAGGTTTTTTAGGGCTACCCTCTACTCAACAACAAATGTATATTAAGTAATAAAACGAATTCGATATAGAATGTTGTACTTGTTGCACATCGATTTAATTTAGTAAGTAGGTACAGATGAAAGATAGTTTGAGAACATAAAATATCCAAGGTCATAATGACTAGAAGATTACATTAGATCGAAATAAAAAAATAAATAAAATCTACCGTACTGTCAGCTGAATGAGCTCTAGTAAATATTCTACCTTAATGTTGGCCAGAGTATAGATGAAAATTGCAAGGGCGGGTAAATAACAACTTAAGGCCGTACCCTGACCAAAAAATCAGCATGAGATATGAGCATTCCTATTGGCCTAGCGGCACTGGTAGCGCATGAATTACGAATACGCCCAGCTTTTAGAATAAAATCTTTATAAAATAGAATATTGGTCTTTTGAAAAAAATAAAACTTACAGAATGTTCGTTATCAAATTGTCTATCCATTAGTGTTAGTATAAAAAATAATTAATGAACACTTTACGAGGAGATGCATGCTATCAATAATTATTTCACATTTTATATTTATAGATTAGTGATACATATAACTCTTTAAAAAAAGAGTGTACTACCATTTTAGAATCAACATTATGTAGAAATTTAATGTATTTTTATTAATTGTTTTTTCTTTTTAAATAAAGAGTAGATAGCTCTTAAAAACTGCACAAAATTCGACTAACGCGGCGTTTTGCTCGGGGAGGCGCCTTAACATATTTAAGCACACTTCCCACCCTAACAAATTTGCGTGGTTGCCAAGTACCTACAAATGTTTACAAGACCCACTTTCTGCAATTCAGTGAAAGTGAGTATTGTTATTTGTTTTGAACAATATTCACTTACACTCGAAACACGAAATCACTACAGCACACACTTAGCACATTGGTGTTCTTTTATCACCAGTGATGACATGAACAATATTTCGCAAAGAACCTTCACTTTTGATTTGTGATTAGGTGGAATCACAATCATGACTTAGGTACGATTTGTAAGAAAATTATGAAGATTTATAGTAATACTTCTACAAAATTGCGATCTGGTTAATTTATTACGTATTTTTGTGAACAGAACACCATATACGAGTGGGTACGGGACCATCGCGTGCACCACAAGTACTCCGAAACGTCTGCGGACCCCCACGACGCCAACCGAGGGTTCTTTTTCTCCCACGTCGGTTGGCTGATGATGAAGAAGCACCCTGACGTGCTGAAGCAAGGCGTCAAGCTCGACATGAGCGACATCGTCAATGATCCCCTTATTAAGTTTCACACCAGGTACAGTCCAATACTGTTTTCATTTCGAAATAAAAATAAAAAGCTTCGGTAGTTCAGTTTCGTTTCCTGTACTATATATCTACTTCATACACACCTAACTAACTACGAATTTACCTAGTACACATGGAAACTAAATATACGTAGATAAATATAAGTACCTAGGTATAAGCTGTTAGTTACCCGAATTACCTAACTTCCAGTAGAAAACATCATTGTAATCTGCTGTGGCCAAGTATTTTCCTAGCCTTTGCAACAGATAATTTGAAAATAAGTTAAAAGGCTGTTCTCCAAAGAAAAAAGGCCACTCTATCATAAAATACACAATATTCTCGTAGGTTTTCCGTAAAGTAACATCAAACGTAATTAAAATGCCTTTGTAGTAAAGAACATTCTATCATAACTTGCTTTGCTAATAAGATACCTCTACACTTTTCGTAGCAAAGTTTGGTAAGGCTTTATTATTATTATCTTTAGTAAATAATTAGAACATAGGTACCTAACCTGAACAGATAGATATAATAAAAGAAAACATATCCAATTTTAAGCAGGTAGGTACCTCTTAATTTGAAGTAAAATGGTTTTCAGTTTAAAATGTTTTTATGTTTTTTTTTTTTTTTTTACTTTCTTTTATTTTGGTCCTCTATTTATCTAATCATTCATTTTACGCACGGATAGCTAAATAAAACAATATTTCAGGTACTTCATGCTATTCAAGATAGCTTGCTGCTGGGTTATCCCGTCGCTGGTCCCTGCACTGTGCTGGAACGAAAGCTGGGAGGCGTCCATCATGTCGCAGGCTGTGCTGCGATACCTGTTGAGCCTCAACTTCACCTGGTCCGTCAATAGCTTCGCGCATTTGTGGGGCAATAAGCCCTATGACAAGTAAGATACTTTTTTGAAACCTATTTTGGACCACGGCTGGGCAAATGACTCCCACATAGCCAGTATGTTTCCTTCGCCGACTTATCCATTGCAAAAGTCTCCAAGTTATCAAGCCAGTGTTTTCTAGGCCTTCCTCAGCGACGACGCCCTTCCTCTGGCTCCCACTAAATAACGACTTTTTTCCATACATCCTGATAAATTCTACAGATACTTATAATTAGGTTTATTTTATTTTATGAGCCGGCTGCCCTCCCTGAGATTCTAACCATGTTTCGTGGTATATTGGAAACTGTTAGCCCAATGGTACCGTTAGACCAGTCTTACGAATTGTAGGTCATAATAGTTACCATACCGCCGACCATAACGATGAAGGATAAAATTGTGAACCAAAAAATAGGCGATCTTTCAAACCACATTCTGCCCGCGTGGTGAATTTCATCCCAGTCTCACTCAAATTAGTTTTTAAACCGATCACCTAATCACCTCTATCATTTCAGGAACATAATGCCAGTTGAAAATTGGGGAGTTTCCGTAGTGGCGATGGGAGAAGGTTGGCACAACTACCACCACACCTTCCCGTGGGACTACAAGGCAGCTGAACTCGGCATACCCATGAACATGACCACGACACTCTTGAATTACTTCGCGAGCATAGGATGGGCGTACGACATGAAGGAAGCTTCGCCATCCCTCGTCAGGTCGGTGGCAAAGGCCCGGGGAGAACCACGCGAAGAAGACGACTAAAAAAAACTGATATCTCAAATCGAACAATAATTTCATAGGACAATTTATTATAGTGCGATTCAAACTTAGTGGCTGCTATGAACTGCGCTATTCGCTGTGCTACCCCATCCTTTACCCTTGCTGTCACGTCAGCGAATCGCCTCGTGCGCCGAGCCGCCATTATATCTGAATCGAACTGCGACACGGACCAACTTGATGCACGGTATTTCAGGATACCGGTAATAAACATAAAATAAATTATGTAATGTACGAGTACTTTGTTATGTTATGTACCTTAAATTGTATAGCGTAGGATAAGGGCAAACGTGATCTTAGGTATTATTTATTGAATAATTAATTTAATTGGTAGGTATTATATTTTAATACGGAGCGGATATAGATAATAATAATTTATTCGCACATGTTTTCAATCAGGGGATTTAAATATAATGTCGTCTTATGTAGGTAATACCTAAGTTGAGGGGAGGAGATTAGTGATTCCAGGACTTTTCCTTTCGGTATTGGGAAGTACAAATAGGCAATAATAATATTAAATTCCTATTTATTTAGTAGGTGTAGGTAGGCGACTTAGCGCTATTTCACAAGGACAGCTAAATATCTGCAATCTTAGGCTTCTTACATCGAATCTTTTACAAATAAGACCCCAGACTGTTCCCAGTCTTGTATAAGCTCTACAAGTTATGTAAGTTATTGAATTACATACAATAACTATATTCAGATTTCATAAAATCCTTGTGACTCCTATAGTTATAATGATGCAAGATGATAAGATAAAATGGATCAAGTGAATAGATTTCAAGTTACAGTATAATTGTACATACAGTGAATACATCATGAAGGAACATGGGGGAATAGTCTACAATCAAAAATAGATTGGTTTTAGTAATGCATGATACATACTAACTTAAGCTGCTTATACACCATCGCAACGCCGCGTTCGCGGTATTTTAGTGGAAAAATAAAAAGAAAATGCATGGAGAAGAAACACGCTTCGCGAGGCGACGACTTTCAGCACTAGGTGTGCAACAGCTTAGGTATGAGAATTGTGGGCATGTCTATGACTGTATGAATTTCAGTCAGTGCTCATACCCCAATCCTTTTGTGTAAACACGAATTCCTTTACTCAGGCTTATTGTATTGTATAAATCCAGTCTCAACTCTAAGTATATGGAAACATGTATTTTGTATTATAAGACTTATTGATAATAAGATAAATTATATAAGTCTAGATGCGGTAATAATACTTGTTGTTTTATTTACTTCACATGCTCAAGCAGCAATCATACGACGACTTAATTTAACACATTTTGAATTTAGTAGCTATACATTTAATACCCATTAATAGGTATGTTATAATAATACAACAAACTTTCTGAAGAAGCCTTACAATAGGCTAATCGTAAATATCTACCAACTACCTATTGTAAGGCTTTCTCCAAGTTTGTTAAATAATTATTATGCGTAATTTATTGTATAAAGGTTTAAAGCATTTTGTCCGCTCGCAAGATTTTTGGGCAAGTTGGGTTACTTAGTTGAATTAGTCACGTATCTCCTCGCGGTACTCGCGGCAACTTTGCTTGCTGATGAAGAATGAACTTGCAGTACCTAAGTTGTAATTGCATAACTTTGCTTCTTGTAAGTTTAAACTCAGTAATTCTATTCCGTGCGATAACTTGCGCAATTTACCTTGCTAGGGGGCATTGTGCATAAGGACTAAAAAAAATTACAAAACAGCACCAACACTTTACAATCACTAAAATAACAAAATAAAGGAAAACAAAACAATAATTTATCTTCACTGCTCTTATACTAGACTTATAGTGAGAGCCTGTTAACGACAAGAACATGATTGTTATGATACAATTATTAAAGCTACAATAAAATATTAAAATATTGAATAATTCAACAGAATAAAAAATATATAACTAAATGGCAGTCCCTTTCTTAGAACACTACCTAGAATGCAGAGAGTAGAATCGTTATGATGTGACTAAAATCATTAAAATTAAAACTTTATAGGCATCAACATTTTTATGATTAAAATATTTTGAATTTTTCTATTATGAAAAATCTACACTTCTACTGTCGTTCACCGCAGAATCTGGGTCCCATGAGACTCATTTACCAGTCATTTGTGTCTAATGGTTCTCTACAGTATTTGTAATCAAATCCATGATAGAGCTACATTCTATAAAAAGTCTACCCATCTGTAATTTCGGAATTAAAACATTGCCTTTGTTTAATGACATCAATTTACGCCTTTTTGATTATACAAATAGATATCTCACAAAACGAAAGCACCTTAAAAATATCTTTTTAAAAAGACACAGAATGTATTTCATTTTCTTCAAATAATTTAATCATCTAAAGTACCAGAATATCAAGACAGGTAGTGCTTCAGTCTTCAATTAAAGTAAACAGGTCTTTCTTAGGCTTCACAGGAATCACACCAGACACAGCTTCTAGCTTATCTGTACTCATCTTAGCTTCCTTCACAGGTCTATTACTTTCATCCTTAGACGGTTTTCTTTTTAAGCTCAAAACTTTGTTTGTATAGATGCCATCACTGCCGTTTTGATCACTAGTTGATACCTTTCTTTTCTTAGTCTTAGTGATGACAAAGTCTAAGTCTGAGGAATCATCATCAAAATCTGCATATACAGGCACAGACCTGCCACTCCTAGTTGATCTCACTGGTTGTACTCTAGTAGTTTCTTCAACAATCTGCAGCGGTGGGGGCCAAGCTGCAAAGTTAGCAGACTGTCTGGCCTGGTGATAGGTGTTCAGAGACATAAGTTTTACATAAACAGCTAGACTTCGGGCTTTTTCAGCCGGTGTTAATGTGGTGGGTAGTAAGCTCCATGGCAAGCGTCTGTCTCTTACATTCAAGTATCTTCTTTTCATGGGTTTTTTGGGTGTGGCACTAGTAGCACTAGATTGATTGGTCTCAACCTGAAACCGAAAATGATTCAGTTAAAGTTACATAAAATAATTTGAAATTAATCAGAAGATCTGTATTGCCCTTCTAACACATTCACACTGTCTGCTGGGGCAGAGAATCTGGCAGCAACGAAAATAAAGCAGAAATCTTAAGGTTTGTATGAAAGCTTTTATACTAGACCTCATCAGACATCCACAAAATGCTGATTACCCAGCAGCCCTAATATGTGTGAAAAGGGTGTAATAATGCAACAATCAAACTCAACTAACATTTTCTTCGTCGCGAGCAACTTCTTCTAGTTTTTCTGATGATTTTGAATTCTTCAAAGCTTTCAAAAGGTCACTCATTTCTTCCTTGCTCAGATTTTCTTCCTCCAAACCAAATTCTAAGCAAATTAAATGTGTTGATAAATTTTACATGATTAGAGATTAATATATCAATAGGATTGATGAATTCAACGGGCAGTTTGCATTTTTGCAATACGGCATCAAATTTATTGTAAAAGAGATAAGGATATAAAAATATTGAAGATAAATTGAAATATAAAGAAGCTAGTTTAGATCGCGCTAAACAATAAGTTCAATCAATGATAGTCTATTCAAATATTGTATGGAATTACAAGTGAATTTCTATTACCGATCAATTCATTCTTCATCAGCTTCATTTCTGAATCGCAACTATCGTCAGAAGATATCGCGGGCTCCATTTTTTTATTTGTTTACTTCGGAGAACTATGCTATTTTACTTAGTCTACATTACAATCTGGCAAAAAATAATTAACTAAACAGCGCAATATAAACCGATAAAAACATTGAAAGTTGATAAACACAATTCCAATCAAAATATTTTCTTCCTATTTACAAACTGTCAAATCGTTATTGAATTTGACAATATGATCTGACAAAAAATTTCTCAATGTTGGCAATGAAAATAAGGCGCGGACAAAACATTATAGCTGGAAACAAATTATCAGATGCGGCTGACGGACGCGACTGACAGCCGCGACTAAAGGTGGAAACACATTATCAACACCCGACCCGACGCCTTCTGACGCGTTGAAGTACTAATCCATCCATGTCCGTAAGGATTGAGGAGCCACTTTTCGTATCTTAATGAAATTAATATACTTATTTAGTAGTAAGTTTAATAATTGTGTAGGTTCGATCCTCGATTTTGTAGTATAATACTTCAAAGGTTATATGAACATAAAGGTGGCTCCTCAATCTAAATGTTTGGATTGAGGAGCTACGTCAGAACTTGGAACATCATGGATTAATATTTATCATCATTTGGTATGATTTTGTAGCATTTGAGAGTATTTAGTAGACAAAATCTGAGCTCGGTTGCATTCAAATCAAAAAAGTTTCCATACATTATATGTGGTTCCTCAGACCAAGCATACGACTCGTCATTTTTCAAAGAAGCAGTAGTTTAATTTAATGCGCAATTTCTTCGTCATTCAACGTCGCAGCTATTCGTCCAGTACCCGTATTAATAATTATAAATTGTTCGTACGGTAACCGTATTAATAAATATAATTTATTCATCCAGTACCCGTACAAATAGTCACTTCACTTCTAGTACAGCTAAGAAAAGCCTTGTGGAGTAAATAAACCGATCTCAGCTCTGATCGTGTATGACTACTATAGCACGGTCAAGTTATCTGAGCAGGAGCACCATAAATGTTAAACGACCCCACTTCCGCCTACCCGCGACGCGCCCCGCGTTCGGCTCGTCGTGAGCCAGTAGCGAGAGTCGAACATCAGAGTGACATTTACATTTCGGGTGCTCAGTTATCTTGACCGTGTAGAACTTTTGATTTTTTCGAGTGAAGTTCAGCGGCTGTTTTAATGGTTTGCAAATTGATTTATAGTAGACTTGCTGTTCCCCGCGGCTTTGCTCCCGTGGACCACACCACAGGACCCGTTTTCGAGATAAAAAAATAGCCTATGTCACTCAGAAATAAAGTAGCTTTCTATTGGTGACAGAATTTTTTAAATTGGTCCAGGAGTTTCGGAGCCTATTCGATACAAACAAACAAACAAAAAAATCTTTCCTCTTTAGTGCGTAGAATAGAATATACTTTATTGTACACCATAAAAATACACATAATTACAGTACATTAATACCTCAATGCCTCTTTAAAATATTAGATATAAGTATAAGTAATAAGCGCGATTAGATAAATAAGACTCACTTAGAACATTCATTTCACTGTAGAACATTTTAGGACTTGTATTCGCAAGAGAAAAACAATTTGACATGACGTGACATGCTACATCTTTTTTACTAAAAGGCAAGGAGGTTTCAAAGAAGGCTTTACGTGTTTCAATCTCAAGTACCTACGCAACTGAACAATACGTGGAATCGTTGAAAGAATCGAATTTTATCCTATTATTAACTACCTCAGTGTAGCTTACCGAGAAAGCAAGGCTTAATACATTGGTTGCCAATTAATCCAAACAACTAGAATGTGTTAAATCGCAGAACAAAGAAGTGAATTTTTACAATCTACTGAACTTAAAGGCCCCGGTAGCCAGATCATTAAATTAACAAAAAAAAAATAGTTGTGGTAGATCTGTCTGTAGCATGGATGGTCTGTAGTTTTTGGCGGGTTTTTTTCGATTGAAGTTCAGCGGCTACTAATATTATATGCAAATTGATTCCTAGTGGATATTGTGATATAAAATTGGTGTAGTTTTGTGTCTCAACTGTCTACGCAATTAGACAATATGTGAAATCATTGACAGAAGCGAAGCGACAAAAAAATTCTCCGCTCCACTATCCTGATTACCTCCTAGTATTGACTTTGACTACCTCCGCAAAGTTTACTGGGAAGGTTGACACGATACAATTTGCTGCCAAATACTCCAAAAAACATTAGAATCTGTTACATCCGCATCCTAATGCATATTATATTAAAGAATGTTAAAATTGCACTGAAGACGAAGCGGTATGGTCCAAGACCTTAGCCTGCCCGAGTAGGGCGAAGTGAGTGTTGCCAGGTCTCTTAAGTGTCAAAACTTACGTTTCATTTCCAAAAATGTTACATTTTTGCTGCAAAAGTTACATTTTATTTTTTATTTCAAGTTTTTTAGGTCGGAGGCGGGTATTTGTCAGCAAAATGGCGGCATATAAAGGAATCTATGATGTCTAATGGTGTATTTAATCTTATGATAAAACAAATTCTAGTTTAATTTGTTCGCAGCGCCATCTTCACAGTTGTTGCTATCTAGTCTAGCACCTAACTTATTCTATTAGTTTGGTGGTGGTGAATCTGTTAGTTTTACACTGAACTAACTACTAATATTCGAGATGTATAGAACCCTCTTAACGTACTTTTTTACCATAATATGTTCTTAAGAGGGCTTTTAATAAAGGGCAAAATCGCCTCAATGCAAAAACGTAAAAAAATACACTATCGACGATGATTTGTCATCTCTCTTTATTGTGTATTAAATTGAGTTCTAGTGAATCGCTTTCATTAAATTTTGTTCTATACTTTTTTAAATTTTCTATTTTTTCTGAAATCACAAGACACGACAATTAGACAGGCTTATTATATTAAGACGAAAACTAAAAAAATGTTGTTTAAATATATAGCGAATTGGAGACAGAAAAAACATCAAATCCACCAACCTAGCATTAGTTTTTAATAATATAGTTAGTAATAATCGTAGAGGTTTAAATCACATTAATTAAAAATCGTTGGTTTGTTTCCACACTTTACTCAGAAATTTGACTTGCTTACACTTGCAATAAAATATTTATGCTTTAGATATTTTTATTTTTCTACGTTCTTTCTTCTTCTTTTACGGAATGGAAAGGCCCTTACTTCTTCTTCGAATCTTTTACGGAACATTGATTACCTACCTTATTCAAACACCTAAAAGATGCTCACTCATTATTATCTTATCAGCATCAATAGGTACTTATATATACACAAACAATAAATGTAGGTAATCACCGGCACTTCTCTCACGCATCTCTCACAGTTCTATGACAACAAACATTAACACTACGCAACATTCAACAAAACAAATCACCAGAGAGTTTGTAATTACAAACTGTCTGCAAATCACAATCAGCCATGTAAATTTTCTTTTTCGAGCCAAGTACCTACGAAACCGCGCGAACTCGCAAAGTAGAAACGTAGAACGCGCACACGCTCATGCAAAATCAAGTTTTAATTAATGCAGAATATGTTACATTTTGTCATGGCGCGTTTTGTTCAGAGCCATCTTTGAGTATGATCAAAGAGTATGTAACACTTGAGGATATTTATATTAAGGTTACACTAGTCAACGGCACGAACTATTTTGTGCGCGGGTTTAAAATGCATTTTATATCAACCAACAACACGTGCGGAAGAGATAGATGCTGTGATGAGCAGTAGGAAGCTAGTTTGCGTACGAATACACACTTTTGCAAATTTGTAGCTAATTGGATAATGATTTATGTTGAAAATAAAAGAGTATGCAAGTTGGAATGAATCTTTTTGTAGAGTTTGTGAACTTATATACTCTTTGGTATTTGTTTTTATTGTGAAGAACAAAATAATTTTCATTGTGTCAGTGTCATTCTTTTTCTTGTGAAAAAATATATATTATTATTTTTTTTGGTGTAAGATTTGAATTACAAGAAGTCACAATTTAAAATCTAACTTGTATTTTAATTGCTATTAAAAACCTTATTTAACACTGCGTGAATTAGGCCAGAGGGCCTTCCTGTTAAATGATATAAAACAATTTCATATGGTGTATATCAGGTTATGGACCTGCATCGCATTGGAGAATAGGTATTGACGGCTGGTAAGAGAAATAATAGAAGAATGAGTATCAGTAGTACATCGCAGGATATGACGATGGAGAGGACTTCGTCAAGCTCGGGCTACCTCAGCGCTGCTGAGAAGTTAGATGGTAGTGCCGATTACTCGACATGGAAGTTCCTCATGGAACTACATCTCATACACGAGGATCTTTGGGACTATGTCCACACCACACCAGCTGTAACGGATGCACTAGGCTGCAAGCGGGACAAGAAAGCAAGGGCAAAAATATGCCTTATGGTAAAACCCCACTGCCTCGTCCATGTGCGTCAGGCCAAGAGTGCTAAAGAGGCTTGGGATGCTCTGGAGACAGCATTCGAAGACAAGGGCCTCAACAATCGCTGTAAACTGTTGACGAAGCTAGTCAGTCTAAAGTTAGAGCAATTTACTTCCGTTAGAGAATATGTTACAGCTTCCATGAATATAGCCCAGGAACTCAGAGATATAGGAAAAGAGATAGATGACGAGCTATTAGCTGCATTACTCTTACAAGGCCAGTCTCATAGGTTGAAACTCCTCGGTGAGTACCGAGGAGTTTCAACCTATGAGACTGGCTATAGAGAACATTAATGCGATCTTAACAACAGACTATGTAAAAGGCAAGCTTTTCCAAATGGAAGATGTGTACGCAGCAAGTACTAGCAATAAACCAAATTCTGCATTTTTAACAAAGAAAAAAGGGAGTTTTAAAGGGAAAAGCACCTATAATAAAGAAAAGCCCAAGGTTAAGTGCTTCATCTGTGAAAAGCCACACAAGGCAAAAGACTGTCCTGACAACCCGAAAAGAAAAAGAGATGCTGCAATGCAAGCCTTTGCTCTTGGGACGTCAGAGGCAGGGCTCACCAACGATTGGATAGTAGACTCAGGAGCATCCACCCACATGTCTTGCCGGCAATCATGGTTTAAAAGCTTGAAGAAAACTCCGAAGCCACTGAAGATTATGTGTGCAGATGGAAAAGAAGTGCTAGGTGAAAGTGTAGGAACAGTTGAATGCAAGTCTATATTTCAAGGACTAACCATCAGTAATGTAACATTGTACCAGAATTATCATCTAACTTGTTAAGTGTGAATGCAATTACAAAGAAAGGACTTGTGGTGGTATTCACTGAGAATGGTTGTGACATCTATAAGAATAATGAGTGTGAGGTGAAAGGTAAGTCTGTAGTGAAAGGTGTAGAAGAAAGGGGCATCTATAAAATTAAGTGCTGCTTACAGGGTTCTGCGCTGGCCACAACAGAGAGAGATACCGACATGCTAATGCTGTGGCATCGGAGGATGGGACACCTTGGTATGGGAAACCTCAAATTACTCAGAAATAAGATGGCCAAAGGGGTAAGTTTTCCTAACTCACTTAGTAGACTGGAGTGTCGACCGTGTCTGGCAGGAAAACAGACCAAACAACCATTCCAAAGGAGCGGTACAACTAGAGCAGATGAGATGCTAGGGTTAGTGCACTCGGATGTGTGCGGGCCTATGGAGGTGCCATCTATTAGTGGGTGCCGATATTTTTGGACTTTTATAGATGATTTTACTCGTAAAACTTCTGTGTACTTCCTCAAGCAGAAGAGTGAAGTGTTCGAGAAGTTCATTGAGTTTAAAACGCTTGTGGAAAACCAAACGGGCAAGACAATTAAAGCTCTTCGAACTGATAATGGAAAGGAGTTCGTCAATAAGCGAATGGATGAGTTCCTGAAGAAATATGGTATTCAGCGCCAGCTAGCAGTTGAATACACGCCCCAGCAGAACGGCGTAGTGGAGAGGGCAAATCGCACTATATGTGAGAAAGCGAGGTGTATGCTCGCAGAGGCGAACTTACCTAAGCGTTTTTGGGCCGAGGCAGTCCGCCATGCTGTGTTCCTAAAGAACAGATCTCCCACTGTTGCTGTGCGGAATATGACACCAGAGGAGAAATGGTCTGGTCGTAAGTGTGACCTAAGTCAAGTCAGAATATTTGGATACAAAGCTTTTATGCATGTTCCCGACCAAAAGCGAACCAAATGGGATGCGAAGAGTAGAGAGCTGATCTATGCAGGTTCTTGCAACGATGCAAAAGCGTATCGCCTGATCGAACCTGATACTGGTAAACTTTTCAAGGCCCGAGATGTGGTATTTCATGAAAATCAGAAATACAAGGGACAGACTGGGGACGCAAATGAAAATTCTGATTTGATACAGCTTCTGATAGATAAAGACGAGGCTGAGTATATAGTTGAGGACAATCAGGATATAGATGTTTTTCAAGACTGTGAGGAACCAGTGACTGCTTATGAAGATATTTCGCAGGAAGAACCTGACCTACGAAATGTTGAAAGAGAAGACGTTGAGGAATCTACTCCAGAAGGAAGTGTTGAGCCAAGTAGTGAGGACACAGAGAGTCTTGTTGAGGATACTCCGGTAGAGAGTGTACGGAGATACCCATTGCGAAATAGAACGCTCAAGCAGTTTCCAGATTTTGTCTCGTATAAAGCAGAGTTAAATGAGGATCCAACATCCGTTAAAGACGCCCTATCAAGATCTGATAGCATGCAGTGGAAAAGAGCGATTCAGGAGGAGTTGGATGCCTTATACAAAAATGGAACTTGGGTTCTTGTGAAACCTCCGGCGAAATGCAACGTCGTTGATTCGAAATGGCTATTTCGAATAAAAGAAGAGGCGGGAAATAAGAGACGATATAAGGCACGTCTTGTCGCAAGAGGTTTTAGTCAACGTTATGGAGTTGACTACGATGAGACATTTTCACCTGTTGTTAGGCACAGCTCTCTTCGAATTTTGTTGGCAATGGCAGCAAGAGATGGCTGGAACATTGACCAAATGGATGTAAAGACAGCATTTTTAAATGGAGAATTATCTGAAACTGTCTATATGAAGCAACCTGAGGGCTTCGAAGAGAAGGGCAAAGAGGACTATGTGTGTCTTCTGAAACGCTCATTATATGGGTTAAAGCAAGCGCCAAGAGAATGGAACAACAAACTCAACGCAGAGCTTTTGAACCTAGGTTTCAAGCGTTCTCAACTCGAGCCATGCATTTATATTAGGCCAGATATCATTCTAGCGGTCTACGTAGATGACATGATATTATTTTGGAAGGATCCAAAGAAGTTTGAAAAACTAAAAATGGACCTCACCTCCAAGTTTGAAATGAAGGATCTGGGTCAAGCAGAACTAATGCTTGGGATCCAAATCACTCAGTCGAATGACTGTATAAAGATAGATCAAGAGAGGTACATCGACAAAGTACTTTCACATTTTGGAATGTCAGAGTGCAAGATAGCGTCAACGCCTCTAGTACCTGGCCAGAAACTAGAGAAACCAGGTGACAATCACAGGTGTGATGAGCGAATACCATACCAAAACTTGATAGGTTCACTCATGTATTTGTCGGTATGCACGAGGCCAGATATCGCACATGCTGTGCATTACTTGAGTCAATTCAACAGCTGCTATGCTGAGGAACATTTCATAGCTGCAAAGCGAGTGCTCAGGTACCTGAAGGGCACCAAGACTCTAGGTCTGAAGTACAGAAAGGGTCATGGAATGGAGAATCTTCAGGCATATGCAGACGCTAGTCATGCCACCTGTTATGATAGAAGATCATACTCAGGCAATGTCTTCCTGTGGAAAGGAGGAGCCGTCAGCTGGGAGAGCAGAAAGCAGCAGACGGTAGCACTCTCGACGGCAGAATCAGAGTATGTGGCCATGTCAGAAGCTACCAGAGAGGCTATCTTTCTCAAAAGACTGATTGCTGAGATCACATGCAAGCCAGAGGTTCCAATAGAATTATGCAGTGACAGCCAGTCTGCTGTGGCTATTGCACAGAATCCTGTACATCACCAACGTACAAAGCATATCGATGTCCGTCACCACTTTGTGAGAGAAGCGGTTGAACGTGGGGATGTCAAGCTGAAGTATGTAGAGACAGAACGGATGGTGGCTGATGCATTGACGAAACCTTTGCTGAGAGGGAAGTTTGACTGGTGTATAAAAGGCATGGGACTGAACTAATGAAATTAAGGAGGAGTGTTGAAAATAAAAGAGTATGCAAGTTGGAATGAATCTTTTTGTAGAGTTTGTGAACTTATATACTCTTTGGTATTTGTTTTTATTGTGAAGAACAAAATAATTTTCATTGTGTCAGTGTCATTCTTTTTCTTGTGAAAAAATATATATTGTTATTTTTTTTTGGTGTAAGATTTGAATTACAAGAAGTCACAACTTAAAATCTAACTTGTATTTTAATTGCTATTAAAAACCTTATTTAACACTGCGTGAATTAGGCCAGAGGGCCTTCCTGTTAAATGATATAAAACAATTTCATATGGTGTATATCAATTTAGGACGAAACCGAGCGCGCGAAATTTTATAATCAGACCTTTGGGAGTCTGGATATCATGAAAAAACGACTAAACGTATCTGTTCAAAATAAATCATTTGCATTGTTGAACTACTAATCTATCCCTGTATGGAGGCCGTTTTTCAATTTTTTGACTTCTTATGGCATTTATTTGCGCCCAAAAATGCGTTAAAATTAGTGTCGAAATGTGGTACTTTCGACGCTCATAACTTTCAAATATTTTCTTTTTTTACTTTTTTGCTTCACTACAGGGCTAGATAATGATGAGAGAAATTGATATCACTTTTTATTTTGGACGTACTTTGTCAAACAGTGGAATGATCCCTAGACTACGTTTGTATGGAAGAATTTTCGACTAGTGTACCCTTAAGTCCATGCACTTGAGTATGATATGGAGACTAAAAAAATACTTTTTAGACGCGCCAGTTTAAGGTGCGTGTAAAACTGTTTGCAATAAAAATCTATTATTACAAATCTCGTTGTTCTCAAAAGTTACGAAAATTGCCTTAAATATAAAAATTACTTACATGTTACACGAGGGGGTCAAAAGTTACGAAAAATGTAAGAAATGTAACCTGCTAGCAACAAGCGGTCTGTAGTTACTGGTTTCTCAATTCTCTGTCTACGCCACAGAGTATATTTAAAAACTGAAATTTCTAATTACCTGTGGTCTCAGTGTTTTGTGTGTTGTGCAAATGCAATCCATGTTGCGTTATTTTTTATTGTTAATTTTATTTATTTATTATTAACATTAACTCAAACTATGTAATCCAGTAAGTTAAAATATGTGAAGTGAATTAAAATTCGTAGCGTTTTTATACTTCACCCCAGTTAGAACAAAATGGAAGAGGAGATAAGATGTTTTGTTTGTAAAGAATTCTACAGAGAACCAGTATTACTACCTTGCGGGCATGCACTTTGTAGAGTTTGTGCAGTAAACTTACAGACTCATATACACGAAGGTGATAATTCTGCAGCCTCGAACGATTATCAAGAAGCGGACAAAGCCTCAGTGTCTAGCGAAACTGACAGTGGTGTAGTATGTGGATCAAGGCCTAACAGTTACGCAGGAACCCCGGCTGCGCCCGCATATTCAAGCGCAGCATTTTCAATAACATGTCCATCCTGCAGTAAGTTAGTTTACTTGGACGATAATGGAGCAGAGGGACTGCCACCGTTTCGCGTTATGCGAACTATTGTTGAGCGATTCGGAGGGGTCACGGGTGCTCCGCCTGCCGAGGAAGCCTGTCAGATGTGTGAAGGGGAGCGACGCGCGGCGGTGGTGCGCTGTGAGCAGTGCTCTGTGCGCTACTGCGCGGGCTGCCGCGATGCCTGGCACCCCACTCGAGGGCCGCTGGCTCAGCACGAGCTGCGCCCGCTGGGCACCACATGTGCCGACCACGGCTCGCCGCCTGTCCTCTATTGCAACGCCTGTCTCGTACCTATCTGTCAACGCTGTCTCGCTGAAAGACACTCAACACATGAAACACAGGCATTGTCCGTTGCTGCCAGAGCCCATAAGGTAATATAAAACTTTGATGATACAATACAGGCTTTTGAACTTAATTTTGTAATCTCAAGTTAGACCACCGCCCAGATTCTGATACCTATTACTACTGTTGCAACCTTACAACTTACAAGTTTTAGGTAATGGGTTTGAACCCAGGCAGGCGCTTTACTTTGTGTAAATTATTTCATCATCACTGCTCTCAAAACAGTGAAGGAAAACATCATGAGGAAACCGGCATGAGCTACAACGAAAAATTTCGATGACATGTGACATCCACCAACCTGCACTGTGACCGTGTGGTGGTGACCCATTCCCTCTCTCACAGAGAGGAGGCCTGTGTCATAGCAGTGAGAACATTAAAAGGATGACGATACTGCTGCCTTGCTATTCAATTTCATTATTATTGGAGGGATTTGGTTGACTGAAATTAAACTAGTTTGCTGACTATTGGCATATATTCAACATTGTTTCACTATTTTTATTTCAGACTGAATTATCACAATCATTGCAACATCTATCTGAACAAGCCAAAGCCATGACGGAATATATACAGTTAGTAAAAGGAACAGGTGATAAAATTAATGTAAGTACTTTTATATAAGTATATAATCAGACTTACCTATTATTATTTTTACTAAATTAAAAGCCTATCCAACAATATTATCCCATAGGCCAAAAAGATTGGGGATTTCTATACTTTTTGTATAGTAATCCCCAATCTTTTTGGCCAGTATGAAGTTGGATACAATGGTTTCACAACAGTAAATCTCATACTAAAACAGCAGTGGGCCTAAGGGCATTTTGAAAATTGAAAAGACCTGAAAAAAAGCTGGAGACATTTTAGTTAAAAACTAAAATTCAACTACATAGAAATCATATAATATAAAAAAAATATTCTTATAAGATAGACAAAGTAAGAAAAAAAAATTGCCATCCAAACAAAAAATCTGTACTGGATATTTCATTCGGAAAGACAACAAGAGGCCAAATGTCCAGATGAATCCAGACGGATGGTAACCCTATGTCCGCCATGCCATGCGCATCAAAAAGCTTACATTCAGCCCGGCCAAGAAGATTATCGATTATTGTAACATAAATGACACTCAGAGACAGAACTACCAGTTTACTTTTTAAAAATATTCATAAGACAAAACAATTTTACAATCTATCAAATTACCAAACTGGTGATGAATTACAGTGAATGTGCATAATAGCTAGATGACATACCCCCAATTTCTGAAATAACAATGTGTCATTAGTTGAGTATTTGTAACTGTTATATTTTGGTATTGAACTAGAGTTGTAACATTCTTAAATCTAAATACTCAATTTTGAAATGTAAGTTTTTAAGCTGACATGGTCACAATCATTAGAATTATTATTTGTTTCGGGATATTTACCATGTATATTTAGATTTTGGTTGAGAGCTCGATGTTAATATATCAAGAAACAAATATTAATTCTACTCAGTTCTGAAACCTGCCACTAGTAAAACAATAACATTATGGACTAGCTGAAAATAAATGAAATTATTATTACCATCACTGGTGGCTGACATCTCTCAGAGTAACTAGATTTGCTCTTGGTTAGGGTAACCACAGATTTAGAACAATTTTGACTGTATTTTCTTGTAAAAGACAAAAACTTGCACTTTTAAGGAAAACTAAAAATCATTTGAAGTATCACTACAAACTGTTACTGTTTACAGAAGACTTCAATTTTAATCTTGTTTGAATAAGATAAAAACTCTGATTGTTTACTAATACCTATTATTTATCTTATTTTTCGTTTAAACAGGAATCTTGTGAAGAGTTGGAGAAACAAATAGACCATACTTGTGCTGAAGTAACCCGTGCCATAGAGAGGAGACGAGATGAGCTCATACGTGCAGCTCGGAACACACGGTCACAGGCCATCACCAACATGCGGTCTCTTACATCTCATGCTGCTCAGAAACTGCGGGAAGCTACTGCACTGTTACACTTCTCCATAGAAGCTCTTAAAGAATCTGACCATGCAGCTTTTCTACAGGTGAGAATATTATTAATAGTGCAATACAATCATTTGCAGAATTTCCACTGTCTAAAAACTCAAGGTGTCACAAAGTAGGATTTCAGTTTTTATTGGTTTTATCACAGATAATATAATACTAGCATACAGATGCCTCATCCCATACAAAGAAACCGTGCCGACGTATCTAGCGTTTTTCACCTGATTATATCTATTATTTTTTTGGAAATCGATAGCGTTCGGTTCCGTTCTACGGCGATAGATAGATCACCATCAATATCCGTGGAACGAAACGGAACGGTACCGAAAGCGATCGATGTACAAAAAATAATCAGTATAGAACGTCGGCACGGTTTCTTTGTATGGGATGAGACACCACTGGTTTTATTTTACTTAATTTTTAGAGTTCGGATCCAAAGGGTAAAAACGGGACCCTATTACTATGACTCCACGATCCTCTGTCTGTCCGTCTGTCACCAGGCTGTATCTCATGAACGGAATAATTTAAATATTTAAGTGGGGCTCCCATACAACAAACGTTTTTTTTTTCCGTTTTTGCGATAATGGTATGGTGCTTTAATCATAAAGAAAATAAACTTTCTATAAGGTGATTACCAATAATGTCTATTTAAAATACTATTGAGACTAATTAAACATAATTATTATTCAGTGAGACAGAAGGAATTTTTTATTGACAAATATATTTTTTGATAAGTAGGTAGGTACACCAATGTGTTTTGACACACTGACTGATTTTTGAAATGTCTTAAATTGACTATCTTATCAACTCAATATTATTAGATTGACCTCATTCTAATGCGTGCTGATATCAGTCAAAAAACAGTATTACATTATGTACTGTCATACTGATAAAGCTTATCTGTCATGTTATAGCATTACACATTAATAGGCCTCATCGTAATTGATGGGTTAACCAGAAATAGAAACATACTTGATGATAAAATAGATGTATGTTTTTCTGTATTATATACCTAGGCTTCGCATGGGTGAAAAAAGAAGAATACTTAATGTTTATTTTCCTTTTTCTCTTTCATACAAAACTTGTACTGACAATTACAAACAACAAAAAAAAGAATCAGCCAAATGGGTGCAGCCGTTCTGAAGTGATGCTTTTACATTCATTCGGCAATAGTTTTTACCCGGCTGCAAGGTAAGGGTTATGTTTTTCGCGCGTATCTTGTATGTATGTAATATTCTTTATTACCTCATATCTTTCAAACTACTTTGTTGGATTTTTATAATTAGGACATCGTTAGATAGGTTTTGACCGCCCAAGTGTTCTTAGCTAAGTGCCGTTAAAAAAAAAAGGAACATGGCGGATTTTGGACGCCATATTGTGGGGGTTGTAATTTTTTTTTTATTCCATACCCATCGAGTAGGGTATCAAAATGAAGGGATTTTAGCGGAGATTACAAAAATATAAACTACTTATATGTTTAAATGTCATTCAAAAAAAAAATGATAACTAAAAAGTTGTAAATAAAAAAGTTAAATTAAAAATCAAAAACCCGCCTGCTTAAAAACCGAACAAAAAAGCTGTAAACAAGAAAAAGTCATGCTGTGCAGTCGGAGGATCAGGGGATCAGCCAGTTTACGAATATGTATCCTCCGACTGCACAGCATGATTTTTTCTTGTTTACAGCTTTTTTGTTCGCTTTTTAAGCAGGCGGGTTTTTGATTTTTAAATTAACTTTTTTTTTTTATCTTTTATATATTAACTAGCAATGTATGTGTGCACATACATTGCTAGTTGATATAAAAAACGATTCTAAAAAAAAGTTAATTAGAAAGGTAGATCTTGCAAGTGAATTGTAAGGCAGTTATTCTCAACCAATTGAGATAAAATGTTGCATACACGTTTGGATTTGCTGACAATGCACAGCAAGCTGAAAAGCTTGTATAAAAAAAGTTTGTTTTTATTGGACAAAATGTTTTATTTCTAAAAATACTAGCACTTCGCCCGCGACTTCGTTCGCGTGATCCGTATTTTATCCTACAAATGACTTAGTTTCACCCCCTTAAAGGTTGAATTCCTAAAAATACCTTCTAAGTTCTCCCCTACATCAAAAAAAAGAAGCCCTGTAGAGTAAAATTCTTCAACAATCTTTAACATCCCTAAATCGTCTTTTAGGAGTAGTTTTCTTAAACTAATAATGAAAACCTTTACTATTTACTTAGGTTAGTATTCATGCCAAGTTTCAAATATATAAGCCTAACAAATTTCCCCCTTTTCTCCTCCATAGGGGTGGAATTTACAAAAACCAATAAATACATGAATTCTTTTTATCAAACAAAATCGTAAATCTTTAATTCGTGAAATTATCACACTTAAAAGCATAGAAAATTCACACAAACTTTCAACCCCCTTTTTATCTCCTTAGGGGTGGAATTTCCAAAAATAAATAAATACATGAATTATTTTTATCAACCAAGAGCATAGGCATATTAAATAGTATGGAAATACCTACAACAAAAAGTGCCTACCTAAACCTTAAAATGGCTGCCGATGCTATGGTTGTGTTAATCACGGAACACACACTTAATAATAACACAAAAAGTAAACAACCATTTGACAGCAGGAATACCACGAACACAACCACAAAATCCGTCACATAATATGGCACGTACCTGCTACTGTCACTACGTCATAACAAAATGTTACCATAATGAGCAACAACTGAAATATTGTTGTCTCTTTTGTCAAATACGATTACTACATTAGAAAGAATGAAACAAAACGATGTTTCACATTCTGCGATACAGAATGTGAAACTTCACTCATATTTGTATAAGCTAATGTATGTATAGAACATCGCGGCGCCTCCATATTTTTCCTAGCTAGGAAAAATATGTCTATCTAAAACTCTAAAATCTAAAACTTCAGGTGTCCAACTTACAAATTGTAAAAATTTTATACAAACGTTCAACCCCCTGTTTACTCCCTTAGGAATAGAATTTCCGAAATTCAAAAAAAACTCATTGTAACGTAAACCAACAATTTCACCTTCCAAACCGAAGAAATTTCACATAAAGTATCGAACCCTATTTTATCCCCCTAAAGGTAGAATTTCCAAAAACCTAAAAATACATGCATTCTTTATGTCAACCAAGAGAATAAATCTAATATTTCATGTATCCAATTTACAAACTAGCAATTTCATACAAACTTTCAATACCCCCTTTTTATCCCCTTACGGGTGGAATTTCCGAAAAGCAATAAATCCATGAATTCACTGAAAATTTTGCAGATTTTGGCAATCTGAGAGCCGAGATAAAAGAGATTAATGAAAAGTGAGGTTACGTAACAATCTATACATAACAGCCGATTTTTGACCTGTCAATTATAGACCGATTTTGAAAATTCTTTCCCCCATTTTAATTTCCAGGTCCCATTTTAATTTTGTCAAGATCTGATGAAGAACTTCGGAGATATACAACAGAACTCTTCAATAAATAACGGCAAATCTCTCAAGATTGCTGCAATCGCATGTCTGTTTATTGTTTATACCATTTCATAACATAACATCACGCCAGTACGCTCAAAAGGTGTAGGCAGATCTCTCATTTCACCGGGTATGTTCAAGTTCAAAGGCCTTATAGGTACATACTAAACAACTTGCCTATTATGTAGGTACAACTAAAAAGGGAAAATAATAGTACCTACATTGTTATCCTGAAAGTAACTTATTTAGTCCCGAGACGGGGTTTGGCGCCCGGAACGAAGTGAGGGCGCCAATAGTTCGAGGGACTAAATAAGTCTTTAACCCGAGGTAAACACTGTGCTTTTCATTACAAATACAAGGAAATAAAAATAAAAACATGAATTAGCTAAAGAAAAAATGATTGCCGCTTTCCTGCCTATTTTGTTTGTTTTTTTTCAGTGGCCGGCCTGCTATTCAGCCATTATTTTTTATTTTCATCATTGAAAAAATGGTAAATATTTTGCCCAAATCTAAGTTATTTTAAAGAAATTCACATCACACATCATCAGCCTATTAATGTTCCCACTGCTGGGACACAGGCCTCCTCTCTGTGAGAGGGGGTGGGCCGTAATCCACCACGCGGGCCCAGTGCGGGTTGGTGGATGTCACAAGTCTTCGAATGTTTGGGTCTAAGACATTGCCCACATTGGATTGCCCACCAGTTCTCTGCCTGTGTCTGGGTGAATTCCTGTAGCCACCTGCGTATTTGGTTGAAGGGGATGGGTACAATAGGCTCAGGTCCATAGACCTTCGAGCTGGATCCGCGTCTCGCAAGCTCGTCAGCCGCGTCGTTGCCCAGCGATCCGCTGTGTCCCTTTATCCATTGTAGTGTCACCGTGTTACGGCTGGATACAGTTATTTGTTCTAGTGCGTTGTGACATTCTAGTACTAGTTTTGATGTAAAGTATTTTTTTCGTAAGGATTGTAGGACTGATGCGCTGTCGGAGAGTATCCGTATGTGGCTGTCCGTAACCCTCCTGACTTCTAGGGCTTGGACCGCTTGTATGATGGCCACACACTCCGCCTGATAGACGGTGTTGAAACCTCCTAGCGGTCTGGATATATTTATGTTGAAATCGTGTGAGAAGACTCCGACTCCGGTACCCGAGTCCGTTTTCGATCCGTCAGTGTATATTCTTATATATATATACAATAATCTGAACCTCGGAAACGGATCCAAAAATTTTCATGAAATTTTGTATGCAGGGGGTTTCGGGGGCGATAAATCGATCTAGCTAGGTTAAATTTTTAGAAAACGTCGTTTTCTTTATTTTCACCCGAACAGAGCTCGGTCGCCCAGGTACCAGTCATAATATGCCGTAAAG
This sequence comes from Orthosia incerta, assembly GCA_948252205.1. Classification (NCBI taxonomy): domain Eukaryota; kingdom Metazoa; phylum Arthropoda; class Insecta; order Lepidoptera; family Noctuidae; genus Orthosia; species Orthosia incerta. The sequence continues at coordinate 19,583,979 of OX411753.1, read as the reverse complement.
TTATAACTAAAACATATTGTTTTTCTTTAATGGAGGATGCAGCACACTTTTATTTTGAAATCACTTCATAAATTATTCATTCTCTGACAAATTTGTTACGCAATGTTTTCAATGCGCGCAGCTGGTATGTTGTACCTTATTAGTAGTCCTAGTAAAAATGATGATTTTGTTTTGTCAGGTGGGGAACATACTGTCGGCGCGCGCGCAGGATACCGCGTCCAATCTGTGCTCGTCGCTGGACTCCCCTCCCGCCGCCCCCGCGCTCACCCTCGACGTCGAGCCGGTGCTCCGTACCGTCAGGAGTATGAACTTCGTGGAATGCATACGTAAGTTTACCAACTAAAGTTACCGACCTTTGCCTATAGAAATGCTAACTTTATGTACATGTCCAGTTTTTACACTAAATACTCTTTCTCAATTTCTTTTGCGTACATTGGAAATGCAGCGGTGGAATGTCTAATGAAGTCATCAGGTAAATAAATAATCCTTATTACAATTATTAAGAGAGAGAGAGAGATTTTTGAGAGCAGTGGTGGTCCAGTGTTATTAGCCGCGACTTTCAAGTTGTAGGTCGTGGGTTTGACCCCAGGCAGGCGCTTTACTTTGTGTAAATTATTTCATCACCACTGCTCTCAAAGACGGTGAAGGAAAATATCGTGAGGAAACCGGCATGAACTAGAACCAAACATTTTAAGACATATGACATCATCCCGCACTGGGCCCGCGTGGTGGATTACAACCCATCCCCTCTCACAGAGTGGAGGCCTGTGTCCCAGCAGTGGGAACATTAATAGGCTGATGGTGATGATGAGAATTTTCAAACGTTTTTTTATTAATTTCACGCAACTATTCCTAGCTACTAGCTACTGTTTGACTGAATCGATGCCTGATGTAGATATGCGTTACGGGAGGGGTATAGCAGCAGGTGAATTGCGTTCGCGACATGTCACCACTAGTTGAAGTATGCCTTTAGCACAGTAGAAATGCTGCAGCATATTTTATATTGAGCTGCTGTCATATCAGTCCCGCAACACGATCTATATATTATAGTGTTTTGAAATTAAGGCGTTTGTACCGAGTTTGCAAACGGACAGCGGCTTTATATTTGGTCTGTACGATAACCGGCCTCATTACCACGCTTATCACACCAGAAAAACTGACCCGATTATGTAATTTTTGTTTTAACAAGTTTGGCCACTGTTCAATCCTAATCAATAGGGTTGAAGTTTTCGATGTCAATAATGACATTTTCGGGTCATTTATAAGGGCGTTAGGACCTTAATCAAGTGGGTTGAATAGAGCGAAACCGTGTTGTCGACCGGGAACATTCTCTGCAATACAATAGCTGACCCTGAAGCCTTCTTCTTCCTGCCCCGTTCCCAATTTATTTGGCCTCCTTGTGCGTCTACGCCGGGATGGTCTATCCTGGGTTGTCGACAGTGGTACATTTTGCTCCCTCATGAGTCAGGTTTCTCGGCAGTGGTCCACCACGAGGCTGGTGGTCTGCCCCTTGTTCTTGACTCTGTGTTAATTTTGAGCATTGTTTTCATGGAGTAGCTATCTTCTGCGTCTCAAAACCCTGAAGCCTAGCTATTACTAACATAGTGGTGTTACCGCAGCGCCGGGCGCCCCGGAGATGGCGGTGGAGGCGTGCGCGGCGCGCGGCTGTTCGTGCACGCTGGCGTGGCGCGCGCCTGCTCAGCCGCACTCCGTGCGTGGCTACGTGCTGGAGCTCGACGACGGCCTGGGCGGACCCTTCCGGGTAAGCCAGTTTACCCCTCTTTCATCGGTCTGCTAATTGCAAAACACAATACGGATGATGACGGGGTATGAAACAGCAAATTCTATTTAGCCCGCCGATTAACTTATCAAAAAATATTGGACACGTATTTTTTGTTTATTCAAAATCAATAAAAAATCACCAAGATAAGGCGCATCAAAGTTCGGGAGGGGGGGCTTGTGACGTAACTTCTATGTAAAATGTGTACCAAGGCATGACGTCATGCGACATTTTAATGTATCGTCATCATTTTTTTGTAACGAGACACGTAAGAAAAAATACGTGTCCAATATTTTTTGGAAATGTAACTAAAAATATTTTTTTAGTTACTAAAAATATTTTTTTTTATTTTTTTTATTTTTTTGAGTTTTGAAGTATTAAGTGCCATTTTAAAAATTTCGAGATTTTAACAAAAATAAGTGTAGAGCTATATTCGGCTATATTCATTGGCACTTACGGCGTTTGCCTATTTTATATTTGTTTTATTTTTTTTTAATAAAAGTTAAGGTAAAAGGCATTTGATTCGTTTTGGAATTAGTTTTTATGTGGGTATAAAGTCGAGAGTGGTAAACCGAAAAAATTCGTTGTTGTACTTAATATCTGTTTATAGAAACTGTATGACAAAATTATGTCGCCACATATAACAACGTTTCCATTGTCACTAAGCTTGCGTTTATAAAATCAAACTGATAAGTTTCGGACCTGCCATTGTCTCGAACAATGGTGGTAAGTTGAAAGCTGCCAATTCACTACCAAAAGTATCAACGATAGTAGTAAAGTTGGTACTACACAACATAACATCACGGCCTGTATTCCTTGAAAGGTTAAGTAGAGACTAAGAATAAGAGTAGTTATGTTAAGTCCTATGAAATTTCCTGTAATGAAATAAAATTAAATGAAATTAATTTAATGGAATGTACTTTTGCCCGGGCACAAATAGAGAAACCCAATAACACTGCTCGACCCAGAGTCAAACCCAGGATGTCATGCTCGCTGTTGCGACTACTAGACCTATTAGGCAGGGTGTTGTTCTACTGACAATATTATTGAGTAAGTTTTCAATGGGGGCTAAAGATAAAGATGATTTATTTGTCAAAACATGTGTTTAATCCTTCGTTCGTTCGTTGTGTCTAATGTTTTATTGCTTACCAGTTGGCACCACTTTTGACTAAGGTCCATAAATATAGTTGGTATTGTTGGTAAACGTAGCAGCAGTTGGGCAGTTGTACAAGTCAACCAGTAAACCCGTCGCGAATATAGCAAAAGGCCCTAGAGCTAGATTGACCCGACATTATACCGAATACATTCCGGACGTCAGCCTGTACGTGATTAGGATGGCTCTTAAATAGATTAAGAAAAACAAGGCACCGGGTGATGACGGTATTACAGCCGAACTCCTGAAGGCGGGTGGAAAACCAATACTTAAGTCCCTACAAAAGCTGTTTACAAGCCATGTCTACAAGCTGTTTTCAAGAGTTATCACGAATCGTCTCGCGCGCATGTTTGACGATTTCCAGCCTCCCAAACAAGCCGGATACCGTAAAGACTTTAACACCGTAGAGGCGTAGACCACTTACATACGCTGCGGCAGGTTATACAGAAGACCGAAAAGTACAACCTGCCTCTCTGTTTGTGGACTACGAGAAAGCCTTCGATTCGATCGAGACTTGGGCTGTACTACAGTCTCTCCAACGGTGCCAAATCGACTACCGGTACATCCAAGTGCTGAAGTGTTTGTCAAGTACAAAAACACCACCATGTCCGTTCGACTTTAAGATCAGACCTCGGAACCTATCCTTCTGCAGCGAGGTGTGAGACAGGGAGACGTCATATCTCCGAAACTATTCACAGCTGCACTGGAGGATGTCTTCAAGGTTCTGGACTGGAGAGGGCTAGGCATCAACGTCAATGGCGAGAACATCACTCACCTTCGGTTTGCCGACGATATAGTGGTCATGGCTGAGACCATGGAAGACCTCAGTACAATGCTCGATGACCTCAGTGGAGCTTCCGAAAGAGTAGGTCTTAGGATGAACATGGACAAAACCAAGGTTATGTTGAACGTCCATGTTACACCCACTCTTGTCAAGATCGGAGACTCTACACCCGAAGTTATGGATGACTATGTCTACCTGGGACAAACGATCCAGTTGGGTAGGGCCAACTTCGAGAAAGAGGTCAACCGTCGAATCCGACTCGGCTGGGCAGCGTTCGGGAAGTTGCGCGGTATCTTCTCGTCCAACTTACCACAGTGTCTCAAGACGAAAGTCTATGACCAGTGTGTGTTGCCAGTTATGACCTATGGCTCTGAGACGTGGTCGCTCACAATGTGACTCATCAGAAAGCTTTCAGTCACCCAAAGGGCAATGGAGAGTGCCATGTTCGGAGTGTCCTTGCGTGATCGAATCAGAAATGTAGAGATCCGCAAAAGAACCAGGGTTACCGACATAGCCCGAAGAATTGCCAAACTTAAGTGGCAGTGGGCAGGGCACATTGCTCGCAGAACGGATATCCGATGGGGCAGAAATGTTCTGGAGTGGCGACCGCGAACCGGAAGACGTTGCGTTGGAAGGCCTCCCACCAGGTGGACCGATGACCTGGTAAAGGTTGCGGGGATCCGCTGGATGCGAGACGCACGGGACCGGTCAATATGGCGACGCTTGAGGGAGGCCTATGTCCAGCAGTGGACGTCTTTCGGCTGATATAATATGAAACAGATGATTCATATCTAATGCCGAAATAAACTAAAAATAATGATTACAGCGCCATCTAGCGGGAAAAGTGCCGGGAACAGACCGTATCTATCACCTTAAATATAAAATCGAGTACGCCGCAGTTTTGCGCAGCCGTTATTTTCGAAAAAAAAAAGAATAACGTTTTCCGAAACATAAAACTCTAAAGCAATGGTTGGTAAATACCGTACTTATTTTAATGTGCCATATTTGGAAAACATGTCTACACGAGCGCCACTAGCGGCATATTCCTCCATTCTCGACTACAATAGTTTGCAAACAGACAATATTTTCAGCTACTCTTACCTACAACGTCCTTGATGTATACGGTATGATTAACATGTGCCTCATTATTTTCGCGCACTAACCGTGCTCATCCCATTACTCATATTCAGTTGATCTTATAGCACATTATCGTCTATGTTTATCTACCGTTAAATGACGCGGCCTTGTAGCCTATATTTTAAACAGATAAGCAATCGTACCATTTTGTATGGTGCTTATTTTATTGTCGTTGTTTACCGATATACTAAAAATGTTTTAAACTTTTATCATTCGGAATTGGGTAATTATAGTATGTTATCTGATGATATCTCTTTTATTTTATGTTTTTGTTTTGATAAATGTGTTCTTAATCAAAACAAAGGCCTGTTATCTTTATTTTATATTCCGTTTTAATTATTAAGGTTACACTAGTCGAAAATTCTTCCATACAAACGTAGTCCAGGGATTATTCCACTGTTTGACGATGTACGTTCAAAATAAAAAGTGATATCAATTTGTCTCATCATTATCTAGCCCTGTATGGAAGCAAAAAAGTAAAAAAAGAAAATATTTGAAAGTTATGAGCGTCGAAATTCCACATTTCGACACAAATTTTAACGAATTTTCGGTCGCAAATAAATACCATAAGAAGACGGAAAATTTCAAAACGGCCTCCATACAGGGATAGATTAGTAGTTTAACAATGCAAATAATTTTATTTTGAACAGATACGTTTAGTCGTTTTTTCATGATATCCAGACTCCCAAAGGTCTGGTTATAAAATTTCGCGCGCTCGCTTTCGTCCTAATTCATTATCCATTTCGTTACAAATTTGCAAAAGTGTGTATTCGTACGCGAACTAGCTTCCTACTGCTCATCACAGCATCTATCTCTTCCGCACGTGTTGTCGGTTGATATAAAATGCATTTTAACCCCGCGCACAAAATAGTTCGTGCCGTTGACTAGTGTAACCTTAATTTCATGAATTGATACATATTTGCAGGAAGTATACTGCGGGCGAGAAACAGTTTGCACCATAGATGGACTCCACTATGCTTCGCTGTATAGTGCCCGGGTGAAGGCTTTCAATGGCGCTGGAGAGGGCCCATACAGTGAAGTCATCGGGCTCCAGACTTCTCCAGGTATATACCTACTTCGAATTCTCGTTAAACCATTTGAAGTTTCATATTTGCTATAGTTTCATGCCAGCAGGTCAGAAAACGACAAGGCCACCAGCCTTTAGAAGTCCATTGCTGGACATCTCGATTCTCGAAAACTCTCATCGAGCTGCTACCGGACCTTAAATCTACCACGCCTAAGCTAGCTCCACGTCACGTTTGCTATTTTTTGGTTTCCTCTCAGGAACACGTCTACCCTTAAGGTCATCGGTTTCACCGTTCCAAAGATAACATGGCCGGCCCAGTTCCACTTTTAGAATCGAATATAGCAGCCTAATTAAGTCTAATTAGGCTGCTATATTCGATTTTTTGGTAGTCACCAAAATGATAAATGATGTATACTTCCAGTGGCCTGGTTCACCTGGGACGCTCGCTGCGCGGAGGCGGAAGGCGGGGTCACCCTGAGCGCAGACGGGCTGAGCGCGGCGGCGGCGGGCTGGCAGCCGCGCGTGGCGCTGGCCGACCAGCCGCTGGCGCGCGGCATGCACTACTGGCGCCTGCGCATCGACCGGTACGACGGCGACGCCGACCCGGCCTTCGGGATCGCGAGGGCGGATGTTGCCAGGGATAAGATGCTTGGTAAGTTTCATATTCGGTTCTCCTGTTGCGTTACACTACTTCTATTATAATCCGAAAGATTTTGAGGAAAATTCTTATTATTTTCATATATTTGAAAAATTCATCTTCAAGAACTAAAAGAACGCAATTAAAAGTTGCCCCACCGAACTAATCTACTCAGTATGAGATGAGGCCTTTACCTCGTAAAACGACAGTAAGTAAGTCTGGTAACCAAGACAATTTGTATTTTTGACATTATCAAATACGATTGTCGTGACCTGTGGCTACTATAATAATTTGCTGTAACTTGTCATACTCGTGGGTTTTGGTTACGAGAACCTTCATATTATTATATTGCACTCATAAACACACAATACTATTCAAAGACAAAGCTTTTTAATATTTTAATAACAATAAGCATTACAGATATTGTAATTTTAGAGGGTCAAATTTACAAGCACACCCCGGCGATTTGCGATATTTTCTTGCACCCAGTATCTACTCCAGTTCCCGCAAAATAAAAATGTTTTTAACCAAAGTTGCACCTTTTAGAGAGGTTTGTATAACTATAATTATTATGATTGTTCTCCGCACAGGAAGCGACGCGCTGGGCTGGGCGATGTACATCGACGGCTCGCGCTCGTGGTTCGTGCACGGCGGCGCGCACGGCGGCCGCGAGGCGGGCGGCATCGCGCGCGGCGCCAGTGTGGGCGTGCTGCTCGACCTCACGCGCGGCACGCTCAGCTTCACCGTCGACGATCAGCCGCAGGTAACTCATATCCCAGTACAGTTCGCGCACGGCGGGCGGGCGGCATCGCGCGCGGCGCCAGTGTGGGCGTGCTGCTCGACCTCACGCGCGGCACGCTCAGCTTCACCGTCGACGATCAGCCGCAGGTAACTCATATCCCAGTACAGTTCGCGCACGGCGGGCGGGCGGCATCGCGCGCGGCGCCAGTGTGGGCGTGCTGCTCGACCTCACGCGCGGCACGCTCAGCTTCACCGTCGACGATCAGCCGCAGGTAACTCATATCCCAGTACAGTTCGCGCACGGCGGGCGGGCGGCATCGCGCGCGGCGCCAGTGTGGGCGTGCTGCTCGACCTCACGCGCGGCACGCTCAGCTTCACCGTCGACGATCAGCCGCAGGTAACTCATATCCCAGTACAGTTCGCGCACGGCGGGCGGGCGGCATCGCGCGCGGCGCCAGTGTGGGCGTGCTGCTCGACCTCACGCGCGGCACGCTCAGCTTCACCGTCGACGATCAGCCGCAGGTAACTCATATCCCAGTACAGTTCGCGCACGGCGGGCGGGCGGCATCGCGCGCGGCGCCAGTGTGGGCGTGCTGCTCGACCTCACGCGCGGCACGCTCAGCTTCACCGTCGACGATCAGCCGCAGGTAACTCATATCCCAGTACAGTTCGCGCACGGCGGGCGGGCGGCATCGCGCGCGGCGCCAGTGTGGGCGTGCTGCTCGACCTCACGCGCGGCACGCTCAGCTTCACCGTCGACGATCAGCCGCAGGTAACTCATATCCCAGTACAGTTCGCGCACGGCGGGCGGGCGGCATCGCGCGCGGCGCCAGTGTGGGCGTGCTGCTCGACCTCACGCGCGGCACGCTCAGCTTCACCGTCGACGATCAGCCGCAGGTAACTCATATCCCAGTACAGTTCGCGCACGGCGGGCGGGCGGCATCGCGCGCGGCGCCAGTGTGGGCGTGCTGCTCGACCTCACGCGCGGCACGCTCAGCTTCACCGTCGACGATCAGCCGCAGGTAACTCATATCCCAGTACAGTTCGCGCACGGCGGGCGGGCGGCATCGCGCGCGGCGCCAGTGTGGGCGTGCTGCTCGACCTCACGCGCGGCACGCTCAGCTTCACCGTCGACGATCAGCCGCAGGTAACTCATATCCCAGTACAGTTCGCGCACGGCGGGCGGGCGGCATCGCGCGCGGCGCCAGTGTGGGCGTGCTGCTCGACCTCACGCGCGGCACGCTCAGCTTCACCGTCGACGATCAGCCGCAGGTAACTCATATCCCAGTACAGTTCGCGCACGGCGGGCGGGCGGCATCGCGCGCGGCGCCAGTGTGGGCGTGCTGCTCGACCTCACGCGCGGCACGCTCAGCTTCACCGTCGACGATCAGCCGCAGGTAACTCATATCCCAGTACAGTTCGCGCACGGCGGGCGGGCGGCATCGCGCGCGGCGCCAGTGTGGGCGTGCTGCTCGACCTCACGCGCGGCACGCTCAGCTTCACCGTCGACGATCAGCCGCAGGTAACTCATATCCCAGTACAGTTCGCGCACGGCGGGCGGGCGGCATCGCGCGCGGCGCCAGTGTGGGCGTGCTGCTCGACCTCACGCGCGGCACGCTCAGCTTCACCGTCGACGATCAGCCGCAGGTAACTCATATCCCAGTACAGTTCGTGCACGGCGGGCGGGCGGCATCGCGCGCGGCGCCAGTGTGGGCGTGCTGCTCGACCTCACGCGCGGCACGCTCAGCTTCACCGTCGAAGATCAGCCGCAGGTAACTCATATCCCAGTACAGTTCGTGCACGGCGGGCGGGCGGCATCGCCTGCGGCGCCAGTGTGGGCGTGCTGCTCGACCTCACGCGCGGCACGCTCAGCTTCACCGTCGACGATCAGCCGCAGGTAACTCATATCCCAGTACAGTTCGTGCACGGCGGGCGGGCGGCATCGCGCGCGGCGCCAGTGTGGGCGTGCTGCTCGACCTCACGCGCGGCACGCTCAGCTTCACCGTCGACGATCAGCCGCAGGTAACTCATATCCCAGTACAGTTCGTGCACGGCGGGCGGGCGGCATCGCCTGCGGCGCCAGTGTGGGCGTGCTGCTCGACCTCACGCGCGGCACGCTCAGCTTCACCGTCGACGATCAGCCGCAGGTAACTCATATCCCAGTACAGTTCGTGCACGGCGGGCGGGCGGCATCGCGCGCGGCGCCAGTGTGGGCGTGCTGCTCGACCTCACGCGCGGCACGCTCAGCTTCACCGTCGACGATCAGCTGCAGGTAACTCATATCCCAGTACAGTTCAACTATTTTCTTAATGTCCCTCGGCAATCATCGCATTGCCGAATACAAACGAATGCTAATTTCCATCATTTATAATTTATCGTGTACTAGCTGACCCGGCAAACTTTGTTTTGCCATAAAAACACCAAACATTCATCTACCCTACCTACCCTACCTTACCCTACCTATGTAGGTAAGGTACCAATTTTTTTTATATATTCCATATGTACCTTCTCCTAACATTATTTAACACAACAAAAAAAGAATAAGCGAAGTCGGTCCAGCCGTTCACGCCTGATGCCGTAACCAAGTTTAAATTCAGAATTAAGTACTTTATTGTTGTTTTGTTTTGATTTCCGTGTGAAATATATAGCTGTAAAAATTGCAATTTTAGTAACTTTCCTCCCATTTTTTTAATAAATTACATTATGTTAAGGTGGAAGATACGGTCTGTGCCCGGCACTTTGCCCGCTAGATGGCGCTGAAATCATTATTTTTAGTTTATTTCGTTTTATGTGAAATCGGAGCATTAATAAGTCGTAGAAGTAGTGTTAGCGGCACTCGGTCATTACCTTTTAATGCACTTGATTATAACAATGCCTCAAAATCCACCCAATTTGACACAGAATCTCAAAATAACATCTGTCATTGAATATACAGTCTTTTACACACACGTAGACGTATTTCCTACGTTTACAAAGTTTACCACTAGATGGCGTGTATTTAAAAAGGGGCTAAAATATTTCGTAGAAATTTTCTACATATTTATAGGGGTAGGCAGAACGCCACCTACTACGATTCATTAAAATTAGTACTATTTTAGGAAAATAAAAATTATATTTTAAGGTGTAAACCATTTAATTGATTAATAAAAAAAGGAAATAAATAATGTCAATAATATATACAGTAAAATATAGTTTTATTTTATTACCTAAGTTTTTACTAAAATAAAAATCTAAAGAGCAGCTTATTGAGTTCAATAAAGTATTATTTCACCTTTTATAGTAAATACAAATAAAAAGTTATATACAATGATTATGTAGATTCTAAACAAACTACTACTAAAAAACCAATTGAATAAAAATCATTTATTTTTGTCTTGAAACCACTGCTTCACAGGTGCTGCAAAGTAAAATAACTTTACTTAGTATATTTGTTACTTTTTGATGGATATTATTTTTATTCATTTCAATCTGTTATTTACCATCAATCTCCAAAGCTGCTCCAAAATGAAACTTTATTCCATGCTCGAATTTCCAACTGATATTGATGTTGAAGAACGATTTTTCACTAGAATAACATAATAACTTATTAATTGATAAAACTTATGAAGTAAATAAAATAGCCTGGTGTACATACTGTGTGGTACATACCATTCAAATCTATACATTTCGCATTTTTCTGAACACGTCTCAAAATTATTTCTGGCAGAATACAGTTTTCAAAGAAGTCTAATAGCTTTGGTATCATATTGCTGATAAATTCATTATCTCAACCAACTTCTATCACAGTCAAAGGTTCAGTGACTGAAATAAAACATATGAAGTAGCACTTTTCCATTTTGCTGACACGCATTTGTCCTTGAACCTGAAATATATTTTAATTATAATAAGAGAAAATAAGATATTGAAATAAATTGTAAAGTAACCATGCAATAGAATTATCAATTTACTTGATAGTAATAATCGTGTTTTTTATTTATGACTAAAACATTATTATCCAATTTGAGAGAAAAGTTTTTCTTTTCTAGTGCAGCTGCCTCTAGGCTTTGATTTTTTCTCGCCAATGATGGAAAGCACTTGACCCCAATAACAGCTCTCTCATTTTCTATTATACCTGTAACAAATTGACACAAAATATGTATCAATGCAATGGAGCACTTCATAAATTTGATACAAGAAATTCAAAACTTACCATCTGGACTGCCAGCTTAACATCCAAATTCTTCATCATTAAAATACCTGAAGGCCTCACCAATTTCTTATATTGTTGCATGAACATGCTTTTTGCCACATTCTCATTTTACTGCCCATATAACATGTAGTGGCAACTTAGTGTTGGCCAACATCTAAAAAAGTACAAATATAAATAAATACAGAATATGATTTACTGATCTTGAAATGACTGTTCAAATTTGTTTTATTTATTTACCTTGTAGAGTGCACTGGTATAGTTTTTGATTACATGATTCTTGCATTCAATTTTTTTTATCATGTTCCCATATGACACTTTCTCTTTATTAGTATTTTGACTTAATTAATAAAATTATTATACCAATAATAAATTGCAATAATTATATTCAATTGGAATCAAATACATAAGTACCTACTAGACATATTGCAATTTGAATCAATGAAAATAGCATACAAAATATAACACGCAACAAATTCCGCGCGGAAATCCTAGTGCATCAACATAACGAGCGACAAATTGAAAATGTATTTTTATTACATTCGAATTTCGAATCATAGTCAAATTAGCTCGCAACGTCGCCGCGCCGCCGTCAAGATTACGGAAGAATCAGAAGAATGGCAACGCTGCATATTTTACCTACGAATAATGATATTTTAAATGCTGCCACACAACAATAATAATTATTTATATAAAATTGTTTACATTGCCATATAAGGTCGTCAGTTTTGTTTTTTTGAAACGTAGGAAATAAAATAAATCAATTAAGTATTGTACTTATTATATAGTTTTATCAGAATTATAATATCGCCTGCACGCCATCTAGCGCTTACATTTTTAAACTATAACAAACATGGCGCTTAGTTTGCTTGTCAAAAGGAACCCACACATTTAAAGAAGTGTCAAATTTTGTCTGAATTTCACGATTGTTTTTCTCAGTAATTCATCATCATCATCAGCCTATAGCAGTCCACTGCTGGACATAGGCCTCTCCAATTGCACGCCATTTGGTTCGATTTTCGGCAACTGTCATCCAGCTTCTACCAGCCACCCTGCGAAGGTCGTCGCTCCACCTAGCCTGAGGGCGTCCTACCTTACGTTTACCAGTTCGCGGCCTCCACTCAAGAACACTTTTACCCCAACGGTCATCGGTTCTACGACTTATATGGCCGGCCCATTGCCACTTCAGCTTACTTATTCTAGAAGCTATGTCGACTACTTTGGTTCTCTGCCGGATCACCTCGTTTCTGATTCGATCCCTTAGAGAGACTCCGAGCATAGCCCTTTCCATAGCTCGCTGAGCAACTTTGAACTGATGAACCAGCCGTATTGTGAGTGTCCACGTCTCGGCACCGTAGGTCATAACAGGTAGGACGCACTGGTTGAAGACTTTAGTCTTCAGGCTTTGTGGGATGCGCGACGAGAAGACTACGAAGTTTTCCAAACGCCGCCCAGCCCAGCTGTATTCTTCTGCTAGCCTCCTTCTCAAAGTTGTTCTTACCAAACTGCAGAGTTTGCCCGAGGTAAACGTATTCTCGAACAACTTTAAGAGCACCGCCATTGACCACAATCGATGCCGGAGAGACGTGTGAATTGAACATAACCTGGGTTTTATCCAAGTTCATCCGGAGACCGATGCGTGCAGAAGAATCAGCTAGGCCATCCAGCATCTGCTGCAAGTCGTGCACCGACTCTGCCATTATGACGATGTCATCCGCAAATCTTAAGTGTGAGATGTACTCGCCGTTTACATTAATGCCGCGTCGTTCCCAGTCCAGCGTCTTAAACATATCCTCCACTGCGTTACTAAACAATTTCGGGGAAATTACGTCCCCTTGTCTAACCCCTCGACGCAGTGAGATATGCCTAGTTTGCCGGTCCTGACTTTGGACGGTCATTGTTGCGTTTTCATAAAGACATCTCAGCACTTGGATGTATAGCCAGTCAACTTGGCATCGCTGCATAGACTCCAAAACAGACCAGGTTTCGATGGAGTCAAAAGCCTTCTCATAGTCCACAAAAGCAAAACACAGGGGCCGATTATACTCTTCCGACTTTTGTATAATTTGCCGCAACGTGTGGATGTGGTCTATAGTGCTGTATCCTCCTCGGAATCCGGCCTGCTCCGGTGGCTGAAACTCGTCGAGTCTTCGCGCTACACGATTCGTGACGACTCTCGAAAACAACTTATAAACGTGACTAAGAAGCGAAATGGGTCTGTAATTCTTCAAAAGGGTCTTGTCACCCTTTTTGAAGAAAAGAACGACCACGCTCCTTTGCCACGCCACTGGAGTTCTCCCAGAGAACAGGACAGAGTTAAAGAGCCCCCCAAACTCCTTCAATACCGGGCGTCCTCCCGCTTTCAGGAGCTCGGTTGTAATCCCGTCCTCGCCCGGGGCTTTTCCATTTTTAAGCTGTTTAAGAGCCGCCTCGATTTCATCTTGGCTTACTTCAGGCAGGTCTTCTGTAAAATGGCGGGTTAAGGTGGCTCTAGAATCCTCATTTTCGGGATCAGGCCGAGATGCATGCGATGCGTACAGTTGGACGTAGAAGTTTTCAACTTCTGAAAGAATCTCCGGCCTCGAAACGACGATATCCCCACTCGATTTAGCCAGCTTCGTCAGATGGCTCCTCCCAAGTGGCTGGAAGAACACTTTTGACCCCCGGTTTTGCTCAATCGCTTTCTCTATAGAGAGCGTATTGGATCGCCGGAGATCGCGTCGTACCAGTTTCCTAATAGTTTTGTTGAGTGCCCGCTGTTCTGGCGAAGTGGCTGGTGGATTTTCCCGTCGCTCCGTCATGAGCTTTAGAGTCTCTGCCGAAAGTTTAGACTTCCGGCCCGTACGCATCTTACAAAATCTCGTACCTTCCTCCCTGAGGATTTGCACCGTTTGGTCGAGCGTCTGGTCAACGTCGTCTGTGGTTTCCAAGACAGCGAACCGGTTCTCCAGGTCAGATTGGAACGCTTCAGATCCCAACATAGTTTGGAGCAAGTTTGGACGGAGCCTAGACTTCATCAAACAAGTTCTCTCAAGCTTGAAGTTGATATTCAGAGAGCTTCGAACAAGTCTGTGATCACTGCCGGTATTAAACCTGTTGATCACTGAGACATCCCTGAATATATGCTTTTTATCCGTTATGATGAAGTCTATCTCATTTTTGGTCATAGTGTCGGGGTTTTGCCACGTCCACTTCCTTTGAGGCTGCTTCTTAAAAAAGGAATTCATTACGAAAAGCCCCTCCTTCTCTAGGATGTTGACAAGCATTTGCCCCCTATGATTTCTGCTGCCAAACCCGTAGGATCCTAATACCGATTCGCTGCAATTTTGTACTCCCACTTTAGCGTTAAAATCCCCCATGACAACGCTGTAGTGGGTCTTAGTGGTGGAGTGCAAGGCCTTGTAAATGTCCTCGAACATTTCCTCCATTTCGTCGTCCAAGTGCGCCGAGGTCGGTGCGAAGACTTGCACAACCTTGAGGCTATACCTCTCGGTTAGCTTCACTATGAGGTACGCTACCCTGTTCGACACACTGGAGACTTCCACAACGTTGCTACAGATGGATTTGTTAACCAGGAACCCGACACCGCCTTGGGATAGCTGGTCTCCCTCTCGGAAATACATAAGGTGGCCCGATTCAAGAGTTATTGTGTCCTCCCCCTCTCTTCGGACTTCACTCAACCCCAGAATGTGCCACCTTATATTCTCGAGCTCCTGTTCAAGCTGCACGAGGTGTTCGTCAAGCCGTAACGTGCGTCCGTTGTACGTAGCCAAGGTCAGTTTTGTTTTATGGTTTTGGCGGCCGTAGTCCGTAACCCGGAGATTCTTCGCACCCCCGAGTGCCCTGCCGCTACCGTGACCGCCGCCATAATCAGCAATAACAGCAGGGCGGCCGGGAACTGGTGGCCGTGGTTTCTTTTGACTTGCCATGGAGGGTTTGCCCATAATCGCCACGCTGGGCATGCGGGTTGGCGATCGCAGATCGCAGTTTCTCGCACTGGTGACGCTGCTGCCCGTCACCAGTCTGTGCCATTTGACTGCGAAGATTTGTTGAAATGGTTATAGCGCCATTTGTCGGTTGTCGTCAGAGCCTCGTTTGTTGATCAGCAGGATGCACCACGAACAGGTGAGGTTGACTTGGGGCGCTAAGTTTGCGAGTGCGCCCCCTTACTTCTCAGTAATTAGTGTAAGTTATTTCCTAAAAAGGTTGGCGGCGAGCACATTTGATTGTAGAAAAGTGATAAAATGATTCGTTTTAAACAAAGAGTGTCTATTTTTAGCGTATAATCCCTACAAACATTGTATGGACGGTCGATTGGAGCATCCACTTTAAAAGAGTATACTCTATATACTTCCAAGTTGATTGTGAGCGGCCTGTCTACATCAAGTGCAAAAGACAAGTGATAGAAAATAGAAAGCCGGCGACTGACGAAACACGAAGTTTGTCAAGGGCCATTAGGAAAATATTTGTCTGTCTGTACTTTGATGGAACTTATAAAAATTGCAACTTCAAGTCTTATTTATTTAACAATTAATGTACGCATATAATAAACAGACAAGACGAAGAAACATTTCTAAAGTAATCTCTACCAGCATACCTGCCCTAACTTAATCATGTTCCCAAACTGCAGTATCGCAGTTTAACCGATGGAAATGGATCCCATCCGCACGGTATAAACGCTTGCATTGTCCAACTACAAGTAACTAATATAGGTGCACTGTGATATTCCTGAACCTTATCAGCCCTGCGTATATACGAATTTGTGAGGCCCTGTCTTTACATGACCCACGTGCTGAAGTTCCCTAGGTGTCCATACATCAGCACTTCTGAGGACCCAATGAACGCTACTGATGCTGCTACTAAACATGGCCACATACTGCCCAAGTTATGTAAAAGTTAAAGTCTCGTTATCCCTACACCTTGAGATAGTAACAAGTGGTCTGTACGTTTACAGGGCGACATAGCGTTCACGGGTCTGCGCGGCGCGTTCTACCCGGCCGTGTCGCTGAACCGCGGCGTGGCCGTCACGCTGCAGCCGGGCCTGCCGCCGCCGCCCGACCTGCTCATGTCGCAGCTCAGCATCGACTGAACCCATCCCACACCACACCAGCACCAGCTCAACACCCACGCACAAGGTTCAAGGGAGGTTACACGAAGTACATATACTTCCGTAGAATGAAAATACGCCCTACGCGTTAAATCCAATTTTTCCTAAACAACTAGAATTATTTGTCGCCCGAGGCGATAAGTACGTAATCTTTTTGTAAATTAGAAAATTTAATAACTATACCTAGTTAAACTTACTGTTATCGAGTTAATATCAACGCCTTTTATTAATATTCAACAATAACTTGACCAGCGAGTATAGTGCTCCCCAAACTTCTGGGCCGCCCTGAAGTTGGCTTTCCGATGCGCAAGGCACGAAACGGTTCTGTTTTTGTATGAGATTTAATACTGCGCAGCCATTGTAGCCATCTTCAGGGCGGCCAAGAATTTTGGCGAGAACTATACTTTTTGTCAGTAAGAACATGATTCACGCACATTATTCTAATTGTATTCGTTCCAACTGTAACCATACGAACTATATGGACGTAAAATCGCCTACTTTACGCAATAGAGTATCGAATTTACATTAATTGTTATTTAATACATATTTTGTAATGGCCCCCATAGTTGTAAGCTGCGTTTAAAAACTAATATATTTAATGTCATTTAGATAGGTATAGAAATTGGATTGTGTGAGATTTTGGTTTGCTTACATTAGGTTGACTATTTTGAAACGGTATGCCATAAAATGCTATTAATATGACAATTAATGAATTAAATTTCTCGTTAAATGAAATTGGAACTTGTACTTAAATATTAACATGATTTGATCTCTCGAAGTAAACTTTAGTCATGAACTATGAACAAAATAATGTCTAACATAGTAACAAAAACAATGCTAAGACATGACATTGCCGTAAGTTATATTCCCTTATTTATAAGTTAAGTCTTTTGTGTTCTTATTTATAATCTGATTAACAAAGTTATACATATTGTATTATATCAGGGGACCTCAAGTGTAACTAAAATATTCCAATGCCCACCAGAAGAGTCCGCCAACATTTCGTTACTTGTAAGGCAGCTATTTTTTACTATAGTTTACCTTGTTTAACTTATATTTTGTATGATTTTTATTTAATTAGTAAAACTATGTGTTCAAAATTTTACTACTTAGTTTTCCTTTTTTATTAAAAACCCTTGATTTAAATGGAAAATAAAAATTGAAGGAGATTGATAATGCTTACATAATGTAACATCACTGTTTTAGTCCGCAAAGTAAACTTACTAATTATGAGACTATAATATGATGACTAATGAGTAAATTCGTCAAAAACTTAATGTTGGAGATACACCAATATGATCATGAGATCTCAACGATCAGATCAATTAATTTGAGATTCCATATCATTTGGTTATGAACTTTACCTTAGCAATCTCCTTCGATATAATTTGCATCTACTAATAACTAAGAAATCAGCGTATCTTAGATACAAAATATGTTATTATTTATTTGTTTATATCTTAGCTATAATAAAACCAGCCTTTAAATTCATATATCGTCCCAATGCAGGACAAAGGCCTTTTCTCATATAATTTTGTGAAAACTACATATCCTATAGAGAAAAATACTTGTAAATTATTTAATTTTGTCATATTTCTTATGTAAATTAAGTATGTATTTATAGTAAGTGAAATGGTTAAAATATAAACTAACGACATAATTAATCATAGACTTATAAGAAGTTAATTTAAATAAAACCAGTGCTATGACATCCATTACATGAACTGTATATGTACTTAATTATGACTGATTTTCATTAAATACTTTATTAAAATATTCTGACGCGTATCATTGTTTAAACATTATTTTCGTAAATGAGCAAGTATAAATAAAACATCGTTTTAGCCCGCGTGAAAGTCGGATAAACAATGCCAAGTAATAAGAAGCTTCTTATGCCCGTCCTAATCCAGGTCATAGACTACCCGAGTACTGCTCCTGAGTGCCAAGTTCATCCAACTCTGTTCAACCGTTGATATGTGACTAATTAACAAACGTAGGTACTTTCATATTTTTATAATTTCAGTAGAATTGGTAGGCAACGATGATGCGGACCACTAATTGTGCACGATTGCCTCGACGAAATCTTTTCAAACGAAAAAGAATGATGTTATTTGTGTAACATAACCTTTAAGAGTAAATCGCGCTTTGACTACGGGCAAGACTTGCGGGCGGTGGTTAGCGAAGTGGAGCATCTCTTTCTATAATTTGTTGCAAGCGGGACGTAATATTTCCAAATATTGGTGATTAATCAATGTTATTTTAGTTATGTACATTAAGTACCTACCATAGATATAATAAACAAGGAGATATGGCGTGTAGACGAAAATATATCAGAAACCTGTGTCTCCAGTTTGCCCCTACCACAAGGCAACTACTACACATGCAGTTCAGTAAAGGCAATAGATACGCAGTCGCGCACACACCCGCATTTCTTAAATCAGAACGTACTACACAGTCAATTATAAACTTTATCTCATCAACACAACGTGTATTTACCATGCACCGTACAACTTACGCACACAAAAACATCGGCCGCTATCGTTGTGCTGTGCAAAAGCAATTTATTTTACATTTACGCTAGTGATTGACTAAATCGGAAAGTTATCGATTCTCCCATTTACTATACTAAAGTAAATAAAATTAATTAAAAACAGCATGCCCAGAAAATATTATAATAAAAACTAGCTGTCCCACGCGGCTTCGCTCCCGTCAACTGGCTACGTACCTACCCTACTCTACACCTACCATACACCTAGCCTACACCTACACTACACATACCCAACACCTACGCTACACCTACCCTACACCTCCTCTACACCTACACTACATACATGATTGCATAACTGAAACAGTAATATTCTTGCCCGTTTTTGCAACGTTTTTCATTTATGCTCCGCTCCTATTGGTCGTAGCGTGATGTTATATAGCCTATAGCACTCATGAATAATGTAGCTTTCTACCAGTGCAAAAATTTTTAGAATTGCTCATTAGTTCCAGAGATTACCCCCTACATACAAACTTACAAATTTTACCTCTTTATAATATTATTAAGTATAGATAAACAATATGTACCTAAAAATATAAATTATTAAGTAAATCAAACAATCAAAAATCTGGTTACATTGGTTTAGGCTGTCATAGCGTATTGAAACAGGAGGTATTGTTGAACCCTGCTATGGTGTTTACCTGACCTGTAAAGTGGAGGTATTTGTGCAGCACTTGATACTTTGGTATTACTTGGGTTGAGCCTACCCACTTGGGTTGAGCCGGTTTCTTGTATTTTGCCGTCAAAGTTATGACATCGTCGTTTTGACTTTTAACAATATTATTCGATAACGCAAGCATGTATACTTTTGAAACTATTTATGGTTAATACAAGCGTCAAGATGGGCTAAATACAGTTTTCAGCGAGCTTATAAGTTTTCTCAATATTAGGCGCTGCGAATATTTTTCGGGTTTTCAAAAAAGTGCGATTACTTGAAAACAATAAATATTTTCTTAATTAAAACTCCAGCATAAATCAAGAGCTACTCGTGTATATTTATTCTACAGGCGCACATACAATGGTTTCAGATATACACGATTCTACAAAACGTTACCCCAGCAGGAAATGCAATATCTCGAAAACCTGATTACGCACCTATTATATTTTCGGCGCACATTCTTGCACAACTATAAGCTCTCTGCCCATGCACAATATTTCTCACTCCGATCATTCGTTTAGAATTTTCCTGCTGGAGCAACGTTACCCTAGCAGGAAACGTTTTTTTCAAAACTGACGACACGCACTAGTTTTTTAGGTAGCGCACATTCACAGCAGATTACGCTCTAATTATACGTTCCACTCATATCACTCCAGCAGCCTAATTGCGTAAGTGATTTCTGCAAAGCAAACAAGTCGATTCCTTCCCAAAAACAACTTTACGTATTGCATATTATTACGTAAAGTCGTTTTTGGGAAGGAATCGACTTGTTTGCTTTGCAGAATTCACTTACGCAATTAGGCTGCAGGAGCCACTTTCCTGTTGGGGTAACGTATACCCCGGCAACCGGGGCGTGTGAATAGGCACTTACGGTGATTTATTTAGTAAACCTTTTGAAGACCACATACGGAATAATGATTTGGTGATTCGTGCAGCCCCCAGCCAGTATGTGGCTGACTCTGGCTTGGCAACCATCAGGGATTTTAATTTTGATAACACAATTATTTGGTCGCTAATTAGTCGCCAAATATCAGATTTAGTCGGTCACTGGTTCAAAAGTTAGAAGGGTTTATCGGTGGCCGATCTGGAGAGACTCCCTGGCTTGGCAACATTTATATCTCAAAAACTAGGGCACCTAACGAATATCTGTTTTCTCCCAGATTCAGTCGCTAATTAGTCGTATAGTCACAGATTTAGTCGGTGTGTTATTAAAAAGATTTTAAATTAATAATTTTCTCCATACATTGGTACAAGCAAGTACAAAATATTTTAGGTAGTTTTTAGACAATACCTACTATGTCTTAAGGTGGAATGTTTGTTTCGAAATATAAACCTAAATATAAAGTTATTCTATATTATTATATACCAAAAAGGAAAGCAGTATGCATTACCTAGAAACAGATCTACAATAGATGTAATGTAATTATTTATCGAACATAATGCGGCTGTCGCTGGCCGATAGATCGCTGCGCTCCTGTGCGCTCCGTTTCATTTGTGTGGCTGACTCTGGCTTGGCCACCATCAGGGATTTTAATGTTGATCACACAAATATTTAGTCGCTAATTAGTCGAAATTAGTCGCCAAATATCAGATTTAGTCGGTCACTGGTTCAAAAGTTAGAAGGGTTGTTAGGTGGCCGATCTGGAGAGACTCTCCCCAGCTTGGCCAAATTTATATCTCAAAAACTAGGGCACCTAGCGAAGATCTGTTTTCTCCCAGATTTAGTCGCTAATTAGTCGAAATTAGTCACCAAATATCAGAATTAGTCGATCACTGGTTCATAAGTTAGAAGGGTTTATCGGTGGCCGATCTGGGGAGACTCTCCCCGGCTTGGCCACCTTTATACCTCAAAAACTAGGGCACCTTACGAAGATCTGTTTTCTCCCAGATTTAGTCGCTAATTAGTCGAAATTAGTAGCCAAGACAAAGATTTAGTCGGGTCTTAGTTTAGAAGATAAAATAAGTTCAACTTTTAAGGTATAGTCCAAGAGCTAGAACGAAAAGTTTACGAAAAATAGCCAAGAAAAAAATATTTCTATTAATATGTGTAATATACTTCAGGTTTTATCGGTCTAAAATCCATAGAAATGTCATAGAGATATAAATTCTCAATTAAATGTATATTTTTATGTTTTATATTACTAGGTTAGAGTAGCTTAATTTTCTTTGAAAACTTTAAACCTTGCTCTTGGTCTATTAGGTGTCAAGATGTACAGTCGCGTACAACTGTTTTACCAAATTATAATGTTAGGGTCTAAATTACGTTAAAATAATGAAACGTCTGTTGCCAATTATGAATATATGATGTATCTACCAAATACTATCCTAGCACGGGGACCCAGCGCTAAGAAAGAAAATTTGGTTCAAATAAATATTACTAGGTGGCTATATGTACCGATTTGTTTTTAAGTTTCGGTATTGTGTTTATAAAGTATGTCAATGTAAACTCGTCTTGAAGTTTATAATTCGAATATTACGATATGAGAGTAGATAAAATATATAAAACGCACACAATTTTTTACAAAACAGGTATTACTCGAATTCTTAACTATTCTTAACAAATTCCACTGTAAATTGGCTGACTTTAATTTACGTCACGGGCTATTCGCTCTCAGAACTACAGACGAACTACTCGTCTGTAGTTCTGTACACGCGCATCTCTCTTTCTTACTTACCATACATAAATGAAAAGGAGCGCACAGGAGCGCAGTGATCTATCTGCCAGCGATTGCCACATTATGTTCGATAAATAAATATATTATATTTATTGTAGATCTGTTTCTAGGTAATGCATACTGCTTTCCTTTTTGGTATATAATAACTTTAAATTTAGGTTTATATTTCGAAACAAACATTCCACCTTAAGAAATCATAGGTATTGTCTAGAAACTACTTAAAGTATTTTGTACTTGCTTGTACCAATGTATGGAGAAATTTATTACTATAAAATCTTTTTAATTACACACCGACTAAATCTGTGACTTGGCGACTAATTTCGACTTATTAGCGACTGAATCTGGGCGAAAGCAGATCTTCGTTAGGTGCCCTAGTTTTTGAGATATAAATGTGGCCAAGCCGGGGAGAGTCTCTCCAGATCGGCCACCGATAAACCCTTCTAACTTATGAACCAGTAAACGACTAATCCTGATATTTGGCGACTAATTTCGACTAATTAGCGACTAAATCTGGGAGCAAACAGATCTTCGCTAGGTGCCCTAGTTTTTGAGATATAAATTTGGCCAAGCTGGGGAGAGTCTCTCCAGATCGGCCACCTAACAACCCTTCTAACTTTTGAACCAGTGACCGACTAAATCTGATATTTGGCGACTAATTTCGACTAATTAGCGACTAAATATTTGTGTTATCAAAATTAAAATCCCTGATGGTGGCCAAGCCAGAGTCAGCCACACGTTTCATTTATGTATGGTAAGTAAGAAAGAGATAGATGCGCGTGTACAGACGAACTACATAGAGCGAATTGCCCGTGACGTAAATTAAAGTCAGCCAGTGTCTGAATTAGGAATTAAAGTTAAGTATATTTGATCAGTTTTACTTTGCCTGAAAAAACTCAAATTCTCAATCCAGAAACGGGTTAAAAAAAATCTATTGGTCAAGACAAATTAACGAAGCATCAATCAGAAAATGCGACTGCGACAACGTGTTTGACCCTTAGGTTTGAAAATGAAACAGAAAATGGCGTGAAGAGTTTATTTTTGGCCGTTTTTTAACAACAATATATTTCTGAAATAGATAAAACAAGATAAACAATTATTAAATTACAGAATATGCCACTGCCAATATAGGTCCATTCTAGAATGTATACATTTCCGACACATTTTGTATAAGAGCATGATTTATTGAAACTATAACATCTATATAAAATCTTATCTGATATGCTTTCTAGTTCGGGTTTCAAAAATCTGGTGTAGCTAACATAATAACCGTCACTTCCCTGATTATAGGCGCCACGTTGATGCAAGGTTTTCTTTTGTATTTCGTTACACATTAACATGGGATAATCACTTGGTCTGTCAAAACTTCATACGCATAATTACTGAAAAAAGAGATCAAATACTGCGCATGAGCTTTGTCAATCAGTTTAAAGCATTTACAAGTGATTGAAATAAGCCATTCGAATACCTATCGAGCGTTATCAGACGCTAAATACAGTAGGTAGATAACCAAGAACCAACGTTGCCTCGTTTGAATAACTGATTAATCAGGATATTGCCACTTTATTAACCTGCGTCGATTCGTAATATTAAATGGTCAGTTACATTTACACATACTTCGAGATTATCGGAAGACTAAATAATTAAATGAATAGTTAGAGGGTACACACACAAATCTTATCTAAATCCAGTTGCGCACCGATCAGCAACACAGATGATTATATTTTCACATTATATCCAATTATTCAGTATATTTAATAACTATAAACCTTATACAGTCGCTGTGTTGCTGGGTGTACCATGAAACCACCATCAACCTTTATCACAGATATATTTTGTCAAAATCATTTTTCCTGACTCACAACATTTGTATGCAATTTACACCAAATATTAATTGAATTTCAAGCTTCCATTTTCCAAAACAACCCTTATACTAAATACAATCGTCCATCAAAGCAAACTTTACAAACATTTCTCATTTTGGTCTATCCTTAATTTACAACCTGCATTTGCACCAATGCTTTTCTTCTAGGTCAAATTTAACAGGCTAATAAAATAAACAATTCTTGACGCTAAATTAACAAAAAACTGAAACACCGAATTCTCTTTACCTTAGAATTTGTATCTTCAATGTTCTTAAAACTTGTTTGTTTGTAATTTTGATGGGAGTTAATTATAGACTACAAACAAATACACGTATATAAATTGACAGTAGGACATATATGTAACATGAGAGATATTTAAGTGTATACAGAGTTACAAAACAAAGACTCAATTAGACCAACTTAAAATATTTAATGAACTTTGATTGTACTCTATACTTCCTGTAAGGCCTGCTTACCAAATTTAACTCTTCACTTGACATCCCGAATTGTTTTTATCCCCAGAGAGCAGATGTTAGTTTCGTAAGTCTAAACGAAATACTCTCAAAAATATATTCCCCAGTATGAGCAATGTGCCATATCTGCAAGCCGTAACAGAATGATTCATTGCTCAACTTTTAACGTCACAGTTCCATGCAAATATTATGTATTTTTTTTAAAGCAACATGTCATTTTCTTACCAGATAAGATCTGGAGGACCTGATAAAATAGGAATGCTATGTATATTTATTGCCATTAAAAGGAAGTTTGTGTTTAAGAATACATCTATTTCAAGTTTTCTGATTTAGTCAGGTCCTCCAAAGCCTTATATCCTATTGTAAATTACCCAACTCTGTGACAATACCGCTTAACTATAAAATGAAATCAATAATACATGATAACATTATTCTTCAAAGCTAGGTCAAAATGATACTTCACCTAGACAAAAAAAAACTGAAAAATTGTTTTTTTTCTTTTGATTATACACAGATTTTGAGATCAATTTAAGTTTTGTCTGAAAGGATTAGTATCATAATGACCTTCCTTTTATAAATACGGCTTGATGTCTAATATTGTTTCAAGCGGCCAGAAACAATACGATTTACACTGAAATTTTTCTTCATTTAACAATTATTGATGTTGTTTGAGCTAGGCTAACTACCTACCCACACACACTCACTGAATTTTAAGTTTTTTTTTTAATTGGAAATAAAACAGGTGCTAGCTCAAACTTATATTATATGGTGTGAGTAGGTATTTGTGATATCAGCAGAAAGTCAACCACAATTTATGTAAGATGATGGACAAATCTAGGTAGACTCTCACAGATGATGCTCAAATAAATATTTTTTATATTTTAACAATGTAGGAATTCGCACACAGTATCCAATATGGACAAAGTACACAAGATACCTTTTTGTTTATGTCCTGATGTGTGGTTTATTTACACTTTAAAAAAGTAACCCATTTCAGGTCAAAGTCTTACTCACGATAAACTATTTACACTCACATTTTGTTACAATAAATTCATTACACTTTTTTACAAATAAGTTTTTGTTTTTAAAGATTTAAACTATGTAGTTCCTTTCACCAGTCAGCAAGTCCAGTTAGTAGCGGAACGCGCGGCGAACGAGCGCGCGAGCGGTGCGACGGCGGCACGGCGTTACTTGTCGGCCGAGTCGTCGTCGTCCGACGGGCGCGCCACGTACAGCGCCGGGTCGATCACCTTCGGGATCGGCTTTATCTCCGTGCCCAGTTCCTGCTCGATACGGTGCAGAGCGAAACGGTCCTCGTACGTGATTAGGTTGATAGCGATACCCAAGTGGCCAAAACGTCCCGAGCGACCGATGCGATGCAGGTATGTTTCAGCCATGCGCGGGAAATCAAAGTTGATGACGACGTTGACGGCTTGCACGTCGATACCTCTAGTGAAGAGGTCGGAACAGACGAGATTGCGGCAGAGACCCGCGCGGAAGTCGTGGAATACACGATTGCGGTGTGCCTGCGCCATACGCGCGTGAATGTAGTAACAGCAGTAACCTAGCTCAGTTATTTTCTTCGCAAGCAACTCCACACGTTGAGTTGAATTACAGAATATTATAGACTGATTTATTTGCAGCTGAAACAATAAAGAAAACACAATTTAGTACAAATTCTTATGTAATAAATTAATTTCACGTAGAAAATAAACATGATATTCAGACCTTTACCTTCGAAAAAAGTGTATTTAAACAATGCACTTTTTGCCTCTCCTGTACAAATGCGTAGTACTGTGTGACTCCCTTCAGCGTTAGCTCCTCCATGAGATTAATCTCATACGGCTCTCTTAAGTGTTTTTCCATGAATTGTTTCACACTCAGTGGGAAGGTGGCAGAGAACAGCAAGATCTGGCGTTCTTTGGGTAACCTGTCAAATCATTTCTGATTAGAGTTTGCCTTGGAAAACCAAATAAATTATTAAGGCTTGGATAATTTAACAATACGAACCGTGAAATAACCATATCCAGCATTCCTTTGAAGTCTTGAGAAAGAAGTTTATCTGCCTCATCAAGAACCAGCATCCTGCACTGGTCCATCTTGGCAACTTGCTTATCCATGAGATCAATCATACGACCCGGCGTAGCTATAATAACTTGAACTGAAACAAAAACGTGACATATGAGTAAGCTAAAGATAAAAATAGTAATTTACAGAAAATAAAATAAAATTTTGGGTCTTTACCATTTTGATAAATACGCATTATGTCATCCCGGAGATTAGTACCTCCTGTAGTAACCATTACACGAATATCTGTGTGCTTTGCCAGTTCAATGCATATTTGTGATGTTTGGAGCGCTAACTCCCTAGTTGGTACCACAATTAAAGCTTGAATAGCATCTTTTTTGGGATCCACCTAAATATAGAAAAAGAAAAATATTTATAAAGTACTAATACTCCCTAAGATCATGTATGCAGGCAGTAATAACAATCAGTAAATACGGCTTTTATCACTTATAGAGAAGTGAAGGGGAATCCAAAAAATCATCATTCAGAACATTCAGGTAATAATTGTACACAATAACTAAACAAAGAAACAAACCTGTTCTAAAACTGGAATACAATAAGCACCAGTTTTGCCAGTTCCATTTTTAGCTCTTGCAAGTACGTCTTTACCACTGAGTGCGATAGGAATAGAAGCCTCTTGAATGGGGGAAGGTTTTTCCCATCCTTTCTCAAAAATGCCCATCAGCAGCTCACGTTTTAGGCAAAACTCTTCAAACTCATTACCTCTTGTGTCTGTTACATCCTTCAAATCCAAGAAAAACAAAATGAGCTTCATGGAAGTAAAAAAAAAAGCCAAAAATAATAGTTAAATACAGCCTAAAACAAAGATCCTATTTGATAGACCCAAACATCATAACAATAGATTGCAATTGTCTAGTTTTTTGTACTTGTTGATTACATTTATCCCAGATATTAATATGCAATGTGTAACAACAAAAGCAAATCAACAATAAAAAATTGTTAGTGAATATAAAAAAAACAAACAAATAAAAAATCAGCTGTTAAGTACAATTTGTCAAGTTATGCAAACAGTCAAATAAATAATAAACATGGTCAGCTGATTTTTTTTTCACGAGCTGGTCCCATAGTTAACTTATTCATAATAAAGAGTAGAAAAAAAATTGTTTATCTTGTTACACATTATTTATTATGTGGTTGTTTTGTTGACCCCGCAATTGCTTTACCACTTTTGACAAATTCCCATTAAAATGAAACTACAGTGAGGTTGAAATAGACCTTGTAATATTATAATGTGCAAGTGCCATTCAACCTTAATGTAGTACAGGAAATATGAGATAGACCATGGTATTTAATACAAATATACAATAACAATCACCGTTTGTGGCCGAGATATGGAAAAAAAAAACTCAAATTTTATTTAATTAACAAAGGACAACTAAATTTCCATTATCATTCATTTTTTTCTGACCAGTTGACATAGTTGTCAAAGGAAAGCCTATCATTAATTAAAAAAAAATATCCAAAACAATTAAACTTGAATATTATATGCCATGAAGATTTATGTATAGGAGTCTGTTATCAGATTTTGTTTTTGTTAGATAACAAAAAAGGTAATATATACAAAGAATATAAGATAATAAGATAATAAGAAGATATAAGATAATATATACATATTATATTTGCATGGTCCGGATCTGCAAGTCCGATTTTCACACAGTAAAAAAATAAAGAGGGTATTTGTGAAAATTATTAATATTAACTTACACTAGTCTTTATTCTCCTGTCTTTCGGGGGTATTTTTAATTTTGATTTCCAACCGATGTCATCGATACTTTTATCGACATCTCTGAAAAAAGAAATAAGGTTTCTTTAATAAAATACCTTTAAATTAACCATAATAGCAACAAAAAAAAGTGATACGAACCCCTTATTCTGACTGGCCATACTGTTTCCGACGTGATTACTTGAACTAATTCTATTTTCGGTCATCATTTTGCCAAATAATCCCACTAGGGACACGACTAAAATTAGAAACTTAGAATCACAATTCTTTGTCCAAGTCCGACACTAAACAAATTTTACGATAAGTCACTTTTCGATACATAAGCTATTTAGAAGTTTATCACGTTCACCAACTTAGTCCGGGGATATCTGAAACAATTAATAGACCATAATCAATTAACAATATAGTATAGATAGGTACGCCACAGCAAAATAGGTAAATGAGATTACGAGACGCGTCAACAAGCACCAAAATAAGTACAAATAAATTGCAAAACAGAAAATTCTGTATTTCAAACAAATACCTACTGTAACTAATGTAAATTTAATAAAGCGTATACAATTTAATTGTGATTTATTGACTATTTAGACGCAAACATAACAAGATTAGAAAGATTATACGGGATAAAACAAAGTCGTAGTTATATCTTGAAATTTTAATATGGCCGCCAAGAAATATATAAATGACAAGTAGTTAGTAGAGGCTGTGATTAGTCAAGTAATTAAACAATACCCCATTTTTAACTTACACGTAATTGAAATTAAAATAAATCATGCAAAATTCATAAATAAACATTACCTTGATAAAATTCTACAAAAGACGACGACACTCGATACTCGACGACGACATCACAATGTAACCAAAAACAGTGTTGCCATTTGATCAAATAAAGTATAATTCCTTCATACATAAACAATATCTTCCTGATACATAAACAATATTACAAGTTAGTGGCTTTTGAGGAAATCCTATCACGTGGTGAAAATATGGAACTAAAACATACTGCACAAAATACAAATTAATATTGAATGAACAAATATTTTCTATAGACCTACATACTTCAAATGCCATCTATGAGCGGCATAAAATATGATTGTCACTCGTCCACGGACCGACCTCGGCAAGTGTTGTTTAATCTCGATGATCGTCCCGTGGGTCGTGCGGCTATTATTGTCACGTACGAGCTCCTCACACGATTTCGGTAAAGTGAATTTGAGAATTTTATTGTAGTAATGAGTAACTCGGTGAAGCTTGCCTAGAAGGCTGCCACGATATACAAAAATACTTGACCTACTGCCCCAAATATCGCCCTGTTTCGTTTGAGCCACGATTTTTGGCCCACTCTGTCTTTGCTCTCAATTATTACTCCAAAAAGTATAGGGTGTGTTACATTCGTATTATATTGAACATATTGAACGCCAGAGCATTAAAAATTTTGTTGAACCTTTTGAATGCCAGAGCATTAAAGTTTTTGTTGAACCTCAAACTTTACCTACCTCGTCAAACTTTACCTCGCCTCGGGCGACTTCCATTTTTTGGCGGTTTTTGCGCCCGAGTCAAAGGGCCCGAAGTTGCCCGAAGTGCGTACACGAAGTGACTCTATACTACTCGGCTGACTTCAGTTCGCGTCGTGACTCTCAATATTTTATATATTAGTCTATGGTCGTGACGTCGTTGTGCAAATATGCACGTAGTTATAATACGCGAGAGTGCACTTTGCAAAGAGTAAAATAATATGGCACATTGCAACGGCAACTGCTACTTGAGCGTCCATTACAAACGTGCGCACTGCGCAGGCTGTCGGCACCACAGAGCGAATGAGCCAAAGAGTAAAATAATAAATGAATGAGCTCATCGCGAAGTTGAACAAGTGTGTATTGTCGCAGTGCGTCGCACTTCGGACTTTAGCCAAAGTTTCTAGAGTACTTCGCGAGCAGTGTAGGGAGGCAAAAGATGAGATGTCTGCGACATAATTGTCAAACTGACGTATATATTTTTTATTTTTTTTTCTTCTTTGGACGTTGTTAGTTAATGTTAGCCTGTCAAGCGCTATTGTTACTGTATTGATACGAGTACTGACAGCGGTCGCAGAGATCAAGCTATCTTTTAAGAAGTATAATTAACATCATTTTAAACTTGGAACGTTGACTAAAGTCCAGAAGTATAGCTGTCAAAGTTTGTTACGTACTTACTACAGGCGTGAAAACCAAATTTACATTTAAATCATTTATTTAATACCTTAAAGCATTAAAATTCATTGACCCGTAACTCATGTTTGCCATAACTAATCTGAGGTATCGCAAAATATTCACAACAATTAGTTAATTCAGAAAAAACCCGCCCACTCACAACACAAACATCGAAGTTTGACATATCGCAGACTTTACGCCACACCAGTGCCTCTAGTGGCGAATTCATACGGGTAGCCCCCATTGAGAAACTCCTCCTTTTTTTGAAGTCGGTCAAAAAGTAAAATCCAGAAAAAATAGAAAGTTCTCTATTTGAAAAAGGCGGGAAACTTCGGTTGCGCGCGGTTGTTTCAAATTCTTGAAATTTAATTATTTATTGTAAAACGGATCAGTTGAGTCTTATCTTTGTATATAATTTTGTATAATAATTGTATATATTTGTAGTAGTGTTTGTAGGTGAATATTTGGTAAGTTTTTTATATTATATGATTAGTCCCTAAGTCCGGGTCGTATGAACGACCCCCCTAATAACTTGCAGGGGGATTTAGGCGGCGGCCTAAATCCCCCCGAGGATGTCGCAAACTATGTGACTATCATGTCACGGAGTGATAATGGTGTTTATAAAAGTGGCATGGACACTGATGGTTCAGTGGCCACTGACAGTAGCGAAAAATCTTCTCGAAAACGCAGGAAAATCTGTAAAACCTGTAAAATACGCAAACGCACCAGAAAAGGTCATGGCCAGAATGATGTCAGTATTACGGATTGTAATTGTAATCCCCAAGAGACGGTTCTTGAAAATAACCATGGTAACCAAGCTTCATCCCAATTTGAGTCACAGTCAAAGCCTAGTCAAGCAAGTTTTGAGCCAGTTGGTAGGAAGGAGTACATACATACTGATGTATCTCCTTATTTGATACATGTACAGCGCATCACCGACTTACCTAATAGTGGAACTGTATTACACCCCATTGCATTTGGAAACTTTATGAAACGGGGAGCATTTAAAAATATAATTAATGGTAGCATTAAAAGGATAGGCCGCAATAAGTGTGCAGTTGCATTTTCGACTTTCCATGATGCAAATGATTTTTTAAAATCTAACTTATTAAGTACTAATGGATTCAAAGCTTTTATCCCGACATTCAATGTAACTAGAATGGGTATGGTGCGTGGTGTTCCTTCAGAATGGTCATTAGATGAAATTGAAGCAAATATTTCTACACCCGTTGGGTGTGGAAATGTCATTAAAATTCGGAGGTTAAATTATAAAGTGCAGATTAACGGTAATCCAGTTTGGAAACCTTCAGAATCCATTGTTATAACTTTTGATGGACAAATTCTTCCAAAGAGAATATTCATGTGTTATAATGCATTAAATGTTGATATATATGTGTACCCCACCATTCAGTGTTTCAGATGCTGTAGGTATGGACATACAAAATTACAATGTAGGGCTCCAGAGCCGAGATGTTTTAAATGCAGTCAAAATCATTCAGCTGAATCTTGTAGCATTGAGGAGGATTGTGCATCTTGTATAAATTGTTCTGGTTTTCACTTTGCTATAAATAAAGCATGCCCTGAGTTTAAGAGACAAAGAGATATCAAAAACACTATGGCTCATTCATGTATTTCTTATTTAGAGGCTAGTAAGTTGCATCCATTTTCCTCTATGTCATATGCAGATAAAGTTGTTTTAAGTAGTAAAATTTCTCAATCAGATTCCAAATCCGCATACTTCCACACTAATGATAATGTGAAAAATGGTCCTAGGACAACTTCATACAATAAAACAATATTTAAAAAACCTCGTTCGCCTCCTAAATCTGCGTCTGGATATGACAGAGCAGCACACAATGCATTAATAAATGAGTTCAGTTTTCCAAGTCCCAGTAATGGGTGTGCACTACAGAATAAACCCGAACAAAAAGAAGATCATGAACAGATTATGGATCTAATTAACAGTCTTATTAAGATGTTACAAAATAAAAAATACATTAAACCGAACAACGCTGACCTGATTTGTAAATTACTGACAGACAAAAACGATAATGGATCTGATTATTCAATGGAACGCCAGGTCAGTGACTAATAAAAAAACTGATCTTTTATATTTAGTTAACAAATATAAACCAATTATTGTTGCATTGAGTGAAACATGGCTTAAACACGGTCGAATATTTAGTATTCCAGGTTATGTTTGCATTCGTAATGCACAGACTACTAAGAGATACTACGTATCAGACGACCCACTCCCATAGAGAAAAAATGGTAGTTATAGGTTGTCAAAAGTTGGAAGAATAGAACATGACAGTTCGTTTTTTTTTTAATTTAGGTGTTGAGTTTTTGGCAAAGGCTCACACAGACAGCCTCAATTATCCCGCTGTACCGTAGGTATTCACAATAGATCACATTTTTTTTGCTGTTTTCGGCAAAATATATATATTTAACATAATAACTACAAGGAACTACTGATAAATATGTAAATGAAACACAACAAATACTTATTCAAATTTTTATTTTTTAATTTCGTTTTATATTTATTAAATGCCTTTTGTTGCATCCTCGGAAGAGATTTTTCCATTAATCGGGATACATCTGTGCCTTTAATTATTTTATTTAATATACAACACCAGTTAAAAATTACTAATTTTATCCCATGGTCAAGGAAGGCCGTTGCAATTTCTTGTTTATGTTTTTCACAAGAAAGGAAGTCAAATGAGTACTTAGACATAATTTGGCTTTTTATTATTTTTGAAATATAATTTTTTGCGGGTGAATGTTCCAAGTACTCATTTGCTTCCTCTGTGACTACTCCGAACGCTCTCACTGCATTTTCAGAAGGGTAGGTTAATTTCATTTTCTTTATAGCTTTGAATTCTTTTTTTTGCACCCAATTATGAATAGAGCTAACCTCGCTCGTTGTTAGATCGGCTACGCATTTCTCACACTTTATTTTTGAGAAAATTTTTCTTGTGACCCACCCTGCTGTATATGCTCTTGCATGTACATTGAGGCGTTCCTGAGCAGCAGATCGCGGCACCGTTCCTGACGTATGGAGATCTACATTAATTTCACCCAGACACTGCACATCCTCTTTTTCGCAAGGAACAAAAAGTTGCTTCAGTTTAACCAACTGGTCTGCTGGATCATCTTCACAATTAAAAGTATCTGAGTGAAATTTAATAAATCTTGTTATTAGTAATGATCTGAAGGTGTTGACGAAGGTGTGGCAATTCGGGTTATTATTTCTGAAATTATACGCTCGCACTTGTCCAAAAAAGTTTTCCATTGGATCTGAGGTAAAATAGCGCGGGCGCATTATTTTGACGTTTTTCTTTTGGAAGAATTGCCACAGCCTTAAATAACTTTCAAGAGTTACAATCCAATTTTTTAATGAAGGCACAGTTGTCAAATTAAAAGAAATGCGTTTTGTGGATTTTAAAGGTAGGGCCTTTAAAATCCACAAAACGCATTTCTTTTAATTTTTTTATAGCTTCTTGCCAGAATCGTTGGTGTGGTGACCCTGATGTACAGGCCGCGCGTAAGGGTTTCCCTCTTGACGTCTTGCTGTTTAAACTCGCACCATTCACAGAGTCGAACAGATCGTCAAAAAATGATACTGTTTCAGCAGTATTTTCAAGGGTAGAGCTAACTCCTCTCCCATCAGCATATTGGGCTGGAATAAATAACACTGAAATTAAACTTGATATATTATGGTAAGTTAATAGAAATAAATTGATTTGTAAGTTAAAGAAAAAGAGATCAGAAATAATAAAATTCACGATAATAAGATTATGGACCAGTATAAATAAAAAAAAAACCGGTTGATTGTATTATAATTATTATAGCTGGTGCAAATGCTAGTATACAGAGTGAAATTGAATTCATGCGACACCTCTTAAAGGGTCCACAGTGTAAGTTGTTCATAATGATGAGTACAATGACCCCTTAAGAGGTGTCGCATTAATTCAATTTCACCCTGTATAACAAAATTTAGAAAAAATCTATTAATATAACAGAAATACTTACCAAATTGAGATGTGTAAGTCAGAGTAGCTGCAACCGTTTTGCTGAAAACTCGAGCACAATTCTTCACCTATAAAGAAAAAAGCAATGACAAATATAAAAAAATACTGAGTTGCGGGTGCGTTTACAAACATTTAAACTCACATACACAAAGCGGAAATTGCGGAGTTATTTTCAAAATAAATAGAGTAGAGTTGTCTTAACACCTTTCCCTTGGATTCATATACATAATATAGGTATATATTATGGTAAATATGTATGTATGTAGTTTTGTATCTATTTTAGTTATAATGCTTTATGATACATTTTTAATAAAAATTTTCTTTGTTCCTCTCAAACAGAGCACCTGCCATCAAATCTCTTCACCACCCTTGGTTGACTTGTAGAGAATGCCTAAGCCATTAAGTCCGCCTTAGTACCTTTTTTGAATGTGACAAGTTTAAATAAATATTTGTTCCGTGCGGGAATCGAACCCACGACACGCAGTGCAGCAGTCAATCGCTTAACCACTGTGTCAACCGTGCCGTCAAGATACACTATGAGGATGTTTTAATTCATTATATCTAACTTACTTTCATCTTTTTAATTTTTCCAAGTACTCATTTGCTTCCTCTGTGACTACTCCGAACGCTCTCACTGCATTTTCAGAAGGGTAGGTTAATTTCATTTTCTTTATAGCTTTGAATTCTTTTTTTTGCACCCAATTATGAATAGAGCTAACCTCGCTCGTTGTTAGATCGGCTACGCATTTCTCACACTTTATTTTTGAGAAAATTTTTCTTGTGACCCACCCTGCTGTATATGCTCTTGCATGTACATTGAGGCGTTCCTGAGCAGCAGATCGCGGCACCGTTCCTGACGTATGGAGATCTACATTAATTTCACCCAGACACTGCACATCCTCTTTTTCGCAAGGAACAAAAAGTTGCTTCAGTTTAACCAACTGGTCTGCTGGATCATCTTCACAATTAAAAGTATCTGAGTGAAATTTAATAAATCTTGTTATTAGTAATGATCTGAAGGTGTTGACGAAGATGTGGCAATTCGGGTTATTATTTCTGAAATTATACGCTCGCACTTGTCCAAAAAAGTTTTCCATTGGATCTGAGGTAAATATGTATGTATGTAGTTTTGTATCTATTTTAGTTATAATGCTTTATGATACATTTTTAATAAAAATTTTCTTTGTTCCTCTCAAACAGAGCACCTGCCATCAAATCTCTTCACCACCCTTGGTTGACTTGTAGAGAATGCCTAAGCCATTAAGTCCGCCTTAGTACCTTTTTTGAATGTGACAAGTTTAAATAAATATTTGTTCCGTGCGGGAATCGAACCCACGACACGCAGTGCAGCAGTCAATCGCTTAACCACTGTGTCAACCGTGCCGTCAAGATACACTATGAGGATGTTTTAATTCATTATATCTAACTTACTTTCATCTTTTTAATTTTTTCTGGTATAACCAGTTCGTCATTCAGTTTGGGCATTAGTCTCATTTGGGCATGACTGCAATCTGTCTTGTAAATTTCGACAATGTCGCTCCACTTTGAAATTTTACCTTGGAATTTTATATTTTTCGTTAAAAAATTGTTTCTTATCCCTTTAATTAAGTGTGGTGGATCAAAAATTACATTTATTTTGTTCCCTTGCATTTCAATGACGCCATCTAAAACAGAAATAATATTACCACCATTATATTATGTATAATAACATTCTTCTTCTTCTTTTTCGTGTGGTTAGTGATTATAATATAATAACATTAATAACCATATAAAAAAGGATCAGTTATTTGGTATATTGAAGATCTTTAAAAAACTACCAGTCTGATTGTTTTTAAATATTTGAATATAATCGATAGGTCTCTACCTGTATTTTCATCAGCCAGTAATTGATCTCTCCTTGTTTCTTCAAGAAGACTTTTTATGGCGGACTGAAAAAATGAGTTCCAAGTACTCATTTGCTTCCTCTGTGACTACTCCGAACGCTCTCACTGCATTTTCAGAAGGGTAGGTTAATTTCATTTTCTTTATAGCTTTGAATTCTTTTTTTGCACCCAATTATGAATAGAGCTAACCTCGCGCGTTGTTAGATCGGCTACGCATTTCTCACACTTTATTTTTGAGAAACTTTTCTTGTGACCCACCCTGCTGTATATGCTCTTGCATGTACATTGAGGCGTTCCTGAGCAGCAGATCGCGGCACCGTTCCTGACGTATGGAGATCTACATTAATTTCACCCAGATACTGCACATCCTCTTTTTCGCAAGGAACAAAAAGTTGCTTCAGTTTAACCAACTGGTCTACTGGATCATCTTCACAATTAAAAGTATCTGAGTGAAATTTAATAAATCTTGTTATTAGTAATGATCTGAAGGTGTTGACGAAGGTGTGGCAATTCGGGTTATTATTTCTGAAATTATACGCTCGCACTTGTCCAAAAAAGTTTTCCATTGGATCTGAGGTAAAATAGCGCGGACGCATTATTTTGACGTTTTTCTTTTGAAAGACTTGCCACAGCCTTAAATAACTTTCAAGAGTTACAATCCAATTTTTTTATGAAGGCACAGTTGTCTCCCTACCTTTAACATCCACAAAACGTATTTCTTTTAATTTTTTTATAGCTTCTTGCCAGAATCGTTGGTGTGGTGACCCTGATGTACAGGCCGCGCGTAAGGGTTTCCCTCTTGACGTCTTGCTGTTTAAACTCGCACCATTCACAGAGTCGAACAGTTCGTCAAAAAATGATACTGTTTCAGCAGTATTTTCAAGGGTAGAGCTAACTCCTCTCCCATCAGCATATTGGGCTGGAATAAATAACACTGAAATTAAACTGGGTATATTATGGTAAGTTAATAGAAATAAATTGATTTGTAAGTTAAAGAAAAAGAGATCAGAAATAATAAAATTCACGATAATAAGATTATGGACCGGTATAAATAAAAAAAACAGCTTGATTGTATTATAATTATTATAGCTGGTGCAAATGCTAGTATACAGAGTGAAATTGAATTCATGCGACACCTCTTAAAGGGTCCACAGTGTAAGTTGTTCATAATGATGAGTACAATGACCCCTTAAGAGGTGATAGCAGAGGCACTGCGAGTGAGATATCTGAAATATTAAAGTACATATTATTTTTTATATGGCAAAATCAACAAAAAATGTCTACTTTTGTTTTATAATAATGATCATTAGGTTCACATGAATATATTTGAAACTTTAGATAGTTAATTAAAATATCAGTCTTACCAGGCATACCGGCATAAGTATGGTCATCATGTTTCCTTTTCCGAGAATAGTTGTGATCATGATTCTTATAAACATCTGAAAAATAAATGTATACATTAGTATTCTAACTATGTGGAAAGGCTCATTTAATAAAATCAATATGGGGTGATAAAGCGGTGATCAATACTGTTTGCAGATATGTGCTTTTTCTCATTTCTGATGGGGCAATATTATCATGAGCGTCCACATCTACACGACTGCATCACAATAACACAGGGAAGTAAAATGTAAGGAAATACATGAAGACGCTTCAGATCTTTATTAATACGAACCTTCGTCAACTTTTGTGGGTATTCCAGAGGTAATTTCAAAGGCCGAAAACAATGACGGATAAGCATCAACTTTGAGCCTATTCTTCTCACTGATGAACCTTTTTTCAAAGTGTTTCTGGCACACACATAGTTTATGAAGTTTTAGCGAACTTAAGGTGCGCAAATATTCACTGTTAATGCTCAGAAGCCACTTTTTGAGTTTTATCTCACTAATAGG
Organism: Orthosia incerta; assembly: GCA_948252205.1. Lineage (NCBI taxonomy): Eukaryota > Metazoa > Arthropoda > Insecta > Lepidoptera > Noctuidae > Orthosia > Orthosia incerta. Next base: position 19,545,408 of record OX411753.1, on the reverse strand, counting down.
AAACGGATGCATTTTAACGTCCTTTCGTTTAGTACCACAATGTTCAATACAACACTTGTTGTACATCTTGCACTAGGAATACAAAATATTATAGCTTAAAATCACTGAGAGGATAAGTACGGAAATTAATCAACGCAGACTTGGCTCGATCAGCAACAAAACTAATGGCGCCAATGGCGGAAAAGTCAAAAAAATTCGAAAAACGCCTAAATTTGACAATGACATTTGTAAATTGTCTATGGTTTTGGGACTGGGTGAAAGAGGGGTGAAGAATGTTAGAAGGGGGCGAGGAAACTTGATGTATTCTAAACTTCCAACCATAGAGTATAAGGTTGAATATTTTTGTTCTAAGTTTGCATGCCGTGTCGTAATGACAGAGCTGATGGCTACGGTGGTGTTGCCATCTTGATTAAAAACAATGTTGCATTTTCTCAAATTGCATTACCCAATCAGTATTCTATAGTTGATTTCGTTGCTGTACGTGTAAATAATGTATCTTATGCCTCTGTATATATTCCAAAGCCTTCATCCGCTGCTCTACAAGAGATAAGTGATATTTTTTGTTCATTGAATAGCCCTGTCTTGATAATGGGAGATTTTAATTGTCATCATCAGACGTGGGGATGTGGTGAAAATAAAAGTGATGGTGTACGTTTGCTACAAATATTAGATGACAATAATCTTTGTGTATTAAATACTGGGACACCGACTAGACGTACCAAGCCCAATGAATTGCCTAGTGCTGTGGACTTGTCGATTTGTTCCCCTAGTTTGGCCTTATCACTCACTTGGTCTGTCTTCCCTTCTTCTACACTAGGCAGTGATCATTTTCCCCTAGTAATAGCATCCCCTGACAAATATCCCATCAGTGAAAAGCGTCCCCCTCGATTAAGGTACAGATTGGGTGGAGCTGATTGGGAAAAATTTAAACAGGTCCTTGAAGTCAAAGTGTCTCAGTTACCTGAAATACTTCATGGAGAAGAAGATGATTGCTCTCGAGCCTTAGCTCTTTGCATGCTTGAAGTAGCGGATGAGATTTTCCCTGTAAAAAGTTCTCGCACAAACAATTTACCTATGCCTCCTTGGTGGAATACTGAATGTTCATATGCAGTACGAAGAAGAAAGGAAGCGGAAAGAGAGTATGGAGAGGATATGTCGGAAGAAAAATTAAATAAACTTACTGGTATAATTAATGAGACTAGAGATTTTTTGAGGGAAAGGAAATTTGAAGGATGGAGATCATTTTGTGCCTCCCTTTCTCCTAGAACTTGTCCTTCGGAGGTCTGGAGAAACATTAAGCGTTTTAGGAATGCTTTTAATCAAAACCGTTGTGGTCTTCAGTTGTCTCCTGCTTTAGCTGACGATTTTCTTGATAAATTGGCCCCTGCAACAGCTCCTGAAAAAAGTTCTTTGATGCCTTGTTGCGCATTATATCCTGGAATAAAAGAATCGAATAGCTTAAACTTACCTTTTTCTTTATATGAGCTTAAAGGGGTATTGTCGAGTGTTAAAGATTCTTGTCCTGGAGAAGATGGAATACCTTATGCTTTTTTCTCAAATATGGGAGACTCCTCACTTTTATATTATTTAGAAATAATTAATTCCATAATGATTTCTGGGAACATTCCTACCTCTTGGCGAACTCAAGAAATAGTCCCTATATTAAAGCCTAAAAAATCTCCTGACGAACCGGCTACTTATCGACCTATAGCCTTATCTTTGGTTATTGTTAAAATTGCAGAACACCTGGTTAAAAATCGTCTTGAATGGCATATCGAAAGAAATAATTTGCTTTCGATTTCTCAATACGGCTTTCGAAAATCTAAAAGTACCATCGACAGTTTAAGTATCTTTACCACAGACATCAATTTGGCCTTTTCTAATAATTTATCGGTGGTTGCTGCATTTTTAGACGTTTCGGCAGCCTATGACAATGTAATCATAGCAGTGCTCAAAAATAAACTAATGAAATTGCAGGTGCCGTTAATATTAGTTAATTTTATTATTAATATCTTATCTGTTCGCTTTATATTTGTAGTAACAAACCAAGGTTCAAGAATTTCACGAACTGTTTATAAGGGATTACCTCAAGGGTCTGTACTTAGCCCGTTACTTTACAACATTTATACATATGATCTAGAGGCGTCCTTAAATGGTATCGTTAGTGTTTTACAATACGCTGACGACCTACTTATTTATTCAATAAACATGTCTATCTCAACTGCATGTAATTCATTAACTGAATCCCTCACGTCTCTAAAGGCTTGGCTTGATAATAATGGGTTGGATTTATCAGCTAACAAAAGTTCTGTAGTAGTTTTTTCTAGAAAACGGGATTTTCCGCCACCTAAAGTTTTCTATTGCAATCATATTTTAAATGTTGGGGACGAAGCTAAATTCTTGGGTTTAATTTTGGATAAGAAAATGACAGGTAAATCTCATTTAAGTTATATAGTGGATAGATGTGAAAAGCAGTTGAATATTATGAGATGTCTCTCGGGTGTGTGGTGGGGTGCCCACCCTTTTAACCAGAAATTGTTATACAATGCTATAATTCGTAGTATTTTGGATTATGGTACCTTTTTATTAGAAGGTGGTAGTAAAAAATGGTTCAAAAAGTTAGATAATATTCAATCTAAAGCTCTCAGAATCATCTCGGGTGCAATGCGTTCGAGTCCTTTAAATGCGTTGCAAGTAGAGTGTGGTGAACCTCATTTATATTTGAGAAGCAGCTGTTAGCTGATAGGTTTCTATTTAAAATCATGCAATTTTCCAACCATCCATTGATCATTAGGTTAGATAATCTAAATTCTCTGATTGAAAGCTCCAACTATTGGAGATGCAAATCTGTTCCTTGTTTAATTACTAGTTACAGGAAGTTTAAGTTACTTGAATCGCCTGTGCATAATGCACCAAAGCTAGCAATATTTAATGATAACGTTTTTGACTCTCTACTTTTAGAGCCTGAAATAACATATGATATGGGTATCGCCAAAACTGATTCTGGAGCGAATTCTAAATTTATCAGTAATATTGATGATAAATGGAAAGACTGGCACCTAATATTTACTGATTCTTCTAAAACGCTGGATAGTTGTGTAGGTGTAGGAGTTTATCATGCACAGTATAAGCTTATTCAAAAAATAAAACTTCCTCCGGAGTCTTCTGTTTTTACAGGGGAGTGCTTTGGCCTATTTAAGGCACTAGAATATGTTTTGTTAGCTAAGTTACAAAATACTGTTATATTTTCCGACTCTAAGAGTGCGTTACAGGCAATCGAGAAGTTCCCTTTTAAAATGAAGGCTTTCTACCCTGTTGTATTTGATATTAGGAATGTATTATATGATCTAAGGTTGAAGGGGCAATCTGTACATTTTGTTTGGATTCCTAGCCACTGTGGCATTAAGGGAAATGACAAGGCGGATAATTTAGCCAAGGAGGCTGTCAATGATGGAGACACTTTTCCTTATATAAACTTTTCCCATGATATCATGAATTTACCCAAGTTATACCTTCGCGATGCCTGGAGTGTATCATGGGGTGAGAGCGCTCAAACAAAAGGAAAATATTATTACTTTATACAACCTCATGTTCCTATTAAGCCGTGGTTTTTCAAGGTTAAGTGCTCCAAATTGATTGCTAGTCAAATCATTCGTATGCGTTTGGGTCATGTATGTACTCCTTACCATCTTGCCACGCTCCGTATTGTAGAGGATAACATGTGTGAATGTGGGGAAGATGTTGGTACCTTGGACCATATTTTTTTTTCATGTTCTCGTCATGACCGTTCTGATTTTCTTGATTCCCTTATTAGATTAAAAACCCCTTTCCCCACTCGTATGATTTGTTTATTACATAACCCAATAATTTATTATGAAATAATTGCCTCTTTTCTGTTTATAAATGATATTAAACTTTAGTTTATTTATTATATTGTACTTAATATATTATATTAATGACTTGCCTGATCCACATTTCCTATCATTGTAATCCTTACCGTTCCGCTTTTTATTTCCCTGTTTCCCAAATTTTTACCTGAAAATGGCACAAAGTACAACTAGTGCCACACCAAAAAAAAAAAAAAAAAAAAAGTTCTCTATTTTGACATATGTCTATGATTTTGACGTCACCACGTCAGGACGTCACCTATGTCAGTGTCACTGTCAAGTCAAGTCAGAGTTGATTATTATGGACATGGTTTGTGAAAATGTGAATTGTGTTGTGTACGAAATAAAGCAGCGTGTTTGATGGCAAATATTTATTTTAATAATTACTGTGCTGTGCATTTCTAATTTATATAGTGAAGGTGGTATTATTTAATTAATAATAACACCTTACACCCACCACCTTAGCTATCAAATATCGTCAGGATAAGACTAAAAAACCATGTAAGTAATATCCACACGAATTCTGATTTAAAATCCATAAATGCGTAATATTTTTAGTATTTTATTGATATTCAAATATAAACTATTTTTCAGGACGGAATACTGGAAGTCACAAGCACGAAAGTATTGCGAATTTTGCAAGTGTTGGTTTGCTGATAATAAAGTAGTAAGGATCCAAATCTTATGATAATTTGCTTATTAATGTTTGTGCAATAGTTATAAGATTGGTATATCTTACTAATATTATAAATGTGGAAGTGTGGATGAATCTTTGTTACTCAATCATGCCCGAATGGCTTAACGGATCTGGATAAAATTTGGCACAGATATAGATTATAGTCTGGATTATAGTCCTTTCACTATAATTTTTAGTCCTTTCCTTTCTCTGTCATATATTCGATATTTTTTAGTATATCAGATATGTAGTATAGTATGAAAGTATTATAAGTAATTATGTATAAGTAAGCAATATTATTTATTATCTATTGTTCACTGACAGCCCTAAATTCTTCTCCTATCGTTCAGTCTATCCAAAGGTTGTCTCTAAGAGATTGCCCTGTGCGATAAGACCGTCCATTACACCTACACTTTGATGTTTGTTCTGTATGTTTTAGTTTTAAAAAGTGTATGCATGGGTAAATCAGATTCGTAGGTATAGGCGCCGAGTGGAGCGATACACCCGGAATCTCACATTCCAAATAAATGAGAGATGGGTTTACCGGGCTTGGGAGCGACCCCACCAAGGTGTGACTGATACGCGCCTACCGGATGATGACACCATGAATGCATTCTGGCACAGCATATGGTCGGTGTCTGTCAGTAAAAACATAGGTGAATGGATTCTGGAGGTTGAGCGAGTGTGCAATCCAATACAAGAAATGGGGGCTATCACGATCAGCCCAAAAGATGTAGTCTGTGCAGCCCGTTTGTTGCCGAACTGGAAATCTCCAGGGCCGGACGGGCTGCATAACTTCTGGATCAAATGGCTACACAGGTTGCATGCTTGTTTGGCATTTCAGTACCAGGCAGCCTTAGGGTGCCTTTCCACCAGAGATGTGCTATGCAGCTATGCTGCGAGGATGTAAAAGCTAAGCTACGAAACTATGTGACCGTTTCCACTGATTCTAAGCTGTATTTCTTATTCTTTGTAGCATTGCGAGTAAGATGTGCTATGAAGATGCGCCGCCGCAAAGCAGCTGCGCGAGGAAGATGCGCAGCTTGGGCTATGCGATGTATCAATAGTCGGGAAGCGACGACCCATACATATCAGGCATCCATAGCAGACATCCATAGCACGCATCCATAGCACGCATCCATAGCACGCATCCATAGCACACATCCATAGCACGCATCATTCCATATAAAAAACATATCTTAGTTGAATCCGTTTCCTCCAGTGCTAAGCTATGTGCACCAATGAATATGATTGGTGGCTTGGTGGATATCAAACAGATCCATAGCAACGTAGCATAGCACATCTCTGGTGGATAAGCAGCCTTAGACTCTGGCTCGTTACCCAAGTTCCTTACAACAGGAATTACCCACCTGCTCTACAAGTCGTAGCACCGCGGAGCCCAAAAATTATAGACCTATTACATGTTAACCTACGGTCTATAAGGTTCTTACATCCATTTTGAGAGTTAAGATTAATAAACACGTCGACAATAACTCCATCATGTCGGCGTCTCAAAGCGGATGTAGGAACGGGTCCCGCGGTACTAAGGAGCTACTCCTTATAGATATGGCCATTAGCCAACAGGTTCGGCGTTCCCGAAAGGATCTGTCGACATGTTGGATAGATTATAAGAAATTCTATGACTCGGTGCCTAATATGGCTCATGAGGGTGCTAGAATTGTATAAAATAGATATAACTCTACGCACCATCCTGAAGTCGGAGCACGGTCCTTCGCTATCCAGGATGTCCAAATATCTAGAGGAATAGCGAACCTGTAAGGATCAAGCGAGGTATATTCCAGGGCGATAGTTTGAGTCCATTTTGGTTTTGCCTAGCCTTGAATCCTCTGAGCATGCTGCTGGAGAATTCAGGGCTAGGCTATCGTTTGTAGAGAGGTGGTCAGGTTATATCTCACTACCTTTACATGGAGTCATCCATGGTGAGGTGAGATATAACCTGAAGCTCTTTGCCTCCAGAAATCTTCAGCTGATGGAGCTACTGAAGGTAACTGAAACTTTTAGTAACACCATCAGGATGGAGTTTGGTGTGGAAAATGTGCGGGGTCATGCGTGTAAAGTGAGGGGAGATTGTGGAATCCATGGGAAATCAATTCTTGGATTCCATAAGCCTGAGATCCCTCTCTCCAAACGAAACCTATAAGTATTTTGGTATGTCGGAAGCGTTAGGTATCAGCACAACTGACATGAAGCAATCAAGGAACGCTTCTTTCGCCGCCGCCTGAAGAAGGTATTTAATAGCCTTTTTTCGGGCGGAAATACCGGCCTTCAAAGGTTGGGTCATGCCGGTATTGATGAACACTTTCGGCATAGTCAAATAGACTCAAACGGAACTTGACGCCCTGCATATCGAATGCATCATCCAAGATCGTCGGTCATGAGATTGTATATCCCGCGGAAATGTGGAGGCCGAATTGTGATTGTGCCGAATTGTTAAATGCCAAATACCTCCACAACCGCGAGATTTGCAATCTCAGGGAATATTTTCTACACACCGACGTGGGTATGCATCGAGTGTAGTAGCAGTGGACAAGGAACTCACACCGCTCTCCTTGGCGAATGAGAACTGGCGCAAGCCTGTAGTGCTTGACACTTACGACTGCAGGGGGGTATGGCAGAGTAAGGAGCTTCACGGAAGCTTTTTCCGTGCCCTACATGGGTCCGATGTATACCAAACAGCGTCCGTAGCCTGGCTGCGTTTCGGTGACATCTTTGGGGAAACCGAAGGTTTTGTCTGTGCAATTATGGACGAACTTATTATGACGAATAACTACCGGAGATTTATTGTGAAGGATGGCACGGTTAAAGCCCTCTCACCCTCTCTTAGAGAGAGGCCTGTGTCCCAGTAGTGGGAACATTAAAAGGCTGATGATGATGGCACGGTTGACATCTGTCGGGCATGTCACCGCCCGGGTGAATCGATCCGCCACATTATCTCTGGTTGTTCTCGGCTAGTTAACGAAGAGTACTTGCATAGGCACAACCTTGTAGCCAGGATTATCCATCAGCAACTTGCTCTGATTACACTTTTGTGGCATCGGAGGTACCGTACTATAGGTATGTGCCCGACCCAGTTTTCGAAAATAACAATATCATATTGTACTGGGATCGATCCATCATCACTGACAGGACTATTGTAGCCAATAAGCTTGATATTGTGGTGGTAGACCGAATCAAGAAGCGTGCAATGATTGTTGACATTACCGTCCCGCATGACGGGAACCTCGTGAAAGCCGAGAAAGATAAACAAATCAAGTATCTTGATTTGGCTCGCGAAGTTGTCGGCATGTGGGATGTGGACACAGCGACCATTGTACCGATAGTCGTGTCAGCCAATGGCTTTAATAGCCACGAGCCTCGACCAACACCTTAGGATCCTCTCATTAGGCGGCTGGATCAAGTTCCTGATCCAGAAATCAATACTGCTGGACGCGGCTCGTATTGTTAGGAGGTTCTCTCTCTCTGGAGCCATGACCGCCGGTAGCTTGGAACCTGTTCCCGATACCGGTGGGCCTCTGTTTTTATATTTACAAATGTTTTTTTGTAAATTTATTTTATAAAAAAAAAATGTAACTAGATAATAATAAATTTAATGAATAATTGACATAATAATAATCTACTACTATTTTTGTAACTTTTTATAAAATAAAATTTAAAAATGTAAAATTATGTATACATAATAAATAAATGAAATAATAATAATAGGCTACTTTTCGTCCCGGTATAATGTGCCCTTGGGATAAGAAAGCACTTTTCACATGGGTGAAGCTGCTGCTGCTGAGGTATATATTTCATGGAGCCTACTGAAGTACACAAAAGAAGGAGTGAAATGCATTAGGAATATAAGAATTCTTCTAAACAGTTTAATTTTTTTATTGGTTTTATATATCTTGGTATGCTATGTTATCTTTGCGCATTATTATAAGCCCGGGTGACACGAGGCTAGTAAATCAAGCTAGTGAGCCAAGCTAGTGCTGCCAAGCTAGTAAGCTAGTGACACTAGCTTCGTGTAGACGGAACTAGCTTCGTTTACAAGCTAGTAAGCTAGTGTGGAAGCTAGCAAGCTAGTGCCTCAAGCCAGGATAGTTTTAATAGCTTGGGGTTCTATTTTTCAAGCTAGTAGGCGCCCCCCACCACCCGTTTTACTATCCTGGCTTCGTTACTAGCTTCGTGTCAACCGCGAAGCTAGCGAACCTAAGCTAGTGTGCAGTCGGAGAGCGTGGTGAGAGTGCGTGCAATTTGTTAAAATGCCGAAATTAGCGGACGAAATTAATTTAAAATTCGTTCAATTGTACAGAGAAGAGGAATGTTTGTGGAATGCAAGTATTCCATCTTACAAGGACAAGCAAATGCGAGACTCGTCACTAGAAAAAATACGCGACATACTAAATAAAGATGGAATAGAAATGTCGATAAAAGAGATTAAAAATAAAATTAAAAATCTAAGAGCTACATATTGTCAAGAATTAACAAAGATAGAAAAATCTGAGAGGTCTGGAGCAGGAACTGCAGAAGTCTATAAGCCAAAAATTATTTGGTTTGAGGAAATGCATAATTTCATAAAAAAGGTGCCAATGAAGAGAAAAACTTCGGTAAGTTATTTTAATATTATTTACTCTTTACAATTATTTACCTTAAAAGTACTTATTGAAATATTAATAATCGTCGGCATTTTTAATTTTTCTTGTAGTTTTGTCTGAACTAACGAATCATTCTTGCTTGCCATGGTACTGCTCCATCATTGTTGAAATATCTCTTAAATTTCTCCCTTTTTTCGATAGCTGACAGAGAAGAGTGGTTACTTCCCTGTCGACTGATACTGGGTAAACATAAATTTTCCATTCTCCATGAACCGGGAATAATGTTTCCCGCTTCAATGTCTTCTTGGTCGACATCACTACTAATGCAATAAGTGCTTTTTTGCTCTTTTCGTAACCAATTATGCAGAGCACATGATGCTAGTACAATTTTGTCTACTGTTTTTACGTCAACTGCGATTGGTCTTTGATAAACACGAAATCGGCTTGCCAATATGCCAAAGGCATTTTCTACAGTTCTTCTGGCTCTACTTAGCCGGTAGTTGTATACTTTTTCTTCATGTGTTAAATTGTCACCTGGGTACGGTTTCATAATATACGATTTTAATGGGAATGCAGCATCCGCCAAAATTACTCCGCCTTGTGGTATAAGGTTATTTTCTAGTTGATTATATATGGAGCAATTCCTAAAAACACTTCCATCAGATGCCATTCCACAGGCGCCGACGTCAATATAAATGAAATTATAATCGTAATCAACAATAGCCATAAGAACAATACTGAATGTTTTTTTGTAATTAAAAACAAACTTCCACTGTTGCCAGGAGCTATGATTTGAACATGCTTCCCGTCGACGGCGCCATAACACGCTGGAAAGTTCCATTTCACTCTGAAACCATTTTCTATAGCTGCCCATTCTTCAGTTGTAGTTGGAATCTGTAACAATATTTTTAACAAATTTTTTATTTTCAGAACAATCAAGATTCTCCAAACAATAATAAAGATGACAACAGTGCAAGCAACAGTCAGTCATTAGAACCACCCGTAGCAGAAAATCTGTCAGAAAAGACAGTTGAAATGTCTCAACCTGCAAGCGAAATGTCGTCTATTCAAGATAAAACTTCTAAATTTATTTCCCCCGGAAGTAACATTCCGCAATTTAAGAAACGGAAGGTTTCGCAAGTGAGTTCATTGATAAATGAAATTAAGGTGATTAAGGAGGATTTAAACAGTTCACGAGAATTTCAGGAACCAGAGCTGGATGAACATGAGATATTTGCAAAATATGTAGCAAGTCAGTTGAAAAAGCTTTCACCCGGACAGGCCATTTTAGCTAGGGATCAGATCAACGCAACACTATCCCGCTGTCGGATGTATGATTTAAACTTCGGAAATACTACATTTTCGTACCAGTCACCTATCAATTCTTCAGACTCCAATATGTCAACCACATTTTCTTACAATAGTTCTGCAGCAAGTCCACTCTACACTAATCCACCATCACAACTACAACAGACTGAGCAACGTGATGAACCCATCATCCATCCGCCACCACAGCAAGAGTTGGAGCAAGATGAAGATCCCATCTATCAAGCATTTCAAAATGCTTGATACATTTCTCGCCATTTATGTAGCGTAAACGTACATTTTGTCGTCATTTATGATTTCTCATTTTGTAATTTAGAATTTAATCTCGCCATTTATGTAAGCGTAAAAGTACCTACTTTAATTTGAAATAAATAAAATTCTACATACCTGTATATCTTTCTTTAATGCCTTATAAATTTCACTGCAAACTTCTGGTATAAATCTAGATATAGTAGATCTTGAAACACGATACATGTGACTTAACTTCCTGTAATTGACACCAGATGATAGAAAATCTAGAGTTATTTCCAATTTTATTTTAGCCGGTATGGCTTCTCTCATATTAGTATTTAATTTTTGTATTTGTGGTCCCACTAGATTCAGTAAATTGTCAAAAATATTAGGTGTCATTCGCAAAATACTCTTGAATTCGCCGGAATCCTCAGATCGCAGTTCTTTTAAAAGTAATGCAGATGCTCCATGACTATGTCTTCTTAAGATCCAGGGTCTTGTCCAAGTACGCTTTTCTTCTAGCAGAGCTAATATTTCATCTAGCGCATGTTGACACAACTTCCGAATTAACTTTCTTAGTAGAATTGCTTTTCTCTTACGCACACTGTTCATTTTTACGTATACGTGTTATCAGGTTAAGCACAACTCACTACTGACTTGACTAGCTTGAAATTTCCTAGCTTCGTGTAGACAGCACTAGCTTGGTTACAATCCAGGCTAGTAGGTAAGCTAGAAACCAAGCTAGTGACCCCTTACTAGCTTACTATCCTAGCTTCAAAATACTAACCTCGTGTCACCCGGGCTTATAGCCAACTAGCTTCCGCCAGCGCCTTCACCTGCGTGAATGTCGAAAATTATCCCAAGGGAACATATTCCTGTGGTAAAAAAAATCCTATGTCCCATTCCAGACTGTAATCTGTGCCAAATGTCATCCAGATCCATTGATCAGTTTTTGCGTGAAAGTGTAACAAACACACAAACTTTCGCCTTTTTATGAATGAATGTGTCTGCATGTGCTGCTATTATTGTTATTATGTTATGAGTCTATGTTACTTGAAATAAATGAATTGAATATTAGTGTGTTAAGGTGTTTGCATAAATAATAAATAGAAGCTTATTTGACAATTATTAACCATATGCAACTTGACCATTCATAAATACTTATTACTTACCACTTTCAGCTTATTTGTTCCATTCATACTATATTCCATTATTATAATACTTACCATTATTTAAAATTTCAGTCAATATCATTTCATGAAAATGGTAAGCGTCACAAGGAGAACGTTCAAAAACACATATCACAGCTCAGTAAAAAGAGTGCTAAAGAATTCAAGCAGAAAGAAAAGATTGATGATGATATAAAAAAAATGGAAGCAGCTGCTATGGCTGCTTACTTGAATGATGTGAAGAACAATGCTGACATCACATCACAGGTATTAATTTATTTATTTTGAGCCTGAATTGTCCAACTGCAGGGAAAAGGCCTCTCTTCTTTCCATTTATCCCACTTTTGGGCAATGGGGACTAGTCCCTTCTGTCGGTCAAATTCGTCCCGCCATCTTCGCCTGGGTCTGCTGCGATATTAATTTTGTTAAGTTAATAATAATGTTTATTTCTGACCTGATCTCCAGGGAGAAGCCTTGTTCCTCATCTTTGGCTTGCCTTTATTGGCCGGTCGGAGTGAAAACTGACGGGGACCAGAGCTCCCACCTCTCTCTTGCCTTAATTGGCTGGCTTGAGTGGAGATTCGCAAGAGCAAACGTGCTCGGAGGAAGGAAGTTAACCCAGTAAGATGCTGGTAGGGATCTTGACCGTACTGCCGGGATTGTCCTGATAGCCGTGGTATACTTCTCCACTCCTCAAGCAACTCCGGATATGTTGCTCCCTTGGCGCTACGTCACTTATAGTGCTAGCGAACCTTTATGGGGGCCCATTAATTGAGTGTGCAAGTCACCCCCTGCCATATTATAGCCGCATAGTGCAACAGTGGTCAGGCAGGGGCCAGTAATCCTCCTATAGTTTTAGACAACCGATCCACTAAACCTACCAGACCCTAAACATTATTCTCCATATTTTGCAATAGTCCTGCACCAACCGGGAATTGCCACTTGCGTAGTGCATACAGGGATAATCATCGGTGGGTGTCACATTTCCTGCGAGTTGGCTTCGGCCCCTCGCACGCCTTTCAAAGGACCGGCACCCCAGGGTCTTTTAGATTGTCAAAGTCATTTTTATTTTATTTTGCTCACAAAAACAAGAACTTATGAACCAATTTATAAATTCCATTAACTTAGTGGGGATCAGTTTGCAGTCAAGTGAGTGTGCGGAGCTGTTGTAGGTGTTAACCTGTGTTACATATAACGGTCCTCACCCCATGAATAAACAGGAATAACCTAGAAATAATTTAAATTTGTAAACATTTGACAGAATTTATAGATTACTAGCTGTTGCCCGCGGCTTAGCTCCCGTGGACCACCCCACAGGACCATTTTCAGGATTAAAAAATAGCCTATGTCACTCAGGAATAATGTAGCTTTCTATTGGTGAAAAAATATTTCAAATCGGTCTAGTAGTTTCGGAGCCTATTCGGTACAAACAAACAAACAAAAAATCTTTTCTCTTTATAATATTATTAGTATAGATAACTGGAAATTGATATGATGTGAATTTAATCTTGGTCTTTTTACAAGTTTTTATTTTTCTTGAATGGCTATTTCAGTTGCTAAAATCTTCTCTTCTTCTTTAATCGGTCCCTCATTACTGAGGATCGTGGTCACTGGACCCCTTTGAGCTAATAATCTGCCTCCATCGATTCCGGTCCAAAGTTGCCATCACCACCTGCTGGAATTTGCTTGAGGAGGTAGCATCCTTCATTTGGTCAGACCATCGTGTTGGCGACCGGCCTCGTGCTCTTTTCCCTTCGGTATTGCCAACAATTACCAGTTTTGCCAGACTTCCATCTCCCCTTCGCATTAAGTGACCGAAATAGGTCAAAATACGCTGTAAGCATACTGTAGACAATCTGGTCTTGATATCGAGTTGGGAAAGGATAGACACATTTGTGCGTCTGGCTGTCCATGGTATTCGAAGCATCCGCCTCCAGCACCACATTTCGAATGCGTCTACCCTCTGTCTTTCCCTTGCTCGGATTGTCCACGTCTCAGCTCCATAGAGGAAAATGGGGAAATTAATTCTCTGACTAAACGGGCTTTGGTTTTATAACTTATGCCACGATTTTTCCAGATGTTCTGCAAGCGTGTCATAGCATCCTTAGCCATAGCTATCCGTCGTTTTATTTCTGGGACGTAGCTGCCTTCATTGTTAATAATAGACCCCAGATAAATTAAACTATCTACAACTTCGATGCCTTGGATGTTGTAGGCGCCCGATAGCTTTTCCGCACGATCTATCACCATAAGCTTAGTTTTCTGCCTATTTATTGTAAGCCCCAACTTGCCACTCTCCACCTCCAATCTACGCAATATCTCCTTCATGTCGTCATATGTTGTAGCAAGGAGAACAGTATCGTCAGCGTAGCGCAGATTAGAGATGCGCTTTTTCTACCAACAGCAAACCCCCCACTACAATAAATGCTGTTGCTACAATAAATGCTTGTAATTTTGCTTATGCATTGCTTTTAATTTCCAGAATATAAATGAATTACTCAATCAGAGTAGTAGCAGTGAGCCTGCTATAGTAGTTGCTACTGCACCCACATCAAAAGCAGCGCCTGCTTGGGAAGAGGTCAAGAGTGAAGATGGGAGCTCCTACTACTGGAATACTGTGACAAATGGTACTAAATGTTAAGTATTACTTAATTTTCTGGTTTCGAAACATTGTAGGCAAAATAATTTGATAAAATACTTATCTGAAATGTGGAAGTCTGCATGTTTAGATGTCTTTTAATCACGCCTCAACACTGAACAATTTTGCATAAAATTTGGCACACAGAATAGATCATGACCTGGACTGGATTAGAAATAGTTTTCATCGCAGTCATATTTACATTCCCTTGAGATAATTTCTACTTTCACTCAGTCAAAGCTTCTGGTAGAAGCTAAAGTCGCCGCCAGATAACATGTTTTTTTTTTGTTTATTGAGATATTTTGATAATTTTGGTCTCAAGTAATAAATAGCATTTTTTTCGTATCGTTTTGAAATATGTGAATACAGTGACGTGGAGAAGGCTGGCCAATGTGCCGACGACTCAATGTGACGACGCTTGGAGGAGGCCTATGTCCAGCAGTGGACGTCTTTCGGCTGATATGATGATGTTATGATGAATACATTGGTAGAAAAGTGTTAAGGACTAATTTTTTTAGGGTTCCGTGAAAACGGGACCCTATTACTAAGACTCCACTCTGCGTCTGTATGTCTGTCACCAGGCTGTATCTCATGAACCGTGATAGCTAGACAGTTAAATTTTTACAGATGATGTATTACTGTTGCCGCTATAACGACAAATACTAAAAAACAGAATAAAATAATACAACAAATGTGACTTTTTTGCCCGACTGGCACTTGGCCAGTTTTTCTTGTATATTATGGTGTATAATAAAGTGTATATAAATAAATAAATTATGTGTTTATTTTTGATTAAAGAAACCACCTGGGAAACTCCGGATGAGTTTGTGTCAGTAGCAGAACAAGAAAAGAACAAATTAAAAGACCAAACACAAGATAAAAAGAAGGAAAAACTAAAGTAAGTAAAGCAAACGAAATTATTTATCCTTTGAAACTTATAATTAGCCGTTGTTTCAAGTAATCTGGCAGAAATTTTATTTACTAGGTACTAGCTGACCCCCGCGGCTTCGCTCCCGTCAACTGGCTACCTACCTACCTAGGTAGGTAGGTAGGTACCTACCCTACCCTGCCTAACCTGCCTACCCTGCCTACCCTGCCTACCTTGCCTACCTTGCCTACCCTGCCTACCCTGCCCACCCTGCCTACCCTGCCTACCTTGCCTACCCTGCCTACCTTGCCTACCCTGCCTACCCTGCCCACCCTGCCTTGCCTACTCTGCCTACCCTGCTTACTCTGCCTACCCTGCGTACCTTGCCTACCGCTACTACCCTTCCTACCCTGCGTACCTTGCCTACCGCTACTACCCTTCCTACCCTGCGTACCTTGCCTACCCTGCCTACCCTACCTACCCTACCTACCCTACCTACCCTACCTACCTACCTAATAATTTTTATCTATCATCAATAGTTTTCTCAGCGCACGCATAAAAATACGCTATAAAATTCATTCTTTGAATGAAACATTTTGCTACGTTGGGTTATATTATTGCAATTTTCATAAGGATCTCAATTTTTTTTGAAATAATATTGTAGCCTATGACACTCAAGAATAATGTAGCTTTCTACTGGTGAAAGTCTTTTCAAAATCGGTTTAGTAAATCCAGAGATTACCCCTTACAACGTCACAAACTTTACCTCTTTATAATATTATTAATATATTAATATTTACTATTTATCATCATTTTTCTCCTTTCCATCGAGCTTGGGGTCAGCGCAACACGTCTACTTCTTCCATACCGTCCTGGAAACGGTCACGCTATCACTGACCCCTTTTCTTTCATGTCTCCCTCACACAATCCACCTATCATTTATTTGGCCTTCCCTCCATCCATCCACATTTATTTTGATAAATCTTCACAGTCACATGTATTTCATCCCTTCTCATCATCTTCGTCTTATCTCAACCACGGGGTTCCAGCGTTAAGAAAGATTTGGTTCAAATAAATATTACTAATTGGTGCGATACTCATCGATTTGTTATTGAATTGTGTAAAATTAATATTTTCTAAAATTAATCATAAACGTTGTATGTTCTTGTTTAATCAACTCTCCTATGCACAAAATTAAATAAATTATTTAAAAGTATCATTTAAAATTGATTCCAATAGATGGCGCGGTTTTAAATTTCTGAGGCATGCCACTCGATTTTTAAATTTGTATTGTAACATTTTGAAACAACGAAACTGTAAAAAAGTGCAAAAAATACTATAAAACAAATCGTCACTGTATGTAAAGAAAAAATTGCCATAAACCGAGTAATCCCTTTTACTTGCAAGTCGCTGATAACACCATCTATAGCCGTGGAATGGAACCGAACGCAATCGATGTACTTCTAATTAATAGTCCGCATAGTCCGCCGAAAAACGCTAGTTACGTCGGCACAGATTCTTTATATGGGATGAGGCATCTGTATGCTAGTATAATATTATCTGTGTCTCAACTAAGAAATTAATATTTGTATTCTAAACTGATATTTATAAGCTTTATAAATTTGTTTATATTATGCCTAGGATGACACACTGCGGGCAAAGCCCCCATAGCTTCACAATTAACATCTATTTCTTTTATTTTGTTGTCAGAAAACAACAACAAAAGCAAGCCCAAAAAGATGTGCATATCGAGGTAAATGCTCACATAGCAAGGGAAAGAATGAGAGAGTTAGCAGTGAACAAGGACCCATCGCCCGTCAAGAACCGCCCGTTTGTGGACTATGGGCCAGCCCCGCGAGCAACTAAGCCCTATGGCTCTTGGACTCCAGTAGTGAATGAGTAAGTCTATGTTACGGTGGTTCTATGCTAACTTTAATTAAATTAAATCAACATCATTATTGGAGAGAAAAAACTATTAAAAGAAGGTGGCAGGGCAGATAGATTTTTGTCTAAATTTTTAGCTGTAAAAACACTACACACAGGCCATTATTGAAATGATGTATCCAGCTGCAGTTTCCGATCTGGACACAAATGAAAAATAACCTCAGTTATGCAGCTAAGCTAAAACTAGCTCAGCTTAACTCTGGGTCTACAACCAGCTTTAAAATGCACGTCAGTCAGAATTGTCGCAATTTAAATAAAATTTATCATCATAATCATTTCAGCCGAAAGATGTCCATTGCCTGGATATAGGCCTCCACCAAGTGTGCCACTGAGACCGGTCCCGTGCGTCTCGCATCCAGCGGATCCCCGTAACGCTACGGCCTTCCAACGCAACGTCTTCCAGTTCGAGGTAGCTACTCCAGAACTTTTCGGCCCTCTCGGCCATCCGTTCTGCGAGCAATGTGTGCGCTCCCCACTGTCACTTAAATTTGGCAATTCAGCTTTTCCGTAACCTTGGTTCTCTTGATGAACCATTCTCGGATGTCTTCATTTCTGATTCGATCACGCAAGTAAACGCCGAGCATAGCCTACATTGCCCTTTGGTTGACTTTCAGCCTTCTGATGAGGCCCATTGTGAGCGAACACGTCTTTGTCCCGTAGGTAATCACTGGCAACACACAGTGGTCATAGACTTTCGTCTTGAGACACTGCGGTAAGTTGGACGAGAAGATACCGTGCAATTTCCCTAACGCTGCTCAGTCGAGTCGTATTCAACGATTGACCTCTTTCTCGAAGTTGGCCCTACCTAACTTGACAGTTTGTCCCAGGTAGACATAATCGTCTACAAATTCGAGAGTAGAGTTTCAGAACTTGATAGGAGTGGGTGTAACATGGGCATTCAACATTACCTTGGTTTTGTCCATGATCATTTTAAGACCCACTCTATCGGCAGCTCTACTGAGGTGATCGAGCATTGTACCAAGGTCCATGGTCTCAGCCATGACCACTATATCGTCGGCAAAGCGAATGTGAGTGATGTACTCGCCATTGACATTGCCTTCTTCTTCTTATTCGTTGTCTTTATTACTGAAGGTCGTGCCCGTCTTGGAAAGCCTACACGGAGTTATCGATAAGCTGCTTCCAAGCCACTCTGTCTTAGGCTGTTTCAGGGCAGTGGTAACCGTGAGTCCAGTAATCGCCCTGATCTGGTCTGACCACCGAGTGGGTGAGCGTCCGCGTGGCCTTTTCCCATTGATGTTGCTTAGCCCTCTCCAATCCAGAACCTTGAAGATATCCTCCAGTGCAGCGGTGAACAGTTTCGGAGATGTTACGTCTCCCTGTCTCACATCTCTTGCAGAAGGATAGATTCCGAGGTCTGACTCTGAAGTCTGCCTGACATGGTGGCGTTTTTTGTACAAACACTTCAGCACCGCGTACCGGTAGTCGATTTGGCACCGTTGGAGAGACTGCAGTACAACCCAAGTCTCAATCGAATCAAAAGCTTTCTCGTAGTCCACAAACGCTAAACAGAGAGGCAGGTTGTACTCTTAACCTGCCGCAGCGTATGCATGTGGTCTACGGTGCTAAAGCCTTTTCGGAATCCGGCATGTTCGGGATGCTGAAAATCGTCAAACTTGCGCGCGAGACGATTCGTGATGGAAAAAAACTTGTAGACATGGCTTAGAAGTGAGATATGTGGCCTATAATTCCTCAAATTTATAAGAACATAAAATTAATTATTTTCAGACCTGTAGAGCATATCGATCTGCAGCTACCGAAGATTGAAAAGGAGCTGCCTCCGCCTCCAGTAATCGTGCAGCCTGAGATCATTCAGTTCAAGGAGAAGAGAGTTGAGTCACTCGGCGACGAACCCGTTGAGTTCAAGAAGAGGAAGTTCAACAACCCCAAAAGAAATATGCGTCAAAAAGTCGATGATGATTAAATTAATAGTGATGAATGAATGGAATGTGTAAATAAAATCAAATATCGTAATACCGTACTGTTTTTATTGAATGAATTTCCATTTAAATCCGGCAGATTATGTCGGTCTTCTAGAAAGGCTTGAAGTGTTCCGTACCATTATCGCAAAAAACGGCAAATAAATCACGTTTGTTATATGGGAGCCCCACTTAAATATTTTTTTTATTCTGTTCTTAGTATTTGTTGAGCGGCAACAGAAATACATCATCTGTAAAAAAATCAACTGTCTAGCTGTCACGGTTCATGAGATACAGCCTAAAAACCCGTTTTTACCCTTTGGGTACGGAACCCTAAAAACTAAAACTGCATCATGGGATTTTTGAAAAATGTATAATCGAACTTACTGATTTCGGAAAAAAAAAACACGCTGTATTATTACACCATCCGATAGTGTCGCTATGAATACAATTAATTCTAGTAAGTTGTAATGTCATACGGAAAACTTGAGGAAATACCTCATAGTCCGTGCAATTGATGACATGAAAAAAAATCTTTGGTGAATATTCTAAACGGAATCAAAATTATTATAATGTTGAAGTAGTACCTACAATGCTTGAGTTGTCGAATCCGGGTGTATTTTGAAAATAATAGCCATCATTTTCATCACTTAATTTTTTATAGGGGTACATAAAGATAACAAGAAAAAGACGTACTAAAACAAGAACAAAATTATGCTGTGCGGTCGGAGGATACGTAATCGCGAGCTGGCTGACCAAAACCAGGTGTATCCTCCGACTGCACAGCATGATTTTCTTTTTGTTTACGTCTTTTTAGGGTGCTTCTTGAATTGAATTGGAATTAGCTTTTTATTTATAACTTTTTAGATGTTTTTTTTTTCGAATTACTTTTAAACATATAAGTGTTATATATTTTTGAAAGCACCTATTAAAACCCTTCATTTTGAAGCCCCCACACGAAGGGTTAGGAAGAAAAAAAATATCTAACAACAAGTTCTTTTTTAACAAAAAATATCTAACAACAAGTTCTTTTTTAACAAAAAATATCTAACAACAAGTTCTTTTTTTAACTTTTCCCCACACTAGGAATTTCTTTCTGTATCGTGGGTGCCTTTACAAACATTTAAACTCACATACTTACACAAGAAACCCAGATCCGAAACAACTATCTGTAGGCCATACAAATATTCGTTCCGTGAGGGAATCGAACCCGCGACACGCCGATCGTTTAACCACTGCGCCAACTGTGTCAAAACTGTTTTGCGTCAGCAGAGGCTCCTTTCTGACATTTTTTTTGCAAGAAACATGAAAATTACACAAAAGTAGCATAAAGTACGAGTATGTCAGCGGCGCAATAACTAGTTGTATTGGTGTGTCAAAGAGATTTTGACTCGTTTATTATTTCACTCGAATTTAAATAAATAGTTGTAAGTTATAGCGCGTGGGTCTGTGGTTACTCCAGTGTATCGGTTAGGTTTGACGAGACCACACGGTCAGCACACTTGGTTACGCAAAAACAATTAGTAAGCTAAAAGAGAACTTCATGTCAAAACCTGGCTGATCCTTGCCGACTTTTGAGGCACGCGGTCAAGCTACATGAGTAGGCACATGATTACTGTGCGTCATGATTTAAGTATGACTGAGTCTATGAAGCAGAGAGCGCCGACTAAATTTCCTTAGTAAAAAATCAAAATCAAATATTTTTATTTTACATAGGCCTACATGGGCACTTATAAAACGTCGACAAAAGGTGCACGGTTCGGGTTAGTCGTTTCCTATGGAGAAGAACCGGCAAGAAACTCCATGGTTACTCTTTTAAATTTTTTTGTTTACAATATTTCCATGTTACAGCATTAGTACTTGGATATGAGGGGACAACGTAGGCCCGACAATAAGTCGTACGAAATTGAAACAAAAAAAAACAAACAAAAAAATAATGCACGAAATAAAAAGTTTACAAATGTTAACAATCATCTAGAAAGCCTACAATGTTCACACATTCACAATAGGTAAAAGAATCTATACAAAGGTAAAAAAAAAAAAACACCACTAAATTTAACATGTGGCACAAATACTGTAATCAGTGCTGTAACTATTCTTAGCAAAGGGCTATAATGATGACTGAAAAATATTGTAAAAAAGTCTAATGAGAAAAAAAATGAGATTGAGAATAGTTAGAGATATCCATATATTTGTGCCGTTTATGAGTTACCAGGGAAGCCGCATGCGCAGAGGGTGTCAAAGCCAAATTTTTATCTTCAACGTAGTCCTTGATTTTATAATATGCTTTTTTAATAAGGACACGTTTGATGTAGTTTTTGAACTTTCCATCGGTCAGTTCTATAACTGACTTAGGCAACTTGTTATAAAAGCGTATACTGTTTAAAAGAAAAGACTTGCTAGTTTTCGTCAATCTGAATTTGGGTATTACAATTTCGTGCTTACTGCGTGTATTTAAAATTATGGAAGTCACTTCTAGCTTTGAAAAGCCCTCGATTTTTGCGGACATACAAAATACATTCCAAAATATAAAGTGAAGGTAGAGTCAGTATATCGATCTCTTTAAATTTTTCTCTGAGGGACTCACGAGGACCCATTTTATAGATCGCGCGGATTGCCCTCTTTTGTAAGATAAAAATTGAGTCAACGTCTGCTGCTGACCCCCACAGCAGAATGCCATAAGACATAATACTGTGGAAATAAGCATAGTATACTAGTCTAGCTGTGGCTACATCGGTTAACTGCCTTATCTTCCTTACTGCATAGGCAGCCGAA
This sequence comes from Orthosia incerta, assembly GCA_948252205.1. NCBI lineage: Eukaryota > Metazoa > Arthropoda > Insecta > Lepidoptera > Noctuidae > Orthosia > Orthosia incerta. The sequence continues at coordinate 19,523,359 of OX411753.1, read as the reverse complement.
CTTAACCTGCCCGAAAGAGTTCTAATGTGCGCGCCCCACTGCAATTTTGAATCGATAGTAATCCCCAAGAATACAGTTTCCGTTATTATTTCAAGATTTTTGCCGTCAAGATTTAGATTTAGGTCACGTTGAGGTACATTTGGTAAAGAGAACTTTAGACATTTTGTTTTTTTCGCATTCAGTAAAAGATTGTTAGCTGCGAACCATTCCGAGAGAACAATTAGACTTTCATTGACATGTAAGACATCCGTATCTTTCCTATCTATTTTAAAAATTAGCGAAGTATCATCAGCAAATAGAATTATATCCGATAATTTGGCCATCATAAAAGGGAGATCATTAATGTAAACATGAAAAAGGAAAGGGCCGAGAATTGAACCTTGGGGCACGCCCATTTTGACTAGAGACCCGGAGGACGTCGCCCCATTAACATTTACTTTTTGCTGTCTGTTTGATAAATAGGAAAGCACAAGATCAGCAGCTTGTCCTCGAATTCCGTAGTGTTGTAATTTACAGATCAGTGTGTTGTGGTCGACGCAGTCGAACGCTTTTGACAGATCACAGAAAATGCCAATGGCATCCTGGGATTTCTCCCAAGATTCCAAGATGTGGCTGATGAGTTTTACTCCCGCGTCCGTTGTCGACCTACCTTTCGTGAAACCAAACTGCTGACTATGCAGGATCCCATTTGAATTGAAATGAGACAACATCTGGTCCAGCATGATTTTTTCATAGATTTTACTCAATGCTGGTAGCACGGATATAGGTCTATAATTAGAGGGATCGCTCTTACAGCCTGATTTGAAAATTGGTACTACTTTACTGTGTTTCATTAAGTCAGGAAACGTGCCGCTGTCCAAACACTGATTGAATATGCCTGTTAGGACAGGAGCAATTGAGTCAATGATATCTCCAAGAACCCTAACGGATATCCCCCATAAGTCTTCAGTGTTTTTTATATTGAGACTTTTGAACGCGTTTTTAATTGTATCAATGCATATTGGTTTAAATTTAAAGGTTGGTATGTCTTTAGTAAAGTATTCCTTAAGAAGAGCTGCAGCCAATTTAGATGAGGAGGGAAGTGACTTCGTAACCTCTAACGGAATGTTGGTAAAGAAATTTTCTAATGTCTCAGCGACTTCTTGCTTATCAGAAATGGTTTGATTAGATATTTTCAAAGACAACTCATTCTGATCGCGTTGTTGTGTCTTTCCAGTTTCTCTATTAATTACTTGCCACACAGTTTTTATTTTATTATATTAGTCATAATTCGAGGTTTGGCTCTCGTCTCTTTCCTCCTCCAATATTGGACCAATTTAAAAGATATGCCATAAACTGGTAAAGTAAGATATATACTATGTCCTTATGTTTTCCTTTTTCATTTATATTTGCCAAATTTGTACACTAAGCCTCTGTTGACAGCGCAATTTTGAGAATTGTTTGAGGGCTCTAGTGCTTCTAAAGATAATGTATCATCAAAAAGGAAAATTGATCCAATATTGGAGGAGGAAAGAGACGAGAGCCAAACGTCGAATTATGACTATTTACTAAGGTAATTCAGTTGGCGCTCTCTGCCCCCGTTTCCTGTGAAGGTTACACTAGTCGAAAAAAATTCCATACAAACGTAGTTTAGGGATTATTCCACTGTTTGACGATGTACGTTCAAAATAAAAAGTCATATCAATTTGTCTCATCATTATCTAGCTTAGTCGTTTTTTCATGATATCTAGACTGCCAAAGGTCTGTTTATAAAATTTCGCGCGCTCGGTTTCGTCCTAAATCATTATCCATTTCGCTACAAATTTGCAAAAGTATGTATTCGTACGCGAACTAGCTTCCTACTGGTCATCACAGCATCTATCTCTTCCGCACGTGTTGTCGGTTGATATAAAATGCATTTCAACCCCGCGCACAATATAGTTCGTGCCGTCGACTAGTGAACCCTTAAGGGTGCCTTTAGTCATCAGCATCAATGGTTTTATTTACATATTAGTAATGAGATAAGTGGATTCTGGTTGTCTATACAGATACCTATGCCATTTAGGTTCAACTAAACGTAACTGAAGAGAAATTACCTCCTTCTGTGAGACCGTGATGGTCCAGAAGGAGGCCGCCGCGTTCGGTCGATCGCGAGAGAGCCGATCCCGCTCGGAGAAGAAGGCGTCGGGGAGGCAATCGCCCCGATGCCTGAAACGCCAAAATCCCGCCTACATCATCATAAGCAGGCAGGGCTCTGGGATAGCGGGCGCTCAAATTGGGGACTCTGTCCGCATACCAAGTGAATCCCGTCACTCCCGTAAAGACGGTAGCACAGTGATCACGTGCTGCCGTGCACAGCGAGGCTCAGGAGAGGCATTTTTTCAGTCTCCCAGGGATGTGCCCTAACAGGCTTTGCGCAGGTGGCTTTAGTGAGGTAAAAGCCCACACTTCCTTCCCCAAAATTCCATGCGCCTTTTGAAGGTTTCCAACAGTAAAAAAGGTTAAATTAAACGTAAAGTATCTGGCTGGAGTAGCTGGTTATCAACTTAAATTACACAGTAGGTAGGTACATATGAAAATGAACTACCACGGAATATAAAAAGTTCAGGAAATGGAAACCATACTTGCCGTAATTATACTCACCTTTGTAGGTCTTCACCTCGATAACAGAAGGGTTTCCCTAATTTGAAAAATGTTTATACTTGGGTAATTTGTGTTTAGAAAGATATGGGTCTTCGGGAAAATGTTTGTGTAACTTTTCTTAACTGATGTTTTAATATTGAATGAATTGGTTTCTTGTTTCTTACTTGAGTTTCGTGTCAATAAAAGAAAAGCGAGCGGCGTACCTCTGTGTTCGTAGACTGTGTGTGGGTGTAGATAAAATTATTTGTTGGCAGATGCCTTATTGTTTTACCTTTCTAAGAACTTGGTTAATGAATCTGGATATTCACAAGCTTGGCATGAAGAAAGGTCCAAATTAGTTATTCTTAGAAACATTTCACAAACGTGACTTGAATACCTATCTGCATGCATGGCAATACAAAAAGTCTAAGTATTTTGTATTCAATACACACACGGTCAATGAGATATTTTTATTGCTGCAAACACGTCAACGGGAATCCAGGATCTTGGTGTATATCATATTAAGTAACTGCTGTACATTATAATGTCACCTTTAAGTGTATGACCTTTCTGATTTATGATCATAGATATATTTAAGATAGATAGGTATCATCTAGGTTAACTATCATCAGCGTCATCATTGAGTAAGATAAAAAGTAGTGTTTATATAATATGTGTGATCGAAACCTGAAAAAACCTGAAGATCACCGAGATAGGGAATCAAATGATATGAAAATTACCTACATAATAAGTAATTGAGTACCATAAATTATTGCAGTTGTCACTATTTACTATATATACATTACCATCTAAAAGATTAAAATGGGTACCTTGATAAGGCTGCCCTATTATTAATGGTAATTTTCGTGAAAGTGATTCAAATCATGGTTTGTCAAGCCTAAATAAATACCTACAACTTAGATATTTAGGTTTATACATTTCAAATATCTACTAGATACACTAAACTTAACAAGCTCAAAAATTTTAGTACCGCGCCTTGGTTTTTAGGGTTCCGTACCCAAAGGGTAAAAACGGGACCCTATTACTAAGACTCCGCGATTCGTCTGTCTGTGTGTTTGTCCGTCTCTCATCAGGCTGTATCTCATGAACCGTTGTAGCTAGACAATTGAAATTTTTACAGATGATGTATATCTGTTGCCGCTATAACAACAAATACTAAAAACAGAATAAAATAAATGTTTAAGTGGGGCTCCCATACAAGAAACGTGATTTTTTTGCCGTTTTCTGCGATAATGGTACGGAACCCTTCGTGCGCGAGTCCGACTCGCACTTGTCTTTTGTCCATATAATTACAGATTCAAATTCTTTATTGCGAACTAAGTGTACAGATTTTTGAAGATGTTAACATGAGGTCGGTTTTTAGAACTTAGTTGCCTGTTAAGGCATTGCAAATTAAATGGTTTATACTCAATATTACAGTTACATTTACAGTTTACATTAAATTATATTAATTATCATTATTCATACATTTCATTTTATAACATCTTCCTCGGGCTCTCGCTCGGGCGTTCCCGCAGTGTTCGGAGTAGTGCCCCTATGATGGCGTCCTTTCAGTGCGTGTCTGTAGGTTAGTAGCGTAGGAACCTCATCTCACTTCCTTCTCCTCCCCTTTTACTCTTTTATTAAAATGGCAGGTAAGAAAAAGAAAACTGGAGTAAAACAGCGGCTGCACTCCAATCTCAACTCAGTCCACCATCACCTGGAGACTGAAAAGCCAGCACTGTTTTTCCTTATGGAGTCGCAGATAGGAAGTCCGTCAGACGTGTCGTACTTATCCTACCTAGGGTTGCCCTGGATCACAATTTTAAACAACGCGCTGGTGTAGGCGTGTATGCCCGAGACGATACTTGCTATCGGCGTCTCCGTAACCTTGAAGAATCCAGGTTCTCAGTGCTGTGGGCTCTGGTGGACACAGGGCTGGATAAGATTATCTACGCCTATGTATACCGTTCGCACAACGGAGATCAGGAGACAATTGCAACCAGGCTCACAGAGTACCTACCTCAGTGAGGCGGCTGATGCGGCACAGCTGTGGTACCCTTCCGCTCAATTAGTGCTACTGGGGGACTTTAATGGCCACCACCAGAAGTGCCTCTTCCCATACCAGTGCACTGATAAGCACTGATCATGCTGGGCGAGAGTACACGCAAGCTTGCGCTAGCGCTAAATCTCACCCAACTGATCCAAGGGGCAACGAGGTTGCCAGATGTTGATTCGAGGTTGCCAGATGTATCACCTAATTAAAACTTACCTTTTATTTTTTACTTTGTCTACCTTCACTTTACTCTGTAAACTGATAATGATGTTTCATTGAACATAAGTTCAATGAAAGAATAATATGTATAGTAATAATAATATGTATGTTCTGATACAAAAATTTATATGTATTTCTTGCACGTCTTTCTTTGTTAAGAGTTTATTGTACTTATTTTTACCATTATATCACATTGTCGGCACTAAAAAAAATTCGCTAACGGCCAATTGCTTGGACCTTCTGTTGACAACACATCCAGACAGATACTCAGTGTCGATATCTTCAACTTTGGGTAGTTTCGATCACTGTCTGGTGAAGTCTGTGTCCGTCTACTGCCTGCCCGATTCCAGCCCAAGAGGCTCCCGGTGAGTATGGCGGTACAAATCAGCAGATTGGGATGGGATGAGATCTTTCTTCGCATGCTATCCTTGGCAGCCCACTTGCTTCTCTTCGGACGATTCATCGTCATGCGCCGACGCTGTGACAGATGTGTTGCGTCGTGGAATGGAGTACTATATTCCATTCTCTGACGTAGCAATGTGTAAAATCGACAGACCATGGTTTGGAGCCGAGTGTAACCGCGCCGACGCGGTTAAACACAAGACTTGCCAGGCATGGTTCGACGCTCGAACGCGCTAGGCAAATGACGTGAGTCAGAAGAAGAGAGGCTTCATAAGTCGGTGGAATCAAACTTCTGTCGCCCCTCACTGCTGAAACCGGACGGGTCATAATTGGCCCTCTCCGCTGAGGAGAAGGCAAACTTATTTGCCTCCCTTTTTGCGGAATCTTCGCACCTGAATGCTGATGGCGCGCAGCCTCCTTCTTCTCCTGATGGATGTGTGACGAGTATGTCGGATATTCGCATTGATCAAAAGGACGTGCATAGGGTGCTGCCTAGCTGATGTGAACAAAGCGAGTGATCCCGACGGAATACCAGAAATTGTACTTAAAGCCTGTGCGCCTGAATTGTCTCCGATCTTGACACGCTTATATCGCCTTTCGATAGACACTGTCAAAGTGCCGAAGGCTTGGAAGCAGCCAACGTACAGCCTGTGCACAAAAAGGGCAGTCGAGCTGACCCAGCCAACTACAGACCCATGCCTGTAACGTCCTTCCATACTCTTAAGTATGGAACTTTCGACAAGGTCTACTGGGCCTCAGATTCGATCTCTCCGGAAGGCCAGGGTTGAACGCAGAATTCCCTGCCGGATTCTTTGTTCCCTAATAGTTACAACCTTGGGATCTTTAAGTAAAGAGTGAATAGGTTACTTCTAGGCAAGCGTGCTTCACCGTAGACTACATAATCTCTTACCATCAGGCGAGATAGTGGTCAAACACGAGACCATGAATTATAAAAAAAAAACTAGAGATCTTCAAGAATAGTGCGAGAGACATCAACGAGACCTCTACGAAGCTGCTACGAGATGCCTACGACACTGCTACGAGACTTGCCTGAATACCTAGTGTTACCAATACTACCACAAAACACAATAACAACACAAGGTTTTCAGATAAACATAGCAATAGGTTGCAAAGTCATGAAAATAAACACATCACTGATTTAAACCTCCGTCATATACGAGCAGCATACTAAAGTAGATGCTAGAAGTACAGCCAGTTTACCAAACGACTATTTATAGTTTTAGTTATTGCATGTGCATCTACAAGCACAATTAAAAATAATTGACTGGCGTTTCACCGAGCAGCTGTCTTTTAATGATTCTCCATGCTAGTGTTCGGAACAATGTTTCCTTCAAACTGAGCCGGAACGAAGTGTCATCGTCTTCATTAGTTTTCAGTAACTTCGTCCTTGCCCGACCCGCAGATGTCCGCTATGTGATAATTATTATGTACCGGACTTCTTTTGCATACAAATGAGAACAGTAACAGTTGCTAATCGTCCTCTAAGACCAATTACAAAAGCATAATATAAACTTATTATAAGTAATTTTGTTATAATTCATATAAACAAACAATGCTATCTTGTTGATTTATTGGAATTTATGAGTATTAGCACCCACTTGCAACAGTTTTATTTATTTTAGAATATTATCTTACGTAGAAAAATCTTTTTCACAAAAAATTAACCGACTTCTAATACAAAAATAACTTTCGTTTCGGATGTCGGTGTCTTTGGTACCTAACTGATGTTTTTATCGTTTTTCAACACCGACTTCCGAAACAAAATTTACTTTTGCAATTTTTAGTGTTTTGCTTTAGAATTCGGTTTGTTTGGCCTGTGTCCCAGCAGTGGGAACATTAATAGGCTGATGATATGATGTGATGTGAAGTTCTATTGAGCCGTTTATTCATATGCAGTTGGTGGCAGTTCTTGATAAGTTTGACGTGTGTAATACAGATATACTGTGTATGTATTTGTGTATTACACACGTCAAACTGTGTAACACAAAAACAGATCACAAACAGGTACCTGTGTATTTGTGTATCGGTCTGTGGTGTCTATCATAGCTCCTAAATGGTTGTTGAATGTTGTTTGAAAGGTGACTTTATCGAGAGTGTTCTTAGCTATGTTTGATGAAAATCGGTTCAGCCGTTCAAAAGTTATCGACGTTTTATTGTTTGAATCGGGTTGTTTTCGCAAGATATCGTGTCATAATTACGTGTGGATCGAAGCGTGCCTACTACTAGATAAATTATGTAGCATAAAATAAAAAATGTGTAAGGGGGTTTTGAAATTTTACTTGTAGATGTGTGATCTGGTTCTAAACTTTTCAGTTATTTTTTGACATCGAGGTTTTTAATGTACTTGTACAAAGAAAATATATTTTACTCATAAACCCGCCAAAATAATAAGCTAGATACCTACAGTCGTTCAGCGAATACTTATTTTTGCCAAATTGTCTGAGAGTTAACAGTCGGTAATGGATACCCCATTACACAGCTACAACAACTAGGGATTTTTTGTATCTAAGTCTAAAGTATTTAAATTTAAAGAGTTTCTAGGTCTAACATAGGTCCTACTTACCTACAACTTAAAATAGACCAGACATAAATATCGCAGTTCCTAAATATAACACGTTAAATATTACATAAGCGTGTCCGTCAATATTTTTTGCTGCCATTAATCCTGCGTCGAATCTTCCACGCGTCTATTGTCCCACTGTGATCCGGGTCCAATATGGAAATGAAGTACTATTAACTGTTAATGCGACATTGTGTATAACATTTTTTACATTCTATATGCAGTATGTTGAGGACGGTCGGAGGGTCATTAGTTGTTCCAATCACGGATGGGACGCCGGCCTCTGGGCATCGTATATAAGCTGGACCGCGGGAGAAGACGCCATGATATCTGCTGTCGCATCCATCGACTACAGTCCTGTCTAGTGTCTACTAGATTTGTTTGGTGCTGTGTCTTTGAGGAGTATTTAAAAATCTTCAACATGTTTAAATTGGTAAGTTATTTTCTATCTATTGAACCTAGCTAATGTGTTGCTAATTGGTGTGTGATTTTCACATTGTTTTTTTAGAAAATTGTGTTAATGATGTCGGATATGTTCCTCTCAGATTTCTAGTTAGAAAAAAATGTGATGTTGACGGACGTAGCTAGACGTGTGTCGAGGGTTCGATTCCCAGGTTATATTTAATGTGAAGTGGGCTTTCATTTGTTTGTATTTAATAATGAAGGGTCTACAACGGTTCTTTAAAGTCTCCATGTACCTATAGTAATCACAGTGGATCTTTGCGTCTCTGAAGTTGGCTGAAGACCCGTAGTTGCTATTTTTGTGTCAATGTTGATGTGGAAGATATCTTTGTATAACTGCCTCTTTCACTCCCTTACGTTTGTCACATTGTCCTATCTCGTTTACTGCAGTATACTCGATGACAAACTGTTTCTTGCGCAATGGTTCGCAGAGCCAACTTCAGAGACACAAAGATCCGCTGTGACTAGTATACTTAGATGCTTATAGGCCCAGCTATCGAAGAACTCTAAACTCCTCACTTATTAATTTTAATATAGACAGAACATATGTAGTTCTAAAAACGGGCGGAAAATCAGCCTTGACCGGCGTTGTGGCTATGCTGCACACTGCTCAATATTTGCTGAGCCCGCTCCTTTTGCTACACTGAAAATATATTGTAGGTACTTACCTTACTTTGTCATAAGGAATCTTTGCTTATTAATAATATTGTACAGTGTTGGCAATGAATTTTAATAATTTCTATCTTTCATAAGTTATGTATTTTGGTAGTTATTTTGTGCATTGAGTTCCATTACAAATTGTTTTAAATAATAAGAATGTGACTGAAGGATTGGTTGTCCTTTGATTTCACAAGTAGTTAAATTAAAACTACCAGTTTTTAACCTCATTTTTTGTCCTCAGTTGATGCTGATCGCCTTCGCTGCGGCGCTGATGGTGAGTCCTGCAGTGGCTAAGCCTGGGTATGTGCTGGACTACACCTACCCTACCTACAGCTACAGTCCCCTAGCGCTCACCTACTCCTACCCCTACGCCTACCCCTACGTCTACAGCGGCTACCCGTTAGCCTATTTCTAGCACACATTTTTTACCAGCCCTACCCACCAAATCGCGTATAAACATACCTTAGGGATATATCATGAAGATTCATGTTAATAATCAGTATTTAAAGTCATTGCAAAATTGTATTTACAAGTGTGATGTTTTAAAAATATAAGTCGAAGGTATTGATATCAATAAATGTATCTTACTTAATTGTTTCTTGTTTTTTTTTTCTCCTGCTTTAGTATATTTTGTTGTGTATCTAAGTAGAACCACTAACCTCTTATTGTGTCTTGAAAATCTATGAGTTCTAATGGAATCATCTTTTTTTTAGAAGCGACCTAAATCGTGTAAGCCTTAGGTACAGGATTTAGGTAGATAACTTCTAAAATAAAAATGATGATACGTTAATGCGTAGGTACCTATTTTGTTGCCTTTATACTCATATAAATTAAAAAGAATATAATGTGTGGCACATTAATGTAAAATCGTTTCAGCAAATCACCAATAAATATCGTAGCCGCTAAATGACGCATATTAAAGACTTGAATGGTGATGTACCGCTAATAAATATGCTAAACTATGAATGGATCTGATTTGCACAACAATTAAATATAGAATGAGTCGCGGTACGAATAGGTAGATGGGTATGTGTATGACTGTAATAATAACTGACTTTATATATTTTTTAACCGACTTTCGAAAAAGGAGGTGGTTCTATGTTCGACTTATTGTATGTTTTTTTATGAGTGTAAAGTGGCTTTGGTCCGCGACTACATCTGGCATTAGTAGGTACCTACTTCGAATAGCCATCTTTTACCGACTTCAAAAAAAAAGGAGGTAGGTAATCAATTCGATACGTATGTATGTAATATTGTTGGAATTGCACAATATTCACATATGTTACTATAAATGACCTTCCAAACATGAGTGCCAAATTTTATAAGTATGTAGGTATATATATACCTACGTTTGTCCACGTATTTCTCCGAAACTATTTACTTATCGGCTCGTGATCATTCTTTTTTTATTGGATTAAGTATCTCTCAACTTAGGGAACAGTGCAAGATTTAAAATCAATCAAAATAGGTTCAGCAGTTTTCAAGATACGGAACATACACGAACTCCTTAACGACCTACAGCACGAATAGGTAAATTAAGTTATTATGGGTATTTTGTCTTATCCTTTAGGTACCTTACTATAGAACTTGCACCCATTTTAGTGATAGCTTGGGTACTAAAACTAAAAAGAGATTCTTAAGAAAGCAAAACACTAAAAAGCGCTAACATAATCTCGTCTCGGAAGTCGGTGTTGAAAAACGATAAAAACAAGAGTTACCAAGACAGCGACTTCCGAAACGGAAGTTATTTTTGCACTTTTTAGTGTTTTGCTTTAGAAGTCGGTTTATTTTTTTGTCATAAAGTTATCTTTAATACTAAATACCACTAGACTTCAATTGTATTATATTGTAGGTGTGTGGTCTTACTTGAGAAATTATTGGTTCTCACCATACAAACTTCCACCTCCTTAAGGATGATTTCCGGGATAAATACTATCCTATGTTATAAAATACTAGCTGTTCCACGCGGCTTCGCTCCCGTCAACTGGCTATCTATCTAGGGTAGGTACCCTACTATTATACTCTACATACATGAATGTTGCGTAACTTTAACCGCTTACGCAGCGCACGCAACGAAGCTCTCAAAAAGGTTCCCGTTTTTGCAACATTTTTCATTTATGCTCCGCTCCGTGATGTTACATAACCTTCCTCGATAAATGGACTATCCAACACATATAATAAGAATTTTCAATTCCAACCAGTAGTTCCTAAGCTGAGATTAGCGCGTTCAAACAAACAAACTCTTCAGCTTTATAATATTAGTATAGATTAGTATGGATACTAATGCATAGTATACCTGCCCTACCTATGTATGTACCTACCTATATGTAGATAATGATAGGTTAGGATAGGTACACTATGGACTAAATTAAATTAAAATAGTAACATAAATTTAATTTAGTAGTATCGATCTTTACTCTCTCTAATCCATACGATAAATGTTCGAATTGTAACCTGCAGAGTACCTATAATCTATATAGGTATCTGTCTATGGCCTCAGACTATTGTTTAAATTGGAGCATGAACTAAAAGGTTTTCAGCTTGCAGCTGTTCGGTTCGTATAATTACGTTTCGTGTTACATTTTAATTTAAAAATATTTGATACCGAACCAAAACTAACAACTTAGTTAGAAGTTTATAACTACAGGTGCAGGTAGTTCATCTGCTTCGGACTGAAGCTGAAGACTGAACCGCGTGCCCTCGTGAATTATTAACTAAGTTAGCTAATGATACTTAAGGTAAAGCAAGCGTCACCTCATCATCGCTTAACATCAGGTAAGATAGTGGTAAAGCACAACACCTATTTTAAAAAACCGGCCAAGTGCGTGTCGGACTTCGTACATTTAGGGTTCCGTACCAAATGTAGAATCGTGCTGCCGCCGCCCACATACCTGTGCTACGCATTTGACCATAAACACAAGTTGGTTGTAATAGGAAAAACCGGGCAAGTGCGTGTTGGACTTCGCACATTTAGGGTTCCGTACCAAAGAAAAAATCTGATATTTCAAAAAAAAAATCTTCAGAATAAAATTGTGTGACAGACAACGGACAGACAGACATGTGAGTGACAGCAATAGGGCTCCTTTTGGACCCTTCGGGTATGGAATCCAAAAGAAAAAAATGTTTAGGATGTACCTTCTGGTACTTACTCGTAGGTAAGCTTAATTTGATCAAAGGGTATCGTAATACCCCTAAAACTTGATGAGTAACTGGATTGTGTATCATGATATAGACAGTCGCTCCATTTTGAATACTAGTATTCATCTATATACGGTTAGACTGGAAACTAAAAATACACAGACACCTGATCCGCACCTTAGCAAGATCCTGGTAGGTTGTCGGTTGAAATACCTAACTTTGTCTGACTGGGTCCTGAGACTTTGAATTTTTTGAATAAAAAGCTTTCGTTATAAAAGTGTTTCTGAGTTTAGTGTTTCCTTTATTTATTTTTTTGCAGTGGGAAATCATCCAATGACTTCTCCCGCTCTGGGTGAAGTGGGATGGCGTGTCAGACTTTTACTGAATAAAACCCACCCGTATTCCTTCAGTTACTTGTGTTTGTGTCAGGACCGCGGTAACTCTCTTTAAAATTTATCCGCGACAAGTTAGAAACCCTGAAGTGAAGATTTTGTTATCCTGTAGCACAAGGGTCACCAAATGGCAGACCGCGGTCCCGATCCGGACCACCGAACTATTTGTGAACCTTAAGTAAACAGTAGGTACAATTTAATTTACTTGTGTTACTTGAGTAGGTACATCAGGTACATCATTTAATAGTTTATCGTCACATCAAAATCTTTACCTTTTCATATTGTATCTATATTAACATCATCATCATCACCCTATTAATGTTCCCACTGCTGGGACACAGGCCTCCTCTCTGTGAGAGGGGATGGGCCGTAATCCACCACGCGGGCCCAGTGCGGATTGGTGGATGTCACATGTATTCGAATTTTTGGTTCTAGGACATGCCGGTTTCCTCACGATGTTTTCCTTCACTGTTTTTGAGAGCAGTGGTGATGAAATAATTTACACAAAGTAAAGCGGTTGCCTGGGCTCGAACCCACGACCTACAACTTGAAAGTCGCGGTCGATACCACTGGACCACCACTGCTCTCCCTATATACTATATATATTATACTTATATTAATATAATATAAGTATAATATTTCAATTTTAATAAAGTAAATACAATAGACGATAAAGACCGGGGGCGGGAGGAAGCATTAAACCGTACGGATATTTTTTTTATAAAACGGGCCCCAAACAAATTCAGACTCCAACACATAAGTAAAGAATCTAGGCTGGTACTGACATCTAAAAGTCATTGTTAGAAAAAAAAAGATTATTTAGGTAGGTATTAGTTCGAATATAACGATTACGTTATCCTACCTGCCCCCGTACCATGACTTGTCAAAACTATTATAGTTTGGCTGTAAAACAAAGACAGATGGTTACAAGTCATATTCAGCTGTCCCTTACGCACACTCAAAATAACATTGCTCTAAGAGGTTATGGTCACACCACTGATCGACATGCCTCCAAATAAACTGCATGATCAGCACCTATAAATGGTCACATCATTGACCACAGCATGTTAACACGCACGCATAACATTCAGGTATTATAATAATATATTAATCGGGATGACATAGTCAATGACACAATAATGGTGGCATTACAAGGCCACACTTACATCAGTTCTCCATACCTCTTGTGCTCATTTGTATGCCGGTGCAATAGGAACACCATCCTTTGACGACACAATGATACCTAATCCGCCTTTGGGAGCTCCATTAATGTTATCGTGACATGTCATCTATCAAGGAAAATGCCTTGATTTTGTTGATAAAAAGTGTGAAGTTAATTGGAGTCTGCTGTTTATATCGAGGTCTTTAATAGGTACCTCAATTTGTCGTAGCGGAAAATAATAGCCAATGTTGCTTTTTATTTTGTGATTGTTTTGCTCTTGACTCTAGTCTAGGTCAGAGGTGACAGAGACAGAGACGACGATGGAGTGAGCTTACCCAGAAGAAGCCTGTTCACTCTAACTTTGAAGAGATTCGGGTTGAATGCGTTCGGAAACACAGACGAAGGTAGTGAGTTCCACTCATTCGCTGTGCGCATTATGAAGGATGTTTGGAAGCGCTTGGTGCTTTCTGCCTTCAGACCGAGACCGTGTTGTCATCTTGTCATATGTCTGGTAATTGATGGGTAAGTACACTATCGTTGTTCTTGTTCTTGTAATGTAATGTTTGTATGTCGTTTAGTGACAAATAAAAAATTTTTCTTTCTTAAGTATCAGTATCAGCTGCCATTGTTGTTACAGCATCCCGATTGCGTAATACCTACACGTTTCATCATAAACCGAAGAATTTAGAAGGGAACTCTTAAACCATTGACTCACATGTTTGAAAAATTCGTCTATAACCCAATAAATTTTGTTGAATTGTTGAATTAAAAGGCAAATTACCACCGATTACCTAATTGTTATCAACCATGATGTATCCCTTACGGGTAAGTAAGGTACCTAAGTAATGGTTAAAATAGTCAGCATTTTTAGAAATATTTACATAATACAATATTAGAGCTCAGCCTCCTAGCCAAATAACAAACGTTTCGTATCGAATGTCTGTACGCTCTGACCACGTGACTTAACGTTCAGAGGCCTTAGTGCGAGTTTTTATTCACGCTCAATAAACTACAATTTGTATTGAAACTGGATAAGCACCGTCTGGTGACGGCAAGGCAAAGCCTCTTTTTTTGTATACATTTTGACATAAGAGATCGTTTACGTTATCACGAGTGAGTACGTTAAAAAACTCGCACTAAGCACACAGTTGTGTCATTCCCATACATTGCTTCGTTTTCTACTAGCGTTATCGATTGTAGATTGTCAACTTGGCTACAGGTGCAGGTACTGCTACTTCTCGTTTGAGCCTATGAAAGTAGAAAAAAACGCAGATGTGATTATGTATATTATGTAATTACGGATTTAATTACTTTTTTATCTAAATAAACCATACAATTAGTTAAGTACTTACTATTGCAATAAATAAACCTTTGACTGTCACGAAGCAAAATATTAACATAGACAAGACAGCGGTTTTCTAATTTGTTGCTCATCTTTCAACCTCAAATAAATAACAAACAAATGAAAAACATGTATCATTTGATTAAAAATTCAAACTAAAAATTCTAAATCTGGATATATACAGTACAAACATTTTCTTAATGTCCCTCGGCAAACTTCTTGTTCGTCAGTCGGATGTCTATCAGTTGCCCTTTGTTTGCACTTTGTGCAGACTGGACGAACTCAATCAACTTGGAAGTATATATATTTGTTAATACTCTTTTAACATAAAGTAATTTATTTTATAAATGGCAGGAAAGCTGCTATTTTTACAGCTCTATATATTTCACACGGAAACCAAAACAACAATAAAGTATACTTAGTTCTGAATTCAAATTATTATACACGATAAATCTAATAATTGATGGACATAGAAATTAGAATTCGTTTGTATTCGGAAATGCGATGATTGCCGGGGGACATTAAGAAAATAGTTGTACTATAATAGAGTTCGTCCTTGGCCGTTCAATCTGCTGCGGTAATATACAAAGTGTGGACTGAAAAGTGTTTCTAAAGCTGTCTAGTTTACCTTAGAAGAATACGTAAGTGGGAACCATGGCAAAGCATACGAGCATATTTTTTGCAAGTAAGTCTATAAGTATAGTCTGGATTTCATAGTCACAAATAGATCAATGATGACTAAGCTTTTATTATGTCTCCTAAACAAAAGTAAAGTCCTCGAGACATCAACAAAAATATATCTTTAGAATATTAAAAAACTATTAAATTGTTTATGATGAGCATAGAGAGCAGTTAGTCAGCGGAAAGAAAAAAGGTGATCCATAAGTTTTAAGATAATGCCAGTTCGGCGTTCGCTATATCTTAAACCATAGCTGTACTTACAGTCAGATCAGATACGCGACCATTCATACAAAAAATCATCTTCGTAGCCGTAGTGTAGGCATTTTCTGAAACAACTATTTATATTCACAACAATAGCTCAGGCCCCGATAAAATGAGCTAGTCTTGAAGTTTCTCTACCACTTCAGTATTCTTATAATGTAAACTAGTTTTAAAGTCTGAAGCGATATGCGTTTCATTGGCGATTTAAGTACTTTTATAATATTTAGGTATTATACACGTTGCTAAAACATTTATCTAGGTACTGAATTTTCAGAAAGCAGAATCACTGGAGTTATATTTGTTTTATTTTGTCAATCAATACTATAATTTACATCAAGGGAATTATCATGTATTTTAATATGCTTTGATATTACAGTTTATCTACATTTAGTAGGAGAAAGATTATTTCTATAGTAAAATAAAACGTTTAGTCGAAGAGGAAGTCGATAAGCGTTGACTGACACTATTCTACATACGTACATAATATATTATGCCTCTAAACATTATACATTCTTATTACACGATAAGTTATGATAAATTTCCCTATGTATAGGCAAGTAAGTTGAGTTAGATATAATTCACAATTTAGATATCTACCACTACCAGTCAGAATGATTCACAACACATAGTTCACTGTCGTCCTCGCACTGAGTTTAGAAAACAAAACACTTGAGATGACACCTTTTAAACACTTGTCTGGTGAACAGTACTTGATAGTTTATGAGTCTGTTAATGTTCACGAATGTCCCGGTGTTAAGCAGGTCAGTGTTTAGGCGACTTCTAGGTCGGAGTCGGAATCGTCGGAGTAGGGGCGCGGCGTGGGGGGCGCGGGCGGCGCAAGCGCAGGGCTGTGCGCCGGGGACAGCGGCTGCCGCGCCAGCAGCGGAGCCCTGCCGCACGCGCGCTCCTCTTGCATCTTGCGAAGCCGCTCCTGCTCCTCACGCTTCTGCTTGCGCCATTTCGCGCGACGGTTCTTGAACCAGACCTGCGGATGATAAAATCATTTCAATAAACATGTCAATGATTGGTGGAGTTTTATTGGAGGTTTCCAATTTCAAAAATTCAAATTTAATTTATTTTGCATCATACAGGCTCAGCTCTCAGATCAAATAAAAAGCTCGACTGTCAAGCTAAGGCATACTTTTTGTTGTACGTGTGTGCGTGTAATTGTGTATTTATACGGCAAGGCGTAGTTTTAACCGGCGGCACTTGTTGTTTGCAACGTTCCATCTTGACTTTTTATTTGATCTGAGCATACAGGTGGTAAATATAAGTTACAGAAACAATTATGAACCCTGTTCCTGTGTCTGCTAGATGATTGAATAGAGCAAAGTGTGGCAACTAACGTCCTATTTGTGATCTATAGTAGAGCACATCAGTCGCTGAACTTCTACACCTTTTCTACCTATTGATGGCTATTATCATGGTGAAAGGATTAGCCAACGACAGCAGTTGATTGCCCACTGCCCAGTCCCCAGGGTGCGCCAGACGTAACACAAGTCGGAAAGTACGTCACTCGGGGAGGCTCCTAGGTAAACCAGGTAAACCGATGACAAAGATAATATTATGATGACTAGGAAATAATAAATTACCTAATGATGTTCAAAATTTTTAGCCGACTAATATCTAAGGCTCTAAGGTAAGTTTTCAGAATCAAAAAGAAAATTGATTCCTATTTATTTCCTGTAGTACCTAACAGTGAAGTCTTATAAAAAGGGTTAACAATATTTGCAAATTTTAGTCAACAAAACAAATTCTATCAACCGATTTCATATTCGTATTAGGTGAATATCTAAATCTGTATATTGGTTCAGAAACTGAACAATAGGGTACATTTTTTCTTTGAGGATAACAAAGATCCAAACATTCGGTGTGATATCATAACTCAAAGGTTTCTTAAATATTGAATCATTCAGTACGGTAGCTAATTCGGGCAGAGCCGATCTCTTGTGAGCGATCAATTGATTGTTGTACACCGTGTTATCTACGGACAATTGGAACGACCCAATTTTGTAGCAAACATTGACCGAGCTACTGAACTACATAATAGGAAAAAAAACCTCAAAGATAGTATTGTTGTTGAGGTATCATTGATATTTCCCGGTAAGGAGAGGCTGCGCGGTGCTTCCAGTCGAGTGGGCAGGCACAAGTGTGAGATGTTCCCAGACTGCGGGTGGTCGCCCGCTGTCCGGCTGGCGAGCCATTGTAGCACCTCGCCGTCACAACACTGGACCAGCCTTCTTTCCAATCGCTTAAATGCACACGAATTTATATTTATAATCTCTCGTTTTCTTTACAAAACTGTCGAACATTGATGTTGCTTGTATATGAATGTAAGTACAATGGCACTCTTTACGGGCAACTATCACGCGTAAAGGCGTAGCGAAACAAATTCGTAACACTCTAATTTTGAATAAATAATAAATAATTATAAGAATATTATACCCACGTATTTACTGAACCAAAATATTTATAAAGCTGCTTCTAAAAACGTAAGTAATTTAATTAAGTACATCAGGTAAAAAAGTTAATTCTGCTTAGATCTAAGAGTCAAAAAGTATCTAACTTGTATGCTAGAAAACAATTTTCATTAACATGTTTTTTAATATTTTTTTTGTCTAGGTTAAATTTATGGTGAATCTTTGTCTGTCTGTCTGTCAACAACTATTTCTACTATAGCTACCTAAATTTTATGGCTCTACATTGATCCATATACCAAACGTGTAATAAAATAAATTATTTACACAATTTATTATTTTCTAGCCCTTACAAAAATAAATAATGTCCCACAACCTTTTCCGAATGATAAGATAAGTTGATCCGCCGCCGGATATTACACCATACAAAATCTACATTTTAAAAGGGGCGAGCTTATTCAGTAGGAACCTTTAAAATTAATTCGTTAACGATAGCACCATTGTCGGAGTTAATTGCATTACAAGAGTCGGTAGCGGTCGACAAAGGTCCCATTAACTTTCGATGAAAGAGTGACGGGGTTTTCGCGTCCGCCCGCACCCCCCGCTCATTGGCCGCCACTCGAGCGGCAAATATGGCCGCTGCCAGTCTGCCACCGCCAGACTCCGGGGCTCCACTCGCCGGCTCCTTACACCTCGAACACACCACTGTTCGACGCCTTTGTCATTCCTCACCCACAATAAGATTAGCCCGATGTTCTTTTGTGTACTACTGATTGTGTTTGGTTTAACTCGTTTGCTGTTTTCATTACAGCCGATGAGTTCATTTTCTGCAATAAAAGCACCCCCGTTTTCTGCGTAGCGTTAAGTGCGTTAGTACTTATCCGTTTGTGAGATATACAAACATTGGAATGGGAATATAAGACATTTATTTCGGGAGCTGGTGGAGATTGAATTGGAGTTGCTTAATATTCAATTACTAAGCGTCCAAACCGGTAGTCATATTTGTGCCCACTTTTGGCCTGGTACACTGATATCTACATAAGACGGTTTGGCGCAGGCTACGAAAGACATGGCTATAATTGGATGGATTCCTTATAAACCCGAATGAAGAAAATTCACAGTTCTTTGATCGTCGTCTAAAATAAATACTTAATTACATTTTCTCTTTTCTTTTACAGGAAGTCAAGAGTAGATAATATTGGCAGTCATCAGTTAAAGTACCGATTGTATACCTTACTAGCTGTTGCCCGCGGCTTCGCTCCCGTAGACCACCCCACAGGACCCATTTTCGGGATTAAAAAACAGCCCTATGTCACTCAGGAATAATGTAGCTTTCTATTGGTGAAAGAATTTTTCAAATTGGTCCAGTAGTTTCGGAGCCTATTCGGTACAAACAATCAATCAAATCTTTCCTCTTTATAATATTGGTATAGATGGTTTAGATAGGTACAAAGTCTTTGTAACTGAAAATCTGCTTTTCTACTAAGTATTTTAAATCAGAAAAGTTCAACTGCCACCTGTTCAAGATTACAATCACCGCGGTGTTACATAACTCAAAGCCTTACATTCACCATAGAGGCCTATTGTTACCAAGGGTAACTAGATTAAAATAGATTAGCTTCATTAAGCGACGCTGAAACTCCCGGCAGCTAATAGGCATAGCTTATATTGGAAGTTTGAAATTCCCCATTGTTTTAATACCATTGAGAGCGCAGAGAATTCCCAAATTCTATTGTACGCCAGTGCTGCAGCGAACGGGCATCATGCATGCATAATTTCAATGCGGTAATGTTCATTCTGCTGAAGACAAACACGGTCTTGAAGATCTAAACTATAAGGTTATAACGTTATCATAACTAACTAGATTAACCGTTTAAGTTTTTATTACTTGTTAATGGAAATTTGCGTTTCAAGAATGTAAATTATTGTGTCATTTATTCCAGTATATTTTTGCTTCCCACACACAGCAAACATAAATTGGATGTGGGTCGCTGTGTACCTACTTACTGATGGACGATGAATATTATTTTATTTCTTACGATAAAAATATGTTGGCAAGAAAATTATGTTTCTCAGTCAGATTATTTAGAGGAGGAAACTCAAACAGAAACAAAATTGCGAAACTTCGCAACGTTTTTCCGATCTATAGCCTAACGAGGAGATTGAAGTTTATAAGCGAATAAAATCGAGAGCAACGAGCTAGTATGACATGATTCTTAATTTATTATGATCAAAGGGCAGATGGATAAACACGATTTTGAATACGATTAATAAAGTCATGTTAAGATTACTCACGCCTTGTAATATTTAATATAGTGCGCGCGGAACTAGTTGGCCGCGCCTTAGGTATGTGAGCGGTGGGACGGAGAGGCGGGGGCGCCAGTAAAACCCGGGATGACCCATTGTCCTAACCCGCCCCCTCACCCCTGTCGCCACCTAAGGCGCGGCCAACTAGTTCCGCGCGGCCAACTAGTTCCACGCGCACTATAATCCGACTTAATTAAAATGAGTAAACGTTTCACTTTTCCCAATGGCGTCTACGCCGGCGACACGGACGTATTTTTGATACCCTGTGAACATTTATCCCTTTTTGTACACATCCTATTTATAGTTGAGATGAGTTTCGATATACCTTAACTTATACTTAACTCCTTATTTATTAAAACGTTTTAGTAGATTCGTAATTCAATTTGTCTATGGAAAATTTGAATTTAGAATCTGCTAATTAGTAGATATTTGTATTTAGCTAGATCAAAATGGTTACTTTTTTTTATATGGCTGTTTGATTCTATGGTTAAATACTAATTATAGCAGATTTTAAATTCAAATCTATAGAAAAAAAAATTACGTATCTGCTGAGCGTTTCTATAAACGAGGCTCTTAAGACTAGCATTTCCCCGCGACTTCGCTCCCGTGGCTCACCCCACAGGCCCGTTTTCGGGATAAAAAAGTAGCCTTTGTTACTCAGGCATAATGTAGCTTATTCTATTAAATTATTATAATATAATTATAGTGTAAATTACTTTAGCCTAATTTTAAAAATATCTTTGAGCAGTAAGTGGTGGTTCATTAGGACAGTGCACACTGGTGTAGGATGTGTCGTGTGGGAAGACAAACAGATGAGATGGCAGGGCGGGGCCCGAAGCCCGCGGCGGTAAGCACCACGCCTCAACGCCTGCCCACCCCCTCGCGCCCGACACTAGCTACTTAGCGGGACACTGGCCTACATATAACTATAACTTTCCATAACCACAGCAACAAAATATTTTGGAGATTTGCCTGTGAAAATGGCAGTAAGAGGCTTTGATTACTTATGTTCTGCTATATATATCACCCGATGAACAGTCCGAAGAGTACTGATGATATAACACAGAAGTTAGTATATTTAACACAGTTTTTATTGCCTTGACAGCCAGTGTAATCCCACTATTGAGCAAAGACCTCACAGAAGTGATATCAAACGTAGTCTGATTTTTTTCTCATCTTTTACATTTCTGGCCAGCTACGTTGCTTCCTTTTTGGAAAATAGCTCGAAAGCTAATCAAGAATTACCTCAGTAGGTTTATTTTTGTTTTTGATTTTATCTCTTGCAAATTCAGCGCCTTTGAAAATTCCTGACGGGCCTCCATACAAATAAATGTGATGGAGTCCTATATTCCAGCGGTCGAAATGTAATAGGCTGATTATATCCAGATACTTATATTAGCCATATCGCCTTATTGCTGCTTGCAGACTGACATATACAGCTGAAAAAATGTAAAACAATACATATAACATTTCATTATCCCATGGGGGTAGGAAAAAACTACAAAACACCACCTGCTACGATCCTTTCATACTCCTTTTGCTGCATTTTGTTCATACATCTTGTCGTACACGCACGTAAATGGAATAACTAAATAATTTTGAAAAAAAATAATTTTACATTGCATCAACGTACCATAAATTCATACTAAGATTATAAATGCGAAAATAACTCTGTCTTTCTGACTGTCTATCTCTCTGTTACCTTTTTACGCTTAAACCGCTGAACCAATTCAGATGAAATTTGGTATGGAGATAGTTTGAGCGAGACCCTGGGAAAAAGTATATATATCTCATGAAATAAGGCGCGATATAAAAAATAGTACTATAATGCTACGCAGACGAAGTCGCGAGCAACAGTTAGTAGTCTTATAGATAACTATTAATTAGCCACCCCATGAATTGTTTTAATGACTAAATTTTATTCAACCTATAAAATAATATGTAGGTACACCTATTCCTATGTATATGGAATTAATCGTTAAGAGGCTTTATCAAGTTAACACCGCAGATAAAATAAATTTTAATAAAACATGTCGAATTAACAGTGATGAAACGATTACTTTTGTGAATTATAAATAATAGGATCGTGGATAACGTTTTGGTTTCGTAGAATATTCATTTTATTTCAAAGTTTCCCTGAACCCTTATCACGCACTGAAAATACTGAAAATATATGCCTATTTGAACATGTGTACTTGCTGTCGAGTGACAAAGATACAGTAATCGATCCGATACCTGCTCTAGAGCAGATCACCATCATCAACCCACCATCAGAGATTGGTTGATGTCATGCAGGTTTACCGACGAGAAAAAATATGTCAAAAGCTGTTAATTTCTCACAAGTTAGAGCCACTGCAGCTACTTGAATAATGTATTTGATATATTTAGCCATATCAGAGAGGAGGCCTGTGTCCCAGCAGTGGGAACATTAATAGGCTGATGATGTGATTTAGACATACAGATAGATTAATTGCTTCATTAGTACGCATTTAGACTGCTGGTTAAACCTTCCAAGCGTTGAATCTGACTCAATTATTTTTCTATTGTTGGAAGACTCCCGGGAGTCTCGCGTCAATTTGTGAATTAAGTGATTAACTTTTCTAATAGATCATGAATTTTCAGCATTGAAAAACGTTTGTAGTAAAGTTCTTTATTTACAAAATTTATAGCTTCTCATGACGAAGACTTTAGGTGGGTACTGTTTGTTACACGGAATCAATTTCATATTGAACATGCCACAGCTTCATTCCTGGAACCATCCGATATAAATACAACTATTTGTATGAGCTCATCTCGCAAGTCACAATCTGTTAGTAGTATTCCTTTTACGAGGCGCACTTCACCGACTTCTCCCAATAGAAACGTTTAATCGGTAGCAGCTAAGTGACAAGATAATATCTACTATAGTTATCTGGTTTGTATATCTATGATATCTACTTTACATGCCATTTCATTTTGTGACTTTAATAAACACGCGTCGAAATGAATTTCCAGGACAAAAAACAAGTTTTTCAATGCAAAAAAAGAAACAATAGGCAAGCCTGGGTTGCCTAATGTTTTTTTAAAGAAAATGTTCGTAATTTCGTGAATCATTAAAGAGTTTCCCCGGAAAACGGATTGGCAAGAAAAACAACCCGGTTTTGGTCTAAGTACAAAAACCCGAGATCTAACGTGCAAACTTTTTACCGGTCCGATTTTAGTTAGAGTTATTCATGTCTACCTACAATTTTCCGAGTTATAATTTACTGACACCAAGATGGTGAATAAAGGACATAAAAAGCGATCAAGCGACCGTTTAGTGAACGTTGTTTAGTAATATAAATATGTTCGTAATGTATGTTTAAGGTTTGCAACGGCAAACCATCGTGTGAACCACGCGGATGGGGCTCCGGCTCTACGAGGCGGATGCGGCGCGGCGCGGCGGCGGAGCGGCGGCGAACCGAACCCAAACTTATTGTAATAATGTTGTTAGAACAAACACCGCGCTCCCTCCGCCTTGTTTGAGATTACAATTACGGTTTTAGCGAACTGATTTATTAATGGACCGCCTGATCCGCCCTTGATACTTTAATGTCGATTTAATTTGCATATCTAGGTAAGTAGCTGCTTGTGTTTAAGATCTAGCTGATTTTTCGGTATCTTTAGCTGGTATACTATTGTGTATTTTCTCCTTGCAGTACTTTTTTGCGTAACTGCGACTGTTGAATAGGATACCCGTAGACATATAATAATTAATAAGCTTTAAATAATGCTTTACTATAGGTACCTACTCCAAATACACATGACAATCTTAAGTTCAACAAATAAAAAAATATTCAGAATATTTGTAATATTTTACATTTGACAAAAAATATAGAGATTGTATCTACTATTTAACTATACCTAGTACAACATCTACTCTCCTGCTCCCCTAAACTCAACCAGCTCTACCCAATTAATTAAAAAGTTACAGTAAATCTATCTACCCGTGAAATGTCACACATCAAACAATTTTATATTGAAATCAAACAGAGTAATGAAAGTCGTTGTTTTTTTAATCCCGAGCGTCATTAAAGCCCTCGCAAGTCGCACCTGTCGTATTCCATTTCCCCATTAGCAACGAAATGCATTAGTCAATATTAAAGACGCCATCCGCGACTATAATTCCACAAAGGGCACTTCAAATCACACCCATCTCTTTTCGGTTGATGTCAAAACATTACTCCTCTCCACGCCGGAGGCTGAAAAAGTATCCCCTCGTGTCTGTCACTTCGTATCAATTACCGCACGCAAACACCCATGCAGCGTTCTGCGACGAAAAGTCGTATCTGCGCTCAGCGCGCCACTCGAACCGAAATTCAATTGTCAAAAGATTGCTTAATAGTACCACAATACCTTCGCAAAGCGAAAAAGTATTTCATTTCAACGATAGCCTTACAAAATAACACTTAAAGCTACATAAGTAAATGTCAAATTCGTTGAGCTGCACTAGCCCGTAGGGAGTCCCCGAGGGTCGTTCGGCAAACAACGCTCCCCTAAACGTTATACTTTGAAAACAATAATTTGTATTGCGTATCGAACGCGTCTATAAATAATAGAGTGATACTTCACTCGCTGATGTGACCGCGTTGTTACATTCAACGAGCTCAAAATAATAATTTAATTGATAACAGCTTTAGGAGCAATTTTATGCGTTAAATCGTTTATTTTGATTGCGTTAACTTATTGTATTTGTGGTAATATTCTGTGCAGATACTTTGCCCCGTTTTTTAAATAAGAATTGTATTTGTGGTAATATTCTATGCCCCGGTTTCTGAATTAAGAATTGCAAGTTGAATATTTGTCAAACTCTATACTTAAGCCTGGAACAAAATTATGTTCTACTGTATTCCTACACGTGGCGCAAGCGTTTGACAAAGTATGGCATGAAGGCCTTATACATAAATTGAAGAGCCTAATAATCTGCAATACTCTAATATATGAAGACTCTAATATATCTGCGATATGCTTCAAAAACATCTGAAGCATATTGCAGATATATTAGAGTCCCACATTCTAAACAGAGTCTTTAGAATAAGACAAGAAGATGCCTACTGAGAACTTAAACAAATAAAAGCCGGCGTACCGCAAGGAAGTGTGTTAGGTCCGGTCCTGTACCTACCACTTGCGATATTCCTGAATTAGAGTAAAACACGATTGGGAACTTTGCTGATGATACAGCCATAATGGCTGCAGGAAATAGCCACGTAGAAGCAGTAGAAAAGGTTCAAATGGCTGTTAATCAAGTTTATGACTGGACCAAAAAATTGGCGATTAAACTTAATTTTGCTTAAATTTTACTTACATGCATGTGTACAATCAGGTACTCAAATACGTAAATAATTATATTGTAGTAAATTTATATTTTAATTTAAAAGTACCCATTCATATAATCGTATTTCTTTTTTATAATTTGTATGTTAATTGGCAAAACATAGCGCACTACCTAATTTTTAAGATCTTGCATGTCATTATTACCTATGTTTTACAAGTAAATGATTTTGATTTTTGAATCCAAATCTGTTCACATAGATTTTACCAACAAAAACAGCAGTATTCGCCAGTTTTTATTAATAATAAACAAGTCACATTCGAGAATACAGCCAAACATCTCGGTATGACCCTTGACGCATATTACGCTGGAAGCCCACTTCAAGAAGAAAAAAGAAGAACTCGGCCTTCATATAAAAGAATGTATTGGTTGCTTGGAAGAAACTCCATGCTGTCCGTGCAAAACAAATTGTTGCTATACAAACAAGTCCTGATGCCAGTTTGGACTTATGGTATTCAGCTATGGGGCTGCACCAAACAGAGTGTCGGTTTTCTTGTTTTCCTTTTTTGACACGAACTGCCGAAATTGAAGTTATTTTTCACTTTGTAGTGTTTTTATTTAGAAGATGGTTCTAATTTTTTGTAAAAAGATTTAATTTTTAAGTTGCGGTACATATCTATAATGCCCACAGTTCTCATGCTCGAAGCAATCCCGAGAGTTTTGCCGTCATTTATTGAAGAGTTCTATTGTATATCTCCACAGCTATTCATCAGATCTACACAAAGTTCTTTCAAACAAAAAAATGGCTTCAAGTGTGCCTTTAAAATTTGATGAGTTCCCCCGATTTTTCCAGGATTCCATCATCAGATCCTGACCTGATGACCATAGTATCACCTGAAAGGTACATATACCCTTTCAAATAAAAGAAGTATTTTCCAAATCGGCCAGTCGTCTTTGAGAATCGAGATTGAGGAAACATATAAAATGATTCCGACGAATTGAGAATCTCCTCCTTTTTTTGAAGACGGTTAAAAATAAGGTTGACAAGTTCCTCAAAATATGTAGGTATCAACTCAATTCAGAAATGAGTCCTATATTATTTTTGGATTTTCTTCGAGTATTAGCATGAATCGCGCCGCACTACGTAAGGACAGATAAAAAAAAAAACCGTCAAAGTTTAGGTTTTCTGCAATCACCCTAGCTTGAATCATTTTAAATTATAACCATCATCCTCATCATCAGCCTTTTAATCTTCCCACTGCTGGGACACAGGCTTCCTCTCTGTAAGAGGCAATGGACTGTAATCTACCACGCGGGCCCAGTGCGGATTGGTGGATGTCAATGTCTTCGAATTTTTGGTTCTAGGACATCAAAGGTGTCCTCATGATATTTTCCTTCACCGTTTTGAGAGCAGTGGTGACGAAATAATTTACACAAAGTAAACTGCCTGCCTGGGTTCGAACCCACGACCTACAACTTTTAAGTCGTGGCCGTTACCACTGGGCCACCACTGCTGCAAATTATAACCAAAACTAAATAATTGTATACCCTTCATTACCATATTTTATTAACACTTGTAATTGCCAACATCAATCTGGCTATCGTATGAAAATGTACTATAGAGCTGTCTCTACGCGGTATCAAGTTTTACATTTTTAAGGTTTCTTCAGAAAGGGTGTCATTGGGCGACCCTGATTTCTGAGCTTATGATGCTTTTCTGTATGTCATAAATTTTATTCTCACTAACTGTTAGATTAAAGAGTAGTTTTATTGTTTTGTTCCATGGTAATTAGTATAGTTAGCCTGCTGGTATATATTTGCAATGTGTTGTAGCCGTTCCACTAATAGTGTTTAGTTCATCAGGCTGTCACCTACTAGTACCAATGGAAAAACTGGTATTTGAAAAAGTTCTTGTTGAATGTTTTTTAGCACGTTCAATAACAAAAAATAAATAGTTATATCGAGGTCGTTATTTCTAGATCATGTTTGGAGAGTACACATAGGATACCAATAATAATTGCCAACAATCACGAACAAATATACAAGCCGTCGTTATTTGAACTGTGTATATGATACCTACAAAAAAGAATTGAAAGATTGTGTTATCATCGTTTCGTTTGACAATGAAAGAAGAGCAACAAGCGTAAAATGAAACAGGACGAGCTCTTTGATCACTTGATGCCGGGTCGCTGCTCAGCTCATAAAAGCGTTATTGCTTTCAGGCGACACGGAAGCGCAGGACAAAATGGCGCCGCTTTATTACTTAGTAACACATTGCTAGCGTATCTGTTTTATTGTAGCTACCTATTAGGAGATAAGTCCTGAGGGGGGAGGCTGCAGATCACAAGAAAGCGTGGCCGCGTTGGGGGCTGGGCGGAGCGTCACGCCCACTTTTTCTTGTTCATCGCTGTGTAGGGATGCTCCTCCATTTGTGTCATCTGCTCGCACTCGAGCAGCGAGCAGCGAGTGTCACTACACCAATATCATTATGAATCGTATCTCCAATTCTCAACTTCGATACAAATTATGAATGTCTGTCTGAATTGAAGGAAGATAGACTATTTTTGCTAACGACATTGTTTTGTTAAATGCCACTTTTGATTTGACACTTATTTCTTGTTGTTTCAGACATCTGTTGGTAATGAAATGCATTTTAGCCTCATATTCCAAAGCATGTTCTACAACTCGATTCCACCTGGCATCATCAAATTGAATATTTACCCAGCTTGTCTGAGTGAGACTGAGTCGAGTAGTGGTTCGTCGAATGGACTATTGGAGCATGGACCCATATCTATGTTATATACTTAGATTGTCACAGTACTTAGATTTCTTTTTAAAGTTACTTGAAAATACTTTGATGGTTAATTAAAGAGAAATATAGATGTCACTTTGGAATAGTTTCACGACATAAAAACTGAAATTCGGAGGAAACCTTAGCGCGAATTTCTGACTTAAAATATTACTTAATATTTCGAATCGGAGAATCGCAATTAAGTGTAGGTAGGCACCTCCGAGCTCTTTAAAATTATACCAAGTGACATACAATAAAAAGAGACTAACAAATTAACTATGTAGTTGAAACGATAAAAATCTATATAAAGTATGTATGATGAAAACAGATTGCCTCCATCCGAATTCAATTGCGCCGTCGTTATGCATTTGTGCAGTGGACCGTGCCATGAGTACTTAGGTACAAATGACAACACATCTCCGCTCCGCTGAATTACAAGCAAATTGCCAATGTTACTACATTTACTATTTGCAATAAATTGTAACGCGCTGAAACATGAAATCAGGTCGGTTACAAATATAAACCTAAATAGGACTGGAATGTCAGCCGTGACTTTAAAACTTTGAATATGCAAAAAACGACGTGTTCACATTTGAAGCGACTCTAATACTCAAACATATAGTGATATAGGTAAACCAGTCAGAAAAGAGCTGATTATCTATGAAATGGCCTAAAACCACCCGATTGAATCAACCTTCCAATAAAAAGCAACATTTAAATCAGTCCATTCGTTAGGGAGCTACGAACCCACAAAAGGACACCGTCAACCTTACAACACCCCTCCGTTTATGTCAGGGTTAAATAAAGCAATATGTAAAGCCAGTTAGAATACAAAAAAAAAAACTTTTTGGTTGTAAACGGAAAATTGTATTTTAGGCAAAAAAGGAAACAATTATTTGACTTTGACTATAAAAACTACCAGGTTGCGAGCTGGCAGGCAAATCATTTACTTAAAGAGCATCACTTTAGACGGTACGAGAACTCGGTTTCATTCTTTAACTCGATGAGGTCCATGGTTGGTCTGTTGAACCCAGGGCACGGTAGACAAGGTTTAAACGGCTCCAAACCATACGAGAAGGTTTAGTTAGTTAATCAATTGACAAAAAATATAGTTGTAGCGTACGATCTTTTCATTGAGAAGAAGCCGCACCAAGCTGACCAATTTTTTTTCTTAGTTATTTTAGTTCGACTGTTGCAGGCAGTATTTTTCTTTAATTTCATGCAGTTAAAAATACGAACATTAAAAGCCGCCATAAATCTAAAAATCATCAGCACGTATATACCTACTAAACCTAAAAGACAAAAAGTACAGTCACCCTCGAAAGTACTTTATTTGTTAAATCGAAACCACATTTTTTAACAGTACTCAAAATCCTGAATCACTCAGATTAGTTACCTACGACGCAAGAGTTACGTACCCAGCATATAGATAATATTACGATTATAATCGAAAGAGCACACGGGTGTGCGGCACATTATTATGGTTTAATTATGAATATCGTTAGAAAACATAAATCGTGGAGTTATAAGTGAATATAAGCCATTCAGTTAATCAGACAGTGGTGGCGTAAGATCAACATTGCGGGCGCGCGTGGCCCGCGGCGCTGCGTCGAGCACTCTCGGAGACAACTAGATTACACCTCATTTAATAATTAATTTGTGTAAAGAGTTGAGTCTATCGTACAATGGAAGATTGCGAACCACCCTTCGTTGTCTTTTCGTTTACTCAGCCGCCGTTCTTCGTATAATATTGACACAGCGAGTTTTTATTCAGCAAACCTACCGGAAAGATGTCTCAAGTCAAACCAAGGTTGCATAGCAATCATTTGAAAACAATAGAAGTCAGTAAGTACGTGAAATTTATTCATTCTGAATGTGAGAGAAGAAAGAACCATAGAGAAGTAGTTAGAGAACTTTTCATAAACGGTGAGTTGACGATACTAGAAACCGTCTGGCGCACCTTCAGTCACCCGCGCTCCCGACCACCATACTGACTAGCCACTCATTTCCCCACGAAATGAGCTATCCCTACTTGCAGAATAATATGAAATGAGACTAAAAGAAAGTCAGAATTTATCTCATTTATAGTTCTCGCCAAACTTCTTGGCCGTCCTGATGTTGGCTTTCCGATGCGCAAGGCACGGATCGGTGCTGTTTTTATATGATACTAGCTTGAAAAAAAAATGCTCCGATCGCCACCATACTTTACCGGATTATCCGCTGGGTCAATCAAAATACTGTCTGAAAATTGCATTTAAAATCGGTCCAGCCGTTTCGGAGTCTATAAGGAACAAACATACATACTTTTCTCTTTTATATATATAGATTTACATTGTAGCCAACTTCAGGTCGGCCAAGAAGTTTGGCGAGAACTATACGAGATTTTTGGATTTCTAATAGTGAAGCCAACCGGCGTAGCACCGCGTAGCATGGCGTAGCTCGGCGTAGGCGTATAATAAAATCTTATAAAATGGAAGACTTTTAATATTGCTACACATTTTTTTTATCTTTTCATATAATGTAGAATCCAGATGAACGTTATTATAGTTTGATAGTGCGCTAGATAGCTGAATCGGCATATATTTTAATCTATAACATCATAGTTTTGCCCTTATATATAAGTAACTGCTGTGAAGTTATTAATCTACCACGTATCAATTTTACATAGTTACAGTTTTACTATTAAAATACTGATTCATTTTTATAACTAAACTTTACCCAGCTCACTGCATCAGTTAATGCTATAAACAAAAAGTCGGAACCAATTCTGAAACAAAGCTATGTTCGGGCGCGGGCGCTCGATTTTGAGCAAGTGTTGTGATGCCTAAACAAAAGCTTTTTAATAATGCAATTTCCAATTGCCGCTACGCAAATAACAGGGGAAACAACGTAACCGAGTGTATTGCCTCAACAACTCGCACTTTTGTTGTATCTACAATGTACTCGTACTCCTCCACACAACCAGCTGCTGCTAAATTATAAAGCGATTCGAATGTTCTTTTAAACATGTTTTCTACGAAGTAGTTATTCCATAAGTAAATATGTTTTCTAAGTTTTTTTTTGTTTTTTTCGAGTAAGATTGAACATAGAAACTGTATAGACTTATTGCTTGATATCGAAATGTACAAACCGAACAAACGCACGCGGTATAATTTTTGTTTAAAGGATATGGCAACCTCTGTTATCAGAGTTAATAAAGCCGCCTCTAGAAACCCCACAGGCCCCTGACTTAGCTATTTCAGACTTACATAACTATATAACTCCATGAACTGTATAATTTTTATTGTTACGTTCCCAAGTCGGTCATTAACGCAAGTGAGGAGAATGGGGGTGTTTTACAAAAAAACTTATCTCTTAATTTAAATAGTTATTTTATCTAAATAACTAGCTGACCCCGCGGCTTCGCGCCCGTCATCTGGCTACCTACCAACTTAACCTACCCTACCTGCCTATATACCCGGCCTACCCTGCCTGCTCTGCCTGTCCTGCCTACCCTACCTATCTAATAATTTTAAGGGTTCCGTACCCAAAGGGTTAAAACAGGACCCTATTACTAAGACTCCGCGGTCCGTCTGTCTGTCTGTCACCAGGCTGTATCTCATGAACCGTGATAACTAGACAGTTGAAATTTTCACAGATGATGTATTTCTATTGCCGCTATAACAACAAATACTAAAAACAGTATAACATAAATATTTAAATGGGGCTCCCATACAACAAACGTGATTTTTTTGCCATTTTTTGATAATGGTAAGGAACCCTCCGTGCGTGAATCCGACTCGCACTTGGCCGGTTTTTATCTATCATCAATAGTTTTCTCAGCGCACGCCAGATAATGAATTTTATATGCTACATTTTGCTACCTTGGGTTACATTATTGCAATTTTCATAAGGATCTCTATTTTTTTTTAATATATTATAGCCTATGACACTCAGGAATAATGTAGCTTTCTACTGATGAAAACAATTTCAAAATCGGTTCAGTAGGTCCAGAGATTATATACCCCTTACAACGTCACTAACTCACAAACTTTACCTCTTTATAATATTAGTATAGATATAGATTACCGTCTGCGCTTTGCAGACGCTATGCGTAGTCATCATCATCATCATCATCAGCCTATTAATGTTCTCACTGTTGGGACACAGGCCTCCTCTCTGTGAGAGGGAATGGGCCGTAATCCACCACGCGGGCCCAGTGCGGGTTGGTGGATGTCACATGTCTTCGAATTTTTGGTTCTAGGACATGCCGGTTTCCTCACGATGTTTTCCTTCACCGTTTTGAGAGTAGTGGCTATGCTTAATGGTTCCAAATGATTAAAATCAAAAGGTTCAACTGTTTCTTTGAAAAAGTAAAATTGGAAAACTCCGGCACATCTTTATTTCGCTTTTTAAACAACTTAATTTATCTAGTAATAGACACGCTTCGATCGACAATCTATCGAACACGTCATTATGACACGATATCTTGCGAAAATACACCGATTCAAACAGTAGAACACCCAAACCTTGTGAACGGTTGAAAAGATTTTCATCAAACATAAGTAAAAACACTCTCGATAAAGTCACTATATTAAAATCGGTTCATCCGTTTAGGAGCTATGATGCCACAGACAGATATACAAATACCACAGATACACACGTCAAACTTATAACACCCCACTTTTGCCGTCGGCAGTTAAAAATTGAGCTGCGCAGCCTTTGACCTTTGTGCATAATATTCTATCTTACTTTTTACAGTTGATTAAGACAAACAAGAATCTTGCTCAATATATTAGACATGCTAGAAGTCACCAAGATACAGTTTCATTAGAATAAAAAACAAAACAACATGTCGCTGCTCCATCAATTCGTAAGCACCATTGTTCAGGAAAAACAATTGCTTCTCCTGCGTATCAACGGCTTCGTTAAAAAGTTTTAATTTGAAAACACTTTATCCTTCAACAAATTAAACCTGGCCAATGATAAATGAAAACAACAGCTTCGCATAAAGAATAACTTTGGTTGATTACTCAAGTTGTAAGTTACGCAAATCGGAAAAACTCTATTATCCGGGAAAAAGCCGTAAAAGTGACCCTCATTAGTCGTATTGTTGTGCTTTTATCGTTCCCTCCGCTCCGGCCGGGGCAGCATAAATAAATCAAATTTAATTAACTCAGATTAATTTTCGCGGCGCCCGTCTCACCGCGCCGGGCGTCCCTTTTTATTTGCCCTGAGGCAAAATTCTACTCGGTTGAAAACTCTACCCGCCCGCGGTGAACTACTATGGATTCCTTAATAAAAAGTTTACACTAAAGCAAATTTCACATGTAGACCGTTGCTCTCAGCCAGACAAGCCATACAAGTCATTTAAATTACTATTTATATTACGTACTGATCTTTTAACTTGTTTACACATCGGGCTTCATTTTACCAATTAAGGCGAAAAATTAATGAACTTCGACAAGTCGTTAAAAATGTATATTACTGAAACATTAAAACTGCAGATCGATGTAAGCTATGAGAAAATACGACTCTTACCAATTATTAGCGGTTTATTAATTAAGGTAAAATTGAAACCCTTATGCTAATTTCAATTAAATAGGTGTTAACGAATTGAAACCTTCCTAATAATTAGTTAAGTTATGACTTCACCTATACCTACCTAGGTATGCCACCTCCTTAACGTGAATTCACAATGAAGCTAAAAATGCAGTTTTTAAATATTTCCCTCAAGTACATAGATAACTTATAATGAGTTATATTATCCGTGACATACCTACATACGCGCATAATGTCGAGCCAACACTCAACGATGAATTTCATTAGACCTTCGAAAGTTAAGAACTACAGAATGTCATTTGGATTTGCGCAGTCCGTGGCCGGATAAGATGAGTGGCCGTGTAAACAGCCGGCTGGGTGGCACGCTGTCGAGTGGTCGGCACACATCGCCGCAACACCGGTAGCCGGTGGCCGGCGGCCCACAAACATATCCCGACTTACTTTCAACATCACAAATTCTATTGAGAGCACTCTGTGTTCTAGTATCTAGTTATGGACCAAGTGATTAATACTGCATTATTCATAATGCCCAGACATATTGAAAAATGCCCAATGTGAGTAGGCAATTTGCTAAAAAGTATTGAAACAATTGAATTGGATGACTTATTGGGCATGGTAACAAAAGATGAGTTTATTCAAATTTCTTGAATATTGAATTGATTTTATTATAGGATCAGTATGGTTGGTAAGTACGACGGAGCCTAAAACCTAACCTATCCGTATAGTCCGGGTCGAGCTCGCTTAGGGCACGAGTTCGCTTCGCTCGCTCTTGGACTAATTCGTTGAAAATAGCGGCACCGCTTACAAATATTATTGTATGCTAACCGATTCTATAATCCTGCTGATCAAATAACATAATTTTGCTGTGAAAATAACTTTTTCGCAGATATTTCTTGCTGACCGAATAATTTAAATAAAAACCATACTAATGTAACATAATTATCGAATTGCCAAACAGTAACTTAGCAATATTCACAATGTGATAAATAATGAAGATCAGTATTCATTACATTGCCCGATTGGACTTGATTTATTTTGCCCGGGCATATACATAGTGCCTTGAATAATCATTTGGTCCATGACATCTATATAGACGGTTGCCTATTTTACACTGCAGTGCTGACCCTTCAAGCTAAATAAAAAAATTGTTGGTGGCATAAAATAGTAGTTGTGTTTGTTGTTAATAGGCGCTACTAGGTGTGGAAGTAAAATGCAGACATGAATTGATTGTAAAATAATTCAAACACAGGAGCATTACCAACAAAGATATCGACTACGACAAAGTTCAACATAGTTCAATAACCATCATCAATCTATATAATTCTGTGCCAAAACCGAAATCTCATGAAGAAATTGCGTCATGTCCTAGTAGTCAAAATCTTGGCTCTAGAGAAAACATGTTTAGTTCTTGACGCGTTTCATATAACGGCCGACCACCCACATGGTAGCATAGAATATGTCTCGTCACTGTTGACACGGCCCTTCGCTACTACTAAACGTTACGCCCCGGTAATCTCGTCACTCTTCGTCACATACCAGCCCACGGGCGCCCAAAACCCACTTTTTTTTTTGTTTCGGTAAAGGATTAGGCCGGCATCTATTTATTTATATTATTCTTGTTAATTCGATCTCATCTTGTCTTTATTCTATCTATGATGTAACGGGTGACATTGTGAGTTCACGTAGGCAATTATTTATAAAAACGTGATGAATGATTGAATCAATGTATCTATTAACAGTGAAAAATCTTTTCATTATTCCGTTTTATTGGCCGAAGTTGATGATTTTGGTCTCTGACTAACGCTTTGTGGGATATAGGCATAGTGTTAGTTTATGATGAAGTTTGTTATACTTTTGTATATTTCAGGAAATGCCTGAAAATTTGGAAACAAATAAAAACTAAATGGAGTACCACGTGGCTATATTGATTGAGGGTGTTACAAAATGGATAGCCAATGAAGAGACCAGGTAAGCAAGCCTGATGTTCAAGGCAGTATAAAAAGAAGTTCTATGTAACTAAAACTAAGGACCGTTAAGCTTATCTGATTACTGGGAGTAGTGATTTGACCGAAATAGTGAACTCGTAAAAGAAAAGTAGAGATCACTCAATCACAAACTACATAGGTATAGTATAACTATTACAATTTGATGGTGAATTCTAACACACTGAAAACATACGTTAGATACAGTCCAAGCCTCAAACACATTATGTTGTATCGAAACGTATTGTATTTTCATAATCCCTTTTCCTATAGAGTAAAGAAAAAGATTTTACGTAAGCTACTAAACGTTTCACAAAAGTCTGTAGGTAAGTATAAATATTTCATTGTTCTGAAAATTCAATAAAAGAAAAGTGTCAAACACGCGTAGTTACCTATAAAAAAAACGTGTTTATTACTTAACATTTTAACGTGAAGCCTTACAGAACAAAGGAAAGAAAATACGGTTTTCTTTTGGAATTATTAACTAAGTAGATTTCCTTTTTAACTTTGTTAGGAGGAAAATAGTGAAACAATGCAACCTTACACAGTTCCGTCATTAGATATCAGCTTATTATACACTTACCAAAAAATGAGAACACGACTTGCGGCGACCGATCGCAACGGAAGAAAATCGATATATGAATTTATTTATGGAACGTTTTTCAATGATTTTCTCTGTATATCTTTACAGACTTAGAGACTTTCTGCCGTAACGTGTGTCTACCGTTGATAAATAAATATACCCAGCCAGTAAGATATCCAGTCTAATTAATTATTAATTTTGAATCTTAAGCTTTCTAGAGCAATTACAGGCGTATTTATGTTATGAAACCACTTTTAAACTTGGAAATAACGACTCTATTTTTTTATATTTGAATTTGGATAATTTAATTTGAAACATAGTTAAGTCATCAATATAATAATGTAATAATAAATAAATTGTAGTTCTAAAAACTAAAAAACACGCTTTAATGGTAAGGATAATGGGACAAACTGTTTAAATTATTGCATTGTCATCGGTCCTTGATAAGTGTGCAAAGTTTCAAATCAATCCAACGGTTTGAAGTGGGTGAAAATCACGTTCAAAGATTCCGTTACATTGATACATTGTTACATTGATACATAGATACATAGATACATAGATACATACATACCAAGCTAATAAAAGCGTGTTAAAAACCCGACTTCTTAAGAAGCGAACTAAAAAGCTGTAAACAAGAAAAATCA
The DNA here is from genome assembly GCA_948252205.1 of Orthosia incerta. Classification (NCBI taxonomy): domain Eukaryota; kingdom Metazoa; phylum Arthropoda; class Insecta; order Lepidoptera; family Noctuidae; genus Orthosia; species Orthosia incerta. The sequence continues at coordinate 19,485,847 of OX411753.1, read as the reverse complement.
TCCCGTGCAGTCGGACGATACATATTCGCGAACTAGCTGACCCGCGTCATCCTCCGACTGCACAGCATGATTTTATCTTGCTTACAGCTTTTTAGTTCGCTTCTTAAACAGCCGGGTTTTTGATTTTTAAATTCACTTTTTTTATTTACAACTTTTGAGATATTTTTTTTTTCGAATTACTTTTAAACATCTATGTGATATATATTTTTGTAATCACCTCTTAAAACCCTTCATTTTGATACCCCACTCGATGGGTTTAGAAGAAAAAAATATTGGGACTCGAACAATATGGCGCCCAAAATCCGCCATGTTTGTTTTTTTTTAACTTCACCTATCTAAGAACACTTGGGCGGTCAAGGCGTATCTAACGATGTCTTAATTATATAAATCCGTCAAGCGGTTTAATATATATGAAGTAATAAAGAATATTACATACATAAATACCTACAAACAAACAAACATACAAGATACGCGCGAAAAACATACCCTTTCCTTGCAGTCGGGTAATAAGTTAATTGTATTATGTAAAGATTCTTATATTTAGGTGCTTCCTCGTATAGCTTAGAAATAATTACAAGATTACCAAAGAATGAAAGAACCAGCATTGCCATTCAACGTGTCAATGTTGCTAGTGCTTTGGGCACTTTACCCATTGGCAAAGATGCGGTCGACTGTTTGATGCACAATGAGTTCTTCCCCTCCGCCTTTTTATCCCGCTTGTACATAATAAATCTATTAGCTATGTAATTTTTAAGACTGTATATCTGTAAATAAATACTCCTTACTGGCTAAAGTAAAGAAGTCAAGCCATACCTCAACCCTCTCTTCTTTCAAGTCGACCCGCAACGCGAGCTGTTCTCGCAGCACAACGTCGGGGTAGTGCGTCTTGTCGAAGGTGCTCTCGAGCTGTTCGAGTTGCTCCTCCGTGAAGATGGTGCGGTGCCGGCGTTTGCGCTTAGGTGGGGGGCCTGCAAGCCCCGCCAGCGCGGCTGCCGCGTACCCGCCGTATAACCCCGCGTAGCCACTTGCGCCTCCACTGCCGACGCCGCTTACACCTGCGCGTCAAGAAATTTGTTTTAAGTCATCAAGGAATTAATTGGAGTTGACATTATACAGTCCGCTGCTGAAGAACCTTGTCAAAAACAGGCAATACACATTCAGTACTTGATATCAAGGAGTTCTGTCAAATTAGGTTGTCATGTTATGGGCATGTGATGGGGAGGAATGAGGAAAATGTTGTGAAGAAAGTTATGAGGGTATTGGTTGGACAGACGATGGATGGATTCTGTAGGTTATGATTATGACACCGTTCTGGTCAATCCAATAATAAATTCATATTGATCGTTCAGTATGGTGTTAAAATTTACTCACGCTGAATAAATTCTAAGTGAGTATTTATTTAGTTTTTTATCTGTAAAGTGTATTAAGATTCCTATTCTGAGAAGTTCTTATTCCTATTCTGCTAACTAGAAAGCGCGGTTTTTTGTTTTCAATTTTTTTTTTATAATGTTTGTCACTCATTTTGAACATTCAACCGAATTGTAAAAGCCCGAAGGAACTGTATATGTCTCTTGAAAATTATTACTGCATCGTAGGAACTTAGAATCTGCGACTGCTTTTCACATTTAAATATTTTAAAAAGATATCTGAACTTAAAAATAGGATGCGTCATCATGTATCAGTGTTAATACGCGTTCGAGTAGGCGGTGCGTGAAGATCTGAGCTTAGAGCCCCATGAGCTCCCCCGGGCCGCTCCAAAGCGAACCGTTCAAAATATTAGCGCCAAGAATAAAAATTGAATATTTCCATACAGTGCCGGAAACGCGAGAGGCATTACACTGTATTATTTCTTAAAGGAATATAAAAGCTTTTAAGGCCGGCGGCGGCACGGTGCTAAGGCGCTCTCGGCAGTATTCCACACGCGCCACCGCAGCGCCTCCGCCCGCCTAAGCCCTATCGATTTTGAATACAATATATTATTACTCGTATAAAGAGAGAAGGCCTGAATATAGTGAGTTTGTTCAGACGTGTAGCGATACAATAGCATCTCTGGAACCAGATGATGATAGGATATAAATTATTATGACCCAGGCAACGACGGGACGGGACACAAAGTTTTTAAATAAAATAAAATTAACACTTCCTACTTATATTGCAACTTACATTGATGGACGCCAAATCATTCCAACTGACATGAAATGAGCAATTAATGTTTTGACCCCTAATTGTGAATTAATTTGAGAATCACCCTCAGAGAGGGTTGTTGGAGGGAGCGCTTCAAATTAATTGTAGTGTCGAAGTACCTACTTAATAGAATTAACAAACAGAAGTTGAGGGTTAAATGACGTGCCCACTGTTCAATGGTTTCCGTAATTGTAGCCTCAATAAGATGATAAAGATAGTTTATTTGTCAAACATGCGTTTACATACAAATCAAGCATGCATGATCTTAAATACAGGTAAAAAGTCCGTACATTTTTGCCTTACGGTTACGAGGCGTACAAAAATGTTTTTAACACGCTTTTATTAGCTTAGTATGTATGTATCTATCTATCAATGTAACGGAATCTTTGAACGTGATTTTCACCCCCTTCAATACTTTGCCCACTTATCAAGGACCGATGGACAATGCAATAATTTAAATAGTTTTTTTTTATTGTTTTTTTTACACGGTATTATGTCTTGCGCCAAGTACACGTATTAAAAAAATGCTCCGGACACAGTAGACACGCTAATTACCAACTCCCATTACAGTGAGGTAGTTGCATTAAAAAAATGTCTTTAAAATAACTAACAAACACTTAACTAGCAAGCGCAAACGCAAGCTTTAATGGTAAAATTAACTAAAAATTAAAAAAAAATGTTTAAAAAACACGCTTTAACGGCAACCAAACTAAAAAGTAAAAAATAATTTTCAATAAATTTTAATTAAGAATAGTGGTGATGTAAATGTAAAAAGCGTGGGGTGCTTGATTTTATATTATTTTATAGACCGATCTTGGTAAAAGTATTCATTTTGAAAAATGTCTTAAAAAGCACCCCACGTCAGTCAGATCTAAGTTGGAAATCTCATTATGAGAGCGAATATTGTTCCTATTAATATCGTTGTTTACCCTTCTTCTTTATTAACTGATCGGCTCTTTAAAGTTTCAAGAAGATTTAGTTCGAGTTATTTATAGTATATATTTAGTCTAAACATTCAAAATTACTTGCGAACTCAAGAAAAGAAAATAAAAGTTTGTTTTTGTTATGGCAACGATTCACCGAACCCTGCGGATATTTTTGAAATTTTAAAATGTTCGCTTGGATAAGAGGAAAAAAGATTTTAATTGAGATAAGCCGCCTTCTCCCTTCGCGGTTTGGCGTGTATCCGAGGGATCGCCCGGGGCTATCCCCGATGTCTTGCACTTAACCGCTAAAGTACATAGACGGGTGAAGTTTTATAAGTTCATTACTAATACTGACAATAATGACTGAAGCTGAACTGTGTCGACAAAAATCAGTAAGTACACTAAAACAAGAAATATAAATGGCAGATGAAATCGCACCTATATAAGTACATAATGTTTTATTTTGACCCTTTTTATTTGTATATTTATCATAACATTAAGGTATAATTTAAATAACGCGATAAAAGCTTCCTTAATACAAGTTTGTTATTATGCAAGTGTTACTTGCAATGTATGTATGTATGTTCGGGTCAAATCAACTGAATTTTAAAGCCACAGTTATCTTTAACCGATTTAGATGAAATTTTTCACACACCTTTGGTTTGGATGATAATGCACGGTAAGCTAAAGCTTGTTTATTAAAACTTTTTTTTAATAGGATTAGTTTTTTTTTTACTATATTCACTCATCGGCTACAAATCTAGCAGAATTCTATACGCCTGTTTTTAGATAAAGTAAACTTATTCCATGGGCGTATGCCCGGCGTGAGCTAGTCTTTGCCCTCGTCTTTTGACAAACTCTATCTTTCGACTGGATATTTGTTTGCTAAAATTGCCATTTAATTCCATTTGCACAATACAGGCACTGCGGTCTATTCGTATAAGTGGACGAATAGCTATAAGAAGATAGTTCATGCATTTTCAATAATATAGAAAATCTATATCAACATTTTCAAAACATTGCACTTTTCACAACTCATAAATAAATTTATTCACTGACAGACAATGAGGGCTACTGTTTTTGTGCCCACCAGTTGGCGCCACTGGCGAGTAAGGTCCTTAAATATAGCTGTTAAACGTTGTTAATACGCGCACGGAAGCAATGATAAACGTAATTTAAAATCATTTCTAATACCGTAGAAGTGAGATTAAATATAACATTGAGTATGCCAAATCCGTAATTAGACCTGTCGAGCTGTATGGATCAGAATGTTGGGCTGTGAAAAAGGTGGATGTAATGAGATTGCATGTAGAAGAGATGAGAATGTTGAGATGGATGTGTGGAGTGACGAGAATGGATAAGGTGAGAAATGAGTATATTACAGGAAGTTTGAAAGTGTAGTGACAGAAAACTTGAAATGAAGCTGTTTGAAACATGACGTGATGAGGAGAGATAAAACGCATGTTACTAAAAGAGTTGTGAACATAAATGTGTATGGATGTAGAGGTAGGGTACGGCCAAAGAAAAGATGGATGGACTGTGTGAGAAGTGATATGAATTTAAAGAAAAAAGGAGTCAGTGATAGCGTGGTGGGGGACAGGACGGTATGGAAGAAAGAAACGTGTTGCGCCAACTCCAAGTAAGGGACAAGGGCAGGAAGATGATAATGATCGAGTAAGCCGCAGTTTTGCGCAGCCTCTTTTTTCCGAAACATAAAACTTTATTACAGCAATGGTTGATACAACCCGCCATATTTGGAAAATATTAACAACAATAAAAATTAGTTCCGAAATAAACTCGCACTTAAAGCCAAAAAGTGGTGACGTTTGACATACACTACACCAGCGCCCCTAGCAGCAAATTCAAACGCAATAGCCGTCATTACGCACAATCGATCAAACCGCTGGCTCTAATAGCGCAAGAGTTCCTTTTATATAAAGGTGAGTCTTTAGGAATCATTTTATAAAATTCATCTATGTGTATTATGCGATATCGTAATTTTTTTTTTAAACTGTCATGGTCACTAACACTAACATTAACATTAAAAGCGGGATATTTACCATGTTTACTGTTTGTTGCGAGTTCCCGATATTTCGGTGCTGTTGCAAGCACCATGATCACGGATAAACTGAAAGTCATTGCGGGTGGGTGTTTATGAGGAGACAAAACGGTCTACCCTCTTTCTTGTTCGTTTTTTGCACTCAGTACCGCTACCATTGTCACTCACAACTCGATTCTGTTCCCGACACACGAAACTCACTGTGTCCGATCGCGAACTTTTTTCGGCACTTTTTCGGGTTTTACACAGCTGAACGACTGGATTCCAAGCTCTCGACAGTTGAAACCCATCCTCCCGGTTGAAATTTTTATATTTTGTAATTTCGATGGCTTCCCTCACCAGTCTAGGGATATAGTGGCGTTCTGTCGAAATGACCTGAGGGTTATGTAACTCAATCCAAGACTAAACTTCGACAAAAAGTATCTCCAAACTTCACTAGAGAACCAGATGGTTTTACAGGATCATCACTTTTTTAGTGTTTGGGTTCATAAAATCTTAGCAGGGTTCAGAATCAGAAAAAGCTACGGTTGTGGTCTCTCTACTTTAAATATTAATGTCTGAGTCTGGTACTGGGTATGAGAAGTTATCTAGTTCCTACTTAATGATTATTTACTATTTGTCTTTCGAGTCTCGTGGGTGTCATCTCAATAGCAGATATTTTTTTATTGTTATGTTTCAAACTTTAATTGCTATGTACCTAGACATGGATTCAACTTAAGGTAGTACCCTGACCAAAAAATCAGCATGAGATATGAGCATTCCTATTGGCCTAGCAGCACTGGCGGTGCATGAATTACAATTGTGAATACACCCAGATTTTAGAATAAAATCTTTATAAAATCGAATATTGGTCTTTTGAATTTTTTTTTGGAAATACAAAAAATAATTAATGAACACATTACGAGGAGATGCATGCTATAAATTTCTCATTCTTATGGTTTTGTTGGAAGGAGAATAGTGAAACATACGTCTTTATAAAAAAGTATACTACCATTTTAGAATCAATATTATGTAGAAATTTAATGTATTTTTATTAATTGATATTTCTTTTTATATAAATAGTTTTTAATAAGATAGCTCTTAGAAACTGCACAAAAACGACCAGCGCGGCTTTTTAGATGCACTTGCGTTCCATGTGTTTTATCCTCTCTGAATTGTTTCTTTGTAAATAACAATTTACAATGAAACAATTCAGAGAGGATATAATTACGTTGTAGTACTGGCAGAAGTATAAAATGCTTACTACAGAAATTAGCAAAAGTTTACAAATTACTCAACTTTCCAAGAGAGCCTTGGAATATTCATTCAGAAGTGAGTGAACTTTCTAGTGTAAACTGTCATAACATCAATCCCAGATTTTCCTAGCAGTGCCAAGGAGTCTATAATAAACATATAGATAATAAACAATATATTTTATTGATTATTCTAAGTATTCTAGGAAAGCGTTCGCGGACATTCCTATAAGTTTCTATTTTATGCCGGAAATATGTTACTGGGCGACAATAGGGATATTTCATGGGAAGAAAAATTATAATTCTATTTAGTCCGTCAGTGAGATTATCAAATAATAGAATAGAATAGTATTAAATACACATTTTCATTATGTAGAAGTATATAATTAATAAGCTGTACAATGAAAGATGAATGTCACACGTCCTCCACATGACAGGTATGGATTCTAGGTGGCCAGTATATAACAGTCCTCCGCCGCCATTCCTAGCTGCCGCACACCCGGGGCCGGCAGCAACTGCTCCAGGTGTCTGCGCCATATAACGCCACCGTCAGTTCGCACTTCATAGTGCAGATTACCGAAACGACGCATTATCGTGCCGAACTCCCATCTGCGTCTCTGGTCGGAGTATGCTCTGGCCTGCACTCGATCACCTACGGAGTAAGCTCTGACAGGAGGCGGTGTGTTCTCTGATCTGAACGCTGTCGGTGCAGTTGAATCCCTGAACATCACGTGTAGCTTAGTTCTAACGTCCCAATTGAACATTAGTCCATAGGGAGTATGTCCATCCTGGACTGGTGTGCGTCTGAGCCGAGTTTTTAGCACAAGGAGCTTATCCGTAAGGTTGCCCCTCTCCCCTTCCATTGCACGTAGTGCTTTCTTAATAGTTTGCACGTAACGTTCAGCCTGACCGTTAGTTGCTGGGTGGTACGGAGCTGACGTCAAATGTGTTACTCCACAGCTGGTAAGGTAGGTTTTAAATTCTTGGGATACAAACTGGCGTGCGTTGTCTGATACCAGTGTGTACGGTATGCCAAATGTGCAAAATAACTCCTTAAACTTAGCAATGCACCACGCGCTCGTTGTGGTCTTTGTGGGAAAAACTTCAACCCACTTTGTGAAAGCATCTACGACTATTAGAAGTTGGTGTCCTAGAACAGGTCCTGCAAAATCTATATGAATTCGTTGCCAGGGGCCGCTAGGTTGTTCCCAGTGGTGTAGAGGAGCTTTTGGTGATTCATTCTGTTCTAATCGGCACGCTCTACAAGATTTTACCTTGTTCTCAATGTTCATGTCAATATTTTTCCAGTATATGTAGCTGCGTGCTAGCAATTTCATTTTAAGTATACCGATATGTCCCGCATGTAGTTCATCAAGAACTCGATCACGTAAACTTTTGGGTATTACCACTCTGGTACCTTTCAATATGCAGTTATCCTGGAGTGTTAATTCATTATCACCATAACCATACTGACGTAATGAGTGACCTGTCTGTAGTGCTTGTAGTAAAGTATTTAAGTCATTGTCTTTTCTCGTTTCACTGGCTATAACTTCTGGTCGGATATCTAAAATGTTGATCTGTTGCAATTGATACGCACAATGTTGGTCTATTGATGTTTCTTTTGCTATTTCAACTGGAAATCTTGATAGGTAGTCAGCGTTTGAATGTTTCACCGAAGCTCTGTATTCCACGTCGTAGTCAAATCCCGATAAAAAATGTGCGTAATGGAATAATCTCATTGTGCTTAGTGCAGGTAATGTCTGGTGTGGATGAAAAATCGAGGTAAGCGGCTTATGATCAGTCACTAAAACGAATTTCCTGCCGTAACAGTAGTGGAAAAACTTTTTAATGCCCCAGTAGATTGCCGTAGCTTCTTTGTCGATTTGACTATATTTCTTTTCGCTAGTTGAGAGTGACCTTGAGGCAAAAGCGATTGGCCTTTCTGAGCCATCTGTTAGTTTGTGAGACAGAACAGCTCCTAAGCCTGTCGGTGAGGCGTCTGTGGCTAGTATCAGCTGTTTACCTGGGTCAAAATGAATTAGAACTCTGTCGCTCAAAATCTCCTTCTTTATGTTGTTAAAGCTGTCTTCACATTTAGAAGTCCAGTGAAAATCTTTATCTTTCGTTAGTAATTCATTTAAAGAACTCGTTAAACAGGCAAGGTTCGGTATAAACTTGTTGTAGTAGTTGGCCATACCAAGGAAGGTTCGTAGTTCGTTTATGTTTCTTGGTCTTACTGTATTCGTGATGGCCTTGACTTTGTCTTTGTTCTTATGTAAACCCTCTTTATCTATTGTGTGTCCTAGGTAGTTAATATTACGTTTAAAAAAACTACATTTTTCTCTATTCACGCGGAGGTTACTATCTTTTAGTTTTTGCAAGACTTGTCTTAAACGTGTTAAAAGTTGGTCTTCTGATGCTCCTTGAATTATGATGTCATCAAAAAAGCACTTAATTCCGTCTAGTCCTTGAAGTAACTGATCCATAAATTTCTGCCAAAGGCTTGGTGCCACTTTGACTCCAAACATCAAGCGATTCACTTTGTAAGTACCTTTGTGTGTACTTAATGTTTGTAAAAGGGCGCTTTCTTCATCCATGACCATATTAAGATAGGCTTGGGTAATGTCTAAAGTACAGAAGTATTTGCCTCCGTTCATTTCCGCAAATATATCCTCAATTATAGGAATTGGGTAATGTTCATCTCTGATGACTTTGTTAAGGGTGACCTTGTAGTCTGCACATAGTCGAATGCTCCCGTTTGGTTTCACAATCGGTACTATTGGTGTACCCCAGTTTGATTGGTCTATTTTGGTAATCACCCCTTCTGCACACAGTCGTTCAATTTCTTTATCGACTTTTTCCTTTAAAGCGTACGGTATACGTCGTGGTTTTATAAATATTGGTTGTATATTTTCTTTGAGATTTAAATGAGCTTCGTAGTTGGGTATTTTGCCTAGATCTGATCTAAAAACTGTTGATGAAAATTCTTGTAATAATTTATCAAGTTTGTCGGATTGTTCTGAAGTTCGTACTACTCTTAAATCTGCAATTTTCATATTAACTTCTTTAATCCAGCTTCTACCAAAAATTGGGTCAACGTTTTGATTGATTATGTAAAGCTTCCCGTTGAATATCTGGTCTTTATACGTCCCTTTGATGTATGTTACTCCTGCAGGCTTGATAATTTCATCAGTGTATGTTCTCAATTTCGTATCAGTTTTGAAAATTTTATTTGGTATTTGTAGGCTTTTGTATTGTTTGAGTGACATTGTTGACAAGGCCGCCCCCGTATCAAATTCCATGCTTACTTGTTTGTTCTCAATTTTTACTGTGATCATATATTTGTCCGTTATTTCACTTTTGATTAAATTGATATCTCCAATACTGTCGCAACTCGAGTTACTTATAGTGTCCTCGAGTAGATTGGTTTTTAGGTTCCGTTGCAAACAAACTCGTGCTAGATGTCCAATTTTCTTGCATTTCAGGCAGGTAGACTTGATGGCACTGCAATCATTAGATCGGTGGTCGTCTTTACCGCATCGGAAACATTTTCCTTTTAAATCTCTTATAGTTAACGGAGATGATGATGGTCGTGATTCGTTATCTCTACTTTTCGATTTTGTAATCTTGTTTACTGTGTCCAAATCTTTGTGCATGTCTGCGGATATTTTCATGTTTTCTGATTTTCCCATTTCCATGAATGTAGCAATGTGAACTAGTTTAGTAAAAGGTGGTGTATCTCTTTCTTGAAGAATTTTCGTTCGTATTTCACTGTCTTTTAATCCACGAATAAATTGTAGGGCTAGGAAACTTTCTGAGGTAGACTTTTGACAATTGTGGCACTTGAATTCGCAGTTCAAGGATTTTTTCTTTAAATCTGAGGCGTATGTTGCTACTGTTTCATCTTCACGTTGTGTATGCGTAATAAATCTGTGTTGTAACGCCCATATACTAGGCTTAGGATCTATGTAGTCGTCTAGAATCTGTGTGAGTTCTATTAAGTTCATATCAATTGGATCCTCCGGAGAACATAAATCATGTAACTTTTCATGTAATTCGGGTGATAATGCGGCAAGAAAGGTGTACACTTTAATTTTAGGATCTTCGATTTTATTGAGCAAGAAAAATACAGTTAGTCGTTTGGTAAAATTTGCGAAAGTCTCTTTTTCTTGAAAGGGCTGGAAATTCATTTTTGGCCCGCGTTCATGTTGTGTAATCGTACTCACATGTGATGCCGATGTTTGCAGCGGTGTGATTCGTTGATTTACTCTGTTTTATAATATGAGAAGTTTCGTCTTTATGATGACACGTTTCTCTTCAAAATTGTACCTGGTTTCTATCTCTTGGTCTAGTTGTTCGTCTGGTGTTTCTAATTCTACTTCATGTTGTATTTCTTGTAATTTCTGTAACGTTTCTTTAAGTGATTGTAGTCTTGACTCTGTTTCTTCGTATGGTAGAGTTTCTTGGGTGTTTACGTAATTTTCAAGCTTTGTAATTAAACCACGCAATGACGCGCGAGTTCTCTTTAATTTTGTTATATCAGTAGTCGACATCCTCGTCGCCAATTTATTAAATACACATTTTCATTATGTAGAAGTATATAATTAATAAGCTGTACAATGAAAGATGAATGTCACACGTCCTCCACATGACAGGTATGGATTCTAGGTGGCCAGTATATAACAAATAGAAAGTCTATATTTCGGACGTAAAAATCCATAGGGTGTTAGTAACATAGAAACAACTTATTGCCTAGTGTTAGTAACACATAAAAAAGCTTATTACCTAGTGTTAGTAACAAAGAAAACTTATTACCTAGTGTTAGTAACAATCAACCTCCGCACAAACTGCTGCATAATCGGAGAGCCGAAGCTCTCAGCTACAGTTTTCAGGATGCCGTTGTGACTGTCCCTCACTCTCCTCAGTAGCGACGCAGTTTTTTTACGAATAATCGCATAGAAACCATCTCTGTACGGGCTTGCGCAAACATCGCCGACGCGCTACAGTAACGGGGTCTCTCAGAGGAATAATAGTCTCAACAACATCCTGAAAGCATTGTTATATTGGACGCGCAGGCCATCCAGCGATCTTTTAGTATAATTGACCCATAGACTGCCCGTGTACAGACTTTAGCAATAAGCCTTGAAAAGTGTTACTTTTACTAGGTCCGTACACCGCGCAAATCTACGGGACAACATATTGCTCCGGACCGCTAGAGCCCTACGCTCCCTCTCAATGTCCACATCGTCCCTGAGGTCGGCGGCAAGAAAATGCCCCAGGTATTTAAAAGTGGACACCCTATTAATTGGTGACCCGTTCACGAGCAACTCTGGTCCTTCTCCACGGCGTTTGCCACCGACCTCAAAGACCATGTATTCACATTTTTTACATTATATTTTAAGCCATGTGCGGCAGCGTAGGCTTCACACGTCTTAAGCAGCTCTCTGATTGCACCCACCGACGGACCCAGCAGCACCATGTCATCTGCATAACTGATGTTGTTGATTCTAACTCCATCAACACTGCATCCGACACGCATGCTATTTATAATATTTGACACGTATTTTTTGCTTTATCAAATAAATAAAAACTTACAAATTTAAAGCGCATCAAAGTTCAGGAGTGGGGGCTTGTGACGTCACTAAGGCAGTATAAAGTGTACTAGCGGCGTGACGTTTCACGATATTTCAACGCATTATATCGTCGTCACTTTACGAACAAGTGTCAAAAAAATAATACGTGTTTAATATTTAATAATAATCTACCTGACGAATAAAAAAAAAATTTTCAGTAAACTACCATGTAACCCTATTAAATTCTTTAGCTCCCTGATGTTTCGTGGAGCGGTCAGCTCTGATATTCTCCGTCGCTTTAGAACATCCAAGTGTACTGAATTGAGTAGAGGTAGGGAGGTTCCTAATCCATTGCTTCATCATATGTTTAAAAATCCGTCTATAGATTATTCATAGAAAAAAATTGTCTTTTATTACGATAAATTCATTTTTGAATTAGCTTCCGAAAACTTCAAACTAAAAATATCAAAATCTTAGTGCGAAATATTTTACGTTAAGTTTCGTTTTTACGGCAAGACGTTTCGTTCTATGGAATGGACACTCCCCTACCATATATTCCTTCCGAGCCATATCATCTTCCACACAACTTTTAAAATTTCTTTGGTCTTCCTCTAACCTTATAACCGACCACATTCATACTCCATCGTGTCATTCTTGTCATACAATATCTTCACAGTATCATTTTGACGTATGTTAATAATCTGCGTGGAAACTTCATGGATTGTAAACTAACTTTAATTTACTCTCTATTCATTTGTTTCTAAGCTTTGTATTTATCATACATTATCGGTGACAAATGTTTGTTTTCCTTCATAAAATAAATAAATACTCAGTGCATAACACCCTACGATATCAATGCAAAATGTTGGAACTTTATTATGTTTTGTCAAGTGTTGAAGAGTTTAGGTTAAAATTAGGGTGTGACCAAATTCGTCAGAAATATTTGTTTGTTATAGGGATGATGACTTAAAATTATCTTTGGCCCGTCAGGTAGATTAATAAAAAATATTGGACACGAGATATGTTTATCTTTGTAACGTAAACAAAAAATAACGACGATGCAGTGCGTTGAAATTTCGCGTGGCGTCACGTTGTCGTACTTTTTTTACTTAAAATAGTGACACTTACCTAAAAGATGCGCTTTAACTTTGTCGATTTTTTGAAAGCAAATGGTCCAATATTTTTTGATAATTGTAACTGACGGACTAAATAGTTTTTTATTTTTTACCCAGGAATCATCCCTATTTTACTCGAATACTCTGTGGTTATATATTATACATAACTAGCCTACATGCCCTGCGTGCCTGTCCCGTCCAGTACAACAACGCCTTCTAGTTGTTGTAGAGTGTAGAGACTGTCAAATCGATGTAGAGTGTCGGCTATGTTTGCGTAGGCGCATACTGGTGACTTCAATTCCAAAACGCGCAAGCGATTTTCTCTCTGCGGGTCGACTGTGGGTAGCAAAAGTTCCCTTTCAGACTAGCTTCATAGGGCAGTGAGTTGGTCTGATCCTTGTCCAATAGTAACAGGTGCAATCCTCTGTGTTGCCGTCGCCATATGAATGTGGTGTGTTAATTTATTTTGTTTCTTTATATCTGGCTTGTTGCCTTTTTTCGCTTAATTACTCGTTTAAATACCAACGTATTTTTAAGTCTTACTAAAATCTATACGGATAATACGTATGAAGGTAAAAAAAACAAACATTTTGGATAGTTAAGTCTCATGCGATTCTTCAGGAAGAACACAGGATACCTACACCACTAAAATTAACGATATTCAAAAGTGTCGAATTAATTTAAATATTTGACTTTGACAGAGTTTTTGTGGTAGAGGTATGTCGGAGTACCAACTGTCGCGATGTTACGTTAGAGATTCAGCCTACACTTGGCCGTAACTATGGTTTTTAAGATTTTTTTAAATCGTATTTGTTTTAAGGTCGGAAAATCCGTCAAAACATTGCAACAATTCCCACCGTGAAAACATAGCAGTGAAAACACTTGCGTTAGTAGACTACATTCATTTGCAAATAAAACGGGCAGTTTAATGTTTACGAAAAATGTTCTGTTATACATAAAAAGATAAGTTGCCTATCGCTAGTCAAGAAGAGGTCTCTTACTGCAAATGAAAGTCACCGCCCAGGCCGTGCGCTAAATTATATCGTGAGCTATTGCTACAATTAGTTATGCGAAATTGTGCGTCGTGACACGAGAGGACTCTAGGATGTGTATTGATCTCCGATAAAACCTCAATATCTCTTATGTGGTGAGTATTGACGTTGGCAAGTACTACGAAGACTTGCGGGGTTATTGCGTAAAATAAAAAATCATGCAATCGATCGTAAACTCATTCATTTGTCAATTCAAGTAATCATTGCATGTATTGTTTGTTCTATTTTTTTTTTTTTTTTTTTTTTTTTATTATAGATAGGCTCTCGCTTGACCACTATCTCACCTGATGATTTTTAAAAACTAAACGTAAAATATTTCGCACTAAGATTTTGATATTTTTAGTTTGAAGTTTTCGGAAGCTAATTCAAAAATGAATTTATCGTAATAAAAGACAAACTTTTTCTAATAAATATTACCACATGCATATAATGTAAAAACCAACAATTATCCATACCGGTTACTGGCATATAATTTTTTTCGCGGAGATATCTCTAACCAAAGTTTTATTTGTCTGCTGACTGCTACTTTAAGGGTCATATAATTGTCGTTTCATTCAATTTTATCTATCCTACCCTCTTTATTTTCATCAGAAAAAAAGTACGTAGATCTACTAATTTTTCATATGCTAATTTTACTATTTCTACGTAATTTTCGGCTCTTGCCTACGCCTTTTTCAAAATCCGAGTTGGTAACACTGGCGCCGACCCCAAAAAAAATTGGGATAAAGTATGATTATCAAAAATAAGCTTTACATCATTTGGAAATAAAATTAGATTTTTTTATAGAAAAAAAGAGTCTAAATATAAAATAGGTAAGGAGTATGTGTACGTTATAGCAGTTTTTTTAAAAGCTAAAAATGTTTCAATAAATGTGTTTGTTTGTACGCTTTCTGCTGTTTTTATAAGTGGTGTACTGTGAAGCGTCTGTGCTTCATCGAATCTATCGCTTCAACAGGCGTATTCGTGCACAAATGTAATTAAAAACCTACCAAATAAAGTCATTTTACATTATTTTGATCGATAGATTCGATTATTTTGAATTTTAAACTCATTCTAAAATTACATGACTATAAAAAACCGGCCAAGTGCGAGTCGGACTTGCGCAAGAAGGGTTCCGTACCATTATTGCAAAAAACGGCACAAACATTACGTTTGTTGTATGGGAACCCCACTTAAGTATTTACATTATTCTATTTTTAGTATTTGTTGTTATAGCGGCAACAGAAATACATCATCTGCGACGCACGGTTCAAGAGATACAGCCTGGTGACAGACAGACAGACGGACCGCAGAGTCTTAGTAATGGGGTCCCGTTTTTACCCTTTGGGTACGGAACCCTAAAAACAGCCAGAACTATTTTTCTGGCAGCCTGTCTGGTTCTCTTCAAGAAGCAACCATCACCACTGATGTAACTAGGTAGGTATGTTTGTAGTTATTACAGACTGTGAAATCAAGACTTAAAAAAGCACGAAGGTAAAAAGGATTAATTTAAAAAAGATGCAAAAACCATTCTAACAAATAAAATGAAACATTTTGGTCGATTAAAAATCGATAAAAATCACATAATAGTAAATTACCCCTAGTACCTACCTATCCATTGATTGAAAAATATGAGGAGCATGTATTTGCTAAACTTAATAAAATAAAAACTTTTGAATATGACTCAACAATAGTAGATTATTGCATCGAGCACAAAGTAATTTATTATTGCACCGAGTGCCTGATTTAGAGCCCGAGCGCTAGCGAGGGCTCTAATGTAACATGCACGAGGATAATATAAATTACTTAAGGCGAGGTGCATAATCTGCTTTTCTTTCAACTATTACCTATAGGAATAGTAGATAAATCACTTTTTTAAATATCTTTCATTTTGAAATCAGAGTTAGCAGCAATCATTTTTTAAATTTGGAACAAGTAGGATAGAAATGAATAATACGTACGTAAAAAAAAGTATTGATATCGGCTGGCTGAATAGAGCTAATCCATTGAGATTGGCAACTTTTGGTGCGATTAAAAAAAAACAGTGCAATAATGAAATTTCATACATTTTTATTGCTCTAGAGCATTAAAGACTCGCTTTGTACTGAGTTTTTAGTGTGATTGTGATGAAATTAAAGCATAGTTGGAAGAAAAATATTTTTATTTATACTTTTAGATGCCTATAAATCGCGCTAGACTTTTACCGTCGCAAAATAATAATATCTATCTACGCCGTAGAAGTGTCTTCGTAGCAAGCGTAGCGCGTAGCAAGCTCGTAGCACACATGATTGTTGCATACATTTTACTGTTGTTTTGTTTTTACCACAATTAATCATTTGTAGTTGCTAATATTTTTTAGTGTGTTTCGTGTGTAACTTATGTATTTTTTAATTAAATTATTTGTATAACTGCTACATTTATTTAGGAGAATGTAAAATTTTTCAAAAACATATTAAGCTTTGTATAAGAGAACCAGTAATAAAAGTTATACCCGGACCGGTGCAATAAACGGAGGAGAACCAAAATATCAGGAAATGAAAGTATCTCAATAAAAATTGCTTGCACATTTACCCTATCTTATAAGACATCAGTCAAGATATAGAATTAATTTTTGTAGAACAAGTATGAAGATAAAAATAAGGAAAATTCCGTTAACGTGAAGGTTGTTTACCTAAGCTGTTGGCAAACGTACCAAAGAGATCATGTGCTCTATGGAACGGCGAATGCGCCAGGTGCTGCAGCTGTAGCGGCGGCAGCGGTGGGTGCGGGCGCGGCGCCAGGATGCTGTCGATGGTGAAGAGCGGCGCGGCTGGGCGCTCGGGCAATGTGCCGCCCAGCAGCAGCGCCGTGCTCAGCAGCGCCGGCGCCTCGCGCGCCCAGGCACCGCCCGCGCCGCCCATGCCACCCTCCTGCGTCGCCACGTCGCCGAACAGCGTGCCTCCGGGAACACACCACCACGACCCTCACCGGGCCTCGAGGACCTCACGCGTCATACCGACCCGCACCACACACCACATCATACCCAACTTAACAAAGTTTTCATAAACATTTCAAACACTCGCTTTTTAATTGATTTTATTCACTTTGTCCAACTTAAATACGTTAATTATTTATTTTGTAATCAGCGATCGAAATAACTATTTATTAGCCTCGGAACCGGAAAAGCGTCGATTTTTGGTGTGATGATGGGATAATGCTCGGGTGATGCGATTGCGAGCAAATCGTTTTAGTGAGTAAGAGCGGGCGCTGCGACGAGCGGGCGCGGCGTGTGTGGGGTGAGCAGGGGCGTGCGGGGGGCGTGGGGGCGTGGCCCGCGTGGTCCCGCCCCGAGCACAGCTTAATGGATGTGACAATACGACGCCGACGCTCCCGAACAGTTGATATAATAGTAATCTGTGTATCCCTCTGCGTAAGTTGTAATCTGTTATAATGAAACGCCTAGCTATGTCGTGTCGCACAGATAGCGCGCCGCATCGTTCTCGTTGGACCGGCTCCACTACATAATTATTATTATGTGGTATTACATACCACATATCATCAACAGACATCGGAATTACTGGCTCTGTTATAGATACAATGTTTACATAATTATTGTTCTCGACGTAGCCAGTTAGTAGCATCGATCTTTTTTTTTTTCAGAACTTGCTGTTCATTGCATGCCTTGACGCCACTTCATAATGAATTACCCACTGTAACTGGCCATAGAGTACCTAAGTAGGCAGAGCAGTAATACAATAAGCAGTGAAATATTTTTCCGTCTCACATACCGTAAGACAAAAATATGCTATGATGACGTATGGCACTGAAACGAGATCAGTCACAAATGGGCTTCATCAGAAGACTGAAAGCCACCCAAACGCCAATGGAGGTTTGAAATGCTCCTGCGTGTTCGAATGAGAATGAAGTTATGATCAGGATACCCAAAGTATACTGACATAATCCGAAGAATTGCCATAATTAAGATCCATTGGACAGAGCACATTGCTCGCAGAACGGATAGTCTATGGAGCTGAAAGGTTCTGAAGGGACTGAGTACCGGAATTCACCGTTTTGGTGGACCGTTGAGTAACATGGCTTATAGGGCCGCGAAAGTCCGCTAAATGTGAGAAGCACATTACCGGTCGATGTGGCGATGTCTGGGAGAGGGGTTTGATGTTTTGTGTGCCTTTCAGCAGTTTACGCTCTCTTCACCTCTACGTATGTAATCATGTGGCAAGTAAATTGCATTCTATGTAAGAATCGGTTATTATCGTTTTACGGGTGTGTGCCTGTTTGTACCTTTATATCATTACAAAACTTAGAAGTTAGTTAGCAAGCTAGTTAGTCAATTAAAATATGAAATACTGTACATTAAAGTCTAAAAGGTAGCGGGGTTGACTGATTTACCAATGGCCACATTACTACATGTTTAAACTTCAAAAATAGACCGTGGAAACCAAAAGAACCCTGCTATAGTCAGATAATGTATTATCATTAGCCTAAATCCCACTGCTGGACAAAGACCTTCCTACTCTCCTTCTACTTCCATCTATTCAGAGCGATTATTTTTTTGTTCCTAATAGTTTTGCGCTTGACCACTATTTAAGACCAGTATTTTTCAAGGGAGTCTAGCTCATCCGTCTGGGCTTGCTGCTATGTTGCCTGCCGAGTGAGGGGGCGTAAATTATATAAGCTGAGGAATTATAGGAGCAGTGGTGGCCCAGTGGGATCGGCCGCGACTTACAAGTTGTATATTGTGGGTTCGAGCCCAGAAAGGCGCTTTACTTTGTGTAAATTATTTCATCAACACTGTTCTCAATACGGTGAAGGAAAACATCGTGAAGAAACCGGCATGTCTTAGAACCAAAAATTCGAAGACATGTGACATCCACCAACCCGCACTGGGCCCGCGTGTTGATTTACGGCCCATTCCCTCTCACAGAGAGAAGGCCTGTGTCCCAGCAGTGGGAACATTAATAGGCTGATGATGATGATGATGAGGATTTATTTAATCTGGGGGGACTTAGGATGGGTGACCAGCCCTGTTCTATTTTAGTGTGGCAGCTTTCTGAATGACATCAGGTATTATTGTGATAGAACAGTACAGCTACATCGTAAGGCTTATCCTCTTGTTGTGTGTAAGTCTAAACTGATTACTAACCAAATCACCACACGTAATTGATAATCCCGTTACTTCAGTTAACTTACTGTTTACGGAAGATTTTAATTACTGACTTCAGTCAGAGACCATTTCTGCCCTCGTATTATTGCTACCGTGCTTGTAAAACTGACTGGTCATGACTATGTTTTACTCATACACAATACACACCACCCGCACATTCTTTTCCAACTTTAATATATTTCTAATATGAACTTTTTTATTAATACAGTATAATACCTCTTCCACTTCCGAGGGATTTGGGGAACATGATCACGACTCAGCCTTTTTGTGACATTTGTGGCAACGCGAGGGATTACAACTTGTACATACCTAACAGCGAACAAATTGAATAAGTTGTTTTGACAAAAGTTGCGCCCGCGGCGTTCGCGACGTGTTCGCCTTTTTGCAGCTTATGAGAATCGTATAACAATACCTAATACTCACACACTAACACACATCTTGTATTATACGGATAAAGGGTAAAAAAAGGTTCTTGTCAATCTCTGGAGGTAAAAGAAATTAAATGGGTGTTATTAGATATAAAGCTGTCGTGAAAAGAACATTGGGGCAAAATAAATAAATATGCGCGATTTAGGCTTAACGAATGAACAAAAAATAAATGTATCTTTCGTTAGTATAGTAGTTAGGTGTAGCAATTTGTGAATGTAGAGAGTCTGAGTTCGATTACCTATTCCACAATTTAAAGGATTTTTCTTTCAATTAAGAAATCTAAAACAAGTAATATGCCTGATCATATAAAATATCAGTATACTTCTTCTTTTATAAGTTGATGGTATCTATGGTTATGCTAGTATTTTATTATCTGTGCCATGGTAGAGTCGCTTAATTCAGTTTGGAACTGGTCAAAAGTGTAAGTAATCTCGCTTCGGAAAGTTCCCCATTAATGGTGTAGGTATGAGGTGACCTTGTGCATTAATAATGTCCATCGTCCATCGTGCTCGGCTGTGCGACGTTGCATAGACGAGTGTCCATTCGGGGCGGGGGCCGCCTGGCCGCGGCCACTCGCCAAATATTGACAAAGGTGGGAGCGAAACCCGAGCCCCGCTCTGTTTGCGTGTAATTGATGTAATTAGTCGTGTCGCCCAGCTGCCAGCGATAAAACCTCCGATCCACTGTTTGCACAGTTAATATGATACTTTTACGAACCGGAAACATCTTTATGGTGTTCTATTCCGACAAATATTGGTCACTCGACGATGCGTGACAGTAAGTCAAGATTACCTGTAAAATCAAGGTATTTTTTTACCAGATGAATGCAAACAATTTAAAATTCGTTTACGAAACGGCAGAAGTAAACAGAAGCTTATTGCCTCAGTTGTTAAAACAACAATCGAAAATGTTCTGTACCTACTTGGGTAAAACATGAGGACTGGTTGAGCAAGTTACATGAACGGAATCTGCGTCAACTATCAGATGAATATAGGCACATATTACAACAATAACTACATTATGGGAATACTTATTGACACATCATAAATACTGAATAAGCGAATCATAACATCCGGTTGAATAAAATATCGATTTGGCATTAATATTGTCAAAATTAACTAGAATGTGACGTGGGGCAACATATAAATACATGTAAATAATACATTTGACGGACTGCATGGATGTCGCCGCGCTGTGTGACTGTCCCTGCGACGCATGACGGTAAGCAGCTGCCAATCCCTCTGATACGAGCCAATGGAAAATTAACTCTGTATAATACGGCGATTATCCGCGTATGACTTAATACAGCATTCACACAAAGGGCATAAGCATTAAAATAGCTAACAATGGGCCGGATTATCCGGGGCTAACCTCCTGATTGCTAACAATGTGTTGTTCAAACCACGTTCGCCATGCTGTAAACATTATATGGGTATCGGTATACACATGCATTTATCAACTCTGCACAATACAATGTGCGCTTTCAAATACATGCTCGCGGAATATATAATTCCGTGATGGTTGTTTGCTAAAAATAATTACAGATGTGAATTACGAGTATATTTCTTTCTACGTTACTCAATTGCGTGCCTACCTCTGTGTGAAATACTTTCAACGATAGGGTAAGTATTTATTACAGTAAGTGACATATTATAAAAAACCGCAGTAGCAGTTTTTCTTACCAGACAGAAATACACCTGCAATGGACGTATTCAATAAAAATCGATGACGGACTGCTTAATAGTCTACCAAAGAACAAAAGATACACATACACAAGTTAGCTAGCGAAAATCTACTTAACTAGCTGTTGCCCGCGGCTTCGCTCCCGTGGACCATCCCACAGGACCCATTTTCGGGATTAAAAAATAGCCTATGCCACTCAGGAATAATGTAGCTTTCTAATGGTGAAAAAAAATTTTAAATCGGTCCAGTAGTTTCGGAGCCTATTCGGTACAAACAAAAAAACAAAAAAAAAATCTTTCCTTTTATAACATTATAGTATAGATTTCTTTTAAAACTACTTTACCTACATTAACTCCTCACAATCCCACTCACCTATATCTAAATATTGTTTTAATCCTAAGAATATAATGTTACAGTATTAACAGTGTTAACTCGCTAACAAGATCGAGTGATGTAGGGCTAGGCTTCTTAGCTCCTAATGCCCTAAGTACGGCGCCCTGGATGCACTAAGAGCATTAGAGCCTTGTGTCGCACTAGAACTGGGGCTCTGGCAACGGTATACGATTTCTTTGTAGAGGTTTACGAGTAATAAGTTCATGCCACCTGCTTATGACTATATGAGGGATATGTATATGAGTAAAAATAAATAAAAACCCATGTTTTAAGTGACTTTATTTATTAAGTTTTACCAACAGATTCTGCATACAGTGTTTATTAGGTATCTATAGGTAAAAAATAAGCATGAAACTTACACATTCGTCAATTACAGGTTAAATAGCATTCACAGGAATAATACATTTAATTAGATTAAAACCAAAGTAGGTAAACATGTACAGTAAAATACTTCTCATACTTAAAATAAAATCGTATAACAATAGAAAGAATTAGAAGGAAAATAACAATATTATTAAAATAAGTAAACTAACAATATAACATTGGATTAATTAATAAAACTAATCATGAACAATATAACACATATAACACAAACTGATAAATTGCAACTACCTAAATTGAGTTTAATAAAATATCAGTATGACGAATAATAATAATTTAGAGTTATTTAATTATACGGTTAGTTTAAATACTTATTAGTTGAGTCTTAATTAAAATTCCCCATGGAAAAATTTAATTAAGAATTATTTAACGTTGTTAATAAAATGGTTTGCTTACAGATCTCATCATCAACATCATCAAACTATTAATGTTCCCACTGCTGGGACACAGGCCTCCTCTCTGTGAGAGGGAATGGGCCACGCGGGCCCATTGCGGGTTGGTGGATGTCACATGTTTACGAATTTTTGGTTCTAGGACATGCCGGTTTCCTCACGATGTTTTCCTTCACCGTTTTGAGAGCAGTGGTGATGAAATAATTTACACAAAGTAAAACGCCTGCCTGGGCTCCTACAACTTGTAAGTCGCGGCCGATACCACTGGGCCACCACTGCTCCTCCGATACCACTGGGCCACCACTGCTCCTACTGCTTACAGATCTAATGCATCTTAATTGAAAATCTGAAAAACGGAGAGTGTTTCTTTTTTATAGTCGGTAAAAGCCTATACTTAAACTTATAAAACTAAACTAAAGCCTAATAATGATCACACAATATTCACACACATCTCCGAAAGTAAGATACTGAAGAACAAATTAACGCAATATAAAAATACCATTATGCTTTGACAACGAGAAATAAAAAAAATAAGATGTCTTTTGTATGAAGAAAGCGTTTTTGACTGCTACACACATACACATGTGTAATGGCTACGAACATATGCTACGGCTACGAGACTGCTACACGCATCTACGAGCTACGGTTTGTGCACCCACGTGTAGTTAATTAGATTTAATGTTTATTGCATTTTTACTTAGAGACCCTTTGTAAATACGCCTCCTATTTACTATTCATATTGCGCACACGGAGGTGTGAGAAGTTTACATAGAGAAAGAGCAGAATTAATTTTTCAAGAGAAAACTTCTTCAGCTTCGTTGTGCGATTTTCGGTAGGGGCAAAACTTACATGTTCGAGTCAGCGACATACTAATGTGACAGAGTCATCGACATGGTAATGAGACGTGTGAGAGAATACACAGTTATTCCAAAGTTTCAAAATTCATAAAGAAGTCCGGCTGATTTCGGGACTTGGAAACCACTGGTTCATATAATACAAAGCAATGTACTATAGACAACATGACCTTAACGCTAGTGAAATTGTTAACTAAAACCCATAGTGGCGCTAAATTATTATAGAATGTTAGGACCTAAGCATTTTCGAGCTCGTTTCGCTCGTTCTTACAATCTCGATTATCAAGATTTTTGCATGAGTCGACACATGAACTTCTATAAATACAAAATATTGAAGTACCATCAGGATGCATGCAATTAGACGAACGTAAAAAAAAGCTATCCGAGACAAGGTGCAAATATTTTCGACCTCGCTCTTACATTCTTAGTTCTCGCTCTTGTATGCTACAGTCGACTTCCTGTCGGTATGAATGGTAAATGAAAATCTTTAAATCTTTAGAACTGATAAAAACGTATCCAAGGCAAGGTTTTTAAATTTTCTAGCTCACTCGTGTGCTTTTGCATTTTTAATTCTCTTGATTCTTTGCATTGACTTTCTTGAAGCTTGTCTGCACAAGGCGACAACGTAGTCAATCTGAGGTGAAGTTGATAAGTGACTGAATAAAGTTGAGTGTTTTAACCCATTGGGGACTATAATAATCATGATGTTATGTGTGTGTTACTTTTCAAACTCCTCTGTAGCCTTTGGTTGGACATGTGGTTGGACATGTCAAACATTGGCATTAAATTCGGGTTTCATAATGTTGTTAACTCCAAATACTCAATTCAGAAGCCAGACTTATACGTAAAGACTGTCGCAAACTGGCTAAAATATAATCTTCTGACGCTAAATATAGAAAAAAAACCAAAGCAATCCACTTTGCTATTGCCGAACGTACTGCCCCTAACAGAGTATCTTGTTTACGGTTGCATTCTTGTCTTAGCACCGACCAATGTTCTTGTCCTTACATCGACCAAACTGACTCTATTAGGTATCTAGGAGTGATAGTGGATAAGAGATTGACATGGTCTGCACACCTTAGCGCTCTAAAGGGCAGAATCAGAACAATGCTGCGTATATTTAAGCAACTGGGAAGGGTTGCTGATGGTTCTGTCCTGAAGATGATTTACTTTTCACTGTGTCAATCCGTTCTTAATTACTGCATAGTAGCGTGGGGCGGTGTGGGTAAGACCTCGCTAATTAAAGTAGAACGAGCTCAACGTGCTCTACTAAAAGTTGCTCATAGACGACCGTACCGGTACCCCATGAATAAACTTTATAATGAGGTGGCAGTTCTTGGGTTAGGCAGCTTTACATACTTTCTGTCATCCTCAGATTTCATAAAACTGCTTTGAGTACTTGTGTGATTTCAAGTCGAAGGGTAGATTGGAACAAAATCCAATGCCGCAAAAATATTGGCAGGAGGTCTTACGGTTTTATGGGACCACACATATACGCGAAAGTCAATAATCTGTACAAAATACTAAAACTAACACAAAAAAATGTAGAGTGACGGTAACAAACTGGCTTCTTACATTGGACTACGATATGACGGAATGTCTCTTGGCTTAGTAAAAACCATAGATTTAGAATTTTTTTTGCTACGCAAAAAGATACACGAAGCGTGCGAGCGAGAAATCCTAATCAAGTACAAACCACCCAAGAGAAAAAGAGAGCGTGAATGACGTACCGATATGTCATGTTTTTCGCGAATAAGTAAACCTAGCGGACAATCTGTTTTACGCCGCGGTGAATTTCTTGCATTTAAATAATAATCTTTAGATTTAAATTGATAATATTAATTATACAATTATGGTGACTTGTTCTGTGAGTGAATGTGACGTTACAAGACGAAATAACCCCAATAAATACACGTTTCACAGGTAAATACAATTTTGTCCTTGGATTGTTTTGAACCATATTTTGACGAATTTCTGCTAGTAATCGGCTCAGAAAAAGATTCTTACAATAGTATATTGATTTCCAATGTTATATATAAGTATATTTCGTATATATAAACAAAATTGGAGAAAATATTATGTAAAAGAGTAAATTGATTGTTTACGCTAGGGCTTGACAAAGCGGTGACGTCATGAGTATCGATAAAAACTTAATCGTTTTTAGTGACATCATGACATGAATACAAACTTATTTAGTCAGGTTTTGTTAAAATAGATTTAAGTTACGATTGAGAAGATGTTTTTATCGAAACTGTACTTAAAGTTGCATGTTTATTGTTGCCTTTATTTTTCAAAAAAAATCGGAGTGTTTTGATGTTTTGTTACTTTGAGTAGGTTTAGGAATGTCATTATATTCTTCTCCTTAGCGTGTCGATGGCAAATATAAAAAGTTAAATATTGTGTTTGGCCCAGAATTCAGCCACGGCAATACCATTCGGTGACGCAGTCATAAGGTCTTCGTAAGTACAGGTGACAGGGCATGCTGCGCTCTCCGTGTGATGGGCCATGGTCTGCGGAGAGATGCTGCATAAGCACTGAAGACTAATGCCATCAGAGAACCCCCACCTGAGGAGGTTGTCCTTGCTGCGGCCAACCCGAGTGCGGAGTCTATTTAGGGTCATTATAATTGTATGCATTTATTAGTTTTACAGTGGCTAGAATACATCAGTGCTCTGCTCATCAGCAATTTTTTCTGTTGTGTAAATAATAATATATAATATTTATGTACCTACAGATTCCCAAATAATTCTGTATTAAGAGAAAAATGGATTCGAATTTTAAACAGAGATGGATGGTCTCCAAATAAAAACTCTACAATATGTAGTAAACATTTTGAATCGAAATACTGCATACAAAGAAAACATCGACGACTTCTAATGAAATAATCTATACCTACTTTAATTGTGCCTGTAAGAATGACGCTTCCTATCGTATGGTTAGTTAGTGGCCAACCTAGTGTTAGTTTTCAAACCATCTAGATACCTCTAACAGACCTCATCTACTTTTATAAAATATGTAAACGTGTTTGTACAAACCAACTTACAGAAATAATCTCATTTATCATTGAACTATCTGCAGGCCATACAAATATTTGTTCCGTGCGGGAATCGAACTCGCGACACGCAGCGCAGCAGCCGATCGCTCAACCACTACGCCAACCGTGTCGTCAATTTCAAATACCTGACTGCGGTATTTTTTTATTAGTACTTCAAATACTTGTGGCTTCAAAATACATTCAGCGATTTTATTAATAGATGCGTTCTGCAGAAAATAGCGCTTGATAGCTTTCATAAGCAAAATGGCGACCGCGTACGTCAAATTTTCAAGTACCTTGTAAATTATCATTTTCATTTCAAACGGTTATTTTCACCGAACTTCTGTGTATTGATTAAGTTTATTAGTACGAATGTCACGATGAATGACCAATGAATGAATATTTTGTTATTTGTATTTTAAATAAAAATAGTTAAAATACTGTACTTTACATTTTAAATACACGACTTAAAAATATTTTGTATATCGTATTTTAAATACATGCGAGATATTATTTTGTAATTTGTATTTTAATTAAAGCAAAGCATGGTTTTTGCCCAGCAATCGTGTTTCTTAAGGTGTTCACCAAGTATCGATATCGATATTGAACATGGACTTTTTATCAACACTTTTTTAACTAACACATGGACAAATTCCCTCACACATAGATTTTATATTATCGGTTTCGTTTTCCATCTGACTCTGTGTATCTTGTACATACTATATCTATGGTAAAAACTCACAGTACACACATTGACAATTCACAAATATACACGTGCACTCACTAATATACTTATAACATACAGACACTTTCTTATAACACCAACACAACTGACACAAATCACAGCACCATGCATTCACTCTTTTTTACCTATTTTTAAGATTTTTATTTGTGCTATTTATATTTTTTTTTAAAAAACGTTGCCCCACACTAGGAATTTCTTCCTGTATCGTGGGTGCGTTTACAAACATATAAACTCACATACACAACACCCAGAGCCGGAACAACCATCTGTGGTCATACAAATATTTGTTCCGTGCGGGAATCGAACCCGCGACACGCAGTGCAGCAGTCAATCACTCAACCACTGCGCCATGCGAAACGAAGGAGCCTGAAGAATTGTTAACGGAACGAAGGAGCCTAGATCTCACGACACAGGAATTCCTAGTGTGAGATCTAGGAATTCAATCCACTTGAATGTAACCTTATCAAATAAATTTATTCTATTCTTATTCTATTCTATTCTACTTATGCATGTGTGTCGGTGTCATGCCGACACTAAAACCGAACGTTCGTTTTACCTTTTTTTTTTCTTTCGACTTATTGTCGGGCCCATGTTGTCCCCCCATATCTAAGTACTAATGCTGTAACATGGAAATATTGTAAAACCAATCTATTCATTTAAAAGAATAACCATGGAGTTTCTTGCCGGTTCTTCGCCATAGGAAACGACTAACCCGAACCATGCACCTTTTGTCGTCGAAGTTTTATAAGTGCCCATGTAGGCCTACGTAAAACAAAAATAAAATATTTTGATTTTTGATTTTGAACCCGTGACAACAAAACCCAAATTGTAGATAGCTAGTTACCTACCTAGTCCAAATTCAACATTTATTAGGTAACTTATTGAACTAGTCACCGAATCCAATTTAAGTACAATACAAATGGTAAATGAAATTATATTTTGCAAACGACTGTCAACCTACTTTAGTAGTCAATTGAATTAGTAAGTATATTATATAACACATTTATGTACAAAGACTATTTAAATTTGTCAGATGGATTGCTATCTACTCGTACATCATAGATTCATTACTTTGTCAGTAGGTAATGGCAGTTTATATAGACATATAAACACGACTTTTTCATGGGGGTAGGCAGAAAATACAGAACGCCATGGAACGATACTTACATACCTCCACAAATGTGGCGGCCATCGCGCTCCAGGAGCGGGGTTCACAGATGCGTGTTTTTTGATGTCTCGCTCCTGCAGCCTTATTACATAATGAATTCGGCAAGGCAAAGGGCAAAGAGTATGAAAAATGAACCAATCACATGCGAGATGAAAGACGCGATGTGGATTTTCGTCTATGTGATTGGTCGACTTTTCATACTCATACGCAATAAGGCTGCTGGAGCGCGATCCATAGCTGAGTGGATATCCCTTTTGCTTTTAGGGTTCCGTACCCAAAGGGCAAAAACGGGACAATATTACTAAGACTCCACGATCCGTCTGTCGTCTGTCTGCCTGTCCGTCTGTCACCAGGCTGTATCTGATTAACCGTGATAGCTAGACAGTTGAAATTTTCACAGATTATGTATTTCTGTTGCCGCTATAACAACAAATACTAAAAACAGAATAAAATAAATATTTAAGTGGGGCTCCCATACAACATATGTGATTTTATTGCCGTTTTTTGCGATAATGGAATCCTTCGTGCGCGAGTCCGACTCGCACTTGGCCGGTTTTTTTTTTAAATTATGTTAAACGATTGACTGAAAACCGTGCATCAGAGATAATGAGACACTACACTACATATATACTTATTTTTATTTTTCAACATGGACGGATTTTTCGCCCATCTATTAAACTCCATATTAATAAGGGACCTTTCTAATTTGGAGTTTTAATAGATGGATACTACCTACTAAAATCAATAATTCATCATCTATTCTTCATCTAATAAGATACACATTATTTTATATTAAATATCAATTCCTCATAATGTTAAGGTAATTTTTCCATAGCAAGCGAAAGTACTTGAGAAGGCCACGGGCGGCGAGCGACGACGGCCTTGAAAACTCGGGGCTCTTTTGAAAGCGAACCTTTAGAAAAGAGCTCAATGGACCGCGACGATCATGAACTTACAGCCCATAATCATTAATTTGTGCAAGAGACATGTTTTTATTGATATTTATAGTAATGTGATTTACATATCACTTACCTAGAATCTACCTATATTATATTTTCTCTGTGTATAATGTATTAAAGTACTACCCTACCTATAATGCTCGGCAAACTAGCTGTTTTTTTTCCTGATCATGGTGGCTAAGGAACATGATGATAAACGGCCAAATAAAAAACAGTACAAAAGAACAATATAACTCATAAAAAAAACACATAAAATAAAGTGACTTCAAAGGCAAAACACTAAAAAGTGCAAAATAACTTTCGTTTTGGAAGTCGGTGTCTTTTAGTGTTTTGCTTTTAAAGTCGGTTTATTTTTTGAGAAAATGTTTTTATGAGACTTCTTATGATGTTTGGCACACGTGTTTAGGAAGCCCACATAGGAATTGCACATATGGAAATGCACATATGTGAATATTGTGCATTTAAACAATATTATAGGCATACATACGTAAATACCGTTGATTACCTCCTTTTTTATGAAGTCGGTAAAAAACATTTAGGTAGTGAAAAGAACCTTGATCATAAAAAAGTAATGTGCAACTGTTTAACTACTAAACCTAATTTATAAAGTGTTGAGTCATCAACCTTACGTTACCAATGCTGCAGCAGTCTTAATTGATAGAGCAACATCTCTTGCAAGCATTATTGCATCGGAATACCTGTTGCCTGTTCTGTTATTAAAGTACTTATTTTTAAACATTTCCATTTCCATTATTACCCATATACCTGTTAGTTCTAGTAGTCCTCCCAGTTGTCTGGCATTTTGCTGAACTGAACCTTTTTGGAGCAGCCGCGGTTTGACCCGCGGCTGCTCCAAAAAGGTGTCTATGTATGTAATTGTTTTTATTTTTTTTTACTTTTTTTGTACCTACATTGTGCGTATCTGTGTGTGCCAAATAAACTAGGTTTCTTCTTCTTCTTCTTTTAGTCTGACCTACTTTCATCTCAATTAACAACCATCAAAGTGATTCACATGTATATGAGTTTGGTGACATCAAAACCGTTACGTTTATACGCATTTGTAGAAAGATTTCTAATAAGTAGTTAAGTAAACGAATTATGTAAAAAAAGAAGTAAGGAAGTATCCCGGTCGCGGAAAAATGCTATGTTTTTTTTTAAACTATTGAACCTAACGTACACAAAATTCATGCCCATATAATAATGTAAATAAGTATAATAACTAGAATGTGAAAAGAAAGAAAGAAATAAAAAAGACCGTGATGAACTCATAAGCGTAAATAATCAAGCTGAATACTCAAACAGATCTGCATTATGTTGTAGAGATCCGGACATGGACCAACAAGGGCGAGGATTAACAGTGCTAAGTCATTCGGAAGAATTGTTTAACGCTATCCAAATAGCGGCGAATGGAACGCGAAAAGACCCACTAAGCAGATAATTTTCGATAGACTACAGCTTATGAACCGTCAATCAACTGTGTGTTATGTTGAATGAAGATTTCTACGAGGTGAGGTTCACAATGCCGCCATTGATGTCGAGGCCTATTCAATCGCGTCTACGTTCGCTACGCACTCGCTGGACCGGCAGTTCCCTACTCGGGAAATATGAACACTTGCCTTATAATCTCGTACCTGAAAGTATAGATAGTAATCACGACCTACTTGTTGGTAGAATAAGCATATTGGTTACTTTAAGATTTAGTATGGACTCTATGATAATATCTCTCTTTGTTTATAAGGATTTTTCTTTATACCCATCCCTTGAGGAAATCGTCGTTACCAACAAGAAAATTAATAACAATAGTTATCTAAAAATAGGTTTGCATATAGTTAGGGTGGTGGCACCCTCTCTAAAAATCTGTAGTTTAATTAATGAACACCTTGTATCTCTGTGTCTGCATGCAGGGGTGACCACAACGCATATAGTACCTAATCGTTAAGTAAGCTCTGCCTCAGGCGAATGCCCATCGGAGCGAGATAAGGGCGCAGGACATGATTGAATGCAACAGTCACTAGGTGCAATTAATTGACAGTCTAATATGTCCCTATTGTGTAAAACGAAGTTATGGATAATCTGTTTAACAAATTAATTTATTTGCAAGTTTTCAGACTTGCGATAAATGATAACAAGGAAGTACCTAATCATGAACAATGGCTTTGTACTTCTTGATGAATCGTTCACCCGTATAGTTACTAGTACGAATGGGGAAAACAAAAAAAAACCCTCTTATTAAGTAGGTTAAAAATAAATACCGACCCTAACCATTCAGTTTAATTTTAACCTACTTTAGAACTTCAGAGTACAAAATTTACAGGAATAACTTTACTAACAGCTTTTGACAATAGGCGGAAAAACACCATCAGCTGGTTATCCGCTTTTCTAAGCTAGATTAGTGCTTGAGCGATATTTACTACATTGATAAAGCTCTCATGAAGCTGGATTTGTTAGTGCATTTTGGTGCATGTCTAGGAAGTTTTGTCTTGGCACTCGACACGGCATTGCATGTGTTACTATATAGTAGCGTGAGGCGTTTCAGATACATAATTATATTATTTTCGCCGACGAAAATATTATATACGCGATTATTAAATTTATATTCTTTAAAAAACTGAAATAAGTATAGTAAGTAGTCAGACAACGCACAGTCTAAGTAGCTGAGAGCACAAGAGGCCTACACTTGTGCCTTCAGCTACTTAGGCTGTGTGTAAAACGAAAGTGAGGGATTTTTGAAAGTTTATCCCCTAAAGGGTCAGTATATGGTGGATAGCTTTTTATGGAAGTTCATCTTTTATGAAGTTAGATGTCCTGTCTTCATGTGTTTATTAGTTTGCTGTATGATCATCGTTTCTTTGGAAACTCGTCTCCTAAGGATACTCAATCCTAAGAAGTAGCCGATTTAAAACCTCGTCGGACAAACGGCTTATAAATATTTAAAAATCGGTAAATGATAAAATTATTATCCAATTTACCTATCAAGACAAAAGACCCGAAAAGATAGAATATATCTTTCTAAGCAGAAAGCAAACTTAAAAGAATATGTTACTTACCTAATAAGGAAGTACTTTTAGTATATTCCCATTACTAATCGGGAACATAATAAAACGGTTCACAGAAACAGGTAGTAAGCACTTCACGTCCTTTTATCTCTTAAAGGATTTACAAAAGGTCCCGGTCTTTTTTAAGTTTTAAGGATAACTTCGGGACTCCATTTGATAATGTTAACTCGGTGTAATTAGTGATCAGAACATTGTTCAAATGACTAAAACACCCAACAAAATAACTGTTGCCTTTTTTTATTTGTCCATGAACTAGTGCGGACGCTTGCGGAATAATTTCTCCACCGCTGTAGACGGTGCTCTACTACTTACCGATATAAATAGGCAATCAATGTATCAGAGGTCAGTTACAACCGGACTTCCTCTCAGGACTTACCTACCGAGGAAGTACAACACTAATCATGAAGGTGCTTCTAGTACTTGGTGTGCTTTGCCTGGCGGCAATGTGCTCCGGAACCGAGGCCGACCGCGACGACCAAGCGGTGGCCGCGTCCGGGCACCACCACGAGCATGGTGGCGGACACGAGCACCATGCGCACCATCACCATGACCACGGTGGTCATGGACACAAAGGACACAAGGGACACCACCACCACCACAAGGGCGACCACGGTGATCACGGCAAGCATCACCATGCAGAACACCACCACGAGCACGGCGGCGGCCACAAGAAGCACTGGGACGAGCACGACCACCACGGTGAGCACCACGAGCACGGACACCACCACAAAGGCGGCAAGCACGGACACAAGGAGCATCACGACAAGGGTGAACACATCGACGGCTACCACAAGAAGCACCACAAGGATCACTTCCACAAGGACCACCACTTCCACGACGGCCACCATCACGAAGGCAAACACCACAAGCACCATCACCACCACGGACACCACGAGAAAGACGGTGGACACCACAAGAAGGGTGGTCACCACCACTCCGGTCACCACGAGGGACATCATGGCAAACACGGCCACCACGACAAGCACCACTACGACGAGGACCATCACGGCCACAAGGGACACCACGGACACGAAGGACACCACCACCATCACCATGATCATGGCAAGAAGGGCGAACACGATGACCACAAACACTGGGGCTTCCACCACGGCAAGCACTGATACCTCTTTGTGTTATGATTGTTATGAATTATTACTGTTAAGAATGAATGTTGTTATTGTTGTTGTTCTTATTTTTATACAAAGTAAATAATTTTTCATAAATCTGCTCTTTTTTCTTTCCTTTTCTTTCTTTTTTTTCTTACTGCTTCGTTTTTTTTAACACACGTCACATCATATCATAAGCCTATTAATGTTCCCACTGCTGGGACACAGGCCTCCTATCTGTGAGAGGGTGTGTTTTTTTAACATCTTTATCATTTAAAATACCTACTCGTAACAAGACGAATCTTGTTACGAGTAGGTATTTTTTTTGTTCTTTTTTTCCCAGATCGCACTTACTGTTACAAATAGGTATTTTAAAAGATAAAGATAAAAATCTTACACTACTTTTCGTTTTTTTTTTACCCAGATCGCACTTGGACGGTTTTAATGCATCTTCGATGCATTAAAGGCCAAGTGCGATCTGAGCTAGTGAGCAAAGGGTTTCAGATGAATCATAATGTTTTAACATGTTATTGGCAAACCATAGACTTCTTATAGGTTTTCCTGTAATCTATACCAAAGACAATAATCTATACTAAGTAAAGAAGAGTGATTCTTTTTCTTCAGTAGTTTCGGAGAAAAGGGTGAGGGTGTGGTCAAACCCTCAAAATCAATAGGGGGGCAAGAAAGAAAATTTATTAATATAATATTAATAACATATATTTATTATATATGTTATTAATATACACCAGTAGTATCTCTACGTTGACGTCGTGGTGGGGCTTGCGCGCTTCAATAACTCTGGGTCTGTGCCGGTAGATTCTATTTTGCCGCAACATGCCTAGGGTAAGGGGCCAGACTAAGAAAGATACAATCCGCAGGTCAGCTTTGTGGCAAGCTGGTGAGCAGTGGCGACCCCACGGACCTGATTTCCAGGGAGAAGTCTTGTTCCTCATCTCTGGCTTGCCTTTACTGGCCGGTCGGCGTGAAAACTGGCTGGGACCGGTGCTCGCACCTCTCTCTTGCCTTAATTGGCTGGCTTGAGTGGAGATTCGCAAGAGCAAACGTGCTCGGAGGATGGAAGTTAATCCAGTAAGATGCTGGGGATCTTGTCCATACTTCCGGCATTATCCTGATAGCCGTGGTATACCTCTCCACTCCTCAAGCAACTCCGTATATGTTGCCCCCTTGGCGCTACGTCACTCATATACTAGCGACCGTTTATTGAGTGTGCAAGTCACCCCCTGCCATTTTATAGCCGTGTAGTTCAACTGTGGTCAGGCAGGGGCCAATAGTCATTCTATAGTTTTAGGCTATCGATCCACTTAACCTCCCAAACCCATAGCCCA
Source organism: Orthosia incerta (assembly GCA_948252205.1). Classification (NCBI taxonomy): domain Eukaryota; kingdom Metazoa; phylum Arthropoda; class Insecta; order Lepidoptera; family Noctuidae; genus Orthosia; species Orthosia incerta. Next base: position 19,451,020 of record OX411753.1, on the reverse strand, counting down.
ATATATTTGTCTCCACATTTAACAATAGTCCTGCACCAACCGGGGATTGTGCTTGGGTGCACTTACGCATACAGGGGTAATCGTCGGTTGGTGTCACATTCAAATAAAATGTTAAAACATTATGATTCTTCTGAAACCCCTTGCTCACTAGCCCAGATCGCACTTGGCCGGTTTTAATGCATCGAATCTTACGAGTATTTTAAAATGTATAGATGTTAAAAAAACGAAGAAGCAAGGAAAGAAATAAGAGCAGATTTATGAAAAATTATTTACTTTGTATAAAAATAAGAACAACAACAATAACAACATTCATTCTTAACAGTAATAATTCATAACAATCATAACACAAAGAGGTATCAGTGCTTGCCGTGGTGGAAGCCCCAGTGTTTGTGGTCATCGTGTTCGCCCTTCTTGCCATGATCATGGTGATGGTGGTGGTGACCTTCGTGTCCGTGGTGTCCCTTGTGGCCGTGATGGTCCTCGTCGTAGTGGTGCTTGTCGTGGTGGCCGTGTTTGCCATGATGTCCCTCGTGGTGACCGGAGTGGTGGTGACCGCCCTTCTTGTGGTGTCCACCGTCTTTCTCGTGGTGTCCGTGGTGGTGATGGTGCTTGTGGTGTTTGCCTTCGTGATGGTGGCCGTCGTGGAAGTGGTGGTCCTTGTGGAAGTGGTCCTTGTGGTGCTTCTTGTGGTAGCCGTCGATGTGTTCGCCCTTGTCATGATGCTCCTTGTGTCCGTGCTTGCCGCCCTTGTGGTGGTGTCCGTGCTCGTGGTGTTCACCGTGGTGGTCGTGCTCGTCCCAGTGCTTCTTGTGGCCACCACCGTGCTCGTGGTGGTGTTCCGCATGGTGATGCTTGCCGTGATCACCGTGGTCACCCTTGTGGTGGTGGTGGTGTCCCTTGTGTCCTTTGTGTCCATGACCACCGTGGTCATGGTGATGGTGCCCATGGTGCTCGTGTCCGCCACCATGCTCGTGGTGGTGCCCGGACGCGGCCACCGCTTGATCCTCGCGGTCGGCCTCGGTTCCGGAGCACATTGCCGCCAGGCAAAGCACACCAAGTACTAGAAGCACCTTCATGATTAGTGTTGTACTTCCTCGGTAGGTAAGTACTGAGTGGAAGTCCGGTTGTAACTGACCTCTGATACATTTATTGCCTATTTATATCGGTAAGTAGTAGAGCACCGTCTACAGCGGTGGAGAAATTATTCCGCAAGCGTCCGCACTAGTTCATGTAAGGTCCCCGTCCTTGAAAGGCTTGCCAGGGGGCGAAGCCAACCCGCAGAGTCCATGTTAGACATGTCCAACAAGGCCTCTGCGAGTTTGCTGATTTTAGAGTCCCGAGATTGTTATAAAGATATATAATAATATTTGGCACAAAAGGCACACAATATCTTAAGTTTGTAGTGTTTGTGATACTAATTTCTTTCAGTAAGTGATTATGTATCCTTCCTGACCTAGTTTTTTTACATAAAGTCGATCGTCCTCTGCACGCCACGGAAAGGTTTGCCACGTTAAACTTTTTCTATGCTAAAGGTACACGGTTAATTTGTAAGCTATCCACGCATTCGTGCGTAGCGAGGTCGTAGGGTCTCCAATTTTCCATAGTTGCAGTCGCAGAGGATAGTCCCCGTCTCGGCTTTTTAAATACAACAGAAAAAATTATCACAAAACTTTTATTTTCAGCGTTGCGGGATGGATTTTCTTTTGTTTTATAATAAAACCAATAATTCATAATTGATAAAACATTTGAACGTCAAATTTCGTTTATTGTCACTTTAAGGTTTTGTATAAAAATTAAAAAAAAAAACTTTAACCTAGTGAGTTATTTGTTTTATTTTTAATGTCTAAATCTGTTTCGAAGTTAAGGACGTCATTATGCCAAATTTAATCCAAACTGATAGGGGCCAGAGCACTTAGAAATGATCAAACCTACAGAGTGATGTGCATGATTCATCGTTTACCTGTTTCAATCATTTATGGCAGTTTCTAATGATTCAGAGAGACTTTGCTTTGTGTGAGAAGATCAGATGAGAGATGGCCGAAGCCCGTATTTCTAACGGGCATAATCGTTCCATTCCGTTTCACATTCGCAAAAACCCGCGTTAAAGGCCATCCAGCCAGAAATGGGCTGGAGGAAATTCGAGGTGCAACAGTAAGTGACCTTACGGTACGAAAATGGCTGAAGGAAGCTGGTTTTGGTTCGTTCGTGCCCGCCGAAGGTCCAGAACTTGAGGTACACCTCCTTAGAAACAGAATAACTTTTGCTTTAGAACATCGACTTTGGTTCACCGACTAATGGAATAAAATATTGTTTAGTGATGAGTGTGGAAGTCATTTAAATGGAATTGACGGACAATAAATGTATTATCATGAACAAGAACAACATAATCTGTGAACTTTTTAAACTAATGTGGCATATGGTAGAGGAACAATAATGGATTTAGATAGGATATGTTTGCGAGTTCTTACGGAATTGGTGGTGATCGATGTAGGAGATTTTATTGCAGATCACTATACAAGTGTTATTTAAGAATAAAATGTGATACCATTTGCCCCTTTATCAGGAGTCATATCGTTTTGGTAAAGGATAATGCTTGGCCGGATACCACTTTTTCAACTCCAGTCTATCCTAATAATGTCAATATCGCAGTTTTGGCAAATCTGGCGAGATCTCCAGACATGCATCGGATAGAACACGTCTGGGACCCGCTAAAACAAAGAGCAAAGTTCATAATCCCTACACCGGTCAATGTGGGTCAACTGCGAAACGCCGTTGTACAGGAATTATTAAAACTACCACAGGAGACAATGAATAACATTATTCTCAAAATGTCTAGGCGGATGAAAACTTTATTACGAGCAAGTGGAGGAAACACTCGATTTAATGTGATATTAATTTTATTGTGAAAATGTTTTTTTAAATAACTTTTTAAACTTTCTTTAGTAACCTTAAAAAACCGGCCAAGTGCGAGTCGGACTCGCACACGAAGGGTTCCGTACCATTATCGCAAAAACGGCGACAAAATCACGTTTATTGTATGGAAGCCCAACTTAAATATCTATTTTATTCTGTTTTTAGTATTTGTTGTTATAGCGGCAACAGAAATACAACATCTGTGAAAATTTCAACTGTCTAGCTATCACGGTTCATGAGATACAGCCTGGTGACAGACGGACTGACAGACAGACCGACAGACAAACTGACGGATCGCGGAGTCTTAATAATAGGGTCCCGTTTTTACCCTTTGGATACGGAACCCTAAAAATCAACAATGCCCATTTTTCCCTGTAAGTCATGTTACTCACAAAAATGTACTAAATGCGATCTCATTTTTATTTTAAAATGTGTATTTTTAAGTAAGGAAAATGTCTTAATACAGGTTTTTAAAATTAAATCTTAATAAAAAAGAAAATCGTCATTTTTAATTTATTCCGCTAATTTTGCCAGTGTATATACACATATATATACACTATATACATATAAGTATGTAGTGTACCTCAATAAAAAATCAGTAGAAAACAAAACCGTCTTCTTAGTCCGCAACATTATGCAACTTCGGAACCCTATAACTGCGCGAGGCCCGACACGCACTTGGCCGCACTCTTCTATTGACTTGAATGACTCCGGTGGTTGAGAGTATGTCATGCCCACTCAAATGTCTCGCCGATGGTGGCGCGTGTGTCGGATCATTTAGCTCCCTTCAAAATGGTTGAGCTGAATGGTGCTGATACATGTGTCATGTTCGTGAACGGGCGCTGTCGGTTGGGACTGGTCATCTCTTAGCTGCCATGGTTTATTTTAATTGATTCTAATTTTATTTCTGAATTGTGTTTTTATATTTACTATGGACACTTTTAACTTACTACATCGTTCTCACATAATGTGTAATCTCAACATGAATGATGTAACATATGATTTGTAATAATTACCTAATTGAAAAAGAGTGTCCATGGAGTTTCTTGCCCGTTCTTCTCCATAGAGATCTACGCCTTGGAATGGGCATCTACGGTACTTTCACAGTTATTATGTCTTGTGACTGGGACTGTAGCACCATAATTTTGTAATATTTTATTTTGTCTTTTGACAATTCAAAAGTGCCTGTAACTGGCCTACTTGAAATAAAGTGCTTTGATTTTGATTTTGCCGGTTTTTTTCGTATTCTTCTCAGCAAACCCTTTCATTTGATACCCATATCATGGCAGTGCACAAAAAATAACTAGTCCGCCATATTGGGTTTAGAATAGTGATGTGCCAACTCGGGATAAACACGATTCGAGTTAACCCGAGTTGAAATTCACATAACTCCGTAGACAGAGTAAAACTCGAGTTGAACTCGAGTTACGCAACTCGAGTTAGCAGAACGAAGCTAAGTTAGAACAAATTATTTATTTGTTAAAAACTACTTTTTTCATATGTATTTGACAGATAAATTGGTTAACTTCCTCGAGAATTGGCGAGATGAGGCACAACACCGAGGGAAATGAAAGGAATGGGGGAGTTTAGAATCTAAACTAGAGATGTGCAACTCTACTTACTAACTCGAGTTGCGCCTAACTCGAGTTGACTCGAATGGTATTCTTCCGAACTCGTGTTGCTATCACTAAAATCTAAAGTAAAATATAACATAGAACAACCAAATACACTCATGTTAAATATTTTACCTATTATTTCTTAAATGTTTTTACAACAATATCAATATTTATAAATTTTGAACCAAAACAAAAGGTAAAACCATAACAACAACATTAAAAAGCATCTCGAAAGCCAGGTGTTCGGAACTATTAAGATAACAAATTAAAGAATGCTACAAAACTGTCTGTCGACAAACTGTTTTACGGTTTGGCAGTATGTATGAACGTAATAGTGTAAACAAATTTTTAATGAATAAATAAAAAAAATAGAAGTTACCATTTTGCGTTGTAAGGTTGTATTTTATAAAATAGTCGGCATAAAACCGTTTGACGTGTGTTTATTTACAAAAAGGTTTCCCCAGCGAATAGGATATAGTTTACTAATGTCAATATCTTTTTCTCAACCTGTTTTGCCCCACTCTTGGGCAAAGGGCTCCCCCATTCCTTCCATTTCCCTCGGTGTTGTGCCTCATCTCGCCAATTCTCGAGGAAGTTAACCGATTTATCTGTCAAATACATATGAAAAAAGTGGTTTTTAACAAATAAATAATTTATTCTAACTTACCTTCATTCTGCTAACTTGAGTTCAACTCGAGTTATGTGAATTTCAACTCGGGTTAACTCGAGTTGTGTTTATCCCGAGTTAGCACATCACTAGTTTAGAATGACGTCACTTAGCTAAGCATGCATTGTCATCCAAACCAAACGTGTATGCAAAATTTCATCTTAATCGGTGGAGGATAACTGCTTTAAAATTCAGTAGCAAGATTTGCATACATACATACATTGCAAGTTAAATAAAAGCTTGTAAAAATAAAAATAAAATATCAATAATATCTACCTAAGGGGAAAGGTTAAAGCTTCCTACTAAATAATATCTACCTAATTTAGTAGGTAGCTTTAACCTGTTCCGAAATTTAGGTCACACTAGCTGTGCCCGCGGCTTCGCTCTCGTTACCTGAATGCCTACCCTACCCTATACTTACTACTACTACCCTGCCTTACTTACTTACCTTCCTGCCTACCCTACACACCTATCTACAAATTGTTTTTCTAGGATCATCATTCTTTCGCGGAGAATCTTAACACCGCCATTCAGAAAATGACTTCAGATGCATAGCGCCATCTATCTAATATCGAATTCAACTGTCCGAGTATCTGAATTGCGTGTGTTGTGATAATTTTACTTCTTGAACACTTTAAATTCATCTAACTTTTGATAGAGTGAACCGATTGCGATGAAACAAGTAATACTTCATGTTACGCACAATTATTATGTAAGTATAAAACTTATCTACATTGGTTACGTACATTTTACATGATGCGTGCACAAATAAACACACAAAAATTCCAAAAATGCTGGAAATGGGTTCTGTTGGTTATCCTTTAACAACCTGGCTATTTTTTTTGGAAATATTTTCGATGTACAAAAACTTTTCTACAGATTTATTATATGTATTGATTGATGATGATGATTGATTATTTGATTTTGAGGATGTGGAGTCCACATCCAGACAAGTTTAATAAAAGCAGAATTACTCATCCAGTTTAATCTAGAGCTATCCTGTGCAGAGTTCTTCACCTTTATTAAAGAGAAAAAGAAAACTATAAAAGAAGTTAATTCTTTGGGCGGCAATAAATACCATAAGAAGAAGGAAAATTGCAAAACAGCCACCATACAGGGATAGATTAGTAGTACAACAATGCAAATCATTTTATTTTGAAAATATACATTTAGTAGTTTTTTCAAAATATCTAGACTCCCAAAGGTCTGTTTATACAATTTCGCGCGCTCGTTTTCGTCCTAAATCATCATCCATTTCGCTACAAACTTGCAAAAGTGCTAATTCGTACGCGAACTAGCTTCTTAATGCTCATCACAGCATCTGTTTCGCACGTGTTGTCGGATGAGATAGCAGGCATTTTAACCCCGCGCACAAAATAGTTCGTGCCGTCGACTACGACCTTAAAAATGAAATACAAAGACAAATATTTAAAAACTTTTGAATATATAGGTTTTTTTTACTATGACCCGCTTTCGACGAAATAATCCCGCTTTTTTCACTCAAAAAGTTTCAAAGTCCCGACATGGCAAAAAAAAAAACTGGCAACGCTGATGTAGACCTTTCGTGTGTTAAGACGTGGATTCACACGAGACCTAATGACTTAGATACTACCTACTACGCTCACAATCCCTCTCATTTTTAACCGACTTACCAAAAAGGAGGAGGTTCTATGTTCGACATTATGTTTTTTTTTTGTGTTTGTTCACCGATATCTCCGTCAATTGTGGACCGATTGTGAAATAGCATATTCCGACTATCATAATAAAAGGAATATACCTAACCCTAGGTAGGTATAGGTCTAGGTAAGTAGGGAAGAGTAGGCAGTTGACGGGAGCGAAGACGCAGGCACAGCTAGTTATTAATAAATAAAGATTTATGACTGATTTTGCGGAGGGTTTGGGTTTCATTTTGTAATCTTCTTCCTTCCCCTTATCTTTTTATTTTTGACATCTTTATAGCTAAATGATAAGTTTTAGGCAGTGCCATCGGTTGTTTTTTAACCGCATTTAAAGTTAAACTCTTGCTTCCATTTGCGCAAACATGGAGAAAAGTGAATGGGGCTAGTGAAATACCGCGTTTGAATTTTCCGCTAGGGGCGCTGGTGTAGACCAATCACATAGACGGAAATCCACAACGCGTCTTTCATCTCGCCATGTGATTGATCGATTTTTCATACTCTTTGCCCTTTGCCTTGCCGAATTCATTACGCAATAAGGCTGCGGTTAGACTGTAGTTCGCATACAATTGAGTTGTAAAAGGTTAAGCAGATTGATTGATTTATATCCAGGATGATTTTATCTGTGTGTCTAGATCAAGACCTTTCTAAAAAAAAGGGGGTGTTATAAGTATGAAGTGTGTGATGTGTTTGTGTATCTGTCTGTGACATCACAGCTCCTAAACGGATGAACCGATTTTGATTTAGTTTTTTTTTTGTTAAGGTGACTTTATCTAGAGTGTTATTAGCTATGGTTTATGAAAATCGGTTAAGACGTTCAAAAGCTATTTACTGTATTTCTTGCTGGGGTGGTGCTGCAAAGACCATACTCAAACCTCTGGAGATAGCACACAGAGCTATTGTAAAAGTGGCTACGTTCAGACCAATTATCTCCCCAACGACCGAACTCTATAAATCATGCAAGCTACTCAATGTTAGACAACAATTTATCTTACAAATAGTCCTACTACAACACAAGAGCACACCGTTTAGGGAAATCTCTAAACGCCGAAAAGACCTCATCTGTACAATCCCACCACCACGCACAGCATTTTTTCAAAATTCGCACTCTATCTTGGCCCATCATTATATAATAAGATAAATGCAAAAGTCCCTTACGGATTGAGATATCGTATCTGCAAAAAGACTGTTCGCTCCTATTTAGTGAACCTTAATTACATTGAAACAGAAAAACTCTTAAAGAAGTGATCACGCTAACACAAACATGCATCACACACAACATAGAAAACTAACACACACTACACTAATACAAATACACTACTCACAATCACTCTGAACATATGTTTTATATAATTTTCTATTTTTTGTTGATTGATCATTGTAATTTATTTTATTAATTATTAATTCTTATCTGACATTCGATTAAGTACCTAAAATTTTAATTTAATTACAATTATATTGATTTTTATTTTATTTTGTTAATTGATTTTAATAATGAAATGTTGACAGCATGTTCATGAGTAAGTCAACCCTTATTTTTACGACAGGGGATCGCAATCTGTTTCTTCTAAACACAGGTGATTTCATCTCCTATATAGAAGGACAGAACTGCACCCACTAACTAGATTAAGACCTTTAATGCTTGTCTCACTTAACCGTGCAATGTATCTAGTCCTAAGTTTATGAATAAATTTAATATTATTATTATTATTTAACCTTAAGGTTACACTAGTCGAAATTTTTTCCATACTTACTTCCATTTTTTTTCGTAGTTTAGGGATTATGCCACTGTTTTGACGATGTACGTTCAAAATAAAAAGTGATATCAATTTGTCTCATCATCATCTAGCCCTGTAGGTATGGAAGCAAAAAAGTAAAAAAGAAAATATTTGAAAGTTATGAGCGCCAAAACTTCCACATTTCGACACTAATTTTAACGCATTTTTGGGCGCGAATAAATACAATAAGAAGACGGAAAATTGCAAAAAGGCCTCCATACAGGGATAGATTAGTAGCTCAACAATGAAAATAATTTTATTTTGAACAGATAGATTTGGTCGATTTTTCATGATATCTGGAGTGTCAAAGGTCTGTTTACAAAATTTCGCGCGCTCGGTTTCGTCCTTAATCATTATCCATTTCGCTACAAATTTGCAAAAGTGTGTATTCGTACGCGAACTAGCTTCCTACTGCTCATCACAGCATCAATCTCATCCGCATGTGTTGTCGGTTGATATAAAATGCATTTTAACCCCGCGCACAAAATAGTTCGTGCCGATGACTAGTGTAACCTTAACTAAATAACCTACACCTGCTTACTCCCCACAAAAAGCACCATTTTTTTTATATTTGCGAAATCCTAAAACAATGTATGAAACTGATTAACTCCGCTTATTCAAACGCACTGTGCCATAGGCCATAACAAACAAGTCACTCACTAAACACAATCTCCACTAACATTTTTAACTCCTAATCGGGTATCTATTTTGTTTACATAATAATGTATTTTCTCTGTAAGTCATTAATGTAATCTTTTGAGAAAATAAATGTCTTATACCGTATATCCATATCGTTTACAGTTTTTTTTGTGGTGTAAAACCTTATCCTGAACAGGAACCTTCCGAAACAGCCGTGTCCGGTGAGGACATGCGTCAGGCGGAAGGTGAGGATGCCGTGGCGCCTCTAAAGCCACTCCTCAAAGAGGGGCCTTATCGCCGCAATTGTGGCGTTCCTAAGGCACATTTACCCTGTGCCCAAAGTAAGGGCTAATCGAGCTTGCTACCCTATAACTTCCAGATAGTTAAATCCTAGACAATAATAAATAAACAAGGTAAACTTTTCTAATTCGCTTCGCTCGCTCTTTCGCCATTACATTTCAAGCCTCTAGGCTTGTGTTGACAAAAATGCTTAAATAGTAGTATCCTATGTATAAAAGTTCAACAGAAAATCTAACTAGCTAGATCCGAAGCGGCGCGGCGGGGTGGAAAAAAATTCGACCCCGCTATGTAACTTGCAATTGCAAGCAACTTTATATCTTGATACGATTTAGCTTGCCTTTTGCAACGTCTTGAACGTTATGCCGTTCTTTATTTTTATTCGTTAGTTTTTTATTCCAATGCCTATTTTCTTTCACACTTTGCGACACCTAAACGAATGCTTTAATAAAAATGCACAGCTATAATTTCAACTTTCAGCTCTAAGCCGAGTAGTAGAGTCAAAAACGAATGAGTAGGTATAGGTACTGAGTTGTATTTACATAACATCTTCATCATGCCTATATTTTTTGAAGCGGTAGGCAGATATGGCCAAACTAACCTTTAGCTTTCGTCTGTTATTGGTTCCGTTAAGTTGGTTTTTATAGGAGGCGTTCTCGACTCTAATCGCCTAGCCTCCTAGCTATTGCTATCCTGACCGTATCCCCGGGCAATGGTTGCGTTGCTAGATACCTACTTAACAATATTACCCTAAGGTAAACTTAGTCTTCAACTTGCTCACTCGGTCCGGGGATTGCCCAGGACTCCTCGCTTAACAATCACTCTTGTGTCCGTCGATCCAATAATTAACTTTAATTATGTTGGCACTCATATAAAAACATCAAAATACGTACCTAACTAATTTAGTAATAAAGACTGAATTGCTATTAGGCGTCTACCTAATCTACAGCACAGTTTTGTGTGTACATTGATTGTTTTGTTTGTGAATTACTGACAGGTACCTGTATTATTTTTTGCGTAGGCATTTAGACATGTCGCAATGGTAAGGCGTAACGCGTTCCGAGCTGACGGCGTGGCGTCCTTGCCGATGGTTTCACCGACTGCAACCCGCAAATCTAATGATATAAAATGCTGCCACAGGCGGTTTACAGGCAGTTCAGTCCAAGTAGCCAAATACAAACAAACAGCGAAGTAAAACAACAACAATGAGGTCGCTAGTCGCCCTTGCCGTGCTAGGATGTGTCATAGTAGCGTGTGCTGGACGAGAGGAGGAACAGGGAGACCTGGTAGCCGCGGCCAGCGGTCACCACCACGAGGAAGGCGGCGGCAAGGAGCATCACGCACATCATCACCATGAACACGGAGAAAAGGGGCACAAAGGACATAAGGGACATCACCACCACCACAAAGGAGAACATGAACACCACGGCAAGCACCACAAAGAGGGACACCATCACGAGCACGGAGGCCATCACAAGAAGCACTGGGACGAGCACGACCACCACGGCAAACACCACGAGCACGGACACCACCACAAGGGCGGTAAGCACCACCACAAGAAACATCACGATAAGGGCGAAGAAGTAGAGGGCTACCACAAGAAGTACCACAAGGACGAGTACCACAAGGACCATCACTTCTACGATGACGACCACAAGGAAGGCAAGCACCACAAACACGGCCACCACCACGGACACCACGAGAAGAAAGGAGGCGGCCACAAGAAGGGCGGTCATCACCACTCTGGTCACCACGAAGAGCACCATGGCAAACACGGCCACCATGACAAGCATCATTATGATGAGGACCACAAAGGACACAAGGGACACCACGGACACGAAGAACACCACCACCACCACCATGACCACGGCAAGAAGGGCGGACACGAGGACCACAAGCACTGGGGATTCCACCACGGCAAGCACTGAAAATGTACTTATAAGACTATGTTATTGTTTACTTTGTTACGTTACGCATTACCTCTTTGTAAATAAACTTAAACCAATTTAAAAATATCTACATGTTTTATTTATTCAATTGTAAATCACCTATTCAATCTCGAATCTTCAAAAAGCAAACCAATAAGTGCCACTATAATAATTAGCAGTCGATCTAACGGAACTAATTCAGTTTAACCATAACATGATGTCGTCACCGCCACCGCGGTCGCCGCCGCCGTCGCCCCGTCGCCGTCGCGGAGTCATTCATCCAGAAATCTGCAGCAACAATTGCCAAACACCACTCTGTAATCGACATCAGATGAAAGCGATCTAATCTATAAATTCAGAGTGCGGAAACAGTTTTGACACTGTTATCGTAGCGTTGGCGACGGCTACTTCTTTAGTCGAGCCAGACAAAGTGAGTTGGACTTTCTTTTCTTATTCATAAATGCAAAATTAATGGCCTTACGCATTAGGTGCATTTACATAGAAAGCAGGCGGCCGGCCCCAGTTTGCCAGTGCGAACACCAGACACAAACTTTCTACGTGAATGCATCTAACCTAGCTATCAATAAATATGTATGTAGATATATATATAGGAACTTACTATTGTTTTCTTTTTCAGTCATGAGGCTCCTGTTGTTAATAGAGCTTCTGGCATGCGTGGTGCTATTCGCGCATGCTCGGAATGTGGCTAATGCCAAAGGTGAAAAGGAGATCACACCTAAGGCTGCTCCGGAAGTAGGAGCCCCCACAGGCGGCGACCTATCGGCAGCTGGCAGTGAACCCAGCGACCAGGCTATAGCGGGCACTGAACACAAGAAGGCAAAGGACAGCCACCACGAACAGGGAGGCGGCCATGAACACCACGCCCATCACCATGAGGAGCACGGGGACAAAGGAGACAAGGGATACAAGTCGCATCACCACCACGATAAAGGCGAGCACGGAAACCATGCGAAACACCACCACGAGGGACATCACGATGAACACGGGGGCCACAAGAAGAAGCACCACGATGAACACGACCACCATGGCGAACACCACGAGGCCGCGCACGGCCACAAGGGAGGAAAATTCGGACACAAAAAAGGCCACAAAAAGGGTTCAAAGACTACCGGTTTCCACCATAAATCCCATAAAGACGAATATCACAAGGAACACAAGTTCTACGACGACTTCCACAAGGGAGGACATCATCACAAACACGGTGACTTCCATGGGCATCATGATAAGAAGGGCGGTCACCACAAGAAAGGCGGTCACCATGAAAAGGGTCATCACGAGAAACACCATGGCAAGAAGGGACATCACGACAAAGGGCATTACGACGAAGACCACAAAGGGCACAAGGGCCACCACGGTCACGAGGAACACTTTGCGCACCACCACGACCACGGCAAGAAGGGCGGCCACGCCGGAGGCAAGGAGCACGGTTACAGTCACGCAAAGAAGGCGTAAAGAAGATATGATGTACCCACTTAATTATTTTTTATATTATGTAGTTGTTGCCTTTTATTGTTATGTTTTTCAACAAGTCATTGTACATAAAAGTTTACGTAAGACATTATGTAATAATTTAAATTAAAATTCAATTTGAAGTTGTCTCGTGACTATAATTTTCAAACCCAATATTTAGATTAAATCTCGTATAGTAAGTAGTGTGCGTTTAAAGCTAAGCCATAAACGTTATTTCTCTGTATTTAGAATAAATACTAGGTAATTTGAAAGAAGTGTTTATCTTTTATCTAAAGACCACAAAGTACTTTTCACAAGCTTTTTATAAACTTGCAATGAATGTATGTATGTATTTGTGTTCGGATCAAATCATGCAAAAGAAAAAAGCTGAAATTTAGCATACACGTTTGGTTTGGATGACAATGCACGGTAAGCTAAAAAGCTTGTTAAAATAAAAACTTTTTTTTTATTGGATAAAATTATTTATATAGCCTTTTACCATTTTACCTAAAGAGTTTGACAGTAATAGAAGAGTTTAGTTTTATAAGTGGTCTACCCATGACGTGATGATGATGAACTTATATTATAATTATAATAAAATTATCCTTTATTCAATAAACTATGTATCCGAAATGTACATAACGAAACCATATTTATATTAAAACCTGTCACACTAAAAGAAGGCTAAGGGGCAAAGTATTAAGATTGAAAAATAAATCTAGTAGCGCAATGCATAAAAACGACATAAAAACATAATTTTATATCTAAATGGTGATGAAAGCAATCAGAGCAAGAAATGACACAATTATTTTATTTTAAATTTATTCAATAGACAGTTGCATAAGATTTACAACAAAGCCATCAGTGGAGCTAGATGGTCAAACTCAATCTTCTCAGTGATGTTCTTAGTCTTTATATTTTCATCTTGGTTGGCAATAAAGATAAGATTTCCATCATCTCTCCATCCGTATTTCTTCACCCAATGTTTCAAGGTCACATCTAAAAATAATAACAAACAGGTTTTTTGACTGTGTCTTGGAAAATCTAAATTGATTTAATACCTACTCCATTTTTAACAGTATTATGCTAGTATTATATAACCACCTACTGCTAACTTAATGAATGGAAACTCTGCAGTGTTTCTTTAAATTACAACCTACTTCACTTTTAACAAGTGATTATTAATTGCTGAATGATTGGACGAAAATACTTGGTAGTGAAAATTTTTCTTTAGTTTTTATTAAGTTTATATCAAATAAATATGTATGTATCAGATAAAAATAATACTTTATATTTGACACTTTATTTTTATGCAATAGTAGAAATCTAAAAAGAGGTCTCTAAATATAAATAAGAGATAAGAGGTCTCTTTATCTCTCTTTATACACAGGCAATGCAATGACAAAGTGAAAGAAATGTAAAGACTCACAACTAGAGGAGGATAAAATGCCTTGTGGCTTTATGTGCATCTATGCACCAACAGCTACCAATGTACATAAAGTTTAAATAAATAAATTACTCACCATCAATCCCTCCCAGTAAGTTGGCAAGGTTGTTCTTATCAATTGTCTGGAATGTAATGCCTACAACATGGCACACAAACTTCCTGATAGAGTCATGGAAACCGCTGATACGGTTGCAAAGCTCTGGCATTTGATGCACTCTATTCCAAAACTGTGCAAAGTCACACTGCTCTAGAATGTCAGCCAGATATTTGATTTGTGATATTGTCTCATTCTCCACCTAAAAGAAACAAACACATAAACTTGATACAATGCAACATTATTATAAACATTTTGTCGTTGATGCATGGTATAGGCAATAACTTCTATGGAGAAAAAAGTTATGGTGTTATTTCATAGAAATGACATGTGAACAGAACTATTTGATAGTTTATCACTTCTAGTGGTCTTTATTTATAAAACCCTTTTATGCCTGCTTGAATCCTGCTCATTTACCTGATGACTCACCCTAGACAGTAGATAAACCCTTGAATCTACATTGACTAGTAAATACATTGACTGCTAGTAACCATTCAAGGGTCCTATTAATTACCTAATGTAAACTCCATGTAACATCACTTGATTTAACGACAAACTCACTAAAGGAAATCAATTGGCTTTGGTTGGTTTAGCTTGCCTTCCATAAAATGATACACTCTGAATAAGGACAACAATTAAGTAATAAAAAGTACCTTTTAGGTTGCCAAAATTAGTAAAAACTGCGCAGCTGTGTACATTCTTTTGTTGCTTTATTACCCTAGCCCGTAATAGACTCTTGACTGTAGGCATCATGCATACTGAACTTTCTAAGAAATTCATTCTTTTGTTTACAAATTGGGATTGCACAAAAATAAAGGGGCTGACAGGTACTAGGGAAACAGTCATCCGATGCTGCAATGCTATTGTTTGATGAGTATAAGTTGGCATTACTATAGCGGGCGAGCATGCAAGCAGGAGTAGTCCTTACGGTGATCAGATATAGATTTGGCTGATAATACATAACTACTAATCTCTATAACGCCATAAAATGCACAGTCCCTTCAGTGTCATTATATTGAGTTTACACTGTATTATTAACTTATTATCATCAGAATGCATGTACTTGTAAATATTAAAACAAGGACTACTAAAACCGATATCCAATGGTGTTGTTCTGTACCACCAATCACCATCTACCGTACCAATGCCATCAAAATTCTGATGTAAAAAGGGATTACACTATTTAGTAATTTACAACATATTACAGTTAAACAGATTTTATGGAAAACAATTATAATTCCATTAAGGCATAGTATTATATTTTTTTATTTAACTTCAATAAAATCTGAATTAACTTAAAACTAATGTTACTTGAGTTTTAAACAGACTCAATACTTTCTAATAATAATAATCTCAAAAAAAACTTACAACAGATTCCAGAAGCAGACATTTGCACAATGTAAAATCAGTATGTGGGAAATTAGTCAGGGCTTTCAAAAGAATCTGGCACGTGATATCAGCATTGAATTTCTCTGGATTGAATTGGTATAGTTTTAAAACTGCCAGATTTGCTTCCAAATCATAAGTATTCTCTCGTGACTGCGTTTCAACATACCTCTCCAAAGATTGAAGATTGGCGGGATTATATCTATAAACAAATCGTAAATGTTAGCTACCTATTGGTATCCATATGCTTAAGAAAGGCCGCTTTTTATTCCAAAATGAATACTAAACAACTAATTATTTCTATTTATTATTTCCAATACTTAACCTTACAAAAAATTTAACGACATTGCATGAACTTACCTTTCAATACTTTTTAGTATGGTTGCAACTGTTTGTTTCATAGTCTCAGCCATTTTTAAGGCTAATTGAATCACAATATACCCAGAAATTAAAAAGATATAGCTAAGTATTCATTAAGCGTGGCAGTTAGCGGTCATACAAATGGAAATGCATCTAAGAATGACATTACATTGACACTGACATGGCGATGGGCCGATGGCACTCAGAGCACTGACTTATAAACCTATGGACTTGCCATACCTACGAAATTAGCATGCATACCTACATAAATCGGGCAATTAAGATGGCTGCCCATTGGCCAATGAGGTATGCCTTATGCCATTTGCAACTGTTTGACAGCACAACTACACATAAACGTACATATACGGCATACAACTACCAATTTTACTCGGCAATCAACATGGCGTCCGGTCACGCATAGACATGATTTTGACGTCACTCAAAAGTGTTACCCAGTTTAGTCCTTGACAAACATTTAGATATCTCTCTTTTCATATGCAGCTCTTGGTTAGTTAAAAAGAGACAAAACGCTTTTTGACATGCGTGTGTCGATATTATAGATATTTGTATAACTATTCTTCATATAGTAGAATATGCCGTCTCCATAGTTTTCCTACCTCATTGACTCAGAGCAATGACTAGAAGAGACATTTTTCATTTTTTTTTTCATGCTAAGGTCTGAGACCATGCTGCCTATTCATCAGTATTTTTCTTGAATTCTTTAGTATGCATTAGAATGTGGATGTAACGTATTCTAATGTTTTTTGGAGTATTTGGCAGCAAATTGTATCGAGTCAGCCTTCCCAGTAAGCTTTGCGGAGGTAGTCAATACTACAATAAAATTCTCCGCTCCATTACACCGAGATCGCTTCTGTCAATGATTTCACATATTGTCCAGTTGCGTAGACAGTTGAGACACAAAACTACACCACTTTTATATCACAATATCCACTAGGAATCAATTTGCCGTGACGTGTCGACACCCGATTATAACCGTGCACATATACAACACGCCAAATGATGCTAGAACACGATTCGTTAACTAGTGCGGTCTGACGCTATTGTATTGATACTGGCAGCTGTCGTAGAGATCAAACTATCTTTTATAGGTGTATTTTTGATAGGGTCAGATATAAATTCTAGACGCATAGTCATGTTTCGGTGGCACTTGGAACGAGTCTTAATATTTCGGTCTTTACGTGCCACCATAGACATTTCGGTCTTTATCTTCATGCGTTCCATAAACGTAATGTCTAGTCACTATGCTCTGATAGTTAATTTATCTGTGCCTGTAGGCTGTAAACCCGACTTAGGGTATATATGTTCTGTGCTGTAAACTGACAACGACATGACACTGACAGCACATGTTTGTCAATTTGGCGATGGAGGCAACAAACTGAACTGAATTTGGTGATGCTTTTCGCCTTTTGACGAATGTAGAAAGACGGTGATTTAGATAATAATAACGTAAAGGCCATACATCTACTGGCAATTAATCATAGGCAAAAAACATTACTCAACACAGTGATTCGAACTTTAGTTCGATTTTATTAGTTAGAGAAAAACAAACTTCAAAATGGATCAAATGCTACCGAGTCCGTACAACATACCTGGCATAGGTACTCCTTTGCACCAGCCAGAAGAGGATCAACAGATATTGCCAAATGCTATGCAACAGCAGCATCAGCAGCAACAACAACAACAGCAACAAGCCCTCGCCGCAATGGGCTCCTCACCACTCATTGGCTTTGGGGCATCGTTAATGGGAACTCCTCAAAGATCAGTCCATACTTACGCGCCAGCCGCCAGCTATGCTACACCTCAACAAATGATGCAACCACAAACACCAGTAATTATTATTATGTCTTGATCTTTTAAGCACAGCGAGTCTCAGAGTCCTAAACATGTTATATTCTTACTACTTAATACTATTAATAAGACCTCCCTTCCTCTGTTCTGATCTTATTAAAAGTTTAACAAAATTTCTTGTTAGTGAAAGTCTAAAACATACTGAAGTCTAAAACTTACTGTAGTCTAAGAGTATATCAAGATACTCTCAAGTTGTGCTCAAATTTTACCTCAAACCTTAATAAATTAATAAAGTTTTTTTTTTTTTTTAAATCTTATAATTTTTTAGCAAAACTTAATGTCACCCCTGATAACAAGCAGCAGTCTGGCAGGTCAGCAGATGCTAGGCCAATCCAGTCCAGCCCCAATGACACCTATGACTCCACACTCCGCTGACCCTGGCATCTTACCACAATTGCAGTAAGTACTCCTGAACATGTTTTGTCTAATCAGAGCCAGTAATATGTTTAATAAGATTGAGAAACAGAAAACATTATTTTTAAGTTTTCTGTTTACAAATGAATGTGAAAAAATAAACAATGTTTTTTAATTTTTCAGAAATATTGTGTCAACAGTAAACCTAAATTGTAAATTAGACCTAAAAAAAATTGCTCTCCATGCAAGAAATGCAGAATATAACCCAAAGAGATTTGCTGCCGTCATTATGAGAATAAGAGAACCTAGAACTACAGCACTGATATTTTCATCAGGAAAGATGGTTTGCACAGGGGCAAAAAGTGAAGAAGACTCTCGTCTTGCTGCTAGGAAATATGCTAGAATTATCCAGAAGCTTGGTTTTTATGTAAGTATGAACGAATAGCACAATAACTAAGTAGGGATACAAAAATAAGTAGTGAAATTATTCTTTAAATTGATCAAATCCACATCACTGAAAAATAATAAAGGGCCTGAATATTAGCAATAACTACAAGATGAGTTAATTATACAAGACAATTTAATATGATAAATACATCTCTCCAATGTGGGCTGCAAACATTTACAGCCAGCTGTGTATGAATACAGCATAGAACTGTATTTTATTACAGTTTCATGCTGCATTATAGGGGATTTAAAAATTAAAAAAATAAACCTGTGTCATAGTGCGCAACACGTAAGTTGAACCAAAATGTATTAACCTTTTAATGAAATTAAACAATTTAAACCGAAATGAAACTTTTCTTTATGACCTAACAGTTGACAATTTGAACATTGTAAACGGTTAGGTCCTAGAAAAGGGATTTATTTCAGTTTAATTTCAATAGAACGATAATACATTTTGGGTCAACTTACGTGTCCCCCACTATAATTATTGTGTAAAAGATTAATTTTTGTATGATTATTAATGTTTTTTTTTCAGGCTAAGTTTTTAGACTTTAAAATCCAAAACATGGTTGGAAGTTGTGACGTCAAGTTTCCAATTCGACTAGAGGGATTAGTACTGACACATGGACAGTTCAGTTCATACGAACCAGAGTTATTCCCAGGTCTTATTTATAGAATGGTAAAACCAAGAATAGTATTATTGATATTTGTTTCTGGAAAAGTTGTGTTAACTGGTGCTAAAGTACGAGAAGAAATATATGAGGCATTTGATAACATTTATCCAATATTAAAAAGTTTCAAGAAGCAATAAGTTGTTTGTAAGTATGTTTTGCTATGTGAATTAATAAATTCTGTTCTATTTTTATTTTATAAATTCTATTTTGTTGTTTTATTAGTATTCTTTCTATGAACTCCTTCCTTTCCTGTCATAAACAAACAGTACTCAATCAGAGCATCTGAGAGTTGAAAGTCTCTTTGACAAACTTCCCCAAAAGAAAAGGGTCTATGTATGTAATTACGTATGGTCCAAAGATTACTATTATATACAAAAAAAACTACTTAAGTGCGAGTCGGGCTCGCGCACGAAGGGTTCCGTACCATTATCGCTAAAACGCGTATTGATATTACAAGTTGTATCAAAATACTAGCTGTCCCAAGCGGCTTCGCTCCTGTCAACTGGCTACGTACCTACCCTATTCTACACATACCCTACACCTACCCTACATACATGATTGCATAACTGAAACCGTTTACGCAGCGCACGCAACGGAAGCCCTCAAAAAATAATATTCTTTCGTTTTTGCAACATTTTTCATTTATGCGCCGCTCCTATTGGTCGTAGCGTGATGTTATATAGCCTTTTTTTAATTGGGACAATCCCACCGCACTATTTCCAAACCACTGCAACTCCTGAAAGCCAGAATCAACAGTAGCGACCACCAGAAAAGTGCCGAGGCAATGAAGCTCGACGAAGTCCCGGAGAATGAATTTAACTGTCTTGAATCCCGCAACGAAATTAATCAGAAAATAATAACGGAGAAGTAGGAAAAAGTACAAATTTCCACTTCCCTCCATATCAAGCAGGAGACAGAACAAACAAGGCCAATAGGCACAAAGGGTCGTTTACAACTGGGATAAGCCCAGTTGCCTAGCACCACGGATAAAAATTTGCATTAATATTAATGGGTTCTACATTGTGAGCTGCTATATTTGTTTCCAATAATAGGTATGCAATATATATAGCCTTCCTCGATAAATGGACTATCTAACACAAAAAGAATTTCTCAATTCCAACCAGTATTTCCTGAGATTACCCCCTACATACTAACTTACAAATTTTACCACTTTATAATATTAGTATAGACTAGCTGTCCCACGCGGCTTCGCTCCCGTCAACTGGCTACGTACCTACCCTATCCTACCTACCCTACTCTACACATACCCTACACCTACGCTACACCTATCCTACACCTACCCTACACCCACCCTACACCTACCCTACACCTACCCTACATACATGATTGCATAACTGAAACCGTTTACGCAGCGTACGCAACGGAAGCCCTCAAAAAGTAATATTCTTTCCCGTTTTTGCAACGTTTTTCATTTATGCTCTGCTCCTATTGGTCGTAGCGTGATGTTATATAGCCTATAGCACTCAGGAATAATGTAGCTTTCTAACAGTGAAAATTTTTTTTGAATTGGATCATTAGTTCCAGAGATTACCCCCTACATACAAACTTACAAATTTTACCTCTTTATAATATTATATTATAGTATATAAGTATAGATTACACATTGTATCATCAAGATTCAAGTTGCGCACTGTACCTACTGCTCGGTTCTCCTCCCTCATTGATGACGCTCGACTCTAACGTTACATTCCAGCATGAAGTTATAGGTAAAGATGGAGGCCACACTTAGAACAAAATCTTGAGGCAAATACCTACGTATCTCCATCCCGCTTTCTGTGGGCCGACCTCTCTTTCTAGTGTGGACTATAGTATTGCTATCTTCTTATTTAAATCTCCTAGAAAATTCTTAGAAATAGTCACCACACTAGCCCAACCAGAAGTTAAACACTGTCAAATAATTTACCTATAAATAAATACTTAAAAAAAAATTGAATTACTTAAAATTGTAGGTCACAGCATAATTATCTGGGTTGGCAAATCAACGAAATATAATCCCATTTCTTAAGGATTCGATAATGTGGCAACATTGGCCCTATATGCCAAAAAAAATCAGGCCAATATGGCGGTTGTTTACTTTGCGGTTTACAGCTTCATTTGATATTTTTCGATATTTTACATTGTTATAATTCAAAAACTGGTGCAAAATTTGTGTTATGAGTGGTTGCCATAGTACGTGGTGTCCAAAAGGTGATATAAGATTTCAAGCGCAAATGTTTAAATCGTGATTTCTGACATTGAATCATTGTAAACATATTTCTTTGTATTTTCACATAATATCCTCTTAAATCGATTAACCAGTCTTTTCAAAATAATTGTAAATGATAACTATGTAAAGATCAAATACATTTTTGCTTACATGAAGTCGTACTGCAGTAGTGTGACCATATTGAGGATATATCTGGGACAAAATTTTTCAACGAGTTAAATTGATGGGCCAACTTAGAGAAAATAACACAGGAAAAAAAAATGTCGTATCACAATATTTTACTTCTCTGTTGCAGGTAATGGTTAACCATCCCATCACGGACTCCATTGATTGTAATGATTTGCGTGAAACTAAGATAGTTAAGCAAATAGCTAATTGGTTATTTTTCATGCGTATACGTGCTCACTTAGAGAGTCACAACGAAAATATTTTCAGTGATTTACGTGGTAGCGACAGAAACTACACAGAGCAATAATATTTAGTCATGTATAATAAATAGAAAAGTTATAAAATATATTATGATTTTAATTCGGCAAGTGTTTTTTTTTCCTATTGTTTTTTTTTTTTAATATATTACAGTTCCTATTATAGTCCCGTATAATATATATATACGTAATATTAAAAATAGAGCACCTGAACACTCTCCTTACCACCCTTGATCCTTAACACTGACTAACCCAGGAATCTAAAAAACAACAGCTGTTCATTATGTTTCACTATAAGCAAAATTAATGAAACATCTTATTTATTTTTCGCAATTTCTGGGTTGGTCCCTTAGTACCTACCAGTTGTTGTAAAATGATGTGTACAATGATGCGTCTTTCTCGTGCCCGCACAGATCTCAGTCATTCATTTCGTATTGCCACTGCAACTAAACCTATGTCCTGGTCATGATCTATTTCTTCGAAAAATTCTGTCCATGTGGACCCTACACTTTCTGTTACAAACTCTGAAACATCCAAACTTTCACACTTAAACAAACAGCTTCTTTCGTAATTTATTATCATCATCATATCTGTCGAAAGACGTCCACTGCTGGACATAGGTCGCCCCCAAGCGTTGCCACATATTAATTTATTATACGCATGCATAATTAGAGTCTGGCCAACGAAAGCTGTCCAAGGAAAAAGGCGGGAATTTTAAAAAATCTAGAGCTTACAACCCTGACTATACACTGCTTAAACGGAGTTGATACTATTTATTATTCTATCATATTATGCGATATTTACATCAGTATTTCAGATTTATATACTAAGAAGACCATAATAAGGTTATTAATGGTTACCAGTTTGAACTTAAAAAAACAAAACAAATAATAAGGTTACACCCCTGGCATATGAAATTTTTTTACTTCTGCGCACATTGAAGTTCACAGATCCAACTTACCTGGCACGGCATTATATAGAAAAGGTTGAATTAAAGAAAAAGTTATTACTATAAGTTTATATAATGTAATGCAGACACTGATGTAATGACACAATAAAATCAACACAAAACCATAACCCCTATGGGTTATGAGTCATAGTCGAAATCGGATTCCAACATTTCTACACCTGACAATATTGAATCAGCTTCATTGCTTTCTTCACTGCTACTACTACTACTGTCATATTTTTCTGTAAGTAAAGCCCGTTAATTTCTATTGGTTTGAAAGTTAAACCCGTTCTTATGTAAAAATTTTCTAAGGGTTTCACGGCATCCCATAAATCCAATGGCTTCCTTCAGCTCATTGTGCAGGCTTCTCAGGGTTGGGACTTGTTTTTTGACTCCATAAAATTCGTTTATTTTGTTTCTTATAGCCGAAATATCCAAATTGGAAACTTTTGCTGAATGTGGACGTTTTTTCCCCGGAGTATTCCACTGTCCTTGATTTTTAGAGCCTTCAATTTTAATTCTTCTTAAGGTCTTCACTTACACCTGAAGAGAACAAATACAATGAATTATGTAACAGTGTTATAATATTTACCAGATACTTTTATTTTAAGTCTTTGGTTAGTGCACTCAGTCATAAAAAACAAAAACCGGAATAAAATACAAAGACTGTGACAGTGACTGTTATACCTATAATTTCTGAATTATTATGAACAGGTACCTGTCATTGAAGATATCTTTTCTAAATAATTTGTTTCACAAGTCGACAATTCATTTTTTTCGAGAGTTTTCAATTTCTTTACTGTTTCCACAATTCTAAGTTTTGTCTCCTCGTCGTTAGTACTTCCTGAAAAGTAGATAAACCGTGAATAGTTGTGCCATTTTTTTATAAATAAAAAAGTATCAAGATGTTATAAGAGAAATTCAAAAAACTAACCTAAAAGTGAAATGATTGAATCCAGTTGTCGTATTTTCTCTGCAGATTTCTGATTCAAATCACTTTTTATGTCTTTATATTTGTCAATCATAGTAAATAGTGTTATAGGTGATTTTTAATTGTCTCTGGTTATAGCATGTTTTTAAAAGTAAGTTGTTTTCAAATTCAGAGCTTTAGAATTTTGACAATCCATTGTAAGAAAAATTCAATGGCACTCGTTTTGCAAGTTATGTAGTGTTGAGATGGTTTTTGATTGATTTCAGTTGTATGTTTTTAGAGTCATAGTAATGTAGCTTTTTATAAAACATTTGAACAATGATTAAATAAGTGAGTGAATGTATTTGAGAAACTTTTATTATGGATCCCAATCTCGATCATTAACTGGAGGGCCTACATCTATAACAGGTAATGGGCCCCTTGCCCTCCAGGATAGGATGAAGATAATGAAGATGAGCCAAGCTACACACCCTGGAAATAGTATGGACATAAATTTTTAATTTTATTTTTGAAAAAATTTATATAGAAAAATGACAGACGAACTGTCAAAATTGGATAAAGACACTAACTATACAATTTGGAAAAAGAAGTTAAAATTACTACTCTTATCGAAAGGACTAAATTCAGTAATAAATGGCTTAGATGATGAACAAAAACTAAGGGATGAATTTATCAGTAAAGATGCAAAAGCAAGATTCATTATAATTAATTCTGTGGATTCTAAATATGTTGGACGAATAATTGACTGTGAAACAGCTAAAGATAGTTTAGACACATTGGACAAGATTTTTTTTTGGGGCAGATTGAGACACAGAGATGCCATTTACTCCAAGATTTTTACAACTACAAATTCGAAAAAATAGATTTACTAGAAGATATCGGTGATCTAATGAACATAGTTACATCAATCAAAAGTACTGGAATGAACCTATCTGATAATGAAATTGTGTCGAAAATTTTATGCATTTTACCAAAAGGATTATCGAGTTTTAGGACAGCATGGGAATCTACTGCTAAAGAGGACAAAACTTTTATAAATTTAATCTCAAGAATACAACTCGAGTTAAAAATGACTGAAAGAGATAACAAACATTTAAAAAATACAGATGATTATGATACATTTTTAACAATTTGTTATAATTGTGGAAAAGAAGGACACATAGCAAAATTCTGCAGATCTAAACAAGTTAAAGGGTCCAAAAGCTTGAAGATCAACAGCTTTGTTACTTGCTTCAAATGTCTCAAAAATGGACATAAGAATACTGACTGCAAGGAAAAATTTAATTGTGTATTTTGTAAAATAAATACACACTACTCAAAATTTTGTTTAGAAAAACCACAATTTTCGGTAAGTAATTTTACACAATTAGACAGTCATGAGATGGTTGAATTTATACTAGATTCCGGAGCAAGCAGCCATATAATCAATTCAGAAGTATATTTACACATGCAACAAAAGTGCAACTACAGAATATCCACAGCTGATGGGAATACGCACATTATTGACACTGTGGGAAAAGTATTGTGCAAGAGTAACGCAAGTTCGCATAATATTACGTTTAATGATGTGTTATTAGTCCCGAAGTTGAAGAAGAACCTACTTTCAATTTCAAAAATAGCAGAAAATAATTATGAAATTGTATTTTTCAGAAACAAATGTAAAGTGTGCGATAGAGATGGAAGCTGCTTACTGACTGGTGAGTTAAGGAGTGACGGACTGTATTATGCAGAGCTGTCAGCAACTCGATCAAGTACAAAGTCAGTAAACTTCATTAATCCTAATAATAGTAGAAATTTTTGGCATCGAGCATTGGCACATACATCTATTTCAAAAACAAAAGAAATAGTTAAAGGTATAAATTCAAAACAAAGTAATAACAATATTGACACCTGCGAAGTCTGCACACAAGCAAAACTTTGCAGAAGACCATTCAATACCGAAAGGTATAGAGCTACTAGGCCGTTGGAAATAGTTCATAGTGACATCTGTGGTCCAATAGGTTCAGAAACATATGATGGCTATAAATATTTTATCACTTTTCTAGATGATTATACACATTTTACTAAAATTTATCTGATCAGATCTAAGAGTGAAGCCTTTTCGAAAATTATGAATTTCATAAATTTATCTGAAAACCACTTTAACTTAAAAGTTAAAAATTTTAGATGCGATAATGGAGGTGAGTATACCTCAAATAATTTCAAAAAATATTGTTCTAATAAAGGTATTACAATAGATTATACAATACCGTACACTCCACAACATAATGGTAAGGCAGAACGATTAAATCGAACAATTATGGAGCGAACCCGTGCTCTTCTGTTCGATATGAACTTACCGAGGGAATTATGGGGCGAAGCGGTGTTAACAGCAACATATATAACCAATAGGCGTTCTAATACTATTAATGAGAGAACGCCAGCAGAAATGTGGTTTAATAAAATTCCAAACTTAAAACATTTAAATATTTTCGGTTCTTTGGCTTATTACAAAATAAATACAAAATTAAATAAATTAGATTCCAGAGGTAATAAGGGTTTGCTAGTAGGATTTACGAACAATGGCTATAAGATTTGGGATCCGGTGGGTTTGAAGATATCTTATTCAAGAGATGTGACTTTTAATAATAATGCGAAGGATGTTTTGGAATTTTTAAAGGAATGTAATAAGAGTGCGAAGGTTACAGATTTATATAAATTATTTAAAGAAGAAGAGGAGTTTGAAGAACAAAATGAGAAAAGAAATGTCATCACAGCTGATAATGGTTGTAAAGTTGAGAGGGGAAGTTTTTATGGAGAAAATCAGAAAAAGAAGACTGATGTTGAAGTAACGAGGGAGGAGGAGTTTTCTATTTTAGAAGAAGAACGAGATGATGTCATAGAAAATATTTTAGAAGAAGAACGAGATGATGTTATAGAAAATGACGGAATTGATGTTTTTGAAGATAGTATTGCTGAAGAATTGTTGGATAATAATAGTAGAAGAGAATTTAATTTGGAAGATAGTAGTCAAGAAGTGAATAATGGAAATGAGATTGAAGATAATAGTAGATTGACGGCGGATGGAAATGAGTTGTTTGTGGATGCGGAGGAGTCTGTTGAAGAAATTAGTAGTAAAAGGATTTTGCCAAAAAGAGACAGAAGATTACCGATAAGATTTAAGGATTATGATTTAGAAACATCATTTTTAACTTATAGCGAGGTGTTGAAGTGTGATGAGAGAAGTTTATGGGAAAAAGCTATTAAAGAAGAGATGGATTCTTTGGAGAAAAATAAAACTTGGGAAATAGTTGATAAAATAGAAGCCGGAAATAGAAGATTGATAACCAGTAAATGGATTTTTACTGTGAAGCCGGAAGGGAGATACAAAGCACGACTTGTTGCTAGAGGATTTCTACAAAAATATAATATTGATTACAAAGAGACTTATAGTCCAGTGGTAAATACTACTAGTGTAAGATTATTACTTTCAATTGCTGCACAGAAAGGTCTACAGTTGAAGCAATTTGATGTGAAGACAGCGTTTTTGTATGGAGAGTTAAATGAGGATATTTTTATGGAAATTCCATTAGGATACAATTATGGTGAGAATAAAGTCTGTAAATTAAAGAAGAGTCTTTATGGTCTTAAGCAAGCACCGCTCATGTGGAATAAGCGGCTAACTGAATATTTAAAGAAATTGGGATTTGAACAACTGAAATTAGATCCATGTGTGTTTTTGTGTAAAGAAAAGGAAATTTATTTGGCAATATACGTCGACGATGGCATTTTGATAGGAAATAGTGAAAATGAATTGGATAATATAATAAAAGGAATGGAAAAAGAATTTGAAATTAGAAAATTTGATAAGGTCGAGAAGTTTATTGGACTTGATATACAGGTTGGAGAAAATTACTTGAAAATTTATCAAGAATCTTACATTAATCAAATATTGAAAAATTTTGGATTTAGTGACTTAAAAGAAACTATAGTTCCGAATATTTTAGCCGATATACATCAAGAGGGGAAGGGTGATAGTAGTGATGTACATCGTTATAGGCAGTTGATAGGGTCTTTACTATACTTAGTAAATAAAACTAGACCAGATGTTTCGTTTCATGTTGGTTATTGTAGTAGACATCAAGAGTGTCCTAATTTAAATGATTTCGCCAATATCAAAAATCTCTTCAGATATCTTAAAAGTTCTATTTCTTCTGGTATTGAATACTTACGCGGAAATAGTTTTGTTTTGACAGCGTATTGTGATGCAGATTACGCTGGTGATCCTGATACTAGAAAAAGTACTACTGGCTTTGTAGTTTTGTACAGTGGTGGTCCTATACATTGGTGCTCGCGTAAACAGTCCGTCACCGCTCTCTCCAGTACGGAAGCAGAATACATCTCTGCCGCAGAATGTATCAAAGATTTACTTTACGTTCAAAGTCTGATTAAAGAGATTACAGGTCATACACCAAAAACAGAATTATTTGTTGATAATCAGTCGGCTATTGTTTTAATTAAAAACGGAATTTTAAATCGGAGAAGCAAACACATTGATGTGAAATATCATTTTATTAAAGAAAAGATAGATCAAAATTTAATTGAAATTTTCTATTGCCCAACCAAATCTAATATTGCTGATATTCTGACAAAAGGTTTAGATAGAACTAAGTTTCTACGTTTAAGAAAGCATATTGTGAGTGATCAGTGACTTTGATGTGAACTTTAATGAAGTGAATTTAGTGGTATAATTAGTTAATTATGATAGGTGTTATATGTTATATCTTGTAGAGTTAACGTTTTGGAATTAATTTGAAATTTTAGGTTTTAGTTATAGTATTAAGGTTGTCTTGATTGTTAATTTGAAATTTATATTTAAGGGGGTGGTTTAATATAGTATGTAGAATATGATAGGTAGGGAATACTAGTATGGGTTTTTATTCTTGTATTAATTATGTGTTCAATGTTGAAGTTGTATATGGGGTGTTCTAGGAAGATATGTCAATGTTAAATACCGTTTGATTTTAATTTTATTTGAGACAATATAAAATTCAGAGGGGATGTTATAGGTGATTTTTAATTGTCTCTGGTTATAGCATGTTTTTAAAAGTAAGTTGTTTTCAAATTCAGAGCTTTAGAATTTTGACAATCCATTGTAAGAAAAATTCAATGGCACTCGTTTTGCAAGTTATGTAGTGTTGAGATGGTTTTTGATTGATTTCAGTTGTATGTTTTTAGAGTCATAGTAATGTAGCTTTTTATAAAACATTTGAACAATGATTAAATAAGTGAGTGAATGTATTTGAGAAACTTTTATTATGGATCCCAATCTCGATCATTAACTGGAGGGCCTACATCTATAACAAATAGTAGCTTCCTCGTCGAGCTTTTGATTGTTTTCGGCATTATTTTAAACAGAACCAACGAAAAATACGAAAATAAGATGCACGTAAACACAAGATGACTCAAGTACGAAACGTCAATGTGACAATTTTGACAGCCCTAAATAATTGCCATCCTAAAAGTTTAGAAATTAATTCGTGGACAGCTTTCGTTGGCCAGACTCTATCATGATCTATATAATCTTTAGGGGCTCAGTCTTAGTATTAATGAGATGTAGATAATTGTATAAATATTATTGTAGTCCACTAAATTGACAGCAACAATTATAGCGATGTCCTGGAAAAATAAAATGAAGGTTACCCTGCTTAGACAGAGAGGGGCTGCCCACAGAGAGCGAGATAGTGATACATAGGTTTTGCTTTAAGTAGGTATTCGAAGTGTGTTCTCCATATTTATCTATACCTTCATGCATTCCAGTAGCGATGGGCGTTGAATGAACGAACTAGTTAATTCGACCGTCGACGTACAATGAACGATTCGACGGTTCACCGTTAATCAACGAACTAGTTGAATTCGTAGACGGCTAAACTGAGACTCGACTATGTTCATGTCGACTTGTAACGCGACGACCGACGCGAGAACTTAGTTGGGTAGTACAAGTTAATACGTCCGAAAAAATAACAACAACGGACGATTATCGAGCAAATTAATTTGAACTCTAAATCTAGAGACAAAGAGTTGATATTTCTATGAGCCGAAAGCCATTTTGGAGTAAAAATGCATTGTGTTAAGAAGAAAAGTACGCCAATAATTATAGTTTCACGTGTGCAAAAGAGTAAAGCGATTGACCGATCGAACGATGCGAGGTAAACCGGTTTGTACTTGTTTACGTTAAATCGGAATTCGGAAAGTTGAAGTCGAACCGTAAACGCTGTAAACGCCGCGAGTCGCATCGTCGCAAAGTTTATAAAGAACGTCTACTTAAGACTGTGCCGAGCAAAATAATCCAAAACGATCGTCACAGTTATAGGGATTTAATCAATATTATTACCATAATTACCATAAAAAATATGTAATGAACACCACAATGAATGTGTTAACGATTCTATGTTGGCAAAAACAAAAAATATTGTTTAGTTTAAATAACAAAAATACGTAAAGTTGGACAAAAATATTAAAATAGCATGCTCGTGTTTTATTGAATATTTATAGTAAACTGTTGAATTTTTTCACAAACTTTAATTCATATTAATCTCTAATTGTCATACCACAATTTATAGTTTTAACATTTTCGAAATGACACTCGGTTATTTTAGTTTTATTTTTTTTCTTAATTGTTGCGCTGTTTTGAATCATATGAAACGTAAGCCGGTCGGCAATTCAGTCGCCCACGAGAGCTCGGAGAGTGGTCACGTCTCATTGTGGAGCGACGCGCCGATAACGATAATTCGCGATCTTTTGTGTACGTATACCTTGCTGCAAATAGTTGAATAAGGTAAGTTATATATTTTGTTTTTTGAGTATGACTTTTTATGCATAACTAACATTAACTTTTTATGTTTTTACTATTCAATGCATATTTCTGTAACATTTTTTTTAAATGTTTGTTTTAGTTATATTGGGAAAGCGTAAGAAAACATATTATAAGAAGAAAGTTGGCGTTCATTTCCGAAAAAGAATCTGTTCTCATAAAAAGTACATATTTCTATTTTGTGACGTTATTTCCTTTTTAACCGACTTTCCAAAAAGGAGGATTTTTTTTGTGTATGTTCACCGATTACATCAATTGTGGACAGATTTTAGAAATTATTTTTTTGTTTGAAAGATTACGTTCCATTTAAATTTGGTGAAGATCTGATGTAGAATTTTGGAGATATGCAACAGAACTCCTCAACAAATACGGCAGATCTCTCGGGAGTGCTGGAATCGCATGTCTGTTTATTGTTTACACCATATTTTCATAACATCACGCCGGTAAGCTCTAAAGGGGTACGCAGATGAATACAGTAAACCCTGGTACACTCTAATTTCATTTAGGCTATAGAACTTGCCCATTATGTACACAACTAAAAAGTGTAAAATAAAAACTTTTTTGCCAAAAAAACAACCAACTTCCAAATCAAAACACTACAATATTATGTAAAATAAATTTAATTTCGTCAGTCAGTGTCATAAAACGAAGATTCAAAAACAGGAACACCGACTTCCGAAATTGAATTTATTTTTACTTTGTAATATTTTTGTTTGAAAGTCGGTTGTATTTTTTTGTAAAAAAAAATTATCTAACATAATGGCGCATGTATCGTTTTTTTTTTCAATTGGTTCTCAAACATTCGATATGGGTATCGTGTAATGGGTTTTTGGGGATGCCGATTGCAAATCTGACATTATTTTTAAAATACAAGATGGCGGATGCAACTTTTTCGCAAACATTCGATATGGGTATCGTGTAATGGGTTTTTGGGGATGCCGATTGCAAATCTGACATTATGTTTAAAATCCAAGATGGCGGAAGCAACTTTTTTGCAAACATTCGATGTGGGTATCGTGTAATGGGTTTTTGGGGATGCCGATTGCAAATCTGACATTATTATTATAATCCAATATGGCGGATGCAACTTTTTCTCAAACATTCGATATGGGTATCGTGTAATGGGTTTTTGGGGATGCCGATTGCAAATCTGACATTATTTTTAAAATACAAGATGGCGGATGCAACTTTTTCGCAAACATTCGATATGGGTATCGTGTAATGGGATTTTGGGGATGCCGATTGCAAATCTGACATTATGTTTAAAATCCAAGATGGCGGAAGCAACTTTTTTGCAAACATTCGATATGGGTATCGTGTAATGGGTTCTTAGGGATGCCGATTACAAATATGACATTATTTTTAAAATTCAAGATGGCGGATGGATCTTATTCTCAAACATTCGATATGGGTATCGTGTAATGGGTATTTGGGGGTGCCGATTGCTATTCTGACATTCATGTTAGAATACACGATGGAAGATTTTTTTTTTTCGCCGTTGTCAGTGATGTCCAAGATAAACTTGGAAAGTAAAAATTAATTTGAAAAAGACGCATTGCCTGGATTTGAACCCAGGACCTCAAGCACGAGAAGTGAGGCCAAGGGGTCACCACGAAATTTTAAATTCATTATACTTATTTTGTTGCTAGTGTTTGCTGGCAAGTCTTTTACATGGGAAAATATTTATGTATTATGTATACTATATTTCTTTTAGTCTGTTCACAACATTTTAAGAGTTAGGTTGATAATACATCTGATAACTACGTCAATTTAATAATTTTATTAAATCATCATCAGCCTATTAATGTTCCCTCTGCTGGGACACAGGCCTCCTCTCTGTGAGAGGGAATGGGCCGCAATCCACCACGCGGGCCCAGTGCGGATTGGTGGATGTCACAAGTCTTCGAATTTTTGGTTCTAGGACATGCCGGTTTCCTCACGATGTTTTCCTTCACCGTTTTGAGAGCAGTGGTGATGAAATAATTTACACAAAGTAAAGCGCCTGTCTGGGCTCGAACCCACGACCTACAACCTGTAAGTCGCGGCCGATACCACTGGGCCACCGCTGCTCTCAATTTTCTTAAATAACTTACAATAACTATATTTTATTACGTTTTTAGGAAATGCTGACCAATAAAGATCCTTGTCTATACGTTGGTGAAAACCTTTAGTTAGTGATGATATTCCATTCAACAATCTCGATGTAAGTTAATTGTTCTTAGATACATTTTTAAATGTGCCTTAGTACTAGTTTCTGCCCGTGGATTAGGGACTACTTACAATTATCTTATTTTATTTCAGGATTCTTCAAAACATACGGATTCATATTCAAACATTTTGGTAGAAGAAGAAACTAAAGACAAAGCCGAGATCATAATAAATGGCAATAGAATAATAGATTTTGCGATATATTGCATTTGTTGAAAGACGTATGTCTTTAAACAAATGCAATATATCGCATGAACACGTAACACGTTCTTCCATAATGCACCAGTGATTGAAAATAACAATCATGTTTTAAATGAGAATGATATTACCCTTCTTGTCTCTTTTCCATTTCCATTAGTTTTTGGGAAATGCCTTTGACTTCCCTGGAGATAGTTGTTCATTTACAGAATTAGAAGCAATTTTTAAAATATGACGTTTCTGTTACACTCTGTATAATAAATATACCGGTACAAGGTATTACATTAGGTAAATAAAGATTTTTTATTACAGACTGGTTTTACTATACAATACACCTACCCATCCAACTTACTTATCAACTCACCTAGCCTACCTACTTACCCAGTAAAATGCCCGGGCGTACAATCCACAACGCCAAAATTTCATCGCAATCGGATGAATAGTAACGGAACGGATAATGTATTACGATAGTACAAACAAACATTATTTTCTATATAATATAGATTATTAGATTTAATTATGGGCTTTATGTACCTACATAAACATCTAAATAATCAATATTCGCCTTTTCAAGTCACTCAACACAACGCCTCAAATTTTAAAAATCCTGAGTTACCAACTTTTGTCGAGCAACTGCAAGCGGGACTCGAGCGAACTTGTGATTGTGTGTGTGACGACGCACACGACTAGCGCGCTGTAGCAAATACCTAATTGCCGCGCGCCTCGTTCGCTCTGCGCCGTCTTAACATACTTTACGTTATGAACTAGTCGACAAATTCAACTAGTTCATCGACTCGTCGATCAACGGAAATGGACGGTCTATCTATAATAAATATTATAGTTTCGTTAACGAAAAATACGTCGACGACCCATCTCTACATTCCAGGCGAATGCTCCAAGTGAAGTGAGGGAGCACCAGACTACTGACGCTGTGTTCCTACTTTGATGAACAAGATGTCAATGGATATGGATTTGTTACTAAGGTCCTGCAACCATTCGAATAAATCCCGAAGCGAATGGTCGTAGAATCGACGGTCGAATCTTTTTGTAGCGTTCTGTTCCCTGAACGGCGAACGCTACAAAATAGTATGTTAAAAACTCATTTAGAATAATTTATTTACGATATCAACATTTTCTGTCATCAAAAATAAACACTACTTTGTAAAGTTTTGTAGAACACTCTTCCCTAACGAACTATGTATAATTGATGTCCGTGACTACCGCAGGACCCCGACGCCAGTCACTTTCATATTTGGTAAATAATAACTATTCATCATCAATTGATACCAATTAGTACTCAAACAACAAAATAAGTACCTTAGTAGTTTTCGATAAAATCGACTTTGTAGGTGGTCCTGCGGTAGTCACGCTCCATTCAGCATTACCGCATGAACGCCGAAAACGGGATGCATGCTACAGCTATTCTAAGTATACACTAATTACTACCCATAAATGCGATTCATTTCGTAAAAAAACAGAACTGAAATATTTGTATTTACCGAGATATCAACGATGATAACTTTCGCTCGCTCGTTCAGTAGGACCACGACTTTGAAGGTTGATTCCAAGTTTGAGCAGCCTGCCGCTTTCCTCAAACCTACATATAAAATTTCTACCCTGCAAGATAAAATTGATATCCAAAATTCACAACTAGTACTCCAGTATTTTACGAGATAGGAGATATACCCATACCATTGGTGGGGTGGCGGTAGTCACGGTGTTAAATTTTCTTTTCAAGATTTCTCTATTAAAAACTTTGTGATTTCTTCCCAAATTTATACAAAAAATACCACTCCTATAGAAGTTTTAGCGATCAAACATTTAGATACCTAAGTGTTGTATTTTAAGAGTATTGGGATTAGATTATAAAAGCAAGGTTGTTAGATGCCGAAATCAAATTTACAAATAAAGAAACAACTTTAGAACAGGCATTCTCGTGCTATACATGTGGAAAAAGAGGTCATAAATCCTTTGAATGCAATTTAAATGGACGGGGACAAGGTGACAGAGAACAAGGACAAGGATATTATGGGCAAGGAAGGAGTAATTCAAAATCATATGGACGACGACCAGTTACTACCAGAGGGCGAGGAAGAGCATGGCAGCGAAGACCAATGACACAAGGACGAGGAAGAGGTGCGCCAAGTAGAGCAACCTATGCAATGGATGATGAGGAGGTAACTAATGATCAGTGGGTATTTACAGCTTTTGGGGAAAAAGAAGAGGAAAAACATAATGATGGTAAAAATAACTACAGTACTAATTCAATTAAGTTTATTATAGACTCGGGAGCCACCGAACATCTGATAAAGGATTGTTATAAATGTTTTATGTTTGATATTGTAGAGACTAATGAGATTAAAATCTATGTAGCAAATGGTGAGTATTTAACTAGTAAAGAGAAGGGTAAAATATCTGTTACTTGGAAAAATGAACAGATTACTATTGATTGTTTAATTGTTCAAAATCTTTCATACAATTTATTATCAGTTAGGCAGTTATTAGCCAAAGGTTTACAAGTAAAATTCCATGAAAATGTTGTGTCAATTTGTAAAGGACAAAAAGTTATTCAAGGACACTTACAGTCACGGTTATATATAATAAATTTTGATATAGGTACCAACAAATGTATGTTGAGTGGAGAGAAAGACAAAGACAACTCTTTATGGCACAGACGGCTGGGCCACTTGAATAGAAAATGTTTAAAAATTTTAGGTTTACCAGTATCTAATGAAAAATGTGATAGCTGTACGCAAGGTAAGAGCACAAGAAGAGTCTTTCAAGAAAAAGGAAAATATTCAAAACAGATAGGAGATTTGATACATTCTGATGTGTGCGGCCCTATTGGACCAGAAAACATTAATGGAGAAAAATATTTTCAGGTTATAGTAGATGATTACTCTCATTTCGTTACAGTTAAATTATTGAAGCTGAAAAATGAAGCAGAACAGAATTTGATAGACTATATTAAACAAGTTAAGACACAATTGAATTTTAAAACTAAAAAGATAAGACTGGACAATGGAGGTGAGTTTACATCAAACTATTTCAAAAATTATTGTAGACAAAAGGGTATTGAACTGCAGTATACAACACCTCACACACCAATGCAAAACGGAACCAGTGAAAGGATGAACAGGTCATTATTAGACAGAACAAGGACAAAATTTGCAGAGACAGAACTACCTAGGCAATTGTGGGGAGAAGCTGTATGTTGTTCAGCATATGAATTGAATAGATGTCCCAGTAGAGTATTGAATTACAAGACACCAGCTTACATTTGGCTTGGATCAAATAAAATTGACAGAATAAAAGTGTTTGGCTCAAAGGCATGGAGAGTTACAATACCAAAACCAAGTAAATTAGATGCAAGAGCAAAACCTATGATTATGGTTGGTTACACAAAGTCCGGATATAGGCTGTGGGATCCTGAAAATAACAAAATTGTTATTTCTACAGACGTAATATTTGATGAAAATAAGACTAAATATTCTATCAAAGAAAATGAGTCAGAAGGAAAAAGAGAAGATAATGAAAAAGAGGAAATGTTAAGGTATGAGGACGAAGAGAAAGATAATCAAGAAAAACTACATGACAATGAGAAAAGAATAAGGTATGAAGAAGGGATAGATAACCAAAAGAAGAATGAAAATGAGGAAACACCAGAAAAAGAAACTAAAGAAAATAATAGAGAAGAAGAAGGTGAATCAAGAACAAGATCTGGAAGGATAATAAATAAACCTACAAGTTATCAGGACTATGAGTTGTACACAGCATATTGTTTAATAACTAATTCTGAAGATGAAGTACCACAGACATATAATGAAGCTGTAAAAGACAAGGAATGGAGAAAAGCAATAAATAAAGAAGTGGAATCATTGGAAAAACTTGATACTTGGACAGTTATTGAAAACAAAGAAGGAATAAAAGCTATTGACACTAGATGGATTTTTAATATCAAAGAAAATGGTATCAAGAAGGCAAGGTTGGTGGTAAAAGGTTTTCAAATAGCAGATAAATATTTTGAGACAAATTATGCACCAGTGGCTAGAATGTCCACTGTACGAGCATTCTTAGCACATTCAGTACAAGAAAATCTTCCTGTTTATCAACTTGATGTGCCAACAGCATTTTTAAATGGCATATTGGAATCAGATATTTATATTAAAGTACCACAAGGAATTAATGTTAAAGGAAACAAAATATTAAAACTGAGGAGGAGTCTTTATGGATTAAAGGAAAGTCCTAAGTGTTGGAATAAACAGTTTAACAATATTATGCTAAAAGCAGGATTGAAAAGGTCAGGTCATGATTTTTGCTTATACTTCAATGAGGATGTGAAACTCTTAGTATTTGTTGATGACATATTATTAACGGGAAAACAAGAGGAAATAAAGAGAATAAAACAAATACTATACAAAGAATTTAATACAAAAGATTTAGGAGAGATACAAACATTTTTGGGTATGGAAATTAAGAAATTAGAAAATGGAATTAAGATAAGTCAAACTAAACAAATAGATAAAATACTAGAGAAGTTCAAAATGACAGAATGTAGAGAAGCATCTACACCTATGGAAGCTGGCTTTAATGCAGATCAAACTGTAAACATAATTAATGTACCCTATAAAGAACTTATTGGCTCTCTTTTGTTTATATCATCAAATAGTAGACCTGATATTACATTTGCGGTTTCATACTTAAGTCGTTTCCTGGATAAACCTACAGAAAACATTTGGAAAGCAGGAAAGAGAGTATTACGATACCTTAAGGGCACCAAAGATAAAGGTTTAGTATATAGATGTAAAGAAAGTCCCAAGGATTTGATGACATTTTCTGATGCAGACTGGGCTAGTGACAAATGCGATAGAAAAAGTACAAGCGGCTGTGCAGTATTCTATTGTGGGAAACTGATCTCTTGGTATTCCAAGAAACAAGCTTCAGTTGCCTTATCAACAGCCGAGGCAGAGTATTTAGCAGGAGCACAAGCAGTTTGTGAATTTGTTAATTTAAAGGGGAGTCTTGTCGGATCTCAACTCAGGAAACATTTGTTGCAAATTATTAATAGATAATCAAAGTACTTTAAGATTGATTGAGAGTTATGAGAATAGTAAAAGGTCAAAACACATAGACATTAAAGCTCACTATATAAAAGACATCATAGCAAAGAAATTAATATCATTAGCTTATGTGGAAAGTAGTAAAAATATTTCTGATATATTTACTAAAGCATTGTCAAGTAATCAACATTCTTATCTAACTTTTAAAATGAATATAATGTAAGTTTAAACTAAAAAATAGTTTCGTGATGTAACACTGGGTAAATAACATAAGTAAATAAAAGATATTTTGGTTTGTAAACTATATTTTAATTAAACTGTATTTCTAAGAAGGTAGAACTTACAAGTTAGTCTGGAGTTACATTGTTATATTGTGATTTTGAAAATTGAATATGTACTAGGTATATAAGTTGAATGTTATAAGTAAATTAACAAATTGTGTAGTAGTTCAGTATTATATTTTATTGTTTTAGACTTAGGTATAAAGTGTGTCTATTGTCAGAGTAAACACTAGTATTAATAAGTGACAATTTAAAATTATTTTGTTAAAGAGATTTCAAATTGAGAGGGAGTGTTGGACATCTCTATTGTGAGTTGTCTATTGGTTGTGGTCTATTGTGTCTATGGTTACAGTAATAAGGAGAAAAAGACAAAATATGTTACTTATTAGCGGCTATGCCACCAGAATATGAAGCAGTTATAACATCTATTGAAACTATGTCAACTGACAGCAAGATAAATATTGAATTTATAAAAGCAGAGTTGCGCAGTGGAAGCGTGCTATTGGGATTAGATTAAAACCACGGAAGCCATTTTTCTTATGTAGCGTGTATTTCTCCTTATTACTGTAACCATAGACACAATAGACCACAACCAATAGACAACTCACAATAGAGATGTCCAACAAAGAGAAATTAGCTTTCATTACTTTTCCATACTAAATTTCCGCGTATAACTTGACCAAAATTAAGTTGTCAATGGTATTGAGCTGTTTAGATGTACACTCGTGTACATAAATTTATGGATGTTGGAATAGTAATAACCACAGTTCACTATCTATAATTTCTATACAAACGTAAATAGTCAACTATCTACCTACCTACCCACGTCATTAACAAAGATATTATAAACTCTGGGCATCGATAGGTTATATTTTTTTCTTATTCTGTACCTAGGTGAACTGTTTTTATTGCTATTCCGACATACATAAACTTATGTCCACGCATTGTGCACGAGTATACATCTAAACAGCTGAATACCATTGACAACTTATTTTGGTCGGGTTATACGCGGACAATTAGTATGGAAAAGTTATTGACACATTAGGAAGAAACCACCAAATAAATAACTTGGCTTTTATTAACTAAAGAAATCAAGTCGTAAATAAAATAATGTATGACAGAAGATTATAACATTTCAAGTGACGAGTGATGGTTGTCAATATCATAGATATTGATACGAAGCACGAAGGAGATTATATGTCATTCTCCCCCTCTATGGTTTCAGCATCAAGAAGATAGTCATTGAGATGTA
This sequence comes from Orthosia incerta, assembly GCA_948252205.1. NCBI lineage: Eukaryota > Metazoa > Arthropoda > Insecta > Lepidoptera > Noctuidae > Orthosia > Orthosia incerta. Next base: position 19,411,021 of record OX411753.1, on the reverse strand, counting down.
AGGGTAATCTCTTTGGCCTTGTAGATCTTCTGACTTGTGGGGCCTCAACATTTTGCAGTGGAGTTCTAAAAACTTCTTCTTCATGTATTCCCCCATCATCAGCCCTGTCTTCCAGTACGGGCCTTTCAAAGTCTTCGTTTTCGACTATCGGGTTTTCATCATCCGCTATTGCTGGAAGTGGGGCTAAGTGTCTGTTCGATACGGTTGTCTCTTGACCATTACGCCGTCTCACGTAAGAGTAGCTGGGGTTTGTTTGAAGCAACTCAACTTCCTCAACGTAAGGTTCAGTTTTCGAACGAACAAACTTTTTTAAAAGTATCGGACCGGGAACAAGCCACGACGGTAGCGATTCGCCGACTGGCGTTCTCCGAGGAAAGTTGAATAACTTCTCGTGGGGAGTGGCATTTATTGAAGTGCATAGTAGAGAACGCACACAGTGAAGGGAGGGCTTTAAAACATGTTCCCAATGTTCTATTAGCAAATTCTTGGACTTGAGACTCAGCTGTATCGTCCGCCAGAGCGTTCCATTAAGCCTCTCCACCTGGCCGTTCCCCTGCGGATTATAAGGTGTCGTGCGAGAAGTGGCAATATTACAGTTTTTGAGAAAGGTCTGTATTTCTTCCGACATGAAAGAGGATCCTCTGTCGCTGTGTATGTACAAAGGCTGACTGTATTCGTAAAAAAGATCTCTTAGACACTTAATAACAGTAGCCGAAGTAGTATCAGGACATGCGTAAGCGAATGGATATCTTGAAAATTCATCGATAATTGTCAGGATGTACTTGTTTTTTGTATTCGATGGCAGAGGACCTTTGAAGTCTATATTTAATCTTTCGAACGGCGATACAGCTTTAATTAGTGTCCCCTTTGATTTGGCAAAGCGAGGTTTGACTTCCGCACATACACGACAAGAAGCGGTCATCTGTTTAATATCGTCTAGGGAGTAAGGAAGATTCTTTAATTTAATCCAGTGATACATTCTGGTTATTCCAGGATGAGAGAGTGCATCGTGCAATTCGTATAATTTAGAGTTACTCATGAGTGCACACACCCTTGACAGTGCATCCGCGGCAACATTTTCGATTCCTGGTCTGTAGATTATGTCATATTTGTAACATGACAGTTCTAGCCTCCATCTTTCGATTTTATCGTTTTTTATTTTACTGGTATGGTTTTGATTGAATATATAGCTGACGGATTTCTGATCCGTGATAAGGAGAAAATGTCTGTTAATGAGATAGTGGCGCCATTTTCTGAGACTCTCGACGATAGCGCAAGCCTCTTTCTCAACGGAAGCATGTTTACGTTCGCTGTCCGACAACGTTCTAGAAAAGAAAGCGACAGGGCGTCCATTCTGGGCTAGCGTCGCGGCTATGGCAAACTCAGATGCGTCAGTCTCTACAGTTAAAGTTTCTTTGTCGTCTATGGCGACTAATGCAGCCTTCACAATATCCGATTTTAATAGATCAAAACTACGCCGTCCGCTTTCGCTTAATGGGAAGTTTACGTTGCCGACGAGAGGATGTACTTTTTCGGAGAATTTGTGTACCCATTTGGCGTAGTGAGCAAAGAGACCAAGAGCTCGTTTGAGTTCAGCGGCGTTATGTGGTGGTGGCAGTTTTAACAGTGGATCAAGTCTGTCTTTATCAGGCTCTATTATATTGTTTTGAATAGTATAGCCCAAGAGGCTAATAGACGTTTTGCCAAAATTACATTTTTGTTCGTTTAGTGTTAGTTTGTACTTCTCTGCTGCAGCCATGAACTGTCGTAAGTTTTTGTCATGTTCCTCCTTATCTTTACCACAAATTGTAACATCATCAAGATACGCAAATGTTCCATGTAATACTTCTTGCCCGATAATGTGTTCAAGTGTACGTTGAAAGGCAGCAACTCCGTTAGTTACGCCGAATGGAATTCTTTTGAATTGGTATAATTTGCCACAGGCTTCAAACGCCGTATAAATTTTTTCCCGTTCTACAATAGGAACTTGGTGGTAAGCGCTTTTTAAATCTATTTGGCTAAAATAATTAAACTTAGCCACTTTCGTCACGATTGTTTCAATATTTGGAAGTGGGTAGGCGTCCAAGTACGTAAATTTATTGATTGTTCTTGAATAGTCGACTACCATCCTCCTTCGATGAGTTCCACCTCCCGTGACAAGGACCTGAGCACGCCATGGCGATACGCTCGGTTCAATTATTCCATCTTCTAAAAGATTTGATATCTCGGCTTGGATAAATTCTTCTTCATCTTTATTATGACGTCGAGATTTAATGGCAATAGGCGTGATGTCGGCAGATAAGTGCGTAAAGACAGATGCTGGTGGCACTGAAGCTTCCATAACGCACACTTGTAGAGGCTCCCTGGTACCTCCGAATTGAAATTCTAGCTTGGCGTGATCTTTAAGAATGTCGTGTCCAATGATGACATCTGCACACAAGTTGTTAATTACGAGAAGAGGTCGCTGTTTGTATATGTGTTTGTTAATTTCTAGCGTTACGAAACATAGTCCGTCGACATGTGATGTATGGTTTAGCGAAGCCAGATTTATTGTTTGTTTACAAGGTCGTTGCTTGAGGTTCATCATTCGCGCTATGTTGCGATCAATAAAGCTGACGGAGCTCCCAGTATCTATCAACGCATCAGCACGAGTATGATTAACGGTGATGGAAATCGTAGCTTTTACCAAACTGGACGGAGATGCAGCTGAGTAAACGGTGCTTATCGCTTGAAAAGAACTTGGTGACTGCATATATTCGACGGGAACAGTGGGACTCGGACAAGAAATAGCATTGCTAGTTGAAGAGTTGTTGCGAGAACGGCAAACTGAAGCGAAATGTCCCTTCTTAGAACAAAGTTGACAATAGGCGTGGAATGCTGGGCATTTAACCCTTTGATGCACTTTTCCACCGCAAAAGAAGCAGCGTCTTGCAGTTGGAGGAGGTGAGGACGAGACCGCTGCATTGTTTGAACTCGGTATTAGGAGTTTAAGTTGTTCTTGTTGTGAGACATTCACTGGTAAAGCATTCAAAGCATTTGGTACACCAACGCCCATTATTGCGGAGTCTTTTTCAGCTGTTTCAAGGACGACGGCTTGGTTGAAGGCTTCATCCATCGAAAGCGTTGAGTTTTCGAGTAACCGCTCTCTTATTTTCGCCGAAATAATTCCTGCGATGAAAGCGCTCCTTATTGCTTGGTTTCTATGTTCGTCGGCGGAGACAGATTTGAAATTACAATTTTGCGCTAGAAGTTGTAAAGCGCGACAATATTCAGCAATTGTTTCGACATGTTTTTGTTTTCGCGCGCCGAGGACATATCGAGCTAAGATTTCGTTCTGAGGCTTGAGATACGTTTTATTCAGAACCGAAATAGCGTCATCATAAGTTTGACAATCTTTTATATGTATGTAAATGTTTGCAGTTAAATGGTTTGCTAGTAATTTTAGTTTTATTGAATCCGTGACGTCACCAGGTATTTCTTCAATCAAGAAGTTTGAAAAGGTGTGTTGCCAATGAGCCCACTGTTCACCCGCTGCGGGAGCATTAGGTTCAACGTCGAATCGATCAGGTCGAAGATACCTGGCTAAAGAATATGTTTTCTCCGGTTCTTTCTTCTTATCAGACATAGTTGTATTTAGTTAATAAAATTGACACATTAGGAAGAAACCACCAAATAAATAACTTGGCTTTTATTAACTAAAGAAATCAAGTCGTAAATAAAATAATGTATGACAGAAGATTATAACATTTCAAGTGACGAGTGATGGTTGTCAATATCATAGATATTGATACGAAGCACGAAGGAGATTATATGTCAGTTATGAAAGCTAATTTCTCTTAAAATACAACACTTAGGTATCCGAATTTTTGGTCGCTCTAACTTCTTTAGGAGTAGTAATATTTGTATAAATTTGTGAAGAAATCACAGAGTTTTTAATAGGGAAATCTTGAAATGAAAAATTAACACCGTGACTACCGCCACCCCACCAATGTACTATGCCATTGGTGGGGTGGTATCTCGTCAACTACTGGAGTAATAGTTGTGAATTTTGGGTATCAATTTTATCATGCAGGGAAGTAATTTTCTATGTAGGTTTGAGGAAAGCGGCAGGCTGCTCAAACTTGAAATCAACATTCAAAGTTGTGGTCCTGCTGAACGAGCGAGTGAAAGTTATCATCGTTGATTTCTCGATAAATACAAATGTTTCAATTCTGTTTTTTTTACGAAATTAATCACATTTATGGGTAGTAATTATTTGTATACTTAGACTGTAGCATGCCGCCGTTTTCGGCGCTCATGGTGGGCCTGCTGAATGGAGCGTGACTACCACAGGACCACCTTCAAAGTCGATTTACTCAAAAACTACTAAGGTACCAATTTTATTGTTCGAGTACTAATTGGTACCAATTGAGTAGTAATTATTTACCAAATATGGAAGTGATTGGCGTCGGGGTCCTGCGGTATTCACGAACTTTAATTGGAAGTATTCCCAGACAAAAGAAAATATGCCAACTACAATAACAAAAGATTTTAAACAGCATTGCCAGAATGTAACTTTTGTTACATTTTTCGTTACTATTGACCTTCTCATGTAACCTCCATGTAACAATTGTAACACGATTCAAAATGTAACTTTTAGGACTTAATAAAATATATCGAAGTATTTTCTAGCAAACAAAAAATAATCGTGAAACGGAACACATCTAAGAAAGTTTTCGTTCGTCGTGTTGTCGCACCTGATTTTGTGACACATTAATTGACGTATTGCATATTCACTCACTAACACATCATCACATTCACATCATATCATCAGCCTATTAATGATCCCACTGCTGGGAGCCTGGGACACAGGCCTCCTCTCTGTAGGAGGAGATGGGCATGGGCCGTAATCCACCACGCGGGCTCAGTGCGGGTTGGTGAATGCTACATGTCTTCGAATTTTTTGTTCTTAGACATGCCATTTTCCTTCACCGATATTTGTATAACTATTCTTCATATAGTAATTATAGTAAAATATGCCGTCTCCATAGTTTTCCTAACTCATTGGTGCCAGTATATCATGAAGATATGGCACAAAGGCGAGAAAGCCATGCCAATAAAATTGTAAAAAAAAAAATAGTATATAGCTATCTGTGGTTCCTATCACAGAGAGAGAGAAAGAGAGAAACTTGTATTGGTTCATTGGTTCCACAGACTACTTAGAGATCAGTTCATATCAGTTCCTAATTTCCTATCCTATCAATATAAATAGTAGTCTATGGTTCCTATAGATCAAAACTAAAAAATAAACTTGTTGAGGATATTAATTTAACTGTGTAGTTTGGGCGGAGTTACTAATTTTTAATATTGATGATCATAAACAGCAGTGACAAAATTTAATTGTATTCGGTTCGTTCCGGTGATCTGTACTCAATTCATGAAATAAAATAAGGGTTTTATGAATTGTGGTGTGCCGTGTGATTGATACAGTTTATAATTTATTACAAAGTGCTCCTACAACCATCTGTTATCAAACACGTCAGCTATTTTAGAGCAGAGGGGCATTTATTTGAGCCATTTTGGTTAATAATAAACCACTACAGCAATGAGAACTGACATAGAGAAAGAGGCTGGGACTTGGCTTCTCAAAAGATATGGCCAGTTTTTTAAAACACAGTATCAAGATCTTGCAACTGCAATAAAAGGTGATTTCTGGGAAGAAAACAGGACTTATTTGCCAGTACAAGTTGTAATGACACCAGCAGAACTTGTTCCAATAATAGAATTGGTATCATCTGATAACACTTTGATGACCAAAGTGTTGAGTGTGCTCTCTTCACTATGTGTTGAAGTTGTGGCTCTTAAAAAGGAAGCATTTGAAAGGTGTGGATTGTAAAAACTATTTAGCAGGATATTGTTAGAAAATAATACAGTAATGTTAAAGTGATTATACATATTCTGTTACAGGCATTTCAGTTTTTTGTCAGTGTATGAAGAGTATAATAACAATGATATAAGTACACAAATGGAGTCAATTTGTTCCTTGAGTGCATTCACCAGTCGTTGTGATGATGTGCTACGAAACCTCTGCAGCCAAGTGTTTGCTATATATACCAAAGGTGCCATTAATATCAGTAAGTTCATTTCATCCAAATTTTGACTTTAAAAATCAAAGCAATAAAAAATGGAAATATGTAATTTTATGCATTTATTGTTTCAGATGGGATTCAACTACATTACATTATTAACCACATTGGAGAGATATTTGCTGTTCTTGTTTTGTTAGAAATATTAATATCTAACACTTCTTTGGTTACTAATTGGAATAAATACTGCAAAACTATGAAATCCTTTAGCCATGCACCAGAAAATCTGAATTTAATGGAGGACAAATTCAAGGCTATGATGGGTGCTATAAATACTGTCACAAATAAAATTATGAATGAAGACATTGTACAAAAGAGTCTCCAAAATTTGACAGCTCTAAGAAGTAGTTTAGTTGATAAGAACTGTTCATTGGTAGCAACAGAATTCACTCAATATCTCAAGCAGGCAATATCAAATCTAGACAAGTTGATACAAGAGCAGCCCAATGTTAGCAACATGTATAAATGCATCAAAGTGAATGGCCTCTATGTTCTTTCTGCACATTTGTTTGGCAACAGCGACAGGAAAGTTTTTAAAGCTTTAATAGATTTGAATACAAAGGTAATTATACTAAGAACAAATAATAAAAATACTGACTAAAGCTTAGCACGCATCGCGATATTCTCGCGAATTTTTGTCCACCTACTGAATTTAACTAACACGCACTGCGGATAAAATTCCGCGCGATTTTTGTCACTTTCTACCTGTTCATAGAGTTCAATTTATTCGCGCGAATTTAATCCGCGCCGCGGTGCGGTGGATTCTGTGGCAAAACACGGTTTTCTTGAGGTATTAATTCCGCGCGATATTTTTTCCGCAATGCGTGCAGCTGCATGCAATTCCATAAGTTGCAGAATGGCCGGGAAAAATTCTCACGAATAAAAATCGCAATACGTGGTAAGCCTAAAAGTTTTACTATCCACCTTTCGGCTTTCCATGATCAGATCTAGGTTATCAACTGCAAGGAGGTTGGATATATTTATAATAACTTTTCTATGATCTGCCTGAAAACGAAAATCTCTAATGACTGGGATCAACTCATTCCTATCGGGGCTGGTCACAGAATTGACAGATAACCCTTCTTCTAAGTTCTGGTTATTTTACAGCAATGGATACCTAAGTCAAATGAATTTGTAAATTTTATTGTTACAGGCACACAGTATAAACATAATTGGGACAACAATTTGGTTTCCTGAACAATTTCTTCAAAGACATGTTGCGTCACAATGTGCCAAGCATGACAAAATATCACAAACTATGGTTAAGGCAAGACAAGCCTACATCAGTACAAAGAAAACTAGCTTAACCAAGGACATTGCAAATCTTCACATGATATGTACACAGTGGGTGCTTAATATTGAAGAAATATTTTCTTCTAATCAGTACAAACTGAGTGCTGCTGAAATGAGTTTGCATGCTAAAACTCTTTTAGAGGGTCTTGACATTGCATCCAGAACAAACCATTCAGTGCTCACTTTAATTAATTTGCATCTCACTCTGGGTATACCACTGCCTAAGAGTATGTTGATATCATTGTTTGAGATTATGTACATGTTAAAAACCCTAAAGAATGCGGTTACTCGCAATCGTAATCAAATAATTCTTTCAATTAACATGATTCTGCAGCATCTTGTCTTTCAGTCAACTTCCTCTATACTTGAAGTAAAAAAGTCTTTAATGACTGATAAAAATTATGCAAATAAGCGACTTGATGAACTGACATGCCTAGTGATTGCGGAAAGAGCACTGAAAGGCGCTGCAACCGTCGAAAGAAATATAGCTGCTAATATTGCCTTGAGCTTTGTACCAGACACAACTTATTTAGAAGATAGCTATATTAGACTTGGCAAACTACTTGAGAAAATCCAAACTTTATCAAATTTTATACACTCGATGGATAATTTATGCAACTGCTCATGGCTACTGTGGCACCAAAATATTATCCCCTTTTATTTCGAACAAAATTTCAGCATGCAGTTAAATACTTTGAAATTAAAATATTTTCTAATGGTCTTGGAAGACTGCATTGTATTATTGCATAAAACCGATAAGCATTATGAAATGAAAAAGTACCAACAGTTCCTTAACAATATGAAATCTATGATAGAGAATAAAATAATATTAAGTGCAAGTCAAAACATTGAGACAAATTTGAGACTTCATATTCATTCACACTTACAGTTGGATGTTGTAAACCCTTTTACATTTGATATGACCAAGAAATTATTACTTATTGTGAATAACTTTAGGATGCAATTCCACTACATGTCCATTGTGCCTTCAGTAGAACACTACTTGTCTACCATGTACTACAATCTGACAACAGTTGTTCTATCCGATTGGAAAACGTATGGTGAAATGCGACAAATGGCGAAATTCAAATTTAATCTGAAGACTGTACAAGATAATCTACCCACGCAGACCTTAGAGCAAGGATTGGATGTATTAGAAATAATGCGCAACATACATATATTTGTTTCTAAATACTTGTACAACTTGAACAACCAAATATTTATTGAAAAAAGCAGTAATAACAAACATTTAAATTCTATAAATATCAGGCACATCGCAAACTCTATCAGAACTCATGGAACTGGCATTATGAATACGACTGTGAATTTTACTTATCAATTCTTGAAGAAAAAGTTCTTCATTTTTTCCCAATTTATGTATGACGAACACATCAAGTCAAGATTGATCAAAGATCTCAGAAACTTCAAAGAAACTGCTGATGCTGGATATGTGTATTCATACAAAAATGCCGAAAAATTTAACAAGGGCATTAGAGTGCTCGGATTAAATGAAGAGGGACTAAGCTATTTAGATTTGTTTCGTGATCTCATAAGTCAAATTGGGAATGCCATGGGATACGTTAGAATGATTCGCTCCGGAGGTCGACATTGCTGCTCTGATGCCACCATGTTCTTGCCAAATCTCGATAAAGTTGAAAGTTTTAAACAATTTAGTGAGGAGAGTGATCTTGGACAAAGAACAATTGAATCATCAGAAAATTTAGATCATAATGTCAATGACTTGATAACAAATTTTATTCAAGGAACCGAATATTTTAAATTACTCGTTGATGTATTCGCACCCGTATTTCGCAATCCTAAGAATGTTCATCTTAAAAATTTCTACATCATAATACCACCATTGACTTTGAATTTTGTGGAACACATGATAATATCCAAAGATAAAATGTCAAAGAAAAATAAGATCGGTGCAGCATTTACTGATGATGGCTTTGCAATGGGTGTTGCATATATAATGAAATTACTGGATCAGGTTGGTATTAGATAACGCAAAATAGTTCTAATTTTTTTTACTTACTTCAAACGCTATTCGTCCTTCCTATTAGTCCTTTAAATTTTCGGCGATTTTCACTGCGCTGCTGGTAGCTAAACAATCAGATTTCAATTTAAATCATTTTTATGAACAATTCGCATCAAAACGCACCATCAGGTGAGATAATGGTCAAATTATCTCACGTAATGGTAAGCGATAATATTATGGTCGACGGTGAAGCATACTTGCCTAGAAGTAACTTATTCACTCATGATTTAATTACCCCTAGGTTGTAGATATCGGGCAAGTCCGGGCAACACAGACTCCGGCAAAGATTCCACTCAGTAGCGACCGTAGCTGTACGCACAATGAAAATATGCCCAATTTAACATTAAATAATGTTTTTGCGAGTACACTGCGGTTACGGTCATGATACGATCGGTTGTGGTGAGGACACGCTAATAGTTAGGGCCAGATCTAGAAGGGGGAGGCGGGCAGCAGCCGGCCCAGAGCGGCATAAATGAAAAATAAAGGGGGCGGCTAAACTGCACTAACAGCCCTTTTCATTTCATCAGAAAACCTAACTTATTCGTGGCGTGGTGCTCAAATTTTAAAGCTCGCTTCGCTGTCGAATGTTATTGGCTCTTATAAACCCTCCGTTAAATACCTTAACATTCATAATGTTGGAAAAATTCTTAGGGGAAATTTTCGAGCTCACTTCGTTTTCACTTCGCTCGACTCGATGTTGCCAAAAAAGCGGCTTTATCCGATCCGACGGTTAAAACCCGTATTTTCTTCCATAGCTAATAATTAAATTTCCTTAGGTATAAGGCGTCATTTTAAAGGGCACCAAGGGGGCAAATATTGTCTATGCCCGGAGCGACGAAATAGCTAGATCGGGCCCTGCTAATAGTCTAGCCAGTCAGTGTAGTCTTTTAGCGTGGCCTATTCAATTCCAATCGCAGATCGTGGTTAGTTAAGTGAACTAAAGCTTGGCAAATTCGTACGTGACACTCCCATTGTCCGCGGGCGACGGGGGACGTAAGGGTCTCAGCACACATATGGGATCGGAAAGGGATCGTAACCGTAACGCCTTTCGCCTCGCTGTCAACCAGGCGTCAACCTACCGTATGCACGTAACGAAAGCGTATCAGCAGCGCCTGTACGTCAACTCGGCTACGGCTAGGCGACACCGCGCTTACGCCTCGCCGCCCCCTGGCTGACCTGGTTGGCACCAGATCAGTTTGAATCCAAACGTTAAGTGTAGCGCACGGTTATGTCTTGGTTTACAATACGTGAGTTGGCTATCATAGCCATAGCACTTGATGAAGAGGAAAAAGAAAATAGTAAGAAAAAAAGAAAAAGATATTGGGTGGACGAAGAGATGTGAGCTCGGGTACGGAGAGACGTAAGCGCGGGGACGGAGAAACGTAAGCGCGGGGACGATGAGCCGTAAGCGCGGGAATTCAAGTTCGGAGCCTGTTCCGAGGCGAGGCGATTAGGTTATTATTCCGATTAGTGTGCGTTGCAGTAGGGAGTTTAATACAAACCATTCTGAACGGCTCGAGGCGATACGGTGACGATCCCTTTCCGATCCCATATGTGTGCTGAGACCTTAAGGCAGCAGGGGTGAAATATGTGCGCGCGGGACGGATGTCAGTTGGACGCCGCCCCATCACGTCATTGGGTTGTAACGTCCCCCGCCATCCGCGCGGTCCATGGGAATGTCACGTAAGCATTTGCCAAGCTATAGCCCCATCCTATGCTTCTCCAATCTTTATGGTGATTTCACATCACTTACAGGCAGGCGGTGTATTTGACAATCACGAGGGAAGTGAAATTTACTTAACATTACATTCCTTTCTGTATTAAAAAAAATCCATTTATTATTTTCAGGATTCGAACTTTGAAGGTCTTCATTGGTTTGATTCTGTTTGGAAGCACATCAGTGATGAAAGGAAACAACTGCAAGAACAACAAAATAGGGGCTCAGTGCAGCTGCTGCAAGCGTTAGCGCTAACCGAGAAGAAAATCAAAACTTTAGAAGAAGAGTATAAGTTATTGTATTACAGTCTTACGAGTGCGAGAATATTTTTCAGATAGAAAAACCTCTTATTTATGGGCTTATGTTTAACATAAACCAGACCCCGTGCCATGACGTGTCAAAACCATAGGTAATGGTTCGACTGTGAAAAAGGGACAGATGTATACCTACTACAAGTCATATACATCTGTCCCTTTTACGCACACGGGCAAATAACCTTGCTCTAAGAGGTTATGGTCAGCCCCTGTTGTCAATCAAGAAACGTATATTAATTTATTCATAATACCGTAACAAAAGATGATTAATGAATTAGCTCGAGTGCATAGCGACTCAGACAATCTCTCTTAATTATTATTTTGGACAAACCTGCTCGATAAATGGCTTTTATTGCACTGCTCTGATAAGGTTGACAATGTTTATTATATATCGCCATACATAAAGATAACTAGTCAGAGATGTGTGCTTCTTTTAATTTTAGAAAGATTCTACTTCATTCCATTTTAAGCCTAAACGTTTTGTGAACATATAGGTACTTAGGCTTTTATTTATTGGCAATTTAATGATCTTTTCGGTTTGTTATGGGACCAACAGATTTTATGTATAGTTCTCCCCAGCCTTCTTGGCCGCCTCGGAGTTGGCTACAATGGCTGCGCCGCAGTAGTAAGTAAATCTCATACGAAAGTGATTTTTACAAAAAAAATACAACCGACTTCCAAAAGAAACATTACAAAGTGAAAAATTACTTCGGGCAGTCAGTGTTCCTCACAGACACAAATCTAACTAGATAAAGCAAGTCCCTCCATCTGTATGAAAACCAAGCGTGCCACTTTTTCACACACAATTTATTAACAAGTTACTTACCAATAAAAGAAAACATTTCCAATGCCTCTGCCAACTTTTTCTATACAGTCGTTACAGCTTAATAAGGCATAAAAAGCTGGCCAAGAGCGAGTCGGACTCGCGCACGAAGGGTTCCGTACCACTATCGCAAAAAAAATCCCTTGTTGTATGGGAGCCCCACTTAAATATTTATTTAATTCTGTTTTTAGTATTTGTTGCAGGCGGACAGAGAGACAGGCGGATCGTGGAGTCTTAGTAATAGGGTCCCGTTTTTACCCTTTGGGTACGGAGCCCTAAAAAGGCATTCTTCTAGATTTAGGTGGAATTCCGGTGCCGATAATGCTAAATTAAAAGCTCAAATTACGATCATTGAACGTAATTTTATTCCGTTTTTAGACACGCGAAGTACATACAACGCGTCATCTAGTAAGATTTATGTCTGTGGTGTTCCTGTTTTCGTTTCTTCGTTTTTGACACCGACTTCCGAAATTTAAGTTATTTCTACCGACTTCAAAAAAAGAAGGTTTAATAATCACCTAAGTTACTCTGTATGGGCTTCTAAACCACGTGTGCCAAATTTCATAAGTGTATGTATTTTTGTCTACTACACTCACACACACGAATTTCTCCGAAAGTATTTTTCGGATCGTGATCATAAATTTTTATTAGATTAAGTATGTCTCAACTCAACTTAGGGAACAATGCAAAATCGGCTAAGCAGTTTGCAAGATATGGAACATACAACCGAACATCTTAGCGACAAACAGCACGAATGTGTAAATTAAGTTAGTATGGGAATTTTGTCAATCCTTTAGGTGCCTTACTATAGACTTTGCTCACGTTTTTGTGCTAGGGTTTGTTTTCTCTCTTAGAGACTTTTTCACAAAATATAAACCGACTTCTAAAGCAAAAACACCAAAAAGTGATCAACACAAGAGGTACCAATTTTTGTTGTTTTGCTTTAAAAGTCGGTTTTTTTTTTGTGAAAAAGTTTCTTCAATTTGTAGTGTTTTTATTTGTCAGTCAGTTGATGGAAAAAATATTTTTATTTTTCACTTTTTAGTAGAACATAATGGACAAGTTCTATAGTAAGTAAGGTACCTATAATACCTTAAGTTACTATAGAACTACATATAATGCCCACAGTGATACCAGAATAGATTGCCCGAATAACATGTAACTTGAACATAGTCGGTGGATTTATGTACCAGGATGAACTATACACATCTACGATTAGAGCGTACTGGCGCGATGGTATGTTATGAAATGGTGTAAACAATAAACAGACATGAGATTGCAGCAATCCCGACAGATTTGCCGTCATTTATTGAAGAGTTATGTTGTATATCTCCAAAGTTCTTCATCTGATCTTTACTTAATTTTTATTGGGACCATTTCGGCATAAATTTCCTTTGAACAAAAAAAAATAATTTTGTAATTCCGTTTATATGTGACGGAGTTATGTCCGAAGATACATAAAAAAATCTGCCGAATTGAGAACCTCCTCCATTGTGGGAAGTCGGTTAAAAACAGCACCGCGCCGTGTCTTGCGCATCGGCAAGCCAATTTCAGGGCGGCCAAGAAGTTTGGCGAGAACTATAACTTGACACGGAATTTGAATGGATTTTAATTTTCGCGATTTTAGTCCTAATTATATTATAAGGTGTTCATATTCATGAGTAGGTTGACACCTAGAAAGGTTAGAAAGTCAAAGTCAGCAAGAAGGTGTAAACTGTATAAATAAATCAAATAATATGATTAATCTGATAAATTAATACTTATATCTTTATATTTCATCAAGTTAAGTACCTATTTATTTTTGTCAACAAATTAACCTTAATTTATATACCTATTACGTTATTATATCTAAGACTATTTATTAACACGCACTGCGGTTTTTATTCGCGCATTTTTTTTATCGCACATTCTGCAACAAATGGAATTGTATGAAGCTGCACGCATTGCGGTAAAAAATCGCAAGAAAGCCGTGTTTTGCCAGATTCCGCCGCACCGCGGTGCGGATTAAATACGAGCGAATATTTTGAACCCTACGAACAGGTAGAAAGAGACAAAATCGCGCGGAATTTTATCCGCAGTGCGAGTTAGTTATGATTTAGTACTTGGACAAAAATCCGCACGGCTATAACCGCAATGCGTGCTAAGCCTTTAGGGTCAGCTCATACTGAGGCGCAACGGGACACGATGTTAAGCAAATTAAATTAAATAAGAATAGTGCGAGAAAGCCGCGGTGTGTATTCGAATGACTTCACAGAATTGTGTACCTTTTTGCGTATTATATAAATTTCTGTGCTGTAACGTTAGATTAAAAATGCGCTCAGACTCGCTTCGTGTCGCGTCTCGGTGGGAGCTGAACTTAAAGGGGCAGTGATAACTGTGATAGGTCGCGGATAAATTTGAAAAAGTTACCGCGGCCCTGGCTCAAGCAACTGAAGGAACACGGGTGGGTTTTAGTCAGTAAAAGTCTGACACGCCCTTCCGGTTCACCCGGAGCGGGAGAAGTCATTGGATGATTTGAACCCGAAAAGAAAAAAAAATGTTATAACGAAGACGGAAGAATGGGCCAAGAGACCGCAAAACATGTCTTTGTCTCCGCTGGCGTACTGAGGAGCGAGAGTTCGAGACCAAGACTAAAAACTTCAGTCGTTGGAGTCAAATATTTATTACTCAGGAGGTGCGCATAGTTATCACGAAATTACACTAGTACACTACCGCGCCGCCGCCACAGTATAAATATGGAAAAACAGTACGGAAACTACCTACAAACGCTCGAATCGGCAATTCGGGACACTCACACAAACATGCGCATCGACGAGACCTCTAAGGCCGAGTTTCTCACCTCAAAATTATCGCAGAATTAATGTGACAAATTGTCAAGCACGCCTTATCTGCTGTGATTGGCTGTTGAAAATTCATTGAACACAATCACAGCAGCTGCTTAGCTGCTCTGCCGCACTACTGGTAGCATCGCGAAAACTGCTTAGTTTTCGCGATGCTGCCAGTAGTGCGGGCCGCGCTGGGTCTCGTCGATGCGCATATTTGTTGTGTGAGTGTGCCGATTCGAGAGTTTGTAGGTAGTTTCCGTACTGTTCTTCAATATTTATACTGTGCCAAGTCCGTGTGTGTGAAAGGTTCGATATAGTTCTCTCCAAACTTCTTAGTGGCCCTGAAGTTGGCTTTCTGATGCTGATGCACAAGGCCCGGATCGGATCGGTGCTGTTTTTGTATGAGATTTACTTCTACGCAGCCATATAATAAATGGATTTATTGACAGAAAAAGATTTACAGAACCCAGATAGGTAATTATATATGAGTATATGTTCAAATTCTGAAAAAGGTCAAAAGTAATTAGCAATCAAAGTTATGCAAGGTTTTATCTCTGAGTAAAAATAATGAATTATATTCATCATTCAAGTAAGAGTATAATGAAGTGTATAGAGTATCTTTATCTTAATTATACTATTTTAGTATGACTATGAAAATCAATAAAACATATTCTATTTTGAAACAATATTTTATTTAAATGGAATCATTTGTACTAGCTATAATTTGGTGCATTTGCAAAAGTGCTCCATATTCAAGATGATTTTCCAGATATTTGGCATATTTCATAATAGAACTTCCTGCTCCCTCTCCTTGTAGATAAGAAACAATTCTTTTCATAGCCTGATATGCTTCCATTCCTGAGGTGGACGGACATACTTTTTGATTTAAAACTTCAGCAACCTGCATACTTTCATCCAGTTGTCCACAAAAAATACATGGCAGTTTCTTGTCACAAAAAATATATTTATCTAATGAACTCTGACAATGTTCTGAATTCACTGGTACATTATACATCTTGCACCATCGCGATAAACTATGATCACTATCACTGTCCTCTTTAACATTGAAGAATAGACTGCCATCCCCAGGCGGGAAGCATAGGCTCCAGACATACTTCTGTGGTATATTGTACCATGCCATGCCTATCATATGAATGTAATCCACAAACGATGAACTGTCTTTACCATAGGTTAAAGATCTACTTATTTGTAATCTTCGATAATGGTACTTAAAACTTTCAACTACCTTTTCTAAAACATTAGTCACATAGATTAAGTCAGTCGTACTGACTATTCTTATATTTTTTAAATGTAGATTTCGTGTCAAGTGTTCTGGAATATCTAATACCAATGTTACATGGTTACCTTTGGATACTAATTCATTGTCCCATTTTGTTAAGTAACTCAGGACTACAAAATAATTTATTTGTGAATGGATACAATAGTAGTAGTTAACTGGCAAGCTTCTAACATGTGACTCATGTTCTATTAACTCCTTACCAACAACTGCGACTTCCCTTTTGTCAGTTCCTAAAGTATTTACTATAAACAGTAATGAAACGTAGCTGTCTGCATGTTGTCCACTTATGTAGCTGTTGTAGTCAAGATTATGTGATAATGCACAAACACCACCCAGATAAATATCTGAACCTGAACTACTGAGAAACCTTTTCCAATCCTCTTTAGCTTTTTCATTGCACACATTATCTGGTGTGTATTTAGATATATTATGTCTTGTGCGAAAACTTAACAGCCAATCATCAATGCAAGTAAATTCTTCACTCAATCCTTCAAGTATGTCCTGTGCTTTAATGCGAAGATTATCTTCTGTGATAACATTCCCACTTTTAAATTGTTGTTCAAACCAATTCAAAAGGTTTTGTTCTAGATTAAGACTACAAATTTCCTTTAGAAGGTTATATTTCTGGGTATATTTTTTTATGATAGAATCTCTCTGTTTGTAAATAGATGAAATAGTCTTGGGATGAACGCCATATTCTCTCGCTATGTCGGATTTACATTGACCATTATCCAGAGCTTGAATTACTTGTAGTTTTGATGTAGCGTCAATCTTGGTATATGATTTCTTGTGTGAATCTGTTAGATATTCAGATTGATCTTCAACCACATTTTTGTGACCAGGGCTCCAAATTGACATGCTTTCTAAATAACGTAACTTTCACTACCTATATAAACAAAATTATTGATTTAAATAAAAAAAAATCTCGAAACATATTTTCATTACGTTTACGAAATGTCAGTCATATTATCATGAACTGTCAATGTCAAGTCAGTCAAGTGTCAACGCCGTCGTCTCAAAGGACTAAGAGCACTGACCTCTATCATACAAGTACCACAGAGTACATTGAACAAGTACGCTGGACTTCATAATATCGATGACAAAATTAAGACATTTGATTTTCGCCATTTTGGCGCTGATAGCAACGTGACTTAACGTGAGATTCCATGGAACTAATATTAGAGATGGGACATAGCCTTCGGTATAAAAATACGTGAGAATAATTTAATACTTAGGAGATCAAGAAAATCCCAATTATTTTAATTGAGATTCATTTCTAAGTAATAGAAAACTTGCTGTAAAGGTTAACTGAAAAATACTTTCAATCAGATTGCAAGCTATAAACTAGTGGATAGTGTGCTAATAAAGTTATAGCGCATTACTCTCAGATCAGTGAGATTTAAATATGGGGATAGGCTAACAACTTATCCTTAAAACTAGTATATTTGAGCAAGTATCTGCTCGCTCAAGTATACTAGTTAGTTAATATTTACATTTACAATAGTTTGGATTCACTCGGTTGGAAGATCATTCATACAAATATTTGCGTACGAATGAGATGGATAATAATTTACAACGGACATATTTCTCGCTCTCATCACTGAGATCCTGTCTCTGTAGTGTTGCAAATAAGAGTGACATCGCATTCCAGCGACGTGAAGACTTATATCAGTTTTCAACTCTGTTTCAGATGCAGATATAAATTGTTTGACTTAAAAACATTTGTTAATACAATTATAATTATCATGATATTATTCCAGAATTAATTCCAGACAGGAAGGAGGTCTGTGCTCAGCAGTGGGCGAAGCCGGACTGTGGATGATCATGATGATGATTCCAGAATTTAGTATTACACATTGCTTTTTAACATATTATTACTGATTATTAGGCATTCATATAACATTCATCACTAATACCAATATGAGATATTTAGTTGCAACATATTATGAGAAGTCAATACAGTAGATGAGTGATACGCCTTGCCAAGTCTACTATTTTGATATTAGTGTAATTTAAAAATATTACTAATACTCATATACTCGTATTAGTTAAAATAATATAATATTTCCAGGCGAATATATTAGTATTACCTAATCTTGAGAAATATCGGTATTAACCTATCTCTAAATGTGTCAATTTTAGTTCCTGAGAACCTCGAGTGGGCGCTTTGATTCGGCACAAAAATCAACTGTCATTTCATCTATTAAATGTAGTCCAGCGTACTTGTATATTAGAGGTCAGTGACTAAGAGACTACAAGACTACACGGATTCAGCAAAGATTACGAATTCAGGGCCCTGTGGAAAGGGTGGGCGTGGCCCCTAGTGGAGCCGCTTAGTTATTTCACTACCAGAGGCCTTAGTGCGAGTTTTTACTCACGCTCAATCGCGTTAACGTAAACGTCAATATTGGAACGAAGTTCCTTATCGCGCGTTGCGAAAGGGGGCTAGACCGAAAAAATTGTGACGAAAAGTTGTTACGACATTTTTTGCTATAGTTGTAAGCCGTGCGGAGTGCGCGTGTTTCGTGCGTGTTCTAACCTATACGCCATATATATATGTGTATTCACATATATACACATATAAAGGCCGCCGACAACAAAAATAGTTATGTTTACAATTCGGTTCCGAGAATTCTCTGTCCCACATGGCTTGGAGTTGTATCCTATTACATATTTTGGTACATAGTCTAATTGCAGACAAAGGCTTAGGTGTTAGAATTGTTTAGTTTACGAACAATGAGTCACAATGCAAACACTTGAAAATTACCGATAAAAAAGGCCCTTTCGTAATTTGGACACAGAGCAACTACTATTGTATTTCTTTGAAATATTATTTCACAATGTACATGACGATGATAATTACTAATGAAAATACACAAAACAAAGGCATGATCCCTAAGAAAAACATTACAAAAAAACGAAGATCAGCAAAATGATCAATTTTACGAAAAAACACGTACTAATAAATTAAATACGTACGTAATAAATTAATAACGTACTATTAAATATTTTTTATGATAACTTAGAAATAATTTTAAAATTATTATGTACCAACACTAAGAAAAAAATTGTTGTTTGCGGCGATTTTAATATAGACAGGTTAAAAAGAAATAACATTAGTTTAGACTTTGAATATTTTCTGTTGGGATTTAACCTCAGACTAGAACTTGATCAACCTACTCGGCTATCTAGCAACAGCTGTCTGGATAATTTTGCTCATAATTCTAAGAATAAATGTAAATGTGAAGTAATGGACTTTGCCTTGTCTGATCACTCGGCACAAATATTTGAGATTAAAGTAAACAAAACCTATAGGCTAAACTCATGGCATGTAAAAAAACGGGACCTATCGTTAGAAAACTTAACGAAATTCAATAGCTATCTACAATGCCTTTCATTTGCTGAAATTTATGAGACGCAAAATGCTAATGAAGCGTATAACATATTTATGCAGCAGTTTGGTTTGTTATATAAGCTTTGTTTTCCTGTCAAATTAGTTATAATAAAACCATATAAAAAAATTAAGTGGATTTCTAAGGGAATACGATTATGTAGTAGGAAGCAGCGTCACCTTCTATGGGACCACAGACTCAGGCCATCAAATGAAAACAAACATAAATTTAAAAATTACTCACGGCGATTTAGGAAAATTGTAAAATTAACTCAAAAGGCCCAAAATAACAATTTTATTAAGAATTCACTCAATAAATCAAAGGCATCCTGGCAAGTTATCAACAATAAGGTATGTACTTATGATCCCATTTCTCAAATAAAAATAAATAATACAATTATTAATAACCCCAAGGAAATCGCAAACGCATTCAACAACTACTTCATTGATCAGATTATAGACTCACCTAAAACATCACTCGAAACAAATGGTTTACACGAAAGCCCTAACACAATGTTCATGAGACCAGTTGTACCTCAAGACATACACAGGGTAATAAAATCTTTGAAAAATAAAAACAGCGTAGGATATGATGAAGTAGCAACGAAAGTCATAAAATTTGTATCAAATAACATAATAGTACATATCAGCCACATTATTAACTTAGCTATCAGCACTGGTGTATTTCCTGACGGTTTGAAAACAGTCATAGTCAAACCGATTCACAAAAAAAATTGCAGAGAGGATATAGCTAACTATAGACCGATTGCTTTGATTCCTGTGTTTTCCAAAGTTGTAGAAAGGATTATATATGAATTAATTAGCAACTTTCTGGAAAAATACAACATACTATGTAATGAACAAGCAGGCTTTAGAAAAAATAAAAACATTAATACAGCAATATATGATTTCCTACACGAAGTAATGATAAACGTAGATAATAAAACACCTATCTGTGCCATTTTTACAGACATGACTAAAGCTTTTGACTGTGTCAATCACGATATTTTATTGAACAAGCTTAGTAACTACGGTCTAAGGGGAAACGTGCTGAATCTATTAAAATCCTACCTCAGTAACCGCACACAGTATACGGAGATATCCAAAATTTGTCTTAGATCAAAATGTGAACAAAAATATCAATCAGATGGCAAAATTGTTAAATTTGGTGTACCACAAGGTAGTGTGTTGGGTCCCCCGCTGTTTTTGCTGTATATAAATGATCTGCCCCGTCAGATACCAAATCCAATGGTCCTATTTGCCGATGACAGCACAGCACTGATAAAATGTACAAATATTAATAATTATGAACATGATATCAACATTAACCTTGGAAATATTATTGAATGGCTTGATAAAAACAACCTAGTAATTAACTTACTAAAGACTAACGTGATGCATTTTCACCAACGTACAATTCCGCCTAACGTTAATGTACAGTATAATGGACAAGTGATCAATCAAACAAAAGTCGCGAAATTTTTAGGCATTCATATAGACGATCAATTGACTTGGAAACCGCAGGCAGAAGAGGTGTGCAAAAGGTTAAGCACTGCAGCTTATGTTCTTTTTAACCTGGCGAAAAAAGTTGACATAAATACTGTTTTGGTAGCGTACCATGGTTTGGTCGCATCGGTCTTAAGGTTTGGAATCATTTTTTGGGGTAACTGCAGTCTAAGAGATAACATATTTAGAGCCCAAAAACGTTGTGTAAGAGCTATGTGTAATCTTAAACCTAGAGATGGTTGTGAGCCTGTGTTTAAATCTTTAAAACTACTTACTTTTCCATCGTTGTATATTTTGGAGATGGCAATTTTTGTAAAAATAAATAATAAATTGTTTGCTAAGGTCTCGGACACCAAGAAAGGTCCCGTGAGAAGTCAATACAAAAACCTCTTAATTACCGGTGGCTATAAAACGGCACTACTTGGAAAAAGTGTTATCTGCATGGGCCCGACAATATATAATAAACTACCGGATAGCATAAAGGGTGACACTCTTCGACAATTTAAGAATAAACTCAAGGCTTTTTTGATACAGAAATGTTATTATTCGTTAAGTGATTTTTTAAATGACCCTATGTGTGATAACTCAACATTTTAATATTATTGACATTATTTAATACACTTTTGACTTGTTAGAATAATTTATTGGTATCTTAATCCACACTATTTTATAATTTTTATCTATATGCTTATTGATGATGACATTATTGTTGAATTTTGCATGCCTAAACTCGGGCAGAATGTACCCGGCTCACTATATTTTATAACAACTTAATTGTACAATACCTACATTCTATGCGAATAAATGTTTTGATTTGATTTGATTTGATTTGATTTAAGATCTACGGTAACATGGATGCGGCACCCAGTACTGTGCGCACCTGAACTCGAACTGTGCGTACTTGCACTCATGACTTGAAATGACTCTAAATTAAAACTGAATAATAAGATATCGCCCTTGACGAGAATCTTTTGGTTTTTTTTAAATAAAAAAAGAATTATGAAAAAAAAATTTCATGTACAATGTCACGGTCACGGTTGCGGTACATGGTACATGTCACGGTACAACGTAAAAAAATGGCAAAAAAAAGTGTATATTTTTTTTTTAAACAAAGCTGCAAAACAAAGACATCACACCTAAGCAACCGAACTAGAAAATCAAATGGTAACGCTACACAGTACGCGCTGCGTACGCGAAAGGTATTTAGAGCACAAAACATAACAAAGTGGATGAACAACATCACAACGCAGCCCCATGAAACGTACAAAGTGTGGTACAAAAAATATATACAAATATATAGATAATATAAAGAAATATATACATAAAAATACACTTTACACATTTATTCTAGGTGTTGAATGAAGGGTGAGAAAAACAGGGTTCAATGCATACAGCTTGGTCACAACCCACACAGAACGTCTGAGTATTTGTCTTGCACACCACGCATTTACGCCTAAGTGCTGCGTAACACGCGCGCCTTTGGGGAACATGGATTGACATTATTATGTCGCGAAAGAAGAGATTTTACAAGATTTATACGGAATCTACGATGAGTAAGAGTAGAAGTACGAAATGATGCAGCATTTGCGCGATGAATTACTAATGAGTTCAATACGGAGGCGTTCAGCAGTCTCCGGAACAGCTTCTTGTACCATACCGCTCGACCGGGTAAATCGCCAGTATCTGGTCTTTTTTGTCCACCCCACCCATCATGATGTTGTAGTCATGAATCAAGATGGGTTTGGTGGATCCTCGGATGGTTGCGACGCCGTTGCCATGATACGTAGAGATCACAGCCACTCGGTTAGAATCTCTCCATACCATGACATCGACGTCCCAAGAGGTAAGACCAGATAAATCACCGGGGCGCATTCGCCGCTTGGTAAGGCTGTGCAGGGCCTCCGGAAGAAACTGGCGATTCGTCCGGAGGGTACCAACACAGTCAAAACCCTTAGGCGTCGAGCAAGAGCTGGTGAGTTACAAAAATTGTCCAATCAAAGTGTGTATCCTTTGTACTCCAGGCCTTGCGTAAGCCGCAGCACAATAGCCGCCGTGGATTTATCCATCGAATTTTCTGGGTCCGCCTGCCGGGCTAAAGCCCTGTGGCTGTGAACCTCGAAACGCCCCAAGTAGCCGGTTCTTGATTCACAAACCTTATAAGTCTTGATGCCTTTTTTTGCAGCTTTATTAGGGATAAGCTGGCCGATGTCCAGCCAGCCTTTCCACATCAAAAGACTCTCGTCTAGAGCGATGTTCTGTTCCATCACGTACAATTCTCTGAGTTTTGAGTTCAGGTGGTCCAGTACTGGGCGAATTTTAAACAAACGAGCGTCGCAGACGTCCATGTTTAGCGCACACATGTCGTCGTTGTTAGCAAAGTGTAAACATTTCTGTAACAGTTTAAATCTATCGATGGACATGTGTGCGCTAAACCCTGGAGTATAGAATATGTCAGGGGTGGCAGCCCAGTACTCCTCGAGCCGTGATTTGACCACAACCCCCATCGCCAGGATTATACCAAAAAAGGTGTAAATTTCATCAGCCGTGGTATCAATCCAACGGCTGATGTGGCTCGTGGGATGGAGGCTGTGGTCCTCAAGCATCTGGGTTGCCTTCTGCTGAGCATACCTATTCGTCTCCGAGGCAATGAATTCCAAATTGCCTATCCCATATAGCAACGAAAATGCTGTATGGGTCGAAATCAGGAATTGTCGGACCTACATTATTCTGGGAGAAAGTTTCCCGCCTCAGTTCAGGTGCAATTGGGTCGGTCGGAAAATCCCTCAAATCAAAATCATACATGTTCCAAGGCTGGTCCGTCGCAATTGGGTCAAAGTCGAAAGGCACGTCGACGTCCTCGGCTTCCTCAGCAGGCGCAGTGTCGGCGGCGTTACCTGGGTGGACCTCACCGTCGTCATCTTGTTCTACCCAGGGCATCGGCACCAAGGTCCTGACTGCCCTGGGTATCACAGGAATCGGCAGCCTCGCAAACCCCTCCTCATCATCGCTTGCGTCAGAGTCGTCGTCTGCGTCACTACCTGCAGACAATGATAAAGTCCCATACGAAAACAACTTACGCAGCTAGCGAAGGCACAGAGTATGGTGATGCCATACTTGCCACCACCGCCGGTACTGCGCTGGCTGGCTGCGGTGCGGTATCCCTGGAACAAAACCAGTGGTATCGTACCTATTCCTTTAGAAATGAAATGTAAAGGAAAGACCGTCAGCGACTTACATAGCCGAGCTAGATGGGCCCGCTTCGGCACCTTCACGCGCACCTACGCGATAACCACCATGTTCCTCTCCGCCTACCATTTCCCCATTGATGGCAGTGGCAGTGGTGGTGTGATAGGAACTGGTGGTGGTGATGGTAATGGGAGTGGTGGTGTGATAGGAACTGGTGGTGTTGATGGCAATGGGAGTGGTGGTGTGACAGGAACTGGTGGTGGTGTCACTGGAGCTGGTGGTAGTGGTCTAGCCACCGAAAGTGATCTAAATGGATATTTAAAAAAAGTTAAAACCCATAGTATTAGAACTAACATGCATCACAAGTAGAACAACTTACGGTTGCCACACGCGATCCCTCTTCACGTGGATCGGTGTCTCCAGGACACGCCCTCTGGGCATGTCCTCTATGTTCCGGATAACGAGGCTAAAATTCAAAACATGCAATTGTAATACTCGAAATGAGTTTGAGATAGTGAAAAGAAAGGATTAGTGAAAAATTAAAAAAAAGCGTTAAAAAAGCATAGGTACTCTTCAAAGCTGTGGGGTCCCGGGCGGTATTGTCCCAAGCCAATTCGGCCGGGAGCAATACGGCGTGCGCGCCCGCCGCGCTCACTCGCACCACCACGGCCGTGCGCGTGCGCAGGTACCACCAGCTCGTTCGACAGTAGTATCACACGAGGTGATGTTGGAGCTGGCGGCGAAGATGGCGGCGTGGATGGCGGATAGAAGGATGGATCTGGCGAGGCGCGCTCGCGCGCAGGCGAAGATTGCGGAGAAGCTGGCGGTGGCGGAGCAGGCGAGGCGCGCCCGTGCCCGTGCACAGGCGAAGATGGCGGAGAAGCTGGCGGTGGCGAGGAGCGCCCGCGCTTGCGACCGCGCCCGCGCCCACGCACTAGTGAAGACGGCGGAGAAGCTGGCGGTGGCGGAGCAGGCGAGGCGCGCCCGTGCCCGTGCACAGGCGAAGATGGCGGAGAAGCTGGCGGTGGCGAGGAGCGCCCGCGCTTGCGACCGCGCCCGCGCCCACGCACTAGTGAAGACGGCGGGGAAGCTGGCGGTGGCGGTGGTGCATCAGCCGAGGCGCGTTCGCGCCTGCGACCGCGCACAAGCGAAGATGGCGGGGAAGCTGGCGGTGGTGGGTCAGGCGAAGCGCGCCCTCGCCCGCGCCCGCGCACAGGTGAAGTTGAGGAAAACCACCTAGCAGGCGGCGCTCGAGGGCGTTTATTAGCACTGAACGCCATGCAAAAAAAAGCAAATGCAAAATGCGCACAGAACCAGGCAAACCAATTGAAAAAACCAGTCAACTAAAAACATGCCAGACAAATGCAGTTGAAAGACGCAAACAAAAAAAAAGAAATCCAAAAGTAGTAAGAAAGCAAAAAAAAACGACCCACAACAAAAATACAGTCACCTAAAAATATTACATGTACTAAAATCCATATGCCACATCCAGAGTTTCAACGTCGCAGAAAAACCGTTTGTGACGTCACGATTCCCGGTGACTTTTTAAAAAACGGTTAACGGTCGGCGCGGCGAATTCAATGGAGGGCTATTTTCGTTGAAATACATTTTTCGGATGGAATTTAGGTCAAACACACAATGCCGCTGGTAAAAACTGTTCATCACTTACCGTTCCATGGTATTCCCTGGCCACCACACTCACTCACAATATAAATTTGCAATAGATTGGCACCACAACAGGGCTCCACGCACGCTTAGTAGCGGTTGAGACGGGTACTAACAGGCCGCGACTTTGAAAAATCTTCAAAGAGCGAAGATCGGTGTTACTGCGTTCGGAATGAATATACGTCATCTATGTTTATGTCCGCGACGCCTAGACACCTATACGCGCGATAAAGCACCTTCTAGACGATATATAACGGCCAAAACGAAAGCGCGGGAGAGACGACTTAATAAGTCGTCTCAACCGACTAAGGGTCAAGGCTGCACGACTTAATAAGTCGTCTCAACCGACGACTCTATATACATACACATATAAATATTACATTACATACATTTAGTTTCTTAACGCCAGACGTACAAAACCCTCCACCACAGGCCGACTCGAGTCGACACTACTCGAAAACCGATCCCGAGCCGCCACTAATAACGAACCGGCGATCAGATCAGAAAACCTAAAAACCTCCATATCTCGGAAACGGTTGCAGCTAGCTCAATTCTGAGTAAAAATTTGCCCCCTGCCCCGCAACGCTTCTGGCCGGAGAACACCAGAACCAGAACCTTCCCCCCCGCATTTTTTTTTTACCCCATTCTAAAATATCAATATGAAAAGTCTATAAAATCGTGCAACAAACCCCTGCCCCCCTCACCCCCCTAACCCGCTCACATTTACTCGAAATCCTTTTCATAAAATAATTTTAAAACATTTTTTAGGTGAGATCGAAAATATACGAACGACCGAACCAACTATTCAAATTGTAAAATCCACATTTGTTAACCGTCACCTAGCGGCATCTGTCGCCATCATCCATGTCGGATGAACAATTCATCGAATTAGTAAAACGGTACTCATTATTATATGATATGATATGATTTCAGGCCAATACCGTGATCATAGTATTAATAATAATACTAGAAACAAAGCTATGATATGATCAGTAGCACTGACTTATAAACCTATGGACTTGCCATACCTACGAAATTAGCGTGCTTACCTACAGTCTGTCAAGAAAGTCATGAAAAATAAGGAGGGCGCCACCATAATTTAGATGGTATCACTGTAGCTGCCGACTAAAAAGTTTAGATACTTTGTTTTTTTTTTTATAAATAGTTTTTGGTTTAGAATGTGATCTCTTAAATTTGCGTGATATTAAAGAAACCATAATTATAAGGCACTAGCTTTTGCCCGCAACTTCGTCTGCGCAGCATTAGCACTTCAAACAGCCTCTTTTTTATATTTCGCATTAGTATTGTAAGTGTGTGTGGGCCGACTTACTTGAGAAAATAATTAGTTCACAAACAGACAGAGTTACTTATGCATGTATAATATTAGTATCGATTGATCAGGATGCAAAAATGAAGAAGAAAAATGTTATGTTGAGAGTTTATTTATTAATCAGAATCTAAAACATCTGAATCCAAATATTCCACTCCCGAAATGTTACCTAAAACCCGAGTTTCTGCTGAATCTGAAGAGTCAGAAATGGCCTCTTCAGATTCACTAGAACTATCATCGACTACTGAGATGACTAATTTATCTATATCATTATAGAGAGTTTCTCCATGGGTAAAATATTCATTTTCAATTTTAATGACATGGTCAACACGATTTTTCCACTCTTGTTGAGTTACTGACTGAAATGCTTCTTCAGCCAACTTTGCAACATTTTGACCACACAAGTGGTGAACGTTGCGGGGATCCGCTGGTTGCGGGACGCACGAGACCGGCCTAATCCGAAGCCTATGTCCAGCAGTGGACGTCTTTCGGCTGATATGATGATGATGATGACCACACACATTCTTATGTGCAATTCGCCTCTTTACCATCGCCACCTCTTTCGCGAACCTCTTTCTGAACATTGTAAAAAAATGCACCTTCTGTCTAATTGCACATAGATCAAAATCATCGATCTGTTTCTTAGGTCGGCCCGTCTTTGTTTCCCTGGAGTTACAAATTTACCTCCATCCTTCATACCCTCTCGTTCACTATGCGCCGAATTGAGCTTTCGGAAACGCCTGAAACCATGAAAGGCATGTTTAAATAACATATAAAATACCATATTCATAATAAATATATTAGCTAAATAAATCAGCTAAGGATCAAAACAGTTCATTGTGTAGTATAAATCGTACGTAAATTTTATAACCTCAACGAAACATAAACAAAGCTATTTAGTCGATAAATGATACTTATAAACACAAGATTGACGAGAGATTACATTTCCTTTACCGTGTTTAACATTAGAAATGTATCTACATACCAGTTACCTTTGCTGTTCGACCGTAAACATCGTCCAATTCGGAAAGCATCTTTCCCGCTTGAAATTGAGCCATACACTCTTGAAAAACTGTAAATACGATTTGTCTCGCACCGCTCTTATAAACTTGCCGATTCATTAAGGTCACAAGATAAAAATCTCGAAATAACATAAAAAATAGGGATAAGTAAAAAATATCGATTTATCAAAATATCGATATTTTTTCAGAAAAATATCGATATATCAAAATATCGATATTTTTTCAGAAAAATGTCGATACTAATTAGCGATATTTTTGCCCGCGATATATCAATTTTCGATATTTATTTTCAGATATCAAAATCGATATATTTTTAAAGCTCTGCTGTCTGCTCATGCGTCACATCATGATTTTGACCAATCCGATTTCTTAAATTTAGAAACTATGCAGTAGGCTGTATGCGTTTAGTTTCTTTGCTTCAAACACAAACAAAAATTACTCTCCATGACTTGCTTGTCTATGACAATGACATTGCAATGTTTGATGGTTTGGTTGGTATCACTGCACTGGACTGACTGTATTGTATTTTAGAGTGTTGGTACGACGAACGTTGTTTTGTTGTGTTGTCACGAGTAAACTAAGCGGCCACGCCGGCCACGCTTAGTTTACTCGTCATTGTTATTTTTTTTGTGTGAATTGTATTTTTGTTAAACGTCATGTCTGCTGTATGGAAGTTCTTTAAAAAAAGTGGGAACAAGGAACCTATTTCTTGCAACTTGTGCGGTAAAACGTATAAAACTTGTGGAAACACTACAAAT
Source organism: Orthosia incerta (assembly GCA_948252205.1). Taxonomy (NCBI): domain Eukaryota; kingdom Metazoa; phylum Arthropoda; class Insecta; order Lepidoptera; family Noctuidae; genus Orthosia; species Orthosia incerta. Next base: position 19,381,725 of record OX411753.1, on the reverse strand, counting down.
TTTGCAACACATTTAAAAACGAAGCACCTTTTTGCTTATTTACAAATGGTAGACATAAAAAATTCATCACTAAATAATAAAACTTATGTTAAAACAGCCAGAAGTGTGATTTGCTTTAAAATTTCGATAATTTAGGCAATTTTTATAAATAATTACAAATTGGGCAAAATATATCGAAATATCGATATTTCTTGGGTGATATATATCATCATCTGCCTAGCCTTTTCCCAACTATATTGGGGTTGGCTTCCAGTCTTACCGGATTCAGCTAAGTACCAGTGTTTTACATGGAGCGACTGCCTATCTGACCTCCACAACCCAGTAACTGGGTAACACGGTACCTCTTGGCAAGACTGGTGTCATATCTCAAGCTTCTGACTACCCGTAACGACTGCCAAAGATCTTCAAATGACAGCCGGGACCAACGGCTTAACGTGCTTTCCGAGGCACGGAGGAAACTCGGTATGTTGAAATGGTCACCCATTTACGGACCGACCTCGTCAAGCGTTGCTTAACCTTGATGATCGACCCGTGCGGCTGTTATTATTTAGCCACGAGCTCCTCTTGGGTGATATATATCAATATATTTGAAAAATATCGATACGATAAATATCGATATTTTTTTTCCATTTGCCCATCCCTAATAAAAAATACTAGATATGTTTACCAAACAAGCTACGACGTGACAGTTGAGGTACTCAGTTTGAGAGAAATTCGGTGTTGCCAATTTAATCAAAAGTATTAGTTCCCAAAACATTATTTTCATGACTTTCTTGACGGACTGTACATAAATCGGGCAATTAAGATGGCTGCCCGTTTGCCAATGAGGTAGGCCATTTGCAACTGTTTGACAGCACAACTAACAGATAAACGTACATATACGGCACACAACTACCAATTTTACTCGGCAATTAACATGGCGACCGGTCACGCATAGACATGATTTTGACGTCACTCAAAAGTGTTACCAAGTTTAGTCCTTGACAAACATTTAGATGTCTCTCTTTTCATATGCAGCTCTTGGTTAGTTAAAAAGAGACAAAATGCTTTGTGACATGCGTGTGTCGATATTATAGATATTTGTATAACTATTCTTCGTACAGTAGAATATGCCGTCTCCATAGTTATCCGACCTCATTGATCAGTGGAATTTAGAGTAAAGTTTAATCAGCAGGGTCATTTTTAGGGTAGAAACTCGGCGAGCGTAATTTTTATGTTTATGACATTAACTTATTTGAGTCAAATTTTTAATGGGAAGTCGGTTGTATTTTTTACCCGACGGCCGAAGGAGCGGAATGCGTTTATTGTAAAAAGTTTTAATTGTTTACTTTTTTGTGTGGCAAATTACGGTACGGCACAATTAGTGGTCAATTTCTATAGTACTGTAATATTTATAAGAGTTCTGTTGAATACCTCCGAATTTCTTCATCAGATCTTCATCAAATTTAAATGGGACCAATTCGGGTACATAACCTTCCACGCAAAAAATAATTTTCAAAATCGGTTTAACTTTTGACGGAAAAGTCGGTGAAAAATTGCTGTTGGTTATTTGAAGACCCGGACTACAAATAAAACCACGCCCGCCCGCCATCTAAACTAGCACAAATCCGGGGAATGTCGGATAGATGGCAACCCTATACTTCTTCTTCTTCTTTTCGTGTGAGGGGGTGCCCACCTCTGGTGTCAGAGTTAATTATTATTAACCCTATACTAGCGAAGCGTGTTGTAGCATCACGTGGGGTGTTGTATATGTGCACGGTTCGCGTCGGGTCGGGTGTTAATAATATGTTTCCACCTTTTGACTATTGCCTGATACACCCCACTCAATGAGGTAGGAAAACTATGGAGACGGCATATTTTACTATAATTATGAAGAATAGTTATACAAATATCTATAATATCGACACACGCATGTCAAAAAGCGTTTTGTCTCTTTTTAACTAACCAAGAGCTGCATATAAAAATAGAGACATCTAAATGTTTGTCAAGGACTAAACTTGGTAACACTTTTGAGTGAAGTCAAAATCATGTCTATGCGCAGAGACATTGTAATACCTAGACGGAACGTATTTACGACGAAAAAGAAACTGTCAATTCTTTCGTTCTTGCTTATAGAGAAACTCTATGAAAAAGAAAGAGACAAACATAGACAAACGCTACCATCCTAAACGTCAAAGAGACCACTTTTTAGTCACTGTTGTAACCCATCGGTTAGCAGCTCTAATCAAAGTTTTTCGCTGTTTTCAAGCCTTTGTATCGTTTATATCAGGATGAATTTTGTTGTTTAATTATCTGCATGAACCATGTCGTGTGTGGCTATCGGTTGCAAGAGTAGAATGAGTGTATTAACAGAACATAATCAAAGGATATCTTTCCACAGGTGAGTTATCGACTAGCATACTGAAATTATTGTGCAGGGAATACATTTCATAGGCTGTCTGGAATAAAGGTATCTAAGTTCTAAATACGTCAAGGACGTATAGTATCATTTAAACCATTCTATTAAGTGAAATAATTAACTTTTATACGTTCGCTGATAGAGCTATGACAGTTTACGTACTTACGATCTGATGTTAGAGATGTGACAAAAGTCACGAGAAAGATTTATCGATACTGTATTTTTATTTTACTTACTTTAATTTATTTCATAAAGTTTATTTGCTATTGTGATTATTAATCTAATATCGATTGTGCACAGGTTTCCTAAGAGTACTTATTTAAGAAATAAGTGGATCAAGAATATAAAACGAGCTAACTGGACACCTTCACTATATTCTCGCTTGTGTTCACTGCATTTTAATGAATCATGCTATCGCTATCCCTTGACCCATTTATGGACACAGGTTGATGAATCATGTTAATTTTTACATATTACTGTTTTAAATTAAATTATTATATTTAAACAACATTGTTATTTTTTTTTTCCTTTTATATACATACTCGTCTGTAAACTTTCTTTTCAGTCTTCATCAGTATATCGATCAGTACATGTCTGTACAGTCGTACGAGTGTACCAAAACTGTCACTTTGATCTCATGATGTACCTCGTTTTTGCGCAAGGTATGAATAAACATTATTATACAACTCGTATAATGCGCAGAAAAAATACGAAAGAATGGAATTGTACTCTTACAATGGCTGATAAGTTCACTCTTTGTACGAGTACACATTCACTCTTTAAATAATTATAAAGATTCCCTACAAAAAAACGTAAAATTAGCCGCAGTCAGGGACGATTCTTACAGACACTTGACCAAATTTGTAGATCGCTCCAAAACTAAACTCAATAATATCGATATGACAGTGGCACAGATCTAGTACTGATATATGTCTATAGATAAGTATCTATAGCATACTCGGCCACACTGGCACAAAAGATGGCATAGACAAAAGTATATCTATCTCTTTTTGCTTATGACGTTATCTGTGAGTGCGAAAGTGAATACCGATATTAAAATTGCGTCTTAAACACGTTCCGTCTAGGTATTACAATGTCTCTGTCTATGCGTGACCGGGCGCCATGTTGATTGCCGAGTAAAATTGGTAGTTGTGTGCCGTATATGTACGTTTATCTGTGTAGTTGTGCTGTCAAACAGTTGCAAATGGCCTACCTCATTGGCTAATGGGCAGCCATCTTAATTGCCCGATTTATGTAGGTATACACGCTAATTTCGTAGGTATGGCAAGTCCATAGGTTTATAAGTCAGTGCCCCCACTCTTGCAATTGCAACTGACAGCCACACACGCCATGGTTCATGAAGATAATTAATCAACTAAATTCTTCCTATTAAAAACGCATCAGAACAGCGAAAAATTGTAATTACAACTGGTATCCGAAAGACTTCACTGTGCCTGTGCTAGCACAGTGACTCTAAAGTTGTCACATACATTCTAATGGTAGCTTTTGTCTAAAGACCTGAAAGTTTCTTTTTCGTCTTAAACACGTTACTTCTAGAAGCTAGAAGTATGCAAATTCTCTGCCAAAAATAATATTGGTGATCGCGGCAACTAAATGCCGAATCACATCTTTTCGTTTTAGAAAATAAGTCTCAATAAATATAGTACGACATAAAAGAGTAGAAATTAAATATTTGGGAGCTAATAGTTTTCATTTTCTGGCAACATCTAAAATGAGTACTTGAGCTGTCAATTTTTCTCGATCGGTTTCAATTTTCGTAAGAATTTTGGTTTTTGTGTGATATTTCTGAGTGTGGACAGAAAAACAGTGGCAAATCATGAATAATGTAATTCGTGGAGGTGCCCGTGATATAGTTTACAAAGTTTATATGTGGTGTATAGCCGAATTCCAAGTTGGGAAGCTTCTATACAACTTAGAAGATGTTTACCATCGTACAGCAGATTTTACTGGTAAGTAACTATTGAAAGTTACGCTAAACGTTAATTACAAACGATTAATACATTCAGGGAGCTAAATTTTCGAACCACATATCATTTACAAATTATTTGTCTACAATTTTTGAGGTTATGCTAAGGTAAACAAATACCTTTGTAGTTATAGCGCGACTTAACAACGTTGATAGTAAGGCAAAAACAATTAATGTAATTTATTGCGGATACGAAATATTTTTCATACTATGCCATATTTGTTGATGCAATCGTCTAAATGGAAAGAAACAATTTTAAAATATATTCACGTTTATTTACCGCGGAACTTCTTTCGTCGGACTGACAGTGATTCTTTTATTTGCTTGTTTTAGGTGTTTCTGTAAGCACAGTGCACAGAATCGTGCAACACGCATTGAAAACGGTGGGAAATTCTCAACACCAGCTAAACACATGAAAGGTCGTCCCATGGTGCAGACAGCAGTAACGATGAGAGTGGTTCAGAAATCAGTGACGAATCAATACCAGAGCTTAAAATAGACTACACGAACTTAAGTGATCCCATGGAAGGTGTAAAGTATTTAGATTTTGATTTATTAGATTAGTTTATTTTATAAATTTTAGTTTATATCTGAGTTTATATGGAAAGCAATTGATTATTAAAAATATGTACTTATTTTTTGTGAAATTGTTGTTTTATTACTACTACATATTAAATATTTATTAAATATACTTATTTAATAAATTTACTCATTTTTTATACCCAATAAATAAATAATACTATTCAAGTATCAAGATCAGCTGGGTCGTACTAACTGGGTTGCTATCTGAGCGATTGTGGCGCCCTCATTTAATTTCTACTCTTTTATGTTGCACTTGTAGACACAGGTCCATGAACGTTAATATTGCTATGCTTCTTCTTCTCCATATAAAGTGGGATCTGACAGCTTACAGAGGCACTTTACAGCTTCATGCTTGCCGCTTGTACACTGAACAATTTACTTTTATATTTGTGATACCCTTAATTTTATTGGCTCCAGAGGTTTATGGTGTGTATATGACACGACTAAAAGGTGCTTTGTTCCGCCATATTGTAGTAGTAGCTGCAATCAAACATAACCAAAATAATTATAAGTATGACTGGCACACCTGGCCCTTGTCTAATAGCAACCTCGAAACTAATAAGTACTCACCCTTCATTCACGTTCATTTTCGTTTATGAAGCATAGGTAAGTCATATTATTATGCTTATTGATCATTACTATAGCTTGGTAAACGGTAAAAAGGATCGCTGTTTTGAAAACAGGAACCTTTTCAAAACTGCAAGGAATCGGTGTAACCAGGTGATCGCAATGCCAAACGCCGCCATAATCTCGAAAACATATCTTCTCCGGCTGATATCTGGAAATTCCTTGGAACTCTCGGTAGCGGTAGGTCACGTCATGTGAATCAACTTGGATGATATCAACCGTCACTTCACTACAACCTGCCATTTGGATTTCCAAAATGTCATCTGAGACGGTTGATTTCATTACTGGCCTATTATTCTCGCGAAAACTTCTTGGCCACCCTGGAGTCGGCTACAATGGCTGCGCAGTAGTAAATCTCATAGAGATGAAGCGTATGCCGTATATACTAGAACAGATCCAGGGATTAGGTATTTAGCGAGACTAGGCTGCACCTATTCTAACTTTTAAAATACTCGATCCACCTAGTCTCACTGTGCCTACGCAGTGCACGGCACCCGCGGCCCGCGCGAATCAAAGTACCGACGACGCGGCGAAGCGAGATAGCAGCATAGTCATAGCTCATTCATGTTTGCCAAAATCATACGTGTGTGTCAGTCACTTGAATTTGAACCCTAATTCAAAGAGCATAAAAGTAACGCGACGTGCACTAGTGTTTACATAAAAAATTCGTGTGCCAGTCATTTTAATTTGAACCATATTTCAATGGCATAAAAGTAACGCGACGCGCACTGTGTTGTGCTAGAATATATTCTGTCCTTTTTTAACTACACCATTCCGCAATCCTTCCATCCTTGTCTGTCAATACTCGAGACTTGAGACTAGTCGGGACTAGGCAGACTTTATAGAATAGGTAGGTACTTTGACAATACTCGGGACTCGAGATTAGTCGGGACTAGGCAGACTTTATAGAATAGGTACTTTGACAATACTCGATGCGAATGAAAACTTTATGATGCAGTCTAGTATCAAGTACGGACTCGTGCGAATGTGATCTCGCTTGACGTATTGATACCTACTTGTCGTTGCAAACACGTACGGTAGTGTGATTGGTTTTTATAACGAAATTTTGATAAATCTTTTAAGAACATATATCTATTTTTTATTACGACAATGTTCCAAAGGAAGTAGTGTATTAAAAAAAAAACAATAACAAAACTAATTAAGTTCTCTGAAAAAAATCTTTTAATTACGCCAACAATCTTCAACGTAGATAAATCTTTACGATGACAGTCAAGTTTGTGTAAAGTGTGAAGGGCAGATTTCATTTCATTACTGCGTTCGTACGTATCTACACGTATCGGTGGTACGCAAAGACTAAGCATGAATAAAGTATGCGTATTTCATGGACTAGGTGGAACATGTATTTGGATCGAGTATTTGTACGGACTTGGACTAGGTGCACCTAGTCCAAAATTCACCTAGTACGACCCATCTCTAAAATCTCATACAAAAACAGCACCGATTTGTGCCGTGAGCATCGGCAAGCCAACTTCAGGGCGGCCCAGAAGTTTGGCGAGCACTACACCCGCAGCCTTATTGCATAATGAATTCGGCAAGGCAGACTATGAAAAATCGGCCAATCACATATACGGAAATCCACATCGCGTCCTTCATCTCGCTCGCGATTGGTCGATTTTTCATACTATGCCTTGCCGAATTCATTACGCAATAGGATTACCGTTCCTATTATAGAACAGCTCCACTTTTCTCGGGACACCTTGGATGAAATCAGAAAAATCAAGTTTTGACAGCACCCTGCACCAGTATGGTCACCCTAATCCTCGACTTTTTCTTCCCCATTGATATTTAAAAAACCCAAGATGCACAGTCTCGAACAAAAGTAACACTCGAAACTGTTACCAAACACTCACCAATTATACTTGGGTAGTTTTGTTAAACTATAAACATATTTTTTGGCAAATGCAACCTTTGCGGATTGTTTAAAGTAGTTTGTACAAAGCAGTGTACAAAAAGCAATAAAACTTACGGCAGAAAGGTTGAAATGAACGTATTATTAAAGCACGGTCTCTGTGATAGGCTTGAGTCACGCATTTTATCACAGTTTTTGCTCCCAAACTGTGATAAAAATGTCTGACTCAAGCCTGTCACAATAGGCCGTAGGTACTCGCAGGGCTGATGGGTACCGACATCTATTTATATTTTATTATGTTTAGAAGAGAATGATACAATGATGTTTGCGAGAATTAACACACATTCTACCGATAGACAAGAACATTCATGAAAACCATTTGTTCAAATGCTGGTGAGTTAGAATTAAAGTTCGCTGCAGTGCTAAACATTATTTATGTTGTCTAATCAATCTATTAAAACATGCAGCGCTTGATCGCTTATCTCTATAAGCGATATAGCGCTACATGTTTTAATAGTTTACTTTCTTTACGTTTCGTTCAACGTAAAGTAAGGTGGATTGCAGTACAGTTCAGTCGAACAGAGTGAGTGTTCGGATGCCAAATCTAGGTATAATATCAATGTTTGCGAAGTTTTGCTAGCTAACTTAATTTGATCTTGTAAAAAAAACTAGGTGGCATAATAATAACAAAATGTCAAGTAGTTATGTACAGTTGTTTTATCTCACGAAAGCGGGTGACCCATACTTGTGTGTGTAAGTGTACATGCACACTGTCTTTGCGTGCGTAAGCTTGGGAGCGCACAGTCGTGGCCGAGTCAGTAGTGCTTATTGGTTCGCGCCAAAATTATTTATCAAATACCGTCAGCATGGAAGGTACGAAGAAACGGAGAAAAGTTGTTCGTAGTGAGGTAAGTCAAATTATGTATGTAAGTATGTTATGTTCATGTTTGATATATATTTATGTTGTGTGTAATGAATTAATGTATTAGTTAGTTTTTAATAAGAACATATTAAACGAGATTTTAAAAATGTATTGTTTATTTTAGGCTCGTCAAATGATTGCAAATATTTATAATTTTCTCAAAGAAGAATATGAATTCACGGAACTTCATCGAGAACCCAATTGTGATTTATCACATTTGCGTAATATTACAAAACGCACTGCAGCAGCGACGGGGGTAAGTGAACGAACAGTGCAAAAAATATTAAAAGAAGGAAGAGATGTCGCAAGTACATCTTCGAATTTTATGTCACCCATGAAAAACCGAAGAAAGAGAGAAAATAAAGTAGACATTGATGGATTTACAGCTGACGTTGTACGGAGCACAATACAAAATTTTCATATCATACAAAAACAAATTCCAACATTGGCAAAACTAAGGTCAGTCTTGAATGAAAAAGTTGGTTTCGATGGATGTCTCGCAACGCTAAGGAAGTTATTAAATAAATTGGGCTACAAGTGGCGTAAAACCGATAACAATAGGAAAGTATTAGTTGAACGGCATGATATCCAGATGTGGAGACTAAAATACTTAAAAAAAATATCCGAATACCGCTCTCAAGGTCGGCCTATTGTCTATACTGACGAAAGTTACGTATTGACAACACATGTTCGAGATAACACCTGGGCCCAAAAAGACAAACCATCTCCATTTTTAAAAAAACTTAGTCAAGGTACTCGTTTTATTTTAGTACACGCTGGGACCAATGCTGGATTTATTGACAATGCTTGCTTAATCTACAAAGCTAATTCCACAGTTGGAGACTACCATTCCAACATGAGTTTTGAAAATTACGTGAAATGGCTGAATGAAAAGTTGCTGCCAAATTTGCCAGATCGTTCCGTAATAGTACTAGATAATGCATCGTACCACAATACACGTGCTGAGAAATTACCGACGACAGCCTCAACAAAATCTGAGATGCAAGGATGGCTCACTTCTAAGGGTATACATTTCGACACAAATTTGCGCAAAGTTGAGTTATATGATATAATAAAAAACCATAAAAGTGATTTTATCACTTACAAAATCGATGACTACATAAAAAGTAAAGGATTTGAAGTATTACGCCTCCCTCCTTACCACCCTGAGCTTAATGCCATAGAGAACATCTGGGGGGTGCTTAAAAACTACATTGCTCTAAGAAACGTTGAGCAAAATATGACCAACACAGAAAAACTGATTCAAGAGAGTATTACAAAAATAACAAGTGAGACATGGCGTAATACTTGCAATAGTGTTATTAAAAAAGAAATTGAATATATGAGATATTTTGACACTGATTCAGAATTTATAATAAATTTACAAGATGACAGTGAAGAAGAAACTGACTCTGAAGAAGAGTCTAGTTACGATTCTACTTGAAATAATAATTTAAATAAAATATTAATTGTAAAATATTTCTAAAATTAAATGTTTCTTGAATATAAGTTTCTATTTTATTGTACCATGTCTTATCTATACGTAGAAAAAAATCGAATAACTTTATTATTTTGTTCATTAGCGATGAGCTTGCTAACGCTACCTGTAGTTACGCACACAAGAGCGCGTGTCTATACGAGTTACAACTACAAGTATGGCTCACCCGCTTTCGTGAGATAAAACAACTGTAAGTGTTTACCAAATTCCGTTCCTAACTGTCATACTCTGCATTGTACCGTGCGTAAAATAACTAAAATTTTTTATTGCATAATATTTTTTATTTTTACTCATGTATGTATAATATAATAGCAATAAAACCGAGAATACGGATGTGTATCTAGTAAGTAAGTAATCTAGTAAGTTAAACTTCCATGTATATAAATAAAATGTATATAGTGAAGATATAATTCTATTGGGCAATTATCTAGCAGGCTGAGTAGTACACAATGACACTTCGATGACTATAAAGACCTCACACGCCTTTAAATCAAACAGTAGCATTGATTATCTAGGGCCAGACAATACATGCCTAAAACGTATGTAGAACACGAATCGCGCTATTACTGAAAGATTGAAATGCGTCATTTTAAACTAGCCTGCGCACTGCCCAGCCTTATAATTGTTTGTATTCTGTAACTAAATTCTAAAACTTATTGCTAAGAGAAGACATAATAATGCTTTATATGTAATAAACAATATATTATTTAATAATACATATTATAATATTTTTCGTTCAGTCTCATAATACGCTCCCAAGAACTCTACTTTGCGAATTAATTGTGCACTTCTCACTTCAAAAAATTCTTATCGGCAGCCAATGCCACGAGGGCCGGTATAACTAACGTGACCAGACGTCCCGTTTTGAACGGGACTGCCCCTTTTTATAATTACGAGTCCCGGTGTCCCCGAAATGAACTCTGTGACGCAAAAATGTCCCGTTTTCTGAAACCGCGCGAAAATTTTAGTAGTTGAACCGGCCGGACGGTCGCCGCATGTGTTAACGAAGTTACAATCATCTCTAAAAAAGCCATTAATAGGTATTGGATATGGAGCCCATTTAATTCACAATGCAATAAAATCTGCTGTAGACAGGCTACCCTTGAATTACGAAAGCATTATTGTGAAGTTTTTTTTTTATATTTACACGATTCGAGTTGGGAGTTAAAGGAGTTTTGCGCCGAAACTGAAACGGAATATCAACAAATGCTCCGCTATAGCAAAACCAAATGGCTAGCTCTTATGCCTGCCTTGGAAAGGGTTTTAAAAATGTATCAGCCATTAAAAAAACTACTTTTTGAGTATTGAAAAATTTCCTCTGATACTAAAAAACTTTTTTGAAGACCCCACATTCGATTTGTGGCCAATGTCCCGTTTTGAGTCAACAAATAAATGGTCACGTTAGGTATAACACGCATACATTGTTTCACAACGCATTTTAGGCAAATTCCAAATAAAAAATAAACCGCGGCATGATTTCCAATTCCAATCATAAGACAATTTTGGTCAATAGTATATTCTGCGACTGAACGAGATCTTTTACTACAACTATTTCTGTTGTCATGCAGTCTATGGATCACTCAATATTAAATACATAAAGATGAAATCACTTACTAGTTTTCTATTTATTTATTTGTGTCGTTAAAATAAGCTGCTAACGAGAAACATCATTCAAAAGCACTTAAACCTAACACAAATACTATTTCCATATCTTTTTAAATTTTGGTAATATATGATACAGTAACAATTGAAAGATTCTGGGTTATCATATTTTCTCGTATATTTCCATGAGAGCTCATTGTGGAGCCGTAAAACGTACAAGTCATGACTGCTGTCGAAGCTTCAGTTCGTGCGTACACCACAACGTAGACACGGTCACTATAAGAGTTCATACAGTCATGATAGAGTTCATACGGTTATAAAGTAATAATGTCCTAATTTAAATTATTTCTGAATAGGCATGAATTCAATAGCATAATATCACTTAAGAGCATAACAAAGTTATGATGGTGACTCGTCGAGCTGGGCGAGCGCGTCATCTTCGACGACGGGTTCCCCGGGCGGCGCGGCGACGTCGGCGGCGGCCGCGCGGGCGGACGTGACGGTGGCCGGCTTGGGGTAGTCGTTGAAGATGTGGATGTGCGTGACGCGACGTCAGTCCGCCTCGTGCTCGTGCAGCTGCGCCAGCAGCGCCGCGCGCCGCGACTCCAGCTCCGCGTCGCTCCACGCCGTCGAGCCGCTCGACCTGCGCAACATTTTCACGTTTCATAACTACTATCAATTGAAAAACCTAAGCATCACAATTCATGCTCAAAGGTGAGTGGCAACAAGTTTTTTTTTTAAACTTGTCCTATACTAGAAATTTCTCCTGTACCGTGGGTGCAATGCAACATCAGGCGCAATTTAAAGGTTACTTGTGTAAACAGGGAAAACTGGCTACACATGGCTTGCGACTAACTAACTGAGAGCTCGTAACTTCTTTTTTCTTGCTAAAAAATGACAGAAGACCAGCGAAGTACAAATGTACGGTGCTGCGATTGGCACACTTAGTTAAAGACACTTAAGGCCGTACCCTGACCAAAAAATCAGCATGAGATATGAGCATTCCTATTGGCCTAGCGGCACTGTTGGCGCATGAATTACTAGTCTTTTGAAAAAAATAAAACTTACAAAATGTTCGTTATCAAATTGTCTATCCATTAGTGTTAGTATAAAAAATAATAAATGAACACTTTACCCTCGTAGCATGCATCTCCTCAGATGCATGCTATCAATAATTATTTCACATTTTTATGGTTTTGTTGGAAGGAGATTAGTGAAACATATCTCTTAAAAAAAAAGTGTACTCCAATTTTAGAATCAACATTATGTAGAAATTTAATGTATTTTTATTCATTGATATTTCTTTTTAAATAAAGAGTAGATAGCTCTTAAAAACTGCACAAAAACGACTAGCGCGGCGTTTTGCTCGGGGAGGCGCCTTAAATGATCCACATGCTTCAAATTTTTAGTGTTTGTTGTGCACATGGAATGGTGCCTATGTATACACTATACACACCGTTCTTTCTTGTCTTTCTTGTCCTTCTTCTTCTTGGGTTTGTGCGGCAGCTCGTGCGACTCCTCCTCGGGACTGCTGGGAGCGCTGCGCTTCGACTTCTTACTCTTGTGACGCATCATCTCGTCGTCCGATATGCCGCCCTCTTCCGGCGTCGGAGATTTCTAAACAAAACCAAGTATTCTCCTGTTATGTTGCGTAAAATATATAATAAATGAGGTCAACGAATTAACACGGAAAAATGACTGGATATAACCAGAATCAAATTAGGCTGTTTCTATTTACTCGATAGTTGTAATCGTAGGCCTACTAGTAGCGTGCAACGGAGACGCCTTCACGCCCCTAGCCACCGCAGGAGACGCCCTGGGCGTCGGGAGTCACAGGCCGATGCCCGGCCACCGTAGGTGCAGGCTTGCGGACGGCGAGTAAAAGGTAGCTCGCCGTCCGATAAGGACCAGATCGGCAGTAAAATACTGGTACTCAGCTGAATTTTTTCTTTATCAAAACAATGAAAATTTACAAAGATAAAGCGCATCAAAGTTCAGGAGTGGGGACATGTGACGTCACTTTTGAGTCTTCATTCTTTGTTTACGTGACAAAAGAAAGCTGAGTAGTACTTACAGGCATTGGCGAGTGTTTGCGGTGCTTCTTCTTTGATTTCTTGTGTTTCTTGCCTTCGTCCGAGGTCCATGTGCCGTGGCTGGGCGCAGGCGACGGCGAGCGCGCCGTCTGCACGGGGGACGGCGAACGCGACCGCGACTGAAGCACAAACACGCACGATGAACATCATAATATCATATATATATCATCATCATATTATTTGTTTTTTTTATTATGTGACTGTATTCTTTTATTTTATGATATTGTAATTTAATGTTTTTTATTATTATATTTTATAAATTGAAGCACAATTAAAATTTAATATCTTTTAAAATATAAAAGAGTACCTTAGAACATGCTTAAAAACCTAAAATAATAATAAATTACCAATGGGTCAACTATATTAAGAACTTAAATTATAATAAAACAACCGGCCAAGTGCGAGTCGGACTCGCGCACGAACGGTTCCGTACCATTATCGCAAAAACACGGCAAACAAATCACGTTTGTCGTATGGGATATATTTATTTTATTGTTTTTAGTATTTGTTGTTATAGCGGCAACAGAAATACATCATCTGGGAAAATTGCAACTGTCTAGCTATCACGGTTCATGAGATACAGCCTGGTGACAGACAGATAGACGGACCGCGAAGTCTTAGCAGCTAAAATAATTTAATTTATAGATATGTAAAGAATCTATTTTCGAAGACATAATATTATGGAGATGCATTAGAATCGCGGAGAATATCATTTCGTTTCTTATATCGCAATATGATTCTGTGATACTTGAAATAAATTGATTATTATTATATTAAGTACTCATCAGCGGATTCTTAATTCTGATTCTACATTTAAAATTGGTATTATTATTATTTGAACCTGTTAATCAGTATTTAAACTGATCACATTGTCAAAGAGATTTTATAAATAAGGGTGTTTAACGCTAGTCCCATATTCTAATAAAAGCAAGACAGTCTTTAAATCGTGTTGTAGTGTCTATAACAAAAAGTACACAATGATATTTTGATATAAACATCGACTTACGCCTTTTTTCTATATGGATTGTCAAACTCAACGTACATACCTATCGATATATATGTACTACGCACTTGATTTCGCGATCCGAACACTCACTCTGTTCGACTGAACTGTACTGCAATCCGTACACCTTACTTTAAACTACGTTGAACGAAACGCGTAAGCGCCATGAATTTCATGTCGTTTACGAAGTTTTGATCGCGAGTAAACTAAACTCTATAGGCGATCTAGCGCTGCATGTTTTGATAGATTGATTAGACAACATAAATGTTTTAGCGCTGCAGCGAACTTTAGTTCTAACTCACCAGCATTTGAACAAATTTTTTTCATGAATGTTCTTGTCTATCGATAGAATGGATGTCAATAAACATACTCCTTTTGCTTCATTTACATTCATACATCTGTCCATTCAGCGTGCTGGTCGTGCGCTATTTTGTTGAGAAATTATATCAATGACTTAAACCACTTACCAATGAATTAGAATGCGATCGCTTCTTCTTCTTTGAGCGCTTTGCTTTTCGGGATTTTGGATGATGGTAGTGCATGCAGCTCTCTTCTTGTTCGTGTTGGAAGTCCTGCAAAAAAAACCGATAAGGATATTGTGTAATTTGCCCTAGTTAACAGAAATACCTAATACTTAATTAAGTATAGTTTATTTATTTCATGCAAAAAAGAAAATACAAAACACCATAATTTATTTTACAATGCATGTCCTCGAAAAGAGCGTTTTCCAAGCATCCAAACTGTGCGGAAAGTGTCACTTTTTTTAACTAGTGCTTTTTACTTTCCTGAACTTTTTAATTTTTAACTCCAACGTCAGCCCGCCGCATAGAGTTTTTATTATTTGAGAAAAGTTTAAAAAATTTGTTTAGTACAGATTATCATTCATATAAAAGGTAAAACAAAACTAATACTTCATTTAAGACGTTTTTATTAATCTAGATTTAGATTTTGATCAATAAATTAATTTTAAATATTCATTAAATATGTTGGGCAGAATTAATATTTTGCTCGTGCCTTTTTGCGTTACGACGTGACAACTATTTGCACATGCGCAGTAAAAGTCAATCTGTGGATATGCTGAGCGCCCTTGAATAAACCCGCCATTTTATTAATTTCTTGTTTGGTTCAGATATATTTTTTTATTTCCTCGCACAGTGCATAGTAAAATGTTGTATGATACACGTGCGTAAGATGATTTCCGACTCGTGTCGATTTATCCACTCACTCGCTTCGCTCGCTCGTGAATAAAATACCACTCATCGGAAATCACCTACCTCCCGCACTTGTATCATAAATAACTATTATTTTTCCTTCCTATTAATATAACAAATGTGAAAGATTGGATGGATGGGTATTTCTTACACAATCTCGCATTGCCATCCAACGTGGCAATGCTGCCAGCGTTCTGGGCACTTTTGACGTTGACAGCGATGTGGACGAATTTTTTGATGCCCTATGACCCCTGCCCTTTTATACGCTTTCGTAGTTTTATTTTATTTTTATTTAAGTGTTATGGTACTTATTGTTAATTAAGTATTTTATACTATCTCGCTTAAACATCTGAACAGATCTGGATGAAATTTTTTAGCGATAGAATATAGTCTGGAAGAGCACATAGGCTATTTTTTTTTATTTCCTCGCGAACGATGTCGTGGGCAACAACTAAATATATTTCGAATGTTAAAAAAAAACACTATTTCGAGTTCACAAGATTCGCGTTGTGGGGAGAGTTACATGTGCCCTCTAGTTGGCTATTCGTGGTGATGTGAAAAATACATCAAATAATCGATATTTGATGATGACTTTAACTGATGACACTTCAAGCTTCTGTCTTGCATTGCATGGTATGAGTGGAAGACAAAAATGTATGGGCTACCTTATATATTCTAACTCTGTCCTCCTCGTAGGGCACGGCGATGAACTCCGGCGCGTTCAGATCCAGCTTCTCTTTGACCTCGTTCCACGGCAACGTGTGGTCGATGTTCGCTTCACTCAGGGCCCATTTAAATGCACTCTCTACCTTCTTCTGAGCTTTGGACTCTTCTTTTATCTTCTCTTTGTTTCTAGCTTCAGCCTGAATAATTTATAATTTTAGAAACATAAAATACAGAATAAAAATAAAAATACGAAACGTGATATACCTTTTCAAGCAATGAATTATACGTAAGTTTAACGTTGCCTGCATCTAAAGAAGCTGACTTGCTGTCCTCGCAGACGACGGTCGCAAACTCTTCGAAGGTAGTATCGGGCGTTACTTCAAAACTCTTCTCTTTTAATATCTCTTTTATAACCTTCTTTTCGTCATGGAACCGTGCTTTTAGGTTTTCTACGTAAAATTTGAATAAATCCAGTGGAGTAGATCCGTTTTGACCTGAAAAGATTCATAATAGTACATTATGGTACAAGTGTGCAATGTTGGTGATTACCGCTGAGGCGCCATTGAGACCCGAGCCGTAGGTGAGGGTCTTAAGAGAGCCGAAGACGGTAATCTTCAATACACACGTGTATCATACGAAGTTTTTCAACACACTTGTGAAGAAAATAATAATAAAAATCATTTTCAACAGTAAAAACGAGTTGTGAAATTTTTTTTCGCAATGGCGGGCAAAATTAATCAGTTTTCCTATGCGCCCGCATTTAACAATGGCGATCTGCCATAGACTAAAAGAATGAGGTTTCTTTTTTTTTGGCTTTTCGTGAATAGTGTTTTAGCTACATACAAAATAGGGAATTTCAATGTTTCTTAATTACAGAGCAAATAAAATTTATATTTGAGTGAAAGTTTTATTTATTAAGCACGTACAAGTTGAAATTATCTATTTAAATACGAAGTTGCATGAAATGAGCAAGCAATAGGTACATTAATTTATTTGTACTATTGAGCACGATCTTTTTTGTATCGAAACTTTTTTAAGAACAAAGCAACTCAACCAATAAAATAAAAAAAGAAATCTATACTATCTTATACTCACTTGTGAATAATAGCAATGAAAAAGTCACAGTTTGATAACAGGTGTCATTATGTGCCTAATTGCGGTGAAATTAGAGCCACTTTATGAGCAAGTGTGTTGAAAAATGTATAACTAACAACTGTTATCCTGAGGGAGTAGACTATTATTTCATCTGCCTTATGCTGTACCTAATGTTTGATTATAATAAAATAAAATAAATAAATAAATAATTTTTAATACAAATTCCAAGATTCATTGGAAATTTGCAAGTATTTTCCTCAGACTCCAGTGCACATGATAACTTAGTTGAAGAATATACAAGTGTGTTCACTCACCAAGCATCGCTGAGAAGCGCATATCAGCCGATATGACTGGGTACAACTCCACCCACAGCGACATGGACGTCAGTTTACCTTCTTCATGCAAAGTGTCGAGTAAAACCTATAAATTACATAAACGTTCATGAAGTGTCTGACACGAGACGTGCTCAAGGAGTACAACGCGAATACATTTGCTCCATATACTGGTGAAGAGGTTTCACGGCCAGACTTTTAAAAATTAAACCGGCAGGTCATATAAGCTTATCACGGAATTGTGTGACCTTTATTTGCAATATGCTAAATGAAAAAAAAAATTGCTTATCAAAATAATTTAAAAACCTACCAAAAAATTGTCTCTGTTTTTTCTTTGCTGTCTCTTATTCCGTTTTTTGACTTGTTCTCGTTCTTGTAAATACTCTGCTTCTAAATTTCTAATATGCTGTTCAAACACTGAAAAGAATTACAATATCATTTGTGATTAATTCTTAAGAAGAGCTGCACGTCCGTGTCCGTGATTTGAGTTCCGAGTTCAAAATGTGCTGAATTATGGCAGATTATGACGGATAGAGTTCGGTTGTAGTGCATTTTTTTTATTTTATTATTATTGATAGGCTTGCGTTTGACCACTATCTCACCTGATGTCAAGCGACGATATGGTCGACGATGAAGCACGCTTGCCTAGAAGAAACCTATTCACTCTTGACTTAAAGACTCCCAGGTTGTAGCCAACAGGAAATACAGACTCCGGCAGGGAATTCCACTCCTTTGCTGTACGCATAATAAAAGTATTCCCAAAACGTTTGGTGCGTATGGGTGGGATGACCATGTACCGATGACGCATCGCCGTACGTCTTGTAGTCCGGTCATGGAACGGGCTAGGAGGAATCAGGGGCGGCTGTACTTTAAGTTCACTCGTGCGCTGAACTGCCAGATTTTAATAGGTTTAGAAAAAAAAAAAAAATGTTTAATAATATCTGAATTATGACGAACAAATTTAAGCTTTTTGCTAAAGTAATAAGACGTATATTGCTGTTAGGCTAAAGCGCACGGCGAGAGTTCATACAATTCTACGAGAAACAAGTGAAAACGCCTGAGACAGAGATAGTTCAATAGAAAATGTACGGCAAAATATGACCACTCTCTTGCGCCGTCCCAGCAAACCAAAGATTACCGAGAGCGGGCGAGGTTTGACGAATGAAATTTATCTTCGGGTCGAATGTTGGTAACATTACAAGTTGTACAACGTCGTAACAAGATGGCGTTGGCGTCGAATTAGAAGTCGGTAGCGAGATGGTTTGCCGATTTACATAGGCTCCTGTGAATTTTAGTAAATCTAACACAATTACCCAGTGAGACGGCAAAGCGCAATACTACTTTACTTCTATGATCCACCAGCCGCCACTGGGAGGAATTAGTTCATGTAATTCCAACGCACACTCCCCGAACCGAAATGTAACCGATAAAAAACCGACAGGCTGGCAACTCTGCGCCGATGTTCGAGGTTCTGGAGCCTAGATTCGACGAGTACTTCATTGCCAATGAGCCTCTTGGCCCGTTTTTCGATCGTCTCAAGTGCATCCAGCTGGTACTTGGCAGATCTGTCCCAGAGATGAGAACAGTACTCCATGCATGATCAAACTTGCGCTTGATACAAGTTGAGCAATTGTTCTGGCGTGAAGTACCGTCTCACCTTTGCGAGGATCCCCAATTTTTTGGCCAGCTGAGCTTTTGCCTCAATGAATGGACCGAAATTGAGCGTCGATATCAACGTAATGCCAAGTTTTAGCAGATCGTTTATGTGCAGCAAGAACAATGTTGCTGAGAGAACCGACCCCTGAGGGACCCCGACATTAATACACAGTTGGTCAGATGAGCGGCCATCAATTACCACTCGAATGGACCGGTTCCTCAGGAAGTCTGCAATTCAATCATACAGACCACTGGGCAGATCGAATACAGGAAGCTTACCAATAAGGCTTTCATGCCAGAAACTGTCAAAAGCCTTCGAGATGTCGAGGGAGACGGCAAGCGCTTCCCCGTGCCTCTCGATGGCCTCACTCCAGTTGTGAATGGCATACGCTAGAAGATCCCCAGTTGACTGATATTGGCGGAAGTCATATTGGCGGCCACTGAGGATGTCATTAGCTTCTTGGTATGCCAGCTTGAGAACTCGTTCCATACTCTTGCAGAGGATGGACTTTATTGAAATGGGCCTGCAGTTGGCCGGGTCAGCCCGACTGCCCTTCTTGGGCACAGGCTGAACGTTAGCTTGCTTCCAAGCATTCGGCACTTTTCCCGTCTCATACGAAAGGCGAAACAGGCGTGTCAGGATCGGAGACAGTTCAGGCGCACAGGTTCTGAGAACAATTGCCGGAAACCCGTCGGGGCCACTAGCTTTGTTCACGTCAAGATTGCGCAGCACCCTACGAACGTCCTTTTGATGGATGCGAATGTCCGACATAGTCGTCTCGCAGGTGGGGGCCGCGCGTCACCAGAATCCAGACGCGAAGATTCCGCGAAAAGAGAGGCAAACAAGTTTGCTTTCTCCTCAGCGGAGTGGGCCAGTGACCCGTCGGGCTTCGGCAGTGGTGGTAGTGAGGGACGGCAGAAGTTCGATTCAACCGACTTGGCCATGGACCAAAACGTATACTACCCGCTGGGTAAGAAGCAAGTTTGGTCCCAATACGGCTTATGTGGTCAAACCGAGATTTTCGCATCACCTTCTTGCAGGACTTGGCAGCCCTATTGTAGGCCTTCTTCCGCTGACCCACGTCGCTTGCTTTGCGCGTCCGAGCGTCGACCCAAAGGTGAAGATACCGACATCGAGTAGCGGTCTGGATCTGTTGTCAGCAGAAGGTCCAAGCAAATGGCTGTGTGCGAATCCACATCCGGCACCCTCGTTGCCCTTTGGACCAGCTGAGCAAGATTTAACGCAAGCGCGAGCTTTCGCGTCTCACGCCCAGCATGATCAGTGCACTGGTACGGGAACAGCCACTCCTGGTGGTGGGCATTGAAGTCCCCCAGTAACACTAATTGGGCGGAAGGCTGCCGCTGCTGTGCCGTATCCACCGCCTCACTAAGGTACTCTATGAGCCTGGTTGTCTCCTGATCACCGCTGTGCGAGCGGTAGACACAGGCGTAGATAATTTTATCCAGGCCCGTGTCCACCATAGCCAACAGCACAGAGAACCTAGAGTCCTCAAGGTTTCGGAGACGCCGATAACAGATGTCGTCTCAGGCGTACATGCATACACCCGCGCGTTGTTTAAAATTGTGCTCCAGGGTATACCCTGGGTATGTTAGGTACGATACGTCTGACGGACAGTGGCGGCTGGTGGATTATAATAGTAGTAGTGCACTTTGCCGTCCGAGGCCGTCTCACTGGGTAATTGTGTTAGATTTGCTAAAATTCACAGGAGCCTATGTAAATCGGCAAACCATCTCGCTAGCGACTTCTCATTCGACGCCAACGCCATCTAGTTACGTCGTTGTACAACATTTAATGTTGGTACTCGACCCTAAGATAAATTTCGTTCGTCAAACCTCGCCCGCTCTCGGTAATCTTCGGTTCGCTGGTGCGGCGCACGAGAATGGTCATATTTCGCCGTACATTTTCTATTGAACTATCTCTGTCTCACGCGCCAGGCGTTTTCGCTTGTTTCTCGTAGAATTGTATGAACTCTCGCCGTGCACTTTAGCCTAGAGCACGGGGAGTATTTTTTACAGCAATATACGTCTTATTACTTTAGCAAAGAGCTTAAATTTGTTCGTCATAATTTCGTAAATATTGAATAGATCGTTAATCAGATATTATTAAACATTTTTATTTTATTTCTAAACCTTTTCAAATCTGGCAGTTCAGTGCACGAGTGAACTTAAAGTACAGCCGCCTCTGCTGACGGACATCTGATTTGCGGCTCCGAAAGGAAAAAGACAGCCGGCTTATCAGTCTCCAGGTGATGATGGACTGCTATGAGGTTGGAGTGCAGACCTCTGATATTAGTGAGGTGCACTTTTAGTGGGAGGGGGTGCAGCCGCTGTTCAACGTTGAACTTTTTCTCTTTTTCATATTTATAATGCATATGAAAAAGAGTTATGATTTGCAATGCATAAGCGCTCCTACAAGAAATACAACGGCTACTTCGGATACGAAATTTCATGGACACGGATCAGATGTAGTGCGTAACTGCCCTAAGTATAACTTCATATACTGATAACTCGGTAGGCTCTGTTTGGTAAATATTGTAATGTGAACTTGTGTTTAGGTGACCAAAAGACAACATACCGATAAGTGCGTCTTCTTTGTCCATACCCAGCAAGCTTACATCGTTCTTGAAAGCAGAGTTTTATATCAATAACACTTTAGGTGACCAAAAGACAACATACCGATAAGTGAGTCTTCTTTGTCCATACCCAGCAAGCTTACATCGTTCTTGAAAGCAGAGTTTTCTAACAATAACTCCTTAGGTGACCATAAGACAACATACCGATAAGTGCGTCTTCTTTGTCCATACCCAGCAAGCTTACATCGTTCTTGAAAGCAGAGTTTTCTAACAATAACACCTTAGGTGACCATAAGACAACATACCGATAAGTGCGTCTTCTTTGTCCATACCCAGCAAGCTTACATCGTTCTTGAAAGCAGAGTTTTCTAACAATAACACTTGTGCTTCGCTCCAAGTACTACTGTATGTTATTTCACTCATATTCTCTAAAACCTGTTATGATAAAAAATAAAAATAAGTAATTATTAAACATAATCATCGCATTTCAACATTGTTTTCTGTTATGCAAAAATTTGATGAAAAAATAAACATATCACACACTCAAGTACTTAAATGTTACCTGTGCCAGCATCTTCATGTTACGTTTCTTCAAAGCCTTAGCTTCTTCCTTCTCACGCTTGGTGATCGTAAATATGCAATCTTCAAATATATCTCTCCGATCGGATTCAGGAACACATCTCCATATCTAAGGGGAATGCTTACATTAGCACGGTTTTTAAAAGATACACTGATTTTGTTTATTTTGATTACTAGAAATTTGAACCTTCGGGTTTCCCGTGTGAAACGACGAGAGAAACGTTACTAAAGTGAACCTTACAAAATGATAACTGTGTACTGTGTATTGGTAGCTAAAAGCATTACCCCCGATTTCTGAATTAAGCAATTTAAGTATTTGTCAAAATGTACTTAAGCCTTGTACATGCTTGTTCTGGGTAAGCTCACTGAATCGTCGACATTGTCTCTGTCACCTCTGACCTAGACTTGAGACAAGAGCAAAGCCAACATAAATTTAAAAAAAAATGCCTGGAAAGGAAACCTGTCAAAATTTGGCACTTAGAGGGCGCGCAAGATAAGTCTACGCGCGGCCAAAATCGGAACTAATCATTTATTTTGTCATTTTTGTCAGGTGTCAAGAAAGTGTGTTGTATTCCGTATTTTTATTCGTTTTCGAAGTAAATAATCGCCATCATTATGCCAAAAGTAATTTAAAGTGCTGGCAGAGATGTTTTCTTGAAGTGAACAAGACAATAACAGGCCTACGGTACCGTTTAATAAAGATAGAGCCCGCGTTGCTTATTTGACAGTAAATTTTAGGGATACCATTATACTAACATTTCCCTAAATTTTCGTACTACCGGTGCCGCTTCTTCAAAAATTATTGAAGAAGAAATAAAAAATAATTATTATTAGCCACTGCAGGGCCATTGTTAGACCAAATTTAACAGTAGGTACTACCAGTGGCGGCTGGTGGATCATAGAAGTAGTAGTGCAAATTCACAGGAGCCTATGTAAATCGGCAAACCATCTCGCTAGCGACTTCTAATTCGACGCCAACGCCATCTAGTTACGTTGTTGTACAACTTGTAATGTTGGTACTCGACCCGAAGATAAATTTCGTTCGTCAAACCTCGCCCGCTCTCGGTTATCTTCGATTCGCTGGGACGGCGCACGAGAGTCGTCATATTTTGCCGTACATTTTCTATTGAACTATCTCTGTCTCACGCGCCAGGCGTTTTCGCTTGTTTCTCGTAGAATTGTATGAACTCTCGCCGTGCGCTTGAGCCTACCGCACGGGGAACATTTTTTACAGCAATATACGTCTTATTACTTTAGCAAAGAGCTTAAATTTGTTCGTCATAATTTCGTAAATATTGAATAGATCGTTAATCAGATATTATTAAACATTTTTATTTTATTTCTAAACCTATTAAAATCTGGCAGTTCAGCGCACGAGTGAACTTAAAGTACAGCCGCCCCTGGGTACTACTAAGTATTCAATAAAAGATTTACAATAATTTCAAGCTTTTTTCATCATATTTTATGCAAGTAGGTAAAACTAGTAATTAATTATGCTTAACTTAAATTACTTTAAGTTTCGAGTAATGAAAAATGAATATTGATTAAATGAAGGAAAAAAAGATCAGTTATGCTGGTAACATTAAGCACGCCACCCGTCGCGCGCAGACTTTTTTTTTTTTTTTTATGGCAATTTGCCGAAGACAAATCTTGCGCGCACCCACTCTGCTCGACAAGGTTTTGACACATGACATACCAGCTGAGTCGACAGGTTGTTGCAAATTACGACATGAAACTCGGGAATACATTCGAATTTATTCAGAAAAATAAGTATATGCAGCTATTTTACACAGTAAATTTGTAAAAAAATTCTTTATTTCCATGTTGAGGTCGGTTAAACCGCGTCAATCTACTGCAAAATGTGTACAAAATACGAATTACTACACCTTTCCAAACGGTAGACAATTTAGATTTGCTCAAAATATATGCATAAACAACCTTTTCGCTTGCTGAAAAGATGAAAAACGACAAAATAAAGATATAACTCATTTTATTTGCGTCCTTAGGTACCCAATTTTTCATAAAATAGTTCATAAATAAACAAGCCAATATCTGGCAAAAATTGCTTAAAAATTGGATGCAACCTTGCATCATGACATTTCTTGGGTGTTGTTTTTTTTGTGCTGTCCATTCACCCGTCTCATAATCGATAAAAATTGCATTCAGCCTAATCGATTACGTGTATCAAACGATAATTTTAAATGGGGAATTTTTAACTGCACCTCTATTTAGAAATTTAAGCAAACAAAATATCTCCACTAATAACCTACTGCATATCAAATAAATTACTGTACTACAAATTAACTACTTGATTACCTAAACATGTTGTACTAAAAAATGTTTAAAATTCATCGAAATCTGATGGCTTTTTTTATCTAATTTACAGCAAAAATCTAGCTGAAACCACAGATATACGCATTTTGAAACAATATTACTCACCGTAAAACAAAAATACTGATTTGCACACAAATTATTCAATATTACAACGGAATTTCCAAAATTATTTTCTAAAACTGCATAACAAATAATGTATGTTTACATTATCAAATTACATTTCACGTATTAATTACTCATGTAGCTAAAATCCCTATCATCCAACTTTATTTCTTTTTGTTTATCTGTTTTATTGAAAAGTATATTGGCGCGCTTTTGTCGGCGGCGCACTCACCGCTCGCGCTAGTCGCATCGCGCTCACTTCTTCACGACGACACGAGTGTGAGAAAGATAGAGTGATGTGAATCCGCAGTCGAACACGGCGCGGCGCATGGGCACGTGCATTTGTTATTGTTTACAATTGTTTGCTCGAGTTTAAGTGCAAAATAAGTTAAGTAATTGTTGAACTATTATTTTCAAGAAGTCATTAGTCCAAGAGCGAGCGAAGCGAGCTCGGGAACTTAGGGCACCCCGACACGGACAGGTTAGGTTCGAAAAGATGACGGCAGCTGAAGTGAGCGAGCAAAGCGAGCGAACTCAGCTCCCGTCATCTTCTTCGTGTTAGGTTACTTTAGACCCTTTAGACAGAAATAGGAGCCCCGCGCAGCGGGGCTCCGTCGACATTGTCGTTAAATAGTAATTGTAAAAACTTCCAACAAAAGCAAGACCTGCCTTAATCATACAATAAAAAGATTTATAGGTGATCGATTAAAAAAAAATTATGTTTAAATATGTTTTGCAATGATTAGTGTATATTAAGATTACACTTTGCTGATTTTTTGTGAACTTTAATTACATAAATATGACTGATTAACTGGTGTTTCATTTAGAATAACCCATGTTCTTAAAAGTTTAATAGGTGATGGATTCCAAAAAAAATGATTCAATATTTTGTTGCACTCGAAGAATTATTAGATTTACTTTTAGTTAACAGATAGTCATTCAGTAAAACAGTTAAGCTTTAAAGATCTAACAGTAAAGTATAATTTATTCATTTGATGAGCAAATTTAGTGTGCGATTCAGTATTTTTGGTGGTAATTTCGAATATTTTGATTGAAAAAAGGGAATTTACAGTTAAAGTATTAAATACCACCCATTTTAAATTATTTCGATCGACTCGGTTCATTTAAATAAATGGGTGATTATCAAAAATGTACTGTTTTAAAATTAGAACAAATTCTTTTACAGGCATAAAATACAATAACAACTTATAGTAATAACTATACATAAATACTTTCATAATGTTATCTTAACAGTATTTTGAGAAAAAATATCGGATTCGCGGCTAATTTCGCGCCGAATTATCATTACGTACAAGAATTCAAAATTCATATTCGGAATGTGGTCAGTATTCAAAATATTTTATCGGATACATTTTAGTATAAAAGAGAGTTTTGTTTTAATCTTTTTAGAAGGTTTTATACAGAATGACCAGTATAAAAACGAGTATATCTACGTATGATAAGTAGGCGTAGGGAGGAACTGGTACACTTGCGCGGATCCTTACGAAGCCAGCTGTTATATATATATATATAATCATTTATTTCAAGTTTCACAGACTCATTAACTTAAACATTCATACACACATAGTCACGTTATGGTATGGTTGTCAATCGAGAAAGGGCTGATAATTAAAATCTAAGATGTCGACCATACAGTTTATCGTAATGGAAGTTATGAACATGATTTTCGAGGGTGGTGATCCAGAAAATTCATCAATACATATAATAAATCTGTAGAAAAATATTTTTTGACATCGAAAAAAAATACAAAAAAAATAGCCAGGGTGTTAAAGGATAACCAACAGAACCCATTTCTAGCATTTTTGGAATTTTTGTCTGTTTATTTGTGCACGCATCACGTGAAATGTAAGAAACCAATGTAGATAACTTTTATACATAAAAATTGTGCGTATCTTGAAGAATTACTTAGTTTTTGTTTCATCGCAATCGGTTCACTCTATCAAAAGTTAGATGAAATTAAAGTGTTCAAGAAGTAAAATTATCACAGCTCACGCAATTCAGTTACTCGGACAGTTGAACTCGCTATTCAATAGATGGCGTTGTGCATTTAAAGTCATTTTCTGAATCGCGGTGTTAAGATTTTACGCGAAAGAATGACCCTAGAAAAAAAAATTGGTATGTACCGACTTCCCAAAAAGGAGGAGGTTCTATGTTCGACATTATGTATGTTTTTTTTTTGTATATGTTCTATAATCTTCTATAAATCTTTTGTTGTTTGAAAGAGTATGTTCCGAAATTGGTCCCATTTGAATTTGGTGTAGGACTGACGAAGCAATTCGAAGATATACAACAGAACTCTTCAATAAATAACGGCAAATCTCTCGGGATTGCTGCAATCGCATGTCTGTTTGTTGTTTATACCATTTCATAACATAACATCACGCCATTACGCTCTTAAGGGGTACGCAGATCTCTCATTTCACCGGTTATGTTCAAGTTTCATGATATTTGGGTAATATATTCTGGCGTTATACGAGTAGGTAACTTACTAAACAACTTGCCTATTAGGTCATCATCATCATCATCATCATATCAGCCGAAAGACGTCCACTGCTGGACATAGGCCTGCCCCAAGCGTCGCCACATTGACCGGTCCCGTGCGTCCCGCAACCAGCGGATTCCTGCAACCTTCACCAGGTCATCGGTCCTCCTGGTGGGAGGCCTTCCAACGCAACGTCTTCCGGTTCGCGGTCGCCACTCCAGAACCTTTCTGCCCCATCGGCCATCCGTTCTGCGAGCAATGTGCCCTGCCCACTGCCACTTAAGTTTGGCAATTCTTCGGGCTATGTCGGTAACCCTGGTTCTCTTACGGATCTCAACATTTCTGATTCGTTCACGCAAGGAAACGCCGAGCATAGCCCTCTCCATTGCCCTTTGAGTGACTGTAAGCTTTCTGATAAGGCCCATTGTTAGCGACCACGTCTCAGAGCCATATGTCATCACTGGCAACACACACTGGTCATAGACTTTTGTCTTGAGACACTGTGGTAAGTTGGACAAGAAGACACCGCGCAACTTCCCGAACGCTGCCCAGCCGAGTCGGATTCGACGGTTGACCTCTTTCTCGAAATAGGCCCTACCCAACTGGATCGTTTGTCCCAGGTAGACATAGTTGTCGACAACTTCGAGTGTAGAGTCTCCAACCTTGATAAGAATGGGTGTAACATGGGCATTCAACATCACCTTGGTTTTGTCCATGTTCATTTTCAGACCCACTCTTTCGGAAGCTCTACTGAGGTCATCGAGCATTGTACTGAGGCTCTCCTATTAGGTAGGTACAACTAAAAAGTGAAAAATAAAAAACTTTTTACAAAAAAATACTACCGACTTCCATATAAAACTACAAAGTGAAAAATAACTTTATTTTTGGAAGTCGGTGTCCATAACGCAATAAATTGGTACCTACGAAAGACACCGACTTCCAAAAATAAAGTTATTTTTCACTTTGTAGTTTTATTTGGAAGTCGGTAGTATTTTTTTTAAAAAGTTTTTTTGAGTATGTGGAGTAGGCAGGCAGGCTGGTAAGTATGGTAGGGTTGGCAGACAGATGACGGGAGCGAAGCCGCGGGCACAGCTAGTTCAAAATAAATCTAAGAAGGCGGTGCATCTGCATTACGACAACTTAATATATACATAAGTTAAGGGCTGGCACATTCTCTTAATTGACAAATTAAAGATGGCGGCTATTCAAAGCTATTTATTATATTAGCTATGTTCTAAAGGATTTTCTATGTCTCCTGGGGTGCTATTACCGCAAATTTTAAATCCAAGATGGGAGCTATTTCAGGTTGTTTATTTTTCTATAATTTCGATTTTAAAGCCCGTATTTGTTATTAGCGACCCAGAAAACTATGAAAATGACACCTATGAAGAAAAGTTAACAAATTTTTGTCGTCGCCATTTTAGATTTTCATTTTACACCCATATTCGTTATTTAGATACACGTCAGGAGGAGCTCGTGGCTAAATAATAACAGCCGCACGGGTCGATCATCAAGGTTAAGCAACACTTGACGAGGTCGGTCCGTGGATGGGTGACCATTACAACATACCGAGTTTCCTCGGTGCCACGGTAAGCACGTTAAGCCGTTGGTCCCGGCTGTCATTTGAAGATCTTTGACAGTCGTTACGGGTAGTCAGAAGCTTGAGATCTGACACCAGTCTAGCCAAGAGGTATCGTGTTACCCAGTTACTGGGCTGTGGAGGTCAGATAGGCAGTCGCTCCATGTAAAACACTGGTACTCAGCTGAATCCGGTAAGACTGGAAGCCGACCCCAATATAGTTTGGCAAAGGCTAGGCAGATGATGATGATTCGTTATTTAGATACACGGAAACCAAGAAAATGAAGCCCAAAAAAAGAAAAGTTAACCTCCTTTTGTCGGCGAAACCATTAAAATTTCCCAATAATGAAAATCAAATTATCGTCGGCGTCATTTTGGATTTCCATTTTCAGCTTAGTTGGATGACAACCATGCCATAACTCAAACATCACTCAAAATACGCACGAGGTTATTAACATTAATTGTTTTGGGGAATGCAGAAGTAAATACAAACCAAACTTATGTTCTTAAATCTAACATAAACTTCTAAAAACCGGCCAACTGCGAGTCGGACTCGCGCACGAAGGGTTCCGTATCATTATCCCAAAATACGGCAAAAAAACGCGTTTGCTGTATGGGAGCCCCACTTAAATATTTATTTTATTCTGTTTTTAGTATTTGTATAGTTATTTAGTAGTTATAGCGGCAACAGAAATACATCATCTGTGAAAATTTTAACTGTCTAGCTATTACAGTTCATGAGATACAGCCTGGTGACAGACAGACGGACCGTGAAGTCTAAGTAATAGGGTCCCGTTTTTACCCTTTGGGTATGGAACCCTAAAAAGTATCTATAGTAGGTAACTAATGATCATAACATTACAACAGACTCAACTGAATTCAAAACCTAAACATACCATACTCAACTCATTACTCAATATATAATATAATAATAATACCAGCCTTTAACTGTCCCACTGCAGGGTAAAGGCCACTTCTCATACAGAGAAGGCACGAGCATTGATCACCACGCTTGCTCAATGCGGGTTGGCGATTTGAGACTATAGTCCATCCCGCATTATATAAGACCAGGTTTCTTCATGATGCTTTCTTTCTCCTTTGTCAACGATATCCAAGATATACTTAGAAAGTACATAAATGAATTTGAAAAAGACACACTGGTACTTGCCCGGATTTGAACCTATGCACTCTGGAAAAGCGAGGACTTTAGCCACTGCACCACCACGACACTCATTACAAAATAACAAATAATCATAAAATGGTTGGTACCCCGAAACTAAATTTATCTACGCTTGCGTCACATACTTACATAAAAATATACTAGGCACTAACAAACATTAAAAGTCAATCATTATTATTTTTATACAAAATATTTTTGAATAGCGAGCGCATTCCGAATTTAAATTTTGAATCGGATAGAAAATTCGGCGTTGGTCGAACTTGGTTTTAGATAAATAATGTACAAAACTCTATTAAGATTACTTTAAGAAATTATTAATAATAATTATTTTAAATACTTATTGTATTTCATGCCTAAAACAGGTTTATTTTAATTTATAAGA
Organism: Orthosia incerta; assembly: GCA_948252205.1. NCBI lineage: Eukaryota > Metazoa > Arthropoda > Insecta > Lepidoptera > Noctuidae > Orthosia > Orthosia incerta. The sequence goes on along the minus strand of OX411753.1, from coordinate 19,350,930 downwards.
ATCGATTTGGGATAATCAGTCATTAATCGAGTCGATAGTATAAACAAAAATCGATTGCTAAAATAGTTTTGACACACCATTATTACATTAAAAAAAACAATATCAATGACGAATTGGAAGTTTTAAGCATAAATAAAGAAGTGGTAATGCATTTTACGTGTTATTGGGACGGTGTTTGTTAATTACGTTAAGATCTGGGCTTCTTCTTCTTGTTTATTATATTTAGAGACATAATTGTCATATTTATAATCATTTTTACATACAATATCACCCATATTTGTGTTAAGGCGACGATTCCCTTGAGTAGCTAATTTTAAGTGAGAATCACGTCTAAATGGCTCGTCGTAATTCTTTGAAAAAAATATATGTTATATTAGACTATTTTCTTAATAATTTGTCTAAGCAAATTTTGAGTTTTATTTGTGTAACATAGTGTAATTAATTTGTAAAGTTATGTCTAAAACGGACAAAAACACGACAATCACACCAAAACCGCTAAGCGTATTGTAATGAAATTGACACCATCTCAAAGACAATTTAATAATCTACATTTTGATCTGAAGCTTTTTTTTTTTAAAGTCATAGAATAATAAGAAAAGTACAAAAAACTACTAAATTTAGGGTCGCGCGGGTGTGAAACGAGTGCGCGTTTTGTTCCCTCAAGGTCGTTGGCGTTAGTTGTCGTCTTAAATAAAAATATAAACAAACACGATTTTCGCGAAACTTCGACTTTGGATAACAAATAACTTCATTACCACTAATTATTTAGTTTAAAATATGGATGAATTCGTTAAATAATTAAACGATGAGCAAACCACTACCCCTGCAGTGGAGTTTGATATCCCAAATATGCATTTTTTATGTTTATTAGCCTCGACCGCCTCTGTCGTGCCCCGAAGGTATGCTTGTCGCGCCCCGAAATGAACCCCGTCCGAACTATACGGTTATGTAGGGTTTGACACGTTCTTAACGTCAAATACTTAATTCAGAAATCAGCCCTAAGTGATTCTAAACAAAACATAACAACTTCCCTGTCCAATGAGTCGTATATGACTCACGTGATTATTTAATTATTGTGTCTGCTATGTGGCCAGTGAACCTGTTTATAGTTTAAATTTTCGTTTGGGAGGCCGCGATTACGCTTTCTAATTGCAGAAACCATTCTCACTTACGGTCTGACTGCAAATAGTGAACAATAATAGTCACGTGAAACACCCTTACCTCAAGATTATTGAACATTTCCTCGCATTTATAATATTTCGTTAGTGATGTTACACGGTCACAGCTTAACAAAAACTCTTCTAAGTTTTCTCTATTTTTTTTCGTTTTCAATCTGGAACAATATGAGATAGTTAATTGGCTAAAAGTAATTGCTTCACAAATTGGTAGAAACAATGGATGAATAATTATAAGGATTAAACACTCCAGAGCCTTGAACATCGTCGCCGAGTTGCCAGCTTGTCGGTTTTTTATCGGTTACATTTTGGGGAGTGTGCGATGGAATTGCATGATAATCGCCCAGCCCGTTCCATCCTCGGACTACCATACGTACGGCAATGCGTCATCGGTACATGGTGGACATCCCACCCATACGCACAAAACGTTTTGGGGTCACTTTTATTATGCGTACAGCTAAGGAGTGGAATTCCCTGCCGGAGTCTGTGTTTCCCGATAGCTACAATCTAGGGGTCTTTAAGGTCAAGAGTGAATGGGTTTTTTCTAGGCAAGCGTGCCACACCGCTCGACCACATCATCGCTTACCATCAGGTGAGATAGTGGTCAAGCGCAAGCCTATTGATAATACAAAAAAAAAACTACATTAGAGCGTGCTGCGAAATTAGGCGATAATGCACTCTATACCCAGGGGTAAGCCAGTGCAGGCATGTACCTAGGAGGTAGTCGGCAACACCAGGGCGCTACTGGCCTTCCTCGAGGAGCTGGGGTAGATTAAATGATGAAATTGAATCTCACCTGTGACCCCTACACAAAATACGAGCTTAGTCGTGGAGTTGCGGAAACAGCCCGTCGAAACTAAACTAAGCAGTGCACGCACTTTACAAGTTGTCAGTATTTTCTGCGAGCAATACCTAGTATTCACGTTCTAGCGATTAATGCCAGAAAAGTGCCCGTTGATCAGAAGTCTTTGCCTCGTTACTTAGGCCTGAGGCACAAAATTTACAGGACACATTTTCAAAATTATCTATGATGTGGGTAATTAACATAGACACACTTAAGAGCAGACGCGCATGTGCCAGGAATTTAAAAAAGACTTTTTGACTTAAAAAAGATTTCTTGTTATTTTAGACTTAATATAAATGTTAAAATTGTTACCTCTGCTCCTCTCTTTCGTCCTTCAATTTTTGCGTTTTATATGCGTTGAATGCTTGCTTCTTCTCATTGAGCTTTTTAAATGTTAAATAACGAGGATCTTTAGATATTATCTTCACACATTGTTCCCAAGTTGCAGTTGATGGCACATTCTGCAAAGTAAATTCATTTAATATTCAGAAAACTCTTTCACCAAAATAAAGCTTGATACTTCTGATTAGTTGGATATGTGTGTCGTCCACTTTAATTATAAATGTGAAACTTTGTGTGGATGGATGTTTCTTACTCTTACGTGCAAAAGCGAATGAGCGGATCTTGATGAAACTTTACAGTAATATAGTTAATATGCACTCGTATGGCGTATTTAAAAATTTGGACCGGCTGTTAAAAATTAAAATGGATAAGTTTTCATAACCGTAACGAAAATTAAACTGTGTGGTACCCCTATGTTTTTAATTCATGATCTTTATGAGCACTAGACCGTGATAGCGTGACAGGGGACAGGACGGTATGGAAGAAGAAAACGTGCGCCGACCCCAAGTACTCGTAACATGGGATAAGGGCAGAAAGATGATGATGATGATATAAGCCCTAAACCCTCAAAACATACTCAAAATTAGGATGTCAACAGACGCCTAGTGTACAAAATTAACAAAATAATATAAATGAAAACAAAAACAGAAGTACAGTTTAAACCTTCTTATTCAGTTTATGAAAAATCTTTTAAATTGGTCTAATATTGGAAGAGTAAGTACATAACGAGATCCAAATTTCGAATTATGACTGCTCAGTCGGAGTTCTGTGACCGCGTTTCCTCATAACAGTCCGTACAAACGATGAATTCCTTACCCTATCTTTTAAAAGTTCTTTGAATGCCTCAATGGCTTCCTTCTTGTCTTTATATTGCGGTTCTGGCGGATTATCCGAGTTCTCATTATTATTTCCTAGTGGTGCTGCCGTCATCTCTTCGGGTTTACCTGAACAATAAAAACATTTTAATATTTAGCATCTGAACAAACCCAATCGCAAAAACCACCAAACTCCAATAGCAGCTTGCATGTTAAATCCAAAATTTATTTATTCAATTAGGCCATTACGCGGCACTTTTGAACGTCAAGAAAGTTGTGAACGTCATGGATTTAGTAACATCAAAACTGAGATTGAACTTTTATATAAATTGCCATCAACAATTTAGAATTGAAGGACATAGCTCATTAGAGCCACCCGACACCTGACCAGCCTCGCCTCGAGCGGTTAGTATTCTTTGTATGGGCACAGATAATATAATACTAGCATACAGATGCCTCATCCCATACAAAGTGCCGACGTAACTAGCGTTTTTCATCTGATTAATCTTGTTATTTTTGTAAGTACATCAATTGCGTTCGATCCCGTTTCACGTCAATAGATGGTGTTAGCAGCGACTTGCAAGTAAAAGGGTTAAATACAGTGAAGGTTCGTTTTGTACTATTTTTTGCACGTTTTTACAGTTTTTTTTGCACCAAAATGTGTTACAATGCAAATTTTAACAATCGAGTGGAATGCCTCAGAAATATAAAAATGCGCCATCTATTGGCATCAATTTTAAATGATCCGTTCAAATAATCTTTGAAATGTGAATTAAGAGCCCAATATTCCATAATTTTGTATTTAGGAGAGTTGATTAAACAAGAACATATAATTTTTATGTTAAATTCCAGAAAATGTTAATTTTACACACAATTCTATTGAATTCTGAATCTAGTGAGATTTATTTGAACCAAATTTTATTTCTTAGCAATGAGACCCCGTGGTATGGGGTACTATGGGTATACGTTCACTACATCAACTCCGGAGCGCTTACCCCGCGGGCTGACTACGCGCGGTTGGCGAGTGGACCAGTCGGTAAACACCCGTTGCTCGCACGCTTGGCTTGCATTTCCCACGCGCGGGTCCCGAATGGATCGCGGTCCAATATTCACCCTGTTTTTTTCTCTCTTTAAACATTTCGTGCACCCAATAAGTTTCCTTTTTTTTTTAGGTCCTTAATTTTTTTCTTCATCAAGCGTGACAGCTATGAGAGCCACTCACGGTTTGTAAAGTAGACATAATGATACACATGTGTAGACCTAGTCATGATCCCTGACAAACTACTCATCTATTCGCGGACAACGCAATGTCCACTCGCCTGTAATTGCCTGCCATTTTTGAGGCAATTTTCCACAATCTTTAATTGAAATGTGTAAGGATAGAAAGTTGAGGTTACCAAAATTTTATTCAAGCCACGCCTTTCAGAGTACTCTAAGGACTCTGTCAATACAATCTTTAACTGCGATGACGAATTACTTTTGAATTCCCTCAGCGCGGACGTCGACAATACAAAGTGAAAGAATTGCAATAATAATACTTTTATCTTTGTCTTGTGTTGAACACATCTCTTCACCTCATAGTTACTCTGTATGATGTATACTGTCTTCCTTGAAACATCACACACACCATGATATGCACAGTACCGCACAGGCGAATACGTCTTACATTACGAATATAACAATACAATAAACTTATGACCATTGGCTGTACATACATTACAAAACTCACCAATTTAACCTCCTGTTTTAATATCAATTAAACAAAAAAAAAAACACTTACTTTCTTCTGGTATTGGTATAGAGTTGGCAAGGGATGGATCAATGGCGGCAAGAGTCTTTGCCATAGCCTCATCTAAGGCAGAGCTTCCAGATTGATTTGATGGAGACATAGGCAATGGCACTTCTCCAGGAGGCATTTCTGCACTTAGTGCTGCTCTGTAAGATTTTAATTATTGAGTGATTAATACAACACCAACATTGGTTGATAGAAATCATAATCAAGGTTTTAGTTTTAAACATCACTTTTTGTCTGCTAGATTTTTAAACTGCACTCTGGATTTTTTAATATAATTTAGAAAATGTATTTCTTTACCACACAATTAATGGGACCCATAAACTAGATTTTCAACTCATTACTGATCTGATCTGACATGAAACAGACAATATGTCTAAACCTACATTGATAGTAGCTTACTGGGTAATGTAATACATTAATAACCAGAAATTAAAAAGACTTCGAAATTAGGAGGTCTAACATCTAACCCAGTGGAAAATTCATTAGACATTACTTCTTTGTCCATTCTCAATAGGAATTTTGAATAAAGAGAAGACAAGATGCCATTGCACTACTCAATCACCAACAAAATTCATAACATGCATGTTGACTAATTTGGAATAACTACTCCAGCATTTCAGCTAGACTGAATTTGAGCTAAACACATATTTTTTTTAGGAAAAGGAATATTATTTACTGTGCAGCTTCCTCAGCAGCAATTTTTTCTTTGATCTCCTGAAGCTCCTTTGGTATAATCCAGCTAGATTCTTTAGATTCAATGTTGTGATAATACACGCGGCCAGCATCTGTTGTGTATTCTTTCCAAACACAGGCAGATAGTAATTTCTGTTGACAGAAAAGAATACATCATAATCATCTTATGATTAAATGGAATTTATTTGGTTACTATTAATGTAAAAAACATTCAACAAGCCACACCCCAGTAGAGTAAGCATAACTTAAAATTTTGCATAAAATTCAATTTTCAAAGTAAAGTTTTATTTGATTCAACCAGAAAACTATGTAAAATTGGCACTATGGAATGCATATTATGTACATTTTTTATTATAAGTCAATAACATTCAATTTAGAATAATGCTTACTTCAGCTGGAGTTTTCAAATCATCAGGTTTCTCCCAAAGACTTTGTTTGCTAACAGAGTTATAGTAATATGTCCTTCCATCTGGAGCTTTATGTTCAGACCAGGGACTGCTTTGGTTGGCCATCGGGGCCACATCTGGAGCTGGAGCACTCATGTCCTGAAATTGTTGGATGCTCTTACACATCATTAGTAAGTACATGTTTAACAAAGCAGTCTTGCATAAATGGCAATAAATTACAAAGATTATATCTGTTGTTTTTGTAATAGTGGTTTTTCATAAAAAAATACAATGAAATTGTGTCCAGAAAGTCTATAGCTGAGATCGCCAGCATACTTTAACTTTACTGAAGTTAATGAAAGCCTTGAAGCATATGAATATTAAATTTATTTATATGATATTACTGGATGCATTAGTAAAGGAAAAATCAACATGGTCGAACAAAAAGATCTCTCTTGTAAAAAATTTACAGAAAGCATAACAAAGGTGTTCAACATGAGCAAGAACTTTATTACATGCTATCAGTCAATCAGCAACAAGGCTTGAATGGAACAAAAGTTCAAGACGGACACAACTAAAGAAATTATAGACAAAGAAAATATAAACTTACAGCTTTAAATCCAGGAAAGCCTGGTGGTGGCATAGAAAATTGTGGCATCATGGGCGGAAAACCCATAGGTGGTGGCATTCCGGCCATGTTCGGCATTCCAGGCACTGGAGGCATACCAACTGATGGAGGCATAGGTGGGGCCATGCCACCTAGCATCGTCGGAGGAATGAGAGGCCCCGAACCAATCAGACCAGGTGAACTGGTCCCAGAATTAGGTGGTTCCTGATTAGAGCAATGCACAAATTTAAACCATTCTAAACTCGCATACAAACATTAAATAAGGATTCTTTTATCACCGAATTAGAAAGAATTCAACATAAATAATTAGTTCTTTACATTTATGCATGGTTACAAAATATGTTTCGAGCCATTCGGCAACCAAAGAATCTATAATGACAATAAAAAATATAAATACTTGTCATAACCTAAAATACTTACCATAATCAGTTAGTGTACGTTTGTATTTGTATAATTATGTGAAACACAAATTTTAAAAACAGAAATGAAATAGTATCAGCATTATTTCAGGATAATACAAATACTTAATTATTTTGGCACAACCACAATCTCAATAATCAAAGCGAAGACGAAAAAAAAGTAGGTACTCCGTGCGTCAAGTCAATGAATCCCCCATGACATGACATACATACAAATACAACAAGGGTTGCCAGTGTAGCCACCCGGCACGCGTTCCGTTCACTGGTACTATCATGGTACTATGTATGTTATATAGTTTACACAACAAATAATTTGTAATAAATAGTTCCGTATGGTGCCGGACGTAAAGAATTTCACCATCCCATGTCTTCCCATGGGTGTCGTAAGAGGCGACTAAGGGACAAACCAAAGAATGGGCAGCAGAGTTCTCTGTGCTTCTATAACAACCATACTGCATAGAGCAACACGGACCACCGGCGGACCGGCCATACTGCGATCGCAAATCTGCCTGCCAAGCGTGGCGATTATAGCAAAACCGGGGGGGGGGTTTTGCCATAATCATAAATGAATAGCATAAGTAAAAAATGGCCCCTAGTACCCGGCAGCCTGTCTATCCTCGACTACGGTAGCGGTCGCGGTTACGGCATGGCAAGGGGTGCTGAGAATCGCCGGACGAGATCCGGCTACCCCAACAATCACCGACGACTGTCCTCAGTAGAGCTTCCGAAAGAGTGGGTCTTAAAATGAAAATGGACAAAACCAAGGTCATGTTGAATGCCCATGTAACACCCACTCCTATCAAAATCGGAGACGCTACACTCGAAGTTGTAGACGATTATGTCTACCTGGGACAAACTGTCCAGTTGGGTAGGTCCAACTTCGAGAAAGAGGTCAACCGTCGAATCCGACTCGGCTGGGCGGCGTTCGGGAAGTTCCGTGGTATCTTTTCGTCCAATTTACCACAGTGTCTCAAGACAAAAGTCTATGACCAGTGTGTGTTGCCAGTGATCACCTATGGGACCGAGACGTGGTCGCTCACAATGGGCCTTATCAAAAAGCTTGAAGTCACCCAAAGGGCATTGGAGAGGGCTATGTTCGGAATTTCCTTGCTTGATCACGTCAGAAATAATGATATACGCAGGAGAACCAAAGTTACCGACATAGCCCGAAGAATTGCTAAACTTAAGTGGCAGTGGGCAGGGCACATTGCTCGCAGAACGGATGGCCGTGGGGCCGAAAAGTTCTGGAATGGCGACCGCGAACCGGAAGACGATACGTTGGAAGGCCTCTCACTAGGTGGACCGATGACCTGGTTAAGGTTGCGGGTAGGCGCTGGATGCGAGACGCACGGGATCGGTTAATGTGGCGACGCCTTGGGGAGGCCTATGTCCAGCAGTGGACATCTTTCGGCTGAAATGATGAACAGATAATTTAATACTTGCATACAGAAACCTCATCCTATACCAAGAAACCGTGCCGACATAACTAGCGTTTTTCGTCAGATGATTATTTTTAAGAACATCGATCGCGTTCGGTTCCGTTCCACGGATGTAGATGATGTTAGCAGCGACATGCAGTAAAAGGGTTTATTCAGTTCGTGTTTTTTTTTAATACAGCGACGATTGGTTTTAGAATATTGGAACGAAGTTCCTTATCGCGCGTTGCGAAAGGGGGCTAGACGGAAAAAATGTAACGAAAAATTGTAACGACACTTTTTGCTATAGTTTTTTTTTGCACGTGTTTACAGTTTCATTGTTACAAATATGTTACAAAACATGTTTAAAAAATCGAGTGGATGCCTCACAATTATAAAACCGCACCTTTAAACGCAATTTTAAATGATCCATTCATATAATCTTTGAATAGTGAATTAGAAGCCAAACTAAGAACTAAGAGCCAAATATTCCTTAATTTTGTGCTTAGGAGAGTTAATTGAACAAGAACATACATTATTTTTTGTGCGTAGCTCCAGGCAGAAAATTTGGATAATCGTCATCTAAGTGCAATAGATAATTAGATATATAGTGCCCGGCACGTAATTTGGCAAGGTTTTGGTGTAGTGGGGATGAATTCGCGCATATTTCGCGAACTGACCAACCACTGTACAAAGCGAACGGAACGTGGACACGACACGATTGGTCAGTCGAAGTCGATCATTCCTTGTGTCAACTAACCAACCATAACCAATCGCGCGCTCGGAACGGTCATGTCCTAGTTCCCCACGCCCTGCTTCACTACCAAAAATACCTAAAAAACGACTTCTGCGCATCTAACGACTCTTGCCATCTTACATGCTCGGGATTATACTATTCTGTAATTGGTAAGCAGATTTTTTAATTTGGTCAGCAGATAGTTTTTTTTTAATTATTTGATAAAAACAGTTCCGGCTGGAGTAATGTTACCGCAGTTAAATCATTTCTTTTTAAATGGATATGGTGAAATAAAATGTTATCTAAATAATTAGATATCAATTTGAAATAAATGCAGCCCCGGATTCTTTTAGGCAGGGCAAACACGGAAAATGCCGCCCCCGCCAACCTATAACTATTTTTACCTTTATCGCCTTCATCATTTCAGCCATCAGGGGGGTGACCATAAGCTCTTAGAGCGGTATCAATTTGAGATCGAATAAGGAACAGATGTATCTGACTTGTATTCATCTGTCACTTACTCGATATCAAATTGATACCGCTCAAAGAGCTTATGGTCACCCCCTGATGTTCACTAACCTAAGTGATGGACATTTCGACATAGGCCACCCTACCCGAAAATAATGCATCTAGCACTGTTCTTTCTGAGTTAAGCCTATTTATTTACAGATATAGATATGCTCGTGTAGGATATATATTTTTCACAGCATAGGATTTGAAATAAAAATATCAAAATCAATTATTTATTTGTTTTGTACAATTTTACTTAATATGTTTTAGTTTTCTAAAATTTCGCTCACAGCTTGCGGATGAAGTAGGAAGCGTAGAGTAAATTCGCAGAGCAATATAAATATTAGGAAAAGCATCCTGCAAATCATGCGCATATATCTGTTGCAAGAGATAGAACCGACCTTTTTAACCGATTTCCCAAAAAGAAAGAGGTTAATTCGACTGTATTTTTTTTAATGTCTGTTACCTCAGAACTTTTTACTTGGTGAACCGATTTTGGTGATTCTTTTTTTAGGATTCCGTACCCAAAGGGTAAAAACGGGACCCTATTACTAAGACTGTAACAACAAATACTAAAAACAGAATAAAATAAATATTGAAGTGGGGCTCCCATACAAAAATCGTGATTTTTGTGCCGGTTTTTGCGATAATGGTACGGAACCCTTCGTGCACGAGTCCGACTCGTACTTGGCTGGTTTTTTTGAAAGCTGGAGCTTGACATGTGGTCCCATTTAAATTGCATCAAGATCTGATGAAGAACTTCGGAGATATACATCAGAACTCTTCAATAAATGACGGCAAATCATTCACGGGATAGCTGGAGTCGCATGTCTGTTTATTGTTTACACTATTTCATATCATAACATCACACTGGTACGCTATAAAGGGGTACGCAGGAGTGAACAGTTCACCCTGGTATACACTCATTTCACAGGTTTTATTTAAGTTTCATGTTATTGGGTTAATCTATTCTGGCATCATTTTGGGCAATAAAATGTATTGTGTTATCAATGAACAACCCTTTTAATCTTGTATTAATAGTTGAGTTATTTTCAAATAATCAGATCATTGTCAAAATGAATAAACATTTCAGTTAATTTTGCGACAACACACGGCTAAGAGAAACTATCATTGGCGGGCTTTTTTCGAGTGAAGTTCAGCAGCTGTTACTATTATTTTGCAAATTGATTCATGGATACTGCGATGTAAAATTGGTGTAGTTTTGTGTCTCAACTGTCTACGCTACTGGACAATATGTGAAATCAGTATATTATATTAGTAATCTTTGGTAAAATCATTGACAGAAGCAATCTCAGGATAGTGGAGTGGAGAATTTTATTGTAGTATTGTCTACCTCCGCAAAGCTTTCTGGGAAGGCTGACTCGATACGATTTGCTGCCAAATACTTCAAAAAACATTAGAATCTGTTACATCCGCACATTCTAATGCATGTACTAAAGCATGTTAAAATTGCACTGAAGACGAGGCGGTATGGTCCAAGACCTTAGCCTGCCCGAGTAGGGCGACGAGGGAAAAAAAATATAAAAAAACAAAAGAGCAGGCTGTATGGGCTAGATCCCTTTGCCTTCCCGAAAGGGAAAAGAAGTAAAAAAAAAAAAAAAAAAAAAACAGAAACTGTCAATGTCACCTGTGAACCGATTGTTGTGTATTTTTAATTTACTATTTTGGACTAATTTCTGTAACAAAAATACGAAATAAACGAAAAAGTAATGTTTTCCTATTTATTCTGGTAGCGATAACTCAAGTTGAATTTACATCAGTATCTTTCGGTCAGTACATTTTACCATGTTAAAATCTCGATTGAGGTATCTATATCTATCTCTCTGATAAGAATATAATAGTAGGTACCTCGTTTATGATTCATACATTCTAGCTAGGATATTTTTTAGTAGGTAATGTTTAAAAATACGTATTACAATGAAGACCTCTCATTTAACTATAAATGGCCAGATTTACAACAATAGCCACTTTACAATAGGGTTAAGTCTTGCTATATCATCTAGTGTTTTTATCGGGTCCAGTTTCATTATAAAAAAAGTTGCTTTAAAAAAACTTCAAACCTCGGGAAACGTTCGGGCATCGGCGGGTGGGTTTGCTTACCTGAAACAGTGGTTGTGGTGGCTTGGTCTGATAACAAGTAGGTAACTATAATCATGAAAATTTCACTATATATTGTTATGATAACTTTTACTGAAGAAAAATTCCTTACAGTGGGCATTGGTGAAGCAGCCAATCTTCTGGCTTATGCATTTGCTCCTGCAGCACTGGTCACTCCATTGGGTGCCCTTAGTGTTCTTGTTGCAGCAGTGCTATCTTCCAAGTTTCTTAATGAGAAACTTAATTTCATTGGAAAAGTAAGTTATTGTTTAAAAATATTATATAAAGACAAACTATCTCAGGCAGTGAATAGTTAAACATAATAACATTTCATTAGAATTAATATTTGTTTCAGGATATTTACCACGTATGTTTAGATTTTTGTTGAGTACTTGATATTTCGGAAAAAGAAAAGTTCTGGTAGTAGTGGCATCGTGCGTGAAAAACGAGTGAGGAAGAGGGTAGACAGATATATCAGCTCGTAAATAACGCCCACCCGCAGACTTTAGTTCTCATGATCATGGCACTTGTAACGGTGCCGAAATATCGAGCTCTCAACAAAAATCTAAATATACATGGTAAATATCCCGAAACAAATATTAATTCTAATGATCGTGACCATGTCAGCTTAAAAACTTATATAATAACATTTCTGTTACAGATTGGGTGCTTTCTTTGTATTATTGGATCAATAATATTTGTGATACATTCACCAAAATCAGAAGAAATCACAGGCTTTAGCGAGTTAGTAGATAAGTTATTTGATTACCTATTTCTAACATATGTTGGAACAATTTTTTTTATGTGTTTTATTATAAAAATAGTTTTTATACCAAGGTTTGGAAACACAAACATTGCAGTTTACTTGTTACTGTGTTCATCAATTGGTAGTCTAACTGTAGTATTTTGTAAAGGAGTTGCTTTAGGTGTAAGGGAAAGTTTTTCTGGCAGTGTAAACAATTTTTCTAACTATGTTTTTTGGTTATTATTTGTTACTGCTGTCATATGCATCATGATTCAAATGAATTATTTGAATAAGTCTCTAGACATTTTTAATACAAGTATTGTTACTCCAGTGTACTATGTCATGTTTACCATACTAGTTATAATGGCATCAGGTATCCTTTTTAAGGAATGGGATCATATGAGTACTCCTGACATCATAGGTTGCATATGCGGTTTCCTCATAGTGATTACAGCAGTGTTTATGTTAAATGCATTTAAAGATTTTCAAATATCACTAAAAGATTTAAATCTTAACACTCGACAAAGGAGGAGCGCATTAAATTTACATACTGCAGAAGCAAGAGAACCTGAGGACTATGCATTAAGCTCACGCATGCGACAGCTGTAGCAATTTTTTTTTATATTTTAATCATAAATCAACATCTTTGTCATATTTTTTTAAAAATATTAGCTATCAGTGAATGCATTTAATATTAAATAGGACAGGATTAATTTTAGGTAATGATTAGTAATTTATTTCATAATTGATGTAAGTTTAATAAGATATCTACATTTTTTTTTTACTTTCTTGTTATCTCAACATCAATTTCAGAGTTGAATCGAATTTTGAATTAAGTAGATATTTAATTTTGAATGTGGTTGGCCATAAAATAGGCATGTACAGAATAAATAAACAAGATTTAATCAAGTTCATCCTAATCTTTACATGTAATGCACTATTTTAGACATAGGCTCTTTTATTTGCAATGTTTAGTTCAAATGTAGATTTTATAGATGACTATGCAAGTGTCTTTTTAAGCCTACCTGTAATTGATATTCATATTTTATTCTCATGAACAAAATAAAATCGTAAGTTTTTAACCACCTACTTATATGTGATTGTCATTTGAAAAATGTAAATTCTTTGTATAAAACTGATATTTTTGATAAAGTAAAATAATAATATTGTTCCCAAAATGTTTATTTTTTTATTTGCAACTTATTATTAGCAGTTAGTTCTTTTACAAAATTAACCTAAGCTCCAAGATCTTAATAAGAATTAGCACACAATGAGTTTAAGGCAAATTGTAATGACAATATTCATAAGATGAGATTCAGTTTAAAATAACTGACTGATAGAAATATAAATGCTTTAACCCCAAGGAATGTAAACAATACAAAAAAAAAAATAGTTATATCCTGAATGTCACAAATACACTGTCACTGTGTGATAAATAAATGTCCTGCAAATAGGGCAGGTGCGCTGATATCCATACAAGCGTCTACAACAATCTATGCACAAGCATACATGGCGACATGGCAGTGTAAGGACACATTTCTGACGCTCTTGACAAATCACACATAGTGAGTCAGCAGCATTTGCGGCTTCATCAATAGCTGAGGAACTAACATTAGCATCTCTAGAATCTAGGTCTTGCCCACCAGCCATTTGCGTTATTATACCAACTTCCGAGTTGGTAAAATAATTTAAAAGTAAATAGTATAAGTACAAAACATTTCTTATTAATGACCAATATAACAAGTTCATTTGAATAAGTATTGTTTCCCTAAAATGCACACACAAGCGAACAATTATTATAGCACTTGTGATTCCCATAAAAGATTGTATTGGCACTTCTGTTAAATAATTAGTGAATTTCAATAAAGTCATATATGCATCTACAATTATATTCCCTATCACATGGCCAATATGCTTGAACACTGCCCGCAGCAATTGTGGAAGATGTATAGGCACAAATGTTATTAAAAGCCACACTGTGTCACCAACAAATATCACAGAACTCTTCACTAAAGTTAACACCTCACTTATTATCACAAAAACTGCTTGAGTTAACCAGTTAGTCGTTGCTAACAATCCACTGAATTTGGAGTGTATTTCGTTATATAGATTAATTACTCCATCTTGTATGTAAATTAATTGATAGATAAATGCATCAACAATCCCATGGGCCGAAGCCGGTATTTCTTCAGTAAATATGGATACATTGTCTTCATACACTATTTGAAAGAAGAGCAGTATGCTTTTGAGAGTGCTTAATAATATAGACAATATCCATGTTACAGTTGAAACTATTAATTTGCCTGTAAACGATGCTAGCAGAAGAACAGTTTGAAGACTAGTAGCGAATATGTTGATAATTTTGGCCACAAGTGAAATCATATTTGTATTCTCATTCTTGAGATTATTAAATGAAAATTAATATAGATTCTTCTATTAATTCCATGTAGTATTGTATTTTGTACTTTGATGAAGGAATTCCATGGACTCCAGACAGATCACAACAACATTCCGTCATTATTAATTGACATTGACTTGACAGACAGATGAGACCAATGAGTTAGGATAACTATGGAGACGGCAATATTCTACTATACGAAGAATAGTTATACAAATATCTATAATATCGACACACGCATGTCAAAAAGCGTTTTGTCTCTTTTTAACTAACCAAGAGCTGCATATGAAAAGAGACATCTAAATGTTTGTCAAGGACTAAACTTGGTAACACTTTTGAGTGACGTCAAAATCATGTCTATGCGTGACCGGTCGCCATGTTAATTGCCGAGTAAAATTGGTAGTTGTGTGCCGTATATGTACGTTTATTTGTGTAGTTGTGCTGTCAAACAGTTGCAAATGCCTCATTGGCAAATGGGCAGCCATCTTAATTGCCCGATTTATGTAGGTAAGCACGCTAATTTTGTAGGTATGGCAAGTCCATAGGTTTATAAGTCAGTGGATGAGACAGACATTTAAAAAATATTGTTAGACACGAATGACAATCATAACCTTTATATGACACTGGCAGAATAGTAGTCATCGGCTCAATGCCAAAAAAAAAAAAAAAAAGACAATCACAACCTGTGCTGCCGTAGACAGAGTGTGCTGCCAACTTTAAAGGAGTATTACACTACACCAGAGACATTGTAATACCTAGACGGAACGTGTTTAAGACGCAATTTCAATATCGGTATTCACTTTCGCACTCAAAGATAACGTCATAAGCAAAAAGAGATAGATATACTTTTGTCTATGCCATATTTTGTGCCAGTGTGGCCGAGTATGCTATAGATACTTATCTATAGACATATATCAGTACTAGATCTGTGCCACTGTCATATCGATATTATTGAGTTTAGTTTTGGAGCGATATACAAATTTGGTCAAATGTCTGTAAGAATCGTCCCTGACTGCGGCTAATTTTAGGTTTTTTTTTGTAGGAAACTTTATAATTATTTAAAGAGTGAATGTGTACTCGTACAAAGAGTGAACTTATCAGTCATTGTAAGAGGTCAATTCCATTGTTTTGTAATTTTTCTGCGCATTACAAGAGTTGTATAATTGTTTATTCATACCTTGCGCAAAAACGAGGTACATCATGAGATCAAAGTGACAGTTTTTGGTACACTCGTACGACTGTACAGACATGTACTGATCGATAAACTGATGAAGACTGAAAAGAAAGTTTACAGACGAGTATGTATATAAAAGTAAAAAAAATAATAATAACAATATTGTTTAAATATAATAATTTCATTTAAAACAGTAATATGTAAAAATTAACATGATTCATCAACCTGTGTCCATAAATGGGTCAAGGGATAGCGATAGCATGATTCATTGCAGTGAACACAAGCGAGAATATAGTGAAGGTGTCCAGTTAGCTCGTTTTATATTCTTGATCCACTTATTTCTTAAATAAGTACCCTTAGGAAACCTGTGCACAATCGATATTAGATTAATAATCACAAATAGCAAATAAACTTTATGAAATAAATTAAAGTAAGTAAAATAAAAATACAGTATCGATAAATCTTCTTAAGTTCTGATGTTAGAGATGTGACTTTTGTCACATCTCTAACATCAGAACGTAAGTACCTACGTAAACTGTCATAGCTCTATCAGCGAACGTATAAAAGTTAATTATTTCACTAAATAGAATGGTTTAAATGATACTATACGTCCTCGACGTATTTAGAACTTAGATACCATTATTCCGGACAGCCTATGAAATGTATTCCCTGCACAATAATTTCAGTATGCTAGTCGATAACTCACCTGTTGAAAGATATCCTTTGATTATGTTCTGTTAATACACTCATTCTACTCTTGCAACCGATAGCCACACACGACATGGTTCATGCAGATAATTAAACAACAAAATTCTTCCGATACAAAGGCTTGAAAACAGCGAAAAACTTTAATTAGAGCTGCTAACCGATGGGTTACAATAGTGACTAAAAAGTGGTCTCTTTGACGTTTAGGATGGTAGCGTTTGTCTATGTTTGTCTCTTTCTTTTTCATAGAGTTTCTCTATAAGCAAGAACGAAAGAATTGACAGTTTCTTTTTCGTCGTAAATACGTTCCGTCTAGGTATTACCACGTCTCTGCACTACACGGTATTCAGGCCTTCAGGGTCCTAGAGCGAGGGTGGGCGTGGCCCTTAACGTGGGACTATTACTCCCATACAAACGATTCGTAATAATACATAAAAGTCAATTTGAACTGTAATACCATACCATAAAGTTTAAGTGTTAGTGGAGAGGTTCTTGGAAGGCAAAACTGGCAAAACAATTGAGTGACGTGACGTTATCGTATAAATATTAATGTCAATATTTGTCAATACTCAAAAACAAATTGGTAGGGTAGGTAAGATTTCGATGAAAAAAATGTGAACTAAAAAGTTATAAAAAATAAAAGTTAATTAAAAAAATCTAAAACCCGACTGCTTAGCATCGAGTTTTGATCAGCCAGCTCGCGAATAAGTTTTCTCCGATTGTCGGGTATTTGATTTTTTGAATTAACTTTTATTATTTATAACTTTTTAGTTCACATTTTTTTCATCGAAATCGTTTTTTTTTATAATAAACATATAAGTGTTATATATTTTTGAAATATCCTCTTAGAACCCTTTATTTTGATACCCCAAAAGATGGGATTGAAGAAAAAAAAATTGGGCCCCAGAATATGGCGCCCAAAAGCCGCCATTTTTCTATTTTCCATTTTTCTGTTTTCGGCATTCGTTTTGCAAAAAAAACATTTCGATGAGATGTGTGAAGCCGAATTACGAACACTCCAACCTAAAGAAATAATAATAGTATTTCATCGAATCATATCAGAAATTAAAAAGAGGTTTGAATGTGCTACCATGTTGAATTTGAATTTTGCATTTCTAAATTTGGCACTAATATATTGAATATCTATGTCAATTGAAGAACTGCAAAAGCATGGAGCAGATCTGCCTCGAAATACAAGCGAGATATAAACACTTTTGAATTCTGCCAGGAATTCAAACGAAAAATTTTTTTTTTTTTAAATCCATCCAAAGGTTGTCTTGAAAAGATCGCTTTTAGCGATAAGGCCGCCCATTGTGTCACCCAGTGCAATGTTTTCTTTGTCTATACTTTCTGTAACTTATATGGTGTACATAATAAAGAGTATTCTATTCTATTCTATTCTACGTTTTTAAAGAGCAAGCTCACTTTTATTTGGTGATACAGATTACACAATACACAACAAAGTGAAAAATAATTTCAATTTCCAAAGTCGGTGTGAACAAAACCAGGATCACCGACTGCCGAAATTGAAGTTATTTTTCATTTTGAAGTGTTTTTATTGTAAAGTCGGTTGTATTTTTTTGTAAAAAAGTTTTTGTATTTTTCACTTTTTATTGTGGTATGTACCTACATAATGGACAGACAGCCAGATAACCTGGAAAAACTGGTTGTTATAAGAAAAGTGGATGGGAAAAGGCCACGCGGACGCTCACCCACTCGGTGGTCAGACCAGATCAGGGCGATTACGGGACTCACGGTTACCACTGCCCTGAGAAGAGCCGAAGACAGAGTGGCTTGGAAGCAGCTCGTCAATGACTCCGTGAAAGCTTTCCAAGACGGGCACGACCTTCAGTAATGAAGTCAACGAATAAGAAGAAGACATAATGGACCAATTCTATAGGCAGGTACCTTTAATACTCGTAAGTATTGTATTATTTTTAATTTAACTTTATTTTATTATTCAACTATGTATAATAAAATACAGCTTACAATATAATATTTTAAACAAATCAGAAAACTTAATCTCATTAATGTCTCTGTATGGATATAGACTCCTTTGCCATTTTTATCGATAACTATTTACAAACAAACCGGTAACAACAATTTCGCTCGGTGACAGCGACTACTCGGAAACAGACTCGGATCAGTCGCTCGACCGATCCGCATATTGTATGAGGGCGAGCGGCCTGTGTTGGTAAACAAATCCGAAACGTCACTACCGATAGTAATGTAATTTTTAAGTTTTATAGAAGTAAATAGTAATAATGTGATTAAAAATTACTTACATATGAAAGGTAACGCCATCTTTTTGTAAATTTGACGTGGCAGATCTCTTTTTGCAGCAAAAAACAGAACAATTCGGCATTTTTTAGGAAGTCGATTCAGTCGCGTAACTAGATTCAGTCGCGTAACTAGGTTTAGTCTACTGCGCAGTTCGGCTGCAACTAGTTTTATTGTACGCATAGGACCGCGTGGTCTTGTACTTTGACAGAGGGGAACGCCTGCGTATGGCTACTCCCCTCTGGTCCGTGTTGCTCTATGATGGGAGCCCCACTTAAATATTTATTTTATTCTGTTTTTAGAATTTGTTGATAAAGCGGCTACAGAAATACATCATCTGTCAAATCAACTGTCTAGCTATCACGGTTAATGAGATTCAGCCTGGTGACAGACGGACAGACAGACAGACGGATCGTGGAGTCTTAGTAATAGGATCCCGTTTTTACCCTTTGGGTACGGAACCCTAAAAAAGCTTGATATTAGAGAACCTAGCGTACCCGAGGCGAGAAGTGCAAAAATTTTCGAACACACTTTGCTCGCTCTTGCATCTTTCTTATATATTTCAAGAGCTTTACTGCATAAGTCGACAAAGTTTGTTCTATATGTTTATGAATAGGCAAAACAAACGTATTCGAGGCGGGTTGCTGAAGATGCACACCCCTTTTTAACTCGTGGCAATCCTCATGGTCTTCCGCCGCAGGGCGGGCGAAGGTGTCTGTCTGTCAGACTCGTAACTGACTAACACGTTGTTCTGCAGCTATCTTTGCCCAGGGCGCTGGCATACTTGCGCATTTCATCACGGTCCGGTAATATTGGCCAGCATTCTGGCTGGATCACCGCCCTGGGATCTGGACGCGTAAACTCTAATGCGTGATCAGCGGCTGGTTCCTCGGGTAATATAGGCGCGGAGAACTGAGCTCCATCGGATCGAATGGGGAGCGACTTGCCATACCCAGGTGGGGGCACTCCACAATAGCGGCTGTAAGGCTTGTTCTGGCAAAGTGGCTGGACAGATGGCATGGTACCCTAAGTATCCGGCTGATTCGAACAGTAGGTATGTGCGTAACAAAGAAGGATGTTCGGTCGTTGGATCAGCCGCACTAGGTGATGGGACCTACAAAATTGCTAGTACAACTTTGAGTGCGCGTGAACGAGGGTGCGCGTGAATGTAATTTCTTCCCGGGCCATCGACTTATGGTAGCGGTAGGAACTGTGGGGTTATAGTCGGTTGGAGTCTGACATAAACCTCCGTTCTTTCCAGACAGAGGGTATCCAAGAGGGACTCCTTAAAAAAAAAAAAAAAAGAGAAGGATAACCCATCCCCGTGCGTATAGATTAGCATCATTTGAACTTATGACATAAGTACTAAAAAGCTTCATATAATGTAGTTAAAACGGCACATCGGTAAAATAACTCGTTGGTTTTACATAGCAATAGTAGTAGACTATAGCATTACAGGAGATGCCTTGACGACGAGAAATCAGCCGCCCAAGTCATCATAGCATGCGAGGACGTGGTTTCACAACGTGAAGAAATCCTTGTAACAATTAGGTCGCTCCGCGAAGCCTGTGAAGCTCCCAGGAAGCTTCTGTGCTTTTGGGCGCAGCTGGGCTGGCTTTGGACCGAATGGGAGTCTAAGTGCTGAAAAGGGAGTCCCCATCATCATCATACTTATCAGTATAGCATCACTATCACTACATATTATAAAATAAAGTCCCCCGCCGTGTCTGTACGTGATAAACTCAAAAACTACTGAACGGATTTTCATGCGGTTTTCTTTCACCAATAAAAAGAGTGAGATACGAGGCAAGTTTTGTGTATAATTTGTCACGGGCAAAGCCGGGGCGGGTGGCTAGTTAAGTATAAAAGCGGTGTCACATTTGTCAAATGAGCCGGTGTTATCATGGAAAAAAATTTACTCTAGTGAGATTGTTATACGCGGTTGCGGGGGGAAACACCAATAATGGTAAAATTACACTTTCGTCCTCTCTTGATTAATACGAAAACTAGCGTTGTGATGCTTTACCACTTTAAAAATGTATGCACTTTTGAAGACATAGGAAGTATAAACTCAATTCCACTTTTTTGTAGATGGTATATGGTCCACATGCGACGTGTCTAGTCGGAGTATTCTCCCTTTTGAATGGAGGTTTCGGTACTTTACTCCCTGTTCCGTATACCTCCATAGATACCTAGTGGATATTGTGATCTAAAATCAACATCAGGTGATATAGTGGTCAAAAGCGAGCCTAAAACGGATAAAAAAGAAAAACGTAAAAAAAGGAACAGATACAATCTCGGTAAAGTCAAAGTGGAGCTGATAATTTTACAGTAGTAATGCCTACCTCAGCGAAGCTTACCTGGAAGGCTGACTCGATATATTTGCTGTCACATACACCAAAAATAGCGAAAGCTATTGGCGGAAGTCCACGAGTTTGAGTGTCTTTTCACACACACACACACACACACTTTTTCTTTTTGTCAGTTGCCGGGTAACCGGCGGCGAATGTATAGCCATGGGTTAAAATTTCCTTTATGGGCCGCTGATTTTTGGCGTGGGTAGGGTTGGGGGGGGGGAAGGGGGGAGGTTTGGCTACCCCCCTGTACGATCCCCACCACTCGGAGCCCCATGGTTATGGAGATATCCATGGTTAAAGTTTTCAGGTTAGACTAAAATTTTAGTAAATGTCCATCGTTTTAAGGGGCGGGGAGGGAGGGAGCGAGGGAAAGGGTGGTAGTGGGGCTACCCCCCTGCCCCATCTCCACCCCACGGAACCCCATGTATATGGAGATATCCATGGTTAAAGTTTTTACGAATACTATTTAAGCAACAAAGTCGACGGAGCCCCGCTGTGCGGGGCTCCTATTTCTGTCTGAAGGGTCTAAAGTAACCTGTGCTCTAAGCTCCCGAGCTCGCTTCGCTCGCTCTTGGACCAATTCACATTTTTTTACCTCGCTAATTATATTTCAGTAAAAAACATATCTAATATCTCCATATCCATGGAGTTCCGTGGGGTGGGATGGTACAGTGGGGTAGCCCCCCTACCCCCCTTGCCCTCTCTCCCACCCCGCCCCTTAAAACGATGGACATTTATGGATTTTTTTTGTCAAACCTGAAAACTTTAACCATGGATATCTCCATAACCATGGGGCTCCGAGTGGTGGGGATCGCACAGGGGGGGGGGGGGAGCCAAACCACTCCCCCTTCTCCCCCCACCCTCCCCGCGCCAAAAATCAGATGCCCATAAAGGAAAGTTTATCCTAGCCATGTACGCCGGTTCGTGTGAAAGCTATGGCTATACACTTCGCCGCCGGTTACCCGGTAGCGGCTATCCGGCAACCGGAACGCATGAAAAGGGACTTATGTCAAACTGACGTATACGTTATTGTATTGATACTGTCAGCTGTCGCAGATATTAATTTGTCTTATAAGAAGTATAGATTAACGCATACCGGTTGTTTACGGTGCCGCAAACGCATGCGTATGAACTGGAATTTGTTTGTATTTATTATGACATGACATGACTCCTTTAAGTATACCTTGCCGGGAGTTTGGTCGAGATATCAATCATATCACATATTATTAAATTATTTAGTGTGAACTATAATGTTTTTTAATTTATTTATTGCAGGTTTCCTAAAGATCCAAATTTAAGAGATATAAGGAAGAAATTTTGTAATAATAGACTAACCTGGATTATATTTGTTGTAAAAGAGAATCCCTGTCTTTATTCAAGGGTTTATTCCACATGACACATTGACAAATTACATACAAGGAGGTATCTACAATAGGTACTATAGAGAATATACATCATTCTTCCCTCCTTAGGTTTCGTAGTCTTGGAGATAAGCTGGTGAACGCCGACTTCTTTCTGAATGCCGAGAAGGTTCTGGCGGAGGAGGCGTCAGTGTCAAATCCTCCGTATCATGGAATTCCTCATCAGAATCAGACATTGCACCAACTTCCGCACCTTCACCACGAGGCGCCAAGTGTCTGTTAGACACCATAATTTCTCGTCCATTTGTGAACCGTACCCTACTGCTCATTGGAGAGGGTTCAATCATTTCTACTTCCTCTACAAGCGGATCGTACTTATTACGAACGATGTTTTTTTTAGAAGAACTTTATCATCTCTGAACCATGATGGCAGCGATTGTCCTGTGGATGAACGTCTGGGGTGGACAAACATCCGCTCGTGAGGAGTCATGTTAGTTGCAGTGCAAAGCAGTGATCGAATGCTGTGTAAGGCCTGCGTTAATACATTCTCCCACATTTCTATACGCATGTTCTTTGTTTTTAATGCAAGTCGTATTGTTTGCCATAGTGTCCCATTCAAACGCTCCACTTGGCCGTTACACCTAGGATTATAGGGCGCCGAACGACTGGTCGCAATTCCTTTTGAGTTAAGAAAATCTTTTAGTTCTTTGGACATAAACGCAGTTCCCTGATCAGTATGTATCATACATGGCATGCCAAACATTGAGAATAGATCTGTTAAACTTTTGATGACGCTGTCGGCACTTGTGTCTCTGCATGCGTATGCGAATGGGAACCTGGAATATTCGTCAATCACCGTGAGTATATATTTATTTGCGGTAGATGATGGTATTGGTCCCTTAAAATCTAGAGACAACCGCTCGAAGGGTGTAGTTGCTTTTATCAAAATTCCGGATATATTCCTGGTAAATCTCGGTTTTTCTTCTGCACATACTCTGCAAGATGCTACAATGCGTTTAACATCTTCTGCTGAATATGGGAGATTCTTGCATCTAACCCAATGTATGAGACGTGTCACTCCTGGATGACACAAAGATTCGTGTAATCTCATAAGATTGTCTCCAATCATGCTGGCACATGTTGCTTTCGTACGTGACAGAGCATCAGCCACAATATTTTCTTTACCGCTCCTATATTTAATATCAAAAGTAAAGTTGGCAAGTTCCATACGCCATCTTTGAATCTTTTCATTCTTTATCTTGCTAGCATGTCCCTGCATCATAAACGCAACCGATTTTTGATCAGTTAACAGGTAAAACTGCCGTCCAATTAAGAAGTGTCTCCATTTCTTAAGGCTTTCAATAATAGCACATGCTTCTTTTTCAATAGATGGATATTTTCGTTCACTTTCGTTAAGCGTTCGTGAAAAAAAAGCTACAGGTCTTCCGTTTTGAGTTAAGGATGCCGCTATAGAATGTTCAGATGCGTCTGTTTCAACAGTGAATGATTCGTTAGGATCAATTGTAGAAAGTGAAGCTTTTGATATGATTTCTTTGATATTCTGAAATGCACCAATCTGTCTATCGTTTAGTGGATAATTTTCTACATCTATTAGTGGTCGTAATTTATTCGAAAAATCAGGTATCCACTTCGAGTAATGTGAGAAAAGATCAATAGTACGTCGGAGTGTAGCTGAATCTTGGGGCACCGGCATACCTAGTAGAGGTGCCAACCGGTCTTTGTCTGGTTTAATCTCACCATTATTAATGTTATATCCCAGTATGCTTAGGTTCGTTATCGAAAATTCACTTTTTTCTTTATTAATAGTAAGATTATATTTCTCTGCTACCTCCATGAATTTTTTTTAGTTTCTTATCGTGATCTACCTGATCTGATCCACAAACAGTGATATCGTCTAAATATGAGTACACACCGATAAGGTTAGAGTCTCGCAGGATCGAATCAATGGTTCTTTGAAAGCAAGCGACTCCGTTTGTCACTCCAAAAGGAATACGACGAAATTGGTACAAGTTTCCTGCTGCTTCGAACGCCGTCATGGGCTTATTCATTGAGATTATAGGTATTTGATGATAAGCTGACCGTAAGTCAATTTTACTAAATACTTTGAACTTAGATACTTTCATTATCAACTCTTCTATATTTGGCAGAGGATAGGCGTCAAGGTAAGTGAATTTATTGATAGCTTGAGAGTAATCTATGCACATACGTTTTTTGTGGTGAGCGCCAGATGTGACAAGTACTTGAGAACGCCATGGAGAAACACTCTCTTCTATGATTCCGTCTAATAACAGTTTCTTTATTTCAGTTTCAATAAATCCTTGGTCATCTGGCGTGTGTCTACGAGACTTGATTGCAATGGGTCTGCAGTCTGCGGATAAATTTGAAAATAAATTGACTGGTTGTATAATAGTTAATGCACTGCATGCGATCCTGAGTTGCGGTTTAGATCCTCCGAACTCTATCGTCATCTCAGAATGATGTTCGAGGATGTCGTGACCCAGTATGACTTGTGTACATAAATCCTTCATTACCCGCAACGGAACATTAGTTATATCATGGTCGTTAATTTTTACAGTAGCATAGCAGACTTCTCTTATTTCTGTTTTTAAAATCGATGACGCCATTGTTACATTTTGGTGCCACGGTTTCGTTTGTAACCCATACTGTCGGATGACTTCCTTATCAATGAAACTAGCAGTGCTTCCAGTGTCTATCAGTGCTTTTACTGATACTCCATTCACAAAGATAGGTATTGTACATTTCTGAAGTCCAGTTGACGCCAATTTAATGCATGAAGATGTATGATTCTCCTTTTGAGTCGTTACTGATAATGTATTTCTAGGTTGGCTTTTGCAGACTTTTGCAAAATGTCCATTCTTGCCACATTTGAGGCATGTTGCGTCGGCAGCTGGACAAAAACGACGAGGATGCCTAGATTTGCCACAAAAAAAAGCAATCATTCGGGATAGAAGTTGAGCTTCGGTTTGAGCCACTTGCAGCGGCAATCGATGTTTCTGATGACTGTGATGCATAGCCCGCTGTCTGTATTTTTGCTGATTCTAAAGCTCTCGCCTGATTACACGCTTCTTCCAGGCTCAGTGTTTTATTTTCTAGGAGTCTTTGCCGTATATCCGGCGATGTTATACCGGCAATGAAAGCGTCTCTGATGAACTCCTTTTCATTCTCTGCAGCCTTGTTGTCTTTAAATTGGCAGTCTTTGCTCAGCAAATGTAAAGCCAGAATATACTGGTCAATGGTTTCAGTTTGTTGCTGTTTCCTCGTTGATAATATGTATCTGGCGAATATTTCACTTTTCGGCTTTAAGAATAGTGTTTCTAATGTTTCAATAGCTTCTGAGTATTTCTCGCAGTGTTCTATATATTTGAATGTGCTTGGTGAGATATAATTTACTAACAGATCTAGTTTTGTTGCATCTGAAGGCTTTTTTTCACTCGATCCAAGAAAATTTTCAAACGTCTTTTTCCAATGTCTCCACTGCGACGAAAGTTCTTGTTGTTGCCCCGATGTAGGATCTGCATCAAATCGCTCTGGACGAAGATATTTTTCCATGATGTTACCTGCTGTTTTTCAGTGCGATTCAATTAGTTTTTCATGTGGAATAAATTGTTGTAAAAGAGAATCCCTGTCTTTATTCAAGGGTTTATTCCACATGACACATTGACAAATTACATACAAGGAGGTATCTACAATAGGTACTATAGAGAATATACATCAATATTATATTATAATTAATAAAAAAAGCAGACCCACAAAAATGTATACGTCATATTTATACAAAACTAATCCATTTTAAAAACCAGTGATAGATACAACTATCATGATTTTTAAAATGATCTAAAAAAAAAGTTTATTTGTTAGATGTTGATTATTGTAGTAAATAATAAATAAAGTCAATCTTAATATAATAATCTACCTTTGTATCACTTTTTAAACCTAATATCCTTAACTGAGTTCTTGAATTTATCGATAATGCGTATCGACAGTAGTTACAACCACGGCTGTAAGCATCTTGTCAGTGTAGTTGCGTTATCTCATTATACTGTTATGACACAGAAAGTATCTAATGTGTGTGTGAAATTGTTAGTGTACTTTTTTATTCTTATGTGTGAGTTTCGTAGTAACAGACGATTATTGTTGTGTGAGAATTTGAGAAAGTGTGGGTACTGGGTAGAGCAGATTTCCCCCCGCAAAAAATGACAGACAGAGACATTGTAATACCTAGACGGAACGTATTTACGACGAAAAAGAAACTGTCAATTCTTTCGTTCTTGCTTATAGAGAAACTCTATGAAAAAGAAAGAGACAAACATAGACAAACGCTACCATCCTAAACGTCAAAGAGACCACTTTTTAGTCACTGTTGTAACCCATCGGTTAGCAGCTCTAATTAAAGTTTTTCGCTGTTTTCAAGCCTTTGTATCGTTTATATCAGGAAGAATTTTGTTGTTTAATTATCTGCATGAACCATGTCGTGTGTGGCTATCGGTTGCAAGAGTAGAATGAGTGTATTAACAGAACATAATCAAACGATATCTTTCCACAGGTGAGTTATCGACTAGCATGTTGAAATTATTGTGCAGGGAATACATTTCAAAGTGAAAACCGATATTGAAATTGCGTCTTAAACACGTTCCGTCTAGGTATTACAATGTCTCTGATGACAGACAGCAGTTTTGTATCGGGATACAACGCTATGGCTACTCCCCTCCGGTCCGCCGGTGGTCCGTGTTGCTCTATGGCTCCCATAAAACAAACGTGAATTTTTTGCCGTTTTTTGCGATAATGGTACGTAACCCTTCGTGCGTGAATCCGACTCGCACTTGGCCGGTTTTTATATTTTCGTGTGCTTTATTTGAAAGCCAGAGGGGTGCAAGTTCAGCTCCTTTACCGACGCCCATAAATTTCATGTTATCATCAGTATATTTTTTGCCACGATTGGCCGCCCTAGGACCGGGTCTACTGGGCCTTAGGACAAATCCGCCACTGGATGTGTTGTGTCTGGTGGACAACTGGCTGTCCGATGGTTGTTTTCATGCTGTTTCAATCGCGCGGAGAACTATGCTTGCGCGATATAGGATTTGTGTGACAATATGTCATTCTTGTAGTTTATTTCACAGAGAAACTTATATACACAGAAAAACTTATGTTTGTTATAGTGTTAACACACGTTCGAATTTGGTACGGCCTGACCACGGATTTGTGGGCGGGGTTAGTCCGGCCCGGGCCATAGAGTGGCCCGCGGACATTATTATTATTAAATTTATTCCGTCTCGGTCCAAACAATCGTGTGTAAGCGAGAAAGCATTTGTGGGCGGAGTCGGTCCGGCCGTACCAAATCCGAACGTGGGTTAGCACTATTTTAACAATGTACGTCAAGATTTTAAACATAATGTTCTTCATGCCGTCTATAGAATAAGAAACCAACTTACAGAAATAAAATCATTTATAGTTATCATTTAATCCGACGTTTTGAAGGGGGTGAAAATCACGTTCAAAGATTCCGTTACATTGATACATACATACCAAGCCAATAAAAACGTGTTAAAAAAGACTTCGATAGGCCTACCGACAAGGACAAATATAGAGAAAATTTTATAAACGGACAAACATGACAACACTGAACACATTCACATTGACACGTCGACATTCTTTGAAAACAGCTGGTATTTTGTGGTTGTCACTTTGTGTGTGAAAAACATTTATTTCTACTGTATTACTATCGTGTTTTGTTACATTATTGTTTAAACTTCTATTTATTCAGTGAGTGATCTTCGAAGTAAATTAATATATTTTACTGAAAATACTAAAGAATGCAATGCTCCCTCGTCGGCGAAACGTCGGAGGTGTGACAGAGCGATCACTTTTGGAAAACGATTCAGATACATATGATAAATTAGATAAAAAAGGGGTTCAGTCGTCGAATAGTAATTCAAGTATTTTCAATCCATTTCCAAAGTTACAAGTGAAACAAGTGTATTCAAATCATATAGCAGAACCAGATATAACATTTGAGATTCTTGAGGAATTTGTATTCGAACCCGTGATGGCTGCTAGAGATAGAACCAATGAATTCATATCCGCTGTACGAAGTTTGCAGGGTAGAACTTTGGCCAGGCCAGTGGTCAGAGATGAGCGAAAAGCTCAAATGCTGGAGACATACTCTCAATTTATGGGCATGGCAAAAGTTATCAGTAAAAACATAACAAGTACTTATGCTAAACTTGAGAAATTAGCTATGTGTGAGTATAAAAAGATTTGTGTGACTTGCATTATGATATTTGATTAACAATGATTTTTTTATTTTTATTTTCATTGCATTTTAGTGGCCAAAAAGAAGTCCTTGTTTGACGATCGACCTACAGAGATACAAGAGTTGACATATATAATTAAAGGAGACTTGAGCTCTTTAAATCAACAAATTGCCAGGCTGGGTGAGATGCCTAGAGGTCGCCGAAGTATGCACAGCCATTCATCTAGTGTGGTACTTGCTTTACAATCTCGTTTAGCATCAATGAGCAATCAATTTAAACAGGTAAATACATTAGAACTGACAGTTATTGTGGCATTTGGATCAATTAAGTCTATGAGAGCAGTGGTGGTCTAGTGGTATCGGCCGCAACTTACAAGTTGTAGGTTGTGGGTTTGAACCCAGGCAGGAGCTTTACTTTGTGTAAATTATTTCATCACCACTGCTCTCAAAAAAGCTGAAAGAAAACATTGTAAGGAAACTGGCATGTCCTAGATGTTATTCAATAAAATATGGCAGGGGGGTTTGGGCAATACTTATATTAATCAAACACATTAAAACAGATACAATTAAATCAAAAACATCTTCACCCAAAAACTTTCTCAAAACTAGTGACATTAAATTTTTCTTACATTAGATTGTCAAAACTAAAGCTCTGAATTTGAAAACAACTTACTTTTAAAAACATGCTATCCCTATACCAGAGACAATTAAAAATCATCCATAACATCCCCTCTGAATTTTATATTGTCTCAACTAAAATTAAAATCAACCGGTATTTAACATTGACATATCTTCCTAGAACCCCCCATATACAACTTTAACATTGAACACATAATTAATACAAGAATAAAAACTCAAACAAGTATTCCCTACCTATCATAACATTCTACATACTGTATTAAACCACCCCCTTAAATATAAATTTCAAATTAACAATCAAGACAACCTTAATACTATAACTAAAACCTAAAATTTCAAATTAATTCCAAAACGTTATCTCTACAAGATATAACATCTAACAACTAGCATAATTAACTAACAAAACGTTATCTCTACAAGATATAACATCTAACACCTGGCATAATTAACTAATTATACCACTAAATTCACTTCATCACAAAACACCTAACTCAACTTCATCATTACAAAACTCCTAACTCAACTTCAACATTACAAAACACCTAACTCAACTTCATCATTACAAAACACCTAACTCAACTTCATCATTACAAAACTCCTAACTCAACTTCATCATTACAAAACATCTACTTAACTTCATCATTACAAAACTCCTAACTCAACTTCATCATTACAAAACATCTACTTAACTTCATCATTACAAAACTCCTAACTCAACTTCATCATCACAAAACTACTACTTAACTTCACCATTACAAAACACCTAACTCAACTTCATCATTACAAAACACCTAACTCAACTTCATCATTACAAAACACCTAACATTAACTTCATCATTACAAAACTCCTAACTTAACTTCATCATCACAAAACTCCTAACTTTTACCTTTATATTTTCCTACCATAACATTGTGAATAATACAATAACAAGCACAGAAAACTTAAGGTTCCCATATACTAATTAATAAAAGTTATGCTTGGTTGAGTTTATTGTTGGCTAATAAATAATGATTCATTTACTATTTACGTCACTCACCCCCTTAAATGGATCATAATTTGGCAACCCCTTAATTCTTTTAAAATTCAGCTAAAAACAGAAACATTTAACTCAACCAAACCTTTTATTGATATCCACACCCCTTAAGTGTACATTAAAAATAATAAATATTTTTACCATCGAAAAATTACACACCTTATCAAAAACATACATGTTATTTAAAATAAATAACCCAAACCCACATATCGATCGAAAAACACTCATTATTTCACTTTAGCCACTGATTTTATCACCAAGGCACACATTTTTTCCTTCTTGACATCTTACAAACTTTCAATTGTTTTGCCTTCATTTCTTCCAATTTCTTTTTATTTTAATTTTCTTCTCTGATGATTATCCATATTGCTGTATAAATCATATTTTCACCAGCTCGTCATTCTTTATATGGTACAAGTGTTTAGTTCTTCAGATCTCGACTCTCATTATATTATTATTATTGCGCAGTGGAAGCGTGCTGGGCCCATAACCTGTTATTCAATAAAAAACGGCAGGGGGGTTTGGGCAATACTTATATTAATCAAAACACACATACAATTAACTCAAAAACATCTTCACCCAAAAACATTTTCAAAACTAGTGACATTAAATTTTTCTTACATTAGATTGTCAAAACTAAAGCTCTGAATTTGAAAACAACTTACTTTTAAAAACATGCTATCCCTATACCAGAGACAATTAAAAATCATCCATAACACTAGACACAAAAGTTCAAAGACATGTGACATCCACCCACCCGCACTGGGCCCGCGTGGTGGATTACGGCTCATCCCCTCTCACAGAGAGGAGGCCTGTGTCCCAGCAGTGGGGACATTAATAGGCTGATGATGTGATGATTAAGTCTATAATATAGCACAGCATAACTTTTGTGGTAGAGTAAAATTATCTTCTTCTGTGAAACAATGTAGGGACTTACAAATTCTTGTGGTGAAAATTTATGTAATATGTTGGTATTATATAAATATAAGTAATAGCTCTGAAAATTTTGTGGGTCCCACTAATGGATCAGCCTCCCACACAGTGGCCTATGACTCAGTTGTTGGAACATTACAGGCTAGTTACGTTTGAAGAAAAGTTTGAGATCATGAGCAGTAAATTGTAAAATTTGTGAATCACCATTACTTAGAATATTTGGTGTAGAATAGTTTCCAGTATAACTATGCTTCAAATGTATAACTAATTAGTCTAACTTTACTTTTAAGGTCCTTGAAGTTAGATCTGAAAACTTAAAACATCAAAACAACAGACGAGAACAGTTTTCTAGAGTGGCCCCTTTGGTAAAAGAGGTGCCATCTCTCTTGCAACAGGATGATGTAAGCATAGACTTGGGAGATGCACCCAGCATTCAACAGCAAACACAACAGTTAGCTATGCGAGATGACTCAGATACATATGTGCAACAAAGGGCAGAAACCATGCACAATATTGAGAGTACAATTGTTGAGTTAGGAGGAATATTTCAGCAGTTAGCACATATGGTGAAAGAACAAGATGAAGCTATTGGTAGGATTGATGCAAATATTCAAGAAGCAGAAATGAATGTTGAAGCTGGTCACAGAGAGATCATGAAGTACTTCCAAAGTGTCACAGGAAATAGAGCTTTAATGTTTAAAGTTTTTGGTGTCTTGATATTCTTTTTCATTTTCTTTGTTGTGGTAATGGCTTGAAATTGAAATTATTTTGTGATATAATATAAGTTATTTGGCAGAAACTTATAACAGGATATTTAGATAGACATCCCTTTAACTTAGGGAAGAAATGAGTAAAGATTTATCAATGACCACTTTAAATGTATCTAGTATCTGTATGTATAGGCACGGGGTCTCATTGCTAATAAAGAAATTTTGGTTCAAATAAAACTCACTAGATGGCGCGACATGTACACACAATTCAATAGAATATAATAATTGTGTGTAAAATTAACATTTTCTGGAATTGAGCATAAAAATTGTATGTTCTTGTTTAATCAACTCTCTTAAGTACAAAATTATGGAATATTGGGCTTTTAATTCACATTTCAAAGATTGTTTTAACGAATCATTTAAAATTGATGCCAGTAGATGGCGCATTTTTTAATTTCTGAGGCATTCCACCCGATTTTTTTAAATTTGCATTGTATCACATTTTGGCGCAAAAAGACTGTAAAAACGTGCAAAAAAATACTATAAAACGAACCTTCACTGTATTAAAAGAATTCAATATTCACGAACCTAGTAAACCCTTTTACTTGCAAGTCGCTGCTAACACCATCTATTGCCGTGAAACGGGATCGAACGCGATTGAGGTACTTACAAAAATAACAAGATTAATCAGATGAAAAACGCTAGTTACGTCGGCACGGTTTCTTTGTATGGGATGAGGCATCTGTATGCTAGTATTATATTATCTGTGGTATAGGCTAACCTTGCACTGCACAGAGGTAAAGTTCTCGCCAAACTTCTTGGCCGCCCTGAAGTTGGCTACAATGGCTACGTAGTAGTAAATCTCTTACAAAAACAGCACTGCGCCGTGCTTTGCGCATCACAATGCCAACTTCAGATCGGCCAAGAAGTTTGGTGAAAACTGTATGGGTTCCTCCTGCTCTAAATTGAATGATGTTTGATCCTTCCATCTCTAAAATGACACCAGCTCAATGGTACCTACCTTATTATTGAAATACTTCCAAAATTACGTATTCTGAAAGTCAAGTTTCAGCATCATTGAATGCCAAGAACAAGCACGTCCTGGCATCCGAAGAAGTTGAAACTCGATTATAGTTCTCGCTAAACTTCTTGGCTGCCCTGAAGTTGGCTACAATGGCTGCGCAGTATTAAATCTCATGCACAAACAGCACCGTTTCGTGCCTGGCGCATCGGAAAGCCAACTTCAGGGCGGCCCAGAAGTTTGGCGACCACTATACTTGGCGCCGGACACAGATAGGTACAAAAGCAAGGAATATAAAGCTTGTACTATAGTAACGTAAAAGGTAACGTTTTCGAGCAAATGATACTCTAGCAGACGTCAAGCAGGCAGGTGTAATCGATTTCAAGCAGGAATCCTATTAGTATGCAGTGAGCCATACAAATGATGTAGATTTTAATAGAATCAAATTGTCAACTGTCGACAGCAATTTCCATTAAATCGAAACAATTACGAGTTCGACTATTATTTTCAAAAAATATTATCTGCATATTATATATATTCTAAAGTTATTTTAGTCCTTATAAAATAAGTGACATATAATTATGTAAATAAATAAATAAAAGTGTAAAAAATAGGGAATTTGCTAATTTTATTTTTTTCGTATTGCTCAATATGGTATTTAGCATTGATATTCTAATAAACAGATACGATAGACACTCCCAAAACAACCGAAAAAAGTGTTCCGCTAAGCAGCGGCAGCACAGATACCTACACACTTTTCATTCATCTGACATTTCACGACAAGTCGAAAGGGATGGCTTGATAAAACCAACAAGGGGTGGTTTTAGGGGTGGGGTGGGTATGGGATCTACCTCCTAGCGGTCCATCCCGGGCAACGGTACCACAGGCTTGCCTGTGGTACGGCTGAACGATCCCACTAAGCGGTGGTAGGCTCCGCAAGGGGCCGCCTGGCTCGCGACCACCATCCCACCGGAGCCCGGCGCCAAGTAGCTTGCTGTGTTCCGTTGGTGTGTGGGACTGCCAGTGCCTTTGGGGGAGAAGGAGGATGTCAGTTGCGCTGTTCAGAACCGGTCTTGGTCTCTGGGAATAGCTCGCCGGGTAACTCATTTTTTGGAGGGTAGCGGGATCCGAAGCACGGTGCCAGCCGTTGGCCGACCGCAGTCAGTAGGGGGCCCAAGTAGCACGCCAGCCACGTGCCAAAGGCTGCCCCGCCAACTCG
Organism: Orthosia incerta; assembly: GCA_948252205.1. Classification (NCBI taxonomy): domain Eukaryota; kingdom Metazoa; phylum Arthropoda; class Insecta; order Lepidoptera; family Noctuidae; genus Orthosia; species Orthosia incerta. The sequence continues at coordinate 19,316,186 of OX411753.1, read as the reverse complement.
CGAAAAATCCCGGTATGCTCCACCGTGACAGCTGGCGACTGGATGGGAGGACCCGGTGGCCATATCCGGGGGGGTTCGGGCGTCCCCGCAGTCTCCAAATGAGTTCCCCATAGGTTGGGTTATCTCTAGTGTTCCACTTGGTTCACTGAACAGCGTCTCGACAGTTCAACTTCTTCCCCAGCAAAATCTAAACCAACATGAAAAAAGCAAAGAAGAATATGGTGAAACAGCGGCTGCAATTCCTCCCACTAAAAGTGCACCTCACTAACATCAGGGGGTTGCACTCTAATCTCGATCCGGTCCACCACCACCTTGAGACCGAGAAGCCGCACCTGTTTTTCCTAACGGAGACGAAGATAACAACCCCGTCGGACGTGGCGTACCTCAACTACCCGGGTTACTCTCTTGAACACAAGTTCAAGAAGCTAGCTGGGGTCTGTGTGTACGTCCGCGATGCATTTGTTGTCGTCGTCTCCGTTGCTTTGAGAAATCGGGTTTTTCTGTTATATGGCTACTTGTGGACACTGGCGTGGAGAAGTCTCTCTACATCGGCGTCTATCGGTCGCACGCTGGTGACCAGGAGACGACAGCGCTCTTTAATTGCCTCGTGGAGTCGGCTGACATGGCCCAGCAACGGTACCCAACAGCGAAGCTTAATTTTCTGGGGGACTTTAACGCCCATCATAAGGAGTGGTTGTACCCGTACCGGAAAACTGACCATGCCGGGTTAGAGGCACGCAAGTTTTCTCTATCGCTAGATCTAACCCAGCTGGTGGAAGTGGCAACGCGGGTACCGGATGTAGACGGCCATACACCCAACTGCTTAGACCTTCTGCTGACAACCGATCCGGACAGTCATTCGGTATCGGTCTCAGCCCCGCTGGGAACGTCTGACCACTGTCTGGTGAAATCCGTGTCGACTTGCTCTCCTCCAGATGAGAATCCTAGAGGCACGAGGCGAGTATGGCGATACGAGTCAGCAGACTGGGATGAAATGCGGCACTTTTTTGCGTCTTATCCTTGGCGGCATGTGTGCTTCTCCTCAGGTGACCCCTCGAGCTGTGCAGATGCGGTTGCGGATGTGATTCGGCAGGGAAAGGAGTATTTCATTCCATTCTCCGACATTCCGCTCGGTCACAAATCCCGACCTTGGTATAATGCAGAATGCGCCCACGCTGAGGCCCGAAAAGAGTCTGCCTACCAAGCCTGGGTCGGGGCTCGCGACCGCAAGGTTAGAGCGCGTAGGGTTCGCGCGAGGAAAAGAGCTTTTAATTCTGCCGCCAAGTTCTGCAAGCGGGTTTTGCGTCGGGCACGTTTTGACCATATCGGACGTATTGGGACCAAGCTGGCATCACACCCTCCGGGTAGCAAACAGTTCTGGTCCCTGTCTAAAGCGGTTGAATCGAATTTCTGTCGTCCCACTTTACCTCCAATGCTGAAACCTGATGGGTCGCTGGCTCACTCTGCGAGTGAGAAAGCAAATTTATTTGCATCTCTCTTCGCTAGCAATTCACGTCTAGACGCTGGCTCCAAGCAACCACCTACTGTACCTCATTGCGACTCTTCGATGTCGGAGATCGCTGTGCACACTAAAGAGGTCCGGAGAGTATTGTGCAGTCTAGACGTGAACAAGGCCAGCGGGCCTGATGGCATTCCAACACGAGTGCTGAGGCTGTGTGCGCCTGAACTGTCTCCTGTGTTGACGCGCTTGTTCCGCCTCTCTCTTGTTAAAAGAACGGTTCCAAAATCCTGGAAGCTTGCAAATGTGCAACCAGTGCCCAAAAAAGGCAACCGTGCAGACCCTGCCCATTACCGTCCGATCGCCATTACCTCCATTCTGTGCAAAGTTATGGAAAGGGTACTGAACAGTAAGTTGCTGACCTACCTTGAAGACAATAATCTCCTCAGTGACCGTCAATATGGCTTTCGCCGGGGACGGTCAACTGGCGATCTTCTTGTGTACGTCACGCACTGCTGGGGCGAAGTCATCGAGAGACACGGCGAAGCACTTGCTGTATCGCTTGATATCTCGAAGGCCTTCGACAGGGTCTGGCACGCGAGTCTGCTCAGTAAGCTTCCTGCTTATGGCATCCCCACTGGTTTTTGTAGCTGGATATCAGACTTCCTTAATGAACGGTCGATCCGAGTAGTCATTGACGGCTGCTCCTCAGACCTTATGGCTATTGATGCCGGCGTTCCTCAGGGGTCTGTTCTCTCTGCAACTCTTTTCCTGCTGCACATCAATGACCTACTTCAGCCTGGTATTGTTGGGTATGCAGATGACAGTACTGTTTCAGAGAGATACTTGTCCAGCGCAAAAACCAGCGTGGATGAAGTTCGTTCCTTGAGGGAGGCTATGGTTGAGCGGACAGATTTGACCTTAAGCCTTGTATCCCAGTGGGGTGTTGATAATTTGGTCTCTTTTAACGCCACCAAAACACAGGCGTGTCTTTTTACCGCTAAAAGGAGTCTGTTCGATCAAACGCCTACATTTCGGGGTGCGTCTGTTCCTGTGACTGATCGGCTCGAGCTTCTAGGCATGGAGTTGACATCCAGTCTCAACTTCGGCTCCTCCATTGAGTACAAAGCCCAAATCGCGGCCAAAAAGCTGGGCATCCTAAATAGAGTAAAGCGATACTTTACGCCTGGACAGTTTTTAACCCTTTACAAAGCGCAAGTCCGATCCTGCATGGAGTATTGTAGCCACCTTTGGGATGGTTCAGCTAAGTATCAGCTTGCCGCGCTTGACTCAGTGGAACGCAGAGCCAAGAGGCTCATTGGCGACGTTGAACTGGTGGACGCCAAGCTTCACAGCTTGGCTCATCGCCGCAAAGTTGCCTGCTTGTCGGTCTTCTACAGACTGTACTTCGGTGAGTGTGCTCAACAACTCCACGACCGCATCCCACCAGCCCCCTTCTACCATCGGACATCTAGACGCACTGCAAGTTATCATCCTTACCTTGTTGCCATTCCACCAATTCGAACCAAGCGCTTCCAAACATCCTTTATAATGCGCACAGCGAATGAATGGAACTCACTACCTGCGTCTGTGTTTCCGAACGCATTCAACCCGAATCTCTTCAAAGTTAGAGTGAACAGGCTTCTTCTGGGTAAGCTCACTCCATCGTAGACTCTGTCTCTGTCACCTATGACCTAGACTAGAGTCAAGAGCAAACCCATCACAAAAAAAATATAAAATAAAAACAAGAAAAAAAGAGACAGCTAGGTTTGTCACATGCGCGTGAATGTAAACAAACGTTATTCTGGCCACCAATGTAGGTATTTACCCTTTCTTTCTTTTTATAACCTCCAAATATCAGAATATTAGGAGAGAAAATGAAATAAATTCGTAAATTAAGGTGTATTGCGTGCTTACATACGGTATGAAAACCCCTCTGTTTTATGTACGATATCATTTTCGGTACACTTTCTAAATACACACGATGGCATTTTATAAATTTTGTATTTATTTCTACGAACTGCGTATCTTCGCCATCACACATAGACTAAAGACTATACGTCATAATTAGGACGTATTCGACTCTTCACAATGCGCGCGCTCATAACTTATCTGTTACTAGAATATCATTGGTATTTAGTTTTCTAGTTTGATGGTATCTCATATTATGTCAGTTCGAATCCGTTATTTTTGAATGACGTTAGTACTGCCTGCAAATCAGATGCAGATTCTTCACAATCACGGATGCGGATTTGGATATTTGACGGTTCACAACCACGGATGCACTGACCTCTATCATACATGTACGCTGGACTAAATATAGTAGATAAAATGACAGTTGATTTTTGTGCCGATTCAAAGCGCCCCACTCGAGGTTCTCAGGAACTAAAATTGACACATTTAGAGATAGGTTAATACCATAGATTTAGAATTTTTTTTGCTACGTTAATACAGTGAACGGAAATAAACATGGAAGCATTACTTCGAAGGAACTTAACGCGCATCCTGACACAAAATCCCAAACAAACTCACACATCGAAACCCCGCAACTGATTCGCCAAACTAGCCAAAGTACACAAACAATATTATTACAACTCATGATGCACAGTAAAAAATAGACCTTATTTACTTAAGTTTTGGGTTTAAATTACCATCTAACGTATAGGCCGCTAACGACATTTCTACGACGCCACTGCGTCCACCAATCGCGTCGCCCGGGATTCTTTATGCAATATGGTGCAACGCAATTATTAATTATGATAGTGATGGTATTAAAGTAATATGAAAGAAAATATAGAAGCATAAATAAACGTGTGTGATCAGGTTACCACCGTCAGGAACAAAGTTCCTTCTCACGTATGATTTAAACAAAAACATTTTTTTTTATTTTTGCGATCTTGGATTATTTTAGCCTCACAATCGACTTTAGCATCCTCGAAAACTAAACCCATGATGAAAAATATGAAAGATTTCGCAGCTGCCATTTTGGATTTATATTTTGACCAAATTCGAAAGAAGGATATCGCATAGAAGTATGAACGCTTTTTCGCGTGATGATTTCTACCAGTCAAATCCTACGGCAATTCGTGTTAAAGAACCATCTTTTATTGTATTAAAAATATATCTTTTTGGAACGGTCAAAAATATATTAGAAAAGATAAAGATACAGCAACGATATCTATTTTCTCCATGCTGTTAAAGGAACTTTTATGTACCTACAATAACTTGGTATATTTTGCATAGTGCCGTCCCCATAGAAAAAAAAAATGGCGTGTATTGTTCCTTAGGTTGTAATCAAATTATATTTGCCATTATTGTCAGGTAAAAAAGTTAATTGTTTGGTTGGCATAACATCATCCCTATAGATTTCGTGGCATACTTCATTTTTTATAGAAATATGAATAGCGATGTATTTACACGTGAAATCTAATTCCAACATTCTTGTTATGCAAATGTGATTTATTTATGCACCGCTTCACTGCACAAGAAGGCATTTTTAAATAATTAACACGCGAAAAACAGTAAATATTAGTCGACCGCCGCTGTTGCCTACTGCGGACGAACTAAAAGCGTGAGCGGCACGATCGGTAAGCCCCGCCCACCGGGGCACAATTTGCGTTGGGTCATTTTTTAAAGCTAGGAATGCTTCTGCGTTAATACCGATATTTCTCAAGATTAGGTAATAATCACTGACCTCTATCATACAAGTACGCTGGACTACATATATTAGATGAAATGACAGTTGATTTTTGTGCCGAATCAAAGCGCCCCAATCGAGGTTCTCAGGAACTAAAATTGACACATTTAGAGATAGGTTAATACCGATATTTCTCAAGATTAGGTAATACTAATATATTCGCCTGGAAATATTACATTATTTTAACTAATACGAGTATATGAGTATTAGTAATATTTTTAAATTACACTAATATCAAAATAGTAGACTTGGCAAGGCGTATCACTCATCTACTGTATTGACTTCTCATAATATGTTGCAACTATATATATCTCATTTCGGTATTAGTGATGAATGTTATATGAATGCCTAATAATCAGTAATAATATGTTAAAAAGCAATGTGTAATACTAAATTCTGGAATCATCATCATGATCATCCACAGTACGACTTCGCCCACTGCTGAGCACAGGCCTCTCGCTTCTTGTATCAATCACCTCGTTCCTATCTGGAATTAATTTTGGAATAATATCATGATAATTATAATTGTATTAACAAATGTTTTTAAGTCAAACAATTTATATCTGCATCTGAAACAGAGTTGAAAACTGATATAAGTCTTCACGTCGCTGGAATGCGATGTCACTCTTATTTGCACCTTAACACTACAGAGACAGGATCTCAGAAAAATATGAGATCGAGAAATATGTCCGTTGTAAATTATTATCCATCTCATTCGTACGCAAATATTTTTATGAATGATGTTCCAACCGAGTGAATCCAAACTATTGTAAATGTAAGTATTAGATAACTAGTATACTTGAGCGAGCAGATACTTGCTCAAATACACTAGTTTTAAGGATAAGTTTTTAGCCTATCCCCATATTTAAATCTCACTGATCTGACAGTAATGCGCTTTAACTTTAGTAGCACGCTATCCACTAGTTTATAGCTTGCAATCTGATTGAAAGTATTTTTCAGTTAACCTTTACAGCAAGTTTTCTATTACTTAGAAATGAATCTCAATTAAAATAATTGGGATTTTCTTTTTCTCTTACGTATTAAATTATTCTCACGTATTTTTATACCGAAGGCTATGTCCCATCTCTAATATTAGTTCCATGGAATCTCACGTTAAGTCACGTTGCTATCAGCGCCAAAATGGCGAAAATCAAATGTCTTAATTTTGTCATCGATAGGAAGTCCAGCGTACTTGTATATTAGAGGTCAGTGCACGGATGCGATCTTAAGGAGCAAATACCCCTCATTAGCTGATTTTAAAATGAGAATCACATCTAAACGGCTAGTCGTAATTTTTTGAAAAAAAAATATGTTATACCATTTTCTTAATAATTTGATATAAGAAAATTTTGGGTTTTATTCGTTTAACATAGTGTTATTAATTAGTAATGTTATTTCTAACTCAGACAAAAACAAGATAATCGCACCAAAATCGCTGGGCATATTTTAATGTAATTGTCACCATCTCAAAGACAGTTTAATTATACTACATTTTGATCTGAACCTTTTTTTTTTAAAGTCTAAGAATAATAAGGAAAGTACAAAAAACTACAGAATTTTGGGTCGCGCGGGTGTGAAACGAACGAGTGCGCGTTTCTTCCCCTCAAGGTCATTGGCGACGCCAAACGACCCGCTAAGGGCCCGCTTTAGTGGCGTAAACGGTTACTTTCTAAAGCATACTCCTTATTATCGGCTAGGTTAAAAGGTTTGAAAACATATAAATTATTGATCCACGTACATTATTTGTTTTGTCCCCGTAGTCGTCAAAGGGTTAACATGGTTTTTAGGGTTCCGTACCCAAAGGGTAAAAACGGGACTCTGTTACTAAGACTCCGCGGTCCGTCTGTCTGTCTGTCACCAGGCTGTACCTCATGACTCGTGATAGCTAGACATTTGAAATTTTCATTTGCCGCTATAACAACAAATACTTAAAACAGAATAAAATAAATATTTAAGTAGATAGTAGTAGTAGTCCGTCCCATACAACAAACGTGATTTTTTTAGCGTTTTTTTTTGCGATAATGGTACGGAACCCTTTGTGCGCGAGCCGGGCTCGCACATGGTCGGGTTTTTTCATGTAACTAATACATGTAACATACACTTCAAAAAGAAATTACCTAACATCACGATGGATTTTCTACTACTACCTACGCTACTTTTAGATACTCGTCCAAAACGACTTGTATGTTTAAAAATACTTTTACACAGAAAAATTAATGACTAGAATTTCTTCTGAAATAGCATATTACGTAAATCAAAGAATTATTTGCAAACAAAACTGACCATAATAAAGTTCAATATTGATATTCTGGCTCCGAGCGGGTGCACGGTCAGGGGGGGATGACCGTAAGCTCTAGAGCTTATGGTACCACCCTACGTAGTACTGGGGGGGGGGGGGGTGGGGGGCAGTACTACGTTAACTATGGGGAATATATACGCCTTAAAATATTTTATAACAAACTATAAGGAAATTAACTTTCTTTTCCGAAGTTGGTGTCGAAAAAAGAAAAACAGTAGGTAACAAAGACACCGACTTCGGCAAAGAAAGTTATTTTTCACTTTGTAGTGTTTTGCTTTGGAAGTCGATTTAATTTTTTTGTAATTTTTTTTTTTTATATTAAACATAAATATTTTTTGCGACCAGGATGGAAAAACAAATAAAAATAACAATTCGGACAAACTAAAACGAATTTATTTCAGAATAGACTTTATTTTAACAATTATTCAAGTAATCATTAAAATTCGAGCAATCACAAACGACCGTTAATATTCAAAACGAGAACCAATAACACAAAATCCCAAATAGCACAATATGGAACGAACTTACTGCAAAGTAGCGAAGGTACCGATAACCTTACCGTGCGACGACTCAAGAGAAAAAAGGGGCGATACTCTTTTTTTTTTTTTTTTTTTATACGTGGCGTCTCGCAGTGTCAATCAAAGTGACCACTACCAACAATAAGTTCTGCTTATAATATTATATATTTTTTAACCTTATTTTTAACTAATCGTAAAAATGCTCCTATTGAGACGTGCTATTTTCCGAAGTGCACAACAAACATCAAATCAATAATCACCGAAGCTTTGAGAAGAAAATGTTTTGAGTGTTTGAGCGATAGCCGTATGTACAGGATAGGTAGGTACCTACAGTGATCCCCAATCTTTTTGGCCGATTTGAAGTTGGCTACTTTAGAGATAGGTATGCGGAACAAGGTGTATTCCACAAACCTCCGTTGAAAAGGGAGGATCCTCCGTCCAGTCGGGTATTGTCTGGTCCGGGCTACTGCCCATAGTTGTTATCGGGCTGTTTTATACGTATATACTACTAATCGTGGCGGCATAGACTGATGTCGCTACATCACTCCACTCCGGGGCGACCGGAGGTCGATAGCAGGATGTGTCGTCCGTACCTACATCTTGTGTTTCAGTTGAGTCGGAACCGGAGGCCGCATTGTTCATGTTAAAGTAGATATAAGTACTGTAGGATCGAATAAAACCAGTTACTATAAATATACGAATATTATTGACGTAAACTTTAGAAAATATTTTAGTCAAGTACCATGATGACATATATGACAGTCAACAGCCTTTTTCCTTGCTATGGTAACAACTCAGGCTGGTGATAGATATTAAAGGAGTATCTATTCCTAACATCCACCTCTCTTTATAATACCAGCCATCTTCTTGAGACTTTCAATTCTAGGCCCATAAAGTGGTTTGGTGAGCATATCAGCAATCTGTCTGGTTGCTGGCACATGGCAGATGGTAATGCTTCCATCTTGAACACATTCTCGTATAAAGAATGATCGTATCCTTATGTGTTTGGTCTTTTGGTGGCATTCTGGTGGATTCTTAGCCATCTTAATTGCTGACTCGTTATCAACACATAGGGATGCTGGACATTCACCAATGATTTCTTTCATAATCTTTCGAAGCCAAATAATTTCTCTAGCAGTTTCGCTAGCTGCTACTATTTCTGCCTCGGTAGATGAAATAGCTACTGTGCTCTGGCGTTTACTTTTCCAGGATATTAGACCTCCAGCATACATGCAAAGAATGCCTGAGGTAGACCTTCCAGTTTCAAGATCACCTCCGTGGTCAGCGTCACTGTAACATTCTAAGATAGGACTATTTTCTGGCTTGTAAACGATGCCTTCATCTATAGTCCCTTTCAAGTAACGCATTATCCTCTTGACATTGATGATGTTCTCCCTTGTAGGTTTATCTAAATTTCGAGATACAACACTGACAGCAAAGGCTATGTCAGGCCTCGTGCTTGTCATCAAATAAGCTAGTGATCCAACAGCTTCACGGTACGGGAAGCTCATTGAAACTTCATTAACATCTTGAGCATTATTTGCTTTTAAAATTGGTGTTGGCACTGGCTTACATTTCTCCATGCCAAACCTTTGCAATATGCGAGCGATGTACGATTTCTGATGCAGTAAAATAGAACCATCAGAGTACCTTTCTATCTCCATTCCAAGAAAGTAGCTTGCTGGTTTCTCTGTTATTTTGAAATGTGCCCTCATTTCTTCTAGGAAGCAGTTAGCTAGTTTCTCGCTTGAGTAAGCAATAAGACCATCATCGACGTACAGGGCGAGAACAATTTTCTCCTTTCCATTTTTCCTCACAAACAAACAAGGATCGGACTGGCTTTGCTTGAAACCTGTGTTTACGATATAGTCTGTGATACATCTATTCCAACAGAGTGGGGCTTGCTTTAAACCATACAGGCTTTTCTTTAATTTAAACACATACCTCTCTTCAGTATAACCTTCAGGCGGTTTCATATATATTTCTTCGTCTAAAGTGCCATATAGGAAGGCTGTGGACACGTCAAACTGTGCTAATCTCAGCTTTTCTTTAGCAGCAACACTCAGAACAGCTCTTATTGTGCTACTCCTAGCAACAGGGCTAAAAGTTTCATGAAAGTCTACACCTTTCTTCTGAGAATATCCTTTTATAACCAGTCGAGCCTTATATTTCTCAACAGTGCCGTCAGGATTAGTCTTTATTTTGAATATCCATTTACATGGAATGGCTTTCCGACCTTTTGGTAGTTCGACTAGCTCCCACGTCTGGTTTTCTTTCAGTGAGTTCATTTCGCTTTCGATAGCCTTTTTCCATTCTTCTTTAGCCTTACATGACATTGCCTGTTTGAAGGTTTTCGGTTCGAACAAATTTTCAGCTTCTAATGCCATAATATAGTCATTGAACCGTACATGAGGTCTAAGGTTTGCTCTATCTCTGAGAATCATCCGACTTCCTTCTCTTTCATGGTCGTCATCAGATAGATCAGGATCATCGGCTTCGTTACCTTCAGCGAGTTCTTCATCTTCTTCTTCAGAGTTAACGGATTCAAACATTGATTCATCTAGATCATCATCTATCTCTTCATTGGCTTCGTGATGAAGTAGGTTCTTCAATAACTTCAGATCCGAACTCTGTAATATTCCGCTCTCCAATCTCTCTAATATCGTTGGTTTCGAATTCATTATGTAGACTTGGAAAATTATGGAATAAGTTTTTCTGGAGAGTTTTCGGCTCTTCTGGTTTAGGCTCAACCTCTTTAGATTTTTCCAGTAATGGTACCTCTTCGAATATCACGTCTCTGGATCTAATCAATTTGAGTGATTCCTTATTCCTGATTCTATAGCCTTCGTCTCCTTCATAACCAATAAGAATCCCTTTTGTAGCTTTCCGTTGCAGCTTCTTTCGGTTAGCTTTAGGAACATGGGCATAGCACGTGCAACCTAGGATTCTTAGATGTTTGATCGCTGGCTTCTTTCCGTACCACAGTTCATGAGGTGACTTGCATGGCACGCTAGATGGCCCTGTGCGATTCAACACGTAGATTGTTGCGTTTACTATCTCTGCCCATAAGCCATCAGGAATCTTCTCATGTGCATGCATGATGGCTCGCGCGGCTTCTACCACCGTCCTATTTTCTCTTTCTACGCAACCTGCTTGCTCTGGGTGTGGGGCATCGTGAACCTTTGCTTGATGCCGTTTTCAGTTAAGATATTTTTGAATTTTTCGCTGATAAATTCTCCACCATTATCGCTTAATATTTCTTTGATAACGTGTCCCACAACTTTAGCTTCTTTTAAGAAAATAGCAAGCTTTGAAGCTGCTTCAGACTTTTCTCGAAGAAAATAGATGCAACGATGGCGTGTAAAGCCGTCTTTAAACAGGACATAATATCGTAACTTTGAAATTGAATATGGAAACGGTCCACAAATATCGGTATGGATTAGTTCTCCGGCTTTAGTGGCTCTAACCCTTGTACCAAAAGATTTCCTGTGAGCCTTTCCATAAACGCATCCTTCGCAGATGTCCGACTGCTTATCCTCCACTTTAAACCCTAGCTCGTTTTCGATGAATTGACTAACGTGTCTTTTGTTTTGATGTGCTAGCCTTTCATGATAGACTTGTAATGGATAAAAGAGGTACCTCTTTTATCTGTTCTGTGGTTCATGGTGAATAGAATAGAATAATGATTTATTTGCACAGAAAGTAGGTACAAGATACAGATGTTATAATATAGTGATCCTTATACTTTCTACCTTAACTAAGGCATGCAAAACAGTTTTATAAACATAATCAAAGTTAATTATAACAATTCAGGCATAACACAAGCATAGTACAAGCACAATGTCAAAATAAATTGAAATTAAATTTATAAATATACATTATTAATTATTAGGAAGAATTCTAGTCGACAGCCATATCATTTCAAGACAGTCATCATCATAGTTACAGAAATGTCAGGATTAATCTAAGTATTCATCGTTAAATTCCGGTGAGTCGGGGTAGTGATGTCCCGGTGAGTCGGGGTAGTGATGTCCCGATAAGTCGGGATGATGTCCCAGTGAGTCGGGATGATGCCCCAGTGAGTCGGGGTGGTGCTGCCGGCTCCATTGGGTCGGAGCGGTGCTGAGCGGCGTAGTCTTTTGAGTGCTGGCGTCAACCAGTACAGGATCTTCAAGTCTTGTTGACCGGCCGAAGGTACAGTTGTGCTGAGCCAAGCAAGGTCGCTGATGATGAAAGGAGCTGAGGGTGATGACCCACGTCCGCTGCATACTGGTGGTCAGGATAACCCCGTGGATGCCATGGGTTTGGGTACTGGCCGGCTGTGTCTCGCTGCAAGGGCTTGATGGTGATGTCACGATGAAGATACTCTGCACGAAGGCTGCGCTTACGTTCATTGTCGAGGGTCTCCAATTTGGACGGTAGGTACGCGGAATAGGGTGTTAAGTTCCGCAACCTCCATTTAAAAGGGAGGTTTCTTCGGGTCCAGGCAACTGTCCCATGATTGTTGTCGGACTCTTGTCTAAGATCAAGTCGCGCCGAAAACACTGCTTTTGCATTGCAGGATTTTGTGTGACGTCAAGTCATTAAGTTCTTATGTGGCGGGCTTAAGTGTCGCTACATTACAAATATGGCTGCGCAAAAGCAGTACCTAAATCTCATACTAATAGCGCGCCGCATCGGAAAGCCTACGTTCAACCCGGCGAAAAAGATTGGGGATTACCTACTATACAATAGGCCGCAAGCACTGAAAAAAAGAAATAACAAAACCTATTTTGACTATTTTAGGAATAACCGAAAGGAGACGGATACGCTTTCATACAATTTTGGGCCTGGATGTAAAAAGATGAAATTGGTGTTAATTGATATCTACTATATTATCAAACATTCACAGAAAATTTTGCAGATTTTGGCAATCTGAGAGCCGAGATAAAACAGATTAGTGAAAAGTGAGGTTACGTAACAATCTTTATATAACAGCCGATTTTTGACCGACTTTGAAAATTCTTTTTTTGTTCAAAAGAGTATGTTCCGAAATTGGTCCCATTTTAATTTGGTCAAGATCTGATGAAGATCTTCGGAGATATACAACAGAACTCTTCAATAAATAACGGCAAATCAACAGTTTATACCATTTCATAACATAACATCACGCCAGTACGCTCAAAAGGTGTACGCAGATCTCTTATTTCACCGGGTATGTTCAAGTTCGAAGGCTTTATAGGTACATACTAAACAACTTGCCTACTATGTAGGTACAACTAAAAAGGGAAAATAAAAAAACTATTTGCATTGGTACCTACGAAAGACACCGACTTCCAAAAATAAAGTTACTTTTCACTTTGTAGTTTTTTATTTGGAAGTCGGTAGTTTTTTTTTGTAAAAAAGTTTTTTTTATTACAGCGACTAGTCGCTATGCCACAATTTACACAACGATCCATGGTGTCAATATCCAAGTATATAATATAATCCAAGTTCAACGTTAAAGCGGAGTTCTCAGTGTCCGGTATGGTAGCAAGGCAAGGGTCGTACAAGAAGGTAGATCAGAAGTCCGTAGAATGAAAACAGGGGTCGAGGAAAATATCAATAAAACTATGGGGGAAAACACACTTAAAATGCACACGCACTAGACGATACGAAACCATTATATTACATTAATACCTCAATGTACGAAACGACTAAGTATCAGCATAGACCAGTGTTTCTCAACCCGTGTGTCGTGACCCCCTGGGGGGTCGCAAGAGGTCGCGAAAACTACCTCAGTAAAAAAACAATAAGGTTTAAAAATATAGAACATCTCATGCAAATTCCAATAAGGCCAAACACGACTAGGATACATTGTTTTGTTTCGGAGTTCCAGTGCCTACCTTCCCGCTTCATCATCTGATCAGTTCAATGGTACCATTATCATCATTACCATTTATTTATGAGTAGGAATATGCTTCATCATAGTCGGTTATTCGAGATATCTTACACTCGTGACGTGATAAGGGTTTATCATTGAGAAGTTCCAGTGGTCATCTGTGGTCTTCTTCGTCAGTTCCAATTCACAAAATAATTAATTCTGAGTGCAAATGATTGTATTGTTGATGAAATATATATAATACCAATGCTATATCGCCGGGTTAAAGGCAAAACCAATTATTTAGTCCAAAAAAGTCAATATAAAGTTTTGCGTAAGCGCATTTGGAAAGTTTGATATTTAAATTAAGTCCTTAATAATAAAATTATGTCTGTCGCATTTTAAGAGCGTTTTCTATAATTATCTGAGTTTCAAACTGTTGCTTAATAAACACATAAATTTGTATCAATTGCTCAAAAAAAAAAAAAAAAATTTTAACTCCCTCCTTTTAGTTGGTTTTGCCTGTATAGTACAAATACAAGCATATCTGGCAAAGTACTTGTCCTGTTTCTAACAGACTTTGCATTTACGTGAGTTAAAGTATTGTTTTGATAATTTGCTTGTAAGGCTGATTGTTGAAACATTCGTTTCGACACAATTTAAAAAAATACGAAATAATAGTTGGTTTTGCCTTTTTATTTCCTAATCGATGTCTTTGAATGTAGAATGCAAAATTGTACTAACATTACAAGTTACTGATTTGTATTGCTTAAATCATTCAAATTGTGTAATCTTATTCAGTACAAGAAAACAAACAAAAAAATACTGACGGGTGACAAGAATAAGCATTTATTTTATTATTTTTTACTTTGTATGAAACTAAAAGTTTTGTAATCTAAACAAACAATAATTGGTCTATAAAAATAATTCTAGAAAAATTAATCACTCAGAGTCTTCTGATTCTATAGAAACCGTAACATCAGGTATACGATCCACTTTTTGGCCATCAGCTCCCAAACTTTTGAGTCACAATGTTTCAATAAATCGGCTTTTTTGGCTTTTGAAATGCATAATGGTTCTTTATATAACGGATACAGTATCTGTGGAAAACATGGGTCATTTTTGGCTTGTGGTGGTGGTTCAGTCACAACTTTTTGGATTGGCTCGACGTACTTAGACTGGAGTCGCGTACCGTAACGATGGCAATTCTTTGAGGGGCTTTGGTCTTGTGTTATTGACTGTGATTCCAAAGAGGGTTCTACATTATCGACACCTATATAAAAAAAGTTTTAGACATGTAATTAAAAAATATTTTTGATTCACTTTTAATATATCGCATGCTCTTAATTTTAAGCCACCTGAAACGTTCAACGTTCACGTTGTCCATTACTGGTTTTTGCTTCAGTAATCATCATACTGATGGCTATGCATAGAATCTACCTCCCATGTGTGTGACCCGATTCTAAAATTTTGCTTAAGTAATGTAAAACTAAGCTTCCACCAACCCGCACTGGGTCCGCGTGCTGGATTACGGCCCATTCCCTCTCACAGAGAGGAGGCCTGTGTCCCAGCAGTGGGAACATTAATAGGCTGATGATGTGATGTGTGATGTGAATGTAAAACTATCGATCCAATCTCAGAGCTGCCTTTCTTGCCATTAATTTCCGTTCACGAATAACAAAATGCTTCATTTGGAAAAGCGCTCTCATAAATCATCAGGTTGTATAGTATTAGTTCTTTCCAATAATACAAAAGACCTACATCTCTACTAGGGATTTGTATAATTGCCTACAAAGGATGCCGAAGTGAAGATCGTTTCTCTTTCTGATCTCTCCTTGTCACTTTGTTTCTCGCTATTTCACGTATTTTTCTTTAAATGTGCTGTTTATATGTTTGTCTTCAATTTTAGTTCTCTAGATGGTACCAAAACGACGATACTTGGTGCACAAAAGACACTGGTCTTTTTGGGAACAAAAAGCCCAAGTTGAATTCGGGGCAAAATACATTCCGATATATAGCCTCCGAAGCGGGTGTAAAACTCGGCTTCTCACACTCCTACACATACAATGCATACATTTTTGTAATTGATATACTCTAGATATTGGTGTTTAATATCTGTGCGCACATAATGGCTTTCCATTGTAAGGAAAGCTTTGATATGACGCCAGATTTCTTCAGTTTTTCTGGTGGGGTTTTGTTTTGGGACTCATATCGTCCTCGCGGATCCCAATCACTTGAATAAAATCCCATCGCATCTGGATTTTCTACTGCTTCTATTATAACTAAAGTAGAAATGCACAGAGTTACGCAGAAGAAGTTTTGGTATATCTGAAATTTTACGCCTTGTTTATAGAAAAGGTACTGTTTTGCATGCTTTTCTTTGCAGTATAGGTTTGACCCCAATATTTCCAACAAGAGCTCTCACGATCAGTTTCACTTAAAAATTACACATCTATTTTATAAGAAATCTTAATCTACATCTTGAGCAGTCTACAGCCTTTGGTACTTTAGCCAGTCAATATTTCTTTGCAGTTATGTAAGAGAGACCTTCAACTCTCCTTTTTTTTCTACATTTCTGTTCCAGGTGGTAGGGTTTGGCATATGGCATACGCCAGGGACTTTTGGGTTTCAATAATTTTCCAAGCTTTCACAAAGATTTCGTTTATAGCGGTGGTGGCGGCTATGATAGTCTGCGTAAGATTCGACTAAATCCCCGTAAAACGGGAGAGGGACAGCGGCAGCGCGGAGAAGTACCGACTATAATAATTTAATCGGTTTTGCTTCCAGGCAATTCGCTAAAAAGAAACCGAAAAACCGAATGCCAAAATCAACTATATTTATATAATATTTATTTAGTCTGAATGTTCAAGATCAAAAAGGTGCTAATCAAATATATAATTTTTTACCATTAGTGACTAAGACCTTCCTTTGACATTATTGTGAAACTAAAACCCACTAAAAAAGTTTGGTATTTTTTGCATCTATATTTTGAAGTATTTCGGTCAAATTATTACGAATTATTGGTTTTTTATTCTCTAAAGATACACTTTCTCGATTTATTTGTTTCTTAATTCAGTCAAATAACTATATAATCGGTTTTTACATTCGGTATCTCGGGAACGGTAAGTCCTGCGGTTTAGTTGGTTTTACCATTAGATAAAGAATCAAATGCTGATTCGAATGGTATATTAAAGTGAAAAACTGAAAAAAATCGCAGTTAGTCGGTTTTGCCTTTAACCCGGCGATATGTATGCCTATAACATTTGAGGAGTTCCCTTGATTTCCATGGGATCCCATCAGATTCTGACTTAGTGTCAATGGGACAACTTCGGGCGTATAACCTTTCAAACCCAAAAAGATTTTTCAAAATCGTTCCACAATCGGTGGAGTAATTGTGGAACAAACATACAAAAAATACATACAGTCGAATTGAGAACCTCAGCATTTTTGAGTTCGCGCGAAGTTCGCGAAATATTTTTTCATATTATGGGGGTCGTGTCATGAAAAAGGTTGAAAAACACTGGCATAGACTATAATGACAGACAGAGTGTCATGTCATGCATATCAACGTCAAGTCAGAGTTAGCACAGATTAAAAATACAATAATCGATTAGTAAACGTGAATCGATTTATCTTAATTATGTAGATATTTAATTGGTGTAAACTGTTTAATATGTTAATTCTAATAAATTTAATTATTTTAATTGAATTAATCATCTGGTGAGAGCATTTTCTTAAATAGTATGAACTCCGTCACATTAATCGATTATAATTTAATTGATATTCGATTTACTTCGTAACCATCTTAATTTTTGGATTTCTCATTTTCCAGATTGTGAATTAAGCTGATTTTTTCACATTTTGAATTAGAAAAATATAACCCTTTTTTTAAACCATATCTCAACATATTACATTCAGGCCCAGAAATCCCCGTCTCCTTTGTTTAATCAAAAATAAAATTAATTTAAAATGATAAAACTGGTTTATTTAACAGGTCCTAAACTGGTTTTGTTATTTTCAATTTGGTAAGATGTTATCAATATTTTTGTTGTTATATGCCGAACTTCTCTAGATAAACTGATTCGTTATCCTGTAAACAATCCTTTAAACGCAATATAACAACACTCTTTGACAATAATAAGTCTAATAACATTGACTGTATGTTGCAAAAGCATTCTAATAATAATTTTGTCTATATATTGCCTAAAAAAATTTGCTATTTTAACTTAACGCTCTGTTAAATACTTAACCACAAATTGTGAACAAAACACGCACGATCAATGTGCTGCTTTGCAAAACTTAGGCTATGAATAAATTGAGTAAACAACTGTCTTTTACAATTATATTGTAGCGTATAATGGAACGCTTTGGTTGATGCCACCAAAATCTGTTTAGGTAATCTGGTGGCTTTATGATCAAAGCAGTAGGACTCGAATGTGTGTGGAACACTGTCTCAGTCGTTCTTAAGTTCTTATAAGTATAATATCGCCTCGCTTGCTCTGACGTACCTGCGGCTGCGCGGCCATTTCGAAAGCCTGGTTTCAGAAAGAACAAAGTTTGCACTTTCGCGCGTCATCTTTATGACTGTAAATCTACCTACATTGTGGGTTTTATGTTCGTGAAATTACTGAAAGACCTTCGAAGACCAGTGTTGGACGAAGACTATCTTGATCGGCCTGTGGATGACTATCTACGGCAGTGGGGCCTTGAAATGTACATAGACAAGTTCCAGTGTAAGTACATTACTGACTCTGGTAATTAATAGGTATAACTGTAGTAATTACATTACTACTTAGCTAGGTACTTATACCAAGGTTGGTATAAGTACGTATAGCTATGTAGGTACATAGCTATACGTAGTAGTAGGTTTCTACTAGGTAGTCTAGGTGGGTACCTACCTCTTCTCGATTCTCGCGATGTAGCAGTGGTTTCTCTCACAAGGAGAGAAAGGAATTTATACCTATATGCCTGCCTCAATACTCAATGACCATGCGCGTCGATAACGTTAGTTTATATTTTTTACAGATGAAGACGAGGTTCTTGACCTGATCGGTTTCATGTCACTCCTATTTTTAATGACAACATCTATAGTCAAGAAAACCACAACGAGTTCGAAAAAACGGTGGCGTCCTTCGAAGCATGAAGCTTTACAAGGTTTCATTTGTCATATAGTGACTGCTGCAGAAATCGAAGAAACCATCACACGACGCAAAGCCAAGTTTCAGGAATTAGGGTTGAGTTTGCAGCCATTTATAATTGTGGTAGGTCCTCAATTAAAACAAATTTCTGCAAGGTATATCATCCTGAACAAGTTGCATTCAGGTCGGTAGATGCAGATGCAGATGTCGGCAAAAAGTACACAAATTTGGTAATTCATTCAAAAATATGTATTGCACTCAACGCCAAGTACGATAAAATCTTTACCACCGTGCGCACTCTTTATAATTATTTTTGAATGTTGTTTGTTAAACACGATAGAATAGATTCTATATATTTAAAGCAGAAAAAGCTGATAATGATAGTACTGTATATACTTTTCAGAATGCTTTGATATCATACAATCCAGGTCATATTAATCATCTCAAGTGGAAAATATTATGTAACGCAAAGAATTGTGATTTAGTACTAAGTTATAATAATAAGAATGTAATAAAGATAGTGCCATCCACGAAGACCCGAAACACGATTATTAGGAAGAAGAGGGAGGGGGGTGCGTCTCCGTGGATGGCACTATCTGAACTAATAATTATGATTAATCTTTCTTTCTTCTTTTTCGTGTGGTTATTGACTAACCTGGTGTTAGTTTTTAATATTATGAATAAAAGTTGTATAATCAATAAATATGTGTATTTTTAACAGATAATATTTTGACTTACATTTCCCGATTTTCATTTGGACCAAAGGACCCCTACAATTCAAAATGTACTCAAGTTTTTTGCAATTTGCAGGTCAGTGTCAGGTAGTATCTTGGTCAAAATATGATTATTTTGATCAAGATACAACCTGACACAGACCTGCAAACAAAACAGTTTTCAAACATAACTATTCATTCATATATAACAAAACCATTAGGGTCTATATTAGCAAACAACTAAGTTGAAAATAACAAATTAATTTAGTTAATATCAGTCAAAGTAGGTATTTGGAACGGCAGCAAAACAAATCAGCTAAACTTACTGGGAAGTTTGACTGGACACTACAAAAATGTTTGGTACGACAATGTCAAAGTTAAGTTGCGTTAATAATGTTATTTAGTAATAATTTACAAAACCGTTCAAGTAATATAACCGCACATACAATTATAAATTGACAAACAGATATCTTACTGAAACATAAATGAGGTGCTATATTGATCGAAAAGTTTTGCAAATGTTAACATATAATGAGTTAAGCCGTAAACAAACGGTTTGGGAACACTAAGCAATAAAAAATAGCAATACAAAACTAAAATAGATTATTTAAACGCTACATTACTACAGTAACTCAACTGGCTTTTGTGGTACACTGGTTTGGCTGTCACTAATTTTATGTAATTGGTAGACAAAATTTTGGTTACGTAGAACGAAACTTTTTTTTCAGTGAGTCCTTCAGTGGAAACACAATACCTTGTTACCCTTGAAATGGAATAAACGTGCGTGAGATCAAATTTAATAACACTCACTCGAAAACGTTTAGGTATTATATCTAAATTGAGTTCGAGAAATTGATGAGAGCGGCAGTTGTCTGTTTCGAAAAGTCAATAAGGGGGCGTCCATCAATTACGTGAGGTGTTTTTTTTTTAATTTTCTATATGGTGAGTTGTCGTGAGATTTTATCCAACCCCCTCCCCCATCCCCCAATCTCACGTGAGATTTTTCAAAATGTGGGTTTCTTACGTAAACGCGTTGGATTGTTAATGTAAAAAGAAAAAAAAAATTGCTTCGTGCTTTTGTATAGAGATGTGCAACTCGAGTTACTAACTCGAGTTAACTCGAGTTGTGCCTGACTCGAGTTGACTCGAGTTATCTTCCGAACTCGAGTTACTATCAAAAAACATAAAAAAAAAAAAAATAAGAAAAAGTTTATTTTTTTAATAAATAACTCGATGAAAGCTACAAACGTAAAAGTCAGTATTAGCTGTAACCAAAATATTTTGTTGTTATTGTGATAATTTTTGAAAGCTGCTGTATGTGTTTATCTAGTTTTGTTGTTGATTATATTATAAAATTATAATTGTTTAAAATAAGTCAGACTAAAATCAAAAATACAGGTAGTTAGGTGATTTATACTAAAAATAACCTCTATTATTTTATTCCTACCTACTTAATCTTATTTTATTTTCTTAGCCTGTATTATCCCACTCCTGGGCAAAGGCTTCCCCCATTCCTTTCATTTCCTTCGATGTTTTGCCTCATCTCGCCAATTCTCAAGGAAGTCATCCAATTATCTGTCAAATATGTAAAAAAGTGATTTGTTACTAATAAATAATTAATTCTAACTTAACTTCCTTCGTTCTGCTAACTCGAGTTGCGTAACTCGAGTTATGTGAATTTCAACTCGAGTTAACTCGAGTCGTACTTATCCCGAGTTGGCCCATCACTACTTTTGTATCAAGCATTTTAGTAAGAGCATGCACTGAGTCGAGTAAAACATTTACAAGAATAAACATAGCAGGTTGGAACCTGTCCGTGTATCGCTGCCACTCAGCTCGTACCTACGCTCTCGTTCATCGAGTCGCGCGTTCGGTTGACAGTGGCGCGAAAACAAAGGACGGGCTACACTGTACCGTAAATTCAGATTAAATTGAGCTATTTGGTATAAAACAAATATGGTGGTTTGACAGTCAGTACATGTATAACGTCGAAGTATGCATGAAACGGTGAAGGAAAACATCGTGAGGAAACCGGCATGTCCTAGAACCAAAAATTCGAAGATATGTGACATCCACCAAACCGCACTGGGCCCGCCTGGTGGATTACGGCCCATTCCCTCTCACAGAGAGGAGGCATGTGTCCCAGCAGTAGGAACATTGATAGGCTGATGATGTGATGAATGAAATTATTTTCTTTCGAACGAATTAGTGAATGATCTTAATCGTATTACGATTACGCTTAAGATTAAATCTTAAGCATGTACAATCTGGATTAAATGGACCAAAATAGTTTTTTTTTTGTTTCAATCAGAAAAAAAAATTGCGTGATATTTGCCGAGACCCCCCCTCTCTCCAACGTAAGATTAGATGAGATTTGACTCGACCCCCTCCGCCCCTTAAACACCTCACGTAATTTATGGACGGCCCCTAACACTACATAGTATAAAACAAAGTTGCTTCCCGTTGTCTGTCTGTCCCTATGTATGCTTAGATCAACGACGCAACGGACTTTGATGCTGTTCTTTTAATAAATAGAGTGATTCAAGAGGTTTATATTATGTATAATACAACAGGCCATTCTCTGAATGGCCAATTCTCAAAAAGCCTAATTCTCTGAATGGCCAATTCTCTAAAGCCTAATTCTCTAAATGGCCGATTATCAAAATGGCAAATTTTCTACAATTGGGCATATTCTTATAAATAAACGATTCTTATTATAGAGAATCAGCATTGCCACGTTGAATGGCAATGCTGATTCTCTGGCTGAAGAAAAGGCCAGCCTTCTGGTCACGCGAACAGTCGACTAACCGTTACATAGATATAGATAGGTTCTATATCTATGAACCGTTTACTTATGTCTCGAAACACTCGATGAGCACTCTGACCCCATAGACCTAATGTCTCAACCCCAAAAGAGTGTTTTTCTTTTCATGTAAAAAAGTTTTACAGATCTGAAAACACGAAAAATAACAGTTAATGCATTTTTGACTTAAATGACTTATTACCAGCTTCTTTAAAAAAAATATATAATACGTATTACATAATTCGTCGTCGTTTATTTCATAAGGCTAATTTTGAAAATATACAAAAGTGACAGGTATAACTTAAAATTTGCTTGATTTTGTCTGTAACGACATTATTAGTATTTATTCTAAATCTTACAATTTCAACTCACTGATTAAACTAATAAATATATATTAAGAAATCTTTTATTTATATGAATAGGGCATATTTTAGTTAAGAATTCGTTCGTTAAGAATTGTAGAAAATGTGCCATTTTGATAATCAGCCTTAAAGAGAATTGGCCATTCAGAGAATTGGGCTTTTAGAGAATTTCTGCGCCTAAACCGATTTTAGAGGTGTCGAGATTATGATGCATCAAACTAGAGAACTGGGGGTGGGGGGTGACTCTTAGAGTAGGTAGGTACCTAAGGTTATTTTGAGTGTGCGTAAGGGAGAGATGTATAAAAGTCATACACATCTGTCCTTACACACAGTCAAAATAACCTTATTCTAAGAGCTTATGGTCATCCACTTTTTTATTTTTGGGTGGGAAATCATCGAATAATTTCTCCCGCTGTGAAGCGGGAGGATGTGTCAGACTTTTAATGACTTAAACGGTAAACCCACCCGTATTCCCTCAGTTGCTTGTGGCCGCGGTAACTCTTTCAAAATTATCCGCGACCCATGGTCACCCCCCTGACGTGTTCATGATACTTCGATTTCAAGTACATTCGAGCTAACGTTTTCCAGGCTTTGCTATTCGATTTCGGATATGTACCTACCTATCGCAAGGTGGCCTAACCCACGCACATTAACCCCAATAGGAAAGTGGCTCCTGAAGTGATATGAGTGGAACGTATAATTAGTGCGTAATCTGCTGTGAATGTGCGCTACATAAAAA
Organism: Orthosia incerta; assembly: GCA_948252205.1. Lineage (NCBI taxonomy): Eukaryota > Metazoa > Arthropoda > Insecta > Lepidoptera > Noctuidae > Orthosia > Orthosia incerta. Next base: position 19,292,619 of record OX411753.1, on the reverse strand, counting down.
ATTAGTGCGTGTCGTCGTTTTTGAAAAAAAACCGATTCCTGCTGGAGTAACGTTGTTCCAGCAAAAAAATTCTAAACAAATGATCGGAGTGAGAAATATGCGTAGGTAATCAGGTTTTCGAGATATTGCATTTCCTGCTGGAGTAAAGTTTTGCAGAATCGTGTTTTGAATAATACGAGTAGCTCTTAACTTGTGTCGGAATTAGATATAAGAAAATATTTACAGTTTTCAAGTAGGTAATCGCACTTTTTTTTAAACTCGAAAAAAATTCGCAGCTCTCAAATGAGAATTCTTACAAGCTCGCTGAAAACTGTATTCAGTCCATATTGACGCTTATACGTATTAACCATAAAAAGTTAAAAAAAAATGCTTGCGTTATCGAATAATATTGCTAAAAAAACTTTTTTACAAAAAAATACTACCGACTTCCAAATAAGAAAACTACAAAGTGAAAAATAACTTTATTTTTGGAAGTCGGTGTCTTTCGTAGGTACCATTTTTTTTGCGTTATGGACACCGACTTCCAAAAATAAAGTTATTTTTCACTTTGTAGTTTTCTTATTTGGAAGTCGGTAGTATTTTTTTGTAAAAAAGTTTTTTTATTTTTCACTTTTTAGTTGTACCTACCTAATAGGCAAGTTGCTGCTTACCCCTTAAGAGCGTACTGGCGTGATGTTATGTTATGAAATGGTCTAAACAATAAACAGACATGCGATTGCAGCAGTCCCGAGAGTTTTGCCGCTATTTATTGAAGAGTTCTGTTGTATATCTTCGAAGTTCTTCATCAGATCTTCACCAAATTAAAATAGGACCAATTTCGGAACAAACTCTTTCAAACAAAAAAAGATTTTTTTAAATCGGTCCACAATTGACGGAGATATCGGTGAACATACACAAAAAAAAAAAACTTACAAGAAGTCGAACATAGAACCTCCTCCTTTTTCGAAAGTCGGTTAAAAAGTCAAAACGACGGTGTCATAACTTTGACGATACAAGAAACCGGCTCAACCCAAGTAGGTAGGTGTAAAGCACAAATAAGAGCGTTTAGTCAAAAATATTCAGCTTGGAATGTTTCGCATTAAGTAGATTTAAACACAAAAAACTAAACATGTAAACAAAGGCTGGTTATCCGACCAAATTCTAATGACTACGAGAAAGCGACGGATTCTTAAATATCGATGACCTTCTTAACTTTACTCATGAATCGGTTGAAACGTGTTGTGCCGAGTATACTGAGGTAGAAAAGTAGTAAAATAATTATCTTGTTATTGGATTACATTCTACTAGCTGTTTCCGTGACTTTGCACTTGATTAGGTAAGAACATTAGAAAAAGTAGTGCCAAGGTATAAGCTATCTTCTTTATTTCCAACTTTCATTCGCTATACTCTCGACTCGAGGTTACAATACGAAATTTCTAGTTGGTCTTCGAAAAACACGTTTCGTATGCATATTCAGAACCTGAATTATTAGGGCAAGATAATGCACGCAAGAAACAACTACATGCAGGTGGATAAGCCCTGCATGTAGTTGTTGCTTGCGTGTCTTTGTGAGATGGGAAAACTAATAAAAATATATTATAGGTACGTGTTACTTTAATAATATTTTGTTTAATAGGTAGGTACTTAATTAAAACTTACATGCTATAAAAATTACTAAAGCATAAATTTGGCCAAAATAGATTTTATCGTAAAAATATATTTATCCTATAGGTTGCTTCGTTTTAGCGTGGCAATAGGAGTCGTTTCCTTTTCCCTAGTGTTCACAAGAACCCCAATAGTAAAATATTTATGCTTATTATAGTATTTTGTTAGTAAAAAATGTTATGGATCAATTCAGGACCGTAGATTGTCATTTTCACATTATTTTGTATTATGAATTTCAATAAGTGTTTAGAAAGAAAGAAAGTAAAAATATTTGTGACCCGCACAGGAAACACGAAGAATAACAAATAAATAACCCCGTGCTAGACCAAAAAGGCTCCTATCTCAGAATGTGCATTGCAAAAAAAAACGGAAGTTACCGCTATTGCCATGCATAAACGCAAAACCAATTGTGATGAAACAATATTAAGTTTGAAACGCAATTTTTCTTCCCAAAATGTAACACTTGAGATGTGGAAACAAATAAGTACATTGAATATAAAAACTAGAACATTACAAAATTCGAGAAAATTATTCCCACGGAATATATGAACTAGGAGCCACAGCTCATACATTCATCCTTATTTTGTAAGGAGCAAGTAATTGCAGCCATATCGGCATCATCAACTTCTGACTTTCCGTTAGTCTCCGATTTTCCGTTTGCGACCCTACTCTTAAACTTAGACTTATCAACAGTAAACTGTATGGCATTCACAGCAGGTTTTGTGCGTAGGTAGTACATTCCAGTTTTCAAACCCATTTTCCATGCATAGAAATGAATAGATGTTAATTTGCCATAGTTCGGTTCAGCAACATGGATATTAAAGGACTGGCTTTGATCAATAAATGCACCTCTGTCTGCAGCCATTTGTATTGTAGTTTTCACAGAAATTTCCCAAACAGTTTTATACAAGTCCCTTATTTCTTTAGGGATAGATTCAATGTTTTGAATAGATCCATTATTGTGGATAATAAGATTTTTCATATCTTCATCCCATAAATCAGCTTCTGTTAAATCATGTAATAAGTGATGATTTACCACTTGGAATTCACCTGACAAGACACGTCTTTGGTAAATGTTTGATGTAAATGGTTCAAATGATTCATTATTACCCAATATCTGGGCTGTGGAAGCAGTTGGCATAGGTGCCAACAATAGTGAATTTCTAAGACCATGTTTAGCAATCTTCTCTTTTAGTGATGTCCAGTCCCACAAATCTGTAGGGGTCTTGTTCCACATGTCATACTGCAATATACCCTGGCTTGCTGGGCAGCCTTCATAAGTCTCATATACTCCATTCTTCTCAGCTAATTCACAACTAGCTTCTAGTGCACCATAGTAGATTGTTTCAAATATTTGTTGATTTATTTTTATAGCAGCGTCACTTTCATATGGTATACGCATTAAAACAAAGGCATCAGCTAATCCCTGAACTCCAATTCCAATGGGTCTGTGCCTCATATTTGATTTTTTTGCCTCTGGCACTGGATAAAAGTTTACATCAATAATTTTGTTTAGATTCTCAGTTATTGTTTTAGTAACTTCCTTCAATTTTATAAAATTATATGTTTTGTCATCATTTACAAACATATTTAATGCAATTGAAGCTAAATTGCACACAGCAACTTCATCTGCTGAAGTATATTCAACAATTTCAGTGCAAAGGTTGCTGCATTTTATGGTCCCTAGATTCTTCTGGTTACTTTTTCGGTTGCATGAATCTTTATAAAGCATGTACGGAGTTCCTGTTTCTACTTGTGCTTCAATTATAGCTTTCCACAAAACCTGAGCTCTTACTTGTTTTACAAAGCGACCTTCCTGTTCATATTTCTCATACAATGCTTCAAATTCTTCTCCCCAACAATCAGCTAAACCAGGGCACTCATGAGGACACATAATGCTCCAATCTTTATTGCTTTCAACTCTTTTCATAAATAAATCAGGTATCCATAAGGCATAAAACAGTTCCCTAGCACGTACTTCTTCTTTTCCAGTATTCTTTTTCAAATCCAAGAATTCAAATATATCGGCATGCCATGGTTCTAAATATATGGCAAAAGCACCAGGTCTTTTATTACCTCCTTGATCAACGTAACGCGCTGTGTTGTTGTAAACTCTTAACATAGGCACCAGACCATTAGACACACCATTTGTACCAGCTATATAAGTACCTTTAGATCTAATGCAGTGAACATGGAGGCCAATCCCACCAGCTGATTTAGAAATGAGTGCACATTGTTTTAAAGTATCATAAATTCCTTCAATACTATCATCTTTCATCGCAATAAGGAAGCAAGAGGATAGTTGAGGACGTGGGGTGGCTGCTGAGAAAAGAGTTGGGCTTGCATGTGTAAAATATTTTTCAGATAGCAAATTGTATGTATTAATAGCTCCATCAATATCTTCACCATGAATACCAATGGAAACTCGCATGAGCATATGCTGTGGCCTTTCTGCAACCTGAAATAGTATAATGTAATTATAACTAAGGCCAAAACTCCACGCTTAAGGACGCTGTTACATTTTTGACGAACTCAAATTTAGTTATCTAGTCGCACACAGCAACATTACGCATACGCACTCATTGAAACTACAGACCGCTCGATTTTATAGATCACTCAAATAATATTGATCTTTGATATAATTTTTTAATTTTATTGAAGTTGATTCAATAATATACTATTATATAATCAAAAATATACACAAAATATACTACTATCTTCCAAATCAGAAACTACAAAGTGGAACATATCTATTTTTGGAAGTCGGTGTCCATAACGCAAAAAATTGGTACCTACCTATCAAAGACACCGAATTCCAAAAAAAAGAGACGAAAAGTTGTCAAATTTTTGTCGGCGCCATCTTGTATTTTGGTTTTGACCCCGTATTCGATATGAGCGACCCCAAAATCCAGGAAAATGACATCCATGACGAAAAGTTGTCATTTTTTTATCGGCGCTATCTCGTATTTTGGTTTTGACCCCATATTCGATATGAGCGAACCCAAAAACCATGAAAATTACACCCATGACGAAAAGATGTCAAATTTTCATCGGCGCCATCTTGTATTTTGGTTTTGACCCCGTATTCGATTTAAGCGACCCCAAAATCCATGAAAATGACAACCATGACGAAAAGATGTCGAATTTTTGTCGGCGCCATCTTGGGTTTTGTTTTTTTTTTTTACTTACTAACCGGTTAAAACCATAACCCTCCTCCCAACCATCCACTTCTAAACTTCACCGCCGACAGCTTAACCTTACCCATCCAATTCCTAATCTTACTAAGAGCTGCTTAAACCCACCCATCTATTTCTTAACCTTGTCAACAACTGCTTAACACCACCTGGTGTTAAGCAGTTGTTGACAAGGATCCAAATCCCGATCTTACCCAACATAATTTCTAAATCATATTCTAATAATAATAGGAAACTCAAACGTGTACGTTACCCCAACAGCAAAGTGGCTCCTGGAGTGATATGAGTGGAACGTATAATTAGAGCGTAATCTGCTGTGAATGTGCGCTACATAAAAAACTTGTGCGTGTCGTCGTTTTTGAAAAAAAAATACGGAAAAAACGATTCCTGCTAGGGTAACGTTGTTCCAGCAGGAAAATTCTAAACGAATGATCGGAGTGAGAAATATTGTGCATGGGCAGAGAGCTTATAGTTGTGCAAGAATGTGCGCCGAAAATATAATAGGTGCGTAATCAGGTTTTCGAGATATTGCATTTCCTGCTGGGGTAACGTTTTGCAGAATCGTGTATTTCTGAAACCATTGTATGTGCGCCTGTAGAATAAACATACACGAGTAGCTCTTGATTTGTGCGTATTTGTGCCGGAATTAGATTTAAGAAAATATTTATAGTTTTCAAGTAATCGCACTTTTTTTGAAAACCCGAAAAAAAATCGCAGCGCCAAAATGAGAAAACTTATAAGCTCGCTGAAAACTGTTTACACACTGAGTACATCTTGACGATTGTATTAACCACAGAACAAAAAAAAACGCCTACTACAATAGAAGTCGCAAGTGGGCGGGGCCCGCGTACCCCGAGTTTTGCACAGTTCTGCATATGTTTCCTTCCGTGCACACACTACGCACATCAGTCTTGGTTCAACCGTCACGGTGACAAAAACTTGAAAAAAAATACAAAAATGCCTCATTGTGCTGTTTTAGAATGTAAACACCATAGCAGAACCAAAAATGTATCAAATGTAGGTATATCTTACCATCGGCAAGTCTTAATTTATTTTATTTCGATAAAAATGTAAAAACAATATTTTATTAAACAAGACAAGTAAAAGTTGATTTTATGATGTTAAGTTTAAGGTCTACTTTCTTTAAAACTCAAACATTGTTCTCGAAGATTCCAACTATGCACATGTCACATTCAGCTACTCAATTAGAGATTACCAATATCGATAATGAGTTATCGATACTTTAAACTTACAATATTCGAAAAAATCTTCTTATGCGCGAAAAACATAACCCTTTCCTTGCAGCCGTGTTAAAATAAAGATTACGACGAATTGAGAACCTCCTCCTTTTTTTGAAGTCGGTTAAAAAGACAACAGCCTTCAAAAACAACAAAGTGTAATAATAATAACACATGAACATAGAACCTCCTTCTTTTTTAAGTCAGTTAAAAAGTGGCTTATGTGTTAGTCTGAAATTTAAGATCTACTGGTGTATAGACCTAAATTTCATCAGTTCAATAAGGAGTTAGTCAAGCTAATCATAATAAGAGTGTAGCCGCAGGCGAAAGCGTAAGCTTCCCATATCAGTAGGACGTATTGCATTTGTAGTGTAGTCTATCGCATCATCATCATCAATCAATACATATAATAAATCTGTAGAAAAGTATTGTAACAGTGTGTTAAAGGATAACCAACAGAACCTATTTCCGGCATTTTTGGAATTTTTGTCTGTTTGTTTGTTTATTTGTGCACGCATCACGTGAAATGTACGAAACCAATGTAAATAACTTTTATACATAAACATTGTGCGTAACTTGAAGAATTACTTAGTTTTTGTGTCATCGCAATCGGTTCACTCTATCAAAAGTTAGATGAATTTAAAGTGTTCAAGAAGTAAAATTATCACAACACACGCAATTCAGATACTCGGAGAGTTGAACTCGATATTCGATAGATGGCGTTGTGAATTTGAAGTAATTTTCTAAATCACGGTGTTAAGATTCTCCGCGAAAGATTGATGACTATAGAAACAAATATGGTCGGTAGGTAAGTAGGGTAGGCAGGAAGGTAAGTAGGGTAGGCTTGGCAAACAGATGACGGGAGCGAAGCCACAGGCACAGCTAGTAATTAATAATAGTACACCAAAGACTACCTACAGTACTGTCTAGGTTGTCATGAAAAGATCGCTTTTAGCGATAAGGCCGCCCATTGTGCCACCCAGTGTAATATTTTCTTCGTCTATACTTTCTGTAACTTATATGGTGTACATAATAAAGAGTATTGTATTCTATAATTTTATTGATAGAACAAAAACACCACATACAAAGATACGCCCATCTTTGTATCAATAGAATCATTTTCAAAATCGGATCAGTAGTTTACCATAAAGTATTGGAATAAATTTATATAAAAACTTGATTACAAACATAATAATATTTATCGACTCTAGTTATTGGGCGCACCGTTGGCGCAGTGGTTGAGCGATGGACTGCTGCGCTGCGTGTCGCGGTTCCGATTGCCGCACGGAACAAATATTTGTATGATCTACAAATAGTTGTTCCGGCTCTGGGTGTTTGTATATGTGAAATTATATGTTTGTAAACGCACCCACGATACAGGAGAAATTCCTAGTGTGGGGCAACGTTTTTTTTTTAAACTAAACTGTATTCTGTTTGAAAATAAAACGGAATGTCGATAAATAAGTCAACGACCGTGGTACATCACTACAGGAGGACGAGTAGTAATGACCTCATTTCGCAAATATAAATCTTATCGGTAACGAAATACGGCTTTAAATTAAATGAATTTATTATAGTGACATCTAGCGGCGGGTAGCGTAACTTGCTCATTAAACTATTCCGTGTGCGCTTTAAACGAAAAAAGTAATAAATACTCAAAAAGAGTAGACAATAAACCAACTCTATTGTCATAAAGCTGTGGTTTATTTCCAAATAAGCGACGACTGACATATTTTCTACTTTCATCTAAAAATGTAACTACCAATCACACCAAAGATTTCTTAGTGTTATGAAATACAATTAATCTGTATATGTGTGAGTTTGGGTACGCTGGTTCCGATACTAATAAAGCTATATGCGATTTCTACTGTCTTCTCTGTTCTGTGGTATTAACCATAAAAAGTTTCAAAAGTATACATGCTTGCGTTATCGAATAATATTTCTAAAAGTCAAAACGATGGTGTCATAACTTTGACGGCAAAATACGAGAAACCGGCTCAACCCAAGTAGGTAGGTGTAAAGCACAAATAAGAGCGTTTAGGCAAAAATATATAGTGAAAATATTCAGCTTGGAATGTTTCGCATTAAGAGGCGAGTCCCTAAGAAACACGTCAAAAGGCACTTACGGTTTCCGAAATTTCTAAAAATTCACCACATTGAATTACAAAAAAAAAAAAATGAAGAACCTTAGTAGATGTGCCTACAGTTTTACCGCGAGATATTTGCAAAACCATCCTAAATTTCGAGAAAAAAAATTGTTGAAATCTCTCAAAAACATCTAAATCGACCTTTTCTATTTGCGCTATTTTCGTAATTATAGAAGAATATATAAAACGATATTTAGTTAAATCGTGACATGAAAGTATGAATATGACATTCACCATTTTATTATTCTAACTAGCTGTGCCCGCGGCTTCGCTCCCGTCATCTGCCTGCCAACCCTACCATACTTACCAGCCTGCCTGCCTACTCCACATACTCAAAAAAACTTTTTACAAAAAAATACTACCGACTTCCAAATAAAACTACAAAGTGAAAAATAACTTTATTTTTGGAAGTCGGTGTCTTTCGTAGGTACCAATTTATTGCGTTATGGACACCGACTTCCAAAAATAAAGTTATTTTTCACTTTGTAGTTTTATTTGGAAGTCGGTAGTATTTTTTTGTAAAAAGTTTTTTTTATTTTTCACTTTTTAGTTGTACCTACCTAATAGGCAAGTTGTTTAGTAAGTTACCTACTCGTATAACGCCAGAATATATTACCCTAATATCATGAAACTTGAACATAACCGGTGAAATGAGAGATCTGCGTACCCCTTAAGAGCGTACTGGCGTGATGTTATGTTATGAAATGGTATAAACAACAAACAGACATGCGATTGCAGCAATCCCGAGAGATTTGCCGTTATTTATTGAAGAGTTCTGTTGTATATCTTCGAATTGCTTCGTCAGTCCTACACCAAATTAAAATGGGACCAAATTCGGAACATACTCTTTCAAACAAAAACACAACAACTCGGTCCACAACTGACGGAGATATCGGTGAACACTGAACATACACAAAAAAAAAATAATAACATACATAATGTCGAACATAGAAACTCCTCTTTTTTGGGAAGTCGGTTAAAAAATATAAATACTACATACCAATTTTTTTTTCTAGGGTCATTCTTTCGCGTAAAATCTTAACACCGCGATTCAGATAATGACTTTAAATGCACAACGCCATCTATCGAATAGCGAGTTCAACTGTCCGAGTAACCGAATTGCGTGAGCTGTGATAATTTTACTTCTTGAACACTTTAAATTCATCTAACTTTTGATAGAGTGAACCGATTGCGATGAAACAAAAACTAAGTAATTCTTCAAGATACGCACAATTTTTATGTATAAAAGTTATCTACATTGGTTTCGTACATTTCACGTGATGCGTGCACAAATAAACAGACAAACAGACAAACAGACAAAAATGCCAAAAATGCTAGAAATGGGTTCTGTTGGTTATCCTTTAACACCCTGGCTATTTTTTTTGGAATTTTTTTCGATGTACAAAAAATATTTTTCTACAGATTTATTATATGTATTGATGATAAGTCAAACCAAATGATAGTAATCTACGTTTAAACATTGTTATTTTTTTACACAAATTGTTTTCTATTCCCCATACATTTTAGTATGGAGCGTTACTCTCCCGTAATTTGTTTTATAAACGAGCACGCGCGCGAAAAATTTACAGTGCAGTCTTAGAATCCAAGGTGAGAGCACGCCCATTTTTTATCCGAGCCGAGTTCGCAAAACGTCTACGCACACATACACAAAAGACATAAGGGTGGGTCGCGAGTGTTGTGACATGACTGCAGCAAAAAGACAGACTAGGTATGTGAGTTTTATTTATTTTTTGTAACTTATTATTATTACTAGGTGATAATTTCCTTAATTTTTATCACGTTTTCAATAACTCGATTTCTTGTTAATATATTTTTCTGCATATAACTATTTCAGATAAAATGGGAAAATGTAAAGAAAATTACCGACCACACAAAAAAATAAAGGAAGATTCATAAAAAAACAGTGAGTACCTATTGAAAGGTAAGATTTTGGCGTAGTGGGGTTAAGATGATGTCGTTAAAACTGAAAAAGATTAACTTCTGGTAATTAAATCAAACAGGAAACCTGATAATAAATAAAAATCATGACTGGTATTATCAGGTCCAAGGAAAGCTTCACATTACCCAAAAAAATGAATGCATTTTTATGGTTTGGACCAACCCAGACACAAAGGTTGAAACATTTAAAAAGGATGATGACTTTTGGAGAAATAACAATATCAATCTGCCTAGCCATTTCCCAACCATATTGGGGTCGGCTTCCAGTCTTACCGGATTCAGTTAAGTACCGGTGTTTTACATGGAGCGACTGCCTATCTGACCTCCACAATCCAGTAACTGGTAAAGGAGCCTAATTATTTGATTGAGGGAATTAAAAAACGAGAAGCTGGTAGAGAATCGAAAAAACGGAACAGCGAAACTGTTTTATCTGATGTCAGAAGCACCAAGCGCCAATCAACAAAAAAATAAATTAGAGAACATCATTCAATTAAACATTAATTTTTGTACTTATTATAATAATAATTATATTGTACCTATTATTTTATTTTTTCTAACAATCAAACTACACAACCGATTACACTGTGACCCCACCCTTTGTTCACGACTATAATACTATGAGCACGCGTGCCTTGGGGTGCGGTGAATCAATGGCTAATACATTGCGTGTTTTTGCAACATGCTTACAAGTCCTTCAGAAGCGAACGCGCATTGAAGGTATATTTTGCCCGTCGCACCGCATTATTTTTTATTTGTTCTTCGGTACGTGTACACTACAATGTGTGATGCAACTGTGTTAGTAAAAATTTCGATGTGTGGGTTCTAAAATAAGTTCTCACGCTCGCAAACCTCCCTCTTAAGTAGATTTAAACAAAAAACTAAACATGTAAACAACGGCTGGTTATCCGACGAAATTCGAACGACTACAAAAAAGCGACGGATTCATACATAACGATGACCTTCTTAACTTTACTCACGAATCGGTTGAAACGTGTTGTGCCTGAGTACACTGAGGTAGAAAAGTAGTAAAATAATTAACTTGTTACCTATTGGATTACATTCTACTAGCTGTTTCCGGGATTTTGCACTTGATTAGATAAGAACATTAGAAAAGTATATTTTCGGCGCACATTCTTGCACAACTATAAGCTCTCTGCCCATGCACAATATTTCTCACTCCAATCATCGTTTAGAATTTTCCTGCTGGAACAACGATACCCTAGCAGGAATCGTTTTTTCCGTTTTTTTCAAAAACGACGACCCGCACAAGTTTTTTATGTAGCTCACATTCACAGCAGATTACGCTCTAATTATACGTTCCACTCATATCACTCCAGGAGCCACTTTCCTGTTGGGGTAACGTACACAACTCAAAAATTTATTTCGGCCCGATAAAATATCAACTCCTTTCGATCACGACAAAAGACAACGGTACGACGCGTGGCGGTACTCACACGCATGCACACTACAATCTTTTCTATTACTTTTATCGTATTTATTTTCTGCGAGAGAGCAATACAACCATCCTTCCACGAGCGCTTCTGAGCGCGGAATGATGAGCCGCGGGTGCAAAATGTATGAAGAAGTCGGCAAGTGTTTTTATTTTAAGTAATAATTAAAAAATTTAATGATTTATTTAAAAAATAATTAGCTGAACCTACAAAGGACTATATATACCGCAATTTCTTATAATTTTGAAGATAAAATATGCTGTAAATTTACCTAAACTTCTGAGCGCGGATTGATGAGCCGCGGGTGCAAAATGTATGAAGAAGTCGGCAAGTGTTTTTATTTTAGGTAATAATTAAAAAAATTAATGATTTATTTAAAAAATAATTAGCTGAACCTACAAAGGACTATATATACCGCAATTTCTTATAATTTTGAAGATAAAATATGCTGTAAATTTACCTAAACTGGGACCTATTCGGACCCTACTTTTTATTTTTTTTGCGATTATTGTGATGGGTAAATCGTATTTGTGAGAAAATTTTGTATGATGTCATACAATTTTTCTGATGCCAATCTAGAGCTGAATATATTATCTTTAAATTAAGACTATGTTATCTTCACATCTGTGATTGCATATACATTAAAATGTAATAGCGTCCTTAAAGCTGAAAAATACTACACTGGTGAACACAAGTTTACCTTATTATTGATCTTCAACAAATATGACCTTTCTAAAGTCTTGAATCCAAAATAGTTGTATTTAAAATCTCTGTCATACACAATGGCAGAGTCCAACCTCTCTTTATTTTGTATGATCAAATTGTAATGAAAATCAGAAATCATTGGAGTCCTCTTCTTGGTATGTGGATTAACTATGTTGTATAAATCAGACATCACATCTGAAATAAAATAAAAAATATTATTATGTTTGAAATATACAGTGTGTAAAAGACCTGTCTCAAAGCCATCTATGCATTTTGAACATCAAATAAGTAAAAGACATTTTTTTTGGACCCACTACTAATTGATAATGTATAATAATCATATTACCTACACAAAATAATAAACATCCCAAAGAATTTAAAAAATCCAACTGGACTAATATCATATTATAATAGTAAAAAAGTGATATGCCAATAAATGCGCTTGTTTACGAACATTTCTGACGTTTATTAACATGAAAAAGTCATGTTTTAATAAAAAAATTGTTTTTCACAGTATTTTGGTTACATAAAGTTTTGGTGATATTACCACTGTAATCTACAGAGTTTAAGGAATAAACCAACATGCATTTCGCCACATTACTTGTGGTGAATAAAAATTTTCTCCTTTGTACAAATGTTGATGGGAAACAACTTATTTTTAGGCTATTATAAGATAGCGCAATTTATCAATATTTGTGATTATGATGGCAACAAAAACTATAATGGGTCAATTGTCAGACTGTTGCATCTTAGTTTATGGACAACAAGTGTTGAAGTTGAACTAATAATAGAGCTGTTAAATACTTATTGTTTTATGAATGTTACAATTGATAATTACCAGAAAAGTGCTTTTTTGTTTCTTTATGCAAATTAGAAATGGCCAATCTAGCAGCAAGTATTGCATAATCTGGATGATCAGTAGTCATGGTTGCTGCTGTTTCAGCAGCCAAGTTATCAAGTTCCACAGTTGTTACTCCAGAGTATATACCACTGATGACTTTTAGGGTTATAGATACCTGCAATCATTAGATTATATTAATATTAGTTGCACGTGACTGGAGCCCAGTGAAACCTGAGCTTTAAAAAATACACTCGCTAGTCAGTTGCGATCTTGATTGGTGAATCTCTCTAGTGACTAGTGAGGGTATTGGCATAAATGAGATGTGGACACCAGTTTTTGGCATTTTGGTATAATCATACCATTTTGGTACAGAAACTTAAAAATAATAATTAAAAAGAGTGTTAGAGGTCAGAATACAAAAATTGTTGAGGAAAATTTATCACTGTTTGATTGATTGTAAAATAGTCAAATACTTACTGGGTCTACAAAGTCCATATTGAGACCATAACATAACTTCTTTATCCTAGAGGTGATCTTGTCAATATGTACCTCTTCCATTCTTCCACCTGCAACAAATACAGTGTTTCTCTAAGCGACACAAAAAACACTTTAAGTAGCTCAATTGGTGTTGCTATCTAAATCATAGAAGAACGAAAAAATTACTAGCTTTATTACCCTGCATTGCAGTATAGCTGTTTTACCCCGAGGGATAATTACTAGGAGTTAGGAACTGCTGTGCTAAATATTGTTATAGAAAAATTACGAAATAATAAGGACTGGCCAATAACCTCACAAAATATAATAGGATAGTTATGAAATTATTCAAGATGGTATTTCAATCATCAGTATTAAGTATTTTTGTGCAGTTGCTTAACCCCTTGTATGCCGCAACACAGATCTACACGAGATACAATGGCTTTTTAACTGTCTTGAATAATAATAATACAAGGGGTTAATCCTAATAACAACAGACCTAAAGAAAAACAAAATAATAAGTGCCTTTATTTTCTAAAAATAACATCCAGAATTATATTTTCTTTCCTGTGCTTAACTAATCTCTTATAACACCAATAAGATTTTTATTTTAAGCAAGTTCTTTAACAATTACCCATAATAATTTAATTAACACATTTGTACTTTTTACTGGTTGTTATTGAGAAATTTCATGTCTTAGTCCAAATCCAGTCCAGCTCATCTTTGACCTTTGTTGGGTAGGTAACATCTAAGTTTTTGGAATTATCATAATCCTAATAATATACCTACCGCAGTCATATTAGATTTCGACGAGTAACCTTGGGTTATCTTCGAAGTACAAGGGTTAATGAACCTAAAACGGAACTAGCTAGGACCCTAGTGCAAAATCACTAAAATAAGTTCACATAAGAGATTAGGTATGAGGCCCAAACAAAAATTTATACAAACGAAATGTGAACTTTTTAGAAGATGTCGGATTAGATCGTCGGATAGTTTTTTATGCATATATTCGATCTAAGCTCAGTGAACATGGCAGATGGATACGAGTTAAGATACAGATAAAGTGCAAGAATTAAAATGACTAGATTTATTATTGACAAAAAATAAACGATATTCCTTACCTCTTTTGAGAACGAACAGCCTATTGAGTTTTCCAACCATGATGCTTATTGATCAGTTCTGTAGTATTTTCAAAAGTAAATACTTATTAATATTGAGAATCCGTATCTTTATTCTACTTTTTCTTATCTTCGGGATCCAGTAAGAAAGGAAAAGACGAACAGGAATCAAGAAATTAAAACTTTTCAGACCCGCAAGCAAAGTAAAACAAAGCAAGTCCCCAAGCAAGTCTCAGTTGACGTTATTAAAGGCGGGAATCAGCGAAGAGTGTGACCAGTGCTATAAATTTTAGGAAAATATAAGTCACCGCGGGAGGGAAATATTATTATTTACAATACAACAAGTACTGTAAAACCCTATCTTTAGCCGATATATTATGTAAACTAACAATAGCAAAATATAATGTAATTACGTGATGTGTTTAGAATTCAGATTGCGTGCTATCTGATAATTCAGATATTTGTATTTTTTTTTGCGCCACTACTGGGCAAACATATTAGTGCTTAGGCTTAGCACGCACTACGATTTTTATTTGCGCGAATTTTTTTCCGCACTTTCTGTGACCTATGGCACAGATAATATAATCCTATGGAAATGTATGAAGCTGCACGCACTCTTCTTCTTCTTCCTAGCCCTTTTCCCACTTTAGGTGGGGTCGGCTCTCCTTATTTCACGGCGCCAAGACGCTCTGTCGAGGGTTGTCGGGTCAGGCTATGAAGCTGCACGCACTGCGAAAAAAAATCGCGCTCAAATAGTATTAAAAAATTCGGCCGAACCACGGGGTCTCATTCCTAAGTAAGAAAATGTGGTTCAAATAAATCTCACTAGATGGCGGGACATGTATTGATCTGTGGTTAAAGTGTGTATAATTTTCAAATTTTATTTTTTTGGTCTTTTTAGGGTTTATTCATATATAAACAACTCCTATACGCACAAAATTATGGAATATTATTTCAAATTTCAAAGATGATTGGAATGGACAGTTAATATCTATACTTATAGATAGCGCTGTATTAAATTTCAGAGGTTAACCACTCGACTTTTAAAATTTGTATTAAAACACATTTAAAAAAATTTAAACTTCAAAGTAGGAGAAAAAATACAATTTAAAAGAACTCTTGGCATTTTATTTCGTGGCCATTTTCGTCATGAATAAGAATGAAAAATTAAAAAAAATATAATTAAACTGACTTACTTATTGTTTTTCGACACCGACTATAGAAAAGAAAGTTAGGTACCTAAGTATTTTGCGCTTTGTTGTTAGTGTTTTCTTTTCTGAAATCGTTTTTTTTTTTTTGTTAAAATGTTTTTATTTTCTTTTTTAGGGTTCCGTACCCAAAGGGTAAAAACGGCACCCTATTACTAAGACTCCGCGGTCCGTCTGTCTGTCTTTCTGTCTGTCACCAGGCTGTATCTCATGAACCGTGATAGCTAGATAGTTGAAATTTTCACAGATGATGTATTTCTGTTGCCGCTATAACAACAAATACTTAAAACAGAATAAAATAAATATTTAAGTAGGACTCCCATACAAGAAACGTGATATTTTGCCGTTTTTTGCGATAATGGTACGGAACCCTACGTGCGCGAGTCCAACTCGCACTTGGCCGGTTTTTTTATTATTGGTAGGTAGGTTCCTACCTCAAATTTCCGTGAAATAATTTATAGCCAAAGTACATCTCATAACGATTTCAATGAGCCCAAACACGACTAGGATACATTGTTTATTTTGGCGTTCCAGTACCTACCCTCCAGCTTCATTATCAGATCAGTTCGATGGTACCATTTTCATCAGTACCTACCATCTACCACTTCACCAAATTATATTTTCTGAGAGCAAACAATTTTATTGTTGATGAAAATACCAAAATTACTATTTGTATACCTATAATATTTGAAGAATTCCCTCGATTTCCTTTGGGTCCCATCATCAGGTTCTGATTTGGTGACATTAGGACCACCTCGGGAGTATACCGTTTTAAACACGAAAAGAATTTTCAAAATCGGTACCCAATTGACGGAAAAATCAGTGAACACAAGAATACACTTTTCACGCTTGCGAAGCCGCTGGCAGAAGCTAGTTAAGACGACGACTAACGCCAACGACCTTGCAGGAACAAAACGCGCACTCGTTTACACCCGCGCGACCCAAAATTTAGTAGGTAGTTTGTTGTACTTTCCTTATTATTCTATGAATTTAAAAAAAAGCCACAGATCAAAATGTAGATAATTAAATTGTTTTTGAGATGGTGTCGATTTTATTAAAATACGCCCAGCGCTTTTGGTGCGATTGTCGTGTTTTTGGCCGTTTTAGACATAACTTTACAAATTAATTACAATATGTTATACGAATAAAACTGTAATTTTTTATAGATCAAATTATTAAGAAAATGATCTTATGTAACATATATTTTTCCAAAAAATTATGACTAGCCGTTTAGACGTGATTCTCATTTTAAAATCAGCTACTCAAAGGAATCGGCGCCTAACATCGTGTTTGACGTAAATAAATATTAGGTATAGGACCTACACCACAAAAATGTATGTAGGTACATGACAAACATTATAATATCTCCTATTGTTATTTTTAATGTTTGAAAGTGATTAAAGTAAGTAGGTAATTATGGTAAAACCTTGACCTATTCATGCTATCAAATCTTTTTGTTTTGTAAAATGACATCATATCATTTATATACCATGTTTATAAAAAAAAATTATACACATCCTTTATACACCATGTTTTATGCAATAAAATAAATAAATAAATAAATCAACGTGAGGTAGGTTCCTACACTAGAAACGAAAATTCCACTGTTTTGGATAAAATACCAACTCGAATAAAAACCGAATGAATTAATTTTGAGCAGTATTTATACCTACTGATAAAAGCCCAACACTATTTAAGGTACCGAGAAATCTTAAGTCATGCGCCACTGCAAAGAAGGCATTTAAGAATGCGACTTCAAATAAAATAAAATAAGTGCCGTCTAAGCTTCAAGGTCAAGATCTGACATTGTAGGATTGTAGTAGCAGTACAAAAGTACAGTGCGCTTTTAACGCCATCTAGGAATAAAAGTAAATCCAAGTAACCCTTCTTGCAAAGTCGCTGCTAACACCATCTATTGCCGTCGAACGGGATTGATATACTCACAAAAATAACAAGATTAATCAGATGAAAAACGCTAGTTACGTCGGCACGGTTTCTTTGTATAGGATGAGGCATCTGTATGCTAGTATTACATTATCTGTGGCCGAACTAACCCCGCCCACAAATCCGTGGTCCGGCCGAACCAAATCCGAACGTGTGTAAGTCATAGCACGCACTGCGATTTTTTGTGTGTAGGGTGGTCCGCCGGACATTACTATTATTAATTGAATCCGTCTCGGTTCGCTTGTTTTTCCATCGGATATGGTTTGCTCCGTACCAAATAAGGACGTGTGTAGGGTTGTCGGGTGGTTTGTTGGAACACAGATTACTGATATGTAGTGTTTGGCCCCGGCCGGACCAACTACGACTAATCGTCAGTGTTGCCGATGTCCATGGTATGGTCTGGATTACCCAAAAACCTGACTGAAAAAATATATATAATTAAAAAATTGTAACTCGTTTTACTAGGTAAATAAAATACAACTCAATGTAAATAAAATATAACTGAATGTATTACCTATAGAAATAAGACGTGCTCAAACACTGCCAACGTTTAAGAAAATGGTAAAGATGCAATACCTTTCACTGTCATTTTGAACTTGAATTTATTTCTATACATTGTTTAACTTGACATTATAATTTTTAATTGCATTTTTGTTATCGGTTTTTGTTTGTCATATTAGTATTATTTATTTTTAATTATGTTAAAAAAACAAATGTTATTGTTGTACAATCTTCAGCATTGTGCTGTATCGTAAAGAAAATTACATAACGTGACCATTTATTATTTAATAGTGTTAACACACGTTCGAATTTGTTACGGCCGGACCACGGATTTGTGGGCGGAGTTAGTCCGGCCCGGACCATATTCTTGCGTGTGTAGAGTGGTCCGATTATTATTAAATTGATTCCGTCTCGGTCCAAACAAGCGTGTGTAAGCGAGAAAGCATTTGTGGGCGGAGTCGGTCCGGCCGTATCAAATCTGTACGTGTGTTAACACTATAACTCAAAACGGGACATTGGCCACAATTCGAATGTGGGATCCTCAAAAAAGTTTATTAATAACAGGGCACATTTTTTAATAATCTAAAAGTAGTTTTTTAATGACTGATACATTATTAATACCCTTTCCAAGGCAGGCATAAGAGCAAGCCATCTGGTTTTGCTATAGCCGAGAATTAGTTGATATTCCGTTTCAGTTTCGGCGCAAAACTCCTTTAGAGCTTCAATTCGAGTCGTGTAAATGTAAAAAATATGAATATATCTTCACAATAATGCTTTCGTAATCTAAGGGTAGCCTGTCTGCAGCAGATATGATTTCATTGTAAATTACATAGGCTCCACAGCCTATTAATGGCTTTTTCAAAGATGATTGTAATTTTGTTAACACATGCGGCGGCCGTCCGGCTGGCTCAACTACTTAAATTTTCGCGCGTTTTCAGAAAACGGGATAATTTTGCGTCCCAGAGTTCATTTTGGGGACACCGGGACTTGTAGTTATAAAAAGGGACAGTCCCGTTCAAAACGGGACGTCTGGTCACGTTAACATTACAGCCTTTTCTGAAACCTGGGCCACCAAGATACAGGCTGTGCCTAGTTTGGGGCCCACGGACACTGCCATTGTGATGTCTAGTATAGTGCAGTCCATTGTGCAAATTGTTTCTGTTTAACTTGTGTGTCAATAAATAAATTATTAATTATTATTAAATTATTCACGCCGCTTCGCCTACGTAGGACCGATTTCCTACGTAGGTGGCCCGCTCTCCACCTAACGCCGCTACTGCTTACAGAGGGGCGGCCTGTATCCCAGCGGTGGGAACATTAAGGTTACACTAGTCAACGGCACGAACTATTTTGTGCGCGGGGTTAAAATGCATGCTATATCAACCGACAACACGTGCGGAAGAGATAGATGCTGTGATGAGTAGTAAGAAGCTAGTTCGCATACGAATACACACTTGCAAATTTGTAGCGAAATCGATTATGATTTAGGACGAAACCGAGCGCGCGAAATTTTGTAAACCGACCTTTGGGAGTCTGGAAATCATGAAAAAACGACTAATCGTATCTGTTCAAAGTAAAGTTATCTGCATTGTTGAACTAACGGGTGATTTTTTTGCTGGTATCTTTTTGGCAACACTGTTTTTGACAGATCACGCGTGAATCGAGTCTTGTGTCATTGTCAAACTTGTTCAGTTTGGTCTATAATTTAACCATGAATCGACTTACGAACGAACAACGCTTGCAAATTATTGAATTTTACTATCAAAATGCATGCTCGGTTAAGAGAGTGCATCGCGCACTTCTTCCAATTTATGGGCAGTTTGGTCGGCCTACTGAGGCAGCTATTCGGAAGCTTGTGACTAAATTTCGAACCCAGTTTACATTATTGGACATTAAACCACGAACACGCATACGTAGAGTGAGGACCGAAGAAAATATTGCGGCTGTATCCGCCAGTGCTAGTGATGACCGTGAAATGTCGATTCGCCGCCGTTCGCAGCAATTGGGCCTCTGTTACTCCACTACGTGGAAAATTTTGCGAAAGGATTTGGGTGTAAAACCTTACAAGATACAGCATGGTGCAAGAATTGAAGCCACACGACCTCCCACAACGTCTAACATTTGGTGAATGGGCATTGGCAAAGTTGGAGGAAGATCCACTTTTTTATCGAAAAATTGTGTTCAGCGACGAAGCTTTACGAACTTTACCTCCAATGCTGAAACCTGATGGGTCGCTGGCTCACTCTGCGAGTGAGAAAGCAAATTTATTTGCATCTCTCTTTGCTAGCAATTCGCGTCTGGAGGCTGGCTCCAAGCAACCACCTACTATACCTCACTGTGACTCTTCGATGCCGGAGATCGCTGTGCACACTAAAGAGGTCCGGCGAGTATTGTCCCGTCTAGACGTGAACAAGGCCAGCGGGCCTGACGGCATTCCAGCGAGAGTGCTGAGGCAGTGTGCGCCTGAACTGTCTCCTGTATTGACACGCTTGTTCCGCCTCTCTCTTGTAAAAAGAACGGTGCCGAAATCCTGGAAGCTTGCAAATGTGCAACCAGTGCCCAAAAAAGGCAACCGTGCAGACCCTGCCCATTACCGTCCGATCGCCATTACCTCCATTCTGTGCAAAGTTATGGAAAGGGTACTGAACAGCAAGTTGCTGACCTACCTTGAAGACAATAATCTCCTCAGTGACCGTCAATATGGCTTTCGCCAGGGACGGTCAACTGGCGATCTTCTTGTGTATGTCACGCACTGCTGGGGCGAAGCCATCGAGAGACACGGCGAAGCACTTGCTGTATCGCTTGATATCTCGAAGGCCTTTGACAGGGTCTGGCACGCGAGTCTACTTAGTAAGCTTCCTGCTTATGGCATCCCTGCTGGTTTTTGTAGCTGGATATCAGACTTCCTCAGTGAACGGTCGATCCGAGTAGTCGTTGACGGCTGCTCCTCTGACCTTATGGCTATTGATGCCGGAGTTCCTCAGGGGTCTGTTCTCTCTGCAACTCTTTTCCTGCTGCACATCAATGACCTTCTTCAGCCTGGTATTGTTGGGTACGCAGATGACAGTACTGTTTCAGAGAGATACTTGTCCAGCGCAAAAACCAACGTGGATGAAGTTCGTTCCTTGAGAGAGGCTATGCTAGAGCGGACAGATTTGACCTTAAGCCTTGTCTCCCAGTGGGGTGATGACAATCTGGTCTCTTTTAACGCCTCCAAAACACAGGCGTGTCTTTTTACCGCTAAAAGGAGTCTTTTCGATCAAACTCCTACTTTTCGGGGTGCGTCTGTTCCTGTGACTGACCGGCTCGAGCTCCTAGGCATGGAGTTGACATCCAGTCTCAACTTTGGCGCCTCCATTAAGTACAAAGCCCAAATTGCGGCCAAAAAACTAGGCATCCTAAATAAAGTGAAGCGATACTTTACGCCTGGACAGCTTTTAACCCTATACAAAGCGCAAGTCCGATCCTGCATGGAGTATTGCAGCCACCTTTGGGATGGCTCAGCTAAATATCAGCTTGCCGCGCTTGACTCGGTGGAACGCAGAGCCAGGAGGCTCATTGGCGACGTTGACCTGGCGGGTGCCAGGCTTCACAGCTTGGCTCATCGCCGCAAGGTTGCCTGCTTGTCGGTCTTCTACAGACTGTACTTCGGTGAGTGTGCTGAAGAACTCCACGACCTCATCCCACCAGCCCCCTTCTACCATCGGACATCTAAACGTACTGCAAGTTATCATCCTTACCTTGTTGCCATTCCACCAATTCGCACCAAACGCTTCCAAACATCCTTCATAATGCGCACAGCGAATGAATGGAACTCGCTACCTGCGTCAGTGTTTCCGAACGCAAGCATTCAACCCGAATCTCTTCAAAGTTAGAGTGAACAGGCTTCTTCTGGGTAAGCTCACTCCATCGTAGACTCAGTCTCTGTCACTTTTGACCTAGACTAGAGTCAAGAGCAAACCCATCAAAAATAAAAAAAAAAAAAAAAAAAAAGCTCATTTCTTGTGGGGCCATGTTAAGGCTCATGTCTACAGGGATAAACCAGCAACGATTGACGCACTGGGAGCCAATATTGAAGCATTTATTCATGATATATCGGCTGATATGTTGGAGAGAGTGTGCCGAAATTGGGCCTTGCGAATGGGCCATCTAAACCGGAGCCGCGGCCAGCATTTGCATGAAACCATCTTCAAACATTAAATTATATTGATCATTCTATTGATTCCAATAAAGATTTCATCAAATTTTTTGTTTTTTTTGAAAATCAAATCCTATACCTCTCAAAAAATCACCCTTTACTAATATATCCCTGTATGGTGGCCGTTATGCAATTTTCCGTCTTCTTATAGTATTTATTTGCGCCCAAAAATGCGTTAAAATTAGTGTCAAAATGTGGAACTTTCGACGCTCATAACTTTCAAATATATATTTTTTTTACTTTTTGTTTCCATAAAGGGCTAGATAATGATGAGACAAATTGATATTTTTTTTTTTATTTTGAACGTACATCGTCAAACAGTGGAGTAATCGCCAGACTACGTTTGTATGGAAGAATGATCGACTAGTGTAAACCTTAAAAGGCTGATGATGATGATGAATTTAACATCAGCATTGGGTAAGATAAAATAAAAATCATAAATACATAATATTTTTTAATTAATAATTATAAATAATATTATTGTTGCCCCTTATTGTTAAAAAAATAAATTAAGTTGGTACATTAATAAATTAACTAATTCGATAACTCCTTAAAATTGGATAAATTATGTCTAGGGCTTCGTTGATTTCACCTCTTGTTTTGCCACCTGTAATAAAGGAATATACAACAGTTAGGGCTGCTTAAATCTAAAAACTGCATATTATAAACAAAGATCACAGGAGATGGGGAGGACGGTCCAAGTGGCGTCGGTGAGTAAGACCTATATTTTCATGAAGCTTAAAAAAGCGCATAATTTTTTGAACCATAGAAAATCGTCAATGGAGAAAAAAGTTATCGATCATTAAAAACGTGAAACGAAATCTATAATTGGAAGGCAGGAAGAAGCGTCGAAGAATAAGTGCCTGTTTTCAAAGACATCCCCTAAGTTTTTTTTACCAACAGTGAGGGGTCAATTAAACGCTAAAAGGTCCCCTAAATTGAGGTGGTCGAAATGTGGGACCATAAAGGTATATCCACACATATCAGGGCCGTGGCAGGGACGTGGACAGACCGTGCCCCGTCAGGGGCTCAAAAAAATATCGGTGGGTACCTACATTTTATACGAACTCGTACACGGACGTGTGTGAACGAGTTCACACACGTGTGTGGGTCTGTCCACGTCCCTGGCACGGCCCTGATATGTGTGGATAGACCTTAAACCGGCACGTACGTAAGTGATTTCTGAATAGTGATTTATTTGAGTTTGTTGAAAATGTAAGTGACTTCGTTTAGTGTGTTATTTTTCATTAAGGACACAACCAAATCCGCTCATGGAGAAAAATAAAAATGACATTAATAAATTTTACTAAAAGTAAAACCAAAATAAATGTATAATAAATATTCATCTCCACTTCATGCCTTGTCCTACCGGCTAACTTCGGTCATAAATTTTATAGCTTTTTGTACACTGCTTTGTAAAAACAACTTTAAACAATCCGCGTAAGGTTGAATTTGCGAAAATTGTATAGTATAGCAAACTACCCACGTATAATTTGTGAGTGTTTGGTGACAGTTTCGCGTTTTAGTTTTGTTCGAGATTGAGCATCTCGGGTTTTTTAATAAATCAATGACCAGAGCCAATACATTTCCTACCCATCTCCTTTTATGCTACGTCGCGAGCCCCTGTAGCGATGCGCACGGAAAAAGCGCTCGCGATGCTGCTGCGCGGATTCGCCCACGACGTAGCTAGCTATCGTTGCAGACGATCGTATGCGTATAGGTGTATACTATAGTACACCAAAATCTACTTTAGAATTCAAAATTGAAATCATTAAATTATTCATATAATAATTATGTGTATACTTTACCTGTAAATACAATCTTTCCATTGACAAATATCAATAAAACCACTCTAGGTCGTACCATTCTGTACACTAGACCAGGAAACAATTCAGGTTCATAAGATGCAAATTGGCCATGTGCTTGTTGAAGTGCCTCTAATCTTATTGGAAACCTTAAATCAGCAGTAGCTATAAAATTTTGAATTTTGAAGTCCAAAAACTTAGCCTGTAATAGTGTAATAAAAACAAACAACATGATTACTAAACCAAGATCAAGCAGTCCCAATAAGTAATTTATGATAATAATTGTTATAACAAGGTACATACCGGATATCCAAGTTTTTGAATAATTCGAGCAAATTTTCTAGCAGCAATGTAGGAATCATGTTCATTTCTAAGCCCAGTACAGAGAACTTTCCCAGACCTGTAAATATTTTTTTTACATTGAGGAATTATTAAGTCAAGCCAATCAATTGTGAGTAATTTAGGTACATACCTAGGTTCTCACTATTGAGTAACACTAATTTAAAAGAAATAAATACCAAATATGACATTTTTGTATTGGAACCATAGGGTTCTTTAGACCACTGTTAATGTTTTTTTTAATTTTTAGTTATTACTATCTCCCTGCAGTGCAAAGGATTCCCCCAAGTACTTCCCGTCTAGGTCCAAGTCATCTTGCTTTTCTGGGCTGGCCTCGGAAGTGCCTTCTTCATGAACCAACATTGTGTAGGCCCTTGCCCAGCAGTCACTGTGCAGGTAACCCGCTCTATCTCATTTGGGCATGGCAGTCTTTTAACCATGCCTAGTTCTTGGAGCATGATCTGTAGTTCTATAAGTATGGTGGCCTAAATTTAAGATTATATTTTAAGATTTATCAGCTTCTTAATGCCAACTGCAACGCCCTTGGTGTTCCAGAAGGCCACCTATGACTTAAATATTTCTTCCAGTGTGGTTGTAAAGAGAGAGCAGGTCACCCCATGTAGCAACTTTTAAATTTTTTAACAAAGCATCTGATGCATTTATTATAATTACAAATGAGTATGAAATTTTTACCTAAATACTAATGCTGTAGCTCTTGGGTCAATTATTTTCATAACTACACCATGAAACCTTGCTGGATTGTATTCAGAAAATCGGGTTCTACAGTAAATATCCAACAATTTTAATTCACAACCCAAATTTATAGTTGATACACAGTTTCTGTAACAAAATAGCAATTGATTATGAGAGATATTTTTTTTCATCAATCAATCTAAAATTTATTGGTGGGAATATATAAAAGATTTTTTTCAAAATCAACCCATTGGTTGAGATCAGTTTGTATGATTAATCTCATTCCTTCAATTTAGGTATGAATACTATAAAGGTAATCAAAAAAAATTGTAATGATCATACTTCCCTTTAAAAGGGGGTTAGAGGGGAGGGTTATTGTATTTCAGCAGTTAGTATGATATCCACATGGACAAAGTGCATGTTTATAGTTTATTTTAAATTAACAGTAATTGAATCATAAACTTACTGAACTTTTATGCTGTTCCTTGCTTGATCTGTTCCGCTTACCATTGGAGTGATAGCAGTCATTGCACTATGGGGATTAACGGCTTGAGGAGTAAAAGAACTGTGGGTTGGTGTAAGTGCCACATCTCCAGTAATAAAAGTCTGTGAAGTTGGCATTGCAGGAGTAGTTAGTGAAGAACCACTGGCTCCACAGTGGACAGGAGTATGATTAATGTTAGTACTGTGCCCATTGTTTATATGACCCATCTGATTTGAAACTCTGCTGATTACAGAAACTCTGTTATTTGAAGACACATTGTCTGTGTCATCTTTCAAATTATGGGCCTTATTTGTGCCGGCTGTTTCTTCATTGCCTGTCTCCATCTGATAAGCAAGATATATTATTGATCATTATAGCACCTACTATACGAAAAGGGTTCAAATTTGTGGATGCAGGAAGCATAAAGGGATTTCTATATAGGTAAGTTATTAATGACTATACATGGAGTGTACTTTTTCGACATTTGGATTCATTTGGATTCACTCATTTGGACATTTTCATTTGGATTATACATGGAGTGTACTTTTTCGACAAGGGATTTCTATATAGGCAAGTTATTAATGACTATACATGGAGTGTACTTTTTCGACATTATTTTATTTTATTGATCTTGCAAGACATTTTATTATTTTATTGTATTTTTCGGGGACATTATTTTTATGATTTGATTTTACTTTTATGACATTATTTTATTTTATTAATCTTGATTCTGCAAGACATTTTAAGATTTTATGGTGTTTTTTTTTTTGGCATTATTTTAGTTTACTAGCCACAATTTTCTATGGCATATTATGATTTGATTATACCATTTTTTGTAAAATTTATATTTGTACGCCTCGATAGGCAGAACATGTATGTGCCTCAAATGATAAGTGAACATCTTGCATGCATAACGTATGTAAACACATGTTAAGACAAATAAATTATCTTTATGGCTTATAATAACTATAATATAATAATATATAAATAATTAATATATTATAATTTACCTCATCATTCAATTTAATGGACCAATCAGGTGTTGGAACACATGGTGTTTTCTTCTCTAAATTTTGTACCGACATTATATGATTTGAAGATACGTAAAATCCAATGAAAGAATCAATTTAAAATTCAGTCGTGGTTGTGTTGTGCACACACAAGTTGAACTGATATCATAAAATATCCATTGTTATACACCCATGACACGATCCAATTTTGAACTTAAATAACTTTTGATTTTTGAAGCATCTGTCTGACAAGACAACAATTCAACATCGGTCTGCTGTCGGGCCTGTCGGCTTTGACATACCATATTAGTCTATGGCTTTGACAGGTTCAAACAATGAGTCTAGACCATGAAGGTATAGACATATATGGAGAACACACTTCGAATACCTACTTGAAGCAAAACCTATGTATCACTATCTCGCTCTCTGTGGGCAGACCCTCTCTCTCTAAGCAGGGTAACCTTCACAATAATATTTATACAATTTTCTACATATCATTAATACTGTTACAAGATAGGGCAACGCCATCTAGTGACGAGTAGAAGAATTAAGTAGTTACTAGTGGCGCCATCTAGTATCAAATAGCGGAACTAATCTTCTCGTTTCGAATGGAAGTTTCTAGTCGCTTCGGGAACAGTGAGTTCGAAAGTCGATTGTTCTGGAAGTTTCTCGAATTATCTAGAACAATGTGGAACGTTCTAGAAACATCTTCGGTGCTATATAAAGAGCGGTCGGGTTCGTCGTGAGTCAGTTTCGATTCGGAAGCGACACAGAGCGATCAGAAAAGGAAAATAGTGCGAAGTAATAGAATTGTTTAAGAAGTGTTTTTGTAATAAAGTGTGATTAATTGAAGTCTGCTGTTTAAATAATTTATCCCTGAGCCCCAGCTCGTAACA
The DNA here is from genome assembly GCA_948252205.1 of Orthosia incerta. Taxonomy (NCBI): domain Eukaryota; kingdom Metazoa; phylum Arthropoda; class Insecta; order Lepidoptera; family Noctuidae; genus Orthosia; species Orthosia incerta. The sequence goes on along the minus strand of OX411753.1, from coordinate 19,264,770 downwards.
AATTGGTGTCAGAAGTGCGGGATAAATTATGCCGGTTCTACCGAAGGAAGAAACGGAGGGGATGCGCACCAGAAGTCAGCGCCAGCAAGACTTAGACCAGAGGCGCTTTGGAGACGCTGCCTCACCATCATCAAGTGGACAACGAGACTCCGCGACTGCAGCAGCTCCCGCTCAATCGCCGGCGACCCCTGACCTCGCCGCCCTTATGGCTTTTATGCAGGAGCAGGCCCGCCGCTTGGAAGAGCAGCTGCAGCGTGACAAGGAGGAGCAGGCTCGCCGTCAAGAGGAGCAGGCTCGCCGCATAGAAGAGCAGCTGCAGCGCGACAAGGAGGAGCAGGCTCGCCGTCAGGAGGAGCAAGCTCGCCGCTTGGAGGAGCAGATGCAGCGCGACAAGGAGGAGCAGGCGCGCCGTCAGGAGGAGCAGGCTCGCCGTCAGGAGGAGCAGGCGCGGCGCTTGGAGGAGCAGCTGCAGCGCGACAAGGAGGAGCAGCTCTTGGTGATAAAGGACCTCCGCGGAGCCATCGGGAAGGAGATGAAAGAGGTAAAAGACCAGGTCCAGCAACATGAGACCCGCATTGTCGAGATGGAAAAGACAATACGTGGGTTCAAGTCTGGAGACAGGACCGTGGCAGCTGCGGTAGTGGCACCTTCACCTCGTGGTTTTAAAGTGCCACCATTCGATGGCTCTTCGTCATGGTCCGCCTACAAGATACAGTTTGAGGCCGTGATGAAATCGAATGGGTGGACCAACGAACAGGCATTGACTGCTCTAACTTTGGGCCTCCGCGACCAGGCCTTGTCTGTATTAGAAGCGCTTGGACACGACGTCACCTTTGAGAAGCTTCTAGAAGCATTAGAAGCTAGATACGGCGACGCACACCTGGAACATGTGTTTCGAGCCCAGCTGAAAGACCGATCGCAACGGGTTGGTGAACTCTTCAGCAGTGGGCTCTTGATGTGGAAAAGCTGGTCCGAAAGGCTTACCAGTCATCACCGGTGCTGATCGACGGGAACCTCGTACAGGCTTTCACGGATGGGATCCGCGACCTTGAGGTTAGGGCTGCCGTAAGGCTAGGGCATTTCAAGAACCTTAAGGACGCCCTAGCCCACGCTTTGGAGGTAGAGGCAGTACGGCGGGACGAACGAAGTCACCGAATCAGGGAGGTTGCGACTTCACCCCGATGCTATGGCTGCGGAGAGAGAGGCCATATCCGATTGAGCTGCCCGAAGCGAAGGCAACCCCACGGTAATAAGCAGCCGCCAGTTAACGTAATAGACGCCAGGACTAAGGGGCGGGTGCTGGCTGGTAATGGAAGAGCCCCAAGGATCTCGATCTCACAATCCTGTGACGGGAACAGCCTGATCATCGAGGGCGAAATTAACAGAACACCTTGCAAGCTGACATTGGATACTGGAGCTTCTCGGACAGTTGTCAGTTTCCAATTAGCAAGACGGTTTCTTGGGGACTTCTTCGGGAGCCATGAAGGTGTACATCTGAGAACAGCCACCGGTCAGCACATATCCGTCCGAGGTGAGAAGGAGGTTGACATGAAGTTAGGGAACAAAGTTTATCGCCACAATGTTATCGTGGCCGACATAGTAGACGACTGCATTCTGGGTTTGGACTTCATGCGGAAACATCAGTGTGAGATTGACGTTCATCAAGGAGTGTTGAAGTGTGGCTCAGAGGAAGTCTTCATGGAAGGTGCATCATCGGGAAAGGTGTATTGCGTCAAGAAAGTTATTCTTCGTCCAAGGTCAGAAACAATCGTACCAGTTTGTCTACCAGGAAATTCTGGTCGGGAAAACCGATGTGTACTTATAGAAGGATTAGATAACGATGCTTCATGGAAGATTGCACGCACCTTGGTAAGGGAAACTAGAGTTTCATCCGTACGTGCACTCAACACAAGTGATCAGGACCTAGTGCTCAAGAAAGGCACAATGTTAGGCACTTGCGAAGGAGTGGTTTGGATGCGTAGATGCCACGAAAACCCTAACTACGCCAAAGTTCAAAGTGCAAAATACGACGTGACTTCGCTTTTGAAGGACTCCCAGAATAACTTATCGGAAGAAGAAAAGAACAAGGCTAAGAAGATGTTGAACAAGTTCGCCGACATTTTCTCGACAAATGATGCCGACATAGGAAAAACTGCGTTAGTTCAACACAGAATAAATACAGGAAATGAGGCACCAATCCGCCAGCGACCAAGACGTGTGCCAGTGGCACGGGAACGTGAAGTTGATGCCATGATCAAGGGTATGGTGAAAGATGGCGTGATTGAACCTTCCTCCAGTCCATGGTGTTCACCGGTAGTGTTGGTGAAGAAGAAGGACGGCAGCATGCGTTTCTGTGTTGACTATCGTCGACTAAACGACATCACTAAAAAGGACAGTTATCCGTTGCCAAGGATCGACGACACGCTGGATACGCTTACGGGAATGAAGTGGTTTTCTACCTTAGATCTGAAGAGTGGCTACTGGCAGGTCGAGATAGACCCTCGAGATAAAGAAAAGACAGCATTCTCCACAGGAAAAGGATTGTGGCAATTCAACGTCATGCCATTTGGTTTGTGTAATGCTCCTGCCACTTTTGAGAGATTGATGGAAAGGGTGCTTACTGGACTGATTGGAGATGCCTGCCTTGTCTACTTGGATGACATTATCATAGTGGGTAGGACCTTTGAAGATCACCTCCGCAATCTGGAGCAAGTGATGTCGAAGATACGAGGAGCCAATCTAAAACTAAGCCCAAAGAAGTGCGCGTTGTTCAGGCGGCAAGTGAACTTTTTAGGACACGTGGTTTCCGAAAAAAGTATTCAAACGGACCCGGATAAGCTCGTTGCCGTCAAGGATTGGCCAGTTCCAGAGAACAAAACGCAAGTCAGGGCATTTCTCGGTTTGTGCTCCTACTATCGACGGTTTGTGAAGAGCTTTGCTGACATTGCCCGACCTCTTCATAAACTAACTGAAGACAAGATACAGTTCTGCTGGAATGAGAGCTGTGACGTTGCATTTCAGAAGCTGAAAGAACATCTGTGCAATGCTCCCATCCTAGGCTATCCTGACCATGAAAATGAATTCATAGTTGACACAGATGCCAGCAATACTGGAATCGGCGGGGTGTTGTCACAACGAAAAGGAGATCAGGAGGTTGTAATTGCGTACTTCAGCAAAGCCTTATCCAAACCTGAAAGGAACTACTGTGTCACTCGAAGGGAGCTTCTAGCTGTAGTAAAAACATTGCAGCATTTCAATAAATATTTGTTGGGGCGGCTCCTGCGAACGGACCACGCTGCACTGAAATGGCTACTGCAATTTAAGAACCCAGAAGGACAGGTAGCAAGATGGATTGAATTATTGCAAGAGTTTGATTTCGTAATTCAACATCGTAGCGGAACGTCGCACGGTAATGCTGATGCTCTCTCGCGAAGACCATGTCCAGACCAATGTAAACATTGTGCGAGACAAGAAGCTAAGCAGGTAACACTAGTGCGGGTTTTGAGGACGGATCTTAGCGAAGAGTGGAAGGAAACCTTGCAGAGTGCTCAACAGGAAGACAGAGACATAAAACCGATCCTTGAATGGAAGAAATCAGGTGCTCCAAGGCCTCACTGGAGTGATGTCGCAGCAACCAGTTCCATCACCAAGAGTTATTGGGCACAGTGGGAAAGCTTGGTTATCCAGGATGGAGTTCTGTGCCGGAAATGGGAGAATGCTCGCGGTGACCAGTGTCATCTACAAATGGTCGTACCTAAAGTTAAGGTGCCGGAGGTCTTACAGCTCTATCACAATGAAAGTTCAGGGGGTCACATGGGAGTTAAGAGGACTTTAATCAAGATCCGAGAACGATTTTACTGGATCCATTGTCGAGAGGACGTTGAGGAATGGTGCCGCAAATGCATAAATTGTGCAGCTGTGAAAGGACCACAAACTCGAAGCAAAGGGGCACTAAAGGTTTACAATGTTGGTGCACCGTGGGAACGTATAGCATTAGGTGTTGCGGGACCATTTCCGGAAAGCCAAAGCGGGAACAAGTACTTCTTGGTCGTCATGGACTACTTCACAAATGGCCGGAAGTGTTTGCAATCCCTAATCAAGAAGCCGTTACGATTGCTGATAAGTTAGTTCACGAAGTGTTTTGTCGGTTTGGGGTACCCTTGGAAATCCACAGTGATCAAGGCCGGAACTTCGAGTCAGAAGTGTTCAAGGAGACGTGTCGTGTGATGGGTACTCACAAAACTAGAACTACTGCTTATCATCCACAATCAGACGGGATGGTTGAACGATTCAACCAGTCACTAGAGAGATATCTTGCAAAGGTTGTGGAAAACAGACAGAAGGATTGGGACAAACACATTCAACCATATCTCATGGCATATCGCAGTGCTGTTCATGAAACCACAACAGTAACACCAGCTTTTGCTAATTTCGGCAGAGAACTACGATTACCTGCAGATCTCATCACTGGCATCCCACCTGAGTCTCCCCGCAGTATAACAGATTATGCAAACGAACTACGGAACAGGATGAATGATGTATATGAGCACATCAGAGAGACAGGTCAACAGATGTCTGAGAGGATGAAGACTCGCTACGATCGGAAGGCGAACAATAAGGGCTTCGATGAAGGATCACTGGTATGGTTACATAACCCGGTACGCAGCAAAGGAAAATCGCCTAAATTGCAAGCAAAATGGGATGGACCATATCGCGTAGTTACCCAGATTAATGACGTCACCTACCGAATTCAAAAGGGACCCCGAAGTGCATCAAAGGTCGTTCATGTGGATCGGTTGGCCCGTTATCATGGGTCTAACAATGCTCGGGACGAGCATGTCTAAGAGGGAGGCAATGTTACAAGATAGGGCAACGCCATCTAGTGACGAGTAGAAGAATTAAGTAGTTACTAGTGGCGCCATCTAGTATCAAATAGCGGAACTAATCTTCTCGTTTCGAATGGAAGTTTCTAGTCGCTTCGGGAACAGTGAGTTCGAAAGTCGATTGTTCTGGAAGTTTCTCGAATTATCTAGAACAATGTGGAACGTTCTAGAAACATCTTCGGTGCTATATAAAGAGCGGTCGGGTTCGTCGTGAGTCAGTTTCGATTCGGAAGCGACACAGAGCGATCAGAAAAGGAAAATAGTGCGAAGTAATAGAATTGTTTAAGAAGTGTTTTTGTAATAAAGTGTGATTAATTGAAGTCTGCTGTTTAAATAATTTATCCCTGAGCCCCAGCTCGTAACAATACTAAGACCGAGCCCCTAAAGATTAAATAGATGTGCTGAGCCCTGAGTGTGAATGTGGCGCTGAGGTGGGAGATCTGAACCACTTTATTTTTGCCTGCCCCCTTTATAACCACTCTTCATTTCAAACTCCAAAGCCTTGTTTCCCTCCGAGTCCCTTTTCCCAATTCTATCTCATGTATTTTATTTAATTTTAATGTAGATATTTATAAAACCATAGCACTTTTCCTTGTAAATAATGATATAGCTATTTAAAAGTAAATTTTAATATGTATATACATAATTTATTAAATAGTTTTTAGTTTAGTATAAAGACCGATAGACGCACTGAGTCGGCCCTTTGGGTCACCTGGTGACAGTTTGCTATTGTATTATATTCCCCTATTATACTGTTACATTTGTTATAATTTATTATTTTTATTATAAACAACTATTCTCCTTTTTGTTTCCAAAGGACATGGCTAAACAACTGCCCTAAGCATGAATAGAAATTATTCACTAGCTCGTAACATTCAAATATTCATTAATTAATTATTACAGTTTTATTATTCTTCTAGAACTTTCACGAATTAATCAAATAATTAAAAGTTTTTTCATGTTTTTGTTTGACAAGAATAACATAAGATTCCGTTCTACGAAAAATTGTAGTCAATAAACCTACTTTTAAGGACATTTGCGTAAATCGAAACGAACAGTATTCATTATTATTTATTTTTGTACCTTTCGCTATACATCTTAAAACATTAGAGATAGAACCATTGATGTTGTTTTCTTTGCATTTATCTGATTTCTAGAAATTATTGGCAAAATCTGGAAAGAAACGGCACATATATAGTGCTGACGCTAAAAAGTTACAGTCGATTCTTTTAGATTACACTTGATACGATTAGAACCAAATAAAAAAAACATGTTGGGGGTGTCGTGGGAACTCACTACTGACGTATGTTAGAGGTCAGTGGAACTCACTTTGAACGATGCTCCTTTCGCCGGGTATTATGTATGTAATTACAGAGTTCGTATGATCTTAAGTTACAATTGCGTATTGACAGATGACAGATCTTCAAATGACAGCCGGGACCAACGGCTTATCTAGCTTTCCAAGGCACGAAGGAAACTCGCTATGTACACGATGGAACTACGGAATGACCTTGGCTAGCGTTGCTTAACCTTGAAGATCGACCTGTGGCGGCTGTTATTATTAAGCCACGAGCTCCTCTAAACGCCTTAATAAAATAGCATAGCAAAATCTTATTCTTTTACAAGTTTGTATACCTATTAATGTAGGAGTTTCAACGATTTTATTTTCAGTATTGTGACGATATAAAAAGTGTCAGTAACTTTTTTCATACGAAATACTAATATTCAGCTATTCAGCATTACATATTACTAGTCAAAATAGTTATCCATTGCTAGGGCAATCGACCATACTTTATTTAGCCATGTCCTTTCCCTTTGTAATATTTTTTATTTCGGGAGTTATCAATTCTTACGTTTTGTTATTTTCAGATTAAATATTGTCAGTGGCAATAAGCACGAATAGTGCAATGCGAAAATAAAAATAAAATAAAAAAAGTAGTCTGTGAGCATGAAGGTATAGATAAATATGGAGAACACACTTCGAATACCTACTTGAAGCAAAACCTATGTATCACTATCTCGCTCTCTGTGGGCAGACCCTCTCTGTCTAAGCAGGGTAACCTTCATTTTATTTTTCCCAAGACATCGCTATAATTGTTGCCGTCTATTTAGTGGTTTACAATAATATTTATACAGAGGAGAGGCCTATGTCCAGCAGTGGACGTCTTTCGGCTGATATGATGATGATAATAAATTACGAAAGAAGCTGTTTGTTTAAGTGTGAAAGTTTGGATGTTTCAGAGTTTGTAAATTTGGCTCTGTCATTTATCTAATCACGCAGAAAGTGTAGGGTCCACATGGACCGAATTTTTTGAAGAAATAGATCATGACCAGGACATAGGTTTAGTTACAGTGGCAATACGAAATGAATGACTGAGATCAGTGCGGGCACGAGAAAGAGGCATCATTGTACACATAATTTTACAACAACTGGTACTAAGGGACCAACCCAGAAATTGCGAAAAATAAATCAGATGTTTCATTAATTTTGCTGATAGGGAAACATGAACAGCTGTTTTTTTTCAGGTTCCTGGGTTAGTCAGCGTTAAGGATCAAGGGTAGTAAGGAGAGTGTTCAGGTACTCTATTTTTAATATTACGTATATATATTATACGGGACTATAGTAGGAACTGTAATATATTTAAAAAAAACAAAAAGGAAACAAAAACACTTGCCGAATTAAAATCATATATTTTATAACTTTTCTATTTATTATACATGACTAAATATTATTGCTCTGTGTAGTTTCTGTCGCTTACCACGTAAATCACTGAAAATATTTTCGTTGTGACTCTTTAAGTGAGCACGTATACGCATGAAAAATAACCAATTAGCTATTTGCTTAACTATCTTAGTTTCATGCAAATCAATACAATCAATGGAGTCCGTGATCGGATGTTTAACCATTACCTGCAACGGAGAAGTAAAATATTGTGATACGACATTTTTTTTTCTGTGTTATTTTCTCTAAGTTGGCCCATCAATTTAGCTCGTTGAAAATTTTAGTCCCAGATATATCCTCAATATGGTCACACTACTGCAGTACGACTTCATGTGAACAAAACAAATTAAATTGCACAAAATCAATTAAATTCAATGTAGATGTATTTGATCTTTACATAGTTATCATTTACAATTATTTTGAAAAGACTGGTTAATCGATTTAAGAGGAAATTATGTGAAAATACAAAGAAATATGTTTACAATGATTCAATGTCAGAAATCACGATTTAAACACTTACGCTTGAAATATTATATCACCTTTTGGACACCACGTACTATGGCAACCACTCACAACACAGTTTTTGAAAATTTGAATTATACCAATGTTAAATATCGAAAAATCTCAAACGAAGCTGTAAACCGCAAAATAAACAACCGTCATACTGGCCTGATTTATTTTGGCATATAGGGCCAATGTTGCCACATTACCGAATCCTTAAGAAATGGGATTATATTTCGTTGATTTGCCGACCCAGATATATTATGCTGTGACCTACGATTTTAGAATTTTCAATTATGGAACTAATCTTAGTTCAAGTATTTATTTATAGGTAAATTATTTGACAGTGTTTAACTTCTGGTTGGGCTAGTGTGGTGACTATTTCTAAGAATTTTCTAGGAGATTTAAATAAGAAGATAGCAATACTATAGTCCACACTAGAAAGAGAGGTCGGCCCACAGAAAGCGGGATGGAGATACGTAGGTATTTGCCTCAAGATTTTGTTCTAAGTGTGGCCTCCATCTTTACCTATAACTTCATGTCTGTGAGGCTGACAGTGAAAAGTAGTAGGCATGAAGCATATCATGTCTGTGGCATGAAGTTATGACAAGTAAACAAGTAATGTAGTAGGCATTAGGCTAGCGCCTAGCTGTAAAATTTTTAATATTGTTCCGAACCGAAGTATATCTTCAATCTTTGTCGAGTTTGTCGTCTGCTGGTTCCGCTGTGGAGTTGTAGATTGCTAAAGTTACTGAGTAATAAGTGAGTACGTTCGCGATAATAAAATAAAAGTAAAATGAATATGCAACAAAGAGAGGAAAAGCAATTGGAAACTACAATTCAAGCAATATTAAATAGGGTTAATGATTTGAAAACAGCAATCCAGGCAATCATTAATAAGCTCGAAAATGAATACGAAACTATCAACTGGCCTACGTTCCTGGACAACTATGCAATTTTATCAGGACATGTAAGTGTTTGTACTTGTTTATTTTTGTTATTAAAACTTGCCTTTCAAGTTTATTTTAGATATCGCTGACATAACTATGAAGGGAAACATTGTGCGGAAGGACTTATAAAAATAGTTCATTTAAGTAAGTTTGATTACGCTAACCCACCTTGACTAAGCATAGTGGTTAATGCTCGTGTCTTCGCTTTATGAGAATAAGCCTTTGCTCTGCTGTGACAATAACAGGCTTGTTTTATTGCCTAATCCGTAACAGGGCCAAAACTACGGATAAAATTTCCATTATGGACCCAAACTTCCAAAACTCGGAAAAGTTCTGTGTTTTTGTATGTTTTTCGTGAGGTAAAAAAATGAGAATCAATACAAGCAAAATTGTAACCAAAACTACTGGCAGGCAAGTAATATGGTAATACATTGTGAATTGATATTAATATAACATTAAAATTAATAGTCCTCCTGTCCGAATTTCGATCATGACGGCCAATCTCAGTGGGGACTAATCCTAATCGGTTGTAGGATATATGCTGCATATTTATGCACAAGTATTTATGCAAACAGGTGACCCTGTATATATCCTTATCCTTACATAGTATAAAACAAAGTTGCTTCCCCCTGTCTGTCTGTCCCTATGTATGCTAAGATCTTAAAACTATGCAATGGATTTTGATGCGGTTTTTTTTATTAGATAGGGTGATTCAAGAGGAAGTGTATGAGCATCGCCACATGATATGTATTGTTATAGTTTTACCTGAACAAGCATTTGGTAATTCACTGATTTATTGTGTACATTTGCTGACTAAGCTACCGCACCCACCATAATAGCCTACTTTATGTATAATATATTTCCATGTTTTTAATAATAAACTGTCAATGATTTATGGACGGTTACCTATCATAAGTTCGAAAAATGTTTGACTGAATTTCATTTCCCCTAAAACTTTTCAACTATTATTGTTTCGTTTTTTTTTACTTCATCGAAGTCATGTCTGCCACTGTCTCAGTTGACCTATTTTCAATTCGATTTTTTTTGTTACTTCGAAGTATCATTTGGTCGAAAAACTTTTTACCGAAGTTACACTTAGCCGAAATATCATTTGTTCGAAGTATTTATTTTTATATGCATATCAAAATACTAAGGAAGAGACAAAACAGTGGACGAATACAAATATTTAAAACAGCGAATAAAAAAAAAAATGTCGACAGGGCTCCTATTTCTGTCTGCAGGGTCTAAAGTAACCTAACACGAAGGAGATGACGGGAGTCCGTCATCCCCTTCGAACCTAACCTATCCGTGTTGGGGTCCCGAGCTCGCTCTTGGACTAATTCTTTGAAATAATTAATTCATAAAAATTTTAATGTCTGATGCATGACAGCTATTAATAAATCGTTTGCATGAAAATACAAAATAAATACGACAAGACTGAGTGAAGTCGGTTTTGCGGCGATTCGTTTCTGTCACTAAATTTTGTAGCACAATAATATTGACTTTTTATGACACTATTTCAATTTTAAATTGAAAATGCTACCAAGTAACCGGCTATATATTTATGACCAAATAATATTCCGGAAAATGTTGTTTCGGTGTGGAGAAAATATGGCTAGTGAAAAAAGTTTAAAAGAGGCTTCAGACAAAAGTTATTTTGTAAATCGGCGAAATGTAGTTCGGTAAAATAATACAATGCCACATGATACTTCGATGAAATGAAAATAATAATGCATATGGCAAAAAAGACGTCGGTCAATAGTTTTCGGTAAAATGAAATTCGAACAAAAAAATAAATCGGATTAGTGATCGGTTCCCTTTACGGACATATAACAGTGATTTTATTTCCTGTACACATCCCGTGTGATTGGTCCACCTACATACCACATTTCAGTGTACGGAGTTACTGCCCGTACATTTTTGGTCTTTTGAGCTGGATTATCACTACTGGATCCAACAAGCAAGTCCTGCAAGTCGCAAAGGTACGAAGTGTTTGAACTTACGATAGCGAATCGGTTTAACTGGTCTTCCACAAGCGGATTGCCCCAGTCAGATTGAGAAGGCGCACAATATCGTACGGAGAGATTACTTCTGACCCTGTGATCGCTACAGGAAACATCAACATCTGGTGATTTGGGAACAATTATTACAAACTAACAATTCAACAGTGAAGTCAACAGAGCTAATGATTTTCTTTCTTTCTTTTTATTTTTAACGTCCATCAACAATAAACATACTTACAACAATTATGGACGGTAGACAACAAGAACTTCTCAAGCGGCAGGGAATCATTGCAGAGGGCATCCGGAAAATTGGTGTCAACTTCGGAAAGGATGGCCCTGACCGCAAGAACGCAACATATATCAGGGGTAGACTGGATACCCTCCAGGCGCACTAAAACGAGTTCGAGATGAACCATGGCGTGCTACGGGGCGCCACAGACCGGACCGACATATATTATACTACACTACAAAAGTATATGACCGGGTCAATACGGTAGACTCAAGCATACAACATAAGCTGCAAACATGGCCTTCTTACACTGCGGAACCCGTGAGTCACCAAGGTGAAGAGAACGAGAACCCTGGAGTCCTTTCAAAATCGGACGAGCTCAAAACTCAACAATCAACTAACTTTAGAGCCTTCACACATTTCACCCGCAACTTGTGTACTGCTGACATTATCGAGAAATGGGACATAGAAGACAAGCTCAGGATTCTCGAATCTCGTTGGAGGGTGATTGATGAAGTACACTGGCAGCTCGACAATATTTTCGTCGGTAGCGATGTAAACTACGAGCTGGAGTTTTCGAAGTATGAAGAAACGTACGAGTGTAAAAAGTGTAACCGCAATCTTAATCTGGCTGTCCAACAACGTGACAGTGCGCCGAGGATCGAAATACCAGAATTCTCTGGCAGTTACACACAGTGGCCGACATTCCTCGACCTATAGGTACCTACCTATACCCATTGCGGCTATTCACAACAACCCTTTCCTCTCGAAAGGGCAGAAGATGCAACACCTGAAAGGGAAGTTAAAAGGGGAGGCTGAGCGCCTTGTGCAACATTTGCTTGTCTCCGAAAGCAACTACGACTCTTGCTGGGAAATCCTCCACCATAGGTATAACAACTTGCAGCTCCTCTTCACCAAACAAATGCATGTTTTGATGAGTCAACATACGATTCTACATCAAAACGCTTAAGAGTTGAAGCGCCTACACGAGACCAGTCTCGAAACCGTGCACGCTTTGCGTAAATTGGGCATCGACACGACAACATGGGACCCGATTTTGGTGCATATCCTGACGGGAAAACTGGACACTCAGACATACTCTGATTACATGGAGGCGAGGAAAAGTCCAAGGGGGCTTCCTGATTTAAAGGAATTCATCCAGTTCACCGAAGGGAAGATCACGGCGCTGGAATCAGTGTTGAAGAAAACCAGCAAACCATAAAAACAAACAGACGCCGAGATCTCCTCGACCAAAAGGAGCCCGACGACAACAGCACAAAGGGACGCGTACAACAAATACAGACGCTATCCCATGGCAAACCATACAAGCTCCGACAGAAATTGTCCTGTTTGTAAAACAAGCCACATCTTGCTCTACTGTAAAGAGTTTCAAGAAATGTCGCCAGACATAAAAATGAGGACAATTGAGCATTTGCAAAAACTGCATGCACAACGGAAAGAAATGCAACTCGCAAAAAAGATGCAAAGTGCGCACACCACACCACGCTACATGACCTAACACGTGATACTACGTCAGCGATACTGTCGTCAAGTCAACTGACCGACAACGTGACTAACAACAGCTCGCAGCGAAAATCCAATCAGGTGTCAGGAAATTTTAAAGGCCTATTAGCAACAGTGCAGCTAAATGTAAAGGCCGCAAATGGAACTTACACCGTACTCAGATGTCTTCTAGACCAAGGCTCCCAACTGCAACGACTTTGCCTACCGCGACGCAACATCATCATCATCGGGTTGCGGAACATCTGCCAGCCAGAGCAACGGAATCGTTCAGTTAGACTGTGAGTCCAGGACTCGACGCCGGCACAAGTAATGGCAAAGCTACTCAACAATCTTATCTAACTACTCGAAAAATAAGATTGGCCTCACATAGAAAATATTAACCTGGCCGACCCACAATATAACTTATCAAGGCCGATTGATATTTTACTTGATGTCGGAGTATATGGCGACATAATCATGAGCAGCATCATTCGACGAAACATACATGAACCTATAGCACAACAAACCAACTGGGTATTAGTTGGAAACACAAATACCTACGTTGAACTGCCATGTCGTGGTGGACACTAACGTCATCTCTCGCTTTTGGGAAACTGAAGAGATAACATCAGATGACAAGTCCACGGGTGTCGAAGAGGAGTACTGCGAGAGGCTGTGTACTGTCACAGCAAAAAGACTAGAAGATGGGCGTTACGAAGTTAGAATCCCCATGAAGACCAACTTCGAACAAAGTTTGGGACAATCAAAGCTAAAAGCAGTCGCGCAATTCAAGTAGCTAGAAAAACGTTTGGCTAGAGTTATACAAATAACTCCATCCAACTCCTGGCAACATATCAAGTCCGAAGACAATCCTGCTGACTGCACAAGCAGAGGTCTTTCACCATCCGACTTAGTAGGTCACGATCTGTGGACGGCCCCTTCCTGGCTTCAAAACAACTGCATACCCAAACAAGGAATATTTGCAACGAACGAACAGAAAAGGAAACTAGGTAAAACTTGCGCAATACAAACAACACACGCGCCACTCAACGAGCAACTACTGCAAAAAAATGCAGTTCAATAACTTATGCAACCCGAGTCATAAGCTACAGAAGACGTAGTGCTGACTCAAAACCTACCGAGGACTAAAGAGGCTTCGGCCAAAAGCAAAAAGTTATTTTGTAAATCGACGAAATGTGGTTCGGTAAAATAATACATATGCCACATGGATGATATGAAAATATGTCAAATAATGCATATAGCAAAAAAGACGTCGGTCAATAGTTTTCGGTAAAATAAAATTCGAACAAAAAAAATTCGGAATAGTGATCGGTTCCCGGTGTCAAAACAGCCACAAAAATGTGCGTAGCAGGCATAATAAACAATCGAGGAGTATCATACTGCCGCACTGAGGGATTAAGTTGCAGCTATGAATGAAAGAAGCTTCACAGGAAGGGGGCTTGGTTGTTTACGTGTTTCGAGGAATGCACCATGCGCATTTTCTATCCAGCTGGAATTACGTCACAGACACTACGTAATACAGACAGAATCACCTTAGCAACAGGTTGCATGATGCGCGGCGATAAACACCTGATTCATTCGCACTAACACATAACAAACATGGAAATAGATAGAACCACATGAAGACACAAACAATAGAAGAGGTAGGGACTTCTTCCTAACAGCAAAAAGGTGGATCGCGAAACATCACCAATATCAGTCAGCGGCGAACGTAGAACCTTCTAAAACCTTTTTTTACCTACTTTACTTACTTTTTGATAGTGCATTTTCTTTTTATTTGTATTTTCGCACATTTCAGACTTTGACCTCACTAGCAACACAAAGAAGTCATAAATACCCCACAATACATCAACATTCTACTGTGTCAACCAGTCACCAATTTCGACTGTACTAATTAGAGCCGAGTGGCGCGGCGGTTCGGCTATCAGCTCTGTAAGCTTAGTCGACAAACTCGAGTTCAAATCCGAGTCGGCACACAGAACTTTTTGTTATTCTTTTTGTATTTTTTATATCATTTTTGAATAACATATTTCCCGGATTTTACTAATAAAAATGCCAAGAAAAGAATCCCCGTTGCCAAGTACTACCCCGTCTACAACACTTGCAGCGCCCTTACCAGCTCCGCTGCATCATAGCTCTTCGGAGCCAAACATAGTGCAAACAGATAACTTCGTTAGTAATGAATGCGGTTTTCCTAACATAACACATCGCAATAAACGCAAATGTTCCGAGTCAAGATTGGACCAGGATAATCAATTATCTATTTTCATGGCGGAAATTAAAAATATGTTCCTTGAATTTAAAGACAGCCAAGAAAAGAACATTGAAAGATTGTGTGAATCAGTGGAAGAGATTAAACTCCAAAATACTAATATCCAGTCTACAGTTACTTTCCTGTCACAGGATTATGATGACCTCAAAGGTAAAATTGAACATTTGGAAGCACAACTCGAATCCGAAAGGAAAAATAATTCAAAGTGCTTTCAAGCTCTAGAGGATAGATTGGAGCGCATGGAGCGTGGCGCTAGATCATCCTGCGTTGAGATTAGGAATATTCCCGTAAAAAAATCGGAATCTAAAGTGGAATTATTAAATACTGTTCTGAACCTTAGCGCAACTCTTAATGTACCCATGCAGCCGTTCGAGGTTAAGGATATTTTCCGTATAGGTACCAAGGACCCAGACAACAAGACTATTATTGTGGACTTTTGTAGCAAGTTATTAAAAGAAAAGTTTCTGCAAATGTATAAAAAACACAATAACGAAAAAAAAAATTAACTACCGAACTTCTAAAAATTAGTGGACCTGTTAGACCAGTATTTATTTCGGAAAATCTCACTCCAAAGATGAAAAGCCTTTTCTTCTTGGCTCGTGATTTCGCCAGTACAAATGAGCATAAGTTCTGTTGGATAAAAAATGGCAAAATATTTCTTCGGAAGGCGGCAGGAACCCAGCATTTTGTGATCAAGGATGAGTCTGACCTCTTGAAAATAAATTCTGATAAGTGACTAGGCGGCATGCGTCAAATTGTCTTCTATCAGTTGAAAGTACATTGTTGTCAAATAGATACCCCAAGCAAACCTAGTCTTAATAATGATCTTTGTATCAATAGTTGGATCTGTCTTAAATTCATATTATGCCTCCTTATATTGCTGTATTGTAATGTCATTGTAACACTTAAAACTAAAATTCCTTACCACAAACACATACTACTTCCACCAACACTCACGAAAACTCAAATACTCACATACCTCTCCAATCTTCACACAAGCAACACCCTACCTAAACAGCCTCGTATGAACCTGGTTATACTTTTCTTTCTTTCTCTCTCACTGAGGATAACCGTTTATGCAGTGAGTGATTCCAAAATAGGATATCTGTTGGATCATGCTCTTGATTATGGATGATAACGCTGGAATTGTAGAGGATATGGATCTATTGTCAGCATCTTCATCATACCTTTGCGCCCCAGAGCGAGTCGACTCATATTTGCAAAATGTCAAAAACAGTCTCAAAATACTTCAAATAAATATTAGAAGCATAGGAAATCGTGTTAATTTTGACAATTTTCTAATATTGTTGCATCGTGTTCGGGTACAGTTTGATATAATAGTGCTATCCGAATGCTGGCTACAAAAATGTCCTTTTATTCCCTCTATCCCTGGTTTTGTAACTTCTTTTTCTGATCACTGTAACCAAAATGATGGTGTTGTTGTATACGCTAGGCATGACTTACAACTTAGTATCGAAAAACCAACGCTCGACGACGCGAATTGCCTGCTTCTGAAGTACAAAAATGAGATAGCAGTTTTAGCTGTGTACCGTTCACCATCTAATCATAACATACACAATTTTATCGCTAGTTTAGATTCGTTAAAATCGTTTAGAACAATTATGATAATAGGAGACATTAACATTAATATAGCCCCAAATTGTAATGATCTAAATTCTGACTTGTACCTCAACACTGTTGCATCACATGGTATGCTGCCTGCACATGTTTTACCTACACGTATCGACAGCTGTCTCGACCACATAATAATAAAGTCTAACAAACCATCCATATCCTTGGTTCTCGATTCTCTAATTACCGATCATGCTCCGGTTAAAGCCTTCTGCAATATTAGCTTAGATACCCAAAAATCCTCGACAAAATCGAAACATGTAGATATTAATGCTTGCGTAAAGATACTTAACGATACTGACTTCTCCGCTGTTACGAACTGTCACGATGCTGACAATGCTGCATCCAACTAAGCCAATATTATCACTTCCGTCGTTGCTAAAAATTGTCGTAATTCGGTTATCCTGAGTAGGAAACGAATTATTAAACCCTGGATCACACCAGGTCTTCTAAGGTGTATTAGAAATCGAGATAATCTTAACCGTAAATCCAAAAAGGACCCAAATAACGAAACTAAGAAAATAATATATGTCCGATACAGGAATTTCTGTAATAATCTCTTGAAGAAATTAAAGCGACAGTATGAACGTACAGAATTTGAAAAACATCGAAAAAATCCAAAAGCCACTTGGAACCTTGTTAAAATCATCTCAAACTTGAAAACCAATAGAACTTCCGCCAGTGAGCTCTTGTCCGTTACACCTGACCCATCTCGTTCAGTTGATTTTGTGAATAAATTCTTCGCAAATGTGGGAGAAAATCTGGCCTCCAAAATTGTGCCTCCAGTGAGTGACGATTGTGCCAGTTCCTCTCTCCTTGGTCAGTCTTTTCCACATCATAATTCTATGGTCATTTTCCCCACGGATAGTGAGGAGATTGATCGCCTCATCCTAGCCCTCAAACTGAATTGTGCTGTGGGGTGGGACGGCATCCCTGCGACCCTGATTAGTGCTGCGAGGAAAATTCTTGTCCCCATCATTTGTTACGTTTTCAACCTCGCTCTTACGTCTGGAGTGTTCCCTGCGGTCTTCAAAAAGGCCAGGGCCTTTTTGAAGACCGCAGGGAACACCCAATTCACAAAAGTGGGGATAGAGGCAGTGTCAATAACTACAGACCAATTTCCGTTTTGACTATCTTTTCTAAGCTTTTTGAAAAAATATTAAACATGCGACTCCTCAACTATCTAAATGCACATAATATTCTCGCTGAGAACCAATATGGTTTCAGAGCAGGCAAAAATACTGAAGACGCTGTTCTGGATTTATTGGGCTCAGTGGCTCAAAATCTAAACAATAGACAAAAGACTATTGCTATTTTTCTTGATCTCTCCAAGGCTTTTGACACCGTCTCTGTCCCCCTTTTGCTCAATAAGCTGGAACTGATTGGAGTTCGAGGCCTCGCTCTTGATATTTTCAGGAGTTACCTGAATGGCCGTTCACAATTTGTTAAAATAGATAATCTTACCAGTAACGAAATGTTTCTTAACTTTGGAGTGCCTCAGGGCAGTGTACTTGGTCCCACCCTGTTCCTTATATACATGAACGATCTCTGTAAACTCTCCCTACGTAACTCCAAATTAATTTCATACGCTGATGACACAGTCATACTGGTTCGGGGCAGGGATTGGGCTGAGGCACTTTTTGTCGCCGAATCAGCGCTACATTCTACTATGAGGTGGCTTGCACAGAATTTGCTTACCCTAAACGTGGAAAAAACTGCGTTTGTCACATTTGGTCCGAGACTTACATCACAGCCAACATCCGCTTTTTCTCTGACGGCGCATAAATGCAATGTTATTACGAACCTTGACTGTGGTTGTGCCAAAATCAAGCGTACGGATTCTGTTAAATCGGTATACTGATTGACAGTGCGCTGACTTGGGTTGGGCAAATAAGTACACTTGTATCTAGGGTTAGAAAGTTAATATTTGTTTTTACAAATCTTAGAAGTTCAGCCGAGTTTTTTACCCTTAGAACAGTTTATTTTGCTCTTGCTCACTCTGTCATCACGTACTGTGTATCGGCCTGGGGTAACGCTGGGAAATGTCTCCTATTACGTCTGGAGAGGGCGCAGAGAGCTGTGCTCAAGGTCATGACGCATAAACCTATACTTTTCCCTACCGACGAACTGTACGCCCTATGTAAGGTACCATCGGTGAGGCACTCCTTCGTTCTAAAATTAATTTTACTTAAGCATGCTGAGCTTTTCTTCGATCCTGATTTACACAAACATAAACGTAGGGCTGATAGAGTCTGTCAAACTTACTCGTCTAAACTCCAAAATTAGTACGACGACAATTCGAGTTCATGGCTCCTGTTTTATACAACAAAGTAAATAGGATTCTAAAAATTTATCCACTCACTTCTCGAGAGTGTAAACGGCTCACTGACCAATGGTTGTCCACTCTTACGTACGAAGAATTGGAGAACATAGTAAAAAACTAAAATAAAAGCAAAAACCTTATTCTGTTCCTCACATACACACACACACACACCCACACTCACACACACACACACACACACACACACACACACACACACACACACACACACACACTCACACACACTCACCCACTCACTCACACACACACACACACACACACACTCACTCACACACACACACTAGACCTTAAACTTAGTTATAACAAATTATTTAAAAATAAAAACTGTTCGTAATCTGGAACCTACATGTCATCTCTGTCTTGGAGGTGGGCGTTAATAGACACGACACAGTTTCTACTAATGTGTCTATTATCGATCACAATAATTATGTAACGTGTGTTTTTGGTTCAAATAAAGAATTATTATTATTATTCCATTTATTTGTTATATTTACATATTTTTACATTTTTAAATATCATTCTATAAAAAATAAAATAAAAAAACATTTAAAAATACAAAAATAGTAGCCCACCGGTATCGGGAACAGGGTCCAAGCTACCGGTGGTCAGGGCTCCTGAGAGAGGAACCTCCTAACAATACGAGCCGTGTCCAGGAGTACCGCTTTCTGGATCAAGCCCTTGATCCAGCTGCCCAACGAGAGCCTCCTCAGATGTTCGTCGAGGCTCTTGGCTATTATACCATTGGCCGTCACGACTATCGGCACAATGACTGCTGTATTCACCTCCCACATGTCGACAACCTCGCGAGCCAGATCAAGATACTTACTTTTCTTATCTCTCTCCGCCTTCACGAGGTTCTCGTCATGGGGGACCGCAATATCAACAATCATTGCGCGACGCTCTAGTCGGTCTATCACCACTATGTCAGGCTTATTAGCAACAACAGTCCTGTCAGTGATGATAGACCGATCCCAATACAACGTGACATTGCCATTTTCGAGAACTGGGTCGGGCACATACTTATAGTAAGGCACTTCTGATTCCACAAGATTGTATTTAAGAGAAAGTTGCTGGTGGATAATCCTGGCTACAAGGTTGTGTCTATGCAAATAGTCTCCGTTAGCCAGACTAGAACCACCGGAAATAATGTGTCTGATTGATTCCCCCGGCCGGTGACATGCCCGACAAATGTCAACCGTGCCGTCCTTCACAATATATTTCCGGTAGTTGTTCGTCATCATAACTTCGTCCATAATCGCAAAGACAAAACCTTCGGTTTCCCCAAAAAGGTCACCAAATCGCAACCAGGCCACGGACGCCAAAAAATCTACATCGGGCCCATGTAGGACCCGGTAGAAGCGTCCGTGAAGCTCCTTGCTCTGCCATACCTCCATGCGGTCATTAGTATCTAATACTATAGGTTTGCGCCAGTTCTCGTTAGCCAAGGAGAGCGGGGTAAGGCCCTTGTCCACTGCTACCACATCTCGATGCATACCCACGTCAGCGGCCTGGAAGTATTCCCTAAGACTGCATACCTCGCGGTTGTGCAGGGTCTTAGCATTTAAAAAGCCACGACCCCCGCTCTTCCGAGGGATATACAGTCTCATAACCGATGACCGTGGGTGATGCATACGATTTGCGGTAAGCAATGTGCGGACTCTCCTATCCAGGGCGTCAAGTTCTGTCTGAGTCCATTTGAGTATGCCGAAAGAGTACATCAAGACCGGCATGACCCAGCCGTTGAAGGCGCGCACCTTGTGCCCGCCTGATAAAAGACTATTTAGTACTTTTTTCAGGCGGCCAAAGAAGCGTTCCTTCAACGACTGTTTCACGTCAGTAACATTGATGCCTAGTGCTTCCGACATACCCAAATACTTGTAAGTCTCAGTTGAGGAAAGGGATCTAAGGTGTATGGAGTCCGAGAGTTGTATTCCCACAGATTCCATAATCTCCCCTCGCTTTACATGCATGACTGCACATTTGTCCACAAATTCCATCCTGATGGCGTCACTGACGGTTTCCGTTACCTTCAGTAGCTTCATCAGTTGCAAGTTGTTGGGGGCAAAGAGCTTCAGGTCATCCATGTAAAGGAGGTGTGATATGACCTGACCACCTCTCCTCAACCGATAGCCCAGGCCTGAACCCTCCAGCAGTGTACTGAGAGGGTTCAGGGCTAAACAAAACCACAGAGGACTCAGACTGTCGCCCTGAAATATTCCGCGCTCGATCCTTATAGGTTCGCTGTTTTCCTGAATCTGTCGACATCCTGGATAGTGAAGGACCGTCCTCCACTGCCCCATACATGACGTCAAGAAGGCGCGCAGAGTTGTATCAATTTTATACAACTCCAGCACCCTCATGAGCCATGTATGTGGCACTGAGTCATAGGCCTTCTTGTAATCTATCCAACATGTCGCCAGATCCTTGCGGGAACGGCGAACCTGTTGGCTAATGGCAATGTCTATGAGGAGCAGCTCCTTAGTACCGTGAGACCCGTTCCTACATCCATTCTGAGAAGCAGACATAATGGCGTTATTGTCAATATGTTGATTAATTTTCGCTCTCAGAATGGATGTAAGAACTTTATAGACCGTCGGTAAACACGTTATCGGTCTATAATTTTTAGGTTCCGCAGTACTACCCGATTTATAGAGCAGGTGGGTTATTCCTGTCGTTAGAAACTAGGGCAGCGAGCCTGACTCTAAGACAGACTGGAACTGAGTTGCCAAACGAGCGTGCGACCTTTGGAACCATTTAATCCAAAAGTTTTGCAGTCCGTCTGGCCCTGGAGATTTCCAGTTGGGCAACGGACGGACTGCACGAGCCACATCTTGGGGGCTGATGGTAATTGCCCCCATTTGTGGTATCGGATCGCACGCCTGCTCGACCTCCCGAGTCCAGTCACCTTCGGTATGACTGACAGGCACCGACCAGATATCGCGCCAAAACGAACACATGGCGTCATTATCCGGTAGGCGCATATCAGTCACACCTTGGTCGGGTCGCTCCCAAGCCCTATAAACCCACCTTTCGTTGCTCCGGAATGTGCGATTCTGAGTGTATCGCTCCACTCGCCGCTTGTACCGACGAATACGGCTTGCCCATGCATAGATCTTCTGCTTCAGGAAGTCGATACGCTCTGTGACGCGGGACAGATAATCTTGAGAACTGATATCAGTCCCCGAGAATGCCCGCCTCACAAAGCGCATCACTCTAGGGCGAGTGTTGCCCTCTCTGAAGCAGATAAGCTTGCCGATGAGTGCTCTAGCCTCACCGATACGACGCTCAATCCTGCACTGCCAAGCTGGTATAGCTGGTCGTGTAGCTCTATCAGTTTTGGGTAATTTGACGTTAGCTACACGACATGCCGCTGCAGCCGCACAGTACAAGATTGAGTGGGTATCGGCAAGGTCTTTGCTGCTATCAAAAAAAATTGATAGCTGCGAATCTAGAGCACACACCAGCGCCCTATTTTTCTTATGCATGGGCAGACGAGGTAATCGAGGTCTAAGCTCAGGCGGTGTGGAACGATACTCTCGGAATGCACACTCCAAAGCGCTCCTCAATCGTTCATTGCATTGGGTACTCACGGATATAGCCCCGTCGTCGTCATCCTCTCCAACATGGTCAGGTCGCGGTGAAACACTGGGTTGCATTTGCACCGCGGCCGGTGGCAAGGCAGGCGAGACACGGCTACTCCGTGATTCCTTACGCAGTCTATCAATTACGGTGTCATCCAGCATACGGTTACGTTGGATGACCCGCACTTGATCCGATAGACGTTGGGCCGACACGTTGACAGCTTTTTTTTTTTTTTTTTTTTCCGGGGTGGAAAATCCTCATTGGATGTCCTCCGCCCTGGGGTGGCGGAGGGGTCTGTCAGACTCCTACTGACTAAAAACCACCCCGGTGTTCCATCTCACACCTACGCTGGGGGTCACGGGAACAACGATACTTCCGCAACCCCCGGCTAGTGCCGGCCCGCCTTTGCGGGCCTCGATCTCGAGTTGGGGGGGGAGTGAGGTGTTAGACTTCCCCCGCGACGTCTAAGAGGAGCACGCGTGGAACACTACGCGCCGCCACCTCGGGTCCTGATGTGTGTTGGGGGCAGCGGACGTCCCCGAGTCCGTCACCCCTGGACCCATTTAGGGGGGCTGGAAGAGGGCGTTGTCCGCCCTCCGCCGACGCCCGGCGCGTCTGCTGCGGATCGGGTGAGTGGATGAAATCTCCCTCTCCCTCTCCGCAGCCTCCTTCTGCGAGACGACTGTTTCGCAGAAGGATACCACCGCATCCCAGGACTCCTCGCTGCCGACCATAGACTCGACTACGGCCGGCAGCGATAGGTCACTGCCTACTTCTGAGATGAGGGCACGGCGTGGCTCCTCCCAAGCGGCACACTCTGCCAGCGTATGCCGCGCCGTGTCCTCCCGGCAGTCGACGCAGTGGTGACACCGGGCGTCCGGCTCCCTGTTTATGCGACACAGGTACTTCCCGAAGCAACCATGCCCCGAGAGCACCTGCGTCACCCGAAACGACAGGGAGCCGTGCCTCCTCCCGAGCCAGCGCTCGAGCACTGGCCGGACCGCCTCGATGGTGACGAGGCTGGCGGTAGGGCGTAAGAGCCTGTGACGCCATTGCGCCACCAGGACCTCGCGGAGCTGAGACCGACGCAACTCCATATGTCGCTGCATCGGCCCTTCGCCCAGCGCCCGCGCTTCCTCGCGCCACCGATACAGTGACGCGAGTACCTTCGCCTCCAGGTCCCAGGGCGGGGATCCGGCCAGTACGCAAGCCGCCTCGTTGGAGATCGTGCGATACCCCCTGATGACTCTGACGGCCATCGCTCTCTGCGGCTTCCGCAGAACAGCGATGCTACCGGCCGTCAGGTCAGCCGCCCAAATCGGGGCCCCATACAGGGCCATCGATCGCACGATCCCTACGTAGAGCCGCCTACAGGCGTCGCTCGGGCCCCCCAGATTGGGAAGCAGCGTTGACAGCGCCCCAGCCGCGCCCAACAACTTGGGCGCCAGCTGCCGGAAATGAGGGCCGAAATCCCACCGGCTGTCGAGCACCAATCCTAGGTATGTACTTCATGGTAGACTCGACAGCGATTCGAGCCCCCCCGACCACAATGTGGGCATTGGGTGGCGGCGCCCGCCGGGGGCCATGAAAGACCATGGCCTCCGACTTGCTGAGGGCCACCTCCAGGCCAAGGCGCCGTATGCGGCTCACCACCTGTGAGACCGCAGCCGTCGCCAGCAACGCTGCCTCCCTGTACGAACTCCCCCGGGCGGTGACCAGTGTGTCGTCCGCGTAACACGTCAGGTCCACGCCCGGTTGGAGTTCGCACCTCAGCACCCAGTCGTACCCGATGTTCCACAGGGGCGGGCCCAAGACCGAGCCCTGTGGAACACCGCACGACATGCGGTGCTGGTTTTCGACGCCATCACGTCCCACGTAGGTGACACATCTCTCCGCCAAATAAGCCCCGACGATGCGGCGGAGGTAGGGAGGCACTTGATGATACCGCAGTGCCTCCCGAACACAACTCCAGGGCAGGGTGTTGAAAGCGTTGGTGATGTCCAAGGACACTGCCAACATCACCCCACCCCGGGACACCGCTTCCTCCGCCAGGACTCTCACCTGCGATATCGCGTGGATGGTGGAGCGCCCATGCCGAAAGCCGAACTGGCTTTCGTCCGGGTCCGGCCCCTCTCTGTACAAGTGGTTGACGAGGCGGGCAGCGATTATCCGCTCGAACAGCTTACCCACCTCGTCTAGCAACACTATGGGCCGGTACGCGGACGGCGAGTCCGCAGGGCGCCCCGCCTTCCTGAGCAGGACCAGACTACCAGATTTCCACACAGTGGGAAACTGGCCCCGCTCAAGGCACGCAGTGAAGAGTCCTCTCAGCCAGGGCTCTAGCTCCTTCAGAGCGAGGGCTAATACTTGGCCGTGGATACCGTCGGGCCCCGGAGCCGTGTTCTTAGCCCGGAGCCGCATCACGGCCGCCCCCATCTCTGCCTGTGTCACCTCTGGGACGCTGATGGCGTCCTCCTCTGTAGACTCAATACTCAATACTCAATACATTTATTGCTTCCACATGTGAACTTAGATGGTAGGTACAAATTTAGACCATTGTGGACCCTGTCGGGCACTGCAAAAGTAGGAGAGAGGAAGAGGGCTTTTATTTGACAAAGTATAAATGTATTTAGTAGATTAAAATTAGTTACATTGAAAATTTGTTATTTAAATATTCACTAACACAATATAAGAGCATTTAATTAACCGTTTTTATTTATTTGTTATTTTAATTTTCCAATATTCTATTTTTGCAATTATTTATATTTAGAATTTATCGTTTAAATATTCATTTACGTTGTAATAGCATTTAGCTAATAGAAATTGTTTTAATTTATTAATGAATGAATTTAATTTTTGTTCTCCTTTAATTATTTCTGGTAATTTATTATATATTTTCATTGACATTACTAATGTACTTGTTGAGTGCATTTTTAGCTTAGAGCTTGGTAAATTTAACCTATTTTTATGTCGTAATGTATATCTTGACTGTATATTTTCTCTTGTCGTGTAAAAGTGTTGGTTATTTCGAACGAATTTGCACATTTCTAAAATGTATAGGCAGGGGAGGGTAAGTAATTTATGTTCTTGGAAATGAGGTTTGCAGCTATCGGTATCGTCTATATTTACTAGGATTCTAATAAGTCTTTTTTGCAATGTGAAAAGTGTTGGTGCATCTGTGCTGTTTCCCCACAATATCACGCCATAACTGAGCCACGCATATGCATAGGCATAGTAGGTAATAAGTGCAGTTTTTAGGTTAGTGGTTTTTTTAACTTCACGAAGGGCGTATGCAAATTTGGTTAGTTTTGATTTTATCTTTCTAATATGTGATTTCCAATTAATGTTTGTATCTATAGATAGGCCAAGTAGGGTAAATTCATGAACGACTTCTATTGTTTTGCCGTTGTAAGTGAAATTTATACCTAATGGGGTTTTTTGACGGGGGTGAAAGGGTATTATTTTGGTTTTAGAGAAATTTATTTCGAGATTATGGTCATTCATCCAAGTCATTGTTTTTTTAAGGGTATTTGTTAGGTCTTCGCTCAAACCATCGTTGTTTCGGCATGAAGTAAGGATCGAAATATCGTCGGCAAACAAAACGCATGGCCCCTCAATGGTTTTTGGTAGGTCGTTTATATAAATAAGGAATAGGAGACATCCTATTACACTCCCTTGGGGAATAGAGGCATTAATTGTTTTGCTGTTTGATCGAATATTTTGTATTTCCTTAGTATTTTCATTATAAAATTCTATTTCGACCTGGTGTTCTCTTTTTGATAAATAGGATTTAAACCATTCGTGAGCCTTACCGCGGATCCCTATGCCTTGTAATTTATTTAATAAAATGCCATATTGCACTTTATCGTAAGCTTTGGTCATATCTAATAGTAAACCTACGGCGTATTTTTTGTCGTTTATTATATTTAAAGCTTCCTGTATGTATTTGTAAATTGCTAGGACAGTAGATCGGTTTTTGCGAAAGCCGTTTTGGCATTCGTTAAATATTTTATATTTTTCGCAAAAGGAGTAAACGCGATTACACATAGCTTTCTCAAAAATTTTGGAGGCGGTTGGTAAAAGGGCTATTGGACGGTAATTGTTTGGATCCGTTTTGGAGTTTTTTTTGTGGATTGGTTTTATTAGAGCTTTCTTTAGGTAGTCCGGGAAAGCGGCGTCTTCGAAAGATTGATTAACTAGCAAGTAGAATGGTAACGTGAGTTCGTTAGCACATTGTCGTATTAATATTGGTGGTAACTCGTCTATTCCATGGCTATTTTTGCTTTTTAGGTTTTTTAATAGGGTGTTAATTTCGCCGGGGTCCACTGGGCTGAGAAACATGGTGTTTTCAGTGGGGCAAAGCACAGGGGTGCTCCGGGGTACAATGTCAGGTGCTTTGCTGCTATCTTCGCCGATTGACGCAAAGAAATTATTAAAAAAGTTAGCTATTTGTTTAGGATCGGTGACATTTATATTATTTATTTTTAAATTTATGTTATTTTTATCTCGTTTTATTTTTTTGTTTGTTCTTTCGTTTATAATATTCCACATAGTTTTAACTTTGTTATTTGATTTCTTAATTTTATTTATATACTGCAATTTTTTTGCTGTTATAATTGTTTTTTTTAGTGTTTTTTCATAAGTTTTATAGTTCTGTTTAATTAGTGGATTATTCGTTCTAAGTGTAAGTATCTTTTCAAGCCTCTTATTTTTACATGAAAGTTTGATGCCTGTGGTTAGCCAATACTTTTTGTAATTTGTTTTTAACTTTATTTTTATTTTAGGTATACATTGGTTTAATATGTTGGTTAATGTGTTATTAAATGCTTCATAGTTTTCATTTATGTTTTTATCTGTTTTTATTATTTCATTCCAATTTTTTTCATTTAATTTAGATTTAAATAGTTGGGTATTTTTATCATTGAATAACCTTTTTTTGACATACCAAATTGTTTTTTTAGTTTGTTGTGGCAATACCATGTGCATGATAGTACCACTATGATCTGAGAAACCCAACTCTTCTACTGTTGTGTGTAATTTGCTATGGAAATTTGTAAAAATTAAATCTAGGCATGTTGATGATATTTCAGTTATTCGTGTTGGTGATTTTATTTGTTGATTGAACTTATATTCTAGCATGAGATCTAAAAATTCGTTTGTTTTCAAATTATTTTCTAAAATATTTATATTGAAGTCTCCTCCAATAATTATATTAAGTTTGAAATATTTTTTATTTATATAAGTTAATATTTGTTTTAGTTGTTTATAAAATGTATCTTCCTCTCTTCTATTCCAATAAATAGTGACTAATAATAATTTTTCTTTTACCAATTCCGTTGCACATACTTCTATAACATATTCAATTGAAAATTCTGTGATGTCTCTTCTTTCAACGTTCTCAATGTGATCTTGTAAAAGGATGCAAACTCCGCCGCCTGTTCTTGTTTTTCGGCAGTAAGAAGAAGCAAATTTGTAGCCGGTGAATTGTATTGTATCCATTTTTAGTTGTGATAACCACGTTTCTGATAAGCATATAGCTTTGTACTTTGGTGTTTGCTCTAAGAAAGCTTCCAGTATGTGTTGTTTATTATAGAGGCTTTGGATGTTTTGAAATAGGAGCTTAAATTGTTGGTCTTGGGTTCACTCTGCGGCCGTGGGCAAAGCCATCGGCGGCGGGATGTGCTCCGCTCTCGCCGGAAAGAGGGCTGCAACTACCTCCTCCAGCAGCTCGGGTTGGAGACTCTCCGTAAGCCGAGGCGCGGCGGCTCGAAGTTTCCCTCGAACCGCTCGATAAGGGCGCCCCCACGGATCCCCGTCTAGAGTCTCCAACATCTCCTCCCTGGCTCGCTTCTTCGCCTCGCCGATGGCCAGCCGCAGAGTCTTCGTCGCCGCGCGGTACACCTCACACCGCGCGGCTTCTTCGTCAGGGACCCGACGACGTCTCCTCCGGTATCGGGTGTACTGGCGTCTGGCCGCTACGCACGCGACACGCAACTGTGCGATCTCGGCGGACCACAAGTACACCTGGCGCCTCGTTGACTGTGCATGGACCCGGGGCATGGACGCGTCGCTGATTTGCGTCATCGCCCCGCGGAACCACAGCGCCTCCTGTTCGACGTCGACGGGTCCGGTCGTTGCCGACTCCCGGATCCAGGCCTGGACAATGGTGGCCTCCTCGAGAAGTTCCCTGTCGATGCGCTTGCGCGCCCAGCGTGGACCGCCCGTTCGCGGGGCTGGTGAACCGCGGCCGCCGGCGGTCTGGGTGGAGACGTCGAAACGGATATATCTGTGATCTGATAACGTCTCCACCTCCACGGCGACACGCCAGTCGCGGACACGGCTCGCGACAGCAGGACTAGCGAACGTGATGTCTACTATTGAACCGCCCCGCTGCCGTACGCACGTGTGAACCGAGCCCCGGTTTAGGACTACCATGCCAGTGGTGATTGCCCACTCTGCCAGCACCTCACCCCTAGCATCGGTTACCGGAGATCCCCACGCCGAAGACTTGGCGTTGAGATCCCCTAGCAACAGCACAGGGCGAGGGTGGAGTCGGCCTACGACGGCGCCCAACTCGACAAGGAAATTCTCGAAGTCGGCGAGACTCTTGTTGGGCGAAAAATACGCACCAACTATGCCAACGCCGTCCGCGAGGGCGGCCACCCAGCCACGACCTCGGGACGGGCTGACAAGAGCCCCGCCAATAATGGCCACCAAACCGTCGAGGTCTCCAACCCAGTTATCCCTGGGTGGGACGAAATACGGCTCGGCGACCACAGCCACGTGAATCGACCACTCTGCCATGCTCTGGAGCAAGAGATCCTGAGCTCTGGCACAGTGGTTGATATTGCCCTGGAGGAAATGGTAGAGCGCCATTAAGCGCAATCCATTCCCTCCGCTCCATTCCTAGGCCGGGAGTCGGCCGAAGAGCAGCCAGGTTGACGGGGGGGTAAAGAGCCCACGGCAACCTTGGCCCTCCTGCTCCTCTTCTGCTGCGCAGGTGCGCCACAGGCCTTTCCGCCTGCTCTGTGCCCAGCGGGCCTCCCTGCAGCTGTACAGAGGCTGCAGTTTGGCGCCGCGGAGCACTGGGCCGCCTTGTGGCCGGGCTGGCCGCAGCGATAGCACAGCTCACTGCGATCTGTTTCGGCGGTGCATCGTGCCCTGACATGCCCAATGTCCAGGCAACGATAGCACCGCAATGCCCTGGGTTGCAGCAGCTTGACCCTCGCCGCAACCCACCCCACCAGCAGTCGTCCACCGTCAGCGACTTTTTTCGCCGCCGCCACCGGGCACCGCACCCAAATCATTCCGAGCCCGGAAGCGTCGGCGCGGATCTCGCCTGTCCGAATGTCCTCGGATGGACATCCGCCGGTTCGGGCGATTGCCGCCGCGACCTCAGCTGTGGTCGTCGAATCGTCCAAGCCGTCGATACGCAGCTCAACGGTCTTCATCGGCCTGGAAACCCGGACATCCTCCGGGTTAAGGGCCTCCCGCAGCTTGGCGGCCAACATATCCGCCTTTTCGGCGCTTGAGGCACCTGACACCTCGAGCAGCCGCGCCCCCGTAATCGCCGACCTCATTCGGAAGCCGGAAGGTGTGCCAAGGTCGGGGAACGCAACTTTGGCCTTCGCCTCTGATAAGACCGCCTTGTACGTGACTCCCCTTGCGACGGCTCCGGGCTGCAGCGTGATCGCTACAGCCGCGGAGCGTGGGGCTCTGACCTTAGGCGGTCCTGCGGCCTTCCTCGTTTCCGGTGCAGGTGCTTCAGCAGATGCCGGCGGAGCCGTCTTCTTCTTTCGACGGCGGCCCTTCTTGACCACCGTCGTCCAGGCCTCCGTGACGGGGCCAGGTGGTGTCGGCACGGTCGCAGCCGCCGACTGGGAAGTGGGCGTGGAACTAGCCTCAGTGGGCTTACTGGGCCCCTCCGTGGGCTTTGTGGCCCCCTTCCCGGCACTTCTCTGCTGAGCCGCCTGTCTCCGATTATCTCCAGCGAGCGGTGGGCGGAGGGTTTCGGCTGGCAGTCTCGCCTCTATGGCCTCCAACCGGGCACCCACCATTTGACCGCACTGCATCATGCAGATGCGTGCAATCTTCTCGACATCCGCATCTGCAAGTGCAGGGGCCGGCGACGTGGCCGGAGAATGAGCCGACGACGGGGCCAGCGAAGGGGCCGTGACGGGCGAATCGGCAGCTGCGCTCTGGGCGGCAAACTGCCGCTTGAGGTCCTCCAGCTCGGATCGGAGACGGCCGTTCTCCTCCCACAGCTTCGCCGTCTCCTCCGTGGTTGTGCGGCTTCTGAGGACCTCAACCGCCTCCTGGATGCTGTCCACCGCATCCTTTAAGGCACGCGTGAACGTGCCCTTCAGGTTGCCCGATTTGGTGGCAACCTTCAGGACGACATCCAGGCCGTCCGTCACTTGGCGACTGAGCACCATCGCCGACGCATCTGCCGTCCGAGCAGAGCGCCGCTCTAGGGCCTGTCGGGCCAACTCACTGACCTCGTCTTCTGCGACAGCCCGTTGCTGCGCCCGCTTTGCAGCATTCGCCTCTGCCTTGTTTGTTCCGAGTAGGGACGTGGTGGAGCCACCGCTTTGGTCCGCACTCATGTGCCCAGGGTCGCTCTGCACGCACTCTGCAGGGGCGGGCGTGTTGGGCCGAGGCACAAAGCGACCTCGCACGTCGCGTTCCGGCACCCGAGCGGTGGTAGCACCCGCCAACGCACGACCCCGCCCTCTCCGTCCCGTTGACACTTTTGGGGCCGACAGGTTCTCCTCACTTGAGGACAGACCCAGCGACCCCGAGTCTTTACTGCGCGGACGCTTCCTCCAAACTTTGGAGGTGCCATGTGAGTCCTGGTCGGACAAGTTGTCTCCAGGACCTGAGCCTCCTCGGCTCTTGTTGCCGTCGCCGACGGCAAGAGGTACGTCCACATGGAGACTTGAGCCTCCTCGGCTCTTGTTGCCGTCGGTGACGGCAAGCGGTGCGTCCACGTTGCGCAGTTGCTCCTGGTGAACCTGGAGCTCCTTTTCTCGCTCGTGGCTTTGACGCAGGTCGGCATTTGACTGCCGGCCCGCGAGACCAGTGGTGCCCCCCTCAGATACGATGGGGCTGCCCTCCAGGAGATCCCTAGAGGGGCGGGACTGGCCCTTGCGTTGCGCAAGGGTACCCGCCTGAGGACTATTTTCCATTAGTCTGCGTTCCATTATTGTTCCTTTTTAAGGGCGAGGTCCCTTTCCCTGCGCTAGGGACCGGATACAAACCCTCCGGCCATTCATCCCCTCAGCACGCGAGACCTTGGGATTGGGTTCCATCTTCACTCCACGCCAACTCGACCTACCCTCTGACAGCAGAGGGGGGAGTAGGCGTTAGATGGCCACCGCAGCGACGGACTAGCCGTCCCGCCTCTAGCCCGGTTCCCTTCACAGACCATCATGG
Organism: Orthosia incerta; assembly: GCA_948252205.1. Classification (NCBI taxonomy): domain Eukaryota; kingdom Metazoa; phylum Arthropoda; class Insecta; order Lepidoptera; family Noctuidae; genus Orthosia; species Orthosia incerta. The sequence goes on along the minus strand of OX411753.1, from coordinate 19,232,696 downwards.
GTAATGATCTGTGTTTGGAACCGCGACCTTTCCTCGTGTGTTGAAATTAGCCGCCCGCCCCAACTGTCCACCCAACGTGGGTGGGCAGTTGGTGCCGACGTTGCCCAGGGTGCGCCGCGTGGAGGCTTTCAACTTGCACCCCGACACGTTGACAGCTGGCTCAAGCACCTGAAACAGAGAGAGCATCCGACCACGGTACGCAGTCAGGTTACTTCCCCCCTCTGTAGCCCCAAAGTATGCGCGCATGACGTTTTCATTAATCGATTTCGTCCATCGCATGCGCTGCACACTTCCACCGGGAGTGGGGACCCTGTCAGAGGTCGATGGGCCTCGAGGTCCCAGGCAATCCGGTGGCCGGCGTCCTCCCCGTCGACGCGTAGGTGGTGGTGTCGTCGGCGGAGAGAAGTATTCGTCGCTCGAGCTCGACGCAACTGCAGCGTCCGGGATCGCTTGACTCACGGTTGTAGGGGGTCCCGACGGCTGCGAGGCGGAGCTGAGCGACGAACCCGAAGATGTTGGGCGTGTATTTTTGGCACGGGCCTGGCTTCGTGTCAACATTTTCTTCTTAGTTGTCATTTTTTGTTTGTCATTTTAACTATTTTTTTTGTTTTCTTCTTGTTATTGGTTTATTATAATATATAGACATTATTTAAATTTAGTTAAATGCTGATTTATGGATCATATTGCACGGTTTTATAAATATATTATATAAAATTCGAAGAGCTAAGATAAAATTTATGTCACTCTTGACAAGTCAGGCCACAGATTATTATTATTATTATTATTATTTTTTATAGTTGGCAGGATGTACGAGCATCGCCACATGATATGTATTGTTTTAGTTTTTACCTGAATAAGCATTTGGTAATTCACCGATTACTTGTGTACATTCGCTGACTAAACTACCGCACCCACCACAATTAACCTACTTTATGTATAATATATTTCCATGTTTTTAATAATAAACTGTCAATCATTCACGGACACATAACAGTGATTTTATTTCCTGTACACAGTACCTACACATCCCGTGTGATTCGTCCACCTACATACTACATCTCAGTGTACGGAGTTACTGCCCGTACAGGAAGGTTTATATTTATAATACATGCGGGCGAAGCCGCAGGCAGTAGCTAGTACCCAATGAACACCCATTCAAATTGATTTCGATTATAAATATCCATCAGCACATCATGTATCATATTATAAAATAAATAGCAAGTAATAATAAATGTATGTTCATAGAATAAATACCTTATAGCACTAATTATCATTTCTTTTTCCCAACAGTTGACTGGATTGAGTAAAATTTTACAAGCAGAACTTGCGGCATCACTTAGGTCGCGAATTGTGTTGCCGCTTCAACTGAGCTGTGAGCGTGATGAAGCATTAGCACGATTAACAGAAGGTCGTGTTCCGGCATGCACTCATGACCTTGTACCAGATTTACTACGTACCAAGCCAGAGCCTCAAGCTGAACAGAGGCTTCAACAATTTAATCATAAAGCCAGTACCCTAAGCTATGATACAGCCCAGGTAAAATAATTAGATTTATAGAAAATTTTCAACTACTTAGACAAAGTGACTAATCATTGTATGTTTTTTTAGAAACAAGTTGCTCAATTTACTAAAGTGGTTAGCCACGTTTGGGAAATAATAACCAAAGGTCGAGAAGATTGGGATGGAGAATCTATGCGATCAGCAGGTATGTATTTAATGCTACTGAATAACTTTACCTTCATTCAATGCCAGAGAGTTTGCAAGGGAAGGAGTAGTTGTGATTGTCGCTGGATAAATACAAAGCAATGGGTTTTCTAAAAACCTACACATTCTATCAAGAAATTTTATACCAAAAATTTTGAATACATCGACCGAATGCGTGACGAGACGCAGACAGCTCCGGTTAGTGAGTGCGCTGGAAATCAAACGTATCTAAGCAATCAAATTGTAAGAAACTCAACTGCAATTCCCACATCACTGTTTTTTCCTTGACGCATCGGTTCAACATGTGCATAACTCCAGCTTCTTCATATGTGATAGAAAAATTCTATCTATGCCAATAATAAAGGCATAATAGCAGCAATCAAAGTTCCGAGTCTCAATTTAGGTGCCACAAAAACTTCGTTAATATGAGTCGTTTAGTATGTGTTAGCTGGAGTGACGTCACCCCAGCTTCCTCATTCAATACAGGCAAACCAGTGAGGTTAGGGTTTTGGACTATAGTCAAAAAAATAAGGCATAATAGCTGCACATGGAAGGAAAGAACTGAACGATAATACTTAAAAAGTGATGAAACTATGATATAAAAACGTGTGTGTAAGCTGGAGTGACGTCACCCCAGCTGCCATGTCATATCTTCCGAACAAAAGAAGATATGATTATGTACCATAGCTCAAAAATTGAGGCAGAATAGCAGCCATTGGCAGAAAAAAATTCAAACATCTGGTCAAAATACTCTATAAGTTATTAAACCGACAAATATGTGTAAGCTGGAGTGACGGCACCCCAGCTGCTCATGTAAGTAAGTAAGTAAGTAAGTAAATATTTATTTCTCAGTATATGGTACATTAAGATCTTACATTTAAAATTGTTTCACACATACTACCATTGCTGGTGTAGAAATATTAAATTATAAGCTAGGTACATGCAAATCAAAACTAGTAACATTTTATGATTATTATATAAATTTAAGAAATATTGCAGTATAATGTCGAAATATAAATCATAATGTCACAAAAAAAAAAAAAAAAAACTTGTAATGTCAAACAAATTAATCAAAAATGTCAAAAAAAAAAAAAAAAAAAAATTATTCATCATGTCAAAATATAAATCGTAACGTCAAAAATAATAACAAAATACAAAAAAAAAAGAAATCATTTGCAAAGTACTAATTACAATATTAAATAAATATTATTTATTTCTCCACAAAATTGTACAATCAAAACGTATGATTTAAAAATTCATTGACGGAATAAAAACACATGTCTAAGAGCCAAGCAAACATTTTACATTTAAATTTATTAATTGGTAGCATTCTCAGGGCAGGTGGTAATTTATTATAAATTTTAATTGTCATGCAACTGGCATTTCTACTGTACAACTGCAATCTCTGAGCAGGCACTTGTAATTTTCCGGCATGTTTTTTGTTCAGTCTTTCGGAGACTTGTTCATTCAATGGAAATAAATAATGGTTTTTTTTTACAAATAGACAAACTTCAAAAATATACAGACATGGGAGTGGGAGAATTTTTAAATCCTTAAATAATGGCCTGCAATGGTCCAAATAATCTGCTCCACTCATGGCTCTGATACATTTCTTTTGTACTAAGAATGCTCTTTCCACATCCACTGAATTACCCCATATGACAAGGCCATAACGCAATACCGATGCAACATACCCATGATAAGCGTTTAGGACTGTTCCTCTACTGGACACGAGTTTTAACTTACGAAGAGCATACACAAACTTATCAAGCTTACTGCATACTCTTTCTACATGTTCCTTCCAGTTCAATTTGTTGTCGATTACTATACCTAAAAATAAAGCTGATGGCTCCGGTTGCAGAATTGCATTATTATGTCTAATTACTGTTGGTATTACTGACAAGTTACATGTTTGAAAATTAACAATTTTGGTTTTTTCAATATTAACATGAAGATTATTGTACCCCAGCCATTTTATCACATTAATTAATTCATTATTAGTATCGATTTCTATGTCAGTTTTGTTGGAACATTTTATAGTCAAAGTAGTATCGTCAGCAAATTGGATACATTCATATTTTAAACATTTTTTGAGGTCATTAATATATAATATAAATAGTGGCGGACCCAGTACACTTCCCTGCGGCACGCCAGAACCATTAGTCTTTAGTTCCGAGCAATATGTCGTCCTAGTATCATTTTCTATTCTAGAGATAACAGTTCTCTGTTGGCGATTAGATAAGTAACTTTTAAGCCAATCATGCGCTTTGCCTCTTATGCCATATTTCTCAAGCTTGCAGAGTAGTCGTTCGTGTGATACAAAATCAAATGCTTTGCTCATATCCAAGAATACCGATAAAGTAGACATTTTTTTATTAAGAGCTTCGGTAATTAGTTTTACTAAAGAAAAACAGGCTAGAGTAGTTGAACTGTTTTTCCTAAAACCAAACTGGCTCTCTACAATTAAATTGTATTTAGTTACAAAGCTATTTATTTTCTCATGCATTGCTTTTTCAAAAATTTTAGCGAATATTGGGATGAGTGTAATGGGCCTATAATTTCCCATATCAGTACATTTGCCCTTTTTGAATAGTGGTTTAATTATAGACTCTTTTAGTCTAGATGGGAAAACACCTTCTTCAAAAGAGAGATTTATTAGGTAGCTAAGTGGGGATGCTATAATTTTCGCACATAATTGAATAATTTTAGTGGTTACTTCATCATATCCAGTAGAATTTGTATTATTTAATGAATTAATTATTTTAATAACGTCAATTTCATTCAATGGAGTCAGAAATAAAGTATTTATATTATTGTCAATATTAATGTTGTTTATGTCATGATAATTATTGTTGGTTTTTTGTGTCAGATCAATGAAATAATTATTAAATTGGTTACATATGTCATTAGGATTATTAATTTTTTTATCAAGGATTATTAATTCATTTATGTTGTTACTATTATTAGGTTTGTTTAAACTATTTTTTATGATTGTCCATGTCGCTTTACATTTATTTTTTGAATTATTTAAAAAAATATTGTTGTTTATCTGTTGTGATTTTGATATGCATTTTTTTTAAGATCTTAGTGTAATTATGATATTTTTTCTTGTGATAACCTTTACTTATAACCTTTACATATAACATGTCATATCTTCCGAACGAAAGAAGATATGATTATGTATTATAGCTTAAAACATAAGAAATAATAGCTGCCACAGGCAGAAAAAAATTCAAATCTCTAGTTCTTTTAGTTTCCACGTAGTAAACAAAAATATAGTTTCCGCGCCAAAAAGATCAAATTATTACTTCGGAGGAGGTACGGAGCGGCGTTGCCATTCCGTTCGCTACATTATTGCAACCAAGTTTGCACTTAGTAAGCATACTTTTAGAAGTCATTTTAACTTGCGCTCAAAATATTTTATTGAAGATATAGACTGAGAGCCGACTGAACTTTAATAGAACTATGAATGTAATATTAAAAAGTGGATTCTTATCAACTTTAGACGACGAGAGAACTACTTATATCGTTTTTTTTTTGAGACTTGTTCTCTGTAGTTAGGTTAAGGTGGATGCACAAAGTTAGCCCGCGAAATTAATATTTTGTTACGTTTTTTGCAATTTACAGTTCACTGTTAGGTTGTCTTGTCATTCTCTTGTAGTTTGGGCGCACGGTTGGCGCAGTGGTTGAGCGATTGACTGCTGCGCTGCGTGTCGCGGGTTCGATTCCCGCACGGAACAAATATTTGTATGACCTACAGATAGTTGTTCGGGCTCTGAGTGTTGTGTATGTGAGTTTATATGTTTGTAAACGCACCCACGATACAGGAAGAAATTCCTAGTGTGGGGCAACGTTTTATTTTAAAAGAAAAAAAAAGAAAGTTTCCACGTAGTAAACAAAAATATAGTTTCCGCGCCAAAAAGATCAAATTATTACTTCGGAGGAGGTACGGAGCGGCATTGCGTTCCGTGCGCTGTATTATCAGTTTGAGGTTGTTTAAACTAGATTATAGACTGGGAGCCGACTACACACTTTAATTGTAGGTACTATGTAAGTATTCAGATTTTTATAGTTATATTTTTTGTTTAAACATAGGATGAAATAAAATTCAAAAATCTAAGTGTAACAATTTCGTATATTTTTGTTATAAATCATATTTTTGGTACAATTTACACTCTATGAAATCAGATAAAATATATTTTTGTTTACTACGTGGAAACTACAAGAACTAGAGATTTGAAATTTTTTCTACCTGTGGCAGCTATTATTTCTTATGTTTTAAGCTATAATACATAATCATATCTTCTTTCGTTCGGCAGATATGACATGAGCAGCTGGGGTGCCGTCACTCCAGCTTACACATATTTGTCGGTTTAATAACTTATAGAGTATTTTGACCAGAGGTCTGAAAATTTTTCTGCCAATGGCTGCTATTCTGCCTCAATTTTTGAGCTATGGTACATAATCATATCTTCTTTTGTTCGGAAGATATGACATGGCAGCTGGGGTGACGTCACTCCAGCTTACACACACGTTTTTTATCATAGTTTCATCACTTTTTAAGCATTATCGTTCAGTTCTTTCCTTCCTTGTGCAGCTATTATGCCTTATTTTTTTGACTATAGTCCAAAACCCTAACCTCACTGGTTTGCCTGTATTGAATGAGGAAGCTGGGGTGACGTCACTCCAGCTAACACATACTAAACGACTCATATTAACGAAGTTTTTGTGGCACCTAAATTAAGACTCGGAACTTTGATTGCTGCTATTATGCCTTTATTATTGGCATAGATAGAAATTTTCTATCACATATGAGGAAGCTGGAGTTATGCACATCGGTTCAACTGCGTCAATGATACCAAATTCAGTTTTTTGTTTTAAACAGTGTCCTAATTTATTGTGTAATTATTTTTTTCACAATTTGCAGAACATTATTTATTTCTTGACCTTTTGCATTATCTTACCCATTGTATTTTGTTACAAGTTCTGAAAACAATTATAAATAGAAATCAATATGTACAACTCAATTTATCTTTTTAGGAATGCAACCAACTCACAGCATTTCGGATACCCACGCACTGGTGACTGCCGTGGGCACAGGTAAAGGGTTGCGTCCAGGAATACCATCTATAGTACCGCAAGGTGGAGCGCCAGGAATGGGCCCATCGCGTGGACCAACACCACAGCTTGGCCAAGCAACTCCATCATTACCAAAAGCACCATCTGCTATTAAAACTAATATTAAAGCTGCTAATCAGATTCATCCCTATCAACGTTAATATTATTGAAAAAGTATGTCTGTACATAGTTTTTAGCCTGTGGTAGATAGTTTATGCAGGCCCGGTAAGAAATTACCTCAATTAATATTGATGCCTTATTTTATTCAAAGAAATCATTGGATATTTTACAAATTTTATTGATAATACTGTAATCAAACATTTGTGACGGTTGGTCACCTGATCCGGGAATAGAATCAATTCAAACCCGACTGTACTTTCCTCTCCAGAGTCTGCATCAACTGCCCACCATTTAGAAAAAATTATGTTGGTCAACCACGACTATGTCTGACTGATCACCAATGCACAATAACAGCCACTTCCCGTGTCAATAAATGCTTCTTGACGCAAATATTTTTTTTTTTAAACATCGCGCGCGACACACTTCAGGGTTGGCCAATCTTGTTTCTGTGGTTTAACCGTATTTCTTTTTTTACTTCAATATAAAACTTGTAAAGATATTTCTAACAGTTTTTTATTTTAAGTAATATAATAAATCTGTATAAAAGTCGTTTCTGTAGTCGTCCCTATCCCCTGCGACCGAAAAGTGGTAGGTAGCGGGGGCACTAACCTGACCCGTCACAGGGGAACCAAGGGTGCCATACACGGGGTCGTCTAGCGACGTCGTGCAATGTGTTCTGGTGCGCCGGTGATGGGGGTACACCCCAAAGAAGGGTCCGGTGACGGATAGCTACGGCGAGTTCGCGGTGAGTGCTAATTCGTGCCCGTGTTGCCTCCATAAACGGCACACGAGGAAACCGTGGATTTTAGTGGGTTGGAGTCCCACATAACTGCGCTATCTCCCTGTGGTAGCGCAGTATGCATGTGTATTTACAACGCCAAAAAATAAAGGTAGGGCTAGGGTAGGGTGGCAACTCAGTGGCAAGGTAAGTAGGGTAGGTAGATAAGTAGGGTAGAATGGGATGATCGATATTAAGAAAACATCGATGTTGACATCGATACAAAAACATCGAAAGGAAAACATCGATGTTTTAGGTGGCAAAATAAAAAGTCTATTATTTTATTACATAAACTAGCTGTGCCCGCGACTTCGTTCGCGTGGTTGTCGAAAACTAAAATGCGTCGCTTAAATAAGAGTACAGTCAATACCCTGTGTTACCTGCGTTACCTGACTGCTGTAGAAAATAAGAGGAGGGTAATGCAACGCACTTCTGTATCACCGCTTCCATTTAAAATAGACAATTTGCGAATAAAGGTCTTGTAACTATATCCAGTGAAGAACTTGATTATGTTAATGCTTCTCTATATACTATGTTAGCGGTGGAATCACCCGGAGCATATGAGAAAAGCAATCAAAAGTGAGGTCTATCCCCGCAACGGATAATGTCTGACCCTGGGCTTTGTTAATGGTCATGGCGTAACAGAGGCTTACTGGGTATTGCACACGTTTGAAACAAAAAGGAAAATTATTGGGAATAAGGGGGATCCTGGGAATGAAAACTACATCACCGGAGCCGCAACCGGTTAAGATTTCGGCGTCGATGACATTTCGTTGGAGATTTGTTACTTTCAGCCGAGTGCCGTTGCATAGTTTTGGAGGACTTAAATTTCTGAGTAGAATGATTGGCACTCCGACTTTTAAATAAATTTTGTGTGCTGGCAGACCTGGTGTATTTAGAGAATCTAAAAACTCTACCGGATAGTGTGTGGCGTTTTATTCATCCATAACCGTGTTAATAGAGATATATTCCCTACATTCCCCAGAAACATGTGTCAATATTTGAGAATTGATCGTTGCTGCTTGGTCGTTTCGAGGGGCCAAAATAGCTCGATGGCATAGCCAAGAAGCGTCATGGTTCGAGATCTCTGTGGGCTCCCCGTATACAGAGGAAATTAGCTCCTGCTGTGAGGCAACAGAACAACACAGGCTCTCTACTAAAATTACTTTACCACCTTCTTGAGTGTGGTATGAGCCGTCACCAATTTTTAGCAGTAAATTTGAGAAATTCTGCGCGTTTGGGTTGCCTCTTAAATGTGCTCGCATATTAAAGCTCAAATGTGTCGATATTATACTACGCCATAAAAAAGAGCTCTAGACAGGCACCTATTTCATTGGCCCTTGTTCCTCGGGGTATAAGAGGAAGTGTCTGCCTGAAGTCACCACAGAAAAGCACCGTAACGCCTCCCATTGGCCGATCATTTTGCCTTATGTCTCGCAAAGTTCTATCTACAGCCTCCACAGCTTTGCGGTTGACCATCGTACACTCGTCCCAAATGATAAGAAAGCAATCGCGTAAAACCCTTGCTTTATCACTATTGCGAGACACGTTGCAAACGGGGCTTTCTGTGCGCTCCAAGACAATGGGTATTTTAAACGTTGTGTGTGCGGTTTTTCCTCCTGGCAATAATGTAGCTGCTATTCCCGAGGAGGCGACGGCAAGAGCAATTTTATTTTAGCTCCTAATTCGAGCCAAGATAACTTTGGTGAGAAAAGTTTTGCCTGTTCCACCGGGCGCATCTAAAAACAGTATTTCTCCCAGTAAATTTTCTACACTACAGCACACTCTATCAAATATCTGACACTGTTATGGCGTCAAATTTGAACAGCCGTTTTGCAGTGTTTCTGCTAACTCCTCGGGATCGTAATTTATTTCTGATGCATATTCTCTGTTAATTTGTTCCCCATCAACTGTCGGTGTTGGCAAGCCGTATTGAGTGAGCGGGTTCCCTCCTATACTTGTTATTATATCTTGAATAGCCAACAGAGATCTATTATGTCAATTTTCACGGACTTGGGCAGAAATTTCACCATCTCTGTTTTGTTGTCTCAAAAAATCTTCGGCTAGCGCGTCTTGATATTTTTGCCACAACTGCCCAGCGTCCGATAGTCCACAAAATGTCAGTAAGATGGCAAACAAATGTCGCAAACGATGTGGACTTTCGCTGACGCATGCCTCGGCTAAAGCATCATCCCAATGCTGATTGCCATCTAACAAATGCCGTGCGCGGCAAGCAGCCTGAAATGTGGGATAATCTATATCGTCCACTTTGCGAAGCTCGGCAAAAGATGTAGACCCTCGCACTGTGTGAAGAAGAAGGCGTAAATAATAGCACTCTGCATTATTTGGGTGCACAGTGTACACTTGTAGCCACAACTATCAATCCACGTTTTTGACACTCTTTATTAGAAACATTGAAACAAGTAGCCCTTAAAAGGACTTTTGATCACAGTACGTTTTTGACACTCTTTATTAGAAACATTGAAACAAGTAGCCCTTAAAGCAAGCAGTCCTCAAAAGAACTATTTACAGTACGTTTACGTTTTGACAATTCCCAGTTCTGAAAAGAACTCATCTGAGATCCCGAAGGAACTCATTTGTAAAGAAACAGGACACGAGCAACCATCGCGCCGGACACGTCTGTCTTGCGCAACGGCCGCCCGAAGAAAAAGGCCGAATCTACGCGCCACCTATATTTATAACTTCAGCGCGCAGAACGCCTCGTAGAATGCGCGCCAAAACGACCACGTGCGTCGATTGTGGTGACACTAATGGAACAAACACCGAACTATGCTACAACCCGATTGGTCCCAAAGAATCAAGCAACCCTATTGGTTTAGATTTTAGTTTTATATTTGTAAACTTGTTTCTGTATTTTCATTGGTTAGAGTATAAGTGTAAAATAGTATTTAAGTGTGTGCAACCAAAAATACATGCGACACATCGCCAAAGTGCCATCGCCAAAGTGGTGACTCCGGACAGAACACCCCCGGACAGAACACACCCGGACCGAGCACAGCCAAACCGAACACACGGAAAATGATGGAGAATTATATTCAACTGCCGAAGAATCTCAAATCCCGAACCGAACACATCTGAAGAATAATTTGCCGAAGAACCTCGACTGACCCATTTCAAGATGCCGAATACCTGCTCAACAGAAGTCGCAGCCGTGCAGTCAACCGCTGTACCTACATCATCAGCACCGCTAGCAGAAACGCAATATATCATAAGTGAGTTAAGAAAGCTATCGCTAGAAGTGGCTGAACTCAAAGCAAGACCGCAATTTAACAACAATTATCGCCGCAGCCGCTACCCTTCTCGACACCGCTACCCTTCAAGATCACGCAATCGAACAGAATCGCCATCACCATTCTGTTATTATCACAGACGATTCAAAGAGCAAGCTAGACGCTGCACGTCGCCTTGCTCCTTCGCAAAACAATATGCGGAAAACTAAACAGGACGTTGGCAGAGGCGGACACCGGCGTTCAACATAATTCTCATCGCCTATACATCACCGATAGAAACTCGAAACTATCATTCTTAGTCGACACTGGAGCTAACATATCCGTGCTACCAAGAAGAAAGGGTCAAGTAACAACGCCGTTACTATTTCAATTATACGCAGCTAACAATACAACAATAGCTACGTATGGCGAGAAAACGTTATCTCTCGATTTCAACCTACGACGCCGCTACAAATGGAAATTTATTGTAGCCGACCATCAACTCATCGTCGACCTGAAAAACCGAAAACTCATCGACGATGTCACAAGCTTAAAGGTAAATGCCCCAATTCGAGTATCAAACACGCCTACCGTACGCAGTATTGACATGTCGCAATCATACCACGACATCCTATCAAACCTCCGGACCATAAAATCGAAGTTATCACTAACTATCCCAAGCCGACCACCATCGAAGAGTTAAGAAGATTTCTCGGTATGATCAATTTCTATCGCGATCACATACCTAACGCCGCATCTCTACAAGCACCATTGAACGCATACCTACACAATGTCAAGAAGCGAGACAAAACTCAGATCACGTGGACCGACGAAGCAACCCAAGCGTTCGAGCAATGTAAAGCTAGCATCATCAACGCAGCCTTACTAGCTCACCCATCGCATCATGCAACACTAGCTTTATTTTGTGACGCGTCGGATAATTCAGCCGGAGCCGTATTGCAACAATACATCAACGAAACATGGCAACCGCTCGGATACTATTCCAAGAAATTCACCGATGCACAAAAGAAATACTCGACTTTCGATCGTGAGTTACTAGCAATTTACATGGCAGTGAAACATTTCCGAAAAATATTTGAAGGACGCCATCTTATCGTATTCACCGACCACAAGCCGCTAACATTTGTAATGTCGAAAACGCATACAAACTCAGAAACACAGAGGCGAACGAGACAACTTTTGTTTATCAGCGAATTCACCACGGACATAAGGCACGTGAGCGGTAAACAAAACATCGTCGCCGACACACTCAGCCGCATAGAAACCATTTCATGCCCATCTGCTGTAGACTACAAAGACATAGCCAGCGCACAACAAAAGGACAGCACCATAGAACAATTGTTATTACAAAAAAAAACATAACTCTAAAGAAAGTAATTATACCCGATACCGACGCCGACGTCGAGTTATATTGCGAAACATCAACCCCATTTTACGACCTTATATACCCAAGCAGTATAGACAAAAGGTTTTTAAAAGCGTGCACAATATAAGTCACCCAGGCACACGCACGACGCGTAAACACCTACACGTTGACATCGTTGGACCACTCCCTACAACAGCTCAAGGTCACCGATACTTAGTAACAATGATCGACCGATTTACTAAGTGGCCTGAAGCCATCCCTACCGACGAAATATCAGCTGTTCGAATAGCCGATATCGTCTACCAACACTGGATAGCAAGATTTGGTTGTCCTACAAAACTAACGAGCGACCAAGGACGCCAATTCGAGAGTCAACTATTCCAAAACTTGATGAAGCAAATGGGAATCAAGAAAACTCGAACAACAGCTTATCACCCTCAAAGCAACGGTATCGTCGAACGGTAGCATCGCTCTCTTAAAACTGCGTTACGCGCGAAAACCATCGACTCAAGCACATGGATCGATGAATTGCCTACCGTGCTACTTGGACTACGTGCCGCTCTACGTACAGATTCAGGCGTGAGCGCCGCCGAGCTTACATATGGCTACAATCTTCGTTTACCTGGCGATTTTTTCAATACAAGTACCTGCACACCTGCGATGGATTATACCTACGTTGAGAAACTGCGTGGTATTATTCAAGCAAACAAACCGCAAGCCGTAACCGAGCATCACAGCAATAACAGACACATGTTCGTGCATAAAGAATTGCCCACGTGCAGCCACGTTTTTGTCAGAACTGATGCAGTAAAAAAACCACTTCAAACTCCATATGAAGGCCCCTATCGAGTTATAAGCCGAACAGATAAAGTCTATTTAATTCAGCTACCAGATCGGAAAGTCAACATTTCCATCGATCGATTGAAGCCTGCATATGTCATCACAGAAGATACCGATACCTTACCACCAACCAAGATTACCACACCAACCAAGATTACCACACCAAAACCAGTGACCTTTACCAAAAAAACAAATACCGACCCAACCGTCACCAAGCAAGTAACTCAAGTACCTGCTGCCAACATGCCGCTACAGTCCGCCGTGAACAAAACAACACGTACAGGCCGCACAGTCAAGCTGCCGGTACGCTTCGCTTGAAGGGGAGTACTGTAGCCACAACTATCAATCCACGTTTTTGACACTCTTTATTAGAAACATTGAAACAAGTAGCCCTTAAAAGGACTTTTGATCACAGTACGTTTTGACACTCTGTTACCAGAAACATTGAAGCAAGCAGTCCTCAAAAGAACTATTTACAGTACGTTTACCTACGTTTTGACAATTCCCAGTTCTGAAAAGAACTCATCTGAGATCCCGAAGGAACTCGTTTGTAAAGAAACAGGACACGAGCAACCATCGCGGCGGACACGTCTGTCTTGCGCAACGGCCGCCCGAAGAAAAAGGCCGAATCTACGCGCCACCTATATTTATAACTTCAGCGCGCAGAACGCCTCGTAGAATACGCGCCAAAACGACCATGTGCGTCGATTGTGGCGACACTAACGGAACAAACACCGAACTATGCTACAACCCGATTGGTCCCAAAGAATCAAGCAACTTTATTGGTTTAGATTTTAGTTTTATATTTGTAAACTTGTTTCTGTATTTTCATTGGTTAGAGTATAAGTGTAAAATAGTATTTAAGTGTGTGCAACCAAAAATAAAGCCGTCCCCACATCCCGGGATTTCCGCGAGCTAACTCGCCTCCTTAAAGACAGGAACATTTCGTTCCATACGTACTCGCTCCCAGAGGAACGTGCAGTCCGTGTGGTGATCCGCCGAATCCCAAAGGAGATCCCCACGGAAGAAGTCCGATTAGACTTAATATCCCAAAATGAAGTCCACCGATTGCACAAGGCAAGAGGTGACAAGCAGTACGACATGGTCATGGTCGCCTGTACCCCTACAGAGGGACTTAACCCCATATTCAGGGTAAAAACGGTGTGCTCCCTGTCGGGCATTACCATTGAAAAACCCTACCGCCCGCATCTCGTTGGTCAGTGCCATAACTGCCAACTGTATGGCCACTCCCAGGCCAATTGTTTCGCCACCCCCAGGTGCGTAAAGTGCACAGGCGATCGCAGCACAAAAAACTGCCCCCGCCCCAAAGACCGCACAGAATGCACGGAGCCTCCCAGCTGCGTGCTCTGTGGTCAGGTCGGACACCCAGCAAACTACAGGGGCTGCCCCAAAGCCTCTAAGCTTGCGCCCAGAGCGGCCAAAAACTTCGCTGGTCGTCAGCAGCACGATAATCCCGCGAAGAGCTTACCCTCCTCGCAAATCCCCCAAAGACTCGCCCCACAAAGATCTTCACCTTGGGGTAAATTGAACCACCGGGCCGCCAACCCGGCTCAGGTGGCCTCTCAGTCCACTCAACCTCCACCCAAACCTGCACTGTTGGTCAACATCCCAGTGCCTAGCCCACTCCCGGCCACAGCGGCCCCAGCGCAAGCCAACAAGGTGGCTCCCACCACCGTCGTTGGCGAGCGCTCTCGCCCTTTGGCCCAACCCACCCTGACTTCGTATCGCAGTATCGCTAATACTATCTTCAGCGCATACGCGATCTGGATGACTCCAGAAGCCCGAGCCCTCCACGCTGAACTAACCAACTCAGCATACGCACTAAACCCCATATCTTGCCTCCAGATATTCGATAGATACCCCTCGATAACGAGGGAACTAGACTCACTAGTTTTTAAAAACGGGGAATGGGTTCGCAATTAAAAACTAATTGCCTCAAACCACGTTCCCTAAGGTTAGGTTTTTTCAATGCCGATGGCATTCAAAGCCAGCGTGATGAGATCGCCACTTTCATTCGCGACCATCAGCTGGATATCTTCCTCATTCAAGAGACCCATTTAAAACCCCACCATCGCAATCCCAAAATTGCCAACTATCGCTTAGTTCGCAATGACAGGATGCGCGCTCACAAGGGTGGCACTCTCATTTACTATAAAAATGAGCTCCACTGCAGCGAAATTACCCCACCCGACCCCACTTCGTGCCTCGAGTACACAGCCTGTTGGCTAGGAATGACTGGTCATCAAACGATCACCATCATCTCCGCCTATTGCCCTCCTCACTCGGCGTCATCACCCGACAACCCAGAAGGTTTCAAAAAAGACCTTACTGCCCTCTTCAGCATAAGTGACTCCGTTATCCTAGCGGGTGATCTAAATGCTAAACATCCAGCCTGGAACAGTACCGCTACCAACCCTAGGGGAAAGTTGGTGCTGGACCTAAGCTCATCCCTCCACTACGACGTCATAGCCCCAATGAGCTTCACTCACTTCCCGCATGATCCCGCACATAGACCCGATATCCTCGATGTAGCGTTATTTAAGAACGTTAACCTTCGGTTACGCTCGATAGATACGCTAGACGAGCTCCATTCCGACCACCGCCCTGTGATCATGGACCTAGGCAACCGCTCAGGCCTCCCAGATCTAGGTCAGCCACCCCCTACTAAAAAGGTCACCGACTGGAGGAAAGTAAGTGAAAAACTGAAATCCGCAAAGTCACCCCAGCTAGACTCAATCCCCTCGTCCATAGAAACAGCCGCAGACGCGACGGCGGCGATCGACTCGCTTACAACTCACGTACAATCTGTCCTGAACGAATGTTCAAGGGAGGTTCCAGTGCTGGACATCCAGCAAGGGAAACTCCCGGACGATATACGGAAGTTGATAACCAAGAAGAACGCAGCTGTCCGTTTCCCGTAGGAACTTTCCCAGTGCCGCAAACGTAGCTCGCATGCGGGCATTACAGCTTGCTG
Organism: Orthosia incerta; assembly: GCA_948252205.1. Taxonomy (NCBI): domain Eukaryota; kingdom Metazoa; phylum Arthropoda; class Insecta; order Lepidoptera; family Noctuidae; genus Orthosia; species Orthosia incerta. The sequence continues at coordinate 19,216,524 of OX411753.1, read as the reverse complement.
TAAAAGAACGCACTGATGAGCACCGTTCTGCGACATGGAACAAGTTACTGAGCGAGCTTGAGCCCACCCACCATGCTTTCTGGCACCTCCAGAGGAGATTACGCTCCGCTGAAAACTCAGCCATACTCCCGCTTATTCGCCCTGATAAGAGTGTAGCATTTGAAAACACTGAAAAAGCCGAATGTCTGGCTGACAGTCTTGAAATTCAATGCTCATCCAGCTCCCAACCAGTAGACCCAGCTCACCTAGCCATGGTAGACGCTGAAGTCGAACGCAGGACCTCCCTCCCCCCCGTCGAAGACCCTGATGATCCGCTACCTCCCGTCACCCCAGACAAAGTAGAGGAGGTCATCAAAAGGCTTCAGCCCAACAAAGCCCCGGGCTCAGATGGCATCACCAATAAGGTGTTAAAACTCCTCCCCGCCCATATAATAGTGCTAATGACGGCCATTTTCAACGCTGCATTAAGCAAAAATATCTTCCCACAAGCTTGGAAACAAGCCACTGTGATTGGCATCCCTAAACCGGGTAAACCCAAATCGGAGCCTTCCAGTTACCGTCCCATCAGTCTGATAAACTCCCTCGGTAAAGTCTACGAACGGCTTATTTATAGGCGGCTCAAAGACTTTGCCGAGCGAAAAAGTCTTATCCCCGACGAACAATTCGGTTTTCGTGCCGAACATTCTTGCATCCAACAAGTGCACCGCATCGTTGAACACACTAGTGCTGGCTTCCAGCGTGGTCTGATGACGGGTGCCTTGTTCTTCGACTTAGCGAAAGCGTTCGACAAAGTCTGGCACAATGGCTTAATTTATAAGCTATACAAACTTGGCGTGCCAGATCGTCTCGTGCTCATCATTCGAGACTGGTTGTCGGACCGAACTTTCCGCTATAGAGTCGAGGGAGAACTCTCCTCCCCTCACCCCATACGAGCCGGAGTCCCTCAAGGCTGCGTACTATCACCTATATCTTTCACGCTGTACACCAGCGATATCCCAAAACCCAAAGAGGGCCAGTTGGCACTATTCGCTGACGACACGGCCCTTTATTACGCTAGCAAAGCACCCAATGCCATCGCCCAAAAACTCCAGAGAGCCGCCAACGCCCTGTCCAAGTGGTTCCGCCTCTGGAGAATAGAAGTCAATCCCGAAAAGAGCCAGGCTGTCATTTTCTCGAAGCCTCATAGCCTTTCCACAAAAACCCGACCCACCAAAACAGTGACTATGTACGGCAAGCCGATCCCCTGGGAAGAGCAAGCCAAGTACCTAGGTGTGACCTTAGACAATCACCTCACTTTCGCCAAGCACATTAAGGCGCGCTCGCGAGCCGCCTTTGCTATGGGCAGACTTCATGGGATGATAAACGCAAGCAGTGGCTTGTCACTTAGGTGCAAGCTACGCACCTTCACTGCGGTTATCCGTCCCATCATGACCTATGCCTGCGTAGTGTTCGCGCATGCTAAGCCCCACCACATTCACAAGCTTCAGGTTATACAAAACCGATTCCTCCGTAAAATCACGGGAGCCCCCTGGTACGTTCGTAACCAGGAACTCCATGTCGATTTGAAAATCCCCACTATTCAACAATTCATGAAGCGCATTTCAAAGAGCTTCTTCGACAAAGCTGTCAACCACAGCAATCCCCTAATTCAAGCGGTCTCCCGCTATGAACTCTCCCAAATCTCTAAAGTTCGCCGACCAAGGCTCGCTCTCTCCATCCCCGATGACGCCACTACCCTGCTCCAAGAGAGCAAGAAAGAGACCAGCACAATTTTCAAACACAGACCGCCTTCGATCCGTCCTCGCCGCCGAGGCCCGTCGCGACGTCCCCGCCAAGATATACAAGCCAGCCCGCGAAATGCTGTGCCGTAGTTAAATTCTAGTTAGTTAAATTGGAGTTTCTTGTCCGTTCTTCTCCACGTAGGCTTATTCCGAACGGATGGTAGAATCACTTTAATAAGATCCTATGTATGTGTGTAGTTGTCCCCCCAGCGACGCCCTGAGCCGAGGTTCGACCCCACAGGGGGTAGCCCTCAGCGTTGTCGCTTAGGTTTAGAAATTTGTGCCTGGCTGGAGGCTATATAGCTTAGTCTCCACAGGGAAAGCCCGGTTAAGTAGTTGTCAGTCGCTTTGACCGAACTACGAGACGCCCCGTAGAAAAATAAATAAATAAAAAAAAAGCCCTTTTTTATTTACCACAACTTGGAGTCATTATTATTTCCATCAACCTGCGACACATCGCCAAAGTGCCATCGCCAAACACTCTTCCAATCACGTGTTCCTTAAAAATGCTGAGCTCACCTTCCACAGCAGTTCCACGCTTCCTACGATTAAAAACACCTTGTTGCTTGTTGTAAGTATAATAATATGGCACTTCATTGTACAACAGAGACTTCGCGAAGTTATCTCTTTCGCAGAGGCGAAAAAATGCGAGCAAGGTGGTTTGTCTCGGGTTGTCCACCCTTTCAGCCACATTTTCTGACTGAAAGTACACTCGCTGCCCGCCTTCCAGATGCACGTCGAGATGGATGACCGGCGGATGCCTCTCATGTATTGGGAAACTTAAAATTCGCTAAACTGCCTCCGAAGAGCTTATGTATCGGCCAGATTGGTATCTTGTGACTTCGTCATATTCGTTGCGATTTCTCAGTGCTATCATGGCTTGATCACTACCTTTATTAACATACTTACAAATATACTTTATGGACTCTACGCTATTACATATTTCAACATTAATATGTGCTTGAAATGCTTTTGATAAAACTGGAGAATACCACCCATCGATTGTCTAAAATAATTTCTTGTCCACGGAATCTGATAGTAGCTGTGAAACCACCTTGTGAGGTTGATCTGCGCCGGTAAAGCGGATACCCATTTTCTCCCGACATAGTTTGTTCTTTAAGTGCTCTAGGGTACCTTTTTGAACACTGACCATCTTTCATGCACGGTGATTCCCTATTTAAAACGCCACATGGCCCGTGAACCATATGTGTTTTAATGATGTCATGCAAAATCGGATCTGAACTATGGTCTGGAAATTCAGCACTTATGACATTGTCAATAGCGTCCACTGCCACTTAAGTTTGGCAATTCTTCGGGCTATGTCGGTAACCCTGGTTTTCTTACGGATTTCTACATTTCTGATTCGATCGCGCAAGGAAACGCCGAGCATAGCCCTCTCCATTGCCCTTTGAATTATCTATACAGATTACAAAATTGGCAACAATCATCATTTATATATTATGTAAATATAAATCAATGAAAAATACTAGCGGATGTTTTGAAGAAAATGCCCTGTAGTTATTTACGAGTTAACAAGTTGCATGTTTTAACGCTGAATAAATTGGCATTTTCATTTAAAACCGTAAGAAGTTTTAATAAGGTGGGTCTTTTTTCCAACTGCGTTATTTAATTCACAGTGCCACCCTTCTGCAAAGTTGTTTGTGCGGTGCCGTTTGCCAAAACTGCACCATACTTTTAAAAAGTCCGGGCAAAGCCATTGCACCACCTTGTATTTTTGAAATTTTGTGCTTTGGCTGTTATCAAGGCTTTGGTCAGCAATATAAAACCATCCTTCCATTATGAGGTTCTCTGGCAATAATGGAAGCACTGCACTAACTGCAACTGTACGACGTAAAATTTGAAAAGGCATAATATTCTCTTTATTATGGCACTCTCACTTATATAATTTTAACGCAACGGGGACAACGGGCATACTTTTAAAAGTATATATTACAATACAATAAATTAACGGGGACAGCGTACGGGGACAACGGGAAGTAATTTTCAATATTTTATAAAATTCCCGTTGTCCCCTTTAACGGGGACACGGCCAACGGGGACAACGGGAATACACCCTCAAAACTATCTCTGTTAGATGATCGCTACGTCCCCGTCAGGGGACGTGGCGGGCGGGTTATAGGCTCTGCCTTTGTCCCGCGGTTTCAATGCGTGCTCGTTACAACGAGCACGATTCATTGTGTTTGCCTTCTTGGCTTTTAGCAGGAGGCAGGAGTGAGCTACACTACCTGCCTATGTGTAATTGGTTAGTTACAGTGGGAGCGCCGCGACACTGCCTCGCAGCGCCGGTTTTTCACGGTACCTATGCGACACATTCCCGCACGGTGAGACTGCAAACATGAGCGAGTTCAGCGAGTGTCATTCTTCCGCAGAGAATTTTAACACCGCGATTCAGAAAATGACTTTAAATGCACAACGCCATCTATCGAATAGCGAGTTCAACTGTCCGAGTAACTGGATTGCGTGTGCTGTGATAATTTTACCTGTTAGATTGCGATGAAACAAAAACTAAGTAATTCTTGAATTTACGCACAATTTTTATGTACCTATAAAAATTATGTACATTGGTTTCGTACATTTCACGTGATGCGTGCACAAATAAACAGACAAACAGACAAAAAATCCAAAGATGCTGGAAATGGGTTCTGTTGGTTATCCTTTAACACCCTGGCTATTTTTTTTGGAAATTTTTTCGATGTACAAAAAATTTTTTTCTACAGATTTATTATATGTATAGATTAGGTACACATCGCTGACAACGGTGAAGTATAAATAATAAGAATATTACATAGGTACATACAAGATAGGTACTCGCGAAAAACAAAACCCTTTCCTTGCAGAGGGGTAAAAAAAAAACCCAGTATTGGGGAATCTGCAAAAAAATACAATTTTCAAGAATTTTTCTTATAATGTATTCCTTTGGTGATACAGAATACAGATGTTGACCAGCTCTTGATAATAGTCTTTCCGAAGCTGTCGACTTGTAGCTGTGCAGCACAAATGATAAATGGCAATTTTTTTCAAGATTGGATATGTAGATCTAGGACGCTTGCCTTAAAAGTAATGGATATTGGATACCATAAATATAGACTATTTCAAATCCGCTAGAGGACGTTCAGACTAGTTGGGTTATATTGTTATGTGACATTTAGTGAAAGGATGAATATGAACTAATCGAAAAGTCAGCGTAATCTATCATTACACCCAATTTACGCTATCCTATGACTGGAGTATAAGATCGATGTTTCGATATTAAGTATTCTCGTAACATCGATTTTTTCGAGTACTTTTCATCGATGTTTTCTCGATAAACATCACCTCTAGATAATATCGATGATCCCTAGGGTAGATAGGTAAACACTTCCGGTCTTCCCGGTAGGCCAGTTGACGGAAGCGAAGTCGCGGGCACAGCTAGTTTTAAGTATATGGACGGATATGAAAACTGGAATCCACATTATGTTTCCAATCCTTACATTTCCATGTAGGCAGATGAGCATCATAAGCGGCGGGTTTTGATCGCCTAGGGCGAGACCTATCTCTGCCAGTAGTATGGTGTGGGCCATACTGACAGAGAAAGAAAAATAGAGAGAAATTAACGACTGTGAGACTGAGATGGTCTAAAAGGTGGCTGCCGCGGTATCTTGAGAGGGCGGAGGATACTCGCGCTACTACACGGACACCAGGATAGCGGGGGCTCAGAGCGGCGACTCTAGTCCGCCCACCAATTAGTGACCCCAAGAAAGATCTATACCTACTAGGTGGCATTGCCATTGTGACCAAGTGCTGCCGTGGACAGCAAGCTTCAGGGGAGACCCCTTCAGTCTCACCAGGGATGTGCCCTAATAGGAGTTGGATAGAGTAGGTTCCAAGAGATGACGGGGTGTTTTTAAAGAGGTAAAAAAAACAGTATTCATATATTCTTAGAGAAAAAAACTTTTTTACAAAAAAGTCGGTGTCTTTCGTAGGTACCATTTTTTTTGCGTTATTATGGACACCGACTTCCAAAAATTAAGTTATTTTTCACTTTGTAGTTTTCTTATTTGGAAGTCGGTAGTATTTTTTTGTAAAAAAGTTTTTTTAGTTTTCACTTTTTAGTTGTACCTACCTAATAGGCAAGTTCCCAAGTAGCACAAAAGTGCTTTATGACAGCATTTTTACAGTGCACAGTGGAAACATTGGCTGTATAAACTCGCTGAATAACAGCGTAGACAGCGCATCCTCTGCTGATATAACTCTAATTTGGGCACAAATTATTCAGCACATAGCTGAATAAGAATTCCCATTAACAAATAATTGAATTATAACAACATTATATTAGCATTTATGTGTGTAACAGTTACCCCAAGAGCTGAATATTGCCTGATTACCAAGGCACGTGTTACCTACAAAGCAGCAAGAAAGACGAATGCGTACATTTTAGATGCTTTTACACAGTTGAAAGTACACATTGAACGAAATTGTGGAATGCAATAACTTAATATTGTTTATTTTTCTTTATTATGGACCATCAGTTTGTTAAATATGAAATATATAGTGTTGTATGCAAGATCTCTGGCGCCATTTGTAAGAAAATAAATAAAATTTAAGGTAAGTAAAACTTCGATTTATTCCTATTATGATTGAAATCTTATTGGGGAGGTAACTTTACTGTGAAATACCATTCATATTTAGTTCAAAATTTTCACGCGCTCTCAGAATACCACTAAATACTAAAATAAAACTAAGAGATATGGGCTGTAAATAAAATAAATGTTTTTTGTTTTTTTACAAAGATACGGATAAAAAACTGTTCTTGTGTAAATAATTTGTAATCGAAATCAATTACTATTGATATCATCTAAAATAAACCAAAACGTTAAGATAAAATTTTACAATAATACACAGTCACGCAGTGAAAATGGCGGATGGCAAGTGAGCTGTTGTAACCTTAATTTAATTCTAACGTCTATACGAGCGGTCACATGTGGCCTGTAATTCAGCAAAGAGTAAAATAGTTTAGCACTTGTGATATACAAATCAGCCATAGATCGATGTGAAGAGTAGTAGTGGTTCACATTTGCGTCAGTAAACCGATCTCTAGTAATCTCTACCATTATGGATCCAAGCTTTTAGGGTTCCGCCGTGGTTCTATTAAAACCATTTTGTTCCCCTTTTTAGTTAATATTTGACGATAAGTACTGAATTAAAAATGTAATTTAAATAGCTGGTATTATAATTTTAGTATATGAATAATACATAAGCTATTTAATTATTCAATGTGCGACCAAATATTTATTACGTTCATGTGATGATTTTATTTGGTGATCTGTAATAATATCTGACACGACACACATACACAGTATTTAAACGGTTTGAATAGAATTTTTTACCGACTTCTAAAAAAAACAGGTTATCAATTCGACACGTATGTATTTTGTGAAACTTGAATAATACCTAGGTATTTATAAGTATCTGTTTTTTTTTTACAGAACATGCCTTTCAAAATAGTTCAGACTATAGAGGGAGGTGTTGCTAATCTGTCAGTTGTTCCTGCATTTTGGGAAATTAAGGGACTTCTACGTTGGCCACCGAGAAGTACTAATTACCCCCCCTTGAAATTATTAAAGGATGAAAATTCAAGGCCTGGACCAGAGTGGGACACACTAAAATGTACTTTAAAAAGGAATAGCATTCGAACCTATGGAGATGCTAACAGCGACCTAAATTATGAAAGAAAAACACGGACAGTAATCAGGAAAACGAATTTATGAGTTTTCCAATAACATCTAAAACTTGCCAACCAATGAGACAGATCCAACAGATCAGACAAATACCACAGGACCAACCTAATGTTACTTCACTATAAGACGCATCCTCGGCAGAACGTTTTTTGTCTATGCCATGTATTTACAGTAGAATTTGCGGCAGATTTTTAAATTTATTTTGTATGATTGATTATTTGTCAGGAATGATTAAACACTGCTATGTGCAAGTTCATTGTTTAATGAGAAAAGAAAATAAAAGTTAAAATATTCAGTATGCATGTTGTATATTATTTTCAAACAGAATGTCCTAGTGGTATGAAATATTAGTATTCTTTATGAGGAATTCACACACATTAAAATTTTATATCTTTAGGATTTAGCACAACCACACTGGTATGGCTATTTTTTGACTATTTGATTTATATATTCCAAATCGGGATGACTTTATTGGATAGTCAAATAAACTTTATAAATCAACTTCTTCTTTGTTGTTCAACTGGAAACCTTTTATTGACATAATATTATTAAGTTCTTCAATTGAATCAATTTCAACTACATATATCATTTTGAACAGTTAATCAATGTCTTTTGTTTTGGAAAACAATATAAAATCCCGAAAATTTAGAGTGCAAATATTTTTCTTGCTCTTGGATATGTAAGGATATTTTTGTTTCTTTTTGAATATTGATTCCATTGTTATTCCACTCTTCAGTTAGTCTTTTGGCCACTAGAGACAGTGGACTTTTAATTGAACAAATAATGCTGAGAGACGCTCAACATTATTTTGATCAAGTTGCATCATTTCATTAATAAAATCTTCCAAGTTATATTCTTCGATTTTTCTTGTCCAAAATAAATACCCATCACAAAAGGCCTAAAACGCGGCTTTTCGAAAATATTGCACAAAACTCATTCTTGGAACTCTTAAAAATTGGCAAACACACAGGAAAGCAATTTTTTTAAAGGATTAAATATTCCGTTGTGCCAGTATTCACCTCCACATTTTTTTTTTAAGTGATAATTCTGGGTGTCCCTAAAATGGCGCTGGTGTATTTGGAAAAAAATCATTTATTATTTTTGCTAGGTCGTTCGAGGCTCTTTGTGCAATATTTTTTGATAATGTCCATTTTTGTATTGAAATTCCTGTCTTTTATCATTTATATCACAGTCACTCATGTATGAACTGTCTGAATCATCGGGACATTATGTTAGAGTACGTTCGTCATTATAAATATAACATACGGAACCCGTTTCGTCCAATAGGTACTCGATGCGCGCTTGCCGACCCTTCGCCATAACTAATATAAGATTCGGATGAAACATTCATGCCATCTCAACCTAGATGCGCTCTTGCTAATTATGTTTTCCACATTTTGTAAAACGACAATAAAGATGTCAACAAACGGTCAAAATGGCCTGGTATAGAAATTCATTTCATGGTTACCTCCTATAATTCAATCAGCAGATTAAATGCCTACGCAAGTTCAATAATTCAGCCCAAGACAGAATGGCTGACAGGTTCGCTGCTAAGTAACTGCATAAAAGTTCACTGTAAGTTCTGTCTTGGTCTAGATAAATGCTGTTATTGGAGTGTATGGTAACAAATGACTAATAGGGTAAAAGTTTATCTGTATGCAGCATAAAGCATTAAATTTTTGTTAAATAACATCACAAAGTAACTGCTTGTGCTACAGTGGTTCATATGTTCTCTCTTAAAATGCAACGGTTTTATAGTACACGCGTGGGCTATTATTCAGAAAACTGCATTATTTGTGTTCACAAACATGCGCTCTTGCAGCTGATAGTGTACTGCACTACTAGACGCTGAATAACAGTGACTTCTGTGGCATGTTTGTGGTGTTTAATAGAATTACCGTACAGAATAAAGCATTATAGTAAGCCTCGTTTTTTTCTAAACAGCTGTTGCAACCCGGGTGAAAACTAATAAGTCTTTATAAATGCTTAGATTAACGTTGTGGGCCTTATGTGACAATTTATAATGCAGTTCTGTGCTACTTGGGTTGTTTAGTAAGTTTCCTATAACGCCAGAATAGTACACCAAATATCATGAAACTTGAACAAAACCGATCAATTGAGAGATCTGCTTACCCCTTATGAGCATACTGGCGTGATGTTATGTTATGAAATGGTATAAATGTAATAAACAGACATGCGATTGCAGCAGTCCCGAGAGATTTGCCGTGTTATTTATTGAAGAGTTCTGTTGTATATCTTCGAAGTTCTTCATTAGATCTTCACCAAATTAAAATGGGACCAATTTCGGAAAATACTCTTTCAAACAAAAAAAGAATTTTCAAAATCGGTCCACAATTGACGGACATATCGGTGAACATACATAAAAAACTTAACTCGAAAGCGATCACGAACCAATAGTAATACCTCCCGATATCTACGGCCGAACGACAGCGGGGCGTTGACCCGGGTGCTAAGTATGTAAGGATCACCGTCGAAAGGATTAGGTTCGAAGGCGGCTCCGTTTGATAATGTTGCTCGCGGGCTAGTTTATGCCGTATTACTATACGCGAGAGCTAATTTTACTTTGAACATTTCTAAATCGGTCTTTTCTTTGTCGGCTTCGCGGCGATTTTTTGTATTGTTCCGTGCAAACTATTTTATGACTTATCACTGCGTGCGAGAGTTTATTTTGGTTTGAACATTATCTTGTGCATCGCTTTTCTTTGCCGGTGTTGACGCGAGTAGTACCTAGTACCTACAAGTTACTATTGTTAGGTACTCACTTTTTCGAGTTGATGAATATTTTTTAAATTATTTTAAAACAAAAACATCGTTATTTTTTTACTTTAACTCTATGCTTCGAAAGTACTCCTTAAGGCAAGTCGTTCTGCCGCGGGAAAACAACCAATTAAATGTCACGGTGTATATTTATAGTATATTCTAAATTAATATTTTTTAATTCCAGCTGATGGCGACAGATGGCGCTAGGTGACTGTTAACAAATGTGGATTTTACAATTTGAATAGTTGGTTCGGTCGTTCGTATATTTTCGATCATATACGAACGACCGAACCAACTATTCAAATTGTAAAATCCACATTTGTTAACAGTCACCTAGCGCCATCTGTCGCCATCACCTAAAAAATGTTTTAAAATTGTTTTATGAAAAGGATTTCGAGTAAATGTGAGCGGCTGAGGGGGGAAGAGGTTTGTTGCAGGATTTTATAGACTTTTCATATTGATATTTTAGAATGGGGTGTAAAAAATTTGCGGGGGGGAAGGAGAACAGTTAAGGGGGGGGAGTTATCCTATCTTGTTCGCCGGCCAGAAGCGACGGGTGGCAGGGGGGCAAATTTTTACTCAGAATTGAGCTAGCTCCAACAGTTTCCGAGATATGGAGGTTTTTAGGTTTTCTGATTTGATCGCCGGTTCGTTATTAGTGGCGGCTCGGGGTCAGTTTTTTCGAGTAGTGTCGACTCGAGTCGGCATGTGGTGGAGGGTTTTGTACGTCTGGCGTTAATAAATAATAATAAATAAATAAATTTATTTCAATTAACTTTACAAACTTCTACAATATATATCTTACATAGAGGCCTCCTTTTAAGTATAATAAATACCTGTGCTAGGAGACCCCGCTCCTCTAAAACTAGAAACAATAATAATGTAGGAGGTGTAAATACAAACAAATTCAACTTAAATCTAGGATGTGTGTGTATGAGGTGTGTGTGGTGTGTGTGTATGTGTGGTGTGTGTGTGTGTCGCTTATCGATATATTTTCACATGGTACTTTGTAAAAGAGTTTCAATTTCATCATAACTTTTGCATATTAGCCAGTCTATTAAAGACTTCTTACATTCTCGATAACTCATAGGATAAATATTTAAAAGTTTATTTAATTTGTTGTAGATGGAAGCGGATTGTTTGGTGAACTGTCTTTTCGCATATGAGGTTTTAACCGAGATTTCTGGTGCAACAGAATATTTTCTGCGTTTTTTGTTGAGACTAGAATCATAGGGGAGGGTTTTGTGTAATTTTAAAACAGCATGGAGTACATATAATTTTCTGACTGTGAGAAGGCCACTTAGTGAGTAAAGGTTTTCAGTACGGAATCTATATGGTTTAAAATACATCACTTTCAAGAGAGACCTTTGCGCTCTTTCCAGTTCTAGGAATTTGATTTTAGTGGCCCCGCCCCAAACAGGTATACAATACACTAGAACTGACTGGGCCAGTGAAACGTATATCTGATTTAATAAAGTTTTTGAGGTAACATGTCTCAGTGTCTTGAAAATCCAAATGAGTTTTCTAGTCCTAGACATGACCATATCCGTGTGTAAATGCCAAGATAAACGTTGGTCTACCATAATACCTAGATATTTTATATAAGTCACTTTTGCTATTCTAATGCATGAACAATTTGTGCTAGTAGGATTATCACAGCTGTGTATTCTAAGGTTATGATTAGGTCCAGGTTGACTGTTGTTGTAATTAGTAAATGCTATATATTTAGTTTTAGAGGTGTTGAGTGTTAATAAATAATAATTTAACCATTTTGCAACCTTTATGAGTCCCTTTTCAGCATATCGATATGCAGATTCCCATGTTTCTCCAGTAAAGACAATGGCTGTGTCGTCTGCATAGGAAAAAACACGCCCCTTTTCAAGGTTCATTTCGCAAAGGCTGTTTATATATATTAAGAAAAGCGTAGGCCCCAGAACACTTCCTTGTGGAACACCGAAGCTCACCTTTAACTCATCGCTTACGTAGTTTCCCATCCTTACACGTTGTTTCCTATTCTGGAGATAATCTGTAAGAAGAGCCAAAGGGACTCCTCTTACGCCTATGTTTTCTAAACTACGCACAAGGATGGGAACAGAGACGGTGTCGAATGCCTTTTTTAGATCCAGGAAAACAGTTAGACACCTTTTGCCTGTATCCACGTTTCCGACAATATGAGACGTTAATCCTGAGACCGCATCTTCTGTCGATAACCCTTGCCTAAATCCATATTGACTGCCAGATATTATGTTATATTTGTTCATGTAATTTATTAATCGAGTGTTAATTAGCTTTTCTATGATTTTTGAAATTGCAGACAAGACCGATATGGGTCTGTAGTTGCTCACATCGTCTCTGTCGCCACCCTTGTGCACAGGTGTAATAATGGCTTGTTTTAGAACGGGTGGAAAAATACCTTGCGTGAAACACAGATTAGCAAGATGTGTAATAATCGGTACCACCACGTCATGAGCAGATTTAAGAAAATTTGTTGATATATTGTCCCATCCAGGTGCGCTCTCAGTTTTAAGACTCATCAATACGCCATGGACTTCCTTAGGATCAGTTTCTATAAGCACAAAAGATGAAGCCTGTGAATCCGTCAAGTTATAAGTCTCACGATCTTGGGTTAGATTGATAGAGTTGATTTCCTCGGCCAGTCTTACCAATATTAGAGAAATAGTTATTGACGTGATTCACTGACTCATGAGAGGTTGCTTTTATCTCTAATAAATTAAAATTTTGAGTTTTAGTTTGTTTGCGATGCGTGATATTATTTATCGCTTTCCACATTTTTTTATTATCTTTATTTGCTTTGTCTATCTGTTCCCTGTCATATTTTCTTTTGAGTTTTTTAATAAGGTTATTGCAGTGATTACGATACCTTCTGTATGTTATTTTTAAGATATCGTTATTCGGATCTAGGCGTAGTTTTCTCTGCATATTGTTTCTATTCTGAATACAACGTAAGATTCCTATGCTAATCCATGGTTTAATTATGCGGTTATTTTTCGGTATTAAGGTTGTTACGGTATTTAGTAGAAGGCAATATCTGAGTTTATCAATCAAGAGTTCAGTAAGTGCAACAGGGTCATTAATTAAACTCAGTTCGTAAAAACTACTTTCTTTTAAGTTTACTATCGCTTTCTCAAAATCAGCAACTGTTTTTGTTTTAGAGCATTTATGCGCCATTGTGATATTTGATAACTTCAAGAATATCATTAAGTGGTCCGTTATAGTAGTATCTAGAACAGCAATAGTGGCAGCATTTCTGTTTTTGTCAATTTTCAAGATGAAATGATCCAAACAGTTTTTACCTCTAGTTGGTAGTGAATGTCCTGGTAGAAAACCGTGCATTGCCAGCATGTTTAGGTAGCTATGTCTATTTGTACGCTCGTTTGTTTGTTCATGAGTCTTATGAATAATGTTAATATTTATATCGCCAGTTAATACAATATTTTGTATGATTTTAGGGAGTTCAGGTGGTTATTAAGAGAAGTTATAAAGTTGTCAGCATTACTGTTTGATGGTGAGCGATAAATACCCAGGATAATAAGATTGGGCAGGTTTATTTGTAAGCATGACGAGTGAGATAATATTACCTCTTTCACACTAACATTGTGCGTGCTTTTAACTTATGCTACTACGCCATCGCAACGGTTTATGTGATTAGTAGTGGAGAAGGACAGATAATTTTGAATTTCGGGGATGGATTTATTCGCGTCCAGTCTGCATTCACTTAAAATGATAACGTCGGCATCAAACTTAAAGTTGGTTAAAGTAATTTGTAAATCATTTAGATTACTGTAAATGCTTCTAATGTTTTGTGAGACAATTGTGAAATCTAAGTTTTGTACATTCATCTTTTTAGAAAATTCCTCAATTTGAAGTAGAGTAGCTTCCGCCACAACTACATCGTCTATTTCTTGCATAATTGTGTGTGCACTATTCATTTGGAAGATCGTTTAGCGGACTGTGGTTCAATAACATAGAGGTGATACAAGTATCTACAAATTTAAGTTTGAGAATTAAATCATAGTTTAGACTTATGCTATAAATATAGTGAGCTGATGTTATATTATTATTTTTATATACTTTTTTAAAAATGTCTATTTCGGTTTTGAAGAGAATATAAGTGCGCTGAATGTGTGTGTATGTAAGGGTGGATACATATTTGCGTTCATTATGAAGACCATGGTGTGCATGTAATTTGAATGTGTATAGAGTGTGTAAGTGAGTTAAAACTATTACATTAATTATATTATTTAACACTATTTCAATATTATCTTTTAATTACCAGTTTAGTATAGGTATGGACTGTGGCATGTAAAATAGACATCCTGCCTCAAGTCATATCTCTTGCATTGGAGCTTGTATTTGGGCTTCATTTTTAATTATGTGAGTCGGCGCTTCCTCCTGCTTTTTAACGTAGACTTTGCCGTAGGCGGTCCAGCAATATTTGTATCCTTTAGACTTAACAAGATCCCGTGCCAGAAAGTGTAATCGTGCACCTTTAGCGGTAAGTTGCTCCGAGACGTAAATTGGAGTGTCTGCCTTAAGGCCTAGATGGTTAGCGCACAGCTTACCTTTATACTTGGTGTTATAAGCTTTGCACATCTTTATAATATCAGTCTTTATTAGAGTAGACGACATTTCCACTATAATAGGGGTGTTCATCGTTCCCTGTTTCTTTCCTTTTACTCTGTATATATCTCGTATGTCTGATTTCGTAATTTCACAGTTTGCACTTTTAGTTAAGCATAGGACCATGTTAATTAAGTCTTCTTTAGTCTCTTTCTGTTGCTTAGGGACGTTTTTTATTTCAATATTAGATTTACGTGAACCTCGCTGGAGATCTTCCACTTTTTCCTCAAGAATGGTGATGTACTCCTTGTCTCTTTTAGCTTGTATCTCCATTAGCTCTATTTTCTTTTTAAATTCTTCGTTCTGCGCAGTAAGGTAAGCCACAGAGCTTTCAATGTTTGAGTTAGTCTGTTTTATTTCCATTAGCGTTGGGGTGATTTTTTTGAGTTCATTTTCTTGTACTAATAACATTGATTTAATCATATTGATCATGTCTTCTTTAAGTACGTCAAGCTCATCTTCTCTCCTTCTTTTGCCTCGTTGGGAGACATAATTTGGTGGAGTAACGAGGGTTTCCTTCGAGCTTTTTCCAGTTAAATTTGATTCCGAGAGTGACTTATCCATTTTAGGTAATTATAACAGACTAACAGATATCAAGCCGACTGAACTTATAGGTAAGCGAACAAGCAGAAGCACTCACCGGCCGTATGTTCATACCGTGGTAATATGTGGCAAACGTCGATGGCGTGCGGCGGGAATATCATGCGGTCACGCAGTGTGTGGCAGATAAAGAGTAGCGGCGCAGGAGCAGGATGGCAATTATGAGGTGGTTCCTTTACTCTCGCTGGTCGCGGGTGTGCAGGCGCAGCTCCGTTTAAGCGAAATTGGCAATGAGCAGTCAGAGATATGCACTAATATCGGTTAAAGTGTTACTTATTTATACGGAGCAAATAGCGTCACGTCTGTTCTCAATGCGAATTTGGGAAAAAGAGGCAGTAGGAGTTGGTTAGCAGGGATTCTTTTCAAAAAAGTACTGGCAATAAGTTGCAGCGATGAGTGTGTTATAACGCCTGAAAGGATTTCCAAGCAATACAAGCCATTCAAATTTAACCATACTACTGCTTCAGGCGTTTTTGATAAGTAATCGAATAGTTGAGGGTACTCTATCAATTTTAGGTAAAATCTATTCACTGATTCTATTGTTTCGGACGATTTATCCTACGAATCACTGTACAAACATTGCAACCAATATTTCCACAGCTCGCCAGTCACTTAGTTAGTCCACTCACACAAAGTTCACGTAATTATACTTCGTATTTACACCAAAAAGTTCTTATTTATGGAGAGCACTTTCAACATGATCTAACTGTCAGAACAACGAGAGAAGAGGAGGGTTAAGAAACTAAATATATATATGTATTTATATATATATATATACTCTCTCGACTTTGTAAACACAACAGCGTATAGGTTAGAACACGCACGAAACACGCGCACGCCGCACGGCTTACAACTATAGCAAAAAGTGTCGTTACAACTTTTCGTTAGATTTTTTTCCGTCTAGGCCCCTGTCGCAACGCGCGATAAGGAACTTCGTTCCAATTACTTTAAAAACCATTTAGGCCACATACTCTTAACAGTAGACTCGCGATCGTCATCTAACTATAACTATGTCTACTATTATATTTATTCTGTGCTATAACTAGCCTGGTACGTATATTGTCCCACTGCAGGACAAAGGCGTCTGTCCGTCACCAGTTTCCACACAATTGTTTTTCACTAGTTTAAAATAATAAAAGCCGATCTCGGAAATAACCACGATTGATGTCCAGAACTGTCGATAGACAGCGCTAGTAGTATTCAAGATCTCTAAGATTACCAAACCCACAGACTGATGTCTAGGAGGAAATTTTATACGAAAAGCAAGGGAAGGTGGGAAAAGAGATTTCTTTGGAGCTTTGGTATATTCTTTGTACAGTAGGTACGGACGTTGTAGAGTAAAAAAAAACTGATGTCAATTTATACCTTAACGTACAAGAATACTCACTGTCACAGAATTAACTTGTTTCGATCTAGTAGGAATTTCTAAATAACTTTATTCAAATATTGATATAAAACGGCTCTTCTTTTTTAATTTATATCAAGACAAAATGCATTTCGTTACGTATTGGGCACAACTTACTGCAGAACCCATTTTTAGTCGACAGACATGTTTTATTTAAGAAGATTGTGCAAGGGGTATGTTATGAAAAAAAATTACAACGCGGTACCAATTTGGTTGGTCTTTGTGGAAATTTTGTTTTTTTGTCTCTGCTGTCCTTTTATGATTAATTTCGTTGCGGGATCCAAGACAGTTTATTTCCTGTTGGTGGTCGCCACTGTTGATTCTGGCTTTCAGGATTAGCAGTGGTTTGGAATTGTGTGGCGGGCTCGTACCAATAACAAAAAAATTATATGTGAATGGACAACCGGGAACGTGATAAAGATAAAACAACATATTATGTAATTTTTTTAATTTATTTGGAAATAAATATCCATATAATACTCATGTTATTTAACATTTCGAAAGTAATCAATGCAGTAAGTAAAACAATTATTATAGCTTGGTGTGCACTCGTATTGCTTTCTTCAGCAAATCAAAAGACAAAACGAAAATTATAAAGGTTTTGAGTGTCACTTTAATACAGTCTTTACAGACCATAAAATAAATCGTATTTATAATAATGCGCTGAGCAGCCTCAGTAACTGATAGTATTATACTGACTTTCAAGATTACACTCCATTATTTTCTAGTGAAGGTTTAAAATGATTAATTAAGTCACAATGGGTGCAATAGTTGGTAAATTTTGTCATCATTCATTGCTGAGAATTACTTAGTGGAGCTGCGATATTGTCACTATTCAATAAGTTGACGCTTTACTGGCACTGACAATTCGCCAGCAACTGTCGGCCCTAATCAGTCCTTATTCCAGCTACATCATAATCGGGAAGCCTCAGTGCTTTCAGCTTTCTAGATCCGGGTTTGGGCTGCGCGTTGATGAGTCAGCAAGTGAGTCAGGACATTTAATAATTATGTATTGATTAATTAAATGCTTTAGTACATTTAGCAACAAAAGTTCATTAACATCTTAATTTTTACATATCAAAATGACACAAAAATATTATGTAACATTCTTTTCAGCATTTCATGTCTTTGAGTCAATAATTTTAAAATGTTACATTCATCCATTTCGACTTAAAAATATTTTATTCAACAACTAATATAAATAAAAACTGAAGTGTTAATCAACTTTTTTTGCTACCATGTTGTTACCATACACAGTTTAATGCTAATAGTAATTAATAAAGCGTTTTGTAAAGATAAAATTCAAGAGACAGTTAAAGCTTATTGTTTGTCCTTTAGTTTAATGTGTTTACCTGGAACAAGAAACGGCACATAAGAAATCAAGAAATTTTTACATCATTTTGGATTTTTGGTACTTGAACAATCATTTTGTTTTTAACTTTTTCTGATCTTTTTATTGTCATTCAGCCTCTGCGGCCTCAACCCCGTGAAAGTCGAAAAACATCCCAAAGGAACATTCTCCCAGGACAAAAGTATCCTATCTACTTCTCCAGGACCCAATCTATCCTTATGCCAAAATTCATCAAAATTGATTCAGCAGTTTGGATGCGAAAACGTAACAAACAGGCAGACAGAAATTTATGTATAACCTGCACTGAGCAAGCTTGATGATTAATGCTCGTGCCTTATCTGTACAGGATAGTTAGTAGCTAGCCTATAATATTATGTATGGATTTAGTTGGCATGCGCCACTGGTGCATCCACATCTATATGTTGCATACAGTACAGGGAAAGCATATAAATGTCAGTAGGAGCAACTAGCCCACAAAAAGCGCAGTCCATACAGTGGTGTTCTGCTACCTCGCTATAGGATATATATATTTTCTTTAGATAATGTCAGCAAAATACTTACAATGTCGTCTATCTTGAGTATAGCGCGCACGGTCTCCGTGGAAAGCGCCAGTGCGGAGGCGGTGACGTGCAGCGGCTGCAGCACGTGCTCCTGGCGCATGTCGGTGACGCGGCCGCGCCGCACGTTGACGCCTGCGTTCGAGCCCACGCCGCTCTCGGCGCCGCCCGCGTGCGCCGCGCGCAGCTCTGTCACCGTCTCGATTGGGTTCAGACCTGGAAATACACCATTTATTTGTTACTTTATTATTCTCATTACAGCTCGAAAGCAAACAGCACTTTCACTCTTCATTCTCACATTGCATCGTCACGTCGCGTGATTCGCCTCTAATTGCAGCTTATACATAAACGGAATAAAGGATAGTCTTAAGAGATCCCTAAAGCCATATTGATTTCTTAGGGTAAGATTCCAGAGTTAACTGTCGAGAATAGGAGTGAGCAATTTACGGTTTAAGGGCAGGTAGTCTGACTTTTACATCTCTTTGATTCATTATTAAACAAACAAATAGTGATAGTTTAAATGCAAAAAAAATATATATATACACATTGCCTAAGAAATTCGTTTCGAAATATGAACATTTAGACACAAGATTATAAAAAAAAAACAAGATTACATATTAACAGTTACGAAATGAATTTTGTATGGATCATTATGTAACTGGCAGAATGATACTGAACTTTGTACCTCTCGAAAAAGCGCGCGTTGATTGTGTGTATACAGTCTGTGGATTTTAGTCTGAATGTTTCTAATAAATTGTTACTGGAACTTATTTGCATTTAATTGAGTAAGCTCATCAGGTAGTGCAAAAAGAATCGTTTATGTCTCGCATAAAAAGGCTTTATTTTAACACTCGCATGTGGTTTGCTATTTTAGCTACATCGCTCGTGTTAAAATCTCGACTTTTTATGCTCGACACGAAATGCACTATTGCATTTCTGAGATTCAAAACATGATATCGAAAACTTCGCTAGATCAAAAAAGGACTCTAAAACGATTTTTGTTTGATAGTTTTCTATTTTTTCTAGAAGATTATAAATAAAAGATTCATTACATTTCAACACTTATCTAAAAAAAGTAAACAACCTATAGAACTTTATTCTCGGGGTAGAATTTATAAAATAGTTTGTTTTAATAATAAAATTAGATATAATACAGCGGCCGCCGTACGGCTCTTCAGTTCAGTTCAGTCGCCCGCAAGGCCTTGACGACGCAGGACCTATGTCAGTTTTGCTCGTGCTCGACTTCCCGCTAATCAATCGACCGATTTATTATGAAACCACAGTGTAACAATATCAGTAGGTAAGGAAAGGTTTTTTAATAGATTTCAAAGAAGACCGAAATATTTGTCATGGGTGTATTTTATTTTGTTTTTGGGATATTAGTCAAAATAAAAATAATGATTGCGAATATTAGTCAAAATAAAATTCAAAATGCTGCCGGCAGAATTTTTTGATATTATTGTCATGGGTGTCATTTTCATGGTTGTTGGGATCGTTAAATGCTAATATGGGGTCAAAATGAAAATACAACATGGCGCCGACGCACGGACAATTATTGGAATGATCTTTCCCAAGTGGTGAAATGAACGTTGCAAATTTTAAATCTTCGTAAGTCCTTCCAGTACCCAGGAAACGCAGTGTTTCAGTTACATGTTCGTGAGGAGTAATAGCTTGCCTCATATTGGTATCATTTTTTATTATTCTGGAAGATACCTTATGCAAAAACTCTAAGTATGTTTCCTCTGACATCCTAAGGTAGTTGTGCCAATCTTTAGGATGAAAACGTAATTTCAAGAAGATTGATGTGAGAATATTGATCTCTTTTCAGAAGCCATCTCTTAGTCCATTCTCTCCTAGTCTTCCTCTTACTTATTGTAGAAAGTCTTTTTTTTAGGGTTCCGTACCCAAATGGTAAAAACGGGACCCTATTACTGAGACTCCACGATCCGTCTGTCTGTCTGTCCGTCTGTCACCAGGCTGTATCTCATGAACCGTGATAGCTAGACAGTTGAAATTTTCACAGATTATGTATTTCTGTTGCCGCTATAACAACAAATACTAAAAACAGAATAAAATAAATATTTAAGTAGGGCTCCCATACAACAAACGTGATTTTTTGGCCGTTTTTTGCGATAATGGTACGGAACGCATCGTGTGCGAGTCCGACTCGCATTTGGCCGGTTTTATATAAAATGAGCGCCAATGCGCTTAAACGAAGTAGTTGCGACTTCATCGCTCACCCACGTACGTGCTACACGTTTTCACTCTGCACAGAGACTGAGAATAGTACGATCACATCGTTCGCGTGTAACGGACGGAAATCGAAAGATAAAATAGTACGATTTTCTTGACGATCGATCGAAACGACAAATTGTCCCGTGTATGGGCTCCTTTACGCACACGCGAGCATGCCGCTCGCTTCGCGGTAACAGTGATGCGTTAAATATCTACTTCGCCGGGAAAAGCTAGCCTTAACGACTTAGCTAGCCTTAGACGTAGTCTAGGGATTATTCCATTGTTTGACGATGTGCGTTCAAAATAAAAAGTGATATCAATTTGTCTCATCATTGTCTAGCCCTGTATGGAAGCGAAAAAGCAAAAAAAGAAAATATTTGAAAGTTATGACCGTCGAAAGTTCTACATTTCGACACTAATTTTAACGCATTTTTGGGCGCAAATAAATACTATAAGAAGACGGAAAATTGCAAAACGGCCACCATACAGGGATAGATTAGTAGTTCAACAATGCAGATAACTTTACTTTAAACAGATACGATTAGTCGTTTTTTCATGATTTCCAGACTCCCAAAAGTCGGTTTACAATATTTCGCGCGCTCGGTTTCGTCCTAAATCATAATCGATTTCGCTACAAATTTGCAAGTGTGTATTCGTATGCGAACTATCTTCGTACTACTCATCACAGCATCTATCTCTTCCGCACGTGTTGACAGTTGATATAAAATGCATTTTAATCCCGCGCACAAAATAGTTCGTGCCGTCGACTAGTGTACCCTTAAGGTTACACTAGTCGAAAATTCTTCCATACAAACGTAGTCTAGGGATTATTCCACTGTTTGACAATGTACGTCCAAAATAAAAATTGATATCAATTTGTCTCATCATTATCTAGCCCTGTATGGAAGCAAAAAAGTAAAAAAAAAAAATATTTGAAAGTTATGAGCGTCGAAAGTTCCACATTTCGACACTAATTTTAACGCATTTTTGGGCGCAAATGAATGCCATAAGGAGACGGAAAATCGAAAAACGGCCTCCATACAGGGATAGATAGCAAAAAAGTAAAAAAAAAAAAAAAAAAATTAAAGTTATGAGCGTCGAAAGTTCCACATTTCGACACTAATTTTAACGCATTTTTGGGCGCAAATGAATGCCATAAGGAGACGGAAAATCGAAAAACGGCCTCCATACAGGGATAGATTAGTAGTTCAACAATGCAAATAATTTAATTTTGAACAGATACGTTTAGTCGTTTTTTCATGATATCCAGACTCCCAAAGGTCTGATTATAAAATTTCGCGCGCTCGGTTTCGTCCTAAATCATTATCCATTTCGCTACAAATTTGCAAAAGTGTGTATTCATACGCGAACTAGCTTCCTACTGCTCATCACAGCATCTATCTCTTCCGCACGTGTTATCGGTTGATATAAAATGCATTTTAACCCCGCGCAAAAAATAGTTCGTGCCGTTGACTAGTGTAACCTTAAGGTGAAAGATACGGTCTTTTCCCGGCACTTTACCCGCTAGATGGTGCTGCAATCATTATTTTTAATTTATTTCGTTTTATGTGAAACCGGAGCATTACTAAGTCGGTTATTACCCTTTATTGAACATGATCATAACAATGCCTCAAAATCCACCCAATTCGACACAGAATCCCAAAATAACATCTGTTTATATTAGAATCCTGAATGCAAAGTTTATTCTTTTCTCCAGGCTTTGAAAAATCAAATTAAAATCGAGGCTCTTATCACAAAAACTGTTAGAATCTAATTCCTATTTCAACGGCACCATTTTCGGTAAGAAATGTCTGCATGTACATCTTAGATTTAATTTTTATCGTCAGAAAGAAACTCACCAGCATTCTCGGCGAGCGTGGAGGGTATGACCTCGAGCGCGTCGGCATAGGCACGCAGGCAGTAGTGGTCAGCGCCGGGCGCGGCCAGGGACGCGCGTGCCAGCTGCGCCGCCGCCGCCGCCTCGGGCGCGCCGCCGCCCGCCAGCAGCGCCGGGCGCCGCGCCACGCAGCGCACCACGCACAGCGCGTCGTGCAGCGAGCGCGCCGCCTCCGCCACCACGGCGCCGCTGGAGCCGCGCACCAGCACCGACACCGTGCGCCCGCCCGATGCGCAGCCGCTCATCTGCGAGGACGTAACGAACTGATATGAGCCGAGTGCGTGCACTATAGCGACAGAATATCACCAGATATTCACTGACAGCTGTTTATTTACACTCGCATTTTAACATTTTATGCTCATACTCACTTTGATGTATTTCCCAGCAGGCTCATTGATCTCCTCGACTAAATCAACATTAACGAGGTTTTCGGCTGTGAAATGGTCCAGTGAAGCAATAGGTCTGCACCCAAGAGTTTTGCACACAAACTCAATGTCTTCACGTTCAATGTCCTTAATTACCATTGTTTTGATCTTATCCAAGAAGTGAATAGCCAAATCACTCAGAGCATCACTGAAACCAATTTTCGAAAGTTAATAATTGACTCGAGATACTTTGAATAGTTACAATATATGTTTAGCCAGCATCCACCACCTTCTTATTTACCATTTCTTTTTTAATAAATTTATTGCAATACACACTCAATTATTAAATAAATAATTAGCTGTGGCAACGGTCTCAACATCCTTTTTTTATTGTGCGTACGAGTTGCGTCTTTCGAGAATTAACACATACTGAACGACCTACAGATGCATATCATACAGATGCTATCTGCTGATGCATTTTTCGACGTCCGCAGACGCGTCTGTCGAGGAGTAGTCTCACCCTGAGTTTTGAATTTGATTGGGTGAATGAATTTTCAACTGCTAATCACAGCAGATAACGCGTGCTTGACAATTTGTCACATTAATTCTGCGATAATTTTGAGCTGAGAAACTCTGGGTTAACATTATTCAAATATTGCTTATTTCTAAAAATGACACGCGCGACAATGCTCTTTCTCATGTTTCGATGAGATTTGTCTCAAATAATAAATGGGTATTATATTCACAAATACGACTCTCTCAAGATAGGAACGCCTATTTCAAGAAATCAACTGAGAAACTAGAAAAGCGACATGATAATATAGTGAGTAAGTTGGCGCATGGCTTATGTTATCCCTACAATGGTTTTGTTCAGAACAAAAAAAATGCAATGGAAATGGGAAAACAAGTGACTGTCGGCTTCGTTAAACATATTTAACATTGACCAATAAGCTTACCGCAAAATTGACTTTTGTACCAAAAGCACATTGCAACCAGCTTTTTTGATTTGTTTGACGATATTCAAGATGTACTGACGTTCCTCCTTCAAGACGCGGTCCATAGCAGCATAATCTGATACGATAACATTGTGGTCCATCTAAAACGAGAATTAATTATGTACAAACATGAAAAGAAAACTCCTCCCCTTTCTATAGGGATGGTGGGCAATTTGTTCCAATTGCTGTAACTGGTTGTGGTTTTTAGATGTCATAAAGGTCATATCAACAGCTTTATTTTATAGCACGACACTAACAGTCAAATAGGTGCCGGAAATGAACTATAAGAGACTTTTTGACAGAAAGTGTTGTGAAAAATTAATGGCTATTCAATTTTGAAAATTTAGCATCATTAATTGCAAAATCAAGTGTCTCGTCTCATAATCGTGTTTATAAGTAACTTTTTTATTTAGGTCTATAGTTACATATTTGCAACTGCAGAAATAAATGTATTTTACATAGTTTCTTTAAGAAATATTTTAATCATACAGACTTATTTTTGCAGTCAGTAAAATCAATACTTTGCATGCTTCATCCCAACGACGAAACCCTCCACTATGCTTGGTCCAACAGGCTCATGGCTAGTTTTGATAGAGATAATGAGATTAACTTAAAACAGTTTTTAGGGTTCCGTACCCAAAGTGTAAAAACGAGACCCTATTACTAAGACTCCGCGGTCTGTTTGTCTGTCTGTAACCAATCTTTATCTCATGAACCGTGATAGCTGACAGTTGAAATTATACAGATGATGTTTTTCTATTGCCATAACAACAAATACTAAAAACAGAATTAAATAAATATTTAAGAAGGGCTCCCATACAACAAAAGTGATTTTTCTTGTGTTTTTTTGCGATAATGGTACGGAACCCTTCGTGCGCGAGTCCGACTCGCACTTGGTCGGTTTTATACCATAACCAGTCAACATTGGTTTTGCCTTATTAACCATTTTACACTTACATCTGTCTTTGGTGGTGAAATACAGAACTGGATGAGTCCAACTTTTGCTTTTTCAATTCTATGTGGCCCATTGACATTGGATGCACGGTGAGGAATGACTAGTCCTTGAACCAGTTCAGTATCTTCAACTGTTCCTCCAATGCGCTCAATGACTTTCACATCACGCAGGTCTACACGCGCGCCCACACCTCCCACAATAGGTTCCATTACTGAAAAGAAAAAGTAAGAATAAAAATAAAGAATTATTAAAAACATTGTTGAAATGAGCATTGGTATCACACTGACCTGCACGAATAGCTTGAACAGCAATGGGAGCAAGGATTGTAGAATGTTGTGACACAACTTTAGAGTTCAGAGATGTTGCTGCTGCCTTCAACAGAGCATCTTCATTAGACAAGTCCACTGGAGTAGCCATGCCCTCAACCACCTAATAAAACAAAAAAAAAAAATTTTTTTTTATAACACAAAACACATCACACCTGTTTTCCCCAAACAGTAAGACAGAGGTGCACATACAGTGATTTTAAAATATTGTAGGGTTGATTTTTAAAATTCCAGGTTACTTTTATGTGACAAACAATTTGCATAATAATAACTTTGTTTACAACACCAATTTTGGTATATGTACTGCCGAAGCAAGTACCTTTGTTTACAAAAAGTCTCAAATTGTCATATTTTCTATGGATAGACACATAATGACTTTACTGCTTCTTAACTCCTTAGGTTGCAATTCCTAGGTTGGAGAGTGTTGCTTTTGAGTACCTTATGATATATTTAGAATAATGTTATTTACCTGCAGAGCCATCTGCAAAGCCTTCTGGAAACCATCAGAAATGACAGTTGGGTGAATTCCTTTTTGCAGAAGCTTTTCTGCAGCATCCAAAAGAGCACCAGCAATTACCACAACAGATGTGGTGCCATCACCAGCTTCAATATCTTGCGCCCGTGACAATTCCACCAACTGTAATTAATATTTCATAATGTTAATGACTTCTTGCTTGTCAAAAGTAGGGTATGTGTACAATAAGGACCTGTATTGATTGGTCATATAGTGATCATTCTGATTTTATTTTAATTGTAATTTTGAATTAAAAGAATAATAAAGTACAATAAAGTACTCATACTTTATTTTACTTTAATTTTAAACTTATTTCGTTCATGCTTTTTAATTATTTATTAAATACTTTAATATTATTATTAAACTACTAACATTTTAAATATTTTTATAGTTTTTCATTTCTATTGTAAACAAGCAACAACAATGAGAAGTCACTGGCTTCTGTAATGCACGTTTTTCCTAGCTCAGAAGTCAGGGTTTCATTTATTATGGTGTAAACAAATTTATTTGTCAATAAAAATATTTGATTTACCATTTTAGCAGCTGGATGAATTACGCTCATTTGCTTCAAAATAGTGGCACCGTCATTAGTAATTGTAACCTCACCATTACTTGCTTGAATCTGAAAGAGTATTGAAGCAAATATTATAGTCAATCAGTCAGGACACTGTCTTAATTTCTTAACCAAACTTTACAAAGTAGTTAATTCCATGCATATTCGCTTTCTTAAATTAGTTCATGAGACTGAAATTAAATATTGAGAAACAAATTAAATATAAAATAATAACATTTTTATACCATTTTATCCATACCACGAGGGCCCAAACTTGTGCGGATTGCATCGGATACAGCTGAAATTGATCATGATAAAAATATGAAATATTTTGATACATAAATCTAAATTATAAAAATAACAATGTGATGAGAAGTGACTTCATATTATGTAATAGATGTTAACTGAGTAAACACTTTATACAACAATATTATAAATGACTAGGACTATTTAATTAGTGTGTTATTATTGTAGGATTTTTGGATGATACTAAATAACGCAACTGATGAGTCTTCCACAATAAAATTATAATCAATGCTTGTATTAACAAAACAAACTACAATATTAGTCACTTAGACCATAGAGATAAACTGAAAATCACGAGTTTCGAGTTTTTATTAGATAAAAGTGGAAGGATTTCAGAAAACAAAACAGGGTCGATCTTTGTTCCGAGTTTCTAGTGGCTTTACAGCAAAATATAATACAGTTATTGTTAAGAATAGCTACATATCATCAAATTTAGTTGCAGATGTTTTTACCTTTTGCGGCACTTATATTGCTGAGCCGAATATCAGTTGGTTTACTTTTATCTTTGTATACTGCCGAATTAACTTTAGCAGCATCACCACCAGCTTTTGGAGCCATCGTAATATGAATTTATATATAGTTTAACACAACGAAAGTCAAGATGAAATTGGATTAAAATCTTTGTTTTCGCAATGAACAAAACAAAATGACCGACTGAGGAGACCAATTGACTTTTAGTGAGACTGAAACTTCAAACTTCACTGTCAGCCAGTGACAGTGACAGTTCGCACGGGGTCTTTTTTTTTTTTTTACTTCTTTTCCCTTTCGGGAAGGCAAAGGGATCTAGCCCATACAGCCTCTTTTGTTTTATTATTACAGGGTCTTTTTTTTTTAAATGATTATTAAACGGGCATTGGTATACTATTTTATCAGCCCAACAGTCATGCAGCACATTCAATTTACATTCTAAAGGGTTACACAGCATTCTTTAGTATTCGGATATAGTAGATTCTAATGTTTTTAGGGTTCCGTACCCAAAGGGTAGGGTCCCGTTGACCCTATTACTAAGACTCCGCGATCGGTCTGTCACCAGGCTGCATCTCATGAACCCTGATAGCTAGACATTTGAAATTTTCACAGATGATGTATTTCTGTTGCCGCTATAAAAACAAATACTAAAAACAGAATAAAATAAATATTTAAGTGGGGCTCTCATACAACAAACGTGTTTTTTTGCGATAGTGGTACAGAACCATTCGTGCGCGAGTCCGACTCGCACTTGGCCGGTTTTTTGGAGTATTTGGCAGCAAATCGCATCGAGTCAGGCTTCCCAGTAAGCTTTGCGGAGGTAGTAACAATAAAATTCTCCCCTACACTATCCCGCGCTGCGGTGGGTAACTCCGGAGTTACTGATACAAAGGTGCCAAGTCCGAACGCGGATCCGTAAACCTTATGTATAGTCCTCGCCAAACTTCTTGGCCGCCCTGAAGTTGGCTTACCGGATGCGCGAGGCACGAAACGGTGCTGTTTTTGTATGAGATTTTCTATTGCGCAGCCATTGTAGCCAACTTCAGGGCGGCCAAGAAGTTTGGCGAGAACTATATTCCTTATAATGCTTACGGGGCACCGCGTTACCAAAAGATACCGGGGACGGGGAAGCGCCAGAGCCGTGGAGCGCGGGTTCGCACTTGTTCAAAAGAAGGAGGTTCTATGTTCATGTGTTATTATTATTACACTTTGTTGATTTTGAAGGCTGTTGTCTTTTTAACCGACTTCAAAAAAAGGAGGAGGTTCTCAATTCGTCGTAATCTTTATTTTTACACGGCTGCAAGGAAAGGGTTATGTTTTTCGCGCGTAAGAAGATTTTTTGAATATTGTAAGTTTAAAGTATCGATAACTCATTATCGATATTGGTAATCTCTAATTGAGTAGCTGAATATGACATGTGCATAGTTGGAATCTTCGAGAACAATGTTTGAGTTTTAAAGAAAGTAGACCTTAAATTTAACATCATAAAATCAACTTTTACTTGTCTTGTTTAATTAAATATTGTTTTTACATTTTTATCGAAATAAAATAAATTAAGACTTGCCGATGGTAAGATATACCTACATTTGATACATTTTTGGTTCTGCTATCGTGTTTACATTCTAAAACAGCACAATAAGGCATTTTTATATTTTTTTTCAAGTTTTTGTCACCGTTACGGTTGAACCAAGACTGATGTGCGTAGTGTGTGCGCGAAAGGAAACATATTATGCAGAACTGTGCAAAACTCGGGGTACGCGGGCCCCGCCCACTTGCGACTTCTATTGTAGTAGGCGTTTTTTTTGTTCTGTGATTAAGATATTAATTATTTTTTTTCAGAAATACAGTTTTTAACAATCATTTTACTGTAATACAAACCTACCCTAACAAAGTTGCCGGAGTCCATTTAGAAAGCTTATTCGTTGGTGAGATAACAAATCCGCAAGAAAACAATACAAATGCAAACGAAGTCCAATTTTGAATTTCTACCAACTTATGACAGACAGCCGCCATGCTGTTATAATGTCAAATTCGATGTTGCCACTTATCAGACAAAAATCTATATTATATCGATTTTTGATCGAATTATAATTCAACACGAATTAATTAACGAACGAATTAATTAAAGCGCCTCAAAGATTATTATTTTGTTTCTTTTGGTTTTTCGAATTCTATTTTTAATGTATTTTGAAGAACAGATAAGAATAACAGTTGAATTGTGTAGTAGCATTTTTTATGATAAGAATTTATGGTAAATCAACAAGGAATTCGCTTGTTTTTATTATCATATCATCATAAATTATCGAAAAAAGAACGAATAATATTGGCATCACGGAACAGAAAAACAGTGGAAGTGCAATGCAGCAAAATGACTATGGGAACTGCTGTCACCAAACTCACGCAAATAAACTGATAATCATATAATGCACTACAAATAAGCCGATCGTTTGATTTGTCGTTTTAATTTTAGTCAAAACAAGCATAAGTTACAGATCCTACATCTGGAAAGAAATCTTCACACTCTTTAAATAGGATTTATTTTGCGTTAGTGCAAAAAGTATTTACGACGTTTTGTAATCTAAAGTCAAACTAGATATCGACCTATGACATTCGTGTCATAGGTCGATATCTATTGCTACTCAACCATGGAAGTAACATTGCATTTTTAATTACATTATCGATATCGATAGATACCCGATTTCTTAATTCGAAAAAATAAACCTTGTTTGGAGTTCAGTAAACCTATAAGATGAATGGTGGGTTGCTGCAGGCACAACCTAGTTAGATGGGGGTACTCCAATGACCCACAGTGCGATTGCGGAGCTACGTCCCAAACAATGCCTCACCTTTTGTCTTCCTCTCTGTGCAAAAACACATGCACCTTAAAAGACCTTTGTGAGGCAAATGACAACGCTGTTGGCGTGGCTGAATTCTGATCCAAATATATTTAATTTTGGAATCATCGTTACGATGAAGAAGAAGAAGAATGGCGTAACATAAAATATTCTATATAATAATCTATTACAGTTCGTTAGTCTCGCTAAAACTCAAAAACTGCTTAATAAATCAACTTCTAAAAAATGTTCAGGGCATATCGTTCTTGATTTGGATGGCATCCAATTAACTCTACCCGTTGCATCTATCTATTTCTCTTTGACGCTAGCTTCTTTGGGAAATGTAAAAATCAGAAGGATTTTTCATTTAGTGATTTTAAGAAATTGCTGCACAAACAATCATTGTAATAATTATTATGCATGCAATACAGCATACTTCCATTTTTGGGAAATATTTAAGCCACCTAAAATAAAAGAAATTATAGATTCCTATTTTTTTTTATCGATATCTATCTATAAAATCAATACCCGAACCGACTACATCCCTAATTGAATAGCGAAGAATTTTCGAGAACGAAATAGTGAATACATTCAATCCAAAATAAACTTTATTTTAATCACATAAGGTTGGTTTTAACTAGACGTTTTACTAAATTATTAGTAAATTTAAATTTACTAAGATTTTATTAGAAAACAAATAAAATCGTTTTTACCGATGATACGAAACAATTCCATTTTTAAGATTCTTTCTCCTACTATCATTTTTGCACTCCGAAAAAACATAACAAAACGGCATAGTTACGGAATAATGAATTTGTCGCGAGACTAGCAACTCGACGCGATGTTAGAACACGACTGGAACTGGAATCAGTTTTGCGTGGAAGCGCTTATTAGTTACACGCGTGCCACGCAGTGCCACGCCTACTTTCCATTTCCACTGTTTTTTCTGTTCCGTGATTGGCATTATAATAATTATTATGCATGCAATACAGCATACTTCCATTTTTTTGGAAATATTTAAGCCACCTAATAAAAAATAAATTATAGGTTCCTATTTTCTTTTATCGATATCTATCTATAAAATCAATACCCGAACCGACTACATCCCTAATTGAATAGCGAAGAACTTTCGAGAACGAAATAGTGAATACATTCAATCCAAAATAAACTTTATTTTAATCGCCTAAGGTTGGTTTTAACTAGTCGTTTTACTAAATTATTAGTAAATTTAAATTTAATAAGATTTTATTAAAAAACAAATAAAATCGTTTTTACCGATGATACGGAACAACTCCATTTTTAAGATTCTTTCTCCTACTATCATTTTTGCACTCCAAACGGGACCAAAACGGCATAGTTACGGAATAATAAATTTGTCGCGAGACTAGCAACTCGACGCAATGTTAGAACACGACTGGAATCAGTATTGCGTGTAGACATGTGTACAGTGTAAGTAATGCGATTGACATATTACGCGTAATATTACCCGACCGAGTAATATAACAGTAGGTACTTATTACTCGACCAAATTAAGCATGACACACATAGCTAAGCGCAAGTACATACATCACAGAAGACCGTCGCCGCGTCGCTGCGTCGCATAGCACGACATTCGGCGACATGTCAGCCATGTCAGGTAATGTTCGAAGTAATGTTCGAAAGTAATATTACGCGTTATGAAAATAAATGTAATGCCCATTACTTTCAAAAGCACTGTTTTGCGCATGTCTAATTGCGTGGCAGCGCTTATTAGTGACACGCGTGCCACGCCTACTTTGCATTTCCACTGTTTTTTCTGTTCCGTGATTGGCATTATAATAATTATTACATCATATAAAATTGATTGGAGAAAAGAGAATCGATTATATTTTAAACGAAATTAATGATTGGCAATTTTTTTTTTTATCCACAAAACAATGGATTCATAATTTACGTAATTTATTTTCGGTACTTTTTGCAAAAATGTTGCAATCTTGTTTGGATAAATAAATACCGCGATTAATAAGAATAGAATAGAATAAAACAAGTTTTTTTTTTAACATAAGCAAATTGTTGGGCGTTTTATGGCCAAAAATAGGCATTTCCCTTTAGACGCCACCCCTATCCGAAGCTTTTATATCGGATTCGGTTACGGATATTTTGGTCTACCTTGAGAGTAGCGAGAATCGAATTCAAAGACTTTGGTGTCACTCCATCTATTCTCTAAAAATCCGATAAACGTAGCCAGTAGCATAACTTCGTGGTCTTGCAGTAAAGATGACTTCGCGGTCCCGTGACCTTTGTGGTCGATTTCGTTCCTTGTGTATTCAATGTTCTGTGGTAAACCGTTGATGCAAGCCCCAGATCCAGGAGCTCGTTTAGGATTTTGCATTTCAATACAAGAGATACAACAAACATAAGATATTTTTTATTGCAATTGATTAATATGACTTTACATAATAGGAAAATTTAATATTAAGTATATAAACACACGTAACTTACAACTTTTTTTAACATAATCCAACTTTTTCTCTATGCTCTCTAGAAAAATGTACTGAACAATTTCTTTTTTAAGAGTTTAGTTTTTTAAATTTGTATGCGTCTTTGTCTCTGATTGTTCTATCAATTAAACACTATGGCATACAAAATCTTACCTACAGTTTGCGCCTTACCAACACTTCACAAGTTTCAATGAAAAGTTCAATAGTTTTAATATTTTGAGAATTTGTAGGATTATTTGCATTATTTTTCTCTAATTGGAAAAGTAGTCTTTCAAGCACCATTTTCGTTGTGGTCATTGACGGATGAGCTGGTATTGAAGTATCTAATGTCTGTAACGAGATCAAAATTATAATATAATTTACTTCTTTTATAAGTAATATTTAATTCCATGATGTCAGTTGGTACAAAACAATGTTATGGGCAGAATGCTTCTTAGCCTATAAAAGCAAAGTAAACTGTCTCTGTGATGACTGAATGAAATGAAGGGATAATAAAATACTGACTGCATTTTGAAGACGTTTGTAAAGTTGAGGTTGCACTGTAACTATCCACTCTGGCTGATTGCTTGATTGTTCCAAACTTCTCTTGAATCTTTGCGTAGTAATGGCTAAAAGCGATGGCAGCACTATTTCAGGTTCTTTAAGGCTGCCTACTATATTTTGAGCCAAAATGTCATAGCCAAGATGGTATACTGAAATTACCTGTAACAAAAATACAATTACAAAATGCAGCTTATTTGCAAAAACTTATTAATTTTCTTGGACTTTCACCGTATTTACCTGCTGACGCCTTATAAAGTCGATATCAATATACCATAACTCTGCTAGAAGGGTGATTCTTTCAATCCAAGCAGCACATTCTGCACTATTATATGATTGGTATGATTCGTCACTTTCCAATATGGATATTGTCTCTACTGCAGAACGAATTAGTTTCGTTAAAAACTTCATCCTAGGATTCCTCAGTTTTTCAGATGCTTTCATGTTTATTTCTCTGTTATGTATGTTACCCGTTAGTGCTTCAAATATATACTGGTAGTCAATATCGTAAAGACAATCCAGTGGTTTGGAGAGTTTTACATCAAAATGACACATATAGTACACTGTACATGATATTTGATAATTTAAATTTAATATATCGGTATTAACAGTCTTAGTATCCTGTGCCACTTCTACTAAAGATGGCGTACTTTCGTCCCAAATTTTCTCAAATTGAATGTTTGTTTTATTTTGATTGTTTGACACACTTGAACAGTTAACAAATTCACATAAATATTTTGATGCGATTTGAAGAAATTTGACCATACTTGTGCTGTCAAAGCCAACGTCTTGAAGACACAATGGATCTTTTGGCAGGCGTCCGACTTTGTTTACTAGGCGACAACTCATTTCGAATACTTGCTTAATATATGTGGACCATATAATAGTAAATAAACCTAATCTAATGTGCAAGTCCGATATACATGCAAGGCATTGTAGGACTGTTTCGAGTTGTTTACAATTTTTCATTGATTTCTGCCAAGCCATAGAATATTCCCAACACATGTTTGCAATGATGTAGTCTGATGATGTGCTTAGTGGAAATTGTTGTCTTAACAGAGAGAGCCATTTAAATATCTTAGGGTTATCATCAACATATATACGATTGTTTTCCATAAAAAGATAATTAGAATCATCTTCGTCGGTTTCGGGTGATTCTGAACCCATACAGGAATGTTTTTCAAGTAATTCGTTAGCAACAACAGCTTCAGGAACAACGCCCATTCCACATAACCACTTCGCTATTAGTTCTGTCACAGATCCATTACCTCTTGTGTAAATATATTTGAGATTTATGTTTAATTCGGTCATTTCCAATTTCGGCAAGGAGTTTCCACTAAACGAGTCTTTGAACATAAGGATAATACTAAGGATAGAAATGTCCTCTAGCTTACCGATTAGTATACCCCATTTAGCATTTTCAGTTGTTACCGACTCCCATATATCATATTCCATTTCCTGACGTTTAGTTTCAAATATTCTACTTACTGCTTTACATGCCATTGCGACTATCATGCTCCGCAAAGGACAAGGCATGTCTACTAACACATCTCGAATATCTTGCCACCAGGGTGATACCTCATTGTAAGCTGTGTGTGTTGCCTCTTCTATAACATTACACAGGTAGTATAGAACTTGTATGAACTGTACAATAAGTTCAACACTTATTTCTTCCAAGGGCATGTTCATTAAGTGCATAATTAATAGTTTCACTATTTCCTTTGCGTCCATGTTACTCTCTTTGACGAAAGCGCTTAACATTGTAATATCCTTTAATTTAAATATAGATTTAAAAATGATACTAGCTAGATTAGTTTTTTGGTCTTCTGTTGTATCAATTTTCAAAGAAATGTATTTACTGTTTTCATCTATCTTGAAGCACGAAATAAACTCTTTGTATGAGCTGGTATTGCTAACGGCAAACGTAACTCTGGCGTGATGGTGTTCTTTGTAATTATTTTCTTGTGCTAAGGTCAGCAATCTTTCCAGTATGCAATTATCATCCTCCAAAAGATCGAAACATAGGGTTTGGCAGTTTTCATCTAGTTGAACTTTTTCAATTTCAGCTCCGTCTGAATTTAAATGTATAAACGTGTGTATTTTAGCTGTGAGGTCCTTCATGTCATCAGTGTTTTCTCCATTGATATGTCTAAAGAACAAAGTGGCTAACCCAAGATTTGCAAAGCAGTGTTTGATTTCAATTTCTTGGGCATTCAATTCATCACTTTCAATACTCTCCCAAAACAAATTTAGACAAGCCATAACAGTTCTTGGGGTAATTTCATATTTTCTTACTAACATATCTAAACAATGCCTTTTCAGGTCCAATGTTTTTAATTCTAAGGCTTTTTTTAATAATTCGTCGGCAAAATCCTCAGAGTCTGCAGAAGATTTTTTGAGATGATCACGTATCTCTCTCAATGTATGAAGATCTTTAGATCTTTGGGAATGTTCCCCTTCTAATGCGTAAAAAAATGGAATATTAAACTTCTTCAACTTTCCGTCTGGGTCTATTAATACACATTGAAATTCGGGCAAATTGAGTTTTTTATGTGAATTATTTTTCTCAACACCAACAAGACCACAAGTGTTGTATAGAAGTAAGCCGTTCTTCGTCGCGGTAAATGCTGCTACTCTGTTTCCTTTTTGCATTATTCTTATATCTATGAGCCCCTTTTTTGGGTTATAAATAATTAAAAATATGGCTCTCTTAAATTCTTTAATAACTGAGAGTTGGGGTTTTTTGTCATCCATATCAAATATCTGAAAAAAATATGACTGTGGTTTAAACCGGTTTAACAATATTACTGATGCTAGGGAGTTTGTTGCGCCACTTCTTTTTTCTCAGCTAACACTGGTAGCGGAAGGTATTTTGGGGGACAGTCTTTTGTCATTTTTG
Organism: Orthosia incerta; assembly: GCA_948252205.1. Taxonomy (NCBI): domain Eukaryota; kingdom Metazoa; phylum Arthropoda; class Insecta; order Lepidoptera; family Noctuidae; genus Orthosia; species Orthosia incerta. Next base: position 19,180,303 of record OX411753.1, on the reverse strand, counting down.
ATGTGCAAAAACTTCTGATTCTAAGCCTATTTAAATAAATGACTTAATTTTTACTAGTTACTTTATATAATAAACGTAAAAGTCTGTATGTTTGGATATTTGTTAATGAGTCACACTTCCACAGCTTAACAGATTTCGATAAACTCGGAAATAAGGCTGGAACGTGAGCTGGATTAGGTCATACGATGTATGCCCTAATCTAGGTCACATCTAGCTTCTTCCAGTGGTTTGGTGTAAACTTATATACATACTTGAACAAATGCACACTGGGCATCTCTGCAACCTTTGATAAGTCTAATTAAATGTCCTCGTGTAACGTCCAGAACCGCAACGCGTCCGAAACTGTCGACGATGGCCGCCAAGCGTCGATCTGGCGACACAGCCACCAAGTTGCCGTGTCGCTGCCCGTCATATAAACCATTGCGCATCGATAATGGTTCGGAACGAATTAATGGTTCATTTGCAGCCGCCGTATTCTCTGTAGAGCCCCCTCCAAGCCAGCCCCTTTAATAAATCCAAATAAATAAGAACACATTGGAAACTTTTTTTTAAATCTTGAATAATGATACTGTTAGAATGTTCGGTAATTATATTGATAAACTTAAGGGTTGGTAATGTGAAATCTTGTTAGGGGATTTCCTTAATATATATATATATATAAAGGAATATATCTATTCTATAGGTATATAAAAGAAGAAACTGACTGACTGATCGATCGAAGCACAGCTAAAACCGCTAGGCCCAGAAGCATGAAATTTGGCAGAAAGGTTCCTCAAGTGAGCACTAAGAAAGGATTATCGAAAATTCCACCACTAAGGGGGTAGAAAGGGGTTTGTTGGCACAAATAGTAACCTAAGTAAATAATAAAGGTTTTTTTTTTTTTTTTTTTTCCTCGTCTCATCTGCTATCAGTCATCCCTGACTATGATCAGATGTGTTTAAAGATACATCATATTTTACAGAATCAGGACCAGTGTCCAAATTCTACTTAATCAGGCAGCACAATATCAGCTTTTTTGAGTCTCTTAGTATGATTTGGCAACAATAGTGATCGTGAAAGTGGATTGGGATGGTTGGTTAATCTCTCTTTGTATTTCTCTAGACAGCGTTTCGCTTCTTCTAGGATTGTTGGGATTTCCAGGTGCTCATGTATTTCTGAGTTGCGAGCATACCAGGGCGCTGCAGCTAGGACCCTCAGGATACTGTTTTGACTCCTTTGAATGCACATGATGTTTGATTTGCTTGCGGAAGACCATATTTGAATCCCATATGTCCATATTGGTTTTATGATGGAACAATAAACTCTAAGTTTGTTACTCAGGGTGAGTGAAGATTGTCTACCAAGTAAGCAAGTTCTTGAATCGGACGTTTATTTCTGTTCTCTTTTTCTTTAGGTGATCCTTCCATGTCAACCTACGATCCAAGTAGAATCCCAGGTACTTCACGCATGAGGACTGTGGTAGAGTGTCCTGACCCAATGTGACCGGGGCACAATTTCCATGTCTTAGTGCAAAGGTGATGTGATGCGATTTTGGTGCACTTGCCTTTATACGCCATTTGTTTAGCCAGTCATGGGTCCTGTCAAGTTGATTTTGCAGCATGCTGCTTGCTATGTTGGCATCCTGATTACAGGCTAGGAATGCGGCATCATCAGCGTAGGTTGCTACAAATACGTCAGGGCATTGAGGGAGGTCGCTAGTAAATATATTGTATAAAACTGGACCTAGGACGGAGCCCTGGGGTACCCCTGCAAGGCACCTGGTGAGAGAGGATCTAGCGTCTCGTACCTTTACTTGGAAATGCCTATCACTAACGTATGATTTCATCAGCAAGTAAAATGAATGGGGCAAGAGCAACTTTATCTTGCACAATAGTCCTTTATGCCATACTCGATCAAAGGCTTGTTGAACGTCCAGGAAGGCTGCCGAGCAATACTTCTTCTTTTCTAGGCATTGTCTTATGGTGCGGTAGACTCGGTGTACCTGTTCAACGGTGGAGTGTTGCTCGCGAAATCCGAATTGGTGATCAGGTACTACTTGGTTTCCTTTTAGGTGAGGTTTCAGCCTGTTCAAGACAACCCTTTCCCATAGCTTCGATAGTACCGGAGTAAGGCTAATAGGGCGGTAAGATGAAACTTCACTTTCCGGCTTTCCAGGCTTAGGGATCATTACGATTTGTGATATTTTCCATAGAGCAGGGACATAAGAGTATCTGAGAGAGGCATTAATAAGGATAGTAAGAAAGACTAATCCCTTTCTTGGCAGCTCCTTAAGAATTTTCGGAGTAATCAGATCGAATCCGGGTGCCTTTTTGGAGTTCATCGTAGATATCAATCTAGATAGTTCCCGTGGAGATGTTGGGCGCAGAGGGGCACAAAGTTGCAAGTCCTGGTTGAGAATGGCATCTATTTCAGGATCATCAGGAACTGCAGATTCATTCGGCTTGAAGACATTGGCAAGGTGAGTGGCGAAAGCTTCACACTTTTCTTGGTCTGAACGAGCCCATGAATTATCTGATCTGATGGGGGGGAAGCGTTGCTGAGGTTGTGCTAGATTCTTAGTTGCTTTCCAAAGGGAGTGAATTCCCTTAGCTTCAGGGGTTATTCTCTCTAGCCTGTGTTGAAGATCATCATTCTTAGTTTTCTGAAGAAGGTCTTTGAGCTCCTTAATGGCACGGTTAAGATGGGTTTTGTCTCGTTCATTATGTGATGACTGCCATATTCTGCGAAATCGTCTCTTTTCAGCGATTTTTCTTCGGACTTCGGTCGGAGTAGGTGTACTATGCGCAGAATATTTTAACTCAGGGGTGCTGATCCACGCTGCCACTTGTAAAAGATTGGTGAAGTACAAGCACGCGTCGTCTACGTCTTCAGGGGACTTCAGAGGCACGTTGAGGTTAATGTTGTCTTCAAGGTACTCTTTAAAGTTATCCCAATCGGTTTTGCAGTTGTAGAGCATGTCGTTATTTGGGTTACATTTTGCAGTCGTTTTACTCAATCTTAATATGATTGGGGTGTGGTCTGAAGACCCGTCTAGGCTAGATTCTATTTGGATCAATTTGTGGCATATGTTTTTGTGACAAAGAAGTCAAAAAGGTCAGGTACTTTGTTAACATCCGTAGGCCAGTATGTAGGTTCACCTGTGGACACAGTTGACATGTTATTTGCAACAATACATTTTTTGAGTTCACGGCCCCTGATTACGGTGAGTCTAGAACCCCAATCCGTATGTTTGGCGTTCCAGTCACCACCTGCTATAAATCTGTTGCCTTGCCTCTTAAAGAACTCGGTAAACATTTCCTCATTGATTTTGTGTCTAGGAGGGCAATATACCGCCGAGATGTCAATAAGACCTGAACCATCTTCTACTCTTATAGCCGTGGATTGTAGGTGTTCTGTCACAAAAGGTTCCAGTAGACAGTGTTTGATGCTGTTTTTTATTACGATAGCACTGCCTCCATGTGCTCGATCGTCCGGATGAGAGGCAAGGTACACGCAGAACCCTGGGATACGTATATCACTTCTTACGGTTGTGTGTGATTCTGATATCAGGCATATATCGATCTTGTTTTCTTTTAAGAAAACTTCTAGCTCATTTGTGTTGGGTGCAATGCCATTGATGTTCCAGGCTGCTATGAATAGGGAAGTCATTTTGTAAGTTTGGTGACGAGGCTGGTGATTAGACCCACTAGGGAGCCTATTTGTTGGATTAAGAGATCCATCTTTTCGCTCTGTTTCATTAGAATATGATGTAGTGTCTGATTCTGTTGTTGGTGTGTTTGTGGTAGGTCATGGGTTGTAGAGTTTGGTCCGGATAGAGCTTCTGCATACGATTTCTTATGCGTGTTTGTTGCGGCTCGTATGTTGAAAGTAGATGTAGTAGGTGAGGCGGCCGTGGCGTTTACAGTTGTTTGGGTATACACCCTTTCTCGTGGAGTGCGGCTTTTGTTTCTTCGAGCTAAAATCTCTTTATAGACCTCACAGCCTTTATAGTTGGCTGGGTGATCGCAAGAACATAGTGCGCATTTGGCTGGTGTGGTTCTATCTTTCTTTGTGCATTCCGTAGTTTTGTGACCTTCTCCGCATTTGACACATCTGTGAGGTCTCATGCAATTGTTCTTTGAGTGCCCATATTGTTGGCATCGCTGACACTGAACAATGCTTTTGGACTTGCGGGGGTCCTCTATTTTAACTTTTTGGTTGAAGATATATTGGATGTTCTTGACCTCGCGATTGTGAATACTTTGTTTGACATTCACAAAAAAGGTCGAGGTTGGTCTTTTGTCCGAGCCATAACGAGCATTAATAATCTCACCAACGATCTCATTGTTGGAGGCTTCGACTGCTTCCCTTATAGCTTCATGAGGGGTAGTGTGGTGCAGGTCTTTGATAACAAAGCGGTAGCACTTAGCGTCTTTTGGTGTGAACGTATGCCCAATAAGTCCGTTTTCTCTTATGATATCAATGGTTTTTTTATAGGCTTCTGTTGTGTTTATCATTACGCGTATGCTGTTCTTGTTGACTATCCGGTATTTAAATTCAAGTGGGCTAATGACCGTCTCTATCAGTTTAGTTAGTTCCTTAAGATCTTCTATCCCATACAGTATGATCGGTGGCGGCTTACTAACTTGCTTGGGTAGGCCAGTTTCGTTCTCTGTCAGGTCGATGGGTAGGCCAGCAAACCTGTTTTCTGTCTGGGTTGAAGCGGGCGGAGGCGAGAGCTCCGTGACCTTTCGTTTTTTAGATGATGGCACACGCTGCCATGCGGGGGGCTGCTTTTCTATGATTGGCTTTGGGGAATCAGATGCAGTTTCAGCTGATTTGATTGGTGTAGCGCCTAGATTCAGCATTATGGGAACAGTGGCTGCACTATATGCTTTGGGCGTAGGCTCAGTGAGTGAGTTAGATCTCTGTCTGGTAAAAAGAGAAGGATGAAAAATTTGTTGAGTCATGGCCTTTTTGCTGCTTGTGGCGGCGGTTGCGCGAGCTGGGTTCTTAGGTGAAAGCGGTTCCTTAGTAGTTTTTGTTTGACCAGGAGACTGGTGCTCCACTCCAGTCATATTTCTACTATTTTCGCTGTTCATAGCAGATATTTAAGTTTCACAGTGGCAACAGTCCTCCAAGTGTCAGATGACATATTGACATGACTAGATAGATTGTCAGGGAAAAAATGGATTCGTGGGTATCTGAAGAAACTTTGAAAAATATGATTGTCACTTCCTAGTTTTGATCACTGTTTTCTTTTTAAATCACCAGCACTTTTTGCTACTAACAATAACACTTGATTATCACTAACAAGAGTACATTTTTATTGCATTTCCAAACACTGTTAAGCAGTTTTACACTCAAAATTACGAAAATCTCCAACAGCACTTTTACGCGTGTTGACAGTTGACGTATCGAGATGATAATAAAGGTTATCATTACAGTATAATCTCACTAATCCGGCACTTCAATAGACCGACACGTCCAATAATCCGACACCATCTGCCCACGCCTCCCTCGCCCCTCTACGCCTATGCGCGCTCCGGTCGCTGCGTCGTCGTCTGGCTGGTAGTCTAACCTCAAAACTTATCATGTGCACAGGCATCATTAAGCTAGGAAAAATATGGAGGCGCCGCGATGTTCATACATTAGCTTATACAAATATGAGTGCAATACGATACAGAATGTGAAACATCGTTTTGTTTCTTTCTTTCTAATGTAGTAATGTGTGTATGTGTGTGTGTAGTATTTGACAAAAGAGACAACAATATTTCAGTTGTTGCTCATTACGGCAACATTTTGTTATGACGTAGTGACAGTTGTAGGTACGTGCCATATTCGCCATAATAAGTGACGAATTTTGTGGTTGTGTTCGTGGTAGTCCTGCTGTCAAATGGTCATTTACTTTTTGTATTATTAACGTGTGTGTGTTCCGTGATTAACACAACCATAACATCGGCAGCCATTTTAAGGTTTAGGTAGGCACGTTCTTTTTTGTAAGTACTTCCAGTCCATACTATTTAATATGTCTATGAATTGCATACGTATTTACTTGTTTTTTTAAACTGATAAATACATTATATGTATTCATTATGATTTTTCTCTATAATCCAGTAAACCGAACATTCCAATAATCCGGCACCCTCTGGTTTTTAATAGTGCCGGATTAGGGAGATTATACTGTATTAGTTTTTCGAAACTACCCCCAAAAGACGATTTAGGGAGTGTTGAACTTTGTATGGAAAAATCTTATTACTTGGGTTAATGAATAATATTTTTTTCGAAACTAATCCCAAAATATGATTTAATGGGTTTTAGTTTGGTAAGAATCTTACTGCACAGGGTTTTGTTTTTGATGTAGGGGTCTAGGTGAGCAATAAGAAGCAATTTTCGGCAATTCAACCTTTAAGGAAGTGAAAAGGGGAAAATTTGTTTGTGTAAAAACCTTATTCCTTATTCCTTAATGAAGCTCGACGAAGTCCCGGCGAATGAATTTAACTGATGCGGGATCCAAGACACTTAAATTCATTGTCCATTATACTGATTATTTTTATAAGTACATCAATCGCGTTCGGTTCCGTTCCACAGCTATAGATGGTTTTAGAACCGACTTGCAAGTAAAAGGGTTTACTCGGTTCGAGCCTATTTTTTCTTTAAATACACTGACGATTAGTTGATTTTTTTTGCACGTTTTTACAGTTTCATTGTAACAAAATGTGTTACAATACAAATTTAAATAAAAAATCGAGTCGCATACCTCAGAAATTTAAAACTGCGCCCTCTATTGGAATCAGTTTTAAATGATCTGTTCAAATAATCTTTGAAAATAATTTCTATATAATAAATCAATAAACAAATAAATATAGAATTGATCTATATTTATAACAAATAAATATAGAATTGATCTAGAAAAATTTAATTTTACACACAATTTAATAACAAATCGATGCTTATCGCGCAATCTAGTGATATTTATTTGAACCATATTTTTTTTATTTATTTTTTTATTTGTAATGGGTTTGCTCTTAACCATATTTACTTTCTTAGTGCTGGAACAACTGCTTACTGAACCTTGGGAATGCCACATTATATTTGTAAAACCTGATTATGGCCAGAAGGCAAACGCAGGTGACCGGAGACCTCAAAAAATTGTGATTATGATCAATAATTGAATATTTAAGCACGCTTATAAAATAATAGTACATTATGGTACAAGTGTGTAATGTTGGTGATTACCGCTGAGGCGCCATTGAGACCCGAGCCGTTAGGTGGGGGTCTTAAGAGAGCCGAGGACGGTAATCATCAATACACACGTGTACCATACGACGTTTTTCAACACACTTGTGAAGAAAATAATACTAAAAATAACTGTAATTTCAACAGTGAAAACGAGTTGTGAAAATTTTTTCGCAATGGCGGGCAAAAATTATCAGTTTTCCTATGCATCTAACAATGGCGATCGGCCATAGACTAAAAGAATGAGGTTTCTTTTTTTTTTGGCTTTTCTTGGATAGCGTTTAGCCACGTACAAAATGGGGGATTTCAAGTTTTCTTTATTACAGAGAAAACAGAAGTTATATTTCAGTGAAAGTTTTATTTATTAAACACGTACAAGTTGAAATCATCTATAGTTGCATGAAATGAGCAAACAATAGGTACATTCATTTATTTGTACTCTTAAGCACGATCTTTTTAGTATCGAAACTTTTTTAAGAACAAAGCAACTCAGCCAATAAAATAAAAAATAAATACTATAACTCACTTGTGAATAATAGCAATGAAAAAGTCACAGTATTATTACAGGTGTCATTATGTGCTTAATTGCGGTGAAATTATAGCCACTTTATGAGCAAGTGTGTTGAAAAATAAATTATAATATCATACTTACGGAAGGGCAGACTTGATTTTATTTGCAACAGCTCTAGCCACATCTTGCAGAGGGGGTGCCGTTCCTCCTTCCAGAGCATAGTGAAAACCAATATATGGCTTCACACCAGCTCCAAGAATCAAAGTGTTCATAGGTGGAATAGAACGATACCTACAATATTTAAACAGTTGTTTTAGAAACTAGGTAGGTCCAGTTAAAATACTTTCTTAATGTCCCTCGCTAATCTTCGTGTTTCATCAGTCGTCGGCCTTCTGTCAGTTGCCCTTTTGCACTTGGTGCAGACCGGACGATCTCAATCAACTTGGAAGTATATAGAGTTGTTAATACTCTTTTAACATAATGTAAATTATTTTAAAAATGGGAGGAAAGCTACTAAAGTTGCTATTTTTACAGCTCTGTATATTTCACACGGCAATCAAAACCAAACAACGTTTACATAAGTATAGTTCTGAGACAGACAGGCAGACAGACGGCCCGCGGCGTGGGTTACAATTTTTTTTTCTTCGCAACGCGTTTCTAGTGGGGCATCAGGTATCAAAATGAAGAGTTTTTAGAGGTGATTATATAGTACATTTCGTGTCGAGCATAAAAAGTCGACATTTTAACAAGAGCGATGTAGCCAATTTCAAAGCTAGCAATTTTAAAGCTACATGCTAGTGTTAAAATAAAGCGTTTTCATGCGAGACACGAATGATTCTTTTTCTACTACCTGATGAGCTTACTTAATTAAATGCAGATAAGTTCCAACAACAATTTATTAGAAGTGTGCGGACTAAAAACCACAGATTATATACACACAATCAACGCGCGTTTTTTCGAGAGGTAAAAGGTTCGGTATCATTCTGCCAGTTACATAATGATCCATACAAAAGTCATTTCGTAACTGTTACTGTAAAATATGCACATTTATCAATATTAATAGTCGACTCGCCAACGCACCACCGCACAGGCCAACAGACCGATAACGACTGATCGCCCCACTACTCGGACCGGTATTTATAACCGAGCGACGCACAGTATACGATTTGACTAATCTAGGTGGACAAAACTCAGTAACTAAAAAAATGCTTTGTTTATTACATTTAAAAGAATAATATGATAAAAAAGGCCAAATGGAATGTAAATAATATTATTTTAATATTTTAGCAAAATAAGTACATTTTTGTCTTGTCTCGATGTACTGTTTTCTTGGAAGTTTTCGTAATAGCGTGATGTAGGGGTCTGAAGATATCAGTAAATGCTTTATTAAATCATAATTGGTTCTGTATCTTGAGGTTTTCATTGTATGGCCTAATCTGGCTTCCCTAATTTCTTTATTCTTGGCTTCAGAAGCCTCTTCAGACATTTGGGCGTCTGTGAAGGAAAATGATAAATATATTATAATCGCAAAAAATCGCAAATAATGAGTACTATATCATCAAAGTATAATAAACACGTAATGTATTAAGACTATTACCACAGCTTGACTGCGTTTGACTACCAAGTATAACTCCAAGTCAAAATTAAGTAGAGGAAAAATTACGAAATCTTCTATGTATTTTTAAACAAACGGCACACATTCGTCAAAGTAGAATATTGATTATTTTAATATCTTAATATACAAATAATTATCTCTATTTGACGACTCCATGAAAAAAACTACTCGAAGTTGCTCAAAACACAAAAAAAACATGTACACTCTTTAGCGTTAACGGTCACACTGAGCAGGTCGGCCGACTAGCTGCAGGGTTTGAGTACTTTCGCCCTTTGTTTTCACCAGTTTCGCGCGGTCTAGGGATAAGTTACTGTTATTGTCAGTTAAGTAATATATTCAAGGATGTAAGGAGATCAGTAAATCGTTATTTTAAGTATAATATTTAAATACCTATTGTCCAGCTAGATTGGTCAAATCGTATACTGTGCGACGTATGCGTACGAGACAACATTACAATACTGTTATCGGCTTGTAGCGCGATCTATTGACATCTACATACACTACATTCCCTTCCTTGTTTTAACCAGTCGTATGTAACCAGAATTATTAATAAGACATTTAGCATATTCTTATTTTTATTATTAATGAACTGGCATCTCTGGCATAACAAAATGAGAGCACAATAATATTTTAAAATCATTTACTGGTTTAATTTAGTGCTTCCTTTGACCCTTCCTCTTCTTCTTCTATTCCATTTTCTGATACCCATTTCAGGCCTTTTGATGAAGGTTCCCCCTCTCCATCAAATTGCTCAACGTTAGTTGAGAACTCATGTTATTAATTAGTTAACTGGCACTAATTAATTAATACACGAATCGTCTCGCGCGCAGGCCCGACGACTTCGAGCTTCCGAACAGACTCCAGCACCGTAGACCACACACGTACGCTGCGGCAGGCTATACAGAGAGCCGAAGACAACAACCTGCCTTTCCGCTCAGCGTCTAGCGTCAGCGTCGTCGTCGCGTAAACACGTAAAAGTCCTCGACTTGATCGAGACTTGGGCTGCACTGCAGTCCCTCCAACGGCGCCAAATCGACCACCGGTACATCGAAGTGTCGAAGCGCCTGCACAAAAATGCCATTACGCTAGTCTGACCTTGCGACCTGGCTCCGGAACCCATCCCTCCGCAGCGAGGTGTGGTACAGGGAGACGCCACCTCCGAAACCTTCCACCGCTACACTGGAGGACGCCTTCAAGGTTCCGGACCGGAGAGGGCCAGGCACCGAAATCAACGGCGAGCACTTCACTCGCCTTCGGTTCACCGATGATATAGCTGTCATGGCTGAGACCATGGAGGACCCCAGTACAACGCTTGATGATCTCAGTAGAGCTAGAGTTAAAGTGAGGTTAAACGCCCATGTCGCACCCATTCCCGTCAAGATCGGAGACTCCACACCCGCAGCCGTGGACGACCATGCCTACCTGGGACGAATAGTCCAGCTAGGCAAGCCCAGCCTCGAGAAAGAGGTCAACTGTCGAATCTCACTCGGCCAGGCAGCGTCCGGGAAGCTGCGCGGCATCCTCTCATACAGGTTTGACGGGGACGGCCACGCTTTCTTTTGCCTTGGGGATTCCAATCCAGCGCTTTCTTAGGTATATGATCAGAATCCCTTCGCAGCGTGTGGCCGATCCAACTCCATTTACGACGCTTGATCTGGCGGTCAATCGGGCTCTCGTGGCATTGCCCCAAAAGCTCTACGTTGGTGATGGTCTCGGGCCAGTAAATGCCGAGTATGCGACGAAGACAGCGGTTGACGACGACTTGGATCTGGCGTGAGATGTCTTTTGTGACCGTTCACCGTAAAGCAGCACGGATTTGAGTTGAGAAAGTTTTAAGTTTGATCCTTCAGGTCAGTTTCCGCGATTGCCAAACAGGTCTCAGCTGTGCGAAGGTAGCTGATCGTGCTTTAGCAATCCTTGATGCGATGTCCTCTTCACTACCTCCAGTCTATGACACGACGCTCCCGCGGTAAGTGAATTTGCGGACGCGTGCCACTGCCTCTGTTCCAATCAGCAACGGTGAAGTATTCTACACACCAGATCTCATCTCTTGGGTCTTCCGGGTGTGACCAGTATGTACATATAAAGTACCACTACTGCTGACTTCTCTCTTTTTTTTCTTTGATAACTGTCAATTTAATGACCAGTAGGCATAATCTACTGCTATTGTTGTCATTCTCTGATGACTGTCAATTTAATGACCAGTAGGCATAATCTACTGCTATTACTGTCATTCTCTGATGACTGTCAATTTAATGACCAGTAGGCATAATCTACTGCTAAAACTGTCATTCTCTGATGACTGTCAATTTAATGACCAGTAGGCATAATCTACTGCTATTACTGTCATTCTCTGATGACTGTCAATTTAATGACCAGTAGGCATAATCTACTGCTATTACTGTCATTCTCTGATGACTGTCAATTTAATGACCAGAAGGCATAATCTACTGCTATTACTGTCATTATCTGATGACTGTCAATTTAATGACCAGTAGCTATATTCTACTGCCTGTCAATTTAATGCCCAGTACCTATATTCTACAGTCTGTCAATTTAATGACCAGTAGCTATTTTCTACTGCCTGTCATTTTAATGACCAGTAGCTATATTCTACTGCCTGTCAATTTAATGACCAGTAGGTACGTTCTACTGCATTTGTGTGCTCTTTGATTTATTATTTTAGAACTAATCATGTAGCTCAAATCAAATAACTAATCATGAGGTCACGGATTCGACTCCCAGGTCGGCAGTGTCACTCGGTTTCTCCATCAGGAACTTATTCCCAATAATAAACCACATGCGCGATTTTATGTTATGCCAGCGGTTGCCACCTAGGCTCACAGTTGCCACAAAGGCCAACTAGGCTATTCTTAACCAATTCAATTCAACTCTTTTAGAATTTGATTGAACACAGTCACAGTCGTTCCAAAGAAACTTCGAAACTCTACTGCAGCAAAACTGCCAAGTCAACAGCAACCCTCGAGTAAAGCCTCTAACGCCACGGCTCTCAAACCGTCCAGCAATCGTATTGCCCTCACACAACGGTCTATCTAGACCCAGACCTCCAAAAGAGCTAAACGCAATATCGCGAACCTACGGACTACTTGTGTTGCCTCAATTATACCGATTTACGGCCAAGATTAGGCTTAACCACTGGTACGGTACATGCTACGGCTGATAGACTGAATTACTCGACCTTCTACAGCTTGCTCATCAAATATCATTATCGAAATCAACATCGACTGGAACTTGAGTACGTGATCCACTATCATCTTCCTAAACCTATCGTGTGTATACTTCCAAGTTCTAAGCGTGCCTATTTAAAGCCTTCAGTATCTAACGATCACCGATAGCGAAAAGTTCCTCTAAGCCTTAGTAGTAATTGATCAGAAACCGTATCAGCTTAGATCATATACAACGCTCATGGCACGACTGCCGCAGCAGCTAGTGACACTCATGCCACCCATATCGTCACAACCTCAAGTGATCATCACACATCACTTCACATAGAGTCTATGACTTCTAGGTTATTACAAAACCAATACAACGAATCTCCTATGAGACCCGTGTCCCCGCTACACCACCAGCTGCCCATCGCCCCCTGAACAACTCACAAGTGAATTGCAGGTACGACTACAGAAAAGTGCGTACAGTGTGAGCTACGGTATGTGCTCTCCTGCTCGGTGGAGGAAGCCTCCTCACTGTTTTCTACGTTTAACTCGTTAGGAGCACAACTTAGAGGCATCCTTTGTATGCGATCGTGAGCGTCATTATTCATTCTATAATATTTACAGATTTCAAAAGATAGCGATCGCGGGATCTAATACTATCATCATGTTACTTTAAAAGTAAGCAAGTGAATTAAGATCTGAAGACAAAAATCGATTTTTGAAAATGAATGAAAACGGCTCACCAGATTGGCATAAAGAGCCGTGTGTATGGATCCACACATACACACGCTCCTCATTGACCTGTCCAACTCCTTGTTTGTTGCTAGCTTTCTTGTTGCTCCACTCTGGACTTATTTTTCAGTATTCGAGATTCTGAGGGTAGTCGTAGAAAACTAGACGACTCCTTAAATTAGTCCCACATTGTTCCTGCCATGTAGACGCGAAGCAGAAGGGCTTACTTCTACTGCATTCAGTTTTGGTGGGACCAAAACAATACGACGCAGACGGTGTTGTGTGCCAACAGTGTGCACAGTGTATGTTTACGAGGTTGAATTCCACAGCACTACTCAGCAAGTGCACTACTTATCGTATACATTTGATGCGCTTCAAAACGAACCGCCACTGATTTTAACTGTCACCGTCACACACATTTTTTTTTTTTTTTTATAATGCATTGTAACCAAAGTCTTCATGTTCCTTTTAGAGAAAAACAACTTTATTTTACTCTACGGTTTTATCCTCGTCGCCAATGTAAAATATGCACATTTATCAATATTAATAGTCGACTCGCCAACGCACCACCGCACAGGCCAACAGACCGATAACGACTGATCGCCCCACTACTCGGACCGGTATTTATAACCGAGCGACGTATGCGTACGAGACAACATTACAATACTGTTATCGGCTTGTAGCGCGATCTATTGACATCTACATACACTACAGTTACTATGTAATTTTGTTATTTTTTATTTTATTTTGTATAATCTTGTGTCTATATGTTCATATTTCGAAACGAATTTCTTAGGCAATGTGTTACACAATAGACAAGGTAGTAGAAAAATTATTACACACGATAAATCTAATAATTGATGGACACGGAAATTAGCATTCGTTTGTATTTAGAAATGCGATGATTGCCGAGGGACATTAATAAAATAGATAAACTGTACTGTTGTTGCACATAATACAATTTTAATTACCAGACATCGTATCCTCCATAAGTAGATGCTGATAAGAGGTGATCATAAGTGTTTTTGAGGTCTAGTCCTACAACTGCAGCATCATTCATTACTTCTTGATCATAGAACAGCCATTTTCGTATATTGATGCTTCGGCTATCCACTGAATAGTCTCCCTGGATACCAGCTCGAACTATAAAGATAATATGAATAGAATAGAATATTAGTTTATTTCTCTCAAAAAGGTACAATTCGGTAAATATATAGTATCTAGTTTACAGCAGATTCAAACCTTTGTGAAAGCTGGAGTCTATACTGGGTTCGAGACCTGTATGACAGATCTCCAGGCTCACACCCTTAAAATTACAATATTATGGTGCACTTACGTACTACAACAATGTGAAAGTATCAAATTGAGAGGAAGAGATAATTATACAAAAACAAAAGGAGATGTGCCATGTGTGTCTTTGGAGAGTGTTGTGTCCGTGAGTGCAATATAAGTCCTCACCCCAGCGCCCGTGAACACCAGGCAGAGGCACTTACTTGCCCGAAAGTGTGTGTGCGTGTCTGTGTGTGACAAGGTGAAACGCGCTCTAGGATGGAGGTGAATATTTCCGGTAGGCGAAATTATTGTAAAATACTTAGTATATTTTCGGTCTCTGCATAATCAAATTTTAGTAGCCATGTCGTTAATGTTTTTTTACATTTTGATCTGCACATAGGGTATATATTTAATATAATAATACGTTCCAGCTTCAGCATGTGAGTTTTTGCAGATCCGCCCCAAGTAGTTATGCAATATTGTAGAAGCGATTGGCAGAGGGCGAGATATACAAGTCTTAGCACCGTTGTATCTGCAGCGCAGCGTGACGAAGGGACTTAAAGATTTAGATCAACCTACGCAGTCGCGAGGTGAATTTGTTTATGTGCACAGAGAATGACAAGCAGTCGTCAATTTGTACACCGAGATATTTGACACAATTGATTCGAGAAAGGCAGGGGCAATTACAAGCCGTAAGGTGAGGTAAAATACAAGAATGGACAATTAAGGAACAACGAGAGGAAGGAGGTTTCCCAGTGGCATTAAAAGAAAAGGTTAGGTAATTAGTTTTGTCAACATTTAAAGTAAGCAGGTTTTGAGCCAACCAGTTGGTGACAAGGTTCAGTCCAGACTGTGCATGCCGGAACACCATCTCCCAAGAGTCTCCGTAGAATAGTAAGGCAGTATCATTGGCATAGGTAAATATGGATGCATTGGGAAGTGCTAGCCCACAGAGCTCATTTATATAAATGAGAAAAAGGGTCGGGCCGATAATACTGCCCTGGGGGACCCTGTATGATATGGGGAGCAAATAGAGCAAGTTGAATATCTCTTATACCGATCCTTTCTAGTTCAGCTATAATATTGGGGACAGATATCGTATCGAATGCTTTTGCGAGATCCAAGAAAATACCAATTACCTTCTGCTTTTTATCCAGGTTGGAGAAGATGTTAGTGGTTAGGTCAAGCACAACATTATTTGTGGAAATTCCGGAACGGAAACCATATTGAGAAGGCGAAAGAAGATGATTTTTTTTTAACTAAAGAGGTCCGGAGAGTACTGTGCAGTCTAGACGTGAACAAGGCCAGCGGGCCTGACGGCATTCCAGCGAGAGTGCTGAGGCAGTGTGCGCCTGAACTGTCTCCTGTATTGACACGCTTGTTCCGCCTCTCTCTTGTAAAAAGAACGGTGCCGAAATCCTGGCAGCTTGCAAATGTGCAACCAGTGCCAAAAAAAGGCAACCGTGCAGACCCTGCCCATTACCGTCCGATCGCCATTACCTCCATTCTGAGCAAAGTTATGGAAAGGGTACTTACTGAACAGCAAGTTGCTGACCTACCTTGAAGACGATATCTCCTCAGTGACCGTCAATATGGCTTTCGCCGGGGACGGTCAACTGGCGATCTTCTTGTGTATGTCACGCACTGCTGGGGCGAAGCCATCGAGAGACACGGCGAAGCACTTGCTGTATCGCTTGATATTTCGAAGGCCTTTGACAGGGTCTGGCACGCGAGTCTACTTAGTAAGCTTCCTGCTTATGGCATCCCTGCTGGTTTTTGTAGCTGGATATCAGACTTCCTCAGTGAACGGTCGATCCGAGTAGTCATTGATGGCTGCTCCTCTGATCTTATGGCTATTGATGCCGGTGTTCCTCAGGGGTCTGTTCTCTCTACAACTCTTTTCCTGCTGCACATCAATGACCTTCTTCAGCCTGGTATTGTTGGGTACGCAGATGACAGCACTGTTTCAGAGAGATACTTGTCCAGCGCAAAAACCAGCGTGGATGAAGTTCGTTCCTTGAGGCTATGGTGGAGCGGACAGATTTCACCCCACTGGGCTCAAGGCTGGGAGGCAATCTGGTCTTCTTTAACGACACCAAAACACAGGCGTGTCTTTTTACCGCTAGGAGCTCTTCCTAGGAGTATTTTTAATCAAACTCCTACTTTTCGGGGTGCGTCTGTTCCTGTGACTGATCGGCTCGAGCTCCTAGGCATGGAGTTGACATCCAGTCTCAACTTTGGCGCCTCCATTGAGTACAAAGCCCAAATTGCGGCCAAAAACTAGGCATCCTAAATAAAGTGAAGCGATGCTTTACGCCTGGACAGCTTTTAACCCTATACAAAACGCAAGACCGATACTGCATGGAGAATTGCAGCCACCTTTGGATGGCTCAGCTAAATATCAGCTTGCCGCGCTTGTCTCGGTGGAACGCAGAGCCAGGAGGCTCATTGGCGACGTTGAGCTGGCCGGTGCCAGGCTTCACAGCTTGGCTCATCACCGCAAGGTTGCCTGCTTGTCGGTCTTCTATAGACTGTACTTCGGTGAGTGTTCTGAAGAACTCCACGACCTCATCCCACCAGCCCCCTTCTACCATCGGACATCTAGACGCACTGCAAGTTATCATCCTTACCTTGTTGCCATTCCACCAATTCGCACCAAGCGCTTCCAAACATCCTTCATAATGCGCACAGCGAATGAATGGAACTCGCTACCTGCGTCAGTGTTTCCGAACGCATTCAACCCGAATCTCTTCAAAGTTAGAGTGAACAGGCTTCTTCTGGGTAAGCTCACTCCATCGTCGACTCTGTCTCTGTCACCTTTGACCTAGACTAGAGTCAAGAGCAAACCCATCACAAATAAAAATGTTGCCCTAGGTACTTAACCAATCTGTTATTTATGAGCCTCTCAACTTATTTTGAAAATGTAGGCAAAATGGATATAGATCTATAGTTATTTGATCGATCTCTGTCGCCGCCCTTATGCACAGGATGTACTATTGCCAACTTAAGCGCATCTGGAAAGATGCCGGAGGTAAAAACTAAATTACATATATGAGTCAGATGGGGGTGAGAAGATTTTTAAATTTCTTAAGAAACGTGCCCGATATATATCAGAGACCACCGCACATGGCAGTCACCCCTCAGCTTTCCAATCAAAATCCTCTAATATCCAATTCAGATTCGTCTGTTCCCAGCACGGCGAAGCTGTTTTGATACGTTGGGGGAGCCTCGGTTTGTGGAGGTAAGCACGTGAAGACGGATGGAACATTTTCAGCTAATGTACGTCCAATGTTAGCAAAGTACGCGTTCACTTCGTTTACAGAGCGCTCTGGTTCGGAGGGTGACAGAAGAGCGTTGGCATGTGTTTTAACCTTTGATGTATCATATCAGCCAAAAGACGTCCACTGCTGGACATAGGCCTCCCGCTACCAGCAGATCCCCGCAACCTTCACCAGGTCATCGGTCCACCTGGTGGAAGGCCTTCCAACGCAACGTCTTCCGATTTGCGGTCGCCACTCCAGAACCTTTCTGCCCCATCGGCCATCCGTTCTGCGAGAAATGTGCCCTGCCCACTGCCACTTAAGTTTGGCAATTCTTCAGGTTATGTCGCTAACCCTCGTTCTCTTACGGATCTCTACATTGCTGATTCGATCACGCAAGGAAACGCCGAGCATAGCCCTCTCCATTGCCCTTTGAGTGACTGTAAGCTTTCTGATGTGGCCCATTGAAAGCGACCACGTCTCAGAGCCATATGTCATCACTGGCAACAGTGGCAACACACACTGGTCATAGACTTTTGTCTTGAGACACTGTGGTAAGAGACGAGAAGACACCGCGCAACTTCCTAAACGCTGCCCAGCCGAGTCGGATTCGACGGCTGACCTCTTTCTCGAAGTTGGCCCTACCCAAATGGATCATTTGTCCCAGGTAGACATAGTCGTCCACAACTTTGAGTGTAGAGTCTCTAACCTTGATAGGAGTGGGTGTAACATGGGCATTCAACATTACCTTGGTTTTTTCCATGTTCATCTTCAGACTCACTCTTTCGGAAGCTCTACTGAAGTCATCGAGTATTGTACTGAGGCTCTCCATGGTCTCAGCCATGACCACTATGTCGTCGGCAAACCGAAGGTGAGTGATGTACTCGCCATTAACGTTGATGCCTAGGCCCCGTCCAGAACCTTGAATACATCTCCCTGTCTCACGCCACGCCGGAGAAGGATTGGTTTCGAGGTCTGATCCTGAAGAAGGACTGACATGGTGGCGTTTCTGTACAAACACTTCAACACCTCAATGTCGGTACATAGTCGATCTGGCACCGTTGGAGAGACTGCAGTACAGCCCAAGTCTCGATCGAATCGAAGGCTTTCTCGTAGTCCACAAACGCTAAACAGAGAGGCAGGTTGTACTCTTCGGTTTTCTGTATAACTTGCCACAGCGTATATATGTGGTCAACGGTGCTCAAGCCTTTAAGGAATCCTCAAGGCTTGTTCGGGAGGCTGGAAATCGTCAAACCTGCGCGCGAGACGATTCGTGATGACTCTTGAAAACAACTTGCAGACATGGCTAAGAAGTGAGATGGGCCTATAGTTCTTCTGCCGGCCATTGTCGCCCTTTTTGAAGATGAGTACCACCACACCCCTGCCTGCACCATGCCTGTGGCGTTTTGCCCTCGAAACGATTTTGGAGTTCGAGCTGAAAGGTTTCGAGGTTTTGGATCTGGATCTGTGCTGGACGGAGCGTGACTTCATTAGTCGAGACCTTTCAAGCTTGATATTAATGTTCAATGTGCCTCTTACCATGCGGTGATCGCTCTCGGTTTTCACCGAATTGATCACAGAGACATCATTGAACATCTGCTTCTTGGTTGACATGATGAAGTCGATCTTGTTTTTAGTTGCACCATCGGGGCTTTGCCATGTCTACTTCCTATGCTCACGCTTTCTGAAGAAGGATTTCATCATATAGAGGCCTTCCTTCTCCATAAAACTGGCCAGTAGGTGACCCCGGTGGTTCCGACGTCCAACTCCAAATTGCCCCACTTGCAGCTCATCCTCGTCTCGTTTGCCCAGTTTTGCGTTGAAGTCCCCCATGAAAACGGTGAAGTGAGTTTTGAAACCATGCATGGCTTTACAGATATCCTCATACATGGTCTCTACCTCGTCGTCGGGGTGCGCCGAGGTTGGGACGTAGACCTGTATGACCTTCAGCGAATATCTTAAGGATATTCTCAGTATAAGGTACGCCACCCTGGTCGACACACTCTCGATCTTCACCACGTTGTTCACAAGGGACTTGTGGACGATAAACCCGACACCACCCTGGGACTGCCGGTCACCCTCTCGGAAATAGAGCAGGTTACCGGATTTGAGGATAATCGTGTCCTCCCCCTCTTTTTAATTGTGCTATTCATGGTTTGGGGGATTTGCCGTAATCGCCTCTTACGACACCCACGGGAAGATATGGTATTTTTTCATTCTTTGATGTATAGGTGATAGATTTTATAGAATCCCAGAGTTTTATATTATTATTTTGTGCTTTAGTTAAAAGGGATTTATCATAATTAGTTTTAGTAGTTTTGAGAATCTTAGAGCAATAATTCCTGTATTTTTTTAAAGTTGTTTGAAGTATATTATTTTCGGGATTCTTTTTTAATTTCATGTGTATATTGTCTCGATTTCGTAGGCATTTAAGGAGCCCTGTAGTCATCCAGGGCTTACTTAGTCTTTTACGGTTGGGCAAGACCTTCAAAATAGAGTTTTTAACTATGATACGGTTAAATGACGTTGATAAAGATATCAGTTGCTTCATTAACGTCTGGGGTGCTATAAACGGGCCTAAAATCGGTCTGAAGGAGGTCCAATTCAAAGAACAATGGCAGGTACATACATTGTTTTAGCTGAGATTAAACACAAGTTATCCAGACATAACCTACAAACTTTTGTAGGTTATGTCTGGATAACTTTTAATAATGTGCTTAATAGGTAATATTATTCAATTTCGTGGAAGTAAAAGGGCAATATCGCATTAGTATTTCCCTTACTTAGTTATTTCTACATGAAATGAATAATAAAGTATGCGAATTTGACGTGTATCAAAAGGTTGTCGTCAACAACCAAGCTATATTTTTTTAGACTTGGATACTAGTCTTCTTGCCAATCATTAATTGAAAGTAATTCATTTATTTCTACTATACTACAATATTCAAATGTTTGTCCTGTATGTTTTTTATTTTGTGGTGTACAATAAAGTTTATAATAAATAATAATATTCTTACCTACCTGCAAGGCACATCTACACTTAGACATAAACTGTATTGTTAACTCATTTACTGCAATAAATAAAATAATGATATTATTAAATAATATAGTTAATAATTGTCACTTAGCAGATAAAATATATAATGGTAACACTAAGCTAAAGAAATTAACAAAAAAACCAAATAACTTTTTATTTATTTTGTTTTTTTATATATCCGTTTTGAACCAGCCCAATTATCCTTAAAAAAACTTAGACAATTAATAGAATTTCTTTCGTATATAACTCACTTTCAGATGCTCAAATTTAAGTCAGCTATAATGTCGCCATTGTTCTTTGTCAAAATCCAAAACACTGGTCTGTTTAGTTTTTTTCAAAGAAGTATTAGATGGGTTATTGTTTTCCATAAATAATAAAACAGTATCATGATCAGTGACCGAAGTGTTGGCGATGAAACAAAAAGCGGCTCTTTTCGTTTTTAATATTAGGTGGTCAAGACAGGAGATATTTTGTCGTGTAGGAAGAGTGTGTGCTGGTAGCATTCCGTGATAGGCGAGCATTGTCAGATACTCAGTTGCACGTGAGTCATTACTGGTGTCGGCAATATTATTGTTTATGTCACCGGTTATGATTATATTTTTGTACCAAGATACAGATTTTAGAACTACATCTAAAGAGTCCACAAACGCGGAGACATTCCGAACAGCAGGAGGGCGATAGAATGCAATCAGGGCGGTATCATTATTGAGTGTTAGCAACAAACAGTTCGCATCTTGGACCTGGGGCTCCGAAACAGAAACCTGAAGGTGGGTGCGGACAAACACCATCATACCCTCATTCTGTGATCCATGTCGGTTTGTAGTGACGCAGGTATAGTCATGGATTGTAGATAAGGGAGGAGAGTTGAAAAGTCAACATTCCGTAAGAATTATGAAATCCCAGGATGTATTACTTCTTTCCAAAAGCATTATCAAGCCGCTCAACTTGTATCAAGCGCAAGTTCGATCGTGCATGGAGTACTGTTCTCATCTCTGGGACGGATCTGCCAAATACCAGCTTGATGCACTAGAGTCGATCGAAAAGCGGGCCAAGAAACTCATCGGTAATGAGGCACCGGTCAAGTCAAAGCTCCAGAGCCTTGAACATCGTCGCCGAGTTGCCAGTTTGTCGGTATTTTATCGGTTACACTTCGGGGAGTGTGCGATGGAATTACATGATTTAATTCCGCCCAGCCCGTTCCATCATCGTACTACCAGACGTACGGCGATGCGTCATCGGTACATGGTGGACATCCCACCCATACGCACAAAACGTTTTGGGGACACTTTTATTATGCGTACAGCTAAAGAGTGGAATTCCTTGCCGGAATCTGTGTTTCCCGATAGCTACAATCTAGGGGTCTTTAAGTCAAGAGTGAATAGGTTTCTTCTAGGCAAGCGTGCTCTATCGTCGACCACATCATCGCTTACCATCAGGTGAGATAGTGGTCAAGCGCAAGCCAATAGAAAATTAAAAAAAAAAAAATCAAGCCATCGAAGTTCTTGATTATGCTGTGAATATTTTGACAGAAAAGTGAGAGAGCATTTTTATGCAAATTAGCAATATCCCTGCAGTCCTCAATCATACAGGTGGCAGACTCAGCTACTGAAATACTATCCAGGTCAGTCTGTATAAAAATGTATAGGTACTACACATTTTTATTTTAATAAATTTAGTACTGATCATTGTAATTTCTGTTTTTGCTCAATAGAAACCCTTTTGCCTTGTATAGAAAAAGATAATTATGCTTTCAAATCATATCATGCAGTTGTTTCTTTAGTCCCCTTTACATTCTTTGAGGGATTAAATTTTTTACCTGACTAAGGCAAAGCCTGGCTTATGATGTTTATAAGATTAGGTTCTACATAGAGTTCTATACACTCATAATCTTTTATTTTCAATGTATTGTGATATAAATGTATAACATACCTCTGGCTAGTTGGGCTTTGGCAGTCCTGAGTGTTGGGTACAAGCTTGATCCTGCAATGATACACTCACAACTTTGAAACAGTATGTGTATATCATCAGGTAAGGTTCCATAAGTCCCCGTGTGGCATGATATTTTTAAAACTGGCTTTTCATCTAATTTTTCAAGTAACAGTAAGTGACCAGTATTAGTATAGAATCCAACACTGCCATTTTTAAAGCCAACAATTATGCAGAACCAATCGGGACCATTCTGTAAAAGAGGAAATGCATATTTTTAAATCAAACAATGTTGTGATATAGTTATAAGAAATTGTTAAACATGAATTTTTTAAGTTGGGTTTTTTCATGTTTTCCTGATTAGAAAAAGTGTTGTACTTCGTAGCACAACCATGAATGCATTCATTATAACTTTAGATGGTACTAAAATCCTTTTAATTTGTACTATTTTATACCACTAATTAGAAATTTTATCACAGATATAAAGGTCGTGCTGGCAAGATTCTATCTTATACTGGTAAATTGCTATAAATTGTTAGAAAAGCAATAAATCATTTTCTGCCTATAAGTATGTGATTTGTATACTTGACACTAGATGGCGTTAAATATGGCAGAAAATGATGCATTCATGGTCGTGCTACAAAGTACAACACTACAAAAACAAAAAAATAATTACAAAGACTGACTGTTTCACTATCACAGAAAAACGAGATAATAAACCATTGGTGGACGACCAATGATTTATTAACTGGTTTTTAATTTTCAATGCTAAATAAATTTTTGTGACTGGAAGATGAAGTTCAGAATATTTTAGTTTTTTGCTTTTGCAAAGTTCTAAGATAATTCCTTATGTTTTATCAGTCTCTGAAGTTTGCATAGTAACTAAATAATTAAAAAACCCTTCTGGATAGGGGTATATTAATGGTGATGTATTTTTTTTATTTTATTATTCATTGTTATTGAGAATTTCTAAAAAAAAACAATATAGATATTACCTAGCACATATCAGTGCACATAAACCTGTCAGTTTTTGCATACAACATAAATGTGAGTAAGCTTTTATTCCAAAAAACATTAAACATACAAAACATCAACATTACTGGGACTTCCGCTGGTTTCAACCAATGGGCTACACCAGGCATTTATAAAAGCCGAGCGAGATTGTATGAGTTGTATGGTCTGAGACAGTACAAGTTTGATAACAATTTTTTAGAATATGTTAAAAATTATTTAAAAAGATTTGTCGTGTTGCAAAATCAAAATTTCTAAGTGAGACTATTAAAAATTCTAATAACAAAGTAAAAGCCACTTGGAAAATCATAAACAACGAAACGGGTAAATCGGTTAAAAAAGAAAATCAACTCGAGATCATGGTTGATAACAAATTAGTTAATAAACCAGCTGACGTAGCTGAGGCGTTTAATGAGTTTTTTACGAGCATACCTGCAACGACGACTTGCTCCTTAAGTTCGTCGCCGTCTAAGGCTGAAAACCTATTGCATAGTAGCGTCCCTAGTGTAGTTATGTATTGAGATTCGAGCATGTAGCGCCTCGTGATGTAGTTAATGTTTTTAATTCTCTTAAATCTAAAAACACGGGTGATTACTGGGGCATATCTACCAAACTTTTGGGCAATATAATAGACATTGTGGCCCCCTATCTTGCTGTTACGTTTAACAAATGCATTGATTTGGGTACTTTCCCTGATCTCATGAAGAGCAGTAAAGTCATCCCTCTATTTAAATCCGGTAGCAAAAATGATATTGGTAATTTCAGACCAATCTCTATTTTGCCTGAATTCAGCAAAATATTTGAAAAGTTAATTCTTAAGCAGTTACTCAGACATTTTAACTTACATAGCCTCCTTCACAATGACCAATATGGGTTTACGAAGGGTCGCTCGACTACAGATGCGGGTGTTGCTTTGTTGAAACACATATTTGACGCATGGGAGAAGTCGCGAAATGCAATTGGTGTTTTCTGCGATCTTTCTAAAGCCTTCGATTGCGTTCACCATGATACGCTTTTGCGTAAACTACGCCATTACGGTGTTCAAAACGAAGCCCTTAATGTATTTGAGTCATATTTACTTAATAGATACCAATGCGTAGACGTTAATGGCGCTAAATCTTCCAGGTTACCTGTTGAGCTGGGTGTACCTCAAGGCTCAATACTGGGTCCGTTTTTATTCCTGGTTTATATTAACGATCTGCCATTCTATTTAAAGGATGTTTGCGACGTTGTACTGTTTGCAGATGATACTTCTCTGATCTTTAAAGTAGATAGGAATAGACAAGTTTTTGATGACGTGAATAACGCACTATCAATGGTCACAGATTGGTTCACAACAAATAATTTTGTTCTTAATGCCAAGAAGACTAAATGCATAAAGTTCGCTTTGCCCAATGTTAGAAATCTGGGTCCCAACATAGTGCTCGGCAATGAGAAGCTCGAAACTGTTGATTCAGCTGTGTTTCTGGGTATAACAGTAGACTCAAAAATTCAATGGGGGCCACATATATCAAGCCTAGCGGGTAGGCTTAGCTCGGCCGCCTACGCCGTCAGAAAGGTTAGACAATACACTGACGTTGATACAGCAAGGTTGGTCTACTTTAGTTATTTTCACAGTATCATGTCCTACGGTATTCTACTGTGGGGCAGAGCCGCTGATATTCAAAATATATTTGTGCTTCAAAAACGAGCTGTTCGTGCCATTTACCAATTAGGTGCGCGTGTTTCTCTAAGAGATTTTTTTAAAGAGATTGGTATTCTCACAGCAGCTTCACAGTACATATTCGCCAACATTTTATATATTAGGCAGAACATTCATTTGTACAGTAACAATAGTGATATTCACAACTTTAACACCAGAAATAAGGACAAATTACGAGCTCCCTTTCATCGACTTCATAAGGTGCATAGTTCATTTGTTGGGGTTGGTATAACTTTTTACAACAAGTTACCGTCTTCTTTTCTAGATTTGCCATTTAACGCATTTAAAGCAAAGGTAAAAGCTAATCTCTGTTCTAAGGCATACTATTCTATTAATGATTATTTAGATGATAAGCATAGTTGGTTGCTGTGTTGAACTCAAGACAATGTTCGTGTTCTTTTACCAAAATTAGCTTGCTGTCAGGTTAAATATTATTATTTTTTTATTTAGTTTTTATGTGTATTTTTAAAATTTTATTTATTGGTAAGACTGTCGTAGGTATTGTTTACTGTTATTGTCGGAGCTGATGAAGATTGCTACTATCTTTGCATTATATAGAGTTAATCTTTCTAGTATTATATAGCAGCATAGCCAGCATTGTGTGAGTACCATGTACTTCAGAGCTATCATTGTCTAGATACCTACGTCTTCTATTGACTTGAATGACTCCAGTGGTTGAGAGTATGTCATGCCCACTCAAATGTCTCGCCGATGGTGGCGCGTGTGTCGGATCATTTAGCTCCCTTCAAAATGGTTGAGCTGAATGGTGCTGATACATGTGTCATGTTCGTGAACGGGCGCTGTCGGTTGGGACTGGTCATCTCTTAGCTGCCATGGTTTATTTTAATTGATTCTAATTTTATTTCTGAATTGTCTTTTTATATTTACTATGGACACTTTTAACTTTCTACATCGTTCTCACATAATGTGTAATCTCAACATGAATGATGTAACAAATGATTTGTAATAATTACCTAATTGAAAAAGAGTGTCCATGGAGTTTCTTGCCCGTTCTTCTCCATAGAGATCTACGCCTTGGAATGGGCAACTACGGTACTTTCACAGTTATTATGTCTTGTGACTGGGACTGTATGTAGCACCATAATTTTGTAATATTTTATTTTGTCTTTTGACAATTCAAAAGTGCCTGTAACTGGCCTACTTGAAATAAAGTGCTTTAACTTTGACATGATGACCATCTAACCAGTTCAGTAGGAAAAAGAAAATGCAGGTAGATAAATAAAATAGCATTGGTAGGTATATCATTACCTGAGAAGACTGCTGCGATGGACATATGGGTAATGCTAATACCACTGTTATTTCCGAAGGTAAAGTTCCACTCCATGATACAAGAAATGTGTTACTGTTTGTCAGACTAATCCATTGATTTGTAAGTAGACAGAGACGATTCTTATACCCAACTGCCAATAAACTACTGCAGGAAGACAAAGAAATGGAACACTGTGGTAGCCACTTAGTGTCTGAAATGATAAATATTTAATCAGAACCAATTAAACACATATTAAATCTCACAGAACGTAATCGATGATAAAAAAATACCCTCTTGATCTGAAATAAACAAAGCTCGTCCTAAACTGGATATATCGCCACAGTTTGCTATTTGTTCCACTTGACAAGACATTTTAGAAATATTAACATTAGTATTATTTAGTTAGTGTGTATACTATTTTATCTAAAAAACCGTAAACACTAATCAGTAAATCGAAGAATGCTACTAAAAATTACAAATTAAATAAATCAAAATTCCAAAATGCACTATTATTATATTATTGAATTATTGATCACTCTCTTGCACTCTCTGACAGCACAGACCAAGTATCTCTAAGTAGTCTGTGGACCGAAGAGTAAAATAAATTTTTTTTTTTTTTTTTTTTTGTGGCACTAGTTGTACTTTGTGCCATTTTCAGGTAAAATAATAAAATTATAATAATAAATATGGTGCCACAGACTACTTAAGGTGGAAACACGTTATTAACACCCGAACCGACGCCACGCGACACCACCCAACGCCACCCGACGCGAACCGTGCACTTATACAACACCCCACGTGATGCTACAACGCGCTTCGCTAGTATAGGGTTGCCATCTATCATTATTATTTCCTTTATTTATCTGTTTTCTTAGTATTTACATTTTTAAATATTTTTATAAAATAAATTAATTATTATTATATAATTTATTGTACACCACTTAAATAATTACAGGACAAAAAACATTTATAAAGATAAGTGTACAATGGGCGGTCTTATCGCACAGGACAATCTCTTACAGACAACCTTTGGATGGACTGAACGAGAGGAGATAGACATAGGGCTGTCACCAACAGCAATTTTTCACCGACTTCTCCGTCAATTGTTGACCGATTTTGAAAATTATTTTTTGCTTGGCAGGTTATGTACCCGAATTGGTCCCATTTAAAGAAAAAAAAAAAAAAAAAAAAAAGAGCAATGGCAGGTGCCCATACATTGTTTTAGCTAAGATTAAATTCCTTCGTCATTAAATGAAAAATATCTGGTTTAACTCAGGGTGATGTTCTGAATTAGTTTGTGCAAGAATTTTTGTTCGATAATGTCGAGAATAATAGATATTCAGTCATAAACTTTTGTAGGTTATGTCTGGGTAATTTTTAATAATGTGTTTAATAGGTAATATTATTCAATTTCGTAGAAGTAAAAGGGCAATATCGCATTAGTATTTCCCTTGCCTAGTTATTTCAGCATGAAATGTATAATATACTCTATGGAAACAGTATATTTATTTAAACTATGCGACTTTGACGTGTATCAAAAGGTTTTTAGACTTGGATACTAGTCTTTTTGCCATCATTAATTGAAAGCAATTAATTTATTTCTACTACACTACAATATTCTTACCTACCTGCAAGGAACATCTACGCTTAGACATAAATTGTATTATTAACTCATTTACTGCAATAAATACAATAATGATATTATTACTTAATATAGTTACTACTTGCCATTTAGCAGATAAAATATATAATGGCAACATTAAGCTAAAGAAATTAACTGAAAATCAAATAACTTTTTATTTATTATGATTTTTAATATCCGTTTTGAAATAGGCCAATTATACGTTAAAAACGTAGACAATTAATAGAATTTCTTACGTATATGACCCACTTTCAGACGCTCAAATTTAAGTCAGCTAAGATTTCGCCATAGTTCTTTGATGAAGATCTGATGGAGAAATTCGGATATATTCAACGGAACTCTTCAAAATATTACAGCAAATCACCCGGGATTGCATGTCTATTTATTGTACACTAGCTTCTGCCAGCGGCTTCGCCCATGTCAAAAGTGCTTTATCACCCAAGTGAACATTATACCGGGATAAAAAGTAGCCTGTGTGCTATTCCTGACTATAATCTATCTGTCAGCAAAATTTCATCTAGATCCGTTACATCCAAGAAGAAAGATTACTATAGAAATTGACCACTAACTGTGCCGTACCGTAATGTGCCACACAAAAAAGTAACGATTAAAACGTCTAACCCCGCCCACAAATCCGTGGTACGGCCGGACCAAATACGAACGTGTGTTAACACTATAAGGTTGACAGTACCTTCAAACGGGGTGAGTAGGAACGCAGTGATGAATAGAAACAAAACGTTGAAGGGAATTTTAACTGTGATACCACTTTATTGTTTTCAAACAAAGCATAGTTTTTTTTAAATAATCATTTAATATATATCTACTAAAATGGGTTCTCTATTGTGTCACCTAACTTTTTTATCCATAATTTAAAGTGCCATAAGTTTTTTTTTCCTTAGCATCATTTGTCCGAATGATAACTTACCCGAACTTAATATCACATAATATCACATGCCATAAAATTAAATTTTCAATAAAAATTATAGGTCCTAAATTCAAATACAACATTGTAACATAACTTAGAACAAATTTGTATAACAAAGCTTTTGCTATGAACTTCTCTACATGTAAGCAAGCACGCAGCATGCAGCATGCAAGCAAGCATGCAACATGCAGCAGGCATGGTTTCTGTCACGGCTCCGGCGCTGCGGGACTCTGGCGGTCCCACGCGAGTTTATCGTCGCAGATGGGTTTAACACTCACCACCACAGCTTCGGCTTGCTGGCTGGCCGGCCAACAAGCCGAAGCTGCGGTGGTGAGTATATACATAAAAAAAAAATGTGTCTGTGTATGAAAAAGTGGTTGTCAATCATGTCGGAGGCACTCGGAGGATACATATTCGCGAGCTGGCTGACCAAAACTATTAATATCCTCCGACTGCACAGCATTATATTCTTATTGTTTACATGTTTGCAGTCGGGTTTTTTGATTTTATGAACTTTTTTATTTACAACGAGTAAAGAGTACAAACTAAATCCATGCCTACGCCTGACACTGACAATTAATGACAACATACATCATTGACTTTGACTACTTTTTCCACTACCTACTTTTTCTGACAAATGGTTCTTCAATAATAGTTCTCTGTGTGTGTGGTGTGGTTCTTCTTCAGTCCCGTTTGGTCCCGTTTCAGTCCTCTCTTTCTTCTATAATATTTTGCTATTTTGTCACTAAAATCCAATCAACCCAATTTGCCTAAGTATTTGCTGAGGTCTTGAATAAACCAAATTATTTTTGTCACTTTTGGCATGGAACTTCTTATGTGATTTAAATTAATACACTAGCGATCCCTGATACATTACTATTTAAGTTGTTCTTTAATCTGTAAAAACAATAATTATGTTTCATCTCAAGATATTCTTGTCTTAGTTATTGAATGGAGTAACGTATCACCCCAAACTTGAAGTAAGTGAGAAAGTACCGTAATTTTTATGTTTGTTTTCCAATACAAGTATGAAAATGTCATGACTGATAAAATGTGTGTGGATGCAGTGAAAATAATACTCTTGATTATCACTACGACTGACTATAATAGTTTGATTTTTGTGTTGTTATAATCTTCAAAGTGCTTGATTCAACAGATAGGATATTTATTCAGTATAAATAAATTAAGCAGTAATCTAATGCTGCCTGTTGTTGAACTCATTGTAAAAAATATAATTACTGTAGTTAATCATAGTAATGGTGTTATTATCTGTACTTGCAGATTACACAAATATATGGCAATTTGTATTGAAATGTATAATGGGGTGCTTACACAGCAAGAAAGAAACTTCAGACTTGCATCCTAATGTGTTCCGTGTTGTAAACATTGATGAGAATGGTGCTGATTTGTGTTCTGGTCAGTTAGAGATAACTGAATCTGATATAATATTGTATCGTGAAGGAAGAGACTCAACTGTATGGCCTTTACACTCATTAAGAAGATATGGATTTGAAGGAGATATATTCAGCTTTGAATCAGGTTTGTGTTTACAATATCTACATAGTCCAGTGCAGGTAATTAATTCATAATAGGGAAGTTTCCAATGACACAAAAACAATAAATAATAATATCTAATATCTTTTTAAACAAAAAATACAGTATTTATCTACTTAACAAGCTCTCAATGATACTCGATGGGGTAGTTGAATTTAATTTTTTCGTGCCCCCTTTATCTGTATGCTAATGGGTCTAAGAGTGGTTATAAGACTTTTAGGCTTCCTGTTACAACTGTCAAAGATCTTTGCATATCGTGCTGTCTGATGCCTGTGCGTCGGATACTACTGAGTATTCAAGCCATCCTCGTTATGCATATAAAATATAGCTTCTTGTTACCAAAAACTGTTTTTGGTTTTCAGGTAGACGGTGTGAGACTGGAGAGGGTATATATGCATTTCGCTGTCGAAGAGCATCACTGTTATTTCGCACACTACAACAACAAATTCAATTAAGGAATGTGATTCATGACTCTGTGGCATATCCTGTATCCAGATTAACGCCATCTCCTCAGGGCAGGCAAACGTTACAGGCCAGTGTAGTTCATCGCTCTTCCATAGACAATGGCCAGCCAGAAAATGCGCGTCCGGCTGTTAACAACAATCTCCCAAATATGATGTCAAATGCATCAGTTCCACGTAATGCCACTCAGTCGCCACGATCACCGTCTAGCGCGGATATATTGGAGGTGATGCCATTATATCCAAGATCCCAATCGAGCACCAATCAAGTCACTAATGTTTATCAGCTCAGAGATTTTAAGAGAGAACCCAATAATAATCAAGGAGAGGCGCCGGCGCCTGATAACCGTGCAACGGAAATACGACATGTTTACTCAAACGATATCAATAGAGATTTAGCTTTCTTACGGAGCACGTTGCGACAAGAGGTTGCTGTGAACTCGGCGAAAGAATTAGAAGATGAAAATATATTCCTTGAAAGCTTGAATAAAAAAACGAAGAAACAAATAAATAGTCCCCTATCCCCAACATTGAGTAACTCGAGTGAACACTATGCCCAATTAAGTCTAGAACAACAACAACAACAACAGCAGCAGCAACAACAAGAATCGGCTAGGATGTACATGAACATTGCTCGCAATGATGCTGAAGCCGGCAAGAGTGATACTGTGCCTACAACTCCATTGACACCAAAACAAGTAGAATATTGTAATTTATCTGTGGGGAATAAACCAGAAATAAACTCATATGCAAATTTATCACTCGGTGATTTGGGCGACAGTATTAAAAATGCTAAACAAATATTAAGTTATTCAGCACCCTCTGAGCACAACCAAAAATTCTCAGAGTCCGATACTTTTACTTCTATGTCACCCGTGGAAGAGTTAGAAGTCAACTACGCAATATTAGATATTGACTCAAATAAAGACATAAAAATGACAAGGGATTTAACTTCCCCCGAGAGTCAATCCTTCGGCAGTTCTAAAAATGAAAGTGTTGCTTCGTATTCGTCGCAGCCGCGCGGACGTCTTATATCACAGTGCAGTGTAGAGAAAGCGAATCTTGCCGCCAACCC
The DNA here is from genome assembly GCA_948252205.1 of Orthosia incerta. NCBI lineage: Eukaryota > Metazoa > Arthropoda > Insecta > Lepidoptera > Noctuidae > Orthosia > Orthosia incerta. Next base: position 19,147,919 of record OX411753.1, on the reverse strand, counting down.
CGCACCGGCACCGTCTGCTGCCATCGGCTACACGACTATTGACTTTGATAAAACCGTCGCGCTGACATCTGTAGCCGCCGGCGCAGATTGCGATGCAGATGGCAATCGCAAGACTAGACATAATTCATGTAATGTCATTTGCGGCAGTCCTGCTAGTAATGACAAAACAAAATAGAAGTTAAGTATTGCACCCTGTATAACTAAATATTTTAAGACAAGGCGTACATCTGAAACGAATTTGTATCACAAGTAAACGTACGGCTCTAGTCGTACCGATGGATTGCTTATAGGTACTGGTTACGTACCTACCTATTTTTCGTCATTCGTATCATATTCGTATCGTGGAATATTTTTTATTTAAAAAATATTCCAACTAGATCTTTTAATTTAAAACAGCATGACCCTCCATTTTATTTGCGCACACACATGCAAAGTATGTCAACATCTTCCATACGCTTCAATTCGTCACCAACGTCACCGATATTGGTAACTACTTAGCTTCTGCCAGCGGATTTGCCCGCGTGGTTATTATCCCAAGGAAACATAGTCTTGGGATAAATAAAAAGTAATATCTTATGTGCAGCCGGCTTTTACAAGTTATAATGCCAATATTTAATTAATATATGGGGTGCAATATTAAACAATAGGTCTTATACAGGAAAATAATGGATGTGGTACCTACAGCTGCATTCATTGGGTATTTCACACATTTTGAGATGCCAAAGGAAAGAAAACGTCCTTACATTTTTGGAAAATATACTATTATGAATTCATTTTAATTGGTACCTATAATCCATTTGAGATAACATTAGACGTTTAAATAAGCCCATTTTACAGCCCATACAACCGATTTTGACTTCTATTGCGTTGGTGATATGAAAAAATGGCAGCTGTTTTTAACAGTTAGTTTTAGTAACAGGTTTATGCTTTTTATGCTATCCTTATATTTACGGGATAGAACTCAAAATCTGTTGAACGGAATGTAAAAAAGAGTTGTTAATTTTTTTTATTTTATTTCAAATGGAGTAGTGAAAATTATTACAACTGAATGCTGGCTTTTGCCTGTACAATTGTCTTGTTCACATGTACTTGTACATACCAAATATTATATCAAATAAGCATTCATTCGAATTATTTCTAGTTCCTAAAATGTTTATGTAAATATATTCATATTGCATGTTGTTACCAAAGTAGAGATAACCAAATGTACATAAATGTAACCTTTGTTATGGCGGGATATTACACTATCATATATCTAGGATCTCTACAAAATCAGTCCAGCCGTTTCGAAGATTAGCCGGAACAAACAGACACCCAATTTTTATTAAAAAAATATATATATACATACTTTCATATACATTTACTAAAAATAAAAAGTTATTATTTTAATAATAAAAACACTTTTTTTGCTTGTATAGATGTATATAGATCATTGTCAAATTACCAAAACATGCGGACTCGCGGTATTATGAACATAGATATAATAAGATAGTGTAATATTTATACAACTACAACAAAAGGCTCCTCAACCACCTGAAAGTAGAACACCAAAAAATTAACGTAGCAAATTATAACAAATCATTAAACGTAATTTGTGTATGTCTGGATCTAAATGTGAATAAGTTTAAATGTATTTACCTATAGCTTAGTTAAAAAGCTACGTTATCGTTAGCCAAAGACGCATAACTAAAAAATATTTACCACACGTGATATTTTTAATTGAGTGCCAGATTTTTGTGACAAGTTACGAGTTACAGTGGTTATTTAAATAAACGGTAACACTACCGTCCTAAACAGATATTATCGTCCTTTGCTACAATTAAAAGAAATACCTTGATAGTATATCTTGTCCACATTTTTACTGTTAAGTCATATATTGAACAACCGGTTCTTGCATTATCAATAATTAAGTTATATTTATTTGAACCCTTCAAATACGTCGGTTAGAGTGCTACGGTGATATGTATGCACGTACTGTTTAATAATCAATGATACCTAAGTTTTAATCATTAAGTAGCTGATTATTAACGAGGCTTATAGTATAAATTGTTTTTGTACATTGGAACGAATTATTGTGTAGAGAAAACAAATATTTTTCAAGTGTGTAGAGCATAATCTAAACTAATATTGTAAAAAGGTAAAACTGTTTGTATGTTTAGATTTGTTTGTAGAAGGTAGTCTGTGCAAGCACTGATCCGATTGTGATAATTATTTAGTAGTCAAGCGCGAGCCTAACTACAATAAAAACAGTGGCGTCGATAGTCCTAGGTCCGGTTTCAAAATTTGTTGGGGGCCCTTTCTACCGGAATGCAGAAAAGACTAAAAACGTTAATGTTTCTTACAAAATAAATATAATTGGCGACTTAATACTTCACTTGGATAACTTAAACGGTTTTGAGGGACGAGGATGAAGCACGAGTGATACGAAATTGGAGCATAAGGATGCTATGAAGGCATAGGATAGATTATGGTGTCATCATAACAAATAAAGTTTATTTAATAAAAAATCGAACCCTTTATCAAAAAGAATTTGATAACGGGTTTTTTAACTTTTGATTCCACTCGTCGGGGCCCTTGTAGCTCGGGGGCCCGTATCATTGATACGGCTGATACGGCGGTAGTTACGCCTTCGAATAAAAATTAAACTAATTCGATGAGAACTTTCGCGGTTACTTTTTATCACAGCTCGAAAATTTACGGTTCTTGTGGGATAGGGCCACGACATCGCTCCCGCTGCCCCAACACACAGGAAACGTGAATTTTGTAGACAGATAATGTATTTTGAGGATAATAAAATGCACTGGTTAGCTATGAGGTATTTGAATGTTAACGAAATGGTTTCGCCAGTACCTAGTTTAGATTTGTTAGAGTGTCCATAGGTGCTTTTTCTGTGAAATTAAGGATAAGGTGCTGAAAAAGCAAGGGTCTAACCTTAATATGCGTAATGGACACTAAATGGTGTCAAAAGTTACTTGTAGCAATATGTGACTGGCCTAATCGCTTTACACACTTTAAAACCAAATAATGACAAATAAGTACTTATCAAATTTTGAAAACGTGTTACCTATCATAATTAATTTGTACAGTAAATCGCTCATCAGTGGTAACAATTTGGCCTTGTCAGCTCCTTTATGGTGAAGCAGTAAAGGCTATATTCGTAAGTACTTTCATTGATGTCCGATTGACAGTAGACTATAATTGGACGTACATAGTTCTGCCATGAATTAAAAAAGCGCTTGTAATATTATTTGTCTAATATGGAAATTGCATTTATTTTTTTTATTTGCTAAATGCTTACTTACTAACTCTAGTAAAACAAATATGAAAGATTTTTTTAAATATCTTGATCAGATACGAAGTTATAAAGCTTCAAATTTGAGAATTAGAAAGAGAGGTCCAACGTGCCATCTGACGTCAGATAACACGACGCCCTGATAAAACTGCGATAGAAAACGGTGTTTTCGTAGAGAGGGACAGATATATTTCTTTAAATTGTTATATCTCTATCGTTTTACAATCAATTGCGATTCTGTTTTCACTATTAGTATTCTGTTTGTGTTTTATGGATAAACTGGTCAAACAAAAAAAAAACCATGCATATTCCCTATTGTTAACGCATCTACGATGCAATACAGAATGTCAATGATCATATTCGTGTAGATTACATAAAATTTACGAATATGGCAATTAAAAGTATTGTAATAAGGTTCACATTCGTGTGGAAGCTTAATTTTGCAAAGGAAGGTCAGAAAGAGCCTTACAACTGAATTCTATTTAGTTATCGTTATATTATTTTGGCAGAACTGCAGCATAATCGCTGGTCGATTTTTCATACTCTGACTTGCCGAATTTATTGCGCAATAAGGCTGCTGTTTAGTTTTGATCGTAGAACAAATGCAGTTTAATATTATGGTATGAAGTTAGTAATAAGACCTTTCTGGAATTTTTACAATGTTGTTTTACAAACAAGTGCAATACGTAATTGAAAATGTATTATTTTTCTTACCAAATCAAATCAAAAATATTTATTTGCGACAAAATACATTGTTCACAAGGTAAGATCTTATAGCCTTAAAGTCAGTGTTTTCTGCCTACAAATATAAAATGAATTAAATTTTCCTTTTCATTTTGAAATGATCGTCGATTGAATATTGTGTTATTTATTTTAATCGATAAGCACTCATGGTTGTTATACGCCTACTTAGTTGAGAAACTTATTTACAAAAGAATGTAATTATAATTTGGGCTAATAGAGTGCAGTTTGTATATACTTACTGATTCATTAGTTTAAAAATTGTTATTACGTTCTATTGTAAATACATATGTCCTAAGTTAATAAACTATATTTTATATTGCAGCTTTTTGTAACTGATGACTCAGTCCTATGTTTCTAATGCTTTAGAAATGTATAAACCAAAGACTTATTTCAACCCTTCCGATATATTGTGATGTTTTATGTTGTCTTTCATTTGACTGAACATGAGAATGATTTGTATTAAGTTATTTACATGAAGTGTGCCATTTGAAGTAAAAAGTAAAAAAAAACTTTTTGTTTGAGATGAGATGTATATAATATTAGATTTAAGAAATATACCTAGTAAATATATTATTATGAAATATTAATTGGACATATATAAAGTAAGCTATATAAGGAAAATATAAAATATTGTTCTTTTAGCTTTTGGTTTTTCTTTTCTCTTAATCAATTTCACAAATTATTTTACAGTTTTCCGCATGTTGGTGATAACAATGATCTTGAGCTAGCCTAGCGAAGTATGGAGTTTAGATAGAATTAAAGGCCAGCTTTTACTGGTTTAGTTACCTATCAGTAAAGTGCGGCCTGCTTTATGTAAGTTTTAGGGTTCCGTACCCAAATGGTAAAAACGGGACCTTATTACTAAGACTCCGCGATCCGTCTGTCTGTCCGTCTGTCACCAGGCTGTATCTCATGAACGGTGATAGGTAGACAGTTGAAATTTTCACAGAGGATGTATTTCTGTTGCCGCAAATACTAAAAACAGAATAAAATGAATATTTAAGTGGGGCTTCCATACAACAAACGTGATATTTTTGCCGTTTTTGCGATAATGGTACGGAACCCTTCGTGCGCGAGTCCGACTCGCACTTGGCCGGTATTTTTTTTTTGTTTGACGTATGTTAGTCACAAACATCAATATACTGGAGGTCAAGGTAAACAGAACCCTAAAAGAAAAATACTCTAAATGTTGATGCTACCTATGTGTACTCAGAAGATACATTCGATTTATTTCGATAGTAAATAAAACTGTTAAACAGTTTCGAAAAGCCGCGAATTGGGAATGGAAACAACAAAATGCGAAAATCATTCTGTATTTTAAAACACCTTTCGAAAGAGGTCAAATAACTTAAATAATTGTACCAATAAATAAAAGTCTTTGGAAACGTCGGTGATGCTCCGGTTTATAACTTGGACAGGCAAAAGTTGTTGCTGGATTACATTGGTAGGTACGATTAAAATATTTTTTTATTATATTAATGTAGAAACCCAGATTTTCCCCTAATAAAAATCGCTCAACGCGGCTAAAGAAGTTTTCACTTAAAAACATCATTAATAATCCCTAAAAAAAATATCATACCATGGAAAAGTAACCTTAGGGTTAGCTTACATAGAGACGCGAACCTGTCCGATGATTGACAAAGTTTAATTGACTCCTATATAACTACAACCCATACCTATTATTTTAAAAGTCTGTAGTTGACGTAACATCAAAAATGTACTTCCCAAAGGATGTACAGCAGCCGAATTGCGTAAGTATATTATCCAAAGCAAAAGAATCGATTCCTTCCCAAAAACGACTTTTCGTATCAATATGCACTACGTAAAGTCGGTTTTGGGAAAGAATCGATTCTTTTGCTTTGGATAATATACTTACGCAATTCGGCTGCAGGTCCATCTTCATTTAGCTAGTCCTAAGACCCTCATGATAGACGGCGAGGGTATTGCTACTAACTGAGACCAATTTTTGTTTTTTGGCTGTTAACCGACCTGGGTATCGAACCCAAGAGTGATTAGGTATATTTGTTAATACATACATACACAATTAGTCTGTCATTTTGTAGGTATTTTTCATCCGTCGGCTTAAAATCGAGTTTCGGTTCGTGATGTTTCTTTTTATTTGAATACACCTACTCATTATACGCAAATAAACATAGGCTATAGTTGGAAAATCACAAGGACATTGGTTTATCTGAAGGTTTTATTGCAAAACTTTGCTGCAGACTAATAAAAATAAAGCAGAGCAGTTTGTTCACGTTAATATCTGGCAACCCACGGAACACCCCGTCTATGATAATTGATTAATCAATATCTCGCACCATTTTATAATGAGAATACAGAGCTTTAAAACTACAGCCTGTAGGTGTGTACCTACTTATACATTGATAATTATGTTCAATTAACATATTGGGTACATGTATTCCTATAAAAAGAAACAATTTTATAATCATTTTAAATTGCTTTATTTCTATAACCGTAATCCATTCCTTGTAAAAAAATCAAATGATCATAACTTTTTACTTGTTAAAACTACAAGGTGGATATTGAAAGACGTGAGGGTAACAATCAGGTAGTAATTACTCAAGTAAAAATAATAATACGAATTTGAATAGTTTACACAAACGGAGAGTTGACCTTTCAATGTCAGGTACCAATTAATTGACTATAGGCAGTAAAAACTAGCAAATAGATGGCAATTTTTGGTCATCGGCCTGACATTAACAGATACAGACGACCAGCCGTTCAGACGCACACCATTTTTTCGCCGAAGTGCGGCAGAATCCAGTTTAGGCGAAACTTCAAAAAAGTTTAAACCCTTTTTGTTGGCTCTTTACTTCGCTACATCCAAGGCATCTTCGGTGGCAGTGCAGTCGTTGTTCTTGATAGAATTACAGAGGGCTCAGAGTCATGGCAAATTGACTCATTCATAGTCGAAGCGAAACGTTGAATTACATAGCATACCACCCCTATCTCCACAACGTAATGCACATTTTCTAGACAAAAAAACGTGCGAATTTAGCTTTAACACTGTGTCAAAGTGCCTTATTTAAAAAATTACTAAATCGGAATAAAAGCAAATTTGCAACAATAGGTATCTTTTATTAATAATGTAAATTGAAATATTATTGTACAGGTACTTACTAGGTAAAGCTTAATATAATTAACACTTAGTTAAATAGTAACAATCATATAGCATAGTTACGTAATTAGTATCACAATAGAGAAGAGTCAGAGTGTCGCTTGTAGAAGCGTCCCGACGGCTGCCATCGTCAGCAGCGCCCACGAGCTGTGGAGCCGAATGCCGTCGTCACCTGGAAAGTATAATTATCATGTAAACATAGGAACCGGCTAATAATTTACGTCTTCACTGTTTCTTCACATGGAGTCACTAGGGATCTGTCTATGTTGAGTTAAATGTCTATCTAGAGTTCTAGCAATCTTGAATCTAGTCTATGCTTCTCTCAAAACACATGCGTAATTAAAATAAATTCATACATTGTGAACATCTTCAATGGCTGAGTGGATATTTTGGGAGGTAGGCACTTTTAATAATGGACTGTCTTTTATAATAAGGCATCGCGATTGATATATGTGGGAGACATCATGATACTTATGTAGCTGCAATATAATTATGTTCTCAATAATATTAGAATCAAATGTCTCTCTGCAATATTAAGATTTCTGAAATTTTATTTTTGCATGTAGGTAGGTACCTAAAAAGATATAGGTACTTAAATCATTATGGAACAGCGTGATGCATAATTTTTTTATCGTTGTGATCGATTGAAACGGGTTGTCTTATCTTAAAAACTTTTTTAAATAGGTAGGTGCAAGTCAGGCCGAATGTTCACAACAAAAACATCACATAAGCAAATTAATAAATCAAAAGCATACGGTGAGCAATTAGTTAAGAACTCAGGCAAACGATGAAGACCAATTTTTTTTAAGATTCATAATTTAATATCTTTTTGCCTGCAGGCTTTAATTTTGATCACCGAATTTAATTTACCGGATAAATTGCAAACACCGTTAGTTCACAATTTTCGCGAGACTCACAAAAAATTGTGAACAGAACACTATAATTACAATAAAACGAACCAAAATTCGTTGCAATATAAGTGTAAAGTCAACGCCAGATAACAAAAAAATAAAAGTCCAATGTATTCTAATATTTCCAAAAGATACGAAAAAAATGTAAAGGCAGTGTCGCTAACACGATCAAAACAAAAATATCGCGGTAAGGGGCGTGAGGGGCGTCCTTAAGGTTACACTAGTCGAAAATTCTTCCATACAAACGTAGTCTAGGGATTATTCCACTGTTTGACGATGTACGTTCAAAATAAAAAGTGATATCAATTTGTCTCATCATTATCTAGCCCTGTATGGAAGCAAAAAAGGAAAAAAAGAAAATATTTGAAAGTTATGAGCGATGAAAGTTACATATTTCAACACTAACGCATCTTTGGGCGGAAATAAATACCATTAGAAGAAGGAAAATTGCAAAACGGCCTCCATACAGGGATAGATTAGTAATTCAACAATGCAAATAATTTGATTTTGAAAATATACATTTAGTCGTTTTATCATGATATCTAAATCACTACAAAGATAGCAACAACGAGAACATAGGGGCACAGTATATATCTTTATTTTTCAGTTTATGAAATATCTTTTAAATTGGTCCAATATTGGAGGTGGAAATAGGCTAGAGCCAAACCTCGAATTATGAATTTTTACTTAGGAAATTCAGTCGGATATCTGGGATCGCATTTCCTCTTATGTCTCTGCTTTATACTATAAACTTACAGTGTTTGCAATAAACAGTTGACATTATTGAACACAAATATTGTGGATTAGTGGATTGTTAGCTTTAAAATCTTTATACCAAACAACAAATACGTTCGTACAGTCGTAGGCTTAAGCGTAGCCAGCCGAGGTGACTCTTAATTTATTTATACAATAAAACTAATATTTTTGGGTACCTTTTCTATAACACGTTCATTGCCAAGCCAAAATGCTAAATTACAAAATTCGTTGACTGTGGTTCCTAGCGGCCAAAACAAATACCAGACAGAAAACAATATGCTGCGGTTGCCAATTTATGGCTCGTACGTTATTGTAATGGTGCTCATCGAACAAAGCTGTTCTCCATACATGTTCCACCTTGCGTCTACACGTAACAGCTTGCTCGAAGAACATGTTTGGTGTGCCGTGTGAGTTGAAACTCTTCGAGATATGGACGATTCGTTGTTGTGTTTGGTGGGCATCAAACGTTCATAAGCTGCGTTTCTTTTTCCACAAGCACTCTTCCTCCCGATACATATTTATAAATTGTTCCACAAAATCCCGAGAAAATGAACGAAAGTCCGATATTTTAGCTGCGCACCACACCCTCTCCACAAAAATATCATACATGCTCGACGTCGCGGCTACACGTACAAACATTTTTGCTTTGAACATCGAGCAAGAATTATTGACGTTACAATCTTATTCGAATCGAACATTTTGGTTGGCTTCGAGCATTTGTCTTGAGACTTGCATGGTACACACGTTCGTACTTGCTCGAGATCTAGCAAGTTTATCGAGTATGTACGTGAGTACCCACCATTAGGCTTAGCACGCATTGCGAAATTTTGTCCGCGTACTGAATTTAACTAACACGCACTGCGGATAAAATTCCGTGCGATCTTTGACTCCTTCTACCTGTTCATAGAGTTCAAATTGTTCAAAATATTCGCGCGAATTTAATCCGCACCATGGTGTGGTGGTTTCTGTGGCAAAACACGGATTTCTTGCGGTATTATTTCCGCGTGAATTTTATTCCGCAATGCGTGCAGCTTCTTACAATTCCATAGGTCGTAAAATGGGCGGAAAAAATTCGGGACGTCACGTGAACGACCACAGCATAACAGCAGGCCGCTTCACGCGGCGTTGTTTGATGTGGCAATTAACGTGTTAAACGAAAATGTTTAGTATAGGTAGTGTCCCAAGTCAACTCGACTAACCGGCAACTGCGCTTTCATATACAATATTGTGTTACAGTTTTGGTTAAGAAGTCATTAACAGGCATATGGACGTGGCCAGGATCCTCGGGTGGGAAAAATATGTCATTTCCAATATTTACATAACCGAAATAAATAAACATATGATAAGATAATATTGAGTGGATATTATAAAAATAATAAAATAAAAATTGTATAGATTCAAGTAATTTTAATAAATTAAGATAATATAATTGATATACTTATAGTTGTTAATGGGAATCTATAGACTGAGTTGTCATGTAGTCCTTGGTGTGGTGTTCCTAGTTTATCTATGACTTACTGGGGTTTTGCAAGGAGTCGTTCGTGGGGTCCAGCTCGGTCGCGGCGTCGGGCAGCGCGGTGGAGGGCGGCGCGGCGCGGCCTGGCGTCGACCATCACCAACAACCAACGTTAGTACACAGACAACACACAGTGGCACACACTAATCTACGGCCAGCCACAGTAGGTACTCATTACGACTTACAACAGATTGATCCCACATCCTAGCACCTAACATATTGATTATTTATTATTGATCTCCTGCATTTCATGCAGGCACTATAATTAACATTCAATTATGGGCTGATTTTTCAATAGTCTGATAACTTTTAACTGAGGAATAAAAATGGCCGTTTGACATATTTTCTATACAAAAGCTGTCAAACCGCCATTTTTATTACTCAGTTAAAAGTTAACATTGTATTCGGCCCTTAAACTATCAAATTATTAGAAAATATATTTTACATGGCAAAATGATCAATAGATACTATTTGTTGTCTTATTGTTGTGAAAATATCGCTGAACTGTTTTTATCAAATCCTGTAAAATACAAATCATTTAATTGGTTTGGAACTATTCAATACGTTTATCTATCCCTTTACTAAAAGCGAAATGCTGTTACTCATCATGCGTCTGATTTCAATATCAAAGTAATGTGGATAATGGGTAATGTGCAGTAATGATGAGAATGTTTAGTTGGTTGTGTACGTAAATGAAAAATGCAAATATGTAAGTACCATTCGTTGTTCGAATAAACACAATAATGTGAAGACGTTCTAAAGCAACACATGTGTGCACTAAGCGACCAATTGATGCATTCAGCATGTAAAGTAACACAACTTAACTTTAAGCTGACCAAGTTTTCAAAACCTTTATAAGTCACACCTCTAAAAGATACATAAGTCATAAAAAAATATAAAGATTGTGTTTTCAACTCCTTTGTATCAAGTTAACATACCTGCAGGGATGTATGTCTCCACATCTACGTACGGATCATGTTCCAAGGTTGTGTACGTCAGCTCGCAGCGTATTTCGGCTTCGTCGACATCTGCTGCACTAACGGTGGCGTTAACGTATATTTTATAGAAGCCTTTTTCATTTGTGTCTTCTACAGACTTTGATACGTTGATTATTTCCCTGAAATAATAAGAGGTTTTTCTTTTAGTAGGTAATTTTATTTATTTAATCATTAATGTACACACAGTATAATGCACAGATATAACACATCAAGACAATATATTACAAAGGCACTGCTTATTTCTTAAAAAAATTCTACCAGCAGACCCGCAAAAAGGAAAAATAAATGTAGACAATAGACAAATAGTGTGTGAGAACAGGAAGAGAAGATGTCTACAATTTTATTAACACTATTTTCTTTGCCGTACCTATTATTAGAATCAGATAAAAAGCTCAAATTGTTAGGATGTTAATTTTTATCCCTGGTGCTAAGCAACTGGGCTAATCCCAGTTGTAAACGACCCTTTGTGCCTATTTGCCTTGTTTGTTCTGTCTCCTGCTTGATATGGAAGTGGAAATTATGTTTTTGTTTTCCTAATTTCGTTGATTCTGATTAATTTCGTTGCAGGATCCAAGACAGTTAAATTCATTCTCAGGAACTTCGTCGAGCTTCTTTGCCTCGACGCTTTTATGATGGTCGCCACTGTCGATTCTGGCTTTTAGGAGTTGCAGTGGTTTGGGAATAGTGCGGTGGGATAGTCACAATAAAATAAAACTATTTTTGTATAGACTGATGTGCATTAAATCATAGCCGTGAAATGGCATGACAGTATCGCTCAAGATACAAAAATTTCAAGTAGCAAGTTTTGAGAAAGTCGCAGACCTTCCATTCCTTTTGCAAGTTTTGAGAAAGTCGCAGACCTTCCATTCCTTTTGCAAATTTTGAGAAAATCGCAGACTTTCCATTTCTTTTGCAAGTCTTGAGAAAGTCACAGACTTGCCATTCCTTCGGTGTTTTCTATATTGGATTTCCTGTAACACCATATACCCTGCAATACTATTTAGATTACGATGAATCTAAGAACACCTTATATATATACGTAGGTATATTCGTTAGTCTAGCTAAAACCTGGTTCGACTGACTGAATATTTTTTTGTTTTGGTATAGAAGTATAGAAAAAAAAGGGGAAAACAAAAAAGCGAAGTTCACCGGGTCTCCTAGTTGGCAATAAAATCCGGGGATCGGTATCCAGACAAACCAGGTAAAGCTGAGTAGTTCAGATAGGCAGTCGTTCCATGTAAAATAATGGTATATTTTACATGGAGCGACTACCTATCTGACCTCCAAAACCCAGTAACTGGGTAACACGATATCCCTTGGCATGACTGGTGCCAGATTTGATGGCTTCGGAGGACCGTACTGACTGTCAAATATATTCAAATGATGGCCAGGTCGAACGGCTCATCGTGCTCTCCGAAGCGTTAAGGACACTCGGTATATGATGTTCAACCAAAAACGGGCAGTTTTCGGCAAGCGTTGCTCGGCAATGAAACTAAATGTTTAAAACAAAAACATACCCTTGAAAGGTGAGGGTCATATCTGGCAAGGGCGCGACGTCTTCGGCTTCACATTCTATTAACAGCATATCGGCTTCATCCTCTGCCTCGCTGCTTATTAACGTGTAATTTATTGCTGGGCCGGTACCCTTCGCTGAAGGAAAAATAGGAAAAATTCATGAGATTTAGATGTTTTATAATCTCACAGAGGCGAGTGGGTTCCAAACTAGAACATTTATATTTTTAAATTAACAATATCGTGTTCATTGAAATTTGATTACGATTCATTAATATTAATTTATCATTGATCACGATTAACTTTTAAGTCGTTAATTTAATTAACATTTTGCCAACACTTATTATTATGCAAGTTATAATATGAGGATTTCGTTTTTTCTTTCGGACTTACGGAACCCTAAAAAGTTATCAAATTTCGAGTCAAGCCAGGCCTCATAACTCTAGAAAGTCATATAAACTGGTTAATACTTACAAAATACAATAAGCTTTTCGCGATTTCGTTTTTCATCTACAATTGACACTTCACACTCGTAAATACCGGAATCCACAGGGTTTACATTTAGTAAGACGATAGTATCGTTGCCTTTTATCTCTGAAAAGTAAGGCAAAACATGTGCTTTTAAATATGTTTCGAAGTGCGTTTGGCACAGTGGCAATAGTGGGTTTCTGCGCTACGAGTTCTATTTTTATGTTTTTTTTTTATTATTCGCAAAACTGATGTACAATCATACTAGCAAAAAAAAGGTCTAACAGAAAAAAGTATGATTGACATCTACTAGATGTGAATCTTACATGCACATATTCACTAGTAAAAAACACTTATAATTAAGGAAATGTATTAAAAAGTAATACCAATATCAAAAAAAAATTGAAACAATAGAAAAGAATCAATAAAAATTAAGTAAAAATTAAATCGAATCACAAATAAAATAAAATCTAATCAAGTTAAAATTAAGTCAGGATTTCATAATTGAACTAAAATTAAATCAGATTAAAATATAAATTAAACCAAGTATGTACAATTAAAATAAAATAAATCAAAGCATAAATCAAATGAAAAATAAAACATAATCAAATAAAAAATAAAATACAATCAAATTACAAATCTATCAAATTTAAATCAGATTAAAACAAAAATTTAATCATAATACCGTCAAAAATAAAAATTTAATCGAAATAAAACAAAACAAAAATACCAAAAAAAATAAAAAAAATTAAAAAAAAAATTCAATAAATATCAAATCACAAACAGATTGAAATAAAAAAAAATTTACTCATATTAAAATACAAATCAAATCAAAATTTAAAACATGAATTTTAATATTTACGCAATTAAGTCTCTGAGCTTTCTTCTCACTGAGGCTACAAAACCAGAAAAGACGTCTATTTCGCTACGAATGGAGTTGGCAAGAGAAAGCATGCGGCATATTGGTGAAAAATTACCCAGATTAGTTCGACTATTAGGCAGGACGAAAGTTCTTCGGTTTATTAAGCGATTACCACTACATGGGACACTAATGTTCACTTTTTCTAGCAGTTTGGGCGAATCTATTTATTTATGTACACACAAAACACTTAACAGAGAAAAGAAAGAATACAGATAGAGGAGCACAAAGGTACTGCTTATTTCAATAGAAATTTCTTCCAGCAGACCTGCGACAGGAAAGTTGGATGATAGACGAAGACACAGTGTGTAGAAAGAAATAAGAAAACTTAAAATAGACTATTATAACCTAACTAATTATATATAAATTACACATATACCTTAACTACATATTTATAAGATAAAATACATACAACATATAATATATAAAATCACAAGATGGTGGAGAGGTACCTAATGTTCTTTGACCTGTTTCTTGAACAAAGATACATTTTAGAGTCACGGATTTTAGGTGGCCGTGACTCTAAAAATGTTCCGGTGAGATTCTGGTCTTTTGATCCTTTGGGGACCAACAGACCAGAATCAACATCATATCCCCAAGATATACTACCCATATTGAAATCACCGATCATTAAGTTAATAGAATTTAATTTGCTCTTTTTGTTAATCACTTCTGTGAAATTTCGAAAAAGCTCATCCATATAATCTTGTTTCATTGGAGGTGGAATATAAACCGCACAAATATTGATATTTAAGCCACTGTCACACTTGATTGTGATCCATAATTCCTCGCAATGGGACTCCCAATTCAATATCCGTGAGACCACATACTTGTCTAGAGTTGCGACAAACACCCCACCACCATCCCTTTTTTGTAGTTGAAGACACCGTGGATGACCTGTCGTGCCTAAACATTCTGTATCGATTATCTAAAACTTCATGGTCGAAAACCGTATCATTAAGCCAACTTTCAGTGCCGATTATTATGTCATAATCAAAATTTAACGCAGCAGTATAAAAAGCCTCTGTCTTGGTTCGTAAGCCTCTTACATTTTGATAATAAATTTTAAAGTTGAATTTTAATTCCTAAAACATCATTAACTTGCAAAGTATGTTGATAATCAAAGTAAAAGTTACAATGACTCTAAACATTCCAAATTTTTGACTAACAGAGGTTTGGTTGTAACATCTTTTCTCACAATTAAGCGACCATTCCGAACCCACACAAAGTTATACTTCCTCTCCTTAGCGATTCTCGCCGCTGCATGCAGTTTTTTAGTAGCCATAGTCAGATTTTCTGTAACAAAAATCGGCTGCTTTTCTCCACCAATGCCAACGTGGCTGCTGTTCAACTTCTCAGACTCGTTCTTCTTATTAAAGTTCCTGACTGCAGCAAGTCGATTATCTCGGATGCGAGGACTGATTAGCTTGATGACTATGCTATGTGGGCGATTTGTTTCTGCATTCAATTTGGCAACTCTATGAAATGACTGGATTTCACTGTCGTGAAGTTCATTGCCTACAACTCTGCCCAACTGTTGTACGACCGTTAACAAATTTTCGGTTTTATGTTCAGGAACGCACTCTATTTGACCCATTTGCTGCACTTTTGCGTCTAATTCCCTCACTTGGGCAGCCAACACGGCGTTATTTTTGAGGAGCTCGGCATTCAAGCTACTGATCTTAGCATTTAATTCGACTTGATCGTCATGGGCATCAGAGAGAAATGTTACAGTACTATTAAACTATATTTTTAAACATGTTAAAATATTTGTATAGCCACCAACACGATAATATTGAATAAAGCCAGGGGGATGACCATAAGCTCTTAGAGCGGTATCAATTTGAGATCGAAAAAGGGACAGATGTATATGACTTGTATACATCTGTCACTTACTCGATCTCAAATTGATACCGCTCTAAGAGCTTATGGTCACCCCCCAGGTGTAGGAATGGTTAATCACATTGGACCTTATTACTAGTGTAAATTCGTTACCTATTTGGCTAGAATTGCCGTGATGGAGGGACTGTGCGTCATGGCCGACTATGTGCTGGTACAGCTGCTGCGGGTTGTCCTTGCGGCCCGAGTCCGGAGTCCACCACCACTTGACAATGAGGCCGGTCTCTGTGTCGTTCTCTCCCAGCTCGTACTGACATCGCAGTTCAGCATCCTGACCGACTTCTAAGGCTTTCGGCACTACAAATTCTTTTATCGATAATTGTCGACTACCTGTAATTGAAATGGTTTCAATGTTTACGAAGAAATTATTAACTTTTGTGTTCTAGTTGCACTGTCACAATAATTATGTACAACACATCATCATATCAGCCGAAAGACGAGTCCACTGCTGAACATAGGCCTATGTGTCGTCCCCCATGCATCGCCATATTGGCCGGTCCCGTTCGTCCCGCATCCAGCGGATCCCCGCAACCTTCACCAGGTCATCGGTCCAATTGGTGGGAGTCCTTCCAACGCAACGTCTTCCGAATCGCGGTCGTCACTCCAGAACTTTTCTGCCCTATCGGCCATCCGTTCTGCTAGCAATGTGCCCTGCCCACTGCCACTTAAGTTTCTCATTTTTTTGGGCTATGTCGGTAACCCTGGTTCTCTTGCGGATCTCTACATTTCAGATTTGATCACGCAAGAAAACTACGAGCAAAGCCCTCTCCATTTTTGTCCTTTGGGTGACTGTTAGCTTTCTGATGAGGCCCACTGTGAGCGACCACGTCTTAGAGCCATAGGTTATCACTGGCAATACACAAACCATGTTATAATTATTGTCAAGGTCAAAGACAATCCTCAAAAAAAAAGAGATAATATTAAATTTATTTTGTTTTCACAAAATTTTGGTCAGCTGTCGAATATGGATTTTCCATAAAGTTGTCGTCAACTTTATCCATTAATTATCCATACTTTTTCCATTACTTTATCCATTTTTTTTGGGAATTGCCTATTACGTCTTTGGAGAAAGTTTTTAAAATATAATCCTACCTTTCTGTTATACCTGTATACTTAGATTAGTATATATAATTATTGATTGATTGATTCGACAATCTAGGTACAAGTGAATCAGCTGCCAAGCCTAGTATTCAGAATCCTTATAATTAAACGCTATCGGTAACATTAAACTTCACACTTGGCAGGCAGATTGTAGGACGCAGTAAAATGTTATGGCGTTTGCTCGAAACTGCACAGCCAAGGCTGTTCGTAAAAGCGGTTTAAGGTGAAGTCCATGTTCACCAGTTCAGCTCTTCGATTACTTTACTACTAAATTACTTTAAAAAAAAAGAATCTAAGTAAGTAATTATGATTTCGAATATAAAATTATGTTGACCAGAAATATATGAATAACATAACAAAACAGCTTTTTGCAAGTGTTTACACTGTTTTCACGTATCGATCGGTTTGTGTTTTGGCTACTGAGCTCAGAACGTCTAGTATAAATCGTTTTATTGTTGTTGCAAAGAGCTTATAAGAATTGAAATTGACGGGCAGTAGCGGATCACTGTCATTACGGTTAGGTACCTGCGGAACTACTAGGGTGGACAGTAAATAAATCTGCATTACCCAAGATTTATGTCATACACACGATTACAACGATGATTTAGATACATATTTTTAGTACCTATGAACAATATTGCTCATCACTGGAGTTGCCTTAGTACGTAATAGACCATCCACTTTACAAATAAGAAATAAAAACAATAGGTCTGCGTTATCATTTGTATCTTGTAGTAGTTTCAAGTGTGTTGTATGGCTTGACTAAGTAGCATAAGATATTCTTATGTAGGTAAACATAGCGCTGTGCTGCTGCACTTAATTTAAGTGCGAATGAACCAACTTCCGCATACAACACCCTAATGAGGTCGATCCTCTATTATGTTTATAATTCCAAATTGTTTGACTTTGCATCCATTCCTTTATGAATCTTCTATAAATAATTTGTTATAGGAAATTAGGTCATATCCCAATGAATAAGCGACTATCTTGGCTAACCTTGAGGCGGTCCGGGAATGTTAAAAATACCGCCGCGACCAGAGCGCACGCGGTGTGCGTCGACGTGATTTGTACTATTCGATAAAATACTGAACAGTTGATCAACTATTGGCAAAGGCATATCTTTTATAGCAGGAACCGTCGCTAGATCTATTGAACCTCTATAAAGGGCCACTTAAACCGTAAACAAACCCTAAAGGAAATAGAAATCACCCAAATATTAGTCACGTAGAGCGCGCACAAAAGCAAATTGCATACAAAAGTCTGTCTTCCTGTGGTGTTATGATTGGATGAGTCATGTGAAGTAGAACAGGGATTTGAACATCCTATTGTATCTATATGTTTTGAATCTACTTGTCTGTACCCAAGTACTCGGAGAAATATTGGTTAAGCAGCTGTTTAGTGTAGTACTGTAGTTTACCTGTCAGCCCTTACAAACATATTCCTACTTATATGTTGTTGGGTATCTACTTTTAAATATCTTACAAGACTATTTCACTACTCATCATGTAGGCACATCTTCAGCTTTAAACTCACATTAAAATAAATTTAAATCCGAGCCTAAACGAATATACAAAACAATATAAATAAACAACGCTTGCACAACAAATGACGAAAACTATGTTATTTGTAATGGAAATATTCTAACTGATACATCAGTGTCAAAGTCAATCAAATGTAACTATAGAAAATCTTGAAAAATCACTGTGATATTTAAATTTTCAAAATTTCGCGGGACGGAACTGATCGAACATGGAAGTACAGGTATGCGCAGGTCGCAGGTCATGGCGGGCAGTGCGGTGGGGGCAGAGGCAGGCCTCACCTGCCAGGCACAGCAGCAGCACGGCGGCGCGCAGCAGCGCGGCGCGGGACGCGGACATGGTGTGCGCGCGGCGATGAGACTGCCGCGGACGCGCCGCGCGCCGCCCGCCCTTCGGAGCATCAATTGGCCTTGAGTCGGCGACTCGGCGCGAGAGGTAACCACTAAATTGTACCCAACGACACTAGTAGCTCGACGCGAAGAAGCGCAGGAGCTCATTGTTGTGTCAACTGGGTGTCCTCTTGTGCGAGATCTAATACGTGTCATGTCTCTCAATAAACGACGTCCATTTGTTTATAGAGAACTAAATATGAAACTTATGTATTGCAAGAAAACTCTCAACTGGAATTGGAAGCTTTATTTTGTTCGACGTGTGTCTAATTTTAAGCGTTGTAGTACATTTTAGACCGCGGCAGCAAATCAAATCAATTTAACTATGACTGTACCAAGAATTGCTTCAGCGCTATTAAAGGCATAATGCAATACAATTTCATAGACGGAACATTAGAAAGAATCAATTAAATGATTCTAAACGATCAGTGGAATAATAAATGTTGTTTTTTGCGCAGGCCTCCTATTTCTGCAGTATTTAATTTAAGGAACCCGACATAATAACTAACACGGAGGTGACAGGGCAAATCCTTGGAACCTGGTTAGTTCAAGAGTTATCGGGGTCGAGGCGTGATTTCATATGACCCTCTCAATATCAACGCAAAATCAAGATAGAACACCGTACACTTCCTACATTTTTATAGCAATCATGGTTATTTATGGAAGTAGTTATAGTGCATTAATTTGCTCGCTAAGATTTGCTGATCATTTACTTAATTTAATGTTTGTTTTTTTTTTTGTGAGGCTTTATTTTCTCAACGTATTTTTTGTTGGCCATTATATTTAATCCCGAAAGAAAGAAATGTGTTTAATTTTTATTTGATGATTATTATTATGTCCTTTATTTTATTTTTTTCTTATTTGTTACATTTTTAAATCTTTTTATAAAACACATACAAAAAAGAAAACCATCAACAGGGTCTAAGCTACCGGTGGTAAGTAGAGAGCAACCACCTAACGATACGCGCCGTTTCTGGGAGTACCGCTTTCTGGATCAAGCCCTTGATCCAGCTGCCCAACGAGAGCCTCTTCCGAGGCTCTTGGCCGTTACGACTATCGGCACAATGACTGCTGTATTCACATCTTACATGTCGACAACCTCGCGAGCCAGATCAAGATACTTGCTTTTCTTATCTCTCTCAGCCTTCACGAGGTTCTCGTCATGGGGGACCGCTATATCAAAAATCATTGCGCGACGCTCTAATCGGTCTATCACCACTATGTCAGGCTTATTGGCAACAATAGTCCTATCAGTGATGATAGACCGATCCCATATAGCGTGACATTGCCATTTTCGAGAACTGGGTCGGGCTCATACTTATAGTAAGGCACTTCCGATTCCAAGTTGCTGATGGATAATCCTGGCTACAATTAAGGTTGTGTCCATGCAAATAGTCTCCGTTAGCTAGACTAGAACAACCGGAGATAATGTGATGATTATTATCAGTATGGTCGCGTCAGGTGAAATTCTGTAGTTTTTACCCCCATGGGATACAGGCGTGAGTGTATGTATGTATCATTATGGTAAATTAAAATAAGAGTGTTTAATATAAATAAAAATATATTTCTTCATAATTTACACATTTTACATATATCTATAACTGTGCAATTAATATTAAATTAATAATAATACTTAAATAATGCCGCCACAGTACCGAGCATCATTCAGCGTAATATACTGCTTCTTTTAAAAAAAACCTCGCCATTATTTTTAAGGGCACTGTTCCAATTTCCTTTGGAATTGGAACATATTACATAATGAACTTGTTACTCCACTTTCTGTATCGATATCAAGTAGGCGTTTAGCGGAATGTTAACTAAAACTATGCTGGAGTTCGTCACCCTTCTATTTCCAGTTTCCTCCAATAGAAACGACGGTTACATGTACATATGACTGGCGATGACGAACGCTCTATATAATATCTGTTAATGTATAAATATAATGGTTTGTGTGTGTACTAAAGGTTAAAGTGCGCGAGGAGCCTGTCGCTGAAGGTGATGTGTCGGAAGAGGTCGGGGTGCATGGAGGCGCGCGGCGGCGGGCGGCTGGCCAGCGCGATGTGCACGGTGTCGCGCAGGCGCGCGCGCGGTACGTCTCCGCGCAGCCACAGCAGGCGCAGCAGCTGCTCCTCCGACATGTCGGGGCACTTGGCCACAACGCTGTGCAAGTCCAGCGACAGCATCTCTATGTCCTGGCAGCGCAGCACCTACGGGAAAGCCCGGCTACAGTGGACCATTGTGCGACACGCAACTGATGGGATTCGGTTTTTCGTACTTTGCACTGTATTGTCAAGTACAAAAACCTAAACATGTATGATTTTATTTGAAATCAAAATCGTCCTCACTGCTCTCGATGAGAATAGTTGCCCAAAACTCTGGTAGCATTCCACGTTGAATGGCAATGTTGAAATCTAAACACTTTTATTTCACTACAATATTTTTATCATGGCAAACAGTCAAACTATTCTTACTTCGACCGGACACGTCACGTATCTATGATTTAAATAGAAAATGAGTTTACTCCAGGTTATCGCACTTTTTAGACATCCATAAACTCTTTACATTTACTCTTTACTTTTTTTACATTAACGTGCTCAAGTCTAAGATCCTAGACGCCCCAAACGTTACTGAACTCTTTTAACACAAAATCAGTGAAATTTAGTAGTGATAGCATGTACTTGGAACGTAGGTACTCGATCATACTTACTAATTTGGACTTTCATCTTCATTCAATACCTACCCAACACATTTCGTGCAGAATGAATTCAGTAACGTCTAGGGCGTCAAGGGCCTAGCGCTCTTGCTCTATTGAGTACTGGCTCACCCCCGCGGCTTTACTCCCGTGTGCTCCCGTCAACTGGCGTCACTAACCCACCTACCCTACCCTACCCGACCTACCGTACCTACCCTACTACCCACCAAATTGTTAAACTATTTATTTGAATAAGAATTAATACTACAATACGAATGTAAACACAACTTTTGTTACTACCGGCGATCTAATTAAAATTTAGAACATAAAAGCTACTATTGTGACTTAACTATGATAGTTAGATTAGATATTTTTTTACGCATTTTTTTTAGGTGATAATGAGTACTTTAATCATGTAATACATATTTTTTATGAATCATCAATAGTTTACTCAGCGCACGCCAAAGATTAAAATTTATAAGCAAATAAATTTTACTTAGGTTTACATTATTGCAATTTTCATAAGGTTCTCGATATTTTTGAAAATAAATTATAGCGTATGGCACTCAGGAATAATGTATAGCTTTCTATTGGTGAAATAATTTTGAAAATCGGTTTAGTAGAGATTACCCCCTACAACGTCACAAACTTTACCTCTTTGTAATATTAGTATATAGATCTACAAAAATGTCAAGTTGAAGAATGATTGGCTATAATAACAACCAATCACAACTCTCGAGTTTGGCATTTAATACTTCAGCTTGACATATTGTGTACTCAATAGAGCAAGAGAGCCCAGACGCCCCAGGCGTTACTGAATTCTGTAAAGTCTGGAGCGTCTGCTCATGCATCTGGAATACCGGCCTTACTATTTATTGCCATAGTGAATTTGCGCTGTCTTCAACTTTCACCAAATCTGATATGAGTATACAGGGTGAGTTTTTCAAGCGGGCGTGGATGGCCAAATACGAATCTATGTGGAATAGCGAAAAGTACTCAAAGAAGTAACGGGGCCGATTTTGATGAAAACTAAGATTACATCATTGGATTTTTGAAAAATGAATATTCCTAGCCAGGAATCGAACCCATTGATTTAAAAAAAAAGTATCCGGTAGCGTCACTAATAAGGATCAAATTCTGGGAAGGGATATCATACGGCAAACTTAAGGATACACCTAATTTTTAACAAAAAAAAAACAATGTTATTTTCCATAATCGACGGGTTCTAAAGAAATAATACAAATAGAAAACTTACATAAGAATTGTAATAAATATAACTATAACTCACCTCTGCCAGCATACTGATGACTTCAAAGGGCCAGTCCACGTTGACGCCCTCCGCCGCTATCTTTCTGAAGAACGACCTTATTTGATTCCCCTCCTTCACTATCTTGGTAGCCGCTTGCTGAGCCTCCTCTACATTTTTAAAGGCCACTTTCTTGGAAAGCATCGCCGTAATATACTTTTTGTATACCAAGTTTTGAGCTTCGTTTATGACATACTCAAAGTTTTTATCTCTCAAATGATTGTAGTCTTGAAAGTAGTCGTCGAGTGTGATGCAAATAGTGTCAACTGGAATGGTGGAAGGCAACCATTTCGCTGTAAATAGGTCGTCGAAGTGAACTTCCAGGTCTAAGAACGCTTCCTCCAGGAGAAACTTTGCGGCTTCATCTCTTAAGCTCTAAAAAAAAGATAATTCCATTATAAATGTATGTATATTGATTGTAATAGTGCTTATATTCATTAATCATAATAATGAATTCAATAATACAATGTTAGAATCTAGCTAAAATTGGTTATTGTATTTGTCATTTAAACCAATATTAGATTATAGATAGTTCAACTCATGTTTGCACGCGGCGCTATGTGTGGATAAGCATGTGTGGGTGGTTGTTTGCCCGGACGAGGACTGCCGCGTCACTGCCACACAAATGCATAATGTATAATTGCAAGCGCACGCATACATGGCGCCGCGCGCCTAAATGAGTTGAACTATCTATACTGTATTTAACCGACTTCAAAGAAAGGAGGTTCTAAATTCATCGGAAACTTTTTTTTAAATGTATGTTCGCCGATTACTCAGACGCCAGGACCGATTTGGAAATCTCTCCTTTTGTTTGCAAGGGTATACTTCCCAGGTGGTCACATGGTCCCCCCCGGTGGGTTCCCGCTTTGTCGAGGCGGGGGGGCTCAGTAACCGTGGCTTGGTCACCCACGGTGAAGCGAAGAGGAACCCGAGGAGGGGCCGCTCGTCAGGGCTTTTGCCGATTAAGCCGACGACGTAGCGGCCAACTAGTAGGTTGCGGTGCCGCTTGGTAACAGGCGACATCGCAACTGAGGCGGGCCGCGATGTCTTATGGAGATTTCCAGGTCCCATACGATATCGCGGCTGAGGGTTGGAGGCCGCGGCGGGAGAGGAGTGCCGGTATTGCGGTGCGCCGCTCTCCCTACCTTCCGCGGCCTAGACGGGGTCGCCACCGTCTGATGGCGGACGCGGTGGGGCTGCAGGGTAAGAGGAGTGTCGGTATAGCGTTAGCCGCTCTCCCTATCCCCTGCGGCCGCAAAATGGTAGGTGGCGGGGCCATTGACCTCGACCCGTCACAGTGGGACCAAGGGTGCCATACACGGGGTCGTCTGGCACCCATGTGCTGATTTGGTCCCTGGGGTGGTCAAGGCGTGCAGTGTGTTCTTGTGCGCCGGTGATGGGGGGTACTCCCCCGAGGAGGGTCCGGTGACGGACAGCCGCGGCGGGTTCGCGGTGAGTGCTAACGCGTGCCCGTGTTCCCGCCATAAGCGGCACTGGAGGACACCATGGAGTTTTAGTAGGTTAGAGTCCACATAACTGCACTATCTCCCCATGGTAGTGCAGTATGCAAGAGCATTTCTCCACGCAAAAAAAAAATAGGTGGTCACATGGTCATCAACTGAGGATCTGATGATGGGATCCTGGCGAATAGTTAACCGACTATGATGAAGCAAATACTTAAATAAATGGTACTGATGAAAATGGTACCACCGAACTGATCTGAAGATGAAGCTGGAAGGTTGGCACTGGAACTCCGAAATAAAACAATGTATCCTAGTCGTGGTTGGGCTTATTGGAATCGTCATGAGATTTACTTTGGCTGTAAATGATTTTCATGGTATTGGAGGTACCTACCAAAACTAAAAAGAGATAAATAAAAAAGTTTTTACCCGACTGCCGAAGGAGGGTATTGTGTTATCAGTCTATGTATGTATGTATGTTTTTGGTGAAGCGGAAGGGCGTGTCAGACTTTTACTGACTAAAACCCACCCGTGTTCCTTCAGTTGCTTGAGCCAGGGCCGCGGTAACTCTTTTTCAAATTTATCCGCGACCATTGGTCTTAACCCTGCAAGTGTCACTGACTACATTAAAACTGGCAAATGGCGGCTTTTGGGCGCCATATTGTGAGGGACCAATTTTTTTTTAGGGTTCCGTACCCAAAGGGTAAAAGCGGGACCCTATTACTAAGACTCCGCGATCCGTCTGTCTGTCTGTCTGTATGTCACCAGGCTGTATCTCATGAACCGTGATAGCTAGACAGTTGAAATTTTCACAGATGATGTATTTCTGTTGCCGCTATAACAGCAAATACTGAAAACAGAATAAAATAAATATTTAAGAGGGGCTCCCATACAACCGAATTAAAAACAACAAACGTGATTTTTTTGCTGTTTTTGCAATAATGGTACGGAAGCCTTCATGCGCGAGTCCGACTCGCACTTGGCCGGCTTTTCTCTACTATCGTGTGGGGTATCAAAATAAAGGGTTTTAAGAGGTGATTTCAAACATATATTACACTTATATGTTTAAATGTACCTAATTCAAAAACAATAACTAAAAGGTTTTAAATAAAAAAGTTTTTTAAGCAGTCGGGCTTTCTTAACTTTATTTTCCGAAGTCGGTGTCGAAACGACAAACAATAGGAAACAAAGACACCAACTTCGGAAAATAAAGTTATTTATCGCATTGTAGTGTTTTGCCTTCGAAGTCGGTTTGCATTTTTTGTTAAAAAACTTTTTAAGTATCGTAAGTCATGGTAAATGCACCAGCAGCGCTTTCATAAAATTGTATGTGCAATTTTCTGGTACATAATAAATTGAGAATGAATTTTCAACGTTTTTCAGTTTAAACTGTAAATTAAAACAGGCAAAACAAAAAAATAGGTGTTCCAAAACTGACTAAAACCGCGACCCATTCCATAAACTAAATAGTCCTTCAGGGTATTAATTCTGAAGTTAACATACGGAACTAAATATTGTCAACCTGGAAGGAAGTGGAAAGTAGTGCCG
This sequence comes from Orthosia incerta, assembly GCA_948252205.1. Classification (NCBI taxonomy): domain Eukaryota; kingdom Metazoa; phylum Arthropoda; class Insecta; order Lepidoptera; family Noctuidae; genus Orthosia; species Orthosia incerta. The sequence goes on along the minus strand of OX411753.1, from coordinate 19,121,731 downwards.
CAAACGAACGAATTAATTGTAACAACCTTGACACTATCGAGCAACTGTGAATTTCCTAACCGCCACTGCTGTTTAGTATATAAAATCACTGTCGACGACGGATTGATATCATTCAGCAACAACTAGTCTAATCAATCATGAGGAGTATCCTTCTGGTGGCTTTGGGCCTTCTGGCCATCGCCGCCCTCAGCTCCGCCAGGGAGCTCCGAGAGAAGAGGGACGCTGACTTGGAGACCGCCGCGTCGCACGGCCACCACTGGGACAAGGGTGGCGGCCACGAGCACCACGGACATCACCACCACGACCACGGTGGCGATCACCACAAGGGGCACAAGGGACACCACGAGCACCACCACGGCAAGCACGGCCATCACCACCACGAGGGGCACAAGGGCCATCACGGGGAGCACGGCGGACACAAGAAGCACCATCACCACGACGACGGCTACCACCATCACGAGCACCACGGCGAGAAGGGCGACCACGGCCACGGCCACGATGAGCACGGCCACTGGCACAAGGGACACGATACCAAGGGTCACCACGGCATTGAGAAGCATGACGAGTTCAAGAAGGACAAGCACTTCCACGACCACCACGGAGAGAAAGGCTTCCATGAGCACCACGGCGGACACCACCACGAGGGCGGCCACAAGAAGGGCGGCCACTTCCACCATGGACACAAGCACGGTGGCCACCACGAGCACGATCACGGCAAGAAGGGCCACCACGAGCACGGCGGCCACCACCACCACCACAAGGGCCACCACGGCGAGGGCGGTCACCACGAGCACCACGAGGACCACCATCACCACGACAAGAAGGGCGGCCACGAGGACCACAAGCACTGGGGACACAAGAAGGGTCACTAAGCGCTCGCTCAGAGTACCTAAACTGTTATTTGTTGATATTACGTTGTTAACGTGTGTTTTTGTTATGTTCTTACGCCAAAGAATAAATTTTTGTACAAAGTAATTGCACATACTTTATTTTAATAAACCTAGCTGCTTCCCGCAGTTTTATCTGCATGAAGATTCCCTCAGAAAGAAAGCCATGTGCATTATTCTGACATCAAAATTGTTTCGTCGTAATAAATTAGGACATTTAAGTATCCTAGTCACTCGTGAATAATGTAGCTTTTTAAGATACTAAGTGATTTGTTCACGCTTCCGGGTCAAACTTTGGCAGAGATCGCGCATGGTATATAGGTTCTTCCAAAAGAGAAAGAGAGGCCTTTGCTCAGTAGTGGGACACAAAATTAGGCTAACAAAAAAAAACTAGCATTGGGTTTCTGGTCATGGACAATGTTTCTTCTGTGCATCTCGGTGCGAAAGAAATCAAGCAAAAAAATGTGTCGAGTTTTTATCGAAAGCGCACTAGTTGCTTTAGGAACTATTGTTCACTATCGTGGCAACACGAGTTTTTGCCGTTGACCGCGGAACGACGCTTGACCTTGTACCGATGAGAGTTATTTACACATAGAGATCTCACTGACCGTAGCGATCGTTGAACTGTCGCGTTCGGCCCTGAATTTCGTCGAAAGTGTTTGTCTATGTTCGCTTTCTGTGATAAAATCCAGGTGGTAGGTTTGAAGTGCTTTTTTTGTTTACTTGACTTATTTGGCAAACAAACAAATATGGCGCAGAGAGATATAAACTTTGAAGAATTTGCAAACAGCAAATTCGACTCCAAGTAGTTTTTGAAATAGTTCAAAGCGCAGCAAACTGGGCCTCGGCGGGCGGGCACAGTCGCGCCAGCCGCACCACCTGCTTGATGTTGTTCACTACATGTGAACGGTACAGTTACCTGGAAGGTGTTGAGCATCTTGTCAGACTTGGCCTCGGCAGGCGGGTCGTGTCGCACCTGCGTCTGCTGCACCATCTGCTTGCTGTTGCTCACTACATGTGAACGGTACAGTTACCTGGAAGGTGTTGAGCATCTTGTCGAACTTGGCCTCGGCGGGCGGATCGTGTCGCGCGGGCGGCCAGTGACGCGTCTGCGTCTGCTGCGCCAGCCGCACCATCTGCTCGCTGTTGTTGACGATGGTGATCATGTGGTGCGTGAAGTACGCCACGCGAGAACGATCCGCGAAGTGGGAGTTCTGTGGTACAAAAAAAAAAAAAATTGCGCATGTAAAAAACACTGTCTAACAGCAGACTTCATTCATAAGGCATTTTTAACAGTCGTTCTTTGGGTAATGAAGAGACAAAAACAGAATTTTTAATCTAAAGTTGAACCATTATTTCGAACATACCTTAAATTGTATGACTCCATCTCTGTACATATACCCGTATCGTGTAACTTGATCGATACTGAGAAGCAATGCCTTAAACGTTATTTCTTTGCTTATAGTTTCAGTAACCTGCAAAAAAATATAAATCAGTACATTGAAAAATACCCAGGGAAAGTTATTAGTAGTATTCAAACAGGCCGCTTTCGAAACATTTACGCTGTCAGTTGAGTTGTAGCAAGTTCAAGGTTATATTGATAGTACATTAGGTATTATTTTCGTAATAACTTTAACCGTATATTTCAGACGCGGTTCATTTTAGGGCGCGACAAACAAACCTCCGCTGGCTCAGCAGCGGTTCATTTTAGATATCAGATTTACGTAATACGATATCTTAATGAATAACGTAATTATTGGTTAAGGTACCTACCTAACGAGTCTTATTTGGGGTCGTTAATTAAAAGAGTTGGATAAAAAGCTTACTTGTTAGCACCAATATTTTTTTTGAAATAAGTGCGCAAGTTTATTAATGTACCTTTGTTATATCATCATCATCATCAGCCTATAGCAGTCCACTGCTGGACATAGGCCTCTCTAATTGCACGCCATTTAGTTCGGCAACTGTCATCCAGCTGCTACCAGCCTGAGGGCGTCCTACATTACGTTTACCAGATCGTGGTCTTCACTCAAGAACACGTTTACCCCAACGGTCATCGGTTCTACGACTTATATGGCCGGCCCATTACCACTTCAGCTTACTTATTCTGTGAGCTATGTCGACATTCCCTGCCGGATCACCTTGTTTCGGATTCGATCCCTTAGAGAGACTCCGAGCATAGCCCTTCCCATAGTTCGATGAGCAACATTGAACTGATGAAACAGCGGTATTGTGAGTGTCCAGGTCTCAGCACCGTAGGTCATAACAGGTAGGACGCACTGGTTGAAGACTTTAGCCTTCAGGCTTTGTGGGATACGCGACGAGAAGACTCGACGAAGTTTTCCAAACGCCGCCCAGCCCAGCTGTATTCTTCTGCTAGCCTCCTTCTCAAAGTTGTTCTTACCAAACTGCAGAGTTTGCCCGAGGTAAACGTATTCTCGAAAAACTTTGAGAGCACCGCCATTGACCACAATCGATCCCGGAGTTACGTGTGAATTGAACATAACCTGGGGTTTGTCCAAGTTCATCCGGAGACCGATGCGTGCAGAAGAATCAGCTAGGCCATACAGCATCTACTGCAAGTCGTGCAGCGACTCTGCCATTATGACGATGTCATCCGCAAATCTCAAGTGTGAGATGTACTCGCCGTTTATATTAATGCTGCGTCCTTCACAGTCCATCGTCTTAAACATATCCTCCACCGCGTTACTAAACAATTTCGGGGAAATTACGTTCCCTTGTCTATCCCCTCGACGCAGTGAGATAATGTCTAGTTTGCCGGTCCTGACTTTGGACGGTCATTGTTGCGTTTTCATAAAGACATCTCAGCACTTGGATGTATCATACAGCAATTAGTTGAAATAAACGGTGTCAATTCGTCGGGGATGAACGTGAAAATGGGGTACCCCAGGGCTTAATTTTAGGTCCTTTCTTATTTTTAGTCTACATTAACGATTTACCCCATCTATTGAAAAACAAATTAAACATGGTGTTATTTGCCGATGATACTTCTTTCATTATAGATAAATAGACGTACGAGTAACGTTGCCGACGTAAATAATGCCTTGCGGCAAGTTCAAAATTGGTACACTGCTAATAATTTAGTTTTAAATGCTAAAAAATTTACATTTTAATAAAAAAATTGAATTGTGACATTATATTAAACAATGAGAGCTAGAATTCGTCGATAAAGCGGTTTTCCTGAGGATCACGCTAGACCCGAGGTTGCAATGGGGTCCTCATTTGATATCCCTTGCGGGGTGGCTAAGTTCGGCAGCTTATGCTGTTAGAAAAATACGTCAGTTTACTGATGTAGATACCGCGAGGCTAGTCTATTTTAGTTACTTTCATAGTATCATTCTTACGGTATCTTACTAAGGGAAAGGGCTGCAGACATTGAGTCAATTTTCATTCTGCAAAAACGAGCCATCAGAGCGATATACAATCATCGCCGGCGAGATTCTCTAAGGGAACTGTTTAAGGACATTAACATCATGACGGTAGCTTGTCTATATATTTTCGAAAACATCATGTACGTTAGAAAGAATATACATCTTTTTAGTAAAAACAGCGATTGACATAATAATGTTACTAGAAATAGGGACCAATTAATTCAACCAGGTTTCAGGCTGGCTAAAGTAGTGTCATGTTTTATGGGGTACTGCATAAAATGTTACAATAAAATACCTCCCCACATTCTGGAACACGAATTTCTTGCGGTTTTGTTTCCGCGCGATTTTTTTCCCGTAATGCGTGCAGCTTCATAAAATTCCATAGGTCGCAGAATGGGCGGAATGTTTCGGATGTTAATGTTTTTCTAGTACCTATTATATAACTGCACAGTGCGTGTGTGCACATTCTAGAACTGAATGAGGCGAAATTCAAAACTTGTATAAAACGCACACTATGCAGGCAGGCATATTATAGGTTGGGGGATTACATCGCTGATAAAAATGCTTGGCTCAACGCTAGTCCTGCTCCACAGACACTAGGGCACAAAAACAAGTGATAAGCAGAAAAGTTCTGAAGTATTGTTGGACCTACTGAAGACTGTATGACTGTGTGTGTTGTATTAACTCAATTTATTTTAGTATTATATAACTGCACAGCACATATGTGAGTACTATGTACCAACTGTAAATCTACCATTTACTGTTCCTATATGTCGTTTGTTGACTATAGCGTGCCCTGGCAGTTAATAGTGTATCATGCTCTCTCTAATGTCTCTCTGATGGTGGCATCATTCGGTTCCCTTCATGATGGTTGATCTGAGTGGTGCCGATCTATGTGTCATGTTGGTGAACGGGCGCCATCAGTTGGGATTGGTCATAACTTAGCTGACTCGGCTTGGTTTTACCTATGTATTGTTATTTTTTAACTGTTTTTTTTACTCTAGACGCTTTTACAAGCACGTCTTTTTACATCGTTCTCACATATATGTATTTTTCCAACAAGAAATGATGTAACCAAATACTTGTAAAACACTTTTTATTTTAAAAGAATAAGTGTGGCATTTCTTGTCCATTCTTCTCCATAACAAGCTACATTTCCGAATGGACGGTAGAATCAATTATTATTACTTTAAGATATTTTTTTTGACGTTCAAAAGTGCCGCTTAATGGCTTAATTGAATTTTTTGATTTGATTTGATATCGCCAGTTAACAAAAGTCAGTCTATCACTGAATAGACTCCAAAACAGACCAGGTTCGATGAAGTCAAAAGCCTTCTTATTTTTTTTTTTTTTTTTTTGTCTTTAGGCTTGCGCTTGACCTGGAGAAGAATTTTGAATTTTACCTGCAAGTTCTGGTCGATCATCTGGAAGATGATGACGGGCGCGTGCGTGTGGTAGGCGCTGGAGTGCGGCTCCACATCGGGCGCGCGTTGCCCCGCCCACTCCGCGCGCTCCGACTCCAGCGTCTTCTCCATCCATTCCATGTAGTTCGATTCCATTTTCTGTATTATTTTAAACACAAGATATTTATCTGATATTTAACTGCAAGCTGACTATATATACTACATATGGTATGTATCCTCCGACTGCACAGCATGATTTTCTTTTTGTTTACGTCTTTTTAGTACAGTTCTTAAGCAGCCGGCATATTTTTTATTTTTTGAATAAACTACAACTTACAACTTTTTAGTTATCTCTTTTTTCGAATTTCTTTTAAACATATAAGTGTCATACGTTTTTAGAATCACCTCTTCAACCCCTTTATTTTGGTACCTCACACGAAGGGTTTGGCGGAAAATAAATTGGACTCCACAATATGGCATTCAGAAGCCGGCATTTTTCTTTTTTTAATTTTTAATGTATCCAGTGATACTCTTAAGGTTAAGACGAATCGATTGACCTAAGTATCATCAAAATCGGCCTACGTCTTTGGTCTCTAGAACGCCACATAGGAACATACATACATACATACATACATACATAGACCGATAAACGATAAAAAAGAGTAACCATGGAGTTTCTTGCCGGTTCTTCTCCATAGGAAACGACTAACCCGAACCGTGCACCTTTTGTCGACGTTTTATAAGTGCCCATGTAGGCCTATGTAAAATAAAAATATTTGATTTGAACCTTTCTTTGCGTCGCGCAGTCGGGTAAAAAAATTAAAATGGCGACAATATAATATGATTCATAGAAGTAGAAAAAGGTAAATTGGGACAAATAGGAAGAGGGTAACTTCTTTGCATTCTAGTTTATCTTTACTATAGCCATTTTGAAGATACAATGTATAATAAGTAAAACAGGCTTTTTAGGGCTACCCTCTACTCAACAAGAAGAAAAAAAGAATTTTAGAATGATTCAAACGAGAATAGGACTAAAATTTCAGGTTCGCTCTAATCTTCGAGCGAACCTGAAATTTTCACCCCTGCTGTATTAAATAAATAAAAAAATACTTGTAGATCTGTAAATCAGTAAAAATAAAAAATTAATCTCCATAATGTATTACATTATTTTGATCTATATAAGTTTAATTGAAAATTGTAACCCGACTACGGATTTTTTTTATATGACGGCTATAATAACAAATCGATTGACACGTTATTTATCAAAATCGGATTGATTTAGGCCCTACGGAGGAACATATGTTAAGGGGCTGAATACTCAAAATAGGATTTTATTTAAACATGTTTTAGCCAAATCTATTGAAGATGTGTCAGCGGAAAAAAGATATGTTAATCTTGATCATAATTATATCTGAAAACTTCGTATTGGCCGAAACACGTTCAAGCACAAAAACCTCGATACAATTGAACGGCAAAGTAATCTCTTGGTGTGACCTTCAAAAAATCATAACTTCAGTGTTGTATATTTTGAAGTTTCATTCATTATATTTAATAAAAACATCTATACAAATTCCTTCGTGCTTCTCTTTCTATCCAGTGCAATTCGACAGTGCTTTAGAACGCGACTGTACCCATGCGCAAACACATCCCCTCCACTGTCACTCAGCGTTCTTTTTACGTGACGGGACCTGTACTTAAGTTACTCCGTAGCGTCACAGATAATATAATACTAGCATACAGATGCCTCATCCCATACACAGAAACCGTGCCGACGTAAATAGCGTTTTTCATCTGATTATACCGATAATTTTTTGTAAATCGATCGCGTTCGGTTCCGTTCCACGGCGACGGATACTATATCCGTGGAACGGAACCGTGAAAAACGTGACTGCTAAAATCATAACCCTTCCTTTTGGCTTCGCCGTAGTCGGATAAAAATGGCTTAAGCTAGTGTTCCAGAGTGTAAAACCCAGACTTCTAAACTAGGTTAATGTACCTGTATCTTAGAAATTGTAGAGATTGAGCTGTCAATGCTTTGTCAATGAATATTCTGACTTCATCTTCGCCAGAGTATAGCCTTAAATATGCATAATTGGATATAGTTAATGCGAAAACAAATAATCGTCCATATGTACTGTTCAAGCTGGTACCCCCTAGCTATTTCGTTGTTCATACGCATTTTTCGCTGTACCACCTGTGTTGGTTTACGTTACACAATAATATACGTCACAGCAATAAATTTAATTTAAAAACTCACCTGCAAGTACTCGTCCTGTAACTTTTGCATGGTTTCCTTACTCAGCAAAGGCGGCAAAGTCGAAACGTCAATATTTAATTCTGAACTACCCATTAATTCGTGTCCTGGATAGGTATTCAATATCCACGATAAAAGCGTTACATATTCGTTGCCTTCTATGCCATTAGTTACTACATCTTGGAGCTGTAATAATGATAAAAATATCCACATGATTATAATAATACATTAAAAACACAAGCAAGATAAAAGAAGTCATTATTACTTTAATTGTAACCAAATTTACTATTATTGTATTTTACAACAAATATTTGACTAATTGGTGCTGTAGGTAGCCAGAACAGCTTAAAAATTAACAAATAAAATATAAAACTTACACTTGCAGATAAACAGATGTGGTACATATTGACGTATTTGTTCACAATATCATAGTGCGGCGGGAAACAGGGGACGCATAATGTTTTGACAACTCTCAGGTCCTCTAGTATGAGTTGTCTGGTGAGTTCCAAGTATCTCACCAGCCACAGTTTGTTATCTTCGCGCTCGTCGACGCGCGTGCCTTCTATACGCTGAGCGACGGCACATTCTAGAACTTCAAAAGCTTTGGCTCGCCAGGTTTTAGGGCGCCCCGGCGGCATAAAACCAGTTTGGTTTTGTTGCTGTAGATAAAATACGTTTTTTTTTTAAATATTTTAAATAATTAATCTGATAACGGATTTATTGAGTACAAGCAGGTAGCAAGTACCAACCTGTAAAGCCATTTGATCCCTTTTCTCTTCTCTCTCTATAATCCTTAATGCAGTTACAATAACAGTAGGCTCTTTACGAACAGTATTCAAAGTTCGCGCTAAAATCAGTTTAATCTGTTTTTCAAGTAAATTCGACACCATTTCAACATCTTCGAAATATGCCTTGAGCATAATTTTATCATGTGAAGATTGGTTTGGCAATCTGTGCAGCTCATACAGTAAGTCATCTCTGGAGTTCTCTAAGTCATTAAGACACTGAAAATGGAAACAAATATCGGTTATTACAGAACTGATTATGATTATTAACTGATAGAAAGCTACACTATTGCGAAACACTATCAATAATAAATAATAATAATTAAAAAAAGTGACGTGCGCCACTTTTTTTTAATTACTATTATTCAAAAAAGAATGCCATTTTTGTAGCAGTAACATGCAATACAAATGTGTTTTTTTTTTTTTAAACTAGCTTTTTTCGTATTTTTCTCAGCAAACCCTTTCATTTGATACCCATATCATGGCAGTGCACAAAAAATAACTAGTCCACCATCTTGGGCAGTATTGGATTAGACCGCCATAATTGGATTTAGAATGACGTCACGTATCTACCCATGCACTGTCATCCAAACTAAACGTGTATGCAAAATTTCATCTTAATCGGTGGAGGATAACTGCTTTAAAGTTCAGTTGCAAGATTTGACCCGAACACACTTACATACATACATACATTGCAAGTTAATTAAAAGCTTGTAAAAAACTGTCCTGTTGGGAACCCAATTCTCTAACAGACTAGATGTCCTGTTGTATTTTTATTTGTTTTTGTGTGCTATAAAGAATATGAACACTGACTTGATGGGCATGTAGAAGTTTGCCTTCCCCTATCCATTGTTTAGTTTTCGCCACACTTTCTGGTACTGTGAATATGTGTTTCAGACTGTCCATAGCCGTGACATACTGAGAGTGTCGGGAGTCCTCTTCTCTGACTGCTTGGAGTGATGCCACCAGGGGCGGCACACTTTTCAACAGATCCTCCAATTCATCCATTCTGAAATTAAGTTCACATTCACTTTATTAACCCTTATATGCCTTTACATAATTTATAATTCTTTGCCAGGTTTTTGCAAAGCTGATATAATATGATGTGATTAAAATAATGTAAAAACTACGTGTTGCACAACACGTATGATTAAATATTGCGCTGTTTTAAAACAAAAGCATACGATCATCTCAATAGGCAATAAACAGATTGCAAGACATAAAATTATATGTCTATAATGTGCAAATATAAATAAATAATAAATAAATTGTTTATTAGTATCAAAATTTACAAAAAAGTGAATCTCTGACACCTTTGTTTCAGGGCCCTACATAATTATAATTATTTAAACATCAATGCATTTAATATTAGAGTTACAATCCAAATAAGTATTCACTAAAATTATCCTAGACGAAAATCAAAATCTTAATTAAATTCCTAAATTAAAACAAACTCAAAATTAAAATCGAATCAATAATAAAATTAAAATTACAATCAGAGTTAAAATCACAATGAGAACTAAAATTACAAAAAATCTAAATCAAGGTTTAAATCAAATTAAAATAAAATCATCAAAGTCGAGTCGAAAAAAAACCGGACAAGTGCGAGTCGGACTCGCGCACCGAGGGTTCCGTACAAACCTTAGCTTAAAGGTATTATAGACCTGAGTATTTGATATGAATTTCAATTTAACCTCTACGCGTTCATGAGGAAAGGGGTAGTAAGTTTAAAATTATTTTTATTATGTGATGTAACAAAAAATTTACGGTTTTCACAATTTTTCCTTTATCTGTGATATAAAACGTTGCTTTGTACCAAATTTCAAGATTCTGAGTTCACGGGAAGTACCCTGTAGGTTTTGATTCCGGGAAGTAACCTGTAGGTTGAGTGTCGAAAATTTGCGGCATAAACGGCTGTATCTTTTGATTGCGTTGGCTTAGAAGTTTGATTTTTTCCCAGCTTTAAGGGACAGTACCTGAGTATTTGATATAAATTTCAACTTGATACCTCCACGCGTTCCTGAGAAAAAGGGTCTTAACAGACAGACAGACGGACGGACGGACAGCAAAGTGATCCTATAAGGGTTCCGTTTATTTCCTTTCGAGGTACGAAACTCTAAAAAGATTTTATTACTAAGTATATCTTTTTTTATGTAGAGCCATAACACAGCTATACGTATTCTAGTTTCCTAGGCTAACCAACACAAACAGTAATGGGTAAAAAAATAATAATCTAAAAATGGAATCATCAACACGATTAAGAAGAAGGTTTATTCTGGCTACACTACAACCCAGTAAATCAGTCCATTTTTCTCTGAAATGTTCTTCCTCTCGATATCAGGATGGCCACCAGTCAATATGCATTTAAGCGGAAGTTGCGGCATTATTTTCTACACCAAAAGCAGAGTCGTCTCATCTCAATAGCCTTTCTATTACTTTATACATTATATCTTTCTTTTACATATAAAAGAAAGTCGTGTTAGTTACGCCATTTATAACTCGAGAATGGCTGGATTTTCATGATTTTTGGTTTGTTGGATTTATCTCCAACCCGAATAAAAAAAGAGTCAAAAATATTTATTTCAATTAAGCCACCAAGCGGCACTTTTGAACGTCAACAATAAAAATGTACAAGTAAAAAATATTATTCAACCGTGCTTTCGAAAAAGTGGCTTTTTATGGAGAAGAACGCACACAAAATTCCATACTTACTCTTTTAAAAAAATAAGTGTTTTACAATATTTACATAAATACATACATTAATAAATTCATATATGTGAGGACGATTCACCCAGAATAGAACTACACACTATATTACGTACAGGTATAAAGTATTAAAAGTACTTACACATGCACTGTGCAGTTATATAATAGGTACTACAAAAACATTAACATCCGAAACATTCCGCCCATTCTGCGACCTATGGAATTTTATGAAGCTGCACGCATTACGGGAAAAAAATCGCGCGGAAAGAAAATCGCAAGATATTCGTGTTCCAGAATGTGGGGAGGAATTTTATTGTAACATTTTGTACAGTACCCCATGAAAGATGACGCTTCTTTAGTCAGTCTGAAACCTGGTTGAACTAACTGGTCCCTATTCTAGTAACGTAATTATGTCTGTCGCTGTTTTTACTAAAAAGGTGTAAATTCTTTCTCACCTATATGATGTTTTGATAAATATGTTGAATCGTCATGATGTTAATTTCCTTAAACAGTTCTCTTAGAGAATCGCGCCGGCGAAGTATATATCTATATCGCTATCTTAGAGAATCGCGCCGGCGAAGTATATAATTATCTATATCAAGACATGACAAGGCAAAGACAAGACAAGACAAAGACAAAGATATTTTATTTCAAGCGGCACTTTTGAACGTTAGGTACATTAAAATTTACAAGTTATAAAAGTTGATTCTACCGTGCATTCGGAAAGTAGCTTGTTATGGAGAAGAATGCACAAGAAACTCCATAAATGCACAAGAAACTCCATCGTAACGTATATATCTATATCGCTAAGTATATATCGATATCGCTCCGATGGCTCGTTTTTGCAGAATACAAATTGACTTAATGTCTGCAGCCCTTTTCTATAGTATGATACCGTAAGACATTATACTATGAAAGTAACTAAAATAGACCAGCCTCGTGGTATCTACATCAGTAAATTGACGAATTTTTCTAACAGCATAAGCTGCCGAACTTAGCCGCCCTGCGCAAGTGATATTAAATGAGGACCCCATTGTAACCTCGAGTCTAGCGTGATCCCCAGGAAAACCGTTTATAGACGAATTCTAGCTTCTCCTTGTTTAATATAATGTCACAATCAGTACTTTTGACATTCGGCAAGGAAAATTTTACGCAAATGGTTTTTTTACTATTTAAAACTAAATTATTGGCAGTGACCCTGACTGCCGTAGTGCGTTATTTACGTCGTCAACCTGACAAGTACGTCTATTTATTTTAATAATTAAAGATGTTTCATCAGCAAATAACACCATGTTTAGTTTGTGTTCCAATAAACAGGGTAAATCATTTTGTATATTAAAAATAAGAAAGGAACTAAAATTGAGCCCTGGGGTACCCCCATTTTCACGTTTAACTCCGACGAATTTAAGTTCAAACAAACGTTGTGACCGTTTATTTGAACTAATTGCTGTCTATCATTCAAATAAGTTACTAGCCCGTAATGCTCAAGTTTCAGAAGTAATGTTTGATAATTAACGCAATCAAACGCCTTCGACAAGTCGCAGAAGATACCTGTGAAATCTTGTGCCTCTTCCCACACATTAAAGATGTGTTTTAATAGGGTGACACCAGCGTCAGTTGTACGTCCTTTGGTGAAACCATACTGTTTATCATGCAAGATGTTATTCATATTAAAATGAATAACAGAATAACTATTAAGATATCGGATATATTAATGAAAACGAAAGTTTATGAAAAATTTAATGAGGACGGTATGGAAGAAGAAAACGTGTTGCGCCGACCCCAAGTAACATGGGACAAGGGCAGGAAGATGATGATTAATAAAAACGAAAATTATGAAGAAAATTCATTTTCCCAAACGTTTTGCGAACACAACGCCATCTCTGATACATGACAGAAACAAAACACACCTAAAAATTATCATAGTGTTGTATACTGGTTCCAGTAATGCCAGTAGATGGCGTTGTCGAATCTTCTGAAATTCAAAACAAATTCGGATTGGTTAAACCATTTTCCCATACATTTGTTTGAGGTGGTATAAAGTTCGCCAGGACAGCTTGTAATAATATATATAAAGGTATTTATTATAGTAAATATTTAACTATATTTTTTTTTTTTTTTAATATATATATTTTAATCAATTTTACTTCAATAATTATTTCTATTTGATAGGCACCTGCCATGTGATCTCTCCACCACCCTTGGTACTGGTAGAGAATACCTCAGGCATTAAGTCTGCCTATTTACCTGAATGTTGCATGAAGTTATAAATAAATAAATAAAACTAACTTGAGGCTAACTTGCTGTACATCTTCCAGACACTCCTGCAACTGTTTCAAGCCAACACTCACTCCATCTAGTTTGCCCTGCACCGCTGATTTCAGCTGAGCCTCAATGGATGCTTTCTTGTGAGTGATTCTTTTTTTGTAATGTTCTACCTGGAAAGTACACACAAAAATAATGAGTAAACAAGTACAATCCATAATCCAATAAATAAATAATCCAGGTTAGTAGTAGTAGTAGTAGAAACATTTGATTGATGGTTCTACATAGATGATACTTCCGTTCATATTTTTGCTTCAGCTTTAGGACTGACTGAATATAAGTTGCATAAAAAAGCATAAAAAAAACATTTATTTTTTAATGTAATTTATTTACAATTTTTTCTCTTTATTTTTATGTACCTACTTAGTATCTCTACTGTATTTCGTACTTTTGCATGGCTACTGGTTAAATATGGCTGTTGCTAATTATATATTTATGACACCATGTTTTGTACCCATATTAGCAAAATAAATATCTTATGTTGCCAAAGAACATATGTTCAAATTATATGATAAAACCGTTATTTGCAATCTATGATGTCATTTTCAATGTCAGTTTTTTTATTCGCTCATTTCATTGCATTTACTTTTATTAAATTTAGACCATTAATGTATTTCATGAATGTAACTAGTTGATTCATAAACGGTTAATGTTAATTTAGTCACCGTTCGGTGTTATTCGTGGATACACGCTTGTTCAGTTAAAACAAATTTCCAGTGGTTCTCAAACTACTATCGCAAAGTTTACCTGCCCGGATTGCAATACCCACCACACTGATGGCCCGACCTGCAGTGCTTGCAAAAGTCAATATGACTTTGGATGTGCTGGGATTACTGAAGCTGGTTATAGGCGTCTAGGGGAAAGGAAGAACAGCTGGCGTTGCCCTAAGTGCAAGTCAAGTCCATTACCCTCTCCTGCCCCAATCTCTCCGGTACCAAGTCAATTGGATAAAATGCAAGAACAGTTGAACCAAATCGTCTTTCAGTTGGCTCCTTTGGCTACTCTTGTTGAGGATGTCAAGTTGATCAAATCGGATGTCAACAATCTAAAGGACTCTCTTGAAATGGCTCATGGAAAAAGTAGTAACAGAACTTTGTTATTGAGATAGGTTTCCTTGAGTAGTATTTATGTTATTTATAATTATGTATGTTTTATAATTTTAAAATAAGTAAGAATATTTTTCGTTTCATTCAAACAACGCCCACAAATGATATATTCAATTAGTTGAGTGTTTTTGGTCAAGCCTTAGAACTAGTTAAGTAAGAGAATGATTTATTATAAGTTTTAGTAATAAAGTTGATGTATTCTTCTTACTTTTTCGAGCTGTCCTGGTCTCTGCATCATATTCATTACCATCTTTTCGGCTGCTGCTTTCGCTTCATCTTCTATTTCGTCCATGGTACTCATTTTTGTTTTGAAAACAATTTACCGCATCCGTTGATTTAAAGTAAGTTGATAACAAAGTACTGTGGAATATTCGATTGGATGAACGATTACATAAATATTTTGAGAAAAATTAGAAAGAAGAAAAACACTCGCCAAAACACAACTTGTTGACAAAATCCAAATCGACTAGACCTTCCTCATTGGACTAGACAGTAGACAGACAATAGACATTGACAGAAACAGATTGACTTGACATTGATATATTGGAATTAGTAAGTACTTTAGGTATATTTTACGCATTCAGTTTAAAATTTTATTTGATCGTGCCTCATTGTTATGAAACGCACACGTCTGCGGGCAAGCAAAAAGGTTATGGCATAAAAAAGATCTGTGGGTATGGCTTTAGATATTATGGCTTTAGATATTGTGTCTGACCTCTATTATACATGTATAATAGAGGTCAGTGTGTCCACTCCAATCATTGTTTTTTTTGCAAGCATTTTCGCGTGCCTACTGGGCAAAGGCCTGCCTTCACGAACCTCCACTTCCTCCTTCTAGTGCTAACGAAACCTTTAAGTCAAGTTCGTCACGCCATCGCCATCTGGTCCGTATCACTGTCTCAGGCAGGATACCAACCAAAGACGACTTAGAGATACTACGTATATAGAAGTAGTAGTTTTTTCTACCAGCAAAGCTATTCACGTTGTTGTGACTTTGTAAGGGGGGGGGGAAAGGGGAGGTTTGGCACTTTTCCCATACTCACGGGAGTTACTTGTTTACGAATCTGTCAAAATATACCCACCTCCCCCTCCACCATCTGGGAGAACAATTATGTCAGTGAGTGAGTGAGTCAGTGGTAATGGTTCGTACAAAATGATAATTTCGCAGCATAGGATAAGTGAAGTTGATTTGATTGTAGAGTCTGGCAAACGAAAGTAGAGACTGACAAAGCGCGTCAAATTTAAAAAAAAAGCGAACTAAAAAGACATAAACAAGAAGAAAATCATGCTGTGCAGTCGGAGGAGACATATGCGCGAGCTTGCTGGCCAAAACCAGATCTATCCTCCGACTGCACAGCATGATTTTCTTCTTGTATAAGTCTTTTTAGTTCCCTTTTTAGGTTCATAATGTCAGTGTCTTGTCGTGAGAATTCGTTATGAGTTTTTGGCTGGATTTTACGAGTGAAGTTCAGCGGCTGTTAATATTATTTGCAAATTGATTCCTAGTGGATATTGTGATATAAAATTGGTGTAGTTTTGTGTCTCAACTGTCTACGCAACTGGACAATATGTGAAATCATTGACAGAACCGATCTCAGGAAAGTGGAGCGGAGAATTTTATTGTAGTATTGATTACCTCCGCTAAGCTTGGGAAGGCTGACTCAATACAATTTGCTGCCAAATATCCAAAAAAACATTAGAATCTGTTACATCTGTATTCCAATGCATACTAAAGAATGTTAAAAGAAAATAAAATAAGACTTGACTTAAAGGTCCATGTGACCAGGTCGTAAAAATACAAAAAAAAAAAAGTTGTCGTGACTCATGTCATGTCAGCGGGCCATGTGTCACACTGACTTATAAACCTATGGACTTGCCATACCTACGAAATTAGCGTGCTTACCTACATAAATCGGGCAATTAAGATGGCTGCCCATTTGCCAATGAGGTAGGCCATTTGCAACTGTTTGACAGCACAACTACACGTATAAACGTACATACACGGCACACAACTACCAATTTTACTCGGCAATTAACATGGTGACCGGTCACGCATAGACATGATTTTGACGTCACTCAAAAGTGTTACCAAGTTTAGTCCTTGACAAACATTTAGATGTCTCTCTTTTCATATGCAGCTCTTGGTTAGTTGAAAAGAGACAAAACGCTTTTTGACATGCGTGTGTCGATATTATAGATATTTGTATAACTATTCTTCATATAGTAGAATATGCCGTCTCCATAGTTATCCTACCTCATTGATGTGTCATGTCAGCGCACTGACTTATAAACCTATGGACTTGCCATACCTACGAAATTAGCGTGCATACCTACAAAAATCGGGCAATTAAGATGGCTGCCCATTTGCAACTGTTTGACAGCACAACTACACAGATAAACGTACATATACGGCACACAACTACCAATTTTACTCGGCAATCAACATGGCGACCGGTCACGCATAGACATGATTTTGACGTCACTCAAAAGTGTTAACAAGTTTAGTCCTTGACAAACATTTAGATGTCTCTCTTTTCATATGCAGGTCTTGGTTAGTTAAAAAGAGACAAAACGCTTTTGACATGCGTGTGTCGATCATAGATTTAGAATTTTTTTGCTACGCAAAAAGATACACGAAGCGTACGAGCGAGAAATCCTAATCAAGAACAAACCACCCAAGAGAAAAAGAGAGAGTGAATGACGTACCGATATGTAATTTTTTTTCGCGAATAAGTACCCCTAGCGGCCCATCTGTTTTACGCCGCGGTGAATTTCTTGCATTTAAATAATAATCTTTAGATTTAAATTGATAATATTAATTATACAATTATGGTGACTTGTTCTGTGAGTGAATGTGACGTTACAAGACGAAATAACCCCAATAAATACACGTTTCACAGGTAAATACAATTTTGTCCTTGGATTGTTTTGAACCATATTTTGACGAATTTCTGCTAGTAATCGGCTCAGAAAAAGAGTCTTACAATAGTATATTGATTTCCGATGTTTTATATAAGTATATTTCGTATATATAAACAAAATTGGCGAAAATATTATGTAAAAGAGTAAATTGTTTGTTTACGCTAGGGCTTGACAAAGCGGTGACGTCATGAGTATCGATAAAAACTTAATCGTTTTTAGTGACATCATGACATGAATACAAACTTATTTAGTCAGGTTTTGTTAAAATAGATTTAAGTTACGATTGAGAAGATGTGTTTATCGAAACTGTACTAAAAGTTGCATGTTTATTATATTAGCCTTTATTTTTTTTTTTAAATCGGTGAGTTTTGATGTTTTGTTACTTTGAGTAGGTTTAGGAATGTCATTATATTCTTCTTCTTAGCGTGTCAATGGCAAATATAAAAAGTTAATTATTGTGTATATAGGAAACGCCGACCTCATCTACTTTTATAAAATATGTAAACGTGTTTGCACAAACCAACTTACAGAAATAATATCATTTATCATTGAACTATCTGCAGGCCATACAAATATTTGTTCCGTGCGGGAATCGAATTCGCGACACGCAGCGCAGCAGCCGATCGCTCAACCACTACGCCAATCGTGTCGTCAATTTCAAATACCTGACGCTGCGGTATTTTTTTATTAGTACTTCAAATACTTGTAGCTTTAAAATACATTTAGCGATTTTATTAATAGATGCGTTCTGCAGAAAATAGCGCTTGATAGCTTTCATAAGCAAAATGGCGACCGCGTACGTCAAATTGTCAAGTACCTTGTAAATTGTCATTTTCATTTCAAACGGTTATTTTCACCGAACTTCTGTTTATTGATTAAGTTTATTAGTACGAATGTCACGATGGATGACCGACTGTATTTTGTTATTTGTATTTTAAATAAAAATAGTTAAAATACTGTATTTTAAATACACGACTTAAAAATATTTTGTATTTCGTATTTAAATACATGCGAGATATTATTTTGTAATTAATTTGTATTTTCATTAAAGCAAAGCATGGTTTTTGCCCAGCAATCGTGTTTCTTATGGTGTTCACCAAGTATCGATATCGATATTGAACATGGACTTTTTATCAACACTTTTTTAACTAACACATGGACAAATTCCCTCACACATAGATTTTATATTTTTGGTTTCGTTTTTCATCTGACTCTGTGTATCTTGTACATACTATATCTATGGTGTCGATATTATAGATATTTGTATAACTATTCTTCGTATAGTAGAATATGCCTTCTCCATAGTTTTCCTACCTCATTGTGTCAGCGGGCCATGTGTCATGTCAGCGATGTCAGCCGGCCGCCATCAATGTCAATTAGCTGTCAATTCAATGTTATTGAACAAAAAATCGTACTATTCTATTCTGTTGAGTGTTGTGTTAAAACTTGATACTATTCCTGAAATAACCAGCAGGATGTGGGAAATATTTATATTAATAATATTGTCGGCGGTAGCGTACTTCGTAACAGATGAATTAATACCCAATCTCAAAGACTTATTTGTTAAAGCCGGTCTATTTGGAATAGATCTATGTAAAACTAATAAGAAAAAGATGTAAGTAAATGAAACATACTATAATTTAATTCGTTTAAGCTTTGTCTGAAGTGGCCCCAGAGAACAAGAAGTTGTGTAGAAATCGTAGTCATGATAAATGCTTTCTGCGGCAAAATTAGAACATATCTTTGTCGTGATTAAAGCAACCTTTCCTCCAACCATCCACACTCGTAATCAAACAGTATGAATATGGATGTTTATAAGAGTAGAGGCTGGTCCGAGGTGGCTCAGGAAAAGAATACTTGGCAGGATTTGGGGGAGGCCTTTGCCTAGCAGTGGGACAGTATTTTTTATTACTTTAATGGGACTTACAACAGTTACACATTACAATATTAGTGTGACATAATAAAATTAAAGACTAGGTAAATGTGTAACCCACATCAATGTCTGTGAAATTATGGTTTATAGATAAATTGAATGCGTTTGTTGATATTACAGAAAATTAAGAAGTACTCGTACCTATTTTAATATAGTGGACAAAAAATGGCTATTGTAAAGATTCAATAGCCATCTTTTTCAAACTGTGTGTAAGTGTGAAAATATCCAAATCAATGAAGTGGATGTTATACATTTCAAAAATGCATTGTAGATGTGCCTGTGCACCAGCGTGAGTTCTGCATCTTGTGGTATGGAATAGCAGGGGCACACGCGCCTCTCGATGCATATTAGTTCTTGGTACAATGTAACATAGGTTATTGGTGATATATGGACACCAACCAACTTTCTACAAGGATGGACGTCCAATAAAACGGATCATTATTTTAATACTGTTGTGTGTGTGAACTTGCTCATGCAACTACATATGTCAGCGTGGACCTCTTTTGTGATGGTTTTGTTTAGGAATACCCAGAAGTTGAAAGCACTACTGCTGTCATTGATGGAAAGTTTGGAGTGGTACAGAGCTGTATTTCTTACTCTTTGTATATTTATTTTCAGCCCAGAAGCAATAGGAGTTGTATCTGGATGTGTCTTCCTTATAACAAGCTTTATTTTCATACCAATTGTCTTTGGTAATGGCTTAATGGACACACAGCAGTTCCCTCACAATGAGGTATTAAATTATGTTATTTTAAAATCAAGTGTTACAATTGGCAAAATAGTGATTGATTTTCATTAAGTATTCACAATTTTGCCATAATAACAATTATCCTGTATTTCATTCTTATCACAGATTACCTTCCAATAGATATTCCTATACTGCATAGAAGACAACTTACGCGCACCACAAATCAACCAATTTAGGCTGATATAACTCAGTGCACAGTATGATCTCTTTAGTGTCGACCAGCCATTAGAGCCCTTCAAGTTCACAAAAAGATAACATTCCACCGGTAGGCAAAGTAATAAATATTGACTAATCTAAAAAAGGTCAAGTTATAATGGTTAGCAAATCAAAATTGCACTCTTTACAGTAGCACTTGTTGATGTCTTTTGTGAAAGTCCCTTTCACTCATAAGCAATTATTATATTGCTATCTTTTCCCCACAGAAGTAAAAATGTTGAGAAAAATTAGTTTTTTGCTTATCGAAAAGTATCGATGATCGATATTTAATTAGGTATATAATGGAGGCCTATTTCCAGCAGTGGACGTCTTTCGGCTGATGTGATGATAGGAGAATAAAATATCTTTTTTTAAATTGATTATTTAAAATTAGCAATTTAGTTTATTTTTACTTTGAACTAATTGTGCTCTACTCATAACAAGAGCTCACTGTGGCCCTGTTTACATAGGATTACAATTAAATTAAATCACTTTTGGCCAAAATCAAAATCTTTTCTCGATCGATGTTTTCCCTTTATTATTGTTAAAATAAATATACAATCGCCGCCTAAGAAATTTTACATAAAATACCATTCTGTTTGAAAATATCGTTATTTTTATCGACATTTAATACGCATGTCCCATCTCTACGACAGGTACCGTGACTTTGAATAGCCAGTCACGGCGCAACGCACTAGTCACTCCCCGCGCAACCCGTGCCTTCCGCCAAATTTGGTGAACTCGAAATCAAACAAAACAGTAGGCAAGCGGTATCCATTTGGAGGTAATCTGTGATTCCTATACATTTTGAGAAATTCTTTTGTAGGTACTGCTTGTTTTTATTTATTTATAACTGATGTGTAAAATGTAATGCTCCTAAGACCCAGCAGTTTAGAATGTGCATTTTATATTAGTGAAATTACGATTTTTATTAACTAGTGGGTTTTTATTTAGTTTGCAGAACTATTGGCGGGATTGTTATCCATCTGTTGTATGCTCCTGCTTGGCTTTGCTGATGATGTCTTGGACCTGAGATGGAGATATAAACTATTACTGCCAACAGTGGCATCACTACCCCTGCTTGTGGTTTACTATGTGAACTTTAACTCGACTACTTTTATTGTTCCTATTCCTTTGAGGCAATGGTTGGGAGTTTCCATCAACATTGGTATGTACCTACTGTTTACATTACATTGACGTGAAGAATGGGTTTGACGCAGAATATGCACTTCGTAAAATGTGCACTTGGCGCAAAATGTGCACTTCGCAAAATACGCATTTCGCAAAATGTGCACTTCTTAAGACGAGAGTGAATTTTATCACAATGCAATTGGTCAAAATAAAAACCGTAGGTATGCTTACATTTGCACGATTTTTAGCACAATAACAGATTCTTTGTAAAAAGTAATCATGTACAGCAAATGTTTCAGTACACGTCCGTCAGCTATACAAATAATATAAGTACTCCAGCCATTCATTGTAATATACTGTTCATCTATCTGTATTTTTCACGGAACAGAAAAAACAGTGGAAATGAAAAGTAGGCGTGGCACGCGTGTCACTAATAAGCGCATCCACGCAAAACTGATTCCAGTCGTGTTCTAACATCGCGTCGAGTTGCTAGTCTCGCGACAAATTATTTTTTCCGTAACTATGCCGTTTTGTTCCATTTTGGAGTGCAAAAATGATAGTAGGAGAAACAATCTTAAAAATGGAGTTGTTTCGTAACATCGGTAAAAACGATTTTATTTGTTTTCTAATAAAATCTTAGTAAATTTAAATTTACTAATAATTTAATAAAACGTCTACTTAAAATCAACCTTACGCGATTAAAATAAAGTTTATTTTGGATTGAATGTGTTCACTATTTCGTTCTCGAAAGTTCTTCGCTACTCAATTAGGGATGTAGTCGGGTCGGGTATTGATTTTATAGATAGATATCGATAAAAGAAAATAGGCACCTATATTTTCTTTTATATTAGGATTAAATATTAAAAAAAAATGGAAGTACGCTGTATTGCATGCATAATAATTATTACAATCATTGTTTGTGCAGCAATTTCTTGAAATCACTAAATGAAAAATCCTTCAGATTTTTAGACTTTCCAAAGAAAAGAGAAAAATGGATAGATGCAACGGGTAGAGTTAATTGGATGAAGAGTTGTATCAGAAGTATTTACAAAATGTACAAAGTAATGTGGTTAAAATCCTAAATACTTTTGGTCATACATAAAAAACAAACGGGATAACAAAAGCGTTATACCGAGATACATGAGGTTCAATGATAGTACTGCGACCGACGGCATGAGCATAGCAAATTTATTTGCGGAGAAATTTGCATCGGTATACAGCCCTATTTCCAGCAACGATTCAGACCCTGCACCTATTTATAAATCCAGCAATAGTAACAGCTTACATCAAATAACACTATCTGAAACTAGCATACAGAGAAACTCAAGAACTTAGATGTTGCTAAAGGGCCGGGCTCTGACGGTATACCTCCACTGTTTTTTAGAGAGTGTGCTGATGTTTTATCTAAACCATTGAGTATAATTTACAACCGATCGTTATCTGAAGGAGTTTTTCCGGGGATCTGGAAGGAGGCCATAGTAATACCAATTCCAAAATCGGGGGATAAGACTGATGTATGCAATTATAGGCCTATTAGTATATTGCCTACGTTGGCTAAGGTTTTCGAGTCTCTTTTGTTTCCTATCATGAATTGGCATATCAGGGGTTGAACATCAACATGGCTTCTTTAGAAATCGATCAATAGCCACAAACTTGGTCAGCTTTGTTGAACGAACCCTAGCTTTCATGAGTGACGGCAATGAAGTTGACGCAATCTATAGCGACTTCAGCAAGGCTTTTGACAAAGTTGACCATAGTATTTTACTACAAAAGCTCAAAATCACTTTCGGTGTTCATGGGTCACTTCTAAAATGGTTCCAGTCTTACTTAGTTGGCCGAACAGCAAGGGTAGTAGTCAATGGATATTCATCCAGCACCTTCACGCCCACGTCTGGTGTACCACAGGGGACACATCTTGGCCCAATATTATTTATAATGTTTGTTGATGACATTAAATATTGTATACAAAACTCTCACTTTGAAATGTATGCCGACGATTTGAAATGTTATAGGGTTATAACGACTAGGAATGATGAAACTCTTCTGCAAAGGGATATTGACAGGCTCTGCGAGTGGTGTGAGAAGAACAACATGCAAGTTAATATTAGTAAATGTTATCATATCAAATTTTCTCGTAAAAAACATAAATTTAATTCTACATACATAATGAGGAACCAAATTTCAAGTAAAGTGTCTGAAGTTAGAGATCTGGGCATCATTATCGACTCTGAAATGAAATTTCAAACACACACCGAAACCGTAATTAATAAAAGCAATAGAATGCTAGCATTTTTGAACCGTAACACAAGACAATTTAGTAATTTGACAGCACTGAAAGTTTTGTTTTCTGCATTAGTTCGCAGTCATATAGAATACTGCTCCATCGTCTGGTACCCAGTACATATTATCCACATTCAACGCATCGAAAGAGTTCAAATAAAATTTATAAAGAGACTCTCTTATAAGGCAGGTATAAGAAATACAGTTAAAAAACATGAAGATAGACTAAGCTACTTTAAAATGAAATCTTTACACTGGCGTCGAGATTTCGCTGGTCTAATTTTCTTATTCAAGATATTAAATCAAGGAGTGGATTGCTCACAACTTCTATCATCAATTAATATAAATATACCCCGCTCATCAGCAAGACTTCATAATTATAGATCTTTTGCTCCTGGTAGTCGCAAAACCAAGTATGGGAGTAATGCACCCCTTTCCTATATTCTCAGAAAATGTAACGACATTTATCAAGATTTTGACTTCGACATATTTTCAGGCAGTATCACGCAGTTTAAAAGAGCTGTGCTCAATGGGATGTAATTCTTGCTCAGTAATGTTTCTGTTAACTTATTATTTGTTTTCTGTGTTATGTTATTTTTTTTATTATGTCTTTAATTTGTTATTTAATGCTGTCTTATCTAATTTAATTTAAAATTCTATTTGATTGTAATCGTAATGGATTATTGATATTTATGATATTATTATTATTTCATTTATTTATTATATTTACATATTTTTACATTTTTAAATATCATTCTATAAAAAATAAAATAAAAAACATTTAAAAATACAAAAATAGTAGCCCACCGGTATCGGGAACAGGGTCCAAGCTACCGGTGGTCAGGGCTGCTGGGAGAGGAACCTCCTAACAATACGAGCCGTGTCCAGGGGTACCGCTTTCTGGATCAAGCCCTTGATCCAGCTGCCCAACGAGAGCCTCCTAAGATGTTCGTCGAGGCTCTTGGCTATTATACCATTGGCCGTCACGACTATCGGCACAATGACTGCTGTATTCACATCCTACATGTCGACAACCTCGCGAGCCAGATCAAGATACTTACTTTTCTTATCTCTCTCCGCCTTCACGAGGTTCTCGTCATGGGGGACCGCAATATCAACAATCATTGCGCGACGCTCAAGTCGGTCTATCACCACTATGTCGGGCTTATTAGCAACAACAGTCCTGTCAGTGATGATAGACCGATCCCAATACAACGTGACATTGCCATTTTCGAGAACTGGGTCGGGCACATACTTATAGTAAGGCACTTCCGATTCCACAAGATTGTATTTAAGAGCAAGTTGCTGGTGGATAATCCTGGCTACAAGGTTATGTCTATGCAAATAGTCTCCGTTAGCCAGACTAGAACAACCGGAAATAATGTGTCTGATTGATTCCCCCGGCCGGTGACATGCCCGACAAATGTCAACCGTGCCGTCCTTCACAATATATTTCCGGTAGTTGTTTGTCATCATAACTTCGTTCATAATCGCAAAGACAAAACCTTCGGTTTCCCCGAAAAGGTCACCAAATCGCAGCCAGGCCACGGATGCTAAAAGATCTACATCAGGCCCATGTAGGACCCGGTAGAAGCGTCCGTGAAGCTCCTTGCTCTGCCATACCTCCCTGCGGTCATTAGTATCTAATACTATAGGTTTGCGCCAGTTCTCGTTAGCCAAGGAGAGCGGGGTGAGGCCCTTGTCCACCGCTACTACATCTCGATGCATACCCACGTCGGCGGCCTGGAAGTATTCCCTAAGACTGCATACCTCGCGGTTGTGCAGGGTCTTAGCATTTAAAAAGCCACGACCACCGCACTTCCGTGGGATATACAGTCTCATAACCGATGAACGTGGGTGATGCATACGATTTGCGGTAAGCAGCGTGCGGACCCTCCTATCCAGGGCGTCAAGTTCTGCCTGAGTCCATTTGAGTATGCCGAAAGAGTACATCAACACCGGCATGACCCAGCCGTTGAAGGCGCACACCTTGTTTCCGCCTGATAAAAGACTATTTAGTACTTTATTCAGGCGGCCAAAAAAGCGTTCCTTCAACGACTGTTTCACGTCACTAGCATTGATGCCTAATGCTTCCGACATACCCAAATACTTGTAAGTTTCGGTTGAGGAAAGGTATCGAAGGTATATGGAATCCGAGAGTTGTATTCCCACGGATTCCATAATCTCCCCTCGCTTTACATGCATGACTGCACATTTATCCACACCAAATTCCATCCTGATGGCGTCACTGAAGGTTTCTGTCACCTTCAGTAGCTTCATCAGTTGCAAGTTGTTGGGGGCAAAGAGCTTCAAATCATCCATATAAAGGAGGTGTGATATGACCTGACCACCTCTTCTCAACCGATAGCCCAGGCCCGAACCCTCCAGCAGTGTACTGAGAGGGTTCAGGGCTAAACAAAACCACAAAGGACTCAAACTGTCGCCCTGAAATATACCGCGCTCAATCCTTATAGGTTCACTGTTTTCCTGAATCTGTCGACATCCTGGATAGTGAAGGACCGTCCTCCACTGCCTCATACATGACGTCAGGAAGGTGCGTAGTGTTGCATCAATTTTATACAACTCCAACACCCTCATGAGACATGTATGTGGCACTGAGTCATAGGCCTTATAATCTATCCAACATGTCGCCAGATCCTTGCGGGAACGGCGAACCTGCTGGCTAATGGCATTGTCTATGAGGAGCAGCTCCTTAGTACCGCGGGACCCGTTCCTACATCCATTCTGAGAAGCAGACATGATGGCGTTATTGTCAATATGTTGATTAACTTTCGCTCTCAGAATGGATGTAAGAACTTTATAAACCGTCGGTAAACACGTTATCGGTCTATAATTTTTAGGTTCCGCAGTACTACCCGATTTATAGAGCAGGTGGGTTATTCCTGTCGTTAGGAACTGGGGCAGCGAGCCTGACTCTAAGGCAGACTGGAATTGAGATGCCAAACGAGCGTGCGACCTTTGGAACCATTTAATCCAAAAGTTTTGCAATCCGTCCGGCCCTGGAGATTTCCAATTGGGCAACGGACGGACTGCACGAGCCACATCTTGGGGGCTGATGGTAATTGCCCCCATTTGTGGTATCGGATCGCACGCTTGCTCGACCTCCCGAGTCCAGTCACCCTCGGTGTGACTGACAGGCACCGACCAGATATCGCGCCAGAACGAACACATGGCGTCATTATCCGGTAGGCGCGTATCAGTCACACCTTGGTCGGGTCGCTCCCAAGCCCTATAAACCCACCTTTCGTTGTTCTGAAATGTGCGATTTTGAGTGTATCGTTCCACTCGCCGCTTGTACCGTCGAATACGGCTTGCCCATGCATAGATCTTCTATTATTATTGTTATCCACCATTGTATTAATTATTATTGTGTAGTGAGATCCAAATGAATTGCTGTGCTTACCTATAATTTAGATGCATGCAGTGCTATTACATTTGTTATTGAGAATTATTATGAATGTCCTTGTGTGTATTTAGTTGGTTTGCCTAAATAAATAAATAAAGTATATAATTGCAACCACTGAGAATACCGCCATCTATGGTCGGGTAGCGGAATTTACTTGGCAATAGAATCTAGTTTGACTTTAGATTACAAAACGTCGTAAATACTTTCTGCACTAACGCAAAATAAATCCTATTTAAAGAGTGTGAAGATTTCTTTCTTGATGTAGGATCTGTGACTTATGCTTGTACCTATTGACTAAAATTAAAACGACAAAACAAACGATCGGCTTATTTGTAGTGCATTATATGATTATCAGTTTATTTGTGTGAGTTTGGCGACAACGGTTCCCATAGTAATTTTGCTACATTGCACTTCCACTGTTTTTTCTGTTCCGTGATATTTTTACCCGACTGCCGAAGGAGGGTAATGTTTTAATAAACATAATATACATATTATTTCGTATGTTTTGTACTCAATTTACTCAAAAATGGTTAAATTAGAAAGTATATTAAATACTATGTTCATTCAGCTGACGTGTACTCATAGTTTCGGATATACACCCACTTGAAAAACTCAGCCTGTAAAAGTATCAAGACAAATTTGAGAACATTTTTTGTTTGTTTAAGTGACATCGAGTTTCATCGTGCGCCGCAAATTGAAACTTGAAACAAAATATTTAAATATCGTTGGATGACCAAAAGGTTCAAACCATACTCTGTCTCTTTTTTTAAATGATTTTCTTTCTGTTCTAGGTGTACTGTACTACATCTACATGGGCATGTTAGCCGTTTTCTGCACAAATGCTATAAACATATTGGCTGGCATCAATGGACTTGAAGTTGGGCAGTCTGTGGTCATTGCCTTTTCTATTGTTATCTTTGATATAATTGAATTGAGAGGAGACCAGTATAAAGCTCACACTTTCTCTTTACATATTATGATACCTTATCTTGCAACTACACTGGCATTGTTGAAACATAATTGGTAAGCTGCATTGTTAAAATATATTTTTCTTTCATCACCAAATTGAAGCTATTTACAGTGGCTTGCTTTATTAATAAGCTAGGAGAACTGTTCAAATTTCGTACAAAAGCAGGTGCCAACAGCACCAGAAATAATTAAAAAGCGACCAAGTGCGAGTCGGACTCGCGCGCGAAGGGTTCCGTACCATTATCGCAAAAAAACGGCAAAAAAAACATGTTTGTTGTATGGGAGCCCCACTTAAATATTTATTTTATTCTGTTTTTAGTACTTGTTGTTATAGCGGCAACAGAAATACACCATCTTTGTAAAATTTCAACTGTCTAGCTATCACGGTTCATGAGATAAATAAAGCCTGGTGACAGACGGACAGTGGAGTCTTAGTAATAGAGTCCCGTTTTTACCCTTTGGGTACGGAACCCTAAAAATGCTCTAAACGCATTTAGTGTTTGTAGTGCAAGTGAGCTTAACAGGTGGAATTTATAATATAACACAATTTACAAAGCACAAATTCAACAATCAAGTAGGAAAAGGCATCTATGTGATATTAGGTCTCACCATCAAATTATTATAAACTAGCTTTGCCATAAAAACACCAAGATACACCTACCCTACACCTACCCTACACCTACCCTACACCTACTCTACACCTACCCTACACCTACCCTACACCTACCCTACACTTAAAAAAAAAAAAAAAAAAAAAAAAAAACCTAAAAACCATCTTTGAACTTCAACGAACATTTAAAAAAAAGAATTGGCCGAATTGGTCCAGGCGTTGTTGAGTTATGCGCTTACCAACACATTTTGCGATTCATTTTTATATATAAGAAGATAATAATATTAATTATGAGTTATTGCTATGACATACATGTTATTTTTTTATTTTCCAGGTATCCTTCAAAGGTGTTTGTTGGGGACACATTTTGTTACGTTTCTGGAATGACATTTGCAGTTGTAGCTATATTGAGCCATTTCAGTAAAACAGTTTTACTATTCTTCTTGCCACAAATCATAAACTTTCTGTATTCCGTGCCTCAACTATTCCATATCATTCCATGCCCAAGACATCGCTTACCAAAGTATAGTGAAGAAACAGATTTACTTCATGCAAGCAGGACAATCATAGCGAAAAAAGAAATGACTGCCTTAACCAAATTGATACTTCGAGTGCTAACGATCTTACACTTGGTTGATAAAACTGAAGATAACGACAGTATAACTATTAATAATATGACGTTAATTAATTTATTTTTAATTAAGTTAGGGCCGATACCTGAAGTACAACTGACAACATGGCTTATGGGATTTCAAATTGTTTGCACTTGTATAGCTTTTATAATAAGATATCCATTAGCATCATATTTCTATGATAGTTAATATTAGCGATCAAATAGAAAAAGTACATTTTTGTGAAGTTTTTATATAATTATTTATGTGACCATATCAGCTTTTTTAAGGTTCTAATATTTTAGAAGGTAAGCCGAAGATGTAAATGTGATAAAAAATAAATTGGCATGAACAACAGTAGTTAAATCAACTTGCTCCTGTTCTATTTATGGTCCATAAAATAATCGTAATTTATATATAATTCCATTGAAATCGTAATGGCTGTTAATATTTTTCTATGTTACCTACAATAAAAAAAATATTATTTACACAAGTTCTTTATTTTTGATAAAATCATCATAAATTACTATAAGTACATTCATCACAAAAACGATTCACAAAATTTTAAATCTTCTGTATTTCCTGTACAACAAACTGTTAACGTGTGACTTGCGACAAGGATTGTAATGCAGATAAATCAGATAATTAGGTACATAAAAGTTACAATCGGTTAATAGATCTAAAGATAATAGACCGTGGCACTAAATTTATGATTTTCTTATGTGAAATTAGGTATGCCTTCGTAAGCCAAAAAGCAGTACCTATCTCAATTCAGAATCCCTATCAAGATATCGCTTTATGTCTTAAGAGGGCAGAATTGTACAGTCAGCACAAACAGCAGATGTTCGTTGTACTGAAAAGATTATAGCCATGGAAAAATTTAAAAAACGTTTCCTTAGATAAATTATATGTAAGGAACATTACTACAATGTGTCAAAAATGTTACTTTGATCCATGTCCAACTTCTTTCAATATGAGGTATATACTCGCGTGGGACTGGGATGCCTGTACGTAATCAGAATAGTAAAATAAAAAGTACAAGTAGGTATAGGCCACGGAAGATTCGTATTTTCACTCTAATTTAGAGCAAAGGGCGCACTGAAAAACATCGCGAAGAAACCGGCTTGTTCTAAATTCTAGATTGTCATCGAATTTTTGGTTCTAGGACCTAGACCCAAAAATTCGAAGACGTGACATCCACCAAGCCGCACTGGGCCCGCGTGGTGGATTACGGCTCATTCCCTCTCACAGAAAGGAGGCCTATATGTCCCAGCAGTGGCAACATTTAAAAGGACGATGATGAGTATGCGTTTCAGCCACGCCCATAAATCAGTTCATGGTGCCGACTAGACTCTAGTCGGCAGTACTTTTTAAGTGGATTGAGTCAGGGCAGGAGACTTACAACCTCCCGATTCAGTGCCCGGGCGATCACGCCCGTCCGGCACATCTGTCAATAGAGTTCACTTAAAAAGTTAACAACCACGCATAGGTGTCCCAGTCCCTCTACTGCTCGAGCTCACCTAGACTTAAGGGTGAAGTGCTAGCTTCAAAATAACTTACTGTAACACCGTCGTGTTTCGCCGTCAGTGAGTTTGTAATATGTACGATCAGCAACAAAACAGTTATTAGTTAGACACTGTTACTTTTGCATACATACATAATTTTGATATGTTTCTGCCTACCGCCCTGGGAAAAGCCTTGAGATAATGTACGAGTATGTACATTAAGATCTAAACTAAATTGACACAAAAATATTGGATAGCGTTTTTTTAGCATTTACTGTGATCGTTAGGCAACATTTGTTTATCTTGATTTCTATATATTTCATCAATATCATAATTTAAATAATCATAGGTATGTTAACCGAATTTTTTGCTGATCGTAGTACCATTTTGTGGGATGGTTCTGCAGGACTAATTGTTTCTTTTGGTAACACTTTGTCTTTTCAATTCAAAGTGTTTGGATATCTACCAGTTTATTGATTTCTAAATTGTTAGCTAAAGAGCGACACAATGCACATGGACAGTCTCATTAGTAGTTGACTGCATGGTTGGCGCAGTGGCTGAGCGATTAGCTGCCGTGCTGCGTGTCGTAGGTTCGATTCCGGCACGGAACTAATATTTGTATGGTCTATAGATAGGTCTTCTGGGTTTGACTGTTTGTGTATCTGAGTTTAAATGTTTGTAAATGCGCCCACGATACAGGAGAAACGTATAAAAAAAGAGAAAGAATTGAATAGATCAAGGAAAATTATAAGCAGATAAAAAAGGTATGAAGGATTTTAATCCAGCAATGATTCTTTATAATGTTAGCTAGGGCCAGATGAGAAGTGGTGGTGGTGAGGTGTTGCGAAGGGTGATATCCCTGTGTTGCGTAATTGGATTATAGGTGTAAATCAAATCGAAACTGTGCTTATTTGTCATGTACAAGGGGATGTCTGAATGCCTGAATTATTTGGCTGTTCTAGCACGGAAAATTTGCTTAATAACATCCTGTTTTCACATAACAGAGGAGGAATATTAAATATGAGTACATAATTATATCATTTGAACTTATTAAACAGTTTATTTACATAATACATATACATCAGTTTCGTTAATCAATATTAAGTATTACAATGAAATCTTTCTTTGGCCTTTTACAAGTTGGGTTTTACCAAAGTTAAAATGTATTAACATTTCATTGGGTATTTAAATGTATACCATATTTAGAACAATAAATAGAGGAGTGTTTAAAAAAAAGTATTTTTTTACAAAAATGGCTACAGAATATTCTCTCTATACCTTATATGTATAAATTAATTTAACCAAATATCATACAATATATTGTCCTCTGCATCATTCTCATTTATCACCCGTAGTGTTTTGAGGGTTTGCAAGTAAAAAGTCAATTCTGAGGTGACTACACCATGCTGAGGACTACCATTAGCTACTATGTTCATCTTCATTAATTGTTCTCTGAGTTTATCTTTGAAGTTATCATGTACTCTTTTATAAATGGTCCTTATTTGTTCATTAGGAAATATATCAATAAGTGCTTCATGTAATTTAACTAAGTGTTTAGAAATATTTCGGAATGTTTGAGATGGAACAGGGGGTTTCGCATCCCACCCTGTCAGCTGAGATGCAAGCATATTACTTACTATGAGACAAATCTTATTCTCTATTTCCTGCTTATGGCTTACTATATCACTTTCTATATTACTAAAACCATTCAGTGACAAGTCTTTGGAATGCTGCCTTTCTAGCAATCCTCTTATCTTAGGTAGAAACCACATGACCACCTGCAGGGATCTAGACACTAAAGCAAGATTTGAAGTAGAAATAGTTTTTAAGCCAGCACTCTGTATTGCTCCAGCACCTAACACAAGTTGGCAGCACCGGGAATTGAACAATCTAATCAATTCCAACATGCAGTGTACCAAGTACTGAACGATGACAGGGGACTGTTTTGTAGCATCACAATATTCCAGCAAGATCTTGATTAAAAGCTGCACTGTGGAAACAACAGCATAAGTCTCCTTATTTATTAA
This sequence comes from Orthosia incerta, assembly GCA_948252205.1. Lineage (NCBI taxonomy): Eukaryota > Metazoa > Arthropoda > Insecta > Lepidoptera > Noctuidae > Orthosia > Orthosia incerta. The sequence goes on along the minus strand of OX411753.1, from coordinate 19,088,515 downwards.
TAAATATTTCCCATCAGGCTTCCCACTGTCATATTGTAGAGCATTTGGTATTTCACCTGACTCATGTATTTTATTTATTGCACTTTGCAATTCACAAGGTACATCTGCAGCTTTCCATCGTTCTCCATTTAGAGCAGAAGTCAGTTGAGTCCTTCTTTCGGCATGTAAACATTGTATGTACTTCATAGCATAGCTTCTAAGAGCTAGCTTCATTGCGTTACTGCAATGTCCAGTGATGTTTTCACATTCGTCACAGAAATTTTCAATGAGTTTGGACAGGATTGATAGTTGGGACATATCAGAAAAAACATAATCCTTGTCAGTTTTGGTTACTATGAGATTAGCACATCGTTCATTACAGTAGTCAGAAAGAGACCCAATCATTTTCTTTAACTTGTCTTCTACAAAAAGCAGTTCCTCAGATGACCAAATATCTTCACTATCATTTCCAGTAACATCATCCATTTGAGTAATTTCCAATATCAAGTTATTCAGGGATAAGATTCTCTTAAATAAATTAATTAAGTTTGGAGTAACTTTCTGCAGAAATGTTATACCTTCATTACACAAAAGCCATGTATTGTCAGCATTAGATCCTCTCAAAACAATTTCTGTGTTACCATCTCTTTCTGAAATTATTTCTATTACAGATTGTTTGATTGTCGCTTGAATGGATGTCATTGCTTCTATTTTGAATGTATCAATAAAATCAAATTCCTTCAGGCGGAGAATTCCAGATACTATTGATACAATTTTCTCCCTTTCAGGTATTTCTGTGTCATCTTTTGGAGGTCTGTTTAGGTCTGTGACAATGAATCTTAAAAATTCATTGCTCAGCATTTTATGTATTAATCTCTTCATTTCAGTTAGTTGTGGAGATAAATGACGAAATGCTTGTATACCAGACAGGCGTGTAGATAGCACTTTTTGGGTAGAACTGATCAAGTCCAGGGCAGCTACATAATCTGAAGTACTCAAAAGAAGCTGTATCATTGGTTGTGTCTGTTGCACTGTGCCCATTAACTTTAAAAGATCATGGACATTATTCAAATTGTGATTAATTTTTGTTAAACTTGCTAATTTTAATGGACATTCAGTTAAGTTTCCCTTTACATGTGTGATATTTTGTCTGGTTTTCCTGACTGTATTCACTGCTCTAGCCATCTGCTCCATTATGGTGTCATGAGACAGCATTGCATGAAAAAATGCATCAGATTTTTGAGCTACTTGCTTTGAGATTTTCATCTCAATAACATCTAGGTATGTACTTAGTGTTTCTTGGAGAGCTCTTATAGCAATACTGGGCTCTTCAGAATTACAAAGACTAGGGAAAACTTGGCTAAATACATCTGGATCATTTAATGGTAGTGATTGCTCATAGAATATGCTTGGTACTGCACATACATTTTCTACTACAGGCGTTTTATTTTTGACTGGAACACTTTCTTTTAGTCTACAATGGCGCCGGTACTTTTTAGCAACTCTTTTGCAATATGATTCAAAATGTGCTATTGTGATTTCAGGTAAATATGGACTAGGATAAATATCGACTTTATCAATAAAACTGTCCCCCCACGTCTTAGTGAAAAAATTGCTCTGTTTACCTCTGTTAGGATCATTTAATACTGCTGGAAGGTTTTGAGAGGAAGAGTAGAAGGTCCAGTCATCATTTGAGTCTTTTGTATATAAGTGATACTCTCTTACGTGATACTTAAAGCCTGCTTTCCGCAAATCACCAAACTGCAAAGACGAACACATTCCATTTTGTCCATACTGACAGAGTATGATAGATCCCTCTTTAATACTGTGCTTCTCTTGAACATGCCTGCAACAAAACGTGTTATGAAGCAATGGTTTTAGAGTGCGAATTGGTTTTAGCTTATCAATAAATACAAATAATATGTGTATAACCTTTCAAATTCCGTGGCAGAAGAGAAAAGTAGTCTCGGACAGTGAACACAGTTTTGCCATGTTGGCTTTTTACAAGATGTAGAGTTGTCCTCCATACCATCTTTGTCTTATAGAACGGGAATAATTAATTATATGTTCAAGGTAATTAACATAGATATAAAATTTCGTAAATCCACCCAAGAAACTCATGACATGGTAAATAAAAAGTGACAGACATGAGTGACACGATTTGACAATTGACAATTGGACATTAACATGACACTAGTAGTACAATAAAGGTGGAAACATACTATTAAAACCCGACCCGACGCCAACTCACCCGACAAGATAATTTTTGTATGTTTTTATTTGAAATGTCGGATGAACAATTCATAGAATTAGTAAAATGGTACTCAGTATTATATAATATGAATTCAGGCCAATACCGTGATTATAGTATTAGAAATAATACTAGAAACGAAGCTATGATAATTATGCAGTGGTGCCAACTTAGAGTAATTTACCCTAATTTCCCCTAATTTAGAGTAAAGTTTCATCAGCACGGTCATTTTTAGGGTACAAAATCGGTGAGAGTAATTTTTATGTTTATCCTATAATAGAAATTATTAACTTATTTGAGTCAAATTTTTAATTGGAAGTCGGTTGTATTTTTCACCCGACTGCCGAAGGAGGGTAATGCGTTTATTGTAAATAGTTTTAATTGTTCACTATTTTGTGTGGCACATTACGGTACGGCACAGTCACAAGAAGTAAGATTGGTATAGAAATTGGTGGTCCATTTCTATAGTAATCTTATTTCTTGGATGTATGTTTGTTACTCAATCACGCCAGAACGGCTAAACGGATCTAGATGAAATTTGGCTGACATATAGATTATAGTCAGGAATTATAGTCACAGGCTACTTTTTATCCCGGTATAATGTTCCCTTGGGTGATAAAACACTTTTGACGTGGGCGAAGCCGCTGGCAGAAGATAGTGTACAATAAATAGACATGCAATCCCGGGTGATTTGCTGTAATATATTAAAGATTTCCGTTGAATATCGCCGAATTTCTTCATCAGATCTTCATCAAATTTAAATGGGGGACCAAATCGGGTACATAACCTTCCAAGCAAAAAATAATTTTCAAAATCGGTCAACAATTGACGGAGAAGTCGGTGAAAAATTGCTTTTGGTGATTTGAAGACCCAGACTACAAATAAAACCCTGTCCGCCCGCCTTCTAAACTAGCACAAATCCGGGGAAACTCGGATAGATGGCAACCCTATACTAACGAAGCGTGTTGTAGCATCATGTGGGGTGTTGTATATGTGCACGGTTTGCGTCGGGTCGCGTCGCGTTTCGTCGGGTGACGTCGGGTTGGGTTTCAATAGTATGTTTCCACCTTAACTCTCTGACACTAGCCAACTAGCCATGAGAAAAAAGCGCGGGAATTGTCGAATTTGGCGGTCGTGATTTTTCTTTCGGATTTTTTAAATAACACAAAACTTTTGATATTGGAGATAAGTTGTGTAGTTTTATGTAGATATTGATTAGGCTAGTTAATTTTATTGTTTGTGTATATAATTTTCTACATTTAGGGTAAGTTTTTACATTTTTTTATTTCATTGTCCGATGGACAAGGAACCGCCTGATCCGGGGGGCACAGTCCCCTCGGTTGGGCTTAATATTGTTATTAATGAATCAAGTATGGACACTGACTCGTCCATAACCAGATCGGAGCGGAAAAGGGCTAGAGCTCCACGTAAAATGTGCAAACACTGTAATAAAAGAAGGAGACATGGTCACTCTTCAGGACTTAATAAGGAATCAGATTGCCATTGCGATAATGAATCGGTAGTAGTCCATCGGGAAGCCACTCCACGTTCTGTGGAAGGTGAACAAAGTAATATTCGTTCCACATCAGAACTTCTCCAGAAAGCGCCACAAGTTGCTAGGGCTTTGTACGAAGCCACAGACCTGTCGCCGTATGTTGTACATATACAAAAAAATATTGATACAGGAAACTCTGCTCAATCATTACATCCAATTACATTAGGGCATTTTCTTAAAAAACGCCGCTACAATAATATTGTAAATGGTTCTCTAAAACGCATCGGTCGAAATAGGATCTCATTAAGCTTCTCTCATTACCTAGATGCAAACTCTTTTATAAATGACCCTTGTTTAGTGAAAGAGAAATTAAAAGCATTTGTTCCATCTATTAATGTGTGTCGTATGGGTATTATTAAAGGTGTTCCTACCGAATGGTCTCCCGAGGAAATAATGGAAAATGTGACTGTTCCCACTGGATGCGGAAAAGTTATTAAGGCAAGGCGTCTTAACTATAAAGTTCACGAACCGACACCTGTTTGGAAACCATCCCAAACAGTCGTGCTCACCTTTGATGGTCAAATTTTACCAAAACGTGTGTTTTGTTGTTATAATTCGATGCCAGTAGAATTGTATACATTCCCAACAATTCAATGTTTTAATTGTTGTCATTTTGGTCATACAAAGGTACAATGTAGGTCGAACCCTCAGTGCTTCAAGTGTGGGGAGAGGCATTCTGCTGACACTTGTAGTATTGAAGACGAAAATGACAGTAAATGCTGTCATTGCGGTGGCATTCATTACGCCATTAACAAAAAATGCCCAGAGTTCGAGAGACAAAAGTCAATTAAGCACTATATGGCCCATAGCTGCGTGTCGTATGCTGAAGCGTCGCTGCTACATCCCCCAATCTCCAAATTATATGCAGATGTGGTAACATCTGCTCCATCACACAAAAATAATAATTTTTCTTCTACACCACCTTTGCCTCATTCACCAAACACATCAAATTTCACATCACACAGGAAAACAGTATTCCTAAAACCTCGGGATCCCCCAAAAACAGCCAAGGGGTATGACCGGACAGCTCATCAAGAGATTATTAATAATGAAGTTTCTAAATCTGGTAATGGTGTTGCTTTGCATAATAAAACAACTAATAATAATGAAAGTCAAATTTTTAATTTAATTATCATGTTAATTAATACATTATCTAAAAATAATATGATTGAACCGTCCAACGTTGCCACTTTAATTGATACGCTGTCTAACTTATTTAACCATAATGGATCCAATTCAACCCAAGATTGTTCAGTGGAACAGTCGCAGCATTGTAAATAAAAAATCTGATCTGTACTATATATTAAATAAATATAATCCCTTTGCAGTCGCTCTCTGTGAGACATGGCTGAAACCGGGGTTCTCTTTTAGAATTCCTGGCTATGCGTGTCTAAGAACAGACAGAAGCGATGGGTATGGCGGTGCCGCCATACTTATTAAAAATAACTTGTGTTTTCAGTCTTTTCCTCTTCCAAGTCTCAGTGATGATATATCTGCTGTTGCTGCTATTGTTAATAAAATCTGTATAGTATGTATATATTATTCTCGCCCTACTGTAAATATTCTTTCTGAAATTAATAATCTTTTTACAGTTTTACCTAAACCATTTTTGGTAATGGGTGATTTTAATACACAGCATCAGACTTGGGGCAGTTCTTGTTCCAATTTTTATGGGGAAAAGTTATTAGAAATTCTAGACTCAAACAATTTGTGTATTTTAAACACATGTCTTCCAACACGCCAAACAAATCCAGATGAGGGAAATAGTGCTCCTGATCTCTCAATCTGCACACCTGAGTTGGCATCGACATTATCCTGGTCGCCTTTACCGTCTTCTTATGGTAGTGATCATTTTCCTTTAATCATTTCTTTTCCACCTAAAAAACCAGATACTTGCATTCTGACACCACAACCGCGATTAAAATACAGACTTCAAAATGCAGACTGGGATAAATACAAAAATTGTGTGGAAGAAAGAATTTCTGCTTTATCTATTTCCATACTACATGATCCTCAGTTATTATCTAATGCAATTACAAGAATTTTAATAGAGGTAGCAGATAATACTTTCCCTATTAAGAATGGGGCTAAAGGCAAAATTCCTTCACCACCTTGGTGGGATGCTGAGTGTACACAGGCCATTAAAAAAAGAAAAGAAGCCGAAAAAAATTATTGCCATACCATGACTCATCACAATTTTGAGATTTACCAAGAAGCTGCTCGTGCAACTCGTAAGCTCCTCAGGAAAAAGAAATTTGAAGGTTGGCAAAGATTTTGTGCATCCATCTCTCCAGAAGTTAATGCTTCTGTAGTATGGCAAAATATCAGGCGATTCAGGTCAGCATTCAGTGACACAACATCCTCAAAACTGCCATTAGAGTTGGCCAATGAGTTCATGGATCATTTGGCTCCTCCGTCGGTCCCAGAACAGAGATCATTAATGCATTTTCACTATGTTCCTACTTTGGACTCCGAGTTGAACACTCTTTTCACACTAAGTGAGTTGAAAGGAGTCCTTTCACATGTTAAGGATTCAGCTCCTGGTGAAGATGGTATACCATATTCATTTATAGCCAATCTGTCTGACTCTGTTCTTTTAATTTATTTAGATCTCATCAATACAGCTTTAACATCTGGCAACATCCCATCAAGTTGGAAGTCTCAAACAATTATTCCTATTCTGAAACCAAACAAACCTTCTTCTAAAGTTACTTCTTATCGACCAATTGCACTTTCAACAGTTCTTGCTAAAATTGTTGAACATCTCATTAAGAATCGTTTGGAGTGGTTTTTGGAAAGCAAAAACTTGTTGGCAACATCACAGTTTGGGTTTAGGAAGGGTAAGAGTACCATTGATAGTCTTAGTGTGTTTACAACTGATATTCGCTTAGCCTTTTCTTCCAATAACTCTGTTATTGCTGCCTTCCTGGATATAAGTTCAGCTTACGATAATGTCCTAGTATCAGTCCTGGAACAAAAGTTGAACTTATTACAAATTCCAAAAATGCTGTCTAATTTCATAATTAATATGCTTTCAGAGAGATCGTTAAATCTAGACATTCAAGGGTGTACATTTACCCGTTTAGTATGGAAAGGTCTCCCTCAGGGTTCTGTACTTAGTCCACTTCTCTATAATATTTACACTTATGATTTAGAATCCTCTCTAAATGAGTCGGTACAAGTCCTTCAATATGCAGATGATTTACTTCTTTATTTATCTGGTCATTCTGTTGCGAATATTTGTACTTCCTTAACATCTTCTTTATGCTTACTGAAGACTTGGTTGGAAACCAATGGTCTACACCTGTCAATTGATAAAAGCAACATAGTCCTATTTACTAGAATGCGTAAGCCTCCAGCAGTTACAGTATTATATGATAATATCTCTATGCCACTTAAAAATCAAGTAAAATTTTTAGGCCTTGTTTTGGATACACATCTTACAGGTTTACCACACTGTGAGTATATAGCCGCTAAATGTGAACGAAATATCAACATAATTAGATGTCTTGCTGGTGTTTGGTGGGGCGCACATCCCTTTTCTTTAAAACTACTGTACAACACCTTGATTAGAAGTGTATTGGACTATGGGACCTTTTTGCTGGAACCTGCTAATGTAGCTGGTCTTAAGAAACTGGAAAGTGTTCAGTCTAAGGCACTAAGAGTAGTTTCAGGTGCAATGAAAAGCAGTCCTATTAATTGTCTTCAGGTGGAATGTGGAGACCCTCCGCTTCATTTGCGACGTCAATTTTTAGCTGATAGATTTATGGCTCGGTGTTTGCAATTTACAAATCATCCTTTACGGAATACACTTTCCATTCTCTCTGAAGAAGTTACTTCATCCGCTTACTGGAGGCACAAAGATACTCCGTGTTTAGTTAAAAGCTTTAGAAAATACAATTTAATTGAAGCTCCTTGCCACCAATCCCAATTTCTTCCTATATATCATTGTAATTACAGTTCATTAATTATGGCACCAAACATTCATTATAACCTTAACATTTACCGAGATGACGTATGTCATAACATTAATTTCAACTTTACTATGGATAGAGACTTTAAGGGCTGTCAGCTTCTGTTTACAGATGCTTCAAAACATGGAAGAAACTCATGTGTGGGAGTAGGTGTATATCACTCCCAGTATAATGTCGTCCAAAAAATAAAGCTCCCGCCCGAATCATCTGTATTTACGGGAGAATGTTACGGTCTATTCAAAGCTGTCGAATATATACTCCTTATGGGCTTACGGAATTCACTCATTTTAACTGATGCAAGGAGTGCCTTACAATCTTTGGCCAGATTTCCTTTCTATTCTCATAATTCTTTTATTATATTTGAAACACGTGAACTACTTCACAGATGTTCTAGTATGGGATATTCAGTGCATTTTGCGTGGATACCCTCACATTGTGGCATTTTAGGTAATGAGAGAGCAGACCATTTAGCTAATGATGCTGTATTATGTGGAGACATTTTTCCGTACAAAAATAACTCCCAAGATCTGGCTGCTCTGCCCAGGGTTTATCTACAGGAATCCTGGGGTCAGCTTTGGTCAGGGCAATCACTAAAAGGGAAATTTTATCGTACTATCCAACCATCCATTCCTGTAAAACCTTGGTTTAGCAAGTACAAGCTAAGCAAAAAGATTTCAACCATATTCATACGTATGCGATTGGGTCATGTGTGCACTCCAGCTCATCTTGCCAGGCTTGGCATTGTGCAGAGCCCTGAGTGTGAATGTGGCGCTGAAGTGGGAGATCTGAACCACTTTATTTTTGCCTGTCCCCTTTATGACCACTCCTCACTTTTCCAAAGCCTTGTTTCCCTCCGAGTCCCTTTTCCCACTTCTATCTCATGTATTTTATTTAATTTTAATTTAGATATTTATAAAACCATAGCACTTTTCCTTGTAAATAATGATATAGCTATTTAAATGTAAATTTTAATATGTATATAAATAATTTATTAAATAGTTTTTAGTTCAGTAGGTATAAAAACCGATAGACGCACCGAGTTGGCCCTTCTATTGGGTCACCTGGTGAGTTTGCTGTTGTATTACATGTCTCTATTACACTGTTAAATTTGTTAAAATTTATTATTTTTATTATAAACAACTATTCTCCTTTCCGTTTCCAAATTTCCCTTTGTAATATTTTTTTATTTCGCGAGTTATCAATTCTTACGTTTCGTTATTATCAGATAAAATATTGTCAGTGGCAATAAGCACGAATAGTGCAATGCCAAAATCAAAAAAAAAAAAAAAAAAAACTAGCCATGACACAATGAGGTAGGAAAACTATGGAGACGGCATATTCTACTATATGAAGAATAGTTATACAAATATCTATAATATCGACACACGCATGTCAAAAAGCGTTTTGTCTCTTTTTAACTAACCAAGAGCTGCATATGAAAAGAGAGACATCTAAATGTTTGTCAAGGACTAAACTTGGTAACACTTTTGAGTGACGTCAAAATCATGTCTATGCGTGACCGGTCGCCATGTTGATTGCCGAAAAAATTGGTAGTTGTGTGCCGTATATATACGTTTATCTGTGTAGTTGTGCTGTCAAACAGTTGCAAATGGGCCAATGAGGTTATAAGTCAGTGCAAATGGGCAGCCATCTTATTTGCTCGTTTTTTGTAGGTATCCACGCTGATTTCGTAGGTATGGCAAGTCCATAGGTTTATAAGTCAGTGCCATAACAGGAGAACAGCTGCCATCGAGCCAAGAGGATTAGAGTAAGTGTTGCCAACGTCCATGGTCTGGATTCCCCAAAAACCTGACTGAAAATCCCCAAATTTGAGGAATGTAAAATCAATATTCCCCACATCTTCCCCACTAATTTTATCAAATAAATAAAAGTAATGTTGATTATAATCAAACATTTATTACAAAAATCTTCAAATCAGTATGATAGTGCAGTGGTCAAGAAAGAGCGTAGGCAAAAAAAAAGAACTAACTACTTTGTGCAGTTCTCATTACGCCATATTTTGGTTTTTCATATTATTTGGAGGAAAAAATTTCAAGCTCCCTCCATTCTTCATAATACCTTCTCTACTACAGTGTCAGAGTGTATAGTGCTCGCCAAACTTCTTGGTCACCCTGAAGTTGGAACGGAAGCCTCCAGAACGAGTGGAGATATCAAGCTTGCTTACAAATCAACAAGTTTTTCTAGAAATTCTTCTTTTGGAGTCTCTGGTCCCTCGATGCTAATCATCATACAATACATCAAAGTTCCAGGTAGAATTCTGTTTCTTGCCTTATTAGTATTCTGTTCATCGTACTAAACTTTTTATTTTTCATTGTACTTAAACTTGTTCTTTCTAGGCGCTATTCTGATTTCTGATTGGCTACTTTATCAATCATCATCATCATCATCAATTACATGTAATAAATCTGTAGAAAAGTAATTTTTGTACATAGAAAAGATTTAGAAAAAAATAGCCAGGGTGTTAAAGGATAACCAACAGAACCTATTTCCAGCATTTTTGGAATTTTTGTCTGTTTATCTGTTTGTCTGTTTATTTGTCACGCATCACGTGAAATGTACGAAACCAATGTAGATGACTTTTACACATAAAAATTGTGCGTAACTTGAAGAATTACTTAGTCTTTGTTTCATCGCAATCGGTTCACTCTATCAAAAGTTAGATGAATTTAAAGTGTTCAAGAAGTAAAATTATCACAACACACGCAATTCAGATACAAGGACAGTTGAACTCGATATTCGATAGATGGCGTTGTGCATTTGAAGTCATTTTCTGAATGGCGGTGTTAAGATTCTCCGCGAAAGAATGATGACTATAGAAACAAAACTGGTAGGTAAGTAGGGAAGGCAGGAAGGTGAGTAGGGTAGGGTTGGCAGACAGATGACGGTAGCGAAGCCGCGGGCACAGCTAGTTATGACATAAATTCCTGATTGGCTGATTGAGTGCGACGACCATGCCACGACACGTCAATAAAGGGTTTCCACAGAGACATTTACAGCTCTAAAATGATACCAGGTTTAAAAAAATTGCGAAATTATACCTAGGGATATTTATCGCGAATATACAAAAAAAAAAATTACGATCTTCTGTAGACGCGCGAATGTGAGCGAGCGGCAACCTATCCTATTGCTATTGATTAAGTTCCAAATGCCCCGGGGGGGGGCAGTAAGGCTGAGAATATAGGAATAGTACCTGAAAGAAACACTGGTTACATACCATCCACAAAGCACATAGCAGGTATAGTAGCATATGTACTGCGGATGAAAACGTGGCGTACGCGGTAGCCACTTTGTGTTCTATGCTTGCTTCTTTGATGTCTTTTTACGTGGGACCGGCGGGCGTAGCGTACGTATACCATCATTAGAAGCCTTGGAGAATGAAAATAAAGAGAAAAGCCTTGCTGTACTTTGGGATAAGTACATACACCTATTAGGATGAGGAGATTTAAATCCGAGGACAGTAAAGACACAAATAATTATAGAACAGTATCGGTGCTGCCGGTTTTCGGCAAGATATTTGGAAAGATAATGCTAAATCAAATGCTCATTCATTTTAATACGAATAACCTCCTGCACGATAAACAGTATGGTTTTACCAAAGGACGTTGTACGACTGACGCTTGTGTCACCTTATTAAAACATATCTTTGATGCGTGGGAAGAGGCACAAGATGCCATAGGGGTGTTCTGCGACCTGTCGAAAGCGTTTGATTGCGTTAATCATGAAACATTACTTTTGAAGCTTGAGCATTACGGGCTAGGCCAATCAGCGTTGAGTTTCGTTAAATATTATTTAAATGATAGAAAGCAATTAGATCAAATAAACGGTATCAATTCGTCCGGGTTAACCGTGAAAATGGGGGTACCCCAGGGTTCAATTTTGGGTCCTTTCTTGTTTCTAGTCTACATTAACGATTTACCTCATCTATTGAAAACCAATCTAAACATGGTGTTATTTGCCGATGACACTTCTATGATTTTTAAGATAAATAGACTTACGAGTAACGTCGACGACGTAAATATCGTCTTGCGACAGGTTCAAAATTGGTTCACAGCTAATAATCTAGTTTAAAATGCTAAAAAGACTAAGTGCGTAAAATTTGCCTTGCCGAATGTCAAAAGTACTGATTGTGACATTATATTAAACAAGAAGAAGCTAGAATTCGTCGATAAAACGGTTTTCCTGGGGATCACGCTAGACTCGAGGTTGCAATGGGGTCCTCATTTAATATCAATTTAATAAATTTGAACAGCGGCTGCACTCCCTCCCCCTCAAAGTGCACCTCACCAACATTCGAGGTCTGCACTCAAATCTCTCTGCAGTCCACTACCACCTGGAGACTGAGAAACCAGCGCTGTTATTTCTTACGGAGACGCAGATAGCGAGTCCGTCGGACGCGTCGTACCTATCTTACCCAGGGTTTACCCTGGAGCACAATTATAAACCGCGCGCGGGTGTGTGTATGTACGCCCGTGATGACACTTGCTATCGGCGTCTCCGTAACCTTGAGGACTCAAAATTTTCAACGCTGTGGGCTCTAGTGGACACAGGTCTGGATAAAATTATCTACGCCTGTGTCTACCGCTCGCACAGCGGAGATCAGGAGACATCCAGGCTCGCAGAGTACCTCAGTGAGGCGGCTGATGCGGCACAGCAACGGTACCCTTCCGCCCAATTAGTGTTACTGGGGGACTTTAACGCCCACCATCAGGAGTGGCTCTTCCCATACCAGTGCACTGACCATGCTGGACGGGAGATGCGTAAGCTTTCGCTAACGCTAAACCTCACCCAGCTGGTCCAGGGGGCAACGAGGGTACCGGATGTTGATTCGCACACAGCGAATTGCTTGGACCTTCTGCTGACAACAGATCCAGACAGATACTCTGTGTCGATAAGTTCACCCCTGGGTAGTTCCGACCACTGTCTAGTGAAGTCTGTGTCCGTCTATTCCCCGCCCGATCCCAGCCCAAGAGGCACCCGGCGGGTTTGGCGGTACAGGTCAGCAGATTGGGATGGCATGCGTTCTTTCTTCGCTTGCTATCCTTGGCAGCCTACTTGCTTTTCTTCGGCTGATCCTTCGTCGTGCGCGGACGCCGTTACTGATGTGTTGCGTCAGGGAATGGAGTACTACATTCCGTTCTCTGACATAACGATTTCCAGCGTTGACCGGCCATGGTTTAGCGCCGAATGTCGTCGCGCCGTCGCGCTTAAACATGAGGCGTACCTGGCATGGGTCGACGCTCGATCGCGTAAAGCGAGTGACTTGGGTCAGAAGAAGAAAGCCTACAACAGGGCTGCCAAGTCCTGCAAGAAGGTGTTGCGTGGGGCTCGATTCGACCACATTGGCCGAATGGGGGCCAAACTTGCTTCTTACCCAGCAGGTAGTAAAGCGTTCTGGTCCCTGGCTAAGTCGGTCGAGTCGAACTTCTGCCGTCCCTCACTACCACCACTGCTGAAACCCGATGGGTCACTGGCTCACACCGCTGAGGAGAAGGCAAATTTGTTTGCCTCCCTTTTTGCGGAATCTTCGCGTCTGAATCCTGGTGATTCGCGGCCCCCTCCTTCTCCTGATGGGTGCGAGACGAGTATGTCGGACATTCGCATCCATCAAAAGGACGTCCGTAGGGTGCTGCGCAACCTCGACGTGAACAAGGCTAGCGGCCCTGACGGCATACCAGCTATAGTTCTTAGAACCTGTGCGCCTGAACTGTCTCCGATCTTGACACGCCTATTCCGCCTTTCATATGAGACTGGAACAGTGCCGAATGCTTGGAAGCAAGCCAACGTACAGCCCGTGCCCAAGAAGGGCAGTAGAGCTGACCCGGCCAACTACAGACCCATCTCTGTAACGTCCATACTCTGTAAGAGTATGGAGCGTGTACTCAACACTAAGCTCCTGGCATACCTAGAAACTAACGATATCCTTAGCGACCGCCAATACGGCTTTCGCCGAAATCGGTCTACTGGGGATCTTCTAGCGTATGCCATTCACATATGGAGTGAGGCCATCGAGAGGCATGGGGAAGCGCTTGCCGTCTCCCTCGACATCTCGAAGGCTTTCGATAGGGTCTGGCACGAAAGCCTTATTGGTAAGCTTCCTTCATTCGGTTTGCCCGGTGGTCTGTGTGATTGGATTGCAGACTTCCTGAGAGATCGGTCCATTCGAGTGGTTATCGATGGCTGCTCGTCGGACCAATTGGATATTAATGCCGGGGTCCCTCAGGGGTCCGTACTCTCAGCAACATTGTTCTTGTTGCACATTAACGATCTGCTGAAGCCCGGCACCTTTGGGTATGCAGACGACAGCACTGTTGCTGAGAGATACTTGTCCAACGCGCGTGCTACCGGGCCTCAGGTCCGGTCTCTCCGGGAGGCCATGGTGGAGCGCTTGAACTTGTCCTTGCAGGCAGTTTCCGAATGGGGCGATGCCAATCTGGTCAGGTTTAATGCTGCTAAAACCCAGGCGTGTCTTTTTTCCGCTAAAAGGAGCCAATTCCACCCGGCTCCTACTTTCCGTGATGTAACCGTGCCAATAACGAACCATCTTGAGCTTCTTGGCGTTACGTTGACATCGACTCTCAATTTTGGGCCATACATTGAGGCAAAGGCTCAGCTGGCTGCCAAAAAATTGGGGATCCTTGCGAAGGTGAGAAGGTACTTCACGCCGGAACAGCTGCTCAACTTGTATCAAGCGCAAGTTCGATCGTGCATGGAGTACTGTTCTCATCTCTGGGATGGATCTGCCAAATACCAGCTTGATGCACTAGAGTCGATCGAAAAGCGGGCCAAGAAACTCATCGGTAATGAGGCACTGGTCAAGTCAAAGCTCCAGAGCCTTGAACATCGTCGCCGAGTTGCCAGTTTGTCGGTATTTTATCGGTTACATTTCGGGGAGTGTGCGATGGAATTACATGATTTAATTCCGCCCAGCCCGTTCCATCATCGGACTACCAGACGTACGGCGATGCGTCATCGGTACATGGTGGACATCCCACCCATACGCACAAAACGTTTTGGGGACACTTTTATTATGCGTACAGCTAAAGAGTGGAATTCCCTGCCGGAATCTGTGTTTCCCGATAGCTACAATCTAGGGGTCTTTAAGTCAAGAGTGAATAGGTTTCTTCTAGGCAAGCGTGCTCTATCGTCGACCACATCATCGCTTACCATCAGGTGAGATAGTGGTCAAGCGCAAGCCTATCAATAAATAATAAAAAAAAAAAAAAAAAACTTGCAGGGCGGCTAAGTTCGGCAGCTTATGCTATTAGGAAAATACGTCAGTTCACTGATATTATGAAAATAACTAAAATAGACTAGTCTCGCGGTATTTCCGCGAGACTAGTCTATTTTAGTTATTTTCATAGTATAATGTCTTACGGTATCTTAATATGGAGAAGGGCTGCAGACATTGAGTCAATTTTTATTCTGCAAAAAAGAGCCATCAGAGCGATATACAATCTTCGCTGGCGCGATTCTCTAAGGGAACCGTTTAAGGACAATAACATCATGACGGTACCTTGTCAATATATTTATGAAAACATCATGTATGTTAAAAAGAATTTACATCTTTTTAGTAAAAACGGCGACAGGCATAATTATGTTACTAGAAATAGGGACCAATTAATTCAACCAGGGAAACCTGGTTGAATTAATTGAATTAATTGGTGGAAGCAGCATCATCTTTTATGGGGTACTGTATAAAATGTTACAATAAAATACCTCCCCACATTCTATAACTAAATGAGATGAAATTTAAAACATGTATAAACCGCACACTATGCAGGCAAGCATATTATAAGTTGGGGGATTACATCGCTGATAAAAATGCTTGGCTCAATGCTGGTCCTGCAGGGCAGAAAAGTTTCGAAGTATTGTTGGACCTGCTGAAGATTATATGAATATATTTGTATTGTATAAACTCAATTTCTTTTAGTGTTATATAACTGCACAGCACATGTGTGAGTACTATGTTCCGACTGTAGATAAATCTACCATTCACTGTACCTATGTGTCGTTCTTTGAACCCTGTGTGCCCTGGCAGTTGAGTGTGTCATGATCTCTCTAATTTATCTCTGATGGTGGGTGGCACGTGTGTTGGATCATTCGATTCCCTTCATGAGGGTTGAGCTGAGTGGTGCCAATCTATGTGTCATGTTCGTGAACGGGCGCTATCAGTTTGGATTGGTCATATAACTTAGCTGCCTCGGCCTGTTTTTAATTACCTATGTTTTGTAATTTTATTTAATTGTTTGTTTTACTCTAGACGCTTTTACGTGCATGTCTTTTTACATCGTTCTCATATATATGTATTTTTCCAACAAGAAATGATGTAACCAAATTCTTGTAAAACACTTTTTATTTTAAAAGAGTAAGTGTGGAGTTTCTTCTCCATAGCAAGCTACATTTCCGAATGGACGGTAAAATCAATTATTGTATCTTTTAAATGATTTTTTTTGACGTTCAAAAGTGCCACTTAATGGCTTAATTGAATAAATAAATTTTGATTTGGTTTGAGTTCATAATTGCTGACCGATGAAAGTAACTCACTGCTGGACGGAGGCTCTTCTAATTTGATCACGTTTGATGGAGAAATTCACGTTGTCATATTTTAATCATTATAGGTTTGTTACTTAATTATTGGTTGCGGAGATAATTGTAAAAAGTTCTACAAAATCTCTTTCAGAATAATATTTTTCAAGAAGTAGTATGTGCAAAAAAAAGGAACATCATTTGTAGTTTGTACCTACAGTACTACCTGTACCGTAGGTACAAACTACAAATGATGTGAATTATTGTATTCTCTGTAGATATGTGTGGATGAAAAGAAACACATTGATTAATATGGTTCGATATGTTTAATCGCACTTAAAGTTATTTAGTTTAGAAGAATGTTGCAAGTTACATTTTAATTAATAAGATGTTACACATAGGTGTTTAGTAGAAGTCAGTAGGTACATAACATTTCAATAATTACTTAATTTATATTCCTACAGAGCAATGATTAGATGTTACAAGGTAATTTACAAGATTTCAACAGAAATTATTCCTTTTGACAATGGTAACAAGCACATGTAACTGCTGACTTGAATATCAAATTTCTTTCTCCATCCAAGCACAACACCTTAACGGGTACCTGAAATAAAAGTGTAAATATAATTAATTGAAGTAATTAGTCCAGGATAAATGTTATCATCAATGCCTAGTACTGGATTGAGTAATTTTGGTATTGGTAGCTTGAGTTAATATGTTTGTAAACCTGCACCCACGATACATGAGGAATTTCTAGTGCGTTTAAAAAAAAAAAAGAAACTATAAACCTGACTGGTTTTGGTCAGCCAGCACGCGAATATGAATTCTCCGACTGCACAGCATGATTTTCTTCTTTTTTACGTCTTTTTA
Source organism: Orthosia incerta (assembly GCA_948252205.1). Taxonomy (NCBI): domain Eukaryota; kingdom Metazoa; phylum Arthropoda; class Insecta; order Lepidoptera; family Noctuidae; genus Orthosia; species Orthosia incerta. The sequence continues at coordinate 19,071,339 of OX411753.1, read as the reverse complement.
GTTCGCTTCTTAAGCAGTCGGATTTATGTTTTATTTTTTTAATTAATTTTTAGTTAACATTTATTTTTTTGAATTATGGACATTTAAATAATAAATTAATTTAAATAAGTGTTATATATTTTTGAAATCATCTCTTAAACCCCTTTATTTTGATACACCACACGATGGGTATAGAAGAAAAACAAAATTGCCGCCATCTTTCTATTTTATAATTTTAATGTAGCCAGTGACACTCGCAAGGTTAAGGAGAATCGATTGACGTAAGAATCATCAAAATCGGCCAACGCGTTTGGTGTCTAGGACGCCACATAGGAACAAACATACATCCATAGACTGATAAACACATTACCCTCCTTCGGCAGTCGGGTAAAAACTTAATTGAGCCAGTACCAACACTGGGTAATTGGGTGACGTAGAGTAGAATGTAGGCCCTTGCCCACCAGTTGGATAGCTGTAGGAAGATAAGAAATATTCTTACGTCTTCGGATTCCATGATATTGCAGCATTGGCCCAATGAGGTAACGGGATGTCGCTTGAAGCCCAACATGATGCTGGGCAGTGACCAAGACTCGCAGAAGCCGCGACAGGCGTTTGTAGTTATTTTGAATTCGACGCAGTCTGGAATGCTTATGTTCCGCGTGTGACCTGGAAATTGAGATTCAGTTTAGTTTAAGTAGGCGGTTAGTATATCTGTATAAGTAAACTGAAGTTCCAAAAGCGTTTTATTCAAAGGGTATTTTTCGCAGTTCTTATTTGAACAGCAAAAACTATGTTGGTAATGTTATGATTTTTTTTAGATTCATGTAGATAACAGGTAGCTTACCGATTCGGTGACATCCTGGTTTTCTCCATGATTCTGCAGTGAATACGTTGGTAAGAGATAACAGTAAAATTAAACTCCACAGAAGCATTTTTGGACTGTTCTACTCAAACCACGGTTTGTGAATGAAAAATAATTCCTGATCCTGTGCTTTTATCATGAAACTCTTGAGCAGAGGTCGTCAATTCAGGGCAGCATCAAACAGGACGTTTAAAAAAATCTCTAGTCAACTTTCTACTTTTTAACAGAGTTCAAAAAAAGTTTCTACTTTTTTTATTTACAACTTTTTAGTTATATTTTTTTTCGAATGATTTAAAACATATAAGTGGTATATATTTTCGTAATCACCTCTAAAAACCCTTCATTTTAATACCCCACTCGATGGGTTTCGAAGAAAAAATATTGTAATCCCTACATTATGGCGCCCTAAATCCATCATATCTAATAACACTTGGGCGGCCAAGACCTATCTAACGATATCTTAATTATAAAATCCATCAAGTGGTTTGAAATATAAGAGGTAATAAAGAATATTATCTACATACATACAAAAATACAAGATACGCGCGAAAAACATCCTTGCAGCCGGGTAAAAAGGAGGTCAAGTTATTTTTTAAACCATAATTCAATAAATATAAGTACTTAATAGGAATGATGTGACGAGAATGTTGCTAACTATTAGATACTATGTAGTTGACACATATCACGTAGGTACTTATTCTCTTGTTGGGCGCCAAATTTGGCCAAAGATTACATGCAAAAAAATGCACTGACTATATTACATACAACCACTACCTAATATATATATATTAGGTAGTGGTTATATATAGGTCTTCTAATTTTAGTTGGCCTGCGTTATACATAATTATCTAGTGAGTGGTTTTTCAACATCAAAAAATATTATTTTGGAATATCTCACTATTTATTATGATCTAAATATATATATTTAGATCTTTTAGGTTAATATCTTTTTATTTTAGTTAAGTATATTTTTAGGATTAGGTAGTGAGTATAGTTATTTTATACACTGTATATACATTTATATATGTAATTAATTTTATTTAAAGGTTGATAACATCTGACTTTGTAAACGGAGTCTGTTTTCAGTTCATAAAATTCAGTGACGTTGGGCATAAAGTGTTATGGGGCGCGCGGCAAACAAGTAAACGGCCTGTGATAATTACTGTTATGGTGTTAACACAGCAGCTTTACGTAAATCCAAAAAATACCAAAGAATAGTTGCATTAACTCTCGATTGAGTAGGTAGGTGGTGATTGTGAAAGGAATCCCAGCATTTCTATACAAGTAGGTAAGTTCTACGGTTTGTTGTCGGACTCGGTTGCTAAGCTCCGAACACTTAGTGAAATCTTAATCAAAACATATGAACATCGACACTAAAAATGGATATCGAATATAGAATATTAAATCTATACAAAACAAAACAATTCGATGAATGCCTGAAGTTATGTGAAAAGGCCCTGCAAGAAAAAGATGACCGGATGATAGAGTTCATACGAATGCGAGCTATGACTATACAGGCGAAGGTCGTCGGTAATGGATACGAAGAAGTGGAGTATTATCCTCAACAAGATGAGCTGATGTCTACGGCCGTTGCTAAAACACCGCGGCCTGGAACTTCATTTCAACGAGATCCTAAAACGGCTCGAAATATTGATACTTCATATCAGGTAGGTCAACATGTAACTTTACTTTAAGAATGGGCTAAGAGCTAAAAAAAAGAGCTATTTTATCGATGCTGGTTGTTATTTTTTATTGAATCATGCAATTCTAAGATTATCTTATCCATTAAATTCTTGTAGATAATAATTAAATAAGATGAATAAGAATTGAATTCTTGAATGCCTTGATTAATGATAAAGGCAGCATTAAGGTTAGTTACGTTATCCAATCCAATTATACTGAAAAATACAATGTTATCTACTTCATATTTTTTTCTACATCTAGAAAAGAGCTACAGCCACGGTGCGGTCCCGGGCGGGCACCCACACCGCCGGGTCTCGCAGCGTGCGCACTGCTCTCAACACCGCCTCGAGGATGTCCCGCGCAGCCACCGCCCTCGCTGGAGGAGCTCCCTTTACTCCTGGCGCACCACTGTCCCTTAGATTCCTCTCAAAAGAAGATAAACTATTTGCCCCGGCGTCGAAGACTCTGTTTGAGTATGTGTTCTACTGCGAAGGGGATGTTAGGAAGGTATCTGATTTGTATGGACTATATTAGAAATCTAAAATCCTGAACTCTCACTAACTTAGTACCGAGTTGATTCATCATCATAATCGTATCAGCTGAAAGACGTCCACTGCTGGACATAGGCCTCCCCCAAGCGTCACCCCATTGACCGATCCCGTGCATCTCGTATCCGAGTTGATTATGTACTCGTATGATAATAATATTATGTAAAATTATGTATAGCAAATACTTCTTGATGTCTTTATTTCAACAGGCTATGGAAGTAGCATTTCAAGCGCAAAAATCTGAAGACTGTGTAGATTGGTGGTGGAATTTCTCACTAGCTCGTTGCTACTACGCACTCGGCATGTACAGAAATACTGAAGATTGTCTGCGTCAAGCACTCAAACAACACAAACATATTTCCATATACCTTCGTCTGGTAGCGATGTATGTGGGTCTGAATCAACCTATTTCAGCTTTGGAGGTCTGTAAGCAAGGACTATCGGTGTTTCACGAATATACACCGTTGTTAATAGAGCAGGCGAGGATTCACGAGCAGATGGGCAACTCCGCGCTGGCCGTCAAAGAGTACCGCACGGTCGCGCTAGAGGACCCTTCGAACATGGAGGCCATCGCTAACATAGGGATGTATAACTTCTACAACGATCAGCCAGAAATTGCTTTGAGATATTACAGGTATGGTTGTGACCTTGTGAGCCTCTAAATTGTATGCTTAAGTTGTTAATAAAAACTGAACTGAAGGATGCTTCATTTCTAGGAGGTTACTAGCTACAAACCCTGCTGGTCCAGAAATATACAACAATTTAGGACTCTGTTGTTTGTATTGTAATCAGTGGGACTTGACCATACCTTGCTTCCGGCAGGCTCTTTACTTTTCTGCGGATCCGGATATTCGATCGAACATTTGGTTTAATCTTGCTCATGTTTCTCTGGTAAGACTTTGAATTGGTTTGATAACCGATGCTGTGAAATTTTATATTTTTAACGTATACCCCATTCTCTTCCATTTTAGTCTACTGGTGACGTGACACTGGCTTACCGTTGCTTGCAAGTTAGTCTTGCAATAGACTCGAAGAACGAAGCTTCGCAACACGCACTGCAGGCTTTAGATGCGAGGTTGCGCGCAAGGAAAAGCAACATCATTAATAATCATGTAAAAACGTAAATTGTCGTAAAGTGTTATAAATTTTTAGAAATGAGTTCACACGTTTTAATTGCATGAAATGAAATAAAAGGTTTTGTCAACTTGCTCTGACGAAGTCCTAGCAATGGAGACTGCAGCCGCCGTCGTATTCTGCTTTATAACTATACAGAAGCATATCACAGAGGAGGATATGCCCGTTTTTATTAGAAGTACGATAGCATTCTAAATCTGGTCAAATAATTCAATCGACAATCCAAACAACGTTTAATTTACTACTACGGCAAGCTACATACTAATTGCATGAATTTACCTACCTATTGCTAAGATGTGATTGCTACTAGATTTCGAACGTATATTTGGGATGTAAAAATAAATTAGTGAAAATTAAATCATTTATTCAGAGATAATAAATAATCACTGCAAATATCCAGTGACTCCATATTACGCAGCTCATTATACTTAAGGGCCACCAGCGCGTCCACTGCGGCTTCAGGATGAGCGAGCATCTGAGCAGACACCGACGTGTTCGATGATATGCTAGTCACTGGGTTCGGCGGTATTCGAGTTATGTGGCGGATCTTAACCTGGAATTGTTAATGACAATTTAATTATATTTTATTGGTCAGAATGAACTGATTGAAAGGGCAAAAAACCATTATATTTATTTTTGTTGGTAATTATGTTATAACTGCTTAGCAGTTACGTTAGATTTGGCAAAGAGACTCAGCAAATCAGCATATGCTTTTGTATAGACTTGCGCCAGTCATAGGAACAGACGCCATCGTTACTGCATATCATGGTATGGCTGGTTCAATAATAAGATATGGAGTTATTTTTTGGGGAAACTTAACGAATAGGGAACTCATATTTAAAGCCGAAAAAATTGCATCAGGGCAATGTTTGGGTTGCAATGAACAGACACCTGTAAACCTTTCATTATATAATATAAAAAATATACTAACTTTACTTTTTATATTTGAAATTGCAATATTTGTGAAAACCAATCCAAAACTTTTACCTTTACCCAAGTTATCCGATAGAAATGACCGAAGTCGACGACACATTAATATGTTGTGCTCGAGGCAATGTAAAACAGCACTGATGCGAAATAGTGTTCTTCAAGGCGCCAGTAATATAAGACTATACTCGTATATATACCAGAATCCATTAAAATGTTGAGTATTAACCTATTAAAAAACTTTTGCAAAACTTTCTAGTAAGTAGAAGATCCAATTATAATATTTCAGAATTTCTAGAGGAAAAAATACAGCTTTGACATGTTATGTATTATAAGATAGTAACTTTTTATTTATACTTAGTTATGACGAAATATGATTGTATCCTATCATTTTGTTTTTTTTTTAATTGTTCTTTTACTTGGCATTGTTCTATCAGACATCAATATTCAATTATAATCAGATTTTTGTTTAATTAATTGACTATTTACAAATTGACTTTAAAAATATTATTTGACATCTATTTTTTTAAGGTTAATTTATTATTTGACATCTAATTTTTAAGGTTAATTTATTATTTGATATCTAATTTTTAAGGTTAATTTATTAATCACCATCTAATATTTTAAAGATATTTTAATAATTGTTTTTATTTAATTTTCAATTAATTTTTGTATGTATTGTTTTTTTTAATCTATAATGTATGGTAAATGCAATAGAAGTCTAATATTGGCCCTTCTTATAATTTGGTAGCTAATGATTTAATGACATTTGCTGATTCATTGTTAATGTAATTTGCTAATGATATTGTACGCTTTACGACAAAACATAAAGAATCTACGTTATATTGTAACATCTCACACACCATGTACCACCTATGTTTACAAATAAAGATTCTGATTTCTGAAAGGTTTTTAATTCATAGAGGGTACCAATGACGAAAAGACGAATGAACCGCTGCACTGGCCCAAAATGGGCTTTACAGCTACGCCGTATGCGCTACGATACGATTTATGTGCTACGTCGCTGTAAGTGCTACACCGTAAGTGCTACGCCGTATGTGCTACGCTGTATGTGCTACGCCGTACGTGCTACGTCGTTCGTGCTACGCTGTATGTGCTACGTCGTTCGTGCTACGCTGTATGTGCTACGCCGTACGTGCTAGGCCGTATGTGCTACGTGCCTACGCCGCAAGTGCTACACAGTTTGTGCTACGCCGTAAGTACTATGCTCGCGCTGCATCTGATACGCCATATGCGTTACGCCACAAGTGCTATTCGTAAGTGCTACACTGAATGTGCTACGCCGTAATTTCTACGATAGTATAGTAGTCACAGCGGATCTTTGTGTCTCTGAAGTTGGCTCTACCAGCCATTGCGCAAGAAACAGTTTGTCATCGAGTATACTGCATGCAGTAGCGAGATAGGACGATGCGACAAACGTAAGCGAGTGAAAGAGACAGTTATACAATGCTATCTTCACCTTCAACATTGACATAAAAATAGCTACTGCGCAGGGTCTTGCAGCTAATTCAGAGACACAAAGATCCGTTGTGAATATTATACGATACAAACATACAACAACCGACGACTACGGTCCTGTGGCGAGTCACTTTGGCTACTACGAAGTAAAAGTTTCTGTACTACTAAATAATGACTAAAAAGATGATACATCGAAATTCGTTCTAATTTGTAGTACCTAACGGTTTCTTATCGTTGAAAATACGCTATTTCATTGAACGGCTACTCTTCTATGAATAAATGGCTTCGCAGTTACGAATACGAAGTAACGGTTTTGCTGCCGTGAAGTAGCGGCTATGCAGCTACGAAGTGTCAGCTACAATTATACGAAATAACGGCTACGCTGCCACGAGGTAAGAAAGTAATGGCTTTGGTACTACACAGTAAGTGCAACGCCGCTACAAAGGAACTGATATCCATATTTCTAAAAAGAAAAGGCTAAGCTAGAAGGTCTATGAACTATATAGATGAAGATGGCTGTCTAGCGTATACCATGAATCATCAATCAGTAAGTTGGAACCACAGAACTCACTTGTTCTATTGTAGATGGCACCACTCCAATACCTTCCCATGTATCCGAGTCTTTAGGTACGAACAGAGGCTTTGTGTAGTTCGTATTCTTCTCTTTAATGGGAATACAATTTCCGAAAGCGATGTTGAACAGCATGTCTTTGGCGCGTCTCAGAAGTTGTGGTTCTTTAGACGAATAAAACAGTAACTGCGCGTGATTCAGTAATGCGAAGCTTCTTAAGGTAGTGCAGATCATTTTCTTTATTTCGCTGTCTGAAATTCGATATTTCAGTAGAAATTTTACAAGATAGAAGAAATGCCGAACATTTTATTCATGGTAATGTTAATTAGGTGAAGTTATTCAAAAAAGTAAGTACGATGGTCTCCATAGTTTCAAAGATGTTCAAACTTACCAAAATTCTTAAAAAGATCATACTTCCCGCAGATAATTATCAACTCTGGTAAACTTTCTGCAGTTGAATAGACATCGTTCATTGTTTGAGTACAAGTTTCCAAAGTTTCCCAAATACTTTTAATTTTACAAAGATCTACCATGATGCAGAAGAAGAACTTCCCACGAATAGGTGTAGCCTGCAGCACATTATTCAATGTTTCCAATTTGCCACCGTATTCCCAAATGTGACACAATGTTTTGTCGATTCCTTGTTTTTGATTTGATTTTCTCCCGAACGAGTACTCTACCACTAGTGTTTCTCGTGGTGGATCGTTCTTCTCTAGAAATGTATACAGCAATGTTGTTTTGCCCTGAAAGTTTTAATGTTGTATGGTTCTGGCATTAAAGTGATTAAACCAAAGTGAGAAAATGGTATGACTAAGGCATAACTACTCGTAATAATTCAATAAATTATACAACTTCAACTCACTACTGATTTGCTTCCAACAAGAAATATTGTTCGAGAGTTATTCTCGTTTACGTTTGTATGAGTTTTATCAATTATTTGTGCAGCTATTTCTGGTATTGATAACATGATTATATTCTAGTGAACTGCTGACCTGTAAAAAAACGTTAAACCCGAGATTATGCAGAGATACCTCAGATCAGAAATCCACACCCCGGTAATCGGTAGAGAATATCTATTCCATATTTATTATTTTACTCTTTGAACTATTCTTTGCCGGTAATAAACTTTCGTTGTTTAGTTGATTGTTTTGAATATTGTGTTGCCTAGCAACTAAAGATCACAGAAATTTTTTACTCTCTCTCTCTATTTTTTGCTAAAGATCCATCCATAGCCATCATAGATATAGGAAAACTCTTCCTATATCTATGATAGCCATGCATGCATTTAAATTTTGTGAAAAACGTTTAACCATCTGACATGTCTATGGACGTCTTTATTCGGGCTAACAACCACGGACGAGTTGGCAAGCCGAAAGTGGCAGTCAAACCTGTGTAAGAACAACACTTCGGCCTAGCCACCTTTCATATGCCGAAATCGGCACACGATCTTGTTTAATAATTGAGGAGTAATACCCCTTCTACACAGTCGGATGCGATCTTTTACGTCTACACTGTAGACGGTGATTGGCCAACCAAATTGAGTTGACCTTACAACAACCTTGATTGGGGGATATGCGCTTGTGACCAAAACAACCGCCCGACGGTGTAGAAGGGGTTTTATTTGGTTTTCTAGGTTTTTCATTTCTTGTCTGTGGTATGAGAAGCAAAGTTGCCAAATTAAAATAGAAAAAAACAAAAAAAAAAGTTTGTTTATCTGTGGAAATGGCCATTGATGATCTTGGTGTCAAGAGATTTTTGTAGAAAATCTTGTGCGAATAAATTGCGTTGTTATATCAGCTACGTGTTAATTCTTATAAAATAAACTTTGGATTTCTTTGAAATAGTTCACAGTGCATTTCATTTGACATCGATGATTAGTGTCAACTGATTGCAAGTGGTAAGAAATACATTGTCACCTTCACTCTTGTCCTAAAACTTTATTTATTTATTGTGCTTATTTATCATTGTTTATGTTTTTAATCATAATTTACTGTTTACTTTATCGTACCTTAACAATATTTTAGAAAACGTGTTGGTGATTTTATTTGTTATTACGAAAGAGAAAGGATCATTCTGCACATTATTCTCAGTCATATTATTCCGTAACCTACATAAAATTACAATTAAAATCTATGTTTAACATTGCTCGTGTTCGATGTTTTTTTTTCTTTATCGCGAATGTGTTATTTTTTCTATATAGCTGTTATTTGGAAACAAGATGTTTAAAAATAGTTTAAAGTTCAATGAACTAATTTCATAATTACGTTTCAACATCCTAATTATAGTGATAGATCGTCATCATTAAGTTACCAAAAATTCCAAAGTAGGTATAAACTTTTAAACATGGAGTAGTGACTAATGCATCTTTCACAGTTATGTATTCCCATTTCAGGTGACCTGGGCCACTAAATCTAGAAGGTAGCTATGAGTTTTATTCTACTTAATATTTTGTGCAAAATCTTTATTAGAAATTATTAAAAAGAAAATAGTGTGGCTGCAATATAAAAATACTATTTTGATATAGATGGCGGAAGTGGATCCAGAAACTCTGTTAGAATGGCTGCTGACGGGGCAGGGTGATGAGCGTGACATGCAGCTCATTGCTCTTGAACAACTGTGCATGTTACTGCTCATGTCCGACAATGTAGACAGATGCTTTGAAAGGTAATTAATTCTAAAATGAAGTCAGCATGGCAATCTGCCAAACTAAAACATAGCTTATAATCATTCAAGCTTGGGAGAGGCTTGTGATAAGCTAAACAGTGGATTGATGGATGTGATTTTTCAACTTTCATCTACTTGTTATGAGTAGACAAGTTATTCCCTAATTATTTTTGTTCATATCTTTTCTGCATGAGAAGGGGCGTTTGACCTGCAGTGAGCTAGTAGTAGGCTGGCATTCAATATTTAAATTTAAATTTCATCATGTTGAGAAATAGGTAGTATTATATCAATGATTTTACTCATAATACCTAATGTTAATTTTACTAAAGTTTTCCTAATACAGCAATTAGTATTATGAGCAATATTATAGAAGATATTTATACTTAATCAAACAAAACATTGTTTTGTTGAGTTCATAAATGACCAACAATGATTGAATTTCAAAATGTGCCTACTTATCTTAGTCTAAACAATGTCATCATGCCTTTTGTTATATTTTTTGAGTTCATTGATATATGGGCTATAGGCACGCAACTGCACTAGAATCCAGATTTTATTTCTAGAATTACCTAAGCTCTTTTATTCATACTGTTCATGATGTCTGGAAGAGTGTCATATGATATAACATCCTACAGAACCAGCAGCTATTTATTAGTTCTTACAAGCATTATGTGTGTTTATTTATACTGTTTCATGTAAAGAATAAATAGCAAAACATTTAAACATTTGGTCAAGTTATTTTTTTTAATTTGTCTATATTTTATCTTATCAAACATGTGTCATATAAAATTATCATATTGGGAGCAACACATTGAACATGACCTACTTTTGTTTCAGCTGCCCTCCTAGAACATTTCTTCCAGCGTTGTGTAAAATATTCTTAGATGAATGTGCACCGGATAATGTGCTGGAAGTCACAGCCAGGGCTATCACATACTACTTGGATGTTTCTGGTAAATCTCATTACAAAAATTATATGAAAATGATATACTTAACATGAATGTTGTTTTTGTGCAAACAGAAATTTAATTCCATTGCATGTGGTCGCATAATCATGTGTCACATGGTCCATATTCACCATTTGAATAAATAAAACATGTTTGTTTTACTTTTGTTTAAAAAGTGAAATAGATGTTTCAATCAACATTTTACTTACATTCAAAGTTATGATGCTTACAAAATGACCTTTTTGAATAATGGGGTAGAGATGCTTTTGGGTATACATTAATTTGATTGTATTTTGCAGCTGAATGCACAAGACGTATTGTGGCTATTGAAGGAGCAGTTAAGGCAATTTGCAGCAGACTGCTCACAGTAGATCCTAACAATCGTACCAGCAAGGACCTTGCTGAACAATGCATTAAAGTGAGTTTTTGAACATTTCTTAAAGTTGGAAAAGACTTTTTCTGTTTTTTTATAACAGTATGTAATTGTACCCATGTATTTAATCATAGGTTTTGGAGTTGGTATGCACCAGAGAAGCAGGTGCTGTTTGGGAAGGGGGTGGCCTCCCTGCAGTGTTACACTTCATTACACATCATGGCACATCTGTGCACAAGGATACTCTCCACTCAGCTATGGCAGTTGTTTCAAGGTATTTTATTGATTACTTCCTTATGTATGTTGTTGGTTTTTGTTTTTGCTGGGCAAATTCTCGTGATGACTGAGAAATAACTTGTTTTGTCAGGGTTTGTGGCAAAATGGAGCCGGGTGACGCTCGCGTGGGTGACGCCGTGTCTTCTCTGTCGTCGCTGCTGCGTCACAATGACGCACGGGTGGCCGATGCGGCTCTGCGATGCTTCGCGTCGCTTGCCGACAGATTTGCACGCGCGCATGCTGATCCGGCCCCTCTTGCTGAACATGGTATGTTACATCAAAATTCATATTACATTTTTTAATATATACTTAATAATATATTACCCATTCGATATGCATTGTTCATTGTATTGGTAATCACAGGATTGATCGAGGAACTAGTACGTCGGCTAGGCAGTGCTGAAAGTGGTGATGACAAGTGTTCAGCTCCAGCAGTATCGACTACTGTCAGTCTACTCTCTACATTGTGCCGTGGTTCTGCACAAATTACACATGTAAGTTAACAAAAATTAATTATTTTATGATAGATTTTGCCTTTGTTCATGTAACTATTTCAGTTAGAACTTTGCAGTAAAGGGGAATGCCCATTTTGTAAGGAAACTTGGGCCCTTTTGAAAAAACGGTTGTATCTTGATGAATTTGGTTGTATATTGTAGAAAAAACACGTTATATTCATAATTAGAAAACATTTTTTATTTATTTTGTGGGGTTCACGAGAAATAACGATGTTTCTGTTCTCGAAATTAACCCTTATTTCAATGCAATAAGGTGCATACAAATGTCCAAGTGAAGAAACCTGATCTGTTGTTGTCTGTACATAAAAAGTAAAGGACACGGATGGAAAAATACACAAAATATAAATCTTATTTTTGGATAATATTGTTATCGCAGACACGATACCTTATAAGGGGCCTGTGTATGGCAATCTCCTTTGCTTAAAATTAGTAAATGACTAGAAATTTTCATCTGAATGTGGTAAAAAATTCAATGATTGTTTGTAGGATCTGGTTCGCCTGGAGTTATGCTCAGCGGTGGAGGCGGCCGTGCAGGCCGACGAGCGCTGGTGTCTGGAGTGCATGCGTCTGGTCGACTTGCTGCTTGTGCTCTTGTGCGAGGGGCGGCATGCTATACAGAAGTGAGTACCGTATAGAATGCGATTAGTTATGCTTCTCTATTACAGAGTATTACTATATTGTTTTAGGGCATTGAAAACAATCACGAAACTAACCCCTAAAGGAATGCAATAAAAGCCATTGTTGGATTTTTAACACTTGGCTCAGCGGGTGTTAAAATCTAGTAGCTTAGTCTCAACCTTTCAAGACCTAACCAGTAAACAGCAAGACAAAAATTGTAGAAAACAATGTCTATGACGTCACTTAACATGATTAATAAACATTTTCGCAAGAGGAAGTTTTCTCACTGTTTTCGTTGTGCATCAGTGGTTCGACTCGCAACGGCAGCTCGACGTCGGGCTCGAGTGCGTCTGGCGGCGCGAGCGGCGAGGGCTCGTCCGCCAGTGGCAGCGGCGCGCGCGGCGACAAGTCGCACCGCCAGCTCATCGACTGCATCCGCGGCAAGGACACGGACGCGCTACTCGCTGCCGTGTCCAGCGGCGCCGTCGATGTCAACTTCACCGATGACGTAGGACAGACACTGCTCAATTGGGCCTCTGCTTTCGGTACGAGGGAAATGGTCGAATTCTTGTGCGAGAAAGGTAAGACTTTATTGTGACTATATTTTTTTTCTAATTCTATCCTGGTAGAAATGATTGATTTTATAGCAATAAGAAGTCCAACCAGTGGTTCACGCTTATTTCAAAATACTACATTTTTGGTCTTATTTGGGGTTTAAAAGGAGTTCTATCTATGACTAGTCATATTATTTGTCTCATTTTACGTTAGGTGCGGACGTAAACCGTGGTCAACGTAGTTCATCTCTGCATTACGCGGCCTGCTTCGGTCGCCCTGCTATTGCTAAGGTGCTTCTCCGATACGGTGCCAATGCTGACTTACGAGACGAAGACGGCAAAACGCCTCTTGATAAGGCTCGAGAAAGGCATGACCAAGGTAACAAATAAAAATATAATTGTTCAGATTGTTTCATAAAGTATATAGACAAATATTAATTTTTATTTGTAAAATCAGGTCATAGGGAAGTGGCAGCTATACTTCAGTGTCCGGGCGAATGGTTGGTAGTCGGCAATCACGACTCTCCTTCGCCAACCAACGATGATGATTTCCCTGAAACTGGAGACAAGGAAATGGCAGCAGTATACCTTGAGTAAGTAATGATATTTAAAATTCTCTTGTAGAATTTATAAAAAATAATATCGTGCTACGTCTTTCAAAAGGTTTCACGTTCGTGTTTGTGAATATAAGTTGTAGAATATCGTCTTACATCTGTCTCCTAGGAGACTCGACATTCTGGCCGCCTGAAAGTTGCAATGTACTGATGAGTTTCCCTGTACAGACGCCTGGTGCCGGTGTTCTGCTCGCGCTACCTGGGCGCGGGCGGCGCGGGCGTGCGGCGCGCGTGCCTGTCGCTGGTGCGCAAGATGGTGCACTACGCGCCCGCCCGCCTGCTGCGCGCCATCTCGCTGCGCCGCGAGCCGCCCGCCGCCGCGCTGCTCACGCAGCTCGTGGCCGCCGTGCTCGACAATGCCGTGAGTACTCCTATAACCACCATTAACCAGCCTGCCCGCTAAAAGTAGCCAGCGGCACGCCCACGCGTAATTCCTTTGCGGCTGATTGCAATCCATGACGTTATAGTACAGTAAAAGCAATAGATTTATTACTGATATGAATTTTCACTAATGTTAGTTTACTGAAATCGAGTTATGATAATGAGCGTAAGATCACGCAACTTCAATAATGTAAAATATGAATATTTACGTTATGCGCTTCGATAATCTTGATATTTCCGATATAGTAAGAATAAATTACCGTTTCAATTTCCGGTTGTCACTCATACATGTACTTCTAAAATTACTTCTATTTCTTGGCAACTGAAAAACCCAAACATTGTTTTGACGGTACTATTCGCTCGCAATATTAGCGTCACATATGGCCCGGGCTGACGTAGTGTGTGTGCCAGGGCGAGCTGGGCGCTGGGCGCCGCGCACCGCCGCGAGTGCTGCGCAGCCGCTATATCCGCCCGCCCGCGGTAACGTTACGATGGTGTGATGCTCCCCAGGCCTGACTGTGCAAGCCGGCTCTAAAATGACTGATTTATACTGCATAACAATAGCAAAAAGTCTAATAAAGCTACTCCAATGAAACTGATCATCCGTTTTAGAGCCGTAACCTCATTATTGCTTGAGACACCGTTGCACGGATTTTATGTGTACGTTTGAGATCCATGTTTGGCTTGAATCCGTTGAACGATGCCATCAACTGCGCAGCTTAGAACTTAGAATAGCTAAACACAAATAATGAATGTCAGTTATCATAAGCATCAGACTTATAATACTAATATTTTTATTTGTTATCTGCTGAGTTGATTAAGATTCTGATTTCTTGTTCTCACGCTATCATTTATTCTTGAATGCATCCACATTTATGTAAAGACATCACACCATCGAAACTTACCTGCATCAACAATCCTTCTCTTGTGTTTATTATTTTTTGTGTTTAATAATAATTTCTTTTTACTGTTGTCATTCTTTGTGATATCAATATTGTGTATGTTTAATTACAGCCAAGAAATCTGTGTCAAATTATTGTGCAGTTTTTGTTATATCTGTATTTCAGAAAAAAAAACAGTATACTTCAAATTTAAATTCTTTTGTTCTTTGAATACCTACTTCTGTGTGGATTTAACCAGACATTTCTAAAACATGGTAATGTTGCTACGACGTAGGACGACGACGACGGTCACCTGATAGTGCTGGGCATCGCCGAGGAGCTGATGGTGAAGGCGTCCGACATCTACCTGGAGCAGTTCGCGCGGCTCGGCGTCTTCAGCAAGGTGGAGGGGCTGGCGGCCGCGCCGGCAGCCTTCTTGTCCTCTGACAGCGAAACCTCTAGTGTTCCGGGTAAGGAAACGACTTCTCAATCCACACTCTTAATTATTTTTATTGAGAAAAATACTATTGTGTAGTGTATCAAATAAGATAGTAGGTTTAGTAGATCTGTTCTTGTGACGATGGTGTATGTGTGGTGCGACGATAGCCTAAAGAATGAATGTGCTGTAAAAAACAGCCAATTGGCAAGGTAAATGATATTGTCACTAGTGGAAGACCATGTAATGCACCACAATTGGGATGTTTCCTGGGTAGAAAAATTATAATAGGGCATATGCGTATGATTCCAATAACATTCATTTTTCTTTATATGCCTAATTTTTTGAACCAAATGTTGGTGTTGTTTTTTTTACATTTATATAATAATGTAAATTATCATTTAAAAATATATTTAAAAAAAACATGCATATTCCCTATTCTATTTAGTCCGTCCGTCAGTGAAATTATCAAATAATATCAGTGCCGTAGTTTTTGATTTAACAAATATAAATAAAAATGACAAAGATAAAGCGTGTCAAATTGCAGGAGGATGCTTGTGCCGTCACTTGTCAGTATAAAGTGTAGCACATCGTGACGTCACACGATATTTCAACGCACTGTATCGTCGTATTTTTTTGTTAACGTGGCATAGGAAAAATACGTGTCCAATATTTTTAAGGTTTTTTTATTTAACTGACGGACTTATACAACAACTACCCTATTAAATAAGTTTCTTCATTTAATATTCAATTAAATGTCTCAAAATATCTCTGCTCTATCCTTCGTACAACTGAATCTGTAGATATACTTTTGCCAAGGAAGGCTGTAAATCTGTAATAACCATCATATAGAAATGTCTGTTTGCAACATTTTCAAGCAAAAACTACTGAACAGATTAACATAGATGAAACTTCAGTAATGTAGATTACTAGCAGTTCCCCGCGGCTTCGCTCCCGTGGACCACCCCACAGGACCCGTTTTCGGGATTAAAAAACAGCCTATGTCACGCAGGAATAATGTAGCTTTCTATTGGTGAAAGAATTTTTTAAATCGGTCCCGTAGTTTCGGAGCCTATTAAACAAACAAAAGAATCTTTCCTCTTTATAATATTATATAGTATAGAAGAATAGATAAGTACATCAGAATAATACATAATATGCTATCCACACTAATATTCTAGAGAGGAAAGATTTGATTGTTTGTAATGGCTAAACTCAAAAACTACATAATCTATTAAAAATATTCATTCACCAGTCTCTTCTTTACGTGGGGGGTGTGGCCACCTCTGGTGTCAGAGTTAGTTAAGCCGCTTCTGGGAACCCCACAGGCTTCTGACTTGGCTATTTCAGGCTTACATTAACTATAAAAGTCCAGGTTTCCTTTCCACAATGTTTTCCTTCACCATTGCCTGTGATGATCAAGATAAACTTAGATGTACAAACATAATGAATTTAAAAATCACATTGGTATTGCCGGTTTTCACCAGTAAAAAGTTAAAGTAAAGTAAAGTTTTGGTAATTCTTTAGTGACTTAGGCTACTTTTTATCCCGAAAAAATCAACAGGTTCTGTGGGGTGGTATACAGTCCCAGGAGTGAAGCCACTGGTAAAGAGTAGTTTATTAATTAAGATATTAAGAAATAATTGTAAGCGGGCTGCTTTTCCACCAGAGATGTGCTATGCTACGTTGCTATGGATGCGTTTGATATCAACCAATCTTATTTATTGGTGCACATAGCTTAGCACTGGTGGAAACGGATTCAACTAAGATATGTTTTTTATATAGAAAGAAGGGGGCGTGTTATGGATGTGTGCTAAGGATGCCTGCTAAGTATGGGTCGTCGCGAGTGGTGTAGCTATGTGCCGCTTCCCTACTATCGATACATCGCATTGCTCGAGCTGCGCATCTTCCTCGCGCAGCTACTTTGCGGCGGCGCATCTTCATAGCACATCTTACTCGCAACGCTACATAGCTTAGCATCAGTGGAAACGTTCACATAGTTTCGTAGCTTAGCTTTTACATTCTCGCAGCATAGCTGCATAGCACATCTCTGGTGGCAAGGCACCCTAATGATAGTTGCTTCGTATCGCTAGGCTGCAGCGAGGACGCGTCGTGCCTATCGAGCGGCGTGGGCTACTCGTGGGCGGAGTGGTCGCTGTGCCGCGGCCGCGACGCGCTGTACGTGTGGAGCGACGCGGCCGCGCTGGAGCTCAGCACCGGCAGCAACGGCTGGTTCCGCTTCCTGCTCGACGGCAAGCTCGCCACCATGTACTCCAGCGGCAGCCCCGAACATCAGACTGATAACACCGGTATGTACATACACAATTACAGTTTAGGGTTAAATATGCAGTTGCAATACCAAAAGCTAAAGTGCCTAATCTATTTGTTATAGAAGTATGTCAATGATCCGCGACTAATTTAAGATTCTGTACTATAGATTTAATCAATTGTGTACCACTGAACTTCTTCCACAAAGATATTATAGGCACTTTATCTTGGGTGATTTCAACTGCACTTTTAACCCTAATCTACACACTCAGGGAACCAGATTGATAACACAGGTCTGCGTTTTTTTTTTTAAAGATTAATATTCGTTGTGGTTGTGTTACACTCCGTTTTAACTATTCCATTCATTTGATTTGATTCTTAGCTCACAAGCAGTTTGCTATCTCATATTATTCAAATGGCGAGTGTGTTTGCGACGCGATCGTGAGTCAAGTAAAAGTTACTAAGGTTTTTTTTTATCTGCGAGTAAAAATATCAGCATAACGCGTTTGACCGTGATTTTAAAACTTACGTAATGCATGTTCTGTTGAAGAAAAAATTGTTAGTATTGATTTAATTACAGAGAATCGCGGCGAATTTATCGACAAACTGCAAAGAGCGCGAGCTTCAGTAAAGAATTCGGTCCCGCAACCGATTTTGTCAAAACCCGGAGCGTCTAAATTGATAATCGGCAACTGGGCTCTCTCATGTAAAAAGTAAGTAAATTGCCTTTTCTGAATAAACAATATGATATTTTGTCATTTGATAGTATAAAGATTTCATTGGTCTGTTCTTTCAGGGAAAAGGAACTACAAATCCACAATACCGATGGTCAGCAACAAACCACAATACTCAGAGAGGACCTACCTGGTTTTATTTTTGAATCAAACAGGGGTACTAAACATTCGTTCACAGCTGAAACCTTTTTAGGTAAGAATACAACACATACATGAATACTCATTGTAAATAACTTTAAAAGGATAAGTGCTGTAAGAATAAAATGGAAGTTACAATAAATACTTCTTTTCTTTGTAACTTTCTTGAGTTGATTTCTGCAGATTTTATCTTACCTTTATTAATTTACTGCTTGGCAAAGGTTTATTTTGATGTAACGATTTGTCTTTTTAGGTCCTGAGCTGGCGAGTGGCTGGACAGATCGCAGGACTGTGACTCCCCATAACGCAGTTAACGCAAGTCGATCACGACTAGCAGCTAAAGCAGAAGCGTTAAAACAACAGGTTTGTTCCGGTTTTTGCCTTTAGAATTTTAATAGTATGAAAAAAGTTGACCATTGATAAAATTACTTGTTTTTCAACATGTAAACTTTTTCTCTTGTCGTATTTTGATGATTTCTCTTTAGTCGGCTATTTAGGATGGCTATATGATTAGACATGACCAATAAAACAATAGATGGACTGTATGAAAAATAAATAAAGGTTTATTGCAGAAACTTGTACAAACAAGAACAGTGTCATTGTGTTTTTGTGTCAATTGTGTACAATTATGTCTGGAAAAAGGTTGAGATGATGATGACCTATGGAGAAGTATGGATGAAGAAGATAATATGTAAGACCCTCTCTCAAAGACGAAGCCTTTGTCTCAGAAATACATTAAAAAAAGTCTGATCATGATGAACCCAAATAAGCTGGTATGGGCAAGATAATGGTTATTCTCTTTACACCAAAACAGGATTACAGTGCGTTTTGAATTCCCATGTGTACAGGTATGCGAGCGTGCGCGCGCGCTGTACTCGCGCCACCTGGCCAACGCGGCCACGCGCCAGCCGCGCCCGCCCGTGGCGCGGCTGCGGGCGCTGCTCGCCAGGATGCAGCGGTTGGCCACACAGCCTACTGGTGAGCTAACATAACCTATCTACGAGAGAAAACCATTTTAGGAATTTTTGAAGTTTTTCGTTGAAATAAGCTGGAAGTATAATTTTCTCAATATGCTCCCAAGAATACTCATTCAACTTTTAGTCTCCTTATATTAGATGATTCTTTTCTAAAACTCGTATGTAGTAATGAGGTTAGTAGAACAAGGTGATTTGCTAAGAAGTAGTTGTAGAAAATTATAGGATTTCATAGTTTAAATCCTCAACACACTGTTGCAACTGCTACATACTGCACCATACCAACCAGGTTACTGCATCTTGATTAATCCTTCAGATTGATTGACAGGATTACACAGAAACTGAACTATTCTACTCTTAGTTGCGTTCCTGTCTAAAAGACTGATCCCAGATTTTATGTTCAGATGTGTTGATATAAATCCGCGCCTAACAAGCATAACAAGCGAATTGTTATGCGGCGTCTAGAGGCTAATGAAATAGTATTTTATTATCTTCATATGAGGCTTATTTAACAAATAAAATATGTGGCATTCCATTCGTTTTTAACTTCTTTGTAACTAATGTTTCCTGTAAAAAATTCTCTTACAAAATCTATAAAATTTGTTCAATAAACAGAGGACTGGCAGAATGAGCTGAACGAGTCTTTGGATCAGCTGACGGAGCTGTTGTGTGGAGATGAGCTGCTGTCGGCTTACGAGTTACAGTCGTCTGGCTTAGCACCTTCCTTGCTGCAAGTGTTATCACCTCAAGCTAATGGTAAGTGGACAGAAGAGAATCTGCGTTTTCTTACGGAGCGAAATGCGTTTTCTTACGGAGCAGACAAACTGACTATAGCTGCATTTGTTTTAACTCTATGAACAGTGGGATGATCCCAACATGAATGATCATGGCCCATAATCTGATCCGGTTGATCGAAGTTTGCATACAAAAAACATGCTGGTTAAAATTATATTTTTTTAAAAATACAAAACTATGGAATTAACATGCAATAGTTCAATAAAGATTAACTAAAAAAAAACATGTATTCAGTGCTCACATTAAAGGACACTTACCATTATTTATTGTACACAAACAATAAAGAATAAAAGCATTGTAAAGTATAAATATTTCTCTGTAAATTCAGCTTTAGCACTGTGTAGGTATTGTTTATATAATTGGTGGGCCATGACCTTTGGAACTGATGAATGTCGTGTCTCCCTTGCAGACCAGCCCGGGCAGGCCGCGGCCCGCGCGCGCCTGGTGCGCGGCTGGGTGTCGCGGCGCGGCGGCGCGGGCGGCGTGCTGGCGGCGCGCCTGGTGGGCGTGCTGGAGAGCGTGGAGCGCCTGCCCGTGCACGCGCCCGCCGGCGACGCGCCGCCGCCCTCCGCAGGCACTCTGCACCATCTCACCAAGAGGATCAGGTGAGAAACTATTTCTATGAAACGACGAATATTAGGCTCCTCCAGACCGGGCTCGGCTGTCAACCTGAACAACTGCAATTGCGGCTTGCACCCACGGCGGTTTTAAATCTAAATACGACGTTACAATTTTGGAAATACTATTCTCTTCAGTTTCGCAAATAATTTTACATAGGTACCAAAAATAAGTCTTGTTGATCTGCTACTGATAGCACCACTAGATTGCGATCTACGGCAGGCGGCATCTACAGAAGCGTTTTCATAGACTTGCTTGGAAATTAGTTTGGGGTCTTAGGTTTGCGGTCGCCTTCAGTTTTTTGTTTTATCGTCACTAATATGTGGCGTATTATACTTTCGTGGAGTAACTTATTTGATCTGTTAATGGTTCCTACTAGGTACTAGTTAAGTATTCATTTAAATAGGTAAGACGTACCTCTAATCATGTTTTCCTTTTAGGCTGCGTGTTGAACGCGCAAGCGATGAGTCCACGGAAGACACAACATCAAACAACGGCAACAACGCTGGCCGCAACCTGAAGGTGGAGGCGTTGACGACAGTGCGACAGCTGGAGAGATTCCTCGCCAAGTCGGTCGCGCGCCAGTGGTACGACATGGAGCGAGCCACTTTTAACTTCGTGCAGAAGATAAAAGCAGACGCTCCTATTACGTTTACTTACGAAGTAAGAAGCTAACCATCATACCAATCAATTTATTAATCTTATTGATGACTAAATTTATCTAACACCATATTGTTATTTTTTTTAGCACGATTTCGACGAGAATGGTATTTTCTACTTTATTGGAAGCAATGGAGGTACTTGCGAATGGGTAAATCCCGGTGCACACGGTTTGGTCAGTGTATGGTCCTCTGACGGGAGGCAGCTACCTTACGGTCGTGCTGAGGATGCACTGTCGCGGTCACCGGAGCCGCTGAACGTACACACGAACGATGACCGACGAGCCTTTATCGCGTGTGACTTGGGCTTGCAAGTAGTGCCGTCAGCGTACACGCTACGCCATGCTCGCGGGTATGGACGCTCGGCGCTCAGGAACTGGTTGTTCCAAGTAAGTATACAAAAGAAGATTCACATTCAGAGAGAATCAGTTGCCTAAAGTTAATGTAAATAGTTCTGTAAGTCTTCACATATAATGGGTTTGGATGAATAATGCATTTTTCGCTGTTGCCAGTGATTACCTATGGGATAGAGACGTGGTCGCTCACAATTGGCTTCATCAGAAGGCTTAAAGTCACAAAAAGGGCAATGGAGAAGGCTATGCTCGGAGTTTCCTTGCGAGATCGAATAAAAAATGAAGACATCCGCAAGAGAACCAGGGTTACCGACATAGCCCGAAGAATTGCCAAACTTAAGTGGCAGTGGGCAGGGCACATTGCTCGCAGAACGGATAGCAGATGGGACCGAAATGTTCTGGAGTGGCGACTGCGTACAGGAAGACGTAGTTTTGGAAAGCCTCCCTCTAGGTGAAGCGTTGACCTGGAATAGGTTGTGGGAATCCGGTGGATGCGAAACGCACAGGACCGATCAGCGTGGCGACGCTATGGGGAGGCCTATGTCAAGCAGTGAACGTCTTTCGGCTGAAATGATGAATGCTCTTTTATATTGAGTGTGCCCTAAATTTCACTAATTTCATTTTAGGAGATAGACTTTATTTATTTATTTATAAATATTATATTTCTTGTACCCTGATGTAAAGCATTTTATACTATTTGTTAATCCAGGCAATAATCTATGTATCAGTGTGCCAAATTTCATCCCATTCATTTCATTCTATTCAGTTACTAATGAATGATTGACTAACAAACATTCAGCTATTAATATTTATTTGGTTGGAGTTTTGTCTACATTTGTGATTTGTTGTGAAGATGTCAGCGGACGGCGTGACGTGGAGTACGCTGCTGGCGCACAGCGACGAGCAGACGCTGCAGGAGCCGGGCAGCACGGCCACGTGGCGCATCCGCGCCGACGCGCCCTACCGCTTCCTCAGGATACAGCAGAACGGCAAGAACGCGAGCGGGCAGAGCCATTATCTATCGCTCTCAGGACTCGAGATCTATGGCAAGGTATGTTATATCACTACCAGTTATAGTAGTCACAGCAGATCTTTGTGTCTCTGAAGTAGGCTCTGCGAACCATTGCGCGGGAAACAGTTTGTCATCGAGTATACTGCATAAAGTAAGCGAGATAGGAAGATGCGACAAACGTAAGTGAGTGAAAGAGGCAGTTATACAATGCTATCCTACTTTAACACTGACACAAAAATAGCAACTGTGCAGGGTCTTGCAGCCAAGTTCCGAGATACAAATATCCAGTGACTACTAGGTATACGCGTATAATCCTCTAATTTAATTCTAGTCTTTAGCTCCCTCATATCGATTCAATGCTATTGTAACTTGTTTACTGGGTTGGCTCGTGGTAAAGCCATTATAGTGGCAACATTTACTTTTCAAGGTTTAAGAAATCGACACATGGATGGGTGACCTTGACTCCTCGGAAAGCTGTCATTTGTAGAGCTCTGACAACCTTTATAGGTTGTCAGAAGCTCGGGATTTGACTTTCGGAAGTCAGACCAGTCTTATCGCACACAGTTATTCGATTGTGGCAGACACATACACAGTCGTGACTTGTAAAAAATACTGATAATGTTGTATCCGATAAAATGGAAAAACTTAGGCAGATGATGATAAGTGTGTGACTTGTTTATTGTCAGGTGGTGAGCGTAAACGAAGTCGCGCCCCGTCAAGCCGGCGGGCCCAGCGGCGGTGCCAGCTCCACGCCGGTGGGCGGCGCGGGAGGAGCGCGCGCCCGGCGCTGGTCGCGCGGCGCACGCGGCGTGTGCGCGGGCGCGCGCGTGCTGCGCGGGCCCGACTGGAAGTGGCGCGACCAGGACGGGCCGCACCCCGCACTCGGCACCGTCACGTCGGATCTGCACAACGGATGGGTCGATGTTAGGTGAGACGCACTTTTTGACTTTGAACACTTCATTGTCCGTTGCGAGTTTATAAATTTAGAAGTTTGACGTCTAAATTTATAAACTCAATCATTAAATCAAATCAAATCAAAATATTTTTTCTTCCAACTATGCTTTAATTTCATCACAATCACACTAAAAACTCAGTACAAAGCGAGTCTTTATTGCTCTAGAGCAATAAAAATGTATGAAATTTCATTATTGCACAGTTTTTTTTTTAATCGCACCAAAAGGTGCCAATCTCAATGGATTAGCTCTATTCAGCCAGCCGATATCAATACTTTTTTTTTTACGTACGTATTATTCGTTTCTATCCTACTTGTTCCAAATTTAAAAAATGATTGCTGTTAACTCTGATTTAAAAATGAAAGAAATTTAAAAAAGTGATTTTCGACATCGCCGCGCCCGTGGCCGCGCCCATCTACTTCCCGTGATAACGACTTTATTGTAACAAATCAGCCAGGCCCATCTAACTCTTCTGATAATATTATTCAGTCCCAAGTTAAACATACAAATATAAATTTGCCCAACAAAACTTAATCTTACGTTTAATAATTGCTCAAGTATAACTTTTAATTTCAATAATTATACTTCTATTTGAACTGTTTGATATGAGTTTCTTTTATCTACTATTCCTATAGGTAATAGTTGAAAGAAAAGCAGATTATGCACCTCGCCTTAAGTAATTTATATTGCCCTCGTGCCTGTTAGATTAGAGCCCTCGCTAGCGCTCGGGCTCTAAATCAGGCACTCGGTGCAATAATAAATTACTTTGTGCTCGATGCAATAATCTACTATTATTTCAACTAAACCTTATAAAGGTACTTTTGAATTGTCATACAAAATATGAATCTAATTGCACATTCGCAAGCGTCAGTAGGTCTCTATGGAGAAGAATGTGCAAGAAACTCCATGGACACTCTTTTCCGTCAGTTTTAATTACAATTATTTGGTTTCATCATTCTTGTTGGAAAATACATATGTGAGAACGATGTAAAAAGACGTGCAAATAAAAGCGTCTAAAACAAACAATTCAAAAATACAATAAGCACGTAATTAAAAGCAGGCCGAAGCAGTTAAGTTATGACCAATCCCAACTGATGGCGCCCGTTCACGAACATGACGCATGGATTGGCGCCACTCAGCTCAACCAAACCATCATCATTGATGCATTGCCTGTGAATCCTGTGATTATAGGGATTCAGTTTTTTTCTGATGTGTGTTTTGTTCGTCAAATACAAAAGCCCGATTTAAATTAGCTTTTAGAGGACATTGAATGGGCACTAAAAAGAAGTGTAATCTAATATCTTATTTGAATTTGTTACTATGTAATTCGCAAAATAGTGTGTGTGCTATAATGGAATCGTGTGTAACATGAGGTGGGACCATGGCGGGCGCAACTCGTACCGCATGGGCGCCGAGGGCAAGTTCGACCTCAAGGTGGTGAGCGGCGGCGCCAGCGGGGGCGAGGCCAAGCAGGGCCGCAAGAGTCACTCCACGCCCAGCCTGCCCGACGCCACGGCCGTCGACCATCAGGTGAGTTGGCTAAGAAAAAAGACTATGAAATACAGTTAACCAGAAAAGGTATGCGGTTCCGTATTTTTTTTTCTACTGCCGTGCTTGTGCACCTATTATTGCGTTATTTACTTACAACTCCGGTCGCAGAACTCAAAAGTTCTATAAAATTGAATATCGAATTGTTTTTCTCTTTTTAATTCTGGTAAAAAGCAAAATGGTGTTGTTATTAGTCTACAGAAAAATAAGAGAAACAGAGTAGTGAGTTGTAACAGCTCTATAACTAGATAACACTATCGTGCGCTCGTATTGCCGAAGACAATGATGATTTGTATTCTATTCTATTCTATACATGAAGCGCACACTTTTACTGAGTTATCTATAATATTTAGACTTATTTAATTTTCTTTGTAACGTTTGAATTCAATCAAACATTTTATGCTAGGTATCGGTGGCGTCAACGGAACAGGCGTCCTCTGCAGACAATATATCTTCCGAGGAGATGGCCAGCAACATGTCGCGCCCACGCACGCACGCTACTGACTTGTCGGCCATCAACAACTCCACACATCATATCAATACAGGCAAGTGATGCTTTTTTAATATAAGCTAGCCTTTTCTGTCCCACTGTTGGGCAAAGCTTCCTCAAGTTATTGTAAAGTTATTTTCTTGTCACGTTTTGATAAGACTTGCCTGTAAATGTCTTTTCAATCGACGAACAAAAGAGGAGGTTCTCAATTTGATATGTATTTTTTTATGTATGACCATAACTTTTTATAGAGTTCGATTTCAGAAATTCTTTTTTTTTATTGACAAGAGTATACCTCAAAGAGGGTGCCATTAAAATTTGAAAAATAATGTCCACCCCTAAAGGTAGAAAAAAGGTTTTATTGATAATTTTCCCACTGAATTTTCAATTGTGAACCGATTCTGTTGAAATAAAGTAAACTAAAAAGCGAAAAAAAATTTTACCGACGAAATAACGAAGTGAATATCAAAAAATAAAAAAAATATCTTTTAGTCTAGCATTTTGAGTTCGTTTTTTGCTTTTCACGTCCTTATTTCGTTGGTTCAGTTTTTTGTTATAAAGGATTTTTTTTACTAATAAATTATTTTTGAGTCAGTTAAAATAGTACATTGTGATACAAGGGTGGAAAGTAGGTTATTGCAAACGAGCTGTCATTAACAAGCCCGAGCCGAAGGCGAGGGTTTTTAATGACACGAGTTTGCAATAACCTACACACCCGTGTATCACACGACGTTTTTCAATACAGTTGTGAGAAACAGTAAAAACAAATCAAAGAATTAGATTTGTTAATTCACAAAAAATAAAATTTTCAATATGGCGCGTTTTTGCAACTGGACATATTTTTTTACAAAGAAAACAGCCTGTACAGCCTTTTCGATTTTGGCAAACGTTGATGTGAAAATAATTAACTTAAAACTGGTAATTAAATATACTAAACAACTATTTAACAAAAAAAAAAGAATTCAATGCTAAAACGTACGGAATCATTAATTTTTCCTCGTATAAAATCGTATCCCATTTTATTCTATGTATGAAAACTCCTTGCTACTAAACTTTTTTAAATTGACTTATGGTGCGTTTTTGCAACTAGACATATTTTTTTTCAACGAAAACAGCCTATACAGCCTATTCGATGTTTGACAAATGTTGATGTGAAAATAATTAAATTAAAACTGGTAATTAAATATATTAAACAACCATTT
Source organism: Orthosia incerta (assembly GCA_948252205.1). Lineage (NCBI taxonomy): Eukaryota > Metazoa > Arthropoda > Insecta > Lepidoptera > Noctuidae > Orthosia > Orthosia incerta. Next base: position 19,044,153 of record OX411753.1, on the reverse strand, counting down.
AAAAGAGTTTTGAGAATTCAGTGCTAAAACGTACGGAATCATTCATTTTTCCTCGTAGAAAATCTATCCCATTTTATTTTATGTTTGAAAACTCCTTGCTACTAAACTTTTTTAAATTGACTTATAAATTTAAAACTAAACTGCAAACATAATGATCGAGCTCGTAAACAAAAGTCACGACTGCGTAACAGAAAGATGCCTATGCGTAAGATTTAACTTTCGAATCATAATTATAGCCTCTGAAAGTACGCCATGTTTAACAACTGTATTGAAAAAGGTCTTTATGTGATCAACATACCTCTGTTTCAAATGCGCTGCAATCTCATTATAAATGTTTGTCTTTGGTTTAGATCTGGCTACAATAGTAGAATCGCTGACCCTGGGAGCTGAAAGCAATAACTGTATGACTGATTTGGGTAATACCTCTTTCACAAATATGGATATGGGACCGACAAGTATTACTGATATCACTAAACCCTACCCTGCCAAAGAACCAGTACCGGAAACGAATACTCAAGAGGTCAGTTGTATTTAAAGTATCTTTTAGGTAATTGTTTATTCATAGCTAAAATTATTATGAGATCAACATATGGACTCGATCAATGACTACAAAATTAATGTTTTATGTACAACTAAGAATATTACACTGCCATTCATAAGACATAGTGATCGTATGACATTTTTTTTTTGTGGTGCACTCAATATTGTACAGATGAGACGTCACAGTTACAATTCTCGCCCCTTTTGTAATAATCATAAAATATGGACTGTGGAGGCCCAGTGGCAAGGGTCTTCGTCACTTACGAGTAGTAGGTCGTGCGTTCGAATCCAGGCAGGCACTTTAATTGGTATAAATTAATTTATCACCACTGATAAATTAATTTATACAAATTAAAGTGAAGTAACATTGTTGGCAAACCGGGATGTCCAAGAAACAAAAATTCGACGACGTGTGACATCCACCAACCCTTATTAGGCCCATGTGGTGAATTATAGCCAACTCCCTCTCACAAAAAGTAAGCCTTTGACAGCCCTGGGAATATTATATTAGAATTGCATGTGAGTGGTTAGAAGGATTGTGTAAAATTTTACGTTGCCAGTTGTGAGTGTGCCTGGTGTTGAAAGTTAAGCCGAATTCATGTAAATGTGCTGTGACGCGAAGTACTATACACGAATGTACCTTTTGGTGTGAAACGCTTGAGTAAAGTAACGTTAGATTCATATTGTTGCGTTGTTTCGTGGCGGATTTTGCTAAATGTATGACAAGTGGTATCGAATATTCGATATCCTCCACGCAGCCATTTGTGTCTGGCTGTACATGTGACGCTTGTGAGTATGTGTGTGTGGTATGGTGGAGTGGCGGTGGTGGAGTGTGATGCGCGCTCTGGCGCAGGCGCTGGAGGCGGCGCGCAACAGCGCCAACGCGCTGCTGTCCAGCGAGCTGCTGGCCGCGCCCGCCTCGCTGCTGCACACTCTGCGCAACAATACCAACCGCCTCCACATACAGGTATCGCCGATACTATTCCAGTGCACTCCTAGCTTTTGGGCTTTCACTCTGTGACGCGTTTTCTAGATACACTAGCACGAAAAATCCGTGCATTGCAAAACAAACGTGTCATAGCGGAGGCCCTTATTACTCTGTAGTCGTATAAGCTTTGTCATGATTGTTGTATAAATGTTGTGTGCCGTGGACGTGTGTGACTGATCCTACGAGTTGTTTGCAGTGCGAGGACAACGACGCTGCCGATGGTCAGTACGGTGACCACAAGAAGGACGGTCAGTCCGGCGGCTCGGGCGCTATGAGCGCTAGCGAACCAGACTTAACGCAACAGGTAAACAAATGCCGCGTAATCGTGGCCGTAAAGCTATATTTGCGTGTTTGAAAATGCCTTAAATAAAAGTTAAATATTAGGCGTGGGAATGTCAAAATCTCATTGATGCTGTCTGTCGTTGTCCTCGCAGTGTAGGGTTCGCTCACAGCTTTAAAATGTTACTAGATACAAATCATTTTAGAAATTGCATGAATCAGATGTATTATTTCTCATTAAGTTACTTTTTTTTTATACCTGCTGCCTAATTGCGTAAGTGAATATGGCAAGGCACAGGGCTTGACCTTCATCAATCGACCAATCACAGTCTATGTGATTGGTCGATTCTAAATCTACATCACGTCTTTCATCTCGCATGTGATTGGTCGGCGCTCGTCTGCTGATATAAATTGTAAATAATGTTTTTCATTTCAATGTAATCATTTAAATTATAGCTAAATATGTTGCTGTGCAAATTTTTTTTCATGAACATTTTTTTTTTGTAACTAAATCTAGTTTTTAATTTTGGCAATGTTTCTGTAAATCCAGGGTGCCGCAAGGTTGTTAGAATCTCTAGGAGTGGGGCGAGGCGCGGGCGCGGGTCGCGGCAACAACCCGCAGAGAGCCACCAGGACCAACCACTCCACTAGTCTTTTCCCGAGGTGAGTATGTCTGATTTTACGGCAACGACTAATTTACAGAATCCAGCCGCAAATATAACACTTCGAGCTTTGGAAAAAAAATCTGCTTTGAAGAGCGTGACTTGCATACTGGATATATCATAATTATATCAGACTGTTATTTGTGTAAAACCTTCTTCGATGTTATTAATGCACTTGTTGTTTTCAGTTTGGTGCGGTTAGCTCTGTCGAGTAACTTCCCGGGTGGTCTGCTATCAGCTGCTCAAAGCTATCCATCGCTGGTACCGAACGCACAAAATGCTCTCACTTTGTCCCTTACGTCTACGTCCAGTGAAAGTGAACAGGTATGTGTGTGTATCAATATTCGCAACTCGGCAGGAATATCTGTGTACCTGTGTCAATATTCTCTGATCTCTATATAATCCCCGGCATGTAAGTTGGCAAGAGTCGTTATATGCGCAGAAGTAGTTTTTTTAGGTATCTTTGGTAGTGAAGCGGGGCGCGGGGATCGTTTAAGACCGTTCCGAGCGCGTGATTGGTTGGTCAGTTGACACAAGGATCGACTGACCAATCGTGTCGCGTCCACGTTCCGTTCGCTCTATATGGTGGTTGGTCAGTTACCCCCACTACGCCAAAACCTTGCCAACTTACGTGCCGGGCATTATACCATTTTAATAAAGCAATATTAACAATATCGGTTGGTTGAACTCCACATATATTCCACATGAGTAGTCGCACCTTGTATATTGTATGCACGTAGCAGTAGTTAGATATTTAACCTGGGTATAAATATTAAAAGTGGCTGCAGGTGTCGTTAGAAGACTTCCTGGAGTCGTGCCGGGCGCCCCCCTTGCTGGCCGAGCTGGAAGATGACGACGAAGGCGACGACGCGCTCGACAGTGATAAGGAGAATGAGCCCACATACCAGGAGGTAGTGAGTATAAATTCTGTGAGTAGGTTGGATCATCCATAAAGTCTAGTGAGTGTGGTAGAGTTTTATCTGTTTTTATTTTTCTTTTATTTCAAGCTTTTATTTACTTTCATCTGTCCCGGTATCTGTAATCTAATCTTGCATGTTAAATTTGACCCACTTCCCAGTGTCCCGATTGAGCTGAAATTCTGCAACAAGCTTGTTATAAAAACCTTTTTTTTAATAAAAAGCTTGTTACGCTTTGTTGTCGTTGCTGTAGGGATTTTTCTTGAAAATAAATCAGATTATTTCTATATTGATTTATTTGGAAATTTAATGATGATATATATATATATAATATATAGTTCTCAGTGCAGTCATCAACTTAACCTGTTTTGTTTTCAAGAGTAACCCACTTTCAAAGTTGAGTTAATAACATATTAATATAGATTAAAGATTTTCACATGTTTTTTTCTATGCAACCATTTTAACAATTTGTTTAAGATATCATAACTACCTTTGAAACTCTCATGAACTTTAAACTTTAAACCAGAATATTTTTAGTAAAATATGATTTTTCTTTAAATGATAGTAGTCATACGTATTTAAGTGTAAAATTGCTATCGTATTGTTAACTTGTGTGTCACAACACTTCTGCAGATAGATGTGTTACTACTGGACCATTTCCAGGTATCTCGGAATCTTCTGTCGTTGATGGAAGAGGAAGCCTTGGAGGCAGTTCGTGCTGGCAGCGGTCAGAGTGGCCGCCAGCGCAAGCCCTGGGATGAGGACTTTGTGCTAAAACGACAGTTCTCTGCACTTATTCCAGCTTTCGACCCTCGTCCCGGAAGGACTAATTTGAACCAAACTGTTGGTAAGTAGACTAATTAAATCTGCTGTATTTTGTGCCATAACTGAAGGATATAAAATTAAAAAATGTTCAGCAAGACAGGATATTTTGAGCATTCATTTTAACGTGCAACCTAATAAAATCAGTTGGTAATTTTGTACAAAAACTACTGTTTATGTATCCGATTCAAAGTTACTTAATACTCTCCTTTCTACAGATCTCGAAATACCATTAAACGAGTCGTCGGACGGCGAAGATAACAGCAGCACAGAGCCTGCGAACGCCAGTGCCCGCGCGAGCGCTGGCGCCAGCAACTATCCCGGGCGCCTGCCCGCGCTGCGCCTGGTGCTGAGCGCGGCGGGCGCGTCCGTGCCGCTGGAGCGTCCGTCGTGGACGCTGTACCGCGCCGTGCTGGCGCTCAATAACCGCCTGCCTCTTCTAGAGACTCATCGTGATCTCACTTACACGTACGTATTACGAACAAACTCTTCAGATGATCAACTTGCGCTGCGGGAGGGTATGGGTGATTTTATGCGAAAGGTCAGTCATTCACCCGCTGATGCCAACAACTCTCCCGCACCGCTGAGTTACTTAAATAAAAACCTAAATATCATAATAATATCTTAGAATATAGACAGTTCTGAGCTGACTTTACGATTTTTTCCAGATTAACATACAAGGAAATTGAGGGCATGGAAACATTCGCCTCATCCAGCGACAGCGAGGATGATGAACCATGTGATCCAGGTAAAAAATAATTTCATATGATGTGGAAGAAGCATGTATTTTTGCAGTCTAAGTTTTCAACATTGACAATCATTCTTTAGTCAAGTATAATAATTCTTTAAATTGTTTGCTCATTTGTTTCAGAACGCGGCATCGCAGGCGCGGATGGCCCCGAGGGTGCGATGGCAACATGCTGCGTGCGAGTCCTGCGTCGCCTGCGCAGTGCGGCGCCCTCTTTGCCGCCCGACGCCTTCGTGTCCACCAAGCTCACTAACAAGCTGCACCAGCAGCTACAAGAGCCACTCACACTTGCCGCTGCAGCTACACCACTCTGGTAAGTTACTCGAAAATGGGACAATGTTAGCCTTTCCAATGATTTTATGAATGCTGAAGTGGAGATGAGAGTGAGTGGGGTTGCGCACTGAGTTCAGAGTTCTATCGGAATTGGAAATGTCCTGAATTCGTACGGACGAAATTCAAGAAGAAACCTTCGAATAAAAACCGGATGAAGTGCGTTAAAGCTCATATATTATGTACTCGCATGTTGGGTAATGGATGGCATATCAGTTGACGAAAACTGCAAACCATTATGACTATGTTTAAACATGTTTTATGGCTGTCTGTAAGCTATGTTTATACCTAATCCTATCTCCAGGTGCCAGCAACTGAATGACTGGTGTCCGTTCCTGTTCCCGCTGGAGACTCGGCAGATGTTCTTCGCGTGCACCGCCTTTGGGACGTCGCGTACCATCGTCTGGTTACAGGCTCAGAGGGATCGCGCACTCGATAGACAAAGGTGATTGACAACAACATTTGGTTTGAGTAGGGCATCAAGCAACTGACATTACATTGCGGGCTATCGAGGTATAATGTGATCAATCGATATGCAACGCCCCCTCAATGTAATTAACTTCTCTCTTCTTCTGCTAATTCAAAAGTAAGGAATACTAATTTACGAATATTTGAATGTTCCAGATCTGGTAACACGGTGTCGCCACGCCGCGCGGAGCTGGAGGCGACGGAGTTCCGCATGGGACGTCTGCGGCACGAACGTGTGCGGATACCGCGCCAGCCGGACCTGCTGCGATCTGCTATGCAGGTACTTTTACTTTAAATATCCTCCTCCTTCTTTCTAATCGATCTCTCGCTGTTGAGAATTGTGACTCCGTATATAACTTGTTAACGGTCTTTCTCCATCTGTTACGATCAGCAGCCTGATATTTGATCATTTTCGAAATGAGTGAAATAATAATAAATTAATTTAAAAAAGCCTTGCATGCCAGCGAATAAATTGGTATATACGGTACCGTTTTTAATATAGTTAATAGATCTATGCGCCCATTTGAAAGTTGGCGGACTATCCTAGATGTGCCAGACTTTGCTTTGTCTCTCATGGAAAATAGGCCCACGGATGCTTTCACGAGCAACAGTGACAGCTATATCCTAAGTTCTTTAGAAGGAAACTTTATCCACTCAGTTGCCATGACAATAGAAAAGACCCTCGAATAAAGTTATTAAATAAGGAGCTATAACAGTCAATTTGATTGATTCGAGTGTAGGATATGAATTAGAATATCGGGTATTTCTCCACCAGCTAGATCGGCCACTAACATATTCTCTTGTCGTCAAAACCGCTGCATATTATTGCCACAGCCGGTTTAACTGGCTGGATCCCAAGTTTGTTTTTAAAAACTAGTTTTTTTGATATTATTTATCATTAGCCTGTTGTGTCCCACTGCAAGACAAAGGCCTCTATTATTTCTTGCCATTTTTTATATCTTTCGCTACAACTGGCCAATCCTTTAGATAGGAGTCTAACTAATGAGTCGCGGTCCCAGGGCCTGTCGCAGCCCGTGCCGTGTGTTCCCAATCTAATATCCCAGTTTAAATATTTATAATTGCGTAACTTGAAAACATGTTTTTTTATTTATGGAGATATTTTGATGATTTATCCGTTTGTAAATCAGTCCATGTGTTTACGAGATATTTAATATTTGTTAGCGACTGACCGTGACAAGTGCCATCGGGCCGCGCCTTTGAACTTACCGACTCCCGATTGATCGGACGGGCGACGACAGGTCACCATAGGCTTCATCGGACCGTTTCCGACGGCCTGTCCGCGTGTCCTGGCGCGATCTGGCCTGTGACAAATCAGGCCGTGGACCGCGGCATTGCATGTCATGCCATCTCCTATTGCGCCTACCGCGTCGCGGGTTGTTCGAAATCAGTGACTTTTGCCCAATTATGTTGCGAATTGCGGCAGATATGACTAGTTCCACTTTAATTGACGGCTGTGTTACCACTTCTGAAATTTGTGTTTTTTCTATTTTACATAAATGACTTGTCCAGGTGATGCGCGTGCACGCGGGCCGCAAATCGGTGCTGGAGGTGGAGTTCGCGGGCGAGGAGGGCACGGGGCTGGGCCCCACACTGGAGTTCTACGCGCTCGTGGCGGCCGAGCTGCAGCGCGCCGACCTCAGCATGTGGCTGCACGACGCGCCCGCCGCCGGCACGCACGACGACGACAACGCGCCGCACCATCTTGTGTTGCCCGACGGTATGTTATACTATATCTTCACTTCTATAGGTTTCAATCACAAACTTAGACTTCAATCATAAATTGGATAATCGACATGTTTTGAAAAAACTGGCCAAGTGCGAGTCAGACTCGCGCACGAAGGGTTCTGTACCATTATCGCAAAAAACTGCAAAAAAAACTCGTTTGTTGTATGGGAACTCCACTTAAACATTTATTTTATTCTGTTTTTTTATTTGTTGTTAAAGCGGCAACAGAAATATATCATCTGTGAAAATTTCAACTGTCTAGCTATCACGGTTCATGAGATACAGACTGGGCCAGACAGACAGACAGACGTATCGTAGAGTCTTAGTAATAGTGTCCCGTTTTTACCCTTTGGGTACGGAACCCTAACAACAAACAAAAACAAAAAGCGTTTTTCCAATGATTTTTAATCGATTCGGTGAGTTATCGATTTCTCGCTGGTTGAGCTGAAAACATGATTACTTCTGCTCTTGTTTATAATTGACATGATGTCTAGCCAGCAAAGCCAGCGCATTTGACTGTAACTTAAGCTTTGTCTACAGAGAAACCTCCAGGATACTACGTGACGCGGTCCGGCGGCCTGTTCCCGGCGCCGCTGCCTCAAGACTCCCCCATCTGTGATACAGTTTGCAAATATTTCTGGTTCTTAGGAGTGTTCTTAGCTAAGGTATGACGAATCAATTTATTCTGTAATACTTTGTCATTCGATAACATAAGGTACTAACAATGGTTTTAACTTCAGGTTCTGCAAGATGGCCGCCTAGTGGATCTGCCGATCTCGGAGCCCTTCCTACGTATTATGTGCGGAGAGGAATTGACCAATGACTGTTTAGAAGAAATTGATTCAATTAGGCATAGGTAAGTTGTGTGAGCTACCGTCTTTTGTTATGGGTGGACTATATCAGATAACTAGCTTTTGTAGATTCTATAGGAATGGCGTTTTCCGGGATAAAAACCCCCATGGTACTCAGAGATTGTTTCAGTTTAAAAGTTTTTGTAATCAATCAGTACTTCCATATTAATATTTTAGCAAGAAACAGATATACAATTTTAAATTTTTTAATAGTATTAGAAGAATAGAGATTGTAAGATAGAAGAAAGATAGACCGGAGACAGATCGCCGATATAATCTTCGGAAACATGACTGCATGTAGCGTCTTTATGTTGTAGCAGCAGAAATTGTGCTTCCTTAGTTCAAGTACCATTGACATGTTGTTAACCTTAATATTCTTTACTCAGATTCCTGCAGAGCGTGCTATCCGCGGCGGAGCAGTACGACGCGATCATGCGCTCGGCCGCGCTCGACAGCGACGCTCGCAGCGCCCGCGCCGCCGAGCTCACGGTAGAGGGCGCCACGTTCGAGCAGCTGGCGCTCACCATGACGCACGTGGCCGCGCACAGCGACGCCGACGTCGCCGTGCAGCCGCTCTGCGACAACGGGGAGAACATCGAGGTAAGCACTAGTCAAAATATATCCCTAAAAAGCAACACAGTGCAACTCCCTAATAATATAGGAACTTTGTTTGAAAAAAGAAATAACTATTAGCAGTCTGAAACGAAAACGTAATAATGATATTTATGTATATTTACCTTAGTGATATTGTAAGATCTCGTTAGAAATTATACATTGCCCATAAGTTTCTTCATGTTAATTAAAATTAACATGAAACTTATGGGTATGTCTGTTGTGTGATAAATCAATCAATTATGATTGTGATGTGTTATGATGTTCAGGTTGGGCCACACAACGCGCGAGCATACGCCGAGAGCAGCGCGCGGTGGATGGTGCGCGGCGGCGTGCGGCGCCAGACGGCGGCCTTCCGGCGCGGCTTCGGCGCCGTGTTCCCGCCGCGCCGCCTGCGCGCATTCTGCGCCGCAGAGCTGCGCCTGCTGCTGTGCGGCGAGCGCGGGCCCGTGTGGACGCGTGACCACCTGCTGCAGTACACTGAGCCCAAGCTGGGCTATACGCGCGACAGGTATGATGTACACGGTGGACTTACTATAGCGTTATTATAACTTCTGCGCCGCCGAGCTGCGTGCTGCTGTGCGGCGAGTGCGGGCCCGTGTGGACGCTCAATAGAGTTTGTAACTTTACTTTGGTTTGTCTGTATTCTTGCATTACTAACAATTAATTTGTTCGTTTCTAGTCCCGGTTTCCTGCGGCTCGTGGACGTGTTGGTGGAGATGTCGCTGCGCGAACGCAAGGCGTTCCTGCAGTTCGCGACGGGCTGCAGCAGCCTGCCGCCCGGCGGGCTCGCCAACCTGCACCCGCGCCTCACTGTCGTGCGGAAGGTATGCTCATACATATTTGATCCTAGGCGGCCTCAGAAATATCAAAACCAAACAAATAAGTAAATTTGAGCTTTATTGCCGTGATATAAGGGTGTTTCAGAATGAACATGATATATGAGATTCTTACGCAAATTTTATCCTACTGAAATAAAGTTTAATTTACCTTACTGCTTAAATAGATAATTGTGTAAAGTCCGTTTGTCCTCATATTTTCGACAGTGACTGCACTTAATGCTAATGGTTTGTGTTCAAGATCGTGTACTACTTACGTGAATTTCTAGTAACATTTTATGCGTTTGCAGGTTGACGCCGGAGACGGATCCTACCCGTCAGTGAACACGTGCGTCCACTACTTGAAGCTGCCGGAATATTCTTGCAAAGAGGTCCTGAGAGAAAGGCTGCTAGCAGCCACCAACGAGCGTGGTTTCCATCTCAACTAGATGCGACTATTACTGAAGAGTCCGGCCATCCGCGCCTGGACGTTTTGGAATATGTTGAGAATAACTTTTACACTATTGTTACTCACGCACTTTCGCCTATGGACACGCGAAATTAGAAATAATTATCTATTTATTCAACATCAGTAGCCTTTATCCTTGACTGCTAAGCGAAATAAAAACCATAGTGCTCATCAGACTTTAACTTACCTAACAGAGTACATTACATAAGAAGTTACAGTTATTTTTAACATAGACATGTTACATTATGTCCGCTCATTATATAAAAATGATCTCTTGAAACATATTTTTTCAAGACATTACTCCATATGAAATAAATTGTATTTTATTATATCGAGTTATTGATCTTATTCTCTGAAAAGTGTGTCGTTGGTCGTAATTTATGATTTTATCATGCAATAATATATATTTTATTTTTAATATTATGTATAAATAATTGCATGGGTTTATAATATTTTATAGGATGGTGTGACTGTGTGGAAAAAAGAGGCTGCCTACTGTAACCTATTTAGTATTGGGAATTAATGGCAATATAAAAAGGATTTTTGAAACAAAAGTAATTTTCAGAGATTATCCTTAAAATATACAAACATTGCAACATTCTAAACTGTATCCACAAATAAAACTATTTTTTGATATTAATATAATAATAAGATAAGCGATTTTTACTTCAATTTGACTTCGCTTTAATTCTAAAATAAACTTTTGATGTTCATTACACCAAAAGTATAACAGTAGAGTTGGTTTAAGTAACTTTTATTTGAGTGTGTTTAAAGATAAATTAAAGAAATACTTTATAGGCGTTTCAAACTAATTTTAGATAAATGTTTGTGTATGCTGTGGTGATACTTAGTTTTATTTTCGGATATGTTAAGTTGTTCCAAGATGTGTTTAGTTGAAATGTAATCTCTGGTCTGTCTGCAATAAAAGTGGTGTTTCAGAATATTTATGAATAACTTTGTTTTGAATTTATGCTTCCATCGCGATTTAATAATACGTTTTCTTTTGAAAAACAAACAAATCGTAAAAAAATATCAATATGCCTCTACATTTTGACATCTTTCTATGAAGAATTGTATTGGAATTGAAACCAAAAACAAATGCAAGCTTTTCGGTAATCAACACATATTTTTGTGTAACGGCTAAAATGTTCGTTGAGCACAATTCTATTTAATTTCTAACACAAGAAATCCAGGTAGCTGATAAAGATATTACATAATATAACATTGTCGCTTGTAGCCGTTGCATTTAATATGTGCTTGTGATACCATAATTAGGACTGAAATTATGATAAAGTATATCAAATACTAACTTTAGGGTGTGAAACACTGATGCGTTTCTACAAAAGATATTTAGATATGTTCCTTTAGTTAAATAATTTTTGTCAACTGAGAGTTGGTATATATTGTGATTTATTATTATAAAAGTACTTTACGAATTAAAATATATTTAGTTTAAATTTAATAGGTATTTAGATTAAAATTATTAACCATAACGGCATCATGTAGTGCTCATGTAATTGTTGTTGAGGATTGTATCAATAAATTAAGCAAAAATCATTTGCCTTTTTATAATTCGTGAAAGGATTCCTTTGGTACATATATACACAGAATTAATAATAGAGCTTTACTAAGAAGCTCTGCACAGCACACACAAGCTTCAAGGCATCCCACCAGTGATAGTCACCGATACCAGTGCGATGTGGCGCGAATCAAGGGCCAAAGCTCACTCAGACAGTTTCAAATCGAAGCGACGTGTCCGTCTAAAAATGTACATAGCATAATCTCAACAACGTAATCCACACACTTCTAGTAATATACAGACGCGCGCATTCAACCAAATGCAGAGCAGACAGCAGGCGAATAAAACACGGAGCAGGGCCACGGTAATGTTATTTATTAGTATTGTGATTCAGCCCTGTCCTGGAAATAATTACCTACAGCCGCGCGGTACGTAAACACGCGATAGGGCTGCCCGCCTACAGTATTTTAATTTCATTTACATATTTGAGATTTTTCTAGTTTTGTGATTGTAAACATTATATTTTTTATTTATAAAATGTATTTGTTGTGAATGAAATAGGAAGTGTTCAATAAAAATACATCTTGTGTTATGTGATTAGCAGATTTAATAAAAAACATCCTTATAAATTTGATACTAAAAATATTTGCGCCTCGACTGAGACGTACGAAAAGCTTTATTGTTAAAATTTGATAGTATAAAAAAGCCTCATTCGGATAAATACTTAATTTATAACTAATAAGTTATCTCTGGGTTCGTTATTGAAGAATTCAAGCAACCAAAAACAGCACAATATAGTTTATAATTTCAAAGAAACTTTGTGACAGATGGTCAAAGATGAGGGATCTCCTCCTGGACTCCTTGGGCACGAAAACGACAGGGAACAAATCTGCTTATAGTTTGGGATTGATTGCAGAAAACAAAAAAAAAATACGCAAGTATGTAACTTTGTACTTATTTGAGTCAAATATTCACAAACCGCACGCTTGCTGCTTAATAAACCATCACACCGTTCGTTCTTCACTGCGGCGCGTTCGCGACCGAGAGTAAAATAAAAATGGAAGAAGGAAGAAGTATTGGTCGTCCACCGGCGAGATGGGCAGATGACATTGTTGCCATTGCGGGTAGAACCTGGATGAGGTTGGCACGGGAACGTGGTGATTGGTACAAGAAGAGAGCTGTAACATGGAAATATTGTAAACAAAACAATTTAAAAGAGTAACCATGGAGTTTCTTGCCGGTTCTTCTCCATAGGAAACGACTAACCCGAACCGTGCACCTTTTGTCGACGTTTTATAAGTGCCCATGTAGGCCTATGTAAAATAAAAATATTTGATTTTGATTTTTGAGAGACGCCTATGCTCAGCAGTGGGCGAAGTCGGGCTGTGGATGATGATGATGATGATAATTAAATCGAAACGCGTAGGTATGACTCGCGTTCCGACCGTTTGTATGAAGATAGAATATTGTAATAGATAACATTACCGTGGTAGGGCGAATCATACTGATTCACAGTTTCTATAAAGACGATATAACTAAAGCCTAGTGTCATCTGAAGTGGAGGTGAATGGAGTTAAGACAATGGTGACAACCTGCCATAGCTGCATAGGTACTCACAACCTGGGAGTTAACCGGGTACCAATCCCGCTGCTACTGATAATTTTCTTAGTCCATAATAGATTAACTCGATTACTTTGCTCGACCCGGGGTTCAGACTGAGGATCGTTTACCAGTGGCGTTTGCGATGACTATACAGGGTGGAAAATTGCCTGTCGGCAAGACCCTGTAGACCACAGACATAAATCTAACTAGATGACGCGATTGTATGTACTTCGTGTGCCAAAAAACGGACTAAAGACTAAAATTACGACAAATGATCGTAACCAGGGGGGTGACCATAAGCTCTTAGAGCGTTATCAATTTGAGATCGAATAAGGGACAGATGTATCTGACTTGTATACATCTGTCACTTACTCGATATCAAATTTATACCGCTCTAAGAGCTTATGGTCACCCCCCTGAGCTTTTCATTTAGCATTATCGGCACCGGAAAGCCACCAAAATCTAGATAAATGCCTTTTTTATGCCATATTGAGATATAAAGAATGTATAGAAAAAGTTGGCCAAAATATTGGAAATGTTTTCATTCACTAGTAAGTAAATATTTTTTTAAATTGTTTGTGAAAAAGTGGCACGCATGTCTGTGCTGTAGACCAACCAGACAGACAATAAATATGAATGGTTAATAAAATATGGAAATAATAAAAACCCGACTACATCCAAGACTAAAAACACATGACATAACATCACGCCTATATTCCACCAAATGCTAGGCAGAGGTGCATTTATAATACACTCAGATAACGCCATTTATATGTATACCACCAATATTATAGGGGGCGAGCATATAGTTGTCCGTATATATATGTATAAGTTTGTGCATATTGCCGTCAAACAACTAAAAGCCTTAAAGCATAACTTGATGCAGTGTGGTGCATTTGGCAGTCAGTGGCGGCTTTGCAGTCTTAGCCGTCCTAGGCCGTGTAGTTCCAGCTGCTCCTTTCTCAGGTCCCATTAATACATAGGAATTTACTTTCTTGCCAGCTATTATTGAAATAGATTCAGAAATTTAGTTATGACGACCGGAAAGTTTGACGGGGTACGCATACGTATTCATGCAGGCCAATTTTTTATAAATTATTTTTTTACGGAATTCCTCATGGATACTCTGACTGTAAATGATGGAGGATTATGTCAGACTCCAACTGACTCCAACTGACCCCACAGTTCCTACCGCTACCATGAGTCGATGGTCCGGGGTGCAAATAAATTCTCGCTCACCTGCTGGGATCGGTTCACCATTGCTGGCGGGGCCCATCATCAACTGCGCTTCACCTCTGTAGGCCTATCTGGTCGGGCGACGACTGAGCCCCAAGTTTCGCCGCCGCAGGCACGTCTTTATGGTGGCCCGAGATCGTTAAGCGCCTTTCGACGCTCGGCTACACTTCTGGTGCGGGTGAAGTCGAAGGTTTGCTCTTCTCCACCGCCTCTTTTGCATGCATCACCACCTCGCAAAAAGAGGTGACAGCATTCCACGCATTCTCACTTCCTACGATGGATTTAACTAGGGCTTGAAGTGAGATATCCACAGCCACACGCCAATTGCCCTGCCGAGCGTATGCTGCGCTGTGACCTCGGGACAGTCCACGCAGTGATGACAAGTGGGTATCCGCTCCCGACTTATGCGAAGCAGGTAATTCCCGAAGCGTCCGTGCCCAGTAAGTACCTGCGTCAGGCGGAAACTTAGAGCACCATGCCGTCTCTCCTGCCACTCTTCTAAAACAAGACACAATTGGGTTGTTGAAATAAAAGAAACCGGCCAAGTGCGAGTCGAACTCGCGCACGAAGGGTTCGTACTATTATCGTAAAAATGGCAAAAAAAACACGTTTGTTGTACCCACTTAAATATTTATTTTATTGTTTTTAGTATTTTTTATTATAGCGGCAACAGAAATACATCATCTGTGAAAATTTCAACTGTCTAGCTATCACGGTTCATGAGATAAAGCCTGGTGACAGACAGACAGACGGACCGCGGAGTCTTAGTAATAGGGTCCCGTTTTTACCCTTTTGGTACGGAACCCTAAAAACGATTTTTATCTGATTACAAGTAAATTTAAGTGTATCTTACAGTTAAATTGTACACTGCATTACTGCCCTCTATTATTATATGATCTCTATCACTCAATGGTTTGCTGGAAGAAAACTTCATTTAAGCTCGCCTTTGTACGTGAATATTCTATTCACTTTATGTAAATGTATTGTTTTTGTGTACAATAAATAATTAAGAATTGGAATTAAGAAGCCTTAGCCGCTATTGTGGTCTCCATTCGGCCACTATGATCTTACGGAGCTCAACAGCTCTTTTTCCCGCGGAACCGGTTGCTGATCGTGCGTTAGCTTCTCCTTCCCCTAGCAATATAGAGACGCAAGAGTTTTCGCTTCCAGATCCCAGGGCGTTGAGCTGACCAGAATGCGGCCAATACCTGGCCGGAGCGTGTTGAAATGCGCAAGCATTCCAGCGCCCCGGTCAACGGTACCTAGCTGCAGAACACCGTGTGGTTTTAGTCAGTTAGAGTCTAACAGACACCTTCGCCCGCCCTACGGCGGAAGACATTCATCCATGAGAATTTCCACAAGTTATAAAAGGTCGGTGCATCTTCAGCAACCCACCTCGAATAAGTTTGTTTTGCCTATTCATAAACATAAAGAAGAAACTTTGTCGACTTATGCAGTATAAATGCTCGTGAACTATAGAAGAAAGATGATCGTAAATTTTTGCACTTTTCTCCTCGGGTACGCTAGGTTCTCTAAATATGAGGCTGTTTATGATTTTGTTTACTTTATTTGAAAGCCAGAGGGTTGCAAGTGCACCTCCGTAACCCCCTTGCGGCGCCCATGAATTTCTTGTAATCATCCGTTTATTTTTTGCCACAATTGGCCACCCTAGGCCCGCAGCCTTATTGCATAATGAATTCGCAAAAGGCAAAGAGTATGAAAAATCGACCAATCACATAGACGGAAATCCACATCGCGTCATTCAGCTCGCTTGTGATTGGTTGATTTTTCATATTGCCGGGCCTACTGGGCCTTAGGGCAAATCCGCCACTGGTGCCAGTTATTTTGGTTCAATCTCAGATACGAAGGGCAGAAGTAAACCCCTAGACAAATATCGATCTGCTTAGTCTTTTCCCAACTATGTTGAGGTTGGCTTCCTAACCGGATGCAGCTGAACACCAGTATTTTACTGGGAGCGACTGCTTATCTGACCTCCAAAAGTCACAGTGTGGTGGTACTATACCCCTTGGCAAGACTGGTGTCAGATTCTCCGGCTTCTGACTACCTGTAACGACTGTCAAAGATCTGCAAATGCCAGCCGGGACCAAAGGTTTAACGTGCTTTCCGGCACGGAAGAATTTCAATATGTAATGGTGGTCACCAATCCACAGATCAACCTCAGCAAGCGTTGGTTAACCTTGAATCAATATATAAGATTGACCCGTGCGGCTGTTATAACTTAGCCACGAGATTCATTATACTACATAAACATTAAGAAGCATATAAGCCCAAAGATTGATATCAGCTAAGGGTAAGATGCCATCACGTCATCATCTCTTGCCCGGCTCCGTCAAAGGCGTCCACATATTTGCCGTTATACTTACAGCAAGCGACTGCTTTCCAATGGATATCGTAACAGCTAATTTTCACAACAATCTCCGTCGTTTTCTAACGTTTTGCTATGAAAATATTATGTTACGAGTATGATTGTTAAAGGACCTACCTATATAACTTACCTACCAACTTATTGATGTTAGATATATGGGGTACCTATCTATAATGTCTGTGTAATTATGCTAGTAGACTATTTTCTGTTTCAAAATCATCAATTGCATCACTGATCATAACAAAAATATAAAGGGAAACACATACACTAGTTGCTTGTCATGCAAGCCCATACTTTTTGTTTGTACACCTCTGATTTTCACGTTAAGACACCGGGTGGAACTGCGCAACGCACCCGTTCTACTGCTTTGCCATATAGCTGCAACCTTGTAACTTTACACAATTTTCATACAATACCAACTAAACGGGCTACCAGTATAAAAACTAAACAGTCGCGAACACAGGCATCAGTCAACTGCTTAGATTACATCGGTGCACTGGAAACATGAGGGCTTCTCTGGTGTGCTGCATAGCCCTAGCGGCACTAGCGTACGTAAGCTGCAGATCTACCCGCGAGAAACGCGATGCGGATCTCGAGGTAGCGGCCACTCATAAAGGGGGCAAGTGGGATAAGGGCGGCGGCCACGAGCACCACGGACATCATCATCACGACCACGGTGAGAAGGGACACAAAGGATATAAGGGACATCACCACCACGAGCATGGCAAGAAGGGCCATCACCACCATGAAGGGCATAAGGGGCACCATGACGAACACGGTGGACACAAGAAGCACCACCACCACGATGACGGACACCACCACGAGCATCACCACGGCGAGAAGGGTGACAAGGGCCATGGTCATCATGAAGAAGGCCACTATCACAAAGGACACTCCACTAAGGGACATCACGGTGTACACAAACATGACGAGTTTAAGAAGGAAAAGCACTTCCACGACCACCACCACGACGGCGGCCACCACGAGCACCACGGCGGACACCACGAGGAGCACGGACACAAGAAGGGAGGAGAGTTCCACAAGGGACACAAGCACCACGGACACCATGAGCATGATCATGGCAAGAAGGGACACCACGAGGAAGGTGGACATCATCACGACCATAAGGGACATCATGAGGAAGATGGTCACCACGATCACCATCATCATCACCATGATCATGGTAAGAAGGGTGGTCACGAGCACCACAAGAGCTGGGGCCACAAGAAGGGACACTAGTAAATGTTTCCTAGAGACTGATACCTACCGATGCGAGTTAATGAAGTCTTTATTTAGTTGTATCTAATTAAGCTTTCATAATGTGTTAAGTTTTGTTGACTGTGATGTTTTGTTATTAATAAAAATAAATGTTTTTGAAACATAAATATTGCTTTCGTGTTTACAAAACTATAAGTTCACTGACATAGACCTAAATACGACCGACACAGATAAACTAATTAAAATCTGTAAATAATTCAATTAGAAAAAAGGAATAATGTTTGCAATTGACGCAGATACAAAAACAAACTTATCAATTTCACAGCACGTTTCGACAACAAAGTTACATAAAATGTTGGCGTTGGTCCGTTGGCAACGGCTCCCGACGAGATAAGTAACTCGGCGTTGAGAAACTAGAGCGCTGCCCGAGATTGGCCTACATTTTACTGGGCAACGAATTAGTCGTGGTTGCAATCAACCGTTTCCTATAGAAAACACTTGCAGCTGCTGAAATTGATAACATTTCTCAATAGCCAACTTGTCAATACCAATAAGTTAGTCCAACAAAGGTCAAGATATAATAATCTTGGTCTTGTTTTGGACATCTCAGTCAACTTATTAACTACTGCAGTCGTTTTTAGTGTTCCGCACCCGAAGCACAGATAACATAATACTACAGTACCTGAAGAGTCCAAACGGAGCCCTATTGCTATTACGTGTCCTGTCCGTCTGTCTGTCCGTCGTCTGTCACACAATTTTGTTCCAAAGAATTTATTAACTTCCCATTGACTTATGAACTTGAAATTTGGGGATAATGTTTATTTATATGACTTTGACAGTCTCGGGACCCTGGGGGTCCCGGTCGTTTGAAAGTTATGCGAGGGGCCAACTCGCAGAGGCCTTGTTAGGCATGTATCAAGAAATGTGACACCAACCGACGATTATCCCTGTATGCACTACGCAAGTGCAGAACTATTGCAAAATATGGAGAAAAAATGTATTGGGCTATGAGTCTGGTAGGTTTAGTGGATCGGTTGCCTAAAACTATAGGAGGATTACTGGCCCCTGCCTGCCCACTGTTGAACTATGCGGCTATAATATGGCAGGGGGTGACTTGCACACTCAATTAAATAAAGGGTCGCTAGCACTTAAGTGACGTAGCGCCTAGGGGGCAACAGGATAATGTTTATTATTACGTACCTACATTTTACAAAAAATGCCAATATTGATAAACCAGATTTTTTCTTTAGTACGGAACCCTAAGTGTGCGAAGTCCGACATGCACTTGGCCGGCTTTTTTTACAAAATTATTTAGCAAAATAGTAGCCAGTAGTACATTTTCAATGGCACGTTCGACTATTTTTCGACGCTTCACGCTTGATTGAACACTTAAAGTGGGTACAAAGCTCTATTTGTGCTACCGATTCCGTTTGTATAAAAAACAACCATGCATAACACAATGTATTTTAAGTCGACACAGGTCAATGTGATGTGTTAGTAAACATTTTTATGTCATAACATGCTTCTAATATTGTGTTTTGATATTAAATAGTTTACTTTAAGTCTATCTTTCGACTTTTTGGAAAGAGCGCATTTGTTTTTCAAAAAAAAACACGTCCGTTAAAACATTCAAAAATATTTTTTGTCAATTTGTAAGGCTTTGGGTCAACAAGATCATATACTGTGAAAATTTGAAGACTGTAGCTCCAACTGTTTGGCTATAAAACCTGTGTGGCAGACGACGGACAGACACGTGGGTGACAGCAATAGGGCTCCGTTTGGACCCTTCGGGTACAGAACCCTGAAAACGAATAACCAACATGATCACTATATAAAGGATTGAACTAAGAAGCATGAATAAGCTTGTAACAGTTGTATCTGTCCCACTACAGGCTAAAAGGTCTCTTCACATACGACAGAAAAGCACGGACATTATTGCCCACGCTTGCTCAAGCCGGGTTGGCGAACTTTAAGTCGAGGTTTCCTCGCGATGTTTTTCTTCACTCCCTTGGGAAACCGTATGAGTTTATGTAGTTAATTCTGTTTTCCTTTAATAATATCAGTAGTTTCCAAAATAAAATAAGAAAATTCTTGTTCATAGGTATATCTAGGATTGAAAAAAAGAGACACATTGACCTACTTGCCCAGATTTGAATCCACGACCTGAAAGGTTATTAACCACTGGACCATCTCGGCTTCACAACAGTAACTAAGCCCTCAATTAAGTACTTACATATTTTATTCAAAGTTTTCAGTAAGCTGAGGTTCGTAGGTACTTGAGTGTTTCTGGAATAACTAGTTACTTGCCATCTACCTTATAGATGGCGCTACTTGTTATGATTCTGGATCAGGACTCGTTTAATTATATGCTGTCTTTAGTTTTTCTATTTTATTCTTATTAGTAGAAACAGTGCTCATACTGGAATAATGGATAATAATAAAATATAATAATAACAATAACTAGGCACCATTCATCATTATCATCAGCCTTTTTAATGTGGGCGGGCCCAGTGTGGCTTGGTGGATAACCAGGCACCCTTGATTCATATATAAAAAGGTATAGGTATCAATGCTAGGCACATACCCATTGTTTATACGTAGGTTTTTGGGATCATCAGCGTGCCTATAACAGTCAACATTGCCAAATTGTATCTGTGCATTGATAAGATGTCCACAGTTCTGGGTAAGAGCAGTATAAGGTAGTCAGGCGCAAACTTTAACAATCTTGAACCATTCCTTAAAATCATGTACCAAGTAACACTTTTGAAAGTCAATAAAGAGTGTTATGATAATTCTTTTCCACTTTGCACGATATTGGACGTCGTCGCTTGTAAATGACAAGAAATGCAGTTAGCTCTCTTGGCACAATGCCATTATGAGTATGGTCCTCACCGGATGAGTTTAGTTTCAGCTGTATTTTTGTTCAGTGATTAGTATGTTTTAAGTTAATAATATTTTAGTAATTATGTACATTGAGGTCTTATGTGGTTAACGGTATCCCGCGCAACAAGTGGTTGAATCTTGAGGCCAGCGGTCTACCGCGGGATCGAATACCTAATAATGAAGGACATTGCGTGTACACTATGGATTACCACATTTCTTCAGTTGTGTCCACTTCTGGTTCGCTACACCTGAGCTAGCACACTAATAAACATACTCGTAAGTTCGAATAGAGAGTAAGGTTATTATTTTATTTTGACATTTACCATTTTATTTGACTTTTGTTCATAATCTTTAACTGGCATTCTTTATTTTACAATTGTTATTCTGTAGCATCATTTAATTTAAAATTAATATTTCAAATGATCTAATATTAATTAAATTAACTTATTGTTTTACTCAAATGCTGTGCCCGACAGGGTGCACCATGTGCACTTTATTACTATTTATAAGACCTTGATAAACACATGTGTTATGCAATAAAGATTTGAATTTGAAGGTAGCTCCTCCTTTTAGAAACTCATTACTAATCCTGCCACGAGAGGAGTGGTTAATTTTTAACATATCTGAAATCGACTAAGCAGCCTGAACAAACTACTTTATAACCGACTTTCTAAAAGGAGGTTCTATGTTCGACTGTAAGTATTGTTTTCGAATTACTTTTAAACATATAAGTGGTACTTATATATTTTTGTAACCACCTTTTAAAACCCTTCATTTTTATACCCCCACCCACTCGATGGGGTTGGAAGAAAACAAAATTGGGACCCGCACAATATGGCAAACAAAATCAGCCATATTTGTTTTTTATAACGTCACTTATTTAACAACACTTGGGCGTAAAGAAGAAGAGAAGTTTGTTTTTTTTAAATGTCATTTATTTAATAAAACTTGGGTGTAAACATGCATCTAACGATACCTTAACTAACTGTCGAAATCCATCCAGCCGTTAGGCAGATACGAGGTAATAAATAAATTTACAAACATACATACAAGATACGTGCGAATAGCATATCCGTTCCTTGGCAGTCTGGCAAAAATATGAAATTTCTTATTGTGGTCTATCTTACAATATAATAAAATGATAGGACAAACAGGGTGTTTGGAATAAAAATAAACTGTCTCCCGCTCTGCGCTTGCTGCAACTCGTGGCCGCAGAGTCTGTCGCGCGACGCGGCGATTAGCACATCTTACACAATGCCTTATATAAAACTGCTGCACCATCAAAGATGTTGTCAATATTAGGAGTAGAGCACACCGCATCAACACCGTCTGATAAAAAAACCTAGCAATATGAGGGTGGCGTTAGTTTTAGGTTTTCTAACGTTTTTGGCTGTTGTGCATACACGCCGTTTACCCTCACGGCAAGTGGAAGAAAGTGCAGAATTAGAGACAAAAGACCAAGCTCCTGCTGCGACGGAACACAAAAAAGAAGCTCCAAAAAATCATGAATACAAAAAAGGAGGCGGTAAAGAGCATCATGCGCACCATCATCATGACCAAGAAGAAAAAGGTGTGAAGGGATACAAGGGACATCATCATCATGAAAAGGGAGAAAAAGGACATCACGATAAGGAGCACCATAAGGGCGAGTATGACGACCATGGTGCACACAAAAAGGAACATCATCACCATGACGGCCATTATGATGAGCATCACAAAGGCGAAAAAGGCGAGAAAGGTCACAAATACGAAGAGAAGGGACACTACGACAAGGGCCACTCAACGAAAGGACACCACGAAATACATAAGCTTGATGAATTCAAAAAAGATAAACACTTCTTTGATGAAGAGGGAGATTCCGGCCACGAAGAGAAGCATGGAGGATTTCACGAGGAGCATGGCCACAAGAAGGGCGGTAACTTCCACAAAGGTCATCATCATGGCGACCATCACGAGAAAGAACATGGTGAGAAAGGTTTCCATGAGAAGGGCGGCCATCACCACGAACATAAGGGACACAAAGAGTCCGGTGGACATGACTCGCACCATAAACATCATCACGACCATGGCAAGAAGGGCGATCATGAGCACCATAAGAAATATGGATACAAGAAGGGTCACTGAACACATCTCTAGGAACTGGCCGAATGCGGGACAGTGCTCGACAGACGACGCTAGTGATTTCGGATTTATTTATTTTCTCGGCACTATAACTTATCTGATGGCAGTGCACTGTTTGTTGCGACAACGGTTAAGTGACGGCATGATTATGTAGGTAATTAATAACTAAATTATTGTTTTTTTATATTAAGTAACTACTTAAGTCATTAAATAAATAATTTGTACAGCAAAATCTGATTTTATTACTAGTCTTGCCAAACCCCATTTCTAAATAAAACTGCAGTACTTTAATTGATTTTAATGTCGAAGTGGAGAATGAACTTAAATCGTAGCTAGCTTCATCCTGGCACTTTAGATGGTGAGAGTGCGAAATTCCGTCGCTTATCTAAGTATGCTTTTAAACTAATTAAGGTTGGTAACCACCACTCAGGATCGTACGTCTTTCGCGTCGAGATAATATGTAAATATTATGTTTACTGTGTTGAATTTAAATCTTAAAAGTGGGACATCTATGGATCTGCCTAATACATGTTCGACCGTAATCGCCCCAGAGGGACTTTGATTAAGGCCAGCAGCCATGTCTACATCGGTCTTTTGTGGCATCCAAATGTCAAAATACCCATCATGACACCTAGATTTAGATAGACGATAGAGTTGCAAGACGGGTAAAGAGCATACAGATGTTTATTTATCATTGTAATACCATATTAACACCTCTTTAGATGATTTTTTAACAAAAGCTCGATCCCGCGACATATTGTGAAAAAATAAACAATAGTGTCTGAACACCCTGAACAGATCGAGATCACGAAGGTCATAACGTTACCAAACAGCCAATTAACCTCGTACTATCTCAGTCTTCAATTTCTACAGCATTGTCATTGTCGAAGTTACATTGGCTCTCAGCAATGTCACCTCACCTCGGATTTGTCACGCTTGGAATTCTGCCCACCTGTAAAGCTAAATAGCGTGATATTGGATCTATGTCGCTAGCTGACGGATTGAACGATTAAGGGTTCTGTTACACGATCGATTTCTGGTCGAACAACGTGTCGGTCAAGGATTAAAAGTGAATGAGGTTCAGCACTGCAGTGCATGCGAGCGACTCAATCATACTGTCGTTTTGCCGACAAACAGTTCAGTCCATTGTCTGCGTGTTATTCTGCTATGTTATAGGGTACTCACTATTTCCGTACGAGCGGCGTTTCCGCTGTATTTTTAGACGAGTCTATTGTTTCATTGTGCTGCATACGTAAACAGCTCACGCACTAATTAAAGTACCTATCTATTGGAACGTTATTCGTTTAATTTGGTGGTAACAGATTGCGGTCTATCTAATTATTTTCTAATTTCACAGGCTGTGACAAATTGATTTGTATTTTATGTTACAACATAATGCTGATTTTATACCCAGTTTATATTGTAGCGCCGAGTGACCAACTTTGTAACAACTAATTTATCCTGGTGTCAACAACAGAACTATTAAAGTTAGTCCGGTTAGTTATAAACTATTGATCACAGACGTTCCACTCTTTTAGATGTAGGAAAAGTTTTGAGAATCCGTCAAAAGTATAATTGTCACACACTACCTTTCCGGTTATTTATGTTGGGTAAGGAACTTTGTAAATATTTGTTAATTAAAAAAATGCAAGTCATTTGACGCCACTTAGGAAGTACTTGTTTGTTTGGGTGGATCGCTCGTCTCGTAGCACGGCGTAACGCTCGCGCCCGTAGCGCTACGTGTGTAGCACGCGTGGCGTAGCATCCATCATTGTGCGAACCCAAATTACACATTAAAATCTTAACGGTACTCGTGCGAGTAATGTATTCGTTTATGGTTCAAGAACTTATTCGTTGACAGAGATCTAATTTATAGCACCTACAAATAAACACATAGCTGAAGGTAGTAACTAATTGAGAATATATTCCACCGTATTTCATGAGAAATAAACGATTGATGGGTTGTTAAGATGTCATCAAATGTCAGCACGCTCTCTAATTGTAGATAATGTATAGCAAGCATGTGTGTACGTGTGATGTATCTACATTATTACAGTAAGCATCTATCTCAACATTCAGGGTGTATTTGTAGTGAATTCGTAATTTTATACAATTCTCGTAGCAGGTGTGTTTTAACGCTTTTGTTTAAACTTTATAATAACTTTTAAGGATGATGCCATATTATACTTTGTTACTGAAGTGAATAATTAAACAAATGTGTAAACAAAGAACAAGTTGGCAGGATCCTAAAATAAATATATCATGTAAGAATGTTATACTTTATACGTTATAATTTGTCTTTTAGATATTTCTTTAGTAGGAAACAATGAAATTAATCTTTTTCTTAGAGTAGGGTTTTACGTTCTTTTTTTAAATTATTAATTTACGTAGATGATTTATTACATTTTACTCTTAATACGCAATTTATTTGACTACACTCACTTTCCGCTGTGTTTATTACATCAAAAATCTGTCACTTTATAAGCAGGGTCAGTGGGCGGACAGGCATAGTAAATGTAGGAAGAATATTACAAATAGAGCCTTTCATGTAAGGTTTCTGTAAAGGTTACGACAGGATTTGTTTCCACCATCTTTCGAAATGAAGGACTGAAGAAAACTCATTTACTTAATAATGATTTAGGGAGTGTATTAATAGCCTCCACGTCAGGCACACTCTGGGCATTTTACGTATCTTTGTTCTAAAATATTTGCTGTATGAATGTTGAAAATATACCAATGCGCTTTTATTTAGGAATTAATTTTGGTTTTACTGATTAATTATATAACATTCTATATAGATCGTTGAGCCTACAAAAAAGGGAAAATGTTAAATAATTTTCTTCTGTCTTTGGGATTCTGATAGCAAATCCCTCATCAATTTTATTTTCCTTGGAAACTTGTGATTTATTAAATTACATGAAAATGTCATAACCACCGATATTAATATAAACAATGCCTTTTATTTAAATTGAAGTTTATTTAAAAATAACAAGCATCCCCAACCCTACGCTGTTATTTACCTAGATCAAAAGTCACTGCTTAAATCTTGTGCGGTTACGAATAGCTGTTAATTTCGAACCCTAAAAAACCCTCATCGGTGTTAATCTCAGAACCGCAAAGAAGATTTGTGAGCATTTATCCACATATTTTAGAATTTACGTGGTTACATAGACGGGTGAGCGAGGGGGTGTAATCCATTGATAACGCTTTTACACTAATTAGCGAGTGAGTATGGAGCTTAGTGACGTCACGTCACTAGATTTATGGGTGCAGACGCTGTCAGCTCGTAATCCTGACCAAGTGAGCAGGAGCTGACGCGCCGAGCTGTGTCGAGCCCGAGCCCGATGCATGGCGTTAAGTTATTGTCATCTCTATTACAATCTTAACTATTAATCCACTGTACATTTCTATGAAAATACCTAGTAATCTATCTTCCTTTATGCTACACGACTATACCTAGTAAACCTAATCGGATCTTCAGGTACCGTAATAATTTCATTGTTACCGCAAGTACCTGATATGCGCCATAGCGGACTGCGGTTAAGCCTTCGATAACGCACACAGAGAAGCTTGTTAGCTCGTTAATCGTCAATCGTCACCA
The DNA here is from genome assembly GCA_948252205.1 of Orthosia incerta. Taxonomy (NCBI): domain Eukaryota; kingdom Metazoa; phylum Arthropoda; class Insecta; order Lepidoptera; family Noctuidae; genus Orthosia; species Orthosia incerta. The sequence goes on along the minus strand of OX411753.1, from coordinate 19,017,337 downwards.
CTGTGAACTCGATTTCCATTCACGTATCATTCAAGCAAGGCTAAGGTTATTATTAGCATTTTGTCGTAACTACGTTATTTATAACACAACGCATTTTTACTCAGAACTGATTAACTGGTGCTATTTTGCGAACACGTTCAACAAGTATAGGTAGATCATAATAGTCACGCTTATATCACGTAGAGGACGTATAATACCGATTAATTTATTAATGTCGTACAGTTTTCAAGATGGTACCTACGTACTTACATAAAAATCTCTGGACTTTAACTTTTGGCTCGACGTGACAATGGTGCAACACGTTTTAATGGAATTGTTCTTCGGATGAGTGTGCATGGACATTTACTGTTTTTTTTTCCAAAGTAGGTACCTACATCTAAATATCAAGATGCGTTTCCAATCTTAACATTTTAACCAATTAAGTCGAACAAAACGTTATATTATTTCGTTTTAAAAGTATGTTTCGACGATCAAAAGGAAAAACCGTAGAATGCATTATATGGTTTTTCACACGTACGTCGTAAGACTTGCCCTTACCCGCGGAGAAATATATTACCGTTACTGGTATTACGTGATGGCCGAGCTACATCACTATTTAATGTTATATTATAGTTATTTTATTCCACAGAACCATTCTGTCTTGACGGTGGAAAATATTTGGTATAATAAAATCTATACTTATATAATATTATAAAGCTGAAGAGTTTGTTTGAACGCGCTAATCTCAGGAACTACTGGTTGGAATTGAAAAATTTTTTTTGTATTTGATAGTCCATTTATCGAGCAAGGTTATAGGCTATATAACATCACGCCACGACCAATAGGAGTGGAGCATAAATGAAAAATGTTGCAAAAACGGGAAAAAAATTAATTTTTGGAGATTCCGTTGCGTGCGCTGCGTAAGCGGTTAAAGTTACGCAAAATTATGTATTAAGGGTAGGTAGGGTACGGTAGGTAGGTAGCCAGTTGACGGGAGCGAAGCCGCGTGGGGCAGCTAGTATATATAATACAAAAAAGCTTTTATTGATTCCTTAAACAAAGATCTGGGTGGTGACCATAAGCTCTTAGAGCGGTATCAATTTGATATCGAGTAAGTGACAGATGTATACAAGTCAGATACATCTGTCCCTTATTCGATCTCAAATTGATACCGCTCTAAGAGCTTATGGTCACCCCCCTGTGCATTGTTAGTAAAATCATTCCAATTACATAATAATAAAATTGGTAACCCATTTTTATTACAATCAATAGAAAAATTATAATTATTCTTTGACAAAAAATAAAAATCTGTAGAATTACAATAAAATTCTAAAAATAAAATTAAAATTAAATATCATTCCATTAAAATAGCAATAACAATAAAGTGAAATAATCATTTCATCTGAAAATTATTAATGAAATCATACATTTTTTTAACCCCCGACGGAAAAAGAGTTGTTATAAGTTTGATGTGTGTACCTGTGTGTTTGTGGCATCAAAGCTCCTAAACGGATGAACCGATTTTGCCGAAATGGGTTCAGCCGTTCAAAAGTTATTAGCGTTTTACTGTTTGAATCGGGCTGCTCCCGCAAGGTATCGTGTCATATGTTCAATACATTGTCGATCGGAGCTTTCCACAACTAACTAAAATAATTTGTATAATCAGCAATATATATTTTTACTTTAGAATCTTTTCTATGGAACCAGTTCAGTAAACAATAAACAATTTTTCAGTTTGTCAAGAATGTGACTACGATAGAAAAACATGTTCTTATTTATTATTCCGTTCTGTTTTTCGAGCCAACAACGACATTGTTATTTTAACGTTTTACGGACTACGTGAACTTGCTTATAATGACTTATGGTGTTAAGGAAAAACACTTTAGAAATATTAAAAAAGTTTGGTGGGAGTCTATTTGTGTTTTATTATAGGCTATTGTCTATTAACACGCTTCTATTAGCTTGGTATGTATCTATGTATCAATGTAACGGAATCTTTGAACGTGATTTTCACCCCCTTCAAAACGTGGGATTGATTTGAAACTTTGCACACTTATCAAGGACCGATGACAATGCAATAATTTAGTCAAAGTCAAAGTCAAATATGTTTATTCAACTAGGCCAATAAGCGGCACTTTTGAACGTCAAACAAAAATTAAAATTTACAAATAATGAAAGTTGATTCTACCGGGCGCGTTTAAATAGTTTGTTTGTGTGTTTGTTGTTTGTTTTGCCTTACCAAGATCTTCAGGATTAGCGACTTTTTAGTTCAATTTACCATTAAAGCGTGTTTTTTAGTTTTTAGAACTACAATTTATTTTTCACTGAAATTCATGTAAGAATGTGTCAGTTTTCGTTGCTATCAACGATCGATAGTCGTTGTTCTAGGAAATACGGGACAGCGGGTTCAAATAGTTCAGTATAACACATGGTGCTCCGCCCCATTGTTGTAGCGTACAAGACAAACAAGTGAATAATGAACGCGTTGGCCCAACAATATATTTTTGAAGCGCCGACGTCCATACAAGAGTTCTATCGGAAAACGCCTATTTACTTTCGAAAGCACAATGTTCGCGGCTCTATTGTTGCGGCAACTATTTAGACGCCTGTAGTTAAGCATAATTTGATGTTTGACGTTGAACAATTTGAGCATGTTAACATAGATAACAATTAAGTTTTAGTTCTACTCGCTGTAACTAATGTTTGCTCCGCTGACAGGTACCCTTAACCAATACAGTATTAAGTGGTAGGTAAGTGAATACGTTGTTAGTGGGATTACTTCTCTGATTTCGGTACTTTAGCAACAGATTGCATACAATTCCAATCCCATGCATAGTTAAGTATTTTTGTTGCAGACAACTTTAATTAGGTACACCCCGCATCTCATGATCTGCCGCTACGCCATCCTTAAACGTTGTTGGTATAAGAACTTGCTGCTAGAAGCGTAGTTTTTACTAGAGCTCTTCGTAAACCGGGGCTTTGTCTATTTGTGTTGAATAAACGCGATATGACTAACTCAAGCTAACTTTGCAAAAACTGTGGTCATTTCTTTAATTAAGTAATTAGTTACTTAGGTTATCTACTTGCGTAATACAATTTGCAGTTTTTTAGCTCTTAGCATGATTACAAAAACTTGGCGGTCGTGGTTATTAGCACCTCGTTAGGTACTCTCGAATCTAAACCAATATCGTTTGTGTTAATTTCATGCTATTTAAGGGAGGTTGATTTTATGCATTAAGCATTAAAGGTTTCTTGTTAAATTTTTACGAAATAATAAATGTGTAGACAGTGTATCTAATTTGTGAAGGATACATATATTATCAGCTTCATAAACTGATTACTTGTTTGAAAATATATGCTTAATAATATTATGTTTCTGATGCTGGCCAATTTAAATGAGGATTTAATATTGTACCGAATTTTATCGTATTAAAAACGCACGTTAATTTGTAATGAACAAGCGGATCATTATTAAGTTACTGCGATGTAATTACTACTACTGGAACTACGGTTTTAGTTCTTTGGAGGAAACAAATTTTATTACAGACACCTTTAAAAAAAGGAAAATTAATCGACACCTATCATGTTTTACACATGATGAAATTATTTTATCGTCGTTATAGTTACAGAAAAACTGGCCAAGTGCGAGTTGGACTCTGGCACGAAGGGTTCCATACCATTATCGAAAAAAACGGCAAAAAAATCACGTTTGTTGTATGGGAGTTCCTCTTAAATATTTATTTTATTCCGTTTTTAGTATTTGTTGTTATAGCGGCAACTGAAATACATCATATGTTAAAATTTCAACTGTCTAGCTACCACGGTTTATGAGATACAGTCTGGTGACAAACGGACAGACAGACAGACGGATCGTGGAGTCTTAGTAATAGGGTCCCGTTTTTACCCTTTGGGTACGGAACCCTAAAAATGGTATGTATCGCATATAATATCCATCACAAACTAAATATATATCACTATCGTTCATGAATACGCAATTGGAGCTCTATGAAAACTTCGAGAAACATCAGATTTGTAATGAAATGGAAAAGGTAACAACAAAACATAGAAATTAGTAGAAAAGGTAACAATTAAATGTAGAGTATAATTGTTACCTTTTAGTAGAGCGTATACAGGGTGACATTCAGGTCAATGGTAATATTTCATGTTGTGAAAGTTCTCATGAAAACAAACGGCTTTTATTATCGAGTCAATTCTTAAATATGAACAAACAGTACAGTCTTAACTAACAGTATTTACCTACATTTTATGTTAGCATTACCTATTCCAAAAAAAGTTCACGCTTTCATATTGATCTCATAATACAAGTAGTTAATATTCACAAATTCTTTCAATCTGATAAAATGCAAATTAATTAAAAGTTACCCTGTACATCTTTCAGAGATTTTATGGAAAACTCGTCGAGTAGGTAACCGATTTTAGGACCAAAGGTTCGTTCGTAAAAGGTTTGTGGTTTACTTGATTGAAAATTGAAACCTTGCATTATCTTCAACCACAGAATTTCATTCCCTTGCAGATTTACACAATCTTCATGTCTATACATAGATATAAAAAGTCTTTATTATACACCATAACGAATGACAATAAGGAGCTAAAGATTTTATAGGGTCTACGTGTAACTAAACTCACTAATTAAAAACTTTTACGAGACATAAAGAAAATATTATTTTGAAACCAAACATAAGCTACAAAAGTTACTGTAGAGTACGAATAAGCCTACATAAAACATTTGATAGGCATAAATATCGTCTCGTGCTCCCATTTATTATCTTTATAATACGGCACGACATGTATCGTCACTAAAAGTCTGTTTATTATACCTAGTCTAGACATGTAACAACAAGAACTTACTCCAACTATTTTTCTTGCATTAAACGTAGTAACATGTCTACAACAAAAAATAACTCAACTCATCATCACAAATTGTTTCACATTTATTTGTTATAATACGAGTAACTATTGTAGTAGTAAAGAAGCTTTCTAATGACAATTATAATTATTATCTGTGCTCTTGAACTTCAGGTTACATTTTGTCGATACTTTTTAGGGTTCCGTACCCAAAGGGTAAAATCGGGACCCTATTACTAAGACTCTGCGATCCGTCTGTCTGTCTATCTGTCTGTCTGTCCATCTGTCTGTCTGTCTGTCTGTCTGTCCGTCTGTCTGTCTGTCCGTCTGTCACCAGGCTGTATCTCATGAACCGTGATAACTAGACAGTTGAAATTTTCACAGATGATGAATTTCTGTTGCCGCTATAACAACAAATACTAAAAACAGCATAAAATAAATATTCAAGTAGGGCTCCCATTCAACAAACGTGTTTTTTTTGCCGTTTTTTGCGATAATGGTACGGAACCCTTCTTGCGCGAGTCCGACTCGCACTTGGCCGGTTTTTTTATGTTACTTAACAATACTTACTTTATTTCTCTGACTGCAACTCATTTTATCAATAAATTTGCTCTGATACATAAGAAAAACTTAGTAAGAAATGTGAATGTGGGATAACTCGAAAAACATCCGTGAAAACGGAGCACGTAACCTCATTGTTTTTGCTTTTCTCATGGGAGTAAGGCACGAGTTTCAATGTGATAGAATTTTAGAACGTTTGTAGGTATTAACATAAAAAACCCGCCAAGTGCGAGTCGGATTCGTTTTCGTATAAACAGCTACATTCACCAAACTAAGTAAGTAAAATTACTAACGTTCATAACATACACAATGAAAGAACCGAACATTGCTCTAACGAAGGCACACAATTAACTTTGCCGTTCGTAAATTGTTATCCTGGGGGGTGACCATAAGCTCTTAGCGCGGTATCAATTTGAGATCGAAAAAGGGACAGATGTATATGACTTGTATACATCTGTCACTTACTCGATATCAAATTGATACCGCTCTAAGAGCTTATGGTCACCCTCATCAATATAGATCGCGGTCAGTTTACAGCAAATAAGTTAATACTCCTTTTTTATGTAGGTACAAATTTACAGTTTTCAGAGTTGGTTCTTGCCTAATTTCATGATGCTAGGTCAACGGGAAGTACCTTATGGGATTTGATGTCCTTTTGATTACTTAAATATGTGACATAAACGGCTATATCTTTTCATTTTTCACAGCTCCCAGGAATTGCAGAGTTGAGTATATCATTTCATTTTCATTTAAGCGTTCCCGAGACAAAGACACAGGCAGACAATCAGACAACGAAGTGATCCTTTAAGGGTTACTTTTTTTTCCTTTTGAGGAACGAAACCCTAAATAATACTTACAGTCGGACATAGAACTAACTCCTTTTTGGAAAGTCGGTTAAAGAGGAGTCGACAACTGACAAGGGATATTCACTAAAAATATCTATTGAGTCCGTCAGTTACATAACGTAAAAATATTGGACACGTGTTTTTTCTTTTGTCAAGTTATAAAAAAAAAACCGGCCAAGTGCGAGTCGGACTAGCGCACGAAGGGTTCGGTACCCAGGGTGGCGTCAAGTATGTATGTACACCCTTAAATTTCAACTTTTTTATTTTTGGATTTTTTATTTTATTTGTGCTGTAAGACTTTACTTTCTGTCAAATTTCGTGATTCTAGGTCAACGGGAACTACCATATAGGTTTTCGTCCCAAAACCTATAGGGTACTTCCGGTTGACCTAGAATTGACAATTTTGGTTAAAAGCAAGGTCTTACAGCACAAGTAAAGGGAAAATACCGAAAAATTCAAAATGTTGAAGTTTGAGGTAAATTTTGGTACTTACAAGTTTTCTCGAAAATCTAAATTTGCCCAAATCTTTTTATCGTGTTGACTTAGGACCTTGATTTTAATACATTTAATAGTGACTATAGATATAAATTACAACTTGTTAGGTCCACCCGTTCCTGAGAAAATCGGTGGTGACACACGGACAAGAGAGTGATCTTATAAGGGTTACTTTTTTACCTTTTAAGGTACGGAACCCTAATTACGAGGATGCAATGCGTTGAATTATTGTGTGACATCACGGTGTGCTACACTTAAAACTGACAAAATTACGTCACAATCCCACCACACTCCTGAACTTTGATGCACTTTATCATTGTAAATTTTTATTTATTTGATAAAGCAAAAATATGGGTCTAATTTTATTTGATAATCTCACTGACGGACTAATTAATAGAATTATCAATTTTCTACTCAGGAATAATTGCTATTTAACACACTTCCGGTGCACTCGGAACCCACTCTCGCTATCAAAGTACGAACTTTCTGTCTGTCTAGTCTTTTCTTACTAATACCTGCTTTTCCAGCATCTTCACCTCTGTAGCCTAACCCACAGAAAGTTTAGTTTTCTATAGGGAACTATCCGCAAAGCTGCTCTCAGATGGCGCCACAGGAATCGGACACGTAAACAAACTAGAGAAGGGCGTTTTCGGTTTTTTGCGCAAACGGTTATGTATGTGTTTACAAATCCATTTCGAAAACGGTTTTCAGATATCGATATCAGTAGTACAGTTTGCAAAAGTTAAAATTTTATGTAGATGAGCAAACTAACAAAGAACGCGAAATAATACTTAGAAAGATAGGTAGCGCATATGGTTCCTAACGTTTGTGAAGTTTGCGTTTTGTTCGTAGTTCGTATCTTATATCGGATATGTGTTAGATTTTTAAAATCGGAATAGTAGTTCCAGAGATTACCTCATACTAACAAACAATTTACCACTTTATAATATTACTCGTAGTTTTGATAACATTTAGATTTATATTATAACTAAGGTAGCTCGTGCCGATACGAGATAAGAAAACACGAACATAATATTTAAAACACGGAACGTTAAATTGAAATAACTTTGACCATTGACAATGACTAGGCACAAAAACGATTGTAATATGTCGCTTTTAGTCGGAAAGCGATAATTAGCGTTGACTATACTCTTCATTAGCTGACCAATTAAGAGTTTTGATAACTCTAGACTGGCTTTAATCCAAACTTGTCTACATTTTGTTACATGATGAATTAATGAAAACTGTTTCAGTCAGCAAGAATGTCCAAATTATTCCTTTTAGATGTGTTTCTAATGTAAATTATTAATCCTTTCCGGATTTTACTATGTTAAGTATTTATATTTGTTTCACGCACACTTGATCTAAGAAAATTAAAGCGGTCTCGAATAACATAGTGTTTATTTACATCGTGTTAGCAACAAAAATATAAAACATAACAATAACAAGAAGTCTATCATAAGAGGCACATCAATAAATAAGAGGACTAATTTTTAATGTCCCTTTTTGAAGCCCCAGTGTTTGTGGTCTTCATGTCCGCCCTTCTTGCCGTGGCCGTGGTGATGGTGGTGGTGCTCGTGGTGGCCGCCCTCATCGTGGTGGCCCTTGTGCTCGTGGTGGTGGCCTCCCTCCTCGTGGTGGCCCTTCTTGCCGTGGTGGTGCTCATGGTGGCCATGATGTTTATGTCCCTTGTCGAAGTGGCCGCCCTTCTTGTGTCCGTGTTCGCCGTGATGGCCGCCGTATCCTTCTTCGAAGCCCTTCTCGCCGTGCTTGTGGTGGAAGTGCTTGTCCTTCTTGAACTCGTCTAGCTTGTGAACACCGTGGTGTCCTTTCGTGGAGTGACCCTTGTGGTAGTGTCCCTTTTCTTCGAAACCATGACCTTTTTCTCCTTTTTCTCCGTGGTGGTGTTCATGGTGTTGTCCGTCGTCGTGGTGATGGTGTTTCTTGTGTCCTCCGTGGTGGTCGTGGTGTCCCTTGTGTCCCTCATGGTGGTGGTGACCTTTCTTGCCGTGTTCATGGTGGTGGTGTCCCTTGTATCCTTTGTGTCCTTTTCCATCGTGGTGGTGATGGTGTTCGTGGTGATGTTCCTTTCCGCCTCCCTTCTCGTGGTGGTGGCCGGTGGCAGCGACCTCGAGATCGGCGTCACGTTTCTCGCGGATGTCCCGCGCCTGCGCGAGTGCGGCCAACGCCAGCACTGCACAGCTTAGTAGGAGCGCCACCCTCATGCTTGTTGTATTCGGGGACAAGTCGAGATGAGATATGGCACGTATAATTGTCACCACAACGTTTTATAGATACTGTGGGTCTGGTTTTCTCGAACCTGCATTGGGCAACAGTTGCACTGACTCGGGTGCTTGCACTTACTTACTAGCAAGGTCAAGCGCCCTAGTGCTACGTGAATTTTGATTTAATATCAACTTTGATCGGTAACGGTAACGATTGATTTTACTTCGATTAATATGTAGTGCTTAAAACATTATTTTGCTTCAACAGGTTGCGAATACATAGCCGGGAGCGTATCGCCCTCCGAATAGGTAGGTCTATTTCAATCATATTTCTACATTATGAGTTTTTACATTTCATTTAAAAATAAATTGTTTCAAAAACGTCTTTAGTGAGTTATTGCCCCTATTACGAATTGCCGATTCTTACCATTTAGTTTAACACTCACTTCCCGTAATTCAATCAAATTGAAACGACGTTCGTAAAGTTTCATTCGTTTCATCAAATGACAAAACACAGTTTTCTTTTTTTTACAAGTACTTTCATGGCCAATTTACTTGTGTAAATTAGTGAAGAAACTTTTGTTTATTAATTAGCTATTTAATTGTGTATAAGCCAATACGATTTCAGTTAGATTGTAACATGAGAACAAGCTTGTAATGAACAAATAGCTGTAGGGGAACAAGCCCTCATTATCTTACTCGTCTGAGCTAGTGATAGTAACATGTTCACTGTATGTAGGTGAAACATGTTGCATATTGTTCCGATGATAACATGCGAAAACCACTTGTGCTTTGCTCTATTTCAATCACGATATATGTGATTTTATGAGTGTATTATGTTCGATATATATGATGCTTACATTGTATATTATATATGGCTATAATTCTGTCTGTTACGGGTAGTTCTAAAGTCGTAAGTAGTAAGCCCGAAAATATGACTACCAAACATTTTGGAAATACTTTTATTATGCGTACAGCAAAGGAGTGGAATGTCCTGCCGGAGTATGTATTTCCTGATAGCTACAACCTGGAAGTCTTTAATTCAAGAGTGAATAGGTTTCTTCTAGGCAAGGGTGCTTTATCGTCGATCACATCATCGCTTACCAGCAAGTGAGATAGTGGTCAAGCGCAAGCTTATAAATAATAACAAAAATTACAATAAATCGTTTCAAACCCTTTGCTTTGCCGTATTCACTTATGCAGCCTAATTGCCAGTTAGACTGAAAGCCGACCCCACATAGTTGGGAAATGCTAGGCAGATTGATGCCTGTGTTTAATTCCGTATTCCCGGTGATGTTGGTGGTAGGTTTACATTTCGATTTCCGTTATTTATGTTCTAATCTTTGGATCGTGTGTCTATTGCCATTAACAGTTTACAAATTCAGATTTCGGGTTGCTATCTTATGTAGCATTCGCTTCTTCGGATTCGTATTAGAGCAGTTACGCACTACAACCACCAACCACCACCATCATAACCCACCGTTTGCTTTCTCTTTAATGCTTTTCTGTTTCTTATTGTTTTGTAACATGTAATCTATATCTATACTAATATATATATATATATATATAATATTATAAAGCTGAAGAGTTTGTTTGTTTGTTTGAACGCGCTAATCTCAGGAACTACCGGTTGGAATTGAAAAATTATTTTTGTGTTGGATATTCCATTTATCGAGGAAGCTTATAGGCTATATAACATCACGCTTTAACCTATAGGAGCCGAGCATAAATGAAAAATGTTGCAAAAACGGGCAAAAATATTCCTTTTTGAGAGCTTTTGTTGCGTGCGCTGCGTAAACGGTTTAAGTTACGCAAATATAATGTATGATGGAATTGTCCTTCTTTAAAAGTTTAAAAAAAAAGTCTGAGACAGCATATATCTATCTTATAAGATTGTCTCACAATATAAGCTTTTATGTTCTAAATTTTAATTAGATCGCCGCCGCCGGTAGGAACAAAAGTTTACAGGTTACATTCGGGTAAGGGTAGGTAGGGTAGGTAGGGTAGGGTAGGGTAGGGAGGGTAGGGTAGGTAAGGTAGGGTAGGGTAGGTGGGTAGGGTAGTTATGGGAAATAAAAAAATAGGGTAGGTAGGTGGTAGGTAGGTAGGTAGGTAGCCAGTTGACGGGAGCGAAGCCGCGGGGGTCAGCTAGTATTATGTATATTTATGTATTTTTTTAATTGGTTTGTACATCATAGGCCATCATAGGCCGTTTAGGCATCATAGGCTTATTCATTTTAAGTTCTTTAAGTCCATCCACAGAGCAGTGGTGGCCCAGTGGTATCGGCCGCGACTTACAAGTTGTAGGTCGTGGGTTCGAGCCCAGGCAGGCGCTTTACTTTGTGTAAATTATTTCATCACCACTGCTCTCAAAACGGTGAAGGAAAACATCGTGAGGAAACCGGCATGTCCTAGAACCAAAAATTCGAAGACATGTGACATCCACCAACCCGCACTGGGCCCGCGTGGTGGATAATGGCCCATTCCCTCTCACAGAGAGGAGGCCTGAGTCCCAGCAGTGGGAACATTAATAGGCTGATGATGTGATGAAGTCCATCCAAAGGTTGTCTGGTAGATATCACTGTCAGCGATAAGACCGCCTTTGTATTAAGTTGTTGTAAAAGATATGTGTCATTTCTTTTATTGGTGTAAAATAAAGTATATTCTATTCTACAAGTCCGTGTCCGTTATGCGTGTCCGTGTTTTGAGTTCCGAGTGATTATGACGGATAGAGTTCGGATGTAGTGGCTTCCCTACAAGGAGTGCTTTGGCTACTTCGGGTACATAATTTCAAGGACACGGATCGGATGTAGTGCGTAAGATAGCATTAGCTTCTTCTAATTCATATTAGAGTAGGTTCCCTGTTCAACCCAACAGTGGACTTAGTGCTCGGGGGTCGCGTCTGTGAGCAACAGACTGACAACTCAGCATGGGCTATGGCTCCAATACGTATGCAAAACGTTTAAATATCTACTGAGAGTATGTCGGCATCAAACAACGAATATGTTGGAGCAATACAGACACATTTGCTAATTTTAAGTATTGTTGTTGTTGTCTTGTTCAAATGTCTAAATTATGCAGAAACAAACCGCCAGTAAGTACGTTACTATATCGAATCTTGAATTCATTTTCTTAGCGTTGGCTACCCCCTAGGACCCTGTAGTGGCTTCCGTTCAAAGCGCTTCTATATTCTCTGTAAAAGGATACTCGAGGCCTTTTAGAGCTTTAAGGACTTTTTAAAAGTGTAAGCTTGGTCTGAAGCCCGCCAATCTACTAGGACTAGAATTAGACGATAATGAATGTAAAATAAATATTAGAAATAAAAAATATTGCATTCATCCACTCAATTAATTCCAATTTATTTTAAAGATACGATAATTTATACTTATATATAATTATTATTTTATATACTAGCTGTGCCCGCGGCTTCGCTCCCGTCATCTGCCTGCCAACCCTACCATACTTACCAGCCTGCCTGCCTACTCCCCATACTCAAAAAAACTTTTTACAAAAAAATACTACCGACTTCCAAATAAAACTACAAAGTGAAAAATAACTTTATTTTTGGAAGTCGGTGTCTTTCTTAGGTACCAATTTATTGCGTTATGGACACCGACTTCCAAAAATAAAGTTATTTTTCACTTTGTAGTTTTATTTGGAAGTCGGTAGTATTTTTTTGTAAAAAGTTTTTTTATTTTTCACTTTTTAGTTGTACCTACCTAATAGGCAAGTAATACCTAATAAGCAATACCTATAACGCCCAAAGTGAAGCCAGAATAGATTAACCCAATAACATGAAACTTAAATAAACAAAACCGTTGGAGTAAGAGTATACCAGGGTGAACTGTTCACACCTGCGTACTCCTTTAAAGTGTACCAGTGTGATGTTATATTATGAAATGGTGTAAACAATAAACAGATATGCGATTGCAGCAATCCCGAGAGATTTGCCGTTATTTATTGAAGAGTTTTGTTGTATATCTTCGAATTGCTTCGTCAGTCCTACACCAAATTAAAATGGGTCCAATTTCGGAACATACTCTTTCAAACAAAAAAAGATTTTTTGAAATCGGTCCACAACTGACGGAGATATCGGTGAACACTGAACATACACAAAAAAAAAAAATAACATACATAATGTCGAACATAGAACCTCCTCCTTTTTGGGAAGTCGGTTAAAAAATATACGTACTACATACCAATTTTTTTTTCTAGGGTCATTCTTTCGCGTAAAATCTTAACACCGCGATTCAGATAATGACTTTAAATGCACAACGCCATCTATCGAATAGCGAGTTCAACTGTCCGAGTAACCGAATTGCGTGAGCTGTGATAATTTTACTTCTTGAACACTTTAAATTCATCTAACTTTTGATAGAGTGAACCGATTGCGATGAAACAAAAACTAAGTAATTCTTCAAGATACGCACATTTTTTATGTATAAAAGTTATCTACATTGGTTTCGTACATTTCACGTGATGCGTGCACAAATAAACAGACAAACAGACAAACAGATAAACAGACAAACAGACAAACAGACAAACAGACAAACAGACAAAAATTCCAAAAATGCTAGAAATGGGTTCTGTTGGTTATCCTTTAACACCCTGGCTATTTTTTTTGGAATTTTTTTCGATGTACAAAAAATATTTTTCTACAGATTTATTATATGTATTGATAATACAATATTATAAAGCTGAAGAGTTTGTTTGTTTGAACGCGCTAATCTCAGGAACTACTGGTTGGAATTGAAAAAATATTTTTGTGCTGGATGGTCTATTTATCGAGGAAGGCTATAGGCTATATAACATCACGCTACGACCATTAGGAGCGGAGCATAAATGAAAAATGTTGCAAAAACGGGAAAAATGTTTCCTTGCTACAATCATGTATGTAGGGAAGGTAGGGTAGATGGGTAGGTAAGTAACCAGTTGACGGGAGCGAAGCTGCGTGGGACAGCTAGTTAAACTATATTGAAGGTATTATTTTTATCCTAGGACTAGCCTCTGCCAGTGGCTTCGCCCGCGTGATAGTCGAGAATTGTCCCGAGGGACCATATACAAAGTATCCTATGTGTTATTGCTGACTATAATCTAAATCTTTGCCAAATTTCATCCAGATCCGTTCAACCTGCCAGTTCTGGCGTGAAGAAGTAACAAACACACTCACTAACTTTCGCCTTTATAATATTTTTTTGTGATATACTAGCTGTTCCCCGCGGCTTCGCTCACGTGGACCACCCCACAGGATAAAAAAATATGATAGCCTATGTCACTCAGGAATAATGTAGCTTTCTATTGGTGAAAGATTTTTTTAAATCGGTCCAGTAGTTTCGGAGCCTATTCGGTACAAACAAACAAACAAAAAAATCTTTCCTCTTTATAATATTAATTATAATATAATAATAATAATATTAGTATAGAAGTCAGAAATAAGTGTGATTCTGAGGTTTGACTGACTCTTTCATTATTTAATTGGGCTCGAAACTTAACATAATAAATATTAATTCGCGAATGAAATAATGTTCTGCCAGTAATCATTTGATAGACTTCATTAACCTTACAACTGAGCTTCGACTTAACGCAATCGTTAAATTAACTTTTACTAGATAGTGAATACCTATTTTCAAGTATCGATATTGTAAGTGAAGAGTTTGTAAAAAAATAAGAATACTAAATACCATAAACAAATAGAACTTACTACAAAAGCAATTTAAAAGATTTATTCCACCCCGCACTGCAAATAACGGAAAGTAAATGGCAAAGTTAGAAATCAATACTTAATTAGATCTTCACAGGACCCATTTCAGAATAATTTCGCCCTGGATCCCTTAATTAGCTAAAGCTGTGTATAATCTGTGACGCCAAAAACGATTCTGAAGAATAAATTCATGAAATGGGATTTTATTTGAGTTAAAACAACATTCGTCAACAATGTAAATTATTTAATTCTATTGTGTTAGGAGGTTCCTCTGTCCAGGGTCCTGACCACAGGTACGATGGTACTTGTTCACGATTAGGTGGGTAACTAAGCAGGTTCTTACTTTCAATATGACTTTTTGTTTTAAAATTGAATTTAAAAATGGTAATATGTGTCTAGCTGAATGAGCACGTGATTCTCGGGAATATTATTCTTTGAATTTTCAACTTCATCAACAAAATTTGACGTCCTTTGGCTACATGCTTATTAAAATATCAAAGTGTGAATCGATTGGAGGTTTTCTATAGCTACTGCTGCTTCATGGCAATATGAAATGAATAGAGAGAAGTACTTAGTTATTTTGTACAAAATGTAATTCTTTGTCGTATAAACATAACAAAAACACTCTTTAACAACGTAATATCAACAAATAACAGTTCAGGTACTCTGAGCGAGCGCTTAGTGACCCTTCTTGTGTCCCCAGTGCTTGTGGTCCTCGTGGCCGCCCTTCTTGTCGTGGTGGTGGTGGTCCTCGTGGTGCTCGTGGTGGCCGCCTTCGCCGTGGTGGCCCTTGTGGTGGTGGTGGTGGCCGCCGTGCTCGTGGTGGCCTTCCTTGCCGTGGTGGTGCTCGTGGTGGCCGCCGTGCTTGTGTCCCTTATGGAAGTGGCCGCCTTTCTTGTGGCCGCCCTCGTGGTGGTGTCCGCCGTGGTGCTCATGGAAGCCTTTCTCTCCGTGGTGGTCGTGGAAGTGCTTGTCCTTCTTGAACTCGTCGTGCTTCTCAATGCCGTGGTGACCCTTGGTATCGTGTCCCTTGTGCCAGTGGCCGTGCTCATCGTGGCCGTGTCCGTGGTCGCCCTTTTCGCCGTGGTGCTCGTGGTGGTGGTAGCCGTCATCGTGGTGGTGGTGCTTCTTGTGTCCACCGTGCTCTCCGTGGTGACCCTTATGCCCCTCATGGTGATGATGGCCGTGCTTGCCATGGTGGTGCTCGTGGTGACCCTTGTGCCCTTTGTGGTCCTCACCGCCATGGTCGTGGTGGTGATGTCCGTGGTGCTCGTGGCCGCCACCCTTGTCCCAGTGGTGGCCATGCGACGCGGCGGTCTCCAAGTCAGCGTCCCTCTTCTGTCGGAGCTCCCTGGCGGAGCTGAGGGCGGCGATGGCCAGAAGGCCCAAAGCCACCAGAAGGATACTCCTCATGATTGATTAGACTAGTTGTTGCTGAATGATATCGATCCATCAGTGTCAATGATTTTATATACTAAACGACAGCGGCGGTTAGGTAAGGCACGCGGCTGATAGTGTCAAGGTTGTAACAACTAACGACGCCGGAGATTTCCACTTCCTTCCAGGTTGACAACATTAACTTTGTTATGAGATAACTTCCGAAGTAGTAGCGTATCAGATTTATTTATTTATATTGATTTATTTATTTATGTAAACACATAACACTTAAAAGAGAAAGTACATGTAAAGACAGAATAGCACAAAGGCGCTGCTTATTTCTAGAGAAATTTCTTCCAGCAGACCTACGACAGGGGAATTAGATAAGAAATATAGACATTGTGTGTTGGTTCTATATAACTAAACTAATACAATAACAATAAGTGCCTAAATATAATTACATATATAGATTAAA
Organism: Orthosia incerta; assembly: GCA_948252205.1. Classification (NCBI taxonomy): domain Eukaryota; kingdom Metazoa; phylum Arthropoda; class Insecta; order Lepidoptera; family Noctuidae; genus Orthosia; species Orthosia incerta. Next base: position 19,000,813 of record OX411753.1, on the reverse strand, counting down.
AAATAAACCTTTCCACAAAAAATAAACCGACTTCCAAAGCAAAACACTAAAAAGAGCAAAAATAACTTTCGTTTCAGAAGTCGGAGTGTTTGGGTACCTCTTATTTTTTTGTCGTTTTGTGACACCGACTGCCGAATCGAAAGTTATGTTTGCTCTTTTTAGTGTTTTGCTTTGAAAGCCGGTTTTTTTTTGTGAAGAAGCTTTTACTTTTATCTTTTTAGTTTTTGTATACCATCACTAAGAAGTGAGCAAGTTCTTTACTAAGGTACCCCTAATAACTCAATTTACTCATTCGTGCTGTTTGTCGTTAAGGAGTTAGAAAACTGCTGAAACAATTGTGATGAAACTTGTACTATTCCCTAAGTTGAGTGATACCTAATCCAAAAAACCGGCCAAGTGCGAGACGGACTCGCGCACGAAGGGTTCCTTACCTTTATCGCAAAAACGGCAAAAAAAAACACGTTTGTTGTATGGGAGGCCCACTTACATTTTGATTTTATTCTGTTTTTAGTATTTGTTGTTATAGCGCCAACAGAAATACATCATCTGTGAAAATTTCGACTGTCTAGCTATTACGTTCCATGAGATACAGCCTGGTGACAGACAGACAGGCAGACGGACCGCGGAGTCTTAGTAATAGGGTCCCGTTTTTACCCTTTGGGTACGGAACCCTAATAAAAAAGGAATGATCTCGATCCGATAACTAGTTTCGGCGAAAAGCGTGGACAAACATACATACATACACTTATAAAATTTGACACACGCATTTAGAAGCCCACATAGAGTAACATATGTGAATATTGTGCAGAGCCAACTATATTACATACATACGTGTCGAATTGATAACTTCCTTTTTTAGAAGTCGGTAAAACCAAAAATACATCAATATATTATAAAAAAATATACATACCTTTATTATATAAGGCCACAGGATAGAAGAAAGATAGTGTTCTTTGACTTGCTTGCTATTACTAAGACTCCGCGGTCCGTCTGTCTGTCTGTCCGTCTGTCACCAGGCTGTATCTCATGGACCGTGATAGCTAGACAGTTGAAATTTTTACAGATGATGTATTTCTGTTGCCGCTATAACAACAAATACTGAAAACAAAATAAAATAAATATTTAATACAACAAACGTGATCTTTTTTTCCGTTTTTTTCGATAATGGCACGGAACCGATCGGCCACCGCTAACACTAGACGCGAGTATGGTAGTACGTGAATACGTGTTAAACGCCATACGCTTAAATACTCGAGACGCGTTTATGTGGTGCGCACGGAATAAGTCTTTACACGTCCGGCCTAAAACCTATTCCAAAAACCTATTCCAGTATATACGTCTCACCTCTACACGGAACCCTTCGTGCGAGAGTCCGACTCGCTCTCGGCCGGTTTTTTGAAAATAGAGATGCTTTTAGCGTCACGGATCTTAGGCAGAAGTGAGTTCCACAATCGTACTGCATGAACAGAGAATGAGTGGGAATGTTAATGAGTTTTATGGGATGGGAAATTGAGATGGAGTTAAAGACGGGATCTAAACAGAGCATTGGCAGGGCGAGTACTCGTAAACGAAAAACTATCGCGCTTGTAGCCAGACCCATGCAGTGTTAAAAGGATATGCGAGTGTTCTTGCGAAGACGGATAGGGAGCCACTTGAGATCCTTGCGGAACTGAGATACACTATCGTATAACCTAAGATCAAAAACAAAAGGAATGCACAGGTTTTGCAAGCGCTCAAGCTTACTTAAGAGCTCCTCAGTAGCATCCAGATAGCAGGCATCGGAGTAATCGATCGGCTGAATTAATGTTTGAGCTAAATAAATGCACATACATGCAAGTAGTCTTATTGATTGCGAATGCTTTCTTGTACTTAAGACTGTCATGTTTTTGTAGTTCCTTGTAAATTAAGACATCTCTCACCAATTAGCCAAAGACCTACATTTAGCATTACTTGTGTTAAACATGGGTCTATTTATTGACCTTCATAATTACATCACGGCTGTCGGAAATAATATATTCAATAAATCGATTGGTCATCGTAGTTTCTAACTACCTGATAACAAGTAGTTGCTTATTTTTTGACACTCACGAAAAAAGTGCTTAACTGCGCATAACCACAAAAATAAAGTGAAAGAAAGTACCTATATGAGTCGACTAAGAATGAATTTCTCGAACTAAGAAACAGCTTTATGTTTTCTTTCATCACTTTTGAAGCATAAGGAGCATTCTAAGAAAACATTCTTATAAGGGTAAGGAGAACTAATAATTTTCATAGCCAAAGGAACAAAAATAAATTCTAGGAATATTTATAAGAAAAATAACAATAAAAAATTTGGGTAAAATAGTACTCTTGAAAGTATAAGAAATATGATTTGTACATTAACACGATCCTCATCTCGTTTGCCAAATGACTGACATGCCGTTAACATTCACTTTGAAAATGATAAATGAGGTAGATATAAGATATTTCTGTACCTCTTACTTATTTCCCGTGTTCGTACTCGCTGCTTTTTGTGATTCATCTTTGTTTTGTGACGATATCTGTGTATGTCAGAGGTGGCTTGCCATTAGCATCATTTTATTACCTACATAAAAGTATTTGTTGGTATCTTTTGTAAAAAGTATTGCATTGGGGTGCATTATAGAAGTAGACTACAAAGCAGAGTGAGGATTTTGTTTATATTTTGTGTTGTTGGGAAAACAAATAGCAAACATACGTTGTTTTTGCTTACTGGGACAATGCAATTATAGTTATTCGGATCATCATATGTCCGACAGAGATGTTAGATAACACGTTCATAATAAAGTGATTAATTGTAAAAGTTGGTGATCCGTTGAAAAACTTACCTATCTATTCAATCAATTTTAGCCTTGAAACCTACTAATTGACCATTAGTAAACTGAATGATAATTAATTAAAATCATCTTCATTCGGAGCTATTCCTCTAAAATGCTTTACCCATGGATGCGACTAATGAAGCAAAAATTCTTCTACGCTGCACGACGGAAGCTACGTTGCATAAAAACGAGTCGTAGGTTTAGCCAACGGTTAGCAAAATATAGGAATTGAGTCTATAATATTTGAAGTCGAACCTCTTTATTGTAAGTCATTGAAATATTAATTGTTCTGAACCTAAGTCAGAATCAGAGTCATCAGAATGTTATCCAAAATCTCCACAGTGGATGGCTGGTTTGTTGCGCAACAGGCTATAATTGTACGCCCGGTTACGTTCAGAATATGTAGCACCGGCTTTACATAAGTGCAGGCAGTGTGTTATATCGAACATTTGGTTTGCATTACAATCCGCTAACTTGATGTTTCACCCAAATATAACTTGTGTCAAGTACCTTCCTACGTTTTGAAGTAGCGTTCGTGTTATCAACATAACGTACTTATGAATAAGCTTGATATGAATGTTAACGGAAAATTGTGTTTTGACAACACGAAAATGTTTATGTTGGCAAATATGTGAAGCTACACTAAATCAATACTCCTTCACGACAAGAAAGCTTAGATCAAGCCCTTGAAAACATTGCCCAATTGGTTCTTATGTTACTTAGATTAACAGATGTATATAATTTCCTAAAGGATGAACAGATGCATTAAATAAATATTGGCATAAAATGCTAGCAATGTGAGGGGTTATAGTTAGGAATGTCATTATCTTTGCAACCGGCACAGGACCCGGAAGAGAATTCTTGTGGATCGGTATGTGCCAAATGAATCTGTGATAAAAATGCTCATCTTTATTGCTTGGTGACATCTCTTCTATTCTACCACTATCATATAGATGAAGTATATTGATATATATTTTGATTATTTGATATTTATATTTGCCAAGGCTATTCACACTTTACAGTGAAAGTGCGACCAATGATGACATCAAACCAAAGGGAAAAATGATCAGAACAAGAATTATCTGTAACAGTAGGTGGGTTTTGGAGATCATATAAGCAGGCAGAGACCATGCAAATCACTGGTTTCCAGCTGCATTCGGTTAAACTGAAAGCCTACTCCAACGTGGTTGAAAAAAGATAGATGACAGTTGTGTGGATAAACACAAGCAATGCTTCCGAGAACAAAAACCACCAACATAATGAGTGTGATGATCTCTAGTATATTAATAGTAGTCTATGGTGATGATGCTCGGCCCGCCCCCCAATAATGGAATCATATGTGAGTAGAAATCGAAAAACTTAAACCAAATATATCCACATTACGTTCTATTCCGAATATGAACTGAAGTAGATATTCAATGAGCCTAGAGTTCTAGTACTTTCTGCTAGTTCAAAAATTCGACTAATGTCAGAGCATTCCGGTCTTCGATCAACAATACCAACTGATATGATACATTGGCGCACGGTTGGCGCAGTGGTTGAGCGATTGACTGCTGCGCGGCGTGTCGCGGGTTCGATTTCCGCACGGAACAAATATTTGTGTGACCTACAAATAGTTGTTCCGGCTCTGGGTGTTTGTGTATGTGAGTTTATATGTTTTTTAACGCACCCACGATACAGGAAGAAATACCTAGTGTGGGGCAACGTATTCATAAAAAAAAAACAATACCAACTAGATGTACGGTCGGTGCAAGAAATACGTCTCGGTAAATAACAGCTCACTTGAGACGTGAGCTCTTATTTTGTTCAGTTTATCATAGTCGGTATTGTAAATGTAGGGTACATAGTAAGTATGTATTCACGCCTACAGAATAGCATTGATTTTGTACGTGACCCGTTATCTAGTTGGTTATTGTTGATCGAAGATTTCGGTACTTATTAGCTCATGGATCTCTAATACTTAAGCCTACACACATAATTTGGTGAAATACCAGCTGACATTACTGAAACCAGCTAAAACAATGTTACTTCGTATTTGATTGTTATCGCTAGAAATTGTGTTGCCGCTATAAGGAAAGTTTCATAAAAACGAGGATTCATAGGCTATGAAAACGACGATACAATCAACGGCATACTAAGATACTGTCGACAAAGTCGCGTGTATTATAGTTTAGTATCGTGAACTACAATGCATATCATCACTAGTGCTTTTTAAGGGTTCCGTAGTAAACCCAGTTTTGTTATGTAAGTAAGTCGGCAACAAAAACGTCTTTGTACAAATTCCATGTCATGTATTTTATTCGAAAATGTTGGAATTGTAACTTAAATATCGTATTTCTCGTTTTTAATTCGTTTATATTCAATTTGTGTGTCATTAAGGTTCGATTTAAATAACCTTTTTGTTAAGCTTTGCTATGACACTGGATTAACGATATAATCTACAAGATAATAACTGTTTCGTTTCCATTAAGTTGATAAATAACTGAATTAATTCGCCACATTAAACCGTTTGGCTCCTGTTAATTGAGTTTGAATTTAAAAGGACGTACATTCTTGAAAGTATCTCCTACATGAAGCTAGTGAAAATATAGGATACTTTTTAGTAGACGGGCACTCGGCTGGGACACTGGATTAGGTATTCAGTGGGGATTTCAACCGCCGACGCTTCTCGAGAATCCCGCGTTGTTAGTTTTATAAAGCCGTGGCTAATAAACCTAATGCCAGAGTTTTCAACTATTTTTATTTTACAATAGATTTTTCCCGAATTATTAAAAAAAAAAAAATTATATGTCGAGGTTCTCAAAAAGTGCTGATACAAATAATGCTGTGCAGTCGGAGGACACATATTCGGGAGCTGGTTGACCAAAAAACCAGATGTATCCTCCGACTGCACAGCATGATTTTCTTCTTGTTTACGTCTTTTTAGTTCGCTTTCTAAGCAGTCGGGTTTTTTTAATTATTTTTTTTATTTATGACATTTTAGTAATTTTTTTTCTAATTAGGTGGATTTAAACATATAAGTGTTATATATTCTTGAAATCACCCCTTGAAAACCTTTATTTTGATACCCGATGGGTTTGAAAAAATAAAGAAAATTGGCCTCTCACAATATGGCGCCCGAAAGCCACCATTTATATATTTTCCAATTTTAATGTAGCCAGTGACACTCGCAAGGTTAAGACAAATCGATTGACGTATGAATCATCAAAATCAGCCAACGCGTTCGGTCTCTGGCACTCCACGTAGGAACAAACATACATACATACATAGACTGATAAACACATTAACCTCCTTCAGCAGTCGGGTAATAATAGTTACTTTTCTTCAAATTGGAATTAAATATAAGTAGAAAGATATCCTTCCGAAAGAAAATCCGGTGGTATAATATTTAAACTCCAGTAATCGCTGTTTACTTTCAGATAAACGAGAAAGGTTAATTAATTTAGACAAGTAAATTACAACAAAATAAGCCTACTTCTTTATGTTTGGGTTCCCCTTAAAATAAATGATATTTTTAAATGAAATTCTACGGTAGCGTATTAAAAATAAATATTTATTCGTGTATCACAAAGTATCAACAATAACAAAAAGCCTCATCTCATAATAACCACTGCGTTAACTTATTTATGACCTTTGTTCCAGCCCCAGTCTTTGTGGTCCTCATGGCCTCCTTTGCTGCCGTGGTCGGCGTGCTGGCCCCAGTACTCGTGGCCGGCGCCTTCGTCGTGGTGGCCCTTGTGGTCGTTGTGGTGACCTCCCTTCTCGTAGAAGCCCTTGTTACCGTGCTCTTGTTCATGGAAGCCACCATCCTTGTGTCCCTTGTCGAAGTGTCCACCTTCTTTGTAGCCACCCTCGTGATGATGTCCACCGTATCCTTCTTCGAAACCAGACTCACCGTGCTTGTCGTGGAAGTGCTTGTCCTTCTTGAATTCGTCTAGTTTGTGGATACCGTGATGTCCTTTCGTGGAATGGCCTTTATGGTAGTGTCCGTGTTCTTCGAAACCGTGGCCTTTTTCACCTTTCTCACCGTGATGATGTTCATCATAGTAGCCATCATCGTGATGGTGGCCTTTCTTGTGTCCTCCGTTCTCGTCATAGTGTCCTTTGTGTCCTTCGTGATTGGAGTGTCCCTTCTTGCCGTGTTCGTGGTCGTGGTAGCCCTTGTAGCCCTTCTCGCCATGACCGCCGTGCTCGTGATGGTGATCTCCATGGTGCTCGCCGCCCTCGCCCTTCTCCCACTTGTGTGAGGCTGCAGTCTGCAGGTCGACGTTTCTCTTGAGGCGCATGTCCCTGGCGCTCACGGCGACCACCAGCGCCAATAAACAAGCTGCGACGGTAGCTCTCATCCTGAACTGTTGTCCTGGTTCTGTTGGGTAATGATTGCCAAATGATGCCTGTTACGGTTTTCTCTAAGCTTATATAGTATTGCCAATAACAGTCTAGTAGTTGCTTTTAATGTCAGGGTAATTGAATGACGGTCACAGGTACGCGACTGACCTGAATTGTATTTTTTTAATAATAGATACGTATCACAGCCAATGTTTCGGTCTTCACAATCTACATTACCACACTCCATACAATGAATGTTTAATTAAAGAAAGGCTATTCAAAAGAATATAAGTTACCCGTTCAGTTGTACAACATGCAAATAATATGAATTAGGTTTCTAAAGATGAATGTTATAAATTACCTAAATAAAAAAAAACGTAACTCTGGATAAATTGAAAAACCATGTTTGGTTTGGATAAACAGCTGTTAATTGTGTAAAACTGCTGCAATATTGTACGTAATAGATGTAAATATAATGATGTACAACTAATAAATTAAGTCCCATTCAGTGAAGTTCTCGTGTGTAAATGTACGTGAGTTTTCACCACATGGACAACGTTTCAGGCTGCGTTTATATGGTGCAACAGTAAATAATTACATAATGTATTTATTAGTGTTTGCCGTTAAACTGTGTATTGTTTAACTTGCCATTTACAATTTATTAATGAATTTTATTTTGGGAATATAATAATGATCAGGATGAGCTCGTGGCTAAATAATAACAGCCGCACGGGTCGATCATCAAGGTTAAGCAACGCTTGACGAGGTCGGTCCGTGGATGGGTGACCATTTCAATATACCGAGTTTCCTCCGTGCCTCGGAAAGCACGTTAAGCCGTTGGTCCCGGCTGTTATTTGAAGATCTTTGACAGTCGTTACGGGCAGTCAGAAGCTTGAGATCAGACACCGGTCTTGCCAAGGGGTACCGTGTTACCCAGTTACTGGGCTGTGGAGGTCAGATAGGCAGTCGCTCCATGTAAAACACTGGTACTTAGCTGGTACTTAGCCGGTAAGACTGGAAGCCGACCCCAATATAGTTGGAGAAAAGGCTAGGCAGATGATGATGAATAATGATCAAATATTTGTTTAGAGTAAACTCATTCTGTTGACTCTTCATTCGGTCGTTACAGACTTTCTCCAAACTACATCTGTGTTAGCATTGCGAAGTTACTCAAATTAAAATTCATGAAATTTAGGCTTACACCAAACCGACGCAAAAGTCTCATAAACTACCATCGAAGAACCGCCGACGAGTCGACGACGAAGTACGAACTTTTGATACAATTTGAACTTTGCGCCAATCCGTCACGCACTTGGGGCCAGGGAATAAATTAATACGTTGTATGTGTACAGTTTGTACCCATATTTCCTTGCAGAGTTTCAAAAATATGGCGAAGTGGAGGGCTCTAAGTAAATAAGTATGAGCGATTATACTGTATTCGTATGTATGTATGTTGTTCATGCTCTCTTTTGAATACCTAATGCATATTTTTTACATAATAATATATTATTATTATGCTTATGACTTTTGTGTTGAATCTTTAAGAAACAAAAAAAGATACAAAAATTTTGTTTAGTTATATGTAGGTGAAAAGGTCTAAAAATGAACCTAAAACCAAACTCTCAATTTGAGTCTTATACTTACTTCGACATACTCACATTGCAGACGAACAAACATAATACAGAATTTCATTTCGCTAAGGTTACAGTGCTGATGAGCCGTCAGAAGTCGCGACCGTTTTCACTAGAGTCAAGGGCGTCGCCAGTCAAGGTTACGTTGCGAAGCAGTCGCCCTCATTTTTTATTATCTTTTGTCTAAATGAATTTCTTCTGATCGATTTCTTTCGTCACCGTTTCCGGTCGGGTGCGCAAGAGTCGCGCGCTCGCCGCTGACAAATAGTGTTGCACAGACGATCAATTGACACCTGTCTGCTTTGAGAGAAACTTAATCAAAATTAAATTAAATTTATTTGATTTACTGTTTGACTGTTGAGTGGTTGGGGCAACACGTGTTTGTTAATTAATTTTTAGCATCTTATTTATTATTCTGATGCTATCGTAACTTAAGACGAGTTTTAATTTAAAATAAATAAGTACCATTTTATTATTTTAACCTACTGTGTTTGTGTTCAATTAGAGAGGTTAGTGGAGGACTCTTTTTATTTTGGATTGCAAATAAAACTATTAATTGACTCATTTTATTTCGACAATATACGATTACTTTCGAGGTAGACGTTCAGTACTCTGTATTAATAATTAGAAGCTGAATTTTATGATAATATCCTGATAACGTTCAGCCCATTCTAGTTAAAATTAGCTTTGGTCCCCAGATTATCAAATGAAGTTAATCTCGTAACAATTCTGTAGGCCGATCCGCCCGTCTCTATAGGAAACCAAACAAAATGGGAGAAAGAAATTTACTACACAGCCGTGTTCAGAATCCGAATCAGGAAAAGGTATCAAGTCTGAAACAATGGCTATACTTATACCTGTATACAGTGCTTCTATGTATATACAGGTGCCTCCTTAGAGGGTATGAAAACTTTTGGAGCTGAAAATAATGTTTTTTTTATAAAAACATTTTTAGAAAGATATTGTGTGTGAAAAATAACAGTAACAGAAAAAAATATATGTTGTTTAATATAATCAGACAAGGTTTTTTTGCCTTTATTTTATCTAATAAAGACTCCACGAAGTGGTTATTAAAACATCTATAACTGAATTAATATTCAAGAGAAATTGGGCATTCCTACCGCATTTCTACCTACACAATGTGTTTTTTTTAATGACCCGTATCTCTAGGGTTATTGTTTATTTATTTATGTACACACAAAACACTTTACAGAGAAAAGAAAGTATACAGATGAAAGATATAAGATACAGAGCACAAAGGAAAAATATAAAAAAAGGTTATATTCTATAAGTAAAAATAATATAAATAGTCCTAGAATATATGGTCCAAAAATGCATAGTATCGAAGATATCATAAATCAAAATTCATTTATTTAAAAAATATTGGGATAATCACGGCATTCGAAAGGACGCAACCATCCTTTCGAATGCCGTGATTATTCCCAACATTATGTATGAAAAATTCATATTATGCCAGTTGATTCTTTGATATGGTCTCATTCATACCCTAGAGATATGGGAAATAAAAAAAACTTGTATATCTATTGTGGTGTTATTCAAATAGGTAGTAGTTGCAGGTATCCAAATATTGTTTGCATGTATAACAACACGTAACACCGAAACTAATTACGGCGTAGTCCACGTAATCCGAGTCTGCGCTAAACCCGGCGTATTAATCCTCAGTAGTGGGATACTTCCAATGTGTCGGTCGTCGGAAGGCAACAGGCGGGTGTCGTGCCCACTTTATTACGTCACATTATGTATGTACAGCCACACTAGCATACAGGCTCAATGAATGCAGAGCTAAAGGATCGTATGTGCAACGAGGGGCCTATGCCCGACTATGTTGAGTTCATTCATTACGAGCTTACATATTTACAGGTGGTTTGAAAACTATGAGTGTGTTCATAGTGCTAGTTTTGTAACAATACTGCGGTGTGAGTTTATGGTCAAATGTTAGTGGAGAAATCAGTTAATCATAGAGCAAAGTATGTGAGTGGTGTTTATTTGTACGAAATCCTGAAATATTAACCAAGGTACTGAAGAAACGACTCGCTTTAGGTGTTGAATACAAATAAGCAGTATAGTAAGACTGGAAGTGTACTTCGTGCCTCCCCCCTATTTAAATATCTTTAAGACTCATTTAGAACTTCTCCGGAAATCCATTTTGTACTTAAGATCAGCGTCGTAATTAATTATTTCGGATTAAATAAACTTCCTTTCTTAATAAGTAACGTAAGCTGTACAACTACCATTAGGTAAGATAATAAAGATGCTCTTTTATGATGAATTGCTTTACTTTCCCTCATTGTTTTTTTACCGAAGTAGAAACTTCGCAAAACTTCCATAGTTACCTGTTATACATAAGTAGGAGTTGTTTCACTAGTTTCCAATCGATGGCTCTCGATGAAACCACCCATTAGTCTATTGGTCAAGCGTGAGGTTCAAGTTTGTGTTCCTAGGTCAGAAGTTAATTAGTTATAGGTCTACAACATAAGTACAATCGAAATCGCATACTCATTGGATGTTACATAACCGTAGGTGTTTTCACATCACCTTCAGAAATAATACTTACTTATATACATAGGTATATTTTATACGTCTCTATCAAGAAAACATGACATCAAAGCCTTTATAAACTTGACCATGGACTTAAAACCTTTTTAATCAATCATAAGGCATCTTTAAATAATTTATGAATACGTGGGTAAGCATAATGCTTAATCGATGTTATACTTATAATCTTAGGCTCACAGTCGATAATAATGTCACAGCTACGATTTATTAATCCAGTAGGTATAAGGTTGCCGCGACCTCAGCCACTGCTCAGCAAATACACCTGCCGCCTGCAATGTTTGCACCACTAACTATGTAACTCGGAGTTAATTAACATCGGCTCTCTGCCTAGCTGGAGCTGAGACAAATATCTGAACTATGTTTTAAGCTAGAATATGGGTCAGTCCGTCTTCGTCAGAATAGTTACCGAACTTGCGAATAATGAAATCATTCCCCGATCTTCTCCGCCATTCTTTGTTTTAGTTTCATTGATGACATTGTGCAGGTATTGTAAAATCAAAACTTACACTTACTTAAACTTACTTTTGTAGTTTAATGAGAAAACCCAAGTTCGCAGCATTTCCATTCAATTTTGCCAGTAATGGAAACAAGTTGGATTGTGAGTAGACAGTAGTTTGCTCTGTGATCAGAAGACATGATATAATACTTTTTAGTACTTTTCCGATACGAACTGAGTATTCTTTACGTACTTCAAGTTAAGAGAAACATTCCCAAATTGTTGAAGTACACAACTGGGTACTTGTTTAAGGCTGAAGTTGCTCGGCGTCACCAAAGTTTAGGCGTACTATTAACGTATCTCATATGATATCTAAATACATGAAAGCTTTACGTCCTTGCGGCTGTAGTTCAACACCTGCGGTACACGTCTCCACTGGTCAAAGGTTACCCTAATGCCGGCATAAAACAGGGTCTAGGATAAGCACCGCCATACATAATCGTAACTTGCGCGCTTTATTAACTTATGAGAACGTGCATGAAATTGTTAAACCAGACATGATATTTGTATTAAACCAACTGAAATATACTATAGTGTTATTGATTGCGACAAGCTTTCTGATTTATATTTTAGGGGCGCTATTTGTAATAACGTGTGCTTGTAACTTGCACATCAATGTGTGTTTGAGTTGGCGCGGTGGGCTCAATATCACACCAAATAACACAACACAATAGGGTTCATCGCTATATATCAAAGAAGTCTATGTGAAGTTTGAGTAGTGCCTATTAAGAACTCCAATTTATTTCGCCCAGCCAGTCTATTTAATAAATGTTCAGAAACATCAAAGCAAAATACTTTTCATGTGAAATAATATGGAATATACTTATTCCATATTATTTCACCTAGTTCGGTTAGAGAGGGCTGTTTTCACTAAATTAATGTCATGAAATTGTTTGTGAACATCGTATAAGAAATCGTGTTTTTGGGATAGTGATCAGAATTCTACAGATAGATAGGTAGATAGGTAGGGGTCTACATAGTTCCAAAGTGGTTGACTTAGTAGAAGCCTGACTGTAAACTGTCTTCGAGCAGGGTAATAAGTGATTTCCCTATATTTACCACTGAACTAGAACTAGGGCCGGCTCTCAAACTATCACGACTATTAAAACTAACTTTAAGTATAATTTTAGTACCACTTCAAGGTGTTGTTTTGGTTAACCAAAGGCAGTTACAAGGATTACCATAAAAATATGGAAAAAGTTTTCTACCTGACGAAAATATATGACATAAACTAGTAAACCTATGTGTAGTCAGGTTTTATACACAGAAAAGTGCTTCGAACGTTTTTTTTGTCGGTCACGGTCCATTCAGCCTGTAAAGGTAAACGCAATACACGTTTATGCACAAACCACGGCGGTGCACGGTGCGGCGACCTCGCCAAGAATATCTGTCACGCCAGTTGCGTGTGAGCTAAGCTTAGGGATGACAATTGTTTTTTTTTCACTCACTAGGACTGTGTAGATGGCATTTTAAGAGACGCCACATTGCTTATCTATTGATTATATCTATGATAAAATATTAACATGATTAAGAACTAGAAATGGGGCATAAAATTGGAAAATTTAAAAGAAATTGTCGATAAAAACAGTCTTGTTATTTATTTTTCTCTTTCATTTGTTTCTTTAGATCGATGGCTTCCGAGTATACAGTTGAAACGGTTGAAAGAAAAACTGAGTCAGCAATACACTTTTTAAATAACGTTAAAACCAGTCTACCTCGTGTCGCTTTGCCATGAATTAAATAAGATGCATTAATATCTGACAAAGCGCGGCGCCACGCAGTCGGACAGTGCGCGACTGAGTCTGACTCATACTCGGGTGGTTTAAAGAATCCTAACTTTATAAGTAAGGGAATAAAACATAAGAAGAAACTTCAAACACTAGACACGTAATTAAAATTAAATTATAACTACTTACATTATAATTAAAATGAAGTGCTACTAAGGCGTCTGTGAATGAAAATTAAATTACTTGTTTATGTTACACAGGAAGTTCTATTGTAGAGCACATCAGCGTCCCGAAACTTGGGACCGGCTCAAACTTGTACGAGTACCAACTAGTTAGTGCGATTAGCAAAAGAACCTTTCTACTTGTTATGCTCGTAAATATGTCGTAGTTGAATTCTTTGAATTCGTTTATTTGAACAACGAAATCAAAAGAAGCAGAAATATTTAAAACATTTCAGATATTAATTTCTTTAAAATATGTACATATGAAATGTTTTCGAAGAATGTCTTCATAAAACTGAAATAATAAATGTTTTACTGCTGTAAAAATATTGCTACAAAGGTTTCAGATTTTTTCAGGCAACTGAAAAATACAGTTTCGCTATAGAAGAACGGTTTGCTAACAAAAAATGGCAACTATGTATGTTCAATCAATAAAGGAGTAAAAAGAAAAACTATGGAAATGCCTCCAAAACGTATTTTTATACCCAATGTGTGATTATATGTGGTGATCGATTGTGGTCAGTGGCGGTGATCTCAAAGTTTGTTCGAGAATACATTTACCTCGGGCAAACTCTGCAGTTTGGTAAGAACAAATTTGAGAAGGAGGCTAGCAGAAGAATACAGCTGGGCGTACATGTATCCCACAAAGCCTGACGACCAAACTCTTCAACCAGGGCGTCCTACATGTTATGACCTACGGTGCCGAGACGTGGACATTCACAATACGGCTGGTTTATCAGTTCAATGTTGCTCATCGAGCTATGGAAAGGGTTATGCTCGGAGTCTCTCTAAGGGATTGATTCCGAACCGATCGAGGAGATCCGGCAGACAACCAAAGTTGTCGACATAGCTCACAGAATAAGTAAGCTGAAGTTGCAATGGGCCGGTCATATAAGTCGTAGAACCGATGACCGTTGGGGTAAACGTGTTCTTGAGTGGAGACCGCGAACTGGTAAACGTAATGTAGGATGCCCTCAGGCTAGGTGGAGCCACGATCTTCGCAGGGTGGCTGGTAGCAGCTGGATGACAGTTGCCGAAAATCGAACCAAATAGCGTGCAATTGGAGAGGCCTATGTCCAACAGTGGACTGCTATATAGATATATTCTGGACCTATATAGTGAATATATGTCTACAGATGTAAAACGAAATAAATAATAACTCCCTATAATGATTATGATAAATTCGTGTTACAAGCACAAAAAAGGAAAGTACGAGTACCTACATAATGAATTAGTTGACCATAATACCTTTCTCTGGAATAATATTCATCTAACATGCCTCGACCAGCATTATTACTTGTAATAACTATTTAGTTATGGAAAGATCTTTGTACCTGTGTTATAATTTGACGAGTAGTAATAAATCCGGCGTGTGATATTCAAGTAGTGGGTGACATGCGCTCCGGCCGCGTCGGCGGCGGTGGCCTTGCTAATCGTTTGTTAATTACAGCGCTCGTTATAGCGCACTGCAGCGGCCGTAAACAAAAGAGACTTTGAGGTATTCCGAATGCCGACGCAGTGGCATCCCTACGCTGCGACGGAAGCTATTAATGAAATTGGAATTGTCGCCGGCCCCGGAGCTCCTCGTTCTCCCCAATTGATTTTCATAGACAAGAATTGTCATTCCGCTAGAGAGCCGATTCCTCGGGGTCGGCAATTGTCGTGATATGAAAAGCAGGTGGATCGACCTTTCGTGCCTTGAATACTAAACGCCTTGTTATCATCTCATTCTACGCCACCAAAGGTTAAAATATCTCCGTATCCTCTTTTGATATTCTTTTTTAAATCCATTTTATTTTAGATTTTAATTTACTTTACGTTCTCTCGGGAGTCGCGCTGCTGCATAGAGCTTTTGCTTTGTCTGTATTGATTAAGTTTAACGTTTTTATTATTGTGAGAGAAAGTAAGAAACTTGAAATGTACTTACATTTTGATTTATGTTCTTTTTCTTTAGAAAACAGTGTTGTACATTTTTTCTTATACAGTTCCGGTGATTCTTATTTATAATGTAACTAAATGTAGTGCTTTCTTGAAGTAGTTAATTTGAAAAAAATCTAAAAATCGAAATAAATGTGACTGTGAACATGCGTAGAACATGACAACTTGTAATAAATGGTACGTTGTCAGTTAACAGCAATAAAAGTTGCAACCAGGGCTAAGTTAAGGGAAGTGAATATTGTAATGAATTATTAAAGGGGCATGTTATTGAGTATCGACAGCGACACAACAACACGACGCCGAGGGACGGGCGCTGCAAGTTTCCGACCACATTTACATAACTTGACAATTTGGGCGCCGAGCGAGCGTTGCTCAGCTCACATAGTATTCTTCACATAGCTCCATTCGTGCCACTCCAGCCACTTGTGTCACTAAGTGACAATTCGCTCTCGTTAATCGTTCAACTGAAACCACGTTAGTCTGATAAAGCTTTCAGTTGTATTTTCTGTGGACTGGTTACTTTGGAGTGAATTTTCACGTATCAATTTGTTTTCTCTACGAATTTGGACTGTTTTAAGAAATAACGACGTAAAAATGATACAAATTTATAGAACTGTATTTTTGCTTAGCATAAAATTCTAGTTCTAAAACTTTAATTTGTGAGTTGAAACAACCAACATACATCTAACATGAATGCCAATTTCAGAAAAAATACTTCACATCCTTGGAAATAAACTAGATGGCTTTAGGCTAATTGCAATGTTCGGAATGGTAAGAAGTGTAATGTTAGGAGTGATTAGAATGTGCAGAGATCGTTCGGGCGCGAGCGGGGGTGAGCCGCGGCGTTCGGCGGGTTGGGGGGATGCGCTCGCGGCCTGTGCGAGCTCCACCCATGCATTTCTCAGTTCGCTGACCTGGAATGTATATTTAATTGATTTCGGTATTGCGGTTGGCATGCTAACGAAGCCTGAATTTCAATGAAAAGTTTGATCTTTCGGCTAGAACATGTGAGCTTCGCTAGAATTGATCAATAATAATAAGCTAGTCTGAATTGTACAAAATTCCATAGACTTTCTTTACCTACTTAATAGTGAAAATTTGTTTCATATTTACTTTTCGTTTCACTCCTGTTTGTTTAGTAAAAGCTGACAGTTTCCAAAAGCCGAATTTGATGTAATGTTACACGTTCTTCAGGTAAAGAAATATATAGAACACAGTAAATCGTTTTGATTCAGCAGTGGTTGCTGGGGTGTAATATATACTCGTACTTATGAGCAAGGTACTCGGAGCACAAGTTGAAGTGCTACGCCGATGCGTAGGTAATCGGATCCGCGTAGCGATCGTAGAGCTGCGCCGTAGCGTTCGTAGCGCGTCTCTAAACCGCGTAAACACTTACGCAAACTAATCGTGTTACAATAATACACTAAATTAATTTTTTTTTCAGGGTTTGTGTTCGTTTTGTCGAGTATAATCTCTGGAGTACTGAATAGATTACAAAAATGCTTTCACTGATAGAAAACTATACTATCGCTGAGTGAGTATTTTGCTAAAGTAAGTAGCCCTTTGCATCCTTAAAAAACTGCAGTTTCTATGGAATAGGCCATAACAGCGAAGTAACAGGAAATCACTAGTGTTTGATATTCAGACATAAAAAAAGGTTTGTACCGAAATTTGAAAACATTGGGTAATATATCTACCAACTATTGGTTGAGTTAATAACTACAGTTAAAAAAACTGAACCTTAGGGAGTTAAAGTCCCCTCTATGAAAAATATACAAAACCGGTCTATCGATATGGCTCAAAGTCAAGCCTTTATCCAATTAGAGAACTAGTTAGACGCCTTCTGCCAAAAACAATCAAACACGGGCATGTTAGCTACAACTGAATATCGGAATTTCACTGGAAGCGACTGCCTATTGAGACAATAACCCGGGGCACAAATATTCCTTAGTTAGGCCGCCTGTCGGGCTTTGGACTGGCTGCGACGACTGTCAAAGGTATTCAGAGATCCTGTACATTCAACCAGGTACGCTTCGTGGAACGATGGCTTTTGTATAGCGCTCTCCGATTCAATAGGTCACGTTGTTTTACCTTCATAGCCTATTTGTTGGTTGTGGTAGATTTACAACAACTGCGTGGGTTGTAGATTTCATTGTTATATTCGGTCTAATATTTTTACTTACAAGTTGAATATCTGCAACATTTTACACACACACGGGTGTATGTGTGTAAAATATAAATATAAAAAAAGAAACCTAAAACTTACGGCAATAGAAAAAAAATATCTCACTGGATCCTCTTATCCTTGATGTTCATTAGCGTAATGTCGGCCAAGGGTAAAAAGCTAAGGGGGTTGCTTCGAGCAGAATAAGGGCGCGGGACGTGTCGAGCGATGTGACGAATAATAAAATTGACAAACAAGATCACGACTCGAGAGGAGACGTTGAACGTTGAGCGTTGAGCATTGAGTGACGTCACTCCCGATGAAGGTCGAGATTTTTCGTGGAATTCATTAGCGTTTAGATTAGTATGCACGATAAACAATTACTTATAAATTGATTATACCTTGAACTTTCATGTTAAGTTTATTGAGATTTTTAAAAGAAGTTTGATCAACACGAAATATTTGCCAGTTCCCGGTACGCCAGTACAACGTGCTAGCGAGGCACTCCTATACTTTTAGCGATAGGTAGGTCGATACTCAATATTTCATAAAATGTAAAGAGAGTCACGGCCACCGGGTAGGTATTAATGGACGCTTAAATGGAGGTGAAACTTTAGCCAAGTCCCGTTACCGCGGCAATTTGTCAAACAAAAAATATGAGTGAACTTTCAGGCCAGAAGCGTTGTCTGACATGACTTATATAAATAACCTGTGCCCGGCGCCGACCGACGGTTAGTTTTAGCTTTATTTTATGGGACTTTTTTATTCGACAGAACTTAGTGTTGCCCAAGTCAGGGGTCTCGATGACCCTTGTGAGTAAATTGTTATACGGACATATGGAGTAAGTAGATGTAACAGGTTGGAACGGAACCCATTAGTTTTTATCTAGTTGGCACCATTGAAAATATTAGTGTGACTTTTTCGCAGTCGGGAAAACGAAGAGATTAAAAAAGGTAAATTATTATATTTTTTATTCAGTATAATATTTAGCTTCGTAGTTTTCAGAAAAGAGTTTTGTTTGTTACTCCGCATTTTTTTATTGTAACGCTGCTTTTGAGATATATACTTAACCTCATTACTTAAACGTCTTAAAATACAACAATCTTTAAACAGTTTGAAATGCGTGAGTAATCGAATCTGAAATATAAAGATATTACGCATGTGCGCTATTAATATAAGCGAACAGGATCGCAAATGTATCGCGGCTGTTACATTGAGTGGAGTACTCAGATATTCTGGTAATTAACCTCTCGCGATCCACTTTTAATTCGTGAACCACGCGGATTTTGTTGTTTTATTGCAAACGTTTTTCGTTTAAGTCGTAGCTCCCTTTTTAAAGAATTATTTAGTGTGTTACAGTGTACTGTTTTATATTGTAATATAATTAGGTATTAATTTCTATAACTGCCCCTTAGATCTCGTAGTAGCAAGAGCGACTACTGCACATGGGGCAGTGACAGTGGCGTTTACTTCGATTCCCAGGTCGGGCAGGTACATTATTGAGGTTTTCCATTACGAATTTTTCAGTAGCAGTCCGGCATTTGGAGATTGGTGGGCATACCCCCATGCCTTGCAAAACACACAATACAGCCTTTAGTCCAGCGCCTGACCTCTTACCATCCATGTTGGGTTGCCCTCCAATGGGAGTAAGGGAAGGGTGGTGCACTGTAGAGATTATCTGTGTTTGCACACACGCTTGTGTGCTATAATATCTCACGCGTCGATGTCTATTCTCTGCTGAGATGGGCTGTGACTGAAATTCGGAATAATGTAAGATATTATGAATCTCTTTCAACTGAAGTTCTGCTAAGTTTTGAGGTCGAGGAGACGTTATTAACCTGATCATGACGATCAATCGTTAGAGCAGCAAACACGCCTGAAACTTTCTCCCAATCTGCATACTATTCATAAATATGTAGTCAAACTTTATAACGTTCTTGTATAACAATGTAAATGATAGGTAAACTTGCGAGTACGCTCACGTGAATCATTGATACTGTTAAGACGCGGCGCACGGTAATCAAAGCATGAAACAGCCACTCGGGGAGAGCTTCCAAACTAGTATCTATCGCACAAACATTTAACGAATTACCCGAGGATTACTAACTTATTTCATTAAGAACTTTGCGCAGGCGAAATGTTATTTTGGATAAATCCCTCAAGTGTTATCTAGATGATTGCAGCCGGAATCTCGCTCTTTCAACCACGGCGGGACATTGTTTTTGTTGACTGTACGTGGCTATCTAAGCGGCTTGCTCTATGTAGCAGAATACATGGGTGCGGGTTTATCATTGTCATAAAATAGTTGTATATAAGTTTTGAAAATTGGGTTTGATTATAAGATATGATCATCTCACTCTTAATTAAAAATCTTAATAACTCACACTTAGCTTAGTGTACTATAATCATCAAACTGAGTAGGGGCAAAATATAGCTGTATTATTATGTTATTGTTGCCAATAAGCCTGACATAGTGGAGATAGACCGACTAGAGCATCGCGCAATGATTGTTGATATAGCGGTCCCCATGACGAGAACCTCGTGAAGGCTCAGAGAGATAAGAAAGCTAAGTATCTTGACCTGGCTCCCGAGGTTGTCGATATTATTTGGGATGTGAATACAGCAGTCATTGTGCCGATAGACGTGACGGCCAATGGCTTATAGCCAAGAGCCTCGAAGAACATCCGAGGAGACTCTCGTTACACTATACAAAAGTACCTTGGCAGTCGCTTCACCTGAGAAAAACCACTCATTAAAACTCTGAATGATTGGCTCAATAATATGCCTCATTACATACATAATAACCCTTCCTATCGATAACAAGCAAGGCATGTCGCCTGTTCCTTGTAGTGCATAACATGTAGGCAAAGCAAATACCATGGCAGTCCAGCAATTTGCATAATAAAACATGCGATTAAAAGATTAATGGAATATTTCAAATGCAAGGATTAAACGTCTACACTGTTGGAGATCCTTTTATGAGAAACCTGATTAAGATTTGTGAACTAACTGCGTTTCGCAAAGTGGGATTTGACGCTTAGTCTTGTGGGTAGTTTCGCGGGAAATTCCAAGCGGAGAAGTTCAAAGACTTTATTATCGTTTTGTTTAAAAAAATGGTTTTTGCTTCTTATTGCGCACCAGTAAAACTTTAATTACAGAAATGGACGGTAAAAACAAAGGGCGGGCTTATCGCACATTGCGATTACTTTTAGATAGGGTGAAAAAGTGTGCCTTGGAAAAAGAATTCTTAAAAGCTTATATATAATTATTACTAAGCTCCGAGTAGGTCGTTATCTGTGACCACACTGTAATATTTGACTGGCCCTTAAATTACAGAGTCAATTAAAGCCATATTAAATGAACGAGATTATGTTAACGTGCGTCGCTATTGAAACAATAAGTCACCGTGCATGGGCTGTCAGTTTACCTCCAGCAGGTCACCAAATAAATACGTTCTTCTGAGGCATTAGGGCGTCCGCTTCGGTAATAATTCTTCCGCATATCAGCTCTTGCTCTACGATGTCCCTTTGTCCCTTGTCTTTGATCGAAAGCCTCTTCGATTGATGACATCTATTTGCGCCGAGTTCGAGTTCGTTGAATGACTTTCAAGTTTGCCTTTAGCGTTTGAGTTGTTCGAAAAATATATCGTTGGGATAATATTGGTTCATGAATCATGTGCCCTTATGAGAGATTATCATAAGAATTGCTAGGTATGTTGCTGTGTATAGGCAAAAGATTTTGGATGGACACTAAAATGTAAAATTATGACGGTTTACTATCGACGTGGCTTGTTACAAAGCCTCCTTTAAAACCCTCTCAGCATTATATACGTTGAAAATAATTGTTTTTCTATTGATCTGTAGGTCGTTAAGGCATTCACAAAGTAAATAGCTAAATAGCAAATAAAAAAAGGTAGACAATCAATGTCGCCGAACTCAATATTTCATTAAAATCAACTTCACAAAGAGAAACCGTAAAATAGCATTTGAATTTAAGTCGCATTAAAAGTTTGCGTGAGCTGAGTTCGTAGCACAATGGGGCCGTTGGAAAAATTCTAATTACTTTACCGAGTTGGAATTTAAAAAAGTACGCTCACTGGTCGGCCGTCTGGTTTGATGCACAAACTTATTTTAACACTGAAACATCACTAATGGATAGACACAATATGCCCAAATTAACCACCGACATACCTATGCACTCACGTACATATTGAGCACTTTAAATTCATGCTCTCCATGTTGTAGGCGTGTGAGTCATTCAGCACGAAAATGCTCTGTCAAAAGATATGCAGCCACATTTTATTTTGCGAATATTTTTCAGTAACAACGCAACTTAATGACAAACGAATTTCCCTTTTACATTTATCGTCAGCGTTTTCGTACTTGCAATACGGAAAATGGAGGTACGGTATCGTCTTTTATCTGGCGCATACACTGATGGCGCTATCATATAACACTTTGCGCGATCCCGGATCGATGCAATGTAACAAATAATGAAGTGGAGTGAACTCCAGTAAACGCCCACGGCTCAGAAGTGTTGGCAATTTAGAACAGCCGGCGCCGCTTGTTGCCGTCGTTTTTCTTGCCGCTTTGTTCAATAAATGTACACCCCGAGTGCCTTTCTCACGATGTTAGGTTCATATTACAATCATAATTACTTAATGATGCTTAAACCATGTATTTAAACTCGCATCAAGATGCGTGACTTCAGCTTCCTATCTTGTAATATATTTTACTCGTGTCTGTCTTTCTATATTTTGAAGTTGTCTTTTATTTTACTAAAGTATTTTGTCTTCATTACCACTTAGAAGTTTAAATAGAATCAGGACATTGTGTCTCAAGGAATTAATGTAAGTTATGTAAGTATCCATTAGAGGAAGACAAACTTTGATCATGGGTTCCTGATTATTTAATAGACTTGAGTTTCTGAAATTGATTGTATTTAGCTTTGGTGGAAGTTTCTTCGTATTCATAAAGTTGGTTTCCTCTTGCTAATGTATTGTACACTTAAAGCTGCCAATATTTATAATATATGCTACACACAGTTGAAATTGGATTTAAAATAACGGGGAACTCTCTCTTTTAACAAATTAAATGCCGAAGGGGAACTGCATAATCAATTCACCGCCAATCAAGGGGCCACAGCGCTTGTCAAGTTGTCAGTGTAGCCATAGAATAGGGAGTGGTTTCTGTACAGTCAGCTTCGAAACATAAATAAAATAAAAATCTTGTCATTTGATATTATTTATCTTATATTCCTGACTGATTTCGGCCAAGGCGGCTCATTTCTGTGGAAACTAGTTGTCGCCGAGGGCGATAAGAAAGAAAGTAAAAATTTTAAACAGTTTTTTTTTTATGTACGTTTTATAATAGGTACTTACACAAGAGTAAGCAAATACAAGTGCACTCTTTGTTCCGTTACCCTAATAGTCCCTTATGAGGGCAAGCAGACATGGCCAGACATAGATCAGCACCCAGCAGCAGCGTATCTGTTTTGACACCACGAAGCACACGTTCCCTTTCATTTTAATAACTCAACAGTATTCATTGCGTGTTTTACGCTGTTGAGTAGACGGATTTTTGTTCATTATGAATCATAGAATGCAAGGAAAGCTTACCGCGGCGTGCGCTATTCTTTGAACTTCAAACAAGCTGGCACTCATAAATTCTTAATAGAAAAACTCCTACTATTCATTTTGAGTGTGTGGTAACTAATTATTCAGCTCCTCCAAAAGTGCCAATGTCTGTCGGCTGACTAATGGCAAGGTACGCTGTAGGCAACCCTCTAACGACCCAGCCTGTACCCAACAGATAGGTAGGAACTAGTGACGGTCAGCAGACTCACTCGTAAATTAACTCGAATAAATAAATGTCTTTTTAACAGCCATTCTCGAGGTTATCGATACGACTTCATTACTCAGGTAAATAAAAAATGTTGAACCAATTAAGTCTGATACGAATTGCCGTATTTGAGAACGTATCTACTCATAAAACATTTCCATTTTCTTCAGTGAATATTTTGGTGTATTAAAGCCGGTCAGAAGACCGTGTTCGCATATGTTTCGGATCGGATCGGAACAGTAATGAACGCAGCAAAATCGAGAGAGACCGTAGCGAGTAACGGAGTGAGAGCAAGCCCAACGAGTTCGTTTAACAAAGCCGTTTCGTGCCCCATGCGAATTAAAATCCCAACAATACCTTCGGGCAGGTGTTTTACGTGTGTTGTGTTTTATACCTATTATCCTGTAACATCCGTCCGGACCTACTTTCAGACCGTTTCATCTTACGCCCAAACGGGTCAGCGTAATTTATTACCTATTGTGCGGATATTTCATTTATCACGGTGAATTCAATTTACAGAACAATTAATCATTCCACAATACTTACTTGCCGACAGCGGACTGGTTGCCCGCTGCCGCCCGCTGGAGACGGAACCACTGCTATAAAAAAACTTTTCGTGCTCAAAATACAATAAAAATATCGTTTTCACACGTCCTTTACACTCGTATTCGTAACGTTACCTATTTACCAACATATATTCCGTTCGTATCGAAGCTTTCACTTGGACGTTTCGTCGCCCACCTGGAGGGGAACCGCACAGAAAATATTCTTAAAAGGTTGTGACTCAGCGTAATTAAAGAGCGGTTTGAATTATCCATTAATGAGCCAGTGAGGACACTTGATTAAAGTGAGATCAAGACTGTTATAATAAATTGTATTACTCACGAAAGATCCCTTGAAAAGGTGAGCGCAAAATCAAAGGCCTCCAAAAATTATTCTCAAAGAAAAAAATTAAGTTTGAGGGCAAGTTTTAAGAAAATTAAAATCTAAATCCTTAAACCGCTTAGAATTATAATAATCTGGGGTACGGTTACGTCAGAACCGGTAGAAATGCCGCGCATTATATTCGGCGTATTATTAGTGAATAGAGTATGTTCTCGCATGTGTTATTTCAGTATACGTGTTCATTTTAAGCCGGTCGTTAGCATTCAGTTCGCTGCTGCGGAATTGAATTAGTCGACGCCCTCTCCCCGTAACCTTACGTACGCGCCGAGCCGACGCCGACGTTCCGCGTTTGACATGACATGTCTGCCGTGATTGCGATCCCGCACCAATTAGAACATGCACCTTTTTAACATGTAAACATCTAAACTTTTCATGCCTTTCACCAAAAAACATACATAATTCAATAGCATACGTAAATATGATAATTAGGTCAGTAGGTCTATCCTACCCACGTTTTTTGATTGATTAATTTACGGCCTGTTTTCCCTCACACTCGTTTTATGGGGAAGTTCGTTGTTATTTTTATAAAAACTTTTCATGATTTTATATTGGGAAGCAAGTAAATTACAAAAAATAATAAGTATTTATGTTACTTTTAAATAAGATATCTGTCGACGGATAAGATAGATCAGCGCTGGGCATGAAGCAGCTTATTTAACTTAGCTAATTGAATCACGGCTAATCCGTTCATCTTGTTTTCATAATAACATTGCAGAAGTGTCACACAAACCGGTCATTTCCTTTATTAACGAATTAAAAAATCATATTAAATAACAAAACAATTATACTGTAGGAAGTAAAATATAGAAAACAATTAAACTAATTACAGAAAGAGGAACTGTTATTATTTTATTGTTGTGTATAATTGTCTCTTTTTATAATTGCCTATATTTTCTTTGTAATTGGAGCTTGATCAGTATAGCACCTGCGTAAACGTGATGTAGCAAACGCCACACACCGCGTAGCAAACGTCCACCACATAATTATGGCGTAGCAAACATCTACACATAGCGTAGCAAATGCCTACACATTCCGTAGCAAACGCATACATATCGCGTAGCAAACGCCTACACACTCCGAAGCAAAAGACTACATATCGCATCGCATAGCAAGTGTGTACACATTCCGTGGCACACGCATTTTATATAGCTACTCATGAAAAAATAAAGGAGACCTATTTATACAGCCCTCCGTGCGTGTGAAGTTTGAATAAGGCAGATGTCGTTTCTCTTGTCTTGCAATCTCCTCGTCTTAATTCACTTGTGTAAGGATCGTTGAACACGTGATTCGTTTTATTAGATTGGAAACTTCAGCAACTCTATCAAGCGAGTGGTTAGGACTAGAACGAGTGATGCCTGAAATCCGCCGTTGTTTTGAGCGCTGAGTATTTTTGACAATTCAGAGGCGTACTCCAATAATAATAAGAGGAATCCAGGCTTTTGTTTTATGTAAAAATAAACAAAACAAATGCCGGGCACATTTATGCGAAAAACGTATTTGGTGAGCAGATATACGTTTATTTCGTTTGACAAAGCTATTGAAATACAAACGGCGGCAGTAAGGAGTGGCTGCCTACGTCAACCAGAAGTGTCGTTAAGTGCTGGGGCCGCGCCGCCTCTGACAATTACCGCTACGAGCCTGTAATGACCCAGAGAGACCCTTATTAAAACTTGCTTCACCCCACTTCCACTAAGTAAAGTTTAAAGTAACGATGCATATTAATTGAAATATCGATGCTGTAAGTAGTTTGTGGACACTTTACATCACATCAAACGACCTCTGTGACTTATGACCTGATGCAGTACTTAACTAGGTATATAAACAATATTTTATATGAACACGTTGTAAGCCAATACTGCCAATACCTACAGGAATATTCAGGAATAAGTGGTAAATGCCTTGTTCAATGGAACAATTTATTTGACGTTTGAAAACCACTACTAAACTGAAAATATGAAAATCACAAGAGGCTACACGCGTATTGGAAGTAGGACTGAACAAATTAATGTACGTGCCGAGCTTAAATGTCAATAAAACAGATTTATTTAATACAACGTATGAATACAAACATTGTTTTATTACGTGTGCTATAAAATAAAAACTTCTTAAGCATATAAATTGGGGCGTGACATAAACAGAGCGGATGGGTGATGCAGCCCGGTTTTATATGTGTCATCGAATTGTGTGATCGTAAGCGCCGTGTTTTATTGCATCCACTGCTTATTATTATCCAGTTTTACTGCCGAGCCGATATAACTTCGGCCAATATGACCGGATAAAGTTTGATCGGGCTCAGTGGCCGCAAACGTTCGATTGGAATCAATAGAGAACAATACTACATCTATGAAAAACGTGTATAAGGACTTACGTTTAGAATTAGGTGTAGCGTTGTTACTGAGTTTTGTTCGTAGCGAATTCGGGATAAAATTTACGTTGGTATATAGGATTACGAGCAACCACGTTCAGTATAGTAGAGTTATTTTAACTATATACCAATAGTTAATGATTATGTAGGTAGTCAGTTTCAATGAATTATGGACATTGTAGTCACACGTTTCAGAAGTTATGCACTGTAAAGCAGAGAATGCATTCTGTTTAGAGAACAAGACCTATGTCGAAATATAAATCTAAAAATGCCAAGTTAAGCCGTAAAAAAGTAGCGAACAAACTTTTTTGAATTATAAGTTGTCTTGTGGCTGAAAGTTAATGAAACACTAAGTTATCTCGCACTTAATTAGAGGGCAAGTAATTAGGTGTATCTGCGCAGAGTGGGACGCGAGTGTGACTCGTATTTTGCATTATTATGCGAGATTACCGAAAAGCTGCACTCCGCTTGAGAGCGAGCCGCGCGAAACAAAACGTTGCGCTGGAAAGTTAACGCTACCAATTACCTGTGATAATTTGACTTCTTTCTGCGTGTTTGGGATAGGTCTTGTACAACACACATATATAGCACATAACTCTGTAACTCGATCCATTCATCTAATTGATATGTTCTGGTATAAATAGTAAGTGGGTGCCTAGAATTAATTGATTAGATCTTTCTGATTTTTTTGCTGAATCAAGACTCCTTTGAATTCGTTGGTAAAGTACATAAGGTAAGTTGCTTTACGAAATGAGTGTGAGGAAAAACTGATGAATTTTCAAAGGATACATAGGAAATAAAAAACCTGGTAGAAAAATATAGGCAACGGTGCCACGTTGCTAATGGGTGCGACGTTTCATAAAGGCTAATGCCCTTGCAGCCGAGCTGGATATTAGGCTTTAGACTACTAAGAGATTTCAAATTTCCATGACAAAATTATTCTCTGTCTAACGCTGGTGGCTGCTTTTATTGTCTAGCTGAAATGGCTTTTTGTTGAAGTTATTATAAAGTGATCTCTATTCATACACTCGGGGAGATGCGGCATTGTCAAGTGTTTTAAAAATAATGGCACAGATAATATAATACCAGCATACAGATGCCTCATCCCATACAAAGAAACCGTGCTGACGTAACTAGCGTTTTTCACCTGATAAACATGCAGATAATGTATGTGGTATTTGTTTTAGATAAGTATACTAGGTTCAATTTACGTAATGAATATTCTGATGAATGAATTAATGGTCATAGCTTTTAGCGATTAATTAAACAGGACCAGTCAATACCATTGAGGGATACATTTATAAAACTACTTGCTTCTGGCAGCGGCTTCGCCCGCGTGAATATCGAAAATTATCCCAAGAGAACTTTTGCCCGTGATAAAAAGTATCCTATGTGCTATTCCAACCTATGTGTAAATAAATAAATATATTCCATCTCTGTGCCAAATTTCATCAGGATCCGTTAAGTGGTTTTTGCGTGAAAGACTAACACAGATACAAACACACACACTCACAAAATTTTAGTGTGATTGGTGTGATAAGTTTGCAAGCAGTCCTGTAGCAGTGTTATTGTCAAATTAAGATCAGGGATCGAATAAGGGACAGATGTATCAGACTTGTGTACATCTGTCACTCACTCGATAACAAGTTGATACCGCTCTAAGAGCTTATGGTCACCCCCCTGGTCTACCAAAGTCTTATAGTAAAATAAAAAATAAGTTCAAAAACTAAAACCCGACTACTGAAAAATAACGCTCTACTTAACGAAACAAGAAAATATTTCCGTAAATTTACCGTGGTCGTATGCTACTTTGCTATTGTTTTGTTACGGTAGGTGGCATACGACCCCCCCCGGTGGGTTCCCGCTTTGTCGAGGCGGGGGGCCTCAGTAACCGTGGCTTGGTCATCCACGGTGAAGTGAAGAGGAACCCGAGGCGGGGCCGCTCGTCAGGGCTATTAAGCCGACGACGTAGCGGCCAACTAGTAGGTTGCGGTGCCGCTTGGTAACAGGCGACATCGCAACTGAGGCGGGCCGCGATGTCTTATGGAGATTCCCAGGTCCCATACGATATCGCGGCTGAGGGTTGGAGGCCGCGGCGGGAGAGGAGTGCCGGTATTGCGGTGCGCCGCTCTCCCTACCTTCCGTGGCCTAGACGGGGTCGCCACCGTCTGATGGCGGACGCGGTGGGGCCGCAGGGGAAGAGGAGTGTCGGTATAGCGTTAGCCACTCTCCCTATCCCCTGCGGCCGCAAAATGGTATGTGGCGGGGCCATTGACCTCGACCCGTCACAGTGGGACCAAGGGTGCCATACACGGGGTCGTCTGGCACCCATGTGCTGAATTGGTCCCTGGGGTGGTCACGGCGTACAGTGTGTTCTGGTGCGCCGGTTATGGGGGGTACCCCCCCGAGGAGGGTCCGGTGACGGACAGCCGCGGCGGGTTCGCGGTGAGTGCTAACGCGTGCCCGTGTTCCCGCCATAAGCGGCACTAGAGGACACCGTGGAGTTTTAGTGGGTTAGAGTCCCACATAACTGCACTATCTCCCCGTGGTAGTGCAGTATACATGAGCATTTCTACGAAAAAAAAAAAAAAAAAAGGTGGCTTATGACCACGGTAAATTTACGGGAATATTTTCTTGTTTCTTACTTTTTAGAGCGTTATTTTTCAGTAGTCGGGTTTTAGTTTTGGAAATTATTATTTATTTAAAATTTTTGGGGTTTTTGAAGTGCCTGAGGAACAAATAAACATAAATGCATACATACATACCGATCAACAAATACTTTGCGACGCCGCGCCGTAGTCGGGTAAAAAATAATTTTCTTGATTATGACGGGATATGTCTCGCAAACGGTACGCTTGACAAAAATATGATGTACCAAACCCTTCATTTTAAAATACCTGTTCAATGATACCACATATGATGGGGTAGGGAGAAGTTTTTTTTTTGTTCTTGACTTCCGGCCACCTAGAGGGCGCTATATTTAAAATAACAAACAAGACGCTTCCAACAACGCCCCATTTGTCTAATTATAATAAGAAGTTATGAGGGAACAGATGAACATACTCACCCACATACCGGCCAAGAACATAACCCTCCCTTTTGCTTCGCCGTAGTCGGGTAAAAAGTTCAGGCTTTCCCAATAGTAAAGATAATCCTGTGTGACGTGATATTTGTTTAGTGACCTTAACGTTGTCCAAAAATACATAAGATTTCATCGGTATTATCCTTCCAATGTTATTTTAAGCGTTGCCATTTTCCTAATAACGCGTAGGACTGCGTGATCGTGTGTGGACAGGGAAACGTCTATATTTATACATTTTCCAGTGGATACTGCGTCTATCTTTTCGTCCAGCCGTCGCCCACTGACCAAGGCTATTGTTCTGTGATTAATTGCTGGGAAAATTGAATCACCGTGATAAATGAAATATCAACACATTATGTAACAAATCGCTATAGTACCGTCCTCCGATCACCGGCCAGCCGCGATTGTTTGATTACGAACGACACAGAAAGGAGCAAATTAACGAGCGGGCGCCGGCTCTTTGCGGTTTTTGTACACATGCTAAATCACAAAAAATCCCCGCTTAGTTTACTTACAGCTAACATGGGTGATTTATTAATATGTATATACAAAAAACTCAAATGGCGCAAATATAACAACCTTATTGGAAGTTTTACGACTAAATTTGAGCCGTTTGGGGTTGAAACATTGGGCCCATGATGGCCGAGTGCCCATAGAGTATTTCGGGACATCGGTATAGTCGATTCTCCACGTGACCAGAGGGCTGGTCTCTTCTTTGGCCAAAGGACCAGCAATGCTATTATTCAACGTGGCAATGCTGCCAACGTAGTGAGCACTTTTCCGCTTGACAGCGTTGTGGATGAACTCTTTGACGCCCAATGACTTCTTTCGCTCTACCCTTTTTATACGCGTTTATTATATATTTTCGCGTAAATCAATATGCAACATCTTGATCTTAAAGGTATTTTTACATACAAATACCTACAAAACAGTCTCCACGATAGAGCGATCAATCAATTTAATATGGTTTCACCTTTCTTACACCAACATGGTAACATAGAGTCTGATCATAAACGGATCTTAAAATATATTTTTCTTTAAAGTATTTGCAAAGATATATTTTACTAGCTGTTGCCCGCGACTTCGTGTGCGTAGCATTAGTACTTCGAATAGCCTATTTTTTATATCCCGCAATAATATTTTAGGTTATCCATACAAACTTCCACCCCCTTTCCACCCCTTTAAGGATGATTTCCGAGATAAAAACTATCCTATGTCCTTCCCAGGGTCTCAAAATATATCTATACCAAATTTTATTTTAATCTGTTTCGCGATTTAAGCGTGGAAATATAACAGACAGACAGAGAGACAGAAAGAGATACTTTCGCATTAATAATATTAGTATGTATCTGTAATCGATTGAGCATCTTGTTATAGTAAACTTAACTACTTACATGTAAATGATATTATGAACTGTTCTGTAATAATGGTTTGTCTATTTCGCATTTGAACACAAACAAGCCATATGCGATGTGATTGAATGTCATATTCTAAACTAAAACAGTAAAAAACCCAGTTATTTCCGGCAAAGCCCTTTAACCTCGACCGCCATACAAGATAAACCCAATAAAAAGTTAAAGCCCGATTAAGATATCTTTTTTATTATTTTGGGTTCAGAATCACACACATACAATCATCTCGTTAAAACTTGCTTGGTTTCAAATACGTAACCCGCAGAATTTTTGCAGTAGCGGAAAGTTGTATTGCAATGTTTGTTCAACACACAGTAAGTGTATTTCAACCTGCCCTGATAAGCAACTTCGTGGTATTTCTGCAATCCCAAATGAGCACAGAAATCTATACTTCTATACTAATATTATAAAGAGGAATGATTTATTGTTTGTTTGTTTGTACCGAATAGGCTCCGAAACTACTGGACCGATATAAAAATTTCTTTCACCAATAGAAAGCTACATTATTTAATGATAAATGATAAATGATTTTATTTCTGTAAGTTGGTTTGTACAAACACTTTTACATGTCGATCATATTTTTAAAACTAGATGAGGTCGGCGTTTCCTATCTGACTACTCTGAGAAGAAAGGCCGAAACAAACTCAGAGGTCGCAGTCTCTTTTAAAGTCCAGACAAAACAAAAATCTTGGTTAGATCATGTGAAGACCATGTAGATTGATATCTGAAATATTCCTGAGTGACATATGCTATTTTTTAATCCCGAAAACGGGTCCTGTGGGGTGGTCCACGGGAGCGAAGCCGCGCGGTACAGCTAGTATTGTGTATTTCGGTATTATTTCCACGTAGAAAGTTTTTCCAGAAGTATTATTACAAGGAGGGTCGTTGTACGGTGAGTCGTATTTTAATAATGAATGGGTCGTGCATTAAAGCCGTGACATTTAAGGTGGCTGGTGGCGGGCTGGCGGGTCGCTGCCGCCTGCCCGGCTCAAGGCGCGCGGCGCTCTCGACCCCGGACACCTTGATTATAACATAATTGAGTGCTTCCGGTGAGCCAAGGAGCCTCCGTTACATTTATAGAAAAAAATTGAAACATTCTCCTTTATCGTGTCCACGTTGAATACGCGATCGGAATGTCAGTCTGCAATAAATGAAACTGTATTACTAGTTGAAATATGATATGATGCTATTTCAAATTGCAGTGTTGTGAACTGTAAATAACTCCGGACAGCAAACCGATTCTACCGCTGAATCGACTCGATATTTTCTGATTTATGTAAATACATAAGTACGTATATATTTTGCAAGAGTGACTGTCTTATTTTATTTTATTTAAAAATAGCATTCTGAAAATCTGATTATTGGTTTTATCTAAAAACGAATCACTGATTGAATCGTTTTTCTCGTCGGGAAATGTTTTCTTTATTAACATACGTACTTAAACTCATACGTCTTCGCCCATGGGGGCAGGAGGCCGAAACTATAGAATGCCACCTGCTAGAAAAACTTGACTATAATAGTTTTAGATGTTTTCAAAAAGAGCATCAGTATGTCACTATAAAAACTCTGTAGGAGTTTTTAAAATATTCCCGGATGATAGTTTATTCGCAAAAAGTTTTCCACTTTTTATATTTCTGCGTGGAAATGAAAAAGTTTCCCGAGTAGCACCGCACCGCCCCGAGCCACATCCGTTCTCAAATTCTTTGACTCAGGCTGGATCATATTTTTGGCTGGCTAAATTTGCGGCAATGAATCTTTTCAAAGTTTTGATTGTACACATTCGTTACCTCCTACCATTCGTCAACGCTAAAGAGTTCCAATCCATATAACTTTGCGGTCCAAAGAGTTAAGCTTCCAAGTACTTGCGAATTGAAATTTGTTACGGAATTAATGTGTCTTACGAGTTTAAAAATATGGGTATGGAATGAGTTTCTGGCGTTTTCATGTTAATTGAAGCTTTGTATATGTTGCTCAAAGAATCCTGTAGAACATTTGTAGATAAATATTTTTAATTTGTTACTAAAGAAAAGTTAAGTAATATCCAAGTACACTGGGACTTCCAAAACAGACATTTCTATAGATCTTCAGTGTATTTTAATTAAAAAGAACCAAGGTAGAAATATATAAATTGCCCAACATAGGCATTACTTGCTTAAAGGGAAGCTCCAAACACAAAACTTTTATGTAAACTCATGAAGCAATAAAACTATTTTTGTATATCATTAGCAGAAACTCGTCGACCCTAGAAAGAACAAAGGTAGAAATAAATATATTTCCCAACACAGGCATTACTTGCTTAACGGGAAGCTCCGAACACTAAACTTTTATGTAAACTCATGAAGCAATAAAACTATTTTTGTATATCATTAGCAGAAACTCGTCGACCCTAGAAAGAACAAAGGTAGAAATAAATATATTTCCCAACACAGGCATTACTTGCTTAACGGGAAGCTCCGAACACTAAACTTTTATGTAAACTCATGAAGCAATAAAACTATTTTTGTATGTCATTAGCAGAAACTCGTCGACCCTAGAAAGAACAAAGGTAGAAATAAATATATTTCCCAACACAGGCATTACTTGCTTAACGGGAAGCTCCGAACACTAAACTTTTATGTAAACTCATGAAGCAATAAAATACATAAATTTGTACTATTTTTGTATCATCATCAGCCTATTAATGTTCCCACTGCTTGGACACAGGCCTCCTCTCTGTGAGAGGCAATTGGCCGTAATCCACCACACGGGCCCAGTGCGGGTTGGTGGATGTCACATGTCTTCGAACTTTTGGTTCTAGGACATGCCGGTTTCCTCACGATGTTTTCCTTCACCGTTTTTTAGAGAAGTGGTAATGAAATAATTTATACAAAGTAAAGCGCCTGTCTGGGTTCGAACCCACGACCTACAACTTGTAAGTCGCGGCCGATACCGTTGGGCCACCACTGCTCACATTTACTCTTCATCTCTTACTGTATATCAGTAGCAAAAAGCTCGTCGACCCTTCATGTGACCAGAGGGCTGGCTTTTTCATTTTTCATCGTCCGGAGAATCAGCATGCCATTCAACGTGGCAATGCTGCTAGCGTTCTGGGCACGTTTCCCGTTGACATCGATTTTTTGGAGTGCAATGAGTCTTTTCCTCTGCCCTTTGTATATAGGATTGACTTTTTTTTGAATATTCAATAGTATATATATGTTAATAAAATTATCATTGTGTATTGAACAAAGGTTACTTTGTAACTTATCGAAATAGTTATAAGTCTATGTGAGTACTTTTTATTATTCTTTTGAATAAAGCAAATTTGACAATAGTTTATACGTTGATATTAACCAGAAACTCAAGTAAATATCTCAACCTTTTGAAAATGTATATTTTATTGTAGAGAGACTTCACAGACCTTCGCAAAGGGGTGGAGTAAAATATAATCATCCTCGTCTACTGTGAAGCTAATGAATACTTTTCTGATTAGCGAAATAAGCGCCGTCATTAAATAGCCACTCAAGTAGATGAGCCTAAATGTTGTACAACTTTGCGCAAGTTAAATTCGCTTTACAATCATGATTTATATTTCTTTAAAGAGCTACCTATTAAAACTTTTTTCAGATTGCAACTCCTTTAACACTTTCAATTCCAAGTGCAATAAATCAGAGCTAACCGCGGCAGCTTTCACGTTATGACTTCCTCGTAAAATTTACATTTAAAAGTTAATTTTCTCGCTCCCCAGCTTAGGGCAATTGTTAATCTTGGATTCTCTCGTATTGCCCTTGGTGTAAAAAATTAAGAACATTAGTGTAAGTTGCAGTGGGCGGGGGTACCAGGCAGCCAGCGCGCCAGGGAGCAAAGAGCCTCGGCCCTGCAACACTCATACACTGGCACGATTATTACCCCGACGCGGCGCGGCGGTGCGGAACCTATGTTTGTCTTGTTTGTTTATTTTTGAGACGGTTTCCTCATAAAGCGAACATTAAACGGGTTCATGAACGTAGCTATACGACTATTGTCTAACTTTATAATTAAATTTAAGATATCTTGCGCTGCCAGCCATGTTATTTGGAACTAACGAAAGCTTATAACTTCATCTGCGTAGAGTTCAGATTGCCAGAAAAGGGGCAGTGGCAACCTCGTGTGCTCTAATACCAACTTACCTTCTGCTTCTGCCATTCCATTTTCCAACATGATACCAAAGGCTTGATACTCTCATGAGAGTAAGGTATGTATGCATGTATATGAGAATTGAGAAGACATGTAGGGCCTTGGACGTGACTTCTACAGACGTGTATAATCTAAAAGAGTTATTTTGCCTTATGTAAATAACTACCCAATGTATGTTTCTATAATGTTTCATAACTCATAAAGTATTCATTGTGTGCTGTAAACATGTATTTAAAAATGTTCATTTAACAAACCATTATGGTACAAGTTGGCGCTGAAAACAAAATGGCTAACGAGCAGAGAAATGTTATCACCATCACATCACATTCAACGAAGGCTTAAGAGATAGTTACAGACACGAAAAATTGTGTGACCAAACTGCATAAATATGCAGAATCTAGGTCGTTAACCGAGAAATCCGGTTACACAAAAGACTTGGTCGGGTGCAGAGTATTTCGTAGTCCGCAAACGAATTGCAAATGCGGCTAGAGCGCGAGTTTGCTCACCGAGTCGCCAAACACGGCGCGCGCCCGCCGCAGTCGCGTCCTCGCCGGCGCGCGGCGCCCGCTGAATCACAACACTAGCGACCGATAAACACACAAATATTGTTCCGCACGTTACTAATGCGACTATCACCAAATAATATTAGCACTACACTATTTTCGGCGTTATGTTAATATTCTACACGTATCAAGCTTTCACGCAACAGCGGCTAAGTTGATTGACTTCGGTCTCTATTATAATAACGAGATTAGAATTAAGCTGAATTTTGAAATTGGTACTAGTACTACAACTAGGTTTCTCGATGCTCTCTTTTGATAAAAAGTCGACCAATATTGGTTAGCCACATTACCGACTCAAAGCGGTACGTGTAAATAGATTTGAAAATATAACTTTCAGGGGGGTGACCATAAGCTCTTAGAGCGGTATCAATTTGATATCGAATAAGGGACAGATGTATCTGACGTGTATACATCTGTCACTTACTCGATATCAAATTGATACCGCTCTAAGAGCTAATGGTTACCCCCCAGGTGGTTAGATGATAAATAATGGTGGTACAAGTGTCAAGAATTCTTGGCTTTACAGTAATCTAGATCTGTGATAGAAAATTAAGGACACATGCAGTCATTACAGATATTTCGCAGAAGATATTTACGAGCCTTTGTTAGCTGGCAACAATATATTCGATTGATGCTTGGAAAACCTCATGAAATTACCGAATATTCACAGAAATAAGGGACTTATATCACTGCCCTCTGCCCGGTGTCCGACTATTTGGTATTTGCTGTTCAATATAATTTGTTATTTCTGCGTAGTAACTTGAATTCCGTTGATCCGTGAAGTTGTGGAGATATTCTCAGAATGTAAACTTAATACTCTTTATACGTTCTATTATATGTTGAAGAACCATCGATTGGAGCTCTGTGAGCATTTCCAGATACTTCTCATTATTTATTGTCGGAATTCCCATTAATATGGGAATATGTCATAATGGGGGATTTGGTTTTTAATTAGTTTTTACTTCAGAAATCTGTTTCCAACACAGAAGATGTTATGATATCGAAGACTATGAAAATGGAACAATATTTCTAAATGCTGTGTTTTTTTTTACATCAGAGTTTGCAAGACTCTGTATTGTCAGAATGTAAGTATAGCTAGGGTAAAAATAGCAGCTCAAGTCTTTTCAGTGAAAGGTTCATGATAGTTCCAACAAATTAGAAAGCTATTTTATTTACCTACATAGTTTATGTTTAATACATTAATTTGTTACGTGTCGCGCGGCTATAAAAAGTGCCTGATTTATTTTTAAGAGACTGTAGACAATTTGCGATTGGCGTCTTTCTTGTTATTCATGAACTTTGAAATGCTTGTAACTAACTGATGATAAAAAAAATACTTAGTAAATACAGACCAGTATCATAATTTAACTTCTGCCAGACTATTGAATGATTCTTCGTAATAATAATTCTGGCTCACGTAATAATAATAATAGTCCCCACTAAGAGTTTGCAAGGTTTTAAATTTTCAGAATATAAGTTATAGTTAGGGTAAATATACACCACAACTAAAATGCCTTCCAGTGAAATTTAGGTACTATTTATTATTATCATTTCAGCCGAAAGACGTCCACTGCTGGACATAGGCCTCCTCCAGGCGT
This sequence comes from Orthosia incerta, assembly GCA_948252205.1. Classification (NCBI taxonomy): domain Eukaryota; kingdom Metazoa; phylum Arthropoda; class Insecta; order Lepidoptera; family Noctuidae; genus Orthosia; species Orthosia incerta. The sequence goes on along the minus strand of OX411753.1, from coordinate 18,962,936 downwards.
CACCACATTGGCTGATCCCGTGCGTCTCGTATCCAGCGGATTCCCAGGTCATCGGTCCATCTAGTGGGTGGCCTTCCTATTTTGCGGTCGCTATTCCAGAACTTTTCGCACCATCGGCCATCCGTTCTGCAAGCAATGTGACCTGCCCACTGCCACTTAAGTTTCGCAATTCTTCGGGCAAAATCGGTAACTTTGGTTCTCCTGCGGATATACTCATTTCTGATGCGATCACGCAAGGAAACTCTGAGCATAGCCCTCTCCATTACCCTTTGGGTGACTTTAAGCTTTCTAATGAAGCCCAAAGAGCGACCACGTCTCAGTCCCATAGGTTAATCACTGGCAACACACAGTGGTAATAGACTTTCGTTTGAGACACTGCGATAAATCGGACGAGAAGATAACGTGCAACTTCCCTAACGCTGTCCAGTATGGGATAATTCCATCAAGGGCCGAGACCTCCACCAATTCTTTCCATCCGTTCGCGTGCGGCTAGCCAGAACGTGGCTGGAGATGGATCACTGTGTTGCCCAATTTCTCACAGGGCATGGTAACTTTAAAAGTAAATTATTCACCTTTATGTCAGTGTTCTAAGTCTGACTGCGAATATGTTCAATTTGCACATCATATCTTATGGGAGTGTATTCTTTGGTATAATGAACGCAATTTTATGTTAAATAATGTACAGGCTGCATCAGGAGTTGTTTACTATACGGACCTTGTGGAAACTAGAACAAATTTCCGTGCGTTCAAGCGTTTTTGCCATACCTATTATTGGAAACTAATATAGCAGCTGACAATGTAGGACCCATTAATATTAATGCTAATTTTTATCCGTGGTGCTAGGCAACTGGGCTTATCCCAGTTGTAAACGACCCTTTGTGCCTATTGGCCTTGTTTGTTCTGTCTCCTGCTTGATATGGAGGGAAGTGGAATTTTTTACTATTTCCTACTCCTCCATTATTCTTTTCTGATTAATTTCGTTGCGGGACCAAGACAGTTAAATTCATTCTCCGGGACTTCGTCGAGCTTCATTGCCACGGCGCTTGTCTGGTGGTCGCCACTGCTGATTCTGGCTTTCAGGAGTTGCAGTGGTTTGGGAATAGTGCGATGGGATTGTCCCATTAAAAATAATAACGCTGTCCAGCCGAATCGGATTCTGTTCATTACAGTTCGAACAAATTATAAAGCTGATTTACTTACATAGTTTATGTTTAATACATTTTGTTACGTGTCGCGCGGCTATAAAAAGTGCCTGATTTATTTTAAGAGACTGTAGACAATTTGCGATTGGCGACTTTCTTGTTAGTTAAGAACTTTGAAATGCTGTAAGTAATGATTTTAAAACGAAAATACTTTGTAAATACAGGTACCTGTATCTTAATGTAACTTCTTCCAGATTATTGAATGATTCGTCCTAAAGTGGCCCACGTAACCTAATAGTCCCCTCTAAGATTGAACTCAGTAAGTTTAATTTTTCTTCCCCTTTTTTTTCCAGCAAACTTATTGATCTCTATAAGATAGGAGAATAATTCTGTATTATGATAAATCCATACCAGGAATTAGGTATACCTACTTGGTGTCTTCTCAATAAGATAACTTTTTAACTCCAGGAAAATAGCTTACTTAGGTGAAATAATGTAAATAAAGATTAAAAAAACCTCAGACACAAAAACCTCTAAAAAGCAAAAAATAAGCCTAATACTCGCGTCGGGGAACCGCCAACGTTTAAGCAGTTTATTTTATTTACTAAGCGGTATCATTTCATGATTTTTACACTACATATAATATACCTAGTAGTAGATACACTTCAATCGACAATCTAACGAAACACTTAACTGTGACACGATATCTTGCGAAAAAACCGGATTCGGTATCATGAAAATTAAAGAGATACCTTCTTGTTCGCTACTAAGTTAGTAATACTGGTTACGTAAACTCTACTCAGTTTAAACGTGTTATCTTGAGACGGTTTAAAACACGCTATGATGTATCCTATTAGTAAAGTAAACTCATTTTCGTTCAACTACAAGAAATACAAATGTTCATTTGGCACCGCTCTCTCCACGATTAGCAGGAAGTGCCAGACCAAAGACAATACTGCGACAAAGATATTAACTTGAGATGTCTAGTTCAGAACCTTTGTTTCCGGGTGGCTTCCGGTGACACCCTGGTTATCCGGGGCATCTCCTAGCTTTAGTACTTAGGAGTTGTTAACAAGACAATAATAGAACTAAAATGATAAATTTCCATCAGTTGATTGCAAACAGATACCATCTGTTATCTGTTGACTGAAAAGAACCAGTATATCAAAATGCCAGATCAAAATTCTCACATTAATTAGTTAATGGGTGTTGAAAGTCGACGAAATAAAAGATGGTGAAAATTGGCTCTTAGCACTGTTGTCCAACTCATTTTGCCGTTGGCTGTGCAACTAGGCAAATGCATCGTGGACAAATAGAAGCTTTAGAATTTCACAAATACTTGGATAAACGCCATGGTTAGCCGGAATGTTTGTTCAGCCGCACCTCTATACCTACAATGGTGCCTGTAGGTCTGTGTAGAATGCAGATACGCCATACTATACTGCAACTACCTTAGAAATCTAGTGCGCATCTGGTGACTGCTATATACATTTAGATTTATTAACTATTATTTGTGGCGTTGTCACTATATGCCCATTTAAATACATTATATATATGAAGGTTCATGATGGTATGCTGTCATTCCCCTACCATATAATATTTGTAAAGAGACACACACTATTTCAGGAATTTATTTCACACAAATTATTATGATCCTTTGTCAGAATTTTCATATCATGCTTAAATATTTTTCGATCCAATCAAATTCCCTGTAAACAGAATTTCCTTTATCCGAAGCAGTATTTCATTATTAATATTGGCCTCAATTAGAGGCAAGGCGACACGAGCGTGCGCCACTGGCTGTCACCATAACCGAGGCGAGTTACCGGCTCTCCGAGAGTAATTACACTGAACTTCATTTAACTTCCGCAGCTCAGTCCAAATACCAGTACCACTAAGCACTGTACTTACTTTACTTAGCCCGTAACAAAACGATGCAATTTTAAGTAACGGTCCGGCGGGATAAGTCGAAAGCGTATATAGCTTAATGTACTTATGGAAGTAAACTTTTGTATGGAAGTGTAACGTTCTTGCTAAATAGTTTTGTGAGTTAGGTTGCCTGCGCTGTGCTACGAGTGCCAGTTATTTAAGTTATGTCCCGACCTTATCTGTTCGAGTGCAAGGTACCAGTTACATCGCATTATTACATGTATAACTTTGTGACGAATGTTTCTGTGCTATAAACATTAATTTTCGATTAGTTTAAGTAGGAATTCTTACGTAATATATGTTTTGTTCTAGTTTATTTTTATCGTTATGTGATAAGTTTGTTAGAATAATATGCTCAGTAATTTCAGTAAGCTTCTATATAAAAATAGCTATATGTTTTCAACGAAGAACATATTCGTACGTTCCAATATGAAACAGCTATTTAATGTTTTCCTTTCATGGCAGCACATAAATAGCCATCACCTATAACTTTACCTTTCTGATGCCGGCAACCGTTAAGGTCACTAGTCGAAATTTTTCCATACAAACGTAGTCTAGGGATTATTCCACTGTTTGACGATTTACGTTCAAAATAAAAAGTGATATCAATTTATCTCATCATTATCTAGCCCTGTATGGAAGCGAAAAAGAAAAAAAAAGAAAACATTTTAAAGTTATCAGCGTCGAAAGTTCCACATTTCGACACTAATTTCAACGCATTTTTGGGCGCAAATAAATACCATAAGAAGACGGAAAACTGCAAAACGGCCTCCATACAGGGATAGATTAGTAGTTCAACAATGCATATAATTTTATTTTGAACAGATAGATTTAGTAGTTTTTTCATGATATCTAGACTGCCAAAGGTCTGTTTATAAAATTTCGCGCGCTCGGTTTCGTCCTAAATCATTATCCATTTCGCTACAAATTTGCAAAAGTGTGTATTCGTACGCGAACTAGCTTCCTACTGCTCATCACAGCATCTATCTCTTCCGCACGTGTTGTCGGTTGATATAAAATGCATTTTAACCCCGCGCACAAAATAGTTCGTGCCGTCGACTAGTGTACCCTTAACGACGAATTTTTCAGAAATAAATTGAGCGGGAAGAGGCGAAATATGTTTTCACCGGAAATATTAGAGAGCAATCGGGTACCCGCTCTAAAATATTTAAAATGGAGTAGGTGTTTGCGTTCCGGGGGAGTTACTTAACGAATTTGATACATAATACACGTTCTATAACGTCTTTCACAAACACCCCTCGGTGCTCCCTTCGTATTAACTCCATAATCTGGAGTCATGCCTTGAGGCTTTATTAGCCTTGTAGCGTGACGTCATTCATCACTGTTACGGCAACTCAGTTTAACCTGCTAATAGAAAAAGAAAGAAATTTTAAATAAAAGAAAGAACATAATTTTTAAGCGTCCATTTCAGTAGGCGCTTGTGTTTGAAATGTTTTGACTATGAGTTTACTAGTTTAATTAAAGAAAATTCCAAAAGTTTTTTTAATTTAGAGAATAATAGCTTTTCTGTTTTTGTTACTATTCGGTTTATCTTAATTTTCTCGTCTTTTTTTGCCAACTTAGAAATCGCATTTGGTAGCAGCCTAAAACTATTTATTTTCTAAAAAGTTCCGTACGATAGTACCCAGATGTAGTTTAATTAATCCTAAGCTGTAGAGTGGCATTTATATATATAGGTATGTTTCTTTTCAATACAGTTGTTAAACATGGCGTACTTTCAGAGGCTATAATTATGATTCGAAAATTAAATCTTTCGCGTAGGCATCATTCCTGTTACGCGGTCGTGACTTTTGTTTACGAGCTCGATCATTAGTTTTGCAGTTTAGTTTTAAATTTATAAGTCAATTTAAAAAAGTTTAGTAGCAAGGAGTTTGCATAAATAGAATAAAATGGGATAGATAATATACGAAGAAAAATGAATGATTCCGTACGTTTTAGCATTGAATTCTCAAAAGTCTTTTAAATGGTTGTTTAATGTTTTTAATCACCTGTTTTAATTTAATTATTTTCACATAAACATTTGTCAAAAATCTAATAGGCTGTATAGGCGGTTTTCTTTGTAAAAAAAAAAATGTCCAGTTGCAAAAACGCAGCATTTTCTGAAAATTTTATTTTTTGTGAATCATCATCTTCATTTCAGCCGAAAGACGTCCACTGCTGGACATAGGCCTCCCCCAGGCGTCACCACAATGACCGATCCCGTGCGTCTCGCATCCAGCGCCTTCCCTCATCCTTAACCAGGTCATCGGTCCACCTAGTGGGAGGCCTTCCAACGTATCGTCTTCCGGTTCGCGGTCGCCATTCCAGAACTTTTCGGCCCCATCGGCCATCAGTTCTGCGAGCAATGTGCCATGCCCACTGCCACTTAAGTTTGGCAATTCTTCGGGCTATGTCGGTAACCCTGGTTCTCTTGCGGATCTCCACATTTCTGATTCGATCGCGCAAGGAAACTCCGAGCATAGCCCTCTCCATTGCCCTTTGAGTGACTGTAAGCTTCCTGATAAGGCCCATTGTAAGCGACCACGTCTCAGAGCCATATGTCATCACTGGCAACACACACTGGTCATAGACTTTCGTCTTGAGACACTGGGTAAGTTGGACGAGAAGATACCGCGCAACTTCCCGAACGCTGCCCAGCCGAGTCGGATTCGACGGTTGACTTCTTTCTCGAAGTTGGCCCTACCCAATTGGATCGTTTGTCCCAGGTAGACATAGTCGCCCACAACTTCGAGTGTAGAGTCTCCGACCTTGATAGGAGTGCGTGTAACATGGGCATTCACCATGACCTTGGTTTTGTCCATGTTCATTTTAAGACCCACTCTTTCGGAAGCTCTACTGAGGTCATCGAGCATTTTACTGAGGCTCTCCATGGTCTCAGCCATGACCACTATGTCGTCGGCAAACCGAAGGTGAGTGATGTACTCGCCATTAACGTTGATGCCAAGCCCTTTCCATTCCAGAACCTTGAAGACAGCCTCCAGCGCAGCACTGAATCGTTTCGGGGAAATGACGTCTCCCTGTCTCACGCCGCGCCGGAGAAGAATTGGTTTCGAGGTCTGATCCTGAAGACAGACTGACATAGTGGCGTTCTTGTACAAACACTTCAACACTTCAATGTACCGGTAGTCGATCTGGCACCGTTGGAGAGACTGCAGTACAGCCCAAGTCTCGATTATACTCTTCGGTCTTCTGTATAACCTGCCGCAGCGTTTGTATGTGGTCTACGGTGCTAAAGCCTTTTCGGAATCCGGCTTGTTCGGGAGGCTGAAAATCGTCAAACCTGCGCGCGAGACGATTCGTGATGACTCTTGAAAACAACTTGTAGACATGGCTAAGAAGTGAGATGGGCCTATAGTTCTTCAGCCGGGCATTGTCGCCCTTCTTGAAGAAGAGTACCACCACACCCCTGCACCATGCCTGTGGCGTTTTGCCCTCGAGTATATATATATATATAATCAAACAGTTTCTGAAGAGCCTTAAGGACCGGTTTTCCACCCGCCTTTAGGAGTTCAGCCGTGATTCCGTCATCACCCGGCGCCTTGTTGTTTTTAAGCTGTTTCAGAGCCATCCTAATCTCGTACAGGCTGACGTCCGGCATATCTTCGGTATAGTGTCGGGTCAATATAGCTCTTGGGTCGTTTGCTAGACTCGCAACGGGCTTGCTGATTGATGTGTACAACTGCCCATAGAATGTCTCGATCTCCCTCAGAAGCTCCGGTTTGGCGGATACGATCCTGCCATCGTCGGTCTTCAGATTCGTGAGCTGGCTCTGCCCAATAGGTAGATCCCTTGAAAAAACCTTAGAGCCTTTAGTTTGCTCAATCGCGTCTTTAATACGCTCGGTATTAAAGCGGCGGAGGTCTCTTTTCAAGGATTTAGAGATCTGTCTATTGAGCATTTGCACGCCTCATCTGAAGACCGCAGGAAAATCTCACGCCTCTCCTTCATAAGCTTGAGGGTATGATCAGAGAGCTTTTTCTTTCTATCTGTACGACGGGTCTTGAAAAAGTTAGACCCGACCGTATGGACAGCTTCCACGAACCCGTCGGCGTAGTCGTCCACGGAGCTCCCTAGGCACTCGAAACGATTCTGGAGTTCGAGCTGAAAGCTCTCGGGGTTTTGGACCTGGATCTGTGCTGGACGGAGCGTGGACTTCATCAGTCGAGACCTTTCAAGCTTAATATTAATATTAAATGTGCCTCTTACCATGCGGTGATCGCTCCCGGTTTTTACCGAATTGATCACAGAGACATTGAACATTTGCTTCTTGGTTGACGTGATGAAGTCGATCTCATTTTTTGTTGCACCATCGGGGCTCTGCCAGGTCCACTTCCTGTGTTCACGCTTTTTGAAGAAGGAGTTCATCATAAAGATAGCTTATAGCCCTCCATAAAACTGGCCAGTAGGTGACCCCGGTGGTTCCGTCGTCCAACTCCAAATTGCCCCACTTGAAGCTCATCCTCGTCTCGTTTGCCCAGTTTCGCGTTGAAGTCCCCCATGACAACGGTGAAGTGAGATTTGAAACCATGCATGGCTCTGGAGATATCCTCATGCATGGTCTCTAACTCGTCGTCGGGGTGTGCCGAGGTTGGGGCGTAGACCTGTATGACCTTCAGCGAATATCTTGAGGATATTCTGAGTATAAGGCACGCCACCCTGGTCGACACACTCTCGATCTTCACCACGTTGTTCACAAGGGACTTGTGGACGATAAACCCGACACCACCCTGGAACTGCCGGTCACCCTCTCGGAAATAGAGCAGGTTACCGGATTTCAGGATTATCTAGTCCTCCCCCTCTCTTCGGACTTCAGATAACCCTATAACACTCCATCGCAACCTGCTCAATTCCTCTTCGAGTTCGGTGATCTTCTCGTCGGTCCGAAGTGTGCGCGTGTCGTACGTTGCCAGGTACAGTCGTCGGTAATTCTTTGGGTAGCCGGATCTCGTCCGGAGATTTTTGGCACCCCTTGCCATGCCGTAACCTCGACCGCTACCGTAGTCGAGGGTAGGCAGGCTGCCGGGCAGTAGGGACCATTTTTTATTTGTGCTTTTCATGGGGTGGGGGGGGGGGGGGGGGGTTGCCATAATCGCCACGCTTGGCAGGCGGGTTGGCGATCGCAGTATGGTTGTTGTAGAAGCACAGAGAACGCTGCTGCCCATTCTCTGATTCGTCCTTTAGTCGCCTCTTACGACACCCACGGGAAGATATGGGATGGTGAAATTCCGTCCGGCACCATACGGAACAATTTTGTGAATAAACAAATCTAATTCTTTGATTTGTTTTTACTATTTCCCACAACTGTATTGAAAAACGTCGTGAGATACACGGGTGTGTAGGTTATTGCAAACCTTCGGCTTGGGCTTGTTACTGACAACTCGTTTGCAAAAACCTACTTTCCTCCCTTGTATCACAATGTACTATTTTATGTGGGTTTGGGTAGCTCTGAAAGTGGCTGACTACATCGCTAGTCGCTACGTCACAACCGCAGCTGATGTAGCACGTTTTCATCGCGACACTCACAATGGGGAATAGAGAGAAACAAGTTATGGCGCCTGGAAATGGACTGGCAACCTGTGCCTGCCTTATGCAATTTTATTATAAACGAATATTGAGAGAATTCTAGTTACGTCGTACAGGAAAATAAATCAAGTTACGGGCTATTCTTCTGTGTCATAGAGTTTGCTTATTTTTCAAGAACTGGACAGTAGTAAAATTGCATTGTTCATGGAAAACTAAGTGTTTGCTGAGATACGTAGATACACAGTTAAAACGGAAATAGTTTGCGATGGAGCTAATTGGAAAACAATGGCATATTACTAATGTCTATATGGAACCCATCGGTCTCGGCATTATCTCTATTATGTTTAAAGCGCAAAAAAGATGCGTTCGAGCAACTGCTGGTATCTTTGTTCCTGAATCATGCGAACCGTATTTTATAATGTTTAAAATTCTGACTTTTCCATCAGCTTACGTCTATGAAGTTGCGGTATTTGTTAAAATAAATAAAAATATATTCGGTGAACTAAAATCAAAAAGATACATTCTTAAAATATCTAGTATACCACATAGAACTGCTCTTCTGAGCAAAAGTCTTTTCGGAATGGCATCTAAAATTTACAATAGGATACCTGTGGACATTTTAAACACCAAGGAACTGCCACTATTCAAATAAAAATCACGTAATTTTTAATTGACAAAGTTTACTACACGTTCCAAGATTTTCTTAATAATTAGTACCTACTACAATCTGTAACCATGCACCTTTTTTTTTTTTTTGCGTCGAGAAATGCTCATGCGTACTGCACTACCACGGGGTGTGCAGTGCATTTATGTGGGACTCTAACCCACTAAAACACCACGGTGTCCTCCAGTGCCGCTTATGGCGGGAACACGGGCACGCGTTAGCACTCACCGCGAACCCGCCGCGGCTGTCCGTCACCGGACCCTCCTCGGGGGGGGTATCACCGACGCACCAGAACACACTGTACGCCGTGACCACCCCAGGGACCAATTCAGGACATAGAATTCATATTTTGTAAGATTTGCTTTATATGTGACACCTATGATTATTTTAGCATATTGACGTTATTATTGTATGCCTACTACCTACTAGGCAGGACATAATGGAACTGTAATTTACCTAACATCTGTCTGTATAACCTATGCGCACAATAAAAAGATTTGTTTTATCATAAATCACACACAGCCAAGCCAAATCGTTTTTTTTTGTTTTATTTAGTTTTTTGTGCTGACATTCCCATGTCGGCTTACATTGTACAAACAGCAGTGCCAACAAATGTAAGAAGTATGGTATCGATATAATTTGCGTTGTCATGTCTCTCTTCCTCAGGAATGGAATGAGGCTCTTGGAGCTCTCAGAGATCTGATGAATTGCCTCATAAATTGTAGCTTACGCTATCCTTCGTGCGAGTCGCGGCCAACTCGCTCATGCCCCAGAACATTTGGTACCACTTCGAGAATAAGTTTATTTTTACAAGAATTTGAAATATGAAACGCTTACTTACTCGCACTTATTTATTGCTGAGGGCTGTGGATAATTTCTAATAAATAATTATTTTGATTAAATATTGTTTTAACAAGCATATTAATATGTGCACACAACTAATTAATGAACTTGTTAGGGATTTTCTCGTAACTCATTAGCGTCGGCTATAAACAAGATAGTTTCAGATTTTATAAGAGATAAATTTCTAAAAACATCATTCTGTTGCCACTTTTGTACAGAACAGTCTCTTGTCAGACACAAATGTCCGATGTCTATGTGATCTCAGTTGTAAATCGTTGCGCGTAACTGAGTTACTAGGCAACACCTACACTACTGCTCTGTAGTGTGCAGCTCACCCAACCTTATATATGTAACAGCACACACCAATAATGGACATTATTACACGAATTCCTTGACTGTCATTAAATCCAAACATAATTCACCAAACACCATGGTCAGGAAAACGGCAAGGATAACCAAGATAAGGAAATATATATCTTCAACGATACGGAGATTTTTAAGCCTATGTATTTTGCAGAAACATGTACAGTTAAGGTCTATCCACACATATCAGGGCCGTGCCCGGGACGTGCCAGGGCCGGGCCCAGGCATTGAAACTTCGTCTCTGGCCCGTGCACGGACGTGTGTGAACGAGTTCATATAAAATGTACACACCGATATTTTTTTGAGGATCGGATCCGGCAAGTCGACGGCGTTGCACTACTCGCGACAGTGACGTCACTAGGAAGGAAGGAAGGGGGAGAGAAGGGGGGGTTACCTGACTGCTGCATGATGTACTGCTTGTTCATTAACTGCACTTGACTCCTTCGCTATATTATCTTATCTTATTATCTCGCATTAGTTCAGTTGTATCACACAGCGGCGGTACGATTCATTATGGTTAGACTGCAGATGTGGAGAATCTTGGAGCACACGAACATTAAGAGCGATGTGATTTCCGTGCCTTTTCTACCACCTCACCCCATATGAGTGAGGTAGGTACAGCGGTAGTTAATATGCTATGGGTATGTGTAAAGTCAAGACCTAAGGGCTATAGGGAGAACGTCCAGTGGACTTGTTACTCGGGGCAGACGCCTATGCTCTTATCATGCAAGATGGTTTGATAAGAGGTGCTTATTCGTCTTCGCCCTTAGCACAGCAAACACAGCTAGGATGGTTACTGTGTGGGACCATAAAGCCACAGTTCCATTGTAACGTTATCGTAAATAATACAGTGGATATTCATCAATTTGGGCAAATTGAAGATATTCACGAGCAAAATGAAATGTCAGCGGAAGATCAGCAATGCGACGAGTATTACCTATCAACGACAAAACGTCTGGAAAGCGGTCGTTTTGAAGTTATTTAGGTTGCCGATGAAGCAGCAAGCGAGCGAAAAGCTTTTTTATTTCCTTTTTTTTTTGCGTGGAGATTTGCTCATGCATACTGCACTACCACGGGGAGATAGTGCAGTTATGTGGGACTCTTACCCACTAAAACTCCACGGTGTCCTCCTGTGCCGCTTATGGCGGGAACACGGGCACGCGTTAGCACTCACCGCGAAACCGCCGCGGCTGTCCGTCACGGCTGTCTGTCACCGGACCCTCCTCGGGGGAGTACACCCCATCACTGGCGCACCACAACACACTGAACGCCGTGACCACCCCAGGGATCAAATTAGCACATGGGTGCCAGACGACCCCGTGTATCCACCCCTTGGTCCCACTGTGACGGGTCAAGGTCAATGGCCCCGTCACCTACCATTTTGCGGCCGCAGGAGATAGGGAGAGCGGCTAACGCTATACCGACACTCCTTTTAACCAGCGGCCCCACCGCGTCCGCCATCAGACGGTGGCGACCCCGTCTAGGCCGCGGAAGGTAGGGAGAGCGGCGCACCGCAATACCGGCACTCCTCTCCCGCCGCGGCCTCCAACCCTCAGCCGCGATATCGTATGGGACCTGGGAATCTCCATAAGACATCGCGGCCCGCCTCAGTTGCAATGTCGCCTGTTAGCAAGCGGCACCGCAACCTACTAGTTAGCCGCTACGTCGTCGGCTTAATCGGCAAAAGCCCTGACGAGCGGCCCCTCCTCGGGTTCATCTTCGCTTCATCGTAGGTGACCAAGCCACGGTTACTGAGCCCCCCCGCCTCGACAATGCGAGAACCCACCGGGGAGGAAGCGAGCGAAAAGCTAGGATCGTCAAAGGAAATGGCACTAGCGCAATTAAAGAATCTAGAGAAAAAGCTTAGCAGGCAAGAATCTTTAGCTCAGCAATATAAGCAATTCTTAAGCGAATATGAAGAGTAGAGGAGATATGGAATTAGCGACTCTTAGCAGCGATGAAATAGAGTGTTTCTTACCTCATCATGGGGTCCAGCGAGCGGAATCCTTCATTACGAAGCTACGTGTCGTATTTAATGCATCCGCAAAGATCTCGTCGGGACTAAGTCTCAATGATGTCATACATCGTGGAACTAACCTGCAGCAAGATCTACAGGCACTGTTACTTAAGTGGAGACAATATCGATACGTATTCACTGGCTATATCGACAAATTGTATCGGCAAATATTAGTTAGCGAAGCGGATTAAAAGCTCCAACAAATCTTTTGGAGAGCACATAAAAACAGCCAATTAGAGCATACCAGTTAACGACGGTTACATGACATGAAATCAGCTCCTTTTTTGGCGTTGATGACCCTGCGAAAATTAGCAGCGGACGAGAAGAATAACTTTACTACTAATACTAGAAGAGTTTTTATACCGCACAAGTATAGGTGTTCAAGCTTCAAGATGCAAATCTTGAAGTTTGAATATTTTTTATTATATTTTTTTTTTAAGAAGATGGGTAGTTCGGCATTCCCACCGAGGATTGCCATAAACAATTTATTTTCCTTGTGTTGTTTTCTTCTTCTTTTTTTAATGTTGTTCTTTTATTGTGCGTTGCTTGTAATTATTATTTGTTTTTATTTGTCGTGTAAATTTGTCGTTTCTGTGCTGTGTCTTCTATTGTGTTTGTACTGAATAAATGTTTTATCTATCTATCTATCTATCTATATGGAAGATCTATCTGGCGCTCATACTCGTACTATCGACGAAGGGAGAAGCAGCATATCAGAACTTAATTCGTGCCTAAGCAGCGGCGGATTTTTGCTAAGAAAGTGGTCAGCAAACGAGAAAAAGCTATTGGAAGAGATAAATTTATCGCAGCAAAATTTACAAGCACCATCATTCATTTTCAAAACTGAAAACAACGCAAAAACTTGGGCTTGAGCTGGGATCCAGAAACAGATGAAAGAATTCACTTTCCAATATATTTCATCAGCGAATACTACAAAGCTTACAAAAAAATTGCTTCTGTCGGAAATATCCAGGTTATTTGATCCTTTAGGTTGGCTAGCGCCGCTGACTACAAAATGCAAATTGTTGTTTCAAAAAGTCTGGCTAGATGAAATTCAATGGAGCCATGAAGTTTCAGCCGAGATCAACAATGAGTGGGCAAAATTAACTGAAGATATGGGAAGTATTAGCACATTTAAAATCTCACGATGGTTGCAAAGCAAACGAGATGACACTAACCAACTCCAGGGATTTTGTGATGCATCACTTAAGGCGTACGCGTGTGTCGTATATGCCAGAATTGCATCAAAACTGCATCGGTGGTACTAGCCGCAGCTAAAACAAGATTAGTACCTAAAAGCAAGGCAGTATCGCTTCCTAGATTGAAGCTATGTGCAGCGGAACTTTTATCTAGACTAATTACAAAAGTAGCAACTAGCATGACTGCCATAGATTACGAAATCTATGCCTGGATCAACTCTAAAGTCACCCTTAGCTGGATACAGGGCTATCCAGAAGGTTGGAAGCCTTTTTTTGCGAATAGAGTGAAGAAAAACGGGCGAAGACAAATCAGCACCTCTAATCAAACAATCTAGCATGATAAGAGCATAGGCGTCTGCCCCGAGTAACAAGTCCACTGGACGACTTGTAATATACTCTGGAGCCGCTAAATTAACATGTTCCAAATAGGCCCACGAAGGCTTTTCAAGTGATCGATTTGGTAAGTTTTTTACTAGACTTTTTATAATCAAAACATCCATATGGAATTTAAAGCTAGTATGCATAGACTGGCATATAATGCTTAGCTTGCCCGTACAGTTAGATTCCTTTTCTGCTATTCCGGAAACTGCTGCATTAAATTGCTGTCGTTTTATTCCTAACTGCAGAGCTGCCTTCTCTGTAATCAACGATACCTGTGAACCCTGATCAATGAGAGCCCTCAGGACAAGCTGCGTGCTATCTGCTGCTATCAGCCTCACTAACGCTGTTTTAAGATTTTCATAATTCGTATTGTTTTGCTTGCCATCAGAAAAACAATCATGCAATATGGTGTGATGCCTGCCAGAACACGTGAGGCATCGTTTCTTGGAGTGGCATTTGTTGCCATTGTGATTAAAAATGCAATGAATACAACATTTCAGTTGTTTAAGGGTTTTAAGTTTCATTTCCTTCGGCATTTGATGAAAGTTTTCGCAATTGTATTCGCAATTAGAGGGCCCCATGTATCCGTGCCTAGGTTTTTGATGGAGTGAGGACTCCGAACGTGGTGTCATGCATTTTTTTAAAGACTGAAAATGATTGCTGCTGTATGTTGGGCATATTCAGGAACATATTAGCGTGCGCTTTAAAGATAATCCTCTTGTTATCAAATCGACGATTTAGAACCTCCCAACGTTGTTCGATGACGCCCTTCGAAACCTTTACAGTCGGTGGACTACTATTGATAGCATCCATTGGGAAATCATTGGAGAACCGGGGGCAAATGTAGCAGGAGATTATGAGTAACTCGGATAGTTCACCAAGCACGAGCGTACTTTTAACAGCTAGAGAAAAGCTATTAACTCCAAGATGTGGTCATCATCTTATTGCGAGAAATCCACTCCTCAAATGGATATGCCTGTATTTACAGGCCATTACTAGCAATGGATGCCTTTTAAGGATCTATTCAGCAAAGCAATCCACAAGAACAACGCTTTGTCAAACGCTCAGAAAATGCAATACTTGAAAGGCAAGTTAAAAGGCGAAGCTGAGCGTATGAATCATACGCTCAGCTTCGCCTTTTAATGGATTTCTAGCTAATTAACATAATAATGCAATAGAATAAAAAGAATAATATTGGAAATAATTATTATGCTGTTTATCTTCAATCTTACTTCTTACTAATTTTATAAATGCGAAAGTTTGGGTGGATGGATGGATATATGTTTGTTACTCAATCACGCCAAAATGGCTGAATGGATCTGGATAAAATTTGGCACAGAGATAGAGTATAGTCTGAAATAACACATAAGCTATTTTTCATCCCGGTATAATGTTCCCCTGGATAAGAAAACACTTTTAACGCGCGAAGCCGCTGGCAGAAGCTAGTACAATAACATAGGTACCAGGATGAAATCACAATCGTATTTCTTTAATATGTTTGTATGCGTGGGATTCGTTGGAAAATGAAATGAAACTCTTTTTCAAGATGAAAATTATACTAGGAGGGATCAAAAAGTAGTGAGAACGACATACTCCTTGGTCAGAAAAAAAAATACTGGCAGGCATATCTCAGATACATATTTGTAATATTAATAAAGAAAAAAATCTTCGATTCTCTTTTGTTTTTTTCTGAATGTAGTCATTTGTTTGCTTCGTTTCGGGACGTGTTCACGAAAATGAGGAAAAGCGAAGTGCAAGCCGTTATTAAATACCTCAATTTAAAAAAGATAACGACGCAAGAGATTCATTGCGATTTGGAGGCTACATTAGGAGAGTCTGCTCCGCCGTATTCCACTGTCGCAAGGTGGGGCTTCTCAATTTCGAGTACGGAAGACGAACATCGTTGCGGCCGTCCATCGACGTCAGTCACCCAAGAAAATGTTGCGAAAGTCGAGAAAATTGTATTGAGCGATCGAAGAGTTACCATCCGATACTTAATTCAAGAAACGGGCATTTTATATGGAAGTATTCAATCCATATTGAAACAATCTTTGAATTTGAGAAAAGTCTCCGCAAGATGGGTGCCGAGAATGTTAACCGACAGTCAGAAACAAAATCGACTTGACATTTTGAAGATATTGTTGGACAAGTTTCAAGAAGATTCTGAAAACTTTTTGTCTCGTTTCGTAACAATGGACGAAACATGGGTCCATCATTTTGATCCCGAGACAAAACAGCGATCTTCGCAATGGAAACGGCCATCATCACCGACCCCGAAGAAGTTTCGTGTCGTGTCATCGGCTGGCAAGGTTATGGCCTTAATATTTTGGGACTCAGAAGGGATATTGTTGACCTGGAGCGTGGAACCACTATTACAGGCCAATATTATGTAGCTTTAATTCCCAAGTTAAGGAATGCCATCAAAGAGAAAAGGAGAGGGAAACTTCGAAGAGGCGTGCTGTTTCATCACCATAACGCACCCACGCTCAGGTCGGCAGTTGCGATGGCTGCCATTTAGCAGCTGGCTTCGAATTGGTTGACCACCCCCCTTATTCACCAGATCTGGCGGCTAGCGATTTTTATCTGTTCCCTAAATTGCAAAAATACTTAAGGGGAAACAGGTACGAATACGATAACGAGGTGATGGATGCCGTGGAGAGCTTTTTGCAGGACCAAGACAAAACTTTTTTTGTGAAAGGGATTGAAGCCTTGGAAAAGTGCTGGACTCGGTGTGTAGAGAGACTCGGAAACTATGTAGAAAAATTAGTACATTACTGCAGAATCCAGTAAATAACCAAGTATGAGTTAACCATATATACAAGGCCAGGATGGCTTTCTTACTGGTTGAGGCTTATATAATGCTTTTCTCAAAAAATTAAGAAAGTTTAACAACAAATTTGTTTAATTAATATTGAAGGTTACATTCACATTAGGGCAATTACTGATAGATATTGTGATCGATTTACCGGGGGCATTTATATTTGTTTGTTCTACGTCTTGATTAACGGATTCAAAAATATATCTATCTCATAAAATGTCATACCAAAAAGAAAGATAGATACATATTTGGAGCCTCCCTCCTATAACCATGTTATAATGGCTAAACTGTAATCTGTGTCTAGCTGGTACTGTGTTTTTTTTCTAAGCAGATTCGGGGGGTGACCATAAGCTCTTAGAGCGGTTTCAATTTGAGATCGAATAAGGGACATATGTATCTGACATGTATACATCTGTCACTTACTCGATCTCAAATTGATACCGCTCTAAGAGCTTATGGTCACCCCCCTGAAGAGGATGACCTACTGTCTAGAGATGGGTGTTTTCGGTTTCTTGCACAAACGGTTATGTAACCTATATACAGTTTTCATATCAATAACGAAAACAGTTTTCAGATATCGATATCATTTAGTACAGTTTGCTTAAGTTAAAATATTATTTAGATGAGTAAACTAACAACAAACGCGAAATAATACTTAGAAAGATAGGTAGCGCATATGGTTCCTATCGTTTGTGAAGTTTGCGTTTTGTTCGTAGTTGGTACGTTTCCGCATTTTTACGGTTTTATGTTTTGACTTATTCGTTCTCGCACGCTAGTAAGGTTGTTAAAAGATACTGTTTTTAAAATATCGGTTATTTTGATATATATATCGATATGATAAGATATCTAACACATATCCGATATAAGTTACGTTTTGATATATCAGACCAATCCCTACTACTGTCCAGTAAGTAATGTACATACTTACTTACTGGACAGTAGGAGATTCCAAATTTAAAATCTTGCTTCTTACTGGACAGTTGTGAATAAGTCTCCGGTAGAATTCACTTTCTGGATAGGTACTTTTTAGAGATGTTATGAAAACAATACCCATTTTTGAGAAAAAAATATTACGTTATCTATAGTCATTATATTCTATCTCATTCTCACTACTTTTTGATCCCTCCTCGTACAACTTATAAATCAGCATTTACTTTGTACACTATGTTATTATATTACTTTCAGTATAACCTTCAAGTACTTTATTTATTATTTTAAAGAGTAAAATATTGCAAAGAGAACCGATCACTTTTCCGATTTTTTTTGTACGAATTTAATTTGAACGAAAACTATTGACCGACGTCTTTCTTGCTATATGCATTATTTGACTTATTTTTAGATCATCAAAGTATCATGTGTCATGGGTATTAATTTACCGAACTATATTTAGCCGATTTACAAAATAACTTTTTGCTATTGGCCGAAGCCTCTTTTAAACTATTTTCATTTGCCACATTTTCACCACACCGAAACAACATTTTACGAAATATTATTTGGTCACAAATATATAGCCGGTCACTTGATAGTGTTTTCAATATTAAATTAAAATAGTGTCATAAAAAGCCAATATGTTGTGCTACAAAATTTAGTGCTAGAAACGAATCGCTGCAAAACCGACTTCAAGCAGTATTATCTGTCCTACCTCTAGAGTGTAATTTAAGCCCGCAAAGGCGCGTAGGGGTGGGGAGGCCCGCGTGCTGAGGAGCAAGGTGTCTGAAAGCCCGGTGCCGCTGCTGAGGCTGGCCGGAGAAACTGATCAGCAAGCAGAAGCTGTGGTGAGCGTTAAAACAATCTGCGACGATAAGTTCGCGTGGTGCCGCCCAAACCCCGCAGCGCCGGAGCCGTGACAGAAACAATGCTTGCTGCATGTTGCTTGCCTGCTTGCATTTTGCATGCTTGTTTGCACGTTGCATACTTGCTTGCAAGTTGCATGCCTGCATGCATGCTGCGTGCCTGCAGCAAGCATTCTTGTTTGCTTGCTTCTTACTGCAACCACTTAAAAACTGAAATTAATAATCGCGTTTAAAAACCTGCGTGATGTGGTTGGCAGAGATCTCCTGGTACAAACATATCTTGCACTTAGTCAAAGTGTTACTAACTATTGCATCAGTGCCTGGGGTGGGGCTTGTAAAACAATTATGATTGTTCTTGAGCGCGCACAGAGATCATTGCTAAAAGTCGCATTTAAATTTCCCTATCGCTATCCCACCAAAGATCTATACGACGAAATAAATGTCATGAGCGTTCGTAAACTTTATATCTATGAAGTCCTACGTAGATACCACAGACAGGTAATTCCAACATTACCAAAGTTGAATAAAAGAAAAGTGCAGTGTCCAGTGCCAAGAACCAACACAAAATTTGCTAGCAGAATTTACAACGTCCAAGCTCCACGATTATACAATAAATTAGCTCAGTATATTCATAATATCAGATCATTCAGTAATAACCAAGTCAAATGTAAAATTATTGCATGGTTGAATGACATGGACTATGAAAAAATTGAGTCTCTTTTTGTTGTAACGGTATGAAATACACACTTATCACGCACACGCCCACCCACACACACATATACACACATCCACACACATATACATATATATACACACACACACGCTCAACTACCCAAAAACATTCTTTTTTATTATGGATTTTTGTTTTTCTTATTTTCAAATTTTTATTTTTCTAGTTTTAGTTATATTGAAATCTAGTAACATATTGTTGTTTACTGGTCTAAGATAGCCTACGTTAAAATTATGGACATATTGTACTTGAATATAATAACACGTTTGTGAAGGGAAGGAACTGACCTTCAAGATACAGTATTTTACTAGTTTGGAGGTCAGTGTCTCGCCTCAAAGATACCCTGTAAGATGTTCATAATAAAGATTATTATTATTATTACTTAAAACCACTTTTGTTCATAATCAACTGTTTTATTATGTGCCATTACATTTAAATAATTAATTAAACAAAATAGTAGGTTAAACTTATCTGAAATTAGTATCTGTTGCCTTAATCTATAACGCCAGTGTAAACAGTCGTATAATTTATGTTCGGATACCTAATACTTCGAATAAATGTTATATCGGTAAGTGTTAACGTTTTCGTCGGAGTAACAAAAAAATTTAATTGAGGTCAACTGATACAATGGCAGACGTGACTTCGATGAAGTAAAAAAAATGAAACGATAATACTTAGTTGAAAAGTTTAAGCTTAAATGAAATTCAGTTAAATATTTTGTAATAATTAATTAAAATTAAATACAACATTTACTCAAAGAAACACTTAGTTTTTCGCCGCCTACTATTAAACATATATACATAAACTCACGCCTTTTTTCCATGGGACTACAGAACTACAGAACGCCACATGCTGCGTTCCTAACATACTTCTTTTGCTTCACTCACATTCATACATCTAGACATACACACACGCCGGTTATGAGTACTGCGCACCGAGTACTACCATGAGTACTTTTTAGGGCGTCCCCTCCCGGTGTTTCCATTCACTTTAGTTGCCTTTCATTCATCCTCTCACCATGGCCAAACCATCATAACATACTCTTTTCAATTTTAGTCACTACATCTTCTTTTAATCCTCAACGTTGTCTTATTACCTCATTCCTCAATCTATAATTTAAAGTTATACGGTACCTACTATTTAATTACCATATAGATTACTTTTTAAAGGTGCTTAATTTGTTTTTAAATTAGTATTGTTATCTATGTTCATATATATATATATATAACTAGCTGTTGCCCGCGGCTTCGCTCCCGTGGACCACCCCACAGGACCCGTTTAAAAAATAGCCTATGTCACTCAAGAATAATGTAGCTTTCTATTGGTGAAATATTTTTTTTAATCGGTCCAGTAGTTTCGGAGCCTATTCGGTACAAACAAACAAACAAACAAAAAAATCTTTCCTCAAATGCTCGAAGGACCAAAATGTACGCCCCCTAACATACGTCACGTGAGGCCGCAGTAATGTTAAGGGTGTGACAGTACATGGAAATATATGATAAGTTAAAGGACCTACTAAGACCTTACAGCCTAACAGTCCCTACGACCCTAAGCCCTATAAGCCCTACAGCCCTAACCTACCATATACCTAGTGTATGATAAATAAATATATAGATAAATTCAGGATGTATGCACCGTGCGACCTAACGTTACAGACGGATAGTGGACAGGAATTCCAGGTTCGGGATGGGTACACTCACTGCCAGTCCAGCAGACTCACAGGACTGATCAGAGATGGCAAATGGTGTCTTGGCCACAGCGAGGGGTAATGAGACAAGAATATAAATTCTAATCTGATTTATTTGCAATATTGTACAGCTTAAATACTATTTCGTCTTAATACACACTAATGCAAATGTGTTTGTGTCCTATACGTGTAGGATGCAAACACACAGTAGTTTATCTGGGCCGCGCGTCAGTCGGGCCGAGTGCTCAGTCAATGTCCAAAGGTAACATTGAACATTCTGGCGACTCTCAGGAACAGGACCCTAGTTGGTACAGCTCGATGATCTCGTATGGTCTGGCCCGGCCTTGTTCAGGTTGTTGTGACTGAGCGGGCACGCTGCGTGGTATGCCGTACGGCTGTTGCGGTCGTAACCTGTGTTCTGTGCTGCTGACGATCGTTGGTTGCCGTACAGGTGGTGCAGTGCTTCTTCTTGCTGCAATGTAGGCTCGAAGTCGGTTCAATAATAATAATAACCCAACCGCCGTATCTCTACGTTGACGACGTGGTGGGGCTTGCGTGCTCCAGTGAACCCTAGGTCTGTGTCGGTAGAGGTAACTTTATCGATATAGATTTAGGGTGAGGGGCCAGACTAAGAGAGATACAAATCCAAGCCAAGGTCGCGCATGCCGAGGGCTGCATGGCTAGGGGAGTGCTTCAGTGGCTAGTGCGCCAACTCTGGATAATGGGGGACCTCCAGTTTTATCTACCCTTGCCGCAGTGAACGCAGGGCTCTGCTGTGTGTCGACTTCTTAAGTCCCTAACTACTCGTGGGAACATAATGACAACTAGATCTAAAACAAAAAAACAACTTCAGGCAAGTATGCCTCCAATAATTGACGAAACTTCACAATTCTCTTCGTCATCTTCCTCATCTCTTTTTCCATCAGTTCCATCATCTTCACAATCTTTTCACGTCTCTCCGACGCCATCATCATCATCAATCAGTATACAGTCAGCGGATGTTGTACAGGAGACAAATATTGTCGACGATACTGTACCCACCACTAGGACTGCAACAGCTCGTAGGAAATGGAGTAATGAACAAATTTATCCTACGCACTTACCTTCACCTTACTAATATGGATACAGACAAAAACGCATACCTTCCATCACTTCACACGAAGTTTTTAGAAAAATACCCAACTATGCAAGTTAGCCGACAAAGAATAGGTGACCAGTGAAGAGCAATAGTACAAAAGAAGTTATTATCCCAAGACACAATAGATCAGATATATCAGGAAGTTAGGGCTGAACTACAAACGGTTCACACTCAAATACAGCAACACTCCACACAACCTAATACACAGTCCGGCCAGCGCATGAGGTGGACTAACGAATACAATGAAACACTTATTAGGATATATTTTACTGTAACACAGTTAGAGACAAATAAAACAGCCTATAGAAAATATCAGGGCAGAAAGGTTCTGGAGTGGCGACCGCGAACCGGAAGACGTTGCGTTGGAAGGCCTCCCACCAGGTGGTCCGATGACCTGGTGAAGGTTGCGGGGATCCGCTGGTTGCGGGACGCACGAGACCGGTCAATGTGGCGACGCTTGGGGGAGGCCTATGTCCGGCAGTGGACGTCTTTCGGCTGATATGATGATGATGATGATAGAAAATATTTACACGAAGCATTCATAAATATGTATCCAGAATTATCACATATAAGTGAGCAAAGATTATCTGAACAAATAACGGATTTATAGACGCAAACAGATTAGAAGAAATAAAAAACCAGGTAGCTGTAGAATTGAGGAGTAGCAACACCAACACACAAAATTTTTAAGACCTAAATAACGATCTCTTTACCACAAAATCGTAGGATGACTCCCTTCCAAATGACCCAAATATTTATAACATCATAGATACTGATATCGTTCCTCAGACATTCGTAAATACAGATGACAACAATTTCTTAAACCACATAGAGATTGGTCAATTTGAACCAACGGAAACTAATGTAGATGCTATTAACCCCGAAATTGAAGCCATATTTCAACAGGCTCAACTAAATTTTACTGACACACATCCCACTAATAGACCATACATTCCCAAGCAAAAGACATCTAGAAAGTTTTCTGCTATAGTTACATATATAAATACTGTTATTCTTCCTAAGCACGTAAATGTCGACACCGAATTCATAAAACTGCAAACAATAATTTACTGTGCAGCGTGGACGGCAGCCACATGCAATGGATCTAAAATATTAGACTTTATACAAAATGAACGCCGCACATACAAACAGAGAAAACCAAAGTGGCACATCAGATTAGAAAATAAAATCGGTAATCTAAGAGCAAACATTGGGAGGCTAACACAATTCATTAATGGTAGGAGAAGTCTAAAATTAATAGCCGCAGTCGAACAAATCAAAATAAAATACCAACTTCACGTACAACACGAGAATTCAAATATACAATTAGAACACTTTTTGGACACTTTAAAACAAAAATTAAATGCAGCATCTAGTAGGCTTAAAAGATATATCACATGCACAAATCGCAAACAGCAAAACACAAAATTTTGTAACAACGAAAGAATATTTTACCGAAATCTTACGTCCAATAACACCACTAGCATACCACTAGAGACACCTCCGCCTGAAATATTACGGGAATTTTGGGCAAATATATGGGAAAACCCAGTAAACCATAACAATCATGCAAACTGGATCAATGACGCAACACCAGAAATCCCTGAAATGGAGTTCGAACTCATACCAATGAGCACTTTTATAGAAGTCTTAACACGCACACACAACTGGAAATCTCCAGGAACAGACAATATTCATAACTATTGGTATAAGAAATTCACTAGTAACCACCCATTCATATATAATTACCTAAATGAATTCATTAAATTGCCACAGTTGCTCCCAACATACTTAACACAAGGAGTGACGTATATGATACCTAAAGACACAAGTAATACCACAGATCCAGTTAAATACAGACCAATTACTTGCTTGCAAACCCTTTATAAAATCCTAACAGACTGTATAAGTGAACTACTTCCAAAATATGGAATAACTTGCCACCACCGATTAGAGTAATTAACACAATACATGTTTTTAGACGACGCTTACGGCAGTATCTCGTAGAAGCACAAAGGAAGCTAGATATGGTCGCACTAAATGTCTCAATTATATGATGTATTTATCTACCCACATAATTAGTAGTTTTTATTCTTGCAATGTTACTACTCATTTTCACACTTTTTTTGTACGTATTCTCATGTTCCTTACTATTTTTAACGGATACAAATTTATTTTATTTAAGTATACATACACACGTCACTTTGCAGTATAAAACTGATTTACATCCGTCACCTCAAACACCAGGTTCTGTTGAAAACCAGCGTCAGGCACTAGTTGACTGGCATTTTTGCTGAACAGGGCCTTTTTGGCGCAGCCGTGAGGCACACTTTTCTGCTAATTTCTTACGTCAGACTTTTTTATTTTAATTTTAATTGTATTATATCCGATGTATAATATTATGTTGTGTGTCTTTTAGTCTGTGCTAAATAAATTTATTTTCTTTCTTCTTTCTTTCTTTTCTTTAACTAGTCTACGATCACTTAAATAAGCATAACATTCTTGCAGAACAACAAAAGGGATGTCGTAAAAACAGCCAAGGATGTAAGGAACAACTAACTATAGATGCAGTTGCTATGAACAGCGCGGTCAAAAGCAAACAAGATATCCATACCATGTTTATCGATTACCAAAAGGCATTTGATTCAGTCCCGCATAGCTGGTTGTTACATGTCCTGAACATCTATAATATTCACCCCACAATTAAATTATTCCTAGATTCTACTATGCAAAGTTGGCAAACTGTACTTAAAATAAATCAAGCATCCACGACTTTAGCCACTGAACCAATTCAAATTAAACGTGGTATTTTTCAAGGCGATGCTCTCAGTCCTTTATGGTTCTGCATGGCACTCAATCCACTACCACACCTACTGGATAAAACTAACAAAGGGTTCCCACTAATAAAAGATAACACGCAATTCACCTTAACACACCTGATGTATATGGATGACATAAAGTTATACGCAGCAGATAAACAATAACTTTTCCATTTAGCAGATACCACACAAGAATTTTCTTATGACATCAATATGCAATTCGGGGTAGATAAATGCAAAATTCTATCAACTGTAAAAGGAAAAAATCCAATGGATGAACACACTTCATACAAATACCTAGGTTTCAAACAATCGAGACAGATAGAACACAAGATGACAAAACAAGAATTGAATAAAAAGTTTACATATCGCCTAAATCTAATTCTTAAAACTAACGTTAACTCCAGAAACACAATTAAAGCAGATCCTTTCTGCTTGTTGTGCAGATTTTGTACGTCTATCAAACCCCTCCCTCCTTCTTGTCGTGGTAACGTAAGTCGCTGTATGCATGATTTTGGGTGGTGTTTTCTATGCTTAGTAAAGAGAGTATTGATAGTTCGCTGCATTTTTTTAATATCTGTTTTTGACCATCGTATGATCCCGAAAGAGTACGTGAGAATGGGTATTGCGAATGTGTTGACAGCTTTAATTGTGTTTCTGGAGTTAACGTTAGTTTTAAGAATTAGATTTAGGCGATATGTAAACTTTTTATTCAATTCTTGTTTTGTCATCTTGTGTTCTATCTGTCTCGATTGTTTGAAACCTAGGTATTTGTATGAAGTGTGTTCATCCATTGGATTTTTTCCTTTTACAGTTGATAGAATTTAATCAGATCAATCGCCGCTACATAAACACGTAACAGAGTCAGATAAAAAACTTACACCACTCAACTTGCAAAATAGAAACACCCAAATCAATGAAAACATCGTAAGTACACAGCAAAAAATTGCAGCATGGGCTGGAAAAGCTCTACATGGAAGACATCGAGCCAGCCTGAGCCAGCCACACGTCGATAAAACTAAGTCGAACGAATGGCTCAAACGAGGCGAACTGTTTCCCGAAACTGAAGGCTTCATGCTTGCAATCCAGGATCAAATAATAGTAACACGTAATTACAGAAAATATATAATGAAAGACTCCAATCAGCCGACTGACACATTGCAACAGCGCTTCTGAGACCATACAGCACATAACAGGGGCCTGTAAATCTCTCGCACAGACTGATTACAAACACCGACATGACCAAGTTGCAGCAATCATACACCAACACCTCGCATACAAGTATAATTTCATAGGTGAGATGATTCCGTATTGTAAATATAAACCAGAAATTATTTTAGAAAATAGTAATAAAAAAATCTATTGGGACCGAACAATATTTACAGACAAAACAATACATTATAATAGACCTGATATCACTGTACTCGACAAAATAAATTAAATAGTGTACCTAATCGATATAGCTATACCTAATTCACACAACATTCAAACTACAATATCCGAAAAACTTAGTAAGTACCAAGAACTCGCCATAGAAATAAAAACCCAGTGGAAAGCGCAAACCGTTCACATCGTCCCAATAGTACTTTCATCTACCGGTGTAGTGCCAAAGGCTCTCACACAAAGTCTTAATACTCCTTCTCACACACTGTACATACTCCAAAAAGCCACCATACTCAATACCTGTCGCATAACGCGAAAGGTTCTGACTTCCTCTACATTATCATCCACCTTTTCAATTGAAATTCCCGCCTACACACTTGGCTCCGGCCCGTGTGTAAGGTCGTATACTCTCTCAAAAGAGAAGCAAAACAAAAAACTCGAAAATAATAATAATAAAATCTTTTATTTCAGACAAAGTCCATAGGATTAGAAACAATTTACTTAAAAAACTTGTGTTAGTAGGTACATATATAAAAATTAAAATTCAGTTATAAATATAAGTGAAATACTGATGCTAGCTATGTATGTATGTGACTCTAATTGTTTCCAAATCGTGTTTTCTAGTTCAGTTTGTATGTTTCTTTCGGATGTGACTAAATGGTCGAAAACTCCCTTTGACCTGTATAACACTAATTCTTCTTTGGATATTTCCTTTAAGTTTGTTGGTACAATCTGCGTATTAAGGGAGAAGTTCGTTGTTTTGGAATAAGAAGCTAGCACTGTCATTGTTGTTGTTCTCTTTGCAGCAAGTATGTTACTACGTGATTTAATGACGCAATTCTCGGAGATATGTAGAACTCCGACATCTTGAATCGTCATTTCTTTTCTTGGGCCGTCACACACAATCGATACGGTAACCGATTTTGCTGTAATGAAAAGCCAAGTGTTTTGCATGTATAATTGCTCCCATAAAACATCTGTCGATAATTTGTAGGTCGTCGACGTGCATTGAGTTTGGGTGTAGTTTTCAGTTTTAAATAGTTGTTCAACTATGCAATTTTTATTTAATTTCATGTTCTTGACAGCCACAGGATAGCAGACAAACTCTGTATTACTATTAAGACAGTCTTTAAATTCTTCTTGACTTAGTTCAAAGTCACGCTCGTTGTTATAATCAAAACCCATGAATGTCTGCTGAATAGTCAAACACTCGAATGATCCATCAACTTTCCTCTCTGGTATGGGCGTAATGTGTATAAGAGTATATTTTGTTACATCGTGTATTGGAATATGTGGGTATTATTTACATTCATCTCTGTCTGTATTATTTGACCCTGAATAATCTTTAAGTTTGATAGTAGCTTTTGATTAGCTACTTTTATTATTTTGCTGATGTGTCTTGGCGTTAAAATACTATACATAGTTGCTTTTTGTAAATAAATTTCCACTAACCCTGTATAGTAGTCCATAATTGCATTTATATAATTGTTTGCTAATTCGTAAGCTTGCATCACTTGTATCTTAATATGATTTTTGTCAATAGATTTATACCAAACATTGTTTCTGTTCATAAACGATATTGCTTTATTTAGTTTTGCATGAAACTTTTCAAACTTTACTGGATTTGCTCTTCAGTTTGGTTTACACCTGCGATGGTAGATATCATTATCTTTGTTTGATGACTGGGAGCGTCTATAAGTTTCTGTTGATTATTATTTAATGTATCTATGTCTCTGTATCATCATTAACTCCAAACACCGATGTTAAAAGTTGTCCCAAGATGCCTCGTTTCTTCCTAGTATTCCTTATCTCTGTTAGGTATTCCTTTGTTGTCTCAAACTTCGCTTTTTCTTCGTTTAAATGGTGATAAAATTCATTGCAGTGTCTCTCGTACATGATGTTTTGAGTATCCTTGCAAAGTTGTTGAAACTGTAAAGTTATTTTTTCAATTTTTTTTTGGTCTCGTTCCAAACTTTCTCTCTCGTAAACAGTTTCTATTCTAAAAGTTAATTGGTTAATTGTTTTGGTTCCAATTTTTCAACATATAGTCCAGGATTTATTCTTATTAATGTATATATGGGTGTACTCGACACCGTGCCAATTAATAGAACAATAATTATTGTATGTAATAGTAATCTCTGAATCCAATTTTTTGGTATGCGTATGCCTTTTTTGTTTATTATGGCAGTTGATATGTTACATTGCGTAGGCGTAAACGTTTGTTTGTCATAGCTCATTGTATCAATATATTTGTTTTCGTTTACAGGGAGCGGGATCAACGTATGAATTGATCTTTTCTGACAAGCGCCTGTTGATTTCTGAAGAGTTACAACTCTAACTACACCATCATCTCCCGGGTGAATTTATTTGATTTTTGCCAACGGCCATTTATTTAGACTTATGTTGTCATCTTTTATTAGTACAACAGTTCCAATTTTTGCATTGTCATGTGTTTGTTTCCATCTGTATCTTTGTTGAAGTTGGTGTAGGTATTCTTTTGTCCAGCTGTTCCAAAAATATTTTTTCGTTTTTTGTATCTGTATCCATCTGTTTACTAGGTCAGTATTAATATTTTCTATCGGATCTGGTGTTCCTACTGCTTCACGGCCAATAAGAAAATGGCTTGGAGTTAATATTGTATTGTCATCCTCGGTTTGCACACACAATGGTCTTGAATTCAAACACGCTTCAATTTGGTGGAGGAAGGTTGTCATTTCCTCGTATGTTAGTGTCGAATCCCCTATTACTCGACGTAAATGATGTTTCACTGACTTTACGCCAGCTTCCCAGATGCCACCGAAATGTGGTGATGACGGAGGAATAAAATGCCATTGGGTTCCTATGTTTGTTATTGCGTTTTGAAATTGCGGTGATTGCGTGATTTGTAATATTTCCTGATGTAAGAAGTTGGCTGCTCCTACAAAGTTTGTTGCATTGTCACTGTACATGTGTGACACGTGACCTCTTCGTGCCATGAATCTGCGTAGCGCTGCGATAAAGGTTTCGGTTGTTAAATCTCCCACCAATTCTAGGTGTATAGCTTTTGTTGCTAAACATACAAAAATAGGACTAGGTATTTATAGGACTTGTGACACCTTCCTTTCATAGTTCTTGTTTGTATTTGTCCCGCATAGTCAACTCCAGTATAACTGAACGGGTAGGATTGCGTCACTCGTGCCTTTGGTAGTATTACTTGCTTTGTATCGCATGCACCTCACACATTTGCTAGTTATACTCTTCACTTTCCTTTTTCCGCTAACGATCCAGTATGTTTGTCGTACATAAGCTAAAGTCAATTTGTTACCTCCATGCAACGTTTTTAAATGTGCGTCTTGTATAATTAATGACGTTACATGATGATTATATGGTAAAAGTATTGTATGTTTCTGATTGTAAGGCAGTTCGGAGTTTTGTAACCTGCCTCCAACTCTTAGTAGTCCATCCTCGTCGATAAATGGGTCTAAAGTGGATAGTTTTTTATTTTTCTTCAACGGTTGTCCATTTTGAATAGTTTGCAATTCATTTGCGAATTCTTCATGTTGTATTTTTCTAAGTATTCGTTTTGTCGTCACTCTCAGCTCAATACAAGATACTGGCTCATTTATTGTTTGTTTGTTTGCGTATCTGTAGCAGCAAGACAACACCCTTATCATTTTATCAAAACTGGAAAACCTATTCCAGAGATCATTCTTCTCAATTTCAGATGTACTTTTATGACACAACTTGATTTCATCCTTCAGCTGCGGCAAACTTCTCGTGGTGGGAATCTGATCAGTTCTTAGCCACTGTGGACCGTTCCACCATAACGAATAGTTTACAAGTTTTTCCGGTGCCAGACCTCTTGAGATGATATCAGCCGGGTTCTCAGCAGAAATTACGTGGTTCCATTTTGAGTTTGGTAAAAGTTGTTTTATTTGTGACACCCTATTGGCTTTCCTAGGTTCTCCTCTTATCCAGCCTAAGGTGATCATAGAATCCGGCCAACAAGATATCGTAATACTAGCGCTTCCTTAACCTTTTCCACCAAACCGGCTAGTAACAGTGCAGCACATAACTCAAGTCGAGGCAAGGTAGTTTTTTGTTTCTTTGGTGCTACTTTAGATTTTGCTTGTAATAATGTAATGTAGTAGCTGTTATTGATTTTTACACGACTGTATACCACCGCTCCGTATGCTTTTTCGGAAGCGTCGCTGAAACCATACAACTCAATCTCTGTGCTGTCTGTTATGTAACACCACCGTGGCACTTTATTTTTTTCTATGCTTTTCAGCTGTTTTTGTAATTCTGTCCATCTTTTCTGGAGTAGGTCATTGACAGGCTGATCCCATCCTATGCCATTTGTCTAGAGTTCTTGTATAAGCAGCTTCATTGTAATTATAATTGGTGCTAACCAACCCAGCGGGTCGAATATTTTTATTAACTTCTGACATAATAAACCTTTTTGTTGGTTTTTTATTTTCCGTTATAGTTATTTGGAAATAAAAACTGTCTTCACGCGGTGACCATGTTATGCCCAATGACTTCCTGGTCTCATCTAACGGTAGTTTGAGCATCTGATCGTCTTTATCTTCCGCTGGTATGTTTTCCAGTAGTTCTGAACTGTTTGACGACCATTTTCGAAGTTTAAAACCGCCCTTGTTCAACATGGATATTAACTGTTTCTGTAATTCTTTCGCTGCGTCTTCCTGTGACTCTCCGGACAGAATATCATCCACGTAGAAATCTTGTAATGTAGCTTGACTTGCGATTGGATAATTGTTTTGTTCGTCTATTGCAAGTTGTTGCAAGGTTCGTAACGCAAGAAAGGGGGCGCTTGTTGTACCGTAGGTAACTATTGTGAGTTCGTATTCGCTAATTGCGTGTTTGGGAGAAAATCTCCATAGTATTCTTTGATGTGCGAAGTCTAATTCATTTATTTTTATAAACCGGTACATTTTCATAATATCCGCCATAAAGGCGAACTTATATTTTCGCCATCGTAAGAGTATAGTGGATAAGTCTTGTTGTAATCGTGGACCTTTATACGTGTTGTCGTTAAGGCTTATTGTTGTGCTGCTTTTACTGCTCGCATCAAAAACCACGCGTAATTTTGTAGTGAGTGCGTCTTCTTTAATTACCGCTTGATGTGGTATGTAGTATTTTCCTAAGTTGTAGTTCGTTGTATCTACTTTTCTCATATGACCCATATGTAAATATTCATTCATAAATTCAATGTATTGTTGTCGTAAATTTTCGTTTTTTGCGAATTGTCGTTCTAGTTGTAATAGTCGTGCAGCGGCTTTTCTGCGTGATTAGCCGTTTAAGTTTAGGTTTATGTTTGAATCCTTGAAAGGAAGTCGTACAGTGTAAGTTCCGTTTAGGTTTCTTATAGTTGTTTCTTTATAGTAGTTTTCACAGGTTTGGCCATTCTGTGTAAGTTCGTAGTTTTGTTGAATTTCTTCTAGTTCCCAAAATTTTGTCAATTGTCGGACCTCTTCGGTGCAAGCCACCATACTCAGTATTTTAACTCCATTCTTCGTGTCATTGGGATAAAAGCCGGATAAAATCCACCCAAATTCTGTGTTTTGTGCGATTATCCCATCCCGTAGTCTTTCGAAACCCTGTAGAAATATTCTGCTATACTCTTGGGCACCTAATATTATGTCAATTGGTCCCTTTTTATAATAAGTTGAGTATGCCATAAGTGCATTATCCAAGCTTCGCATTCTTGTAGTTGTTGTAAATCATTCCTTGGTAATGAACTTGTTAGTTTTGGTAGTACTATTAGCGTTACCGGCAATTTGTAATCGCTAGAGTACCTTGGTTGTAAAGTAATGTTGATTGTGTAATTTGACGTTTTTGGTTTTTCGTCTCCAATACCTTTTATTTGGGCTTGGATTTTTTGTCGTGGGTAAGACAACAATTGTGCTACTTCTTTAGTGCAAAATGATGCTTCTGATCCTTGATTACATAATACTCTCAACATCTGTGGCATTCCATCATATGATGTTGTTTTTACTATGGCAGTAGCTAGTAAAGTTGTATTTTTTGCGTCGGAATTGGTTGCAGACAAGTTTGATCTTGCTATATTTTGCGGTTTCTCTGTCCCTGTATTTTTTTAAGGATTTTTTAGCGCTATTACCATTTTGAAACGGCCTAGATTGATGCAATAATGCGTTGTGTCCCTTATGTTGACAAATTTCACATTGTTTATAAACTGTACTCACACATTGTTTATTATCATCGTGATTTAAGCAACGTTTGCACATTAGTTTTTCCGCCACGGCCTTGTATCGGTCGTTGACGCATAACGCCTTGAAACTAGGGCAATAATGAATAATATGATCATTCTTTTGACAATACCAACAGCGTTTATATTTTTCTGATGTTTGTTTATCACGAGATAGTTGACTGTTAGCATATGGAGTGGAACCGTCAAAAGACTTAAGGCAATTAAAACGGTTTTCCATGAATTTATTCATCTCGTCAAAGGATTGTATTTTATTTCGGTTTTGCAGTTGATCTTCATACTTCGTATTCGTTTCTTCGTCCCATTTTCTACTGACTATTCTTATTAATAGAGGGCCCCAAGACGATGTGTTTATGCGTTGATTGTTTAGTGCCTCAAGGCATTCATTTATAGTGTCATACATATCTCGTAATTGTGCCGCTTTTGCTCGTTGCATTCTAGGTAAATCTAATAATTTGTCCATAAACTTAGTCGCAATCATGCGCTCGTCTTCGTATCTCTGCTGTTTCATAATTTATTTCGCTTATTGTTAGGTGACGTATTAATCTTGCTGCGTCGCCCTTTAAGTGTGTTTTTAGATACTGCATTTTTTCTGTAGATAAAATTGTTTTATCTTCGTGAATTATTTTTCTAAATAAATCTTGAAATGCATTCCAAGAGTCGAAGTCCCCCGCGAAAATAGGAATATTTATATTCGTGGCAGTTTTCCTGATGATTTTGACGAAATAGCTTTTTCATCCGTGTTTCGAAAAATTCTTTCTTCTAACAACTCCGTAGTAATGTCATATTCTTTCTGTGCATTTTAGAAACAATTATCTTTGAAGTAGCTATTGTCTAATGTACTTTCGGCCATCAGCAGTCCGATGCGTGTTTCTTCGGTTTCTTGCCATTTTTTATGTAAGGTTTGTAATAGTGTTTGTAAGTGCCATATTGGCTTGTCTTGAGTAATGGATTCCTTAGCCTGAGATATTTTCTTTGATATCTGTGACATTCGGAATAGCTGTATAAACAGTTTTAGGCTACTGAC
The DNA here is from genome assembly GCA_948252205.1 of Orthosia incerta. NCBI lineage: Eukaryota > Metazoa > Arthropoda > Insecta > Lepidoptera > Noctuidae > Orthosia > Orthosia incerta. Next base: position 18,929,230 of record OX411753.1, on the reverse strand, counting down.
AAAGTCCTTATTTTCATCTTCATCTAAAAGTCTTAGTTCGTGAACACTTTGCACAAGTTGCAGCCTTTCTTCGCACTTTCTAAGGTAGTCGATTCCTTCGTCGTAATGTTTCTTTATGTTGCCAAAGTAGTCTGTAGTAATATATTTATGAGTTGATACCATCTCCTGCTCCTGTAGTCTTAAGTGGTTTCCTTGAACTCGCTGAAAAACATGGTCTAATGTTTTCTTTCTTTCGTTGATGTATTTTTCTGTTTTCCTTGTGGGCGAGTCCTCTTTTATGTTTGATAATAATACCCTTTTAATCTCATTGTAATCCGTTTCCTGGCTCCTGATTAGTTCGTTAACTTCCTGCATTTCCATAGTGCTCGTCTTTCTTCTTCCCTAACGGCCCTACCCTAATAGAATGGTTAGTCTGTACTAGTGGTATCTGCGCTCTTGTTAAGCCTGTACGACTTCTCAATCAACTGGTTAAACCCGCTTGTGACCGAGCCATAACGAGTGGCTTTCCGACAGAACACCCTAGTACAACGTATTTCAGATCACTGAAAACTTGTTGAGTATACCAGTCTCCAGTTCCCTGAAGTTTCAGTCTGTCAATCCCTACGATGGGCAAGGGGAGCGCGTGATTCAAATGCTCGAAGGACCGAAATGTACGCCCAACCTAACATACGTCACGTAAGGCCGCAGTAATGTTAAGGGTGTGACAGTACATGGAAATAAATGATAAGTTAAAGGACCTACTAAGACTTACAGCCTAACAGTCCCTACGACCCTAAGCCCTATAAGCCCTACAGCCCTAACCTACCATATACCTAGTGTGTGATAAATAAATATATAGATAAGTTCAGGATGTCTGCACCATGCGACCTAAGGTTACAGACGGATAGTGGGCAAAGATTCCAGGTTCGGGAAGGGTGCACTCACTGCCAGTCCAGCAGACTCACAGGACTGATCAGAGATGGCTAAAGGTGTCTTGGCCACAGCGATGGGTAATGAGACAAGAATATAAATTCTAATCTGATTTATTTGCAATATTGTACAGCTTAAATACTATTTCGTCTAAATACACACCAATGCACAAATGTGTTTGTGTCCTATACGTGTAGAATACAACCACACAGTATTTTATCAGGGCCGCGCGTCAGCCGGGCCGAGTGCTGAGTCAATGTCCAAAGGTAACATTGAACAAATATTAATATATATAAATATATAATATACTTATATATAAGTATATAAATAGGTAGATAGGTAGGTATAGGTTTTATATATATACCTACATCCAATAAGTAATAAGAATAGATAAAATTGTAACTCAGCGATGTGTTTTTATACGTGGGGTCTGTAAAGATGTAATAGTAAGCATTTTTTTTATGGTGTTTGTTTGTCTTTCAACTCTTTAACTCTTTTAAACTCTTGTAGAAATTAAGATAAGATAAGATATTTATTTTTGTAAAAAAAAAGTATACAATACATGTCTTTCACGCAGTATGTTTGAGGAGCAAAATCTAGTGCACGAAATTGGATGCGGTTTTCACAGTTGGTTGGTTGCTGGTCTAACTTATAAACTGGTACGTTTCATCTTGATACGCCACCTAGAAGTTGAGTAATCTATACAAGAATGTTTTTCTTGACTGGGCCAGTACGGGGAAATCCTAATACATAGGAGATACCAGGAAACTGTCTTAGGAATCTTAGGTGCTTTTTTGTGGAAACAATTTTGCTATAGTCAAATTTTTGGTTAAGCGTGAGTTGTCCATGAAACTGAGAAAAATATTATGAATTCATTAAAATTTGTATAATTATAGAACTTAATATTCATAGACTGGCGGTTTCAGAACTGCCTTTCAAACCTTTTGTTGTAAGTTCTATCCCCAACAGTAATTCTTTTTTTAAGTATTATAAATTTATTTGTATGCCTTTTTGGCACCTTATAACTATACCAATTTTTTGGTTTTTGCAAGTTTTTTATTACTTATCTTTTTTTGCAAAATGTTTTATAACATTCCTATGGAAAGTAATTCAGCGAGTATTTAGAGTGATAGGTACATACAATAGGTTTTGAAGTGCTGGGACTCTTTTTAAGCAATTTTCCAAAAAGAAAGAGATTCTATGTCTCTGTATGTTTTTATTGTGTATGTTCACCGATTTCTCCATCAATTGTAGACCGATTTAAAAAAAATCTTTATTTTTTTGAAAGAGTATGTGATCTCAAACTGATCCAATATCAATGGTAAAGATCTGATGAAGAACTTCGGTGAAATACAACAGATCGCTTCAATAAATGCCGTCAAATCTCTCGGGATTGCTGCAATCGCATGTCTGTTTATTGTTTACACTATATCAAATCAAAATGTAAAACTAAAACTTTTTAACGTAAAATACAACTGTCTGCCAAACATAAATACAACAAAGTGAAAATAACTTCAATTTCGAAAGTTGGTGTCAAAAATCGAACACAGGAACACCAAAGTGGTTTTGATCGGTATTATCACGTATCACTATTAAATATTCCGTATCGCCGAAGGAACGACGGTAATTAATTAAATACCGTGGAAAAAATAAAAACATGAGACGAACTCGAGGTTACTATCGACAACAACGCAAATTGAAGTATTATAGGAACTATTACCATTTTTAGGGTTCCGTACCTCGAAAGGAAGAAACGGAACCCTTATAGGATCACTTTGTTGTCCGTCCGTCCGTCGGTCTGTCTGTCTGTCAAGACCCTTTTTCTCAGTAACGCGTGGAGGTATCAAGCTGAAATTTATATCAAATACTTTCCACAACACCGTTACAAAGTTGTAATGCTCTTGGTTTTAAAGGTATTTTTCTAAATCATTACTTACCCGAGAACATTTTATAAGGTCGACTGTTATGTCTATTACTCAATTACTTGTTACAAACCTAGTCAGCTACGATAGTTTTCTTTTAACTTCGCTATATAAACTAGCTTCTGCCCGTGGCTTTGCCCGCGTAAAAAGTGTTTTATCATCCCAAGGGAATACACACTATCCTATGTCCTTCCCATGGGCTCAAACTGTCTCCATGCCAATTTTAAAAATCCAGAGATTACCCTACAACCTCACAAACTCGCAAAACTTTACCTTGTATTATTATATATATATATATAGATATACTAGCTGTTCCCCGCGGCTTCGCTCGCGTGGCCCTCCCCACAGGACCCGTTTTCAGGATTTATAAAAATAGCCTATGTCACTCAGGAATAATGTAGTTAATTTCTACTGGTGTAATGTTATTTTCAAAATCGGTTCAGTAGATCCAGACATTACTCCCAACAACCTCACAAACTTTACCTCTTTATAATATTAGTATATATATTATTTTATTCTTTGTATAGATTATCTACTACCTACTATGAATACTAATGCCATTTTATGCAAAAACAAGGTTTAGTTGGTAAGGCGAGGAACACACACACGACTCGAACAAAAATTACCACATTAGCGCTAAACATTTTTGCAAACGAATCCCTGAATAAAAAAATTGCTCTTGGAGCATCCTGACTCTTGTGTTTTTAGACCTATCCAACGAAACATGAACACTATGGAATAGAAGAGTACGTACATCTTCCTGCCCTTGTCCCATGTTACTTGGGGTCGGCACAACACGTTTTCTTCTTCCATACTGGCATGTCCTCCGTCACGCTATCACTGACTCCATTTTCCTTCATATCTGTGTTAATCATAATCATAATCTTTATTTCTCCACACAAAAACATGACTTATGACAAAATTTATAAATTCTATTTAAGGGAAATACATTTTGCAGTCAAGTGAGTGTGCGGAGCTGGTGTCTGTTATAGGTGTTAACCTGTATTACAGATCACCAGGTCCTCACCCCATGAACAAGTATGGATAACATAACATAACAAATATTAAAATAAGAAAGGCATTTGACGGAATTTATAAATTATAACTAACTGATTAATTAAAGGAGACAGATACAGCAATAAAAAAATAAATATCCAATATTTTATAAAGCATAAAGTGAGTTTGAGTGTGGTCAGTGTGGTGAGATGAATGTGCGTGATGTGAGAATGTTGTATGCGTGTGCGTTGTGTCTGTATATTTGTATGTCTGTTTGTGTATGTGTGTGTGTTTATGAGTGTGTGTGGTGGTGAGTGTGTGTGGTGGTGATAGAATGAGTGTGAGATTATACCTAATTATCAGATGAGAAAGACTACTACTATAGTAGTTTCTCCGTGGAAATGTAGCCCAGTGTCTGCAACCAGTCCCTTACCGCAGCCTTACATTTGGTTTTTGGAAGAGAGTAGATTGACAGGATCCTGTTTACTTTATTGTAAAGATTACAACCCTGATAGCAGAAGAAGCGATGAGCAAAGTAGGTCTTAAAAGATGGTTTTGAGCAGACGATGTCCTTTCTCCGCCGATTCTCATTCAAAATATCACTCCTCATACAGTCCATTTATCTTTTATTTGGCCGTCCCATCCCTCTCCATCCATCCACATTTATATTCATAACTCTTTTAGTAAGTAACATGCGTTTCATCCCTTCTCATCACATGACCATACCAGGACGAACGGTTTCCTTTCAACTTTTCAGTCACTGGCGCCTCTTTCAAATTTCCACTAATATACTCATTTCTCACTTTATCCAATCACGTTAAGCCGCACATCCAACTCAATGGCCTTAAGCCTTGTATTAACACTGAAACAATTTAATAAGTATGTTGCTACTTACTCAATTTTTTTTTTAAAATACATGAAAGGCAGCTAAGGCCTTGTACATTAGCAATAAGGAAAATAAAATCAAGACGGATGGAAAATTATAATTAACTAGCTGTTCCCCACGGCTTCGCTCCCGTGGACCACCCCACAGGACCCGTTTTCGGGATAAAAAAATAGCTTATGTCACTCAGGAATAATGTAGCTTTCTTTCTATTGATGAAAGAATTTTTTATTTCGGTCCAGTAGTTTCGGAGCCTATTTGGTACAAACAAACAAAAACAATTTTGCCTCTTTTTAATATTAGTATAGATGAAACGAACAGGAATAAAATAATTAATACTGATTACACGCTTGAGACCACACACGGAATTATTAGAGATAACAAAAAAGTTTCTCAAGAATTTGTAAATTTCTTTACCAACATCCCAATTAAAACTACTGAAACCTTAAATTCTTCGCCCTCGCTTGCTTTTGGATTATTAAATGTGAACGTTTCAGCCTGTCCGAATGAATTTAACTTTTCACATATAAACCCCATAACAGTAATAAAAGCTTATAAGCATATCAATATCAAACCGACAGGAGATCTATGGGGAATGGGCATCAAAGCTTGTACCTCCATTATTCAGACTATAGCGCCGTACTTAGCTTTAATTTTCAATTTGTGTGTGAATCAAGGAGTCTTTCCGGATCTAATGAAACCTTACTAAGGTTATACCACTTTTAAAAGCCGGGGACAGTAATGACACAAATAATTATAGACCAGTATCCGTGTTGCCGGTTTTAAGCAAGGTATTTGAAAAGATAATGCTAAATCAAATGCTCATTCATTTTAAAACGAATAACATCTTGCATGATCTCGTGGCTAAATAATAAGCAACGCTTGACGAGGTCGGTCCGTGGATGGGTAACCATTTCCACATACCGAGTTTCCTCAGTGCCTCGGCAAGTACGTTAAGCCATTGGTCCCGGCTGTCATTTGAAGATCTTTGACAGTCGTTACGAGTAGTCAGAAGCTTGAGATCTGACACCAGTCTTGCCAAGGGGTACCGTATTACCCAGTTACTGGGTTTTGGAGGTCAGATAGGCAGTCACTCCATGTTAAACACTGGTACTCAGCTAAATCCGGTAAGACTGGAAGCCGACCCCAATATAGTTGGGAAAAGGCTAGGCAGATTGATTGATCTTGCATGATAAACAGTATAGTTTCAGCAAAGGACGTTGTACGACTGACGCTGGTGTTACCCTATTGAAATACATCTTTAAGGCGTGGGAAGAGGCACAAGATGCCATAGGTATCTTCTGCGACCTGTCGAAGGCATTTGATTGCGTTAATCATGAAACATTACTTCTGAAACTTGAGCATTACGGGCTAGGTCAATCGGCGTTAAGTTTGGTAAAATCTTATTTGAATGATAGGCAGCAATTAGTTCAAGTAAATGGTGTGAATTCGTCGGGGTTAAACGTGAAAATGGGGGTACCCCAGGGCTCAATTTTAGGTCCTTTCTTATTTTTTGTATACATAAACGATTTACCCCGTTTATTGGCAAACAAACTAAACATGGTGGTATTTGCTGATGACAATTCTTAATTCTTAATTCTTCAAATATTTAAGTCTTTCATTCTTAAAATAAATTGACGTACTTGTCCGGTTGACGACGTAAATAACGCGCTACGGCAGGTTCAGGATTTCACTGCCAATAATTTAGTTTTAAATGGTAATAAAACCAAATACGTAAAATTTTCCTTGCCAAATGTCAAAAGTACTGATTGTGACATTATATTCAATACAAGGAGAAGCTAGAATTCGTCGATAAAATGCTTTTCCTGGGGATCACGCTAGACTCAAGGTTGCAATGGGGTCCTCATTTGGTATCACTTGCGGGTCGGCTGAGTTCGGCAGCTTATGCTGTTAGAACGATTCGTCAATTTACTGATGTGGATACTGCTAGGCTAGTCCATTTTAGTTACTTTCTAAGTATAATGTCTTACAGTATCTTACTATGGGGAAGGGCTGCAGACATTGAGCCCATTTTTATTGTGGAAAAACGAGCCATCAGAGCGATATACAATCTTCTCCGGCGCGATTCTCTAAGGGAACTGATTAAGGACATTGACATCATGACGGTTCTTTGACAATATATTTATGAAAACATCATGTACGTGAGGAAGAATTTACATCTTTTTAGTAAAAACGGAGACAGACATAATTACATAACTAGAAATAGGGACCAATTAGTTCAATCAGGTTTCAGACTGGCTAAAGTGGCCTTATCTTTCATGGAGTACTGTACAAAATGTTACAATAAAATTCCTCCCCACATTCTAGAACTCAATGAGATGAAATTTAAAAATTGTATAAAACGCACACTATGCAGGCAGGCATATTATAAGTTAGGGGATGACATTACTGATAAAAAAGCTTGGCTAAATGCTAGTCCTGCTTCACAACCACTAGGGCGCAAAAACAAGTGATATGTAGAACATTATTGTTTTGAAGTATTGTTGGACCTGTTGAAGACTGTATGAATATATTAGTATTGTATAAACTCAATTTCTTTTAGTATTTTGGGATTGGTCATAACTTAACTGCGTCGGATGTTAATGTTTTTCTAGTACCTATTAAATAACTGCACAGTACATGTGTGAGTACTTTTAATACTTTTTACCTTTACTTAGTATAGTGTGTAGTGTGAGACTTGGTGCTGTACTGCAGTCTCTCCAACGGTGCCAGATGGACTACCGGTACATGGAGGTGTTGAAGTGTCTGTACAGAAACGCCACCATGTCAGTCCGTCTTCAGGATCAGACCTCGGAACCAATCCTTCTCCAGCGTGGCTTGAGACAGGGAGACGTCATTTCTCCGAAACTGTTCTCTGCTGCTCTGGAGGATGTATTCAAGGTTCTGGACTGGAGCGGCCTAGGCATCAACATTAATGGCGAGAGAGCTTCCGAAAGAGTGGGTCTGAAAATGAACATGGACAAAACCAAGGTCATGGTGAATGCCCATGTCACACCCACTCCTATCAAGGTCGGAGACTCTACACTCGAAGTTGTGGGCGACTATGTCTACCTGGGACTAACGATCCAATTGGGTAGGGCTAATTTTGAGGAAGAGGTCAACCGTCGAATCCGACTCGGCTGGGCAGCGTTCGGGAAGTTGCGCGGTATCTTCTCGTCCAACTTACCACAGTGTCTCAAGAAGAAAGTCTATGACCAGTGTGTGTTGCCAGTGATGACATATGGCTCTGAGACGTGGTCGCTTACAATGGGCCTCATCAGAAAGCTTACAGTCACTCAAAGGGCTATGCTCGGCGTTTCCTTGCGTGATCGAATCAGAAATGTTGAGATCCGTAAGAGAAACCAGGGTTACCGACATAGTCCGAAGAATAGCCAAACTTAAGTGGCAGTGGGCAGGGCACATTGCTCGCAGAACGGATGGCCGATGGGGCAGAAAGGTTCTGGAGTGGCGGCCGTGAACTGGAAGACATTGCGTTGGAAGGCCTCCCACCAGGTGGACCGATGACCTGGTGAAGGTTGCAAGAATCCGCTGGTTGCGGGACGCACGGGACCGGTCAATGTGGCGACGCTTGGGGGAGGCCTATGTTTGGCAGTGGACGTTTTTCGGCTGATATGATGATGATGATGATGAAAAGAAGCAGAGGACGTCCAAAGAACAGATGGATTAATGAAATAATAGTCATAGCAGGCAAATAATGGCAAATAAAAGCAAGGCATAGAAAGAATTGAGGAAACTGGAGGAGACCTTTACCCATACTGGGGTTCCAGCACCAGACAACTTAAAATTACATAAAAGTAAAAAAAAACTGTAGATTTATAAGTAAAATATTGTGTTAATGTAATTTTTTTAAGGTGTTGGAAATAAATAAATGGATTTTATTATTATTTACAGGTTGCTTCGTTGTTGGTAGGTTGTAGGTTTCGATATCGAAATGATAATTCAGGAACCCACTCTCGTAGTCAGTCTTGCATTAGGTACTGTATGTAGTTAAGAAATGATAGTACAGTACAGCTTTTCACTGACTGAAAGAAAGCCAGTGTTTCCAACATTTATCATTTCTATCGAAAATTTTACTATTTTCCGGTATGCAACATAAGCATCCAGGCATGCTTTGTATTCTACACTTGTAAACTTATTCGTTCACGAATTTGAATTTGACCTACATGGACTGCCAAAGACCTTGATATAATGCGTATTTTGATCAAACTTCTTCGAAAGGCAGTGATGTCTCATAGTTACCCTGTCATTGTGACCGCGACCCTCACTATTTACTTTACCAACCCTAATTACACAGATACCAAATTAAGAACAGCTAGTGCTATATGTGGCCGTAGGTTCAATTATGACAATTAACATTTTGGGCCATTTGATACCCTCCCTTAAAAACAATTACAATGAATGTATCATGAAGTTCATTGTCAAGGAGCCGTAAGACAAAGGCGCCAGGTAGTTACCGAGCCGAGCAAATGATTCACAGTTCACCATGAATTGTTTCGTCTGACCTAAACACAACACGGTTTTTTTTTTAAACTTTGCCCCACACTAGGAATTTCTTCCTGTACCGTGGATGCGTTTAAAACATACAAACTCACATACACAACTCCTAGAGCCGGAACAACTGTCTGTAGGTCATACAAATATTTGTTCCGTGCGGGAATCGAACCCGTACATACACGTACTTTTAATGTAAGTAGGAGAAATCAATAGTGTGAGTAACTATGTAGAACTGGGTATAAATATGGTTTGTACGCAGTTAGATTAAGAGCCTTTGTTTAGCACTTAAACAATTTTTAGGGTTCCGTACCCAAAGGGTAAAAACGGGACCCTATTACTAAGATTCCGCGGTCCGTCTGTCCGTCTGTCTTTCTGTCCGTCTGTCACCAGGCTGTATCTCATGAACCGTGATAACTAGACAGTTGAAATTTTCACTGATGATGTATTTCTGTTGCCGCTATAACAACAAATACTAAAAACAGTATAAAATAAATATTTAAGTGGAGCTCCCATACAACAAACGTGTTTTTTTGCCGTTTTTTGCGATAATTGTACGGAACCTTACGTGCGCGAGTCCGACTCGCACTTGGCCAGTTTTTCCGCTTGCTCACATCGTGAGGTAAACGAGTTTTTGTATACAGCCCGAAGACGAGTCAACCAGTCGATCGACATCCACGGACCGGGTTGCATTACTTAAAACGTTACACACATTACCAGCAAAATGAAGTCCGCGCCTGTATTATTTGTCGTATTTTTGTCGATCATTTGTGTCAGCCATTGTAAGGATCTGATTATGGGTTCCAGTTTCAACAACGTACTGATATATCAGCAGAAAGTCAAGTATAGTGCCATCCCATTCACGGAGCAAGTTAATGAAGTGTTCTTTTCCGATCCGGGACAGCAAATTATAAAGGTAAGCAGTCTCTGCACCTATTTTGTGTTCTATTTAATTTGGCATACGTTTCTGCTTGGAATACAGTTGCCATCTTCCCTAAGCTTTTGCTACATTTGTAACCTTTTGCGTATATGCCCGCTCCTGTACCTAATTCCAGTTTGGATCCATCAGTGTACCACACCAGACTATCTTGTTCTGGTGATTCGAGTCTCTTCGTCCATACCTCTATTGTTGGGATTTGGACCTTGAAAGACCTTTCAAACACAAACGTAGTTTGCATTTTATCGGATATCATGCTTGTTACCCGATCCAGGTCTTCATTTCCATCGAATTTTGTATGGTTAGTCTTTGGCTTAGAGGCAACCCATAGTCCAGCAACAGCAAGACGATGTAATGTCTTCCTTGCCTCAAGTTCAACCATCATAATATGCAGAGGAGGGATATTGAGGTATCTCTCAATCGCTGCCGTAGTTTTTGTCCTGAAAGCACCTGTGATTCCGAGACACACTGTTCTTTGTAACCCGGTGAGTGGCGCTTTGCACGAGGCAAGTTTTGTTCTTGGCCACCGCACTATGCTGCCATATGTGATAATAGGTATTATCACTGTCCGGTGTCCGGTGATACACGTTCGATTTTTGCTGAGAGCAGTTGTGTTACATGCGATCGCGCGCGTATCAAAGTGTAAAAGTGCTAACGCATCAAAATAACGCCGATCAGTCGGATGCACCGCAATGACCTAGTTATAGCGTAATGCTGACGGCTGCAGGCGAATATTTTTTGTTAAGGTGAAGTTAATACTCGCTTAACTCCTACAAAGAGTTCGAAAAAGGAAAAAAATAGCGTGAACTTATCAACAGAGACTGAACATCTGTTGTACAAGTACCTTTTTGAAGAACGAAGGCAGCGCGAAAAGCTGCTAAAAGACCTAAATGACTTAAAAAATCAGATAGAAAACCTCCAGCAACTGCTGAAACTTCAAGAGGAGAACCCACCAAAATCATGAACTACAACCGCCCCTGACCCTTCTTCCCCGCCTTTTGAATATACAACGGATGAAGAAGGACTCGCTCGATACAGCAAAAAAGCAGGAAGAGAAGAAAATTGAACACCTCTGCCGCACAACCCACTCTGAATAAACAAGGAAGTGTTAAATAATAAAGGTAAGGATAAAGCCATTAAAACTCCTTTGCCACTACCAATTGTAGTGGGTTACCAGAAATTCATTGATTTTATGTCTGAGAGCTAACCAGCTGACGCGTTAAGCATCAAAATGATGAACGGCTATACAATCAAAGTAAATGCCAAAAACGATGATTCGTACAGAGCAGTTACAAAGGCCCTCTCACTCAACAATTGCCTCTGGCACTCGTATGAGAACAAGCAAGAGAGACCAATTAGAGTTATGGCAAAAAAAAATCATTTCACATGCATTCCGGAGAGCATTGTTGAAGACTTGCGTGGCAAAGGCTATAACATTATAGAAGCAGTCAACAAATTGAGTTGGAAAACCAAAGAGCCACTCAATATGTTCATGCTAACATTCTCAAACGATGAAGAAACTAGCAAAATGTATAACATCAAAACTGTATTGTGATGTAATGTGGATAACCAGTAAAATCCACAAAACTGGTACCTCAGTGCAAACGAAATATTGATGTGTGCCTCATATCAGAAAGTTACTTCACAAAGCAATCTCACATTAAGTTTAAAGGGTACCAAGTATATCGCTCAAAGTATGCGCTCCACCCAGACAATTCTGCAAGAGGTGGTAGTGCCATTATTGTAAAAGAAAATGGGGTTTTCGTATTTGAAGAAAAGGACATCCAAGCAGTGGCGATTTGTCTACAAACCAAAAAATATCCTGTAACAGTATCTGCCATCTACTGTCCACCACGGTATATGATAAAAAATACCACTATGTGAACTTTCTAACTCGCTTTAGAAATCGATTTATATTAGGAGGTGACTTCAATGCTAAAAATACGTATTGGAACTCCAGATTAACAACTAATAAAGGCAAAGAAATACTAAGTGCCATAAAAGAGCTGAAATGTGATGTCATATCAACTGGCAAGCCCACCTATTGGCCAACAGATCAAAATAAAATACCAGACTTAATAGATTTTTTTATAACCAAGCATCTATCAACTAGTTATATAAAATCGGAACAAAGCAAAATCTTTAATTCATTAAATGAAATGAATTCAGATCACTCTACAATCTATCTAGAAATTAGTGAAACCATTCTTTATAAAAAAATGGGCCTACTCTTGTTAATAAATGTACAGACTGGGAGAGCTTTAAGTCCAGATTGAATGATCAGATAGACCTTAAAGTTCCATTAAAAACACCCGAACATCTAAACATCGAAGTCGAAAAGTTCATAATGCATATCCAGCAAGCAGCGTGGGAAAATACACCTGACTTCAACAAGAGGACGAAGGGAAATACTTACCCGCTCAGTATCAAGTAGCTCAGTATCAAGCAGCTCATTATGGAGAAAAGAAAACAGAGAATAACGTGGCATCAATCTAGGTGCCCTGAAGACAAACGAAAATTGAATGATCTAACAAAAAAAAAATAAGAAGACTAATCCAAGACTTTAAAGACGAGTCAACCAAAACCTATATTCAGAGTCTAAGTAACAATCAAAGGACAGAGTACTCTCTTTGGAAGGCTACTAAGCACTTAAAAAGGCCGATTACCCAAATACTATTATCAAATGTGAAAATGGACAATGGGCAATAACTAACGAGCAAAAAGCGAAGAGGTTTGCAGAACACCTAAAAAATATCTTCCAACAAACCGACGGGGAAATCATTAAAGATCACACTTTGCTTAATATGGTGACATCGGAAACTGAAGTTACCATAAAACTAGTAACACAGAGAAGTCGCACGAGAAATAAAATACAATATAAGTACACGAAAATCACCAGGGTACGATTTAATAACAGGAGAAGTTCTTCATAACCTACCAAGAAAGGGTCTGGTTAAATTAACGACCCTTATAAATGCCGCACTAAGGCTTAAATATGTACCAGACTTATGGAAGGTGGCTGAAGTAATAATGATAGCTAAGCCACGTAAACTGGCTAGCGAAACATTATCATATAGGCCTATTTCCTTGCTACCAATAATGTCCAAGCTTTACTCAGACTTATTTGAAAAGCTGTTACTAAGACGACTAAAACCTATAATAGATAGCAAGAACATAATACCAGAGCACTAATTTGGTTTTCGAGAAAAACATTCTACTATTGATCAAGTGCATAGGATCACAAATGTAATAGAAAACGCCCTTGAAGACAAGAAAGTATGTTCTACCGTATTCCTAGACGTGGCGCAAGCGTTTGACAAAGTATGGCATGAAGGCCTTATACATAAATTGAAGAGCTTGTTACCGAAGCAATTCGCAGATATATTGGAGTCCTACATTCTAAACAGAGTCTTTAGAATAAGACAAGAAGATGCTTACTCAGAACTGAAACAAATAAAAGCTGGCGTACCGCAAGGAAGTGTGTTAGGTCCGGTTCTGTACCTACTATACACTTGTGATATTCCCGAATTAGAGCAAAATACGATTGGGACCTTTGCTGATGATACAGCTACAATGGCTGTAGGAAACAACCACGTCGAAGCAGTAGAAAAGGGTCAAATGGCGGTTAATCATGTTTATGACTGGACCAAAAAATGGAGGATTAACCTAAATGAATCCAAATCTGTTCACATAGATTTTACCAACAAAAAACACCAGTGTTCTCCAGTTTATATTAATAATAAACAAGTCCCATACGAGAATACAGCCAAATATCTCTGTACGACCCTTGACGCAAAGTTACGCTGAAAAGCCCACGTCAAGAAGACAAAAGAAGAACTCGACTTCCGATATAAAATAATGTATTGGCTGCTTGGAAGAAACGCCATGCTGTCTGTGCAAAACAAATTATTGTTATTATTTTTTCTATACAAAAAAGTCCTGATGCCAGTTTGGACTTATGGTATTCAGCTATGGGGCTGCACCAAACAGAGCAATATATTAATTATACAACGATTCCAGAACAAAGTGCCAAGGGCAATTGTAAATGCACCTTGGTACATACGAAATGAAGACCTCCATCGGGACCTAAAAGTTGAGTTCATCGAAAAAGTGATCCGGAAATTTGCAGAAGCTCACGAAAAGAGACTTCATCAGCATGTGAACGTAGAGGCAATCCAGCTTCTCGAGCACACAAACATAGTGAGAAGACTAAAAAGAACAAAACCGTTCGAGTTAGTGTTTAGTGGATGTGAATAGTGAAACGTACGAAAGTACTACCAAATAAACACAAGAACGAAGTGCATTCGCCTTAATAGAGACAATAAGAAAAGTGCTATTGGACACATTCTTAGTAAAGACAATGTTATAGTTTAGGTTATAATTAAATTACTTATTAGTATATTTATAAGGCTAGATTGTAATAAGATTAGGGTACATCTTATTGATGAACCATAGAAAAGGAAAAAAAAAATGTCCGGTACAGACATCGTATCACTTTGGGCTTTAGCCTTCAAGTTTTACCGTAGGTGGAACGACACATGCCGATTACTCGTAGGGCCTTTGTCGAAATATTTTCGTCATGAGTATTCCACCTGAGTTCTTTATCAAGCGTTACACCCTGATATTTAACTTCGGTGGGGCAGGGCAGCTTTATTCCATTGAGGGAGGGCTCTCCTAGGTTTCCTAGTTGTCTCTTCCTCGTGAATGGAATAATGACTGCTTTCCAAGCAAAGCAGTCATTATTCCATTCACGATTGATAGAGAGGTGGTTCTTTGTACACCATTCCTCTGTCGTCCTCAATGCTTGTTGTAATAATCCAGAGACTACATTCCAACTCCATTTTCTACATTTCATTTGTGTTTTTTCCTAGACTAGAGTCAAGAGCAAACCCATTACAAATAATAAAAAAAAAAAATATAGTTAATCCAGTTGCACGTGGTATCATTGATGCCATGTTCCCTTGCAGCAATGCGTATGAACTCAATTGTTCTCTTGTCGAAGGCTATGTCGAGGAAAGCCCCGACACAGATCTCTTCTCCCTCTAGCGCAGCCTCGGTTCGACTCGCAACATAGTGTAATGCCGTTTCCGTAGATTTTCCAGGGCTGTAGACGCACTGTAGTTTATTTAGAGGGAATACCTTGAGTGGTCTCTCTCTTAGGTACCTGTCTACCAGTTTCTCCAAAGCTTTTAAGAGCTTCTTCGTAAGTCGGCCTTCATGCCTTGGGTACGTACCCAAAGACTATGCAAGCTCTGTAGAGCTTACTCAAATGGGGTATCAAAACCGATGCCCCTTCTTACAATAGTATTGGGTAGATGCCATCCGGAACAGGTGATTTGAGAGGCTGGAAGTCCGCTATAGCAAGCTTCTGTTTATTTTCATCTACCACTTTCTTTGCCGTGAGCCAGTTGTTTTTGGACGTGTGCCTTGTGAGCTCGTCCCTTGTGACTGGTTCCTTTTAATCGTTGTCGCGCAGTACACATTCTGGGAAGTGAGGCCTAAACATCACGCCGAGAGTGTCCTGTCCAGTTGCCGTGAGATACCCATTCTCATCCTTTACAGATGATAGTGGGTTTGTCTTAGTCATGGATATTGCTTTGCACAACCTTATTCCACTTGGCAGAGCTTCGATGGATTTGCATAGCTGCCGCCAATTAGTTATTTTTTTCTTGCATACGGCCGTGTTATACCTCGTCAGCAGGCTATGATAGGCTTCCTGGCTTTTGCATCATTAAAGGCCTGTCGTGTTTCCTGACGTATTTAAACTAGTTCAGGAGTCCACGATGGAACCCTTTTTCCAAAAGGCCTTTTTATCTAATATAGGCTCGCGCTTGACCACCATCTCACCTGATGGTAAGCGATGATGTGGTCGATGATGGAGCACGCTTGCCTAGTTTTTCTCTGGGCAATTATCTTCCCATGCACCCATGGTGCCCGCTTCAAAATCTATATGCAGTATGGAATTAAGCTTACATTTAGGGCTCCCTAGATTTACTTTAAGGTCTCTCCTGTGCGAGTCCCAATTTGTGTGCCTTGGGTTTCTCTTTCATCTAGTTTCGGCATCTCCCACCGTCCTAAACCTGAAGCATATATAATTATGGTCAGGCAGAGAGATTTCGACCGATACATGCCAATTTTCAATATGAGCGCTGGCCCTTTTTGAAGCCAGTGTCAGGTCAATAACTACAGTTCTCGCAGAGGTCCTGAAAGTAGGATTATTGCTTGTGTTTAGGATTTGTAAAGAAACTTACTACAAAGTCCAACAAATCCTCTCCTCGTTTATTATCTTCTGAAAAGCCCCAAACGACTTGGTGTGCATTCGCATCGCAGCCAAGTATCAGATCGACGTTTTCTTGATTGCCGTAGTCAACCAGTCTTCTGATTAGTGGTGTTAGGCAGGGTTAAACCGCTGGAGCAACCGAATGGCCTGAGCAGAGTCTTACAGTGCCAAGTTGCGACTCTTCCATGCCATTTTGACTGGCTTTCGGAGGTCCTTGGCGTTGTCGACCTTGAGCTTCAGGGAGCCAAGTTCCACGTTGTAGCTGGCATCCCGAAACCAGCAAGCTGCGTCAGTGTTGTCGCAGGACACATGCACTGCACCTGCGACAAATCTGGGAGCAACCTTGAAGACAGGTAGAGGATCCGGCGCTTCTTCCAGTTTCTCAATTATGAGCTCCTGGATTGGCACTAGATCCTCTGCCTTCAAGTACTCCTCCGGGTACTTGACAGAGACGACAGCGAGTTTCACAGCCGCCACCGCATCCCTAAAGGATCCGGTCAAGGACGATTGACCTTTGGGCGCCTACCTCGCCGCGCTTTTGGCGAAGTCTGCGAGCTAAGTGGGTTCCTCAGACATAGTCCGAGACCTTGGAGACTTATCTTTATTAAATTTAGGTATTACAACTTTCTTATGTTCTATTACATTTTACTATTTCTACGTTATTTGGTAAGTATTCTATACATTTATTATGTTTTCCTATATATTTATTATTTTATGTTGTTGTTGTATCTTAATTTATTTTTACTTAATATTAACAGTATTCTTTCTTATGATATCTCTATATTTTACAACAATATTTTTAATGCTTCCCACTAAATACGACATTATACAATTTTGAGCACTATTATTTAACTATTTATTCATTTTTATGGTTTTTTCAGCAATTTTTTTACAATAGTTCAAGAATTCCTTACTGTATTTTTTGTCGGTAATTAGTTTGTGTAAGTTTTCTATCTTTATTTCAATATCTAATTTCTGTTGCAGTTCATACCTCTCCAGGCCATAGGCCGGGCAATATGTGAGTCACTGTCTCGTCTTTGTCGAGGTCACAAATACATGATGGGCTTCCCTTGCACTTAGATCTATTCAGATACTCAGAGAACCTACCATGTCCCGTGACTATTTGTGTAATAATACCCGTTGGTTTCAGTTTCCTTATGGTGCTGAAAGCGTCGACAGCGTAGGGAAAAAAGAGTTTGGTGGTCACGGCTGTGTCACCCGTCCTGTACCTCCGGTTCCATTCAGCAAGCGAATCCTTACGGATTTGCTGCTTGACGAATGAAACCGGACACTGGTCGTAGTCCGGTCTCTTTTTTAACTTTAGAGCCGCATCTTTAGCCAGCTGGTCAGCTCTTTCATTGCCCTCCAGTCCCGCGTGAGCCTTGATCCAGAACAAAGATATATCTTTGTTCTGAGATTTGCATAATCGCAATTTTTTCTGGTTTCTACTGCGAGGGGATGGGTAGAGCGGTGGTTTGTGACCGTTTGCAGTGATGATCTAGAGTCACTGTAGATACCAAAGGAATCTTCAGTGCTCTTTAGAATCTCCCACGTGGCTTTGCATATGGCCAGCAGTTCGGCCTGGTAGACGGTGCAGTAGGACGACAGCTTCAATTTATGGCATTTGGTTTCGGCGCCATTGCTCCAAAGAGACAAGGCCGTCCCGACCTTGCCTTTGGGTCATTACGACGGACGATTGACCTTGGGTCTTCATCCTCTTGACCGCCATGTCCCCGCTGTCACCGCTGAGGACAGCGCGCGGCCTCTTTGATGGACCTCCCGTAGGAGTCCCTTCTAGAGCCACCTGCTGTCTCAGCTTTTGGCGCTTTTTTCTTTGCGCCCCAGATCGTCCAGCCGGGCGCCAGCCTGGTTCATGCCGGCCGCCGGGAGACAAAGAAGTGAAGAAAATATGCTAACCAATGGTTTCAAATTTCGGTAAAGCGCGTATATTTGTCAATTGTTAGTCTAACAAATAGAAAAATTTTATCTCGCAAAATTATTTGACCATTTGTGAGGCTAACAAACAACTGAAGAAAAATGGTGCTTTACGGCAATTTGCAACCACTTATGTAGCACAAAATTCACAATTATTAACTCTGAAAAAGCGCGCCAAAATAAAGCCGCCAGCGAATTGGAATACCTTTTCGTTTTGTAGGTGTCCGTCTATTATGGCAGCTGAAACCACTTTTCATCAGGTGGGCTGCATCGTGGGCAGACAACCTTTTACTGACCAACATGGGAATAGAAATAAAGAAAGAAAGTTCTGGTGGCATTTTCAGTTTCTTATTTTTTTTTATAAAATAACAAGCAAATTAAGTGTTTGTTTTGCTGACGGAAACTTGCTTAACCCGACATTACGGACCAGTAATCAACCATGTGGAAAGGTCACAAATTGACCTTTGATAATTTATGACGGTTTATTTTTTAGGAATAATTAGTATTCTGGCAAAAGAAACATTGGTTTGGTTTTTTTTAAAAACATTGTTTATTAATTATTGTTATTATCTTTTAGATATGAGTATCTTTTAGATATGACTGAGTCACTGACTCATCAAATGTGGTCGACAATGGAGCATATATTTTATTATTATTCCTAAACATTCATCATATCATTTCACTTTTCCAGGGCATAATTTTGCGGGATCTGGACCACACTGGCGCCATCCCCAGCGTCACCGCCGGAGGAGTCGAATACTCATACGTCAATATCAGGATCCGGGGCGGCCGAGCATCAGGCCTCCACTACAACCTCAGTATCTTAGCATAAGCAACAAAGTATACATCAATAAAATAAATGCATCTCAAGCTATGTAGGTATATTTATAAGAATTATAAGAATCGCACATTCATCAGCTCACTAGTTGACTTTAAATAAATAATTTCAGTGACATTACAATAAAGAGAAGTAAGAAACCTTTTGTTTTATTCAAACTGGCCTGTAATATTTTATGTAATTTGTTGTGTTACTTTTGGTGAAATAAATATAAGTTTGTTTTATTAGTTACTCATTACAATTAAAATAACCCTAACACGTTTATTTCTGTATGTCGTGAATTTATGCACACTAAGTGACTCGGTCACACAATAGATATAATTCACCGCAATAATTGCTACTATAATTAAACTGAATTTTAATAACGTATCCGTACGTTATTAAAGACGGAGACATGACTGGTGTTATAAATTTTATTGAACTCATGTTCAATTGCATTAATCGCGGCGCTCTACAAATCCTTTCATTAAAAGTAAAACTAACTATTTGCTTTAAAATTATAACATGCTGTGCTGTGTATCACTGCTTGGCTTGTTAGTATAGATGCAGGCCTACCTTGCCTTACTCCTTCTGAGATGGCAAGGTGGCGTGGTCTTGAGAGCTCTACGGCATGTGCGGTGATGTTCCTTCTCGAGGTTACCGCCCCGTTATTGGTCTAATTCCATATGAAATAGACGTAACAGAAATCACCCGGTTTGATTTTTTGTTAAAAAGTTTTCTCCATGTTTACGTCTTTTTAGTTCGCTTTTCAAGCAGTCGGGTTTTTTGATTATTTGAGTAAACTTTTTTATTTATAACTTTGTAGTTATTTTTTTCGAATTAGATTACATTTAAACATAAAAGTGTTATATATTTTTGACTTCACCTCTTAAAACCATTTATTTTGATACCCCACACGATGGGTATGGAAGAAAAAAAATATTTGGGCCTCCACAATATGGCGCCCAAAATCCGCCATTTTCCTATTTTCCAATTTTATTGTAGCCAGTGACACTCGCAGGGTTAAGACGAATCGATGGACGTAAGAACCATCAAAATCGGCCAACGCGTTTGGGGTCTAGAACGCCACATAGGAACAAACATACATATATAGATACATACATAGACTGATAAACACATTACCCTCCTTCGGCAGTAGGGTTAAAACAAATGACATATGCATTCATTACAAATTTACAGATTCCCAAAGAGTTCCTAATTCGAAATTTAAATAAATTTTTCATCGGCTGCTTTAGTTTTTTTTTTATTTGTTTATTAATTTTACAAAACAGTACAGGATTATATCGTATTAAATAGCAACCAAAAACCACTAAGGTTTAAACTTGTGCTATCATGAGTCTATCGTTACAGCATTCCCTAAGCAAGAGAGATAACGGCAACTATACAATTATAAACGTTATTCTCGATAACAATTAATAACATCTCTTACTAGTTAAATACCTAAATACTATTATTTAGGTCTTTAACCAGTAGTTGGTTACTTACTGGCCTAATCTAATAAAAACTTTCTGTACCGGAAGGACATGATCGCTTGAACTCTGTATACGGGAGGGTGTAAGGGTCCCCGCACACGGGACCACCGGCCACAACCACAAAACGTCGCCACTGGCATATTTCCTGTAGTTTTCATACATTTTGTATGGACTCGCCGCACACGGTTGACGCCGGTGGCCGCCACACGCTACACGCTTCTAGCTTCTCGTGGCGGTGTTTGTGGCTGTCGCGTGTGGCCCGTGTGCGGCGACACTTAGTGTCGCCGCACAAGACAAGTCTCCTGCCCAAGCGCGTTGACGCCCTGTACCTATAGTTCAGTTTTCAAGAGTCCTGGAGTCTGGGGTGTTGATTGATGGCTGCTATGTGTTGAGAGGTGAAGGCTTCTTACGTAGAAAATAAAAGACTTGATTCTTCATGACTATTTGAAGCGTTTTTTTATATAAATATATATTAGTATTAGTATAGATTACAAGAGTCTTAAAATACAGGGCCTAGGTACAAGTCTAGGCTACCTAGAAGCGTTAAAACGAAAAAATATTTTTAACAAAAATCAAACCGACTTCCAAAACAAAACACTACAAAGCGAAAAATAACTTTCTTTTCCGAAGTCGGTGTCAAATAACGGAAATCAATGGGTCCAAAAGACACTGACTTCGGAAAAGAAAGTTATTTTTCGCTTTGTAGTGTTTTGTTTTGGAAGTCGGTTTGATTTTTTGTTAAAAGTTTTTTATTTTCCTCTTATTAGTTTTGGTAAGTACCTCCAATTAACATGAAAATCATTTATAGCCAAAGTACATCTCATGACGATTCCAATAACCCCAAACACGACTAGGATACATTGTTTTATTTCGAAATTCCATTAGCAATTGTGGTCTTCTTCATCAGTTCCAGTTCACCAAATGATAATTTCTGAGTGCAAATGATTGCATTATTGATGAAAATACCAAAATCGCTATATGTATCCCCATAATATTTTACGAGTTCCCTAGATTTCTCTAGGATCCCATCATCAGATCCTGGTTTCCTTACCGGACCACGGCTAGGCCGCTTGGCGGAACGTCTTTGCCCGGTGGGTGGTCGCAAGCCTTTGGCCGTAGCTGGTGTCACCTGATTTGCGCCACCCGGGGACCACGTGTAAGGAATCAAATGGGGTATACTCCTACGGACGTGGGTGACTCAGCCCCCACCATGTTCGCGACGAGGCGTCACATAGCTTATATACTAGCATAAGATATGTATGTAATAGGATAAGTGAATAAACCCTTATTTATTATTTCTTCGAGACCCCTATAAAAACGGGCATTCAAGTAGGTGTTCTAACTTAATTACCCTATGTCTATGACTCAAAAACATTACATAATAAGACCGTTAGAACATAGCAAGGGCTAGTAGTATCTCACCCTGGAATGGTGAAGACACACACATTTTCCTCAAATAAGTGGTCAGTAATCTCGTAATATTTAATAAACTTTCCAAAAAGGAGGTTTCTCAATTCGACCGTATATATATATTACTAGCTTCCCGCCCGCAGCTTTGCCTGCGTGGACTACACGATTTTGGCTGTTTCGTTTTTTACAGTTCTGGCGGGATATGGCAAATAATTATCCAAACATAGCTTTCCACCCGCGTCTTTGTTTGCGTGCTCAACTTTATTATTTTATTGATTAAATTACATGTAAATTGATATAAAATGAGCATAAACTGGTTTCAATTTCTGAATCCTACTACCGACACGATGGAAAATTAATACAGGTAAGCGCACAAGTTATCGCTCGATGTTCTTTGGCTGTATTGTTTTTAAAGAACTACTTTGGTTCTGCTTTTGGATAATGTTTATTTGGTGTCCTCGTTTATTTTCCCATATAGTCGAGAAAATGATACGACCGCGCCGTCGCCAGAATTGATAAACTTTCTATCACTCTTGCCTTGCTTCCGGCGGATATTAGCTTTGAGAGCTTCAAGAGTCTGAGGATTGTTGATATAGAGTCGTGACATAAAAATAAAAAAAAACCCACTGAAAGAAGCCTGGAACAGTTAAATCAGGCTATCTTACCCCCCTCCCCCCCGAATTGGTTTCCGCCTTGTCGTGGCGGGGGGGCTCAGTAGCCGTGGTGGCGGAAACCCACGGTGAAGCCAAGAGGAACCTTGGCGTGGGCCGCTCGTCTTGGCTTTTGGCGATAAGCCAGCGACGAGTGGCCCAATAGTTGCGGTGCCACGGGTGCCGCCTGTAGCGGCATCGCAACTGAGCGGGCTGCGATGTCTGATGGGGGGGCATCGCGGCGGAGTGCGGGGGGCCGCGGCGGGGAGGAGTGTCAGTGTGGCTTCGGCCATTCTCCCTTACCTTCCGCGGCCTCAACGGGGCCGCCACCGTCAGATGGCGGACGCGGTAGGCCGCAGGGGAAGAGAACTGTCGGTGTTTTGTTGCCGCTCTCCCTGTCCCCTGCGGCCGAAAGGTGGTAGGTGACGGGGCCACAGACCCGACCTGTCACAGGGGGAGTTCCGGCGTGCCATGACTGCGGTGCGATGGAGTATAATGCCCAGTCTCGTCTGAGCTGCGCCGCAGTCTGGTCTCGGTGGTGGGCCTGGATCCCTCGCTTCCTGGCGTGGGTAGCGCCATGCTGGAAGGCGACGGGTCTGGGCAGCGGTCGCCTCCTTTTGCGAGGGTGGTAAATCGTAAAAGGAGGCGAAGGTGGTGATACGCGGGCGACAGGTGCGGGAGCCCCTTCGCCCGCATTGCACATCACCACCTGCGGGAGGGAATGGCCGAGCACTCGCGGACATTCCCGGGCCCCTCCGTTGAAAGGGGCATGACGGGCCCGCTGTGAGAGACCGGGCAGTCGTCGGCGGGGGGCTGGAGGTAAAGGCTCTGCCGGTTTCCCAGTCCTCCTCCACTAAGACGATGCAAGAGTGCCGTTAGGTTTTTTAGTAGGTATACCGGAAACAGACCGGGGAGTCCCACATACTCCTCCCTTCCCCCGGAGGGAGGATGATGCGTAATGCATTTTTCCCAGAGAAACCAAAAAAAGAAAAAGGCTATTTTACCGGCCAGAGCAAGTCCTCATAATGCAGCTCTCAGAACCACATGTTCCCAAGTTCCATTTTTTTAATTTAATTACTACCTGTTCCCCGCGGCTTCGCTCCCGTGGACCACCCCGTAGGAGCCAATTTCGGGATTAAAAAACAGCCTATGTCACTCAGGAATAATGTACCTTTCTATTGGTGAAAGTATTTTTCAAATTGGTCTAGTAGTTTCGGAGCCTATTCGGTACAAACAAACAAAAAAATATTTTCTCTTTATAATATTATAGTATAGATTTATAGGCTCGCGTAAACAACTATCTCACCTGATGGTAAGATAGTGGTAATAATAATATATTTATTCCTTTTAAGGGTAGAACAAGATGATAATCATGGCTCTAGAACCTCGTCGACCACAGTAGCCGTTTGGCGGCCCGATGACGCTTTCAGCGTAAACAACACACCATTTTTTATACCTTGGTATATGCTCATACATACTGCGCTATCACGGGGAGATAGCGCTATTATGTTGGACACAAACCCACTAAAACCCACGGTCATCATCCTGCGCCGCTTATGGCGGGGATACTGGCACGCGTTAGCACTCATCCACACCAAATACCATGCAGTAACTTGGAGCGGATGTAATGACTCTTCCTGGATTATACGCGGCTTTTCTGTGCCACAGAGATGATAATTTTGCTTATTCACAGAGCTTGCTCATGATGATTTTCGATGAAAAGTTGTATTCCTCGTGGTCGTAATTTTGAATGGCTTGACGTAGCGTAAGTTACACGCGCTTGTAGGTTACCAGCTATATTTTGTATCTGTTTACTTCACAAATGTCGAAGCAAAAAATATATAGCAGCCGGTGTATTTGTACCCATTGATTTCCGTTATTTGACACTGACTTGGAAAAGAAAGTTATTTTTCGCTTTGTAGTGTTTTGTTTTGGAAGTCGGTTTGATTTTTTGTTATAAAGTTTTTTATTTTCCGCTTTTTAGATTTGGTAGGTCCAATTAACATGAAAATCATTTATAGCCAAAGTAAATCTCATGACGATTTCAATAAGCCCAAACACGACTAGGATACCTACATTGTTTTATTTCGTCATTACAGTGGCAATTGTGGTATTCTTCATCAGTTCCACTTCACCAAATGATAATTTCTGAGTGCAAATGATTGCATTATTGATGAAAATGCCAAAATCGCTATGTGTAAGCCTATAATATTTGACGAGTTCCTTCGATTTCTCTAGGATCTCATAATCAGATCCTGGTTTCCTTATCATGGTACTATTCTTAGGATATTTCCCTGCCAACAAAACAAAGAATCATCAAAATCGGTTCATAAACGACGAAGTTATCCGCGAACACACATAAAAAATCTATATTATCTATACTAATATCTATACTTAATAACTTAAGCTGAAGAGTTTGTTTGTTTGTTTGTTTGAACGCGCTAATCTCTGGAACTACTGGAAAAATTCTTTTTGTGTTGGATAGTCCATTTATCGAGGAAGGTTATAGGCTATATAACATCACGCTACAACCAATAGGAGCCGAGCATAAATGAAAAATGTTGCAAAAACGGGCAAAAATATTCCTTTTTGAGAGCTTTTGTTGCGTGCGCTGCGTAAACGGTTTAAGCTACGCAAATATAATGTATTATGGAATTGTTCTTCTTTAATTAAAAGTTCTAAAAAAAAATCCGCGACAGCATATGTCTATCTTTTAAGATTGACTCACAATAGCAGCTTTTATGTTCTAAATTTTAATTAGATCGCCGCCGCCGGTAGAAACAAAAGTTTACAGGTTACATTCGTATAGTAGTAAGGGTGGGTAGGGTAGGGTAGATAGGATAGCGTATGTAGGGTAGGTAGAGTAGAGTAGGTAGGGTAGATAGGGTAGGTGGGTAGGGTAGTTATGGGAAATAAAAAAAATAGGGTAGGTAGGTAGGTAGCCAGTTGACGGGAGCGAAGCCGCGGGGGTCAGCTAGTATGTAAATAAAACTGACTGACTGACTCATCAACGCCCAGCCCAAATCCTTGGACCTATAAAGCTGAAATTTTGCACATAAATTCCGCTATCTCCCCGTGATAGCGCAGTATGCATGAGCATATACCCAGGTATAAAAAAATTGTGTGTTGTTTACGCTGGCAGCGTCATCGGGCCGCCAAACGACTACTGTGGTCGACGAGGTTCTAGAGCCATGATCACCGTCTTTTTCTACCCTTAAAAGGAATAAATATGTAGGGAAGACTATTTAATTGTCAGGAAAGGCATTGCATGGGTTATTTTCGGGCTAATACGAGTTAGATAAACCAACTTCTTTACTTGTACATACAAGTAAAGGGTCACAAATTCACATTATAACTGATCGCGTTATGTATTGGCAAATAACGTAGGTAGGTATACGACATTCCACTAAGCACGTAGTTTTATCTACACGAACAATCAGTCACTCTCACTGTATTTCTCCATAAGTTTTATCACAAATTAACAACTCAATCCAACCCGCCATCTTCTTCTTCCTTCATCCTTCATCTCTGTCACTTCTTCGCGCCAAAAACTAGTGCTTAGTGTTACGTCAAGTTGACATCTGTCCAAGTCGTTCCAAACCATAGCTCTCATTAGAACGAAATCTTTAGAAGTGCCTACAAATATATATTATATGTATATTATTATTACAACTATCTTGCCATCAGGTGAGATAGTAGTCTAACGCGAGCCTATCTATACATATAATAAACCTGTAGAAAAGTAATTTTTGTACATCGAAAATATTTCCAAAAAAAATTGCCAGGGTGTTAAAGGATAACCAACAGAACCTATTTCCAGCATTTTTGGATTTTTTGTCTGTTTGTCTATTTGTGTGTTTGTCTGTTTATTTGTGCACACATCACGTGAAATGTACGACACCAATGTATATAATTTTTATACATAAAATTGTGCATTACATGAAGAATTACTTAGTTTTTGTTTCATCGCAATCGGTTCACTCTATCAAAAGTTGGATGAATTTAAAGTGTTCAAGAAGTAAAATGATTACAACACACCTAATTCAGATACTCGGACAGTTGAACTCGATATTCGATAGATGGCGTTGTGCATTTGAAGTCATTTTCTGAATGGCGGTGTTAAGATTCTCCGCGAAAGAATGATGAATATGGTAGGTAGGTAAGCAGGGTAGGCAGACAGGTAAGTAGGGTAGGGTTGTCAGACAGATGACGGGAGCGAAGCCGCGGGCATTGCTAGTAAATAATAAAATTAAAATAATGGAACTGGGGAACATGTGGTTCTGAGAGCTGCATTATGAGGACTTGCTCTGGCCGGTAAGATAGCCTGATTTAACTGTTCCAGGCTTCTTTCAGTGGATTTTTTTATTTTAAGTCACGAGTCTATGTCAACAATCCTCAGACTCTTGAAGCAGGCAAAGCTAATATCCGCCGGAAGCAAGGCAAGAGTGATTGAAAGTTTATCAATTCTGGCGACGGCGCGGTCGTATCATTTTCTCGACTAAATGGGAAAATAAATGAGGACACAAAATAAACATTATCCAAAAGCAGAACCAAAGTAGTTCTTTAAAAACAATACAGCCAAAGAACATCGGGCGATAACTTTTGCGCTTACCTGTATTAATTTTCCATCGTGTCGGTAGTAGGATTCAGAAATTGAAACCAAAGTGGTCTTTCACTATTTGTACCTTCCCGTGGAAATCGGTCCCACGAGACCTCCAGAAAGTTCAACGCTCTAGCTATTAGAGCAGTTCAGTTTATGCTATTTATGCAGTTTATGATATTTTTTCAATAAAACAATAAAGTTGAGCACGCGAACAAAGACGCGGGTGGAAAGCTATGTTTGGACAATTATTTGCAATATCCCGCCAAAACTGCAAAAAATTATACAGCTAAAATCATGTAGTCCACGCAGGCGAAGCTGCGGGCGGGAAGCTAGTAATATATACGGTCGAATTGAGAAACCTGCACCTTTCTGGGAAGTCGGTTAAATATAACGAGATTACTGACCACTTATTTGAGGCAAATGTGTGTGTCTTCACCATTCCAGGGTGAGATACTACTAGCCCTTGCTATGTTCTAACGGTATTATTATGTAATGTTTTTGAGTCATAGACATAGGGTAATTAAGTTAGAATGAAAATGAAAACCTAATTGAATCCCCGTTTTTATATTCACTTATCCTATTACATATATATCTTATGCTAGTATATCAGCTATGTGACGCCTCGTCGCGAACATGGTGGGGGCTGAGTCACCCACGTCCGTAGGAGTATACCCCAATTGATTCCCTACACGTGGTCCCCGAGTGGTGCAAATCAGGTGACACCAACTGGTGGTAGGCTTCGGCCGAGGGCTTGCGACCACTCACCGGGCAAAGACGTATCGGCCAAGCGGCCTAGCCGTGTTCCGGTACGATGCTCGGTGGATGTGTCGGGAGACTGGTCACGGAGGGCAGCGGGATCCGAGGCACGGTGCACCGCTAGCCAACCGCAGGTAGTTGGAGGCCCAAGTGCTGTGCCAGCCACATACGAAAGGCTACCCCGCCAACTGTCGAAAAATCCCGGCATGCACCATCGTGCTGGTTGGCGACCAGATGGGAAGGCCCGATGGACATTTCAGTGGGGCTCGGGCGTTCCCGCAGTCTCCAGAATAGTGCCCTAATGATGGCGTCCTTTCAGTGCGTGTCTATAGGTTAACAGCGTGGAATCTCGTCTCACTTCCTTCTCCTTACCTCACCCTTCACTCTTATACATATATGACAAGGAAAAATCATACTAGAGCCCAACAGCGATCCTACAAGGTCTATAACCGCGAAACCGCGATATTTTTGGGATACCGATTCCGGCCGGCAGGCCGCTTGGCGGTACGTCTTTGCCCGGTGAGTGGCGCCTGCCCTCACACCCCGCAACGCGTCTGCGTGGAGCGAGCCGCGCTTTCTGCCCTTTGGCTCCGCTACCGCCACCGACGATACACGCGCCCATGCGTTCCCTACCGCGGGCCCACAAATGTCTCGCAATGATAGTAGAAAATTATAGTCTTAAACTAACAAGTTGTATGTACAAAGTAATTAAAGTAATAATGTTCATCTGAAGTGTTTTCCTTCAAAAGAACTTCTAATAACTACTTAATGTAAGTTGTGTGAAACCCACGCGTTGTTAAATCGGCTAAGCATAAAATCAAACGTGTAATGGGCAACGCTAATCTGACCTTCGAAGAGGCTATTTGCGTAGGTTGAGGCTATAATGAATAGCCGACCCCTGTCTCCACTTTCTTCTTGTCCTACAGATTTCCTTCCTCTCTCCCCGGGACACTTCCTGATCAGCCGGCCGTTGACCGCACCGCCATCGCCAATCATCGATGACAGCGCACGCTGCCGCACAAGATATGAAGCCATCGAAAAAATGCGACAGCAATTTTGGACACGGTGGCAACGGGAATACATATCCGAGCTCCAAACAAGAACGAAATGGCGTGAGAACAAGGCTAAGTTAACTACTGGTGATCTAGTCCTCATTCATGAGGATAATACGCCGACGCTATGCTGGCGCCTGGGGCGCATTGCCAAACTGTACCCTGGAGAGGACGGCATATCTCGCGTCGCCGATATCTCGACTACCAGAGGTACTATTAAGCGGTCCCTCACTCGCCTCTGCCCTTTACTAGACTGGTCCAGATGTTCATCACACATTTATAAGCAATCAATATAGACAACATTTAAAGAAAATAGAGACAACATTTAATGAAAAGGAAAACATCTCAATACTGCTTCACGTGCCTGCCAACACCACACGGGCCACTCGGTGTCCACATCACTGCACTGCCGCATACAGCGCCGCACTACCACGCAATCGCGGGCACACGTCGCTGCACCTGTAGTTCTGCATCAACGCCTAGGGCGCAATTTTATCAGCTTCGACGACGACTGAAGCCTTCGTCACCAACGTCCACGCTCCCCTGCTGGACTTCACCGGCCCCGGAATAAGTTCGCGCCAACACTACGCGACCAGAATTTCGCCTGCGCCACGCTTCCTATCACTATGGGCCACCCCGCACCTGCCCTCACACCCTGCAACGCGTCTGCGTCGAGCGAGCCGCGCTCTCGGCCTTTTGGCTCCGCTACCGCCACCGACGACACACGCGCCCATGCGCTTCCTACAGCGCGCCCACAAATGTCTACCCAGGTTCTGATGTGTTAGCAACCACGTACCACGTTACGTGGTACTTTGGTGGACACAGGCCAGGATAAAATTGTCTATGCCTGTGTCTACCGTTCGCACAGCGGAGATCAGGAGACAACCAGGCTCACAGAGTACCTTAGTGAGGCGGCTGATACGGCGCAGCAACGGTACCCTTCCGCCAAATTGGTGTTACTGGGGGACTTCAATGCCGAGATCGCTACTCGGTGTCGGTATCTTCAACTTTGGGTAGTTCCGACCTGTCTGGTTAAGTCTGTATCCGTCCACTCCCCACCCGATCCTAGCCCAAGAGGCGCTCGGCGGGTTTGGCGGTACAAGTCAGCAGATTGGAATGGAATGCGTTCTTTCTTCGCATCTTATCCTTGGCAGCCTACTTGCTTCACTTCGGCTTAAGCTTCATTGTGCGCGGACGCCGTGACGGATGTGTTACGTCAGGGAATGAATTACTACATTCCATTCTCTGACTTAGCTATGTCTAGCGTTGACCGGCCATGGTTTGGCGCCGAGTGCAAACGCGCCGACTCGCTTAAAGTCAGCGGGAGAGAGCCTTTAATAGGGCTGCTAAGTCCTGCAAGAAGGTGATCCGAAAGGCCTGGTTTGACCACATAAGCCGTATTGGGACCAAACTTGCCTCACACCCAGCTGGTAGTAAAGCGTTTTGGTCCCTGGTTACTACAACTGCTGAGACCCGACGGGTCACTGGCCCACTCCAAAGCAAACTTGTTGCATCTCTTTTTGCGGAATCTTCACGTCTGGATTCTGGTGACGCGCAGCTCCCTCCTTCTCCTGATGAATGTGAAACGAGTATGTTGGACATTCGCATCCATCAAAAGGACGTTCGTGGGGTACCGCGCAACCTCGACGTGAACAAAGCTAGTGGACCCAACGGGATTTATTTAATACTTTAAGCACATAAACGTACAGAGGCGGACTTAATGCCCTAGGCATTTTCTCCCAGTCAGGATTCCAACGATTGTTCTGAGAACCTGTGCGTCTGAACTGTATCCGATCCTGACACGCCTGTTTCACCTTTCGTATGAGACTGGAAAAGTGCAGAATGCTTGGAAGAAAGCTAACGTTCAGCCTGTGCCCAAGAAGGGCAGTCGAGCTGACCCGGCCAACTACAGATAAGCTAATGACTTACTCAGTGACCGCCAATATGGCGTCCGCCAAAATCGATCAACTGAGGATCTTCTAGCGTATGCCATTCACTTCTGGAGTGAGGCCATCGAGAGGCACGGGGAAGCGCTTGCCGTGTCCCTGGACATCTCGATGGCTTTTGACAGGGTCTGGCATGAAAGACAGCATTATTGGTAAACTTCCTTAATTCGGTCTGCCCAGTGGTCTGTGCGATTGGATAACAGACTTCCTGTGGGACCGGTCTATCTGAGTGGTTATTGATGGCCGCTCTTCTGACCAACTGGATATTAATGCCGGGGTTCCTCAGGGGTCAGTGCTCTCAGCAACATTATTCTTGCTTCACATAAACGATCTGCTAAAACTCGGCACCATTGGGTATGCGGACGACAGCACTGTTGCTGAGAGATACGTCTCCGACGCGCGCGTTAATGGGCCTCAGATCCGGTCTCTCCAAGAGACCGTGAATGGGGTGATGCCAATCTGGTCAGGTTCAATGCTGCTAAAACCCAGGCATGTCTTTTTTCCGCTAAAAGGAGCCAGTTCCACCGGGCTCCTTCTTTTTGAGGTGTGCCCGTGCTGATAACGGACCGACTTGAGCTTCTTGGCGTTACGTTGACATCAACCCTCAATTTTGGTCCATTCATTGAGGCAAAAGCTCAGCTGGCTGCCAAAAAGTTGGGGATCCTTGCGAAGGTGAGATGGTAATTCACCCCGGAGCAGTTTCTCAACTTGTATCAAGTCCAAGTTAGATCATGCGATCATGGAGTACTGCTCTCATCTCTGGGATGGATCTGCCAAACACCAGCTGGATGCACTCGAGTCGATCGAAAAACGGGCTAAAAGGCTTATCGGCAATGAGATACTGGTGGAGTCTAGGGTCCAAAGCCATTTACATCGGCGCTGAGTTGCCAGCTTGTCGATTTTTTATCGGTTACATTTCGGGGAGTGTGCGTTGGAATTGCATGACCTGTTTCCTCCTAGCCCGTTCCATCATCGGACTACAAGACGTACGGCGGTACGTCATCGATACATGGTGGACATCACACCCATACGCATCAAACTTTTTGGGAGTACTTTTATTATGCGCACAGCAAAAGAGTGGAATTCCCTGCCGGAGTCTGTAAGTCAAGAGTGAATAGGTTTCTTCTAGGCAAGCGTGCTTCATCTTCGACCACATCATCGCTTACTATCAGATGAGATAGTGGTCAAGCACAAGCCTATTAATAGAAAGAAAAAGAAACTCTCCCACCGTGCAGCGCTGCATCATCCTGGTGAGCGACGACTGGCGTCTCGGCGCTCGTAGCCGCGACGCTCACCAACACGAAGCTCGCCGTCTTGACGCTGGCTGCTAGACGCTGGTAGCTCGACGCTGGGGGCTCATTTTGGTAGTGGCATGAGCTTCTTCACCGGATGCTTTAGAGTGCCGCCAGTGGTGCGCACATCAGCGGTCCGGACTTCTTCATCAGCACCGAGAAAGCGGCCTCGCGGCCACGTGTTGCGAGGCAGCTGACCGTCGACGATGGGGACTGGATCGCCCACCTGCAGGCCTGGTCCGCTGCTGTGGGGCTCCCGCCGGTTCTGGACCTCCGGCAGGTACTCTCGGACCCAGCGGTGCCAGAACATATCGGCCAGGATCAGTGACCGCCGCCACACCTTCTTGCTGCCGATGTCTTGCTCGGTGAATACGCCGGGGGTTGGGAGTCTAGCCGACCCACCAAGTAGGAAGTGGTTCGGCGTGACAGACTCTTCGTTGTCGCCGTCAACAGAAACATGTGTTAACGGTTGACTATTTACTGTGTACTCTGCCTCACAAATCAGTGCGGCCAACACCTCTTCGTGCGGGTGTTTTTATGTGAGTACGGTATAAAGTGAGGTTTTCACGCTGCGAACGAGGCACTCCCAAGCGCCTCCCATGAAGGGCGCTGATGGGGTGATGAAGCGCCATGTTATGCCTCGGCGACTGGCCTCCTCTTGGAAGGCTTCTCGGAGCTCTCTGTCGGCACCATGCATGTTGTTACCGTTATCAGAGTGAATTTCAGTAGGACGTCCTATGCGGCCGGTGAATCGGCGCAGCGCTAGTATAGCGGAGTCTGTGCTGAGGCTGGCAGCGATCTCGAGGTGTACAGCTTTGGTGGTAAGACACGTAAATAGGGCTACGTATCTCTTGTGATGCTGACGACCGACGGTGACGGATAGCGGGCCGAAATAGTCTAACCCGGTGTATGTGAACTGCCTCTGGTGGTGAGCGCGGCACGTCTTTGGGTGGTTGCAGGCACGGATCGTTGTGCCTTACGAATATGACACTGAAGACATCGTGTCTGCACCTTTGTAGTTGGTCGCATCTTCACGACCCAATAATGCTACCGCACCTCGTTGATTGTGAGTTCCGTCCCGCTATGTAGCAGGCTGCGATGTGTCCAGTCTATGTTCACCTGGGTTATGTGATGGTCGCCGTGTAATATTGGCGGGCACCTCACATCTTCTGTAATCTCGCTTGTGGCGGCTATGCAGCTTCTTCTTCTACTTATGTTTGTAGTGGATGTAGCGGGATCTTTGTCCACTAATTTCTGTTCGTGCAACTTCGCTGTTTCTTGAGCGAATGATTGCTGCTGTGGAACTTGAACAAGTATTTACGTCACCTTCTGAAGAAATTCCGCTTCTATAATCTGCTTCTGGACATCTGGCGCTCTGTATGAGGTCTCTCTCTTTTTTTTGTTTACAGAGATATATGAAACATAGGACGCTTGCAGTCGCACGTAGTAGCCGCTCCTTTCTCGTGTCTGTGTGGGTCACAAATAAATATTTTTTCTTTTCATTTAACATTTTGGCGATTTTTGTACTTAAAGTATGGTACATAGGTATAAACTACTTGGTATAAACTTATTTTCGGTAAATAATCAATTGTGTAAACTACCAAATTCAAAACTAGTTTGTTTACTAAATAAAACGTTTTTTTTTGCCTCTTATAGTTCTATTTTTGTAGTTATTGTATAAGTCATGGTGTGTTGATGATTGTTAAATTTATTCAGATTTGAATGGTGACAAATAATAAAAATGTAATAAAAACAATGCTTTTATTGTCAAAAGTCAATAATACATACATACATAAACTCACGCCTTTTTCCCATGGGGGTAGGCAGAAACTACAGAACGCCACCTGCTACGATCCTTACATACTTCTTTTGCTTCACTCACGTTCATACATCTAGTCATACACATACCCACTGCATTTATATTTGTAGATTTCTTGTGAGACTGCATAAGTATTTTTTTTTTCCAGCAATTGCACTAATCTGTCTCTAGCTCTTTGCCCTTGCTGAAGAACTTGATGGGCAGATAATATATTTATAGACACTTCTCCCTGTCTACTGCGTTCAAATTTAAGATCTTCTCGCTGAAGGAAGGTGCTTCTAAGTCCGCCTGATTAAACATATTGTGTAAAACACAGTAGGCAATGACAATTTTTAAACTTACTGTCTATAAATAAGGTTCCTCTCAGCCAAATTCTGTGGAAACCTTATCTACTTTTTTTTATTAATGAGGGGCTGTTCAGTGCATTTGTGACATGCCGCAGACACCGTGACACTGTCTGTTGTGCCATTGGAACGTCACTGCTAAGGCCCACTGAATATTGGTAACTATAATATTGGTGCCCGGGGGGGCATAAAAATTAAGAGCAGCGAGGATCTGAAATAAAACAATAACAACAGTAAATGGGTGGGACGGATTGGTAATACAGCTCAATAAGTTAGAGTATCTTCACCACTTCGCCGTAAGTGGTGCGGCAAAAGAGGAGAGGTATTAGGTCCTCACACAAATCCTCAAATAATTCCCGAGTGAGCCTATAGTTCCCTTTTATAAATAGTGAAACAAGTGCTTATGGCAAAACTTTGTGTTTATTTAAAGACTTACAACATAAAAAATCTGTGACAGTGTTATCCATAAAACACCTTGCGAAATAATGAAGGAAACTGTGTTAAAATAGCAGCGCCCGTAGTTGTTAATAACTCAAATAAACAAAACAATATATAATATTTTCACTGTGCGTTATCTATGATTGTGGCAAATTAACCGGCTAGAGATTATAAAACATTGCGTAGTTCGTAAAAACAGTGCTTAAATTAATCACGACATTTGAATAAACGTTAGGAAAAAAGAATTCAAATGATGAACTGCTATAAGTGACATCTAGTTTATGCCTCTAAACACTGAGGAGTCGATAAATCAGTGTACGGTGCTGAATGCTTGAGCTGGCCTACAATTTCGAAACGCTAACAAGTCGCAGGGTTGACTCACTCAAGAATATCTAGACTGACGAGCAACGAGTCACTGGTTCAATTCCCACCGCGCCAGTAGCACTTTTTGTATTATTGTTTAGAACCTTCGGCATAATAAACATAACATTATGGAAGAACTTACAAAAATGTGA
Source organism: Orthosia incerta (assembly GCA_948252205.1). Lineage (NCBI taxonomy): Eukaryota > Metazoa > Arthropoda > Insecta > Lepidoptera > Noctuidae > Orthosia > Orthosia incerta. Next base: position 18,893,721 of record OX411753.1, on the reverse strand, counting down.
CTCAACGTAAAAGAGTAAAACATTGTTTACATGTAAGTGAGGGTGAACTGATGTCTCATATCATAGTTTACCTAACCACAACAAAGATTTTAGTGATGATATCGCCTCGTTGGAAGAAGATATCAACAAACTAAAACTGGAACTGCAGTCTGCAAACAATGAAATAGATAGGTCGACCATCGAAAATGGCACACTAAATGAACAAAACAGGCAGTATGAGAGTAAAATAAAGTTTTTTAAATCAGTCGGAATTTAAGGATTAGCATCAAACAAACCAACAGAAACACCAAGGTAGTTCTATTCACCTCAGTATCAACGTCGCTATAGAACTATAACGATGAAAACGGGGTTTCCAAGAACCTCATCAAGAGATTTTACCCTTAATGCGATATCAACATTAAGCCCAAATAAGAAATTCGACGTTTCCGTAACACAGGAGTCTTTGGTCATTGGGACAGAACTATCGTCACCCACAAGAAATAACGGGGATTTAAATAGTTGCTTTATACTAGACATGTCAAATTTTTCTAGCGTGGAGGTGCCTAACAATAAAGAACCGTTAACTACATTTGCAGAGGTGGATCCGAAAAGAAACTGAACTTATGTTTTGTCAACATCATTTCAACTAGTAGGTAGTAAATAAAGCGCAGAAGTATTTGTGGAGAATAAATCCTGTGAGCTTCGAAAGGATTCAGTCCCCGCACGGAAGCACAGACTTGCGATATTCGCCGATCAAGCTGGCTACGGTATGCGTGAAAAACTACAAAACTTGTTGGGAGAATCTTTTAGTGTAATGTCAGTAATAAAACCAAACGCGTCACTGAATCAAATATTAAATTCATGTTTATCTATTTGTAAAGATTACACCAAATCTGATTTTATTTTGATAATGGCGGGTTCTAATGACAATAATCCGTGAAGCATAATAAGTGCCTTGCATTATACCTTGCACAACATTCATACAACGAACATTTTAGTAAGTAAAATCTATTACAATAAATATTTATATGTATCCAAATTGAATTGTAACTACGTTAAAATATTTTGGGGGTAGGTGGAACAAGGTGTAAAGTCCCACAAACCTCCATAGAAAAGGGAGGATCCTCCGACCAGACGGGTGTTGTGTCTGGTCCGGGCAACTGCCCAACGGTTGTTGTCGGACTGTTGTATACGTTCAAATCGATAACGCAGGATTTGTGTGACGTCATGTCATTAGTTCGTAAGTGGCGGCGTTGGTGCCGCTACAATATGTTTGTAAAAATTGTGAATATTTAAATTTTATATCACTTGACAACAATTATTATACTAACACGGATGGTTATTTCAATAAGTCGATTGCATGCCAATTGATACACAGGGAAATACTAAGTATAGAATATAAAACTAAATATTTGAATTATGTGCAGAATAGGATTACACATTAACATTACTTGTCAAACTTGCAATGTAGGAATGTTTGTACACAGACAAATTTGAATTTTGACAATAGTAGGAACAATACTACGACACTGAAAGTGTTGGTAAATTCTGCTACGCAAACAGATTTAAATAGTTCGTCAATAACCACCGATGATAATGATCTTTTTTGTGACTAAAAGAGATGCACAAAACAGTTTATATAATAATTCTTCAGTTCTTTTACTATCGAAAACAAACTGTCTTAAAATATTTCATCAAAACGTATGTGGCATAAGTAATAAAAAAACAGGGGGGTGACCATAAGCTCTTAGAGCGGTATCAATTTGAGATCGAATAAGGGACAGATGTATCTGACGTGAATACATTTGTCACTTACTCGATCTCAAATTGATACCACTCTAAGAGCTTATGGTCACCCCCCTGAACTTGAATTATATGTTGAAACCCATGAAAGTGATTTGGATTACTTATGCATATTGGAACATTTCCTAAATGATAAATCTGCACATGTGTTTTGTATGTCCAATTATAAGTTAGCATCATACAATACAAGGACAAAGAAAAAGAGGGGAGGTAGCCTTATTTTAGCTCATAAAAATAAACAATGTGAAAACATTGACGCAATTAAAAAGTTATATAGATCAGAAAGTGTTGAGATTTGTGGTGTAAAAGATCTTGAAACGGGATTACACATATGTTGCTGTTATAGAAGTCCGGTTGACAAACATTTTGAAAGTTTCATGGAAAGTTTAGGATAATTGTTAGAACATTTTCGTGATAGGAAGTGCTTGGTTTGTGGCGACTTTAATATTGATTTACTGGTTGAAAGTACGAAAGCTTCAGAGTTTATAAGTTTATTGAGATGTTATTCAAAATATAATGGTGCCTAAATTAAACATAGCAACGCATTGTTCACGTTACCAAGCAGTAGAGTTATATAATAAGTTAAAAACTTTAGTCTATAACACAAACTTATTTAAGGCAAAACTGAAAGCCTTCTTATTACAAAAATGTTTATATTCAGTATCCGATTTGACATTGAATGATTCCAGATGAATTGTGTGTGATATTTGACATGGTATTGACATTTTAATTACCTATTTATTGTGTGTTTAATTTTAATTGACATGTAGTATGCATTTGACGCTTGTGTATGGATATTATGGTATTTCAGTTGACATTTAATTTGTATAAAACTGCATCTAATTCTCATTTGATTAAATTTATGTTTTAAGCTTTTTATGGTTGGACATATGTGAACAGTAATTTATTGACATTTAATTCTTAGTTGATTTATGTTAATTGGAATGGACATGGTTGTTTTCGTGGTTTTTTATGGTTTGACATGTAAACGGTTTTTGATTTATGCATGTTTATTTTTTATTTTTTTTATGTGTTACTGTTTCTGATTGCTTTGTATTAGATTATTGCTTCTGTTGTGATTTGAAATGTTATTACTTTGTAGAATTCGAACACAATGTAAATTGTTTGATGAATAAATGAATGAATGATCAATTTCCATCAGTTTATTGCAACAGATACCATATTTTATCTGTTGACTGAAAAGAACCAGTATATCAAAATTCTCTCATTAATTAGTTAATGGGTGTTGAAAGTCGACGAAATAAAAGATGGTGAAAATTGGCTCTTAGCAACAACAATGTCCAACTCATTTTGCCGTTGGCTGTGCAACTAGGCAAATGCATCGTGGACAAATAGAAGCTTTAGAATTTCACAAATACTTGGATAAACGCCATGGTTAGCCAGAATGTTTATTCAGCCGCACCTCTATACCTACAATGGTGCCTGTAGGTCTGTGTAGAATGCAGATACGCCATACTATACTGCAACTACCTTAGAAATCCAGTGCTAATCTGGTGACTGCTATATACATTTAGATTTATCAACTATTATTTGTGGCTTTGTCACTATATTTCCATTTAAATACATTATATATATGAAGGTTCATGAGGGTATGCTGTCATTCCCCTACCATATAATATTTGTAAAGAGACACACACTATTTCAGGAATTTATTTCACACTAATTATTATGATCCTTTGTCAGAATTTTCATATCATGCTTAAATATTTTTCGATCCAATCAAATTCCCTGTAAACAGAATTTCCTTTAACCGAACCAGTATTTCATTATTAATATTGGCCTCAATTAGAGGCAAGGCGACACGAGCGTGCGCCACTGGCTGTCACCATAACCGAGGCGAGTTAACCGCCTCTCCGAGAGTAATTACACTGAACTTCATTTAACTTCCGCAGCTCAGTCCAAATACCAGTACCACTAAGCACTGTACTTACTTTACTTAGCCCGTAACAAAACGATGCAATTTTAAGTAACGGTCCGGCGGGATAAGTCGAAAGCGTATATAGCTTAATGTACTTATGGAAGTAAACTTTTGTATGGAAGTGTAACGTTCTTGCTAAATAGTTTTGTGAGTTAGGTTGCCTGCGCTGTGCTACGAGTGCCAGTTATTTAAGTTATGTCCCGACCTTATCTGTTCGATAGACATAGTGCAAGGTACCAGTTACATCGCATTACAACATGTATAACTTTGTGACGAATGTTTCTGTGCTATAAACATTGATTTTCGATTAGTTTAAGTAGGAATACTTACGTAATGTATGTTTTGTTCTAGTTTATTTTTATCGTTATGTGATAAGTTTGTTAGAATAATATGCTCAGTAATTTCAGTAAGCTTCTATATAAAAATAGCTATATTTTTTCAACGAAGAACATATTCGTACGTTCTAATATGAAACAGCTATTTAATGTTTTCCTTTCATGGCAGCACATAAATAGCCATCACCTATTACTTTACCTTTCTGATGTCGGCAACCGTTAACGACGAATTTTTCAGGAATAAATTGAGCGGGAAGAGGCGAAATATGTTTTCAGCGGGAATATTAGAGAGCGATCGGGTACCCGCTCTAAAATATTTAAAATGGAGTAGGTGTTTGCGTTCCGGGGGAGTTACTTAACGATTTTGATACATAATACACGTTCTATAACGTCTTTCACAAACACCCTCTCTGCTCCCTTCGTATTAACTCCATAATCTGGAGTCATGCCTTGAGGCTTTATTAGCCTTGTAGCGTGACGTCATTCATCACTGTTACGGCAACTCAGTTTAACCTGCTAATATTACATAGCACGTTTTTACGTACGGTACATAATTAAGCGTCCATTTCAGTAGGCGCTTGTGTTTGAAATGTTAAAAATGTTTTGACTATAAGTTTACTAGTTTAATTAAAGAAAATTCCAAAAGTTTTTTCAATTTAGAGAATAATAGCTTTTCTGTTTTTGTTACTATTCGGTTTATCTTAATTTTCTCGTCTGTGTTTACCAACTTAGAAATCGCATTTGGTAACAGCCTAAAACTATTTATTTTCTAAAAAGTTCCGTACGATAGTACCCAGATGTGGTTTAATTAATCCTAAGCTGTAGAGTGGCATTTATATACATAGGTATATTTCTTTTTATGTGGGTTTGGGTAGCTCTGAAAGTGGTTGACTACATCGCTAGTCGCTACGTCACAACCGCAGCTGATGTAGCACGTTTTCATCGCGTCACTCACAATGGGGAATAGAGAGAAACAAGTTATGGCGCCGGGAAATGGACTGGCAACCTGTGCCTGCCTTATGCACTTTTATTATAAACGAATATTGAGAGAATTCTAGTTACGTCGTACAGGAAAATAAATCAAGTTACCGGCTATTCTTTTGTGTCATGGAGTTTGCTTATTTTTCAAGATCTGGACAGTAGTAAAATTGCATGGAAAACTAAGTGTTTGCTTAGATACGTAGATCAGATACACAGTTAAAACCGGAAATAGTTTACGATGGAGCTAATTGGAAAACAATGGCAAATTACTAATATCTATATGGAACTCATCAGTCACGGCGTTCTTTCTTTTTTTTTTTTTTTTTTTTTTTATAGTCTATAGGCTCGCGTTTGACCACTATCTCGCCTGATGTTAAGCGATGACGTGGTCTACGGTGAAGCACGCTTGCCTAGAAGAAACCTATTCACTCTTGACTTAAAGACCCCAAGGTTGTAGCTATCAGGGAACAAAGACCCCGGAAGGGAATTCCACTCCTTAGCTGTACGCACAATGAAAGTATTAGCAAAACGCTTTGTGCGTATGGGAGGTATGTCCACCATGTACCGATGGCTCATGGCCGTACGTCTTGTAGTCCGATGATGGAAAGGGCTAGGTGGAATCAAATTGTGCAGTTCCGTCGCGCACTCCCCGAAATGTAACCGATAAAAAACCGACAGGCTGGCAACTCGGCGTCGATGTTCGAGGCTCTGGAGCTTTGAGGCGACCAGTGCATCGTTGCCAATAAGCCTTTTGGCCCGTCTGTCGATCGACTCAAGTGCATCAAGCTGGTATTTGGCAGATCCATCCCAGAGGTGAGAGCAGTACTCCATGCATGACCGAACTTGCGCTTTATACAAGTTGAGCAGCTGTTCAGGCGTGAAGTACCGTCTCACCTTAGCAAGAATCCCCAACTTTTTTGCAGCTACCTGAGCTTTCGCCTCAATAAATGGACCGAAGTTGAGGGTTGATGTCAACGTAACACCGAGAAGTTCGAGATGGTCCGTTATCGGCACGGTTACACCACGGAAAGAAGGAGCCGGGTGAAATTGGCTCTTTTTAGCGGAAAAAAGACACGCCTGGGTCTTCGCAGCATTGAAACTGACCAAATTGGCATCACCCCATTCGGAGACCGCCTTCAAGGACAGGTTCAAGCGTTCAACCATGGCCTCCCGGAGAGACCGAATCTGAGGCCCAGTAGCTCGTGCGCTGGAAACGTATCTCTCAGCAACAGTGCTGTCGTCTGCGTACCCAAAGGTGCCGGGTTTTAGCAAATCATTAATGTGCAGCAAGAATAATGTTGCCGAGAGCACTGACCCCTGAGGGACTCCGGCGTTGATATCTAACTGACCGGACGAGCAGCCGTCGATAACCACTCGGATGGAGCGATCCTTCAGGAAGTCCCCTATCCAATCACACAGACCACTAGGCAGACCGAAGGAAGGAAGCTTACCAATGAGGCTTTCGTGCCAGACCCTGTCGAAAGCCTTCGAGATGTCGAGGGAGACGGCTAGCGCTTCCCCGTGTCTCTCGATGGCCTCACTCCAGATGTGAATGGCATACGCTAGAAGATCCCCAGTGGACCGATTTCGGCGGAAGCCGTATTGGCGGTCACTGAGGATGTCGTTGGCTTCTAGGTATGCCAGGAGCTTACCGTTGAGTATACGTTCCATACTCTTACAGAGGATGGACGTTACAGATATGGGTCTGTAGTTGGCCGGGTCAGCTCGACTGCCCTTCTTGGGCACGGGCTGTACGTTGGCTTGCTTCCAAGCCTTCGGCACTATTCCAGTCCCTATCGAAAGGCGATACAGGCGTGTCAAGATCGGAGACAATTCAGGCGCACAGGTTTTAAGTACAATTGCTGGTATCCCGTCGGGGCCACTCGCTTTGTTCACATCGAGGCTACGCAGAACCCTACGGACGTCCTTTTGATGGATGCGGATGTCTGACATACTCGTCACACATCCATCAGGAGAGGGAGGAGGCTGCGCGCCATCAGAATTCAGATGCGAAGATTCCGCAAAAAGGGAGGCAAACAAGTTTGCCTTCTCCTCAGCGGAGTGGGCCAGTGACCCGTCAGGTTTCAGCAGTGGTGGTAGTGAGGGGCGACAGAAATTTGATTCAACCGACTTAGCCAGGGACCAAAACGCTTTGCTACCCGCTGGATATGAAGCAAGTTTGTTCCCGATTCTGCTAATGTGGTCAAACCGTGCTCTTCGCATCACCTTTTTGCAGGACTTGGCAGCCGTGTTGAAGTCTCTCTTCTTCTGACTCACGTCATTTGCCTTGCGCGTTCGAGCGACGACCCATGCTTGGTAGGCCTTGTGTTTAGCCGCGTTGGCGTGGTGACACTCGGCCCCAAACCATGGTCGGTTGTCGTTAGATATTGCTACGTCAGAGAATGGAATATAGTACTCCATCCCCCGACGCAACACATCAGTTACAGCGTCAGCGCATGACGATGGATCGTCCGAAGAGAAGCAAGTGGGCTGCCAAGGATAGCATGCGAAAAAAGATCGCATCCCATCCCAATCTGCTGACCTGTACCGCCATACCCGCCGGGTGCCTCTTAGGCTGGGATCGGGCGGGGAGTAGACGGACACAGACTTCACCAGACAGTGGTCGGAACTACCCAACGGTGAAGATATCGACACTGAGTATCGGTCTGGATCTGTTGTCAGCAGAAGGTCCAAGCAATTGGCTGTGTGCGAATCAACATCTGGCACCCTCGTTGCCCCCTGGACCAGCTGGGTGAGATTTAACGCTAGCGCAAGTTTGCGCGTCTCTCGTCCAGCATGATCAGTGCACTGGTATGGGAAGAGCCACTCCTGGTGGTGGGCATTAAAGTCCCCCAGTAGCACTATTTGGGCGGCAGGGTACCGTTGCTGTGCCGCATCAGCCGCCTCACTGAGGTACTCTGTGAGCCTGGTTGTCTCCTGATCTCCGCTGTGCGAGCGGTAGACACAGGCGTAGATAATCTTATCCAGCCCTGTGTCCACCAGAGCCCACAGCACTGAGAACCTGGAGTCTTCAAGATTACGGAGACGCCGATAGCAAGTGTCGTCTCGGGCATACATGCATACACCCGCGCGTGGTTTGAAATTGTGCTCCAGGGTAAACCCTGGGTAAGATAAGTACGACACGTCAGACGGACTTCCTATCTGCGTCTCCGTAAGGAAAAACAGTGCTGGCTTTTCAGTCTCCAGGTGATGGTGGACTGAGGTGAGATTGGAGTGCAGACCTCTAATATTGGTGAGGTGCACTTTCTTCTTACTTTCTTTCTTTTTGCCCCACACTAGGAATTTCTTCATGTATCGTGGGTGCGTTTACAAACATATAAACTCATATATACAACACCCAGAGCCGGAACTACTATCTTTAGGTCATACAAATTTTTGTTCCATGCGGGAATCGAACCCGCGACACGCAGCGCAGCAGTAAATCGCTCAACCACTGCGCCAACCGTGCGCTCTATTATGTTTAAAGCGCAAAAAATATGTTTTCTTGCAACTGCTGGTAACATTGTTCCTGAATCATTCGAACCATATTTTAAAAAGTTTAAAATTCTGATCTTTCCATCAGCTTCCGTCTATGAGGTTGCGGTATTTGTTAAAATAAATTAAAATCTATTCGGTGAACTAAAATCAAAAAGATTCTTAAAATATCTAGTGTACCACAAAGAACTGCTCTTCTGAGCAAAATTCTTTTCGGAATGGCATCTAAAATTTACAGTAGGATACCTGTGGATAATTGGACATTTTAAACACCAAGGAACTGCCACTATTCAAATAAAAATTACGTAAGTTTTTAATTTACAAAGTTTACTACACGTTCCAAGATTTTCTTAATAATTAGTACCTACTACAATCTGTCACCATGCACCTAGAATTCATATTTTGTAAGATTTGCTTTATATGTGACACCTATGATTATTTTTGCATGTTGACGTTATTATTGTATGCCTACTACCTACTAGGCAGGACATAATGGAACTATAATTTACCTAAAATCTGTCTGTATAACCTATGCGCACAATAAAAAGATTTGTTTTATCATAAATCACACACAGCCAAGCCATTCAAAATATTTAGTTTTTTGTACAAACAGCAGTGCCAACAAATGTAAGAAGTATGGTATCGATATCATTTGCGTTGTCATGTCTCTCTTCCTCAGGAATGGAATAAGGCTCTTGGAGCTCTCAGAGATCTGATGAATTGCCTCATAAATTGTAGCTTACGCTATCCTTCGTGCGAGTCGCGGCCAACTCGCTCATGCCCCAGAACATTTGGTACCACTCCGAGAATAAGTTTATTTTTACAAGAATTTTAAATATGAAACGCTTACTTACTCGCACTTATTTATGGCTGAGGGCTGAGGAGAATTTCTAATAAGTAAAGTTAAATGTTGTTTTAACAAGCATATTAATTTATGTGCACACAAATAATGAACTTGTTCGGGATTTTCTCGTAACTCATTAGCATCGGCTATAAACAAGATAGTTTCAGATTTTATAAGAGAAAAATTCTCATTCTGTTGCCACTTTTGTTCAGAACAGTCTCGTGTCCGATACAAATATCCGATGGCTAGGTGACCTCAGTTTACTTGTAAATTGTTGCGCGTAACTGAGTTACTAGGCAACACCTACACTGTTGCTCATTGAGAGTCAAACTTAGTACAAAGATTAGTTTGGCAATTGCTTTGACTGTCATTAAATCCAAACATAGTTACACCATGGACAGGAAACCGGCAAGGATGACCAAGATAAGGAAATATATACCTTCAACGTTACGGAGATTTTTATGCCTATGTATTTTGCAGAAAAATGTACAGTTAGGGTCTATCCACACATATCAGGGCCGTGCCCGGGACGTGCCAGGGCCGGGCCCAGGCATTGAAGCTTCATCACTGGCCCGTGCACGGACGTGTGTGAACGAGTTCATATAAAATGTACACACCGATATTGTTTTGAGCCCCTGACGGGGCACGTTCCGTCCACGTCCCGGGCACGGTTCTGATATGTGTGGATAGACCTTTACTTACCAAATATATGTCATATAATCAAGTAAATGTGAAAATATATCACAAGATTGAAAACTTTATTGATAGTGGCATATTAAATCAATACTAGATAATACAGTAAAAATCAGTCAGCAAAAGAACTATAAAATAAAATGACGAAAACAAGGACGAACCACTGAATAACATTTCATGCCACTTTATCAAGGAAGCTGCGTTTGCGATAACGTTGTTTTGTATGTGCGGATGTTATTCTATCAACGTTTGCATTTTCATTAGGATTTGTAATTTCCAGGTTGGGAAATTGCGGATCCGGCAAGTCGACGGCGTTGCACTATTCGCGTCAGTGACGTCACTAGGAAGGAAGGAAGGGGGAGAGAAGGGGGGTTACCTGACTGCTGCATGACGTACTGCTTGTTCATTAACTGCACTTGACTCCTCCGCTATATTATCTTATTATCTCGCATTAGTTCAGTTGTATCACACGGCGGCGGTACGATTCATTATGGTTAGAGCCACAGATGTGGAGATCTTGTAGCGCACGAACATTAAGAGCGATGTCTGTAAGACTTCTGTGATACTACCAGCTCACCCCATATGAGTGAGGTAGGTACAGTGGTAGTTAATATGCTATGGGTATGTGTAAAGTCAAGTCCTGAGGGTATCAAAAGGTATTCTAACATGAAAATAACTACCGTCATTATGCAGCGAGATGTACAGTTATCGATTACAGGAATAAATTACAAACATCGTAAATGGTATATGTATAAAGTAATAATATTATAAAGTAAATGATGGATGGATGTATAGTGCATCTTTAGCCTTATTCGAAATATTACTTCTAACGATAGATTCATTCTCCGAATTAATTAAGAATGTTCTCTGAACTAACATTTATCTTAGGACTCATCCAATTTGTACTGAATTTTATTTCATGCCCTGGGCTATTATGAAACAAAGGTTCGTTACAGATCGACTTGCAGTATCCCAATCGATTTCGAAGATTTCTAAGTAACTTGTAGAGTTGTTAGAAATTTATGCGTTCTCCGAAAGTTCCAATGATTCGATATTTAATAGATCTCGGGTGCACCGAGAGCTAAATATCGAATCATTGGAACTTTTGGAATTAAAGGTATTATAGATATTTTGTTTCTTAGTTCCAATTCCTTATGTTGAAATGTAAAATTAGTCTACTACGAGTATTACTAGATTCCACGAATCAAAATTAAAAAATAACCGTGTAGATGTTTCTGACTTGCTTACACAGTACATGTGTTTCAAATTAATTGTATCGTTAAAACAGATTGTATTTTCGCTAACGCTGTCAAAGCGTTCGGGAGTGACATTTTCTAATTAACGCAAAATTGATCTGTTATAAATCTGTGGAGCGGACGGCGTACTTATGAAATCATTTTAGCCGGCGGAAGGCTAAGCATGTTTTCACAAATTATGGCCAACTTTATGCATAACACTCAAAACTGAGCTGTTTTAATGGGCTGTCGCTTTTAATTTATTTTTATTGTAATCTCCAAAGACGTGGTTTATGTACCTGAGATATTGGAGTTTTCACAATGGCCTGATGGTGTTGTGTTGTCCGGAGATTATGGGTTGTGTCAAATCCTATATTAAGAAGCTGAGGAGATAATATTTTTACCTGTTATAATATCCTTATCTGTTATAATATTCTTATGTTTTGGGAGGTCGTTCTCAATGTGCGAAATTTTCATACGAAGACGTATGAAAGTTCTAGGAAAAGACACAGTTTACCTAAGTAGTATAGTGACACCTGTCCCACCCACACACCGACAGGTGTCACCCCAATTTATATTTTCCTAGAATTTCTATAAAAGGCTTTCTGTTAAATGTTCTGATACTCACTCTATAAACTATAGGTCTACATTCTACAACTTATAGGTCTAGATGCCAGTAGCTCTCTTCTGGTCCATTTGACACCATGCCTCCGGCATAGACGACAAACCCATCGTTGCGTGCACCCGAGGGCAAATTCTAATTGACAAATCGTAAAGAAGAATCACGAGCTCTATTGATTTTACCTTTACAACACAGGCTACATGCTATACTTACCCTATAGCTATGTGATAAACATAATCCGAACCTCTCACATATATTTTAGAGAACATATTTCGTAATGTAGGTGTCTAATTATCTGTAGGCGGGTGGTGTTAAAGATATTTTGGTAATAAATTAGCGGAGACCCTTTGTATAGGACGGGCAGGCGGGCAGGCCCGGGTCTTGGTCGAGGGGCGATAATAGGATCCCTGTCATCATACGTGTGCCGTTTATGCGTTATTACCTGTTGAACATTAACCGTATAAAATAGTAATCTGAGGACCGCAAAAGATTATGGTGATTCTAAGACAGAACGAACATAAGATATCCTCTTTACAATTTTACATTACTTAGTTTAATAAAATTTATGTGAAAGCTAGAATTCGAATCGACTGCCTATTGATACATTTATAAATTGCTCTAATAAAGGAGCTCTTCTAAGGGCCGATTTCACCAATGAAAATAATTCGCGATTAGTTCAACTAAACTCAGTTTATGCAAATACTGCGGTCTTATTGGTTCAGACCGCTGTAAAACTACCAATCAGAACGCTGTATTTGCTTAAACTAAGTTTAACTTCATTGGTGTAATCGGCCCTAAATTTAGAATGCTCTCTATCTCTTAGAATGCTGGTTTATTAAAATAAATCTTTTTACTTACTTACTCAATATATCAAATTCAGATGACGCACATTACTTTGAGTTTTTTTTACATAGGTAAATGCGTGATATACTATTGACAAAACTTTTAGGCCGAGCAGCTATTGAATGAGCTGAATTAAGACTGGAAATCAAATGAACAATCATCTAAGCAAAACATGAGTACCGTATGTAGTGTAGATGTTATGGGCCGAGTGTTTAATATTGCATTATTCATAATGCCCGGGCAATTTGAAAAATGCCCAATATGAGTAGGCAATATGATAAAAAATATAGAAATAATTAAATTGACCGGACTTTCTGAATAATGCCCATCACTTCTTGGGCCGAGTAATAAAAACATGTGTTTTTTTAGGGATCCGTACCCAACGGGACCCTATTACTAAGACTCCGCGTTCCGTCTGTCTGTCTTTCTGTCTGTCACCAGGTTGTATCTCATGAGCCGTGATAGCTAGACAGTTGAAATTTTCACAGATGATGTATTTCTGTTTTTTTTTTATTGTTTATTATTTATAGGCTCGCGCTTGACCACTATCTCACCTGATGGTAAGTGATGATGTGGTCGGTGATGCGGTGGTGTTGCCGCTATAACAACAAATACTAAAAACAGAATATAATAAATATTTCAGTGGGGCTCCCATACAACAAACTTTTTTTGCCGTTTTTGCGTTAGTGGTACGGAACCCCTCGTGCGCGAGTACGACTCGCACTTGGTCGGTTTTATTATTTTAATTTTGACATTGTTTTTAATATAGAATAGGTAAATACGATTACTATTTAAACAAAAAAGTCGTCGGAGCCTTGCTACGCGGAGCTCCTATTTCTGTCTGGACTAAAGTAACCTAACATGAAGGAGATGACGGGCTCAGTTCAGCTCCCGTCATCTCCTTTGAACCTAACCTATCCTCGCGTCGCTCGCTTTGGACTAATTCATTAACTATAATTATCGATTTGCCCAACCGTTACGTAGCAATATTCATAATAACCAGACAATGTGATAAATATAGAAGTTTAAATCACTATTCATTACATATCCCCAATTTTACTTGACTAGGTTCATAATGGCTGGGCATTGTACATAGTGTCCTGATTAATCACTTGGTCCATGACATAGATACTACATAGATAGAGAGAGACTACTACATAGGAATAACCAGCTAGACGACTCAGGATATTACGCCAGCGCGCATCAAATAGGTCTTCCTGTTTAATAAAATAAACTACAAAACAGTGTCTTAAGCCAGAAGTTGACTGACTGGTTTTGACGAGATTAGTTATTCCGTCGACTTTGTTGTATAAATAGTAATCGTACTTACCAATTCCATATTAAAACCAATGTCAACATTAAAATAACTAACATACTCACTACAGTGGTGCGACATAACCTCTGTACATACTATGACCTCGGAATGAATATGTCCTGTAGATATGTACCTACTCTAGGTGGCTCTAAATTAAATTAAAGATGAATAGCCTAATGTCCTTGCCGGACCATCCGCAGAGTTCCGTATGTAGACTTGGTCACATATTTAAACAATTAAACTAAGTATGTATGTGCATTTTTCTATTTAGAACGACAGTTAGAATACCAATCAAAAACATTGTAAAAATGGCAACGTAAGTTTTAAATATTTAACAGTGGCTGAGTAGGTACTTCCTTTTTAGGGTTCCGTAGTCAACAAGGAACCCTTATAGTTTCGCTATGTCCGTCTGCTCGTCGCTTAGCTCAGAGACTCTTAGTACTAGAAAGCTATAATTTGGCATGGATATCCATATTAATCACTTCCAAAAAGTAGTAAAATAAAATCATGAAAAAGTGTTTTTTTAGGGTAACTCCTGTAGACGTAAAGTGGGGCTTTTTTTTTCTCGTCTATCCCATGGTGTGGGGTATGGTTGGATAGGCCATTCAAAAACATTACGGGTCTGTTAATACCATTTTTCGATTCAGGAATCCATTTGCGTAAAATTAAGCTTCAAATTGCTAGTTTTTGTTAGAGTCAATTCCCTGCCAGCTAAAAGGTTACTTTTGGCCATGTGAAATAAATCACGGCAGTAGTAGGTAAAATGAAAGGAAGAAGAAGAATAATATCACAGCTAAGAAGGCTTTACAAGCTTACGAGTAATAGTCGACCAATTTATAAAATGTACTTTTTTTCTTTTTAACCCATATTGTCCCACTGCTGGGCAAAGGTCTCCCCCATAACCCCATAACCTTCCACTCTTCCCTATCATTTGCCAAAAACGATCCAAATCCTTTGAAACGCTGGCGCGACGACTTAGAGGCGTCTACGGATTTGCCATTGAATTGTATAACTTTGTTAGTTGTGTAAAACAGATAGTAAATATAAGTTTATGAACCATGTAAAAATATACAAAAACAAAATCATAACATCCTTAAAAATAAAAATTCTAAATTAATAATGTTTACGCTCGAATAACGCATTGGAGTGGACGGAGTCGTTGGCAGTATTGGTCCGTACGGCGCATGCGTGCGGGGGCTTCTAGTTTGTGTTAATGCAGAAAGTATTTTCGACCTTTTCTAATCTAAAGTCAAACTAGAATCGATTGCCAAGCAATACCATAGATGGCGGTATTCTTAGTGGTCGCAATTATACACTTAATTGCGTTTGTCGTAAGGTTGAAATTCACGTCATAGATAGATATTTACTACTACTCAACCAAGGCCACATCAGTGCAGTATAACACATTACATTTTTAGGTTTCCGTACCCAAAGGGTAAAAACAGGACCCTCTATTACTAAGACTCCGCAGTCCGTCTGTTTGTCTGTCTATCTGTCACCAGGCTGTATCTCATGAACCGTGATAGCTAGACAGTTGAAATTTTCACAGATGATGTATTTCTGTTGCCGCTATAACAACAAATATTAAAAACCAAATAAAATAAATATTTAAGTGGGACAATACAACAAACGTGATTATTTTACCGTTTTTTGCAATAATGGTACGGAACCCTTCGTGCGCGAGTCCGACTCGCGTTTGGCCAGTTTTTAATCACATTATCGATATCAATAGATACCCGATTTCATAATTCGAAAAAATAAGACTTGATATTTTTTAGGGATCCGTACCCAAAGGGTAATAACGGGACCCTATTACTAAGACTCCGCGGTCCATCTGTCTGTCTGTCACCAGGCTGTATCTCATGAACCGTAATAGTAAGACAGTTGAAATTTTCACAGATGATGTATTTCTGTTGCCGCTATAACAACAAATACTAAAAACAGAATAAAATAAATAATTAAGTAAGTCTGCCATTCAAGAAATGTGTTTATTTGCCGTTTATTGCGATAATGGTTCGGAACCCATCGTGCGCGAGTCCAACTCGCACTTAGCCGGTTTTTTTATTCTATTTGTAATTATATAATTATGTAATTTATATATACTCATTGAGGCGGGCGGGCCTCTTTGTAATATTATAGTATATAAATATTAAATTACATATGTAATAGTCCTCTTCTTAGTCCGCATTATAGTGCAACTACGGAACCCTATTGCTGCGCGAGGTCCGACACGCACTTGGCCGCTTTTTAATTTCCTCGGTATCAAGGAATTTGAGTGGAGAAATTTAGTCCTCGTTGAGATTTGTACGGAATCCTATAACTTTTTTCATGTTTTTATTTTACCACTTTGTCGGAATTATTAATATGTATATCCAAGCCAAATTATAGCTTTCTAGTACTTAGATTCTCTGAGCTAAGCTGCGGACGGGCAGACGGATATAGCGAAACTATAAGGGTTCCTTGTTGACTTCAGAATCCTAAAAATGATAAAACATTAATCTTGTTTTGGAGTCGAAAAGTTGGCACTTAGTGCAGGTAAAGTGTCTGTCTAGTCGTAATCGAGCCGGGCGTGAAAGCTACGTTAAAGTACTTATGAACTACTAGGAAGTATACTTAGGCATGTGACCCGTCTGCTAGTGCATCAAATTTTGACCTTTATAACCTATTAGACAGTGTATTTGGAGAATCCGACGTGGTCAGGCAAAGGTCGTAACTTCTGTCAGTACCAAGATAATATAATTTAAAAACACAGCTGTTATAAATTAATGCTATCATCACGTTGTCCAAAAAAAGATAAAGCAATTTATATAATTGTGTAAACAATCTCCTTACAGATCTTTTAATGTTTTAAAAAGCATGAAGCGAAAAGAGAAGTCGTTTGTCTTCGCCTAATTAGTGCCAGGTAAACTCTAGTCGCTGGATAAAACAGCGTGAGTTAAAGTTTTTGTAGATCTAGACAAAAAGAAAACGTAGGATTGATCGCCGAGCTTAAAACATTATTCGTCAAGGTAGCTAGTTCGTAAATACGCTCGGTTGGTCGGCAATTCTCGGCCATCATTCGGCAATCAATCTCGCTAAATGAAGATTTCCTGTTTTGTTGTGAGGTCTCTTGTTGCCGCAGAGGGTGACATCATTCAGACATGTCGCTTTATTTTACTCTAAAATTTTCCTTGTATGGCGATATACCTTATGCATTGTTATGGTTTGTGTTTTATTGTAAAATAGTTAGTTTGACTTCTAATGAAAGTATTTGTAGAGCGCCGCAATTAATGCAATTGACCATGATTTCAATAAAATTTATAACACCATTTATGTCTCCGATCCGCACGTTATTTTATACCAAAAATGATGATAAAACGTCATAATAACATCCCAATCTTTGAGTACGTTATTCAATTATTAGCTTTATGAAATTAACATGTAATATAATAATTTTACGACTACAGTGGGCGGCTTTCATTTGTTATCATTATTATTTTGCTGTTAGAAATAGTTGTGGTGAATTATACCTATTGTGTGACCGAGTCACTTAATGTGTATACATTCACGATATACAGAAATAAAGTTTACGTGTTAGGATTATTTTAATTGTAATGAGTATCTAATAAAACTAATTTAATAAAACAAAAAGTTTCTGAGCTTTTCTTTATTGTAATGTCACTGAATTTTTTAAAGTTAACGAGTGAGCTGATGAATGTGCGATTCTTATAATTCTTATAAATATACCTACATAGCTTGAGATATTTTATTGGTGTATACTTTGGTGCTTATACGTAGATTTCGATCTGGTAGTTAAGGCCTGATCCTCGGTCGCTCTTCATCCTGATATTGGCGTATGAGAAGCCGACTCCTCCGGCGGTGATGCTGGCGATGGCGTCAGTGTGGTCCAGATCCCGCAAAATTATGCCCTGGAAAAGTAAAATGAAAAGATGAATGTTTAGGAATAATAATAATCAAAATATGCTTCGTTGTCGACCACATCAGATGAGTCAGTGGTCAAACTATACTTAATAACAAAAATCAACCATATCTAAAAGATAATAACAATAATTAAGAAACAATTATTCTTAGAAAATAAACCGTCATAAATGATCAAAGGTCAATTTGTGGCTTTTTCACATGGTTGATTACATGTTCTAGGACTGGTCCGTAATCTCGAAACCAGTAGGTCAGGCGAGTTTCCGTCAACAATAACACTCATTTAATTTGCTTGTTATTTTATATAAAAAATAAAGAAACTGAAAATGCCACCAGAACTTTGTTTCGATATTGTTTTTATTCCCAAGTTGGTCAGTAAAAGGTTGTCTGCCCACGATGCAGCCCACCTGATAAAAAGTGGTTTCAGCTGCCATAATAGAAGGACAGCTACAACACGAAAAGGTTTTCCGACTCACTGCCGGTTTTATTTTGGCGCGCTTTTTCAGCTTTTTCAGGGTAAATAGTTGTGAATGATGTTTTGTGTTACTTAAGTGGTTGCAAATTGTGGTAAAAACCTTTTTTGTTCAGTTGTTAGCCTCACAAATTTTCACATAAGTTGGTGAGTTAATATTTGTCTATTTGTTAGACTAACAATTGACGAACATACGCGTTTTACCGAAATTTTAAAACTACGTATCAAAAAACTAGGGCTAAATGAATGTCCAAATTCGAGTTTTAATGACCGGAACCTCTACCTATAGTTTTAATATCATAAAGTCATGTCTGTATTTCCTGGCGATTTAGGCAGAAGTCTACATACATGTCCTATAAATAGGTTTACATTTTGCCAGTTACGTTTTAAATCCCGAACAAAAGAGATTGAGTCTATTCATCTATAAATTGTCATCTACCGGGCACAAATCCAACAACAATTTGCTCAGCAGTAGCGCTCGCGACCATAGATAGATCAACGCAACGACGCAGTATCAATGACAATGAGGTAACGAGGTAGTTTAAAAATTACCTGTTTATTAATACGGTTTCCTCAGGTCATGAAGTTATTACGCATCTTCAAGCATGTATGTTATCATTGTTGATTGTATAATGTAACGTGTCTAGCATCGCGATGAGTTCATTATCTTTATCTTATGTGTCTGCACGGGCGAGGCGGTATGTCACTCTTGCAGTTAGTCAATTATTGGCTTTAGATTAACAGGAAACTTAACTCATATATAGATTGTCTTTCATCACATCACGTCACATCATCAGCCTATTAATGTTCCCACTGCTGGGACACAGGCCTCCTCTCTGTGAGAGGGAATGGGCCGTAATCCACCACGCGGGCCCAGTACGGGTTGGTGGATGTCACATGTCTTCGAATTTTTGGTTCTAAGACATGCCGGTTTCCTCACGATGTTTTCCTTCACTGTTTTGAGAGCAGTGATGATGAAATAATTTACACAAAGTAAAGCGCCTGGCCTGGGCTCGAACCCACGACCTACAACTTGTAAGTCGTGGCCGATACCACTGGGTCACCACTGCTCTCCCTGAGATTGACTTTAGCTTTATTAAAATATTTTTTTGTCTTTTCAAAACTCACAAAAAAGAAAAAAAAATTACAAGCTGGCAGACACCTTTGCGATTAATATAAACCGAAGTATAGGTACATTTATGTGAGTTCTAATCAACCAAATAAGATCGACTTTCGTAAGACAACTATATTTTTTAAGTAACGACCTGCCCCGGCTATTCGCTCGGGTAGAGCATATTATGCCTAGGTACATGATTTTTCTTAAAATAAGTACCTATCTACCATATACAAAACCAATATGCGACCTTGAAATTTTACTTTTAAACAATTCACTATGTAAAACTAAACAAACGCAATTGCAACCTTTCAACAACACCCAAAAAGAAAACAAATATATTTGACTCAGTCATCATCTAATTGGGGGTGGTCGTATCAAGCGATTCCCGTCATCGGTGTGAGACCCGCGCTTGAATTTATTTTCGCGCGCGTTAATTTTATTTTCTCAAAAATGGTATGTAATGTTGTCATAACATCTCTAAAAAGTATCCAGAAAGTGAACTCTACCGGAGACTTATTCACAACTGTCCAGTAAGAAGCGAGATTTTAAATTTGTAACCTCCTACTGTCCAGTAAGTAAGTATGTAATTTACTTACTGGACAGTAGTAGGGATGATATATCAAAACGTAACTTATATCGGATATGTGTTAGATATCATATCATATCGATATCTATATCAAAATAACCGATATTACAAAAACTGTATCTAATAAAAACCTTACTAGCGTGCGAGAACCAATTATTCAAAACTTAAAACCGTAACAATGCGAAAACGTACGAACTATGAACAAAACGCAAACTTCACAAACGATAGGAAACATATGCGCTTCCTCTCTTTCTAAGTATTATTTCGCGTTCGTTGTTAGTTTACTCATCTAAATAACATTTTAGCTTTTGCAAACTGTACTAAATGATTTCGATACGATATCTGACAACCGTTTTCGATATCGATATAAAAACTATTATCGGTTATGTAACCGTTGGTGCAAAAAGCCGAAAACGCCTATCTCTAGACAGTAGGTTATCCTCTTTAGATCTGCTTAGAAAAAAAAAACATAGCACCAGCCAGACACAGATTAGAGTTTAGCCATTATAAAATAGTTATAGGAGGGAGGCTCCAAATATATATCTGTCTCTCTTTTTGGTATGACATTTTATGAGATAGATATATTTTTGAGTCCGTTAATCAAGATGTACAACAAATAAATATAAATTCCCCCGGTAAATCGGTCACAATATCTATCAGTAATTGCCCTAATATGAATGTAACCTTCAATATTAATTAAACGAATTTGTTGTTAAACTTTCTTTCATTTTTGAGAAAAGCATTATACAAGCCTCAACCAGTAAGAAAACCATCCTGGCCTCGTATATAACCGGACCTCACCTGCGGTTCGGTCCGGTTAACTCATACTTGGCCAGGAAGGCTTACTTACCGGATTCTGCAGTAATGTACTATTTACGATAACTCCTAAGATATTCATTGTATGGATTATCATAATGTGCATGGAATGCGTAGTTAACTGACGTCTATAAGTTGATAAGGATTAATACTGTATCCGTCTAAATAACTTTCCAATTACCGCATTGCACATAACCATTTTTTTGAAGATGCTATCTTTTGGTTGTAGTAAGCTATCCTTAACTTTTCGTATGTTTAAGACGTGACTCCACGCGAAACACAATGGTTTTTCTAATTACGGGCACACGAAAGGTTAAAAGATAGATATATGCTATCGCGGCCTTTTCTGAAGAACTAAAAAATAAATTATCCCACCATACATTGTTTTGTTATATGTCAAAGGGAAGTCAGCTTTTTCAATGAAACCAGGCGGCTTCTGTTTTTCTGACATTTTCAACAATTATCGTCATATTTCAACCAATTTTCACAAAACCTTAACAAAATATACACCTTAACCTTCCTTATGAGTCACTATGTATATTGGTGGAAACCACATGAAAATCCATTCAGTAGTTTTTGAGTTTATCGCGAACAGACAGACAGATGCGGCGGAGAACTTTGTTTTATAATATGTAGCGATGAAGTCACACCACCACAAGATTGTTGACATTGTGTATACATAAATAAGTACATAATAAATCTCATACATAATAAATGATTATGCCAAGGTAGGCGACTTGAATAAAATTCTTGTTTTTATAATAATGCCAAGCCAAGTACGAACAAAGTATGAGTCAATGCAGTTCGTCTGACCTGGGGGGATTCCGGACAAATCCCTAGTGAGCCTGTCTGAAGTCTGAGTAGTCTCTTCATACATATTAGATTTAGGTCTTAATTAATATATTATATCTTGAGCTACAAAACAAATGCAGTCATTCGCTCCTGTTTTAATTTGTACCCCAAATTCTTCAATCGTTTTGATTTATTTATGAATGGGAAAAAGGGGCCATTTTGAAATTCGAAACAAAGGGAGTGTCGTTCCCCTTTTTGGGAGTGTCTTTTTTTTGTCAACGATTGAACTGCGATAGTCTGAGTTGTAAATTATTTAAATGAATAAAGAACACCTTATTTATCGTTAGGAAATCATGGTTATTTGTAATTATAAACAATTAGTCAGAAGGTTCCTGGGTACGTATTCATCATTGGTTATAAACAAATGTGAAGCCTGCAGAAGGTGCTCATAACATTCTAGATTGTAATATAGTATATCGTCATTGTACGTATCGTAAAATTACGTTCCAGTAAATTTTATACAAACCGCAAATCTATTTTCAGAACAGTACTGATGCAATGAGAACAGTGGTGGCCCAGTGGTATCGGCCGCGACTTAAAAGTTGAAGGTCGTGGGTTCGAGCCCAGGCAGGCGCTTTACTTTGTGTAAATTATTTCATCACCACTGCTCTCAAAACGGTGAAGGAAAACATCGTGAGGAAATCGGTATGTCCTAGAACCAAAAATTGAAGACATGTGACATCCATCAACCCGCACTGGGCCCGCGTGGTGGATTACGGCCCATTCTCTCTCACAGAGAGGAGGCCCGTGTGGGTGTGTGTGTGTGAGTCGGAACATTATTAGGCTGATGATGTGATGACGCAAATGAGAATAATTTACGTTCTGCTTCTGAGCATTTTGAGAAAAACTTAATCCCACCAAAAACATTTTCATGTAAAATGTTGCCAAGACGAGAGAATATATATTTATATAGCTCGCACTGTCAAAAAGTTATCAGATCTCACAAACTCAATAAAATATAAACCTAGGTACATCGATGGATCGTGATTTTACTTTTACCAAAAGCAATAAACGTTAAATTACTGACAAAAACATTAACAAAAAAGCCAGTCGGTCTTTTTCATGGTGCCAAACAAAGCTTTGTATGACACGCCAGTGCTGAACGTAAAATCAGGGCAAAAAGGCTTTTTATTTGTTACAAAAGTAAAAAAACCTTTGCGGTTGAGTATCAATTAAATGAATAAGATCAGAACAATTTACTGTACATACTTGTATATGTTTACGTTTAAGTTGAGTTTCGCCTATAAAAGAAATCCTTTTCTCAGAAGACAGAATGATCTTTATTCACTGTATTATATTATAATGTATGTGGTTTTAAAACATTCAATAGTGCTCGCTTACCCGTAAGTGAGGTATAAATAGGCTATTCAAATACGGCATACAAGTCAGTTTAATTTTGTTAGGTACCTGACTGTACCCAGTTGGATTTATTTGCAAGGTTTTATTTCGCTAAAGCTGTGGCTAAAGCCTTGTTTAGACTTTTTATTATCTTCTAATTTAACAATGCTGTGGGAAATGTTAGATACTCTTCTGTTATTAATTATGTCGTATAGACTTAATTATTACACATGTTTCAGCTCGCAAGTGCATCACCTCTTGATAAAATCGAGAACAAAAAAAAATTGGTACCAATATATTGCTTCTATTGAGGTGCCTAACACTAGGCTTATGTACATGTTATAATACCAATGGATTTTATGTAAAAAGAAACATATAGGTAAGTACGGTGACCTGCATCATGAGTTCATAGAAATATAGGCAGGTAAGCTAAATACGTTTTTTTTTCTAATAAAGGCTCGCGCTTGACCACTATCTCACCTGATGGTAAGCGATGATGTGGTCGATGATGGAGCACGCTTGCCTAGAAGTAACCTATTCACTCTTGACTTAAAGACTCCTAGACTGTAGCTATCGGGAAGCACAGACTCCGGCGATGTGCGCAAAAGAGTAGTTTTATGCCGGAAATTGCGAAATGCTCCACATATAGTGTGCGAAGGTTACTTACTATACGAGTACGAGTCGGTAATAAATAAACAAAAAATAAGTCGTGCAGAGTTTTGACCTGCATTGCGGCCCGGAATAATACACGCGTCGCGCATTCCTCCACAGACACACGGCACTACCCATTTCTACAAAAATCTGAGGAATTTGCTTGCAATTAGCTGTGTACAAGGCCTATATGGTATAAAACGTGAAAGCAACATGAGTTATGTACGAAGTTGTATAAAATACTAGCTCGGCTCCGCCCGCGTCGTATTAGTACTTCTACCACGCCTCGCGGTTTCACCTGCGTAGCTCCCGTTCCCGTGGGAATACAGGGATAAAAAGTAGCCTATGTCACCCAGGGATAGTGTATCTTCCCAACGGTGGAAGAATTTTTGAAATCGGTCCAGTAGTTTTTAAGTTTATTCGATACTAGCTGTTGCCCGCGGCTTTACTCCCATGGACCACTCCACAGTTTTCAAAATTCAAATCTTTCCTCTTTATAATATTAGTATACATGTGTTATTCTGATGTATACGCTATTTTTATGTAAAGTTTCATCAAATCCGTTCAGTCGTTTTTTCGTAAAAGAGTTACAAAAATCCATCTATCCTCACAAAGTTTTACGTTCATAATAGCAGTAGGCTGACGCATTGCTTGTTCCAGATTTAAACTGGTTATGACTGGATATAAACAATGGAGTAATTCACTATTAATTACATAGCTCACACGTTCTAAAGTAAAGGCATAATCTTTCCGGTAAATGTCAATTAGTTGAACTGGTCAAAGTTATCTTAAGATATGACGTGGGTTATATACAGATGAAGTTTCATTATCAACGTGTAGGCGAGTGCTTGGTGTGAACCTAATTGCTAACATAAAACGAAAGCCCAAATCCTTATTGACATCGTTATTCTTGACGACTCACTTGCATAGTGTTGGGGACGTCGTACTATCTAAATACCTTTCGCTTACCCAAATAAAACAAATACAAAGAGAAGAGCAAATGTGTGTACTTGATCTAGTCTGCGGCGCTGTAGTTTACAATCTGTTACCCAACTGACGCAGGCGAAAATATTAATAAACAAGTTGTGTTGTAAGTTGACAAGGCCCAAGAGTGATTCCAAGAATCAGTTGCCTGAATACATAATTTAAATAGAAAAGGTTTACTTGCAAACTGCTGTTGTCGCAATTAGATCACCTTTAATTTTGTCTATGAAACTTTTAGTGTCAGTTTTCATTAAGAACTTCTACGAAAGTCAATCAAGTCAAGGTTTGAGAGTATAATTAAATATTTTATACCTTATAAAAGAAAATTAATTTATATAAAATAGGCACCCACTGAAAAGGGTACCACGAAGTTACGAAGAAAAGCGATTAATCAATTCTAATAATTATAAAATTAAATAGAACACAAAATAGGTGCAGAGACTGCTTACCTTTATAATTAGCTGTCCCGGATCGGAAAAGAACACTTCTTTAACACGCTTCTTGAGTGGGATGGCATTGTACTCGGCTTTCTCCTGATGTACCAGTCTGTTGTTGAAACTGGTGCCCACAATCAGATCCTTACAATGGACGACACAAATGATCGACAAAAATACGACAAATAATACAGGCGCGGACTTCATTTTGCTGGTAATGTGTGTAACGTATTAGGTAATGCGACCCGGTCAGTGGATGTCGATCGACTGGTTGACTCGCCTTCGCGTTGTATACAAAAACTCGATTACCTCACGATGTGAGCAAGCGGAAAAAAGTGTTTAAGTGCTAAATAAGGGCTCTCGTGACTGCGTACAAACCATATTTATACCCAGGTCTACATATTTATACACACTATTGATTTCTCCAACTTACGTTTAATTACGTGTTGTGTTTAAGGTTAGACGAAACAAAGCCATGGTGAACTGAGAATCATTTGCTCGGCTCGGTAACTACCTGGCGCCTTTGTCTTACGGCTCCTTGACAATGAACTTCATGATATATTCATCGTAATTGTTAGTAAGGGAGGGTATCAAATGGCCCAAAATGTTAATTGTCATAATGATGTAATTGGACCTACTGCCACTTAGCACTAGCTGTTCTTAATTTGGTATCTGTGTAATTAGGGTTGTTATATTAAATAGTGAAGGTCGCGGTCACAAGAACAGATTAACTGTGAGACATCACTGCCTTTCGAATAAGTTTGAGCAAAATACGCATTATATCAAGGTCTTTGGCAGTCCATGTAGGTCAAATTCAAATTAGTGAACCTATAAGTTTACAAGTTTGACTTTGAACATGTTCAAGCGATATTAATACAAGTGTAGAATACGAAGCATGCCTGAATGCTAATGTTGAATACCGTAAAATTGGAAAATTTTCGATGGAAATGATTCATGTTGGAAACACTGGCTTTCTTTCAGTTAGTGAAAATCTGTACTGTACTATCATTTCTTAACTACATACAGTACCTAATGCAAGACTGACTACGAGAGTGGGCTACTGAATTATCATTTCGATATCGAAACCTCCAACCTACAAACAACCAAGCAACCTGTAAATACCGAAATGGAAAAAACAACACGTACAGTCTGACCTTTAGAAAGGTTCCAAGATAGTTAGACATTCATACGACAGCCTGGATTATCTGCTTGTTTTGTATTTTAAGTATTTGGTACCTAGGTCTATGTACAAAAAGGCTATCCACCCCCCATCAATAAATTATAGGTATTTTAACCTAGGTCGATCCATGAAACAGAGCCATTAAGGGTACACTAGTCGACGGCACGAACTATTTTGTGCGCGGGGTTAAAATGCATTTTATATCAACCGACAACACGTACGGAAGAGATAGATGCTGTGATGAGCAGTAGGAAGCTAGTTCGCGTACGAATACACACTTTTGCAAATTTGTAGCGAAATGGATAATGATTTATGACGAAACCGAGCGCATGAAATTTTATAAATTATTTGCATTGTTGAACTTACTAATCGATCCCTATAAGGAGGCCGTTTTGCAATTTTCCGTCTTCTTATGGTATTTATTTGCGCCCTAAAATGCGTTAAAATTAGTGTCGAAATGTGGAACTTTCGACGCTCATAACTTTCAAATATTTTCTTTTTTTACTTTTTTGCTTCCATACAGTGCTGATAATGATGAGACAAATTGATATCACTTTTTATTTTGAGCGTACATCGTCAAACAAGACAATAATACCTAGACTACGTTTGTATGGACGAATTTTTGACTAGTTGTAACCTTAAGTCGGTGTTTCATTTATATTCTTTTTTATTTCACAAAAGCAAATTGCCGGTCAGTTCTCAGGGATTTAAGTTATTTCATTTTGAATATTCCTGCAGCTTATCAGAATTCTTTGCGTAAAATTCCCGATAACCTCGACAGAGTGTATCGGTTATTTACATTTTGCTAACAAACTGTTCTCGCTTCTTTTATCGTGTTCAAGGAAATTTCATATTCTATCAGGAATTTTAATTCTGGATGGCAGAATGGATAACTGAATTTGTACTTTTACTACCAATAGGGAGATTTTGCGAAAGATTTTTATGGCGTGTCGATTTTAAATAAAGCGAATTTGATAAGCTAAGGTTTTTCCTACACATGGTGTTAGAAGGCTTAGTCTAAGTTATTTATAGGTAATAATAAACAAAATGTTAAGTGACAAAGGAACTGAGATAAATCTATATCTATACTTATATTATAAAGAGGAAAGATTTTTTGGTTTGTTTGTTTGTACCAAATAGGCTCCGAAACTACTGAACCGATTTAAAAAAATATTTCACCAATAGAAAGCTACATTATTCCTAAGTGACATAGGCTATTTTTAGCCCGAAAACGGGTCCTGTGGGGTGGCCCACGGGAGCGAAGCCGCGGGCAACAGCTAGTTTATAATAATAATCTGGAAAAAAATCTGTGTTACAGTAGGTGTGTATAAAACGCCTGTCAAATAAACGTGAGCAACGTAAAACTAAAGTTGAAATAGTTGTGGCTCCGAATCAACTGTTGTTTTATGACTAACCGGCGGAAAACGCGGGACTTTCCAAACAGCCAGTACGCAGCTTTGGTTTAGGGGAAAAACTATTCATCCACTCAATCAATCCCAGCTGATAGCTAAATAAACATCGCTTCAGATAACCCAGAATAGTTCAGACGTGCGATTCGCAGAATGTGTTTATCTTTAAACACAAAAATAAAGCAAAGAGGAAAACAAAATCTCCTTACTGACTTACCGTTATCACCCGTCTTACTTGTCAACACTTATTCAGCGTGTTTAAACTACTAAAATAACGGGGTAGCTTATCTGTTTGCGAAATTCGTGTAGCAAAGCCATCCAGGAGGTAGCGCTCTAAGCATAGGTAATTTATTTCCTGCAAAGAAGCAAAGTATGCCGAGCCGGAGCGTTTGTACACATTAACGTGGCACACCTCATGAAAAATCGCTTAGGAGATGCTGGAGTTCGTGATACGTTATATTACAATGAATGTACTTTATCCCATTTTTAACTGACATCCTAAAAAGGAGGAGGCTATCAATACGGATGTTTTTTTTAAAATGTATGTTCGACCATAACTCCGTCATATATAGACGCATTTGCAAAATTCATTTTATGTTTTTTACCCTCGATGTGGTCCCATTGTCACCAAATCAGAACCAGGGGAGTGACCATAAGCTCTTAGAGTAAGGTCTTTTTGAGTGTGTGTAAGGGACAGATGTATATGACTTGTATACATCTGTCACTTACGCGATCTCAAAATAATCTACTCTAAGAGCTTATGGTCACCCCCCTGATGATGGGATCCCATGGAAATAAGGAAACTCCTCAAATATTATATGGCGATTTTGGTATTTTCATGAGCATGGCAAGCATTTGCACTCAGAAAGTATCGTTTAGTGAAGTGGAACTGATGAAGAACACCACAAATGGACACTGGAATTCCTTAATAAGTATATTATGGATATAAGACATTTGCGTCTCCCTCTTGCGTTGCGACGACGCAACGCAACGCACTTAAGAGAGGCCTCAGCCTTATACAATCATAAATGTTCATCATATATGCGTAAACATTATTTTGCGATAAACTCGGTTGAATCAATTTAGTTTACAATGTACAGTCATATGTAAAAACTTGATTACGCTTGACGAAATTCAAAAGCAATTTACTGCTATATTATTTTGTATTTGCATGTAGTAAATTATGTAGTAAATATATAGGTATGTGCCTATGTGTCAACAGATGGTAGTCAGATACTGAAAAGTAAATTTAGAATCTGAGAGTATGAAAAAAGAACGTACCTATTCTTATTATTATTGATATATCTTTAAGATTACCGAGACCCTATTAGGGTCCCAAACATTTGAATGGGTCGAAACCAATTCGCAGAGGCCTTGTTAGACATGTAAGATGAAATGTGACACCAACCGGCGATTATCCCTGTCTGCACTAGTCACTACGCAAGATCACCACAATGACAATCCCCGGTTGGTGCAGGACTATCGCAGAATATGGAGACAGAACACATTGGGCTATGGGTTTGGGAGGTTTCGTAGATCGATTACCTTAAACTATAGCAGGACTATTTGGCCCCTACCTGACCACTGTTGATCTATACGGCTATACAATGGCAGGGGATGCACACTCAATTAATGCCCCCTCCCCCCCATAAACAGTCGCTCGCACTTCAGTGACGTAGCGCCAAGGGGGCAACATGTACAGAGGTGCTTGAGGAGTGGAGAGGTATCCCACGGCTATCAGGACAATCCCTCTGAGCAAGTTAACTCTTGCTAATCTCCACTCAAGCCAGTCAATTAAGGCAAGAGAGAGGTGGAAGCTCTGTTCCCCGTCAGTGTTCACACCGACCGGCCAATAAAGGCAAGCCAGAGACGAGGGACAAGACTTCTCCCTGGCTATCAGGTCCGTGGGGTCGCCACTGCCTGCGGATTGTATCTCTTTTAGTCTAGTCCCTCACCCTAGGCATGTTGTGGCAAAGTAGAATCTACCGTTACCGACCTAAGGTTCATTGGAGCACGCCACGAAGTCAACGTGGAGATACTGCGGTGGGGTTATTATTATTATTTTACTTTCTTAAAACGATTTATTATGTTTGTTATGTCTTTTATTAAATAATTACAGTACTTTCTAAGTTAAAGTGTCGCGAGCATACTGCTTGATTTGATTTATATTATTTTTCTAAGTTATAAATAATCCGAACAGCTTCTGAGAAAGCAATAAGTGACTCAGATGACCTAAGTTTTATAAACTCTTCTTATTTATTAGTTATCAAGATTTAAGTTCATATAAAAATGATTTATATAAAAACTAGGCTCTTATCTAACGAAATGTTTGTTGTTTAATGTATGATATTGTTCAATATGCATATGCATTAGACACCTAGATAACTATATAACTGTAATTTGCTTTTTATGAAACTTTCAAATGAAAAAGAAAATTTCGTGCAATAGTATAACAATATTATTTCTATTTTGCATATTTTCGTGACTTGTGTTAAAAACAGTTAATAAATACCAATCTACATTAGATACATACTATAAGGGCGGAGTTGGTAAACGAAATTACCGTGATTACAAAAAAAATGCCAAAAATTCAAAATTGAGTGTTTTAAAAATAAGCTTTAAGTTTCATAAAAGAAGCCTAAATTCATCAATAAATTTGAATACAGTGTTGGTAGAAAAAGCGACTTCAAAGTGGAAAAACATAACTCTATTTACTGAGGGCGAAGCGCGACGGCCAAAAATCAAGCGAAATCAAAATCAACTATATTTTTATTTATTTTTTTATTTTAAGAGGGCTGGGCTTTTCCTTGGCCAGAGAATCAGCATTGCCATCCAACGTGGCAATGCTGCCAGCGTTCTGGGCACTTTTCACGTTGATAGCGATGTGGACTTCTTTGACGCACTATGACCCTTGCCCTTTTATACGCGTCCGTAGTTTTATTATTTTTTTATCTAAATGTATATATAGATAGTTATTGTTAATTAGGTATTTTATACTATGTAAATTTTAATTGCAATAATAAATTATATTTCAACTTACTACATTTTTTTATTGTCTGTAGTAAACGTTACATCACAATTTTAATATCACCGAAGAGGTAGTCAGAGGTGCAAATTGCGCCCATATTTGGACAGGTAGGTATGTTTGAGTCCCAGGCCTATTTTCTTTCATTAACCGATCATAAATGATTGCACTCGTAGACGTACGAGACATCCAGTTTCAGTTGTGTATATGCTGTAAGAGATTTCTCTAGAAATAAGAATTACCTTTGTACTTAGTTAATTATGTTTCTTCTTTTTACCCGACTGCCGAAGAAGGGTAAAAATCAGTCTAGTGGCGTAGTCACTTCCTATCTGGCGATCTAGAGCAAACGTGTTGGCCGATTTTGATCATTCTTACGTCCATCGATTCGCCTTAACGTTGCGAGTGCCACTGCCTACAATAAAATGGAAAATATAGAAAGAAATGGGGGATTTTGAGCACCATATTGTGTGGTCCCAATTGTTTTTTTCTTGCTAACCCGTCGTGTGGGGTGTAACATGTGTTTAAATGTACCTAATTCGAAAAAAAAAAAAAACGGCTTTCCAAAAAGGAGTAGGTTCTCAATTCGGCTGTTTTTTTTACCCTGCCTACCCAGCCTACCCTGTCTACCCTGCCTACCCTGCTTACCCTACCTACCTAATATTTTTTTATGTATCATCAATAGTTTTACTCATCGCACGCCTAAGAATGAATTTTACAGGCAACATTTTGCTACTTTGGGTTACATTATTGCAATTTTCAAAAGGATCTCAATTTTTTTTGAAAATATAATATAGGTTATGACTCAGGAATAATGTAGCTTTCTACTGGTGAAAGAATTTTCAAAATCAGTTCAGTAGATCCGGAGATTACCCCTACAACGCCACAAACTTTAGCTCTTTATTATAATATAAGTCTATACTTCTATACTAATATTATAAAGACTTTTTTGTTTGTTTGTTTGTACCGAATAGGCTCCGACGCTACTAGACCGATTTAAAAAAAAAATTCGCCAATAGAAAGCTACATTATTTAATCTATTTTTTAATCCCGAAAACGGGTCCTGTGGGTTGGTCCACGGGAGCGAAGCCGCGGGGATCAGCTAGTCTATTACATAAATGAACTGTCAGCTCAAGAACGCTAGTTTTGATCGAGCCCAATATTAAACAACCTTTTGGCTTTAGCCGAAACCAAACCTTCGGTAAGACACTTACGTGTAGGATTAGATTCAGAAAACGCAACCTTTAATAAAAATCTCTTTTATTTCGCTGTTTTTTACTGTCTCAATTGTGCCCGAGTCATAATATATCTATATATAGTCGATATCATATAAATTTTATTCTTTGACTAGCTGTGCCCGCGGCTTCCCACGTAAACAGTAACGTGTAAAAATCCGACGATAAAAAAAGAGACAATCGATGTCACAATACGCTCTAACTTAAAAAAATAAGTACATAATTGTAGGCAAAGGCAACTACTGAAAGTTGTCAAATTGGATGATTTTTGGATCTTCCCATTAAGAATTTTTCAGTTGTCAGGACAGGATTTTAGATCCCCGGGTATCCCATTGGCAATTGGCTTGCCTACGCTTGGCTTACGGGCGGCATATTGAGGGATGTGAAGCGAGGGAGTTATTTAGAGTCCTGAGTGAAGCGAGGGGTTCAAGTTGCCCAAGGTGAAGACTTTATAAATTAAAATTATTTTTACTTTGTTGTATTTATGTTTTTTTCAAAAATCAAAATCAAAGATGATTATCATTGATATGGTACCATATCGGTCTACAATTGACGGAAAAATCGGTAAACATACACCAAAAAAAACATACAGTCGACATAGAACCTCCCCCTTTTTGGAAAGCTGGTCCTAGCACTTTTTAATACTGTATGTACCTATCACACAAAATACTCGCTGAATTACTTTCCATGGGAATGTCTTAAAATAAAATATTTTGCAAAAAAAGACAAGGAAAAAAAAATTGCAAAAACTAATATTTGGTGTAGTAGATGCCAAAAAGGCATAAAAATAAATTAATAATACTTAAAAATATCATTACGGATGCTGCGGATAGAACTTACAGCAAAAGGTTTGAAAGGAAGTTCTCAAACCGCCAGTCTATGAATATTAAGTTCTATAATTATACTCATTTTACTGAATTCATAATAAGTTTACTCATTTCCATGGACAAATCACGCTTGACCAACACTTTGACTATGGCAAAATTGTTTACACCAAAAAGCACCTAAGATTCCTGGTTTCTCCTATGGATTACGATTTTCCCGTTTTGGCCCAGTCAATGAAAACACTCTTGTATAGATTTTTCAACTTCTAGGTGGCGTATCAAGATGAAACATGTATCAGTTTTTAAGTTAGACCTGCAAACAACCAACTGTGAACACCGCATCCAATTTCATGTAGTAGTTTTTGCGCCAACCGCGTACAAACATCCTCCGTGACAGACAAACAAAAAATCCATAAACATTATTTTTTGCCATCTATAAAGACCCCACGTATAAACATGTCTTAAATATCTTCAAAACACAGATATCACTGAGTTACAATTTCATTATCAATATATATAGAATATAGATAACAAAACTAAATTAAAAACAAATTAAGCACCTTCAAAAACTAATTTATTTGGCAATTAAATAGTAGGCGGCGAAAAACTGAGTGTTTCTTAGAGTAAATGTTGTATTTAATTCTAATTAATTATTACAATCATTACTCTTAAAAATAAAGTAAATAAATAAAGTACTTGAAAGTCATATACATAGTGTACAAAGTAAAAACTGATTTATAAGTTGTATTATTTTCATCTTGAAAAAGAGTTTCATTTCATTTTCCAGCGACTCCCACGCATACAAACATATTAAAGAAATACGATTGTGATTTCATCCTGGTACCTATGTTATTGTACTAGCTTCTGCCAGCGGTTTCGCGCATTAAAAGTGTTTTCCTATCCCAGGGGAACATTATACCGAGATGAAATATTCCCGGGATAAAAAGTATCCTATGTCCAGATTTAATCCTATCTGTGCCAAATTTCATCCAGATCCGTTCAGCCGGTATGGCGTGATTGAGTAACAAACATACATTCATCCATCCATCCAAACTTTCGCATTTATAAAATTAGTAAGACAGAATAAACAGCATAATAATTATTTTCAATACTATTCATTTTCTTCTGTTGCATTTACCTAGAAACTTTTCCATGGGTCTTATGGATGACAAGTTATTGTACCTGAATTTGAATTTCAAATAATTTTCCTCATCCTTAATTGGGTATTTCAGGAATAGAGTTTCGGCTAGAGTCTTTAAACATTATATTATTACGGTCGCTTACATAGACAGAATACACATTTAAAGAAATGCATTTTGTAATTGCTCCTGGGTAATATGTACATTTGTAACCCAGATTTAACCAAAATTTGCATAATGCTTTAACTTGTCACATAACAGCGCAGGAACAGTGGCTATACTGAGTTTAAATTGCATTTTGGTAGTTTGGGAATGTTGTGGCTGCATGTGCGTGGCCGCATTTTAGCACTAAAATATAACCGGCGATAATTGCTTGTATCTACATAAACTGGCAATATTACGGATTACTACTGCCAAATTAGTAACGGATTAACAGCTTAATAGTTACACGGTTTACTAATGGAATGAATATCATTAAAAAAAAGATGTCTATATGATTTTTTGTCTGTTTTTATTAGCTGTAAGTCTTCCATGTACTAAAATAAATAAATAAATAAATAAAATAGGGCCTGCAGTGTTTTATTCACGCTTTCATCGTTACTGACGGATCAAAAAGCGAGTGTAGATTTCAAATGCTTCTTAGATTTTATAGAAGACATTCCAGACCGCTCACTTTTCCCAATGTCCAGTTTCTTTTGTGTTGATACGCGTGAAGTCCAATAAAATGGCTTTGACTCTTATACCTAAGGGTTTTCTTTTTCATTAAAATGTTGAGCACGTCGAAAAGAAGTTCGGGCACAAGTACCTACCAAATAATATTTTCTTACGTTGTTAGTACTACTCGGTAGAATGTACAATGGAGCGAGTGGAATGATTCCCGCTTGATGTACAGCATCAACCGGGAATCATTCCCGGGCATCCTGATAGTCACATTGATTAGTATAAGTGGAAGAGCACGATTAATATTCGGTCGGTGGCTCGCCGTCACTCACTGAATAATCAGATTTTCCGCGCGGGTCGAGGTGACTCCTTCGAGATGTTATTAGGATGAGGAGTGGCACTCACTTACATTAGTATTATATATGATTATGTTAAAGGTAACGCGATAAAAGACTACACTGTAATTATATTGGCACAAAATCGAGCGTCGCCTTTGATTCAGTTACGTACAAGATCGTGAAGAGAATTGAGAGCCTAATTATTATACATAATTACATTCTCATGCAATGAAACTCATATTTTAATAACGTAGGCAATTTGAATTTATCTTTCCTAATATAAAATAAAAGTACAAAGCAATTTTGTTGCGTATTTTATTTTTGCGCGTGATACAAAAGAATTAATAAAATACCATAATTTATTCGTAAATACTTTTGACCCTGAAATTGATGTACCGTCTAAAGGAGGGGAATGCCAACGCACGACGGTTGGGCGCCTGGGCGGTGGAATCTCTGCGAAGCCGCTGGGATTAGCGTCAAACGAAGAAAAAGAGAGGCGGGAAATAAGCCGTAATCCATGAGACGTGACCTAAATTCTTCCTTAAACATCGACGATTTGATATCCTCGTGAAAACAATTTGATTTCTCCCTTTCTTTTCTAACCGTGCCCTTTGACAGTAAATTGGATTGATCCGTGTTTTACGCATGATCATTTGCATAATTTGTCTACATATTCAGTAGACGAATTTTATATTTATTTACACTTCAATGTAATTTCTGTTTTGACTTGGTAATGATGTTGTGCTCAGATTAATGTTTGAAGATATTTATTTATCTGAAGCTTATATAAACTCAATACAAGATCGCCTGGGGGCCTAGTAGTGGAACGTTTTTATCTCAAATTATCGATGTAAAAGTGCTTTGCCCTCTGTAACTAAATTTTTTTTCAGTTCATTTTACCATTGTTTTTTTTTAATTGTTTAACTTACTAGTGTTTGTGAAAAGTATGTATACATTTTGCATTTTGTTACTCTTGAAGATTTTTTACTGTCTGGTTTGCCATAATGTTTGTACATCCTAAGGTTAATTATGTTTAAGGAGAGTAATTTTTATAAGTATGTCATGTTTTGATTTGTTTTTTTTATATGTTTTACTTACCTTGTAATAAGAGTTTATATTTTAGTTTCTATTTAGTCGATAATCTAACATGCATGCTGTGGTCTCCTATTATTGAGGGCGTGCATTTTTCATTACTTCATATTGATGGTTCACTGTTTGTGTACATCTTTCGTTGGAGGTCCTGAATAAATAAATATTAAATAGTTAAAAAATAAACATTTTAGATGTATTGTAATAAAATATACATGTAATGTAATCCAGTAATACAATGAAGTTAACGCCGTATTTACAATTTACATAAGGAATATTGAACAGCCCAAGTGAGACAAAGTGAAACACGGGAACTGTGAATAGCTTATTATTCAGCGCAAGTAGACCTGCTTGAAGGTGCTCATACATCTTAGGAGCCGTTACTTATACATACACTTTTTTAATGTTTAATGGTCTTTACGTTATTGGCTTTTGTGAACCTTTGCTAAACGACTTACGCCATTCGTTCCTTTGAGAAACATGAAATCAAAGAGAAGGAACATTTGATATGTGCTTACATTCCTTCCTGGGTTAGTCAACTCATAAAAATCAGTTGTTAGAAACGGGTGTCTGGGCGAAATGTATCCGTGTGTACGGCAGTGCAGCGCGATATAGACGACTCATACAGCTTCTCATAACAGAAGTGTTGTGCGACGGAAGATACAAAACATTACGTGAAAAGTACCTAAGTACATTATGAAAAGGAAAATAGTTGCACATTTTTTCTGTAAGCTTATCAGCATAAAAATACAATTAATTCATGAAAAAATACACAGGAACAATAGTTGTTAGCGCGCGTCGAAAGAAATGGCCTTACTTTTTATAATTTCGCAAAACAAAACACGGGGCACGATGAGTCGCTAGATGTAATCGAGCTAAATGTTAAAGAGCAACCGTTTACATTAACCGCTTTTGTGAAACAAATGAAAACTACGCTCAGGGGCAGCGTTTCTAAGTAAAATTATTCTTTACTTTTTGTATCAGCATTCTAATTTGCTTCTATGAATACTCAATACTTGAAATTAAATAAGACATCCCTAGGTATGGTATGTACCTATATGACAAATTATTGACGAATTTATTAAGTACGGATTGCTTTTAGAGATGATATTCATTTTATACATATTTACATAGATACGGTGACATCGTGCTACGTTTTACTCTAAAACTGTTGTTTATACAAGGGTTTCGTAATAAATATTCATTCATATTTACATAGATTTAAAAGATAATAAATACAAAAATAAAAACAAAACCAATTACAAATTGTTTTGAACAAAAAAACATTGTATAAGCTCGCATTTATCTGACATGATACGGAGCACAGAGCTGTCTGAAAACTATTAGTGTTCTATTCATGTTATATTTTGCTATACTGGGCACGATTCCAAACTCTGAATTCACTAAATATTAGAGCTTTTAAGGTAACGAAAATCCCGAACGGATCGACTTTATCAAGCATCAATTCGATGTCAAAGAGCAGTGGGAAGTGGTGAGTTAAGCAGTCGGTAACAGATGTGAGAAAATAAATTTCAATTGCATAGAAAATGACATCGGCCCAGCTATGGCGACGGCGACTTCTAATAGAAATAACTTTGGAGCTCTCCACAATTATTGGAAAGGGCCGGCAGATTAGGAGGATTACGTATATGTGAACAAGCCGATATAATTCGTCCACACTTTGCGCAATGTTTCAATAACCCATATCACGGATTAAAGCGTTTTGGTTTGCGCATAATCCTTTCTTATTCCTTCGTAAATGGATATTGAAAAAATTTGATGGGCCCCTTTTTATCGGAAACTCTTTTTCAGAAGTGCTCTATTTTGCCTCTCGGAATGACGTCGATTTAAGGTGAATGAACGAGCGAAATCCCTCTACATGGAAGAGGCGGTCCTGAGGAGGTGATGACTTTATACAGTACCATTTAGTCGACGGCGCACCTTTGAACCAATAAATTGGCGTCAAGAATAAGCGTACCTACTTACTTTTCAGCAATCTTTTACGTTCGCTTCTTGTGCGAAAAGGGGTGTCGCTTTCTTTCAGTTATGGAACAAATCTTCAGTATAAGTGGATCGACATTCAATTCCTTCCATCTTGCTCAATACGGTCTTGATCGCGATACTTTCTTTGGGAAAGTATACGTCGCGGAATTTTACTTTGTTATTCGTTGGTTCCTTCTTGCGAATGTACATATTTTTACTTCATTATTCGATTGAAGGATTGGAAGGTACTAAACGTCCTATTAGCTTAATTATTCAAGCAGCAAATAGTATGTAACTATAGGGAAAATGATTCTGTTTGTAGTTTCGTCTGTGATATTGGCGTGGAATAAATTCGTTATTATGGGTTAAACTTGCAAATCCGCATGTTATTATGGTGAGGGCAGCGGCTACTGTGTCTAGAATTTCATTTAACGATCCCAGCTCGACAATAACCGTCCGTGGAATTTAATGGTTCGTAAAGCGGTCTCGATTAAAACTGCCGTCTGTATGGATAAGGTCAGTCGTTTTACTATACAGAGGCAACTTTTAATGAGTTTATGAGCGCTCCTGGCCCGGCTCGGTGTAGGTAACCCGTCTGTAACTTATTCCCGAACGTCAAATTGACATAATTAGTTCGTGCGCGTGACATGTTCAATGACAACTGTAATGTGATTTTGTTTTAAATAATAAAGGAAAAGCGGTGAAAGGGATACAAGTGTTTGCATTAACATTACCATGTTGATTTAGTATATAGAACATAGAAGCAGGTACCTATTGAGACGTGTTAAAAACACATTTCAATAGGTACCTGCTTCTATGTTGAACCATGAACCATCAATATGAAGCAGGTACCTATTGAGACGTGTTAAAAACACATTTCAGCCGAATCTTCAAAATATTGTCAAGTGCGTGCCAGTAGGGTGTGATTTAAACACTTTCATTTACTGCTTCAAAAAGTTCAGAAAGCTCATTCTCCCAAGAAAAGTGCGAAGGCAATAAAACGATAAAGTTAATGATGCTTAAACACACATGTATGTGAGTCAGTACCATTGCCGCCGAGTTTCGCCTTCCGTTGGTCTATATATTTAAGACGTCATGTACAAATGTTGCACGAACAAGGTGCAGAAAGTTGGACAGCAAAAGGGACATAAATCAGGGCGTGGAGTGCGCCAGCTGGCAGCTCGTGAATAGTTCTGTCGGGTAGCGACCGCGTATGACATTCGATTACCCTTGTGCCAGAGAACGTCTGGCGAGCACGGTCTACACCCGTACGTCGTACGTCGTGTGCCGTACTCCCGTACGCCGCGCCGCCGCCGTTAATATGACGCGATACATTATTTTATCGGCAAATGAAAATGCACAGTTCAAGAAATTATTTTTATGTCGTAATTAAACACAGTAGTAATTATTCGTCGTCGACGCTTTCAGATTTACTTTTGCTTGTGGTTGATTAAAGCTTGCGATGAACCATTGTAAATAAATATTTGTTAAACGTAAAATTACTGCTGGACGTCTCGCTGAACCAAGCGTTAGAAAAGCTTTTCCATTTCTTATGCATTAAGCAGAGCGCCGGTTCTAAGAATCTAAATAGCAGTAAATGTCCTTACTGTAAAATTTACAATAGTATTTAAGAACACGGTGGAGCTCGGCACTTAGTATCTTAATAATATTCATTAATATTCATGGGAATATAAGGAGAAATACCACAGTCTATGTATATTTTTGTTTGGGGTTTTCTGTACTTCGAATTGGTAAAGTTTCACAAATGTTTAACAGTGATTTGAAGATCATCACAATGCAGGGTTACATGTTTTGCTCTTGTATCAGTCAAATTATGAGAATAGTGCAATCCAGGCAAAAATATGAGCTACCCTATCAGGAAAATCTATTCGGAGTTGCTTAAGATACTACACTCGGTTCCAAAAATTACGGGTCAGTCACAAAAATTGAAATACCTCCAGAACTGTAAAAGTTAGATCAATGAAATAAAAAACAGAATAAAGACTTTTTAGTTGCGCTTCTAATAGCATATTATTTAAACTGGTTGATGAAAAAAACTTCATTAGAAAAACAAAATTTAAAAAAATGACTATTTTTAAAAACAATATTTTTGTTTCATGTCATTATGGATGCTTTCCATTTCTATTCTGTCACAAAAAAAATTATCGTGAACGTCTTCCACGTGCATAATTATTATTCTGTGAGGTGAAGCATGGCAGTCACGCTAGAGGAATGTACCAGAATTCTAACTTTTTTGGAACTTGGGCGGAGCCAGCGTGAAACAGCCAGAAACATTGGTGTATCTTTGTCGACTGTTCAGCGGGTAGTCCAACGGTACCAAGAGACCAGATCACACCTTAGAAGACCAGGAAATGGCAGACCAAGATGCACAACGGCCAGGGAAGAACGACAACTGGTGGCTACAATGCTCCGAAATCGTTTTCAAACTGATGTTGGTCTAAAAACTCACTTTATTCGCTTTGGAGGTGGCAATTTAAGCGCTCAAACAGTAAGAAGACGTCTTGCTGAAGCAAATTTGAAACCATTGAGGCCCGCAAATGGCCCCAAACTGGAACGGGGACATCGAATTGCAAGACAGAGATACGTGCGCGAGCACCTAAACTGGACACTAGACAATTGGTCTAGGGTAATGTTCACGGACGAGTCTCAATTCATGCTTTATAAGCATGATGGTAGGCAGTTGGTGTACAGAAGACCAGGGGAGCGCTTCCATCAAGCGTGTGTGGAGGAAAAAGTGGCGTACGGTGGAGGCTCCGTACAAGTTTGGGCTGGGATTTCTGCTGAGGCCCGCACCGAGCTGGTACTCATTCAAAATGGAACTCTAAATGCAGAGAGGTACGTGGAAGAGATCCTCAATGAACATGTAGGTCCTTTCATGGCCAGGATGGACCGGCATGACATATTAATGCATGATAATACGCGTCCCCATACCGCCAGAATTGTACATGACTACCTTGAAGAGGTCGGTATCGAACTCATGCAGTGGCCAGCGCGAAGCCTGGACTTAAACCCCATCGAGCATGCCTGGGACGAGCTTCAGAGATACGTGAAAGGTCGAAACCCCCCACCAATCACGCTTCCCGAGCTCAAACAAGCACTGGTGGAGGAATGGGAAGGTATTCCTCAGCACCGGCTCCGAAATTTGGTGTACAGCATGCCTAATCTCCTGGAAACTGTCAGAAGAGCTCGTGGAGGCAATACAAAGTATTAAATGAAGAAAGTGATGAAAAATAGCAAAAAACAATCATAAAAAAATTTTAATCTTAAGAAAAATATGATTACTTTAGTTTTTTTTAAATTTAGAGATTAATATTGTGGGTGCAACTAAGTTTTATTTTATTTTTTATCTGTATAATTAAATTCTCAATTGAACAGTCTTCGTTTCATTAGGATGGCATAGGTAGTTCGGGAGATATTCGGGTTTATGTGACTGACCCGTTATTTTTGGAACCGAGTGTATTTTAGTATCGCCACTTAAGGTTACACTAGTCAAAAATTCTTTCATACAAACGTAGTCTAGGGATTATTCCACTGTTTGACGATGTACGTTCAAAATAAAAAATGATATCAATTTGTCTCATCATTATCTAGCCCTGTATGGAAGCAAAAAAGTAAGAAAAGAAAATATTTGAAAGTTATGAGCGTCGAAAATTCCACATTTCGACACTTGCAACACGGCCTCCATACAGGGATAGATTAGTAGTTCAACAATGCATTTAATTTTATTTTGAACAGATAGATTTAGTCGTTTTTTCATGATATCTAGACTGCCAAAGGTCTGCTTATAAAATTTCGCGCGCTCAGTTTCGTCCTAAATCATTATCCATTTCGCTACAAAGGACATGGCTAAATAAAGTATGGACGATTGCCCTAGCAATGGATAACTATTTTAACTAGTAATATGTAATGCTGAATAGCTGAATATTAGTATTTCGTATGAAAAAAGTTACAGACACTTTTTATATCGTCACAATCCTGAAAATAAAATCGTAGAAACTCCTTCATTAATAGGTAGGTATACAAACTTGTAAAAGAATAAGATTTTGCTATGCTACTTAATTAAGGCGTTTAGAGGAGCTCGTGGCTTAGTAATAACAGCCGCACAGGTCGATCTTCAAGGTTAAGCAACGCTAGCCAAGGTCATTCCGTGGTTCCATCGTGTACATAGCGAGTTTACTTCGTGCCTTGGAAAGCTAGATAAGCCGTTGGTCCCGGCTGTCATTTGAAGATCTGTCATCTGTCAATACGCAATTGAAACTTATGATCATACGAACTCTGTAATTACATACTTAATACCCGGCGAAAGGAGCATCGTTCAAAGTGAGTTCCCACGACACCTCCAACATGTTTTTTTAATTTGGTTCTAATCGAATCAAGTGTAATCTAGAAGAATCGACTGTACCTTTTTAGTGTCAGCACTGTTATTGTGCCGTTTCTTTCCAGATTTGCCCAATTATTTCTAGAAATCAGATAAATGCAAAGAAAACAACATCTATGGTTCTATCTCTAATGTTTTAAGATGTTTAGCGAAAGGTACAAAAATAAATAATAATGAATACTATTCGTTTCGATTTACGCAAATGTCTTTAAAAGTAGGTTAATTGACTACAATTTTTCATAGAACGGAATCTTATGTTCTTCTTGTCAAACAAAAATATGAAAAAACTTTTAATTATTTGATTAATTCACGAAAGTTGTAGAAGAATAATAAAACTGTATAATAATTCAATAATGAATATCTCAGATGTATTGCGATAGGTACAAAAATAAATAATAATGAATACTGTTCGTTTCGACTTACGCAAATGTCCTTAAAAGTAGGCTTATTGACTACATTCTTTCGTAGAACGGAATCTTATGTTATTCTTGTCAAACAAAAACATGAAAAAACTTTTATTTATTTGATTAATTCGTGAAAGTTCTAGAAGAATAATAAAACTGTAATAATTAATTAATGAATATTTGAATGTTACGAGCTAGTGAATAATTTCTATACATGCTTAGGGCAGTTGTTTAGCCATGTCCTTTGCAAAAGTGTGTGTATTCGTACGCGAACTAGCTTCCTTCTGCTCATCATAGCATCTATCTCATGCATTTCAACCCCGCGCACAAAATAGTTCATGCCGTCGACTAGTGTACCCTTAAAACTGGTATTTAAAGAAAGGTTCGACAGTTTTTGATCACTGACTCACTTAGTAAACTGTTGACTTACGCCCATAAACCAATTCATTTAGAAACAGGTGACGTATCGCCTCCTTAATGTTCATATACTCAAATATTGATGAATAAATCTTGTTGCGTGATGGCCAAGATGATTTGTTATCACGTCATGAATGTATAACGAAGAACGGACAACTGATGACCTCGTTTAAATTATCCTTAATTTACTTGCAGTAGGTATCAGTCATGAGGAAGGAAACTCTTGGGGAAAACAATCAGTTGAGCCAACACATATTTTAGCTACAAGACTGCTCGTAAACATCCTTATTCCGTTTGCTCGTTACTACCGCACACTCATAAACTATAACGTTCTTAATAAACTGTCACGAAACGACTACTATACAAATAACAATAAAACATTCTAAGGCTTTGAACTAGATTTTTTATGCTTTTTAACTGTATTTTGTGTACCAGTAAGACTTGGTAAATCTTAGGTTTTACCGTAGTCGGG
This sequence comes from Orthosia incerta, assembly GCA_948252205.1. Taxonomy (NCBI): domain Eukaryota; kingdom Metazoa; phylum Arthropoda; class Insecta; order Lepidoptera; family Noctuidae; genus Orthosia; species Orthosia incerta. The sequence continues at coordinate 18,849,898 of OX411753.1, read as the reverse complement.
GTTTACAGTAACCCATTAACTTCGAGACACATGTTAAATTGACCATAAGGACCATTGTATGCAAGAACAGGAGTTCAGCGAGGAATCGTCCATGTTTATATGCCACAGTTTCACTAAATCTCTTTTACGAATAACGACAACCAAGGCCAAATGGTACATAAAAACCCTTGGGCACCTTTTACGAATAACGGGAAAAAGCAAGGAGTATTACCCATTAATTCTGGGAAATCACACAGTAAAAACATTATCCTGTCATTACTGCACCGCAGTCGGGTAAAGTCATCTAGGGAAAAAAGCTTTTAAAAGTCTTTTACCCCGTATCAATAAAATCTATAAATCAGTGATTTTGAAGATGAAATCAATAGAAAGTAATACTGAGGGACAAAATGTAAATGGAGAGGTAGACATTTAAATAAGGGGGACTATGAAGGAGAATTTAGAAGTATAATTTACGTGAAAACGTGCGCCGTGATCATGGGCTCTCATATTAACTGCCTAATTAACTGCATTCTGAAGATCGCACAATAGTAACGGAATGTTACAACGTTGTGATTGACACAAACTCCAGCAATAACTGCATCCATTTTTGCTAACGAAGCGTTTTTTTATGAGGGAATTAAAAGTCAGAATAATGTTGGCATAACAAACGGTTGTATTGTAAAAGTTGTTGGTATTCTATTTTGGAAATTGTACAACCGAAATCATTCCGACAGTGTTTGCATAAAATGTAATGGCAGATTGCGGCCGTGCCGGGAAGTACTACCAGCGATTCGCATTGTGCCATCTGCTCACATTTAGATCCCTTATAAAATGTTACTGCGCATTATCACACGTGGATACGGCCCCGGCCTCGCGGTTATTTCGAAACGTTACCTTTTTATGACACTAATGGAAAATACTGTTTAGCTTCACACTCATATTTATTTAACGCACTCCACATGAGATACTCGGATTTCCCTGAATGGACATTTTTATTACTGTTTTGTAGAACAATCAATCACGCCGGCACGCGATACATCTACTGTACGGCTGTCGGTCGCTTTGCCACCCCTATTTACATTTTTGTTATTCACTGATTGTAAATAAATGTTTCTATATTTTTCAGTCACGTCCCGCAGTATTATAGTTCGGTTTAATAGAAATCGCAGTGGGTCATGTTTTTACCCGACTGCCGAAGAGGGGTAATGTGTTTATCAGTCTATGTATGTAGGTATGTATGTTTGTTCCTATGTGGCGTTTTCCATCCAAACGCGTTGGTCAATTTTGATGATTCTTCTTATCTTCTCAATCGATTCGTCTTAACCTTGCGAGTGCCAATGGCTACATTAAAATTGGAAAATATAAAAATGGCAATATTGTATGGGACCAATTATTTGTCACCCATCGTGGGATATCAAAATAAAAGGTTTATGAGGTAATTTAAAAAATGTATTACACTTATATGTTTAAATGTACCTAATAAAAAAAAAATGACTAAAAAGTTATAAATTAAAAAGTTAATAAAAAAAACAAAAAACGACTGCTTAAGAAGCGAACTAAAAAGTAGAAAAGAAGAAGAAAATCATGCTGTGCAGTCGGAGAGTACATCTGGTTTTGGTCAGCCTTTTTTACTAATATATTTGTATTTACCCATTTGCGATGTAAGCCAAATGTAAAATGAAATGTGTGAATTTCTGTACGACACGTAAGGTTGTGCAAATGACCATATAAATCATACTGACTGACGTAAAATTGACATATCGAAGTCATAAATCAAACGGGAATACCATAAGAGAACAAGTTTTGACAAGGCACTTAACTCCGCCAGGGACAAAGTGGTTTTTGGTAAAATTTACCTACATATAAGATGTTATACACATGTGCCGATGTATGTACATAATTATACTTACCATGTTTTCTAAGTTGAACACAGCAGCTGTAATGATACAAACACATGAATATGTTGCTGTCGGAATTTTTATTATTAATGTATCGTAAGTAACAGTGAACAATAGTTTTCAATTAAGTTTAACAAGCGTGTATTGGTGTATAATTTATTATGATTAATTATCCAACATAATAGAATCAAGTTATCAAAAATAAAACATAAATTTCGTATAGAATGATAAAAAATATCCATTTGCACTAATGAAGCTCCGTATCAATGACTGACCCATGCCAGGTAATTAGCCATTTTTCCTAAAAAGTGCTTTGTTTCTTTGATGACTAATTTCATAAATTAAATAAAAGCGATTCTCACTGAACTTTTTATAAATAATGAGCGTGGAAGAAAGGGATTTTACTCCGGACTGACTTTTTATGACGGCTGAAGCTTTTACGTAATTTTCAGAATTATAAAAGTTGAGAAAAGTGTTCTAACTCTCAGGATATGAATATGGAATCATTTAGTTGTAAGATTTTTATGTCTCCCTCAAACGAATTGCTTCAAGCAAAAAGAAATAAAAATGATTTGTGTTCCACTTCGAGAGCGAATAATGTCTAGCTGGAATAATATAGGTATATCGTTAACTTTTTTGATATCTCATTGCGTTCTATAAAAACTGTATACGATGAATATGAAGAATGTGGGTTGACAATCATAAAAGTAAATAATAGTAACGTAGAACTTGTATCACTATAACTATAAGTTATCACTTAAATTTAAAATATGTTTTATAATAAACTAGCTGACCCGGCAAACTTTGTTTTGCCATAAAAACACCAAGATACACCTACCCTACACCTACCCTTTTCAACCTTTTTAATTGTTTTTTTTTTAATGTATTCTGCTATTCAGGGCGGAGACAAATCCAACTAAACAAAAACCATGAAAATTGATCCAGCCGATCTCGTGTTATAAGTGTAGTAACAAACCCGTCTTTCTTTTATATATATAGATATGACATTATCAATTAAATTTACAATAATTTATAATTTTATTCTTGATCTGACATTGTTTGAACTGACATCGGTATAATAATGTAACTGTGACATCAATTGATTAATTAGTTCCTTTAGAATCCTGCATGAGGTATTTTTGTTATTACTGTCTATTTTCTTAATTTATTAAAGATAAGTTTAGATGATACAAGCTGAAATTAAATATTTGCACACCATATTTAATAGTAGAATGTAAAGGGACCGTCATAGATTTAAGATCATACTTTGTAAACCTACATTCTAGCAAATAAATGAATTTAGATCATAGGTGTTTCTATAGTAGAATAAATTTGATGATATGCTGATAGGTTATACCGATTATTTCAAGTCGGAACCCTAACAAAAGCTGAACAAAAAAGCAAAAAACATTATTATTTAAACTTAAGATTCTGAAGTTCTGAAGGTACTAAACAAAGATTTTGCCGATATGCTTCTCGCACAAACTTTATATAGGTAAGACTTAGCTTGGTACTACAATTTTCAATTAAAAATGTATAACTTCCGCGCGACCGAGACTAGAACTTTATTTTACGTCAAAACTTTATAGGCAACTCACTCATTATTCATACACTATTCTTTTTTGTTTACTCAATCTTTGGGAAGAAGCCTGCATATTCCACTGCATAACCTTTTTCTTACTTTTTTAGGGTTCCGTACTCAAAGGGTAAAATTGGGACCCTATTACTAAGACTCCGCGGTCCGTCTGTCTGTCTGTCTGTCCGTCTGTCACCAGGCTGTATCTCATGAACCGTGATAGCTAGACAGTTGAAATTTTCACTGATGATGTATTTCTGTTGCCGCTATAACAACAAATACTAAAAACAGAAAAAATTAAATATTTAAGTGGGGCTGCCATACAACAAACGTGGTTTTTTTTGCCGTTTTATGCGATAATGGTACGGAATTCTTCGTGCGCGAGTCCGACTCGCACTTGGCCGGTTTATTTTTATTTTTATTGAACGCTAGGCATTCTTGCCGTCGTACCGCAATGTCGAGGTGATAAACACTAATATTCAAGGTAACACAGGCCACAGACTTCCTGAATGTTGACCTATCAATAACCATTGTCACAGGCGTTTGATTACCGGAACGAAAACGTTTACGTGCTCAGCGAGTCCCCTCCGTGCCTCACAAAGCACATTAAACTCCATAATGTGATATTTAATAATGAATTTATTTGGGTTAGGCATGCTTGTATATATTTTATATATTTTCCGATATGAGTGTGCGGCTACTTTCCTCTTGCCCGGCGCGGCGTGCATACATGTCTTACACACTTGTGACTAATGTTCGCAACCCGCGTCAATGCTTGACGAAGGTGAAGGCACAGGTGCACCCCACTGGAGCCAGTATTGACGCTCCAGTTACGAATTCTATGCCAATAAATTCCAAATCAACGTTGTGATAATATCGCTCGCACCCGTCGTTTCTCATTTTCGTAACATCGTACAAAATAAATTGACGATCGAGTGACAATTTACTTTTTACGGTGTTTTGAAAATGTTATCCAAATGTCGAGTCGCATGACTTATCGTATGATTCAACTAAATTGAAGAAAATGTTACGATCTCGTTTTTCAATCAATTTATTTTATTCCAAGCTCCTACTTCGGTTTGTCAATCAGAACGTTAATTCTGTCACAACTAGCCAAAGCCTACCCTTTCGTGGACAAAGACAACTAATTCCTGTTTTTAGGTTTTAATGGCCTTCTTAAAGGGGCAATTTACTTTTTAAGACGGAAATTCTTGTTTTAAAGGAAAAAGAAACCCTAACGACGCGGTCCCTTAGAATTTAGGACAAGAGACGTCTTAAACGAGCAAGAAGTCTGTACAAACGATCCAGAGATGTCTCCATTTAGACAACTCGTCCGCGGCCCTCTCGCGCTGAGAATTAATTTAAATGAAATCATCACAGTTTATTCTACTGTGATGGCAAAACGGGCGTTCAACCGACAAGAAAGCGCCGCAAGACTCATTTACAATTCCAATTAAGGGCAATTCTCGTTTACTTTTGTCCTGCAGAAGTAACGAATCTAGTTGTCGCCGTGCAGTCGACCTCCAAATATTCGGGCACGGTTCCCGCGGTCAGCTTGTAGCTCCATAAATTAAAGCCTCTATGTTCGTTTTCGTATCATGCTGCGTATTGCGTGCGAGCAAGCCACCGACTGCCGAGAATCTGCCTCTAATTGTATTTTATTTCCCAATAATAACCACAATATACCTTAGTCGGTAATTAAAAGATAATTTATCGTAAAAAAACGATTTGTTTTACAAATCGCTTTTAATTCATTAACTACTTAGCCACGGTTAATGTGACGGTGTTTTTATCTTTTGTAGTACTTTGAAGACTTATAAATCTATTTTAAAAATATCCTCGCACTGGAGAACCTCGCTGGAATCACAGCAGACGAGTGAAGCTGCGGGATTTTCTTAAAGACTCCGGTCGCTTCCAATAGATACTGGTATTTGCTGAATCCTCGATTGCGAGCTTAGACATTCAATTTAACTTACTGTACGCTAACGGAGATTTGTGATAGCGTCGTACACAGACTTGCTGAAAGTAATTTATTATTTTCTTGAGACAAACACGCGTACAAGCTTGCTTTCGAAGCTTTATGAACTAACACATCTTCAATAATATTGAAGTTATACCCATTCACTTATGTTAAGACAAACTGGAAACAAATATTTTATTAAGATTCTATTGGAACAAAACGGCACGAAAGGCCCGACCTCTCGTACAAATTATAACGTTGGTGTACACATGCATGTCAAACATCAGTTACAAGTGGTGTATTTGCGTTTTAATAACATTGTGAACGACGCCGGCGCGCGGAGAACTTTCGAACAAAACACTGCCAACTAATAAATTGATTTCAACGATGATTAATCCAACTAGATGAACGATTTTAAATGAAATGTTCATGTTTCTTTGATATTGGCGCAAAATAGTGAGGAATTATATTTAATTCCGGCAAACTAATGGCTTCCCAAATGACGGCGCAACGAGTTTGCGGTCGTCCGCCCTTCAAAGGGTCTTAATCGGCACATACATATTCTTTTAGGATCGCGCGCTAGGTATATGGAGCGACGGATGGATCGAACACCATGTGTGATTTTAACTTTTGTTACGAATTGACGGGATATATGTACGTGCTATGTATCACATCATCATTCACATTTCAGCCGAAAGACGTCCACTGCTGGACATAGGCCTGTGCGTTTTGCATCCACCGGACTCCCGCAGCCTTGACTGACCAGGTCGTCCACCTAGAGGTAGGCCTTCCAACGCAGCGTCTTGCGGTCGCCACTCTAGATCTTTTCGGCCCAAACAGCCATCTGTTCTGCGAGCAATGTGCCCTGCTCACTGTCACTTACGTTTGGCAATTCTTCGGGCTATGTCGGTAACCTTGGTTCTCTTGCGGATGTCTTTCTTTCTGATTCGATCACGCAAGGAAACGCCGAGCATAGCCCTCTCCATGGTCCTTTGGGCGACTTTAAGCCTTCTGATGAGGCACATAGTGAGCGACCACGTCTCTGTCCCGTAAGTAATAGCTGGCAACATACACTGACTTTCGACACTATTAAATTTTTCGTCTTGAGACACTGTGGTAACGGTAAGATGGATGAGAAGATAACGCGCAACTTCCCGAACGCTGCCCAAACGAGTCGTTTTCGACGGTTGACTTCTTTCTCGAAGTTGGACCTACCTAACTGGACCGTTTGTCCCAGGTAGACATAATCGTCCACAACTACAAGTGTAGTCTCCTTGATTGATGTACTCGCCATTAACGTTGATGCAAAGCCCTCTCTAGTCCAGAACCTTGAAAAATCCTGCAGTGCAGCAGAGCACGGTTCCGAGGTCTGATCCTGCAGACGGGCTGACATGGTGGCTTTTTTGTAAAAACACTTCAGCACCTCGATGTACCGGTAGTCGATTTGGCACCGTTGGAGAGACTGCAGTACAGCCCAAATCTATCAAAGGCTTTCTCGTAGTCCACAAACGCTAAGCAAAAAGCAGGTTATACTCTTCGGTCTTCTGTATTATCTGTCGCAGCGTATGTATGTGGTCCACGGTGCTAAAGCCTACTCGGAAACTGGCTTGTTCGGGAGGCTAGAAATCGTCGAACCTGTGCGCGAGACGATTCGTTATGACTCTTGAAAACAACTTGTAGACATTGCTAAGAAGTGACATGGGCCTATAATTCTTCAATCGGGCATTGTCGACCTTCTTGAAGAAGATCCGTCTATTGAGTTGCCGGTAGTTCCAAGCATCTTCTGAAAACTGCAGGATCATTTCACGCCTCTCCTTTAAGAGCTTAGAGTCGACACGGTTGGCGTAGTGGTTGAAGCGATCAGCTGCTGCGTGTCGCAGGTTCGATGCCCGCATGGAACAAATGTTTGTATGGCGTACAGATGTTTGTGCCTGATCTGGGTGTCTTGTGTATGTGAGTTTAGATGTTTGTAAACGCACCCACGTTACAGGCAGAAATTCCTAGTGTGGGCAAATATAAAAAAAGAGAGCTTGAGAGTAGTATCGGAAAGTCTCTTGTTCCTATTTGCACGACGGGTCTTGAAAAACTTAGAACCGACCGTATGGACAGTTTCCACAAACCCATCGTTGTAATCGTCCACGGAACTCCCTAGGCACTCGAAACAATTCTGAGCGAGCTGAAAGCTTTCAGGGTTCTGTGCTGGATGGAGAACTTCGGTGATCACTTTCGGATTTCACCGCGTTGATCATAGATACATCATTGAATATGTGCTTCTTCGTCGACATGATAAAACCTATCTAATTTTTCGTTGCACCATCGGGGCTCTGCCAGGTTCACTTTCTGTGCTCACGTATTCGGCAGAAGGAGTACATCACATAGAGGCCCACCTTCTCCATAAAACTGGGTAGTAGGTGACTCCGGTGGTTCTGTCGTCCAAATCCAAATTGCCTCACTCGCAGCTCATTATCGTCTCGTTTACCCAGTTTCGCGTTGAAGTCCATGACTATGGTGAAGTGAGTTTTATGACCTTGCATGGCTCAGTGCTATTCTCTAAGGATACAGCCTTGAGCGCAGTGCTGGTGCCAGCGACGAATCTAAGTTTGGTATTCGCTAAGCCGCGAATAGCGACACTAGCGCTCTAAGCTGTGACGGCCGTGAGTTAGAACTACTCAATGTCGAGCAAGTTGACAGTTCTTCATACATTTTGGTATTCCGTAAGAAAAAACAGCGTCGAAGACGCTCGCAGCCTGGCTTACAGCCTCGTTTTTATCTGTCAAATCCAAAAGCCACTATTTTTGCGCGTAACGTAATTCTTCTTGGATTTTAATCTAACTAATATTATAGGTAAATGTGAAAGTTTGGATGGGCAGTTTTGTTGGTTTAAATGTTTGTGGATGTATGTTTGTTATTCAATCACGCCAGTGTTACATACTCTTTGAATCACGCCAGAACGGCACTGGGTGAAATTCTGCATAGAGATAGATTATAGCTAGGTAAAGGAATAGCATAAGGGATACTTTTCTTCCCAATATAATGTACCCTTGGGATAAGAAAACACTTTTCACGTGTTTGAAGCCACTGGCAGAAGCTAGTAAAATATTGTATTAAAATATTTTTTTACCAGCTTGCCAGTTTGTTAGCTTGGTTAACTAAAGCTACATATATTAGAAGAAGCTGAGAAAATTAATGATTTTAGCTCGACAGGCGAGAGAATTAGCAACGTTGATAACAATATCCTGGGATAGAGACACTTTATCCATAGTTAACTTCAGGCTTTAATAACATAGGTACCTAAGTATTGGAAAACGACTTAGCTCTTAGCGTACAGGCGTTTTAAATGTTTAATGTGAATTTTAATTTATATATTATGTAACTAGCTGTTGCCTGCAACTACGTCTGCGTAGCATTAGTATTTCGAATAGCCATTTTTTTTATTTCAAGAAAAAATATTGTAGGTTTGTGGGCCGCCTTACTAGAGATATTATTAATTCATCATACAAACTTAAGGAAGATTTCCATGATAAAAATTATACTATGAAGGACATAGGATAGTTACCTACGGTCTCAAACTGTTTCCATAGGTACCATCAAGCGGTTTAAGCGTGAAAAGATAACAGACAGTTACTTTTGCATGGATTGCATAGGTTAATTAGTAGGATCTTTAATTAAAATTATATGTCATAAATATATTTAAATAATATTTGTTGTGATGTGAATCATGTTTATTGGTCCGGCTTCATCATCATCATATACGTCTAATGACGTCCACCACTGGACATAGGCCTCCACCAAGCGTCGCCACATTGACCGGTCGCGTGCATCTCACACCCAGCGGAACACCGCAACCTTCACAGGTTCCTTCCGGCTAGATACTCAATCTTAATAGGCCAAATTCTTGTTTGTACAAGCAAAATTGTGCATTAAGACTGCAAAACAGATTAATATGTTTATTATGGAAAATAAACAGACATAATATACATATTGTCTAATAAAAAAAACTCAAAACAATAAAACTCAGATTTATTTATTGAACTATTTTCCAGTATTAGAATTTTATTCTATAAATATCTTCAGTGTATCTCCATTTGCCTTTGTGAAGGTTGTTGTGAAATGAGCATTGGATTAGATGGCCTCATACCGTTAGCAAACGACACCTGCGAGGAGCTGTGAACATAAAAATGCAATAAATTACTATTAGAGGTAAAAAAATATGCAGGATACTATGTATAACAGCATCACTCTCTCTTTCTGAAGGAACAGATATTATAGGGAGACACATAGTATTGCTGGTTAATTGATTTTTTGGCTACTTTTAAAAACACCAACAACTTGGTCCAACCTGGGAATGAAAAGTGAGAACACTATTTAATTATCTAGAGCTTCTTACACTGCACCAACCAACAATGCATGAAGAGGCAATTGAGGCATCTCTGCTTTGAGGCACTGCAAGTGATCTAGCCCCATCTAGCCTCAAAGTGTAATACGAAATATAAACAAATTATAACATACCTAGTAAGACTTTTCTAAAAAACTTCATCACTTGTTTTGTGTTCGGCTGGTTTTCCATTGTCATATTGTTCTTACGCCAAGATAGCCCTGGTTTTACATCCTGCAAATTTATTTCAACGCAGTACTATCATATTTGATCTAGAGATAAACATATTATACCTACTTCACTTCACTTTTTTGGAGAACAATAATATTGTCACTGTACCTAAGTATATTAAAATACTTACATTTCACACAGTCACACAACTATGTTATAATCATATATGTAAATAGTTTTAAATAAAAACAAACAACAAATTATCAAACAAAAAGAGTCGGTTGCGATTTTGCGTTTTGTGGCAGCGTCACACACACACAGCGCGTTGCTTTTACTTACGAAATAGGCAAAGAAATTGTCATTCAGCCTTAAGATGCAATAATAAAAATACATTAGTTAAACTATTATAACTATGAAATCGTTTGTAGTTTCACTCTATTACTTAAAATACTTAAAGATATACCTATATTATACGTTTTAAGGCCATAAAACTCTCAGTCGAGATTTATCGATTGTAATTTAAAGAATTTGTTTCAAGCCCTAATTCGTCTACGAAATTATGACGGGAGATGTCAGTCTACAGTTCGTCGACGACCATAACCGCGCTAGAGAATACCGTTTGAATCAGCGCTGCACGATCGGTCGATCTCGAGACTGTCTCGAAGACGAGCTCGTCAACGAGCACAGCCAAGAAACTGTCTCTTAGAGAATAGCATGGGAAATATTCTCATGCATGGTCTCTACTTCGTCGTTGGGGTGTGCCGCGGTCGGAGCGTAGACCTGTATGACCTTCAGCGAATACCTTCAGGATATTCTGAGTATAAAGTACGCCACCCTGGTCGACACACTCTCGATCCTCACTACGATGGCCACAAGGGACTTGTGGACGATAAACCCGACACCACCTTGGGACTGCCGTTTACCCTCTTGGCAGTAGAGTAGGTTACCGGATTCAAGGATTATCGAGTCCCTCCCTCTTTTCGGACTTCAGATAACTCTATGATACTTCACCGTAACCCACTCAATTCTTCCTCGAGTTCGATAATCTTCTCGTCGGCGTCGGTCCGAAGTGTACGCGTGTTAAATGTTGCCAGGGCCAGTCGTCGGTTTGTATTCTGGTAGCCGGATCCCGTCCGGGGATTCTTCGCACCCCTTGCCACGCCATAACACCGACCACTACCGTAGTCGAGGGTAGACGGGCATTCTTGGCCATCTTTGTTGCGCGTTTCATCGGTGGGGGGTTTGACGTAATCGCCACGCTTGTTAGGCGGGTTGGCGATCGCAGTTTGTTATTAAGTGCACAGAGAACGCTGATGCCCATTCTCTGGCATGTCCCTTAGTCGCCTCTAACGATACCCTCGGGAAGATATGGGATGGTGAAATTCTTTTTGTTCGACACCATACGGAACAATGGTATGTATAGTTCCAATAAATTACCTTCTGCGTTACTAGACGCCTTACCTATATTAAAAGCTTTCAGCTCAATCCTGCTGAGGTTGTTGTACAGAGTATTTCACAATAACATAAAAATTATTAACAGTTATCATATTTTTTGAATAATTAAATTAAAAGGGCGACAGGGCGTGTACATTGCTTATTCTAAAACATAATTAATGAGTACAAGAAGTTTTCGACAGTCACAAAAAACCGTATTTTATAAATTCTAAGCAAATTTTAAATTACTAAGACAAATTAGGTAATACCACCTTTGTTTCTTCAAAATTTTAGCCCACAATGATGAAAGCGAGAACAAAAATTATGCTGAAGTAGACCTAGAGATAAATTAACTTTGTAGATTTATATTCAACGATTTTAAATTTCATACTCATCGTGTCTCTTGGGTATATCTAAATTAATTCTGAATACTTTATAAGTGTATGTATATTTCTATGAAATTGGATGTTAAAAGTTGGTCGCGACCGCAGGTGCGGCTGTCACCTCGACTCGTATGAAACATTTCTCACTTGCAACTTCAATTCATATTTTCTAGAAACAATTTGCTATATTTACGGCACTTTGAAGTTTTCAATTGAAAACACATTAATTATACGCGGAAAAAATGAGTGAACAGTGTTTGAATTGCAGCGCTCTTATTTTGAATAATTTATTGATTAAAACACGCAGAAATATATAATATACTGTTTAAAAAGCGAACTAAAAAGACGTAAACAAGAAAAAAATATGCTGTGCAGTCGGAGGATGTATCCGCCGACTGCACAGCATAATTTCTTTATTCGCGAGCTGGCTGACCAAAACCAGATATATCCACCGACTTTTTGATTCTTTAAATTAACTTTTTTTATTTACAAGTTTTTAGTTTTTTTTTTAAATTAGATACATTTAGACATGTAAGTGTAATATTTTTGAAATCACTCCTTAAAACCCTTTATTTTGATACCCCACACGATGGGTTTGGAAGAATTTTTGGCGCCCAAAATCCGCAGTTTTTTTCTTTTCCAATTTTAATGTAGCCAGTGACACTCGCAGGGTTAAGACGAATCGATTGACGTAAGAATCATCAAAATCGGCCATCGCATTTGGTCTCAAGAACTCCACATAGGAACAAACATACATACATACTTACATACATACATACATACATAGACTGATAAACACATTACCCTCCTTCGGTTATAATTTTGTTCATATTTTAATGACTGTAGTCAAATTGTTTTATCGGGTTTTAAATCGATGTCAATGTGATATCTTGACCAAATTTCTATCCATTTAAAAAGTAAAACAACTTTATCTAAGAACAAGCCGTGCGCCTTATGGGATTTCCCATCGGCATAAATGACGAACTCATACAAACTTTCATCCCCTATTTAATCCTTTTAGGGGGATACATTTTTGAAAATCCTTTCTATTCGTCAGTTATGGAGATAGGCTGTGTGTGATTTTGTTTTGGTTCAGTTTTATCCGCCGAGTTTATGTAAAAGAATTATTTTAGCGATAAAGTAGGCTGTGTACGAGTATAATTATATTATGGAGCAAGTGATTAATTATGAGTACTATTTAAGCATCAAAGTCAACCCAGCCCCGCTGCAGGGTCTGAAGTAACCTAACATGAAGGAGATGACTGGTGCTGACCCCTTCGAAACTATGTGTGCTCTGAGTTACCGAGCTTCGCTCGTTCTTGAACTCGTTGAAAATAGCACCACCGCACCGGTTACAAAATATTATTTGATGCTAACCGATTCTTAAAAACCACCAGCACAATTATATTATACAAAAATAATAATAACTTAATAATTTCCACAGCAAAATTATATTATTTGGTCAATATAATATAATTTTGCTGTGGAAACATTTATTTTCCAGATATTTTTTAAAAATGAAAACCAATGTTCTATAATTATCGAATTGGCCAACAGTAACGTAAATGTGTTAAATAATGAAGTTTAAAACAGTATTCATTAAATCACCCGATTTGACTTGACTTGATTCATATTCCCCGGACATTATACATAGTGCATTGATTAATCATTTGGTCCACGACATATATAAATTATCGAACAAAGTATTGCAACAAACAGTGAAGTCACAAGCGTAACGGATGTTCCTATAATGTTAGGAACATCCGTTACGCTTGTGACTAGTAGATATTATTTATAGATATTATAAAACTACACCAGCATATTTCTAAAACAATATTTTTCAACACACTTGCTCATAAAGTGGCTCTAATTTCACCGCAATTAGGCACATAATGATGCCTGTTATCAAACTGTGACTTTTTCATTACTATTATTCACAAAGTGAGTTATACAGTTTTTTTTTTAATTTATTGGTTGAGTTGCTTTGTTCTTAAAAAAGTTTCGAAACAAAAAAGGTCGTGCTCAATAGTACAAATAAATTAATGTACCTATTGCTTGCTCAAATATAAATTTTATTTGCTCTGTAATTAAGAAAAATTTAAATTTCCTATTTTGTACGTGGTTAAAACTCTATCCACGATAAGCCAAAATAAAAAGAAATTTCATTCTTTTAGTCTATGGCCGATCGCCATTGTAAGATGCGCGCGCATAGGAAAATTAATTAATTTTGCCCGCCATTTTGAAAAAATTTCACAACTCGTTTTTACTGTTAAAAATATTTTTTTGTTTTATTTTCTTCACAAGTGTGTTGAAAAACGTCGTATGATACACGTGTGTATTGATGATTACCGTCCTCGGCTCTCTTAAGACCCTCACCTACGGCTCGGGTCTCAATGACGCCTCAGCGGTAATCACCAACATTGCACACTTGTACCATAATGTACTATTACACAATAAGCGCGAAAATGAACGATTTGATACTTGTCATCATGTTTACAACTATGCAAAAACTTTGTTATTTTAGACACAATTATAATGGACAGACTGAATAATCGACGAATAATGGAATGAAAAACGAAAAACTCTCTGTTTTGCGGCGATATGTTAATAAAACGTGTGAAAACCTTTGTTAATCGTGATATGCACAGTCGAAATATTTATTGATACGGACAGTTGAACCATCCGCCTGCGTTCGCTGGTGATCAATCGGATTTTAACATCGAGTGTTTTATTTGTATTGAGGTAAGCGGGGTTATGGGCATGATGTGTATGTGTGCATATAAGCCGATCCCATCGGGGTGGGTGTCGTAGTTACGAAGAACTACATTAAATCACGGACTCAAGGGCGCACGGTTGGCGCAGTGGTTGAGCGATTGACTGCTGCGCTGCGTGTCGCGGGTTCGATTCCCGCACGGAACAAATATTTGTATGACCTACAAATAGTTGTTCCGGCTCTGGGTGTTTGTGTATGTGAGTTTATATGCTTGTAAATGCACCCACGATACAGGAGAAATTACTAGTGTGCGGCAACGATTTAAAAAAAAAAATAAAAAAAAATGGTCTGTTTGGTTGCCTGTCACCGCGGTCACTATTCTAATTTCTAAATGCTATAGTTTATTTAGACTAATGTCTATGCAAATAAGTGTAAAAGGTGCGTGTGTTGACGAATCGAACATACATTTACCAAAGAAGTAGATGTACCAAATACCAAATGTACTGTTTGCATAATGTTCTGAGGACCGCGATAATAATGTTGATTCCCCCGCCATAAAGGACATTTTATGGCCACTCCATTCCGAGTCAGTTGTGAGTTAAAATGTTTTATGATAATATTTTCATCTGGAATGTTGATCAAATATACACTTCATTTTCTTAAGTAATAAAATAGGATCCGTGTTCAACAGGTAATAAGATACGATGACAAGGATCGCATTATCGCGCACAAGGCACAATCCCAAAACTGGCTTGATTTATTGCCCGAAATATCCTTGACGCAGCTCGCAGAGAATTATGTTATACCAAGGTACAAGCCCTTCCTTAAATATAGATCCCACTTTTCCACGGTATCTAGTTTTGTAAGAGCTTTGGCCGGGGCAACTCCTCAATGTAATTTATTAGTACTAGAACAACTTACGTCTCCTTGAAAATCGTCGAGATTCCATCTGAATCAAAGGTATTTCTTTTTAACATAAATTTATGACTGCGAGAAATCTTATTTATGCCTGCGTTTTGCCGTCCTACCACAAAGCCTTACCTCTTGTAAATTAATTAAGATCAGTTCTTTTTATCCACAATTTGGAGAGTTTCTGGTTCCAGCGACAGTTTTTCTTACATTTAATTTCCATAATTTGGGAACATGAATATATTTCAATACCTTACGAGCTATCGTAATAAATTCAACAAAGAGTACTTAATTGAAATAGCGAAAAACCTTAAACAGGACCGATAATATACGAATTTAGAAAATAAAAAAGCGAATTTCATTGATGTTGAACAATCTACTTTTGGTTTCACGTTATTTTAGTTTGACCTTGTGTTGCGGTGTTTCTCACTTTGATTTGCTCTCAGGTTTTTTGTCACACTTCTATCGTGTACATTTTTAAAGAAACTACCTACCAGTCGGCTGGTGATTTATTGCAAGTGTGTCGTTTGCCCTCTAGACCTCACTCAGGTCTCTTGTTTATTCTTTTAGCGTTTTCCTTCACAAATCACTTTAACATCAGCTGTTCCGGCCGCCTTCTTTATAACCTCAACGCGAAAAAGGAAGACCGTTATGACTTGGTCGCCAATGTTCGTAGCCAACTTTTATAGCCTAATATGAATTTGTGTCGGTGTGTGCTATTTATTTGTTTCACTGTGGCTTGTGGCTACACAGCTGCAAAAAAGTGGGTGTAAATTTGTTATAAACTAATTAAAGTTTGTGTCATTTGTATAATAATGAATCAGTCACACGACTACTCGACGGCTGTTGCTTCGTTGGTACACCGAATATCGAAAAATCGCTTCCAGCCCAGAAATGAATCAAGGCGATAGTTATTAAAAAGTACTGACAAACATTATATCTAACACCTTGTACGTGTTTATTGCCTGTTTATTGTTCTGGTTTGAATTTACTCACGATTAAACTTGTCATCCGCTGAATCCCATCTAAGTAATTCGCTGAAAGGGTATCTGGATGAATAGCCATCACTCAGAGAAGGGCCGTCGAGCTTAATTTTAGACATCACGTAATAAAATGACAAGTGTATTTTGGTACAAAATGATTAACGTTTAGTAAGACACATTCGCACTATCCTATACCTATACTATTAAAATACCAATATTTGTATATTAAGTTTTTAAACTGTCATGGTCACTAACATTAACATTAAAAGCGGGATATTTACCATGTTTCTTTTTTTGTCTGTTTGTTGCGAGTTCCAACAACTCGCAACAAACAGTAAACATGGTGATTATCCCGCTTTTAATATTAATGTTAGTATTTGTAAATTATAGACCTAGTACCTGGGCGACCGAGCTCTGGTCGGACAAATCTATAGAAAACGACGATTTCTAAAAATGAAACCTAGCTAGATCGATTCGATTAATCACCCCCGAAACCCCCTGCATACTAAATTTCATGAAAATCGTTGGAGCCGTTTCGTTGGGCATTTACCCATTCTGGGGTTCCAATAGATCAAATAAAAAAATAAGTTACTATAAATACTATGATATAATACATAGGATACGCATAAAATTATATTAAATAAAAGAAAAATAAATAACAGAGAATAAACTAAGTAAAACTAACGCATACATAGATTTTAAGAAATGTAAATTTACTGGAAATAAAAAGGCATTTTTATTTATTTTTATAATCAAGAATTGCTCGCTTAAAGGTATTAGATATATACTTGTAATCACATTCCCGAAAACGACTCTAACGATTTCCATAAAATTTGCAATATAGGGGTTTTCGGGGGCGAAAAATCGATCTAGCTAGATCTAATGTCTGGTGGAATTGGTTTTCTCGAAAAAATAATATTTTTCTTTTTTTATCCGAGCAGAGCTCGGTCGCCAAGGTACTGAAACTATTAACTAACATATTAGAACAACTAAAATAACTGAATAGACAAGGTATGTTGAAATTAATCGGGCGCATATTGAATTTAAAACACATTTTCACGAATTCGGCATTGTTTAATCTCGTATAAGAATAAAAGCTCAAAGAAAATGCATGCAGGTAGTACTATGTACAGCGACGCCGGTTTAATTTTAGATATTTTGTTGACAGCGAAAATAGACCACAGAAGCATTTTTACTTTCGGATCTACCTACATGTCGGTTCCATTTTCTCCCTCATCAAATCAGAAGAACGAGCGTAATAAAACTGCAGAAAAGAAGCACAATCTTTTAATTCAATTACTGAGATATAAGTGTCATTAGTGAACAGAAATAAATATGTCCAAGTTTCAGTGAATCTTGGGCTTCGTCTGCAGGAAGAGTCATGACATACGAGCGCAAAGGGCTTATACTATCTTATCGCGGGCCCAGTAAACTTGCTTTGAAAACTCCACGGGGAATACACTTGCTCACAAGACAAATGGAATCGTCCCCGACACTCGAAAGCGATAACTGCGAAAAAATATGTTTCTGCTCAAGATAATTCTAATTTCTTTTTAATTTATTGTTGGTATCATTTTTAAAATACTTTTGTTCTTTCCAAACTTAATTTTTTGTACTTGACAGTTTCCAGTGTTGTAAAACAAATAATTTACTGCTTGGACATGACTACGTACTTCGAACCTTATCTTTTTTTGAAACTACGGGGATTAAAGATATCTACCCGGGTATTATCTGTGACACGGGTAAATAAATTAATGTTTCATTACTGTATTGCTTCAGAGACAAAGCTTACTATTGTAGTCTTGTAGTCATCATCATCATCATCAGCCTTTTAATGTTCCCACTGTTGGGGAACAGACCCCCCCCTGTGAGAGAGGGAATGGGCCTCAATCCACTAAGCGAGCCCAGTGCGGATTGGTGGATGTCACATGTCTTCGAATAAATACAGTAAATAAAGTAAGTAATATCTAGAGTACAGTATATTTAATAAATATCTATACTAGAAAGATACGTTGTTAATAATGCATATCGAACTGTTAATACAGTCGAACAATATCAGTAATGGTAGCTATTTAGAATAATTTAATTGCAGCGAAGCAATTAGCTCGGGTGTAATGAATTAATGGTCATACTTTAGACTGAGGCTGGAGAATCGGCCACCATTTATTCAAATGGCTTCACTCGTACAGTTATCAAAGGCCCAAACAACGAACTGAGTCCGTTTGCGAATCTGAATAAATTGAGTCGTCACTGAAAAAATAAAGCTGTTACTCGTACTTCAATATTGCTGTCACTGCAACTAATTGCTATTTTCCTTGCGTTTGTAAAGTGCAGCGTTTACACCTCCTCTACAATAATGTGAACTATCGCACACTGAAAGTAATCAAAAGAAGTTTCTCTACGGACATTAGCATACATAAAATCATACGTGTGTCCAAGTAATTCAAAGGGCGTCATTGTATCCATCCAGAAAAAGTTGTTGAATTTTATTAATATGCTCAAATAACATTACGCATCATTTGTCCCAGTTTAGTCGCCTGACATAACTCAAGAGCAGGTAAAAAGTTATTGACGAGCCGACCTTGTAAAATGTGCTTCGGTTAATCGCGCCCGTGTCCCAGCCATTTGTAATCGTCTGCTGATGGCGGCCATTTTCTTAATATTATGTCTTCGCAGACGTGACGCCTCGTTGGCGCTGGTGACACTACTTACAGCTGCCAACTTTCAAATGAAAATTTGATATCAAAACTGAATATTGAAACTGAATGCAGTTAGAACTTATCGTTTGACGTTAGGTCATATGATATTTGACACAGAAAGTTTTGTTTACGTGGTCCTTGATTAAATAGAGCTACGCTCTATGTATTTCGCGGTTCGCTGCAATTTTATTGTGAGCAATACAGCTTGCGACGAGACAAATCTTTGTGTGAGCGAAACATGAAAAGGTCGTTATAACGTATGTGGATTCATTTCGTTACTGCTATCCAACTTCTGGCTGTGCCCTATTTTTCCACAAAACTTCTACCGAATGAATAAAGCTGAATAAAAACGTACAAAAGCGGTAAATTCTATCAGTAATACCACCAATTATCGACATGCCTTTTTCTGTATAGTAAAATAAATAAAATCTGCATAGTAGGTCGCGGATTGAATCGAATCAACCGTCCTAACCGTGTTCAATGAGAGCTCTCGAGCCGGCCGGTCGACATCGCACGGGTCGCGCTCATGTCGGAATTTAATTGAAACGGACGCAATTCGATCCGGCTCGGCATATGACACGCACCATGCGACGCACTAATTACAGACATCATAGCTGCCTCCAATAGAGTGACGTGTAGTGGTCATACCAAATTCACAAGTGCCTACGGGACGGTATTCACCCTTACAGCTTTCACGAGTCAGCGCCGGCGTGTTTTGAGTACGTTCTGTGAGGATTCGGATTAAATTCTTAAAACGGCACGATGTTTATTAAGTCGGCTGTTGTGCGAAGGGATGACCACTCCAAACGTCGAGCCTTATCATTTCATTTCTATTTGAGAACGGTTAAGTTTTGTATAAAGGGTGGCCATATTTATACAGCGAGTATTTAATTTAGTATTTAATTTATAAAAATCTTTAGATACACGAATTTCATTAAATTAATTTGGCTGATTAAAAAGTGCTATGTCTTTTCTGATCATTTTAAAATCAATATACTGTTAGAACAGTCGTGCGCTGGCGCTGGTGATGTGGCAAACGAAAACAATGTAACGTAAACTCTATTAAATATTACAGAAATATGAATAAATACAACATAGTTTAAAAAACCTTCTGGGACTAAAAACCTTTCTTGTTTCTTAAAATTATTGGAACGAAGTTCCTTATCGCGCGTTGCGAAAGGGGGCTAGACGGAAAAATTAAGACGAAAAGTTGTAACGATACTTTTTGCTATAGTTGTAAGCCGTGCGGCGTGCGCGTGTTTCGTGCGTGTTCTACCCTATACGCTGTTGTGTTTACGAAGTCGAGAGAGTATATATACATATATATATATGTGTGTATTTATATATATATACACATATATATATATGTGTGTATACATATATATATATTTATATATACTAAAGGAACTTCGTTTCATCCGGGTGTTCCTTGACACCTCTCAAGTTTTTTTTAAATAAATCAGCGGCCTTATATGAAAATCTATAACGAAACTCCTGAGGGTCAAGGTATTCAATCACTGCATGTAAACGTGTTACCTATGTTACTATCCATATGTGTACCTAATGTAAAACCGAGCTGGCGGATTGTATGTGTCTACTTGTACCCGCTCGGTGAACATGTTTCACTGTGGCATTTAGCATTACAAGCTTCAATTCACCCGATTGATAGCAATTGAAAGTAAATTGCATTTCACAGTCTATAAAGTACCTATCTGTTTGTCCCGGAAAAGTTTGATAAATTCAATTTTCAACTGGGTAACTTCCGTGTCTGGGCGGTTCACGCTTGATACTTTTTGAATAAATTGGCCCCGCGCCGAATCGATAGTAGTATAGAAAACTCGAAAGTTATCGAAAGGCAACATAACTTTTCGTAGAATATTGAATCAGTAATATCCGTATTTCTGAGCTTGTTTGTGGTCGATGCTCGGACGGCGTCACATCTATCAAGAAAAATATTATTTTTGGAAGTAGGCGTGATATTCGCCGGAAATTTGACTGCCTATGTGTTGTTACCACGCGTAGAATAGATACATCGAACTGAAATATATTCATCGGTATGCCCGCTATTAGGGTAGCAACGTAAAATACAGAAGTCAATAATTTAAAAAATCTAAAACCCGACTGCTGCACAGCATGATTTTCTTCTTGTTTACGTCTTTTCTGATCGCTTCTTAAAACAGTCGGGTTTTTCAGTTTTTACATTAACTTTTTATTTATTTATAACATTTAAGTATTTTAATTTTGCCATTTTTTTAACATAAGTTGTATATATTTTTGTAATCACCTCTTAAAACCCTTCATTTTGATACCCCACACGATGCATATAGAAGAAAAAAATATTGAGACCACCACAATATAACGGCCAAAAAGCCGGCATAATACTTTTTTTTCAATTTTATTGTAGCCAGTGCCACTCGCAAGGTTAAGACGAATCCATTGACGTAAGAATCATCAAAATCGGCTAACGCGTTTGGTTTCTAGAAAACCAAATGGGAACAGACATACATACATGATAACGCTGCTAAATGAAAGTAGTACCACAGACGAAATCAAACTTCAAGGCAGATGACTTAACGGAAACCCGAATTAAGTATTGTTAATGTAAAGATTTCTTTTTATTTGAGTAACATTTAAAAAATCAAAAATGGAAGGTAGATCACTGACTGTTAGTTCATTCAAATAAAATAATTGGTAGCTAAATCCATTCAAAATATTTGTAAAAAGTGTTATTAATTACTAATCAAATATTGAACACAATTACTGTATTTTTACAAACTTAAATCTAAAATTAATTGATAAACTAATGTCACCGGTAGTTGTTGCTATGTGAAGCCTTTTCATTTGTCTAAACGTATAAATAGGCTGGTTCTAGTCGAAAGAACTCAATATTGAATTGTATTTTGAACTGTGCACATCTTCTTATAAAATTAAGTTGATTTACTGTTGGTGTGAGTAATAAAAAGTGTTTACAAGATGTCTGATCGTTATCATTTGAGAACCCTGAGTACTCCCGCTCTTACATACATACATAGACTAATAAACACATAAATAACCCTCCTTTGCGTTGCGCAGGTTAAAAAGAGAATTAGTTGAGGAGCTACATTAATTTTAAAACCATTCGTGTATATTAACTCCAAAGCATATTTAATTAAATAAGCTAGTCTCGTAAACAGAAAACAATGCAGTACGAACGTTTATTTCCCGTGGGTTTATTTGGACGCTTTCAGTTGCAACATAAAATTATTTAGAACTAGCGTTTTGCCAATACAAAGTACGTAATGCGTTCCTAAAGAACTTGATTAGTTAAAGGTCTAAAGTTTAGTCACAAAACTCGTAGAGATAAAAGTTAATTGTTTGAATCAATTTGTTTTTAAATGCGACGTTCGAATAATCCGTCGAACAGCCGCAGGGGTTAGGCCCAAAAATAATTCAAATAAGGTGGTCCTCAATGAAGGATTAGTTTATGCGGTGAACCCATACCCTTTAAATCTGATGCAGGGTGGAGACCAGGACTAATCAGCGCGGATTGTTGCCCTTCCGCCACTCTACGCCCTGATTCAAGTAAATGAGAAAACTTTCTAATTGGAATTTCAAATAGGCCTCCGTTTATCCAGACGAGAGCTGTTCGCGGTTCGACGCCAACATGCTGGGCCGCATTATAATTCTCTTCGGTTTGGGTAATTGATATGGGTTTTAGTAATTTAACATCCAGGACTACCATTGTCAACAGGCCATTTGTTACATTAATAAATGCAGTTGCGTGATAACTTTGAGGGCGCCATTTCAACGAGGGGACGTTTCGGTGTCAGATATAAGTCGTTGTTACGAAGTAGTTTACACTTTATACTAATTGAGGTTTGTATTTTGTTTAATGTTGTTATATTTACTTGTTTATTGCGTTAAAGTTCATTTTGATACCCCACACGATGCATATAGAAGAAAAAAATATTGAGACCACCACAATATAACGGCCAAAAAGCCGGCATAATACTTTTTTTTCAATTTTATTGTAGCCAGTGCCACTCGCAAGGTTAAGACGAATCCATTGACGTAAGAATCATCAAAATCGGCTAACGCGTTTGGTTTCTAGAAAACCAAATGGGAACAGACATACATACATGATAACGCTGCTAAATGAAAGTAGTACCACAGACGAAATCAAACTTCAAGGCAGATGACTTAACGGAAACCCGAATTAAGTATTGTTAATGTAAAGATTTCTTTTTATTTGAGTAACATTTAAAAAATCAAAAATGGAAGGTAGATCACTGACTGTTAGTTCATTCAAATAAAATAATTGGTAGCTAAATCCATTCAAAATATTTGTAAAAAGTGTTATTAATTACTAATCAAATATTGAACACAATTACTGTATTTTTACAAACTTAAATCTAAAATTAATTGATAAACTAATGTCACCGGTAGTTGTTGCTATGTGAAGCCTTTTCATTTGTCTAAACGTATAAATAGGCTGGTTCTAGTCGAAAGAACTCAATATTGAATTGTATTTTGAACTGTGCACATCTTCTTATAAAATTAAGTTGATTTACTGTTGGTGTGAGTAATAAAAAGTGTTTACAAGATGTCTGATCGTTATCATTTGAGAACCCTGAGTACTCCCGCTCTTACATACATACATAGACTAATAAACACATAAATAACCCTCCTTTGCGTTGCGCAGGTTAAAAAGAGAATTAGTTGAGGAGCTACATTAATTTTAAAACCATTCGTGTATATTAACTCCAAAGCATATTTAATTAAATAAGCTAGTCTCGTAAACAGAAAACAATGCAGTACGAACGTTTATTTCCCGTGGGTTTATTTGGACGCTTTCAGTTGCAACATAAAATTATTTAGAACTAGCGTTTTGCCAATACAAAGTACGTAATGCGTTCCTAAAGAACTTTATTAGTTAAAGGTCTAAAGTTTAGTCACAAAACTCGTAGAGATAAAAGTTAATTGTTTGAATCAATTTGTTTTTAAATGCGACGTTCGAATAATCCGTCGAACAGCCGCAGGGGTTAGGCCCAAAAATAATTCAAATAAGGTGGTCCTCAATGAAGGATTAGTTTATGCGGTGAACCCATACCCTTTAAATCTGATGCAGGGTGGAGACCAGGACTAATCAGCGCGGATTGTTGCCCTTCCGCCACTCTACGCCCTGATTCAAGTAAATGAGAAAACTTTCTAATTGGAATTTCAAATAGGCCTCCGTTTATCCAGACGAGAGCTGTTCGCGGTTCGACGCCAACATGCTGGGCCGCATTATAATTCTCTTCGGTTTGGGTAATTGATATGGGTTTTAGTAATTTAACATCCAGGACTACCATTGTCAACAGGCCATTTGTTACATTAATAAATGCAGTTGCGTGATAACTTTGAGGGCGCCATTTCAACGAGGGGACGTTTCGGTGTCAGATATAAGTCGTTGTTACGAAGTAGTTTACACTTTATACTAATTGAGGTTTGTATTTTGTTTAATGTTGTTATATTTACTTGTTTATTGCGTTAAAGTTCATTTTGATACCCCACACGATGCATATAGAAGAAAAAAATATTGAGACCACCACAATATAACGGCCAAAAAGCCGGCATAATACTTTTTTTTCAATTTTATTGTAGCCAGTGCCACTCGCAAGGTTAAGACGAATCCATTGACGTAAGAATCATCAAAATCGGCTAACGCGTTTGGTTTCTAGAAAACCAAATGGGAACAGACATACATACATGATAACGCTGCTAAATGAAAGTAGTACCACAGACGAAATCAAACTTCAAGGCAGATGACTTAACGGAAACCCGAATTAAGTATTGTTAATGTAAAGATTTCTTTTTATTTGAGTAACATTTAAAAAATCAAAAATGGAAGGTAGATCACTGACTGTTAGTTCATTCAAATAAAATAATTGGTAGCTAAATCCATTCAAAATATTTGTAAAAAGTGTTATTAATTACTAATCAAATATTGAACACAATTACTGTATTTTTACAAACTTAAATCTAAAATTAATTGATAAACTAATGTCACCGGTAGTTGTTGCTATGTGAAGCCTTTTCATTTGTCTAAACGTATAAATAGGCTGGTTCTAGTCGAAAGAACTCAATATTGAATTGTATTTTGAACTGTGCACATCTTCTTATAAAATTAAGTTGATTTACTGTTGGTGTGAGTAATAAAAAGTGTTTACAAGATGTCTGATCGTTATCATTTGAGAACCCTGAGTACTCCCGCTCTTACATACATACATAGACTAATAAACACATAAATAACCCTCCTTTGCGTTGCGCAGGTTAAAAAGAGAATTAGTTGAGGAGCTACATTAATTTTAAAACCATTCGTGTATATTAACTCCAAAGCATATTTAATTAAATAAGCTAGTCTCGTAAACAGAAAACAATGCAGTACGAACGTTTATTTCCCGTGGGTTTATTTGGACGCTTTCAGTTGCAACATAAAATTATTTAGAACTAGCGTTTTGCCAATACAAAGTACGTAATGCGTTCCTAAAGAACTTTATTAGTTAAAGGTCTAAAGTTTAGTCACAAAACTCGTAGAGATAAAAGTTAATTGTTTGAATCAATTTGTTTTTAAATGCGACGTTCGAATAATCCGTCGAACAGCCGCAGGGGTTAGGCCCAAAAATAATTCAAATAAGGTGGTCCTCAATGAAGGATTAGTTTATGCGGTGAACCCATACCCTTTAAATCTGATGCAGGGTGGAGACCAGGACTAATCAGCGCGGATTGTTGCCCTTCCGCCACTCTACGCCCTGATTCAAGTAAATGAGAAAACTTTCTAATTGGAATTTCAAATAGGCCTCCGTTTATCCAGACGAGAGCTGTTCGCGGTTCGACGCCAACATGCTGGGCCGCATTATAATTCTCTTCGGTTTGGGTAATTGATATGGGTTTTAGTAATTTAACATCCAGGACTACCATTGTCAACAGGCCATTTGTTACATTAATAAATGCAGTTGCGTGATAACTTTGAGGGCGCCATTTCAACGAGGGGACGTTTCGGTGTCAGATATAAGTCGTTGTTACGAAGTAGTTTACACTTTATACTAATTGAGGTTTGTATTTTGTTTAATGTTGTTATATTTACTTGTTTATTGCGTTAAAGTTTACGGCCGGCCACTTGCTTGAGATTATATTTCTTCATTTAGTTTTGAAACACTTTGGAAATAAGTAGTTGGAAACGTGCCACGATCTCTATTTCCTTTGATGTTATAGGCAAAGTTTTAAATGAACGTTCAAGGAAGTAAAACTTACAGGTTTGAGGTGCGTCAGGTCGATTCAAAGCAAGTACCAATATAATTTTAAATATCTCTTCAGGAATCATGTTCAAATTCAACGATTGAGGAAAATTCTTTGAGGAAATTTCCTTCTCATGTGTAATGCGCTGAGAACGGAGTTAGGTTGAGCCACCTGTCACGTTTGGCATGCTCATTAGGCAATTTACCACACTGACGTGATTTCGTTAAGTATCCCTTTATGCCGTGAAGAGACATGCGAGAACATGCCTACTTTTTCTCACGAACTTTCATTATTAATCTAATTTTCTATCGGTAATTGTAATATCATTTGTTAAAACAATTCATACATTCGCCACACCCGACTCGCCCTATCCATTGTTGTTTAATCCAAATGTGGGTTTATCTAAGCCATTTTATATAGGTTCGAATAGGTAAAAGTTTCACGTACATACGGAGTTGATATCGATTTCCAATCTAATTATTGTATAACCTTACTAATCCTCTAAAGGCTTCGTTTGTATGGGATTAGATTCGTCGATAGTGATTTTTTTCAGCATTGAGTATAACTATTACTTGGATACTAACTGCTGCTACTTTATTTTATTATACTGTACGAGCTTTGATGTCTATTTAAAGATATGAGATAGGTAAAAGACGTAGGATAAAAAAGGAAACAAAGTTACAAATCAAAGCTGAAAAATGTTTCATTTTTTAAAACCTAAAGCACATCCAATGCACAACATAGATTAAAAAAATGAGTTTATTTAAAGAAATAGCAGAACCTTAAGCGATATCCTACTACGACTGCGAAGTATTTCGGCAGCTTGCTACGACTGTGTAGCGGTTTAGTAGGCTTTTATGACTGCGTAGCGTAGCGGTTTAGTAGCCTAGCTGCTACGACTGCGTAGCGTAGTGGTTTAGTTGCCTAGCTGCTACGACTGTGTAGCGGTTTAGTAGCCTACTACGACTGCGTAGCGATTTACTAGCTTGCTACGACTGTGTCGCGATTCAGTAGCTTGCTACGACTGCCCCCCGATTTCTGAATTGATCATTTGAAGTTAAGTATTAATCAAACTACACAAATACCCAACTTCAAATACTAAAAAAGCTACTTAATCGCTAACTATACTTTAACCTGAAAACCTGTCAATATTTGGCACTGAAGTAGGGTTTGACAAGTTCTTAAACTCAAATACTCAAGTCAGAAATCGGCCCTGCGTCGCTACTCAGTAGCCTGCTACGACTGCGTTGCGGACTGGTAGCTTGCTACGACTGCGAAGTCGCTCGGTAGCCTGCTACTACTACGTAGCGGTTCACTAAGCTGCAACGACTGCGTAAAGGATCAGTGCCTGATACTAGTACCCAGCGGATTAGTAGCCTGCTTCGACTGCGTAGCTAACATACGTAGCTGTGAGAATATCGTATGAGAACTATTGTTCTACAACAGATCATTGCTTGTTTGGATAATATTGCTATATTATTGTGTTTTTTCATCATCATCATTTCAGCCGAAAGACGTACACTGCTGGGCAAGGCCTACCCCAAGTGTCGCCAAACTGATCAGTCCTGTGCGTTGCACATCCACCAGTCTCCTGTAGCCTTGACCAGGTCGTCGCTCAACCTAGAGGGAGGCCTTGTGTTTTTTACCATCTCTTAATTAGGTTATATCTACTTCTACCTAATAATATAAAAATGCAATGTCTAGGGGGCAAAAACGTCATTTTGACTTGCCCCTAGTAGTCACTACTGACCAATTTTCAGTGACAAATTGAAGCGCCAGTAACAGCAAAACTTTTTTAAGATTAAATAGGGAAAATGAAGTGCTGAATCAGCGGCATCAGTGCGCATGTATTAGAGAGTTTCGTCAGAGCATTCGCGTTACATCAGAGACGTTGTAAAACTTGTCCGGCCGATGGTCGAGTAAGCTCGGAACGAAATTGCCAATCCTCTTTCACAATGGACCGTAAAATGGTTTTCCGTTTTTGCCCGACCGAGCGGAGCGCTCCTCGTTGATTCACCGGACACGTCGCTCGGTGGGCTATCACTAGTGGGGGGAATTTGTGGAAATAACTCTTCATATACCTGCAAGCCGCGCCGCGGGAAAAACTACACCAAGCGTTTACACGCTCTTTAGTATCTACCACCTTGTAATTACCGCAAAATTAATCTAAACGGCAAGTCCTTTCTACTTTAATTTAATTTTATATATTCTTTTGTTACTACACTGTTTTGTCATTTTTCACAACCCATTTTATACCATCAATAGCGAACACAGTGAAACGAAAATGTACCTTGAAAAGCTTTTATTACGCTTAAACTTTTACGAACCCACGAGTTCACAATGTTCATATATTGTTTTTGACATATTTTTATTATATTAACTGAATTTATAATGATTGCGAATATTCAGATGAAAAATTGCGCCGATAAAGCATTCGCAAACAACAACCTTGAAAATTTCATCAAAACAGAATTTTTTGAATGATCATTCAGATCATGAAAAGATCACGTATCAAGTATGCTTTTTCTACGAAAATAAGCAGAAATGTTCGTGTAATTAGTGCATTCTTAAACTATTGCCTTTTCTTGCACTTTCACAGAATCCAATACTCCTCATGTCATAATACATCAAATCTAAAAGGAAACCATAGTACCTATTTTATAGCTGGCTGCTAAGGCCCCCGACAACTGCTGCAGTATTTCGTCACAAATCTCAGAACGTTTGTGACGCTATCAACATTGCAAGAAAAATAATTTCTTTTATAAGTTTGTTTTTATTCTCAATTTGAAAAGGCACATGAGAGCT
Source organism: Orthosia incerta (assembly GCA_948252205.1). Taxonomy (NCBI): domain Eukaryota; kingdom Metazoa; phylum Arthropoda; class Insecta; order Lepidoptera; family Noctuidae; genus Orthosia; species Orthosia incerta. Next base: position 18,820,756 of record OX411753.1, on the reverse strand, counting down.
TAATAAATTATAAAATTCTTTGTCCGCTAAGTTTTCTGTGGATTAGCCCACTGGAGTTTAAATAATGTTAATTTTGTATTAGGTTTCAGACGCTTATTACCATCTGTTCAATAAATATGTTGTTTCCAGAAGACCTTTTGATACCTAAAGAAGGCAAAATAAATGATTCCATCATATTTTGTATACATCACATTTCTAGGACTTTTCATCTGTTTTGTATATTGATGAAGACATCCAAGGAATTACAATCTCAAGCAGAGTGGCAATGAGCTACTTTTCTTGTTATATTCTCTCTACTTTTAAATTGGACAATTTTGGATAAATGGTACAATGTTTTGTTCGAAGCTTTATCTTCCAATGGTGAAATAGAATAAAGTTATCAGGAATGTTAATCCTGGTTTAATGTATCTATATTTAACAATTTGTAAAAATTACCCGAAGTACCCGGCCTGCATATGCACATATATTACATATTGCACACATATTATCCACGTCTGGGTTAGCACAATGAGTACACTCTCTACTATGTCTCTTCTAAATATTTGTCTTAGCTCATGGCTCAGATTTAATCCTATGATATTAAACTGCATTCCACAAATTTACCAGATAAGTTAGAAGCTTTCTATTTTAACACAGCTTATCTTAACAACGGGCATCAAAACAACTACACAAAGAAAATTACGCCGAATCCCAAACATGCATTATTTAGAAATAAAAACCAGCCAAGTGCGAGTCTGACTCGCACACAGAGGGTTCCACACTCGTGACTCGCACACAGCTACATTCACCAAAATAAATAGGTAATGTTACCTATTTATTTACTAACGTTCACAAACAATGAAGCACCGAATATTGTTCTAACGAAGGGACAAAATTAACTTTGTCGTTCGAAAACTGTTGTCCCCATACATCAATATACAAAAGTGTTCTTTTCCAAGTACATTTTATAAGTTGGTCGACTATTAATCGTAAACTTGTAAAACATACTTAGCTGTGATAGTTTTCCTTATAATATCGTTATTTATACTACTGCCGTTATTTTTTCACATATCCAAAAGCAACTATTTAGCTAGCAGGGGCTCGCACTTGACTAACAAAAATTTGCCATTTTAAGCTTAATCTACGCAAACGGATCCCTGAATCGAAAAATGGTTTTCACACACCCCTAATATTTTTGAATGAAATGCCTATCCAATGATACCGCACACCATGGGATAGACGAGAAAAAAAAACATCCCCGCTTTACAGAGGTAGGTACCATAGAAAAATTGATTTCATGGACATTTTTACCACTTTATCGGCGTGATTACGCGTGCTGATGTTGCTGATTGTTTTTTCAAGTGCATATACATGCCAAATTATAGCTTTCTAGTAATATAAGTCTCTGAGCTAAGCTGCGGACGAACGGACGTATGGACAGTCGGACATGGCGAAACTATAAGGGTGTTGACTACAGAACCCTAAAAACATCCATAATGGTATGTTCCTAAACCAAATCACCGCAAGTTACATTACGTCCACTACATATTAATAAACATGAAGACAAAAAACGGTCGGGTAAATAAAAAGGAATAATACAGCGTAGAAACACATTCCGCGCTCGGTCCCGAGTACAATGCGGCGAAACGACACAAGTACATAAGCCAGTTGAAACTACTGGCGGTGACAGCTACAGGCAATATCTTTGCTACACCAGACCAATATCTGTAGAGCTGCAAAAATAATGATACTTGAGAAAAACTTGCACTACGGCATAATCTACTCTCTTCTCTACATGTGAAGTTGTTTCTTTCTTGCTTTTAAACGAGTCAATTATTATTTGTGTCTTGAAAAAGTTGCATTTTCTTTCCTTTTCCTCATTAAGGCGAAAATCTTTGCACATTTATTGTTATGCCCTTCCCTAAGGCTTTAAAAGTAATTGAATAATTCATTATTATCAAGTGATTAACATAAAGACTACAGTCTTTTATTATTTGTACCTACTACAGATTGCTTCTACAATTTGTTTTACAAGTGCATTATTTTTAAATATAATAATTATCTAAGTTACTTAGATTAAAATTGAAACAATTCTGAATGTTTTAGTAAAGAAAACTTGTTTACAAAAAAATACAACCGACTTCTAAATAAAAACACTACAAAGTGAAAAATAGCTTCTATTTCGGAAGTCGGTGTTCCTGTTTTCGTTGCTTCTTTTTTAATTTTTTTCACTTTGTAGTGTTTTTTTTTGAAAGTCGGTTGTATTTTTTTGTATAAAAGTTTTTTGACTCTTAGTTGTGATACATAATGGGTAGTTCTATAGAAAGGTATCTTTATTGCCAGAATAGATTACCCGAATAACATAAAACTTGAAAAAACCCGCCACACTGAAAAAAAAGGTTTGTTGGATTTACCAAATTAGCAAAGGTTGGCTGAATTACAAGGAAACTACGATAAATATAACAAAACTTCGCTATTGAATTTACAAAACTAAAAAGGTTGAAGTTGGTACCAGAGTTATGATGTAAATCAACAAAGAATATTGTACATTTTACCAAACAAATCTCAACAATTTAGTCTGGTTGATTTTATTTAAAAAATATGATAAATATAACAAGACCTCGCGGTGGAACTTACAAAACTACATAGGTTGCGATCAAAATATAGTCCCTACCAGAGTTTACGGTGTATATTAACAAAGAGTATTGTACATTTTACCAAACAAATGTCAACAATTTAGTCTGGTTGATTTTATCATAAAAATATGATAAATATAACAAGACCTCGCGGTTGAACTTACAAAACTACATAGGTTGCGATCAAAATATAGTCCCTACCAGAGTTTACGGTGTAAATTACCAAAGAGTATTGTAGATTTTACCAAATAAATGTCAACAATTTAGTCTGGTTGATTTTATCATAAAAATATGATAAATATAACAAGACCTCGCGGTGGAACTTACAAAACTACATAGGTTGCTATCAAAATATAGTCCCTACCAGAGTTTACGGTGTATATTAACAAAGAATATTGTACATTTTACCAAACAAATCTCAACAATTTAGTCTAATTGATTTTATCATAAAAATATGATAAATATAACAAGACCTCGCGGTGGAACTTACAAAACTACATAGGTTGCGATCAAAATATAGTCCCTACCAGAGTTTACGGTGTATATTAACAAAGAGTATTGTACATTTTACCAAACAAATGTCAACAATTTAGTCTGGTTGATTTTATCATAAAAATATGATAAATATAACAAGACCTCGCGGTGGAACTTACAAAACTACATAAGTTGCGAACAAAATATAGTACCTACCAGAGTTTACGGTGTATATTAACAAAGAGTATTGTACATTTTACCAAACAAATGTCAACAATTTAGTCTGGTTGATTTTATCATAAAAATATGATAAATATAACAAGACTTCGCGGTTGAACTTACAAAACTACATAGGTTGCGATCAAAATATAGTCCCTACCAGAGTTTACGGTGTAAATTACCAAAGAGTATTGTACATTTTACCAAACAAATGTCAACAATTTAGTCTGGTTGATTTTATCATTATAATATGATAAATATAACAAGACTTCGCGGGTGAACTTACAAAACTACATAGGTTGCGATCAAAATATAGTCCCTACCAGAGTTTACGGTGTAAATTAACAAAGAATATTGTACGTTTTATTAAACAAAGGACGATGACCAAATTAGTATGAAGTATGAACGCGTGCCCTGTCAAAAATTGCCGACTACAAAGTTAATTTATAGATTGAGCTTTATTTTCTATTATTTCATTGAAAGCTGTATGTCTTTATAGTGTGTAAAGTGTTTAATTAAAAAAGACCCCATTTACATTAATAAGATCTCACACGTTACAGTGTTTTTGCCGCTACTTTTTTTGTAGGCGTCTTTATGAATAATTGGTTCCATTAGAATAGTTTTCTTAGAAAACATTTTCGATAAACGAAAGGCGATTTGATGCCTCTAAGCAGTGAAATGCAAATAGTAGAAGGAAGGATGCCTCAGACATAGCAGTAGTAGATTTTTCTTTCGAGGCAGTACTGGTTGGATCGATAATGTGCCCAAACAATTTGCGAATTATTTCTAGACAAAGGGTTGAGAGCCACCTGAATAACCCATAGACTTTAATGTTGTAGGTAGACTGCGGTTAGCCGTTTTTGTTCACAGAATAGACGTTTACATAGTCAACAAAATACAAACCTAGTTCTTTCATATTTTTATGTAAAGAGATTGACCTAACTTATTAGTCCCCCAAAAATATGTTTGAATAATTTTCACTATTAATTGCAAACCGGAAACGTGTTAATTATGTTTTATCTGTGAATAATAAACCCCAGCTTTAATTAGTTTTACATGTATCCCAAAAATCAAAATGGCAATAATTAAGGATGCCTACATTTTTAATTTACTGTAATCGTTAATTTTTGCCCTGACATATATTATATACTAACTTTTGCCCTCCTTTATTATACGTATAAACCTTCCTCTTGAATCACCCTATCTATTAAAAAAACCGCATCATAATCAGTTGCGGAGTTTTAAAGATATAAGCATAAATAGGGACGGACAGAGGGAAGCGACTTTGTTTTATACTATGTACTGATAGTGATATATCAGGGCAAAAATGGTAATCGTCCTTTCAAAAATTTGGTTTGGTTGATTACGAGTATATCATAAAAATATGATAAATATAACAAGAACTCGCAAACTTCGTTGCAATTACAAAACAAAAAAGGTTGAGGTGATAATATAGTCCCTACCAGAGTTCATGGTGTAAATTAACAAAGAATATTGTACATTTTACCAAACAAATCTCAACAATTTGGTTTGGCTGATTTTATCATAAACATAATAATTATGATAAATGTAACAAGACCTCGCAGTTGAACCTACAAAACTAAAAAGGTTGAGGTCAAAATATAGTCCCTACAAGAGTTCATGGTGTAAATTAACTAAGAACATTGTACATTATGTAGAACAAGTCACAACCATTCGGTTGATTGTATCATTGTTACTATGTTAGTTTCAAAGCAATTTATAGTTACCTATATTTACCGGGACAGTTGGTAATGAATGAGTAGCAGACTCATTTGATAAAAAATATTCGGTTAAGTGCGAGTCAAACTCGCGCACCGAGGGTTCCGTACCAACAATTTATAATTTTCACATGTTTATTTAAAAATAAGTAAGTATTACGCTTGACTAGTTTTTATTATTTGTTGAATTATGCCCTATAATCTACTCTAGAGGAAGACCCCCCCTTATTTTTTTAATTATTTATATTTTTAGAGTTCCGTACCTCAAAAGGAAAGAACGGAACCCTTATAGGATCACTCGTGTGTCTGCCTGTCCATCCATCTGTCACAGCCAATTTCCTCCGAAACCACTGAACCAATTGGGATGAAATTTGGTAAGTACACATAGTCAAAGTCAAAGTCAAAGTCAAAGCACTTTATTTCAAGTAGGCCAGTTACAGGCACTTTTGAATTGTCAAAAGACAAAATAAAATATTACAAAATTATGGTGCTACAGTCCCAGTCACAAGACATAATAACTGTGAAAGTACCGTAGATGCCCATTCCAAGGCGTAGATCTCTATGGAGAAGAACGGGCAAGAAACTCCATGGACACTCTTTTTCAATTAGGTAATTATTACAAATCATTTGTTACATCATTCATGTTGAGATTACACATTATGTGAGAACGATGTAGCAAGTTAAAAGTGTCCATAGTAAATATAAAAAGACAATTCAGAAATAAAATTAGAATCAATTAAAATAAACCATGGCAGCTAAGAGATGACCAGTCCCAACCGACAGCGCCCGTTCACGAACATGACACATGTATCAGCACCATTCAGCTCAACCATTTTGAAGGGAGCTAAATGATCCGACACACGCGCCACCATCGGCGAGACATTTGAGTGGGCATGACATACTCTCAACCACCGGAGTCATTCAAGTCAATAGAAGACGTAGGTATCTAGACAATGATAGCTCTGAAGTACATGGTACTCACACAATGCTGGCTATGCTGCTATATAATACTAGAAAGATTAACTCTATATAATGCAAAGATAGTAGCAATCCTCATCAGCTCTGACAATAACAGTAAACGTTACCTACGACAGTCTTACCAAAAAATAAAATTTAAAAAATACACATAAAAACGAAATTAAAAAATAATAATATTTAACCTGACAGCAAGCTAATTTTGGTAAAAGAACACGAACATTGTCTTGAGTTCAACACAGCGACCAACTATGCTTATCATCTAAATAATCATTAATAGAATAGTATGCCTTAGAACAGAGATTAGCTTTTACCTTTGCTTTAAATGCGTTAAATGGCAAATCTAGAAAAGAAGACGGTAACTTGTTGTAAAAAGTTATACCAACCCCAACGAATGAACTATGCACCTTATGAAGTCGATGAAAGGGAGCTCGTAATTTGTCCTTATTTCTGGTGTTAAAGTTGTGAATATCACTATTGTTACTGTACAAATGAATGTTCTGCCTAATATATAAAATGTTGGCGAATATGTACTGTGAAGCCGCTGTGAGAATACCAATCTCTTTAAAAAAATCTCTTAGAGAAACACGCGCACCTAATTGGTAAATGGCACGAACAGCTCGTTTTTGAAGCACAAATATATTTTGAATATCAGCGGCTCTGCCCCACAGTAGAATACCGTAGGACATGATACTGTGAAAATAACTAAAGTAGACCAACCTTGCTGTATCAACGTCAGTGTATTGTCTAACCTTTCTGACGGCGTAGGCGGCCGAGCTAAGCCTACCCGCTAGGCTTGATATATGTGGCCCCCATTGAATTTTTGAGTCTACTGTTATACCCAGAAACACAGCTGAATCAACAGTTTCGAGCTTCTCATTGCCGAGCACAATGTTGGGACCCAGATTTCTAACATTGGGCAAAGCGAACTTTATGCATTTAGTCTTCTTGGCATTAAGAACAAGATTATTTGTTGTGAACCAATCTGTGACCATTGATAGTGCGTTATTCACGTCATCAAAAACTTGTCTATTCCTATCTACTTTAAAGATCAGAGAAGTATCATCCGCAAACAGTACAACGTCGCAAATATCCTTTAAATAGAATGGCAGATCGTTAATATAAACCAGGAATAAAAACGGACCCAGTATTGAGCCTTGAGGTACACCCAGCTCAACAGGTAACCTGGAAGATTTAGCGCCATTAACGTCTACGCATTGGTATCTATTAAGTAAATATGACTCAATTACATTTAGGGCTTCGTTTTGAACACCGTAATGGCGTAGTTTACGCAAAAGCGTATCATGGTGAACGCAATCGAAGGCTTTAGAAAGATCGCAGAAAACACCAATTGCATTTCGCGACTTCTCCCATGCGTCAAATATGTGTTTCAACAAAGCAACACCCGCATCTGTAGTCGAGCGACCCTTCGTAAACCCATATTGGTCATTGTGAAGGAGGCTATGTAAGTTAAAATGTCTGAGTAACTGCTTAAGAATTAACTTTTCAAATATTTTGCTGAATGCAGGCAAAATAGAGATTGGTCTGAAATTACCAATATCATTTTTGCTACCGGATTTAAATAGAGGGATGACTTTACTGCTCTTCATGAGATCAGGAAAAGTACCCAAATCAATGCATTTGTTAAACGTAACAGCAAGATAGGGGGCCACAATGTCTATTATATTGCCCAAAAGTTTGGTAGATATGCCCCAGTAATCACCCGTGTTTTTAGATTTAAGAGAATTAAAAACATTAACTACATCACGAGGCGCTACATGCTCGAATCTCAATACATAACTACATTTAGGGACGCTACTATGCAATAGGTTTTCAGCCTTAGACGGCGACGAACTTAAGGAGCAAGTCGTCGTTGCAGGTATGCTCGTAAAAAACTCATTAAACGCCTCAGCTACGTCAGCTGGTTTATTAACTAATTTGTTATCAACCATGATCTCGTGTTGATTTTCTTTTTTAACCGATTTACCCGTTTCGTTGTTTATGATTTTCCAAGTGGCTTTTACTTTGTTATTAGAATTTTTAATAGTCTCACTTAGAAATTTTGATTTTGCAACACGACAAATCTTTTTAAATAATTTTGAATAATTTTTAACATATTCTAAAAAATTGTTATCAAACTTGTACTGTCTCAGACCATACAACTCATACAATCTCGCTCGGCTTTTATAAATGCCTGGTGTAGCCCATTGGTTGAAACCAGCGGAAGTCCCAGTAATGTTGATAGTTTTAGTTTTAAAAACGGATTTGTACTCATTTTGCACAACATCAAAAAGGGCCTCGTACATTTCATTTGGGTTCTCGTACTCTATTATTGACGGTATAACTTTAAGAGCTATATTATTTTTAAACTTACTGCAACGACTAACAGTATAAGGCCTGCATTCTACTTTGCGCGGCTTTTTACTTAATGGCATAGGGAAGCTAGCCATTAATCCACAGTGATCTGATGATAAATCACTTAACACCAATTTATTGTCGGCATCAAAATCACAAAATATATTATCAAGGCAAGTCGACGAAGACGCCGTGATCCTAGTTGGTTCGAAAAACAAATTAACTAAATTAAAAGATTTAAATAAGTTCAGAAGCCTAGTACTTAGTGGAGTAACATCTAAAATATTAACATTAAAATCTCCACATAAAATTATATTTTTACTACTGCATTTAATCTTATTAAGTGCATCCTCCATTGCAGATTCGAAACTAGTAAAGTCCCCTGAAGGGGGTCTGTAGACACAAATTATTATGTACCGCTCAAGTTCAACACAAGACAACTCGATAGTGCGCTCAATGGAAAGATTAACTAGGTCTAACCGTTGTTTACATTTTAACTTGTTTGAAACAAGAATTAAAGATCCACCGCGAATAGCAGTTTTTCTCACAAATGCACTCTGTACAGAAAATAAATCATCATTGATAAACACTACTTCATGCTCTTTCAACCAATGTTCAGTTAAACATAACACATGAACATCATAATTCTCCATAAACAAGCTTAACTCTAATTCCTTGCCGGACAAACCCTGCATATTTTGATGTACAACATTCAACATATGCGACTCACCCGTTGTCGAACCTAACAGTTTAAACTACTAGGTGTGTGTATAGCAATGTTAGTATCACTACCAACAGAATCAAAAGTGATATTAGTATCTATACTAATAGTATCAATAGAGATGTTAGTGTCACCACTAACAGTAAACGTAGGTACAGTATAAGTACCAGTGTAAATGTGTAAAGTATATGCTAAAAGATTAGCAATCCGTCTCCTACAACTAGCTGGCAAAAACATGGAACAATCAGTGAGTCTGTAATCTGTAATAAAACTATTACAATCAAAATATATAATCGCGTCCCTGTGACGACAAGTCCTGTTATACATCAGCAGATTCAGATTATAAATATGCCTATTTTGCTCATCCGACAAACAATCAGAGTAAGGCAAAGCAGAAAAAATAAATTTACAATTATAAGACTCATGGAGCTTTAGCATTAAATTAAAACATGCAACTAAATCCTTTTTTCTTACAGCTAAGCTATCCCCAAATAACAATATTACAGTTGAATTGGGATTTATTTTAGTCAATTTAAGACTATTAATTAACTGGCTAAAACTGGCACCGGGTAACATAATTATGTAAGTCGGGGACCCAAAGACGGACGTGTTACGTAAATGAATGAATTCTAATTATAGGGTCATACGGACGGAACCCTCTCCATGCGAGTTTAAATCGCACTTGTCCGGTTTTTTATTATTTAACGATTTGTCCGCCATAACGGTTCTTAGTACTTATGTGAAAATTTCAACTAGCTAAGAATGGTCTCACTGTAAAATTGTATACTTGAAAATAATTAATTGTTTATGATTATGGTTCCGTTTGACACCTGTTGCGGAGGCGGTTTGGTGTCTGGGTGTTGTAAGTACCCACGCCCCCTGGGAAAGTATCCCACCTATGTTTGACGTGCGTTTCCTGAGCCTTGCGACTCCGCTGGTGGCACACGTCACCACGCACCCCTGAATGCGTAGGGTTGTACTAGGACTACCCAAGGACCCACGTTTATGACAGATAAAGAAATAAAAGGCGGATTTTCTTGAAAATCGTTCCGCAGATTTCGGCTGTTCTTCTAGTTGTTGCCTCTTCGGTGGCTGAGCTGCGAGTCTGCGACTGACTTCACTGGGCCGGTAGCCCGTCTTATAAATGGCCCGTTGTTCCCAAATTGACGCCCGCGCGTTTTGAGACCATTTTTACTTTAATTTTCACTTAGCCGAAATCTTTGGAGCTGTGTAATTTATTCAAATTTCAACAAAACTACTACATATTTAAAAGATAGGTTTTGACCACGTACTACTTTTAAAACAATAATATTAACACATTTTACAATAGCAAAAAAGTTTCTAGAACAAAAACATAAAAATATTTGGTTTGTTTACATTTTGATTTCAAAGAAATGCGAATATCTTGCAAACGCATAGACCGATTCTCATGAAACAAGCAGATTAATTAGTTTTAGAGCAAGACCTTTCATTTGACACCCACCTTACACAAATATCTTCATAAACAAAAAATCATGTTTTCAAATTCCTCGCGTAATTATCCGCGTGTATGATATCTCTTATCACTTCGTCAAAAAACTATGTTTTACAACTTTTAACGTTCAGATTAGGAGTACGTGCTCTTGCACATGCTAATTAGACATAAAACAAAACAATTACTACTCTCTAATTAGTATCTAACAAGAATTAATCATTCATTACTGAGTACTTGTCATTTGCTTACAACTTGTTTCGATATTCTTGCTTGTTGATTGAAATCTTAATAGATCTACTTAACTAACACTTTATATACAGTTCTTATATACTTTACTTATGTACTTAAGGTTTTTTGCACAAGTAGGTAATACCTAAATTTCGTCATTATATCTACTTTAGCTTACAGATGGTGTCTCGTCGCCGACAACACCCTTCAAGGACGGAACCCTAAAAATCTACTGCTGATGCAAAGTGGCGCTGCAATCGCTATCATCAGACTTATGGTTTAAACGACTGACTAGTATTGTACATTTAACTAAAACAAATCACATCAATATAGGTAGTTTGGTTGATTTTATCATTGTTACTGTGTTTTGTGAATCATTTCGGTCCACTTTTAACCCCCCAATAACTTAAGATCTATTTGACCTTTATATTTGCAATTTTGCAAGCCTGTAAGACGTCTTTACCTGTATTTTATATTTCTATGGGGCCACCACACTCTCATTTCATTTGTTCATTAATATATGAAGTAGTTATGTAGGTACTGTAGGTAGGTACTTAAGTTGTACCAAAACAGACCGTTCGAATAGCACGTTTATTGTTAACTTTATAAGATTCAAAATCCATTAGAAGTTTATAAACATGCGACCGAGCGAAGAATTTCAACTGTACCTAACAATAATAAAGTTAGTAGTAGGTATTAGAAGTAGTAAAGTAAAGGCGCTATAAATTATCTATTCTGTGGTAAAGGCTGTCTGGAAGAGATCACTTTCTATCAGCTGGTTTTTTATACTTTCGAAGTGTAATTTGTGAGTCCAAATTGACACTACATACCTACCTACCTATTTATGATAAATATAAACCTTAATCTTGAATCACTTATCTATTATAAAAAAAAAACCGGCCAAGTGCGAGCCGGACTCGCGCACGAAGGGTTCCGTACCATTATAGCAAAAAACGGCAAAAAAATCACGTTTGTTGTATGGGAGCACTTAAATATTTATTTTATTCTGTTTTTAGTATTTGTTGTTATAGCGGCAACAGAAATACATCATCTGTGAAAATTTCAACTGTCTAGCTATAACCGTTCATGAGGTACACCTCATGAACGGTGATAGCTAGACAGTTCTAGACAGGCTGTAGCCTGGTAACAGATGGAAAGACAGACAGACAGACAGACGGATCGCGGATCTTAGTAATAGGGTCCCGTTTTTACCCATTGGGTACGGAACCCTAAAAACCACATCAAAATCCGTTGCGTTTTTTTAAAGATCTAAGCAGGTACCTACCTAATTACCTACATAGACAACGGGCAGTGATTTTGTTTTAATGAACTATGTAGTGATTAATGAATCGTTTTGTCTTTACTTGTCGGTGATTAAGTTTCTGTCAAAAAAAATATTTTTGTGACAAGCTTTTATAGCCAACTGTAGGTACTTTTCTTTAAACATCCAGCAATTGCTCACCAAGAGATTCTGAAGAGCCCAAATTCGGTACGATTGTTTTATTTATTACAGAGTTCCTAAGGCCAACTTCCGGCTCCATCATCAGACCAGCCTCATGGTACCAACCATATTATTTTATTACCAAATTTCAGCTCAATCGGTTGAGGATATCTACCTACTTCAAAATTGCGTTGCAAGATTCCACCCGAAGAAACATACATAGGTACATATATAGGTACATTGCAAATTAAATTAATAAAATGCTTGTACCTAATAACATTATATCTTGCTTTGGTTATTACAACTTTCACCTTTCACGCCGCACAAAGTCATATTATTTTCTCCAACAACCATATTAATACGAAACATTAAACAGTATCTATAAGTAACCTAGGTACTTGTCGCTGTGGTTAAAAAATGTTAAAATTACTAAACAGTATCGTAGAATTTACAAAACCATACGCAATATAGGTAGTTCCATTTCCATCCTACCTACTCGTCCTGTACTTCTGTCACCTTTGTTTACGACCTCTGCCGTAGGGTTGCCACCTTTTTCTTTGACGGATAAAATATTCTGATCTGGAAGTGAAGTTGTTAATTTCGAAAATTCTTGATTGGTGCGGTTGTAGTTTTTGTAGTTATTTATTTCCTCGCAAATATGATGAAAAATTCGTTAAACAATGTACTATATTTGTTTTATACAAATTTATGTTTTATTTTTCAGCTAATAACAATTTCGTATCTGCTTTAAATATATTTATGGCATCTAAACATGGTACGCGGAACGCAAAAATTTAAATAATTGCGTATAAGCTTAATAGAAGCTTTAGTTCTGTCGTCACGCCACTTCGTATTAAATACAGAAAACACCTTTTCTGTAAATTCTGAAGTGGCGGGAACGCACAGTAATCGTGACACCACTTTAAGTATGTTTGGAAAAGTATTTCCTCGGAAAAAAAACCGGCCAAGTGCGAGTCTGACTCGCGCACCTAGGGTTCCCCGTACAAACTTTCACTTATTCCATCTTAAATGTATGACGCCGCATAAAAACGAGGTGCTTAACGCAACTGAGTTCTCCAAATATAATGTTTAAAAAGGACTAAATTTATTATGATGTAATTACTAATGTATAGTTTTCAGATTTTTCTAAGTACTTGTAGTATGTGACGATATTACTTGCCAAATTTCATATTTCTAGGTCAACGGGTCTATCATTTTGATTCCCTCGAGAATGTCGAAATGTATGTGTTTTGCGACATAAACGGCTTTTTTACATTAACGTTGAAGTATGATTTTTTTCACAGCTTCAAGGGACCGTAGACTTGAGTATAATTTGAACTCGATACTAGCGTTCTCGAGATAAAGGGTGCCGTTTTTTCCGATTGAGGTACGGAACCCTAAAAATGGATTACCATTCCTTCACTGCACAAGAATCTTTAATAGTACTACATACTATAGATTTTCTCCCTAATTTCATTTATAAAGATTATTTCATTGTTTAAGCTATCCAGCACTTTTGATCCAGGGGTATTCCGCTTCCCACAGCGGCTTATAGTTTTGCATTCGTTTTCTTTTCCTATTACCACTGCTACTACTGCTAGTGCTAGCATTATCGTCAAAAACGTCATCTCTAATGAAATTATTTTCACTTTATAATAAAGTACGGTTGGCAACCCTAGCCCTCGCGTCGCCGCCACCGCGGCTGCGCACTTGCTCAGACTAGAGCGCGCGTGCGCGTGGTGACTTGGCGAGCGTCTCAGCGTCTGCGTTGCGTTCATTTATTAATTTTAGGCCGCCGGGCTAGTGAGTAGTCGCTAAAGTCGCTTCCCTCGCAATGGAAGAAGAAGACTTAAACTTGGGGGTCGCCGAATATTTAACAGAATGGGGACTATCTGAAGACACTATAACAAACTTTGAAGGTGAGTGCCTATTTTGATCGATATTATATACCTATATTGTTAATAATATATTGTATTGTTCATTAAACTAATTTTGGTTGTTCAATGTGTAATATTGATAGCTTATTGTGCAGTGAACTAACGATTGAGTGGATGGCTAATGCAGAATTCAACTTGAAACGGATAATAATAGCCCCTCATTGTCAAGGCCCGATAATCCACGTGCTTTTTTGTAAATAGCTAATCACTACAAAGAAAAAAAGTTATCGAGTACTATAATGTGACTAATTAATTCTACATTTATTTGTGTTCCGGTTTTGCCGCTAATGGGTCAGAGTATAGGAATTATTAGGCCTATACCATAGGCCCTAGATATTGAGCTAGAAATAGTGGTTAGGTACCTATCTAATTAATATTTTACTTTGATAGATTTACAAAACGAACTTTAGTAAATTTTACAGATTATTCAATTAAGTTTATCTCTTGTTTTTTTAGTAAATCAGATTTCATTCAAATTGCTTGACGATATACAAGAAACGGAACTGAAAGAATTAATTCCGAGTTTAAAGGAAAGAATATTATTCAAGCGAGGACTGAAAAATCTCCAAAATATTATTCAGGTAAGTGTTCATATTATTTTTTTCAAAACTTTTTGGTGTCACGGCTCCCTCACTGGCCCGCGCGTACCGTTTTCGGAACAACTCGTACCAGCAAATTCAAACCTTATTTTTACTTTACCTATGGCTCTAAGTCGTTAATATCGTCGATAATTGCTTGTTACAGGCGACAGAATCTGATGAAACTCTAAGCATTGCTAGCGATTTTTCTGTGCCCAGTTCCACGGCCAGCACAAGCAGTGGAGAGTTGCCGACCATGAGGAGAGAGAAATCTTCTGTAAGTTTGGCCTTTATATTTTGAGTGAGCCAGTGACAAAATCGGGTATTTCAGGAATCAATCAAAGTATGAAAGCTAGATTAATGAAATTTAGTGCATTTCATTTCCCGACCACTACCTGTGAATTTGGGCTCTCATTTGTTAACTGGGAAGAAGCTATAAGGGTTGGTGTTAATGTATGGTATTTTCTCTTTGTTTAGAATGATGATTTAACGATTATTTTAAAAAGCAATAATACTGGAGAAATGTGTCTTGCTTCTTTAAAAAAAAATGGTAAATTAGACACTGCGGCACGCAACTACTTGGTTAAATCAGTAGTAGAATACCATGTGAAAAAATATGGCGAAATGAAAAAACAACAATTTCAAGATATTTCCGCCCAAATTGTTTCGTTAGTCCCAACTGAAGTGAAGGTATTGAAATGCAAATTCAGTTTTTAAATTGTAATGAAATGAGATACCTATGTAGTTACGGTAGTTAGTTAATTATGATCACTTATTTACTCCCTGTAGTGTAAGGCATGTAGTGTAGTGCTTTTTTTTCAAATTTTATGCACAGTAGTTTCGGAGATAGAGGGGGGGCGGTGGTAAAAAAAAACTGTCTAACTATCACGGTTCATGAGATACAGGATGGTAACAGACGGACGGACGGACTGCAGTCTTAGTAATAGGATCCCGTTTTATCCTTTGGGTACGGAACCCTAAAAACTTTCAAATCCATGTTGTTAAGTTGATATTTATGACAAATACACTTAATGGTTATTTTGATTTCCTTGATTTTCATGCTTAGTTCTTTATAATTTGTTTTGATTTCCATAGGAGACATACTACATTCCGAGCCAAAAGTTTGGAAAAAATAAATATATTCCAGCAAGGGGAAAACTGCCTGATAAATATAACAATCACAAACGTTTGCTGCGGAAGAGTGGGGTAATAATAAATGAAAGGAGAGTCCACACAAGCACCAACGATGTTACGGCTGACACAGCTGCAGCAGTTGAAAATCAAAGTGGTATACATTTAATTTTCAATAGTTATATCTAATTAGGCTGAAGCTCGACTAAACTTGATCTATTGTTTACCAGTATCTAATGAAGAATTTGAAGAGTTAAAAGTTTGGCTGAAATACAACAAGGAGCCAGTGCCTGAAGTAATCGAAAATTGGAGGAAAACAACCACATTGCGCCTGAAGGAACTACAATCCGAAAAATATGCAAACTTACATGACATAGTAAACGATTGGCCCTCTTATAAATTGAGTTTCGGATATAAGTTGGTAAGTTGTGACCCTTTTTACATGCTTTTTATTAGCTTGACCCCATATATTTGTTTCAATCTTGTGAGAAATATTTAAAAATATATATATGTATATGTTACAGTCAAAACTCTTAATCGGTCAAAACTACTTTTGACTGGTTTCAGTCAAAACCCTTATTGCGCTAAAACGCGTTTATTCTAATGAAATAAATGTTAGCTATCGTACAAGGTTATATAAAGGGTCAAAAAAAAAACCTAACAACCTAATAAGTTTCCTAACGGACCTTTAGGTTATTATAATTTAGTAGAGAAATAAAACAGAAACCACCTAATAATTTGTTATAATAGTTTTGACTGGTCAAAAGTAATTTTGACTGGTTAACAGTTTTGACTGTGACATATATATATATAATCGTTTTTTTTTTCAGGTTGAACTGGATTTCGAGTCAAAGTTTAAAGGATCAGAGCTCCGACTGTAAAAAAAAATGGCCCATATTTTTAGAGAAAGCGCTTAGTCTTTTGAAAACAATTAAAGTTGCTTCTATCTACATTAAATTGATTGAAGAAAACCCAAGTGAAGGTTGGTTATTATATACTTGTATCGATCAAAACTTTCACGAATTTCACACTAAAACTGAACTCGGAAGTTTCGGTTTGTGAAATTAGTGAGTTTTGATAATAAAACCATTTATATTTGTTATGCATATTTAAAGTGTGTTTTTATAATAGCAAAAATAGTTTCGGAGGTTTAGCAAAAAAATCTCTGATAACCAGCTATCTTCTTAGTAAAACTTAAACTAATTAAGTCAACGAATATGCATCATAACTTATTCCATTTTTATTTTTCAGATGTTAGAGACTTCTGTTATTGCGCGGCAATTGGATACAAAATAGTTCCAACTGTGAGAATACAGTGTCAAGATACAGCTGGCAAAAAAAAACCATAAAGCCAAGCACTCAAGAAGCTATGAACAGTTTCATTCTTCATGCAAAGGTATGTATAATTTCACTTTTAAGACTATTGTGAGATGATGACTTTCCATACTAACAACTACAACCCTCTAAGCGTTAACCGATTTTGACACATTTTTGATATACCATCAGTCGGACCACAATCTATGTTACATACATTATCTAGTATTAAATATTTATTAAATATCAATAAACAATAAAACACTAAAACAGGAATATAGTTAAATCTTATGATGATATTGAAAAAAAGCGGAACAACGAATTTCATGACCTTCCTTTTATTTAAGATGCTATGTTACGTGGAAAAAAATAAAGCTTCCGATTGAGCCTTTTGATCGGTTTTGCAGAATTACGGTTTGTTTTTACAATTTGGCGGGTTCGATTCCCGGTTTAGATAGGAGATTATTCAAAAATGTTTGAATGCTGTTCAAATTGTCTTTATAATCAAAACAATGTCTTCTTTCAGTAAAACTGTCTATTTAAAATACATAAGATACTTTCCCTCCATGTGGCATAGCCTTGGAACAGCCTGTATAAGTACACTTCTTGCCTTGAGAGCTTCGCACAGACTAATCATAAGGGTGACATTACGTTCCGAACCCCTTTAAATAAATAAAAATGCAATACCTAAGCAATAAAAAATAAAAGACTAGGAATTATAAAAAATATGGTTAAAAGTAAACAATTCATTCTAATTTCCAGAACCAAAGCGAAGTCCCCACCCAGCTGGACTATCGGCGAAAAGCCCAAACTGCTAAGGGTCTATGGTGCCAACCCATCATTATTGCTGTCGGACCAACCATCGATGCCCTAAAGGATTTCTAGCCAAAACCTAGCAGCCTTGTGTCCTTTATAATAAGAAAGGTTTTGTATCATATACGGATATAATTTTAAGATGAGTGATCTAGTGATTATTTAATTGTATGTATGATTGCTAAAATAAATTTTATGATATGTACCAAAAATCTGTTTATTTTTCTTTAATACACCGTTTTTATTAAGCCCATATTAAATAAGGTTACTGGTAATTCGACGTATTCTAGAAACTGCTGATTTACTTGCTGAAAAGGAATATGTTGAATAACCAATAATCCTGTATATTTTTGAAGTGTTTGTCAAACGGTCTTAAAACCTTTTTTTTCAGACCCTGCATTTCTTGCATGGTTTTTTCTTCTACTATATTTTTAGGGTGTGTGGTATCATTGAAAATTAGATACTTACTAGCTAATCTCCAATATTGCTGATATGGTACACACGTACTTTCGTGGCCACTGCTGGCCACGAAAGTAGTACGTTGTTTGAAAATCTTAACTGCAATATGATTTTGCGCTCATACCATGTCAGCAATATTGCAGATTAGCTACTAATTTTCAATGATACCACACCCTATTAATATTCTTAATCAATGTTTAGTAATATAAACCAAAAAGTCGTGTACATTTTACTAGTGTTAGTTTGATAAATTAACCAAACTAACACCAGTAAAATTTACACTATTTATTTGGTATGTTTTACTAAACTAAGACCGGTACGTACAATCAGACAAGCACTGATAAAATATTGGTAGATATTACCATTTAAAGTTTGGTAATAACTACAGCATAAATCTGTTAGATATTACCAAACAAATGTTAGGAAAAAATACGAAACAAACATGATAGACAATACTTAATTGTATCTGATAAAATCTACGATACACTTCTGGTAGATAATACAATATTATCTCTGATTAAAAGCACGATACACATCTGATAGATGATAATAAGCTAACCTTGATAAGAACTACATTACACATCTGGTAGATATTACCAAACAACCTTTGGTAGTAACTAAAATTAAATCTGGTACTTATTACCAAACTAACGCTGATAAAATACACCGAACGTCATTAGTAATTGCTGCAAAATTTTGTTTGTTAGAGTTTACCAGATAAAATAGATTATACTTACGAGTTAAGTTTAGTTTTCTCTATCAAACTGATTTAATTCATTCTACCATATAATTAGTGCTATCTACCAAATTTTTGTTGTAGATTTTACCAAATACCTTTGCATTTTCTATTAAACTACCTTCGGTCATTAGTACCAAAAAAGTAACAGTAGAACATACAAAACGTATTTGGTAAAAATAACAAGTATTTTGGGTAAAATATACAATATCTCTTTGGTAGATTGCAGCAAACTACATCGTACTTTTTACTAAAATACTTTGATGAAAACGTTACAAAAGTACTTTGGTAAAATATGTTACTAAAGTACTTTGGTGAAAAATGTTACTAAAGTACTTTGGTAAAAATAATACTAAAGTACTTTGGTGAGAAATGTTACTAAATTACTTTGGTAAAAAAATTTACTAAAGTACTTTGGTATAAAATGTTACTAAAGTACTTTGGTAAAAAATGTTACTAAAGTACTTTGGTGAAAAATGTTACTAAAGTATTTTGGTAAAACATTATACTAAAGTACTTTGGTGAGAAATGTTACTAAATTACTTTGGTAATGAACGTACAAAATATAGGTGTAATCTACCAAATAAATTTGGTACAACATCAACTTAATGTGTTTGGTAAAATCAACCAAAATTCGTGATAGGACCGAAATCAACCGCAAACTTTGGTTACATTTACGCAAAATCTGTTAAATCCAACCTAACATTTTTTTCAGTGCAAGTGCGAGTCGGACTCGCGCACGAAGGGTTCCGTACCATTATCACAAAAAACAGCAAAAAATCACGTTTGTTGTATGGGAGCCCCACTTAAATATTTATTTTATTTTATTTTTAGTATTTGTTGTTATAGCGGCAACAGAAATACATCATCTGTGAAAATTTCAACTGTCTAGCTATCACCGTTCATGAGATACAGGCTGGTGACAGACGGACAGACAGACAGACAGACGGATCGCGGAGTCTTAGTAATAGGGTCCCGTTTTTACCCTTTGGCTACGGAACCCTAAAAAAACCGGTGGAATGAGATTGTACCAGGGTGAACTGTACCGCTGGCGAGATGTTATTTTATGAAATGGTGTAAACAATAAACAGACATGCGATAGCAGCTATCCCGAGAGATTTGCCGTCATTTATTAAAGAGTTATTTTATATATCGCCGAAGTTATTCATCAGATCTTAACTAGATTTAAATGGGACCACATGAGAAGCAGCAGCTTTCAAATAAAAAAGAGAATCATCAAAATCGGTTCACCTAGTAAAAGTTCTGAGATAAAACACATACAAAAAAACCCGGCAAAGTGCGAGTCGGACTCGCGCACGAAGGGTTCCGTACTATTATCGCTATAAAACGGAAAAAAAAACACGTTTGTTGTATGGGAGCCCCACTTAAATATTTATTTTATGCTGTTTTCAGTATTTGTTGTTATAGCGGCAACAGAAATACATCATCTGTGAAAATTTCAACTGTCTAGCTGTCACGGTTCATGAGATACAGCCTGGTGACAGACGGACAGACAGACGGATCGTGGAGTCTTAGTAATAGGGTCCCATTTTTACCCTTTGGGTACGGAACCCTAAAAAATGATTTTGAATTGAGAATCTCCTCCTTTTTGAAGTCGGTTAAAAATACTTAAATGAATTTATCTGTGCCTACGTAATTCAATGACATTTCAAAGAAGCAATAATCATAATGTCCTTACCTAATTTAAGGAAAATATCGGGTCAAGAAGGACTCGGCCGTTTTATCTCGAAACATCACGTAATGCTCTCGGGATGGTATTTAATTCAGCGCGGTCGAATAAAGTATAAATATCTTCATATAAAAATGAACATTTTGCTCTTACTGTTTTTCACAGAAATTCATAACACATGAATTGTATCGCCGATGAGCGGCTGTGTCAGAGTACAATGGAAAATGAGCGCCAACGCCAATTATTTCAACATTTATTCGATAACTTTCGTTAAAGTGAGACTTGTTAGCAATCGTATGTTTTATTTCATCGCTTTTGTTAAAAATATGAAAATATAAGTACCGAGGGACACTTATTAAAATATATCTTAACGAGATAAGCGAATTACCGTAGGATTTAACGAACCCACATCGATACGTTTCGTTTAGTGTAATTTGGTGTAGACATTTAATTATAATGTATCAATGTTTAATTCGTCTTGAATCTTAAAAGACCTACCACAACTAAAATGTGAAAAATAAAAATCATTTTTACAAAAAAAAACAACCGACTTCCAAATAAAAACTACAAAGTGAGAAAATAACTTCAATTTCGGCAGTTGATATCAAAAAACGAAGAAACAAGAACACCGACTTCCGAATTATTTTAAGAGAATATTTATATGGAAGTCAGTTGTATTTTATTATAAAAGAAGATTTTTTATAATAAACTCAATTCTGCCAGTGGCTTCGCCCCCGTGAAAGTCTGAAATTGTCCCACTACACCTTTTTCCGGAATACAAAGTAGCCTATGTGCTATATATAATATTACTGGCTTCGCCTGCGTAAAAGTTGAAAATTAGAGGATACATATTCCCGGGATAATAAGTATCCTATATGCTATTCTTGACTATCTATCTCTGTGCCAAAGGACATGGCCAGATTCTGCCCTCCGAATCAATCAGAATACATAAATGTACAGTAATTATGAATATGTGAAAATTACTTGTAAAATAAATAAAAATTAACCGCGAAGATTACATTTGTAGAACAGGCGACAAAAAAATCCAAAAAAATATGTGTGTTAATTGTTTATGTGCGGTTACTATGTAATGCATTTGCGTCTGGATACACGCATAAGACAAACACTGTTTCTGAAGTACGCCTGAAGGTCAGATTAAAATATAAAACAACGACAACTGCAAGAATGTATTGCTAAGGTATATGCTTCTAAAATAAAAGTTAGGGTTTTAAGATTATCGCAGGCACCATTTTTGAGCTGCCAAGCGTCATGTCATAATGCTGAAAGTATCGACAATATATTCCAGAGTGTGTATCCGAACGTCTTGGTCATTTTGACGTTTCTACGCGCGCGCACTGCACTGGTGCAATCTAGTCTGTGGTGCAGTCTTGCGTTGATCTTATCACGATGTTATCTTTTTTATAGTGTCTCTCGCTTCTTTTCTGATCATAAAACTTAAACTACTGTAAAGCCATACCTCTAAGCTTTAATACGACGTACTGTATGTCAATGTACATGAATATTTTTTGTTAGGGCACAGCTCCAAACAAATTCTGGCTATGTCTTTTGATCCCAGATCCGTTCCGCCGTTTAGTAAAAAACATACACACATCCATACAAAACATTCGATAGTAAGATAAGATAATAAAGTAGCTACGAGCAAATTAATATGCCATGTTTAACGAAATATGTTATTGCTTTATTAAACGAGCTTTTGATGTATTTATTTAATCCTTATTATGCGACTTTGCTAGTATTATTTAATTATGTTACTCGATATTTTTGTCTGGGCTGTGGTAGTCATAATTATGTGTGCATGATGTGATTGTTTAATTTATTTAATGTGTTATTCGGTTGTAGCCATTATAAAATAAATGACTGTCAAAAAAGATTAAATAAAAAAGCTATCTGTTTAATGTCAGCATTTTCCCGGTCATTGACCTGTCTACCTTTTTTAAGAAACTGAGTGTTGCCTCGCTATTAACACACAGTTACGACCTTCATCCATTATTTGGCGAGTTTGGACTTTATGAAGCGAGTGTCATCTGTCTTCCAAGAATACATAAGTTTGCATAGTTTTAGTAAAACGAAACCAATTTCATATACTATATCAAAGTTAATGTGTGATTGCTATATTCCTAGAAATAGTTATTGATAGAATTCAAGCATGGGTATGATACAGATACCTGCTTATTATACGGCATCGAAAACATCACATACAAAAGCTATATAGTCTCCCTTTACTATCCTTTTCTATTCGATAGAATATTAATACAAGATCTTCTATTGAACGCACTTGATTTAAGAGCTATAATAAAAGTGTCCCTTACAAGTGAACCGGAGGATTCGTTCTCGTATTGCGTGACCTTTCCCATAAGCGGATTATTATGGACCGGGTCCGGGTCGGCTGGTGACATTTATGGCGTCATTAATGCCGTTAATTATGTCTGATCTGTCAATAATGCTGTGACAGGTTGAGTTGAGCCCGGATATACACTGGTCTAAAGTTGTTTAGCGCTCCTCGGGAATACGGCTGTCTAAAATGGAACAGTTCACTTCAAATTAAAGACGTTGGTTTCTTGGCCTATTTAGATCTCTGACAGTTTTATTTGATACGGTATTACCTACCTATATAAATAAAAAAATAGGATAGAATGGAATAGGATTAGGATTAATAGGATTTAAATAGGCTAAAAGAAACATGAATATGTAAATGACTACCTACGGTGAATGACGAACCTAGGAATCTCGGAGAAAAAGAAGGCGTCGGTGAGGCAACCGCCCGATTCCTAAAACGCCGAAACCCCGCCTGCATGCGTAAAAGCCGGCGCGACTCTGCGGTCGCGGGTGCTCAGACTGGGGACTCTGTCCACCCATCAAGTGACTCCAGGAAAGACGGTGGTACAATGATCACGTGCTGCCGTGCACAGCGAGGCTCAGGGCAGACGCTTTTTCAGTCTCCCCAGGGATGTGCCCTAACAGGCGTTGCACAGAGGGGGTTCCGTGTTGGTCTTTTAAGAGGTAACGGGGCCTCATGTGCTAATGGTGATCACCAGGGTGGTTTTAGTGAGGTAAAATCCCACAATCCTCGTACAATCATTTTGGTGAAAAGCCCAGGCTTTTGCCCAAAAGCCCAGGCGCCTTTTGAAGGCTTCCGCAATTTAACAAAATAAAAAGGTCATTGATGAAGCCATTGAGATAGACTTACGTCGAAAATAATACTATAGTGGTACAGTGACATACTTTATTTGTCTTAAATCAAAGCAAGAACAAAGCTGTTAACATACCATTTTTTTAATTTTTTTATTATTGATAGGCTCGCGCTTGACCACTATCTCACCTGATGGCAAGTGATGATGTGGTCGACGATGTAGCACGCTTACCTAGAAGAAACCTATTCACTCTTGACTTAAAGACTCCCAGGTTGTAGCTATCAGGAAATACAGACTCTGGCAGGGAATGCCACTTCTTAGCTGTACGCATAATGAAAGTACTGCCAAAACGTTTGGTGCGTATAGGTGGGATGTCCACCATGTACCGATGACGCATCGCCGTAAGTCTTGTAGTCCGGTGATGGAACGGGCTAGGAGGAATTACTTCATGCAATTCCATCGCACACTCCCCGAAATGTAACCGATAAAAAACCGACAGACTGGCAACTTGGCGCCGATGATCAAGGCTCTGGAGCCTAGACTCAACCAATATCTCATTGCCGATGAGCCTCTTGGCCCGTTTTTCGATCGACTCCAGTGCATCCAGCTGGTACTTGGCAGATCTAACCCAGAGATGAGAGCAGTACTCCATGCAAGACCGAACTTGCGCTTGGTACAAGTTGAGCAACTGTTCTAGCGTGAAGTACCGTCTCACCTTTGCAAGGATCGCCAACTTTTTGGCAGCCAGTTGAGCTTTTGCACCTATACTTGTACCTAGTTACAATAGTACCTAACTTGAGTCACTAGAGTGTTCCGTTCAATGGTTGAACATGCATTGAGCGGTGCACGCCGCCTGAAAAAATTCTTGCACACTTTACTCCTACGGATTTGGCATAAGTTTTTGAGTAGTGCATCTTGTAAAATACAAAAGGTTCAATAGGTAAGTGCAGCTTTTGTATAGGTATGTTTCTTTTTCTGCGTTTTCGTAAAGAAAAAGTAAATGTTTAGATATTATTATTTGGTACCTTTATTATTTTTTTAGAATAAATCATTTTGTCGTAACCCCAGCTTTCGTAGCCTTAACGTTAATGTATTGAAAGATAATGTTCAAAATATTTCTGTGATCAATTTCGCAGATATCAATCACGTGACGTCGGGTTAATTAGTTAATTACCTTGACCCTGTCACCCTCCGGACGAACGCCATGTTCCGCGGCTAGGGAATTGTTGCAAGCGATATCGAGGGCCGCTAAAACGAATTCCGTGTTTCTTAATGTAGCGACGAAATAATGACGCGGTAAATATTAAAATTATACGATCAGAGTAACAAACTGGACATTTTAATTAGACGGTAATGTTACTTGAATATTAGACGAAGTAAAGAGCATTTTCTGCAAAACTATATACGAGCTCTTTGATACTAATAAGTGAAAACCGATACAATGAACGTGATTCACATTTTTAACAAGTCCAACGTTATATCTCAAATAGAATTAAAACAATATTTCACACAAAATAATAACGTCAAACACTCATAACAATAAAGTAGATTCTGTTAGATTGCAGTCGTATATAAATACATCTAAACGGCGAAGTTAAGGTGATCGTATAGCTATTTACGTGTTTAGTACGCATTCAGTAAAGGAAAAGATCGCGTATCGTAACGGAAACATTTGTGAAGTATCCCTGAACATCGGGGCGTGGGCATTCGGGTCACGTCGGGGTAACAACGCGCGCGCCGAGCACCTCGGCTTGTTGTGATATCGCCCCTGGTTTTTTCACAATACCTGACCCCACTACGAGAGATTCCCTAACGTTAGTTTGTTGAGATAGCTGAACGAACTTTATGTTCTTTTTAATGTTTTAGTGGCCAAAGCGCTACGTGCCGCTCACGATGTTCGGATATCTGTCGTGAACCCTTTTTATCTCGGCCAAATGTTAATTGGAAGGGGATTTACTGAATAAATTTACTACATTATTTTATGTAATTTTCCTCGCATACTTGTCATTATAATTGTAAGTACCTATCTGGATATAGACATGTCGCAGCCATCTGGTTAAATTAGCCAGATAATTGGATGCCTAGGACGTTCATTAATCGCCGGCATCCAATTAAAAGATCGAATTACAACTAGCCAGCCAAGTCATTGAGCGCAACGTTTAATCAGATGGCTGAATGTCATGTAGTCATTTAGTTGAATGTAATATTGATGAATTTGTGAGGTTTTTTTGGGAGATGATCTCACAAATTATGTACGACTTTGATGAGATGTGTGATAGTATAATAAAAATACATATTATACATGTTCGTATTCAGTCAGTTTAAACTCAAATATTTTGCGAAAACTTGCAGATGACGTTGTATCACACTTTAATTTACCTTAAAATTGCACACAACAACGAAAAATAACATCTCCGGTTTGCACTGTTGACTTCATATTCATTTTGGTGACTACTAGCGCCGCAGTGTCAAAAAAAATATTCTAGTTCAATTAGGTATCGGCCAATAGCTGGCAAATTTAACCAGATGGCTGCGTCAGACATAATCCTTCACATCCGATCCGTTTTTTTAAGGATATAAACTTCTATATAGTTCTGCTGTAGTGTTGATACAAAATCAGATATATATATCATTTCACTAACATTTTCACCCAATTATCTCACTCAACCTCGCCTCCAATAAAAAATTGGTTGATGTTTAGATGTTTTTTATGTACCTGTCCCATAAATATGACTTAAATAAACATCAAGCTCAAGATGGTTACAGAACGTTATAAAAACACTCCACAAGGACAACAGTTTGCTAAGACTGCTTAGAAGTTCGTTTTATAAAAGAGTATTATATTATTTACTTCTCTATACAACATAATGTTTGTTTATGACTCCTTATTATTCCTTAGTGTTCCAGAAACTTCTGTGGAATGGGCTCAACAATCTTAAGACTTCTTTACAAAAACAAGAAAATATTACGTTTCCTTTTAAACTTTCGGTACCACGTACTTGTGTTGGAAACTTTACCAGTGTCCTTTGCAATGCTCTCTAAAACGTAAAACGTGATTATAAAAGTATTCTCTTACTTGGAACATATTTAAATTTAGCAACAGCTGTGGCCGTTTGAGGTCTTTTTATTTAAGCCTTTCTCTTGGATACATCTGGTTAGATGACCAACCTGACCACCAACCAACCAACTCCCAACATTTTCTAACTATAGATATGGTAACTATATTCGTTACAGTTTGAACCAAAAAGGCGAAAACATTTTACAAATATGCCATATATTGGCCTGACTCGAACAACAATAGCTCTTTGAAGAGTTCGAACAACAATTTCGATTTTGAAATAGTTGAAAGCCCTATAAAATAGGCTGGATATGTAACAGTACAAAATGTACTTATTTATGAACGATCAACTACACAAAGAGATGTTCAAAGCAAAATTGTGTGCGACTGCTTTCGGGAACACCAGCCGATATAAAGGTACGGCCCGACATTGGAGTTCCGCAGCGACTGGAAATATTGTGTGACCTTTAATATTTCAGCTATTTAGGTGGAACATTGTTACGAAAATAAAGTAAGTTTACCTAGTATAATGTCAGTATGTATAAAAAGTTAAGCACGGAAAATTCACAAGAAATGAATACCAGTAAAAGAAATAATCACAACTTGTAGGCATGGGTATGACGTAAACTGTTTTCTTTTCTATTTAAGGCTCGCTTGTATGTTCTTTATGTAAGTCCGTGTCAATTTAGTGTGTGGTTACAATACCTACCCATTTATATTGCCGGCAAAAGCGCGTTCATCAATTAAACCATTCTAGAATATACGTAACTATGTATCTAATAAGGGCCTTTATTCCAAGTACAGGGAAACTCTCTTTGTACCTGGGATAAAAGCCATTATAATTTAAGTCTCCCTAGGAGATCAACATTGTCTTTAATAGCATAAAGTCAGGATTTCTTAGTTTTTAAGAAAGCATCGAACCTAAAATAGATTCTAAGATTCTCCCTAGTCCAGCATCGACGCAGAACAGCGTTATTTCAATCACCCCTGTTAATAATTAAACAAAATCATACTTAAGATTCTTTCACAAAAACAAACTTCAGTTTTAACGGCCCTTGTTAATATTCGCTACAATATAAGAATAGGTAGGAAAGGCTTACTGACTGTGATGTTAAAATAAGATACAGAAGAATATTCTATTCTCATTTTTCGTACCTACACATAGTTTTTGTCACTATGTAGGTCACAACTAATCCAATATTGTCAATAAGTTAATACATTTCATACAGTGTAATATGTCTTTTTTTCAAGGATCACAATGATTGACATTCGACTTAGTATCTATACTTCTTATAAAGTAGATAAGAACATCGAGACGCAAAAACAAATATGGATTGAATTATATTTATTTCCAAATGTTTTTTCTCATTCTTTAGTACAACAGAATCGATCATACCTAGAGTTACGGTTTTGTTTATATCTTGAGAAAGTTTATCATAACTGTCTAACTTATAATGAAGGTACCTAATAATGCAAATATCTAAGCATAATAAACCTCGCTTTTGCCATAGATTCATGTTTAACGTGAAATTGAATATCGGTTTTCTGTATTATGTACCTACATATAATGCAACCACAAAGTAAAATAAATACAAGTGAATCACATGCGGGCAACGTATACTTATAAATAGAAATATTATCTGCCAAAGATTTGAGAAATACAATCGCAACCAGGAATAAATTCCAGAAAATATTTGTATTAGTTCAACCAATGATATTCTAATAAACAGATACGTTATACACTCACAAAACAACCGAAAAAAGTGTTCCGCAAAGCAGCGGCAGCACACACATCTACACACTTTTGGTATGAGATACCTTCTGTTTTATGTTCTTTGGTATCATAATTGGCACACTTTCTAAATACACACGATGGCATTTTTTAAATTTTGTTTTTGTTTCAACGAAGCCTATCGCTCTTCGCCATGGGTGACATAGACTAAAGACCCCAATTAGGACCTATTTGAGTCTTCACAATGCACGCGCTCATAACATATCTGTATACTAGAATATCATTGACTTCAACCATAAGACTTAGCACTAAATTTAAAAATTAAACCGCAAAACCGTAACCGCATAATTATCGCCCAGTGAGTTTATGCCCTAATCGGTATCAATAGTAACCGTCGACCGGCCTCCTTGAATGGGTGCTTGAATATTTAATATTAGTTTCAGCATGTTTACGTCGTTTATACGGAACATTCGATAAATAAATGGGTTCGGCCTTGGCATTTTTTAGAGCGGGGAAAGGAACTCATATGAGAAATATGAAGGCTTAGCGATCGCCAACAGCTGACGCAGGCCACGCGTGACTCACGCCGAAATGTACCCTATGACCTTCTTCACCTTGGCAAGTGACATTTA
Source organism: Orthosia incerta (assembly GCA_948252205.1). Taxonomy (NCBI): domain Eukaryota; kingdom Metazoa; phylum Arthropoda; class Insecta; order Lepidoptera; family Noctuidae; genus Orthosia; species Orthosia incerta. The sequence goes on along the minus strand of OX411753.1, from coordinate 18,791,283 downwards.
TCCATACATTATAATAAAGGAAAAGGTGAAGTTTTATTTAAGGGACATGAGATCTGACTGTTGGCTAGCTAAGTACAGTATATATGTAATTGTTGTCAAGCGGTGGCCTATTAACGTATGCTCATTTATTATTAACAATGTTTTACCGATGGACAATAGTTACCAACTGGTTTCATTGATATTATCTACCACACAGAAATGTTTAATGAAGAAAATAATGTGTTTAAGTAATTCAGACATTATATTAATATATTTAAAGAGAAAGCTTGATGAGAATGCAATGGGCAACCCATAAAGTTTTATCGTCGGTTCTCATAAAATACCATTTTTAACTGTTTGAGCACCTAGTGATAGTGCTGAATGATTTTAAAACGAGCAACGATGAAAACGGCTGGGAATGCCTTATCAACGGAATTACAGAAAAAAATATTTTTGTAAAAAAGTAACGATGTAATACTTATCACTTAGACAGTTAGAATTCCAGTTCAAACCTTATTGCGAAAGTGATTGACAAGAAAAATTAAAGCGATTACGGGCAATAATTCTATTACGGAATTTTAATATTTTTGACTTTCTGTGCGACAGCTTTCATCTTGCTTTACGTATGAAAGATCTTTGCAATATGAGGAATATTTTATTAGAATTTGAAAAGTTTTAATGTCTTTGAAAATATGAGGTATCTATTGTAGAACAAACACGCATGACTTGATAAATAAATACCTCTATAAACGGATAGTTAATCTGCCGACGATAAGCTTATTGTGATTGTTTCACATCGCAAGAGCTTCCAGTCTGCTGTGTATCATAAATCTATTGTATTCAAGTTATCATCGTCTTCACAATGAAAACAGTAAATAATTAAATTATCTAATCATAGCTAGACGTCGTAATTATTTTTATGGCGGCCATTCCACAACCATCAAGAGGCTCGTAACTCAGAATTGTAAGCTTTTTAGTATAATCGGTAAGAAATAAAACCAGAACACAATTTGGACATTTTAATTTATTTAGGTTAAGCTTCTTTTATTGAAGTAGTTTTGTATTTCTGAAATTAAGAGTATTTATGGTTGTTTTTCTTTTTCGTTGTATTTTTAATGTCGACACTCAAAGAGCCGCGGGTGATGTCCTCCCAGACACGCTCGAGTTTTGCCAAAAAAGATTCTGGTGGCGGGAGTGAGCTCGTTTGTCAGGGAGGGCGCGCGCCGGTGCCTCCAGCAATCTGTTTGTCCAGCTGCCACCTTCCTTCTTTTAACAAGAGCTTTGCTTGATATATCCGGAAATTTATTTTTCTCACAATTTGTCGCTAGCATTGCTCGCGGCCGCGCCGACGATTTATGACAACATGCCGAGGACATCACGGACGTTATTCGTAGAAGCACGTTGATTAAAGTGCCTATCATTCAACAGACATGAACGTCACAATCTAAACTAAAATATGTCAAGCCTTTTTATACTTGTATGCTTTTATATACATTGAGAGTACTTGACGATAATAAACAAACATTGTAAATGTATGAAAAAATATTAGAAATTCTGAAAAGTTTTTACAATCTATAGTTATTATTATTGTCTTATTCAAATTAAAAAGTAGCTTAGACTAAGAAATGCTTTTGACCCTAACGAGTATTAAAATACAGGTAATTCCATTACCATTGTCGCTAAATTGAGACACCTACGTGTCGTCACCATATTTAGAATGTCATTAATCAACTTAAATGGCGTAACGAGGTGTTGAAGATGGAATTCCAGAAATAAATTACACGTGTAAGAGTTACCGAGCGTTATTCTGAGACAATAATCAAATTAACAAGAAACATTGTATTCATTGTTTCAATATGTTTAAGTAGTATTTTAGTGGGCACGTCCAAGTACGTGCGGACAGAGATTGGGCCCTCATCAAACCCTCGGATCCGCGTCTGAAGGAAGTTTGACAACTCCATAGTTACAAGTGCACACTTTACGAGCTCACGAATCATTATCTCATTGTGCCGGTGGAACTCAAAACACGTCGTTCACGGCAACGCTTTGTTCCCCGAAATTATGATCGTCCCCTCGGTTATCCCGCACCATTAGTAACATTATGTCCTCGGGTATTAGCTTAGTTATACGCTTCTATCTCTCCTATGATTTACACGTCAATACTATGTACTATACGTACCTTTCTTCGCTAGTAAGTAGATTAATATGTAGTTACAAAAGGTCTTCACACAATTTTATTAATCTATCGGTGACAATCTATTTTTGCGTGTTCTTGTTGGTTGAGCATCAAACAAGTCACACATTTCCTTAATAAAAGCTGATAATTTAGGTACTTGTATTGTGTAACTATGAAGGCACATAATAGTAAGGTACCTATACAATTTTGTAACCGAAAAAGTTAACCTTTGTCAAAGGAAATGTAGCATTGTTATCATGAACCGAACGAGTTTTGGTAAACATGAATGTTACAGAAATAAAACAGATGTAGGTATAAAAGGCAGGTTGTGCTAACATTGAACTTTTATTTTTGTTTTGATGGCAATATTGGTCAATATCTTCCAAATTAGAATAGAATAGAATAGAATTTTTTCATTTTGCATGAATGGCTCGTCCTCACTAAGATAGAAATTGTTACCAGCATTATACAGTTATGCTTGCATTAACACCGAATAACAATTAAAGTTGCTATTTTTCAGCATCCTCTTTTAAAATAAACACAGCTTGGAAAATTGCGTATATTGCTTTGACAGGTTAAAACAGTAGCTTACAACAACGTGTCATAGAGCAAAAAGGTTGCTAACTGACCCAACGTTATTAATATCTTAAATCTAGATGCAAACCTAATGACATGACCTTTAAGAGACATTTTAAGAGCTGAGCTCGTTTAAATGCAATTTATTTATAGAAGCTCCTCATTCAAGCGTCATAGTGTTAACGCGTTTACGGTTGACCTTCAATGAAATGCGCAAAAGAAAAGAAGTCACAATTTACCCTTTCCAGGGATAGCATCAGGAGTTCTCGTTATAGGTTACTCATTCGCAGATTACCTTGCCGACCTGAAACTTTTACTAAGAGAATATATTTCATTGGAATTATTAAGACAGTATTAGATAGAAACTCTGGCTCCTAAACCAAGGTTGTTGGCCTATATCTCATGAGATAGTTAATTCCTATCCTGATTACGAGTAGAAGATCTAAATTTAATCCTCACTTAAGAAATCTAAAGCAAGATAGCGTTCACAACATTATTTACAACCGAGAACTCTGCAATCTCCGTTTGTAATGTTATGAATGAGATTTGATTGTAGTTTTATTTGTTACTCGATCCGGTCTCGAAGGACCAATGGCTGGCGATGAAACTTTGCAGGGAAAGTTGCCTCAGCGCAGAGGGACATAGGCTACTTGTTTACCCGATTGGATCGCTAGTTCCTCAGAGATCAACTGTGAAATATGATTTCTTTTAGATATTAAGTTAGGATTTCTTTACCCTAAAGTTCTGTCGGATTATTGGCGAACTTGTCTTGTTATATGTACCTTTTTACATAAAACATATAAAAGTAAGACTATATTTATTTAGTAGCAAGTGTTTGCCGTGTATCTATTATGGTATATAATAATTGGATTACAAGGCGATTTCTTTGTTCCCGGACGGCCTGTCTTACTGATCGCCAAACGAGTAGGCAAATTCCTAGACATAAACGAACAGTTCCAGTTGATGTTCTAATTAATGAAACTTATAGCTATCTAACATTTATAAAATCTTCGGAGTAAACTGGAATCGAACAAGAATAGGGACACAACAAGCATAAGCATAAACATTTCGAATGAGTATGTAAAGAAAAAGAACGTGACAAAACATACATTGGATCAACTTCCGAAAACGGGCACAAACTACTAAGGCGGCAGTAAAACGACATCATTTATATACGCTCCATTTCGCATCTTGTATCATTTGTTAGTTGTGGCAGTATTAAGCAAATGTTTGTTTACATAATATAACACGGCAGTGCTAGGTACTAGTGCCGGTGGTCAGGCGGTCATCTGAACGCCACACAGCGCTCCGTAATCCTGCAGTGCATCCATCATTCGGTAAGCCCGGCTCTAGCTCACAACCGCTCAAAACGGCTATAAAGGGGCTTTAAACGATTACGTGCGTAAACGCTCCTTATATCGTTCAGTGTTCATTAAAAGTGATAATTAAAAGAATGGTGCCGTAGTGATGAAGGTAGGGGATTTATTATGCACGAGAATTGTGGCCGTTTATGATGTTTAAGGAACGTGAGAAAAGCCGTAAATAAGCTGCTACTTGCGTTGTCCGTCGCCCCTAAGTTGTGGTTGATTCAAGTGGGGAAAAGGTTTCGTTGCGGCTTACAAGTGGTGGGCTAGTAAATGTTACATCTCAGCCCACTCTTTTTGTAAGTATATTTAACATAACACTCATGGCTATAAGTAGTTCATTAATACAATTTGATTGTTCTGAACAAACTTTCTTCTTGTTTAGAGAACTTTCAACGATTTGACGAGAAAAATCTTTAAAAATAAAATAATTGGACTTGTACGAATTCTTGACCGAAATTCAGAATTCAATAAACAAAAGCTAAGTTACTACCGACCTTCAATGAACCTATCTATTTACATTATTATAGACAGAATGTTTTTATAACGTCCATTAAGCAATTTCTCAAATATGAAAGGTCAAAGCATAAATAAACATAAATACTACCTGAATAGTTTAAACTCACGCTTATTTTTATGTTTAAATTATTGTATTCCTTATTACTTCTACGTAATGCTTTTGTGAATAAAGAAAGTCAAGTTTTAATCTTTTATTTTGTTTTATTTATTTAGGAAGTACCTAAGCAGGTATCTGGTTAACTATGGCAATACACCACTTCATACAATAATTGAGTAGTTCTCGCTGAAAGCAATATTGAACTGTTTTGTTGCTCCCATGGATAATGGTACAAATATCTATAGGTGAATGCCAGCACCTATAGCCAAGTTGACAATCTACAATCGATAACGCTATGTAGAAAACAAATAAATGTATGAGAATTACACATCTGAACGTTAAGTCACGTGGTCAGACCATACAAATAGAAGGCGTTAACGATTGTAGAAAGAGATTCGATACCAAACGATTGTAACTTTGCTAGGAGAGCTGAAAATTACTGACTGAATCTCAGCAAATAATTAAATACCTATTGAACACACGGTTATGCTCGATTATATGGGTGGGTACTTGGGTAGTGTAACGTTAGAAAATAAAATAAAAACACTCAACGTTATTTGAATACGTATAATTTGTTTTGGAAGTTAAACATACACCGAAATTATACATAAAACCAAAAAATTAAAAAAGAACTTGATTATTTAGAATTTAAAGAAAAATGCAAAACCGATATCAAAATTTGTGACATTAAATGTTTAATAAGGAATAAACTTAGGAATGGAATTTCTGGGTTGGGTCTGAAGGTATTAAGCTGAATACACGCGCCTATACTCAACTCAGTTGCAACCTGTTAAATTCTGGCTTAAGCATCCAGGTGGTAATGAAACCTTAATGTCGTAAAACTAAGTTTTCGTCCGTAGAATTTAAAAAGTAAAAGCTAACACATAGGTACTAGGTTAATTCTAACATAAAGATTAATATAAATAAAATGATACTGCCGAAATGATATCTATACTATATAATATTATAAAGAGGAAAGATATTTTTGTTTGTTTGTACCGAATAGGCTCCGAAACTACTGGACCGATTGGAAAAAATCTTTCACTAATAGAAAGCTACATTATGCCTCAGTAACATAGGCTATTTTTTAATCCCGAAATTGGGTCCTGTGTGGTGGTCCACGGGAGTGAAGCCGCGGGCAACAGCTAGTATGATATATACGAAAAATAACCCTCTATAGTGGTAGCACTCCAAAACTGGATTACGAGCAGAGACCGCGCCGTAATTCTCGTAGCAAAATACAGGCCGTTGCAATACGGAACCCGTTGTAAAAAGTACGAAATCACGAAGACTGCTGGCACACAAGGGGCCATGCGCTTTGCCAAGGGGATGAAGCCAGGGTCGGCTTCCATCAACTGATATCTATAGTAAAACAAACGACTAATCAAAAGAGTCCAAGATATAAGAGAAAAAGAAACTCCAAAGAAAAATTTGTAAGAAAAGACAATACATACCAGTTTTAATCATATAGCTCTTAGCTGATCACCAGTCTTTTTGAAACCAGAAGCCGAATCCAGCCCAGAGAAACCGGTGTCATGTCAAAAACCTTTGTGACCTTTTCGCCATTTCTAATAAAATCAACGCTTGTAATAACTGCTATAAAATTATAAACGAAATTTGAAAACTTGGAAAAATGTAACTCCTCCTCCTTGCGTCGTATTCCTCAGTATTGAGTGTTGTGACCTCACTTCTGCATCACCTTTTCTCGAATGATATTTCTCCATCTGTTTCCGTCTCTGGCGGTGTGGAGGGCGTTGTAAACTGTCAAGAGCGGTGCGGATCTGGTCAGACCAACGTATTGGGCTGCGTCCACGAGGCCCGATGCTGAAAAATTTAATTAACCAGTGAAAAGTAAAAAAAAACCGGCCAAGTGCGTTTCAGACTTTGCACATTTAGGGGTTCGTACCGAACCGCAAAATCAATTTGGTTGTAATAGAAAAATTAGTTTTGGAGGCTGAGTCACCCGCGTCCGTAGGTGAGTACCCCTTTTGTTACCCTACACGTGGTCCCCGGGTGTTGCTAATCAGGTGACACTAACTGGTGGTAGGTTTCGGCAGAAGGCTTGCGACCACCCACCGAGCAAAGACGTACCGCCAAGCGGCCTAGCCGTGTTCTGGCACGATGCTCGGTGTAGCCACAAGAGGAGTTGGGTCGAGATAGTTGTTCCACTGCAGGCTGACCAGTCTGACTCGCGTTGTTATGGGCCTATCGGATGACTAGTCGCGGAGGGTAGCGGGATCCGAGGCACGGTGCGCCGCTGGCTGACCGCAGGTAGTTGGGGGCCCAAGTAGTGTGCCAGCCACACACGAAAGGCTGCCCCGCCAACTGTCGAAAAATCCCGGGATGCGTCATCGTGCTGGTTGGCGACCAGACGAGAGTGCCCGATGGACATTACCGGGGGGGCTCGGGCGTCTCCGCAGTCTCCAGACTAGTCACCCAATGATGGCATCCGGACTCCGCGTGTCTGAAGGTTGCCGGCGTGGAACCTCATCTCACTTCCTTCTCCTCACCTTCCTTCACTCACAGCAATAATGCCAAGGAACAAAAAGAGAAAAGCTGAACAGCGGCAGCACTCACTCTCACATAAGGTGCACCTCAGTAACATCCGAGGTCTGCACTCGAACCTTGTCGCAGTCCATCACCACCTTGAGACTGAGAAACCAGCACTTTTGTTCCTTACGGAGACGCAGATCGGATGTCCGTCGGACGTGGCATACCTATCTTACCCAGGATTTACCCTGGAGCACAAATTCAAGCCACGTGCGGGTGTATGTATGTACGCCCGCGACGACATCTGCTATCGGCGTCTCCGTGACCTTGAAGACTCTAACTACTCAGTGCTATGGGCCCTGGTGGACACAGGTCTGGATAAGATTATCTATGACTGTGTCTACCGATCGCATAGCGGTGATCTGGAGACAACCAGGATCACACAGTACCTGAGTGAGGCGGCTGATGTGGCCCAGCAACGGTACCCTTCCGCCCAATAAGTGTTACTGGGGGACTTTAATGCTCACCATCAGGAGTGGCTCTTCCCATACCAGTGCACTGACCATGCTGGACGAGAGATGCGAAATCTTTCACTGGCGCTTAATCTCACCCAGCTGGTGCAGGGGGCTACGAGGGTGCCGGATGTTGATTCGCATACGGCCAATTGCTTGGACCTTCTGCTGACAACAGATCCAGACCGATACTCAGTGTCGATTTCATCACCTTTGGGTAGTTCCGCCCACTGTCTGGTGAAGTCTGTATCCGTCTACTCCCCGCCCGATCCCAGCCCGAAAGGCACCTGGCGGGTTTGGCGGTACAGGTCAGCAGATTGGGATGGGATGCGATCTTTTTTTGCATGCTATCCTTGGCAGCCCACTTGCTTCTCTTCGGAAGAACCATCGTCATGCGCTGACGCCGTGACTGATGTGTTGCGCCAGGGGATGGAGTACTACATTCCAATCTCTGACGTAGCGCTTTTCGGCGTTGACCGACCATGGTTTGCGGTTAAACACAAGGCTTACCTAGCATGGGTCGACGCACGAGTGCACAAAGTGAGTTACGTCACTCACGTAACTCAGAAGAAGAGAGCCTTCAACAGGGCTGCCAAGTCCTGCAAAACGGCGATGCGAAGGGCACGTTTTGACCATATTAGCAGAATCAGGAACAAACTAGCTTCATACCCTGCTGGTAGCAAAGCGTTTTGGTCCCTGGCTAAGTCGGTTAAATCAAACTTCTGTCGCCCCTCACTACCACCACTGCTGAGACCCGACGGGTCACTGGCCCACTCCGCCGAGGACAAGGAAAACTTGTTTGCCTCCCTTTTTGCGGAATCTTCGCGTCTGAACTCTGATGGCGCGCGGCCCCGGCGGGACGAGTATGTCGGATATTCGCATCCATCAGAGGGAGGTCTGTAGGGTGTTGCGTAACCTTGACGTGAACAAAGCTAGTAGCCCCGAAGGGATACCGGCAATTGTACTGAAAACTTGTGCGCCTGAATTGTCTCCGATCCTGACACGCCTATATCGCCTTTCGTTAGTGACTGGAAAGGTGCCGAAGGCTTGGAAGCAAGCTAACGTTCAGCCAGTCCCCAAAAAGGGTAGTCGGGCTGACCCGGCAAAATACAGACCCATCTCGGTAACGTCCATCCTCTGTAAGAGTATGGAACGTGTGCTGAACAATAAGCTCCTGGCATACCTAGAAGACAACGACATCCTCAGTGACCGCCAATACGGCTTCCGCCGAAATCGGTCAACTGGGGATCTTCTAGCGTATGCCATTCACGTCTGGAGTGAGGCCATTGAGAGGCACGGGGAAGCACTTGCTGTCTCCCTTGTCATCTCGAAGGCTTTCGACAGGGTCTGGCATGAGAGCCTTATTGGTAAGCTTCCTTCCTTCGGTCTGCCTAGTGGTCTGTGTGACTGGATTGCTGACTTCCTGAGGGAGAGGTCCATCCGAGTGGTTATCGATGGCTGCTCGTCCGGTCAGCTAGGTATTAACGCCGAGGTCCCTCAGGGGTCGGTGCTCTCGGCTACACTGTTTTTGCTGCACATTAATGACCTGCTAAAACCCGGAACCTTTGGGTACGCAGACGACAGCACGGTTGCTGAGAGATACGTGTCCAGCGCACGGGCTACTGGGACTGAGATCCGGTCTCTCCGGGAGGCCATGGTTGAGCGCTTGAACCTGTCTTTGGAGGCAGTCTCCAAATGGGGCGATGCCAATCTAGTCAATTTCAATGCAGCTAAGACCCAGGCGTGTCTTTTTTCCGCAAAAAAGAGCCTATTCCACCCGGCTTTTTCTTTATCTTTCCGTGGTGTAACCGTGCCGATAACGGACCATCTCGACCTTCTTGGTGTTACTTTAACATCGACCCTCAATTTTGGTCCATTCATTGAGGCAAAGGCTCAGTTGGCTGCAAAAAAGTTGGGGATCCTTGCAAAGGTGAGACGGTACTTCACGCCTGAACAGCTGCTCAATTTGTATAAAGCGCAAGTTCGGTCATGCATGGAGTACTGCTCTCACCTCTGAGACGGATCTGCCAAATATCAACTTGATGCACTTGAGTCGATTGACAAACGGGCCAAGAGGCTTATCGGCCACGATGCACTGGTCGCCTCAAAGCTCCAGAGCCTTGAACATCGACGCCAAGTGGCCAGTCTGTCGGTTTTTTATCGGTTACATTTCGGGGAGTGTGCGATGGAACTGCAAAATTTGATTCCGCCTAGCCCTTTCCATCACCGGACAACAAGACGCACGGCAATGCGCCACCGGTACATGGTGGACATCCCACCCATACGTACAAAGCGTTTTGCGAATACTTTCATTGTACGCACAGCTAAGGAGTGGAATTCCCTGCCGGAGTCTTTGTTTCCTGATAGCTACAACCTTGGGGTCTTCAAGTCAAGAGTGAACAGGTTACTTCTAGGCAAGCGTGCTTCACCGTCGACCACATCATCGCTTACCATCAGGCGAGATAGTGGTCAAACGCGAGCCTATAAATAAAAAAATAAAAAAAAATGTGAATTTCAAAGGAAAAATCTGATTTAACTAAATATTAAACTTTTGGTAAAAAGTACGTAATAATAAACATTATCGCCAAATTTGTAGTTCATAGATCAGTGGGAAGTAAGAAAAATCGTCGGAAAAAAAATCTAAGAAAAAAACTGATTTTAGTGGCTTCTCATTCCTTTTTATTCCAATATTCGTTTAAACAAAATATACAGTATTTATCTAGACAATGAGTTCTAAACAACGATACCCTACTCGATGGGGCTGGTCAAAGATAATTTTTCATCTTCTTTAGCTTTATGGTATTGAGTAGGTCAAACCACAGATGTCTGGACTTCTGCATGGCGACAATTTCTTGAGTACAGAACCCGTTATCACATTATATTATAATTCCTTTTTCGCTAGTACAATATTTAAATGTTTAATATAATTATATGGTTTAGGTATGTTCGGGCTATCGGTCCCAGTAGGTATCTTCACAACAATAGGGCTAGCGTTAAATCGACGGTACGGGTACAAGCAAGCCCATCGTCTTGCTCCCTATGATTCTCCTCTTGAGATACACCGTGTATTTGCAACACAAACAAACACAACCTCAACACAGTATGCCGAATAGGTTTCCTTTGGGAACGTAGCAGCATCGAACCCTATGACGCCTTCGAGAGTTAACAAAAACATCATTTCCATCGGAACCAAACACAAGTAAATTAATTTGTCCGGCCAGGTACCTAATAGTGAATGAGGTGATGTTGTGGGCAACAATTTAAATGTGTTCAGCCATTCACAACCCGATATTAGCCTATTGAGCTGTATTTAACAAACTTCAACTTGCGTCCCAAAACAATAGAGTTATTGTACCATTTTCTAATTATATCGACGCTTAAGCTATACATGAATAATAAAATAGGTCCAAGGAAGGTACAGACTCGCTTCCTCAGATTTAAATACTAATGTATTAACAGCTTTATATTCGCATCAACTTAGGGTAATCTGATCATTTCTTTCTATTATCCTTATAAATTATTCAACTGAATCTGAACAACTTTACGTCTATATTCGTATTAACTCAAAAAGAACGCTTGAAGGCGAATCATTGAATGTAATCTGCTCATCAGACATTCTGCGTTATCTTTACAAATCGTCTCTGGGCATGCAATAACGCGAATGTACTTTTTTGAATGTAGCTTCCTCTGCGACAGTTCATGTTTCTTATTCAATTGAAATCGGATCACGCCTTATGTCGCTGTGAGTGTATGTCTATCTGTATGTACTAAGTTTTTAACCAACAACATATGGTTTTACCAATAGAGACGTCATACTCATTTTAAAGAAATAGAAAATGGTGATAATTTACTATTACTACCTACATAGAACCTATGAAACTTGGAACTTTATTTCTATCATTGAGTAGGTTATAAGATCACAAAGATATAAATAGGACCCCGTTGTCAGATTGAGATAAACGAAAAAGATGTTCAAACGTACGTTCGCGTCGCGGCCAGACGCAGGACGGACTGAGTTCACTCAAGCTAGTCAGCTTGTGTTTGTATTGCCGTGCAGACCTCGTTAAAACGTATTAACCTCAGTATATATATATAATAATAACAGTATTGCCTACAGTGACATTATTTTCATATTCCAAATTAAGCTGTCAGTAATAAAACATTTTGACACGACCGCATTAAGCTACTTGAGGCATATTATTTATCAACAAAAATTAATTTCGTAAATATCGCATCTATACCAATTGTATCGCGAGCGACGTAATTAAACACAAGTACCAGCCAATAAATTGACAAATTTCACTCGTATAACCCTCTTTTAGGCTTGTTGAAATCACAAATGAATATTCAAATTTTACATTGACTAGCTTAAAAAGCTTTAATTTATAATTGAAAGTGTTGCCTTTCCTGACGTTTTCACAATTCGGATGCGGCTAATTGCGATTCTGAATGGAACTTTGAGTTGGGACTTAAACTGGTTATAATGTCCGCCGTACCCAGGTCACGTAACGGTTTAAGCCCTAGGGTTGCGCCTTCCACTTCGCACATCTATTTGTTGTTCACTGTTTTTGACGTTTCACGCCTTTGGAACTGGATTTTACTGCGCTAATTTAATATTTAGGTCACGTGCTGTAGGTACAAAATTCGTAAATTGCATTAATTATAAGGTTAAACTGTATTAATTTACCAAGAATGGTGAATGTATTGTGCACATTAAATAAAGCAATTTATACTAAAAGAAATAAAGTAAACAAACTTATTTACTTCATCGGCTACGCGTAGTGGGTGTTACGTAGTGTTTCAGAAATAGTATTGAAAATGGACAAATTGGAGCTAATTTAATTTTGAATGAAATCAAATTTAAATACGGGTAAAATCTGAATCTGGATTTGAATTCTCGAAACTAATTTCAGATTTCAGTACATTTTAATGACTTCAGTAATTTTAAGTTTAGAAAGTAATGAGAGCAGCTGAAGTTATTAATGAAAGTTGTGTATAGCCCTAGTGTTGTAACTGTGTTGAGTGTTGTACTCTTCGGACTTAGAGTTATGGTTCTACAAAGAAACAAAGAAGATTCGAGAAAGTTCACACACGATATGAATTCCCGAGAGAGAAGACGAAACGTGGTCGGAGAGAGTAGCGCCACCGCTCCGCTCCGCATCGCGCCGTCCGACTCCCGCGCGGTATTACAAACGTGCCTGTTTCAAACGTCTAACAAGAATTGTATATTTCAAAAATATTACTTTAAGCAACGCAACGCTGTGCAAGTGTGCACCCCGACTTTTTTTTAAAACGTTGGTATTGTAGGGTTGGTTGCTTTTTAATCCCAGACGCAAAAAGACAGGTGTGATACGTTTTTCAGCATAGCATTGGAGAAAACCAGGGTTTTCAAGTCTCAATATTTGAATATTCGTTAACTAGTATGGCACTTTCACGCTCAGTTTTTAGGGTTCCGTACCCAAAGAGTAAAAACAAGCCCCTATAACTAAGCTCCGCGGTCCGTCTGTCTGTCTGTCTGTCTGTCACCAGGCTGTATCTCATGAACCGTGATAGCTAGACAGTTGAATGTTTCACAGATGATGCATTTCTGTTGCCGCTATAACAACAAATACTAAAAACAGAATAAAATAAATATTTAAGTGGGGCTCCCATACAACAAACGTGATATTTTTGCCGTTTTTTTGCGATAATGGTATGGAACCCTTCGTGCGCGAGTCCGACTCGCACTTGGTCGGATTTTAGTAGGTAGGTACGCAATATTAGCGTACATAGGTATTTTCGTACACAAGGTATTTTATCAGCTAACGTAGATAAATTTACTATTTGCGTAACAACAGAAACTTATTTCATATGCCTGGGCATGGCGTAGGAAACTCAAATATTACTTTTCAGGAATTTAGGAACATGTGTAGTAGAGTAAAAACAGCAGGCAGTATAATGGAAAAAAAACGGCCAAGTGCGAGTTGGACTCGCGCACAAAGGGTTACAATGTTCCTAAAAGGATTGCATCCGTGACACAATTATTAGCTTTGATAACGTGGTTTTTAGGGTTCCGTACCCAAAGAGTGAAAACGGGACCCTATTACTAAGACTCCGCGGTCCGTCTGTCTGTCTGTCCGCCTGTCACCAGGCTGTATCTAATGAACCGTGATAGCTAGGCAGTTGAAATTTTCACAATGATGAATTTCCGTTGCCGCTATAACAACAAATACTACAAACAGAATAAAATAAATATTTTAATAAAAAAATTTATATTTATTTATTCCCATACATCAAACGTGTTTTTTTGTAGTTTTTTGCGATAATGGTACGGAACCCTTCGTGCGCGAGTTCGACTCGCACTTGGCCGGTTTTTCTTTATTGCAAGAGGGATCTACAGTTGATCTATGTGATATTTGGGTCCGAACCGGCTTACTTCATAGTAAATAAAATATCGACAATAATATAAATGCATTCAAGTTTGTTTTCAGTGGGAGTGGACGATTAAACTGGCACACGAGCACCACTCGCCGATAGCCAGTAAGCTTACACACACGACCGATTACACGGCATTGGAGGACGAATGAACAGATACACTATCATTTGAATATATCACTGTTCACTAGTAGAAATACGACATCTTTTTAAGCTTAGTTTGTTTTACCTTTACTGAAGGATTGTATTATGGATTATTTATTATGAACTTGTATGTCCTTATTGTCCTTGTAAGAACGTTAATGCATTCACATTGGTAGACATATCAGATTAACATATGATTGGAATATTTATATAAGCGTTGCAAAGGAAGAAAATGTTTTACATTTTTTTTTTTGTTCTTGTCTGCAATCAGTCCCAAACTATAAGCAGATTGGTTCCCTTCCGTTTTCATGTCCAAGGAGCTCCTCAGCAGGAGATCCCTCATACTTCACGTCACCATTTTTCTGTATATCATGGCGTTTCAGTCGTTTAGTGTAGCTGATAGTTGCTAATGCGGTAGCTAGGTCATTTGGGTGATTTTCTAGCCGTGTTTTATATTAACTCTTCCTTAACAGTTCTTATGCTCAGAGCTTCATGGATCTCTGCGTTAGTGATGAACCATGGTGCATTTGAAATGGTTCTTAGGATGCCATTTTGCAGCCTTTGCATTATGTTTAGATTGGAGTCGCTAGCACTGCCCCACAGTTGTGCGCCATACATCCATATCGGCTTTAGGATCATTATTATGTATATCAGCAGTTTGTTGTCGATCGATAGTTTGGAGTTACGTGCCATCAGCCAGTAAATGTTTCTGAACCGCATGTTCAGCTCGTCTCGTTTTGATTTGATGTGTTTTTTCCAGGTCAGCTTTTTGTCTAGATGCATACCGAGATATCGGACAGAGTCACTCTGTGGCAGAACACTGTCACCCATTTTTACCGGAGCACAGCTTCCCCTCCTCAGCGCAAACGTTTTACATAAATGTGACAAAAAATCTAATACGAAAATTGATAAACACATAAGTATCTAATTTAGATGCAAAAGTGAGTCAGGTAGATAATATAGATAGATTTACTTGGCGTTTATTTCCACGCTCCTTTTTGAACAGAGATTTTGGTTTTTAAACGAGGGCTCATAAATTTTATTTACCTGCCTATCTTTGGGAAAGTTTCTTAAGAACAACAGTTAAGTTGCCGAAGCGAATGGTAAAGCTCAAATACGTGCGCGTATTCAGAAACAAAATTAGATTTTCCTTTGTTGATAGCTGAATAGTAACGGCCTATTAATGCCCCTTGTGGGAGAAGGCTCCTTTGTTGAGGTTATCAGCACGACGAGAGGTAATTGGCATAATCGCCAAGCTCCCCACAGAACGTTACTGGTACTCGGTTTACTATTGCAAAATTGAGCCTACGTAAATACTTTACATTTTACAATAGATCAAACCTACGCAATCAACTGTGGGGTGACCTTAAGCTCTTAGAGTAAGGTTATTTTGAGTAAGGAACAGGTGTATATGACTTGTATACAACTGTCATTTACGCACACTCAAAATAACCTCACTCTAAGAGCTCATGTTCACCCCCCTGGTAAAGGTTTCATGAAATAAATATTAGAATGAGAGAGGCATAAAATATAAAAATGCATCACTGTGACCCTGTCGATTCCAGCGCCAATTCAATGTTGGAAATGTAGTCAACGGCGGGCGGAGTGTACACAACACCAAGTAGGATCTCGACACCTTTGATATAGATTTCTAGAAGGAGGTACTTAGCAGAAGCACTGTAAGGTGATGAAGGAGAAGAGGGAATGATTTTGAAAAGGATTTCACTACGGAGAAATATAGCGCCACCACCTCGTCTCTTTCCAATTCTATCGTTGCGGATAAGGATGAAACCGGGCAGAGGGTAGGAGGTAGAGAGAAAATATGGTTTGAGCCAACTCACCGAAATCAACACGGCATGGACATCACATCACATCACACATCATCAGCCTATTAATGTTCCCACTGCTGGGACACAGGCCTCCTCACTGTGAGAGGGAATGGGCCGTAATCCACCACGCGGGCCCAGTGCGGTTTGGTGGATGGCACATGTCTTCGAATTTTTGGTTCTAGGACATGCCGGTTTCCTCACAATGTTTTCCTTCACCGTTTTAAGAGCAGTGGTGATGAAATAAATGTACACAAAGTAAAGCGCCTACCTGGGCTCGATCCCACGACCTACAACTTGTAAGTCGCGGCTGATACCATTGGGCCACCACTGCTCCTAGCATGTCCGGCATGGACATAGGCGTCAGAAAAGGTGTCATGCAAATTACTGTAGTGACTTGGCACACTCTGCACGTTAATATGGCAAACATTACGTAAATTACTTTTCCGTTGATTGAAGCACAAAGTCACCAAGTGTGAAACGTGCATTAGCTGTACAGTAAAGGATTTAATGGCCGAGTGAAAAGAATCATCATCGGAAGACATACCGAAAAGAAAAAGAAAGAAAAGTGTTTATTCGCCACAAAAACGACATACGATAAAAAAATACCTAACAAAAAAAATCAAATCGACTTCCAGAACAAAAACCTACAAAGCAAAAAATATTTTTTTTCCAAAGTCGGTGTCTTATCACACCGAGTTCGTTTACCCATTGTTTTCCTTTTTTCGACACCGACTTCGGATAAGAAAGTTATTTTTTGCTTTGTTTTTTGTTCTGAAAGTCGGTTTGATTTTTTGTTAAAAAGTTTTTTATTTTTCTCTTTTAAGTTTCGTTAGGTATCTCCAATTCATATGATAATCATTTATAGCCAAAGTACATCTCATGACGATTCCAATAAGCCCAAACACGACTAGGATACATTTGTTTTATATCAGAGTTCCAGTGCCTACTTTCCGGCTTCATCATCAGATCAGTTCGATGGTGCCATTTTCATCAGTACTATTTATTTATAAGTATTTGCTTCATCACAGTCGGTTAAATATTCGAGATATCTTATAACCGTGACATACTTAGCATTTAGTTGTTCCAGTGGCCATCTGTGGTCTTCTCCATCAGTTCCACTTCACCAAATGATACTTTTTGAGTGAAAATAATTGCACTGTTGATGAAAATACCAAAATCACTAGATGTATGCCTATAATATTTAAGGAGTTCCCTCGATTTCTCTAGGATCCCATCATCAGATCCTGACCTGATGACTATGGGACCAACTAGAAAGTATACCATTCAAAACAAAAGAACAATTTTTGAAATCGGTCCAGGCTTATTTGAGTAAATGGGGAACATACATAAAAAAAAAGATTCCGACGAATTGAGGACCACCTCCTTTTTTGAAGTCGGTTAAAAATACAATTAAACTATAGCTAAAGACGATTGACGGTGCAACACCATTATATATACTACTACAACATAAACATTATTAGTCTTGTACTACGCCTGGTGTGTTTGTCACGCAAAATATGATAAAACAAAGATATTCCAACTATCTTCAAATATAAGATAAGCCTATATCTCGTCATAAGAGTTTGCCAAGGCAGGTTCCTTATCGACAGCTAACAAGCCAGCAAATAACGAGTTTCAAGCTCTAATGGACCGTAGCGTCGCATGCCTCAATCTCGAAACCCTTAGGGAAACTAGATATTGATATTAAGTTACCTATCGATACCGATATATAGGTATGAATGTAACCATATCATATTTACGAATCTCGGATTCACATTCTCGAATATTTTTTTTATTCAACCTACGATTTATTTCGACCAATTCATCCTAAACGGCTCTAAGTCATCAGGCGAGCGTTTCCTAGGCCTTATTCTTTCTTGAATAATAATTGATAATACTATAATTATGTATATATATGGAGCTCGTGGCCAAATAATAACAGCCGCACTGGTCGATCATCAAGATTAAGCAACGCTTGACGGGGTCGGTCCGTGGATGTGTGACCATTTCAACATACCGAGTATACTCCGTGCATTGGAAAGCACGTTAAGCCGTTGGTCCCGGCTGTCATTTGAAGATCTTTGACAGTCGTTACGGGTAGTCAGAAGCTTGAGATCTGACACCAGTCTTGCCAAGGGGTTACCGTGTTACCCAGTTACTGGTTGTGGAGGTCAGATAGGCAGTCGCTCCATATAAAACACTGGTACTCAGCTGAATCCGGTAAGACTGGAAGCCGACCCCAACATATGTAGTTGGGAAAAGGCTAGGCAGATTGATTGTGTGCAATACAATAATAAATCTGTAGAAAAGTCGTTTTTGTACATGGATGATATTTCCAAAAAAAATTGCCAGGGTGTTAAAAGATAACCAACAGAACCCATTGCCAGCATTTTCGGATATTTTGTCTGTTTAGTTGTGTACGCATCACGTAAAATGTACGAAGCTGATGTAGATAACGTAAATACTTAAAAATTGTGCATAACTTAAGGTATTACTTAGTTTTTACCCAACTGCCGAAGGAAGCTAATGTGTTTATCAGTCTATGTATGTATGAGCTCGTGGCTAAATAATAACAGCCACCCGGGTCGATCATCAAGGTTAAGCAACGCTTGACGAGGTCGGTCATTGGATGGGTGACCATTTCAACATACCGAGTTTCCTCCGTGCCTCGGAAAGCACGTTAAGCCGTTGGTCCCGGCTGTCATTTGAAGATCTTTGACAGTCGTTACAGGTAGTCAGAAGCTTGAGATCTGACACCAGTCTTGCCAAGGGGTACCGTGTTACCCAGTTACTGGGTTGTGGAGGTCAGATAGGCAGTCGTTCCATGTAAAACACTGGTACTTAGCTGAATCCGGTAAGACTGGTCTTACCGGATTCCGTGTTCATTCCGTGTTCAGTGTTCAGTGTGTCCGGATTCAGTGTTTTCCAGAAGCCGACCCCAATATAGTTGGGAAAAAGGCTAGGCAGATGATGATGTATGTATGTATGTTTGTTCCTTTGTGGCGTTGTAGAAACAACGCCTACTAAAACACCTACCCTACACCTACCCTACACCTACCCTACACCTACCCTACACCTACCCTACACCTACCCTACACCTACCCTACACCTACCCTACACCTACCCTACACCTACCCTACACCTACCCTACACCTACCCTACACCTACCCTACACCTACCCTACACCTACCCTACACCTACCCTACACCTACCCTACACCTACCCTACACCTACCCTACACCTACCCTACACCTACCCTACACCTACCCTACACCTACCCTACACCTACCCTACACCTACCCTACACCTACCCTACACCTACCCTACACCTACCCTACACCTACCCTACACCTACCCTACACCTACCCTACACCTACCCTACACCTACCCTACACCTACCCTACACCTACCCTACACCTACCCTACACCTACCCTACACCTACCCTACACCTACCCTACACCTACCCTACACCTACCCTACACCTACCCTACACCTACCCTACACCTACCCTACACCTACCCTACACCTACCCTACACCTACCCTACACCTACCCTACACCTACCCTACACCTACCCTACACCTACCCTACACCTACCCTACACCTACCCTACACCTACCCTACACCTACCCTACACCTACCCTACACCTACCCTACACCTACCCTACACCTACCCTACACCTACCCTACACCTACCCTACACCTACCCTACACCTACCCTACACCTACCCTACACCTACCCTACACCTACCCTACACCTACCCTACACCTACCCTACACCTACCCTACACCTACCCTACACCTACCCTACACCTACCCTACACCTACCCTACACCTACCCTACACCTACCCTACACCTACCCTACACCTACCCTACACCTACCCTACACCTACCCTACACCTACCCTACACCTACCCTACACCTACCCTACACCTACCCTACACCTACCCTACACCTACCCTACACCTACCCTACACCTACCCTACACCTACCCTACACCTACCCTACACCTACCCTACACCTACCCTACACCTACCCTACACCTACCCTACACCTACCCTACACCTACCCTACACCTACCCTACACCTACCCTACACCTACCCTACACCTACCCTACACCTACCCTACACCTACCCTACACCTACCCTACACCTACCCTACACCTACCCTACACCTACCCTACACCTACCCTACACCTACCCTACACCTACCCTACACCTACCCTACACCTACCCTACACCTACCCTACACCTACCCTACACCTACCCTACACCTACCCTACACCTACCCTACACCTACCCTACACCTACCCTACACCTACCCTACACCTACCCTACACCTACCCTACACCTACCCTACACCTACCCTACACCTACCCTACACCTACCCTACACCTACCCTACACCTACCCTACACCTACCCTACACCTACCCTACACCTACCCTACACCTACCCTACACCTACCCTACACCTACCCTACACCTACCCTACACCTACCCTACACCTACCCTACACCTACCCTACACCTACCCTACACCTACCCTACACCTACCCTACACCTACCCTACACCTACCCTACACCTACCCTACACCTACCCTACACCTACCCTACACCTACCCTACACCTACCCTACACCTACCCTACACCTACCCTACACCTACCCTACACCTACCCTACACCTACCCTACACCTACCCTACACCTACCCTACACCTACCCTACACCTACCCTACACCTACCCTACACCTACCCTACACCTACCCTACACCTACCCTACACCTACCCTACACCTACCCTACACCTACCCTACACCTACCCTACACCTACCCTACACCTACCCTACACCTACCCTACACCTACCCTACACCTACCCTACACCTACCCTACACCTACCCTACACCTACCCTACACCTACCCTACACCTACCCTACACCTACCCTACACCTACCCTACACCTACCCTACACCTACCCTACACCTACCCTACACCTACCCTACACCTACCCTACACCTACCCTACACCTACCCTACACCTACCCTACACCTACCCTACACCTACCCTACACCTACCCTACACCTACCCTACACCTACCCTACACCTACCCTACACCTACCCTACACCTACCCTACACCTACCCTACACCTACCCTACACCTACCCTACACCTCTCCTACACCTACCCTACATACATGATTGCATAACTGAAACCGTTTACGTAGCGCACGCAACGGAAGCCCTCAAAAAGTAATATTCTTGCCCGTTTTTGCAACATTTTTCATTTAAGCTCCGCTCCTATTGGTCGCAGCGTGATGTTATATAGCCTATAGCACTCAGGAATAATGTAGCTTTCTATCAGTGAAAAAATTTTTAGAATTGGATCATTAGTTCCAGAGATTACCCTCTACATACAAACTTACAAACTTACAGATTTTACCTCTTTATATTATTACTAGCTGTGCCCGCGGCTTCGCTCCCGTCATCTGCCTGCCAACCCTACCATACTTACCAGCCTGCCTGCCTATTCCACATACTCAAAAAAACTTTTTACAAAAAAATACTACCGTCTTCCAAATAAAACTACAAAGTGAAAAATAACTTTATTTTTGGAAGTCGGTGTCTTTCGTAGGTACCAATTTATTGCGTTATGGACACCGAATTCCAAAAATAAAGTTATTTTTAACTTTGTAGTTTTATTTGGAAGTCGGTAGTATTTTTTTGTAAAAAGTTTTTTTATTTTTCACTTTTTAGTTGTACCTACCTAATAGGCAAGTTGTTTAGTAAGTTACCTACTCGTATAACGCCAGAATATATTACCCAAATATCATGAAACTTGAACATAACCGATGAAATGAGAGATCTGCGTACCCCTTAAGAGCGTACTGGCGTGATGTTATGTTATGAAATGGTATAAACAACAAACAGACATGCGATTGCAGCAATTCCGAGAGATTTGCCGTTATTTATTGAAGAGTTCTGTTGTATATCTTCGAATTGCTTCGTCAGTCCTACACCAAATTAAAATGGGACCAATTTCGGAACATACTCTTTCAAACAAAAAAAGATATTTTGAAATCGGTCTACAATTGAAGGAGATATCGGTGAATTCGGTGAACACACACAAAAAAAACAAAAACAAAACATACATAATGTCGAACATAGAACCTCCTCATTTTTGGGAAGTCGGTTAAAAAGTATACATACTACATACCTACTCGTTAGATGATCGCTACGTCCCCGTCAGGGGACGTGGCGGGCGGGTTTTAGGCTCTGCCTTTATCCCGCGGTTTCCTTGCGTGCTCGTAACAACGAGCACGATCAGTTAGATTTGCCAATCTTGGCTTATAGATGTTGGCAGGCGTGTGTACACAGCCTGCCAATAGTGTGGCTGCATTGTATCAGTGGGAGCGTCGCGACGCCGCCTTGCGGCGCCGATGTTTCACAGTACCTATGCGACACACTCCCGCGCGGTGAGACTATAGGCGAACCGTATAGAGGCCGCACGAGAGATAGTCAGCGGATAGGTACTGGCTCTATTGACGCGCCCATCTGAGAATGTGGGCCTCCGCCCGACACGCTTCCAGAGCTAGCCGGTCACGTCCCAGGCTAAGAGACCGTTATGTGTGTTTGAGCGGTATTGTTATTGTGTAACACCGCTCATGTATATAACAAAGCACGCACCGCGAACGGCTTGTACTTGTTATGAGAATAGGATGCATGTGGAGTTATGTTGTATGGATATGTATATACAGTGCACATAATGTCTATATTAACCTAGAACATCATATACACTGCATATGTTTGTATATGTGGAGTATTATTGTATGAACGAGGCGCGTGTAATAATGTGCGGCTCGCTCAAGTATCATTAGTAGTATGATAAGATGCGGGGGGGGGCAGGTGTTGGGGGGAAGCACGGGTGGGACCCATGTATAGAGCAGGTCTCACGTAGTGCGGGGTGCGATCTGCGGCGCGCGTGCCACGATGCTGTCTAATTAAGACAAGCGGGTGGGCAGAAGCGTCGGATCATACAGAACGTGTCGGTGGAAAGGGGTGCGCGTAAGCTATCTTAGCTCGCGTTCCCTGTATCGCGTGTAGAGGAGGCGACGGGGAGCGACCATTATGCGAGGGCCGCAGGCGTTCAGTGATACTGTCCTCGACGGGTTATCCACGGTACATGGATAGTAACTCAGCCAGCCCGTCGAGGATCACTAACTCGACGTCCTGGCCCTGTCTGATGGCCTTGATTAGATCCATCAGCAGCTTGATGGCGCAGGCGGTGAAGTCATGTCTGGGTTTGGTGTACGAATGGGTCACCTCGGGATTATACCTCTGTCGCTGCTGACTAGGCGCGACGGTACGCTCAACAGCGATTGTGTTCGACTGTGACTGAGCGATATCAGCCATTTGGGGCATTGCCACTGTGGGCTTTGTTGGCCTTATTTGGCCTCTTCTGTTCTTAGATTTGGAGTCAGCAGCGACAGGGGCAGTCTGTGCTGCCGCCTGCGCTTCGTGTGCGGCCGTAAAGGTCGCTCCATCATCTTGTTGATCAGTGTCTGTAGGGGGTAGGGATTGTTTCACCTTCTTTCCCCCTCTTTTATTCTTCCTCCGCCTCCCGGAGGGGGCATCTTGCCTATTTGTGGGCCCATTGGCAGCCGCCATCAGGGACTCTGTAGGAGCCTCCCTTTCCTCAGCGTATGCAACGGCAGATGTTGCTACGGCACTTGTTTGCCGCCGCTGCTCATGCTGCCGGGTGATGGCGACTGTGCCCGCTTTCTTATTTTTTGCCTCTCGTAGGTATACGGGGCAGCGTGGGTTGCTGGCTGGATGGTCGCCAGCACAATTCGCACAGGTAGCCGGCTCAGTTCTTGGGCGCGGACAGTCCCTGGCGGCGTGGTTCTCACCGCACCTCACGCAGGCAAGCGGGCGGTGGCACAGATGTGAGCTATGCCTGAACTTCTGACATCTGTGACACTGGGCAGGCCCCTGCTTACCCCTCCACGCCTCAATTTTGACACCAAGCATACATAAGAATGTGGTGGTGTCGTATATTCTGCGGAAATCAGGCGTCCTTTTTATGACTGCGTGGAAAATGCAGCCGGGTCGTTCACCTCGTGCCTTGATGTGGCGCACGTACTCCGGCTCATAACCAAGCAGTCGCAGCTCTTCCTCGATGTCCTGGGTTTCCGTGTCAGCTGGCAGTCCTCTCACCGCCAGCTTGACGCTTCTCTCCGCGGGCAGTGAGTAGGCGAACCAACTGAGCCCGCACTCTTTTTCTAGGTCCGTTAGGTATCGCTGAACGACTCTGTACTCCTCCGCGCTCTCCGGTAAAAACCGAATACCGTGTTGATACGGTCGCGCGTTAGGAGGGTAGCCCAGCTTATCCCTCACGGCCCTGAAATGGGCGGCCCAGTTTGGTAGCCTCTCTACTACCAAGGGAGGGTATCGAGGACTCTTTACCTTCCTCTGATGTTGCGCCGCAGCGCTGGCCGGTTGCCTTGCACCCGCGCTCGACCGATTGTTTACATCAGTCGGCGGCGGCGCGGAAACTAGGTCAGTGGCGGCATCGAAACTTTTTGAGGTGGGTGCAGAGTACCTGTTTCGGTCAGTGGCGGCTGGAGAGGGCGGACTCGAACCGCCCCTCTCTTGTTGTGTGTGCTGTGGAAGCGGCGAATCAGTACAGTAGCGCTTCGCTGCTGCATCGCTATCATAGTCGTCTGGACTTCTTGGCCTACGTTGGGGACGGGTAGCGACATCAAGAGTAAATTGATAGTCGAACCCTATCTCTTCCGCGGTAGGGTAAATTTCTGGGCAATAATTGTCTCCCATATCGTCGACTCGGACGGGCATGTCTGTCGACATGTCACGGCGATCGGCGTTGGAGTCCCCAGAGGCGGCCGACATGTCCGAACCCTGACGGGATGAACATGCTGACAGCATGGCTGGGGAGTCCTGGGCGGATTCTCTTGCAGGGTGCGAAGTGAATAGTGTCTTAACAACACTCGACTTCTCTTCCCTTTGGTTGGTTGGATCAGTGGCCAACCGGCGGCGAGTAAGTGGCGCCGCGGCGCGGCGTAAGTCGGAACTCTTTTCTTTGCTATAGCCCTTCTTCGCTTCTGCGTGAATGGCTGCTATAGCGGGAGTGGAGACTTTTGTGTCCCTTTTGGGTTTGATTTTTGGGGGAGCATTACTCATGGGCGAAGTTAGGGACGCGGCTTGTGCGTACGTATCACGCTCGCGAGATTTGAACGGCGGAATATTACGTAATGGCGAGATGATGGGGGCGTCTTTTTTATATTTATTTTTATCAAGTGTAGGCGACACCGAAGGGCTCGCTTGTGCTTGTGTAGCGGCAGCTCGCCCAGCCGCCACCGCAGGGCGCGAAGACTGCGACGCGGTCACGCGCTGGCCCGGTGCTGCTTGGCGCACGGCGGCGGCGGCGGCACGAACTACTTGCGCACGGCTCGGTGGCCCAGTCGTTCCTGGTGCCTGAATAGGCACGGGACGGAAGGCAGAAGGTCGGACAGGTACTGCCGGCTGCCGGTTCGACGGCGGCACCGGCGAAACACGCGCAGTCGCCGGTGACGACGGCGAACCGGTGAGTACTGTACCGGCCCTGTTTTTAGGGTTTGTAGGCGGCGTTTGGTACACTGCTTCAGGGGAGGTTGCTCCAGGCGACGTGCCACCTAATCGGGGCATCGAAGTCGAGCGGTCACCCATCTGAGCGGTGTGCTGCGAGCTGGAAGAGGGGGCGTCTCGGTCACTCGGACCTCGACCATCAACATCATCGTACACTTGCTTATTGTTTTTCTTCTTCATAATGAAGAAAGAATGGCGGCACTATATTTAAAATTAGCTATGTGTCCAAACTGAATTTAAGTTAGAGAAACTGAGTTTAACAACAGAAATCCAGGGCACTCAATGTCTGACTGTAGTCACCGCAACCGCTATGGTTTATAAATAAACCAAGCATCGCGGGGCTGCAACTTTCAGCTGCGCACCCGAAGGAATTTATTTACATTTCTGCATACAAACACCTCCGGGAACCCAACTGATAGTTACGCAAGACGGCTCGAACGGGCTGTGATGGCACTCCGGAGGCAAGGGCACTCGACAGAAATGACAACACTAAGCGACCACAGGGCGAATCCGACTACATACCATTATTTTTTTCTGGGGTCATTCTTTCGCGTAAAATCTTAACACCGCGATTCAGAAAATGACTTTAAATGCACAACGCCATCTATCGAATACCGAGTTCAACTGTCAAAGTATCTGAATTGCGTGTGCTGTGATAATTTTACTTCTTGAACACTTTAAATTCATCTAACTTTTGATAGAGTGAACCGATTGCGATGAAACAAAAACTAAGTAATTCTTAAAGATACGCACAATTTTTATGTATAAAAGTTATCTACATTGGTTTCGTACATTTCACGTGATGCGTGCACAAATAAACAGACAAACAGACAAACAGACAAAAATGCCAAAAATGCTAGAAATGGGTTCTGTTGGTTATCCTTTAACACCCTGGCTATTTTTTTTGGATTTTTTTTCGATGTACAAAAAATATTTTTCTACAGATTTATTATATGTATTGATTGATTATAGTATAGTATAGACAAAATAAAAATAACCCTGTAACGACAAAAACAAAGATTTACGATAATTATTTCTTGTACCGCTAATTTTGCCAGTGTGTGTATAAAAGTTAATTCAAAAAATCAAAAAGCCCGACTGCTTAAGAAGCGAACTAAAAATACGTAAACAAAAAGAAATTCATGCTGTGCAGTTGGAGGATACATCGGGTTTTGGTCAGCCAGTTCGCGAATATGTATACTGCACAGCATGATTTACTTCTTCTTCACTCTAACTTCATTAGAATAACTTTTTCTAGGGTCATTCTTTCGTAGAGTCTTAACACCGCCGTTATGTCTGACTTGCGTGTGTTATGATATTCTACTTTTTGAACACTTTAAATTAATTTCTCTTGTGATAGAGTGAACCGATTGCGATGAAACAAAAAAAAATCAAAAAGCCCGACTTTTTAAGAAGCCAGCTAAAAAGACGTAAACAAGAAGAAAATCATGCGGTGCAGGCGGAGGATACATATTCACGAACTGGCTGACCACAAGCCGATGTATCCTCCAACTGCACAGCATGATTTTCTGTGCAGGCCTAAGTAGTTAATTTTACACCTCCTCTTAGACGGCTTTGTGTTTTATATTTGTATTGTTAAGACATACAGTCACCCTCTTGTCTATCACTTATGTGCCTTTTATGAAAACCTTCGAAAGAAGAGAGATTATCTATTCTTTATTTACTAAAAGCGCTCTTGCTTAACAGAATCCAACAATCTTACAAAATGCCTAATATCATCTTTTATATAATGTTGTAACTGTAGCATATATGAGTGCCTAAGTTATTGGATATGTGGTGTACACCGCAATTTATAACAGAATTCTATTGTGATCTCAACATAAAATAGAAAATATTGGATGTAGTAATATTCTCGATGGTCTCAATATGTTGCGCTTTAAGTATATTTAAAGCATTATTTGTTATACTCATCCGAAATCTTATAAGGAGATACTTGACATTTTTGAAATACTTTGCACATTCTTCAAACGGCGGCGCTTATATTTTGCTGGTCCGCTAAAAGGGAGGAAACATTTTCATGGAAAAGATGGCTACCAGTTTGTATGGCATGTAAAAATGTACCTTCGGCTGGATAAGTATATATAAAATTGAATATGTTATTCGCGGGATGGTGCATGTCACATGTCTTCGAATTTTTATGGTTCTGGGACATACCAGTTTCCTCACGATGTTTTCCCGCGCCCGCGTGCTGGCTTACGGCCCATTCCCTCTCACAGAGCGAAGGCCTATGTCCCAGCAGTGGGAACAATAATAGGCTGATGAGGTGATGTGGTGTGATGTTATTCGCATTGATATAATTTAGACCATATCATAATCTTGTAATTATCCAAGCTACAGTAAACATTCAGTACAAGGCTCATTTACCAAAAAATTATCAAACATCATTAAAATAAATGATGTTCGGTAATGGCTGATTTATGACATCTACCCCAGCAGGAGCAGCCAAGCAAAGACTCCGCCGCCCCTTTCCCTTCCATTCTAATAAAATCACTAGTCATCATTTTGCCACTTCTAAAAATTAATGGATGCCTTACGAAACTCGTAACTCATCGATATTAGAAATATTGAACATTATAGATAGTGCCCATTTGTAAAATGGTCTGTTAACTTGATTAATTCCAACTAGTATTGAAATATATTTTGATTTGAAGTCGATTTGCTGAACGTTATTAAAGAAGTAAAATACAATTTCTTGGAAACCAAAATTACGTTGAGTGTGATAAATAATTCTGTCAAAAATGTTGTCGTAATTTGGTTGACGCTTTTAAAACACTTGGAAATGATTAGATGAAAACAGGAAAATAATTTAAAAGAGGCTGGGGTTTTTATATTCAAAGGAGAGTGAAAGAAACCGAGTATTAGTTCATGGTAAGGTTCTACCGACATTCGAATAATTTATTAGGTCGATAGTTACGTTAACATCTTAGGTAAGTTAGAAAATCAACATTTGATTCGGCGTCAAGATGCCGTTACTAATATAAAAATACCTATAATATTTCTATGTTACGCCTGATTAGCTTAAGGCAAATAACATGTAAGGAAAATGTATCAACGTGTAAAATGTACGCGAAAGATTTTCCTCAGCTAGGGAAAGTGAGGTGGAACCTCCAACCATCGTCAACGTCACCTCCCTGCGATTTTTCAAACGGTAATACCACTTGATGTATCTGTTCGTCGAACTTGATCGGAGATTTATATATACCTACATATTTCACGTAAATACTGTAATAACCTTTCAGGTAGATTTTATAGGCATTTTACACGCACTTCTAGTGTACGGTTTTATAATTTTACTGGCGTGTTCAGTTTTTGCTTTCGTGTGTCGTTACATAGTTCTGGCACAGTATTATACCAAGTTTTTTAGTATACATAGTTAACATGCCTCTTGCTATTTGCTTACTAGTGTTTAATCAATTTTAAACCGTAATAGTCGTATAGAGAGCCTCTTAGTTATTGAACATAATCGTGTGATTTATAAGTGCAGTTAGAACAATTACGCCGTATTCGCACCGTTTCCTTTTCGTACATGTGTGCACCGGGAGCTGCCTAACTATTTCGAAAACATTTGCACGATATTCTTCCACATCATTTGTCAACAGCATCGGGTCGGAAAATGTAGTGAGAAAAGCCACGTTTCTACAATATTCTAAGCAATGTAATACCCTTTTTTTTTTTTTTTTTTTTTTTTTGCGTGGAGAAATGCTCATGCATACTGCACTACCACGGGGAGATAGTGCAGTTATGTGGGACTCTAACCCACTAAAACTCCACGGTGTCCTCCAGTGCCGCTTATGGCGGGAACACGGGCACGCGTTAGCACTCTCCGCGAACCCGCCGCGGCTGTCCGTCACCGGACCCTCCTCGGGGGAGTACCCCCCATCACCGGCGCACCAGAACACACTGTACGCCGTGACCACCCCAGGGACCAATTCAGCACATGGGTGCCAGACGACCCCGTGTATGGCACCTTTGGTCCCACTGTGACGGGTCGAGGTCAATGGCCCCGCCACCTACCATTTTGCGGCCGCAGGGGATAGGGAGAGCGGCTAACGCTATACCGACACTCCTCTTCCCCTGCGGCCCCACCGCGTCCGCCATCAGACGGTGGCGACCCCGTCTAGGCCGCGGAAGGTAGGGAGAGCGGCGCACCGCAATACCGGCACTCCTCTCCCGCCGCGGCCTCCAACCCTCAGCCGCGATATCGTATGGGACCTGGAAATCTCCATAAGACATCGCGGCCCGCCTCAGTTGCGATGTCGCCTGTTACCAAGCGGCACCGCAACCTACTAATTGGCCGCTACGTCGTCGGCTTAATCGGCAAAAGCCCTGACGAGCGGCCCCTCCTCGGGTTCCTCTTCGCTTCACCGTGGGTGACCAAGCCACGGTTACTGAGCCCCCCCGCCTCGACAAAGCGGGAACCCACCGGGGGGGAAGCAATGTAATACCCTACGGACGGTGACAGGGGCACCTGTCATGATAGGCACGATACACCAGTGCGACCAGTATAATACTTACATATATTATGTCGCAGGTCTCGCAGGGTTATCAGAAAATCGAGGTTGTGATGAAATCCCTAGAAGTGAACCTCTTTCAGGCGATTCGTAGAGGCAATACCGAGCGAATACCTAAGTGAAAAAAAAACTTATAAAGAGGTACTTAACCTTGTATCCCTCTCTTTTTACGAAAGGAATATGCTTGAATGCTATAACATTATTATTTTAGACGTTTTACGTTCCTAATCTGTTTTATACCTATGTACAGATATTATCTTAACATTCAAAGCCGTTCCTATTACATAAAACAAAATTGTTCGCAAACGGAAGACCATATTTCTTAATCGGCTTAAATGAAATTCGGCATATGGGTACTTTGGGGTCGGTTAAATTCGCGAATGAACCAAATCGACTCATTAGAATTAAAATGGTGCGGTTTGAAATTGCCATAAAAATTACACGCCACCCCACATACGCATACGAGAAAGAATTGGATGGAAAGCTTAGTATTCGTGTGTCATTGTAATATAGACCTTATGAGTTCGCCATGAAGTGCACGGTTGTTCGAGATACAATATGAGTGAAATTTTGCGACGATGTGACCTCGGGTCCCGTCTTTGCTAAATCCCGATCCCGAATTGTATCATATTAGATCTGACAAAAGTAGCTCTTACGTTATACGTCGGAGATACTGTTCTTATTAGAACTTGGACTCTCGACAGAGCCTCCACTGATGAAAACATAATCTTGTTGAACAATGGCCATTAACAAAGTGTTCATTTCCCGAGTAGTGCAATACAACTAGCCGATCCTAAACTAGAAGCATCGCCAGCTACCAAATTATGTAAATTGCGTGCAAACTTTGATATAGTAATTTACAACGTGAAACTAAATGCGCCTTTTACAATAAATCTATTTAGGAAGACTAACGTGGTCATTAGTATGGGCAACAATTTGGCTGCGGCGGCGGCGCGGTGTAGTGGTAGGTACATCATTAAGGTTAAGACTAAATGGGACAGTGTTATAGAAACGGTTGTGCAATCCATCACGCGTAAGCGAGGCCCGACAGACCACTTAGCCACTGTCCGCCGGCATCGGACGTAACCCTCCGCACAACATCCGCCACGGTCCGGCCGGCGTGGCACGCGGGCGTGGGCCCACGCCACGCGAGCCGTGCGTACTCCGCGATACGTGTGTAACGACCACGAAACGAACAAATGGAAATGCTTCAATCTTGCGCGACCGCCCGAAAAACTCTTTTCGAATTGGACAGCTTTATTTTCAACGTTTAAATACTCTTTTACTTTAGTGGTTACTTAGAATCTTTGTTGCTCGGAGCATTCTCAAATTGTTTTATTTATAAACACAATATAGTTAACTTAATGTACCTGAACAATAGCGCTTATGTAATTCAAATAGATTATAGGGATAGCCCAAGGTGTGTTTGCTCTCGCAACCCTAACAAACACAATTGTTTACGTTACAATATTTCATTGGGAAACAATCAATCAAAACATCCTTCTATGAAGGAATCGAATTTTCACCGTGCCTATAGATATTAATTAGATAGTGCGAGTATCTTGGACATTTTACAAGTTATTTAGTTCTTATTCTTTGTGCTGGTGTTGGCGTTATTTAAACGTATGTAGGTATAAAC
Organism: Orthosia incerta; assembly: GCA_948252205.1. Classification (NCBI taxonomy): domain Eukaryota; kingdom Metazoa; phylum Arthropoda; class Insecta; order Lepidoptera; family Noctuidae; genus Orthosia; species Orthosia incerta. The sequence continues at coordinate 18,759,375 of OX411753.1, read as the reverse complement.
ACAGATAGTATAATACTACATCTATACAGATGCCTCATCCCGACGTAACTAGCGTTTTTCACCGAATTATACCGATTTTTTTTTTGTTAATCGATCGCGTTCGGTTCCGTTCCACGGCGATGAATAGATCACAATCTATATCCGTGTAATGGGAACCGAACGCGATCGATGTAAGAAAAATAATCAGTATAATCAGTACAGTACGTCGGCATGGTTTTATTGTATGGGATGAGAGGTGTCTCATCCCATACAATAAAACCATGCCGACGTACTGTACACACACGTGGTTAATGTGGGTTTATTTATACCAGTGGTGACTGGTATAAATAAACCCACATTAACCACGTGTAGGTACTAATCTAATCAATATATATAATTAATCTGTAGAAAAGTCGTTTTTGTACAACGTAAAGTATTATCAACAGAATCTATTTCCGGTAATTTTGGAATTTTTGTCTGGTTATCTATTCGTCTGTTTAGTTTTGCACTCATCACGGAAAATGTACGAAATCAATGTAGATAACTTTTTTACATAAAAAAAATGTGCATACCTTAAAGTATTACTTAGTTTTTGTTTCATCGCAATCGGTTCACTCTATCAAAAGTTAGATAAATTTAAAGTGTAAAAAAGAAGTAAAATTTCAGATAGTCACAACAAGTCAAACAAACGCAATTCAGATAGTCGGATAGTTGAACTCAATATTCGATAGATGGCGTTGTGCATCTGACATCATTTTCTGAATTGCGGTATTAAGATTTTCCTCGGAAGAATAACCCTATAAAAAAAATGGTAGGTTGCAAGGTAAGTAGGGTACGGTAGACAGTTGACGGGCACAGCTAGTAGTGTAATATAATCATTTCTATAATAGGACACAAAATTTTGTTTTTTAGGGGTCCGTACCCGAAGGGTAAAAACGGGACCCTATTACTAAGACTTCGCGATCCGTCTGTCTGTCTGTCTGCCTGTCTGTCTGTCTGTCCGTCAGTCACCAGGCAGGCTGTATCTCATGAACCCTGATAGCTAGACAGTTGAAATTTTCACATATGATGTATTTCTGTTGCCGCTATAACAACAAAAATACTAAAAACAGAATAAAATAAATATTTAAGAGAAAAAAAAAAAAAAAAAAAAAAAAAAAAACTTTTTTTTTGCCATTTTTTGCTATAATGGTACGGAACCCTTCGTGCGAGAGTCCGACTCGCACTTGGCCGGTTTTTCTGTGTTGCTATGCAACCGGGCTAAACTTTAGATTCTTTTGTCATTGTTTGTGTCTATTTTTAACCGACTTGCCAAAAAGGAGGAGGTTCTACGTTAGGCTGAAGGTTTTTTTTGTGTTTTGTCGATTTGTCTGTTAATTGTGGATCACTTTCAAAAAATATTTTTTTGTTCTAAAGAATATGCTCCCGAATTGGTACCATTCAAATTTGGTGACGATCTAATGTACTTCAGAGATATACAACAGAACTCTTAAATAAATGACGGCAACCGCATGTCTGTTTATTGTTAACACCATTTCATAACACAATATCACACCAGTACGCTCTAAAGGGGTACGCAGAAAACTGAACAGACAGCTGTGCTGCTGGGGAGTTTGTTGCGCCACTTCTTCTTCCCAGCAAAAGCACTAGGAAGTGGTGAAGGGCGGGCGTTTTTGGGGGACTGTCTTATGTAATTTTGACGTTCGGAAAGTGCTGATTCTCAGCCTAGTTTGAATAAATGACTTTTGAATTTGAATTTGAATTTGAAGATGTGTACAGTTCAGCCTGGTACACTCCATCGGTTATGTTCAAGTTTCATGTCTTCGGGTAATCTATTCTGGCATCACTTTGGGCATTATAAGTACCTTACTGTAGGTCTTATCCATTATGTCTAACTAAAAAGTGAAAACTAAAAACTTTATAACAATAAAAAATCAATCGGTTTCCAAATAAAAACACTACAAAGTGAAAAATAACTTCAACTTCGGATGTTGGTGTCAAAAAACGAAGAAACGAAAACAGGAAAACCGAATTCCGAAATTGAAATTATTTTTCACTTTGTAGTGTTTTGATTTGGAAATCGGTTGTATTTTTTTTGTTAAAAGGTATTGTTTTATATTTATTTGCTAAGCATTTAATATGCTTAGCAAATAAATATTATTGAGAAATTTGTGCTGAAAAAGTAGCTGTTTTCTGTTTTTAGCTCGTGAAACTTGTAGGGGCTTTTAAGGACAACGCGGGTCAAGCTGAACTCGGTTCTGGCCTTGATTTTAGATCAGAACTTCAGTTCGGCTTTCAACAACACAAATATGAACGGAGTTTAAGCAGAAACGAGTTTAACTTCTGATTCGGTGATTTTCAGCGTTCAGCCTCTTTCAACCGAGTTTAAAGGCTGTTAGAGCACGTCATCATTACTTTGTATATTTTATTTAGTTCTTGACCTACAACTCCAAGTCAAGTAAAGTTATGCAATAACTTCAAATTACTTTACCCAAACGTTTTTTACAATTTACCCACAAAATAATAGTAAAAGTGATATGTAGCGATAACATAAATGAACGTTTCCAAACAAAAGGCCATTGGGTATTGATTTGATGTTATGTCACTGGCGAAAGCCAACACTACGGTTCCTATTTTATTTATTTCATTTTTAAACTGTACAAGTCAGGAATCGAGCATTTTCACTAGTTTTGTAACTTATCGTGTTCGTCTGATACTAGAAACCTCAATATCATTTTTGAAGACCTATCCATAGATACCCCCACACGTACGGGTTTGATGAAAAAGTTTTTTTAAGTTTCAGTTCTAAGTATGGGGAACCCCCAAATTTATTGTTTTTTTTTTCTATTTTTGTGTGAAAATCTTAATGCGGTTCACAGAATACATCTACTTACAACAGTTTCCTTACAACAGTTTTCAACAGCATAGTTCTTATAGTTTCGGAAAAAAGTGGCTGTGACATACGTACGGACAGACAGACAGACAGACATGACGAATCCGAGATGACGGGAGCTCACTTCAGCTCCCGTCATCCTTCGAACCTAACCTAACCTATCCGTGCCCTAAGCTTCCGAGCTCGCTTCTCTCGCTCTTGGACTAATTCATTGACCATAATTATATAAAATTGCCCAAACGTTCATCATCATCATATCAGAGGAAAGACTTCCACTGCTGGACATAGGCCTCCCCCAACCGTCGCCACATTGACTGGTCCCGTACGTCCCGCAACCAGCGTATCCCTGCAACCTTCACCAGGTCATCGGTCCACCTGGTGGGAGGTCTTCCAACGCAACGTCTTCCGGTTCGCGGTCGCCACTCCAGAACCTTTCTGCCCCATCGGCACTTGCCCATTGCCACTTAAGTTTGACAATTCTTCGCGCTATGTCGGTAACCCTGGTTCTCTTGAGGATCTCCACATTTCTGATTCGATCACGCAAGGAAACGCCGAGCATAGCCCTCTCCATTGCCCTTTGAGTGACTGTAAGCTTCCTGATAAGGCCCATTGTAAGTGACAACGTCTCAGAGCCATATGTCATCACTGGCAACACACACTGGTCATAGACTTTCGTCTTGAGACACTGTGAACGCTGCCCAGCCGAGTCGGATTCGACGGTTGACCTCTTTCTCGAAGTTGGCCCTACCCAATTGGATCGTTTGTCCCAGGTAGACATAGTCACCCACAACTTCGAGTGTAGAGTCTCCGACCTTGATAGGAGTGGGTGTAACATGGGCTTTCACCATGACCTTGGTTTTGTCCATGTTCATTTTAAGATCCACACTTTCGGAAGCTCTACTGAGGTCATCGAGCATTGTACTGAGGCTCTCCATGGTCTCAGTCATGACCACTATGTCGTCGGCAAACCGAAGGTGAGTGATGTACTCGCCTTTAACGTAGATACCAAGCCCTCTCCAATCTCTTACGGATCTCAACATTTCTGATTCGATCACGCAAGGAAACGCCGAGCATAGCCCTCTTCATTGCCCTTTGAGTGACTGTAAGCTTTCTGATGAGGCCCATTGTAAACGACCACGTCTCAGAGCCATATGTCATCACTGGCAACACACACTGGTCATAGACTTTTGTCTTGAGACACTGTGGTAAGTTGGCCCAAACGTTACGTTCATAATAACCAGACAATGTGATAAATATAGAAATTTAAATCAGTATTTAGTACATTGTCCGATTCGACTTGACTAGATTCAAAATGTCAGGGCATTATACATGGTGCACATATTAATCATTTGGTCCATGACAGATGACTGAACAATATGATTTTCTTCTTTTTTAAGTTTTTTTAGTTCACTTCGGTCGTTTTTTAGTTCGTCTAAGCAGTCGGGTTTTTGATATTTGAATTACTTTTCAACTAGAGCTTAAGTACCTAACCATTGTGAGTAAAATACTATACAAGTGTACAAGAAACCAAATCGAAGAAAATAAGTGTAAGTAAATATAAGAATCCTGCTAGGCCGAAAATGATAGATAAGGTCTAGGTTGACGACAATACTTATATGTAAAGCAATAGTATAATATCTTACTTCTGTCCTCCTCTAAGCCCCCCGGGCTGGTTTACTCTTGTGGGGAAAATGTTCAATATTAACAGATTAACTCGGTCGGGGATCTCGCTTCATAAAAATAAATTCCAATATTCCCCTCGTTGCTCTCATAACTCGTAAGAAACGGCTCTCGCTGGAAAGTTTAAGGCGGACGATTGGAGAATAAAAATTGCATTTTTACTATGTTAAATTAAGTTTTTATTGTGAAATTTACGGGGCGTAGTAAAAAGAATGTTACGTTATAGCAATTAGATATTTTTTACGGGTTCCGCGACGATACAAATGCTACTGTAAAGAAATTACAAGGTCCTAATGCTTTGTAGTCGCAGTTATGATTTGTACTTTTTTCTTAGACATAAATAAAGTACCTACTAGAAATTGAAGAATAGTTTCTTTTATAAAGATGCTACTTTACTATGCTTTATATACTCTTCCTCTGATCATAACTTTGTGCCTTATGAGACTAAAGTTGGACAGAAGAACAGATTTACGCATATTTTAACACAAACAGTGCAACGAGCGCATTTATACATAGAGTAGAAACATCAAACTATAATTACATGGAAAAGGAAATCTAATACCTTTAAACGAGCAATTCTTGTATATATATATACTAGAACTTCGCCCGCGACTTCGTTCGCGTGATCTGTATTTTAGCCTGCAGATGACTTTTTAGTTCACCCGCTTAAAGGATAAATTGCCAAATATCCCTTCTTTGTGCTTCCCTACATTATAAAAAGAATACAGTAAAATTATTTAAAAATCTTTAACACCCCCTAAATCGTATTTTAGAAGTAGTTTTGAAAAACTAATAATGAAAACCTTTACTATTTAATTAAGTTAGTATTTATGCCAAGTTTCAAATATATAAAGTAAAATAATAAAAAAACATCTTTTCACCTCCTTAGGGGTAGAATGACCAAAAACCAATAAAGACATGAATTCATTTATCAACCAAAAGCGTAAATCTTTCATTTCACGTGACACACTTATGAGTCCCTACAAGTTTCACGAGCTAAACACAGAATACAGCTACTTTTTCAGAGCAAATTTCTCAAAAACTACAAGATATATGATAAAACTTTTAATGCAACTTTTTGCGTCACATAGTTATCTAGTAGATGTACATTAGATATTTTTGATAACTGCTCAATTTAAATTAGAAAAAAATAATTCCTAACACACGTTTTTACGTAATCCCGAAACACAGGTTTTTTAATTGCTTTTTCAGCTTACTGGTGGCGAATAACAATCTGCAAAAAATGGTGTGGACTGGGCATATAGAATACTAGTAAGCCACCAATTTTTTTTAAAAGTTTATTGTATTTGTACTTAAAAAAAATATTGTTCACGCGGATAAAAGGCAATTTTATCATGTGCGAAAGCGTCGCTTACTTGTAAGAATATGTTGCATATAAAAATAACTGGTAAATAATTTGAAATTTGAGGTGTTTATCAATCGAATCCAATTTTTATATTTTATTTTTGAGTACTTGTTATATTTTAATAAATTGTTTAAATATTGCCTTATAAACCGTTGCGCTCGCGCGAAGCATTCAATTTCGCTTAAGGGCTTGTAGACGACGGACTTGTGTCGTTTTTATTTTTGTCATTATATTTTTTAACATCTTCTTCTTCTTCTTCATCGTGTCGATGATTCCATTTTTAAATTTTAATTTAGATGTTGTGCTTCGATATCTTGTAGTTATTGAGAAATTTTCGCTGAAAAAGTAGCTGTTTTCTGTTTTTGGCTCGTGAAACTTGTAGGGACTCTTAAAACGTAGAAATTTCACACAAGCTTTTAACCCCCTTTTTACCTCGTTAGGGGTGGAATTTACAAAAACCAATAAATACATGAATTTTTTTTATCAACCAAGAGCGTAAATCTAAAATAGAATGTGTCCAATTTACAAACTGTAAAAATTTCATACAATCTTTCAACCCTTTTTAACCCCTTTAGGGGTGGAATTTCCAAAAACTAATAAACAAATAAATTCTTTTTATCACCCAAGAGCGTAAATCAAAAATTTCACGTGTACACCTTACAAACTGTAGAAATTTCATACAAACTTTCAATCCCCATTTTACCCTCTTACTGGTGGATTTTACAAAAACCAATAAATACATTAATTAATGTCACGTGTCCACTTTACTAACTGTAGAAATTTTATGCAAACTTTACCCCTTAGTTGGGTTTCCAAAAATCCTTTCTAAGTGCGCACTTACGTTACTTGTGGAACTTCTCTGCCAAATTTTATCTTAATACATCAAGCATATTTCGTGATGAGAGAGTGAGTGAGCTTTCGCTTTTATATATATAGATTTCATATAAACTGAGAGCCCTTCGTCCAGGCTGTCATAAAATTCTTTCTTAGCTTATGTCTCATACTACTCATAAATTCTAGACTTGCTAAATTTCAGGCCGGTAGTACAAAAAAAACTGAACTTTCATACAAACTTGCGAGAGTGCTTATACCTCCTTAATCCGGCCCTGACACAAAATCCGTTCTGAACTACATTTACTAACTATAAATTAATTCCATGCCAAATTGCAAGTTTGTAGCACAAAAAATTAAGGACTTTCATACAAACTTGCGAGGAACCCTTCATCATCATCATCATCATCAGCCTATTAATGTTCCCACTGCTGGGACACAGGCCTCCTCTCTGTGAGAGGGAATGGGCCGTAATCCACCACGCGGGCCCAGTGCGGGTTGGTGGATGTCACATGTCTTCGAATTTTTGGTTCTAGGACATGCCGGTTTCCTCACGATGTTTTCCTTCACCGTTTTAAGAGCAGTGATGATGAAATAATTTACACAAAGTAAAGCGCCTACCTGGGCTCGAACCCACGACCTACAACTTGTAAGTCGCGGCCGATACCACTGGGCCACCACTGCTCTCTAGACCCCTTAGACCTCCTTAATCCGGCCTTGTCGCAAAATCCGTTCTTAACTACATCTACTAACTATAAACTACCTCCATGCGAAATTGCATCTTTATACGTCTAGCGATTTTCGATATTTCCTGATGAGTGTATGAATGACCTTTCGCTTTTTTTTTAAAATTTATGTATTTGTACTTAAAAAAAAATTGTCCACGCGGAAAAAAGGCAAGTGCATAGTGTATGAGTGACCTTTCGCTTTTATATACATAGATAGATAATAATTATAGATAATCTGAATCTCGGAAACGGCTCCAACGAGTTTCATGAAATTTAGTGTTTTCGGCGGAGATAAATCCATCTAGGTTGAATTTTTAGAAAACGTCGTTTTCTCTATTTTCACCCGAGCAGAGCTTGGTCGCCCAGGTACTACAAATAAAATGACAAGCTTAACATATACATAATAAAATATGCATGGGTTAACATGAAACAGTTTAATCATTTCAAAATAATGTTACCGTTTTGACAGCTGCTCATGAGGACATACATGAAAGAGGTTAATTATACCAATGTTTTAATAATAATTCACTCGTGTCATTACACAAAGGTATATTTTGAATGTAGTTACAGCAAAAATAACTATCATGTATAATATTTGTCGGCTACGCTAGCGCAAATAATATTATTCAACGGAGCGTAGACATTTCGCTAGTTAGAGAATAACTAGCATAGCCTTGCTGTGACAATGACTGTCTGGAGCCTCGAAGGAGACTAAACATATTATAATTAGCGATAAACTTTTGTGATAATGTAGTTTACTGTATTATAAATGAGGCGATATTAAACTAGCGCTCTGGCTATATTTCAAAATTTCCAAGGAATATATTATAACGGGGTGGCACTTTGAGGGTTTTTTTAACGTTAACAAAGAAACCTCTTTAAAAATAAATTGAGGATTACTTGCTTCTATTTTTTTGTGATTTTCATGAAATATTAAAGTCTGGTTTAAAGGTCTATGTGCTACATCTAAGGGCATGCGAACAAAACATGTTTTTTACAATGTTACTTTTGGGCATCCAATTGAAATATGTTTTTATGAATATTTTTACTTATTTTGTTCAATGTTTAAAATAAAATAAGTACCTACAAAATAATTATAGGTAGGTTACACCTTTATACACCTATATAAGTAAATACCTACTTATTTGAATCAGGCCCTTTCTAGGAATTGTTGTATACAAAATACATTAAGATAATTACGATGAATGGCTATTTGAACATTGTACTATTTAATTACTTAGTCATTTAAAGCGTTGTTATTATTTTCGTATTTAAAGCTAAATGAGAATTGTATCCCTTTTGTAACCGACTTCAAAAAGAAAGAGGTTCAATGTTTAAAATAAATATATGATTCGAGGATCACTTTACCTAGTTCACGACTAAGTTGGCTTGCCTTGCTAATCTAAAGGTGAATGCCGTGACTTCGGCAGTTCAACTTAATGCTTAAATTCTAAGTAACGAATGCAGGGGAACTTTCGTGCTCTGACATCGGTTGTTCCCAGCCCCTTAACATAAGTAGGTACGTAAGTACTTGTACAGAATCACTTGAAGATTTCCTATCATCTGACATGTCATTAATTTTATTTTCATGCTTAATCTTTTTAAGAGGTATAAGGTAGAGGTAGGGCACTGAAAAATCAACTGCTATTAAAAATATTTGATTTGACTTAAAAACCTGATATTAGGTTTTCTTTGCAAGAAATTACCATGTCTTAATTTTTTTTAATTTTAAGCGAGAAATACGAATAAACTAGACAAATCCTTATAAGTAAAAAAGTAGCTTATAAATATCAAGATTTGAATACGCAGGTACTAGACAAGCATTTTCCTTGTTCTTTACATATTCCTTTAGCACCGAAATCAAGCTAATAACAGCCATATACTACCAGTGAATGGGACCTCGAGTAGACAGCGAGCGATTCTCAGAGAATAATGAGGTAATCATCGCGTTTGGCAGCCGGATTGATCACGACATAAGGCCAGCTTCCCGCCCGTTCCCATGACTTAATCCCTCCGTCGCCGCTTACAAAATCCACGACAAAAATACCTAGGTAGTGCATTTGTCCTGTATCGGATTTTGCGCTTTAAAATCGTACCTGTTTGTTTATTTTTTTACATTTTCTAATTTTACACAAACATTTCCACATAAGCTTTACACACCGTGTGATATACTCGTATCTACTCCTACGATAGATTTTCGCGTGGGTGGAGTAACAATATTTCCTTCATGACTACCCTGATTAATGATTTATGCTTGATGGAGCAAGTTAAAATACTCATGTACTTGATATTAACTTACTGAACTATCATGATGAGGGAGTCCTGATTACCGCATAAATTCAATAGTACCTACAGCCACGTACATTCTGAAACAATTTTCAATGTAATTTGCTCGTGAAACTTGTGTTTGAGGAAATTATTCCGGCTCTGAAAATATAGCACGGTAGAAACAAAAAGGCTAAAATCGTAAAGCATGATGTAGTTCTGATTTATTGGTATTTTGTATGTACCAGTTAGGGAAACGTGAATGCAAATTTGCAACTTCGAAAAACTTGTGCTCGCTGTGCACCACGCGAAAACCTGTGAAATTTTGAGTCTTTTTCCCTAAAGGATTTATAGAGCTGCGGGTATTGTTGCAAAGTTAATTTACTTTAAAAAGTATGGATCTTTATTTGTCGAAAAACAAGAAGAGCTGTAAATGAAAAAAACTCTAAAATATCGCAGTCTTTCGCGTGATTCGCAGCGAGCACTCGTTTTCTGAAGCTGAAAATTTGGGTTAACACTACCCTAACACAACATACTAAAAATCCAGAACTACATCAAGCTTTGCGATTTTAATGTCGATTCCTACTGGGATTCAACAACAAAACGTAAATACTTAACTTTACTATTATTATATCGAATGCCAGTTCGAAACGAGTTGCTTTTGAAAAATAAAAGCTGAAATTCGTTTGAATATTACAATGGTCAACATAGCCGAGCCGTTCACCAACAAAATAAAACAATAGGCGTAAATTTTAAAATGTTAATCTTCATTCTCAAACAAAAAACAAATTTTGTTTTGCTACCTACCCTTAAAAGTAAATATTATTCAGACCTTTTACCTAAGCTAACGGCTAGATATTGATATCGTCGTCTAGGTGACCAGTAATAAACGCCACTATTAACGTGGTGTACACTTTTGTGTTGATTTTGATATTTATATTTGAGAAGTGCTGGCATTCTGCTTTATAATAATGCAGATAACCCGCAAAGAATGGGCGGATCAGGGTGTGGGGCGCCCCCTCTCTTTTCAGGCCTAATGGCCCTGTCGCAAGTCAACAAGCCGACCGACGCGACGTGCTCAGCGTCCCCAATTAACACGTACCATCTACTGAAAATAAACATGACGAACGATTGACTTTTCCATATTCAATTTTTAATTTCGTTGCGCGCGGTTTTCTCCTATGGCATATGCGTTAGTTAGAAGTGGAGCAATGAACGATAAATTCATGTTGAATCTCACAGTGCGATATATATTTACACATTTTCCGTAGATAAATAAAATGTACGTGTCTATACTGAGAATACTGACAAGGTTAAAATAATATGTATTCAAAGGAATATTAGTGTCTATTCACCAACTACAAATGTGCCAATTGAATTTATAATACGTAAGCCAGGCTACGATCATGCGGGTCTCCTGTAGACTGCCTCTGGTCAGGACGTGAGTGGTGGTTAAGCGATTTCAATAATAATTATGATTGTGGTCTGTTTGTAAAATGACCCACCCTGTCCGATACACATGTTCACGTAGACGTTCACGTTAAGGTGTAATAAAAAACTTATAGAACATTTGTTACATTGGCACACACATTCACAGTGTGTTGATCTAATTCTATTAAAATCTAGCACGTGCCGCAGATCGATGGCAAATCATTATTACTGGGCGCCGAAGTTGATTGAGATAGAGCAGGCACAAGTGGCCGCATCCATCACACGCCTATCACACGCTCGGACACTCCATTTAAATGTTTGTTTGCACGCGTTTACTAAACTCGTTATAACTGTAGGTACAGACTGATGTTAACGCTCTGTGAACGTCCATACTTAAATGCCGTTTTACGCTTTATCTCAGAAGAGTAACGAGTTTCGTAAATACCTTGTAAAGAAATAATACCATTGTGTGTCGAAAGTTATTTGATAAAAAGGAGAAAGTACAACACTGAGAAAGGGTTGAACATGTCATTGACGTCTATTCTAGGACAAATAAAACGCAAGTGGGCGAGAAGCTCAGTTAAACATTCTGTGACAGTGATAGTGAGTTTACAGAAATATTTTTAAAAGGTGAATTAAGTCAAAAATAAACCCACTACTTTTGACATTTAAATCCAATTAGCTTAATACCAGTTAGAATTGATTTAGAGATCGAAACCCTTCAATATTATTAAAACCCTCAAAATTTTATTCTGAAAACGATTCATTTCGCTTGAATGCAGACAGATTGAAAATTGAATCGGGTTGTCGGAATTTGCCTTCGGCTGCATATTTATTTGATTGACATCGATCTACTGACAGATTAGCCGAATAGTGTAGCGTACCAGTGAAATGGCAAATGCATTATGCCGAGCCATTTAACACTTGGATTTACTACTCGACGACCAATAAAACAGTAGTGGCGCGTCACCGTCCTTTGCGGGTATATACGTAGGTACGCTGCTTATATAAAAACTCAGACACTACGAACATAAATTAAATCACTCGGGTGTCCTAACACTACTTTAGTTTTGATTACTTTTCCAAGAAAATTACTTTTAAGTATTAAAGTTGAGCACTAGTCTGTCTAGAATAACATTTGCAGTGTTCAGAAACTAAAAATGATGGCATCACTTTTCACAATAAGGTGGGTGGGTCAAGGGTGTTTGGAGCATGCATTATTGAGCAGTTTTGCAGCTGTTACAGTATCTTCGCAGCATCTCGCCAGTATATTGTAAGAGCTGCTAAATTTATAAAGGTTACCGCTTCCTACTGTCCAGTTGTGTCCTTTTGTTAACATAGCACTGTTGGCTGCCGAACTCAAGAATAGCTCTCTACAACTATCATCGCATTGCAAATTATTATTTTGATACGTTACCTGAAATAGCAACCGAATTTCATCGAGCAGATTATATCATCATGGAATGAATTATAACGGGTATTTTTTTTATTGTTATTAAATACAGACTTGAGTACAATTTTACTTTTATTTTATACCAATAAATAAAATAATTAATGACTAATTTATTCAAACTAAGTCCTAAATCGAATCATCCGACCATTCTACGGTTTGGTTTAATGCATTAAACAAATGAACATATTATTGATTTACTATAAACACACTATAGTGTTAGAGAAACCGTAATGTTTCAACGGTATATGCCAATTGCTATCACATAATTACTTAGACTATGCGTAGAGAAAACATACAAAATCTATGGTATGTCTATAATCTCGAACTGTCAACCAATCCGAATCAACAGTAAATGAATAGATCAGTGTACAGTGTACACGTTATCATGTCCAGGAACGTTTGTACACTAATCACATTAATGTTGGTATGGATACCCTTCGGAATGTCCAAACATCGGACGTGTCCAACATATCGGCCGTGTCGGATGTATTGGAAATGTGACAGTTTTTGTTTTAACTGGAACAAATAATAATTTGATTTTGGAACACAAATCAATGAGTTTTGAGTAAATAAAAATTGAGCATCACAAAAAATGTGTAGCACGTGTTTCAGAGTTTCGAGACGAATCTGTAAAAATATGTACTACCTATTTATGAAAATCCATCAAGCCACATTAGCTAAAGGGGGTTGGTGGCTCGTGTTATACATACCTACAAACACTCGAAAAACTTTACCATCCTTCTGGGCAGACGGTTAAAACTAGTAAGAGTACCTGTAAATCAATAAATACATCATTATATTTCCGAATTGGATAAATCTTTAAAATTAGCGAGCGATTCTGAGAAATCCGGGATCCGCATCTGTGCTAGCTCGATACCAAACGGAGCCAATATGTATATGACCTGCAGATATTAAATCCGAGAATAGGCGTTTGTGAATTTTGTATAAACGCATCGGCACGACGATAGAAGAGAAATTCCCAGAGATAGGCAATGTTTATCAAGTCTTTATAATCTTTGCGGAATATAAAATTCAGATTATGATAGTCGTTCCCCGCAGTCCTGTGCAGTGTATACTAAGGCTTCTCCCAAGTTGCGCTACGACACTCTGTGTTTCGCCTTCTCTTAAAATATGTATGGGTAGGGTTACTCTTTTCATGACAACAGAACACCAAAATAGCCTCTAATAACTGATTAAGATACTGTGTGCAACTGTTTAATCATATCACAATGTTGTATTTACGCTAACTCACTCTCTAACTCGCTGCGTTCATACACGTTAATTGTACGTAATTTTGCCTTCAAATTACACAATTATGTAGAAGGTATTTAAAACAACATGTTTTTTCGACCAGGACGGAAAGCCGTAAATACAAAGTATTCCGTAGAAATAAATAGTGGTATAGCGTAGTGGGGCGCACGGTTGGCGCAGTGGTTGAGCGATTGACTGCTGCGCTGCGTGTCGCGGGTTCGATTCCCGCACGGAACAAATATTTGTAAGACCTACAGATAGTTGTTCCGGCTCTGGGTGTTGTGTATATGAGTTTATATGTTTGTAAACAAGTAAAAAAAAAAAAATGAATGAAAAAAAAATGAATTTGTCCCAAGAAACAAAAATGTAGTATCTAGAAGTAGCTAGAAGTAACATGATTATTGACGCAGGCTCTTTTAGTTTCACATGTAAATAAAGGTCATCAAAGAGAAATGAGCTTAGATAGTAACTTGATAGACGTCCATGAAAGGAATATTATGATCTGCTTTGAGCGACTGCTTTGAACGAAAACATGGCTAACCGAAGCTTTGAACGAGCTTATGACAGTTGATCCTTTTTCGTGTGTTGACTCATTGACACCCTCCGAATGAGGAATAGGGAGGCTTTTGTTGGACGCCAGTCGAATATAACCACAAAGTAAAAGAAACCGTTCATATTATTAGTATATTCCGCGATGCAACGCTTTTGGAAATAGCCTGAGTTTTTAGGGTTCCGTAGCCAAATGGCAAAAACCGGCACCCTTATGGATTCGTCATGTCTGTCTGTCTGTCTGTCCGTCTGTATGTCTTTTTTCCGAAACTATAAGAACTATGCTGTTGAAACTTGGTAAGTAGATGTATTCTGTGAACCGCATTAAGATTTTCACACAAAAATAGAAAAAAAAATACTTAGAACTGAAACTCAAAATTATTTTTTCTTCAAACCCATACGTGTGGGGTATCTATGGATAGGTCTTCAACAATGATATTGAGGTTTCTAATTTTTTTTTTCTAAACTGAATAGTTTGCACGAGAGACACTTCCAAAGTGGTAAAATGTGTGTGTCATGTAACTTCTAAAATAAGAGAATGATAAAACTAAAAAAAATATATGATGTACATTACCATGTAAACTTCCACCAAAAGTTGGTTTGAACGAGATCTAGTAAGTAGTTTTTTTTAATACGTCATAAATCGTAAACCGCAATTTACCAAGTACGGAACCCTTCGTGCGCGAGTCCGACTCGCACTTGGCCGGTTTTTATTACTTTGACTCCTTAAGTATGCAATGCACAAAACGAATTAACGTTATCAACCATGCATTTAAATTTTGAACCTGTTTTTAATCTAAAAAGAACTTTACCTAACGTATGTTTGAATGCAACTTTCCCCTAGAGAACGGTCTATTACGAATAACAGAATTTTTGCACAGAAAGGCTTTTGTTAAACACGTTGCAGAAAACTTTAGACACTCATTTTGGTTTGGAGCAAACCTTAATACACTTTATTTTAACATTTTTTTAACTTTTAAATTGCGAATATTTATGTTATGCAAAAAAAAGTAATTAATCGTAATGTAATGAACAATAATGACGTAATTTTTATGTTTTGAATGCTCATTTGGTGGAAATATTGTTTTATATTGTTTTTAAACATAATTGCTATCGTATTTTTCATTCATATCATGTTATAAAATAATTAATTAAAATAATGGTAGAACATTGCACTATTTGGACAAAATCAATTAAAAATCTAATGCTTTTATCATTGTGTAACCTCAAGGTACTCCCACAAGCACTATAATGGATCCATACCGTGGTTCTGAGATAGCTTTTAAGCTGAGATCCGGGTAAACCTTAAGGTTTACCGAGACCTGCGAAAATCTAAGGTACACCCCAGTAAACCCCTGGGATCTTCGTCTTGTGTACCCAAAAGTTAATTAAAAGGGTATTTTTCTCACGTCAATAACATTTTCGCTGTTACCACTAGTTTGTGTTCTATTTTGTGAACTTTAATATTTTAGTTAGAAAAACTTTGGAGATTTTTTTTTTTTTTTTTTTTTTTTATAGTCTATAGGCTCGCGTTTGACCACTATCTCGCCTGATGTTAAGCGATGACGTGGTCTACGGTGAAGCATGCTTGCCTAGAAGAAACCTATTCACTCTTGACTTAAAGACCCCAAGGTTGTAGCTATCAGGGAACAAAGACCCCGGAAGGGAATTCCACTCCTTAGCTGTACGCACAATGAAAGTATTAGCAAAACGCTTTGTGCGTATGGGAGGGATGTCCACCATGTACCGATGGCGCATGGCCGTACGCCTTGTAGTCCGATGATGGAAAGGGCTAGGTGGAATCAAATTGTGCAGTTCCGTCGCGCACTCCCCGAAATGTAACCGATAAAAAACCGACAGGCTGGCAACTCGGCGTCGATGTTCGAGGCTCTGGAGCTTTGAGGCGACCAGTGCATCGTTGCCAATAAGCCTTTTGGCCCGTCTGTCGATCGACTCAAGTGCATCAAGCTGGTATTTGGCAGATCCATCCCAGAGGTGAGAGCAGTACTCCATGCATGACCGAACTTGCGCTTTATACAAGTTGAGCAGCTGTTCAGGCGTGAAGTACCGTCTCACCTTAGCAAGAATCCCCAACTTTTTTGCAGCTACCTGAGCTTTCGCCTCAATAAATGGACCGAAGTTGAGGGTTGATGTCAACGTAACACCGAGAAGTTCGAGATGGTCCGTTATCGGCACGGTTACACCACGGAAAGAAGGAGCCGGGTGAAATTGGCTCTTTTTAGCGGAAAAAAGACACGCCTGGGTCTTCGCAGCATTGAAACTGACCAAATTGGCATCACCCCATTCGGAGACCGCCTTCAAGGACAGGTTCAAGCGTTCAACCATGGCCTCCCGGAGAGACCGAATCTGAGGCCCAGTAGCTCGTGCGCCGGACACGTATCTCTCAGCAACAGTGCTGTCGTCTGCGTACCCAAAGGTGCCGGGTTTTAGCAAATCATTAATGTGCAGCAAGAATAATGTTGCCGAGAGCACTGACCCCTGAGGGACTCCGGCGTTGATATCTAACTGACCGGACGAGCAGCCGTCGATAACCACTCGGAGACTCGGAGATTCAATTATTTCATTTTAGTTAGGTTATTTTAAAAATAAATCAATATTCTGCGTAGGTAGGTATGTGTAGTTGGAGTTCGGAGTGGATTATTGCCATTTCTAATGGATGATCCCAAAAAACATATTACTTCAAAAACGAAAATACTGTGTAATTAATTTGACATAATACATTCCGGCTAAATTTAGTCCAATAAGTGCGCGAGTCATCTTCTAACTTAGATTAAGATAAGAATGAGTATCGTTTTAAAACCTTATTTAAAACAACAAGCAAAACATGGCATTAGAAATGTATTACGGTGAAAATTTTCTGCGAAATTAATTTCCATTTTGTTTTTATTTGCAATTACAAAATATTACATTGTTTTTTTAATTCCACATGTTATAAAAACCGGACAACTGCGAGTCAGACTCGCGCACGAAGGGTTCCGTACCATTATCGCAAAAGAAGTGCGAGTCGGACTCGCACACGAAGGGTTCCGTACCATTATCGTAAATAACGGCCAAAAAATCACGTCAAACAATCACGTTTGTTGTATGGGAGCCCCACTTAAATATTTATTTTATTCTGTTTTTAGTATTTGTTGTTATAGCGGCAACAGAAATACATCATCTGTGAAAATTTCAACTGTCTAGCTATCACGGTTCATGAGATTCAGCCTGGTGATAGACGGACAGACAGACAGACGGATCGCGGAGTCTCAGTAAGAGGGTCCCGTTTTTACCCTTTGGATACAGAACCCTAAAAACGGCAAAAAAATCACGTTTGTTGTATGGGGGCCACACTTAAATATTTATTTTATTCTGTTTTTAGTATTTGTTGTTATAGCGGCAACAGAAATACATCATCTGTGAAAATTTCAACTGCCTAGCTATCACGGTTCATGAGATACAGCCTGGTGACAGACGGACAGACGGACAGACAGACAGACAGACAGACGGATCGCAGAGTCTTAGTAATAGGGTCCCGTTTTTACCCTTTGGGTACGGAACCCTAAAAATGAGTTTCGCGAGCTATATTGACGCCCTTAGAAATTAATAATTTAGATCTGTACTGTTACAGGAAAAAAAATATCGTTGATCACGCAATGCTTTCAACTTTCTTACAAGAGTATTATATTATAATCCCTTCCTGAGTTTTCCTTGTGACCGTTACACGTGTCTACCTTCAAAAGATTGCCGTTAACGCTGAAGTGACTGTAATTAGGCCAGCCTCGGGCCGACCGAAAAGTTATGAAAATATTATGTTAAATTATTAAAATATACGCGTCTATCCACAATAATTAATTTACACCAACAAAGCAGCTCCTGGCCACTTGGTACTCATGGTAACTAACTGGGCACTATATTGTTCTAGGGCCTCTAATGCTCTTATGCAGCTAAAACTTATTAGCTAAGCCAAGACCAGCATAACCTTATGCAGAGTTCGGTACTTAGTTGTGCTTATGATATATAACGAACGTCTGTTTTCCCGGAAGGATTAGGCAAAGATAGGCACATATTTTGTACATGTTAATTTAGTAGAGAAAAAAATAATGTTGATGGCAAGAGGCTAGTCTTGAAGCTGAAGGTGAAGAAGCTGCAAGATTCCAAAGCACTAAACAAAAAACTGCTCGAATAAATTACAGACATTGAGGTGGAAGTTGAAAATGTGGACTATAAGAACAAATTCCTCAAAAATGAGCTGGCTGAGCTACTTATTCAGCACCTGGACTTAGCCGAACAACACAACAACACACTGCACAAATTCAGACTCAGGTCTGCACTGGGGTGGTCACGGCTTGCAATGTGTTCTGGTGGGCCGGTGATGAGGGGTACTCCCCAGAGGGGGGTCCAGCCGCGGCGTGTTTAAGGATGAGTGCTAACGCGTGCCCGTGTGCCCGCCTTAAGCGGCACAGGAGTACACCGTGGAGTTTTAGTGGATTGGAGTCTCACGGAGCTCGTGGCTAAATAATAACAGCCGCACTGGTCGATCATCAAGGTTAAGTAATGCTTGACGAGGTCGGTCCGTGGATGGGTGACCATTTCAACATACCGAGTTTCCTCCGTGCCTCGGAAAGCACGTTAAGCCGTTGGTCCCGGGTGTCATTTGAAGATGTTTGACAGTCGTTCAGAGTTGTCAGAAGCTTGAGATCTGACACCAGCCTTGCCAAGGGGTATCGTGTTACCCAGTTACTGGGTTGTGGAGGTCAGATAGACAGTCACTCCATGTAAAACACTAGTACTCAGCTGAATCCGGTAAGACTGGAAGCCGATCCCAATATATATGGGAAAAGGCTAAGGCAGATTGATTGAGGCAGATTAATTGAGTCTCACATAACTAAGCTTCCTCCCCGTGGTAGCGCAGTATGCTTAAGCATTTCTACAAGCAAAAAACAAAAATGTCTACTAACTATTGAGAAATTCTAAATGGAAAACCCTATAAAAGTGTTATGTTGGACCCGGGCATCGAACCTTGGGCCTCATGCTCAGAATTAACGCTAACAACTTCTAGACCAACAAGGCAATGCTTGTTATTAGATAGCCTGGTAAATAATTATACTCTATTCACTAAATACTTAGTTATTATTGTGCCACAGGGGTCGCCACAATAATTATATCACAATATTATGCAGACTCATCCACAAAATAACATTATCCAATTAGCTAATTAAAATAATAACCATAACTAAATGTGTTCAACATGACAATAGATTTATTTTCAACAAAGCATAATAATGTCGAAACCAACAAAACATTGCGCACAATATTGAAAACATGTTCTGATGCTGTTAATCTATATGCTTATGTTTCAGTGGGTACTATTATTAATAATATTGTCCCATTACAAATTACGGTAAATTGCTGGAGTTTAGTGAGCAGCGCACTAAATTAATTACTGGACATAAATAATGGGACTCATCTTGTTAGATCACAGATAGCTAAAGCTTAGCCTCGCTTATACATATGTATTAGGTTATATCCCACGTATTTACATAATATTCATGTTGGTCTTAAGATGTATTAGACCTTTTTAAAATAACGTAGGTATACTTTATAGATTCCGGACACACGAGAAGAAGCAATATTGCTCATGAAACAAATAGGTAGGTACTCTCTAAAGCATAATCATTGTATGTGGCTAACTTTTTAAGATCTAAGAGGGATTAAGGTCTAAACGCTAAATTTTAATGATTTTTAGGGTTCCGTACCCAAAAAATACCACCCGGGTAAAAACGGGACTCTATTACTAAGACTCCGCGATCCGTCTGTCTGTCTGTCTGTCACCAGGCTGTATCTCATGAACCGTGACATAGCTAGACAAATGAAATTTTCACAGATGATGTATTTCTGTTGCTGCTATAACAACAAATACTAAAAACAGAATAAAATTAATATTTAAGTTGGGCTCCCATACAACAAACGTGATTTTTTTGCCGTTTTATGCGATAACGGTACGGAACCCTTCGTGCGCGAGTCCGACTCGCACTTGGCCGGTTTTTATTGTACCTTTTTAACTTTAACTTTCAGGTTCGTGTAATAAAAAATGGTAGTAAAGGAACAAGTTGGTGCCAATCTGTCAGACTGGAAAACTTTTTATCCCCCTATAATGCCGACCGAGAACGTTTCCGTAAAGTAACAATAAAAAAATAACGATAAACGCTATGAGGTCTAAATTTGAAGAAAATTACCCAAGACCTCCATTGTTTGTAATGGCTTTCTTTGTGCTTTAAAATTAAATTTGTTTCTTGTTTGTTGTACGGAACCCCAAGGTGAATGCCTCTCGCACTAGATACACGAATTTTATATTTTGAGATCTCACTTGAGTCATACTGGGGAGGTAAAGAGCGTAATATTTACTTCAAACTTTTAAATTGCTATGTATTTTCACATAGTTTCTTAGAACCAAACAGACTATAGGGCTTGTGGTTTTCTTATAGACATAGGTCTCTTTATTATGTTCAGACTCAGCAGTGAACTAAAATGCAATATTAAACATAATATTCAGACATTTTCGTGATGCGCATTTTGCTATGCCGTGTCATCTTTTTGTAGAAGGTACCAGGACAAATGAAGAAGTAAGAAGAAGTGATAAAGTATGTGCAGTGCAGCCAATATAAAAGGAAATTTTGCTCAGGTGTCGGAAAAAAGAGTAAATAAACAAAAAGGAAAATTTTTTTCAACACACTTGCTCATAAAGTGGCTCTTATTTTACCGCAATTAGGCACATATGATGATACCTGTCATCAAACTGTGACTCTTTAATTGCTATTATTCACAAGTCAGTAATAGAGTTTTTATTTTTATTTTATTGGTTGAGTTACTTTGTTCTTACAAAAGTTTCGATACAATAAAGATCGTGCTCAATAGTACAAATAAATTAATGTACCTATTGCTTGCTCATTTCATGCAAAATCGTATTTAAATAGATAATTTCAACTTGTACGTGTTTAATAAATAAAACTTTCACTCAAATATAACTTTTGTTTTCTCTGAAAAAAAGGAAACTTAAAATTCCCCATTTTGTACGTGGCTAAAACGCTATCCGAAAAGCCGAAAAAAAAAACCTCATTCTTTTAGTCTATGGCCGATCGCCATTGTTAGATGCACGCGCATAGGAAAATTGATTAATTTTTGCCGCCATTGCGAAAAAAAATTCAAAACTCGTTTTCACTGTTGAAATTTTTATCGTTTTCACAGTTATTTATTAATTAAAATGTCTACAAGCTCTAATTATGAAGAAAATGATTTATGTTGTACACCGGCCGATATACGAGTAGGATGGAAAGTTACTACCTGAAAAAAGGATTACTACCTGAAAAATAGCTATTATCTACTAAATAAAATGATTTTTTAGTATATTGTGTGTTGAACTTAATTATTGTTTCTTTTTTCCATGTTGGTTTAATATTTGGTGTAACTATGGTGCTTGTAGGATACAAGAATTAAGGTATGATTCCGAACTCGGCAACAAGCAGCAGTACTGTTGCCGCAGTGCTGCCACTAAGACATTAGACACTACATTGCTGCCGCGACATTGCTGCCTAGCTCGGAATGTAATCTCATATAAGCTTATATGAATTGTATGGGGACCAGTAGTGTCGCGGCAGCACTGCTACGTGCAGCGTGGTTCGGAATCATACCTTTAACAAAAATGTAAAAGACGTAGATAACCATGGCCAGATGATTTTAGTGAAGATACCTATCACGAAAAATAAAATATCGAGTTCATTCACCATACACGGTCAATTCTATGAAATTGTTAAGAAGTATGAAAGTTTGCGATCACCAAAAGCAAAAAAAATACCGTTTCTTTCTAAATTACCAGAATGGTAAATGTACCTGTCAGCCTATATATATAGGTATAAACAAATTTGGTTCTATGCCTAAAGAAATCGCTAAGTTTTTAGGTTTAGCAGATGTTGAGAGCTACACTGGACATAGTTTCAGAAGAACTTCAGCTACATTGCTGGCTGATTCATTGATATAATAACTTTGAAGCGTCATGGTAGGTGGCGATCTAACAATGTAGCAGAATCATAAGTAAAATATTCCATACCAAATAAAATTTGTGCATTAATCACTAAAAGAATTAGACTTGATTCTGAGGCGCGTCCTACTGGCGAAACACCAAGTACTGCCAATGATTGGATATTACCTACCTGCACGAAAATTGAACCATCTCAAATAACAATAGAACATGAAAGTATTTCAGTAAATAATCTATCTGATGAGACCGCTATGCTACCAAAACATGTAATTATAATTTTACTATTAACTGCACATTTACTAATTGTTTCTCTAAATAAACTTTTTATCTACGAAATAAAATGTTTTTTTTTTGTATTATTTTCTTCACAAGTGTGTTGAAAAACATCGTATGATACACGTGTGTATTGATGATTACCGTCCTCGGCTCTCTTAAGACCCTCACCTAACGGCTCGGGTCTCAATGCTGACTCAGCGGTTATCACCAAAATTACACATTTGTACCAAAAAGACATAATTTACTAAAAAGACACATTTTTATTTCATGCTTTTTAGGGTTCCGTACCCAAAGGGTAAAAACGGGACCCTATTACTAAGACTCCGCGATCCGTCTGTCTGTCTGTCTGTCTGTATGTCTGTCCGTCTGTCACCAGGCTGTATCTCATGAACCGTGATAGCTAGACAGCTGAAATTTTCAGAGATGATGTATTTCTGTTGCCGCTACAACAACAAATACTAAAAACAAAATAAAATTAATATTTAAGTGGGGCTCCCATACAACAAACGTGTTTTTTTGCCATTTTTTACGATAACGGTACCGAACCCTTTGTGCGCGAGTCCGACTCGCACTTGGCCGGTTTTTATACTACATAATTTATCTAGTGGTAGACAAGCTTCGATCGACAATCTATCGAGCACGTATTTATAACACGATATCTTGCGAAAATACCCCGATCCAAACAGTAAAACGCTCATATTTTTTGAACGGCTGAACCGATTTTCATTAAACATAGCTAAGAATATTACACTCGCGATAAAGTCATCTTTCAAACAAAAACAATTAGATCAAAATAGTTTCATCCGTTTAGGAGCCATGATGGCACAGACAGATACACAAATACACAAACACACAGGTACACACGTCAAACTTACAAGACCCCTCTTTTTCCGTCGAGGATTAAACTGACAGTCAGTTAAACAGTCAGTTTGCTGTGCTGTGCTACGCCGTAGCAAATGCGTAGATGTAACGCTACGCCGTAGTAGTACTCGTAGCAGTGACATCACCTACGATTTTATACAGAATTTTCAATTTTGTTGCATATGAAACAAATCGAAATTAATATCAGAATATTTTAGAGTCGTTCAAATTAGCAAACGATTCAATCCCTACAAACGAAGACACAGCAAGCGAATGGAAGAAGTTCTGTAGCTTAACTTACCCAAATCCTGTTTGTAATTACTTTGACTGATGCTAATCTGTTTAATTGCACCTCCGCAAATATAAGGTTCTCTCAATATTGCTCGAAGTTTGAGAGAATTATCGGAATTAATAAACAATGGTTTATGTTAAAAATTAAATCATAAGCCGCGGCTAATAAATTTATTAAAACGAGTTATTTAATAGTTTTGTTTTTAAAATCATCTATCTATATGGCGTGCAACTCAAAAATACAATATCAAGTAATGGTTTAGATGTTTCACCGACTTTCATATTTGCACCTGTTTTCAATTTCATCTCGCCAACCATCAAATTCTGAATATGCAGTCGGTGTTTACGTAAATTTACATTTGCTCAAATATTGTTTTTAGTTTCGGTTTACTTGTGTTGCGTATCTAAATAGCAGTCGTGTGTAGCCGAGATTGCGGTCATATTTATGTTACGAATAACGATGAAGCTAACTAGACTTGTAAAACATAGTCGGCAGGAGGTTCACCGCAAGCAGACGAGGAGCGTGTGTAATGAAAGGTTTCATTATAATCAAGGGCCCGTAAGTATTACTATTCGAGAGAAGCGAGCTAATCACGGCGCCACTCAAAGCCTTTCCACGCCCTAAGTGATGCAAACGAGGAAACTTGGGGATCGCAAACGGCTTAGACTTCATCCCATAACTTTGATCGACACTTCAAAGTGAAAAGTCAATTAACTGCAGTGAAAACAGCAAATGTTTCTTTGACACTGTTTATTTGATATGATAATACTTTCTGTTTGATAACTGGTAAGCTAAGATAGCTGGCGGATTATTTATCGAGTTTATTTGATATGATAACACTTTCTGTTTGATAACTGGTAAGCTAAGATAGCTGGTGGATTATTTATCGAGTTTATACTATCTTTGGTTTGCGTTAATTTGTTTTGTTTTGAACAGAACTTTTACAAAGGTTAATGAAGCGCCTTTATGAAGTGTAAAGGGAAAGTTTGAACTCATTTGTTTCTTTTGGCAAGTTAAACATATTACTAGGCGCTCGCAGATAGGCGACGCGAAAATGTTACAACGATGCGACAAATTTTCGTAGAATCGTATTAGTAGCTAATTTTCTCTCAGGTTTGGGCTTTATGGCCAACTGTTTTAAGCTTCATAAGGGTAAGGACTGAAGTGACAGTTTTGCAAACGGGCAATGACCACAATTAAATGTTATTAACAAACAGTTGGCCGCTATTGCACATCTTCTGGCAGTATAGTTCTTAAGTCACCATTTTTTGACGGTAGGAAATAGTTAAATTGTTGTTTTTTCAAATAGTTATGGTAAGAGGCGTAGCTCACAAATTTTAGAATAGAAGTTGTGCGCGGACGGCGTTTTTATTAGAAAAGAGCGAAAGAGAAAGCATTGCTGTGCAGCCTTTCTCTCTTTCTATCTCGCAAGACAGTTTTAGGGTTCCGACCCAAAGGGTAAATACGTGACCCTATTACAAAGACTCCGCGGTCCGTCTATCTGTCTGTATGTCTGTCTGTCTGTCCGTCTGTCACCAGGCTGTATCTCCTGTATCAACTGTCTAGCTATCACCATGATAGCTAGACAGTTGAAATTTTCACAGATGATGTATTTCTGTTGTCGCTATAACAACAAATACTAAAAACAGAATAAAATAAATATTTAAGTGGGGCTTCCATATAACAAACGTGATTTCTTTGCCGTTTTTGCGATTATGGTACGGAACCCTTCATACGCGAGTCCGACTCACACTTGGTCGGTTTTAAATAGTAGATATGATGAAAAATCTATCAAGACGTACTATGTGCCCTTGTCTCCCGTTCCGGGGAAGTGGGATTTAATATTAAAAAAACCTTCTCATTGTACCATTATGTACCATTATACCATGTTTCTTATCCATTTCATGTCTTGTCTGTACCTGCCGTCCATTCACATCGCGTGCGCGATACGTGTTAAATTAGTAAAATAATAAAGAGCCCCTTGCCGAGCTTTGGGGTAATAGCAGCATAATAATGGGCATGTTTTCAAGTAACAAAATAATGTTTAAAATTGGTATTTTCAATTTCTACCTGGTCGTGTAAAGTTGTAAGATACATAAAAACAAATTTTTACAAAAATATACTACCGACTTCCAAATAAGAAAACTACAAATGAATAATAACTTTATTTTTAAAAGTCGGTGTCTTTGGTAGGTACCAATTTTATGCGTTATGGACACCGACTTCCAAAAATAAAGTTATTTTTCAATTTGTAGTTTTTTGGAAGTTGGTAGTATATTTAAATTTTTTTTTTTTTTTATTATTATTAACAATAGGCTTGCGCTTGACCACTATCTCATCTGATGGAAAGCGATGATGTGATCGACAGTGAAGCACGTTTGCCTAGAAAAAACCACTCACTTTCACTTTTTAGTTGTACCTACCTAATCGGCAAGTATTTAAGTAAGGTACCTGTAATGCCAGAATAGATTACCCGAATATCATGAAACTGAACATAACCGGTGAAATGAGAGTGTACCAAGGTGAACTGTTCACATCTGCGTACCCCTTTAGAGCGTACTGGCGTGATGTTATGTTATGAAATGGTATAAACAGACATGCGATTGCAGCATCCCGAGAGATTTATCGTAACTTATTGAAGAGTTCTGTTGTATATCTCCGAAGTTCTTCATCAGATCTTCACCTAATTAAAATGGGACCAATTTCGGAATCATACTCTTATATATATTTTATGTTCTTGCAAACAAAAAAGTAATTTTCAAAATCGGTCCACAATTGACGGAGTTATCGGTGAAGATACACAAAAAACAATAAAAAATCGTACATAGAACCTCCCTTTTTGGTAAGTCGGTTAAATAATACTATAAGATAATAATAATTAATAAGAAACAAATAAATGAGTAAAGAAAGGTAGCAGTGCGATTATATCCACATATCGCGAAGATATCTAATGTGTCTTCTAACCTTGTCCAACAGATTCGTCGAAAATGTTAATTGTCCTATCTACTGTAGTGTTCGCTCGCCGCGCCCCATATTTATGTCCAACGTACACAACCCGCGAAAAAGCCTTTTAACCGTGACCGACATACAACACAAAACAGAAGCCCGATAAAGGTATTCTCTTTTGTTGTTTTAGGTTCAAAATCAGATTTACAATGAACTCGTTCGGGCTTGCCGGGATTCCAATACAACCCGTATAAAAGCCAATAAAATAAAGTTCCGAAGTATTACAGTTATAGACGAGGATCGTAGATAAGACGCAGATATCATCTATCGCCTCAATGTAATGATAATCCTAGGCGGCTCTGATTCCGTAATGAAATTCGCAGCAGTCGAGAGCGATCTCAGTTGATTAATGTCAGCCTCTTTCGGGCTCCGACGGAAATTAAGCTTCCTTAACGAAGTTTATTGCACTTTTTGTTAACTTGTTTCCTAATTAATTTGCAGCAACAAGTGCTCTCCCAATGTTCCAGTGTATTAATCAACACGGAGAGATGGCCACGTATTTATATAACACTCCTACAAAAAATCTTAAGAGGATTCTTTATCTTTTAAAAATTTCAAGAATAACGCGTTAATGCTTGTTCAGCGCTGTAGCGAAACTTTTCTAAAGATAAATGTGCCTATTGTTGCGATTGTGGAACTTTGCAAATCACTCTGTGAGCTTACTCCAATGGAATAATCGGCTAAACTTTTTGTAAATGCTGGCTTACCAATTAAACGAGTTTCTGTAGAAAATTGTTACAGTGGCAGAACGAAAAATGATTTTCATCGAACTTCCGCAAACTTCGATGGATGTCATTACATCGTGTTTCGTTATATGAAACAATCCGGTAGAAACACCAACACAGCGGCCTTCGCCCTGATAAAACCAATATTGTTACAAATATTTAATATGCGATGAATAGTGAGGACGTGAATGTGAATAGGAAATGCGTAGGCATCAACCGCGACGTACCGTAGCTAAATTCTTTAAGATAAGTTAGAGATGTCTACGAAAGAATCTCATAAGCTGTGCTCATAAATCACGTTCATACATTTCACGTGGCTTAGCATTTTTTAGCATGAAGCTGACAACTGTAAATCTTAGGTTTTATTATTGTGTTTATTCGGGAGCGTACCAGGACCGCAGGAGAGCGTTATAGATAGAAGTTGAAAGCTCACCGATCACGGCCCATTACACAGGTCCTGGCTCCGGCTAATAGCCGACCGCTAACTTCTGCTCAAGTATAAATCAGGATAATGGCTAACACTTATAACCTTAATTCAATATATTGTTTCAATGTTCTACGTAGCTATACGGGAATTAGACAAGTCGTTTAGCTCTACACTTTAGTCGGGCCATTTTGTTCGTAAAGAGATGTGATTGATGCTTACTGGTTTTGAATAAATACCATAAAGTTTCATTGGGTATGTTACGTTTAAATCATTTGATAGAACTTGAAGAAGCCAACATAAATTTAAACTGATAAGAGGCCAGTTGGTAGTTCAACAGAACTTTTTCAGAGATTTGTATTTTATTTTAATAGGAGACTAAATTGGAAACCTATTATAGTTGAATAAATTTTTAAATGGTCAATAAAATAACCATTATATGTAAAAGTACCGACTCTCCTTGTGCCGTGCGCCATTGACACAGTCTGAATAATTAATTGGCCTTTCAATACATTGAGTAATTAAGGATAGGGAAGGATACGTACCGCCGCGCGCCGCTACCGATACAGTTACCGGTCTGCGGTGAAATATTATTCTTTAGCCTTACCTTCACTGGACTACAATTCTATTTTCGGATTAACATTTCTACTTTCTTAGAATAACAATTGATTCCGAAAGGTAAAACCTACTCATATAAATTGAAAACATGCCTGAAAGAACTTTAATATCAACCTTAATTACGCCCTGTTGTTCTTCAATGGTTTGTAGGTAATAATTAATTTATCGAGATTTCATAAAAGCAAACAGTTCAAAAGTGGGGTGGGTAATACACGTATTACTTATTCATGGCCGAGCCCCTCGTATAGGTTGGATGTGGCTGGTGAAAGCTCGTAGACCATTAACGCGTCCTCACACATCCCTCGCAAGCTTAGGCGGCTGAAATCACTGTTATAAGTAATATCAAAGGAATGGATTGCGATGTCGGCGCCGGATCAAATATTTGGCGAACAACAAAGAACTTGCCGCGTATATCGCCTGAGCCATTAATCACCCTATTATTGTACGCAGTGGCACAAAACGCAATATAGCCCTTCGACCGACGTCGGCGTCGCCGCGACGCTCATAAACACACTGCCGTAATGACCTATTTAAGAAGAGTTAAATGAAAATCGATAACCACAAACTGTTTAAACAGGGACGAAATTTAATTAAAATCAAATACAACTTTTGTATTTTTATGACAGTGGCGTGTTTATATTTCAATACATTCAGCAACAGACATTAAAATTATTATGTATAAATGGTTTTTATATGAATTCAGTGCGAGCGCGAGCGCTTGTGGCGGGCATACAAAGCACGTTGACACTCCGTACAGTAATATTTTAGAACAGACTGTCGGATGGAATTCGGTTTTATTTTAAAACTGCAAAATCGCACGAGCTACGACACTATTAATTAACCAGAGCATGACGTTAACAAGTACGTACATAATGAAACTATTTTTATGAGGGTAGTCCCACAGTAGCAAATTGTAAGTTACTCAAAAGAAGTAGATTATTTCGACAATACAAATGGCAGCCATTAACTAGTCATCCATCATTATCACATTCAATGGTACTTTAGACCTGTCCTAGGTCTCTAGGATCATTAGAATAGTAAATCTAGGTGTACCTATAGTTACTGTAGCACAGCCATTGAAAATATGTCAACAAAGCAGATGCCTTGCAACTGAAGCTTTGACATCATTCTACTTTTAAAGGTATGGAAATTGAATGCAATTCAAATGTTTTGCAAACTGGTTTGGCGAAACAAATGTATCAATTTAAATAATGTCTCCATTGGATTGAAGAGATCGGAAAGGGAGGGATCGGATACGAGCTTTATGCATTTACTTACATGTATATTGTAGCTCATGTTTTTATATCCAGGGCGGTTTTATACTTACAATGTTGAAATCTTTTTTGGCCCAAGGAATAAAGTAGAACCGGCCAAGTGCGAGTCGGCCTCGCGCACCGAGTGTCCGTACACATAGCTACATTCACCAAAGTAATTTGGTAAGATTACTTAAGTTCATAAACAATAAATGATCCTAACATTGCTTAATGGACTAAGGGACAAAATTAACTTTGCATTTGAAAAACTGTAGTCCCCATACATCGAAATAAGTTCCAGTCAGTTTACCAACTGTAAATAAGTTAATAATCTTTTTTTATTTAGTTACTTTACAGTTTTCGGAATTTTTCCTTTATTTGTGCTATGAGACATCATTCTGGGTCAGCGGGAAGACTCTATAGGTTTTGATGCAGCTGCATTTCGTCAATTTTGCAACATAAATGGCGATATCTTTTGATTCCGTTGATCTAGAAGTTTGAATTTTTCAAAGGCGCAAGGGTTTGCAGACTTGAGTATAAGATATTTAACTTGACACCTCCAGACGTTCCAGAGAACAAGTTCTTGACACACACGGACAGACAACGAAGTGATCCTATAAGGGATCCTTTTTTACTTTTGAGGAACGGTTCCCTAAAGATCTAGCTTCTATAAAATGTAAATAACAGATTTAGGTACACATTATTAGTTTGTATTTTAATAGGTCGTAGTACCTACTTTAACATTATCATAAACCTACTATCTACTAAGTTATGATCACCTTGGAAAGGTGAAAAGGTCAGATATATAATTATTTGACCTTTTAATTACCAGCTAAGAATTACCAAATTAATACGGGTAGAAACAGAGACTAATTACCTTGGCGCTCTTAAGAGTCATGAGTGAACATTTAGGACAATAAACTTTATTAATTATATATGAAACTATTTAATTCACCACAATTTCTCTATCGTCAAGCAAGCGCCTGTAAAAAAATAATAGCTACCTGCCGCAGTACACTAGCTTGCTACGATTAATTTATAAGATAGTGTCTAGCATGGCTACAGGGCGTAGACCTGACGTAAGGCAGTTAAAAACGATACTGCAATTAGATTATTTTATTGCCGATACAAGGAACCAGAATACTTTGTATATTAATATGGTAAAACGATGTTAAAAGTGGGTTTTAGGATTATTAAGTAATTTTGAATGTAGGAGTACCTTACTTACCTACCTTTGTATACCTAGGAGTAATGCTTGTAATATACTGTAATATAAATTATATTCATGAGTCAGCATTGGCAAGCAGTGTTTGATTTTGGGGTTATTTGCAAAGCAGCCGGCACTAACATATATGGACGCGCTCTCTTTTACCAGGGCCCCTTGAAAAGGTCTTTATCGGTCCATAAAACTTCTTTTATGCCACGCGAAGTTTCTGTAGCGAACGGTAAGTTGTTTGATGGTCACCCTCGAAAATAATTTTCCAAGCCCTCCTTCAGCGCCGCGATCGATTCACAAGTTACTGCCGATAAAATAAATTCTATATAAAATAAATTCTGTTATGATCCCTTTTACTTTTTGCTGAAAGCTCTCAGAACGAGTAATAATAGGATGATCCAAGAATGAATGTTTTCAATAAGTCGTCCTTTTTGAAGTTAGTTTAAAAGATTTTCTTTTTGAATATGACAAAAAGGAAATGCTTACAAGGTTTCACTAATTTTGTAACATGAATGTGTATGTTAGGTGGGTAACCTCTATATTTTCATCACAGCTTTTTATCGGGAATATGCCGCAGGTCCGTAGAATATTATTGAAATATCTGCTCTATATGACTGCCTTAAAATATATATGTTGTTGATATTTCATCATACCTTTTGCGCATTCATAATCTTTGTTTTTGTGTGAACATGGATATTTATTTTCAATAATAAATTGACGGAAAATTATTTTGTATGTAAGGGATACTATATACATATATATACTTATTTATTATAACAAATTTAAATTCGGCTTACGGTTTTAAATGTTCCATACACAAAATGTGTCAATGGGACCTTATTACAAACCTTACGTCACCTATCTGTCGGTCTATCGGCCTGTCTGCCCACCCGTCTAGGTATCTGTCACAGAAGTATTTCTTGCACATATCAAAAAAATATTTAGTACCTACTAAAGATTCGTAGTCTTAATGCGCAAATTTAACTCGTTTTTAGCCGGTTATTCACACCTTTTCAATCAAAGTGAGCCACTCATAAACCTCACAGGAAACCACAAAGTGGCCAACCTGCTACAGAGATTTCAAAAAGCTTGAAAATGTACCCTTATTAATACGTTTCTCAGGGTACGTCCAACCGCGATTATGAATTTTCGCTTAAATAGTAATTGGCTGCCCCTAAAGGCTGATTACACCTGTTTGTGTTCACCACCCTTCACGGAACGGGTGATATGGCGGACCCACAGACACAATATACGTGTGTCATGTCTGTGAGCGGCCCCGGTAATGACAATAATCGACTCGTCCCCTATGACATTGATATGGGAAAGCTATACAGTACAGTACCTACGACAGTGGGTACATGATTACCTGCCTACCCCTTTCCCAAGCAAAATACGCAGAGAAGGAACTAAGGTTTCATAGCACTGATTTGAATAAATACCGCTTTCGATTAATATAAAACCTTTTGTCACACGATCTACCTCTAAAATATCCAGAACAAAGTCCCCAGTGCACGCTGTTTGTTTTATTTACGTTCGGAAAACACATCGCGTCAAATTTTATTTCGGCCGTTTATTGTCAGCGTCAATATTATGGCTCTACCGGACTACTCGACAAAACTATCCATGATCCGAAAATAGCCTTTTAAAAAACTACCACAGTTTATTGTGCTCATGATCATCTGCCTACCCTTTTCCAAACTAGTCGGCTTTCAGTCTTTACTGCTCCAGCCATTCTGACATTCACAATCCAGTTACAGTTATTAAGGTCCATGATTAAAAAAATATTGCCAAAAATAAAACTCTTTCTATTTTTAAACCCCGAAGCGAACCCAAATTAAATTTCATATTACACGCAGGGGCATACCAAAAAGCTCTCTTTGTTTCATTTATTATTGATATTTGATTTCAGCAAAATCAAGTTACGGTCGGAGGTGTCACTCGGGTAGGTCACGTCCGGGAACATAAAACGACACTGGTTGCGCGGCTGTAAAAGTACCGTATATTTGAACGTATGTCGTAACGCTGAGAGTTGCGGTGCGGTGCAAGCTTGTGCGTCGTAGTAACCGTCATTAATCTTGTTGTTTCTGATATTCAGGAGTGGCTCTGTACCTCATAATAGGCCGAGTTTTACCGGAGTAGTACTGGGTTCCGGAGGCGCAGTGCGACGTGCGGCTGGGACCGATTTCGTGGTCCGCTGGCCGCCACACACCGCTGACCAGAGACAATGGCAACCGGAGCACTGCCCTCGCGTCTCGTCGCACCGGCACACAAACTTCTCATTGTTTTTGATTAATCACGCATAGCAGTTTAGATGATCCGCTTTATCAACAACACCAAGTAATTGAGAACCATTAATTGGAGCGAAACCTCGTGATAAGTGTGTTTTGTAGGAGTGAGCAATTAGATCGCTTCGGGTGTCAAGCAAGTCGGAAATGAAACGAAATCGGAGATCTAAAGATAAATGACACGGAGGAGTAAACGGGCTACCCATAACAGATGTATCTATAGCGCAGTAAAATCTGAATACTTACCTGTTGTTTATCCGGTTGAGCAGAGGGATTGAGGCTCGATGGACGTTTCGTTTCCACTCAATGTTCGCTCCACATTTATTACAGTGTTCGTTCTTGCGCATCGCAACGCACTTTATTGCCGCTTTGCCAAGTTGTTTGAATGCAATTATTAGAAAAGTTTCATGTAGACGATTTCATCCGTTTCCCTTCTTGTATTGTGCTGATATTGTGTTCATATTTCCTTCAATTTAGATGTGTGAGCCTTTTTAAAAATATAGGTAGAATAGGTAGCCTACATTTTATATGCATCTTCGGGGAAGGTCGACGAAGACTGAGGTAAACGACCCACCCGACTTAGGTTTTAGTAAGTTATACATAGAACTTCTATAGTTATATATTTATTTACAAGAACTTACTAGGCGAAGTACATTAAAACAAGCGAATAGATGGGTTGATAAGTCAAGAGTTAGAGGTTAGCACAGGTGGTGTCATTGTCTGCGGTGACTGAAACAATTAATTACTTTTTGGTCGCGGCGCGGCGCCACTAGCGAGTTGAGCAACTAAAGTGAAATGTACACACTTGAAAACAACAGTACCTAACTGCTTTAATTAATTTTCACTTAGTTGGAATACTTGGGCTGAATCTATTCTAAAATGAAGCTGAATACTACATAGTCCAGATAAACACAAGTTAAATTTTAAAAAACATTCGACACATTTTTATTTCATACTACATAATATTTTATTTAGTCGTAGACACGTTTCGATGGACAATCTATTGAACATGCACGTAACTATGACACCGTATGTTGCGAAAAAACCCTGATTCAAACAGTAAAACGCCCATAACTTTAGAACGGCTAAACCTATTTTAATCAACTCTCGATAAAGTCACCTTAAAAACAAAAAAACCCGGCCAAGTGCGAGTTGGACTCGCGCACGAAGGGTTCCGCACCATTATCGCAAAAAAGGCAAAAATCACGTTTGCTGTATGGGCACCTAAATATTTATTTCATTCTGTTTTTAGTATTTTTGTTATAGCGGCAACAGAAATACATCATCTGTGAAAATTTCAACTGTCTAGCTGTCACAGTTCATGAGATACAGCCTGGTGACAGACATACAGACAGACAGACGGACCGTGGAGTCTTAGTAATAGGGTCCCGTTTTTACAGATACACAATTTAGAAACACAGGTACACACTACAAACTTATAACACCCCTCTTTTTCCGTCGGGGGTTAACGAGAACAGATGGAGTTTAACATTAACGAAAAGCTGATATTTAAATGAGTACGGGAAACCCTATTTGAATGCCAGTGTTTCAAGCTAAAGTAGAAAATGTCAAAGACACAACTTCCAATTCTAAATTCATCAATCGGGGGTAAGTGATTAAGGCCGTACCCTGACCAAAAAATCAGCATGAGATATGAGCATTCCTATTGGCCTAGCGGCACTGGTGGCGCATGAATTACGGTAGTGAATACGCCCAGATTTTAGAATAAAATCTTTATAAAATCGAATATTGGTCTTTTGAAAAGAAATACTTACAAAATGTTCGTTATCAAATTGTCTATCCATTAGTGTTAGTACAAAAAATAATTAATGAACACTTTACGAGGAGATGCATGCTATCAATAATTATTTCTCATTTTTATGGTTTTGTTGGAAGGAGATTAGTGAAACATATACTATTTAAAAAAAAGTATACTACCATTTTAGAATAAATATTATGTAGTTTAATGTATTTTTATTAATTGATATTTCTTTTTAAATAAAGAGTAGATAGCTCCAGAAACGACTAGCGCGGCGTTTTGCTCGGGGAAGCGCCTTAATATAATATTGTGAAAAACAAACCAACCAACCAAAATCGGACGCGATTATGACTACAGAGGAAAAATGCAAAAAACTGTTTCTTTTCTATGATATCACAGTTTGGCGATCATGATCAATTGGGCTCTAAAATAATGTCTCAGATTCTAAAGTGATCAAACACTTTTTAACTATTCTCACTTCTTGGTACCGTTTTCAATCCATATGTAGGTAGGTACACGGTTTCAGCTTTCAATCGACAATGACGAAAACAAATTGCTTTTTAACGTATTTATACAATCTATACATAGAATGTTAATAATAAAATACCTAGTTCCCGGAAGCTGCTCTATTGTATGCCCGGAATTCAATGAATGCAATAAAACGATAAAAATTTATCCGAATATTTGATGAACGGGAATAGCGGACTTTGTAAGTGTAAATAATATGTGCCTACATATTGCATACGTGTTATACACGCATTCGTAAACGAATTTAGGCTTTTTAATCACATATTGTTATTTTTATTAAATAGTGTTTTAAACATTCCACTTTAATCGCTAATAGGCGTAGCCACATTCATCTATGGCCACATTATCAATTGGACCATTATACCTTCATTAACCCTAGTACTGGCACCGGGCTTTTTAGCTGGATGTTAGTAACTTTGTAACTGGTGAAAAATATCCATATTTTTAACCGACTTCAAAAAAGGAGGAGATTTCTCAAATCGACCGTATATATTATATATATTTTTTTGTGTGTTCGCGGATAACTTCGTCGTTTATGAACTGATTTTGAAGATTCTTTTTTTGTTGGAAAGGAGATATCCCAAAGATGGTACCATGATAAGGAAACCACGATCTGATGGTGGTATCCCAGAAACATCGAGGGAACTGCTCAAATATTATATGCATATAGTGATTTTGGTATTTTTATCCACAATATAATAATTTACACTCGGAAGGTGTCATTTGGTGAAATGGAACTGATGCAGAACACCACAGATGGCCACTGAAACTCCTTAATGCTATGTATATCACGGTTATAAGATATATTGAATAGCTAACCGACTATGATGATGCAAATACTTATAACTTAATGTTAATGATGAAAATGGTAACATCGAACTGATCTGATGATGAAGCCGGAAGGTAGGCACTGGAACTCCGAAATAAAACAATGGATCGTAGTCGTGTTTGAGCTTATTGGAATCGTCATGAGATTTACTTTGGCTATAAATGATTTTCATGGTAATTGGAGGTACCTACCAAAACTAAAAAGAGATAAAAAAAAACTTTTTAACGAAAAAATCAAACTGACTAGGACTTCCAAAACAAAACACAAAAAAACTTAAAAAGTTTCAATGACCAACCTTCTGTATCAAATACACAGAAACCGTATAAGCTGTAAACTGAAAAAGCAAAAGGTGGTAAGCTCGCACAAAATGTATTTATAAAAAATATAAATGTATATCACACCACGTAAAAATGTTCGCAGTCGCAGTGTTTCGTTACTAACCATTCCAGCGTTATAACGAGTATCTCTCTGTATTCGCCAATGGGTCCACATAATCTCATACCCGGAATTCATAAAAAAAATAACCAAAAAAGCCAGATCCAGTCTCTTGGTTTTTATTTGTAGTTGGATAACGATTGTTTCCCCCGAATTTCCTGTGATACGGTGACAACCCTAATTATCTTCTGTAAGTATCGCTGCTGGCACGTGTAGGTTAGTGTAGATTTGTACCTAACGACTTCCAACGAATTAATTCAGGTGAAAAAAACGAGAGCAGTCTCTTGTAACAAAACAACGGACAGATCTATAGGCTCACTTGGACCAAATATTGATAAAAAAGTTAATTTATAAATAAATAACCCGACTGTTTAAGTAGCGAACTAAAAAGCTGTAGACAAGAAAAAATCATGCTGTGCAGTCGGAGGATACATATTCGCGCACTTGCTGACCTCCTGGTCCTCCGACTGCACACAGCATGTTTTTTTCTTGTTTACAGCTTTTTAGTTCGCTACTTAAACAGTGGAGTTTTTGATTTTTAAATTATCTATTTTCATTTACAACTTTTTAGTTATGATTTCTTTTTAAGAATTACTTTTAAATATATAATTGGTTTTAATTTTTTTGATCAACTCATTAAACCCTTTACTTAGACCACTCGATGAGTTTAGAAGAAAAACAAAAATTGGGACACGCACTATATGGCGCCTAAAATCCGCCATCTTCGCCTATCTATGAACACTTGGGCGGTCAAGACGTATCTAACGATTCCTTAATTATATAATTCCGTCTAGTGATTTGAAAGATATGACGTAATAAAGAATATTACATACATACAAACATACAAGATACGCGCGAAAAACATAAACCTTTCCTTGCAGTCGGATAAAAATGAAACGGAGAGCAGGGTGGCCCAGTGGTATCGGCCGCGACTTACAAGTTGTAGGTCGTGGGTCCGAGCCCAGGCAGGCGCCTTACTTTGTGTAAATTATTTTATCACCACTGCTCTCAAAACGGTGAAGGAAATCATCGTGAGGAAACCGGCATGTCCTAGAACCAATAATTTTCGAAGACGTGAAATCCACCAACCCGCACTGGGCCCGCGTGGTGGATAACGGCCCATTCCCTCTCACAGAGAGGAGGCCTATGTCCCAGCAGTGGGAACATTAATAGGCTGATGATGTGGGTAAAAATGTCTTGGGTAATAACTGATACTCCACCTTAATAGTTCAAAGGCCTATTTATTTGTATACACTTTATTGTACACCATAACATACAAGAAAAAAATTAACTTAATACTAAATACATACAACAGGCGGCCTTTTCGCATTCCGCGGTCTCTTCCAGGCAACCTGGAACCCATGGACCCTTGGGCCTATGGTCAAATTCACAAGGCATATAGGGTTGCTTAATTAATAATACCTCCAAAAATGTAGTCAGTGTTTTTATTTACTCATTATATTGAAAAAAGTACCGAATTAAAGATTATCTATACTTAATATCACATCATCACATCATCAGCCTATTAATGTTCCCACTGCTGGGACACAGGCCTCCTCTCTGTGAGAGGGAATGGGCCGTAA
The DNA here is from genome assembly GCA_948252205.1 of Orthosia incerta. NCBI lineage: Eukaryota > Metazoa > Arthropoda > Insecta > Lepidoptera > Noctuidae > Orthosia > Orthosia incerta. The sequence goes on along the minus strand of OX411753.1, from coordinate 18,720,821 downwards.
TTCACCACGCGGGCCCAGTGCGGGTTGGTGGATGTCACATGTCTTCAAATTTTTGGTTCTAAGACATGCCGGCTTCCTCACGATGTTTTCCTTCACCGTTTTGAGAGCAGTGATGATGAAATAATTTACACAAAGTAAAGCGCCTGCCTGGGCTCGAACCCACGACTTGCTAGTAAGTCGCGGCCGATACCACTGGGCCACCACTGTTCTCAACATACTTAATAATTAATAATAATCAATAAAGAGGAAAGATTTTTTTGTCTGTTTGTTTGTTTGTACCGAATAGGCTCCGAAACTACTGGACCGATTTGAAATATCTTTCACCCATAGAAAGCTACATTATTCCTGAGTGACATAGGCTATTTAATAATCCCGAAAACGGGTTCTGTGAGGTGGCCCACGGGAGCGATGCCGCGGGGCACTGCTAGTTATGTATACAAGAGAAAATATTTTTTTGCTTGTTTGTTTGTACCGAATAGGCTACGAAACTACTTAACCGATTAAAAAAATTCTTTCACCAATAGAAAGCTACATTATTCCTAAATGACATAGGCTATTTTTAATCCCGAAAACGGGTCCTGTGGGGTGGTCCACGGGAGCGAAGCCGCGGGGAACAGCTAGTTTTTTAATAAAAACAAGAATTAATAGTACTTGAACAAAAACTAGGTCAGTCGTCTATCATATTTGCAAACTGATGTTTATTAAATTCCTTGAAACAATTCAGTTAGTTAATTAATAATAACGCTGGTTAACTGTATTATATTACAAGCAGATAAAACTATGAAACACTCCATATATCCTTGTACATATCGAAAGGTTCGCTAGTACGAAATACTCTGAAACCATTTAACCGATTTCGCGACTGTACCCAGTGAAGTGTAAGGCATTTATCACGAAAGGTCGTATATCTTTGCATAACGATACAAAGGAAAAGCAAATAAAAAATAAGCTTTGTAAAAAATGTGTTAATATTTTTTACGGAACACATTTGTTAGACAGATGTAGAAATTTTATTATTTATTGTCTTTTACATAGTACCCGTTAAAAGGAGAAGATAGAATAGTACATTAATCATAATTTATAAAAAGGGAGCGGATCTTCAAAACAAAATTGTATTCCGACAGAAAATGTTATTGCACCATTTCCAGTAACGGAGAGACCAATGCTACTTGTGTTTGTTACTCAACCACGCCAGAATGGCTGAACGGATCTGGACGAAACTTGGCACAGAGATAAATTATGGAATGGAATAAGCGCATAAGCTACTTTTTTTAATATCCATGTGAACTAAGTCGCGGGCAACAGCTAGTCTTTTTTAATAACTAATATAACCTATAATGAGGTTTATTTGAACAAGGTAATCTCTAGTTTGATCTCGAAATTCTTTCAAGGAAGCAATGCTACACTATAACTGTCATAGACAACTTTTAACCCAGAAATATGCGGTACGGTTTCTACAGGACACAGCAGCGATGCCATCTTTTTTTTTTAATATTTTATATCTTAAATATATGGGCAAATAAAATAGAAGGTCGCGGCATTATAGCTCAAATGATCGCTGCACCAATAACATAGACGACCTAGGACTAACTCAACAGCCATGATATCAATGGTACTGCCATTAATAATTTGCAATACTTGATTCCATTATGAAACTTCCAATTACATTCCAGCAATGATCAAAGAAATATCTTTGTCTCAAACTATGTAACACACACGAACCCAAGTATCAATTTAATTTATTCTGTACAGCATGTATGTGTATCTCCATCGTCTCAAATTGTAACACTTTGACTGACAAAGGCTTGTACTTGCCTTTTGCCATAACACTTCACAGACACTGTGTTTGTGGCACTCTATTAACTACAGTTCATTACCACGTGTTTTCAACTGTAAATGTTCAGATGCGTAGGTGTGTTTAAACCTCAGACTATGACGTTGACGTCGTCATTTAATTGGAACAAAAACAAAACTTCTAAGTTTCGTAAAAACAATTTACTTGCGTTCCTTATGCGATCATGAACGGTAGTATTATACCCAGCTCGTTTAAGAAACTGAACGTCTAACTACATCAAAAGCCATATTCAAAATGGCTTTATAATAAATCACTAAACAACAGTCCCCTTAATGTATTCAAATCCACAAAGGTGCTGTCTATTATCCTTAGCTTACCTTAAGTGCCACGTTGCTTGAAAGTTTGATTACTCTGCGAAATTAAGCGATGAGCGTTATTAAATTGTCATTAGAAAAGCATCGTGGATGAGTCATTAAGTATGGTTCTAATGAGTGATTTACGTTAACTGGAGTGTGCGATGTCACACTCGGTACAGAGGTGATGTATGCCCGCTATGTTACGATGAATGCTTCGCCTCGCTTGGAACCGAGCAGCCTGTTATAGGAGCGCCTTCAGTCGTGAAGTTCAGTACACGTCCCCGTTGCCAACGTTGACGCCTTACCGCCTTACCACCTAGCGCGACCTGTGTCGCTGTCGCGGTAATGTACTTACCAGGACACTTCATTTATTTAAATAACCTTGAACCTTGGGCGACACTTAAAAGCCAATCACCTAATTTTTTTTTTATTTACGCTTTTGCTTTATATTAAGTGGCAAAAATTTTGAGCTACATTTAAAAGGACATTGTACTTATTATAACAGTTCCTACATCTGCAAGTTTTATAAGAAAAATAAATTGCAAGCTGAAGGTTTCGTCAAAATTGCGATGATGGTGCAAAGTACATTACGATTTCGAGTAACAGTGCGACTGTCGGACGATTAGCATATTGCCGCATTTCTAACGCAGTTACTACATAAATGTGCGTATTTAAGATGTGAATCAAACACAGGCATTACCGAATCATACGCAGTGGGATTTGGATCGTGAATCACGAGTCGTCAAGTAGAATTCGATTGTAATAGCGGCACGGCTGAGCGCGTCGGCGGCGGCAGCGCGGCAGCGGGCGCCCGCCCGCCGATAATGAGCGTCGATACGACGGAATCACACGACACGCCGCTTTCCTCGCCGCCGGAATAATTCACCGTGCACTCAGTAAAAAATATGTGAACCGAATTTTGTCTCAGTTACGATAAAATCGGATTTCACCGGAACGGAAGTTTGTCGGTCTGGTGGAGCTGTTTAAACCTCGCCCGCACACTCGCGGCTCTCAGCACGCTCCATAATGAGATTCAATTGATTTTATTAATTAAAGGTTTATTAACATGAGCACACAACCATGGAAAAAGTTGGCATTGATATTGAATAAAAAAATACAGAGGAGGAGTTTAATTACTTATTATTTATTTCAATCACAACTCAGTGTGTCACTTACAGTTAGAGACACCAACCATCACGTGCCACGAGTCAATCAAAATCAAAACAAAAATACTTTGATCGATCTTGAAATTCATTATAAAAGTGGAAAGGGACACCCTAGAAGGACAAACACTGATCTTATTGGTGATGTCCTTTAAAAGGTCAAGTGCGTACAGCATAGTAGATATGGGCGCAGATGGCCAATTTCACGGCGGCGCGGCGGCGTGGTCTACAAAATCTACGGCGGTGGCGGCGTCGCGGTGGCGTGGCAATGTATGATATTTTATCAAAATTTGGATCTATACAATAAAAATGAAGAAAAACAATTGTTGGTAATTTCAATTTGTTTAAAATATAAATCTAAAAAATATCGAGCTTTTAATTTCGTTCGTTTCGTTTTGTGAACATCAACACTCAATTTCACTTCCCCATCTCACTTCTTAGCCATATCTACAAGCTGTTTTCTAGAGACTTTACGAATCGTCTCGCACGAGGGTTTGACTATTTCCTGCCTCCCGAACAAACCGGATTCCGAAAAGGTTTCGCACCGTAGACCACTTAAATACGCTGCGGCAGGTTATTCAGAAGAATGCCGCTACCTGCCTCTCTGCTTACCGTTTGTGGATACGAGAAAGCCTACAATTATATCGAGACTTGGGCTGTACCTACCGCAATCTCTCCAAATGTGCCAGATTGACTACCGGTACATCGAGGTGTTAAAGTGTTTGTACGACAAAGCCACAATGTCAGTCAGGACCAGTCCTCGGAACCTATCCTTCTGCAGCGCGATGTGGGACAGGGAGACGTAATTTCTGCGAAACTGTTCACTGCAGCACTGGCGGATGTCTTCAAGGTTCTGGACTGGAGAGGGCTAGGCATCAAACATTAATGTTATTTATTTTATTTATTAATTATTCAACATTAATAAATGGCGTGTACATTAGTCACCTTCGTTGTGGCAACGATGTAGTGGACATGGCTAAGGCTATGTAGGACCTCAGTACCATGCTTGATGACTTCAGTAGGGCCTCCGAAAGAGTGAGTCTTAAAATGAACATGGTCAAAACAAAGGTCCTGTTAAATACCCATAAATTAATTAATATACCTGTTAATGCTTTATACCTATACGTAGTATAGTATTGTTAGTCTGGGTGCATCGTCCTGTATGTATGTAAATGTTGTAAAACACTTTTTTTAAGGAGTAAGTGTGAAGTTTCTTGTCCGTTCTTCTACAAGCTAATTTTCCGAATGTATTGAAGAAATTAGAAACAATTATTATTAGTTTTAAATTTTTGACGTTCAAAAGTGCCTCTTAATGGCCTAATTGATATAAATAATTTTGACTTTGACATGGAACACCCACTCCTATCAAGATCGGACAATTAGCACTCAAAGTTGTAGACGATTATGTCTATCTGACTCGGCTGGACAGCAGCGCAGCGTTCGGGAAGATGCGCCGTATGTTCTCGTCTAACATACCACAGTGTCTCAAATCTATGACCAGTGTGCAGCCAGTGATGGCATGTGGAACCGAAACGTGTTCGCTCACAATGGGTCTCATCAGAAGGCTTAAAGTCACACTGAGGGCAATAAAGTGGGCTATGCTCGGCGTTTCCTTGTGTGATCAAATCAGAAATGAAGACTGATGGAGCCAAAAATATCTAGACTGGCGCCCGCGTACTGGAAGACGTTGCGTTGAAAGATTTCTCTCTAAGTGAACCGATAACCTGATTATAGTTACAGGAAGATTTTGATTGTATTGGAGACGCACAGGACTGATTGATCGATTTGGCGACGCTTGGGGAGGACTATGCCCAGCAGTGGCTGTCTGTTGGCAGAAATGATGATGATGGTGATGAGTCGAAATTACCGCCGCCATTGTTTACGTCACGCAATTAAATGAAACAAGTTCACTCAGTGAAATACTCGACACGCCTGACCTTTTTTTTTGTGGTGGGCAATTGTCCAATGACTTCTCCCGCTCTGGGTGAAGCGGAAGGGCGTGTCAGACTTTTACTGACTAAAACCCACCCGTGTTCCTTCAGTTACTTGTGCCAGGGCCGCGGTAACTCTCTTTCAAATTTATCCGCGGCCCAGACAGGCATCAGCCCTAGCGGACCCCGTCAGTTTTGCTGACAACTCTTTGAGGCGCGCGTGGAACACTACGCGCTGTCGTCTCGGACCTGGTCCTTATCGGATGGTGAGCTAACCATTACTTGCCGTCCGCAAGCCCGCGCCTACGGTGGCTGGGAATCGGCTTGCGACTGCCGACGTCCAGGGCGTCTCCTGCGAGGTCACCACTGCTGATCGCCTCCACGAAGACACGGCGGTGCTCCACCCAAGCGGGGCAGACCTCCACCGTATGCTCCACCGTGTCCTCAGGGCGATCCACACAATGGTGACACCCGGGCGTTTCCTCCCGCCTTAACATAAACAGGAACCTCTCGAAACAGCCGTGTCCGGTGAGGACCTGCGTCTGACAGAAGGTGAACACGCCGTGGCGCCTCTCAAGCCACTCCTCAAAGAGGGGCCTTATCGCCGCAATTGTGGCTTGCCCAGCACTGGGTTGCGACAGTCACTCTCTCCATGTCGCCATGAGATCCTGCCGGAGCTCTGTCCGTCGAGCCGCGATTTGTCGTGGCAGCGGAGTTATGTCCCAGCGTTTCGTCTCCTCGCGCCACTCCCAAATGTGCGCGAGGACTTTTGTCTCCAGATCCCATGGTGGCAATCCGGCAAGGAGACTCGCCGCCTCACCGTTGACCGTGCAGTATCCCCAGACCAGTCGGATGGCCAAGTCCCTTTAGGACGCGTTCAACGAGCGAGCTATTCGCCACCTCAGAGAACGCGCCCACACCGGTGCGCCGTAAAAGGCCATGGACCACACGACCCCCGCGTAGAGCCTACGCGGGGGTCGTGTAGCCGCGTAGGGCAGGATTTAAGTCTGGGCGCCAAACGTCGGAAATGCTCCAGGAAATTCCACCGGCTGTCGAGGAGGAGTCACAAGTACTTCATCGTCAACCCGACGCCGATGTGAACCCCTCCTACCGTTATTTGGGATCCCGGCGGTGGCGCGTTCGACCATGAAAACACATGGCCTCGGACTTCGAGTCCCAATTGCCGGATTCTCCCAACGACTGTCGCAACCCCGCGTGCCGCCGCCTGATGCGACCTCCCCTGCACCAGGACCAGCGTGTCGTCAGCTTAGCAAACCACGCTGACGCCGCTAGGGAGGTTGGCGCGCAGCACCCTGTCGTACCCAATGTCCCACAGATACGGCCCTAAGACCGATCTCTGTGGGACACCGCACGATATCTCTCGCCGGTTCCACTCTCCCTGGTAACCGGGTTAGATAACGGCCCTGTCCGTCACATAAAACTCGACCACGCGACAAAGGTAGGGTAGCATCCGGTGATACCGGAGTGCTTCCCTGATGCAACTTCAGGGCAGTGTGTTCAAGGCATTGGCGATGTCTAGCCATGTGGATGTTCCAGCGAAGTGGGAACTGGCCCCTCTCCAAGCATGCGCTAAGGAGCTCCCTTAGTCGAGGCCCAAGAGCCTCCAAGACCAGGACCCATGCTTATATGCATGCAGGTAAGCCGTCGGGTCCTGGGGCGGTATTTTTGGCATTCAGCCTACGTACCGCCACTCTCAGTTCTACCTCGGTCAACTTCGGAGCATTGTCGTCGTCGTAGGCGGTGTGGTCCGCATCGGGCACCGCACACCGCACCCATGGGCGAGGGAGTATGTGCTCCTTGCGAAGGGAACAGAGTGCTCACCACGCCCTCCACGAGCTGCGGCGGGAGACTGCGTCACCATTTTGTAGGGGTGCCCCCACGGATCCCTGTTCAGAGTCCCCAGCGACTCCTCGCGGGCCAAGCCCTTGGTCCGCTTGATCTCCGCTCCAAGGGCGTTCCTCGCCGACTCGACTGACCAACGCTTGCGCCAGCGGGCAAGCAAGCTGCGAAATGCAAGTCGCGAGTTCGCGGCGGCGGTCGGGCGCGCTGCGCGCTTTTCTCGGCGGCCGGCGGCGGCGACGCCCTGTCACGAACGCATAGCAGCGATAGCTGCGTAGTATTCAGTACTAAACTTAGCCGAAATAAAACAAGTGTGTATAGCACGTTGTTTTATGTATTCTATACCCATATTCTATGGACTATCTGTAATTCATGGTTTAATCAAACCTAACTGGCTGTAAACACCAACACAAATGAAATCAAGTTTACATGTCGAACAAATTCATCAATTTTAATTAAAATCCGTAGTGGCACGCCTGCTAAACACCTATAATCGTGAAATTGCAAACAAAATCAAATCAAACTTCTGAAATCGAATCACATTCAAAGTCAAAGTTTATTTAGACCTTAGTAACACTAGACGGGGTACATAATAAGTTTATCCTGGGGAACATAAGGCTCAATTCACGTTCACATTCAAGGGTGAGTGCCTGACATCGCTCCAATTACTAGGCAATGCGTTTTCCGATAAAATACATATGCTTAATAGCGACATACAGCACAAAAATTCCGTTGTGTTACCTGTTGGCGCCCATTGTGCATTGTAAGGAAAACTTACATTAAATGCATAATAACTTAATATTTGTACAAAAATAAGTTTTTAATAGTAATACGAATTGAAAAGTAGGTATTGATTAAACGAAAGTAGAGCTTTTTACTTTTGTTTGTAATCCAGGGAAATCATGTTTTAGTAAGATCAATTTACTGAGGGGTGTGAAAGTCAAATGGTAGCTACTTCGCATCTTCTTCTTCTTATAGAGTCGATGGTTAACTTTATATAATTTGGGCCCAGTAGATGGCAGCGTTATGGTAGCATCAATAGCGTTTATTCGGTCTCCAAAAGTAGCATTTTTGAAGGTCTAATGTGTACGGGCCTTAGATGCACCCTAGCACGGTCGCTTCGTGTAGAGGACTGAAATTCAGCCGCGCCAATTAAACTGAAAATCTTCCCCAAGCTGGTTGAGAAAAGTCTTGTAGCAGAACATACACTACTACTTCTTAATTCTGAGTTTTATAAGGAGTAATGATATGCCGAAATCATAGGCATAACTGATGGAATTGATTGGCTCTACAATATAATCATTGGCGGATAGTATAGATGTATAATATTAGGTATACACTGCTCACCCTTTTGGGTTTACTCCTCGGATTAGGGACGTAAGCGGTAAAGCTGGGTTATAAAATAATTATTATAAGTAAGCCTTCGTAAGTTAGGGTGGACAGAAGAAGGCAACTTTTTCTTTTATGAGACAGTTAACCAGATCTTGAGGAAGTTGGCAACTGAAAATAACATTTATGAATTAAAAAGAACACTAGCTAAATCATAAGCTAGTTCCATTAAAAAGTTACATTCTAAGTTAAGTTAGTTCTAAGTTAGTTCCATTAGTTTAAGTTAGTATTAGTGCTAGTATTTGCTATCAGATTCACCAACAAGTAATTCAAAAACGGAAACTGACTGGCGGGATAAAAAGTATCCTATGTTCTAATCTAGGTCATGGTGTATTGTATACCATACTACCATAGCCGTTGAGACGTGATTTATTAACAAACGAAGAGGAGAAACGAGTAGGTTTTTGCCACTAAAAGGCATCCTTAGGTTGAACTAACGAATAGCCTCAATAATAATTAATTGTATTTCATAAGGAACTAAACAAAATCAAGGATTCTAAACCTGTACCTAAGTAGTGGCCAAGTGCCGCGCTTGAGCTAATCGATAATAAAATGTGTCGACCGTCTATTGTTTCTTATACCTACTTAGAATCTAGCAGCAGTTTATCTTTTATGTTGTACAATTTTATTTTCTACTAGCTTTTGCCCGCGGCTTCGCTCCCGTGGACCACCCCACAGGATCCGTTTTCGGGATAAAAAAAGCCTATGTTACTCAAGAATAATGTAGCTTTCTATTGGTGAAAGAATTTTTTAAATCGGTCCAGTAGTTTTGGAGCCTATTCGGTACAAACAAACAAACAAAAAAATCTTTCCTCTTTATAATAATAGTATAGACTAGGTGTGCCCGCAGCTTCGCTCCTGTCAACTGCCTACCCTACCCTACCTAACCTACCAATGTTTTTTCTAGGGTCATTCTTTCGTGGGGCATCTTAACACCGTCATTCAGAAAATGACGTCAAATGTCCGAGTATCTGAATTGCGTGTGTTATGATATTTTACTTCTTGAACACTTTAAATTCACTTACCTTTTGATTGAAAGAACCGATTGCGATGAAACAAAAACTAAGTAATAATTCAAGTTACGTACGATTTTTTTAATAAAAATTATCTACATTGGTTTCGTACATTTTACGTCATGCGTGCACAACTAAACCGACAAACAGACAAAAATGCTAGAAAAGGGGTTCTGTTGGTTATCTTTTAACAAGCTGGCTTTTTTTTTTGGATATTTTGTCAAAGTACAAAAACGACTTTTTACAGATTTATTATAATATGTATTGATTGATGATTGCAATGAATTTATTTACAAACAATATTAATAATAACTACAGCACAAAGTTGTGATCCCTATCTTTCGCAGCCCAAGTGAATAGTATACAAGTTGTGTGAACAAGGAGTACTCATAATAACCATATATGAAGTATAATTTTGGTCGCTTTGCGCTCCGCTTGCTCTCTCAAATAACTGCGAGGGAAATATTTCTTTTATGGATACCCAGGAACGTTATATCCACATTTTCTCTTAGAGTTCCACGTAGGCCCGAAAAATATTCCGACATTATAATGTCGCCTCATTGTCAACATGCCCGACGTACCCACGTTAAAACGAGCACATCAAACAAAGAGTTTCAATAAAGGACTAACGCCCAATCATACAAAATGAAACGATCAGAAGTGATCAATGAGGATTTTGTCAATTTATCATCTTTTAAATAACGGCCAACGTCCTCCTTCTCGTCAAATCTCAACAGATTAGCATATGGTGAGACGCGAGCTTACGCCGGGGATTAGGCACAAAAGCGAGGGTAAGCTTACTGGCTAATATCTTCTTTAACGTTTTATGATCTACTTTAATAAAATATAAATCTTTGTTACATTATTCTCGAATTAAAACCCTACTTACCCTGTGGCTATTAGCGAAATATGAACCTCAATGTTTAAAGCCCGAGATAATTACATTTATCTGAAGTAGTTTAAGATGATCTAACAACAGACCCTAGACAAGTAACATTTTATCATCGAAAGCGTGGCGATAGCAATTGTCATTACAGCAAAATTGTATGGGATTGACAAGCGATATCTAAATATCACGTGATCAATTCCTTTACATTTTGACTATCACCTTCGCTGAAATCGAATGCCACTCGTCTAGAGTCTCGACTTCGTTCTTGTCGTTAAGCCCTAAAAAATATATTAAGCTCTAATACCGTACAGTGTATACATACACACGACGTATAATTTTACACAACTTGCATGTTTTAATATACAAACGTATTAAAAACTGGGGGCTCATCGTGAGGGTTCAAGCGTCCCTGCGAGTGGGAAAATTAAGGTAAGTGCCAATAAACGTGCGGAACCTGCGATACGTGCGAACATGGCGGTGTTGTCATTTTTTTATTTAGTAACCCGCTCACGGTGAAGACTATAAAAGTAACTGTTGATTTCTGTGAACATCTTTCTCTATTAAAGGGTAGTTTAGACGCGTGCGCCCTCCGCGCCTAGCAATCTATTTATCTAACTACCTTCTTTATGGTTTTTGCCGCAATGGGTAATATTCATGGGCGTATTCCTTATATCTTTAAAACGTAGCTAGACGTAAGCGATAAACGTAGAGAGAACACCCCGGGGACTCAATTCCTTGTATATTGCACGCGAAAAATATTTCTGTCAGCTTGTTACCTGAGGATTTGACATAAAGTGTTATTTCTACAGTAGCTAGCAACTCTCCAGAGCATTAAGTATGATGATATTTCCAACTTCTTTTTGTTTTGTCAAGTCCACCTAAACCAAAAGTTTGTTGGCTTCCACATTTTATTTTTGTCATTCGGAGAATTTGGTGGCTGTGATACCATTTCAAATAGACAAGGCAGAAATAACCTACCAATGAGAGATCTAGAGCTAATATTGTTATATCTTAAATTAATTATGACGCAGTAAATCAGAAAACACAAATCATAGACTACACAAGTCCGTGTCCGTGATTTGAGTTCCAAGTTCAAAATTTTCTGAATTATGTCAGATTATTATGACGGATAGAGTTCGGATAGTGCGTAAAATTCCTTACAAGAAGTCAAAAAATACTACGGCTACTTTCACGGACACGGATCGAATGTAGTGCGTAACCGCCCTAAAACTTGGCATTGGAAAATTGTAAGTAGGTACAAAGTATTTCTTATGTACAAACTCCGACGATCCCTTTCCGACATTAGAACGTATGACACAACAAACAAGTAGGTACCTACCTACCTACATCAGTCGCTTCTAACTAATAAGCCGAAAGTTCGAACAATTACTCTTCAATTTGGCCTTTGACCTGTCAAACTTGGGTGGCGCTGAAATTGACTCGATTCAACCTTGATATGCAGAGCGTATCTCCTTTCATTACGTCAACGCTCACTCATCAAGTGTCTGGAAAATGTGCACTAAATGACTAAGGCAAAAGTTTTAATTTCCGGTCCGTATTACCGAGTTTATAATTAAATCAGTAAACGTGAAAGTGACATCGATATATTTTTCAACAGACTTTGTCACAATTCCACAGGTGTAAACAAAATTCAGTTTTATTAATTGGTGATTGGGTGAGGTACAGTTTTTTTTTAAGTTGAATTTGAAATATTGTTTGCTCACTTAAAAAGCCATCATTCAAAACATCTAAGATTGTTTTTGTATATCTGTATAGTGAAATACTTGTTGAAGAACAGTCTCATCTTCCTGCCCTTGTCCCATGTTACTTGGGGTCGGCGCAACACGTTTTCTTCTTCCATACCATCCTCACCCCCGTCACGCTATCACTGACTCCTGTTTCTTTCATATCACTACTCACGCAGTCCATCCATCTTTTCTTTGGCCTTCCCCTCACTCTCCCTCCATCCACATTTATATTCATAACTCTTTTATTAATATGCGATTCATCCCAACTTATCACATGACCATACCAGAACAAACGGTTTCCTTTCAACTTTTCTGTCACTGGCGCCACTTTCAAACTTCTTATATACTCATTTCTCACTTTATCCATTCTCGTCACTCCTGTGCCATCTCAATACTCAATACATTTATTGCTTCCACATGTGATTAGATGGTAGGTACAAATTTAGACCATTGTGGACCCTGTCGGGCACTGCAAAAGTAGGAGAGAGGAAGAGGGCTTCAATATTCCCATGTTGAGTAATGTAATAAATAAATAAATTACTTACCGATCGTTTCTGTAAACCTCGTGTATAAATTACACGAGATACAGTACGTATACTGTATCAATACCATGCCAATACCGTAATCTTTAGCTTATCATGGGAGACCCTTCGTCCGTTTTAAGCTTGTTCTGGTGAAATTAACTTTACGGGTAATTTCTAACGAAATACTATAACACTGTTGCCTGTATGACTTAATTTCTTACCTTTATGTAAACCTGTCATTGTGAATAGAAGACTTGCTATTCAAGTCAGCAACTATCAAAACCAAATGAAGCCCCGAAATATCTCTGAGAATATAATTAGATCATTTCTATTTAAAGTGTAGGTTACTGAGCATTAAGATATGATATTTAATATTGGACTTTTCAGTTAATTATATTAATTGTTAACTCACTATATAATTGAATACTAGAGACTAGTATTAACTATTAATTAAGATACCTTTATTATTATATTTTGATTTTGAGTTTATTTTGTTTTAAGATTATTTTTGTTTTTTTTATTGAATATTTGAATTTTTGACATTATGTTATTGTGATTTTAACTTCACTTCATGTAATTGCAATTAGGAATCAATTTCAGTTTATTTTATTTTATTTGATTGCAATTTTGTATTTATTTAATTTTAATTTTATTGAAATTTTATATTGACATTATTTTACTGTGATTTCTTTTTAATTTTATTGTAATTTTGAATTTATATTGATTTTAGTTTTATTTAACTTTATTGCAATTTGGAATTTACTCTGACTTCACTTTTTTCAGATTTAATTAATTATTTTTTTAAATTTTAATCTTAGTTTGAGCATGATTTTAATATATTTATTTTGTCACTAATATTGTAAACAAGCGTCAACAATGGGACCGACTTCTGTAACACAGGTTTTTGCCTAGCTCAGAAGTCAGGGCTTCAATTATTTTGGTGTAAACAATTTATTTGTCAATAAAAATATTTGATTTGAATATTGAATTGTGAGAAGTTTTATATTTGAAAATTAAACAAACTGTAATCACAGATAAAACAATAAATAAGTAATCGAACACAAGATCACACAGTATTGTACTTATTTAAAAAAAAGCCGTTTTCTGAAAACTCACTCTACATATTATACGGGGAAACTTTTAATAAAAATATGTCCGCCTGTTACTGTCCTTTTTTTTTTTTTTTTTTTTCCCGGGGTGGAAAATCCTCATTGGATGTCCTCCGCCCTGGGGTGGGTGGAGGGGTCTGTCAGACTCGTACTGACTAAAAACCACCCCGGTGTTCCATCTCACACCTACGCTGGGGGTCGCGGGAACAACGATACTTCCGCAACCCCCAGCTAGTGCCGGCCCGCCTCCGCGGGCCTCGATCTCGGGTTGGGGGGGAGTGAGGTGTTTGCACCCCCCGCAACGTCTAAGAGGGGCGCGCGTGGAACACTACGCACCACCACCTCGGGCCCAGATGTGTGGTGGACGACGGACGTCCCCGAGTCCGTCGCCCTAGGACCCATTTAGGGGGGCCGGAAGAGGGCGTTGTCCGCCCTCCGCCGACGCCCGGCGCGTCTGCTGCGGATCGGGTTAGTGGATGAAATCTCCCTCTCCCTCTCCGCAGCCTCCTTCTGCGAGACGACTGTTTCGCAGAAGGATACCACCGCGTCCCAGGACTCCTCGCTGCCGACCATAGACTCGACTACGGCCGGCAGCGACAGGTCACTGCCTACTTCAGAGATGAGGGCACGGCGTGGCCCCTCCCAAGCGGCACACTCAGCCAGCGTATGCCAAGCCGTGTCCTCCCGGCAGTCGACGCAGTGATGACACCGGGCGTCCGGCTCCCTGCTTATGCGACACAGGTACTTTCCGAAGCAACCATACCCCGAGAGCACCTGCGTCACCCGAAACGACAGGGAGCCGTGCCTCCTCCCGAGCCAGCGCTCGAGCACTGGCCGGACCGCCTCGATGGTATTGAGGCCGGCGGTAGGGCGTGAAAGCCTATCCCGCCATTCCGCCACCAGGACCTCGCGAAGCTGGGACTGACGCAACTCCATATGTCGCTGCATCAGCCCTTCGCCCCGCACCCGCGCTTCCTCGCGCCACCGATACAGTGACGCGAGTACCTTCGCCTCCAGGTCCCAAGGCGGGGATCCGGCCAGTGCACAAGCCGCCTCGTAGGAGATCGTGCGATACCCCCTGATGACTCTGACGGCCATCGCTCTCTGCGGCTTTCGCAGAACAGCGATGCTGCCGGCCGTCAGGTCAGCCGCCCAGATCGGGGCCCCATACAGGGCCATTGATCGCACGATCCCCACGTAGAGCCGCCTACAGGCAGCACTCGGGCCCCCCAGATTGGGAAGCAGCGTTGACAGCGCCCCAGCCGCGCCCAACAACTTGGGCGCCAGCCGCCGGAAGTGGGGGCCGAAATCCCACCGGCTGTCGAGCACCAATCCCAGGTACTTCATGGTTGACTCGACAGCGATTCGAGCCCCCCCCGACGACTATGTGGGCATCGGGCGGTGGCGCCCGCCGGGGGCCATGAAAGACCATGGCCTCCGACTTGTTGAGGGCCACCTCCAGGCCAAGGCGCCGTATGCGGCTCACCACCTGTGAGACCGCAGCCGTCGCCAGCAACGCTGCCTCCCTGTACGAACTCTCCCGGGCGGTGACCAGCGTATCGTCCGCGTAACACGTCAGGTCTACGCCCGGTTGGAGTTCGCCCCTCAGCACCCAGTCGTACCCGATGTTCCACAGGGGCGGGCCCAAGACCGAGCCCTGTGGAACACCGCACGACATGCGGTGCTGGTTTTCGACGCCATCACGTCCCACATAGGTGACACACCTCTCCGCTAAATAAGCCCCGACAATGCGGCGAAGGTAGGGAGGCACTCGATGATACCGCAGTGCCTCCCGAACACAACTCCAGGGCAGGGTGTTGAAGGCGTTGGAAATGTCCAAGGACACCGCCAATATCACTCCACCCCGGGACACTGCTTCCTCCGCCAGGACTCTCACCTGCGATATCGCGTGGATGGTGGAGCGCCCATGCCGAAAGCCAAACTGGCTTTCGTCCAGGTCCGGCCCCTCTCTGTACAAGTGGCTGACGAGGCGGGCAGCGATTATCCGCTCAAACAGCTTACCCACCTCGTCTAGCAGCACTATGGGCCGGTACGCGGACGGTGAGTCCGCAGGGCGCCCCGCCTTCCTGAGCAGGACCAGACGACCAGATTTCCACAGAGTGGGAAACTGGCCCCGCTCAAGGCACGCTGTGAAGAGTCCTCTCAGCCAGGGCTCTAGCTCCTTCAGAGCGAGGGCTAGCACGTGGCCGTGGATTCCGTCAGGCCCCGGAGCCACGTTCTTGGCCCGGAGCCGCATCACGGCCGCCCCCATCTCTGCCTGTGTCACCTCTGGGACGCTGATGGCGTCCTCCTCTGTAGACTCTGCGGCCGTGGGCAAATCCATCGGCGGCGGGATATGCTCCGCTCTCGCCGGGAAGAGGGCTGCGACTACCTCCCCCAGCAGCTCGGGTTGGAGACTCTCTGTAAGTGGAGGCGCGGCGGCTCGAAGTTTTCCTCGAACCGCTAGATAAGGGCGCCCCCAAGGATCCCGGTCTAGAGTCTCCAACATCTCCTCCCTGGCTCGCTTCTTCGCTTCGCCGATGGCCAGCCGCAGAGTCTCCGTCGCCGCGCGGTACACCTCATACAGCGCGGCTTCTTCGTCGGGGACCCGACGACGTCTCCTCCGGTATCGGGTGTACTGGCGTCTGGCCGCTACGCACGCGACACGCAACTGTGCGATCTCGGCGGACCACCAGTACACCTGGCGCCTCGCTGACTGTGCGTGGACCCGGGGCATGGACGCGTCGCTGATTTGCGTCATCGCCCCGCGGAACCACAGCGCCTCCTGTTCGACGTCGACGGGTCCGGTTGTTGTCGACCCCCGGATCCAGGCCTGGACAATGGTGGCCTCCTCGAGAAGTTCCCTGTCGATGCGCTTGCGCGCCCAGCGCGGACCGTCCGTTCGCGGGGCCGGTGTACCGCGGCCGCCAGCGGTCTGGGTGGAGACGTCAAAGCGGATATATCG
This sequence comes from Orthosia incerta, assembly GCA_948252205.1. Classification (NCBI taxonomy): domain Eukaryota; kingdom Metazoa; phylum Arthropoda; class Insecta; order Lepidoptera; family Noctuidae; genus Orthosia; species Orthosia incerta. The sequence continues at coordinate 18,704,079 of OX411753.1, read as the reverse complement.
GTGATCCGATAACGTCTCCACCTCCACGGCGACATGCCAGTCACGGACACGGCTCGCGACAGCAGGGCTAGCGAACGAGACGTCCACTACAGACCCGCCCCGCTGTCGCACGCACGTGTAAACCGAGCCCCGGTTTAAGATGACCAGGCCGGTGGTTACTGACCACTCTTCCAGTGCCTCACCCCTAGCATCGTTTACCGGAGATTCCCACGCCGAAGACTTGGCGTTGAGATCCCCTAATAACAGCACAGGGTGAGGGTGGAGTCGACCTACGACGGCGCCTAACTCGACAAGGAAACTCTCGAAGTCGGCGAGACTCTTGTTTGGCGAAAAATACGCACCAACTATGCCAACGCCGTCCACGAGGGCGGCCACCCAGCCACGACCTCGGGACGGGCTGACAAGAGCCCCGCCAATAATGGCCACCAAACCGTCGAGGTCTCCAACCCAGTTATCCCTGGGTGGGAAGAAATACGGCTCGGCGACCACAGCCACGTGAATCGACCACTCTGCCATGCTCTGGAGCAAGAGATCCTGAGCTCTGGCAGAGTGGTTGATATTGCCCTGGAGGAAATGGTAGAGCGCCATTATGCGCAATCCATTCCCTCCACTCCATTCCTAGGCCGGGAGTCGGCCGAAGGGCAGCCAGGCTGACGGGGGGTTAACGAGCCCCCGGCAACCTTAGCCCTCCTTCTCCTCTTCTGCTGCTGCGCGGGGGCGCCACAGCCTTTTCCGCCAGCTCTGTGTCCAGCGGGCCTCCCTGCAGCTGTACAGAGACTGCAGTTTGGCGCCGCAGAGCACTGGGCCGCCTTGTGGCCGGGCTGACCGCAGCGATAACACTGCTCGCTGCGGTCTGTTTCAGCGGTGCATCGTGCCCTGACATGCCCAATGTCCAGGCAACGATAGCACCGCAATGCCCTTGGTTGCAGCAGTTTGACCCTCGCTGAAACCCACCCCACCAGCAGTCGTCCACCGTTAGCAACCTTTTGCGCCGCCGCCACCGGGCAACGCACCCAAATCATGCCGAGCCCAGTAGCGTCGGCACGGATCTCGCCCGTCCGCACGTTTTCCGACGGACATCCGCCGGCTCGGGCGATGGCCGCCACGACCTCAGCTGGGGTCGTCGAGTCGTCCAGACCGTCGACCCGCAGTTCAGCCGTCTTCATCGGCCTGGACACCCGAATGTCCTCAGGGTTGAGGACCTCCTGCAGCTTGGCGGCCAAAACGTCCGCCTTTTCGGCGCTAGAGGCACCCGACACCTCGAGCAGCCGCGCCCCCGTAATCGCCGGCCTCAATTTGAAGCCGGACGGTGTTCCAAGGTCGGGGAACGCGACTTTGGCCCTCGCCTCTGTCAGGACCGCCTTGTAAGTAATGCCCCTTTCGACGGCTCCGGGCTGCAGCGTGATCACTACAGCCGCGGAGCGTGGGGCTCTGACCTTAGGCGGTCCCGCGGCCTTATTCAATGCCGGTGCGGGTTCAGCGGTTGCCGGCGGTGCCGTCCACTTCTTTCGACGGTGGCCCCTCTTGACCACCGTCGTCCAGGCCTCCGTGAGGGGGCCATGTGGTGTCGGCACGGTCGCAGCCACCGACTGGGAAGTGGGCGCGGATCTACCCTCAGTGGGCTTACTGGGCCCCTCCGTGGTCTTTGTAACCCCCTTCCCGGCATTTATCTGCTGCGCCACTGCCGGCTTAGCGGGCCCCTCTTGTCTCCGCCTATCTCCAGCGAGCGGTGGGCGAAGGGTTTCGGCTGGCAGTCTCGCCTCTATGGCCTCCAGCCGGGCACCCACCATTTCACCGCACTGCATCATGCAGATGCGCGCGATCTTTTCGATCTCCGCATCCGCAAGTGCTGGGGCCGATGATGGGGCCGAAGATGGAGCTGACAACGGCGCCAGCGGTGGGCTGGTGACTTTAGAAGCTGCCGTCTGGGCTGTGAACTGCCGCTTGAGGTCCTCTAACTCGGATCGGAGACGGCCGTTTTCCTCCCACAATTTTGCCGTCTCGTCCGTGGTTGTGCGGTTCATGAGGACCTCAACCGCCTCCTGAATGTCACTCACCGCCTGCTTCAGGGCATGTGTGAAAGTGCCCTTCAGGTTGCCCGATTTGGTGGCAACCTTCAGGACGACCTCCAGCCCGTCCGTCACTTGGCGACTGAGCGCCACCGCTGACATATCTCCACCGGCAGCTATCCGAGCCGAGCGCCGCTCTCGGGCCTGTCGGGCCAACTCGCTGACCTCGTCAGCTGCGACAGCCTGTCGCTGCGCCCGCTTTGCGGCATTCGCCTCCGCCTTATTTGTCCCTAATAGGGACGTAGTGGAGCCACCACTCTGGTCCGCACTCATGTGCCCAGGGTCGCTTTGCACGCACTCTGCAGGAGCAGGCGTGTCGGGCCGAGGTACGAAGCGACCCCGCACGTCGCGTTCCGGCACCCGAGTGGTGGAAACACCCGCCAACGCGCGACCCCGCCCTCTCCTTCCCGTTGAGACCTTCGGGGCCGACAGGTTCTCCTCACTCGAGGAGAGACCCAGCGACCCCGCGTCCTTGCTGCGCGGACGCTTCCTCCAAAATTTTGAGGTGCTGCGCGAGTCCTGGTCAGACAAGTTGTCTCCAGGACCTGAGCCTCCTCGGCTCTTGTAGCCGTCGGCGACGGCAAGTGGTGCGTCCACTTCGCGCAGTCGCTCCAGATTCTCCTGGAGCTCCTTTTCTCGCTCGTGGCTCTCTTGGCGCAGGTCGGCGGTGTTCTGCCGGCCCGCGAGACTAGTGGTGCCCCCCTCAGATACGATGGGGCTGCCCTCTAGGGGATCCCTAGAGGGGCGGGACTGGCCCTTGCGTTGCGCAAGGGTACCCGCCTGAGGAATATTATCCAGTAGTCTTGGTTCCATTATTTTTCCGGTTCCTTTTTAAGGGTGAGGTCCCATTCCCTGCGCTAGGGACCGGATACAAACCCTCCGGCCATTCATCCCCTCGGCACGCGAGACCTTGGGATTGGGTTCCATCTCTACTCCACGCCCACTCGACCTGCCCTCTGTAAGCAGAGGGGGGGAGTAGACGTTAGATGGCCACCGCAGCGACGGACTTGCCGTCCCGCCTCTAGCCCGGTTCCCTTCACAGACCATCATGGATGATGATCTGTGTTTGGAACCGTAACCTTTCCTCGTGTGTTGAAATTAGCCGCCCGCCCCAACTGTCCACCCAGCGCGGGTGGGCAGTTGGAGCCGACGTTGCCCAGGGTGCGCCGCGTGGAGGCTTTCAACTTGCACCCCGCCTGTTACTGTCCTACTGCAAGGTAAAGGCGACTTACAGAGACTTCTGAATTTGACTCAAAGACAAAATGTAGAGCAGCTGCGGTTTTTCCAATAGTAAAAGTATCCATGAGTATCTACATTTACAACTTGATATCATCATCTGCCTAGCCTTTTTCCCAACTATATTGGGGTCTGCTTCCAGTCTTACCGGATTCAGCTGAGTCCCAGTGTTTTACATGGAGCGACTGCCTATCTGACCTCCACAACCCAGTAACTGGGTAACACGATACCGCTTGGCAAGGCAAGACTGGTGTCAGATCTCAAGCTTCTGACTATCCGTAACGACTGCCAAAGATCTTCAAATGACAGCCGGGACTAACGGCTTAACGTGCTTTCCGAGGCACGGAGGAAACTCGGTATGTTGGAATGGTCACCCATCCACGGACCGACCTCGACAAGCGTTGCTTAACCTTGATGATCGACCCGTGCGGCTGTTATTATTTAGCCACGAGCTCCAACATTTACACCTTGATAACTACCAATTAATTAAAGTCATCCAGTATCTATACTAATATTTTAAAGAGGAAAGATGTATATTTTTTTTATTTTCGTATGCGAAGAATAAACCTAAAAACTACTGGACCGATTTCAAAAATTCTTTCACCATTGGGAAGCTACACTATTCCCGGGTGACATAGGCTACTTTTTATCCTTGTATTCCCACGGGAACGGAAACTATGCGGGTGAAACCGCAAGGCATCCGCTAGTATTTAATATTTACGGTCCAGACTCTACCTGCTACTGACTAATACAATAATTAAAAAACATTTTTTTTTTATAATATCTAAGAGTTAATTCCTCGTTTACTATGAATGAGTTGAAAGAGGGCTTTGGTTTTGCAGGAAGAAAATTACAGACTATTCATATTTTATTATTTTTTTTTTTTTTTTTTTTTTTATTTGTTATAGGCTCGCGTTTGACCACTATCTCGCCTGATGTTAAGTGATGATGTGGTCGAAGGTGAAGCACGCTTGCCTAGAAGTAACCTATTCACTCTTGACTTGAAGACCCCTAGGTTGTAGCTATCAGGAAACAAAGACGCCGGTAGGGAATTCCACTCCTTAGCTGTACGCACAATGAAAGTATTTTCAAAACGCTTTGTGCGTATGGGTGGGATATCCACCATGTACTGATGGCGCATTGTCGTACGTCTTGTAGTCCGATGATGGAAAGGGCTAGACGGAATCAAATTGTGCAGTTCCATCGCACACTCTCCGAAATGTAACCGATAGAATACCGACAGGCTGGCAACTCGTCGTCGGTGTTCAAGGCTCTGGAGCTTTGAGTTGACCAGCGCATCGTTGCCGATAAGTCTCTTGGCCCGTCTGTCAATCGACTCAAGTGCATCTAGTTGGTACCTGGCAGATCCGTCCCAGAGGTGAGAGCAGTACTCCATGCATGACCGAACTTGCGCTTTATACAAGTTGAGCAGCTGTTCAGGCGTGAAGTACCGTCTCACCTTCGCAAGGATCCCCAACTTTTTTGCAGCCAATTGAGCCTTTGCCTCAATGAAAGGACCAAAATTGAGGGTCGATGTCAACGTAACACCAAGAAGGTCGAGGTGGTCCGTTATCGGCACGGTTACACCACGGAAGGATGGAGCCGGGTGGAATTGGCTCTTTTTTGCGGAAAAAAGACACGCCTGGGTCTTAGCAGCATTGAAACTGACTAGATTGGCATTGCCCCATTCGGAGACTGCCTCCAAAGACAGGTTCAAGCGCTCAACCATGGCCTCCCGAAGAGACCGAATTTGAGGCCCGGTAGCCCGTGCGCTAGACACATATCTCTCAGCAACAGTGCTGTCGTCTGCATACCCAAAGGTTCCGGGTTTTAGCAGGTCATTAATGTGCAGCAAGAACAATGTTGCCGAGAGCACTGACCCCTGAGGGACTCCGGCGTTAATACCTAACTGACCGGACGAGCAGCCATCAATTACCACTCGGATGGACCGATCCCTCAGGAAGTCTGCAATCCAGTCACACAGGCCACTAGGCAGACCGAAGGAAGGAAGCTTACCAATAAGGCTCTCGTGCCAGACCCTATCAAAGGCCTTCGATATGTCAAGGGAGACAGCAAGCGCCTCCCCGTGTTTCTCGATGGCCTCACTCCAGATGTGGATGGCATACGCTAGAAGATCCCCAGTTGACCGGTTTCGGCGGAAGCCGTATTGGCGGTCACTAAGGAGGTCGGTGTCTTCTAGGTATGCCAGGAGCTTATTATTTAATACACGTTCCATACTCTTACAGAGGATGGACGTTACTGATATGGGTCTGTAGTTGGCTGGGTCAGCTCGACTGCCCTTCTTGGGCACGGGCTGAACGTTAGCTTGCTTCCAAGCCTTCGGTACTTTTCCAGTCACCATCGAAAGGCGATATAGGCGTGTCATGATAGGAGACAATTCAGGCGCACAAGTTTTAAGTACAATTGCTGGTATCCCATCCGGGCCACTAGCCTTGTTCACGTCAAGGTTACGCAGCACCCTACAGACCTCCCTCTGATGGATGCGAATGTCCGACATACTCGTCTCACATCGAACAGCAGAAGGAGGGGGCCGCGCGCCATCAGTATTCAGACGCGAAGATTCCGCAAAGAGGGAGGCAAACAAGTTTGCCTTGTCCTCAGCGGAGTGGGCCAGCGACCCATCGGGTCTCAGCAGTGGTGGTAGTGAGGGGCGACAGAAGTTTGATTCAACCGATTTAGCCAGGGACCAAAACGCCTTGCTACCTGCGGGGTGTGAAGCAAGTTTGTCCCCGATCCTGCTAATGTGGTCAAACCGTGCCCTTCGCATCGCCTTTTTGCAGGACTTGGCAGCCCTGTTGAAGGCTCTCTTCTTCTGACTCACGTCCCTTGCCTTGCGCATACGGGCGTCGACCCATGCTAGGTACGCCTTGTGTTTAATCACGTTTGCGCGGACACACTCGGCACCAAACCATGGACGGTCAACGCTGGACACAGTTACGTCAGAGAACGGAATGTAATACTCCATCCCCTGACGCAACACATCGGTCACTGCGTCAGCGCATGACGATGGGTCATCCGAAGAGAAGCAAGTGGGCCGCCAAGGATAGCATGCGAAGAAAGATCGCATACCATCCCAATCTGCTGACTTGTACCGCCAAACCCGCCGGGTGCCCCTTGGGCTTGGATCGGGCGGGGAGTAGACGGATACAGACTTCACCAGACAGTGGTCGGAACTACCCAAAGGTGATGATACCGACACTGAGTATCGGTCTGGATCAGTTGTCAGCAGAAGGTCCAAGCAATTGGCTGTATGTGAATCAACATCCGGCACCCTCGTAGCCCCTTGGACCAGCTGGGTGAGATTTAACGCAATCGAAAGATTTCGCATCTCTCGTCCAGCGTGGTCAGTGCACTGGTATGGGAAGAGCCACTCCTGGTGGTGGGCATTAAAGTCCCCCAGTAACACTAGTTGGGCGGAGGGGTATCGTAGCTGAGCCACATCAGCCGCCTCACTCAAGTACTGTGTGAGCCTGGTTGTCTCCAGATCACCGCTATGCGATCGGTAGACACAGGCATAGATGATCTTATCCAGACCTGTGTCCACCAAGGCCCATAGCACAGAGTAATTTGAGTCTTCAAGGTCACGGAGACGCCGATAGCAGATGTCGTCCCGGGCGTACATGCATACACCAGCGCGTGGCTTGAACATGTGCTCCAGGGTGTACCCTGGGTAGGATAGGTACGCCACGTCTGACGGGCATCCGATCTGCGTCTCCGTAAGGAACAAAAGTGCTTGTTTCTCAGTCTCGAGGTGGTGATGGACTGCGACAAGGTTAGAGTGCAGACCTCGGATGTTGCTGAGGTGCACTTTATGTGAGAGTGAGTGCTGCCGCTGTTCAGCTTTTTTTCTCTTGTTCCTTGGCATTTTAAGTGAAAAAGGAGGGAGAGGAGAAGGAAGTAAGATGAGGTCCCACGCTTGCAACCTACAGACACGCGCCGATAGGACGCCATCATTGGGGGACTGGTCTGGAGACTGCGGGGACGCCCGAGCCCCCCCAGGAATGTCCATCGGGCACTCTCGTCTGGTCGCCAACCAGCACGATGGCGCATTCCGGGATTTTTCGACAGTTGGCGGGGCAGCCTTTCATGTGTGGCTGGCACACTACTTGGGCCCCCAACTACCTGCGGTCGGCCAGCGGCGCACCGTGCCTCGGATCCCGCTACCCTCCGCGACCAGTCTCTCGATACGTTCATAACAGCGCGAGTCAGGCCGGCCTGCTTGCAGTGGAGCAACTATCGCGACCCAACCCCTCTAGTGGCTGCACCGAGCATCATACCGGAACACGACTAGGCCGCTTGGCGGTACGTCTTTGCCCGGTGGGTGGTCGCAAGCCTTCGGCCGAAGCCTACCACCAGTTTGTCACCTGATTTGCACCACCCGGGGACCACGTGTAGGGAATCGAATGGGGTACACTCCTACGGACGTGGGTGACTCAGCCCCCTAAATTTTTTTTATTATGTTTATGATCACATTTTTTTATTACAGGACTATTTAGTACTGTCTTATTACGTAATTATGCAACAACGGTACAGCCCAGAAGGCTATTTCCGTCCTGCTCTCGCCGTCAGCTGCTTATATTCCCGCACACGTATCACGAATACTGAAACAATGGTTAACTAATTGTCATTCATTTCATTTTCAGATCATTTTTTTTCGCCTCATACCCAATACAAATGAGAGCTAATTTGACTACGACACATAATTAATAAAGAAATATCAAGCGTTATTATATACTGCCGGGCAGTTAGGGGAAAAAGTAGAAAATCTTTCTCCATCCACTTCTTGAAGACAATCTTGGCTACGGCTAGATTCAACTAATCGTATAATCAGTCAATCACAGTCCTCTGCTGCTCCGCTGCACCACAACGCCAGATTCTCTGTCGTTTAGCCACCTGTCTCAGCCACCTTTAAAGGTAGTCTATCCACCTGTCTCCAATCCTAACTCCCACTCCCTTCTACAAGCACGTCAGTAACTACAGTTATTTTCCGGATAATTTCACTTCGGAGAAATCATAATGAATAGGCTTTTCAATTGAAATATTGTGTCTACGATTTCATAGATTCACAAATCCTACCTATGTTTCAGATTCAGATCCTTTATTTATGTAAACATGAGTGTAAATGATAGAACATGTAGGTTATCCAGTACATTTTTAGTTCAGCCATGTTTGGCCTTAAAGTCGACGTAGCTGGTGCGATACCGTTTGAACTGAAAACCTAGTTGTGGTGGTTTCAGGCAAATTTTGAATACTTTAACCATTGGAAAGCTTGGTTTGTAATTAGTGCCCCAAAGATTCTGGATAACAGATCCTCGCGTACCACGCAAAGTGAAAATACTAATTGCAATATTAATGCCACAGAGTTTTCAACAAAACATAAAGTGTGGCAGTCAACACAATTAACAAAGCACTTGTTTTAATGCACATGTCACACATTCATTATATAAACTCGCACATTATTTAAAATACCACACGCGGCCACCCTTTCATATTTCAACGTCGATATAATAGTACGTCAACATCAGTCAATCCGGCTGGGTACTGGATTGGATAAAACTTTGGACATAGAAAGCTTACATGGGAAAAGAGGCTACTTTTTATCCCGTTTCGTAATCCCCGTGGGGGCCGCGAGCAGAATGAATTATTATTTCTTTTTGTTGTTCCGTCTCAACGGATTAATAATTTTACGAGAGAACTTAAAATCTACGTGTTGCTGCGGATAAATGCTTGTACAATAACGGTATCCCTGTTTTCTTTATCGCTTTAGGATAAAATGAAAGCTCTGACAATTGCTTTTTTTGTAATGGCGGTAGATATTTTTTTTACCCGACTCGAAAGAGGGAAAAATATTAGGTAAAAAATTTAGAAAAACCTACTAAAACTTCGTTTTTCATCACTGGCAGCAACCTCATAATATTTAACATCAATTTTAATATATTTCCTTGAATAACTAAGTTACAAAAAAACAAATTTTATGGTTCATTCTAGATTACTTCTCAGAATTGATTAAAATATACCTTGTACTTGATTTTATTATACGGTTTTCTTACTTACGTACGGGTTTTCTGTACCTACTGAGAAAAATCGAAGCAGTTTTATTTCCTTTCTTACCCAGTTTGAAGAAAGGAAAACCTGAAAACATTATTTGATTAAATAAAAATCAGTTAACGTAATAATTACTTCCATGAACTGAAATCTAAGTCAATAATCCAGATTTTCGAGATATCTTGAAACACTTCGAATGTCAAGTACAACCACAAAACCCCTGTAGCTAAACATACTTACTGTGGTTGTTTTACGTAGCATCTTGCATTAATTTTAAGATTGTTTGTGCCTATTAGTGAATCTTTATAAAAACTTAAAAATACTTATAACATTAAAATAAAAGCGCATGAAACTGTTTGAAAACGAAAAGTGCAAAGTGGCTTTCTCTTCATGTGTAGTCCTTTAGGGAAATGTTATATCACATGCACATAACAAAACTACGTATTTTAGATGTTTATTTTAGACGATAAAACTGGCGTCGCAAATGTTAAGTTGAACTTTAAAAGAGTACATTTAACGGCGAGTTTTGCCTCGTGCCGCAATTTATTGCCTCGCCAAGCCGATTCATGTTTGAACACTCGCTTTTATTTTTAAAGTGTATTGCTTTACAATTGCTGGATAAAATGGTATAGCGTTGAAAATAGACTTCTGTTTGCTTATTTTTCTACGGCGCTAACTCAATTGTTTATTGACAATTTGTTCATGGTTTCATTTATTGTCCTTTAACTTTTTCAGGTGGGATCGTTCGATTTACAAGAAAACCTTTCAAAAGGGAGAAAGCTGTTAATTTTTTATTTTTATTGTTGACTGTGTTTATTTACTGGCACGAGGGCGTATCGGTTACTTTTCTTCAAATAACTCGACATAAAGTCAATAAAGCTGTAAAGTAAACATCAACGGTGGTAAAATCATTTGATGAACACCGCGGGCGCCACGTTCACGCAAGCTTCTAATCAAAATTAAGAATCTTACGACGTCACGCAATTGTTGCCTTTTAAGGGCTTGCAGTGAAGTAACCCCGCGCTAGCGCTAGTCGACGCCGTCATTATTTTAGTCCACCACAGGATCGATACAAATTTACTTATGCATACTGGCTCTACCCCAATGCCACTTGCAATGATGGATTGAACATTAGTTTGGGCTTCGCAGAAAACTAATACTAAAATGGCGCAAGTTAACCTCTCAAACTTCTTTTATATAAAAAGTTTTAGTTTAGGATGTTCTTCATTCGATTTGATGCTTTACACATAGCCACAAAAATACGTACGGTCACGGTTTTGAAATATAATTATAGTATATGTAGGCACTTTTGTTGATTTGAAGCAAAGGTGACTTTTACTACATTATTATTATCTATAGGCTACTAGCCTCTGTAAATCCAACGCTAGCTCGCGTTTACCACTTCATCCTTTTGAGACATATAACAATGAATTTAATTCAATCGACATTCTTTTTCTTAGTTAAATGTATTTAAGAAGCAAATCCGAGCAACCCTAAAGGATCACCAAATTTATATATGTAGGGGAGACAGGGTAATTGTCAGGGAAAGCCATTATTGTATGGGTTTTTTCGGGCTAATACGAGATAGACAAACGAACTTCTTCGCTTGTATGTAGGGTCGTAGGGTCACAATGTAACTGATCACGTTATGTATTGGCGAATAACGTAGGTATACGACATTCCACCGAGCACGTAGTTAGATCTACACGAACAATCGGTCACTCTCACTGTATTTCTCCATAAGTCCAGTTTTATCACCAATTAACAACTCAATCTCAAACGCCATCTTCTCCTCCATCTCACAGACTACCTAGAGATCCCGTCTTATTCGCGCCTAAAACTAGTGCTTGGTGTTATGTCAAGTTGACAGCTGTCAGTGTCATTCGGAACTATAGCTCTCTTTAGAAAGAAATCTTTAGAAGTGCCTACATATTAACGTAATATTTAATAATATACGCACACAAATTTACTTTTTCTGTTTCTCTTTTATATATTGCTAGCTTCTGCCCGCGGCTTCACCCGCGTTCAATGTTCAAAAAATAAATGTTCCGATCGCCACCAAACTTTACAGGATTATCCGTTGGGTCAATCTAAAGATTATCTGAAAATTTCATTAAAATCGGTCCGGCCGTTTCGGAGTCTATAAGAAACATACATACATACTTTCTCTTTTATATATATATATTTAAAAATCCAGATATGAATTCTAGGACAATTACCGTTGTGTATTGTATCTGTGATACTTTAAATTGTAATCTGTGGAGAACGTAGTGGGTAGCATAATGGTATAAATGTAATATTTAAGATAGTATGACTATTTCTTATTGTGCTACTGTTTGTTTTTCCTTATATAAATAAAATAAAATATTTCCTTAATTAAATTAGAAATCCTATTAATTAGTAAGCTACTTTAAACTAGAGCTGCATGGTAGATGTGCTAACATGAATTCACAAAGAATGTGAATAACCGAGACATCACAGCGTTGGTAGAGCGTGACGAAAATTATATATACGGTCATTACACTTTTGTTTCAAAGCCCCATTACAGTTTCCACATAATAGTACTCAAATATTGAGAACTATTATTTAGAAATCTGTAGAGAATCTAACTTTATGAAGTCTGTACGTAATGGTTCAACTTTTGCTGGACAATAAAATTGAAAAAATCAAAGTTATCGCAGAAACTAAAGTAAAAATTTTTAAAGTAGGCTAAGTAGGGTAAGCTTCTGTAATATTTACAGAAGCTTTCACAAAATTAAAAACAAGCTATACAAAGCATAGCGGATTGCTTCATAATATTAATGTAACTTTTATAGCATCATGAACAAGAATGTCATACAGATGCTAATATTCTTTTCTTATTTTTTAACGTTGATCGTAAACAATAAAAACGAAATTTAAAAAATCACTTTATACTCGTACTCGTAAAACGCGACTTACACAGACGAGTTTAGATCTAAATGTCAAGGGGAATGAAACGTACACGCGGCCAATAAAATTATTTTGTTTCTTTCGTTTTTATTGCTGAACAATTTTCACAAGCATTTTTCCCTGGCGCCTAGTAGAATAAATTAGAGTGATATATAAACTCATGAATCAATCAAAAGCCTTCCTCAGGTCACTTGTGGAAATTGGGTTTTCCTAGAAATAGTGGAATACCGATCTGTGTAATATGTTGTGTATCTATTGGCTTAATTTACATTATAACAGCAAATATGGTAGTGAATTATAATAAAAAACTTTTTTACAAAAAAATACTACCGACTTCCAAATAAGAAAACTACAAAGTGAAAAATAACTTTATTTTTGGAAGTCGGTGTAGTATTTTTTTGTAAAAAAGTTTTTTATTTTTCACTTTTTATTTGTACCTACCTAATAGGCCAGTTGTTAAGTAAGTTTCCTATAACCCCAGAATAGATTACCCGAATATCATGAAACATGAACAAAACCGATCAAATGAGAGATCTGCTTACCCCTTAAGAGCGTACTAGCGTGATGTTATGTTATAAAATGATATAAACAATATACAAGCATGCGATTGCAGCAGTCCCGAGAGATTTGCGGTTATTTATTGAAGAGTTCCTTTGTAGTTCGAACTTCGAAGTTCTTCATCAGATCTTCACAAATTAAAATGGGACCAATTTCGAAACATACTCTTTCAAACAAAAAAAGTCGGTAAAAAATGGGATAGAAGTCATACATTATTGCTATAAATAGTTAGCGAGTATTAAACCGAGATCAAAGTAGATTTCTCAAAACAAAGCCTTAGCGGTTACAGGTCGATTTGAGTAAGAAAATCTCTACAAAGCTTCAGTTTTCAGATATTGTTCTCGAATCGTCACCATAGCTAGCTATTCGTATGCAGGGAGCTTTACAAAGAGCGAAATGTCGTCGTCGATTTGGTACAAAAGTTGTAAGTGTAGGACTCGTTCGTAGGCCGATATCTAGAGCGGCGTCGGCGTCGGCGTCGGCCCACCACTCGCGAGCAATCTGTTTACGTAACAGCCCCGTTATGTTCGGAGAGGGTTCCCGTAGTAGACGTTAAACATATTGCCTCATAAATCGTGAGAATCCCGGCAAGCGCTGTACACCCGTACCGGTGTCGATTTGACTACGTTTCCTTTACGATTCCACCATATTGAGCGATCGGGCTCAACATTTAAATATCACTACATAAATCTGCGTGACACATAAGCCGTTATATTCGCTCAGCTATGGTGAAATATCAAATAGTCGCCATGAGTTATCCGAGCCGAATGTTCTTAATGCGAAATTAACTACATTTATGTAAGTCATAATAAAATTTAAATTTAACATAAGTAGGTAACATTTTGTTACGAATATATTCAGTTATCAAACACGAAGCCCAGATTTCAGTGGGTTTCAGTTACCTAATGGCTGGCTAACAACATTAATGTTTGAATTAATAATTACATGTGGGTTAGTAGTTTCGAAATTGTGCTCTCCTATAACAGACTCATTCGTATACAATTTTATTTAACGCCAAAGCTATAGAGGTACCTGTAATGTAGGTAACTATATTAAAACTCCAAGTGTTACACTTCGCTAGAGGTGAGCAAAAACAGCAACACCTACAAGGAAGTTTACAATTAAAATCTAATTAAGTATTTTTACAAACATTTTTATCAGGAATGTTCAAAAGGCCGTTACACCACGAAGTAGGTTAAACTTAGTTTTGTGGCTAAGTTGCTTCAAGATTAGACATCAGCACGAACACGCGAGCGGACGCGGAGCCGGGAGCGAGAGCGGACGCGGGCGACGCGACGGCGGCGGCGAGGGCGCGGGTCGCGGCATATATGCTCGCCGTCGCACGATGCTACAACTGTTGCAAAATTGCTTTTGTTGTTCGAGAAATTAGAAATGCTTCCATTCAGGGTCGCTGAAGTTTTCTTTAGAGACCGAGCACCATATTTCCTGTTCACCGGCTTTCCATTGGCATGTAAACAAACCATACAAAGGATAAAGGGTTAATATTTCGTTGTAATGACTTGTTTGTGTTACCGATTAGTCTTCATGTGGGCTGCGACTTAATGTACTGTGAACTGATTGAACATAAAAGGATTTTAATTGGTGACTGCTTCTTGATAAATACGTTGTTTAGGAGATTGAAGTATTTGTTAGGAGTAGGCGTCTCTTAAAATAGGAATGATGATGATGATACCAGCTTGAACAGATAAGCCGAAAGATGGAGTGGTCGAGCTTATGCTGAAGTTATTGCATGTAGCCACAAAGTACTTGAGCGGCGGCTGCATAGCGCTAAACCTACTTATTGTTGTAGTACGCTAACGATGACAGATGTCACTGTTATTGCATCACATGCATGGATAATCCATTAAGATAAGCACGTGACATATAACAGCAGAAATTCTAGTATGGAACTAGGCTTACCTACTTGTAGTTTCAACTATTAATAAAACCTTTATTTATTACCTACATGAAAATCTGCGTCTTCCTGCAAATAAAGGCAAAAAGTGCGGAATGTACCAACTGGCCGTTTTATCATCCCACAAATCGTAAAGCTCTGAGGGAAAGGTTTACTAGTGTGCTACAGTGCTACTGTTAGTAGATAGCCGACGTGTTGGCATACTGTCACTACATACTGTGGTTTATCTACTTTTTACCAACGATATTCATGCCAAAAGTGGTTTTATGTAAATACGTATTATATAATTAAATGAAAGAATCAATATGTAGGCGTATAGCAGAGCAAGTAGGACAAATTAAATTTTTGGACTCTTTAATTGACCTATTAACGATCATTATACATCAGTGCGTTGTGTCACCAAATATCACCAATGTCCAAAGATATGACCACACAATTTTAATAAAACCGCGGAACTTACAAGCTTTTCGCAACATTCGCTTTGCTATGTCCAATACTCGCGTGTCTTGCCGCCTTGTCCAGCTTTATATTAAACAGCTGTAAACCGACATCAACGTCAAATTGCTCACATGTTTTATGTTCCTAAATAAATAAACGGTACATAAAAAAGTACAATATCTGTTGAAGCAATAGACCAGCAACAAGCACTGACAGATTGTTAGGATTCTTCTAAAACATTCAGACAACCCTTTTCACTAACGTGACTCTAACAAATGGCTCCGGATTTCTCGCTCGTTCTCAAAGCTGCGCAAAAACCAATAAGTACCTCTCTACCTCCTTGGCAAGATATAAAAATTATGGCTTCGAAACATTTATCATGCAAAGTTGACTTGCGTTCCTCGCGTTTTATTTTATCTAATTTGAGCATTTGGGAAAGCAAATATTTAACTAAATTCTTTGTTCACTAAAATATTCAACGTTTTCATCGCGCGTACGTTTCCGCCGCAATTGGGTTGATTCGTATAACTTAGTCAATATGGCCTACCTAGTTCAGTAATGTACATTATACTTTATATTTATGGGCCCCAGCATTACATAAGCTAGAAACATTATGTGGTTTTTCCGCCTCTTTCCTCTTGAGCTCCTACTTAGACTTTATTCAATAAACATTTTTTCATCGCTTCAAGTTACGCCCGGCCGGCCTCGTCCTTCATGCATATAAATTACACGTGTCGTAACTGTAGTTTTAAAAATACAAAGCGTTAAACGTACTTACTTTTGCGATGCAGATTAAGGGATTCGTATATTTCCAGGGAAATAGGTATTTGATCTGGAATCGGTTCACGCCTAGCTCGTCTACGCGACCATTACGAAGGCAGTATGTATGTAAAATAGGTGTGTAGGCTCATTGAGATGGTTTTCCGGCGCGGAACATCAATAGACCGAGCGCGAGTGTCGAGTCCTCGCGGCCTAACCTGCGGCGAGATTCCAATCCACTAACATTTTATTTCACTTACCCACTCTCTTGATAGCCAATACCTGCTCGTACGTTACGTCCCTTCACAGGTTTGATCTTGAGTTTTATCGTTGGCTACGCAGCTCAGCCGGGAAAGGATAAAGTGGGCCTTTAACTTCAATGCTTTCTTTGTTAAATACATACCTATTTTATAAAATATATTTAAAAAGTAATTTCGCCGAAAAATAAAAGTAATTTAGTAAAGCCAAAGATTTCTGCTTTCAATATTAGTTGTTCAAAAGTTAGCTAATCGGAAAATGTAAGGGTTTGTCTCAAACTTTTCAAAAGAAACTGTCAAGTTAGGATTTTCTGCTTATTAAATAAGGATTATTTCTGCTCCAATTTCGCGGTAATTAAAAGTTTTATGTTTATGTTCTTGATATTCAAGGCCGCAGTTTCGAAAACATTAATGTGCCTTAGGAAATTAGGCCGTGTACCTAATGATTATGGCTACATTTCTTTAATGATTATATTGATTTCAGCTGTCAAAGTGCGGTGTTGCCAATTCGTTAGCTTACGTGTCCTCAGAGTAAGTACACTTCAACATTCACATCAAATCAACCACATTTCCTTCGCAAATAGGCATAAGGTTCACTTTACTATTTTGTGTCGTAACCCAGAAAAGTATTTACTAATAAATACGGAACTGACGGAACAAATATTTGCCGCCGTCTATCTATGCTAGATACAGCCGTGTAAAATATCGATATCTCCGATACACGTATGAATGAAAAGAACACAGCTGACTTGTCGCTGCGGTTCTCAGGCAGAGGTAAGTAAACTCAGATAAGGGCGGAAGTGAGGGCAACGTTCCCGGCCGCTGATAAAACAACACCTGCCTTATACTCACTGCACACCTATCTAATGGAGCAAAAACTATGTCGATGTGATTTACTCACTGCGTCTGCGAACAGCTATAAACATCGATTTCTTTTTTATCGATCATCAATGTAGAGCGCACATGATAACTTGTTTTATTTTTATTTCATTAACTTCACTCGCACGATGGAGAAACATATAAGAGAGGAAGCTGCGGCGATAAAGTCTTAAGTATTTCCTGTTTTATCTCGGGATTCGTCTCAGTTTCCAATTATACGGTAATTATTGTAACAATCATTATAGCGGTGTAGTGGAAGGCTCTATTGGAACGGCAGCGCAAGTAGGCTACGTTATGGAGTACTTATCATTGTACAGCTTTCTTTTCCGGGTGAACAAAGCTCGTAATGATATGCCCAAAGACGTCACATACCGCTACATACAGCAAATTAGGTTCATAGACCGCAACGATGCACCTAATGAACACTTGCTACCGACTTGATTTAGTACAAAAATAAGTACCAGTTAAGGCAACGCTCCAGTTAATTACCACTAATAGGTGTGCTAGTTTATGGCCACTCGTTCAAAGGAACCTGCCTCTATTTTATTAAAATTAGAAAAAGTTACTTTACCTGTTATTTCTGTTACTAATACGGATGCCGCAGAATAGCTCTTCGAAGTCAAAATCTAATCTCCGAAGTGGTATTATGAAAATATCACAAGAACCACTAACGTCCGTCTCACTGTCACTCGACATTTTTTTCCCGAGAGGAAATGGCGTGCAGTACAAAAAGGCGTTGAATGGAAGGCGCGATCGACTTGAGAGCTCTCTGACTGCGCGTTCCGTGAGAAGCCACCGAACTCACGATTGATTTACCTGCATAGAACATTGTGTGCACAGTGTAGCATGTCGCACGAGTCACAGCACCGCGCACCGGTTTACGAGTACACTCTCATCTGGACGTAATCGTCTGTCAGCTCGTATGATGAAAATGTGCGGCACGTTCATAAAATCACGTTTGATCGTTGTTTTGATTTTCTAGTTTTATCTTAGACGGACTACGTATTTCTTAGGTAGCCTAGGCTACTTTATATGAATCAATTCTGCTCTAGGTATGTCTACGTATTGCTATCGGAACCAAATATTACGAAATACATTTGGATCATGTTTTTGATATTTTCAAGTAGGTACTATTTACTGGAACGGCAAGAAACTCTGGTGTTGTCACGCTGCAATGACGACTTGTCCACAAAAACCCAAGTCCGATAAAAGCTAGAACGAATTGTCCCAACAAAAAATGCGTAATCACGGAATCAACGCAAAACCACAAAATGGATATTCTTTGAACAGGGCAAAATTATCGATACCTAAATATCTTGGACATTAATCATGGTTACAAAATAAGTTAAACCTTTATGAGGTATCGGAATGCTACAATCGTTTCTTACCCAGAGTCGCGATTCCAATGTCCAAGTTGGTTTATTGTTCTGAGGTTTCAAACAAGTGACATAGTTAGCAGCGTGGCACCATCCTGCTGGACGGTGCGTTATACAGAGGGTCGATAAGTTCAGACTTCAGATGTACGAAGGACCTATAGACAGATAAATAGAATAGGGTAGTTTACTGAAAATTTATTTTTTGTCCGTCAGGTAGATTAATAAAAAATATTCGACACGTATTTTTTCTTTTTTCTTTTGACACGTTAACATAAAATGACGACGATTATAATGCATTGAAATATCGTGAAACGTCCCGCCGCTAGTACACTTCATACTGCCTTACCCAAGTAACACATCAAATCAGTATAACGGCTGATTTACAGCATTTCTGTATCGTTTTCGCATTTTGAGTTAGTTCTATAGTAGCATTACAAACGATTATACGGCTACTGTAATTCTTATTTGGGCACAAATTATACGGCTTTAGATCCTAAATACGTTCACAAGAGATGTTTAATTGCATTACAGGCGCATTATATTAGCATTATTGTGGTCAATGAAGTTGCACATCGCATTAAATAAGCTATATTACGGTCAATGAAGTTACCAATCGCATTACAGAGGCATTATACTAGCAATATTATTGATAATGGAGATGTTAATTGCATTACAAAAGCATTAGACTAGCATTAGAATGGAGTAAAAGAATTATTGGAGCTATTTAAGTGTTCACAGTTAGAACTTAATTAAACCCTACATTATTGCAAAAACATGTCTAATACCACAGTACAAATGTTATAATAAAGTATCGTTGTAATTTAACTACTTGGTCTCGCAATATAATATGGACGAACAGGGTCAAAACTTTGGGAGTGACACCATACTGTTTAAGTTTTTGACTCTTTTGTTATTTCATGCCTTCAAATATTACTGCGCAAAGTAGTTAACTGTAAATGTCTATATTAGTTTCATTTAAAATTTTCACGCGTTTTCGATATTTTGTGGTTTTGTTAAAAAATGTTATATAAATATATGTGTGAAATAACCAAAACAATTGTGTATTCCTAGTATAGAACGAATTTTGCACAATTAATATAATAGTATTGGTTGGACAGTATTTAATTAAGTTATTTTATTACTATAAAGGCCTATTGCTTTGATAAATAGGTCCGAATGATAATACATTTTGGATATAAAATATTTACAAAATGGTGTCGGTCTGTGGCAGCCTGGTGAGCCTTTATAATGGCTAATTAATGCCGCCAGCAGTATAAATACTCACACGTGAACAATTGTTAAGCCATAGACCAGAGAGAAGACTTTTTATGAACCACTTTAGTGCCATTGTCTGTAAAGTAGTTCTATATGGGTTCACCAGTATACCAGTAGACTTGATGTAGACTGCAATAGTGCTATTACTTGAACGAAATTTTGGGGATCCTTGAGCAAAACAAAAAAAAACCGTTTCAGTATTTTTCTACAATTTGTATCCGTTTGTCAACAGTCTGCTGATAAAATAGCTTTCTGAACGCATAATCTCCATATGCCTGTGCTTGGCTTATAAAAATAATTATGGTGCCTTCAACAAAAAAAAGCATGTTTATAAGCCATGTTGTGCTTTTCCTCAATATGGCCGACAAATGGTTTTACGAATTTAGTAAAATGAACCTTTATACAGCTTTACGCATTACAATAACTCACGTGTATTTGATTAAAGAGCTGCTAGCTATACAATAGAACTCAGTTGATCTTTAAAAATGCTAGCATTATATTGATGCACGTTTATGTTGCTCAGCAGGTCTAGGATTGTAGACCCAAAGGCACTAAAAACAGCTGAATGCTGTATAGCGGATTTACGTGGCATTATAATGGTTCATGTATATGCTATTAAAGAGCATTTAGCATTTATTTACTACTTAAAAATGCTATTGTAATTCCAAATGCACTAAAAACTAGCTGAAAGCTTCACAGCTGCGTTGTGGTTTGCTGCACTAAAACTAAAGGCTTTACAAAAGCATTTTGATATACCATTATCCAAACGTTATACAGTATAAAGCATCATAATGGTTTAAAAATACCAATATAAAGCGTCAGGATGCTCGGTGAGCCTATATAAGAGTTTATACGGACCTTAAGTTCTATACATAAGTTTACTATTCGTTTGTTAAAATGCTTCCTGTGTTACTTGGGTAGTGACGTCACAAAGCCACCACTCTTGAACTTTGATGCGCTTTAACTTTGTAATTTAGTATTGATTTGGTAAAGCAAAAAAATACGTGTCCAATATTAATCTCACTGACAGATTAAATAGAATTTCATTTTTCTACCCAGGACACATCTCTATTGACTTTAGTATGTACACAGCGCACCGTTATAAGTTATTGTATAGGTTGGGGTATATTGCATAGTTCTTTTCAAACGCCACGGTATGTATCAAAATAATTGTATATTTGAAATATAGTTAACATTTGAAACATGAAAATGGAGGATGCATAAAATCTTATAAAAGATAAAGTGACTTATAAAAGAAAATACATAGATGAACTTTAAATATTTACAGAGAAAACGAATATACTTCTGGATTAACAAAATACGAGTATATTTTCTTGGTCAAGATCCGTCATTCTACAAGTTAATTGGATATTAACAAAAAAGTTTCGATTTAAGTCTTTTCTAGGAACAGGACAACATGTTCAACAGTAGGATGCGTCTTTCGGCTGAAATAATGACGCTGTTTGCAATTTTTTTAATACCAGAAAAATTATCAACATTCATGATAAATAAAAGATATTATTTTATTTTAAACTTATTAAATGGCCGTTCCGTTCCTTTTTTTGTAACGAATATAGTCACTTACAGATCAATGAAAAACTGCTTATTAAACCTACTTACTGATTCATTTGTTACTGCAAGATTTTTTTTTTCTGGTTCCTTCGTATTACAAGAGATTTCAAGCATAACTGGTGTAATATTTATTTATTTAAACTTAATTATTGGGTAATTACCATTGTTTTAATCCGATTCGGCAATATGGCTGATACATAATTAAATATACGAGTATATATATATCATCATCATCATCAATTATCAATTACATATAATAAATCTGTAGAAAAGTAATTTTTGTACATCGAAAATTTTTACAAAAAAAATAGCCAGGGTGTTAAAGGATAACCAACAGAACCTATATCCGGCATTTTTGGAATTTTTGTCTGTTTGTCTATTTGTCTATTTATTTGTGCACGCATCACGTGAAATTTATGAAACCAATGTAAATAACTTTTATACATAAAAATTGTGCGTTACTTGAAGAATTACTTAGTTTTTGTTTCATCGCAATCGGTTCACACTATCAATAGTTAGATGAATTTAAAGTGCTCATGAAGTAAAATTATCACAACACACGCAATTCAGATACTCGGACTGTTGAACTCGATATTCGATAGATGGCGTTGTGCATTTGAAGACATTTTCTGAATGGCGATGTTAAAATTCTCCGCGAAAGAATGATGACTATAGAAAAAAAATTGGTAGGTAGGTAAGTAGGGTAGGCAGGAAGGTATAAGTAGGGTAGGGTTGGCAGACAAATGACGGGAGCGAAGCCGCGGGCACAGCTAGTATTTAATAAAGTAATGAAAATAAGTTATCGTGATGACACTCCCCCGCTCTGATAATAATACTGCAATTTAATTTATATTACGGTTGTATGAGTGTACTAAATCCAAACTAAATCCCTCTCCCAAAGCTTTCAGAAACTACAGCGGCTATCTTTTGTTATATTTATGTGTGTGTCTCACATCACATCACATCATCAGCCTATTAATGTTCCCACTGCTGGGACACAGGCCTCCTCTCTGTGAGAGGGAAAGGGCCGTAATCCACCACGCGGGCCCAGTGCGGGTTGGTGGATGTCACATGTCTTCGATTTTTTGGTTCTAGGACATGCCGGTTTCCTCACGATGTTTTCCTTCACCGTTTTGAGAGCAGTGGTGATGAAATAATTTACACAAAGTAAAGCGCCTACCTGGGCTCGAACCGACGACCTACAACTTGTAAGTCGCGGCCGATACCACTGGGCCACCACTGCTGTGCATGTATGTGTCTATTTTATTTCAATTCCTTACTTTCAGTGAAATTATTTAATTTGTCTAAATAGATGTCAGTCAGTCAGGACTTTTCTTTTTATTTATATAGTTTTTTTTTTTAATTTTTGATAGTCAAAAGGTTCCAAGATAATCACAAAAATAAATGAAATTGAAAGGTAACGTAGGTAAGGTAGCTTAGAATAATAAATTCTAAGGTTAAAAGTTATGAACATGATTTGACAAAGGGTTGGCGAAGAATAGCATTCGACAGGAAAGGAATGGAGCACCCCTGTGTGTCTAGATAGCCTGACCTCAGTGGCGGATAGTTGATGGTTTGCTAAGATAATTATGAAAACTAGATAATTATTAGGAAGACCGATCAATGTGGCGACAACGCTTGAGGGAGGTCTATGTCCAGCAGTGGACGTATTTCGGCTGATATGATGATGATATTAGGACATTGTTGACTTGAAGTTTCAGACAAAAATAAAGATTATTATTATTTTATATAATATTACAAGGGTGATAAAGATGAAATTAGTTAATTAATACAAGTATCTAATCTAGTACCTTTAAACGAGCAATTCTTGTATATATGTATATATATATATCTGTCCATATGTATATATAATCTGAATATCAGAAACGGTGCTAACGATTTTCATGAAATTTAGTATGCATGGGTTTCGGGGCGATAACTCGATCTAGCTAGGTTTCATTTTTAGAAAACATCGTTTTCTCTATTTCGCTCGGTCGCCCAGGAACCAAAAATTCGAAGACATGTGAGATCCACCAACCCGCACTGGGCACGGATGGTAGATATACGGCCCATTCCCTCTCACAGAGAGGAGGCCTGTGTCCCAGCAGTGGTCACATTAAAAGGCTGATGATCACAATGTAAAAAAGACTTCTGTTACCTACATTTACAAGTCAAGCGGGACAGCCAATGTCATCTTAATCATATGCCTACTTTTATTATACCCAAGTGTATTCACTGCAATAGACGTTTTTATCTAAAACAAAGAGCAATTAAACGAAACTTAAAATAGAACTCCTTCAATTAATGGGAATAGCTCCTAAAGACCATCTTCAAAATTCTCAATTGAATTGATATGTTTTGGGTTAAGATATTTCAAAAATGTTGAACACCCCGGGGACGAAATAAACAAAATGATTGGTATCCAATAAATTGTCGGTGTGCGTACAGGAAAATTACTCATGATAATTTATTGTATTGTGAATTGCTCCATATAGATTTTACATTTTTCTTTCCTACAATAGGGATATTTCCCGGATAGAAAAATTATAATTCTATTCAGTCCATCAGTGAGATCATCAAATAATATTGGACACGTATTTTTTGCTTTACCAAATCAATAAAAAATTACAAAGTTAAAGCGCATCAAAGTTCAGGAGTGGGGGCTTGTGACGTCACTAAGGCAGTATAAAGTGTACTAGCGGCGTGACGTTGCACGATATTTCAACGCATTATATCGTCGTCACTTTATGTTTACGTGTCAAAAGAAAAAAATACGTGCCCAATATTTTTTTATTAATCTACCTGACGGACAAAAAAAACAATTTTCAGTAAACTACCATATTACTTGTTACAGAGATCATCAACAAGGGGCTCGTGGCTGAATAAAACCAACTGCACAGGTCGATTGAAGGTTAAGCTTGCCGAGGTCGGTTCGTGGATGGGTGACCGTCCATTACATATCAGTACATATTGAGCCCCCTCCAAATCTCAGAAATCAGTTGATCCCAGCTGTTATATCTGTCTCCTTTAACATTACGATTAGTCAGAAACCCGAAAGTCTGACAACCAGGGTTTGCCTTATCATATCTCTCTGAGGTCTTCACCCTCTAGCAGTTAGATACGTTTTATAATAATAAAGAAGTGATTTCGATTTGAAGCCGATTTCCGGTAGCTATTGGACCCTGTTCCCGATGCCGTTGGACTACTATTTTTTTTATTTTTAAATGTTTATTTTTATTTCAATTTTTATAGCTAATATTTTAAAATGTAAAGAAGTGATTTAACAATTTCAATTACGGGTTGTATAATATTAATAAGTTTTAAAAGTCTGTAGCTCAAAATGGAGTATTCAAAAAAGAAAATATGGGTTCAAAAAAAAATTATGAAAAGTTACTCAGTAACTGGGTTGAGGTCAGATCGGCAGAGGTCCATGTAAAATCCTGGAATACAGCTACGATTCTGCGTGAAGCTGAGTAAATAATATAGTTGGTAAAAGTCTAGGCAGACGGTGTGAGATCATAAAAATGAATTAACATAGTAAGCACGCCGTAGCACGACAGTGTACGCCTGTTTCCTCGACCTATCGAATGCTTTTGATTTGGTTTCCTACGACACTCTTTGGAAGAAGCTAAATGATGCTAACTTACCACCTGAAGTTACAAATATTTTAAAATTTTGGTACAGGAACCAGGTCAACAGTGTTAGGTGGGACGGGGCGTACTCGAGTTCATATGGTTTGGAGTGTGGTGTGAGACAGGGGGGTCTAAGTTCTCCCACACTCTTTAACCTGTACATGGACCAGTTGATTGTGGAGCTGAGCAGCACCAGAGTCGGATGTTATATTGATGGCATATGTGTCAACAACATTAGCTATGCAGATGACATGGTGCTGCTCAGTGCCTCAGTCTGTGGCCTTAGAAAGTTGGTTAGTCTGTGTGAAAGTTACGCCAGTTCCCACGGCCTATTGTATAATGTGCGGAAGAGTGTCGTTATGGTGTTTGGGGCTGCTGGAAAATATCCAGAAACGGTACCTCATGTTAAAATGAATGGTGAACCATTGTCGAGAGTACAGACCTTTAAGTACCTTGGGCACGTATTGACCACTAGCCTCAAGGATGATGACGACATTGAGAGAGAGCGGAGGGCGCTGTCGGTCAGAGCGAATATGATTGCCCGCAGGTTTTCACGTGCTTCTGCGGGGGTTAAGAAGACTCTGTTTAGGGCCTTCTGTACCTCGTTTTACGCCTGTAGCCTGTGGGTTCATTTCACGCAAAAATCGTACAGCGCCCTTCGCGTTCAGTATAACAATGCCTTCAGGGTGCTGATGGGGCTGCCTCGCTTCTGTAGCGCATCAGGGATGTTTGCGGAAATGCGTGTCGATTGCTTTTATACACTGATGCGTAAAAGATGTGCATCCTTGGTGCGCAGGGTGCGGGCCAGCTCCAACGGCATTCTGGCCATGATTGCTGACAGGCTGGACTGTGTTCACATGAATCGTTGCTCCAGTATTTCAGCTGGAATGCTGAAGCAATGATCATTGAATATTTGTGAATTATTAAATGTTGATCAGATTGTATATTTTGTTATTGTGCTACTAACATAGGTTTAAGTTTGTATTGTTACTAAAACCATTATTATGTATGTTTAGATTTAAGTTATTTTATATGGGCCCTGTCGCCTGAAATAAATGTATTAATAATAATAATAATAGTTAAGAAGAGGTTAATAAAATCCCTATGACTAAGATCTGGCGAAATGTTATTCAAAAGTTATGAAACATGTGTGACTAATAAGACGTTTTAGTATTCTTACTCAATAAAACGCCATCTGGGTGACTCAAGATATATACCATCTAGAATATAACGTGCAACCTCACAACCTCACAAATTAGTCATAGGTTTGTTTAAGAAACGGAAGTGGTAAGAATTACAAATACAATTCAATAGAATTTTGTACTGAATACTGTATTTTTATTCAAAAAGCATATGATATATGACAAATGCTCAATATACAGGGTGTTTGGAAGGGAGCTGTACATACGCCTAGGGTAGAAACTAGGGATAGTCTGCTACCTACCCCCGCCCATTATATTGACCTTGGCCTCAAGGTTTTTTTTTAATTTATTATTATTTTTACCGTAGTAAGGTAAAGAAATAATTTTAAGGGCAACTTTCTATGGGGTTTAAAAAAAAACTAACAGGGTTGGAGTTCTTCTGATTTTTTTAAAACATCCTCAGTCCATGCCCTTTCTAACGATATGCTAAAAGTGTAATTATCACTTTTAGTTTTAAAGTTATTAATTAATTCTATGGTACTTCAGGCCCCATAACTTTTCTTCTCCACAATTTTCTGGTGTAAAATAATTTTTTGCAGGACCCTAAGACTCTAACGATTAAAACAAGACCATTAGCCGACCGGCCCCATGGATAGATTTTGAGCTACAGGTAGTTTTAGTCAAAAAATCACAAAAAAGTCAAATAAAAAATAAAAATAAATTAAAAAAAAACCTTGAGGCCAAGGTCAATATAATGGGCGGGGGTAGGTAGCAGACTATCCCTAGTTTCTACCCTAGGCGTATGTACAGCTCCCTTCCAAACACCCTGTATATGAAAAAAAAAAAAATGCAAATTTTTGCGTCACATAGTTATCTAGTAAATGTACATTACATATTTATGATAACTGCTCAAATTAAATTAGAAAAAAATCCTAACACACGTTTTTACGTAATCGCGAAACACTAGGTTTTTCAATTGCTTTTTCAGCTTACTGGTGGCGAATAATAATCTGCAAAAAATGGTATGGACTGGGCATATAGTAAGACTAGTAAGCCACCAATTTTGTTTTTCAAATTTCATTATATTTATACTCAAAAAAAATGTTGTCCACGCGGAATAAAGGCAATTTTATCATGTGCGAAAGCGTCGTCTACGCGTTGAGAATATAAAAATAACCGGTAAATAATTTGAAATTTGAAGTGTTTGTCAATGGAGTCCTATTTTTATATTATATTTTTGAGTACTTATTTTATTGTAATAATTTGTCTAAATAATACATTATAAACCGTTGCGCTCGCGCGAGGCATTCAGTCAGTCTAGCTCAAGGGCTTGTAGACGACGGACCTGTATCGTTTTTATTTTTGTCAATATGTTTTTTATCATATATCTTGTAGTTATTGAGAAATTTTCGCTGAAAAAGTAGCTGTTTTCTGTTTTTGGCTCGTGAAACTTGTAGGGGCTCTTCAAATGTCGTTTTCGGTTTAAAGAAACTTTATTATCAATAAAGACATTGTCGCTTACTTGAAAACAATAGGTATTAAAAAAAAATATATATATAATTATAAATACAAAATTTAGTAGGGATTTTTACTAAAAGATAACGAATGAAGCCATATACTCAACCTGCCCCTCACTAAAATACATGGAACAATAACTAGCATTTAAATAAATTTAGAACAATGGTAACTTGATAAAATCATAATGGCTTAAAGACCTCGCAGTTTTTAGTATTAAGACCGCAAAGACGACTACACTTTTTCATCCTATACGACCTAACCTAGTGTAGGATGAAAAACTCTCTCCTCACAGCATTTTGAATAGCGTTGAAAATATTAACAAAGCTGAGAGAATGGAACGCGGGGACAAGTTATTATCTCAGTTACACCGTTAGTGCAGTTTGCTGTCAAAGCGATATTTTTAAATGGAAAAAAGATAAAAAGGAGACATGAAAACCCTTCGCTTCACAGCCGAGTACTTGTAAATGTATCGTCGCTAGTTCGCCGGTATATAAAACTGTGACAAACTTTCCAGTCTACTGTTTACTGGAGAATACATATCAGAGACGAAAAGTTTCGCAGTTGAGTCCGATCCGGCGATAGATGTCTGTTCGCCGGGAGCCTCCTACAGATTACGGGGCCATTTACATATGAAACGTTTCACTGAACGCCTGCACTCGACTTGTACTTTTATCCCACTGTACCCATATCCTACTTATTCTGCTAAATTCGTCTTTATGTAAAACGAATGTGGATACTTAAAAGACCATTCGGAAGATAAGTAGGATCATTTCCTTTGCCATTTTTTGCAGTCGAACTGAATTTATTGCGCTGTGTTTGTACGCTGCGTATGTTCTTTAAATATGTTCTACTACAACATCCTGTTATTAAGTGTTTTGTATAAAAAGTTCGATAACATCTTATAAAAATACCTGAATCTGATAAATGGTCCGATATTTATATTTTTTTTTTCGTGGACATCCCACCCATACGCACTATACGTTTTTAAATACTTTCATTATGCGTACAGCTAAGGAGTGGAATTCTCTGCCGGAGTCTGTGTTTCCAGATAGCTACAACCTCGGGGTCTTTAAGTCAAGAGTGAATAGTTTACTTCTAGGCAAGCGTGTTACACCGTCGACCACATCATCGCTTACCATCAGGTGAGATAGTGATCAAGCGCGAGCATATAATAAAAATAAAAAAAACTTGTTTAATATACGTAGGTATATCATTAGGGTAGGTACTTACGTAATGTCAATGTATTGTATGGTCCGGTCATAAAGACCATGACGCATCGCCATTAATTCCTTGCCCACCTTCATAAATGTGACACCCAAGCAATAAGAATTATATATACACTATCCCACACATAAAACCATCATCATCTGCCTAGCCTTTTCCCAACTATATTGAGGTCGGCTTCCAGTCTTACCGGATTCAGCTATGTACCAGTGTTTTACATGGAGCGACTGCCTATCTGACCTCCACAACCCAGTAACTGGGTAACACGGTACCCCTTGGCAAGACTGGTG
Source organism: Orthosia incerta (assembly GCA_948252205.1). NCBI lineage: Eukaryota > Metazoa > Arthropoda > Insecta > Lepidoptera > Noctuidae > Orthosia > Orthosia incerta. The sequence continues at coordinate 18,674,942 of OX411753.1, read as the reverse complement.
TCAGATCTCAAGCTTCTGACTACCCTTAACGACTGTTAAAGATCTACAAATGACAGCCGAGACCAACGGCTTAACGTGCTTGTCGAGGCACGGAGGAAACTTGGTATGTTGAAATGGTCACCCATCTACGGACCGACCTCGTCAAGCGTTGCTTTACCTTGATGACCGACCCGTGTGGAAATAATTGTAATAATAATAATAATTTTTCTTGTTAATATTTAGCCCACACATTTTTTTAGCCCACACATTTTTTTAGCCCACACATAAGCAATACCTTTTTTATTAATAAAATACTACTTGATAGTACAATACGAATTACCTGGGTACTTATCAAGGATCTGACGAAATTAATTAATTAATCACAGATCCACATAGCGTCATCGTTACGTGTTTATCGATAGCCGGCTTTCGTTAAAGTTGACAAGGGCTCTAGACATCAAAAACTTTCGTTATACCAATTTTTCGATACCTATTTATCAAATTGATATGATACGAAACCGGTTGTCAGAAGTTCGTGCTAGTAATTGTTTAGTTCCAAATACACACGGTCCTGTACATTTCTATACAAAATTTATCAATAGCAACACGATAGAAGTGACCAGTACGTATTTTACCAAAAGATCTTACTACGGGTACGGGTACACACCTAGACATTTTGTACTACGACAAATTAATTCATCTATATGTCTACGTATGTCGTATAAATAATTCCTGTTATACGCAACCGATAAATCGATGAAGCCATAGGTAATATGTTGGATTTCATAGCCCCTGGCACCTTCGCATCTTATTTTATATCACACTTTAATCTTGTCCATTTTTGTAACAAAAAACATTTATTCTTTTATTAGGTGGAACCGAGACGTTTTCCTCGAACAAACTTTGTAACCAAACCTCCCATTTGAGCATGTTACATGAAAAGTTGATGCTATATTTTATTTCTACCCTAATAAATAAGGACTCGTTACTGATTTGTGGTCGGAGGGATCCGAATTTAATCTTAGAATGATTTTCTAAACATAGTCCCGTGCTATTGATGCCGTCCTTTAGTTGCGATTACCCGAAGCCGTTCGATTCTAAAATAGAAACTGTTTGATGCTATTTTTTACGATTTTACGGCTCATGTGGGCTTTCGTGTACAATTTATACTTTCTTTTACTTCATTCTGTATTAAGTACATACAACATACATACTTTGAAACCTGTTGGCTATTGATGTGACCGTTTTAGAATGGATGTTATAGTATTTTTGTTCGGCTTCTCACCTCCATATTTTTTTAAGTGCGACACTCGATCGATTTTTAGTCTGGCGCCGGTACAGTCGTACAGGAAAGACGGATGGACGAGCAGCGTTTACGTAATGTTCTGTAGGTAGTAAACACAATCAGTCGGTGTCCAATTCCCAGCCGTCAGCTATCAAAGTTATCGCAACTGCCGGAGTCGGGTACTCGGCCGGGCGGCACTGAGGCAGGCGGGTATAAGGAAGTGCGGAGCCGTGAGGGGAGTGTTGCTAGGGTGCCAGAAACGTGCGTGGTAACGGCCCAACCACCCCACGTACAAATCAGACGGCCTCTATTAACTTTGAGACTTTACCTACATACATTTCCAATTGTAACAGTTGGAACTGGTTGTGCGATCACATTTCTCTTGTAAAAATGTCCGGAGTGCGGAAGAAAGTTTGAGAGCAAATCCAAGGTCCAACTTTCATGAATGTCAGTAGGCCCACTCGAAAATGTTTTACCGATTAATGTTACTGTAGAGTTTAAGCATATTCTATTTCTATATTAACATTTAGCTTACCATACAAGAAATCTAGTTCCGGAACACTGAACCGCTGGCGGTCAAACGAATTGTGTCATAAAAGTCGTGATTACCTACAGTGTAGGTATGATAGGTCCTACACAATCGTTTGCTAATCGCACGCTATCATTTTGCTCTTGCAAGATACGTAATAAGCCTACCGGTCGCATCCGGGTCAGCCCTGCTATCCTTAAATTCCATCCTGCTTGTTTACCGTCTCTCTCGTCCGTCAACACGCCTTTTGATGACTCCCGGCGGTCCATGCTGTTAGTTTTGTAGGAATTCCACCTGCTGCTGTCAGCATCTCTTACCACATATGCTTTAATGATTTTTAACCACATAAAGTTGTAAATGATCTGCGCTTCGGCACAACAAACCCGTATCTATAACGATAATCGTTTCTATTCCGATCACAAAATTTCTAGTAAATTGGTTAGATGTCACTTACTCACAAATACTTAATTTTATATACGAAAAGTCTACCTCAAAACCATTATGGACAAGCTAGGCGGGTGGTGTAATTAGACTAAGAGGAAAGGATGTAGAAGCCGTTTGGTCAGTACGACCTGCAAAGATCTGACACCTCCCCACATCGTAAGCGGTACGGTTAGCGATACGGTTTCTCGTTAATATCCTCTTGAATACACGCACATGGCGTTGATCTCCATTTCTACGTAAAGCGGACACCTTTACATTATATTGAGGCGAACTACAAAATATGACGCACTATTCAGGCTTGGTGTTTATGCTTAGTACCTACTTGCACACAATGTAGCGTGTACCTGCTTTCTGGGTTATATTTTACACGGGGATGCAACAAAGGGGTGGCTTTTATAGACATTCTCATCCATCGCTCATACAAAGCGTTATTATGCTAAGCTCCGTACTAAGATAGCAGTAATGAGTAAATATTGTGTAGTTGTTTACTAAGTAAAATATAATAACGGTAGTGGACCTAACTGTCAATGAATAAAGGTTTGTATGTACGTCATACGCATACCCACGTCATCGTTATAAATTCTTAGTTAATTAATCGTTACTTCATTAGATTATTGGTAATCCAATATATTGGCCAGTAGTGGGTGTCTCAAACGTGTTTCGTGCACTACGCCCACATGTCACCTGTTATGTTTAGGTACCATTATGGTAGAGGACGACCCTACTTCTAACTACCAGGCATCGATCCAGGCCCAGGGCAGAAGACGGAAATTCTTAAAAAAAAACCGGCCAAGTTGTACGACACGGTTGGCGTAGTGATCGCGTGTCGCGGGTTCGATTCCCGCACGGAACAAATATTTGTTTGGCCTACAGATAGTTGTTCCGGATCTGGGTGTCTTGTGTATGTGAGTTTAAATATTTGTAAACGCACCCACGCTACAGGCAAAAATTTCTAGTGTGGGTCAAAGATTAAAAAAAAAAAAAAATGTGTGTCGGACTCGCACACCGAGGGTTCCGTACAAGCAACTAAATTTATCAAGATAATTAGGTAACATTACGGAAGTTCATAAACAATTAAAGCACCGAACATTGCTCTTACGAATATATAAACTAGATTGAGGTACAAAATTAACTATGCCGTTGGAAAACTGTTGTCCCCTTAAATCGACATAAGAAACGGTCAGTTTACCAACTGCAAATGAATTTTCGGATTTTTTCTTTAATAATTTTGCGATAAGACATTGCTTCTTGCCAAATTTCATGATTCTAGGTCAACAGGAGTCGGGATTCGTTAAATTTGCGACATAAACGGCGATTTGAATTTTGATTGCGTTAATCTAGAAGTTTGTTTTTTTTCACAGCTTCAAGGGGTTGCAGACCTAAGTATACAATATTAATTGCCGATATTGACACCTCCAGGCGTTCCAGAGAAAAAGGTCTTGACACACGGACAGACGTGATCCTAAAAGGGTTCCAATTGAACCCTTTTAGGATCACAAAACACAAAACAAATCACGAAACATATCATGCTGTGCAGTCGGATAGTATCTGGTTTTGGTCAACCAGTTCGCGAATATGTATCCTCCCACTGCACAGCATGTTATTTTTCTTGTTAACGTCTTTTTAGTTCGCTTTTGTGGAAATCATCCAATGACTTCTCCCGCTCTGGGTGAAGCGGGGTGTTAGACTTTTACTGATTAAAAGCCACCCGTGTTCCTTTAGTTGCATGTGCTAGGGCCGCGGTAACCCTCTTTCAAATTTATCCGCGATTTTACAGGCATCGGCCCTAGCGGACCCCTTCAACATTTGCTGACATCTCTATGAGGCGCGCGGGAACACTACGCGCCGTCGACTTGGGCCTGGTCCTTATCGGACGGCGAGCTACACATTACTCGCCGTCCGCAAGCCCGCGCCTGCGGTGGCCGAGTATCGGCTTGCGACTTCCGACGCCCGGGGCGTCAAACACTGTCCAACCTAGGGTTCAGAACTAGAATATTGAACAGGCAATCAGACAGATAGGATAGGATAGGATAGGTGGACCCCTTTTCCACACATAGACTCACATTTGGTCCGTGGTATGTACTCTCTGTGAGAGGGAATGGGCCATAATCCACCACGCGGGCCCAGTGCATGTTAGTGGATGTCACATGTCTTCGAATTTTTGGTTCTAAGACATGCCGGTTTCCTCACAATGTTTTCCTTCACCGTTTTGAGAGCAGTGGTAATGAAATAATTTACACAAAATAAAGCGCCTGCTTGGGTTTGAACCTACGACCTATAATTTGTAAGTCGCGGCTGTTACCACTAGGCCACCACTGCTCTCGCAATCAGACAGATCAACGCATCAAATATTTTAGCCTTACTTTAACAATATACTTACTTACATTGTCAACAAGTCATCACCAAAGTTCTGCTCTTGCCTTGCATTGTATCACTAAACTATGAACGCTCGAAATCTCCATACGGTCCCATACGGAATTCCTCAACAAATACGCCAAGCTACATATTGTTATTGGAAGGCTGGATAGATAAATATGTCGTGGAGCGCTGCTAAAACGCTTCCCTGCAATTCCTGCACAGTGTGAAGAGGGGTCAATAAAGTTTGGCTTGAATTGAGGCAATCCTGATCATGTTTCAGGCCTGGTTTTCTATTCTCATGTTAGTACAGCTGGCTGCTTAGAGATTGCCGCACCTCTATGCTCATACAGGAATAAACAGCAAGTAAAGTGCATTATCTTCTGCGTTTCTTTAGTGGCAGGGTAAGTGTGTTGATTATGTAGGATTTAAGTGTACAAAAAAATTTTCTAGTCCATACAGTTCTCTGAACAGACAACCAAATAACACATACATGTCAAAGCCTGAATGTTTAGAGGCTTATAGATGTTGGGATTTCGTTCAACGATCACATCTCAACGGCTGATCGTACTAAGATGAGATGGTGGTCAAGCGCGAGACTATATAAGATAAAAAAAAAAGATGGCCACACTGATTGACCATGGTCTGGATCAGGATAATGGATACTTTTCATCTAGGCTTTCATGCGGGTGACGTGGCTGAGAAAAACTAGAAAACAATATAAAAGATCTCAAAACTCGGCTAAATCGTAGCAGACGTAGCTACACGTACAATCAGTAACAAAGTCGATTATCACTTTTACTTTTAGGTACCTACAGTACATGTAAGCTAAGATATGTTTTTAGTTAACCCCCAACGGAAAAAGAGGGTTGTCATAAGTTTGACGTGTGTACCTGTGTATTTGTGTATATTTGTGTAACATGTTACTAAACGGATGAACCGATTGTGGTTTCTTCGTTTTTTAGGGTTCCTTACCAAAGGGTAATAAAAACGGGACCCTATTACTAAAACTCCGCGATCCGTCTGTCTGTCTGTCCGTCTGTCAGTCTGTCTGTCCGTCTGTCAGTCTGTCTGTCCGTCTGTCAGTCTGTCTGTCTGACTGTCCATCTGTCACCAGGCCGTATCTCATGAACCGTGATAGCTAGACAGTTGAAATTTTCACAGATGATGTATTTCTGCTGCCGCTTTAACAACAAATACTAAAAACAGAATAAAATAAATATTTAAGTGGGGCTCCCATACAACAAACGTGATTTTTTTGCCGTTTTTTGCGATGGTACGGAACCCTTGTGCGCGAGTCCGACTCGCACTTGGCCGGTTTTTTATTTAAAAAGTGACTCTATCGGAAGTGTTCTTAGCTATGTTTTATAAAAATTTGCCGTTCAAAAGTTATGGGCGTTTACTCGGGGTGTTTTCGCAAGATATCGTGTCATAATTACGTGTTAAATAGATTGTCGATCGAAGCGCGTCTACTACTAGCTAAATTATGTAGCATGCAATAAAACGTTACGGGGATTTTTTATTTTTTAAATTTTACTTCTACATAAGTAAGGACAGATATTAAGATGTAAAAAACTAAAGCGATAAACGATTTGTATGTAAGTTGAATAATACATTATACTTAAGTACTGTATGTACTGTAAGAGATAATAAAAAGTCTCTTAAACAACATTAGACTTCTTATAGCGAAGTGGATTTATATATTATTTGAGTCTTAGGCTGAAACTCGGCGGTTTATCGTAAAAGTTTTGCGTGAACCATATTTCAGTGACAAAAAAGTTTCACATATATATCAACCTAGATAGACTCTCATCCTACAAAAGCTAGCTTCGACACCAAAATACTGCTTTATGTAAATTTTATTTGTTTAATCAGATATGCGAATTCGAACAACCCTCATAACACAACCAGTATTTGCAAATTAAAATTATTTAAACCAACTGAATTTTAGTTGAAAAGGCCAATATAAAATTGTTTGATATTCAAATCAACTCCATGAATTGCAAACGTCAATTTAACAAGATTCGATTAGACGTTAAAATCTACAAATGGAAACAAAGTTACTTGAAGTTATGGACAAATCTAAAGATTTATTACGTAAAATAAAACAATACGTAATTTTTGTGCTATCCTATCCTATCAATCCTTTCCTATACTATCCTATCAATCCTATCCTATCCTATCCTATCCTATAGTACCTATATCCATTGAATGAAAGGCATATATAGCACTTGTTTAGTTCGGCAATTTCTTTTTATAATATGTGAATAGATACGTACGGCTCTTTTCTTTTCATTCTTGCCTAGACTTTCTTTTTTTCACGTAGATCAGATATCTTATTTACAGAAGCCCACGGGTTAAATATTTGACAACTGGAGATCTTAAACAAAAAATCGTTGTTTATAACATACAAACAAGATTTTGAAATTAACTCTACGTATTCAATATCTTTCATACGAATTTTCTGTTCACAGTCATCTATTTAAATTTTCTCTCAAAATCATATAAGAGAGATTCCACAATTTGGAAAAATTTAATAAACCGTTGCGGGCACCATCTGCCAAAATGTGTAATAGAATTAATTCCAAAAATGATTTGTCTGAGTCCGCATGTTTTTCAACGTATGGAGAGGAGTACAGGCTCATATTTTAGCCGTCGCTACTCCATTAGTGACGCGGGAACCCCAACCAATATGGCGATGGCGGGGCGAATCTGCAGTGACAGGGGCATTCACCCCGCGTGCAACCATCCCCTCGTTTTTGTTATAAAATCAATATATTTGGAGCAGGGTTTCCTAGTTGCAACAAGATACAGACATACGTGCGTAAAGCGTCGTCCATAATCCGGCGCCAGCATGAAATTTTCCATATCGACGAACAATGTAGGAACGAACGAAGACAATTTATGAAGCAAAAGATGATTATTTTCAGTTTTTTTACTTTTATACGCACAAAAATAAAAATAAAGTCTCTTTGGAGTCCGTTTTGTTTACTAAGCGAGGTAAAATGTTGGCCCGCCACCATCAAACGTTATTCAAATGAAGTGGTCAAATCGACTACGGTGCGTCGGTAATGAACTCTCTGGGATCAGATGCAGTCACCTTGTCACGGTGAGTAATCTTTCACTGGCTGTACTTACACAGACGCCAACAGACCGAATCGACTTGCTGCCTTTCTCTACACACATATCTAATTTCAAGTAATGTAAGCCTAATTATAAAAATAAAATAACTATTATTAAATTGTTGTGGAAACAAACTAATAATATTATAAAACCGGCCTGGTTCTGTTTTCACATTGCGATAATTTGATTTCCAAAATTGAACCTGGCCCGACTGGTCTGTTAGTCAGTTTCAGTCTGTATAAATGTCTATTAAAGGTGATGCAATATTGTTTACAACATAATGAATGAATGATAATAACTGTAGCTAGCTTTTAACCTCGTTCATAGTTGAATTAACATCGCTTGACATGCAGAAGCTTCACAACATTCGGTATAAAGGATCCTTCATCTTACTATAATCACACTATTATTATATTATTATTTTCTTTTGTGTGTTGTGTTGTGGCTATTGTGTGCACTAAATAAATGATTTATCTATCAATCTATCACACACAACAAGCATTGCTCGCAGAACGGATGGCCTATGGGGCAGAAAAGTTCTGGAGTGGCAACCGCGAACCGGAAGACGATGCGTTGGAAGGCCTCCCACCAGGTGGACCGATGACCTGGTGAAGGTTGCGGGGATCCACTGGTTGCGAGATGTACGGGACCGGTCAATGTGGCGACGCTTAGGGGAGGCCTATATGCAGCAGTGGACGTCTTTCGGCTGATATGATAATAATGATGATGATCTATCTATCTATAAAGGCGAAAGTTTGTGTGTATGTGTTAGTATGTTTGTTACTTCTGTCACGCTCAAACGGCTGGACGGATCTGGATTTGGCACAGAGATAGATTATAATCAGGAATAGCATATAGGATACTTGCCTTATCCCGCGAATATGTTCCCTCGCGATAATTTTCGACATTCACGCGGGCGAAGCCGCTAGCAAAAACTAGTAATAATATAAATGCAAAAGCTTGGTTTGAAAGTTTGTTGTAAGTTACGGTTTAAAATTCTTTATTTCTCAAAGATTACAAATCACTTCCGAGGAGAAATAAAATATAAAACAAAACTTAAGTAATTATGTGCGTGTGAACTGAGGGACCGAGGAGTGATTCAGTTGTTAGAATCCTTCACTTGTTCGTGATTCAACTATGGCCCTCGCTTTAAATCCGTCCTTTATTCACTAGTTGTATAATATACTATTATACATTTTCTCTTTCTCGAGCGTTTTTTGTGTGGGATGGTTTTATTCACTTCATCTTCCCCTAGATCAGCAAGTGCAGTTTTTATTATTCCAATGTTTTAAATGGAGAAATTTTTGATGAACTCGTTGATTCTATATTTTTGAACTTTCTACACCTGAAGATGACGGTGCTTTATTTTCTGAATCGAAATATGAACATGATTTTGACCACAATGGAAGTCTTAATATTATTCTTCTTAACGTTGGAATGAATGGTGGAAAATAGTATAAATTTGCATTATATTTTAAGATCATGTTAACCTATTTCTTTTTACTGTTTTAAGAATGTCGTCGAACCAAAGTAAAAAAGTAAAATCCTCAGTATTATCATCAAATTTGTTAGTCTCATCCGATTTATTTCTTTCTGAATCTAACTGGTCAACTTCTACTCCGTTTAATAATTTATCAAGTCGTAGTTTTGATTCTTTGCAGTCATTGTCCATATCATTGGTATACTGACCACAGCAAACATTAATAATCCTCAGTATTATCATCAAATTTGTTAGTCTCATCCGATTTATTTCTTTCTGAATCTAACTGGTCAACTTCTACTCCGTTTAATAATTTATCATGTCGTAGTTTTCATTCTTTGCAGTCATTGTCCATATCATTGGTATACTGACCACAGCAAACATTAATAATATCATGGACGGTTTCCTTAACTGTTATGTAATTTTCACAGTGCTTTAGAAATACTAAACAGTGTAGGTAAAAGTACTGTTAAGTGTTTTTGTGTGTACATAAATAAATAAACCAATGGCTGTTAGATCATGGGTTATGTTTAAGTACTTTATCCGCGCAACGATACCAGACTTAAAACATGCTAAATTTTGAAGTGACTTGATACAGTGACTCGTATCAAGTCTGATAAAAGCTTTAGGTCTCTTTGAATTGTTGCCTTCGAAAATGGAAAACAATTGTATTACCTAACTTTTTGTGGAGTAAAAAACGCAAACGCTTTAACGCAAGCAGAAACCATAGCCGATGAATCATCCGTTATGAACTCGTGTGGTGGATTATTTATGAAAGTTAACCACTTGTTTAACCAAATCAAAATAGTTTCATCAGAATGTATGTCTGTCACCATTTGAAAAATTGGCACGGACTTCAACTTAGCGTTACCTGTGATAAGCCCTACGTATAAAAATAATCGTTTTGTGACTGTTGTACCATCTGGAAGACATACTTTTTAGAAAAAGGAACCAGCCTGCATCTATTGATATAGTAATTTTATGAAATTTTGCGTGATACTCGTACTCATTTTGGTACTTAATTTGGCAGTCACTCCAAAAAAACAAACGAAAATCTGGAAAAAAAACATATTTCACGAATAATATTCTTATTGTATTGATCCACACTTTTAGCCAAAATCAATAACGAAATAATTGGAGAGTTGGACTTGTGCACGTAGGGTTCCGTACCATTATCGCAAAATACGGCACAAAAATCACGTTTGTTGTATGGGAGCCCCACTTAAACGTTATTTATTTTATTCTGTTTTTAGTATTAGTTGTTATAGCGGCAACAGAAATACATCATCTGTGAAAATTTCAACTATCTAGCTATCACGGTTCATGAGATACAGCCTGGTGACAGACGGACAGACAGACAGACAGAAAGACTGACTGACAGTCATACAGACAGAAAGACGGACAGACAGTCATACAAACAGACAGACGGATCGCGGCATCTTAGTAATAGGGGCCCGTTTTGACCCTTTGGGTACGGAACCCTAAAAACCACTGAGCTGATACACATTAAACATAAATTAACAGTTCAACATTGTTTTCGTTTCGTCTAATGTTGTTTCATTGTGTGGTCACACTACTCTCTCTATTTTCATAGGATTAAAAAACAATATTATCTCTGCTAAGAGGTAAGAAATACACAGTTTTAGATAACTAATATTTAGTAGAAACTTTCTACTAAAAGTTAAGTACACTAGTCTTTCTGATATTACTCTCGTCTAGCAGCTACTACATGCACATATGTCAGTGGATGTGAGGATTGAGGGACCAGTTTTGATAATCGCTATCTTCAAATTGCGTTGATGTTTTTTTTTCCATTTCTTTTTTACAAAATGTTTCTGGTCTCTTATTAAAACTTTATGTAAAAAAAGAAAGATTTTGTTTATTTGATTCGGTAATATTTACTAAAATATTTATCTTTCTTGTGTGAACTGAGGGACCACAGTTTAGTCGTTATATATTTTATATCTTTGATGCTTTGTGGTTTGTTTTTAAGTAAATATCTTTACAAATTCTTTACTAAATGTCTGTAGTCACAATATCTTAATTTTTCAGATACTTTCCGAGATCTGGCTGATGGTCTGTGAGGATTGAGGGACCACACTTCAAGGGTTTTTAATATATTTGTTTACAAATTCCCAGATTTGTTCTACAATTGTTTTAAGTGTACTACTAAATCCTACGATTTTTATTTTGCGAAATACCAGTGTGGTCCCTCAGTTCACACGCACATATTTAAAGTACAGATGCGCATAGACGGTAGGTATTCTAAAACAATAAAAATAAAATAAGAAAATTACATTTCTGGGTTAGTGGGTAATTTGAGTTAACTTTGTCATTCGTGTTAACTAATGCGGGCGACAGCTTTTGAGCAGATAAAAGGAACGGTTTACAGTTTGTTACTCAATCTCGCTAAAACGGCTGAACCGATCTGGATGAAATTTGGCACAGAGATAGATTATAGTCTGGAATAGCACATAGGTGTTTTAGCCCAGTAATATGTTCCCGTGGGGAAATTGCCGAATACCACGCAGGCGAAGCCGCTGGCAGAAGCTAGTTTATCATCATAAATAAATGTATATCAGATTGATGTCCTCGATCGATCGGTTAAAAACAAAGTCTAGGGAAGTGAACCGAAACAAAACAAAAAGCGGGAATCCGAAGCTTCAGAATGTTTAAAGGAAGAGCCGTAGAGCCAGAGACATTGGTTTTTATATCGATGCTAGTAGATATAGTGTGACCGCTGCGTGACTGAACAGCGAAGCAAAAACTCGCCGTGACAATTGTAGCCTCGTGTTTTTAACGTTCCATTAAGAAAGGATTGCTCTCTCTTTGTGGCTTGGCTTTACAGATCTCAAGCTTTAACCGCGCACGTTTTATAGGGTTCCGTGTCAATAACGTGAAAATGGATCCCTTACGGCGGCGGTTTAATGTATTTCTGCCTGACACGACCGATTATCTATAAACGAGCTAATCTGCTTTCGGAGTGGTTTATGTTAGGTTTCAGAAAGATTGTTAGGTTTTAGTACAATGCAATAACTATATTGGCAACCGGTAATGCACGAAAGACGTTTATATTTATAAGTCTTCGTTAGAGTCTTCTTCCCAATAGTGTTTTTTTTTTTTTATAATTGATAGGCTCGCGCTTGACCACTATCTCACCTGATGGTATGTGACTAAGTGATGATGTGGTCGACGATGTAGCACGCTTACCTAGAAGAAACCTATTCACTCTTGACTTAAAGACTCCCAGTTTGTAGCTATCAGGAAATACAGACTCTGGGAGGGAATGCCACTCCTTAGCTGTACGCATAATGAAAGTACTGCCAAAACGTTTGGTGCGTATAGGTGGGATGTCCACCATGTACCGATGACGCATCGCCGTACGTCTTGTAGTCCGGTGATGGAACGGGCTAGGAGGAATTACTTCATGCAATTCCATCGCACACTCCCCGAAATGTAACCGATAAAAAACCGACAGACTGGCAACTTGGCGCCGATGTTCAAGGCCCTGGAGCCTAGACTCAACCAATATAATACCTGGGATTGCTCTTTTTCCGCATTCACGACAAATTAGCTCCATGTGTCGTATCTATATCGTTAGGTACGTGTAGTGTATAATTTCGTTTATAACCATATTAGTGTTCAGTACTAATAAAAACAACGGTCATAAATCCTATAATAGTAGGTAATATTCACTTTACAGTTATCGCTATTGTGTTTCGTATAATTGGCGCCGTCTAACAAAGGCATTAGGTGCGTACTGAAAACTGTGCATACGTTTGTATTCACTACAGTATATTGCTTCCCTGGTATAGTGAATTATCCATCCGTCGCCTGTCTTACTTATCGTTGCCCTCAGTCGCTTTTACGGCTTGTGTCCGATGATAAGCGATAACACTTGTTCTGTTTTTATTTTACTTGCACAAAGTCTTGGGGGATACCGATACAGACGTACAGTAACCATTCACACGCATGTCCAAAACATGCCAACATCCTCATCATTTATTAATTTTATGTACACACAGCACTTTATATAGAAAGAACATATAATTATGTACAGATAGAAGTGCACAAAGGTGCTGCTTATTTCGAAATAAGTTTTCTTCCAGTACACCTGTGAGTGGAGAGTTGGATCACATATTGTATATGTCTATCACATATTGTAAATTTCAACAACATAGACAGTATAGACATATCTATACTGTCTATCTGGTTGAAATTTAACCAATTGGATCACCAATCCGTTTTCCAGACTAAGTGATCGACAGTGTAAAGCATGCTGTGCAGTCGGAGGTTACATATTCGCGAGCTGGCTGACCACCTGATCCTCCGACTGCACAGCATGAGTTTTTATTGTTTACATCTTTTTAATTCACTTTTTTGATTTTAAATTAACTTAAATATTTACAACTTTTTAATTATCATTTTCTTTATCGAATAACTTTAAAAAATATAAGTGGTATATATTTTTGTTACCACCTCTTAAAAACACTTCATTTTGATACCCCATTCCATGGATTTTGAAGGAAAAAAACAATTGTGGCCCCCAAAATATGGCGCCCAAACGCCGGGGTTTTTTTTTAACGTTACTTTTATAAGAAGACTTGGGCGGTGAAGACGTATCTAACGATGTCTTAATTATTAAAATCCATCTAGCGGTTTGCAAGATATGTCGAAGTAATAAAGAATATTACATCGATACCAACATACATACCTAAATACATGATACGCGCGAAAAACATATACCATTTCCTTGCAGTTGGGTAATAAAGGATTAGCATAGCCGGTCATAGACCAAAACGTTAAAATATTCAACAAATATTCCACGTATAAAATGAAATTGCTTTGCAATTTATATTGAAAATAATGTCACAGTCGAACCGTTATATTTGGGACGCAAATAACGGGCAGTTTTGTTAGTATTTACGTTTCCACACCACAGCGGTTTATCAGAATGGTATAAAACTTTCATTAATGGTCCTCTGATGGACACAGGATGTCAATAATAAGTGCTCATGTCGATAATGTTGCTGTAGATTGCGTCGGAAGTGAACGATATTAATGATAGTTGTATATAAAAAGACGACGAGTTCTGAACCTGGTTTATTAAATTGTGGTATTTTATTGACCTCTTTCATAAACGCTTTGAAATAAATTTTAATTTATCCGAAACTAAAATTGTTTCTTTAAACTGTTAAAATTATAAAGGTGAAGCGGGAAAATGGTGATTTTCCTGATTTTATGTTTAGATTTGCAATTTTCTGGTTCCAATTATTGTGTGTTCCTGTTCAGCAATCGGCTTTTGCATGAAAATGCTACAAAATACTAATTTGTTTGTCGACAGTTCTGTAATTTCGATTCGTGCGTTTTCACAAAGAAATAGGCTTTCATTTGCTGGTGATTACACGGAAACTCATCTGCCCAATAATTATATAAAAATTGACTAAGTGTGAACATCATTCCGTGTAGGAAAACGGACGTAGTTAGTAATAATAAACGAGCTAAATAATGAGCAAGGAGAGTATTTAAAACGTACAAGGGCGATTATACATGCTAACGGCCTCCTGCACGCCATCGAAAACCCGAAAAGGTTCAATATTGACTTACTAGAAGTTCGAGCCCTGCTATTTGTGTATCTGCAATCAGTTTTTGGAAACCGCCAATCATAGATCACGAAGGGCTATAACCGTTTTTAATTTGTCAAATGAATAGACAAGTTTATTGATTTGTAGTCTGCAAAGTCCATAGCCATATTAAAAAAAAATAATGTTGTATTTGCCTTGCCTTTGTATAATAGAAAATGCCATGTTCTTGAGAGCTAATTCACACTTATTTACTCGCAAGGCAGATCGATTTCCTAGAAACGGACGTGTCAATACTTAAATTTGTCAACGTCAGCACGGCTCCAGAAATTTAAAATAAATTTCTTAAAAGCTGGCAGCTGGAAAAGTTGAATGATCTAACATTCAGGAAAAAGGTAAAGATTTCTTAGCAGAAAAAGCTTATTATATTTATATAAGAGTTTTTGAAGAACAAAATAGTTTTTTTTTCTAATTTATTATTTATTTTATATTCATTATAGTTAATTTATTGCTGGATTTGTAATTTTAATTTCATTTGTTCTTTTATTATTATAAAGTTATATATATATATTTTTTTATGTTTTGTTGTGTTTTCTAGAACGATAATTTCATTTTTTTTTTTTTTTATTACGGATTTTTTTTGTATTATTTATCTAAATGTGACAAACTTGCATAAATATTATGATTTGATTTAATATTTTGACATTTTTATTATTTCTGTTTTAACATTTTAGAATAATAATTTAAATATTTACACGACATTTTCAAAATAATTTGAACACGAAATTCTAGATTTATTATTTTCATTTAAATTTAATTATTTGTATTTTATTTAGTATTAATATTTGTTGCCATTATTTTAGGCAAACATGACGCGCTGTAATTTAAACCATACGTATTGACAATTATTTGGTGTGTGTACTGTACTCATGTTTGAGCAAATAAGTGATTACTTACTTACTTCCATCTGCCCTGGCTTTAGATAAATTAGCTAATCCAAATACGACAGAACATAGCTTTCAACTGACATGTCCTGTTTGTCTATCCGCCGAATGCTATCGCCATTGGCAAGTTGTAAAGCTATCTGAACTAACTTTTGCATTTGGACTTGAATCGCTTCTGCATTGGTTTGGATATCTACCAAATTGCCAATGTCTAGTAAGTATAGTCCATTTATTTAGGTCCTCTTACTACTTACCTACTGTTCCCAGGAACTAATGTTTTCAGAATTAAATGTGTGTGAAATTATATCCTGAAAAGACATTTTGATTTCAGAATTATTTCTTTTGAATTATGGTAATATTTAGACCCATACTAGTGCTATCTGTAAGGAAAATGATTAGCTATAAAAATGAATTCTTATATAGTGTAAACAAAAAGTAGCAGTTAAATAACGACTAGTCGACGGCACGAACTATTTTGTACGCGGGGTTAAAATGCCTGCTATCTCTTCCGATAACTCGTACGAAAGAGATAGATGCTGTGATGAGCACTAAGAAACTCG
Source organism: Orthosia incerta (assembly GCA_948252205.1). NCBI lineage: Eukaryota > Metazoa > Arthropoda > Insecta > Lepidoptera > Noctuidae > Orthosia > Orthosia incerta. Next base: position 18,658,661 of record OX411753.1, on the reverse strand, counting down.
TTCGCGTACGAATTAGCACTTTTGCAAGTTTTTAGCGAAATGCTCAGATCAAATAAAAAAAGGTAGATAGCGCACGGCCTATAGTTTAGGTGAAGCCAACAAAACCCAGCCGATTCAATAAACACACGCGCTCACGCACACACAAGCAATAAAACCACGCTGATTTTTGTTAGTATCTCACGGACCGTCGTGCAATAACATTGCCTAAAAAATGCCGTCCTGTGTTGTCAAGTGGTGCAAAAACAACACTATATTGAACAAAAAGTCTTTAGGAGTATCGTTTCCCACGTAATTACACACAAAACTATTTGTTTTTTTGGTTTTCCAACATAATTTTGAGGTTATTCGGAACAGATAATGTTATTTTCCCGAAATTGACATATTGGGAGAGTGTTGCCAGTAATTCTTATTTCTAATTACCCAAAATGTGGGTAATTAAATTGTAGGCAAAGTCAAAGAAAAGTAATTGAGTAGAGAGTTGATCTAATTAATGTTTATTTTCTATTAAATCACATGATTTTATGTATGTTACATAAATCAAAGTCAAGGTAAACACTTAGTTCTTAACTAATTTATTTTTGTTTAAATTCATGAGTACCTTCTATTTTGCTATCAAATATTATGGTTTTAGGTTTCCACCGAAAACTTTAATAAGAAACGAATGGGTAAATGCTATAAGACTAAGCCGAAATGAACCATAATGGCAGCCATCGTCGTCTATTGTGGTTAAAAAATAATAATTTTCATTATGTTAAGAATACACAAAAATTACAACCTATTTCTGACATCCGACTGCATGTCAGAAATAGGTCACCTTGTTTCAATCTTTTTTAGGGTTCCGTACCCAAAGGGTAAAAACGGGACCCTATTACTGAGACTCCGCGACCCGTCTGTCTGTCTGTCCGTCTGTCACCAGGCTGTATCTCATGAACCGTGATAGCTAGACAGTTGAAATTTTCACAGATGATGTATTTCTGTTGCCGCTATAACAACAAATACTAAAAACAGAATAAAATAAATATTTAAGGGGGGCTCCCATACAACAAACGTGACTTTTTGGCCTTTTTTTGCGATAATGGTGCGGAGATCACGGTATGCGATAAGGCCGCCCGTTGTATGTATTTTAGTTTTAAGTTTCCTTTTCTTTGTTTTAACTTGGTGTACCTACAATAAAGCATATATAAATAAATAACCCTTCGTGCGCGAGTCCGACTCGCACTTTGCCGGTTTTTAAAGTTCACTAAGTTTGTTAGCATTCTGTTATAAGTTAATGCTCTATTTTGTACTTACTTAAATACTTATACATTTCATCTGAAAAAGTATATTTTTAATTCCATGGAATGGTTGTATTTGTGATATTTTTGTAATAAACCTGTTTCACATAATCTTTGTTGTATGTTTAAGTAAAATAACTTTTTCTGAGCTGCTCGGTGCTCTTACACACGAGCGACACATGTCAACGACAGGGGCGACTGCACGCGTTTATTAAAAACAAAGAGACAGATTTCCTTTCACATTCGCATAATAAGTACTTACCCATAATTATGAAATTAATATTTAAACCCATTTAAATAAGTTGAGGGACTTTTTTTAAAAAGTGGCAACACCGCAGTGACTCACACATAGTTCAAAAAGTGGTTACATTTTTCTGTGCGCTATCTACCTTTTTTTATTTGATCTGAGGCGAAATGGATAATGATTTAGGACGAAAACGAGCGCGCGAAATTTTATAAACAGACCTTTGGGAGTCTAGATATCATGAAAAAACGACCAAATGTATATTTTCAAAATGAAATTATTTGCATTATTGAACTACTAATCTATCCCTGTGTGGAGGCCGTTTTGCAATTTTCCTTCTTCTTATGGTACGAGTATTTATTGCCGCCCAAAGATGCGTTAAAATTAGTGTTGAAATATGGAACTTTCGACGCTCATAACTTTCAAATATTTTTCTTGATAAAGATGAGACAAATTGATATCATTTTTTATTTTGAACGTACATCGTCAAACATTGGAGTAATCCCTAGACTACGTTTCTAAGGAAGAATTATCGACTAGTGTTACCTTAAATAAATACCTAGACTACGTTTTTAAGGAAGAATTATCGACTAGTGTTACCTTAAATAATAAAATAGATAATACTGGACTGATTTTGTATGTACAAGAAAATACAGTAACAGACCTATCTTATGGGAAATCGTAAAACCGGAACCACCCTCTAGAATCGATACTAGTCAATACTGACCTTCTGGAATAATTAACCCGAGGTCAATTAAGATACCGAATAAGATTGATGTTATCAGGCTATGTGAAGATTGTATTTGTTATTATGAACTACATACATAATAATACCAGTCATTAAAGTGTTTATTCGAAACTAGTAGCTACTCACTAATTTATTTGTTGTTGGTGTCTGGGATCTGAATAACTTAGATCCTGTTTATCCCAAGCCTTCAAAATAATTATATAATTAGTGATGGTCGGATTAATCTGTCTAAAATGTTATAACTCATTAGGAGCTCTCATTTTTCCCGCGCCAACTCGAAATAAACAAAAGAATGGCGACTAAAAGATTTTTGTTATTTCCTTTTGTTCTGTTAATGAAGATGGCGTAAGATTCATCTTGTCCCCTTAAAAATACATAAATAATTTGTATCTGCGTGCTTCTTTACCAAAATATAATCAGACGTACGGCGATGCGCCATCGATACATGGTAGACACCCCCATACGTCTACACGTTTAGGGAATACTTTTATTATGCGTACAGCTAAGGAGTGGAATTCCCTGTTGGAGTTTGTTTCCCGATAGCTACGACATAGCGGTCTTTAAGTCAAGAGTGAATAGTTTACTTCTAGCCAAGCGAGCTTCATCGTCGGCCACATCGTCGCTTACCATCAGGTGAGATAGTGGTCAAGCGCTAGCCTATTTTAAATAATAATAAAAAAATAGCATTTCCATCTTATTTTTTTCTAAGCCTAGAGATGCAAATGTATGCAAAATAATTAAATTTACTATTTCTGCGAACGCGGCCGAGCTTGTACATAAAAAGATAAAAGTCCTTTTTATCTAAACAAAGCGTTGGCTCAGTTAAGATAGCAAAGTCCAAGACACAGTGCTAATTGATGTTAAGGCGTCGGCCAAACTGACCACGGGCCAACGGGATAAGGAAATCCCGGTATTAGCCTTAAGGTGGTTAAGGCTTAGCCCCGGACTCAGCGGTAAACACAACACAACCAAAAGGTCGGTCGGATATATGTGTAGTTAGCACACTTACACTTTATTTGTGAAAGTACCTATTATTTTTTCTGCTGTATTTTTTCCCTGCCAAAGGTCGGTTTAAAAGGCAATGGGTTTCACCACAACGAACAACATAAAAAGAGTTGAAGTGGGAGGTTAGGTACTAAATAGAGTTAAAGGATACCGACATAAAAATAACGAAATATACCAACACTGTACAGTAATATTATAATAGGAAGGTCCCATAACTGCTCCACATAATTATATTGGGGATACTCAGCGAGGGATATTCGGTATTGTCTTTTTGGGTCACAGGACGCGCGGGGAGTCTTATTGAGCAGGAAACATTTTATAATTATCGAGGTCCATAATAAGTAGCCACCGGGAACAAAAAACTTGGTTAGGCATCTAAGCACTATGTCTGGGGACATTTAAAAGAGAAAATGTGGAAAAATTTGTAAATACATTACGTACTTCGGTGTATGTAAAACACTTAATGTGTACATATGTATGTAAATTACAGGTCTACCAACCTAGTTTATTTTTGAGCTCCTGAATAAAGAACGATGTCAAAGAAATATGTATTTTGTTTGCAACTAGTAAGAAAATATTACAAGTGCTTAGTAGTAATGAATAGAGCTCTTGAAATGAAATAATCTATAAGATAACCAGATGGGTATCATATGGATAAAGACTACAGGATCAGTACAGCTGACGGTGGTCTATCAAACTGACCAATATCTATCCAGAAATTGGGCAAGCTTCACAAATAAATAAAACGGTTCAACATACGCCTACAGCTCCTTCAGCACAGTTTACTCTCCCCATCATAAGCCAAGCGAGTCTTGAGCTAATAATTCGATCTTCGCTAACGATGCCCATCGGCTATGTGCAGAGTCGAATCTGTCCGGGCAGTGCTAAGTCATAACCCCTAGCGGACTATGACGCAACACACGTAACTTCAGTTATACAGGTATCTACGTGCTCCTTGGGGCATCAGTTCCCATCCCAACTTGAGTTGGACTCAAGTTGGGATATACCTAATAAATAATCAAGCTCAACTGCGACTCAAACTTCTTGGAATGTCTTAGGTAAGTACCTACTAATATTACTCTCGATCGTCTCGTTTAATGGTGGTAATACTGCATTGTAATTAGCAAAAAAAAAAAATTATAGCTGGCATGTCAATGATTGTCTGAAAAAGTTAACCCATGTATATGTATTATTAAGAACTCCAGGTATTAATATACCAAAATGTATTTTGTTCGTTAAAAGTCTCATCAAACACATTTATGTCGATTTTATCATTCCATGAAATCAGAGTGGTCTGTCCTACTAAAACTCCGACCATAATTTTACAATATAGATGTAAAAACGGCCAGGCTGGTTGTTAATAGCTGTTGTTAAACAAGCTCATGCAATATTATCTATCGAAGTGACCACACATATCGTTGATTTCGGCGCAAACCAAAACACATGCCAAACTAATTTATGAGTGTGCAAGAACATTCATCGGTTTAGAGCGGTCAGCGGCGGCACTCTGCCGATTTACCAAATTGCTTTGGGAACCGATTGGTACCCGATGGAATTAACCATTAATTCAATTATCAATCAGACGACCTACAACAGTTCCATGTTTGCAATAATGTCGGTATGATGTGGATACCTTTGTAACGTCTATGCCATGCCTGGCTCATCACGCATCAAACCACAAGCGTTGTCCGCCCTCTGAAATTTACTCTTTGAACTGTATTTCGTGAATAGTGCCTACAAAACAATTCCGTGAGCTCATCTACTAAGTTTAGTCACAAAGACAAATAGGTACCTAGTGGTTTCGTTTTGGCATGGCATAAGTTAGTTTTCACTACCGCCTATTGTCCAAACAATTTTATAGAGTATTCCATCGACTCGAAAAAATAAAGAAGCTTCCATTAAAAACGGAAATAACTCCGTCCTAAATCAAATTCTATGTAATTCTCAACATGTTTTTCTAATGAAACCTTTTCAAAGTTTTTCTAATGAAGAAAAATACAAAGGTTATTGTTCTGCTTCCTACCATCTAAAAGACATGAGGAAAAGGGCAATGACCGCTACTGCCATGCTAAAATGAAACAACTATAGCTCTCAAGTCTTTCCATGGATTCAAGCCTCATTTAATCTGCTTGCGTTTTTCAAAGAAAAGAAGTTGTTGGTAAACTACTTTTCAATTTTTGCAAGCTTTGTTTGCCCTGATTAAGTTCGTTGCGGATTTCTCAGCTCTTAAGGAACTCTTACCACCACTTGGGAATATCGTAGGTGACCCCTTTAGATGCAATATTTATTTATGTATAGGCGAAACAAAACTAACTATTTTCCTAGATGGAATGAAAAGAAAATGTATTGTGTAAATCCAAGTACCTAAATTTCCTTTTTTCATTCGTAGTTGTTAAAAATATAGAAGCCATAGACTCATAAAGAATTTACGTCATAGCGAAATCTGGTTTTAGCTTTTATAGCGAGGCCTTGGGCTTGGCCGACATAGTTAATTGAATATGTTTTTCGAAGAAGAGGTTGCTTATCGGTACTATGATTGAATGGCGGTGTTTTTCATTAATCACGTTGATTGACTTGTAGTGCGTTATTATTCTAGTTTGCTCAGGACTTTGTTCTCGGTATCTCACACGTCATTATGTTACATATTGTGTAATTTATTATTGTTGGGATACGAAATAGCAAGTGTCTTATCGATAAGTATCACAATTTCCAGTAAATAACCTCAAATTTCTGAATTAAGAATTTGAAGTTGAGAATTAGTCAAACTGTACTTTAGCCTGAGAATCATGTCAAACTTTGTCAATAAAGTAGGGATTGACAAATGCTTAACTCCAAATTGTCCATACGGAAACCGGCCTTTGGTCATTCCCCAAAACTGAGATCATTATTTTGCTATACCTACCTAGGTACCTACAATAAAATTATGGTCATTGACAACTTTTAAGCTCGACTATGTGAAAGGTCATGTTACTCTTATACAGCAAAAATGACAATAAATCACGAACCAACAACAGCTAATGTTTACTTAAATCTGGAGTAGAGATTTTTTATCAAATTTGGAATGGAATTGCCACTTTTAATTAACTATGCCAACACGTGTCAATAACGAAAAACAAAATATATTTTTTATTGCCATTGGTAACATCATGCGCCGGTGGCTTCACTTCAGCCGCCGGCCAATTCCTCTGATTATATATTTTTATTTTATTTCGTTTTACAATGTTCACACCAATATTAATCGATCACGATTCAATCAAAATTGAATGTCATGGTGCACCGTCGCAACAGTTGTCGCAGCTAATAGAAGAAATCAGGCAAATAGTGCTATATCTAATTAGAGAGCTGTCTACTGGCTTGTGATAAAATTAATAACTGTAACGAAAGAAAATTGCATGCTGTTCTTGGTTAGAAATTATATTAAATTGAAACTGAAAACTGATATTGAATTTTAAAATTTGTTATAAGTTCGCTATACTCAGAAGCTGATGATGAGTGTTTGATTATCATATTAGTGCATTATTACATTACAGTTGATCGACATTGATTTGTGTGTATGTGTACTTTTAAATAGGTATACTTACTTTTCCAGTATTCATGTGCCAAGTGCCCGTACGCCTGCAGCTCTGAAGACCTAATGAACGCCTCTATACCGCTATAAAAAGGGCCAGCTACTGGGGCATTATTTTATAATTAGTTAACAATCGATTGAGCAGCTTCTTCCTCTATAAGAAGAAACTGCTCATGAATGTGAATGCAAAGTATATCTCCTTACTTATGCAAGTCCAAATTTTATGTCTTAATTAATTCTTAAATAGCTTGGTTGATAATGTTGAGTAAATTTTATTAGTTCACAGCACAGAAATTAAAATTTACCTTTACGAATCATATACTAATAATTAACGGTAAAAATCTTTTTAAACCAAGCTTATTATTATAGCTAAAGAGTCATAACGCATAAACACGATCAGAGGTGCTATGGCCACCTTCTAGCTCCATCATGAGACCAGGTTAATAGTACCATATTATTTCAATGTTGCCATAGTTACATAAGTACGCTAAGTTTCAGCTTAATCGGATGCCAGGAAGTGCTTGAAAAACCGATTATTATGAATTATTTCAAATATTTGTGTATGTGTATTGTAAGCAACTTATTATTAGTATTTCTTTGTTTTACTGTTTTGCTTGTCACAGTTAAAATAATGCACCTGCCATGTTATCTCTTCACCAACCTTGGTTGACTGGTAGAGAATCCCCAAGGCATTAAGTCCACTACTGTACCCTTGTGCAAGAAGTTTTAAATAAATAAATTACCTAATAATGATAAAGCCTTATATTTATAAAATCTCTGAGGTGTTTATCAATTGTTTAACAAATTCCAAATTCAAATCGTCTCTATAAAGTTTGAAAATAAAAATGTCCTAAGCAGTTGCTAAACAGAGTCGACATTTTTATAAAGGTTGAAAATACATTCCACTGTATTATTCATAAATGGCCTAATTTCATAAAACACAGGAAAATGCCGAATGATAAATGCCATATTCGTAGTCCTAAATGCCAGATTTGTAAATTATATCTTCTTTATACCTCCTGACTGTGGCAGTTGGCCCAACGATTGCTAATTGGGCTCCAAAAGAAAGTAAACATGCTTAGTAGGTTTCATTTTTTATACTACAACTAGCTGACCCGGCAAACTTTGTTTTGCCATAAAAACTCCAAACATTCACCTACCCTACACCTACCCGACACCTACCCTACACCTACCCTACACCTACCCTACACCTACCCTACACCTACCCTACACCTACCCTACACCTACCCTACACCTACCCTACACCTACCCTACACCTACCCTACACCTACCCTACAACTACCCTACACCTACCCTACACCTACCCTACACCTACCCTACAACTACCCTACACCTACCCTACACCTACCCTACACCTACCCTACACCTACCCTACACCTACCCTACCATATTTTTTTTTTTTTTTTTGGGATGAAAAATAGATGTTGGCCGATTCTCATAGATACCGGATAAGCACAAAAATTTCATCAAAATCGGTCAAGCCGTTTCGGAGGAGTATGGCAACGAAAACTGTGACACGAGAATTTTAAATATTAGATAAGAAACGATTTATTCATATTTTCCTTTACAAACCTAAATTCAAAAAACAAAAGAAAAATGAGCCTTTATTTGAAGTTACGTTACAAAATCTAATAACATTGTCTCCCTAACCGAGCCTAAATTCAAACAAACTAGATAGCCGAACGTAAAAACCACTAAGACAGCGAAAGCTAACAAACGATAAAATAACAAACGTTACACGACAAAATATGATAGCAATGAATATACAAAGAGCGAGTCTCGAAAGCAGTACACAATTGAAATATTCAGACGAACAATCAAGATCGCTCTGCCTGAGTTCCCATTGTTGCCAGGGCCGAAACATCATTATTGTCAGCGAAAGTCTCCGCTTTTACGAGAAGAAAGCGCAAAGCCATTGATGGTAGGTAAATAAGGTTGTCGTTCTACAAAATTTTGCTTATTTCAATACCATTGTTTCTCTTATCAAAGTTTCGGAGTTACCTATCTTATGGGTAGTATTCGAGATGTTAATAGACAAGAAAGTTTGGATACTTGTCGACTCGCAATTAATTGTTGCGGATTTGTGGTTTCTAGTCCGGGCTTCTGAGTCAACGTATCTTTGACTTCGGGAGAGAAGTGAATAGTTGATTTCAGGGTTGCAGTATTTTCTGTTGAATTATGACGACTATACGTTTTATTTCTAAGGTTGTAACCATTTTGGATGGCTTGTGATATTCTCGTGGAACGAGTGTCTAAATTCTTGGTCTCTGGACTCTCATCTGTTTCTAGACTAGAGTGACTTAGGTACCAAGCGAGCGTTAGCTCTGAAACTTGTCAAAGCCTTGAAATCAGCCATAGCCAAAATTGAAATAATTAGAATGCAATTCTAATAGCTAATTAAAATAAACTTTTCGAATAGCTAAACCCACGTAACCAAGCATCTAAGTAGATATATTAAATCCATTAACACAGCGCATCTAGGTACAAAAAATCTCTCATTAAAAACAATAGACAATAATAGTTCCCAGTGAGAAAATAAGATTATTGTTCGATGCCAGGATGTGAACTTACCTACCTTTTTAAAACAAAACTTGAATTAATAACTATTGAAGACAATGTAGGTAAAGAAATTCATAATAAGATTATAAAGAATATTTTGAGAAACGGTTAACAAAGAAATAAAAGTGTTCCCTATTATACTACTGTGTCTACTGATTGAGACAAATAAACTTGAACATGGGTTTGGCATGTACGAGTATCAGTATGTTCAGACGTGTCTAGACAAGAATTCTATCGATATCTCAGACCGATAAAACTGCAAAGACCTCAAAAGGTTTGACTTACGTGTGGGTTCTAAGTATACTAACATAGGTATAAATAGTAAGACAATTGTAAAAAACATTTATAAAAAACCTATTTATAAAGAAGCCTTAGGAGGGGAAGTGGTCAATCCCCGGGAGGCCATTCAACCACACCGACAATAAAGTCCTACAAAAGACGAGTCCTACGAAATTATCCATCCAAATAGTAAACAAAGGTCCAGAAGCTCTAGGTATCACAATTTTATTTCGTCCAATGCACTAATATGTTCCTATTGTAAATAACTTTAACGATCCATTTTCAAAATAATATTTGGCACGCCTTGGTACTATATGTACATAATGACATTTCACCATATTTTTACCTATTTGAATTTGGTAGTCCCAAATATTTATATATGAAGAATATTTCTGTTAAATCGAAAACTACATCTACCTAATTTTATTTAGACCTAAACCTAGAATAATTTTTGTTTATAATTCATAGAAACGTTGATTATTCAGTGAATAGGAAATGGAGTTGATGACTACGGAACTAACAGAAGTTCTTGTTTTAATTATTTTATCATTCACTGCCAAGTACTCAGATCCGAGTCCGAAATAATGCCTTTATAATTGTTTCAGTAATTACGGCAGTGAACGTGTTAATTGATTGAAATTCATAAATCATGATAAAAATGATTTATGAATGACGAGCAATTTTTGAGCAGTTTGAAATATATTTCCATCAACCCTACCTTTTAGACACATGAACCTAATATAATACATAATTAAATATGATAATGACAAGAAAGATACCTACTATAATGGTCAAGATTATAAGAAATTAAAGTATTCATCGTCAAAGTTTGACGTTCAAAACGCGATGATTTCGAATATAAAATCGAAAAAAATATATATTAGGCTTTTCAATTATGAAACGCGAAAGTTTTAAAGTTAATATGTTCAAAAGTGCTGCTTTATTGGCCTAGTTGAAATAAATATATTTGACTTTGACATCGCTGATGATATTTATAATAAAAAGATACAATTCGCCCTATCTAACTATATAAATTTCAATTTGGTGTAATGCAATAATACTTTGCCTTAAAAATCTTGTTTCAAATTCTCACCTCCATTGAACCCGTTTAGAGTTTGGTTCTAATAAAAAACTGAATCGAACGGAAATGAAATAACGTTAACCGGTTTTTCTCCGGCGGGTTGGAAGGTGCGCTTGAAATTTTTTTCCCTTTTTTGTCGTCATGACACTGGATCGCCATAGAAAAGATTTCAAGTCGACTTTATTCTTGTATTGACTTCTAATGGCACTACGCTACGTATATTAAATCTAGTTTCCTTCTCAGTTGTTTATTCAAATTGTGATACACCTTTCGGTGCTATGAATGAACATGAACAAGCTAGCTCAACCGGTTCGTCCGGATGCGATGACTATAAAAATATATAACCTTGTCTGGAAGGAAATTAGCCATCTGTTTGCAAAATTTAACGATTTAAATTACGATGTCTGAAGCAGGTTTGAAATGATGATACCCTCGCTACTCTACATTCGATATCAAAAACAGGTGTACAATTCAAATGGTTCATGTATGTAGTGTAACCTAATGATATTGAAATATATTTAAAGTTGCCCTACAAGTAAACAAGTTTGGTCACTAATATTTCCATTAGCATGGTCATGGTAACTCTCTACAGCGGGCGTTCGTCGAACACACTGCCCACGCCATCCTGTCGGACTTCGTGGAGATACTTTATGTATGAGGCAAAGATAAATCATCACGCGCCTGTATCCAAATGTCTTAATATTGGTCAGTATTCTGCCACTTCACATGCCATTGCGCCACTGGACACTTTACAGACAGCTTGCCATCAATCTTCGGCTCATTTAGGATCTAAGTAGTGAGAGGCGGTCAGGTCAGTCAGGTGGAACTAGGTGAAGCTAATTCAAACAAAGTATACATTTTATAATCGCCTGATTTATTTTTTTCCATTTTACTGCTAAAACTCTTATTCTTTTTCAACATAAAATTTACACATTCATTATCGTACATTGATTAACATTCATCGTGAATTACAATAATAGTAATATATTTCATTCCTTTATATTACTTTCAGGGGGAGTTCAATATCTTTGGATAGTTCGTGTATGTCTTACACTGTATAGTTATTATTAATATTCATGTAACATCTTATTTGAGTTTCAACAATCAAGATATATTTATATTCAGTATTTTAATTATTTGGCGATCATAGACGATACCATTCCATATCACGTAATAATTTACACTTACATTCTTCAACTAATCAGTCGCGGACCCGTCGCATTTGGATCCAATGTAACTTTCCATTAATTATCTAAATAAATTATATGATACAAAAAATATTACACTAACAACCTGTTTAAGTATAAATTACACATACCTTACGTATAAGATGATTTCTAGCTTAGGATACAAATTTACAATTTCTGACATGTCATCTAGATATGCAAACACAATACGTTCTTTATCAGATTATACATCAGTAGCACAGCCATCCTGAAAGTGATCGTCGGCCGAGGGCCTGGTGATGGTGAGCACGCGCTTGAGCGCGGCCACGGGCGGCAGTACGGGTGGCGCGCGCTGCCACACGCGCAACGTGCGAGCTCCCGCCACGGGCAGCCCGTAGTCGGGCGGGTAGGGCGCCTCGGGCGCGGGCGCCGCACCGGGCGCCGCCACTGCGTGCGCCCGCGGGAACGTGCGTGACATGTAGCCTAGCTCCTCCTGCGACCCGTCCACGCTGCAGTTCTCTATTATCGGCGTCCTATCGTTATAGTACGTGGGAATTGCCGTACTGACCGCACGAGCCAAATTACTGGCCTGGCTCATTTTCATTTGATCCCAAAGGCCGGATGGGTATAATGATTCTGAGGTCTCGCGGGCGTACTCGCCACTTCCTGGTCTTGCAGCGCTTTCTGGCCTCGTATCGTTTATAAGATCGGGGTCGATAGTGCCAGAAACTGTGGGCGACACTACTACGGGTCCGCCAGCAGTCACGACGCTACCTCTTCCCTCGTAGTGATTCGTCGTGTAAGGTATATCATTTGCTCTCGGAGGTTTTAGAACAGGATTACATTTCGAATCATTATAATTCGGTGAATCTTGCCTATTTGCCAAAACAGCGACGTGAGGTCGATCGGTTGACGTTGGGTGTACTTCATTGCCAGAAACCACTCTATCAATGGTATTTGGTGTTTTGCTCTCACAAGTTGGTGTTGGACGAAACCGGACGAAAGTAATCAGCAGCACTAAAGAAATGACGACTACGACTAGGAATAATGCAGCTCCCAGGCTCGCTATCTGCGCGCTGCCCAGAGATGCCATCCCGACTGGCAGTGGTGTCACGTGTACTGTAAAGTTAGCTTCGGCATTCCCGCCTTTATTTTCAGCCACACAGTAGAACTCACTGGAATCTGATTCCTGAGTATTAGTTAATATTAGAGAAGACTTCTTTTTCGAATCCCCTTCTTCAAATATATAAATTTTCTGATGTGAATTGAAGTGGCTTCCATTCTGAAGCAATCTCCCGTTCCAGTACCAATTGATATTGGCACTCGGCATGGCTTCAGTCCGACACGTGATGGTAGCATTTGATCCTACTGATGCCTGGACGATCCGGCTGGCTGGTAATATCTCCGGTTTACATGCGAACTCTTCAATAGGCAACTCTGAAAATGGTCGGTTGGCTAGTCGTGTTGGCGCATTACAGCTAGGAGTTGATAGTAATTTGTGTTTTGCCAACCATAATTTGAGATCTCTTAGCCGGCAGTCGCAAGTCCACGGATTGTCCGATAAGTCTATTGCTCGCAGTTTTTCTACCTTCTCTAATGAGCTCAGTGGTATGTCACGTAGCTTGTTGTGGTTTAATTTTAAAGATTCCAGCGAGCGCAACGTTCTAAACGCGTCCGGAGCTATTTCTCTTATGTCGCATTTAGATAGATCAAGTTTGACGACGCTGCCAAGATTGTTCAAAGCATCAGAATGAACTTTTAATACTGGATTTTGAGACAACGTAAGATCCCTAAGGAACGGCGCATCCTTGAAGCTATCTGAAGGGATCTCAGTGAGTAAATTATAAGACAGATCTAATTCTACTAGATTAGTTAAGCCTTTAAAAGCTCTATCATGTATTTGGCCAATATTGCAATTACGTAAATAAACTCTCTGTAAGTTGAGCAGCCCCGTTTTGGCGAAAGCTTCCTGAGGAAGTATTTGAAGATTGTTCCCGGACAGGTCCAATACTTGCGTGGCAGGGTCTACTGGGTCGGGCACTGTGATAAGAGCTCTGTCCACACACTCTACAGTCTGCTTGCCACCTTTCCACTTACACGCACACACCGCAGGACAAGAGCCTGGGGGTGCGATACCGGCAAAAATTGTTTCCCACACCATCACGCTCATTGTCACTATAAACCACCTCATTTTGTTTCCAAATCCAATTTAAGTCACTGTAACATTTCTTTCACTTAAATCCACACTTATAACTTGAGTCAGAAGAAACATAGAGTTTATAAAAATTCAATAACATCTAATGATAAGTCGCGTTTGAACGTCGGTATCGTATCACATCACTACTCGAGAAAGTTGGCAAGCGGTACATGACGGCACAGGGTGCTCGCGCGACGACTCGGAGTCAACTGAGAGGGAGGGATCGTCTGCTCGTCTCGCCGACAGAGCCCGACGCATGCGTGTTGGCGGCGCCCCGCGCCCCGCTCTGCGGCTCTCCTCGACCACCGAGTTGAGTAGCCCTACTCGACGCGAACTGTTGAAAGAATTCCAAAAGTGTAATTTTCTACCTGGCTGTGACCGCGGCCGATCATCCCACTCGCTGGCCCGTCACGTTCATTCATAAATACCTGAGTCACTAGTGGAGGCACGGCTGCGGCGGCGGGGCGCTAGTTTCAATGGTGATGCCGGTCGCTAGTAGATGCAACAAACAATACGGGGCCCGCTCAACTGCGCCACGCAAACCGCTCCGATTGTTATACAATACGCATTCTTTTGTTAAGAGCACGTCTCGGCCGGGCATCAGGTAGAGGACTAATTATAAATAGCAGTTCGAAGGGATGGCAGGTACACAACAACAATGACACAGGATGCATCGCACAATAGAAGCGACAGATTCATTCATCCCTTCGTTGAACGAGCTTGAGTCGCAACAACTGACTGGTTTTAAGGCGATTTGGCGATGAAAAGCTTTTTGTTGGCCCACTGGATGCACCAATGTCACATAACCAGCTAACCGTAAAAGCTCTGGAAGTAAATGCTAGTTCAGGCGAGTCAGTTGTATCAAGAGCAAGGCTTTTCAGGGTGATTAAAATTTATGCTTAAAGTATTGAAATATAAAAATACTGCGAGCTGTAAAAGCTTTACCAAACAGGTACCTACTAGCTAGAGTACTTGGCAATGTGGTAAATGGTCTCACAGACTGTTAAGAATCCATGTAGGTTCTACTACCTACTTATATCTCACACACGGGTTTCTCTCCCGTCCCCATCCCACAGGAATCAAACATTTTTCGGATTAAAAAGTAGTCTATATCAGCTACTTTACATTATACATGCATTTGTTGCGTGACAATATATCTTGACCGCTACTTACTAAAGAAGCAAAAAGTTAAATAACTGTAATCCTGTTTTTTTTGTCAATTAACATTACCGAGCCATTATTAACGAGTCGATTGACACCTTATTCATAAAAATCGGATGAATGGTTTAGGAGTTACGGAGGAACATAAGTAAATACAACCATAGACTGCTAAAATCATAACTCTTCCTTTTGGATTCGCCGTAGTCGGGTAAAAATGATCAAGCAAAGTGCTGCTCTATATGCAAATTCCACAGTTTTTTTAAAGTGAGTTATTGTTAATATGAAGAACTTCTTAATTTCATTACTAGAACCTTGTTAATTACATTGTCAGATGCTGTTCCAAACCAAAATAAAAAGAGAAAATAATTATCTTCTAAAAATAAAGCGAGCCGCAAGCAATAATTTAGGCATGGCTTACTAGCCGGATCCTATAAGTGGGGTGTAAAGCTGCGATAAATTACCGCAACTGTTCAAGTGAGCTAGGTATGTTCGACAACGGCTCAAAGGAAGCTAATAAAACGAAATTAGTGATGTGGCACGCGGCTGGCACGCGGCTGGCAACTCTGCCATATGCGCCTGCGCCGGCGACAACTCCTACCAGTCAGCTGCGCCTCACCTGGCGAACGGCGAACGCAGGCGCCGCCACGCGCCCCCACACATGCCGCCCCTTACAAGGCTTCTCACAGTTTTTAATAAAATTAACAGCGCCGCTCAACAAGTAATTGTCCTACAGACTATTAATAGAATGTAATATACGCGAACCTTAATTTTATTAGATAACATCTGAAGTAAGTTCAATGATGTAAAGACAAGTGCCTACCCTGAATTTAATTATGTTTTCTGTTTTGATAGTCTATTTCAGTAAAACTTATTTTTCACTTAAACGTTAGCTAAAGCATACGCCTTTACATGTTTGAATTACAGGAATTTAAAATCTATATCTTTACATACTTTTCATAAGCACACGCAAAAAAAAATTTCAACAAAAATTTGTTTGGAAGTTCGCCATTGTTTGAACTTATTACCATAAATAACGTTTATTTCAGCCACAGATAATATAATACTAACATACAGATGCCTCATCCCATACAAAGAAACGTTGCCGACGTAACTAGCGTTTTTCATCTGATTATACCGATTATTTTTTGTAAATCGATCGCGTTCGGTTTCGTTCCACAGCGATAGATAGATCACCATCTATATCCGTGGAAAGGAACGGAACGGAACCTAATGCGATCGATGTACAAAAAATAATCAGAATAATCAGTATAGAACGTCAGCACGGTTTTTTTGTATGGGATGAGACACCACTGTTTCAGCATAAACAATCTTTCTTTAATCTTGTATTGTCATAAAAACTTATGTCTTTTAAAATAGTACCTCCATTTTAAACTCTGCTAAAAAGCGCAAAAAATACTTGTACGCTCCATATAAAGTAATGCTTATCGCTCTTTGTGCAGTTACGCGGACAACACTTGGTTTTGAGTCATACATTATAATGGATGTCCTTTTTCATCCACTTACATTCACTGGCCTTGTATGACGTAAACTGTGGGGAATAACAATAGAACTTACTGTCTGATATAGTTTTATAAAAAAAAAACACGAATAATTTAGCTTTTCTCTATATAATTTTCTCTATGTAATAATTTAGGTTTATTTCAAAACAAAACACTACAAAGTGAAAAATAACTTCAATTTCGGCAGTCGGTGTTCTTGTTTTTTTGTTCCTTCGTTTTTTGTCACCGAATGCCGAAATTGAAGTTATTTTTTACTTTGTAGTGTTTTTTTTTGGAAGTCGGTTGTATTTTTTGTAATATATTTTTTATTTTTCACTTTATAGTTGTGGTACATAATTATAATATCTATAATGCCCACAGTTATTCCAGAATAGATAACCCGAATAACATGAAACTTGAACAAAAACAGTGAAATTAGAGTGTACCAGGGTAAACTGTACACATCAGCATACCCTTTAGAGCGTACCGGCGGCGTGATGTTATGTTAAGAAATGGTCTAAACAATAAACAGTCATTCGATTGCAGCGATCCCGAGAGATTTGCCGTTGTTTATTGAAGAGTTCTGCTGTATATCGCCGAATTTCTTGATCAAATTTAAATGTGACCACACGAGAAGCACAACCTTTTAAACTAAAAAAATAATCTGAAAATCTTTAGTAAAAAGTTCAGAGGTAACACAAATAAAAAATACAGTCGAAAAATAGTCCATCTACGTGAGAACAGAAAACTGTAATTCAATGAATTAAGGAATCTGACATGGTCGCTGCATAATATGAGCCAACATTAGTTCCTTTATTTTATCAAACAATACACATGGGCTGGAACCGATAACACATTGCCATTCATCTCCACTGTAATATAAACATATCCGAATGCATGTCAAACAATCTCTACAGAAGAATGAATTGTGAAAGCATAATATACAGGTCCCGTTAACATAACACATAAACAAAAAACATTGAATAATCTCAGATCCCATTGCCTAAATATATATGTTATTGATGAATATTCTTCCTGAAAACTGCAGCTGTAACAAGTCAGCTCCAACAAGAACGTTCTCATTGAAGAAACAGAAGCACAGTTGAAACAATAATTCAACATTCAACAGTCGGCTGATCTCCAAACAGTTTGGAAAGTTATTATGATAACATCTGTATAACGAAAGTAAACGGAAGCTGAAAATAATGTAAACGGTAAATTCTGCTATTAAGGGTACACTAGTCGAAAATTCTTCCATACAAACGTAGTCTAGGGATTATTCCACTGTTTGACAATGTACGTTCAAAATAAAAAGTGATATTAATTTGTCTCATCATTATCTAGCCCTGTATGGAAGCAAAAAAGTAATAAAAGAAAATATTTGAAAGTTATGAGCGTCGAAAGTTCCACATTTCGACACAAATTTTAACGCATTTATGGGCACAAATAAATGACATATATAGACGGAAAATTGCAAAACGGCCTCCATACAGGGATAGATTAGTAGTTCAACAATGCAAATAATTTTATTTTGAACAGATACGTTTAGTAGTTTTTTCATGATATCCAGACTCCCAAAGGTCTGTTTATAAAATTTCGCGCGCTCGGTTTCGTCCTAAATCATTATCCATTTCGCTACAAATTTGCTAAAGTGTGAATTCGTACGCGAACTAGCTTCCTACTGCTCATCAAAGCATATATCTCTTCCGCGTGTGTCGGTTGATATAAAATGCCTTTAACCCCGCGCTAAAATAGTTCGTGCCGTTGACTAGTGTAACCTTAATAATATTCCTTTCAGAATAGATTCGGGTAAGCAATATAGTTGCAGGATCTGGACATAGCAAATTGAAATGTTCAGCACTTAAGTCTTACCATACGCCTCGGTGTTTATTACATGGAAAAGAATGTGCCATTTAGTTTTTAGGATTCCGTACCCAAAGGGTAAAAACGGGACCCTATTTCTAAAACTCCACGATCCGTATGTCTGTCTATCTGTCTGTCTGTCCGTCTGTCACCAGGCTGTATCTCATGAACCGTGATAGCTAGACAGTTCAAATGTTCACAGGTGATGTATTTCTGTTGCCGCTATAACATATAAAATAAATATTTACCGCTATAACTACTAAAAACAGAATAAAATAAATGTTTAAGTGGGGCTCCCATACAACAAACGTGATTTTTTGCAGTTTTTGCGGGAATGGTAATGGTACGGAACCCTTCGTCCGCGAGTCCGACTCGCAATTGGCCAGTTTTTAATTAACGGTAGCTGTGTCTGCGGCTTGAGAGATACCAGTGGTGGCCCAGTGGTATCGGCCGCGACTTACAAGTTGTAGGTCGTGGGTTCGAGCCCAGGCAGGCGCTTTACTTTGTGTAAATTATTTCATGACCACTGCTCTCGAAACGGTGAAGGAAAACACCGTGAGGAAACCGGCATGTCCTAGAACCAAAAATTCGAAGACATGTGACATCCACCAAAGCCGAAACCCACCCGCACTGGGCCCGCGTGGTGGTTTTCGGCCCATTCCCTCTCACAGAGAGGAGGCCTGTGTCCCAGCAGTGGAAACATTAATAGGCTGATGATGTGATGTGATGTGTGTGCCTGTGGCTTCGCTCCCGTGATCCCCCTACCTACCGACCAACGTTTTTTATAGTTTCATTCTTCCACAGAGAATCATAACACCGCCATTCAGAAAATGACATGCAATGCACAACGCCATCTATCGAAAATGGAGTTCAATATCCGAGTAAGTTGCGTGTGTTGTGATATTAACACGCTTTTTTTTAACACGCTTTTTTTATTAGCTTGGTATGTATGTATCTATGTATCAATGTAACGGAATCTTTGAACGTGATTTTCACCCACTTCAAAACGTTGGATTGATTTGAAACTTTGCACACTTATCAAGGACCGATGACAATGCAATAATTTAAACAGTTTATCCCATTATCCTTACCATTAAAGCGTGTTTTTTAGTTTTTAGAACTACAATTTATTTTTGTAAAGCTTGGTATGTATGTATCTATGTATCAATGTAACGGAATCTTTGAACGTGATTTTCACCCTCTTCAAAACGTGGGATTGATTTGAAACTTTGCACACTTATTAAGGACCGATGACAATGCAATAATTTAGTCAAAGACAAAGTCAAATATATTTATTCCACTATAATAAGCGGCACTTTTGAACGCCAAACAAAAATTATAATTAAAATTTACAAGTAATAAAAGTTGATTCCACCGTGCGTGTTTAAATAGTTTGTCCAATTAGCCTTACCAAGATCTTCAGGATTAGCGACTTTTTAGTTCAATTTACCATTAAAGCTTGTTTTTTTAGTTTTTAGAACTACAATTTCAATTTTACTTCTTGAACACTTTAAATTCATCGAACTTTTGATAGAGCGATCCGATTGTGATGAAGCAAAAGCTAAGCTATTTTTTCGATGTACAAAAACGACTTTTCATCAAATTTATTATATGTATTGATGATGATAGGGCTTAAGTTCAGACTATATCCACAATTTTAACTTTGTTATAAGATCTATTTAATAAGACATTCAACAACACCTGTAGCAGCGTGGTAAAAAGGCGTAGTGAATACAAAGTGAGCATTTCATTTTATTTTTGTTGCGAACTCAGTTGCCTTTATGATTCCGAGGCCTAACAGGTCTTGATGAAAAACGAAGGGATTTTCAAGATCTTATACAATTCTGATTTGATTGTATTTTGAAATGCTTCTTTGGAAACATGCTGTGCTGAATATCTGCTCAAACTGAAAACATACTAATGGATAGCAGAATCTTTATTCATGTTTGTTTATTTCTTTTCGACGAAGACGTGATTAGCAGCAACGCTGCATGGGTTATATAAAATGTATATTGCAATTAACAAAAAATCATTAGTATGTAAGTTTCGGTATGTCAAAGAATTAAAAGAAGAATGAACTTACGGAAGAAAAACATGCTGATTCCAATTAAATCCGAATAAAAAATATAACAAACGCTCTTTCAGAAATTCTTCCTGCAGATTGTATCTCTCAAAGTTACACCATTGTTAAAATATAGTTATAAGAGGATCAGAATTCTAAACTAAATAATTACTCAATACCGTTCATTCATATTAATTAGAATTAAAAGACTCGCTTTCATTCATTAGTATTCAACGCCGGCTGAAAACAAACTTCAAAACAAAAAAAAATACATTGTTTTTTCACTAAAGGATATAAATTAGTTGAGCCGCTAAAGGATTTAAAGAGATTACAGCGCGCTTAGAGTTGATTATGTATGGTGTTCCTAACAAAGCATGATGCTTTCCTATTCCCGCTAACTCTACCAATTAAGGCAAGTGGGCTTGTGCTACTCTGAGTTACTACGCTACTTCGATAGGGTCAGGTTTCTACGAAGGATTTTATTACGTAAAATGCCTTTGTAACCGTAACCTTCCCATATTTATGTAATAATGTCTGTATTGATTACATTATTAAAATATCGTCAGTCAAAACCACTAAAACTTTATTTAAATTGCACTAAATGCAAAAAGGTGTCGGAACTCAGTAGTCGCCTGATAAAAATGCAAATTAAAATTCAACAAAGCCGTTGAAAAAACGCGTTCATTAAAATCAAACCCGTTTGACATTGGCTGGCTCTTAGCAGTCTACCTAAATACCTAATTGCATTTAAAATATCGCTTGTATTCACATCTGTGCGTTTCTTTTTTCTGAGGGTCCTTAATGGGCAAAGCGTCGGCAATAATTAACAGATAAACGAGCGTCCCAATTTAATGATTATGAGCTAGTTCCGGTGGTCAGCGACCGACAACACTTCACTGTGCGAAAACTCCACTTCACTCATTTCTGTGCTCTTGAATGAAGGATAAAATAATTAAACATATTATGACGAGTGTTCAGTCTCACACGGTTTTAAATGCCAAGTGTCATGAGTCAGTCCATGGTACCATTTGTGCCTAGTTTTGTAGTTTTACTCTTAAATTATATAGTAGAACGTTCTCAGCCAGGAAAATAATTACATTTACACAAATGTCAGATATAATTCATTTGATAAACTGTTCTATTCCTGCATGTTGTCGCTAGTTCATTGGTGTATGTGAAAAGGAAAGTGTACAGCATTCCTTTGAACTAAATGTTTTTTGTCGTGTGATGTCTTAAAAATAGCCAAGATAGAGAAAATGTTAACACAAATAACCGATTTTTTAAAGTATCTACTGAGAATTCAATTTCATTAGGTACACAACTCATTGGGTGGATTTTCATTAATTTGATAATTCACTAGGCCTACACATGAAAATTGCAACTGCAAGTAACCCAAGTTTGACACTATAGAATTGTATTCTCATGACACTTGAGCAAGTTGGCGAAGTTTAAAATCAATACGACATATATTCGGAGAAATGGGTCAAAACGGAGTTGCAAGATTTGACGTTGTACCAGTTGTACCTAGCTTCAAAAGTCTCACTGGCGAAACTTAATTGTTTAAACTAAAGTTCTCGTATCGTATCTTCGCACATATCAAAACTTACCTAGTTTTCCTAGCTTAAGACGACGACAAACGCCAACGACCTTGAGGGAACAAAACGCGCACCCGTTTCACACCCGCGCGGCCCAAAATTATTTAGTTTTTTGTACTTTCCTTATTATTCAATGACTTTAAAAAAATACCCCCAGATGAAAATGTAGATAATTAAATTGTGTTTGAGATGGTGTCGATTTCAATAATATACGCTCAGCGGTATTGGTGTGATTGTCGTGTTTTTGTCCGTTTAAGACTTAACTTTACAAATTAATTACACTGTGTTGTACAAATAAAACTCAAAATTTTCTTAGATCAAATAATTATGAAAATGGTCTTATGTAACATATTTTTTTTCCAAAAAAAATATGAATAGCCGTTTAGACGTGATTCTCATTTTAAAATCAGCTACTCAAGGGAATCGGCGCCTTAATGTAAGAGATTTCTCTCCTTTAGGAGAGCTTACTGTTGAAATGGTCCTAAGAGTGTTTTCAAAGGACCCGGTGCCGCACTGCTGAAATCTGCGATCGGCAATACAAACGGTCTATTTTTGGGCATAGGATCCGGGCCAACAAGTTTAGTATGCTCCAATTAAAACAGATTATTCTATGTATTTCTCATTTCGAACCGCTATAACCCCGATCGGTTGGTTAGTGGACTAAAAACAGGGATAAACCGCACGCCTGCAGGGTATTATCGCTTCAACGCTTCCTGTCTAACTCAGATCTGTCTCGATATCGGAAATTCGGCTAAACCAGAATAATGTGACTTTCACTGTTCTATATGTATAAACGCCATCTCATTTTATTTACCTAATAAGTTCAAACGATCGTGACGAAAATAAAGCCACTGATGATTGGAAAACAGAAAGGGTTAAAAGTAAGAAGTTCGATCTCAGAATATCGAGACAGATCCGATTTGGATCGATTTAAGTTTAAAGCCTTTTAAAATCTTTGATTCACTACAAATACATAATGAAGAGCTCCTGGCGCGGCGCCTCGAGAGGTTCTTTCAACCCAACCTTGTTATTTTGCTTATTTCTTGAAACAAGGACAATTCTTTTTAGGTAAGTAGGTACCTTTTTGTAGAAATTATTAATCTGACTTCTGATAAGTTTCCTTTTTTGGGCACTTTGTTAGATTCTCATTAATACCTGTGTTAATACCTTGCTATTTTTATATTAGGACAACTCCATATAAGTAGGTATTGTGCTAATAATTTATTTATTTTTATTTATTTATTTACTTTAACATAACACTGTCAAAGGCCAATTACATTAGTTAAAGACATGTTTATAAAAAATACGGCCAAGTGCAAGTCGGACTCGCGCACGAAAGGCACCATTATCGCAAAAAAAACGCAAAAATCACGTTTTTTGTGTGGGAGCCCCACTCAAATATTTATTTTATTCTGTTTTTAGTCTTATTTGTTGTTATAGCGGCATCAAAAATAAATCATCTGTGAAAATTTCAACTGTCTAGCTATCACGGTTCATGAGATACAGCCTGGTGACAGACGGACAGACAGACAGACAGACAGACGGACCGCGGAGTCTTAGTAATAGGTCCCGTTTTTACCCTTTGGGTACGGAACCCTGAAAAGCATTAAAAATAAATATATAATACACTAATTACAATAGTGCTTAATAATACTTATTACCAGTCCTACGACGGGTAGGTAGTATTTAGTTTTTCAGACTCAAATCAAAGATAGGACAGATTTTTAAATCTTCATTCAACGAGTTTGTTATTTCGTCATCATGCAAAGGTTTCAAGTACCTTCAATTGTACTGATATTCCTATTTCATTTCAGTAATGACGTAACAAAATTCATTTCATTGTTTTTAACGACACGGACGCGAGCAAATAACGCTAGATAGACCGTCCCGGGCCCATTAAGGCCCAATAACTGCCGTTCGACGCACAACATTCTAAATTTCGACATCGGCGCATGCTGAGGATAATCTGAATAAGAAGGCAATTTTAGAGCACCCTATTTCAGATCTGGGGGCAACTGGCGCGATAAGGTCGGTAATGGCGGCACTCGGTAAATTAAAAAGCATGGTCTAACTTCGGCCTCGCGCCGAGGAATTGTGCCGGATATTTGCATTGTACTCGACAACACTCACTATTATAGACGGACGGATTCCTAACAATAGGTGTAGGATTTCCCAATCGGGAAACCGCAAGGTGTTGTTAAGCTAAGCTAGCTAAGCTATGCTAATGAAGTGTGTAAATTACTTCATGCTC
This sequence comes from Orthosia incerta, assembly GCA_948252205.1. Lineage (NCBI taxonomy): Eukaryota > Metazoa > Arthropoda > Insecta > Lepidoptera > Noctuidae > Orthosia > Orthosia incerta. Next base: position 18,634,088 of record OX411753.1, on the reverse strand, counting down.
CGTCCGGGACGTGGGACAGCTTGCGTATGTGTAGCATGTATGTGCCTCGTCTGTGACCGACCTAAATCAAGAAAATTAATATCATGCGAAACTTTTAAACAACAGATCTCGGTTCCAGCCATTTCAGAACAGAGTGGATTACATTAATCATTTACAAGCGTTATGAATTTCATAAGCGAAGACTGACTACACAAATTATTTCTTTTCGTTTTCAAGATATAAAACACGTAGGTACAACACTACCAACCTACCTGACTCCAGCCTGGAAACATTGAAGCGAACCTTTTCAGGGATTGTGCGTGCGTATCGCAATCTCGGAGGTATTTTTAATTTGTAACACTGTGTGCCGAGTGTGTTATTGTTACGTAACAACATTATGGTGACGCCTCACTGCAAACATTTGTTCAGGGACATCCAGCTTTCTTGACTTTACATTAGACCGTTTGAAAAACGGTTTGATGGTATATAGCGCTAAAGAAGGTAACGGACAAATAACAACAGACTACGTTTTTTATCATCGCATCAGATCGTAAATGTCCACTTCTAAACATGGGCCTCCCCATAGACCGCTACAACTTCGTCCTTTTATTCTTTAAATGTAGGTGGGTACCTATATGGGTCAGTAAATAATAAGTAAAAGTAAAATGGTATGAGCAGCAAACAACAATGACTTAGCGTCGTAGTCTGTGTCGCGGGAAATAAATCTCATAACGCTGTCAAAGTATCGCATGTAAAAATGGTGGGTTTTATTTATCTTAATGGACTCATCCGAGTTTCGCTCAACCCATAAGGAAAAAAGAAAAAAGAAGGAGAAATAAATACGCAATAAAAAGAAAAGCAATATGCGTGAAAAGGACTGAAAGTCTAAGTTCGACTTGTATTTATATTTCCCTCCACCATAAAGCAGTCAGAAACAGTGACGAGGTCGCTATTTAGTCTTTTATTCCAATATTCAATACAGCTCCGCCCCAGAATCATTATTAGCTCCCAAGCGGTTCTGTAGTGTAAATAAAAGAGGCTTTATTACCTTATGCTATTAAAAGTCGGCGTAGCTTTATGTCTCTGCCTGTTGGGTCTCGGTTTAGTATTATTTACTATGATATAATACCTACTGAAGGCCTTTGAACCGTTGAGTACGTATACCATACATAATGTGCCCTGTATTCACGTAGTTCGTATGAAGACGTAGAAAAATATGTATCTTTATGTACAATTTATCACAGTACTAGTTAAAGGAAGTTCTTATTTCTTTTTATTTTCCTCGTCAGAACATAAAATTGTGGCATCAAGATAAGTTTATCGTTCGTAATTTATTATTTAAGCCTTTACATAGATTTCAGAACGGGTCTTTAACTTCTACTTCAATAATACTTGGCTTTTACTCTTTAACTCACCAGAACGACTACTTATTGTGAGGTACTACAATTAAAAATAGTTAGCAAACTTATCGGCTATTCTTGTTGAATACGATTGCGATTTTGCAAGTAATAGAGTTTCGAGCAATCCGTCAAAGCTTTTAAATTTATACCGCAACAACGTAGAAACATTTTCAGCTAAAAACAGCAAAGCAAAAAATAAAAATTGCGCACTGTTGTTGTTACGATAATTGAATGAGATGCCTGTCACTGACAGATTTGACAACCGTTTTACGCCTTGTTTTTATTTCCTTTTTCCCGTTTTCGATTCCAATGGCGGTTGGAATAACTCTTTGTTTTAATTCCACTCGAGCATCCCGACCCGGAATCTGTTTTATCAGACCTTAGTATTACGATATATACTTACTCAGTTTAATATAATATCGATAGGGAAGAGGTAAACAATGCGTTTATTTCTCGGAAATCTTGGACCTCTGGGGAATGCGGAATGTTATAGTGTAACTTATACGAAGGCAAGTAGCCTCCATATTGACGTTTATTATATTAGGTTTATGTAAAGGTCGGTCTCGACGTTGCATACAAAACGTGCCAGTATATTTTTGTTCCTAGAGTAAAAATCTGTGATTTTAAACGTGCGGTTTCAGTAGATACGGGTGTACCATTTCGTCTTAGTGCTCATGAGATACTTCGAAGGAGAAAATAGCGTGATCATAGAACGACATCAGTTACATTTAAATCGCTAGCCCGATACCTAGGTTTATGGAGATATAATTTATTGTAGCGGTCTATTAACTATTCTGTATCTCCGTAGTTTGCCGGCCATCGTTATCAAGCACCCAGCTCCAATCTCTCACCCCAATTACCCTACTCCTTTTGTACCCAATTCACCCATTCCTATCCCATTAACTTGGGTAGTCGGGTCATCCCCTCACCTTTTTTCTATCTGATTATGCTCGAGTATTATGTGCATTTTATGATCACACTTACTGAATGCCTTAAACTGTCAATCAGATTTCTAAAAACTTCATTTTAGTTTTATTTTAGCGTATTTTTTGTATTACTTTACAATCTTTTATTCTTTTATTATTGTGTTAATTTGATATTGCTGAAATTCATCTTTGACACCGATTTTCAATAACCAGCATCAAAGGAGTCGGAAACAACATTTGTACTAAGGATGACATATTTATAAAATCTTGACATGAAAGGAAAGGCTCGATAGCGGAACGCTTCTATGCCTTGCAGTCACCAAATACGTCACGACTGTTTGCCATTCTCATTGAGAACAAAAGCGGCGCGCGCCGCGCACCAGGCATGAGGCAGCACGGAGAGGCGCGGGGGCGATGGCGGCGGCGGCGGACAGGGGGACAAAACCAACATCCTTCACATCACCTCACGTATTTATAATCCCACATTCGCTTCCTGCTTTTTGTTGAATGTTATTCTAAGGAATTTAAAATTTGCAAAGGAATCGTTTCAACGAACAGTGTATATTTTATAAGAATAAGTACCTGCCTGCTCTTCAAGCATTCTTCATAATACAACATAATTATTTAATTTACATTGCTAAGTAGCTGGTGTGAGGGTTAATGCAGCGTTTACATTGCGTGGAAGTTTGTAGTTATGGTTATTATAGCTAATTAGACTGGCAGACTTAATGAAGGTACATATGAAGTAGTCTACTCTACTGTACATACTCTAGTAATGTCAGATATAATAATTTAGCGCAATCTTACTAATAACAAATTACAGCCACAACCAGAAGTTTCCTAAATCTTTCTAATTTTGTAATAACGCCCTGCAACCCAAAATAATAAAATAAGAGTGAGAGCGGCACGAAACCGCAAACATGGTGCACTTTGTAAGCCGCTCCTCGCTAGACACATGCCTACAGCGTGCATATTTAACAAATACTTCACGCGTGGTCAGTGTCGGATAGTTCACAAATTTCACGTAAGTGAACTTCCAGGCGGTTCGCAACTGTCCTGGGTCCGCGCCGGACTCCGGAGTCCCGGCTCACCGCCAACAAACAATGCGCCGCCGGGAAATGTGTAGCATTCCCACTCTATAATAGTATAACTTGGTATAAAAATACCTAAGTTATAAAAACTTTGTATTTTATGTAGGTATACGCTCCGGTTTCATACATGATGAAAGCTAGGTATTATGCATAATGACTTACTTTAAACTAAGGTTGCCAGATCTGAAGACCAAAAAATCTGGAAAAAATTTGAAAATGTCGGGGTTTGGAGGTTGTTATCGGAAGAAATATATGTTAAAAATAAAAAGATTTACATTTTTATTTTTTAGATTAAAAAGACTAATAATGATGATACACTAATATTGATGATACATAACTAATTTAGGTAAATACACTTAATTTTTTGATTTCCACACATGTATTTGGCATTGGACTTTACTGAGTCCACCAAATTTTGATCCTGTATTCGGTAAAGATTTAAAATTTGAACAATTTACCTAAGAGTTCAGTCTAGTTACTAACTCAGCTTTTTCTTTTTTTATTATTATTTATAGACTCGCGTTTGGCCACTATCTCGCCTGATGGTAAGCGATGATGTTGTCTACGGTGAAGCACGCTTGTCTAGAAGTAACCTATTCACTCTTGACTTAAATACCCCAAGGTTGTAGCTTTAGGGGACAAAGACCCTGGCAGGGAATTCCACTCCTTAGCTGTGCGCACAACGAAAGTATTAGCACAACGCTTTGTGCGTATGGGTAAGATGTCTACCATATACCGATGGCGCATGGCCGTACGTCTTTTAGTCCGATGATGTAAAGGGCTAGGCGGAATCAAATTGTGCAATTTCGTCGCACACTCTCCGAAATGTAACCGATAAAAACCGACAGGCTGGCAACTCGGCGACGATGTTCGAGGCTCTGGAGCTTTGATGCGACCAGTGTATAATTGCCAATACTACTAAAACAAACGTTTTACTAAATCAAAGGCCATACAATTTCTCTCTTTGCTATATAAATTATTTAGCAAACCAAAACGAAATTGATAACAGAAATTATCTGAAAGAAAGAACTTTCTGAGAACTTATTTATCTGGATATTTTGAGTTTTGTTGAGAGTCTGGCGATCCTTTAAAATGTCGATAGAATCCAGACGAATCCCGACCACCTGGCAACCCTACTTTAAACTAAAGTAGAAAAGGATATTACATTTTATTATCAGTTTAATTGCGGTTTTCTGCTAATAGAAAACCGACTTTAACGCCGAAAAAAAAGAGAATGTAACAACTGCATACGTAAAGTTTTTCCTTCTAACGTTGCACAGCGAGAGAACGTAGAAAATTCGCCACGAACAAGCTTGGGTTGGAAAACTTAAACGTAGTAAATGTTAGCGTCGTCGGAAAACCAACTAATACTAATTTGTAACACTATCCTAAAATTTAAATGTTATACAAATAAATAGCGGTTTAATCTATATCTATACTAATATTATAAAGCTGAAGAGTTTGTTTGTTTGAACGTGCTAATCTCAGGAACTACTGGTTGGAATTGAAAAATTATTTTTGTGTTACATAGTCCATTTATCGAGGAAGGTTATAGGCTATATAACATCACGCTACGACCATTACGAGCGGAACATAAATGAAAAATGTTGCAAAAACGAGAAAAAATATTCCATTTTGAGAGCTTTCGTTGCGTGCGCTGCGTAAACCGTTTAAGTTACGCAACAATCATGCATTTAGGGTAGGTAGGGTAGATGGGTAGGTAGGTAGCCAGTTGACGGGAGCGAATCCGCGTGGGACAGCTAGTTTTATAATAAAGACCAACAAGTTTAATTACATTATGAACGGCCAAGTACTTCATTCAGGTTAAATCTGCGTAAAATCCACTTCCAAAACTCTTGTTTGAGCAATAATTCAATCAAATTAAGTCATAATTCGTATTCGTTAAGATTCAGCAAGTTTACACAGGTTCGGGCGGACTACTACTCTCTCGCAAATTGGCTTGAGGCACAAGTCTCACAGAGTAAATGATACTTCAACTTGATAGCACGGCTCAGGAGCCACCAGCGTCATACAGGTGCTCAAAGTACAGATTCATCTCGATAGTCACGGATTAAAAACTCGGAGTAATCTAAATTGGCTTATGCTACGTAGCGCTACGAAAAATTCTGCTACGCTTTCGCTAATGGGAAAGTGCAAAGCAAAGTTAATTCATTTTGTCTGAATCAGAGCTCCATCAGCGTTCATTTTTACCCTACTGCTGAAGGAGGGTAATGTGTTTATCAGTCTATGTATGTATGTATGTTTGTTCTTATGTGGCGTTCCAGAGACCAAACGCTTTGGCCGATTTTGATGATTCATACGTCAATCGATTAGTCTTAACCTTGCGAGTGTTACTGGCTACATTAAAATTGTAAAATAGAAAAATGGCGGCTTTTGGGCGCCATATTGTGGGGGCTCAATTTTCTTTTTTCTTCCAAATCCATCGTGTGGGGTATCAAAATAAAGGATTTTAAGAGGTGATTTCAAAAATAAAAATAAACTTATATGTTTAAATGTCCCTAATTCGAAAAAAAAAAAAAAACCCGACTGCTTAAAAAGCGAACTAAAAAGACGTAAACAAGAAAAATATCATGCTGTGCAATCGGAGGATACATCTCGTTTTGGTCAACCAGCTCGCGAATACGTATACTCCTAATTAACTTTTTTTAAGTCCTAATGTGGAATGTTTTAAATTAACTGAATTTTGAATAGAACGTGATGAAAAAAATACGTTACGGTACGGTTTTAACCATGAAAGCTTACCGTCAAAGAACAGTTCATAGTATGAAAAACCTTTGGTATCTCAATACCTGTCTCTGTGTGTGTTTTGTGAACTTGTGTGTATGATATGATAATTGTATCGTTTTATTCGTTGATATGTAATACATGAAAGAACCAGTCGCTTTACTTGCTTTAAAAGGCTCAATGTTTTAAAACTTTTCATAATCTTTACGTAAACAGCTCTATCTAAATTAAACAAAGTCATTTCCGGCACATCGGTGCCGGTGGATGTGCTCTTGTACGTTTTTAACATATCGTATTTACGAATGCTATGACTCAGTGATATCGCCACAAAAGCTCGTTTGCATAGCGATAAACCACGGCGACAAAGGAACAAGGTTGAATCGACAGGTTAATACATGTCTCGCACTGCAGCTGTGTGGGTGACACGTTGAGTATGACAGGCTGAGTCACACACGCGCGCCCCACGTTAATACAGGATGTGTCGCACACAATAAAGCCCATAGAACACGTTGCTGACTGAATTGTGTGCTCATTCGTAAGGAGTTCGGTACCGAATGTCTCTATGTTGTTATTTGTTAACTCCAAAATAACATTCTGTCGGAATATTCGACGTTCAATATCCTAGCCAAATGTTGAGCAGCCCAGATTCAGGCTATTGAATCTGTTGCTTCTGTTATTGATAGGCTGTATTATTAAACTTCAAAGGCGAATATGGTTTTATAAGCAAAGGAGCAAACAATTTCGTAACGTCTCAAGGAGTCTGGTGGGAGTTAACTTAGTAATTTTTAGACTAGACAAATTGAGTCATACTCGCAGAATAGACTGGTTGTACTACATTCGATGAAACATTTAAATTTCGACATTATATTTATTAATTACCACTAGGCCACCACTGCTCAACGCGCGACTTACAAGTTGTAGGTCGTGGGTTCGAGCGGTGAAGGAAAACATCGTGAGGAAACCGGAATGTCCTAGAAACAAAAATTCGAAGACATGTGACATTCACCAACCCGCACTGGGCCCGCGTGGTGGATAACGGCCCATTCCCTCTCACAGAGAGGAGGCCTGTGTCCCAGCAGTGGGAACATTAATAGGCTGATGATGTGATGTGTGTCATGATTTATTAATTTGCATGGATATTTATTCTTTTATACTCGTACTAAGCTTTATCCGCGGCTCCAATTCAGCGGCCTATCGCATACTATTCGTTTAGAGTTGACTCGTAGCTAGGAATGGGCTAGTCATCAGATATTTTTTGCGGATTTGTTATAATCCCAAACTGTTCGGGCACTCTTGAAACCTGATCGTGACTTAAACGACAATAACCTTAGACACAACCGTGTTTCCGCGAAACTTGTCTGCTATATAAAAGTAAACAGATCAATAAAGCGGCAAAAAATATATAAATTGACTCAGCTCATTCTCGATCCATTTATATTTTTGAAATAACATTTCAAGCGACGTTTTTCCTTAAATACAGCATCCTCTAATAAATTGCTTCAAAAAAAGGTCTAATTCCGAAATAATGGTACAAATAAAGTAACAGGACGCATGACGGGTTACGGGTACCTGTCGAATGAATATGCTAAATAAATAAACTACTCGTGTGAGCCCGGGCCGTGAGATCATTCCATTGATAAATACTGGCCGCAGAGTCCGAGTTAAAAGGGAAATTGTGTTGGAATGTCTGCTGCGGTTAGGGCTGCCCGCCTTCTACTCCCACCACTCGGGATGCCATGCTTCAACCAAACGTATTAAAAACGACCGCCAAGGGGTTGTTCCATACCAGTAATTATTATCTTAACAGACCTGCCGCTATCAGGGTTATTGTGGCGGGCGCACTTGGAATTCAAGCCACGTGTTACTATCGAGCTATGTTCCGCAGTTTGACGGGCAACGTGCCGTGCCGCGGGATAAAATGCTCAACCTAAACAATGTTACCAAGAGAAAAATGTTTCTTGTGACCCATATATCGTACAGTTACATATAGCCGGCGTCATATTGTGTACCTAGAGTTTTGACCTCGTGAAATATGTTAGTGTATGTGAAACTTGACCTGGTTGCGTTAAATCCTCATATTTGAAGCAGTTTAGGAAATATGTTTATACCGCATCATATTTTTATGCTGTCACGTTTATTCAAATAAGCTGCCAAGAAATATGCGGTATAATATATTTAAGTTGCAATCAATTTTAATTAAAATTCAATAGTATATCAATTCATCGAAGAGAGTCAGCCCTAGGCAGCGGCGGCGGTGTGAATGTGAACTCCCACTTGCAGGCAAGTGTCGTCGCCAGACTACCTCCACTCTATAATAACGCCAGACTTACCGATGGCCCCAATAGGTGACAATAAAGATTGAGGAATTGTCCCTCGCACTACATGACATTCGGAACTGGTTCCACTTACCTTAGCTTTGTGTGTGGCTTCATCTTATTTATTCAAGCTTTGTATTGTTGTACACACAAAGAATTTTATTTGTTACAACAATGTAGATTATAATTTTTATTGGACAACCCAACCGAGTACAAGTAAATTTTAAAATCCCCACACACATTTTATTTCATGCTTTTTAAATTAAGTACATAATTTATCTGACTCTAGACAAGTGGCATTCGATGTCAGCGGAGGCGATAGTCGAAATGATGCCACAGAAGCACAGACAGATACACAAATACACAGATACACTCGTAAACTCTTAACACCCCTCTTTTTCTGTCGGGGCTTAAAAAGAACCTACAATCCCTTCAAATCTGAATCAGGTAGTATGACTTTAGTAATCCTCAGAACTTTAATTTTATTGCACAAAGATATGGGTATCTTTTTTTTATCTAATATAGGCTCGCGCTTGACCACTATCTCACCTGATGGTAAGCGATGATGTGGTCGATGATGGAACAAGCTTGCCTAGAAGTAACCTATTCACTATTGTCTTAAAGACCTCTAGATTGTAGCTATCGGGAAACACAGACTCCGGCAGGGAATTCCACTCCTTAGCTGTACGCATAATAAAAGTATTCTCAAAACGTTTAGTGCGTATGGGTGGGATGTCCACCATGAACCGATGGCGTATCGCCGTACGTCTGGTAGTCCGATGATGAAACGGGCTAGGCGGAATTAGATCATGCAATTCCATCGCACACTCCCCGAAATGTAATCGATAAAAAACCGACAAGCTGGCTTCTAAAAGTAATAACATAACCTCTTAAATGATCTAAACACAAATAACCCTTTACTAACAAAAAAAAAGCCAGTGTTAAGTTTAATATTCAAGCTAAATAAAAATAAAAATCATGCATCCGGCGTTAGTTGTCGTCTCAGAGTAACGGAAATAACTTATCAGATACGCCGCCGGCTCGCACTCGGCCGCGGCAGTCTTGTCAGTGCATTTATATTCACCGGTGCCTCCTGCTGCAATAAAAAATACTTAGGTACAGCTGACTCGGCCATACCAAAGACGTTATACAAGCTATGAGGCTTTCTGTCGTCCGTACAACATACAATGACGACCAACCCGGATTATTCTTTATGCTAGGAACAGGTAATATTGATAGTGCTGTGCTGACGCGGCCTTTTGTTAAAAGCATCGATAGCCGAGCATTGTTTTTTGCTTCTTATTTGTTGTTATAAAACTACCGACATTCAAATTCATTAAATAGGTATTTGGGTGTACTGAAAATTTTAAGTGGTTTGTAGATTGAGTTGAGTATATCGCCCATTTAAACTTCTGTCAAGGTTTGTTCACCAAACACAGACCAAACAACACTGACGAACAAGTATGCTCGGCCTAGCTCGGGATAGCTCGGGCTAGCTCGGGCTAGCTCGGGATAGCTCGGGCTAGCAGTTCATTCATGTCATTAGTGTAACTTGCATTATTAGAAGCTACTCACGGTGTTCTAATTATTGAGATTAGAATAATAGAAGTACCTACTTAAGTTGAAGATTGCACCTGCGCACCGTTGCTACGCGGCTTCTACGTAGGTTCAATCATCATTATATCAGCAGAAAGACGTCCACAGATGCACATAGGCCTCCCCCAAGCGTCGCCACATTTATTGGTCCGTGCGTCCCGCATCCAGCGGCTCCCGCAACCTTCACCAGGTCATCCGCCCACCTGGTGGGAGGCCTGCCAACGCAACGTCTTCTGGTTCGCGGTCGCCACTCACTATTCCACAATTGCTACACGGTCAGTCCATACAACTGCTACGCAGCTTCTACGCAGGTTCAATGCAACGCCGCAGCTACGTGGCATGTATAATATATTCCATATAATTGCTACGCGGTTAATCAGTATTACGCCGCTGCTACGCAGATTCAATACTAAACTGCTACTACGCGGGCTCAATACTCTACCGATACTACGCGGCTTCCACTCTGGTTCAATGCTACGCCGCTGCTACGCGGGCTATTTGCCATACAACTGTTACGCGGTCTGTCAGTCATACGCAGCTTCTACGCTGGGTGAATGCTAAAGTAGCTACTATGAGGATTCAGTGCTATTCCACTGCTATTGTAAAAAAAATATTTTTAATTGTTCATGTTCATGTGATAGAGTTCATCACCACTTATAAAGTTAACACGCAAAAGTTTCCTTTTTTACAACTCCTGAAATTGTTAGATAATATTTTTATTCGTTACCCAAGAATCTGTTATGCATGCGAACTAAGGAACTAAACCTCCATATTCCAAGTAATCGACAAACATCGTTGAAATCCCTAGCGAGACGGCAATATCGCTGCGATGCTATGTGATTGGCGCGCGGCGTGGGCGGCTGCATAATGAACCGCCGAGCGGGGGTGAGGGAGGGGCGGCGTGCCCGCGTCGCGTCCCGTTTGACGCTAGATTGGAATCCGCACGAGCCAGCGCCTTCTGCCGTCAAATCCGTCAACATCTCTATCCCGGATATCCGAACCTTGATCTGTTATTACAGATCACGACAGACACAGAGGCAGGCTCTGTTAATGCTCCCAGATTGTATGCATTCATCAACATCCTTCCAGTTAAAGCCTTTAGATGTGAAGTTGAATACTCTGACATTAATCAAAATGTGTCTCACAAAAAAGCAGCAGGAATTGACATTTCAACCAAACAACAACTGACAACTTGGCGTAGCGTAATACAAGAAATGTTTACGATTGAAAAAACTTTTTAAACAGAAAATCTCTGAAAGGCAGTTGTACGAATGACCGGTCAAAGCGTCCCGGAGCGAGCTACTTTTCCCCTCGATTGCGGCAACCGCTTCCGGTAGCCTTCCGGTAAAATTCCACACTCAGTTCGAATTTTCTTCGACTTACTTCTCTTTTTAATTCGTAGACTGATTGCGAGGTTGAATCCCTAACCACGAAGCTCTTTTCTACTTATCTGTCTGGTATTTATTTATTTTACACTCTCACTGCGAAATCATTTTCGGCTTCGGAATAAATAAAAATTCAACGCTCGATAAAAAGGTATTAATAATAAAGAAAGAATAAAGAGAAAAACATTGGTAAACCTTCAGTCCAAATATTTGCATATTACAAAATGTTTCATGATAATGAGGGTTAAATTTCTGACCATATATTAATTAACTGGCTGTATACAAATATTAAAGAAGTACAAACAATTAAGTACTGTAAAGAAGGCAGAGGCTACACTGCGTGGCAGTAACCACTAGCAGTACCTATAATACGTTTTGTGGTTACCTACACAGCTACCTGTTATATAGCTCTTTTAATTTGGTGGTCGAAAGAGGTTTGCCAACATCGTAGCTTGGGGAATCTACCGGGTACATTAGGTATTCTGTGAATCTACCCACCGAGAGACAGGCGTGAATTTACTATACAAATACAAACTACACTAATATATTTATCTAGTTATTGCCTTTACGTGACATTTTATGGGTTAAGCGGCTTCAAGTTATTAAATAGTCATTAGTAATAAAGTGCAAAAGACAACAGCAGCCGAATTGCGTAAGTATATTATCCAAAGCAAAAGAATCGATTCCTTCCCAAAAACGACTTTTCGTATCAATATGCAATACGTAAAGTCGGTTTTGGGAAAGAATCGATTCTTTTGCTTTGGATAATATACTTACGCAATTCGGCTGCAGGTACGACACGTAAAAAATAGACAACGCAATCATACATCTAGGAAAACACAACCTTTATACATACACGTGTTATGCAGCTCTATATTCTACATTCCATCGTGGGTGTCAAGACTACGAAAGCGTACAGTCTGTGGTACAGTGCAGTAACACAATTTAAAGCCACACAATATACTCATAGCATCAGTTCACAAAACAAATATTGTGTAGGAGTTATATTAAAATCGTCATAACATCAGCCTTCTATAGTTATTTCATTTTCTACCTCTGACGTGTTAACACGGTTAGTAAGCTTTACAAAAAGTTAATATGCAATACTGACACTGTAAGGGTACCGAAGGGGATTGCAATATCAGCGCGATGCCCCGCTCATCCCAACGACAAAGAAGCCGTGTAGGTACTCTGCAAGTTTAATGTTCTTTTTCTCGTCACTAAACTTAATAAATGAGTTTTTGAATGAAAACGAGGTTAAAAAGGGCCTCAAGTTTAATGTGTCCTAAAATAATAAAATATTCAAGTACTGAGTCAGGGTACATTATTTGCGAACTTTTTATAAGCTGTATATTTTTATATAGTCCTCATCTTTGCGTATCTCGGCGTTTTGCCAGAATTTGCCTATTTAAAGAAAGAAAGCTCTTGCCTATTTAAAGAAAGGAAGCTCAATTTTTGATCGCTCGCTCGTGTGAATGTCATCACTTGTAAACGCGAAATGCGCGAGTCATTTTCATCTCTTTTACCTCACCTAGGAAAATTATTATACATAAGGTATTATAGTATTATTCAATCGTGAAACACCAATCTCAATAAAGTTAGCCTTATTAGGTTCTCACATCTTCGTATTCCAAGATGTAAGAGCTGCAGGTGTCTTAGCATCATTCCAGGATCAAATGAACTAAAGAAGTAGTATAGGGAGAACATTAATTGTGGTTACTACACTACACACAACAAAAGTGTCTTGAGATCAAGTACGTTTTAGAGTATCGCCGCAATTGAGGATTATTATTTCAACTTTTTGGGCTCGTTATTGACAGAGACTTAAATCTAACTAGACAACGCAAGTCCTTCTATCTGTATAAAAACCAAGCGTGTCACTTTTTCACACACAATTTAAAAACAAATTTACTTGCCAATGACAGAAAATATTGCCAATGCCTTGGCCAACTTTTTCATTTTCTAAACAGCTTTTACAGCTCAATATGGCATAATTAGGCATTTTCTAGATTTCGGTGGATTTCCGATGCCGATAATGCTAAATGAACAATTGCGTCATCTAGGTAGATTTATATCTGGGGTTATTGATTCTTTTTAGTAAATTTTACTAGATGAATAAAGAATTTTCTTTAAATTTTGATTAAAAATAGAAAATCGACTGTCAATCTGGATTCCTATAAAAGTGTGTAATAGCGTTTATACAAAACTATTACAATTTCTGCATCGTAATTGAAAAAAATTGCATCGATATGGATCGACGACATCATTTGACACGAGAAGAGATGATGAGGTCATCATCTCTTCTTGTGTGAGGCGGCTTATGACACAGAGCGTATCACAGACAGGACCGGTACATCCAAAATACTGCCAGACGGAATCGTACCATGACCGCCATAATGTTGGTTACGAGGCTCCACAGCTTTTCAGGTTTGCTGATAAGCGACCAAACCATCCGAAATCGTTTACATGAAGTGGGTCTGCGTTTTCGAAGGCCACTGAGAGTTCCACCTAGAGCACCCCGCAATCGTAGGGCCCGTTTACAATGGGATCGCGAACACAGAAATTGGGCGGCAGACGACTGGCGTTGTTTTTGCTTTTCCGATGACTCGATTCAGCATGAGGCCGGATATAAGACGTACTCATTTGGATTAGCCTCAATGCTCAGATTTATGCGGAGAGGATTGTTTAAGACGTGATCATCCCTTTGCGGCGCCGGTTATTCGTTTCGACTAATGCACGACAATGCAAGTCCACACACGGCTAGAGTCTGAACACGCACTCTTGCCGATGCTCGCATCAATGCTGCCTGCGGCCTGCTCAATCGCCAGACCTCAACCAAATGAGTATGCTCCAAAGAAGAGCTCTGCCGAAGGATGCCGTGCATATCCCACAGCAACTTTTTGATTAGATAGAAAGAACTCATTTTGATGAACTGATTTTAAACATGCCAAATCGCTGTGATTGTGTGATTCGTGTCAGTGATGGAAACACAGATTATTAATTTACCTTTACAATAAAAAAAATAAAAAGCCTCATTTTACACTACAACTAGAACTTAGGTTTTGCCCACAATTTGCAAAAACTGACTTTTTTCTTAATTTTTACAAAATATAGGGATAAGTTGGTAACTTAAACATAGAAATCAAAATAAGAAGCCTAGATTTGGTAAATATTATTTGGGTATTTTACATTGTTAAAAATGTAGGTACTTGATCCCCAGACGGTGTACCGTCTGGGGATCAAGTACCTACATTTTTTCCTGTATCATTGCTTCCTGTACACGTGTATTGCCAAACTAACTATGTATAGTTAGTTTGGCAATACACGTGTACAGGAAGCTACGACACACACAGGGTGGAAGCTTCAGTGGCTGACGGTTAATTTGACAATATTTCAGATAAGTTTGAACTAAGTAATATTACGTCGTAGTGGCCCAGTCGCTAAGACCTCGCTTCTCGTGCTTGAGGTCGTGGGTTCTAATACGGGCAAGTACCAATGTGACTTTTTCAATTAATATGTACTTTCTAAATTTATCTTGGACATCGCGGACAACGGTGAAGGAAAACATCATGAGGAAACCTGGAATTATAGTTAGTATTTGTAAGGTTGTGCTTCATTGGTGTAATTGCTGCAAGGCGTTCCAGTGTTCGCGAGGGTTCACATCATCACATCATCATCATCAGCCTATTAATGTTCCCACTGCTGGGATACAGGCCTCAGAGAGAATGGGCCGTAATCCACCACGCGGGCGGGTCTTCGAATTTTTGGTTCTAGGACATGCCGGTTTTCCTCGTTTTGAGAGCAGTGCTGATGAAATAATTTACACAAAGTAAAGCGCCTACCTGGGCTCAAACCTACGACCTACAACGTGTAAGTCGCGGCCGATACCACAAGGCCACCACTGCTCTGTGGGGGTTAACAAAAAATAAATAAATTACATCTAGGTTTAAATAAACTATTTCCAAAATATTAAACTAAACGATAAACTTAGATTTTGAATCTGAGACATTATGCCTCTAACCGAGTTTATAACCCTCGACGAAAAATAACACCCATTGTTATAAGTTTGACGTGTGTACTTGGATGTTTTGTGTGAAATGCGACTTTATCTAGAGTGTTCTTAGCTATATTTGATGAAAATCGGTTCAGCCGTTCAAAAGTTATGGGCGTAAACTACTGTTTGAATCGGGTATTTTCTCAAGATATCGTGACATATTACGTGTTCGATAGATTGGCGATCGAAGCGTGACTACTAACTACTAGACAAATTATGTAGCATCATCATCTGCCTAAATATATGTAGCATGACATAAAAATGTGCCGCGAGTTTCTTTAATTTTAAATTGTACTTGTCTTCTTGTTCAACTTTCGTCTGTTCCGGGTACGAAAGCCGGTATTATACATAAACCCTTTGAAAGTCTGCTACATTGTAATTGTTTATCAAAGAGTTGACATTTAGAAAATATATTTTTATATTGGAAAATAATTGTGCTACAAAAGTTAAAAAATAATTTTAATTAAGGAAAAGCTCCACGGTCAAGAGCTGTTACACTGATTACAACGCTTTTATTTTTTAATATTCTGGACAACATCAAAGTGAAGTCAAGATTTCATAATTTTCTCCTCTCGATTTAACAAAAAGCCACGTAGTTAAAAGTTAAAAATAGACCGAGACTTTTACTTTAAGGAAGTAATAATAAAAAGTGTGAAGCTTTACCGAGAATATATTTACACAGTAATTAACTTCATTTAAAAAGAAAATATTTTATAACGTTAACGAAGAGTAGAGTTAATAAGGATGTCAAATTCTGTGAATTTTCATAAGCTAACGTAGGTAAGCCCAGAGATCGCTGAAAAATAATGCGTATTTTCAATATTATGTTAAAGCCGTACGTTATCGTTAATTAGGCGTTCTTTAACCCTTTTAATTTTTAAACAAAAGGCAAAAATAACATGACTTTAGACATACCGTCAGAGATTACAATGTTAGCTATTTTGTAACCTTGAAATGCCACCCTTGACCACCTTAACATTTCTTTATTTGATTGTGTGACCGCATATATAAAAAATAGGATTTATAAGTGAACATATAAGTGGGGTGAACATAATGCTGAATCACTATAATATAGGCATATTTCCTCTAAGCCATCCAAATAGATACAAAACGTAACGCTTCATTTCAAACAGTTTTTATTTTATTTTCATAAATTGTGTCGTGATGTAGGTTCATACATCTTATCTTATCTTGTTGAGGGGCCGAGAAATCGACCCATTGGGATCTTTTGTGGTCCCCAGATAAGTTACTCCTCCCCAATCTCGTTGAAAACCCTCTTCATGAGTTTTATAAGGAGATTAGGAGATATGAGCCTATACTCGTAGTCTTCTGGTCTTGGATATCCTACCCCTAGAAGACTCATTCGCTTACGAGTACTAGCCAGTGCAACGCATGCGCACAGTAGGCGCTCCAGCGTTCCGTATGTTACCCGCACAACCAGCACATGGGTGTCTCGGTTAGACCCATCTTCATGATCATGTCGTTGGTTCCAAAGTGCCCAGTAAAGGCCACAAGCATTTAACGGATTTGCCCTCTGCTCATATTCCAAATGTATTCCGCCGCGATGCTTTGAACGTAGAGCCCAGGCATTTTTCGGAGTGTTCCAGACCGATATTAGGCAGGCAATGTGTTTGTTGACTGTGGTCTGCAAACTCCCTGAATATGACTTTCACGAGGCACGTCGAAATGCCTACACATATTTCTAGACCCACAGAATCATTTGCTGAGCCCTCTCTTGCCAGTTTATCTGCCATTTCGTTACCATGGATTCCTTTATGCCCTAGGACACACACGAGTCTTATTCTGTTATGCTTCCCAAGTCTGCTTATGGTTTGGATAGCATCCAGAACAAGTTTGGAGTCCACTTTGTAGGATACCATAGCTTTGATTGCAGCCTGACTGTCACTAAGAATATATATAGAGTTATCTCTGGTTCCTCTATCTATATTCTCTTAAGCACAGGTTATTATGGCATATGTTTCTGCTTGGAATACAGTTGACATTTTCCCTAAGCTTTTATTGCCGCTCATGTACCTAATTCCATTTTGGATACATCAGTGTTCCACACCAGACTATCTTGTTCTGGTGGAACAATTCCCTTTGTTCATTCCTATATTGTTGGGATTTGGACCTTGAAAGCCCTTTCAAATTCAAACATGGTTTGCATTTTATCGGATTTTATATATGCTTGTTACCCGATCCAGGTCCTCATTTCCATCGAATTTTGTATGGTAAGTCTTTGGCTTAGAGGCATCCCATCGCAAGACGATGTAATGCCTTCCTTACCGCGAGTTCAACCATCATGTGCAGAGGAGGAATGTTGAGGTATCTCTCTATTGCTGCCTTTGGTGTTGTCCTGAAAGCACCCGTGATGCCGTGACGCACCGTTCTTTGTAGCTAGGTGAGTTACTCTTTGCACGAGGCAAGTTTTGTCTCAGCATAGTGTGGTGGACACTATGCTGCCGTATGTGATAATGTCTGGTACAGCCATCGTATCACTTTGGGTTTAGCCCTCAAGTTTTACCGTAGGTGGAACGACACATGCCGAACAACCGCATGGCCTTTGTCGTTATGTTTTCCACATGAGTGGAAAACATAACGCTTTGCTTGGATCGATAGAGAGGTTTTTCTTTGTACACCATTCCTCTGTCATCCTCAACGCGTGTTTTGATAATCCAGAGACTATGTTCAGGAATTTACCATTAACCATTATAGCTATGTCATCTGCATAGCCTGTGTAGAATAGTCTTGTATTGAGTTTGGTAAGTAGCGAGTCTACTAGCAAGCACCACAATAATGGTGACAGCACTCCGCCTTGCGGCATACTTCCATCAGTTCCGATGTGACTATTCTGCTTCTTAGCATATATTCAGTTTCATGTGGTATCATTGACGCCATGTTCCTTTGCAGCAATGCGTATATGGACTCACATATTTATTTATTTATTTACTTATTGTTTGTTGTCTTGTCGAAGGCTCCCTCTGTGTCGATGAAAGCCCCGGCACAAATCTCTTATACCCCTCGCGCAGCCTCGGCTCGACTCACAACATAGTGTAATGCCGTTTCCGTAGATTTTCCAGGGCTGTTGGCGCACTGTAGTCTATGTGGAGAGAATTCTTTAAGTGGTCCCTCTCTTAGCTACCTGTCTACCAGTTTCTCCAGAGCTTTCAAGATAAAGGATGATAGACGGATAGGCCTGTAAGCTTTAGCTTCTTCGTAAGTCAGTCTACCAGCCTTCGGTGTAAAGGTGACTTTAGGCGCCATCCATGCCTTGGGTACGTACCCAAAGGCTAAGCAGGCTCTGTAACGCTTACTAGAATAGGGTATCAGAACAAAGGCCCCTTCTTGCAGTAATATTGGGTAGATGCCATCCGGACCAGGGGATTTCAAGGGCTGGAAGCCTGCTATGGCAAGCTTCGGTTTATTTTCATCTACCACTTTCTTTGCCGTGAATCAGTTATGTGCTCGTACCTTGTGACTGGTTCCTCTTTATCGCTGTCGCGCAGTGAATGGAGTGAAGTGAGTATTGAACATCACGCTTAGAGTGTCCTGTCAAGATCCGTGAGATCCCCATTTTCATCCTTTACAGATGATGGTGGGTTTGCCTTAGTCATGGACATTGCTTTGCACAACCTCATATCATTTGATAAAGCTTTGATGGAGGTGCAATTAATGCTTCCACCAAGTAGTTATTTTGGCCTTGCCTACCGCCGTGTTTATACCTCGTCAGCATGCTAGAGTAGCCAGAAAAATCTTGCCTGGCTTTTGCATAATTGCAGGCCTGTTGTTTTTATGACGTATTTTAGCCAGTTCATGAGTCCACCATGGTTTCTTTTAAAAAAAGTCTTTTCTCTCTGCAATTATCTTCCCATGCACCTACGGTGCCCGGTATTCTGTCCGTTTCAAATTCTATCTGAAACGGACAGAATACCGTCTAGTATGGAATTAAGCTTACCTTTAGGGCTCCCTAGATTTACTTTGAGAACCCTCCAGTACGAGTCCCAATTTGTGTGTCTTGGGTTTATCTTAAGTCTAGTTTTGGCTTCGCCCGCCGTTCTAAACCTGAAGCATAATATATAGTTATGGTCGGACAGAGATATTTCGTCGATACATGCCAATTTTTAATGGACTGGCTCTGTTCGAAGCCAGTGTCAGGTAAATAACTTCAGATCTCACTGAGGTCCTGGAAGTGGGTTTATAGCCTGCATTAAGGATTTGTAGAGAAAAGCTTACCACAAAGTCCAACAAATCCTCCCCTCGTTTGTTGACATCTGAGCTGCCCAAAACGACGTGGTGTGCAACCAAGTATCAAAGCATATATAAGAAGTAGTTTTGTTGGTATTTTCCATCGATTTAAATAAAACCCGATAATTGTTCATCTCTCGACTGCCCCACCCACCATAGAATGCTCAAGTGGCGAGACCGCACAGCACCAACTCACACCGATACAACTAACGATGTGAGCGAGCCACAGAGCGAGCACTGCCGTCTGCAAATCCCCAATGGGAGTGAGCTCGCCTGGGGGCCGTTTGACCACATGCCGCAGCCGATGAATTGTTAAAGCTGCCCGTGTAAGGGGAAATCTGGAACAAAGCGGAGTGTTGCCTCAGATCCGTTAAACCGCCTACGCTCTTTGGCTCAGCCACCAGTCTTGCCAAGAGGTATCTTGTTACCAAGTGACTGGGTTGTGGAGTTCAGATAGGCAGTCGCTCCATGTAAAACACAAATACTCGGCTAAACCTGGTAAGACTGAGAGCCGACCCCAACATAGTTGGAAAAAGGTTAGGTAGATTGATTGGTATAGGATAGAAGGTAGGAAGAAAGGATGGGAAAAGGTATAGTGATGGAATTGCGCCTGGCTGTTTCAGTTACTTCTGTTTCAGAGGAACCAGATCTATAAGGGGAGGCAACCACGAGAAGGAGAACTAGCCAGACTTGTCAGGGGGATCATACACGACCTGCGCTACTCCCATGGCATGCATGGCCCGGACAGGGGGACGCACTAGAGTTGGATCTGCTCCTGGCGATCAAGGCCATTTGGACCACATCCAACTCCGCACTAGATACATACATACTTCACATGCAACAACGACGACAGCCTGTATGAGATCAGGATGGCTCTAAAACAGCTTAACAACAACAAGGCACCGGGTGACGACGAAATTAGGGCCGAACTCCTGAACAAGCCGGATTCCGTAAAGGCTTAGGCCACATACATATGCTGCGGCAGGTTATACAGAAGACTGAAGAGTACAACTTACCTCTCTGTTTAGCGTTTGTAGACTACGAGAAAGCCTTCGATTCGATCGAGAGTTGGCTGTACTGCAGTCTCTCCAACGGTGCCAAATTGAACACCGCCTCCGATACAAAAACCGCCGCCGATACAAAAACCGCCTCCGATACAAAAATCGCCTCCGATACAAAAATGCCACCATGTCAGTTCGACTTTAAGATCAGATCCCGGAACCCGTCCTTCTGCAGCGAGGTGTGAGACAGGGAGACGTCATATCTCCGAAGCTGTTCACCGCTGCACTGGAGGATGTCTTCAAGGTTCTGGACTGGAGAGGGCTGGGCATCAACGTCCATGGCGAGTACATCACTCACCTTCAGCTTGCCGACTATATAGTGGTTATGGCTGAGACCATGGAGGACCTCAGTAAAATGTTCGATGTCTTAGTAGAGCTTCCGAAAGAGTGGGTCTTAGGATGAACATGGACAAAACCAAGGTGATGTAGAATGCCCATGTTACACCCACTCCTATCAAGGTTGGAGACTTTACACTCGAAGTTTTGGGCAACTATGTCTACCTGGGACATACGATCCAGTTGGGTAGGGCCAACTTCGAGAAAGAGGTCAACCGTCGAATCCGACTCGCCTGGGCAGCGTTCGGGAAGTTCTGCGGTATCTTCTCGTCCAACTTACCACAGTGTCTCAAGACGAAAGTCTATGACCAGTGATGACATATGGATCTGAGACGTGGTCGCTTACGATGGGTCTTATCAGACATCTTACAGTCTCTCAAAGGGCAATGGAAAGGCCTTTGCTCGGAGTTTCCTTGCGTGATCGAATCAGAAATGGAGAGATACGCAAGAGAACCAGGGTTACTGACATATCCCGAGGAATTGCCAAACTTAGGTGGCAGTGGGCAGGGCACATTACTCGCAGAACGGATGGGCGAATGGGCAGAAAGGTTCTGGAGTGGCGATCGAGAACCGGAAGACGTTGCGTTAGAAGGCCTCCTACCAGGTGGACCGATGACCCGGTGAAGGTTGCGGGGATCCGCTGGATGCGGGACGCACGGGACTGGTCAATGTGGCGACGATAGGGGAGGCCTATGTCCAGCAGTGGACGTCTTTCGGCTGATATGATGATGCAACAAAACTGGATCAATTAGACTGGTACATTCACAAAGAGTCGTGAAAAAAGTCCATTGTTAGCCTATAGATTATAAAAGACTTGAGAAAAACCTCAGTGATATAAACCAGCTCATGTGGTTAGGTATATATTACGGTCACACAACATTTTACGTGGGAACGAAGCCAAAAACTGACAACATTTCACTGAATGCACTGTTGCCCTTTTTTTTCTTTTATCGTATGCTCAATTTTGAAATTTGGGACCCTTAGTAACAGAACATATAACGTACAATAGTAAAAAATATAGCGGTACCAATAGCTACCGGGCTTTAAATCAATATTTTAATTTAAAAGACATAGAGGTGCATTAAAATAGCCTCCACAACGATACTTAAATGTACATCCGGCGCACACTGGTAGTACGCCCTGTGGTCCGCCATCGCTTCCATCTTGCTAACTGGTTATGTTTTCATTTTTACTACCACAGGAACCATTTTATTGAAAAAGCATATTGGAGTTATGGGGGATTGAGACCCTCATCATTGTCTTTCATAATAAAAGTCAAAGAAGCATTTGTACCAAAACAAAAAATATGTAAAAAAAAATTTTACATTAAATTAAAAGGAGAATGTTAAAAAATACCCAGAGCGATCAGATACAGAATGTAGCTCAGAATTGAAGTAATATTTAGTGATATCATTCTGTAAATATTTCTCTCTTAGATTCGATGGCTAAATGTGTGATATTGTGCTATTTGTTTTTCATCAGGGGTGTTTTTTACCCGACTGCCGAGGGAGGGTAATGTGTATATCAGTATATGTATGTATGTATGTATGCATGTATGTATGTATGTTTCTTCCTATGTGGCGTTCTAGAGACCAAACGCGTTGGCCGAATTTGATGGTCTGAACATAGACAAAACCAAGTCTTACTTCATTCGATTCGTCTTAACCCTGCAAGTGTCACTGGCTACATTAAAATTAGTAAAGAGAAAAATTGCGGATTTTGGGCGCCATTTTGTGGCGGCAAATTTTGTTTTCTTCCAAACCCATCGTGTGGGGTATCAAAATAAAAGGGTTTTAAGAGGTGATTTCAAAAATAGATTACACTTATATGTTTAAATGTACCTAGTTCCAAAAAAAAATTACTAAAAATTGTAAATAAAAAAAGTTAATTAATAAAAACAAAAAACAAATCGGAGGATACATATTCACGAGCTGGCTGACCAAAACCAGATGTATTCTCCGACTGCACAGCATAATTTTCTTCTTGTTTACCTCTTTTTAGTTCGCTTTTTAAGCAGTCGGGTTTTTAAATATTTTTAATTAACTTTTTTTTATATCTTCACTTTGGGTATATCCGACCATATACATACAAATACTCCGACCATATACACACCCATAATCCCATAGGAGTAGGCAGAGGCTGCAGATTATCAGAATTATGTTTCCACAGTCCATTTTTCGCCGCTTTTCTGCGAGACAGCGTCTTGAGTGGTGAACTATGCTGTTCGTTGGTAAGCACTTCACATGAGAACAGCTGGACCGATTTTAATAAGTTTTCACTAATGTGTTAAGGATATTACCATGAATATTTTTGTACAGTTGCTTTTTGTTCGAGCAGTGGTGGCCCAGTGGTATCGGCCGTGACTTACAAGTTGTAGGTCGTGGGTTCGAGCCCAGGCAGGCGCTTTACTATGTATAAATTATTTCATCACCACTGCTCTCAAAACGTTGAAGGAAAACATCGTGAGGAAACCGGCATGTCCGATGTCACATGTCTTCGATTTTTTGGTTCTACCAAAAAATCGAAGACATGTGACATCCACCAACCCGCACTGGGCCCGCGTGGTGGATAACGGCCCATTCCCTCTCATAGAGAGGAGGCCTGTGTCCCAAGGTCCCAACAGTGGGAACATTAATCAGCTGATGATGTGTTTTTTGTTCAAATGTCGAACGTAACTACGGAGCGTTTAAAAGTCAATAGTCTTCATATGTTACATCTTGTATTATGTTTTTTTTTTTTTAATTTAGCAGATGTAGTATTTTAGTAAGTATTTTTGTGTTTTTTACATGCAATGAATCTTTCAGTATTGCCACTTTAATCTTTGCCTAATGGTCATGGAAGTGTAATAACACAATTTAATAATGTATTTACATCGTATAGTTATGTTTTTAAGCCGTGTGGTGTCGGCTACTAATATCCCCTTCTCAGCCTGACGTAAAAGTCGAATAAGAGACTTATATGAGACTCAACTTTAATTTAAGAACCGTATTTACTACCTATGTTACACAAATAAAAAATGATTGTAAGTATGAACATACAAACGGCGGCGATAGAGTTCGCCACTCATCACGCTGAGTTTCGCGCAAAAGCAGCGAAATGTGGACTATAATATGGATAGTTGATTTTGACAATCTGCAGTCTCAGCGTACTCCTATATACCCACGCCCATAATCCCTTATGGGCGTGATTATGTGTATGTATGTATACCGTTGGGTATACCCAAATCGAAGATATCTTAAAGAAAAAAATATTGCCATCGAATCTTATAGTGAAATATTTACAGAATGATATCACTAAATATCACTAAAATTCTGAGCTACATCCTGTATCTGTTCACTCTTGGTTTTTCAATTGCAGAAAGATTCTCAGTTAAGCATTAGAGTTGATAAAACTCTGTCTACGTTAATTACATACTTCGAATACGCATACGTATATATCGTAATGAATTCATAAATTCATACATCACTAATAAATATAGATTACTTATTCTGTCGGACGAAGCAAAACTGTGGTTTATTTGTGAAGCAAGTAGAACAGTTGGCGGGAAAGCAATTATGCTCACTGTCGACCACCTATTTCAAATTGGATGGTGTTGTCGGATACTCGCAGATATGACTACACGTTATTGAATGCACTCAAGCGGGAATAAATGGTATCACTGCGAAAAATAATTGTTACCAAAAGATTTATTACAATAGTCAAACAGCTGTTTTTATTTAGTCCATGTTGTTCCGCTACTGCTGGGCGATGACCTTCCCCGTATCTTGCTAGCATATAAGGAAAACAAATTTAATAATACACAAATAAACTTTAAAAACCCTCGACATGATATCTTGCGCAAGTACCCCAATTCAAACAGTAAAACGCCCATATCTTTTGAATGGCTGAACCGATTTTCATCAAACATAGCTCGCGATAATATCACCTCATCATCTTCTTCTTCTTTTCGAGTCGATGGGAAACTCTTCATAAATTTTGGGTCCAGTAGGAGGCCACCCCGATTGTGGCGTCAGTCAGAACAAAAATCACCTCATCAAAATCGGTTCATCCGTTTAGGAGCTAAGATATAGTTGTTCTATTTCACGATGACGGATGAATCGTAGCAAAATGAATCTTATTTCGGCGTCATAAAAGTCGCGTAACAGACAGATACAGAAATATACAAACACAGAGGTAAACACGTCAAACTTATAACTCCGTTCTTTTTCCGTCGCGGGTTAAAAAATAGTTACACAGCTTCTCTACAATCCTGGAATATACCTACTTTATCTTTTCATGTCACAAAAACTAACATTAATTTGCTTAAAGGAGATTGCCCATACACAGGCCCCTTATGAGGTATCGTGTCTGCTATTTCAATATTATCCAATAATAGGATTTATGTTTTGTGTTTTTTTTTTCCATTCGTGTCCTTTACTTTTTATGTACATACAACAACAGATCAGGTTTCTTCACTTGGACTTTGTATGCACCTTATTGCATTGTAATAAGGGTTCATTTCAATAACAGAAACATCGTTATTTCTCGTGAACCCCGCAAAATAAATAAAAATGTTTTCTAATTATGAATATAACGTGTTTTTTCTATAATATACAACCAAATTCATCAAGATACAACCATTTTTTCAAAGGGGCCCAAGTTCCCTTACAAAATGGGCATTCCCCTTTATGTAATAGATACCTATACCATTTTAGTTAAGTAGTAAACTTGTGTTAACTATGAGAAAATATTCGGCTGGAATAGAAGCTAATAAGATTTTCATAAAAAATTAGGTCAAAGTTGATACGTACTCAGGGTCGGTTGCTTTTAATCCTTTAAAAACCTTTAGGAAATGTAAGCGTTGCCGTCTCTGCGGGCCGTAATAACACTAACTCTTATAAACTGGGATTATACCACTCTCCGTAACACGACTTAAATTCAAATATGCACTTGCTTAAAAATGCTGCATATTGCCAGAATTTTACTGTATGAGAGTCTCATAGTTCTAATCTCAAGTATGCTTATATTAGAGCTTGTTTACGAAAAGAGTTTACTTTTCAAAAGCTCGTAAGAATAGAAAATTATTCTCGATTATGACATCAAAACTTGCACGTGGTTAGTAACTGTACAAATCGATATGCCCGAGATGGTGATATACAAAGATACTGTTGTTTGAGGAAAAACAAATGTTTTTCCGCAATAATCTCGTAACATGGATCATAGATTCATTCTAATCCAAGTGACTTACATGGTTCAAGTTACGAGGCTATCCGCTAAAACAATGTTAAAACATGAATTGTTGCAGTACACAGTACACACACAACAGTACTGTTGCAGAGAGATACTTGTCCAGCGCAAGAACCAGCGTGGATGAAGTTCGTTACTTGAGAGAGGCTATGGTGGAAAGGACAGATTTGACCTTAAGCCTTGTCTCCCAGTGGGGTGATGACAATCTGGTCTCCTTTAACGCCACCAAAACACAGGCGTGTCTTTTTACCGCAAAAAGGAGTATCTTCGATCAAACTCCTACTTTTCGGGGTGCGTCTGTTCCTGTGACTGATCGGCTCGAGCTCCTGGGCATGGAGTTGACATCCAGCCTCAACTTCGGCGCCTCCATTGAGTACAAAGCTCAAATTGCGGCCAAAAAGCTGGGCATCCTAAATAGAGTGAAGCGATACTTTACGCCTGGACAGCTTTTAACCCTTTACAAAGCGCAAGTCCGATCCTGCATGGAGTATTGCAGCCACCTTTGGGATGGCTCAGCTAAGTATCAGCTTGCCGCGCTTGACTCGGTGGAACGCAGAGCCAAGAGGCTCATTGGTGACGTTGAGCTGGCGGATGCCAAGCTACACAGCTTGGCTCATCGCCGCAAGGTTGCCTGCTTGTCGGTCTTTTATAGACTGTACTTCGGTGAGTGTGCTCAAGAACTCCACGACCTCATCCCACCAGCCCCCTTCTACCATCGGACATCTAGACGCACTGCAAGTTACCATCCTTACCTTGTTGCTATTCCACCAATACGCACCAAGCGCTTCCAAACATCCTTCATAATGCGCACAGCGAATGAGTGGAACTCACTACCTGCGTCTGTGTTTCCGAACGCATTCAACCCGAATCTCTTCAAAGTTAGAGTGAACAGGCTTCTTCTGGGTAAGCTCGCTCCATCGTCGACTCTGTCTCTGTCACCTTTGACCTAGACTAGAGTCAAGAGCAAACCCATCACAAATAAAAAAAAAAAAAAAAAAAAAAATATTTTGTCACCCTTCGTATTTCAGAAATTGCTTTTCTTATTGGAAGCTTACGATTTGAGCCCCGTACACTCGCGAAATTTAAGTTCTGGTTTATCGGCAATACACTCCATTTTCTGTAAGTAGGTAATATTGTTTAAAATAAAACATTATTTAAGAAGTAATTTGTAATTTTTGAATACTCTTTTGCAAATTAGGAATTATTATGACGCATAGAGCAGTATTAATCCATTAACTATGATAATATATTAAGAACCTAAATTAGTAAATATTTACCAATACTATGCTAGTCTTACTAATAGGTACTAATACTAATTATTACTTATATACTAATAATCATACTAACATTATATGTTGTGTTTGGATAGATGTATGTTTGTTACTCAATCACGCCAGAACTGCTGACCTGATCTGGATGAAATTTGGCCTAGAGATAGATTATAGTCTGGAACAGTACATAGTCTATTTTTTATCCCGGTAGTATGTTCCGTGAGATAATTTCCGACAAGCACGCGGGCAAAGCCGCTGGTAGAAGTACATATAATATTGTCTGGTGCCAATACACAGCGCTTTTCCAACATTTACTTCCTCGCTGATAAATACTTGCGCAAAAATGCTTGGAATGCAATATTAAACAGATAGTAAAGTCGGGCATACAAATTAGCATAAACATGCAATTAGAACTAGGAAAGGGACGTCCTCGCACTGATAATATTGAAGAAGAAACTCCGGTCATTCATTATGTTAACATACACATTAGTCATGCATTTACGCAAAGCTTGGCGTATATTCAGAAAGGTTGAATTGTTAATCAACCCCTTGTTAATGAGAGTACCTACCTTACAATTATTAGAAGTTATATATTCCGGCATTAGCGCCACGAAACACGTAGGTAAGTTTCTACTTCAACAAATTGACTTCCGGAGGAGTGTTTCCTTCCTTTTAAGTTTTAAAACTCTGTTGTGAATTTCATCCTTCTTTTCGTTCTAGTTTAATTACGGTTCAACTCTTAACACCGTCATTCCATTTTAAATTTTGCTGCTCTTAACATAATGAAGAAAGTAGAGCGCACACGTATAGCGAAAGCAAAACGAATCAAAATGTGACGTGTTCCACATTAAACAAAAAAGTTAAACATTAGATTTGCAGTCGAGTACATGTTTAACTTCAAGAATCAACGTTTAAATCTGTACTTTGATTTAACATACCTTGTTTTACGTAAATTCAAAGCTACGAGGTTGCTTTTCCCTTTCCGGCTTCACCCCCTCCCTACCCCTTTTTCATTTAAGGAGCCACCGAACCCCAGGAGCTTACTTGCAAGTCTGGTATCTAATAATATTAGGCAGCAGTTTAACCGTATATGCGCGGTTAAGAATAGGTCAGCTCGTCTGTGCCTGTGGGGATTGTAAGACACGACTAAGGACAGCCTGCATAAATCAGGTCAGACCGCTAGCGGCATCCAGCCACCTATTAATAATACTTACGAGTAGTGAAAACACCAAATTGCACCTAAATCACCACGTAGATATATTGAACGCCATAATCCATATAAAATCACCCGAAGCTCCTATAGATTCCTCGTTTAAAAATACAGACAAAATTACAAGATCGTATAATTGGATAGCCACAAATCATATTGCTTTGGAGGCGTATTTTTTGACGGCTTTTGATTTACAACGGCAAATCCTACACATAGCTGTTACTAAGTAATGAATATTGTTTTCAATCTTCAAGTTTTTAATCATCGAAAATTACTTTTCTAACTTCTGTTTTAGAAATGATTAACTGGTTACCCAGTTTACTGTGAAGAATGTGTTTATTAATAAATTGTAGTTCTAAAAAAATAAAACACGCTTCAATGGTAAATTGTACTATAAAGTCGCTAATCCTGAAGATCCTGGTAAGGATAATGGGACAAACTACTTAAATTATTGCATTGTCATCGGTCCTTGATAAGTGTGCAAAGTTTCAAATCAATCCAACGTTTTGAAGTGGGTGAAAATCACGTTCAAAGATTCCGTTACATTGATACATAGATACTTAGATACATACATACCAAACTAATAAAAGCGTGTTAGATACTTAGATACATTCATACCAAGCTAATAAAAGCGTGTTAAAAACAAAGGAGAAAGTTCAAGGACCCGTTTGTATTTTTCTCATAATAATTTGCCAAAAGTGGTTCACAATTTGACGGCAAATGGCGCTTTCAGTATAAAGAGATAACGTATACACTTAAGAGTATACAATACAAGAAATACTCTGGGATAATAAATCCAGAAAGTAAGATGCAACAAAGAAAATCATGGCCGATAAAAGGCTACGTGGTCTTGCAAGCTCTAGGAGTCGACTATTGTTAGACAAAACCGTGCAGAGTAAGGCTGGCATCTAAACTAACGTAGTGTAGGACACCTCGGAATGGTTCGCTAAGACTGGCTGGCAAAGATTGGATGCTTAAAGCTGGAAGCGGACTCAGGGGCGCTTTTTGGAAGCACCCCGTAATACTCTATACACATCGACTAACACGGATACTGCTGCTGTGATTTTATATTTTGTTCAATGTTAGGAATATAAATGTGGATGGATGGAGAGGGAGAGGAAGCCCAAAGAAAAGATGGAAGGACTGTATGAGAAGTGATATGATAGAAAAGGGAGTCAATGATAGCGTGACAGTGGACAGGATGGTATGGAAGAAGAAAATGTGTTGCGCCGACTCCAAGTAACATGGGATACAAAGTATGTAAGCGGCGGCGGCGGCGCGCCGTTCTATTTCGTGCATGGGATAAGGGCAGGTAGATGATGAGATGATGGTGTTCATCGAAACGAATCGAATCAAGCTTTATTCTTGATCGTATTCCATCATTTAAAACAAGGAAATTAAAGTTTTCTCAAAAATGCATTGCAGTTTTCCTTGATAAATATGGCCACTATTTACAAACTTTGTGACATCACATCTCTGTCTTCTCTTTCTTTTCGATTCAGATAGAACAGGGGTCACCAATAACTTAATAATTTGGGGTCCGTTTTTTTAAATAATATAACCGTTGCGATCCGTAAGGTTTAAAGCCACCTTACCCGTCTCTCCCTCATCAAGGATACCTACCTTAATATATTTTAATGAGATTTTTCAAATATGTTTTAATATGCATAGTATGTTATTTTTTGCCTTGATGTACCCGTTCGAAGTTTAGACTAAACATGGTGCAGGCTATTATCATTCAATCTTGGACATGGTCATCGGTAAGTCTACAACGTTTATTTTCCCACCGCGACGACTGACGATCTCGCGCTCGATGCTCTCGATGCCGACAGCAGTAAAGACAAAGCGCAGGATAAATGATGAAATTATTTACACAAGTAACACAAGTAAATTATATTGTACTGTTTAGTTAAAGTCGATACAAAATTCGACGGTCCGGATCCAGACCGTGGTCCGCCATTTGGTGACCCCTGAGATAGAACTTATGAAGAGTGGAACATATCCACTCTTCATAAGTTCCTATTTTCCCTTTACCTTCATTTATATTTTAAACCATTTCAGTAAACAAGAAATATTTAACAAAGGACGAAGTACACAATCCTCAAGCCATTAAGCTTTCATAATTACAAATTGAATTTTTCTTTAGAAAAATTAAACGCATAATTCCGCACAACTTCTACATTTTTCTTTCACTCTATAACAAGAAAGGAACGTACCGTTCTATAATATAACACTGAATACCGTTGTATTTCCAAAGCGGAACGCTTTTAAAATCGAAACTACATAATATTGAGCGGCACTATAACCCCAAACCACCCCGAGGGACTTATTTGCAACAATCTGTGTTCACAAATAATATTACCAGAGCTGCTTTGTGTTATATTAACTTTAGATTTATACAGATTGAAACGTCTATGAATATTTTTGTTATTTACCAGACACAGTTCCGTATTGTGGGCCAGTAAACAAGTGTTGTGAAGTGGAACATTATGAAACTGTTAATGACGTGTTAGCTATTTACCTCTATCTACTTGTGTCAGTAAAAACCAAGATAAAGTTATAAATTTATTGTGTGTACTAATGAGTCTCCGCTAAGCAACAAATTGTAAGTAGTTGTATATCAATTTATGTCAGTCGAACACTGTACTATTCTTATTCTTTACTGTCCACAAAAATCTTTTTTACAAAAAAAAAATTGTGTTCAAATTATATACTTTATCTTTGGAACTCGGTGACTTTCGGTGGTACCATTTTTTTGGGTTATGGACACCGACTTCCAAAAATAAAGTAATTTTTCACTTTGTAGTTTTCTTATTTGGAAGTCGGTAGTTTTTTTTTATTAAAAAGTTTTTTTTTTACTTTTTTGCTGTACTTACCTAATAGGCACGTTATTTAGTAAGTTTCCTATAACGTATATAACAGATTACCCGAATATCATGAAATTTGAACAAAACCGATCAAATGAGAGATCTGCTTACCTGTTATGAAATGGTACAAAC
This sequence comes from Orthosia incerta, assembly GCA_948252205.1. Classification (NCBI taxonomy): domain Eukaryota; kingdom Metazoa; phylum Arthropoda; class Insecta; order Lepidoptera; family Noctuidae; genus Orthosia; species Orthosia incerta. The sequence continues at coordinate 18,602,249 of OX411753.1, read as the reverse complement.
AATAAACAGACATGCGATTGCAACAGTCCCGAGAGATTTGCCGTTATTTATTGAAGAGTTCTGTTGTATGTCTTCAAAGTTCTTCATCAGATCTTCACCAAATTGAAATGGTACCAATTTCGGAGCGTACTCTTTCAAACAAAAAAAGAATTTTCAAAATCGGTCCACAATTGACGGAGATATCGGTGAGAATACATTAAAAAAAACATACAAGAAGTCAAACATAGAACCTCCTCCTTTTTCGAAAGTCGGTTAAAAACATATATATACAAAATACAGTAGGACAGCTTATGTACAAAGGCGAGCTTAAACTATAATTGGTACTGTTGTTTCCTATTTATCTTCCATGTCCACAGAAAAACAGTAGCTATCCTTACATACTATTTTTCTTTCGATGTCACCCAATTAGGTATATTCTCTATACATTCAGTTTCTTAATACGGAATTCAACTACAAATATCTAAGTTCTTTTGATAATCTATTTCTCCAGTACACAAGAAACCTGTATGAACACATAAGTAAACAACCGAACCCGGTTAAGTTTTATCCGCTCCATATATTTCGCAATTCATATACGCAACACGGAGCAAATACCCTGTATCGAACGAGTGACATCGAAAGCGGCTAACCACTCATCCTCGACGTTAGAGACGATCAGCCGCCACAAAATAGACCAATAGGGTCCATTCCCGTAATGTAAAAGGGCAATGAACGTAACAATATCGTAAAAGCGGTGTAGTCAGGTCACAAACGGTGGGGACACGTGAACGCAAGAATTTTCGTCATAATTCCGAGGAGTTAACGGGCTCCCGGGAATCACTTTCATTTTCACTTAGCGCCACCGACTGCTCCATAACCATTAAATCCTCTTGTTTACTACTGCTCTTCGTCGGTTCAAAGGCACTGGCCCTCTCGCCACTTATCTAACTTATTCACAGACAGAGCAAACTAAACAGTAAACAGAAACGAAGCCATTTCACTGGCTAGGTATATACAGTCATCCCCAAACAAGATACAATTTTAAATCGCCGCCTGCACGAATTTTAAGCTCGGTATAAATTAAATATTCAAATTCAAAAGTACGAGACTCAAATTCCTTTTGTTATCGTTCTTCTTGCGCCTGTGTATTTATATTCTGTGCTGAAATGAAAAATAGAGCACTTGTTACGTAAGTTTGTGTGATGAGCTTGTCTGTGGCACGGTGTCAGTGTAGCATGGCACGGCTGCGGCTGGGCGCTAGGAGGCTCGACTATACATTCATTCTGCAATCCGTTAGGATACGTAAATAATTCAGTGCTGGAGTAAATACATACTCATTTAATTCTTCATGTTTAACGTTTGGTCTCTGCATGCGTGTCAGGTTCCATTACGAAATTCCGGTTCTCTGTAATATCTTGAGACGAGGCGACGAAATTACAGCTTTTTGATTTAATATCGTACAAAGAAATAAAAGAGGTGTTGGAGTGTTATAAGCACTGGCAAACTTTCGTTTAGTGTCGATGTTTTGGGTTTTCGTAATTACTTTAATATCGTGAAAGTCTGATAATGTTCGGGTATAATACTTACTTTATCTTATCTGATCTATCTCGGTGTATGCAGGGAGAAACTAAAATTCACGTTAGTTGAACAGGTTCCTTTACTTCAGCGTGTTAGTTAGTATCAAAAGTTTCTATAGTCAAATAGAAACAGGGTTTTTATAACTGTAATTCATGGTAAGACCAAAATCGTAAGCGATTTCGGAAAGTAAAGCTCTAGATGTAAATATAGGTGCATCTAGAGAAGTCCTGTTTAAAGATTATCGAGCCTGGATTTTAGTCGTCGATAATTTCAGGTACATTGAAGATACGATACAGGGTACAGACCGTCAGGTCGTTGCATACTGCATGGACAAAATGTGAGTCATCGATACGAAAAGTTGTAGAAGATTCTATTATAGTAGGTGTAGATAAGATCTCTTTCATTTTAATTATAGCCTGCATTCACAAGCAAAATATTTCTACTTCTTATATTTATCTGTAAAGTAAGATGCAATATGGAACATGGGGGTCTGGGAGACGTGTAGGTATCGAAAATAGCAAATGCAAATTAAATTGTCTAAGATTTTTTTATAGATAAAGGTAAGGTAGGTTCACTGCTCATTTAATCTGTAGCATCTAATTACTATTATGGTAATTTGTGTTTCAGATACCAGTCTCCCACAAACGATTTATCAACAAATATTGCACCATTAAGTAATAGTTTATACCTTTGTGGAAGAGAAATAAATATTCTATTATATATTATTTTTATAAACGTGAAAACTTGTGCGGATGGATGAACGGATGGATCATTGTTACTCTTTTACACAATCGAAATCCGTTCAGTAGTTTCTGAACGGATTTTGATGAAGCTTTACAGAAATATATCTTATACATCAGAATAACATATAGGCCATAATTTATAAAGATATTTGGAGTAATATGTATTAAAACAACGCGGCCGGTCTCTAGTAGAATCTAAAGTATAAATTAAACTACTCGTGGACGATTAATCATATTCTACAAAAAAACTTTTACATTTTCCTAATTTATTAAAAACGACCATAATTAAACCACTGCATAAGAAAGGTGATAAAGCTGCTCGATCAAATTATCGTCCAATAGCTCTGATACCAATGATGTCAATTTTTTTTGAAAATGTAATTTATAGATCTATGAACTCATTCTATGAATTAAATAATATACTGGTTAAAGAACAATATGGTTTTCGAAAAAATAGAAACATTAATAAAGCTGTCTATGAATTGTTTACAGAAATTGTTGGTAGTGTTGACAAAAAAAAAACAATTGCAGCAGTGCTTATGGACATGTCGAAAGCCTTCGATCACGTAGATCACGAAATATTACTGGGTAAGTTGGAACGATACGGGGTCAGGGGCAACATATTAAATCTAGTCAAATCATATCTAATAGGACGTAAGCAAGCCACTGTTATAAATAGAATTTGTTCTAAATCCAAGATAGAAGCTACTCATATGTCATCAATTAGAGAAACAACATGTGGTGTACCCCAAGGAACTGTCCTTGGGCCCTTGTTGTTTCTCATATATGTTAACGATTTGCCAAAATGCACTGAGCATCAAACTGTTTTGTTTGCAGATGACAGTACACTTATTGTTCCATGTAAAAATATAGAAACTTATGAAGATGACATAAACAAGTCCATCCTTTGCATCATAAATTGGTGACATAAAAATAAATTAAAAATAAACTTAGATAAGACAAAGCTTATGACATTTTATCAAAGAACAACAAAACTTAACTCAAACAGAGCTAACGATTTTTTTTTTTTTTTTTTTTTTTTTTTATTATCTATAGGCTTGCGCTTGACCACTATCTCACCTGATGGTAAGCGATGATGTGGTCGACGATAGAGCACGCTTGCCTAGAAGAAACCTATTCACTCTTGACTTAAAGACCCCTAGATTGTAGCTATCGGGAAACACAGATTCCGGCAGGGAATTCCACTCTTTAGCTGTACGCATAATAAAAGTGTCCCCAAAACTTTTTGTGCGTATGGGTGGGATATCCACCATGTACCGATGACGCATCGCCGTACGTCTGGTAGTCCGATGATGGAACGGGCTGGGCGGAATTAAATCATGTAATTCCATCGCACACTCCCCGAAATGTAACCGATAAAATACCGACAAACTGGCAACTCGGCGACGATGTTCAAGGCTGTGGAGCTTTGACTTGACCAGTGCCTCATTACCGATGAGTTTCTTGGCCCGCTTTTCGATCGACTCTAGTGCATCAAGCTGGTATTTGGCAGATCCATCCCAGAGATGAGAACAGTACTCCATGCACGATCGAACTTGCGCTTGATACAAGTTGAGCAGCTGTTCCGGCGTGAAGTACCTTCTCACCTTCGCAAGGATCCCCAACTTTTTGGCAGCCAGCTGAGCCTTTGCCTCAATGTATGGCCCAAAATTGAGAGTCGATGTCAACGTAACGCCAAGAAGCTCAAGATGGTCCGTTATTGGCACGGTTACATCACGGAAAGTACGAGCCGGGTGGAATTGGCTCCTTTTAGCGGAAAAAAGACACGCCTGGGTTTTAGCAGCATTAAACCTGACCAGATTGGCATCGCCCCATTCGGAAACTGCCTGCAAGGACAAGTTCAAGCGCTCCACCATGGCCTCCCGGAGAGACCGGACCTGAGGCCCGGTAGCACGCGCGTTGGACAAGTATCTCTCAGCAACAGTGCTGTCGTCTGCATACCCAAAGGTGCCGGGCTTCAGCAGATCGTTAATGTGCAACAAGAACAATGTTGCTGAGAGTACGGACCCCTGAGGGACCCCGGCATTAATATCCAATTGGTCCGACGAGCAGCCATCGATAACCACTCGAATGGACCGATCTCTCAGGAAGTCTGCAATCCAATCACACAGACCACCGGGCAAACCGAATGAAGGAAGCTTACCAATAAGGCTTTCGTGCCAGACCCTATCGAAAGCCTTCGAGATGTCGAGGGAGACGGCAAGCGCTTCCCCATGCCTCTCGATGGCCTCACTCCATATGTGAATGGCATACGCTAGAAGATCCCCAGTAGACCGATTTCGGCGAAAGCCGTATTGGCGGTCGCTAAGGATATCGTTAGTTTCTAGGTATGCCAGGAGCTTAGTGTTGAGTACACGCTCCATACTCTGTAAGAGTATGGAGCGTGTGCTTACAGAGATGGGTCTGTAGTTGGCCGGGTCAGCTCTACTGCCCTTCTTGGGCACGGGCTGTACGTTGGCTTGCTTCCAAGCATTCGGCACTGTTCCAGTCTCATATGAAAGGCGGAATAGGCGTGTCAAGATCGGAGACAGTTCAGGCGCACAGGTTCTAAGAACTATAGCTGGTATGCCGTCAGGGCCGCTAGCCTTGTTCACGTCGAGGTTGCGCAGCACCCTACGGACGTCCTTTTGATGGATGCGAATGTCCGACATACTCGTCTCGCACCCATCAGGAAAAGGAGGGGGCCGCGAATCACCAGGATTCAGACGCGAAGATTCCGCAAAAAGAGAGGCAAACAAATTTGCCTTCTCCTCAGCGGTGTGAGCCAGTGACCCATCGGGTTTCAGCAGTGGTGGTAGTGAGGGACGGCAGAAGTTCGACTCGACCGACTTAGCCAGGGACCAGAACGCTTTACTACCTGCTGGGTAAGAAGCAAGTTTGGCCCCCATTCGGCCAATGTGGTCGAATCGAGCCCCACGCAACACCTTCTTGCAGGACTTGGCAGCCCTGTTGTAGGCTTTCTTCTTCTGACCCAAGTCACTCGCTTTACGCGATCGAGCGTCGACCCATGCCAGGTACGCCTCATGTTTAAGCGCGTCGGCGCGACGACATTCGGCGCCAAACCATGGCCGGTCAACGCTGGAAATCGTTATGTCAGAGAACGGAATGTAGTACTCCATTCCCTGACGCAACACGATGATCAAATAGTAGCTGAAACAAGCAGTGCTAGATTTCTGGGACTTAACTTGGATAGTCATTTAGACTGGAAATGTCATGTAGAAACTGTTTGTAAGAAACTAAACCAGTACTCATACGCGCTTTACAATGTAGCAAAAATTGTGAATGAGTCCGTTGTTCTAATTTCCTACAAGGCATATGTCACATCCACATTACGTTTTGGAATAATATATTGGGGCAATTCCACGGACAAAGAACTTGCGTTTAAAGCCCAAAAAAGATGTGTGCGTTCTGTGTTTAAACTGAAACCGACTGATAGCTGCATTCAATATTTCAGAAATTTTAAACTCTTAACACTGCCCTGTATGTACATTTTTGAGACAGCAGTATTTGTCAAATCCAACTTCCATCTGTTTGAAACCTTGAGATCTAAACGTCGCAACGGAGAGATATGCGCTAAGCCACATAGCACTGCTCTTTATGCAAAAAGTTTTTTAGGAATGGCACCTAGTATCTATAATAAGATCCCTAGACGAATTAAAAAAAATAAACAACATAGACGATTTTAAAAAGGCTTTTCTAAAAATATTACATGAAAAAACATATTATACGGTGAACGAATACCTGACTGACACATTATAATAACATATTATTATTTTTTTCGTTTTGACATTTTAATTGACTGTAGATACTAGAATTTATTATTACTATATTTTATTGGAATGATTTTTTTTAATTTCGACTACTTAATTTATAATTATTTAATAATGTGTGATAATTTATTATAATCAGCATGTTTGTACCAAATTAATATTTGTACGCCGATGACGGCTAGACATAGCGTTCTTTAATAATCACAACATCTGTACCTACGCTACCTATGTTCAACAAATAAAGATAGGTATTTGTATTTATTTGTATTTAGTTTTGGTAGATTACGACATAACTACTGAGTTTACTACTACTACTTGGATACGTAGCAGAGAAGCACCAACACTTTTTTTTTTGTGTTTGTCTCCCGCTCTGGGTGAAGCGAGAGGGCGTGTCAGACTTTTACTGACTAAAACCCACCTGTGTTCCTTCAGTTGCTTGGGCCAGGGCCGCGGTAACTCTCTTTCAAATTTAGCCACGACCCAGACAGGTATCAGCCCTAGCGGACCCCGTCAGTTTTTGCTGACCTCTCTTGAGGCGCGTGTGGAACCACGCGCCGTCGACTCGGGCCTAGTCCTTATCGGACGGCGAGCTATCCTTTACTCGCCGTCCACCAAATCCGTCCACAAAGCAGTGCCTACAGTGGCCGGGAATCGGCTTGCGACTCCCGACGCCCAGGGCGTCTCCGTTGCGTCTCCCTCACGCGTTCCGCTCCCTCATTTTTCCGCCCGCTCTATTCGTATCATGGCCGTGAAAAACCGTGTCCTCCGGGCGATCCACACAATGGGTACACCCGGGCGTTTCCTCCCGCCTTATCCTGAACAGGAACCTCCCGAAACAACTGTGTCTAGTGAGGACCTGCGTCAGGCGTAGGGTGAGGACGCCATGGTGCCTCTCAAGCCACTCCTCAAAGATATGTCACTCCTTATCGCCGCAATTGTTACGTGCCCAGAACCACTAACACCTACCTAGTTTATTAATTTTAATCGGCCATAGTAACATTATTTTCATGGCATTATCATGGCTCAGGATCGTGGGACATGGCACTACATAAGAGAGGCATATGCTCAGCAGCGGGCGAAATTGAATATTGGGTTTTTAAGTCACATTTCAAAGATTATTTGAACGGTTCATTTAAGGCCGTAACCTGACCAAAAATTCAGCATGAGATATGAGCATTCCTATTGGCCTAGCGGCTCTGGTAGCGCATGCATTACGGTAGTAAATACGCCCAGATTTTAGAATAAAATCTTTATAAAATCGAAAACTGGTATTTTGAAAAATATAAAACTTACAGAATGTTCGTTACCAAATTGTTTATCCATTAGTGTTAGTATAAAAAATTATTAATGAACACTTTACGAGGAGATGCATGCTATTAATAATTATTTCACATTTTTATGGTTTTGTTGGAAGGAGATTAGTGACACATATAAACTCTTTCAAAAAAAAAAGTGTACTACAATTTTAGAATCTACATTATGTAGAAAGTTAATGTATTTTTATTAATTGATATTTCTTTTTAAATAAAGAGTAGATAGCTCTTAAAAACTGCACAAAATTCGACTAGCGCGGCGTTTTGCTCGGGGAGGCGCCTTAATATTGATTCCAATAAATAGGAGCGGTTTTAAATTTCTGAGGCATTCCACTCGATTTTTTAAATTGTTTATGAAACACATTTTGGTACAATGAAACTGAAAAACGTCCAAAAATCTATCTATCTATACATTAAAAAGAGAACGTATGTATAATATATGTATGATCCTTATAAACTCCGAAACTTTAAGACAATCTTTATATTGACCCAGCGGATAATCCTGTAAAGTTTGGTGGCGATCGGAGCATTTTTTTTAACTCTGAACGCGGGCGAAGCCGCGGTTAGTAGCTAGTATACTATAAAACAAATCGTCACTGTATTTAAAGAAATTTACGAACTGAGTAAACCCTTTTACTTGCAAGTTGCTGCTAACACCATCTATCGCCGTGGAACAGAACCAAACGCGATCGATGTACCTACATATAAAAATAATCCGTATAATCAGACGAAAAACGCTAGACACGTCGGTAAGGTTCTTCGTATGGGATGAGGCATCTGTATGCTAGTATTATATTATCTGTGTTTATGTTAACTAATTTATTAGATCCGTTTAATCAAGCTTCACAATCACAATTATTTGTAACGTTTACTAACCTTAATAGTTTGGAACTTAATGAATCAATAATGGTTGATCAAATTACCTGGAAAATTGCTCCGATGAATAGCTAATACGTCCCAACAGTGAGATTAACATCTGAAAGTATTTCGATAAGCCCGTCACGTCAAAAGTGTTACTGTCCTGAAGGGGAGCATAAATAGGTACCTTGTCGACTGGACACTTCCCCTGAGGTTTGAACTTCGGAGGGTTAAGTTAGTTAACTCATTAAAAACTGGTTAACTGCGAGGTCGTAGATGAAAGCGATGTTCGCCGCTTACCGTTCGATACTAGTAGAAATTATTTTACTAGACACAAATAGTGTACAACGTTCCGTAATAGAATCCAATATCGCTTGAACCGTTAGTACCAACTTGTCCGTTTTACCTACACAATAACATTTGAATTCAATGGTTTATTGTTACTTATTTGTGGCTTTCTATATCAATGCACCATTTAAAGCTCTGCTCACTACCTACTATTGGTTGAAGATACACAATGATAGGAATGTTTTGATTTATTTTTATTATATCTTACTTGTTGGAGAACTCAAATATAACAAGTTAATAAAAAAAAACTAAAAACCCGACTGCCTAAGAAGCGAACTAAAAAGACGTAAACAAGAAGAAAATCATGCTGTGCAGTCGGAGGATACACTGGCTGACCAAAATCAGATGCATCCTCCGACTGCACAAAATGATTTTCTTCTTGTTTACGTCTTTTTAGTTCGTGCCTTAAGCAGTCGGTTTTTTTTAATGTTTTTATTAATAATATTAGTTAACATTTTCTTTTTCGAGTTTGGTACATTGAAACAAATAAGTATTATATTTTTTTGGAATCACCACTTAAATTCCTTTATTTTGATATCCAACACGATGGGTTTAGAGAAAATAAATTGGGCCCACACAATATGGCGCCCAAAAGCCGCCATTTTTAATGTAGCCAGTGACTCTCGCAAGGTTAAGATGAATCGATTGACATATGAATCATCAAATCCAACGCGTTTGGTCTCTAGAACGCCTTTGTGACGTTCTAGGGAACAAACATAATAGACTGACAAACACATTACCCTCCTTCGGCAGTCGGGTAAAACACGGTGCATCGTTTAGCACCGGAAAGCAACATCAAATCAATATTCATGAATCATGAATGACCTTTTGTTAATATCACAAAATGATTAAATAATATCCGCAAATGACGCAACAATATGTCACTTGCTCACTTTTCACACCTGTGTTTTTAATTCGTGGCTAACGCGTTAATTAAGCATTTAGTTTGCGAAAGTTGGCCGCGCAAATTGTTTAAAGTTGTTGGTGTTTTTATTGCACACGTTTAGCCAAAGTTGGACATTCAGTGGGATGCTATAAACTACATTATTCACGGTAATTTGGTCTGCTGTGACACGAATACACATAAAACGGTATTCTTATCTCATCCGAAATATCGGGCACGTACCAAACTCATAATTCCACGATGAAGTACCGCATGGGCAGGGAGCGCGCCCTTTGCAGTGGCGAGACTGGTGATTCAGTGTTACGATTACCCGCATATACCGGAGTTTCCGGCTCCGTTTTTTCTTTAGGAAACAATGTAATAGCACCACCTGAGAACCGAAACGGGAGAAAACAAAAAAGCCCATTACGTGGAACCTACCTGAACAGTGTTCGTACACGATTACAACTCCCCTTATGAGGAAAACGTGGATTGATATTACACAAAATATTTATGTTCACTTTGTGTAACATAGTTTTCTTTAGCAGCTGGCATGATACAAACATTATAATAGTAGGTTTTATTGGAATTGAGGTTGTATTTTATTTGCATGTAATTTCAGTTATTACCCAGTCGAAAACTGCATTTACAAAATTCAGAGGGGATAATTTCAGATCCTTTGCTCTTTGGTAACATAGTTGACCAAGTAAGCGCGAAGCGCGAGCGAAAGCGTCTCCGTTTCGCTGGGACAAAATTCTTTCGTATGTCCGGCAGGCTTGTTACGTATCTTTTGCAAGAGCAAAACGATAACTTTCAAACGCTTTATGTCATAAAACTCGGAATTACCTGCAGTGTAGGTATAGTAGGTCCTACACAATAGTTTGCTAATCGCTCGCTGTTTGTCAAAAGCACTTATTAAAAAAAAACCGCCAACAACTCTAAAACTTTTGTCTGGAAGATAAATTATTGCGCAAAAATCGCTATCGATTTGCTCTTGCAAAAGATACGTAATAAGCCTGCCGGACATACGAAAGAAGTTGTTGTTGTTTACGAAGAATGTTGGGAGCAGGTTCGATAATTATATTATTCAGGGTAAAAATAAAAAAAAACTGATTCGACAAAAAAATCAAAAAGACAGACTCCCGAGGTCTACAGCTCACAGAACCACTAGTTACTTAGATGTGGTTGTTAGGGTATTTAATTATGTAAGACCAACTAATTTTCCTTCGAATACCTATAGGCTCCAAGCTAACAACAAACATTATATCTTTACATATTTGTTGCCAGAATTGCCTTAGGGATTCCTATGATGATAACATATAACGTAATTCATAAGTAACTATTATATGAGCTTAATCCTAAAGAATTTTTAGGTCAGGACTTACTTATAGCAACTAGCTTTTACCAGGGGCTTCACCCGCTTGAAATTTGATATTTAGCCCATCGGAACGTATACCGGGATAAAAAGTACTAATCATCATGATCTATCCGTGGGTCAAATTTCATCCAAAACAGCTTAGCGGTTGGGGCATGATTGCTTAGTAAAATTGTTGACTTTCACATTCTATCCTATCCTATAAACGTGAACGTTTGTGAGAACGGATGGATGGATGGATATTTGTTACTCATTCAAGCAAAAACTACTGAACAGATTTTGATGAAACTCTACAGAAATACGAGTATAGCTTGTACATCAGAATAAAACATAGTCTACTAGGTAATTTATAAAGAAATTGAGCGAAGCCGCGAGCGACAGCTAGTTTATAATATTAGTGAGAATTAGGATAGGATTATTAGGTAAGTATACTTAATAATTCATGGATACCTAATTGATATATGAACGTAAAACGAAGAAAAGGGAGCATGTAAGGATCGTACTAGATGGGGTTCTGTAGTTAGGTACTGCCTATCCCCATGGGAAAAAGGCGCGTGTGTGTATGCGTTGCTAATGCCTAGGCCGGCAATACTTTACCAAGAATCAACAAAACGCCACAAACACGACAATATATCCGTTACGTGAAGAGATCCATAAACGCCACGTTTCCTACTAAATTCAATATTAGTATCCCGAACTGCTCCGATTATATCGTTTGCAGTGAACTGTTTATGACGTCACCGTTGCTCGTCCAACTTCGATCCAGACGAGCGACGAGTCGAGTGAGCATCACCTTTGATCGCTCTCTTGATAAGGCTGCACCTGCGACCCGATGCATACCAATAGAAAATAGCAATCTAGACTAGATTCGAATCCCAGTCTTATAGAACTTTTGTGTGGAATTAAACGCTTTGATCGTGTTTGAAGTTCGAATGTCTGGTGGTAGTCGTGGTTAGTTTTTATATTTTTGAAATAAAAGTTTTTTTTTTTTTTTTGGCTTCGCACGGTTTGTGCATTTAGCCAGTGTCAAGTTTAGAATAGAAGTTCTAGTTTCTTTAGATTTTAGTCGTCCAAGTTAGGCCCCAATAAAATGGCGGTAACTTTATTGGAAGCTTCTACGGAGTTTTGTCGACACCATGTACAAACTCTTGTTCTACCGCTGTGTTTTACTTGCCCACACTCGTGCACGTTCACTAATATTATTAGAATAAAAAACCACCATTTTTACACTATTAATAGTCAATTTAACACAATTATAGCAAAATAAAACAGAGAAGCAACATATACGCCATCACGTGCCCGCCAAAACTCAAAATCAAAGATTCATCATCATCTGCCTAGCCTTTGCCCAACTATATTGGGGTCGGCTTCCAGTTTTACCGGATTCAGCTAAGTACCAGTGTTTTACATGGAGCGACTGCCTATCTGACCTCCACAACCCAGTAACTGGGTAACACGGTACCCCTTGGCAAGACTGGTGTCAGATCTCAAGCTTCTGACTATCTGTAACGACTATCAAAGATCTTCAAATAACAGCCGGGAACAACGGCTTAACGTGCTTTCCGAGGCACGGAGGAAACTCGGTATGTTGAAATGGTCACCCATCCACGGACCGACCTCGTCAAGCGTTGCTTAACCTTGATGATCGACCCGTGCGGCTGTTATTATTTAGCCACGAGCTCCTCAAAATCAAAGATTATTGAATACATATTACATATTGTGCCCGCTCTCTTCATCTGTCAGCCAACCCTACCCTACTTACCTACATACCATTTTTAACACGCTTTTATTAGCTTGGTATGTATGTATCTATGTATCTATGTATCAATGTAACGGAATCTTTGAACGTGATTTTCACCCACTTCAAAACGTTGGATTGGTTTGAAACTTTGCACACTTATCAAGGACCGATGACAATGCAATAATTTAAACAGTTTGTCCCATTATCCTTACCAATAAAGCGTGTTTTTTAGTTTTTAGAACTACAATTTTTGTTTCTAAAGTCATCAATCTTTCACCGCCATTCAGAAAATGGCTTCAAATGCACAACGCCATCTATCGAATATCGAGTTCAACTGTCCGAGTATCGGAATTGCGTGTTTTGTGATAATTTTACTTCTTGAACACTTTAAATTCATCTAACTTTTCATAGAGTGAACCGATTGCGATGAAACAAAAACTAAGTAATTCTTCAAGTTACGCACAATTTTTATGTATAAAAGTTATTTACATTGGTTTCGTACATTTTACGCGCACAAATAAACAGATAAACAGACAAAAATTCCAAAAATGCCAGAAATTGGTTCTTTTGGTTATCCTTTAACACACTGGCTATTTTTTTTGGAAATATTTTCGATGTACAAAAATAACTTTTCTACAGATTTATTATATGTATTGATTTAGCATAAAAATACTAGCCATTAAAGCTCCTAATTTATCAAAGTATTGTGATTTTGCTATTGCCAATGACATGACTTATTATCAAATGGTTACATAATGACACAAATGATAAAACATCATATCGGTACACGATCTATCGAGAAAATTTCTCGCAGAATTTTTATATTCACGTACTTATTTAAAATTCATTTTTAAGAAGTATAGAACAATGTCTGGGTCTAAAGTGTCCATAAATTAAAACGTTCTCGGGGGCGAGTCTCAGTTTCCTGTCTCGGTATAAATAATTGGAGAACGATGAAATTTATTACGCAGACAAATTTTGACAAATCTTCTTTGGGCCGAGTGGCTGAGAAAAATCTTCGATCAATAACAACAATTTATTAGCGACTTTTAGATACCTCTTATTGGGCCCGCGTGGTGGATTACGGCCCATTCCCTCTTACAGAGAGGAGGCCTGTGTGTGAACATTAAAAAGCCTGATGATGATGATGATGATGAGATACCTACTTCTCCGCTTTATTCAGTACTTCTATAAATGTATCTAACATATAGCTACCGAACTTCCGCAATCTACATTATTCACGTGTTCATTAATGAATTACCTACTTATGTTTAATTAATTTATCATAACATGTTAATTTTCCTCTAATGAATTAATAAATGTGAAGTTTGAAGCCTGTTAACCTACCTCTTTAAAATACAAATCGAGAAGGTTAGCATTTTGCTTTAACAAGTAACAAGAGGTATGAATCGAAGACATATTCTTTATAATATAGGTGATTTTATATCAAAGTGCGATAAAAGCAAATTAGGTGTGCTCATAAAAACTGGTATAATAAACTGAACAAAATATCATAAAAAAGTGTTTTCCGATAATTTATGACTTGCTCATGCTGCATGCATATGAGCAAGTCTTAATTATCGGAAAACATTAAGGCGGTTATCACACTGCCACGCATCGCGCTGCATGTTGCGCGTACTTGCGTGTCTCCGTACGCAAGTTCACGCGTAGGTGCGTTTACACGCAACATGCAGCGTGATGCGTGGCAGTGTGTTAACCGCCTAAAAGTAACTAGTGAATACTTTTAACCTTTATGTATTAGTGCTCGTTGTAGTTATACATCTAAGACAAGTTGAACAAGGTGGTTTAACAAATAAGGTTGTTTTAATCAAAATAGGAAAGTTGATAACTCCTGCGCCTTACGCGAAGGATATAGGATAGCCACAATATTTCGCGTTTATAGCTTCCCTAGACAATGCTAATACCCAACAAAAAAACCAAGAATCGCTCTGTAGCACAAATAGTTTCTCAGAATAACTAAATAAAACTTAAATCACAAAACCCACACCAATGAAATAACCTAATTCTGAAAATAGGTACGAGATTAATATAATTTTATTACGTTTATTCAGACTTCACTCACTTTCCCAACTTTCACCTACACAAGTAAGAATAAATTAATATGACGGTTCACGCAAAAATATAGCGTAACATCACTCACGGTCGTTACTTGCGATTTTTTCCGCAATTTGCCAACTCAAGACATTTGACACTAATGACCTCCGCCAACTACCTGGGCACGAGATAGTTCTCATTTAGTAAAACAACGAAGCGTAAAACTGATATCTGTATGATTTATATACGGCTGCGTCGTAAATTAATAACTTGGAGACATCATTAGGATATTATAGTCGTTCGTTCGAAATCGTCACAGAACAGAGAAGACAGTAGAAATCGCATATAGCTTTATTAGTATCGGAACCAGCGTACCCAAACTCACACATATACAGTTTATTTGTATTTCATAACACTAAGAAATCTTTGGTGTGATTGGTAGTTTAATTTTTAGATGAAAGTAGAAAATATGTCAGTAGTCGCTTGTTTGAAAATAAACCACAGCTTTATAACAATAGAGTTGGTTTATTGTCTACTCTTTTTGAGTATTTATTACTTTTTTTGTTTAAAGCGCACACGGAATAGTTTAATGAGCAAGTTACGCTATCCGCCGCTAGATGTCACTATAGTAAATTCATTTAATTTAAAGCCGTATTTCGTTACCGATAAGATTTATATTTGCGTAATGAGGTCATTACTACTCGTCCTCATGTAGTGATGTACCACGGTCGTTGACTTATTTATCGACATTCCGTTTTATTTTCAAACAAAATACAGTTTAGTTTAAAAAAAACGTTGCCCAACACTAGGAATTTCTCCTGTATCGTGGGTGCGTTTACAAACATATAATTTCACATACACAAACACCCAGAGCCGGAACAACTATTTGTAGATCATACAAATATTTGTTCCGTGCGGGAATCGAACCCGCGACACGCAGCGCAGCACTCAATCGTTCAACCACTGCGCCAACCGTGCGCCCAAAACTAGAGTCGATAAATATTATTATGTTTGTAATCAAGTTTTATATAAATTTATTCCAATACTTACGATTTATAGAAAGTATAATTAAGATATTTTATGGTAAACTACTGATCCGATTTAAAAAATGATTCTATTGATACAAAGATGGGCGTATGTTTGTATGTGGTATTTTTGTTCTATCAGTAGAATTATAGAATACAACACTCTTTATTATGTACACCATATAAGTTACAGAAAGTATAGACGACTTACGACGACGACTTTTTCCTACTCCTCCGTTATTATTTTCTGATTAATTTCGTTGCGGGATCCAAGACAGTTAAATTCATTCTCCAGGACTTCGTCGAGCTTCATTGCCTCGGCGCTTTTCTGGTGGTCGCCACTGTTGATTCTGGCTTTCAGGAGTTGCAGTGGTTTGGGAATAGTGCGGTGGGGTTGTCCCAAAAAAAAGTATAGACGAAGAAAACATTACACTGGGTGGCACAATGGGCGGCCTTATCGCTAAAAGGGATCTTTTCAAGACAACCTTTCCATGGATTTATAAAATGAAAGGAAAGACAGTACTGTACGTAGTCTTTGGTGTACTATTATTAATTACAAGCTGTGACCGCGGCTTCGCTCCCGTCATCTGTTTGCCAACCCTACCCTAATTACCTTCCTGCCTACCCTACTTACCTACCGACCATATTTGTTTCTATAGTCATCAATCTTTCGCGGAGAATCTTAACACCGTGATTCAGAAAATGACTTAAAATTCACAACGCCATCTATCGAATATCGAGTTCAACTCTCCGAGTATCTGAATTGCGTGTGTTGTGATAATTTTACTTCTTGAACACTTTAAATTCATCTAACTTTTGATAGAGTGAACCGATTGCGATGACACAAAAACTAAGTAATTCTTCGTGATGCATGCACAAATAAACAGACAAACAGACAAAAATTCCAAAAATGCCGGAAATAGGTTCTGTTGGTTATCCTTTAACACACTGGCTATTTTTTTGGAAATATTTTCGATGTACAAAAAATACTTTTCTACATATTTATTATATGTATTGATGATTGATGATGATGATGCGATAGACTATACTACAAATGCAATACGTCCTACTGATATGGGAAGCTTACGCTTTCGCCTGCGGCTACACTCTTATTATGATTAGCTTGACTAACTTCCTTAATGAACTGATGAAATTTAGGTCTATACACCAGTAGATCTTAAATTTCAGACTAATACATAAGCCACTTTATAACTGACTTAAAAAAAGAAGGAGGTTCTATGTTTATGTGTTATTATTATTACACTTTGTTGATTTTGAAGGCTGTTGTCTTTTTAACCGACTTCAAAAAAAGGAGGAGGTTCTCAATTCGTCGTAATCTTTATTTTTACACGGCTGCAAGGAAAGGGTTATGTTTTTCGCGCGTAAGAAGATTTTTTCGAATATTGTGTTTAAAGTATCGATAACTCATTATCGATATTGGTAATCTCTAATTGAGTAGCTGAATGTGACATGTGCATAGTTGGAATCTTCGAGAACAATGTTTGAGTTTTAAAGAAAGTAGACCTTAAATTTAACGTCATAAAATCAACTTTTACTTGTCTTGTTTAATAAAATATTGTTTTTACATTTTTATCGAAATAAAATAAATTAAGACTTGCCGATGGTATGATATACCTACATTTGATACATTTTTGGTTCTGCTATCGTGTTTACATTCTAAAACAGCACAATAAGTCATTTTTGAATTTTTTTCAAGTTTTTATTACCGTGACGGTTGAACCAAGACTGATGTGCGTAGTGTGTGCGCGGAAGGAAACATATGCAGAACTGTGCAAAACTCGGGGTACGCGGGCCCCGCCCACTTGCGACTTCTATTGTAGTAGGCGTTTTTTTGTTCTGTGGAAATCGTAGCGTTATTCGATATTAATTAAGTGGTGTGATTTAAAAATTGAATATTGTTACCGTTTCATGTAACACGTATAATGATAACCATATCATACATCATTACTTCTCATCATATATATCATCTTCTTATCATCAAATCATCATCATTCTTCTTCTGAAAATGGACTGCCTAATAGAGGTAGAGTAAAAGACAGCATGGAAAATTTCCACAATCTTTGAAAACAGAGTTCTAATCGCTCTCAACTTACAATAATCTCTAGATCAGAGCAAAGTTAGGTACACAAACTAAAACCACAAGTCTACTATTAATTCAATGTTGCACCCATAGATATATTAAACAAGAAGATATGGCGTGTAGAAGAAAATATATCGGAAACCTGTGTCTCCAGTTTGCCCCTACCACACGGCAACTACTACACATGCAGTTCAGTAAAGGCAATAGATACGCAGTCGCGCTCACACCCGCATTTCTTAAATCAGAACGTACTATACAGTCAATTATAAACTTTATCTCATCAACACAGCGTGTATTTACCATGCACCGTACAACTTACGCACACAAAAACATCGGTCGCTATCGTTGTTCTGTGCAAAAGCAATTTATTTTACATTTACGCTAGTGATTGACTAAATCGGAAAGTTATCGATTCTCCCATTTACTATATTTTTGTTTTTTGTAGTCCTGTAAATAAATTACATTAAAAACAGCTTTCCCAGAAAATATTATAATCAAAATAAACAATATGTACCTAACAATATAAATTATTAAGTAAATTAAAAAATTCAAATAATCAAAAATTTGGTTACGTTGGTTTAGGCTGTCATAGCGTATTCAAACAGGAGGTATTGTTGAACCCTGCTATGGTGTTTAGTCAATGACCTGTAAAGTGGAGGTATTTGTGCAGCACTTGACACTTTGGTATTACTGGGGTGGCATTTTTTGTCAAAATGTTAGTTACGCATTTCTCTACCACGCTGTAAAATAATTAATAAACATTATTTCACATCGATCTTCCAACCGGGTTAAAACGGTTAAAAATTTAAAAATAAACTATAAAAGCAATATTTCATTCGTCAATCGACGTTGTTGCCGAGAGCCTACGTTAGTGGATCTGCATAAGCACAGCACTAACTCGTCGCAAGAAGCAGCGGCCGTACTACGCGATGCATCCGCTTAGTAAAGTATCGTTTTGTGATTTTTACATTGCTTGTTCAGTCACTCAGCGACAAACTTAGGTAGTGGTTAAGAAGCAATGTATTTAATGCAAAAATAGTACAGTCGCTGTGCTATTTGAAAACAAAAATAACATAGTAGAGGCAAGAAATATTTTGCGATTTGTTGTTTTTCATGATTTTAAAGACAAATATAATAAAATACTTGTAATTACATATGGTAAGTGATTCCATGATTTACAAAGTTTTGATTTAGGCTTTGGTTTTTACAAGAAACTACTGAACAACACGGCATTCTTATAACTTTTCACGATCACGGTCGAAAGCGCACTAGTTCGCGGTGACGGCCATTTGTATTGACATGCTCAGTCAGTCCATGTCGCGCGGACACCGACACGCCCCCTTGCCACTTCTCCTGTATTTTATATTTCTATGGTTGCACCAGACTTCAGTCGCTTCGGGCCTTTTTCGAAGAAAACAAACTAGATGAAGAAAACTGAAAATGATGAAGCGCTGGATGCATAAAGTCAGTTGACGATCCCTTGGAAACTTTTATACGTCTCTAGTATTTGCAGGTAAATCAACAGTCTTGCCACAATTCACCAACACCAACACATTCACCTACACCTTAACCACAATACATCCACTCATTCACCAAAACTCAGCTACACGTTTTACACCTTTCACTTGCACATTCACCACCATTCACCCACATTTTCACCATAATTCACCTGCAAATTTACCACAATCCACATACACATTCACCACCATTCACCACACACCTTCTTACTGCTTTTGTTATTACTTTTATTTTTTTTCTTTTATTTATTTTTTTGTTATAATTTTTTTAGTGCCTTGCCATGGTACCTGCCTGTTAATTTGCATGAAGCCACTAAGTGGGGCCTGGTGACATGTAACACAGGTTTTAACTAAACCTACATCAGGCACCAGCTCTCACAATGTGAATTTATACATTGACAAACTGATTAGTGCTAAAACCATTGTGAGTGAAAATAAATGAACTTATTATTATTATTAGTCTACCTGAAGATGGAAAAGATGCTGGGTCAAACGCTAAAACGATGGATATAGACCAACTACGACGACTGACTAACCTAATATAAGACTATTCTTCAAACTTAGCTAAGAGTATTTATAGACGGAAGAGACATTTAAAAAATAACAATTACTAGGTGCGCTTGTAATTAGTTATGAGAAAGACGTGATGATTTTAGTTTTACGAAATGTGTGTAATAAACACCTCTGCCAAGTGCCAATCATTTCGGGCAATGCATGTGTGATCTGCACACAATTTTTCAATGCGATACAAAAACCCACAGAACAGAAAAAAACAGAAGAAGAAGAAGGTGAAGAAGAGAAGGTGTTTTTCTGTTCTGTGGCCAAACCAATCCAAAGAAATCTCATCTATGGCAAAAATAATGATAACTACCTGCTTACTACTGTAAAAAACTTAAACTAAAAGTGTTAATGCTACTTAAAGCCAATTAGATCAAAGAACACGATACATTGAGCAACATGCGACACAGCCAAAGCATTCATACTCAAAGACTGATTGCGGTAGTCGAGCCCTTAATGAAAACCGGCACGTATTTTGTTTATTTTGTCATTCTATTAATTAGGGACCTTGTTTACTGTTCCAATACGACAAGTCTTAAATAAGCTTCGCACGAATGAACTTTTATCAGTTTAATTTATTTATGTATCCTCGCAGAAAGTAAATTGCTTTGCCAACAAATTTTCTACCTACACGCACAAAACATTTAATTTTCTGGTTCTGAATTTACTTAAATAAAAATTAAATCACTTATCCGAAACATAAATTGCGAAAGCAAATTAATCTCAGTAAAAATGCTTGATCCATAGAAAAATATGAAGTGAGCCGAGAGAAATAATTTTCTTGGGAGTATAAATTAAATCAAGTACCTTGATGGTTAAACTGCGAGTCAAGTGCTTTTAGAAGCAGTGCTGACTGGTAGCTCTTTACTTTCCGTTGTTTACAGGAAAACCATTAACCCTTTTGTTGGAAGTGCTCAGTCGTTCCTTGCGTATGAAAATCTCCTAAATTTCTGGGATGAAGAGTAAATACTTGTGTGAATGTCCTTGTCTCCACGTCTCATTTACTTAAAAATAATCATTTGCCGTTTCGCTATAATCTGAAAAAATAAGCAACACTGGCTTCATCTAACGCTATATTTTTATATCTAAAAGAAAAACATTGGCATCAATAACACAATAATATAATGGCTTCCTATCTAATTACATCGATCTTAGAACGATCCCTGCGGAGATCACATATTGTGCGGGTACAAATGAGGCCCGTCCTTCACGAGTTTATTTGTTTTATATTGCATCTCAAACGCAATTTCCTCAAGTACTTCCCCTATTTGCCCGCTCAATAGACAATAGGAACAGAGCTGGAGATGGGCCGTAACCATCAAACAATGATTGATATATAGAGAGGTTGGTTTTATCTTGGCACACATAAATCATTTTAGGTTCATTCAATGTCACAGTGAGTTCTTACCGATGTGATAGGCGCTTTTGTATTGATTGATAACACTGCAAAATACTTCAACCAACATGAATACTGGAGGAAAGCTCAGCTTATGAACATTCCTTCCCCTTTCCAATCTTTTAATATCATAATGGGCTTATCAAGTAGCCGAGTAATTTTCTCGTATAATGTTTCCGTTTGGTTGAATTTGTAAGTTCCTTCGTTACGTTGTCTGTTATTTAAAATGTAAGGAAATCTAATAAAATAATACATAAATTAAGTATCTACCAATAAATTATTCATAAAAATGTCAACGAACGACACGGATAGCGCAGTGGTTGAGCGATCGGCTCCTGCCATCGGGTTAGATTCCCGCACGGTACAAATATTTGTAACGCCTACAGATAGTTCCGGTATGGTTGTTTGTGTATGAGAGTTTGTATGTTTGTAAATGCACCCACCAGCACTCACGATAAAGGAGAAATTCCTAGACTGGGGCATCGATTTAAAAATAAAATGTTAACGAAGAAGTACTATGTGGCTAGGCCTGACTTGACAGTCTTACTGATATTACAAATGGGAAATTTTGGATGTATGTGTGTGTGGATGTATGTTTGTTACTCAATCACGGCTGAACAGATCTCGATGAAATTTGGCACAGAGATATACTATAGTCTGGAATAGCACATAAATGATAAAACACCTTTCACGCGGGCGAAGCCACTATTTTATATGATAAGGATACATTTCTTAAATTCTTACTCAAATCACATTCTATATTCATCAAGCATAATAATATAAAGGCCAAAGGGCAAACTATTTATAAATCTTACATTCCGATAGATATGTGTTCGTATCAACATAATAATGAAAATGGATTCAAGTTCACGTCAGTTAATAAAATCGGAACTGCTTTTAATTTTTAACAGACTTCAAAAATTAAGAGTTTTTAAATTCGAATACATTTTTTGTTGCCTCAAAACTCTTTACTAGGTGAACCGATTTTGATGATTCTTTTTTTATTTGTAAACTGGTGCTTCTCGTGTGGTTCCATTTAAATTTTATCAAAATCTGATGAAGAACTTCGGATTTATACAACAGAACTCTTCAACAAATAATAGCAAATCTCTCGGGATTGCTGCAATCGCTTGTCTGTTTATTGTTTACGCCATTTCATAACATGTTAATCACGCCGGTACGCTCTAAAGGGGTACGCAGATTTATACAGTTCAACCTGGTAGACTTTCATTTCACCGGTTATGTAAGTTTTTAACCGAATTCAAAAAAAGGAGGAGGTTCTCAATTCGTCGGAATCTTTTTTTTTCCCGAAGACGCCTGGCCAATTTAGAAAATTCTTCTTTTGTTTGAAAGGGTTTACTTTCCAGGTGGTCCCATGGTCATCAGGTAAGGATCTGACGATGGGATCCTGGACAAATCGAGGGAACTCCTCAAGTATTATAGGCATACATATAGCGATTTTGGTATTTTCATCAACAATGCAATCATTTGCACTCAGATATTGACAATGCAATCATTGATACTTCATTTGTTGAAGTGAAACTGATGAAGAAGACCACAGATGCCTCTGGACTCCTTAATGCTAAGTATTTTACGGGTATAAGTTATCTCGAATACGAGTAGTTAACCGTCTATGATAAAGCAAAATATAATTATTTAATTTTTTGATTGTGTTGGTTTCAAGAGAATTCACGAATCGTCTCGCGCGCAGGTTTGACGATTGCCAGCCTCCCAAACAAGCCGGTTTCCGAAAATGCTTTAACACCGTAGACCACATACATACGGTGCGGCAGGTTATACAGAAGACCAAAGAGCACCAGCATCTTTGCTTAGCGTTTGTGGACTACGAGAAATCTATCTAGGAGTCTTTAAGTCAAGAGTGAATAGATTATTTCTAGGCAAGCGTTTCTCACCGTCGACCACATCATCGCTTACTAACAGGGGAGATAGTGGCCCAGCGAGAGACTACAAAGAAAAAAAAAATACTTCGATTCGATCAAGACTTTGGCTGTAATGCAGTCTTTCCAACGGAGCCAAATCGACTACCGGTACTTTGAGGTGCTGAAGTGTTTGTACAACAAAAAACACTACCATGTCAGTCCGATTTCAGGATCAGACCTCGGAACCTATCCTTCTGCAGCGAGGTGTGAGGCAGGGGGACGTCATATCTCCGAAAATGTTCTTCAAGGTTCTGGACTGGAGAGGGCTAGGCATCAACGTCAATAGCGAGTAAAGCACGCACCTTCGGTTTGCCGACAATATAGTGATCCTGAGACCATGGAGGACCACAGTACAATGCTAGATGACCTCAGTACAGCTTTCGAAAGAGTGGTTCTAAAATTAACATGGATAAAAACAAGGTGATGTTGAATGCCCATGTTGCATCCACTCCTATCAAAATCGGAGATTCTATACTCGAAGTTGTGGACGATTATGTCTACCTGGGACAAACGGTCCAGTTAGGTAGGTCCAACTTCGAGAAAGAGGTCAACCGTCGAAGCTGACTCGGCTGGGCAGCGATCGGGAAGTTGCGCGGTATATTATCGTCCAACTTACCACAGAGTCTCAAGACGAAAGTCTATTCACTACCAGTGTGTGTTGCCAGTGATTACTTACAGGACAGAGACGTGGTCGATCACAATGGGCCTCATCAGAAGACTTAGAGTCACCCAAAGTGCAATGGAGAGAGCTATTCTCGGAGTTTCCTTGCGTGGTCGAATCAGAAATAAAAACATCCGCAAGAGAACCAAGGTTACTGACATAGCCCGAAGAATTGCCAAACTTAAGTGGCAGTGGGTAGGGCACATTGCTCGTTGAAATGGTGATGAAAGCAATACTTATAAATAAATGGTACTGATGAAAATGGTACCATCGAACTGATCTGATGATAAAGCTGGAAGGTAGGCACTGGAACTCCGAAATATAACAATGCATCCTAGTGTTTAGGCTTATTGGAATCGTCATGCGATGTTCTTTAGCTATCAATGATTTTCATGGTAATTAGACGTACCTACCAAAACTAAAAAAAGATAAATAAAAACTTTTTAACAAAAATATCAAACCTTCTTCTAAAACAAGACACTACAAAGCGAAAAAATACTTCTTTTCCGATGTTGGTGTCGAAAAATGGAAAACATTAGGTACCAAAGA
This sequence comes from Orthosia incerta, assembly GCA_948252205.1. Taxonomy (NCBI): domain Eukaryota; kingdom Metazoa; phylum Arthropoda; class Insecta; order Lepidoptera; family Noctuidae; genus Orthosia; species Orthosia incerta. The sequence continues at coordinate 18,577,838 of OX411753.1, read as the reverse complement.
CACCGACTTCGGAAAAGAAAGTTATATTTTGCTTTGTTTTGGAATTCGGTTTGATATTTTTGTTGAAAAGTTTTTTAACAAAAAACTCTTTACAGCAACTCTGTGAAATGTCTTGACAGGATCGGATGTAAACCAAAATTGTGGGGAAACGTCGTGGTTGTCAGATTGATGCATGAGTTCGTGTTTTTCTTTGTGCTCCCACCATCAATCTTACAGATCTATTAACGTCGTCTTTAGCGCTCCTCCTAATTATCCGAGCAAGCTCTCTAAAATCCCCGGAGCTTATATGGAGCAAGGATACACAACATCAAATTAAATTGTTTTCTTAATCGTTCACACAATAGCAGCACTGTTGGCTAATTAGATTTCTATTTTCAAAGATAGAAAATAAATTTCTTATTTTTCTTTTTCTCTTTGGCGTTTAATTTTCTTTTCTTTCTATATATAAATTCTAAGGATCAATTATTTTGTCAGTTACAGTTGTACGAAGTTTATCAATTAAAGATCTCACATTTTTTATCAAATTACTGCGGCTCCATTTCAAGTTGTACTTACCTTTTTTCGATTTTCTTTGTAATGATGGGTACATGATTTAATTAACCAGTCATTGACATATATATCCAACAGTATTCCAATTAGAGCAATAGGTACAAAAATAACTATTTATTCCTATCAATAATATCATACCAGCCTGTTACTAAACTTTCTATTTCGTGCTGTACTGTGCGGTTTAGTTGAGCTACAAGCGTACGAAGGCGAAGGCAGAAGTGTTATAAAATAATTCGCTTGTCATATCTGCTTGTGTGACTATTTTGTTATAATAAACTACGTAATGGATTCTGATACGGTTTCCACGACACTTTAAATCATTTATTTCGCAAAGTTTATATGCATATCTACAAAGTCGTGTAAACCGAACGCGGGTCGCTAGTACCTAAGTAAAATAAAATAATTATGGTACACATGTTATACCTAATGGCAATTGGTTTGTTGACTGGCACATGCACAATTCATCTATGTGATAACGTTCGTCATAACCGTTTTTCTTTTCAGCCGCACACCATTTTAGAAAGATTTATCTTTATTTTGTAGCGGTGTTTACGCAGCATTATATATTCCCTCTGCTTGTACGGGAGCTGTAATGTAACATTGGTGGGATAAGAAGAATCCATTTTGTGAAACCCTAAAATCTTCGTTGCAATTGCGTGGGTTTGTCGCGCAAACAGGCAATAAATGCTGGCAGAATAAGCCAGGCCGGGATTGTTGTGGTGCCTACTGTCGATATTGTTGTGTGGCCTTTAAACAATGGGTTTTTCTTAAGATAAAAACATTTGTTTGAATATACAGGAACATCTACATCGTATAAATGCTCTTAGAAAGTTGTAAAAGGAAAAGCTGCTGCCGTTCCGTAGAACTGTCTGCAAGAGCTTTCTGTGAAGTAATCAGAAAATATAAGAAAAACACAGTAGGTAACAGACAGGTAACCGAGTATCGTATTAAGTAACATCTACCTACCTACTTAGGATTTCTACGCACAAAACTGAGAGAAAAACAAAGAGTACTTAGATAATTTTACTGTCTTCTCCTGAGTGATGTATCATGTCAACTGAGAAATAGATTAATGTGTCCTTTACGTACGTATCTACATTTTGTGGATGCTCTAGTGGGTACTCATTCTTAGGTATAACTTATAGATTATAGAGCATACCTAAGCAGTTCAGTTTTAAAACTCTCGTGGGTGGGATAGCTGATAAGTTTACAAGCGCAAGACACTTACATCGCTCTTATACGATACGGTTTCAAAACCTATCTAAACCTTTTTTCCTCGTAGAGATCTCTCAAGACTCTAATAAATTTAATTCAACAATTCAGTATCCTTATCTGCGAGAGAAATAGTGCCTGTAATATTCCAACTTAATGTCACTCTTAAGATTATATCACAGCTTAAGCCTCTTTGTGCTGGCTACTTTAGCAACCGAGTAACTTAAATCACAACAATTAGGTTACAAAACAAATCTGAGGCAAAACTCCACTTGGCTCCGAACTGAGCAACCGAAATGAGCATGAGAAGAAGGAAGTCATTAATAAAACATCATGAATATTCTCTTTATCCGAGTGGTTTACTGGTCTATTGTTTGATTGTGGTGCTGAAAAATGCGAGAACCGAGAGCTCGTGAACAACTAAATTCTCGAAAACGTTGTGAGTCTTTGTTTATCCATTCATCTGTTCTGCTCAGTGCAGAGAAGAAATACCTATCGCTCCATTTGACAAAATCCCTCCATCACCAAATAACGACACCCTGGGGAAGTGAGACGACCTATATATTTGAGATTAACCTTACAACTCACAAGAAACGTTATTGTACTTGGGGTATTTGATTATTTCTTTGTTAATCGCAACTTACTTACAGAGAACAAAAACATTGAAGTATAGTTCAATAAAAAGCATTAACGCTTGGCCGTTTGCCAATACTTGCGAGACAATTCATTCGTTTCCGTCGAAGTATGCTCGTTTTGAACAAAACAGTGTAATCGCCGTACTAAGGAGAACCTTTAAGTTTCGCAGGTATTCAACACCAAAGCTAATCGAGTCAAAAAGGATCTTCCTATCATAGGAATTTCCCATCTTAATTCTCATCATCCGTTTCTACTTCTATTTAGCCGATTAATAACATGTCAACTTTACAAGAAACCTATAGAAACTCTGCTAATCACGGCAATCGATCAAAAAGCATCACTTATTCGTTTTTGTGAACATACTAGAGCAAGAAATAATATTGGCCCTTCACAAATACAAACACAAACAGCAAGGAAACAAAGGTGGCATATTTTAGTTAGTTTATTATAAGTTTGTGGTCCAAAGGTTTAATTGCTGCAAGGCGTTCTAATGCGAGGCTAAATAAATCAAATAGTAGAACAGCACTTCCCCGCGAATGCCTGAAATAAACCTTCAATAATTTTCATAAAGACATTCCTGTTTAGCGAAGTAAAACCGAGCCTTATTTTAAATAAAAAATACATTATAAGTATACGACTGTCCCCAAATACCTACAGCAAAAAAAGGGATTATGAAGAAGCCTCACTAATTATATTGCCTTTGGGGGAAAATTCGTAGCTTCCACAGACTTCCACTAAAGGAATTTTCCATCGCCTGATTCAAAGTAGCTTTACAGTGGTGCGGGCCAACAGCACATAATTCATGCCGCTCAGTGAAATATAATGCGGATGCTCATAATGTACGACGCGCAACTTAATCCGCCCGCGACTTTTTCCGCCACAGATATTTATACAAATGGCCAGCAGCGTAATGATCTCACTAGAACGCTCGTTGCGGACCGTTTTCGCCACTTTACTCACTACTAAGTCTTGTGTAACAGTACCGTTTTTATAAAACTACAAGAAAACTTTGTACCTATTTGTCATGCTGCTGCGTTTTTATTGTGTATATTTTTGTAGTCATCATCATCATCATTTCAGCCGAAAGACGTCCACTGTTGGACATAGGCCTCTCCCAGGCGTCGCCACATTGACCGATCCCGTGCGTCTCGCATCCAGCGCCTTCCCGCAACCTTAACCAGGTCATCGGTCCACCTAGTGGAAGGCCTTCCAGCGTATCGTCTTCCGGTTCGCGGTCGCCATCCCAGAACTTTTCGGCCCCATCGGCCATCCGTTCTGCGAGCAATGTGCCCTGCCCACTGCCACTTAAGTTTGCCAATTCTTCGGGCTATGTCGGTAACTTTGGTTCTCCTGCAGATATCCTCATTTCTGACATGATCACGCAAGGAAACGCCGAGTATAGTCCTCTCCATTGCCCTTTGGGTGACTTTAAGCTTGGGTGATTTTTGTAGTATCACAAAGAAAACGGCAATTAATATTTACAGTTTTTTAAACAGATAATAGGAACGAAAATAATTGTTAGCGAACAAAGCTCTGGAAATCATAATAGTGCAATGCAATTCAGAATAATATTAATCCAATATACAAAATTACCATATGGGCCAATAAATGCAATCTTATGAAAATAATAAAAGACCGCTACACTCTACAATGGCTTCGAAATATTTGTGATCGCTTTCAATTTCTTTACCAAAAAACCAAAATCAACAGTTGAATTATGTTGCTACCCTCTAAATTATAATACATTTAGTTATGATATTGTTATTCTGGAGGTACGCAGATATTAAAATAATAAAGAAAGGTTTTATCTACATAGTTCACTTTATATTATTATGTGTGTAACTGTTTGTAGAGTTAGCGATATATCATATAAGGTCTTTATTGTATTACATACTTTAGTACCTACTTATTACATATTATTGGGTAATTTCATCAATTTACAATAATCTGCACTATAAATGAAGGTATTTTTATTTTTTGGTCTACTAAATACTCGTATAGCCTCGAGTAAATAAAAAGAAGAAGTTTTTTATGTGTATTTCTAAAAGTTGGTCTATAGGTACTTAGAGATAGACGAATGACTTAAAAGCAGAATCCCATAAAACGTTTCGACCTATTTCGGCTATTGAAACTTTGTCCACCACGAAATACCTTCATGTATGTTAAATAATAAAAGGCTGGGGCTACCGGATACGGCGGCCTCAGTAACTCATACACAGGTTCCGGCGCAAAAACGACACAGCCGGACAGAGCGCGCGACGATAGCGCAGTTATATGTGTGTGCGCCGCCTTATTTACAACTAGTCCGTTTCCGAGGTTTCACTCCAAGCCAAGTCTGTACAGTTTACTATGAGCCATCAAGCCTTCCAGTAAACTAAATAATCTACACAAGTTTGTGTGGAAGAACTGCACACAAACCTAGTCAACGCTTCAACGTTTTTACGTAAGTTTTTTTTTTGATGTCTACAGTTATGATTCCTATGGGTGACGACTGATGTGAAGTTACTCATTTCAGTATCAATTTTACCAACATTATACCAATGTAAAATAGACGAGCGCGTAACTTAAAATTTTACTGAATTTGATGTTGTTTTCCTACTTAAGGGTACACTAGTCAATAATTCTTCCATACAAACGTAGTCTAGGGATTACTCCACCGTTTGACGATGTACGTTCAAAATAAAAAATTATATCAATTTTTCTCATCATTATCTAGCCCTGTATGGAACCAAAAAATAAAAAAATATAGATATATTTGCAAGTTATGAGCGTCGTAAGTTCCACATTTCGACACTAATTTTAATGCATTTTTGGGAGCAAATAAAACCATAAGAAGTCGGAAAATTGCAAAACGGCCTCCATACAGGGATAGATTAGTAGTTCAACAATGCAAATAATATTATTTTGAACAGATACGTTTAGTCGATTTTTCTTGATATCCAGACTCCCAAAGGTCTGTTTATAAAATTTCGCGCACTCGGTTTCGTCCTAAATCATTATCCATTTCGCTACAAATTTGCAAAATTGTGTATTCGTACGCGAACTAGCTTCCTACTGCTTATCACAGCATCTATCTCTTCCGCACGTGTTGTCGGTTGATATAAAATGCATTTTAACCTCGCGCACAAAATAGTTCGTGCCGTCGACTAGTGTAACCTTAATTCTACGTACCTTCCTCCCCTAAACCGAAACCTACTTAGAATAGCTTGAAGCCTTTTGTTGGTGTCACCGGAACACGTCCAGGTCATCACACGGGCGACGGCGTTCATTGCAGGAGCATGCCTCGACACGGCATGCGTGACCCCGCATCAACATTTTCTCAAGTGCTCCTGAAAATCTCGAGGAATAGTTGTACGTACCCATACACGGCTGGGCAATCACTTACGTGGTTATATCGCCGACAGAATCGTGCATGCCATACCAAATACTTGCTCCCATATAAAAGTATCTTCGCTAAACGGGAAATGAGCGATAATGTATTATATTAGATGCACTATTTAATATTTATTGCATGCGGTTACAAATGGCTTCATACATTGTGTTTCATTTCTTATTTTCAGAAATAAAGAATACCTACAAAGGTGGTCTCAAACCACACATCACCTGCCTAGCCTTTTTCCCAACTATATTGGGGTCGGCTTCCAGTTTTACCGGATTCAGCTAAGTACCAGTGTTTTACATGGAGCGACTGCCTATCTGACCTGCACAACCTAGTAACTGGGTACCACGGTACCCCTTGGCAAGACTGGTGTCAGATCTCAAGCTTCTGACTACCCGTAACGACTGTCAAAGATCTTCAAATGACAGCCGGGACCAACGGCTTCACGTGCTTTCCGAGGCACGGAGGAAACTCGGTATGTTGAAATGGTCACCCATCCACGGACCGACCTCGTCAAGCGTTGCTTAACCTTGATGATCGACCCGTGCGGCTGTTGTTATTTAGCCACGAGTGCCTCAAACCACACGTTGTGACAATATTCATTTAGGGCAAAACCTTGCCAAATTAGGCACATTACTGATCGTAAATATATCCGAAAATAGACTGAATGAGCACTAGAAGTTTCAGCAGCGCCCGGAGAATCATCTCTCGGCTTAATTACGTGTATGACGTCAAAGTTGTGATCTCTGACACGGTTACTACTAGTGCCTTCCAAGTACTGAGTGCTTAAACCGTTCCGTGTGAAATACGGAACTTACAGAGTTTACTGAAACATAACATTAGGTACCTACTAACAGTTGAATGTATGGGTTTAGGTAGGTATCATCATCATCATCAGCCTATTAATGTTCCCACTGCTGGGACACAGGCCTCCTCTCGTGAGTGTAGGTAGGTATACACTATACTAATACATTATATGATGATGCAGAGGTGGATGCAGCTCCACGCTGAATTGTAGTTTTATATATGTACCTACTAACACTAGTTTTTTAAGTAAATTGTTGCTAATCCTATGGACTTTATTTATTTATTATTTATTTAAAACTTCATGCAACATACAAATACATAGGCGGACTTAATGCCTAAGGCATTCTATACTAGTCAACCAGTCAAAAGATTTTTATAATTATTATTATTATATCCATACATTCAACTATACAAATCTAATACATAATACATATTCCCCAATCGCCCGCTCAGAGCCAGAATATTAAATTTCACTTTGAACAGTTTTGTTTGCAAAATATTCTTTGATCTATATATGCTATTGCAGTTATGAAGAACTCTAGCCATCAATTTTTCTGCGTAAAAATGTTTTCAAACATCCAATTCGTTTTTGAGGTCCCAAAAGTACCGAAAAAATATCGTGTGTGTTAATATTTTTTTTAAAGCAAAACTGTTACTTACAAGAAAATACCATGTTTCACAAGATAATCCGAAATTTCATAGTTTCTAAATTTCGGACCATATTTGCATGTTTACTAATTTCGAAATTGACACCACAAAATTTCGAAATTTCGTAACTTTAATATATTTATAATTAGGATAATTAATATATTTATTATTTGTTTTTTTTTTTTAAATTTATTACTTAAACCACAAAGAAGATCATGTGAAAACAATGAGAACGTTGTTATAAGCGATAATCCATCTGATAACATAACAATAAAAGCAAAAATTAACTATGGTGATAAATAAAAAAGGGCAGTGAAAGAAAATCGGCTATTAAAAAAACAGCCTCGTATAGCCCGTAGAAATGGCACTCTACAATAATGGTGCCAATGGACGGGAATACTTACACTAGACCTAAAATCGTTATCCACCTCTTTTGGCTATCAGCGCGAAACCTGGAACCTTTAAAAGACGCCTGGTGTTTTGGAAAAAAAAACTGGGAGTGTCGGCTTTTTACCTCACTAAAACAAACCCGGTGATCACCATCAGTACACAGAGCCCCCGTTACCTCTTAAAAGACCCCCCCGGAACCCTTCTGTCCAACGTCTGGTAAGGTACAGCCATGGGAAGACAGTAAAGGAGTCTCCACTGAGCCTCTCTGTGCACGGCAGCACGCGTTCACTGTGTTACCGTCTTTTCGAGGTCACTCGGTGGACCAGGCGCGCTAAATGTTCTTCGAAGCCCCTGCGGCTTTATGCTCCTTGGCAGTTCATGTAACCATTAGCATCTCAGTTTTATTAGGTGCAATCTGTTAACCCAGCTCGCGGATCGACGTTAAACGAAAAACTCTTGAAACTGCCAGATCGAAAAAAATTACGGTATCGTCAAAGCAGTTTAAACAATTTAGTGTTGTTTTTAAAAATATGATTTAGTTTGTTTGAATATAAAAATAAAATCCAGACTACTTATTTTACATTTTCAATTAACTTAAAGTATTATGCCGAATTCACGTTAAATTTTGCGCCTCAGTTTCGAAATTTCGAAACGAAGCAGCCACATTTCGTAAGCTCATTTCGAAATATCTAACTTTTCAGTCAATCGCAATCGTCTAAAAATATGTAGTATCTTCCTACACCTACATTTAAATGTATTGCTCAAGTCTGCAGTCTTTTTGTTTAGGTCTTCCTAAACAAAAAGACTGCAGACTTTTTAAAACTAGCAATTTTCGTAAAAACATACTTCAACGTAACGTGAAACTATTTACTGGGGTGTATTTTTCGTATAAACATGATATAAATTACATTAATTGGGTGTATCTTCCCAGTTTCATACAGTTTATCTACGTTACTCCGGAATTTCAATGAATTTTTCCCCCGTGGCCATAAAAGCGCAAAAGAGTAAAAACACTCGTTCTTGAGCACTGCAGCGTTCACTGTAAATTACAGCACGTTAAGAACGTACGGAACACTATTGAATGTTCTAAACTGGGGAACCCGTATCGTCATTTATTTATACACTCTGCGGTGATGACGACACCAGTACGTGTAAAGTAAGTAATCTATTACAATGGTAGGTACAGTAATAGTATGGCAATAATGTGGATATCTACTTATCGTATGGTACTACTATCATATGTCAAAACACGACGTGCGACGAATTTATTACGAGAATTAAACGGTGAAATTCTCCACACAGATCCGTTGGAATTTAATGTTTTCAAAGCAACAAGAGCGTACTAACAAGCTGCGGAAGCTGGTAGATTCGTGACGTTTTCAACGAATTATTTTAATTAATTTGAGGCAAGGTGTGGGTGGTTCCGCCTGCGCTGCATCCCCCCAGTCGAACGTCCACGCCGCGCGGCCTGCACGCCGCGCCATCCTCTACAAAAACTAATTCAACTTGTGCACCATGTGGCCTCCTGTGCCTACCAATTACCACTTTGTAACATAACTATCCGTTTGGCGTTGGCACACTAAAAACATACACGATGCACCAACTGACCAATGATACAGGCTGATTAACATTCTTGTTATTTTACAAGTAAAGCAAAACTAAATGGGCTTATTGTTTAGGTACTCGTACATGTTGTTTCGTTGAAAAAAGGGGATACGAATTTCCTTGAGTAGAAATGTTGGTCAAGGTTTCTGTGAGGGTTGCACAAGAGCTTTACGAGGAAAATCTCAGCACAACTTGCAAATTCTCGTTCACAATTTAATAACGTTGAAGTGGAGTACATGCTTAATTAAGATTTTTTTCTATCTTGATTAGATTTAGAAAACATACACTTAATTCGAAGATTTGATTGATAACAAAATTATAATGCCACCACTTCTTAAGTTGATTTCAAACACATATCTATATAGGTACGTCTTTCAGAGTTTAAAGTAAAACGAAATGATGGCAACCTTGGAAGTTGTCTTTATTGAGTTTACTGGTGTAAAGTCAATAAAGACAACTTCAGAATCAAATCTCAACATGATGCTATGGAAAACCATATTGAAGACTTTTAAAAATATACCAAAAATCCTAATACAAAATTCTTGGTAGCCGAATAGTAATTTAATAACCTTCGGGGATCCGCAACGAATTGTAGAAGAATAGGTACCTACAGCATAAGTTAATTACACTAATGAAGAAGGGAAGGTACGCTCAAAAAATCCACCCCAAGATCACTCCAAAGTCTTTAGTACGATGTTCTTCGCGCGGTTCATTAGCGCCTTGACTTACGGGCGGGCTTACATGTCACCTACTATTGTAACTTTTACGACGTAACGTGCTTTCAGTATACGGGAGCGGAACCGGATTGTAATTAAACCCGACATTGTTTTTGGGGTATTTTGTTTTTAGTCGTACTTTTGCGACGAGTTGTAGGTACCTTGATTTCTTCTCTTATTTTTTTTTTAATCTTTCAAGGTTTATTGTGGCACTAGCACAGGTATGCCTCGTATGTTTTAATGTGTTTTCCAGGAGAAGTTATTTAAAGCTTTTCGAATTTAAGATCTTCAAAGTTAAAAGTCAAAGTCAAAATTCTTTATTTCAATGAGGCCATAAATTGGCCCTTTTAAACGTCAAAAATTTAAATTTAATAGTAATCATATTTGATACTAATGTCCATTCGGAAAAGTAGCGTGTTATGGAGAAGAACGGACAAGAAACTCCATACTTGTTCTTTAAAAAAAAAGTGTTTTCCAACATTTAATGTTCCCACTGGACACAGGCCTCCTCTCTGTGAGAGGGAATGGGCCGTAATCCACCACGCGGGCCCAGCGCGGGTTGGTGGATGTCACAAGTCTTCGAATTTTTGGTTCTAGGACATGCCGGTTTCCTCACGATGTTTTCCTTGACTGTTTTGAGAGCAGTGGTGATGAAATTATTTACACAAAGTAAAGCGCCTGCCTGGGCTCGAACCCACGACCTTGTAAGTCGCGGTCGATACCACTGGGCCAACACTGCTCACTACAACATTTACATACATACATTAATTCATATACGTGAGAATGATGCATCCGGACTAACACTACTATACTACATATAGGTATAAAGTATTACAAGCACTAACAGCTAAATTCATTCATTTGATAAATAGGAACATGGTTCTCACATACTTACAAATATTGCAAACATAGGTAATTTACCTAAGTCAAAAAAATAAATAAATAACCAGTTTGATTTTGTCTACACTAAAGATGAGAAAGGAGAAGGACCAGCATGTTTCCAAGCATTCTTATCTTGAATATAATCATTAATTTTTTATATGCTTGTTAAGAAAATGTGCTTTTAACAAAAGTTTTAAATTTTCTTTTATTTGTTTTTAATATACCAAAAGGTATTTTGTTCTAGAATTTAACACAGTACCGAATGAAAGATGTGTGTACTTTGGCTAATCTATAAGATGGTTGATCTAACTTCTATTCGTATATTAGTTTTAGTACATGATTTCTTTTCCAACTTTCTATTTTAATTTTTTACGACTATTCTAAGCATACTCCAAACATAGCTAACATTGCTGCACTAGGAACATATTTGGTAATAAACAAAATTGACCCGTACCCGCTATGCCGAATAATGCATAGTGGCTGGCATGCAGGATTGGGTGAAATCCTGCCAGCCAGACTATTGCCCGCATTAGACACCATAAAGCCTGGAATAGACAGAATACACTTTGGCATTCTGTATATTTTAAGCTCACATTGTTCGGCGAGACATTGGGACGTCGCTCTCGATTAACGCCTTCACGTCTGTTTCGTGAGCGTTAGTTTAAGGACACTCTGTGCAAAATGTAGTGCTTCATTTTTGATTTAAAGGAACTTCCGAGTGGAATGTGGTTTCTGATATAAAAATTATCAACTCTCTTCTTGAGGTGGATATGTTACGGCTAAAGGTCGGTGTGAACGTAAACTTAAGATTAGCCGGCTAAACTTAGGTTTATCTTCGAGAAGCAGCTAAAGTTCGATAACATGTTAGTTTGCGTCGTGATATTCCATCTTTAGCCGGTTAATGTGCACATTAACCGAAACGAAACGGCTAAAAATGTATTCGATAGGCGCGCCGGGCCGGCGGAAGGCTTGAGGGGGCGCGGGCGGTGGGGAGACAACACGCGTGCACGTGGCAATGTTTTGGTTTAGTATTGCGTCTATCCGATATCATTCCGGCTAGAACTAGGTATTGGTGCAATTTAGTTTAGTGTTTATGCAACATGGTCGACGAAGCCCCGCTGCGCGGGGCTCCTATTTCTGAATGCAGGGTCTAAAGTAACCTAACACGAAGGGGACGACGGGACCTGAGTTCGCTCGCTTTGCTCGCTCACTTCAGCGCCCGTCATCCCCTTCGAACCTAACCTGTCCGTGTCGGGGTGCCCTAAGCTCCCGAGGTTAGGTTAGGTTAGTTGTTTGCATCTAGTTTACAGAAAATTCTGTAATGACCAAATAGTTACTTTTTATTTTATTTTAATGATTAGGTTGATATTGTTTTAAGTAATTAAGAAGAAGTTTATTTTGTAATTTTAAATACCTACAGAAGATTCTGTAATGACCAAATGGTTCCTTATTATTTTATTTTAATGATTAGGTTAATATTGTTTTAACGACGACACGTTTGGTCTAGTGGTTAGTAACGCTAGTCACAAGACCAAGCGGTCGCGGGTTCGAATCCCGCTAGGGGCAGATGTTTGTGTGATGAGCACGAATATTTGTACCCGAGTCATGGATGTTCAAAAAAAAAAAAAAACTAATTAAAATTTTGTAATTGTAATAATTGTTACTTTGAATACCTACATAGTACATAAAAGTATGTGTAATGAAAGTGATTATTTTTTAATAAAGTTTTCGTGTCAAAATAGTAAACATTATTACATTGTTTCCTTTTCCATTTCCTTCTACATTTTTAGCCAAGGACCTGCAGCTACACCTAAGTTTAGCCGGCTAAAGATAGAACAAACTAACATTAACATTTCGTCGAAGATAAACCTAGGTTTAGCCGGCTAATCTTAAGTTTAGGTTCACACCTACCTTTAGCCGTAACAGATATATAATAAATCTGTAGAAAAGTTGTTTTTGTACATCGAAAATATTTCCAGAATAAATAGCCAGGGTGTTAAAGTTTAACCAACAGAACCCATTTCCATTTCCAGTACTTTGGAATTTTTGTCTGTCTCGGTTTGTCTGTTTAGTTGTGCATGCATCACATAAAATACATGAAACCAATGTAGATAAGTTTTATACATAAAAATTGTGCGTAACTTTAAGTATTACTTAGTTTTAGTTTCATCGCTATCGGTTTACGCTATCAAAAGTTAGATTAATTTAAAGTTTTCGAGAAGTAAAATATCACAACACACGCAATTCAGGTACTCGGACAATTGAACTCCATAATCGATAGATGGCGTTGTGCAATTGAAGTTATTTTCTGAATGGTGGTGTTAAGATTCGCCGCGAAAGAATGATGTTAGAAAAAAATTGGTAGTAGGTAGTGTAAGCAGGAAGGTAAGTAGGGTGAGTAGTTTAGGCAAGTACTTTACAGTACCTACCCTACTTACCTGTAGGGTAGGTACTGTAGGCAGGTGTGTAAGGTTGTATTTTTACCCTACTCACCAGCCAATCCAGGGGTAGGAAGTAGCATGAGACTATTTAGGGATTGTTTCGCATGAAGTTGACAGAAGTGCGAAGATACGCCATCGGTACATGGTGGACATCCCACCCATACGCACTAAACGTTTTGAGAATACTTTTATTATGCGTACAGCTAAGGAGTGGAATTCCCTGACGGAGTCTGTGTTTCCCGATAGATACAATCTGGGGGTCTTTAAGTCAAGAGTGAATAGGTTACTTCTAGGCAAGCGAGCTCCATCGTCGACCACATCATCGCTTACCATCAGGTGAGATGGTGGTCAAGCGTGCTATAATAGCGCGCTATAATAGATTTAAAAAAATGTTAAAAGTCATACAGTTTGGTCAACTAATTTAATCTTCTAACATACAGTCCGTCATCACAGTTTCTTGATGTTTATAAAGTACACAAAACTTACTTTTTAATGGGATATATTTTACCCTTAGTTCTCAATACTGGAGATATGATATCTCAAACAGTATCGTTAGCCTGTGTAGCTGCCATCAAGCCTCGTGCCAGGTGGTGTTAGTGGTGGTGTCAGGTGTGTTCGGCGCCTGTTGCTGAAATTGCTGTCTGTCGTCCTTATGACGAGTTGACCATTATTTATTTGCTTTTATTTAATATATAAAATTATCCTAAGGACCCTGTCAAGAAGAAGAATGCATGATGAGCATCAAATACGCACATGTTCCACAAACATGGAAATTTAGACAAATCAAACTAATACTTACAGCGCCTATTTGATCCTATGGATCTCTTAAATTTACTGCCTTCTAGTCATCTCTGTTATTTTATTTACACCCCTTTGGTAATCAAAATATTTTGCTTCCAGCCGATCGAAGAATTCCAATGTAAAAGACTATGTCATTCTTGTCAGTCATAGACATTGATAGACACGACCACAGACTAATGGATGCATGTCCCTGACTTAACTTTATGCTACCAAGGAGGAACTTGCAACTGTGATAACCAAGGAAGTAGATAAGGGGAACAAATGCCTAGTGGCCTTTCTTGACCTCAAGAAAGCCTTTGATACCGACTCTATCTCTAAACTTATACACAGGCTGGAGAACTTAGGATTTCGAGGTTCTGCTCTCTCTCTTCTCAGCAGTTACCTTCAAATCAGAAAACAGGGGGTAAAAATTGAAAACCATGTTAGTGACGAGGAGAACGTGACGTATGGCGTCCTGCAGGGCAGTGTCCTCGGCCCGACGCTCTGTTTGATTTACATTAGTGAACTCATATGGGTTTGCAAATCTTTGAGACATGTTATGAGTGCAGAACTACAAAATAAAATCTATATCGCACTGGCCCAATCTGTAATCATATATTGTATCTCGGTATGGGGTGGAGCAGCTAAGTCGTATTTTTTAGAACTAGAGAGGGCACAGAGATCCTTGATTACATGTACTGCAAGCCCTACAGGTTCCCTACTGAAACTCTATACGCAAGCTCTAAGCTGCTCTCCGTCAGAAAACTCTATATACTACACATGGTACTAGCCGGTACACGATACCGTGGTGCGGCACAGCACCGCGCCATCCGCCGGCGGCGGTGCCGTACCGTTGCACGGCAAATGGCGCCGCACCGTAGACATGGGTCCACGACCTAAGATATCACAAAATTGTACCCTTTAGCCATGCCAAACTGAAAAAAGACGGTGAGATATAGTAGCCACTACATGCTCAGCACGTTCAACTTTTGTTAGTCGCTTTGGCGACTAACTCGAGCCCCACTCGTTTATAATAAAGTAAATCGCATACTTAACATTTACCCTATGCAGCTGTATGAGTGTAAGAAGACATTGACGGAATGGCTCTTCACACTTAATTATGATGCCGTGGAAGACATTTTGGCTACACTGGGTTGAATTTCATGCATACACATATACAAAGTCACACACACTCCAACACACACACAGACTCCAACACTCATTCATACATACACACGCCCACTCACACACACACCCACTCATACACACAAAATATACATTCACACACACATAAACACACGTATAAACACACATTTATACAAAACACACTCTACTTTCACACATTGCCATAAGCACGATCTTCATTCTTATTTTTATTAGTTTACTAAAAATGCGTAACTTATACCTAATTAGCACAACGAAACAATTGTTAATTAATCGAGGAAGAGCGAGGTTTATCCCATCACAAGTAACTTCGGATTACTTTCTGGGAAGCCCCGGCAACTTAATTGTATAGATTTAAGATAATAAACACATTTTATATTTTTTTTAAGATCTTCCAATGTTTTACTTTTATAAATATAAAATCCAATCACATAGGAATTGAATCTTTAAGAAAAAAAAAGCGGCATGTAATTCAATACTAGCGCCGGAGTAGCTCCTTCATTAGTGGGCCAGCGCGGGGCGGTGGGGCCTCCAGTATAGACCACATTTTTTGTCCCGCTACCAGAGAATTTCCTTATAAATTATCACCGTGGATACCGTAATTTACTACAATGCTGGAAAAAGGCTTCACTTTTACCCTAAGCATCCTTTTATGTAACCTACTTTGTAGTCATTAATGTTTTTGAACCAGTTATTAATATAAATAAATAGTAACATTATACATTGTAAATGTATTATTCTGAACACTGTTTTTGTTAGATTTTATCGAAATATTCCTTAGTCGATGTTGAGAGTTGTTTGCGCTGCCAAAGAATTGGGCAAAGATAGCAATTTATTATGAACTAGCTGACCCGGCAAACTTTGTTTTGCCATAAAAACACCAAACATTCACCTACCCTACACCTACCCTACACCTACCCTACACCTACCCTACACCTACCCTACACCTACCCTACACCTACCCTACACCTACCCTACACCTACCCTACACCTACCCTACACCTACCCTACACCTACCCTACACCTACCCTACACCTACCCTACACCTACCCTACACCTACCCTACACCTACCCTACCCTTTTTTCCCCATTTTTTTGTTTTTAAACCTTCCCTGTATTCTGTCGACCAAAACAAAAAAAGAATTATGCAAATCGGTTCAGCCGTTCTCGAGTTTTAATCAGACTAACGAACAACAATTCATTTTTATTTATATAGATTATGTTGTTCCCTTTCATTTATATTTTACGCGACACCTACATAGAACTTCCATCAAAACTGTTCGCGGAACCGTTACGTTTTACCATACGTTTTATTTTTCACACGAAACTTTTTCTTTTTTTATAAAAAATAAGTGGACAGCTGCTTAGAAAATGTAAAATAATTTTACTAATATAACAGCACTCTATTTCCTAAGGCATTTGTCGCGACAAAGGGACGAGTACTTGCAGCGTGTAATCCGTCCATCACACCATGCAAATTGAATCACGTCTCTCATCTGCTCACACGAGAGTGTCGTTCTCTCTAGAAAATCGTTGCTTCACACTGAACATAAACGTACCTGAGATCTACATATGTATGAAATTGTGGTAATTTTTACATAAAATGGGCCTATCTATTTAAGTCACCAAAATGTGATGTTTGCAAATTACTGTTTTAAGAGTAAATGTAAATAATATACCTAACACGGTCAATGAATTTCTAAGAAATGATTTATTTACGAAACTACTTCAACAGAGGGTATTAATTTCTATTTCGGTGAGCATCAGCAGTAAAGTCATTTAATGTGAACCGAAGCGAGCGCCCGGTTCATTTAAAATAAAACTTTGAACTTAGTTAAAGAAATTAATTGGACTAGTGTCCAAGTTCATATTTTATTTCAAGTCTTATTATAGTCAAAGGTCAAAAGCTTAATTGCTTTGTTCTTTAATACATTTTATTTAGGTATGACTTCAATGAACGGATTGTCGTTGGGGCCGAAAAGTTCTAGAGTGGCGACCGCGTACCGGAAGACGCAGCGTTGGAAGGCCTCCCTCTAGGTGGAGCGACGACCTGGTCAAGGCTGCGGGAGTCCGGTGGATGCAAAACGCACAGGACCGATCATTGTGGCGACGCTTGGGGAGGCCTATATCCAGCAGTGGTCGTATTTCGGCTGAAATGATGATAATGATGATGATGGCTTCAATGGTTTTACGACACTGCGGCTATACCGCAGTATCTCCAATAGGTACCTAAAGGAAGAATCTAGACTTAGTTGGTATCTACATCTCACACACTGTGTAACTCTACATAAGTTTACAAATAACAATTCTAATTCTGACCTACTTGACCTGAAGGATTATTGTGTAACACCATAGGCACCGGGTGCCGGGCCCCCGCAAGAGGGTTGCACTTGCACCCCTCTAGGTTTCAATAAAAACTCTCAAGAAATAATAATACCTTCATATTAGAGAACGTATCTTATTCGACGCAAGATGATACAATTTTCGAGATTGCTCCGCTCGCTTTTGATCGCACTGATTATGATACGGAAAAACTTGAGATCTAAACAAGAAAGATTGTGTGATCAGTCGTCAAAGTTAGTTCTACTTGCATATGATTAGGCAAAATAAACATATCCTAGTCGAGGCAGGGTGCTGAAGGTGCACCCTCCTGAAAATTGTCCTGCTGGCACCCTATACACACGTATTAGGCAGTAAATAATACGAGCAAATTATTACCACAAAAATATAGATATTTCTGTCGTCATCAAGAACAATTTCACTCACAAGTTGACGACGTTCAAGATAATATATCACCTTTAAATCCCGCACATAAAATGTTAGTTATCTAATCTAATAGGTATCTACCTAAAGGTCTCCTCATACGGAGGTTAAATTGTTTGTATATCGGAGAAAATTCTAACACATAGAAAGCTACATTATCGCCAAGTGCCAGGCTACTTTTTATCCCAAAAAAGATGTTAGACAAGTATTAGCTTAATTTATTCATTTGATTGCCTTCTAAAGTTCTAAGCAATCAATAATAACATCGACGGTCACGTTCACGTCCTTGACCATTCTCCGTGATTGAGGCGTATCACACCGCTCGACGCACGCCGCGTGCCTTCTCAATCTAACCATTGTGCAGCAACATGTTGAAACTTGGGCTAATATGTTAGCTCCTTCCATTATTACCACACTGATGTAGAAACAAAGGATTCTTTACGCCTTCACACACTATAACAAAAGCGAAACGAAACAAGCGGTGGCGAAACTTTCTTTAGCATGATTTTTTATTTGACCGTCTCGATTCGTAAACTTTTACTTATTGTAGCAAGTTCCATTATAAAAACGCACGTCATAAAAATCTGTTTGACTGGAGCCTAAGGCCATACTGAATGCGAAGCATAAAATTGAATAGATACATTCATAACGTTTCAGCTACATCGGTTTGTATTTTCCTGAAGATCAAACTCATAACAACGATAAGAGGAAACACGAAAGGAGGACAGGTACCGAACTGTGGAGCTTTACAACGAGAGACGACGCCCAACACCAACTCGTACCTGCAAGACGGAGCGGAGCGGACGCCGGAGTTTCATCAAGCATCAATAGTTGGCGGAACAAAGACGGATAAGTTGGACGCGAATGGCGGACTCGATCCGCGCTCGTATCGGAAACTGAATGAGATCTCGCTTTGTTCGTAAACAATGTGCAGCGGACAAGGTTTCACATAAAACTTTGAAACTCAAAAATGGACTCCGACGCGAGACTACGCGAACTTAACCAAGAATGAAATTTATTAGTTATAGGTTATTAACTGAAAATGTGAGTGAATTTTTACGTTCTTAGCCAAGAACTTAGGACTCAACTAAAACAACAATGAGCAGTGACGGTATTCAATTAAAAGAACAGATTGACGACGGAACACTGATATTACGTATACCCTTAGTCAAACACGTCGGGGCGGCCCACCTGATTGGAAGTGTTTACCGTCGTCTTTGGACGGCGGCAATGACAAGGGGTTTGACGATAGGGGTTAGCCAACCTTAGAGAAGTTCAAGAATCTCATAAGAACTTGTAGACTATCGTGTGGGTGTGTCTATGTCGTAGCCAGTCTCTCGAAATAGCCAATTCTATGATCTGGCAACAAAATCTAAATTTAGCCTAAGATGTGACTGCAGAAATCAGCAGGATACACGGTTTTTAATTAAACCGCAATTATCTTAATCAAATAAATTGAAGTTTATGTTTGACTAGCTTCTGCCAGCGGCTTTGCCCGCGTGAAAAGTGTTTTATCATCCAAAAGGAAAAGCCTATATAGCCTATAGCACTATTCCAGACTATAATCGATCTCTGTGCCAAATTTCATCCAGATCCGTTCAGTCGTTCTGGTGTGATTGAGTAACAAACATACATCCACACACATATCCATCCAAACTTTCACATTTATAATATTAGTAAGATAGTTAACTCCAAATATACAGGTTTTAATTTTATAAGTGAATCTAACGTCATTTGAAAGAAAGTGGTGTAGAAAATTGGAAAAATAAGGTTGCCAGCTCTCAGTTAGCCGGAACCTGTGGGAACCAGTTTACCTGCTAAACCTGGTAACACATAAATGGCGGCTAACTGAGAGCTAGATGATGTCCCATACGCACCCAAATACAGGAGACATTTCTAGTGTAGGGCAAAGTTAAAAAAATATGCAAACAAAAACTGATGCGGGCAGGTAACCCTGCAGTAATCTATTCTACTGTCAAGAATCATTCCTAAAATCTAAAATCATAAAAAAGTTTCATCAAAAACAATGTAACTGCAGATTTTTGCAGTGGGGTCTCATACTAATTATTCCGAACAAGTTAGTTTGGAAAATGAAAATCTATATTATATAATGTATAAGTAGCAGTTCAGAAAGGATTGTGACGTTACTGTAAAGTAGGTATCTGTATAATGTAGGTAGGTATTTATACCTACCTACCTACGAACGTTTATATTGCTCTGCCTGTAGGTATTTATACCTACCTACAGGCAGAGCAATATAAACGTTCGTAAGCAAAACAATCGAGAAGCGAGAACAAATGGCCGCGGTTAAGTGAAATTAACTGCGAGGAATGGGCTTAAGAAGCGACAAAGCCCTAGCCAAGCTATCAATTTCCCAGCCCCACTAATATTCGATTCCACAGTGGATTCATGTGTTCCACAGACTTTTAACACACTAGTTTACTTACTTAGGTACCTACTCGTATTTAATGTTATCGTAACTACAGCAAAATAATTATTATACTAGAAGGGCACACCTCTATATACTTATCATAAAATAGAACTGTAGAAACCCCAAACACATTATCTACCTAGGTATTATTAGAATTCGCCTGAACTGATTGTGCAATACCATAATAAAACAAGCTCTTAAAATTTAGACTATGTACTTAAGGCGATATATACGCCCCAATGTTACCGCAGTACTGGCCGTGCGCCCACTCGGAGCCAAAATATCAATATTGAACCTCCTTTTGAACAGTTTTGTTTGCAAAAAAATGTTTTATTTACATATGCTGTTTCAGTTATGAAGAAATTCCAGCCATTTTACTGTGTAAAAATATTTTTAAAGATCGAAGTCGTTTTGGAGGATTATCCAAAAGTTGCGAAAAAATATCGTTTTGTTAATTATTTTTTAGAGCAAAAATAATGTAAATGAAACAAAAATAAATATATATTTTTTTCAAACCTTTTAACCTAGCTGTTACTAAGGAGTATGATTTAGAAAGTTAGCGTTTTACGGCACTAAAGCGGTGGTAGGCCCTTAATAAAAATCTCAATAGAAAAAGCGTTCTTCAGTAAATTCTTATTTTAATTGTTGAGCATTGACTAGAGTTGACTAGACAGTGTACAACGTAATGTCGAATATCTCTATTTCTCCGAAATATTCGATATCAAAATAACTACATTACAAGACTGTATTTTATTTAACAATTTGTTCTGTTTGGTAGCAGAGATAAATCACTTGAATATGTATAAGCTCGCAAGTGTGATATCTATCCTGTCTCGAAAATAAAGTTACTTATATAGGAAATCAGCAGCCTAATTGCGTAAGTGAATTCTGCAAAGCAAACAAGTCGACTCTTTCCCAAAAACGACTTTACGTATTGCATATTAATACGTAAAGTCGTTTATGGGAAGGAATCGACTTGTTTGCTTTGTAGAATTCATTTACGCAATAGGCTGCTGTTCTCTTTAGTACACGACGGGATCACTTACACTTACATACAGGGATATAGGTGACATAGAGATACTAACGAAGAGTAGTTAGATATGCAGAGGTAGGTTCGTACTTATACACAAAACGAGATTGAGTCAACCTCATTGAATAAAAACTTCGCAGAGTTTGTAATCGCAGTCGCTTCCTCGTTTAATTTAGTTCAGTACCTAAATAGTACGAGCGCCCTCGACCAAAACCATGTCTCATCGTTTTACTGGTAAAACCGTAAAAACTCGCTAGATTAGGTGAATCTGAACCCGGCTAGGTGGGCAGTACCAGCAAAAAACGTTACAGTGTTATGGGGGGATGATTTCTGCTAAGTATATAAAAACAAATAAGTATGAGGCCTGAGCGAATGGTCAAAAATGTTAAAAATGACGACCTGTCTAACTTTTTCCAATTTTTTTTTGTTCCAATTTTTTGTACGGTTGCCGAGATTACCAAAAGATTATTTTCAGACATTTTAAACGTCACCACAAAAACGAAATGCATGTTTCGGAGTCGCTTCAAAATGGTTTGAACACATAGACTGCTCACACTTTCTTCTGAAAAACGATTTATTCTCATCAACTAAACAACGTTCACTTGAAAACATGATTTTCAGACGATTTGCTATGAGTTTTTTTTGCCTCATTTTTAATGCTCTCAAATGGTCTCCTGGGTACTTGTGTTGTGACGCTACTGGTGTCTGAAAATTGTGTAATCAGTATCTAAAATCTATCGTTCTACATCTATCTACATTCAAAAAAATCTGACAGATTGTTATGAAACACATCGGTAAGTTTTTAACACGCTTTTATTAGCTTGGTATGTATGTATCTATGTATCAATGTAACAATGTATCAATGTAACGGAATCTTTGAACGTGATTTTCACCCACTTCAAAACGTTGGATTGATTTGAAACTTTGCACACTTATCAAGGACCGATGACAATACAATAATTTAAACAGTTTGTCCCATTATCCTTACCATTAAAGCGTGTGTTTTAGTTTTTAGAACTACAATTTATTGATTATGAAATTTACAAAAAGCGGTCAGGTCAAACGTGATGCGGATTTTCTTTTAAAACATTATTTTTGGCCAAATCTATCGAATGTATTCGGTTTTGGCTGTAAAACGATGAGACAAAAATCTTGGTCATGAGCGCTTTAACTATAACGTTGGAATAAAATCAGTGCGTCTTAGTAGGTACCTTCTCTAACTCTCGATTAAAGCTTTTATCGGAGGACTGATTAAGTGTCGAGACCAGGATGGATTTATTGTAAAAGTTGGCCGTTCGCTGAGGTTAGTGATTCAAGCCCGCACACTTTAGTCGAATAATTGTCTACGTGATCGGAATGGAGGCTTCCTGCCGCCTTTAATAAGATCAGATAAAGAGCTCACACTGTTGCAGGTGTGTGCGCAGATCTATTCAGCTCTGGCTCAATATCCCCTCGAAATTTTCTTAGAAGTTTGATATAAGTAAGTACCTTTATAGCTCTGTTACTAAGATCAGCAGAAAGCTACCCAGAGAAAACTGTATACCTAATATGTTGTATTGGAAATAATGAATTGGAAATAATGAATTCGAACTAGCCTAGGTACTTACTATTTAATTCAAAAAATCTCTTTAGAAATCCTTTCATATCTCTTTGATGCTCAAATCTAAGCGAGTTATAGAGAGTAGGTATATCTCAATAATCTCTGTAACTGATGCAGCGCCAGCGTTGCCTTTGCTCGCTGGCACATGAATTGCCTGCATCCATCACTTCGCTCAGAAAAGGTCCATCAAAGCAGATACATAGTAATCCATCAATAGGCTCTGAATACTCCAACGTGTCACGTCAGCCTAGCTTCTGGACGCACATCGGCGGAAGCTGAAATATCGTGGAAACTACAAATCTTCACCGTAGCAGTAAATATGCTATTTTATCATTATTAATATAATAAGACACAGATTTTTTGTTAAGTAAATTATTACCTAGAAATAGGTAGGTACAACCATTTACTATCAATATCTAAACTGTTGTATATAGATACGATTTATTCCGCTACTTAACTAGCTAAGTACATTATATTCAGTATAATTAAATTTATTAATACATATTATTGTATGTAGTCTTCATGGCTATATGTAGATAAAAAATAGAAATTAAAAGGAACAGCATGGCTTGTTATAAATGTAATGTAAACTTTTGTGTATAAGTACGAGCATACCTGTTCATACCATTTCTACGCTATTATCTATATTTATTTACCTATACCTATGTATGTACCTAAGTGTAAGTAGCCCAATCATACGTTTATGTAGTTAAGTGAACAGTTTGCGTATATAACACGGTGTAAGAGATAAGCTAGATATCGCACTTGCGAGCTTATACCTACCTATTAAAGTGATTTATCTCTGCTACCGTTATTTCATTACTTAGCAGAATATTTTCTATTTTGGTAACATAAAAAATCGTTAAATAAATGTATGTTATTTTGATATCGAATATTTCGGCGAAATTGATATCTTCAACATTACGTTGTTCATTGTCTTGTCAATGCTCAACAATGAAAATAGTGAATTTACCGAAGAACGCTTTTTCTATAGTGATTTTATTACATAGTCAAAATTATAAGAGCTTCTTTTATTATGTTATTTTACAAGCTTTTTAGTCGAATTATTCTAATAGATAAATACCTATAATATTTTTTCGAACTTCACTTGTGAACTTGGATTTTATACCTCTTTCTTTAGTTACCATCGTCCTATGCGGGCACGTCTTTAGACGTTGTGAGCCGCTGAAACCGTTTTAATGTTCATGTAACAACAAAAAAAACCCTCTTCTTAGTCCGCATTATTATGCAACTATGGAACCCTACTACTGCGCGTGGCCCGACACGCACATGGCCGATTTTTTTTCTGTGGCCAGCCAGCTATTCAGCCATTATTTTTCATTATTATCATTGGTAAAATGCTAAATATTTTTCCCAAATCGTTGGGCAAAATATTTTGCATTATTCCCATTTTTTTTTCTTTAAAATCGGTTATTTTAAAGAAATAGTTGAAAGTAAATTATAATAAAGCCATTTAATAAAATATATTCTTTAATTAATACTAAACTTGATGAGCCGCTCTGCAGAGCAGTTCAGGAGCACCAAATTGCTACTTCTGCCACACCTGCCGAGCGCGCTCGCCTGCTGGCTGTGGGTGAGTGGGAGTCGGGCCTCTGGCTTCACGCACTACCGTCGTCGAACATAGGCACCTTGTTTGACGACACTACTTTTCGCCTCGCTGCTTCCCTACGACTTGGCGCTCCTTGTTGTACTCCTCATCGTTGCCACTGTGGCGAAGTTGTCAACAGCCTCGGTCACCACGGTCTTTCATGCAGCCGAAGTGCGGGTCGCATAGCTCGGCACGGAAACTTAAACGACATCATCCGACGTGCTCTCGTCACCGTCGGCGTTCCAGCCGTATTAGAACCACATGGCCTGGCACGCTACGATGGCAAAAGACCTGACGGGTTGTCTTTGTTTCCATGGAAGATGGGTAGGCCTTTAGTGTGGGACGCTACTTGTGTCGATACTCTTGCGCCATCTCATCTTCCTAGCTCGTCGAGCTGTGCTGGCGCTGCCGCTGCGGCTGCAGAGAACCTCAAGCGGCGGAAATATAATAATCTCATCAGTAGTTATATTTTCGAGCCGTTTGGGGTTGAAACTCTTGGTCCGTGGGGTCCGAGTGCTCACGCTTGCTAAGCATTGCCATACAACGTGGCAATGCTGCCAGCCTTTTGGGTACATTACCAGTGGACAACGATTTGGAGGAGTTTTTTGACGCCATATTTTAGTTAAGTATATTTTTAGGTTTAGGTAGTGAGTAGTTTTTGGTTTAAATGTATATATTTGTAGTCTTAGTTAATTAAGTATTTTATACACGGTATATTGTCAAATAATTGTTTTTTTTTATTTATACTAAACTTTATGTTATTTCAATTTTACAAAAATAAATGTTATCTGTATGACTCCTCTAATATTAAATAAAATACCAATATAATAGTAATCATCTAAAATTTACATAGTATTAAATACTTAATTAACAATAACTACCTATAAATACACTTAAATAAAAATTAAATAAAACTACAAACGGGAATAAAAGGGCAGGGGTCATAGGGCGTCAAAAAATTCGTCCACATCCATAGAAATATAAATATCTATGTCCACATCGCTGTCAACGTAAAAAGTGCCCAGAACGCTAGCAGCATTGCCACCTTGAATGGCAATGCTGATTCTCTGGCCAAGGAAAAGCCCAGCCCTCTGGTCACGTGAAGAGTCGACTAACCGTTTGCTTACTTCTCGAAATACTCGAAGAGCACTCGGACCCCATGGACCTAATGTTTCAACCCCAAACTGCTCAAATATATAACTTCCAATATGGTTGTTGTATTTGCGCCGTTTGCGGTTTTCTGCACCAGCACAGCCCGCCGTGCTAAGAAGATGGGATGGCGCAAGGGTGTCAATACATGTTGCATCTCACACCAAAAGCCTACCCGTATATATTTTTTTTATTCCGCGCAGGATTCTTAAAATGAGTTTTTTTTTAATAATGGCTTTAATAACCTCTACTTTGTATCACATTTGCAGAATGTACATGGATCCTATTTTATAATAAAACAACTTATTTTATGTACCTACATTCTAAGCAAATAAAGACCTATTTCATTACTCATACTCTGAAAGTAGGTCTTAAGTCGCCTGAGGAGCGGGTTGAAAGTAATACTTTTCAGCCCTAGGGAGAATCGCTTTCAACTGACAGCTATCAAATTATTTAAAAATAAACTAGTTCCTTTTCACAAATCTATTGAACCATGTTCCAACTTTCTATACAACCACGAAGTAAAATTGAAATAACTTAAAGTTAAGTATTGATTAAAGAATATATATTTTTTAAATAACTTTATTATAATTTAGTTTCAACAATTTCTTTAAAATAACTTAGATTTGGGCAAAATATTTACCATTTTTTCAATGATGAAAATAAAAAATAATGGCTGAATAGCAGGCCGGCCACAGAAAAAAAAAAACAAACAAAATAGGCGGGAAAGCGGCAATCATTTTTTCTTTAGCTAATTCATGTTTTTATTTTTATTTCCTTGTATTTGTAATGAAAAGCACAGTGTTTACCTCGGGTTAAAGACTTATTTAGTCCCTCGAACTATTGGCGCCCTCACTTCGTTCCGGGCGCCAAACCCCGGAACGACGAACGGACCCCGTCTCGGGACTAAATAAGTAACTTTCACCCCTAGGATAACAATGTACTATTCTATACTATTCTACATCGTGCTGTAATTGAGTGGCTGTATAGAAAGTAGGAACATGGCTCAATAGAAATGTGAAAATAGAACTAGTTTTTTTATAATTTGACAGCTGTCAGTTGAAAACGATTCTCCCTAGGGCTGAAAAGTATTACTCAACCCGCTCCTCAGGCAACTTCAGACCTACTGTCCGTGTATGAGTAATTATTTTGCTATTTTATTTTATTTTATTTGGGAAACAAACAGATGCAATAACAAACATAAGCATACAATTAGTTCAACACAATCCAGAAACAGCTTCCACAGATTAATATACAAGTAAATTAACCTAAGTGCAACAACAACCAGAAGTTCACACAGTTAATGAAGTCACAATTTAATATTATATTATTTAAATTTATATGCCAATATATTTCTTATGGAAAATCTTAATTTGGGTAGAGAAAGGTGAAAAATATCTAAATCTTGATTTTCTTTAAATGAGATTATGCCGTAGTACAGACGACATGGTCTTTTAATAAAAATATTCTTGCCGTAATTGGTTCGGGAGAAACCAATAGTTACCTATAGTTAGGGTACCATTGAATACGAATACCTAGGTAAGTAACTAGCGTGTTGAGTCAGTGTACACGTGTAAGCGCTATAGTGTGTACTCAATATTAAGTTTCTGGCATACCTAGAAGCAAACGATATCCTTAGTGACCGCCAATACGGCTTTCGCCGAAATCGGTCTACTGTGGATCTTCTAAGCCTGTGCCATTCACATCTGGAGTGAGGTCATCGAGAGGCACGGAAAAGCGCATAGCCTCGACATTTCGAAGGCTTTTGATAGGGTCTGGCACGAAAGCCTTATTGGTAGGTAAACTTCTTTCATTCGGTCTGCCCGGAGGTCTGTGTAATTGGATTGCAGACTTTCTGAGAGATCGGTCCATTCGAGTGGTTATCGATGGGTGCTCGTCGGACCAATTGGTTATTAATGCCGGGGTCCCTCAGGAGTCGGTACTCTCAGCAACTTTATTCTTGCTGCACTTTAACGATCTGCTAAAACCTTAAACCTTTGGGTATGCAGACGACAGCACTGTTGCTCAGAGATACTTGTCCAACGCACGTGCTACTGGGCCTCAGATCCAGTCTCTCCGGGAGGCCATCGTGGAGCGTTTGAACCTCTCCTTGCAGGCAGTCTCCGAATGGGGCAATGACAAACTGGTCAGATTCAATGCTGCTAAAACCCAGGCGGGTCTTTTTCCGCAAAAAAGAGCCAATTTCACCCGAATGCAACTTGCCGAGATGTGACCGTGCCAATAACTGACCATCTAGAGCTTCTTGGCGTTACGTTGACATCAACTCTCAATTTTGGCCCATACATTGAGGCATTGAGAGTACCGTATGGTGACGGACGTAAAGAATTTCACCGTCCCATATCTTCCCGTGGGTGGCATAAGAGGCGACTAAGGGAAACACCAGAGAATGGGCAGCAGCGTTCTCTGTGCACTTTAAGAAAAACTGCGATCGCCAACCCGCCTGCCAAGCGTGGCGATTACGGCAAACCCCCCCCCCCCCCCCCCCAAACCAAAATTAAACGCACCAAGAAAAACGGCCCCAAAAATTACCTATCAGAGGCGAGGTGCTAAAATTTTCGAGCTCGCTTCGCGTTGCTCTCAAATCAGTTCTCGCTCTTTTGTGCTCCAATCGACCTTTTATGTCTGTTGGTATGAATAGTAAAAGAAAAGCTTTAGGGCTACTAAAACACATTTGGGGGGAGAAGCTAGGGTATGTTTTGGTGGGAATCGCTGTTGGTGAGAACAGCATTACCTACAAAATGCCAAAAATACCTTCTGTTGTACTCGTGGTGGAGTACCCTATAAAGCAGCGCCCTAGCCGGTCCGAGTCATACAAGTCCCCGTCGTTTTCCCTGGGACCTGCTGCATTCGCGCCGCCACGCGTCCTCCACCCCAAGTTGCAGCTGAACTAACTAACGGATGCAGGGTGATTTCTACAATGCCCTCAACGCCACTCTTAGGAGCATAATATTGTTACGAGCTTCTTCTTCTTTCGTGTGAGGTGTGGCCACCTCTGGTGTCAGAGTTAATTAAGCCGCCTCTGGGAATCCCACAGGCCTCTGACTTGGCTATTTCAGACTTACATTAACTATGTAAGTCCAGGTTTCCTCACGATGTTTTCCTTCACCGCTGCCTGTGATGTCTAAGATAAACTTAGAAAGTACATACGAATTTGAAAAAAAAAAAAAAGTTACGAGCTGGGGCTCAGGGATAAATTATTTAAACAGCAGACTTCAATTAATCACACTTTATTACAAAAACACTTCTTAAACAATTCTATTACTTCGCACTATTTTCCTTTGGTGATCGCTCTGTGTCGCTTCCGCATCGAAACTGACTCACGACAAACCCGACCGCTTTTTATATAGCACCGAAGATGTTTCTAGAACGTTCCATACTGTTCTAGATAATTCGAGAAACTTCCAGAACAATCGACTTTCGAACTCACTGTTCTCGAAGCGACTAGAAACTTCCAGAATGTTCGGTTCGAACATTCCGGAAAATTCCATTTGACACGAGAAGATTAGTTCCGCTATTCGATACTAGATGGCGCCACTAGTAACTACATAATTCTTCTACTCGTCACTAGATGGCGTTGCCCTATCTTGTAACATTGCCTCCCTCTTAGACATGCTCGTCCCGAGCATCGTTAGACCCATGGTAACGGGCCAACCGATCCACATGAACGACCTTTGATGCACCTCGGGGTCCCTTCTGAATTCGGTAGGTGACGTCATTAATCTGGGTAACTATGCGATATGGTCCATCCCATTTTGCTTGCAATTTAGGCGATTTTCCTTTGCTGCGTACCGGGTTATGTATACCAGAGATCCTTCATCGAAGCCCTTATTGTTCGCCTTCCGTTCGTAGCGAGTCTTAATCCTCGCAGACATCTGTTGACCGGTCTCTCTAATGTGCTCATAAACCTTTAATGCACCTCTACTACGAGTGTGTGGTCCTTTCACAGGCGCACCCGCACAACTTGTGCATTTGCGGCACCATTCCTTAACGTCCTCTCGACAATGGATCCAGTAAAAGCGTTCTCGGATCTTGATTAAAGTCCTCTTAACTCCCATGTGACCCCCTGAACTTTCATTGTGATAGAGCTGTAAGACCTCCGGCACCTTAACTTTAGGTACGACAATTTGTAGATGACACTGGTCACCGCGAGCATTCTCCCATTTCCTGCACAGAACTCCATCCTGGATAACCAAGCTTTCCCACTGTGCCCAATAACTCTTGGTGATGGAACTGGTTGCTGCGTCATCACTCCAGTGAGGCCTAGGAGCACCTGATTTCTTCCATTCGAGGATCGGTTTTATGTCTCTGTCATCTTGCTGAGCACTCTGCAAGATTCCCTTCCAATCTTCGCTAAGATCCGTCCTCAACATCCTCACAAATGTTACCTGCTCAGCCTCTTGCCTGGCACAGGGCTTACATTGATTGGAACACGATCTACGCGAGAGAGCATCTGCATTTCCGTGTGGTGTATTGTTCCCTTCACATGATTGTGACTCACACACAATTTGTGAAATCGAGTTCCTTGGGGCTCTTCCATCACCAACCACCAACCGCCACTTAGTCCTGGCGTCTACCGGTTTTCCTGCTGCTGGTAACTGAATTCCACAATGGGGGCTCCTTCGCTTCGGGCAGCTCAACCGGATGTGGCCTCTCCCTCCACAGCTATAGCACCGGGGTGAAGAAACATCCACCCTTATGCGGTGGGCTCGATCGTCCCGTCGTACAGCTTCCACCTCCAAAGCGTAGGCTAGGGCGTTCTTAAGGTTCTTAAAATGGCCTAGCCTTACGGCAGCCCTAACCTCCAGGTCGCGTATCCCATCCGTGAACGCCTGTACGAGGTTCCCGTCGATAAGCACAGGTGACGACTGGTAAGCTTTCCGGACCAGCTTTTCCACCTCCAAAGCCCACTGCTGTAAGGTTTCACCAACACGTTGCAATCGAACCTTCAGCTGGGCGCGAAACACATGTTCCAGGTGCGCGTCGCCGTATCTAGCTTCCAATGCTTCCAGAAGCTTCTCGAAAGTAAAGTTCTGTCCAAGTGCCTCTAACACAGTCAAGGCCTGGTCGCGAAGACCCAAGGTTAGAGCAGTCAAGGCCTGTTCTTTGGTCCACCTATTCGATTTCATGACGGCCTCGAACTGTATCTTGTAGGCAGACCATGACGAAGACCCGTCGTATGGTGGCACTTTAAAACCACCCGGCGAGGATGCAACTACTGCAGCTGCCACGGCTCCTCCCCCAGATGTGAGCCCACGAATAATCTTCTCCAACTCGGCGATGCGGATCTCCTGCTGCTGGACCTGGTCCTTTACCTCTTTCATCTCCTTCCCGATGGCTCCGCGGAGGTCCTTTATCACCAAGAGCTGCTCCTCCTGACGGCGAGCCTGCTCCTCCTTGTCGCGCTGCAGCTGCTCCTCCAAGCGCCGTGCCTGCTCCTCCTGACGGCGAGCCTGCTCCTCCTGACGGCGAGCCTGCTCCTCCTGACGGCGAGCCTGTTCCTCTTGACGGCGAGCCTGCTCCTCCTTGTCGCGCTGCAGCTGCTCTTCTATGCGGCGAGCCTGCTCCTCTTGACGGCGAGCCTGCTCCTCCTTGTCGCGCTGCATCTGCTCTTCCAAGCGGCGAGCTTGCTCCTCCTGACGGCGAGCCTGCTCCTCCTGACGGCGAGCCTGCTCCTCCTGACGGCGAGCCTGCTCCTCCTGACGGCGAGCCTGCTCCTGCATGAATGCCATCAGGGCGGCTAGGTCAGGCGACGCCGACGATTGAGCGGGTTCCGCTGCAGCCGTGGAGTCTCGATGTCCACCTGATGACGGTGAGGGAGCGTCTCCAAAGCGCCTCTGGTATACATCTTGCTGGCGCTGACTCCTGGTGCGCATCCCTTCCGTTTCTTCCTTTGGTAGAACCGGCATAATTTATCCCGCACTTCTGACACCAATTTGTTACGAGCTGGGGCTCAGGGATAAATTATTTAAACAGCAGACTTCAATTAATCACACTTTATTACAAAAACACTTCTTAAACAATTCTATTACTTCGCACTATTTTCCTTTGGTGATCGCTCTGTGTCGCTTCCGAATCGAAACTGACTCACGACGAACCCGACCGCTCTTTATATAGCACCGAAGATGTTTCTAGAACGTTCCATACTGTTCTAGATAATTCGAGAAACTTCCAGAACAATCGACTTTCGAACTCACTGTTCTCGAAGCGACTAGAAACTTCCAGAATGTTCGGTTCGAACATTCCGGAAAATTCCATTTGACACGAGAAGATTAGTTCCGCTATTCGATACTAGATGGCGCCACTAGTAACTACATAATTCTTCTACTCGTCACTAGATGGCGTTGCCCTATCTTGTAACAATATTAAAACTAAATGAAAGTAAATTTAAAACTTTAGTTAAAAGCACACTTCGTAAACTATTACAAACTATATGATTATATTCAAGATAAGAATGCTTGGAAACATGCTGGTCCTGCTCCTTAAGGCAATCCTTAGTGTAGACAAAATCAAACTGGTTAATTTGTATTATTTTCATAATTTTTTGTAACGCTTTATTTTTGTTACTTTTTCTATTATTTTTGTTTCAAAAATGTTGACTCGCACACTGTTCCGTTGTTATTGAATTAGGTAAAATTAACAACAATTAACAATTAAATTACTTACAAATATTGCATACATAGGTAAATACCTATGAGCGAGTGAGAACCATATTCCTATTATCAAGTGTAGGATTAAAATCCTAGGTAAACCTGTTAGTGCTTGTAATACTTTATACCCATATGTAGTATAGTAGTGCTAGGTGCATCGTCCTCACGTATATGAATTTATTAATGTATGTACCTACTTTAATATTGTAAAGCATATTTTTTTTAAAGAGTAAGTATGGAGTTTCTTGTGCGTTCTTCTCCATAACAAGCTACTTTTCCGAATGCACGGTAGAATCAATTTTTATTACTTGTAAATTTTAATTGTTAACGTTCAAAAGTGCCGCTTAATGGAAATAAATACATTTGACTTGACATATTTTTTTTTTACAATATTTAGTTACATAAGTACACACATTAATAAATTCATATATGTGAGGACAATGCACACAGAATAGCACTACACACTATACTACGTACAGGCATAAAGTAATAAAAGTACTCACACATGTACTGTGCAGTTATATAATAGATGCTAGAAAAGCATTAACATCCGAAGCAGTTAAGTTATGACCAATCCCAACTGACGGCGTCCGTTCACGAACATGACGCATGAATTGGCACCACCCAGCTCAACCATCATGAAGGGAACCGGATGATCCAACACACGCGCCACCATCAGAGAAACATTTGAGAGAGCATGACACACTCAACTGCCAAGGCACACACATGTCAACGAACGACACACGGGTACAGTAAATGGTAGATTTACAGTTGGGTACATAGTACTCACACACGTGCTGTGCAGTTATACAATACTAAGGAAATTGAGTTTATACAATACAAATATATTCATTCAGTCTTCAGCAGGTCCAACAATACTTCAAAACAATAATGTTCTGCATGTCACTTGTTTTTGCGCCCTAGTGGATGTGGTTGCCAAGAGCGAGCGAAGCTAGCTCGGGAGCTTAGGGCACCCCGACACGGACAGGTTAGGTTCATCCCCTTCGTTTTAGGTTACCAGGAATAATATTTAGCCAAGCATTTTTATGTTATCTCCCAACTTATAATATGCCAGCCTGCATAGTGTGCGTTTTATACAAGTTTTAAATTTCGTCTCATTCAGTTCAAGAATGTGGAGAGGAATTTTATTGTAACATTTTGTACAGTACCCCATGAAAGAGGAGGCTACTTTTGCCAGTCTGAAACCTGGTTGAACTAATTGGTCCCTATTTCTAGTAACGTAATTATGTCTGTCGCCGTTTTTACTAAAAAGATGTAAATTATTTCTCACGTACATGATGTTTTCATTATTGACAAGGAACCGTCATGATGTTAATGTCCGTAAACAGTTCCCTTAGAGAATCGCGCCGGCGAAGATTGTATATCGCTCTGATGGCTCGTTTTTGCAGAATAAAAATTGACTAAATGTCTGCAGCCCTTCCCCATAGTAAGATACCGTAAGACATTAATTATACTATGGAAATAACTAAAATATACCAGTCTCGCGGTATCCACATCCGTTAACCGACGAATCCTTCCAACAGCATAAGCCGCCGAACTCAGCCGCCCCGCAAGGGACACCAAATGAGGACCCCACTGCAACCCTGAGTCCAGCGTGATCCCCAGGAAAACCGTTTTATCGACGAATTCTAGCTTCTCCTTGTTTAACATAATGTCACAATCAGTACTTTTGACATTCGGCAATGAAAATTTTACGCACTTGGTTTTTTTACCATTTAAAACTAAATTATTGGCAGTGAACCAATCCTTAACCTGCCGTAGCGCGTTATTTATGTCGTCAACCTGACGAGTACGTCTATTTATAAAAAAATTAAATAAAGATGTATCATCAGCAAATAACACCATGTTTAGTTTGTTTTCCAATAAACGGGGTAAATCGTTTATGTATGCTAAAAATAAGAAAGGACCTAAAATTGAGCCTTGGGGTACTCCCATTTTCACGTTTAACCCGGACGAATTCACACCGTTTATTTGAACTAATTGCTGCCAATCATTCAAGTAAGATTTAACCAATCTTAACGCTGATTGACCTAGCCCGTAATGCTCAAGTTTCAGAAGTAATGTTTCATGATTAACGCAATCAAACGCCTTCGAAAGGTCGCAGAAGATACCTATGGCATCCTGTGACTCTTCCCACACATTAAAGATGTGTTTTAATAGGGTGACACCAGCGTCAGTTGTACAACGTCCTCTGGTGAAACCATACTGTTTATCATGCAAAATGTTATTCGTATTAAAAGGAATGACCATTTGATTTAGCAGTATCTTCTCAAAAACCTTGCTGAAAACCGGCAACACGGATACTGGTCTATAATTATTTGTGTATTTACTGTCCCCGGATTTAAAAAGTGGTATAACCTTACTATTTTTAATTAGATCCGGAAAGACTCCTTAATCCACACACAAATTGAAAATCTTATAGTCTGAATAATGG
This sequence comes from Orthosia incerta, assembly GCA_948252205.1. Lineage (NCBI taxonomy): Eukaryota > Metazoa > Arthropoda > Insecta > Lepidoptera > Noctuidae > Orthosia > Orthosia incerta. The sequence goes on along the minus strand of OX411753.1, from coordinate 18,542,924 downwards.
AGGTACAAGCTTTGATGGACATTCCCCACAGATCTTCAGTCGGCTTGATCTTGATTTGCAAAAACAAGTCTTTGTAAACCGCTGTCTTCGTTGCATTCTCGGCATTTACTGGCCCGAGACCATCTCCAACGTAGGGCTGTTGGAGAAATGCCACGAGAGCCCGATCGACCGCCAGATCAAGCGTCGCAAGTGGAGATGGATTGGCAACACGCTTCGAAGGGGTCCCGATCTCATACCCAAGCAAGCTTTGGACTGGAATCCCCAGGTGAAAAGAAAGCGTGGCCGTCCCCGTCAAACCTGGCGTCGCACCGTTTTGGCAGAAGCGACAAGCATCGGAATGACATGGAGCGAGGTGAAGCGTGAAGCTCAAGACCGATCGCGATGGAGGACATCTGTGGACGCCCTCTGCCCCATCTAGGGGTTATAGGGCATTAAGTGTTGACTAAAAAACCTATCCAAGGCAAGGTTTTTAAATTTTCAAGCTACCTTCGTGCGCTTTGGCATTTTAAATTCTCTTGATTCTTTGCATTGACTCTCTTGAAGATTTTCTGCATAAGTCAACAACGTAATCAATCTGAGGTGAAATTTTCGAGCTCGCATTGCTCGCCCTTTCAGCATTTTTTTTTAATTACCATGCCAATGTCTTTTTCTTTTTTGTTGGTTTTGGGTTGGAATAACTCCATGACCCGGGGTGCCATATCTATGTATCCACCCATGGTCGCACGGCAAGCGATAAATATAAAAAAAAAATATCCATATTCGTGGACTGGGCAGCCGGTGCCTGACGACTAGAAAGGCTGGGTGGTTTTTGAAAGTTAGCCTGAGGCGGTCAGCACTCTAAATCAGGCCCTGTAAGTAAATATTACAAATGCGAAATTGTGATAAAATGCTTCTCACACTGGCTACGCTTGCGCCGGGCGGGGTTGCCAAAACTAGTATTACCTAAATAAAAAAAAATACTTTTAATAACTATATCTAATTAACCGTATCTAAGGTAAACTATCTGAACAAGGTTAGTCTACGCAAGTAGGTATACTTGTACACTCAAATAAAGCACAATCACTTTTAGAGAAAGGGCATTTTCGATTGTAAATCAGTGTTTTAGTTTAAAAGCGTGTGTTCCTTCGATTTGTTTGGTATACTTACCCTCTGTTGGGTGTAAGTATCAATAGGTCTTAAATAAATAATCAGAAACAAGGGCGGAAGGGCCTAAGTACGGGACATTAACAAGGGTCCAGTCCAATTTTCGTCCTGTCCACGTTGATATATTGAGGGCCGATGTGAAGCCGTTGCCCACCGCGCGCCGACGACACAACTCATTTACTTTTTTCACCAGATACCGAACACAATAATTGCATTGCGATACCAAAGTCAAACCACGGATTTGGTTTTAGGTTATTTTTTTTAATTCTTTTGTTAAAGAATTATAGAGATCATGTTGACATAGACAGAGTGCCTATGTCAACATATTATAATAAATTACAACAATACTGGACAGGCAGAGTTGATGGCAGGCCAACCTGCTCATACCTACATCTAAGATTCGCTGCCATCCTAGTCATAGACAGCACACCTAAAAAAACCGTAACATTTCTACTTTCTACTGCCCCCTAACTTTCCTGACGTTAATCAGCATTGCTGTGATTTGTGATTCTGTAAAAGCGAGAGTCATATTGCTTAAAAGCGTAACGGTGATTAGGCATCGGAACACCTCTTGGATTTGTATATGAATCTCACTAAGGTGCCAGTAACTCAACAAATAATCTTTCAGCCCAACTTCTATTTGTAGAGCAAATAGGTACATATAACTAATCCAATGAAACTGACAGAACGATGTTTAGTACAGTTTAGTTTACCTAAGTAGAGCTGCCATTGCTAACACTATAAACATTTTCACGACTAAGAAACTGCCAGAAGTGCTTGAAAAGGAAAAAGCAAAGCGACTAACGTAAAATTTCAGTCTCTGCAAGCCAACAAGTTACGAACGCTGGCGGTGCTTTAAAAATTCAGTGTGTACCCACCCGCCACGCTTGCATTTTTCGAGAGTACTAAAGTCTGCTTCGTTTATATTAAAGACCTCTATCTATTCGTTTTATCCACCCCGAAATATACTTTCACTCTCGTCGGCTCTTCATCCCGTAAAAGAAGCTACCTAACTCCTAGACACATTGCTCTCTTTTGAAGTGAAAAATCTTGCCTTGCTTTTTCAATGATCGCTTCCGTAGATAGTTTATGTTATCTGGTGTGATGAAACCTACAACATGATTATATTACTTTGCTATCTACTTAATTAATGCGTTTATTAAAACTGAATTAATTAAAATTATGAAAAATATTTATTTTTCATTATTTCCTCCATTACATTACCTACTTTGAACCAATAGATCCCTGCAATTAGGTAAGTTCACGCTGCACTCCAGTAGAAACTGTAATAATTTCTGCTGCTGTTGCAGAATAATTTAATGATAAAAAAGTTTATGTCAGGCAGGTTTTTGACATGTGTAGAGACCGGCACCCTTATTGCTTAACTTAAAAGAGTCCGCGCACGCATGCTTTACTTGAATTAATTGCTTCTGTCCAAAAATCCGTCTCATCGAAGGCGTAAAACACGCGGTGCTGCCACTGAGTTGTCAAAATAAAAGCAAGCGCGCGTGCTTCGAGCTGTGAAAACAGTTACGCATATTGGGTGCTGATTATATTATACAACATAAAAATCCTGAAATATGCATGAGAACACGCATGAAGAATGCTTAAAATATGCTTGAAAAGTGTCAAAATATGCATGAATAGTTACAAAACAGTCAGCAGCATCAAGTCATCAAATAATATCTAGTTATTTTATTTAAAAAGCCACATTCAAATTTCAATCAGTAAGCAATTTTTATTTACCCATCTGTAAGTATCGAATAAAAGTAACATTTTTTTTTCTATTATGGATAGGTTCGCGCTTCACCACTATCTCACCTGATGGTAAGCGATGATGTGGTCGACGGTGAAGCACGCTTGCGTAGAAGTAGCCTATGGTTGTAGCTATCGGGAAATACAGACTCCAGCAGGGAAATCCACTCCTTAGCTGTACGTACAATCCCCCTGGTGGTTGCCCGCATTGTCGAGGAGAGGGGGCTCAGTAGCCGTGGCTGGGTCCCCCACGGTAAAGCGAAGAGGAACCCGAGGAGGGGCCGCTTGTCAGAGTTTTTGCCGATTAATCCGACGACGTAACGGCCAACAAGTAGGTTGCGATGCCGCTTGATAACAGAGGCGACATCACAACTAAGGCGGGCGCTGCGATGTCGTATGAAGCGTCCCAGGTCACATACGGTATCGTGCCTGAGGGTTGGAGGCGGTGGCGGGAGAGGAGACCCGGTATTGCGGTGCGCCGCTCCCCCTACCTTCCATGGCCTGGACGGGGTCCGTACCGTCTGATGGCGGACACGGTGGGGCTGCAGGGGAGGTCTTTATCCCCTGCTGAAAAGTGGTAGGTGGCGGGGCCACTGACCCGACCCGTCACAGGGGGACCAGTACGACACGGAGTCGTCTGGTGCCCATGTGCTGATTTGGACCCTGGGGTGATCACGGCGTGCAATGTGTTCTGGTGCGCTGGTGATGGGGTTACTTCCAGAGGAGGGTCCGGTGACGGACTGCCGCGGCGGATACGCGGTGAGTGCTAACGCATGCCCGTGTTACCGCCATAAGTGGCACCGGAGGATACCGTGGAGTTTAAGTTGGTTGGAGTCCCACACAACTGCGCTATCTCCCCGTGGTAGCACAGTACCTATGCATGAGCACGATAAAAAAAACTGTACGCATAATGACAGTATTTCCAATATGGGTGGGATGACTACCATCCACCGCTGGCGCTTTACGTCTTGTGGTCCGATGATGAAACGGGCTAGGCGGAATTAGAGATCATGCAATAGGGTAGTTGACAAAAATTTATATTTAGTCCGTCAGTTAAACCACGCCCATAATATAAACCCATTAACAACTGGATTATCACCAGATGGAAGACCTAGTGCAACAGAAGTACTCATAAAAAAATCACACACACTCCACACACCAACAACCACCTACACACATACATCATCAACACACGCGCACACATACACATACACCATCACACACACACGCGCACACGGACACACACATTTGCAAAGTTATTGCAGACCAAAAGAACATCATTTCTTTTGTTTTACCTTGTTCTTTATTTATTTATTTTCAATACAGTTGTTAAACATGGCGTACTTTCAGAGGCTATAATTATGATTCGAAAGTTAAATCTTACGCATAGGCATCTTTCTGTTACGCGGTCGTGACTTTTGTTTACGAGCTCGATCATTATGTTTGCAGTTTAGTTTTAAATTTATAAGTCAACTTAAAAAAGTTTAGTAGCAAGGAGTTTTCAAACATAGAATAAAATGGGATAGATTTTCTACGAGGAAAAATAAATGATTCCGTACGTTTTAGCATTGAATTCTCAAAAGTCTTATAAATGGTTGTTTAATATATTTAATTACCAGTTTTAATTTAATTATTTTCACATCAACATTTGTCAAAAATCGAATAGGCTGTATAGGCTAGTTCGTTAAAAAAAAAGTATGTCCAGTTGCAAAAACGCGCCATAAGTCAATTTAAAAAGTTTAGTAGCAAGGAGTATTCATACATAGAATAAAATGGGATACGATTTTATACGAGGAAAAATTAATGATTCCGTACGTTTTAGCATTGAATTCTCATTTTTTTTTAAATAGTTGTTAATATGTTTAATTACTAGTTTTAAGTTAATTATTTTCACACCAACGTTTGTCAAAAATCGAGTAGGCTGTATAGGCTGTTTTCTTTGTAAATAAATATGTCCAGTTGCAAAAACGCGCCATATTGCATTTTTTTTGTGAATAAACAAATCTAATTCTTTGATTTGTTTTTACTGTTTCTCACAACTGTATTGAAAAACGTCGTGTGATACACGGGTGTGTAGGTTATTGCAAACTCGTGCCATTAAAAACCCTCGCCTTCGGCTCGGGCTTGTTAATGACAGCTCGTTTGCAATAACCTACTTTCCACCCTTGTATCACAATGTACTATTATTGCACAGCTTATATGTTATGAAATGTAACACAAATGGGCGAAGACACTGGCTCCTGTAACACAGGTTGCTACCTAGAACAGGAGCCAGGACTTCAAATAAGTACGTTACACTTGTATTTGATGTCAATAAACAAATTTTATTACTATTATTAGTTAGATAACTTTAGAATATTGGAAACTTATTTTTCTTTTGGCACGTAAACAGTGCGTTGCAATACAACCTTCGGGGATCCTTCCCAACTTTTTGTCAGCCAGCTGAGCCTTTGCCTCAAAGTATGAGCCAAAATTGAGTGACGATGTCAACGTTACGCCAAGAAGCTCAAGATGGTCTGTTATCGGCACGGTTACACCTCGGAAAGATGGAGCCGGGTGAAATTGGCTCTTTTTAGCGGAAAAAACAAGCCTGAGTTTTAACGGCTTTAAACCTGACCAGATTGACTTCGCCCCATTCGGAGACTGTCTCCAAGGATAGTTTCAAGCGCGGAGTGTTGAAACTATCCTTAGAGGCATATTAGGCGTAATAATAAAATAATAATAAATAAATATGAGTGAATCCAGTGATGCAGTATATATAAACCGGCCAAGTGCGAGTCGGACTCGCACACTAAGGGTTCCGTAATATTATCGCATAAACGGCAAAAAACGTTTGTTGTATGGGAGCCCCACTTAAATATTTATTTTATTCTGTTTTTAGTATTTGTTGTTTTAGCGGCAACTACATCATCTGTAAAAAATTCAACTGCCTAGCTATCACGGTTCATGAGATACATTCTGGTGACAGACAGACGGATCGCGGAGTCTTAGTAATCATCATCCACAGCCCGACTTCGCCCACTGCTGAGCATAGGCCTCTCTCTTCTTGTACCAATCACCACGTTCCCGTGCCAACCTCATCCAGGTTCTACCCGCAATGGCAACAATGTCATCTGCCCGTCTTAGTAATAGGGTCCCGTTTTTACCCTAAAAGGTACGGAACCGACGGATTGACACCGTTTATTTGAACTAATTACTGTTTAGCATTCAAATAAGATTTTACTCAACTTAACGCTGATTGGCCTGGCCCGTAATGCTCAAGTTTCAGAAGTACGCCTTCGACAGGTCGCAGAAGATACCTATAGCATCTTGTGCTTCTTCACACGCATCAAATTAATATGGTAACACCGGCGTCAGTTTTTATCTTTATTGTTTTTGATACAGACCAAATGTTCCAATATATTTTTAAGTATTTGTAAGCAAATGTATCGTGTCAGCCTTCTATGTTAGATTGGCCGAGGTAATCATTACTACAAAAAACAGCACCACTTTTCTGTGATGCCACACAAATCATTGTTTAGTGGTATAGAGACTTGAGAGACAAAACTACAGCAATTTTACATTACAATAACTACTAGGAGTCAATTTGCAATTAGATTAAACAGCCATTGAACTTCACTCGAAAATCCCGGAAAACTTTTAATTTAAATACTATTTTATTAATGTGTTTAATACTGGCAACTTAATTTTTTTTACTCTATGTACAAGGAAGTTCCTTTCTTTGTTCTGTTGACGGTGCTCTATAATCTATTCTCTATGTTCTTTGACATCATTGTTTAAATGCTGCCAATGCAAATTATTGGCATGAAAATTGGAAACATTACATTTTTTAAGGAGTAAGATGAAATACCATTGACAAACAAAATCACGCGTTTCAAGGAAACTAAAACGACAAAAGAATACAATTATTTCATACTTTTTTTAACCTTACTTATCAAAATTATTCAGATCTTACTAAATTTATTAAAACTTACAAGAAATTGGCTTTCGAATATGTTTTTATTCGGTTAGTGAAAATCCCGACTCACTATGTCCGGTCTGTCAAAATCATAATATAAAAAATTGTTTGATATAATAATTAATAAACAGATTTTAAAACGCCTAATTAGTTTTTGAACACATCTTATGTCGATTTTAGAACGCGTGCTTAATTTCAAAACGGTCGAAGCGATGTTCAATGTTGGTATAAAGGAACAGTGGCAGGTTAAAATTTACATTATGGACCGCTGATTTATGGCGCGGGGAGTGGTGGGGGCAGGGAGAGGGAGGAAGGGCTACCCCCCTGTACCATCCCCACCATGCGGAGCCCCATGGTTATGGAGATATCCATGGTTAAAGTTTTTAGGTTACAATAAAAATTTCCATCAATGTCCATTGGTTTTAGGGGCGGGAAAGTGGGTAGGGATGTGGGGGGTAGTGGGGCCACCCCATTGTACCATCCCCACCCCGCGGAACCCCATGGTTAAGGAGATATCCATGATGAAAGATTTTACAATTACTATTTAACAACAATGTCGACGGGACTCCTATTTCTGTCTTAAGGGTCTAAAGTAACCTAACACGAAGAAGATGACAGGAGCTGAGTTCGCTCGCTTTGCTCGCTCACTTCAGCTCCCGTCATCTCTTCGAACCTAACCTGTCCGTGTCAGGGTACCCTAAGCTCCCGAGCTTGCTTCGCTCGCTCTTGGACTAATTTTAATTTTTTACCTCACGAAAAACATACAAAAAAAACAGAAAATTGCCGGCAATTGAAACTTTGTAAAAAGCTTCCTATTTATGAGTACTATCTACAAAAAAAAATTAACTTCCAAATCAACGGTCCATAAAGGAAATTTTAGCCATCATTTCAGCCGAAAGACGTCCACTGCTGGACATAGGCCTCCCCCAGCCATGCCACGATAGAACACTTTTATCTACAACAACACTTTGTGCGTGAATGTTCTTACGCGCTAACTACAGTATATCACAAAGTCACAAACTACTCGTACACCTAAACTTAAAGCTACGATAATAGTTTTGGCGAGGAACCAGCGAGAGCCGGTATGATATTATACCTACTTGTCTGATCTGACTGACGAGTGACGTTTCTATTTTTTTACAGAGTTGCGATTGAACTTGGAATGTAACAAATCGGCTAGATAATTGATGACATTTATTGTTCTAGTCGATCATTGTTCGGTCAACATATAATAATTAATACTGTTCATTTCGGCTTACGCAAATTTCTTTTAATTATAGGAGGTTTACTTGCCACATTTTTTCGTAGGATGGAACGTCATAATCTTATTGTATGGTCTCATTGTCAAAAACATGAAAAAAAAACTTTTAATTTTTTGATTAATTCACGAAAGTTCCAGAATAATAATAAAACCGTAATAACTCAATAATGTATATTTAAATGTTAAGTGGTAGTGAGAAATTTCTACACATACTAAGGGCAGTTGGTTAGCCATGTCCAAAGGACAATGGCAGAAGTCCATACATTGCTTTAGCTGAGATTAAATTCCTACATCAATAAATGAAAAATATCTGATTCAACTCAGGGCCATGTTTTAAACTAGTTTGTGCAATAATTTTTGTTTGAGAACGCCGAGAATAATAGATATTCAGTCATGAGCTTTTGTAGGTTATGTCTGGGTAACTTTTCATAATATGTTTAATAGGTAATATTATTCAATTTCGTAGAAGTAAAAGGGCAATAACGCATTAGTACCTAGTTATTTCAGCATGAAATGTAAAATATAGTCTTTAGAAAGAATATATTTATTGACAATATGCGACTTGCGTGGCAACTGGCGTGTATCAAAAGGTCGTCGTCAAAAAATAAAAGTTAACGAAAAAATCTAATAACTTTCTTTTATAATGTTTTTTTTTATCCGTGGTGAAACAGTTAATATTATATTTTGAAAAAACGTAGACAATTAATGGAATTTATTTCGTATATCACTCACTTTCAGACGCTCAAATTTGAGTCAGCTAAGATTACGCCATTGTTCTTTAATAGTTCGCACGTAAAATACTAAAGCACACTACATTGTTGTAGTACATTAAACGTTCTTCGCTTGGTCCGTTCTTCGTATTTGCTGCTTATCTAGCTAGACAAACTAGTTCAATTTAGCGCGTTCTACCTTAATCAGTCTAACTAGCAGTCAAGCAGTAGCGTATTTACCCTTTTGCCAAGAGGGCCTCAGCGGGACACAACGCTTGTGGTGGAAAGTCAGCCCTTCCAGCCTGTTTTTTTTTGACCCTACCACTAATAACCTCCCCCAGCCCGTCTTATTGTCTGTCAAAAGTAAATCTTACCTATCCGAGGCAGCGGGCTAACAATTTTCGAGCTCACTTCTCTCGCTTATGCACCCTCTTTTATCATTTTTCTGCATAAGTCGGCTACTTATCTGACGGAGGTAACAAAATTTTCAAACTTGCTTCGCACGCTATTGCAAAATAGATATTTTCTGATTGGTCGGGTGGGGGTATATTCATAGTTAGCTTAGAGCGGTCAGCACTCTAAATCAGGCGCTGCTCAAACGCTAGAGAGAGGACGCGCCAAAGCCAAGTTTCTGTCCCGGTTCGAAAACAATCGTAGATCCGGCTGCTGACCGGGTACTGTTGCTTCGGTAAATAACTGAATAGGATTGGGGAAGAGCCACGATTAATTGCCACCATAGCGGAGGCTACCTAGATTCTGCACAACACACGCTCGAGGATTGCCTTACTTGGTCATCTGAGCGGCGGGTCCTGGTCGCCAGGATCGGGTGAGACCTATCTGCCAGCAGTAGAGACGTCTATGCTGCAAGAGACATTAAACTGCAGGAAACCTTCTGTTAGGCTGTGATGATCCGTGGAGAAGGATGCTGTCGAGTGGGATCGTGAGAAGACCGACCCCGCGTGGTGTGCTTGTGGTGGCTCAGTGGCTAAGACCTCGCCTCACGTAGTTGAGGTCGTAAGTTCAAATCCGGGTAAGTACTAACGTGACTTTTCCAATTCATATGTTTTTTCTAAGTTTATCTTGGACATCGCCGACAACGGTGAACGAAACATTGTGAGGAAACCTGGACTTATGGTTAGTACAAGTTAGTGCTCCATTGATTGGTGTAATTGCTACAAGGAGTTTCACTGCGAGGTTATACGAATAAAAAAATAATAAATAAATACCGCTTAACACGCTAAAACCTAGCCTGCACCATTTAAGTCTTGCGGAACTCCGATGTTGCGGGCGCTTAGAGTGGAGACACCGTCTTTCCTGGGACAATCGAGTGATCCCAGGAAAGACGGTGGCACAGAGATTACCTATTATTATACACATCGAGGTTCAGGAGACACCCCTTTACAGTTAGTCACTGACAGGCTTCTTTTTAAGTGGTCACGAGGCTTCTTCCTGTCTATGTATAAGCTGATGACACCAGACCGGGCCGGGCCGTCCGGGGTTAGTGAGTTTTTAGTGAGGCAAATATCTCACACACCCTCGTCTTTTCCCCGAAAATCCAGGCCGCTTTTTTTGAAGGTTGCCTCGAAACAACAAATATAAATTATTTATGAAATAATCTTTTTTTTTAGTCAAGCTTTTTTCGTATTCTTCTCAACAAACCCTTTCTTTTGATACCCATATCATGGCAGTACACACAAAATAACTAGTCGGCCATCTTGGGCCGTCCGCCATGTTGGGTTTAGAATGACGTCACTTAGCTATTGGCATTTGTCATCCAAACTAAACGTGTATGAAAAATTTCATCTAAATCGGTGGCGGATAACTGCTTTAAAATTCATTTGCGAGATTTGACCCGAACGCACTTACATACATACATTGCAAGTTAAATAAAAGCTTGTAAAAAAAAGTTTTTACAAGCTTTTATTTAACGTTGGTTTTGGTCAGCCAGCTCGTGAATATGTATCCTCCGACTACAAAGCATGATTTTCGTCTTGTTTACGTCTTTTTAGTTCGCTTCTCTTAAGCAATCAGGTTTTTTGATTTTTTGAATTAACTTTTTTTATTTATAACTCTTTAGTTTAAATTTTTTTTAGAATTATAGGTACATGTAACCAAAGTTAAAAGTGTTAAATATTTTTGAAATCACCTATTAAAACCCTTTATTTTTATACCCCACATAACAGGTTGGGAATCATAAAAAAAACGCCCCGCCCACAATATGGCGCCCAAGATCTGCCATTTTCTCTATTTTCCAATTTTATTGTAGCCAGTGACACTCACAAGGTTTGGACGAATCGATTGACGTAAGAATCATCAAAATCGGCCAACGCGATTTTTCTCTAGAACGCCACATAAGAACAAACATACATACTTACATACAAACATATATTGATAAACACATTACCCTCCTTCGGCAATCGGGTAAAAGGGGTAGCGGCAGACAACGGCAGTCAGGATAGTCAGGAAATTAATGTCAGCAGATAGCAACACTGTTAAATTAAAATAAAAAAGATTGAAGCATAGACTAGAGTTGACTAGACTACCTAATAATACTGATTGAAGTTTGAAATATACGTTGTTTATTGACTTGTTAATTTCTAGATTGTTGAAACTCGTGTTCGATTCGAATGATTTTAAGTGCCTTGTATTGTTTGTTAAGCTGTTTACTGTTTTTATAATATTCTATTTAGTTCTTTTTATTACATTCCTATAAAGATGGATGATGGGGATAGATGTCCAATTCTCGTGTCTTGTAAAACACTGAAATCGGAGTTTACTAATTTTAACAAAATACCTATAACCTCAGATAATGTAAGTAGAATTTACTTATTCTGAAGTTAAGTTGTTGTTTTGTTACGGCAAAATTATTATAGTTAGTTCATTATCAATATGTACTTGAATATTTTATTCATTTCATTCTGTACAACTGTATTTTCTTTCATTGTTGGTTTGTTTTGCTTCAGTTTTCACTTGGTCGTGGGTTAAAGAACTCTGTTATAGTACCATTTCTATCAATATCGAGAAATCACTGCAGATTCAAAAAAGGTAAAAATAATGAATGGACTCTGGAAGACAACAGCACATTTGGTATCAAAATCAATGGAGGAACTTTAGGCAAAGGAATTGAGAAAAAACTATGTGATGGAGATATCATATCGTTAGAACTGACTGATGAATTTGTGTATAAGTTCATATATCCACTATCAGAAGAAGTTTCTGAAGTACCAAGAAAGCGGTTAAAAATGGATAATGATGACCAAAATCACAAAATAATAGATGATGTCAAAATGAAGTTTGAGGAGTCGCAAACATTTGAAATAAAGCACATTGAAGAGAAGATACAAAATGCCAAACAAATGCAAAACACCTCGAAGATATTAAAGGAACAACTGCAAACAGATATGAATAGAAAAATTCTTCAACTTGAAAATGAATTTGCAGCACAAATAGAAAATTTAAAAGGAGAGAAAAATGAGGTTGAACGTCAAAAAACAATACTCTTGGAAGAAAGAGATGCACAGCTGGCTAATATCAAGCTTGAAATGGAAGAGAAAATAAGTGACCTCATGGTAAGTTAGACAGTTATGTAGCTTGTAAATCTAAAGCTATGATCTTTTAAATGTTTGCATCATATTTCTTTGTGATGCTTGCAGTTAGAAAATTAATTGCCATTTATATTATCTCAAAAAAGTGTACCTACCAACACCAATTTAAAGTGACTCATCATAAGGTTAAGTACCACAGTAGTTTTGGTACCACAGACTCTATGTCTTTTTTTATTTGTAGATTAGGAATAAAACTATCATCTGTTTCACACTTACCTAGAAAAAAAATGAGATTAAAAACAAGATCTATATATTTTTAGATCTACCCACATTGCAAAATACATGTTTACAATAATTAAGCTAAGAATTAAAATTTATTTAAATCTGCTTTTCATAGGAACAAATTCAGAAACACAATGAGACTGAGTCCGAACTGCTGAAAGAGAACAACTCGCTCAAAGAGAAGCTAACGAAAGAGAGAGAAGAATTCTTATCAGAGCTAAATAGAGAAAATACTTCAAAACAAGAGATGTTAGAGAAGTTAGAAGCCAAAGTACGTGAGCAAGAAGATGTCCGGTTGAAGGAACGGCAAGAGTTTGTAGATATGCTCCAACGGGAAACTGAAATGCTTAGATTAGCTAAGGAAAAGGTAATTACTAGAGGGTAATTCTAATCTCAGTCTGAATCTGTAAAAATGTTCTAATTTACTAACTTTTTTTTTAAAATCAATTGTGTTTGAGTTGAGATTTTGACTTCAATTTCGCCATTTATTAAGTACAACACAACTATTGGCTTCCTTTTTTTAATTACTATATACGGCAGCCATCAAATCTAAAGATGGGAATATACTTCAGTAAAATGTTGCTAAGTTTAAATTAAAGGCAGCAAAATTGTGTTTAAAATCAATTTTATTTTTGATCCACCTCTACAATTGTAGTAATATATTGTTTAAAACATTATCAAATATGTATTTAAACTAGTAAAAGTAAAATTCAATAATATTTACAGGAATTAAAAGAAATAGAAGAACAAAGAATACTTAGAGAAACAGAACTGAAGCAAGAACTAGATAATATCAAGAAGAATCTTGAAGACAGAGTTAATCAAACAGAACGAGAGAAATTAAAAGCTGAGCAATTACTTAATGAACAAATGGCGCATATGAAGAAACTTAGTAATGAGGAAAAAATCAAAGTGGACCAACTGGTAGCAATCTTTTTGGTTTTCTATGTCTTTAAGTAAACAAGCTTTACTTAATTACCTAACTTTTAGTACCTATCACCAAAGATTTCAAAATAACCTTTCCCACAAACTTTAATCAGTAAAATCTATCTAAGTTTCTATAAAATCATTAAATTAATATTTTTTATTGAATTCAGATGTTAGAGAGAGAAGAAATACGAAAGAAATTAAATGAAGCTCAAAACAATGCTGAAAAATCACTTGAAGAACTGAGGGTAAATAATATTTTATGTTTAGCATAACTCAGATACTAGTTCTTTGGTACATATTGCATTTGTGATGTTATATGTTATGTTATATTTAACGAAATGTGTAAGGCCCAGCAGGTGACCATGCCAAACGCCTCATCAGTAGTGTGTTTTAGTTCCTGAGAAGTGTAGACAAATGGACTCTTCCGGAACTCCAAACAAGAACACTTCATTTGCGCTGGGTGTGCCTTAACAGGGTCTGCATTGATACTGTCCACACATTTCCGGGTTCCCGCCCCTGACGGAACACGGCAGGTGTCGGTTACATACGATTTGTACGAACTTGTTCACACATCTCTGTATCAGTGGGATCCGAATCGTTCATACAAATCTTATCTAAGTGTTCCATCAGGGAGGGGAAACCGGAAATGTTAGGACAGTGCTTTAAGGTTACACTAGGCGACGGCACGAACTATTTTGTGCGCGGGGTTAAAATGCCTGCTATCTCATCCGACAACTCGTGCGAAAGAGATAGATGGTGTGATGAGCACTAAGAAGCTACTTCGCGTACGAATTAGCACTTTTGCAAGTATGTAGCGAAATGGATGATGATTTAGGACGAAAACAAGCGCGCTGAATTATATAAACAGACCTTTGGGAGTCTAGATATCATGAAAAAATTACTAAATGTATATTTTCAAAATAAAATTATTTGGATTATTGAACTACTAATCTATTCCTGTATGGAGGCCGTTTTGCAATTTTCCTCCTTATTAAGGTATTTATTGCCGCCCAAAGATGCGTCAAAATTAGTGTTGAAATATGGAACTTTCGACGCTCATAACTTTAAATATACTTCTTTTTTATGATGAGACAAATTGTTATCAGTTTTTATTTTGAACGTACATCGTCAAACAGTGGAGTAATCCCTAGACTACGTTTGTATGGAAGAATTATCGACTAGTGTAACCTTAAGCCGTTTTTTATCATTATTTACGAATTATTTCACTATTTTATTTAACACAAATTTTTCGAAATTTTATACTGAGAAGTAAATAAATAAATAAAAACTTACAGTTTTACATGAATGTACTTAAAATAGGAAACATCTTTTTTTATAATTGCATATATTACTGAGTATCGACCTCTGGTACCCACGCTAAGATTAAACTTGTATTATGTGTGCAACGGCTCTCTCGATTAATTACAGTACCAGTACCTACTGACTAAAGTACGACATGGTGTTTAATAACAGATGCGAGTCACGGAGAGAGAAACTGAACTGGCTGTGCTGGCAGCAGAAAGGATTCAGAAACAGGCAGAGCAGTCTAGTGTGGTCATCAACACATTGCAGGAACAACTTGAAAGGGTAAGCAAGTAACCTTTGGAGTCAGGGCTTCTGGGTTTCTTTTTTAGTCTTTTTTATTTTTCTTTAAACATCCTCCAATAATAAAATTTTACATCATTTCATAATCAAACTGATGCCAATTAAAAAAAACTTATTAGGTTACCATTAACGAATATTGAAATATATTTAAGAGATTTGAGTACCTAAATACTTTATTGAAAACTTCTTACAGGTAAAAAGCCAACTACAAACTGTGGAAACAGAGAGGAACACAATTTTAGAGAACATCACCACCATCGCCCCAGAACATTCTGGAGAAGGCTCGTCGAAGGAGATGGTGCTGAACGAAATGGGTGAGCTCATGGAGAGTGAACTGCAATGCAGCATATGTAATGAATTATTTGTGGAACCCATTACGCTGAACTGCTCTCATACTTTCTGCAAATACTGTATATCCGCCTGGAAGAAAAAGAAAAAGGATTGTCCTATATGCAGGTAGAATGTTATTGTAGTTTGTTATTTGTATACTCTTTTAATTTGTCTTTCTATTTGCTAGCCTATTCTGCTGTGCTGTTCCTGAGAAAAAACTACTTTCCACTCTGTCCACCTTTCTTGCTCCCGCGCTTCAACCTTTCAGTTCTGAAGAAATCTATTTAGTTCTTCCCAGCTTCTTCGTGTTGCGACTTTGTCTCACTGTCTCTTATAATTTAATTATCTTTTCAGAGCTCCAATCACATCAGAATGCAAAAGCTTAGTACTAGCATCTTTCATAGAGAAAATGGTGCAAAGTCTTAGTGAAGAGATGAAAACAAAAAGGAAAGAAATCTTGAACAGTAGAAAAGGTGTGTACTTTATTTATTTTTTTATTATTAGAGCCCGGATAAATATACGCTGATAATTTACTTTACAGGCTGATTAAAATCATGTTAGTGAGCTTTATTTTGACTGTTTTTTCCAATACCAGGTAATATGTAAATGGTAAAGGAGCATTATCTTTCACTATAATTTTTAACCTTTTCCTTTATCTGTCATATATTCGATATTTATTAGTATATTAGATATGTAGTGTGTATGTATTTTATGTTATTATGTATAAGTAAGTAATATTATTTATGATCTATTGAACACTGACAGCCCTAAATTCTTCTCCTATCGTTCAGTCCATCCAAAGGTTGTCTGTAAGAGATTGCCCTGTGCGATAAGACCGCCCATTGTACACTTTGTTTTTGAAAATGTTTGTCATGTATGTTTTTTATTTTGTGGTGTACAATAAAGTTTATAATAAATAAATAATAGTATCTTTTATCCATGGAATCAAAAAGTCATCACAGTTTTTGTATAGTCATCGGCACGTAACTTGGCAAGATTTTGGCGTAGTGGGGGTAAGTTCGCGCATCGTAAACTTATTGCCACAAAAAAGTGGTCACTTTTATTTCTTGTAATTTTTTATGGTTATGGCCATCATTTATTTTTAATCATGTATGTTTAGAAGAAAGTTAAATAAAGGAGAGGAATTCGTGAAGTTTATTAGGTGTTATAAATAAAATATATACAGATAAAAATATGTCGTCATTGGCGTAAATTATAAAACGTTCAGTGATTGAATCGATTATATGGTCGCTTTGGATGTAGTTAGCCTCATTTTTTTTTAACTTTCATCATCAAATCAAATTAAAACAGTAATACTCGTAACAAAAACTACATTTAAAACAATAACAACTACTCCTATCAAAATCTTAACAAAAACTCAACAAAAACTCAACAAAATCTTAACAAAAACAAAGGGTACAACTTTCGTGCACGCAATTGTAATCGGGAGCGAACGGAAAGAGGACACGGTGCGGGAGGCAAGGGTCGAATGAGCCACCAATCGCGCGCTTGGATCGGCGCTACCTTGTACCCCGCGTCCCGCTTCACTACCAAGGAGACCTAAGAAACGACTTCTGCGCATCTAACGACTCTTGCTCTCTTGTTACGTGCCGATGACTATATGCTTAATTGTCAAATAAACAAGCTTCAGTGTTTTTTTTTTTTATTGCTTTGTCACAAGCACCAAATGTTTGTATCAAATTTCAACTCTATCTGGCACTGGGAAGTGTGTGAGATTTGATTACAGATATAGATAATTAAAACTAAATAAAAGCTTGTATAATTTGAAATTATTCCTCAGATAAAAATAGCTATCTTTGTAGAAATCAAATAAAACAAACAACCATATAGGTGATTTGTCACCATGTTCATTCATAGAATTGTCAGTCATTCTTGCACATAAAATTGAAAAATATTTTAAGCATACCTCGCTTTACACTATGTTTTTATTATATAAACTACATTTATCTGTTTATTTATTTATTTATAGTTAATTAAAACGATACAGATACCAATAACATTAATTAACATAGAAATTGAGAAACATAACAATGTTGACAACTGTGTCACATAAGATAATTAAATAATTCACATATACCATTAACATGGCACATGGGAGCAGCAATGTATCAATAATTATATTAAACTAGCTGACTTGGCAAACTTTATTTTGCCTAAAAACACCAAACATTCATCTACCCTACCCAACCTACCCTCCCTATCCTACCTAACCTACCCTAACTAACCTACCCTACCTAGCCTACCCTACCCTACCCTACTTATGTAGGTAAGGATCCAAATATTTTTTTCATAAGAACCTTCTCCTAACAATAACAAACACAACAAAAAGAATAAGTGAAATCGGTCCAGCCGTTACAATGTACAATGTCATCACATCACATCACATCATCAGCCTATTAATGTTCCCACTGCTGGGACACAGGCCTCCTCTCTGTGAGAGGGGGGGTGTGAGGGGGCAATGTCATCAATAATTAATAATTTAATAAATAACAATACAATTAACATGGAACAGTAGACACCCTCGCATACTTTCTCTCACAGAACACCAGACATGCACGCATTAGTTTAAAATTCGTCCGCAAACACATCACATTCAGGATTGGCAGTCATGAGGGCATTGTGCATCTTCAAAGCACGACACACACACTGGGGATTTAGCTCTAGTGACCACTAAATGTAATAAAGTTAAATGGTTTAGTATAATATTTATCCGGACTCAATAATGTTTTTATTTTGATGTTATGCATGATGATATATATATACATAACAATGCAGCTTCATAATCTAATAATTTTAACACAATAGGAAAGGTTTATGAATTGATTAGTGGCCTTACCAGAAATATCTTTAGAAGCATTTGTCTCCAAAGTCATTTTCATTCTTATCTTACACAGATCTTCAGGACAACACCAATTCAAGGGGACGTCGTCAGTAAATCCTATGTAGCTTATAACGTCTGATATTAAAACTTAAGAGGAAATATGGGCTGAGAGCGCCGACTGAAATTCCTTAGTAAAAAGTCATAATTCGAGGTTTCGCTCTCGTCTCTTTCCTCCTCCAATAATGGACCAATTTAAAAGATATTCCATAAACTGGTAAAGTAAGATATATACTATGGCCCCATGTTTTTTTTTTTTCATTTATATTTGTCAAATTTGTACACTAAGCCTCTGTTGACAGCGCAATTTTGAGCATTTTTTGAGGGTTGTGCTTTTAAAGATAATGTATCATCAAAAAGGAAAACATAGGGGCATAGCATATATATCTTTCATTTTCACTTTATGGAATATCTTTTAAATTGGTCCAATATTGGAGGAGGAAATAGGCGAGAGGCCAGAGGAACCTCGAAATATGACTTTTTACTAAGGAAATTCAGTCGGTGCTCTCTGCCCCCGTTTCCTCTTAACTTAGTGACTTTCAGTTTGATGAGAGAATATTCAGGTTCAGCGTAAAAATAAGTGTTTTAAAACCAGTCGATAATAATACCGAGTTGTTTACGTTAATAAAGTCGCCTTTCGTGACCCTGTGTAATCGCTTAGTTCTTCTAAACTGCACAATCGATTTTGATGCAATTTTAAACATAAATTAGTACTTAAGAAAATTTGTTCTGGAAGGTTTAATGTGCATAGAAATCACGATGTTATGATATGTTTATATTGAGACATCAGTAGTTCGCTCAAGTGTGTGTGAAGCAGGAGTTGGTGACTTTTGTTCTCAAAGAACAAACACTGTTTGTGCAATCTAGTAATTTTTAAAAGTTTGTGAATAAGTAATTATTTACTTAGTGATTGAAATAAGGTAATAAGCATTTAAGCCTCTTATATTATGTTATTATTTTTTGTTGTATTATGAAGATTATATTAACAAATTCAAATATTTGACTACAAACATGAATTAACAATTAAGTTAAAACAAAATACCTCTTACGGTTAGTATAGCTATTTGTAGCTATGGCTTTTGTTGTAAATCTAGATGCATTTTTTTGTTAAAATCACGTCAAAACACAAATATTGTAATATTAAATAAATTAATCATATATTGTTTAATTTAATTCCCATTTCCTAAATTCACATTAATATTTTATTAAGTAATAGAAAGAACAAGTTAGTGACGAATAAATTTCTTGTGTTCTACTTTTATAAATGGTTTGTGTAGATATACATTTTTTTTAACAACTTCATTTTACGCTGGTGTAATCGCGCATGACCTTTGAGACACCTCTTAATCAAATGCGAGCCCCATTAAGTAGGTTTCAACGCAAATAATCTTTTACAAGACTTGTAAATAATAAAGTAATTTTACAATGATGTACTTCAAACTGATCAACTCAAACCTTATTCTATTGTGCATTCCTAGGTAGGGTTTATATTTACACTATTTTTAATGGGGGTACAAACTAATAAAGGGCGAGTTGTAAAAATGAATACCTTTATGAAGCTGTATTGGTTGCAGAACTCGAGTCGGAACAGGGGCAGTCCAACGCGAACACCAATCGGTATGCTTATTTAAACTCTTGAATATTGTTTTTGGGCGCATTTTATTCTCCAAACCTTGACGCTAAATGATCAAAAAGTAAGGACATCGAACCAGTAACAAATGTAGAAAAAATATCCATTTAAATAAGTGTGTTGTCTTGTTCAGTCTCTCTGGTAAGTTCAAAACTTATTATGGTGATGAACATGAAATAAATAAACAAGGAATGAAAAGGAATTGCGTTTTAGGTCTATTTTCGTTTGGCCTAAATACGACATTTTATAAGAATATAAATAATAAAACGACTTCGACGATGATTTTTGATAAAAGTTAACAAGTTGTCATCCGAAACCCAGACAAACTGAACCCTGACTCCTGGCTCCCAAACAAAATGACTAGTGTTAGTTTAAATAAGGGATGCAGTATGTAAGAACAATGTTTGTTTTGTTTGCAGACGAGATGACGACCTTTCTAGCTCCTCGCCCGACGACTACGACTACCTCGAGGAGGAGGAGGAGGACGAGTAAGTGTCCAGACACCATGTTACAGTATCATCGAGCCATCGCCTCTTATGAGCAGGAATCAGGGTGGCTACCATAAGCTCTTTAGAGTACCTACGCTCTATGCGGTTAACCGGAACCGGAATCAAAAATATGTACGAGAAACTAGTTTTTATACGCACTACGGTGCGGCTGCAGCTGGTTGCAGCTGCTGCCGGGCGTTTGACCGCGTTCCGGTTTACCGCATAGTGCGTAGGAGGCCTTAGAGCTAGATTATATACAGTGTGCGTAAGGGTTAGATGTATTTGACTTGTATACATCTGTCCCTTACGCATAATGGGAATAACTTTGCTCTAAAAGCTCATGGTACGGGTCCAGAATTTTATTTACCTAAACTTAAAAGCGGGCAAGTACATAGAGTGGATAATACCGCCTCGGAAATCCCGGAATAATTATCGGATAATTAAAGTCCAATAAAATAATCGTGGCCGCCCTGATGTTGGCTACAATGGCTGCGCAGTAGTAAATCTCACACATAAACAGCACCGTTTCGTGCTTTGCGCATCGGAAAGCCAATTTCAGGGCGGCCTGAAGTTTGGCGAGCACTATAAATCCCGGGATAATAAATAATGTATACTTCACGACTATTATTTCTGAATTTTATCTACTCTATGCTACTTCCCGTTCATAAGTTTAGATAAATAAACTCTATATATTCTGACCCCTGCTTATGAGAGTTGAGCGGAGAAGAGCCGTTTAAAATAAAGGGACGGCAAGTCTTATGCAGCGGTGGTTACTACAACCACATTCCGCCAGTAACCTTTAATCATGTAATCGAGAAGGAGGATCAAAATATTTTGGACTGTGATAGAAATTACAATGTACTTTCTATCACAGTCCAAAATATTTTGAAGGAAAATCCTGACCCGTTACTTCACACATTCGATAAATTCTTTTGCTAGACAACATAAAGAACTCGATCAATGTTGTTGACCTATCAAACTGAAAGGCATTGCCATTGTTTGTGTGCTACGCAATCACCCCACAGGTAGGAAATAATTTTTAATTTGCAACCCAGAGTCTGGTCTTGCGCACGGTTTACGGCTTGTTCTCCTTCTCGATTACATTATGTTACACAATTAAGGTGCTCAGAATGTAACCAATGCCAAAAATTCGCGTTTGAGAGACTCAGAATAGTCTCACGTTTGTAGCAGCAGTGCTACAGAGCACTGCCCAATTAGCAAACATCAGTACTACACGGTAATGAATAGCCAGTTTTTTTTAGGGTTCCGTACCCAAAGGCTAAAAACGGGACCCTATTACTAACCCGCCGTCCGTCTGTATGTCTGTCACCAGGCTGTATCTCATGAGCCGTGATAGCTAGACAGTTGAAGTTTTCACAAATGATGTATTTCTGTTGCCGCTATAACAACAAATAATAAAAACAGAATAAAATTAATATTTAAGGGGGGGCCCCGCACACGGGGACACCGGCCACAACCACAAAACGCCACCGTATATTATATTTCCTGTAGCATATTTCCTGTAGTTTTCATAAATTTTGTGTGGACTCGCCGCACACGGTGTACGCCGGTGGCCGCCACACGCTACACGCTTCTAGCTTCTCGTGGTGGTGTTTGTGGCTGTCGCGTGTGGCCCGTATGCGGCGACACTAAGTGGGGCTCCCATACAACAAACGTGATTTTTGTGCCGTTTTTTGCGATAATGGTACGGAACCCTTCGTGCGCGAGTCCGACTCGCACTTGGCCGGTTTTTTTTTGCCTTGTTTGGTTCTCTCTCCTTTTTCATCAAATCTTACTTACATTTGTGAGATAATGATTTGATAAGATAAATAATGCAATGAATGTTGCTTACAGGGACGAATACGAGAGATACCTCTGGATCAACCGCGGCGGTGATAGTGGATCTGACGATGATGCCACCGACGAATGGGGTACGTATAAAAGTGAACTTAGTGGTCTACCTTGTAGTTCTATTAAAACGACTTTCTTTTCTCTCAGACATAATTATTTCGTAAACCAGGGATACCGTAACCTTCAAAAGGAATAAGATAATACAATTTGATATTGATATATTCTGTTAGGTCATTCAAAATCACCATTTGAAAAGCGATAATTTCAATATCGTCTTTAGATACAGGTGTCATGTTACCGTTACAAATTCATAAAACTTCGTGAACTTTGGACAAATTAGGTGCCTTCTTCCAAGAAGGTTTTAGTCTTAATTCTAGTGAAACTCTTTCAGATTATTGAGTAGAAAATTTGATGTTTAGCAGCAGGAAGTGATATTGGTGTTGGAGGAGGGAGGCCGCCAGTAGAAGGCCGGCCCGACGCCTACTACGGCGGCTACGGGCGCTGCTTCCGCTGCGGCGCGCGCGGCCACTGGGCGCCCGGGTGCCCCTTCTCGTAGCGGCGACACCCACCCGCAGCACGAACATCTCGCCAAATATTATACTCACCGTCATCGTATCGCCATCCACTAACTTTACGTAAGAATCGTAACAGCGCCACACACTCAAATCCTACAAATGGTAGTGCTAGTAGACGTTTAACCTACTTTAACGAAGGCTGGCTTTCGTTACCAACATTACTTAAACCCAATATGTTCATTCTGCCTATTTGTACCATGATGATTTTATAGTGCAAACATCTGATTAGTGCTGAGAATCTCAAATGTATCATAGGTACCGAGTATTCGAATATCAAGAAAGAGACATACGATTATAATTAATTTTCTTAAGAGGAAATGCGGGCACAGAGCTCCGACTAAATTTCCTTGGCAAAAAGTCGCAGTATTGGACAAATTTAAAAGATATTCCATAAACCGGAAAAGAAAGATGTATACTGTGCCCTATGTTTTCCTTTTTGATGATACATTATCTTTAGAAGCACTAGAACCCTTAAAAGATGCTCAAAATAGCGCTGTCAAGAGGCCTAGTGTACAAATTTGACAACTATAAATGAAAATAGGAAAACATAGGGGCACAGCATATATCTTTATTTTTCAGTTTATAGAATATCTTTTAAATTTGTCCAATATTGGAGGAGGAAATAGGCGAGAGCCAAACCTCGAATTAAGACTTTTTATTCAGGAAATTTAGTCGCATGCCTGCGACCGCATTTCCTCTTAACGCCTTTGTTAGCAGTCCATATTATTATAAGGTACTGTCGCGTAGTGTTTAATTCAGAGTCTGTTAGTTACATATTTTCAGAAAAAAATACTTCTACACATTGTAGCAATTCCTTTTCTTTTCATATTTTTTGCACTGTTCATAAGATGTCTCTCTCTTGTTCTTGATGTGAAATAATGATGATACAGTACAGTATACCCAGGTAAACGAGAAGAATATTTTAAATTTTAGTATAGGTATTAGGTTTAGTAAGTGTTGCATATACTGCACACAACTCCACCTTATTTCTTCACTTGTTTATTTCTTGTAAGCTGTTGATTATAGTTAAGACAATCTTGGTACATAATGTATCGAAGAATTTTCTGTGATAAAACGTTTGTAATTTTTAGTTATGGAGGTATATGGAAATGCATTATTCTTGTTCATCTTTCATTGGTTAAATACATTTCCGAATAAATGTATACATGGGCAGGTGCTTCGGTCGGTGTTCGTTATTTAAAAGTTAATTATGCGCGCAATTTTAATAATGTAATTTGATCTTAATACTATTCAATTTCTTTATAATTGCCAAAATTGATTATTTCATTATATTTTTTTGTTTTGTTTCTGTCCGCTAACTAATAATGTAAACATGGTTGCATGTGCCATTTTTCTGTCTCAAAAAGGCAGCCCCTGTGTCCGATCTAATGGTAAATTTGCTAAATAAAAAAATGAAATTACTTATAAAAGCTAATAAGAGATATTACCAAACTACTAATCACTTAAACCGACTATGCCGCCGAACTAGACGATACGAAATATGTAGTATATCGTAAACCTAATTTAATAAGTCCATATTTCACCTCATTATCTTTTTGACAGAAACTGGTAGGTATACCTCGAACTGTCAATTAACTAAATACGGTTAAAAGTAGAACCTTATCACTTTGTTCATCTGTTAATAAATGGCCCTTAATTGAGAACCCTCGTGAATATGTTGCTTAGGTATCGATTGCATTGTATATTTTAAAAAAGAACCTCTATATTAAACTTTTGTTTAGTGTTCTCAATACCCTACAACTAAATCGGTAACACATACATATATACAAGATATCATTGAAATAGACAAAAGACAATATACTTACTACATCAAAGCATGTCAAAGGAAAGTGGTAGATTTGTTATGATCAAATATATCTCGGACATGTACTAACTTTCTGCTTAATTGATAAAGATTGCCTTACCACTTGCGCATTTTCAATCCCTCAAAAATATTTTAAAATACTTTAATAAAATGGCTTACATCCCATATTAAATGATCGTCCATTCTGCACATTTCGGGAGCTTCAATGTCTCAGATGGACTGAACTGCCACAGTTGCTTTATTTATCTATGAGTATAACCTAAATCTTTTATAGTTGATGTTATATCGGTGATATCTTGGATATCGTATTTTATGAGAGAATAGCGGCAGGCACAAACTAGATCACCTAATAAATATCTACTAGTTAAGTTTAATTTGGAGCATTCATACTTTATTAAAAGCATCAAAATGTATAGAAATAGACAACTTCATTTTAAAACGTATGTAAATTTGTTAATAATTATAATTTTGTGAAATGATTGAAATATTTTAATTAAATCAATCTTTTAGTTCATGTGCAATTTTTATTCCGTTTTACGGGTATATTATTCTAATACGAATATGACAACGACTTCTTACCATATTACCCAATCAACCAGACCATACAGATAAAAAATTAACCAAGAGAACTTACAACTAGACAGGTCGAGGCGAGATCACGGCGCTGCCCTGCATTAATTGGTTCCCCCATCGAATGATACTAAGAATACTTTTCGATTAATTAATTTTCTATGTCAATGGCGACACGATGGCGGTGACTTATAATATTATTATTTTGCTTGGTGTCCGTGCTATTTAAGAGGTGTCGTCGGCAATTTTCATAAACAAACGAAGTTTGTGTTCCACAGTCGACAGCAGTCCAGGTCGAGACTAAGGCCCCTCTAATTGCTAGTCTAACCTTTGGCTCATTCCATACATCCGGTACCAGCTACCAACAACCTGAACTAGTTTGATTCTAATCTGCGTTTGCCGATTCGCTTCCTCGCCCAAATATATTAAGGTGGAACAGGAGATGGTTATCAACAACTTTTTCCGGGTCTTCATTCCCGTATTTAGTAGTTATTGTCAAGTTCATTCTGACACCTGACCCTTAGATGTATCGCCAGCCAGCTTGACATCGTTGCAGTCTACAGAGACATCATAGCATCAGTTAGAGGATGTTCAAGCTTCGTCCTGGCCAATTTTCCCCTATTTATGTCATGAGTCCCATGAGTCGCCAATTGTTTTTGATGTTTGACTGGAACATTTTAGATCACACTACAGTTCCAGTATTAGAACAATTTTTTTTCATGAGTGTTCTTGGTATCGTTAGAATGTATGTCTATGGTTAAAGTAAATTGAAAGAACTTCGAAGAAGCATCTATGTGTTCACTTCCGTTAAAGACCACGTACACATCTCTGGAATATGTATTCTGCATTATTATAATATATCTCAATATTGAGCAAATGTTCAAGTTTCTTCACATGTCCACTCTCATTGAAGTTGTTAGGAATAGTGAGCTTTTAAGAATAAACCAACTTTCTTGTTGACATGTCTGCCATTACTCCCCCGAAACACCATCTTGTGAGTTATTTTCATGCACGGCGCCGTGATCAGTAATTGTAGTAGGTTCCTATGGCCAGTCAGAGCTTAAAAAAATTAAAATGAATAGGGATGTTTCCTGGGTAGAAAAATGATCATTCTATTTAGTCCGTCAGTGAGATTATAACAAATAATATTCGACACGTATGTTTTGCTTTAACAAAACAATAAAAATTTACAAATGTAAAGCGCATAAAAGTTCAGGAGTCGGGGCTGGTGACGTCACTATGTCAGTATAAAGTGTACTAACTAATGGCGTGAAGTCACACGATATTTCAACGCATTATATCGCCGTCACTTTAACTTTAGGTACGTGTCAAAAGTAAAAATACGTGTCCAATATTTTTATTAATATCTATCTGACGGACAAAAAACAAATTTTCAGGTAACATCCCTATTATTATATAGAATATGTATTATGCATGCATCATGTAAGGTATTAAATTCATAATACATAATCTACCCCTACCCCTACTGATATAAAGTTCTATGTTTGTTTGGTCTAAACACTAAACTCACCTTCAATAAACATTATTACCGATTTCAAAATTGGAGGCAATCAATTCGACACGTATTTTAGATGGGTATTTAGGATTTCGAATATCCTATCGTTTTACAGTACCTAACCCTAGCTATAGATATGTTTAACTAATAAAGGTACATGTGCAAGTGCATGGTGCAGGGGTGTGGTGGTACTCTTCTTCAAGAAGGGCGACAATGCCCGGCTGAAGAACTATAGGCCCATCTCACTTCTTAGCCATGTCTACAAGTTGTTTTCAAGAGTCATCACGAATCGTCTCGCGCGCAGGTTTGACGACTTCCAGCCTCCCGAACAAGCCGGATTCCGAAAAGGCTTTAGCACCGTAGATCACATACATACGCTGCGGCAGGTTATACAGAAGACCGAAGAGTACAACCTGCCTCTCTGTTTAGCGTTTGTGGACTACGAGAAAGCCTTCGATTCGATCGAGACTTGGGCTGTACTGCAGTCTCTCCAACGGTGCCAGATCGACTACCGGTACATTGAGGTGTTGAAGTTTCTGTACAGAAACGCCACCATGTCAGTCCGTCTTCAGGATCAGACCTCGGAACCAGTCCTTCTCCAGCGTGGCGTGAGACAGGGAGACGTCATTTCTCCGAAACAGTTCACTGCTGCGCTGGAGGATGTATTCAAGGTTCTGGACTGGAGCGGCCTAGGCATCAACGTTAATGGCGAGTACATCACTCACCTTCGGTTTGCCGACGACATAGTGGTCATGGCTGAGACCATGGAGAGCCTCAGTACAATGCTCGATGACCTCAGTAGAGCTTCCGAAAGAGTGGGTCTGAAAATGAACATGGACAAAACCAAGGTGATGTTGAATGCCCATGTTACACCCA
The DNA here is from genome assembly GCA_948252205.1 of Orthosia incerta. NCBI lineage: Eukaryota > Metazoa > Arthropoda > Insecta > Lepidoptera > Noctuidae > Orthosia > Orthosia incerta. The sequence goes on along the minus strand of OX411753.1, from coordinate 18,515,175 downwards.
TTCCTATCAAGGTTGGAGACTCTACACTCGAAGTTGTGGACAACTATGTCTACCTGGGACAAACGATCCAGTTGGGTAGGGCCAATTTCGAGAAAGAGGTCAACCGTCGAATCCGACTCGGCTGGGCAGCGTTCGGGAAGATGCGCGGTGTCTTCTCGTCCAACTTACCACAGTGTCTCAAGACAAAAGTCTATGACCAGTGTGTGTTGCCAGTGATGACATATGGCTCTGAGACGTGGTCGCTAACAATGGGCCTTATCAGAAAGCTTACAGTCACTCAAAGGGCAATGGAGAGGGCTATGCTCGGCGTTTCCTTGCGTGATCGAATCAGAAATGTTGAGATCCGTAAGAGAACCAGGGTTACCGACATAGCCCGAAGAATTGCCAAACTTAAGTGGCAGTGGGCAGGGCACATTGCTCGCAGAACGGATGGCTGATGGGGCAGAAAGGTTCTGGAGTGGCGACCGCGAACCGGAAGACGTTGCGTTGGAAGGCCTCCCACCAGGGGGAGGCCTATGTCCAGCAGTGGACGTCTTTCGGCTGATATGATGATGATGAATAAAGGTACAAGAAACTCTATTAGAGTAAAATACGCATAGCTTATGACGGCTTAACCGATTTTCATCAAACAAAACCGAGAACACGCGATAAAGTCACATTTCAAAAAAAAAAAAAAAACTAAATCAAAATCAGTTCAACCGTTTCGAAGCTATGATGCCTCAGACAGACACATATATACCTACACCCCTCTTTTTCCATCGTAAGTTAATAAGGTAACACCCTACAGACTGAAATGTCGCACCAGCTGTCCTCATGAGAGAGATAAAGGAAGATTTTTGAAATTGATTCTTAAAGGAGATATATAGGGGATAAAATCTACGTAGTATAGAAGAAGATCGTAATGTTTGCCGATGAGAAATGCCGACAGGCACACAGCTTGTGATTGATATTATTCTAAGGATAACGAAAACGACGGGATTAATTTTATTACTACCGACATTAATTAAGAGCAAGTTATAAATCTTGAATATCTTTACGGGGCCGTATTGGTTGCAGAACTCAATGCATCAAGCCCGGTCATCCAACGCGATCATCAGTCGGTGAGTGGGTATGCTTTTTTTATATTTTTTTCTGTATCACAGTCTCGAAGAACCTGAATATTAATTCATGCTCTTCAATGTCCCACTCTCACACAGGCTTGATAGCTCGGAGGCATATAGGATAGGGCTAGCTTCACAAGCATGAAAGTGTAGGTTCGATAACTTGAAAGTATCAATGTGACTTTTTAGGGTTCTTTAAAAAGTTTTAGATGACTGTCACAGGACTGTAACTTTTTTAATTAACCTTTGTTTTATTGTTAAAAAGTCGAATTAGAATACCTTCTACCTACTCCATAGATGGATGGATTCTTATCATTGCAATAAATGAAGGCAAAATAGAATCTATAGTTGTTGCTTTTCAACATGGCAATAGCGGTCATTGACCTACATTTTTACATTACTTATTAAAAAAAAACGATAGGTAATAAAGACAACGTCGTCCTGTATGCTGAATTAACTATCGTGATCCTCAATTTTTTTCTATAACTGTCCTATTAAAAGACGTTACGGTTATTTCGTAATAGCTTCTGCTCGCGGCTTCGCCCGCGTGTAAGTGTTTTATTATCCCAAGGGAGCATTATACCGGGATGAAAAGTATGACCGCATCCAGGTCTGGTCTATCCATATGCCGTTTCATCCAAATCCGTTATGTATCGCGTGAAAGCGTAACAACTCACATTCGGAATTTGAACTTTATTACGGGTCGAGTAAAATCAATATCAATATACATATAATAAATCTGTAGAAAAGTAATTTTTGTACATCAAAAATATTTAAAAAAAATAGCCAGGGTGTTAAGATAACCTACAGAACCTATTTCCGGCATTTTTGTCTGTTTGTTTGTTTATTTGTGCACGCATCACGTGAAATGTACGAAACCAATGTAAATAACTTTTATACATAAAAATTGTGTGTAACTTGAAGAATTACTTAGTTTTTGTTTCATCGCAATCGGTTCACTCTATCAAAAGTTAGATGAATTTAAAGTGTTCAAGAAGTCAAACTATCACAACACACGCAATTCAGATACTCGGACAGTTGAACTGGATATTCGATAGATGGCGTTGTGCATTTGAAGTCATTTTCTGAATGGCGATGTTAAAATTCTCCGCGAAAGAATGATGACTATAGAAAAATTGGTAGGTAGGTAAGTAGGGTAGGATTGGCAGACATGACGGGAGCGAAGCCGCGGGCGGGCACAGCTAGTCTAGCTGTGCCCGCCCGAGGTGAGACGTACTAGGTAAAATGCGTACTGAGTCTTGGAAGTACGCGTCCGCTTAAATACTTATTCCAAAAACTAGGTCCACGAGTATTTAGGCGTCTCAAGTTTATAGAAGTTTCCATAGCGAAGCCGAGTCCGAGTCTTCGTAATATCGAGATCGAGTAGTCCATAGTCGGAGTAATGTAATTGAGTATTTTCGGTTTATGGATTATTAACGTATATTAGACTACGCGTTGGTAGTTGGTATATTAAGCGAGTACAATTTTAAAATGTAAAAAGTTGCTTGTTTAAGCTATTGCATAGCTTTTATCGCGGGCCTTGAGCGCGGGGACCGAATCCAGAAATTCCGTAACGAAAAAACCTCACGCTCCCCACTCCGACGGGCACGGAGGTGTGGCTTGAAGGCCGTGCATCGTCTAACGTCGTTTCAGTTCGGCAGTCTTCGACACGGCGTTGTGTGCGATTAGACGTATTGTACGTCTTTACGAAACTCGCACGAATCGAGACGAGCTGCTCCGAAATCGGACGAATACGCAGCTGTTTATGAGAAAGTATATAGGTGTATAGGTATTTATGTACAACAGTGAATGGTACGGTGAATAATACGGTGGTGACGCGAGTAGTACCTAGTACCTACAAGTTAGTATTGTTACTCACTTTTTCGAGTTGATGAATATTTTTTAAATTATTTTAAAATAAAAACATCGTTATTTTTTTACTTTAACTCTATGCTTCGAAAGTACTCCTAAAGGCAAGTCGTTCTGCCGCGGGAAAACAACCACTTAAATTTCACGGTGTATACATACATTTTATTATTATCACAAATGCAGTATTAATTTTGAATTGAAAATATAATACTGCTCTATAGATAACCTAAATTTTTGATATTAAAATGAGCGATATTAAAAGTAGCCCTATATATAAATAAATTCATTCTTCATTATGTATATAACAGAAACCATCAAACCAAGCACGTGTACTATTCAGTACCTTTGTTTTTGGTGTATAGATAATGCACATGAATGCCGCGCAGAGAAAGTATATATGATATTATATCTATATAAATGTACATCGCGCGAAATTCGATAATCACTTCTTAATATTGTTATTTTTTTATAAATGACATAAGTTGATACAAAATGCTATGCAATAGCTTTACCGCGGCAGTCCCCGAGTGCCACACGTCTTTTACATTTTAAAATTGTATATGCTTTTGTAAATTAACTATTGACTGGTATTGGTGGAGAGAGTGAAACATTTTGTTTGCTTGGCTTAACTTAATTAGCTATCTAAAATTCTAAACAAGTTACACATCAAAGTTACTTAAATATAACTTATTAATCTACGACATCCTGCACAAAAATACTTAAATAAAATCTTATTAAACATACGTTCACGTAAACAATATGTACCGTTCCTATGACGTTTTGTGACGTACTGATTTAAAAAACAAACTTTGCTAAACATTTTCAACTCTGCGTACCAAAGTAACAGTGATTCTATTAGTATAGACATTAGGTTTAGAAACGCGAAACAAATAAATCGACTTGGAAACTTTGAGTGCCGAACCGAACGTCTACGAATGTCAACGGAACTGACCGAGCCTGTGGATCGCCCGCTGCTAACACGAGACGCGAGTATGGTAGTACGTGACTACGTGTCATACGCCATACGCTTAAATACTCGAGACGCGTTTATGTGGTGCGCACGGAATAAGTCTTTACACGTCCGATCAAAAACCTATTCCAGTATATACGTCTCACCTTTACAGCTAGTTCTAAATATAAAAACAGACTCAAGAACCGAGTCTTAAGATCTCAATGAGATCTAAAGTAAATAAGATCATTAAAAAGTCGATATAAAGGTCAAACTAAAATATATGACTTTTATTTAACTAACCAAATGTACCTTTTCTAGGCAAAGCAACAGCCTTGACGAGCCCGCAAATGATGACAATAACGAAAACTTCGAGGAAGAACTCGAGTCTGAGTAAGTTTACGCAGCATAAATTATATTCTAAAAAAATACTTATTAAACACCGACCGTTGAGATTTTTATAAATAAGTCTCCTATTTGGGACATATAATGGGACAGTTCATGTGATCATAATATTATGTTTATGAAGTTACTGGCTGGCAAGTCGCAAATTTGCCCGAGGGAACGTAGGATAAAAAGTATCCTTTGTAATTTTTCAAGGTTAAGCATAGCATATTCAGCCTCTAACGTTCCTACTGCTGGGACACAGGCCTCCACTCTATGAGAGGGAGTGGGCCGTAATCCACCACGCGGACCTGGTGCGGGTTGGTAGATGTCACATGTCTTTGAATTTTTGGTCCTAGGACATGCTAGTTTCCTCCCTTTGTTTTCCTTCACCGTTCTGAGAGTAGTGGTCATTAATTAATTTACACATAGTAAAGCGCCTGCCTGTTTTCTGACCCACGATCTACAACTTCTCAAATCGCGGCTGTTGCCATTAGGCCACAACTACTCTCAAAGTTCAATCTATCTCTATATCAAACAAAATGCATCCAAATTGGTTAGGTATTTTACCAAATTGTTCTATTATTTTGTTCAGACAAAGTCTCAGCCCTGATGACTCTGAACATGATAACGAGAGTCCCTCTCTCGAAGAGGAGCTAGAAGAGCCGGAGTCCGAGTAAGTTTCACTTAATAGTAGATAACATGAAAATAGTATAAGTATATACTATTTCATATTAAAAATATATTATTTCACATCATTAAATCTTCATGGGCTGGCTCGAGGTGGCTCAAGAAAAAAATACTTCGATAGAATATAGAAGAATTTGGGGGAGGCCTTCGCCCTGCAGTGCGACATTGTAGACTAATATTTAAAAAAATATCTACAGTACTACTACTAGTTGTCCAACTATGAAACTTCAGAAGCGAGGTGCACGGTTAGATTTGGTCCTTTAATTTGGGGAAGAATCGTTTATTAAGATATACATACGAATATAAAAAGATGTGCTATGATCCGATTATAGCACATACACTCCACAGTTTTGTGCTCGTAAGGAAACTCGGTTAGTACCTACCTATAACCCAAATAACTGTAATTAGAGGCCAATCTGCGAATAAATACTAGTTAAGTACTTTCACCGGAATCACGTTCATTATAGCAAAGTAATGTTGCCTGAAAAGTCCATAAAAATCCCAAGAGAGCAAGAAAAAAATTACTAATAGCTAATCGAACAAGGAATAAACTTACACTAGCACAAATTGCAGTAAAATCAAAACTTTACGAGAGCTAAGCAAAAAATTGATTTTTAGGCCCTTTGACAGCACTTTTTTTTTTTGCTCCGATGGGATTTTTGTACTTTTCAGGCAAAATTACTACTTTCATAATGAACATAATTCTGGTGAAAGTCTAACTAGGATTTTTTTTCGCAGCAAATGTCTTGATTTCCTAGGCTACTAGTAAGAATTTATGTGGTGTACTAAGCCTTTCGGAAACCAGTGGTGGCAAAACCAAATGTGTCCTTTTACCTCGGTACGCAGAAAAGTCATAAGTCAAATGAAAGAACGAGTGCAGTAAATTCGAAAATCCCGGAAGGTCCCGGGAAATTGCGGTTTCAGTTTTTTTTATGAAATAATTTGTATCAAACCTTTTATACTAAATGCAAAAAAAAACGAGAAAGCAGGATAATGGAGCGAGCAAAGCGAGCCTGAAAATGCACCAGACTCTGATATTTATTTTAACCCCTTGAGTGTCCGAAACGTGGACCCATGCGAAACACAATGTTTTTTTAATTGGTTCGGTAATTACGGCATTCCAAAATTCCAATGCACGGGTCTCTGATATTTCTTTTAAATAGCCTTACGCAGAAAAGTGTAAGAATGGAACGAACTTAAAATGCAAAAGCATGCTCCAAAATTCTGGTATATTCAAAAAAAAAAAACATACGTATCAAATCAAATTAATTTAAAATAAACTATTTTTCCCCCTTCTGGCCACTGTGAGCACGCCCATGTTTGTGCTTCTCTTTATTTTCTGAACTGTGGTGTCGATGGCACGCATCAAATTTTAAAAGCCCAGCTAGAGTAACTGGGCTTTTAAAATTTTAGCTATTGAATTTTATGTTCCCAAATGAAAATGATTGTATTATTCCAGTAGAAGTCACAGCCCTGATGTGATCGAACTCGACAACGACAGCCCCTCTCACGAGGAAAATGAGGAAGAACAGGAATCAGAGTAAGATTACGCAGACAACCTTTTATTTAACTTTTAACGGAGGTCGGTAGAATAAAAACAAGAAAGATTTTTTGTGATTCTCACAGCAAGTACAGACAAAAAAAAGAAATGGTTAGAACTTACAAAAAAATAAATTTCGTTTTCCATGTCCTTGCGTTTCGTTCACATTGGTGTACACTGTATGTGCTTCTTTAATCGAGTCTGTAAAGTTCTGTATTTATGCCACCATTATTATACTGTCACTTTGTTCCCAGACGTCACAGCCCTAACTCCACAGACGAGAGTCAGTACCCCGAGGAGAACGAGGAAGAAGCAGAGTCTGAGTATGTTTTTGTTATCAAAGCAATCAAAACAACGGTCTGTAGAAAGTAGTTTTTATACTTGTTATATTTTTTAGGGTCCCGTCTCCAAAGGGTAAAAACGGGACCCTATTACAAAGACTCCACAATCCGTCTGTCGGTCTGTCTGTCTGCCCGTCTGTCACCTGGCTGTATCTCATGAACCGTGATAGCTAGACAGTTAAAATTTCACAGATGATATATTTCTGTTGTCGCTATAACAACAAATACTAAATACAAAATAAAATCAATATTTAAGTAGTATTTTTAGCTCCCATACACCAAACGTGATTTTTTTGCCGTTTTTTGCGTTAATGGTACGGAACCCTTCGTGGAGCTCGTGGCTAAATAATAACAGCCGCACGGGTCGATCATCAAGGTTAAGCAACGCTTGACGAGGTCGGTCCGTGGATGGGTGACCATTTCAACATACCGAGTTTCCTCCGTGCCTCGGAAAGCACGTTAAGCCGTTGGTCCCGGCTGTCATTTGAAGATCTTTGACAGTCGTTACGAGTAGTCAGAAGCTTGAGATCTGACACCAGTCTTGCCAAGGGGTACCGTGTTACCCAGTTACTGGGTTGTGGAGGTCAGATAGGCAGTCGCTCCATGTAAAACACTGGTACTTAGCTGAATCCGGTAAGACTGGAAGCCGACCCCAATATAGTTGGGAAAAGACTAGGCAGATGATGATGGTACGGAACCCTTCGTGCGCGAGTCCGACTCGCACTTGGCCAGTTTTTTTATCTTTATTACACTCAAATAAATTACAAGAAATGATTGAAACTGTTACCAACTTAGTAGTAAAGGTTTTTTTGTTTAATAAAACGTTGCCCCACACTAGGAATTTCTTCCTGTATCGTGGGTGCGTTAACAAACATATAAACTCACTCTCATACACAAACACCCAGTTTATAGTACATAGCGTCTCCAAACAGCCCTGAACTTCCCACATTTTGGTGAACGAGCGAATGTGCAAGAGCACACTTGCAGTGGCGGCCCTAGGGCTGTGCGAGCGTTGCGTGCGACTGCCGCAGCAAGAGCCGTCACTTCAGGGCGACAAAATAAATCTCAACAACTTAATAAAAAATAACTATGACGGGGCGCCTGACAACCGGCTGTATTTTCTTGAAACAAGCACTGCCACACTCTTCTAGGCTACTATTCTGTAACTTCTCGTCTGTCCAATCGATTCTTTAATCGAGTCTGTGAAGTAGGTACTGTATTTAAGCCACCAAATATAGTCATCTTGTTTCCAGGCGAAGTCACAGCCCCTACTTCGCTGAAGAGAGTCCATACCTTGAGGAGAACGAGGAAGAAGCAGAGTCTGAGTATGTAGTTGTTTTCAACGCAAACTAAACAACGGTTTGCAGAAAGTAGTGCTTTGTGTTATGGTGCCCTAACACACTTTTCTCTTATTGATGGGATATAATACAGTTAAAGCATTGGAATTATAATGTAAAATGCTGCATTGAATCACTATTACATCGATGGCAACAAATGATAATAACAGTTTATGCAATGGTCATATCATAGGGGTTATTAATTTCGCGTGTGGGTTGATAATAGTATCACACGAGTATTTTGATACACTATTTTATCTTCATTCATACAGTTAAAATAAAACAAAAGTGGAAATGGCATAAATATGTGGTATGGCGGGAAATTTAGATTCTCATTGCGCATGACTGCGCAGCGCGCGCATCCATACACAATGACACTATTTTTCTACATTAAGTCAATGAGCCCATACGCACCAATATATTAAATGTGTGCTATATAAATTATATCGGGCGGAGTCAAATTTTGTTCACATTTACTGATATCAGACATTTTAAGCAAGAATAAAAAATCTCATGCGCCTAAACCCAGAACATCACAGCATTAACCGCGCATGCGCTAAAGTGGGCGTTGCCACAGACGTAAAATTTGGAATCAAAACTTTTGATAAAAATGGCGCGCCCTGCATAAGCTTTCCATTACAAAAACATAATTGATGGAAACTCTTTGGTGATATTAACTTCTTGGCTTTGCCCTGTATCGTAATAGAACAAAATAGTAGATTATTGCACCGAGCACAAAGTAATTTATTATTGCACCGAGTGCCTGATTTAGAGCCCGAGCGTCAGCGAGGGCTCTAATCTAACAGGCACGAGGGCAATATAAATTACTTAAGGCGAGGTGCATAATCTGCTTTTCTTTCAACTATTACCTATAGGAATAGTAGATAAAAGAAACTCATATCAAACAGTTAAAATAGAAGTTTAATTATTGAAATTAAAAGTTATACTTGAGCAATTATTAAACGTAAGGTTAAGTTTTGTTGGGCAAATTTATATTTGTTTGTTTAACTTGGGACTGAATAATATTATCAGACGAGTTAGATGGGCCTGGCTGATTTGTTACAATGAAGTCGTTATCACGGGAAGTAGATGGACGCGGCCACGGGCGCGGCGATGTCGAAAATCACTTTTTTAAATTTCTTCCTTTTTAAATCAGAGTTAGCAGCAATCATTTTTTAAATTTGGAACAAGTAGGATAGAAACGAATAATATGTACGTAAAAAAAAAGTATTGATATCGGCTGGCTGAATAGAGCTAATCCATTGAGATTGGCACCTTTTGGAGCGATTAAAAAAAAAACTGTGCAATAATGAAATTTCATACATTTTATATACAATAAATTTCATTTTTTGCAGGTTTCGCTGTACTGAATTTCATGACTTTTTAAATTCTTGCAAAAAAATGTCTGATATTAGTGAATGTGAAGAAAAATAATATATTTTATATGCGGCGAAGGAAATTACTCACAATTTCTTACCAGCAAAGTCGAGATTATTATATGATGCATTTATCACGACTTTATGGCATGGAAAATGCAAAAAAAAGATTTATTTATTTATTTATTTATTTATTCAAAATTATGTAAGTAACACCTTAACAGCTATAACGCCAATGCGATGTTACTACCACAAAGATATTAGAATTTTAGAAATACCATTAAAAATACAATTTAAATTACCATTAAATACAATTTAAAATACCATTAAATACAATAAAATATTACAATTAAAATACAATCATTCAAACAATTTCAAATCCAATTATCATAGAATTAAACACAATAAAAAACAATTAAAATACCATTACAATCCAATTAAAATTTCAATTAAAATCATTTTTCAACATTTTCAATGCACTTCAGTGCTACCCTTGTGAACTTCATCAGGCTACAGTGAAATATATCTAAATCATAAGATATAATATTTAAAAATCTTATGGCGCGTGACAAGGGGGCAAAATTGTTCAGGTTTGTCCTATATGATGGCTCCAGTAGCGTTGGCGTGGGGCGACGCGCACCCCCGCAGCCGGGCGGCACGCACAGCCCCAGCTCCGCTAACAAATCGGGGTGGTGAAGCCAGCCGCGCAGCACTCGAAACACATAGCTACACAGAGCGATGTCCCTCCGCACCGCCAGCCTGCTGTACCCTACCATCCCTATTACAAAGAGACTCGGGTACATGAGCGGGAAGAAGGGATAGACACCGTACAACTTCAAAAACAAAAAACGAGTGAATTTGTTTTGGATTCTTTCCACCATGGTATTGTATTTAGCCTCATGGGGGTTCCAAACGATAGCACTCGTTTCAAGACGGCTCCGTACCAGCGCATTGTACATGATTCTAACCACTGCCGTATTCTGAAAGTCTTTGGACTGTCTGAGTATAAAGCCCAGATTTCGGAAGGACTTGCCGCATATGTCTATGATGTGCTCACGAAACGTTAATTCCGGAACCATCTCCACCCCTAGGTCCCGCACATGCGTGAGTCGTGACATGACCACGGCTTTCATCTCATACTGATGCAGCAGAGGTTCCCGCGCACGAGTGTAGGTCATTATACCGCATTTGGAAACGTTAAAACCTAACTTATTATCTACACTCCACTGCACCACCCTATTAATATCCTGTTGAAGCCGTTCACAGTCCGAAGTATTTGCTACCGATAGGAACAACTTGAGGTCGTCCGCGAATAGCAAACACTTCGCGTCCCTTACGACTTCCGGGAGATCATTGACCATCAGAATGAAGTCTAATGGACCGAAATTGCTACCCTGGCTCACCCCCGAAAACGTGAAATATGGGTTGGAGATGTATCCGCCGTATTCGACGTACTGCCGGCGATCACCAAGGTAACTCGCGAAAAATTTCAGTAGGTGCGGCGTAAAACCAAATGCCGCAAACTTAGCCAACAGCACATCGTTGTCGACGGTGTCGAACGCCTTCCGAAAGTCGAAGTACGCGGCGTCTACCTGCCCCCCAGCGTCAACAATAGGCGCCAGGTATGTCATGAAAGACAATAAGTTACTCCCCGTACCTCGACCAGTCCGGAAACCGTGTTGAGCGTCGTTCAGTCGAGAAGCAACTTGATCTGAAATACACTTGTGCAACACCGATTCAAACACCTTAGCAAACGCCGACAGCACCGCCACTGGTCGGTAGCCACTAACATCAGTTCCCGAACCTCCCTTCGGGACTGGGATCACTCTAGTGATTTTCCAGTGGTTGGGATATTGGCCCAACTTTAAAAACAAATTAAAAATATGCAGCAATGGCCTTTCAAACACCGCACTACAGTCTTTTACTATATAAGGAGGTATCCCGTCCGGTCCCGCCGAATACTTGGGCTTGAGGCGGCGGAGCGCGGCGCGTAGTTCGCGCAGGTCAATCTGACCAACGTGCACGCGCGCCGCTCCCGCGAAAGCGCCCGCCGCGCGCTCCGCCTCTTCGGGGTCCAGCGCCGGGCGCACCCCATTATACACCGAATGAAAGAAGGAAGCCAAACATTCCGGACATTCTTCGTCACTCAACTCCTTTCCATCTTTTGTGACTCGAATTTTGTTGCGTCTAGCACGTTTGCCTCTAACAAAATTCCAAAAAGATTTAGGATCGTTTTTAATATTTGCCTGTAACCTACCCTTGTAATTTTCATACGTTAACGCTAATTTATCTTTAACTTGGGTTCGATAGTAAGAAAACCATTCATAATCGCTTTTGGAACCAGTAATTTTAAATAATTTATGATACCTCCACTTTGTTTTGATGCCATACCAGATTGGATACACATAATTGCTTTTATTCCCGCTCGTTTTTTTTTTTTTTTTTGGTGTGCATTCACTAATAGCTTCATTAACTACGCTATAAAAAAACGATAATGCCTTATCGGGATCCAAATTCTCATACATTGCCTCCCAATCTACTGATTGTAAAATACTATAAAGTCTGGAAAAGTTACATTTGGTAAAATTCCATTTCGGTCCAACATTTAATACGGATTTCACTTCGCAATCAGAATTCTGTTTGTGTACCGTCAATAGCTCATTGGATTGACCGCCAAACTTCGCTGTCGCTAACAGTGGAGGATGCTGAACGTCAATATCCACCAACGGTTCACCCGACAGTTCTACCTCCATCTCACTCGCCAAAAACGTAGTTAGTACTAAGTCCAAAGTACGATTATTTATATTACTAACATTATTTACCTGGTGAAATCCACAGAAAGCGTTTACATACTCCAAGTAACTTTGAACTTCCACTGATGTAGATGGCATATTAAAATCACCCATCACTAATACATTCTCATAATTAACACATACAGTTTCTAAAATATTAAACAATCGCATATATTCATTACTGTCACATTTCGGAGGAATATAAACTACACAACATAAAAATAAACAATTATTGCCCAGGTGCACGGTAGCACAAACAATCTCAAATAAAGCTGAGTTCACATTGGCTATTGGAACACCCTTTAAATCAAAACGCGGCGATGTTGCTAAGAACACTCCTCCTTGTTTGCGCCCATCAGCTCGATCACACCGTAGTATTTTATAATCCGGCGGAATAAGTTCGCCATCATGAATTGAATCATTAAGGCCCGATTCTGTGATAGCAAAAAGGTCGCAAGAGGATGCCAACATATTTGTGAAGAAAGTCTTTGTTTTTGTTCTCAAACCTCGAACGTTCTGGTAATACACTCGAATGCATTTATTGCTGGCTTTGGTTGCCTTGTGTTGGTTTACGGGAGTTCCGAAACCACACCCATTGGTTGAATTGGGCATTCAGTGGCCAGCAAGATACGTTGTTCACCTTATCAAAAACTGATTCTGGAACTCCAATCATAAATGACGCGTAGTCTCTTTTGCTTTTTGGGATTAATTTTTCGACTTTAATATCGTCGGTACCACAAAATCCCGTCACGTGCTCACTTATTGCCTTCTCAGATGTGTCCGGATGAAGTGACCATACATGTAAAAACTTTTTTCTCTCAATAGCTTGAATTGTTGCAATTTTCGCATTGCCGCCTTTTTTTATGGCATTAGCAATAACTTTCTTTGCATGTTTTTTGCTACTGACTACGTTCCATTCTTCAGATGAAATGTCTTCCCCCAAAGCAATCTCAGGAGTTTTCAAGAAACACTCGCCGGTTTTCTGTGGTATGGACGCAGCCTTATTTTTAGTTCGCTCTGTCGCACGGCGCGCACGTTCCGTCTCCTTTCTTTGCGGTTCTTTGGCATCACTTGCAATACCTGCCTCGCTCACCCGCTGTGCAATGGGTATTCCATCGAGTTTATCCATCTCACTCTTCGATGTATTTTGCACTTCGAGCTTCTCAATTTTGATGGACAAAGCTGCAAGTACCCTCGTCTGTTCGGTAATGGTGCCGAAAATTTTTTCTATCTTTTGCTGTTGATCGTCTAACTTCTTGTTTTGAGACTCAATCACAGCTGTTTGAGTCGTGATTTTTGCCGTCAACGCTGCCACTTTCTTCAATAAATCGTTGAAAGCCGTTTCCACGTTAAACTTGGACATTTTTACCGGTGAACGGAATAAAAAACACGGACGTTAATGTTCATGTAACTTAGACCTATGAGATGGAAGCTAAGATAAAGTAGGTTCGTTCCCAAAATGTATGAGTGTAGATAAAGTAGTGTATGAAACTGCACATAACTAGGTATTAAAACATTCGTGTGAATACTATTAAACTCACACTCATGTTTTAATACCCCTATTATGCAACAGTATCATAAACTACTATTATCTTCACTCTTACAGTTGAAATAAAACAAAAGTAGAAACGGAAAAAAATATGTGGTACGGCGGGAAATTTAGATTGTCATTGCGCATGACACTGACATAGACAATGATAGTGTACGTTACCCAAACCCAACAAGAAAGTGGCTCCTAGAGCGATATGAGTGGAACGTACAATTAGTGCGTAAACTGCTGTGAATGTTGGCCATAAATAATTTATGCGTGTTGTCTTTTTTTAATAAAACGGAAAAAATATATTCGAGACATATTGTGCATGGGCAGAGAGCTTATAGTTGTGCAAAACTGTGCGCCTGTAGAAAAAACATACACTAGTAGCTCTTGATATGTGCGTATTTGAGCCGGAATTAGATTATTAGAGACATATGTACTCAAACATGGTTGTATTTTACTTTGTTCTCTCCGTAATCAGGTTTAATTTCTTTTTAATTATCTATCCATTGAATTGTTTCAGTCGAAGTCACACCCCTGATTCCCTATTCGAATATGACGAGAGCCGCTCTCACGAGGAAAACGAAGAAGAACCGGAGTTCAAGTAAGTTTGCATTGCAATCATGATGTTATATAAGTAGTAAAGAAATGCATAAGCGCTGCCCAGCAGCCTAATTGCGCAAGTGAATTCGTCAAGGCAAAGCGTTTGACCGCCATCAATCAACCAATCACATGCGAGATGAAAGACGCCATGAGGATTTCCGTCTATGTTACGCGATGTGAATTTTATATACATAAAAAGTAATAAAAAACAGGCCAAGTGCGAGTCGGACTCGTGCACGAAGGGTTTCGTACTATTATCCCAAAAACGACAAAAATTATCACGTTGGTTGTATGGGAGCCCCACTTAAATATTAATTTTATTCTGTTTTTAGTATTTGTTGTTATAGCGGCAATAGAAATACACCATCTGTGAATATTTCAACTGTCTAGCTATCACGGTTCATGAGATACAGCCTGGTGAAAGACAGACAGACAGATGGACCTCGGAGTCTTAGTAACAGGGTCCCGTTTTTACCCTTTGGGTATGGAACCCTAAAAATCTACAATTCATTCACTAACTGACAACTCACACGTCTTACACCTTTGGGACTAGAAGCACGAAATTTTGCGCAAGAGTGCCTCTTATAACGAAAGTACAACAACTAGAAAGGAATTTTGATATTTTATCCCCTGAATGAGTTGAAATAATATATGAAAGTTTATATCGAAATCTAAAGATTTTTATTGATAAGGAATCTCATCCGACACCCGGCTTATGTGATGAACCTATTTTAATAGTCGTTGTATTGTTTCAGCCCCGATGAGTACACACATGAGGACGAGAACGAGGAGGAACCCGAAACCGAGTGAGTTTTCACTGCGAACATTCTATTACACATATACTCATGCTTTTTGTCGCGGATGTAGACAATAACTATACACAATATCATACAATACCTAACGTCCTCGTCAGTCCTACGAAACAAAACTAAGAAAAGAAAAATTCTTCTATTTTGCTTACCTTTGGTTTAAATGGTATATAGCAGCTCGCAGGCGCTACTGGGACCTCAATTGCAGTCATGCTTAAGAGTCTGGGTCGCTGCTGCAGATTTTAACAACTTATGTTACCCACCCACAGAGCAGTGGTGGCCCAGTGGTATCGGCCGCGACTTACAAGTTGTAGGTCGTGGGTTCGAGCCCAGGCAGGCGCTTTAATTTTTGTAAATTATTTCATCACCACCGCTCTCAAAACGGTGAAGGAAAACACCGTGAGGAAACCGGCATGTCCTAGAACCAAAAATTCGAAGACATGTGACATCCACCAACCCGCACTGGGCCCGCGTGGTAGATTACGGCCCATTCCCTCTCACAGAGAGGAGGCCTGTGTCCCAGCAGAGGGAACATTTATAGGCTGATGATGTGATGTGTGTTACCTACCTGCTTCATGAGACAGGTAGTCCCGTGGAACCCAAGAAGTATAGACCAACTACATGTTTGTCGACGGGTTATAAACTTTATACATCCAGTCTGAAAACCTCGTAAAAGCTGAGAAAGAGTAACCAATCAAGTATCTCGACTTAGGACACATGCTTGTCGACATATGGAATGTGGATCATTGTGCCGATTGTCGTTACGGCCAACGGCGTAATGACCAAGGCCTCGACGACCATCTGTCGAAAATCAAACTATATTTTTATATTTAAAGTAACATTTTGAAAAACTACACTTAACCGATAGAATGCCGTAATTACTGAAATAATTAAAAAGCGTGTCTCACGTGGATTTACGTTTCGGGCACTCAAGGGGTTAATCGCCTGCACTTCAATTCTAAATCACTCACTTTCTTTCTTTTCAAGCGGTGAAAATCCTCATGGATGTCTTGCGCCCTGGAACGAAGGTGGTTTCTGTCATTTTATGATAGGTGCGACGAAACTTAGCATTAATTGCGCACACTATCTAGCCAAGTCAAAACTCCCGCCCATCAAAGCATCTTCATTTCGTTGGTATAGACCTTTTGTTCATCCGTCTTTTTTGTTGTTCAGCATTGGGATCCATACAATAACGCTGAACGAAATGCCGTTTTATATACTTTGCTCTTTGGTTGTATTAATACGTGGGTCACACAGCACACCTGTAGGTGACCGCCATTTTTGCCACGCGACACTGATTCTGTGAGTCACATCTGCCTCAACATTAGCGTCTGTTCTGAGCATGGTACCGAGGTATTTGAATCTTTCTACCGTGGGAATATGTGTCGACCCAATATAGATGATCGCCGGTGTCATATCTTCGCTGCCGCTGAGGGAATATTTTAAATACTTGATTTGCTCTTGGTAACCCTCAGAAATACTCCACTGCCTAAAATATTTTAATTAATTAAAGTTTCGAAATGAATAAGCCATGCCTCTTATTTAATGCTTAAGTATAGGCAAGTCAAACTTATCAGCAATATCCACCAGAAGATAAGGGTTAAGCATAAAATAATGATTGCATTGTTTCAGTCGAAGTCGCAGCCCCGATGAGTCCGCACATGAGGAGAGCCCCTCTCACTACGAGAACGAGGAGGAACCTGAAACCGAGTGAGTTTTCAATGCGAACATTCTATTACACATACATATATATGTCTTGGAACAAGTGATTAATCAGTGCACAATGTATAATGCCCGGGCATTATGCATCAAGTCAAGTCAAATCGGGCAATGTAATACTGATTTAAACTTCTATATTTATTACATTGTCTGGTCATTATGAATATTGCCACATAACGGTTGGGCAATTCGATAAATTATGGTCACTTAATTAGTCCAAGAGCGAGCGGCTCCCCAACACGGATAGATTAGGTTCGAAAGGGCTTTCAGCTCCCGTTGTTTCCTTCATGTTAGGTTAATTTAGATCCTGCAGACAGAAATAGGAGCACCGTCGACATTGTTGCTTAAATAGTAATCGTACTTACCTATTCTAAATTAAAATCAATGTCAACATTAATAGTAGTTTATGCAATGGTCTTATAATAGGGGTTATTAAAACACGAGCGTGGGTTTATCTATATGATATATATATTATAATAATAACACGCGAGTGTTTTAATACCTAATTATATGCCGTTGCAAACACTACTTTATCTTCACTCATACAGTTGAAATAAAAAAAAATGGAAACGGAAAAAATATGTGGTATGGCGGGCAATTTAGATTCTCATTGCGCATGATAGCGCACCGCGCGCCTCCAAAGACATGACATTACTTTTCGACAATAAGTCAAGGACCCCATAAACGCCAATAAATTAAAAAGTAAAAGTGTGCTATAAAAATTAAAAAGTTATTCTATGATGCAGTTGTTTGAAAATCGAAGGAAAATGTTGAACTGTAATGGGTTTTTTTTTTAATTTTACCTATCCACGAATATAAAGTACATGTTTACACAATATTTTTTGAATTCATATTTGGAACATTACGTTGTGAGTGTAGATAAAATAATTAAAAAAGCACATCTTTTTATTAAACGGCCTAATAAGTGATGGGCATTATTCAGAAAGTCCGGTCAATTTAATTATGTCAATAGTTTTATCATATTGCCTACTTGAAGTAGACTGTATTTGGTTGTTCCGTTGGGGTCTTATTGGAAGAATGAAAATACTGTCTTGATTCTTCAATTTTATTCCTTACTGTTATTACAACTGTATATTGTTACAATTGTAGAGCTGAAGACCGACTGTGTCCGACTGTGACTCAGCCTCCAAGCGGTCCGACTTTTATACTAAAACCGCTAGGCGCGAACAATGGCGCTCGGGTATCTTACTTAAATCTACAGAAATTATACATTTCCTTAATCTACATACTTAATTCTACCTAGGAAACATATAAAAGCTGTAAAAAGGTCAACACAAAAATCTTACCTAACCTAGATTCCTCCCTACTTATGAGCTATTAAAACATGCATAATCTTTCCTAATTATCTACATTTTCTCTAGTTCTTATATGTATTACAAGTGTACGTATATAGTCTTACTTTAAAACTCACATGAAACCGACATCAATTATATTTTTACAATGGTCCTCGAAAAGAGCGTTTTCCAAGCAGCCAAACTGTGCTGAAAGTGTCACTTTTTTTTACTAGTGCTTTTTACTTTCCTGTACTTTTTTAATTTTTAACTCCAACGTCAGCCCGCCGCATAGAGTTTTTATTATTTGATTCATATAAAAGGAAAAACAAAACTAATACTTCATTTAAGGCGTATTTAATTACTCTAGACTTAGATTTTGATCAATAAATTAATTTTAAATATTCATTAAATATGTTTGGCAGAATGAATATTTTGCTCGTGCCTTTTTGCGTTACGACGTGACAGTTATTTGCACATGCGCAGTAGATTAATCTGTGGATATGCTGAGCGCCCTTGAATAAGCGCCATTTTATTAATTTCTTGCTTGGTTCAGATATATTTTTTTATTTCCTCGCACAATACATAGTAAAATGTTGTATGATACACGTGCGTAAGATGATTTCCGACTCGTGCCGATTTATCCACTCACTCGCTTCGCTCGCTCGTGAATAAAAATACCACTCATCGGAAATCACCTACTTTCAGCACTTGTAGCATAAATAACTATAAACATCCACGTGGGCTTTTTCTGTAACACGAAAAAGAGAAATTTACAGATAATGCTAACGGGATATCCTATTTTCTCACGCCGAACCCCGGTAATTACATAATGTGTTTTGGGATACAAAAATAGGCCATTCAATGTTTTATTAAGGTTGCGTACCGCTCTGAAGACAATAAGCATTTATTGTTGCTTATTTTTACAAAGCGGCATCTTTGACAACAGTTCTATGACAAACAAGGCGTTCACCGTTCTGAAGCCATTAAACATTGATTGTCACTTTATTTTTACAAAACGCTGACAATATTGCATCATTCATTAACTCGTTAAAAAGGCCCAAACACATGTATGCCTTAAACAACAGTTAAAGGTCTACCGTGGGAATCGTCCTTATGCTAAAAATCACCATGCAACGTACACAGGGATGTGTCCGTTACACTACTCATATTGGGCATTTTATTTTTCAAATTGTCTGGGCATTATGAATAATGCCGTATTAATCACTTGATCCATAACATATATACCTACTCATGACCACGTCAGTCCCATGAAACAGCACTAAGGAAGGAATTTTGAAATTTTGTCTCCCTTCAGGGAGAGCAGTGGTGGCCCAGTGGTATTGGCCGCGACTTACAAGTTGTAGGTCGTGGGTTCGAGCCCAGGTAGGCGCTTTACTTTGTGTTAATTATTTCATCACCACTGCTCTCAAAACGGTGAAGGAAAACATCGTGAGGAAACCGGCATGTCCTAGAACCAAAAAATCGAAGACATGTGACATCCACCAACCCGCACTTGGCTCGCGTGGTGGATTACGGCCCTTTCCCTCGCACAGAGAGTAGGCCTGTGTCCCAGCAGTGGGAACATTGATAGGCTGATGATGTGATGATGTGATGTCTCCCTCCCAAAAGAGTTAAATAGGGAATTAAACTTTTTATGAAAGTGTATTTGTTTTACCCATGGAAAACCCATCGGGTACACGACTTGTCATTATTAAAATAAGGGTTGTATTGTTTCAGACAAAGCCACAGCCGTGATGAATCCGCACATGAGAGCCCCTCGCACGACGAGAACGAGGAGGAACCCGAATCCGAGTGAGTTTTCATTGCGAACATTCTATTACCCATTTTTTGTCACGAGTGTAGACAGTAATTACAATCAATATGCTACACATCTATAGCACAGGTTAGTGCTAGGAAACATGGCCGTAACTTTTTGCGATTTTAAATAAGCCGGCTAGTAGTTACTACTACATATTAAATTACCTATCTTATTATATAATTATGATTGATAACCTAAATAACTTTGTCATGTATCAATGGGTTGTGTTTGTAAAACAAGAGAATTCTGAATTCAAGTCTAGGTACACAAATTTACACCTTTTCATCGTTTTTTGGTAGGCAGAAACTACAGAACGCCACAAGCAGCGCAGTCCTAAACAACTTCTTTTGCATATTAAAATGTTTCCAGAAGAAGTCCCAGTTCTGACGAGTCAGGACATGACTACGACAGCCCCTCATACGACGAAAACGAAGCAGAACTGGACTACTCGTAAGTAAACGTTGTGGACGGATGGCCGGATATCCGGGCTCGTAATTAAGTAATAGCAGCATAGGTAGATCGGGGCAAGTTTAAGCAACGCTTGTCAATGTCGGTCAGTGGAAGCAATTCGATCATGCCGAGATCCGAGCGAAACGGCGTAACGTTCTTTGGGGCCGTCCATTAATCACGTGATTATTTTTAGCATTTTTTAACCCCCCCTCCCCCTTGGTGATACGTGGTGAGGTTTAGGACCAAATTAAGGACCTTGACAAAAATGTCTAAACAGAAAGGTTGCTGGTTGTTTTTGACTGGCATAAATTACACGCGCAATATCACTACACGCCGCTTTTTGGTTTAAATATCGCGAGTTTGACGAAAAAATTAATACACGTGATATCTTATTTCACCCCCCCCCCCCTTGTGATATTTAAAAAAAATTTTGCAACAACCTCCTAAAGAACTTAAAAATTAATTACGATAAAAATTAATTAAATAGAGCAGGCAACAATAATGAGCAACTTTGGAAACATATTAAGAACGTCACCTACAAAACACCGGACAAAACAGTGTGAATCAAATTCGAGCTTGTTGCTTTCTAATCCATCACCTCTCTTGTCAGCCGATCATGTTAATAACTTTTCAACACATTTGCTCATAAAGTGGCTGTAAATTCACCGCAATTAGGCACATAATGACACCTGGGGGGTGACCATAAGCTCTTAGAGTAAGGTTATTTTGAGATCGCGTAAGTGACAGATGTATACAAGTCATATACATCTGTCCCTTACACACACTCAAAATAACCTTACTCTAAGACCCACCCCCCTGTAATCAAACTGTGAATTTTTCATTGCTATTACTTTATACTACTATTCACAAGTGAGTTATAGAGTTTATTTGAGTTATTTTTTATTTTATTGGTTTAGTTGCTTTGTTCTTAAAAAAGTTTCGATACAAAAAAGATCGTGCTCAATATATATATATATATATAAATGAATTGCTGTTCGATAGTCTCGCTAAAACTCGAGAACGGCTGAACCCATTTGAATAAATCTTTTTTGTTTTATTCGCCAGAATACAGGGAAGGTTTAAAAAAAAATGGTAGGGCAGGGTAGGTAGGGTAGGGTAGCTTAGATAAGGTAGGTAGGATAAAAATACAATGAATTCAAAAAATGAA
This sequence comes from Orthosia incerta, assembly GCA_948252205.1. Taxonomy (NCBI): domain Eukaryota; kingdom Metazoa; phylum Arthropoda; class Insecta; order Lepidoptera; family Noctuidae; genus Orthosia; species Orthosia incerta. The sequence goes on along the minus strand of OX411753.1, from coordinate 18,493,400 downwards.
TGTTTGATGTTTTTAGGGCAAAACAACGTTTGCCGGGTCAGCTAGTAGTAAAAATAAATTAATGTACCTACTGCTTGCTCATTTCATGCAAATTCGTATTTAAATAGATAATTTCAACTTGTACGTGTTTAATAAATAAAACTTTCACTCAAACATAACTTTTATTTTCCCTTTAATAAAGAAAACTTGAAATTACCCATTTTGTACGTGGCTAAACCCCTATCCGCGAAAAGCCAAAAAAGAAGATCCCCATTGTTAGATGCGCGCATAGGAAAACTGATAAATTTTTCCGCCATTGCGAAAATTTTTTCACAACTCGTTTTCACTGTTGAAATTACAGTTATTTTAGTATTATTTTCTTCACAAGTGTGTTGAAAAACGTCGTATGATACACGTGTGTATTGATGATTACCGTAATCGGCTCTATTAAGACCCTCACCTAACGGCTCGGGTCTCAATGGCGCCTCAGCGGTAATCATCAACATTACACACTTGTACCATAATGTACTATTTTGTAAATGTTGGGAAAACTCTTGCCGAACAGATTCCAAAACATTACTGTGTTCCACCATCTTCCCAAAATAATAGATGCCCTTTAAAATCTTTTGGCTTGCTGGATACTGACGAAGATGAAATAAATAGACTAAAAGATGACTGTGCATTTGAATGGGATAATATAAGCAATAAGATCCTTAAAACCTTTAAGCATATCCTAGTACCTCCCTTAACGCATATATTTCGTATTTGTTTATCTGAAGGTATTTTTCCTAGATGTCTGAAAAAAGCAGTTGTAATCCCTATCTTTAAATCCGGCAACAAAACAATTCTTTTTGTAAATAATTATAGACCGATATCTTTACTCCCTTCGATATCTAAAATACTAGAGAAAATTGTAAACATTAGACTAGTTAATTATCTAGAAAAAAAACAATCTATTATCATCTGCGCAATTTGGTTTCAGAGCCAAATTATCCACAGCCGATGCGGTGCATAGTCTGTCAGATTATACCGCAGAAGAACTTGGCAAAGGAAACCAGACCCTGGAGGTTTTCCTTGATCTAGCCAAAGCCTTTTATACGGTGTCCGTTCCTATGCTTCCAAAACAATAGAGGCTTTAGGAATTAGGGGAACCCCGCTGAAACTTCTACTTAGACGAACGATCTCAATATGTTAAAATAGACTATATTACTAGCGATGAGCAAAAAAAATACTGATTATGGTGTTCCTCAGGGAAGCATTCTGGGCCCAACACTATTCTTGATTTACATAAACGATCTGTGTAATTTCGTATGAGTTTGCCTTGTTTAATACAAGGTTAACTCATACGCCGACGACGCGGCGTTAATCTTTTATCGCGAAAGCCTTAATTAATTGTACGAATACGCTCAACAAGCTTTCAATATTGTGACTAATTGGCTACAAAGCAATTTACTAACACTAAATGCTAACAAGATAAAATATATTCACTTTTCCATGCGCAAGCCTCAATTTAACATTACTAACTCTCACCAGTATGCCCATAAATGTGGATTCCACACAGTCAGCATGTTTAATTGTCCATTTATCCTCAAAACAGGCAACATAAAATAACTCGGGGTTTAAATTATAGATGAAACACTCTCCTTTAGACCTCATATTAATAGCCTAGTTAATAGAGTGCACAAATTAATTTATGTTAAAAAAAAGTTTAGAACGATTGCAGATTCAAAATTGATCAAACAAGTCTATTTGGCCTGCTAATCAACTCACTGTATCAACTCATGGGGTGGAGCACCAAAAATCTACTGCCTCTTGAAAGCCAATTTCCACCCTTTTCTCTACCCCACTGATCTGCTTTACAAATCCTGCAACGTGCTGACTGTTCGCCAGCTTTTCATTAAGCACTTAGTATTAAAACAACACACCATGCTTTCCTATAACGCCGAATACATAAATAATAAGAGACGAAATGACATTGTCTGCGATTCTAATATATCCTCAAAATATGTATTTGTAAATTGATTCTTTACATTCTTAGGTCTATTTCTGTACAATAGATTAAATAGAAAATTACATATCTATAAATTAAATTATTTTAGCTGTAAAAAGACTATTCTTGAACATCTACTTAGTATCTCTTACGGAGAGACAGATGATCTCCTGGCTGTAACAAAATAATAATTTTGCATTGTCTTTAATTTAAGTATTCATATACAAGCTATACCATTGTTAATTTATTATTATTATAAGTTTTAAGCACTTTATAGCCTGAAAAACAGGTTCAACCTAGTTTAGGTAAATAAGCAACTGTGTTCTTTTATATTTTTAAGATATTTTATTGTAAAATGTGCCTTATTTTATAAATCATCATCATCATCATCACCAGCCTATTAATGTTCCCACTGCTGGGTCACAGGCCTCCTCTCTGTAAGAGGGATTGGGCCGTAATCCACCACGCGGGCCCAGTGCGGGTTGGTGGATGTCACATGTCTTCGAATTATTGGTTCTAAGGCATGCTGGTTTCCCCTCGACCACACTCAAAACGGTGAAGGAAAACATTCCTTCACCGTTTTGAGAGCAGTGGTGGTGAAATAATTTACACAAAGTAATGCGCCTGCCTGGTTTCGAACCCACGACCCACAACTTGTAAGTCGCAGCCGATACCACTGGGCCACCACTGCTCCATTTTATAAAAAAAATGTAAATAAACGATATTATTATTATTATTTCAATACAAAGGCTAAAGCAAGCGGATACTACATAAGTAACTAACGCCACTAGCTAAGCTCAGGGCTCGGGAACTATTATGTTATACATGTGCAGCTAATCAATGCATATAATAAATCTGTAGTTAAGTCGCTTTTTTACATAGAAAATAATTCCAAAAACATAGCCAGGGTGTTAAAGGATAAACAAAAGAACCCATTTCCAGCATTTTTAGAATTTTTGTCTGTTTATTTGTACACACATCACGTAAAATGTACGAAACTAATGTAGATATCTTTTATACATAAATATTGTGCGTAACTTGAAGTATAACTTAGTTTTTGTTTCATCGCAATCGGTTCAGTCTATCAAAAGTTAGATGAATATAAAGTGTTCAAGAAGTAAAATTATCACAACACACGCAATTCAGATACTAATAAATACTAACTGCGTATTCGATAGATGGCGTTGTGCATTTGAAGTCATTTTCCGAAAGGCGGTGTTAAGATTCGCCGCGAAAGAATAACACTAGAACAAAAATTGTTCAGTATAGTATAGTATTGTTTTTATTGTCTAGTGTTATAGAACAAAAATTGGTATGTAGGTAGGGTAGGCAGGAAGGTAAACAGGGTAGGCAGTCAGTTGACGAGAGCAAGGTGTGGGCACTGCTAGTCGAAATATAAAATGTTTCATATTGTTTTAGTCCCAGCCCTGGCGACTCTGCAAATGACTACGAGAGCCCCTCCCCCGTCGAAAACGAGGAGGAACAGGAGTCCGAGTAAGTTAACGTTGCGAAAATTATATGTTACATAGGGTAAACCGATACGATAGGGTATCGCTGGCATCCCTTTTTAGTTTATAGGCTAAAAATATGAAAACCTGGAGAAATGTTGGAATTTCCGTGACAGTAGAGAGACATTTTAGATAGATTTTTTATAATTTAGTGAAAATATATGTACGTATAATTACTATTTCTTCTAACTCTTAAAATAAAGATTAGAATATTTCCTTCGATGTCATGATAATTTTTGTATGCTAGTGCATTTCAATATAAATTTCTGGGCATATGATTACGAAGCTAAGGAAGCACTCTCTTAAACTGCTAATAATTGGTTATCTAACCCTACATGCCTTTCAGTCGCAAAGCCTCACAGTCCTAACCTAGTTATTTGATCGGGGTGCCATGATCATATCCATGACCAGTTTCGATCCAAAGCGTGCATGAAAAAGCGTTGAAAATATATCAAATAATTTCAAATGAAACGAGGCGCACCCGTTATTGCGTTGGTTTTGATTGTTGTCGTTATTTTTCAGCCCGGATCTGTCCGCACATGACTCCGACGAGAGCTCCCACGAGGAAAACGAGGAGGAGCAGGAGTCTGAGTAAGTTAAGGCCGTACCCTGACCAAAAAATCAGCATGAGATATGAGCATTCCTATTGGCCTAGCGGCACAGGTGGCGCATGAATTACGGTAGTGAATACGCCCAGATTTTAGAATAAAATCTTTATAAAATCGAATATTGGTCTTTTGAAAAAAATAAAATTTACAAAATGTTCGTTATCAAATTGTCTATCCATTAGTGTTAGTATAAAAAATAATTAATGAACACTTTACGAGGAGATGTATACTATCGATAATTATTTCTCATTTTATTGGAAGGAGATTAGTGAATCATATACCTCTTTAAAAAAATAAGTGTACTACCATTTTAGAATCAACTATTGTTGATTCTAAAATGGTAGTATACTTTTTTTTTTTTTGTTGATATTTATTTTTAAGTAAAGAGTAGAAACTGCACAAAAACGACTAGCGTGGCGTTTTGCTCGGGGAGGTGCCTTAACGAAGAAAGCGGTAAATAAAGTTCACGTTCACGGGGGTAGGCTCAAAACACAAAACGCCAAGAATTGCGTTTCACCTATTCCTCCACTTTACGTCTATATTCAGCAACATTACCTAAAGCTAGGAACTTCTGTCCTGTCGATATCTACCTATCGACCCAAAATTTCGTGTTAACATTTTGTTGGTATTTTTCCAGGCAAAGTCACTACGAGAGCCGCTCAATCGAGGAGATCGAGGACGAACCGGAATGTCTGTAAGTTTACGTTGCGAATATTCAATTTATTTTATTTGTTTATTCAAATTTCAACCATATTGCGTATTTGTTTAATTTATTTATTTAGTAAGAATTGAAATATTCAAGTGTTTTTAAGCACTTTTGTTTAATGTCCTAACTTTGTAAATATCTCTATAACACCACAGTTAATATAATACTAGCATACAGATGCCTCATACCATACAAAGAAGCAGTGCCGACGTAACTAGCGTTTTTCGTCTGATTAAGATGATTATTTTTATAAGTACTCCGATCGTGTTCGGTTCCGTTCCACAGCTATATATGGTGTTAGCAGCGACTTGCAAGTAAAAGGGCTTTCTCGGTTCGAGACAATTTTCTTGAAATACAGTGTTATAATTTTTTTCAACCCACTTGCTCATAAAGTGGCTCTAATTTCACCGCAATTAGGCACATAATGATACCTATGTTATCAAACTGTGACTTTTTCATTGCTTTTATTCACAAGTGAGTTATAGTTTTTTTATTTACTGGTTGAGTTGCATTGTTCTTAAAAAAGTTTCGATACAAAAAAGATCGTGCTCAATAGTACAAATAAATTAATGTACCTATTGCTTGCTCATTTCATGCAACTTCATATTTAAATAGATAATTTCAACTTGTACGTGCTTAGTAAATAAAACTTTCACTCAAATATAAATTTTATTTGCTCTGTAACAAAGAAAAATTGAAATTCCCTATTTTGTACGTGGCTAAAACACTATCCACGAAAAGCCAAAAAAAATAAGAAACCTCATTCTTTTAGTATATGGCCGATCGCCATTGTTAAATGCGCGCGCATAGGAAAACTGATTAATTTTGCCCGCCATTGCGAAAAAAAAAACACAACTCGTTTTTACTTTGTATGTTTTTTTTGGTATTATTTTCTTCATAAGTGTGTTGAAAACCGTCGTAAGATACACGTGTGTATTGATGATTTCCGTCCTCAGCTCTCTTAAGACCCTCACCTACGGCTCGGGTCTCAATGGCGCCTCAGCGGTAGGTAATCACCAACATTGCACACTTGTACCATAATGTACTAAAAACATCGAGTGGCATGTCTCAGAAATTTAAAACAGCGCCATCTATTGGAATCAATAATAAATGATCCGTTCAAATAATCTTTGAAATGTGAATTAAGAGCTCAATATGCCATAATTTGTGCTTAGGAAAGTTAATTAAAAAGGAACATAAATTTATATATTTTGTTCACAGCGACACAGACGGCGATGAGGACCTGTGGGACACTGAGAGTGATATTGAAAGTATCTGACAGAGCTATCGACGAGCACAGGTATGTAACGCACCGACAAGCAACTAAACTAGTCTAAACGAATGTCTTGCATCAGATGAAATAATAGTCCATGATAGCCAATCAAAAAGGTCACAGGCATTTCTTTATAACAAATTCTTAAATGAGCTTTTTGCCCGCGGCCACAGATAATATAATACTAGCATACAGATGCCTCATCCCATACAAAGAAACCGTGCCGACGTAACTAGCGTTTTTCATCTGGTTTTTTATATTTATTTTTTCTAAATCGATCGCGTTCGGTTCCGTTCCACGGCGATAGATAGATCACCATCTATACCCGTGGAACGCCACCGAACGCGATCGATGTACAAAAAATAATCAGCAAAGTACGTCGGCACGGTTTCTTTATGGAGTTTCTTGTGCATTCTTCTCCATTACAAGCTACTTTCCGAATGCACGGTAGAATCAACTATTATTATTTGTAAAATGTAACGTTCAAAAGTGCCGCTTAGTGGCCTTCTTGAAATAAAATATCTTTGTCTTTGTATGGGATGAGACACCACTGCCGCGGCTTCGTTCCCGAAGCCTATGCCTCAGGATTCGCACATTAATCCGGCATATAAAGTACTCAAATTCACTGATGCTGCAGCATTTAAAGATTTCTCGGAAACGTGTCGGGACTTCCAGATATTACCTTTTACAAACATATAAACAAAAACAACTTGCCCACTTTTAATAGTTTAGATTGATAAGCTTGCATTGAACCATAATCTTGCCTGGTAGAAAGCGACGATGCGCTCGACGATAGTGCCGACTCCTCGAGGAGATGTGACCTTTCCACTCGAAACTTGAAGACTGCCAGTCATATCTATCGCTATATAAAGTAACAATAAAAGTAAAGTAATTTATACTAATATTATAAAGAGAAAAGATTTTTTTTTTGTCTGTTTATACCGAATAGGCACCGAAACTATTGAACCGATTTGAAAAATTCTTTCACCGATAGAAAGCTACATTATTCCTGAGTGACATAGGCTATTTTTTATCCTGAAATTGGGTCCTGTGGGGTGGTCCACAGGAGCGAAGCCGCGGGCAACAGCTATAATATTAGTATAGATAAAGTTACGTAATAAAAGAATTATGGTAAAATTTAATTATCCTAGGGGCAATATATAATCCCAGAAATCCTTATATCCTATGATGCCTTTGCAGATGATTGAACGCCGAGAGTGGAAAACGCCTACGATAGCGGTCGCGGGTGCCTCACTTACACACTTCTCGTCAGCTCGGTCTTCGATAAATTTAAGATACAAAAAGGCATGATTGGCAGAAATACTCTGTCCTTAAGTACCTAGTTATATATTACGCTAAATTTCAAATTTGTAAATTTGTGCCAAAATTGAGTTGGGCAAATACAATAAACACATTTGTGATAAATTTTTCCTTAATAACTTGCATCTAGTTATTAATGAGGAAAAATGTTTGTAATCTCGAACGCGATAATGCTTTAAATTTATTTAAGGTTCGACTCATTTTGCAATTTATTTCCATACCAAGTTTCCTATTACGTAAGTACGCTACCCCAACAATACTGGTTTTAGCATGGTGACCTGTGATAGTGACATTATTTTGTTAGTTACTGAATAGGTAATATTGGTACGATTACAAGTCGAACCTTAGGTAGGGGTTGTATTAAAAATAAAACCCTTCATTAAACAGACATTACTTATAATTATTAGCTAACTAGCTTCCGCCAAGCCGTTTCCCAAGGGAACATTATACCGAGATAAAATGTATTATTTATCCCGGTATAACGCTCACTGTTCTAATAAGGTATTCCAGACTATAATATAATCTATCTCTATGCTAAATTTCATTCAGATCCGCTCAGCCGTTCTGGCGTGATTGAGTAACAAACATACATCCAAATCTTTAAATTTACATTATTAGTAAGATGCATAGTTCCTTAAGAATCTTGGTAGCTAGTAAAAACTATATCTTTAAAAGATTTATCTGTGATATGATAATACGCTAAATTATGTAGGTACTTGTAAGGCATTGGCATATAAAAACCAAATCTTTTGTAATTATGGAATTAGTACTCAATTGATAGTTTGTATCAAAACGTCTGGCCACAAATGCCCGTTATCCATATACTCGCGGCCATAATTGTTTAAATGACTGCATAAATAAAATTCGTAGTATTTTTAGGTAACGGATTGGATTGGATTTTCAACTTTCGGCGCTAATGCCAAAAGATTAAAGTCCGACAGCAGCGCGCCTTTATTCAATAGGCATTCATTTAGGTGTCGCCTAGTGTTACTGAAAACGGCTAATACTAAGTATAGGTTTTCAAATATCTAACACTTGCTATAAATCGAAAAGTATATTTACCTACAACTGAGCTCTCTTAATAGCGATATTTAAATAAGTTTCGTATAAACGTTAGGCAAAGATAAAAATCTAAAACTGTAACATATAAATAGATATTAAATCATTCTCAATTAGAGCTCCCAACGTATAAACTTGTAATTGTGCATTTGGGCGCTCCCATGGGCGTATAGAACGGTGGGGTAGATTTTTGCCGCCCCGGGCCCCTGACACGCTAAGTCCGCCTCATAAATGCCAACAAATCATATTTTCTTACTTCTGCCCCATCTTTAAGCAAATCCTAGGTACGCCCATGGGCGATGCCCAGCACAAACTGGGTACTTATTGAATTTCCACCAGGAGTGAAACCAGCTACAATGTTATGTGTTGTGTACATCCGTTTGGAAGCTATTAGATAGGTGGTAATGCGCTATTTTTTTATTGTAATTTTAGGTATTTTTAATGATCTGGCAACAACCACCTTGCGTCACGAATGTTACCAAAATAGTTTAAACAAACAAAAACAAATGTATTATTATCGTTACGTAAAATTGTTAATGAATGAATATTTAAAAAAATAAATCGAATCTATTTATACGTTTATTGCGATTTTTTATTACATTTCACGGGTTGAATAAAATTATACCTAATTTTACCAAATTCATAAAGGATGAGGTTAATTTATTATGTACCTACCTATTTTCAGGTTCAGTGATATGTAGAATTAAAGAAACCTAAAAATACTTTAACAATTTAATTAAATAATATGGGTTAAAGTATAAAATTGCCGTTTTCATTGTAATAGGTACTTCGAATAGACATAGAACCTTCATGGTTTGAGATTTTTGATTGAAACTTTTTTCACATGGTACCTATGAAGTACTAAAATGTTCAACATTCGATTATCGACTTTCGGTTGTTTTTTTATTCAGCTTAGACAAGAAAGATGGATACTTCGAAAATTCAAGTGATTTTTGAATACGAGTTCCGACGCGGCACTAACGAGGCAGAAACAGCTCGCAATATCAATGTTTCGTTTGGAGAGAAGACTGCTAATGAACGCACCGTGCGATTTTGGTTTAAACGCTTTCGTGATGGAAACTTTGATTTGAAGAACGAACCACGTGGAAGACATTGAGGTATTAATGTACTACGCACTACATATTATCTCAATGGTGTAAGACCGCCCACACAGGTGAATAACAATGAATTGAAAGAGATGGTGGAAGCCACGGAACAGAAAAAAACAGTGGAAATGCAAAGTGGCACGTGGCACGCGTGTCACTAATAAGCGCATCCACGCAAAACTGATTCCAGTCGTGTTCTAACATCGCGTCGAGTTGCTAGTCTCGCGACAAATTTATTTTTCCATAACTATGCCGTTTTGTTCCATTTTGGAGTGCAAAAATGATAGTAGGAGAAACAATCTTAAAAATTGAGTTATTTCCTATCATCGGTAAAAACGATTTTATTTGTTTTCTAATAAAATCTTAGTAAATTTAAATTTACTAATAATTTAATAAAACGTCTAGTTAAAATCAACCTTACGCGATTAAAATTAAGTTTATTTTGGATTGAATGTGTTCACTATTTTGTTCTCGAAAGTTCTTCGCTACTCAATTAGGGATGTAGTCGGATCGGGTATTGATTTTATAGATAGATATCGATAAAAGAAAATAGCACCTATATTTTCTTTTATATTAGGTGGATTAAATATTTCCAAAAAAATTGAAGTATGCTGTATTGCATGCATAATAATTATTACAATGATTGTTTGTGCAGCAATTTCTTGAAATCACTAAATGAAAATCCTTTTGATTTTTAGATTTCCCAAAGAAGCTAGCGTCAAAGAGAAATGGATAGATGCAACGGGTAGAGTTAATTGGATGCCATCCAAATCAAACAAGATATGCTCTGAACATGTTTTAGAAGTTGATTTATTAAGCCGTTTTTGAGTTTTAGCGAGACTAACGAAAAGTAATAATGTTTTATACATAGAATATTTTATGTTTACACAATACTACGCCATTCATCCTACAGTTTTACTGAACTCCAAACAAAGTTTATTTTTTCTAATTAAGAAATCGGGTATCTGTAATGTTACTTCCATGGTTGAGTAGCAGAAGATATCGACCTATGACACGAATGTCAGCCTTACAACATACGCAATAAAGTTTATAATTGCAACCACTGAGAATACCGCCATCTATGGTCGGGTAGCGGAATTTATTTGGCAATAGAATCTAGTTTGACTTTAGATTACAAAACGTCGTAAATACTTTCTGCACTAACGCAAAATAAATCCTATTTAAAGAGTGTGAAGACATCTTTTCAGATGTAGGATCTGTGACTTATGCTTGTTTTGACTAAAATTAAAACGACAAATCAAACGAACGGCTTATTTGTAGTGCCTTATATGATTATCAGTTTATTTGTGTGAGTTTGGCGACAACGTTTCCCATAGTAATTTTGCTGCATTGCACTTCCACTGTTTTTCTGTTTCGTGGTGGTAGCCGATCCTAGCCAAACTACCCAGGAATTAGCGGCATGGTTTAACTTTACCTTACCAACAGTATTGACTCATTTGCGTCAAATCAATAAAATAAAAAAATATGAAAAATGGATGCCTCTGATGATCTGCTGAAATAAATGCGTGTTGAAACTTGTGTTGCCTTTTTGAATCGATACAGAAATGAGGGAATATTGGATCGAATTGTGACATGTGATGAAAAGTGGATTATTTACGATAACCGTAAGCAAAAAATGCAATGGCTGACCCCAGGACAAACGCCGCAACAGTGTCCTAAAGCAAAGCGTACCAATAATAAGGTAGTGGTAACTGTTTGGTGGTCTCAGCATGGTGTTATTCACTATAGCTTTCTCCGATCTGGTCAAGCAATAACGGCAGATGACTACTGTGCCGAACTCCGAACAATGATAGCAGTGAAAACAGTGAAACAGCCCCGACTCATGAATCGATCATCACCATTATTGCACCATGATAACGCAAGACCTCATACAGCACGAGAAACCGTTTTAACTCTACAGGAACTGCAATTAGAAACTATTCGTCACCCTCCGTATTCGCCAGACCTTGCTCCAACGGACTACCATTTTTTTCGTGATTTCGATAATTTTCTACGTGATAAAAAGTTTTCTTCTCAGGGGGCAGTACAAAATGCTTTCACACAGTTTGTCGAATCTAGATCACCAGAGTTCTATCGCAAAGGCATAATTGACCTTCCTATTAGATGGCAGAAATGTATAGATAATAATGGTAATTATTTTATTAAATAAATATGTTATACAAAAAAAAAACTAATTTCAATTGTTCAGTACAAATCGGCAACTTCATACTTTAACCCCTATTATTAACATTAACTCTTCATCTATGTTGTACGGAGAACGAGTTTGTTCTGTTGAACAAACTCGTTCTCCGTACAACATAGAGCCTAACAAGGCTCTGCTGATTTGTATACAGTTTACTGTCTTCAGGGAATTAGATCGGTGTATTGACAAATCGTGCAATAATTCCTCTAACTGATTTTGATGATGATTCTGACTAGAGAGAGATGGAGCGTATATACTAGAACAGATCCAGGGATTAGGTATTTAACGAGACTAGGCAGCACCTATTCTAACTTTTAAAATACTCGATCCACCTAGTCTCACTGTGCCTACGCAGTGCAAAACTTGACCCGCGGCACGCGCGGATCAAATTACCGACGATGCGGCGATGCGAGATAGCAGCATAGTAATAGCTCATTCATGTTTACCAAAATCATTAGTGTGTCAGTCACTTGAATTTGAATACTTATATTTAAAGTGCGTAAAAGTAAAGAGACGCGCACTATTGTTTTCATAAATAATTCGTGTGCCAGTCATTTGAATTTGAACCATGTATCAATGACATAAAAGTAACGCGACGCGCACTATTGTTATATTTCTATGGCTAGAATATATTCTGTCCTTTTTTAACTACACTATTCCGCAGTCCTTCCATCCTTGTCTGTCAATACTCGAGACTAGTCTTGACTAGGCAGACTTTATAGAATAGGTACTTTGACAATACTCGATGCGAATGAAGATTTTATGATGCAGTCTAGTATCAAGTACGGACTCATGCGAATGTGATCTCGCTTGAATTTTGGAATAGGTGCACATAGTCCAAAATTCACCTAGTACGACCCATCTCTAATTCTGACTATTCTCCGCAGACAGGCGTAGAAGACGTAACTAGGCTGATTTAGGTATAGGTACAAGATACAGGTGCACCGTCTTCATCATAGCCGATTACTAATCCGTTAAATGATGTACTTTGTCATTTAGGTCCAGGTTTGTGATTGACGATTGGAACTAAGGTCTTCTGATAACTGTATCTAAGAAAGGTGATCTTTGTTAGTCCGATAGCGGGGGAGATATTACGTTGCTCTCGATTCCCTCAAGGTTTCCTGCAAGATCATCCTGGATAGGCCTGTTGAGGGTCATGTATCCTCTTCTACGCAAGCTCGTGTACGGACCAGACCAGATCTACACTCTTCGTATCTTACCAGAAAAGAACCGGCATCAGAATGGCAGAGGGAGATTTACCTAACTTTGGCGACATCAAAAAGGCCTTTGATACGCTGAAGGGTCTAGCATCTGATCCCGCCTACTGAACATTGGAGTCCCGCCGAAAATCTGCCGTCTGTTGGAGAGTATTTTCAGGAAATATCCCTGTAAGGTTCTCTCATCTCGGATGACATAACAGCACACGCGGGTGTTCGCCAGGGCTGACTCCTGACGCCGCACTCTTCCTGGTCGTTTTGGACGAAATTATGCATCGTATCTTTGATAACCGGCACCATGTGATAAAGGATTATCCAACGTCTTAGAAGACTTGGATTACGCCGATGACCTATACCTGCTGAGTCATACCCACGCCGACATGCAAGCAAAGTTTAACGATCTACGGCAGGAAGCGGCAAAAACAGGACTTAAATTCTTAAAATTAGCACCCGAAAGACCCAGGAGATGAGATCTGGTGTGAAGCGATGTGCCGCTTCACGAATCGCTGAAACTGACCCGAAGGATTAAACTCAAAATCTTTGGATTATTCATCTGTTACTTTGGCATTGTTGCTTTTGTGTTGTGACTGTGTCGAATAAATGTTTTCTATTCTTTTTATTCTTGTTCAATGTCAAAGAGGCGCTGCACTACGGGTGCGAATCTGGAAGGTCATAAAGGACATCTCACGGCAAATCCAAGCCTTCGTCAGCCGCTGTCTTTGGCGCATTCTCGGCATTAACTGGCCGAGAGCATCCGATCGACCGTCAGATCAAGCGTTGCATGTGGAGATGGATTGGCCACACGCTCCACCCAAGGGGTCCGATAACATTCCCAAGGTTTAGACTGGAATCCCTAAGGAAAACGAAAACATGACTGACCCCGTCAAACCTAGCTTCCCACCGTATTGGCAGAACACACAATTCAAGAGACTGATTGACAGTTCTCTTGAAATTACTGGCTTTAAAGCATTTTTCACAGCCATATTGTTTTTTTAGGTGTTCTTAATTCGGTGCCCACGAGTTTTGCATTCATGATTCATGTTATGATTTGTAATCAGGGCAGGTGCCTAAGGCTCAGTCTTTTTATCGGTAGTTAACTTAAACAATGGTTTCAAATTTCGGTAAAACGCTTTTATTAATAAAAAAATTGTCTAAGAAACGAGTGTGCATTACCCCAACAGGAAAGTGGCTCCTGGAGTGATATGAGTGGAACGTATAATTAGAGCGTAATCTGCTGTGAATGTGCGCTACATAAAAAACATGTGCGTGTCGTCGTTTTTGAGAAAAACGGAAAAAACGTTTCCTGCTAGGGTAACGTTGTTCCAGCAGGAAAATTCTAAACGAATGATCGGAGTGAGAATTATTGTGCATGGGCAGAGAGCTTATAGTTGTGCAAGAATGTGCGCTGAAAATATAATAAGTGCGTAATCTGGTTTTCGAGATATTGCATTTCCTGCTGGGGTAACGTTTTGCAGAATCGTGTATCTCTGAAACTATTGTATGTGCGCCTGTAGAATAAACATACACGAGTAGCTCTTGATTTGTGCGTATTTGTGCCGGAGTTAGATTTAAGAAAATATTTATAGTTTAAAAGAAATCGCACTTTTATGAAAACCCGAAAAAAAATCACAGCGCCTAAATGAGAAAACTTATAAGCTCGCTGAAAACTGTAATCAGTCCATCTTGACGCTTGTATTAACCATAAAAAGTTTCAAAAGTATACATGCTTGCGTTATCGAATAATATTGCTAAAAGTCAAAACGACGGTGTCATAATTTTGACGGCAAAATACGAGAAACTGGCTCAACCCAAGATGGTAGGTGAAAAGCACAAATAAGAGAGTTTAGTCAAAAATATATAGTGAAAATGTTCAGCTTGGAATGTTTCGCATTAAGTAGATTTAAACACAAAACTAAACATGTAAACAACGGCTGGTTATCCGACCAAATTCGAATGACTACAAAAAAGCGACGGATTCATACATAACGATGACCTTCTTAATTGGACGTATTAAACCTAAGCTGTTGTCCGTACAGTCGCGTTCAAACGTTTGGTGATTTGACCTAATTTTGGGGGCTAATTAAAAAATACATTAAATGCACCTTGTGACCATAACAAATGAAAGAGCTTGTTGATGTAGAAATTATTATTTTTCTTCCCTAAATTATGTTTCTTAAAGTAATAATGGCATCAAATTACAGATCAAATTACAAACCTATTAATCTCAAATTAATTATCTCAAACAGGATTCCGTATTTCCGATTTCCTTTAGGGTTCCGTACTCAAAGGGTAAAAATGGGACCCTATTAGTAATACTCCGCGATCCGTCTGTCTGTCTGTCACCAGGCTGTATCTCATGAACCGTGATAGTTAGACAGTTGAAATTTTCACAGATGATGTATTTCTGTTGCCACTATAACAACAAATACTAAAAACAGAATAAAAATAGTATATTATGCAACTAGTGAATAAGGGACGGTTTTAAAACGAGGGCCATAGATGAATCACGAACAAGTAAAGGATTCTATCAACTGAATCACTCCCTGCGGTCGTGATTCAGTCTTAGAATCCTGAGTGACGCGAGTGACTCATGGCCCTCGATATAAATCCGTGTTATTCAAGAGTTGCATAATTTTATACCATGACTACGAGAAAAAGAAAGATTTAAGCGAAAATCGCAATGAGTAATAATAAATAAATGTTTTATTACCTTCAAAATTTACAAAAAATTTGAAAACTCACGGTTTCACATTTTTTGTAAATTGAAGCTGAGCTAGGTAACAGCATCTGTTTTTCAGGGGCTAGTGACTACCTCCGTTACGTTACATAATTATAACTAATTAAACACCAATACAATTAATATTAGAATTACAATCCAAATAACTCACATCCCAGACTAAAATGAAAATCATTATTGAAATCCTAAATATTAATCAAATTAAATATCGTTTTTTGCGATAATGGTACGGATCCCTTCGTGCGCGAGTGCGACTCGCACTTGGGTTTTTATTAAAAACAACCACCATCAAATTTTTGGTCTTTAAATTACTTTTTTTTACTAATATTATAAAGGCAAATTAAAATGTCTGGATGTGTCCACAAAATTCTGAATGTATTTTAATGAAAGTTGGAATAAAGTGTTCTTACGTAATCAAGTGCTTGGCACTTGATTACGGAAACAGCTAGTAGAATGTAATCCAATAATAAGTTAACTATTTTAATACTTTTCTACCTCAGCGTACTCAGGCACAACACGTTTCAACCGATTCGTGAGTAAAGTTAAGAAGGTCATCGTTATGTATGAATCCGTCGCTTTTTTGTAGTCATTCGAATTTGGTCGGATAACCAGCCGTTGTTTACATATTTAGTTTTGTGTTTAAATCTACTTAATGCGAAACATTCCAAGCTGAATATTTTCACTATATATTTTTGACTAAACTCTCTTATTTGTGCTTTACACCTACCATCTTGGGTTGAGCCGGTTTCTCGTATTTTGCCGTCAAAGTTAAGACACCGTCGTTTTGACTTTTAGCAATATTATTCGATAACGCAAGCATGTATACTTTTGAAACTTTTTATGGTTAATACAAGCGTCAAGATGGACTGATTACAGTTTTCAGCGAGCTTATAAGTTTTCTCATTTAGGCGCTGTGATTTTTTTTCGGGTTTTCAAAAAAGTGCGATTTCTTTAAAACTATAAATATTTTCTTAAATCTAACTCCGGCACAAATACGCACAAATCAAGAGCTACTCGTGTATGTTTATTCTACAGGCGCACATACAATAGTTTCAGAGATACACGATTCTGCAAAACGTTACCCCAGCAGGAAATGCAATATCTCGAAAACCAGATTACGCACTTATTATATTTTCAGCGCACATTCTTGCACAACTATAAGCTCTCTGCCCATGCACAATATTTCTCACTCCGATCATTCGTTTAGAATTTTCCTGCTGGAACAACGTTACCCTAGCAGGAAACGTTTTTTCCGTTTTTCTCAAAAACGACGACACGCACATGTTTTTTATGTAGCGCACATTCACAGCAGATTACGCTCTAATTATACGTTCCACTCATATCACTCCAGGAGCCACTTTCCTGTTGGGGTAATGCACACAAGAAACGATCGAATAATTAATTCTTCAATTTATTTCACAATTTGTGATGCCAGAAATATATGACTAAACGCGTACCAAAATTTAAAACCATTGGTTAAGTACCGATCAAAAAAAAGGGCCAAAGTGTCAATTTTTTTTTTTTATATTTTGACAAAGTGAATATTGTTTTTATTCAAAACTTCTACTACAAATACTCCAATGCTGGGGACACCTTCGACGTTATTATCCAGCTTTTCGAGCTTGGAGTGGGGCAAGAGTCGTTCGGTCGGCGTTAATTCGGTAGCTAGGGTTACAGGTAGCGCCACATAAAATTGAGGCGCTGTCGAGGAGTAGAGAGCCACTTAGCTCGTTAGTGACAATAGGAGATACGCATGTCCACTATCTTGATTTAATCCTGTACGGTGAGATTTCGAAAAGCATTTCGAGAGCCTGTTCCCTGCATTTGTAATGCCAGTGGGTGCTTTGTAGCTGAGTGGGATCTTAACACTCGGTCACACGGTGGCATAACGGTCTAATTGGCTTTAGATTCTTATTCAAACTTACTTTCAGAAGATCCTCTTTTGGTTTAAATAATTCAATTTCATATTTGTATAAAAAAATAACATAATATTTAAATTAACTCTCGAAAACTCGAAAGCAACGTCGCACAAATAGTAACCCGCGATAGAATACCGGTGAACCAATCGGAGCACCGGGCTCGCGGCGCGGCGCGCTCTTTCACTCAATACCTATGTTTCGTCTAGGGAATTACTATTGGTTCTCATTCTCACGCTTTCGAGTTGATGTTTTTCATTTATTATTTTAAAATAAAAACATTTTAATTTGTTAATTGTATCTTTATTGATACTGTATCTGTATTGTATGTATTGATACTGTTTCATGCACCGATTCGACCTTCCATGGAATTAAAACGATCAAAATACAACGGTGTAGGTACGTGAGTTTTTTTAAGTGGGCGTGGATGGCCAAATCCGAAACTAGGAGAATAGCGGAAAACACTCAAAGGATTCATGAGGTTGATTTTGATGAAAACTAAAACTGTATCATTGGTCTTTTGAAAAATCATTATTCTGAGCCAGGAATCGAACTCGTTGATTTAGAAACAAAAACACATGCTGTATTATTTACCTACACCATTCGATAGTGTTGGTTTACGCGCTACATCCGATCCATCTCCGTGAATTTTCGGTAGCGAAGTAGCCGTAGTACTTCTTGTAGGAAAGCTTACCTACACACTACATCCGAACTATATCTGTCATAATTCAGAACATTTTGAACTCTGAACTCAAATCACGGACACGGACGTGTAGTGCGTAACCGCCCTTTTACGCACTACGTCTGATCCGTGTCCGTGAAATTTCGGTTCCGACGTGGAGAACTGAATGGGGTTTATACCTTTCCTAAGGCGCAGGCCACACAGAAATGGCGTCGGGCGCGGACATAAAAATAATGGACACACAGTATGTCGTAATAACCACGTCCGTGTCCGTCCTAAATTGCGCTTTAATTCCATGCATTTTGTTTGAAATTTGAATGAAATAGGAAGCCGCCCGTGCCATGTCCGCGCCCGACGGCATTTCTGTGTGGCCTGCGCCCAGCGCCTAAGGGCGGACGCACTACACATCTATGTTCCGAGTTCAAAATGTTCTGAATTATGACGGATAGAGTTCGGATGTAGTGCGTAGTACAAGAAGTACTACGGTTACTTCAGCAGCAGCTATCTATAATATTTAGCCTTGGAACTTCGAAGATACATAAAACTCCGTATTATCCTATACAAAATGTACCTATTTCGATTAACTTACTCATTGTTAAGTTTTTGATGGTATTTCTGATCGCTAGACTTATATTTATAAATAAAAATCGATAAATTGAAACAACGAATTTATTTATATTTAAATTAAAACTATATTACAGTGTGTAATAGTCATGCAATAAAAAATAATAATATTGTGCTCTAAATTATGATGTATTTTTGAGAAAAATCAGTGTGTCATTAACACAAACATGGTGAATTAACACCGATAATAATTATAACAATGTATCGAAGTCAAAATTTATCAAGTAGACAATAATAAAAAGAATGTATTGTACCCATGTTGATCGACACTTGTAATTAAAAACGTGTATAGGAATATATCTACTTCAAGGCACACGCTGCACTATCAGTCCATGATAATTCCACTGTCAACAGTTTATCTAGTTCACACAAAGAATCCACATCATCTAACTATTCTCTAAATTTGCTTTACCTTATGTGTTAGAATACAGATTTGTAAGGAGAATGAATAAGTTATAATATTTACAAGTGTCGTCATTTTAAGAATACTTATCTTAATAAAGAAATAATCTGAATATTACTACACGCATTCACAATGTTTGCTAATATTATAACAATAAAATAAAGAACAATGAAAGATCATCAGAGAAAAATTATGATAATGAAATATAATATCACACAACCATAACTTCTTACACAATAATTTAAATAAATACTTTGCTATCTATCAGAAATGTCTTTTATATCTTAGTAGTCAAATAATAGGTACGTGTGACATGTTCCAGTTTACTTGACTAATATAATACAACAGCCGAAATTCCTCAAGTATACTGTTTCACTTTGAAATGAACATTTGAGAACTGAAACTAATTCCACACCAAAATGGAGCCCAATATGAGTAACCAGAGGCACTCGTTTAGCGTATTCTAATTACACAAATACATAATAATTATCAAAAGCTTCTGGCACTTAGTATACAATTTAGATTTCCAATACATAATTTACTGATACCACTACAATACTACAATGACAAACTCCAAATTATTATTCCTATTTGTAAAATCAAAATATTTACTAGTATCATGCCATCCAACTGTTATTATCAGTCAAAAGCATTCAAATAAGTCACCTCAAAGTAATCGTGACAATATTGAAATATGCATATAATATTACTCATTTTGATATTTTATTTGTGGGATGAAAATAAATACTCACATATCTCCTCACACTCATGCTAAGAACTTGTTCATGGCAACTGTTAAATATTATATTCATCCAAAACTCAGCTCACTGGCTCTCTCAAATACTCAAAATAAGTAACAAGTGGATTATCTTGAGGAAGATTTTTCCTAAAATACAGCATAAATTAAATTAATCATTCTTCTTATCCCCAGGTTTTTGTTCTGTTTCTGTAATAGCTGGCGGCGAGGTGCCATTCTTCACTTGTTTCTGCTGTTCTTCCATCTCACCAGAGAAACCAAATTCATTGACACGCTTGTGGTCAACTTTGTAGATCCAACGCTGATATAAGAAGATGAAGAATACTATGTCTGTAAAAATAATCATTATTATTTAACATACCCAAAAATTTTATTTTCTAGGAAATTATCTTGTAACTTCAAAAAAAACAATTGTAAAACACAATAAATGGACACTTACCATCTCTGAAGCAGCCCAAACGATACATAGTTGGCATTTTGATAACAAATGCAAAAATATCATCTATGAAGGTATTAAGGAACTTGTAAGTCATCATTCGCCAAGGCAGATGTGCTACTGACTTCATCTTGTAATTGATGAACAGCTGGGGTGTCATCATGATGAATCCAAAAGTTAATAAGTATCCATACATCATATTCAAGATGAAGGAATACCATCCTTTGTGTTCCTGGTATAACAAAGAATACACTCCATAGCCAACCAAGAGAGGGAAACAAGCCCAGCTGAGATAGCGGAATGCTAACATATCATACTGTCTTGTGCTGGATTCAACATAGGACCCTTTATCAGTGAAGCTTAGTTTTGGTATCCCAAATATGCGGTCCTCTCTATTTATCTTTACATCCATTACTTTGTTGATTTTCCATACTTCAATAAGTAGACCAATAAAGCATGAAATTCTGACCATGACATTTGTTTCATTGTCAAGAACATATAGCAAAACCACAGTGGACTGGAAAACATTAAAAAATACCGATCTCACAGAAAGACCTTCAAGAGACTGCCTATTGTTCCAAAACTGAATGTCGTTTTTGAAAGCAAGTAACTCAAATATTGAATGTAAAACAGACACACTAATAGTGAGTCCAAGCAAGTACGGAGATGTATCAAGAAGCAACTCCTTCACTGTATCCTGCTCCTCATCTTGCTCTTCAGCTCCCAGCGCTGAGAACATGCTCAATTTATCTCTCATTGCTTGAGCTGTATACAACTGCCATTTAAAAAGGCTCAGTGGTTGAAAAGTGAGCTCCAGGTTTAGTGTATCAGACGTCTTGTTAATTGGTACATAATCACGCATCATATTCCAGTAGTCATTCACGAATACAGCAGGCTTATATTGTTTTCCATCTGGCAAAAAGAAAATAAACTCATCTAATGGAGGTGGAACACTACCTTGCATCCAATTTGTTTGATCAGTGACCAGATTTACGGTCAAATTTGGATGCCAATGTGACACTATTTCCTCTTTAAGTGTTTCAGCTTTAATTATTTCTTCAGCAGACTTTTCAGTTTGCCCAGTCAATAAGTTATGTGTTTTCATATAACGTAGCTTTTTGTATTTGTTAAGCTGTTTTTTCCCATAAGTGATGTAAGGTCCACCATAGTCCTTTTTATTATTGGGATCAGGTGATTTGCCTGACTGTACCAGGAATACATGAAGATAAATTGATCCATTATTCTTTAATGACTCTGATGGCTTGATACTAGTGGAGTGTGAGAAAGTACCATCATTAAGAGGTCCTCCATTCCAGTCACCATAAACAATTCCAGTATGCTTCCAAATTAAGTCTGAGTCATCCAAATTTGAATAAAATTCTCTCTCTGATACATAACAATACATGTCTAATACTGTGCCATTCGCAAACATATTAGTAGCAGCAACACGAGGTGCTGCATTTGGGTTGCTTACATCAGGCTTAGGAGTGGATGGTTGACGGAACATGGTAGTGATAAAATAAACTACTAGTGCTCTTATTATCAATGACTTTGTGATAGCAAAAAAAGATTCCATTTTAGTAGGTTGCATTCTGCGCCGTTGTTCGTCAATCTCGGCATTGATCTGAAACAATTGTGTTTATAATATTTTGATCTTGACCTACATGGTCTTTTTACAGGTTATTTTATCAAAAAAATTGGTAAAAAGAATTATCTGACTTGCAGGCAATCGTAACGAGGAGTGCCCACCAGGATTAAGCCTAGAGAAGTATTTGTAATATTCCACTGCGAAATATAGTTTACTTACATCAACAACATCTTCAGAAGATCCATTTGCTTCAACTAGACTATTTTCGGTGGAAGCCTCGCCAGGAGAATTGTTGGAAGGACTGAGATTATCAGTTTCCGCCATACTGAATATCGGAATATTTCTTCGTTATTGAATGTTATTTTTTAAAGCACTTATCATTTGCAAGGACAACTTATTCTCATCATTCCTTCTCGATCTCGACACAAAATTGGATTTTCTTGCTATCAATTCGCCATTGACAAAACTGTACATTCATTCATTTCATAAATGATTGCTGGCTTTGAGTCTTAGGCTTTTAAGACGTTCAAATGCATCCAATCCGATAAAAGCGGAAATATA
Organism: Orthosia incerta; assembly: GCA_948252205.1. Lineage (NCBI taxonomy): Eukaryota > Metazoa > Arthropoda > Insecta > Lepidoptera > Noctuidae > Orthosia > Orthosia incerta. The sequence goes on along the minus strand of OX411753.1, from coordinate 18,470,727 downwards.
CTATTAAACCCCGACGCACCGTGACGTGTCGACACCCGAGAGTACTTTACTCCAGCCAGATAATGTCGAAAATCGTTATTTAAGTGCAATAGATAATTAGATATACATATATAATCCTTCTGTAATTGGTAAGTAGATTTAATTATTTGATAAAAACAGTGCCGGCTGGATGTTATCTAAATAATTAGATATCAATTTGAAATAAATGGTACAATTTAATTTGTATTTGCTATGGTTGCGAAGATATTTAAAATCCTGCTGCGGTAACGTTTGCACGATTGCTGCATCTCGGAATTGACTCAACGGATGGTTATGATCTTTGTACATGACATCTGGCTAATTAGTTATAATTTGTTACGCAATAAAATAATGCACCGTTTTGAAGTTACTTTCGTAAATAGAAATTTGCTTTAATAGGTCCTAGCACTTTAAATAAGCGCTCCAAAGACTAACTTAAATGGTACTGAAGTTTCATTAGTATCCTTTATGTACTTAAAAAGTTATGATGAAACTTTAATTTGTTCCGGCCACGGTGCGCAGCTGAGTTATTTGAGGACCGATTAGCCGAGTTTTATGTAGTTTTGGTAACTGAATCTTATATCAATAATTAGATATATAGTTCAATTATATACCTGTGAAATATCAGACTTGTACACTAATTAATTAACGACATAATCGAAAAAAAATACTTATGCGTGGTAACCCGACCAAATCTAGAATGTTATAAAAAAGCGGCCATGCAACGCATTTTACCAATCTTCTAAAATTATTAGCATAATTGTCCTTAAAAGTTGGTACAGTCACGAATGAAATTAATTTAATTGAAAATTAAACCTACATTACTAAATATTTAAATAATTTTAAATTGCTCAAAGTAAGTGTCCACTAGGTATGACCGCCCATTGTACACTTGTTATTGTGAATGTTTGTCCTGTATGTTTTTTTGTGGTGTACAATAAAGTATATAATAATAATAATAATAAAATAATAAAATTTAAACTATCTAAATTATACAAGACAAAATGAAACCAAGAAAAAAAAAACATGAAACAATAATTTAATCAAAGCTATGACCGAATTACGACATAAACATCAAGAAACGAGAAAAATGAAGACGACGTCATGTTGACGAGAGCTGCGGCCGCAAGAAAAGCACGCCTACCACCTCCGGCCTCGTCGCCCAGCTCCGCCTCGCCTCCGCCGGAAACCAGCCCCACCGTGAGTGCTGTGACACCGACCGTGGCAGTTGCGTCGAGCTCTAGCGACGAGTACTTCTCTCCGCCGACGACACCACCACCTACGCGTCGACGGGGAGGCCGCCGGCCGCCGGACCGCTTAGGACCTCGAGGCTTACCGGTCTCTGATAGGGTCCCAGCACCCGGCGGAAGTGTGCAGCGCATGAGATGGACACAATCCATAAACGAAAATGTCATGCGCGCATACTTTGGGGCTACAGAAGGAGGAAACAACCTGACCGCGTACCGTGTCCGGATGCTCTCTTTGTTTCAGGTGCTTGAGCCAGCCGTCAAAGTTTCAGCGCAACGACTTTCGGATCAGGTGCGGGTCATCCAGCGTAATCATATGTTGGATGATACTGTATTTGATCGCCTCCGAACGGAAATGGGTAACCGTGTCACTGCCCCATCGTCGCAGGCTGTGGTGCCACCACAGTCCAACCACGCTGACGAGGAGGGTAGTGACAGGGTTACAAACGTAAGTACCCAGTGCAATGAGCAATTTAGGAATGCTTTGGAGTGTGCTATTCGGGAATATCGCTACATTCCACCCGAACTTAGGCCTCGATTACCTCGTTTGCCTATGCATAACAAAAATAGGGCGCTGGTGGCTGTTCTGGATTCGCAGTTGTCAAACTATTTTGATGACTGCGAAGACCTCACTGATACACATTCGATCATGTACTGCGCGGCTGTAGCGGCATGTCGTGTAGCCCACGTCAAATTTGCAGATGACAGAGCTACACGACCGAAACCAGCCGTACCGGCTTGGCAGTGCAGGATCGAGCGTCGTATTGGTGGGGCCAGAGCACTCATCGGCAAAGTAATTTGTTTCAGGGAGGGCAATAATCGCCCAAGAGTGATGCGCTTTGTGAGACGGGCGTTTTCGGGGACTGATGTCAGCCCCCGAGACTATATATCGCGTGTCACAGAGCGCATCGACTTCCTGAAGCAAAAAGTGTTTGCATGGGCAAACCGTATTCGTAGGTATAGGCGGAGAGTGGAGCGATACACCCAGAATCGTACATTCCAAAGTAATGAAAGGTGGGTTTATCGGGCTTGGGAGCGACCCGACCAAGGTGTGACTGATACGCACCTGCCGGATGATGACGCTATGTGTTCATTCTGGCGCAGCATCTGGTCGGTGCCTGTCAGTCACACCGAAGGTGAATGGACTCGGGAGGTCGAACGAGCGTGCGATCCAATACAAGAAATGGGGGCTATCACGATCAGCCCCCAAGATGTAGCCCGTGCAGTCCGTCCGTTGCCGAACTGGAAATCTCCAGGGCCGGACGGGTTGCACAACTTCTGGATCAAGTGGCTACAAAGATCGCACGCTCGTTTGGCATCTCAGTACCAGGCAGCCTTGGAGTCTGGTTCACTACCCAAGTTCCTTACAACAGGAATAACCCACCTGCTCCACAAGTCTGGTAGCACCGCGGAACCCAAAAATTATAGACCTATTACATGTTTACCAACGGTCTATAAGGTTCTTACATCCATTTTGAGAGTTAAAATTAATAAACACGTCGACGATAACTCGATCATGTCGGTCTCTCAGAATGGATGTAGGGACGGGTCCCGCGGTACTAAGGAGCTACTCCTTATTGATATGGCCATTAGCCAACAGGTTCGGCGTTCCCGAAAGGATCTGTCGACATGTTGGATAGATTATAAGAAGGCCTATGACTCGGTGCCTCATACATGGCTCATGAGGGTGCTGGAATTGTATAAAATAGATACAACTCTACGCACCTTTCTGATGTCGTGTATGGGGCAATGGAGCACAGTCCTTCGCTATCCAGGATGTCGAAATATCCAGAGGAATAGCGAACCTGTAAGGATCGAGCGAGGTATATTCCAGGGCGATAGTTTGAGTCCACTTTGGTTTTGCCTAGCCCTGAATCCTCTAAGCATGCTGCTGGAGAATTCAGGGCTAGGCTATCGGTTGAAGAGAGGTGGTCAGGTTATATCTCACCTCCTTTACATGGATGACCTGAAGCTCTTTGCCCCCAGCAATCTTCAGCTGATGGAGCTACTGAAGGTAACTGAAACTTTTAGTAACGCCATCAGGATGGAGTTTGGTGTGGACAAATGTGCGGTCATGCATGTAAAGCGGGGGGAGATTGTGGAATCCGTAGGAATTCAACTCGCGGATTCCATAAACCTGAGATCCCTCTCTCCAAACGAAACCTATAAATATTTGGGTATGTCGGAAGCGTTAGGTATCAGCACTACTGACATGAAGCAATCGTTGAAGGAACGCTTCTTTGGCCGCCTGAAGAAGGTATTCAATTGCCTTCTTTCGGGCGGAAACAATGTGCGCGCCTTCAACGGTTGGGTCATGCCGGTATTGATGTACTCTTTCGGCATACTCAAATGGACTCAAACGGAACTCGACGCCCTGGATAGGCGGGTCCGTACACTGCTGACTGCATATCGAATGCATCACCCACGATCGTCGGTCATGAGATTGTATATCCCGCGGAAGTGTGGAGGCCGAGGCTTTTTAAATGCTAAAAACCTCCACAACCGCGAGATATGCAATCTCAGGGAATATTTTCTACACACCGACGTGGGTATGCATCGAGATGTAGTAGCAGTGGACAAGGGACTCACCCCGCTCTCCTTGGCAAATGAGAACTGGCGCAAGCCTGTAGTGCTTGACACTAACGACCGCAGGGAAGTATGGCAGAGTAAGGAGCTTCACGGACGCTTTTTTCGGGCCCTACATGGGTCCGATGTAGACCAAGCAGCGTCGGTAGCCTGGCTGCGTTTCGGCGATCTCTTTGGGGAAACCGAAGGTTTTGTCTGTGCAATTATGGACGAAGTTATCATGACGAATAACTACCGGAGATTTATTGTGAAGGATGGCACGGTTGACATCTGTCGGGCATGTCACCGCCCGGGTGAATCGATCCGCCACATTATCTCTGGATGTTCTCGTCTAGCTAACGAAGAGTACTTGCATAGGCACAACCTTGTAGCCAGGATCATCCACCAGCAACTTGCTCTGAAATACACTCTTGTGGCATCGGAAGTACCGTACTACAGGTATGTGCCCGACCCAGTTCTCGAAAATGGCAATATCACATTGTACTGGGATCGGTCCATCATCACTGACAGGACTATTGTAGCCAATAAGCCTGATATAGTGGTGGTGGACCGAATCGAGAGGCGTGCAATGATTGTTGACATAACTGTCCCGCATGACGGGAACCTCGTGAAAGCCGAGAAAGATAAGCAAATCAAGTATCATGACTTGGCTCGCGAGGTTGTCGACATGTGGGATGTGGACACAGCGATCATTGTACCGATAGTCGTGTCAGCCAATGGCTTAATAGCCACGAGCCTCGACCAACACCTTAGGAGGCTCTCGTTAGGCAGCTGGGTCAAGGGCCTGATCCAGAAAGCAGTACTGCTGGACACAGCTCGCATTGTTAGGAGGTTCCTCTCTCTGGAGCCCTGACCGCCGGTAGCTTGGACCCTGTTCCCGATACCGGTGGGCCTCTATTTTCTATATTTTTAAATGTTTTTTTTTTTATTCTGTATGTTTTACAAAAATATTTAAAAATGTATAAAATAAGAAACGAATTTAAATAAAGGACATAATAATAAATACAGAAGGCAGTACTCCTCGATACGGCTCGCATTGTGAGGAGGTTCCTGTCTCTGGAGCCCTAACCACCGGTAGCTTGGACCCTGTTCCCGATACCGGTTGGCTTCTATTTTTTATAATTTAAATGTTTTTCAAGTTTTCTTTTTTTAAATATTTAAAAATGTAATAAAATAAGAAAAAAGATAAATAAACGACATAATAATAATAATAATATGCCATATTTCATATATCTACCTACCAACATTCAACCATTCTGTCCATAGAAATATAAAATACAGGAGAAGTGGCAAGGGGGCGTGTCGGTGTCCGCGCGACGTGGTCTGACTGAGCATGTCATAGCCAAATGGCCGTCACCGCGAACTAGTGCGCTTTCGACCGTGATCGTGAAAAGTTATAAGAATGCCGTGTTGTTCAGTGGTTTCTTGTAAAAACCGAAGCCTAAATCAAAACTTTGTAAATCTTGGCATCACTTACCATATGTAATTACAAGTATTTTATTAAATTTGTCTTTAAAATCATCATAAAATATTACTTGCTTCTACTATGTTATTTTTGGTTTCAAATAGAACAGCGACTGTAATATTTTTGCATTAAATACATTGCTTCCTAACCACTACCTAAGTTTGTCGCTGAGTGACTGTACAAGCAATGTAAAAATCACATGACGATACTTTATTAAGCGGATGCATCGCGTAGTACGGCCGCTGCTTCTTGCAACGAGTTAGTGCTGTGCTTATGCAGATCCACTAACGTAAGCTATCGACAAAAATGTCGATTGACGAATTAAATATTGCTTTTATAGTTTATTTTTCAATTTGTCAACCGTTTTAACCCGGTTGGAAGATCGATGTGAAATAATGTTTATTACTTATTTTACAGCGTGGTAGAGAAATGCGTAACTAACATTTTGACAAAAAATGCCACACCAGTAATACCAAAGTGTCAAGTGCTGCAGAAATACCTCCACTTTACAGGTCATTGAGTAAACACTATAGCAGGGTTCAACAATACCTCCTGTTTCAATACGCTATGACAGCCTAAACCAACTGAACCAGATTTAAGATTGTTTGAATTTTTTGATTTACTTAATACATATTTTTAGGTACATATTGTTTGTTTTTCTTGTAATATTTTCTGGGCATGCTGTTTTTTATGTATTTTATTTACAGGACTACAAAAAAATTATATGATATAGTAAATGGGAGAATCGATAACTTTCCGATTTAGTCAATCACTTGCATAAATGTAAAATAAATTGCTTTTGCACAGCACAACGATAGCGATCGATGTTTTTGTGTGCGTAAGTTGTTCGGTGCATGGTAAATACACGTTGTGTTGATGAGATAAAGTTTATAATTGACTGTGTAGTACGTTCTGATTTTAGAAATGCGAGTGTGTGCGCGACTGCGTATCTATTGCCTTTACTGAACTGCATGTGTAGTAGTTGCCGTGTGGTAGGGGCAAACTGGAGACGGTTTCCGATATATTTTCGTCTACACGCCATATCTCCTTGTTTATTATATCTATGATTATGTCGATGAGGTAGGTAGGCTCCTACTTACTATTTACAAGGTACAAATTGCTATAATTAGTTTTTAGTTAATTTTATATTATCTATTTAGGTAAAGGAATTTATTATTATATTTTAATTAGATTAAGGTAAGGTACCTTTAAGTAATACGGGCCCCGTAGCTTTAAAAAAAATCCTTTAACAAATTATTGTAAAATCAGATTAGAAAAAACCGTAGAACATACCTACTGTATAATTTGTTAATACTTACTGCACTGTGGTGTTATTACATTTTATTATTGTTGATAGTTATGTGATTTTTAACAATAAATCTTAATTTTAAATATGGCTACAACTATTTTACTTTAACTTATTCGGAACGCTAAGCACAACACAACATTGCCCGAAAGGATGTTCATAAACTCGACCAGCTGATGATCATCGGCAAGGTCTAAGGCAAGAAGGACGAGGGGCCGCAGCCCGATCCCATGGTCTGACTATATACGTGCAACGCTGAAAACCAAGCTGCACGATGCACTCCACGTTGCCAAGGACAGACACAGATGGAGAAACATCGTCAGAGAAAAGTTGGTCTCCTGTCACGGGAATCACGACCCTCAGTAATGAGGAACACGACGCGAGGAGAAGGAAGCACAACTCAGTGAAAATAGTGAAGTTGTTTATCAGTTCTTAATTTTAATTTCAGATAAGCAACCAACGTTGAATATAAGTTCATTAAAACATATCTATGATTATTTTTGAAGTTCACTTATATACTTACTTACCTTAATTAATATCTGCATAAAATCATCATCATCTACAAAAGTAGGTAGGTACTCCATATTTTTTATTACCAACGCATAATTATTTTTGAAATCATCTATCTGTAGAAACAAAAATATTTAATTATAACTTTGTTTTACTTTACCACTTGTGTACTCGTCGGTACCAAACACGTTTTACTCTCACGTATTATCCTGTAAGTTTTAGAAGCTTGGTATAATGTATTGCGCGGCCGCTTTTTTATAACATTCTAGATTTGGTCGGGTTACCACGCATAAGTATTGTTTTTCTATTATCTTGTTAATTAATTGAACTATATATCTAATTATTGATATAACATTCAGTTACTACAACTATAGGAAACTCGGTGAATCGGTCTTCAAATAACTCAGCTGCGCGCCGTGGCCGGAATAAATTGAAATTTCATCATAACTTTTTAATTACAGGATACTAGTAAAAGTACCATTTATAAGCAGTAATTACCTATATAATAACGTTTCAAGTTAGTCTTTGGAGCGCTTATTTAAAGTGCTAGGAACTATTAAAGCATATTTCTATTTACTAAAATAACTTCAAAACGGTGCATTATTCTGGATTATTGTATTGCGTAACAGATTATAACTAACTAGCCAGATGTCATGTATAAAAATTATAACCATCCGTTTAGTCAATTCCGAGATGCAGCAATCCTGCAAACATTACCGCAGCAGGATTTTAAATATTTTCGCAACCATAGCACATAAAAATACAAATTAAGTTGTACTATTTATTTCAAATTGATATCTAATTATATAGATAACATTTGTTTCAATATACCCGTTAGTTCTGTTTCTTCATCTTGTCTGTATATTATGTGTGTGTGCATTAATGGTTAAATAAATAAAATAAAATAATATCTGGCTGCGGTAACGTTACTTCAGCCGGAACTGTTTTTATCAAATTATTAAAAAACTATCAGAATACCAAATTAATAAAGCTGCTTACCAATTACAGAAGCTGTATATCTAATTATCTATTACACTTAGATGACGATTAACGACATTATCTGGCTGGAATAACGCACTCACACCCGATGCGAACCGTGCACATATTCAACACGCCACGTGATGCTACAACACGCTTCACTAGTATCATAGCTTCGTTTCTAGTATTATTTCTATTATTATGATCACGGTATTGGCCTGAACTCATTACATTTAATACTGACTACCGTTTTACTAATTCTATTAATTGTTCATCCGGTATGAGTCTGACATGGCTCCCGCTTTACCCAGAGCGGGAGAGCTCTGGGTAAAACGGGAAGGACTAAAACTTTTTACGAACTAAAACCCACCCGATTTCCTTCAGTTGCTTAAGCCAGGGCCGCGTTAAAACTCTTTCAAAATTCAAATTCGCGAACAAATAGCCAGAACCTACAGAGCGTACCTATCGGGTCCCCCCCGATAGGTACTCCAACTCGCCATCTCTGAAACTGTGAACAGGATTCTTCTGAGTAAGCTCATAGACTAATAATAGTAGGTAAGCTCACTCCATTGTCGACTCGGTCTCTGTCACCCACAGAACAAAAAAAACGCCTACGACCTGTCACCTCATCTCTAAGTCCTCTGACCTCACTGACTTATAAACCTATGGACTTGCCATACCTACGAAATTAGCGTGCATACCTACAAAAATCGGGCAATTAAGATGGCTGCCCATTTGCAACTGTTTGACAGCACAACTACACAGATAAACTTACATATACGGCACACAACTACCAATTTTACTCGGCAATCAACATGGCGACCGGTCACGCATAGACATGATTTTGACGTCACTCAAAAGTGTTACCAAGTTTAGTCCTTGACAAACATTTAGATGTCTCTCTTTTCATATGCAGCTCTTGGTTAGTTATAAAGAGACAAAACGCTTTTTGACATGCGTGTGTCGATATTATAGATATTTGTATAACTATTCTTCATATAGTAGAATATGCCGTCTCCATAGTTTTCCTACCTCATTGTCTGACCTAGACTCAGGCAACACCACATTTAAATAAAAAAGTTTAAAACATAATATAACTAATAAATTAAAAACCGTTCTGTACCTATTCTTATTTTTTCTAAAATAATTTGTTTTCCTCACCCTACCTTTATCGCTAAGTTTGACAGCAATAACGTCATTATGGCGCGGCATCGGAGTCATAATATTTGAAACGTGTAGAATGTACTTTACCACAAGGAAATACGGCAGGCTGGAATATCGAACTCTTTCGCCCCGGACACGGAGAGGTGCCATCACAGAGTACATTTTATATAGGGAGAATAATTTTATTATATAATTTTATTTTTTAATGGGTGCCATTATAAAATGTTCTCTGTGAACAAGCGTAAATAGTAGCATATAGTAGGATACGGGCCTTATAGTAAGTACTGTTTGCTCTACTTTTTTACGAAAAGGTAAATGAGTAAAACAATATCATCATATTTAATGGTTTATTTGAAACACAAAATTGAAAGACTGACAGTTAATCGGACCCAAAATGCATTCGGAAACCTTACCTTGAACGTTTAGATTCCCAAACCATTACCAAATTAGTTTCGACAACATTAAACAAAACATAAAAAATATTACTAACAGCAAGTCACTTTATAAAGTTCGCCTAGAATCTACTCAGTAATACTCAGATTCTGCAGTGCATTATGTTGAAAATCCGACACTGGTTTCCATCACAGAGATTTTATTACCTACATTTTGAAGATTACTTAAAAACATAGAAATATCCTACTTCCTCACTAGCAATGTAAATGGATGCATGATTTACTGCCTATCATTATTAATTAAAGGCCCAAAATTGCCTTGTGCTTGCAAAAGATACCTTTAAAGAAAAGGTTTCTTTCCTTTTCACTTACATTCATCACCTCGCATTGTTCCAAGCGGTCCTCTGTACAAACTGTCATAATAAGGTATCATTTTATAGGCACAAGCTATAGACCAGTATAAATGGCAACAGTCCACAAAATATGCCTAGCTTAGCCAACTTCATTAGTCCAAGTATTTAAACTCAAATATTATGTATTATGAAACCTAGCAAAAAAACTATGTGAATAAAAAAAAACATACTTTATAAATAAAACAAAAAAATGTTATGCATCACAAAGATTTAGACGTAACGGTAAATCTTAAAATTAAGTACCTATTAAACCTACAAGTGTTGTATTACGACAAATTAACCCTAGCCATGGTTGAGCTGAACAACTTGGCTTCTGTATAACGTCAACTAAATTAATTATGCTTAAAAAGACCTCTACGAAAATTGCGAGAGTATTCAGAAGGACATTGAATGTCAAAAAAACAATTAATTCAATTTAGGACTGCATTACTTCAACTTCAAGTATTAAAATGATTCATAACATTATAATGAGAATATATTAGCCCTCAAACATGCAAATACAAGACACAGACTTTTATCCACACAATTGTGAACTGCCACCATTTCTAAGATTATCACTACAATTAATCTTGCATTTCTTCAGGCAACTCGTGAGGATTGAGAATGCCTGGCACCGATAACTGTACTCTTCGCTTTTCCTCCTGTGCTTGACGAAGAGCAAACAAGCGCTCCTCTAAATACAAATCACTGTCGTCTTCACCCGTGTACTCCTGTAAACAAAATGTATTAATAGTTACGAACAATAGTCTCGCCGCAAAATTGCATAAAAATATTTCGATATCTCACTTTAAAAAGTAAAGCAATAATAAATTGATCAAGTTTCAGTTGCTGCGAATAATCTTTCGCTTTGGCGAGGTAGCGACGCTCGCAAAGCAGGTGGCAGAAAAGGAGCGGAAAGTCACAACCACAACCTGCAACAAACGCCAGGCGTGGTCGCAGCTCATGATTTCGGGGGGTGGTTTGGGTGATGGGGACCTTGTGATTGGCAGGGTTATTTTTAGGTACATTTTCATCTCAACATGCTATTAAGGGTCAGGGTTTTACATTTCATGACCCCTATGAACCCATCCCCTGGGACCGCGTCTGATAGACGCACCGGGCGTCACACACAGACAAACACAGACTACAGACTTTGGGGCCGAATACCGCGTAGTTTAGGTCAAACTCTCATGTATGTATGAGGATTACCACACGCAAATAGTAAACTATCACTTAGGATTGAAGCGGCAACCAAGCTCTGCATGCTGTTTATTCACATAAAGCTTATAATCAGTACACAACAATCAATACTTTTATAAAAGTAGGAGTAGACTTTATACTTACTCTTATTTGAACTAAAAAGTCTCTTAAGTGATCTTTGAATGCAGGGATATCTTGATCCAAGTTGAACAGCCCTTGAACAGTGATTTTAATTTGATTGTCTGATAAATGGGGGAAAGCTCTTTTCAGCAGATTGGCCACATATTCCTGAAAATGTTAGACAAAACATATTTAAAAAATTATACTAGTTATAACTTGTTCAAAAGCCAATGACCAAAATGTAGATCGTAAAGGTTAGTGGTCTTTTATTTACTTGGCGCCTTAAAAAAATTACCTATACCAATTTATTTGAGTTTATAGAAGAGGATTTTTGCAATGGCTCAAGGCTAAATTCTAAAATATGCCTAGAGTAATCGATACTAGTTCCACAACAGCTACATTACAGTACAGCTCAGAGGCAGAACAAACAGAAAAGACGTAAGACGAGGACCCGTCGCAAACGCGGCGCGCCCCTTCAATAAATTTTCTTAGAAAAGGTATAGAAGCATCGCGACACAAAATAAACAGAAAAGACAGGGCGCGGACGAGTCGCGGTCTTTTCTGTACGCGTCCACGTATTACGTCTTTTCTGTTTTTTTAATTATGTTTAAAACTGTCCTAAATTTACTAGGTTGTTTGCAAAAAAGCCTGATATTTCCCAAGAGACATAGCTTGTAAGACCTCCGATAATCAACTATTATTGAAACATTGTTTAATGTAGTATTTGGTACTGTTTTGTAATATTTTCTGAGTTGTATATGAAATATCAATACAAATTGTAAAATTGTTTGGAAATAATATATATTAAGTATTCTTTTTGATTTATGCAAATAAATCTTACCTGAATATAGAGGACATTATCTGGTGTGGGTCCAAGTGGCACTGTAACTCGGCCAGCCTCTACAAGTGAGAAGACATATGCTAATATGGTAGCATGCATCGTAAGGCCGGCGCCATGAGACGTGTCTGTTACCACGCTAAATACATGCTCTAAAATATCACACAAATAGGTCTGGTAAAAACTCTGTGCTGCCTGCGCGTGTTGTTCCACATTGTGCAGCAACCGGTACAGGATCTGAAGCCCAGTATCAGCCACATTCCTCATTGTGTGCTTAAATGCCCAAATAATGGAATCCAATACCAATTTAAACTGTGCTGGAGGTATGCTTAGGAATGCCTTAAAACAATGTGTATTCACTGCCTGCAGTAAAAGGAAGAATTCTGTCCTATGCTCAGGATATTCTTCAAAGTCCTTGTTGATCATCTCAAGAGTACATTCAAAGACAGCATCAAATATTTTTGGTACTTCAGATGTTATATGCCCTCCTAGCTTATAAACAATTGCAGCCATGCATGACAGCACTTCTGGTTCTCGAGCATCTGGCACTGCAGTTCTTTGGTAATCCAAGAGAACTGCATCTAAAAGTGGTGGAATGAAATTTTCCAAAACCATGCTATTATCTGTAGATCGAGATACCCAGCTGGCAATTAATTTAAGCGTCTCTTTCTTTATTATCCGCATGTTCTTTATCAGTGGCTGCTTAGTGACAACAACACCATTAAGAGCAATAGCTTGGCTGATGTTTTCAGACATGACTTTGTAAACATTGAGCATATCCAAATATATTCTACCCAGCTGCACAACATATGGATGCCCTAGGGCACGACAGGCACGTACATTTGTTTTAAGAATACTCACAAGCTGTTTAACAGCCTCTGGATCTTTCAAAATATCCACATTGTGCGATGCTTGGGATATAATATCATCCCAAACTTGATTCGGCAGCAGCATATACTTCTCAATGAGCTGCTCTTGAGCCACTTGATCCACTTGTGCACTAATCATGTATCCTACAGCTTCATAGAAAGTGTGCACTTGAAGTGTTTGTAAATCACAGATAATGGAACTGATTGTGCTTAAGATTTCTTCAATAAATGGACAAGCTTCACCAACCTGTGTAGTGACGAAATGACGCCGACACTTTATTGCAATCTTAATGAATGTGTCACATGCCATGTCTTGGACACCATCATGAGTCTCATGCATGAATTCAAAAAGTTTATTCACCACAGTTTTCAAAAATTTCCAATGTGCTCTTAAGAATCTGGGGTACTGGCCCACAACATACATAATATTACTAGCTATGATAGCTTTATTATCTTTCCCTTTTTTCTGTTCACAAAGGCCCAACAGCTCTTTAATTACAACAACAAGAAATCTCTTCTCATCTTCCTCCATCATTGCACCTGAAATTGAACCAATTGCCCAACATAATGTATTCAGGTTTTTCCATGACCATTCACTGCCATTTACCTGGTTCTGAAGTTTCTCTGTCATAATGCGTTCTGTATCTTGGTAATCCAAATGCGTCAAATAAACTAAGGTCTCTCTCATATTCTTATACAAATTAATTGAATCCGTGTCCTTCATAAACTCTCGCACCACTTCACCATTTTCATTTTCCACCACTAGTACTTCTTCAGGCTTAGCCATTCTAGAGATCATAATGTAGCGAACACTGCTCAACACATCAGAATACAATGCTTTCCTACCAACACTCTTCCCAAGGGAGTACATGTTGGATGCATGTGAGCAAGGTGCAATCTTGTACAAATCAGCAGCTAGTGCATTCCAAAATTCCAAACAAATTTTAAAAATCTCAACTTCTTCTACCTCGGATATCAAAACAAGATAGCGGAGGGCATTCATCAGAGTATTTGTAAGTCCTCTTCTTTCAATAAGTTGCCCATGTTCTTTCAAGTAGGTGCAGAGAAATAAAGCAAGGTTTTGGATAAACACTTGCTCTTGATCCCGACCAGCAGCATACGCTTCGCGTATGTTTGTAGTTAGTGGCAGCATCACTTCCAGCTGCTCCATGGTCTGCACAAGCAGAGCGACAAACTGCTCCTCATAGTTACTCACAGTCACTCCTGCAATCTCTGTCAGGCAGCTTAATGTTACATTACGGAACATTGGTACATTCAAAAACTTAAATATGAGTGTGCTTATCAACTTCATTTCAAATATATACCCGAGAGGAATCCAGTTCAAAAATCTTAGCAGAGTATGGAGTGTGGCATCCACCAATGGTGCATTTTGCGAATTTTCAAGGACAAATTGACAGAGTTGAAATATCTGACTGAACTCAGAACACATGGTATCTTTTAAATGTTTTGCTTTTGTTTGAGTGAGTTGTCCTGTACTAAATACAAACACTTCTTCACTTAGAAGCTTCAAAATCACCATGTTGTTTTGACAAAGACTTTCATTTGTCTTGGAGGCACCCACAATGTCACTTATAAAAGTCTCCCAGTTATGAGGCCATTCTCGTTTCAATACTTGAATCAAGATCATATTGAGTTTTTTCAAATACACTTTATTACTATCCATTGTTACAGGGTCTGATGAATTTTTGATTATAAGACCAACAATGTACTTCTTGATACCTTCACATTGGTTTCTTGGTAATATTTTCCATCTTGTCAGAATTACTTGTTCTAATATTTGTAAGGCATAGTATTTTGTTTCCTGATTTTGTGAATACTCCAATATAGTATCAACACGAGTCCAGGCATCAGGGTGTTCCTTTAATGCTGTCAGTATCTCCTGTGCAGTTCGTTGTTGTTCACCAACAGTTGAGTACAGACATCCAACTATATTATCAAGTAGAGTGATGTCTAATTTCTGGTTGAAATCCAAAAGTTTAGAAGCTTGTTGCTCTAAAGTTGCCATTCTGTTTGTTACAACTTATTGAATATTTGTTCCCTTTAATAAAAATCAAAACTCTGATAATTTTTTCACTTTCATTCCTCACCATACGTATCACTGAAAAAAAGAAATCCTGAATTAGGAAGGACTTTACCAGCTATAACCTCTTAATGATGCATAGATAAAATTTGAAGATTTAGGATTCATCAACCTATCGAATTATGGTTTAAATGGAATGTTTTGGGTGCTAAGATTACGACAATACGATAAAATAAGATAATTTCGAATGCTTTTTTGTTGTAAACGAAAATATAGAGCACACACCCCGCATAGATATAAGGATGTTTGCTAAGAACCGTAACGTTGCCTATGTAACAAAAACTTTTGTTAGTTCATTTTAGAAGGAATGCAATAAAGTGGTTGATGATAACGACAAATATAATAACTTACCCGAGAAAATAATTTGCGGCGCAATCAGTCTAACGCACTACCATACATACTAATCCGTTGTTTTCGTGAAGCTTGAAAAAGCTAACACGCATGTTGTCTATGCTTATTTTTATGTCCCAGAATTTATTTTTTCAAGAATTTACACAAAGCTATAATGCAATATAGTGACAGTGACTCTATACATTTATTAAAAAGTAGGTAAGTTTTAAATTAATTTTAAAAATATTGTCGAGAAGCGTTTTTTTTATCTATAAAGGACCGTCTGACTCCTTATGCCTGATACACACATAGAGGAATCAGGAAAGTAAATTTTACCATAGAGGAAAGTAATATCAAATATTACAGACGGTACTGTATAAGATGCGTAGCGTCTAAAAAATAATCTAGTGTAGAAAACATAGTTTTGTAGATTAAATTAATCATTATTGAAGCTGTCATTACATTAATAATAATTGGCATTATTTTCTAATGGCCGCAAATGAATGCGTCTGAGAATTCGTTGCGTCTTGCTCTTCATTTGAAGGCGGAAACACACTTACGTGTCGTGGCGTGGCGTGGCGCCTTCTGACGCAGTTGACTGGCTACAAAACTCGTTGTGATAAGACGTTGACTGAAACAGACTCGTTTGATTAGTTTATCCCACGCCACGCCACGCCACGACACGTAAGTGTGGTTCAGCCTACCAGGTTCCTAGGGCTCGTTCACTGCCTCACAAACGCATGTGTTTGCATAAAGTTTATTTTACCTTGTAATTTTCGGTGGGTTCATATCAAAAATACTTTCTCTTGCTCATCCTGCCGTATTTTTTAAGGACGCAATTCTATAAATAATCGTTATTTTATTAGCGTTACATTTTCGAAAATTTAACACAAGTCAAAGTTAACCGTTAAAAGTTAATGTACTTACTTATTTACTAACTATTGATTATAATTTTGCTTTAGGTACAATATGCCCTTCAAAAACACCAGCGGCTTCGCCCGCGTGACGAGTGTTTTATCATCCCAAGTGAACATTATACCGGGATGTGATGTTATGCCTATGTGCTATTCCAGACTATAGGTAATCTATCTCTGTGCCAAATTTCATCCAGATCCGTTCAGCTGTTCTGGCGTGATTAAGTAACAAACATACATCCACACACACATCCATTCAAACTTTCACATTTATAATATTAGTTCAGCCAACAGCGATGATGATTATTGTTTATCCTGTGGTTTATCCCGTGAAATATATTTACCCGTTTAAAAAAACGCGTTACTGCAGCAGTAGTTAGGTTAGCTGTGGTGTGACGGCTTTACACATTTGCCGCCAGTAGGTTATTCAAATTATGCCGCCCCCACAGATATCTGCAATTCGGTATCATAGTTCACAATCTTTTTTATTATAATAAAAAATCTCGATAAATTGCAACTTTATGATTTGTGCACTACCCTCCTCATTACATCTGCTCTTGCCCGTTATTACTATGATTGTGTAGTGAACTAGGAGAATGATGTGTCATTTCCAAGATTATTTTTACAAATCACGATTTAGTGAAGATTACCAAGAAATAGTTACTGGGTATATTACTGAGCTAAGAAAAGATCAATCGTGTACTACCTATAAGGGGGATAGGGCTTATGGGGTAAGGTATGCCTAAAAACTACTTACACAATATGAACTCAGCTTACACATAATAATGTACATTCGGTAAACATTGTTAAATATTTTTTATTGCACTTACAGTTTAAAAACATGGACCACTAACCTATTAAATTATCTGCCGGCCTATTCTCTAAACATCTTAATGGAAAACTATTAACAGTACTACTACTATATGCTAAATATTATTTTTATTGTATCTCATGTAGGTACCTAAGTGAATATTGCTTTAATGAGAATAAAGATATTTAAACCGAACTGCTATGTCCAAGTTTGGATAAATGTTTTCCAAATTCCTGCACAGTGCAGGCTTTTTTCGTCAGGGTCTATAGTGACAACTCACTAATTTTCGTCAGATATGAAAACTTCTCGTTAAATCTTTTGTAGGACTCCTGCCGTTTTTCTAACTCGGAAACGACTCTATCTATGAGGACGAGAAATATGTTGACCCTGAAAGTGTCACTTGCAGTCATTCTAATTTCTTCATCGGGTGTTCCATCAAATCTTTATTTCTTTTTAGTTGTCTTTTCACTTACTTAAAACTTACAGAGATTCGTTAAGATCGACAACAAATCAAATCTACGGTAGATACCTGAATATTTACTTTGTTCGTTCCTTCCAAAAAAACATTCCACAAAACAACCATTACCGCCGTTTCCAGTTTTTCCAAATTCAAAAGTAGAAAATAAGTACAAAGTAAGAGACAGGATATCAGAAACAGAGTTGGAACCCTTCATAATTTCTGTACGTAATGCTGATACTGACAGTGATTTTTCATATGAAGGCATTGAATTTCTTGATTCTGATCTAAGTTCTGATAGTGACAAATAAATACCTACTGAAATGCCTATACCTATTGAAATGCTTTTTCTTTTATTTATCCTTAACAATTTTTTTTTATTAGAATTTCAAGTATCAAGAATTTTCAGCGTGCTACATCAGTGTGGACACCTGAAAGATTTTTGAATTTACCGCCTTTTTCATGGGACTAGACTCGCTTGACAGACTCTATCTCTTGAACTCAATGCCTCCAAGCAGCTTATGCCTACAACAGGACCCCGCTTGGCTCTTCGGCGCCCGCGCTCTTGCGTGCTGGCAATTCGGCCAGACACTCTTAGCAAACGGTCATGTCATTCGTTCCTGCACCACAACCCAAATACGACTACGCAAATACGTAGTACAAAAAATATTTAAATAGTGAAGCATATTACACATCGATTTAATTGTGTGAGCGGACTTAATAACTTTTAGGTAGGTATTTAAGAATATTTTTTATATTCCCATAAGACAAAAAATATCCCAGATTTGCCGCACCCTAAAATCTGCCGCCCTAGGCTCCAGCCTACTCAGCCTGCTGGTAAATCCGTCACTGTAAGCTGTGATGATTATAAATATATTATAAAGGTTTATATAAACTGGTTTATCTAGAAAGACACCAAGATAGTTTTGACTTTGAGTCCAGCCAAGTTCTTACCAGATTCTGAGCTTTGTTTTTCAAATTTTCACAATTTAACACCCAACGCCATTATATCACACTCGCATTCACACTTCACTAATGTCGTTCATCCTTCAACTCACACGAATGTAAGGGGCGTGGCACGTTATTCAAATGAACAAAATTACAACATTTTCAATAAAAAATAAATTCAACAGATTAAACTAACGGAAGTTCAATATAATGCATGTTATCAAGAGTGTTGATATTTTTTGTAGGTAACTCAAAAGGCAATCTGCTAAGCCGATCCTTTACCTCGTTATTAACGGGTTAATGAGTTAACGGTAGTATTTACTTAATCTTTGTTCGTACCCGCTTACGGGTTGTTCACGGTGCCGCAGACAATTGCGTCTGCGCCTTGCGGCACATTTACACTTGGTTTACACTGCAAATTTTGGTTGTGATGACAACTCGTCACGCTAGCTATTTCGTCACTTTCACTAATACGTCACTTTGAGCATGTAGTCAGTTACCCAACTTGTCTCAAGTCGTATTTCGTCTCTTTCCTAACTTATACTTTCCGACGCTTATTTGGGTTCCGTAGCCAAATGGCAAAAAGCGGAACCCTTATGGATTCGTCATGTCTGTCTGTCTGTCTGTCCGTCAGTATGTCACAGCCACTTTTATCCGAAACTTTAAGTACTATGCAGTTGAAACTTGGTAAGTAGATGTATTCTGGGACAAAATGACGCTCCTTTCATATTAAATTTTACAGTCACTGTCAGTTACAGTGAACACTCAAGACGATAGCTCCAACATTTAACGTTGCCATCAGAAACCTGTGGGGCTGTGGATGAGTGGAAATAAGTGGGTGCCCAATTAAAACAGAAGGAGTAAAATTGGAAGAATTGAGTGGATAAGAGGAACAAGGAATGCAGCAAAGGAGTTTAAACTAGCTCTAATATCGAGTGAGGCAGGTAGCAGGTAGCTATTTCCTCATAATGAGCGTATAGTCAATTCTGTCATTAAAAAGTAGACAAGAAGGACCAGTAGATGGCACAGTACATGGCAGTTCTCGCCAAACTTATTGGCCGCCTGAAGTTGGATTTCCGATGTGCAAAGCTCGGCGTGGTGCTGTTTTGTATCTGGGGGCACTGTAGTGCCCCCGCCAAGACGAGCCAAGCGAAACGCAAGGGCACTACCTACCCTTTCTCGAAGAGCTACATCGTTTTTTTGAATTCTCAGAATTTGGTTTTGGATTATACCAGATAAACGAAATTCTTGGGATATGATGTCAATAGTGGACTTATTAAACACTAGCTGACCCCCGCGGCTTCGCGCCCGTCAACTGACTACCTACCTACTTACCCTACCCTACCTGCCTACCCTGCCTACTCTGGCTACCCTGCAAACCCTGCCTATTCTGCCTACCCTGCCTACCAAGCTTACCCTACCTACCTAATAATTTTTATCTATCATAAATAGTTTTCTCAGCGCACGCCAAAAAAATAATTTTATAGGCAACATTTTGCTACCTTGGGTTACATTATTGCAATTTTCATAAGGATCTCTATTTTTTTTGAAAATATATTTTAGCCTATGAAATCAGGAATAATGTAGCTTTCTACTGTTGAAAGAATTTTCAAAATCGGTTCAGTAGATCCAGAGATTACCCCTTACAACGTCACAAACTCACAAACTTTACCTCTTTATAATATAGCCAACATTTTGCTACCTTGGGTTACATTATTGCAATTTTCATAAGGATCTCTAATTTTTTTGAAAATATATTATAGCCTATGACACTCAGGAATTATGTAGCTTTCAAAGAATTTTCATAATCGGTTCAGTAGATCCAGAGATTACCCCTTAAATCTATGTCAAGTTCACACGTGTTATGTGCCTGGGTAACTAGGTAATCCAGTGTTTCAGGCGAAAAGAGGTACATATTTATTTTCTACATAATCACTGTAAATCAAATATAAGAAAGTCTTAGGTAAATTTTTAAGGGTGTAAATAATATAATAAAATTCTTATTTTCTAAAATCTTAGATACTAAAATATCAAAATACTTAAAATACGCACAATATTTTAGTACAAGTAATAACTTCTCTGTATCTTCGTAGGAAATACTTTGTAGAGTTTCTTTGAGAATTTTCTTACAGTCAAAATAATTTAGGGAATGTTTGTTGTTACGTTTACTCTATTGTAGAGTAGTGGTCCGAGGAACACATAAAATTTGTCCGCGAATGCATGTTTTGTACTTTTTGAAGGCAAACTACATCTTTCCGCATTTTTTGGGAAATATTCATTGCGAAAGGGGAGGGCTGCGTGTTGTTTTAATACGATGCTCATTATGAATAATTGTCGAACTGTTAGTACTTCACAAGATTTATAGAGAAGGTTAGTGGGAAATAGGAACGGGCGGAAGGTAGACACCTTGAGGATCGCTCTCTGCGCTCTCTCGATGGGTAGTAACAAAGTTTTACCCACCCCACCCCATGAGGTAATGCAGTAAGTCAAAATTGATTGACATAGAGAAAAGTAAACTTGCCTAATTAGTAGTGGGTCTGCAATATATCGTAGCTTTTTGAATACGAATATTAGCTTACGAATCCTATTATTTAAAGCTACTATGTGCTGCTTAAAGGAAAGGGTTTCATCTATAATGATACCTAGGTATTTTATTTTATTAACTATTTTGATATTGGGACACCCACACTGGCTATCGGTAGGGTCCACGCAACAATGAGCATACAAAGTTGGGGCAATATTAGTTGTTTGTTTGCGCATCGAAAACCTAATGTAATTATAGTCTTATCCGCATTTAGTGTCAATGAGTTATGTTGGAGCTAATTATTTACAATATTGAATCCGTGTTGCGCAAGTTTTTACACTTCATTTTCAAAATCTGTCGCAAAAAGTTAAGCAGTGTCGTCAGCGTAAGATACAATTATGCCGTGTTCTAGCTTTAGTTTACAAAGGTCATTTATGTATATCAAAAACAGAGTAGGCCCTAAAACACTTCCTTGGGTAACACCAAATGACGTGTTTTTTTTTATCAGCGATGAGAATATTGCCAATCTTTACGCATTGGGTACGGTCCTTATCCAAATATTTTTTATAGAGTTTCAGCTGGGTTCCTCTTACACCAATGGCACGCCAGCCACAAGCTTGTGCAACAGGATGGGAATGGAAACTGTGTAAAAAGCTATGGCGAGGTCCAGGCAAATTCCTACTGTGCTGTTTGGTTACCCTTGTCAAGTTCCTGTGCTAGATAGTCTGTGAGATGATGTACGGCATCGGCAGTTGAGACTTTAGGCCAAAATCCAAACTGGAGCTCGGATAAAATAGATTTATCCTCCACATATTTGAACAATCTTTTATTGATATTTTTTTCTAATATTTTAGACATACTTATGGCAGTAAAGAAATAGGTCTATAATTTGTCACTTGCTCTTTACTGCCTGATTTATAGATAGGGAGAAGTACTGCTTTTTTTAGGTATTCAGGAAAAAATACCTGAAGATAAACAAATGCGGAAAATATAAGTCAGTGGTGGTACTAAAATATGCCTGAATTGCTTAATAATTCTATTGGATATGTTATCCCAACCAACGGCACATTCGTCTTTCAAAGTCATTATTATGCTTTCTACCTCAGTCTCATCAGTATCCAGCAGCCGAAAGGATGTTAAAGTGGTGCTACACATAAAAGGAATGCCTGTTAGATAATGTGAATGACCCCGAACTTTTTCTGCCAGAGACTTTCCAACATTAACAAAGAAATTATTCGCTTTGTTAGCAGATGTCAAGTGTGACGAATGTGCTTGTAATAAACCTGATGATGAATCATTTTGTTAATATATTTCCAGACCATTTTACTATTTGTGCCAGCCTTTTCCAGTTCAATTTTATTGTAGTTGCATTTAACTTTTCTCAGTAGATAATTGCAAAAATTCCTGTATCTTTTGTACGACAATTGAAATATTATATTATCTGGATTAGATTTTGATCTGGATTACTTTGTGGTAATAGGTAGAGTAATAGTTATTAAGTAGTTATAATTCACGTACCTACCTAGCTTACTCCCAACTATGTCGGGGTCGGCTTCCAGTCTAGCCGGCTGAATACATGCAGCTGAATACCAGTACCTATTTTAAATAGAATGACTGTCTATCTAACTTCCACATTCCAGTAACTAGGTAACTCTTAGCAAGACTGATGAACCGATACTTGCCGCAGCTATAACGAATCTTTACCGACTAAAACGAAGGTAGGTAGGTAGGTAATGTTTTTTCCTATTTATTAATGTATTCACACTTCAAAAGCAGCTAGAAGTATTTACTGCCAGATCGGTATGGTTTGTTTTTCAAGCGACCTTAAGAGGTATCACAATAGAAAGTCCCTGGACTCTCTGGTGATATCTACATAAATGAAAGAAGATGTGGTCGCGGATAAATTTGAAAGAGAGTTACCTTACCGCGGCCCTGGCACAAGCAACTGAAGGAACACGGGTGGGTTTTATTTAATCAGTAAAAGTCTGACACGCCCTCCCGCTTCACCCAGAGCGGGATGATATAACTACCACACAAAAAAACCAGCCAAGTGCGAGTCGGACTCGCGCACGAAGGGTTCCGTCCGTTATTTCCGTACGTAATCAGCAAAAAACGGCTTAAAAACACGTTTTTTAAAAAGGATGCTTACGAGTCACAGGTAAGTCCTTAGGCACAAATAATATATAATACAAGGCAATGGAAGGAATATGGTAACAGATTGAATTCAAACTACCTACTTATCACAGGCAGTCATTAAATAGACACCTACCCAGTGACATAGGTATTTAAAACTATTACGGTTACTCATTAATTAATTGACCGCTTTATCTGTGAATATTAGTAACGCTTAATTAACTTCTGAACAATGTTCTACAAGAATACTTCAAGCTGACTTATTATTGTCGGAGCCAGATCATAGAAATGGCAATTCCATGAAGAAATCACTGTTAAAATAATAGTTTAAAAAACACGCTTTAATAGAAAACCAAACATAAAAGTAGAAAATAATTTGCAATAAATTTAGTGCTTCTTAAGGTATTTTCAAAAGGACTCTACTTTTACCAATATTTTTCAATGAAATTTATAACAATTTACATCAAGCACCCCACGCGTTTTTTTACACGGTTTTATTAGCTTGATATTTATTGTACCTATGTAACGGAATCTTTGAACGTGATTTTAACCTCCTTCAAAACGTGGGATTAATTTGAAACTTTGCATACTTATCAAGGACCGATGATAATGAAATAAATAATTTATACAGTTTGTCCCATTATCATTATCAGGATCTTCTGGATTAGCGACTTTTTTATATCTGTAATGTAGGTAGACGAGTCAGTCTAATTGTATAGCTCTGTAATAACCCTCGAACATTACAGTGGCGACGAGGATTGCAAATTCAAACAATTTCGAACAAATATAATACTACTAAACTTTAAAGAAAGATAGGGAATCCAAAATATATATATAAAATACTCGCTGTTCCCCGCGGCTTCGCTCTCGTGGACCACCCCACAGGACCCATTTTCGGGATAAAAAATAGCCTATGTCACTCAGGGATAATGTAGCTTTCTAATGGTGAAAGATTTTTTTATATCGGTCCAGTAGTTTCGGAGCCTTTACGGTACAAACAAACAAACATAAAAAAAATCTTTCCTCTTTATAATATTCGTATAGATTGAAAATTCTTCATAAGTTTTTAAATAATTTTCCTTGGATTTTGTTGGAAGCAAATTATTTATAATTGCGGCAGCATTTGCACTGATGGAATCCGACAATTCACTGTCACTGTCGCTTTGATTTAACATCGTAACGTATTTTTAGAACATTAACTTATTTAAAAAAATAAATTAAAATAAACTTAACGTTTATGTATTAGAAGAAAACAAAAACGCGGCAAATTCCTAAACTAATATTTTTTTGTCGGAAAAGCAAAGGCATCAAGCTCATACGGCCTCGTCGGTTTTCGTAATTTTATTTAATAATCATAACTGCATAATAAATGCGTAATCCTTTTTCAAAAAGATGTATAATGCTTTATATGCAAACTCAATGGTGTAAACACAGATGTAGTTCAGTATAAATTTCGGTAAGTATTCCAAATTTAAATCACATTCTCCACCTAGAGGATGAATGAAATAGGGAACATTACTGCCAATTGCTCCCGCCAGATGGCGCTTGACGGCTCTGAGTAAACAAAAACATAACAACATGGCGTCTACTACTGTTTGTGGTTACCGAACTCTTTTTACTGTTTTTAAGATAACTAGTGTTCAAAAACCAAATAATAATATTGGGGAAGTTTGTTAGCTTCATTTTTCTTTCACTATTTGTTTTACATTTTGTATACATAAACTGCGAAATTTTGTCGCTGGACCTTGACAGTTTGGTTTTTTTTTTCAGGGATGTGTCCGATATATCTAAACGTAACTTATATCGGTTATGTGTTACATATCATATTATAAGCAGAACTTATTGTTGGTAGTGGTGGTACCTACCGATTAATATAAAAGCGTGCGCTCGAGCGAGTATCCCCCCCCCCCAAACCCATCACCATGTATGGCAAGCCGATCCCTTGGGAAAAGCAAGCCAAGTATCTAGGTGTTATACTAGATAATCACCTCTCATTCGCCAAGCACATACAGGCGGTACGTTCGCGAGCCGCCTTCGCTATGGGCAGACTCCATGGGATGGTGGCGCGCAGTAGCTTGTCACTTAGGTGCAAGTTGCGCATATTCACAGCGGTCATCCGTCCCATCATGATATGCCTGCGCTGTCTTCGCACATGCAAAGCCCCGTCATTTACATAGGCTACAGGTAATCAAAACCGATTCCTCTGGAAAATCACGGGCGCTCCCTAGTTTGTCCGTAACCAAGAACTTCATGTAGATATGAAAATCCCCACGATACAGCAGTTCACGAAACGCCTTACCAAGCGATTCTTTGAAACTGCTGTCAATCATAAAAACCCGCTAGTCAAAGAGGCCACCCGCTATGTACCCTCAAAAATCTCTAGAGTTCGCCGACCGAGGCATACTCTCACCACTCCCGATGACCCCACCACCCTGCTCCAAGAAATTCTTAGGGAAACTAGTACAATCAAAAAACGTAGTACAAAATCGTTCCGTCCTCGCCGCCGAGGACCGTCGCGAAATCCCCGTAAAACAGCCCGCGAATTGCTGAACAAAATCAAAATATAGATAGTGGAGTTTCTTGTCAGTTCTCCACAGTAGGTAATTTAAGAACTGATGGTAGAATCAATGATAGTCATAATAGTCAAGATCCAGCTTGTCCCCTTGCTGTCCCTTCCAGCGACGCCCTGAGCCGAGGTTCCGACCCCACCTGGGGAAGCCCTCAGCGCAGTCGCTTAGGTTTAGAAAATTGTGCCCTGGCTGGAGGCTTGGTTTAGTCCCCACAGGCTAGTCCGGTTAAGCAGTAACCAATCACTTTGATTGAAACTGCGAGACGTCACTTAATAAATAAAAAAGAGTATCGGCCCTTTGCTCCCGAGTCGTCGCACGGTAAGGTTGTCTGTACCTTCACTACTTTGCAGTAAGTTCGTTCCATATTGTGCTATTTGGGTTTTTGTGTTATTGGTTCTCGTTTTGAATATTAACGGTTGTTTGTGATTGCTCGAATTTTAATGATTAGTTGAACAATTGTTAAAATTAAGTCTATTCTGAAATAAATTCGTTTTAGTTTGTTCGAATTGATATTTTTATTTGTTTTTCCATCCTGGTCGCTAAAAATATCATATCGATATCGATATCAAAATAACCTATATTACAAAAGCTGTATCTAATAAAAACCTTACTAGCGTGTGAGAACGAATAATTCAAAACTTAAACTTCACAAACGTTAGGAACCATATGCGCTACCTATCTTTCTAAGTATTATTTCGTGTTCGTTGTTAGTTTGCTCATCTAAATAACATTTTAACTTTTGCAAACTGTACTACTGATATCGATATCTGAAAACCGTTTTCGATATCGATATGAAAACACATACATAACCGTTTGCGCAAAAAACCGAAAACGCCCTTCTCTAGTTTGTTTACGCAGAAACCTGTGGCGCCATCTGAGCGCAGCTTTGCGGGTTGTTCCCTATTCAGTACAATTTTCTTTCCCTGTTTTTAACAAATTAAAAATGACTATTGTTATGTTCGCTTTTTGTGGCATAGAATGTCACTTTTTGAGCAAGTTGTACGAAAATATTTTTTTATTTTTAGTTTTTGTTTCCATTCAGGGCTAGATAGATAAAACAAACATACATAGACTGATAAACACCTTACCCTCCTTCGGCAGTCGGGTAAAATTTTCAGTTTTTAGCAACTGTAACAATGTAAATTGGAAAGAAACATGTCTAATGAGATTAATGTACTCTGTTAAACAGGTATATAAGGAATTATTCAGCGGCGGGTTGGGGTTGCCTGAACCTCTACAGGTGCATCATTAATCGACTGAGCGAGAGGTGACGCCACTCCACCCGGCGATCCGGTGTCCATGCAGGGGCGCCGACTCCGTGAGTGCACCATGAGAAATAAACAGTGGGTGCCGAGCACCCCTGAGAATAGACCTCAAGAAACAGATCAGTAATCGCCTTTTAGGGATGGGCGTTTTTTCATTACCCGACGACCCGTTTAGCGCAGTGGTTTAGAGCGCCGGTTGAGACGCAAGGGTCGCGAGTTCGATTGCCGCACCAACACAAATGTTTCTTGATGAAACAGACATTTGTGTTGGGTATGGGTGTTTGTGGTACCTTCGTTGTTCCTGGTTTCCATAGTACAAGGAAAATCCCGCTCCGCCACTTTTTCGAGTCATCAAATGAGCATGAGCACCCATGAGGTTTTCTAAAAGCCCCTGACGGTGACCACTCCGACTGAGCCCGCTCACTACTACCACTGCAGTCATCCGTAATGTTTCAAGCACTTCAGCTTTTAGTCTCATAATTAGTTTAACTGAGTTATTTAGTAGATGGGGGCTACCTATGCAAATAGTTGGTATTAATTGTAAATAATTTATTGAATTTACAAAATTTAACGTTATAGAACACATTTTTACAGCCCCTTACCACCCCGCTTCAAATGGATTAGCAGAAAATGAAGTTAGACTACTAAAATGAGAGCTATTTCAGAGAAACGCAATATAAATAGGGCATTGTGGACATATTTACTCCATTATAGGAATGTAGAATGATTAATAAAGCAATGATTTTATTAGGCAGGCAAATAGCTAGATACCTGGGGTCTGGATATTATAAAACCGGATAGGGAAAACATGAGTACATCGAGCACAACAACGAAAGGCTGAATCTGTACAGGGGGGCGAATAAGTGCATTGGGGGTGAAGGGGAAGAAGTATGATACCGACAATATCTTAAAAGGATGGATTTCCGGTCGAGTAGTAGATAGTCGGGGTCCTAGCAACTACTGTCCAGGGTCAAAGTGGGGCAATAGTCCATAGGCATATTGATCAATTAAGTAGGAGAATAGATTATCCTTAGTATCTGGTGGTCCTAGTATTACGGAGCGATCAGACACAGATTCTCAGACGACTGGTAAGGAGGATGACTGCAGTAATAATGGTGAGTGAGGTAGTGGCGAGCTCAATCGGAGGGGTCGCCCTTTCCGTATATAATAGTACTCTGTGGGTCGCCCTTAGAGCATTAGGGATCGCCGGATCGTGTCATGCGTGTCGCCGCGCGGCCGCAGAGTGGCGTCACTGGCTTAGCTTAGGCCTCAGCTGAGAGTCAGGTTGCCTTGCCTCAAGTGCCACAGTCTCCACAACGTGCCGACAGTCATTTTCCGAAAAATAGTACATTGTGATACAAGGGTGGAAAGTAGGTTATTGCAAACGAGCTGTCATGTCATGACAAGAACGAGCCGAAGGCGAGGGTTTTTAATGACACGATGTTGCAATAACCTATACACTCGTGTATCACACGACGTTTTTCAATACAGTTGTGGGCAATAGTAAAAACAAATCAAAGAATTAGATTTGTTTCTTCACAAAAAAATAAAAGTTTCAGAAAATGGCGCGTTTTTGCAACTGGACATATTTTTTTTACAACGAAAACAGCCTATTCGATTTTTGACAAATGTTGATGTGAAAATAATTAAATTAAAACTGTTAAATATATTAAGCAACCATTTAAAAGACTTTTGAGAATTCAATGCTAAAACGTACGGAATCATTAATTTTTTCTCGTATAAAATTAATCCCATTTTATTCTATGTATGAAAACTCCTTGCTACCAAACTTTTTTACCCGACTGCCGAAGGAGGGTAATGTGTTTATCAGTCTATGTATGTATTTTTGTTCCTATGTGGCGTTCCATAGACCACCAATCAATTCGTCTTAACCTTGCGAGTGGCACCATATTGTGGGGACCCAATTTTGTTTTTTCTTCCAAACCCATGCATCGTGTGGGGAATCAAAATAAAGGTTTTCAAGAGGTGATTTCAAAAATATATTACACTTATATGTTTAAATGAGACTAATTCGAAAAAAAAAATTAACTAAAAAGTTATAAATAAAAAAACTTGAGAGGTGTCAAGGGACACCCGGATGGAACGAAGTTCCTTTAGTATATATATATATACATACTAAAAGGACGTAAACAAGAAGAAAATCATATTGTGCAGTCGGAGGATACATCTGGTTTTGGTCAACCAGCTCGCGAATATGTATACGCCGACTGCACAGCATGAGTTTCTTCTTGTTTACGTCTTTTTAGTTCGCTTTTAAGATTCGGGTTTTTTTTTTGTTTTTTTAACTATGTATTATTTTTAAAATAAAATGTTTTTTTTTGTTCTTAATTTAAATTTATTTTCTACTTTTAATTTGTTTTTCTATTGAACCGTGTTTTTTTTTTTTTTTAAATATTATTTGTTTTTTACTTTTTAGTTCAATCGCTAATCCTGAAGATCGAAGAGAGATTTCTATCTGTAATGTTAGATAAAATACAAAATGTTAAATGTCTATTGTGTATCTTAGATCTAGAGACACAGCCCTGTGATAGAGAGACCGACGGTTAGCGGAGGGTTAGTAGTTAATAAGGTTCCGCTTTCCGGAATCCTTAAAAGACTAAAAACACAAAACTTTATACTTAATATAAAATGTCCATATCTCAAAAATAAAAAATCTTGATTCTCTCTTGCATAACAAATTTTATGTGGTAGTCTAATAAATGGAATAATAGGCAAATCAGTCAGCCAGTCTACCTGTTTGTGGTTTGTTCAATTAAGAATTTTTGTTTAACTCTAGACCTAGCAATGACTAATTGGAATTTATTAACATTCATTTTTCTATGTAAATTCTGCATATTTAAGGATTTAGCCTACAGTAAGTACTTACCTACACTTTAAAGACAGAAATTAACAGTAACATATATACCTTACTACCAATTTCGCTTTTAACAATGTGGTGAGCGGGAGGGCGGACCAGGCACCACCCGTTTGTAATCATGAATAAACAGGCACAGCCTTCTTAATAAAATTTATATATTTTTATTGTAGCGTAGGACCTATACTTCGACCTTCGCTTTTAACTTTTACCAGTCTTGCGACCACGACCCCCAAGTAAAACTTCGGAAACACCTGGGGGCCGCGCGAGTCGCGTCGCGAGTGTCGCGACTGACCCAAAATTTTAACCACTACAATACCTAGTTATTAAAATCAAGTTCCTACCTATTATATATATGGATATTATTAATTGCACATCAAATAAATAATCACTTAACAATTTGTTGCCATCATCTAAATACTTTTTACATCAGAAATACTGACTGCACAGCAAATTAAAGCGTACAAACGTTATGCGCATAACGCACACATATTACAAAATAAGTTCAAGAGCGAGCGAAGCGAGCTCGGCATCGGGCACCCCGACAGGGATAGGTGAGGTTCGAAGGACCCGTCATCTCCTTCATGTTAGGTTAGGTACTTTAGACCCTGCAACTATTTTCCTGTGCAATCAGTATTTTTGATTGGCATTCGGATTATTTTTGGATACAAAAAGTTTCTTTTTAGGATTTGCATTTAAATACTAGGTATCCTTATCTAAAACAACATATTCTGTGCAATTGCAGGTACTTCAATAAGATATAATTTAGACTTTTATACAAATCAGTATGGCGATGGCTATGGAACTAAATGGATATATTTTCCGGACGGTGATGGAGTGCTACATTACATAAATCTAACATTAACGGAAGATGATAAGCTTATAAATCGAAACTCTATGTTTGACGACATTGAATTTAGATTATATATTGGGTAAGTACCTACATAATATATTTTATTACCCATTTTTTTCTTTTTTGGGAGCCCAATTGCAACAACAGTTGCAATGCAATGCAACCTAATCGTCCTGTATTCGAAAACGAAATTAAGTTTTGGGGATTTCGTCCTGGCGCTGGCGGTATGTTAGTATGTATTTCCGTCCGGATTTTGTACAGTAATAATATTTTTCTAAGAGATTAGGCACTATCACCAAAGATGAACGGAGGACCGGTTAAAATAGAGTTTGGCTATTATAATTTATACGGGTAGGCTAGTATATTATACTTTTAGTAATTAGTTTTGTATAAAATCACCGGGGTGACATATTCTGTTAAGAAAAAACCCCGTAAATAAATAAAGATTAAAAAAAAAAAAAAAAACTATATTAAAAATGAGTTCTGCATAGTTATAATAGCCAGAATCTAAGTCCTCATGGCCAATACCAACCACACTAATGTTTTTAGCAGAAATCGGATAGTCGTCCAAATTAACTTTAGCAAAATTTTGGCTATTATGCCACAACAAATTTTATTAAATCAGGACTTAAGTAGTTGATATCACTGTTTTAATAGAACCTAAAAAAGACAGACTATTGCATTTTATGTGATTGCATTTTCTTGAGACCTAGAAAACAACAAAACTGATTTTAAAAAAACTTTTCGTGAACTGAAAAAAATATGGTAGGCCATAATTAAGCGTTTTCTCATCATCATCATTTCAGCCGAAATACATCCACCGCTGAACGTAGACCTCCCCAATAGGGCATGCACCCGGTTCTACCCGGTTCCTTTAGAACCGGTTATACCCGGTTCCCACGAGTTTTTTGCAGAACCGGTTTCGGAAGGAGTAAACCCAGTTTTTAAAAAACAAACGAAAATTGTTCACATTATTTCTTCGATTCAAAATACGCGTAAATAAAAACATTTACCTACAGCGAATAAAGTCCTAGTTAAGTGTGCAGGACGTAGCGTGTTCATTGGCCCCGAGAAAAGAAGGGCGTAAACCTTCTGGCCATTGCCGCTGAACGCCCCATCCACATCAACGAAAACAAAGGTTCTTGGATGCCTAGCTGCAGCAGTGACGTAGGGTTGCAAATCGACTCTAACGATTCAACGATGTGTTGGCTGTACTTGAGTTATTTCCAGATTCCGGGTTGCCTACTTCTGGATCAGCACTCCTGGTGTCCAGGTTCCGAGGTTCAGCTCGACAGGATCGAAAAGGGATGTCTTCATAAGGGTTGAAGTCGATGAATTAAATGAAACACTAAGTTATTCAGTACACGGCACGATTCTAGGGCTCTCAACAATTTCTGAGACTTGATTCTATATAAGAATTACTTCTTATTTACTAAGACAAGTACAAGCGACTAGCTTTGGATGACTACAAATTCTATTTTGGGCCCGGGGGTTCTTTATACCCTCGCATCGTGCCATTATTGAGAGCCCCGCAAATTCTCGCCGAAAATAATTTTTATTTATGTAAAAAACCCTTATACATATTTGGTAAATAGGGTTACCGCACCCCTTCCATGGTGCTATCAATAGCTGGATTCCTTCGTACTGTAACACAGTAACGCCCCCTATCTATGTATCTAATCAATATACCTAATTTCCAGGTATTGATAGCTTCCCTAGACTATTTCCATGAAATAAAAGGACAATTCCCTTTATTTCCCAGTTAAAACCTTAATAGTTTTCAACCTAGCCTAAGGATATCTATAGGTTGGGTTGACCTGCTGGTGCCAATAGCAGGCTGTCTGTTGACGTCTAGAAAAAGCTTATTTTCGGGAATCTTCTATGGGATATCATCCCTCATGTAATGAATCTATAAATTCCTAAGTCATTTCACCGACTTTAGGACTTCCTACTTAGGCTAACCAGACAATCACCGCCTATTATGGGGATTCTGGTAGCCAATAGACCACACTTTACATTTCTAGTGTTTATGTAAGTCTATCTAGGTCATATGCACATAAGGTGCCTTGATATGTACAAATTTGATAGCCGGTCACTTTCTTTGCGCCCAGCTATCAGAGAAATTAGATATAAAAACACTAATAAGATTGGGACGACACGATGGTGCGTTCAACGGGCCATCGGGAGGTCCCCAAAAATTCCTTATTTTCGGAATTCCCAGGGGTGTATAGTCTCGGGGAATGCCAAAAACTGACTAAAATTACATTTCCAGAAACCTATTTTCCGGAATTGTACTTAAACTACTTGAGCGATTTTCGCTCCAAAGTGATGGCTTGGTAGCTAGTCCAGCAAGCCATCCGAAAGTACTTATACCATGAGTACATCTATTCCCTTCATGGAGTTATTCCACCTGAAGGGTCTACAAATTTCAACGTTTTACGTTGTTTACATTTTTCACGACTGCTTATCTCGTTGACTATCCAAGCGATTCTTCCCATCTAGAAACCGCCTGGAAGCCCTTTTAGCAAGCTTTCCAATGGTAGTACTTTTACCAGTACACCTATATGTTTCTAGGTACTTAGGGCACCTAAAACCGTAAGCGATTGCCAAAACCAGTTAAACAGCAGTTTTTCTATTATATACTGACTTGATATCTCAAGTAAATGGGCTTTATATAAAAGACTACGCTAACTATGAGGTGTATATAGGCTTCCTGTCTCGGTCTAGGTCCCCCATATACCCTAAAATGACCTAAAACCATATATTTGGTGTTTGAGATATCAAGTCAATATTCCTATTTACATAGCAGAAACTATGTGGTCTTCACATAGTTTCATCATTATGTACTGATTTCATGTCCAGTACATAGGATAAGCCCTTAAAAACATGATTTTAATTACTATAATATTTTCGAAAACCACCAAAACTATATATATCGTGTGGTTCCCTCTCACGGTTCATTCGGAACTAATCCGTCGTTGAGCACAGACGTATCGTATGACAGAAATTTATGTTTTTTACTATGATAACTCTTATCAGTATGCTTTCTAATGATTTTACTCTGTTAAGGGTGAACTATTGAACCCTATAACATACTGACAAACACTAAAAACATTATACTACTATCTCAAAAAATGTAGGTAAAATTTTAGTATAAATATAAACGTGCCTCTAAAATTCATTTTAGTATCAGGTGGCGCGCCGTGGTAAGCAGACATGTCTACACATACAAACTTCAATTTCTATGAACCATTTAGTATGGTTGATGACGCTTCGTCGCGAACATATCTCCCGCCGTGCAGTGCTGTGTCGACTCGCTGTGTCGACTCGAAGTGTTGTCGGCGCGGCGCTGCATTCCTTCGGTGAGCGACGGACGGCATCTCTCGGCTGCCGGCCAGGCCCACCGAGAGGACGGTCGCCGCTCCGGCATCTCTGGTTACTGGGGCAGTGGGACGAGTTTCTTCACCGGACGCTTCAAGGTACCGCCAAGCGTGCGTACCTCAGCGGTCCGGATTTCTCCGTCGATTCCTGGATACACGGCCACAATGCGGCCTCGCGGCCACGTATTGCGGGGCAGCTGGCCGTCGGCTATCAGGACAGGGTCACCCACTTTAAATCTGGGCCCACTACTATGTGGCTCCCGCCGGTTTTGGAGCTCCGGCAGGTACTCTCTGACCCAGCGACTCCAGAACATATCAGCGAGGATCTGTGATCGTCGCCATATTTTCCTGCTGTCTATATCTTGCTCGGTGAACGTGCCAGGTGTAGGTAGTCTGGCTGACCCACCGAGCAAGAGGTGATTCGGTGTGATGGATTCATCATCATCACCATCTACCGACACGTGTGTCAATGGTCGGCTATTTACAATGTACTCTGCCTCACAAATCAGTGTGGACAACACCTCTTCGGTGGGGTGTTTTTCTGTAAGTACATTGTATAGTGTGTTTTTTACACAACGAACTAGGCGCTCCCAGGCGCCTCCCATGAATGGCGCTGATGGCGTTATGAAGCGCCATACGATGTCTCTACGACTTGCCTCTGTTTTGAAGGCGTCTCGCAGCTCTCTGTCGGCGCCGTGCATGTTGGTGCCATTGTCTGAGTGTATCTCAGCTGGGCATCCTCTGCGTGCGGCGAATCGGCGCAGCGCCAATATGGCGGAGTCTGCGCTAAGGCTGGCGGCGATTTCAAGGTGCACCGCCCTTGATGTGAGACACGTAAATAGTGCTACGTATCTCTTCTGATGCTGCCGACCGACGGTGACGGATAGCGGGCCGAAATAGTCGAGCCCGGTATATGTAAACGGCCTCTTATGGTGAGCGAGGCGCGTTTTCGGGTGGTCGCCGGTCGCAGGTACTGGTGGCTGTGCCTTGCGTATACGGCAATGCAGGCATCTTGCTATCACCTTCTTCGCTGTTGGTCGCATCTTCACGACCCAGTAGTGCTGCCGTACCTCATTAATTGTGAGTTCGGTGCCACTATGTTGTAGACTGCGATGTGTCCAGTCTATGTACAACTGCGTTATGTGATGGTCGCCATGTAATATAGGCGGGCGCATCACTTCTTCAGCTACCTCTTGCGTAGCTGCTATGCGACTTCTTAGTCGCAGCACGCCGTCGACGACCTGAATTTGTAAAGGTCGCAGCGAGCTATTTTTATTTATTTCTTCAACATTCGCTAACTCTGAAGCGAACGATTGTTGTTGTGCGACCTGGACAAGTATTTTCTCAGCTTCTTGGAGAAATTCTGCTTCTATGATTTGTCTGTTGACCTGGGTTGGTGCTCTGCATGCCTGCTTCTGCTTCTGTGCAGGTACAGCGGGCTTCTTGCGCCAGTCTGGGTCCTTTTCAGCGTTTTTTCTCGTCCGTTTATAGGACGTTATCTCTGTTCTATTTTTGCAAAGAGATATAAAACGCAGAACTGTGGCGGTCGCACGAAGCAGTCGCTCCCATCTGGAGAATCTGCTTGGCTCTGGAACGGCTTCTATGAAGCTCTTCTTGTCCCCTTCTGTGACAACGAAAGTTTTTTCTTCTCCCGTGTCGTTTGTAGTCGGAGGTTTCTCTGTGGGCCATAATTCGGGCCCAAGAGACAAAAAACTCGGCCCGCAGTACCACTCGTGGTCCGAGTTGAACCGCAGTGGCACGTCACGGGTTGCTGCATCAGCGATGTTCATCTTGGTGGGTATCCATCGCCAATCTTCGACTTTGCTATTGTCTTCAATAGCAGCTATTCGGTGAGCAACGAAAGGTTTGTATACTCTCGCTCCTCTTCTAATCCAGGTCAGTACGGTCTTGCTATCTGACCAATACGTTACTGACGTGGGCTTGCAGTCGTGTTCACTCATCACTGCTGCGGCTACGCGGGTTCCCAATACCGCGGCCTGAAGTTCGAGTCTCGGTATCGAAAGCAGTTTCAGTGGGGCCACCCGCGCTTTCGCCATAACAAGGCTTATTAAGTGCTTGCCTTCCACGGTCGTGGCCCGCCAGTATATAGCGGTAGCATATGCCATCTCGCTTGCATCAGTGAACACATGCACCTGCATTTCTATAGCGTCGCTATATCCAGGATAGCATCTTGGTACGCTAACGTTTTTTAGTTGGCGTAAATGTTGTACCCAAATTTTCCATTGTAATGCTAGGTCAACATCTAGCCTCTGATCCCAGTCGACGCCTCGCCTCCATGCTTCTTGCAATATTTGCTTCGCCTTGATGGTTACTGGCGAGGCGAGTCCGAGTGGGTCGTATAGCGACGCTACTATTCTGAGCGCCTCTCGCTTGGTGGGCGCCTCTCGGTCCAAGATACCCTCAGGCAGACGCGCGAGTGTGAGGTTGAAACCCAGCGTGTCTTCGCCTGGCCTCCATATGAGGCCGAGTATCTTTTCCGACGTATCTATATCTCCAATGGATACCATCTCAGTTTGTATATGCGATGGGTCCATTTTTTCTAGGAGCTGCGAGCTATTTGAAACCCATTTCTTGAGTTCAAACCTCGCCTGTAGGTGTATTTTTCGCACCATACTAGCGACTTCTGCCGCCTTCTCGATAGTTCTATAACTATCTAGGTAGTCATCCATATAATGACTACGTAGTATAGCATCCACAGCTTCAGGGTGCTTCTCTATATATTTGTTTGCGTTCCAGTTCTTTGCAAAAATTGCTGTGCAAGGCGAACTGGCTGCGCCGAAAATGATGGACGTCATTCTATATTCTTCTGGCGCTCCTTCTCT
Source organism: Orthosia incerta (assembly GCA_948252205.1). NCBI lineage: Eukaryota > Metazoa > Arthropoda > Insecta > Lepidoptera > Noctuidae > Orthosia > Orthosia incerta. The sequence continues at coordinate 18,433,638 of OX411753.1, read as the reverse complement.
GCGGTTTCCCCTCCACAGGTAGCGAAGCGCGTCTCGGTCTTGGCTCCGCACCTTCACTTGCATGAACATCTCCGCTATGTCACCGGTTATTGCGACGCAGTGGCGGCGAAACCGCATCATTACGCCTGGCAGCGACTGTAATAGGTCGGGCCCAGTTAACAGGAAGTCATTCAGTGACATTCCTCTCGATTTGGCGGCAGCGTCATGTACGATGCGAAGTTTGTCTGGCTTCATTGGGTTGAAGACATCGAAGTGTGGGAGGTACCAAGTTTTGTCCGGCGTGCTAATTGCGGGTGCCCTTCCAGCGTACCCTTTCGCAATTAGCGAGTCCATCTGGTCTGAGTATCTTCTTAGAAGTTCCTGGTTCTTGTCCAGCTTCTTTTCTGTTGAGACGAGCCTCTTCAGAGCTGTCTCAAAGCTATCTGGCATCTCAGCATGCTCATTACGCCAAAGCATGGCGGTTTCGATGTGTCCATTCTCTAATTGGACAGTTGATCGATTCAAAATGTCCTCTGCCCTTCTTGCTGGGTCAGAGGCGGGTCGCTGTGGGTTTATGCACAACGATTCTATGGCGAAATGTTCGCGCAACTGATGATCCAAATTGTCATCAGTTGTTATTCTATTGACATGATGTACTTGTTGTCGTAGTAAACTACTGTGCGCGCCATGTAGTGTCCAACCCATTGCTGTAAGTGACGCAATTGGTTGGTGTCTTGGACCTCTGCGAATCTCGCTGGCCAATAACAAATGCCAGTTGTCTTGGCCGACGAGTATTTTTGGCACGCCATTGTTGTACATCAACTCTTTTCTCAAGTCGGTTAAATGCTTGCAGCGTGCGACAACCCTATCGCTCACTGTTTGTTTTGCCAAGCTGAGTTTAGGTATAGTACGTGCTTTAAATTGTACCCTTCTCTCTTGCGGGCTAACCAGCGTCACCTTGACTCTTCTTGAGCATGGGGTGGTGAGCATGGTGTTGCCTATCGCACCGATCTTGAGCGGGTCCACAGGGCCCTCTGCCCCGACTTGCCTCGCGATGTCTTCATCCATCAGCGAAACGGTGGACCCATCGTCTAGGAGAGCGTATGTTGCTACCTCTCCCGCCGGTCCGATTACCCGGACCGGCACTATCTTGAGGTACGCCTGGCTCGATGGTGACCCGAAACTGGCCACCGTTTCCTGAGGATCCTTGCGGGATTCAGGAACATCGGGCTTCTTGTTGGCTTCCCTCTGCTGTTGCTTCTTCCTATGAAGAAGCCGATGGTGCGTATCTCTGCACCCGTCTTGGCCACACTGTTTTCTCTTACAAGTGTGGTTGCCTCGTCGATGTTGAAGGCAGCGATAACATAGATTGTGTTTTTTCGCTAGCTCCCATCTTTTCTCGACAGCTACGCCCCTGAATTGTGCACATCCAGTGGCGTAGTGATGTCCCACGTCGCAAACACGGCATTTTCCTACCGGTTGGTCCGTAGCTATATGCGTCCTTTGTGTGACGCGTCTGTTGGTGTTCGCCTCGGCCGAAGCGATGCCTTCGGGTGGGGCGAATGGACTACAGAAGTGTGCCTGTTCAGATATAAAATTACTGAACAATGAAATATCTGGCACCGATTGGTACTTCTCCGAATATGATCGGTACCATTGTGCTCGTAGCGAATTGGGTAACTTCTCTGTTAACAATCGCATAAGCTCCGCGTTCATAAGGTAATGACCCTTTTTTAACGCGCGGAGCGTGACTACAGCACCTCTTACGCGACTTGCAAACGCGCAGATGTCTCTTGGTGACTCACTGCAGCGCGGCAGTCCGCGTAATCTATCTGTTTCAGCTTGCGCTATGGAGTCTGGACGGCCGAACTGCAGCTCGAGTTCCTTCATGATGTCATCGGGCCTGGCATGTCCGATGAGTTCTGAGCTGACGGTTTCCATTGCACGTCCATGTAAGCTTCTCCTCAGCCTCGCTGTATTCTCGATGTCCGTAAAGTACGCTCGAGTTGTCTCATATATGGCCCGAAATGATAGCCATTCAGTATGAGAACCATTGAAATTCGGCAATGTCATGACGAATTTCGACGCAGAGGGGTTCGGTTGGTCCCGCTGTTCTATTTTCCTGTCGGCTAGCGACGCTATAGCGGACGTCAACTCCGTCAAGAATGGACGGAGACTATCCCTCTGACCTCCTGTACCCTCAGCTGACGCTGCAACTGGAGGCTTTCGCACTTCTCTCTCCTTAGGATGCTGACCTTCTATTTGCGATTTGGTGGCGGCCGCAGTCAGGGGTCTATGCATAGAATTTCTGGTTCCCCCTTCAACGACGTTATCCTCCTTCTCAGGCTGAGGTTCTGGTGCCTCTTCTAGCCATGAACGCACGTACTCGTCATTCGAGTTTCTGTCATCCAAGTATTTAGCTTCGGAACCCTCTTCCTCCGCTCTCTGAAGTGCCAGTTGTGCAAGCTCCAACTTAATTTTGAGTAAGTCTTCGCGAGCTTTGTCTATGTTTTTTCGTGACCGAGTCACTCTAGTTGACGGCGGACGGCTATGTTCGATACGGGCGTCACCCCGGGTAGTCATCGGCATCGCTGTACGTCTGTCTTCTTCGGAAATCTTCTCTTTCTGAGAAGGTTTCAATGTTGTGTCTGAAGCTCCTTCTAATCTGGTTACTCTGGTAGAAACCGCTTGATCAGTTTCTATTGGTTGATGCGTCGGAGTGCTTTCAGTTTGAGGCGCTAGATGGCGCTGCTCGTCCGACGGCTCGGTCCCTTCGGTTGTGGAAGGTGAACACGGCGGCAGCTCATGTCTGATGCCAACTGGCTGATCCAACTCCACGGTCCATGCCTCCGGCGTCTTGCCTTTGGATCTGGTTATCGGCATTGTTGTTGAAATATTTTCTTTTGAAAACTCGAAGTTAGTTTTCAAAGATAAGTCCCAGTTCCGGGCTTCAGCGTTCAAACCGACGATCTCCAGAAGTTAACCTCCACTTCGATTGACTATAATTCAATCTTCAAATAAAAAATCACTAAAAACTTACGGTCAGTGATAAGTCTTCAGGAAACTTCAGGCATTTGCTATACAAGTTTATTTTTCCCATAAACGTGTATGTTCTATTTGATTGACTATAATTCAATCAAATTCTAAATCACCGAAAAGTCAAGGTTACTTTTCGGTGGTGATGCTTCATGAACTGCTTGTCCAAAGCATCAGAGCCGTGCATCAATCTTCCGAGCACGTATCTTGCTTGATTGAAGAAAATTCAATCTTCAAATAAATCACCGAAACGTCAAAGTTATTTTCAGTGATAGTGCTTCAGGAACCGCATAGTCAGTACATCCGAAACGTATCTAAGTCTTCAGAGTACGTTTCTTCCATTCACTGACGAAAATTCAGTCTTCAAAATTTTCCTGAAAACATAGGGGTTGTTTTCAGTCATAAGGCTTCAGGAATTATTCTTCAATCATCAAGGATGCACATCAGCCTTCTAAACGCACGTCTTGTATTTTTCTGACGGGCGCTCGTTTTTTAAACAAATCGCTAAAAACATAAGGGTAGTTTTCAGCGATAAGTCTTCAGGAACTATTCTTCCGCGTCAAAGACGTAATCCAATCTTCTGAACGAGTATTCTTGGTTGAATAAACAAGCGTTCAGTTCTAGAACAAATCACTGATAACATAGGGTAGTTTTCAGCGATAAGTCTTCAGGAACTATTCTTGGGGCTTCAAGGATGCGCATCTGTCTTCATACAGCATTTTGCGGCTCACAGAAAATTTCTTCTATTTTCTTACAATTATTGAAAAAATAGGGTATTTTCAATAACTGTCTCCAGAATTTTACCTCTTGGATCCAGCGGCAAATAGGGCACGTAGGACTTGTTCCCTGCAGTGCACGTCGATTTTTGGTTTATTTGTGAAATTAATTTCTCCAAAATTCGAAAAATTAATTCCACCACTGTTTCTTCCTGACGTCCTGGGGCGCTCCAGACTTCGAATTTCGGCTCGAACGGGTCAACGTTGTGTTGCACGTAGCCGACTTAATATGCAGGCACCCAGTTGTTTTTTCTGGATCTACTGTTCCCGACGTCCTGGGGCTCTCCAGGCTCCAAAATTCGGCTCGATAGGACCATTAAATGTGCAGGACGTAGCGTGTTCATTGGCCCCGAGAAAAGAAGGGCGTAAACCTTCTGGCCATTGCCGCTGAACGCCCCATCCACATCAACGAAAACAAAGGTTCTTGGATGCCTAGCTGCAGCAGTGACGTAGGGTTGCAAATCGACTCTAACGATTCAACGATGTGTTGGCTGTACTTGAGTTATTTCCAGATTCCGGGTTGCCTACTTCTGGATCAGCACTCCTGGTGTCCAGGTTCCGAGGTTCAGCTCGACAGGATCGAAAAGGGATGTCTTCATAAGGGTTGAAGTCGATGAATTAAATGAAACACTAAGTTATTCAGTACACGGCACGATTCTAGGGCTCTCAACAATTTCTGAGACTTGATTCTATATAAGAATTACTTCTTATTTACTAAGACAAGTACAAGCGACTAGCTTTGGATGACTACAAATTCTATTTTGGGCCCGGGGGTTCTTTATACCCTCGCATCGTGCCATTATTGAGAGCCCCGCAAATTCTCGCCGAAAATAATTTTTATTTATGTAAAAAACCCTTATACATATTTGGTAAATAGGGTTACCGCACCCCTTCCATGGTGCTATCAATAGCTGGATTCCTTCGTACTGTAACACAGTAACGCCCCCTATCTATGTATCTAATCAATATACCTAATTTCCAGGTATTGATAGCTTCCCTAGACTATTTCCATGAAATAAAAGGACAATTCCCTTTATTTCCCAGTTAAAACCTTAATAGTTTTCAACCTAGCCTAAGGATATCTATAGGTTGGGTTGACCTGCTGGTGCCAATAGCAGGCTGTCTGTTGACGTCTAGAAAAAGCTTATTTTCGGGAATCTTCTATGGGATATCATCCCTCATGTAATGAATCTATAAATTCCTAAGTCATTTCACCGACTTTAGGACTTCCTACTTAGGCTAACCAGACAATCACCGCCTATTATGGGGATTCTGGTAGCCAATAGACCACACTTTACATTTCTAGTGTTTATGTAAGTCTATCTAGGTCATATGCACATAAGGTGCCTTGATATGTACAAATTTGATAGCCGGTCACTTTCTTTGCGCCCAGCTATCAGAGAAATTAGATATAAAAACACTAATAAGATTGGGACGACACGATGGTGCGTTCAACGGGCCATCGGGAGGTCCCCAAAAATTCCTTATTTTCGGAATTCCCAGGGGTGTATAGTCTCGGGGAATGCCAAAAACTGACTAAAATTACATTTCCAGAAACCTATTTTCCGGAATTGTACTTAAACTACTTGAGCGATTTTCGCTCCAAAGTGATGGCTTGGTAGCTAGTCCAGCAAGCCATCCGAAAGTACTTATACCATGAGTACATCTATTCCCTTCATGGAGTTATTCCACCTGAAGGGTCTACAAATTTCAACGTTTTACGTTGTTTACATTTTTCACGACTGCTTATCTCGTTGACTATCCAAGCGATTCTTCCCATCTAGAAACCGCCTGGAAGCCCTTTTAGCAAGCTTTCCAATGGTAGTACTTTTACCAGTACACCTATATGTTTCTAGGTACTTAGGGCACCTAAAACCGTAAGCGATTGCCAAAACCAGTTAAACAGCAGTTTTTCTATTATATACTGACTTGATATCTCAAGTAAATGGGCTTTATATAAAAGACTACGCTAACTATGAGGTGTATATAGGCTTCCTGTCTCGGTCTAGGTCCCCCATATACCCTAAAATGACCTAAAACCATATATTTGGTGTTTGAGATATCAAGTCAATATTCCTATTTACATAGCAGAAACTATGTGGTCTTCACATAGTTTCATCATTATGTACTGATTTCATGTCCAGTACATAGGATAAGCCCTTAAAAACATGATTTTAATTACTATAATATTTTCGAAAACCACCAAAACTATATATATCGTGTGGTTCCCTCTCACGGTTCATTCGGAACTAATCCGTCGTTGAGCACAGACGTATCGTATGACAGAAATTTATGTTTTTTACTATGATAACTCTTATCAGTATGCTTTCTAATGATTTTACTCTGTTAAGGGTGAACTATTGAACCCTATAACATACTGACAAACACTAAAAACATTATACTACTATCTCAAAAAATGTAGGTAAAATTTTAGTATAAATATAAACGTGCCTCTAAAATTCATTTTAGTATCAGGTGGCGCGCCGTGGTAAGCAGACATGTCTACACATACAAACTTCAATTTCTATGAACCATTTAGTATGGTTGATGACGCTTCGTCGCGAACATTAAGTACTTTTAACGGCATAACGTTCATTATGGTAGAAGTAACTACGTTGCCTGAAAAGTCCATAAAAATCGCAAAGGAAACAAAGGACCCAAAAATCTGTTTTTTGCTTAATTCTCGTAAAGTTTTGATTATAATGCAATTTGTGTTTAGAGCAAGTTTATTCCTTTTTAAATTGGGCACAAAAACGTTCGACATAAGATTTGCTAAATATGTAATGTTGTCATTGTAATTGTTTGTGTGTGTGTTGTTGTTGTGTATTTGTAATTGTTGATTGATTGTTGTTGTGTTGTTTTCGAGATAAATAAAATTACCTAGTATTGTTACTAGACCGATTTGTTACAAAACTTGCAAATAATGTTGATTAGACAAATTTAAACTTTTTATGTCATATTCCCAGTGATAATTGCTGATCCTGTCAAATTCTCTATGAATTATTCCAAACCTAAAAAATCTTAAAATTGTATCAGCCGGAACCAGTTCACCCGGTTCTAACTGCTTGCCAGACCTCAAAAACCTGGAACCGGATTCGGTTCTGCATGCCCTACTCCCCAACCTCACTGTCGCCACATTGGCCGATCCTGTGCGTCTCTGGATGAAAATATTGAATTACTACACCTGAACTGTGACCTTAGTTAAATTCAAAATCTTTCAGCCAAACTCTGAAATGAACATGTTAAAATTTTACATGAGACAACGAGTCTATTATGGAAGCGGCTTCTGCATTATTATTTTTCCAAATAAATCCTGGGATGTACCTACAATATAAAATTTGGTAGGTAGATTTCCATCCGATACAAGAGTGTATTCATAATATCCAACACGTCAACTTTAGGTAAATATGCTTCCCCTTATCCTGTTAGCAAGCCGATGGCCACTGTTGTGTGTGGTTTCGGTTGCATAGCTACCATTGTCGTCGCCTTGACTCAATGTCTGTACATAATATTATAGATATAGTAGGTCTGGTACGGTAATTTCAACGGTTATGTTTAGAAGTAGGTAGGTATGTAATTAATTAAGTATGTATACCTAATCATTAAACATGTCATAAGTACAAGATACAATCACTATATATAATTATAAAATAAAGTCCCCCGCCGCGTGTGTACGCTTTAAACTCAAAAACCAGAGGCCTTAGAGCGAGTTTTTATTCACGGCAATTTGAAATTGGATAAGCGCCGTCTGGGGACGGTAAGGTGAAACATATTTTATTCCCCTATCTCGGAAAGAGTATTTTTGCTCTTCGATATCTGAGTGCAAAAGCCGTTTTTCACTAAGTTTGTGAATTCAAAACATCATTAAACCTATTTACTTCTATTCTACCTCCATGGTGCCGTACCCATATTTTTTTTTTATCATACAACCTTTTTTGATTTGTTAAAAACTTGGACTTGGAACCTTCTTGGTGTAGTTTTTTTAGGGTTCCGTACCCGAAGGGTAAAAACAGGACCCTATTAGTTACTGAGACTCCGCGATCCGTCTGTCTGTCTGTCTGTCCGTCTGTCACCACGCTGTATCTCACGAACCGTTATAGCTAGACCGTTGAAATTTTCACAGATGATGTATTTTTTGTCGCCGCTATAACAACAAATACTAAAAACAGAATAAAATAAATATTTAAGTAGGGCTCCCATACAACAAACGTGATTTTATGGTCGTTTTTTGGTACAATGGTACGGAACCCTTCGTGCGCGAGTCCGACTTGCACTTGGCCGGTTTATTTAATTTGCTTTGAGTGCGCCATTTTCTTTTCACGTCATATTATTAAAAGCTTGTGTTAAAGCAATGTTTTAACATTGGGTTAAAAACAAGAAACTAGAAAACAAGTAAAAAACCTAAAACTAGCGACGAGGAAGTTTATTTGACGCCAACAGAATTGAATAATGCGCAAATGAGCTTTCTCCCTCAACAATCACGCGAAAAGTATTTGAAACAGTACGATATGTTTAACACGTGACGACTAGCTAAAGGAGCCAAAGCTTTCTCAGAAAACGTTTTGCTGCCATATTTTATTGAATTATCCGAGACCAAGAAATCAAGCACTCTATGGAGTACGTATTCAATGCTAAAAGCAACAATAAAGATGGAAAAAGACATACATATCGACACCTTTGAGGGGTGAAGTTGCTCGCGTCCGTAGGATTTACCATCTTCTCCTAGCAAGACCCACCCTACACGTGCCCCCTGGGTGGTGCTAAATGTGCAACAACGCCGAGCAACAGGTGGCGGTTGAGTAACCTGTCTCTGGCTTCCACTAGCCTAGAGGGACTAAATCCCCTCTAAAAGCGTGGACATGATGCCTTGGGAAAGCATCATGGTTACACTCCCAACCCCCGTATATGAAACTGTCGAATAAAGAGAATATAATATGATATCGTGCGATCCGGCTGAACCCCGGCCTGCGAGTGTGAAATCGACTACTGAAGACCTCACAGGGGTAGGCGACCAGTAGAACAAAAGTATTTGTGCAACAAGCATTCTACCCTAGCTTGTTTTTAGCAAGACCAAGATCCAGCTCAGTGGGAAGCAGCACCATGGCTTCAGCTCCCCCTCAAGATAATATAAATAAAGGAGCAACAGTCAGCTTTGCAAATGACAAACATCAACCACCACCTCCTACATGGCAAAGAGTGCGTGTTGAAAGGAACAAAAAGAGAAAACTTATACTAGCCCAACAGTAGGAATAATGAAAACCTCAAACCACTTCTCAGGATTACCAATATACACAGATGAGATGCCTCTGAAACCCAGCAAACCACCACCTATTGTATTATATGGAGTTGAAGACCTTAATAAATTAACTAAGCTCCTAGAGATAGCAGCAGAAAAGCACCAGTTTACCTACACAATTGTCGGCAAAACTCAGCTCCGAATAACCAGTGCAGACACAGAGGTCTACAAAACTTTAATTAGCCTTGTTAGGAGGACGCTGTTACATTTTCGACGAACTCAAATTTAGGTATCTAGTCGCACACAGCAACATTACGCGTACGCACTCATTGAAACTACTGAGCGCTCGATTTCATACATCACTCAAGTAATGTTGGTCCTTGATATTATTTTTTAATTTTATTGAAGTTGATTCAGGAAGGTTAGTTGGCACTTTGATTTGGTAACTGTTACAAACCGACGTCGTAAAAAGTAGGTTTTCATTTTCAACCGACTTCAAAAAAAGGAGGTTCTCTATCTATTCGACCTGTATGTATCTGCGGTTTTCTTAAAAAACACTAATCCGGTATTGATCGGGTTTTCGCACATAAATGTATGTGTTATCAGGAAAGGTTTTATTGTATAATATATTAGGATCTGGTAAAGATTTTCGGAGATAGACAATGGAACTTTTCAATAACAAACAGCAAATTACTGTGATCGTATGTTTCTGTATTGTTTTCACCATACCATAACATAATATCACGCTTGTACGGTTTTAGGAGGTAAACAGATGTATTTAATATTTTTCACTTTTTTGTAATACGTAGGAAAAAAGATGTTAACAAAAAGAAAATCTTGCTGTGCAGTCGGAGGATACATATTCGCGAGCTGGCTGACCAAAACCAGATTTATCCTCCGACTGCACAGCAAGATTTTCTTCTTGTTTACATCTTTTTAGTTCGCTTTTGAAGCAGTCGGGTTTTTTGATTTTATTAACTTTTTTTATTTACAACTGTTTAGTTATACTTTTTATTTCGAATGACTTAGTACCGTTGAAAAAAAAGAAACTTGGCGGATTTTGGGTGCCATATTGTAGGGGATGCAATTTTTTTTTCTTCGAACTGTGTTGACCTGTGTTTTGCGAGGTGATTACGAAAATATGTAACACTTATATGTTTGAAGTCTTATATCTTTGAAGAAACTTGGCGGAGCTAAGAAAACTTGGGCGGCCAAGACCTGTCTAACGATGTCTTTTAATTATAAAAAATTGTGTTGAAAGATACGAGGTAATAAAAAGATTACATACATACAAACATACAAGATACGCGCGAAAAACATAACCCTTTCCTTGCAGCCGGGTAAAAAAACGCCACGTGATTTAAGTAGATTCCTAAAACGAAATAATTGTCACAAGGATTAAAAAATTACTTGAACATTTTGCATTACATGGAATGGAACATATAAAATATTATAATCTAAAATTTTTTGGAGCATTACATAATGAGCAGCATCTAATGACATACTACCCAAAAACCATGAAAATTACACCCAAGACAAAAAGATGTCAATTTTTTGTCGGCGCCATCTTGTTTTTTGGTTTTGACCCCATAATCGATCTAAGCGACCCCAAAAACCATGAAAATGACACCCATGACGAAAAGATGTAAAATTTTTGTCGGCCCCATCTTGTATTTTGGTTTGAGCCTGTATTCGATATAAGCGACCCCAAAATCCATGAAAATGACATCCATTACGAAAATTTGTATTTTTTTAATGGGCGGCATTTTGGGTTTTGGTTTTAACCCCATATTCATTAATAAAAAAACCCAAAAACCATGGAAATGAAACCTATGACGAAAATATGTCAAATGTTCGTCGGCGCCATCTTGTATTTTCGTTTTGACCTCGTATTCGATATGAGCGAACCCAAAATCCATGAAAATGACACCCAAGACGATAATGTGTCTAATTTTTGTAGGCGCCATCTTTGGTTTTGACCCGTATTCGTCATACATACATACCTACATACAAACCGGCTAAAATCATGACCCTCCTCCCACCCATCCACTTCTTAACTTCACCGCCGACAGCTTAACCTTACCCATCCAAATCCTAACCTTACTAAGAGCTGCTTAAACCCACCCATCCATTTCTCAACCTTGTCAACAACTGCTTAACATCACCTATCCAAATCCCGATCTTACCCAACATAATTTCTAAATCACATACATAATAATAGGAAACTCAAACATACTTTTATTTCGGTCCGATAAAATATCAACTCCTTTTTGATCACGACAAACGACGCGTGGCGGTACTCACACGCATGCACACTACAATTTTTCTGTTACTTTTATCGTATTTATTTTTTGCGAGAGAGCGATACGCCCGTCCTTCCTCGAGCGCTTCTGAGCGCGGATTGATGTCATTGATGAGCCGTGAGTGCAAAATGTATGAAGAAGTCGGCGGGTGTTTTTATTTTAGCTAATAATTTAAAAATATAATGATTTAGGTAAAAATAATTAGCTGAACCTGCAAAGGACTACATATATCGCAATTTCTTATAATTTTAAAGATAAAATATGCTGTAAATATACCTAAACTGGGACATAATCGGACCCAACTTTTTTATTTTTTTTGCGTTTATTGTGATGGGCAAAACGTATTTGTGCGTAAATTTTGTATGATGTCATACAATTTTTCTGATGCCAATCTGGAGCTGAATATATTACCTTTAAATTAAGACCATTATATCTTCACATCTGTGATCGCATATACATTAAAATGGTACCTGAAAAGCACTGTTATTTGTAGAAAAATGTAATAGCGTCCTTAACAGGAAGGATAACAGATCATGTAGAATAGCTATTAAAAAACTCCACCCATCTACACCCCTAAACATCATCAAAGAAGAAATAGAGGCTACAGGAAATATAGTAACGGGTGTGATAATAAATGCAAGATTCGGCCCTAAAAAGAAGCCCACCTCAACCTTCTTCGTCGACCTAGAGGCAGGTCCTAATAACAAAGCAATTAAAGAGCTAAAATATATCTATCACCAATCTGTCCTCATAGAAGACCCGAAAAAAAGAAAGACAATAGTCCAATGTAAGAGGAGCCAGCAGTACGGACACACTAAAATCTACTGTATACAGATGTGTAAAATGTGGACAGTCCCACAAGACACCAGAAAGCCAGAAGTAAGACCGTAAAGTCCCGGCAACATGCGCATTGTGTAATGGCCTATACCCAGCCAACTACAAAGGATGTCAAGTGTTTACGGAGATCTTAACTAAAAGGAAAACAAAATTCGCAGACAAAAACCCATAGCCAAATACATCTTTTTTTTAATCATCCAGATAAAGAGCCTAAACACAAAAATCTCAGAGACGGATGATCCTACGCTGAAACCCTACAAGGAGAGACATGAGACAGCACCTCGACAGAAAAAAAACCTAAATTTCAAAACAAAACACAACACGTGACAACAGAACAATGACTGTTAAAACAAAATAAAATATTCGAAATTATCCTACAACAAATGGGTACTCTAATGAGCCTCATAGCCAAACTTGTTGACTAGTTATCAAAATTAACACACTACGCATTGCAACTTGGAACATAAATGGGCTTGCCCCAAATAAAGACGAACTGGAATTGATAATGGAGACACAGACTTTGGACATCTTACTCATATCCGAACTCACTGCTCTGCCAAAACATCTGTAAAGTTCGACAATTACCAATGTTACGACACGCACCATCCTGACGGAACAGGCAGGTACTACTGTGGTCATAAAGATAACCATCAAACATCATCAGATGCCAGATTACAAAACGGAACATATTCAGGCGACGTCGATTTCTGTGGAAGACAAATCTGGGAACTTAACCATGACTGCAGTTTACTGCCCACCCAAACATAGAATCTCAGAATCTATGTCTTCCGACTTCTGGCAAACACTTGGCAATCGGTATGTTGAGGGAGGAGACTGAAATGCTATAAGCATACCAACTGGGGATCATTACAACCAGAGGCCGACAGTTAAAACTAAGCATTGATAAGAACAACCTTAGACACATCATCTTGTGAGCCAACATATTGTCCAAGTGACACCAATAAAATACCCGACCTCCTGGACTTCTTCATAATGAAGGATATACCAAACAACTACCTAAAAACAGAATCCTGCTATGACGGCTCGTCTGACCACACGCCAGTTATAATCTTATAATTACTATAAGCATTGAAACCCTACATAACAACAATACTGACTGCGGGACTACTTCAGAGAGTATATAGATTGACATATAATAAATGACGAATTACTCCCTGTGGAAGTTCACCATTGTATATACATTGTATGTATATATTTGCCCACAATAGATCCCAATGGGTCGAAGTGTCAGAGTTATTTCTCGGCCCCTCCATAAGATAAGATATAGATAAAAATATAGAATTTTAAAGTAGCTCTTAAAACTAGTGATGATGTAGAGGACTCAGCAAATACATAACTACGCTTATATAGAAGGCTTGCTGGATCAGTACCCCGGAAAACAAACATCAGCGTAAAACCAAGACCACTAACTATCCGCTAGAAATAAAATCTGCACTTAGAAAAGAGACGACTACGCAGAGTGTGGCATCTAACCAGACTAGGAAGAGATAAAACGAACTTCAATAGGGCCGCCGAAGATCTGAAATGCAAACTAAAATAATGGAGAGATAACACACTACAAATACAACTTGAATAATTGTCTGCTACAGAGGCGACGAATTACTCCCTCTGGAAGTTCAGCAAATACTACAGAAGACCCCAGGTTGCAATACCTCATTTGAAGTATGATTCTGGCTGGGCAAGAACTCCACAAGAGAAAGCAACCGTATTTGCAGAACATCTCTCCAAAGTTTTCGTCCCAAATGATACGGTCGACAAAGAGTTTGATGAAAAGGTGGAACTAATCCTTAAACAAGATTATCAAATGACCTTTCCACCGAAACCCGTAACTACACGAGAGGTCTGGAGAGTGTCAGTGGGACTCATAGATAAAAAAGCGCCAGGATTTTTTTAATTACGAAGGAAATCATAAAACAACTACCTAAGAAAGCATTTATCTTCCTGACAATGCTATATAATGTTTAAATTTGCAGAGATACGCGCTGGTGTTCCTCAAGGCTCTGTTCTGGGACCTCTGCTGTATACCATATACACTGTTGACCTACCTGAAGTAGATAAGACCACAATAGCAACGTTCGTGGACGATACCGCCATCCTTGCTAGCGACAAAGTTCCTACAGAATGCACTAAATAAAACAACCAAGTGGCTACAGGACTGGCGTATCAAAGCAAATGCTTCAAAATATGTCCATGTTACCTCTCTCTTTGAAAAGGCAACTGCTCCCCTGTCCAACTGGAATATACCTCCCTACCACACCAAAACAGTGTTCGATATCTTGGACTGCATCTCGATCGGCGCCTGACTTGGAACCAACGTGTGAATAAAAAAGCTAACATTCGCTTCAAGCAACTACTTTGGCTTCTGGGTCATAACAGCAAATTTTCGATGGATAACAAGCTACTCATCTATAAAGTAATCCTGCAGAAACCGGTATGGATGTACGGCGTCCAACTCTGGGGTAGCGCCAGCAATTCAACCATCTCATGCTTGCAGAGAATGCAAAACATAATACTACGAACAATTAGCAACGTACCATAGTACATCACAAACCAGGCAATTCATGAACATCTGAATATACACTATTGTATCTGTTTATTCAGATGTTCATGAATGAGTTGTTAATGAATTGTATTGGGGTGTTTCACTAGCTTTTCCCGGTATTTTAAGGTGAAGTTTTGGGTTTCGACCTTTATTGAACCAGGCAATTGGCAACACAGCTTACGATACTTAGCTACATAAAGCGCCTCAAGCGGAAGGACATCATATAGAACAAATAATCTAAGGATAGACGATGAGGAGACACCCTCACTGGGGGACGCACTCTAACCGACATAACGCGCTCACCAAATTTGCTAATAGTGCCCAGTACTGATCGCAGATATTTCCAATATAAAAAAAAATATAGTAAAATCGACACCTATCCTAAATTAGTGGCATTTTAAAAAAGAGCCTTATCTGGTCATCAACCAAAAAAAACGAAGGTTTTCACAGCATCTGTAATTGATAAGTTTTTTAACGAAGCACCTGATTCCGTATATTTGGCGGCAAAAGTAAGTCAGTTGCACATTCAGTATATACTTAATTATATTAATAACTACATAACATAATCATACGTACTTAGTAGATGTTGATAGGCATAATTATGCAAGTACATCAATTTTATTAATTTACGTTACAGGTTGTTCTTATTATTGGTATAAACAGAGCATGTCAAAGTAAATGAACTAACACAACTTAATGTCAAAAACATTGAGAAACATTCAGATGACTTACTATTAATTAATTTACATAATACAAAGACAAAAAGAGACCGCAACTTATTTATTTATGCTTTATTGTAGGTACACCAAGCAAGTTAAAACATAGAAAAGGAAACTTAAAACTAAAATACATACAACGGGCGGCATACCGCGATCTCTTCCTGGCAACCTGGGATAGACAGGATAGCCTGGACATGAAGCCGGCAACTTCGTTATTCGCAAGGAGAAATATCAAGCCTTACGCCCGCTTAACACTGCAATCAATCTTTTTTAGGGTTCCGTACCCAAAGGGTAAAAACCGGACCCTAAAACTCCGCGGTCCGTCTGTCTGTCTGTCACCAGGCTGTATCTCATGAACTGTGATAGCTAGGCAGTTGAAATTTTCACAGATGATGTATTTCTGTTGCCGCTATAACAACAAATACTAAAAACAGAATGTAATAAATATTTAAGTGGGGCTCCCATACAACAAGCGTGACTTTATTTGCGATACTGGTTCGAAACCTTTCGGTTGCGAGTCCAACTCGCACTTGGCCGGTTTTTTTTTCACAATATCGCAACGGAAAGTGTGTTAGACAGACAGCCTGTGGGTGCTAATAAAATTGGCAGTATCCCACGAGAAATAGCAACATTTCTTGAACTGCCAGAACCCCTGTTGTACACGGTTCATTGTTTCCGACGAACTTCAGCCACACTTTTGGCCGATTCAGGAGCTGATCTCCTGTCCCTTAAACGCCATGGAGGCTGGAAGTCGAATGCGGTTGTAGTGGGATACATAGAGGATTCCATCCAAAATAAGTCTAAAATATGTTAAGGCATCGTAGGGCAATGGAGAGGGCTATGCTCGGAGTTTCCTTACGTGATCGAATCAGAATTGAAGACATCCGCAAGAGAACCAAGGTTACCGATATAGCCCGAAGAATTGTCAAACGTAAGTGGCAGTGGGCAGGGTACATTGCTCGCAGAACGGATGGCCGTTGGGGCCGAAAAGTTGAGTGGCGACCGCGTACCGGAAGATTTAGCGTTGGAAGGCCTCCCTCTAGGTGGAGCGACGACCTGGTCAAGGCTGCGGGAGTCTGGTAGATGCGAAACGCACAGGACCGATCAGTGTGGCGACGCTTGGAGGAGGCATATGTCCAGCAGTGGATGTCTTTTGGCTGAAATGATGATGATGATGATGATCGTAGGGGCCATTACACTGAAAGAGCCTCAGTCAGATCCTTGGACATGGCCCTTCTACATCAAAAATGAGCCGTTACGAAACACCTTACCATAATCGCCCTCTCTCGCCAACATTTACGCCAAGAAAATCCGATGAATCGGTACAACTATAAAGGTTACACTAGTCGACGGCACGAACTATTTTGTGCGCGGGGTTAAAATGCATTTTATATCAACCGACAACACGTGCGGAAGAGATAGATGCTTATACAGATAGATGCGTCGATAATTCTTCCACAAACGTAGTCTAGGGATTACTCCACTATTTGATGATGTACGTTCAAAATAAAAAAAATATATCAATTTGTATCATCATTATCTAGCCCTATATGGAAACAAAAAAGTAAAAACGGAAAAATATTTGAAAGTTATGAGCGTCGAAAGTTCCATATTTAAACACAAATTTTAACGCATCTTTGGGCCGCAATAAATACCATAAGAAGAAGGAAAATTGCAAAACGGCCACCCTAAAGGGATAGATTAGTAGTTCAACAATGCAAATAATTTTATTTTGAAAATATACATTTAGTCGTTTTTTCATGATATCTAGACTCCCAAAGGTCTGTTTATAAAATTTCGCGCGCTCGCTTTCGTCCCAAATCATCATCCATTTCGCTACAAACTTGCAAAAGTGCTATTTCGTACGCGAACTAGCTTCTTACTGCTCATCACAGCATCTATCTCTTTCGCACGAGTTGTCGGGTGAGATAGTAGGCATTTTAACCCCGCGCACAAAATAGTTCGTGCCGTCGACTAGTGTAACCTTAAGAGTAGGGGAAAGGGATTCCTTGGTTTACAACTAATAAGCGATTTTCATTCACGTATTTTTCTGCTATGTAGGAACGACACGGAGAGTTATATTTTATTGAACAGACGGGGACGAGCAATTAGCAAAAGCCAGCGCAACATTACAAGAGAAATATTATTTAATTCCAATAAACCATTAAAAATAATAACTCATGGATGGCGATCTTCAGTGGATAAAGAAGGCGTAATAAATATAAAAAATGCGTATTTAGAAGCTCAGAATGTTAATGTAATGACGGTGGACTGGAGCTGCACTGCCAATTCTATCTTGTACTTTTGGGTAGCAAATGAAACTAAAGCGATCGGAGGTCAAGTAGCAAAATTTTTGGATGGACTGAACCGCCTGTACAACGTTTCCGGTGAACAGCTACATCTTATTGGGCATAGTCTTGGAGCTCATGTAATGGGTGTAGCCGCGTCTAAAACTAATAGCGCTTTATACAGAGTCACGGGTAGGTTTTTTTATAAAGATTACAGTTCGACTAATATTATTCATAAATGCTATTTTATTCGATTTTAAATACATTTTCTAATGTTTTTTCAGGCCTTGATCCTGCAAGACCTTTTTTTGAGTACCCACCTCAAGATACGTTAGCAAAACTAGATTCTTCTGATGCTGAAATTGTAGACGTCATTCACACATGTGCAGGTCTGCTGGGTTTTGAAGGAGCAATCGGAACAGTTGATTTTTACCCTAATGCTGGTATTGCACCACAGCCTGGATGTGAAGACATTGCCAAGTTCTTTGGTTCGTTTTTACATATTTTACAGACTTTGCTATGATGATGATACCGACTTTAAGGGAAATGCTTTACTTTAAAGTTTTTTATTTTTTTATTTACAGAAGCGTGCAGTCATGGCCGTTCATTTGATTATTTCACTGAATCGATCAAATATCCGTCATCTTTTCCTGCGTATCATTGCGAATCTTGGATTGATTTTTTAGAACACAGGTGCAATTATAACGGGTTTATGGGTGAAGGAGTCAATAGAAACATGACTGGGAAATTTTATTTAACAACTAACGCATTTGAACCATTTGGTATACGTTTATATCTGTAAATAAAATTATTTTAAGATACATATTCCTTAATTTTGATTAAACTGATAATTTGGCAAATATTTTCTTTCGCTCTTGCATTTCTTAATTCTTATCACAGATAATGTATACTAGCATATTCTTAAACACCGTCGTGGTGGCTCAGTGGCTAAGACCTCGCCTCTCGTGCTTGAGGTCGTGGGTTCAAATCCGGGCAAGTAGCAAATTGGACTTTTCCAAATTCATATGAACTTTCTAAAATCTTGGACAACACAGGTAGCGGTGAAGGAAAACATCGTGAGGAAACCTGCAGCCGTATTGCGTAAGTGCGCAAAGAGTTTAAACTCTATACAACCGACCAAATCGGCCAATCACACAAAACGGAAATTATCCACATCGCGTCATTCATCTCGCATATTGTGATTGGTTGATTTGGTCGGTTGGGTAGAGTTTACTCTTTGCGCCCTTACGCAATACGGCTGCTGAACTTATATAGTTAATGTAAATCTGAAATAGCTAAGTCAGAGGCCTGTGTGGTTTCTCATCAGAGTTAACCACAGACTCACACGAAAAGAAGAAGTCGACTGGTCGACGAAAACCATAAGTTATGGTGCCAAATGCGTTATTGGGTTTATGGTCCATAACCCTCTCATTTGGCTTTGCCTTAGTTGGATGAAAATTAACAAGTTTGAAAACGGAATGGTCACGAAATAAGTGATTGTAAAGCCTGCAAAAGAAAATTTGTTTAAGTGTGGTAACGATATTTTAAACGACAGTTAGAGTCGAGCATAGATATAATAAACAAGGGGTCCAAAAATACTTCAATAGAAGGAACTATTACAGGAAATATTGGTAACAGAAACATCGACTTCGTAAACAAGCGTTTGTTTAGTTACATAATGAAGGTAATAGGTACGGCGTATTCTTTAAATTGGCTGCGCCTGCTAGTGCTGACGCAGCAATAGCTAGCCTAGCTAGCGGCAGTAATAATAGTTGTAGCAGTAGTGCTGCGGCGGACGGCTGCGACATTTACATAGATATAACCGCTTATTCACACAGGCCTCTGACTTAGCTATAGCAAACAGGATATGATACGCTCAAAAACTTTGGCAGCTTACGTCATTCCCCATATTATAAACTAAAAGTGTGGCATCAAGAAGTGTGTTTGTGTGACTCATATTTCTGCGTTCAGGCTACTTTGTAGAAAATTTGGTGACTTTATAATACAGCTGCACTTGAATCTGTAGGCACGTGGTATAATACGAACGAATGCCACCATCTTGTTTTGTTTCCCCGTACAAACCACAGAATATTAGTATTAGGTACTCTAGCGATGTACAAACAGAAACTTTCCTGAATGTACAAATGATTACGAATAGCGCCCTCTGGCAATGTCATTCAAGCACTAAAAGATCTTTGTCTGTACTTGGGATTGGGACGAATGGTGTTTGCCATATTTGGCATTGGCAACACTGTTGGTTGTGATTGAGTTGAACTGACATTGACAAACAAAACAAGTACTGAACAGAGATTAGTTTTCATTCAGTTTCCAATATGCACAAATGATTACCAACAGCGCCCTTTTTTATCAATGTAATTTTCAAGCACTAAAAGATCCTCTTCTGTCTGTGCTTGAGATTGGGACGAATGGTGTTTGCCTTATTTGGCATTGGCAACACTGTTGGACTGTTGGTTGAGTTCATAGAGGAAAATAATTTAAGGCTATGGTTGAGTTCTGACAGAAGTCTCTGGTTGAGGTTTTTGGCGGGCTTTTTTCGAGTGAACTTCAGCGGCTGTTATTATTATTTGCATTTTTTTTTGACTTTGCCCCTCACTATGAATTTTTCCTGTATCGTGGGTGCGTTTACAAACATATAAACTCACATACACAACACCCAGAGCC
This sequence comes from Orthosia incerta, assembly GCA_948252205.1. Lineage (NCBI taxonomy): Eukaryota > Metazoa > Arthropoda > Insecta > Lepidoptera > Noctuidae > Orthosia > Orthosia incerta. The sequence goes on along the minus strand of OX411753.1, from coordinate 18,413,219 downwards.
GGAACAACTATCTGTAGGTCATACAAATATTTGTTCCGTGCGGGAAGCTTATATTACTCTTTGGGGAAGCGAAACCGCGGCACGCAGCGCAGCAGTCAATTGCTCAACCACTGCGCCATCCGTGCGCCCAGTTGATTCCTAGTGGATATTGTGATATAAAATTGGTGTAGTTTTGTGTCTCAACTGTCTACGCAACTGGACAATATGTGAAATCATTGACAGAAGCGATCTCAGGATAGTTGAGCGGCGAATTTTATTGTAGTATTGACTACCTCCGCAAAGCTTACTGGGAAGGCTGACTCAATACAATTTGCTGCCAAATACTCCTAAAAACATTATAATCTATTACATCCGCATTCTAATGCATAATAAAGAATGTTAAAATTACACTGAAGACGAGGCGGTATGGTCCAAGACCTTAGCTTGCCCAAGTAGGGAACGAAAAAAAAAGTCTCTGGTTTGGTTGAGTTCATGACAGAGAGAACTGACATCTGACAATGTTGTGGATATAATAATCAAAGAGAAAAGAAAAACTAAACTGTGTCAGTCAAATAAAGTTTATTTTCTTTCAGTTTCAGTCACAGAGTACCTACCTACATTGAGTTTAAGGTACAGTTACAATAGAGACTTTATTCTCCCTGCAAGCCTTTATTGCAAACCAGTGGACACAGAATACAGTATAATGTTATAAACCAGTGCAGGCAAACAAGACAAGACACCGCACATCCACCTATGCTGTCTTTGCTTCAGTATACGCGTGATAGTTTGTGTTTAGTCTATAGCATTAGCACATTAATTACTAAACAAAAAGTGTACCTATATATAACTTTCCTCTAGGGTGTAACCAAAGTAAGAAGTGAAAATCTACGTCACAGAATAATATCATCTTTTAACTAGCTAGATATTTTGAGAAAATTTGAAAGTAGTGAAACAGTTTCACAACAAATTACTAAAATCTTTGATATTTATTCAAGTAAGCATTACTTTTAATAAATTAAAATGAATAAGAGAAGAAATGTTAATTATATAAAACCAGAAGATCCAGAATTTCTTAAAGTGTTAAAAAGACAAGCTGGGTATGATGATAAAAATCACAAGTTTGATGAACTAATGAATAATGAGGAAGATTTTGTTGATGATGAAGACAGTGAACAGCCGCAAGTGGTGGTTCTTAAAGAAGGTGACTTAACAGCTGAAGAAGCAGAAACAGAGAGGTTAAGAATTGAAAAATTGGAATCTGAAACAAAAGCAGACCTAACTCAACGAGTTATGTTTAAGACAAAAGATAAGTCATCAGCAGAATCAGCAACAACTAAAAGGAAGAGAGAGGATGCCTCTAAAATGAAAACCTCAAAAGAAAAGAAGAGCCGTCCTATATTGTCATTTAATGATGAGGATGAAAGTGATGAAACATAACACATAGTGATATTGTACTACATAAAAATAAAAGGGCTGGTAAATAAACAACATTAATTTGTGGAGAAATTCATTTTATTGACTGCCCCTTTTTACTGCAAAAAAATGTTAGAATAGAATTTATTCATCTCATTATTTCATACAGTTTTGCTTTCAATTGCAAAATTTACACAGTATTCTAGAAATAAATACAGGTTCATTTATCTTGTGTCATCACAGCTTTGTCTTTTCTTTATTTTCGTTCTTGAGCCATTAGATGTTATCACAGATTCATTTTTAAAGAAAACTTGCGAGACTTCATTGTCATTTTCATATTCTAGTAGTTTGTGAAGTAAAAATCTCCTTTCATCTTTTACAATTAATATACTTTCTTGAACTTTTGCCACTTCATCACACAGGGCAGCATTCTCCTAAAATAAAATAAAATTTTAGTTACATTTTTAATGCCATATCCAAAATAAATGCATGAATGTGATGTTGCAGACACGGGTCACGGTACAATAATATACTATCTGGCTGAAATGTTGCCCAAATTTAGCCTATATTGTTTAAACTTAAGTGTGAACAAAATATTATTTCAAACCATTAATGGAAATATTGGCACACTAGCCAGCAAAATCAGAGTTGTCTGATGTCCTAATAAATACCAACGGAATATTTGTTTGAGAATTGTCTAATTTTTAAATTAGCCTATATTTGACTAGCAAAATTACTTACTAGTATAAGACTTTTTATTCGCATTTTCATGTACTTGTATTTCTTTCGATATCGTTTATTTTGCTTATCATTTTGAACAGTATTCATTATGACTTGAGTCAACAGTATTTACTTTTACTATTTATTTTTATAAGGAGTATTATATTGTTTCTTTTGTAATATTTTTAACCAAAAGAAACAGAAACTAGGCCAAAAATCACACACAGGAATCCAGGAATCATTAAAACTTGCTTGACACTGACAGTGACAGTGGTGAGCCGACTGAGCAGTGACAACTGACTCATGTTTTTTTTGGCGTATCATGACTTGGTTACTGAGGCTTTTAAGTAGGCTTAAGTATTTTGATAGTCTCATTAAAACAAAAACTTCGTTCTGCATAGGGATGTAACACATTCTAATGTTTATTGAAGCAAATATATCGAGTCAGCATTTTCAACAAGCTTCATTGAGTCAATACTACAATATTCGAAAGATACTAACTGGCCCATGACCATATACTCATCGACCTAATGTGTTTCCGACCCTATGTTCAGACAATGTTTTAGTTTAAGACCGATTCTTCGCGAGTCCCACCCTGAGGCTAGCCGTGCTCAGATCTTGGAGTTCGGTCTGTAGTTCGACTGTTGCTGTCGCCGGCAAATCGGAGGTTTCTTAGCCTCCTATTGACGATATCCATTTGGGAGGGAGCGTGTCACCCTATTTTTGCCAAAAACAGCTGTTGCCCGCAGCTTCGCTCAAGTTAATATAGATTTTATTTATTTATATACACTTTATTGTACACTAAGACAAAAAAAAAATTACTAATGGATGATTTTGTCAATCAATTATGGTTGTCGTTATACAGAATGAGAAAAATCCAATGATTCAGTTATAGTTTTCATCAAAGTCGGCCCCGTGACTCCTTTGAGTGTTTTTCGCTATTCTTTTCTTCATAGTTTCTGATTTGGCCATCCACGCCCACATGGAAAACTCAGCCTATATAGGTACAGGAAGCATTACACACCGGCCAAATGCGAGTCGGACTAAGACGCATTAAGGGTTCCGTACCAAACTGCATAATTAAGTTGGTTTTAATAGGAAAAATGAGGGAATTTCAAAGAAAAAACTGATTTATCAATATATTGGTATTTGTTAGTAAAATATACGTATTAATAAACATTATCACCAAATTTCAAGTTCATAGGTCAAAAAATTCTCCGGTACATTTTTTTTAAAAAAAAGCTGACTTTGGTGGCTTCTCATTCCTTTGTTTTACAATAATTGTTAAAACAAATAATACAGTATTTATCTACTCAAGGAGCTCTAAACAACGATACACCACTCGATGGGGTAGGTTTTGGTTTTTTTTTCACGTATGTTTAGCTGTACCAAAAAAGAAAAACATAAATATAAAAAATAAAAAACAATTTGCATGGCTTTGGGTCAACAAGATGAATAAATTTGGCCGTAATACCAGTGTGACAGACGACGGACAGAAAGACGGCCCTAAGTGACAGCAATAGGTTTCCGTTTGAACCCTTCGGGTACGGAACCCTAAAAACGATTAATTTATTCTATTCAAGACTTTCGTCAACTCATTAAATAGTTACAAAAGGAAACAAATAAACTACAGAGTCAGTTCTGCTTGCTTGCTGCTGCTGCAAATTGAAGATACCACTCTTAAATTATATCTACAGTTAATTGACAATTCTTTAATAAGCGATAATCATAGGTAAAACATTTTAGGACTCTGCTTACTATGTTGGGGCCTAAACATAAGCAAACATGCTACATTTAGCTGGCTGTGGATAAAGCAAGGCTTTTCCAAATGCACACCTGCCTGCTACCCTTGAGCTTTGTAAATACAGGGTGGCGCAAGTCATCACCCTATCAGAATAGGCATTTTTTTTTTTGAAATGGGGGCAAATATCAATTCTACTTTGGTATTTGTGAAGTAAACAAACCCAAAATATAGGTGGTGTGATTGAAATGGTGGGTCAGTGGGGTTAATTGGAATTCGATGTATGAACGCTTTCCCATAACCAGTGGCGGATTTACACATTTGCCGCCAGTAGGCTATTCATCATAGTCATAGTTCACAATCTTATTTATAAAAATATAAATTGTCGATGAAATTGCAACTTGATTTTATGCACTACCTTCCTCATTACATCAGCTTCTGCCCGTTATTGATAAATGATTTTATTTCTGTAAGTTGGTTTGTACAAACACTTTTACATGTCGATCATATTTTTAAAACTAGATGAGGTCGGCGTTTCCTATCTGACTACTCTGAGAAGAAAGGCCGAAACAAACTCAAAGGTCACAGTCTCTTTTAAAGTCCAGACAAAACAAAAATCTTGATTAGATTATGTGAAGACCATGTCTGAAATGGTCTTTTGAGGAAAGAACCAGGCAGATTGAGTGGAGCTGTCCAGTCAGTGCACGAATTTGTCAATAACCGAGCAGCTCAACACAGAATTTAAGGAGCTCAACGATTCGACGAACAATACCAAAGAAAGGACATTCGGGTAGGCCGCATAAACTACCAAATAAACTACTCAAACTGCCAGACCACGATTAAAAACTAAGATAAATAAAAAAATACAAAAAAAATGGTCAGCATAGTCTTCACTTTCACAATAATTAAAATAAAATAATATAATACTTTAAAAAGTAAATATTCTTGTCATTGCAAGAAAACCAAAAAAGAATAATAAAACAAAATTCACGGTGGAAAATATAAAAAAACAAAATTAATTTTTAATTTGAGCAGCTCAATCCCAAGCCTTTTTGTCCTCAATGTAATCTTGAATGGTATAAAACGCTTTCTGGCACAACTTACGTTTTATGAATGATTTGAATTTATTAAGACTTAGAACTTGTACGTGGCTTGGAAGCTTATTATAAAAGCGCACACATTGACATCTAAACGAGCCACCTATTTTCTTGAGCCTTGTTGTTGGTACTACAAATTTGTGTTTGTTTCTAGTATTTATGTTATGGATATCACTGTATTTTTTAAACAATTTTATATTTTTATGGCCATACAAAAGATTTTCATAAATATACTGAGAAGGCACAATCATTACATTAATCTCCAATTTCTCTCTGAGAGAGTGTCTCGGGCTTAATTTATAAATTGACCGAACAGCTCTTTTCTGCAAAACAAAGATAGTCTGGATGTCGGCGGCGTTTCCCCACAACAGAATACCGTACGACATTACACTATGAAAATAGCTAAAGTATACTAAACGGGCTGTCTCTATATCAGTTAAATTACGAATCTTTCTTACAGCATAATTATGCTGCGGAACTTAGCTTTTTTGACAATTTATCTATATGTGGGTCCCACTGAAGCTTAGCCAAGGTTAGGCCTAAGAATACTGTGCTATTTTCAATTCTTCGCCCTTTATCAACACATCAGTTTTCACCTGCCTGACGTGAGGCAGGGTAAACTTAATGCATTTGGTTTTTTTTCATTAAGAAGTAAATTGTTAACATTGAACCAGTGAACTTCTTTTGAGATCGCGCTATTTACATCGTCAGTTACCAGCTGCTGACGTTTAAGTTTAAACAAAAGTGAAGTATCATCCGGAAACAACACTATATCATGGTTATCCTGTATGAGGTAAGGCAAGTCATTAATATAAATAAGAAACAAGAAAGGACCAAGAATTGAGCCCTGCGGGACTCACATTGTTACTATAGATCCGGGAGATCTTTTTCCATTAACGTCAACGCTCTGAATCCTATTACTCAAGTATGAAGTAAGAAGATCCAGAGCGCTGTCCCGGATCCCGTAATGGCGGAGTTTCCTGATTAGCGTTTCATGAAGAACACAATCAAATGCCTTAGACAAATCACAAAAGATTCCCAAGGCATCGCACCTATCTTCCCATGCATTATAAATATGTCCTAGAAGCTCAACACCGGCATCAGTAGTTAAACGACCCCTTGTAAAACCAAACTGTTTGCTATGTAATAATTTATGTTTATTAAAAAATCTTTGCAATTGCTCTAACATTAATTTTTAAAATATTTTACTAAACGTAGGTAGTACTGAAATAGGTCTATAATTTGTAGGGTCTGGTGTACTACCTGATTTAAACAAAGGTATTATATTACTATTTTTCATTAGGTCAGGAAACTCCCCACAGTCGATACAATTATTAAAGATAATAGCTAAACTAGGTGCGACAATGTCAATAATAGACCTAGCAACTTCTACAGAATGACCCCACAGATCTGCAGTCTTTTTAACATTTAAAGTGTGAAAGGTTTTAATTATGTCTCTACAAGTAATATGTTCAAAAATAAACTCCGAATCGCAAACATTAACATTTTCTTTTAGCAAAGACTCAGCAACAGAAGGTGATGAGTTTAGGGATTTAGTAGTTGAAATGGGAACATCTGAAAAGAAATTTTCAAAGGAAAATTAATTTTCAAAGGCCACTGCGACTTGTGAATCTAATTTTATGATGCTGTTATTAATAGACAGGCTGTAGTCAATATTTCGGTTACCAGATCTTCCCGTTTCACTATTAATAATATTCCAAGTCGTTTTAATAACATTACTATTATTTTTAATCTTAGAACTCAAATAACGCGACTTGGACTATTAGTATTATTGTGTTGTGAACTAGGGGATTGATGTGTCATTTCCTAGATTATTATCTTTTAGGTATTTAATAATGCCTTTTTTATTCGCTTATGGCAAAAAAAATGCCCATGTTTGCCGCCCCCTAAAATCTGCCGCCGTAGGCTCCAGCCTACTCAGCCTGCTGGTAAATCCGCCACTGCCCATGACTGTTATTATGTCGGCACCTATTATATTTTGTTCTTTATTGTTTAATACATAACCTCGTCCCATTACTTAATTAGAGTGTATCTATATTTTGCGTAAGCGTAACTGGTAGGTACTTAATACTACTAATTTCCTCATATAAACTATTACTACCCTACATAAGCTATCCACCCTACCTAATTTATTATATTTTTTGAAACTAAAAATAGTCCAAGGTCTCAAACTATCTCCATACCTACCAAATTAAATCTAAATCAGCTCAGCGGTTTAAGCATGAAAAAGTAACAGACAGACAGAGTTACTGTCGCATTTATAATATTACTACCTAATTACTATCGGCCCCCCGCGGCTAAGCTCCCGTCAACTGGCTACATAATGTAGTTGTAGTTATAGCTACAGTTAAAGTTATAGTTACAGTTATAGTACTAGTTCTAGTTATAGTTTTAGTTTTCTAGCTAACCTAAACCTTGTACCAGACCGAACTTCATCTTTTATCAGAGTTGACCTAACCTTGTAACAGAGCTAACCTAACATTGTGTGCAATTCGAATATTCAATTATTCGAATATCCGCTCCAATTTCAAATTCGAATAACACATTTAAATTCGCCGAATATTCGAATAGTTAATCACATTACATCACATCATCAGCCTATTAATGTCCCCACTGCTGGGACACAGGCCTTCTCTCTGTGAGAGGGGATGGGCCGTAATCCACCACGCAGGCCTAGTGCGGGTTGGTAGATGTCACGCATAATATGTCTTCGAATTTTTTGGTTCTAGGACATGCCGGTTTCCACATGATGTTTTCTTTTACCGTTTTTGAGAGCAGTGGTGGTGAAAAAATTTAAACAAAGTAAAGCGCCTGCCTGGGTTCGAACCCACGACCTACAACTTGTAAGTCGTTACCACTGGGATACCACTGCTCTAAATAGTTAGTAAATAAAGGTTTTTTTTTTATACTCTATAGGCTCGCGTTTGACCACTATCTCGCCTGTTGTTAAGCGATGACGTGGTCTACGGTGAAGCACGCTTGCCTAGAAGAAACCTATTCACTCTTGACTTAAAGACCCCAAGGTTGTAGCTATCAGGGAACAAAGACCCCGGAAGGGAATTCCACTCCTTAGCTGTACGCACAATGAAAGTATTAGCAAAACGCTTTGTGCGTATGGGAGGGATGTCCACCATGTACCGATGGCGCATGGCCGTACGTCTTGTAGTCCGATGATGGAAAGGGCTAGGCGGAATCAAATTGTGCAGTTCCGTCGCACACTCCCCGAAATGTAACCGATTAAAAACCGACAGGCAGGCAACTCGGCGTCGATGTTCGAGGCTCTGGAGCTTTGAGGCGACCAGTGCATCGTTGCCAATAAGCCTTTTGGCCCGTCTGTCGATCGACTCAAGTGCATCAAGCTGGTATTTGGCAGATCCATCCCAGAGGTGAGAGCAGTACTCCATGCATGACCGAACTTGCGCTTTATACAAGTTGAGCAGCTGTTCAGGCGTGAAAAGGTGCTTATTATTTATTTTATCTGATTCCAATCCTGCCCCTGAGTTCCAGCCTGTTGTGTCATATGTACACGTTTGATCACTCAGTCACTCCACCAGCGACAGCGCAGCGCGCACGCATCATAAGTGAGAGAACTGCGGCGACATTCGGACTGAAACAGCGTTAAAGTTTATGATTGAGAAACTCGGTGAAATCCAAAATGACGTGAGCCATGATCGCTTAGTATCACTGAAACAAAGAATAGGAGAACGACTACCAGAGCTTGGCGGCACTCTCAAATACCTATATAATTCTGCAAAAATTTACGCGTATGGGCGGGGCCTATGTATTACACAGGTCGCGCGGACGGCTTCGGGCGTCTGGAGGGCGCGCGTGCCATGGCGCTATCTGCTTGATATGAGGCAGAGCAGAGTCGTTGGCACGCGCGAACATTTGGACGCTAAGCGGGCGCAAAATTGATCTAGGCTGTCTATCTCGAGATCCCGGGCTATTATGTCGTTCCTCACAAAGCGAGGGGCGTCCGTTATCCGACGCAGCGTCTTGTTTTGCTGCGTACGGATACGTTTCTTGTTTGTGTCGCTTGTGAGGGCGAGCCAGGCTGGGGCAGGCATATGTGAGAATTGGGCGTATATACGTCTTATATACGCCCAGTTTTGCGCGTAGCGGGAGTCGAGATGAGAGCACCGGATAGAGCATTGCGCGCACCGCTCTTACCTTAGCGACGACCTGTTTAACATGACCTCCCATGTTGAGCCGCCAGTCGATGGTCACCCCCAGGTACTTCGCCTGCGGGGGGTCCACTCGATGTCCACTCCCTGCAGCCTGAGGGGTGGTGGGAGGTGGGCGCACCCGACTAGTAGTGCCTGTGTTTTACCTTCACCGATAACCGCCACTTCGACAGCCATTCGGGCAGCAGCTCAAGAACGCGCTGCATTTTGACGGTGGCGTGCCGCGCATTCAGCGAGGTGCATATGTACGCGGCGTCGTCAGCGTACAGCGCGAGTGTGGTGTCCTGCGTCGAGAATGTCATCGGTGTAACATGAGTAACACAGTGGCGAGACACATCCGCCCTGTGGTACGCCTGCAGCTATGGGTCGGGCGCTTGAGAGCGCACAATTAACCACCACCCTGTAAGTCCTGTTCTTCAGGAAGGAAGAGACCACCTTGACAATGCGACGGGGCGCATTGGACTTTGAGATTTTATATATTAAGTCGTCGTGCCAGACGCGGTCGAACGCCTTCTCCATGTCAAGGAATACTGTAACTGCGTGCTCCTTTTTATTTAGCGCCGCTGTTAGCAGGTGCAGTACCCTTGACAACTAGAGCGTCGCGCTATGCTCCGACCGGAACCCGAACTACTCAGGTCTTGGAGTCAGATGCGGTGTGAGGTGTCACAGCAGGAGTGTTTCAAACACCTTGGAGTTGGTAGGCAGAAGTGTGATGGGCCGATAGTTGGTTTCAGCACATTCTTGTTCGCATTGGGCAGCATAATGACGCGCCCTTCCTTCCAGCATGAAGGAAAGGTCTCAGTGCGCAGTACCCCCGTAAACAGGCGCGCCAACGCCGCTACCATTCGGTACGGCAGGTGGCGCAGCGCTGTGTTGGTGATACCGTCTGCACCAGGACCCAAGTAACACATCAAAGCAGTATAACGGCTGATTTACAGCATTTCTGTATCGTTTTCGCATTTTGAGTTAGTTCTATAGAAGCATTACAAACGATTATACGGCTACTGTAATTCTTATTTGGGCACAAATTATACGGCTTTAGATCCTAAATACGTTCACAAGAGTTGTTTAATTGCATTACAGGCGCATTATATTAGCATTATTGTGGTCAATGAAGTTGCCCATCGCATTAAAGAAGCTATATTACGGTCAATGAAGTTACCAATCGCATTACAGAAGCATTATACTAGCAATATTATTGATAATGAAGATGTTAATTGCATTACAAAAGCATTAGACTAGCATTAGAATGGAGTAAAAGAATTATTGGAGCTATTTAGGTGTTCACAGTTAGAACTTAATTAAACCCGATATTATTGCAGAAACATCTCTAATACCACGGTACAAATGTTATAATAAATTATCGTTGTAATTTAACTACTTTGTCTCGCGATATAATATGGACGAACAGGGTCAAAACTGTGGGAGTGACACCATATTTGTTTTGCATCAAAACAAAATGTATAATACTGTTTAAGTTTTTGACTCTTGTGCCTTCAAATATTACTGCGCAAAGTAGTTTACTGTAAATGTCTATATCAGTTTCATATAAAATTTTCACGCGCCTTCGATATTTTGTGGTTTTGTTAAAAAATGTTATATAAATATATGTGTGAAATAACCAAAACAATTGTGTATTCCTAGTATATAACGAATTTTGCACAATTAACATAATAGTATTGGTTGGACAGTATTAAATTAAGTTATTTTATTACTATAAAGGCCTATTGCTTTTATAAATAGATCCGAATGATAATACATTTTGAATATAAAATATTTACAAAATGGTGTCGGTCTGTAGCAGCCCGGTGAGCCTTTATAATGGCTAATTAATGCCGCCAGCAGTATAAATACTCACACGTGAACAATTGTTAAGCCAGAGACCAGAGAGAAGACTTTTTATGAACCACTGTAGTGCCATTGTCTATAAAGTAGTTCTATATGGTTTCACCAGTATACCAGTAGACATGATGTAGACTGAAATAGTGCTATTACTTGAACGCAATTTTGGGGATCCTTGAGCAAAACAAAAAAACCCGTTTCAGTATTTTTGTACAACTTGTATCTGTTTGCCAACAGTCTGTTGATAAAATAGCTTTCTAAACGCATGATCTCCATATGCCTGTGCGTTGCTTATAAAAATAATTATGGTGCCTTCAACAAAAAAGCATGTTTATAGGCCATGTTGTGCTTTTCCTCGATATGGCCGAAAAATGGTTTTACAAATTTAGTAAAATGAACCTATGTACAGCTTTACGCGTTACATTAACTCACGTGTATTTAATTAAAGAGCTGCTAGCTATACAACAGAACTCAGTTGATCTTTAAAAATGCAAGCATTATATTGATTCACGTTTATGCTGCTCAGCAGGTCTAGGCTTTTACTAACCACTTAAAAGTGCTATTAAACAACAAAGGGCACCAAAAATAGCTCAAAGCTGTATAACGGATTTACGGTGCATTATAATGGCACAAGTTTATGCTATTAAACAGCATTAAGCATTTATTTACTACTTTAAAATGCTATTGTAATTCCAAATGCACTAAAAACAGCTGAAAGCTGTATAGCGGATTTACGTGACATTATAATGGCTCATGTATATGCTATTAAACAGCATTAAGCATTTATTTACTACATTAAAATGCTATTGTAATTCCAAATGCACTAAAAACAGCTGAAAGCTTTACAGCTGCGTTGTGGTTTGCTGCACTAAAAGTAAAGGCTTTACAAAAGCATTTTGATATGCCATTATCCAAACGTTATACAGTGTAAAGCATCATAATGGTTTAAAAATGCCAATATGAAGCGTCTAGATGCTCGGTAAGCTTATATAAGAGTTTATACGGACCTTAAGTTCTACATAAGTGTACTATTCGTTGGTTAAAATGCTTCCTGTGTTACTTGGGGAGCCTTTCTCAGCTTGCTACGGAGAATGACGCGTCTGACTGCGCAAGGCGAGAAATAAATGGACTCTTCTTCGAGAGCTATCGCCGGCGTTTCAAAGTACTCGTCAAGGTGTCGCTTGACTGCTGCGACATGCTCGTGATTGTCAGTCGGGTTCGGCTGAAACTGACGCTCCAGGTGGTCGGCGTAGATCTCCGCGCCGTCTGGCGCGGCGTATCTTGGCGCCCCGTCGCGTCGCTGTGAAGGAACGGGCGTACCGGAGCTGAGGCATTCGATAGTTGCCGGCAAAGACTGAGTATTGCCATCTTGGCCCTGCCTGATAGCCTCTATAAGGTCCATCAGCAACTTAATGGCGCAGGCAGTGAATTCGTGTCTCGGCTTAGTTTTAGGTATGCTTTCGGTTTTATTACCGAGTTGCTGTCGCTGCTGGCTAGGCGCGACATTTGCCTTCTTATTCTGTTGTGAGTTAGGCGCCTCTGTTTGGGCGTCGTTCGCCGCCTCAGAGTGCCGCGCCCTCCTCTGGCTTCTTGGCTCTCTTATGGCGTCAGCAGCGACAGGAGCGACATGAGTTGTCGACGCCTGCGCCTTTTGTGTGGCGGAATAAGTCGCCTCGTTTGTGACTTTCGAAATAGCTTTGGGGGATTGGGTTTGGTTTCCCTTCTTCCCCCCACGCTTGTTTTTCCTCCGCTTCCTGGAGGAGGCATCCTGTCTGTTTGTAGGCCCGTTTGCTGCAACCATAAGAGACTCGCTTGGCGCCTCCTTTTCCTCGGCATTTACTGTCCTAACAGTGGCCTCTGTTGTCTGGCGCTGTTGCCGTGTGATGGCGACAGTGCCCGCCCGCCTATTCTTAGCTTCCCTAATGAATACTGGGCAGCGAGGATTGCTCGCTGCCCACCCAGCGAGCAATCCTCGCTGCCCAGTATTGCGCAGTTTGCGCAGGTAGCCGGCTCCGTTCTTGGGCGCGGGCAGTCCCTGGCGACATAGTCCTCCCGCATCTCACGCAGGCGGGGGGTGGCACTATGTCTGAATTTCTGACATCTGTGACACTGGGCAGGCCCTTGCTTGCCCCTCCACGCCTCTATTTTGACATCACGCATGTATAGGAACGTGGTGGTGTCATAAATTCTACGAAAGTCAGGCGTCCTCTTTATGACTGCATGGAATATGCAGCCGGGTCGTTCTCCACGCGCCTTGATATGTCGACGGACGTACTCCGGCTCATAACCCTGCAGTCGCAACTCCTCTTCGATTTCCTCGATTTACGTGTCCGCCGGCAACCCTTTGATCGCCAGCTTCACACTCAGCTTCAGATTTTTTATAGGTGTGTCCTGGGGCGGAGTTTCGGCGGTCAGTGGCGGCATGGGTGCGGGCCAACTTATTCGGACCCCCCCCGCGCGGAGTGCGTTGTGGTAGTGGCGGATCAATGCAGCATCTCTTCGCTGCCTCCTCTGCGTCTTCATCATCGGGGCTTCTCGGTCTGCGCTGGGGTCTGGCAGCGGCGTCGAGTGAAAACTCGAGGTCGAACCCCGCAGCGCATCTGATGTTATAGTGGGTTGGTACTCACCCATTGCGTCGGATCTTACGGACAATCCGGAGACATGTTGCGTCGACCAGCGCGTGAACTCCCGGAAGAGGCCGACATATCCGACCACTGTCGGGAGGAACATGCCGACATCATAGCCGGTGAATCTTGGGCGGAACCTCTTGGTGTTGGCGGTGAAAATAGTGGCGTGTTAGTGCCATGTATCGCGGCGGTCGTGGCATCATTCATAATCAGCCCCTGGACCCATTTAGGGGAGCTGGAAGAGGGCGTTGTACAAACCTTGTATTAGACCTAACCTAACCTTGTATCAGAGCTTATCAAACCTCTAACCTAACCTAGCCTTGTATCAGAGCTAACCTAACCTTGTATCAAAGCTATTATAATCTTGTATTAGAGCCAGCCTAACCTTGTATCAGAACTAACCTAACCTTGTATCAGAGTTTTTTTTTTTTTTTTTTCCGGGGTGGAAAATCCTCATTGGATGTCCTCCGCCCTGGGGTGGGCGGAGGGGTCTGTCAGACTCGTACTGACTAAAAACCACCCCGGTGTTCCATCTCACACCTACGCTGGGGGTCGCGGGAACAACGATACTTCCGCAACCCCCGGCTAGTGCCGGCCCGCCTTTGCGGGCCACGACCTCGGGTTAGGGGGGGAGTGAGGAGTGTTGGACTCCCCCCGCGACGTCTAAGAGGAGCGCGCGTGGAACACTACGCGCCTCCACCTCGGGTCCTGATGTGTGGGGGGCGACGGACGTCCCGGAGTCCGTCGCCCCTGGACCCATTTAGGGGGGCTGGAAGAGGGCGTTGTCTGCCCTCCGCCGACGCCCGGCGCGTCTGCTGCGGATAATATGAAATCTCCCTCTCCCTCTCCGCAGCCTCCTTCTGCGAGACGACTGTTTCGCAGAAGGATACCACTGCGTCCCAGGACTCCTCGCTGCCGACCATAGACTCGACTACGGCCGGCAGCGACAGGTCACTGCCTACTTCAGAGATGAGGGCACGGCGTGGCTCCTCCCAAGCGGCACACTCTGCCAAGGTATGCCGCGCCGTGTCCTCCCGGCAGTCGACGCAGTGGTGACACCGGGCGTCCGGCTCCCTGTTTATGCGACACAGGTACTTCCCGAAGCAACCATGCCCCGAGAGCACCTGCGTCACCCGAAACGACAGGGAGCCGTGCCTCCTCCCGAGCCAGCGCTCGAGCACTGGCCGGACCGCCTCAATGGTTTAGTGGTCTATGGCACTGAGTGGAACTGGAGAGGTCTTCGGTAGAATGAAACAATGTTGCTTGTTCGAATGACTGTCAGTAACTTAGATTTATTATTCTCTTACATCTATTTATATTTACAATCATGACGGAGTACTAACAATGCTATCCTATTTACAAAATGTAATAACCAATAGGCATTCGCCAGAGGACACGGGCCCTGCGCGGGGCGCGGGCGCGGGACGCTGTGTTCGCACACGTCGCGAATCTTGCGAAGGCATAAATATATGGGTCACTGGCTCGCGCTCGGTCCTTTTCCCGATGTGCTGCCGTCGTGTGTGGATAGTCTGCGAGTGAAGAGTCTGGTCGCTGCGTGTCCGCGTCTGCTGTCTTTGAAGAATCTTGAATGCCGCTGTGCATCTTCTACGTGTGCATTGCCCTTGCAAACAAACCGTTCTTTTCGGAACGAACTGGTGCGCGCAGTGTTATTATGATATTGATAACAACCGCGCGTCACCACATCCTGTTTCTATTTCTCAGAACGTGTCTTTCATAAGACAGTCTGTTTCTTTAACCGAGTTGACAAACGTGCGTCTTTTTCAAGGCGGTTCATATCAATGTTTCTTGCATGATTATGTCTTAAACGTGGTAATCTGGTGGTCTGGTAAAGGTTGTCCGGTAATGGTATTCTGGTAACGGTGTTCTGGTAATGGTTATGAAGGTACGGTAATTATTGTGACTAGCTCTGTGTCACTACAATGGTAATGAGGCCGGCGGTAGGGCGTAAAAGCCTGTCCCGCCATTCCGCCACCAGCAGCCTAATTGCGTAAGTATATTATCCAAAGCAAAAGAATCGATTCTTTCCCAAAACCGACTTTACGTAGTGCATATTGATACGAAAAGTCGTTTTTGGGAAGGAATCGATTCTTTTGCTTTGGATAATATACTTACGCAATTAGGCTGCAGGACCTCGCAGAGCTGGGACTGACGCAACTCTATATGTCGCTGCATCAGCCCTACGCCCCGCGCCCGCGCTTCCTCGCGCCACCGATACAGTGACGCGAGTACCTTCGCCTCCAGGTCCCAGGGCGGGGATCCGGCCAGTACACAAACCGCCTCGTAGGAGATCGTGCGATACCCACTGATGACTCTGACGGCCATCGTAACCTTGTATCGGAGCTAACCTAAACTAGTATCAGAGCTAACCTCACCTAGTATCAGAGTTTACCTAACCTTGTATAAGAGCTAACCAAACCTTGTATTGGAGCTAACCTAATCTAGTATCAGAGCTAACCTTACCTAGTATTAGAGCTTCCCTAACCTAACTAGTCATCGAGGTGGCCACTCGCGCCACTGCTCGAGCGCGCGTGTCGCAGTTCCTGCCGCCTCAGCCTTGCTAAAGGGACTCCTGGCACGCTTTCACCATTCTGGCGGATGGCGCAGATTCGGTTATAAACCTTCGCGTCCATGTCCGCCAAAATATCCAGCCACCTAACGAGAGTCTCTTTTTTTAGGGTTCCGAAGTCAACAAGGAACCCTTATAGTTTCGGTCTGTCAGTCTGTCCGTCCGCAGCTTAGCTCAGAGACTCTAAGTACTAGAAAGCTATAATTTGTCATGGATATACGTATATTAATAATGCCGACAAAGTGGTACAATAAAACCATGGAAACCTTTTTTTTGGGGTTCTTGCTATAGACGTAAAGTGGGGATGTTTTTTTTTTCTCATCTTTCCCATGGTGTGGAGTATCGTAGGATAGGTCATTCAAAAATATTACGGGTTTGTTAAAACCATTTTTCGATTCAGAGATCCGTTTGCTTAAAATTAAGCTTTAAATTGCAAATTTTTGCTAGAGTCGATAAGTGTTCCCCCCTCCCCTCTGCAAGCGAAATGGTTGCTCTTGGCTATGTGAAAAAAAATTCACGGCAGTAGTATATATAACGAAATTAAAAGGAAAACTATCACGGCTAACTAGACTTTACAAGTATACGAGTAATAGTCGACCAACTTATAAAATGTACTTGAAACAGTAAATTTTTTGTACAAATGTCATTGAAAAATTACCTTAATTACGTAATTAGCTGTAAATATATGCTTATGAACCATGTAAAAACATACAAAAATAAAATCAAAATATCCCCGTGACCCGTCGGGCTTCAGCAGTGGTGGTAGTGAGGGACGGCAGAAGTTCGATTCAACCGACTTGGCCAGGGACCAAAACGCTTTACTACCCGCTGGGTAAGAAGCAAGTTTGGTCCCAATACGGCTTATGTGGTCAAACCGAGATTTTCGCATCACCTTCTTGCAGGACTTGGCAGTCCTATTGTAGGCCTTCTTCCGCTGACCCACGTCGCTTGCTTTGCGCGTCCGAGCGTCGACCCATGCCAGGTACGCCTCCTGTTTAAAAGCGTTGGCGCGCTTGCACTCGGCGCCAAACCATGGCCGGTCAACGCTAGACATTGCTACGTCAGAGAACGGAATGTAGTACTCCATTCCCTGACGCAACACATCTGACACGGCGTCCGCGCACAAAGAAGGATCAGCCGAAGAGAAGCAAGTAGGCTGCCAAGGATAAGATGCGAAAAAAGAACGCATCCCATCCCAATCTGCTGACTTGTACCGCCAAACCTGCCGAGCGCCTCTTGGGCTGGGATCGGGTGGGGAGTGGACGGATACAGACTTCACCAGACAATGGTCGGAACTACCCAAAGGTGAAGATACCGACACCGAGTAGCGGTCTGGATCTGTTGTCAGCAGAAGGTCCAAACAATTGGCTGTGTGCGAATCCACATCCGGCACCCTCGTTGCCCCTTGGACCAGCTGAGCGAGATTTAACGCAAGCGCGAGCTTTCGCGTCTCACGCCCAGCATGATCAGTGCTCTGGTACGGGAAGAGCCACTCCTGGTGGTGGGCATTGAAGTCCCCCAGTAACACTAATTGGGCGGAAGGGTACCGCTGCTGTGCCGTATCCGCCGCCTCACTAAGGTACTCTGTGAGCCTGGTTGTCTCCTGATCACCGCTGTGCGAGCGGTAGACACAGGCGTAGATAATTTTATCCAGGCCCGTGTCCACCATAGCCCACAGCACAGAGAACCTAGAGTCCTCAAGGTTTCGGAGACGCCGATAACAGATGTCGTCCCGGGCGTACATGCATACACCCGCGTGTTGCTTAAAATTGTGCTCCAGGGTATACCCTGGGTATGTTAGGTACGATACGTCTGACGGACATCTGATCTGCGTCTCCGAAAGGAAAAAGAGAGCCGGCTTATCAGTCTTCAGGTGATGATGGACTGCTATGAGGTTGGAGTGCAGACCTCTGATATTAGTGAGGTGCACTTTTAGTGGGAGGGGGTGCAGCCGCTGTTCAACGTTGAACTTTTTCCTCTTTCTCATATTTTAGTGAAGTAAGGTGAGAAGAAGGAAGTGAGATGCGGTTCCTGGCTGCTAACCTACAGACACGCACTGACAGATCGCCATCATTGAGGGACTAGTCTGGAGACTGCGGGGACGCCCGAGCCCCCCCGGGAATGTCCATCGGGCCCTCCCTTCTGGTCGCCAACCAGCACGATGGCGCATTCCGGGCTTTTTCGTCAGTTGGCGGGGCAGCCTTTCGTGTGGGGCTGGCACACTACTTGGGCTGGGGGCCTAAACTACCTGCGGTTGGCCAGCGGTGTACCGTGCCTCGGATCCCGCTACCCTCCGCGACTAGTCTCCCGATACGACCATATCAGCGCCCGCAAGGCTGGTCTGCCTGCAATGGAACCACCATCTCGACCCATCTCCTGAAGTGGCTACACCGAGCATCGCACCGGAACACGGCTAGGCCGCTTGGCGGTACGTCTTTGCCCGGTGGGTGGTCACAAGCCATCGGCCGAAGCCTACCACCAGTTTTTGTCAGCTGATTAGCACCACCCGGGGACCACGTGTAGGGTATCGTATGAGGTACTTTCCTACGGACGTGGGTGACTCGGCCCCCAAAATTGATGAATTGATGGATAATCCTGGCTACAAGGTCGTGCCTATGCAAGTTCTCTTCTATAGCTAGAAGATATTGTGGAGGATTGATTCACCCGGACGGTGACATGCCCGACAGATGTCAACCGGACCATCCTTCACAATAAATCTCCGGTAGTTATTCGTCATGTTAACTTCGCGTCCATAATTGCACAGACAAAACCTTCGGTTTCCCCAAAGCGGTCATTGAAACACAGCCAGGCTACAAACGCTAACTGGTCTACATCGGAACTATGTAAGGCGCGGAAAATAAAAAGCGTCCGTGGAGTTTCTTACTCTGCCATACCACCCTGCGATTGTTAATGTCACGTATAGCGCACATTTGGCCACACTAAACTCCATCCTGATAGCGCTACTAAAAATTTTCGTTACTTTCAGTAGCTCCATCAGTTGAAGATTAGGTACTGGAGGCAAAGAGCTTCAGGTCATCCATGTAAAGGAGGTGAGATATAACCTGACCACCTCTCTTCAACCGATAGCCAAGCCTGAAATCTCCAGCAATGTTCTAAAAGGATTCAAGGCTAAGCAAAACGAAAATGGACTCAAAACTATCACCCAGGAGTATAACTCGCTCGATCCTTACCGGTTCGCTATTCCACTGGATATTTCGACATCCTGGATAGCGAAGGACCGTCCACCATTGCCCCATACACGACACCAGGCAGGTGCATAGAGTTGCCATATCAATAAGGAGTAGCTCCTTAGTACTGCGGACCCATTCTGAGAGGCGCACATGAAAACTAGAATTGGTATCTTTAGCTCTTAGAATGGATGTAAGAACTATATAGACCGTCGGTAAACACGTGATCGATCTATAACTTTTAGACTCCGCAGTACTACCTGATTTATGGAGCAGGTGGGTTATTCTTGTCGTTAAAAACTGGGGCAGCGAACCTGACTCTAAGGCAGACTGGAACTGAGATGTCTTAGACCGGGGCAGCGACCCTGACTCTAAGGCACACTGGAACTGAGATGACAACCGAGCGTGCGCCCTTTGTAGCCATTTTATCCAAAAGTTGTGCAGTCCGCCCACACTCCAAAGCACTCCTCAATTCCGCATCTTACGTTTGTAATCCTGTCACTACTTTCCTCGTCCGCGTGGCTAGGATTATGTTCGGATTGTGGTGGTATCCCAGTCTGCGACTATGGTGAAGTGACACGGTTACCCATTTCAGTTCGGAGGCGATCAAGTACAGTATCATTCAACATATGATTACGCTGGTGGTGGTGACGCACATGATCCGAAAGTCGTTGAGCCGAAACGTTGACGGTTGGCTCAAGCACCTGATTGTCCGGGATCCGGACACGGTAGGCGGTCAGGTTGTTACCTCCCTCTGTAGCCCCAAAGTATGCGCACATGGAGACCGGTAGGCCTCGAGGCCTTAAGCGGTCCGGCGACCGGCGTCCTCCCCGTCGACGCGCAGGTGGTGGTGTCGTCGACGGTGAGAAGTACTCGTCACTCGAGCTCGACTCAAGCAGTTCTTGTCAACATGTCTTTTTATTTACATTTTTTCTATAGTTTTTGGTCTTCGTCATGAATATTCGGTACTATTGAATTTGCATGTATTTTTTTCTTATTTCCTTTCATTTTGAGTTATTTTTATTTGGATAGCTGCGAAGTTATGTTGAAATGGTTATACCGCCATTTCTGGGTTGTCGTCAGAGCCTCGTTTGTGGTTCAGCAGGATGTACCACGAGCAGTTGGGGTTGACTTGGGCGCTAAGTTTGTAGTGCGCACCCTTACATCCCGAAGAGAAGAGCACCTCATCATCTCCTTGCCCTTATCCCATGTTACTTGGGAGTCGGCGCAACACGAGTTTTCTTCTTCCATACCGTCCTGTCCGTTTTCTTTCATATAATTTCTCACACAATCCATCTATCTCCATCTTTTCTTTGTCCTTCAACTCTCTTCTCCATCCACATTTAAATTCATAACTCTTTTAGTAACATGCGTTTCATCACATGACCATACTAGGACAAACGGTTTCCTTCCAACTTTTCTGTCACATTTCTAACTTTATGCATTGTCGTCACTCCGCACATTTATCTCAACATTATCATACCTGCTACATGCAATCTCTTTTCTAATTTTTTTAAATAAGGGAGCAGAGAAGAGTACCTACCTAAAGAATGAAAATACAACTCATAATTACTCAGAATTATTTATTTTATTCGAACATGGGAATTGCGTTGAAATCGATTTGATCGACATTGTCATAATTATATTTAAGTAACAGTAAGATTTAACAATATACCTGTTAGCAGCAAACAAAGTACTAGTGTATGTCGTGTATAAAAATAAAGTCTGAAAAACTAAAGCTAATCTCCGATTTCACAAACACTAGATGACATCTATCTGAATAACCACAGCTAAGCGCACCCTAGCGTAAGTGAAAACGGACTTTTCAATTTCATTAATTTTTTTACAAAATATCAACATAATAATTATAATTAGATATGTTACCGGCCAAACTCAATTTCAGGTACAAACTAGTTTGTCTTGGGCTAATTCGGTTTATAGGCTAAACTGTTATATACTAACACCCATAGGGTATACCGGTTTAGCCTAGGACAAACCAGTAAAGCCTGAAATCGGATTTGGCGGGTAACATATACATACCTACAGTCTAGGTATTTCAATTATGAGGTTAAAGGAAGATGTAGCTATTGTATACATATAAACATCAACGATGATCATAAAATAATGAAAATAAGGAAAAAGGGACGCCTTTTATTTATTTTTGCTAATATATATCTACTGGCCAACTGAAGTAATAACAACCGCTTTTTTCGCGACTTCATTCGTGTGGATTTCATATTCTCCTTGACAAACAACCCTCATCATATTTTTAAACTACCGGGTAGTTACAAAATAATTTGGTGCAAGAGGGCAAATTTCAGTTGAGGCCGAATAGACGCCGTCTTCAATCACTATTATTATTAGTGGTCGAAGGATGCCGTAACCGAAGGGGAGGCCGTTATCAAGCCGAGATACTGCTATGACAATGTGGGCTAACGTTTTATTGCTCACCAGTTGTCACCACTGTTGACTATAGGGTCCACAAATATAGCTTTTTAACGTTGTTATAACGCGCACGGAAGCATGGTATGAATTTAAATTTATTTCTAATGCCGTAAAAGTGCGGTTGCGATTGCCCCCATCTTTTCGAAAAAAAGGAGGCTAAAATTTTCCGAAACATAAAACTCTATTAAAGCAGTGTTTGGTAAAACCCTTACCTATCTTAATCTGCCAATTTGGAAAACATTCACAACAATAAAAAAATTGAAAATAAAGTCCTGCTAAAAGCCAAAAAACTATGAAATTTGTCATTTTGAAGACCTCGGCCCAGCGCCCCTAGCGGAAAACTCAAAAGCGGTAGACTCCGTATTGACCACTTGTGTGTGAGGTTTTTCAACACACTAAATAAAATTTCATAACCATAATATTTAGTAACAATTTATTGTGAGAATCTCTCGGCATATTTTGTGCACACGCTTTAATAGAAAATCAAACTAAAAAATAATCAAACTGGAAAATAATTTTCTATAAAATAAAAATAGTGAGAATAACAAAAAAAATATTGTAAAAATGCGTGGGGTGCTTTTAACAATATCTGTCAATAAAATATTAAACTATCATATATTTTTTACTTTTTAGTTCATTCGCTAATCCTGAAGATGCTGGTAAGGATAATGGGACAAACTATTTTAATTATTGCATTGTCATCGGTCCTTGATAAGTGTGCAAAGTTTCAAATAAATCTGACGAAGGGGGTGAAAATCACGTTCAGATTCCTTTACATTAGATCCGTTACATACCAAGCTAATAAGAGCGTGTTAGTAAATTAAATAGGTGGAGGCTGGCCACCGCACTTTTCTGGGCTAGTGTGAAAAATACTTCATTTTGTGCCAAAAACGGTGGGGTAGAAGCCATTTTTCCAGTAAGTATGTTAAAATATATGTCAACAAATCTCGGATATTATAATGAAATAAAAGCCTGTGTAAAGCAAACTGGATTATCAATGAGCAGCTCAACGCCGACAGTTAAAAACCAATTTCATTTTGCCAACGCAACATAATGAATGCAAACTACGATATGAAGGTTTTCAAATGAGAATTTAAGCAGCCATCATAGTCAAATGACTACTGACGCTCAGTCTACAGATGTGCCTCGCGTCTTGAACGACTGATCATTACGGCATGTTTCAAAATAAATACGTAGCAGAACGAGCTGTCACCATTGGCAAAAGACTTATTACAATAAATGTTACCTGTGATAACGTTATCAAAGTTTGTAGAAAACGTTAGTTCTCACAGCCACTCACAGCTTACACAACTACTTGGGACTTCAAATGCATAAACAAGCAATAAATACATATTTGTGTAATAAATGCAATGAGTTTCACAGGTGGTATTTACTACCGATAATTTAATACGTTAAATGCAAAAGTCTATCTTACTAACTAATACCTATGAAAAGTCACTTAATTATAATTATTATGACACTGTACATATAAAAGATAAACGTGAAATATTATTTGCGCAGAATAAACGATGAGTAGCCGAAATGTAGTAGTCACAGTAAAGATAAGTTTTTGCTCGATCCGTTTTTGATAGAATTTGCTTTACCGACTCTGACTAACAACGAGTCGGTACAACAACAAAGGTCAATATAGCATAATTATATAATATTTCACTTGTGATTGTAGTATTGCGTCCTGGAGGGTTACTATAAGCTCAAAGAGTAAGTTTATTTTGAGTGTGCGTAAGGATAGATGTATACAAGTCATATACATTTGTACCTTACACTTTATTGCTAGCTCAAAGCACGCGCGCACGCTTTCATTTTGACAATTCAACAGTATTCATTGTGTGTTTTATGATGTCTAGTTGACAGATTTTTAAGCATAATTATGAAGCAATTATTGTTTTCATCCCATCTATTCGAAAAGAAGCTAAGGTTTCCTCGATAAGTGCGAACAAAATGGGTCATTCCGGCGCACTTTAATAATTTTCACGAAGTGACTTATGAATTTGGAACATTATTTAATTACTTTTTTATCAAAATATTTCAGACAATTTTAATTAGATTCAAACAAATTGAATAAAAAATGATTTCTAACAGTGAAAGTGAAATAATAACCAGAAAATGCAAGATTAAACAAACGTTTTTAGGGTTCCATACCCAAAGGGTAAAAAAAAGTTAATTTAAAAATCAAAAACCCGACAGCTTAAGAGGAAATATGGGAAGAGAGCGCCGACTGAATTTCCTAGGTAAAAAGTCATAATTCGAGGTTTGGCTCTCGTCTCTTTCCTTCTCTAACATTGGACCAATTTAAAAGATATTCCATAAACTGGTAAAGTAAGATATATACTATGTCCCTATGTTTTCCTTTTTGATGATACATTATCTTAAGAAGCACTAGAGCCCTCAAAAAAGTAGCTGCTGTGCAGTCGGAGGATCAGGGGGTCAGCCAGCTCACGAATATATGTCCTCCGACAGCATGATTTTTTTCTTGTTTATAGCTTTTTAGTTCGCCGGGTAAAAAGGGGGATATTACTAAGACTCCGCGGTCCGTCTGTCTGTCTTTCACGTGCCCAGCGAGCACGGCCTCTGTGATAGGCTTGTGTCACACATTTTATCAAGTTTCTTGTTCCCAAACTGTGAAAAAAATGTGTGATTCAGGCCTATCACAGTAGGCCGTGCTCGCCGGTCAGGCTGTATCTCATGAACCGTTATAGATAGTTGAAATTTTCACAGATGATGTATTTCTATTACCGCTATAACAACAAGTACTAAAAACAGAATAAAATAAATATTTAAGTGGGGCTCCCATACAACAAACGTGATTTTTTTGCAGTTTTTGTGATAATGGTACGGAACCCTTCGTCCGACTCGCACTTGGCCGGTTTTTCTCATAGATGGGGAAAAAAAGCTGAATGTGCCACACGGTACCAAAATTATTTAACCTCGAGCGAAGTACTTTGAATCCCTCGGTACGCTTAGGATGCTTCTTTAGAATCCCTCACTAGGCTCGGGATTCTACTCTAGAATCCTTCGCTTCGCTCTGGATTCAAACAATCAATCTCGCCCTCAATACATTATTTTGGTCTCTTGTGAAACAATCTACTATTTTTTCACACTTACGCACGTGCTTTAAGCTAGTAAAAAAGTTAGGCTACTGAACTCCTGACTTGATTTAAGAAAGAATTTGAAAACTGACGAAGATATAAACGACTCGACTGTATCTACGTGTTAGACAGAGGAAGACACAACCAACATAGGTGGCATAGATGATAAATTAAATCACCTGTGACTTTCCTATCCAAGCGTGGTTAGTTCAGGACTTGTACTTATGTTATAATTTGATTTTTATTTTGACAGGAGTCGAGACAAAAAATAAATAGAAATAATATAGAAATGGCTATCATTTCTATATTATTTCTATTTATTTTTTAGCCCAGTCATGAACACAAAAAACTTGAGAGGTATCAAGGGACACCCGGATGGAACGAAGTTCCTTTAGTATATATATACATACATATATATATATGTATGTATATACATGTATATATTACATGTATATATATGTATATATACTGTCTCGACTTCGTAAACACAACAGCGTATAGGTTAGAACACGCACGAAACACGCGCACGCCGCACGGCTTACAACTATAGCAAAAAGTGTCGTTGCAACTTTTCGTCTTAATTTTTTCCGTCTAGCCCCCTTTCGTAATGCGCGATAAGGAACTTCGTTCCAAAAATAAATAATATTAAATCAGGTACACGATACCTCTTAAGGGACCTGCTTTTGGGCAATCTTCTTTGCCATATAATATGGGATAATTAAGTTCGGTTTTTCTTTTTATTCATAATTTCACCTCCAAAGCAATTGTTGTTTTTCGTATCTTCCTCTATCCAAGAGTACTTCGTATACTTTATTTTGTTTGCAAATTATCTTAGGTAGAAGTTTTTGCTACTTTTATGTTATGAACGTTTAGACAAGGAATCTACTAAGATTTATTACAGTTAGACAAGTACGATAATATACAGACACTCGATTTGTTTAATTTATCTCTAACATCAATTTCAGACCTTACATTATTATTTTCACTTTAATTTAAAGGCATTCTACTTTTTAAGTAAGTATATGTAAATTTAAATTACTTACCTTTTAAACAAACAAACAACCTCGAAAATATAAGGAATGTTTTTAGACAAATAACGGACTACAGTAACAGTAGACCGCGCGTAAGTGGTAACAACAAAAACAGAATAAGCTGGCCCTTGATTGTATTGAAACTCCGCAGGTGCTAAGCTAGGCCAGCCCAACGTCAGTGTAATCACAGACACGCAGTCGACTGTACCTAATAACAATGTCCTAGGTTTAATGATCACGGTAACTTTTATAATTTTTTTGAAAAAATATATTCTCTACGTTGATCATACTTACAATAATAACGTAAACGTTTAAATATTAGTCTCCACTATTCTGATGTCACACAGTGACATTTGACAATATAATGAATATTTTTAATACTCACATTCATATAAATATTTATATTTTGTAATTTCTTGGTGACTATTACATTTAAAGTTAAATAACTTTTCTCGGAACAATAAATTTGGCGGTTTGATATTTTATATACAAAACTGACAAACCTCAACTTTCCGTTTATTCCTCAGATAAAAGATATCTGACAGTTAAATAATCAGCACTCAGATATATTTGTAAAAGATGTGATGAATTAAATGTATCATATGCGTTATCACCTATGTATTAATAATAAAACTTAATCAAAAACACATTATTGAAGCGCCTGCATTTCAAACAACTATGCGAAACACAGGCACCGTCTGTTTGTTTTAAACCGCGCTCAAATGTGTTTTTTCTATTTACTTAAAATCTTGTATTAACAATAACATTTACCAGATTAGTTGCTAAAATGATGTATATGCATATTGATAAAATCGCAAGACTACTGACTGGCTGATGCTAAGAGAATCATGTTGATATATTACATTATTGGGTATATTATATCTCAGAAGTTTACCTATTTTTTTTTTAATAAGTAGGTAAGTACGGGGTCACTTTTAATTCATTGAAAATCTTTTAGGGGTAAAATTACTCATGTATGTGTTTTTTTTACTACATGCAACATTTTTATTAGTATAACTCAAAACATGTTATCATATTAAAAAAAAGTTTTTACCCGACTTAGGCGAAGCCAAAAGGAAGGGTTATGATTTTACCAGTCTATTTATGTATGTATTTACGTATGTGCCTCTGTAGCGCTTAAATGTTTATTTATCCGATTTTGATGAATAAGGTATCAATCGATTCGTTATTATGGCCCGGGTAATATAGGCTAAAAAAACAATGTATTTGTGAACGGCAGCCTAATTGCGTAAGTGTATTCGGCAAGGCGATGGATTTTTTTCATGAGTACTTTCACCCTATAAAAGATTGCCATTGATTTGAAAGTCATCCAGAATAAATAACATTTTCGATTTTATATATAATTAATTTTATATATATTATTATTACGATAATTTTCTTAATTCGATTTCAATAAGTACATGCTACATATTATTATGTATTACGGGTGGTGTGTTTATTAAACGCAAACAGGTCCTTCCTAAAGTCATCATATTAAATTATCTTATGATAATTATATAATTTATATCTTCCGGACTCGGGCTAACTCTGACTGGTGAAATTAATTCTTGCCGCATTTCTATATATGTAATAAAAGCTCTGAAAACACCATTATCTGCACATCACAGTCGATTGTACGTCGCTGGTAACACTTGAACTGCGAAAACTGTTCTTACTGTTGGTAGGGTTACCATCGGTCCGGATTTGCATAATCGTTCGCTTGTTTTCGTCAGTGAACTTGCAATAGCTCTAAAAAGTCATAGGTACTAATTATTTTACATTTAGTCGATGCGCGCCAGTTATTGTTGTTGTTATGGACCAAGTGATTAATACGGCATTATTCATAATGCCCGGGTAAATTGAAAAATGCCCAATGTGAGTAGGCAATATGATAAAAACTATTGAAATAATGAAATTGACCGGGCTTTCTAAATAATGCGCATCACTTATTGGGCCGGTAATATTTTTTTTTTTCATTGTTTTTAATATAGAATAGGTAAGTACGATTGAGCACCGCTGCGGTTCGAAGGAGATGACGGGCGCTGAGTTCGAACCTTACCTATCCGTGTCGGGGTGCCCTAAACTCCCGAGCTCGCTTCGCTCGCTCTTGATCTAATTCATTGACCATAATTATCGAATTGCTCAACCGGTACGTTACGGTATTCACAATGACCAGACAATGTGATAAATATAGTTTATATCATTATTCATTTACATTGCCCGATTTGACTTGACTAGAATCATAATGCCTGGGCATTATACATAGTGCCCTGATAAATCACTTGGTCCGTGAAATAGACACCACAACAAGTGGCGCGCTTCGATGTATTCGATTATATTTGCGAAAATTGCGCGCGAGCATGAAAATGAACGTTAGCGAAAACTAAAATTAAAGAATTTATAAATTGATTTTGATTTTTTTAAACTTTTTATCGGCTTTTTACATTTTCGAAATGGAAACTGTAACTTGCGGAATGAAATTATGTCAAATTGTTACGAACGAGATGAAGTTGACTGTACAAGTATAATAATTAGTACCTAGGCGACCGAGCTCCGCTCGGGTGAAAGTAGAGAAAACGACGTTTTCTAAAAATGATACCTAGCTAGATCGATTTATAATTTCAGGAAAATCGTTGGAGCAGTTTCCGAGATTCAGATTATATACATACATATATATACAAGAATTGCTTGTTTAAAGGTATTAGATTTGAAAACAGCACTAAAGACAATATTACATTTAATAGTCAGGGATCTTCATCTAGTCTGAATAGGAATTTACTCATCATGAATATACAACATGTGTATTATTTACTAGAGAAATTATTTAGCAACGAAGTCTGAAGATACCATAAATAATGGTAAACTGGAAATTGGGTTTAAATACCATTGCATAGCTAAGCATAACACTGTAGCAGACTATTTATTAAAATACAGCTTCATGGTACTCCTATCCATTTGTACAACTTGAACGATTCAAAAAGAATTATTACTTACTACATTACACATTTTTTTTCGGGTAGATTGTTAAGTTTTAAACTCGACTCTAAAAATACATGATATCACCCAAAATAAATAATGTACTAACAACATTAAAAATCTAATAGAAACGCATAAACTACATAAAATACTTTGTATACATCTATACATCACACAATTAGGTACATTTGTACCAGTCTAACAGAGAAGCGTATTCGGTTTCAATTCAAAAGCATTACCAATTCCTTCAACGTTCGCGGCGAGCTCGTTTGGCGCGTGCTGTCGGAAGAGAAGCATTGGCGACATCGACGTCTCTCTTCTTCGTGGGAGCCTGTGGGCGCTGCAACTGGCTCTGCGCCGTCAACTGCAACTGCAGCGCGTGTGTGTTCAACCTTTCAGCTAGAAGTAAAGGCCTGAGCGCTGCCATCTTGTGACTGTACAGCGTGACGCGCGGACGACTGTTGACAGCGGCCGTTAGCTGCTCACGTACAGTCATCTCCGTGTTCTCAGAATTATTGTTCCATTTGTCATTATCGCCTTTGTCTTTTTCAACATTCTCTGTAGCTTTATTTGACTCCGAATGATCATCAGTGTCAGTTTTGCATATAATGTGGACTTGTGCTCTTACTTCCGCATCAAATTTTGATATTGTACTCACCAGGGGTTTCGCCCAACCAATGTGAAGAATTGGAGTTTGGCTACCTTCTTCCCATTTGCAGATACCGTCATAAAATCTACAAGTTAACAGGAGCTGTATTAATAACAATTTTATTGGTTATAAGTAAGATATTAATATGCCGAATGTTTTCTGAATACATACCTTAGCAATGACGCAAAGCACTCTGGGTCCTTTAGAATGGATCTTGCCGAGTGTCCTGAGCTTTCAGCTTTCATCAACTGTGGTATTAATTCGTTTGCTATTTCAGAAAACTCCTTGTATATCTCTTCATCATCTCGGGAATAGTTGTAGCTGTAAACATAATTATATTGCTTATGATTTAGATCATAAAATCGAAAATCATATCGTAAGGTTAACGATTTGATAATCGGAAACGCGCCGTGGTTTGCTAGGAACGACTAGTTCCACGATTACTTTCAATTGCCGTCAGTGATTTCTGATATCGAACGGTTCAATAAACAAAACAAGGAAAACCTAACCATGCACGTAAACCCACTAGTTACTGAACTCCTAAACCAAACGATAGGACCCACACGTTCGAAAGAAAGGCTAGGAATTTAGGGAATGGGAGGGGGGAGTGGTGTGCCGCCACTCGCCTACAGCACCGCGCGATCCATTCGGGACCTAAGCGTGGGGGTAACGCAAGGCAAGCGTGCGAGCAACAGATGGTCACTGCGAGTGGTCCACTCGCCGTCCGCGCGTGGTCGGCCCGCGGGTGCGGCACTCCGGAGTTGATGTAGTGAGCTTATACATCTCCGGAGTTGATGTAGTTATATTATACATTATATATATATAGTGGTAGGTACCTACTCCATACAAAGAATACTAACCGCTCGAGGCGAGGCGGTGCTGGTCGGGTGGCTCTAATGAGCTATGATTTTTATGGGTAGTTAAGTAGGTTAAGTTATCAAAATATAATTATTTTTTTCAGCGTTAAGAAGTTTTTATAAGAGTTAAGACAAGATTTGTTTTATAAGAACAATAATAATTTTAATAGGTAGTATTTGAAAGCGTATAAAAAATACTTTTTGTATCCAAAAATAATCCGAATTGCAATCAAAAATACTCATTGCACAGCAAAATAGTTACCTCAAAATATTATTATTTTAGCAATAGTTTGAGTTCAAGATGCATCTCTATTAATTGAAAAGCTGAGCTTTTTTATGAACGCATATCTAATAATCCTGTCATAATAATCTAATTATCAATTATTCCGAACCTGACCCGAAATCCTAACCCGGTCGCGGGATTACTATTTCAGCAACAATGTTGAAGGAGCCCTGCTGCACGTGGTTCCTAATTGTGTGAGTACTATGTACCCAACTGTAAATCTACTGTACCTGTGTGTCGTTCGTTGACTTGTGTGTGCCCTGGCAGTTGAGTGTGTCATGCTCTCTCAAATGTCTCTCTGATGGTGGCGCGTGTGTTGGATTGTCCGGTTCCCTTCATTATGGTTGAGCTGGGTGGTGCCATTCATGCGTCATGTTCGTGAACGGACGCCGTCAGTTGGGATTGGTCATAACTTAACTGCTTTGGATGTTAATGCTTTTCTAGCATCTATTATATAACTGCACAGTACATGTCTGAGTACTTTTATTACTTTATGCCTGTACGTAGTATAGTGTGTAGTGCTATTCTGGGTGCATTTTCCTCACATATGTGAATTTATTAATGTATGTACTTATGTAACTAAATATTGTAAAAAAACATTTTCTTTAAAAGAGTAAGTATGGAGTTTCTTGTGCATTCTTCTCCATAACAAGCTACTTTCCGAATGCACGGTAGAATCAACTTTTATAACTTGTAAATTTTAATGTACCTAACGTTCAAAAGTGCCGCTTGGTGGCCTACTTGAAATAAAATATCTTTGTCTTTTATCTTTGTCTGAGTTCGCTCGCTTTTGAAACTAACCTATCCGTGTGGGGCCCTAAGCTCCCGAGCTTACTTCGCTCGCTCTTGGACTTATTTTGTTATATTTTATGTGTGAGTATAATGTTTGTACGCTCTGGTTAATTTGCGGTGCAATCAGTAGTTCTGATGTAAAAAAGGATTATGGAATTAGGAATTATGGAAATAAATTTATAGGTGATTATTTATTTGATGTGCAATTAATAATATCCTAATTTTAATTAACCATTAAAATTATCCATGCTTAAAATTAAGCATTTTAAACATTATCCATGCTTAAAATTAAATAAATTTCGCTTACAAGTTGTATTTCAGTACTAACTATAAAGTAGCTTCTTTGATTGTTTAATTGTTATAAACAAAGTGAATACTAGTATTAAATATCATTTATTTCTCAAAAGATTAACATATAATCGCTTAACGAGAAACAAAGTTTGGATTTAATAACAATTGTAATTATTAGAAAGTCCAGGGCGCACGACGCACATTCGATTTTGTTTAAAATTTACGTAAATAGGTATTATAACAAAAACAAATTATGATGAGTACATTGCAAAAACTATACGAATACACTGTAGTAACGACATCGAGCGCGCTGTTATTATTAGCGCTGTTGTTAAGCACCATACACACTATACAAAAGCTGTGTGCTATAGCTGTGTGTGTGTGCTATAGCTGTTTTCATTTTTATTTGCAATACAATATTTTTACTGTTTTATTTATTTATGTTGCAGCTGCCGAAGATGTGTTTCTTTAATAATTCTTTAAATTGTAAGTTAGTTTTAGCCTCTTTTATATTTTTTGGTAAGGAATTGTAAAGTTGTACTCCTTCATATTTAATATTTGTCTTGCCGTGGTTTGTTCTAGGTCCGGCCAGCAGTACTAGAACATTCGCTCTACGTGTCGATCGCGTTTGCTTTTCGCTGTTCCTTTCAAAGGTTATTTCCGTGTGAATTTCCTTTGTGAGGACCCTTCTTATTAGTAAACAAGTGTTGTATTTGTGTATTTTGCAGATGCCTAATAACCCAGTGTCATTATAGATTTTATCTGTGGGTGTTAAGTAGTGGTATTGAAAGAGGGCTCTAATTTATTTATTTTGGGCGATTTGAAGCTTTTGGAAGTTTAGTTTCGAAGTATATTAACAGATTTCAATTAAATATTCAATATGCGGCTTTACTATCGAATTATACACAGTGTACCGAACTTTAGGAGGTAGGCATCCAGCCATTCCACGTAGTGCCCCCGTAAGGCTTGACAAATTGGAGCAGATTTTTTTAACGTGCGGTTGCCACGTCAAGTGACTGTCAAGTGTAAGGCCCAAGTACTTTTCAGTGTTTACCTTATTTAGGACACATCCATGTATCAATAGAGGGTTGTGATTGTGGATCTTTTTGTTCTTGGCCGAGAAAATTATGTAGTTAGTCTTAGATGTGTTAATTGTCAATAGGTAGTCTGAGAACCACCTTTCCAAAATTATTGTGTCTATGGAGCTGCCAAAGTATAAAAGACAAGTGTCGTCGGCATAGACTGTTATATGGCCTTTTAATCCTAGCTCGTGTACATTGTTTATATAGATAAGGAATAAAAGGGGACCGACAATTGATCCTTGAGGTACACCACATTTTATTAATGTAGAGCTACTTATAGTATTACCTATCTTAAGAACCTGCAACCAACTTTCCAAATAAGACTCGAGCATTTGAAAAAATGTTCCTGTTATTCCTAAGGAAGTGTGTTTTCGTAAAAGTACAGTATGACTCACGGTATCAAAAGCCTTTTTTAAGTCTATAAATACACCCAGTGCGATTTGTTTTTTATCAATTTTAGTTCTAAGTTTCGTGACCAAATCAATAGCGGCAGCCAAAGCGTTAGACTTAGGCCTAAATCCATATTGCCGTTCGAATAGGAAACCGAAAGAATCTAAATAGTCCATAAGTCTAGAATGGATTAATTTCTCCAGTATTTTCGATAACACTGGCAACACGGATATAGGTCCAAAATTGCCCGGGTCTGATCTGGATCCTGACTTAAATATGTCACTTTTGCAATTTTAAGGGTATCTGGAAAATTGCCCTCGAGTAAGCATTTATTCATACATTTAACCAAACTTGGCAATATTATTATTTTTATGTATTTAATGGCCCTGACACTGATGCCGTCCATGCCACAGCTGGTGTTTGTTTTTAAATTATCAATAATTTTGCCGATTTCTTGTGAATTTGTAGGTGACATTTTTGAGATTCCAGGAGCGTTGGTATGTAATGGAGTTGTGTTTACGTAATTATTGTGGTGTTTTACAGGAATTTTGTTTGCTAAGAGTATACCTATACTAGCAAAGTACATATTAAAGTGTTCACTGATTTTAACCTCGTCTGTAATGAAGCCTGAGGGGGTTTGTAATTTAGGAGGAGTACAACTATCTTTAATTTTGTTTTTAGTCAGATTATTTATAAGTTTTGCATTCTTCAAATGATTTCCTAAAATATTTAGTTTTAGCGCATTGTATATACGAGAATACTTTATTTCGTTCACTTTTAAACTTCGTTTCAAACTCCAGATTGTTCGGATTACTTTTGTGCTGTTTCCATAATATGTTCCTTGCGGTTATTTTGTCTATAATGTCTTTTGTAATCCATTCTGTTCTTGGTGGGTGCAATGTCTTGATTTTCGTAGTTTGATTCTTGTTTATTGCCGATTTTATTGCCTGTTCCAGTTTCGAAAAGTCTTCTCCCAATGCAGTATAGCCAGTATCCTCTATGGTCTTATAGAATTTTTGGTATAAGAGTGTTTTCATTTGAATTTTTTGTATTGGTTCAGGTTTGTACTGTTTAACCTCTAGAAAAAGCTGTTTGGTGATCTGACATGCTTGATTCAATTATTACCAAGTGAAAATCGTGTCCTCCTAAGTTTGTAGAAACATGGTCCAGGATAGTACGTGTATTGATTTTGTTTAATATCGTGTAGCCATTTTCCGACAGTGTGTCTTTGTATTCCAAGGTGCTCCGATCTGATCCAAGTTGAATAAAATTAAAATCACCGAAGAGTATGGTCCTTTTCTTGATTTAAAGTTCTTTTGTTAAGGTTTCAAGGAATTTATTTGAGTTAGTTCTTTCCGGTTTATATATTCCACAAATGTACAATTAAAAATTTTGTAGGTGCACCCAAAGAAAGTGGTTATCATCTTCCCCTGCTTTTAGTTCTAAAGTTGTAATACTGAGTGTAGTTTGGCATCTGTAATCTTTGCGCTTCAGCATCTGATTTAATCCACGTTTCGACCAGTATTATCACATGAACATCTTTTATTGCTGTTAATATGCATTTCAATTCGTCGAGCTTTCCGGGTTTAACTAAGCTTCTTATATTTGAATAAAAGCATTTGAGGGATTTTTTTGTTAAACATGACTGTCGTATTTATTGGTTACGTCTTATGTTATATTTTCGTTTTTGTTTTTGGGTTTTGGTCGTTCTATTACTGCCTGGTTTGTTTTTTTGCAATTTTCTTAATTATTTTTGGTATGCCATTTACATACTTTATAATAAGGTCTTTTTCACCACTTTCCGTGCGTAGGTTTAAGGTTCTTTATAAACTTTTGCTGATAGGGGGTTTGATCTGAGAATAATTTGTAGGGCTCAACGCTCATCGTTGCTTTATTTCGGAGAATAGTTTTTGCCAAATCAGGAGATGGAAGGAATACTTTGATGCGTCGGTTGCCTCGGGTTTGTATTTCCCTAGACGGCGAATCAGATTTGGTTCTGGACACTCCGGGTGTATAGATTTCAGAATTTTAATAACTTCGTTAGTGTCAGAATTGATTCTATCTTCTTTGTTTAATCCTTTGGCTTCTGGAATTCCCACCAAAAATATGTTCTTACTGCGCGATTGACGTTCCTGAAGTTCAGCAATCGCGTCTTCGCAATTTACAATATTTTCATACTTTTGTGGAGGGTTTGCCTTTATTTTTTCCAGTTGATTTTCAAGAGCAGAGACTTTTGTGTTTGTAGCAGTGGTGGAAATTTTAAGTTTAGCTATCTCAGATTTTATCTTAGTTTGTTCTGAAGCAAGATTCTGAATTTCGTTTTTAATCGACGAGACATCACCGGATATGGTTTTCATAATCTGATTCTGAATCTCGATATGTGCGTTTAGAATAGACATTATCTCTGCGAAAATCATCGAAGTCTTGCTTATGAACTTCTTGTTCAGGTTGGTTCCGTTTACGAAATGCCTCCTGCTGCTGCTGACGTGTCTCCTCCTCTTCCTCCGTGAGTTTGGATAGATCCGATTGCGATCCTGCTCGCGAATTCATTCCGATTGAAAATTTTAAAACACTCATTTTGCAAGTGTGCAAGCTCCCTCACAATACTACGTAATCAGCTGCGTTGTCTTCGTCGTCGTCGTCGTCGGTTTGCCGATGTTGTCACGCCGGTCAAGCGGAGTGAGATGAATTATAAAGTTTCGTTCACACTTGAGGTTAGCGGGGGACAGGTCCGTCCACCGCTTGTCGGCGCTGGCTTGATGTGGTATTGAAAAGATTAAGGCGCGAGGAGTAGCTGATTTTAAAATGAGAATCACGTCTAAACGGCTAGTCGTAATTCTTTGAAAAAATATATGTTATATTATACTATTTTCTTAATAATTTCATCTAAGCAAATTTTGAGTTTTATTTGTATAACATAGTGTTAATTAATTTGTAAATTTATGTCTAAAACGGACAAAAATACGACAAGCACACCAAAACCGCTGGGCGTATTTTAATGAAATCAACACCATATCAAAGATAATTTAATTATCTACATTATCAAAATGTAGATAATTAAATTATCTTTGATATGGTGTTAATTTCATTTGTTGAGGCTTTTTTTTTAAAGTCATAGAATAATAAGGAAAGTACAAAAAACTACTAAATTTTGGGTCGCGCGGGTGTGAAACGAGTGCGCGTTTTGTTCCTTCAAGGTCATTGGCGTTAGTCGTCGTCTTAAAAGCACTCGGACTTGACTATGAAAAAAATATACTTGCACTGATAGACATAAAGTTTAGAATTCATTGACAAAAGTTTTATTTGTTTTAAGTAAATTTTGCAACACGTCTGTACTCCACGCGTTCCGGACGAAGATTGTTTAATAATTTAATTGTTATAAACAAAGTGAATAATAGTATATTATGTAACTAGTGAATAAAGGACGGATTTAAAGCGAGGGCCATAGATGAATCACGAACAAGTGAAGGATTCTAACAACTGAATAGTATAAAAGAACTTACTGTCGAATAACGTCTCCAGCACATGCCCATGCATGGAAAGCTTCCTTGTACATTTTATGGCGATGGTAGTGTCCTCCTTGGAAAGTGTATGGATAAACATGGCGATCCTCATAATTTGTTCTTGATGAGCGAATAGCCTGAGCATATAGTGCAGCTGGGTCTGGTCTTTGTGTGCCATCAGGTCGTAAGTTATCCAATTCATTATGAAGAGGCAAATCTACATCAGCTTCTACTGAACAATTGGCTATTCTCATGTATTCATCCAAGTCCCCAAGATTGCCTAATGCCATGGGGTAGGCATCCAAATGGCCTGAAAGAATAAATGGGCATGGCATCAAAATGTAATAGATTATTTTAGTTTAAGTCAATTCAGTCATAATGTCGGTATCCATTCTTCCAATACTTAAACTTAATACTAAAGGTCAGTTCACATTGCGATGCGACGCAACGTGATGCTACGCATATTTGTTGAGATAGCGGATAGGATAGATGGACACCCTTTTCTTTCCATTCCGCATTTAGACTCCCATTTGGTCCGTTGTGCATGCAGGCCTCCTCTCTGTGAGAGTGAATGGGCCCTAATCCACCACGCGGGCCCAATGCGAGTTGGTGGATGTCACATGTATTCGAATTTTGATTCTAGGACATGCCGATTTCCTCACGATGTTTCCCTTCACAGTTTTGAGAGCAGTGGTGGTGAAATAATTTACTCAAAGTAAAGCGCCTGCCTGGGTTTGAACTCATGACCTACAACTTATAAGTCGCGGCCGATACCACTAAGCCACCAATGCTCTCCATAATCCATATTATCTTAATTACGCAATACGAATCGACGTTTGATGATTTTGCCTACGTCGCTTCTAGGATAGACTAGGCAAAGTCCGAAACAGATTATTTGGCTATCGACGTTTGACTAAAAAGTCAGAATTTACAACTGCAAAGCAGACGCAAAACCGTCAATTTTGAGGTTGCGCGATAGGCGTTGGTCAACTCTAAGATAAACCAGTAATTCCACGAAAACATTACATTTAAAACTTACGAGTATAACAGTACATATTGATCTTTGACTATAACACCTACACTAAAAGGTACACTTTTCAGTGAGAATATACGAATACACTCTGCAGAATTTGAATTTCAAATGACTAATGTGAAGGCCGTTTTGAGTAGGAAATAAAGTTCTCTATGAAAATTGACAAGATTTATATCTATAATTACTGATGGCTCATTTTTGATCCTATAGATTTGCTCTACCTATTTTTTCTTTAATTTTACTTTGGTCCACAAGCTAAGCAGTATGAGACAATATGGTTGAAACAGCTTCACTTTTGTGGGGCTGCAGTCTTAGTTTACATGAGTCTAACTCAAATAATAGTAACTGAGCATAGCACTAGTATTTGCTGTTTGTATTTAAAATAATTAGGTAATTTAATAATATTGAACTTATATTTACCATTGTCATACAATAACCACAGAAGTTTGTGTTGCATTTGAGCAATTTCATGGACATCTGTAGTTTGAGTCAGTGTGGGGTTGATTGAAGATACAAGTGCAGCTAGTTCCATTACTCGTGTGCAGATAACTGGTTTACCAGCTACGTATAGCCATGAACGCGCGGACACTCCATCACCAACAGACCTTCCACGTTTGTCTTCATTACCTTTGCCATGCCAAGTTACCTAGAAACAATGGATTTTGTATTTATGTTGCATATTATGTTGAAGACAATAAAAAACATGCATGGCTAAATGCAGTGCAGTGCTTACTCACATAGTTGTAAGGTGTACTAACTGTTTTAAGGTCTTGAATAAAGGTTATTTATTCTATTCCATATCATAGCTAGATTGCATGCCAGCCAAATCATGAAACTACACAACTATATTGTTAAGACATACATATTTAGCAGGAAATGTAATGATAAGGTTTCTCTAATAATTTCTTTTGGTGTTGATGCATTCCTGTGATACATACCTCAGCTGTTTCTGTGCCCTCTTTCCCAAACACTACCCAAGCATGGTCTTCAGATAAGGCCAGGTGAACGTCTTGTTTACCCAGAACTTGACAGCCTGCAGTTACTGCAAAAGCTACACCAAAGCAGTCTAGCTTATTTCCTGTTAAAAAACTATAAATAGACTGCAAATGAGCTCGATCCTTATAGTAACTGCGAGTCAACGAATTCCAAACCACATCGGCAACTCGCTTCACCAAATCCCTGGTAGTGTAAATTCCATTCAGCAGTTTCACATCTACGCCTCCACGCATCAGTGTCACAAAACGTTCATGGAGTGATTTCACTTCTTCGTATTCAACAGATGGAAACTTCATTTTCCCAACTTTATTTGATGTTCCCAAATTCGTTTCCTTGTCGCTGTTTTTTACGTTAGTTAAATTATTTTCAACCGCTCCAACAATAATAGAAAACAAAGCTAAATCTGCCTCCTTCTCACTGCGTAGTTGTTCTTCGAACAGATCACATACCTTTTGTATGCTATCCAGCGGAAAATAATGTTTATACTCTAATAACGCCATTATTAAGATTGCGATTATTCACATATTTCACAAAAAACATTAATAATTATTAAAAAGCAGATCGTTTTGCCGGCTTGTAATTATTAGACTTAGAGGTTTGCTGTGTATTTGTGTATATGTCATACATTTTTTTTATTGACTTTTGATACATGGGCTATTGAGCCACATAACAATATAGTGACAGGCCAGATCGAATCTATTGATTAGCTAGAAGTTCTAGTTCTAAACTTCTAAGAACGTTACAGTTAAAATAAAATAGGCTCGTTTCCTTGACGTCTATTTTTGTTTCCTTCATGTGTGATAGTAGTTTTTATGTGATCAGACTAGAACTCTAGACTTCTATACATTCATGCCGCAGCCCAGGCAATGATGCTCGAATAGCACACTATGGTTCGGTAAATTTCTGAAAATTTTAACCTTTCAAAATAACGTCGCCAGTATTCGCCAGTGACTTCAAAATAACGTCTCCACAAACAGTTTTTCAAATCACCAGTGGGCTTCAAGTGACAAGTCGTCAACATGATAAATACGTAGTATCTCTAATAGTGCTAACACACGTTCGGATTTGGTCCGGCTGGACCGCGGATTTATGAGCGGGGTTAGTCCGGCTTCGGTTAGACGGACTCAATAATAATAATGTCCGGCGGACCACTCTACACACGCTCGGATATGGTCCAGCCGGACTAACCCCGCCAACGAATTCGTGGTCCGGCTGGACCAAATCTGTACGTGTGTTAGCACTATAAGTATTCTGTGACCATAACGAATGGATGGATCTATATTCTATTCTAGAATTAGGGTTGGCCACGTAACTGGTCAAACACGTTCGTTGTTTTCTGATTTCTTCCTATATTTGGAATTCAGATTCGGAATCTTGAATGCACAATTTTCATAAAAAGTGTTCTAAGCAGTACACACGTTACCAAATTTACCGAATGGAAAAAAATCCTGAAGTCCAGTTCTTTTCCTAGGAATATTCTGAATATGGAAACCGAACTCTGTTGCTAGCATAAAAAGTTATGATGACGCATGGAATTATTAGATAGCACTGATTTATAAACCTATGGACTTTTTATCTACGAAATTAGCGTGCATACCTACAATAATCGGGCAATTAAGATGGCTGCCCATTTGCACCCGTTTGACAGCACAACTACACAGATAAACGTACATATATTTAATACACACGCATCAGCTAATTAGCTGCTAGTGTGTCTAACCTAATAATAATAATAATAATGATCCAAAATGATGACAAACAACTACCGGAAATATATTGTGAAGGACGGCACGGTTGACATTTGTCGGGCATGTCAAGTTACATAGTGGTGATAGACCGACTAGAGCGTCGCGCAATGATTGTTGATATAGCGGTCCCCCATGACGAGAACCTCGTGAAGGCGGAGAGAGATAAGAAAAGTAAGTATCTTGATCTGGCTCGTGAGGTTGTCGACATGTGGGATGTGAATACAGCAGTCATTGTGCCGATAGTCGTGACGGCCAATGGTATAATAGCCAAGAGCTTCGACGAACATCTGACGAGGCTCTCGTTGGGCAGCTGGATCAAGGGCTTGATCCAGAAAGCGGTACTCCTGGACACGGCTCGTATTGTTAGGAGGTTCCTCTCTCAGCAGCCCTGATCACCGGTAGCATGGACCCTGTTCCCGATACCGGTGGGCTACTATTTTTGTATTTTTAAATGTTTTTTTATTTTATTTTTTATAGAATGATATTTAAAAATGTAAAAATATGTAAATACAATAAATAAATGGAATAATGATCCTATTCCCGATACCGGTGGGCCTCTATTTATTATATTTTTCAATGTTTTCTTTTTTATATGTGTTTTGTAAAAATATTTAAAAATGTAATTAATAAGAAAAGAGTTGAATAAATGAAATAATAATAATATACGGCACACAACTACCAATTTTACTCGGCAATCAACATGGCGACCGGTCACGCATAGACATGATTTTGACGTCACTCAAAAGTGTTACCAAGTTTATTCCTTGACAAACATTTAGATGCCTCTCTTTTCATGCAGCTCTTGGTTAGTTAAAAAGAGACAAAACGCTTTTTGACATGCGTGTGTCGATATTTGTATAACTATTCCTCTCTTTTCATGCAGCTCTTGGTTAGTTAAAAAGAGACAAAACGCTTTTTGACATGCGTGTGTCGATATTTGTATAACTATTCTTCATATAGTAGAATATGCCGTCTCCATAGTTTTCCTACCTCATTGTTAAATAGTACTATTGATGACGTCATTTTAAAATTGACGTCTTTGGTCTGTTGACCCTGTTGTTGACGTTGACGTTAAATGATAAATGACGTTGACCAATCACCAATGTTACAGTGAAGCGTAGAAATGTTTGTAATTTACAGAACTTTTGTATTTTACGATTTAATTAATAATAAGTTGTTGTGGGTTAAGCAATAGTTGTCATGAATAATTTGAACATCGATCAAACAATTGGATATGTTAGAAAAATAGTTGAAAACATTCGATGTGCCATTTGGTTAGTTGCTATAAACTTTTGCTGTAGGAATTGTGTGTAAACATATTTTATTTGTGAATGCTGTATTCTCCTTATTTCGTATCGTTATCTTGATCATTCTTTTTACGCTGTTATTTAATAATGTGCTCTGAGCTTCGTGATCATATATACAACTAAAGATTTAAATCTTAGGAATCTAGCCTTTCTCTTTTCTAACCGATTTTCAAAAATAAAGGATGTTCAATGTTCGAGTGCATGTATTTTCTCTTGTTAAATTGTCATGTTTATATATTATTAGTAGTATTTATTTTGTATGAATGAAACTTGAATGTTTGTTTGTCTTTTTCAGTGATAAAACAGATGGTCAGCGACTGAGATATGCATGTGGACATACTGCATGTGACCACTGTGTTAATGATGCTGTAGACTGCCAGCTTTGCCTTACTCCGCCTGAAGCCTCTAGTCCACAGGCCAAGCTTGATAACGCCTTGACACAGAGGGTAAATAATACATCAGAACTATTGAAAGTGTGTCAAGATTTGTTTAATACAGATGGTATGATATTTAATTAATAATAAATTTTGTTTATCTAATTTATAATGCTTATTATTAATTTGCAATTGATCTTATTACTTTTGTTTTAGTTTTCAAACATAAAAGATTATCTGAGCAACTGAGGATTGAAAAAGAGCTGTTCCCAGAATGCATTCAAGCTCCTGTGAAGTATGAGAACAGAAGAAAATCTACTTTTCTTTCTTACAAAAATAAGGAAAACAGAAATACAAATATTTTTCCTGGAGAAGAGATATCACTTTCTAGCGATAAAATTACAATGGACAGCTCTGCCAGATATGTGCAACAGTGGCTTAAAAAAAGCGAAAATGATTTTACAAGAAAACCATTTAGAGATTTGAATGTGAATGCTCAATTAGATCAAAAAATAATACTTCCAAAAAATAATTTTGTAGAACAAACTCAAGATGAAAATGTATCAGTTGCCAAGACAAGTAGAAAGAGATCACACTTTAAAACTACAGATAAAAATAATCCTCTGAGGAGGGGAAACAAGAAATTGTTAATTAATCAACATAATGGTAGCTCTAAGAAAGTCAAAAAAGAATTATATCTTTCTAATGCAGATCTTGTAAGGAATAAAACAAAGGCAGAATGTGAAAATGATGAAAGTGGCATTTTTATGGATGATGATCCTATTGTAATAGATGACTCTCAAGAAACAGTCATTGATAAAGATAAAAATGCATGGCTAGCTGTGCTTAAAGCCAATGAAAATGAAGAAATTGAAACTACCTCACTAGTTAACTTAGATTGTAGAGATCATAAAACTTTAAATTATACTAATAAAGAAACTCCAGTCCAGTCTGCTGGATACAAATATTTACAAAATAAAACAAATCCAGACAGAAATGTACCTTTTTATAAAAAAAGTTTTATCATAGAAACATGTACATATTGCAATGTTGCAGCTGATAAAGCTGTAGGCCTACCTGAAAAAGTGGAGATAACCATTGATAATGCTAATTACACAACTACAATTACGATTTTAAAGGATGTTGAAAATAACTCCAAGTTTAATACAACAAATTCAGTTTCAGTTCAAACTGATATTTGTAAAAATATTCCCACTGTTGAGACTGGATTTACAAACAAGGAAAAAGATGGTAAAGAAGATGTAGTATCACAAAAATCTGATACACGAAGTGAAGACTTATTTGAAGAAGAAGGACTAAACACTGGAACTGGGTGTAAACATAACAGCCTTCAAGACTGTTTAGTTATTGCAGAATCAGACAGTGATATGGAGATGGAAGGTAGTGGCCCAATGCCCGTAAAAGTGGATGTCCACAGGTCTTGTGATGAATCGTAAGTTGAATAATTTATTTTGAAAATATGCTTAATAAACTTAAAACTTCTGGGACCAAGTCAAAAAGGTTTTATCTCTAGAAGAAGAATGAATACTACATTTAATTATTCATTAGTGATAAATACAAACCAAATCAAAATAACTTTCTTTTATAAAAAATATTTAAAATGTTGGCCTTAATTCCAGGGAATATGGTGTTCTTAGTGAACTAGTAGACGATCACGAACATGATACCAGGCCCAGGCGTGGGCCACGAGGGCTCACTCCTACAAGCACTGATTCTTCAGAGAAAGAAAACTACAATCCCAACAGAATGAAAAGACATACATCTAAAAAGAAAAAATATACTAAAAAGTGACTTA
This sequence comes from Orthosia incerta, assembly GCA_948252205.1. Classification (NCBI taxonomy): domain Eukaryota; kingdom Metazoa; phylum Arthropoda; class Insecta; order Lepidoptera; family Noctuidae; genus Orthosia; species Orthosia incerta. The sequence goes on along the minus strand of OX411753.1, from coordinate 18,369,140 downwards.
AGATTATTAATATGAAGTATGTTGTCACATAGTTGTTTATACTAAATTGAAGAATTTTATTTTGTCTTGCAATTTTACAAGTTTTTTGTTTAAAATTGACATGCATTTTTTTAAATTAAGTATTTGTTACATGATAAGGAATCTATGACTTATTTGTTAAGTGGTAATGATTATAAGTTAAAATTATATTTTGTCTTTTTTTTTACCAATCAAACCATCGGCCACGCCGCGCCGCCCGTGCTAGGACATTTGCTTGCCCCTTACAATGAACATTATACTGATTCAATAAGTACATTTTTCAATATATCTTATCTAGCTGTTGCCCGCGACTTCGGCTACATGTCCTCTTGTCGTTCCGTAGTAAAACAATAAAGAATCATTATAGTTATGCACATTTTGTCGGCGCCATCTTGAGATTTTCATTTCGAGCTTATAGGTTATTTATGTAAGTTATATACGTTTTATCGACCTCGAAACCGTCCCTAACGTAAATACCAATAATCCATGGCGAAAAGTCGGCACATTTTGTCAACGCCATCTTAGATTTTAATTTTGAGCCTTCGTTACATTGACCTCGAAACCGTCAAAATACACCCATGACGAAAAGTCGCCACATTTTGTCAGCGCCATCTTCGATTTTGCGCCTATATATTCGTTTTATCTACCTCGAAACCGTCAAAAGCCACCCATGACGAAAAGTCAGCATATTTATTCAGCGCCATCTTCGATTTTGATTTGATTGTTTCTGCTTTCACTCTTTCACTTTGAATGGCAAGTAATAAAAAGAAAACTGGAGTAAAACAACGGCTGCACCCCCTCCCCCACAAAGTGCACCTCACTAATATTAGAGGTCTGCACTCCAATCTCACCTCAGTCCACCATCACCTGGAGACTGAAAAGCCAGCACTGTTTTTCCTTACGGAGACGCAGATAGGAAGTCCGTCTGACGTGTCGTACCTACCTTACCCAGGGTTTACCCTGGAGCACAATTTCAAACCACGCGCGGGTGTATGCATGTATGCCCGAGACGACACTTGCTATCGGCGTCTCCGTAATCTTGAAGACTCCAGGTTCTCAGTGCTGTGGGCTCTGGTGGACACAGGGCTGGATAAGATTATCTACGCTTGTGTCTACCGCTCGCACAGCGGAGATCAGGAGACAACCAGGCACAGAGTACCTCAGTGAGGCGGCTGGTGCGGCACAGCAACGGTACCCTTCCGCCCAATTAGTGCTTCTGGGGGACTTTAATGCCCACCACCAGGAGTGGCTCTTCCCATACCAGTGCACTAAGCTGATCATGCTGGACGAGAGACGCGCAAACTTGCGCTAGCGTTAAATCTCACCCAGCTGGTCCAGGGGGCAACGAGGGTGCCAGATGTTGATTCGCACACAGCCAATTGCTTGGACCTTCTGCTGACAACAGATCCAGACCGATACTCAGTGTCGTTATCTTCACCGTTGGGTAGTTCCGACCACTGTCTGGTGAAGTCTGTGTCCGTCTACTACCGATCCCAGCCTAAAAGGCACCCGGCGGGTATGGCGGTACAGGTCAGCAGATTGGGATGGGATGCGATCTTTTTTCGCATGCTATCCTTGGCAGCCCACTTGCTTCTCTTCGGACGATCCATCGTCATGCGCTGACGCTGTGACTGATGTGTTGCGTCGGGGGATGGAGTACTATATTCCATTCTCTGACGTAGCAATATCTAACGTCAACCGACCATGGTTTGGGGCCGAGTGTCACCACGCCAACGCGGTTAAACACAAGGCCTACCAGGCATGGGTCGTCGCTCGATCGCGCAAGGCAAGTGACGTGAGTCAGAAGAAGAGAGCCTTCAACACGGCTGCCAAGTCCTGCAAAAAGGTGATGCGAAGAGCACGGTTTGACCACATTAGCAGAATCGGGAACAAACTTGCTTCATATCCAGCGGGTAGCAAAGCGTTTTGGTCCCTGGCTAAGTCGGTCGAATCAAATTTCTGTCGCCCCTCACTACCACCACTGCTGAAACCTGACGGGTCACTGGCCGACTCCGCCGAGGAGAAGGCAAACTTGTTTGCCTCCCTTTTTGCGGAATCTTCGCATCTGAATTCTGATGGCGCGCAGCCTCTTCCCTCTCCTGATGGATGTGTGACGAGTATGTCGGACATACGCATCCATCAAAGGGACGTCCGTAGGGTTCTGCGTAGCCTCGATGTGAACAAAGCGAGTGGCCCCGATGGGATACCAGCAATTGTACTTAAAACCTGTGCGTCTGAATTGTCTCCGATCTTGACACGCCTATATCGCCTTTCGTTAGAGACTGGAAAAGTGCCGAAGGCTTGGAAGCAAGCCAATGTACAGCCCGTGCCCAAGAAGGGCAGTAGAGCTGACCCGGCCAACTACAGACCCATATCTGTAACGTCCATCCTCTGTAAGAGTATGGAACGTGTACTCAACGGTAAGCTCCTGGCATACCTAGAAGCGAACGACATCCTCAGTGACCGCCAATACGGCTTCCGCCGAAATCGGTCCACTGGGGATCTTTTAGCGTATGCCATTCACATCTGGAGTGAGGCCATCGAGAGACACGGGGAAGCGCTAGCCGTCTCCCTCGACATCTCGAAGGCTATCGACAGGGTCTGGCACGAAAGCCTCATTGGTAAGCTTCCTTCCTTCGGTCTGCCTAGTGGTCTGTGTGATTGGATAGGGGACTTCCTGAGGGATCGCTCCATCCGAGTGGTTATCGACGGCTGCTCGTCCGGTCAGTTAGATATCAACGCCGGAGTCCCTCAGGGGTCAGTGCTCTCGGCAACTTTATTCTTGCTGCACATAAATGATTTGCTAAAACCCGGCACCTTTGGGTACGCAGACGACAGCACTGTTGCTGAGAGATACGTGTCCAGCGCACGGGCTACTGGGCCTCAGATTCGGTCTCTCCGGGAGGCCATGGTTGAACGCTTGAACTTGTCCTTGAAGGCGGTCTCCGAATGGGGTGATGCCAATTTGATCAGTTTCAATGCTGCGAAGACCCAGGCGTGTCTTTTTTCCGCAAAAAGAGCCAATTCCACCCGGCTCCTTCTTTCCGTGGTGTAACCGTGCCGATAACGGGCCATCTCGAACTTCTCGGTGTTACGTTGACATCAACCCTCAACTTCGGTCCATTCATTGAGGCAAAAGCTCAGTTAGCTGCAAAAAAGTTGGGGATTCTTGCTAAGGTGAGACGGTACTTCAGGCCTGAACAGCTGCTCAACTTGTATAAAGCGCAAGTTCGGTCATGCATGGAGTACTGCTCTCACCTCTGGGATGGATCTGCCAAATACCAGCTTGATGCACTTGAGTCGATCGACAGACGGGCCAAAAGGCTTATTGACAACGATGCACTGGTCGCCTCAAAGCTCCAGAGCCTGGAACATCGACGCCGAGTTGCGAGCCTGTCGGTTTTTTATCGGTTACATTTCGGGGAGTGTGCGGCGGAACTGCACAATTTGATTCCGCCTAGCCCTTTCCATCATCGGACGACAAGACGTACGGCCATGCGCCATCGGTACATGGTGGACATCCCTCCCATACGCACAAAGCGTTTTGCTAATACTTTCATTGTGCGTACAGCTAAGGAGTGGAATTCCCTTCCGGGGTCTTTGTTCCCTGATAACTACAACCTTTAAGTCAAGAGTGAATAGGTTTCTTCTAGGCAAGCGTGCTTCACCGTAGACCACGTCATCGCTTAACATCAGGCGAGATAGTGGTCAAACGCGAGCCTATAGATTACAAAATAAAAAAAAAAATGTGATGAGCCTTCGATCAATAATGTTGATCGAAGTTTTGAGCCTATATTCGTTATTAACTCTTATTTGTATAGTTGGCGTAAAGGTCATCGCCCTATCGAAAGATCCTATAATTTTTAGATATGGCGGCAAATATGAATTCTACTTTGACATTTGTGAAGTACCTACAAACAGATCAAACAAACAAAAACAAGTTTTTTACAAAAAAATACTACACACTTCCAAATAAAAAAACTCGGTGTTCCTGTTTTCTTTTCTTAGTTTTTTGACACCGACTTTCTTCGATCAAGGATCAGTGTACCCTCGATCGAAGCCGACTGCCGAATAAAGGTCAGACCGCACTAGGCGTAACTGCGCGTCAGCGGAGCGACGCGTCAAAATATATTGTATGTGATAAAGTGTCGCGTCGCGTAAATCCGCTGCCGCGTAGTGCGGTTTATCTCATACAATATCATACAAAGTATATTTGGTCATGTCACACTTTCTTCTGAAAACTGTTTTATTCTCAACAACTAACCAATGTTCACTCAAAAACATGATTTTCAGACGGTTTACTTTATTGTCTCATTTATTTATTTATTTAGACTTCAGGTACAAAGGCGGACTTAATGCCTTAGGCATTCTCTACCAGTCAACCTAGGGTGGTGAAGAGACAACATGGCAGAATAAAAAGCTATTAGTTATTATACTTAAATAGGTAAAATACACGTAGGTACATTTATATTGAATAAAATATACATTTATATAAATATACATATTATATATATGTATTTATGAAGTAACAGAAAAGAAGTAAGTGAGATGACTCAGCTTATTATTATCATCAATTCAATATACATATAATAAATCTGTAGAAAAATATTTTTTGTACATCGAAAAAAATTCCAAAAAAAATAGCCAGGGTGTTAAAGGATAACCAACAGAACCCATTTCTAGCATTTTTGGAATTTTTGTCTGTTTGTCTGTTTGTCTGTTTATCTGTTTGTCTGTTTGTCTGTTTATTTGTGCACGCATCACGTGAAATGTACGAAACCAATGTAGATAACTTTTGTACAAAAAAAATGTGCGTATCTTGAAGAATTACTTAGTTTTTGTTTCATCGCAATCGGTTCACTCTATCAAAAGTTAGATGAATTTAAAGTGTTCAAGAAGTAAAATTATCACAGCTCACGCAATTCGGTTACTCGGACAGTTGAACTCGCTATTCGATAGATGGCGTTGTGCATTTAAAGTCATTATCTGAATCGCGAAGAATGACCCTAGAAAAAAAAAATTGGTATGTAGTACGTATATATTTTAACCGACTACCCAAAAAGGAGGAGGTTCTATGTTCGACATTATGTATGTTATTATTATTTTTTTTGAGTATGTTCAGTGTTCACCGATATCTCCGTCAGTTGTGGACCGATTTCAAAAAATCTTTTTTTGTTTGAAATAGTATGTTCCGAAATTGGTCCCATTTTAATTTGGTGTAGGACTGAAGAAGCAATTCGAAGATATACAACAGAACTCTTCAATAAATAACGGCAAATCTCTCGGGATTGCTGCAATCGCATGTCTGTTTGTTGTTTATACCATTTCATAACATAACATCACGCCAGTACGCTCTTAAGGGGTACGCAGATCTGTCATTTCACCGGTTATGTTCAAGTTACATGATATTAGGGTGATATATTCTGGCGTTATAGAGTAGGTAACTTACTAAACAACTTGCCTATTAGGTAGGTACAACTAAAAAGTGAAAAATAAAAAACTTTACAAAAAAATACTACCGACTTCCAAATAAAACTACAAAGTGAAAAATAACTTTATTTTTGGAAGTCGGTGTCCATAACGCAATAAATTGGTACCTACGAAAGACACCGACTTCCAAAAGTAAAGTTATTTTTCACTTTGTAGTTTTATTTGGAAGTCGGTAGTATTTTTTTGTAAAAAGTTTTTTTGAGTATGTGGAGTAGGCAGGCAGGCTGGTAAGTATGGTAGGGTTGGCAGGCAGATGACGGGAGCGAAGCCGCGGGCACAGCTAGTTTTGACAATATACATTGAGTGGGGTACAGGAATCGTTGTTTATAGCTCGTTAACCAGATAAATACTGTATAATTGTTTAAAAAAATATTGGGAAACAAAGGAATGAGAAGCCACCAAAGTCAGCTTTTTTTACATTTTGTTCCGAAGAATTTTTAACTTCAAATTTGTTTATTATTATTATTTATAGTTTAGGTACTAACAAATACCAATATAATAACAAATAAGATATTTCTTTGAAATTTCCTAATTTTTCCTATTACAACCAACTTAACTTTGCGGTTTGTTACGGAACCCTAAATTTGCGAAGTCCGACACTCACTTGAATATTAAATTTGATGATTTGAACTTGTGTCCTATGATCTGACTGAATGTGAAGGTGTGTGTTAAATTTATAGTATATAGGTAGATACGTTTTGAAATAATTAAAACAACAAGATCGGAGGTATCACTGTATTGTCGGAAATTTCGCTATAGGATTAGTAGGGACGGAATCACCACCAGCCGCCGCCGCCACCACCGCTGGACCAGCCACCACCTCCGCCGCCGCCAGACTTCCAGCCGCTGCCGCCGCCTCCACCGCCGCTGGACCAGCCACTGCTGCCGCCACCACCGCCGAGCTTCCAGCCGCCGCCGCCCCCGCCACTAGACCAGCCACTGCTGCCGCCGCCGCCGCCGAGTTTCCAGCCGCCACCGCTGCCGCCGCCGCTAGACCAACCACCACCGCCGCCGCCAGACTTCCAGCCGCCGCCGCCGCCGCCGCCGCTAGACCAGCCGCTGCTGCCACCGCCTGTTCAGACAAAAATAATTCTCAGTCAGTAGGTAGATAACAAAAAAAAAACAACAAAGTAAATGATACATAGATAAGTTGAGTTGTTGAATGTTGGTTCTTCGTAAAAGTAAGTTCTTCGATGTTCTACAAGACAATTTAGAGTTGGTAAATTATAGGTGTTGCAATATCGTTAAGCCATAATGCTTCTACAAATAGGTCAAAAACCTTGACTTGCGGTCAAATACTCTGTAACTTAATATTAAAATAATTTAAAGATTGCGTAAAAATGAGTTGGTATTATTATTGTATACTCAAGAGTCAAGTTTTACATAGACTATGTCCAGCCAGGCTGAATGCAGTCATTGCGAAATTCGTTGGTAATGGTTGCCGCTGAGCGAATGGATGACCCTAACTATTGCCTTGTGTCTATGAACCTATAAGCGTTAGATTTTGTATGTACTATCTTAATAGTTTAGCGCACTTAGCCTACACCTATTTGTAGATTTAAATTATGACATGGGGAATCAGTAAAACTATACACAACAAAGCATCTACACTACTTACCTACACCAAATAGTAAAAGTAAGTAGGTAGGTAATTAGAAGGTTCACTGTGCTGGTACGTATTGTTTTAGGTTCATTGACATGTCGTTACTTCTTTGTTACGAGGTCAGTAAAACGTGGTTTTATTCGCGAAGTACTGCACTGCATAAATATCTGCGTAGTAGACTAGTCTAACACTCTTATTGCACTAGTAGCGTGGTGCAATTAAACTTTAGGTTTAAATACTATTAGCTAGATTCAATATCACTGTTCGATGACTTTACAAAATAATGAATTGTTCAAAGTATTGAAAAAAAAAGGTGACTTACCGTAGCCTCCACCACCACCTCCTCCGGTAGTGATGATCTTGATAATTTTCACCTCTGCGTATAAAAAAAAAAATTATTCCAAAGTGTAAGTATTCCAAACTACAAAACAACTGATGGTCATTAGATAACGATTTTAACTCAAAAGTCCCCCAGTCCAGTAGTGGGTCAAAAAAGGTAGGTTGTCTGCTAGTCAACTGACAATATTGGGTGGGTTCCACCTACCAATATCTGGTGGGCACAGTCATCGTCCGTTGGTACACTATACACTTGGTAGGTAATAAAATAGGTTGTATTATAGCCAAGTTGCAGGTTGCAGCAATCAACTTAGTTGATGCGGAAATGCATGTAAGTAGTGAGATAGATTACTCACAAAGAAATACCCGATCACATAACTATTTTGCACTAGCTAGGCGGTAAGTTCTCAATCAGAAGTCTGGACACGCCATAGGGGAGCTAGATAGTAAGAGTGACTCACGTCCACCGCTACCGCCGCCGCCGCCGGACCAGCCACCACCGCCGCCGCCTCCGCCTAGCTTCCAGCCACCACCGCCGCCGCCGCCGCCGTAGCCGCCACCGCCCCCGCTGGACCAGCCGCTACCACCGCCGCCGCTGGACCAACCGCTACCGCCGCCGCCGCCACCACCACCTGACCAACCACCGCTACTGATGTAGCCGGCCTTGGCCGCGACCACGGCTAACGCTAATAGACAAACGAACACCTGGAAAAGTAAACTAATATTAGATTCAAAGGCAACGGTTTGAGTCCGTGGATTCTGCAATCACGAAACTGACTAGCAATGACCCTTCTTTCTGATTGAAGGATTGCTCTAAATTAGGAACTAGGCGACTAGCACAGATAGGTAACCTACGGAGTAAGTTTGTATGTATTAAGCTTATGTAAGTAAACCTATTATATTCTTCTAACTACACACGGTTATATTAGTACCTATATAACACAAAGGCTGCTCTCAAATAATGATGAGAAGAAATTGAAAGTGCTATAAGAGGTCACAGTGGAATGAAAGGAGGAAAGATTACGTTTTATGTATTGTAGCATAATAAAAGTCGGTCATCTTTATTTACTAATGTGTTAAAGTCGGTATTACTGCACTTCTTTTGTGATTGAAATTTGATTTTGAAATAATTGCAGATTTCTATGAACAAGCTTTGAGCAGGTTTTAATTTTTAGGCACTGCACTGTGATTAGACAAGGATTGAAATTCCGTACAATCTTGATTGTTTTTAAACACGTTTTTTCTAGTTATAAGTAACTAATAAAACAAATTAAAATTCCCTAAAAGATATGCGATGCCATAACTTTTTTTTGGTAAGTTTCGCTGGTGACTACACATATAATAGTAGATTTCGCCAGATTAAAATAATTGATATTTTGTCTCTTTTTTTTTAAATGTCTTGCTAGGGTACCTATAGGAAACACGCAAGGCCTACTTAAGGTCCTTTAATTTAAATGCACAAATAATTTTCAAAATAGAAATCACTGTTAAAATTCTAGTCACAGCTCCTAAATGCCGAAGTTGTTAAATTAAATATTAAATTACCTTCATGGCGAAGCTGAGAGCAAACTGCTTGCTGAGGGGTCGTTGTTATCGCATTATATATGTGATGTAGCATCTCCCACCCGGGTCCGCTCGCGGCCGCCGCGCATGTTGAAGAAGGCGAACGGAAGCTGCTCTGCGGCCGTCAGTGACGCAAGCGCAACCCATTGTCCCTGCGTCGATTGGCCGGACTTGCGATTATTAACATTAGTCTATATCCCGTCGAGCTTTACTGACATGAGTGGTTTTTGTGATTAAGTTATTTTTGAAAGGACGCATTAATATCTAACTTTGCGTGTCCGTCGTAGAACTTGGTTTCCAGTTTATGCAGTTTAAGCTGCACCTTGGCAGAAGGGACTTGACTTAAGTGGATATCAGACATCAAATACTTATCAAAGGTACAATTGAACAACAGTTTTATTGTAAGTTTAAATATTAGAGCGTTAGTGGTAGATATAGAGATGACGATTTTATGATGAAGACTTCATACATTTTCCTTCGCGAGGTAGACAGACCCGATCATTCGCCAAGAGACTGAAAATGCCTTAATAATAATTCAAGATGGCGCCAACAAAAATAAAACATATTTTTGTCACGGTTGACGCAGTGGTGGAGATCGCTAAGGCTAGCACGCACTGCGATTTTTATTCGCACGAATTTTTTTGTACTATTTGAGAGCGATTTTTTTTCGCAGTGCGTGCAGCTCCGTGGTGCAGCTTCATACATTTCCATAGGTCACAGAATGGGCGGAAAAAAATTCACGCGAATAAAAATCGCAGTGCGTGCTATGCCCAAATGATCGCTCGATGGTAGTCAATCGTGACTGCTGCGCTGCTTGTCGCGGGTTCGATTCCCGCACGGAACAAATATTTGTATGACCTACATATATTTGTCCGGCTCTGGGTGTTTATGTACGTGAGTTAATATGTTTGTTAACGCATCCACGATACAGGAGAAATTCCTAGTGCGGAGCAAAGTATTTGGAAAAAAAAAGTCATGGTTTTTTGGTTTGGGACGGGCTACAATGAACCTACACTGTCTTTTCGTTAGATTTCTGAAAAACGTCTTCTTAGTACTTATCTTGGATGATAACATATCATAAGGATAATCAGCTAAAGCCAATAATGTTCCCAGAGCTCCCTGCTGAGTCTGAGACACAGCTCTCCTCTAAGGGAGAGGGTAGGGCCATGACCTACCACAACTTACCACGTAAGCCTGGTGCAGGTTGGTGGATGTCACAAGTCTTCGATTTTTTTTCTAGGACACACAGATTTCTCACGAAGTTTTCCTTCACCGTTTTGAGTGCAGTGGTAATGAAATGTATAACACAAAGTATAGCCTGTCTGGGTTTGAATCCACAACCTACGTGACCTCTGAAGCTATACAGGCCAGCTACGACCAGCTTACGGAAAATTGGTTTAAAAAGCAAGCAAGGAAATTATTCGCATTTTCCAAAGTCATGATAGGTATTTTACGAAAACTGAAAAAGAGCGACTCTGAAGCAGCAGCCTAATTGCGTAAGTGAATTCGGCAAGGCAAAGGGTTCGACCGCCATCAATCGACCAATCACATAGACGGAAATGCACATTGCTTCTTTCATCTCGCATGTGATTGGTCGATTGATAGCGGTAAAACCCTTTGCCTTGTCGAATTCACTTACGAAATTAGGCTGCAGCTAGGCAGTGCTAAAAAGCTTCATGTTCCGGTTCTTAAATATGATTTAAAAAATACCTCATCAAACACTAATTTGAAAGTAAACCGAATGAAACGTTGCCGTAATAATCAAAATGTTACTTCCTACATTATTCAAACACCTTCTACCTGGGTAGGCAGTACGATAACTGCCCTACTAAGCAATCAGTTATATACAACGTCATCAAATAAATAAAATTGAAGTGTCTGTAATGTCAAAATAACAGCTTTTTATTAACTGCATGTTAACACGGTACTTGTGGCAAAAAGTCAAATATTGTCATTCTTGTTTGTCTGTCTGTTTGTTCCGGCTAATCTCCCAAATTTTAAAGCCAGATAGCTGATGTATAAGACGTAACTTAGGCTAACTTTATTTTAGAAAAATAATTAGATGAAATCACACCCGTATCTCCCAAAGGGTAAGGATGTATAGTTAAATATATTAGTTATCTATATTTCACCAGTTTCGCAGTCTGTGCTAATTTTGCCCATGAATTGTCAATTCCTGTTTTTTTTAAATAAATTAAGCGTTTATAAAAACAGTTGCGAGAAGTATAATTACGTCTATTACCTGTCTACCCAGATGGGCCTGCACATTATTAAATCAATAATAACATTAATAAATATTATTTATAGGCTTGGTACAGTCAACCACACATCATTCATAGGCAGCATTTGCTCTTACCTATGCCTATTGTTACGACATAGGCGCAGTCAATAGGTATACATTTACTACTGATTCGTGGTTTGTGGTTTATTGTACCTACTTACATTTAGCTGGCTGAACTAGGATAGAACTAGGTACTTAGATTCGTATCCACCTAGTCACCTACTACATAACCACTTATCTTTGACGAGTAAATTAATTTAGAAGGTAATACGTCTTCTGCTTTTGAACGCAAGGTTAAAAATCTCAACAACGTCTGCAACCTTAGATAATAATAGTTGGTGATGTGATGAGGCATTTGAACTCGATATTTAAAACCGAAAGTTCTTAAAACTATATTTTGCAGTTGCAGGCAGTAATATTGACCTTGATTTTTTGATAAATTGATGATATTTGAACTGTTGTATTTAGTACTAGCTGTTGCCCGCGGCTTCGCTCCCGTGGACCACCCCACAGGACCCGTTTTCGGGATTAAAAATAGTCTATGTTACTCAGGAATAATGTAGCTTTCTTTTGGTAAAAGAATTTTTCAAATCTGTCCAGTAGTTTCGGAGCCTATTCGGTACAAACAAACAAACAAACAAAAAATCTTTTCTCTTAATAATATTAGTATAAAAGTATAGATCATCATCATCATCTGCCTAGCCTTTTCCCAACTATATTGGGGTCGGCTTCCAGTCTTACCGGATTCAGCTAAGTACCAGTGTTTTACATGGAGCGACTGCCTATCTGACCTCCACAACCCAGTAACTGGGTAAACACGGTACCCCTTGGCAAGACTAGAGTCAGATCTCAAGCTTCTGACTACCCGTAACGACTGTCAAAGATCTTCAAATAACAGCCGGGACCAACGGCTTAACGTGCTTTCCGAGGCACGGAGGAAACTCGGTATGTTGAAATGGTCACCCATCCACGGACCGACCTCGTCAAGCGTTGCTTAACCTTGATGATCGACCCGTGCGGCTGTTATTATTTAGCCACGAGCTCCTCTAGTATAAAAGTATAGATGTCAGTGAATAATTGTTTTTTTTTAATACCAAGGTGTTAGGTATTATAAATAAATTATTACCAGCGCCAAAAAAGAAGGCCCAGGTACGCAGAAAGCATGAGAGACAGGAGAATGAAAGATGCAAGAGCGGGCGAAGCGAGATCGAAAATTTCAGCTCCTTGCATCGAAGAAGCTCGGTTTTCTTTTGACCTTTAATTTCATACAGGAATAGGAGATACTTACTTTGTTGACATAAGCAGAAATTATTGAGAAACTAGAGACTACCCAGTATATAATAGTAATCTTTGAGACTAAGATGTAGGAAGCTGGATGCAAAAGCAAGCGAAGCGTGCTCCAAAATTTTAGGCACTACTTTTTTTTATATTTTGCTTACGTTTCCAATTTTAAACTACATCTTTCTTACGAAACATATTTTGGTCTTGTTGTTTGGTATTTGTTTGAAAACAGTTTCTTAAAATTCGGAGACCTTCAGGAGTCAGGACAGGACCAGGGCCTGATGCGGGCCGCCACTGCTGACCCCATTAGTCTGCCAGTGACCTAGGCACCTGCCTATTTAATCCTTGTAGACCTTTTTGGAAATAAAGATATCTAAGAGTTATTGTCGTGTGGTTACGTAATGTGGGATTTAATTCTAAAAGCCTATGTTTTATAAGTGCCTGTACTACTCCTGAGTAGAAATCCTCAGTAGGTTATAATAATAAATAACCTAAGTAGGCACATTTCAAATGCTAAAACATACCTTCACACACGCATCCATTTGAACGCGCTAATCTCAGGAACTACTGGTTGGAATTGAAAAATTATTTTTGTGTTGGTTAGTACATTTATCGAGGAAGGTTATAGGCTATATACCATCACGCTACGACCAATAGGAGCGGAGCATAAATGAAAACTGGTGATAAAAGGGGGAAAAAAACCTTTTTGAGTTTCCGTTGCGTGCGCTGCGTAAGTGGTCAAAGTTACGCAACATCCATGTATGTGGGGTAGGTAGGATAGGGTAGGTAGGTAGCCAGTTGATGGGACAGCTAGTACCTAATATTTGTTTTGCGCTTTGCTTGCTCTTATGTCTTGGGAGTCCTTGGTTGTTTCACTTTTGGGAAAGAAACTCGTATTTCGTTCATAATGGTGTCAAGGACCGCTCCAAAACCATAAAAAGGAAGATCCGAGGGAGATCATTTCCACTATACATAGCAAATATAATAGTGCTTTGGCAAGTGTAACATCGATGCAATCATGAAACAAAGTTCCAACAGGGTGCCGATATCTAACTGTAGAAAAGCACCCTCCCACTGCCCCTGCTGGCTTATTCCGGCACTATAATTGAATGAAGTCAAAAAAGAGTCCTTGGTGCTAGTGTCCGACCGAAACTGGTTTTATTCGGCCGAAACCGAAACTGAAACTTCAAAGTCAAATATATTTATTTCAATTGGGCCAGTAAGCGGCACTTTTGAACGTCATACATATAACAAGTAATAAAAATTGATTCTACCGTACCTTTCTTGCAAGGATCATGTTTTGAGGGAAATATATAGAAAACGTTATTATAATCAGTCAGTCTTTATTTTTTTATCTTTAAATCACACAGCTATGCAGCTTATGCTATATCTCTGTCTAGCAAACGACCCAAGAGCTAGATTGACCCGACGCTATACCGAAGATATCCGGACGTCAGCCTGTACGAGATTAGGATGGCTCTGAAACAGCTTAAAAACAACATGGCGCCGGGTAATGACGGAATCACGGCCGAACTCCTGAAGGCGGGTGGGAAACCGGTCTTTAAGGCCCTTCAGAAACTGTTTGATTCCGTCATACTCGAGGGCAAAACGCCACAGGCATGGAGCAGAGGTGAGGTGGTATTCTTCTTCAAGATGGGCGACAATGCCCGGCTGAAGAACTATAGGCCCATCTCGCTTCTTAGCCATGACTGCAAGTTGTGTTTTCAATAGTCATCACGGATCATCTCGCGCGCAGGTTTTCGATTTCCAGCCTCCCGAACAAGCCGTATTCCGAAAAGGCTTTAGCACCGTAGACCACATACAAACGCTTCGGCAGGTTATACAGAAGACCGAAGAGTATAACCTGCCTCTCTGTTTAGCGTTTGTGGACTACGAGAAAGCCTTCGATTCGATCGAGACTTGGGCTGTACTGCAGTCTAACCAACGGTGCCAGATCGACTATCGGTACATTGAGGTGTCGAAGTGTTTGTACAAAAACGCCACCATGTCAGTCCATCTTCAGGATCAGACCACGAAACAAATCCTTTTCCAGCGCAGCGTGAGACAGGGTGACGTAATTTCTACGAAACTGTTCACTGCTACGCTGGAGGATGTCTTCAAGGTTCTGGACTGGAGGGGGCTCAACGTTAATGGCGAATACATCACTCACCTTCGGTTTACCGAAGACATAGTGGTCATGGCTGAGAGCATGGAGACTTTGTCGTCGGCAAACCGAAGCATGAAACTGAGGCATGGAGAGCCTCAGTACAATGCTCGATGACCTCAGTACAGCTTCCGAAAGAGTGGGTCTTAAAATGAACATGGACAAAACCAAGGTATGGTAAATGCCCATGTAACACCCACTCCTATCAAGACCGGAGACTCTACACTCGAAGTTGTAGACGATTATGTCTACCTGGGACAAACGGTCCAGTTGGGTAGGTCTAACTTCGAGAAAGTGGCCAACCGTCGAATCCGACTCGGCTGGGCGGCGTTCGGGAAGTTGCGCGGTATCTTCACGTCCAACTTACCATAGTGTCTCAAGACGAAAGTCTATGACCAGTGTGTGTTGCCAGTGATGACATATGGCTCTGAGACGTGGTCTCTTACAATGGACCTCATCAGAAAGCTTACAGTCACCCAAAGGGCAATGGAGAGGGCTATAATCTTACCAGGGTTACCGACATAGCCCGAAGAATTGCCAAACTTAAGTGGCAGTGGGCAGGGTACATTGCTCGCAGAACGGATGATCGAAAAGTTCTGGAATGGCGACCGCGAAACGGAAGAAGATGCGTTGGAAGGCCTCCCACTAGGTGGATCGATGACCTGGTTACGGTTGCGGGAAGGCGCTGATTGCGTGATGCACGGGATCGGTCAATGTGGCGACGTCTGGGAGATGCCTATGTCCAGCAGTGGACATCTTTCGGCTGAAATGATGATGATGCTATACCACGTAATAATACTTACCGAATTCAAAAAAAATCACACGAAAACTCACAACAAACAAAACGAACTGCACAATCCAATCACGACATGATTAGGCACGTGGACGCGGCAAAATGTCTTCGTCGCTTACTCGCTTGCATCGAATTTAACGCGCAGAACATGATCGATCACAGCGCGAGAACTCCCGAATGCAGTTTCAGTTTCGGTCGTAGTTTCGGAAGGTTTGCCGCTGAAACAGAAACTCTTTTCTTTCCGAAACTCCACCGAAACCAAACTTTCGGTCGGACATTACCTGGTGCCCCCCAAAAATAAATCCTGGAACCGCCCCTGTAACTATACTTATATATACCTAGGATGTAGATATGTTTGTGTAGTCTCTTTTAGGCTAAACGGGCGGTAACACCGAAAATAAACTACCTTTGTGAAAAACCCTACTGTAGTTATATGTACGTGTACCTACGGCGTGTACATAATATATAGATATAGTTTTCCGTTCTGAATCGACCTTTTACTCAATACGGTCAACCTTTTTAGGCATCCGTAGTCAACTGGCAGTAATTGAACCCTATTATAATTTGGACACAGCTATTTTACTCATCATCGTCATTTCAACCGAAAGACGTCCACTGGACATAGGCCTCCACCACGAGTCACCACATAAACAGGTTCTATGCTGCTGTTCTACTAGGAGATTATAATGGAACTACTTAAGGCCGTACCCTGACCAAAAAATCAGCATGAGATATGAGCATTCCTATTGGCCTAGCGGCACTGGTGGCGCAGGAATACGCCCAGGTTTTAGAACAAAATCTTTATAAAATCGAATATTGGTCTTTTGAAAAAAATAAAACTTACAAAATGTTCGCTGTCAAATTGTCTATCCATTAGTGTTAGCATAGATTTAGATTTTTTTTTGCTACGAGTGTTAGTATAAAAAATAATTAATGAACAATTTACGAGGAGATGCATGCTGTCAATAATTATTTCACACTAGCTGTGCCCGCGGCTTCGCTCCCGTCATCTGCCTGCCAACCCTACCATACTTACCAGCCTGCCTGCCTACTCCACATACTCAAAAAAACTTTTTACAAAAAAATACTACCGACTTCCAAATAAAACTACAAAGTGAAAAATAACTTTATTTTTGGAAGTCGGTGTCTTTCGTAGGTACCAATTTATTGCGTTATGGACACCGACTTCCAAAAATAAAGTTATTTTTCACTTTGTAGTTTTATTTGGAAGTCAGTAGTATTTTTTTGTAAAAAGTTTTTTTTATTTTTCACTTTTTAGTTGTACCTACCTAATAGGCAAGTTGTTTAGTAAGTTACCTACTCGTATAACGCCAGAATATATTACCCTAATATCATGAAACTTGAACATAACCGGTGAAATGAGAGATCTGCGTACCCCTTAAGAGCGTACTGGCGTGATGTTATGTTATGAAATGGTATAAACAACAAACAGACATGCGATTGCAGCAATCCCGAGAGATTTGCCGTTATTTATTGAAGAGTTCTGTTGTATATCTTCGAATTGCTTCGTCAGTCCTACACCAAATTAAAATGGGACCAATTTCGGAACATACTCTTTCAAACAAAAAAAGAATTTTTGAAATCGGTCCAGACCACAACTGACGGAGATATCGGTGAACACTGAACATACACAAAAAAAAAAATAACTTACATAATGTCGAACATAGAACCTCCTCTTTTTAGGGAACTCGGTTAAAAAATATACGTACTACCTACCAATTTTTTTTTCTAGGGTCATTGTTTCGCGTAAAATCTTAACACCGCGATTCAGATAATGACTTTAAATGCACAACGCCATCTATCGAATAGCGAGTTCAACTGTCCGAGTAACCGAATTGCGTGAGCTGTGATAATTTTACTTCTTGAACACTTAAAATTCATCTAACTTTTGATAGAGTGAACCGATTGCGATGAAACAAAAACTAAGTAATTCTTCAAGATACGCACAATTTTTATGTATAAAAGTTATCTACATTGGTTTCGTACATTTCACGTGATGCGTGCACAAATAAACAGACAAACAGACAAACAGATAAACAGACAAACAGACAAAAATGCCAAAAATGCTAGAAATGGGTTCTGTTGGTTATCCTTTAACACCCTGGCTATTTTTTTTGGAATTTTTTTCGATGTACAAAAAATATTTTTCTACAGATTTATTAATGTAATATTGAAATATTGATATTGATATTGATATTGATTGATGTTTATGGTTTTGTTGGCAGGAGATTAGTGAAACATATACCTATACACTTTAAAAAAAATGTGTACCTACTACCATTTTAGAATCAACATTATGTAGAAATTTAATGTATTTTTATTAATTGACATTTATTTTTAAATAAAGAGTAGATAGCTCTTAAAAACTGCATAAAAACGACTAGGCGTGGCGCTCGGGGAGGCGCCTTAAGTTCTATTGATGGAACTAGAAAGAGAAAGGTAGGTACACATTTCACCAGTTATGTTTTTATGGCCCATATACGTAATTGGAGGCGAAAATATTGCCATCGACCGGACTCAAATCCAAAGTCCGGACTGTCACTCCAAACTCCCATACACGCGGCGTCTTCTGACTGCCATTCTAGATATAAAAACGCAATAAAATTATGCCCGACCTGGGAATCGAACCCTGGACCTCAGTTTCAGCAGGAGCGCTTGCGACCACCAAACCAATGAGGAAGTTATATGTATGAGTTTGAAGCAAACTTTTTGACTGATATAACGTGACCATAAATCAAATTAGATACGATTAAAAACAACACACTTCACTACTCATAAATATACGTTGAGGAAGGACGGATTCGGAAATGGTTCGTAATTGTGCCTAATGTAAGTAAACTTTAGCGTCCATCGAGATCGAGATGCGTTGGATGAGATTATTACGGTGAGAAGGCCGCAGAGCCGTGTAAACATTAATTTTAATTTGTACATAAGGTTCTCAACAATGTTTGGCAATCTAAATGTCTTGTAGGTTGATTTCGCAACTCACTATTGAATTAGCTTCGTTTTGTATAATTCGATACAAAATAATTAGTCAGCACTAGCACGAAGATGGTTGGATTATAAATGAGCATAAATAATAGACAAAATTTTGAATCAATATCGCCTTCACTGTGAGTGAACAAATAATATTCATTCGTGAATACAATTAAAAAGAAACTAGATGTTGCCCGCGACTTGGATCACGAACTCACTTTAACCTCCCTTTTTAGTGTGCCAAGGGTAAGATAGGATACCTCAAAAAGTATGATCATGTTTCAGGCTTTCGCAAAATGCTCAAGTGGCTCCCTATTCGACTTCGCAGGAACTCTCGGATTTTGTATCTGCTCTTTAACGTCCTGCAAATCCAAATCTTTCCATTCCGTCTTAGTTGCATATAATTTATGTATTATTATTTATGATATTAGCTAGCATTTATTACTGTAACATTTATTTTATTGATATGCATGTATATAAGAGTATATATTAATTATCTATACAGTATTAATCTTCTTTATTGTGAATTGTTTAATATATTTTCTTTTTATTCCCCTCTACACACGGTGTCTACATATCTTTTTTTGCAACTCTCCTCTCGCAGGTATGCTGGAAGAGATTTCGTTAGAAATAAGCATACCTTTGTACCTATTTTCTGTTCCTTCTTTTTGTCTATGCATTATGTGTGTGTACATTAATGGTTAAATAAATAAATAGGAACTTCGTTGGACTAATATAATACTGACTACTTAGGGTAGTGAGGATTATTAAAATTACCCCAGGAAGGACCAAAACAGTCAATCACATTGGAAATTCTATGATCCATATGATCGTCGCTTACCATCAGGTGAGATAGTGGTCAAACGCAAGCCTATCAAAAAAAAATAAAAAAAAAAAAAAAAAAAAACAGGATCTGAAACAAAACACCGCCTCCTCACGTCTTGTTCCTTATTACTGAGGGTCGTGGTTAACCCGACCGACGGAACGACGGGAGGTCGACTTTTCTTGTATGATTTGCCTCCATCTATCCTAGGTGTCGTGGTCCGTGGAGAGCATCGAGTCGTTTGGTGTTAAAGCGTAGAACGATTTGCTCTAACCATCTGATCGGGTTGCGATCTCTCGGCCTCCTCCAATCGACTTTGCCAGTAATCAAAGACTACACGAGGATATGACGATCTTTTCGGGCAATGTGACCGAAGAAGACCAGGATTCTTAGCAGGCAGGTGGTAGAGTCTGGCTTTGTTATTGATTCTTCGAAGGATAGACTCGTATGTGCAGAATGCAGGCGACGAAAGGGGAATGCCCATTTTGTAAGGGAACTTGGGCCCCTTTGAAAAAATGGTTGTATCTTGATGAATTTGGTTTATATTGTAGAAAAAACACGTTATATTCATAATTAGAAAACATTTTTTATTTATTTTGTGCGGTTCTCGAGAAATAACGATGTTTCTGTTCTTGAAATGAACCCTTATTACAATGCAATAAGGTGCATACAAATGTCCAAGTGAAGAAACCTGATCTGTTGTTGTCTGTACATAAAGAGTAAAGGACACGGATGGGAAAAACATAAAATCTAAATCCTATTTTTGGATAATATTGAAATTGCAGACACGATACCTCATAATTATGGGGCCTGCGTATGGGCAATCTCCTTTGAAGCAACTTTCGCCAACACCACATCTTGAAAGCGTTGATACGATTTTCTTTGGTTCTATTAATCGTTTAGTAGGTATGTAGATCACCCGCGTGATGCTGCGATTTATCATCTCGTAGGTAATCGTATGCCATCTTAATCTCGCAACATACATCACACAATGATAAACGTAGTGTCTAAATGCATATTGCGCGAAACATTGCAATTTGCACTCAACTGCCTGTGATGGAGTAATTGCAGACAGTAACGTTGGTAACTATGTTACCATATCCACTAAGATTTTGAGATAAGCAGCAAAAACAAACAACAACTTTAACAAACAAACACAACAAACAACAAATTTTAAGGATATTTTATATAGGATATGGGCCACGGTGAAGCGAAGAGGAACTCGATGACGAGCCGCTCGTCAGGACTTTAGCCGATTAAGCCGACGACGTAGCGGCCAACAAGTAGGTTGCGGTGCCGCTTGGGCGACATCGCAACTGAGGCGGGCTGCGATGTCGTATATGGGGCCTCCCATACCCATACGATATCGCGGCTGAGGGTTGGAGACCGCGGCGGGAGAGGAGTGCCGGTGCTGGTGCGCCGCTCTTCCTACCTTCCGCGGCCTGGACGGGGTCACCACCGTCTGATGACGGACACGGTGGCGCTGCATGGGAGGTCCCTATCCCCTGCGCGATTAAAAAATGGGGCGATATCAAAGAATGTGAAACAAAAGGCGGTGTTGAGTTTTGGCGGGAACGTGATGGCGTCTATTTGCTTCTCTGTTCTAATTTCCTAAAATTGTTAGTGTAAAAATGGTGATTTTTAAGTCTAAATAATATCTGTGAACGTGCACGAGTGTGATGGGCAAGTAAAACAGCGGAAGAACATGAGTTTGTTCATGTTGATTTATATTAATTACAAAATAAATACTTCTTTTTGGAGCCCCAGGGCTTTTTATTGTCTCTCAGAAGGCGTGAAAAAATTAGAGTATGGTCCACCGGTATAAAGCCTGTCTTCGTCTTGGGCAGCTTGAACCCCTCGCTTCACTCAAGACTTTAGGAACATTACTATTCCGCCCG
The DNA here is from genome assembly GCA_948252205.1 of Orthosia incerta. Taxonomy (NCBI): domain Eukaryota; kingdom Metazoa; phylum Arthropoda; class Insecta; order Lepidoptera; family Noctuidae; genus Orthosia; species Orthosia incerta. Next base: position 18,347,893 of record OX411753.1, on the reverse strand, counting down.
TGACGTAAGACACGTGCTTATCGCCTTGGTGCATAATCTACTATTATAACCTACTTTAGAATAGTTGGTTAGGTACTCAGATTTAACACTGGTTGAAGTGGTTTATGCTGAATTGTGTTTACAATCACCATTTGACGCAAACGTAACATATTGCATAAAATTGTTTTCATTACGAATTTTTCTATAAAGAATACAAAACACAAAGTGATTTTTTTTGTAACTAATGAATTATGACGTAATATTTTCTTGAATGAGTCTAATATTATTTTCCCGTTTAAATTACATTAAGTATACAAAAATAGTAATTTTATAATAAATGATAATATTTGCATTTTCTTACTAGAAGGTATGCTAGATAAACATTTAAAAAATTTGATTATTTGTCATTCTGCACTGAGAGGTCATCGATTTGTGTTTTTTTATGACAATTTACAAAATGTATTATCTAATCGTTTAAGTTAGATTATTTCAATTAGTTGGATTTAGTGGTCTGTATTTACTATCGAATCATTCTTTTTGGAAGAGAGGGGACATATTTTGAAAACTTACTGCACTGAACAGTGAACTTACTACTGCCTCTTTGGTATACTGTTTCCAAGCACTACTGCTAAGCGTGAGGTCTTGGGTTCGATTACCGGCAGCCTTATTGCGTGATGAATTCATTCCGTTCCGTTTATCATACTGGTGTGATAATCTGGTGTGGCTACGAGTCGGCAAGGATTATTAAAACTCTTTGCCCTTTGGTTTGCCGGATTCATTACGCAATAAGGCTGCGTCGAGCACAGCACTCCAAACGTCTGCACTTGCGACCTTTCGGCCTCTCGGCTCTCGATTTATGCCCGGTTATTGTCATCAACCGGGCACAAAGCCAGACGTCCGGACGTTGGATTAAATCTAGGAAATTCGGGACAGAACATCTACGAGTATTGCGTTAGGCTCGCCACATTACATGATGGTAGAGATGGACAACGACCTTTCTTTTTTATACCACTGGCGGCTTTAAGAAATCTTGAGAAGAATCCATGTTCTAAACAAATCCCAAACTAGGCCAACATAATATTTTCAGTAGGTAAGTAAAACGCAACAGTTTCGCGTTTGAGGCTTCCGTAGTTCCTACGTAGATATGCAGAACACAGGGTCAAATTAAATTATATAGCTGTAGAAACTCTGTAGGCGTGATGGGTATATTGATCTAATCACTATAAAACAATCAAAACTTCAACTTCTCCTTTTCAACTACAGATGACTACGAGGTCAACGGCCGCGGGTGGTCGCAACGGTACCTACTTATAGCTATTCTGGAAAATATTTGATTTATCGTCATTAGGTATCGATACCCATCACGTTTCGCTAACCAATATAATTCGACCGTGTATTGTAACGTAATAAAAAAAAAGTTAATTCATAAAATCAAAAAACCCGACTGCTTGAGAAGCGAACTAAAAATACGTAAAGAAGAAGAAAACCATGCTGTGCAGTCGGAGCATACTAAATCGCGAGCTGGCTGACCAAAACCAGAACATACATACATACATAGACTGATAAACACATTATCCTCCTTCGGCAGTCGGGCAGGAATCAACCCGTTGTATTTTGGAATTAAAAATACTTAGGCTCACTTGCAAGATAGTTATAGCTGCTAACAGGTGGTAACGTTGCCCCACACTAGGAATTTCTTCCTGTATCGTGGGTGCGTTTACAAACATATAAACTCATGAACAAATATCTGTAGGTCATACAAACATTTGTTCCGTGCGGGAATCGAACCCGCAATACGCAGCGCTGCAGTCAATCGTTCAACCACTGCGCCAACCGTGCACCCAAAATGACAAACTGTCAATTTAACCACGTATTAGATTTCACCCAAGTGGGCCATAAATAATACTACTATCTGTAGGTACACCTACCAAATTAAAAATCTTGCAGGTATGTACTGAAGAGCCCTATATCACAGATTACTAAATAGTTACCTATACACACATCACATCACCAGCCTATTAATGTTCCCACTGCTGGGACACAGGCCTCCTCTCTGTGAGAGGGAATGGGCCGTAATCCACCACGCGGGCCCAGTGCGGGTTGGTGGATGTCACATGTCTTCGAATTTTTGGTTCTAGGACATGCCGGTTTCCTCACGATGTTTTCCTTCACCGTTTTGAGAGCAGTGGTGATGAAATAATTTACACAAAGTAAAGCGTCTGCCTGGGCTCGAACCCACGACCTACAACTTGTAAGTCGCGGCCGATACCACTGGGCCACCACTGCTCAATACCGTTACCTATATGCTAAGGGGAAAACCAAGACTGCGTTAAGTTTTCTTTCCTAGGTTAGGAAAACCTATACTGTTTTAGGTATCTACTAGTGTTACCTGAGAGTGTGTAAATAAATGTCTATTATCTTTTCCTAATTATTATTTTGATTCAGGCTCTCATTCTTTTAGAATAAAAAAATACTTGTAGACAAGACGTACTATTTCCTATGCTGTTATTATTAAATTGATTTGATAGTAAGAAGGTCATAACCATAAGTCATCATTACGTAGGTACCGAGACCTACACGTCATTAGAGTGAATCGGTAACACCTCTCTGTTTATGTCTCGGACTGCGGAGCTATATCCGAGTAAAAGGCAGAACTTACGCAACTACATAAATGCAGGATGATCGCGGTTTCGAAGATCGTTCAAGACGATTCTACTTGTACATTAATGTAGAAACACGAGTCGAAAAGAAGATACCTTTTGTTCATATCGTAGGTAGTTAACTAGGTAGTCAGAAACTTAAAATTATACCTTCTATTATCTGGTTCGTATACCTATACGAGAGGGGAGGGGAGCAGTAGTGGCCCAGTGGTATCGGCTGCGACTTACAAGTTGGAGGTCGTGGGTTCGAGCCCAAGCAGGCGCTTTACTTTGTGTAAATTATTTCATCACCTCTGCTCTCAAAACGGTGAAGGAAAACATCGTGAGGAAACCGACATGTCCTAGAACCAAAAATTCGAAGACATGTAACATCCACCAACCCGCACTGGGCCCGCGTGGTGGATTACGGCCCATTCCCTCTCACAGAGAGGAGGCCTGTGTCCCAGCAGTGGGAACATTAATTGGCTGATGATGTGATGTGATGTGATACCTATACGAACCAGATAATGAACTCAGGACCCCCACGGGCTTTTGGCAATCGCACTCGCGAGTCATATTGTGGTCATACATATGTGTGACCATCAGATACTTATTGAAGATTGTGATTAGCCTTGTGAGTTTGAACGTGTTCTTAAACCGAACCCATTATACCTAATTAGTGTTTAAACCTTCGTTATCGTGACTCACTCAGATCGTGAATCTATATTTTAATTAGTAAGTGTTGTTGATCATAAAACAATTTAACGCACAATTAAGAATTATGATCAACTCATGCTTTATCTAAGTCATGAACGTACAGCGTACACAAGTTGTTTTAGGGCTCCATAGCCACAATCCTTGACGTGATATGCAGTGTTAAGATAAAGCGCATTTATAACTTGTCTTTCAGTTTCTTTGAGTATCACTATTAATAAAAATAAAATACCGGCCAAGTGCGAGTCGGACTCGCGCACGAAGGGTTCCGCACCAGTAGCGCAAAAAAAAGGCAAACCATCACGTTTGTTGTATGCATAGATATATGGTTGTATGGGAGCCCCCCTTAAATATTTATTTTATTCTGTTTTTAGTATTTGTTGTTATAGCGGCAACAGAAATACATCATATGTGAAAATTTCAACTGTCTAGCTATCACGGTTAATGAGATATAGCCTGGTGGCTGACAGACGGACAGACACACTGACCGCGGAGTCTTTAGTAATAGGGTCCCGTTTTTACCCTTTGGGTACGGAATCCTAAAAACAAACTCATTTTTGCAGACAGAAAATTAATTATGTACCTACATTACAATAAGCGTAAAAAATCATTCTGGTTGCCAGCTACGGAACCCTTCACTGTACGTGGTCCAACGCACTTGTCCGTTTTTTACCCGACTGCCGAAGGATGTGTTTATCAGTCTAAGCATGTATACATGTATGTATGTTTGTTCCTATGTGGCGTTCTAGAGACAAAACGAGTTGGCCGATTTTGATGATTCTTACTTCAATCGATTCGTCTTAACATTGCGAGTATCACTGGCTACAGTAAAATTCTAAAATAGTAAAATAGCAGACTTTGGGCGCTATATTGTGGGGCCCATTTTTTTTTTGTTTCCAGGCCCTCTATCAAAATAAAGAGTTTTACTTTTAAGAGGTGATTTCAAAAATATATAACACTTATATGTTTAAATGTACCTCATTCGAAAAAAAAATATTAACTAAAAAGTTATAAATAAAAAAGTTTATGAAAAATATCAAAAAACCCGACTGCCTAGGAAGCGAATTAAAAAGACGTAAACAAGAAGAAAATCATGCTGTGCAGTCGGAGGATAGGTACATATTCGCGAGCTGGCTGATCAAAAGCAGATGTATCCTCCGACTGCATACATGATCAAAGATTACTATATATACTGCACATGATTTTCTTCTTGTTTAAGTCTCTTTAGTTCGGTTCTTAAGCAGTCAGGTTTTTTGATTACATTTGCAAGTGTACCGTATGGTGACAGACGTAAAGAATTTCACCATCCCATATCTTCCCGTGGGTGTCGTAAGAGGCGACTGGGGCAGTTTGGGAAAATCAGAATTCATATGGATCTATGGCAATTCAACCTACTTATAGTAGGTACTCGCCAAACTTCTTGGCCGCCCTGTAGTTGGTTTACCGGATGCGCGAGGCACGAAACGGTGCTGTTTTTGTATGAGATTTACTACTGCGCAGCCATTGTAGCCAACTTCAGGGCGCCCAAGAAGTTTAGCGAGAACTATACCTATGGTAAATTTCGGTGTATGGTGCCGTAAAATGAATAAAATTACTTTAAATTACCATTTCATAAACCAGCACGATTTTTTATGCTTTGATAATTTAACAATTCTCATTAATCATGTGTTCAGGTATTATCAATTGTAGTGTTGAATATTGTAGAGTAATTACCCCACCCCTCAGTTAAAGCTACCGTTTACAATGAGTGCGGAAAGATTAACATTTGATATTCTTTGTTACCTGAACAGCGTGTAATTAGCATAACGAAACAATTTCAAGTGCCATTAGGTACCTAGCACTGTCCGAAAGACGTTCAATGAACATCATGCCTTTCAACCACAATGACGAAATCTTAGTCCGTAGAAGGTCATAGTACAAAATTAAGAGGAGGGCCTCCCGCGTGCCTTATGTATAAAACTAGGTATACCTACACTTGGACTGAGCTACGCGTCCTGAATACTTACGTCCAGCTAATGGCGGATTGTTTAGCAGACTAAATACTCAAATAACATCGCCCTCTCCAAACGATAGATACGGCACGCACAGGTGCGGGTCACGGATAAGTTTGATGATAAATAATAATTAGGTAATTTATAATTATCGACCGTAGGCATAGGTACGTACTGGTTCAGCATCTGTTGCAATGTCAGTGCACCTACAACCTAGACGTAGAGCCTACTTTTATATTAAAACCGCCACTGTGCAGGACCTTTTGCTCTTCCAAAAACAGGAGGTTAGTGGCTCGGTCTGAGGTTAGTATGAACCAGACAGATGCCAGACCTACTTGTATTGCATATCGGGCTGATGTCCGCAACTCCACGTCCAAGCGCGTTTTTCAGATGCAACTTATCTACCATAGTAAACTTGCATAAAATTATGTAAGAAGTTAAAATAAAACCAACATCTTGTTGACTACGAAATCTGTCACACGCCCAGTGTTGCAAACAAGGCGATCATTTTACCGAGCAGGGAAAGGATCTAACGCAGTGATTACTGAGATACCACCGACGATATTGTATTACATTGCACAAACAAATTTAAGAGGTTTCCTTTCATAATAAGAGACGTTGAGTAAAGCCCATTTAAGGAATTGTGTAGTACAGTACACATATAATTTACGCTCCACTTAAAAGCGACGGATATGAAGCAATTTTACACACAATATTTTTAAATTATTCAGTTTATTTCAGGCAGCGGGTATCTTGGGAAGGATCAAGGCAGTAACAGAACTTACTGTTACTACTGCCCTGAGAACATCCGTCGACCATGCGTGAAACCTTTTTTTATTAAAAAAAAAATAATTGATTTATTTATTGATAGGAACACCAACTACACGTTTACAAAAAATCTTACATATAATTATACTTATAACATCATTCTGTGCAAACATGTCACTTATAGGTGAACACAACTTAAACAACTTGACTAGATTATTTTATTTTGTGAAATGACCAATGAGGAGGAGTTGACTAAAAATCAGTTTCTAACAGTTTTTGTCTGAGCTTTGCTAGATTGTCGCAAAAAATGTCAATCCCGGTATGAGCGGCGATAACCCTATTAGAGATTGCCGAGCTGACCGACCAAGATTTGTGCGAGATGATTTGACAGCAAACGTTTATTAAATAGGATAGATTAAGGATGAAAAATCTCAAATAATTTACTCCAATTAAAAAATGTATGGCGTTTTTGAAATGTCAAGCTACCTCCTCCAGGTACCTACAATCTTTTTCAAGATCCGCAAACATACTAACATACTTAACATGTAATCTACTTTCATTCATCAAACAAGTCAAATCCAGGGTTGATGACATAAGGACGACGTGAATTGCTTACTTATTTGATTACACTAGAGAGCTGTAGCTATAGTTAGGTAAATGCATATCCTTCAGTTCTATTTCCACCGATGACGAGCTACCTACATTGGGTAAGCAGGTGAGGCAGCATACCCTGCATACCTTTGTTTTATAGTAACACAGTATTTATTATGTATCTTAATAATAATTATAAAAGTGAAGGTCTATATGTTTGTAAATCTGATCAATCACGCCTCAACGGCTGAACGGATCTGGATGAAATTAGTAACATGTTTAGATCATGGCCTCGACTTGAACATAGGAATATGTGTCAGCCTAATTGCGCAAGTGAATTCGGCAAGGCAAAGGGTTTGACCTCCATCAATCGTCCAATCACATATGACGGCGAGATGCGAGATGAAAGACGCGATGTGGATTCAAACCCTTTGCCTTGCCGAATTCACTTGCGCAATTAGGCTGCCATATCGGTATGATAGATACCTATTTATGGTTTGAGATGAAAGTATCTTATGATGACTGTGTGCGTGTGCAGCAGCGGTGGCCGAGTGGTAACAAGTTGTAGGTCGTGGGTTCGAACCCAGGCTTCACTTTGAAAAAATATTTCATGTAACCACTGCTCTCGAAACGGTGAAGGAAACCATTGTGAAGAAATCAGCATGACCTCGAACCAAAAATTCTAAAATATGTGACATACACCAACCCGCACTGGGCCCGCGTGGTGGATTATTGACGGCCCATTCCCTCTCACAGAGAGGAGGCCTGTGTCTCGGCAGAGGGAACATTAAAAGGCTGATGATGATGTTGACATGATAATTGAAGCTGTTCCCGTCGGATTTGAATCTTCAGAGAAACTGAGACTAGCCCTGATTCATCTGCCAAGTGATCTAAGCTGTCTAACTGTCAATTCTGATGCTGGCTAACGTTCGACAATAGTGATAATTATGTTATACTAGCTGTGCTCGCGGATTCGCTCCCGTTTACAGGCTACCTACTAATTTATATCTGGGATCATCATTCTTTCGCGGAGAATCTTAACACCGGCATTCAGAAAATGACTTCAAATGCACAACGCCATCTAACGAATACCGAGTTCTACTTTTGATAGAGTGAACCGATTGCGATGAAACAAAAACGACGTAATACTTCAAGTTACGCACAATTTTTATCTATAAAAGTTTTATACATTGGTTTCGTACATTTTACGTGATGCGTGCACAAATAAACAGATAAACTGACAAAAAATTCAAAAATGCTGGAAATGGTTTCTGTTGGTTATCCATTAACACCCTGGCTATTTTTTTGGAAATATTCTCGATGTACAAAAATAACTTTTCTACAGATTTATTATATGTATTGATGATGATAATACCTAGTTAAATAATTGCTAGTTACGAAACCCGACCTACCTAACTGCTTGTGCACACATTTAAATCTGTGTGGATTTATTGTTGCGTATTTTCTCACTGTTTTATTCCATTGTAATACTCACAATGATTGTCAAGAGTGCACCAGATAGGTAGTGTAATTGCATGTGAAGCAACTTAATGCAACACCAGCAACCTCTATGTAGAATATGGTAGATACAATAGACACAGCTGATCTATGTGTCTCTGAAGTACGCTCTGCGAATCATTGCGCAAGAAACAGTTTGTCATCGAGTATACTGCATAATATAGTAAGCGAGATAGGACGATGCGACAAATATAAGCGAGTGAAAGAGGCAGTCATACAATGCTATCTCCTATTTCAACATTGATGCAAAAATAGCAACTGCGCAGGGTCTTGCAGCCAACTTCCGAGCGAGATACAAAGATCCGCTATGACTACTGTACTTAAACCTAGGTATAAAAGATTAAAAGTAACTTTGTCGATGGGAGTTGCAGATGTAGGCAAGAATCTCTTGACCTTATGTTTTGGAAGCCCCATATATGTTAGGTACTATAATTATATTTTAAGGTAGGTATGTATGTACCTTATGGTATGAACGTGAGCGTAGTGAACGAAGGTCGGAAATAAATACATTTGCCATCCATCCGTTTTACATTTACGTATTTTATACACCAACGAAAAATGCGCAATCAGTCACGAATGACCATGCATTATTGTTGATGGCAATTCACTAGCCGAAATCACGATCGGAGATAATTAACTTTTACGTAACCGTTTATTATTATGTTATAATCTGTAGCATTGAAGATTTCTGTTAAAATGTTAAAGGCTGAACATTAACGTGTTGGCATTACTTTCATTCAGTCGCTTATCAAATACTTGTGTCTTGTATCTAACTTGTGCTGTCCGTGGCAAAGCATGCCTTTGCTTTACACATGCATTGCCGTTCCTTGCGCCCGGCAAAAACATAATCTCTCATAATTTTGTCTTGTCCTTTCTCTGAGACTATTAAGGCACTACCTCGGAGGAATATTATTTTCCATTTTTAACCGACTTTCGAAAAAGGAGGAGGTTCTATGTTCGACTTCTTGTATGTTTTTTTATGTATGTTCACCGATATCTCCGTCAATTGTGGACCGATTTAAAAAAATATTTTTTTGTTTGAAAGAGTATGTGCCGAAATTGGTCCCATTTTAATTTGGTGAAGATCTGATGAAGAACTTCGGAGATATACAACAGAACTCTTCAATAAATAACGGCAAATCTCTCGGGACTGCTGCAATCGCATGTCTGTTTATTGTTTATACCATTTCATAACATAACATCACGCCAGTACGCTCTTAAGGGGTAAGCAGTTCTCTCATTTGATCGGTTTTGTTCAAGTTTCATGATATTCGGGTAATCTATTCTGGCGTTATAGGAAACTTACTAAACAACTTGCCTATTAGGTAGGTACAACTAAAAAGTGAAAAATAAAAAAACTTTTTTACAAAAAACTACTAGGTACCGACTTCCAGAAAACTACAAAGTGAAAAATAACTTTGGTTTTGGAAGTCGGTGTCCATAACGCAAATAAATGGTACCTACGAAAGACACCGACTACCAAAAATAAAGTTATTTTTCACTTTGTAGTTTTCTGGAAGTCGGTAGTATTTTTTTGTAAAAAAGTTTTTTTCAAAACAAAATTTTAACATGGGACTAAAAATCTTGTGGTTTTACTGAATTAACTTAACTACTCGTATAGCCCTCACCAAACTTCTGGGCCGCCCTAAAGTTGGTTTACCGAGTTGGATGCGCGAGGCACGAAATGGTGCTGTTTTTGTTTGAGATTTACTACTGCGCAGTCTGGCAGTCATTGTAGCCAACTTCAGGGCGGCCAAGAAGTTTGGCGAGAACTATACATTGACACGGTTGGCGCAGTGGTTGAGCGATCTGCTGTTCCGCTGCGCATCGCGGATTCGGTTCCCGCACGAAAAAAATATTTGTAAGGTATATAGTTATATACAGGTAATTGTTTCTGTTTGTGTGTGTGAATTTAAATCTATGTAAATTATTTCAGATTATGTGCACCATTATGCCAAGTTTCATCCAAGTTGCGGCTGTTGCGGGTAAGCTCGTTTATTATACTTAGTACAAAATTGTATTAAATCATCGGGTGATATATTCGTTACTTACAGAAACACCCTGTAAATAAAATACCTGTAGTGATTAAAAAAAACCCTTTCATCTATTAGAGCGTGATTGATAAACAAACTTTCAAAAGTCTTAACATACTTCGTTATGTTTAGATTTTTGAAAGTCTTATAATAATAATATTATCTAAGTAACTAAGTACTAAATAAATAAACATCTATTAATTACAACACATTTTGAAGATCGACATCAACGTTGACCGACTGTACTCTGGCTACACCTTTAAACATAACTGTCGAAATGCAGATAGGTCTAAGCGACGGTCAAAAATTAGGAATTACAAAAGTAAGAGGTAAGCATCAAACTGTGGCTGATAAAATATGATCAGGTAAATAGGTTAAACCTATCTTAGTGTTACGTCTTCATAGAACTGATAGGCACTTGAAAAAAATCGTTTCTAATTTCCCTATTGTTATTAGTCTGGGAAAAAAGATAATTAATAATCTGAATCGGATGCCAGGAAGCCGAGACGAGATCACGCAAGTAGGTAAGGTATCGGGTGAAAGTGGAAACATTTGCGGATCGTTTTCGTACTGTCGTCGTGCACTTGTGTCTATCTCATCCGGACGTAATCATCATAATATATTTATGTAACTGCTTGTGTCATCATAAGTCTTAGTCTTTGTGTAGCAAGCTATAGATCAGCTAAGATTACATAGTCACTACGAAACTTTTCAAAACAGTAGGTATTCTTGTTACCCCCCGGTGGGTTCCAGCATTGTCGCGGCAGGGGAGAATCCGTAGTCGTGGCTTGCGGTCATCTACGGTAAACGAAGAGGAGCCGCTCTCGTTAGGGTTTTTGCCGTCCATATGTATACTGTGACGTATACATATAACAACAAGAAGGTTGCGGTGCCGCTTGGTTACAGGCGACATCGCAACTGGAGGCGGGCCGCGATGTCGTATGGAGCGTCCCAGGTCCCATACGATATTGTGGTTGAACACCGCGCCGCGCCGCCGCACATAGGAGTATTTGACCTAAAAAGTCGATTATAAGTCGAAACTCGACTTTTGTTATATTGCGTTACAACTAATGTATCGTTAAAGCCTGTTATGATTTTATTTTTGTTTATTTTAACATGGTTCATAAGCGTATATTTACTCTGTTTTGCACAGCTAACAACGTTATCTAAGTAATTTTTCAAAGGCATTTGTACAAATTTTTTACTGTTCCAAGGTTCCAAGTACATTTTATAAGTTGGTCGACTATTACTCGTAAACTTGTAAAGCCTACTTATCCGTGATAGTTTTCTTTTTAATTTCGTTATATTTGCTAGTGCCGTGATTTTTTTCACATAGCCAAGATCAACCATTCCGCTGGCAGAGGGGTACGGGGGGGGCACTTGACTCTAACATAAATTTGCAATTAAAAGCTTAATTTTACGCAAACGGATCTCTGAATCGAAAAATGGTTGTAACAAATAATATTTTTGAATGGCCTTTCCAACGATACCCCACACCATGGGACAGATGAGACAACATCTACAACATCTGTTTTTTTTTCTCGTCTATGGGAGGAACCAGAATAAAAAAACATGATTTTATTTTACCACTTTGTCGGATTTATTAATATGTATATCCATGCCAAATTATAGCTTTCTAGTACTTAGATTCTCTGAGCTAAGCTGCGGACGGACAGACGGACAGAGCGAAACTATAAGGGTTCCTTGTTGACTTCGGAGCCCTAAAAAAGCAACAGAATTCTATAATAATTTTGGTTTATCACTATCAATCAAAATCTGAATCCAAGACTAAGACTTTCATGTGAAAAGATTCATAAGAGTCACAGGAATAATTGTTTTCTACATTAATAATGAAACTATTTAAATTATTAAATAGAGAAAATGTTTTTACAAAAATATAAATAGTGATTACGACTTAAAACAAAGTCTCAACTTAGTAGCGTCATACGGTAAATTGGGGTTGGCATTAGTATAGCATTGCCCTATAAAAAATTTGCAAATAATTCGAGTGTCTACTTTCGTTTGCCAGACTCTAACAAGCCTAGCCAAGCCTATGAACGACAAAAAAAAAACTATGTTTTTTTTTATGTAGTATCACCAATTTCTCCGTCAAATATGGACCGATTTTGAAAATTATTTTTGTGTCTGTCTGAACTGGTGTTTCATTGTTACCAAGTCAGAATCTGATGATGGGATAGTATTTTCAATAAAATCATTTAGCCTCAGAAAGTATAATTTGGTGAAGTGGAAGTGAAGAAGAAGACCACAAATGACCACTGGAACTCCTTAATGTTAAGTAATGTCACGGGTATAAGATATCTTGAAAAGTTAACCGACTACGATGAAGCAAATACTTGGTATATTATGTAATAATAAATGGTACTGATGAAAATGGAACCATCGAACTGATCTGACGATGAAGCCGGAAGCGCACTGAAACGCCGTAATAAAACAATTATCCTAGTCGTGTTTGGGCTTATAAGAATCTTCAAGAGCTTACTTTGGCTATCAATGATTATCATGGAAATTTGAGGTACCAAAACTAAAAAGAGATAAAAAAAAACCTTTTTAACAAAAAAAATAACCGAATTCCAAAGAAAAGCACTGCAATGCAAAACATTACTTTCTTTTTGTGCTGGACGTAGCGTGTTCATTGGCCCCGAGAAAAGAAGGGCGTAAACCTTCTGGCCATTGCCGCTGAACGCCCCTATCACACCACGAAAACAAGGTTCTTGGATGCCTGGCTGCATCAGCGACGTAGGGTTGCAAATCGACTCTAACGATTCAACGACGTGTTGGCTGTACTCGAGTTATTTCCAGGTTCTGGGTTGCCTACTTCTGGATCAGCACTCCTGGTGTCCAGGTCCCGAGGTTCAGCTCGACAGGATCGAAAAGGGGTGTCTTCATAAGGGTTGAAGTTGATGAATTGAATGAAACACTAATTTATTCAGTACACGGCACGATTCTAGGGCTCTCAACAATTTCTGAGACTTGATTCTATATAAGAATTACTTCTTATTTACTAAGACAAGTACAAGCGACTAGCTTTGGATGACTACAAATTCTATTTGGGCCCGGGGGGTGTATATACCCTCGGACCGTGCCATTATTGAGAGCCCCGCAAATTCTCGCCGAAAATAATTTTTATTTCTGTAAAAAACCCTTATCAACATTTGGTAAATAGGGTTACCGCACCCCTTCCACGGTGCTATCAATAGCTGGATTTCTTCGTACTGTAACACAGTAACGCCCCCTATCTCTGTATCTAATCCATATACCTAATTTCCAGGTATTGATAGCTTCCCTAGACTAATTCCATGAAATAAAGGAACAATTTCCTTTATTTCTCAGTTAAAACCTTAATAGCTTTTAACCTAGCCTAAGGATATCTATAGGTTGGGTTGACCTGCTGGTGCCAATAGCAGGCTGTCTGTTGACGTCTAGAAAAAGCTTATTTTCGGGAATCTTCTATGGGATATCATCCCTTATGTAATGAATCTATAAATTCCTAAGTCATTTCACCGACTTTAGGACTTCCTACTTAGGCTAACCAGACAATCACCGCCTATTATGGGGATTCTGGTAGCCGATAGACCACACTTTACATTTCTAGTGTTCATATAAGTCTATCTAGGCTATATGCACATAAGGTGCCTCGATATGTACAAATTCGATAGCTGGTCACTTTCTTTGCGCCCAGCTATCAGAGAAACTATTCATAAAACCCTAACAAGATTGGGACGACACGATGGTGCGTTTATCGGGCCATCGGGAGGTCCCCAAAAATTCCTTATTTTCGGAATTCCCAGGGGTGTATAGTCCCGGGGAATGCCAAAAACTGACTAAAAATTACATTTCCAGAAACCTATTTTCTGGAATTGTACTTAAACTACTTGAGCGATTTTCGCTCCAAAGTGATGGCTTGGTAGCTAGTCCAGCAAGCCATCCGAAAGTACTTACACCATGAGTACATCTATTCCCTTCAGGGAGTTATTCCACCTGAAGGGTCTACAAATTTCAACGTTTTACGTTGTTTACATTTTTCACGACTGTTTATCTCGCTGACTATCCAAGCGATTCTTCCCATCTAGAAACCGCCTGGAAGCCCTTTTAGCAAGCTTTCCAATGGTAGTACTTTTACCAGTACACCTATATGTTTTCTAGGTACTTAGGGCACCTAAACCCGTAAGCATTTGCCGAAAACCAGACAAACAGCAGTTTTCTATTATATACCGACTTGATATCTCAAGTAAATGGGCTTTATATAAAAGACTACGCTAACTATGAGGTGTATATAGGTTTCCTGTCTCGGTCTAGGTCTCCCATATACCCTAAAATGACCTAAAACCATATATTCGGTGTTTGAGATATCAAGTCAATATTCATATTTACATAGCAGAAACTATGTGGTTTTCACATAGTTTCATCATTATGTACCGATTTCATGTCCAGTACATAGGATAAGCCCTTAAAAACATGATTTTAATTACTATAATTTTTCCAAAAAACTCCAAAAGTATATATATCGGGTGGGGCCACCTCGCGGGCCATTCGGAACTAATCCGTCGTCGAGCAATGACGTATCGTACGACAGAAATTTATGTTTTTTGCTATGATAACTCTTATCAGTATGCTTTCTAATGCTTTTACTCTATTAAGGGTGAACTATTGAACCCTATAACATACTGACAAATACTAAAAACATCATACTACTATCTCAAAAAATGTAGGTAAAATTTTAGTATAAATATGAAAGTGCCTCTAAAATCATTTCAGTATTAGATGGCGCGCCGTGGTGAGCAGACATGTCTACACATACAAACTTTAACTTTTATGAACCATTTAGTATGGTTGATGACGCTTCGTCGCGAACACTTTTCCTAAGTCGGTGTCGAAAACGAAAAATAATAGGTACCAAAGACATCGATTATATGGTCGGTCGAGAAATGACGATTCAAGATAATGGCTTCACGGCCATTATCTTGAATCGTCAAGGCGAAAGGCCTTCACGCTACCGATGATTCGAGCTTCTAGATAATCTAGATTTTGATGCATCGATGTAGTGAACTGTCGCGCTCATAATTTATCGATTTCAAGTACTATCGAGTAAACGTTTTCGAACAAGTGTTATTCGATCTAACGCCATTCGATATCAAGTAGTGAACCCGCGTCGTAGGGTCGACGCGGGTTCGACGTCTTCTCAGAACCTAAATGGATGCTTTTTATGGTTAAGGTTAACCCGAAACTGCAATAATATTGGAAAATTAAGGAAAACAAAATAACGATTATTTTCCTAAGTCCTCGCGCCATAGTGCCCCTAAGGCTACACTCGCCTTTAGGCGATGTTTGCGAAGCTTCCATTTCGGAAACGCTGCAGACTACATCTGCAAACTGCGATAGAGGATTCGGCGAGGAAGGAAAAAGGGGTAGGGAGGCTGGGATGTCAGGGGACAATCACAGTACCAACCTGTTAACAAACACAAGGACAACACACTTTTAGACAAAAACAAGTCCAAAAGTAGCAAAATTAAAAACAAAACCACAAGTACTCGAAACTAAATGTGCTTTCCCAGAAACCTGTGGCGAGAATCAAGACATACAATTAATATTTTTGCTGTATGACACAGAGAAAAATAAAAAATATCCGTCCACCCGCATAAAAGCAAACTAATAACAAGCAATATGTATGTGGTGCTTGTTTGCAAGCATGAAAATGGCAGGCGTTTAAAATCTAATCAGTTTTTGCAAAAATATACAAAACAAAGTAGACGTTGACGAAGACGAAGTTGTCTAGGTACTGTTATTAAATTTGTTACTAATCCTAGTTGTAGTATCTAAGGCATTTACTAACAAAAATGGTTTCTATGTTGTCCCAAATATAAACAATATTTATTTTATTTCAAATTATCTTAAACTTCACTAAAGATTTAAAAAATTATAGTTACTGAATATTATACTAAATGAATATTATTTCAAATTTGCATCATATAAAATGTTCAATATACCATATAAAATTAGGTAAAATGAAATTATATCAATAATTGATTATATTATTTGATCGTTTAAAAAAGTAAAGTACAAAAAGTTATTAAATGAAATTACCTACGTCACATGATCATTAGAACTTTTTTATTATTTCAAACGTTACACTCCCCGTTTCGAGTGCCTAGGGAACTCCGTGGACAATTACAGCAATGGGTTCGTGGAAAGTATTCATACGGTCGGGTCCAAGTTTTTCCCGTCATACAAATAGGAAGAAAAAACTATCCGATCCTACACACAAGTTCATGACGGAGAGGCGTGAAATGATACTGCCGTCTTCAGACAATGCGTGGAACTATCGGCAGCTCAATAGACGGATCTCGAAGTCCTTGAAGAGCGACCTCTACCGCTCCAAGGTATTTGCAAGAGATCTGGCTATTGGGCAGAGCCCAGCTCCGAAACTGAAGACCGACGATGGCAGGATTGTATCAGCCAAACTGGCGCCTCTGACTACTCTGAGGGATATTGAGAGGTTCTATGGGCAGTTGTACTCGTCAATCAGTAAACTCGTTGTGCATCTAGCAAACGACCCAAGAGCTAGATTGACCAGACACTATACCGAAGACATCCCGACATTGGCGGGGGGCAAAGCGATGTGGATTTCCGTCTATGTGATTAGTAAATTTTTCACACTCTTGCAATAAGGCTGCAGTCCTTAAAGCGCTTCAGAAACTGTTTGATTCCTTTATACTCGAAGGGAAAACTGTGGTGGTACTCTTCTTCAAGAAGGGCGACAATGCCCAGTTGAAGAATTATAGGCCCATCTCACTTCTTAGCCATGTATACAAGTTGTTTTCAAGGGTCATCACGAATAGTCTCGCGATTGTTGGACGATTTCCAGCCTCCCGAACAAGCCGGGTTTCGAAAAGGCTTTAGCACCGTAAACCACGTGTATATGCTGCGGCAGGTTATACAAAATACCGAAGAGTATAACCTGCCTCTTTGCTGAGCGTTTGTGAACTACGAGAAAGCCTTCGATTCGATCGAGACATGGGCTGTACTGCAGTCTCTCCAGTGCCAAATCGACTACCGGTACATCGAGGTGTTAAATTGTTTGTACAAAAACGCCACCATGTCAGTCCGACTTCAGAATCAGACCTCAGAACCTATCCTTCTGCAGCGAAAGCCGAAACTGTTCACCACTGCACTGGAGAATGTATTAATGGTTCTGAACTGGTTACTGGTTCTTCGTATTGCCGGCGATATAGCGGTCATGGCTGACTCAGTACAATGCTCAATGATCTCAGTGGAGCCTCCGAAAGAGTGGGCCTTAAAATGAACATGGACAAAACCAAGGTGATGTTAAATGCCCTATATGCCCATGTTGCACCCACTCCTATCAAGGTCGGAGGCTCTACAGTCTACACTTGAAGTTGTGGACGATTATGTGTACCTGGGGTAAAAGATTTGGAGTGGCGACCACGGACCGGAAGACGTTGCGTTGGAAGGCCTCCCACTAGGTGGACCGACGACCTGGTCAAGGCTGCGGGAGCCCAGTGGATGCGAGACGCATAGGACCGATAAATGAAATGCTTTTTCACCTGATGTGCGAGCTGGCGAGGCTGTGCGCGAGGAAAATATGCACTAATGGGATCAGTTCACTTTCCTAGGGTAGGTTTTTTTTTTACTAGGCCATATATATATACATACTTATCAAAACGCGAGAGATGCGTGCGAGGGATGTGCGAAGCCAAAACGAAGCAGGGAACTGGAGTTACTGGAGTACCAGTCAACAGACGCTTCCATACGCATCCTCGCACGACTTAGTTACACAGCTTCGCTACGCATCCTCGCGCTGCCCTGCCCTATGCTACCTACACTATTGGTGGTAACGGTCACATAAGTATTTTCACAGATTGGCTACGCATCCCGCGCAGCCTCGTTACATCACACATCTTCGGTGGAAAAGCACCCTAAAGGAGATGGCCTGCCAATATTCCGATTTTCCTTCTTTAGAAGTGCACACAGCACAATCTTTAGTTTTTGCTTGAGTGTTAGCTGTCGGTTTTCGGAAAATGGCTAAAATACCGATGGCATACTAGGACCTTTAAAAAAAGTGCTCATATAACATATTATTATTACATAATTTATTCTATTAGGTACTGCTACTATACACACTACTTATTACAACAAAAATAACAAACATTTTATTTCTTCTTCTTTCTTTCGGCGCGACTGCCGCCCATGTCTTGAAGTTGCTGCTTGAGATCAAGCAGTTGGTTGTCGGGCACGTAACGGACCTCTTCGTGCGCGATCTCGTGCTCGTGCACACGCAACGTGCAGCCCTCCGGCAACACGGCTCGAGACACGCGCAGCAACGTGCCCAGAGCCCACGCGGGGACATCAGTTACCTGTAAGTAATGTTAAAACGCTTTGGACATGACATCTGGGTGCTTTTTTTTGTCAAATTCTTATATATTTAATAGTATTGATAGCTCATAATAGAAGGAAAACATGTATACTAATCTTCTTTTGAAAGCGTAATACTTTTAAGCTATACGGCACGGGTTAGTGCGTGCTAGAGTCTGGTAAGTATTAGACACTCGAATTATTTGCAAACTTTTTATATGGCAATGCTATACTAATGTCAACCCTAATTTTCCGTATGACGCTACTAAGTTGATACTTTGTTTTAATTCGTACTCTTTTTGCAAAAACTTTTTCTCTATTTTTATTAACATTAATTTTATAATAAGTTATACACCATAATAATAATGCAATATTATAATACCATAATAAATGTTGCATTTTAATTTTAACACATTTTTTTCTTTTTTATAATCTGGAGGATTTAGCCGAGGTTGATGAGATAGTGAAAGCTATTGAAAAGCTTACGGATTTAGAATATAAAGATAGGATAAGAACCCAGAACCAGTATTTGGATGAAATAGCTAGCAGAGGAGTGGAAGAAAACGACTGATCATGTCATACATGTTAAAAAGTTTCATTATTAATGTAGGAAACAATGATGCCTGTGACTCTTATGATTTTTTCCACATGGTTTCCACATGGAAGTCTTATATTCAGATTTTGATTGATAGTGAATAAACCAAAATTATTATAGAATACTGTTTTTGATTGATATATAAAAAAAGTATTACCTACCTAAAGTACCTATAGAATTTTAATTCAGACGAAGTAACATAAATAATTCTAAAGTATCAAATTAGGTTACTCCTGGTATTTCATACTAGTTTTTAGGGTTACTGTGCTGTTATTTTTTAAATTTGCCGTGCTTTTTCTGTTTCTACTTTCGTTTGCCAGACTCTAAAACTTCACAAATAAAAAATATAAAAATATTTCTGAAATAGTGAAGTGTTTAAAAAAATAACGTTTTTTACTTGTTAAGGCACGTTAAAATAATGGAGGAGTGAACACAAAACCGACAGATCACAGGCATTCTCACAATACTTATTTTACTATTAAAATTATTTTATTTTACATTTAGAAATATTAGAAAAAATGTTATTGTAATCATTAATTTAGTGAAGTTAATATAAGAATTTTTGTATTTATAACTATACTGGTTAATGGATGTGAAGCTATGGGTCATTAAATAGAGAAAAGACAAACAAGTTGTTTTAATTCTCTTTATTTAGCCTCCCACCGGCACATAGATTACCTCCAGAAGGGAGGTAATCTGTGCACCGTCAGATTAAAAGTCTGACTCTTCCGATTAATTCTTTCTGGCAACCTTTATTGTATTTGTACTGTGTGAACCTCCCTGGCGCCCGAATTTATTATCTTATTTTTAATTGCATTTTGGGCGAACACATTTTTTTATTAATAAAATAGAAACCAAAACAAACATTGCTTAACGGCGTGGACCACAGACATAAATCTAACTAGATAACGCAAGTCCCTCCATCTGTATGAAAACCAAGCGTGTCACTTTTTAACGCACAATTTAAAAACAAATTTACTTGCCAATGAAAGAAAACATTTCAAATGGCTCAGCCAACTTTTTCTATACAGACATACAGTCCTTACAGCTCAATATGGCATAAAAAGGCATTTTAAGTTCCTACTACCGATCATTGATTGTAATTTGACTCCGTTTTTTGACACGCGAAGTACATACAATAGCGTCAGATTTATATCGGCGTGGACACTGCGTCGTGACGCGGCACGGTGCCGTCATACCGTGCACGGTGCACCGCGCCGCAACCATCGGTTGAAACGTGTCATTATTGCAGTTTTTGTCTAGATTTGGAACGCGAACGGCGTAATAATTAATTAACAAGTCAACATCGATATGTTCAGCCATTTTTTGTGCATACACGTGCGAACTTAGCGACAGCGAGAGATCAACTGCCGAGCGAGCGCCGTGAGCGCGGCGCAGCGTGGTGATGTGTCGAGGCCCTTAGGCTTAACACGCACTGCGATTTTGATTGAATTTTTTAGTACAATTTGAGCGCAATTTTTTTTCCGCAGTGCGTGCGGCTTCATACATTTCCATAGGTCACAGAATGAGCGGAAAAAAAATCACGCGAATAAAAATCGCAGTGCGTGCGATTTTTAGGATAGCTAAACTTAGCAGTATACCGTGCTTCCCAGAGTCCAATACAAGGTTGAAAGGTACAAATATATCAAAACGTGATATTTGAAAATTAATTACCTGCACATTCCTCTCGTAGACATTAAGATGGTACTCAGCGTCAAGAGCAGTACCACCTGGCTTAAACCTTTGTACTTTCATCTGCTGAGCCGGTGTTGCCCAACTAAACAAAAACAATATATTAGTTACTAGCGCACGCCTCGCGGATTCCGTTCCCGTGGGAACACAGGGATAAAAAGTAACCTATTTCATCTGGGGATAGCCTAGCTTCCCAACGGTGAAAGAATTTTTGAAATTGGTCAAGTAGTTTTTGAGATTATTCTTTACATACAAAAATACAAATCTTTTCTCTTTATAACATTAGTATAGAAGTATAGATAAGTAAATATGTAATGTAATAATAAGATCCTAATACAGTGAAAATACTAATAAAACCAATGAGGTTTTGTTTGACACATTTTTACTGTTAATAATAAACCTTTTCTATATTTACCTAATTGGAACGTTTTAGACACTTTTAGATCTACAAGACAATAAATTATTAAATGATCAATTTGAATATTAGTCTGGCCAGGTTGCAGTACATTTGTTTACAAACATTCAACTTTTTTCACTATCCTGGCTACTTTGGGATCTGAGTATAGAATGCACAAGAAACTCCATACTTACTCTTTTAAAAAAAATGTTTTTTTACAATATTTAGTTACATAAGTACATAAATTAATAAATTCATATATGTGAGGACAATGCACCCAGAATAGCACTACACACTATACTACGTCTCCTTGAGATCTCAGCTATTCAGGTTATACTATAGCTAATACAAA
Source organism: Orthosia incerta (assembly GCA_948252205.1). Lineage (NCBI taxonomy): Eukaryota > Metazoa > Arthropoda > Insecta > Lepidoptera > Noctuidae > Orthosia > Orthosia incerta. The sequence continues at coordinate 18,326,233 of OX411753.1, read as the reverse complement.
TAAATTAAGTTTAATACAGTCTATCATCATCTTCCTGCCCTTATCCCATGTTACTTGGGGTCGGCGCAACACATTTTCTTCTTCCATACCGTCCTGTCCCCTGTCACGCTATCACTCCCTTTTCTTTCATATCACTCCTCACACAGTCAATCCATCTTTTCTTTGGCATTCCTCTCCCTCTCCTTCCATCCACATTTATAATCGTAGCTCTTTTAGTAACATGCGTTTCATCCCTCCTCATAACATGACCATACCAGGAAAAACGGTTTTCTTTCACTTTTTCTGTCTAGTGTCCGACCGAAAGTACGGTTTCGGTCGAGTTTCGGCAAAAAAACGAGTTTAGGTTTAGTTTCTGTTTCGGCGGCAAACCTGCCGAAACTACGACCGAAACCGAAACTGCATTCGGGAGTTCTCGCGCTGTGATCGGTCATGTTCAGCGCGTTAAATTCTATCCAAGCGAGTAAGCGACGAAGACATTTTGCCGCGTCCACGTGCCTAATCATGTCGTGATTGGCTTGTGTTTGCAGTTCGTTTTGTTTGTTGTGAGTTTTCGTGTGATTTATTTTGCATTCTGTAAGTTTTATTACATGATATAGCATAAGAGTAGGTAGTAAATATCAAAAAATAATTCATTATAACAAACTAATACATAAAGATTATAGTAGAATCAAGTTTAACCTATCTAAATATTATTTTGGTTGATTTAGCTCTCTCGCTAATGCTATACCTAAACAAACATTAGTGTAGAATAGAATAGAAAAACATTTATTCGACACAGCCACAACAAAACAACAATAATCACAAAGTAACAGAGAAGAATATAGTTATAAGAGAATAGTTCATTAGTGGTGATAATATTATGGATTCAGAGTTTCAAAATTAATTTTGATACTTATTACTAAGATATTCAAGTGGCAAGTACATTTAGTTACTTACTTACCTCCCTCATTGTTTTTTTTTTATTTTTTTATAAAATTAACACACTTATAATTAAACTAGCTGTCTCACGCGGCTTTGCTCCCGTCAACTGGCTACCTACCTAACCATCTACCCTACCTACCCTACATACATGATTGTTGCTTAACTTAAACCGTTTACGCAGCGCACGCAACCTCAGAAAGGAATATTTTTTCCCGTTTTTGCAACATTTTTCATTTATGCTCCGCTCCTATTAGTCGTAGAGTGATGTTATATAGCCTATAACCTTCCTCGATAAATGGACTATCTAACTCAAAATAATTTTTCAATTCCAACCAGCAGCTCCTAAGATTTGCGCGTTCAAACAAACAAACAAACTCTTCAGCTTTATAATATTAGATATTTGTATTATAGTATATATAGTATAGATGAGTAGGTACTTACATCGGTACCTACCTAAGTATCCGTATGCTAACATTAATATTTTATTTCTGTTTTTCGATTTTTAAAACTTTATTACCTACCCCCAAACTAAAATCGAGTGCAATAAAATTCATGATAGTCAACGTATATAAATACCTAAATTTAAAGTGCATTAAGTACTGATTACACCTAATAGACAATCTTTCTTTTGTTATAGTATTCAATCATCGATGATGAAAAGAAAATGTCGTTAAAAAACAGCATTTGGCAATGTTTCGTAAAAAGTTCATCTGATTCATCTAATGCTAAGTGCAAACAGTGCAATAAATTATATTCACTAGGAAGTTCCGAGCCTAGAAGGCAAACTCTTTCCGGATTATAATAACGTTTTCTTTATTTTTCCCTTAGAACATGATTCTCGTAAGGAAGTTTCGGTTTCGGCCGAAACTGAGACTGTTGCCGAAATTCGGTTTCGGTCGGACACTGTTTCTGACACGGGAGCCACTTTCAAACTGCCTCTAATATACTCATTTCTGACGTTATCCATTCTCGACACTCTGCACATCAATGTCAACATTCTCATCTCTGCAGTTTATACAGCTCAATATTATTTTTTGAACAAGTTGTTATCTCATTTAAAATTTTGACACAGCAAAAATAATTATCAAGTTATAGCTGAATCTACATGATATGGTCAGGCAAATTATTAAGTAATGTATTTTCCTGCAGTTACGCTCACTTGGGCCATCCCGCAGGATCCGATAAATTATTCGGGATATTAATTAGCCACTACACTACACTCAGCGATAACGTAGCGAAAACGTTTCCATAGTTCCAGAGTCCCTCTTTAAAATCTTAATAACAAGCTTCGGCAAGCCAGCGGCTTCACTCCCATGAAAAGTGTTTTATCATCCCAAGGCAAAATTATACTGGGATAAATGTTCTATTAAAGACTATAATCTATCTCTGTACCAAATTTCATCCAGATCCGTTCAGCCATTGAGTAACAAACATACATCCACACACACATCTATTCAAACTTCCACATTTATAATATAAGTAAGATATGTATATTGTAGATAGTTTAGGCAGAGCCAGCTCACGAAACTGAAGACCGATAATGGCAGGATCGTTTCCGCCAAACCGGAGCTTCTGAGGGAGATCGAGAGATTCTATGGGCAGTTGTACACGTCAACCAGTAAACCCGTCGCGAATCTAGCGAATGACCCTAGAGCTAGATTGACCCGACACTATACCGAAGACATTCCCGACGTCAACCTGTATGAGATTAGGATGGCTCTGAAACAGCTTAAGAACAACAAGGCACCGGGTGACGATGGAATTACGGCCGAACTCCGGAAGGCGGGTGGAAAACCATTACTTAAGGTCCTTCAGAAGCTGTTTGATTCCGTCATAATCGAAGGGAAAACGCCACAGGCATGGTGCGGGGGTGTGGTGGTACTCTTCTTCAAGAAGGGTGACAATGCCCTACTGAAGAACTATAGGCCCATCACACTTCTTAGCCATGTCTACAAGCTGTTTTCAAGAGTCATCACGATTCGTCTCGCGCGCAGGTTTGACGATTTCCAGCCTCCCGAACAAGCCGGATTTCGTAAAGGCTTCAGCACCGTAGACCACATTATTATATACGCTGCGGCAGGTTATACAGAAGACTGAAGAGTACAACCTACCTCTCTGTTTGGCGTTTGTGGACTACGAGAAAGCCTTCGATTCGATCGAGACTTGGGCTGTACTACAGTCTCTACAACATTGCCAAATTGACTACCGGTAAAGAGCCAACCAACTTCGAGAAAGAGGTCAACCGTCGAATCCGACTCGGCTGGGCAGCGTTCGGGAAGTTGCGCGGTATCTTCTCGTCCAACTTACCACAGTGTCTCAAGACGAAAGTCTATGACCAGTGTGTGTTGCCAGTGATGACATATGGCTCTGAGACGTGGTGGCTTACAATGGGCCTCATCAGAAAGCTTAAAGTCACCCAAAGGGCAATGGAGAGGGCTATGCTCATGGTGTCCTTGCGTGATCGAATCAGAAATTTAGAGATCCGCAAGAGAACCAGGGTTACCGACATAGCCCGAAGAATTGCCAAACTTAAGTAGCAGTGGGCAGGGCACATTGCTCGCAGAACGGATGGCCGATGGGGCAGAAAGGTTCTGGAGTGGCGACCGCAAACCGGAAGACGTTGCTTTGGAAGGCCTCCCACCAGGTGGACCGATGACCTGGTGAAGGTTGCGGGGATCCGCTGGTTGCGGGACGCACGAGACCGGTCAATGTGGCGACGTCTTTCGGCTGATATGATGATGATGATGAGATAGTTTCAACTGTCATTCTGAAGACTGTTAACAGACATTACTAGTAGTCAGAATCCTGAAATCTGACAACAGTCTTGCCTTTTTTGTAGGTATTGAGTGTAGATAGTTTCAAGGGTTTGGAAGTTTTATTTTTTATGGAAGTTAGCACAATAATCATTGATAATACCATAATATATAATTATTTACCATTCATCAACTTGGATCCCCATAACTTCAGCATATCTATGGATTTGGCTCTGGCACGCTTCTAACAGTGCAAAGTCATACCCTTTCAACTGCAGATTCAGGCAATCATAGACTGGCTCATCAGGTTCCATGCTCTGAAATACAATAAGTTTCTACAGTTAGTATACTTGTCCCTAGTATGTTAGAAATGGAAATGTGCAAGCTGTTCTTAAAGATTTTTTGGCTAAGAAGAATTTAAAACCTAGATTGGATGCTACTTAGCGTCCAATCTAGCTCTTAAATTCTTTATAGTATCATATTAGCTCTTTATAAATTTAAGATTGTGTTAGCATATTATTTATGAATTTTAAGGAAAATAATAAACCAACTTAAAAAGACACAACATTAAATAGTGCAAAATAAATTTTTGTTTGGAAGTTGGTGTCTTTAGTACCTCTTGTTTTTATCATCTTGTGACACCGACTACCAAAACAAAAGTTGCAACGCAAAGTTGGGAATATGGATATTGTGCAATTCCCACAAAATTACATACATATGTATCGAATTGATAACCTCCTTTTTTTGAAGTTGGTAAAAACCCAGAATAAAAAACATAACCCTTTCCTTGCAGCCGGGTAATAAGGAAGAGAGCAAGAAGATAATGACTTAAACCATGCTCATACAAAATGTACATAACTATATACATAATTGTATTTCTTTTCACACTTTCAATGTAATACAGCTGATGAGATTTATGTCATCCATCCATCTTTATATAAGTACATACATTCAGCAAACCTTTTATACTTTATTGACTCATGATAAATTACTTACTATTAAATAGTCAGGTTCATACAAATCATTTTTGAATCTTTTCTGTTGACTATGGACTGCCGGCATACTGAGATTGTTTAAGATATTAGGCTTGAAACATTGACGAAGTTTTATCTGAAATTTTATAAAATCATTTCCTAGATGTTTAGCTAAAAGTACTTCAAAGTTTTTATTGAAACTGCTGAATACTTACAAGATTTACAAGATTTTTACTAAACATTTTGCGATATATTTATTGGGGTCAATTATCAAAAAAGTAAAAATTAATGAGGAAAGAGGTTATGTAGGTTTATTTTGTCTAAATGAAACAAACAATTTTATAAAAAAAGTCGGTCATCATCCCTAAAGTATAATTATGTGGGTACAAGATTTGACTCAATAAAATATTAATTAGTTTCAAAACGCTATGAAGAAAATTTAGAATTATTTGACCCAAGTACCCAATTATGATTTGACGTGATACTACTTTGTGACTAATTAATTGACAGTGACAATGACATGACAGTGACCTCAGTGACAGTTCGTGTCACAGAGATTATTTTTTGCCAACTGAGGCGATGCCGACTATTCTGCCATTGTTAAGCCACATGGTCCATGTCTCTGTGACAGCGTTTAATAGGGGAATATTAATAGGGGACCTCAGACGATCTTTTTTATTCGTTTTTCTGTATGTGTGAATTCTGACTACAAAATCAAAAAAATATGAACAATTTCGTGACAATCTAAGAAGACCGAAGACGTTTCTCATTTTACATGCTGCGAAAACATTGTATGTAAGAAAATGAAAAATCTAATTCATAATCCTGATTAATTACTATGTAAATAATGTAAGTAGTTAGGTTTAGTTTAATTTTGTATAGTTTACTTTTGTTTAGTGTTTACATAGAGCAACACCTTAGAGCATTTAACCTATGGAGAGGGCATAGCTTAGCGAACCCCTCTGCCAAAGTCGATTGGCCATATGACCATGCACGTTATATAAAACTAGTTCATTCGCCGACCGCCGCTATTGTGTATCGTATTGTGTCGCAATTAAGTTCACCCAAAAAATGGTTAATTGTGCAGTTTTCTCTTGCAAAAAGCGATCTGCCACTTCAAATTTGCGAAGCCATGGTGTTTCCTATCACATGTAAGTATAAATTATACATCAACATAGTCACATTTAAATACAATGTCGAAATAATCGTTAATGCCGTTACGATAGAAAAATTCAGTGGTACGTTGGTAGCACAAACGCAGTACAGGGGCTGACAGGACAGCGATGTGAATAGTGCTGGGACAACGTGAATGAATGATTGATAAATTAAATGATTTTTTGAATCAGTATGTTCACTAACATAATATATTTTTGTGTTTGTATCTGGACAAGTCATGGTCATGAAAAAATATAAAAACGTTCGTATATCCTTTTTAACCAAAAAAGTTGATCCACAGAAATGTATTCGACATATATATAATAAACTGGTACATTTTAAATTTTAATCATTGAGATATGTCTATGTACTAGATTATGGCTATGAAACCATGCCCGCATATTTTCCAATCTAAGATAACAAACTAGCTTAGCTAGGAAACACCGAACTCAAATAGTTAAAAAAAAACTAAAAACGGATGTGTTAAATAAAAAAATGTCAAATAGATTTTCTATCTGGTTGATTGTATTATTTACCCTTGCCTACTATTTAACACGTGTACATTAGACCCGTATGAACGGGGCTCAAGTATGAATCCCGAATGCCCGACCCTAAATAAAACAAAATGCCAGTGACATTATCATACTATTCTGAGCTGAAATCTGTAGGTACTAGTTTATGATAACATTGTTGCAAGACTTATGCCACCATTTTATTAGGTACTAGCTGTTCCCCACGGCTTCGCTACCGTGGACCACCCCACAGGACCCGTTATCGGTATTGAAAAATAGCCTATGTCACGCAGGAATAATGTAGCTTTCTATCGGTGAAAGAATTTTTTAAATCGGTCCAGTAGTTTCGGAGCCTATTTGGTACAAACAAACAAATAAAAACTCTTTATAATATTGATATAGACTATCCCCAGTTCGTCTACCATGCATGGGGTTTTTGGATATTTATTTGTAACTTCATTCTTATAGGAAAGGAACAGTTCCAACAATATTTATTATGTTATTATGAAATATTATTGACTAAACATAAATACAATCGTTCTTTTTCTAGTGTACCTACCTTAAATTCTTATCATTACTACCTACCTACCTACGTACACGTAGTTTCTTAGTAGGAGACCACAAGTCACATTGCGTATTTTTTTTAATTTGTGAAATTATTTATTTAAGTTTATTTGTAAATGTACCAAAAATAGAACGAATGAACATTTTGCTCATTCATTCATGCATTAAAATGAAATTCCACTCATTGTTTGTTTGTCACATCACTAGCACTTTGTGTTTGTTGTCATAGGATAATTGCATAAATACACACAAATCTGTCAATGAATGTGTGTTTTTTGATTGTGTGGTTATAATTTTTTCGTGTGCGTTTGTAGCAATAGGATGCGTGTATCTGTGAGTGATTGTCAAATTTTTGTAGTGTGCTGTATGTGTTTTCCTCGCCCCCCGCAGAAAGTGGCAGAAAAATTTGTTCGGTGATTCGCGGCTTGCCGTCTCCATAGGTTAAATGCTCTAAGAGCAACACGGACCACCGGCGGACCGGAGGGGAGTAGCCATAGCGTTTTATCCCGATACAAAACTGTCTGTCATTTTTTGCGGGGGGAAATCTGCTCTACCCACACTTTCTCAAATTCTCACACAAAAATATTCGTCTGTTACTACGTAGCTCACACATAAAAATAAAAAAATACACTAACAATTTCACACACACATAGATACTTGCTGTGTCATAACAGTATAATGAGATAACGCAACTACACTGACAAGATGCTTACAGCCGTGGTTGTAACTACTGTCGATACGCATTATCGATAAATTCAAGAACTCGGTTAGGGATATTAGGTTTAAAAAGTGATACAAAGGTAGATATTATATAAAGATTGACTTTATTTAATATGTACCTACTACAATAATTAACATCTAACAAATAAACTTAATTTTTAGATCATTTTAAAAACCGTGATAGTTGTATCTATCACTGGTTTTTAAAATGGATTAGTTTTGTATAAATATGACGTATACATTTTTGTGGGTCTGCTTTTTTTTATTAATAATAATATAATGTAATACAGGTAAGTCTATTATTACAAAATTTCTGCCATGTATCTCTTAAATTTGAATCTTTAGGAAACCTGCAATAAATAAATTAAAAAACATTATAGTTGAAGTTCACACTAAGTAATTTTAATAATATGTGCTAATACTCGTAAGTATTAACACATATTATAAGTAAGTAAGTAATAGTAAGGAGCTCGTGGCTAAACAATAACAGCCGTACGGGTCGATCATCAAGTTTAAGCAACGTTTGACGAGGTCGGTCCGTGGATGGGTGACCATTTCAACATACCGAGTTTCCTCCGTGCCTCGGAAAGCACGTTAAGCCGCTGGTCCCGGCTGTTATTTGAAGATCTTTGACAGTCGTTACGGGTAGTCAGAAGCTTGAGATCTGACACCAGTCTTGCCAAGGGGTACCGTGTTTACCCAGTTACTGGGTTGTGGAGGTCAGATAGGCAGTCGCTCCATGTAAAACACTGGTACTTAGCTGAATCCGGTAAGACTGGAAGCCGACCCAATATAGTTGGGAAAAGGCTAGGCAGATGATGATGACTCGTAAGTATTGTATTATTTTTAATTTAACTTTATTTTATTATTCAACTATTTATAATAAAATACAGCTTACAATAGAATATTTTAAACAAATCAGAAAACTTAATCTCAAAAATGTCTCTGTACGGATATAGACTCCTTTGCCATTTTTATCGATAACTATTTACAAACAAACCGGTAACAACAATTTCGCTCGGTGACAGCGACTACTCGGAAACAGACTCGGATCAGTCGCTCGACCGATCCGCATATTGTATGAGGGCGAGCGGCCTGTGTTGGTAAACAAATCCGAAACGTCACTACCGATAATATTGTAATTTTTAAGTTTTATAGAAGTAAATAGTTATAATGTGATTAAAAATTACTTACATATGAAAGGTAACGCCATCTTTTTTGTAAATTTGACGTAGCAGATCTCTTTTTGCAGCATAAAACAGAACAATTCGGCATTTTTTTAGGACATCGATTCAGTCGCGTAACTAGATTTAGTCTACTGCGCAGTTCGGCTGCAACTAGTTTTATTGTACGCATAGGACTGCGTGGTCTTGTACTTTGACAGAGGGGAACGCCTACGTATGGCTACTCCCCTCTGGTCCGTGTTGCTCTATGAGTGTTTATGTATGTACATATTTACAGTACGACATAAAAGAGTAGAAATTAAATATTTGGGAACTAATAGTTTTAATTTTCTGGCAACATCTAAAATGAGTACTTGAACTGTCAATTTTTCTCGATCGGTTTCGATTTTCGTAAGAATTTTGGTTTTTGTGTGGCGAATCATGAATAAGGTAATTCGTGAAGGTGCCCGTGATATAGTTTACAAAGTTTATATGTGGTGTATAGCCGAATTCCAAGCTGGGAAGCTTCTATGCAACTTAGAAGATGTTTACCATCGTACAGCAGATTTTACTGGTAAGTAACTATTGAAAGTTACGCTAAACGTTTAACGATTAATACATTCAGGGAGCTAAATTTTCGAACCACATATCATTTACAAATTATTTACCTACAATTTTTGAGGTTATGCTAAGGTAAACAAATACCTTTGTAGTTATAGCGCGACTTAACAACGTTGATAGTAAGGCAAAAACAATTAATGTAATTTATTGCGGATACGAAATATTTTTTTTACTATGCCTGCTATAGACGATTGCATCAACAAATATTTGTTGATGCAATCGTCTAAATGGAAAGAAACAATTTTAAAATATATTCACGTTTATTTACCTCGGTACTTCTTTCGTCGGACTGACAGTGATTCTTTTATTTACTTGTTTTAGGTGTTTCTGTAAGCACAGTGCACATAATCGTGCAACACGGCATTGAAAACGGTGGGAAATTCTCAACACCAGCTAAACACATGAAGGGTCGTCCCATGGTGCAGACAGCAGTAACGATGAGAGTGGTTCAGAAATCAGTGACAAATCAATACCAGAGCTTAAAATAGACTACACGAACTTAAGTGATCCCATGGAAGGTGTAGAGTATTTAGATTTTGATTTTTTGTGAAATTGTTTTTCACAAAAAATCAAAATCTAAATATTTTATAAATTTTAGTTTATATCCGAGTTTATATGGAAAGCAGTTGATTATTAAAAATACTTATTTTTTGTGAAATTGTTGTTTTATTACTACTACATATTAAATATTTATTAAATATACTTATTTAATATATTTACTCATTTTTTATACCCAATAAATAAATAATACTATTCAAGTATCAAGATCAGCTGGGTCGTACTAACTGGGTTGCTATGTGAGCGATTGTGGCGCCCTCATTTAATTTCTACTCTTTTATGTCGCACTGTACACCTTTGTTTTACAAATTAATAAATTATCATTATTATGTTACCAGTATGTTAACCTTACATAACAACGAACATCAAGTTTAAATTATATAGCTTTCAAATCCAACTTCTTAGATTCTCACATAGACAGAGAATCGATTTATTCTCTGTCTACGGATTGTCAGGACTAAATAAATGCCAGATTGACGACGGCGGCGCACTCGCCGCAGAATCATATTTTTCTTTAATTTACAATTTCTTGCAGCAGCTTGCAGCACTGCACCTTTGTTGGCACCACAGAACATAATCTTTTCTCTAGTATATAATAGTAGTCTATGGAACATAATAATTATTCTATCTATACCCTATACTTCATAAAAGATAGCTTGATCTCTGCGACTGCGGTCAGTATTAATACAGTAACAATAGCGCTTGACAGGCTAAGTGCCTTTTCACACGCCCCGGTTGGCGGGTAGCCGCCGCCGTATGGCCATGTACGCCGCGCCGGTACGTGTGAAAGCTAACATACATGGCTATACACTTCGCCGCCAGTTACCCGGCAACCAGAGCGTGTGAAAAGGTACTTACAATAACGTATACGTCAGTTTGATATATGTCAATTCTACAGGGGTTGGCGCACTTTATTTGACAATGATAGAAACAATAAGGCATTGACATAAATCCATAGCTCTAATACTCGCTGTGTAGTTTCAAATTTATTTTTAGCTTTTCCATGGTACACAATTTTTCAAACAGTGTCTTATTATAAAAGGACGGTAGCAGCGTGCGTACGCGCGCGCCACACATGCACTGAACTGTAAGGCATAGCACGACAACAGTACGTGCAGCTTCATACATTTCCATAGGTCACAGAATGGGCGGAAAAATATTCGCGCGAATGAAAATCGCATTACGATTTTCTGCCGCGTGGATTTCATTGGCGCGAAGTTTTGTCCGCGTACTGAATGTATCTAACACGAACTGCGGATAAAATTCCGCGCGACTTTTGTCTTTTTCTATCCGTAAAGAGCTCAAAATATTCGCGCAAATTAAATCTGTGCCGCGGTGCAGTGAATTCTATGGCAAAACACGCAATGCTAGCAGCTTCATACAACTCCATAGGTCGCAGAATGGTCGGAAAAAAAACGCGGTAATAAAAACCGCAGTGTCCGGAACCCTTATTTATTAAAAAATATAATTACTTTAGAACTGCCGCAGTTCTTCGCAATGCCGGCAGAGGTCTCGGTCGGTGCACGGGTGCACCTAGCTTGACTCCTATTAGATTCTAACTAGCTCATGTAGCACTAATTGTAAATAAATTATTCAACTGTATTCTAAACCTACGATGTTTAATTTTATCATCCGTCGACTGCCAAACACAATAAAAAAACAGAAAACTTGCTTGAAAAAAAATAGCCCTGTTTTCTTTCAAGCAAGACTCTTTTTGGTATTGTGAAGACGTCATTTAATATGAGATAAAAAATATTTTTCTAATAGTAACGCTTGTGATAGAAGATTGGTAGAATTAAGTCAATCATCACACTCACTCAACTGGCTCATCAAGTCATTCATCATGAAGAAGGACATGAAGGTATTACTGATAAAATTATAGGAACTGGCAGTTTAGATCCACATGACATGATTCATGAATAAAAAAAATCAAATGTCAAAAATTTGTCTATGTTTTGCTTTACCTTCGTGCGTGAAGACATCAATGAAATGGAAAGAACGGTAAAGAAAATCAAAAATTAGGTGTTCTATATTTACGATTTAATAGTGATAAACTTAATGGTGAATCGTTTATGGTTTTGTATCTCTTGAAGGAAGCAATTTCCCAGAAGAAATGGCGTCAACAGGCAGTACACCTTTTCCTAAATGGCAACTGGCAATTCTTCTTGGCGCACCTCTTGCCATCGGTTTAGGTTACCTTTATCTCAGAAACAGATTAGAAGACCCAGAAAAGAAAAAAGTGTCAGAGTTAAAAGCTAAGACCACCATTTCATTGGATAATGAAGAAAATAACACCAAAGTTGCCGAAAGCGCTATCGACCGCGCTATGAAACTGAAAGGAGCCGGAAACCGGGCTTTCCATGCAGGCGAATATGATAAAGCTATATCATTATACAACGAAGCGATCGAAGCCTGCCCTCCCGACCGTCCCGTCGACCTTGCCACTTTCTATCAGAATCGTTCTGCATGTTACGAAAAACGCGAAATGTGGGAGCAAGTTAAAGAAGATTGTACGTTTGCTCTTAAACTCAATGAGAAGTACGTTAAAGCTTTCCTGAGACGCTCTCGTGCTGCTGAGAAAAGTGGTGATCTTGTTTTGGCTCTTGAAGATGTAACTTCTGCCTGTATTCTTGAAAGGTTCCAGGTACAGAGTTCTCTCGTAAATGCTGACAGAATTTTGAAGGCGCTGGGCAGGCAGCATGCTCGCGAAGCCCTTGCCAAACGTCGTCCAGTCATGCCATCTAAACATTTCATCAAGACCTATTTCTCAGCTTTCTCTGAGGACCCCATTACTAAGATGCAACTTGATGATAAGGCTACCAGTGCTTTTGCTAAAGCTAAGCAAGCTCTTGATGCTCAAGATTATGATTCCATTGTTGAGGCATGCTCTCAGGAACTGAAAGATGCTGATGGCAAATATAAAAATGAAGCCTTGTTGTTGCGTTCCACCTTCTATCTTCTATTGGGAAGACATGATGAAGCCCAAGCAGATCTTGCAAAGGTCATTGACAGTGATGCTGCTACCAAAGTTAAGGTAAATGCCTTGATCAAGCGTGCTTCATTATTTACACAATTGGAAAACACTGAACGCTGCTTAGAAGATTTTGCAAAGGCTGCACAACTTGACCCTAATAACTCAGACATTTATCATCACAGAGGACAAGTGTATTTACTCCTGGAGCGCATGGATGAGGCCACCGCTGAATTTGCTAAGGCTGTTGAGTTAAACCCAGACTTCTCCATTGCTTACATACAGAAGTGTTATGCTGATTACAGACATGCCCAGATCAATAAGAATGTTGGAGCTCTGACACAAGTGCGATCTGACTTTGAACGTGCTTTGGAGAGATTCCCTCGCTGTGCTGAAGCGTACATCTTGTTTGCTCAAGTATTATCAGACCAGCAGGAGTGGGGACGAGCTGAGGCACTATTTGATGCTGCCCTCTCAGTAGACCCCTACAATGCTACTTTGTATGTGCACAAAGGACTGGTACAGCTGCAGAAGAGCACAGACTTTGATAAAGCTGTGAAACTGATCAACAAAGCCATTGAAATGGATGACAAATGCGATTTTGCATATGAGACATTGGGTACAATTGAAGTACAGAGGTATGATACATTTTTAATTACATAGATTTAAAATAATATTTGACTTGATAGTATATAATGGCTATTGAATTGAGTTAATAGAAGAAGGATGACCTTAAGTAAGTTATGATTATGTCATAGTTATTTTGCTTAACATACCTAAAAGTTAAAGTTTATTGTGACTCATGCTCAACAGTAAATCAGTTAATATCTTATAATATTTCTTGACTATTGACATCCTTTATTGCTGTATTATCCAATGTTATCACTGAGCTGTTTTATCATCTATACCAGCAAATATATAATTTGATAAGAAACATTATCTCATATATCTTGTAAAAAGAACATTGTCTTATTGTTATGTAAGAGACAATGTTACAATATATAGGTCCCTGATTTGGAATAAGTTAGATGAAACACTCCTTTTTTACAAAACAAATTATACTAATTTTATAAAGAAGAAAGATTTTTTTGTTCGTTTGTACCAAGTAGGCTCCGAAACTACTGGACCGATTTAAAAAATTCTTTCACCAATAGAAAGCTACATTATTGCTGAGTGACATAGGCTATTTTTTATTCCCGGAAACGGGTCCTGTGGGGTGGTCCACGGGAGCGAATCTGCGGGGAACAGGTAGTAATATATATAATAAAAGTCATTGGTACTTCTAAATATAGTAAATGGCAGTTTAATAATATCAAGTATTTGACCTCAAGATATAACAGATTAAGGTCAATATTGTACCATATCCATAGATATTTTTGTTTAATTATGAATTACATTACATCAGGGCATTTATACAAAGCCTTGTATTATGTTTAATGGTGGCCATATTATATAAACCTATGTGAGATCGAATGTCTTTTGCTCAAATAACAAAATCTCGAAAACTTTAGTTCGAATATACTAAAGATTGAAGCATCATTACAGCACATCAGTCTAATCTTTAACGTAGCAAAATCTGAAAAAAAAAATAAGGGTAGTTTTAACCGAACATTATAAACAAAGTATTTGTATAGAATAGTTTTGATATTTTCCAATATTCATAGTTAATTTGTTTTGTTTGAGATTTGGTTATTCGAACAAAAGTCAAAGATCTTGTTTAGGTAACATGGACCATGGAGACAGTCCAACCGAAACAGAAGCTAAGAACATTGTCAGACGTAACAAATTTTCTATAAAAATTTGCAGCAACTATTTCCTAGAACTTTCTTGTAGTAATAACAATTTTAATACTAAAATGATTGAAATTGTCTTTTCCAGAGGAAACCTGAGACGATCATTAGAATTATTCGAGAAGGCTATCTCGCTAGCCAAAACTGAGCTAGAGATGACACACTTGTTCTCTCTCAAGGATGCAGCTGCAGCACAACTTAAGGTATCGGAGCGTTGGGGACTGGACTGGACTGCAAGCTAGACTCTTGCCACAAACCTTGCCTCTTACTCAACGAGAATAGAACCTGGCCGTCCAAGTTAGCCAGAGAGCTCAGTATATTATTCGTAATTGTTCTCATGTATGTATCCATATATCCCTTATGTTCATTACCAAAATTTTGTTGTTTGTTGAAGCTTTAAGACTGCTTGGAATAATATTTTTTCAATGTGTCATATCATTTTAATTACCAATTTTTTAGATGCTATAGAAAGTTGTGCCAGATGGTATTCTCGTTGCATACTACCGGTACCTAACCGCCGCCGACTCGCATCGCGTTTTTAAATGACTATTGGTGTTAATAATTCTAGAAAGCTACTTCTTTAATAGGGCTTTCATTTCCCAATATATTGTAACTATTTAGGTGCACCTAATACATGTAAATGTCAGTTATCACATAATTCTTCAATTCAGTAGACAAACATAAAATGTTACTAAGTAATTCATATCTGTTGTGCTTTTCTTAATGATGATTATCACAAAAGTTAATATAATAGCCTACACAAGTAGTTCACAAAAATAAATTGTAAATATTAATGAAATTCTGTTAAAAACAGCCTTTACAATGTAGATGTAAATTGATTGATTGGCAATTATCAGATATTTGATTAAAATGTCAAATGTTTCTGTAGGTTGTATGCCTGCTTCATATTGAAGTCGTAAACTAATTGTTTCTCAAAAAACCTTTAGTTTAGATGTTTATTTACATTTCTGCATTTAATATGAACAAAATACTATGTGTGGCTAAATTGTTATGTAACTTACTATTGTTGGATGTTTAATTAAGAAAATTGAATAAAATCCTGTAATTGAAATACCTTCCTATAGTTAGTGTAACATCTAAAGTAAATAATGAGTGAGGCTGAGCGGGAATTTGCATATATGTTTTATTTTCAATAAGTTTGTTAACTTATCGAGTTTACATTGTGATATATTATTGTTTTATTTTTTAATTTGCATTTATAGCCACTTAGTTATTTGGATTGTATATTGAGTTTTAAATTTATATAATAAAATATTTTTTAAAACATCTATTAACAAAATATCGCTCAGTCACTACATTGCAATAAGAATATTAAAAAGATTGAAATATTATATTACTTCATTTAATGGTTCTGGCTTATCTACTCATGTGGTTCTGGTAAGTGGAAAATTACGACATAGGTACGCATATTGAATCTTTTGCACGCATACTACACAGGGTGGCTAGATTGTTGATATTGCAACCACAAAATAAAAAAGAAGAATTAATGTTAAATACTGGCTTGAGTTGTGTTATACGCAGTAGGTATTTAGTTTTTTTTTGGGGTCCAAAGTATGATTGCGAGTCAGAAGCGCTGCAACACTTAAAAATTTATTGTTATGTATTGTAGCTATTTACGTAGTTTTCGGAGTGCGCCTTGAGTTTGTGCGGCGGTGAACGCGTGCTGGGTGCGTTCAATACATTTACTCACACGCAGAACAATAAAACCGACATGCAACTAAATATATTAAACATTTCATATGCTGTTTGTCTATTTTTACTCCTTATACTAATAATTATTCAATAGGTATTTTTACCCATACATAATATTAACTGTCAAGTATGGTTTTAACCGCCTAAATGAAAACTAGAACAACTTTAAAAGCGCCTTGATTATTTGATGATGATGTTTTGGATGCACCCTCAAATTTAACAGTTAGATTGTGAATTTAGATTTGTAGCTCGCTGAGATGGTTCTACAAGAGTTGTTACCTCACCGATAGTGGATAGTTATCAATTTATGGAAACTACGAAATACATTATTGAAACTTAATTACAATTGGTTTTAGTTAATTTGTGTTTTTATGTTATGTGACCCTATTTTAATGGCTCTGAAAGGCCCGGTATCCAAAGCGGAGTGGAGAGGAGATGTGCTGCGATGATGAAGCTGGCAGGTTAATTCCACCAAAGCGGAGAGGAGATGCGTAGCGGAGAGGAGATTTGAGCTGTGCGTAGCAGTGAGGCTACCTGGTGTGCGAGGCGCGGGGAAAAGGGTCCGTGAGCGCGGGCGCCCCCGCCCGGCCGCCCGACTGCACACACACACATCTCCGCTCTACCGCGCCACTTGCTAGCTCGCGGCACAAAATTCTATAGATTTTTTTTAAAATTAAATAATCAAAAAACCCGACTGCTTAAAAAGCGAACTAAAAAGACGTAAACAAGAAGAAAATCATGCCGTGCAGTCGGAGGATACGTCTGGTTTTAGTCAGCCAGCTCGCGAATATGCATCCTCCGACTGCACAGCATGATTTTCTTCTTGTTTACGTCTTTTTAGTTCGCTTTTTAAGCAGTCGGGTTTTTTTTTTGTTTTTTGTATTTATAACTTTTTAGTTATTTTTTTTTAATATTTAAGTACATTTAAACATATAAGTGTAATATATTTTTGAAATCGCCTCTTAAAACCCTTTATTTTGATACCCCACACGATGCGGTAGGAAGAAAATAAAATTGTTGTCCCACACAATATGGCGCCCAAAATCCGCCATTTTTCTATTTTCCAATTTTAACATACATACATAGACTGATAAACACATTACCCTCCTTCGGCAGTCGGGTAATGAGACATCTCCTATCCTCTCCGCTTGATCCATTTCCACCGAAGCTAAGTGGAGAGGAGATGTGGAAATAACGAAATCTGATTGGTTATTCAAGACACATCTCCTCTCCTCTCCGCTTTGGAGGATACCGGCTGCGGCAGCTCAAAATTAAGCGAAATATCCCTGCCAAAGAGTAAAATAATAATAAGTATGGGAGATCCCTGCGATGCGGTTCGTTAGCGTAGATATTCGAATTCTCTTATTGAAATGTTATCTTTCTGTGTCTGTAGTCACAGAAAGGTAACATTTCAAATCGGTATCATAATAAAAAGTGCGTTTGTGTGAGCCATCGACCATGATATGGTCGATGGTGTGAGCTGACCCGAGAGAGTAGAGGTTGAAACTATCAAAAGATATCTATATTTAGATAGATGTACCTACGTAGAAATAAAAAAACTTTTTTACAAAAAAATACTACTGACTTCCAAATAAGAAAACTACAAAGTGAAAAATAACTTTATTTTTGGAAGTCTGTGTCTTTCATAGATACCATTTTTTTTTGCATTATGGACACCGACTTCCAAAAATAAAGTTATTTTTCACTTTGTAGTTTTCTTATTTGGAAGTCGGTAGTATTTTTTTGTAAAAAAGTTTTTTTATTTTTCAATTTTTAGTTGTACCTATCTAACCTAATAGGCGAGTTGTTTAGTAAGTTTCTTATAACGCCAGAATAGGTTACCCGAATATCGTGAAACTTGAACAAAACCGATCAAATGAGAGATCTGCATACCCCTTAAGAGCGTACTGGCGTGATGTTATGTTATGAAAAGGTATATACAAGAAACATACATGCAATTGCAGCAGTCCCTAAAGTTTAGCCGTTATTTATTGAAGAGTTCTGTTGTATATCTTCGAAGTTCTTCATCAGATCTTCACCAAATTAAAACGGGACCAATTTCGAAACGTAATCTTTCAAACAATTAAGAATTTTCAAAATCGGTTCACAATTGGCGGAGATATCGGTGAACATACAAAAAAAAAAAAAAAACACAAGAAGTCGAACATAGAACCTCCTCCTTTTTCGAAAGTCGGTTAAAAAGTGTCCAACCCGCTATGCAACTCTGTCTGATGTATCTACACCACCGCGTAGCGTCGCTGCCCGCTGCTCATGAATATAGGGTATTATATTATCTATACTATATATCTAGGGTAGGTGTAGGGACAACAACACGCGAGCTGCTTGCAGCTCGCGCACCAAGCAAATACTAGTCTATACTATAATATAATATTACAAAGAGGTAAAATTTGTAAGTTTGTATGTAGGGGGTAATCTCAGGAACTACTGGTTGGAATTGAAAAATTCTTTTGTGTTAGATAGTCCATTTATCGAGGAAGGTTATAGGCTATATAACATCACGCTACGACCAATAGGAGCGGAGCATAAATGAAAAATGTTGCAAAAACGGGAAAGAATATTACTTTTTGAGGGCTTCCGTTGCGTGCGCTGCGTAAACGGTTTCAGTTATGCAATCATGTATGTAGGGTAGGTGTAGGGGAGTTGTAGCGTAGGTGTAGGGTAGGTGTAGCGTAGGTGTAGGGTAGGTGTAGCGTAGGTGTACGGTAGGTGTAGGGTATGTGTAGGGTGGGTGTAGCGTAGGTGTAGGGTAGGTGTAGAGTAGGGTAGGTAGGATAGGGTAGGTACGTAGCCAGTTGACGGGAGCGAAGCCGCGTGGTAATATTATAAAGCTGAAGAGTTTGTTTGTTTGTTTGGACGCGCTAATGTCAGGAACTACTGGTTGGAATTGAAAAATTCTTTTTGTGTCCATTTATCGAGGAAGGTTATAGGCTATGTAACATCACGCTACGACCAATAGGAGCGGAGTATAAATGAAAAATGTTGCGAAAACGGGCAAAATTATTCCTTTTTGAGAGTTTCCGGTTAAAGTTACGCAACATTCATGTATGTAGGGTAGGGTAGGTAGATAGACAATAGACGGGAGCGAAGCGTGGGACAGCTAGTCTGTGATAAAGGTATACTCCATTTGAAATAACATCAGACGTCTTTACAAGCCTTTTACAGTCCGTTCAACCGATTTTAAGTTCTATCTCGTAAATATAAGGATGACATAAAAAGCATAAACCTGTTACCAAAACCAACAGCTTACTACAGCTTCCATTTGTCGTATCACCAACGCAATAGAAGTCAAAATCGGTTGAACGGGCTGTAAAATGGGCTTATTTAAATGTCTAATGTTATAGTAAACTAGCTGACCCGGCAAACTTTGTTTTGCCATACAAACACCAAACATTCATCTACCCTACTCTACCTACCTTACCCTACCTACCCTACCCTACCTATCTACCTTACCTCCCCTACCCTAACTACTCAACCCTACCCTACCTACCTACCCTACCTAACCTTTCCTATCTACCCTAACCTACCCTACCTACCTAACCTATCCTACCTACCCTAACCTACCTACCACGGCTACCTACCCTACCCTACCCTACCAACCCTACCCTACCTACCCTACAATACCCAAAAAAAAAAAACTTCACATAAACCATCTACTAAATAGTCCGAACAAATCCTATACATTTGGTTTTTTTTTGGTTTTGATAGGTGAGGGCTCACCTTTTTGTTCTTTTATTTGTTCTTGAGTTATAAAATTACAACGAAAAGTGGCATTGATTTTTATATATATAGATATAAGATGGAGTTTAGGTAGGTACCTACTTATTTTCACCCGACTGCCCCAGAAGGAGATTCCTGTTGTTCGTTTTCTTCTTTCAGTGCTCGCCATAGAAATATAAAATACGTGCTCGCCAAACTCCTTGGCCGCCCTGAAGTTGGCTTTCCGATGCGCAAGGCTCGGATCGGTGTTGTTTTGTGTAAGATTTACTACTGCGCAGCCATTGTAGCCAACTTCAGGGCGGCCAAGAAGTTTGGCGAGAACTATATTTCCTAAATCGGAGTGCCGGACTACCACGTTCCAGTGCCAGGAGACGTAGGGAGTGGTACAAGAAGAGAGGCCTATGCTCTGCAGTCGAAGAAGTCGGGTTGTGTATGAGGGTGATATGGTTGTGGTTGTACTGAATAAAACTGATCCAGTTGATACCACATACTAGAGTTAGTAGGTGCAGAAAACAGGAAGCCACAAACGCAACAAGACGACTGATCATAAAGTAGCTAGTTTCTACCGCTTGTTTATTTTGCTTCCCCTCTGAGAAGGACTACTGGGCCCAAAGCTGGTTGTCATGTACCTAACCAAAAAATCCTTACGATGGTTAGCAGTGCTGATGAAATCAATTAGGTACCTACAAAAATGCCTGCCTGCCATAAAAATCTAGTTGGCCGTAGGACCTACCCTGTTAAGTAGTTACCTAATGTAAACAACAGCTGTTTTTTAAATGCTTTTATTTATAATCTATTTTATTGTAATTATCCATGAGACCGGTCCTTTACTATGCTACAACGGCACATTCACGTTTAGACGTTACGGACAAGACCCTGTAACTTACAGAGGATTATTCGGCCCCAGTCGGGCCGCTGTGGCAAGAACACGATGTGTACTGACAACACAGTGCAATATACGTTCAGGTTAACTCCAAGTTCTATTATTACTATTACTAAATTGTGTCATTGTATGTATCCTCCGCCAAGGTCCGACAAAACATAGAGCTGTCGAATTAGCAATGCAGCTCAGTACGCAGCAGAAACTAAACTGTTCCTTAAGGTATTTGTTTAGGGAGAGTACAGGACAAAGAAATTCTTCTTCTTAGCATAATGATGGCAATTTTAGAGTCGACCCAGAAAACTGCATGGTTACGCCGTGTTTGCTACTCAGGTTTTCACCAAGTTCGAACGAGAACAGCAATTGCATTAATTGCGAATGAAGAATGGATTCTTCGCAGTCTGATCCTACGTATGATCATACATATAATGATAGTGTAATACCCCCCTAACTCCCTTTTCAATGGCGGTTGCGGGACTATTTTCACCCTGTTATCTGTTGTTATATCTCCATACCTAGCTCTTAACTTTAATTAATTTTAAAACTTCCACTGATTGGCCACTTCCGCCACTTTTCCTTTCCTTTGTTATCTACCTACTTACTCTACTTAGTTAGGTGTAAGTATTCTACGTATATATTATTACGTGTTCCGAATTTCGTCCGAATCCTTTCAGCCGTTCAGTTGAATATCCAGACTTTCACATTTATAATATTTCAGTAGGATAGGTACTCTTTGCTCTTCTCATAGGTAATTCTGTGACATTCTTCGACCCAGTCACAGAGTATACATTAAACTATGCTTGTGACTGTCTTCATAGACTAATATATAGGTAATATGACTGTATTTGCTCCTGTCTGTATGCATAATCTAATAACTGTCTTAACTTGTAGAAATTCTTATACCACAGCTTGTTTTCACACACGAGTGCCATTACGAATCTTTTATACACTTAATATAGTGATTGTGATATAGTTCTACAGATTTTAAATATGCACACACATGTTGTTGATAAAGTTGTGGCTTTGGTTGTTTTTGTTTAAGACAAATGAGGCACTGCTTTGTTATAACTGTTCGTCGACCCACAGCGACTGGAAGCACTGCGGAGGAGACTTCGTTCCGTCGATCTTCATATTTAACAGCACACGGATGTTTCTTGTTAATTGCACAGGAGGTGTTTATTTAATTGTCATGATCACAATTGACCATAGGTTCGTGGGTACCTTCACTATACTCAATGGCGTTTTGTTTTCGGTGTATTCCAGAAAACGCGATGTGCTTTGTGAGGTCGTGGTCGGCTCGGGCGCGGCATGCATGGATAGTGCAGAGAGGGTGCTACCAATCAACTGCAGGGGATGCCCTTCCTAGAACCATGACTATACCCACAAGAGCTATGACTTGTAAGCATGAAAGGTAAGTTATTTAACGCAACCATTACTAGATATTTCAAAAAGCAAATAAAATAAGTTTTGTTGTAGGTGTTAAACAGAGTAGGATATCCAATACCAACCTACCGATATCAGAATTATTTAATACTTCATGCACACACAAGTATAGAGGCGGACTTAATGCCTTAGGCATTTTCTACCAGTCGACCTTTGGGTGATGGAGAGATAAACAGTGGTAGGTGCAATATTAAAAGTTATATCGATTATTTAAATATACCTATAAACTATAAATACAATATAATTATACCATACATATTCAAAATAATAAACTAAATATATATATACATATGTACTTAAATGTACTTAAACATTAGTAGTAATAGATAAATAATTGAAAAACATTAGCGCTGTTACGATACTACTGCCAACTTCTTACGGATATGCTCGCGAACTTTAACTTTGAAGGTTAACCGGTTGGTTGCCATCCTGATTTCCTGGGGGAGCGCATTCCACAGAGAAATAGACTGAACAAAGAAGGAACGGTGAATAAAGTCAGTGCGGTGAGTGGGACATTGAAGAAGGCGGTTATGTGATGACCGTAAATTTTTACTATGGTTGGCGCAAATGTATTGAAAATAAGGGGCCAAATAACTAGGGAAATTGGAAGAGTCGAGAAATGAGAACAAGGGCGTATGGGCAACCACTTTAGAAGTGATCGATGCGCAGAGACATGATCATATTTACGCAAATTGAAAACAAATCGAATGCAGTAATTTAGAAGACAGTCAAGTTTGTTGAGAAGATCTGCATTCAGGTCGTAGTAGCACACATCACCATAATCGATGATAGGAAAAATTAAGGTCTGCACAGGCATTGCCTTTGTGTTGATTGGTAATAAATTTTTCAAACGATACAGAGCCCGCAGCGATCCAGTGACCTTCTGACTCACACTAGCGATTTGAGTACGCCAGTTAAGTTCACTGTCAAATAAAACAGGCGCAAAGTTGCGCCATCCACTTTAGCAATGTTTCGATGACTTCCAATGATGATCGCCTGTCATTTATTGGGGTTTACTGCAACACCAAATCTATCGGACCAGGTTTTTATAGCCGATAAATCCCTGTTTAATTTGCTGATAACGTCAGGCATTTCGTCGACATTCCCTTGATGGTACAACTGCAGGTCATCTGCATACAAATGATACGCACACTGAAGTTCGGAAGTAATGAGATTTATAAAAATAGAAAATAGAAGAGGAGAAAGAATGCCGCCTTGAGGAACGCCAGTTTCCAAGTCACACCAGTGAGATGAAGAATCTCCAACCTGAACCGACTGCTGACGTTCCTGAAGGTAAGAGGTGAACCATTCCAGTGCTTCAGGAGAAACCATCAAATAGGACAGAATGGCTAACAGGATGTCGTGACTGACGGTATTGAAGGCGTTCGAGAAATCGACCAACACTAGTACAGTAACTTTGGTGTCTTCCAATCCTGTCCTCACATCGCCAGTCACTTTAAGGAGGGTGGACACAGTGCTATGGCCGGGCCTGAATCCAGATTGTAGAGGGCTAATGAGCGAATTACTGTGCACAAACTTTGAAAGTTGTTTATGGACACAGGCCTCATGCACTTTGGATAGGAAGGGAAGGATAGAAATTGGACGGAAGTGAGGGGTTGGAAACTTTGGGTAGTGGACGAACATAGGCTTTACGCCACTGGGAGAGGAATACTCCGGAAAACAATGAAAAATTTACAATGTCCGTAATAGGAGGTAAAAGGTGATCCAAAACAGTGATTATCATACCACGAGTGATATTATCACATCCCACCGCTTTGGATTTGATGGAGAGTATGATCTTTTTGATCTCGCCCGGTTCAACTGGAATGAATCGAAAAGGATTAATGTGAGGACGCGTTAGACCAGAGATTAGAGACAGAGTTTGTTGCTTAGTTAGACGATTCATGGTAGGTACAGTGGAGAAATGACGGTTGTGATCGTCTAAGTCAATAGAATTTGGAAGGTCTAAATGTCGCGGTTTGCCGATACCTAGTGTTCCAAGGAACTTCCAAATATCGGCAGAAGAACAAGAAGAAATACTTTCTAGAATGTGGCGACGTTTAGCGTTGCGTATCATCTGGTTACATCTATTCCTTGAAGTCTTAAATAGCGCCCAGTTCTCGTCAGTACGCTCTCTTTTATATTTTCGGAACGCGCGGTCCCTGCGTCGCATGGCCATCTGTATACCTTTTGTCATCCAGGAGGACGTTTCAGTTTTACTTTTTTGACGGGAGCATGTATATTGTAAAGGTTGACCACAAAATCATTAAAGATCGCCACCTTATCGTCAACCGAAGTCGCCTCCATCATGATCTCCCAATCGATCACAGATGCATCCTCCTTAAGTTTTTCAACGTCCATCCTGGCAAAACAACGCTTGTACAGAACCTTGGGTATAGGTTAAGGAGGTTTGAGGATAAAGGAAAGAAAAATCATGTCGTGATGGGAGAAGCCAGGAGCGTCATGTTGACCATGGGAGGAGACAAGGGAAGGATTCGAGGTGAATATAAGGTCGAGCCAGGTGTCATCGCCACATTTGTTATGATGGGTAGCATGGAGCGGTAACACGTGCAGACTAGCTGACTCAGTAATATTGAGAAGTCTAGCGGGATCGAGGGGAGTTTTGGGAAAGAAGGTTTGTATTAAAATCACCCATGATGATGTGGTGCGCATAATCAGAACCCAAAGATTCAAGAACTGATTCGAATTCAGTGAAGTAATCTACAGAGGGGGGACAGTAGGCAACACCGATAATGATTTTGGCTCCGTTGACGCAAACTTCAAGGAAGATAAACTCCGCAGAGGCAGAATAGTTTGAAGAAGAAGTAGCAAGTATTTTATAAGGAAGGTCACTGCGAAGATATATGGCTACACCACCCCCTCCCTTATCAATCCGATCGTTCCGTAAAAGAACGAAACCGGTGAGAGGGTAAGTGGTGGACAGAAGATGAGGTTTAAGCCAAGTTTCGGAAATCAGGATAGCGTGAACGTTTTTGTTGTTAAACGCATCGTACAACTCGCTGTAATGACTGGCGACACTCTGTGCGTTAAGGCGCTGATTCCCTTGAGATGCTGATTTTAAAATGAGTATCACGTCTAAATGGCTAGTCGTAATTCTTTGAAAAAAATATATGTTATATTAGACTATTTTCTTAATAATTTGATCTGAGCAAATTTTGAGTTTTATTCGTATAACATAGTGTAATTAATTTGTAAAGTTATGTCTAAAACGGACAAAAACAGGACAATCACACCAAAACCGCTGGGCGTATTTTAATGAAATCGACACCATCTCAAAGACAATTTAATTATCTACATTTTGATCTGAGGCTTTTTTTTTAAAGTCATAGAATAATAAGGAAAGTACAAAAAACTACTAAATTTTGGGTCGCGCGGGTGTGAAACGAGTGTGCGTTTTGTTCCCTCAAGGTCGTTGGCGTTAGTCGTCGTCTTAATGTGGCATACATTCACCAACCGATTAGACTCATCATTGAAGTTATGCCGCAAAAAGTCACCAAGGGTGCCACCAAGAGAACAGAAACTCGCGTCGCTTGAAGAGGCAGTAGACTCGTTAGCAGAGAAAAAAGACTCATTGTCTGACATAAATTGAAGTAGTAAATATGTTTAAAATGTATTATTATATATAAAATTTTAAGTATGTTATTGCTACTGAGGTGCCACTCAGCACCACCCGCCAGCTAACACAGACACTAAAACTGTTATTTAATAACAAATACGGAACTCAACACCTTCTCAAACACATTATTCCAAAAAAAAATAAAAAAAACTTATCAAAGCTGTAGTTCTCAAACAGTCACAACACATAAAATTAAACAAAATTAAATTAAATTTACAACAAAATAAAATAAAAGAATTGAGCAATTGTGGCCTTTTTACTGATAGCTATCTGTCTCTACCTAACTCCTAATTGTACCAAAAAGTTATTTAGGGTATGGAACATTTTCTCAATTTTACATCTATTACGTATCTAACTCAGCTCGTAGACACAACAAGCCAACTTATAATTATTCGAGCCACAGTCTACAAAATATTATATTTATTTATTGTTTCATCGTGTGATTTGACTCTCGGCTCCATAACGCCGTTGGCTTTTGATTGAGGGCAACGACAAACTTCGCAAACTTGCATCAAATTGTATGTATACATGCTCCACACGTGTAACACGTGAATCGTGCTTCTCACTTACCTACTCTACTACACACACAATACAAACAATCTCTAAATAGCTATGTAAACAGTAGGTCATATTTATGTACATACCTACTTATGTTTTCCACGCGGATATCGAACCAATGATCCCCAGCGCAGAAAGCCAATATCTCAAAGTAGTTACTGCGCCCTTTGAGAACTAACTAAAGACTAAACTAAACTATAGAGTGCTAGCAACGCACCGGACGCCCAGTGCGCAGCGTAAACGGATGAAGTACTTTTTATATAGATTTATGATGAATTGATGATGTATGGACTGGCAATATTTTTGCCGTCCAACCTAATTTTATACCTATATATTAGAACAATTACTCGTTTTGCTATCCCTGCCCTGCCTGCTGGCAGCGCTAGCGGCCGGCGCGGAACGATGATCTCACCCGTGCCTAACTGCAGCGGAGTGCAGCCTTATTGCGTAATGAATTCGGCAAGGCAAAGGGCAAAAAGTATGAAAAAGCGACCATCAATACATGCGAAATGAAAGACGCGATGTGATTGGTCCATTTTTTTGCTCTTTGCCTTGCTGAATTAATTACGCAATATGGCTGCTGTTCTGGTCACAGGTCACACTTGCATTCTAGCACTCTATACTTTAGTTCTTTATTCTCTAAGACTACGCCAATTGAGTACCTACCATTCATCACATTCATTCTTACCATGTGGTCGAAATAATTGGTTTAGATGTAAAAGGCTTAGTAATATTATACAGTTAGGTACTGGCCTGTATCCATCCCTTTTTCAGACATCCTGATGCCGAGTATAAGGTGTGCTTCTGTCAAGCAGACTGGTGCAACTTAGCGTCCAGCATGGTCCCTTCTATTGCACAATATCTTCTCAAGTTGACCACGTTCATAGTTGGGCGAATTATTCTTTTCTGATCGCATAAGTCACGCATGTTTCTTTATAAAGGATATAATGTTTACATATGTAGACAACTATCATTCACGTTGTTTTACTTATCTGCCGTTGACCCTCCATCATAGATGACTCCTTATAGGCTACACTGGATTGCAATAAATGTGACTTTATGGGTTTATAAGCAGCTTTCACTTTATCTAAGGTGTCTCTGTCTATTTCTACGAAAAGGATGGTAAGAAATGTGTGTGTTAGTGGGCCGCGTGCCGCGTCCGCTGCTCGCACGTGTCTTTTTTGTAGACGTGCATCAATCTAAACCTACATACTTAATTAGAAAAATGGAAAATAATCTAAGCTACAATTTATCAGGGCACTTACGGAAAAATACACATTAAATAGTAATACAAATCAATTACGTAAGTAGGAAAGTACCTACTTAATCTCTGAATATAATAATCACTACTATATATTACTTATTTAGGGTTTTTATACCTACCTATTGGTACTGTGATAACCTGCGAGACTATCTTTATTTCAGAATAGCTCAAATCTTAAGAAAAAAAAATACCTTCAAGTTTTTGTTAAGTAATATAATTGTTTAATTGAATTCTTATTACTAAAATAAATACAATCACTATATATATTTCTAGGTACGGTACCAACTTTATCATTCAAAATATTTTAGTCCAATTACCTCTTTACTCCGTCACTCCGCAGTTCCGCACTGACATAATTATGTAGCAACAATCTATTTTTACTTGTTCTCAATTTGGAAAAACAGAATGTTTGGTAAATTTCCTAAAAAAAATATATTTATTCGCTATTTACAATATTGAGGAACGCGTGTTTTCCGCAGAAGATTTTATGTACCGGCTACATACCTACTTAGGTATCTAAATAGACATTTGCAAATACTCAGCTGTGGCTGTGGCTGTGGCAAAATAATTATAAGACATACCAAAAGGTACAATAAGATATAAGTTGCTATTCAGTTTGTGAAAATACAATTTTACTAGTTTAGGTTCTTGAAGGTTGTCCGGTGGTTCTGCTCATATTTCACTCAAAGGTTTTGATTTGGTTGCCAACATCCGCTTGAGTGAGGATGTTAACTAAGAAACTTTCCCAATGGAAGTCTATCTAGTTCGATATTTTTTAAACCCAAATTACATAGGGGACTATTTTTTTTCTGAAAGATATTTTTCACGAATTTCGTAAAGCTTCTCTGTCAGCAGTAGGTACCTAGGTAGTGGTTCAGTTCCTACCTTAAGCGGTGTTAGCGATTAAGTATTGACCTAGGTACCTCTTAAATACTTCAAAGTGCCAAGTTATGACTTCTGTTGTGGAGAAAGCTGAGCCATCGGTGGGGTCGATCAACAAATAAAATTTAAGTCTAATTGTCTAATTCATTAAATTATCAAACTTCTGTACCAAAATAGTTTTTGGCATTCTGCTATACAATTTATCCTATTATGTGTCTGAAAAGCACTCGCTAACTGCTCATCTTTCTTCTTCTTGCTCACTGTCATCGTCATCTTCCAATTCATCTACGGCTTGTGCTGCGTCACTGGTTACAGCCTGCGCAATTAGTCCAGTGATACCAGTCTCATTTTTTCTCCCCTCTAAAAAATTATAAACGTATTCTTCTATAGTCTCTTCATCAAACGGCAATAAGTCTTCGAGGTCAATTTGTCGTTTTGTTCTGATTTCTTTTGCAGTTTTCCTAGGATTTGAATAATTGTTTTCATCATTGTCGACAATGCCTTTTCTGTATATTTCTACCGGCACGTCACTGCCATCACTGACATCGTATTTTATCCCAAGATCAGTTTCTTGTATTTCTATAGATCCGAGCCCACTATCAATCAATGACTTTAAGTTTTTTGCTTTGTGACTTCGACTGGTATCTGTCAAATCTAATTGTTTTGCTGACTTTTTAATTATTGGATGAAGATGTTTAACTTCATTTGTTTCTAAAGGTTTAGAGATCTCATTATTGATTGCTTCCTTTGTGTCTGGAACTTTTGGTTTTGAGCCATAAGTTTTTACCTTAGAGTGACCCTGTATTATAAGATACATCGGTACGGTAGGCATCTCAGTTGTCTGTTTGAGATTCTCCGAGTACTCTTCTATAGTAGTTGGTATCGGTGTTGTGAAACGATTATGTAAATAGGGCCCATGAGTGTATAAGGCAGGCTTTTTATTAGAAACTTGTGAGCTCACATGGAATTGTTGCTTTTGAGGTGCTATTGAACTATCGGCGGGTTTAACCGGCGGTGGTGGTTGCATGGTTTGCATTGTTTCAATTTGTAGATCTTCCGGTTTATTTTCGTTAAATATGTTTACAGTCTCAGACGCGTGAGCATAAAGATTGTCCTCAGGTCTCTCTGGGCCGTTGACCATTGGCATGGACATCATTGGTCCAAGCATATCAAATAAGCTTGTTTCTAGTTTTGTAGTTGTAGTGGGAATAGGCGTCGGCTGAAATATAACTGTGCTTCTTTTTTCGGTCGTTGTCTCTTGAGGAGTCTCCGTCGTAACTTCAGGCATTTCGGTAGTCCTTTCTGTTGACCAGGTCACAGGTTTTTGTTCAGGTTGAGTAAAAGCCTCAGTAACTGGTAGCGTAGTGGTAGGCGGTATAACAGTTGGAATAAACGTCGATACAATTGAAGGGTTCAGTATAAACTTGGAAGGTGGTGGTGATTCGGACAACATTGGTTTGTAGAACGAATAGGGATGTCTTGAAAATTCAATGTGATCATTGAATATTAAGTTATGAGTGTCATTTGCAGCATCATTATCATCGACCGGCGTAGTTGGTCCCCACCCAGCGTAATCACTACTTACAGCATTTTCTAGGCTTTTAGTTTCATTTGAATCGCTAATCCAATTTTGGGTGGTTGTTGAGGACTGATAGATTAGGTTTGATTCTTGCAAGGCATACAGAGACGTAAGGTGTTCGGGTGCAGTTGTAGAATCTTGAATTATATTCTGAGGTGAGTTGTTCAGTTTTATTTGAGACTGTGGTTTATTGTTTACGGGAGCTTTATCATCAGAGAGAACAAAAAGCGCTGGTTGGTGGCCCGGCGGAGGTGGCGGCGGAGGCACTAATATAGTCATTGGATAGTGATCGCTCAGTTTATAGGTAAAGTCTTCGTACTTATTTGGTTGAGGCCGATGTGCATGTCGCCTTGGAGGCATGGGGGGCTGTCGAGAGGTAACGCTTGGCTTTCGTGAAGAGACACCCAACATGAGTACTTCTGATTTCCTCTCTGGATAATGTTCCCGTTCCAGTCTAGTTTCTTCAGCCCAGTAATGGACTCTTTCCAGAACAGGTGGTTCGTAGTCATACGTCGGATCGTTGCGCAGTGGGTCCCCACGACCAGTTAGTGGCTTCCATTGCTCAAAATCCATACGAGGTGAAAATATCGACGTTAAGCTGCCTTGGTTTTCTATTTCTGCTCCATCTGAAATTAGTAAATATGAAAATGTGTAGTCAATACCTAGTTATAATTTTAATTTACTCGTACATAAATAGCATGGCTTTCGTCCCAAACCCAGTTAAAACATAAATACTTACAAGTTACATTGGCAATTTGATTGATAGTTTCCGAATCCGTTGCAACCAAGTCCGAAGAAAACGAGCGAGAAGTTGTGACCGTCACAAGGAACAGTAACAACAAAATATGTTGTTTAATCTGCAAACAAACAAAATCATCATTACTATCAACCTGTTGATACCACATTAAAACATTGGAAATTTAAATAAAGACAACCATGATTAAAGTTATTTTACAATTCCAAAAACATACATTTTTAAATCATATTTTTATTTCTCATTGCCTCCCATTCAATGCATATTTTTGTCGGACATATGCATGATTCATATTTCAGTTTTTCGTCGCATGCGCCACTTATATGTAACTATTGAAAACATGATTTTCATCCAATTAGAGTGAAGGCGAATTGTTTTTTCGGAGTTTTTGGACACGACAGTACCTCGTTAAAATGCCGACTGCCTCGGCGGGAAGAAAGACGAGCTAATTTAATATTTTAACCATCCTCTTTATTTATGTATGCTTGACCTCAATTGCTTGTTATGGAAAAACTGGGCGACTTCAAGTAGTTTCCTTGTTCATTTACGTTGTTCCAAATTTGTTTACTGAATTAAATCACAAATTAAGTTAAAATATGAATACATTCATTTATTTTTTGTGAATAAACGACTTCTTTTACGCATTAATATTAATAAACCCCTTTGCGCAGCTTTTGTCTTTAAAAATACGTGAATTCTTTTATTTTGCAAAGATCTTTACAGAAGCAAACTAAGTATACGAGAAAGCTATGCAAAGAAAAATTACAATGCCAGTAATTTTGCACAAATATATGCTCTTTTAGGCACTAATGGTAGAGTTTGCTGCCACCGCACGACCCACGAGCGAGCTTTCAGTGTTTAGCCCCATTGAAACATGTCCGTGGCCCTGAATGCCAAGTAATGTGTTGATCACACGGAGTATCATACAGTGGCAGTGCCGGACAGTTTGACGTTAATAATAGTACATTGTTATCCTAGGGGTGAAAGTAACTTATTTAGTCCCGAGACGGGGTTTGGCGCCCGGAACGAAGTGAGGGCGCCAATAGTTCGAGGGACTAAATAAGTCTTTAACCCGAGGTAAACACTGTGCTTTTCATTACAAATACAAGGAAAGTAAAAATAAAAATATGAATTAGCTAAAGAAAAAATGATTGCCGCTGTCCCGCCTATTTTGTTTGTGTTTTTTTTCTGTGGCCGGCCAGCTAATCAGCCATTATTTTTTATTTTCATCATTGAAAATATGGTAAATATTTTGCCCAAATCTAAGTTAATTTAAAGAAATTGTTGAAACTAAATTATAATAAAGTTATTTAAAAATTATTATATTCTTTAATCAATACTTAACTTTAAGTTATTTCAATTTTACATCGTGGCTGTATAGAAAGTTGGAACATGGTTCAATAGATTTGTGAAAAAGAACTAGTTTTTTTAAAAATAATTTAAAAATAAAAAAATAATAATTTTTTCTTACTTCTTAAGACATTGATTGTCGCTGAGATGACATTGCGACTAGAATTTGAACTTATTTTATAACCGCAAATTGGCTTTGGGAATTCTACACCAAAATTATCTACCTACAAAACCATTTGACGCAAACACAATAGAAGCCTAGTGTCTAGGGAACCAACAATTATTATGTTTATCACTGCTTGAAACTAAAAATGTACTGTTTCTAGATAAAATCTATCAGATGGGTGCAAACATTTTTAAAGTTCACTTCGCTCGCCCCTTCAGTTCACATTCTCTTGTTTTTCTGCGTGCTGGTTCGAGGATGATCCTTGGTTGGATTTGCCACGATTTATTATTTTTTGATTTTCCTTACTTTCGCCGCACCTTTAAGCAAATGCTGGACACGCCCATGAGTGGTAGATGTAGATATTCAATTGAAACAACTGTGATCGATACGATCGTTATTGGTAAATCGTAGAGATGTAATACTATGCCTCCAACACCTTAGGTAGCAGTACCAGGATACAATGGACACAGCAGCAGTGAAAGCTGCGCGTGCGTCGAATCACTAACACGCACAGTACTTGACGGGAATCATATTAAGGTGTTTTGCATTTAATTTATCCTATTTTAAAGTGTCCTTTCACTCTCACAAAATACATAGGTACCTATTAAGTTGTACAAGGCGCTATACGGTAGGCTCGGTACCCACAAAATTTAATGTGGCCTTCCTTATTTAGTTTTGATAAACAATCATTAATGTTTTTGAAAAATATAGGGAGACCTTGCTTAATTCTATCATTTTAGAAAAGGAAACCCAGTTAAAAAAACCCAGTGTCGATTAAGATACGATGTATAGTTTTCTATTACTTAATCCAGGAAAGTATAAGGAAAGCCGAATCCATAAGAGATACGGAAAACTCGTAGAAACCTTTTCCATGAAAACCAGTTTGGCATAATATTTTTAATGGTTTTGGTAAGGTTTAATGTATTTAGGTACCTATGGGAGAAGTTTTTATGCAGTCTGTTACTTTTCTTAATAAAAACTCTAACCTCAGTTGTTCAAAAGATTTTTACTTTATCATCAGAACTTTACTAAACTATTACTGCTTAGTTCAGAAAACGGAGGTTGGTCTGTCATAAATAATTGCCTTCTGTCGTTAAAGAAACTTACCCCTAATTTATGAATTAAGAATTGGTTGTTAAGTATTTATCAAAATCTTACTCTATCCTGAAAACCCTTCAAATTTTAGTATTAATGTAGGATTTGACACGTCCTTAACTTCAAATCCTTAATTCAGAAACCGGATTAAGTAAAAACTATGTTATTCTCAATTTTAGTTCGTCAAAGACAGTAATTATTGTCAAGTGCAATGTTAATTCGTTCCCCGCTCATCCAATCGGCACGTTCGGTAAACATTTGTTTGGACTCCAAACGCGGTACAACTTTCCTTTTCTAGTTTAAGCATGGCATTGTGGTTAACCGAGTCCTCTAGTTTTACTAACTGAATGAAATTATATACTAACCACCGCGGCTTGCTCAAGTTGCCAGTGAAAACGATATAATTGACATCTATATACTTTGTAACATATATATTTGTAAGGAATACTCACTAACTCATAAGTAGGTACGTACAGTAGGCTGCACGTCAGTGATAACAAAGCCAGTAGCGCTATTCTGTAAATATCTCACCGTGAAAACATAGGCAGCGTGGTGTCCTGTCCCGACGTACTGTACTGTTTATTCTGATTATTTGTTTTATCTATCGATATCGATTGATTATTAGATGGTGATCTATCTATCGCCGTGGAAAGGAACCGAACGCGATCGATTTACAAAAAATAATCGGTATAATCAGATGAAAAACGCTAGTTACGGGGCACGGTTTCTTTGTATGGGATGAGGCATCTGTATGCTAGTATTATATTATCTGTGACATAGGTGAAGTGTACTGTCAAACAACAGCCGATAGCGTCAGGGGGATAGCTGTTCAATTCACGCTCTCTTCACGGCGACATTAACCAGAATATACTGTCATTATAAGCTGGCCTCGAATTTTAATAAAACTCTGAAGCGATTAAACGTTCTTATTCTCCTCAAATAAGATTTTTTTAAACGACTGTTGACAGTTTAGCTCTTTTTATAATTAACCGACTTTCGAAAAAGGAGGAGGTTCTATGTTCGAATTCTTGTGCTTTTTTTTTATGTATGTTCACCGATATCTCCGTCATTTGTGGACCGATTTTGAAAATTCTTTTTTTTGTTTGAAAGAGTATGTTCCAAAATTGGTCCCATTTTAATTTAGTGAAGATCTGATGAAGAACTTCGAAGATATACAACAGAACTCTTCTGCAATGACGGTAAATCTTTAGGGACTGCTGCAATTGCATGTCTGTTTATTGTTTATACCATTTCATAACATAACATCACGCCAGTACGCTCTTAAGGGGTAAGCTTATCTCTCATTTGATCGGTTTTGTTCGAAATAAAATCTATTCTGGCGTTATAGGAAACTTACTAAACAACTTGCCTATTAGGTAGGTACAACTAAAAAGTGAAAAATAAAAAACTTTTTTACAAAAAAATACTACCGACTTCCAAATAAGAAAACTACAAAGTGAAAAATAACTTTATTTTTGGAAATTGGTGTCCATAACGCAAAAAAATGGTTCCCACGAAAAAAAGTAAAAAAGTTTTTTATTTTATGAATGCTTGATAAAAGAGACAAAGAACGACATTACTTAGGCTAAATAGTTATCTACTTAGT
The DNA here is from genome assembly GCA_948252205.1 of Orthosia incerta. Classification (NCBI taxonomy): domain Eukaryota; kingdom Metazoa; phylum Arthropoda; class Insecta; order Lepidoptera; family Noctuidae; genus Orthosia; species Orthosia incerta. Next base: position 18,290,866 of record OX411753.1, on the reverse strand, counting down.
TTTTAACTATCATTTTCTTCTACGTTAAGTAAGGAAGCGATATGGTCGTAAAGTAATGGCTTTACTTTTAACTCACTCATGAACGCGAAGATTGCTTGCAGATAAGTGAACTTTGTAAGTTTTATGACACATAATGCATCAGCGGCCATTATGCGTCATTACTTTTTACTTGCACGTATCTAGCTGGTGTGCCTAGGTACCTATATGTAAACAAATATTGTCGTGTATGTTTGTTAAACTTATGGGTTCATGGCTGTGCCGATGACTTCGCTAGCGTGGATTGGACACAATTTACTTGAAAACTTTTCGAATTCTACTTCATCATCAGAAATGAAATAGAGCTTGACAAGTTCTTAACTACAAATGCTTACTTCAGACAACGGGGCTTGGTCATACTTAGTGCAAATTCTGTCGTTAAAGAAACTTACTCCCGATTTATGAATTAACGAAAACCAAAGCGATAAATAACTTTGTTTTCCGAAGTCTGCGTCTTTGATGCATATTATTTTTCGCTTTGTAGTGTTTTGTTTTAGGAATCGATTTATTTTTGTTTTTCTATTTTTAGTATTAGTACCTCATATTACCATGGAAATCATTTATAGCCAGAGTACATCTCATTTAAATTCCAATAAGCCCAAACACTACTAGGATCCATTGTTTTATTACGGCGAGTTCCAATGCCTACGGCTTCATCATCAGATCAGTTCGATGGTACCATTTTCATCAGTACCATTTATTTATATGTATTTGCTTCATCATAGTCGCTTAACTATTCGAGATATCTTCATGACATTCTTATTTAGGAGTACCAGTGGCCATCTGTGGTTCACCAAATGATACTTTCTGAGTGCAAATGCTTGCCATGTTATTGAAAATACCAAAAGCACTATATGTCTTTCTATAATATTTGAGCTTTGCCATCATCAGATTCTGAATTAGTGACAATGGCACATAAGGCTTAACACGCACTGCGATTTTTATTCGCACGAATTTAGTACAATTTGGGCGCGATTTTTTTTCCGCAGTACGTGCAGCTTCATACATTTCCATAGGTCACAGAATGCGCGGAAAAAAAATTCCGCGAGTAAAAATCGCAGTGCGTGCTAAGCCTTAACCTTTCAAACAAAAAATAATTTTGCAAATCCGTCTATAGGTGTATGATGAAGTTATGCCCGAAAAGTAAAAAACAGAAACATCCGAATTGAGAACCTCTTTTTTGGGCAGTAGGTTAAAAAACCGAATCTCTTTTAACTATAAATGTAAACCTAAAACGCACTTTTCATGAGAGTTTTGTCCATTTGTTTTGTCTCTTAAAAATATTTCGCTAGAGCGGCAACTCACTTCCAATATTAGATATTGCATGTAGAGACGTGTAAGCATACTACCCACTTAATTTTAATAGGTAGGTGTGTAGGCACCAAGAATTACCTACGTACACCTCTACAATGGACGTGACATAAAACTGCCTTCGAACCTGTCTCCGACACAGATTCCGTTAGGCTTCGGTGCCAGCGATGCTGCATACGGATACCAATATAAGCGCATGCATTATTTACTTGTACATCTACCTGTTATTATGTTAACTGGGCAAATATTAGAATTCATTGCGGTCTGCAAATAGCTACAACACTAGAAATATTCAAGGTAAAATTAAATTAGATCTCAAAACTCTACAGACGTGTTGTGTGTTTACCAGATGACGATATATAAAAAAAAACAAATTAAGCTTTTATTTTCAAATACTTAGCTTTACTATCAGCGACGTAGAACATTTAACCTTATGCTCCTAAGTCTAAGATCAGCGGCCGTTGATCCAATAATCAGCTGTAGTAAGTTTTTTTTTTTTTTTGTAATTGTCGATACCCACACGTCTGCGGAGTTTAGCTAGCTAGTTTAATTTGAACCTGTATAATTACGATAGGCAAAAAGCAGAACAAGTTGTAAAGTATAACGTGTATTAGAAAGAATAACCTGATTAAAAAGGCATATTACACTGTAAAAGAATTCCTTGAAGAAAAATAATTATTTAATATATTAAAATGATTGTGATACTTAATGTAATGTGATTTAAATTAGTATAAGAATTGTATGATATAAAATAAAATGTATGAATAATGGTAATTAATATAATGTAAACTATATATGTAACTGTAATATTGACTATAAACCATTTAATTTGCAATGCCTTAACAGGCAACTAAGCTCTAAGAACCTACCTTATGTTAACATCTACAAAATTTTTGTACACTTAGTTCGCAATAAAGAATTTGAATTTGAATTACTATCGACTCTACCTAATTATAAATAGCGCGTGAAAAGCTTGGTTATATGTATTTGTATAATGTAGTTTTATCGGCAATATTTTAGATCATTCTGAATATAAAATGAATATTCTTCGAGGCCCATTAAGTCATAATTGAGTGAGAACTTCTCATAATTAAATATGTAAATCATTCTATCACGGCAAAGCGAAAACGAAATCAATCCAAGATATAGTGGATTGTGGTCAGATTTTGACAAATGAGGTGTCTATCATTTTGTTTTGACCCACAAATAATGAAGGGACGGGCGACATCATCGTTAAATTTTCAACAATCTTCAAAAAGGAGGAGGTTCTCAATTCGACTGTATGTTTTTGTATGTTTTTTTCGAGATGTATGCCAATTATGTACTGATTTTGATACAATCTTTTTTTATTTGACAGCTGGTTCTTCTTGTGTGGTCCCATTAAAATTTGGTTGTACTTAAATATAATTTGACATTTTATCAGATTGCCTTGCTTTTTACCGACCGACCGATTCGTTTTGCGACATACTTAGTAGGGAAGGGTTATTAGATATTTGATGTCTACCCTTTGTAGTTAGCTACTTTAAAAGACTTTTTAATAAAAAATAAAACCGACTTCCAAAACAAAACGCTACAAAGGCAAAAATAACTTTCTTTTACGAAGTCGGTGTCAAATAACGGAAAACAATGGGTACAAAAGTCGGTTTGATTTTTTGTTAAAAAGTTTTTATTTTTCTCTTTTTAGTTTTGGTAGCAGGTACCTCCAATTATCATGAAAACCATTTATAGCCAAATTACATCTCATGACGATTCCCAAACACTACTAGGATACATTGGTTTATTTCGGAATTCCACTGGCCATTGTGGTCTTCTTCATCAGTTCCACTTCACCAAATGATACTATCTGAGTGCAAATGATTGCACCATTGATGAAAATACCAAAATTGCTGTATGTATGCCTATAATATTTGAAGAGTTCCCTCGATTTTTCTAAGATCCCATTATCAGATTCTGGTTGCCTTATCATGGTACCACTTGGATATCTACTTTCCAAAAAAAAAGAATAATCAAAATCAGTTCATAAACAACGAAGTTATCCGCGAAAACACATTAATATATATATATATATATATTTATACGGTCGAATTGAAAAACCTCCTCCTTTTTGAAGTCGGCTAAAAACCTTCATAAGACACCACCCTTAAAAGTCATTTTAATAAGTATTTTTATCGCACTTACCGTCATTATGGATTAAATAATTTCCATAAATGTTTAGATCGACTAATTAAACCGAAAACGACGTATGCGTGTAATCAAATCGTAATCGTAAAAAACGTATAGCAGCTAGGCATGTCCGTAAAATCAATTTTCTTCTAATGTCTGAGTAGACGTATTGTGGAGTAGCGTTAAGTGCACTGCCGCACGAGCACGACGGCGACGATTGAGGAGGCTATGGGGAGTCATCGCGTGATCAATACCCACTGTTATAATCACTCATTCGACTCAATATCTTCGGCTTTTATATTATTGTTACCTAATATTACGTTATAATCATGCGAGAAAATACTTAAGAAATACCTACCTACCTATAATGTCGCTATTCCGATTGTTTATCTTGTCGTCCGCTGATTCTCAAACGGCGGATACCTATATATTTTATGCGGGTTTTTAGACATAAATCATTATTCATGTTCTTCCAAAAAGTAGTATATTTGTTAGTGAAAGTTTTTGAAGCATTTATTTATAAAAGTCGACGTTGATTCACGAGAGGCGGAGGGGAGCGGGGTGTGCGGGGGTGGCGGGGCGAGGGCGTGGGAACGGCGCGGCGCGCGCGCAGACCGAGTGGCGCCACGGGCGGTTTAACGCCAACGCACCCGCCCGGCCTGACCGACCGCCCTCAGATACGCTTATGTCTCTTTTTTTGATGAGATATAATTTTATGTTTATTTTAATTCCTTGATTTGAAGTTTGAGTTGGAACTCATGTAGAACGTGATCTGTACAAATCCTTACCGGACCCGTGAAAAAGAACATAATTTTCTTTTTTATATAAAAGATATGGACCGTAAAATGTTTTCATAAATCAAAGCTTTTCAGACTTCGTTATATAGAACGGAAAATTCGCAAAAGTTCTCGGTCGTACATTATGACCGATTCCACATAAGGAATCAAATTACTTAATCATTAGAAGAAACATGTCTTCGTCGTTTAGGAGGCGACAGTTCAATCAATAAGATCCTATTGTTTTAGTGGAGCGTGCTAGTCCGGTACGGCGAGGCGATACCGACCTCTTGGCGTGTGGGTGCAGAAGGAAAGATATAACACTTTCACACTACGCTTTATGTGTCGATGACCTGTCGACTCGTCGCTCGTCCGCTCGTCGGCTGGGAGGCAGAAGACTTGCCCACGTCCGCGCCCCCGCGCCCAACGCATACACTTGGTTTCCCTGGATTTAATGGACAGGGACGCGGAGCGCGGAACCACTTGATTAATTTATAACGTAGATAATATCTACGTGCTTGTACTTAAGCACCCTACGACACCTACCGAACTAATATGAATGAGTAACTTCCACCAACAGTGAGAGTGACACTTGTACGGAATTAGCATACATAAAAGGGACACGTTAACAGGTGAATTGAGCTGTCACTCCACCTGACGGTAGGTTGACAGTTCACCGCACGTAAACTTGATGGTGAGATGTTTTCGGAATTGCACTACAGGTTGCTTATTTATTTAGAATATGGGATAATGACATGTCAAACGATATTAAGGAGTTAATTCCTATGCCGATAGTCGTATCGCTACGCAGTTAGTACATGGGAATGACATTGGCGTAAAAAAAACAGTGTGGAGGCTAAATTCTAAACAATATTTGGAGAAAGATTGATTTTTTAAGAGTGACTTCTATAGGGATCAAAGGCCCTCAGGTTACATATGGTATAGATTCGTATTACATCTGAAAATAACTAAGTACCTTACACTCTTCAAGATGATATGAGCAGTATGAGAATCTTGTAACATTAAATTGCAGAAACGAAAACGAAATAGTTACAGTTTAGAACTTAGATGTTAAAGTAAAGTGGGTCTTTTGGGTTTGATAAGAAGGACCAAAACTCAAATGATGAAAGGACCAAAGAGGATGAATGGTTAGAATTAGGTCAGTAGTAAAATTCGGATGACATGACTGACATCAAAGTTATTTGATACAGTCCTTTTAAGTGTTGGCAATTTATGCAATAGGCACGAGATTGTGTTAGCTTCAACAGTGATTTCTCTGGATGTATGCGGTCGTATGGTGGTGGATCCAACTTTCGAGGATTTCTAAATAGTAACTTTTAGCTAATATATATGTCAATGCTTTTAGCCAGACGCTGTACCTATATGGATCATCATCATGCAAAAATATTAATTTTATTGCTTAAATTCAACTTGAAAATCTAACAATAAGATAAAAATATGAGTAAAACTGGATTCAAAATGTTACCCAAATTCGCAGGGACAAATGAAATAATTTAGGGAAACTCCGCAGACATGAAGGTATCAATATCTAATGACGATATAATTTTATATACATTTTTAAGTAACTATAGACTACCTTGGAGATGGAAGTCGCTGGTTGTACTTATTAAAACATTTAAGTAGGTACTTATCGATAAGTTTCGTTTTATCGATACCCTATGTCTGCGGAGTATCCCTAGTTAATTTTTTATGAACCTGTATGTGTCTTGCAGTATAGGAGAACTGCAGGTAGGCAACACGAATGACCACCGCATCACCATTACATAATGCTAGTCTTAATGCGGTTTTTGTTGACAAGCTACCCAAAGCTTGTTTAGAGGCAAACTGGCCAAGCATATGTAGGAACTACCGGAGTTCAGTAGACGAGTCAATTTACTTGTCTGCTACAAAACTTTATTGCACGCCTTTGACCCACACTTGACCGGTTTTAGACGAAGATGCCGCGTCAAATACGCTTGATTTGCTGACTAAGCATATTATGACAATTCTAACTTTTTACGAGCGAATCTAATATATTTATGAGTTTTTTTTTTTAAACTTACGACCTGATAGAATATAATAGAATAGAAACATGGATGTTAGATGTACGGCTGGTTAATACTCTGACTAATTAACTTCGATTGGTAAGGTTTCCGTGGTTTCCGATAGTGAAATTGTTAAATCAGCATCTATGTTTTTATTTGGTGTATTTACACCAAGGGTTATAAATTGACAATTCCTTCAATCCATAATAATAAGACGGCGCACCAGCTTTGAGACTAGCTTAACATTCAGTATTTTATTTTCATGAATTAATTCTATAAGTACCTGAGGGCCCTGAGGTAGATGTCTATACTAATTACATACATGTCTACAAAAACTAATTTATAATGAGGTATAGTCACCGAATCGACGGGCATATCTTACAAAATTTTATTACTGGAATATCGAAAATATAAAATACTAGAGTACTACTTTATTTCTGTAATCCTATACTATTGAACGAGCAGTATTTGTATATATAATATATTTGTAATCACGTTTTCAAAAACGGCTCTAACAATTTTAGTGTTTTCAGGGGCGAAAAAATCGTTTCTATGTCTCTCATATCTGTGAAAACTAGTTTTCTCCGTATTTTCACCCGAAAAGAGCTCGGTCGCCCAGATACTACTGAATTAAATGAAAATAATCATCCTTATTTTTTCCAACGATCACATCGAGCTTTAGATTAGTTAAAATATGAATAACTTTTCGGAGACATTGATAAATAACTACCGATTATACACTTTATTTAGGAACTAGATAAGTTATCAATTGTCAAAATGATAACATAGTAACTTCGTATAATCAGCAAGGTAGCCCTTTTCGCGCGTTGATGTCTTTTGTACGGAAACGGAATCGGAGGTCCGTAGCGCAGCGCAGATATCAATAATTTTTACTATTTTCACGTTGTTAGTGGCTAAGCAGTTTGGAAAGTTATTATAAACTACAATGACATTTTTAAACAATGCTTCTTTTTAAAATAACTATGCTTTTGGAATTTAAAAACTAAGATGAATATAAGATCCGATAATTTTAAGCTTAATCAAAATAAACTGTTTAAAATAAGGTTTTCAGTACACTCCGTTCTCAAAAACAAACAGAAAAATATAATTAAAAAAAACTCAACTTACCAGAAACATGTTGTTGGTAGGACCGCGACCGTCTCACAGGACACCACTACACTCGACTGTGACAGAATGCGCGCGCGCACTCCAGCGCGTCTCCCGCCCGGCGTCTGCGGCGAGTCTGCGCGCGGCATAGCGCACGTCAATCGCGCCCGCTGCCGTACGCGCATCCGACCCGGCACTCCTCCTGCCTGGTGCCCATAGCCCGCATATGCGTGAATCATTTACTGAATAGTAAATAAAATTATTGCCATAACTTCCTCGTCGCGAATAGGATGCGATTTCTATGCGTCAAACTTTGATAGTGATATATCTCTATACGTAAGTACGTATAGAGATATATCACTATCAAAGTAAGTACATACGAAATTCGAAGATGAGTCTGTCTGCCTGTTACGTTTTTACGTCTAAACCGCTGAACGAATTTTGATTAAACTTGGATAGACTATGACCTAGATTAGGACGTAGTATACTTTAATCCCGGAAGTAAATTCCCTTGAGTGATAAAACACTTTTCACGCGAGTCAAGCCGTAGGTTTATGTTACAACTAGGTATACAACTGGACTCAACTGACATCTCCACCGTGCCGCTGCTGAAGCTGGAAAACTCTTCATTTACGAGTTCTCGTTTGTAATCCAAAAAAATAGACCAGGGATGGGCTCTTCCATTAGGATTTTCCAGCTCTTTCCTAATATTATTACAGCACACATAGGAAGGTCGTTCTAATAGACATTTCGACTTTCACTTTCCAGGAACATCAAAGCCACAGCTGCCCATATTTTTGTGAATGACCTGCCTCATAATTGCCCATGGATATGTGCCTACCTCCATCATTAGCATTGTGTGCACACAGAAAGTTCTGATCTGTACTTAAGAATAACAGGACAATAGAGGAGATCGTTAATTTAATTTGCATCGACTGACCTCCTTGAGCAAAATTTTAAATTTTTCGCTTAATCTGATGTTTCGGTTTTCTGTTTGTAATTTTTGGGACCGCTGGTTTAGCCGTATTGTATGTAAATGTTGTTAAAGAATGGGGTGACATGGAGATTGTACGTTAACCATTATACTGTGACAATACAACGGAGCTGCCGGCGACCCGCCCGGCCAGTCGCCACCGTGAACCTACCAAATATACACAAGTACTATAGTCTACATGTGACTGATATTTACATACCAACTCTACAAATACATACCACGTTCTCGAAATATACTTGTAACACTAGTTGGTATGAGGAATCTCTTTAAAATATTACAAATTAGCTAATTAACAGCAAAATTTTAAAACTATTTGAACCACTTTGATGACTATCAGCAGACCTTAAAACTACAAAATTGCGTAAAGATGATTGCAGATCTTACGAAAGATTGCTGGCATAAATTATATTCCTTTTCTAGACTGTGTTTATTCCGCCATCCACTAGGCTGTCGCAGGTCCTTTTAGCTTCTTATGGGGTCCTATGGATTTAGTATTTATCCATCATTAGGAATTTCTATGTAGCAGCCAAGATCTAGCAATGGCTTTGTAGTAAAGTAGGCTTCCTCCATCACCTTATATGCCTTATATTCCTCAATATTTTTAACGAACACAAATTTATTTTACTTATAAGTATACATACATGTATACATACACACGTCACCTTGCAGTATAAAGCTGATATACATCCGTCACCTCACACATCAGGGCCAGTTGAAAACCAGCGTCAGGCACTAGTTGTCTGACATTTTTGCTGAACTGGGCCTTTTTGGCGCAGCCGTGAGGCACACATTCCTACTCTAACTTCTTGCGCCAGACTTTACACTTTTTTTTTTATTTGAATTTTATCTGATGTATAATATATTTTTGTGAATGCTGTACCTACCTATATTGTGTGTCTTTTAGTCTGTGCTAAATAAATGTATTTTCTTTCTTTCTTCTTATCACATGGGACTTATGCAACATAGCTGGCCTAGTAAATACCCCTTTGGGTATTACAGATATATAATGTGATATTATGTTACACAGGCGGGGTGTGATCTGATTCTTATACTCAGATGTATATTTGAATAGATTCGTAGAGAATTCAGTGATTATGATTAGAACTTCTCTATTCTAAGCTTGTGTATTGTACTGCCAGCGTGCGTATTGTACCGATGAAAAATGTATTAGACAATAATGGAATCGACATTGCTCAGGTATGTACGGCTAGAATTCACACTCTACTCAATTCAATTCTAGTTTTATGTTTACAGAATGATTCAGTTACACATTTAGCGCAGGAATTCGTTTAGGGAAGTGTCTGGCATCTAGACCTAGTTTGTGAAATTCAGTTTTGTACTTAGGTAGGTAGCAAAGTATTGAGGCGGCGGTTGACCTATGAACAATACTGAATTTGCCAAGATGCAGTCACTACCGAAGTGGAGTGGAACTTGGAACCAAGAACACTAGAGGTTATCTTATCTTAATCACCATTATGTCAAAAACTTGCAATAAATATACTCAAATGTTGAAGTAACTACCTTCACTAATTACCCAACAAGGGTCTATATTTTGACCCTGCGTTGAAAAATAACATCCACGGAACGAAAACACGTAGCTATGTAGAGGCACGTTATGTGAAATTTGCAGTTCACTTCTCAGTATGCATACCACGCGTCGCCTACCTTAGAAAGAGTCCACAACAACAAATATGTTAGGTAGCCGCGCCAGTGAAACGCACACAGTATTCGAAACGATCAATTAACTACATCTATAGTTATAGAAAAGCTATTGCATATGATGCTAACTTTATCTTTAGTTGTGCAACATTTCCAATTAGATTTTGTATTATGTATATTAGATTATATAGAAGTTACGTAGGGTTATGTAGGAACTCGACTTATGTTTATAGCGAAGTCGCGTAACGCACAGCACCGTAAAATAGTCAAAATAGTAGGTAGGTAGTTAACTTTTTTGTAATTTTGTAATAACCATTTTGACAGAGAACAACTCGAAGCCACCCACCTATAAAATTATAACTATTTGACCAGTTTTGTTACTTATTTTTTTATGCAATATGCAACACACTCTTGACCTAAAATTATGTTTGTTTTTAAGAAAAAAAGAGCAGTTTTCTCGTGTCTCTTCTGAATTCAGATTTAACCCATACCTACTGTTCAAAACTCCTGTTTAATTGTGTGGCACTAACCCTTAGGTCACAAAGTTGCTAGTAGTTGTACCTGCACTAGTGCGAAGATGCACAGTAAAAAACATGAATTGTGAATCTAAAAGTGTAGAGCTGTGTAAGTAGGTATTTATTTCGGGTTGTTCAGCGATTGAGAAGGTTGTGGATGAAGAATTAATTAACACGAGAAACGGGAAATACATAATTTTACTGATTTTCGAAATAATATCTCACGGCTCAAATGGGTCGGCATGTGCACTCGGTCTCGCAGCGGGAGTTTGCAACGAATTCTACATCGTAAACATTACGCATGTTGCGTACGGCATGTTGCGAGACACTGGGCGACGAGGCAGCGTCACGTAGGTACATATTGTTGTTCAAAATGTACATCATGTTAGAGATCCCCTAGTGTATTCGAGCCTTCAACTTCACCTCTTCTTCAAGAATATGATGTAGATGTGTAGATGCACATGGACATTGTATCTGTGTGATCAGGTGATACTGAGCGCTCCCGAGCTTACGCACAAAGAAACAATGAGCATGTGCATCAACTCACACGACTAAGGCCAAATAGCCGTCGTAAGATAGAACAACTATAACACCCACAGCCCGCTCCTATCAAGATCGGAGACTACACTCGAAGTTGTAGACGATAATGTCTACCTGGGACAAACGGTCCGGTTATTTTGGTCCATGGATATCTATGGTTGGGGCCAAACTTCGAGAAAGAGGTCAACTGTCGAATCTCACTCGGCTGGGCAGGGTTCGGGAAGTTGCGCGATATCTACTCGACCTCGTCCAACTTACCAGTCTCTCAAGATGAAAGTCTATGACCAGTGTTTGTTGCCAGTGATGACAAATGGCACTGAGACGTTGACGTTACCCCAGCAAGATAGAGGCTCCTAGAGTGATATGAGTGGAATGTATAATAAGTGCGTAATCTGCTGTGAATGTGCGCCACATAAAAACCTCTAGCGTGTTGTCGTTTTGGAAAAAACCGAAAAAAAGATTCCTGCTGGAGTAACGTTGTTCCAGCAGGAAAATTCTAAACAAATAATCGGAGAGAGAAATATTGTGCATGGGCAGAGAGCTTATATGTGGGCATAAAAGTGCGCTGAAAATGTAATTAGTGCGTCTTCAGCAGCCGAATTGCGTGAGTATATTATCCAAAGCAAAAGAATCGATTCCTTCATAAAAACGACTTTTCGTATCAATATGCACTACTTAAAGTCGGTTTTGGGAAAGAATCGATTCTTTTGCTTTGGATAATATACTTACGCAATTCGGCTGCAGGTTTTCGTGATATTGCATTTCCTGCTGGAGTAACGTTTTGCAGAATCGTGTATCTCTAAAACCATTGTATGTGTGCCTGTAGAATAAACATACACGAGTAGATCTTTATTTGTGAATTAATTAGGTTTAAGAAAATATTTATAATTTTTAAGAACACGCGCTTTTTTGAAAACCCGGAAAAATATCGCAGCGCCTAAATGAAAATACGTATAAGCTCGCTGAAAAGTGTATTCGGTCCTTCTTGACGCTTATAATAACCATAAAAAGAATTGACGAATTTCTTTCGGGTTTTCAAAAAAGCGCGTTTACTTGAAAGTTATGAATATTTTCTTAAATATCATTCTGTCACAAATACGCACAAATAAAGAAATACTCGTGTATGTTTTTTTTATTCTACAAGCGCACATACATTGGTTTTAGAGATACACGATTCTGGAAAAGGTTACTCCAGCAGGTAATGCATATTGCATTGCATGCTCGAAAACCTTAAGACGCACTAATTACATTTTCAGCGCACATTTACGCACACATATAAGCTCTCTGCCCATGCAAAATATTTCTCTCTCCGATCATTTTCATTTGTTTAGAATTTTCCTGCTGGAACAACGTTACTCCAGCAGAAATTTGTTTTTTCAGTTTTTTTTCCAAAACGACAACACGCACAATTTTTTTTGTGGCCCACATTCACAGACTCACTTTTCCGTATATAATATTACTCTGTGGATTCACTTTACGAGCCACTTTCTTGCCGCGGTATCGTACACCACTGAGACGTGGTCGCTCACAATGGTCCTCATCAGAAGGCTTAAAAGTTACCCAAAGGGGAATGGAGAGGGCTATGCTCGGAGTTACCTTGCGTGATCGAATCAGAAACTGAAAACCTCAGCAAGAGAACCAGGGTTACCGACGTAGCCCGAAGGATTGCCAAACTTAAGTGACAGTGGCCAGGGCACATTGCTCACAGAACGGATGGTCGATGGGGCTCAAAAGTTCTGGAGTGGCGACCGCGTACCGGAAGACGCAGCGTTAGAATGCCTCCCGCTTGGTGTGGAGCGATGATCTTGTCAGGGCTGCGGGCATCCACTGGATGTGAGATGCACAGGACCGATCGAGGTGGCGACACTTGGGGGAGGCCTATGTCCGGCAGTAGACGTCCTTCAGCTGAAATAATGATGATAATGTATCAGAGGTTTACGATCCACATTTGGAGCATGTGTGTTGAAATTCTCAGGGATCAAAAGGCATGACGCCTTTTTGGTCATTAAGAAACCCTTCGATGATTGGGAGGGATATTATGTATCATAGAACCAATTTTGTAAATACCTACCGTGTTTGGTGATCCTGGTTTTTTTTAGGGTTCCGTACCCAAAGGATAAAAATGGGACCCTATTACTAACACCACTGTCTGTCTGTCACCAAGTTGTATCTCATTAACCGTGATAGCTAGACAGTTGAAATATTCACAGATGATGTATTTCTGTTGCCGCTATAACAACAAATACTAAAAAAGAATAATATAAATAAGAGATTGCCCTGTGCGATAAGACCGCCCATTGTACACTTTGTTTTTGAAAATGTTGGTCCTGTATGTTTTTTATTTTGTGGTGTACAATAAAGTTTATAATAATAATAAGATAAATAAAGGAATAATAATAATAAATATTAGTGTGGCTCCCATACAACAAACATGATCTTTTTGCAGTTTTTTGCGATAATGGTATGGAACCCTTTGTGCGCAAGTCCGACTCGCACTTGGCCAGTTTTTTTTTCATTAATCAGCCAGGTTCTTTTAAGTTAAAAAGGTAAGTATTTTAAGTACATAGATAAATAAAACGAAAATATAGCTTTGCTCATGTTTATTTGTGATATCTCATGAATTCATCTAAAGGATCATCACGAAGGTTACTTTCAGAGTTCTTTCTACCATATTCTTGAACAAGTTTCATGTGTTCTTCAAGATTTGCTATTTCATTGGATTCTGAATCAAAATATCTGTCTTCTGCATCTTGTGAAACTTGCTGAAGATCATCATATTCTTCATTATTATCAATACTATGATAGTCAACATCTGTGTCTCTTCCCTCTATAAAACTATAGAACATTTCTTGATAAAATTCTTCTCGAAGAAGGCTCCTTTCTGGGGCAGTAATCATATTTTGCTTTCTAGGTTCCGGCATATAACTTGGTCTTGTGTCAGGAGTATCAAAGGCACCCCATTGTTTTTTATTTCTGAAGTTGTCAGCCTTGTCACTACCACTGCTTTCAGAATCATCTTCAGTATTAGTTAACTTCATAGATTCTAGATCTTCTTGGAGCATCTGTTCATTCTTCATTTCCCTCATGTCATTTCGGTCAACTGTTTCTAAAATCATGCTCAGAAAGGTAAGATTGTCGTTGTCAACACTATCACGATACTTGATCTCTTCATCAGATAAGTACTGGCCAACTAGCTGTTCATAAAGTAATGGATTTCGATACATCATTTGTTTTTCACTAAAATATTCAGTTTCCTTTTGAAGTTTCTTTAATGCATTATATCGTCTATTTCGAATTCTTTTACATTTGCTCTTTTCAGAATGGTAAGTTTTTAACTGATTAATACAACTGCCAAATTCATCTCCTTGAGATTGCAAATTCTCAAAGTAACCGATGTGTTGTGGTGCTAGATATTTTCCGAACTGCAATAAAAAGTCTGTGGGCGATTGCTTATAAATATCGCAGGCCATTTTAATTTTATCGCTTGTGCGAACCTCTAATTCATCCACATGCGCATTTTTGAAAGAAATTTTAGCACATCTAACTAAATAATCTATAATGTCGTGGATAGGATCCACTTCAACATCAGATTCTTCCTCTACAACATCATCAACTATTGTTCTGCTGTCTGGCTCATTTGTTCCCATTTCACACAAATAAGGTTAACTAGATCTAAAATCTAACTTCAATTATTGATTTCTGATATTGAAAATAAAAAAAATATTATCGCACTTTTAACCTGATTAAATTCATTTATTTTCTTTCAATCTTTCATATTTTGCAATTTGCATTTGATGGATTGATTGGATTGTATTTTATTGGCATTTGATCCACAGAGTCCACAGACTAGGTACTTAGAGAATTTGATCATTGACCAATTGACCATGACCACTTGGCACTTATTGACCACAGATTAACTTCACTGTGCTCCAATACCAACCATAAACATTTTCTTTTGTTCTGGAGCTAATCATGGCATTATTATAATACTTCGTAGGAAATAAACTTAAGTGCTTAATTACTTATTACTACACGGTATTCAGAGCCCCAAACCCTAATGGGGGTGGTGTAATAAATGCTGAGTTGGTAACCCTTTCGGTATGGGCACGTTCAGCGCAATCTGTCTTTGTACTTCTGTTTTGTCTTTTACTCCATGTTTGTTGCTGTTCGACACAGGCACAACGCCTGTGTCGAATAAATATTTTTCTATTCTATTCTATTCTAATAACTTTAAGGCTTAACACGCATTGTGATTTAAGCCTTAAAGTTATTAATATTTTTTTAGTACTATTTGAGCGCGATTTTTTTTGCGCAATGCGTGTAGCTTCATACATTTCCGAAAGTCACAGAATGGACGGAAAAAAATCGCAGTGCGTGCTATAACTTAGGGTCCAAATTCAGAGCGACTCGGTCCTGCTAGCTCCCTGGTTCTTTTACTACCGTAGAATACCGTATCGCTCCACCTTTCCGGGTCGCTACGGTCGCTATTTTGGGGTTAACCCTAACAGATATTATACCACCGTAACTTCAGGATAGGAGGCCCTGATTACCGTGTAGTGTAATTAGCGCTTCAAGGGCTTATTACACTACACGTTATTCAGGGCCCTAAACTTTAAATTAGGGTGGTGTAATAATACATATAAGGGATTAAGGGTTTCCAAAATATCGACCTTAATGACTCGGAATGGTCGAGTGACACGGTATTTAGGGCCCTGAACACCGTGTAGTGTAATAGGCCCTTTAGGGTGCTAGCTGGGGAGCTTCAGTCGCAGCGTTGCCAGAACGTAACTTTTGTTATATTTTGCGTAACTTTTGACCTTCTCATGTAACCTCCATGTAACACGACTCAAAATGTAACTTTTACGTAACTTTTAGACCTTAATAAAAATATCGCAATATTTTCCTGGAATTTTATGAAGCACGCATTGCATTAAAAAATTTCGCGCGGAAATATTACCGCAAGAAATCCGTGTTTTGCCACAGAATCCACCGCACCGCGGCGCGGATTAAATTCACGCGAAAATTTTGAACTATATGAACAGGTAGAAAGATACAAAAATCGCGCGGAATTTGATCAGCAGTGCGTGTTAGTTAGATTCATAAGCGGACAAAAAACATTTGCCCGTGACCATCTGATATTATAGAGTTCTGTTGATCTCTGGCGAATCCACGCACGAAATTGCGAGGATGGCAGGGGAAGAAGTGGGCACGGGCCTATCACTAACATCTCGGAGCCCCTCTTCGCAAGTTAATCTGCGGCAACATTGCCTAAGAATCCGCTATGCCCCTTGATCCACTGTAGGGTAATTCGATTGGATTTCGATATACTCTCTAGGCACTCAAAGGCGAGGTGGCACTCAAAGATAAGTTTGTTGTTAGTTAGTTTGTTTTCTAAAGCTTTGAGCACAGCCAGACTATTAGATAGGAATCTGATGCCGTAGATCTGGATGCCCAAACGCTTTGCGGTTGTTGCGGCTTGTGTCAAGGCGACACATTCAGATTGAAAGATCGAAATGTGTTTGCCTAGCGGTATGTGAAAGTTAATGTTGAGTTCAAGGGAGTGTACGCCAGCACCTGAGCCATTATTTGTTTTCGAGCCATCTCTGTAAATTCTTACTTCATTGGCTTCAGACGGATTCCTTTCTTCCTCTATCGTTTGTATGTTATAGAATTGTTGAATATAGCCCGGGAAGTGGGTAGTTAGAAGTAGTTCGCTAGTTTCTACTTCGTTTGTTGTATAGGTGTTATCTGTTTTTTTCAGACATCCTATAGAGAGGTCTGTCTCTTGAGCAAGACATGTTTTGATCCTTATGGCCTGGTTGTTATTTTCAATGTTAGTACAAAAACGCCTCCAACTGGTCTTTCCTCGGAGGCGTATTAGTTTTTTATAGGATCTACGGTTTGTTTTATAACGGTCCCAGTCTTCTGGCGACCGTGCGTTCCTAGTTCTGTTGAACAGCCTTCTCGCTTGTGTCGGTGTCTGTCTTTCCAGTTTCAGTTCAGGGCTCCATGCGGGCGATGCAACTGTCACCACGTTTAATAGTTGCAATGCAAGGGGCGCGTTCTGTGACAAAAAAGTTGCCAACCAAAAACTTTTTCCAAAATAAATACTTAAATTTCGGCAGTCGGTATTCCCGTTTGTTTGTTTCTTTTTTAACAACGACTGCCGATATCGAAGTTAAGTTTTGCAAGTTGGTTTTATTTTTTGGTAAACCTGTTTTTATTTTTCATTTTTTTGTTGTATTAAGATACCTATAATGGTCAAAGTTTTGCCAGAATAGGTAATCCGAATAACATGCAACTTGAACATAACCGGTGAAATGAGCGTGTACATACAGCTCAAGAGAAACCTCACCCTCTAGAAATGTATAAAAAGTGACATCTATGGACACGAGGATATACTACGATTTTTTCGTGCGCCGCGTTTGCGCCATCTCTGTGACATTATTAATTAAGTTAATTTTCTGTAGTTATTGACATCGATTCCACGTGTAGATACCCATTTAACAATAATTGATTACGTTATTGACACAAAATGGTCATGCGCTAACCAACATTAGCATATTTAGGCAGCATTGTATGGCTGTGGTGCGTATATGGTAGGTGCTTATAAGGTGATCTTTCAAAATAAAGGAGATTCACTTATTTAAGTAGTATTATTTATTATTCATAAGGTTTTAATTATTACAGTATCCCAATTTAAATTAACAAAAAAATATTTACTGAAAAAACTGTTAATTTAGTTTTGAAGATTTCAGAAGAGAACCAACATGTTACTCTACAGTATTTGCTTGTTGATAATTTCAAATGTATTGTAATCTATGCTATAATTTAAACAATTGAATATTTCTAACTTAAATAAAAAGGGGAGAGGGAAAAGGGCTTATTGCGCATCAAAAAATTCGTCCACATCGATGTCAATGGGAAACGTGCCCAGAACGCTGGCAGCATTGCCACGTTGAATGGCAATCAATGGGGATGTGAACGTAAAGCTTAGCACAGATGTCGCTGGCGGCGCAATGGTTGCTGTCAAATAGTTTTTGCTTTGTTTACATCACGTATTTTTGTTATTTTTTGTGTTTAAACTGGTCTACCATCGTTATTGATAATATGTTTTTTGCCTGGAAGCTTAAGGAATTGAAAGACGAACTAAAAGAATGAGGAGCAAGGATAACTGGAAAGAATACAGATCTTATTAAGAGAGAGACACTTAAATATTAAATATTTTTCAGCGGTGATATGTTCTAGATTTGGATATTTTTTTTAGTTGTAACGAGTTAATTCTTAAAATTTACAAAAATGAGAGAACATTACTTTAATATGTTGGTAATCTTTACGTTTTAGGTTAGAATTTTTATTTTATTTTCGGCAATCAAAGCCCTCAAGCTTCTGAAGGCCAAGCAAATGTCATACCTGCTGTAGAACTTTATCAATACGTTAATAGCTCCTTTATTACGCCGAAGATTACCAAGCAATATAATCATAATCGTGGATCCTCTTCTACGCAAGGAGCAGGCTGGTTTCCGCTCGAACCGCTCCTGTACGGACCGGGACCGGATCAACACTCTCCGTATCATACTGGAACAGGCATCAGAATGGCAGAGGGAGATTTATCTAACCTTTGTAGACTTCGAAAAGGCCTTTGATACGCTGAAGTGGTCTAGTATCTGGTCCCGTCTACTGGACATTGGAGTGCCGCCAAAAATAGTCTGTCTGTTGCAGAGTATTAACAAGAAATACTCCTGTAAGGTTACTCATAACGGCCTCATATCGGATGACGTAACAGTGCATGCGGATGTCCGCCAAGGCTGCCTCCTGTCGCCGCTCCTCTTCCTAGTCGTTGTGATGGAATTATGCTTCGCATCTATGATAACAGGCGCCGCGGCATAGAGTGTAAACTTGGATTACGCCGATGACCTATGCCTGCTGAGTCATAGCCACGCCGATATGCAAGCAAAGCTAAACGATCTACGTCAGGAAGTGGCAAAAACGGGGCTCCAAATAAACATCCGGAAGACCCAAGAAATGAGATCAGGTGTGAAGAACCAGTCACCGTTGCTGATTGGCACAGAGGCAGTGGAACGAGTCCACAAATTTACTTACCTCAGGAGTGTCGTGTCAGAGACTGGGGGTAGTGAAGAGGACATCGCTTCACGAATCGCCAAAGCCCGAGCAACCTTCGCGCAGCTGGAAAATGACCCGAAGAATTAAACTCAAAATCTTCGGGTCCAATGTCAAATACGTGCTGCTCTACGTGTGCGAAACGTGGACAAAGGACATCTCACGCCAAATACAAGTCTTTGTCAACCGCTGTCTTCGTCGCATTCTCGGAATTTACTGGCCCGAGACCATCTCCAATGTAGAACTGTTGGAGAAATGCCACGAGAGCCCGATCGACCGCCAGATCAAGCGTCGCAAGTGGAGATGGATTGGCCACACGCTCCGAAGGGGTCCCGACCACATACCGAAGCAAGCTTTGGACTGGAATTCCCAAGGGAAAAGAAAGCGTGGCCGTCCCCGTCAAACCTGGCGTCACACCGTGTTGGCAGAAGCGACGAGCATCGGAATGACATGGAGCGAGGTGAAGCGTGAAGCTCAAGACCGATCGCGTTGGAGGACATCTGTGGACGCCCTCTGCCCCATCTAGGAGTTATAGGACATTAAGTCAAGTCAAAGTAAGTCATAATCATAGTTACTTTGAGAAGTACATAACATAACCTATAAACATGTATAGCCTTTGCACAATTTTTTTTATCGTTTTATCTTAGGGCAATAAATGAACACCGGGGTTGGTACATTCTGGTACAGAGGCATATTTCGAGAAAAATGAAATTCACTGAATGATAGGTTACAAAATGTATGGATTTGACAGCTTTCAATAGCCATAGCGACGATGCGTCACCTATCGTGTAAAAAAAGGCAGTTTACATCCCTATTCTGATCTGTGGTTGATAGTGATATAGTGATTTATTTTTGGCATTAGTGTCAAAACTGACAGTTCTTTGACATTGACAGGGACTTTTTGTCTTCTATCCAGCTCTGTGCATTGTAAATAATAAGTTTATTTCTTTTAATTTAAATAAAGTCCCGATTTTAAATATATTCTCGTGCGTCATAAGCACATTCATTATTTTGAACGTTGTATACCGTTAAAGTTGTAACACCAAATATGCTTTAAAATTGTTCTAAAAAGAAGTACCTAACAGAAAGTAGTGATGATAAAAATTACATGATAAACAAAGATAATTTAAAATGCAGTGGCAGTGGGAATATATGTGTGGCCCTCAGGGCTTAAGACCGTGGAACGACGTGACAAAAGACTTCGGACAATGCTTCCAGGAATTATTTTTACAAATACCTGTATTTTTTATTATTGCAATTATATCAGGCTACTACGTTGGATACAGGAAAGATTGGGTTGTACGCGAAAAGGCACAAGAACGGGCAATAGTACTCCGAAGCTTTATTGCACTAGCTTTAGTGTTCATTCCAATAATTGACTTGTATGTATTTATAACTACACCTGGCTTTGTTTTGTACCCTGTCAACTACTTCGCGGCCGGTGCGTCATGCTTGGCGTGGCTGTTTCACTTCGGTTATGTTCTGGCATTGAAACACCGACTGGGACACAGTTCCCGCGGTCCTACTTCACAGCTGTTGATGTGGAGCTTAGCAGTGGTGGTCAATGTACTATCATTGCGAAGCAACATTATTTCTGGGACCACTTTAGGTTTCAATATTGCTACCCTTTGCTGCCATATTTTGTATTTTCTGACTCTTCTACCGGCTAGTAATTCAAGGCCCACATTCTATTCACCGTGTTTGGTTGGCTCACAACACACACATGTAAGTTTTTTCCATTTACTTATTCATTGTATTTTGACAGTATATGTTGCAGATAATTTAACATAAAATTATATTGTTAACAGAATGAGTATACACCATTGCTACCACATATGGACGAAGGTATATTGGGAACTGCTATGCAAGGAGCAGGTTTTTTATCTCGTTTAACATTTTCCTGGGTTGATCCCCTTCTTCAAAAGGGTAAGTATATTTTTGCCCGCACTTATTTACTATTATGTATAGAATACAAATTTTAAGAAAAAATTTAAAAAAAAAGACATGCTGTTTATTATTGTTAAATTTGTTATTATTCTATTTAATTTATAGGTTTGGATAATAAATTAAATGACCCAGAGGAACTATTTGACATACCAGCAAAATATTGCTGTTCTTATGTGGGAGCAAGGATGGACCGTTCTCTCATTGGGAATGTGGACAATTACCAGCAGTATGAAGAGGTGCCACACGAACCTTTCATAGGCTCAGGTAAAAACTAAACATAATATGCATTACATACTGCAAGTTTTATAATGCAAGCTGATATTGTGACTGTTTAGTCTCTTATTTTTTTATTATTTAGTGTATATTTTAATTATGCATGTAGGTTGTAGACCTACCACTACTTGAGTAGTAAACTAAGATAATTAGGTAGCTGTGGAGAGTTAAAACTTTATTTTCCTCCTAAAAATGAAAAAAAAAAAAAATTCTTTTGTAATTTTAGTCACAATGCTACAGGATAAAAATCTGATAAACTCTTGATATCCTGTTGCTGGTATTCTGACATTTTGTTATATTAATTCCAGATTTTTTTATAGTTTTTTTTTTTTTTTTTTTTTTTTTAAATTAAATTTATATTGCAATCTATCTGGCGATATTTAGCATTAGGTTGGTATTTGCAGGTCTTGGGCTTGTGCGAGATTATTCATTAACAATATCGCTTCATCATCATGCAATCTACAACTTCACAGCAATAGATCTTGTGGGTTTTTGCGTTTGAGCCTTTGTGGCATTTGCACTTCGTTCATTAGATCCTTTGCAAGTACATTAGGGTGGTGTATGATTCTTGTTTTTAACCGACTTTCGAAAAAGGAGGAGGTTCTATGTTCGACTTCTTGTATGTTTTTTTTTTTTTTTTTTTGTTTATGTTCACCGATATCTCCGTCAATTGTGGACCGATTTTGAAAATTCTTTTTTTGTTTGAAAGAGTATGTTTCGAAATTGGTCCCATTTTAATTTGGTGAAGATCTCATGAAGAACTTCGAAGATATACAACAGAACTCTTCAATAAATAACGGCAAATCTTTAGGGACTGCTGTAATTGCATGTCTGTTTGTTGTTTATACCATTTCATAACATAACATCACGCCAGTATGCTCTTAAGGGGTAAGCAGATCTCTCATTTGATCGGTTTTGTTCAAGTTTCATGATATTCGGGTAACCTATTCTGGCGTTATAAGAAACTTACTAAACAACTCGCCTATTAGGTTAGGTAGGTACCTAGAACTAAAAAGTGAAAAATAAAAAAACTTTTTTACAAAAAAATACTACCGACTTCCAAATAAGAAAACTACAAAGTGAAAAATAACTTTATTTTTGGAAGTCGGTGTCCATAACGCAAAAAAATGGTATCTACGAAAGACACCGACTTCCAAAAATAAAGTTATTTTTCACTTTGTAGTTTTCTTATTTGGAAGTCGGTAGTATTTTTTTGTAAAAAAGTTTTTTTATATATTTAGTCATCCTTTCCTTTATTTCCTCCTTGATTGTTTTAATGTTAAGGTCGTGGTGTAGTCTATCATTAGTTATGTACCAAGGTGCGTTTGCTATCATGCGTAGCATTTTAGATTGAAATCTTTGCAGAATTTCTATGTTCGAGTTTGCCGCTGTACCCCACAGTTGCAGACCGTAGCACCATATGGGTTTAATTATAGCTTTATAAATGAGTAACTTGTTTGTCATTGTCAACTGGGACTTCTTGTGCAACATCCAGTACATTTTTCTGACCCGTTGTCCCATTGCTAGTCTTTTGGTAAAGATGTGTTTTCTCCATGTGAGTCTCCTGTCCAGGTACATCCCTAAATACTTTGCCTCATCGTGTTGGGGGACTTGAACTCCGTTTAATGTGACTGGAGGGCAGATGTCACGTCGAGTGGTTAATGTCACTTGGACCGATTTGGATTCATTCGCCCTGATACGCCAGTCTTTAAGCCATTTCGCGATATTGTCAAGGCTATTTTGGAGTTTTCGGGTGGCTTTTTCTGGGAGTTCGTCCGATGCCAGAACTGCTGTGTCGTCAGCGAAAGTGCCTGTTACAGTGGACTCGGAGGTCGGCAGATCTGCAGTATACAGAAGATACAAGGTAGGACCCATTACACTGCCCTGCGGCACGCCTGCATGGATTGGACATAGTGTTGTTACTTCTTCGCCATGCTTTACAAAGAAATGTCTATTTTCTAAATACGATCTTATAAAGTTGTAGTATTCGATTGGCACCGATTTTTTTATCTTAGACAGTAGCCCATCATGCCATACGCGATCAAAGGCCTGTGAGATGTCCAAGAATGCAGCTGTGCAGTATTGTTTCCTTTCAAAAGCATTGTTAATGTTGTTCACAAGCCTGTGTACTTGTTCAATAGTACCATGTTGTTGTCTGAAGCCGAACTGGTGGTCTGGGATTAAGCTTCTTTCTTTTATGATTGGCGCTAATCTGCTCAAGAATAGAATCTCCATTACTTTTGATGGTATTGCTGGTATTCTGACATTTTGTTATATTAATTCCAGATTTTTTTATAGAAATGCTAAGGGCATGTTAGAGGCTTTGCAAGGAGTTTTAATATGTAGGAGGTTGCCAGTAGATACTCTTTTACAATGTGGCAAAACAAAAAGACCAATTTATAAGCAAAACAGTTTTTTAGTTAGTTAGTCATTTAATTCACGAATTTCTTACGAGGGAAATACGCTATGAACATTTTGTTAGGAATGTTGAGAATGTGACTATAAACATGCAAAACAAGTCAAATTGCCGTACGCACAAATTAATGTTAATAATGTGAAGGCTGCATATTTATATTAATGGAAAGTTATCAGCCCAAGCAAGGTGATATTGATAAGATGATATGATTTAGAATGTATAGGCTAACGAGTAATAATGCTTTGTTTGATAAAGAGATGGATGACCTCAGATCACTAAACTTTTTCTTCTATTTTTTGAGAAAGTTGAATTTAATATAAATAAAAACATTATTGGTTAGATAGTAGATGCTCCTATATACTAATCCATTATAGTAATTTAATGAGATAAATAACATTTAAATAAGTAGTGATTTATTTGTAGGGTAGTGTCCTGGGTTCGATTCCCGGGAAATGAAAATTGTTATTGGGTTTATCCATCTAAACAGGGGCGTAGCTACCGGAAGGCTAGGCGGTGCCGTGCACTGAGGCCCGCTCAGGGATCCTTCGGACCCTGACCAGAAAACCTCAAATTTAACTAGCGAAAAATTCGAACACCTACGGAATCTAAATAAAATAGTATGATTTTAATCATGGTAACTTATTAAAAAAATACAAGGAATTACCAACAAATTTCTGATTCAATCTTCTGGTTGAAACTTGTAGATAATGTCGTTAGCACTTGTGAACTTGGAATTACATATGTTTTTCGCAACATTGCAAGATTTGTATATTTTTTTGTCGGAAATAGCATCAAATTTTGGGACTTGGTGTCAAAATTCTTTGAAGAATCGGACAGCACTCTAAAAAACTAAATCTGACTAGATGATCTTGTAGGCGACATGTATTTTCTATTGTATATAAAAATCAATTGCAGTTCGTTAGTCTCGTTCTCGTTAAAACTTAAAAACGGCTTAACAGATAATTTTTTTTCTTTTTCCTTTTGTTTGCAACCAAACCAACCTCAACTCTGATAATTATCGCTAATAGCAATCGAAAAAAATGCTGCATAAAGCAGGATCCAGGGCCCCCAGACAGCTCAAATAAAACAATGAGTTGAAACTGAGAGACCTACTACGCCGCTTTGATAAAATCGTTTATTTTTGCGTATATTTTGTCACAAGTATTTTATAGTTATTGTATGTCATTGGACAGGGCCGGATTTGCCACATAGCAGGTGTAGCATATGCTATAGACCCCGCCTCTGGGCCCTTGCTTGGACAAAAAAAAACAAGCTGTGGTATCCATTATATCACCATTATGTATCAAAGCAATACTGTGTGCGTCGCCACATTGACCGATCCCGTGCGTCTCGCATCCAGCGCCTTCCCGCAACCTTAACCAGGTCATCGGTCCACCTAATGGGAGGCCTTCCAACGTATCGTCTTCCGGTTCGCGGTCGCCATTCCAGAACTTTTCGGGCCCCATCGGCCATCCGTTCTGCGAGCAATGTGCCCACTGCCACTTAAGTTTGGCAATTCTTCGGGCTATGTCGGTTCTCCTGCGGATATCCTCATTTCTGACCTGATCGCACAAGGGAACGCCGAGCATAGCCCTCTCCCTTGTCCTTTGGGTGTCTTTAAGCTTTTTGATAAGGCCCATTGTGAGCGACCACGTCTCGGTCCCATAGGTGATCACTGGAAACACACACTGGTCATAGACTTTTATCTTGAGACACTGCGGTAAGTTGGACGAGAAGATACCACGCAACTGCCCGAACGCCGCCCAGCCGAGTCGCATTCGACGGTTGACCTCTTTCTCGAAGTTAGACCTACCCAACTGAACCGTTTGTCCCAGGTAGACATAATCGTCTACAACTTCGGGTGTAGAGTCTCCGATCTTGATAGGAGTGGGTTTTACATGGGTATTCACCCTGACCTTGGTTGTGTCCATGTTCATTTTAAGACCTACTCTTTCGGAAGCTCTACTGAGGTCATCGAGCATCGTACTGAAGGTCTTCATGGTCTCAGCCATGACCACTATGTCGTCGGCAAACCGAAGGTGAGTGATGTACTCGCCATTAACGTTGATGCCAAGCCCCCTCCAGTCCAGAAATTTGAAGACATCCTCCAACGCAGCAGTGAACAGTTTCGGAGAAATGACGTCTCCCTGTGTCACGCCGCGCTGGAGAAGGGTTGATGTCGAGGTCTGATCCTGAAGACTGACATGGTGGCGTTTATGTATAAACACTTCAACACCTCAATGTACCGGTAATCGATCTGGCACCGTTGGAGAGACTGCAGTATGGTCCAAGTCTCGATCGAATCGAAGGCTTTCTCGTAGTCCACAAACGCTAAACAGAGAGCTGCCTCTCTGTTTAGCGTTTGTACTCTTCGGTCTTCTGTATAACCTGCGGCAGCGTATATATGTGCTCTACGGTGCTGAAGCCTTTACGGAATCCGGCTTGTACAGGAGGCTGGAAATCTTCAAACCTGCGCGCGAGACGAATCGTGATGACTCTTAAAAACAACTTTGTAGACATGGCTAAGAAATGAGTTGGGCCTATAGTTCTTCAGCCGTGCATTGTCGCCCTTCTTAAAGAAGCCCCCACCCCCCTACCCCTTTACCCCTGCACCATGCCTTTGGCGTTTTGCCCTCGAGTATGACGGAATCAAACAGCTTCTGAAGGGCCTTAAGTACCGGTTTCCCACCCGCCTTCAGGAGTTTGGCCGTGATTCCGTCATCACCCGGCGCCTTGTTGTTTTAAGCTGTTTCAGAGCCACCCTAATCTCGTACAGGCTGACGTCCGGGATATCTTCGGTATAGTGTCGAGTCAATCTAGCTCTTGGGTGGTTTGCTAGACTCGCAACGGGCTTGCTGATTGATGTGTACAACTGCCCATAGAATGTCTCGATCTCCCTCAGAAGCTCCGGTTGGGCGGATACGATCCTGCCATTGTTGGTCTTTAGTTTCGTGAGCTGGCTCTGCCCAATAGCCAGATCCCTTGAAAACTCCTTGGAACCTTTATTTCGTTCAATCGCGTCTTAATACGCTCGGTACTAAGCGGCGGAGGTATTCTGTATCAAAGCAATATCAATGGGTCTTCAACATCTCAATTGGCCTGGTTTTTTCCATTTTTATGTATAAGTCGACTAAGTAACTCTTATTTCATTCAGAATACTGAAAAGAAAACCTATCCAAAAATTTCGAGTTCGCTTCGCTTCTTCTTGCATCTAAGGTAAATTATTGAACCTAAAACAAACCAACTTCTTACAAGGAACGAGTACCCATAGTTAGGATTTGCCACACTTTCTTAATCGGGAACTGTCATGTTATAACCACAGATAATATATTATAACATACTCCTTACTTGTCTGGCAAAGAGCTGATGATAAAGTAGCTTTGCACCTCTAAAGTATTATAAATAAATTATATTTTGACTTGATCAAACCTAAACCTAGGTTCACCTAGGGCCCCAGTTTATTTTTTGCATCAGGGCCTTTGGTTATCTAGTTATGCCTCTGCATCTAGAATTTCTCAGTAGTAAGCCTGGATCTGGATATATGCCCGGTTGATAGAAAGGAGCTCGACCCATATTAAATGGGGCTTAGAAAAACATAACTCACGAAATATCTAATAACTTTAAAAGAGCAATTCTTGTATATATATATATATAATCTGAATCTCGGAAACGGCTCCAACTATTAACATGAAATTTAGTATGCAGGGGGTTTCGGGGGCGATAAATCGATCTTTTCACCCGAGCAGACGTCGGTCGCCCTGGTACTACTATACTGTTGGTGCAACTTTGCTTAATCCTTCGGAGACAACAGGTGTGATGTTATGTTGTTATTTGTAGGATACGGTGCGACAGGAGAGACTGCGCCGCAAGCCTCGACGCCCGTGACGCCGACGACGCGCGTTCTCGTCCGCTCTCCGCGGCGGCAGAACGTCACACTACTACGCGCCTTGCACGCATGCTTCGGCCTCCAGTTTTATAGTATCGGAATACTCAAATTAATTTCTGATATGGCCGGCTTCGCAGGTCCGATACTACTGAACTATCTTATTAGATTCGTGGAAGACGAAAGTATTGATCAACATTTAGGGTAGGTTTTTCTTTTTCTAATAATAAAATTATATTTTAAGATGCGATTCTTTTACCTGATATGTTTTTTGTTTCAGCTATGTATATGCGGGATCCTTGCTAGGGGCTACTCTAATATCTGCTCTGTTTAATGTCCATTTCAACTGGTTGATGTCGATAATTGGCCTGAAGATGCGCGGTGCCATCGTCGCCACCATACTCAGAAAGACTCTCAGTGTCACCTCTACAGAATTAAATAACGTATTCTCAATTGGCGAGATTACTAATTTCATGTCCACTGATACAGACAGGATTGTGAACTCGTGTCCTAGTTTCCATGCATTGTGGAGTATACCATTACAGGTACCGCCTAATTTATTTATTTATTAGGAACAAAAAACAGTTACATGTTAAAGTTTATATAAAATTATGAGTGGAATAATAAATTTGCAAACACATTGTCACCACACACACACCATTGTCCACGGATTAATATATAAACAAAAAGAAAACGGAAGAGTATTGTTCATCGCGTTAATTTATTTTAGATTATGGAGTAAAGTATTTATACAGATACTTAAATATTTTATTAGAAAGTGAGAAGATATCTATGTCCATAAAGGTGTTATTAGTTTCCACAAACTGACGAAGAGGCACCCGTGCCCCGGCGTTGGCCCTACATGAATCCACATGGAACAACAGGGGCACGCGGGCCGCCCTTCTGTGTGCTTAGTGCGAGTTTTTAACGTACTCACTCGTGATATACAAAAAAAGAGGTTTTGCCTTGCCGTCACCAGACGGCGCTTATCCAATTTCAATACAAATTGTAGTTTACGTTAATGCGATTGAGCGTGAATAAAAACTCGCACTAAGGCCTCTCGGGGCACTGTGCAGCGTAACTTATATGTGATACATTTGTTTGTTCCTATGCACAAGATAAAAATATAATTATTATTGTTATTAAATTTCCAGTTGTTTATAACACTATTTCTTCTATATCAACAAGTGGGAATATCTTTTCTCGCTGGAGTGGCATTCTCGGTGATTCTGATACCAATAAACAAAGTAATAGCAAATAAAATTGGACAACTTAGCACAGAACTGATGAAACACAAGGACACTCGTGTGAGCCTGATCAGTGACTTGCTGAAAGGGATTAGAACAGTGAAAGTCCATGTTTGGGAAGATTACTTCATTAACAGAGTATCAGGTCAGTGAAGTTACTAAAGCTTTTAGTTCTATTGCATGACTGTTTAATCAACTCATTTCTTTTCTCCAGTTACTTATTTATAAACTTTTTAGTAAGCAAAACATGAATTACATTGTGTTCGTGTTCCCACACTTAAATATCCTCTCTAGTAAAATGCCTATAAAATGTACCCATAGGTAGACGCAAAAGAGGTCTGACTGACGTTTTT
Organism: Orthosia incerta; assembly: GCA_948252205.1. Classification (NCBI taxonomy): domain Eukaryota; kingdom Metazoa; phylum Arthropoda; class Insecta; order Lepidoptera; family Noctuidae; genus Orthosia; species Orthosia incerta. The sequence continues at coordinate 18,261,480 of OX411753.1, read as the reverse complement.
AATTCCCATTCAGTTTTCTGTCAGGAACGCTCTAGGTGAGGGCGCACCTTTACACGGTGTTCACTTCAGTGAATGCAAGGGTTTTTTACCCGACTGAATGGAGGTTATGTTTTTCGCGCGTAGCTTCTGCCAGCAGCTTCGCCCGCGTGATAGTCGAAAATTATCCTGAAGGAACATATTCCTGGGATAAACGTAGCCTATGTGCTATTCCTGAATATAATCTATCTCTCTGCCAAATTTCATCCAGATCCGTTCAGCCGTTCTGGCGTGATTGAGTAACAAACGTACACGCATCCAAACTATCGCATTTATAATATAAGTAAGATGTTTGTAAGCATGTAATATTCTATATTACCTCATGTCTTTCTTACTGCTAGACGGATTTATATAATTAAGACATCGTTAGATACGTCTTGACCGCCCAAGTGTTCTTAGTTAAAATAATTTAAAAAAAAATGGCGGTTTCTGGGCGCCATATTGTGAGGGTCCCAATTTAACATTTAAACACATAAGTGTTATTTATTTTTTTATCCTTTATTTTGATACCCTACAGTATGGAAGAAAGAAAAATTGGGTCCCCACAATATGGCGCTCAAAAGCCGCCAGTTTTCTATTTTCCAATTTTAATGTAGACAGTGACACTTGCAAGGTTATGACGAATCATAAAAATCGGCCAACGCGTTTGGTCTCTGGAACGCCACATAGGAACAAACATACATACATACATAGAATTATAAACATATGATGATGATGATGACTGCCGACGGAGGGTACTCCTTCGGCAGTCATCATCATCATCATCATCATCAGCCTATAGCAGTCCACTGCTGGACATAGGCCTCTCCAATTGCACGCCATTTGGTTCGATTTTCGGCAACTGTCATCCAGCTTCTACCAGCCACCCTGCGAAGGTCGTCGCTCCACCTAGCCTGAGGGCGTCCTACCTTACGTTTACCAGTTCGCGGCCTCCACTCAAGAACACGTTTACCCCAACGGTCATCGGTTCTACGACTTACATGGCCGGCCCATTGCCACTTCAGCTTACTTATTCTGTGAGCTATGTCGACTACTTTGGTTCTCTGCCGGATCACCTCGTTTCTGATTCGATCCCTTAGAGAGACTCCGAGCATAGCCCTTTCCATAGCTCGCTGAGCAACTTTGAACTGCTCCTTCGGCAGTCGTGTCGGCAAAATGAGGTGGTCAGCCAGCTCGCGAGAATGTATCCTCCGACTGCAGAGCATGATTTACTTCTTGTTTAAGTCTTTTAGTTCCCTTTTTAAGCAGTGGGGCTGTTGATTTTGAAAAACCTTCCTCGTTTCTAACTCTTTCTATTAGTGAAAATCGCATGAAAATCCGTTCAGTAGTTTTTGAGTTTATCGCGTACAGAGGCGGCCGGTACTGAAGGAGCTTGGGCAGCTCATCAATTCTGTCCTGTTCTCTGGGAGAACTCCAGAAGCGTGGCAAACGCCACATAGGAACAAACATACATACATACATAGAATTATAAACATATTACCCTCCTTCGGCAGTCGTGTCGGCAAAATGAGGTGGTCAGCCAGCTCGCGAGAATGTATCCTCCGACTGCAGAGCATGATTTACTTCTTGTTTAAGTCTTTTAGTTCCCTTTTTAAGCAGTGGGGCTGTTGATTTTGAAAAACCTTCCTCGTTTCTAACTCTTTCTATTGGTGAAAATCGCATGAAAATCCGTTCAGTAGTTTTTGAGTTTATCGCGTACAGAGGCGGCCGGTACTGAAGGAGCTTGGGAAGCTCATCAATTCTGTCCTGTTCTCTGGGAGAACTCCATAAGCGTGGCAAAGGAGCGTGGTCATTTTGTTCTTCAAATAGGGTGACAAGACCCTTTTGAAGAATTATAGACCCATTTCGCTTCTTAGCCACGTATATAAGTTGTTTTCGAGAGTCGTCACGAATCGTCTAGCGCGAAGACTCGACGAGTTCCAACCACCGGAGCAGGCCGGGTTCCGAGGTGGATACAGCACCATAGACCACATCCACACAGTGCGGCAAATTTTACAAAAGTCTGAAGAATATAATCGGCCCCTGTGTTTTGCTTTTGTGGACTATGAGAAGGCTTTTGACTCTATCGAAACCTGCAGCCGAATTGCGTAAGTATATTATCCAAAGCAAAGGAATCGATTCTTTCCCAAAACCGACTTTACGTATTGCATATTGATACGTAAAGTCGTTTTTGGGAAGGAATCGATTCTTTTGCTTTGGATAATATACTTACGCAATTCGGCTGCTGGTCTGTTTTGAAGTCTATGCAGCGATGCCAAGTGGACTGGCGATACCTCCAAGTGCTGAGATGTCTTTATGCAAACGCAACAATGACCGTCCAAAGTCAGGACCGGCAAACTAAGCATATTTCACTGCGTCGAGGGGTTAGACAAGGGGACGTTATTTCCCCGAAATTATTTAGCAACGCGGTGGAGGATATGTTTAAGACGCTGGACTGGGAAGGACGCGGCGTTAATATAAACGGCAAGTACATCTCACACCTGCGATTTGCGGATGTTATCGTCATAATGGCAGAGTCACTGCAAGACTTGCAGCTGATGCTGGACGGCCTAGCTGGTTCTTCTGCACGCATCGGTGTCCGGATGAACTTGGACAAAACCCAGGTTATGTTCAATTCACACGTCACTCCGGGACCGATTGTGGTCAATGGCGGTGCTCTCAAAGTTGTTCGAGAATACGTTTACCTCGGGCAAACTCTGCAGTTTGGTAAGAACAACTTTGAGAAGGAGGCTAATAGAAGAATACAGCTGGGCGGGGCGGCGTTTGGAAAACTTCGTCGAGTCTTCTCGTCACGTATTCCACAGAGCCTGAAGACCAAAGTCTTCAACCAGTGCGTCCTACCTATTATGACCTACGGCGCTGAGACATGGACACCCACTCACTTTGGTTCATCGGTTAAAAGTTGCTCAACGAGCTATGGAAAGGCCTATGCTCAGAGTCTCTCTAAGGGATCGAATTAGAAAATCAAAAGTTGTCGACATAGCTCACAGAATAAGCAAGCTGAAGTGGAAATGGGCCGGCCATATAAGTCGTAGAACCGATGACTGTTGGGGTCGACGTGTTCTTGAGTGGAGACCGCGAATTGGAAAACGTAAGGTGGGACGCCCTCAGGCTAGGTGGAGTGACGATCTTCGCGGGGTGGCTGGTAGCAGCTGGATAAGAGTTGCCGAAAATCGAAGCAAATGACGTGCAATTGGAGAGGCCTATGTCCAGCAGTGGACTGCTATAGGCTGATGATGATGATGATGATGAGAGGCGGCGGGAGATTTTATTTTATAATATGTAGTGATGATTGAAGCAATCGGTATTGTGTTATGACAGAGGCGCGCGGTCAGGAGCTGCACTACCTGCGTGGCCGCAAGTACTTGGACGCGATCTGCGTGGTGCTGTGGGCCACCACGCCCGTGCTCGTGGCCGCCTTCACGCTCGGCACGCACTCGCTCCGGGGACTGCCGCTCGATGCACCCACTGTACGTATCCGTCTTACAAACTTGTGATGACACTTCTTTTATTTCTATATATTAATTCGCTCAGATTTGCAGTTAGGTACTCTGTTATGTACAATTGATTTAATTTCAGGTTTTCACGACAGTTGCACTTATTAACATGTTAATAGCTCCGCTAAATGCCTTTCCTTGGGTGCTGAACGGGCTAACAGAAGCCTGGGTGTCTATAAAACGCATACAAAAGTTATTGGATGTAAGTGATTTTATTTACATTATTGCTACTGATTTTTGTCTCAAATAGTATCGGCATCATATCACAAATCGAAGTATTTAGCTTCCAGACATGGACGCGGAACTTTATTACGACCGCCTAAACAAAAACCACGATGAAGACAAAATGATCATATTTAAAAATACGACATTTGCATGGGCTAAGCCTTCAAAGAGGAAAAGGCAACCAAAGAAATCAAAGAAAAATAAAGGAAAGTCTAAGAAACGGTTATCGAGAGGTAGCATACAGAGGCGAGACTCAACTTCATCATCTGAACATTTGATACAAGATGAGCCGTTTATGTTGAGGGATATTTCTTTAGAAATCGGTAACGAAGAATTGATAGGTATTACTGGTGCCGTCGGCAGCGGGAAAACGTCGCTACTACATGCCATCATGGGAGATATGATTAAGAAAAATGGTTATCTACAGATACCGGAAAATCTTAGCAGTAAGTGATACTGAGAAGCGAATTATCCGAATAATACTAGAATTATTAAATAATAATAATACCTATTTTTGTTTTTCATAGGCTTTGGATATGTGTCGCAGAAACCTTGGCTAGTACGTGGTACAATCCGTGACAATATACTATTCGGAAAACCGTACGAAGAAGCAAAATTCCGAACTGTTGTCGACGCTTGTGCACTTACTGGTAACTGAAATTCAATAGTATTACAATCGGCGAATTTATACGACAGCTTTGTTACGATATCTAAATACTAATAACTTGTATTACAGAGGACTTAAACGTGCTGGGATGGAATGCGTATGTAGGTGAGGGTGGTTGTACGCTCAGCGGCGGACAGCGTGCGCGGGTCTCTCTCGCGCGTGCCGTGTACCAGGATAAACAAGGTATTACCATAACGTATTGCTGTGAAGAAACATTACCATAAGCACAGATAATATAATGCTAGCATACAGATGCCTCATCCCATACAAAGAAACCGTGCCGACGTAACTAGCGTTTTTCGGCTGATTAATCTGATATTATTTTGTACATCGAACGCCCATAAGATACCAACAGGCGTTTCAATTTAGTTATTTTGTATAGGTAAAATCTTGCAACTGAATATTAAGATAATTATCCCCAACTTATTGAGCTGAAATTTTGCATTCACGTTTCCACCAAACGGGAATATACGGCTAGCTAAACTGCAATATGGCGGGCCAAATTTTTTCATTCAGCATCCCCATGATATGGGTATCAAATGAAAGTGTGTGCTAAGAAGAATACGATAAGGCTGTGTTTCAAAACTTTTTAGATTAATATTTTTTTTGCAGTGTATCTGTTGGATGACGTGTTAGCGGGCGTGGACGCCACGGTGGCGCAGCACATAATGCAGCGCTGCATCCTGGGCGTGCTGCGCCACACCACGCGCGTGCTGGTCGCGCACTCGCCGCGCCACCTCGCGCGCACCACCTGCACTGTGCTCATGCGCGACGGGCGCGTCGTCAGACAAGGTACTGCATACTAGGCTCACTACCTCGTGTGATCACATGTCGTCAGACAAGGTACTGCATACTAGGCTCTCTACCTCGTGTGATCACATGTCGTCAGACAAGGTACTGCATACTAGGCTCTCTACCTCGTGGGATCACATGTCGTCAGACAAGGTACTGCATACTAGGCTCTCTACCTCGTGTGATCACATGTCGTCAGACAAGGTACTGCATACTAGGCTCTCTACCTCGTGTGATCACATGTCGTCAGACAAGGTACTGCATACTAGGCTCTCTACCTCGTGTGATCACATGTCGTCAGACAAGGTACTGCATACTAGGCTCTCTACCTCGTGTGATCACATGTCGTCAGACAAGGTACTGCATACTAGGCTCTCTACCTCGTGTGATCACATGTCGTCAGACAAGGTACTGCATACTAGGCTCTCTACCTCGTGTGATCACATGTCGTCAGACAAGGTACTGCATACTAGGCTCTCTACCTCGTGGGATCACATGTCGTCAGACAAGGTACTGCATACTAGGCTCTCTACCTCGTGTGATCACATGTCGTCAGACAAGGTACTGCATACTAGGCTCTCTACCTCGTGTGATCAAATGTCGTCAGACAAGGTACTGCATACTAGGCTCTCTACCTCGTGGGATCACATGTCGTCAGACAAGGTACTGCATACTAGGCTCTCTACCTCGTGTGATCACATGTCGTCAGACAAGGTACTGCATACTAGGCTCTCTACCTCGTGTGATCACATGTCGTCAGACAAGGTACTGCATACTAGGCTCTCTACCTCGTGTGATCACATGTCGTCAGACAAGGTACTGTATACTAGGCTCTCTACCTCGTGTGATCACATGTCGTCAGACAAGGTACTGCATACTAGGCTCTCTACCTCGTGGGATCACATGTCGTCAGACAAGGTACTGCATACTAGGCTCTCTACCTCGTGTGATCACATGTCGTCAGACAAGGTACTGCATACTAGGCTCTCTACCTCGTGTGATCACATGTCGTCAGACAAGGCACTGCATACTAGGCTCTCTACCTCGTGTGATCACATGTCGTCAGACAAGGTACTGTATACTAGGCTCTCTACCTCGTGTGATCACATGTCGTCAGACAAGGTACTGCATACTAGGCTCTCTACCTCGTGTGATCACATGTCGTCAGACAAGGTACTGCATACTAGGCTCTCTACCTCGTGTGATCACATGTCGTCAGACAAGGTACTGTATACTAGGCTCTCTACCTCGTGTGATCACATGTCGTCAGACAAGGTACTGTATACTAGGCTCTCTACCTCGTGGGATCACATGTCGTCAGACAAGGTACTGCATACTAGGCTCTCTACCTCGTGTGATCACATGTCGTCAGACAAGGTACTGCATAGGTACTAGGCTCCCTACCTCGTTTGATCAATTTAAACAGATTTTTAAACAGTTTTTATTTCATGGCAAATGTGGCAATCACCAATGACATATTAAATTCATCAGTTTCAATATTTTTATCTTAATATTGGTAGGTCCTCCTGAATCCGTATTGAATGACATCGAAGAGTTCATGCCAAGCGAGTCCGAGTCGTTGGGCGAGGAGCCGCCCCGGGCCCCTGAGCCCACACAAGATGGCCAGGATACTGTCAGCAGGAACAGCCTGGATGACGAGGTACGTACTTCACAGACGGCATAGGTATTGATTATCTACTAGCAATATAAATCGGATTAATCGTAATTTCAATTAACTACACGCGAATCGCGAGTGGTCAGCTCTTATTTACAATAGAAACTAGGCTTGATAAGTATTGGGTACCATTAGCAATCTCGTCTGTGAAGTTCCGCCAATTGTTTGTAAAATAAACGAATTTATATCCAATTCTCCTTTCTTAACAGGAAACAATGACCGAAGGAACTGTTGGTTGGTGGGTCATCGGCTTGTACTTACGGTCGGTCGGAGTGTTCCTCTCTATCGCCATAATGCTGTCGCTGATACTCATGCAGCTTTCACAAAACTTCACATTTCTCTGGCTAACCTACTGGGTGAAAAACAAAACTAAAAATTCAACTTCTTTACACGATGTCGAATTAACGGCTCATCCAACGGAAAAGACGTCCATATTGGACCATGGAGTAAATGCTATTGATAACGTGATACACAGGATAATAAATACAACAGCTCAGTGGTTGTTAAATAATGATCTTGGCAATGCAACTGCTTCTGAAAACCTAGAAAATAAGCAATACGCAGTGCCTGAAGTAACGGCAGATGTCGCGCCGACTTATACCGACAACTTCTACTTGGAAATATATTTCATGTTGGCGGGACTCAATTTAGTGTTCACAATAATGCGAGCGTTCCTGTTTGCTCATGGCGGCGTCAAGGCGGCAACCAAGATCCACAAGGTTCTGCTGAAGGTCGTCGTCAAAGTATGTTGTTTTCTACTCACATGTATGAATATTTCTATTAACATCACTTGGCTTTTTAATAATACATGATAAAATGAATATTACAGGCAAAAGTGAAGTTCTTCGATGTGACGCCACTGGGCCGTATTGTAAACAGATTTTCGTCAGATACGTACACGGTGGACGATTCATTGCCTTTTATACTAAACATTCTGTTGGCTCAATCGTTTTCTTTAGCCGGTAAGTGTGCATGCATAACTCCTTTAAGGGGAAATGTGGGCAAAGAGCTCCAACTGAATTTCCTTAGTAAAATTCATAATTCGAGGTTTGGCTTTGGCCTATTTCCGCCTCCAATATTGGAACAATTTAAAAGATATTCCAAAAACTGAAAAAGAAAGAATACCATGTTTTCTTTTTTCATTTATAGTTGTCAAATTTGTACAATATGCTTCTGTTGACAGCGTAATTTTGAGCATTTTTTAGGGTTCCGTACCCAAAGGGTAAAAACGGGACCCTATTACTCCGCGATCCATCTGTCTGTCTGTCTGTCCGTCTGTCATCAGACTATATCTCATGAACCGTGATAGCTAGGCAGTTGAAATTTTCACAGATGACGTATTTCTGTTGCCGCTATAACAACAAATACTAAAAACAATAAAATAATTATTTCAGTGGGTCTCCCACACAACAAACGTGATTCTTTTGCCGTTTTTTGCGATAATGGTACGGAACCCTTCGTGCGCGAGTCCGACTCGCACTTGGCCAGTTTTTTTGAAGGTTCTAGTGATTCTAAAGATAATGTATCATCAAAAAGGAAAACGTAGGGGCATAGTATAAATTTTTCTTTTTCAGTTTATGAAATATCTTTTAAATTGGTCCAATATTGTAGGAGAAAATAGGCGAGATTCAAACCTCGAATTACGACTTTGTACTTAGGATATTCAGTTGGATGTCTGCGACCGCATCTCCTCTTATGATCGTCGATTTGCAACTAAGATTAGTATTGCAGTACTTAAATGCATCGGGTCCATGGTGTTTTCCAGGAGCAGCAGTGGTGACTCTGTACGGGCTGCCGTGGCTGGTGGTGGGCGTGGCGCCGCTGACGTTCATCTACTACCGCCTGCAGCGCCTCTACCGCGTCACGTCGCGCCAGCTCAAGCGGTTGCAGAGCGTCACGCTTTCGCCCGTCTACACACACTTCAACGACACACTCGACGGTTAGTACTAACACCTTGGGAAAACCAATGATCGGTTTTGGACTTGGAGTCAAACTTGTTCTACTTGACAATAACTTACTGCCAATATTTATTCCGCTAGGTGGCATCAAGTAGAAACATTAACGGTTTTTTAACGGTTATGTGACTGTCTTTGGGATTGTCTTAGGGATGGGATGGGTCATATATCTTAATGTTTGTGCTCACTCGTAGGTCACGACACGGTGCGCGCACTAGGCGCGGGCGGCGCGTGGGTGTCGCGCGGCGCAGAACACGTGGAGGCGTGGCAGCGCGCGGCGCTGAGCGCGGCCGGCGCCTCGCAGTGGCTGGCGCTGCGCCTGCAGGCCGCCGCCGCCGCCGTGGTGGCCGCCGCCGCGCTGCTCGCCGTGCTGCAGCGCTCGCTGCACGCTGCCGACCCCGGTTAGTACCGAGTGTAGTCACGGTAACTGGGGCATCATTTAATTTAAAAGCCCTTCTTTACAAGCTTTTTAACCGACTTCAAAAAAAGGAGGAGGTTCTCAATTCGTCGGAATCTTTTTTTTTTAATGTATGTTCCCCGATTACTCAAAGACGCCTGGACCGATATAAAATAAAAATATTTTGAAGGGTATACTTCCTAGTTGGTCCTATAGTCATCAGGTCGGGATCTGAAGATAGGATCCTAGAGAAATCAAAGGAACTCCTTAAATATTATAGGCATACATATAGCGATTTTGGTATTTTCATCAACAATGCAATTATTTGCACTCAGAAAGTATCATTTGGTGAAGTGGAACTAATGAAGAAGACCACAGATGACCACTGGAACTCCTAAATGCTAAGTATGTCACGGGTATAAGATATCTCGAATAGTTAACCGACTGTGATGAAGCAAATACTTATAAATAAATGGTACCGTTGACATATGGCACCATCGAACTGATCTGGTGATGAAGCCGGAATGTAGGCACTGGACCTCTGATATAAAACAATGTATCCTAGTCGTGTTTGGGCTTATTGGAATCGTCATGAGATGTACTTTGGCTATAAATTATTATCATGTTAATTGGAGATACCTCCCAAAACTAAAAAGAGAAAAATAAAAAACCTTTTTAACAAAAAATCAAACCGACTTCCGGAAAAAAAAACTACAAAGCAAAAAATAACTTTCTTTCCCGAAGTCGGTGTCGAAAAACTGAAAACTATGAGTACAAAAGACACCGACTTCGGAAAAGAAAGTTATTTTTTGCTTTGTAGTTTTTTTTTTCCGGAAGTCGGTTTGATTTTTTGTTAAAGTTTTTAGCTTAAAAGCTTGTTTTGAATATACAGGGTGGGCAAAAATCGCTGATGAAACGAAACACGGGCGATAGTCGCGGTGAAAGGAACTAAAAAAAATGTTGAAGAAAAAAAGGTACTTTATGACCTACTGCAAATAGCCCCAAGAGATAGATATATGGTGTCGCGGCCTTTTTTTAGATCTTCTAAAAACCAATATCTTTGTAGTACAATGGCGGATAAAGCAGTTCGACAGCGCTTTTTCTTTCGACTTCTTTACAAATGTCAATATTTAATGCTAACCAAGAAGTTTATCGTAATGCTATATAGCCTACAGCCTTCCTCTTGAATGTGGCTATCAAATACAAAAAGATTCCAGAGATTAGCGCGTACAAACAAACAATCAAACTCTTCAGCTTTATTATGTTAGTATAGTATAGATATTATTCCAGAGATTACCGCGTTCAAACAAATAAGCAATCGAACCCAGGAGGTTGAAAAGTGAAAATTCTGAAATAAATTTAATAGATAGATGGACATGACATTATAACTGGCAGTTTTTTAGAAACCAACCAAACATTCTAAATTATTTGTGGTCTGAAAAATGAAAACTATGCTTTGAAATTGGAGAAATATTTTTCCTACTTATATAGGTGGACCTCGCTGGGCAAGCCAGATTCGCTTCTTGACATCTTGAGTCATGATGCTTTTTACTCTGGGTGTGTTTTGTATTATCAAAAGTATTTGTTTGCAGGTCTGATCGGTCTCGCCATATCGTACGCGTTGTCTATGACGTCCATGTTGAGCAACCTGCTGAACTCGTTCACGGAGACCGAGCGGGAGATGATCGCCGTCGAGCGCGTCGGCGAGTACATCAAGACAGTATGTTGTTTAGATCATAATAACGAGACGACGAACAACAAAAAACTTTCCTCTGACATACACATTATAACGTATTTCCACTTTTACAGGTGGAGAGCGAAACCATTGACGGTGACCCACCACCATACGGCTGGCCCTCGCAGGGCGTCATAGAGTTCGACGACGTTTACCTAAAATATAGGTATTACCTCTTTTCAAGTCTTTACTTTAAAAAGTGTCCATGGAGTTTCTTGTACGTTCTTCTCCATAGAGGCTAACGGTTTCGAAAGTGCAATTAGCTTTATATTATTGACTGACCGATGCCATGACAATTCTAATTGAAATAAATGGTTTACCCTCAAGATACTTGTTGCCTTATAGATCCTACACTTACTTTTTGTGTTGCCTTTTGTAGTGGTCGGGAGAACGGCACGATGGCGCTGAACGGCGTGTCGTTCGCGACGCACCCGGGCGAGAAGCTGGGCGTGGTGGGCCGCACGGGCGCCGGCAAGAGCTCGCTGCTGAGTGCTCTACTGCGCCTGGCGCCGCTCGCGCGCGGCCGCCTCGCGCTCGACGGTGTCGACATCTCCACGCTGCACCTGCACGCGCTCAGGTAGGTATCGCTGCTGAGTGCTCTACTGCGCCTGGCGCCGCTCGCGCGCGGCCGCCTCGCGCTCGACGGTGTCGACATCTCCACGCTGCACCTGCACGCGCTCAGGTAGGTATCGCTGCTGAGTGCTCTACTGCGCCTGGCGCCGCTCGCGCGCGGCCGCCTCGCGCTCGACGGTGTCGACATCTCCACGCTGCACCTGCACGCGCTCAGGTATCAAGCAGTGCTCAAAACACCTAGACATAAGTTCTCTTGAATATTATACTTAAAAAAATTTACAATGCATGTTCTAGAAAAGAGCGTTTTCCAAGCAGCAAAACTGTGCGGAAAGAGTTACTTTTTTTTACTAGTGCTTTTTACTTTCCTGTCCTTTTTTAATTTTTAACTCCAACGTCAGCCCGCCGCATGGAGATTTTATAATTTGAGAAAAGTTTTAAAAATTAGTTAAGTACAGATTAACATTCATATAAAAGGTAAAACAAAACTTATACTTCATTTAAGGCGTTCTTAATTACTTTAGATTTAGATTTTGATCAATAAATTAATTTTAAATATTCATTAAATATGTTTGGCAGAATGAATATTTTGCTCGTGCCTTTTTGCGTTATGATGTGACAGCTATTTGCACATGCGCAGTAGATATGCCCGAGGAACTATGAACTATTAATTCATCTGTGGATATGCTGAGCGCTCTTGAATAAGCGCCATTTTATTAATTTCTTGCTTTGTTCAGATACATTTTCTAATTTCTCGTACAATGATACACGTGCGTAAGATGATTTCCGACTCGTGTCAATTTACCTACTTTCCGCACTCGTAGCATAAATAACTATTGTCGCACGCTTGCGTGTACTCCACGTGCACATCATTCCACCATCAGTAAGAAAAAAGTTTTGATCTACAATGTTGAACGGGCACAGATCCCGGATCGGCGTGATCCCGCAAGAGCCGTTCATCTTCGCGGGCAGCATCCGCGACAACGTGGACCCGCTGCGGCAGTACCTGGATGCCGAGGTGTGGCGCGCGCTGGACGCGTGCGGCGCGCGCGAGCTGGTGGCGGCGCGCGGCGGCCTGGGCGCGCCCGCGCACGCCGGCACGCTGGCGCGCGGGCACGCGCAGCTGCTGTGCGTCGTGCGCGCGCTGCTGCACCGGCCTAAGGTACGCATTGCACGCCGAACTGACTGGCGTACCTAATGTTGACTTATTATGACTCTTCGAGACAGTTTGATCCATCCTGAAGATTGAAAACCTATCCTTTGGTTTCAATGCATTTAACCAAAAAAAATATAAAACGTCTGCTACTTTTCGAATAGAGACACACGTTTTCAATTACACAGGAACCTCCCTCCACTTTCCCATGACCGGGACCCGACCAATATTTGCTATACGGGCCGAAACTTGAGGTGTGTGCAGATATGGCATCCTTGGCCATCTTATTTTATTGTCCGCAGGCGCTTCAGGATCCCTTACAAATTAGCCACGTCTGTCCCTTTTGCACATTCGCTCATAATTGACCATGTTCGAATCATCAGCGTTAACGAGTGTTCGTTCGTTAGATCCTGCTGGTGGACGAGGCGACTGCTAACCTGGACGCGGAAGCCGAGCGGCTGATCTTGGACGCTATCCGCTGCTCGTTCGGCGGCAGCACGGTGGTGTTCGTGGCGCACCGGCTGGGCGGCGTGCTGGAGTGCGCGCGCGTGCTGGTGCTGGGCGGCGGCCGGCTGCTGGAGCTCATGGCGCCCGACGACGCGCTCGCCGACCACAACTCACATCTCTACACGTTAGTCTATGGCTCCTAGACTGACGCTACTCCGGCATACCGTGACCTGAGGAGCGATCAAAGGCTCTCTTATGCAGCACACACTTACGTGTCGTGGCGTGGGATTAACCAATCATAAAAATCTATTCATGTCTACGTCATATCGCAACGAGTCTTGTAGCCAATCAAATGCGTCACAAGCCGCCACGCCACGCCACGACACGTAAGTATGTTTCCACCTCTATGCAGCCGGCGGGACTCGAAAAGAGAGCTCGGCTTCTAGTATAATCAGAATATTTTATCATATGTAGCGACTGCCATCGTCTATTGGCTAGTTGCGTTAGTAAGACTGAAAGTTGACCTTAAAATATCTTGGAAAAGTGTAATTGAGTTTATGAATGCTATTTTTTATTACGTAAATTACGTCATGCGCACTTGTCCAAATTCTAGTATTGGTAAAATTGAAACTATTAAAACCAGTGTTTTTTTTATTACTGCGTGCAAATTTAATTTAAACAAATTGGGACAACGACAGGATGATGTTGATGATAAAATGTAAAAATATCGGGTCTGTTCCAATGGCCCAGTCCCATGATGGGACAAGTGGAATGATATATGCCACTAGTCCCATGGGACAACTGTTACTAATATATCTAAGTCAAACATTGTTTTTTAATTGCTCGGTTTGTAAAAAAAATAGATTATTTATATGAGTGTTGGCAAACTTGAACTATGATCGCATTTACTGAAAGTAAGTCCGGTTTAACGTTTATTAGTCTTAAGTAAAGATACAAATTTGTGTTAAATCTGTTCAGGATTTGCACAATTGTATTATTACTTCTATTTGACACAAAAATAGAAGCTACAATCAAAGTCAAAAATTTGTTAAAATGTGGGAAAATCAGTGTTTATGACTGATTAAAACTGAGATTGAAATGCGAACTATAGTTAATACTATATTAGGAATGCCCCCAGGTTTAAGTTTCCTTGGATTCATTTACAGGCTCACTATCCAAATAGCAAAAACAATAGTTAAAACAATTGATGTGCCTCATGGGACTGTGAACCTGTTAATATTCTCATTTGGTATTAAAATGCTAATGTGTACTGTTTCTTATGAGGTCATAGACATTTATGAATATTGTTGAGTAGTTCTAGACTGATAGTTTAGTCTAGTCGCAAGGACAACGATAAGTCTTGCTGATCAATGATTTTAATTTCAAGAAAGTATTAGTGTTGTTCTAGATGTACAATAAGCAAAAGTATTTACTCATTATAGCTCTAAGCAACGGCATTTTAATGAATGCTTCACTGAGAGCTATGTTAAGAGATTTTTCGTTTAGTAAGCCAACTTTTGCATTGGTGAAACGTGTCTTTTTTTATCACGAACTGTTTTTTTATCCCTCGGCGTTGTGCCGAGCGGGGATGCACTATTTGGATTAAGTTTTCAATGCTTAGTTAATAATATAGTGCGCGATAAAAAGATGTCGCGAAACGCCCATGCTCATATGGGCTATAACATAAATATTTTTTTTTAGCTCTACCGCTGCAACCTAGGCAACTAGTGACAGGTCGCCATTAAATAATTACGCTATAAATGCAATGAACTTGAGTCACTGTAGATGTTCCAAACGCCGCGGTCAACGTACATAGTATGTGCTTGTCCAGGCAAGGCGATTTACGCGCTTGTACTGGATGCATCAAAGCGCGCGAGCCACAAGTAAAGAACTCGCAAGCATTTACGCGCGTTATACGGCTCATGGAATGTATTGGATTCCAGTAAGTTCCAGTCCAGTATCTCGGCATCGAATGAGTCTTACGCGCAAAACGCCTTATCTTGACAGGCTTCAAGGTAGTGCCCGAGTGGCCGCCGTGTTTAGACCGGTGTTGCAATAAGTCGCTATTTTGCAAGAGACGCACTAGTGGCCTAGTTTATGACTATTATTATAAGATATTCTTTTAAGATATGAAAAAATGTATTTACGTCGTATGTTTAACCCATATCAGAATTTAAATCGATTTCCGAAAATATAATAAAAGTAAAGTCGATTCTTGTGATATTGTATTTTATATTGTAAGGTATGCGTAGTTTTCGCATTTATAAAAATAATGGACCATATTCGTGGTAAAACATAACGTTTTGATTTCAATGGTCGTAAAGCTTTTTAATTCTCGACGGAACAAGAGGGGAGCCTCGTCGCGTCGGGGAATCGCCAACGTTTACAGCAGTTTATTTTATTTACTTAGCGGTACCCCGACGCGAGTACGGACGGGCCTTTTTTTCATGGGTTTTTTTGTTTTAATTTAATTTTTATTGTTTATTTCTTTTTGCGCCGTTTGTAAATTAATGTTAATTAAATACGAAAATTACATATGCCTAAAGATAGATATTGTTATTCTAAGTAAATATTTTTTTAACAATAAAATATGCCGTAATGCTAATGAAATTTTCATTTTAATTACCAGCTTCTGCTAGCGGCTTCGCCGGCGTGAATGTCGAAATTTACTCCAAGGGATGTCCTTGGGATACATTTTGACATTCAAACCCGAAATAAAAAGTATCATATTTGCCATTCCTGAATATAATCTATCTGCGTGCCAAATTTCATGCAGATTTATCCAGCCGTTTGAGTGTGAAGAAATAACAAACATAAAAACTCACTCACAAACTTTCGCCTGTATAATATTAATGTGATAGTGTTATTTTACCTTTTCCTATAGTTACCCGTAATCCAGCAATTACCTAACAAACAATGTATAGTTTAAATAAGTGCCTTACTGCCGCGTAAAGAACTTTGATATACAAACGACCTATTAATACACAAATAAATGAAAGTAAACTATGGTTTGTGAAAGGCCTTCTAGAATTATGAGGCTTAGATCAAATTGAGATCTTTTTAACAGAACGTCATTAACCTGTAACTGTATTTGGTGATACAACACTTTACCCAACCCTGGGCATCGAATAGTTTGTAACAATTCTGTGCATTATAAAAAAAACGTGGAAAACCGAAAATTTGGGGATGGTAACACCCTAACACCGTCTGTACATTGAAAATTGATTTTGATGGTTGTTTTTTTGGTGTTTTTGATAGATATTTATCACTGTGAGTGACTGTTTTCCCAGTGTGTGATTACTGCAAAACCACAAAGTTTGTTGTTTTGCTTCATAATGTTGTAATTTGACACATCTTGTAAAAACATGAACAGGCGTATTCGAAATAATGTTCATAATTAAATAATCTATTATGAAAAATCCAAAAGGCAAAATATCAAAATCATTAGCCCGACGTACAACGTTGCGATCGTCGGCTAAGAACGACATGATGCTGATCCTTTACATCTGTGGCGATTAGCATCGTCCACTCGATTTTGAATGTATACAACACTATTCCACGCAATAGGACATCCCTAGAGAACCATAAATTAGTCGATGGTAACTAGACGTAATTGTCAACGGTTGGAGATTGTTTTTTCAGTATACGGAGTATATTATTATACCATGGTTTTTTCATATTGTTTCCTAAATACATATCGTAAACCAAGTCGAGACGAAATCTTTCATTTAAGTAGGGAGAACGACCGTCCTCCTACATTGGTGACCCCGACGTGATCACCGCGCATTTAATGCTAGAACTGTACCAGACGGGTATCCCGTGCGACTTTCACGATTTCACTCACAATCTAACTGGCTTCACGATTTAACTCTCTAAATTTTTAGTAAAATTGACCTCGTCAAGCATATCATCAAATTCCTAGAGCTGTCAGCCGATGGAGGACATTCCAAAAACAGCCATCGTTACCCCGTTTGGCCTCTTCGAGTTCCCTTTCGTGACTTTTGGCCTCCGCAATGCGGGCCAAACCTTCCAGAGGTTCATCGACGAGGTCACGCGGGGTCTCGATTTCTGTTTTCCCTATGTGGATGACATCCTCATTCATTCACCAGACGAAGCCTTCCACCTGGAACACCTGCGGATTCTTTTCAAACGCTTAGAAAGCTAGTGTAGTAATTAATCCCTCTAAATGCATTTTGGGAGTCGACGAACTGTAATTCTTACGCTACCACATTAATAGCGACGGCACTAGGATCGTATCCAAGACTTTTTGGACTTTGCACCTCCTAAGACAGTACAAGGCATGCGCCGATATCTCGGCATGCTGAATTACTACCGGCGTTTCGTCCCCGGTGCTGCCCAATTTCAGGCTTAATCAGCGCCTCCAGGAAAATTCGATTTACCATCAGGGCGTTTTTTGCATGTTCATATCGACATAATTGGGCCCTTACCAGTTTGCAACGAATATCGTTACTGTTTAACAGCCAAAGGCGTGTGGCCGGTGAGTTCTATTACAGCGGAAGAGGTAGCAGAAACTTTTGAAAGAGAATGGATTTCCCGTTTCGGTGTGCCATCCGTCATTACAACCGACCAGCAGCCTAATTGCGTAAGTGAATTCTGCAAAGCAAACAAGTCGACACTTACGCAATTAGGCTGCAGGGCTCCCAATTTGAATCGGATTTATTTCGTCGATTGCTGCTTCAGTTTGCCACTTAACGTATCAGAATCACGTCATACAACCCCTGTGCTAATGGGATGATTGAGCGAGTCCATCGTCAGCTCAAAGCAGCGTTAATGTGCCACAACAGTACATGGGTGGGTAAGGTCCCTGCCGATGGTATTATTAGGTATGCGATCAGCTTATAAAGAAAATCTCGAATCGACGGTTGCAGAAATCGTGTACGGAGAACCTCTGAGACTTCCCGGAGAGCTATTGTTCCCCACATCAGGTAGAATCAAAGATTCCGCTGACTTTGTAGCACAATTACGGCAAAAGATGTCATCCATCTGACCGTTGCCAGCCTCGCGGCACAGCCAAACCTCTTCTTTTATCTTTAAAGACTTGACCACAGCATCTCACGTTTTTCTTAGAGATGACACTGTCCGCCGGGCACTACAACCACCCTATACTGGTCAATTTAGAGTGTTGGAACGCTCAGCAGACGGTAAAACATACACAACTGAGGTGAAGGGCAACAAAATGGTCCACTCGATTTTGATTGTATACAACACTATTCCACGCAATGGGACATCCCTAGAGAACCATAAATTAGTCGATGGCAATGAGGAAGGAAAATCTATGGAGACGGCCTATTCTACTATATGAAGAATAGTTATACACATATCTATCAAATCGACACACGCATGTCAAAAAGCGTTTTGTCTCTTTTTAACTTAGCAAGAACTACATATGAAAAGAGAGACATCTAAATGTTTGTCAAGGACTAAACTTGGTAACACTTCTGTGTGACTTCAAAATCATGTCTATGCGTGGCCGGTCGCCATGTTGATTACCGAGTAAAATTGGTAGTTGTGTGCTGTTTATGTACGTTTATCTGTGTAGTTGTGCTGTCAAACAGTTGCAAATGGCCTACCTCATTGGCCAATGGGCAGCCATCTTAAGTTCCCGATTTATGTAGGTATCACGCTAATTTCGTAGGTATGGCAAGTCCATAGGTTTATAAGTCAGTGGTCGATGGGAACTAGACGTAATTGTCAACGATTGGAAATTGTTTTTTTCATATTGTTTCCTAAATACATATCGTAAACCAAGTCGAGACGAAATCGTTCATTTAAGTAGGGAGAACAACCGTTCGTCTCGGTTCTTCTGCACATTTTGGAATTTACATATTACTTAATACAATAAGTCCCGTAATCCACTTCAAATAGGTTCCTCCATTTTTTTATTTGGCTTTGAGAAAACATTTTTTAATCTTCTTTGGCAACTGAGCCGATGATGCGAAAAACCATAGAAATGTAATATCTATGGGTTCAGTCGACTGTCCTGAACTTGATCAGATGGGGCAGTATCTCTAAGTAGTCTGTGAGATGGGGATGGGGCTTCGACAGCGACCACTACTGCATTTACCTTAAGTAAATAGTAATTATAGGCGTAATGCATACTTTCCGATAGTCAGTCGCAGTTTTAACGAGACTTCTTGTGAACCTGGCATTGATCTATTCTGCACGAATGAACACACACAGTTAGGAAACTTTTAGCAAAACTATTTTTTGTACAAGAGGCACCTGCATGCACTTGAACCGTTTATTGTCCAAATTGTTAAAGTAAAAGTGAGATGAACGCTTAATAATGTCTAGCTCAATCGAATTGTCGGCGACAAAACCCCATCTGCAAGCTGATTAAGTAAAATAATTAAATTTATGCAATACAATTGTACCTAAAATTTGTACCTACTCATGCTCTTTGTTTTTGTACTTGCATAAGTAGGTATATAAATATATTTCATGTTTTTTTCTATGAAATAAACATCTTGTCTAATATTTTTTATTTTATAGTGCTAACACACGTTCGGATTTGGTACGGCCGGACCGACTCCGCCCACAAATGCTTTCTCGCTTACACACGATTGTTTGGACCGAGACAGAATCAATTTAATAATAATAATGTCCGCGGACCACTCTACACACACTCGGATATGGTCGGGGCCGGACTAACCCCGCCCACAAATCCGTGGTCCGGCCGTACCAAATTCGAGCGTGTGTTAACACTATTACATTCATGTGACAGCAACAAAGGAGACCCTGTACAAAACTTTTGTTTATCTTTTATTTTTTCCCAGCGAAAAGAGCATGTACTTAAAAGCCTTGGTATGCAGATCATTAAATTCCCAAAAATAAAAATGAAAATATCAATGTCAACAACCGTCAATCATTGACAGAAGCGATCTCGGTTTAATGCACTGACTTATAAACCTATGGACTTGCCATACCTACGAAATTAGCGTGATACCTACATAAATCGGGAACTTAAGATGGCTGCCCATTGGCCAATGAGGTAGGCCATTTGCAACTGTTTGACAGCACAACTACACAGATAAACGTACATAAACAGCACACAACTACCAATTTTACTCGGTAATCAACATGGCGACCGGCCACGCATAGACATGATTTTGACGTCACACAAAAGTGTTACCAAGTTTAGTCCTTGACAAACATTTAGATGTCTCTCTTTTCATATGTGGTGGTAGTGGAGGGGGTGGTATGGGATCTACCTCCTAGTGGTCCACCCCGGGCAACGGCACCACGGGCTTGCCTGTGGTACGGCTGAAAGATCCCACTTAAGCGGTGGTAGGCTCCGCAAGGGGCCGCCTGGCTCGCGACCACCATCCCACCGGAGTCCGGCGCCAAGCAGCTTGCTGTATTCCGTCGGTGTGTGGGAGTGCCAGTGCCTTTGGGGGAGAAGGAGGTTGTCAGTTGCGCTTTTCAGAACCGGTCGTGGTCTCTGAGAATAACTTGCCGGGTAGCTCATTCTGGAGGGTAGCGGGATCCGAAGCACGGTGCCAGCCGTTGGCCGACCGCAGTCAGTAGGGGGCCCAAGTAGCACGCCAGCCACGTGCCAAAGGCTGCCCCGCCAACTCGCGAAAAATCCCGGTATGCTCCACCGTGCCAGCTGGCGACTGGATGGGAGGACCCGGTGGCCATATCCGGGGGGGTTCGGGCGTCCCCGCAGTCTCCAAATGAGTTCCCCATAGGTTGAGTTAGTTTTAGTGGTCCACTTGGTTATCTGAGCAGCGCCTCGACAGTTCAACTTTTTCCCCAGCAACTCTAACAATATCAATGACCAAAGCAAAGAAGAGAAATAAGGTTAAACAACGGCTGCACTTCCTCCCACTTAAAGTGCACCTCATTAACATCAGGGGGTTGCACTCCAACCTTGATCCGGTCCACCACCACCTAGAGACCGAGAAGCCGCACCTGTTCTTCCTAACGGAGACGAAGATAACAACTCCGTCGGACGTGGCGTACCTCAACTACCCGGGTTACTCTCTTGAACACAAGTTCAAGAAGCAAGCTGGGGTCTGTGTGTACGTCCGCGATGACATCTGTTGTCGTCGTCTCCGTTGCTTTGAGAAATCGGGTTTTTCTGCCATATGGCTGCTTGTGGACACAGGCGTGGAGAAGTCTATCTACGTCGGCGTATACCGATCCCATAGCGGTGACCAGGAGTCAACAGCGCTCTTTAATAGCCTTGTAGAGTCGACTGATGTAGCCCAGCAACGATACCCAACAGCGAAGCTTGTTTTTCTGGGGGACTTCAACGCCCATCATAAGGAGTGGCTGTTCCCGTACCAGAAAACCGACCATGCCGGGTTGGAGGCGCGCAAGTTTGCTTTAACGCTAGATCTTACCCAGCTGGTGAATGTGGCAACGCGGGTACCGGATGTAGACGGCCATACACCCAATTGTTTGGACCTTCTGCTGACAACTGATCCGGGCAGTCATTCGGTGTCGGTCTCAGCCCCGCTGGGAACGTCTGACCACTGTCTAGTGAAATCCGTTTCGACTTGCTCTCCTCCAGATGAGAGCCCTAGAGGCACGAGGCGAGTATGGCGATACGAGTCAGCAGACTGGGACGAGATGCGGCACTTTTTTGCGTCTTATCCTTGGCGGCATATGTGTTTCTCCTCGGGTGACCCCTCGAGCTGTGCGGACGCGGTTGCGGATGTGATTCGGCAGGGAATGGAATATTTCATTCCATTCTCCGACATTCCGCTCGGTCCCAAATCCCGACCTTGGTATAATGCTGAATGCGCCCTCGCTGAGGCCCGAAAAGAGTTTGCCTACCAAGCCTGGGTCGGGGCCCGCGACCGCAAAGTTAGAGCGCGTAGGGTTCGCGCAAAAAAAAGAGCCTTTAATTCTGCCGCCAAGTTCTGCAAGCGGGTTTTGCGTCGGGCACGTTTTGACCATATTGGACGTATTGGGGCCAAGCTAGCATCGCACCCTCCGGGTAGTAAACAGTTTTGGTCCCTGTCTAAAGCGGTCGAAACGAATTTCTGTCGGCCCACTTTACCTCCGATGCTGAAACCTGATGGGTCGCTGGCTCACTCTGCGAGAGACAGAGCAAATTTATTTGCATCCCTTTTTGCTGGCAATTCACGTCTGGACGCTGGCTCCAAGCAACCACCTACTGTACCTCACTGTGACTCTTCCATGCCGGAGATCGCTGTGCACGCTAAAGAGGTCCGGAGAGTATTGTGCAGTCTAGACGTGAACAAAGCCAGCGGGCCTGACGGCATCCCAGCGAGAGTGCTGAGGCAGTGTGCGCCAGAACTGTCTCCTGTGTTGACTCGTTTGTTCCGCCTCTCTCTTGTAAAAAGAACGGTACCGAAATCCTGGAAGCTTGCAAATGTGCAACCAGTGCCCAAAAAAGGCAACCGTGCAGACCCTGCCAATTACCGTCCGATCGCCATTACCTCCATTTTGTCCAAAGTTATGGAAAGGGTACTGAACAGTAAGTTGCTGACCTACCTTGAAGACAACAATCTCCTCAGTGACCGTCAATATGGCTTTCGCCGGGGACGGTCAACTGGCGATCTTCTTGTGTATGTCACGCACTGCTGGGGCGAAGCCATCGAGAGACACGGCGAAGCACTTGCTGTTTCGCTTGATATCTCGAAGGCCTTTGATAGGGTCTGGCACGCGAGTCTACTCAGTAAGCTTCCTGCTTATGGCATCCCCGCTGGTTTTTGTAGCTGGATATCAGACTTCCTCAATGAACGGTCGATCCGAGTGGTCATTGACGGCTGCTCCTCTGACTTCATGGCTATTGATGCCGGAGTACCTCAGGGGTCTGTTCTCTCTGCAACTCTTTTCCTGCTACACATCAATGACCTACTTCAGCCTGGTATTATTGGGTACGCAGATGACAGTACTGTTGCAGAGAGATACTTGTCCAGCGCAAGAACCAGCGTGGATGAAGTTCGTTCCTTGAGAGAGGCTATGGTGGAAAGGACAGATTTGACCTTAAGCCTTGTCTCCCAGTGGGGTGATGACAATCTGGTCTCCTTTAACGCCACCAAAACACAGGCGTGTCTTTTTACCGCAAAAAGGAGTATCTTCGATCAAACTCCTACTTTTCGGGGTGCGTCTGTTCCTGTGACTGATCGGCTCGAGCTCTTGGGCATGGAGTTGACATCCAGCCTCAGCTTCGGCGCCTCCATTGAGTACAAAGCTCAAATTGCGGCCAAAAAGCTGGGCATCCTAAATAGAGTGAAGCGATACTTTACGCCTGGACAGCTTTTAACCCTTTACAAAGCGCAAGTCCGATCCTGCATGGAGTATTGCAGCCACCTTTGGGATGGCTCAGCTAAGTATCAGCTTGCCGCGCTTGACTCGGTGGAACGCAGAGCCAAGAGGCTCATTGGCGACGTTGAGCTGGCGGATGCCAGGCTACACAGCTTGGCTCATCGCCGCAAGGTTGCCTGCTTGTCGGTCTTTTACAGACTGTACTTCGGTGAGTGTGCTCAAGAACTCCACGACCTCATCCCACCAGCCCCCTTCTACCATCGGACATCTAGACGCACTGCAAGTTACCATCCTTACCTTGTTGCCATTCCACCAATACGCACCAAGCGCTTCCAATCATCCTTCATAATGCGCACAGCGAATGAGTGGAACTCACTACCTGCGTCTGTGTTTCCGAACGCATTCAACCCGAATCTCTTCAAAGTTAGAGTGAACAGGCTTCTTCTGGGTAAGCTCGCTCCATCGTCGACTCTGTCTCTGTCACCTTTGACCTAGACTAGAGTCAAGAGCAAACCCATCACAAATAAAAAAAAAAAAAAAAAAAAATGTAGTTCTTGGTTAGTTAAAAAGAGACAAAACGCTTTTTGACATGCGTGTGTCGATTTGATAGATATGTGTATAACTATTCTTCATATAGTAGAATAGGCCGTCTCCATAGATTTTCCTTCCTCATTGGTTTAATGGAGCGGAGAATTTTATTGTAGTATTGACTACCTCCGCAAAGCTTACTGGGAAGGCTGACTTGTTTCAATTTGCTGCCAAATACTCCAAAAAACATTAGAATACGTTAAATCCGCATTCTAATTCATACTAAAGAATTCATGAAAAATACTGATGACTAGGCAGCATGGTCTCAGACCTTAGCCTGTTCCGTGAGGAACAAAAAAAAAAAATAACAACAACCGTCAATGTCATCGTGTTGTGTTGTCATTCAGTATTAGAAATGTCGTATCTAAATACCAAACAGTTTGAGGTTGTTTTTATTCTTTATTTATAAAATATATTACATTTTTTTTTAAATAATATGCTTTCAGACTTTTCATGGTTAAAAGTTTTCACAATTTACGTACCATAATCTTACTGGTGTTTAAAGTGCAAAAACAGCTTTCATAATGGACAACGTAACAGAGAAAATGTTTGAATGTTTTGGACATCGCAAGTTCAAAAGTGAACTTCAAGAGCGTGCCATAAGGGCAATCGCAAGAGGTAAGGAATATACACCAAGCAAATTAAAATCAGATTTTAGCGTGCATTATGCCCATATCATAAAATGAATAATACCAGCCAGTTACCGTCCTACTGTAGGGTAAAGGTTTCTTCTCATACAGAGAAGGCACACACGATCATTAATCACCACGCCTGACAGATCCCTATCGTTAAATTAGTGCTATAAATTTGAACAAGTAAAAACAATAAGCAACTTAAAAGTGGCTAAATAGGTACCATTATCCGAAATACTTACCAAAATTCTATAATAAAGATTTAATCTCCCATTATAATATAATAGATTATTATAAGACAAAGATGGCCCCCCCATTTTCTTCAATAAGTTTATAGTTTGAGAGCTCATCTTGATTCCCTATAAGGTTCACAAAGGCATCCTTGCTGGGCAACTAAACATAGTTTATTCATCTACTCATTTCTTTGTCAGAAAGGTTCTCATATGTCCAATAAAGATGGTTAAATCATTGTTTAGGCTTCATACATACATAAACTCACGCCTTTTTTCCCATGGGGGTAGGCAGAATCTACAAAACGCCACCTGCTTTGATCCTTACATACTTCTTTTGCTTCACTCACATTCATACATCTAGTCATTCACACACGCCGGTGTTAAGTACTGCGCACCTGGCCTTTCTGAAGTACATCACCTATAAGGTCTATGTATGTCTTTCTAGGGTGTCCCCTCCCAGCGTTTCCATTCACGTATGCCTTGTATAATACCTTTCATTAGTCACCTTTCATTCATCCTCTCATTTAGGCTACATTCAATTTATATTTTAATATTAGGGATCTTTATCTAGCTTATATGATTTCAGGTGTTCATGATGTGTATGTGTCAATGCCCACAGGCTCTGGAAAGTCTTTATGCTTCCAACTGCCAGCAATGTTGCAGGACAACAAAGTTGCAATTGTATTCTCTCCACTATTGGCTCTTATCAAAGACCAAATTGATCATCTCTCTAAAATAAAAATAATCGCCGAGTCTATTAACTCTAAAATGACATCAAAAGACAGAGAGAGAGTTCTTAATGATTTAAGGAGTATGAAACCTAGCACTAGGTTTTTATATGTTACTCCTGAACAGGCTGCAACTGGCACATTTAAGTCTCTAATGGAGCATCTAGTGAAATACAAGAAAGTTTCTTATGTAGTTGTGGATGAGGCTCATTGTGTGAGTGAGTGGGGCCATGACTTTAGGCCAGATTATCTGAAGCTAGGTAATCTCAGAGAGCAGTATAAAAGTGTACCATGGGTTGCCCTCACGGCTACAGCAAGTGCAGAAGTGGCAAAAGATATTCTGTCTAATCTCAAGCTGTTGCTACCAGTGGCACAATACAAAACACCAAGTTTCAGGAGAAATTTGTTTTATGATGTAATGTATCAAAACTGTATAGATGATGAAGTGGGTCATTTAACGGAATTCTTAAAAAAAAGTCTGAAGGAGGACGACAATGTGAAACCAGTTAGTATCTTGCTATTCCTTTATTGTTACATTTTATTTAAATTGGGATTGTTTCAAATTGTTTAATTGTGCTTATACCATATTTCAGAAAGATAAAAATGCTGTTATTGTTTACTGTCGAACCCGAGAACAAACTGAAGATTTAGCTAACATGTTAACTAAAAGGGGTCTAATGTCTTTAGCTTATCATGGAGGTATGCTTTGCAATTGCTTATAATACTTTATTATTTTAATATAGGTGTGTGGTCCTTTTGTTTAAAAAACTGTTTAATGTTTAATGACTTTACATTTTGTTATTAATAAATTAAATAAAACTGTAATTTGTGGCTGTGTTCCTAAGTTTCACTGTTATTTCAGGTATGAAATCGGGTGATCGCATATCGGTACAGGAGAGGTGGTCGCACGGCGAGGTGCCATGCGTGTGCGCCACGGTGTCGTTCGGCATGGGCGTGGACAAGGCGAGCGTCCGCGCCGTTGCGCACTGGGGTATTGCGCAAAATGTCGCCGCCTACTATCAAGTTAGAAATCAACCGCTTACTATCCAAATTCTTATACCACTGCATAATAACCCACTTTATTCTCCTTCTTTTTGCTAACTTAATGTGCTAGGTAACTTGTGTAACTTCTGTCATCAATCCCATAAATTATAATTATTATAAAAGATTTAAAAAGGTTGTATTTTTCGAGACGTCTATGAAAATTACAGCATTATTTACAACAAATGTACGTAGGCGTATCCGGAGGCGGATACGCCGAGACTCGGAAACCTATGTATTGTTTGTATATTGCTTTGATAACATTTGTTACTTTTTGCGTATTGGGGACTTATATTTTTTTAAAGTATATATTTATTACAAATACCTAATATTTGTATAGTTATTATTATTATTACATGTCGTTGATTAGGGCCAGATTAACTACGTAGCAGGTATAGCAAATGCAAAAGGCCCTACGCTGGGGGCTCCTAGCTTGGACAATGCTAGCTAGCCTCACAAATAGGTTAAGAGGACTAATTATTATGTATCATCATCAATTCAGCCGAAAGACGTCCACTGCTGGACATGTATGATTTGCCTTAATTTGTTTCGAGCTTGCTTCTCGCATTTTTGCACCCAGTTTCTCTCAATTCAATTTCTGTATGAATTTTCCAAAGATAAACTTTTTAACGAGTCCGGGGTTGAATTCAGAAAATTTTCGATCTTGCTCTTACATCTTAGTGGTTTCTAATTGATCCACTTTTGGGCAAGAACCTTGTGTTTCGTTCAGAATGGTGTCAAGGAAACCGCTCCGATGTACAATTTATTTAAACTCGTTACGCTCGCTCTTGCATCAGTGATAACAGAAAAATCACTTCCATTCAAAGAAACCATTCAATCAATAATGTAGGTTTTATAAAAGTGCTACCCTATAATTAATACCTCTAGTGAAATAATTTGGTTCAAGTAACTATACAGCAAGTACCTACTTAGTGCCCTAGTGCTTGGGCTAGTGTAACATCGATATAATCTTCAAACAAAGTTCTAACAAGGTACCAATACCTATAAAAATATAGAATAATCCCGGCTGGCTTAATCTGGCCAAAAATCAGAAATGTATCCTGTATTCGCCCCTGCAAATGTACATGTGTGTACACTTAAGGTATAAGGCGATTAAGCGATTTATCGGCAAATCGCAACATCGAGGCCTTATGAAAATAGCGACATCTGTTAAAAGTTATGCTTAAAAGTTCTTTCTTGCCTTGGGCTTTTACTATATTTAAAAACTCATAACAATGAAATTGCACTCGGCCGCACACCCCATACCGCTTGTGACTGTGTAGATGTTGAATATTTTCATGATTATCATTTCAAAACAGGAATCTGGTAGAGCTGGTCGTGACGGCAAACCAGCTTTTTGCCGTATTTACTACTGCCGCAGTGAACGCAACGCAGTTGACTTTTTGATGAAAAAGGAAGTAGGACGAGCAAAAACACCAGAAGAAAAGAATCGGTGTAAAACGGCCTTCAAGAGCTTTGAAATCATGGTGAAATACTGTGAAAATATCAAGTAAGTTCTTGGTCTGAGGCTAGCTTGAAGAGCGTTAAATTAAATTAGTTTTGAAAAAAGTTAATAGGAGATTTATACTCAGGTGCAGGCACAAAGTGTTCGCGGAGTACTTCGGCGAGGAGATCCCGAAGTGCGACGGGCGCTGCGACGTGTGCTCCGACGAGCGCAGCGTGCGGCGCGCGCTGGAGCAGCACCAGCGCCGCGCCTCGTCCGCGCAGCTGCGCGCCGGCGGGCTCGTCGTGCATCAGGACTGCGCCGACCTGTACGGAGAGGGCCGGCAGGGACAGCTAAAGTTATTGCCTTTTCATAATCATTCGTGTTCTTTATCAACCCACTACTGATGTGGCGTACCTACTTGTTCTTTGGACTATTTCTTCCGTAATCAGCCCAGCTGGAGACAGCTTATATGATTTACTGGTAGTTTAGACCGAATTTTCTGAAACCATACATAATAGCGAGTTGCGGCAGCGCTGGTGTCTACATCTTAATGATATCCTAACTAAATAGTTTTTATTATTATTTCAGAGAAACGGAATCATATTACGGCGGAGGAGGAGATGATAGCGGTGAATCAGATGGTGAAAGCAACCGGCGTCGTATTGCACAAGAAACTAAATCTCTCATAATGCAAGAGTTTGCCAATAGAAAAAAACGCACTGAAGACAAGAAATCAAGTATTGAGTCTGAATCCGCCAAACATTCAAAATGCAAAGCAGCTGAAAGTACAGGCAATAAAGTAGGTCCCGTAGATGTATAAGAATTCTTTTGATTACCAACCAATATAGTCAACACTATAAAGATAACACAAACATGTTACATTACTCTGTTACAACACACCTATTTTCCTATCTACCTACATTCAAAGCAAATAAATGTGTTATAGTCCTAATATCCTTGGCAGCGGAGTAAAATAACTCCGCTGCCAAGGATATTTCGTAGTTTTTATAGAGTATGTTTTGCTATAAAGATTATTTGAAAACATACTACATGGCCCTACTGAAAAATACAATAATATGAAAAAATATTAGATAGGCCTACGCCTATCATTTCATGACAATGCAGTTCGCTTGCCGTATTATAAATATTAATGCCATCATAATGCCTCCTAAAATCGGTCAAGTATACTTGACCGATTCCATATCTTTCTTGTATTGAAATCATGGTGGCAATATGACGTCATACTAAAATGTGATTGCAACAACCAAATTATAGTGATACATTTCATTTCAGGTAAATGGATTATCGGTAGCGAGCCGCGATGGTTATCTTACGCTACTTACCGATGCCTTATATATCAACTTTCAAAGTACGAAGGAAGCAGACCGAATAGACAAGCCGCTTTCGAGACACAACATAGAAAAGTGCGCTATAGAATTGGAATACGAGGCATTTTCCAGTAGCACGGTCATCAGTTTATATAGGCGAGCGATGTCCAAATTGGTGAGGCATTCTGACCGAAAAAATAATCAACTAAAGTACTACATGCAATGTTTTATAAAACTGTTCTTATTTTCAGATATCAGCAGTTAAATCGTGTAAAGATCAGGTTTATCCTCAGTTAAAAAATTTCGATCCAAAGAAAAGCAGCACGCTCAATGATTTCTATAAAGATTTTGAGAAAAAAAGAGGCAATAACTGTAATAGTTTTATTACAGCATCACAACTAGGTAAGCTTGATTGATAGGGTGCATTAATTTATAATTATTAACTAACTTACTTACTTGCCTCAGCTCAGCAATAGTAGTTTAAGCTAAAATAAATAAAACATAAGTTCAAAAACTAAAACCCGACTACTGAAAAATCACACTCTAAAAAGTATGCAACAAGAAAATATTCTCGTCTGAAATTCTGCCGTGGTATAACTAAAATGCCGCTAACCAACATCTGGTTTTGATGCTATATTAGTGAGAAAAAAAATATCTATCAATCTGTGTGTAGGGTCTTTACACCTTTTAATGATGGTAGTTTGATTAATACGCAAGAGTACGTAATAACAGAATTTAATTGAATGATAATGAGTGCACGCGATTTGAGTGATAATTGTGTACTAAAGTATAGACCGCGCGTAGCGAGTAAAGTGCTGACACAATGATGTCAAATTTGTGCGTGCTTTGCACTGTACATGCTCCGGGGCCCGAGAAGATGTGAATGAGATGAAGGATAATGATTTACAAGATGATAATTAACAATTTTGCTTACAAACTTAAATAAACTAAGCTTAAGGTATTTCATTGAATTGAGTCCGAACGGATGGCGAAGACCCTCTGCTCGTTGTGACGATGGTAGGGCGACCCGCAGCGGTGGCAACGGGAGCTACATAGCTCACGCTAGCCTCTGCCTGCTCCGTTGTGGCCTCTGCTCGCTCAGCTGTCGGAGGTGCGGGCGCTGGATGCGGCTGGCGCGCTCGTACACGTAGCCATGTGTACAAGATGATGCAAACCACGACGACTCCAGCCAAGATGTAGATGGCGACGTAATGATGAATGTCATGGAATGTTACTTGATCTGCCAGTTCCTGATTGGATTTCATTTCTTTGAGTGCTTTTTCAATCGCCTTTATGTCTTCCCGTTGTTCGGTGATATCGTCTGTCTCATTCAGTGGAGCGATGAGAGGTATAGACAGATTAATTATGTGGTTTATTGGTGGAATTTCTATGTTCATGACATCGACCTTCGTTTTAATTGTGTTTGATAATGCTCTGTGTGCATAAATCGTAAACATTCTGTCTTTGATGACGCAGCTGTCTCCCAGTGTAATGACACCTGTTTTGCTGAGTTGCTCGATCGTAAAATCGTCATCGCATATGACTCGCACACTGCATTGTCCGCAACAAAAGTAAAGATATGAATTAATTAAATTCAAGTCAATCCAGGTATCGCGACATTCTCTTGTTTCAGTTTGACATTGATTAGATGCTTGATGTTTCAGACATAAGTTGTTGTCTGACGTCATTTGATAGACTGGCCTTTTCAGTGGGCAAATGTACTCGTCGGTGTCGTAAGGAATACATCTTTGTAAGTCGCTTGTAGACACTGGTATGTAAGAGTCTTTATGTGTATTGATAGCCAGGTATTTTGCTACAGGCACTATATTGACCATGCTTGCGTTGACTTGTTGTGGAATCTGTATGAGGTTGTAAAGCTCATAATCTTCCCTGCTCACAAGAGGAATTCTTACTTCGAAAATCAGGAACTTTCTGGTAGCTCTTGCTTTCACTTTCAATAGGTGATAGATCTTCGCCAAGTCAGTCTGAATATTATTAATCGGTAAGGCTAAGTCCTTTGAGATTTGTCCGGTTATAACATTCAGTTCGTTTTTCAACTGTGCCGGCGTCAGCAAGTGAAAGTTGAACTTTTCATAGAAAATGTTAGCCACTGTGTCAACTAGTGTCTCCTGGATTTCTTTAAGATTGGTCATGATGTTATTGGCTATGAACGTTGATAATGTGAATTCCGCTTTGTTGTCAGTGTGTTGGATTTCATCTTTCAGTTTGCTTATGGCCGCGTTGCAATTGGTAATGTGTTGGTTGATTATTTTGTGCTGCTTGTCCAGGGTATTTTCAATCCTTTTGATGACATTTAGTTCAGCCTCCACTACTGAAGTTTGGTTTTTCCACAGATTACTGAGATGTTTTTGATTGCTTCTGATTAAGGCAATATCCTTCTGATATTGTTCGGCGAAAGTTTCATCCAAAACTCCAAACAAACTATGTGCGATGTAGCCGATGCCGTTGATAAGCCCGCGACGTCGGCGAACTTGACCTTGCTGACCAAGTAAAACATTGTTGTAGTGTTCAAGTTCGTTGTACCCGTGAAGCAGTTGTAATCGGACTACGTTGCATTGTGGTATTTGATCCCTTGAACATATGTTGTCCAGATGAGTGATAAACTTGTCCAGAAGGTTAATTCCTTGCCAATACGGAGCCATGTCGCAATAAACGACGAGTTTCCATTCTTCACGTTCCAATTTCATATTTGCGAGTTTATCAAAAAATGTGTTTTTATTTTCTGCAACTTTGGAAATTTTGTGTTCGCACGTTCCTGAGCAAATAAACATCAGAAGTACGAGTGTTGTAATTATGAAGTTGCACAATTTTGATGAGGTTGGCTTGGAATATTTATTGTTTGTTGCTTGACCTTCTTTGTTTTCCTTTTCTGTATCGTGGCTTTGATTATTGTCGTTGATCGGCAAGACGGATAATTTCGTAATTGGTCTCTTGAGTGAACCATTTTTCGTTCGTAGGGTCACTACTCTGACGTATCCGTCTTTCCCTGGATGAAGTTCAATAACTCTGCCCATGGGCCATTTTCCCGGGGGAAGATTAATGTCGTGAATGATGACGATGTCATTGATCTTCAAATTCTGATGAGGTTTGTGCCACTTACTGCGAGCTGATAGTTGGCACAGGTACTCAGCTCGCCATCTCTTCCACAGATCATCAAATATTTTTTGTGTGAGCTGCCATCTTGTTCGCAAGTCTCTCTCTGTCTCGATGATAGTTAGTGTCGGACCACTTGCCAAAAAGTGAGACGGTGTGAGACAGTCTAAATCCTCGGGATCTTCGCTGAGTGCGCACAATGGTCGGCTATTCAAACATGCTTCTATTTGAGCGAGTAACGTCGAATATTCTTCAAACGTCAACTTCTGATCTCCTATGACCCGCTTGAGATGGTACTTCAAACTCTTGACGGCGGCTTCCCAGAGGCCTCCGGCACTAGGCCAGGAAGGGGCATTAAAATGCCAGTTAATCTCCATACTGGTAATAGCCTCGAAAAAACTGTCATCCAAAGTGTTTTTGATATTCACGAACTCTTCGTTGAGTATTCTACTCGCTCCAACAAAGTTCGTGCCATTGTCACTATAGACATGGCCTGGGGTGCCTCTCCGAGCTGCCATCCTCCGCAAAGCTGCTAAGAACGATGATGAGGTCAGGTCCGATACTAGCTCGATGTGTACAGCCTTGGTGGCCATACAAACGAACACGGCGATGTACCCTTTTGTGGTTTTGATACCTCGGCCCTTGCTTGCTTTGACGTCGACAAACCCAGTAAAATCAACCCCTGTATGATAAAATGGTCGTGTTGGATTGCTGCGTGCAAAAGGAAGGTTGCCCATGAGTTGTTCGTGTTTGATTGGGTCGTGTTTTCGGCACTTGACGCAGTTTCGTAAGCGCTTCTTGACAGCTCGGTTTCCTCCCAGAATCCAATATTGTTGACGCAGCCATGCTTGAGTAACTCTCGCTCCCCCATGGAGTGTCATCTGATGTCCTTGTTCGATCAATAAGTCACTGAGATGGGTGTTGTTGGGAATGATGAGAGGATGCTTCATGTTCTGACTCATCTTCGCGTTGTTCAATCTGCCACCGACTCTCAGTAGGCCGTCTTGATCCAAAAACGGGTTCAGCTTTAGCAATTTGCTCTTCGCGTCTATTTGCTTCTGATCTCGGAGACTAAACACCTCTTCCTTAAATACCGTCAGCTGTACTTGTTTGATAAATAGATGTTTAGCGATTTTTATTTCGCTGACAGTCAGATACTTCGGTTTGTGTTGATTGCGAGATATGGCGCGCAAAGTCCAAGCAAGAACACGCGCTGCTCGGTCGAAGTTGCTGAATCTGCTCAATAATTTTAAAATAATATCTTCATTTTGTTGAACTACATTACTTTTTATTAACTTCCTGATTTCTTCATATGTAATGTAAGTTGGTATGTCTTGATTGTGGTTTACTTTGAATGTTGATAGCCAGGTTGGTCCGTGCCACCAAAGAGGATGATGATGTAGTTGATTCGCTGATAATCCTCGGCTCGCGCAATCAGCTGGATTTTCGGCCGATTTCACATATCGCCAGCTTTTTGTTGGTATTATCTCCGTTATTTGTGCTACTCTGTTAGCCACGAATGGTTTCCAGCGATTCGGTTCACCATTGAGCCAACCTAGTACTGCTGTCGAATCGGACCAACCGTATATTCGTAGGTTATGGGTTGAGAAACAGTTCTGGACAACTTTCATCAGTTTTGACAACAAGTGCGCAGCGCAAAGCTCCAATCTAGGCAGAGATACTGATTTGTTGACAGGCACGAGCTTTGATTTCCCTGCTACTATGACCACAGGGGATTGACACTCCGCCTTTTCCTGATTGATAATTCTGCCATAAATTACGCATGCATATGCCTTTTCTGATGAGTCACAAAACCCATGCAACTCTATGTTTGTATTTTTTGTAGTTTGAAGCCATCTTGGCACATTAATATGTTCGATTTGTGGTAACTCCTTTTTTATTTTAAGCCATTCTTCATTGATGTTTGTAGGTACTGCGTCATCCCATTGAAGATTCAACGACCAAACTTTTCGGAACAAAAGTTTCAGTTTGGTGGATACTGGAGACAGCCAGCCGAGCGGATCAAATATCTTTGAAATGTCAGATAATAATGATCTTTTGGTGGATGGTGTCAATGATGATGTGTCTATCTTCATCTGGAACTTGAATTGATCGTCCCGGGGGTGCCAGCGCAGTCCCAAAGTTTTGGTTGATTCTTGATGCCTGAATTCGAATGCTTGTTCCTTGTCTGATATTGATTCTTGTATGTTAATGTTATTTGATGACCATTTTCTTAAATTAAATCCACCAGACTTCAGTAAATTAATTAGGTCATCCTTGAGTTGTTTGGCTTCCTCTATACTGTGGTGTCCTGCCAGAAGATCATCCATGTAGAAGCATTGTTCAAGTACCGCTGATGCTGTAGGGTATCTTGAGCGTTCGTCTTCTGCTAACCGTTTCAACGTCATCATGGCCAGGAATGGAGCTGCTTTGGTGCCATAGGTGACTGTAGTCAACTCATATTCTCTAAGCAATTGGGTAGGTGAGTCACGCCAGACGATTTTCTGATACTGAAGGTCCTTTTCATTACATAAGATCTGTCGGAACATTTTCTCGATGTCGGCTGTGATTGCATATTCATACTGTCTCCATCTCAGAATCAATGTAAACAAATCCTGTTGTAAATTAGGACCGCTGTACATTAAATCATTGAGACTGTAGCCCGTGGAAGTTTTCGCTGATGCGTTAAATACAACTCGCAGCGATGTTGTTGCCGAGTCCGGGCGTAAAACGCATAGGTGAGGTAAAATACAATCCGGCAGAATTTTCTGTGCGCACTTGCGCATGTGACCCAGTTTGATATATTCGTTGATGAATGTTTTGTAATCTTCGGAAATATTTTTATTACTTGAAAACTTTCTTTCCAGTTGATAAAATTGTGCTACGGCTCTTTGTTTTGATTCTCCCAATTTTTCTTTGATATCTGGCTTCAGTGGCAGTCTAACCACGTATCTACCATCATCTCGTCGTACTGTTTCCGATTGATATTGTTGAAGGCATTGATGATCCTCAGAGGACATATTAGTATCGGGTTCGGTGACATCTTCAATGCTCCAAAACCTTTGTATGTCTTGTATATTGTTCATGATAACGTTGCATTGATAGGACTTGACATTGCCGCTCAAAATCCAGCCAAGTTGAGTCTGTTGTGCTATTGGCAGAGATGAGTTTTCCTTGATTATGCTAGACATGATGATTTCTGAGTAAACTTCTGCTCCCAACAATAAATCGATAGGACGACAAACGTTGAAATCTGGATCTGCTAGTTGAATGTTTTGAAGATATTCCCACGATGGTTTTGCAAAACTGTGGTTTGGCAAGTTGTTAATTAATTTCTTCATAATAACAACTTCTGTTTGGAATATATAATTCGAGTGTAATGATGACGCTACAAGACTGATAACTCCCTTACAGTTGGTTTGATTGGCACTGACTCCAACTATGACGCCTTTGCATGCTCGGCGCGGCAGTTTCAGTATTTGAGCTGCGTTCTCAGTGATGAGGGAGGCTTGAGAGCCTTGATCTATGAGAGCCCTCATTGTGTGATATTCCCCATTAGCTCCTTGTATACGGACAAGTGCTGTGGCTAGCAGAATTTCAACAACAGATTCCTTGGAAACATGTGTCACATTGCTTTGTGTGTAGTCTTCACATAACGTAGACGGTGACATATCCATGTTGCTGGACACTGCGTTTGTCTGTAGGGCATCGTGTAGTACGGTGTTATGAGTTCCATTACACACCCTGCATCTTGATTCAGAACGGCATGATTTATTTTTGTGATCAACCAGGCAATTTTTACACAAGTTGAACCTTTGCAATGTGTTTCTCTTTTCTGCTGACCCCGATTCTAAAAATGGCTTGCAGTAGAAAAGTCCGTGGCTGTCGTCTTTGCATAGTGGGCAATATTGTGTTTTCGTTGCACAACTTTTTACAGCTGAACTACGCAAAAACGATTTGTTAGAATCGTTTTTGTTGTTTAAATTATTCGATTTTGATTGATTATTTTTGCTGAATTGATGTCCTGAATCCTTGCTTCTACTCGGAGATGACGACGAGGTTGATTTGGATGAATAATGTTTTCGCCGTGTTGACTCGAGAGCAGTATATTTGTTCTCTAAAAATTTCAGAAAGTCTGCTAGAACAGGCAAGGCTCTTGGATTTTCTAATGATTGAGTGTGTTCACTAAGCGTCTGAGTATCCAGCTTCAGTGTAAGTAAATGCACAACCATTGGTCCCATGGCGGCTACATCTATACCAAGATTTTTCAAGGCGTTCATGCATTCATTGATAGTGTCGAACATGTTCTTGATCTGTGTGTCGACTTGGTTTTGCATTGTAGGTAATGACAGGAGTATGTTCATGTGTGAGGTGAAAATTAGCCTGTCATTGTTATACCTGTGATTCAATATGTCCCAGCAGATTTGGTAATTTTCGGAACTGATGTTGAGATGTTGAATGATCCTTTCTGCTTCGCCTTTCAGCTTACTTTTTAATAACTGCATCTTCTGGGCGCTTGGGATGCTTTTGTTGTTATGGACAGCCTCTTGGAATAAGTCCTTGAATGATATCCATTTGTGATAGTTCCCTGAGAAGGTAGGAATATCTATTTTCGGTGTAAAATTTTCCCGATATGAAACGGAATACATCTTGCTATTGACCAACTTTTTGATGTCAACGTACCGTTTTTCGTAGTTGCTATATTCCTGTTCATACTCCTCATCTTCTGAGTACATCTCACTATCAATTTCCCAGTGCAGGGAATCGATGGTTGACCATTTTGCTTGAATGGTTCTGAGCACATCTTCGAATTCCCATTTTTCGGTGAGGCTCTCTATATCCACGCTCCTGATTGCTCGTGATAAAGCCTTGAAGTTACTCTTCTGCTTGCGGAGCATTTCTTCTAATTTACTGGCATTACCTCGAGAGACAATCTTCTTGAACAATGATGTGGATGGGGTGCCAGTTGGCTTGATATTTGGTTGATCTGGTTCAACTGACAACATGTCCGTTTGCTGTTGCTCATCCGCAGCTTCTTGATTGCGAGTATCTGATGTACGCATTGATGTAGCGCTAGGCAACTTATCCCCATGATCCGTACTAGTAGGCGGTTTGTAATTTTGAATGATTTCCTGAGCTTCATTGTAGAAAATTCTTGCTTTATCGTACATGTTCTCCGAAAAGTAGGTATAACCACGATCTTCAAACTCACACAATTGAGCATGATTTTCTTGAAACTCCCTCCAGTATGAATCCAGGATTTGCAAACGTTTTTTGATGTTAGCCGGAGTTTTTCGATCCGCAGAATCCTTCTTGAAATTCCGCAGTTGCTGCTCCATGGCTTGAATAATTCGATCTTGATTGGCCAAAATGTTTTCCATGCTGGTGCTCATGATTGTTGTTGTATGATAGATTTTCAGTCGTTGTGTTGCAGTAGACGGATGTTACTCTATCCACCGGTCGTAGTCGCAGGAGCTGTACTTCCGTGCTCACAGTTTAATCACACTGTTATGAACGCGAAATAGTCCCGCATATACGGATGCTCGAAGGACCAAAAAGATGTAGGGTCTTTACACCTTTTAATGATGGTAGTTTGATTAATACGCAAGAGTACGTAATAACAGAATTTAATTGAATGATAATGAGTGCACGCGATTTGAGTGATAATTGTGTACTAAAGTATAGACCGCGCGTAGCGAGTAAAGTGCTGACACAATGATGTCAAATTTGTGCGTGCTTTGCACTGTACACTGTGTTTGCGAATTTTCAATACTTTGGATAGTTTTGTTCAAGGTCTTAAAAATTGGCAAAAACGGATTAATAGATATTTTGTCCTCATTAATATAGCATCAAAAGTAAAAAATCAACCAGATGTCGGATAACGGCATTTTAGTTATACCACGGCAGAATTGTTACGTACACACTATTCGATATTTATTGGGTATTAAATAAACAACTTACATATAATAAATAAAAAAACATAGCCGGTACAAATAGATCGACTTAATATGTTTGTGTATCCAAATCCCTTTTCGTCCCCCGCAGTCATACAAGTCATAGGAGTTACCCAACTTACAGATCAATGAAAGACATTAGGTGCTCTACAAATCAATATTTATTTACATAATGATATATTATAACACCAAAGTTCTCCAAAATAATCGGCTTTTATATAATGGTTTTTAACTAAATAAACTAAATAAGTTTGTATTCATGTCATGATGTGTCTGAAAAACGATACGTTTTTATCAATACTCATGACGTCAGCTTTGTCAAGTAGGGCTTGCGTAACTAAACAATTTACTATTTTATATGATATTTTCGCAAATTCTGTTTAATTATAGGAAATAAACCTCTAAAAACAATGGAAATCAATATACTATAGCAAAAATCTTTTTCTGAGCTGGTTATTAGCAGAAATATGACAAAATATGCTTCGAAGCAATTCAACGACAGAATTGTATTTACCTGTGAAACGCGTATTTAATGGGGCTATTACGTCTTGTAACGTCACATTCAGTCACAAGTCGCCATAGTTGCGTAATTAATATTATCAATTTTAACCGTAAGATTATTGTTTTAATGCACAGAATTCACCGCGACGTAAAACAGATTGGACGCTTATGGCCTCTTACTCGCGAAAACTTTGACATATCTGTGCTTCACTCACTGTCTCTTTTTCTCTTGGGCGGTTTGTACTTGATTAGGATTTCTCGTTCGACTGCTTCGTGTTTCCTTTTGCGTAGCGAAAACATACTAAATCTTTCGTGAAAACATTGTATAATGTGAAGGGACTACCATTAAAAATTTAAACCACGCATAAACTATGACAATATAATTTATTCAAAACCGATACTTTTTACAGCTATCAATCTGACGGCCGAAACGAAATTAATAATAATTATAATATAAATAATATAATATTATTAATTCATTTCAAACCTATTCGAAATATGCATACCAAAGCACCACCAAAGCATAATAATTTCATGCCAGTATAATATGAAGGTTTGCAACTCTGCAACCTCTGTAGAAGTGTAGATGCAGTTGAGATACTTCTACTCAGTCTTTTGAAAGGTCAAGCATTATCTGCCTAATTTCTTATACCTACCTAAAAAGACATGCCTACCTATAGGTAGAATTTATTATTCAGTTTGGTGTACGCCTCTGAAGTGGCAGCTTGAGTCATGACAAACGATAAGCAACATTATTGTTAACTATAAAATTACCATGCGCAATTTTTTATTTATCAATTCACACTGTCATGCTTAAACCCCACGGTGGCAAAACCGCGAGAAAAGCAACAGCACGCCGCTCCTGAACAAACATTAGATATAACAACCCTCAACTACCCGGCACGGGTTTTTAGAGTCTGCGGAAAGAGAACCGTCGTGGCGTAAAATGGAACTAACAGAATGATTTTTATAAAACACTAACCCTCTTACTAATAAACGCGGTATAAAGTTATACCAGGTATAACAAAGGAATAACCATACATTTTCATAGGTTTATACTTGGTATAACTTTATACCGCGTTTATTAGTAATAGGGTAATAATATTACGAAAAACACGCAAAAAAACATTATAATAATATTTCTCACATAGTTTCAAAATATCAAGATGTTACAGTCGCACTATAATGACGTAACAGTAATTAAACACAGCTGCGCGCTCAAATCTTATGACGGTTCTCTTTCTGCACAGACTTAACCCATCCAAAAAAACCTTGACTTTAACTCCATCAGATGATTATCGGGCTAGAGAAAGAGAAAGCTAGAACTGCATCGAATTTATAGCAAAATCTTCCTGAACCTACCCCAGAGATTGACACTTAAAAAAAAAACACTACATACAATAACTACATATAATATATCCATTAGTTTCTCTCGACTGAACTTTGGGTCCTCATCCATCAGCTGAATCAATGGTGTAAACAAGACACCCCTTGCATAGGCTACGCCTCCTTAGCAAAGTCGGTATTAGCCTCGATTGAGTATTGGCACTGGTAGTCGCCATCCTCAGGGAGTACCACAGTTTCAGTCAGTTTCCAAATGCACGTTGCACTTTGGAAATCATGTCATTCTGGAGTATGCTCATGGATTTTGTTCATTTCTGGATTACCTAACTATAGGGTGTTTTTTAGAGGTATAGAACTTTGAAATGGAATAAAACAAGGATGAATTTTTAAAATTGACATGAAATGGACTTAATTAAAATATTATCTTTTGGCATTATAATTTAAATATGATTTCTGGCATATGACCGCCACGGCTGGCTCGGACGTAATCTAATCTGGAGGTCCAATTGTCAATCACTTTTTCCAACATTTGTGGCCGTATATCGGCAATAATGCGGCGAATGTTGTCCTCCAAGTGGTCGATCGTTTCCATCTTATCGGCGTAGACTAGAGACTTCTCATATCCCCACAGAAAATAGTCTAGCGGCGTTAAATCGCACGATCTTGGAGTCCAATTCACGGGTCCGGAACGTGAAACAATGCGGTTACCAAACGCTTCCTTCAGTAAATCAATTGTGGCACGAGCTGTGTGACAATTTGCGCCGTCTTGTTGAAACCACAGCTCCTGCACATCATGGTTGTTCAATTGAGGAACGAAAAAGTCAGTAATAAGGGCTCTATTGCGGTCATCATTGACTGTAACGTTCTGGTCAATTCGCACAAAACAAGAAATTTTCACAATTTGGAAGCGTTGTTCAGGAGTCAGTCTATTCATGTTGAAATGCCAAGCCAAACTAAACACAAATCACTTGACAGCTGACAAAATGGCCGCCAGTTAAAACAGTGTTGCCAATTTAAAGTTCTATACCTCTAAAAAAACACCCTATATAATATTATTGACCCTAATTTATTCTATGCTCCGTTCCTTTAGCCAACACTTCCTTCGCCCGGCCGCGTCCAATGATATTGTGACAATAGCTCAGCTTGCTAGAATGGTGAATTTGGCTAAGATCATTAAACCTTTTCTTGGATAAAGGGCCTTTCAATTGCACCTAATCCACTTTGATTTCGCCATACTAGGACGCTGAGCTATTCCAAATTCCCGACCCAACCATAATATGATAAAATCGATATTATTACTCATTACTATTTATTGTTTAATTAGATATGGAACTTAAAAGTGACGCACGACTTAAAAATGAATTATCCAAAGCTGACAAAGAATCCAAAAGAAAAGCAAACTCTTTCAGAAGGGATCCATTAACACAAACGAAACTAAAAAGCTTTTTTAAAAAATCATCTGAAGCGTCTCCTGATAATACTCCTCATGAAAGTGAAGATAATGGTAACGATCTTGTTATTGATGAAAATAAAGAAGAAAGCAGAACTAGTGTCAAAAACGAATGTCATGCTAATAGTAATGATACTACGCTCAAATTGCTAGACATAAATGAGGAAGTTTTGAAATCCGAAGAAGATATTCAAACTGTTGATGACCATGCAGAATCAAAAGATAGCAAACAAACATGTAATAAAGGATCGAAAACATTTGTGATAAATATCACATTACAGGGAATACCGAATAAGCAGAAAGAAAGTTGTAAAGCTGACAATGAAAAAAAAATTGAAAATAATGAGAAGCGAAATGATAAAACTAAAATGAAAAATGAAATAGATCTTAAATTACACAAACCTCCTTCAAAGCGAAAAATCAAAGCTCTCTTTGGAGAATCTTCCGATAGCGATGGCGAAACTAGACCGTCTAAAAAAACAAAAAAATCAAAGCTTGATCAAAGTGGTCGCAAAAAGAAACACTCAAAGAAAAATAGTACTAAGGAATCTAACAAACAAAACCACAGACACGACACTTCTACAGAATTACCATCTTTATTTGGTCAGTCAGATGGAGAATCTGATAAAGAATTAGTGATCGATGATAGTACTGATTCAACGATAAACAAAAGTGCAGAAGAAACGTTAATACTTAGTGAAATTAAAGATGATTTATCTGAAACCAAAAAAGATCATGAAGAATATAAAAACAACTCTTCTTTAGAGCACATGGAAAGTGATGACGTAAATTTTAACAAAGATCGTAAGTTATGTTTAGAAGCTGACGCTGTTTTAGAAAAATTACAAATGTTTAAAGATCTGCCACCTGAACCAGCACCTCCTGAAAATCTCCCCGATGTCGAGCAAATCGAAGCACTAGTTAC
Organism: Orthosia incerta; assembly: GCA_948252205.1. Taxonomy (NCBI): domain Eukaryota; kingdom Metazoa; phylum Arthropoda; class Insecta; order Lepidoptera; family Noctuidae; genus Orthosia; species Orthosia incerta. The sequence goes on along the minus strand of OX411753.1, from coordinate 18,218,780 downwards.
TATAAAGTCTTCCCCTACACCGCCTAAACATAAAGATAAAGATAAAAATATAACTAAACGCAAACTTAGCTTAAGTAAAAAAATAAAGGATGAACGAAAGACGAAAGAAGGTAAAAGCGAAAATCATAAAACAGATAAACCACATCGTAAAGAAAGTAAACATAAGCGCAAAAGCGACATGAATAAAAACGATGAAACTACAGGAAAGAAAACTGAAAAAGTAGATCTTGCTGGACTTGTAGTTAAACTGCTCATGCCGTACTATAAGAAGAAAAAAATAAACAGTCGTGCTCTGTTTAAAACTACTGCACGACATATTGTTCATCAATTGCTTGCTATTCAAGTTACAGGTAAGTCAGAACAGTTTCAAGTCAGAAATTTTTGTCTGTTTGAAGGATGAATTTAAATTCAAATACAGCAAAGATTTAATTTTCAAATCTAAAAAGTATTAGAATCCGTTTTTCCAATTGGTGTCTCTTAATCAACTTTACTCCAGTAAGTAAATTAAGTTGGTTTCAGTTTATAAGTAAAACTTAATTGTAGAAAGAAAGTTTAAATGTAAGACATAATTACTAAAACCAAATAATAATTTAGTTTACACAGATTGGTGTACACTATGTACAGTTCAACCTACTGCTGTTAAAACGAACGCAAATAAAAAATAAAATCTTTAGTTAAAATACAAATGAAATAAAATAACAACAATGAGCTAAAATACGCTCTCAAAACGGTGAAGGCAAACATCGTAAGGAAACCGGCATGTCCTAGAACAAAAAATTCAAAGACATGTGACATCCACCAACCCGCACTGGGCCCGCGTGGTGGATTACGTCCCATTCCCTCTCACAGAGAGGAGGCCTGTGTCCCAGCAGTGGGAACATTAATAGGCTGATGTTGTGTGATGTGATGTGAGCTAAAATAAGCTATCCTAAATAACTAAACTAAGCTATTAAATAAATCGGGGAGTATGGAGTAAAATACAGTACCTGCCTTCGGTTTTTTTGTCTAAATATTTATCTTATATCATTTTTAAGTGAGAAAAGTGGAAGTAATTAGGAGTACATAGACTTCTGTTTATGAGTCGGAAGTTGTTAGGCACATAGACTTCTGTTTATGAGTGGAAGTTAAATGCAATACCTAGTATTAGTGAATACAGGCTTTAATTTTAAGGATTGTAAGTTAACTTTATGCTAATTGTTTAAATATTAAAAGATTTTCTTTTTTTTTACAGAAGAAGCTGCTATTGACTTGTTGTTAAAGAAAACGTTTGGCAACGAGATTATAATAGAAAATGAGAGTGATTTAGTAGTTAAGTTAAATTTGAGCAATGTTGTATAATTTATTAAGTTTACATGCCTTATTAATAATATTGTTATTCTTGTACACATGCATAATTAATTAAATGAAAAAGGAAAGTTTAAAATGTCTTTGGTTGCTAGTAAGACTACTGTAACTGCTTATTTTCTAACTTTGAGTAGTGAGCTAGTTGTGATTTACTCCCGGTAAATAAGGATTTGTAAAATTAACTTTAGCCTGACGCGCGCTGAGTCAATAATCAAAAATGAAAACTACTATGGTGTGAGTGACAATATTAAAAGGGCGTGGGACAATTCTCCGTTATCTTATTCCAAAGTTTTTATTTTGTTACTTGCAACAATTCAATCGGTTCAGCTTAAGCCAAACTAGATTTAAAGGGGAAAGGTTTGTTTGTACCGAATAGGGCCCGAAACGGTATGTTCCCGTTGAGTTACCCCATTTTGTGTTACACTGTTACCCATTGCGATAAAAATTACCGATTAGTAACACTGTAACTCAATGCCACCTTTTTTTCCCCATTAATTTACACTGCAACCTAATAGTACGTAATAGGGTTACATTAGCATATTATTATATACTAGCTGTGCCCGCGGCTTCGCTCCCGTTAACTGCCTATCCTACCCTACTAACCTACCTACCTGTACCTATCCTACTTACCTAGACCTACCTACCTTTCTACCCACCTAGATCGAGCGTTCGCTGCACAGAATACTATTTACTCTAGGGAGAAGAATATCGACTTAATACAAAAAAAGTAAGGACAGATTTGCTGAGCGCCATCTAGTAGCACTCCCAGACCACACCGAAACGAAACCATAAAAAAGTACTACCGACTTCCAAATAAAAACATTACATGGTGAAAAATAACTTTCTTATTTTTCACTCAAATCCGAGAGATTTGCCGTCATTTATTGAAGAGTTCTATTGTATATCTCTGAAGTTCTACATCAGATCTTCACCAAATTAAAATGGGACCAGTTTGGGAACATATTCTTTCAAACAAAAAAATATTTTTTTAAATTGGTGTACTATTGACGGAGATATCGGTGATAAACAATAATAAAACATAATGTCGAACATAAAACATCCTCCATTTTGGGAAGTCGGTTAAAATAAAAAAAATACCTGGGTTTTAGGGACCAACTACATACCATTTTTTTTCTATAGTCATTCTTTCATGGAAAATCTTAACACCGCCATTCAGAAAATGACGCGAAATGCACAACGTCATCTATCGAATATGGAGTGCATCTATCCGAGTACCTGAATTGCTTATGTTGCGATATTTTACTTCTTGAGCACTATAAATTCATCTAACTTTTGATAGAGTGAACCGATTGCGATGAAAGAAAAACTAAGTTATACTTCAAGTTACGCACTATGCACTAATTTTATGTATAAAAGTTATCTACATTGGTTTCGTACATTTTACGTGATGCGTGCACAAATAAACAGACAAAAATTCCAAAAATGCTGGAAATGGGTTCTGTTGGTTCTCCTTTAACACCCTGGCTTTTTTTTTGGCAATATTTTCGATGTACAAAAACGACTTTTCTACAGATTTATTATATGTACTAGCTGTGCCCGCGGCTTCGCGCCCGTCATCTGTGACATCTGTCTGCCAACCCTACACTTCTTACCTTGCTGCCTACCCTACTTACCTTTTTTTTTATACGTGGCGTCTCGCAGTGTCAATCAAAGTGATTTGTTACTGCTTAACCGGACTTTTCCTGCTGAGACTAAGCTATATAGCTTCCAGCTAGGCGCAAATTTCTAACCTAAGCGACAACGCTGAGGGCTACCCCAGTTGGGTTCGAACCTCGGCTCAGGGCGTCGCTGGGGAACAACTATTGCTGGATCTAATTTAATGTATTTACTTTCCGTTCGTAGTTTAGGTGGAGAAGAACGGATAAGAAACTCCTTTTATATCTAATACTCGCGGGCTGGCGGGAATTATTAAAAGAATACGCGACGGGCCTCGGCGGCGAGGACGGAACGAATCGGTTTGTTTATTTACCTTTGTATCTACTCCCTACTACTTAAGGAGCAGAGTAGAAAGGTCATTGGGGTCAAGGAATATGCCTAAATTGGCAAAGCATGAGATCAGATCCTAGTGAGTTTACGCCATTTACCTGAACTTTAACTTGTCTGGCTTTCGAATATGATCTAAGTAACTCAAGGGCCGTATGTCTAATCCCATAGTAGGTACTCGAGTTTCAACAATAGTGACTCATGGTTAACACTGTTAGATTGAGATATGGAGCTGAGTCCTGTTCTCGGACGAAATCAGGGAGGTGACCATAAGCTTTTAGAGCGGTATCAATTTGAGATCGAATAAGGGAAAGATGTATATGACTTGTATACATCTGTCACTAACTCGATCTCAAATTGATACCGCTCTAAGAGCTTATGGCCACCCCCCTGGATGTGCCTGCATGGTAGCACAGATCATATAATACTACAGTACCTTCGTCTTTTCCCTCGACTGTAAAGACAAACTTAATTTTTTAATTTTAATTTTTTGTTTTTCTTTCTTGTATTTCCTTATATTCATTATATATATTTTCGTTTTCTTCGCCTATCATTCGAAATCGAATGACGTTTTCTCGAATAACAAAGTAACGTTAACTAGAATGTAGGTACTTACTCGATATCGAAGTATCATAAGCGCGACAGTAGACTTTTGGATGCATCAAAATCTCGAATCGCTATTAGATGTGTACATATATATACAACAATCCGGCAACAACCATCGGACAGTTGCCCGGACCAGACCCGTATGGTCGCAGTTTTATGTCCGTAAGGATTGAGGAGCCACTTTTCGTATCTTAAGGAAATTAATATACTTATTTAGTAGTAAGTTTAAACATTTTGTAGGTTCGATCCTCGATTTTGTAGTATAATACTTCACAACTTATATAAACATAAAGGTGGCTCCTCAATATTGGATTGAGGAGCCACGTCAGAACTAGGAACATCATGGATTAATAGTTACCATCATTTGGTATGATTTTGTAGCATTTGCGAGTATTTAGTAGACAAAATATGAGCTCGGTTGCATTCAAATCAAAAAAGTTACCATACATTATATATGTGGCTCCTCAGACCATACATACGATTCGTCAGTTTTCAAAGAAGCAGTAGTTCAATTAATGCGCAATTTCTTCGTCATTTAGTAGTAAGTATAATAGATTTGTAGGACAAGAATCAGTAAATAAAAATGAATGAATTGGGAGTTAAGGCACATTTTAACTGGCTCCTCAATTGAGATGCTTCGGTAAATAGATTTGCCTGTAATCTACATATACTTGTGACGAAATTTGGAACAAAAAGCATCTTATTCTGTATACATTTATACTAATTGTATTTATAATCTGCCATAACAAAAAGTAAATGTCTACGAAGTTATTAACTATTCTTTAATTTCCTAACAAATAGTTTTGAAGGGTGTCCATGAATAAACTATTAAAAAAAAACATTTCCTCTCTTTTAAAAACACACAAATATACTTTACGTATTTCATCTCATTGTTCGGGGGTAACTGCAAATTATTTTCGTTTACTTACCTACCCTCAATAGTATTTATATAGAAACCTGACATTCATTAGGGATGAAGCTCATTATATTATTATTTTAACACTTAAAACATAATTTAATTTTGCTACCCATCTCCCACATATTTATAAATAAATTTATAACGTAAAAAAATTATTTATTATATATTTTAATTACTGAACTAATATTAATCACGTCATAATTGTTGACTTTTGGAGATACTATTTGCTACTGGAAGGATGAGATGTTTTGTTACGACGACTATGATTCTCACTTACTTTCGTGTGAGGATGCAGTGAGATGCAGCTCTGGTATCAGAGTTAATTTAGCCACCTCTGGGAACACCACAGTCCTCTGACTTGGCTATTTCAGGCTCTCACTATCTAATTCAATCTGCAAAATAGGCTCACTGTAAAATAAAAATAAAACAACCAATAATAATAAATTAATTCTTTAACTTATGTCGAAATTGACTACTAAATACCATAAACATATGAAAAATCTCTGTGTCTATATATCGATATTGTCGGTTTGTTAAATACTAAATTTCAAAAACTAGACATCCTGGTTTCATTCATATAACATGGTCACCTTTAATAGCGAATTCTTAAGGAATATCGGAAAAGTAATTTGTTTATCAGATACCGAATATATACAATGTTGATCTATACTTAAGTATTTAGTAGATAGATAGATATTATTACTAAAATTAATACAAAATGTGAGTGTCTCTGGTTTTTGATTCCGTTGTGATCTCAGGTAGGTACAGTAACGTTGTGATCTCAGGTAGGTAGAGTAACGTCAGGATTGAGGAGCCAAATAAAATGCGTTTATTTACTAAATTTACTCACTTATACTGCTTTGTCCATATGCTACAAATTCGAACACACTTACTACTAAATGACGATAAAATTGCGCATTAATTGAACTACTGTTTCTTTGAAAAATTACGAGCCGTATGTATGATCTGAGGAGCCATATATAATTTATGGTAACTTTTTGGATTTGAATGCAACCGAGCTTTGATTTTGTCTACTAAATACTCTCAAATAAAACCATACACAATTATGGTAAATATTAATCCATGATGTTCCTAGTTCTGACGTGGCTCCTCAATCCAAACATTTAGATTGAGGAGCCACCTTTATGTACATATAACTTTTGAAGTATTATACTACAAAATCGAGGATCGAACCTACAAAATTTTTAAACTTCCTACTAAATAAGTATATTAATTTCATTAAGGTACGAAAAGTGGCTCCTCAATACTTACGGACATGCAGTTTTTAATAGAGGCTGCGGATCTTTTCGGGCTTTCACACAGCATAATTACCATCATAACAAATGTCTTATTTTCCAGGGCTAACTTGGATGCATGCAAAGATATTTTTGTTCCGGTCTTAATTTCTTTGCTGGTATCTGTTGCAAATAAAATCGAGGTGTCTGTTTGTGATATCAAAATAATGTGTCATGCTCTGCCGCAGAGCCACCAATTTAGAAACTGATCTATTATATCTTAAAATGATGTACGTCAAACGTACATCATGTACGTAAACCGTTATCGCTGTACGTGCGTTAGGTAATGATAAAATAGACATTGATTGTGGCTCTGCTGCAGAGCATACTCTCTAGCAGAGCCACACAGAACATGTACTCAGGCAAGATAAATGCTAGAAAGCGCCGATTATTTTGTAACAGCATGCTGTCACAAAATAATCAGGCGCTTTCTATAATTTTATTGTAAAGTTAAAATAAATAAAACCACTGTCTAATAATGATATTTTTAAACACGTACGCAATATGCACTATTCGTACAATAGTCTTCATAACAAAACAGCATAAATAGCATTTATCTTGCCTGAGTACATGTTCTCTGTGTGGCTCTGCTAGAGAGTATGCTCTGCACAGCGACAACGGTTTACGTACATGATGTACGTTTGACGTACATCATTTTAAGATTTAATAGATCAGTTTCTAAATTGTTGGCTCTGCGGCAGAGCATGACACAAAATAATAGAGTTTTAGTAAATGCATATGAAAGTAATACGGTACTTACAACAAAAGAAACAATTTGAAAAAAAATTGTCGGTCTGTTTGAGCCGGTTAATTTCCGAAACCGCTGTACCGATTTTGACAGGAATCGCTGATAGACAGCTGATGTTATAAGGTTAAGTAGATGACTTACTACTACTGGTTACAAAAATATTAGAAAAAAATAATAAGATTGAAACACCAAAATAATACTACAAATATTTTATTACTTTTTAACAACAAAATTTAGATAACATTTGAAGACAGAATGACAAACTTCTTCATTTACTTATACATTTAATGTTTTTGGGAAAATATTTCTACGAGTTCTAGGAACGATCGAAATACCATAAATTATATTAGTTTTATATCAGCAATTTTTTAGGTTTAATGACATTTAATTCTAAATAGTCCCTAGAGTACAATGTTTACCTTATGCTAGACTAAATATTACATCAGGATCGTCACTGCGTAGATTATTGAAATCGGTCCTGTAGTTTTTAAGTTTATTCATACAAACAAACAAATCTTGTATAGATAAACGATAGGTTAGCCTTTCTAATTTTGTTTCGTCTAAAGCTTAAGTTTAAGTAGTGACTTATGTTAACTTAATTACTATCGAATCAATTTGCCTAGGCTTTTACCAACACATCGGATGCAACAATAATAGTATTTTACAAGCTTATTCTGACCTCCAAAACCCAGTAACTGGGTAACACGATACGCCTTTGCAAGACTGATGTCAGATTGTCTGGCTTTTGAATACTCGTAACGACTGTCAAAAATCACTGACAGTCATTGATAGCTATTCGGTTGACGCAGACGCATTGGGCTCACTTACGCAGCTGGCGCTTGCACGGCGAATAGTTTCGTGCGCGAGCTTGGCGGCGCGGTGCACGCGGCGTGTCGGGCTCGGGCGGCGCCGTGCACGTCACCAGGTTACGACGCAGACGCTTGGATTCAGACGCGCAGCTGACGCTTGCGCGGCGAATAGGTACGTGCGCGAGCTTGGCGGCGCGGTGCACGCGGCGTGTCGGGCTCGGGCGGCGCCGTGCACGTCACCAGGTTACGACGCAGACGCTTGGATTCAGACGCGCAGCTGACGCTTGCGCGGCGAATAGGTACGTGCGCGAGCTTGGCGGCGCGGTGCACGCGGCGTGTCGGGCTCGGGCGGCGCCGTGCACGTCACCAGGTTACGACGCAGACGCTTGGATTCAGACGCGCAGCTGACGCTTGCGCGGCGAATAGGTACGTGCGCGAGCTTGGCGGCGCGGTGCACGCGGCGTGTCGGGCTCGGGCGGCGCCGTGCACGTCACCAGGTTACGACGCAGACGCTTGGATTCAGACGCGCAGCTGACGCTTGCGCGGCGAATAGGTACGTGCGCGAGCTTGGCGGCGCGGTGCACGCGGCGTGTCGGGCTCGGGCGGCGCCGTGCACGTCACCAGGTTACGACGCAGACGCTTGGATTCAGACGCGCAGCTGACGCTTGCGCGGCGAATAGGTACGTGCGCGAGCTTGGCGGCGCGGTGCACGCGGCGTGTCGGGCTCGGGCGGCGCCGTGCACGTCACCAGGTTACGACGCAGACGCTTGGATTCAGACGCGCAGCTGACGCTTGCGCGGCGAATAGGTACGTGCGCGAGCTTGGCGGCGCGGTGCACGCGGCGTGTCGGGCTCGGGCGGCGCCGTGCACGTCACCAGGTTACGACGCAGACGCTTGGATTCAGACGCGCAGCTGACGCTTGCGCGGCGAATAGGTACGTGCGCGAGCTTGGCGGCGCGGTGCACGCGGCGTGTCGGGCTCGGGCGGCGCCGTGCACGTCACCAGGTTACGACGCAGACGCTTGGATTCAGACGCGCAGCTGACGCTTGCGCGGCGAATAGGTACGTGCGCGAGCTTGGCGGCGCGGTGCACGCGGCGTGTCGGGCTCGGGCGGCGCCGTGCACGTCACCAGGTTACGACGCAGACGCTTGGATTCAGACGCGCAGCTGACGCTTGCGCGGCGAATAGGTACGTGCGCGAGCTTGGCGGCGCGGTGCACGCGGCGTGTCGGGCTCGGGCGGCGCCGTGCACGTCACCAGGTTACGACGCAGACGCTTGGATTCAGACGCGCAGCTGACGCTTGCGCGGCGAATAGGTACGTGCGCGAGCTTGGCGGCGCGGTGCACGCGGCGTGTCGGGCTCGGGCGGCGCCGTGCACGTCACCAGGTTACGACGCAGACGCTTGGATTCAGACGCGCAGCTGACGCTTGCGCGGCGAATAGGTACGTGCGCGAGCTTGGCGGCGCGGTGCACGCGGCGTGTCGGGCTCGGGCGGCGCCGTGCACGTCACCAGGTTACGACGCAGACGCTTGGATTCAGACGCGCAGCTGACGCTTGCGCGGCGAATAGGTACGTGCGCGAGCTTGGCGGCGCGGTGCACGCGGCGTGTCGGGCTCGGGCGGCGCCGTGCACGTCACCAGGTTACGACGCAGACGCTTGGATTCAGACGCGCAGCTGACGCTTGCGCGGCGAATAGGTACGTGCGCGAGCTTGGCGGCGCGGTGCACGCGGCGTGTCGGGCTCGGGCGGCGCCGTGCACGTCACCAGGTTACGACGCAGACGCTTGGATTCAGACGCGCAGCTGACGCTTGCGCGGCGAATAGGTACGTGCGCGAGCTTGGCGGCGCGGTGCACGCGGCGTGTCGGGCTCGGGCGGCGCCGTGCACGTCACCAGGTTACGACGCAGACGCTTGGATTCAGACGCGCAGCTGACGCTTGCGCGGCGAATAGGTACGTGCGCGAGCTTGGCGGCGCGGTGCACGCGGCGTGTCGGGCTCGGGCGGCGCCGTGCACGTCACCAGGTTACGACGCAGACGCTTGGATTCAGACGCGCAGCTGACGCTTGCGCGGCGAATAGGTACGTGCGCGAGCTTGGCGGCGCGGTGCACGCGGCGTGTCGGGCTCGGGCGGCGCCGTGCACGTCACCAGGTTACGCACGTTTCCGAATGTCGGCTGCGCTCCTATTGTAGATTGGAATCTCTGGATACTCTTCATGAGTTCCTCGTTGTCTTCAAATATCTCTTTGATCTGTGAATAAGAATGTTCTTATCAGAAGCTGCTGCGTAAAGTCGCAGAAATGTCAGTATATGTAGGTACTTACTGCAATTTTTTTCTGATTATTTTCTGACCTATGGTCATGATTTTTATTAATAATAAAGTAGGGTAGTGAACATACCTCTTGTTCGTAATCTTTCAAGAGATCGTTAGCAAGTTGCACTAGGTAAGTGTTGATCTGGCCGCCGCGCGGGCTCAGGCGAGCGTAAAGCCTCAACACCGCCGGTACTAACACCTCTGCTACTTGTATCTTCATTTTCTGTAACAATTCAATAGTAACAACACTGTATAATGCTATGAACTATCGGTATCTGCCTAGCCTTTTCGCAACTATTTGTGGTCGGCTTTCGGTGTAACTGGACGCAGTTCGCCTGCATCCACAACCCAGTAACGAAATAGGAAATCTGATACTAATCTTGCTATCGTATTACCTAAATACGATAGCAAGACTAGTATCAGATTTCCTGGGCTCTTTCCGCCTACCAATAATGACTTTCAAAGATCTACAAATGACAGTCGGGGCCCCAACCAGCGGCGTAACGCGCTTCCCGAGGCACGGAGGAATCTGAGTATGTTAAGACGGTCACCCATCCGCAGACCGACCCCGGCAAGATGCTTACCTTAAAAATCGACTCGTGTAGCTGATATTATTTTATTTTAGCCACTAGGTCCTCCATGACCTATCGATAGCGCATATGAAAAATAAATCAAAGAACATAACTTACATGAGACACAATGTTTGTAGTAACCCGCTCTTGCAAATCATCAATATCGTTCACTTCGCCTGCCTTTTGCGATTTTTCTGTAACACAAGTAATGCAAATACAATATCAGGACAATAAGCAAGATGAGGTACACCGAGTAGACGGGCAACCCTGGATTGCGGCTACCTGAGAGCTGGCAGCAATTTTAATTCATTCCTATTTTTAAATTACTTTCTTTCAAATGATGTTGGATTCACTAGAAAAACATAATAAATCTGGGGTTTATTAACAAAAAATAATTACTATTTATTTATTAAAGATAATTGCGGTTAGATATTACCAAGCAATCCTGCAGTAGGTATTCTATTCTACAATCAAGTATCTGAGTTTTATCTAAAATCCTGCAGATGCGGTGGGATCTTAGACTACTTAGTTATAGTTAAGACGGGCTCGGGGCTGGTGTCCGCAACTCCACGTCTAAGCGTATTTTGCGTACGGGATCTTAGGCTAAAACTCTCGTTGTTTTCTTAACCTAAAGAGATACGCACCGTCATCATCTGAAAACCATTACCACCGCATTGGGCGGCTACCGAGACGGGTACGGGGCGCAACTCCAAACAACAGCGCGGAGCCACTTTAGCATTACTCTAATTACGAGGGCTGCACTAAAAGTATCGGGAATGGAATATTTCCAAAGTTTCTTTCTTCTGATTCTCAGTCTTGTCACAAGGTTTTGTCAAACTTGTTTAGTCGTTGAGAAAATGGAATTGACTCGAGAAAATTCAAGAGCGATGATTTATTATGTCTTTCGAAGTGGTTTAATACAAAAACAGTGTGTTGACCGGATGATTTCTGCATTTGGTTATGAAGCCCCATCCAAAACCACAATTTATCGCTGGTTTGCTGAATTTCAACGTGGACGTGTCAAGCTCAGTGATGATCCCCGTAAAGGTCGTCCAAAAACTGCAGTCACCCAAGAAAACGTTGATGCTGTGCGTAAGCTGATTGAGGAAGATCGACATGTGACATACCGCGAAATTCAGGCAACTTTAGACATTGGCATGAGTCAAATACAAATAATCTTGCATGAACAATTAGGTGTAAAAAAGTTGTTTTCCCGATGGATACCGCATTCGCTCTGCGAAGAGCAAAAAGCGGCTCTCGTTACTTGGTGCGTCAGAACTCTCGATAGATTCCACGCAGGATCCTCAAATGCTGTATACAATATCGTATCAGGTGACGAATCCTGGATATACGCGTACGAACCCGAAACAAAAAACCAGTCACGAGTTTGGGTGTTCGAAAATGAGTTAAAGCCAACAAAAATTGTTCGTTCACGGAGTGTTGCAAAAAAAATGGTGGCCACGTTTGCCTCCAAAACCGGCCATGTTGCGACTATTTATCTTGAGGGACAAAGAACGGTTAATGCAGAATGGTATACTAGCATTTGTTTGCCACAGGTCGTTTCTGAACTCCGTAAAGAGAACTGCAACCGCCGCATCATCCTCCATCACGACAATGCGAGTTCTCACACCGCGCACAGAACAAAAGAGTTTTTAGAGCAAGAAAACATAGAATTATTAGACCATCCGCCGTACAGCCCCGACCTAAGCCCTAATGATTTCTATACTATCCCTAAAATAAAGAATAAATTGCGTGGTCAGAGATTTTCATCACCTGAAGAATCTGTGGACGCCTACAAAACGGCCATTTTGGAGACCCCAACTTCCGAATGGAATGGTTGCTTCAATGATTGGTTCCATCGTATGGAAAAATGTGTCAAATTTCGCGGAGAATACTTCGAAAAGCAATAAATATATTTTTAAATAGTAATGTTGTGTCACTTCCTTGATTCCCGAAATTTTCAGTGCCGCCCTCGTATTCAACTGTCAGACGACATACACGCAATTTTTTTGTAAATTTTCAAATCGCTGATTATACTATAAAATACTAAAGAAGAAAGACTATAATTTATCTCTAAACAATACCAAGTACAACAGTGAGTTTAAATATTTACTGGGCAGCTTCATCCTAGGTCCGCAGAGTAGTGTAATCGTGTCCAGTAGCGCCGCGTTCATTGAGGGCGGCAACTCTTCGTCGCCTTCGTCGCAGAGGTTGGCGGCATGCTCCAGCACTTCGCGCGCCAGGCGACACTGGATGTTCAGCTTCTGAACTAGAGACATGCGCTGCAGCATCACGTCGTATATTAACTGCCGGTCGTCGAACTTTATGGGATCTATCAAACAGATTAATGGCTTTTGTTAGTTTGGTTCTTGCGCGAATCATTGTTTCATCTTGTGGGACGACAAATTATTGTTAATAGTAGAAGCGAAACCAACCGAATATCTATTATATGTGAGCTTAGATTATACAGTAAACAAATAGAGCGTACGAAACAAGAGAGCGCAACCACCAATACAAATACAAATTGAAAAACTAATACAATCTTGCAAACGCGTCGCACTGCTTACACGTCACAAGTCATTTCTTATTTTATTTGTAAAAATTCCGTCTTGTATGCAGAAAATGTTAATGTTCTGATGTAATGTTCTGGAATTGAACATAAAATTGTATGTTCTTGTTTAATCAACTCTCCTAAGTATAAAATTATGGAATATTGGGCTCATAATTAACATTTCAAAGATTATTTGAACGGATCATTTTAAATTGATGCCAATAGATGGCGCATTTTTTAATTTCTGAGGCATTCCACTCGATTGTTAAAATTTGCATTGTAACACATTTTGGTGCAAACAATCTGAAAAAACGTGCAAAAAATACTATAAAACGAACCTTCACTGCATTTAAAGAAAAAAATATTCACGAACCTAGTAAACCCTTTTACTTGCAAGTCGCTGCTAACACCATCTATTGCCGTGAAACGGGATCGAACGCGATTGATGTACTTAAGGTTACACTAGTCGAATTTTTTCCATACAAACGTAGTCTAGGGATTATTCCACTGTTTGACGATGTACGTTCAAAATAAAAAGTGATATCAATTTGTCTCGTCATTATCTAGCCCTGTATGGAAGCGAAAAAGTAAAAAAAGAAAATATTTGAAAGTTATGAGCGTCGAATGTTCCACATTTCGACTCTAATTTTAACGCATTTTTGGGCGCAAATAAATACCATAAGAAGACGCAAAATTGCAAAATGGCCTCCATACAGGGATAGATTAGTAGTTCAACAATGCATATAATTTTATTTTGAACAGATAGATTTAGTCGTTTTTTCATGATATCTAGACTGCCAAAGGTTTATAAAATTTCGCGCGCTCGGTTTCGTCCTAAGTCATTATCCATTTCGCTACAAATTTGCAAAAGTGTATTCGTACGCGAACTAGCTTCCTACTGCTTATCACAGCATCTATCTCTTCGCACGTGTTGTCGGTTAATATAAAATGTATTTTAACACCGCGCACAAAATAGTTCGTGCCGTCGACTAGTGTACCCTTAATAACAAGATTAATCAGATGAAATACGCTAGTTACGTCGGCACGGTTTCTTTGTATGGGATGAGGCATCTGTATACTAGTATTATATTATCTATGTCCCGGTACTGGGTTTCCTTGGGATGATAGCACTCTTTTTACGCGGGCGAAGCCGCAGGCAGAAGCTAGTTGTGTATAAAAAACCGGCCAACTGCGAGTCGGACTCGCGCACGAAGGGTTCCGTACATTATCGCAAAAAAACGGCCAAAAAATCACGTTTGTTGTATGGGAGCCCCACTTAAATATTTATTTTATTCTGTTTTTAGTATTTGTTGTTATATAGGTAACAAAATACATCTGTGAAAATTTCAACTGTCTAGCTATCACGGTTCATGAGATACAGCCTGGTGGCAGACGGACAGACAGACAGACGGATCGCGGAGTCTCAGTAATAGGGTCCCGTTTTTACCCTTTGGGTACGGAACCCTAAAAGGTAAGTAAATTACACAAACCCTGAAGGTATATGTGTAATTTATATATAATTAGTTAAGTTATTATAGTCTATTTTAAGTTTCCTTATTTCTTTCTACACACTGTGTCTTCGTCTATCATCCAACTTTCCTGTCGCAGGTCTGCTGGAAGAAATTTCTATTGAAATAAGCAGTACCTTTGTGCTCTTTTATCTCTATTCTTTCTTTTCTCTGTAAAGTTTTTTGTGTGTACATAAATAAATAAAAATAGCTTGAAAGATTTTCTCCTTACTTTTCTCATCCCTGTTGTAAAACAGCACGCACTCGACAAAGTGATGATAGATGGCGTCAGTGGTGAGTCCGCACGTGACGTAGTACTCGGCCGGCCCGCGGACGTCCGCGTCCTCGTCCGACAACAGCGCGCAATACCTGTAGGCAAGTACATCACCGTCAGCCTTTTAGTGTTCCCACTGATGGGACACAGGCCTCCTCTCTATGAGAGTGAGTGGGCCTTAATCTACCACGCAGGCCCAGTGCGGGTTGATGAATATGCAAGTACATTCTATATCTTTAGCAACTAATCGCCAGGGTTTGAAATGAACAAGTTTCACCAATCTTATGACTACACTTAGGAGTCAATTTGAATTTGAAGGGAATAACAGCTAGCGTTTTAAAATAATTGCATTTTAAACTTAATCCTTAAAAATAACTTTGACACTTATTTTTATTACAATCAAGAGCATTGCTATTGAGGATAAAATAAAAAATTAAAATGGGACCAATTTCGAAACATACTCTTTCAAACAAAAAAAAGAATTTTTGAAATCGGTCCACAATTGACGGAGATATCGGTGAACATACATAAAAAAACATACAAGTCGAACATAGAACCTCCACCTTTTTCGAAACTCGGTTAAAAAGTACTGTAAAGGACAATGACAGAAGCCCATACATTGATTTATCTGAGATAAAATTCATACGTCATTAAATTAAAAATAACTGGTTTAACTCAGGGTCATATTCTGAATTAGTTTGTGCAATAATTTTTGTTCGAGAACGCCGAGAATAATAGAAATTCAGTCACGAACTTTGGTAGGTTATGTATGGGTAACTTTTAATAATGTGTGTGTTATTCAATTTCGTGGAAGTAAAAGGGAAATATCGCATTAGTATTTCCGTTATCTAGTGATTTCAAGCATGAAATTTAAAATATACTCTTTGGATAGAGTATATGTATATAATATGCGACTTTGACGTGTATCAATAGGTCGTCGTCAACAACCATGCTATATTTTTTTTGACTTGGATACTAGTATTTTTGCCTATCATTAATTGAAAGTAAGTAATTGATTTATTTCTACTACACTATAGTATTCTTATCTACCAGCAAGGGACACCTACACTTAGACATAAACTGTATTGTTACTACACACTACAGTTCCTTGAAAAAACGAAGACAAATAATGGAATTTATTTCGTGGATATCTCACTTTCAGACGCTCAAATTTAACTCAGCTAAGATTTCGCCATTGTTCTTTGTGTACATAGTATCTGAAAAATCGGTCTAGGAATATTGATATTTCAAAAATCCAATGATGCAGTTTTAGTTATCACCAAATTGGCCCCGTGACTCCTTTGAGTGTTTTTCGCTATTCCTCAGTTTCGGATTTGGCCATCGACGCCTACTTGAAAAACTCATTCTGTATATAGATTAAAGAAATGAATTTCTTCTCTTCCGCTGCGCTGCAATTTAACTGACCCTAAAAATCGTTACATAATCGGCCTTTTTTACTTACCGATAATAGAGGGGAGTGCGCAAACGCAAAAACCCGCCCAATAGGAGACGTGTAAGTTCGCGTGTGGCCAAACGACGCAACCTCACGGGCGAATCCTTCGACAGGCAGTCGCACATTGTGCCTATCAGCGGCTCTACTATGCACGTGTACCTGAATTCATTAAATGCATAGTTAAATTCAAATAATTCATTTCAATTTGATCATTAATAAGTACTATAGAATTAAAAAAAAAAAACTGAATAAAAGAACTTTATAGTGAAAAATAGCATAAATTTCGGCAATCGGTGTTCCTGTTAAGTAGGTTGTATTTTTTTGGTCAAAAGGTTTTTATTTTCACTTTTTAGTTGTCTAGTGGGCAAGTAGTGTCCGACCGAAACTGGTTTTTATGACCGAAACCGAATTTCGGCAACAGTCTCAGTTTCGGCCTTGTAAATTGTTATATTTAACAATTTCATCAATGTTTTTTACGAATCAATCAAAGGAGAGGTCAATACTCCAAGTATGTGACTTGGGTAGTAAGGTTATTTCGCTCGTTATAAGCAATCGCTCCGCATAAAGTTACTTCGTATCGATTTCTGGGTTTCCGTCCATACATTTTCGACCATCTCCTTTCATCAATCAATGACTGGTTTAGTCACGCTATTGAAGCACAACACAACTCTACGTACCTGGCGCATATGTCACTGAGCCCCATGAGCGAGTTGACGCGTACGTTCAGCGGCTCTTGCGGGCGCGACAACAGCAAGGCGAACACGGGCCCGCACGACACGGCCACGTCACGTGAGCGGATGCACAGCCGCGCCGCACCCGCCACCGCGGTCGCGCAGCGGTCGTTATCCCAGTCTGTGCACCAAAAACGCGTTACTACCTACTGCCTGAGCTAAACTACTACTCGGTCAAAATGTCACTCTGACGTTCTCTCTCGCTATTGGCTCACGAGGCGAACGCGGGGCGCCCCGCACGGTTATGTAGGAGTGGGTTCGCTTGACACTTGATGAGTACAGATATTTTGACCGTGTCACAGTACACACGAACGGAGACTTCACCGACGCTGCTAGAAACAACAGATGGCATTGCGATGCACCTGAAGCTTGTACTGCGTAGGAGGGCACGAATATTATTAGTAATGGCGTCACAGAGGCTCCGTGCTTTGTGACAATGTACAGTCAAAGACAAAGACAAAGATATTTTATTTCAAGTAGGCCACCAAGCGGCACTTTTGAACGTTACATTAAAGTTTACAAATAATAATAGTTGATTCTACCGTGCATTCGGAAAGTAGCTTGTAATGGAGAAGAATGCACAAGAAACTCCATACTTACTCTTTTAAAAAAAAAAACTTTTTACAATATTTAGGTACATAAGTACATACCTTGATGAATGAAATTGAGTTTATACAATACAAATATATATAGACAGTCTTCAGAAGGTCCAACAATAATTCAAAACAATAATGTTCTGCTTAACACTTGTTTTTGCACCCTAGTGGCTGTGGAGCAGGACTAGCATTTAGCCAAGCATTTTTATCATTGATGTAATCCCCCAACTTATAATATGCCAGCCTGCATAGTGTGCGTTTTATACAAGTTTTAAATTTCGTCTCATTCAGTTCAAGAATGTGGGGAGGAATTTTATTGTAACATTTTGTACAGTACCCCATGAAAGATGAGGCTACTTTAGCCAGTCTGAAACCTGGTTGAACTAATTGGTCCCTATTTCTAGTAACATAATTATGTCTGTCGCCGTTTTTACTAAAAAGATGTAAATTCTTTCTTACGTACATGATGTTTTCATAAATATATTGACAAGGAACCGTCATGATGTTAATGTCCTTAAACAGTTCCCTTAGAGAATCGCGCCGGCGAAGATTGTATATCGCTCTGATGGCTCGTTTTTGCAGAATAAAAATTGACTCAATGTCTGCAATAATCGCTGTTACCTGACCCACCCTCAAAGGAACGAATTTGAACCCGCCTGTAATATTAAGGATTATTTCATTTGTATGAGATTATCAGACTAGCGCTATTCGATGAACAAATACAATAATAATACAGATACGCAAATTTGATCTTTAAAAAGTGTTAGGCTATTTAACTATTTGTTATACGATTTTGATTTTTATACTGTAAGACTAAAAGTTTATCATTGTAATGTAATATAATTAGTGTCATTGCTACTAATAGCTTATTTTAACGATTATATTCAAGTCAATCTGCAGCCGTATTGCGTAAGTGAATACCGCAACGCAAAGAGTTTGACCGCTATCCAATCGATCAATCACACAGACGGAAATCCACATCGCGTCATTCATCTCGCGCCTAAATGACCTAGAATATTTCTTCAGACGAAGTATAAAAAAGCATTTTTATTTTTTACCAATTACAATGTACTCAGAAAAACATGGATGAAAAAAGATTGCATGTAGCAGAGA
Source organism: Orthosia incerta (assembly GCA_948252205.1). NCBI lineage: Eukaryota > Metazoa > Arthropoda > Insecta > Lepidoptera > Noctuidae > Orthosia > Orthosia incerta. Next base: position 18,199,947 of record OX411753.1, on the reverse strand, counting down.
TGAGATGTTGAGATGGATGTGCGGAGTGACGAGAATGGATAAAGTGAGAAATGAATATATATAAGGGAAATTTGAAAGTGGCGCCAGTGACAGAAAAGTTGAAAGGAAACCGTTTGTCCTGGTATGGTCATCTGATGAGGAGGGATGAAACGCATGTTACTAAAAGAGTTATGAATATAAATGTGGATGGATGGAGAGGGAGGGGACGGCCAAAGAAAAGATGGATGGACTGTGTGAGGAGTGATATGAAAGAAAAGGGAGTCAGTGATAGCGTGACGGGGGACAGGACGGTATGGAAGAAGAAAACGTGTTGCACCGACCCCAAGTAACATGGGACAACGGCAGGAAGATGATGATGATGATGACAGTGAATAGTAACTCATGAGGAAGATTCAAATTAGCTCAAATTCGGTGGGTATGCTAGTGGTATTGTTGAACAATAACTATTGTATACTTCGCCAAGGCCATATATTTATCAGCGACAGTTCGGCCGCTGCTCCGCTCTGCAAGAGTGCCACGCTGTACATATACCTGGCGGCGCGTCGGCGACAGCAAGGAAAACGCGCAGTAGCGCGGCGCCGGGAGCCTCAGGCGCCGCCAGCGACAGGTCGGCCGCGCGCAATGCCTCCTCCACGTCGCCCGTCGCCACCGCGCGCTGCTCCGCTGTGAAGGAGTACCACGCTGTACTGCGAGAACATCATCACACTACTGGCCTATAGCTAAGCTTATATCATAAGCAACATACGACTGAATATTTCCTGTACTTTTTTAATTTTTAACTCCAACGTCAGCCCGCCGTATAGTTTTTATTATTTGAGAAAAGTTTTAAAAATTTGTTAAGTACAGATTATGATTCATATAAAAGGTAAAACAAAACTAATACTTCATTTAAGTCGTTTTTAATTACTCTAGATTTAGATTTTGATCAATAAATTAATTTTAATTATTCATTAAATATGTTTGGCCACAGATAACTAGCGTTTTTGATCTGATTAATCTTATTATTTTTGTAAGTACATCAATAGCGTTCGATCCCGTTTCACAGCAATAGATGGTGTTAGCAGCGACTTGCAAGTAAAAGGGTTTACTAGGTTCGTGAATATTTTTTTCTTTAAATACAGTGAAGGTTCGTTTTATAGTATTTTTTTGCACGTTTTTACAGTCTTTTTGCACCAAAATGTGTCTATACTGCACATACGCAGTAGATATTCCCGAGGAACTATGAACTATTAGATAATCTGTGGATATGCTGAGCGCCCTTGAATAAGCGCCATTTTATTAATTTCTTGCTTGGTTCAGATATTTTTTTTATTTCCTCGCACAATGCATAGTAAAATGTTGTATGATACACGTGCGTAAGATGATTTCCGATTCGTTTCGAGTTTCGAGTTTCGGAAAATACCACTCATCGGCAATCACCTACTTTCCGCACTTGTAGCATAAATAACTGTTTCTTACGATAAATAAAAAATGCAAAGCAAATATCGGCCCAATTAACGGGTAATATATATATAATAATTTTACTCTGTGATTTCTCTTTATTATTTACTCTATTTTTATACTTACACATTTGCATCATTTCCGTAGCCCACGTTAGATTATTAGGATCTAGTTGGGATGCCAACTGTGCGCACTGCATTCGCCATGCTGCAAAATACGGTTATGGCTGTATAATTTTTGTTGACAATGAAATGAAAATGAAACTATAAATATCTAATCCGCCTCTGGAATGCTCTTCCACACTCTTTACGGGATAGCCCATCGTTGGAGGTTTCAAGAGAAGAATTAAGGAATATTTCCTATCAACATGACACATTAATTTATGTATATACAATTGTAATATTTTAGTTGTGTAATTATAGTATGCTATATGTATTATGTTTATGCATTGTGTATTGCACACGTATTTGTTTAGATTATTAGTGAGTAAGTATTTAAAATTGTTTTATATTTTTAATAAGCTTTTGTTGTGCACATGGATTTACTATCCTCATATGCATATTTCTTTACGCAACTGAGGTTTGCTGTTAGAGAACCCAACTATGGGTTAAGCTCGCCTTTGTACATAAACTTTGTATTTGTATGTTTTGTGTACAATAGAGAATAAGAATAAATATTTTGATAACTTTTCTATACTAAAGTTGTCTTGCCATTTTTATTTCTGTGAGGGACGTTGGAAATATCAGAAGTCAACCTAAAATAAAAAACTTGAACTTTACCTGATCACCCACAGTCACAGTGACTTTTTTAGGGTTCCGTAGCGCGTGCCCGCTAAGCACACGCCACGCGCGACAGCACCCGCTTTTAAATTTGTTATACATAATTTGAGTCTTATGACACATTAATTGATCTTAAATTACATTTCCCACTTTACTTGCACCCCCTGTACAAGTGCAGATGTTTTGTTTTTCTCGTCATTATCATGGTGGTATATCTTTGGTTAGACCATTATAAAATATTACGGGTCTGTGAAAACCATTTTTCTATTCACGAATCCGTTTGCGTAAAACTAAGACTTAAACCCCGCGCCCCCCGCCAGCTAAATGGTTTCTAAAATTTTCTTTTACCACTTTGTCGGCGTAATTGATATGTATATGAATGCCAAATAGTTTTAGTTAGCTAAGCTGCGGATGGACAGTTTTTTTTACAGGTAGAACCAAAGATAACAAAAGTAGCCATAAAATGGGACACTCAGAGATGCCCCTCAAAAGCTGATCACACACATACGCGTCCCTGATTAACCAGTCCCAAGTAACGGCTCAAGTTAAATAGTGGACAACACACTTACTGTCACTCTCTGAAATTCCGCCAAAAAGGAAAAATGTCAAAACGCTGAGAGACGCTGTTAACCGGTTGAATGCCAGAATAACCAAAATAATTAAAAAGCCACGTTTCAGCCTTTCAGGCACTCAAAGTGTTACGAATCGTAACTGCCCGTCACACTGGTGGTTAATAGGTTCGAATGGATTACTACCTATTTTAATAAATAATAAACAAGAGCAGTAGCGGCCCAGTGGTATCGGCCGCGACTTACACGTCATGGGTCGTGGGTTCAAACCAGGCAGGAACTCAAAACGGTGATTGAAAACATTGTGAGGAATCCGGCATGTCTTAGAACCAAAAATTCGGAGCCGTGACATCCAGCAACCCGCAATGGGCCCGCGTGGTGGATTACGGCCCACTCCCTCTCTCAGAGGAGGCCTGTGTCCCAGCAGTGGGAACATTGAATGAATTAATGAATCTTTAGAAAACTTATAATCTGTAGACCATAATGGCCGGCCACATTTTCATCTGTTCACGCGAAGTTTATTTTTAAGTAACTAAAAGTTTTGTTAGTCTTTAAAAAATATAATCGGTATTTTTTACGGAATAATAGTAATAATCAATTTAAGAAATATTTCATAAAAACCAACTAGTCTACATATTGACATACCATTTTGTGTTCCGGCAGCAAGGCGTTGCACGAGATGGTCACGCAGTTGCGAGCGATCGGGCCCGGGCAGGAAACGCGACCACAAGCCAAGCAGCGCCAGCGTCAGCTTCAACAGGCGTGTGTCGCGAAACTAACGATACCAACATTCCAAACGTCAATATCCATCGGAGAGGTTGGAAACTTATATATACATGTAGAAAGTTGGCAGCTGGTGCCGGGACGCCAGATCTGAGCTTGTCAGCACTTGTTAGCATTCTTCGAATAAGATGGCTACGTTTGTAACCGGAACCAGCTACCACCTTTATATGTGAACGCACCCTATGTTAATTTAATCAGTGGCCAATGTCGCATGTTGTAGCGTGTCTGCATATAACCGAGAAATATTGTGCATGAGTAGTTTACTGTATGAGATTCCACTGCAAAAATTTTAGCTGATAAACTGGCAAAACCCACACTTTATTTCAAATGACGTTGGATTCTTCAGTTTAGACGTTTGGTACGGGATTACTGCGGTGCCGCAGCGGTGCGTTTGTCGTACTGTGCACTACCGGTTGATTTTTCCATACAATGTATACACCAAATATACCAAGGCAGAGATTACCCCCTACAACGTCACAAACTTTACCTCTTTATAATATTAGTATAGATTTCTTAGGCTATATGCATCGTGTTCACTTGAACAGTGATCGTGACAAAATCGTTCATAATGTGAAGATACACCTTATTCTTCTAAGAGCCAATTTTACAATGGTCTGATAACTTTGAACTGAGCACTAAAAATGGCGATTCGAGACAGGTTTTTTACATACTATTTATGCTTCAGAAAAGTTATCTGGCCATTGAAAAATCATTGTCAAAACAAAATTACTTCTTCGTTGTTGGTAAAGTTGTAATAATAGTCCAACACGAAGCCGACGTCGGAGTAGTCCACATTCGGCGCCACGGCCGTCAGAAGCGTCAGACAGTGCAGGTCACGCTCGTCGCTCATTGCTCCCAAGTGTGAACTCAAGATGTCCACTAAGCGATGGCTGGCAAACAATCATCATTCATTTAAAATAGTTACAGTTGCATGGTGTCACGGAAAAGGGTGATCATACTCGTATTTTAAAAACTGCTTCTGCCCTTGTAAAATTTGGTTTTTCCACACAAAGTTGTCGTCAGCTGACTAAAATTTGTATGGGAGATGCAATTTTATGACTTTCATTTGTAATGGGTTTGCTCTTGACTCTAGTCTAGGTCAGAGGTGACAGAGTCGGGATATACGGGGATAAACGGGACCCTATTACTAAGACTCCGCTGTCCGTCTGTCTGTCTGTCTGTCACCAGGCTGTATCTCATGAACCGTGATAGCTAGACAGTTGAAATTTTCACAGATTATGTATTTCTGTTGCCGCTATAACAAAATAACAACAAATACTAAAAACAGAATTAAATAAATAATGGTACGAAACCCTAAGTGCGCGAGTCCGACTCGCACTTGGCCGGTTTTTTTTGTTTACTTGATACCTCAACGCGTTCCTTATAAAAAGGTGTTCACAGACGAACAGACAGACAACGAAGTGAATCTATAAATAAAAGTAACTTTTTTTCCTTTTGAAGCTTAAAACTCAAACTTTTAACTCATCGCCGTTCTGTCATAATAAATATTAATTACAGTACAATTATTTTCTTAATGTTCTTCGGAAAACTTCGTCTTGCGTCAGTCGTCGGATTTCTATCAGTTGCCATTTGCACTTGGTGCAGACCGGACGCTCTCAATCAACTTGGAAGTATATAGAGTTGTTAGTACTCTTTTAACTTAATGTAATTTATTTTAAAAATGGGAGGAAAGCTGCTAGAGTTACAGCTCTATATATTTCTCACGGGAACACCCAAATACTCAGAAATATTTTATTCGGAATTTCGATGTTCCGATTTTCAAAAGACCGTATTTCATACCTAAGAATTATAATGTCTATTATTAAAAATCACGAAATTTATTTTACCGAAAGTCATAAATGTGATTTGTTAGTTTTCCGATTTTCATACGTTCGAAGAATCAAATGCTCGAAGGGTTCTCGGTCCGAAAAACGACATTCCGATTTTCAATACTTCGAATAAACTAAAAGTCAACATGTTGTGCTACAAAATTTAGTGACAGAAACGAATCGCTGCAAAACCGACTTCACGCAGTCTTGTCTGCCCAACCCTAGAGTGTAATTTAAGCCCGCGTAGGCGCGGAGTGGTGGGGTGGCCCGCGATCTGAGGAGCAGGTGGTTTGAAGGCCCGCCGCCGCGGCTGAGGCTAGCAAGTCGAAGCTGCGGTGGTGAGCGTTAAAACCATCTGCGACGATAAGCCCGCGTGGGCCCGCCCAAACCCAGCAGCGCCGGAGCCAGACAGAAACAATGCATTCAAATTCAAATTCAAATTCATTTATTTCGTGAACACAGGGTACATACAGAAGGTGTTATAATACATAAGATCCGAGCTGTGTCCCGCCAAAAGGCATACAAAATATCTCACAATAAAATTAAAAATATGTCACTAATAAAATAATTTGATTTTTATAATATAAGATTGTCACTAATAATAGAATATAAAAAAATGTCACTAATAATAGAATATAAAATAATGTCACTAATAATAGAATATAAAGAAATGTCACTAATAATAGAATATAAAATAATGTCACTAATAATAAAATATAAAATAATGTCACTAATTCATCAATACAACAATAATCAAAATTAACACAATTATCCAGCATATAACATAAGAATAGATTGGATTTATTTAATAGGTATTATAATTAAAATTTGTCATTTAAGTATTCGTCAACAGAATAATACACCTTTTCATTTAACAATTTAAACAAATTTCTTTTAAATTCGTTAAGGTTAATACTTGAGATAACTTGTCCTGGTAACTTATTATATAGTTTTTGAGCCATTGCATAAAAGCTGTTGCTATGAAACTTTGTTTTTGTTGCTAACACCTGCAACTTATTTGAGCGCCGTTTACTTTCTACAAATCTATATAAATTAATATTGTGTTTCACAAAAATACACGCTTCATAAATATAGAGTGACGGCAAAGTTAATATTTTTAGCTTATTAAAATGTGGCTTGCATGATTCTGTTTGTTTTATTTTACAAATCGCTCTGATACATTTTTTCTGTGCTATAAGTACTTCTTGAATCTTAGGGGCATTTCCCCAGAATATGAGGCCATACCGCAGAGCCGAGGCAACATATCCGTGATAAGCTGCGAGAAGGGCGGTCTTATTCGCAATTTTACCCAGCATATAAAGAGCATATGAAAATCTACTAAGCTTTGCACAAACACTTTCAATTTGGGTCCTCCATGTCATGTCATTGTCAATATGTAGTCCAAGAAATTTCGTAACACTAGCTTCAAGTATTTCATTTCCTCTATAGTTTATTTGAAACTGTGATTGTACTTTGTGTCTAATTTTAAAGTTCATAACTTTAGTTTTGGTAAGATTTATTTTAAGGTTATTAGCATTTAACCAGTCGATAATAGGAATAAGGCTATTATTTATCTGCTCTTCTATTTCTTTTATAGTGCCAGTATCATAAATAACAGTGCTGTCGTCGGCAAATAGTGACATTTGATGTTCGACTACTTGGGGAAAGTCATTAATATAGCAAATGAAGAGTAAGGGTCCTAACACAGAACCCTGCGGAACACCACATGACAATATTCTAGAGCTAGAGGAGTAAACTATCTCAGTTTTGGTCTTTATATTTACTTTATTAATTTGTGTAATTTGACTTCTATTCTCCAAATAAGATTTTATCAGATTAAGCACGTTACCTCTGATACCATATCTTTCGAGCTTAATTAAAAGTCTTTTATGGTCTACAAAGTCAAACGCCCTAGTCATGTCCATAAACATAGCCATCACTGGTTTTCTGTTATCCATGTTATGATGTATTTTCTCTAAAAAGTTATAAACAGCCATATTAATGGTTCTATTTTTTCTAAAGCCCATTTGTTCTTTGCAAAAAATATTATTTTTTTCTAAATAACTGTTCATGCTGTTATAAATAACCTTCTCAAAAATTTTTGAAAAAATTGGTATCAGTGCAACTGGCCTATAATTGGTAACTTTTGTTTTATCGTCTTTTTTGTGTAATGGCTTTATTATTGAAATCTTAAGCTTATCGGGAAAAGTCCCCTTCTGAATACTATTATTTATTAGGTCACTTAATATGGGTGCTATAATAAGAGCAACCGATTTGACTACTCCGGTGTTAATATCATCATAGCCTGTACTGTTGGTGTTCTTAAGAGTATTTATTATTGTAATTACGTCTTTTGGTACGGTTGGTGACATAAACATGGATTTATACGATCCTGGCGTGTTAAAAACATTTGATTTTGAGTAGTTAGCCTTCGGTTGAGCAGAGGATACGAAATTGTCATTAAATTGTTGTGCTATCTCTTTGGGGTCTGTTATATATTTTCCATTTACATTAATCGCATTAATAGTACTTTTAGGAATGTTAGATTTTATAGATTTAATAACTTTCCACGTTGCCTTCGACTTGTTGGTGCTTGTGCCAATAAAATAAGAGTTTTGTGCTTTCTGTGTGAGTTTGATAACGTTTTGATATCTTTTCGAAAAAGTCTTGAATGCCATTTTTGAGTCACTGTCTCGAGTCAGTCTATATTTCCACAATAAAGATCGTCTAGTTCTACTACAACGCTTAACTCCGCGTGTGATCCACTTTGGTTTAGTAACTGTAGAAATTTTGTGTCTGACAACTGGGAAACAGAGATCATATATTAATTTAAATAGTTCAAAAAATGAATTAAAGCATTTGTTTACGTCTTCACATTCATAAACTTCGGAGAAACTGAGACTGGCGATATGTTTCCTAAAAAGGTTCATATTTTCCTTGCTATAATCCCGTTTGTATATATAATAATATGGTAAAATACACTTTTGTTGTACCGGGAACCTCATAAGTTGGGCTGTGTGGTCCGACACACCTAGCTCCAAAATCTCACTTTTGCAGCCTCTTATGTTGTGGAGAAAATTATCTAGACATGTACCACTACTAGGACGCGTAGGCTCATTTATTTCTAGTTTCAGATTAAATTCCTTCAAAAGTTGTTTAAATAGTGTGGAATTTTTGGTCTTCCGAAGAACATCAATATTAAAATCGCCACAAATTATAATTTTTTGGTTACCTTTATAGCAAAACTGTTGCAATATGTTAGCTAAGTTATCAAAGAAAAGATGCACCTTAGTTGGATTGGGAACTCGGTAAATACACAAAATTATAACGTTATCGTCAGTTAATTCCACTGCACAGCATTCAAACACATTGGGAATGTTTATCTTTTTTACAGAATCTATTTCTTTGAAATTAATGTGGTTATTAACTAATATGCAAGAGCCACCATTCCGCTTTAGTCTAGTGAAGCTTGCAGCTAAGATAAAATTTGGTATATTCAGAAGATCAAGGTCACCTTGCTTCATATTGTGTTCTGTAAAGCATAAAACACTAACACATATCCCATTCCTTGCGAGGGTATCCAAATGTTCCGTCATTACATCAGCCTTGGGTAACAGTCCATTAATGTTTTGGTGCAAAACACGCAACTCATTATACACGAAAAAAATTTTGGTTGAGGACATCAGCAGCACATGAAGAAAAGGAAAGAGGTGAGTCGCAATACAAAAGATCCTTGCCCGATACCGGCTCGTTCGTAGGTTTCTGAATATTTAAATTACAATCAGTTGAAATATAATCCTTAAGGTTAAAAAAAATATTTGAAACGGCATAATTGTTAATACGACCACCTTTTCATCTTCACCAATAAATATTATGCAATTGTCCTTCATTGTATAGCCAGACAGCTTAGTTTTAATGTTACTTAGTAAGTTCTTGATGCCACAATTTGGTAAAAGAAAATGACATGTTTGGTGGCATGGAAAAGTATTTTCCATGCCACCAAACATGCTGCATTGCTTTGCATGTTGCATGCTTGCTTGCATGTCTGCTTGCATGTTTCATGCTTGCTTGCATGCTGCATGTCTGCTTGCACGCTGCATGCCTACTGTATTATAATTCTCTCTCGAGAAATTATGTGTTTATTTGTCTTGCTATTCAGTTTAACAAGGCGTTTTTATTTCGGAATTGTATTAATCGTTATTTTAATAATCGGAATTCGTATTTTTGATGTTTCGAATTATCATTAAGTCGGAATTTTTGTTATTCGATCTATTGAAACCCGGTATTTTGAAAATAGTAATTATAAACGTTAGGAATATTGAAATTTAGGAATTATAAAAATAGGAGTAATGTAGTTAAGTCGGAGTTGTTATATTCGGAATTTTGAACCATTCGGAATTATGAAAATCGGTATTGTGAAATTCGTATTTGTGACTGTCGGAATAAAGTGTTTCGTATTTATGTAGTGTACCCATTTCACACAGAAATCAAAACAACAATAAAGTACTTAGTTCTGAATTCATATTATTATACACAATAAATGTAATAATTGATGGACATGGAAATTAGCATTCGTTTGTATTCTGAAATGCGATGATCGCCGAGGGACATTAAGAAAATAGTTATACATATATATACTTTACAAGCGTTGCACAAACTTCGTTCGAGTTAAAGGATGTTAATTTTAATATTCTATAACCATAATTAATTTAAATAATTAAGAAAAAGGCACGATTACTTAAAATAATATCTTACTTGATGCATTTTGCTGACTTTGAAAGCATAACGCTGACTTTCTCCAAGTGCTGCATCTTATTCCGGCGGATGATTCCTGCAAGGATCATCCACGGCATCGGGTCTTCGAAGCCTGGCGCCGTGAACTTGCGCAATCGATCTATAAGCAGTTTTTCGACTAGTGCCAACACCTGTTCTTGTACCTTGGCGGAGAAAAATATTACACATAATTATAACAGGTTAACTTGCTGATGTAAATAAAGGTGTTGTTAGACCAATAAATGCCTGCGATATATTCACTGCAGTGAGTACAGTACAGTACTCAAATTCACAGTGACAGGCGGCTAACCGAAACGCATTTATTTTCTTGAAATCTGTTCTTTTAAAACCGTTTTTGTTTTCCTTTATTATCTTCCATTTTTAGTAGTGAAGTAAATTGGAACTTGTCTACAGAAGGAAATAGCTAAACAGATTGATGTGTTAATTACTTGCGATAAAATCAAATTGAGATACCTTAGTCTCTGGGTCAGACACTTGTTGCAGCGCACCGTCGAGGAAGGCATTCAGAACATTATCGCTGGGTCGCGCCGTCAGCAGCTCGCCAAGAGCAGCGATGGCAGCTGTCCGTACAGTGATGCTCGCATCGCGACACAGGCTCACCAAAAACTGCTTACAAAAATCGCGATAAAGTAACCCGTACGCAAAATACGCGCTTAGACGTGGGAGTTGCGGACACCAACTTAAAGTAACCCTCGATTTCTGAAGTAAGATTGTGAAGTAAAGTATTTGTCAAAATCTACTTTACAGCTTTACGTGTACAGCCGGCATAGGTCTTACTTAATAACTTTAGTGGATAGTATCTAGTTTTCCAGCGGATTGCCGGTTTGCTGGCAAACCGCTGGTGTAACTTGGGGGAGGATGACCCATGACAGGAGAATGTGGCAAGCTCAAGGGAAGGCCTTTGCGAAATCGAAAGCGCAAGACAATCTTAATACCGGTGTCAAATATTAAATTATATTAGTAGATAAGTAAATAATTAAGTACCTTATGTTATATAGTTAAGTTATTTTAGTTGTAAGTTCACTTGTAAAACCTTATTATGTAAGATTGGAAATAAAGGCTATATTATTATTATTATCACGGAACAGAAAAAACAGTGGAAGTGCAATGTAGCAAAATTACTATGGGAACCGTTGTCGCCAAACTCACACAAATAAACTGATAATCATATAATGCACTACAAATAAGCCGATCGTTTGATTTGTCGTTTTAATTTTAGTCATAACAAGCATAAGTCACAGATCCTACATCAAGAAATAAATCTCGACACTCTTTAAATATGATTTATTTTGCGTTAGTGCAGAAAGTATTTGCGACGTTTTGTAATCTAAATTCATACTAGATTCTATTGCCAAGTACATTCCGCTACCCGACCATAGATGGCGGTATTCTCAGTGGTTGCACTTATAAACTTTATTGCGTATGGTTGACATTCGTGTCATAGGTCGATATCTTCCGCTATTCAACCATGGAAGTAACATTACATTATCGATATCGATAGATACCAGATTTCTTAATTCGAAAAAATAAACCTTGTTTGGAGTTCAGTAAAACTGTAGGATGAATGGAATATTCTATGTATAAAAATCTATTTTCGTTAGTCTCGCTAAAACTCAAAAACGGCTAATAAATCAACTTCTAAAACATGTTCAGAGCATATTGTGTTTGATTTGGATGGCATCCAATTAACTCTACCCGTTGCAACTATCCATTTCTCTTTGACGCTAGCTTCTTTGGGAAATCTAAAAATTAGAAGGAATTTTCATTTAGTGATTTCAAGAAATTGCTGCACAAACAATCATTGTAATAATTATTATGCATGCAATACAGCATACTTCCATTTTTATGGAAATATTTAATCCACCTAATATAAAAGAAAATATAGGTGCTATTTTCTTTTATCGATATCTATCTATAAAATCAATACCCGACCCGACTACATCCCTAATTGAGTAGCGAAGAACTTTCGAGAACGAAATAGGGAACACATTCAATCCAAAATAAACTTTATTTTAATCTCGTATGGTTGATTTTAACTAGACGTTTTATTAAATTATTGGTAAATTTAAATTTACCAAGATTTTATTAGAAAACAAATAAAATCGTTTTTACCGATGATACGAAACAACTCCATTTTTAAGATTGTTTCTCCTACTATCATTTTTGCACTCCTTAATGGAACAAAACGGCATAGTTACGGAAAAATAAATTTGTCGCGAGACTAGCAACTCGACGCGATGTTAGAACACGACTGGAATCAGTTTGGCGTGGATGCGCCTATTAGTGACACGCGTGCCACGCCTTCTTTGCACTTCCACTGTTTTTTCTGTTCCGTGATTATTATCCAGTTTTCCAACATGCGATAGCAAACAAAACAAGTTATATCCTGGCTCACTATCCCGGATTGCCATGCTAAAGCTGTTTAGGTAGGCAGTCGTTGGGTAAAATTATCAAATTGGAAACTATTTTCGCAGATCCTGCTCCTGACCCATCCGCCAAGTATATTGTCAGCATGGAAAGCACTAAAAGAACAAGAAATTTAGCAGAAATACATTCGCGAGAATTCAACTAGGCGAACCATTCAGATTAGGAAAAGACGTTAGATAAGGATACCCCTTATGTCCGCAATTATCCTCGGCGGCACTGGACTTAATTTTGAGAGGTATCAATTAGGAAAATCACGGGATCATTATGGACGGTATCCGACTAACTAAGAAAACATAGGGTAATAGTATATATCTTACTTTACCAGTATATGGAATATCTTTTAAATTGGCCCAATATTGGAGGAGGAAAGAGACGAGAGCCAAACCTCGAATTATGACTTTTTACTGAGGAAATTCTTTCGGCGCTCTCTGCCCATATTTTCTCTTAAGCGTCGACGTGTGCTCGGTCGATCGTGCTCGCGGCGCTGTCTTTACCAAGCCTAACTCACCGCCAGTTGTTGTTCTTGCGGCGGCGGCGCGCCGGGGTCCGCCAGCAGCTGTTGCAGCAGCGCGGCGCCCGCCCTGCGCACCACCGCGCGCTCGTCGTTAGCGCTGCGAGCAACCACCGCCATCAGGCGAGATGCCTCCACTTCGCCATTCAGACGCTGCCACAGAATTACTAGCAATTAATATAACACTAAAATATAACAAGCCGAGTGTAGAAATCGTTTAGCGTTTGTTTAATTCAAGGTTTTTGTTGCTATGCGCGTTATTGTTATACCACGTTTTGTTATAATGCGCCTGCGGAATGAACATTAACACAAACACGGTGGAGCAGGTAAAGAGTTCCTGTGGAGCGGCCGAAAAAAACACAAATATAAAAGTTGGCCGTCACAGGACATCCGGTAGATGTGAAACATGTATGTTAATATTAGAAATTATAATTAATACAGAAATATGCGGCAAAGTAATAGATAAAATAATATTTATATAATTAATAAATAATTTATTATATTTAAATCTTTGAGAGAGTACCAGGGGCCGAAACCAACTCGCAGAAGCCCTGTTAGGCATGTAGGATGATATGTGACACCAACAGGCAATTATCCCTGTATGGACTAGTGAACAACCAAGGACAATCCCCGGCTGGTGCAGGACTATTGCAGAATATGGAGACAAAACACATAGGGCTATGGGTTTGGGAGGTTTCGTGGATCGATTACCTAAAACTATAGAAGAACTATTGGCTACTGCCTGACCACTGTTGGTCTACACGGTTATAAAATGGCAGGGGATGAATTGCACACTCAATTAATGGGTCCCCCCATAAACAGTAGCTAGCACTTTAGTGACGTAGCGCCAAGGGGGCAACATATACGGAGGAGCTTGAGGAGTGGAGAGGTATACCACAGCTATCAGGACAATCCCGGAAGTACAGTCAAGATCTCTACCAGCATCTTACTGGGTTAACTTCCTTCCTCCGAGCACGTTGCTCCTGCCAATCTCCACTCAAGCCAACCAATTAAGGCAAGAGAGAGGTGGGAGCTTTGTTCCCCGTCAGTGTTTACTCCGGCCAGCTAATATAGGCAAGCCGGAGATGAGGGACAAGAGATCAGGTCCGTGGGATCGCCACTGCCTGCCACAAAGCTGCCCTGCGGATTGTATCTCTCTTAATCTGGCTCGACTTAGGTATGTTGCGGTAAAGTAAAATCTACCAGCACAAACCTAGGGATCATTTGAAGCGCGCAAGCCCCACCACGACGTCAACGTAGAGATACTGTTTTCTACACGGCCTGAATATGTATCTATATATATATTTATAAAATAATAGAAAAACAGTATTCGGTTTTTATATTTATAGCATTATAAATGACAAAACGACTGGAACAGCGCTACTGCATAAATGCTAAATAGGGGTATTCATAACGATGACGATTCTATGGGCGTACTAAATCATACAGATTAAGGAGTAGTACAACTAATTGAAAGATGGCTGTACACCGATGGAGAGTGTGTCACGCTCCGGTCGACCATCAACATGCCGAAATTACCAGGTCATTGCTAAAGTGAAGGCCGTGGTGATGTGGGACAATCTTGTACTATATAACTATTCGAGAAATTGCGGCAGTGCAAACCATAACAACCAAATTGCATCACCAGCTTTTTTGCACATTTCATTATGACCGAAGATTTGGCCCTGAAGAGAGTGGCGGCGAAATTCGTGCCTAGGTGAAAACCAAAAAAAATACAGAACTTTTTGGTGAAAACTTGTGGTTCACCAGGCTCCTTACTCCGCGACTTCTGGCTGTTCCCAACACTCAAGTGGCCTTTGAAAGGAATGCGTTGTGAGACGAAGAGCTAAACTTCATTCCGAATGAGGCCTTTTCGGAATGCTTCCAACAATGGCTGGGAGAAATGTGTGAAATCCCAAGGAAATACTTTGAGGGTCATTAGGTGCAACGCTCCAGAAAAGCCAGTTATTTTTTCCTGGTCAAAGGTCGGATACTTTTCTAAGAGACCTTGTATTTCTTCCTTTTTTTGTTTTTCTAAATCTAGTGAGCGCTAGTTGTACACTGAGGCAATACTGCGTAGAGTATCAATCGCGCCGGACCGCCGCGCCGATTATGTTCGTCGCGTGCATAACACTCACCTTCATGGCTTTGATCAAGGGCTCGTGTTTACTGGTGAGACATTTGGTAAGAATAACGATAGCGCGCGTGCGCAGTGTGCCTGATTCATCGTCCGTCCGCACGTACACGGCGCGTAAGATCTCCACGTGCATCACTTTAAGCTTGCGCTCTCGCAACAGGTCTTCTGGCTGAAATCATAAGAAAATTTTCAATACAGTTGTTAAACATGGCGTACTTTCAGAGGCTATAATTATGATTCGAAAGTTAAATCTTACGCATAGGCATCTTTCTGTTACGCGGTCGTGACTTTTGTTTACGAGCTCGATCATTATGTTTTGCAGTTTAGTTTTAAATTTATAAGTCAATTTAAAAAAGTTTAGTAGCAAGGAGTTTTCAAACATAGAATAAAATGGGATAGATTTTCTACGAGGAAAAATGAATGATTCCGTACGTTTTAGCATTGAATTTTCAAAAGTCTTTTAAATGGTTGTTTAATATATTTAATTACCAGTTTTAATTTAATTATTTTCACATCATCATTTGTCAAAAATCTAATAGGCTGTATAGGCTGTTTTCGTTGAAAAAAAAAATCCAGTTGCAAAAACGCGCCATAAGTCAATTTAAAAAAGTTTAGTAGCAAGGAGTTTTCATACATAGAATAAAATGGGATACGATTTTATACGAGGAAAAATTAATGATTCCGTACGTTTTAGCATTGAATTCTCATTCTTTTTTTAAATACTTGTTTAATATATTTAATTACCAGTTTTAAGTTTATTATTTTCACATCAACGTTTGTCAAAAATCAAATAGGCTGTATAGGCTGTTTTCTTTGTAAAAAAATATGTCCAGTTGCAAAAACGCGCCATATTGAAAATTTTATTTTTTGTGAATGAACAAATCTAATTCTTTGATTTGTTTTTTCTGTTTCTCACAACTGTATTGAAAAACGTCGTGTGATACACGGGTGTGTAGGTTATTGCAAACTCGTGTAATTAAAAACCCTCGCCTTCGGCTCGCGCTTGTTAATGACAGCTCGTTTGCAATAACCTACTTCCCACCCTTGTATCACAATGTACTATTTATTATGTTCACCAACGATTGTTTACACTTAATTGTTATTAAAATGTCATGCTTAAACTAATCTTAGAGTGCAACAATTACTCATAGGCAAACACCACATTCAGAATTCAAAGAATCAAAAAGCCAACTTAAACTTAAATAAGCGCTAATTATGAATACAAGTGGAAAGTAATGGTAACATTAAAAAAAACATAAAATTGATAAAAATTATACAATTGATACGTTATGTCACGTGGTCAGACCATACAAATAGAAGGCGTTAACGATTGTAGAAAGAGATTCGATACGAAACGTTTTAACTTGGCTAGGGCGGCTGATGGTAAGCGATGTTGTATAATCTCGTAGTACAACTCACGTGATTCACACATGATCGAGGGATACTAGGGGTGACGATGGGGGAATTTTGGAATAAGTTTTGCGCATTCAGCACGCATTACGTGGTTCAAGATTATTTTTAGAGGAATCTCAGCCGGGCTTTCCAACCTACCTTATTTTTTTTTATTGTTTATTGTCTCGCGTTTTACGACTATTTCTCCTGATGGTAAGCCATGATGGAGTGGACAATGAGGCACGCTTGCCTAGAAGTAACTTATGTATGTTTAGCGAGTTTCTCTTTCTGTACTATCTTGATATTTTTCTTTTGGTTAGAAGACCTAACAGTATCTGCTACGATTTATTAAGATCTAAGGGCCAAGTCATCAGTCATGGTAACTTATACGCACCTGTGCGGCGTCGTTGGATTGTTGGTCAGCCATATGGTCATTACTCGGTTGTGGATCTTGTTCATTACTGGAGTCAGCAACTAAAAACAAAGAAGCTTCCGTTTTAAAAAGTTACTATCAACAGTAATGAGCAGTATTCTTAAAAAATCCACTAGCAGGTGGTGGGGTACAGGTACAGTACAATACCTACCTACAACTCATTTACAGCCACGTGCCAATAACATTCACTAAAATGGTAATCGGGTAGTTGACAAAAAAGCTATCTATTTAGTCCGTCAGTTAAATAACCTAAAAATCTTAGAATAACTAAGCTAAACATATTGGACACGTATTTTTTCTTTTGCCACGTAAACAAAAAATTACGACGATAGAGTGAGTTGAAATATGGTGACGTCACGGTGTGCTCCACTTTATACTGACAAAGTGACGTCACAAGACCCCACGCCTGAACTTTGATACGCTTTATCTTTGTCAATTTTTTATTATTTTTAAAGCGAAAAATCATCATCACCATCATATCAGCCGAAAGACGTCCACTGCTGGACATAGGCCTCTTCCAAGCGTCGCCACATTGACCGGTCCCGTGCGTCTCGCAACCAGCGGATCCCCGCAACCTTCACCAGGTCATCGGTCCACCTGGTGAAAGGCCTTCCAACGCAACGCCTTCCAGTTCGCAAAAAATACGGCTCCAGTATTATTTGATAATCTCACTGGCGGACTAAACGGAATTATAATTTTTCTACACAGGAAACAGCCCTAATAGGAAGCAACAAAAAAAAAATAACTTACAAATATTAGTGTCCAACAACCTCATCGGAAAGCATTTTAGTCAGATAAGTTATGAAGCAAAAGTTTTAATCACTTTAAGAATAAACAAGCCAAAGATACATACTTGGTGCACTATTGTCGGCATTTTCATTTGTTTGTTCAGCTGGTTGCTCTTGTTCTTCATGACCACTGTCTAATAATTTAGCTAGCGTCTCCTGTGAAGTAGGAGTAGAATAGACAATAATACAAAAAATAATACTCGGACTCGGTGACTTTAATCGGAAAGGTTACAATGTAATCACTTTAAAGGATCGGATCAGAGCTTCAAGTTACTAAATACTGGAAGTGGTAGTCAAAGATAATAAAGAGATATCATGGTCTATGTGGAGGTAATAGAACAAATTTGCATTGATACATACAAGTGCTAATTGACGATGTGCCGATTTTGTAGCACCAGATAAGTCTATTAGCCATTTGAGAAATTCTCTATAAGATGCCTGAGGCAGAGAACTCATCATGCCAACAACTAATTTTGATCGCGACTCGCGAACTTCTGCACGTTCCTGTAAAATAAAAAAATTAAGTTAATGTCAATCAGAGCCTTTGTGTTGTGATTGCACATCAGTTTTCTGAATTATAATTTACTAGCTGACCCCCGCGGCTTCGCTCCCATCAGCTGACTACCTACCATACCCACTCTTTCCACCTACCCTACCTACCCTGCCCACCTACCCTACCCTGCCTACCCTACCCTACCTACTAATTTGTTAAACTATTTATTTGAATAAGAATTTATTATACTACAATACGAATTTAACCAACTTTTGTTTCTACCGGCGAAATAACAACTGCTATTGTGACTTAACTATGATAGTTAGATATATTCTCTCGCAGACATGTAGTATATAATTTTTATGTTATCATCAATAGTTTTCTCAGCGCACGCCAAAGAATGAATTTTATAGGCAACATTTTGCTACTTTGGGTTACATTATTGTAATTTTCGTAAGGATCTCTATTTTTTTTGAAAATAAATTATAGCCTATCAAAATCAAATCAAAAAAAAATAACAAAATTGTTTATTTCTTAACCAAATGTGAACAACAAGTTATGATTGGAGCCTCTTTTTAGGCAAAAAAATGCCTGTATTAAGAGACTCCGCTCTTCCATAGCAAGATAACTATTTTTACAAAAATAGAACAGAAAAGAATAACATTATTCACGTGATTGTGTATTCCTGTATGGGGATGGTTTGAGTGTTTTGTGTGTGTGTGTGTGTGGATGAGTGAATGTGTGTGGACAAGTGTGTGTCTAGAGAAAAATGGGTGAGTTAAACCATATGTTGCAAGAGCGCCTCAGTATCGTCATAAGAAAATGGTTTTATCCAATTTGTTAGTATTTTTTTACATTCATGTAGTTTTTTGGTGTATATGTATACCTCTTTGTTTACCCTATTATATAGCTGAGCAGAACGTTTGTTGTATTGTACAGCAGCGAATTTTGTTCTAGTTTGAGGGATTTGAGCGATCATGTCTTTCCGTCTTTTTGATGTAATATTTGCATTATAAGGCAGAGTCTTATGTTTTTTTAGGATTGTATATGTGATGAACAGTTTTCTAACAGAAAGTAGGCCACTAATCTGATATAGACTGTCAGTAGGGAATCTGATCTTTTTAAAATACATTATTTTTATTAGTGCTCGTTGTGCTCGTTCTACATCTATAAATCTCGTTTTTGCTGCACCGCCCCATATGGGTATACAGTAAACTATAACAGATTGCACAAGTGCCACATAAACTTCATTAAGGAGATTTCTATGAAAGCCTACTTTTTTATTCATATTTGTGGGGATGACATGCCGTAATGTTTTAAATATCCATCCTAGTTTCCTAACTCTTCCTGTAACATGGTCTAGGTGAGCATACCATGATAATTTTTGGTCAATTATGATGCCCAAATATTTAGTTTGTGAGACTCTATTAATTGCAGGACACACAATTTTTATTGGAAACGTTATCACATGAGTGTACTTTGATGCTGAAGGCTTCATTAGGTAGTGAACGATTCGAGATGGTAAAACAAATGTAGTTCGTTTTTACTGTGTTTAGTGTGAGTAGGTTGTCCTTGAGCCAGTTTGTTATTTGGACCATGCCCCTCTCCGCCTTGAGCCTAACCTCGGACCAGTTGTTCCCAGAAAAGACAACAGCTGTATCATCAGCGTATGAAAATATTTTTGCGCTATCGACTTTTAAGTTACAGAGATCGTTAATGTACGTTAGAAATAATGTAGGGCCTAACACGCTTCCTTGCGGTACGCCGAATGACACATCCGCATCATCACTAATATAGGTTCCCATCTTAACCCTCTGCTTTCTATTTGATAGGTAATCCTTGAAAAGATTTAGAGGGGCTACTCTTATTCCTACTCTTTCCAACTTGGACACAAGGGTTGGAACAGAAACGGTGTCAAAAGCCTTTTTTAGATCTACAAATACCGTTAGGCATTTCCTTCCTGTATCGAGATGATCGGTAACTAGAGAGCTGAGGGCAGTAACGGCGTCTTCAGTAGATACTCCCTGTCTAAAACCAAATTGTGCAGATGATATTAATTTAAATTTGTTTAAATAGTTAATTACTCTAATATTAATTAATTTTTCAATAATCTTAGACAGGGCTGGCAGTACCCAGATAGGTCTATAATTATTGACATCATCTCTGTTCCCTCCCTTGTGTACACTGGTACACAAGGGAGGCACAAGGGAGGGGCTGGGAAAGATGGTACTTTCCCAGCCCCTCTGAAAAAATCCATTATTACACCGGTAATAATGGATTTTTTCAGAGGGGCTGGGAAAGTACCATCTTTGAAACAAAGGTTGGCCAGGTGGGAAATGATGGGAACTACTTCTTTGTAAACATATTTACAAAGAAGTAGTAAGCCTATGACACTCAGGATAATGTAGCTTTCTACTGATGAAATAATTTTCAAAATTGGTTCAGTAGACCCAGAGATCACCCCCTAAAACGTCACAAACTCACTAACTTTACCTCTTTATAATATTAGTATAGAAAAAAAGTTCGACCACGGTGGCCAATCTCATCAGAGTCTAGCCATTGACGAGGGCAATATTATAATGCGTAAGCACTGGTGCACTCTCTGTTTCCTCACTCATAGTAGGATGGGACGGCCATCCGACAAGACCGAAGAGAGAGCAGCAGCCATACTACGTAAGTGAATTCACTAATCTTCTCAAAAGCTCGCGTCGAATGAAATTTTCCAGAATGTTCACGACTTCTCATCGCTTCGGGAGCAATGGGTTTGAAAGTCGATTGTTCTGGAAGATTCTCGAATTATCTAGAACAGTATGGAACGTTCTAAAAACATCTTCCATGCTATATAAAGAGCGGTCGGATTCATCGTGGGTCGCCGCCAGGTGGCGCCACTTTCTTTGCCGGTGGCGACCAATCCGGATTCGCCTGCACCCCCCCGTACCTCAGCATACGATTCCCTCGCGTTGCGCTCTGGCCAATCAAGTTTAAGTGGGTCAA
The DNA here is from genome assembly GCA_948252205.1 of Orthosia incerta. Lineage (NCBI taxonomy): Eukaryota > Metazoa > Arthropoda > Insecta > Lepidoptera > Noctuidae > Orthosia > Orthosia incerta. The sequence goes on along the minus strand of OX411753.1, from coordinate 18,178,578 downwards.
GCACATCGCTCGCGTCATATGGGCGCAGGGCAGAGCTCGAGGATCCAAAAACTCCGTTATCGCCCAACCTCGCTATGGATCTAGATTACGATTTTCGGCGGGGGGTAGGGCTCTGAGACGACGGAGGAGCCCGGAAGAAACCACTGAGGAGGCGAAGCGACACTGTCTGGACCTGCAGCGCACTGAGGCGCGCGTCCAGCGGAGCGCCAATTTGCCAACATTTGCCGAGGCCGTGCGACGTACCCCGTCACCAAGGGACACACACACCGCCCCCGCATACAGAAACAGGAACCCAGCGGTAAGTGATGAGCCTTCACTCACCCAAAATTCCGAAGCAGCCCCCACACAAACCGCCACGGAAAATGCCACGAACAAGCCGGCAAAAAATAAAACGCCCCGCTACCCTCCACTTATAGTGGAAAAATTGCCAAACTGGGCTACTCATTTTAGAGCCCTGGCAAACTTATTGAAGCGACCACCGAACGCCCGCCCATACCGACAGGGAGTTCGATTCTCCCCGGAGAGTGAAGACGAGTACAGGGTGGTCCAAAAGTACCTGACCACCCTGGAAAAAGAAACAGGAATCAGCTGGTTCGCGTACAGCCTGCCAGCCGACAAAAAACTAAAAGTAGCCATCAGGGGGCTGCCGGCGGTCACTGACCCCCAGGAGCTATCTCCTGGGGGTCAGTGACCGCCGGCGGCGTATCCTTGTATGCGGAGCTCCTCCTCTATAGGAGGAGCTCCGCATACAAGGATACGAGCCGGAGTATGTACGGCATATCAATGCCCGCCAAGGAAGACCCGGCTGCGTGTTCCACGCCGTGCTGGCGAAGACAGAGAATGTCAGAGCCATATACGACACCTCCGTATTCATGTTGATGCGGGGGGTTAAGATTGAAGCATGGCGTGGAAAACGTGGGCCCGCCCAGTGTCACCGGTGCCAACTTTTTAGGCACAGCTAGCACCAGTGCCACCGCCCTCTCGCCTGTGTTAAGTGTGGAGAAGGACACACGGCACGTGACTGCCCACGTCCCAGAGAAGAGCCGGCCACCTGCGCTAATTGCAAAGGGCCGCACCCGGCTAACAATATCAAATCTCCCGTATACCAGAGGGAAATAAAACACAGACGGGCGGGCACTATAGCCGTCACAACGACCGCCTCTTCACGCCAACCACAAGCCAAGACACTGGCAGAGAAGCAGCCGACCGAAGAGGCTCGAGGCGAGTCACTCATGGCGGCAGCAAATGGGCCCACCCAACGCGGAGAGAGTACCTCCTCAGGGCGGAGGAAAAAGAAAAGGGGTGGAAAGGGTAGGAAAACCAACCCTCCAGCGACCCAAGAATCAACCCTAGAGGCAGCCCCTGTCTCAAAACAGGCGCAGGCATCATCCACCAATCAAATGCCAGCTAGCGCCGGCGCAACGCAACAGAAGCGCCACGCAGCGGGCAAAACAGAACCAAAAATAGCGCCAGCCAATCCGCCGGCGCTAGCCAAAACCTGACAACCAATCAGGTGTCAGCGGTCAACACAACAACAAAGCAACCCAAGGACTTCACAGCCTGCGCCATTCAGTTGTTAATGGACCTGATTAAGGCCATCAGACAGGGGCAGGACGTGGAGCAGGTCATCCTTGACGGCTTTTTAACGCTCCGCGTTACTAACGCTCTACCATGGTAAATAAGCCGTTAAGGATGATGCATTGGAATGCCCGCGGCCTCAAAACTAAGGTCGCTCCCCTCCGCCATCTCCTGCAGGAACAAAATATAGACGTGGCACTGATCAGCGAGACATTCCTGGGACCTGAGGATAGGTACAAGATCCCAGGATACCATGTCTACAGAAAGGACGAGCGGTCGGCATGCGGAGTCCGATTTCGTGGCCTGGCCGTTTTAGTTAAAAGAAGAGTCGTTCATCAGGAGCTTCCCGTGCCAACTCTGCAGACAGCATACGCGCTGGGTGTACAGCTGCACATGGCCGACGAGGACATAGAGGTGTACGCCTTCTACAAGCCGCCACAAAACAAGCTCGACATGAGTGAGCTACGCACGCTATTAACACAAACAGATAACCCTACTATCCTCGCCGGTGACTTTAACTCAAAGCACCCAGCGTGGAACAGCTACATCACCAACAAACAGCTACATCACGGGTACACGGTGTCGGGCCCTGAGACGCCCACCCACTACCCAGATCGCTACGAACACATGCCTGACGTGCTCGACATCGTCGTACACCGGGGGCTAAACTGCCAGGTCACACAGCAGGTGTTAGACGACGAGCTACAGTCGGATCATCATCCTGTACTCGTCGTACTATCGGGTATGCCGACCCGCCAGAAGCCTCCAGCGCCACGTCGAAAAATCGACTGGAAAGCCTTCGCTGAAAGGATTGACACTACCACGCCAACTCGGCCTATCACCACCGCAGCCGACGTCGACCTACTCGCCGACGACATCACTGCTTGCGTACAGCAAGCCCTGGAAACAGCAACGATGACGCAGCAACAGGGGAGAGTGCTTCAGCCGCCCCTGCCAGCACGCATCCGACGACTCATTACCGAAAAGAGGCGACTACGCAAGCAGTGGCAACAAACTCGCTGTCCCACTATGAAAACGGCGCTCAACAAACTCGCGGAAAAGGTGAAGGCCGAGCTGAGTGCCATGAGAGCCGCGAGCTGGGAGGAACATATTGATGCCGTGGAGGGCGACCTGCCCTCGATACACAGACTGTGCCGCCAGCTGAAAAACACCCCAGCTCCGGTACGTCCACTACAGAGCACTGACGGGGCGCTTAAATACGTCGCGAGAGACCGAGCAGAGGTCTTCGCCGAGCACCTGGAGCGTCAGTTCCAACCGAACCCGACTACACAACATGAACATGTCGCAGCAGTCGAGAAACACATTGGAGACTACTTCGCTACGCCGATAGCTCCCGATGAAGATGCCATCCATTTCTCGCCTGGCGCAATCAGACGCGCCCTCTTGAGAACGAAGCCCCGAAAGGCCCCAGGTGCCGACAACATCTCGAACACAGCGCTGCGCCACCTGCCCCACCGTATGGTCGCGGCTGTGGCGCACCTGTTCACCGGGATACTCCGCACGGGCTCCTTCCCGGCCTCGTGGAAAGAGGGGCGTGTCATCATGCTGCCCAAGGCGGGCAAGAATGTCTTGAAGCCGGAGAGCTATCGGCCGATCACTCTCCTGCCCACTATCTCCAAAGTGTTCGAGTCCCTCCTGCTGCGACACCTCACACCGCACAACTCACCGCGTGAAGAACAGTTTGGGTTTCGCGCGGAACATAGCACGACGCTCCAGTTGTCGAGGGTACTGCACCTGCTGTCGTCAACGATGAACAGGAAGGAATACGCGGTTGCAGTATTCCTCGACATGGAGAAGGCATTTAACCGCGTGTGGTCCGCAGCCGCCCAATATTGGCGAGTGTGCCGCAGGGCGCAACGCTGGCGCTGTACGCCGACGATGCGTCGGCGTACAGCGCCAGCGTTGCCTCAGGTGTGGTGGGGATATCGTCGGTGTAACGTGAGTAACACGCAGGCGATGAGACGGCGCCCTGCGGCACACCCGCCAATATTGGGCGGGGGGCGGACAATTCGCCCTCTACCACCACTCGAAAGCTCCTGTGGGATAAAAAGGATTTTAGTACACGTACCACGCGACGGGGCGCGCCGGATGTGGACAGCTTATATATAAGACCGTCGTGCCATATATCACCTCCTCAATGAATGCAAGGCACGCGGCAAAGAAGATGCAGCGCGCCATCGATCTTATCCCTGAGTGGCTGGCAAAGTGGCGGCTATCGATTAACGTGGGTAAGACGCAGGCTCTTACCTCTACCACCAAAACTGAGACTACAAGGAGCCGACATCGAATGGGCGCCCCATGCCAAGTACCTGGGTGTGAACATCGATCGTCGGCTCACGATGGGATTGCATGTCGCAAAGGTGGCGACACAATGCAGGGCCGCCCGAAATCTGCTTCATCCAGTACTCTCATCCCGCCTTCCCGCCCGCACCAAGCTGGGCATCTACAAGACCTACCTGAGATCAATATTAACATACGCAGCCCCAGCTTGGTTCGTCCTCACTAGCGAGACGAACAAGAAGAAACTGCGCGCCCAGCAGAGCCAGACGCTGCGGCGCATCATGGACGCCCCTCGCTATGTGAGGAACGATGTCATCCTGCGGGATACAGGGATAGAGAGCCTGGATGAGTTCATCGGACGACTCGCCACAAACTTATTCGCGCGGGCCGACACTTCAGCCTGGCCCCATATAAAAGATATAGCGCCATGGCACGCGCGCCCGCCCGACAAAAAGCGCCTCCCCAGGGACCTAATTACTGACACCGCAACCCCATCCTCCACCCGGACTTGACGCCTGAGTAAGCGGCACCAGTCTACACACCGCTTACGCAAACAGTAACACTGCCCACCCCACATTACATCCACGGCGTGAAGTTTGTTCTAAGTTAATATAGACACACTTCGCGTCGTAAACAGACATTCATTACTTTACATTCGCCAGTACACTTGCACCGAATAGCGTCGCGAGCTCCTCGCACGCTATTGGCTCATGAGCGGTGTAACACAGAACATTGCCGCTCCCACATATACACATTCGGCGGCGCCAGTAGTCGCTTACATTTTCAAACTGCAGGTTCGTCCAAGTCGGAACGCTTGCCGCTGGTTACCTTCGCTAGGCCTCCCAGAGTACGCTCTGGGTCTCACCTGGCGGAGGAGGACCGCCAGGGTGCCGTGAAGAAGCGACGTACCGTTCATAACGGGCGTCGCGGCGCGCCTGCAGTCACACATACAACATAAACATAGCTAGCGCGGGTCGACGACCTGCATAGGGTAATGACCGCGCCAGCAAAATGCTAGGTCAATCAACGACAACCCAAGGATGGGTTCGTAGTAACGAGCCTCGGCATAGCACCAGTGGGCTGGGAACCATGTTCCGGCACCGCTCGCCTCGCCCCCCTAACGGGGGCGACGCGACTTCCACTGAGGTCGTGGGTCAGTTTCGATTGAGAAGCGATACAGAGCGATCGATAAAGAAAAATATTGCGAAGTAATAGAATTGTTCAAGAAGCGATTTTGTAATAAAGTTGATTAGTTGGAAGCTGTTTATATAATTTATCTCTGAACCCCCGCTCGTAACAGTGTAGACAATCGACCAATCACATAGACGGATTTGATGATTGGTCGATTGTTCATACTCTTTGCCCTACGCAATAAGGCTGTAGGATTAGGGACCATGGGCTTAACGTGCTTTCCGAGGCTTCACACCGCCCAATTTTCTAACTACGAGCTGTTACTGCGAAATTCCTAAAGATAAACACACTTTTTTAGAGCGCGTAGGGTTCGCGCGAGGAAAAGAGCCTTTAATTCTGCCGCCAAGTTCTGCAAGCGGGTTCTGCGTCGGGCACGTTTTGACCATATTGGACGTATTGGGGCCAAGCTGGCATCGCACCCTCCGGGTAGTAAACAGTTTTGGTCCCTGTCTAAAGCGGTTGAAACGAATTTCTGTCGGCCCACTTTACCTCCGATGCTGAAACCTGATGGGTCGCTGGCTCACTCTGCAAGTGACAAAGCAAATTTATTTGCATCTCTTTTTGCTAGCAATTCACGTCTGGACGCTGGCTCCAAGCAACCACCTACTGTACCTCATTGTGACTCTTCGATGCCGGAGATCGCTGTGCACACTAAAGAGGTCCGGAGAGTATTGTGCAGTCTAGACGTGAACAAGGCCAGCGGTCCTGACGGCATTCCAGCGAGAGTGCTGAGGCAGTGTGCGCCAGAACTGTCTCCTGTGTTGACTCGCTTGTTCCGCCTCTCTCTTGTAAAAGGGACGGTGCCGAAATCCTGGAAGCTTGCAAATGTGCAACCAGTGCCCAAAAAAGGCAACCGTGCAGACCCTGCCAATTACCGTCCGATCGCCATTACCTCTATTCTGTGCAAAGTTATGGAAAGGGTACTGAACAGAAAGTTGCTGACCTACCTTGAAGACAACAATCTCCTCAGTGACCGTCAATATGGCTTTCGCCGGGGACGGTCAACTGGCGATCTTCTTGTGTATGTCACGCACTGCTGGGGCGAAGCCATCGAGAGACAAGGCGAAGCACTTGCTGTATCGCTTGATATCTCGAAGGCCTTCGACAGGGTCTGGCACGCGAGTCTGCTCAGTAAGCTTCCTGCTTATGGCATCCCCGCTGGTTTTTGTAGCTGGATATCAGACTTCCTTAGCGAACGGTCGATCCGAGTAGTCATTGACGGCTGCTCCTCAGACCTTATGGCTATTGATGCCGGAGTTCCTCAGGGGTCTGTTCTCTCTGCAACTCTTTTCCTGCTGCACATCAATGACCTACTTCAGCCTGGTATTGTTGGGTACGCAGATGACAGTACTGTTTCAGAGAGATACTTGTCCAGCGCAAAAACCAGCATGGATGAAGTTCGTTCCTTGAGGGAGGCTATGGTTGAGCGGACAGATTTGACCTTAAGCCTTGTCTCCCAGTGGGGTGATGACAATCTGGTCTCTTTTAACGCCACCAAAACACAGGCGTGTCTTTTTACCGCCAAAAGGAGTCTGTTCGATCAAACGCCTACTTTTCGGGGTGCGTCTGTTCCTGTGACTGATCGGCTCGAGCTCCTAGGCATGGAGTTGACATCCAGTCTCAACTTCGGCTCCTCCATTGAGAACAAAGCCCAAATCGCGGCCAAAAAACTGGGCATCCTAAATAAGGTGAAGCGATACTTTACGCCTGGACAGCTTTTAACCCTATACAAAGCACAAGTCCGATCCTGCATGGAGTATTGCAGCCACCTTTGGGATGGTTCAGCTAAGTATCAGCTTGCCGCGCTTGACTCAGTGGAACGCAGAGCCAAGAGGCTCATTGGCAACGTGGAACTGGTGGACGCCAAGCTTCACAGCTTGGCTCATCGCCGCAAAGTTGCCTGCTTGTCGGTCTTCTACAGACTGTACTTCGGTGAGTGTGCTCAGGAACTCCACGACCTCATCCCACCAGCCCCCTTCTACCATCGGACATCTAGACGCACTGCAAGTTATCATCCTTACCTTGTTGCCATTCCACCAATTCGAACCAAGCGCTTCCAAACATCCTTTATAATGCGCACAGCGAATGAGTGGAACTCACTGCCTGCGTCTGTGTTTCCGAACGCATTCAACCCGAATCTCTTCAAAGTTAGAGTGAACAGGCTACTTCTGGGTAAGCTCACTCCATCGTAGACTCTGTCTCTGTCACCTATGACCTAGACTAGAGTCAAGAGCAAACCCATTACAAATAAAAAAAAAAAAAAAAAAAACTTTGCCCGACCTTGGAATCGAACCTGAGCCATCACGCTCAGCAGTCGCTTTTGCAAGTAGATGATACAGGCTGTTTATTTTAAATGGGCGATTAGGATGCGTTTCCAGCGGAGACGAGCGGACTTGTGGTGTTACTAACCGGACACAAAAAAAAAATATGTCGGAAGTAAGTACATGTATCTAAATAAGTTAAGTTAAGACGGGCTGATGTCCGCAACTCCACATCTAAGCGCGTATCTTCCTAGATAATAGTCTTCCGAAACAATTTTTTTACAAAAAAACCAGTGACTTACCAATCCATCTGCACTTAAGCAGAGACGTTCTAAAAGACACATGTAACCATTTAATGCTGACTTGCCGTACTGGACCAACACTACAAGTGAGTATGTTACATAAGCAGGTCCAATCAATTTCTGAAAAAAATAAGAACAAATGAATGCCAGTCTTGGGCTCTTTGGCATTTTAATATGAATAGTTCCTAGTACATATCCATCTCTTTGTATTATACTATTAGAAACTATTGATATAACTATATAAGTTTTGGACCCTGCCAAATCCTGGCAGACTTTCATTTTCATTATTTAACCCTAAAATTAAACTGTGATCAAATATCAGCCTTGTGTATAGGACGTCACTTAAGGTGGTGAACAGCTCTTAGACTACAATATATACATACTATCATCATTATCATCATTTCAGCCGAAAGACGTCCACTGCTGGACATAGGCCTCCCGCGGGCGTCGCCACATTGGCCGATTCCGTGCGTCTCGCATCCAGCGCCTTCCCACAACCTTAACCAGGTCATCGGTCCACCTAGTGGGAGGCCTTCCAACGTATCATCTTCCGGTTCGCGGTCACCATTCCAGAACTTTACAGCTACATACTAATTAGCATACTAAAAGCAGATACATACTAATTAGGTGTTAAATATGTGTGCTTACATTAGACTGCCTGCTGTCCAAGGAGGAGTTGACCAGCTTTGGTAAGATACATTTAAATAGCAATGTTATTGCCTTTTCATTTGATTCCCCTCTTGCATCGCATAATAAGGTTTTTATTATGCTGTAAATTTTAGCTGATATACATGCAAGCATGTGCTTGTCTGAAACAAAAAAAAATTAAAACAATCAAAAATGTAACAAAATGGTATGTTACTAGGGGGTTTTAGGCCCAGTTTTTGATCCGAAGTTAACTCAACTAATCATTTGAATTGTTTGTAAAATGTATTTTTGATAAATTATTAATATAATAAATGGTCAAATAAATTGGAGAGTTAATTTGTTGACATTTAGTTGTTACAATGCAACAACAAAAAACTGGACATGTGCGATTCGGACTCGCGCACAAAGGGTTCCGTACCATTATCGCAAAATACAGCAAAAAAATCACCTTTGTTGCATGGGAGCCCCACTTGAATATATATTTTATTCTGTTTTTAGTATTTGGTAGTTAGTTTTAGTATTTTTTTTTTAGTTATAGTGGCAACAAAAATACATCATCTGTGAAAATTTCTGTGCTATCACAGTTCATGAGATACAGCCTGGTGACAGACGGACAGACAGACAGACGGACAGACAGACAGACAGACGGATCGTGGAGTCTTAGTAATAGGGTCCAGTTTTTACCCATTGGGTATGGAACCCTAATAAAAAAGTAACACTTCTGACATACATTTTTGAGGCAGATCAAAATTTTTACAAGTTCATAAATTATACACCTCATATATTTATAGTAACACAATTGTCATGAACTTCACTTACCCACAGCTAATTTGTCAACGATAGCATACCCAATTACATCCACTAAATTGCTTAAAATTTCTTCAAAATTCAGATCATCTGGGCTTAGTTGTAAACTCTCTACAACAACTGTTAAGTCTTTTACAAACTCCGTCAGTTGATTCAAAACATTGTTGACTGTCTTAATAAGATCCTTTGAGTTGAAATTACTTGCTTCATCACACATCTCCAAGGGAAAGTGGAGGCATGCCACCGACTGAGCAAACAGTTGTGAATGATAGACCTGATATGCTTTGTATCCTGGGATTTTCAACAAGTTATAGTAGACTCGAGATGCTAACAGAGCATAGTTTCTGTACTCCTTGGTATGGACGTTTTTGCATCCATAATCTATATAGTATGCTAAAATAGCTAACACTTTCTTGTGTTGTAGGACTTTCGATAGTGACGCCCAAGACTTTTCTTCACTAGGAATTTCTTCCGATTTAAGCCATGAATCAGTCGACTGTATTATATTCTTAAATGTTGACTTCAAATCTAAAGATTCTATCGCACTCTCATATTCTGGCGGCAATTCACAAAACTCAAGAAATTCTGTCTGATAAATAGCTGTAACCCAACCATGGTCCAGATGGTCTAAGCGCAGATTATTTAATTGCTTAATTAAAGCCATTGTGTTTTAATTCAGATTATACCGATGTTTCCGAAATCTCATCCCCAAAGTTGGCAGAACATAGTATTTGTATAGAATAGAAAGAATCTTATTGGTTTCTTCAACTTTTAAATATTATACATCACCAGTAAGAAGAATGATCGATTAATAAGTTTCATTTCATCGATAAATAAATTCAGTGTTATTTCATTGATTTCCCACCAACTTTGCACTCACTAAAATTTACCAAAATAAATAGACAAAAAGAATAGTAGACACTGACAGTGACACTGAGAGCTAGTGGTGTGCGTTACGACCAAAGAGAAAGATCCATGACTACCGACAGACCACCAAAGCCAACCGACTTTGAAGGTGGTCACGCTCCCTTCAGCAGAACCACCATGAGCGTCGAAAAAATGGGCATAGGTGATTGCTTTTCATCATGAGGCATGATGAAAAGCAACGCAAGTAATTATCTATAGGAATACTGCACAGGTAGCAGGACACTTGCGCGAAAGACATTTTTTCGAAAGCCAAAGCGTGTATGGACTTCTTGTGAAAGGTATAGATCATTTTCAAGGTTTTCAGTCAAAGATATCAGTTTTTACACATTTTAAGTATTTTTCTTCCAACTATGCTTTAATTTCATCACAATCACACTAAAAACTCAGTACAAAGCGAGTCTTTATTGCTCTAGAGCAATAAAAATGTATGAAATTTCATTATTGCACAGTTTTTTTTTAATCGCCCCAAAAGTTGCCAATCTCAATGGATTAGCTCTATTCAGCCAGCCGAAATCAATACTTTTTTTTTTACGTACGTATTATTCGTTTCTATCCTACTTGTTCCAAATTTAAAAAATGATTGCTGCGTAACTCTGATTTAAAAATGAGGAAATTTAAAAAAGTGATTTTTGACATCGCCGCGCCCGTGGCCGCGCCCATCTACTTCCCGTGATAACGACTTCATTGTAACAAATCAGCCAGGCCCATCTAACTCGTCTGATAATATTATTCAGTCCCTAGTTAACAAACAAATATAAATTTGCCCAACAAAACTTAACCTTACGTTTAATAATTGCTCAAGTATAACTTTTAATTTCAATAATTAAACTTCTATTTTAACTGTTTGATATGAGTTTCTTTTATCTACTATTCCTATAGGTAATAGTTGAAAGAAAAGCAGATTATGCACCTCGCCTTAAGTAATTTATATTGCCCTCGTGCCTGTTAGATTAGAGCCCTCGCTAACGCTCGGGCTCTAAATCAGGCACTCGGTGCAATAATAAATTACTTTGTGCTCGATGCAATAATCTACTATTAAAAACCACCCCACAGGACCTGTTTTCGGGATTAAAAAATAGCCTATGTCACTCAGGAATAATATAGCCACAGACTACTTAGAGATACTACGTATAATATAGCTTTTGTTGAAACTCGTAAGCATACTTTATATAGTTCCCGCCACTATTTTAGTATTATCAGGATGGTCCGCCCATCTCTAATTCTCTTGATGTCCTCGCAACGTCACGATAAATGTTAACTCTAAGCTCTGTAATATCTCTGTATCTAATAAGTAATCTCCTTACATTGATCTTGATTAAAGTGATAGAAGCATTCAACATTTGTTTTCATCTGCGGACACTGCAAGCCTTCAACTTTATTAGCTTTCTATTGGTGAAAGAATTTTTTTTAAACCTTCCAGTAGTTTCGAAACCTATTCGGTACAAACAAACGAAAAAATCTTTCCTCTTTATATATATAAACACAGGCACACGCATAGAACCTGCAGGCTGCAACCTGTTTTAGGCTGCCCGTCGACTTGAGCGGAGCGAGGCAGCGGAGTTGCGGACTGCATCTGTCCATAGACGCGGAGCTAGGTAGCGGTGTGGAGAGAGGAAAAAGTGCGGAGCGAAGTAGCGGACTGCGTTTTTACATACGCGGAGCTCGGTTGCACCTGTTTCTCCTCTCCGTTTCCCTGCTCTGCTTCCTCGCTCCGCTTCCCTGATCCACTTCCCCGCTCCGCCTCACTGCTCCGTTTCTCATCTCCGCGTAAATATATATGAATTTTGAAACTATATAGTTTTTAAATCCCTGTCCACTAAAGTGGAGCGGAGTCTTATGCAATTCGATTGATTGGCCCCGCACCTCTTTTCTCCGCTCCACGCGAAGTAGACAGGTAGACTTAATCGACATTCGACAACAAAAAAATTACTATCGTTACTGCATACTAATTTAAGTGTCTAATGGAATCGATAAACGAAATGTTACGTTTCATAATAAATTTAGTTCCATCTGTCTCAGCCCAGCCGGCTACCAGGGGGTATATTTATCTATGCGGCTACCCTCATGTCGAATTACAAAATAGAGATACACCAACTCGCAAAAAAAACTTGCGATTTGACATATAATCTCCTTCGTGCTTCCTATCAATATCTATGATATTGACAACCATCACTAGTCACTTGAAATGTTATAATTTTCTGTCATACATTATTATATTTACGACTTGATTTCTGTAGTTAATAGAAGAACGAAGATTAGTTAGAACAAATTATTTATTTGTTAAAAATCACTTCTTTACTTATTTTTTGTCCTAAACACTTAAACAACAAACTTCGTATCTTCGTCATCGTCGGCGTTATTTGGACGATGCACTATAACGGGAACACAAGGCGCGCAAACAACGAACTAGCGTTCTCGTTCTTTTGCTTGCTATTTGCTCTTGTCTACCATCATTCATGTAAAAGCCATTCTAAACTCGAGTTCGGAAATAGCCCACTCGAGTCAACTCGCGCTAGGCGCTACTCGGATTAACTCTAGCCATATATATTAGCGTATATTAGTCTATGACTCGAGCTAGTGAAGCGATTTGCTCATCACCAGAGATACCTCTCTGCCACTAACCTCTAATATACAAATACGCTGGACTTCATATTATCGATGACAAAATTAAGACATTTGATTTTCGCCATTTTGGCGGCTGATAGCAACGTGACTTAACGTGAGATTCCATGGAACTAATATTAGAGATGGGACATAGCCTTCGGTATAAAAATACGTGAGAATAATTTTAATACGTAAGAGAAAAAGAAAATCCCAATTATTTTAATTGAGATTCATTTCTAAGTAATAGAAAACTTGCTGTAAAGGTTAACTGAAAAATACTTTCAATCAGATTGCAAGCTATAAACTAGTGGATAGCGTGCTACTAAAGTTATAGCGCATTACTGTCAGATAAGTGAGATTTAAATATGGGGATAGGCTAACAACTTAAAACTAGTATATTTGAGCAAGTATCTGCTCGCTCAAGTATACTAGTTAGTTAATACTTACATTTACAATAGTTTGGGTTCACTCGGTTGGAACATCATTCATACAAATATTTGCGTACGAATGAGATGGATAATAATTTACAACGGACATATTTCTCGCTCTCATCGCTGAGATCCTGTCTCTGTAGTGTTAAGGTGCAAATAAGAGTGACATCGCATTCCAGCGACGTGAAGACTTATATCAGTTTTCAACTCTGTTTCGGATGCAGATATAAATTGTTTGACTTAAAAACATTTGTTAATACAATTATAATTATCATGATATTATTCCAGAATTAATTCCAGACAGGAACGAGGTGATTGATACAAGAAGAGAGAGGCCTGTGCTCAGCAGTGGGCGAAGTCGGACTGTGGATGATCATGATGATGATTCCAGAATTTAGTATTACACATTGCTTTTTAACATTTTTTTTTTTTTTTTATTTCTGTTTTTATTTGGGGGTTTTTATCTCAGATATGACAACCCCATCATACCCTTTTACAATATTTCTACATTCGTATAATAATATAAACATCTAACAATTATAATATTTACTATACCTACTAAAAGCAAAGAAAGGCAAGCAAGGATTAGGCATTCATATAACATTCATCACTAATACCAATATTAGATAATTAGTTGCAACATATTATTATGAAAAGTCAATACAGTAGATGAGTGATACGCCTTGCCAAGTCTACTATTTTGATATTAGTGTAATTTAAAAATATTACTAATATACTCGTATTAGTTAAAATAATATAATATTTCCAGGCGAATATATTAGTATTACCTAATTTTAGTTCCTGAGAACCTCGAGTGGGGCGCTTTGATTCGGCACAAAAATCAACTGTCATTTCATCTAATATACTAGCTGTCCCACGCGGCTTCGCTCCCGTCAACTGGCTACGTATCTACCCTATCCTACCTACCCTATTCTACCCTACACCTACCCTACACCTACCCTACACCTACCCTACACCTACCCTACACCTACCCTACACCTACCCTACACCTACCCTACACCTACCCTACACCTACCCTACACCTACCCTACACCTACCCTACACCTACCCTACACCTACCCTACACCTACCCTACACCTACCCTACACCTACCCTACACCTACCCTACACCTACCCTACACCTACCCTACACCTACCCTACACCTACCCTACACCTACCCTACACCTACCCTACACCTACCCTACACCTACCCTACACCTACCCTACACCTACCCTACACCTACCCTACACCTACCCTACACCTACCCTACACCTACCCTACACCTACCCTACACCTACCCTACACCTACCCTACACCTACCCTACACCTACCCTACACCTACCCTACACCTACCCTACACCTACCCTACACCTACCCTACACCTACCCTACACCTACCCTACACCTACCCTACACCTACCCTACACCTACCCTACACCTACCCTACACCTACCCTACACCTACCCTACACCTACCCTACACCTACCCTACACCTACCCTACACCTACCCTACACCTACCCTACACCTACCCTACACCTACCCTACACCTACCCTACACCTACCCTACACCTACCCTACACCTACCCTACACCTACCCTACACCTACCCTACACCTACCCTACACCTACCCTACACCTACCCTACACCTACCCTACACCTACCCTACACCTACCCTACACCTACCCTACACCTACCCTACACCTACCCTACACCTACCCTACACCTACCCTACACCTACCCTACACCTACCCTACACCTACCCTACACCTACCCTACACCTACCCTACACCTACCCTACACCTACCCTACACCTACCCTACACCTACCCTACACCTACCCTACACCTACCCTACACCTACCCTACACCTACCCTACACCTACCCTACACCTACCCTACACCTACCCTACAACTACCCTACACCTACCCTACACCTACCCTACACCTACCCTACACCTACCCCACACCTACCCTACACCTACCCTACACCTACCCTACACCTACCCTACACCTACCCTACCCTTACTACTATACGAATGTACCGGCGGCGGCGATCTAATTAAAATTTAGAACATAAAAGCTGCTATTGTGAGTCAATATTAAAAGATAGACATATGCTGTCGCAGACTTTTTTTTAGAACTTTTAAAGAAGAACAATTCCATTGTACATTATATTTGCGTAACTTAAACCGCTTACGCAGCGCACGCAACAAAAGCTCTCAAAAAGGAATATTTTTGCCCGATTTTGCAACATTTTTCATTTATGCTCGGCTCCTATTAGTTGTAGCGTGATGTTATATAGCCTATAGCCTTCCTCGATAAATGGACTATCCAACACAAAAATAATTTTTCAATTCCAACCAGTAGTTCCTGAGATTAGCGCGTATTAGTATAGATTTAGTCCAGCGTACTTGTATGATAGAGGTCAGTGCTCTCTGCTCATCACTGTTACAAAATCTCTTTAATTTTGTTTCTTTGTCTTCTGTGCTTATATCTTTTGTAGGTATTTTAGGTAGATTAATCTAATGTAATTGTATTCTGTTATTATCTCATAGATGTAAATTGATTGTTATGTATGATTGTTGGGCTGATGGCATGCCAATGCCCGTACAATAATAATAATAAAAATAAAAATAAAATACAAAATGTCAAAGTCAAAAAAAAACACTGACTTATAAACCTATGGACTTGCCATACTTACGAAATTAGCGTGCATACCTACATAAATCGGGCAATTAAGATGGCTGCCCATTAGCCAATGAGGTAGGCCATTTGCAACTGTTTGACAGCACAACTACACAGATAAACATACATATACGGCACACAACTACCAATTTTACTCGGCAATCAACATGGCGACCGGTCACGCATAGACATGAATTTGACGTCACTCAAAAGTGTTACCAAGTTTAGTCCTTGACAAACATTTAGATATCTCTCTTTTCATATGATGCAGCTCTTGGTTAGTTAAAAAGAAAAACGCTTTTTGACATGCGTGTGTCGATATTATAGATATTTGTATAACTATTCTTCAATAGTAGAATATGCCGTCTCCATAGTTTTCCTACCTCATTGAAACAAAATGAGATTGACACTTGACAGCTGAGTAAGGACTTCACCAAAAGTTCAAATATTTTATTTTATATAGAAATAGATATAGCTGAAAATATACAGCTGTGAATTAAAGCAGAGCAACTGATTTTATTAGATTATCATGACAACACGGAAACCAATCAATTGGTTTTTAACTGAAACGGGCCGAAGGTTTTCGTTTGCCGTAATTACAGGCACTGGGCTTGCGTGTACACTAGCAAAATATGGCCCACATACTTTTTTCTTGGATAAGTACAAAAACTTTGTGCATTATTACAGGTTAGTTGGTACCATCATCTTTTCTTGCAAATCAATTTATAGCATGAGATTGTATTGCAAGATATAAGGTCACTTCAATAATATGGGACTATGAAGAATGTTACAACCTACTGGTAAAATGTGTGCTAAAATTGGCGTGATGCTGTGCATAATCCTGTAATTTATGTTATTTTGTCTCACGCGTTTTTCAGCAATGGCCAGCCAGCACTTTTAAACAAGGAACTTAGCGACAGGTACTCAAAATGTCTGGATATTCTGAATATATCTGATGTTCAACGAAAATTAATAGTGCCATTCAGTGTTTTTGGATATGACTTGTTTCATGCTGGTAAGATAACACTTAAGTAATTTGTCTCAATTTAGAGTTAATTTCATAAGTACTTAATTCTTAGAAGCCTGCCACTACTTTAATAAAAACCTTTATAATTATTTTTCTCTACCATCAAGTATGAAATTATAACTCAAAGCATGTTGTTATGCTCAGTGGCTTCTAATTATGAAATAGAATAAAAAGTAATACTTCAGCAGATTATTTCATTTAGGATAAAAAGCATAATCAATTATTTCTTTCTTAATCATATCATTTTATTGTAGAGTGTATTTACTGGCACATGTTTACTAAACTTGAAGTTAGTTATCCTATTTGTCTGTAAATTAAATACTTGAATTTACAAATACTTAAATAAAAGTAAAATTAAATATAAATTTTCAAAACAAACCCATCACATTCATCATGGAAATCATGGTGTTAGCTGGTCCATCTTGAACCTTGCATGCCAGACATTGAATTTAATAAAAGGACCATCCCACTTCAGACAACTTTCTCTATCAAAGATTTTACATTTCACTTGTAATTATGATATTGAGAAATATATATTTTTGCATTTTTAATCCTTTTTGAATATTACATTTTATCTAAACAAATTTTTTGATGTAGTAAAAGTGCATAAGATAAGTTTTGCCATTCATTTTATTTTGCTATACAAAAAAAAACATAATGCTGACTTTTTTATGGTGTTACTTATTACTTATTGCTGAGAGGAATACAATATGGAAATCATTATTTTAGAATCTGATACTTACTGAAGCTGCATTGTAATATCTAACTTATTGTTTTGTTATAGGTAGTGTAAATTCAAAATTTGGAGTAGCCATTGGTATTCCAGTGAACTTTAACTATAAAAGCCTAGCTGATTTAGAAGCCGATGATATTCAGGTGAGGTATTCAAATTTTTATTTATTTCACAAGATGTCTATGCTTGCTATAATTCTATAGAATTTGTAACCCATTAACATTTCAATATTTTAAATTACTTAGTAAGTACTGTCACTGTCTTATTTGGTGTGACTTAGGGCTGATTGTTGACCTGCAGCCGAATTGCGTAAGTATATTATCCAAAGCAAAAGAATCGATTCCTTCCCAAAAACGACTTTTCGTATCAATATGCAATACGTTAAGTCGGTTTTGGGAAAGAATCGATTCTTTTGCTTTGGATAATATACTTACGCAATTCGGCTGCTGGCAATGCCTTCTTTAGTATAGGTAAATGCAGTGTATATCCACAAAAGAATGTATATTACATTTCCCATTTCATACTTTGCTTGGCTTTTAATTAGCTATATATTATAATGCATGGGAAGATAGGTGCGATGCCTTGGGAATCTTTTGTGATTTGTCCAAGGCGTTTGATTGTGTTCTTCATGAAACGCTAATCAGGAAACTCCGCCACTACGGGATCCGGGACAGCGCTCTGGATCTTCTTACTTCATACTTGAGTAATAGGATTCAGAGCGTTGACGTTAAAGGAAAAAGATCTCCCGGATCCATAGTAACAATGGGAGTCCCGCAGGGCTCGATTCTTGGTCCTTTCTTGTTTATTATTTATATTAATGATTTGCCTTACCTCATAAAGGATAACCATGATATAGTGTTGTTTGCAGATGATACTTCACTTTTGTTTAAACTTAAACGTCAGCAGCTGGTTACTGACGATGTAAATAGCGCGATCTCAAAAGTAGTTCACTGGTTCAATGTTAACAATTTACTTCTTAATGAAAAAAAAACCAAATGCATTAAGTTTACCCTGCCTCACGTCAGGCAGGTAAAAACTGATGTGTTGATAAAGGGCGAAGAATTGAATCCTGAAAATAGCACAGTATTCTTAGGCTTAACCTTGGATGCTAAGCTTCAGTGGGGCCCACATATAGATAAATTGTCAAAAAAACTAAGCTCCGCAGCATAATTATGCTGTTAGAAGGGTTCGAAATTTAACTGATATAGAGACAGCCCGTTTAGTGTACTTTAGCTATTTTCATAGTGTAATGTCGTACGGTATTCTGTTGTGGGGAAAGGCCGCCGACATCCAGACTATCTTTGTTTTGCAGAAAAGAGCTGTTCGTTCAATTTATAAATTAAGCCCGCGACACTCTCTCAGAGAGAAATTTAAGGAGATTAATGTAATGACTGTGCCTTCTCAGTATATTTATGAAAATCTTTTGTATGCCCATAAAAATATAAAATTATTTAAAAAATACAGTGATATCCATAACATAAATACTAGGAACAAACACAAATTTGTAGTACCAACAACAAGGCTCAAGAAAATAGGTGGCTCGTTTAGATGTCAATGTGTGCGCTTTTATAATAAGCTTCCAAGCCACGTACAAGTTCTAAGTCTTAATAAATTCAAAACATTCATTAAACGTAAGTTGTGCCAGAAAGCGTTTTATACCATCAAAGATTACGTTGAGGACAAAAAGGCTTGGGATTGAGCTGCTCCAATTAAATATTAATTTTGTTTTTTTATATGTTTTCCATCGTGAATTTTGTTTTATTATTATTTTTTGTTTTTCTTGCAATGACAAGAATATTTACTTTTTAAAGTATTATATTATTTTATTTTAATTATTGTGAATGTGAAAACTATGTGGACTATTTGTTTTTTTTTGTTTTTAATTTATCTTAGTTTTTAATCGTGGTCTGGCAGTTTGAGTAGTTTTGCGGCCTACCCGAATGTCCTTTCTTTGGTATTGTTCGTCGAATCGTTGAGCTCCTTAAATTCTGTGTTGAGCTGCTCGGTTAATGACAAATGCGTGCACTGACTGGACAGGTCCACTCAATCTGGCTGGTTCTTTCCTCAAAAGACCATTTCAGACATCAATCTACATGGTCTTCACATGATCTAACCAAGATTTTTGTCTGGACTTTAAAAGAGACTGTGACCTCTGAGTTTGTTTCGGCCTTTCTTCTCAGAGTAGTCAGATAGGAAACGCCGACCTCATCTAGTTTTAAAAATATGATCGACATGTAAAAGTGTTTGTACAAACCAACTTACAGAAATAAAATCATTTATCATTTATGTTGAGATCTCAACAACAACTGCTAATTACCTATTTGTCCAAAATATCAAATATTTAAACTTATTATGAAATATTTTCAGGTGAACCAAAACAAAATAGACTGGGAATCAGAAGCTGGAAAAAAATTGGCTGATGCTTTAATACTTCCTGAGAAAGTGCAAGAGTTTGCGATATGTAGAGAAATCATGATGACACAGAATAACAAAATAATGTATGAAGCAGCATATCCATTCACATGTCTATATTTTGCTTACAATCTTGCCCAAATTCTTAATAGAAGATTAAACCTTTATGTGGCACCTCCGTTTATAAGAGGGGTATTATACTCAATAATAGGCATGTTTGCATCAGGTACATATTTTCTTATGAAGGATATGACTGAAGTTCATTATGAAGCAGACACTGATCAGAGATTATGCAAACTTGGTCCTGAATATGTTGAAAGTGGAAAAATATTTTATGAAAAAATTTTAAATAGAAATCAAGCTCTCAGAGAATTGATGAAGAGTGAAGGAGAAAAGAAATACAGTAAATTAGGAAATGAAAATTTTTTCATTAGGCAACCCCGTATAGCCCTTGTTCATAGAAAACAATTTTTTGAACAAAAATTTAACGAATTAAATGCCTCACAAGCTACTAACGGTGCTGAAAGATTAGATTAAGGCTATATATTATTCAGTGTTAGGTAGTTATATTATTAACTTACTGAATAAAAATGTAAAGTAGGTATAATAAGAAATAAATGTTTTCTTTTTTGCGTCCATTACTATTTGTTACACACATTTTATTAGAAAAACCATGGTTGGCTGACTGGCTAAGTGAATCTAATTACTATATTATTTTATATTAAAGTCACATAGCCATTTCATTAAGAGATAGAGGGAACTCTATTGAGCTTTTCTCGATACAAATACATTCTGCTGTTTTCTTCGTGGATAATGAATGCCTCTGAGCAATGATTTTTTTCCATACAATCTAGGTTTAATTAATACGTGCCCCTATCATTTCCTTTTTTCCATAACATAATCACTAAAAGAAATATTTTACCGCCATGTTCAGACGACTTACAGACAAAATTGATAAGTTTTTAACAAAATAGAAAATGATAGAAGCAATAGATATACTTTTCCTCTAAATTTTGATATAAGAATTTTTTAGATCAGTCCGAGTTTGAAGAAGAAAACAGCGGAATACGAAATGTCTTTTGGTCAAGGTTTTTAGTTATTATCAGCCTCATGGTCTGCAGTTGTCCCTTTCGCACTTTACGGGGGGAGGCTTACACGTACACTGATAGGGTAGTGGCAATTGTCGATATTTTTTACTGACAATTGCCACTAATGATATACACCGATGTCGATATTTACACTATACAATGATTTTATTTATTAAATTCGTGTCATTGTAGTGTGCATTACCCCAACAGGAAAGTGGCTCCTGGAGTGATATGAGTGGAACGTATAATTAGAGCGTAATCTGCTGTGAATGTGCGCTACATAAAAAACATGTGCGTGTCGTCGTTTTTGAGAAAAACGGAAAAAACGTTTCCTGCTAGGGTAACGTTGTTCCAGCAGGAAAATTCTAAACGAATGATCGGAGTGAGAAATATTGTGCATGGGCAGAGAGCTTATAGTTGTGCAAGAATGTGCGCTGAAAATATAATAAGTGCGTAATCTGGTTTTCGAGATATTGCATTTCCTGCTGGGGTAACGTTTTGCAGAATCGTGTATCTCTGAAACTATTGTATGTGCGCCTGTAGAATAAACATACACGAGTAGCTCTTGATTTGTGCGTATTTGTGCCGGAGTTAGATTTAAGAAAATATTTATAGTTTTAAAGAAATCGCACTTTTTTGAAAACCCGAAAAAAAATCACAGCGCCTAAATGAGAAAACTTATAAGCTCGCTGAAAACTGTAATCAGTCCATCTTGACGCTTGTATTAACCATAAAAAGTTTCAAAAGTATACATGCTTGCGTTATCGAATAATATTGCTAAAAGTCAAAACGACGGTGTCTTAACTTTGACGGCAAAATACGAGAAACCGGCTCAACCCAAGATGGTAGGTGTAAAGCACAAATAAGAGAGTTTAGTCAAAAATATATTGTGAAAATATTCAGCTTGGAATGTTTCGCATTAAGTAGATTTAAACACAAAACTAAATATGTAAACAACGGCTGGTTATCCGACCAAATTCGAATGACTACAAAAAAGCGACGGATTCATACATAACGATGACCTTCTTAACTTTACTCACGAATCGGTTGAAACGTGTTGTGCCTGAGTACGCTGAGGTAGAAAAGTATTAAAATAATTAACTTATTATTGGATTACATTCTACTAGCTGTTTCCGTAATCAAGTGCCAAGCACTTGATTACGTAAGAACACTTTATTCCAACTTTCATTAAAATACATTCAGAATTTTGTGGACACATCCAGACATTTTAATTTGCCTTTATAATATTAGTAAAAAAAAGTAATTTAAAGACCAAAAATTTGATGGTGGTTGTTTTTAATAAAAACCAAGTGCGAGTCGCACTCGCGCACGAAGGGTTCCGTACCATTATCGCAAAAAACGATATTTAATTTGATTAATATTTAGGATTTCAATAATGATTTTCATGATTTTGATTTTAGTCTGGGATGTTTAGTGAATACTTATTTGGATTGTAATTCTAATATTAATTGTATTGGTGTTTAATTAGTTATAATTATGTAACGTAACGGAGGTAGTCACTAGCCCCTGAAAAACAGATTACCTAGCTCAGCTTCAATTTACAAAAAATGTGAAACCCTGAGTTTTCAAATTTTTTGTAAATTTTGAAGGTAATAAAACATTTATTTATTATTACTCATTGCGATTTTCGCTTAAATCTTTCTTTTTCTCGTAGTCATGGTATAAAATTATGCAACTCTTGAATAACACGGATTTATATCGAGGGCCATGAGTTACTCGCGTCACTCAGGATTCTAAGACTGAATCACGACCGCAGGGAGTGATTCAGTTGATAGAATCCTTTACTTGTTCCTGATTCATCTATGGCCCTCGCTTTAAAACCGTCCCTTATTCACTAGTTGCATAATATACTATTTTTATTCTGATTTTAGTATTTGTTGTTATAGTGGCAACAGAAATACATCATCTGTGAAAATTTCAACTGTCTAACTATCACGGTTCATGAGATACAGCCTGGTGACAGACAGACAGACGGATCGCGGAGTATTAGTAATAGGGTCCCGTTTTTACCCTTTGAGTACGGAACCCTAAAGGAAATCGAAAATACGGAATCCTGTTTGAGATAATTAATTTGAGATTAATAGGTTTGTAATTTGATGCCATTATTACTTTAAGAAACATAATTTAGGGAAGAAAAATAATAATTTCTACATCAACAAGCTCTTTCATTTGTTATGGTCACAAGGTGCATTTAATGTATTTTTTTAAATAGCCCCCAAAATTAGGTCAAATCACCAAACGTTTGAACGCGACTGTACGGACAACAGCTTAGGTTTAATACGTCCAATTAAGAAGGTCATCGTTATGTATGAATCCGTCGCTTTTTTGTAGTCATTCGAATTTGGTCGGATAACCAGCCGTTGTTTACATATTTAGTTTTGTGTTTAAATCTACTTAATGCGAAACATTCCAAGCTGAATATTTTCACTATATATTTTTGGCTAAACTCTCTTATTTGTGCTTTAAACCTACCATCTTGGGTTGAGCCGGTTTCTCGTATTTTGCCGTCAAAGTTAAGACACCGTCGTTTTGACTTTTAGCAATATTATTCGATAAAGCAAGCATGTATACTTTTGAAACTTTTTATGGTTAATACAAGCGTCAAGATGGACTGATTACAGTTTTCAGCGAGCTTATAAGTTTTCTCATTTAGGCGCTGTGATTTTTTTTCGGGTTTTCAAAAAAGTGCGATTTCTTTAAAACTATAAATATTTTCTTAAATCTAACTCCGGCACAAATACGCACAAATCAAGAGCTACTCGTGTATGTTTATTCTACAGGCGCACATACAATAGTTTCAGAGATACACGATTCTGCAAAACGTTACCCCAGCAGGAAATGCAATATCTCGAAAACCAGATTACGCACTTATTATATTTTCAGCGCACATTCTTGCACAACTATAAGCTCTCTGCCCATGCACAATATTTCTCACTCCGATCATTCGTTTAGAATTTTCCTGCTGGAACAACGTTACCCTAGCAGGAAACGTTTTTTCCGTTTTTCTCAAAAACGACGACACGCACATGTTTTTTATGTAGCGCACATTCACAGCAGATTACGCTCTAATTATACGTTCCACTCATATCACTCCAGGAGCCACTTTCCTGTTGGGGTAATGCACACTCATTGTAAGTATTACTTTTTATTTTTGAAGGCACTTATCGAATACTAATCCTAAGCATGCATGAGAATTGGAAAGTGCAAATGCGATTGCACTATCACAAGTTGTTAGGAAAATTAAGCCAGGGTCCAGAATAATGCTAGGTACAGACCAACCGAACGAACTAACAAATGTTGTTGAAAAGAAATCGCTGATTTTTGTTATTATAGATAGGCTCGCGCTTGACCACTATCTCACTTGATTTGATGGTAAGCGATGATGTAGTCGACGGTGTAGCACACTTGCCTAGAAGTAACTTCACTCTTGACCTAAAGACCCCGTGGCTGTAACTATCGGGCAACACAGACTCCGGCAGAGAATTACCAAAACCTACGCATAATGAAAGTAAGTATTTCCAAAATGTTTAATGCGTATGGGCGCGATGTCTACCATGTACCGCGATGGTGCATCGCCGTACGTATTGTAGTCAGAACAATTAGTCAATTGCTGGTATACCGTCGTGGCCGCTAGCCTTATTCACGTCGAGGTTGCGCAGAACACTTTTTTTTTTTCCGGTGCTACCGCAGCACCCTACGGACGTCCTTTTGATGGATGCAAATGTCCGACATACTCGTCTCACATACACGTCTCGGAGGAGGAGAGCGTGGGCCACCAGGATTCAGACGCGCAGATGCCGCAAAAAGAAAGGCAAACAAGTTTAGGTACTTTCTCCTCAGCGGAGTGGGCCAGAGACCCGGCGGATTTCAGCAGTGGTGGTAGTGAGAGACGGCAGAAGTTCGATTCAACCGATTAGCCAGAGGCCAAAATGGTTTACTACGGGTAGGAAGCAAATGAAGCAAGTTTGATCCCTATTCGGCTAATGTGGCCGAGGTGTACGTTACCCCAACAGGAAAGTGGCTCCTGGAGTGATATGAGTGGAACTTATAATTAGAGCATAATCTGCTGTGAATGTGCGCTACATAAAAAACTTGTGCGTGTCGTCGTTCGTGCGACGGATCGCGGAGTCTTAGTAATAGGATCCCGTTTTTACACTACGGTACGGAACCCTAAAAAATATTTAAGATAATTAATTTGAGATTAATAGGTTTGTAATTTGATCTGTGATTTGATGCCATAATTACTTTAAGAAAGATAATTTAGAGAAGAAAAATAATAATTTATACATCAACAAGCTCTTTCATTTGTTACGGTCACAAGGTGCATTTAATGTATTTTTTAATTATCCCCCAAAATTAGGTCAAACCAACAAACGTTTTAACGCGACTGTACGGACAACATCTTAGGTTTAATACGTCCAATTAAGAAGGTCATCAATATGTATGAATCCGTCGCTTTTTCGTAGTCATTAGAATTTGGTTGGATAACCAGTCTTTGTTTACATGTTTAGTTTTTTGTTTAAATCTACTTAATGCGAAACATTCCAAGCTGAATATTTTCATTATATATTTTTGAATAAACGTTCTTATTTGTGCTTTACACCTACTTGGGTTGAGCCGGTTTCTTGTATTTTGTCGTCAAAGTTATGACACTGTCGTTTTGACTTTTAGCAATATTATTCGATAACGAAAGCATGTATACTTTTGAAACTTTTTATGGTTAATACAAGCGTCAAGATGGACTGAATACAGTTTTCAGCGAGCTTATAAGTTTTCTCATTTAGGCGTTGTGATTTTTTTTTGGTTTTCAAAAAAGTGCGATTTTTTTAAAACTATAAATATTTTCTTAAATCTAATTCCGGCACAAATGCGCAAAAATCAAGAGCTACTCGTGAATGTTTATTTTACAGACGTACATACAATGGTTTCAGAGATACACGATTCTGCAAAACATTACCCCAGCAGGAAATGCAATATCTCGAAAACCAGATTACGCACTTATTATATTTTCAGCGCACATTCTTGCACAACTATAAGCTCTCTGCCCATGCACAATATTTCTCACTCCGATCATTCGTTTAGAATTTTCCTGTCGGAACAACGTTACCCTAGCAGGAATCGTTTTTTCCGTTTTTTTCAAAAACGACGACACGCACAAGTTTTTTATGTAGCGCACATTCACAGCAGATTACGCTCTAATTATACGTTCCACTCATATCACTCCAGGAGCCACTTTCCTGTTAGGGTAACGTACACGAACCAAGCCCTACGCAACATTTTCTTGTAGGACTTAGCAGCCCTGTTGTAGGCTTTCTTCCTCTGACCCACGTCACTCGCCTTGAGCGTTCGACCGTCGACCCAGGCATGTATAAGCGCATCGGCGAGATCACACTCGGACCACAGGTCGGTCTTCGCTAGACATTGTTACATCCATCACGGCGTACGCGCACGAATTAGAATCAGTCGAAGAAATGCATTACCTATTGAAGTCAATCTTTACCCACATTCAAAAAAATGGTGAAGGAGCATTTCCTTTCACTATAATTAGTCTTAAGGTAAGAGATTGCCCTGTGCGATAAGACCGCCCATTGTACGCTTGCTTTTATGATTTTTGTCCTGTATATATATTTTTGTGGTGTACAATAAAGAATATAATAATAAATAAAATAAGAAAAGCAAGTAGGCTGTCCCAATCCGCTGACTTGTACCGCCATACCCGCCGGGTGCCTTTTGGTACTTGTACTTTTATTTATTACTAGCTGTGCCCGCGGCTTCGCTCCCGTCATGTCTGCCAACCCTACTCTACTTACCTTCCTGCCTACCCTACTTACCTACCCACTATTTTTTTTTCTATAGTCATCATTCTTTCGCGGAGAATCTTAACATCGCCATTCAGAAAATGACTTCAAATGCACAACGCCATCTATAGAATATCGAATTCTACTGTCCGAGTATCTGAACTGCGTGTGTTGTGATAATATTTCTTCTTGAATACTTTAAATTCATCTAACTTTTGATAGAGTGAACGGATTGCGATGAAAAAAAAACTAAGTAATTCTTCAAGTTACGCACAATTTTTATGTATAAAAGTTATCTACATTGGTTCCGTACATTTCACGTGATGCGTGCACAAATAAACAGACAAAAATTGAAATTGCCATGTACTAAATAGTCATATCTTGCAGCAAATATCACTAATGGAAACATATTGATGATTTTTATAACTATAAATCAATAATCCTAAATAACCTGCAATGAATGTCACAAACTAAGAAAATTTAATTTACGCGGCCAACTGACAAACTCGACTCATGCCTACATAAATAACTAATGATAATGTTAATAAGAATACTAAGCCGTTCCGCAAGCATTTCAGTATCTACTCATAATTGAAGTGACGAGATTTATTACTCAAATAAAAATCATTGATGATTTTGTCATTGTTCCCGTCATCGATATTTTTTTGTCATTGTCATGCACTATGCAGTCAACGATACAGAAAAATCATCACTCAGCCCATCTCTAATACTTACCAGCCTGCCTGCCTATTCCACATACTCAAAAATATACATATTATACATAATTCATACCAATTTTTCTTTTCTAGTGTCATTCTTTCGCGTAAAATCTTAACACCGCGATTCAGAAAATGACTTTAAATGCACAACGCCATCTATCGAATAGCGAATTCAACTGTCCGAGTATCTGAACTGCGTGTGTTGTGATAATATTTCTTCTTGAATACTTTAAATTCATCTAACTTTTGATAGAGTGAACGGATTGCGATGAAAAAAAATCTAAGTAATTCTTCAAGTTACGCACAATTTTTATGTATAAAAGTTATCTACATTGGTTCCGTACATTTCACGTGATGCGTGCACAAATAAACAGACAAAAATTCAAATTGCCATGTACTAAATAGTCATATCTTGCAGCAAATATCACTAATGGAAACATATTGATGATTTTTATAACTATAAATCAATAATCCTAAATAACCTGCAATGAATGTCACAAACTAAGAAAATTTAATTTACGCGGCCAACTGACAAACTCGACTCATGCCTACATAAATAACTAATGATAATGTTAATAAGAATACTAAGCCGTTCCGCAAGCATTTCAGTATCTACTCATAATTGAAGTGACGAGATTTATTACTCAAATAAAAATCATTGATGATTTTGTCATTGTTCCCGTCATCGATATTTTTTTGTCATTGTCATGCACTATGCAGTCACCGATACAGAAAAATCATCACTCAGCCCATCTCTAATACTTACCAGCCTGCCTGCCTATTCCACATACTCAAAAATATACATATTATACATAATTCATACCAATTTTTCTTTTCTAGTGTCATTCTTTCGCGTAAAATCTTAACACCGCGATTCAGAAAATGACTTTAAATGCACAACGCCATCTATCGAATAGCGAATTCAACTGTCCGAGTAACTGAATTGCGTGAGCTGTGATAATTTTACTTCTTGAACACTTTAAATTCATCTAACTTTTGATAGAGTGAACCGATTGCGATGAAACAAAAACTAAGTAATTCTCCAAGATACGCACAATTTTTATGTATAAAAGTTATCTACATTGGTTTCGTACATTTCACGTGATGCGTGCACAAATAAACAGACAAACAGACAAAAATTCCAAAAATGCTAGAAATGGGAAGAAACACCCTGGCTATTTTTTCTGGATTTTTTTTCGATGTACAAAAAATATTTTTCTACAGATTTATTATATGTATTGATGATGATTTTCATGCAAACGATTTATTAATAGCTGTCATGCATCAGACATTTTTATTAATTAATTATTTCAAAGAATTAGTCCAAGAGCGAGCGAAGTGAGCTCGGGAATTTTGGGCACCCCGACACGGATAGGTTAGGTTCGAAGGGGATGACGGAACTAGAGAAGCTAGGGTAAGTTTTGGTGGGAATCGCTGTTGGTGAGAACAGCATTACCTATAAAGCGTCAAAAATACTTTCTGCTGTACTCGTGGTGGAGTATCGTAACAAGCAGAACCCTAGCCAGTCCAGTAATGAAACTGAAACAGTAAGAAACCGGACCGATACGGTATCGGTCTGGTTGTCTGGTATCGGCGATACCCCACCGAAGGCCATCTACTTAAATTATATTATTACCTACATTTATTGTAAAGTACCTAGTTACCTTCCTACACTTAAGTATTTATATACCACGAAACTAAATATTACCTGTGATATTAGGTACTGTTTTAGAATAACCTACCTATTACAGTTTCGTGGTTTCCTAGACAAGATAGGTAGGCCCACGAACAAGAAACGGCCACACACATTACTCAATTAGAACCGGGAGCCCTTTAATCGAAAATTACCCTTTTTAGGGTTCCGTTCCCTCGAAAGCAAAATTACTAAAAATAAAAATCTAAATTTCGGAGGTGCTTTCGAGGTCCTCACTAAAGTAAAGTTTCGGAGGTCGTAAGCGCACCAGTGTGTGACTAGTATTTGTAGTCATTGGAAAGGTACTTGTGCCTCTTATCTCTTCTCTTCCTAAATACCTGTGGGGACCGTGGAACCGCTTCCTGAATTCCAATGAAGAATCTGGTGTTTCAATTCCTACACAAGAAGCCCTCACACATCAACAGTTAGCAGTCATCAATCATCGTTTCAGGACTCCTGAAACTGAACTATAAGTGCAGGACGTCAGCGCGCTAGGGCTGGAGACTTACAACCTCCCAAGACTCCCAACACAGTGCCCGGCGATCACGCCCGACCGGCACACGTAGTAAACGGGCGATGACGAAAGATTATCCGGGCACTGACAAAAAATACTTGCATGGTCCATAAATTATTAGCAGTTTCGCACTTGGGACACTATATACGTCACGTTACGTCCGCCTTTTCGGTGCGTGCAATTGCGGCTCTATCGTCTGCTTGAGTTTGGACTACGATCAGCTCGTCTCGTTGCATCGTTAATCTGAAACTTGCGTAAACGTAGGCGCTATTAGGCTTAGCACGCACTGAGATTATAATTCGCGCGAATTTAATTCGCGCGAATTTTTGTCCGCGTACTGAATTTAACTAACACGCACTGCGGATAAAATTTCGCGCGATTTTTGTCTCTTTCTACCTGTTCATAGAGTTCAAAATATTCGCGCTAATTTTATCCGCGCCGCGGTGCGGTGGATTCTGTGGCAAAACACGGATTTCTTGCGATATTATTTCCGCGCGATTTTTTTTCCGCAGTGCGTGCAGCTTCATACATTTCCATAGGTCACAGATGTGCGGAAAAAAATTCGCGCGAATAAAAATCGCAGTGCGTGTTAGGCCTTACTACTCAATGTATCATGCTAAAATCTCAGATCAAATATTGATCTGATGCTAAAATAAAATATGTGATAGAAGGAATATTTACAATTGAAGTTTCTCGAAAACGGGGCCTCGTAGGTCGAAAATAATGAAATTTTGGGTCCCTTGAACCATTCGAATCACTAGGAAAAATTACGTAAAGCCTAGATATAGAGTGAGCGCCTCGTAAATAAAGAGTAAATAGAACAAGTTTAAAAAGTTACATAGATAATATGGCGTTCAAAAGGTAGTAGCTCTTTCAAAAAACTAAAGACTAGACTTAAACGCCTCAGTTGAGAAAAAAAAAATTAAAAAAAAAATATACTCGTGTTACTGACATAGATTTTCCTTCCTCATTGCTGACAACTGACAGTCTGACGATTGACAGTGACATAAGTGACATACATGACACCATTCGCTTCACGGTTCATGTGTATTCGTAGGTATAATCGTATTTCTCTTTTGTCAATTAATCAATGAAATGAACAAGTCTAAATTGACCTTACCCTGATTGAAAGTTTTCTTTATTTAATTGATTCTACAAAAGTGAAAAGATTGACTTCTAGGTCACCATTAAAATATACAAAAATAAATCTGTGTTAGTTTTCTGCACACTCGGATCAATCGTGTTCAAATCATTTAACTCTTATTTCTGTGTGGTGCAAGCAGGGAGTAAGTCACAGAGTATAGTAATAAAATGTACTGATACTGAATAGATTGACAAAACAACTTCAAGGTGTTGTATCTTTCGCTAATAGAACTGCGTGTTAATGAATTAGCGATTTTGTGTTTAAGTAACAGGCGTCAATATGTGTGGAGGATTCACTTGTTCTAAAAATGCGCTTATTGCGTTAAACATTCTCTATGTGGTAAGATTCTTTGTCACAGTAATATAAGTATTTTTACATTCTATAGATTTATAATATTTGTGTATGATGACAGTGTCTTTTTGCAATCCTTGTTTTTCCTAATGGGAACATCAACATTGCCAGGTGGTGGCCAGCATCCTGATCTCAGTGGCGGTTTATGGGCAGGCATCGTCACTGGTCACCAACCTGCCGATTGTGGGAGGAATACTGGCATGCGGGGTGTTCCTTATATTGATTTCTCTGCTTGGACTGCTGGGAGCTGTCAAACATCATCAAGTTATGCTATTCTTTGTATCCTTTTAAATTAAATATGTGCTCTGTGCACATAATAATACAGCATATTTTTGGCTAATGTGTGTTCATACACACACAAGTTTAGAAAGTAATCTTGCTACTTTGCCTTAACAATAACACAACATCAAGGATTTCCTAATACATACTCTATAGTTTCTTCATGTAATAATACTACAGTGAATATTTAGTTTCATAAAGGGTTTACGTAACATTGCATCAGCTATTAAATGATTTTCTTAGTGAATGGCTGTCTTATTGGGATTCAGATTAAAATTCTTTATTGCATATCATATGTTTAACATGATCTTAAGAACTTGTGGTAAGGTTCACATGAACCTCGTCTGTTGGGCACAACAATTTAATATTATTTTAGTAATGTCTATCTTAAATTAAAATTATGTGATAGTAAATGTTAATTAAAATGGAAGTCATATTTTAAATAAAATTAAAATGATATAATTGGTAACAAGTCAATTAAATTTAAAATTAAATAAAATTAAAAGCAAATAATATAAAATACAACAAGGCAAAATAAATGTTGTGACCAATTTACAGCTTTCTAGAATATAAATTGATGACAAAGTCGTCTACAACTTTCGTCATGTTAATGTTGACCATTATTTTAATCCATTTTTTTAGGATAAACAACTTTTTGCTATCTGCACTATTTCACCAAAGAATTATCCCTTATTTGAGCCATGCATAACTGTAAGCATTTCCTAGTATGTGTGTAAGCTTATGCATACTGTGTGGGTAGTGCAGTCTTGCAATGGATCTTGATCAGCAATGGTAAAGTAAACAAGAATGTTATTGTTATAAATCAGAAAACAAAAAACCTTGACTCAGTATTCAGTACATGGTGATTCTATTTCTTCTGTTCTTGGTACAGTTTTCAGTGGCATGTGCCTGCCTCACTGTTAATTCCGACCATCAGGAAATGCTAGCTCGACAGGTGAGTTAATCAGTTAATTTTACATTATTTATGGAATAAAAAACTTATCGGCAATCTTCACTCAAGAAGTTTTTGTAAATAAGGTCCCTACTTTTGTAGAATCAGCAACCCATTTTGAATCTTTTAAAAGACTGCTGATACATGAAATTAAAAACTAAAAAAAACGGCCAAGTGCGAGTCGGACTCGCACACAAAGGGTTCCATACCTTTATTGCAAAAAAATCACGGTTGTTGTATGGGAGCCCCACTTAAATAGTTATTATATTCTGTTTTTAGTATTTGCTGTTATAGTGGCAACAGAAATATATCATCTGTGAAAATTTCATCTGTCTAGCTATCACGTTTCATGAGATACAGACAGACAGACAGACGGACCGCGGAGTCTTAGTAATAGAGTCCCGTTTTTACCCTTTGTGTAAGGAATCCTAAAAAATAAATAAAAGAAAATAAAATACTTTTTGAATTATATTATAATATGGTTTAGTTGTGACTGTTTCAAAGCGTATTTCTGATATGCAAATGATATCTTATCATTCATACTCAGGCCAATGTTAATATATACTTCATAAGCATCCTCTATCTCTGTGAATTAATTTGTTATTGTCATTATATAGAACTCAGCAGACAGCATTGCAAACATGTAAATAGAGAGAATGAATGTTGCAGTAGCAGAATTTATGGAAAAATATTTTGGCAAACAAATTCTAATATATATTATATTTAAATTAAACAAAGAATTTCTTGATTTAAACTTATTTCGCGTATCTCTGAAACGGCTTTAACAATTTGCATGAAATTTTGTATTTAGGCAAGGTTTTGCTATTGAAGTTTATCTATATAGTTGCATTGTTTGTAGAAACATTAACAAAAAGTCACCCAGGTAAACCAAATGAAGTGACAACCTCATTGGAAAACTGCCCAGTAGTTTAGGATATACTAAACAAATAGGAAAAATGTTTATGAGTCTATTAAAACACATGCGAAGCTTTGTTGATGATATTTTTTTATTTTTCAAGGGATGGAACAAGGTGACCATTGATGTCAAAGAGCAAGTTCAGGAGAGGTTCCAGTGCTGTGGTTTCCAGAGCAGAACACCTGAGAATGGCACTGCTGAACATCCCTCATGTATAGAAATAGATGTAAGTGTCTACTTGGAGCCAATACCTTTTAACTCACACAATGAATGAAAATGCAGCATTTCTGAGATCTTCTTTTTCTAGTTCCATCTTTATTTGTGAAATGGTAGCTCGGACGAAAAACTTTTCGGGTAAGAAATCGTTGCTCTTGGCGTAAACTATGAGATGGTGTAAAAAAGCCCAGCGAAAAATGAAAAGGTCTTGTGTACCTATTGTTTTAGAACATAAAATAAATAGTGAAGAAATAAGATGAAAAACTAAGCTAACTGACACAACACTCACACAAGTACTTTTGCATACACTTTGCTTTTTGCGAATTCATTACGCAATAAGGCTGCGGGTACCCGGCGGCGGCGAAGTGTATAGCTGTGTACTTACGTTAGCTTTCACACGTACCGGCTACGTACGGGGCTATACATTCTACCCGGCAACCGGGGCGTGTGAAAAGGTACTAAGGCTACACTCCAACCCTATAATAGCCTTACACAGTCCCTTCTAAAACAGATAAGAACAAATAATTAAGGAGCAGAGAAATCATTCACCCATATATTCAAATTAAAAGCAAACAAGCCTCAACTAGAATTTTAGGCACGACCCGAATAGATAATAATTATTTCGATACAACTGTAGCCCAGTTGTCGATAACCTTTCGATCCTTAATCTCCAAACATGATTTTTATTTGTGTCAAAACAAATCACGAAACATTCTTATGTTTTTTTATGAACTGTTTTTATCTATTACAGAAAGTTTGTTGCCGGAATGCATTTGAGCCTATACATTGCCAATGTGAGCCATGCATGGGGAAGCTTAAGGAGACTATTGACTATGCTTTCAAACTATGCGGTGGCATTGGATTGTTCTTCAGTTTCACTGAGGTGAGTTCTATTGACTTAACTTATCTTCAGTTTATCATTGTTCAATGATAGTACTTTTATAAATAAATTCTTTCAGTTTGTTAAGGCTATCCATCTATCTACTACAAAACACAATTTTTATTTCACATTAATTAGGAATGGAATTAACAGTAAGAAATAAATACTAACTATAATAGGTTACTTCTAGGCAAGCGTGCTCACAGTAGACCACATCATCGCTTACCATCAGGCGAGATAGTGGTCTAACGCGAGACTATCGATTATTAAAAAAATATACATAAATTAAAAAAAGAAATTGGGGTCGGCTTTCAGTGCAACCGTCTTTAGATGACATTATTTAGCATTATTAATATCTGATGATAACTTTTGTACCAGTACCACGAGTTCATTATAGTTAGGTACATATTAATAGATGGCGTTGAAGCGTTGTCTATAAAATACGATTTCATAAATTGCATGTTATCTAGATAGAATACTCAATTACACAACTCTATTTAACAATACATTTTTACACTCTTTTGAGATGAACAATTTACTGTATTCAAGATCGTATTTTCACACGCGACATTAACTTATGCGGGAAATGTCTGAGTGCCCATATTATTCTACCGAGCTATAAAAAAATAGTTACAATAGGGATGAAGACAAAAAAAAAAAAAAAATAGGATAAAAAGTGTTGGACACGTATTTTCTTTTGTCGTGTAAACAAAAAATGACGGCGATACCGTGCGTTGAAATTTCGTGTGACGTCACGTTTTAGTGCACTTTTACTCAAAAGTGATGTCACAAGCCCTTTCTGAACTCTGATGCGCTTTATCGTTGTCAATTCCCCCACGCACAACGTACCAAATGAGATTCTAAGTGCGGAAAAGGAAGTCCCATCATCGTCAACATCGTTGTCAATTTTATTGATTTGATAACTAGCTGTCCCACGCGGCTTCGCTTTTGACAACTGGCTACCTACCTAACCCTACCTACCCTACATACATGAATGTTGCTAAGGTTGCGTTACTTTAATCGTTTAGGCAGCCCACGCAACGGAAGCTATAATAAAAAGGAATAATTTTGCCCGTTTTTGCAACATTTTTCATGTATGCTCCGCTCCTATTGGTCGTAGCGTGATGTTATATAGCCTATAACCTTCCTCGATAAATGGACTATCCAACACAAAAAGATTTTTTTATTTCCAACCAGTAGTTCCTGAGATTAGCGCGTTCAAACAAACAAACTCTTCAGCTTTATAATATTAGTATAGCAGTATAGATTAAAAACAAAAAATACGTGTCCATTATTTGATAATCTCACTGACGGACTAAATAGAATTATATTTTTTCTACCTAGGAATCATCCCTATTGATTTTTATTTTGAAGGTACTGCGTAGCAAGTGTAATGTTTAGGACATTATACTTGGCAATGATTTCAGACAATTCTTGGATGTAGAAATGCGGGTCAACATTCACAATAAGAACACATGCTGCTCACACAAAGATTCTTTTTTTGTAAATTAATATTTGCATGTAGATACAAAGTTCTATAATCAGGATTAAGCATGAATATGGTTATTGTTCATCGATTTAACCACTTATTTTTTCTAATACTTTTGTAATCAACATTGAAGCATTTCAGATAATCGCTCCACTAGAAGCAGCTAATTACTTGTTATTATACTAAAATGTGGTAAAAATTATCGCGTAGAGTGTATACCGGCCGTCTGCAAACTAGTACCGAACTTTGACATACGATGCTGCTCATTAATATTGCTGTTGGTGGTTATTAACATTGTGTGTGTACTGCGAATAAGGGCTGCCGCCCATTTAACCCGCGCACCGCGCAAGGCATTTTTAGATGACGGGTCTTGTTGTGCACACAAGCTTATCGGAAGGCTCCGAATAATGTGAACACGAACAGTCCTATTATTATACTGCAATGCATACGATAATATACATCCGAAACTTTATCCGAGACAATAAATGTGTGGGTTCATAGAGGGTTTGAATCTGCTCGCTCACTCTTGCATTCCTAAGTTTAATAAGTATCACCTATTTGTGAAAACGAAACTAACATTTATGAGAGGGAGCAGATATTTTGAGCTCGCTTCGCTCACTCTCTCATTCTAATACTTTTTAAAGTTTTTCCATAAGTTATCAAAACTTAACCTGTCCGAGGCGGGCTGCTTAACATTCGAGCACACTTCGCTTGCTCTTATTATACTACCTCATGTAGGCACCATTACTTATCAAGACAGAACAGACATAAACCTGTGATAAACCTGTCCCGAAGGTCAAGATGAATTTACCTAAAAAGAATACCCATCGAGACGCTCGACAATGAAAATATCACGCCTGCCATGAGACGCTGACCCTTCCGAAACGATGTGCTGAGACCGGGCCTGAAATAACTGTCGGCATTACGTCTGTATACACTCTACGCATACCTACATTTGTACATGAGACATTTCTTAAAATTTCGCTTGCACTTGTAACTAACAATCGGACGATTAATTTGCAGTTTCTGGGTGTATGGTTGACAGTAAGATACCGTAACCAAAAGGATCCGCGTGCTAACCCCAGTGCATTTCTGTGAATGATCTGACGATATGGATTTTAATCACTTGAGGTGGATTGGTGTTTTGCTTTGGATTGCATGTTTGATATTTTCATTGATGTGCGCATGCCGCTTTTTCTCTTATAATTTTCAACAGGTCACCGATTAGAGAATTAACTCGATTTAGATCAAGGCTAAGCGTCGTCTTCATATTACATGGAATATAAAATCGGAGAATACTGTGCTATTATATTTAAATAAAATAATGGGTTAGTTATAGTGCGCGCGGAACTAGTTGGCCGCGCCTTAGGTATGTGAGCGGTGGGACGGAGAGGCGGGGGCGCCAGTAAAAACCGGGATGACCCATTGACAATGGGTGTGATGACCCATTGACATTGTCATTGTCCATTGTCCTAACCCGCCACCCTGTCGCCACCTAAGGCGCGGCCAACTAGTTACGCGCGCACTATAGATGCTAGATTCTGTTCCATTTTGAATGCCTCAATCAATCAAATATATGTTAATAGCTGTTGCACGCGGCTTCGCTCCCGTGGACCACCCCACAGGACCCATTTTCGGGATTAAAAATAGCCTATGTCACTCAGGAGTAATGTAGCTTTCTATTGGTGAAAGAATTTTTCAAATCGGCCCAGTAGTTTCGGAGCCTATTCGGTACAAACAAACAAACAAAAAAATATTTTCTCTTTATAATATTAGTATAGATGTACCGAGTGATTAATCGGGAGCAGAGTTCCCTCGCTTTGCTCTCTCACTTCAACTTCCGTCCGAACCTGACCTTTCAGTGACGGGGTGCCCTAAACTCGCCGAGCTCGCTTCGCTCGCTCTTGGAATAATTCTTTGACCATATTTATCGAATTGCCCAACCGTTAAGTAGCAATATTCATAATAACCAGGCAATGTGATAAATATCGAAATTTATATCAGTATGCATTACATTGCCCGATTTGACTTTACTGTATTCATAATGCCCGGACATTATACATAATGCCCTGATAATCACTTGGTCCATGACATATACATTATGAAGACCTTTACCGCGATTGTTTTAACAAGAATGGTATTATAACTTCGAATGATGAATATTGATTTAAGCTAAAACGAGACAATAGGGATAAAATTCCTATATGAGTTATTTATAAAACAACTTTTTTTTTGGTTCACAGGAATCTTAGAATGAATTCCGTTAATTTACCTCCTTAAGTATTTGTTTTAGAAAAAAAAACTAATATTAGCCTTTTTGATAAAATAATCTCATAGATTAATTAAAATCAATTTATTTATTTTCTCATTAATTATTATAACACCTTTACAGAGATCTCCAAGGCGATGTTATAACTTACATATAAAACGTTACAAAACATCAATCGTTACAAGACATTCCAATACCTTAATCATTATTTAAATGGTCAGACCTTTTTCAATTAATAATTTTGCGCCACTTTGACAAATCTCGGCAGGTTTTGACAAAATATATCTTCCGACACCGTAACAATATTTATCAAACGTATCACTCGTGTCATAGGGGTAAACTTAAGTTAGTCCTAGCCAACAAGTCCTTTAGAACATATAAAACCGATTTTATCATTATTACTGTAGTAAAGTTACAAAAATATCATAGTTATGATTAGGTATGATTTCATGGTTCTCTCCCAGATTATTAAACTTGTGCACCTAAAAGTAGGTAATTTCTTATTTGCTCTTAAACGTAAAGATACACTTTACGTTTAAGAGATAACTCTTAAACATAGCTTTTACTCACCAAATTTTGGGATGAAAGGTTGGTCGGTTCGGGATT
Organism: Orthosia incerta; assembly: GCA_948252205.1. NCBI lineage: Eukaryota > Metazoa > Arthropoda > Insecta > Lepidoptera > Noctuidae > Orthosia > Orthosia incerta. The sequence goes on along the minus strand of OX411753.1, from coordinate 18,139,736 downwards.
TGGTATTTATTATTTTTTATTCTTAAAACAAAATATTAGTGTGATTATGTTGACCTGTGATGAATACGACGTTAGCTAATGTTTTCGTCGCACCTATTGCACTGATGCTTATTGCTGATGTGTCCTAGCGTTGATGATATAACTGCTGTTGCTCGAACGACTATAATTGTAGGCGCTCTCATGAAAAATTATATTGGTGATCTGGTCATATGTACGAACTTGATGTGTTTCTGAACTAAAATAATAATGCGAAGCATTAAATTATAGTATTCTATACCTATCTATATTTTTTCTACCGTGTAACTTTCAAAATTATATCATGTACAGGTCGAGGCCGATTTAGATAAAAAATTTAAAGGGCATCATTAGATTTTTGAAAAATCAATATTCCTAGCCAGGAATAAAACCCGCTGATTTTGAAAAAAAACGCCTGCACCATTCGATAGAGTCGCTTATAAGGATCAATTTTTGGGAAGTATTTGTGTGTTTTATACACGGCAAACTTTATGAAAGGGCTCATTTTTAACAAAATACTTATTTTTCCTACATCAAGCGATAAAATGATGACAATTATTTAAAAAAAATTGCCGGATTCGACAACTCAAGCATTATGCTTCATTCAGCATTACATTACATGTTGATTACGTTTAGAATATTCCCTAAAGATTTTTTCATGTCACCGATTGCATGATACGGGTCTTCGTAGATTTCCTGCCAAAAAAAGCATTTGGTTAAAAATTAGGTTTTCCTCAAGTTTGCCATATTAATATGTATTTTTTTCCAATAATGTGATCCTTATTAGCGACACCACGGGGTCTCAGCGCTAAGAAAGAAAATTTGGTTCAAATAAATCTCACTAGATGGCGCGATGTGCACTGATCTGATATAGAATGTGTGTAAAATTAACATTTTCTGGAATTGAACATAAAAATTGTATGTTCTTGTTTAATCCTACTAGGAACAAAATTATGGAATATTGAGGCTTTTAATTCAAATTACAAAGATTATTTGAACGCGGATCATTTAAAATGTATGCCAATAGATGGCGCGTTTTAACATTTCTGAGACATTCCACTCGATTGTTTAAATTTGCATTGTAACACATTTTGGTGCAAAGAAACTGTAAAAACGTGAAAAAAATTACTATAAAACAAACCTTCACTATATGTAAAGAAAAAAATATTCACGAACCGAGTAAACCCTTTCACTTGCAAGTTGCTGCTAACACCATCTATCTATCGCCGTGGAACGGAACCGAACGCGTTTGATGAACAAAAAATTATCGGTTTAATCAGACGAAAAACGCTAGTTACGTCGGCACGGTTTCTTTGTATGGGATGAGACATCTGTATGCTAGTATTATATTATCTGTGGCGACACTATCTATTGGTGTAATAATACAGCGTGCGTTTTTTATTCAAAATCAACGGGTTCGATTCCTGGCTGGGAATATTGATTTTTGAAAAATCTAATGATGCAGTTTTAGTTTTCATTAAAATCGGCATCGTGACTCCTTTGAGTGTTTTTCGCTATTACTCAAAGTTTCGGATTTGACCATCCAGACCCACTTAAAAAACTCAACCTGTATAGGCCAAATGTTATTAGCTTCTTTTATTTTCAACTGTGCTGTGTATTAATATATTAGTACCAATGTCAGTTTTTCAGGAGTTAGCTATACTTTCCGTAATATTTTTATTTTTATTTGCGTGCTTATGTTAAATGTTGCACTACACATAGTTAGCATGTTTGCACGTGCATGCTTGTTTCGATTGACACTTAAGTACTATTTTTAAGTATATAGCGTTTCTAATTCTTTTCTTGTATGTTTCAGTTATTCGCTGTATGGCTCGCCCGACGGTACCGCAACCAGCCCGATCCTAATTATAAAGAACCCCACGCTATATTTCCTAGAAAAGATTATCTTTATTGAAATGCTACATGTTAGTTTAGAACTATAATATTCCTCCAGACTGATTTAGTGAATTTTTCTTTTCGTAGTACCACAGTTTGTGTAGGTATGTTTCCTGTATAATTAGGTACAGTCTGTCTTCATATGTGGTAATTATAAAAGTAATTAATTTCACTGAGAGTAACATCGGTAACTACCGAATACAATGTGCCGTGTGTGTCCGAATTATTACCAAAGCCATTCCATTTTGTGGAAAAAAAAACTATTATTTTTTAATATTATCTTTGCATCACTCTTAATTATGTTTGCAAGTGCTACTTAAGGATAATTGATTAAGTTCCGCCTACTGCATAGTTATGACTCAATTTTGTTCCAAACGTGTTTTAATTGTACCTATTTGATACAGGAAAATAAACTAATTGAAATGTTTTGTCACGTATGAAGCCAGGCTGTAAATACATATGACAAATCAATATCTAAAAAATAAATTCAGCCAGAATGTTTTCATGTAAATTTTCTGAATTTCATCTTCAGTGTCGTTCAAATCTTTGAATGTAGTATAGTTAAGTATAATAAGACCCAGACCAGATTTTAGAATTCAGTTAAGGCTATTTTCTCTTTGTAATATTCGTGTATAATATTTACGAATCCAGTAGACATAGTATCTAACAAAAATTATAACGCTAATAAAATTTAATTTCTTTTTTTTTTAAACTACGTGGTTTCAGTTTTGATTAATATGATATGCACGTTTATAATGTTAGATAAAAAACAAAGTACTTTGTGTATATTTTAGCTTGTTCGAATGTATTAGTCCTTCTAGTAATATGTAGGCATCAAAGCAAAAAGGGTCCAGTAGTGGGGTATTGAGTTAAGACTAGATCCAGTATCTAAAATAGTCAATTGATTATCATCACTTCAGCCGAAAGACGTCCACTGCTGGACATGGGCCTCCCCCAAGCGTTGCCACATTGACCGGTCCCGTGCGTCCCGTATCCAGCGGATCTCTGCAACCATCACCAGGTCATCGCTCCCAGAGGGAGGCCTTCCAACGCAACGTCTTCCGGTTTACGATCGCCACTCCAGAATTTATCTGCCCCATCGGCCATCCGTTCTGCGAGCAATGTGCGCTGCCCACTGCCACTTAAGTTTGGCAATTCTTCGGGCTATGTCAGTAACCCTGGTTCACTTGCGGATATCTACATTTCTGATTCGATCACGTAAGGAAACGCCGAGCATAGCCCTCTCCATTGCCCTTTGGGTGACTGTAAGCTTTCTGTTGAGGCCCATTGTGAGCGACCACGTCTCAGAGCCATATGACATCACTATAAACTTTCGTCTTGAGACACTGTGGTAAGTTGGACGAGACGATACCGCGCAACTTCCCGGACGCTGCCCAGCCGAGTCGGATTCGACGGTTGTCCTCTTTTTCGAAGTTGGTCCTACCTAACTGGATTGTTTGTCCCAGGTAGACATACTCGTCCACAACTTCGAGTGTAGAGTCTCCAACCTTGATAGGAGTGGATGCAACATGGGCATTCAACATCACCTTGGTTTTGTCCATGTTCATCTTAAGACCCAATCTTTCGGAAGCTCTGCTGAGGTCATCGAGCATTGTACTGAGGTCCTCCATGGTCTCAGCCATGACCACTATATCGTTGTGCAGCGGCGAACAGTTTCGGAGATATGACGTCTCCCTGTCTCTGTCGAAGTCAAACTGACATGGTGGCGTTTTTGTACACGTTGATTTGGCACCGTTGGAGAGATTGCAGTACAGCCCAAGTCTCGATCAATCGATAATAAGGGTTTAAAAAAATGTAAAAAAACTGTTTTTTTTTCTTATCAGACATTTGTAGTTGAATCTATACTTGTGTTTGTATAAGGACAACTTTACAAAACTGCGTATATTTCGGCAGCTAAATGCCGAGAACTGGATCCTTTTTGCTTGGACGCCGACATTATAATATGTTCATTAGTTAGATTTTAGTCATCGTAATTCCATTTTAAAAAAGACTAGTGATCACCGGAATTTTATTTCCTTGAATAATTATGAATACTTGTATTTAGATTATATTGGCTTCTATAGTTTAATGTTTCATATCAATTGGATGTATATATATAAAAAAATATAAGTAGCAAAATGTATTTATGACATTAGTGAGTCTACGATACTGTAATGATGGCTTTGTATTTTCCATGCTTACGATCAACTGTTTCATGAGGCGAATTGAATAGGTTATTATTTATTTTATTATCTTCTGCTATTATGCTTTATTAAAGAGGCTTTATTCACTGACATCGCCGAGGTCGATTGTGATCTCACTGTTTTGCATTTGTTTCCATTTATAAAACAATGCCATTGCAGGTACTAGGATTAAAAACTAAGTTGTATGTACATTTCATCTACTAGTCAGTAGTCTTATTATTTAGCATAATCTTGCTTTCAATTTGAATTTGTCAATAAGCGTATAAGCTACAGTTAGGCTTTTACGGACTGAATTTGTTATAGATTAAGTGCTATCTAAAATTTGGATGCTAGGACTGTGTTCCCCTTATCATTTTGTTACCTGCATTTTTTTTACTCGATTAAGCTTTAATTAGATATTTTATCATTATTTTATGTAATTTCTCATCCAGTTCACTTCCCAGCCTTATATTTTTTGAAACTTTTAAAATGGTTAAGATATGTTTTGATAATTTATATTTAGATTTGTTTATAATAGTCACACAAATAGTAGATGAATTAATTAGAAATATATTGTGTTTATTGTGACTAAGTCTCGAATTCGCCAACCAGAATGAAAAGCATTCTTTCTAATACTGTATATTTTATTTTATAAATAGAGTAGGTACCTAGAGTAGGTATACTACCATTATGTCAATAATTTTGCCAAAATGAATTGTCCTTGTGTATGATCAGTGTATTGATATATCTATCTAATTATTGGGAAATAAAGTGTGCAAGCATTATTAGATGTTTCATTGTTAACTATCCATCTCAGACTGCATGAATGCGCCAAGTTTCATTTCCAGGCGTTATAATATCACTAAGAATAGTTATATCTCAGTACAGATAGTTCAACTCAAGTGTGCGCGCAGCGCCATGTGTGCGTGCGCTTATAATTATACAGCTTTAACACACGTGTTGCTCGGACGACGGCTGCCGCATCACATAATACTGCGCGTCACTATCACACAAATTAAAGCTGTATGATTACACGCACGCACACATGGCGCCGCACGCACAGATGAGTTGATCTATCTATAGCAGCCTGGAGTCTGGATTTGTGTCCAGGTAATGGTTAATAAAGGGCACTTTGGCAGAAGGATGCAGGATGGGACATCTTGCAGATTCGACTAAGGAGTAATCAACTGCTAGATCCGTTGCTACTATTGTCCGTCAACCGACTCTACTGCTTACCTTTCTAAAAAAGGTTTGAGTGTTTGACCAAATGGCTCTATGGCCTTTGTTTTAGCACACTTCACCTGCGGCCGCTCAGTTTCCTTCTTTCCTTGAAATCCTCTCCTGGTTAACGCCTTCAGTCAGCCATTATGTCGCACAGTAACACTTCGACCTACTGAAGAAATCGGCCTCACCTGTCGGACTGGGGCATCATCCCGACGCACTGGGACATAGGTACATCTCTCCGACTCACTGGGACATTATCTCCCGGACACTTCAGACAGTTTCGATTCACTGAAACCAGTCTTCCATTGGCCATCCTTCTATCGATCTCCGCAGCCATATTGCGTAAGTGTACGGCAACGCAAAGAGTTTGACCGCCGCTATCCAATCGACCAATCACATGCGAGATGAATGAAGCGATGTGGATTTCCGTCTGTGTGATTGGTCGATGTTTGAGCATCCGCAATCGGAAGCCTTCACACCTACAGAACCTGAGAGTGATACCTATACTGGAACCAGACATACTTGGATCTGAAGTCAGAGCTGCCATTCAGCATTTGAAGAATGGAAAGACTACGGGTTCTGATACCATCCCAATTGAGACCATTCGGGCATTGGGGGAACGCGGTGTTCAGATCTTTAACATCGTCGGCAATAAGATATGGATGGCAGGCAAATGGCCGACGGAATGGGCTCACACGGTTTTCATTCCTCTCCACAAAAATTGTTCCACCAAAAAGTGCAGTAATTACCGCAATGATCAGTTATGCAAGCAAAATATTGCTGCACATTCTTAACGAATGGCTGAAGGCACGTGTCGAAAGAAATCGCACAAGAACAAGCTGGGTTTGTGAAGGGAAAAGGATCTCCGGAGCAAATTTTCATTGTTCGTCAGGTTATCGAGAAGGCACGAGAATTCAATAAGTCGACCTGATCATATGCTTTGTTGATTTCTCAAAAGCATTTGACTCCGTGAAATGGCCAACCTTGTGGAAGACGCTACTGGAAATGGGCACACCAAAACGTCTTGTGCACCTTCTTAGAGAACTCCGAAGGAGGAACTGCATCAGTGCGAACAGATAGCTACATTTCAGATAGCTTATCCGTCCCAGTGCAGGTGGCCGCCATACATCCCGTATCGTATCGCCACTTTTGTTTAACATCTACACGGAGCTCATTATGTGAATCACCCTCGAAGACTGGACTGATGGTGTTGCAATTGGCGGCTACAAAATTGCGAACCTTCGCTACGCTGATGACACAACATTGTTTGCGACTAGTGCTGACCAAATGGAGGAAGAGCGCCGACTGAATGTACTTAGTAAAAATCATAATTCGAGGTTTGGCTCTCGTCTCTTTCCTCCTCCAATATTGGACTAATTTAAAAGATATTCCACAAACTGGTAAAGTAAGATATATACTATGTCCCTATGTTTTCCTTTTTTCATTTATATTTGTCAAATTTGTACACTAAGCCTCTGTTGACAGCGCATTTTTTTGCATTTTTTGAGGGCTCTAGTGCTTCTAAAGATAATGTATCATCAAAGAAGATATGGAGGAATCGCAGTATAACGAAAGCCACTAATATCAGGCTCGTCCATGCGCTTGTTTTCCCCATATTTCTGTACGCAGCTGAGTCATGGACACTACGAGAACTGAAACGGAAAAAGATAGATGCTCTAGAAATATGGTGTTGGAGATGAATGCTTGGCATTTCTTGGACAGAATTCGAACGCACTAACGTCTCCATACCTACACCAAGAACTCGGCTTCAAGCAGCGTCTATCAGCAATAGTACAGTCTCGCTGAAATTCTTTGGCCATGTCTCAAGGCGGAATAACGACTCCATTGAGGTGGTGTGGTGCAGGGCAGAGTGGACGGTAACAGGCCACGTGGGAGGTCACCTATGAGTTGGACCGACCAATTTAAATCTGCTTTAGGAGGTCCAGTAAATGAATGCGCTAAACTTTCATCTAACAGAGCCAAATGGAGAGAGATCGTGAGGCGAGTGACAAGAACACCAGCGATCGGACAGAATTCATCGTGACCACGATTGCTCTGTCAAGAGCGAAACGAATAAGAAGAAGAAAAAGTTGAGGCAAAAATTTTGAACCCTGCCTTTGGTGGACATGATTTTTCTTGTCCATTCATACATGAATAGAAAGAAAGAAAAACATTCAGCTCGCAAACTTGCTACACCAAGCTATCGATCGATTAGTTTTTATTTTCACCATTCTGAATACCTATACAAATCAACATTGTGGACAATATTTTTTTAAAAATATTTATGCTCGCGCTTGACCTCACCAACTCACGCGATGCAGAAAAGCTTAAGAAATTAAATCTCTAATTTCTTAAGCTTTTCTGCATCGCGTAGGATGCAAGAGCGAGATCGTAGCGAGTTCAAAATAAGCCGGCCAAGTGCGAGTCGGACTCGCGCACCGATGGTTCCGTATAACCAAAATAATTAGGTAACATTACTGACGTTCCTAGACAGCTAGCTTCTACCAGCGGCTTCGCCCGCGTGTAAGTCGAGAAAATTATCCCGAGGGAACATACTCCCGGGACAAAAACGTACCTATCATATCCCATGTGCTATTTCTGACTATAATCTATCTCTGTGCCAAATTTCATCCAAATCTGTTCAGCTGTTCTGGTGTGATTGAACGTAATAATAGTTTCCTTAGGACTTGGACTATACCTATGCCGTTGAACGTTCGTTGTTAAATGTAGGTAGGTAGGTTTTTAGGGTACTTTGCGTCCCGCGCGAAGGAACATATTATTTATATGAAGGTAGGTAAACTGATACTGTAAAAATGTTCATAGATTAGATAGGTACAGTCAGAAACAAAAATCGATAAGAAAACACTTTAGTTTCATAAATCCTTGTTCCTTAAACCCCAAAATATGTACGTACCTAATAGCTACTCGTTACAAATATTTGAGTACCAAACTATTAGTATCTAAGTACAACAAAATTTGTTACTGTCTAGATTTTTGTGCAATTGTTTCCATATATTCCATTGTTTGTTTGTGTTACGCGTCAGTAACAGTTTTAGAATAATAAACGTCAACAACGAAAAATAAGTATTAAGGTAGGGTAGCGATTTCAATTACCTAGGCAAATACATATCTACTTAGATAACAACAGTAAAGGCAAATTAAATGTGGGTTACAAGTGACAAAGGGGGTAAACAAATTGAAATGCGTCAACACATTTTTCAGCGACCTCCGGATGCAGAGAAGGGTTCGTTGTAGCGTTGACTACGCGCACAGCGGCCGCGCAGGCCCTTTGCCTCCGCCCGCGCCCTAGCGACTCTGGGCGGAAAACCTTCGGTAGCTGATAGCGGATAGCAGGCAGTCGCGCACCGCTCGCTACAACCGCTACACTCATCGATCGGTCTTAACACTGATACTGTGCCTAACGCGCTCATTGAAACCGTGCTGTGCCTGTGAATTATTAAAACAACACAACATGTCCTTCGATAAAGACGAACTTCGTGATGAGTAAGTATCCCAAACTCGCATATATTCAGCGTTCCTAGGTACTTCTTACGGCAATGACTGTCACTTGCTACAACTAAAACTAGGTGAATCGATGACTGGGTATATCAAATCATTAAACCAGATTCTTGTCTCATTCAGTGCTACCGCTGGGATTGAATTTGCTGAAGTTCGTAATCATAATTCAATTCCTTCGAAATTTCAATCTTATAGAAAATTATCGGGATGAAATCTGATAAGGTAAAAGAAAAACAGGGTAGTAAAGTTGAGGCAACTTTTAATTGTTGTTTGCTTCAAAATTTACTAAGTCTAATGTGATACCCTAAAACGAAAGGAAGGCGTCGCTGAACAGCGCGTAATAATGTTGCTTTGCAGATTGTTGCTAAAGTAAACCTGAAATCTAGCATTGGTACAATCCGTACAAAAATAATCTTATAAGAATACGTGAAAATATTTTTCAATGTTGAAGGTAAGAACTTAATATTGTAGGTACTTAAAACAACAACTATCTAAACCTTAAAAACCTGAGAAAAGAAGTAAATACATTATTAATAGATGGAGCGTTATGGGTAACCCCCTCTTGATCTTTGCTTATAGGATTGTGACTATTGTGAGTCATCTGGAGTCATCTATCTATTGTGTAGGTACTATACGTACCTACAGTATCTAGGCATAATAAGGTAATAGGTATGTGAGTGTGTTGTTTTATTCACACTGAATGAAAAGTCTTTTACTGCTTGTAAACATTATCTACCAAACGATTGTCAGGCAGGTAAGTAAAAGTTGTCATTTAGTGATGTAATCCGCTACCGTGTCATTTTTATTAAGAAATAATTCACGTTCTTATTTATTGAAGTTTTTGCAGAACACTAAGTATAGTACACCCCAATTTCTTATAATTTTTAAGTGATGTTACGTCTGGTGTATTTTGACCTGAATCCAACGTCTTGATAATATCTGTTATTCGATAGTTTTGATAAAACGATGATATAAACAACTGTTACAACCACAGAAATGCCACCATAAAATTCTTTATCTTATCTTAATTTGTTGGTTTGGTGGGCGTAATCCGTTTCAGAATTAGATGTCGTCATGTGTATGAGCAACTAGCAACCGTTAACACTGTCTTCAATGAGGTATTAACAAAATATTGTTCGACTAACAGAGGAACCTACCAGAAAAGCACATCTATCTATGTCTGTACCAGAGTATAAAAAAGAGGCTCTCTTTATAAAAACTTAGTGTACGTAAACAGGTTCAGGAAGATACAAGATCTAATTCAAGCTGATGGTTCAAAGGTAACAGCACAAATCCAACAGATATAGTAATATGACTGCACGTAGTAGATGATCAACTCCCTTAGCTGGTATGGTCCGTGTCAAACTGTTGAACTGGCTATCTATAAAGCTGACCAACTGACCAGTAGCGTAGGCGGTCCTGACGGACCCCGTTGAGTGCAATTGGGAACTTTGGTTCCCAGAAACAAATGTTTTCTATTGTCTCTGCACTCAAGCGACTAAGTAATACCAGAATTTGTTGGGGCTTTTTAATCTACTGCAGCTAAGCCCAAAACAAGGAGCATTTTTACTAAATAAATACAATAGCGAGAAAAGCTTAAGTTATGCGAGTTTGGATTGGAGTAACTTATCTCGGGTAAGTTAAAATTAATAGAAGAGCGAACGGAGCGAGCTAAAGAGAAGCGATAGTATAAGTCTTCATTGAAGAGCGAGCTCCTGAATCGGCAGCGAGCGAAGCTATCATCACAACATAAATAAATTTAAATATATAAAAATATGGGATATATCCGTATATTTTGCCACTCGATGACTCGATGGGGCCTGATCATCTCTGTGTATCATTGATATTGTTGATACCGCGATTGCTATGCCCCTGTAGCTGACTGCTGAAACATAAGCTAATGGACAACCAACTCTTGCATTTGGGCCTAGGGTCACTAACGATAAATCTTAGTGGAGCTAAATTGCGTTACATTCGACGAGATCATTTACTAACAGCTACCAATATTTCTCGATCCGCTTTTAAACCGACTTCAAAAAAACCCGACTGCTTAAGAAGTGAATTAAAAAGATGTAAACAAGAATAAATGCAGTCGGAGTGATAGACGTTGAAAAAAAAACATCGATGTAATAATGCATCGCACAGTGGCATTGATGTTATATCCGTGCCAAACCACAAAACCAAGTTGGTTGTAATAGAAAAAAACCGGCCGAGTGCGAGTCGGACTCGCGTACGAAGTGTTCCGTACCATTATCGCAAATAAACGGCAAAAAAGACACGTTTGTTGTATGCGAGCCCACTTAAATATGTATTTTATTCTGTTTTTAGTTTTTGTTGTTATAGCGATGAAAATTTCAACCGTCTTGCTATCACGATTCATGAGATACAGCCTGGCGACACACAGACAGACATACAGATAGTGGAGTCTTAGTAATAGGGTCCCGTATTTATCCTTTGGGTACGGAACCCTAAAAATGGGGGATTTTAAAAGAAAACATCTGTTACTTAAGTTAGGTGTAATCATTTTGTTAGGTACTGTAATGTTGGTGTTAGTGACTTGTGTACTGTTTTTCGGTAAACTATCTGTCATTGTCATACTTAATAGTTGTACCGATTCATCGGATTCCCTTAACGTAAATGTTGGTGAGAGAGGGCCATGGCTAGGTGTTTCGTAACGGCTCATTTTTGATGTAGAAGGGCCAGTCGAAGGATCTGACTGAGGCTCTTTCAGTGTAATGGCTCCTACGATGCCTTTACATATTTTAGACTTATTTCGGATGTAATCCTCTATGTATCCCTCTACAACCGCATTGGACTTCCAGCCTCCATGGCGCTTAAGGGACAGGAGATCAGCTCCTGAATCGGCCAAAAGTGTGGCTGAAGTTCGTTGGAAACATTGACCCGTGTACAACAGGGGTTCTGGAAGTTCAAGAAATGTTGCTGTTTCTCGTGGGATACTGCCAATTTTATTAGCACCCATAGGCTGTCTAACACACTTTCCGTTGCTATATTGTAGAAAAATCGATTGATTGGAGTGTTAGGCGGGCGTAAGGCTTGATATTTCTCAACAATTGCTACGTGTTCCTTGCGAATGACGAAGTTGCGGTCTCTTTTTGTGTAAGGTAAGGTATACGTACTCCATAGAGTTCTTGATTTCTTGGTCTCGGATAGTTCAATAAAATTTGCAAGCAAAACGTTTTCTGAGAAAGTTTTGGTTCCTTTAGCTAGTCGTCACGTGTTAAACATATCGTACTGTTTCAAATACTTCTCGCGTGATTGTTGAGGGAGAAAGCTCATTTACGCATTAATAACAGTTTCAGTCAATTCTGTTGGCGTCAAATGAACTTCCTCGTCGCTAGAATCACTCATTTTAGGTTTTTCACTTGTTTTCAAGTTTCTTGTTTTTAACCTAAGGTTTTAGGCGTTTTTTTTGTTCTGTGGTTTTAACAATATGTCGTCGTGAAAAGAAAATGGCGCGCGCAAAGCAAATTAAATAAAAAGTACACCAAGAAGGTTCCGAGTCTGAGTTTTTTAACAAATTAAAGGTTGTATGATAAATTCGGCACCGTAGACACAGGTAGAATTAAATAGGTTTAGATAATGATATTTTGAATTCATAAACTTAATGCACACGATGTTCTAAATTCAATTTGCTTTATCCTGTAGCGGATAAAAACGGCTTTTGCACTAAGATATCGAAGAGCACAAATACTCTTTCCGAGATGGGGCGACGAAAAAATATTTTTTGTAAATTTTATGGCTTTGGGTCTTCCTTGCAAGAATCGAACCCGCGACACGCAGCGCAGCAGTCAATCGCTCAACCACTGCGCCATCCGTGCGACCCAAACATGCTTATATTGTGAAAATTTGAAGACTGTAGCTCCAACCGTTTGGCTGTAACGCCTGTGTGACAGACTACAGACAGACAAAAATAAATGGTACTGATGAAAATAGTACCATCGAACTGATCTGATGATGATGCCGGAAGGTACTGGCACGATTCTAGAACTCCGAAAAAAAAAACAATGTATCCTAGTCGTGTTTGGGCTTATTGGAATTGTCCTGAGATGTACTTTGGCTATAAATGATTTTCATGATAATTTGAGACCATAAGCTCTTAGAATAAGATTAATTTGAGTGTGCGTAAGGAACAGATGTACCTATATGACTTGTATACATCTGTCCCTTTTTTAACAGTCGAACTATTATAGTTTTGACACGTCAGGGTAAGGTGGCAAGACTAAAAAGAGAAAAATAAAAACTTTCTTAGCAGTGTTTTTTTTGGAAGTCGGATTAATTTTTTTGTTAAAAAGTTTTATTGTGCTCCATTTTTGCAGAATTATTTCGACAGTAGCCTTACGAAGAGAAAACCAATATTTGACGTCATACAAACAGGGGACTGGGGAGTTATAACCCCCTCACTGGGTACGGCCTTGAGCATCTGTTATTGAAAGCGGTTTTTAACATCGGTTGTTGGAATAAATCTTTAAGTAGTTTCGATCTACTTACAATTGCTTCGCCTTGAAACTTTACTAAGTTAGTTAACATTTTAACATGCTCTACAATGCGCTGACCATTAGTGTTAAACTTTGAACAGCTGGTGCCGAAGCTCATGTAGCTCGATACATGCAATTTATGATGTGATTAGAGCAATATTTCGTTCCAATCGGCCATTAAAGTATTTACTTGGAGGAATGGAGAAAGGAGCATCTTTAGATGAACGTCTTTATAAATTACAGTTCATGTGGGTACTTAAACCTTGCCAAATAACTACGAGGCTTTTGGTTGACAGAGAAATTGATGGAAATGTCAAAACCTTTACTCCTTCAGAGGAAACTGAGCATCCGGCACCGGGAGAGTCAAAGTCGAGAGACGAAGATCCTAACTGCTAAATTGGTATCAGCCTGGAATTTGTGCGTGAAAATTTTCAGGTTGTAAACAGATTTCTACTAAAAGGAAAATTTTAAAATTTTAAAAACCCCCGACACATAACCTCTAAAAAGCAAAAACTAACTCTCGTACTCGCGTCGGGGAACCGCCAACATGTAAAGCAGTTTATTTTATTTACTTTGCGGTTCCCCGACGGAAGTAAGAGGGTTATTTGTTCCTTATAAGAGGTTTTGTGTTGGGGGTATTTTTAATTTAATTTTTATTTCATGCTTTTTAAACTATATAAACTATATAAATATAATATACCTAGTAGTAGACCCGCTTCAATCGACAATCTATTGAAACTCGTAATTATGACACGATATCTAGCTAAAAACCCAGATTCAATGATAAAATGCGGATAACTTTTGAATGGCTGAACAGATTTTAATTAAACATAGCTAAGAACACTCTCGACAAAGCCAAATTAAAAAAAAAAACGAATTCAAAATCAGTTCATCCGTTTAGGAGCTATGATGCCACAGACAGACACACAGATACACAGCAACACACGTCAAACTTATAACACCCTTCTTTTGCCGGCGGAGGTTAAAATGGTGCGTTTTATTTATCACGCATGTTGTAAACAGTAAACGTTATGTTGAATAAGTCAACTCGGGATTTACCTTTATTGACTGAATGACTGTACAGCTACGACCTGCGTCATATCACGTCTGCAAATTCGAGCTGTTGACGTCATCCTAGTGTTGTCTTAGTAGGATGGGCAATTATTGGGCAACGTTCAATGGTTAAAGTTAATTTGTATAATTTGTACCTTGCAATGACCAACACCACATCCTGAAAAGTAAATTGTCGCAAAATATGTGACATATTGTCAAACCCGCGTTAGCTGCTGTGATTGGTTTAATTAATTTTCAACAGTCATTCGCATCACCTTTATTTTTTCCAGAAATCTACCGGATATAATCACATCACATCACATCATCAGCCTATTAATGTTCCCACTGCTGGCCTTCTCTCTGTGAGAGGGATAATGGACGGTCTTAAATAAAAGCCTTGGAATACCATCGCAAATCATCCGTTTACCCTTTGTGGATTATCACGCCTATGACCACGAAACCTACCTATGTCGAAAATATTTATTTGGGCATGTCTGTTTTTTTTTTAGGGTTCCGTACCCAAGGGTAAAAACGGGACCCTATTACTAAGACTACGCGAACCGTTTGTCTGTCTGTCTGTCTGTCCGTCTGTCACCAGGCTGTATCTCATGAACGGTGATGGCTAAACAGTTGAAATTTTTACAGATGATGTATTTCTGTATAACAACATATACTAACAACAGAATAAAATAAATATTTAAGTGGGGCTCCCATACAACAAACGTGATTTTCTTGCCGTATTTCGCGATAATTGTACGGAACCCTTCGTGCGCGAGTCCGACTCACACTTGGCCGGAGTTTTTTGTTTATATTCCGTTTAGGATCTATCTACCGTTCATTTGGACTAAAAAGATTGAATAGTTTTAAATACTGTACTGTTTAGCTTTTAATGGATTTGAAATTTGGATGGCCTCTCTACTCGTATTTCTCGCTTTATCACCACCAGCACTACCCCCTGCCACCAGACTGATCCAATTAGTTTCCAATTCCAACGGAAATTTTTAACTTACTAAGTATAGCGATAGCCATCGCGTACAGTCATCAGCGTTAAATTGCTGAATCGCATAACTTCCGTAAGTAATTTAATAAATGCGTTCCACACAATTCCTTTACTAGGAATGATTAAAGTGTCTGAGCCAGTGACATAAATTCTGATTCATTATACATCGTCGCATGTGCTTGGAGAGCTCACATCGTATTATTGTGAGTACACTCAATGGAACGTTGTTTTTGGCAAGAAAGTTTTTATAACTAACTGAACAACATCGCAATGTTGCGTAATAAAAGTTTCGTGGATACCCAGGCTGCTTTATGCGAGCCGGCCTGCTAGTGAAGTATTTCAAGTATTCGCCTTTGGAAAGTCGATCTAACAATACGTAGCAACCGTTCGGCCTGCGTTACGTTCTCGTGTGCTTTTCGTAATTTATTGTGAGGCAAAAAGTATCGGGTTAACAGTGTGTGTGAGAAATATTTATTATTTATTTAATAAATAAGGTAAGTTTTTTTTTCTTTTTACTTTTCTATTGTTTAATGCGTTTTTGACATGACATGAAATATTGTTGAGATTAAAAGTTAAATTTGACTTGCACCATGGTCAAACTGAAAACGATAGGTACTATTAATTTAGAGATAATTCTATACCTACCTAAAATTTTCTAGCAAACTTGTATCCTAATTTTAATTTATCATGAAATCAGCCGAATTGTTTACATTTTCGTCGGCGTAACAAGATATAATAAGTACTTCAAAGAGTTACTGTTAACTCTTTCAACATCGATTAGTCGCTAACCTTGATTAAACTGTTTGCAAACAGATTGTATCAACGTAGTTTATTATCGCAACGCTCAAAAAATAACATCATGCGATAACCTTAACCTTTGATATGAACTGATTCGCTGAATAAACCAACATTATGTAATTTTCATACTAATGTCAGCAGGGTTAAACTTCTGATGCATTTTTATTGCAGTGTTTATATTTAAAAAAAACTATAAAAGATACTTTTATACTAACTTAGTTGTTTATTTTGTTTAGTTATAGACAAAATGCCGTGTAACTGTAAGGTGGAAGATGCAAGTGCATCCGTCCAGCACAAAAACGGATGCGAGATGAATGCTCGGCGGAGTTCGACCGGACAGAACGGGCACCATCATCCACATCGAAAGCTGTTCCAAGATGATAACGATCATGAAGAAGTCAAGGAGAGCAACACTGGAGAACCTGTTGACAGAGATACTGTTAGGTTGTGACTTGTGAAATTATTTTTGGATGCAGGAAAATATCACCAGATTAAATTATGTACTGCAAAATAACGTAGTGCTCTACTATCCTGTTTCCTCCTAATTCAAATAAAGAACTTGCCTGACATAACATCTGCATACAGCTGCGGTTGTAGTTTTGAGGGGTCTCGAGACGACGATCTTGTTCCACCTTTTTACTTTGAGTTAGTATTTGCAAGTTCGTAGTTCAGCTGGTCGGGATACATGACGATTATATTACTTGTGTATTTGGTTTTCCTTCCCCTTATTAACCGACGACGTAAACAATAAAAACCGTTTAATATAGGGCTTCCCGACAGGTAAAGTTTGCAACAAAAGCAAGTCAAGCGAATAAAAAGTCCCCTCCGAAATCTTACAAATTGAAAGGTTCATGTTAAAAATATATCGTGGACGTTGTTATGTACGTAAACATACTTAGTGATGTAAAAGTACTTATCCTTACTTGTAAGCTTGTCATAGATACTCATGTCCGACCCTTTTTCGCCAGGTACCCTGATGGCACGGTGCGTCTGCGGAACCCCAACATCGAGCTAATGGACCAAGATATATTATATCACTTGGCTTTAGGTAGCGGTTCTCACGATCTTGTTGAGATGTTCGGCGATGTAAAGGTAAATAATTATTGTTATTACAGAGGATTTACTGGAATTTAGACGTGTCTTGAATTTTTGTTGGCATTTTCTGTTTTATTTGTTTGGTAATATTGATAAAATGACCTGTTTTTATCTTCAGACCGAAACTTTTCAAAATTATTTTTAAGACATTTAAGATTGTCTTATCTTACTTCCATTAGTGGCGATATATTTAACCAAGTCCTGTGTGAAAATAGGATGCAGTTACGATACATCATTTGAATGCTCCTTTTCCGATCTCCAGTTTGTATGCATGGGAGGCACCCCGAAGCGGATGGAGCAGTTCGCGTACACGATCATGGCGGAGATCGGTCACAAGCTGCCCTGCGGGACCACGCTGCAGGATATCAGCCAGTTCTCCTACAGATACTCCATGTACAAAGTAGGGCCTGTGCTTTGTATCAGTGTGAGTATCATTCAAAAATTATGTATTATTATCTGCTACAGGTACGTTAATTTATGGGTGAGTAGTCAGAAGCCAGAAGATCTGACACCAGTCATGCTTAGGGATCTCGTGTTACCAATTAACTGGAATGTGGAGGTCGCATGGGCTACTGCTCTATGTCAAATAATTAGGTATTCAGCTGCACCCGGAGTAGTTCCCAACGTAGTGGATCAAATGCTGAAATTGTAATAGTAGACATGGAGTGCAATAATAGAGCCATCAAGAATGTTAGTAAGTCAGATTTAGTACAGACAGTCGTACTTTCGGAAGCCAGCGGCACCACCAAATTTCTGGCTGGCTCGTGGCAACACGAGTGAAAAAGATAGCATAGAAACCCGACCAACATCTTGTATTTTCCGAAGGAGTATGTAGAGATGCAATTACGGTATAAGGTCTCGTAGAAAGCCAATCGCTATTTTCCAATCCCCTGTAGCTACTGAGAGAATTGAAATCACCGTTTCTGGAATCCTGCAACACTGTTCAATAGGTACTGATTTTCGATTTGATTGTGAGATGTATTGTATTGCTTCTCTGTTGCGATGGACCGACCTTCAACAACTTGTAAATGAACTGCAGTCAGCTCATTATGTTCGAATTGTGTTTCATACTTCATGCGAAGCCGAATTATTATGTGTAGGTAACACGCGATAATATGTTTTTGTTATGTTATCAACTTAATTTTTATTACTCGTATTCTTAATATCATCGTCATATTTACAAACACAGACATATCTTTTAGTGTGTTCTTTATTGAAATGTAAATAAATGGATCGATCATTAAAATATACAAGTCTTAAAAACACGTGCGTACAAAGTTGTCTAGCTAAATCTTATACACAGCTGTGTATGCGTTACAAAACTAGTTCCAAATTCAATTAATTACTGTATAAAGGTCTCCAATCAAAGTCTAGCACATTAACGTGTGTAATGCCTCGTGACTGTCTCGTGAGATAGCAGTTGATTAAACAAGAGTAGGGCTGTTACCATCGCCCTGTTCACTTTAGGAGGCTGTGATGTTATGCTTGGTAGTTTTATGACAAGAGTAAAAAAAAAACAAATGAACTCATTACTTAACTCTTGCCAGCCAAGACTGCTCTATCAAATGACACAATATTAACTGCACGGAATGCACGGATGACACAATATTAGTTACTGGTAATTCAGTTCAGATGTCTCTGTAGGGGACGGTATACACTTTCCATCACGTCACAAGTATATGTCTGTGTCTGTGCTAAATATATTTTTCTCAATTGGCTAACAACAAATAAATTGACGAATTATAATCTATCTATCTTTATATATAAAAGAGAAAGTATGTTCCTTATAGACCCCGAAACGGCTGGACCGATTTTAATGAAATTTTCAGACAATCTTTAGATTGACCCAGCGGATAATACTGTAAAGTTTGGTGGCGATCCTACGGGAACAGGAACTACGCGGGTGAAACCGCGAGGCATCCGCTAGTACTTAAAATAATATAACCACTCGCCAGACTGTCACCAAATGCAATAAAATTTTAGAGACATGACATTTTCTGTCTTGACAACCTTGAATTAGACTTGTTCCGAATGCAACTGCTTCAATTGAGACAAATGATTATTTCCACATGTTTGATTTTACCATTATTGCTTGTTGCATAGCTGTAGACTTTACTATTTAACATAACTGAATCGTCTTATCTAATTGTAGGCCAAATTATAAAAAAAAACAAGCTCTATTTTTCGCTTGCTAAACGGAGCAGCTGGTGGAAAACCATTTAAATTATTTGTTTAAAAAGATTTAAGCCTTTTGTGGTTCCTCATATTATGATTGAACGGCCTTTTAGTTTAAGCTAAAGTAAAGTCTGACAACCTAGAATGAGGCCCCATTATTACACATTTACAGACTGACATGGTAATGTGTTTTTAAATGGAACTGGCTTGCGGGAGGCAAAGCCAGTTTTGTCTTTTTTACGCACTATCCCATCTTTTTGCTAGTAATTTATATTTCCATTTGAGGTCGCTGTATGTACCTAAGTGGGAGAATTATTAAAAACAGGAAAAACTGTTTTGTTAATTTGGAAATTCCTTGAGAAAACCCATAAATTCGCCTGCATAATTTATTTCATAAGGATGAAAAAATATTTTTAACAAAAAAAATTACCGACAAAATAACGAACTGAAAAGCAAAATATAAAACTTTTAGTCTAGTATTTTGAGGCGGCGGCGCCAAACAAGATCAACGAAGATCAACCTAGCTGCAATCATTCTACGCTTTAGGTAATTACCTAATTGAAATGTTTGTTTTTCGCTTTAAATATTACCACAAAATTATCAATAAATCCTTAATTCCTAGATTACTTTTCAAATTTAAATGGGAGCAACTTTGTGGTACACTCATTCCAATAAAAGGAGATTTTTGAAATCGGAACACTATAAAAAGTTATGCGTGGTCATAAATAAAAGATAAAATATATCTACATATCGAATTGAGAACCTCCTCCTTTTTTTTTCCTCGGTTAAAAAGTAGGTTGTTAATCTGTTCTGAACTTCTGAATTTTATCGTTGTGTTTTGCTCGCTGCATACCTTGCTCTCGGCACAGATCTCCGCGCGGAAATGTTGATTTGCCTCGTAAATGGATCGTTTAGTCTGTGCAGTAGCTAGCCATTTAAATTAACCTAGCCCCCCCCCCCCCATGACTAGCTGACTATTAGTGAAGTATGCAGGTTACCTATCTACGTATAAAACGTCATGCAATTTCCGTCAGGGATGTAGTTGAATGTGAGGGTCTATTGTAGATTGCGATAATTGTTAATGACTTTTCGGAAACACTTTGAAACCCTCCGTTGTTTGGCGTTGACCTTTTTCTTTACAATTAAGTATGTGCGATGTACGATATAAAACATTGTTTCGTCGTTCCTATACGTTGGAAGACGGGTTGTCTGGAAATTTTATTGTGGTAGCTATAAACTTTAGGTAGTCTCAGCGAAATTGTTTTCTACATTACTCTACAAGTTTAAGAGGGTCTCCCGCATGTGGGTTTGAACTGGGGAACTTTTTTATTTTTTAGTCATTACTTGTGGCTAAAAAAGTTTTCAAAGAAAGACCTAGGATAGATACCTAACATCAGAACAAATTTTATTCATTTATCTAATGGTAGAAAAAGGACTACTGTTTTAGTATAAGCATATTTTTACATGAAATAAACATCAGTCGGCCCTGTAAATAAAACGAGACCGGCAGCCACCGGCAGCCTTATTGCGTAATTAATTCCGAAAGAGCAGAATCACATGCGAGATGAATGACGCGATGTGGCTTTCCGTTTATGTGATTGGTCGATTTTTCATACTCTTTGCCCTTTGCTCTTGCCGAATTCATTACGCAATAAGGCTGCGGGTTCTGCGTTGTGAATTGTGATAAAAACTATCGTTACCGTGATGCACCCATATTTGACCAATACAGCTGCGGGCGATACAAAAGAGTTAGTTTCATTTACGTTGAAAGGTTTACCTACTCCGAAATCATGTGTATGAAGGTTGATCACGTAAAGGCAGATGAAAGTGAGTAGGTATTATTATGGTATACGAGTATTTTCTAATATATCAATATATAATATATTTGCCGAAATTTACCTGCGTAAAACTTAATATTATTTGCTTTGTGTCTATGCCAGACTGCCCTAATCATTGTCACCATATTTAGGTTACCTACTACTAAAAAGGAATACAAAAGTATATTAACGACAGATTTCAGTCATAATATCCGTCCGTAATCGTATCGATCAGTACCCATTCAATAATAAGCGTACCGTTGAGCCGATACAATACAGTAGCATATTTTCCACTAGGGGATAAACTTTTTTTTTAATTTTTTGTCTGTTTTCAACGAGCCTACAGAAACGAAGAGCCTTTATTCATGAGTAGAAAAATCATGAATAAAACCTCGACTTATTATTACTGTTTCAAAAAAGGAAGACAATTTTATTTTTGATAAAAAAAACTTTTTTGCAAAAAAATACTACCGACTTCCAAATAAAAAACTACAAAGTGAAATATAATTTTATTTTTGGAAGTCGGTGTCTTTCGTAGGTACCAATTTCATAACTGCTGAAATAAGAGATCTGCGTACCCCTTAAGAGCGTACTGGCGTGATGTTATGTTATGAAATGGTATAAACAATGAACAGACATGCGATTGCAGCAATCCCGAAAGATTTGCCGACATTTATTGACGAGTTCTGCTGTATATCTCCAAAGTTCTTCATCAGATCTTCACCAAATTAAAATGGGACCAATTTCGAAACAACCTCTTTTAAACAAAAAAATAATTTTCAAAATCGGTCCACAATTGACGGAGATATCGGTGAACATACAAAAAAAAAAAAAAAAAAACGTTCATAATGTCGAACATAGAACCTCCTCCTTTTTTGGTAAGTCGGTTAAAAATGGTACTAAAACCGGTTATATCTCTACCTAGCAGTAATAGCCGTATAGAACATGCAAAAGGCCCCGCAATCTGGGGGCTGCTAGCTTGGACAAAGCTATCACTAGTAGGTTTAGTGGACTATTATGTGTTATTTTTCTTGAGCTCGCTTCACTCGCTCTTGCACCAAGTTTCTCTCAATTTAATTTCTGTATGAATTGTCAAAAGAGGCTATCTTATATCTTAGTAGTTCTTGGTTGTTCCACTTTAGAAAAAAATTCGTATTGCTATCAGAATGGTGTTAAGGAAACCGCTTCGAAGTGCAAACATTTTTGAGTACTCTTCGCTTGCTCTTGCATCTAGATAGCAAGGAAACTCACTTCCATTCTGACACCAGCCATTCAATCAATAATGTAATCATCTGAAGTAATTTGGGTTAAGTAAGTATAGGTATAAGTAGGTATCTACTCAGTGTCCTGGTGCTTTGGCTATTGTAACGTAGGCGTTTTTTTTGTTCTGTGGTAACATCGATACAAGCATTAAACAAATTTCTAAAAAGGTGCCAATACCTATATAAATAATAAAAAACCGGCCAAGTGCGAGTCGGACTCACGCACGAAAGGTTCCGTACCATTATCGCACAAAACGGCAAAAATATCACGTTGTTGTATGGAAGCCCCACTTAAATATTTATTTTATTCTGTTTTTAGTATTTATTGTTATAGCGGCAACAGAAATACATCATCTGTGACAATTTCAACTGTCTAGCTATCACGGTTCGTGAGATACAGCCTGGTGACAGACAGACTGACAGACGGACACTGGAGTAACGTCTTAGTAATAGGGTCCCATTTTTACCCTTTGCGTGCGGAACCCAAAAAATATGGAAAAGAATACCTATAGAAATAATTAAAAACATATAGGAAAAACACAGACCCCGCTGGACCCAACTTGTGCCACCGCCCCCAGAAATTATTATTTATTATTATTATTTATTTATTTATTTATTCATTAATTATTATAACACCTTTACAGAAGCTTCCAATGCGATGTTATTAACGTACATATAAAACATTAAAATACAATACATCAATAAGACATTCAAATACATTATTTACATGTACAGACCTTTTTCAATAACATTTTGCGCTACTTTGAAGAATCTCGGCAGGTTTTGGCAAAATATATCATTCGATAACGTTATAGTATTTATCAAACGTATGACTCGCGTTATAGGGGCAAACTTAAGTAAGTTAGTCCTAGCAAATGGTACGTCTTAACAGAGCGGGGCGGCGGCGCGCGCCCACGCATCCGTCCGGCGCGCACAGCCGCAGCGCCTCCAGCACCTCTGGGTGGTGCAACAAACCTAGCAGTACGCTAGCCACATACTTGACCAGCGCAACATCTCTTCTAACTGCCAGTCTGGTATATCTAACCATCCTAGATCCGCCCCTGATTGTATTATTCAGACGCTAACTACTGGATGATTAGGAGGTACCTACGTCAGAAGAATACATCAATGATTAAAATCCATTAACGCGGCTAAACCGTGTCACGTGTACCTACACGATAATATTATGGTCTTCAACCGGGAATTGCTTACGTGCGTATGTATATTCTACACTACATAAATCGTTAGGTAGGTTCGTTATTTAGTGCTTACTAAATAAATGTTTTCCTTTACAGCACGGTATGGGCATACCTTCGGTGGGCATCCTGCTGCACGAGGTGATCAAGCTGATGTACCACGCGAAGGTGCGGGACCCAGTGTTCTTCAGGATCGGCACGTGCGGTGGCATCGGCTACGAGGGCGGCACTGTTGTCATATCTGAGGAGGCCGTCGATGGAGCCTTGAGGAATGTGCTCGAACTGGTACGTTTAAGTATACATAGCTTGTGTCTTTGAAGCTATATTTGAGGCAAACAAAAATATAGTTCAGAAAGATAAACACTTTTTAACAAAAATTAAACCGACTTACAAAAAAACACTACATCTTCTTCTTCTTTGTCCAACCCTTCCCAGTTCACCTGGGGTCGGGTCTCCTTGTACGTCTGCGCCAGAAAGCTCTGTTCTGGGTTGTCTGAGTGCTTAGGTTCTCCTTCAGGACCTCTTTCTGCATGTTTGACCACCAGGTGGCGGGCGGTCGTCCCCTACCTCGCGGTCGATCGGGGATATTTAGGGCCTTTTTGATAGGGTTGACAGCTCCACGTCTCAGGATGTGGCCGTATCAACGCAATCTGCTTTCTTTGACCTTCTCGCTAATCGGTGCTATTTTGAACGAACCCCTGACAAACTCGTTTCGCACTTAGTCTAGACGGGTTACTCCTCTTGCCCATCGGAGCATTTTCATTTCACTCGTATGCAATTGCTGTTTGTGTGCTTTCTTGAAGGTCCAGACCTTCGCTCCATAAGTCATGGCTGGTCGTACTACCGTTTTGTATACTTTTCCCCTAACACGGATGGGCATTTTTCGGTCACAAAGAACACCTGATAACGATCGCTACTTGAGCCAGACGGTTTTGATGCGGTGGTCTACATCCTTATCTACATTTGCGTCAGAGGTAAGCACCGAACCTAAGTACTTGATGTGGTCCACTCTGGGTAGTGCCCGGTTGTCTATAAAAATATCGCAACCCGTTTCTGCTGTCCCTCCGTAGTCACATTCCAAATACTCAGTTTTATTTCGCATTATGCGTAGCCCATGTTTTTCTAACTGTGTCACCCAATTATTGAGTGTTTCCTACAGATCTGGTGCCTTTTTAGGTACCAGGACTATATCGTCCGCATAAAGCATACACTCCGGTGCCGGTGTGACTATATCACACGGGACATACAAAAGCCGGCATCCATGCACAAGTTAAATATTAGTGGGCTCAGGACTGATCCCTGATGGACGCCCACCTCCACGCTAAATGGCTCACTGAGGCCCGCTGGACTCTTGACGCGCATTTTAGAAAGTAGTACTCCGGGATATTCTGGGCTCTTATTGCCTGCCAAACAAGGTTTCTGGGTACTCTATGGAAAGCATTTTGTAAGTCGATGAATAGGAGGTACAAATTTTCTTTACTTGCACGATGTTTTTCCTTCACCACTCTAATTGTCTGAATGGCATCAATTGTCGACTTCCCTGGTGTAAATCCGTATTGGTTTTCAGTAATATGGGAAAAGTCGTTTATGCGTGAAGCGATAAAACCTTTAGTGTGTGTGATGTGAGCTTTACCCCCCTGTAGTTGCCGCATTCAGCGATGTCCCCTTTTTGTTTATATATAGGGCGTAGGGTGCTATTTCGCCAAGATTCTGGGATCTTACAGTCCTTAATGATGCTATTGTATAACTTGGTGAGCCATGGTAGTGCGGTATCTTTCAGATACTTCCAGAAATCTGCCGGCATCTGGTCGGGGCCGGTGGCCTTATGGTATTTCATTTTTGATAAGGCCTTCCTCACCTCCTCCACTGTTATACAATTTAAGGGTCCTTCAGCAGATGGCATATGGGGCATTGTCTTCCTGGGGAATTCTTCGTTCATCAACTCTTCGTAGTACTCCTTCCATCTTCCTTTATGTCCTTATTCGCTGTTAGTAATACACCCTGGATGTTTTTGATGTATTTGTTACACTTAACATCGAGAGTAGATATGTAACGGTGTCGGGCAATTTTGTAGATAGTGTTCTCATCTTCTGCGTTTTCCAGTTAATCTTAAAAATCTTCTCTTGATTTTGCTATGGATTGTGCTACTGCAGATTTTTTTATCTTTTGAGTGTCTTATACTCCAGGTAGTCTTCTTCTAGCCCCGATTTTAGCCACGTTTTAAACGCATCTCTCTTTGCTCTTATTAAGGCTCTAACACTTTCATTCCACCAGGTTGTTTTCTTATTTATTCTTGGCGGTCCGCGTGATACTCCCAAAGTTGTTTTGGCTTTCTCTAGGCATAGTTTCTCAAAATCAGACCACATGAGGTCTTCTGTCACATAGGTGTAGACCCATTCCAAGAATTTTGAACTCTTGGAGGTGGCAGTTCTTTCCACTTGATACTCTCTGTTCGGTCTATGTGTGTCCTTATGGGTTTGGCTAGTCACACAGTGGAGACCAGAAGTCCAGACCAGATGTTGTGACGAAAAAGTGATACCGGGCAATGCACTCATGCATTGCCCGGTATCACTTTACAGTCTTAGAGTTTCAAGGAGTTGTTACTGGCTAGGATGTAATCTATTTGCGTATTATGTTTTGAGCATTTGTATGTAATTAGGTGTTCAGGTTTCTTTTGGAAGCACGTGTTGATAATTTAAACGCATGTCTGGTTGCAAAATTTAGGATATCTCGGCCTTGTTGGTTTGTACTACCAAATCCATATCCCCATGAGCATAATTACCATGGTCGTTTCTTTCTCCAACATGCCCATTTAGGTCCCCTCCTAAGTGTATCTGTTCTGTCGGAGGTATGTCCTGTATAGCCCCGTCAAGGTCCGCCCAGAAATCTTGCTTTTCTTGCTCGGAACATCCAGTTTGAGGTGCATATGCAGAGATTATGTTCAAAGGTAATTAACCATCCATTGCTAATTTAACACCTATGATTCGGTCACTCTTCCTGTCTACGTTAATTATTCTCGCTTTTAGGTGTTCATCCAGTACGATACCCACACGGTTTCTTTTGGCATCAGTCCCATAATACACAAGCTGATAGCCATTTCCGATGTCCCTTGATTTCGACCCTTTCCATTTGGTTTCTTGCTGCGTCCAGTCATTGTGCCGAGGTTCCATGTTGCGAGTCTGAGTTTCTCAAAGGCTTTTGATTGCGAACGTTAGTTCTTGTCCTTAGCGTCGCTTCCGGGGAACGCTCTAGCATAACGCGCATTTTTCGCATTCTTCGCATCCACGTCGATTAAGGGGAACGCCCTAGCATTGAACTCACTCATCTTTCTGCTTTTACTGTCATGTACAAGGAGTTTAAGTGTTTGGCTTAAAGTTTTACGACCGGTTGCCACCTGACGCCAAGGTTGGCCTTCTCGTGGCCGTGGAGTCATGTGGGTGCCGCCGTTCTGTACGCCCCAACCTAGGTGCACAGCACTAACCACAGCATCTGCTCCAACTCTTGGAGAAGCCTGCAGCTAGTGGTTTGATATCGAAGTATCCTTCTCCGGCGTGTTGTTCCGCGTTTTACACATTACACGCGGGAGGTATTTGATTTCCCTCCTACCCAGCATATCTGTCGGGCCTTCCCCGATCCGCCACATGGGGACTCGTTCTCTAGGTGTGAGGCTCCCCCGAAGTTTGAAAAAAAACACTACATAGCGAAAATAACTCCCTTTTCCGAAATCGGTGTCTTTGGTACCTATTGTTTTTCGTTTTACGACACCGACTTCGGTTATATGAATGTAATTTTTCGCTTTGTAGTGTTATTTATTTATTTTATTTTTTATCTTTTTAGTTTTTGTAGGTCCAGAAAACTGCTGAGACGTTTGAAACAAACAGAACAACAATTTACATCTCTTGAAATTTTCAAAACGGTTTACAAAAAAAAATACTATAAAAAACTTAACTGTAGCTTGTGGGGTCAAACCTATACTTATATCGGAGAGGGTAATGGAAGTAATAGAAACTTTATTTTCTATAACTGCCGTTATCCTCTCCGTTAAAAAAATTAAAAAATAAATCTTTATGTTACACATTTGTTTTCTATTACTTATAATCTTGATATCATTCCATTTACCATATTATTAAAACAAATTGCAATGGTTGCAAATCATATCCTGGCTTGACGATGAGCTTTGGTTAGTTTTTTTTGGCAGGTTGATAATTATAGGTAAGCGAAATGCCATGTCTTAGAGCACCAGATCGGGTGGTTGTAAAATAATCCGTGGTTTGGCTATTCACGATGACGGCTGGATTGATTTGTGTAATCAATCGGACGAGGCCCTTGGCTGTTACACTTTACTTCACCAGTTTCTTGAAACCGTCGCACCCATAAACGAACTGTGTTTCTCTATAAAGAAGTCAATAAAAAAGTTAGATTTCTAATGGCAAAAAATTCAAATATAAATTGATTAAAGTTTAGGTAACACTTACGTCGACATTTAATTCTCGAGCAATACTCTTTAACCTTTGATTTAGCTCCAAAAGGAAGATTATTTTTACTTTTAAAAAGATACTCAATTGAGACATGTTATTGTAATAATAAGTCGTTATTCGAATAACACAAGCAGATAAGTAATTATGCTATGATGCTATGTCATGTTTTGTTTTAAGCGCGAGCCTATAGTATATAAAAAAAAACAAAATTATGAGCTTACCCTCAATCTTCTTCATTATCTAATTTTTATAATATTTTATAAACGTCACGGCCGTCATGTATAATGTGATGGATGATTTAAAAACATATCGATGAATTTCACAGATATATGTGTCAGAATGGCGGAGCGGTATAATAGCTTGACTCGTGAGTTATAGGGACCAGGTTCGAATCTTGCTTCGGCCTCTAACGATTTTATAAAATTTTATAATTCTGTTGTGAGTTTTTAGAAATCTGTAAAAAAGTATGTTTGTCAAACACATTTGGAAGTTTAAAAATATCAATAGGTAGGATGCGATGGATATTACCTAGCGGTCGCTTGCATGAGCGCCGTCAGTTTTTTTATTTCTAGTTAGAATATCTTAGCAGTTTCATTGATATCACAGAAATGGCGCGCACATTCATCAACATCGTAGTATATCCTCTGCAGTTTTTTTACCTCAAATTACTATAAATATAATTTATAGCCAAAGAACATCTCATGACAATTCCAATAAGCCCAAACATGACTAGGATAAATTGTTTTATTTCGGTGTACCAGTAGCTTACCTGCCGGCATAATCATCAGATTAGTTCGACTTTATCATCAGTACCATTTATTTATAAGTATATATGCTTCATCATAGTCGGTAAATTTTTCGAGATATCTTATACCCGTGACTTACATATCATTAAGGTTACACTAGTCGATAATTCTTCCATACAAACGTAGTCTAGGGACTCCACTATTTGACGATGTACGTTCCAAATGAAAATTGATATCAATTTGTCTCATTATTATCTAGCCCTGTATGGAAACAAAAAAGTATATTTTAAAGTTATGAGCGTCGAAAGTTCCATTCAACACTAAATTTAACGCATCTTTGGGCGGAAATAAATACCAAAAGAAAAAGGAATATTGCAAAACGGCCACCATATAGGGATAGACGAGTAGTTCATGAATGCAAATAATTTTATTTTGTAAATATACATTTAGTCGTTTTTTCATGATACTCGTATCTAGACACCCAAAGGTCTGTTTATAAAATTTCGCGCGCTCGTTTTCGTCCTAAATCATCATCCATTTTGCTAAAAACTTGCAAAAGTGCTAATTCGTACACGAACTAGCTTCTTACTGCTCATCAGCATCTATCTCTTTCGCACGTGTTGTCGGATGAGATAGCATGCATTTTAACTCCGCGCACAAAATAATTCGTGCCGTCGACTAGGGGAACCTTAAGGCATTCTAGTGGCCATCTGTGGTCATTCTTCATCAGTTCCACTTCTCAAAATTATACACTCTGATTGCAATGGTGATGAAAATACCAAAGTCGCCACTATTTCTATTTATTTTTCTTCAAAGTTAGAGTGAACAGGCTTCTTCTGGGTAAGCTCACTCCATCGTAGACTCCGTCTCTGCCACCTATGACCTAGACTAGAGTCAAGAGCAAACCCATTATAAATAAATAAAAAATAAATAAAAAATCGGCCCACAATTGGCGGTAACCGCGTAACAAATACACAAAAAAAAACATATAGTCGAATTGAGAACCTGCTCCTTTGTGAAGTCGT
This sequence comes from Orthosia incerta, assembly GCA_948252205.1. NCBI lineage: Eukaryota > Metazoa > Arthropoda > Insecta > Lepidoptera > Noctuidae > Orthosia > Orthosia incerta. Next base: position 18,109,758 of record OX411753.1, on the reverse strand, counting down.
TTGAAAATACCTGCAAGAGATATAAGACTCTATCCAAGTGATACAACGAAAGCGTTGCGATAATGATTAGAAAAAATATCAACAATTATGGGCTTGCCATGCGCCATCGAAGTGTCACGTGATGAATCCCTTACATTTTGGCATTTCAACGGTGCAATTTCAACCACCGCTATCGCTGGATGACAGTTTGTCCCCTAATCCTTAGATCCTAATCAAATGATTGAGGGTGTATCAGAAAATGACCTTTAAGTTATACAGTAATTAATGGAATTGAGTTCCTAAAATATTTGTATTCTTTATATTTATCATTTTTTTTTTAAACATTTTCAGACGGTATTAGGCAAGAACATTCAAAGACCTGCGAAGCTGGACAAACGCCTGGCTCGTGAACTGAAGGGCCTGGCCGATCCCGAGGACCCGTATGACACCGTCACTGGCAAGACTATGTGCACATATGACTTTTATGAAGGTAACCCTTTCTACCACACTTCTCTGAACCTAGAATGGTCTAGGCCAGGGGTCACCAATTACTTTAATTTAGGTTCCGTTTTTTATAAAACCAGTACCCCTTTCCCCACTTTAACTTTGTTAAAATTGGAATAATATTAGAAATAAAAACATCCTCTCACCCCAAACGCATAAACCGTCTCCATTCCGTCGTGGGTAAAAATAAAGATTTTGATGAGATGATTCGTCCGTTGTCGAATCGACGGCTGTAAAGACATCGCTTTCTTTAAGATATCGGTATCAATGTCATCTTGGCACTCTGTTGGAGTCAGTTGAACAGCCATTTCGATTAAGCAAAGTTGCCACTGAAAAAGGTCGTGATGTGAACAACTTCGGTTCCAACACGGAAATACACATTTTATTTAGACAAACAAGAATATATAAAAGTGATATATAGCTGGCTTCTGGCTGCACATACCTAAAAAGGTATGATGCTAATTTTATGTTCTGCTTACTGAAATGTTAAAGGACAAGGTGACGCAAATGACACATTCTTTGCTTTTATCTTATCTCAAACAGAAATAAGGAAATAGAATGGAATTCGCGCAATAGTTAGATAGTTCTCAAGATAAAATCAGCGGACTTATAAGTACATAATTATTTCGTATTGAGGTCACTAACAAATACTTCTGTGCTGTTGTCATATCAGGTCAGGGTCGTTTGGACGGAGCGTTCTGTGACTTCACTGAAGCTGACAAGATGGAGTATTTGGAGAGCATTCACAAGTCAGGAGTCGTCAACATTGAGATGGAATCGCTCGCGTTCGCTGCTCTGACGCACCACGCTGGCATTAAGGCGGCTGTAATTTGCGTCACTCTGCTTGATAGGCTGAGGGGAGATCAGGTAAAGAAGAAAGCCCTTATAATAAACTTCGGTAATATAGTTAAGCGGGCTCTAGAAATAACGATCCAAAAGAAGATAAACAAACACCAGACTATTTGTTACTAAAACAACTAAGAAAAATAATAAGTGAGGAAAACTACGTAACTCTACTGCAATGTATTAAATGTGATTGCAGGTGTTAGCTCCTAAGGAAGTGCTGGATGAGTGGCAGCAGCGACCGACGAAGCTCGTGTGCCGTTATATTAAAAGGTAATTTTAAAATTACTGACATCAACCAGTGTTCCTCGTTTGAAGACACGTAGTCAGTTTACTTTTGCTTGACCTCTCATAAACTTATCTAGTGATACATGGATTCTCTGTGTTAAATTTCTGTGGAACTGCTATTAAAATGTATGACGTTATCATTTACAGATACCTTCAGATGAAGGGCCGCCTGTCGCTCGATGGGCACGGCTCCATCGCGGTGAAGAGCCCTCGCCGGTTCAAGCTGGTGCAGCAGGAGTCAGAGAACTACGACTAAGCGTGTCCGCACAACGCGCCCACCATGGAATCATTTCGAAGCGACGGAATCGGGCTTGCACTAGTTTGGAGCCATCTGTGCTGATCGCTCAAATATTTATTACGCTCTAACTTTACCTGCCTCCTTATTTTATACTTTAATATATGTTTGTTACGTCTCATCTTCAAAAACATATATTTTTTACTACTTTTGAAAGTTTACGAAGAAATCTGCATATTTTAGGAAAGATCGATGCTTTTGTCAAAAACGTCTTGACTTGATCCAAATAAATGTCTAATATAAAGCTTTGCTTTAAACATTTGGTTGGAATTAACGCCTCAGAACCGACTCTATCTAAATATTAATGCGACACACTACCAAAGTTAAGGAAACAATGGTTTTAGAGCTGCAAAACGAAGAAAAATATTGTAACCTGCTAAACTATATACTTTTACCTAGGCTATTATTCTGCACCCTGCACCAAATTATTGTTTAGATACTCCTATTAACTTAGCTTAATTGAGAAATATAGTATACTTGTTAAATACCAAAAAAGATGCAAAAACATAAAAGAAATGTAGTAAGTTAGGCATAGCGATCATTTGTGGCAAATTACATATGGATTTGTTTATTGCCGCTTTGATAAACGTTAGATAGCTAACATGATGATAATTAACTTTGACATATTTAACTTTGATTAATACTCTTTGTATTACGCTATTTAATTATATATATGTAAATTATATTGTCAGTGTTCCTTAACCTTTTTCGCTGCTTATGTTGACGATGGCTGTCTTAAGTGGCGCATCGAGCATGAAAGTGTTTGCCAGATTTTATAATATAAAAAACTTTGATGCGAATATAAACAAGTGATTAGAATAAATTAAAAATTATACAAGCAAACTGAGAACAATAAGGTAGCCAAAAATGATTGGTGTTCTGAAAAATAAAATGTCAATACTGGCAGTTGTAATATTCTATTAAGTTTTGTTATGATATTTTTCTAGCATTGAGCTATTTTCTTATCGTTATAGCGGAGTATAAATATTTAGAAAGACTAAAGATTTTCTTGTGTGTTCGTTAAATATAAAAAGCCTAGGCACGGCGTAAATGAAACTGAGTGTTGTTGCTATGATCGCGTTATTTGAATATTTTAAAGCTAGGTACAATTGTACAATTAGGTGTTCGTTTGGTTATGTTGTTGCACAAACTGTATTAGCGACAATTGTGATAATATTTGGCAGTAGTGTTAAATGTAAGGACCACGCAGCAAACGTTCTGATTCTTTGTTGGCGATGTTTGCACCATCCAGATCCTCACATTACTCTCGCCGTGTCGACATGGGCACTTGAAACCTAGGTGTGAACAAACTCACTCACAGTCTCAACAGTGGCACTGAAAAGCAAACTAGTGACGGAAGTGAAAGTGAACAAACTACACGTGCGTTACAAAAATTATTACCTTTATACAAATCATGTAGCGACTCTGCTTGTCTCTGTGAACTGCACGCTGCTTGCAATAGTAGGCAAAGTGCACACACGACATTGCCGAGCTCTCAAAAATAAAACAATCATAGACAATATTCAACTAAACTTTCCTGAGGCCTATAAATATTGGAACGTGTATAAAACAGTAAGATTTTGTTTAAATTGTTGTAATTTCCATCGCCATCAGACAATCGTTCATTTGTTCTATTGATTTAATGTGCTTCCACGAATGGTTATTGTTGATAATTTATGCACGAAGCGTTGTCAACATATTGCTTTATATGTTACAAGATATAAGTATAGTGTAAGAGATTCCAGTTATCTACGTTGATGTAGTTTTCATATTATAAGATATCAGATAATAATAAGAATGTTAATCCTTGAAATTGAATAGCTAATCTTTAAATATCTAATGGATTTGAGAGTAATTTAAATACCTTAATTTACTATGAAAAATGACCAAATCTAATCTCAGCCCGATAGATTGGAAAGTTGACATAATAACTTGTGCGCTAGGCTAAAGTTCAACAACTTAAACAAGTTTATTGTTACTCAAAATAGTGTAAGGCCAACGCTACGATATAATATAATGTAGTTTTAAACATGATAGTCCTAATTATAGTCTATAGTTATATTTAATATTTATTAATATATACAACTGTAGTACAATTTATATAGCTGTTTTGTTGATAATTGTTCCAATTTAAAACATATCTAATTACTATCTATCTTTCAGATCCTAACTATTTCTTTATCATAATATGTGAACTGCTTTTCTCTATTTATACTTCTTATCATCGAAATATGCTTTAGGTTTATTATACCTACTGTAACTTTTACACTTCGCAAACGATATCTAAATATTTAATCTCTTATTGGAATTTCAATTGAGATTCTCTACTATATTTATAATACTCTGTACCTTTATACTTAATTTATATTTAATATTGAAAGTTAGAACTAAATCTTTTTAAACGTGTACACATAGCGTTTGCTTTGTTGTATAATATATAGCATATGAATATAGATCACTGTTGTTAGATGTTAATGAATATTATCGGCCACAATATGAAGTGTTGTTTGTTGCATATCCCTTATGTTATGTCTGGTGACCGGTGGTGACCATTTGAACCAAGATCGAAACTGTATAATGTAACGAATTAGGTACGTATATTTTTATAAAAACTATATCTGAATAACCACTTTCTTTGTGTATTCAAGTAGTTTATACTAAAAATTTCGTATTGTGTTTTAAGTAGTTTGCCGCTATATAAATATTAATTACACCATTGTTCAATAGTTGTGATAATTTGTAGAATACTAGCTTATATCTATGATCAGTATGATATACACCTTTCTCTCCATAATCTAAGGAAAGGGTAGCACTGTCTGAAGCATTGCTATGTCAGCCTATTTATTTGTTAGTATATTCGTCTTAAAAGTACAATGAATCTAATCTGATAACTACTTTTTGAATACTAAAAGAAAAAAAAACTATGTTAGGAGTGAATGCATATCGTGAATAATGAGTTTGATTGTTAGGCAATGAGAAATAAACACTATTGCATGTTCATCAATGTTTATCACATAATTATGTATTCTTACCTATTTATTTACAAATATCGTAATATATTATTAAGTTAAAATAGAATTGACAGTGAATTATAAGTATTAATAATTTCGTGTACAGTGATACATGGCACCAGAATTATTATTAGATAAGTAAATATAATGATAACATCGAGATTTTCCTTTACCTTTATTTTGAATTTGTTTTAATTACAACTAACGATATGGTCATAACAATTCACCATAATAAATAACACATAATTAATTTCGATCAATTAATCAGCCCCATCCGTTACGTCGACTTATTTAATACCAAAGTCAAATGATCCATCACTTGTCGATATATTTACTTATATTCAGTAATGAAAAAAAGATTAACATAATTATTTGATCGATTGCGAGTGACGAGACAGTTTAAAGATTATTCTTTTTGAGTATGTATTAAAGTATGTGAATTGCCAACCGACTCGTAATATCCGATATGAAGGCGTAAACAAGTTGAAGGTACTAACTGGGATATATGGATTTGCATTATATTTAATCATTCAGTCTTTATAATACATAGTAAACTGTTTAAATGTATACTTTTATTGTTGGTTATTCGTATAGTTATGATATTTGATGTAAGTACTTAATTAAATGAGCAAGTAAGTTATGTGTGTGTTTATTTTGGATTCAGACCAGACGAGTGAGTATAACTAGGTAAGCTGTAGGAACTTCATGAGCGCGTCGTGGATGAGCCGCGGACTGGCGTCGCTGTCCGCCGTGTAGCGCACTCCGCGCAGCGCGCCGTCCTCGTTTCTCACCACTCCGTATTCTCCAACGATGAAACCATCAGGAGTTCTTTCTTCTACTCTATACTTTTTAAACTGGCGACCCTCCAACACGTATCCTACTTTACAGTTGTCTTGTTTACATTTCTCAGTGGTCGTGTCTTGCTGCACGCCGTGACTCCGCCCATCGGTCAGCACGCTGATCTTTTCATCTACTTCGTAATTTTTCTCCGGCTGGTGCTCAACTTTACTCGTAGTCTCTTGTTGGAACACATTAGTCACAGTGCTGATGGGAGTCGTATTCACAGTTGTGCTTCCGAACGGACTTAGAGGTCTTCGCCATTGCGAGTAGTTGGGAGGGATGCTTGAAGGCACGTTTTGTTCGAGATGCAAAGAAGCGGGTTCACTGTAAAACCTGGATGGTTCACTATAAATTTTAGCAGGTTCACTGTACACTTTAGCCGGCTCACTGTAAATCTTAGCCGGCTCACTGTATATTTTGGCCGGTTCACTGTAGAACTTAGCTGGTTCACTATATATTTTTGCTGGTTCACTGTAAATTTTTGGAGGATCGTAGAACTGTTTTTGGTTAGGAATGATTTGACTGGTCGATATGTACGAGGTACTAGGTTCATTGTCGTTTGTTATTTTGGGATCGTCGTGTACTATATTGAAACTCACAGTGGTCAATCTTGGATTATTTCGTCCTTCGTTATGTGGTATATTTGTCAAACCTTGAACGTTGTTTTGAGAACGTACTGGTGGCATCGCAGCTGTCGGTGGAACGTTTTCGATTCGTTCGTTATACTTTGTAAATTCAACTGACTTTATAGAAGATTCAGCTACAGAGTCGTCGGTTTGGTATTTTTTGCTATTCGAAGCAAATGTGTCAATACGCGTCAACCGGTCTATATTCGTAGTCCCTTTTTCATCCGTTTGTTTGTCAGTAATCGGTAAAGTTGTTATACTCTCTACATTTTTGTTATCATTATTGCTATTCGTTACTAACTCCAGTTTCATGTGAGGCACAAATAAAGAATCGCTTGACATGTTAATATGTTGGTTTTGAATGTGAGCTTCAGCATGTGGAATTATTTCTAGATTCTGATACCGATGCATTTTATGATCTTGAAATCTGTTAGCATCAGCTGTGGATGGGACTTTTCTCGCCAGTGGGATATTATGGATATTTTCTTCATATTCGTCCATTTTTATCGGGGGTTCGTCATCGTCGTCATTTTGACCTTGAACCATTAATTCGATTTGGTGAACTGGGTCTGCACTGTGCTCTCTTGATTCCTTTTTCGCATTCAATTGCTTTATATATTCTATATTAGCACCTACGAGATTTGGTGGTACGTCTGCTGCTCCGGTTTCCGCCATTTCCTCAACTTTGGACATTATGGTAGGGGATTGTGTGCCTGAGGGAAGTATTTTAGATGGAGCATTTTTTAGATCAAGATCTATCATGCCATCAGTATATCTATAGGTAGGTTTTCCTCTCCCACGCCCAACAGCCACTGACGACGTTATTCTTACTGATATAACTTTTTCGTCTGAGGAATCAGGTGAATTCTCATATCTTGATATTTTTGTAGATTTGTTCATTTGTTCATGATCGATGCCGATGACGCCCAAATCGTACTGATTTGGTACTGGGAACGACGCCGTGAAACTTTGTAGGATCTGCAAATAAAACAAAGTAGGTACTCATTACTTATATGGTTGTTTTTCCATAGCCTACCTATTAGTTATTCAAGGAGTGAGATAACTGCAAGATAATAATATGATTGACAAGAGTTACTAGCTTGACGATTTGGTCTCTAAACTAACTATGTAAGTATCTAGTTATATCTTTGTACCTACTCGTAACCCTAATTGCCTCGTTGGTCTCGCTGTTGGAAGTCCAACAGCTGATCGTGGGGTACATGTTTCGATTCCTTGGTCGGGATAATTGGTTTTTGGCTTTTTCCATTACAATGAAAACCCTGAGTTTGGCAGATGGCGGTGTGACATTCCTATGTCTGTGAAAGGAGGTAGGAGTAGGAGTGGTCCTAAACCTGCAGCCTAAATTTGTAAGTGAATTCGGCAAGGCAATGCGTTTTGACGCCATCACTCGACCAATAACAAGCGAGATAAAAGACGCGTTGTGGATTTCCGTCTATACTATATGATTGGTCGATTTATGGGATCAAATCATCGCCTTGCCGAATCCACTTACGCAATTAGGCCTGGTCTCTCTCGTGCGTGTTGAATTGTCGTCCCGTCGGAATATGAGTGAGAGGGAACAGACAGAGGCTGCACACATTTGTGCACTAATATGTATATCTCGCGCCCATGATGGCTAGTCTCCCCTGATCGGCCGCCGTGGCTGAAAATCGGTCTGGGGAATATTATTGACCTACTCGTACTAGCAATACTTTGAGATTCGATAGTTCAGCATGAAACATTGATAATAGATCAGTATTATTTGTAGGATTATAAAATCTAGCGAGCTATGTAGTTCAAAATCAAACTTTTTCTAGGCAAGTAATTAAATATGAAGTAATTTATTTAATATGCTATGAAAGCACAAACCGTAACACATCTAACACATTCCGCTCTACAAACTACACAGAGGAATGTGGGCTGGAAAAATGTTGTTCGCATCAAGGTAAATGAATCTGTTGATAATATACGATATGAATAAACTAGACTACTTGCACGACTTGCTGCCACGGACACTCTATCTATGGATCGAGATAATAGAGAAAAGAAAAACGTTTTATTAATGACCACATTGTCTACTTATGATTTATTTATTCTTAGACTTTTTTTGTAGTGCACCTACAATCTCTCAGCAATGCAATGGGTCTGCAGGAACAATGTTAAAACACAAAGTGTCGCCGAGATATATTGATCGGTTTCTCATGTTTTATCATGATATTATTTTACAGCAGTTTCACTTAATTACTGAAAATTATTAATGCCATAGTACCTATACAACGTGGAAATTATTATGTTAAACACATTGTTATTGCTATAATATGACACATTATACGTGCGATAATTATAAGTATATCGATGCAATGCGCGAGAGAAATATCAAGCAAGTTGCTGTCAATCTGGATACCGATTTATTGAAGATTGTCAACAATTCTGCTTACAATTCATATATACCACTTGGAGGTTTGTAAGTAGGTATTCAGATGTATTACCATTCTGAATTGTTTTCTTTATATTAAAACCAGATCCACATATTTCGTAGGTCAGCATGGCTTGGTTACTTTTTATATTGTCATGTGTTACGTTTCCTTGTAGACCTACGTCACGAGCTCCGTGTACGATCAGATTTTAATAAATAATATTATTCATTTCGCTTGCTTTATTAACGTGGACAGTTAAAAGTTGAATTGAAAGTAACATTTCAATAAATAAATTATTTCCATTAGACAAAAACTTTTGTAAATCCGCAGTCATTGTATTTTGTAAAAAAAGCATTTCAAAATTAATTATTTGATAAGGTCGCGCTGAGGCAGAGATTACTCAATACTTACCTACTACGTAACTTGAAGTGCTGATCTAGGCTAGAAGATTAGATAGTAAGTTACTGAATGATTGTAATATTGTTACTAGAACTTTATGTATCTACCTACCTAACTATCTAAACGCCGTACAATCAACCACTTTGTACAACGTCTGGTTTTCAGTAGCAATAGCCCTGTAGGGCCTCATAACATATTACCTACCTACTAACATAATCTACTAAATTACTTATATTATCTTTCAGGTCAATAGACACCTAACGGTCTGTGTAATAGGTAGAAACCGATTTTTTTTTTTAAGAAATGGTCTGCCATTGTTACTTTAAATAACAAAGGCTTTAAATAAAAGTAGTAAGTTTAAAAGTCTGTAGAATCTTGCATATATTTAATTATTTATAAATAAAAGTAGTAAGTTAAAAAGTCTGTAAAATCTTGCATATATTTAATTAATTTATAATTCAATAATCATACGTCATCTGCAATATAATATTTAGTCAGCTAGAAATAATTAGTCTCCAGAGCGGAAATTAGTGGTTTGAGTGTGTCTGGCGGCTGCGGAGCGGATGCGAGGACAGCGGCGCGGGCGCAGCCACGCTGTCAGTGACCGCGTGGGCGTCCTTGCCGTGTCGGACCTAACTAAACCACTAGCCACTGCTCTTGTCGTGGACCGTACCGAATATGTTGTATCTACTTGTACTGAAAGACTTGGACCAAATAAGCCTTAATAAGTTACTTACTCAACGCCCGAACGAATTAGCTTAGTCTAGTTAGAATGCAGACAATTATGTGGGTAAAATAAGAAACCTGTATTGTAGCTTCTTTACAGCTTGTGGAATTAAAATAATCTGCGTGTGCAGGTTCGTTTCTTTTATTGAAAATTCTTTTCCATGCAAAAATAATAATTTGTATCTTATAAAAATGATTAATAACTAAAGCATAAATATATTTAGAAAATTCTTTTTCAAAGTGAACCACATTTTTTTGTTGACTATCTAAGCACCAGATAATATAGTAACAAGACAAAAAACTGAACGATTGGAATTTATTGACAAAAACTTGAGCACTTGTCATACACGGGTGTGAAATGCGAATATAATACTTTATACATGTTTATTAATGTGCCATCGTTATTGATTTAGCATACGTCGAACTTCTTATATTTTTTGCTGATATTACTTTTTAAAATAAGATTATAGAACACTAAAATCTATATTAACCAATTCTAGGAAAGGCCCCGTGTCCGGGATCAACATTCGTGCAGGGAATTACCGTGAACAGAGGATGAAACCACTTCGAGAATTGAATCTAGTAATTAATTGATATGTTTGTAGAGTAAATAAAGAATCTAAGTTAGTAGTGTATAGTGGGTGGAGCGGTAATAGGCGCCGCGCCGTAACGTGCGGAAGCTAACAAAAATCCGCTATGAAGAAACAAACTGACCTTAAATTAAATCTAAAAGTGAATACGAATGTGACCTTTAAGAAAAAATACTCTACAAATACAAAGTAGGTACATATTAATTAAGTAATCGATTTGCAATGTTGGTAATTAATGAAGAAATTAAGCGAATGAAATTAGCCCATAAAACATAGACTTCGATGGATACATTACATGTTATGGTGTGACCATTACGAATATTTTATTTGAATGTTTTACAAAACAAGATGTACTTAATGGACTTTAGACGCGCAGATACCATGAACTTCGAATGTAGCTTTTGTGACGCATTTAGGAAATACCAGTCGGGCGTGGGAGTCCCTGCAATTTGGTGCTACGTTTTTCAGCTATACTTGGAAACATAATGATGCTTGCTGTAAAATTTGTCTATGGGCCCAAAAAATTGTATTAAAAGATGTGTCATACTACTAAATAAAAGGTAACTTAATGACTTGAGTCCAATAGTTTTAATAGATCTTTTGATAGACGTATAAATGTCAGATTGATAGATAAATCTGTAGAAGGTGTAGCGTCGCATGCATGGGTGTAGTGGGCCGGTCCCGGTAGGCGCCCACTACACGTGCCTGCGCCGTGACAGTGAAAAACGCGAAGGCCGCTAACTTGTACTCTTACAAAAACGAAACGTAAATAACACGTCAGACGAATCAGTGCACTAAACCATAAATCCTAATTTAGTTACCTGGGTATTAGGTATAATCAATCATATTCACTAATTAGATTCTGTCGGTAGGCGCTGAGATAATTAGAGATAATTCTGTAAAACGGATTCAGGTTCGGATCAGGTTTTAAGTGCTTAAGCAATATACATATGAATATGAATAAAATATTTTCTTTGTAATTATTTAAATAAGTCTAATCAGAAGGTAGGTAAGTACTGTCGACAAAGTTAATTCATGAAGCCCATCAGGTAATTTTTCTACAGACTTTCTTATACAATTAGGTCGAATTTTGCTTAAATGTAAAGACATACACACACACAATTACAGAAATTTATTTATAGACATTTAAAAAGACTGACAATTATTTACCCATCTTTATGTCATTTCAATGACATGCCAGTCACCCCATTTTATTATTTAGCAGTAATATTTTAATTTATAAACAAGATTCTGTTATCGAAATAGTTCGTATATGTTTTTGAAATAGAATATTGTTCAATACTTCTTTCTCTACCCATACAATGCTGGACGACAGTAAATTCCAAATTCAAAACATAATTTCTAATCATAAAAGTAATTACTAATTCAACTAAAAATCTATCTCAATGAACACAAAATGGTAAAAGCTCAAAATGGTACGACCCTATGTCCGCATTGATACAGTTTTACAAATTATATAAAACGTCTTAAGTACATCATGATTGGTATAACAAAAAAACTGATGGTGAATTGACGGTGAAGGTGAAAAACGAATTATCGGCCAAATTGCTCATCAAACAACTTGCTTGACTTTACTTATATCGGCCCTACTTTGATTTTAAAGAAATACCTAGATTGTGTACTTTAACCTAGGTACATTGAATTTCAAATCTACAATTTTAAACAGCGTGATAAAATTATACATAGCACAATATTTATTTTTCTTTAGGTGATAGTGAAGCTTATGCCATTGAGATTTTCTTGTAGAACACTCGTTTAGAGAGAATAATTGCGATATTTTACACATTTAAAAAGGCTGTTTTGATTACGTTGTGGCGTAACTTTACTCAGGAAATTGCACTATTATGGTTCATACGGTACGGTAATGAATATACATATATTTACGTATAATGATCAAATAGTAGACGCTACGAAAGAAAACTTCTACGATGTGAGATGAGAATTCCTCAGGGTTCGATCATCGGTCTCCTTTTCTTTCTAGTACCATAACCGTTTTAAAAGTTGGTTTAGGGTTTGGTTTATCTATAAAAACATTGTTTTTGACTATTAAAATGTTGGCTGTTATTTTTTTTATTAGTGATCGAAGCTATTAAGCGAGATAAATAGAAAAACCGGTAAAGGAATTAAGTATTATTTAACTAGTAACTTTCGTAATGCAAAATTAAGCGTAGGTAGTTATATTAAATTACAAAAAAAGTAATTTTGCCAAAAAAGCTGACTTATGGGGTTTCTCAAATAATCGATTCAATTATTCTGTATTTAAAAAAACAAAATAAACTCAAAGGCCCAAAGTAAAGTATCTAAACGCGACTTTGACAGGTACAGTATCACGACACCACCCCGGTGGATTCCCGCATTGTCAAGGCGGGGGGGGCTCAGTAGCCGTTGTTTGGTCACCCACGGTGAAGCGAAGAGGAACCCGAGAAGAGGCCGGTCGACAGGGTTTTTGCTGATTAAGCGAACGAAGTACCGGCCAACATGTAGGTTGCGGTGCCGCTTGGTAACAGAGGCAACATCGCAACTGATGCAGGCCGCGATGTAGTAGGCCTCCCATACGATATCACGACTAAGGGTTGTCCCTGCCTTCCGTGGCCTGGACGGGGTAGCCACCGTCTGATACAGTGGGGCCGCAGGGGTGGTCCCTATCCCCTGCGGCCGAAAAGTGGTAGGTGGCGGGGCATACACGGGGTCGTCTAGCACCCATGTGCTGGTTTATTCCATGGGGTGGTCACAGCGTGCAATGTGTGATACTCCCAGAAGAGGGTCCAGTGAGGGACAGCCGCGGTGGGTTCACGGACGAGTGCTGACGTAACGCGTGCCCGTGTTCCCGCCATAAGCGGCACAGGAGGACACCGTGGAGTTTTAGTGGGTTAGAGTCCCACATAACTGCGCTATCTCCCCGTGGTAGCGCAGTATGCATAAGCATTTTCCAATGTAGTCTGTATTTCTTAGAATTCGGAATAATATTAATTGATACCAGGTGCTACAGTGCCCTGTAATTTGATTAGGCTACAATTTGCAAAGGCGCTTGGACTTATAGCTAACAAAAGGTATGACATAAGGTGTAGGTAGGATAATGCATTCCGGTAACTTTAACTACTGTTCTAGAGCTAGACTAACTAGTTACACTTTTAGAAGCTTTGTCATCATCATCCCCATTAGCCTTTTAATGTTCCCACTGCTGGGATACAGGCTTCCTCTCAGAGAGAGAGTAGGCTATAATCCACTACGTGGGCCCAGTGCGGATTGGTAGATGTCACATGTCTTCGAATTTTTGGTTCTAGGACATGCCGGATTCCTCTCGATCGCGATGGTTTCCTTCACCGTTTTGAGAGAAGCTTTATATTAGCAAGTATTCAGCAGTTGTAAGCCGTTTCTTGAGATGACCTGTGACTAAACGTTGTTCTAACTTCGTGACTCAGCGTTAAAATTATTGCTGTTGTTATCTAAACCAGATTGTCTATATGCATAGGTACCTATTGTAATATTCGATACTACGGCATTGAAAATAGCAAACATCTCATAATATCATAACGTCTAGGTCATTATATATTTAGATCCACGCTTTCATGCATTCTGATATATCTATTTATTTGCCGAACTTTAAATAGTGATGAGAATTAAGGAATTTAACTCGATCCTTTATGGAGAAGCATGCAGGGCAAAATAAATCTTATTAATGTACATTCTAAAAGCACGCTCAAGAAAAACCAGAGCCAGTTGCTAGTTTAGACTTGCGCGAACGATTAAGGGCGTTTCTTTAGATAAAAGTGCTCGTCGAAGGCCGCCTGCTGCGCCGGACAATGCGCGAATATTGTGAACTAATTGAACGATTGTGGCAACTGTCGCACCTGCGTCACGTCGTGTCACTCCACAATACACATTATATTATAATACGTAAAGAATCTATTTATTTGTCATTGAAGTATTGTACGAAAGCAATGACTTGCTTGTGCAGCGCTATGATCACAAAGTAGAACATATAAAAAGTAATAAAAAGAGCAGTGCTACAGACATCGATGTAGATTTGTTGAACTTAGATGAAACTCATTTATCTACGAAGAACTTGGATCATTAATTTTATAAGTAGCAACTATATGTATTGCAAGACATTTATAGCTGATAGAATTCTAGGCTCTTCCAAGACTGCTCTTCGAAGGCTGCTTAGATTTTGCGTGGCCCCCTTGACCTCACGACCAGTGTTTTAGGAACACAGCAGGTTTAAAACCGAACAAATAATAGTAGCTGAGGTAATGTAATTGCAAATTGGAATCGGCAAAGTTATTTCTGATGATAATAATAGTCAGCCGACAGCTGATCAGCCAATTTAGTGTTTCCTCGTTAAATGTATTCATCCTGTATGCCTGCTAACTTACCTACTTGCTTTTTTTTCATTGCACTTGATAACTACCAATGTACAGTTCGTTTACTACTTACATACCGATGATCAGCTCATACAGATCTCAAATATTGATCTTAGTATTACAAACCTATAGTCTATATAGGTTGGTAATACTAATAACGCTTAGTTTTTCCAACAAAGACAATACAGGGTGTATTGTCTTTAATTCAGAGTTTGAACTTTTGAACACGTTAATCTACATACTTGACACTTTAAATATTTTGCTGTCCTATGATAAGAATTGAGCTCATAGTGCATTTGTCTGAAAAGAGATTTATTTAGTAATTCTTTGTCTTTATTATCCATTTAAGGTCTCCGGACAGTGGACGGGGAACGAGCAAACCAGTTCTGATTTACCAGATCGTGCGGTATTTTAAACTCGAATGCAAATAAATTGACCCATGATAAAGAACTTGAGAGCACAAAGAAAAGATGGTGCATACCGATCTGTAAGTATTGTACTTTACTATTCAGACTTGGCATTGGAGTTAACATTACACATATTATTAAGCTCCAACATTATTTTACGATTGCAATTACTGCAATAAGTAATGCGTTTTATTGAGTTTTAATACAAAGTTAAAGATCTATGTGTGGGTGTCATTTTTGTAAGGACTTAATTGAACTTAAATACGGTTTCTAAAAGTAATTTCGCAGAATATGATTTGATTGTTTGTAAGATTTATTCAACTGATCGTAGTCTTTTAAAGTAAAGCGGAAACTATGTGAAACTTTAATTCTCCTAATTGCAGCTATGAGTCGATCGTGTGTTAAATTACCCACATTTAGCAATTAACACTGAAGATTAGCCTGAAAATACATGTTCTGTATCTCCTGTATTAGTATGTGGGTATTAATTCACTTAGTTTATGCTCTAAATATTCATTCAGATCACATAAAACGTTAAAACAAATATATATTCTATTCGGAATGTATAAAGTATTTACTAGATGTTCAGCTGAAAACATGCTTCATGCTTCGATGCTTCATATGGTAAGAATTAGAGTCAGAAATCTTATGTCATGTTAACGAAAAGTTCGCAAACCTTTTATCAGTAAATTATCGAGTTTAATTTACGAGAATACATATTAAAGGCAACGTAAATAACTGTCTTTAGTTAATCACAGGGAGGAGATACGCTTGCCATCTGATGGTTTAAATTTAACTGATATTATCGAAAATAAAGTGGAGACTGTAAGACAATATTACGTCCATAAATAAACGAACACGCCTACCTGATGCCATTTTATAAAAGACCAGGAAGTGCTCTAGACCCGTTTCGCCCTCAGCTGAAACGAAATTAGTGTGCGAGCCGATCCAGTTTGTTTAAAGATCACTGTGACATTTATCATACAAATATGTTTACTTTGAACTTGCGAAGGGTGCTATGTGGGTATCTATAGCTAGCCGTTTCTATTTTTATTTAGTACCGGGGTTTATTTATACGCTAAACTAGTCTGACTGATATATTATATAGCTTTATGTAGTTGAGCCTGCGAGTGAGAATACCTTCGATTTCAAGTTCAACAGTTGACTCTTTGCATGTCTGGCATTCAATGGGCTTTGCAACTATTTGCAAGCATGATCACGCTCAGATATATTTACTTATTGCATAATGACATTATGTATGGCATGCTTTAAACAAAGCTGAACCTGAACGAAAAAGTAGATGTCTTATTATAATATTTTGTGGAGGTCTATGTGAATGTATTTAAATGTTATTCATCAACCTTGCTGCTGTGACAAGCAATTTAAAGTGTAATAATATGTCCGTTAAGTATGTTTGCACTTTATTAGCATAACCAAAACGCGTTGGCTTATTTTTACATAATGCTAAAACTTTTTTTAACACCAATATTATTTTTTCGGCTGTGAAAGTACTTTTGGGTCAGTATCGAACCCCGGTCAAATATGGCTTAAGAGTTCACTCTGACCTAAATGTAGGATGGAATATAATTATGTTCCTAAGATAAATGAAAAGCTCAAGCAGTAGTCTGCTATTGAATTGTTAGCTATGAGGAATTTCTATTTTGTTTGGAAATATTGCAATTGTATTTTAAACTGAGCCTATTATTCGTATTTCCCTCTAGTCGTAACTGCGAAGAGTTTATAGTATGTAGTATATAACTATATTCCGACGAGATTCACTAAATCTGATGAAGAGAATTATGAGGTGAATCCGTTTGGGGAATCCGGCTGATAAGTGTGTGCTCGGGCACAAAAAGAAATAATAATAATAAATAAATGAAGAACTAATAAGAAAAATAAAAAAGTAGGCACCAAACCTACCTAAGTTATAAATTATTATCTCCCGCACAAACCAACCCTTATCATCAGGAGTCAGAACTTTTACTTATTTGAATAGCTTCAGATCTGCAGTGCAGGCACCGACCTAGACTATTACGAAATGAATGATACAAGATACGACCTTTATGTCAGGGCTAATAGTAACATAGTAGGCGTGTTATAACTTAGGTACGTAACCCTGTCATAAAAAAAAAACATAACAAATGAAGGCCTTTTCTCCAAACCTACACCTACGCATTTTGATCAAGCTAACTAGTTTATGTATATTGAGAACTAGATCGGAAGTTCGAACCTAAAAGCTTGATCAAGGATAATTTAAAGTAGTTATTATATTTATAGACTAACTGAACAAGCAAGCACTAGTTATCTACTAAGATAGAAACTTAATTAATGCGTTCAAAACTTACATAGTTACTTATCCTCCACGAAATCTAAAGCTTCGAACGCATTTGTTTGTTTACAATATTCAATTCCAATAATGCCATTTTTTTAAAACAAACAGGTTGTAATGTAGGATGAAATATAAATGATATCATACCAGAAGAAAAATCCATAGTAAGTTGTAACTCATTTCGTAGCAGGACAACGCCGCACCTTCACTAACACACCAGTTAGTCTACTGTATCGATAATGACATGTCCACTCTGACAGGAACTACTAACAAACACATCTTATCGACAGAAAACAAAGGGAGGCGTTATGTGGGGCACATGGGGCAGGCGGGACAGGGCGGCTCCAGGACTCGATGCAACACTAAGCGAGTTCCTCCGATTCGCTATTCGACACGAAAAAGCGATTCGCTTCTACTACACGAGTGGCCTGCGCGCGCGCCGCGATCAACTACTCCACTCAACAGTACTCGTGACCTTAACAATTAAGAATTTATTTTATTAATGCACTTTCTTATGACGTGTTACGCCGACGGCTTGGAATATGTCGACGTCTATGATGAGACAAAGAGCGTTTTGTAAGGTATTAATTTATTGTATTAGGTATTTAAATAATTATATTTTATTGCTAGTTGAATAATTTATACAATAAATAATGATCAACTCTTTTTCTTTGGTAAAGAATGTAGAGAGACAGACGGTAAATAATTTTAGTATTAATAAATATAGGAAGAGACTGATTGCACTAGTGTCCATAGTAAGGGTCGTGCTGATGCTGCGGCTGCGGGGGTGTGTACTGGGGATCCGCGTACTGCGGCGCGTATTGTGTCTCGGCGTACTGGGGCTGGTACGATGGAGCCTGCAAAAATTAAGAACAGAATTATAGAATAGAATATACTTACATATATACTTTATTATACCTCCACTAAATTAGTTACATTACTCTTTTACAAAGAAAAATATGTTAGTACAATGGCGATCTTTTCATTAACATTGATCTATCAGACAACCTTTGTATGGACCGAAAGAACTTTTTAACAATGAAGATAAACCAAATTTAAAGTGAAAAATAACCTTTTCGGCAGTCGGTGACTTTGGTGCCTATTATTCTTCGTTTTTTGACGCCGACTTCCAAAAAGAAAATTATTTTTCACTTTGAACTCGGTTTATAGGTTTGTTTTGGTTTTTTAAGCATAAGAACATGCTAAGGTCTACGATGAAAGATCTAACATGACAAAAGAAGAAGTTCATAAATTTTTACAACTAATTAAAACCTATAACGGTCTTCATAATAACTTCAATTTATCTGAAACTTATACGATGTTTTGACTCAATGAGGAAAATACATCTAAGCATAGTCATCCTGGTTAAATCCTTTCTGGGTATCCACAAAGCAGGTATAGGTAAACTAGGTATATTATGTATGCATCAGTTCGTAGAATAGTTACCTATGTATCAAAAACACGGAAGGGAGACTTGTATTACATTGTATTTTACGTCTACAACTGTCTGCGAGTCGCCCACGACTTTGACGTGATTTAATTGCTTACTTATTACTGATTTTATGGTATGCAGGCACTACTAATGATTTCGTGTTGCGGTCTCGCCGAATATATTTGAACGCACGAACCGTGGTTCAATGTCGGATTGTCCGCGTTAAAAACATTAAGTATCTATTTATTACTAAACTGGAAGTTGCTCCGGTATATTAAGCAGAGCCATTAGTTGCATTTAGAGTTGCTATGCAAACGTTACTAACAAATCTAGAGGCCAATACATCATCATTTCAGCCAACCAACCTCTTTGGACATAATTATGGCGACCTTACCGTACCTAGTCATATTTTCTTGTCAATGTCAATCTAGTGAACCGAGTAGGTTCATAACCTAAGTCCTTATGTATTTACTGTCATGAGATAACAAACCTGATAGTTATAGGCAGGTTTCTTCTTCTCCCCTTCCCCATGATTATGTTTCTTCAACGCCAAGCTTGCCGCTATTAACTCCTTCACCTTCAGCTTAGTCATCAGGAAATTTGCCGCCAAAGCCTTGTTAAACGCTTTCAGTTCCTTGATCTTCGCCTTGACTGCCCAGAGTCCATCCTTGAGCAAGTCCAGCTTGCCCAAAGGCATCTCATTGTCCTCCTGGTACTCGTCATGATCGTAGGCAGGTGTATCGTACGCCGCTCGGAGAAGGTGCTGATCTTCATCATCGAGATCGGCGTAGCGTGGCATGTTTCGAGAACACACTACGGGATGAATATCATTTATAAGCAATCTATTGTATTTTATGCGTTGAAATCAGTAATATATGTAGTAGATCATTAATCACTTTTAGAATCGTTTAGCGAGTGCCAAGTGATGAGATGATTAATTGCACACGTTGATTTACTAACGATTTGTTACGAGTATTTAAGTCATTGTTACAATATTTTAGAGACTAATAAACAAGTAATTAATTCCAGAACTCGCTTACGATACGTTCATTATCACCGCATGGTGCGAACATATTTGGATTGATACATCACTTTAAATTACGACAGGTATTGCAATATTGCACGAAATGTAAGCAATAGATACTTACCGGAACTGATGAAAAGTATGAAATAAACGAATTTGATGCACATTTTCGATTAATTAGAGGCGGGTCTATTGTTAGCACGTTTGTTCGAATGAGCCTGGCTTCCTTGTTCCGTTTGTTTGAGGTAGATTGTCATTGACTGTTAGTAAGACTACCCTCAACTTTAAAAATAATTTGCAGTGAAAAGTAAAGATAGTGTCATACGATACGCACCATAGATGTTATAAATAAAAAATCATATATTATCTATACTAATACTAATATACTTATATAATATTATAAAGCTGAAGAGTTTGTTTGTTTGAACGCGCTAATCTCAGGAATCTACTGGTTGGAATTCGAGGAAGGTTATAGGCTATATAACATCACGCTACGACCAATAGGAGCGGAGCATAAATGAAAAATGTTGCAAAAACGGGCAAAAATATTCCTTTTTGAGAGCTTCCATTGCGTGCGCTGCGTAAACGGTTTAAGTTACGCAACAATCATGTATGTAGGGCATATGGGTAGGTAGGTAGCGAGTTGACGGGAGCGAAGCCGCGTGGGACAGCTAGTTGATAAATAACACTGAAATTTTTGAGTATGCAAGAATATTGGTTGCTGGAAGATGCCATTGATGGAAACCTAGTTCACCTAGTTTTTATAAGCTTTTATTTAACTTGCAATGTATGTATGTAAGTGTGTTCGGGTCAATTCTTGCAACTGAATTTTAAAACAGTTATTCTTCACCGAGTAAGAGGAAATTTTGCATACAAGTATTTTTTTTATTATTTTTTATTTTCGCTGGATTTGCTCTTGACTCTAGTCTAGGTCAGAGGTGACAGAGACAAAGTCGACGATGGAGTGAGCTTACCCAGAAGAACCCTGTTCACTCTAACTTTGAAGAGATTCGGGTTGTATGCGTTCAGAAACACAGACGCAGGCAGTGAGTTCCACTCTTTTGCTGTGCGCATTATGAAGGATGTTTGGCAGCGCTTGGTGCAAATTGGTGGAATAGCAACTAGGTGAGGATGGTAACTGGGTAGTTTGGATGACAATGCATGGTTAGCATTTTTTTTTATTGTCTATAGGCTTGCGCTTGACCACTATCTCACCTGATGGTAAGCGATGATGTGGTCGACGGCGAAGCACGCTTGCCTAGAAGAAACCCATTCACTCTTGACTTAAAGACCCCTAGATTGTAGCTATCTGGAATCACAGATTCCGGCAGGGAATTCCACTCTTTAGCTGTACGCATAATAAAAGTGTCCCCAAAACGTTTTGTGCGTATGGGTGTGATGTCCACCATGTACCGATGACGCATCGCCGTACGTCTGGTAGTCCGATGACGGAACGGGCTGGGCGGCATTAAATCATGTAATTCCATCGCACACTCCTCGAAATGTAACCGATAAAAAACCGACAAACTGGCAACTCGGCGACGATGTTCAAGGCTCTGGAGCTTTGACTTGACCAGTGCTTCATTGCCGATGAATTTCTTGGCCCGCTTTTCGATCGACTCTAGTGTATCAAGCTGGTATTTGGCAGATCCGTCTCAGAGATGCCAAGCACGATCGAACTTGCGCTTGATACAAGTTGAGCAGCTGTTCCGGCGTGAAGTACCATCACACCTTCGCAAGTATCCCCAACTTTTTGGCAGCCAGCTGAGCCTTTGCCTCAATGTATGGTCCAAAATTGAGAGTCGATGTCAACGTAACGCCAATAAGCTCAAGATGGTTCGTTTTTGGCACGGTTACATCACGGAAAGTTGGAGCCGGGTGAAATTGGCTCTTTTTAGCGGAAAAAGACACGCCTGGGTTTTAGCAGCATTAAACTTGACCAGATTGGTGTCGCCTCATTCGGAGACTGCTTGCAAGGATAAGTTCAAACGCTCCACCATGACCTCACGGAGAGACCGGATAAGCGGCCCGGTAGCCCGTGCGTTGGACAAGTAGCTCTCAGCAACAGTGCTGTCGTCTGCATACCCAAAGGTGCCGGGTTTTAGCAGATCGTTAATGTGCAACAAGGACAATGTTGCTGAGAGTTCGGACCCCTGAGGGACCCCGGCATTAATATCCAATTGGTCCGACGAGCAGCCATCGATAACCACTCGAATAGACCGATCTCTCAGGAATTCTGCAATCCAATCACACAGACCACCGGGCACACCAAATGAAGGAAGCTTACTGATAAGGCTTTCGTGCCAGACCCTATCGAAAGCCTTCGAGATGTCAAGGGAGACGGCAAGCGCTTCCCCGCGCCTTTGGATGGCCTCACTCCATATGTGAATGGCATACGCTAGAAGATCCCCAGTAGACCGACTTCGGCGAAAGCCGTATTGGCGGTAGCGACCGCCAATACGGCTTTCGCCGAACCGTAACCTAGAAACTAACGATAGCCTTAGCGAAGGCTATCGTTAGTTTCTAGGTATGCCAGGAGCTTTGTGTTAAGTACACAAAGCACTCAACAAAGTACTCTTACAGAGTATGGATGTTACAGAGATGGGTCTGTAGTTGGCCGGGTCAGCTCGACTGCCCTTCTTGGGCACGGGCTGTACGTTGGCTTGCTTCCAAGCATTCGGCACTGTTCCAGTCTCATATGAAAAGAATAGGCGTGTCAAGATCGGAGACAGTTCAGGCGCACAGGTTCTAAGAACTATAGCTGGTATGCCGTCAGGGCCGCTAGCTTTGTCCACGTCGAGGTTGCGCAGCACCCTACACACGTCCTTTTGATGGATGTGAATGTCCGACATACTCGTCTCGCACCCATCAGGAGAAGGAGGGGCCCGCGAATCACCAGGATTCAGACGCAGCTATACTTCTTATAAGAAAGCTTGATCTCTGCGACATATGTCAAACTGAGGGAGAGGGTGGGTATGGGATCTACCTCCTAGCGGTCCATACCGGGCAACGGCACCACAGGCTTGCCTGTGGTACGGCTGAACGATCCCACTTAAGTGGTGGTAGGCTCCGCAAGGGGCCGCCTGGCTCGCGACCACCATCTCACCGGCGCCAAGCAGCTTGCTGTGTTCCGTCGGTGTGTGGGACTGCCAGTGCCTTTGGGGGAGAAGGAGGATGTCAGTTGCGCTGTTCAGAACCGGTCTTGGTCTCTGGGAAATACTTACCGGATAACTCATTTTGGAGGGTAGCGGGATCCGAAGCACGGTGCCAGCCGTTGGCTGACCGCAGTCAGTAGGGGGACCAAGTAGCACGCCAGCCACGTGCCAAAGGCTGCCCCGCCAACTCGCGAAAAATCCCGGTATGCTCCACCGTGCCAGCTGGCGACTGGATGGGAGGACCCGGTGGCCATATCCGGGGGGGTTCGGGCGTCCCCGCAGTCTCCAAATGAGTTCCCCATAAGTTGGGTTATCTCTAGTGTTCCACTTGGTTCACTGAGCAGCGCCTCGACAGTTCGACTTCTTTCCCAGCAAACTCTTGTACAAATGACCAAAGCAAAGAAGAAGAATATGGTGAAACAACGGCTGCACTTCCTCCCACTAAAAGTGCACCTCACTAACATCAGGGGGTTGCACTCTAATCTCGATCCGGTCCACCACCACCTTGAGACCGAGAAGCCGCACCTGTTTTTCCTAACGGAGACGAAGATAACAACCCCGTCGGACGTGGCGTACCTCAACTACCCGGGTTACTCTCTTGAACACAAGTTCAAGAAGCAAGCTGGGGTCTGTGTGTACGTCCGCGATGACATTTGTTGTCGTCGTCTCCGTTGCTTTGAGAAATCGGGATTTTCTGCCATATGGCTACTTGTGGACACTGGCGTGGAGAAATCTCTCTACATCGGCGTCTACCGATAGCACGCCGGTGACCAGGAGACGACAGCGCTCTTTAATTGCCTCGTGGAGTCGGCTGACATAGCCCAGCAAAGGTACCCAACAGCGAAGCTTAATTTTCTGGGGGACTTTAACGCCCATCATAAAGAGTGGTTGTACCCGTACCGGAAAACTGACCATGCCGGGTTAGAGGCGCGCAAGTTTTCTCTATCGCTAGATCTAACCCAGCTGGTGAATGTGGCAACGCGGGTACCGGATGTTGACGGCCATACACCCAATTGCTTAGACCTTCTCTTGACAACTGATCCGGACAGTCATTCGGTGTCGGTCTCAGCCCCGCTGGGAACGTCTGACCACTGTCTGGTGAAATCCGTGTCGACTTGCTCTCCTCCAGATGAGAGCCCTAGAGGCACGAGGCGAGTATGGCGATACGAGTCAGCAGACTGGGACGAGATGCGGCACTTTTTTGCGTCTTATCCTTGGCGGCATGTGTGTTTCCCCTTTTTTTTTTTTTTTTTTTTTTCCGGTGTTGAAAATCCTCATTGGATGTCCTCCACCCTGGGGTGGCGGAGGGGTCTGTCAGACTCCTACTGACTAAAAACCACCCCGGTGTTCCATCTCACACCTACGCTGGGGGTCGCGGGAACAACGATACTTCCGCAACCCCCGGCTAGTGCCGGCCCGCCTTTGCGGGCCTCGATCTTGGCTTGGGGGGGGAGTGAGGTGTTAGACTCCCCCCACGACGTCTTAGAGGGGCGCGCGTGGAACACAACGCGCCGCCACCTCAGGTCCTGATGTGTGGTGGGGCGACGGACGTCCCCGAGTCCGTCACCCGTGGACCCATTTAGGGGGGCTGGAAGAGGGCGTTGTCCGCCCTCCGCCAACGCCCAGCGCGTCTGCTGCGGATCGGGTTAGCGGATGATATCTCCCTCTCCCTCTCCGCAGCCTCCTTCTGCGAAACGACTGTTTCGCAGAAGGATACCACCGCGTCCCAGGACTCCTCGCTGCCGACCATAGACTCGACTACGGCCGGCAGCGACAGGTCACTGCCTACTTCTGAGATGAGGGCACGGCGTGGCTCCTACCAAGCGGCACACTCTGCCAGCGTATGCCACGCCGTGTCCTCCCGGCAGTCGACGCAGTGGTGACACCGGGCGTCCGGCTCCCTGTTTATGCGACACAGGTACTTCCCGAAGCAACCATGCCCCGAGAGCACCTGCGTCACCCGAAACGACAGAGAGCCGTGCCTCCTCCCGAGCCAGCGCTCGAGCACTGGCCGGACCGCCTCGATGGTAATGAGGCCGGCGGTAGGGCGTGAAAGCCTGTCCCGCCATTCCGCCACCAGGACCTCGCGAAGCTGAGACTGACGCAACTCCATTTGTCGCTGCATCAGCCCTTCGCCCCGCGCCCGCGCTTCCTCGCGCCACCGATACAGTGACGCGAGTACCTTCGCCTCTAGGTCCCAGGGCGGGGATCCGGCCAATGCACAAGCCGCCTCGTAGGAGATCGTGCGATACCCCCTGATGACTCTGACGGCCATCGCTCTCTGCGGCTTTCGAAGAACAGCGATGCTGCCGGCCGTCAGGTCAGCCGCCCAGATCGGGGCCCCATACAGGGCCATCGATCGCACGATCCCCACGTAGAGCCGCCTACAGGCAGCGCTCGGGGCCCCCAGATTGGAAAGCAGCGTTGACAGCGCCCCAGCTGCGCCCAACAACTTGGGCACGAGCCGCCGGAAGTGGGGGCCAAAATCCCACCGGCTGTCGAGCACCAATCCCAAGTACTTCATGGTTGACTCGACAGCGATTCGAGCCCCCCCCGACGACGATGCGGGCACCGGGCGGTGGCGCCCGCCGGGGCCCATGAAAGACCATGGCCTCCGACTTGTTATTTATACTTCTCCGAATACAGGGATGTCAAACACGGCGTACCTCAGGGCGGGGTATTAAGTTCTCTTTTATTTCTGCTATATATAAACGACTTACCGCGGCACATTAAAGACCCAATGATTTTGTTTGCTGATGACAGCACTGCATTAATCAGTTGTTCTGATGCAAATAAATATGAACAGGACATAAACAGTACACTCAGGGACATTGTGAATTGGATTGACGACAATAATTTAGTCATTAATTTTGGAAAAACTAATATAATACATTTCTATCAGCGCACATCAATACCAAATTTAAAAATTGAACTTAATAAAACTAAAATAGAACAAGTACAAAAAGCAAAATTCCTAGGCATAGTAATTGACAGTCAGTTGACGTGGAAACCTCAAGTAGAAGAGGTCTGTAAAAAATTGAGCATATCTGCTTATGTCCTATTCAATTTGGCTAAGAAGGTAAACATCACCACAACTTTTCACCTCCATTCTGAGATACGGTATAGTTTTCTGGGGAAATTGTTGCCTGCGGGAACAGGTATTCAAAGCCCAAAAGCGTTGTTTGAGGTCGATGTTAAATATGAAAGTGACTGACAGTTGTGTTCCAGTGTTTAAATCCCTAAAGCTGTTAACATTTCCGGCAATGTATATTTTAGAAATGGCAATTTTTGTTAAACGTAACATGCATCTATTTACTACAGTTTCGCAAACTAGTAAGAGACCAATCAGAAGCCAGTACAAAAATCTATTATTAGTTGAGAGTTGCAATACTGCTTTATTTAAAAAAAATGTTATTAGTATGGGACCTAGAATATATAACAAAATACCTGACATAATAAAAGATAACACAATACGCAATTTTAAAAATAAGTTAACAGCATTATTGATTGAAAAGTGTTACTACTCGATTAACGATTTTCTGAATGACAATGACTGCTGGGGCGAAGCCATCGAGAGATACGGCGAAGCACTTGCTGTATCGCTTGATATCTCGAAGGCCTTTGACAGGGTCTGGCACGCGAGTCTACTTAGTAAGCTTCCTGCTTATGGCATCCCTGCTGGTTTTTGTAGCTGGATATCAAACTTCCTCAGTGAACGGTCGATCCGAGTAGTCATTGACGGCTGCTCCTCTGACCTTATGGCTATTGATGCCGGAGTTCCTCAGGGGTCTGTTCTCTCTGCAACTCTTTTCCTGCTGCACATCAATGACCTTCTTCAGCCTGGTATTGTTGGGTACGCAGATGACAGTACTGTTTCAGAGAGATACTTGTCCAGCGCAAAAACCAGCGTGGATAAAGTTCGTTCCTTGAGAGAGGCTATGGTGGAGCGGACAGATTTGACCTTAAGCCTTGTCTCCCAGTGGGGTGATGACAATCTGGTCTCCTTTAACGCCACCAAAACACAGGCGTGTGTTTTTACCGCTAAAAGGAGTCTTTTTGATCAAACTCCTACTTTTCGGGGTGCGTCTGTTCCTGTGACTGATCGGCTCGAGCTCCTAGGCATGGAGTTGACATCCAGTCTCAACTTTGGCGCCTCCATTGAGTACAAAGCCCAAATTGCGGCCAAAAAACTAGGCATCCTAAATAAAGTGAAGCGATACTTTACGCCTGGACAGCTTTTAACCCTATACAAAGCGCAAGTCCGATCCTGCATGGAGTATTGCAGCCACCTTTGGGATGGCTCAGCTAAATATCAGCTTGCCGCGCTTGACTCGGTGGAACGCAGAGCCAGGAGGCTCATTGGCGACGTTGAGCTGGCGGGTGCCAGGCTTCACAGCTTGGCTCATCGCCGCAAGGTTGCCTGCTTGTCGGTCTTCTACAGACTGTACTTCGGTGAGTGTGCTGAAGAACTCCACGACCTTATCCCACCAGCCCCCTTCTACCATCGGACATCTAGACGCACTGCAAGTTATCCTTACCTTGTTGCCATTCCACCAATTCGCACCAAACGCTTCCAAACATCCTTCATAATGCGCACAGCGAATGAATGGAACTCGCTACCTGCGTCAGTGTTTCCGAACGCATTCAACCCGAATCTCTTCAAAGTTAGAGTGAACAGGCTTCTTCTGGGTAAGCTCACTCCATCGTAGACTCTGTCTCTGTCACCTTTGACCTAGACTAGAGTCAAGAGCAAACCCATCACAAATAAAATAAAATAAAAAAAAACTGACGTATACGTTATTGTTAACCTGGTAAGCGCTATTGTATTGATACTTACAGATGTCGCAGAGATCAAGCTATCTTTTGTGAAGTATAAGTGACGTCATTCTAAATCCAATATGGCGGACGGCCCAAGCTGGCGGACAAGTTATTTTTTGTGCACTGCCATAATATGGGTATCGAATGAAAGGGTTTGCTGAGAAGAATAAGCTTGTTTTATAAAAAGATATGAATAATTTTTATATCATTATGTTAGGTACCTATTTATTTTGACATAATCAATTAAGTCAGACATCATTGACTCAGCGCGTGGATCTGTGGATGTGACTGTGTGTGTTTCATTGGCTAATTTCAGGTTTTTTGCTATTTCTCCGGTTTAAAAAAATAATGTTTTATCTACACTTCGATCGAGGTCGAAACAATGATTGATAGCGCAATTATTGGTTCTTGTACGAAGCATTATTCTTACTGTAAGTCACATTATCATTGAACATAATTAGTTATGCGTATATTATCTATATAAATCATACAAAAACCAACAACTGGTAGTCAGCTAACATTAAGTGGTGATCTTTAATTATATCATAGTGGCCATATCGATCGGGTGTGTCGAAAAAATCGGATAAATAAAGCAATTACTTGAATTATGTACATATTTATTTACTGGATGCAGAATACTAAGTAACGTCGGCGGGTGCTATATATATGAACATGTTGAGTCTAAATAGTAATTATAGGTTTCTAATAATTATAAATAATAATATATGACATTAAGTACATAGAGGAACGACGCAATATGTTTGTCCGGAAAGAATTTGAGTACCTAACGTTATAATAATCGATTTTATAAAACTACATAACTTATGTACTAGTGAACGCCCACGACTTTAGGCGGAATAAATAATATCGAATTTTAAATATCTTTTATGCAGTCTTCCTAAATGATGCTGATGACTTTATTTATCTTCATCTAGATTACAGTTTGTTCAGATATTTCACTGAATAATAGGCATCCGGTTAGACGGAAAGAACCCCAAGATAGTTAGAAATATGCTAGATAGATTGATTGATTTCAGTTACAGGCTATAATACAATGTGGAGACAAAAATACGACAGCAAACAAATTGAGACTGTGAAATAAGTCTTGATATCGAATTATGAAAAAGTTGTAGTGCCACCTATCACCTACGACTCAGAAAAATGACCAGACGCCACACAAATACTTCATCGTGCAAGCAATGTTCACCGCGCAATTTGAACATATACAACGGCCCAGGAACATCAACCGGGCAGTTGCCAGAACAGACACAACACCCGTCTGGTCCGAGGATTCTGCCTTTTTAATGAAGGTTACGGGACTTTACACCCTGTGTCTGATTGCACTATGCTGGTGATCCTCGACAGTATAGAGCGCTATATAAGGTATAAAATCCCACTTAAGCGAAGTAGGTTTATGTGACGTCACGTAAATTTTAGGGTTCCGCATCCAAAGGGTAAAAACGGGACCCTATTACTAAGACTCCACGATCCGTCTGTCTGTCTGTCCGTCTGTCACCAGGCTGTATCTCATGAACCGTGATAGCTAGACAGTTGAAATTTCACAGATGATGTATTTCTGTTGCCGCTATAACAACAAATACTAAAAACAGAATAAATTAAATATTTAAGTGGGACTCCCATACAACAAACGAGATTTTTTCGCCATTTTTTGCGATAGTCGTACGGAACTCTTCGTGCGCGAGTCCGACTCGCACTTGGCCGGTTGTTGTAGTTTGTGTGGTCTTTAACTAACTATAACGGCTGCAAGGAAAGGGTTATGTTTTTCGCGCGTATCTTGTATGTTTGTATGTCTGTAATATTCTTTATTACCTCATATCTTTCGTACCGCTTAACAAATTTTTATAATTAAGACATCGTTAGATAGGTCTGACCACCCAAGTGTTCTTAGATAAGTGACATTAAAAAAAAGATTTTGGGCGTAATATTGAGGAGATTCCAATTTTTTTTCTTCCAAACCTATCAAGTGGACTATCAAAATGATGGGTTTTTAGAGGTGATAACGAAAATATACACTACTTAAATGTTTAAAAGGCATTCGAAAAAAAATATATAAATAACCAAAAAGTTGTAAATAAAAAAGTGAATTTATAATATATATATTTTTTTTAAAAGCTGGCCCACACTAGGAATTTCTGCCTGTATCGTGGGTGCGTTTACAAACATATAAATTCATCTGGTTTTGGTCAGCCAGCTCGCGATGTATCCTCCGACTGCACAGCATGATTTTCTTTTTAGTTCGCTTTTTAAGCAGTCGGGATATTTGTTTTTTTGATTTAACTTTTTTTTTTTATTTGACTTACCTTTACATACTGGGAAAGTCAATAACTTCGTTCGATATTTTTATGATGTTTAATTTACTGTTGAATTGTTGCTCCACATTATATACAGACCAAAACCGTTATAAAATATTCTGTAATTTTGATACATAAACTGCAAGTCATCTTTCTTTTTAATAATTCACCGAAAGATAGACGAACTGTATATTCTTAGCTTAAAATAACTAAAACCAAACGTAAAATTAAATTAAATTGATTTAATTCAATTTACTTTTAGCAATTATCTGAACTAGCAAAGATAATCAAGTTAACCTAAACTGACTTATTTTATTGTGTAGTTTAGAAACGATAAAATCACTTCAATCACACACGGCAAAACAGAACATTATTGATTGAATATATACTCGTATTCGTATTTTATGTATTTGTAATTAATATCGCACTTAACACATTATAAAGGTTCTATAAATAAGTTCTTACTTCTATTAATTGCACTGTAGAGTTAGAAAATATATTTCACTGATGAATGAAACACTTACACCTAATGTATATGTACTAGGATATTTTCTATGTATAGTTTTACAAACAAAATGTAAGTTCATATAATAAGTAAAAACTTAATACTTAATATATTTGCTTGACAAAGTAATGGAAGACTTTAACTAAAGATAGAAACGCCAAAACATGGAATAACATTTAACATCGAGTATTTGCGACGGATAACATAAGTCATTATAACATTCTTAAGATAATACCAACTTCCTTGTCGTACATACAATTATATAGTGGCTACTTAATGTGTAACATTTATCTTAAAAAAATCTAAATTAATGAGTATGTAGTGAGCACGTCAGCCGAATATTTTTGGGTCGATTGTTTTTTTTATCGGTCAGACGTAATTGTTTAATATGATCCTGTGGCTATACTTAAGGTTACACTAGTCGAAAATTCTTCCATACAAACGTAGTCTAGAGATTATTCCACTCCCCCCCGGTGGGTTCCCGCTTTGTCGAGGCGGGGGGGCTCAGTAACCGTGGCTTGGTCACCCACGGTGAAGCGAAGAGGAACCCGAGGAGGGGCCGCTCGTCAGGGCTTTTGCCGATTAAGCCGACGACGTAGCGGTCAACTAGTAGGTTGCGGTGCCGCTTGGTAACAGGCGACATCGCAACTGAGGCGGGCCGCGATGTCTTATGGAGATTCCCAGGTCCCATACGATATCGCGGCTGAGGGTTGGAGGCCGCGGCGGGAGAGGAGTGCCGGTATTGCGGTGCGCCGCTTTCCCTACCTTCCGCGGCCTAGACGGGGTCGCCACCGTCTGATGGTGGACGCGGTGGGGCCGCAGGGGAAGAGGAGTGTCAAATACAAATACAAATACAAAATACAAAAATCTTTATTTCTTTAACAAGATTTTTTTCCTTATAATTATTAGTTGTTGGAGTCTCCTTTTAAGCATGTAAATATGCCTGTGTCAGGAGGCTCCGCTCTTCCTTAACGTATTAACATGTCGGTATTGCGTTAGCCGCTCTCCCTATCCCCTGCGGCCGCAAAATGGTAGGTGGCGGGGCCATTGACCTCGACCCGTCACAGTGGGATCAAGGGTGCCATACACGGGGTCGTCTGGCACCCATGTGCTGAATTGGTCCCTGGGGTGGTCACGGCGTATAGTGTGTTCTGGTGCGCCGGTGATGGGGGGTACTCTCCCGAGGAGGGTCCGGTGACGGACAGCCGCGGCGGGTTTGCGGTGAGTGCTAACGCGTGCCCGTGTTCCCGCCATAAGCGGCACTGGAGGACACCGTGGAGTTTTAGTGGGTTAGAGTCCCACATAACTGCACTATCCCCCCGTGGTAGTGCAGTATGCATAAGGATTACTCCACGCAAAAAAAAAAAAAAAAAAGGATTATTCCACTGTTTGACGATGTACGTTCAAAATAAAAAGTGATATCAACTTGTCTCATAATTATCTAGCCCTGTATGGCAGCGAAAAAGTAAAAAAAGAAAATATTTGAAAGTTATGAGCGTCGAAAGTTCCACATTTCGACACTAATTTTAACGCATTTTTGGACTCGAATAAATACCATAAAAAGACGGAAAATTGCAAAACGGCCTCCATACAGGGATAGATTAGTAGTTCAACAATGTAAATAATTTTATTTTGAACATATAAATTTAGTCGTTTTTTCATGATATCTAGACTGCCAAAGGTCTGTTTATAAAATTTCGCGCGCTCGGTTTCGTCCTGTAATCCGTAAATACAAATTTGCAAAACTGTGTATTCGTACGCGAACTAGCTTCCTACTGCTCATCACAGCATCTATGTCTTCCGCACGTGTTGTCGGTTGATATAAAATGCATTTTAACCCCGCGCACAAAATAGTTCGTGCCGTCGACTAGTGTACCCTTAAAACACGTGTAGCCAACAATTTGATGCGATATTTCCTTATCAAAAATATATTTTTAAATATTTATATTGGACGAGGACGAGTCTTTGAAATTGATCCTACTTTTTTGATGATAAAT
This sequence comes from Orthosia incerta, assembly GCA_948252205.1. Taxonomy (NCBI): domain Eukaryota; kingdom Metazoa; phylum Arthropoda; class Insecta; order Lepidoptera; family Noctuidae; genus Orthosia; species Orthosia incerta. Next base: position 18,076,876 of record OX411753.1, on the reverse strand, counting down.
AAGGATAATTATGACATGCTGACCCACTAGAAGGATGCACTACGTATGCTATATCAGCGAATATCAATTGATCGATCATTGTTAATCAATTGTCTAACAGAAGTACGTAGCTATTACGACGCGGCATCGTAGCGTTACCGTATCAGCTGCAGAGCGTTGTCGTAATATTGCGTATACTCGTCGTACCATTGCCATAGCAGCGTCTTAGCGTTGCCGTAGCAGCGTCGTAGCTTTGCGTAGCGGAACCGTAGCGTAGCCGTAGCATGATGTAGCAGCGTCGTAGCGTTGCCGTAGCACCGTCTTAGTATGCCGTAGCAAAGTCGTAGCATAACCGTCGCATTGCGTAGCAGCGTGGTAGAGTTGCCGTAGCACCGCGTAGTGGCGTCGTAGCTTTGCCGTAGCATAGCAAAGCAGCATCGTAGTAGCGTTGCCCTAGGTTTGCGTAGCGGAACCGTAGCGTAGCCGTAGCATGATGTAGCAGCACCGTTGCGATGCCGTAGCACTGCGTAGTGGCGTCGTAGCTTTGCCGTGGCATAGCGAAATATCGTCATTGTAGCGTTGCCGTCGCTGCAGCGTAGCATTCCGTAGTTGAGTCCTAGCGTAGCCGTAGCATTATATAGCAGCGTCGTAACGTTGGCATAGCACTGCGTAGCGGGGACGTAGTTTTGCCGTAGTATAGGTCAGCAGCGTTGTAGGTTTGCCGTAGTAACGCGTCCCATTGTCGTGGCGTGTCGTCAAATAGCAGATCGAAATATCAACATGCTGACTACTATATATTAGACTATTTATTGAATATTAGTATACTAAAATTATGGCTATGACTAAGAAAAACACGAGTTTTTACATAATTTATTTGACAAGAATAATAGTTTCATGTTGATAGTTCGATACAAATGAATAGACGTTGCTCGTTATATTTACTGTACTGAATGTTCGAATTATTACCAATAGATAAAAATTAACATTCTACTATCTTGATATACGTAAAAACTATCGATCAATTAGCTATTCGGCAAGCAAAGCATAGCAAAGTGCACCCCCACTAGAGATAGACAAAGCCTTTCGTTCCTGGAGATGACTTAAAAATACTTAATTTCTTCGATGTCGACCATGTGTGTGTGCTTGTTTCGAAGACAATGAGCTAATAATTAGAATGACATCGACAACCGCTATTAACTCGCTATTATTGACCTAGACTTATTGTGTAACATCAGGAGGTTTTGTACCTAATAAAATCGCAGCCAAGTTAACGATTCTAAAAACACCACTGCTAGTTGGATCTTACTGTTTAAATGATTGGACAGATCGTAACATTCGTCACATTTCTCATAACGCCCAGTTTTATAGCAACAACACACACTAGGCGGTTAGGCTGACTATAAATTTCACAAGTTGTATGATGCGATTCACCTCAACAGCCAATAAGAATGATGAAAGATGTAATCAATTTCGCGTCCTAAAAACTCTGAGCGTTAAGAGGCCAGCAGACGAATTTTATGACATTAGAAGGGGCCACTTTATACAACGCACGAACTGGGGCCGTACCATGACGTGACAATATTTTCATGAATCCATCATGACAGAGAGACTGAGCTATTTGTCTTGTATAACTTCATCTCTCTTTCACAGTCGAACTATAATAGTTTTGACACGTCATGGTAAAGCCCGCTACGCTATTTAGTTAGAGATACAGATTCATCATACTGCGCAAAAATTAATTGCTTTAATGCGATTATAATCCCTTGTGTCACTTGATCTGTTATGATCTCACTCTGATGTTACCTAGTTACTCGCTACGTTTTTATAAACTGGTGTTTCTGTGTGAGAGTGGTCACGCACAATAAGGAGCGGTCAGGTCTAGAAGCGAGCGCGGCGCCTTGCGTGTCACAAGCCCGCACGCGCTTTATATATATCGTCGTCCAACTCGAACGCAGGGTCCGCGTACCCGGAGTCGTCGTAACGCAGCGACCTGCAAACAAACCATCGTTCATAGTGAACATACTCATACGATGCAATGTTATTTATGCTACTCAGATGCATTTCCCACAAGCACGTGCACAATAATTCGACTGATCGTGTAGTATAATGACACATCTGACTTCAGAACGATGTTCCGCGTACGGAGAAGGATTGGTCCAGTCTTTGGCAACATCATTTCCACGCCTTATCCGTGAAGGATTATTGATGTTTGGAGCAGTTGGTGTCGGTTCAGATCTAACTCCCTATCAAGATGGGTGAACATAAATTGGAGGAGGCAGCGGTATCAGTCATGACGCAAAAAGTTACGCAACCAGGTATTGTGCTGACAGTCTACTATGATTTAGTAGTTTTTAGGTCTTGGTAGAGATCCGCTGGTCGTTTGTTTTTAGGGTGAATGAGGAGTCGCTCTTGCTTGAAATGACTGTCCACTTTGTGGCTATATATCTACAGCCAACCTGTCAGGGGTCCTGGTCCGGCAGCGCGAGGGGGGCGGCGAGCGGGAGGAGGCGCGCAGCAGCGCGGGATCATCGTAACGCCGCGACACCACCGTGAAGTCGTGGTGCGCGTCGATCAGCTTCTGCAGCCGCGACACCATCTCAAAGTCCGTCACTGACGCCGGAACTAAGATGCCGAGCAGCTTCGCTATCGAGTTTCTGAAACAGCATTATTAAGATGATCAATTTACGAATAACATATGTTAGAAGTTGGATGCCTGCTCCATGCCAAAGATGAGGAAACGCAATCGTAGCTAAAAATGTGTGGACCTATTTTTTCTCGGTACTTGACCCAGTCACTCCTCTCATCCTACTCCATTCATACCTACAACAACATTCTAATGTATATCGCCACCAGCGCAAAGGATTGGAAAGTGCTCTCAACTTCATGGATATATTATCATTGAATATAAGCTCCTAAAGAACAAACCTGAAGCTGGTGAGCTGTGCCTCCCTACGTTGGCACTCGGCGAGCGCCTCCTTGGTGCGCGCCAGGTCGTCTCGCAGGATGGTGAACTGGTGGTCGCTGGACGAGCGCTCCTGCTCGAAGGTCTCTCCCGTCGAGCGCACCTGCTCTTTCAGCACGTTCACCTTGCGGTTGTAGCGCACGCGCAGTAGATCCGCCTCTTCCAACTTCTTCTGTAGCTCTTCTACCTTCCGGGCCCGTTCCAGTGATGTTATCTGTGTTTCAAAGATAAAGAATGTAGGCGCCATTGATGACGCAGGCGAAGATGTTTGGAATTGTATTTCCAACTTATTTTCCTAGGCAGGAAGGTTTAAGCATTTGCAGGTTACATTGACGCCACCCTGTTTTTGCCTTGCATGCATTGCATGCATTGCCTCCAACTTTAATACGTTCGTTTTGAGTACCTACTACACTTTTAATATTATTTTAACGATTATAGATGGTCTGTAACGTTACTTTAATCTCTAATGTAAGGCAGTGTGGGATAGGTACGTAGAGCGTGATGTTTCGAATAAATGAATACATTTTATAAAGTTCAACTGCAATAAATGAGATCATGGTTCTGTTAAACAAATCACTTCAGCCTTGTATGCAAATTAGGTATTCCAGTAATTTGCTGCCTAGATTTACTTCACCTACATACAATTGTTACATCATGGATTTGTACTTAACTTGGAAACCCTTGTCGTCCTACAAGCCAAATGACCGCATAAAAGACTTCTGGGCAATCCTAATATTAACTAAAAATAAAGACTAAATTATTTTTGTTTCGAATAAAACGGGCTTTTGCAAAAGGATTTCGCGAAAAAATAACAAAACCACGTATAGTTAGAGGGGTACCTTATACTCAGCGGCGTCTACAAGTTGCGCGTTGAGGTCGCGTATCTGCGCGCGCGCGTCCGTGAGCTGAACTTGCAGCTTGTCGCACTGTCGCGCCAGCTTTTTGTTGCGCGACACCGCCTCGTCGCGCTCAGCCTGGAGCACGGCACGGACGCGGCAGCTTTCGTCCTGTTTGTTACAGTATGCCCAAGAAAAGATCATTAAATCAACTATAAACTTAAATGTTTTGACCGATAACGGGAAAAACATTGGAATATAGGAAAACATGAAATCTAAATAAATAAATAAAAAAACATTATCGCATAAGTACAGTACGCCGCGCTTCAGTTGTAACAAAGTCAATTTGAGATAGCCTCGCATTCTATTGAAACTCCGTACTATGTTAGGCCAGCTCAGGTTCAAAGTTATTGGCTACTGACGTACGACCAACAACAACTGTATCTACTCAGATTATCTCTGATCCAATAGTTTTAGCCACAAAAATTTGTAGGTATTAATCACACCATACAAGTCTATGTTACATCTAAAGATATTGAATTCCTCATTCCAGCACTTACCTGCACACTAAGCTTCCGCCGTAGTAAATCCAGGTGCAGGTCCTTTCTCTGCAGTTGCTCCCTTAGTATCCTTATTCGTCTTTGTAACTGGTAAACTACGGCAGTCTGAAATTCGGAAACGATGTTACGGTTCTACTGAGTGACAAAAGTTATTTCATAAATCAGCGCTGTCATGCAAAGTGAGCGCGTGACTGTGCTGCGTTTGTTTCAATGCAGACAGACAACATCGCGTGAGCTGCCGACTGTACATTCCAAGTCCAAGTAAAAACTGTTAGGGTTGCTCCATACATTGTAAAAGTTCCAAAACGTGCATTGTTTTAACAAAACTTCTTTTATTTTAAATCTACAATTATCACCTATTTATAGCATGCTGCAATGTAGGACTACCATAAATTAGCTGACTATATTTTTTTTATGAAATCACAAGTCTGTGCTTTTCTGCTACTGTAATAAATACAAGGTTAATGCCATGGCAAGTAAATATTGAATGAATGGCTACCTAAGCACTAGGAGCGTTCCCATTTATTCGTTAAAAAATCCTTTACTTTCCTTTTTTTTCCTAGTAACTTCAGTAACCCTACGCCACCTGAATTATATTTTCATTAAAGGTTTACGCGAACTAATAAGTAGGTACTTAGTTACCTTTAAAGTCATCTCATGTAGCTAGCGAGGCGCACCTGTAACTACATAGGTACATGGTACTAGATACCATCTACCATGTACGGGAAGTACAAACAAGCATTTATATGAAACTTACATGAATTGTTTTACAACGTTACTATATCAGCACAGCGGTGATCGTGACGCAACCTTAATGATGCAGGGATGGGTACCTCTACCTAGATACTTTAAATCTAACTAATGAAAATTTACCTTTAAATAAATTAAAATGTTTAAACTATTCCATCTGTTCGTCAATGAATTGCATCTACTTTATGAAACAATAAAATATTAACCTTATTATAATAATGCAGGTTAACTGCATGTAGTGATTCTAATTACAGTCACATTGCGTGAAATTAGTCATTATTGTTTAATAGTGCTAATTTACTGTGCAGGATGATGGATGCACGAGTCATTCAAATGCAACTGAGAATATTGTTTTGTTTGTGGTTTCGACAAATTACTGATGACTGCTAAATTTTCTATTGAATGTAATCAACGTCATTCCAATTGGTTATAGTGCAAATCTTACTTCTTTAAGATAAGGCAAATCATGGAAAGATCTTTCTCTTCGCAGTCTGGGCAGCGTGCCATAGTATCCGTAATATAGCATCTACACAGAACACATACGGGTTAACACACATACACACAGATGACAAACACTTTGTACAAGTTGCAACATGGCCTGTACACGTGAACAAGTGTACCGACACGGTAAAGGTGAAGGTAACATACCTACTATTGTACATGTTGATACACTGCTGAGGTGGCGCACCAAAGCGGGTTAATAATAGTTGTGGAATTAACATAATAATTAAATAAAAATAGTTAGAAACATAATGTAGGCGGTAGATACCTGGTGGAAAAGTAAGATATGGATAAACCTACATTGAAAGTAAATAAATAAATGGGCTTTCACAAATATCAAGCTTATTCTTGATATAATACACATACCTACACACTGTAGGTCAGTTCCGGTAATTAAATATTGGACTGGGCTTCCTGTTCCAGTAATAAATACCCATAATGCAGCAGTTGTTACGTAAGCAACTGCTCAGCTGTCGGTCACCACCTGCACCTACTGACACTAACCTTGTCGACAATCTTATCGCTCTCCAGTCTTGCCAGCTGCTCGGCGCGGTGTATAATAGAATCAGTGTGCAATTCTATTCCGATGTCTTGTGTTAACTCATCCATATTGAGTGTTCTACTCAGACGTTCTAGGAAAGCAACAAACTGTAACAAAAAAGAAAAACCGTGTCTTTTTATCATAAAGTACGTTATTGAATTTATACAACGTACAACCCTAGTCACGAGAACGTTTTTCCGTAGGTGCAACAAAATCAAAAAAATTAATGGCAGACATATCGAATCACGAAAACAACTGCAGCTTTTCAAACATCTTCCACTAGATGACCATGCGGAGCCAGAAGAAAATCTCCCAGTGGCCCGCTAACACCTACCTTAGCTCAATCGGATATCTGGGCCAGCTGAGTACCTAGGTGGCCCTCTTCAGCTCCAAGTTATAGGGACACACGCACACTGGTGAAACCTGCACTATCCCAGACCTGCGCAATGCCACAGCACAGCTGTGAGCTGCCTTACGCTTTCGGTAGGTATATCTGCGTTTTGGTCATATCAACCACCCACCTAACCTATCTATTAAGTGGAATTATCAACATGACAAATAAGATCACGATTTAGCTACCTTCGACCGCACTAGACTTTTATTTAAATCCGTGACGCTAAAGCTCAGCCAGGACAAGCTTTGTATCGTGTAACTGCGGCAATTATACTCACGTTAGCTTTATCTTTGCGTAGGTTCTCCCTTGAGAGTTCCTGGGCGTTCAGTTCAGACTCCAGCTTGTGTAATTTAGCTTCGAGCATGTTTCTCTCATCCTCCAGTATACGCACACGCGTCGTCGCCTGGTCGTGCATGTGTGCCGTCCTGCCCAGCTGCTGAGACTCCATACCTAACTTATCCCGCAGTGCGTCTATTTGCTACAATTAAATTAATATCACAATTAATTTCGTGAACTGTATATATATATCCACGCTATGCAAATTCAATGACTTTAATCCTCCTCTCCATTGAGTCTGAAGAATTACACCGAGAAACTCAAAGTTTTGGAAACTGATGCCGATAGGACAATTTGCAGCAAATTGATTTTATGATCATTACTTAAATATAAAAAATGTTATGTTTTGGGAAGCCATTGGAATGAGGTTTCTAAAAACTTTCTTTTAGCGTCGTTAAATGAGCCATCTGTATATTAATTCATGATTTAGTTTTATACTCACTACAGATTTGTCTTTATTATCACTTAAAATTTCTCGAATTCTATCTTTAATAGTACTTTCGTGGGCCTCCACAAACCGTGTCGGCAAACTCAGTAAGATGGCTATCGACTCCATGGTGTTACGGAATTCCGCGTGTAGCCTTTGATATTTTTCATCTCGATGCCTCAAATCCTCTAAAAGAAACATTGATTACAAACACTATGGAACATAACAATTTTTTTTGTTAATTAGCAACGCTTTTATGAAATACCTACCTTTAAGCTGAATTATTATAGATTCATTCTGGTTTACGTTATCAGTAACAACATTTAAGTTTTTGGAACAGTGTGACAATTTCTCTCTTGCTTCATGCAGCTCCCGTTCGATAACTCTGTTTTGGACACATAGAGATTCCTTTTCTTGTTTAAGCCTCTCGAGGTCGAGAAGTTGACCTGATATTTGCCTTTGTAAAATATCTTTGTCAGTATTAGATCTCTCTAGTGCATCTCTACAACTCCTCAGATCTTGTTCGACGGTTGACAAATTTTCTGTTGTATTCATACATCTGTTTTTCAGTCTAGTGATTTCTTGGACGAGTTCAGCGGCCTTTATAATCAAACTTTCCGGTGAATGGGTGTGTGCAGTATCACAAAAATCCGATTCCAATGCTGCTGACATACGTCGAATGAGATCGTGAAACTGACAACGAGCATTTTCTTTTTGTTGTTCTTCACTGTGGCATTCTAATTCAAGAGAGCGCAATTTCTTCTCTAAATCTTTGATCTTTTCTTCACAGTAGCGGTTATCTCTTTGTAGTGTTTGCACTGTGATCTCACTTCGACCATGCGACGTTTGGAGATTTCGCTGTATCTCTTCGAGATCTTGGATCTTCTTTCGAAGAGATGATATGATGGCATTTTGGCGAGCATTCTGTTCACGAAGATGATCGATCTCCACTTGCTGCTCAAGTATTCTCTGATCACGAGATAACATTTGATTTTTTAAGTCACTGTTCTGCAATAAGTACAATATGCTTTAGGAATCGATCTAATAGTGGTAGACTTTGTTATTTTACTTTTAGGTCTAAAGTAATGGCTCACTTCAGATATCAGCTTATCCCGCTTGTACTGGAGACCGGCGAGATCACTGCGAAGACTGGTGACTATGTCGTTACCAACGTCTGCGTCCATCTGAAGAAATTTTAATCCGTATTTATAATTTAAGATCTTACTATGCAATTATTTTGATCATTGATTAGGCATATATATAAAACACATGTGTTCAAACTGAAAGACTTACAAAACTCCATAGTGAACTAGATCTTGTTATACACAAGAGTTTAGTGAATAGACAGTACAAAGAAGTCAGTTTTTCATGACGAGCAAAAGACGACTAGTGTAGTAAAGTACCTCTCCTTGCTTGAAATGTAGCGTGATACGGTTCGAGGTTTCAGACTTACCGACCGAGAGTCACGATATCTTTTTCACCGACCTATATAGGCAGGTACTTGCAAGCTTTGCAATTTACATAAACGATGGGGAGCGTACCCCAAATCACGATTTTTATGGACATGATAATTGGTTGGATTGTTATATAGTTGCGATGTCATCACGGCCATCTAATCGAGCGCTGTGTTGGGGCAGGTAGACGACGAAAACACGGAAATGTTTATGAAAAGGAAGCTTGTAATCTACGTCTTGGTTGCTCTGTTACGTATAGGAACGTATAACGGAAAGTATAGGTACTTATGTTTATATTCCACGAGAAATCCGTGCGAGGCACGGGACGATGCACGCTACCACCACCCCCTTCAGTGAACATTTTTTCTAATTCTCGTTAAACCTCCTTTCATCCATCGACCTTTTGATTTACCCTGTTTAGGCTGGTAAATTATTAGATTGAGCGTCTTATTTAGTGTGGTAAATGACGTACCTATAACTGGCAAACTGAATATTGCGAGTGCCGAGCGTGGTCGTGGGTTGAGCAATAGCAGATATTGGATTTTCTCAGCAGACCGGAGTCTAGATTTTTGCCCAGTTACTAATAATAAGTACAACAGGATCGAGGTGATGTAATGCGATGACCCAAGGGACTTATGATGACATATAACATAGGTACCTAGTACCTACCTAAGTAGTTCTGGTAAAATCACGGAACAAAACTGCAATGTAGGTTACGTGTAACCGTATAAGTACCTACGTGGTTTCAGTGCGAGGTTTGAACCCGCGGTTTGTTATGAGTATATATGACCCATACCTAGCATACCTAAAAAGGATCGTCAATCATCAGTCTGGTCGAAAACTTATTTTTTTTTAGAATACTTTACCAGCAGCCTAACTTATTTGCGTAAGTGAATTCGGCAAGGCAAAGGGTTTGACCCCATGACAGAGTACGACAAATACTCTATAAATAATTAGGTATTGACAAAAAATATTGGGCTCTTCCGCTAAGACTTAATAGTATCTTCACCAATAAAAGCGTCCAATAATTAACGATAACGAAAGACGAATTACTTCCACTTCAAACCTTCATCTTTGCCGTGTTAAGTCGCTGCTCCGTGCTTGCCCGAAAGTAACTTAAGTTCAGCACCTACAACCAGCCTTTTCTAAACCATGTTGCGGTCGGCTGCCAGTCTAACCGGATGCAGAAATATTTTAAATGGAGTGATTGCCTATCTGACTGCCATAACCCAGTAACCATGGGTCTCGATATGTAAGGAACGGTCACCCATCCACGGAGCGACATCCTAAGTAACTTTTTTGGAAACTCTCTGTTAAGGGATCACTAATTTTATTTGAGGCTAGGTTTTTTCACTTGATACCTTCTCCCATACATCATCCAGCAGACAACCAATTCCAATAAGCAGGGCAGAGGTCGAGTAGGATTTATATTTTTTTTTTTTTTTTTTTACCTCAAATGTCTAATAATGAATGAGTGAGACACAATCATCATCAATCAATACATATAATAAATCTGTAGAAAAATATTTTTTGTACATCGAAAAAAATTCCAAAAAAAATAGCCAGGGTGTTAAAGGATAACCAACAGAACCCATTTCTAGCATTTTTGGAATTTTTGTCTGTTTGTCTGTTTGTCTGTTTATCTGTTTGTCTGTTTGTCTGTTTATTTGTGCACGCATCACGTGAAATGTACGAAACCAATGTAGATTACTTTTGTACAAAAAAATTGTGCGTATCTTGAAGAATTACTTAGTTTTTGTTTCATCGCAATCGGTTCACTCTATCAAAAGTTAGATGAATTTAAAGTGTTCAAGAAGTAAAATTATCACAGCTCACGCAATTCAAATACTCGGACAGTTGAACTCGCTATTCGATAGATGGCGTTGTGCATTTAAAGTCACTTTCTGAATCGCGGTGTTAAGATTTTACGCGAAAGAAGGACCTTAGAAAAAAAAAATGGTATGTAGCATGACTGTAATGTATACTTTTTAACCGACTTCCGAAAAAGAAGGAAGGTACTATGTTCGACATTGTTTGTTTTTTTTTTTTTTATATTTTCACCGATATCTTCGTCAATTGTGGACCGATTTCAAAAAATCTTTTTTTGTTTGAAAGAGTATGTTCCGAAATTGGTCCCATTTTAATTTATACAACAAAAATCTTCAATAAATAACGGCAAATCTCTCGCTCGGGATTGCTGCAATCGCATGTCTGTTTGTTGTTTATACCATTTCATAACATAACATCACGCCAGTACGCTCTTAAGGGGTACGCAGATCTCTCATTTCACCGGTTATGTTCAAGTTTCATGATATTTCGGTAATATATTCTGGCGTTAAACGAGTAGGTAACTTACTAAACAACTTGCCTATTAGGTAGGTACAACTAAAAAGTGAAAAATAAAAAAACTTTTCGTCCATAACGCAATAAATTGGTACCTACGAAAGACACCGACTTCCAAAAATAAAGTTATTTTTTACTTTGTAGTTTTATTTGGAAGTCGGTAGTATTTTTTTGTAAAAAGTTTTTTTTGAGTATGTGGAGTAGGCAAGCAGGCTGGTAAGTATGGTAGGGTTGGCAGGCAGATGACGGGAGCGAAGCCGCGGGCACAGCTAGTTTATAAATAAAACCGAATATAGCTGTACCTACCTATTTTAACGATCTAATTTAAATCTATCTAAATAATGTATTATCCAAACAGTCAAAATTTTACATGTTTTGTACACCTGTATAAGTAGTGTCCGACCCGAAGCTTCAGTTTCGCAGACCTTCGACCAACAAAACCACCTTCAGCCAAAACTTACGCCTGCGGCCAAAATGGGTCGGCGTATTGGCCGAAACCGAAGGTTTCTTTCTAGCAAGTGTCGCAATTATACGAAATTTTACAAATGCGCGATAGCAGATGCAACGGCCGGGGGCAGGGATGGCCACTGCCCCTCCGTTATCGCCAGCCAATCGTTATCGCAAGAAAATAGCCACATCAAAAACAAAACATAATTTTATTTAGTTTTTGATCTTGAACTAAATTTCTTAGGGTTATAATTTAATAACCTTCGACACATGCCAGAAATCGAAATTGAGCTTCGGACGCGCACTTCTTAAAAGTGACTCTTAAGAGTCACTTAAGAGTCTTTTCACAGTACATATTCGCCAACATTTTATATATTAGGCAGAACATTCATTTGTACAGTAACAATAGTGATATTCACAACTTTAACACCAGAAATAAGGACAAATTACGAGCTCCCTTTCGTCGACTTCATAAGGTGCATAGTTCATTCGTTGGGGTTGGTATAACTTTTTACAACAAGTTACCGTCTTCTTTTCTAGATTTGCCATTTAACGCATTTAAAGCAAAGGTAAAAGCTAATCTCTGTTCTAAGGCATACTATTCTATTAATGATTATTTAGATGATAAGCATAGTTGGTCGCTGTGTTGAACTCAAGACAATGTTCGTGTTCTTTTACCAAAATTAGCTTGCTGTCAGGTTAAATATTATTATTTTTTAATTTCGTTTTTATGTGTATTTTTTAAATTTTATTTTTTGGTAAGACTGTCGTAGGTATCGTTTACTGTTATTGTCGGAGCTGATGAAGATTGCTACTATCTTTGCATTATATAGAGTTAATCTTTCTAGTATTATATAGCAGCATAGCCAGCATTGTGTGAGTACCATGTACTTCAGAGCTATCATTGTCTAGATACCTACGTCTTCTATTGACTTGAATGACTCCGGTGGTTGAGAGTATGTCATGCCCACTCAAATGTCTCGCCGATGGTGGCGCGTGTGTCGGATCATTTAGCTCCCTTCAAAATGGTTGAGCTGAATGGTGCTGATACATGTGTCATGTTCGTGAACGGGCGCTGTCGGTTGGGACTGGTCATCTCTTAGCTGCCATGGTTTATTTTAATTGATTCTAATTTTATTTCTGAATTGTCTTTTTATATTTACTATGGACACTTTTAACTTTCTACATCGTTCTCACATATTTTGTAATCTCAACATGAATGATGTAACAAATGATTTGTAATAATTACCTAATCGAAAAAGAGTGTCCATGGAGTTTCTTGCCCGTTCTTCTCCATTGAGATCTACGCCTTGGAATGGGCATCTACGGTACTTTCACAGTTATTATGTCTTGTGACTGGGACTGTAGCACCATAATTTTGTAATATTTTATTTTGTCTTTTGACAATTCAAAAGTGCCTGTAACTGGCCTACTTGAAATAAAGTGCTTTGACACAGAATGGAGAACATAATGTACAATAATAATATTTAGTTGTGCTCCTATCAATAAATAACAAAAAAAATATTATCATCGTTTGTTGTGTTGTCGTTTTGACTTTGACTTTGACTTTTGTGGCAGTCTTCAGCCAGTAAGTAGGTACTGCCTGACACTTCCCACCAGATGTGGACACAGATAGCGGTATCAGTTAACAATGCATGTAGCAATAGCATGAGTATCTTTTATTTAAGATAAAACAATGTAAATAATTACCTCGGTTGGAGTTTTGCTGCACAGTGCTTCGTAGACTTTCCAATTTTCAGCTTCTTCACTTCCCTTGTCTTCTTCCATTTTAATTAGATCACAAAACAGTAAAACTTACACATGGGTACATCACCAAATACGTTGTGAGTTTATGCTGTGATAGTCTACACAGTGATTGCAGCGTTGCTATGGATTTTGAAAACGTCAACACAATAAAGTAATCGATTTATAGATGGGGAATATTTCGTTAATGTTACGGTCAGGGGTGTGGTTACTAAGGAAGGTAGGCCACACTGTAGTATTCCCCTGCATTTTCTCTGCTATGATAACCTTATAGTAACAAGGAGAAGCAGTCGGTACTCTCTCAAAATGCAATGTGTGGCCGTTCGGGGCGGTGGCAACGGAACAAATGTAGTACCATTGACATCGCCCTACGCTCTGCAGCCTAACTGCGTAAGCGAATTCGACAAAGCAAAGGGTTTGACCCCATGAAAGAGTATGAACAATCGACCAATCTCATAGACGGAAATCCACATCACGTCTTTCATCTCGCATGTCTCTTTCATGGGGTCAAACCCTTTGCCTTGCCGAATTCACTCACGCAGTTAGGTGGCGGCGTACTCAGAGGCGTAGCTGGGTAACCAAAGGCCCTAGTGCAAAAAAAATGGGACCCTAACTAAACTGTTTAGGTTTGATCAAGTCAATAGAGAAATATACTACTCAAAAAAAGCTACCTGAAATTTATCAATTTATTCAATAGTATCCAAATGTTTCTAATGACACTGACTGAAATTAATTAAAGTAGTCAGTTTTACACATACATACACTGCGGCAGGTTATACAGAAGACCGAAGAGTATAAGAACTATGAGAAAGCCTTCAATTTGATCGAGACTTTGGCTGTACTGCATTGTCTCCAACGGTGCCAAATCGTCTACCCGTACAGTCAGGTTTTGAAGTGTATTGTACAAAAACGCCACCATGTCAGTCTGTCTTCAGGATCAGACCTCGGAACATATCCTTCTCCAGCGCGGTGTGCGACAGGGAGTACATTTCGCCGAAACTGTTCACTGCTGCGCTGGAGGATGTCTTTATGGTTCTGGACTGGAGAGGGCTAGGCATCAACGTCAATGGCGATATAGTGGTTATCACGTGGCTGAGACCATGGAGGGTCTCAGTACAATGCTCGATGACCTCAGTGGAGCCTCCGAAAGAGTGGGTCTTAAAATGAACATGGACAAAACCATGGTGATGTTGAATGCGCGTGTTGCACCCACTCCTATCAAGGTCGGAGACTCTACACTCGAATTTGTGTAGGTCTAACTTCGAGAAAGAGGTCAACCTTCGAATCCGACTCGGCTGGGCGGCCAGCGTTCGGGAAGTTGCGCGGTATCTTCTCGTCCAATTTACCGCAGTGTCTCAAGACAAAAGTCTATGACCAGTGTGTGTTGCCAGTAGTTACCTATGGGACCGAGACGTGGACGCTCACAATGGGCCTCATCAGCTTAAAGTCATCCAAAGGGCAGTGGAGAGGGCTATGCTCGGAGTTTCCTTGCCTGATCGCATCAGAAATGAGGATATCAGCAGGAGAACCAAAGTTACCGACATAGCCCCAAGAATTGCGAAACTTAAGTGGCAGTGGGCAGGGCACATTGCTCGCAGACCGAATGGCCGATGGGGCGAAAAGTTCTGGAATGGCGACAGCGAACCGGAAGACGATGCGTTGGAAAGTCTCCCACTAGGAGAACCGATGACTTGCAACCTTTACACACAACACATTTTGGTTGTATATGTCATAATTTTAGACAAAAGACGTCCACTGCTGGACATAAGGCAACCCCAGGCGTCGCCACATTGACCGATCAAGTGCGTCTCGCATCCAGCGGATGTCCGCAACCTTAACCAGCAGCCTTATTGGGTAATGAAAAGGCAAAGAGTATGAAAAATTGACCAATCACATAGACGGAATCTCACATGTGATTGGTGGATTTAACCAAAATGTGTTTAACTTTCAATCACTTAGTTTAAACCATTGTCTAGCTATCATGGTTCATCAGATACAGCCTGATGACAGACAGACAGACAGACGGATCGTGGAGTCAATAATAGGTATAAGTAATAGGGCCCCGTTTTTATTCTTTGGGTACAGAACCCTAAAAACAAAGTTAGAAAAAATAAAAAATGAGGCATTGTTTGAATATTCAAAGTTTCATAAAACATGCTAAAGGAGATAGTCCAAAATGTTTGGACCAAAACCCGGCAATCGATAGGTACCAACTAACTGTAAGCAGATGGATTGCTTATAACGAATTAAATGCCTACTAACCTAAGCCGCAGAAATCCGTGGGGTATCGGAGCTATAGGCTGACAAAGTATGCATGAAAAATTATTATCTACCAAGGATTTTCTTAATTTTAGAAAGAAAATCAGTCATGCTGTCGAATGTACTGTAAGTCTGTACTGTGTCGATAAGTTAGAATGTGTCCAAGTTCGAGTCGGACTCGCGCACGAAGGGTTCCGTACCATTATCGCAAAAAACGGCAAAAAAATCACGTTTGTTGTATGGGAGCCCCACTTAAATATTTATTTTATTCTGTCTTTGACCGATTTCCCAAAAAGGAGGAGGTTCTCAATTCAGATGTTTAGGTACTTGTTTTTTTTAATGTATGTTCGGGCACAACTCCGTCATATATTAACGGGTTTGCAAAATTCTGTTTTTGTTCGAAAGAAATATAATCCGAAATGGTCCCATTAAAATTACATCAGGATCTGATGAAGAACTTCGGAGATATACAACAGAACTCTTCAATAAACGACGGCAAATCTCTCGGGATTGCTGCAATCGCATGATTGTCTGTTTATTGTTAACACCATTTCATAACATACTATCACGCCAGTATGCTCTAAACGGGTATGCAGATCTGTACACCAGTTCACCCTGGTACACTCTCATTCCACTGGTTATGTTTAATTACATGTTATTCGTGTAATCTATTCTGGCATCACTATGGGCATTATAGGTACCTTACTATTATAGAACTTGTCCATTATGTACCACTAAAAAGGGAAAAATAAAAACTTTTTTACAAAAAAATACAACCGACTTCCAAAAAAATACTGCAAAGTGAAAATTAACTTCAATTTCGGCAGGCAGTGTCAAAAAATGAAGTAACGAAAACAGGAACACCAACTTCCGAAATTGAAGATTTTTTTCACTTTACAGTGTTTTTTTTGAAGTCCGCTGTATTTGTTTTGGTTTTATAGTGGCAACAGAAATACATCAGCTGTGAAAAATTCAACTGTCTAGCTATCACGGTTCATGAGATACAGCCTGGTGACAGACAGACAGACGGATCGTGGATTCTTATTAATAGGATGCCGTTTTTACCCTTTGGGTACGGAACCCTAAAAAGGACCTCGGTTCACATGAAGATACAGACGATAATATTGACGATGTAAGATTAATTTTACGCAAGCACTGCGGTCAAGCAAGAGTGATTTTGGTTTATTTTAGATAATTTACTACCAGGGACCTGGATATAGCCTAGGGTGCGAGGATCAAGGGGGCACCTTTTTTTTTTTTTTTTTTTTTTTTTTTTTTTATTTGTGATGGGTTTGCTCTTGACTCTAGTCTAGGTCAAAGGTGACAGAGACAGAGTCGACGATGGAGTGAGCTTACCCAGAAGAAACCTGTTCACTCTAACTTTGAAGAGATTCGGGTTGAATGCGTTCGGAAACACTGACGCAGGTAGCGAGTTCCATTCATTCGCTGTGCGCATTATGAAGGATGTTTGGAAGCGTTTGGTGCGAATTGGTGGAATGGCAACAAGGTAAGGATGATAACTTGCAGTACGTCTAGATGTCCGATGGTAGAAGGGGGCTGGTGGGATGAGGTCGTGGAGTTCTTCAGCACACTCACCGAAGTACAGTCTGTAGAAGACCGACAAGCAGGCAACCTTGCGGCGATGAGCCAAGCTGTGAAGCCTGGCACCCGCCAGCTCAACGTCGCCAATGAGCCTCCTGGCTCTGCGTTCCACCGAGTCAAGCGCGGCAAGCTGATATTTAGCTGAGCCATCCCAAAGGTGACTGCAATACTCCATGCAGGATCGGACTTGCGCTTTGTAAAGGGTTAAAAGCTGTCCAGGCGTAAAGTATCGCTTCACCCTATTTAGGATGCCTAGTTTTTTGGCCGCAATTTGGGCTTTGTACTCAATGGAGGCGCCAAAGTTGAGACTGGATGTCAACTCCATGCCTAGGAGCTCGAGCCGATCAGTCACAGGAACAGACGCACCCCGAAAAGTAGGAGTTTGATCGAAAAGACTCCTTTTAGCGGTAAAAAGACACGCCTGTGTTTTGGTGGCGTTAAAAGAGACCAGATTGTCATCACCCCACTGGGAGACAAGGCTTAAGGTCAAATCTGTCCGCTCCACCATAGCCTCTCTCAAGGAACGAACTTCATCCGCGCTGGTTTTTGCGCTGGACAAGTATCTCTCTGAAACAGTACCTAGTTCGCCTTTGCAAGAACCACTTATTTACAGAATAATGTTTAGTTTACAAATTCGCGTTTAAAATACTAAAGCACGTATTGCATTGTATGTTTTCCCGAACACGTTTTCCCAAACATCTTTGCTTCCTATAACTGGTTTTAGTGCGTCGCTTATTAAACTTCTACCTCAGTCACAGTCAGCCCCTGTTTCAGTCACGCAGTAGCGAAGTTACCTACTCTTATTAGGCCATGAGAGCCATGGTGGGAGACAGCGAAGGGTGGGTGTGTTATTATACTTTTAAAACTATAATATCAATAAAAAAAAAGTGTTTAATAAATTTACATTATATCAGAAAAGCGCCTTAAGAAAAAATATTGTTTCAAGCAAAGTATCATTTTATAGCTCTTACATTTATTTAGGTGTTTAGTTTGTTACAGTTTTACTTTGGGAGAGTTATTCTAAAGTGCATTTAATTTATTTTATGTATGTATGTTGCTGAAATAATTGTTCTCATTTAGCGCTCCACAAAAATGTAATTATATCATAGAAACGCGATACTTTCAGAGAAAACGTAAATTAAAATTAACATCATCGGATCAACACAGATCTGAAAATGTTTGCAGTACCTTGATGTGGCAATCAAATTTTAAATAGGTGCGTTTAGTTCATGTTTGCCGTTCTGTACATTTTGCAGAGTTAATATGGGCAAACATTTACAGAACGGCAGATTTTTTGCATGTTGATTATTGCCGTTCGTTGATTGATACCTAATTCGGTATATAATTTATGCCAGAAATATATATAGGACTAGGACTTTTTGTTGTATTTTTACAAATTTTGCTTTAAAAAAAAATCAGACGTCTGTGATGCTTTTTCAGCGAGATATCGGCGATAACGTGTTTCTCCGTTACAATGGCGCACCCATGGGGTTTTAGTCTTACAGCTCCTAATATATAAACCTAGGATTTGTTTCTATATTTTTTTTTTTTTACAAATTCAATTTGTTATTTAGGTATAATATATATCAGGTTTCTGTAACGCTTAGCTTTAAAGATCTCCGTGGCCGCGCGGTTCACCGCGTTTCAATGGCGCGGCTACATTCAAACTCTCAAAACTTTTTAACCATAACTTTGGCAAATGTATGGTTTTGGGAATCAACTTTTACAAATTTTTACATATCGCCGTGGCCGCGCTATCGAAACGCACATGATTTTATGTATTTTTGTGAAAATATATACGATCTTAAAATGTTAAGCCCTAAAAATCGAAAAATATCGAAATGGTTTTGGAATCGGCATGGGTTAATTTTTACTTTACTTATCGAATTCCTAGAACAATATTTGGCTCGTCATTGAAAATAAATCTGGTTTAAGTCACCGGATTATTACAAACTGTAATTTTATGCACTTTATGGAGAGATAAACTCTCGACAAAATGTAAACTGAACATTTCGAAAAGAAAATACGACCAACAGTGCACCAGTCATCAATCTGACAGCATGGCAATGGATTTTCATGGACAAATGATTTTAGACCTTGTTTCAATATTAGCGGTGAAATTCACTGCTGGTGAATTTGATGGAAAGCGTACCTTGCGCTATTCTTTGAACTTACACAATTAGGGTACTTATCAAATGATCCTTAAACTCACTAGACTTTGTGTCATACAAAACTGTACGTTGACGTACAAGTTCAATAAGCTCGTCGGTCATTTTCAACACGCAACACACAAGCGTCCGCTAGGAGTACGCCACGTTGAATGGCGCGCCACGAGCCACGCGGAGTAGAAACACATATTTGCCTGGCGTGTCGCGTCGCGCCATAACACCCACCGCCGCTCTGGCGCAATCGGTCTTTCGGGCAAATCGCGCCACGACAGAACGCGCCACGCTGCGCTACGACACTCAAATGTGCCTTTAACCGTACTAAATATGTGAAACCGATATGCTTCTGGCACGACACGCCACGCCACGCAAGAGTGTTTCTACCATTAGCCATAGGTCATAACTGGCAACACACACTGGTCATAGACTTTCGCCTTAAGACACTGCTGGTAAGTTGGACGAGAAGATACCGCGCAACTTCCCGAACGCTGATTTCGGTCTATTCGTGTAGAAATAAAGGAATTTCAACCACTGACCTCTAATATACACTTGTATATTAGAGGTCAGTGGTTTAATTTCAGTGGCAGCGTTCGGGTTCATTGTGTAAGTTCAAAGAATAGCGCAAGGTACGCTTTCCTTGCATTCATTACTTCTTATGTTAAAAAATCGGTCTACTCGACAGCGTAAAACATGCAATGAATACGTCAAAATGAAGGGAAGGATTGTGCCTCGTGATGTCAAATCAGATACGCAATTACAATTTTTTTGTAGGGTGCTAAAATGCTGCTTGGGAATAAATTTCCTTGTCTTCTTTTTTTTTGTTTTTGCTCTCAAGAAGTTTCATTGCTAGGAGAAATTCATTTATTTATTATAACTTCATGCAACATACAGGTACATGCCTATGTCATGCTGGACTTAAAGCCAAAGGCATTCTCTACCAGTCAACCAAGGTTGGTGGAGATATAACATGGCAGATGCATAAAAATAAATTGAAGATCTATTTCGAAATCATCATCTGAATCCGAAGTAAACATTAAGTAGGTCTACACTCACCGTCACGCCAAAGTGCACCACGACTCGCCACGCCACGGTGATATGGAAAAACAACTACGTGGCGTGGCGTATCGTGACACTGAGAGTGCACACCAAATTGGCATGTCGTGGCGCGCTCTGGCGCGTTTTCTGAACAGTAGGTATACATAGAACCTTTGCAACGTGTAGACGTAATAATGTTTACTTCGGATTCGGATAATGATTCCGATGAAGATCTTCAATTTATTGGTATGCACCTGCCATATTATATCTCCACCACTTGGTTGACTGGTAGAGAATACCTCAGGCTTTAAAGTAGACGGATTTCTGAATATATGAAGCATTGAATGCATGGATAGCTTACCTCTATTCTTTGAACTTATTCAATAGGGTACTTATCAAATGATCCTTATACTGCCTAGACTTTGTGTCATATAAAACTGTACATTGTACAAGTTCAATAAGGTAGTCGGTCGTTTTCAACACGCAGCATACAAGCGTCCGCTAGGAGTCCGCAACGGTGAATGGCGCGCCGAGTACGTTACCCCAACAGGAAAGTGGCTCCTGGAGTGATATGAGTGGAACGTATAATTAGAGCGTAATCTGCTGTGAATGTGCGCTACATAAAAAACATGTGCGTGTCCTGGTTTTTTAGAAAAACTGAAAAAACGTTTCCTGCTAGGGTAACGTTGTTCCAGCAGGAAAATTCTAAACGAATGATCGGAGTGAGAAATATTGTGCATGGGCAGAGAGCTTATAGTTGTGCAAGAATGTGCGCTGAAAATATAATAAGTGCGTAATCAGGTTTTCGAGATATTGCATTTCCTGCTGGGGTAACGTTTTGCAGAATCGTGTATCTCTGAAACTATTGTATGTGCGCCTGTAGAATAAACATACACGAGTAGCTCTTGATTTGTGCGTATTTGTGCCGGAATTAGATTTAAGAAAATATTTATAGTTTTCAAGAAATCGCACTTTTTTGAAAACCCGAAAAAAAATCACAGCGCCTAAATGAGAAAACTTATAAGCTCGCTGAAAACTGTAATCAGTCCATCTTGACGCTTGTATTAACCATAAAAAGTTTCAAAAGTATACATGCTTGCGATATCGAATAATATTGCTAAAAGTCAAAACGACGGTGTCATAACTTTGACGGCAAAATACGAGAAACCAGCTCAACCAAAGATGGTAGGTGTAAAGCACAAATAAGAGAGTTTAGTCAAAAATATATAATGAAAATATTCAGCTTGGAATGTTTCGCATTAAGTAGATTTAAACACAAAACTAAACATGTAAACAACGGCTGGTTATCCGACCAAATTCGAATGACTACAAAAAAGCGACGGATTCATACATAACGATGACCTTCTTAACTTTACTCACGAATCGGTTGAAACGTGTTGTGCCTGAGTACACTGAGGTAGAAAAGTATTAAAATAATTAACTTATTATTGGATTACATTCTACTAGCTGTTTCCGTGACTTGGCACTTGATTACGTAAGAACATTAGGAAAGTAGTGCCAAGGTATAAGATATCTTCTTTATTCCAACTTTCATTAAAATACATTCAGAATTTTGTGGACACATCCAGAAATTTTAATTTGCCTTTATAATATTAGTAAAAAAAAGTAATTTAAAGACCAAAAATTTGATGGTGGTTGTTTTTAATAAAAACCAAGTGCGAGTCGCACTCGCGCACGAAGGGTTCCGTACCATTATCGCAAAAAACGACAAAAAGATCATGTTTGTTGTATGGGAGCACCACTTAAATATTTTTATACCATTCCACCTCTAAAAAGCTTATTTTATACACTGAAAACAGTGAATAAAAAGCACTTTTACTCACTGTTTTAGTGTTTGAATTTAGAACACACCAATATATATTCGACGTCCATCTCAATGCAAAAACAACAACAAATCGATACAAACTCCTTGTGCAAAGAATATTCGACTTTCAAACTTCTTCATCGATTTAATTTTCAGTTTGTTAATATTTAGGATTTCAATAATGATTTTCATGATTTTGATTTTAGTCTGGGATGTTTAGTGAATACTTATTTGGATTGTAATTCTAATATTAATTGTATTGGTGTTTAATTAATTATAATTATGTAACGTAACGGAGGTAGTCACTAGCCCCTGAAAAACAGATGCTGTTACCTAGCTCAGCTTCAATTTACAAAAAATGTGAAACCCTGAGTTTTCAATTTTTTTGTAAATTGTGAAGGTAATAAAACATTTATTTATTATTACTCATTGTGATTTTCGCTTAAATCTTTCTTTTTCTCGTAGTCATGGTATAAAATTATGCAACTCTTGAATAACACGGCTTTATATCGAGGGCCATGAGTCACTCGCGTCGCTCAGGATTCTAAGACTGAATCACGACCGCAGGGAGTGATTCAGTTGATAGAATCCTTTACTTGTTCGTGATTCATCTATGGCCCTCGCTTTAAAACCGTCCTTTATTCACTAGTTGCATAATATACTATTTTTATTCTGTTTTTAGTATTTGTTGTTATAGTGGCAACAGAAATACATCATCTGTGAAAATTTCAACTGCCTAACTATCACGGTTCATGAGATACAGCCTGGTGACAGACAGACAGACGGATCGCGGAGTCTTAGTAATAGGGTCCCGTTTTTACCCTTTGAGTACGGAACCCTAAAAATTATTTGAGATAATTAATTTGAGATTAATTAGGTTTGTAATTTGATCTGTAATTTGATGCCATTATTACTTTAAGAAACATAATTTAGAGCAGAAAAATAATAATTTCTACATCAACAAGCTCTTTCATTTGTTATGGTCACAAGGTGCATTTAATGTATTTTTTAATTAGCCCCCAAAATTAGGTCAAATCACCAAACGTTTGAACGCGACTGTACGGACAACAGCTTAGGTTTAATACGTCCAATTAAGAAGGTCACCGTTATGTATGAATCCGTCGCTTTTTTGTAGTCATTCGAATTTGGTCGGATAACCAGCCGTTGTTTACATGTTTAGTTTTGTGTTTAAATCTACTTAATGCGAAACATTCCAAGCTGAATATTTTCACTATATATTTTTGACTAAACTCTCTTATTTGTGCTTTACACCTACCATCTTTGGTTGAGCCGGTTTCTCGTATTTTGCCGTCAAAGTTATGACACCGTCGTTTTGACTTTTAGCAATATTATTCGATAACGCAAGCATGTATACTTTTGAAACTTTTTATGGTTAATACAAGCGTCAAGATGGACTGATTACAGTTTTCAGCGAGCTTATAAGTTTTCTCATTTAGGTGCTGTGATTTTTTTTCGAGTTTTCAAAAAAGTGCGATTTCTTGAAAACTATAAATATTTTCTTAAATCTAATTCCGGCACAAATACGCACAAATCAAGAGCTACTCGTGTATGTTTATTCTACAGGCGCACATACAATAGTTTCAGAGATACACGATTCTGCAAAACGTTAACCCAGCAGGAAATGCAATATCTCGAAAACCTGATTACGCACTTATTATATTTTCAGCGCACATTCTTGCACAACTATAAGC
The DNA here is from genome assembly GCA_948252205.1 of Orthosia incerta. Taxonomy (NCBI): domain Eukaryota; kingdom Metazoa; phylum Arthropoda; class Insecta; order Lepidoptera; family Noctuidae; genus Orthosia; species Orthosia incerta. Next base: position 18,052,984 of record OX411753.1, on the reverse strand, counting down.
TCTCTGACCATGCACAATATTTCTCACTGCGATCATTCGTTTAGAATTTTCCTGCTGGAACAACGTTACCCTAGCAGGAAACGTTTTTTCAGTTTTTCTAAAAAACCAGGACACGCACATGTTTTTTATGTAGCGCACATTCACAGCAGATTACGCTCTAATTATACGTTCCACTCATATCACTCCAGGAGCCACTTTCCTGTTGGGGTAACGTACACAAAATAAGTGTGCATTACCCCAACAGGAAAGTGGCTCCTGGAGTGATATGAGAATTCATTTCATAAAAAACACAAAAAATTCATTTTAAAATAACAAACAATGTAATACATTTTAAATTTTGGACTATTTATATTTAAACCATAATTGTAATTTTAAGTTACAATGTTTTCATTCTAAAATATAATCACTTACTTTAAATGTTATCATTGTTAAGAAAGATGGTGTTGTCATCGAGAATAGTTTTTTAGTTCATCATTTGAATGTAATCATATCAGCATAAATGGCCTTGGAGAAAAACTAAGAGTAGGTATGTAATAAAAATGTTTTTAGACTCATTCAATATTACAGATATGTGAGAAAGGAGAATGATTAGAAAAAAATGTGAAGAAGTAACTGCAAACGATAGGCGTGGTAAGCATTAGGATAGGATACATGGTCCCCCTTTTCCGAACTTAGACTACCATTTGGTCCATTGTGCGTTTAGGCCTCCTATCTGGGAGAGGGAATGGACCGTAATTCACCACGCGGGCCCAGTGTCGGTTGATGGATGTTACATATCTTCGCTTTTTTTTTACTTCTGTGTTTTGAGAGCAGTGATATTGAAATAATTTACACAAAGTAAAGCGCGTGCCTGGGTTCGAACCCACGACCGTACTTGTAAGTCACGTCCGTTACCACTGGGCCATCACTGCTATAATAATAATAATTAATCATCTACCATCGTTCTACTATCCACTGCGTGGTATGCATTGCAATAGGAGGACCGTATTTTTTTATATTTGATATGCTCGCGCTTGAACACTACCTAACCTGATGTTAAGTGATGACGTGGTCGATGATGGAGCATGCTTGCCTAGAAGTAACCTATTCACTCTTGACTTAAAGACCATAGTACTTCCTGTACTATGGAACCTGTCTTTTTTATCCGAATGTAACATTGACACACATTGTAAATGTTGCTTACAATAATATTTATCAAACATGTTGTCGGTATAATTTTTAATCGTACAATAAGTTACAATAATATTCACAGAAAAAAACTTTCAAAAGTTTTCATGAACCCATTGTAACGGTAGTTACAATGCTATATTAAAAATGCTTAAACTCTGTACATCGTAACATTGCAAAAATCATACTTTGAGTGATTTTAACAAAACTGAAAGAGCAATTAAAATTAGTAACATAAAACCTACAATTGTACAAAACCACTTATGCCTGCAGCTGAAAATAAACAATGCAAAAAAAATGCTTGCTGCTTAATGAGTTACAATATTATTCATATATGCGGGTCACAAATAAATACTTTTTCTTTCTTTCTTTCTTTATATTGGGTGTCGATATAACGCATTAATTATATTCAACCTGCATTTTAGTCTTTCACAGCTACATAACTAACTTGCGCAAAATTCTTAAATCAGAGTTAGTTGCTGACACTAGGTTAAATTACATTATGATATAAGATATTGTGAATTTAACCTCGTGTTAGCAATTCTGAAAGTTTTTTGTGCAAGTGGGCCTTAATCAATCAAATACATCATAAATAACGCACGCACATGTTTGTTGCAACTACAAATACCATATGTAAACAAACAAACGCGCCGCGCGTCTGGCCGGCCGGCACCCGCCCGCCACCCGCTCCCGCGCTTTTTACACGCGCTCGCCCTTCGTGCGAAGAAGTCTAGTTTTTTTTTTAAAATAATATTTCGTGGATAAAAATGACACAAATTATGAATAGTGTTTTGTTACACCATAATAATCAAAAGTACGTAAACTCTAATAACTTGCATTTTCTTTTGTGGATTTTACAGGTTGTTGTAATAAAATAATTAAATATCTATAAAAGTCGTGGATGAATTCGACACAAAATATTATAAACAACAGATATCAGTACCTACTCTAAAACGCGTAACACCTATTTTACCAATTATAATATTCTTTTAGAGCTAGTTGGGCTACGTGTTAGGTACTGGTTAAGTATTAGGATTCCCGTGGACAGAGATGACACAAAATGCTTATGTACACCAGTTACTACTTCGTAATTATCATGAAAGTAAAATTAACATCTCTAATTTTCTTTTCGTCCAATACTGGTCGAAAAGACAAATACCTAAATTTCTACCTATGCAAATACCTAGGATGACACAAACTAAGGTATTAGGTTGGGCAAATGGTCCGGCAACTATATGCAAAACACAAACAACTTTAATATTTTTGAAACCTCAAAACCTAGCGCTATCGGTCTAATCCGTGTTATTCAAGAGTTGCATAATTTTATACCATGACTACGAGAAAAAGAAAGATTTAAGCGAAAATCGCAATGAGTAATAATAAATAAATGTTTTATTACCTTCAAAATTTACAAAAAATTTGAAAACTCAGGGTTTCACATTTTTTGTAAATTGAAGCTGAGCTAGGTAACAGCATCTGTTTTTCAGGGGCTAGTGACTACCTCCGTTACGTTACATAATTATAACTAATTAAACACCAATACAATTAATATTAGAATTACAATCCAAATAAGTATTCACTAAACATCCCAGACTAAAATCAAAATCATGAAAATCATTATTGAAATCCTAAATATTAATCAAATTAAATATCGTTTTTTGCGATAATGGTACGGAACCCTTCGTGCGCGAGTGCGACTCGCACTTGGTTTTTATTAAAAACAACCACCATCAAATTTTTGGTCTTTAAATTACTTTTTTTTACTAATATTATAAAGGCAAATTAAAATGTCTGGATGTGTCCACAAAATTCTGAATGTATTTTAATGAAAGTTGGAATAAAGTGTTCTTACGTAATCAAGTGCTTGGCACTTGATTACGGAAACAGCTAGTAGAATGTAATCCAATAATAAGTTAATTATTTTAATACTTTTCTACCTAAGCGTACTCAGGCACAACACGTTTCAACCGATTCGTGAGTAAAGTTAAGAAGGTCATCGTTATGTATGAATCCGTCGCTTTTTTGTAGTCATTCGAATTTGGTCGGATAACCAGCCGTTGTTTACATATTTAGTTTTGTGTTTAAATCTACTTAATGCGAAACATTCCAAGCTGAATATTTTCACTATATATTTTTGACTAAACTCTCTTATTTGTGCTTTACACCTACCATCTTGGGTTGAGCCGGTCTCTCGTATTTTGCCGTCAAAGTTAAGACACCGTCGTTTTGACTTTTAGCAATATTATTCGATAACGCAAGCATGTATACTTTTGAAACTTTTTATGGTTAATACAAGCGTCAAGATGGACTGATTACAGTTTTCAGCGAGCTTATAAGTTTTCTCATTTAGGCGCTGTGATTTTTTTTCGGGTTTTCAAAAAAGTCCGATTTCTTTAAAACTATAAATATTTTCTTAAATCTAACTCCGGCACAAATACGCACAAATCAAGAGCTACTCGTGTATGTTTATTCTACAGGCGCACATACAATAGTTTCAGAGATACACGATTCTGCAAAACGTTACCCCAGCAGGAAATGCAATATCTCGAAAACCAGATTACGCACTTATTATATTTTCAGCGCACATTCTTGCACAACTATAAGCTCTCTGCCCATGCACAATATTTCTCACTCCGATCATTCGTTTAGAATTTTCCTGCTGGAACAACGTTACCCTACCAGGAAACGTTTTTTCCGTTTTTTTTCAAAAACGACGACACGCACATGTTTTTTATGTAGCGCACATTCACAGCAGATTACGCTCTAATTATACGTTCCACTCATATCACTCCAGGAGCCACTTTCCTGTTGGGGTAATGCACACGAAAAATAACTTTATTTTTGGCAGTCGGTGTCTTTGGTAGGTATAAATTTTTTGCGTTATGGTCACCGTTATAACGCAAAAAAAAACATTTTTTTGCGATATAAAAATGATTTTTTTTTATTTTCACTTGTGCCTACATAATAGGCAAGTAGTTTAGTAAAGTACCTACCTATAATGCCAGAATAGATTACCCGAATATCATGAAACTGAACATAACCAGTGAACTATACACATCTCCGTACCCCGTTAGAGCGAACTGGCGTGATGTTATGTTATGAAATGGTATAAACAATAAACAGACATTATGCGATTCCAGCTATCCCGAGTGATTTGCTGTTACTTATTGAAGACTTAAGTTGTATATCTCAGAAGTTTTTCATCAGATCTTCACCAAATTAAAACGGGATCAATTTCAGAACATACTCTTTCAAACGAAAAAAGAATTTTCGAAATCGGTCCACAATTGGCGGAGATATTGGTGAACATATACAAAAAAAAAACCTTTTTGGTAGGTGGGTTAAAAACTAGGGCACCTAACGAAGATCTGTTTTCTCCCAGATTTAGTCGCTAATTAGTCGCCAAGTCACAGATTTCGTCGTCTTAGGTCGTCTAAGTCGGGTCTTAGGTTAGAAAAAATATTTCTATAATATGTGTAATATACTTCTAGTTTTAGCGGTCTAAAGTCCTTAGAAATGTCAGAGAGATACATTTTCAATCTATACTAATATTTTATAGAGGAAAGACTTGTTTGTTTGTACCGAATAGGCTCCGAAACTACTGGACCGATTTAAAAAAAATTGTGGTGGCGAAGTTTGGACAGGGACCCAGTGCTGCGGGGTATAACGCAGTCCCGAGCCCAGGGTTACGGGTGAAGACTTCAACGGCTGCGAAGGCGGATATAATTTATATCGGAACGGTAGAACAGGCGGAGGGAGTACAAGCCCAGTGGATAGTTGCCCTCACATATTGAGGTCACAGGCTACACTACCAGGCAGGGTGGTGTAGTAGGGAAGGCGGCGGAAGAGACTTTGGTCCAACGGCGGCTCCCAAGTTCTTCAGAAGAACTACTGCCTTGGCGTCAGGTGGCAACCGGCCGTAAAACAAATAGCCAACACACCTCATCTCCTCACATGAATGTACAACAATAAGAAAGAGGGCTATAATACTAGGGCGTACCCCCTAAAGCGACGGCCTTGACAAGAACAAAAAACGCGGATGTAAGTCACAGAATTAGCGTCGCGTGGCAAAAATGGCGGTCACTTCTGGTGTGCTGTGTGACCCACGTGTTCCCATAAAAACAAAGGGAAAAGTGTACAAACGGCAGTCCATCCAGCGTTATTGTATGGGTCCGAATGCTGGACAACAAAGAAGACGCATGAACAAAAGGTCCATGCCAACGAAATGAAGATGCTTAGATGGGCGGGCGGTGTGACTCGGCTTGACAGAGTACGAAGTGAACACATAAGAGGAAGCTTCAAAGTGGCACCTGTCACCGATAAAATTAACGAAAACCGCCTTCGTTGGTATGGGCACGTCAAGAGACATAATGAGGACCATATGGTGCAAATCGCTCTACGCCTACCGGAACAAAAAGAGGTAGAGACCGCCCGCCATTGACCTGGTGGTGCACTATAGAAAGAGACCTCAAGCAAGCCCAATTGCCCGAACAGACAACCCAATACAGACTTGGCTCAGGAAAGTGAGGAGACCCGGCCCCAAATAATGGGAAAAGGCCAGGAATTAGATTATAATTTTTCTCTAACAAAATAATGCTAAAAAACAATTTTTTTCTATTACGATCAAAGACCTTATACGTCTTACTACTAAACTGTGCACTATGGCGCAAAAACCGGTCCGAGCGAGAGGGCACCCGTTGGTAGTGTGTCTCTTTCTAATGAGGTGACCATGACCAAACCGAATACGGGACAAATTGATTGTAAAAACGAGTGTTATTATCCCGATATATTGATGCTACCTACACCAACCTAATTTATTGTAAATAAAAAATAGCGCGTATATTTTTTAGCATATACATTATTTACCGTATGGTGTCGGGCGTAAAGAATTTCACCATCCCATGTCATCCCGTGGCTGTCGTAAGAGACGACTAAGGGAAGAACCAGAGAATGGGCAACAGCGTTATCTGTGCATTTGTAACATCCATACTGCGATCGCCAGCCCGCCTGCAAAGCACTCCCCATGAATAGCTCCATAGCACAAATAAAACACAACCCCTAGTGCCCGGCGGCCTGCCTACCCTCGACTACGGTAGCGGTCGCGGTTACGGTAGTTTACGTTACCCCAACAGGAAAGTGGCTCCTGGAGTGATATGAGTGGAACGTATAATTAGAGCGTAATCTGCTGTGAATGTGCGCTACATAAAAAACTAATGCGTGTCGTCGGAAAAAACGATTCCTGCTAGGGTAACGTTGTTCCAGCAGGAATAAACGATTGATTGAGAAATATTGTGCATGGGCAGAGAGCTTATAGTTGTGCATGAATGTGCGCAGAAAATATAATTGTGCGTAATCAGGTTTTCGAGATATTGCATTTCCTGCTGGGGAAACCTTTTGCAGAATCGTGTATCTCTGAAACCATTGTATGTGCGCCTGTATAATAAACATACACGAGTAGCTCTTGATTTGTACGTATTTGTGCCGGAATTAGATTTAAGAAAATATTTATAGTTTTCAAGTAATCGCACTTTTTTGAAAACATGTAACCGTAAACTGAAAATTGAAGATATATACTATGTCCCTGTGCTTTTTTGATGATACATTATCTTTAGAAGCACTAGAGCCCTCAAAAAATTCTCAAAATTGCGCTGTCAACAGAGGCTTAGTGTACAAATTTGACAAATATAAATGAAAAAAGGAAAACAGGGACATAGTATATATCTTACTTTACCAGTTTATGGAATATCTTTTAAATTGGTCCAATATTGGAGGAGGAAAGAGACGAGAGCCAAACCTCGAATTATGACTTTTTACTAATGAAATTCAGTCGGCGCTCTCTGCCTCCGTTTCCTCATAACAGCCGCTGAATTTCACTCGAACAAAACCCGCCAAAAACGCCGCAAACCACCATCTTACATTTAGTATTATAATATCTAATAATTATGTCGTCTAAATGTCGTATCATATTACAATAGTCATCGGCAAGTAACTTGGCAAGAGTCGTTAGATGCGCAGATGTCGTTTTTTAGGTGTCCTTGGTAGTGAAGCGGGACGCGGGGTACAAGGTAGCGCCGATCCGTGTGCGCAATTGGTGGCTCAGTTGACCCTTGCCTCCCTCACCGCGTCCTCTATCCGTTCGCTCCCGATTAGGCTAGGCGTATGCTGAGACGCAGGCGACGCAGGTCCACGCAGCGCAGAGCAGAGCAGATTTTGTAACACAGCAGCAGAACAGAATTCTACGCGACGCGAGACGTGTTTTTTAACAATATTTTATTATTTTGTTGCAATGACAGAACATTTAATTGAATTAGTTCGTTGTGAACCTTGTGTGTATGATACAAATCATCCAGACTATTCAAAAAAGATATTGAAATAGTTATTATGGGTGAGAATTGCTAGGATGCGAATGTCAGTTGCGTCGCAAAATGCGGTGGGGACACAATGCTGCCTCAACTGACCTGCCCTGCACTGTGCCTAAGGCAAGGCGTATGCACTTGCGTGCACGAAAGTTGTACCCTTTGTTTTTGTTAAGATTTTGTTAGTAGTTATTATTGTTTTAAATTTACTTTTTGTTACGAGTGTTACTGTTTTAATTTGATTACAATGCCAGGATCAAATACTGTTTTACGCAGACATGCCAGAAAAATGGTATACGATGTGTACTGTTTTATGACGAAAGACGCTCAAACTGAGAAAGAGTCAGTAAAACGGCCTGCAGAAGCTACCTACTCTCCTTTATTTAACTTTCTTCTAAACATACATGATTAAAAATAAATGATGGCCATAACCATTGAAAAATGACAAGAAATAAAAGTGACGATTTTTTTCGTGGTAATAAGTGTACGATGCGCGAACTTACCCCCACTACGCCAAAACCTTACCAAGTTACGTGCCGAGGACTATACCAGGCCCAAACATTTAAAAGTACTACTCTTACTCAGTATTAATGTTGTTTTTTTTAAATAAAACGAATTGATTAATTATAGGAATTGTAGAAATATTTAAATATGTTTAAAAGTCTATGAATCGTTCGTTTTGGTGAAACATAAAATTTTCTACCAAACCCAATGATTAGTTGAGCTGGCAAGATGTCAGACAAGGACACAAACTACCAGCAGAAACCCTCTCTCACCAGGACCGCTTTTGGTTAGCTACCGCTTATAAGGAAATAGCTAACCTAGGTGTAGGATAATAGATTTCATTTTAGCTTAACAAAAATGTTTGGTACACAGTCTAGTAGTAAGAAATACGTATTACGATACTGGGCAAATCCAAGAAGAAATCAACAAGGTATGCTAATATTATATTATCTGTGACCAAGGAGTTTCCATCAATTTTTTTTTTTGTAATGGAAAGCTCATGCGGGGCGCGCCATTTTTACCCGACTGCGGTAGGGAAATGGTTTTTAATAGTACCTATTCTAAAGTTTTGATTCCAATTTTTACTTGTCTGTGGCACCGCCCGCTTTAGCGCAGGCGCGGTTAATGCGGTGATTGCTGGGTTCTGGCGCCATTCACAAGTTTTGCTGTATTGAATTTTTCTTACTCTTTGAACTTTTTCTTTTATTTAGTAGGTTCAATCCCTATGAATGTACTTGTAGTTTGGCGCCAGTAGACATGGGATCAAACACTTGTTAATTAAAACATATATTTACATAAAGAATATGTATTAAGTACAAAAAGTTTTACAAAGTCTTAATTGTATACCGCAACTGTCTGCGAATTATCAAGTATTTTCAAGATACATACTTTTACAGTTACCGTTTTTACCAACGAGTTTGCCCAGACAAGTTTTAATATGAACAGGGCTCTGCCAAGAGCTGGTCACGCGAAGATTCACACTTATAATCAGATCTTGAACATATACATTTATCAAATCTTAAGCGCGAAGCCATTGAAATTACGTTGCGCAATCAGGAATATCCTGACGTTATGACAAAGGAAACAAAATCAGTAGGAATGTCAAGAGTAATGGCAATGTCACTTAACTAGCTTAAATCTAAAGAACTTACAATAAAATTAATGCCTGTGGCATATTTTTATGGAAATATAATAAGGTAAATAGGTTTATTTAGGTAATTAGCCTTTGACAATTTCTAAATGGACAACTTTAGACACATTCCAAGAATGAGTACTTAAATATTTATCAAAAATATAACGTAAATATGTTTTTGCCTTTGGCAATTTCTAAAAGGTTAACTTTATACTCATTCTATTTCCAAGACTGAGTACTTTCATATTCATAAAAAAGATAACGTAGGTAAATAGTCTTTTAACAATTTTTAAATCGTCAACTTTAGACACATTCCAAGAATGCTTATAAAAAAAATATGTAACTTAAGACAATTCTAAAACTATTCGATAGTTGGCTAATAAAAGCCAATGGCGGTCACAATGGCAAGCTAAATTCACATTAAGAGCTATTAATTAGTAGTTTATTTAATACTTCATACGTACACAAACATACAGAGGCAGAGTTAATGTCTTGTTCGCGACCTCGCTAGACTTCTGCCTCGAAGTAGACAACAATCTGCAAGTGATTAGATACTACACTAATGGCAATAGCTGAGCTGAAATTTTAGTAGTTAATAATGTGACCAGAAAACTAGTGAACTATTAATAATGTCATTTCTGTCTAACCCAGTAAATTTAATTTTAGTTTAGCTCTTTCTGAACGAAATAGTTCCTAGCTACTTATTAATAGCTCTCAATGGTACCGCCCCCTTAATACTACATACTACTTTCGCTCGGTGGTATGTCATGCGACTAGCACATACTTAACATTAAATAATCAACAGGCCTACTTAATAAAAAAAAGAAACTTAATAAACATGAAAAAAAAAATACTACATGAATGAAGTAATCAATACAAAAATGAAAATAAAATCCACCAACCGGCACTGGGCCTACGTGTTGGATTAAGGCCCATTCCTTCTCTCGCAGAGAGGAATCCTGTGTCCCAGCAGTGGGAACATTAAAAGGCTGGATGGTGGTGGCGGATGAAAAAAAAATACCACATGAATGAGGTAGGTAATCAATACAAACATAAAAAAAACATGAATGAGGTAATCAATACAGTACCATGGACTGCAAAACCTTAAGCATAACTAACCTAAACAAAAAATCATGTACTTCAATCTAGTTTCTGCTAGGCAGTCACTGTCTGTAAATTCGAAAGAGAAACTAAGGATTAGTATACCTTATAATAATAATTGATACTTCAATGCTTAAGTCTAATAGTCATAATAGTCTGTTAGTCATAAAGTGACCACAAACGCTGGGCTGTTCAGTTTTTCGTAAAGTTTTATAATATCTACGTATCACAAGGTTAAGGCATAATAAGATATATGTTTTGGACAATAGCGACATTTTGGCACACAATATAAGGGTCGGTACGCACAGAGGCGCGATACTGCGCGCAGATGCTCGGCGAACTCCGCTATAGCTTTGGACGGCGTATGCCTCGGTGCGAGAACTACTCTCAACTGTATACATCAAGTGTGGTGTGATCACCGCTATGATTTACAGGAAGTACAAGGTATCAGTTAAAGTGTAATGTGGAGGGCTGTGCAGACTGTTCGCAGCCAGGAACGCCAGTTTGTGCGCATACTGGCATACAGACGGCACTCGGACTTGCGACGAGCAATTGAAGTACAAGTGGGTCAGCTTATAAGTCAGCCATTGCATCTGTAATCAACAAACGCGTTATAAATTTTCATACGATAAAAATCATACATGCGAAGTTGCAAAATTCGTAAGTAATTATAAGTTTCCTGAGCAAAGTTAAAGGACCACATTAAGTAATTGTAATTATTCTGAAATTCATTTTATTCTAAAAGTTGTAAAGACTTTATTCCTTGATACTACAGTTCTAAATAACTGTATTATATATGCAACGGTTCCATGTGATGCATTACGATAAGACGGTTTTAAGAGCCTATGCAAAAAATCTTGTTTTTTTTCCTGATAAATTAACCTTTTTGGTTTATAAATAAAAAAATATAAATTACCCGATCAGGGTGTAGTCCAGTGGTGTCCTCGATAACATTGTAAGATGTTGGTGAGATTGTACCTTCACGCACATTCTGTGACACCAGGTAGAAATCATATCTGTAAATTAAATAAAATTATTAATGAAAGTCTTTTATTAAGGTTACACTAGTCAAAAATTCTTCCATACAAACGTAGTTTGGGGATTATTCCACTGTTTGACGATGTACGTTCAAAATAAAAAGTGATATCAATTTGTCTCATCATTATCTAGCCCTGTATGGAAGCAAAAAAGTAAAAATAGAAAATGTTTGAAAGTTGTGAGCGTCGAAAGTTCCACGTTTCGACACTAATTTTAACGCATTTTTGGGCGCAAATAAATACCATAAGAAGACGGAAAATATCAAAACGGCCTCCATACAGGCATAGATTAGTAGTTCAACAATGCAAATAATTTTATTTTGAACAGATAGATTACGTAGTTTTTTCATGATATCTAGACAGCCAAGGGTCTGTTTCTAAAATTTCGCGCGCTCGATTTCGTCCTAAATCATTATCCATTTCGCTAAAAATTTGCAAAAATATGTATTCGTACGCGAACTAGCTTCCTACTGCTCATCACAGCATCTACCTCTTCCGCACGTGTTGTCGGTTGATATAAAATGCATTTTAACCCCGCGCACAAAATAGTTCGTGCCGTTGACTAGTGTAACCTTAAAACAAGTATTTTTCGTATTCTTCTCAGCAAACCCTTTCATTTGATACCCATAGCATTGAAGTGCAAAAAAATAGTACATTGTGATACAAGGGTGGGAAGTAGGTTATTGCAAACGAGCTGCCATTAACAAGCCCGAGCCGAAGGCGAGGGTTTTTAATGACACGAGTTTGCAATAACCTACACACCCGTGTATCACACGACGTTTTTCAATACAGTTGTGAGAAACAGTAAAAACAAATCAAAGAATTAGATTTGTTTATTCACAAAAAATAAAATTTTCAATATGGCGCGTTTTTGCAACTGGACATATTTTTTTACAAAGATAACAGCCTATACAGCCTATTCGATTTTTGACAAACGTTGATGTGAAAATAATTAACTTAAAACTGGTAATTAAATATACTATACAACTATTTAAAAAAAAAATGAGAATTCAATGCTAAAACGTACGGAATCATTAATTTTTCCTCGTATAAAATCGTATCCCATTTTATTCTATGTATGAAAACTCATTGCTACTAAACTTTTTTAAATTGACTTATGGCGCGTTTTTGCAACTGGACATTTTTTTTTTCAACTAAAACAGCCTATACAGCCTATTCAATTTTTGACTAATGTTGATGTGAAAATAATTAAATTAAAACTGGTAATTAAATATATTAAACAACCATTTAAAAGACTTTTGAGAATTCAATGCTAAAACGTACGGAATCATTCATTTTTCCTCGTAGAAAATCTATCCCATTTTATTCTATGTTTGAAAACTCCTTGCTACTAAACTTTTTTAAATTTACTTATAAATTTAAAACTAAACTGCAAACATAATGATCGAGCTCGTAAACAAAAGTCACGACCGCGTAACAGAAAGATGCCTATGCGTAAGATTTAACTTTCGAATCATAATTATAGCCTCTGAAAGTACGCCATGTTTAACAACTGTACCTATTGAAAAACAACTAGTGTGTCGGTGGATCATAGAAGTAGTGGTGCACTTTACCAGCTCACTAAGTATTCGAATTCGAAGTTGTATTATAACAACATTTTGTCTATACTAGGTATTTTTATATTTTATAAATTAAATCGATTGGTACGCCGATATTTTCCGCAGCGGAATGTTCGATCACCTTTTTGTTAAAATCTTGTTATTGAGATATTAATTATTTTTTTAATGGTGAGCACAAAAAGTGCATTTATGTCCTGGGACATGTTGTTTCTGAGAAACGTTTTAGTTCACTTTAGTGTCGAAATCTCACACATACTGTCCCACAACTCAATAAGAATATATAAAAAAACAAAAGCCCCGCGCCCGCCTCACGTCCCACCCGCGTAATGTTGGTACTCGACCGGAAGGTGAATTTCTAGTCTTAAACATCACCACGTATTACCAAGGTGGAGCGGGGGTTAAAAAATGCTAAAAAAAACATCACGCGATTAATGGACTGCCCCAAAGAGCTTAAATTGGTTCGTCATGATTTCGTTAATGGTTAATCAGATATTATAAACCAATTAAAATCTGGCAGTTCAGCGCACAAGTGAGCTGAAAGTACAGCCGCCCCTGATTGAGACGAAAGTCTGTTTATAGTTCATTATTTTCAGCGGCGTCAAATTCACAAAATATTGATGGTGACCGGAAATAAATTAATATGTCGAAACACCGGGTACCGCTCTAGAAATTCTAAGTCTAGAAGCTTCAGGCCTAAAATTTGCCATAGCGAGATGGCGCGGTATAGCGATGGACATCTTTCCGTGTAACTTTCCGTGTAAAAGGGTAAGCGTGATTTCAATTCTCGCGAATATGCACGCCTCGCCGGTGTAAAACCACCTTAACAGGTGGTTGTTAACACCTTATTGTTATTGTTAACACCTTAACATGTATGTGACAACAACTTACCGTTCCGGTTGAGTCACGACGTCATCGATGATGGTGCCGGGGCGCGGGTTTTCGCCAAAGCGACCGCGGTCCAGGAATATGCGGGTGTTGATGCGCTTAGAAACGATTATGAAGGCCATTTTGTACTCAGCCTCGCCATAAACCTCAGCAAGCTTCTTTTTTATTTCAGCCACCTAGAAAGAAAACCATTTAATATTGTCTAGAATCGCAAATTAACATCATGGATAATTACCCACTTGGCAAATCGACACAAGTTTGACTAAATAGTACTGAATCTCAAAGATTAAAGTTGGTGGCACTATTGTATGTGGGTCACACCTCTTTTAAATTGGTCCAATATTGGAGGAAGAAAAAGGCGAGAGCCAAACCTTGATTTATGACTTTTTACTAAGGAAATTCAGTCGGCGCTCTCTGTCCCCGTTTCCTCTTAAGCCAGCAAGCCTTTTTTTTTAAATTTAATTTCTTACTTTTTAACAATAAAAAATTCGAATTAGGAACTCTTGAGAATTTGTAGATATGTAATGAATCCATGTCATTTGCTTTTAGAAATTGGCGGCAAATTAAAAAGTGTCTGTCGTGCGTCGAAATGCATTTGACTGAGAACATTTTTACTCAATGATAATTAATTACGACTTTCGTTGCGTTCTTACTCAACAATAGTGTTATGCTTATGATAGACTTCGATTAGAATTTCATAACGAAGCACCATCCCGTGCCGCTGTTTACAACTGGTTTAATGAGTTTAAAAGTGGTCGAAGCAAGAATAGGTTAAAACATTAATAGATTTCTACATTATTCATTTTTCTAAAAACTTTCAGTGTGACACCCATATAACTAATTTTCTTTGAAAGCAATTGAAGAAGACAGGCGAAGTATGATTTAAGAAACTTCGAGAGAACTTGGTACACATTTAGATCAGACTTCTTTAATCTGTGAAGCCGTTATCAACAAGCACTTTGATTTCTTTCACATGTATGTTTTGGGTATGTAACAAATACTAGACTTACCTCGTGCCCGTGCACATAAGGAATCTGTCCGTCACCCACGCCGTCGCGATAGATGAAAATGCGTTGTGGCAAATTACCCTCTGCAAAATAATATTTTTTTAAATGTTATTGACTTCAAATGGGACGATTTTAAACTAAAAGTATAATTGCATACTTCGAGTTTTTAAATGTGTAAAAGTATTATGAGATCCTTTCAATGAGTAAGATTTTTGGAGAGTTCATTTATTTCAAAAAATCTGACTTTCGTTTCACTTTTTTTAAAACAAATTAGACCTAGATGAAAAAAATCCTACTATTATATTTGATCTTATTGTGTACAATATAGAATTAGAATCGGAAATATGTTACCATTTAGCTCTCGATATCTGCGCAAGGCTGCACCAATATTGAAGCCCATGTGTGCACTCATCTCCTCGCCGGACGTGTGCGAGTTTACCGCGGAGTAGTAGCGAGTCAAGTGACGATCCAGAGTCGCCACGAACCCGCCGAAGCTCTTCTCCTTGGAGCGAGTGTCGTGGCACACATCGTAACCTATCACTAGGATACTCTGCAGAGGGATATCTACCCTCCATGGGGCACCACCAAGCTGTAATTGATCAAAACACAATTTTTTTATTTGCAGGGCTAAAATGATATTAAGTAGGCTGCAACTTTATCGTAACATAAAAGAGTGTTGTATCCTGAATGATCGAAAATGGAGGTTCATGGAAAAAATAAACATTTTATTAAGAAATTGGAACCTTTATTTAATATGTACTCATTTATATTTGACAACATTCTATTGATCGCACTTATTTTTTTGTTGATTGCTTATTTATTACAAGAAAATATGTATTGTTTATTAATATCTCGTAGAAAGGACTTTTCCGGGGAACGTCCGGGCGGGGTTTTATTTGCAGTCCGGATTTTAAAGTCTTCAAATCACCGCCGATCGCCGCTTTTGTTGAGTTAAAATAGTATAATTTTTAAAGAACTGAAAATACTCTGTTCAAATGTCCGGATTGTAAGTTCCAAAGTCCGGGGTTTTCACGCTTCATGTCCTGGTTGGCAAATTTTTGAGATGGCAATCCTAAGCATAGCCCCTCATTACAAAGCTGTACAAACATTTAATAGATTGCCGGCGGATTTAAAATTTTTGTTATACGCTAGCTCTTTTAAGGCTAACCTTGAAAGCATTTCTGTTGGACAGAAACTTGTACTCAATAAAAGAATTGTAATTTAATAATAAACATTAATATTTTATATTAAAAAAAAAGTTAATAAAATCAAAAACCCTGACTGCTTAAAAAGACTAAATAGATGTAAACAAGAAGAAAATCTTGCTGTGCAGTAGGAGGATACATATTCGCGAGCTGGCTGACCAAAACCAGATGTATCCTCCGACAGATTCCCGTGTTTTTTTTGCCGGATTTTGCGATAATGGTACGGAACCCTTCTTGCGCGAGTACGACTCGTACTTGGCCGATTTTTACCCTTTGGGTATGGAACCATAAAAAGATAAACTTTCACAAAAAATAAACCGACTTCTAAAGCATAACACTAAAAAGTGTAAAAACTTTTGTTTTTGTAGTCTGTGTTGAAAAACGATAAAAACAAGAGGTACCAAAGACACCGTCTTTTGAAACAAAAGTTATTTTTGCAGCTTTAGTTTAAAAAAATATTACAAAGGTTGAGCTGTGTGAAAATTTCAACTGTCTAGCTATCACGGTTCATGAGATACAGCCTGGTGACAGACGGATCGCGGAGTCTTAGTAATAGGGTCCCGATTTTACCCTTTGGGTACGGAACCCTATTACTAAGACTCCACGATCTGTCTGTCACCAGGCTGTATCTCATGAACTGTGATAGCTAGACAGTTGAAATTTTCACAGATGTATTTCTGTTGCCGCTATAACAACAAATACTAAAAACAGAATAACAAATATTTAAGTGGGGCTCCCATACAACAAACGTGTTCTTTTTTTGTTTTTTTTTATTATATATACTTTATTGTACACCATAAGTTACAGTTAGTTTAGTTCGTTTTTTTGCCATTTTATGCTATAATGGTACGGAACTCTTCGTGCGCGAGTCCGACACGCACTTGGCCGGTATTTTAGTTTTAGTGGGTCCTCTATCACTAAAAAGTGAGCAAAGTCTATTGTAAGGTATAAAGGTACAGTCAAGGGCCCAAAGTGCAGTTTTCCTGTCCCAAAACTCCAATGTCTAGTTTTTGTAGATGTTAAATTATCCACAACTGATTTAATATGTTGCATAGAAAGGGGAATGCCCATTTTGTAAGGGAACTTGGGCCCCTTTGAAAAAATGGTTGTATCTTGATGAATTTGGTTGTATATTGTAGAAAAAACACGTTTTTTTCATAATTAGAAAACATTTTTTATTTATTTTGCGGGGTTCACGAGAAATAACGATGTTTCTGTTCTTGAAATGAACCCTTATTACAATGCAATAAGGTGCATACAAATGTCCAAGTGAAGAAACCTGATCTGTTGTTCTCTGTACAAAAAAAGTACAGGACACGGATGGAAAAAAACACAAAACATAAATCTTATTTTTGGATAATATTGAAATCGCAGACACGATACCTCATAAGGGGCCTGTGTATGCGTAATCTCCTTTAAGTATAGATTATTACTAATAACCATGAAAAGTTGAAATTCAAAAGGCACAAATAATAAAAATTGACACTGCGGTTTGGTAGTGTGACTCACAGACATTAATCTAATTCGATAACAGTCCCTCCATCTGTATGAAAACTAAATGTGCCACTTTGCCAATACCTCGGCAAACTTTTTCTGTAGTCTTTACAGCTCAATATGGCATAATTAGGCAATTTTCTAGATTTCGGTGGATTTCCGGTGCCGAAAATGCTAAATGAAAAGCTAATTTTACTCAGTTTTTTGATACGCGAAGTACATACAACCGCGTCAACTAGATGGATATATGCCGTAGATTTATATCTGTGGTGTGACTGGACTTTTGCCCCTAAACTGTACCTACCTGAAGGATTGATAAAATACCCATAATAACTTAAATTACACATTCGCGCTGTTTGTCGCTAAGGAGTTCGGTTGCATCTTCTATATCTTGAAAAGTGCGGAACCGACTTTGATGAAACTTGCACTGTACCCAAGTCGAGGGATACCTAATCCAATAAAAAAGAATGATCACGATCCGATAAGTAGTTTCGGAGAAATACGTGGACAAACGTAAATACAAACCACCTATGAAATTTAGCACACATGTTTAGAAGCACAATTAGAGTAACATATGTAAATATTGGGCAATTTCAACAATATTACATATGTAAGTGTCAAATTGATTACCTCCTCTTTTTTAAATCGGTAAAAATAGGGAAATAAAAGCGGCCAAGTGCGAGTCGGACTCGCGCACGATGGGTTTCGTAACATTATCGCATAAAAAAAACGCCAAAAATATCACGTTTGTTGTTTGGGAGACCCACTTAAATATTTATTTTATTCAGTTTTTAGTATTTGTTGTTAAAGCGGCAACTGATATACATCATCTGTGAAAATTTCAACTGTCTAGCTATCACAGTTCATGAGATACAGCCTGGTGACAGACAGATGGACAGTGAGTCTTAGTAATAGGGTCTCGTTTTTACACTTCCTAAAAAAAAGCAATACTATCATTATGAATATATAAATTAACCAGTTTGATTTTGTCTACACTAATGATTGCCCTATAGAGCAGGACCAGCATGTTTTCATTATCTAATTTGTAATATGCTTGTTTACAAAGTGTGCTGTCATTTTCGTCCTGCTAATTAAAAGTCTGAGTTTAGTTGTCATTTAAGTAAGTAATCATTATTTATTTGCAAAAGGATTAGCCTAGGTTACATCAGTGTTTACTTTACAAAAATGGACATGGCTATTCCACACCAGTGATGGGCGATTACTACTAAAACTAATCGAATCAGTCGATTGTTTAGTTCAGTCGATAACAATTGATGTCAGTTGATTGTTAACGACTAACGGCGTGCGGCGAGCGACAATGACTGACTTGGTTAATTTGTACCGCAGAGCACCCATTACTATACACGTGCATAGTGTGCGTACTACTAAATAAGTAGTTACAAAAGATCGTGCGGCGGGTGTGCGCTGCGCTACAAATTAATAGATAATAGTCCGTGCGCCACTACTTACGTACGACTGCAGCTATTATGCGATTGTAGCTAGTACTAGTAAGACTAAAATAAGAATTAAGTAAAAAAAATATATTTATTAAAATTGTTTTTCCACAAGACCAACTAAAGTAATCGAATTAAAGTACTCGTACTAATACTTATAATCATAAACAATTGACGCAACACTGTGCAGCCGCGGCCTTACGCAGTTCACCGCACGTTAGTAGTTTGTCGCTTGTTATTTGAATAATATTGGTGAGGAACTACTAAATCGACAATCGAATGAGCAATAGCACAATTGATTGTTTTTTTTGCAACAATCGCCCATCGCTATTCCACACTCATAATATGATCTTTCAAACTAGGAAAATCCTGTATCTTGAATAACAGTTTTCTCTAAATGGATTTTTCTGAGCTCTGACGTTAACACATTATTATTGTTTTTTTTTTTAAATATACATATATATACATAGATCAGGCACGAATAATGCTTACCTTGCAGTTAATTTGAATAGCCACTTTTGTAGCAATTGACATAGCAGACTTGGAAGTCATATTGCGAGCACATACAACTTGCGTGGGCACGGCACGGTCTACCGTGCATTTCTTTTTAATTGCCTCGTACCTGGAATAGACATATAATTGATTAAAGTTAAAAAATATATTTTGTAGGGAAGTCATGAAATAAACGCGGGCGAATTAGCGGGCAACAGTAAGTAAATACCTAAGATCAATTTTATTTTACTCAAGTTTAAACTTTTGGATTAATCAAAGACTCACCTGTCCGGGAGTTGGCGTGCCAACGTGCACAGTATCAGAGCAGGATTCTTTCGAGCAATGGTGTTCTCGCAGGCGTTAGCATATTCCATGGGATTGTCACTTCTGATGGTAACTGAAACAGAGTATAATTAATATCAAAGTTCTGCATTCACGGATTTTGTGTAGTACTTAGATTGTATAAGTTAAAACCCTCTTGTTTTTTTCTGATCGTATTTTGTCATGGTGCTATATAAAATTCGTGAAATTCAGTCCACCTATCTTTACTGCAAGAATCATTTTAATGGAGTAACAGCTTTCAATAACTCATATGATTGCATTAAAAGTGGTGATGTTAAATTTGATTTGCAGTGCATGTGAGTTTTGTGATGTGCAAACATATGTCAGAAAAGTGTGAGATACAGTTGCCTGCCCATCTGTGGCAACACTGACCAAGAGTGCATTCACACAAAGTTTCAATGGAATATGCAGCCAGTTTATGCAAGCACTATTTTAATTTATAACTAAAAAAATATCCTATTATCATTTTCCTATCACAGAAGTTGCTGAGATTTGTTGTTTTGTACACTGTGAAAAGCTGTTGTGTGAATATTCTATTGTTTTGTATCAGAAATGTTACTTACCTACTTCAGGTCTGGGCATCCTGAAACCCACAGCTCCAGCTGTCTTGATGATCAAGTTAACGAAAGCTTCAGTGTCGGAACGCTGTCTCTCAGGTGTAATAACAATCCAGGAGGGCAGTTGTGCGATATCAAGTAAAGGTTTGGACCTCATGTCCCTGGTCCAGCCTTCGGTAGTGTCACCGGCAGCGTACCGATGGTTGTTGCCCTGCACGATATTCTCGGGCGGAAGTTGGCGACCCTTGAATTTCACTAAATCCTGGGATAGAGTAAGTGCCCAGCTACCCATTTCCTAAAAAAAGGAAGATATTTTCATTTTAAAACTGTAGCATGTTATCATTTAATAAAAGCAAACAACTATTATAATAAAAATAGATCAATAATTCAATACGAGACAGTAAGTGCCCAGCTACCCATTTCATAAAAAAGGAAAGATATTTTCATTTTAAAACTGTAGCATGTTATTATTTAATAAAAGCAAACAACTATTATAATAAAAATAGATCAATAATTCAATATGAGACTAAGTGCCCAGCTACCCATTTCCTAAAAAAGAAAGATATTTTCATTTTAAAACTGTAGCATGTTATTATTTAATAAAAGCAAACAACTATTATAATAAAAATAGATCAATAATTCAATATGAGACTAAGTGCCCAGCTACCCATTTCCTAAAAAAGAAAGATATTTTCATTTTAAAATATGTAGCATGTTATTATTTAGTAAAAGCAATCAACTATTATAATAAAAATAGATCAATAATTCAATACACATACTTTTACCACTTCCTGAGATTTGGTCAAACGTTGGTTGAAAGCCAATAGCTTTTGAATACGTATATCAGGTCCGATCTTGGTGTGCACGTCAAGGGCCTTCATGAGCCTGAAGTTGGCACGCATCTCGTCGGTCAGGCCCGTCTGGCGGCACAGCTCCGGCACCAAGTACACCAGCTCGGGCATGCCGGCGCGGATGTCGCGGGGCTTGGAACGAGAAATCAGCATAGGCTGGCCAACATCATTGATCCGTATGTTATATTTCTGAAAGTAAAAAAAAAAAAAAACCTAAGTACCATATAACAAGTCAATTTCACGAACTACAAAGAGAAAATGCCTATTTTTTACCGCAAATTTCTCAATAACCACAAGGTTTTATAATTAATTTAATACACAGTTAGAAATCACCATCTATCTAATAAGTCTACGAATTTTATCCATATAATACCTTTAAACGAGCAGTTCTTGTATGTATATATATATTATAATCTGAATCTCGGAAATGGCTCCCAATGATTTTCATGGTTAGTATGCAGGTGGTTTCGGGGGCGATAAATCGATCTAGCTAGGTTTATTATTTAGAAAATGTCGTTTTCTCTATTTTCACCTGAGCAGAGCTTAGTTGCCCAGGTACTGTTTGTTTAATGCTCAAAATAAATTATAAAAATTAAGATTTTATCACACTTTTTTAGGTAAGCACGAAATACCAGGTTTCTCCAATTGCTTTATTAGCTTACTGGTAGCATATAACATTCCGAAAAAATTTAGGTAACATGTTTGCAATTTTACTATCATACCAAACAGAGGAGTCTCTAGCCCATGTAGCGCCGTTTGTAATCATTACCCACCCTAGCGCCCTCTAGTAGTCGCGCAATGGAATGGGTACAAATAACAGCATATTACCACAAACTGTCAAATTTTCCCAATGGTCAGATTTCGATTGTCAACTGTCTGAGTCACGGCCTTAGCAGTCGAGTTTTTTTTTTTTTACAAGGGTCATTGAAAGTGCCGCGGTATGCTGGCTCGCCCGGCGTCCCCTAGGACCGCTGCGTCCGTGTGCAACGCACACCCTGCACCATAGCACGGGGTCTCAATGCCAAGATAGAAAATTTGGTTCAAATAAATCTCACTAGATGGCGCGATAAGCACCTATCTGTTATTGAATGTGTGTAAAATTAACCTTTCTGGAGTTGAACATAAACATTGTAATTATGTTCTTGTTTAATAACTCTCCTAAGTACAAAATTATGGAATATTGGGCTCTTAATTCACATTTCAAAGATTATTTGAACGGATTATTTAAAATTTATGCTAATAGATGGCGCATTTTTAAATTTCTGAGGCATTTCACTTGATTGTTAAAATTTGCATTGTAACACATTTTGGTGCAAAAAGTCGCTACTAACACCATCTATCACCGTGAAACAGAACCGAACGCGTTTGATGTACAAAAAAATATCAGAATAATCAAGACGAAAAACGCTAGTTACGTCGGAACGGTTTCTTTGTATGATATGAGGCATCTTTATGCTAGTATTATAATATCTGTGACCATAGGTAAAGCCACCTCTGATACTAATGCACTGATTGGTTTTTCGCTCAGTTCATTATTTATCGAGAGTTATAATCCGGTGGCACATACATATGTAGGAATCGAATCGATAAACTCCTTTTTTTTGAAGACGTTTAAAAATAATAAACTTTTGACAACCCTAGCATATTTGCGGACCATTGAGTGGCTGCTGCAGCGTTGCGCACCTGTGTGATTGTATTAAAGTCATACCTTTTTATAATAATCTACATAAGTAATAGTTTCATCCCGCGTCTTGAAGGTTGATCTTGGGGATTCCTGCCATGAAATATCGTCGACTCGATAAGTCTTCTTATTATAATCGGTCATCACGATTTTTCCTGGAATTATTTTAAAACATTTTTGTTAGGCTTGTAATAAATCACAGGAGCATTTTTGTAATCTTGTTCCACTTCATTCAAGAGATCAAAGTCAAATATATTTATTTCAACTAGGCCATTAAGCGGCACTTTTGAACGTCAACAATTAAAATTTACATGTAATAACAATTGATTCTACCGTCCATTCGGAAAAGTAGCTTGAGTAGCATGTTTTTTTAAGAAACTCCATACTTTGGTACTCTATTAAAAAAAAAAAAATGTTTTACAAATTTACATAAGTACATGCATTAATAAATTTATATCACCACATAAATCACATAAATTAAGTAAAGATTAATTTCGTAGCTAATAGTTAAATAGCTAGCTAGTAGATTAGGAGAATACCACTACCCAATGTCCGAAAAAAATTCCGACTCAAGTAAAATTTCCCTGACCAACTTTGTTAATTTTAAAGAAAGAAAGTATAATATATATTTTTGAAACATGTGTTTATTTTTACATTTAGTATGATTTGATTTTTTTTAGACAAAATGATTGGGATGATGAATTACTTCTTATTTGTATAAAAGGAAACAAGTTTCCCAGATTCGCCAGAATTTGGACCCTGCTGAACAGACTTACCAACAACATCTTCCAAAAATATTTTTTTATAGTTGTTGCCCTTTGTTGCTGCATACTCATTCAGCATTTGTAGCACAGTATCCAGACGGAGCACCTATAAAATAATGTAAATATTTGATGGATATAATAGATATCATTACATTTGAAAGTTGAAAAAAAAAGCAAAGTATACAGATGCCTTACCTTGTGCGTTATTTCTGTTACCATCAAAAGACGATCCTCATATTGATTAATGGTAGTCTTATATCCAGGCCAAATTTGTAAACGAAAATCTGGGATGTCCACCTACAAATATTGAAATGTCATAAAATGAAAATGAAATTGAATAATTATTTGATCCATCTTCATGTTCTAATAAGAATCACATACATACCTTAGCTATTGGATCAAAGAAGTCCCTGCCCATCAGTTGCAAGTTCAATATTTGGAAGCATTTCCTGATTATTATGTTAAAGACTTGAATATAGTGGTAATCCCCTGGGCTTACAGCACAAGTCAACTGCAAATAGACCAATTAACATAAATAATTTGTCGCAACTAATTTCTCAATTCTTTATTGTATACCAAAAACAACATTACATACAGTGTGATAATAAAGTACATGTACAAAGGCGAGCTTAACTCAACGTTGATTTCTCTTACAGCAAACACTCAGAGAAAGATGACATTATAGAAGAGGGCAGGATCCAGTGTACAATTTTGAAATAACTAAGACGAATAAAATATTCTTACATAAATACATATTTTTATATACAAATTTTGTCATTGAGGAGCTCGTGGCTAAATAATAACAGCCGCACGGGTCGATCATCAAGGTTAAGCAACGCTTGACGAGGTCGGTCCGTGGCTGGGTGACCATTCCAACATACCGAGTTTCCTCCGTGCCTCGGGAAGCACGTAAAGCCGTTGGTCCCGGCTGTCATTTGAAGATCTTTGACAGTCGTTACGGGGTACTGTGTTACCCAGTTACTGGGTTGTGGAGGTCAGATAGGCAGTCGCTCCATGTAAAACACTGGTACTTAGCTGAATCCGGTAAGACCGGAAGCCGACCCCAATATAGATGGGAAAAAGGCTAGGCAGATGATGACTAATATTTTGTCATTGTCCAAGGAAATGATTTTTCTTCCTTTTGAAGACCTCTAGAGACGGGTTGTCGCGTAAGAAGTGTGGGAGAGAGTTCCAGAGACGCACTGCAGTAGCAGAGAAAGAGCCATCATAGCAGCTGGAAGTGTGTCGTGGACGGCGAAGGAGAAGAGAAGTGGCAGAGCGACATGGTTTACCCCTCGGAACAAGGTACTCCAAGCTTTCACGAGGGTATTGACGAGAATTAGTATTGTGCAGGGTAGTATAGAGAAGGGCATATGGGTATCTCGACGACGCCGAATGGTAGCCACTTGCAATCTGTTCCGAAATGGCACATGGTCGTATTTGCGGAGGCCCAAAATAAAGCGGTTGCATAAGTTCTACAATCGTTCGAGTTTATTAAGGAGTACCTCCATTGCATCTAATAAACAGTCATCCGCGTAGTCTATGAGCGGTTGAAGAAAGTATTGCGCAAGAGTAACCTTAGTGTGAAATGGAAACATACCAAATGTTTACTTTACGCTGATGATCTTAAGTCGCACACGTAATCCCTGGCATGAAGAGTACTTTTTAGGCGATCTGATAGCCCGCGTTAATTCTGTAAAGGATCTCGGAGTTCTGTTCGACACGAAGCTCATCTTTTCAAGAGCATATGAGGACACTTGCTGCTGAGTCATATCGAAGACTAGTATTTGTCTTTCGAAATATGCGCGAGTTTACCAATCCACATGCCATTAAACTTGTATACATGGCCTTAGTCAGGAGAATACGGCAGGCAGAGATAAGCAAGAAGTACTTACGCCTTACTTCGAGAGTATTAAAATTTAAAACACCAAGTAGAAATTTGGTAGGGTATAGGAAGGGGTAATCCGAAGAGTTTTTTTATAAAGAAAACGAAGAAAGGCTTTTTGGATTTTTCAAGAAGTAAGGTGTAAGTACTCTCATACGGGTTCTAGATCACTGATGCTGATTCGAGTTTACTCCTGACTAAGGCCATGTATACATACATAGACTGATAAACACATTACCCTCCTTTCGGCAGTCGGGTAAATACATAACAAACCACAGTTAAGAATCGTGGACCCCTCTGATACTTTAATAAAACAGTTAAAATCGTCGGCTAAGAGTGTAAACCTGCTAACTCACTTTAACCCAAATTTACAACAGACAAATAAAACATAATAAATTTGAATTTCACAATTTTAAAAAAAACCAAAAATACATTTGGTGTATTTTTGAATATTCTACATTATTAGAAACTGTATTTTTGGTTTTTTACTAAAATTGTGAAATAGAAATTTATTCAGTTTTATTTGTCTGCTGTAAATATGGGTCAAAGTGATTTAGCAGGTTTACACTCTTAGCCAACGAAATATTTTGTTGAAGTGTTTGTGTCAAAGCTTTTAGCTAAACGGCGTGAATGTACAGGCCATACATACATAGACTGATAAACACATTACCCTCCTTTCGGCAGTCGGGTAAATACATAACGAACCACAGTTAAGAATAGTGGACCCCTCTATACATAATAAAACAGTTAAAATATTTTGTTGAAGTGTTTGTGTCAAAACTTTTAGCTAAATGGCGTGAATGTAAAGGCATGCCAATTGACAGTGAATTTAGGCTCCCGGAGATACAAATCAAAACCTTCACAACAACATACTTCTTCAGAGAAAAAGCGAGGTAGGCCAAAAAGTTGTTTGAAGTCAGCTCTGAACACAGAAGGAGAAAACTTAGGTCTCCTGTCTCACATTTTACTCCTGAAAAGCTTTGCTTAGCGTCTGAAACAAGTCTGGTGAAATCAGAAAAGATAGGCAGCTCAAATTGTAAAACTTGCGATAAATTCGACTCCGAGAAGGTTGAGAAAAATGGAACAGGTTCACTCATCGTGTTCCGTAAATATTATGCAGAATAGCGCTGAAGAAGCTTTAGGTCTTATGGTGGACCTTAATTTAATCACGCTTGTTTTATGGGAGCCCCACTTAAATATTTATTTTATTGTTTTTAGTATTTGTTTTTATAGCGGCAACAGAAATACATCATCTGTGAAAATTTCAACTGTCTATCACGGTTCATGAGATACAGCCTGGTGACAGACAGACGGACCGCGGCGTCTTAGTAATAGGGTACCGTTTTTACCCTTTGGGTACGGAACCCTAAAAAAAGAGTATGTAACGAAGACACATACAATCTTGGTATTTCTATTTTACATGCTCATCTCCGATGTTATGAATATTTATTGTATATATCATATAAATTGGAGTTGCAGCAACGCAAGCGCAAGTTAGAGGCAAATAAAAGCACAGGAAAAGTGAAAGAGCGGCAAAATTATAAAAATGGCACTTGTTGATCAACCAAAGCAAGGTGGGGGCAACAGTAATGACAGCAATACAGCAAGTTTTTTTTTTATACCCGTTTCTGGTGTCACAACTCGCAGGCGTGTCCAAAGAATTGATTGAAAGATTTGCAAATATTTAGTGTGTCATTTCCTGCGGACATTACATTTAGACCCTGCAGACAGAAAAAGGAACCCGCGCAGCGGGGCTCCGTCGACAAACTTTTACTTCCAAGTCGCTGCTATAAACATTTGTATTCGTATTCGCCCACTTAGTATTTCAGTAAGCATGAATTCAGTATTTTTTACACCTTTAATTTGTATTTATTTTCGCTGGTTTAAATACTATCCAAAATAAAAAAAAGTCTTAAGGTTACACTAGTCGTATGTACGTTCAAAATAAAAAGTGATATCAATTTGTCTCATCATTATCTAGCCCTTTATGGAAGCGAAAAAGTAAAAAAAGAAAATATTTGAAAGTTATGAGCGTCGAAATTCCCACATTTCGACACTAATTTTAACGCATTTTGGGCGCAAATAAATACCGTAAGAAGACGGAAAATTGCAAAACGGCCTCTATACAGGGATAGATTAGTAGTTCAACAATGCATATAATTTTATTTTGAACAGATAGATTTAGTCGTTTTTTCATGATATCTAGACTGCCAAAGGTCTGTTTATAAAATTTCGCACGCTCGGTTTCGTCCTAAATCATTATCCATTTCGCTACAAATTTGTAAAAGTGTGTATTCGTACGCGAACTAGCCTTCTACTGCTCATCACAGCATTTATCTCTTCCGCACGTGTTGTCGGTTGATATAAAATGCATTTTAACCCCGCGCACAAAATAGTTCGTGCCGTCGACTAGTGTACCCTTAAGGTTACAATCAAATTAAATTAGTAAATTTATTAAATTATACAATTTATATGATACAAAAGCTTGTCGTGAAATTTTTCTACGTGAAATATGAATTCATTAGAAAAAAAAAATACCTAGCGATTTGACTAAGCCAATGGTTGAGAACTGTACAAGCCCAGTATAAAAATCTCGCGACATGCTTTTATATCATATAAATTGTATAATTTAATAAATTTACTAATTTGATTTAATGATTATTTTCTTTTTTTTTTAGAGCATTTAAATAAAAGCTTGTTTTTAAAAATGTTTTGTACTATTAATTTATTTTTCATTTATGCTACGCTCCTATTGGTCGTAGCCTGATGTTATATGTACAGCCTTCATCGATAAATGGGCTATCCAACACAAAAAGAATTTTTCAATTCCAACCAGTAGTTCCTGAGATTATCGCGTTCAAACAAACAAACCCTTCAGCTTTATAATATTAGTATAGATATAGTATAGACTAGCTGTCCCACGCGGCTTCGCTCCCGTCAACTGGCTACCTACCTACCCATCTACCCTACATACCGAAAGCTCTCAAAAAGGATTTTTTGCCCGTTTTTGCAACATTTTTCATTTATGTTCCGTTCCTATTGGTCGTAGCGTGATGTTATATAACCTTCCTCGATAAATGGGACTATCTAACACAAAAAGAATTTTACAATGCATGTCCTCGAAAAGAGCGTTTTCAATACAGTTGTTAAACATGGCGTACTTTCAGAGGCTATAATTATGATTCGAAAGTTAAATCTTACGCATAGGCATCTTTCTGTTACGCGGTCGTGACTTTTGTTTACGAGCTCGATCATTATGTTTGCAGTTTAGTTTTAAATTTATAAGTCAATTTAAAAAAGTTTAGGAGCAAGGAGTTTTCAAACATAGAATAAAATGGGATAGATTTTCTACGAGGAAAAATGAATGATGAGTACGTTTTAGCATTGAATTCTCAAAAATCTTATAAATGGTTGTTTAATATAATTATTTAATTACCAGTTTTAATTTAATTATTTTCACATCAACATTTGTCAAAAATCGAATAGGCTGTATAGCTGTATAGGCTGTTAAAGTTGTAAAAAAATAAGTCCAGTTGCAAAAACGCGCCATAAGTCAATTTAAAAAAGATTAGTAGCAAGGAGTTTTCATACATAGAATAAAATGGGATACGATTTTATACGAGGAAAAATTTATGATTTCGTACGTTTTAGCATTGAATTATCAATTTAAAAAAAAAAAGGTTGTTTAATATGTTTAATTACCAGTTTTAAGTTAATTATTTTCACATCAACGTTTGTCAAAAATCGAATAGGCTGTATCGGCTGTTTTCTTTGTAAAAAATATGTCCAGTTGCAAAAACGCGCCATATTGAAAATTTAATTTTTTGTGAATAAACAAATCTAATTCTTTTATTTCTTTTACTGTTTCTCACAACTGTATTGAAAAACGTCGTGTGATACACGGGTGTGTAGGTTATTGCAAACTCGTTTCATTAAAAACCCTCGCCTTCGGCTCGGGCTTGTTAATGACAGCTCGTTTGCAATAACCTACTTCCCACCCTTGTATCACAATGTACTATTTCCAAGCAGCCAAACTGTGCGGCAAGTGTCACTTTTTTTTACTAGTGCTTTTTACTTTCCTGTACTTTTTTAATTTTTAACTCCAACGTCAGCCCGCCCCGCATAGAGTTTTTATTATTTGAGAAAAGTTTTAAAAATTAGTTAAGTACAGATTATCATTCATATAAAAGGTAAAACAAAACGAATACTATTTAAGGCGTTTTTAAACTCTGGATTTAGATTTTGATCAATAAATTAATTTTAAATATTCATTAAATATGTTTGGCAGAATATAATATATTTTACTCGTGCCTTTCTGCGTTATGACGTGACAGCTATTTGCACATGCGCAGTAGATATGCCCGAGGAACTATGAACTATTAGTTAATCTGTGGATATACTGAGCGCCCTTGAATAAGCGCCATTTTATTAATTTCTTGCTTGGTTCAGATATATTTTTTCATTTCCTCGCACAATGCATAGTAAAATGTTGTATGATACACGTGCGTAAGATGATTTCCGACTCGTGTCGATTTATCCACTCACTCGCTTCGCTCGCTCGTGAGTAAAAATACCACTCATCGGAAATCACCTACTTTCCGCACTTGTAGCATAATAACTATTTCAATTCAAACCAGTAGTTCCTGAGATTAGCGCGTTCAAACAAACACTTCAGCTTTAAAATATTAGTATAGATTAATAATTCTTATTCAAATAAATAGTTTTACAAATTGGTAGGAAGTTAACGTAGGGTGGTAGGCACTATCTCCCTGTGGTAGTGCAGTATGCATGAGCATTTCTCCAAGAAAAAAAGAAAAAAAAAAAAAAGGGTGGTAGATATGTAGCCAGATGACGGGAGCGAAGCCGCGGGTCCGTGCCCACTCAATCTGAAGAATAATACCTGCATATTTCTATTTTGATAGGCGTAAACACGTCGATATTATAGTCAGCACAAAAGTGTTGATTTAACGCTTGCATCACAGAGTGTAAAATTTAAATAATATTTAGATAATAAATCAATAATTATACAAGTACTTATCCTTTTTAATATAGTAAAGGTACTCTTAGAACTTTTTAGTAAAAATCACAGATCATTGTAAATTATCATTACAATCTTAAAGCCAGTGCACGGTGGTATTTAATGGATCAGTCTATAAACGTGTTTATAATTATTAAGTTAACAAGTAGATACTAACTTCCAAAGGTTAGTTATTTAGAATTAAATATCACTTTGCCTGACTGTACAAAATGAAATGGTACTGAAATGGTAGTAAAACTTCTGGTATTATTCTATGGGTTGAGTGGGCACGGACCCGAAGCCACAGGGGTCAGCTAGTAGTTAATAAATGAACATATTAAGACTTATTTAACCTGCTTCACATTACCTTGATCATCATCGTCATTTTTTTTCCATCAGTAGTCCTGTCTGAGTATAACTCTAATGGTTCAGGGTTTAATCTCTTTACAGTATATAATACTGCTCCATCAAATAAGTACCTTTAAAAAAAAAAAAATAGTTATGAAAAAAAAAGATAACTAACCATAATCAGTTAAGAACTATAGTAACTCATGTTACTACACTTACCCTCCAAGGGTGTTAGAGTGGACGCGCAATAGGCCTTTGCGAACTGCTGTATTATCCTCCTCCGGGGAGAAGTCCACGTGGTACTGATACAAAGACCACTGGGGTGTTGTTTGTACGGTGAAGTAGTTAGCTTTTAAATCTATTGGTACTCCCGAGGTACCTGTAAAGTAAATTGTATAAGTATTTAAAATCATCTTTAGCCCGAAAGAAAAAGGAAAGGACCAGGTTAATTTTTTAATTTAATTCCACTGCTAACAATAGTACAGAGGTACAACTTTCAGAATATTGTGTAAAAAAAAACAAACCTTGCTTTGATGCGAGTTTTGCTGGGCGAGTTCTTAAAATGGTTATTTGTTCTGGTAAAACTCGTCCACCTCCTCGGCGAGACCCACGTCCAATCACCATGGCGCCTGCATCACCGCTAGCACTTGGCTGTGCTTGGCCAGCTGAAATAATATAAACATTAAATTATTATTACCTCTTGTAGGAAACAGTTTTTGGTTAAATAAAAAAATATTTTTGTTAACATTATTATTGTCTCACCAATTCGCATGTCTTGCATGCGCTGCTGTACATCTACATCACCAGGATGTTCCTGATGGGTTGTTGGTGTAGATCTGTGTGAGGCCCTGCCTCCCTGTGCGGTCGGTGCAGGTACACCAGCTCTGACTGGTGCAGCAGGTGCAGGAGCACCCCAAGCTGATGGTGGCTGAGGGCGAGGCCCTGCTTGTTGTTGTTGGGCAGGCCTCGCTTGTTGTGGTGCTTGTTCGCCAGGTCTACGCGGAGGCGGCCCAGCATTATCACCGCCTCTACCGGCCCGCCCACGAGAGCGTCCTCTCCCAGGTGGTGCAGACATCAGCAGGACTTGACAGACTCTGTTTATTTTGACAACATTTTAATTAATATTGAATAATACCCGGCAAGTAAGTTGGCAAGAGTCGATAGATCTGTTCAATAGCGTCACGTCCATGTTCCGTTCGCTCTATATGGTGGTGAGTCAGTTCACGAAATATGCGCGAATATACCCCCACTACGCCAAAGCCTTTCCAAGTTACATGCTGTGGACTATAAGCATTTATATTCTGGCAAATATGAAGGTACAATATTTACTAACAAAACACTGACAGCTCAATCAGCTGACAGCAACTGTGAACAACATTTTTATTTTATCTGATCTTCTTCCTTCCGTCCTTGGATACTTTATATTCTCAAACTATCTTTCATCTTGTACTAACTCAGTTAAAATGATGTAAATGTGACAAACAAATATTTTATATTGAATTCCTTTGATTACTTTTTCATTTTTGTTGTTGAGTAGCAATTCAACATATTCAGCCAGCCCATTCAGATAAGTAACTTTCAGCTTAAGTGGAATATTACACCCTATTCAATAATGCAACTAAATTAAAATTATGCTTAATTGCTATGAATTGAGCAAATAATATGGTTAATGCTCATTCTAATTAGATATAGATGAGCACTACAATAAGGGTATATTAGTGTACTAGTGAGTACACTAGATATTGTCATCACTTTTGACTTATTATTTAATGACTTCTGGCAACTTATATGATATTTTCTCATTTCTCACTAGTGGGAAAATATGTCTCTACAATTTGCCTCCCGTGGTGAAAGCCAGCAGTAACTGGTCATTTTCAATTAGAACATGGTTCCATGGAGTCTTTTTTGTATGTATGTACATTCTCTATAGAAACCTATGGAACATGCAAATATCTTTTCAATTGATTGCATCCTTAACAATTAAAATTATCTGTAAATACTTTATTTCAAATAATTGTTAAGTTTATCATTTGTTTTTGATAAAACACTAAACTGTCCTATTTTCAATCATGAGTCAAGTCATGATTGCCTGATATTAATACAATTTGAAACAAAAGGTATCTATAAAAACGTTCCTAGGCTGAGTAAGCAGGAGAAGTATCTTTTTAAAAGTGTAGTTTTATTTAAAAGATAGTAGTGGAGAAATAAAAATAATAAATAGAGGAATTACAGTTATTCACATTCTTCTAGCTTGTTATTCTTACAAAAATTCCAAAAAGATATATTAGACAGGATCAAATAAAATTTGACACAACACGTGAATGCTATCCAGCTGCTAGACAATACAGACTTAGTGCATAGGCTAAAAAGAACTAAACCTTTAGAATTAGTGTAGTGTACCAAGTAAATGAATACTAGTGACAACGCTGTGCTATACATATAACACATTAACAGTTTTTATAAATTATATCAGACTCTAAGAAAGAGCTATGGACTTGTGTAAAAGTGCAAAAGGACACTATTCTTAGTTTTAACATTATCTATAATGTAACATATTAAGTTAGAGTTAAATTGCTTATTAGTCTTTTAGGCTAGATCGTAATTAATTATTAAAATTTTGTTCTTACTAATATAGTACAAAAAAAAAGCATTCTTCTAGCTTGTTATTCTTAACTCTCTTGTTATTCAAAACTCAGAAATTCCAAAAAGATATATTAGATAGGATTAAATTAAATTTATTATAACAACCATCCCATCACTACTAATATTGTAAATGCGAGAAAGTAAAGTACTGCTCGGCGACGACTAATGCCAACAACCAAATGACCTTGAGGGAACAAAACGCGCACTCGTTTCACACCCACGAGACCCAAAATTTAGTAGTTTTTTGTACTTTCCTTATTATTGTATGACTTTAAAAAAAAAACCTCAGATCAAACATCTGTAGATAATGAAATTGTCTTTGGGATGGTGTTGATTTCATTAAAATACGCCCAGCGGTTTTGGTGCGATTGTCGTGTTTTTGTCCGTTTTAGACATAACTTTACAAATTAATTACACTATGTTATACGAATAAAACTCAAAATTTGCTTAGATCAAATTATTAAGAACATGGCCTAATATAACATTTTCTCCAAAAAATTACGACTAGCCATTAGACGTGATTCTCATTTTAATATAACTGTGCACTTCGCGCCAGCCCCCGTCTACCCGCGGTCTCCTCTGGCGCCGTAGCGAGAGTCGAACGAACGACTGACTAGAACAGGAGGGTGACCATAAGCTCTTAGAGCGGTATCAATTTGAGATCGAATAAGGGACAGATGTATCTCACTTATATACATCTGTCACTTACTCGATATCAAATTGATACCGCTCTAAGAGCTTATGGTCACCCCCCTGACCGTTATTTTGCAGTAAATTTGTCTTTAACCTTTCCATTACTTAAGGGCTGAACCGATTTAGATGAGGTATAATAGCTATTATATATAGAGATAGCTTTAGACCCTGGGAAGAAGTTATAATCTCGGTATGTTATAGTCTCGGTGTGTTCAAATGGGATGATAAAACACTCTTTACATAACGACCGATGAGTTGTTGCCCATCTGAAGTTAGCGCCAATGGTTGCGCAGAACATAATATTAGTTCCCGCCAAACACTTGGGTTTCTTACTTATGCGTAAGGCACGAATCGGTGCTGTTATTGTATGAGATTGCCGTTGCGCAAGCCACGGCGCGTTGCTTTTTTTGTATGAGATTTACTACTGCGCAGCCATTGTAGCCCATAGTTCAGGGCGGCCATGAAATTCGGCGAGAACTATACATGCGCGAAAGTTCGCAAAGCCTGCTGCCTAAGTTCAAACGGGCCACGAGTCATCGTTTGTACTGTAGGTATGCGGGCAGAAGTTACAGTTAGTCTATTACCTATGTATAATAAATGGTGTAGGTAAAATGGCCACTCTACTAACAAGGTTCATGTACTTTGAGGGATCAACAAAGTTGACAAGCACATAGAATTCATACCAAACTATATTTATGTAATTGTAACTAATCGTCTGGTTGACGAAAAGTAACAAGTAAATAAGGTATAAACTAAGTTAGGTTTTATAGCGGCCATTTGCTGCAGGTTACAAATTATTTAAAAAAAAAATAGTTGCGAATTCGTTTTATTAAAAAATAAACGGGTACCTGCTCAACCTACTAATGTGTAATATGAAGTAGCCTTGAAACAAAAAGTGCTTACGTTGAGATAAAGACCAGGTATCATATTTCTGTTCCAAGAACGCTGCGCTGGGTAAGTATTGCAAAATTATAAATAAATGACATGATAAACCGTTGCGAACTTATACTACCTATATGAAGGTGGCATGAGAAAAATGTTCATAAGAGCATCGATGTGTTTTTAAATGATACTGAAAATATACAATCACGTATACGTATTTAGATGTAGGTAGTTATTATCTATAAAAAATACAAAATCAACCGGTAAAATATAAAATAGTGGCGAATCCAATGTACGTACAAGGGCAAGTTGGTTCGTCTGTGTATAATTATTCTATTAGAGATATCAGATAAGCAAACTCACCACAATAAAATAAGTTGTGACGCCTTGTAGTTAACCAAACTATCAAAATATTATGAAAATATGAAGGTAATTTACGCCGCCCCCAAGTTAAAGTCGAGCCGCCAGCAAAATGATCGAATCGAAATCCACAGACAACATAAGCTTACTGACTGGTCGCTTGGGGCTGCCAAGTTAAACTACTGAAATTTCCCACCCAATCACCCAACTAATTAAATAGTGTCATTAGTGTGACTTGGATCAAAATAAATTTAATGTTCATTCTAGTATTAAAATCCCAATTTTATTGGCCGGTCTGAAGTTAGCTGCAATAGTAAATCTTATAGTAAAAAACATCAGCGCAGCCAAAAATATTAGGTTTTACTGTATATACTAAATACTAACACGCCTGGGGGAGGCCTGTGTCCTGCACGTCTGTCTGTCAGCAGTGGACGTCTTTCCGGTCTTTCGGCTGAAGTGATGATGATGATGAAGGTACAAACATGAAATAAGTAGACAGATAGCGCTCACCTAGTAATATATTGGCACATCTACTTTTTAGAGTTCCGTACCCGAAGGGTCCAAACGGATTCCTATTGCTATCGTCACTCACGTATCTGTTTGTCCATCTGTCTGTCCGTCGTCTGTCACAAAATTTTGCGCCTAAGAATTGTTTAACTTCCCATTGACCTACTTATTTGGTGATAATGTTTATTATTAGAACTACTTATTATTACTATTGTACATGTACTTTTTGATTGCCAAACAAAAAAAGATGACTCTAGTTGCAAATTCACAAGCGTGAGTAGGTCTCAATGGAGAAGAATTTGCATGAAACTCCACGGACACTCTTTGCCATCAGTTTTAATTACAAGTATTTGGTTACTTCATTCTTGTTGAACAAAATAGTACATACATGTGAGAACGATGTAAAAAGACGTGCACTAGTAACAAACAATTTAAATAATACAATAACAGGGCAAGGCAGCTAAGTTATGACCAATCCCAAATGATGGAACCCGATCCATGCGTCACCACTCAGCTCAACCATCATGAAGGGAACCGAATGATCAACCACTATCAGAGAAACATTAGAGAGAGCAAGACACTCAACTGCCAGGGGACACAGAAGTCAACGAACGAAACATAGGTACAGTGAATGGTAGATTTACAGTCGGAACATAGTACTCACACATTTGCTGTGCAGTTATACATAAAAGAAATTGAGTTTATATAATACAAATATATTCATACAGTCTTCAGCAGGTCCAACAATACTTCAAAACTTTTCTGCCCATCACTTGTTTTTGCGCCCTAGTGGCTGCGGAGCGGGACCAGCATTGAGTCAAGCATTTTTATCAGCGATGTAATCCCCCAACTTATAATATGCTTGCCTGCATAGTGTGCGTTTTTTCAGAGCGATTTACAATCATCGGCGAATGGCGTCGCCGATGATTGTAAATCGCTCTGATGGCTCGTTTTTGCAGATTACAAATTGACTCAATATCTGCCGCCCTTCCCTATAGTAAGATACCGTAAGACATTATACAAGACATTATTGTACTATGAAAGTAACTAAAATAGACCAACCTCGCGGTATCTAAATCACTAAACTGACGAATTTTTCTAACAGCATAAGCTGCCGAACTTAGCCGCCCTGCAAGTGATATTAAATAAGGACCCCATTGTAATCTTTAGTCTAGCGTGATTCCCAGGAAAATCGTTTTATCGACAAATTCTAGCTTCTCCCTGTTTAATATAATGTCACTATCAGTACTTTTGAAAATCGGCATGGAAAATACGCACTTTAGTCTTTTTAGCATTTAAAACTAAATTTTTTGCTGTGAACCAATTTTGAACCTGTCGTAGGACGTTATTTACT
This sequence comes from Orthosia incerta, assembly GCA_948252205.1. NCBI lineage: Eukaryota > Metazoa > Arthropoda > Insecta > Lepidoptera > Noctuidae > Orthosia > Orthosia incerta. The sequence continues at coordinate 18,015,686 of OX411753.1, read as the reverse complement.
CGTACGTCTATTTATCTTAAAAATCAAAGATGCGTCATCAGGAAATAACACCATGTTTAGATTGTTTTTCAATAGATGGGGTAAATCGTTAATGTAGACTAAAAATAAGAAAGGACCCAAAATTTAACCCTGGGATACCCCCATTTTTACGGTTAACCCCGACGAATTGGCATCTTTTATTTGAACTAATTGCTGTCTATAATTTAAATAAGGTTTTACTTAGTTTAACGCTGATTGGCCTAGCCCATAATACTCAAGTTTTAAACGTAATGTTTCATGATTAACGCAATCAAACGCTTTCGACAGGTCGCAGAAGACACCTATGGCATCTTTTGCCTCTTCCCACGCATCAAAGATGTGTTTTAATAAGGTGACACCAGCGTCGGTTGTACAATACAACGTCCTTTTGTAAAACCATACTGTTTATCGTGTAGGATGTTATACATATTAAAATTAATGAGCATTTGATTTAGCATATTTTTTTCAAATACCTTGCTAAAAACCGGCAGCACCGATACTGGTCTATAATTATTTGTGTCTTTACTGTCCCCGGATTTAAAAATGGTATAACCATATTATGTTTCATTAGATCCGGAAAGACACAAATAATAAAGTATACACAAGAATAATTGAGGTACAATCTTTGATGGACATTCCCAATAGATTTTCAGTCAGTTTGATCTTGATTTGTTTAAAAGCTTGTGTTATTGGGTTTATATGTGATAAGTTATATTCAGCCAGGCAGGCTGAAATGTTAGCGTTTAATAAAACAGAAGAAGTTTTAATTGGGATTTTACTAATAAATACCAATATATTACGCACTCGGCCGGTTTTTCACATTTGATTAAAGCGAGGGTCAAAGTTTTTCTGAATGTTTGAATTTAATTAATGATGCAATTTAACGTATTGTTGCAGATTTTATGGGTTTGCTTACTGGACGTATAGACGTCAATAGATATTCAGAGATGAAAATTTCCACTTCAGGTTTTCAGGATATAACTACTTCATAAAAAAAATCAGTATTTGTGCCATTGTCACATTGAACCACTTCCAAAATATCATTTGGGTTAAAGGAAATAAATGTTTTATTTTGTAAGAAATATACAAAACACATGTTTTAAGTTGAGCAGCTATTCAGACATGAAGTACCGTCTCACCTTTGCAAGGATTCCCAACTTTTTGGCAGCCAGCTGAACTCTTGCCTCAATGTATAAACCAAAACTGAGGGTCGATGTCAACTTCAACACCAAGAAGTCCAAGATGGTCCGTTATCGGCATGGTCACATTCCGGAAAAATGGAGCCGGGCTCTTTTTAGCGAAAAAAACGACATGTCTTAGCAGCATTGGAACTGACCAGATTGGCATCGCCGCATTTGGAGACTACCTCCAAGAACTAGTTCAAGCGCTCGTCCATGGCCTGAAGACTGCATCTTAGGCCCAGTAGCCCGTGCGTTGGACACTTATCTCTAAGCAACAATGCTGTCGTCTGCATACCCTGTTGGTGAAAGTACCAACCTCTTAGGGACCTCGGCATTTATTTCCAATTGATCGGACGAGCAGTCATCGTTACCCATTCGAATGGACCGATCTCGCAGTAAGTCTGCGTCTAATCAAATAGACAACCCGGCAGACCGATGAAAGGAAGCTTACCAATAAGGCTTTCGTGCCAGATCCTGTCAAAAGCCTTCGTGATTTCTAAAGAGATGGACAGCACTTCCCCGTGCCTCTCGATGGTCTCACTCCAAATGTGAATGGCATACGCTAGAAGATCCCCATCGGCAATACCCATATTGGTGGTCACTCAGGATGTCGCTACCTTGTGGGTATGCCAGGAGCTTATTGTTGAGTACACGTTCCATACTCTTACAGAGGATAGACATTACAGAGATGGGTCTGTAGTTGGCCGGGTCAGCTCGGTGTACGATAGCTTGTTGCCAAGCTTCGGCAATTTTGCAGCCTCTAACGAAAGGTGAAATAGGAATATCATGATCGGAGACAGTTCAGACGCTTAAGTTCTGAGAACAATGGCTGGTATCCCGTCTGGACCACTGGCCTTGTTCACGTCTAGATGACGCAGCAACTTTCGAACGTCCTTTTGGTGGATACGAATTTCCGACATTCTCGTCAAACATCAGTAGTGGCAGGGGGCCGCGCGTCCCAGATTGAAGATGCGAAAATGCCGCAAAAAGAGAGGCAAAAAGTTTGCTTTCTTCTCAGTGGAGTGGGCTAGCGTCCCGTTGGTGCAGCAGTGTTGGTTTTGGGGGAGGCAGAAGTACGATTCAACTGACTTAGCCAGGAGTCAAAAACCTGGACCAGCTGAGTGACATAAAAGTCACTCAGCGTTAAAACGCTAGCGCAAGCTTTCGCGTCTCTCGCCCAGCATGGTCAGTGCACCGACCTACCGTTCCCCAAATATAGATTAGCACCATTTGAACGTATGACACAAAAAACTTCAATGCTTCATCCGGCTTAATTACAGACACAATAGAAAAAACAATTAAACAGACGCCTTATAAAATTTCGCACCGGTTAAGACGCACGGCATATCAGTCAAATAAATCGTTGGTTTTTCTTAGTAATAGTAGTCGATAGTGTGTGTGATATCAAATGTGATAGTGATGTCACATTTGATATTAACTTCATTTGCAAAATGTCATAATTTTCACTTTTATCAACGCATTTCTATGTGCGGCTGCACCTAGCGGAAATACCCGCAGAACTGACCAATGATCCCATACGCGGATCCGGGGGGAAACGACAATAATGGTAAAGTGACCTTTTCGCCCTATCTTGATGAATATGAAAACTAGCAAACAAACATACATCCACACATCCAGACACACATCTATCCAAACTTTCACATTTATAATATTAGTATTTTCCCCATAAATTTAAAAATATCGTGACTGACAACCCTTTTACATCATACCGTACGGATACGGATATGGAACAGGAACGAATTGTTTATTTTGGTTCATTTGTTTAAATAGTTTCTAAATTGATTTCCCAATAAGGAGGGATTCTATGTTGGACTATGGTTGGACTGCATAATTTTTGTCTTTTTTTTTTTGTTTGAGTAAGAAATTTAACTTATTTTCAGTTTGTGGTATTTAGCTTGAAGTTGGCTTATATATTAAATTTAATAAAAACTTTGTTTTGTAAAGTGCAGATGTTACGCATTAAGGCCGTACCCTGACCAAAAAATCTGCATGAGATACGAGTATGAGCCAGCATTCCTATTGGCCTAGCGGCACTGGTGGCGCATGAATTATGGTAGTGAATACGCCCAGATTTTAAAATAAAATCTTTATAAAATCGAATATTAATCTTTTAAAAAAAATAAACTTACAAATGTTCGTTAACAAATTGTCTATCCATTAGTGTTAGTACCTATAAAAAATAACACTTTACGAGCAGATGCATGCTATTGATAATTATTTCACATTTTTATGGTTTTGTTGGAAGGAGATTAGTGACACTTATACCTCTTTTAAAAAAAAAAGTGTACTACCATTTTAGAATCAACATTATGTAGAAATTTAATGTATTTTTAACACGCTTTTATTAGCTTGGTATGTATCTATGTAACTATGTATCTATGTATCAATGTAACGGAAACTTTGAACGTGATTTTCACACACTTCAAAACGTCGGATTGATTTGAAACTTTGCACACCTATCAAGGACCGATGTTAATGCAATAATTTAGTCAAAGAAAGTAAAAAAAAAATAAAAAAAATTCAAGTAAGTAATAAAAGTTGATCGTGCGCGTTTAAATTGTTTGTTCCATTAGCATTACCAAGATCTTCAGGATTAGCGACTTTTTAGTTCAATTTACCATTAAAGCGCGTTTTTTAGTTTTTAGAACTACAATTTCTTATTAATTGATATTTCTTTTTAAATAAAGAGTAAATAGCTCTTAAAAACTGCACAAAATTCGACAAGCGCGGCGTTTTGCTCGGGGAGGCGCCTCCCATACAGCATTTTTCGGTCACAGAATCATCAAAGCAGTTACAACGTGTCGCAGTTTCGTAACTGCTTCGAAACATGGTGACTGTGTGGGGTTTTGGTATCTATGTGTGTAAATGTTTTTAGAGTGTCTGGCGGGACCTAGATAGTCTATAGTATCATGATGTGATGATGTGATGATTAATCTTAAAAGATAGACGTATGTTGTCGCGGTCTTTTATTTATAACTTTTATAGAGGAACAATTCCATCATACATGATATTTGCGTAACCTAAACCATTTACGCAGTGCACGCAATGGAAGCTCTCAAAAAGAAATATTTGTTCCCGTTTTTGCAAAATTTTTCATTTATGCTCCGCTCGTATTGGTCGTAGCGTGATGTTATATAGCATAAATTTGTTAATTTGCGAACGAGTTTTATCAACATCTATACCATAGATAATTAATACTACATCTATAATTTTATACTAATATTATAAAGCTGAAGAGTTTGATTGTTTGGTTGTAGGGTCGGGTAGGGCAGGTAGGGTAGGTAGGGCAGATAGGGCAGGTAGGATAAGTAGGATAAGTACGGTAGGTACCTACCCTAGGTACACACACCGATATCCGAAGTCGAGAAAGAATTGAGCAGGTTACGATGGAGTATTAAAGGGTTATCTGAAGTCCAAAGAGAGGGGGAGGACTCGATAATCCTCAAATCCGGTAACCTGCTCTATTTCCGAGAGGGTGACCGGCAGTCCCAGGGTGGTGTCGGGTTTACCGTCCATAAGTCCCTTGTGAACAACGTGGTGAAGATCGAGAGTGTGTCGACCAGGGTGCCGTACCTACCTGTTGTAGAGGTAAATGGAACACGGAACGGTGCGTACCATCGCTTCGACCTACCCGGAACGGTAAAATAAAATTTGGATAGAATATCGGAGTTATTAACAGAATTATTGAAAATTTTAAATAATGAAATACAGTCAGACCTTGCTCACCGATTAATTAGGGGTAATATAAGATAGTTCTTCCAGAGATAGAGGTAAGCTTCAGACCGATAGGACACTTTCTGATGATAACACAAATACTTGATGAACCTTTTCTGGATGCTTTATATACGATCAATGTGCTTGTGATAACATGGATTCCAGATTTCAGACGCGATTACAATAAAGAATATTTAAAGTTTTGGGTTGAGTGAGAACTTGGATAGCCGCATTATGAAACCTAGTGTTTTAGATGCCTTAGCGACTATAGGCATTGACATGAAATTCAAACGTAAGCTTAGAATCGTGCTATAGGTACCCTCAGATCTCGGATGCAATTCGTTTTAGATAGTATTTGATTAACTAAGATATAAGATGAAGGTATAATTGAGCGCTTTCGAGAATATATTAGAACCTTACATTTAACAGGAACTCCATTGGGGACACCTAACCAGACACATGATTGCTTAATACTACTGCTTGAGACCTGCAGCCTAATTGCGTAAGTGAATTCTGCAAAGCAAACAACTCGATTCCTTCCCAAAAACGACTTTACGTATTAATATGCAATACGTAAAGTCGTTTTTGGGAAGGAATCGACTTGTTTGCTTTGCAGAATTCACTTACGCAATTAGGCTGCTGTTCTCCAGATAAGAAGAAAAAAATCTGAGTAAATCGCCTTGTATTCCCATACTGTAATCAGTATAAACGACATCAACTTGATTACCGTTATCCATGGCGTCATTAATAAAATCATTGAGCAGAATTAAGTTGGTGACGGTCATGAGCACTATACACCTGGCTAGAGATGATCTTGATGCCTATCGACAAGACTGGTTAAGAATTGCCCTAAGCTGGGAGGATTGGAAGGAAGAAAGGTAGGCCTTTGCCGAATAGTAGGACAGAATAGGTTGAAAATAAATAAAATAGAATTAAGAACACCATTGTATTGACCAAAATCTAGGGTACATAATAATCTACAATCACCCATTACTCAATAAGGGCCTCCGTATGATGTGGTAAAACATCGGGGCATATACATTGCCATGACTGTCTGGGTAGCTGAGTTTGCGAGACGATCAATTGATGAATCATTAAACTATCAATCAAGACGTTAGTCTCAATTTACACACAAAATACATTCCACAAAAAATACATCGTTTATAACGTTTCCAACAAACATTCTACTGAATCTTCCGGCCTGTAGTGAACGTTGAGGAAGTTTCTAACTTGCTTCGCATGTTGGGTACTTCTAAATCGGCTGGCCCGGATAATATATCATCCAAATTTCTTGTACAATGTTCGACTTCGATTACTCAACTTATCTCGATTCTCTTCAAGAAATCCTTAGATACTTGTATTGTACCTGAACTTTGTAAATCGGCTTTCATATCGCCTATTCACAAGAAAGGAGTTACAACCGAAATTGTAAACTACAGGCCGATGTACAAGCTCTGTATTGTGGCAATAATCTTCGAAAGGATCATCTATAACCAGGTGTATTGTAGTAGGGCATGCATTTCAAAATTTCATAGTTTTGAAATTTCGGTACCTACAGGTCCGAAATTTCGATACTATGAAATTTACCCTAACATACGTCACGTAAGGCCGTAGTAATGTTGAGGGTGTTATAGTACATGTAAGTACATGATAAGTTAATGGACCTACTATAAGCCCCACAGTAGGTGGCGGGCCATTGACCACGACCCGTCACAGTGGGACCAAGGGTGCCATACACGGGGTCGTCTGGCACCCATGTGCTGAATTGGTCCCTGGTTTGGTCACGGCGTACAGTGTGTTCTGGTGCGCCGGTGATGGGGAGTACTCCCCCGAGGAGGGTCCGGTGACGGACAGCCGCGGCGGGTTCGCGGAGAGTGCTAACGCGTGCCCGTGTTCCCGCCATAAGCGGCACAGGAGGACACCGTGGAGTTTTAGTGGGTTAGAGTCCCACCTAACTGCACTATCGCCCCGTGGTAGTGCAGTATGCATGAGCCCTAGCCTACGACGTATTTTTTTTATTTTTTTTTGGGTGAGTAGTCGTCCAATGACTTCTCCCGCTCTGGGTGAAACGGAAGGGCGTGTCAGACTTTTACTGACTAAACCCACCCGTTTTCCTTCAGTGGGCCAGGGCCGCGGTAACTCTCTTTCAAATTTATCCGCGACCCAGACAGGCATCGGCCCTATCGGACCCCGTCACTTTTGCTGACATCTCTTTGAGGCGCGCGTGGATCACTACACGCCTTAAATTCGGGCTTGGTCCTTATCGGTCAGCGAGCTACCCATTACTTTACTTTCCGTCCGCAAGCCCGCGCCTACAGTGGCCGGGAATCGGTTTGCGACGCCCGACGACGCCCGGGGCGTCTCCTGCGGTGGCTAGGGGCGTGAGCGCGACTCCTTTGCGTCTCCCTCACGCGTTCCGCCTCCTCCTTTGCGAGCAAAGTTTCGTAGAAGGAGGGGACAGCTTTCCATGTCCTCTCGCCCCGTATCAGGGCCGGACGCGAGAGATCGCCACCGCCGATCGCCTCCATGGAGACACGGCGGTGCTCCGCCCAGCGGGGAAGATCTCCACCGTATGCTCTACCGTGTCCTCCGGGCGGTCCACACAATGGTGACAGCCGGGCGTTTCCTCCCGCCTTATCCTGAACAGGAACCTGCCAAAACAGCCGTGTCCGGTGAGGACCTGCGTCAGGCGGAAGGTGAGGACGCCGTGTCGCCTCTCAAGCCACTCCTCAAAGAGGGGCCTTACCGCCACAATTGTGGCGTGCTCAGCGCTGGGTTGCGACAATCGCCCTCTCCATGTCGCCATGAGATCCTGCCGGAGTATATTTGCGCGAGGACAACTCAAATCTGATTTATTAACAATATTTTACAGCTTATACTATTTTGTCATAATACACACTAATGTACAAATTTATCTGTGTCCTATGCGAGTAAGATGCAAACAAACAGTATTTAATCTGGGCCGCGCGTCAGTCGGGCCGAGTGCTGAGTCAATGTCTAAAGGTAACATTGAACAGGACCGTAGGTATTTGCATATTTATTCATTTAGAAATTGTCACCCCTTATTTCGAAACTTAATCAAATTCAGATTATGTTATATTTTTATACAATTATGAAACTTATTATTAAAACCAAAAGAGGATCATCTGAAAATGAGTGTAAATACGAATATAAAGCCAATGAAAAAATTACCGTTGTTCCACCGTGTGACCGTGTTTGCTAACATTACAATAAAAGAAAGGCTGGTGATAAATAACTAAAGGGTTGTGAAAGTTTCGGCCATTAAAATAGCCGTGATTTATAAGAATGGTGGCCAGCGAGGGGAAAACATTGACATTGTCTACAATCGATTACTGGGAATTATCTCATCTTTTTGCTAACGAGGGGCAACCTTTAAAAGGTGCCTGAACTTTTGGGGAAAATAAAGGGGTTGTGGTATTTTTACTTCATTAAAACCAAACCCACGTGATAACCATCAGCACTTCTTAAAATACCACATCCCTGAGGAGACTGTAAAGGAGTCTCTCCTAAGCCTCGCTGTGCACTGCCAGCACGTGATCACTGTGCCATTGACTTGCCTGAGATCACTCGGTGGACCCTAAACCCCAGAGTTCCACCTGCCTTAAATGATACAGGCGGGGTTTCGGCGTGTTAGGCGTCGAGGCGGGTGATTCCACGATGCTTTCTTCTCCGCATGGGATCGCCATATTCCTCATAAATACTGGCAGAGACAGGTCTCACCCGATCCTGGCGACTGATTTTAGTCCTGCAGCGTCGGACATCTGACAGTCCCCCAGGGTTCATTGCTTGACCCATTACTTTTCATTATCTATATAAACGACATCAACACTTGCTTGATTTCACCCAAACTGTTGTATTTAGCTGACAATATCAAAATCTATGGTATAATATCATCACATGCGGCTGTTATTGTACTTCAGGATGATTTACGTCGTATGGAGCCTTCTTGTCGTGGGATTAAGCTTGACCATTCTAAGCTTGCGTTTAAATTTCATGTCAATGATATAATCGTTAAAGCATCTAAAGCACTAGGTTTCATAATGCGGCTATCGAAGTGCTTCACTCAACCCAAAACTTAAAAAAAATATTTACTGTAATTTTGTTTGAAACCACTTGGAATACGCGTCTGAAATCTGGAATCCATGTTATCACAAGCACAATTGATCGTATATAAAGCATCCAGAAAAGGTTCATCAAGTATTTGTGTTATCATCAGAAAGTGTCCTACCGGTTTGATGATTACCTCAATCTCTGTAAGAAGTATCTTATATTACCTCTAATTAATCGGCGAGCAAGGTCTGACTGTATTTCATTGTTCAAAATTTTCAATAATTCTTATTAATAATAACTCCGATATTCTATCCCATTTTTTTTTTAATTTTCCCGGAAGGTTGAAGCGATGGTACGCACGTACGCACCGTTCCGTGTTCCATTTACCTCTACCACAGATAATATAATACTCTACGAAATACAGGCAAAATTCATTAGTGCGTGCAAGTAGAAACTATAATGACGTATGAAAACGGCATAATTTTAATCCTTTCATAACAAGTGTGTTCTTGGCCAGAAAGTTCCTGAGACTTAACTTATTTAGGGTTCCGTACCCGAAGGGTCCAAACGGGACCCTATTGCTGTCACTCACGTGTCTATGCTTGAATATTATACACATTTCGTGAAAGTAAAAACTCGCGACGTTAATTCGCGCGATGGGTCGGGTATTCGCGTTATATTAAGACAACCAGATTTTGTGACCGCGCAAGCACGAGATGGTCGCATCGCTTATTCGCTCGATAATAGCATAATCGCGTTGTATTAGGACATCGCCTTAGGGCAACGACTTACGACAACGCCTAAATAACCTTGCTTCCTTGTAGGTACAGTACAGATCATCAGTATCGGTAGAAAAGCACCACGGTTTTCCTTATAGATGGATTTGATCAAATCTCAGTTCGCCCGAATAACAGAATAACTATTAAAACATCGGCAAAATTAACGAAATAATTATAAGGATTTTGCGATTACAGCGCCATCTCTGATACTTGATAGAAACCAAAAAGACCAACATGGCGTTTTATGTTGTTTCCGATAGATGGCGTTGTCTATGTCGCAGCCAGCTGGCTACCAAAAAAAAATAACGACGAACGCCGGACTAGGCCGATACAAATTGAACTATTAACGTTTAATCATTCAACCATCGACGTTTTAATCATTCAACTTGGTTTATTGAAAGTCAGCCCTTTGAAGATGACTGACCAAGACGCCAGGTGATTCAAATTTAGTTCAGTTTTCTAGCGCTTCGCTCAAAAGTTCAGAAGTTGCGCTAACTTGGCTAGTTGTCCTTCAGCCATTAAAACAGCTTACGCATCCAATTGCTTATATACACAAAGTCGGGTTAGTTACATCATTTTCCCATAGGTAAATTTGTTTGAGGTGGTACGAATTCCGCCGGGATAGAATATTATAAAAAAAAAATGTAGGTATAATATAAACATTACTAGATTTTTCTCGCTGCTTTGCTTGCATTCAATAGATAATTAGGTAGGTTCGTATAATTTTTTCGACACATAGGTAGTCGAAGTAAAAATTTTTAGTAATTCATTATTTACATGAACAATATCGAAATACTCGTACCATGAAAAAAGGTGATTCTTCTTTCCCGTCAGCAAAGTATTCTCTCAAGCGCGAGCGCCTTTAATGACGTTCTAATATTCAAATCAGCCAGCTGATGTAAAGCCGTTTATAAAGCTGACTTTACAATTTATATTATTTAACAATTTTTAGGCAAGATTTTATTTATTTATGACGTCACCTCACGCGTGAAGGGCATACGCGGGTGCACGTCTCTTTATTTTTGACTAACTGCCAGTTTCCCAGCTCTCAATTATCAGGCTGTTAACGTAATCGAGGATTAATGGCCTGTTAATTCTACTTTCAGAAAAAAAACGTCCAAAAAAATAATATAAAACGAACCTTCACTGTATTTAAAGAAAAAAATATTCACGAACCTAGAAAACCCTTTTACTTGCATGTCGCTGCTAACACCATCTGTTGCCGTGAAACGGGATCGAACGCGATGGATGTACTTACAAAAATAACAAGATTAATCAGATGAAAAACGCTAGTTACGTCGGCTCGTTTTCTTTGTATGGGATGAGGCATCTGTATGCTAGTATTATATTATCTGTGGCTGCGGCAGGTTATACAGAATACCGAATAGTACAACCTGCCTCTCTGCTTGGCGTTTGTGGACTACGAGCAAGGCTTCGATTCGATCGAGACTTGGGCTGTGCTGCAGTCTCTTCAACGATGCCAAATCGACTACCCGTACATCGAAGTGTTGAAGTATTTGTATAAAAACGCCACCATGTCAGTTCGGCTTAAAAAAAAAGAATTATAACTTTCGTCATGGGTGTCATTTTCATAGATTTCGGTAATTGTGAATATGGAGTCAAAATGAAAATATAAGATAGCGCCGACAGAAATTTCTGAAGCATTCGTGATGGGTGTTATTTTCATTTTTTTTGGGGTAGGTAAATGCTAATGAGGAGTCAATTATTTTTTTTGAAATTTTCGTCGTGGGTGTCGTCCCATGAATTCAAAAAGGTTCAAGGTTCATAAATTTCGGTCGGCGCCATCTTGGAATTTCATTTTGACCCCAAATTCGCATTTAGGGACCCCGAAAACCTTGAAAATGACACCCATGACGGAATATTTCAAAATTTTCGTTTGGCGCCATCTTGGTTTTTGATTTTATTAAAAAAAAACAATCGAATGTCTGTAAACCCTAGTAGAAATATTTTTTTTGATGTATGTGTCTATTTAGACCGTCCGTTTATGTTTTCAAAAATATAGATGGTCAAATAATTGAATAATTTACGAATTTATGACATTTTTTCAAACTATAATATACACAGATTTATCTAAAACAAAACGCTTAAAATTCCATTATTACTACGCATTATAATACAACAAACGGTTTGGCAACTCTCGTATTTTATTAACTTTTAAAAACTATAGTAAAATAAGCCTTCTCTACACACCTTACCTGTGACACTTTTGTCGGCTTTATGTACACGCCAGCGCGCCGCTCGCTTCGCGGTAACAGTAACGCATTAAATACCTACTTCGCTGGAAAATTTTTGCTTGAAATAGTAACAAACACACACTCACAAACTTTCGCCTTTATATTATAAAGTAGGATAATATTAGTAGGATACAAAGCTTTGTGCTATGCCATAAACCTGTTTTTTCGATAGTTCGATATATTCGATTTTTCGAGCTTGCCGCAAGAAAGCTTGCGCGAATTAATGCGGTGTGCGCGGGTCACTCGATGCTAAACCACACCTTTATCACATACCATGTATTTTCGACATGGGACCTTAAATTCTGGTTTAAAATAACGTGTATGTAGGGATACAGACACACTATATCCACCTACCTACCTACCTAAGAAGCAAGTATGAACTTGGTATTTCAAATGACCGGGGAAGTAACATGAAAAACGACTCTAATGTGGTTTTGATGTTATCGAAAGAGCTGTAAAAGCACCAGTGTATTTTTCTATAGAAATTAATGGTTGTGTGACCGCGTGACGAATCGCCAGGGTTGACTTTCAACCAGAGGGTGGTTGCTATCGAACGATAGGTATCATATATAAACATTAGGTAGGCTGCGGGTCAGTAGTAACAAAACTAGATTAAACAAATTCATAGTGTTAGAGATTCTCTTTTATAGACTACCACTGCCTATGCGACGAGCGACTTACTGTATCTATGAAAACATGTGATGAATTCGTTAATACCATGCGAGCGAACGCTAATTCGTATTTTAAAAGAGGCATAATTAAGTTTTTTAGGCTGTCACAGGACTCAGATTCGTTATAAAATAAAGTAAAAGGATTAAAATTAATAGCAATAAATCCTACAAATTCGCCAATACGATTAGGTATTATTTAAGTACTTCAACCTTCACAGTTGTAACTTGCAAATACATTTTTATGGTTCCAAAAATCTTTTTCACGAAAAATAAACCGACTTCTAAAGCAAAACACAAAAAAGTCTTTGGTACCTCTTGTTTCTATCATTTTTCAAGACTGACTTCCGAAACGAAAGTTATTTTTGCACGTTTTGTGTTTTGCTTCAGAAGCCGGTTTATTGTTCGTGAATTTTATCATTGCTCTCTTCTTAGTTTTAGTACCCTATCACTAAAATGAGAGCAAGTTCTATAGTAGTCGTTCCTTTTGAACACCAACTTCCGAAACGAACGTAAGGTTACACTAGTCGACGGCACGAACTATTTTGTCCGCGGGGTTAAAATGCCTGCTATATCATCCGACAACTCGTGCGAAAAAGATAGATGCTGTGATGAGCAGTAAGAAGCTAGTTCGCGTACGAATTAGCACTTATGCAAGTTCGTAACGAAATGGATGATGATTTAGGACGAAAACTAGCGCGCGAAATTTTATAAACAGACCTTTGGAAGTCTAGATATCATGAAAAAACGACTGAATGTATATTTTCAAAATAAAATTATTTGCATTATTGAACTACTAATCTATCCCTGTATGATGGCTGTTTTGCAATTTTCCTTCTTCTTATGGTATTTATTGCCGCCCAAAGATGCGTTAAAATTAGTGTTGAAATATGGAACTTTCGACGCTCATACCTTTCAAATATTTTTCTTTTTTACTTTTTTGTTTCCATACAGGGCTAGATAATGATGAGACAAATTGATATCATTTTTAATTTTGAACGTACATCGTCAAACAGTGGAGTAAGCCCTAGACTACGTTAGTATGGAAGAATTATCGACTAGTGTAACCTTAAGGGATTGACAAAGTATCTACCCATAATAAGTTCATTTCCACATTCGCGCTATTTGTCGCTAAAGAGTTCGGTTGTATAATGTTCCATATCTTAAAAACTGCTGAACCGATTTTGATGAAACTTGCACTGTTCCCTAAGTTGAGAGATACTTCATCCAATTAAAAATAATGATCACGATCCAGTAAGTAGTTTCGGCGAAATGCGTGGACAAACATACATACAAACGAGCATACATACACTGATTAAATTTGCACACGTGTTTAGAATCCCATACAGAGTAACATATGTGAATATTGTGCAATTCCAACAATATTACATACATCATCATCATCTTCCTGCCCATTGCCCTGCCTACCCAACTAACAGGATTTGAATAAATCAAAGCAGGTAAACAAGAAGGTAAGTAGTATTTTCTTCTACTATCTTCAACGACGGACATCTGTCTGACCAAGGATTGTGAAAGAAAATGTATTTTTCAACCTAGGTACTTGCACATGAAGTGGCTCTAATTTCACCGCAATTAGGCACATAATGACACCTGTAATCAATCTGTGACTTTTTCATTGCTATTATTCACAAGTGAGTTACAGAGATTTTTTTATTGGTTGAGTTGCTTTGTTCTTAAAAAAGTTTCGATACTAAAAAGATCGTGCTCAAGAGTACAAATAAATTAATGTACCTATTGCTTGCTAATTTCATGCAACTATAGATAATTTCAACTTGTACGTGTTTAATAAATAAAACTTTCACTCGAGTATAACTTTTGTTTTCTCTGTAATAAAGAAAACCTTGAAATTCTCTATTTTGTACGTGGCTAAAACGCTATCCGCGAAAAGCCAAAAAAAAGGAAACCTCATTATTTTAGTCTATGGCGGATCGCCATTGATAGATGCGCGCGCATAGAAAAACTGATTATTTTTCCCACCATATGTTGGTTTGGTGCCTATATACGACAACGGGTCAATATAGCTGCATGTCTGCGCGCATAACCATTTAGTTATTTTCATGTTTCTTATCAATATTATTGTTTCATAGGTTTTGTACACAAAATTCATCTGACGGTTAAGGTTTTAGGCAATAATCGATGTGTATTAGGTGAAGCAAAAGATCGATATTGCCGAGATAAGAGGGGAAAGAAAGTGCTCAAGTGTTTGCTTACGTCTAATGGGAGGGTGCCGATATTGCACTGGTGGCGCTAAATACAGACGGTAACTAATAAAGGGACCGGCTACTTAGCAGTTTATAAAGTTTATTTTTTATAAGTACCTATGTACCGAGGAATTCCTTTGAATCTCTCATTAAAATGCATCATGCGTTTGTCGTCCAGCAAGGGCATTATTGTTAGGTATTATTTGAGTATAAAAACATAATTTGATTGGCCTAAACCCCCTATACGCACAGATTAGGTTAAAAATAAATCAGAATGAAAATATACTTTTCAAACGAGCATTTTTGTGAATCATAAGCAGGTTTTTTTTTGTGCCCAATTTAATACTTGCCCCAGCTTAAATTGCAGTAAAACCAAAACTTTACGAGAGTTAAGCAAGAACCAGATTTTTAGGTTGTCAAACAGTCAATATTTTTTGAACTCTTATGGAATTTTTAGGAACTTTTCAGGCTTCATTACTGCAATTAAGAATAATGCTAATAATAAACATAATTATTCGTGTCACATTTCCTGATACCTGGCTAACAAGGCCTCTGCAAGTTGGCTTCGGCCCCCTCGCACGCCTTTCAAAGGACCGGGACCCCAGGGTCCCGAGATTATCAAAAACATAATTTTGGTAAAAGTACTTACATTGGAATTATTTTCGAAGGTTGGCCTCCGGGTAACTTTATTTTCCTATTAATATTTCTCACATTTCATTATGGTCGTAACTGTTCAATTTTTTTTTTGCTGCAACTACGCTAGAAGAGCCGAGCAAGAGCGGAGTCGTTCGCGGCGTCAAGTGTGGACGTACAGGATAGGATAGATGGACCCCTTTTCCGCACTTAGACTCGCATTTGGTCCGTTGTACGTGCAGGCCTCCTCTCTGTGAGAGGAAATGGGCCGTAATCCACCACGCGGGCCCAGTGCATGTTGGTGGATGTCACATGTCTTCGAAGTTTTGGTTCTAAGACATGCCGGTTTCCTCACGATGTTTTCCTTCACCGTTTTTGAGAGCAGTGGTGATGTAATAATTTACACAAAGTAAAGCGCCTGCCTGGGATCGAACCCGTGGACGTACAACGAACATACAACGATCAGTGTCTTCGAACGTAGTTTTCCGCAGCGTGCTCGCGGCTCGTAGCGAATATGGATGAGTGTGCTATTGCAGCAGCCGCCGCTGCTGCAGCCATTATTATAGCCGAATTCAGTAAAAAAGCTAAAAGGCTAAGACATCATCGCTTTCGCATCATCATTCGCTTTTTTCAGGATCTACAAATTTATATAAAGACAGATCCAGACAACAAAATCTAAATTTGTTAACCACTATTAGTCCGAGGCTACCCAAGTAGCACACATATAATTCGGTCCACACTACACGAATTTGTGTTCGGCTCGTGCTCGGCTCATCTAGCGTAGATGCAGCTTTTAGTCATGTCAGTGAAAAACATTGCAATGGGGTGTATTTCAGTACAGTTAACACGTTCATGAGAACTACGTATGTGTACGTCACGTACGTAGATATAATGTGTCAAAACGTATTATCACGTCCATCAAAAACTCGATTCATTGAGTACGACGTCAAGGCACGTTAATCTACGTCGGCCACTTTACGCAGAGTGCTGGAGAACCAACAAGAAAAGGCAATTGCTCTCATACAAGATCCGTGGATTAGAAGTGGCAAAATATGCGGTCTTGCTAACATCAGGGGTAAGTTGCTGCTAGACATCTTCGTAAGCAATCCGCGTACCTGCATATTGGTCCCAAAACATGTACCTAACCTTTTAATATTTTTTTTAACCTGAAAGATATATTTATTAACATATATACAATTGAATGTACTAAAAAAAAACACAAACCTATATACAAATACAAAAGGGAGACGAAAAAGAGCTCATTGTGCATCAAAAAATTCGTCCACATCGATATCAATGGGAAACGTGCCCAGAACGCTGGCAGCATTGCCACGTTGGATGGCAATGCTGATTCTCTGGCCGAAGAAAAGGCCAGCCCTTTGGTCACGTGAAGAGTCGACGAGTTTTGTGTTAATTTCTCGAAACACTCGATGCGCACTCGGACCCCTTGGACCTAATGTTTGAACCCCAAACGGCTCAAACATATAACTTCCTATAAGGTTGTTATATTTGCACTGTTTGAGGTTTTCTGCACCGGCAGCAGCCACCCCAGCACAGCCCGCCGTGCTAAGAAGATGGGATGGCGCAAGGGTGTCAACACATGTCGCATCCCACACCAAAGGCCTACCCACCTTTCAAGGCATTATGGTCATTCCGTCTGGTCTCTTCCCATCGTCGCCATGCCATTGGGTTCTTAAACAGCTGGCACCCCGGCGGTGACAAGAGCCGGACGTATGATGTCATTAATGCTGGCGTGCCGTGCTATCAGGCCAGCGCTCCTACTGCAGGATAGGCCATGGTGACCGAGGCGGTCGACTGCTTCACCACATTGAAAACGATGTGGAGCTCCGCTAGGAGCACCCAAACGCAGACATGTAGCGATCCGGAAGGTGTTGTAACTTTTAATTCAAGAATTCTGTTTAAGGGACCTGACACCAACCAGTCTTTTCAGAACTGAACATGTACTCCCAGATATTTTTGTACTAACATTAAAAATAACAACCAGGCAATAAGGGTCAAAAGATGTCTTGCTCAAGAGACAGATCTTTCTATTGGATGCCTGAAAAAAACCGATAACATCTATACAACAAGCGACACAGAAACAAGCGAACTACTTCTAACTTGGGCGCACGGTTGGCGCAGTGGTTGAGCAATTGACTGCTGCGCTGCGTGTCGCGGGTTCGATTCCCGCACGGAACAAATATTTGTATGACCTACAGATAGTTGGTTCAGCTCTGGGTGTTAGAGTGTGTATGTGAGTTTATATGTTTGTAAACGCACCCACGATACAGGAAGAAATTCCTAGTGTGGGGCAAAGTTAAAAAAAAAACTCCACTACGAGGAGTAAAAATAATCTTTATTCCGAAACCAGGTAGGCGCGACTACACCCAGCCCAAATCTTTAAACCCATAAGCCTCTCCTCCTTCTTTTCGAAGGCACTGGAGAGGGGGACAGGAAGATAAGAATCCCAACCAGCACGCCTACTGTGCAGGCAAATCAACTGAATCAGCACTCCACAGCGTAGTATCACGCGTAGGAAATGCTCTTGAAAAATTCCAACCCTTGTCTCCTTCATTGTTATCGAAGGTGCTTTCGACAAAACTAACTTCACCAGCATCGTCAGGTACTCACCACGCACGGTGTTGCGCCAACGCTCGTAGAATGGATTAACAAAATGCTAAAAAACCGTGTTACTCAATTTACTGTGAACACTTCCACAGGAAGAATGGTGAGTAGGGGCTGCCACCACTTCTGTGGAAATTAGTAGTAAATAAGCTCATTGCAGAGCTCAACGCCAGCAGTATTTACTCAGCAGGATACACAGATGACATAGCAATTTTAATCTCGGGGAAATTTGAGGGCATATTATGTGATCTCATGAGAAATGCCTTTAAAATAATCGATAGCTTGCGCTCAAAGCAAGAACTCTACGTTAACCCCTTAAAACGGATCTAATAATGTTCACTACCAAACGAAGTCTTTGACCGTATAGGCTTCCAAAACTTTTCAACATAGAAATATCACTTAAAGAAGAGGTCAAATACTTGGGGGTAATCCTTGATAGTAAATTGCTCTGGAACAAAAATGTTGACTACAAACTCAACAAATGCACAATCGAACTCAATCAATGTAAAATAATGATAGGAAAAACATGGGGCTCTCTTCAAAGATTACTATGTGGGTATACACAGCGTTGATCAGACCAATGTTGGTTTATGGCACCCTGGTTTGGTGGACGAGGAATAACTCTCGACTACCATCACCAGACTCCAACGGTTCCAGTGACAGGCCTGTTCAGCTATCACTGGCTGCATGAGAACCACCCCAACAACAGCCATGGAGATAGTCCTACAAATAATTACCCTTGACCTATACACACAGCAAGAGGCGGCGCTAGCTGCCAACAGGCTGATGCATCTAGGCATATGGGGCAAAAACCTCACCAGTCCACACGCTAAAATCCTAGACCGGGCGATAGAGAATCAACTCCTCATCGCAGTTCCGTGTGACAGAACACAAAAAAACGTATGTTCAACAAAAACTATAACATACAAACGATAGAGGAAGAATGTGATCAGTCAGGAGCCAATGAAGTACGAATCTACACAGATGGCTCAAAAACACATAACGGTTCACTGGTGCTGGCGTACACTCCCTTGACCACAACATTAACTTTCACGATTTTTATGACTTTTCATGCACCATTACTAGTACTTTAATGAACATAATTCCGGTGAAAGTACTAATCTAGGATATTTTTCGCAGTTTTCTTTATTTCCCGGGCTACTTTACCACTTACTCGGCTCTGAATTTAAAATAAAAAACGGATCTTATTTACTTGACACTGGTTTAAAATTGCACATTTTAACTCTGGCATTTTTATTACCACTCGTTTTCTTTTTTGTAACGGGAGCGGACTCTCCCTCATTGTTGAAAATTTATTTAAATTCTTAAAAGAATATTCTATTTTCTTTGTCTTCTTACGCTGCTTGAGTTTCGGAAGTCTTGAATGAGTTGGTTAGTTTGTTTATGAGTAAAATAGTCAATTTCTGTTTTGGTGTAAATTGCTTAGCTTAGATTTAAGTTTTTTAACAAATATAATAATAAGTTAGATGGTGATATTTTGTTCTAAACCTTGATTAACTTTGAAAGCTACTACATACCAATCTTCCAATAAATATTGGTATCTTATTTGGCATACTCATAAAAACTTAGACAAAAAAATCGAAAATGCCCAACAAAACCTGTTTCCTTATTTCAGAAGGACTATTCAATCAGGACTAAACAATAAGGCCGTAGAGCGAATCACCGCGTCATATTAATTAAAATCTATTCCCTTCGAAGCTACCCCTTAATTAAGTGCTAGTAGAGTTTTGTACGTACCCTTCCCCCGGGAGCGGGTGACACGGAGCCGCATAAAACATTCATACCCTAAAACCGGTTAATAGCCACAGTTTAGAACGATGTACTCGCGACGCTCTCACCCCGTAGCGTTTATGTTGCGATTCATTTCGTATGCTTCGTTGGAATTGATGATATAACTATTTATATCGCCTGTATTTATTATGCACCTAACTATTTAGTTAAAAACCCAATAAATCAAGGGACCGTGGCTATTATATCACATTTTAGTGAGGCATCGTTTTACGGTGTGAGTTAAAGATAGTGAACGGGAAGGAAATGATAAACAGAGCATTATTGTAATCACTATAGTTAGCGATAACCTAAACCTAATTGTAAATATTAGTCTTTATGTATTTCATATCGATGATCTATAAAGATTGGTACTTAAATTGTTATGCAAAATAGCTCAGTTTTTTGTTTTCGAGATAAAACATTGAATAAAGCAATAACATTAGCCAGCCGCTAATCCCCGGCCGACGACATCATTGCAAACAATATATCTGCAAATTAATCAAAGTTTGAAATTATTTAAATATTGATTTAACTCCAGTAAGTAGCGGGGCGGGAGGCCGGCCGTCCAAATATTTGCTGTTGGCAAACAGCAATATCGTTGCGCCTCCCGGCTGTTCCCGACTGCTTCCTCATTCCCGATGTTCGCTCAATATGATAATGACGGATACGTTGTACGAATGCTGATGTGTGTGAAGTTCGGCTTAGTGGGGGATTTTATTCAAATTGCGGATAAACTGTTTCAATACCGACTGTTATTGCTAAGTAGCACTGTCTGTATACGCATAATTATGGTGCAAGAATTAACGGGCATCGTATCTACCTACTCACACATCTTACAGTCGGAATATCTAATGGATAATATTCAATGGATAATGTCCTCCTTTTCTTGACCATGTTTGCATTTGTGCCCGGTTGATGACACAGGTATCCTCTCTGTGAGAGAGGTAATGTGCCTTAAATCCACCACGCGGCCCATTGCGGTTTGATGAATGTCACACGTCTTGGAATTTTTGGTTCTAGGACATTCCGGTTTCCTCACGATGTTTTCTTTCACCGTTTTAAGAGCAGTGATGATAAAATAATTTACACAAAGTAAAGCGCCTGCCTGGGTTCGAAGTTCACCCAAACTGAAGACCTACGATACGGGACCGTTAATTTAAAAACGATTCTAGCTCAAAAAAACCGGCCAAGTGCGAGTCGGACTCGCGCACCGAGGGTTCCGTACAAACCTCAGCTTAAAGGTATTATAAGACCTGAGTATTTGATATGCATTTCAATTGAATACGTCTATCCGTTTGCTGCTCTTTGGGACACAATGTGTAAACATTTTAGCCCACAGGTTTTGAGCGACAAATGTGTCCTGCCCAGTTCCATTTAAGCTTAGCAGCCGTGTGATTAGCAATTTGAGTTTTGGAAGGCAAAAAATTTTTTAATACAATTAGTGACTTTAACAACAAAAAAAAGGAAAAAAAAAGGTCGTTCAACTGCTGAACGAGAGTCAGAAGTGGATACAGTGAGCATCGTCTGTCGAGAACAGTGTCGAGTAACTAGTGAGAAAGGTTCTGGTAGTAGCGGCATCGAGCGTGAAAAACGATTAAGGTAGAGGATAGACAGATATGACAGCTTCTAAATAACATCCACCCGCAAAGACGTGATCATGGCGCTTGTAACGGTGCCAAAATATCGAGCTCTCAGCAAAAATCTAAATATACATGATAAATATCCCGAAACAAATATTAATTATAATAAAATACTTGAAAAAAAAATACAAGAATCGGTGAGTAATGGCATTTGGTAAATACAATGAAAGTTACGCTCCAGGTAACATTTACTTTTTTTTTTTTTTAAACTTTGCCCCACACTAGGAAATTCTCCTGAATCGTGGGTGCGTTTGCAAACATATAAACTCACATACAGGTAACATTCACTAATAACTGAAAGTTCATTAAAGTATTTAGTGTCTACAATCCTCTGTTATCTACCCACACAGCACTATTTGTACCTACAGAGCCTGTAATTATAATGGAAACATTATCCTATTGTCGCGTCTCCCTAATGATTCGTCACTTTTAATGAGAATCCCCCAAAGTTATGATGTATTAAGTTTTAACTTTGCTCTTAGAACAAACAACTCTCATAATGACAAAGACGTTAAATACGCGAATCTATTTTTTATACAATATGATGGAACTGGGATGTTTTGAGAAAAAATTGAGAGGGTTCGTTGATTTTTACAATGCTTACAATCAGTGTTACTGTTCGCGACGAAGCGTCATCAACCATACTAAATGGTTCATAAGAGTTAAAGTTTGTATGTGTAGACATGTCTGCTCACCACGGCGCGCCATCTAATACTGAAATGTTTTTTTTTTTTTTTTTTTTAATACGTGGCGTCTCGCAGTTCAGTCAAAGGGACCGACTACTGCTTAAGCGGGCTTCCCTGTGGAGACTAATCTAGTTAGCCTCCAGCCAGGCTTCAAAAAGCTAAACCTAAAGCGACACGCTGAGGGCTACCCCAGTTGGGGTCGACACCTCGGCTCAGGGCGTCACTTGGGGGGACAGCTAAGGCTGGATCTAATAAAGTGATTCTACCATCCGTTCGGAAAAGCCTACGTGGAGAAGAACGGACAAGAAACTCCAATTGTAAACTAGCTACTTTAACTATAGCACAGCGTTCGCGGGCTGGCTTCATAATTTATAGGGACGTCGCGACGGGCCTCGGCGGCGAGGGCGGAACGAATACGGTTGATATTGTGTTCTGTTGTCGAAATGTTCGTACTAGTTACGAACCCATTGACCGTCTTTGTAGACGAGTCTATCTAGTTCCCTAGTGATGCATTCGTACCTCGAGAAGATGGCACTGCATGAAACTGGGTCAAGAGGGCCTGCATTCCGGATTTCTGCATCCAGAGCACGGGCCTGAGGGGTCATCCAAATGGAGTACGCGCTGATGATATTTACAGCCACGCACAGATATGGCTTGTGCCCAGAGGGGGCGACAGGGGGCGGGCGCTTAGCGTCGGTGGTGGTGGAAGCCACCTTCCGGCTTTGTGCGGTCGTGGGGGCAGCAGTGGCTACTGGGCCTGGGGTTGAAATGGGCGCTGGAATGGGCGCTGGAATGGGCGCTGCTATGGGTTGATCCAGCAGCGCTGGCATGGGCTGGGAGTAAGAATGAGGGGCCACTCTTTGGTGGTTCAGTTTACCCCAAGGTGAAGTCCTCTGAGGGGCTAGACGGGGGGGTTGGGACAAGGGCGCATAAGGCGCTTGGAGTTTGTTGAAACGCTTGGCCATTTTAGGCGCAAGTTTGGGAGCTTTTGGACAACCCCGGTAGTTAGCAGGGTGTCCTATCTGGCCACAGAGCACGCAGCTGGGAGGCTCCGTGCATTCTGAGCGGTCTTTTGGACGTGTACAGTCCTTCGTGTTATGCTCACCCAGGCACTTTACGCACCTAGGGGTAGCATAGCAATTTGCCTGAGAATGGCCGTATAGTTGGCAGTTATGGCACTGACCAACTAGGTGGGGGCGGTACGGTTTCTCAACCGAAATGCCCGACAGGGAGCAAACGGTTTTGATATTAAAAATGGGATTGCGACCCTCAGTCGGGCTGCATGTGACCATGACAATGTCATACAGTTGTCCACCTCTAGCTTTGTGCAGCCGGTGGACCTCTGTGACTGGGACTTTCTGGGCTATTAAATCCTTACGGACATCTTCCGTAGAGATTTCTTTCGGTATACGCCAAATAACCACACGGAGGGGCTTTTCCTCCGGAAGGGAGTATGTGTGGAACGAAATGTTCCTGTCTTTTAGATAGCGAGTAAGATCTCGAAAATCACGGGACGTGGGGACTTGAATCCTGATGCCTAGTTGGCATGCAGTAGCCTTGGTGTAGTTGATTTTCCGCTCAACACAAGCGTTGGACACATCGTTCCATTTCCCCTTGTCTTGGAGATATATGGGAGGGGGGGGAGGAAACTTCCTAGTGGTATTTGTTTCCATCGGGCTTTGTGGGCGGCTTGTCCGCTGTGAAGCGGCAGTGGCGGCGGGAGTGGGGGTGGGTTGCCTGGCAGGCGAAGCCGCTGGCAAAACTGGAGAGGGATTCTTTACCGCCTTTTTGGCCTTGGTAGCATGGTTGGGACTTTTCCTCTTTCTCCTTTTACCTCCAGAACGGACTATGGAGTCATCACCGTCAGAAGTGGAGACGGTGTCATAGTCGTCTGATTTGTCGGGGATATCTGGGTCTGATGGGTTATCAGCAACTGACTCATCCTGGTTAGCTACAGCTTCCCATTCTTCGTCAGTGCTAAGGGTTGCTCCATCCTCCATGGGGGAGTCATCCTCATCAGCCCATATATTGAACTGATTAATGGACTTTTTGGACTTATTGGACCTACGTTCATCCAAGGACTTGTGCAAGGAGGCAATGCGCGCCTTGTAGTCTTGGTATTGTTTGGTGGCTGGGGGATCTTTCCTTGATTTGGACTCGGCGGCCTTGCGCGCTCGATAGTCCTCTAGCTCTTTAATGGCTTTGGGGTCCCTCCATGATCCAGGCACGATGGCCGGAGACGTGGGTTTGGATGGGATTGGATCGCTACAAGAAGGTTGTGCAACAGGCTGGATAACCTGAGCATCACTCTGGGGCGGGGTAGAAGAATTAGGTCTTGAAGTAGACCTGTTTGGAGAGGAGGACAACCTTTGCGAGTCCTGAGCCACGCTCGGCACGGGGGCCTTGCTAGGTCCAGGGAGCTCGGTCGGGCACGAAGCGGGTATAAAAGAGGCTAAAGCCTCATTTACGGCATGGTCGTATTTCTTACTAAGACCTTCCTTCTCGAGAATCTCGTGAAGGAGTTCGATAATTGCCGCGAGCGACATTTTCGAAGATATATTTCCGGTGAAGCCGGTGGGGAGTCTTCCCCGGGTGGGTATGCCCGGGGATGTGTAAGCCTACCCTCCCAGTCGGGTGAGACTGGGAGGTGTGTCCCTGGTGAGCCCTAAGCTTGTTACCCTGCACCAATCTTATTGTGTGACAGGGGCCCTAAGGTACCGGTAAACCCACCGAAGGTGGGCCACCCACCTCTGTGTACCGAAAGTCTAGCACGTCGGGGTAGACACACCCAACCGTGCTAGGTGAATGCTGTGGAACGAAGCAGGGGTTGGCTAGGCGATCTACCAAGGCCGACGATCCTGCTCCCGAATCCAATGACTGCCGAGCCCTGAAGGGGCTTGGCGGGTGCTTGGGTCGACACCCCACTTGGCTTCGTTAGCACCGTTAGGTATCCGCCAAGGACCACAAGATGTGGGTTTAAAACGCGACGCGGCGGCCGCAGCGACGACACGCAGGGGTGCGGCGAGGCGGGGGCGGTGCGCGGGGCGCGCAGCGGTGAGGCGGCGAGCGAAGACGCGTCGGCCGCAGTGACGTCACGCAGGAGCGAGACGGAGCGATGAGTGGGGGCTCGCAGCGGTGAGCCGGCGAGCGGAGCGGCAGCGGGCAGCGAGACGACCTCTCGGGGCGGCGGCTGGCTGTGAGAGAGTGGTGAGAAATGATTTTTAGAGGCACGTTCATATTTATACTAAAATTTTACCTACATTTTTTGAGATAGTAGTATAATGTTTTTAGTATTTGTCAGTATGTTATAGGGTTCAATAGTTCACCCTTAATAGAGTAAAAGCATTAGAAAGCATACTGATAAGAGTTATCATAGCGAAAAACATAAATTCCTGTCGTACGATACGTCATTGCTCGACGACGGATTAGTTCCAAATGAGCCGCGGGGTGGCACCACGCGATATATATAGTTTTGGAGTTTTTTGGAAAAATTATAGTAATTAAAATCATGTTTTTAAGGGCTTATCCTATGTACTGGACATGAAATCAGTACATAATGATGAAACTATGTGAAAACCACATAGTTTCTGCTATGTAAATATGAATATTGACTTGATATCTCAAACACCAAATATATGGTTTTAGGTCATTTTAGGGTATATGGGAGACCTAGACCGAGACAGGAAACCTATATACACCTCATAGTTAGCGTAGTCTTTTATATAAAGCCCATTTACTTGAGATATCAAGTCGGTATATAATAGAAAACTGCTGTTTATCTGGTTTTCGGCAAATGCTTACGGGTTTAGGTGCCCTAAGTACCTAGAAAACATATAGGTGTACTGGTAAAAGTACTACCATTGGCAAGCTTGCTAAAAGGGCTTCCAGGCGGTTTCTAGATGGGAAGAATCGCTTGGATAGTCAGCGAGATAAACAGTCGTGAAAAATGTAAACAACGTAAAACGTTGAAATTTGTAGACCCTTCAGGTGGAATAACTCCATGAAGGGAATAGATGTACTCATGGTGTAAGTACTTTCGGATGGCTTGCTAGACTAACTACCAAGCCATCACTTTGGAGCGAAAATCGCTCAAGTAGTTTAAGTACAATTCCAGAAAATAGGTTTCTGGAAATGTAATTTTTAGTCAGTTTTTGGCATTCCCCGGGACTATACACCCCTGGGAATGCCGAAAATAAGGAATTTTTGGGGACCTCCCGATGGCCCGATAAACGCACCATCGTGTCGTCCCAATCTTGTTAGGGTTTTGTAAATAGTTTCTCTGATAGCTGGGCGCAAAGAAAGTGACCAGCTATCGAATTTGTACATATCGAGGCACCTTACGTGCATATAGCCTAGATAGACTTATATGAACACTAGAAATGTAAAGTGTGGTCTATCGGCTACCAGAATCCCCATAATAGGCGGTGATTGTCTGGTTAGCCTAAGTAGGAAGTCTAATGAAGTGAAATGACTTAGGAATTTATAGATTCATTACATAAGGGATGATATCCCATAGAAGATTCCCGAAAATAAGCTTTTTCTAGACGTCAACAGACAGCCTGCTATTGGCACCAGCAGGTCAACCCAACCTATAGATATCCTTAGGCTAGGTTAAAAGCTATTAAGGTTTTAACCGAGAAATAAAGGAAATTGTTCCTTTATTTCATGGAATTAGTCTAGGGAAGCTATCAATACCTGGAAATTAGGTATATGGATTAGATACAGAGATAGGGGGCGTTACTGTGTTACAGTACGAAGAAATCCAGCTATTGATAGCACCGTGGAAGGGGTGCGGTAACCCTATTTACCAAATGTTGATAAGGGTTTTTTACAGAAATAAAAATTATTTTCGGCGAGAATTTGCGGGGCTCTCAATAATGGCACGGTCCGAGGGTATATACACCCCCCGGGCCCAAATAGAATTTGTAGTCATCCAAAGCTAGTCGCTTGTACTTGTCTTAGTAAATAAGAAGTAATTCTTATATAGAATCAAGTCTCAGAAATTGTTGAGAGCCCTAGAATCGTGCCGTGTACTGAATAACTTAGTGTTTCATTCAATTCATCAACTTCAACCCTTATGAAGACACCCCTTTTCGATCCTGTCGAGCTGAACCTCGGGACCTGGACACCAGGAGTGCTGATCCAGAAGTAGGCAACCCAGAACCTGGAAATAACTCGAGTACAGCCAACACATCGTTGAATCGTTAGAGTCGATTTGCAACCCTACGTCAGTGCTGCAGCTAGGCATCCAAGAACCTTGTTTCGTGGTGTGATAGGGGCGTTCAGCGGCAATGGCCAGAAGGTTTACGCCCTTCTTTTCTCGGGGCCAGTGAACGCGCTACGTCCAGCACATCTTATGGTCCTATCGAGCCGAATTTTGGAGCCTGGAGAGCCCCAGGACGTCGGGAACAGCAGATCCAGAAAAAACAACTGGGTGCCTGCATATTAATTCGGCTACGTGCAACACAACGTTGACCCGTTCGAGCCGAAATTCGAAGTCTGGAGCGCCCCAGGACGTCAGGCAGAAACAGTGGTGGAATTAATTTTTCGAATTTTGGGGAAATTAATTTCACAAATAAACCAAAAATCGACGTGCACTGCAGGGAACAAGTCCTACGTGCCCTTTTTCCGCTGGATCTATGAGGTAAAATTCTGGAGACAGTTATTGAAAATACCCTATTTTTTCAATAATTTTAAGAAAATAGAAGAAATTTTCTGTGAGCCGCAAAATGCTGTATGAAGACTGATGCGCATCCTTGAAGCCCCAAGAATAGTTCCTGAAGACTTATCGCTGAAAACTACCCTATGTTATCAGTGATTTGTTCTAGAACTGAACGCTTGTTTATTCAACCAAGAATACTCGTTCAGAAGACTGGATTGCGTCTTTGACGCGGAAGAATAGTTCCTGAAGACTTATCGCTGAAAACTACCCTTATGTTTTTAGCAATTTGTTTAAAAAACGAGCGCCCGTCAGAAAAATACAAGACGTGCGTTTAGAAGGCTGATGTGCATCCTTGATGATTGAAGAATAATTCCTGAAGCCTTATGACTGAAAACAACCCCTATGTTTTCAGGAAATTTTGAAGACTGAATTTTCGTCAGTGAATGGAAGAAACGTACTCTGAAGACTTAGATACGTTTCGGATGTACTGACTATGCGGTTCCTGAAGCACTATCACTGAAAATAACTTTGACGTTTCGGTGATTTATTTGAAGATTTAATTTTCTTCAATCAAGCAAGATACGTGCTCTGAAGATTGATGCACGGCTCTGAT
Source organism: Orthosia incerta (assembly GCA_948252205.1). NCBI lineage: Eukaryota > Metazoa > Arthropoda > Insecta > Lepidoptera > Noctuidae > Orthosia > Orthosia incerta. Next base: position 17,987,107 of record OX411753.1, on the reverse strand, counting down.
GCTTTGGACAAGCAGTTCATGAAGCATCACCACCGAAGAGTAACCTTGACTTTTCGGTGATTTTAGAATTTGATTGAATTATAGTCAATCAAATAGAACATACACGTTTATGGGAAAAATAAACTTGTATAGCAGATGCCTGAAGTTTCCTGAAGACTTATCACTGACCGTAAGTTTTTAGTGATTTTTTATTTTGAAGATTGAATTATAGTCAATCGAAGTGGAGGTTAACTTCTGGAGATCGTCGGTTCGAACGCTGAAGCCCGGAACTGGGACTTATCTTTGAAAACAAACTTCGAGTTTTCAAAAGAAAATATTTGAACGACAATGCCGGTCACCAGATCCCAAGGCAAGGCGCCGGAGGCATGGACCGTGGAGTTGGATCAACCAGTTGGCATCAGACATGAGCTGCCGCCGTGTTCACCTTCCACAACCGAAGGGACCGAGCCGTCGGACGAGCAGCGCCATCTAGCACCTCAAACTGAAAGCACTCCGACGCATCAACCAATAGAAACTGATCAAGCGGTTTCTACCAGAGTAACCAGATTAGAAGGAGCTTCAGACACAACATTGAAACCTTCTCAGAAAGAGAAGATTTTCTAAGAAGACAGACGTACAGCGATGCCGATGACTACCCGGGGTGACGCCCGTATCGAACATAGCCGTCCGCCGTCAACTAGAGTGACTCGGTCACGAAAAAACATAGACAAAGCTCGCGAAGACTTACTCAAAATTAAGTTGGAGCTTGCACAATTGGCACTTCAGAGAGCGGAGGAAGAGGGTTCCGAAGCTGAATACTTGGATGACAGAAACTCGAATGACGAGTACGTGCGTTCATGGCTAGAAGAGGCACCAGAACCTCAGCCTGAGAAGGAGGATAACGTCGTTGAAGGGGGAACCAGAAATTCTATGCATAGACCCCTGACTGCGGCCGCCACCAAATCGCAAATAGAAGGTCAGCATCCTAAGGAGAAAGAAGTGCGAAAGCCTCCAGTTGCAGCGTCAGCTGAGTGTACAGGAGGTCAGAGGGATAGTCTCCGTCCATTCTTGACGGAGTTGACGTCCGCTATAGCGTCGCTAGCCGACAGGAAAATAGAACAGCGGGACCAACCGACCCCCTCTGCGTCGAAATTTGTCATGACATTGCCGAATTTCAATGGTTCTCATACTGAATGGCTATCATTTCGGGCCATATATGAGACAACTCGAGCGTACTTTACGGACATCGAGAATACAGCGAGGCTGAGGAGAAGCTTACATGGACGTGCAATGGAAACCGTCAGCTCAGAACTCATCGGACATGCCAGGCCCGATGACATCATGAAGGAACTCGAGCTGCAGTTCGGCCGTCCAGACTCCATAGCGCAAGCTGAAACAGATAGATTACGCGGACTGCCGCGCTGCAGTGAGTCACCAAGAGACATCTGCGCGTTTGCAAGTCGCGTAAGAGGTGCTGTAGTCACGCTCCGCGCGTTAAAAAAGGGTCATTACCTTATGAACGCGGAGCTTATGCGATTGTTAACAGAGAAGTTACCCAATTCGCTACGAGCACAATGGTACCGATCATATTCGGAGAAGTACCAATCGGTGCCAGATATTTCATTGTTCAGTAATTTCATATCTGAACAGGCACACTTCTGTAGTCCATTCGCCCCACCCGAAGGCATCGCTTCGGCCGAGGCGAACACCAACAGACGCGTCACACAAAGGACGCATATAGCTACGGACCAACCGGTTGGAAAATGCCGTGTTTGCGACGTGGGACATCACTACGCCACTGGATGTGCACAATTCAGGGGCGTAGCTGTCGAGAAAAGATGGGAGCTAGCGAAAAAACATGATCTATGTTATCGCTGCCTTCAACATCGACGAGGCAACCACACTTGTAGGAGAAAACAGTGTGGCAAAGACGGGTGCAGAGATACGCACCATCGGCTTCTTCATAAGAAGAAGCAACAACAGAGGGAAGCCAACAAGAAGCCCGATGTTCCTGAATCCCGCAAGGATCCTCAGGAAACGGTGGCCAGTTTCGGGTCACCATCGAGCCAGGCGTACCTAAAGATAGTGCCGGTCCGGGTCATCGGACCGGCGGGAGAGGTAGCAACATACGCTCTCCTAGACGATGGGTCCACCGTTTCGCTGATGGATGAAGACATCGCGAGGCAAGTCGGGGCAGAGGGCCCTGTGGACCCGCTCAAGATCGGTGCGATAGGCAACACCATGCTCACCACCCCATGCTCAAGAAGAGTCAAGGTGACGCTGGTTAGCCCGCAAGAGAGAAGGGTACAATTTAAAGCACGTACTATACCTAAACTCAGCTTGGCAAAACAAACAGTGAGCGATAGAGTTGTCGCACGCTGCAAGCATTTAACCGACTTGAGAAAAGAGTTGATGTACAACAATGGCGTGCCAAAAATACTCGTCGGCCAAGACAACTGGCATTTGTTATTGGCCAGCGAGATTCGCAGAGGTCCAAGACACCAACCAATTGCGTCACTTACAGCGATGCGTTGGACACTACATGGCGCGCATAGTAGTTTACTACGACAACAAGTACATCATGTCAATAGAATAACAACTGATGACAATTTGGATCATCAGTTGCGCGAATATTTCGCCATAGAATCGCTGTGTATAAACCCACAGCGACCCGCCTCTGACCCAACAAGAAGGGCAGAGGACATTTTGAATCGATCAACTGTCCAATTAGAGAATGGACACATCGAAACCGCCATGCTTTGGCGTAATGAGCATGCTGAGATGCCAGATAGTTTTGAGACAGCTCTGAAGAGGCTCGTCTCAACAGAAAAGAAGCTGGACAAGAACCAGGAACTTCTAAGAAGATACTCAGACCAGATGGACTCGCTAATTGCGAAAGGGTACGCTGAAAGGGCACCCGCAATTAGCACGCCGGGCAAAACTTGGTACCTCCCGCACTTCGATGTCTTCAATCCAATGAAGCCAGACAAACTTCGCATCGTACATGACGCTGCCGCCAAATCGAGAGGAATGTCACTGAATGACTTCCTGCTAACTGGGCCCGACCTATTACAGTCGCTGCCAGGCGTAATGATGCGGTTTTGCCGTCACTGCGTCGCAATAACCGGTGACATAGCGGAGATGTTCATGCAAGTGAAGGTGCGGAGCCAAGACCGAGACGCGCTTCGCTACCTGTGGAGGGGAAACCGCAGAGAAGGAGCGCCAGAAGAATATAGAATGACGTCCATCATTTTCGGCGCAGCCAGTTCGCCTTGCACAGCAATTTTTGCAAAGAACTGGAACGCAAACAAATATATAGAAAAGCACCCTGAAGCTGTGGATGCTATACTACGTAGTCATTATATGGATGACTACCTAGATAGTTATAGAACTATCGAGAAGGCGGCAGAAGTCGCTAGTATGGTGCGAAAAATACACCTACAGGCGAGGTTTGAACTCAAGAAATGGGTTTCAAATAGCTCGCAGCTCCTAGAAAAAATGGACCCATCGCATATACAAACTGAGATGGTATCCATTGGAAATATAGATACATCGGAAAAGATACTCGGCCTCATATGGAGGCCAGGCAAAGACACGCTGGGTTTCCACCTCACACTCGCGCGTCTGCCTGAGGGTATCTTGGACCGAGAGGCGCCCACCAAGCGAGAGGCGCTCAAAATAGTCGCGTCGCTATACGACCCACCCGGACTCGCCTCACCAGTAACCATCAAGGCGAAGCAAATATTGCAAGAAGCATGGAGGCGAGGCGTCGACTGGTATCAGAGGCTAGATGTTGACCTAGCATTACAATGGAAAATTTGGGTACAACATTTACGCCAACTAAAAAACGTTAGCGTACCAAGATGCTATCCTGGGTATAGCGACGCTATAGAAATGCAGGTGCATGTGTTCACTGATGCAAGCGAGATGGCATATGCTACCGCTGTATACTGGCGGGCCACGACCGTGGAAGGCAAGCATTTAATAAGCCTTGTTATGGCGAAAGCGCGGGTGGCCCCACTGAAACTGCTTTCGATACCGAGACTCGAACTTCAGGCCGCGGTATTGGGAACCCGCGTAGCCGCAGCAGTGATGAGTGAACACGACTGCAAGCCCACGTCAGTAACGTATTGGTCAGATAGCAAGACCGTACTGACCTGGATTAGAAGAGGAGCGAGAGTATACAAACCTTTCGTTGCTCACAGAATAGCTGCTATTGAAGACAATAGCAAAGTCGAAGATTGGCGATGGATACCCACCAAGATGAATATCGCTGATGCAGCAACCCGTGACGTGCCACTGCGGTTCAACTCGGACCACGAGTGGTACTGCGGGCCGAGATTTTTGTCTCTTGGGCCCGAATTATGGCCCACAGAGAAACCTCCGACTACAGACGACACGGGAGAAGAAAAGGCTTTCGTTGTCACAGAAGGGGACAAGAAGAGCCTCATAGAAGCCGTTCCAGAGCCAAGCAGATTCTCCAGATGGGAGCGACTGCTTCGTGCGACCGCCACAGTTCTGCGTTTTATATCTCTTTGCAAAAATAGAACAGAGATAACGTCCTATAAACGGACAAGAAAAAACGCTGAAAAGGACCCAGACTGGCGCCAGAAGCCCGCTGCACCTGCACAGAAGCAGAAGCAGGCATGCAGAGCCCCAACCCAGGTCAACAGACAAATTATAGAAGCAGAATTTCTCCAAGAAGCTGAGAAAATACTTGTCCAGGTCGCACAACAACAATCGTTCGCTTCAGAGTTAGCGAATGTTGAAGAAATAAATAAGAATAGCTCGCTGCGACCTTTACAAATTCAGGTCGTCGACAGCGTGCTGCGACTAAGAAGTCGCATAGCAGCTACGCAAGAAGTAGCTGAAGAAGTGATGCACCCGCCTATATTACATGGCGACCATCACATAACGCAGCTGTACATAGACTGGACACATCGCAGTCTACAACATAGTGGCACCGAACTCACAATTAATGAGGTACGGCAGCACTACTGGGTCGTGAAGATGCGACCCACAGCGAAGAAGGTGATAGCGAGATGCCTGCATTGCCGTATACGCAAGGCACAGCCACCAGTACCTGCGACCGGCGACCACCCGAAAACGCGCCTCGCTCATCATAAGAGGCCGTTTACATATACCGGGCTCGACTATTTCGGCCCGCTATCCGTCACCGTCGGTCGGCAGCATCAAAAGAGATACGTAGCACTATTTACGTGTCTCACATCAAGGGCGGTGCACCTTGAAATCGCCGCCAGCCTTAGCGCAGACTCCGCCATATTGGCGCTGCGCCGATTCGCCGCACGCAGAGGATGCCCAGCTGAGATACACTCAGACAATGGCACCAACATGCACGGCGCCGACAGAGAGCTGCGAGACGCCTTCAAAACAGAGGCAAGTCGTAGAGGCATTGTGTGGCGCTTCATAACGCCATCAGCGCCATTCATGGGAGGCGCCTGGGAGCGCCTAGTTCGTTGTGTAAAAAACACACTATACAATGTACTTACAGAGAAACACCCCACCGAAGAGGTGTTGTCCACACTGATTTGTGAGGCAGAGTACATTGTAAATAGCCGACCATTGACGCACGTGTCGGTAGATGGTGATGATGATGAATCCATCACACCGAATCACCTTTTGCTCGGTGGGTCAGCCAGACTACCTACACCTGGCACGTTCACCGAGCAAGATATAGACAGCAGGAAAATATGGCGACGATCACAGATCCTCGCTGATATGTTCTGGAGTCGCTGGGTCAGAGAGTACCTGCCGGAGCTCCAAAACCGGCGGGAGCCACATAGTAGTGGGCCCAAACTTAAAGTGGGTGACCCTGTCCTGATAGCCGACGGCCAGCTGCCCCGCAATACGTGGCCGCGAGGCCGCATTGTGGCCGTGTATCCAGGAATCGACGGAGAAATCCGGACCGCTGAGGTACGCACACTTGGCGGTACCTTGAAGCGTCCGGTGAAGAAACTCGTCCCACTGCCCCAGTAACCAGAGATGGGCGGCGACCGTCCTCTCGGTGGGCCTGGCCGGCAGCCGAGAAATGCCGTCCGTCGCTCACCGAAGGAATGCAGCGCCGCGCCGACAACACTTCGAGTCGACACAGCACTGCACGGCGGGAGATATGTTCGCGACGAAGCGTCATCAACCATACTAAATGGTTCATAAGAGTTAAAGTTTGTATGTGTAGACATGTCTGCTCACCACGGCGCGCCATCTAATACTGAAATGATTTTTAGAGGCACGTTCATATTTATACTAAAATTTTACCTACATTTTTTGAGATAGTAGTATAATGTTTTTAGTATTTGTCAGTATGTTATAGGGTTCAATAGTTCACCCTTAATAGAGTAAAAGCATTAGAAAGCATACTGATAAGAGTTATCATAGCGAAAAACATAAATTCCTGTCGTACGATACGTCATTGCTCGACGACGGATTAGTTCCAAATGAGCCGCGGGGTGGCACCACGCGATATATATAGTTTTGGAGTTTTTTGGAAAAATTATAGTAATTAAAATCATGTTTTTAAGGGCTTATCCTATGTACTGGACATGAAATCAGTACATAATGATGAAACTATGTGAAAACCACATAGTTTCTGCTATGTAAATATGAATATTGACTTGATATCTCAAACACCAAATATATGGTTTTAGGTCATTTTAGGGTATATGGGAGACCTAGACCGAGACAGGAAACCTATATACACCTCATAGTTAGCGTAGTCTTTTATATAAAGCCCATTTACTTGAGATATCAAGTCGGTATATAATAGAAAACTGCTGTTTATCTGGTTTTCGGCAAATGCTTACGGGTTTAGGTGCCCTAAGTACCTATAAAACATATAGGTGTACTGGTAAAAGTACTACCATTGGAAAGCTTGCTAAAAGGGCTTCCAGGCGGTTTCTAGATGGGAAGAATCGCTTGGATAGTCAGCGAGATAAACAGTCGTGAAAAATGTAAACAACGTAAAACGTTGAAATTTGTAGACCCTTCAGGTGGAATAACTCCATGAAGGGAATAGATGTACTCATGGTGTAAGTACTTTCGGATGGCTTGCTAGACTAACTACCAAGCCATCACTTTGGAGCGAAAATCGCTCAAGTAGTTTAAGTACAATTCCAGAAAATAGGTTTCTGGAAATGTAATTTTTAGTCAGTTTTTGGCATTCCCCGGGACTATACACCCCTGGGAATGCCGAAAATAAGGAATTTTTGGGGACCTCCCGATGGCCCGATAAACGCACCATCGTGTCGTCCCAATCTTGTTAGGGTTTTGTAAATAGTTTCTCTGATAGCTGGGCGCAAAGAAAGTGACCAGCTATCGAATTTGTACATATCGAGGCACCTTACGTGCATATAGCCTAGATAGACTTATATGAACACTAGAAATGTAAAGTGTGGTCTATCGGCTACCAGAATCCCCATAATAGGCGGTGATTGTCTGGTTAGCCTAAGTAGGAAGTCTAATGAAGTGAAATGACTTAGGAATTTATAGATTCATTACATAAGGGATGATATCCCATAGAAGATTCCCGAAAATAAGCTTTTTCTAGACGTCAACAGACAGCCTGCTATTGGCACCAGCAGGTCAACCCAACCTATAGATATCCTTAGGCTAGGTTAAAAGCTATTAAGGTTTTAACCGAGAAATAAAGGAAATTGTTCCTTTATTTCATGGAATTAGTCTAGGGAAGCTATCAATACCTGGAAATTAGGTATATGGATTAGATACAGAGATAAGGGGCGTTACTGTGTTACAGTACGAAGAAATCCAGCTATTGATAGCACCGTGGAAGGGGTGCGGTAACCCTATTTACCAAATGTTGATAAGGGTTTTTTACAGAAATAAAAATTATTTTCGGCGAGAATTTGCGGGGCTCTCAATAATGGCACGGTCCGAGGGTATATACACCCCCCGGGCCCAAATAGAATTTGTAGTCATCCAAAGCTAGTCGCTTGTACTTGTCTTAGTAAATAAGAAGTAATTCTTATATAGAATCAAGTCTCAGAAATTGTTGAGAGCCCTAGAATCGTGCCGTGTACTGAATAACTTAGTGTTTCATTCAATTCATCAACTTCAACCCTTATGAAGACACCCCTTTTCGATCCTGTCGAGCTGAACCTCGGGACCTGGACACCAGGAGTGCTGATCCAGAAGTAGGCAACCCAGAACCTGGAAATAACTCGAGTACAGCCAACACATCGTTGAATCGTTAGAGTCGATTTGCAACCCTACGTCAGTGCTGCAGCTAGGCATCCAAGAACCTTGTTTCGTGGTGTGATAGGGGCGTTCAGCGGCAATGGCCAGAAGGTTTACGCCCTTCTTTTCTCGGGGCCAGTGAACACGCTACGTCCAGCACAGTTACCAATATGCGGCAGTTTGTATGTGTGGATGTATGTTTGTAACTCAATCACGCCACAATTCCTGAACGGATCTGGATGAACTTTGGCACAGAGATAATAGTCTGAAATAGCATATAGGCTATTTTTCATCTCGGTATAATGTGCCCATGGGATAAGAAAACACATCGAAATCAAAATATTTTTTTTATTTTACATAGTCCTACATGGGCACTTATAAAACGTCGACAAAAGGTGCACGGTTCTGGTTAGTCGTTTCCTATGGAGAAGAACCAGCAGGAAACTCCACGACTACTATTAAAAAAATAGTAGAACCACGCCAAAAAGTATTTCCTCATGAAATTGGCGCAAATTGAAATTGCACTATTCTTACCGAAAGTAGGAAACTAAGCTAGTTACAAATATGGTGACAAACAATATCAGCTTAGTGAAAACCTGAGGTTCTAGACATAGTCACATTCTATCAGCAAAAACTAATGTCGACAACTTAAAATGTAAGAGATTGGATACGTGACTTTTTCGGCAGCGCTTATCAATTCCGTTTTTGAATTTTTGACAGTCGTTATCGCTGCCAGAATATCACTTTGTCTAAAGTCGCTGGTGCCAATTATCCTGGCATATACATAGCTTAGTCCTGGTAGTAGAATCATGGCAAATAAATTTTCCTCATGAAATTGGCGCAAACTGAAAGTGCACTATTCTTACCGAAAGTAGAGAACTAAGTTAGGAACATTAGGTTTTTTTAGGAACATAAGGAATATTTTACATGCATATACCTACTCATTGATATATTAGTATTTTGCATAAACTCATGCCTTTTTGCCATTGGGGTAGGCAGAAACTACATATCGCTGGAACGATCCTTACATACATCTATACATTTTGCTTTTATTTCAGGAATCTCTTTCTTCAACAGAATAATAAAACCCTAAAAATAATCTAAACAATGAATTGCAGTTTTTAATGCAGCAGAAGGATAAAGATAAACTGGCGAGGGGAGAGAGAGGGTGGACATTGTGAGCGGATCATCTTTAAGCTCAGTATCGACGCGTCAAAGTTTCGCCGCGCCAGCAAGTTGCTCTCAGAGTAATGGAGACTTATGAGTCTGGACGTCCCCGTCGCTTTCCAACTCGATAATTGTCATCTCGGATATTACAACGAAGAGCTCGTTAGTCACTGTGATGGTATAACTGACGTTGACACATTTGGATGCTAGTGTTTTTAATTGTTTTGTTTTATATAATTACTCAAGATTCGTTTGGTGATTTGATCTTACTGTACGAATTCATGTAGTTCAGGTTATTTCTAACCAATCTTACTCTCTCGTGAACTACATAAATATAATAAATACATCATCACCACACATAATATAATACTAGCATATCATCACTATTGGTTAAATGCCTGCCTATTAAAAATAACTTCAATTTTGGAAGTCAGTGTTCCTGTTTTTGTTTCTTTGATTTTTGACACCGACTTCCAAAATTGAAGTTATTTTTCATTTTGCTTTTATTTGGAAGTCGGTTGTATATTTTTTTTTAAACATATCTTTATTTTTCACTTTTTAGTAATTGTAGTACATAATGAGCAAGTTCTATAGTAAGGTGCTTATAACGCCCAAAGCTATGCCAGAATAGTTTACCCGAATAACATACATCTTGAACATAACCAGTGAAATGAGAGTGTATCAGGGTGAACTGTACACATTTGTGTATCCCTTTAGAGCTTACCGGCGTGATGGTATGTTATGAAATGGCGTAAATAATAAACAGATATTCGATTTCAGCAATTCTGAGAGATTTGTCGTTGTTTATTGAAGAGTTCTGTTGTATATCTCTGAAGTACTTCATCAGATTTTCATCAAATTTAAATGGGCTCACATGAGAAGCACCAGCTTTTAAATATGAAACCAAATACAAAATCGGTTCACCTAGTATAAAAGTTTTGAGGTAAAACATTTAAAAACAGTCAAATTGAGAACCTCCTTTTTTCGAAGTCGGTTAAAAAGTTCCTGGGGTTTATTTACTTTTTAATAAATTCGCAAAGATAAAAAAAATAATAATTAGGCAGTGTATGGTTTAAAGTTTATTATTTGTAAATTTTAGTCTGAAAACCTGTGAAATTTTGAATTTAAGATGGGGTTTGCCACGTTCTTAACTTCCAATACTCAATTCAGAAACTGCCCTTGGTTTTTGAGAAAAATGCAAACCTCTTTGCAGGTTTAAGTCCCCTTCATAGAGGTTTGTGTATCGGGGCTCTAATGCGAGTACATCGTTCCGTGTGAACGGGCATGATTCATCAGAGCCCATTCACGGCGATCTCTGGATTCAGCTGCGGTTTAGATAGAGATGAGGGTAAGAATGATTTTTTAGAAGAACGGTTTTTTTTTTTTTGTACATTTTACTTTTTTTCAAAAGCCTGCCTTACTGGTCGGTAGTTGGTAGTAGCACCTATTATATGGGAATAAATAATATATGCTTTGAGCTTTGAGGTAATCGTGTAGTTGGTACAGAAAATCTAAAAAAAATATTTGTAAAGGGTCAATGCGGTTTAAACAATTTGGTCCGTTCTGAAATGTGGTAAATAAAGGCTGCTAGTTTATTCTCAGGCAACTTGATTTCTAACTGAATCGGAAAGAGACGTCCACTGATGGACAACGACCTTCCGATATCAGTTACTAGCTTGTTCTCTCGGTTTCGCTCCCATCGGCTATTCCTCACAGGAACCGTGCGAATTTAAGGAATAAAAATTAGTTTCAAGTTTCAAAACTCGGTGATAGTGTCACATCGTGAAATAATTTAAGAAATAAAAACAAGTTTAAAAACTCGGTGATAGTGTCCAATCGTGAATGAATTTAAGAAATAAAAACAAGTTTAAAAACTCGGTGATAGTGTCCAATCGTGAAAGAATTTAAGGAATAAAAACAAGTTTAAAAACTCGTTGATAGTGTCACATCATGATAGAATTTTCATCATCCAAATATAACCTCTTGCAAACAACCGTTTTTTAACCCCCGACGGAAAAAGCGAGGTTTTATAAGTTTGACGTGTGTACCTTCTGTATTTGTGTATTTATGTATCTGCCTGGGACATCATAGCTCTTAAACGGATGAACCGATTTTGGTTCAGTTTTTTATTTGAAAGGTGACTTTATCAAAAGTGTTTCTAGCTATGTTTGATGAAAATCGGTTCAGTTGTTCAAAATTTCTGGGCGTTGTACTGTTTGAATCGGGGTATTTTCGCAATTTATCGTGTCATAATTACTGAGAGGAGCTCGTGGCTAAATAATAACAGCCGCACGGGTCGATCATCAAGGTTAAGCAACGCTTGATGAGGTCGGTCAGTGGATGGGTGACCATTTTCAGCATACCGAGTTTCCTCCGTGCCTCGGCAAGCACGTTAAGCCGTTGGTCCCGGCTGTCATTTGAAGATCTTTGACAGTCGTTACAGATAGTCAGAAGCTTGAGATCTGACACCAGTCTTGCCAAGGGGTACCGTGTTACCCAGTTACTGGGTTGTGGAGGTCAGATAGGCAGTCGCTCCATGTAAAACACTGGTACTTAGCTGATTCCGGTAAGACTGGAAGCCGACCCCAATATAGTTGGGAAAAAGGCTAGGCAGATGATGATCGTGTCATAATTACCTGTTCGATAGATTATCGATCGAAGCGTGTATACTACTAAATAAATTATGTAGTTTAAAAAGCATGAAACAAAAATGTGTCGGGGTTTTTTAAATTTTACTTGTTGTATTATAACTCTTTAGTTTAGATGCCAACAAAAATCAATTATATAGACTCCAAAGTGTCGCAGCTCTACGTTCGACAGAGATTTAGTCGGCGCGCCGTCGACACCGTGGATTACCGTGATTTCCCGAGGGGACGCACCGAAAAGACACCTCGGTTGCATCCACATTATTACTTTCCCATACCCTGGACAGCTGGTGATGTGTTAGGCACTCGTAATTATTTCGTAATGTAATCATTATTGGTGCTTCGGGATAAATGTCAAGATGTTAGCCTTAATTGCTGGCTGCCAAGGGACTTGAGGCTGTACTTGTGTGTATGTTTTATTGTTTTTGACATAGGTAAAGCTAGCATAACCGATGGATTGAGGATTAAGGAGGATGATAGAGCTCTAATAAAAAACTTTTATCTACTCTCATATCGTAATATTCGAATTATAAATTTCAAACTGAGTTCATATTGACATACTTTATAAACACAATACCGAAATTTAAAAATAGAATCTCATTATAACACTATTTCTCTAACAAAATAATGCTATAAAACAATTTTTTTTCTATTACGATACAGGACAAATCCAAGAAGTTAATCACTAAGGAGTTTCCATAATTTTTTTTTTGTAATGCCATTTTAGTATCTACCTATTATAAAAAGATTTGATTCCAATTTTAAATTGTCTGTGACAATGCCCGCTTTAGGCTTAGCACGCACTGCGATTTTATTCGCGCGAATTTTGTCTCTTTCTACCTGTTCATAGAGCTCAAAATATTCGCGCGAATTAAATTCGCGCCGCGGTGCTGTGGATTCTGTTGCAAAACACGGATTTCATGCGGTATTATTGCCGCACGATTTTTTTACCGCAATGCGAGCAGCTTCATACAATTCCATAGGTCGCAGAATGGGCGGAAAAATTCGCGCGAATAAATATCGCAGTGCGTGTGCTAAGCTTTAGCGCATGCGCAGATAATTCGGTAATGTGCTGGGTTTTGGCGCCATTCATACGTTTTTTTATGGCATGGAAAATGCAAAAAAAAAAGATATTAAGTGGGTTCAATCCCAAAATGTATGAGTGTAGATAAAATAGTGTATGATCGGCTCGGTTTTTAAACACACACTCATGTTTTAATACCCCTTATTATGCAACAGTATCATAAACTACTATTATGAATTTTCGTGTGAAGTAAATTAAGAATGTGATTGATTATAATCAATATCTTAATCAATCATATTCTGAAAAAAAACATTTTTTGAAAAAAAATCCTACCGACTTCCAAATAAAAAACTACAAAGTGAAAAATAACTTTATTTTTGGAAGTCGGTGTCCATATCGCAAAAAAAATTACCGATTTAAGTTTTTAATCTATAATGGTATGTGGATGTGTAATAGAAGTCTAATATTGGACCTTCTTATAATTTGGTAGCTAATGATTTAATGCCATTTGCTGATTCATTGTTATTGCGATTTGCTAATGATATTTGTACGCTTCACGTACGTTATATTGTAACATCTCATTCACCATGTACCACCTATGTTTACTAATAAAGATTCTGATTCTGAAAAAGTGAAAAATAACTTTATTTTTGGAAGTCGGTGTCTTTCGTAGGTATTTTTTTTGCGATATGGACACCGACTTCCAAAAATAAAGTTATTTTTCACTTTGTAGTTTTTTTACTTGGAAGTCGATAGTATTTTTAGCAAAAAAGATTTTTTATTTTTTCCTTTTCAGTTTTACCTACCTAATAGGCAAGTTGTTCAGTAAGATACCTATAATGCTAGAATAGATTACCCGAATAACATGAAACTTGAACATGAACGGTGAAATGAGAGATCTGCGTATTGATGTTATGTTATGAAATGGTATAAACAATAAACAGAAATGCGATTGCAGCAATGCCCAGAGATTTGCCGTTATTTATTGAAGAGTTCTATTGTATATCTCCGAAGGTCTTCATCAGATCTTCACCAAATTAAAATGGGACCAATTTCGAAACATATAATTTTCAAAATCGGTTCACAATTGGGGGAGATATCGGTGAACATAAAAAAACAAACAAAATCGAACATAGAAACCTCCTCCTATTTGGAAAGTCGGATAAAAAGCACCTGCAATATAGGCAAAATACACATGCCATGATATTTCAAGCTTTTATTTCGTTTCATTTGTCCCTGTGTCTGTAATCAAATATTGCAAGTTAAATTTGAATAATTTCTCATTGAAGAAACGTACAAATGATATATAAGATCCCGTGAAAATCAAAAGATACACATAGTAATACTTGATCTATGTTTGTTCACACTGCCGGCGAGTACTCTCTCACCACAAGTTTGTCGCAGCGACAAGAACATTCAAAGTTATACTCGCTCAGCGATGCTCGCTTGCTAGCTTGGCGATTAGAACTCACGCCGAGAGACCAACCACCAGTCATTTCTATCTACAGTGCGACCGCTCCTAGCGAGTGGTTCGAGTAATGGCCCTTCGCACAAGAACACTCGCTTATAGACGAACAACGAAACTATCGGTACTACACACTCGCTACTCGCTGCTCGTCAACTCGTTTTTAGTTTCTAGCTTTATTCGCCACTTGCTGGTCGTCGGCGGTGAGACAAGTGCCTGGGTAAAAATGCACATGAATGTAACTTGCAAAAAAGTGTGCAAGTAACATGCATGCCATCGTGCCCTAATAACTTCTGATCGGGAGAATGTCACAATGACATGCAAGCTACTTGCACACTTTTTCGCAAATTACAGGCATGTGTATTTCCGTCCTAAGGATGGTAAAGAAAAGTATGTAGATTTTTGACAGTCGTTAGCAGTACTCAGGAGCTGGAAAATAAATACTTAAAACACCAATTTTACCAAGGATGTTACCTAGATACTGGAGGTCAGCTAAGCAATCGCTTCTAGTAAAAACTGGATGCCAACCCGAGCATAGATGAGAAGAACTTTTTTACAAAAAAATACAGCCGAATTCCAAATAAAAAAACACTACAAAGTGAAAAATAACTTCAAGTTCGGAAGTCGGTGTTGCTGTTTTCATTTCTTAGTTTTGGAAGTTGGTTGTATTCTTTTGTAAAAAGGTTTTTATTTTTCACTTTTTATTGGTACATAATGGACAAGTTCTATAGTAAGGTACCTATAATGCCCACAGTGATGCCAGAATAGATTACCCGAATAATATGTAACTTGAACATAACCGGTTACGAGCATACTGGCATAATGGTATGTTATGAAAGCGTGTAAACAATAAACAGACATGTGATTGCAGCAATCCCGAGAGATTTGCCGTAATTTATTGAAGAGTTCTGTTGTATATCGCCGAAGTTCTTCATCAGATCTTTATCAATTTTAAATGGGACCATTTCGAAATAAACTTCTTTCAAACAAGAAAATATTTTTTTAAATCCGTTTATATGTAACGGAGTTATGCCCGAACATCATGGAAAGAAAATCTAAAAAATAGAGAGATACATCCGAATTGAGAATATTTTCCTTTTTGGGCAGTCGGTTAAAAAGCAATGCAAACATTTATAAAGAAGACACGTGTCATTTGTCTTTCATCACAGTCACGCAGAAAACAAATCATTTACCATCCAGCAATTTGTTTCGCTCATCGTATCGTAAATAATAAATAAAGTATGGCCGAATGAACATATTAATGTTTGTGATGGAAATAAAAACATCGATGTCCACCCTCCAAGGCGTCGACAATGCATCACGAGGCGACATCCGCCGGAACTTACGTAACGAGGCCGTTGTTCCGTACCCCGCGCTCCCTGCGGAACCCCGCGGTACTCTGCGAGTATTTTCCCGAACCCCACTGAGATTATTTCGGGATAGCATTCAGTGGTCCTCAATGCCGCCATGGTGATGAATCCCGGTTCATATTAATGATTTGTCCGCAGGCTGTCTGCGGGGCCCAATAAGCAACCATTCACAGCCGTTATGAATGTAATAGCTCTTAATAAGCTCGGCTTCGGTTATCATTATTTTAATCTGGTTCTTATTGTAAACACAAACAGCGCAAACTTGATTGAAGAAGGAAAACAAATTCTACCAAATCCTACATAATTAGAATTTGTTTTCTTTTCTGTTTTGAATGTTTGAGAGTGATTGAGTAAAAATAAATTCCATTGGGTTCAGTTTTTCTTGTAAGTTGTAGGTAGGAATCTAACTTACTAATCTCTAACCTAAGAGTCACCGAATAATAATCGTCCGAGACAGATCAGAAACATTCTTAGATACTAAACATACCTATTAACACCAAGCACCAATAATTGATACCATTTCCCTTTTATTTTTAGGGTTCCGTACCCAAAGGGTAAAAACGGGACCCTATTACTAAGACTCCGCGATCCGTCTGTCTGTCTGTCCGTCTGTCACCAGGCTGTATCTCATGAACAGTGATAGCTAGACAGTTGAATTTTTCACAGATGATGTTTTTCTGTTTGCGCTATAACAACAAATACTGAAAACAGAATAAAATAAATATTTAAGTGGGGCTCCCATACAACAAACGTGTTTTTTTTGCCGGTTTTTTGCGATATTGGTACGGAACCCTTCGTGCACGAGTTCGATTCGCACTTGGCCGGTTTTTTTATTTTAATTTTAACTTAAAAGCCTATGCTTTTAGAAATTCTTGCCCAAAGGGTGGAGACCTGGTGTCCTGCAATACAGACCTCACGTCTAGTTTAGGCATCAGTCTCCCACAGTATAATTATTGCTGTTACCGTACCTACTTTGTAGTGATTGATACCTCTCTAAATATAATATAATCTTTATTATGATACACACAAGATTCATGATACACAAGAGCAGATGTACAAAATAAGATATCTACAGAATCTACACAGATCAAGTAACCCCGTCTCCTAAACTAGGTAGTCCTGTATCTTAGGAGACAGTGTTTAGGCCATACAGGGCGGTTGGTCATGTAGGTATAGCTGCAGCCAGGATGTATATCGCCACGGTGGTTAAGTAATACGATTATACAATAAATGCATCTATATTGTGGTGAGAAATAAATCATTAACTTATCATATCTTATATTTTATATATATTTAAAGATGTCATAAGGTTTTTATTGTTCAGGACAATCATGGTTGCTTATCAACAGTGAAACTGCATTTTCCATTACAACAACACTCGTAGGTACCTATTTCTAAAATAGACAAGCGATAAAAGCAGTGGTTTTCTATTGTAACTCTTGATGTTCATAAATATCTACTAATGAGGCAGCGCTCCTCATAATATCACTGAGAGCATACCAATTAGACCAGCTTATGGTATAAGAGGCTTTGCAGTGCAGAAACTGTCGGTAAAACGGTTGGTAAGCTGCGCGGGTCGGTATAGTATGAGATCCCACTGCAAAAAACTGCAGGAATTTTGTTTTGGTAAAACTTTACGATATTTATGAATATTTTTTGAAAGTAGAATAGATTGCTGCAGGGGTGAATCTAACCGGAATTAGTTCTTCGTTTCTTTTTTCAAGTTCGGCCTGCACGAGGAATTTCTCCTGTATCATGGGTGCGTATGAACTATTATCCAGCTCTCAGTTAGCCGCCATTCATGGGTTTAGAAGGTAAACTGGTAACCCACAAATTGCGACTAAGCTGGCAACCTTATTTTTTTTCTATTTACTACACCACTCTCTTTCAAATGGCGTTGGATTCACTTGGACAACTTGTATACTAGGATTAGTTATCAAACATACATTTTGATTTATTTAAATAAGGTAATTACGCATAGATATTTCCAGGCTATGCTGCAGCAATCTAATATACTTTCAAGTATCATTTATGAAAATTAAGTTTAATGAAAAATAAATATACCAGCAGATTTTCGCAGTGGGATCTTATACTAGTCATTATACCACACGTGCTTACATGGAGTACTCCGAGAATTTTATGATACATGACATGCCAGATATAGTTCTCGCCAAACTTCTTGGCCGCCCTGAAGTTGGCTACAATGGCTGCGCAGTAGTAAATCTCATACAAAAACAGCACCGTTTCGTGCCTTGCGCATCCGGAAAGCCAACTTCAGGGCGGCCCAGAAGTTTGGCGAGCAATGTACCTAATTTAGAGAGAAATAAATTCGTAGTATTTATTTGCCTTTGATATTGATTCGTGGGACGCTTTGAAAGCATATTTGCAGTACGAATGTGGCAGTTATTCAGAAATGTAATCGTTTTTTGTTTGAAGTGGTTTTTTTCTTTTGCCTGTGGGTATTTTGGTTAGATACTTTTATGTTTTCTTTTGAAAAAGGTTTTAATTATGTAGTGATTTACTAAATAAGGTTAAAAAATTGTGAAACAACGTAGGTACTTTACAGTATTACGAGCAAAACTGTTCCTAACAAGCTGAAGTAGCATAAAGTTAAAACTAAAACCCGACTACGGGGAAAACTACGATAGGAGTTATTATTATTTTACAAGAATTCATATTTTTTATTCAGAATTTTGTTATGTTTCATTTGATTGGGTATCAAATGAAATAGGACAAAATTCTGATTGATACACGGTAGCAAGGATTTAATATCAGAGTCCTCTTTTTTAAGGGCTAGTAATATCGGTCATATCGTTTTTTTCTGATATCATAATAACGAATCGATTGACACCTCATTTATCAAAATCGGTTCAGCAGTGGTGATACGGTGAGAAATCCCTAAATACATACAGAAATTCCTTCCTTGTGGGTTGGCCGTAGTCGCGTAAAAACTGCACAAAACATTACTCACTATAAATAATTACTCTGCGAACGAGTTACAATATTTTACGGCACAGCATGATGCAAAAAAGGGTTGTAGGCGGAGTTCTCATTTTAATCAAACGGATCGAAATGCCCACTGTGCAGTTTGTTCACGGTAAAGGCATTTTTAGGGATGTTGCTACGAGTATAATTCATTATGACAGTTTCTCTCGGTATGTTTTCGTTGAAAAATCATTATATTTTTAAGGTTCCGTACCCAAAGGGTAAAAACGGGACTTAATTACGAAGACTCCACTATCCGTCTGTCTGTCCGTCTATCACCAGGCTGTATCTCATGAACCGTGATAGTTAGACAGTTGAGTGAGTTGGTACGGAACCC
This sequence comes from Orthosia incerta, assembly GCA_948252205.1. Classification (NCBI taxonomy): domain Eukaryota; kingdom Metazoa; phylum Arthropoda; class Insecta; order Lepidoptera; family Noctuidae; genus Orthosia; species Orthosia incerta. The sequence goes on along the minus strand of OX411753.1, from coordinate 17,967,924 downwards.
TTCGTGCGCGAGTCCAACTCGCACTTGGCCAGTTTAGATAGGTACCTAAGGGCAAACCTGGCCAAAAACATGATTTGGATTAAATAAAATACAAAATAATATCTCGCAAGTATTTAAAATACGAAATACAACATATTTGTAAGTCGTGTATTTGAAATATAAAATACAAAATACATTGTTTTAAATATTTTTGTTTAAAATACAAAATTAATACAAACAAATCACAAAATACAGTTCAATTCATACACACACAATACAATAAACTCAATTCATACACAGAAGTTTCGTTCGAAATGGTAATGGTAATTTTCATTATGTTTGACAACTAGCTGTCCCACGCGGCTTCGCTCCCGACAACTGGCTACGTACCTACCCTATCCTACCTACCCTACACATACCCTACACCTACGCTACACCTACCCTACACCTACCCTAAACCTACCCTACACCTACCCTACACCTACCCTACACCTACCCTACACCTACCCTACACCTACGCTACACCTACCCTACACCTACCCTAAACCTACCCTACACCTACCCTACACCTACCCTACACCTACAACGGAACGGAAGCCCTCAAAAAGTTATATTCTTGCCCGTTTTTGCAACATTTTTCATTTATGCTGCGCTCCTATTGGTCGTAGCGTGATGTTATATAGCCTATAGCACTCAGGAATAATGTAGATTTCTACCAGTGAAAAAATTTTTAGAATTGGATCATTAGTTCCAGAGATTACCCCCTACATACAAACTTACAAATTTTACCTCTTTATAATATTATTATAGTATAGATTTGACGTACGCGGTCGCCATTTTGCTTACGAAAGCTATCGAGCGCTATTTTCTGCAGAACGCACCCATTAATAAAGTCGTTAAATGTATTTATGTTCAAATGTATTTTAAAGCCATATTTGAAATACTAACTACAAAATACCACAGCGTAAGGTATTCTTTTTTTATTTGGTATGGGTTTGCTCTTGACTCTAGTCTAGGTCAGATATAATTTGTAATTCAATTACAAATACTAAATACGTATTTCTATTTCAATTATGTAAGTTATTCAAATATTGCCCAACCGTGCCTAAGAGACTAGCCACAGCCATTGCACTCTTACCTATAAAAAAATATAATCTCCAAGTTTAGAAACATAGTGATGAACCAATTAATATGGGCCGCCTACAAGTTTGTTGGACGCCTCGATGGTCGCAAGAACGACTGCTAAACGAAAGAGCTCAATTGTCCACGATAGGCAAAGTGTTGTTCGGTTACCATTTTTTGCGTTCCGTAGTCAACAAGGAACCCTTATAGCTTCGCCATGTCCGTCTGTCCGTCCATCCGCAGCTTAGATCAGATACTCTTAGTAGTAGAAATCTATAATTTGGCATGAATATTCATATTAATTACTCCGACAAAGTGGTAAAATAAAATCATGAAAAATAAATTTGCCTCCTGCACACTCGTCCTTTTTTTCTCGTTAAAATTGCTAATTTGAAGCTTTCTCCCCTGCCAGCTAAATGGTTGCTTTTGGATATGTGACAATCACGGCTGAAATACTTCAGAAAAAGGACGAGTGTGCAGGAGGCAAATTTATTTTTTTATATAACGAAAAAAAAAACAAACTGACTTCCAGAACAAAAAACTACAAAGCAAAAAATAACTTTCTTTTCCGAAGTCGGTGTCTTTTGTATACATTGTTTTCGAAGTTCGAGTTTTTGAAATCGACCCAGGCGTCTTTGAGTAATCGGGGAACATACATAAAAAAAATAAATAAAAAAAAGATTGCGACGAATTGAGAACCTCCTCCTTCTTTTGAAACCGGTTAATTAAAAGGAAAACTAGCTCTTGGCTTTACAAGTTTACGAGTAATAGTCGACCAACTTATAAAATATACTTGTAAAAGTAATATTTTTACTTTACGTTAGAGCAATGACCGGTGCTTTCATTGTTTATAAAGTTCAGTATTTTCACCAAATTATGTTGGTGAATGTAGATGTTTGTGCGAAACCCGCGGTGCGCGAGTCTGACTCACACTTGACCGGTTTTTTATTGTCTGGTTTTAAATTATATACCTACAGCTCAGCCCTGCCTACCCTTTTGGCGGACGCAGGTGTGAGGTTTTCCCTTTCTGAAGCGCAGGAAATTCAGTATCAATCCAAAATGCCTAAAACAAACAAATATTTAGGACAACGTAACCACGGCAGTAAAAGCGGGTGGCTGGTAAAAAACCGGCTAAGTGCGAGTCGGACTCGCGCACGAAGGTTTCCGTACCGTTATCGCAAAAAAACGGAAAAAGGATCACGTTTGTTGTATGGGAGCCCCACTTAAATATTTATTTTATTATGTTTTTAGAATGTTTTGTTATAGCGGCAACAGAAATACATCATATGTGAAAATTTCAACTGTCTAGCTATCACGGTTCATGAGATGCAGCCTGGTGACAGACGGACAGACAGACGGACAGACAGACAGTCAGACAGACGGACCAGTAATAGGGTCCCGTTTTTACCCTTTGGGTACGGAATCCTAAAAAAAGGATTCCCCCGAATTCAGTCGCTTATAATGGTGAACATTAGTGAAAACGGTAGTTACCTACTGACATTTTCTCAACTTACACAAAGGTGGGGGAGGTGGAGGTGGAGGTTTTCCCTTTCTGAAGCTCAGGAAATTCAGTATCAGTCCAAAATGCCTCCAACAAACAAAGATTTAGGAAAAAAAAAACCCTGAATTCAGTCGCTTATAATGGTAAACATTAGTGAACATGGAAGGTCCTACTGAAATTTTATCAACTTAGATAAAGGATGGGGTCCGAGTGCGCATAGAGTTTTTCGAGAAATTAGCACAAAGCTCGTCGACTTTTCACGTGACCAGAGGGCTGGCTTTTTCTTCGACCAGAGAATCAGCATTGCCATCCAACGTGGCAATGCTGTCAGCGTTCTGGGCACGTTTCCCGTTGACATCGATATGGACGAATTTGATGCACAATGAGCTCTTCCGTCTCCCTTTTATATTTGTATATAGTTTTGTTTTTTTTTTTACAATATTCAATTGTATATATGTTAATAAATGACTTAGGTAAAGGTGGTTCCATCCAGCAATTCGACTCTCTGACCTAGAAATTCTTAGATCAACGAAAACCAAGAAAGGTAAGGTGTTTGCGAAGAAGATTTTTTTCATCAAATCAGACATTAAGTACTTAAATTACAGTGTTTCCATCACGACTATCATAAGAACTAAATCCCAGCTATAAACAGATAGTAATAATTATGTGGATGGCGTGACAGACAGACAACCCGACGGTGTCGCCGTGCGGCGTTAATGGAGGCGAGCCATTACTCACATAATTATGCAGCTATCGGATATTACTGATCTGTGCTTTTAAAACAGGTACATTTAATGTAGCGTACCTTATACCTACTGAAGGTAAACTTATGTTTAAAACCATTACCCAGTCCTGATATTTCTTTTATAAGTAGACTAGCTGTCCCACGCAGCTTCGCTCCCGTCAACTGGCTACCTACCTACCCTATTTTTTTTATCGTAGATAGGCTTGCGCTTGACCACTATCTCACCTGATAGTAAGCGATGATGTGGTCGAAGGTGTAGCACGAAACTGACTGTACTGTACTTACATGAATGTTGCGTAACTTTAACCGCTTACGCAGCGCACGCAACGGAAGCTGTGAAAAAGGAATATTTTTTTCCCGTTTTTGCAACATTTTTCATTTATGCTCGGCTCCTATAGTTCGTACCGTGATGTTATGTACCTTCCTTGATAAATGGACTACCCAACACAAAAAGAATTTTTCAATTCCAACCAGTAGTTCCTGAGATTAGCGCGTTCAAACAAACAAAGAAACAAACTCTTCAGCTTTATAATATTATAGTATAGATTATATATAAGTATAGATTAATCTAGACCCGGTAAAATTACTTCTTTAAACTTTAGGAATGGATGGAATGGAATGAAACTTTAGGATGGATGTGATAATAGATTAAGAGCTATTGAAATATTTTGGGAAAATTTATTCTTAGCAGTAGGTGAAAATGGATTCCCCGTATTTCTAGATATTGGTTCAATTATAAATGTTAACCTATAAAAAATCTAATCATAATCTGCTCTATTATTTCTTAAACGCACGATACTATCACAAACAAAGGAGCGGTGAGAGAGAGAGGCCAAAGTGGAACGTAAAGATAGAATAGGCAACCAAAAATGCAACATTTTAGTCGAAAATTTTCCACTGCTGGACATATGCGTACTCCAAGCATTGCCGTATCGTCCAGGTTTGTATTTTTCGAATCCAGTGGACTCCGTGGCCATCACATCATAAGCGGTGACCTCACCGCTCCACCTAGTGGGCAGCCTTCCAACGCTGCGTCTTCCGGAACACGGTCGCCACTCCAGTATTTTCCTCCATCTGTTCTGGTAGCAATGTGCCTTGCCCACTACATATTCTTCAGGCTATGTCTTTTACCTTAGTCCTTTAGATTTCTGATAAAAACAACACTTATTCGATCAGTGTTACTTATTCCAATTTGTTAGAAAACAAGGCATGTGTTAATATTTTCCCCTTCAAACTATAATTGGCACGTTAGCACCCAATATAAGAGCGATAATAAATAATTTTCTACTCCCAATTTACTCGGCGTGAAGGTAATTCTGTTTTTATGGCGTCAATCCCCTTATCTCAGTTTCCAGTTGAGCAGAGGTCCCTGCGAGTCGTTTGCTAGACTTACTAAGATGTGATTGCAGTAGTAGTGATGTTTTGTTTACACTCTGTTGAGCAAAATGTTTAGTGACACATTATTAAGTTTTCTTTAGTGCAAATACTTGTATTTTGTTAGAGTACAAATTGGTCTGGTTTTCAGTCATTTACGGTTTTGGTTTAGTTTTGTTTTGTTTCCTATAGGAACACAGACTTCAGTCTCTATATACTTTCCTTAATTTAAGTAGAAAGGATTTTCTTATGAAAAAAAATGATTCACCAAATTGCAGAGAATGTAATCAGATTGAGGACGTGCAGCATTTGCTGATGGATTGTGTCCGTAACAAGCGTGAGAGGGAGTCACTGTTGAGAGAATTAGACTTAAATAGTCTCAACGTAAGATTAATCCAATCAATTTCATCCCAATCAACTTCAGAAGGCGCCAAAAAGTTATGTCATTTAATAACAGTTCTTCATCGATGACTTTCTTTATCACAAAGTGTTTTAGATATTGTTTAATTGTTTAGTATAGTTTATGTGTTAATTATAAATAATAATGTTACAGTGGTATAAGGCACGATGGGGTTGACATATTTCTTTAAATAAAAACCCCAATACAATATATAATAAAGGATAAACAATAAATTTTTGTGAGTTAGGTCTTTATACAAATGCTCTATGATGAATTCAATGTGATTTTTTTTTTAGCTGAACTGAATCAATTTCTTTGGATCGGGTACCGAGTAAACATAAATAATATTTTTCCATGGAAAAAAATCCGAACAGGTTAAAATTTAACAGTAAAAATTGCGAACAATATGACGAGTGGGGATGGGACGGCGGCGGGGTGGTCCGCGTGGGAGGGTTAGGGGGAGGGAGGGCAGGGGATGTAAACACAAAGCTTCAGCGACGCCGGCAGTCACGTGGCGCGCCCGCCGGGGGCGCATCACTCTTAAGGGTGGAATCGGGAACAACACTATCTCACCACAACAACATTCCGAAAAACACTTCCACCACACCAACGGACCTTTAAATCAAAAGTGTATTTTTTTTCAGTCCAGTTATTTTGCCCATAAGAGTGATGTCCCCCGGTGTGACTGATTCTTAAAGCTGAATATTAATAAATAAAAAAAGCATATCGAAAATAACATTTCAAATCAATGTTTACGTATTGAATTAGAGTAAATTGTATATAATACAACAACCACTCTAAAGAATATCAATACAGCAACATATCAAACTAATTTTAACATATCTTTTAATCAAATATCATAAATAATAATTAAATATAAATTAATTAGAATAAACTACATATATATACTAGTTGTAACTTTAACGTTGTGTAGCGAAATATATTAGTAGGTTTAAACTAAGGTGTATTGGAAAATCTTTATATGAGGTAAGAACATCAAACTTTTCTATAGTAACTTTGTTTACTTTCTGTTTATTTGTAACCGTGAATTTATATAAATCAAAGTTATTTTTATCAAAATTATTATTATCACCAATGTTATAAACACATAAATAGTTTTATTTTACTAGAAATACGACTTTTTAAGGAACTTTTTGAATGTTTTTATGACGTTATATAAATTACAGTTAAATTTGAAATTAACTTAAGAGACACCCTGTGTGTATTTACAAAACAAACACAAGGACTAATGCGAAAAGTTAACTGAATCTTTGCCAAATTTCCACCTAATTACTATGAATAATTTAACATAAATATTTATTCTCTCTTCCACAAAGGAGTCTTACAAAATAATAGTAGACCTGGTACATAAAAGTGACGACAGAATGGTATCTGCACTAGAAAATTCTTTTTGGATTTTCAGCCCCACAAAACTGCGATTTAAATCACAAATAAAGTAATAAAAATACAAGAAAAACGAATATTAAACTAAAAATTTTTAAACATCAAATTGTCATTAGTTGTGGAAATCGTAACGGTATTGGCTAGAATTGTTTTAAATATTCATCACAGGCTTTCCCCGCTGCTTTTTTCAGGATGAATTTAACAGGCACTCAGCGATTGGCATACACTAGCTTTTAATCAGTAAGGGAAGTCTCGTAATCATATTATAATTTCTAGAGATCTATTATAAACAAACGATTGAACCATTTCTTATAATATTAGTATAATATTAGTTTAGATACAGTAAATATCATAATATCAGGTACAGTGGAACTCCTTTTCATTTGAGTTGACACAAAGGATTTCTTCTTATCATGAAGTAGCCGTAATCCAACCTTCAATTTCATTCGTATTTTTTGTTGCTAGCATAGCCTGATTGATAAGACGTACAGTTGAATAGTACATTGGCAGCGAGTTCGAATCCAGGCTCATGGATAAAATTTTTGTCTTTGGCAAAATAAACATATGTATTTTGTTCTGGCATTAAGTAATGACAGTGGCGATAGTGTAGATTTCTTACAGTGTCTAGTATCCTTTACAAAAATAAACAAACCAATAATTTACCACTTTATAATATTACTTTAGATAATGAATAAGAATAGGTTTTTTTCGTCATTTTTATCGTTCATAAATTATATGAATTCACTCTGTATTTATATTAACTCAATTGTAGTTTCAGTTCATGAAATTTTAGCTGTTAAAACGGTTTTATTTTTGTTTAATATCCACACTTTAATTAAATCTATAGATGATTAATTAGAAGTAAAAAAACAATAAGTCAACGTCTGGGAGGTCCAAAGATTCGCGGAATATTTTCCTTAAAAAGAAGATATTGTCTATTAAGGAAAATATACCGCTAACTTTTGGACCTCCCTATGTGTTTCAAAAGTATTATATTAAGTTACTTTGTGTCATTGTAAATTATTAACTTCTTCATCATCATCATCAGCCTATTAAAGTTCCCACTGCTGGAACATAGGCCACCTCTCTGAGAGAGGGAATGGGCCGTAATCCACCACGCGGGCCCAGTGCGGGTTGGTGGATGTCACATGTCTTCAAGTTTTTGGTTCTAGGACATGCCGGTTTACATTATTAACTTAGGTAGCTATATTTACCCATGTGCTTTTCAATTTATCACCTAAAAACCTAAATACACGAATTGCCATTTCTAAAACTAGTGTGAATTTTTGTTTTAATACCAATCAAAACAACTACTGCACACAGCAGCAATAAAAAGTCACTAATAAAAGCTGACAAGCTGTTACATCAGATAAAAAATAATGTTGTTTTGTGTACCATTTTATTTGGATCATGATATTAATGAGTATGGAAAGCTTTCTCGTCCCCCTAAACACTGAACGTATCTAATTTAATAACGAACCCGCCCCTGAAAACGTTTCAACTATTATACGTCAGGAGTTGTTTGCGTCGGCAAAACGTTAATAGAGTTATTAAATTTAGCGTTAATTTATTCAATTTCGGGTGAGCTTTAGAGACAATGGCTGGTAGGGGCGGGGCTCCGGCTGGCGCCGCCTCTCCTCACCTGAAATTTCATTAACATATAGCTATTTATAACAATGGTTGCTATGTATCATCGGTCGATATTATTCTTATTGGAAAAGAGGAAATGAGATGCAAAACTGATCGGTCTCCTTCCTCAGCGTAGGACAATGGTCGCTTTCAGGTTTTTACTTTTTTTGTGAGTATCGATTTTCACCTGGCTCAGTTAGACTGGAAGAAACCTTTTAGAAGCTTTGGAAACTGTTGGAGACGTAATAAGGTATTTGAATGAGCATTTATTATCCAAATACTGAAATAATAAGAATGTTTTACTGTTGAACAACAAGAAACTAATTATCATCTTCGATACTGCAACTGCAGGTGGTAGAGAGAGCCATTTTTCAACAAATCACCCGTCGGATTACTTGGTAACGTAGGTTTCTCATAAATGATTTGTAGGGTTCCGTACCCAAAGGGTAAAAACGGGACATTACTAAGACTCCAAGATCCGTCTGTCTGCCCGTCTGTCACCAGGCTGTATCTCATGAACCGTGATAGCTAAACAGTTGAAATTTTCACAGATGATTTATTTCTGTTGCCGCTATAACAACAAATACTAAAAACAGAATAAAATAAATATCTAAGTGGAGCTTCCATACAACAAACGTGTTTCTTTTGCCGATTTTGCGATAGTGGTACGGTACCCTACGTGCGCGAGTCCGATTCCCACTTGGACAGATTTTAAACACTCATTGCCACTAGTCAGGCACTTTTCCTATTTAACCGACTTCCCAAAAAGGTTCTATGTTCGATTTTGTTTGTGTTTTTTTAAATTTTTGTTTATATTCACCGATTTCTCCGTCAATTGTGGACCGATTTTGAAAATTTTGTTTTGTTTGAAAGAATATGTTCCAAAATCGGTCCCATTTTAATTTCGTAAAGATCTAATTAAGAACTTTAGAGATATACAACATAACTCTTCAATAAATAACGGCAAATCTTTTGGAATTGCTGCAATCGCATGTCTGTTTATTTTTTATTCCATTTCATAACATAATATCACGCCAGTACGCTCTAAAGGGGTACGCAGGTGTGTACAGTCTACCTTGGTACACTCTCATTTCACCGGTTATATTCAAGTTTCATGATATTCGAGTAATCTGTTCTGGCGTTATAGTTACCGTACCTTAACTTGCCTATTAGGTAGGTACAACAAAAAAACTACAAAGTGAACAAGTTATTTTTCACTTTGTAGTTTTTTTATTTGGAAGTCGGTAGTATTTTTTTATAAAAAAGATTTAATTTTTATTACTGATAGGTTCACGTTTAACCACCATGTCACCTGGTAAGGGATGATGTGGTCGACGATACAGGTCACTTGCCTAGAAGAAACCTTGGATTGGTTCTCTTGACTTATAGATATAGACCCTAGGTTGCAGCTACCAGGAAACACAAACTTTGGCAGGGAATTCCACAACATAGCTGAAAAAAAACCCATGAAAAATATTGCCTAATATTTAATTTGAGTTTTGGTTTTTCAAGTTTTTTTTTTATCTTATATAGGCTCGCGCTTGACCACCATCTCACCTGATGGTAAGCGATGATGTCGTCGAAGATGGAGCACGCTTGCCTAGAAGTAACCTATTCACTCTTGACTTAAAGACCCCTAGGTTGTAGCTATCGGGAAACACAGACTCCGGCAGGGAATTCCACTCCATAGCTGTACGCATAATCAAAGTATTCACAAAACGTTTAGTGCGTATGGGTGGGATGTCCTCCATGTAACGATGGCGCATCGCCGTACGTCTGGTAGTCCGATGATGAAACGGGCTGGGCGGAATTAGATTATGCAATTCCATCGCACACTCCCCGAAATGTAATCGATAAAAAACCGACAAGCTGGCAACTCGGCGACTATGTTCAAGGCTCTGGATCAGTATCTTGGCCTCAGACAACACTTTAGCCAATGCATTTGGTCACCGTCGGACCTATTGGATGCAGATAAAAAACATGTATCTGTGATTCTCAACAAAGTTGTTCGATACCTGTATATACCTGATAATTTGCTAGAAAAACCATTAAACTGTTTAATGATATTATGATGAATTTGGTAATAAGCCAAAAACAAGAGCCAGAAGATTCAAATGGGTAATCCACTTAAATTCAGATGAAGATTTAATTAAGGTAATTCAAATAATATACACAGCTGAATATTTCAAATCTTATAACTAATAACAAACTTACATACAAAGGGCAGAGGGAAGGGCTCATTGCGCATCAAAAAGTTCGTCCACATCGATGTCAATAGGAAACGTGCCCAGAACGCTGGCAGCGTTGCCACGTTGAATGGCAATGCTGATTCTCTAGCTGAAGAAAAGGCTAGCCCTTTGGTCACGTGAGCAGTCGACTAACCGTTTACTTATGTCTCGAAACACTCGATGAGCACTCGGACCCCATGGACCTAATGTCTCAACCCCAAACGGCTCAAACATATAACTGCCAATAAGGTTGTTACATTTGCGCCATTTGATGTTTTCTGAACCAGCAGCAGCCACCTCTGCACAGCCCGCCGTGCTAAGAAGATGGGATGGCGCAAGGGTATCGACACATGAAGATGAAGATTGAATTCCATTTTCCAATTTAAGCTTTTCATCATGATGTAAAGATTAGTAAAGTTAAGAACTAAGATGAAGGAAAACATTACCTCTATCACACCGTATTTCATTTTACATGAACGTTACTTATTTGTGTTAGTCATTTTATAAACAAAATAGAACGAGGAGCAAGAACTTGAATAAAAACTACACAAAGGCATATCCTGCAAAACATTTTTGAAGTGAAAACTGTTAAGACGAGTTGAGAAATTTTTGGTAGGGGCACAGCTTATGGCTTCGCGTCAGCGACATGCTAATGGGACAGCGTCAACGACATGATAATGTGACGTGTGACGGAATTACTGTGACCAGTTTTAAGTATTCACTACAGTTGGAAAATCCCATGACTGCCTATTTATTTTTCACGTTTATTTTTACATAATTTCAACAAAGTATAAATTTATAACCATACCAAATTCCAAACATACTTTCCATACACGAAGAGAACTGTTCTCACATTTCCACCCAAAAATTTAATAATTCAGCAACTGCGTATTTTCTATCAGTGAGTTCTCAATAAATATCCGAGGGTTTAGGGGTATTTTATTGCTTCGCGAGCGAAAACTGGTTGAGTTGCGTCCCCAAGGAGCGATCGGTTGGCAAACATTGCAATCTGGCACTGGAGGATACGGATTGTGGCTCCGTATCGCTTTGTACTGTTGAAATTCAATACCAAAATAAAATTAACATAAACGTTTTCTTTTTACCTTTGGCTTTGTTGAGTTGAATGGGTTAAAATGCATGTCTGTTGAGTTTTGTGACTATGGAATTGTTATTAGTCTTATTATGTTAGTATACGATCTAAATGGTAAAATTAATCATAATTGCATACTCATCTTTCCAGTTTGTGTCATCAACTCAAGTTGTAATATAGCGAATAATTCTTAGATTTTTATCATACACAAGACCAAAACATTTAAGCAAGCGGTCATGCGACGTTTTGATTTAATTGATATGAAACATGATTGAAAAGACACTGATTTAATTACCTGAGCACTTAATTCTGGAACTAATTTAATTAGCTTGCTTGATGAACTCCTTAAAATTGAATCGGCACGTGTATGAAGAATTTAATAAACTGTGTCCTGAGTTATTTTCGGTTGACTTCACAATTTTCTATATTAAATCGTGGAGCGGCGTGGGAGCGGTTGCCATGATACCTTAGAGAAGTTAATAAGTCATAAATAGCGAGCTGAAGGGGACAGGGCGATGGAATATATGTGGGTGTGAAAGAGAGGGGTGTGTCACCCCAGGTATTGGTGGTGATAGGCAATCGTCTGGAAAAAGGTGCGTTTGGAGGAGCTGTGAGGTGTCACAAAATTGCGATTTTCGACAATATAGTTGTCTGTTATCGACTGAGTGTTACATTATTGTCCTTAATGTAATTCCAAGCGTAGTAACGTGAGTTGATAGGTGACTGGGCAATCACAAATTCTTTCTATACTAACGAATTCTTTCTCAAAATGGTATCAGCATTTTCTGTCAGTTTTCTTGTTGGTCATCATAAATTCAGCGTTGAAGTCTTTCAAATGAAAAAATTGTCTTGAAAAGGCAGATTTTTTTCGAATTCAACAAAGAAAATTTAACACATGACTCTATTGATTTCTTATTAGAAAGTTTTACCAAGGATCTCGATTTCTTTATTTTGAACTTGTAGAAACTAAGTACCTTTTTACTGACGTCAGTAACGTGAAATCTTTACCTATTAAATACGGTTCTTAATCCCTCAATATCTAGGACAGGTTGAAAGTCTCATTGTTTCTGTGGAGGGTCATCGAAATGCACCGCGCTTTAAAGCGGTAAGCGACGGAGTCGATAAGCGCTGAGTGCGCTGTATCGACGAGTGGTCGATCTCTGGCGAGTGCTGCCACTTGCCACTCATAATACTTGCCGATAAAATCACGTACGACATTCTTGAGGATAAAGTGTGTGCCATTGTTAGGGAAGCCTTAAATTCTGTTTTGAAAGTTAAGAAACATGCATATCATGTACCTATATTTAGGCTTACTTACATGTTAACTGCAAAAAACGAATTCGGAAATCACGCAACAATTTTCGTATTTAATACAACTTCTACGGTAATAATCAAAGGCACATATGATGCAGTAATAGAATCAGTTATAAGTTACTTTTTACAACCAGAGTTGTTTGTCAACTTACGAATATCTGTTCTCAAAATGGCTGTGAATGGAATGCATTCATAATAAAAAAATGGTTCTGTGCTTGGTCTCAGGATGCTTCTACGCTATTTCTTTATCTTTCTTCTTCATATGTAAATATGTATATAGTTTGAAAAAATATCTGGCTTAAATTTCAGAAACACTTTTAAAACAGCTCTGACATAAATTCCTTCACATGTCAATTTAAAAACTCTTCTAATGTGTTATTATCCACTTAAACTGCTCAAGAAGTTATTGAAAGCTTTTTCATGAAAACGTCTAATGGAATAGATGTTATTTGTCTAGAAATTTGCGTCAATGAAATTGGCACATTTACTGCCACTGAATGTTAAAGAAGTTTAAAATAAATTTCAGATTTTTTTGTAATTTACTTTGATAGCCATTGCAAAAGTTCATCTTACTTATAAGAGCGCTGTTTAAAGCAGTAACTTAACAGGATTAATGCCAGCTTCATCAAGTTTATCCTCATTTTAGTATGAGATATAAAATTCACTACATAAATTTAATTTATTGCATACAATCAGTTTGGACGTCATCTGAGCTCGTAATAATCAAGTTGCTCGCTCAGCGGTTTTATAACTATTTAAATGGATTGCGATTCACCCCTAATCTGACGTTTCACGGTATAAAAATATACATTAATCGTCCTCTAAGAGGGTGGTCTCGCTTTGTAAGCTAAATTTATAACAACTCCAAACTAAGTACACAGAGATTTTTAAATTTTGTCGTTCTTTGTTTTACGACTTTCTTGGCAAAAGTGGATACTCTGCATACAATTTAAGTTAATATTTCATGTTAACCTTTTTTCTCAAACTAATCTCACATCAATAGTTTGTTACGAAAAACACTGACCAAAATACAAATGTTTTCTTTAAATCTTCTTCCCAAAATAAAAAACAAGGAATACTTAATGAGTTGTGAAGAATCGATCGAATCTCTGAAAAATATCTCTCGTTTCAAAGGCTTAAAGGAGCTCCTATCATGAAAAAGTTAAAACGGTCTGATGGGCAGATTTTGATTCAAACGCGTTATTCAGCGAGCGTAGCAATATGAATCATGTGCCGGAGCTACGAAGCGCTACGACATGCTACGACGTGCTACGCAGTGCTACGAATAGTTATAGGATGGCTAGCTTTGCTTTGACAGGATTTATTACAGTATGAATATATTTAGTGAATAATAGCCCTGTCGTGTTTCGTTATGATAGAGCTAGTTAATATTGTAGATACATTGTCTCTACGTTTTATAACTTTGTATTAAATGTTGAGCCTAATTTTTATCATTTTTGTAAGATCAAGAAATCATTGCTTGCTTTTGATTTATCAGATATTCCTACTATGTAAATATCAAAAGTAATTTCAGTCTGTGAACTTATCAAGTCAATCCAACAAACGCATTTTCATCATGTTTCTATTGTTGTGTGTCTATTTCTTGTATTCTTATTATATTATTTTAAAGATATGTATGAGTGGTATGATTTACAAAAGATGGATATCGCTTTTTTTATATAACAAATGTAAAAAATATATTTAAATAGGCGTACTTACTTCTAAATAATAGCTTGAAAAAATTATTTAAATTAATCTTTTTTTTAAATCAGACTTCATTCAAATGAATGCAAATAAAATCTAGGGTCACACCGTTCCCATATACTTGTAATATCAGAGCAATATTCTACCGCATCCATCTGACGATGAGTTATGGTGGCTGAGACCCATGGCTTCGGGTTCGGTGGACCGCAGCGACTTCATTTGCGAGCTCCTCTGTCCGTGAAATGAAGTCGGCTCGATATAGCGATCATGTTATATCGGTATCGGGTGCGGCGACGCATGTAACTGAAACGATTATAACCGAGCTATTGCTTTCATTATGGGGTTTGAAGTTATCAAGACATATTTAAAATATTTTTTTAATAGGGATATTTTTTCGACGGTCTTTTTGTTTATAGCAAGTGTTACTGAGGAATATGAGATCTTGGGTTCGATTCCCCGGTACGGCTGGAATATCTTAGTAGCGGCCCGGAGTTAGGAATTGTGCCTGGTTTATGGCAATACTATATGCTCACTCCCTTACATGAGGTTTAAACGAAAAGAATAAAAGTTTAAAAAAAATACCCGACTATTTAAGAAGCGAACTAAAAAGACGTAAACAAGAAAAAATCGTGCTGTGCAGTCGGATGATACATATTCGCGAGCTGGCTGGCCAAAACCTGTTTTTATTTGGTCTCTAGATCGCCACATAGGAACAAACATACATACATACATAGACTGATAAACACATTACCCTCCTTCGGCAGTCGGGTAAAAAGTGGGTGTGTTTGGAAACACCTCTGATTAACCCTTCGGAGAATACAAAACCGATGTTATTTACGTTCGTTTTTTTTTAATTATAGATAAGTTCACGCTTGACCACTATCTCACCTGATGGTACGCGATGATGCGGTTGACGGTGTAACACGCTTGCCTAGATTCGAGTAACCTATTCACTCTTGACTTCAATACCGTGTACCGATGGCACAAAGTCGTACGCCTTGTAGTCCGATGATGAAATGGCCTAGGTGAAATTAGGTCATACAATTCGATCGCACACTCCCCGAAATTCAACCGATAAAAACCGACAAGCTGGCAATTCGGCAACAAAGTTCAAGGCTCTAGAGTTTTGACTAAACCAGTGCCTCATTGCTGATGAGCCTCTTGGCCCGTTTTTCGATCGACTCTAGTGCATCAAGCTATTGCATTTGGCAGATCCGTCTCAGAGCTTTTCTGGCGTGAAGTACCGTCTCACCTTCAAAAGGATCCCCAAAATTTTGCCAGTTGAGCCTTTGCCTCAATGTATGGCCCAAAGTAGTATGAGTGGTGATGTCAACGTTACGAGAAAAAGCTAAAGATGGTCCATTATCGGCACGGTTACACCTCGGAATGATGGAGCCTGGTAAAATTGGCTCTTTTTAGGGTTCCATATTCAACAAGGAACCCTTACAGTTTCGCCTATGTCCGTCCGCAGCTTAGCTCAGACACTCTTAGTACTAGAAAGCTACAATTTTATTTACCGACAAAGTGGTAAAATAAAATACCCTGTACACGTAAAGTGGGATGTTTTTTTTTATGGTGTGGGGTATCCATGGCTAGGTCATTCAAAAATATTACGGGTTTGTCAACACCATTTTCCGATTCAGGGATCCATTTGCGTAAAATTAAGCAATAAATTGCTAATTTTTGTTAGAGTCAAGTGTCCAGCTAAATGGTTGCCTTTGAAATGTGAAAAAATTCAGGGCAGTAGTTTATAATAACGAAATGAAAAGGAAAATATCTACCACAGCTATTTAGCTAATTAGGCTTAACAAGTTTACGAGTAATACAAGCTTTGCAAATTGTTTTCAAGAGTCATCACGAATTGTCTCGCAGGCAGGTTTGACGACTTCCAGCCGCCCGAACAAGCCGGTTTCTGAAAAGGCTTTAGAACCGTAGACCACATACATACGCTACGGCAGGTTATACAGAAGACCGAAGAGTATAACCTGTCTCTTTGTTTAGCGACTACGAGAAAGGCTTCGATTCGATCGAGACTTGGGCTGAACTGCAGTCTCTCCAACGGTGCCGAATCTACTACCGGTACATCGAGGTGCTGAAGTGTTTCTACAAAAAGGCTACATGTCAGTCCGACTTCAGGGTCACTTCGGCACCTATCCTTCTGCAGCGAGGTGTTAGAGAGGGAGACGTCATATCTCCGAAACTGTTCTCTGCTGCACTGGAGGATGTCTTCAAGGATCTGGACTGGAGAGGGCTAGGCATCCACGTCAATGGCGAATACATCACTCACCTTCGGTTTGCCGATATAGTGGTCATGGCTAAGACCATGGAGGAACTCAGTACAATGCTCGATGACCTCAGTAGAGCTTCCGAAAGAGTGGGTCTTAAAATTAACATGGACAAAACCAAGGTGATGTTGAAAGCCCACGTTGCACCCACTCCTATCAAAGTCGGTCTCTATTACACTTGAAGTTGTGGACGATGATGTCTACCTGGGACAAACGGTCCAGTTAGGTAGATCCAACTTCGAGAAAGAGTTCAACCTTCGAATCCGACTCGGCTGGGCAGCGTTGGGGAAGTTGCGCAGTATCTTCTCGTCCAACTTACCACAGTGTCTCAAGACGAAAGTCTATGACCAGTGTGGTTGCCAGTGATTACTTACGGGGCACAGCCGTGGTTGCTCACAATGGGCCTCATCAGAAGGCTTAAAGTCACCCAAAGGGCAATGGAGAGGGCTATGCTCGGTGTTTCTTTGCGTGATCGAATCAGAAATGAAGATATCCGCAAGAGAATCAACTTTACCGACACAGCCCGAAGAATGGCCAAACTTAAGTGGCAGTGGGCAAGGCACATTGCTCGCTGGACTGGATGGCTGCTGGGGCCGAATAGTTCTAGAATGGAGACCGCGTACTGGAAGACGCAGCGTTGGAAGGCCTCCCTCTAGGTGGAGCGACGACCTGGTCAACGCTGTGGGCGTCCGGTGGATGCGAAACGCACAGGACTGATCAGTGTGGTGACGCTTGGGGGAGGCCTATGTCCAGCGGTGGACGACTTTCGGCTGAAATGATAATGAATGAGGAGTAATAATCGACCTATTTATAAAATGTACCTTGAAAATAAAAATGTTTATATTCGTTAGAGTAATGTTCAATTCTTTCATTGTTTATGAACTTCAGTATTTTTACCATTGACTTACGTGTCATAGGTCGTGGGTTCGAACCCAGGCAGATGCTTTACTTTGAGTAAATAATTTCATCACCACTACTCTAAAAACGGTGAAGGAAAACATCGTGAGGAAACGGGTATGTTTTAGAACCAAAAATTCGAAGACACGTGACATTCACCAACCAGCACTGGGCCCGCATGGTGGATTAAGGCCCATTTCCTCTCCCACAGAGAGGAGGCCTATGTTTCAGCAGTGGGAACATTAGAAGGCTGATGATGATTCCTTATTTAATTATTGGATATGATTAAAATCACTCATTATTTCATTTAGTAAACGCTTTTTGTAATTAGACTAATATCAATTTAATTCTGTGCATATATAAAAAACTGGCCAAGTGCGAGTCGGACTCGCGCACGAAGGGTTCCGCACCATTATCGCAAAAAATCACGTTTGTTGTATGGGAGCCCCCCTTAATTTATTTTAATTTCATAATTATTATTTTTTGAAGTGAATATATAACTAAATATTCTGTGAATATTTCAAGCGTCTACCGGTTGCCGTTATTAATATCGAGCTAAAAACGGCAAAATAATCACGTTTGTTGTATGGGAGCCCCCCTTAAATATTCATTTTATTCTGTTTTTAGTATTTGTTGTTATAGCGGCAATAGAAATACATCATCTGTGAAAATTTCAACTGTCTAGCTATCACGGTTCATGAGATACAGCCTGGTGACAGACGGACAGACAGACAAACGGATCGTGAAGTCTCAGTAATAGGGTCCCGTTTTTACCCTTTGGGTACGGAACCCTAAAAACCGGCTAAGTGCGAGTGGGACTCGCGCATGAAAAAAATCACGTTTGTTGTACTTAAATATTTATTTTATTATATTTTTAGCATTTCTTGCTATAGTGGCAACAGAAATACATCATCTGTGAAAATATCAACTGTCTAGCTATCACGGTTCATGAGATGCAGCCTGGTGACAGACGGACAGACGGACCAATGAGTCTTAGTAATAGGGTCCCGTTTTTACCCTTTGGGTACGGAACCCTAAAAACGATCTACCCTTAATTCCTACCTAAGTTATCAATTTTTTATATCAGTATAAAATACCATGGTCACACAAATATAATATGTAGGTTGGCACGTAGTTGGCGTCTATCTGTCTGTCTCAAGCGTTTATGTAATAGGCCTGTGTTTTTGGCAAAGTTAGACAACATTTCAACACCTTAGCACCTTTATAAGGTCAGATCGATTCTGGAGCTAAAACATTGCTTTTACCTTACTTCAAGATTTTGAAAACACTTTTGAAAAGAATGGTGGCAGTTTGATTTGTTTTGATTGCAGTTTCTTTCGAAAAATAATGCACCAGTTGGCGCCACTGTTGACTAAGGTCCATAATATTAGCTGTTTAACGTTATGTTATCGCGCACGGAGGCATAGTTTGAAATAAAATTCATTTCGCAGACTTTTTTTTTTCGAAAAAATGGATGATAACATTTTCCGAAACATACAACAAAGCAGTGGTTGGTAAATCCTGTACCTATCTTAACTTGCCATATTTGGAAAATATTTACAACAATAAAGAATATAAATAAACTCGCGCTAAAAGCCAAAAACCTATGAAATTTGACATTTTGAAGACAGTAACAACAGCGCTCCTAGCGGAAAATTCAAACGCGGTAGATACACTTTTAGTTTCCAGTTACCGACACCGAACACTTTTTGATCGTCATGAGTATGTATTAAGTGGAAGCAACTGGACACAAACATACTGTTTCTATAGAAAAAAATATTCATCGGTAGCTTGTATCTGACATGAGACACAAACGTGTCCACGTTTGCGCCCTGCCAAAATCATAAAAAATGCAGGTTAAATCACTTCTGAAAGTTTTCCTACGATTTAAAGTGATTTTGTTTCGCTTAATTATGACACCCCTTTCATTCTTTATTTTACTGAGAATTGTTTATTATTTGTGCCGATATGAGCGATAATATATTTCTAACATCTGTAAACATTAATGGTCTTTTAAAAATCTCGGCACTGTTTAGCAAATGATTAGCAGATCTTTAATTAAATTTTTCTTTAGAGAAGTATAATTTTGAATCTGCTAAACAATTCAGAGATTTTTATAAATACCCAAGGATGCTGATCTACTTTTAACAGATGAAGGTTAAGCTTTATGATTCATGTAATATTGCTATTTGTAACAGCCTTTTTTTCCTAAGTTTAATATCAGAATTGGCTTTTTAATTACCATAAAAGAGTTTCGGTAGACAGATTTTTTTTTGAAGTGAAATTGGACACATTAGAGGTGATAAAAATGGAAGACTTTTATTACGTTTTATAAGAAAACTTATAAGTGAATTTAGTGTTCGCTTTGATTTAAGGGTTAGAAAACCATTAATTGGTTTTGATGCTACTAGTAAAGGATTGTTATAATATAAATAAGATAAGTAAGGTATGATTGACAAGAAGTGACATGTTAAACTTACACAAACATAATTGAATGCACTCCTGACAAATGTTACTTATTATTTGGAAGTTGTAACTTTCAAATATGAAGTTATATTATATGAGACCTATCACTGCACAGTTACTGACACAAAAAGTATCGATTACCCGAGGCAGTATAATGTTATAAGGTTATGTACTGTTGCAGCTAGTTCACTTGAATTCCTCATGTCTGTAGGCGTTAGGCTAATGTTAGCTGCTCTGTGTAACATTGCTAAGTTTGACGTCAATAGTAGATAGGTACATGTTTTGGGACCTCCTGAAAATTTTCAGAAATGTGCTAAGCCCCGCCCTGTTTACAGCACCGGCTGTGATTCGTCGAGGTTAGTCTACGTCTGCTGTCGTAGCGGCCAATGGAAGCCGGGGCTACGCGCAGTCGTAGCGCTACGCCGTAGGGCGCGCGGGGCGCTACACGATCGACAGACCAGCGGAGCTGCTACGCCAGGGAACTGAAAAATGTAAGTACTAATTATTATATTTGTTAGGAATCTCTTTCTTATTCCTATGAAATGTAATATGTACTTTTATATTGACAGTGTGTTCAAGTGTTCTGTGTATAGATATAGATGCTGGTATATATGTAGATATATATGGTATATATGCATAAGTAGGTGCCCCATAACATACTAGATGATTATGTAACATAATGGCGGCACAATTTTCAGCTTCTAAATTTTGAAGGAACTAAAGTATAAATTAAATGCGGCATCCAGCTTTCCAAAGATATTTAGAAAAATCATCTGTGTACTTTTTGATTTTGCATATATATAGGTAGGTACTTAATTGTGCAAAAATCAAACGGCTTCTTTAGAACTCTCGTAAAGATTCAATTTTCAGAATAAACTGGCAAAATTGAACAAAGAAAAGTGAAAAGTTTCTGCCCAGACGAGAGCAGTGAAAACCATTTATTTTGTGTCGTTGCTATAATTTTGTATCATTATTTTACACTTCAGTTAATAATTATTTCATACAAAAGTTTAAAAATAAGTATGAACTAGAATAAATTTTTAAAACAGCATTCAAAGTAGAAATGCTGTCGCCATTTAGTTTAAAAACGTTGACATGTAAATGTTCAAGATCTATCATAAGCTATAAGTCACATTTCATAGAGATGGTCTTCTATCTTCTTCTTCTTCTTCTTCTTTCTTTTCTTCTTCTTCTTCTTCTCCTATCAAATTACCTTTACCAATATGAGAATAGCATATTATATGATGAATATCTATCTAGTCAGTTAGGTTAACATCTATGGTCATAATTTGATTAGTGATTTTATTTGTAGGTCATCTTATAGTCTGCTTCACTCGAGTTAACATGAAATGGATGAGAACAGTGGGCTTATTCCGAGATTTTAATTGTGCTCGACCGCGTTATCATAAACGATCTCTTATGTTAATTTTTATTAAAAAAAAGAGGTTTCTCCTCCCTGTCACCAGACGGCGCTTATCCAGTTTCAATACAAATTGACATTCACGTTAACGCAATCCAGCGTGAGTAAAAAATTCACACTGCTCATTACATTGTGACGATATCAGCTATCCAGAAAGCTTATTTTCAGTGTTTGCAATTTATAAGAACAATGATTTAGTATGCAGATTTTTGAAGTAGCCTTCTTCTTACGAATCAGCACAAACAACATAAATCAATCCGTGCTTAAAATACAAGTCAGTCAGCATAGCTACTAGCTCTGAGACTAGCCATGCTGACCAAAAGAATCTAGAGCTTGACTTTTTCTCTCGAATTGGCGCAAACAAAATGAGAATTGGTCATTCCATTGTTAATCTATACTAAAAACTGGCCAAGTGCGAGTCGGACTCGCGCACGAAGGGTTCCGCACCATTATCGCAAAAAACGGCAAAAAAATCACGTTTGCTGTATGGGAGCCCCCCTTAAATATTAATTTTATTCTGTTTTAATAGAAATACATCATCTGTGAAAATTTCAACTGTCTAGCTATCACGGTTCATGAGATACAGCCTGGTGACAGACGGACAGACAGACAGACAGACAGACATACAGACAGACAGACTGACAGACAGACGGATCGTGAAGCCTTAGTAATACGGTCCCGTTTTTACCCTTTGGGTACGGAACCCTAATATACTAATAATATTATAAATTGAGGTAAAGTTTGTGAGGTTGTAGGGGGTAATCTCCGGATCTACTGAACCAATTTTGAAAATTCTTCTTTTATTCCTGAGTGACATAGGATTTTTAATCCTGAATACAAGTCCTGTGGGGTGGGCCACGGGAGCGAAGCCGCGGGGAACCGCTAGTAGTAAAATAAAAACACTCACATCGATCTGCCTAACTTGTTCCCTACTACGAGTGTGTTGTGGTCGACTTCCAGTCTATCCATATACCTGCCAGTAAGGCTAGCTATGGTCGTAACATTACAGTGATTGTTGTTTGCAGGTGTTAGTGAAGAGTGACGTTTGATGAGGGACCTGCGACCGGCAGCATGCAGGGGCTCAACGCCGCGAAGGAGAAGGCCTCGGGGCTCTTCGCCAACAAACCCCTTCTGTTCAAGTGAGTCGCATGTTTTTATAACCATATATTGCCAAAGGAACCCTCCTAGGCTGTTATATTGGGTCTTTGAAACATTTTAATTGCATCTTAGGTTTACTTTAGTGACATATCTCAAGCAATAGGCGGAAAAAATCTTACTAAATGAGAAAATTCTTAATTTAACTTTAATCATAATCTTAAACCATGAAAGCCTACTACATTGAGTAGGTGTTAATACTGATGTAAATCTCTTAAACACGTCTATAAATTCACAGTTACCATAGCATTGTTATTAGCGGCAACGTGTCGACGGTGAAGCACGCTTGCCTAAAAGTAACCTATTCACTCTTGACTTGAAGATCCCGAGGTTGTAGCTATCAGGAAACAAAGACCGGCAGAGAATGCCACTCCTTAGCTGTACGCACAATGAAAGAATTTTCAAAACGCTTAGTGTGTATGGGTGGGATATCCACCATGTACTGATGGCGCATTGCCGTACGTCTTGTAGTCCGATGATGGAAAGGGCTAGGCGGAATCAAATTGTGCAGTTCCATCGCACACTGGGGAGTGTGCGATGCAACTCGTCGTCGGTGTTCAAGGCAAGGAGCTTTGAGTCTACTACCACTTGCCGATCAGTCTCTTAGCCCGTCTGTCAATCGACTCAAGTGCTTCAAGTTGGTATTTGGCAGATCCGTCCCAGAGGTGAGAGCAGTACTCCATGCTTGACTGAACTTGCACTTTATACAAGTTGAGCAGCTGTTCAGGCGTGAAGTACCGTCTCACCTTTGCAAGGATCCGCAACTGAGCCTTTGGTTCATAGAATGGTCCAAAATTGAGGGTCGATGTCAACGTATTATTATATATATTGTTTGGGATTTTACAAAAACTTATGATACATTATTTTATTTTATTTGGCAAACTTACAGCTAATTACAAGGATGCTTAATCATTATAATAATAAAAATAAGGCAATTTACAAGTTCCCACTTATAGTAAATCCCAATTAACATGAACATACGTAACGTAACGGATTTATTTACATTGGATTTATAATATCCGGTGTACTGTAGATACACGTCTGCCTAACTATTCGGGCAAGTAGGCGTGATGTTACGCTAACACAATAATATGTAGTTTAACATTATGAAAAGGGGAGCCTTTAATATCGTTTTAGAGAGTTATTCGTTGTGTTGAAGAATTTGATAGGTTATTATTTTTCAGGCAATCTTCACTCAGATCATTTTGCAATTATTAGTGCACATAACCTATGCAGGATGACATAGTGATAAGGTAGTGGTAGTGGTCCTTCCAAGCAGTCTACTCGCCCACAGTTATTCTGGGGAAGTACTTCTGCAGGCATTTTACTGTAAGTGTGCGTAGATGTATAAGCAATTTGCCAAAACGGCTGTCTGAATGAAGACCATTAAATCAACACTGGAGATATTATAATGAACAGAGAATAACATTGTGATGAGCTGGAATGTTTAGAACAGAAACTGAAAGGCATGGATATTCAATCAACTCGCACTTGGCTTGAGTGGTGGATTTCAGTCATGGCCTACCTAAGGAAGAAGAGTTCTAACTGTGGAAATATTATGGGCAAGCACATAATGTTCAAATGTCTTTCAAATCGGTAATTCCTCTGCAGTACAATCAAGTATCAAAAGCCACACGGCATCAATTGTGTCATCGACCTGTTTCATAACACAAAAATAAGCAAAGGTCGCAAAATGAGAACAGTTTTCAAACTGCATTGGTTAAAATTCGACAAAAGTCTTGGCAATCTTGGCACCATTCACATACGAATCATGATCTTGAAGTAATGCGGCATTGAAGTAATATCTTATGTTCCCATGCCATCAACTAGGTCAACGGTTTATTTCATAGCTCAAAAATAATGTATGCATAGGTCGCAAAATTTAAATTGCATACATAATCCATTGTCTATAATTGACAAAAGCCTTGGCAGTTTTGGCACCCTTCACATAAGACAAATCATGGTCTTGAAGAAATGTGCTATGTTATGTGTACTGCTAAATTCGTTAAACATCTCGTCACGGATAGTTGCTAGTTAAAGTACCTACATAATAAAAATAAAATAAAATAAAAATAAAAAAGCCTTTTATTTCCTGTAGATCTTTTACAATAAATAACTTAACTCTATATCTTATACCTATATTATATGTTCTATATTTTAATGTTTACATAAACTACTCTTTACTTTATACTACTATGCTAGTATTATATTATCTGTGATACAACTCATAACTTAATCTTTCTAGCATCTAGTAATTATTTATATTCATATAAAAAAGCAATAAATTTATATTTTGTTATGTAATGTTATTTTAGTCGTTTTGTTTTTGTGATAACAGTAGTTACAATATATAATGTATTCTTATTCGATTCTATTCTATTTGTATTATTTTTCTTCTCTACAAGAACCCCTAAAGACGGGTACAGGCCTCCTCCAAAGATATCTATTTTCTCTCTCTTGAGCTACTTTTGTATTTATATAGGTTTGTTTTTTTTTTTTTTTTTTTTTTTTTTTTTTTTTTTTTTTTTTTTTTTTTTTTTTTTTTAAGTACCTACATAAAGTTCTTTTATTATTATTATAAGTACCTAGTTAATGACTATATTATACTGTGCCCATCCTTAAATCATTAAATAATAAGTTATTATTATGAGATGAAGATTTCAGTATTCCATAAAAGTGACACTGCAATCATCGGCAGTAAATGTAGCACAAGCCCTAAACGAGAATTTGTGAACAAGTAAACCTATTTTGGGATTACTTATGACAATCAGTCAAACAGGCAGTCGCTCCATATAAAATACTGGTAGTCAGCTGAATCCGGTCAGACTGGAAGCCGAGCCCAACTTAGTTGGGGTAAGGCTGGGCAGATTAATTTTGACAATAAATGGAGAGTAATAAAGAGTCTGTTACGGTGAGGGGAACATTACATTCAGACACATGCCAGGCGTGTTCTAGCCCTGGTGCTGGTCTCTGGATACTTCAAACAGAACGGTCTCAACAGCTGTGAGAAATCCATTTTTTGTCACTTTCAATACGATGAGGTGGTCGTCGTGGGGACTGGCCCAGAATTTTTGGTCGCCACATATTGGTACAAGGGTCTTGTGATTCCTTTTCACGGCAAAACTTTAGATTTACAAGATGCGTTGAACATGACTTCTGATTGTGTTCGTCTTATGATGATTAACATTTACTGTAATTTACTATGATCAGAACTTTCTGTGCACCAACATAAAATCATAAAACGAAAAGATTTACTACTTAGCTTGAAAGAAGTGACTTACATCCATGGGGAACTGTGAAAACAGCTAATAATTCTGATATTTTTCACTTCACACCTAATCCCATGGAATTAGTTTGGTTTCATGAAAAAATTGCTTTTAGAGTCAGGGTCATATTAACTACCAATGTAAAACTTCACTTACATGGAATATTTATTTTAACCTGAAGCTTGATTTATAATTTTGCTTAATTGTTTCACTTTGTTAAGTTCTTAATTCTCAATTGATAAGGGGGATTCCTAAAACTACTTCTAATTCCTATAACATAGACAGCATAGCAGTTTCTTTGGATTTTGGTTTACATCTTCTATCAACCTTATCAAAGTGAAGGCTTTCATTATGTTCTTCAGGTATTTTTACAAAAACGTTAACAAATGATTGGGACTTTTGACGGTCAAATTTAGCATTGAAGATTGAAAACGGCATAATCTTCAACTGCCTGAGAAAAACAAAAATGATCATAAAAAAACAATAATGTTCAAATGGCGTTCTTTATGTCGAATTTTCCGAAGATGGAGTGTCGTTGTAACAAAAAAGTCGTTGAAAACGGAGTATAAACAAAAAAAAGAAACAATCGAAGGTTGGGCAACGCGCGGGGAATCGAAGCAATTTCGATGGAAGCCGCGAGACGATCGCCGATAATATTGACAGGCGGGTAATACTTGTTGCAATCGAAATAAAATATAAGGGCGGCGAAATCTCGGACGATTCTCTAACAAGCAGTTTGTACGTAGGGTCGCATTTTTGGAAAATTTTGTTTTGGGCAAATAGTAACGCATATTTAGAGACGCACGAAAAACTGTATATAGAACTCTTGATTTTTTAACTAAGAATTTTATAAATGTTAAGTATTTCACTCCACCATAGCCTGAAAACCCGTTAATTTTTGGCATTAAAGTTGAGTTTGAATGGTTCTCAATGCCAACCTCTCATTTCATAAATTGGCGGGCGTTAGGCCTTGACAATTTGGCATAATTATGTCTATAAATAAGAAAGAAAGAAAGAAAAAAGAAAAATATTTATTTGTGACCCGCACAGGAGACACGAGATAAGAAAAACACAAACAATAATAAAAAATAAAAATAAATTACCCCGTGCGAGACCAAAAAGGCTCCTATCTCAGCATGTGCAACGATATCAAAAAGAAAATAACAAGGTTATCTACTTTGCCAAAATAAATTGTAGTTCTAAAAACTAAAAAACACGCTTTAATGATAAATTGAACTAAATTAATAATTGTTTAACGTTCAAAAGTGCCGCTTATTGGCCTAGTTGAATAAATATTTTTGACTTTGACTTTGACTTTGACTAAATTATTGCATTGTCATCGGTCCTTGATAAGTGTGCAAAGTTTCAAATCAATCCCACGTTTTGAAGGGGGTGAAAATCACGTTCAAAGATTCCGTTACATTGATACATAGATACATACCAAGCTAATAAAAGCGTGTTAAAAAGATGTCAGCTTAGCGTAATGCTAGCAGGTTTTCAGAACATGAAATCAGTGGTACAAAGCCTTGTAAAACTCTGTCCAGCGGTTCCCACAATCCAAATAAGTGATCAAATTTGTTATAGAAGTTAAATAACTATGGCTCTGAGAAGAAAAAATAAAAATTGTTTTAGTATCAGTGGGAAGTATAAGCCTTCAGAATCCATCCAGAACAGTTCTGCATATTGCTATCCGCATTACTTAGGAATTTTGCCAACTTAGAAGCTCTGATTCGTATATTTAGGATGTCTCCATCATCATCAATTTCTGTTTTAGGGTAGAGGCGAGCTCTGTCCTCCCATCCTTGCTTAATGTTGATTTATAAACGGCCATTTTCCTCCTTAGTCTTCATTGCCTTGGTGACTGATTTTCCTTTAACATTACTGAATGTTTTTAAATGAATGAACGGTAAAAGTTTTGTAATCTAAATATATCCATGAATTTGTATCACTCCTATTATGGATAACACAACGAAAATAAGAAATCAATTTTTGCTGTCTCAAAATGAGAACAAAGTTCCCTCCGACAGATCATAATACCAAATGGTCCGGATTCGATAAATAATGCGATTACTGCGTTAGCTGGTGGCAGCCCTAGAGGTACAGTCGAGTGCTCAGCGCTGATAACAAACAGACATCATCCGGATTTGTGTCGTCATGCGAACGCTCCCGATGCAAGGAGCCGAGTACCTCCGAGCACATAAGTACATTGTAACGGTGATTTGTCCACAAATCTTCGAATGTTCCAAGATATGAATTGTTTTGGTTAAGTCGCGACATGATTTATGGAGATAAGGGAATGGGAAGAATTGTTTCTTTTTTTTTCCAATTGATTGAATTTTTAGAGTAAGTATAGAGAAGAAAATTACTTACTTCTTATAAAAACCTAAATTCTAATCAATCAACCAACAACCAACAATCATTCTTAATTTCTTTTCTTAAGATCGTTAAGAGATTTCATCTATGTTGTCTTAAATTAGAAATTATCTGAGGAAATAATAGAGCGATGAAGAAGATTTTTTGTAATTCCGTTGCGAAACACATCAGATTTAAATATATACCAGCTGTGACCGTGTCTTTGCTCCGTCAACTGCTTACCCTACCCTTCTACTTACCTTGCTACCTGGGTAGGTACCCTAGAAAAAAATTGTAGGTAGGTAACCCTACCTACCTACAATTGTTTTTTCTAGGTTCGTTCTTCCGCGGCGAATCTTAACACCGCCGAAATCTGAATTGCGTGTGTAATGATATTTCACTTCTTGAACACTTTAAATTTATCTAACTTTTGATAGAGTGAACCGATTGTGATGAAACAAAAACTAAGTAATACTTTAAGTTACGCAATTTTATAAATAAAAGTTATCGTGCACAACTAAACAGACAAACAGACGAAAACGCCAAAAATGCTAGATATGGGTTCTGTTGGTTATCCTTTAACACACTGGCTATTTTTTTAGAAATATTTTCGATGTACAAAAATTACTTTTCTACAGATTTATTATGTATTGATGATGATGATTTTATTTAGAGAAGACAAGACGCTTTCTGATAACTTGACCATTTAGTATTTTAGCCATAGTATTTCTGAGGAATGGTCAGGAGTATTAGGCCTCTAACACACATTCTGATTGCTCTCTGAAACCAGACTCAGAATTTATATTATTATTTAAGAAAGCCCGGCAATGCATACAATTTCATTATGCCCCACACACATTCTGATTTTTTCAGATTATGATTTACTCATTGTCAGAATTTATATTATGAATTCAGATTGTGAATTCAGAGAGGAATTCAGAATGTGTGAGTCCAGCCTTAAAGTAGAAAAGTTTAAGAAAAAATAAGACATTAAATAATAAAAATAATAATAAAAATCGTTTATTTCTCACCACAAACCAAGTACAAAACAAGAAAGTATTATGTTAAATTGTAATTTACAAATTTGGTTGTGGATCGCTGGTGCCTGTGGTAGGTAAAGTAAAACCTGTGTTACAGGTCACCAGGCCTCCACCTCACATCGCTTTTTATAAACAATTACAATTGCAGATAAGAGTAGCATAGACGAGTAAACAATGATAACATTAGAGATCAGAAAACGGTTGGTGAGTAAGCTAAGGTTACAATATTTAAAAACATAAATTAGGAAAATCAGAAGTGCCTGTGTATGAGTGTGTGTGTATGAGTGTTTGTGTATGAGTATGTGTGTATGTGTGTGGTGTGAATGAGTGTGTGGGTGACTGTGCTTGTGTGTGCAATTACATAGCGTAAAATTTATATAGTAAAGATTTAATCAATCAAGAGAAAGGAGGATTACTGGAGGACCTCCAGGAGGCCTTCTGTTTCTGTTTCTGTTTATACGAGTACAGTATCATAATTATTCAGCACTTCTTATAATCAAACATGCCTATACATTTAAAGACATGTAACTAACTAATGTAACATTTAATTGCAGAAAACACGATACCATAAAATACCTTCAGTCTTTTATCATAATACAAGTCACCGGACAAAAAATGACCACTCGCTTTAGCTGCAATCATACATCTGCGTCCCGCGATATATCCCTAAGGTTTTAAGCCCATAAATTGCATAGCGAGCTCCGAGCGTGGAAGGGTAGTCGCTTCATTATTTAGTCCGTTTAAATCACTAAGTCCTTAAAAGACATTAGCAGGCTTTGTAGCGTTATCGCAGAACACAAAAGAGATTTAGAGCGGCAGACAAGGGGAGGAACCCGTCAGATTTTATTCAATAATATTTAGCTATATTGTGCCGTGTACTGCTTGATTGTACACGGATCTTTTAATGATAGGATTAATATTTTAATTGGGGGCTTCAGATTTTATTGATGCTTATAGGTGCCCATCAGTAATGCCTTTTGTCTTAATGAATAATTGTAGTTATCGCGAAATCAGTTTTAGTATTTTTAGGGGGTACAAGAGTCTACTCTTCGGGGGGTCAAGAGTTACTCTTTAAGCCTGCACGTAGAGTTGCACTGAAGGTCGTGATTTTATTTGTATCATACCTGCATATATTTTTATTTTAGACTGTTGATATTGTCTTAATATCTCATTGTTTAAATTTTTGTTTTAATTCCATCATTCTTTCCTATATTCCAAACAAAACATTGGACAAATGTTAAAGCTCTTAATTGTTTTGCAATCAGTACGAGGCATTAAAAGGTCTAGACAACTAAATACGTGTTCAGCACTTACGCTAATTGTTTCCGCCATTTGAATATTGCGCGCGACAATTACTCGATTGGTCCGCCGCCGCCAGAGGCCGCTGCTGTACAACGGACCCCTAAATTAATTGCTCTCTGCTCACTTTGTTTTATTTTGATCAAGACAAAACTGACTGTTGAAATAGATGAATATTTATTAAGCGAGGCAAAAAAAAAATAGAGAATTATTTGTAAAGAGCCAATTTCAAATTCAATTTGAACTAAGTAGCAATTTTAGTCCATGAAATTTTTACAAAAAGAAAGAAATGATTATGGAACATTTATTTGGCATAGTTGAAACACGATAATAATATGCCAAAAAAAAAGAATGATAAAAATTATATTTACTTGATGAAATTTCACATTTGATTATGACATAATTCGCAAGGTCGATTGGTGTTTAACTTACCGATCAACTCCGAATGCCACTTGCCGAATAACACTTAAACTACTATTTGCGTCTTTTCTTGAATAATTTATTTTTTTATTTTATTATCCGTGAAAAGCGCACCCCGTACTTCCCGCTAGTCAATATCCAATTATATGGTATGGTGACATTATTAAACATAGCTAGCATACTATTCTCATATCAGCTATGTTGTTTAGTTATATGAATTACGAAAATATTGCTGACTGCATCAGATTTCAACACTTATTTGTCGCTCATTTTGATAGTATTGACTGTTACCGAGCTTGAATTGGGCGAATACACTCAATCCTATCTTGGGAGTCAGTAAGTTCAAGGTTGGCTGGAATGGATAACTGATGCGACGTACCTAACTTGATAAACAAATCCCATACATTTCAGGTATATCGGGGCGCCTAAGAAATATGAGTTCTTGGTATTATGAAAAAAATGCCTTTTTTAAACTAAGAAAACCACAGCATTCGCAACGAAATTAACAATTTAAAAGGGATCGGAAAATACATTTTTTTTTTCTTCCAGTAATAAAGTTAAAAAAATCCGTTACATAAAAATAATCATGGTAAATTTGAGAAAGCTACGTCGACCAGCGAAATTTGATCATGGATGCATAATTATTAAACTTTGTGGAACAGCTATTGTATACATATCAGAGTCAGTTTTCTATCTACAAGTTGCTGACAACTTTGACGTACCACAGGTATTGTCTGATTTACAGCCACTAATTGGAAAACTATGCAAAACCTGATTGTATTACCAACAAGAAAACCTTTTGTCCCGACACAATGGTCGTGTAATATGATTCGAAGAGGGATGTTTCCTGTGTTAAAAAAAAATATTATATTTAGTCCGTCAGTTACATTTTCATAAAATATTGGACACGTATTTTTTGCTTTATCGAATCAATAAGAACTGGCTAAGTGCTAGTCGGACACGCGCACGAAGGGTTCCGTACCATTATCGCAAAAACGGCAATAAAATCACGTTTGTTGTATGGGAGCCCCACTTAATTTTTTTTTAAATTCTGTTTTTAGTATTTGCTGTTATAGCGATAACAGAAATACATCAACTGTGAAAATTCTTAACTGCCTAGCTATCACGGTTCATGAGATACAGCCTGGTGACAGACGGACAGACAGACAGACAGACATACGGACAGACAGACAGGCAGACGGATCGCGGAGTCTTAGTAAAAGGTTCCTGTTTTTACCATTTGGGTACGGAACCCTAAAAAGCGTACTAAAACGTGACGTCACACGAAATTTAAACGTACTATACTACTTACTATTACACTACTTACTACGTTATTTTTTGTTTACGTGACAAAAGAAAAAATACGTGTCGATAATTTTATGACAATCTAACAAGTTTTGGTTGTAGTCTTAAGTAATTTTTAGCACCATCCCTATTATGAATCCTAGAGCTTCTCCATAGAGTTTGCCGTCAAAGTGTTATGTTACTTAACTAATTGGTTGTCAAAGCTTTCGCCTCAGGGCTTGCGGATGAAAATTTAATGAGGATTGCTTTCTGGGAGTGATGCGGGTGGACATGGCCAATTAACGATATATTTTGTGAGAACAGTATCTGAATAGATTTGTGGAGCAGTTTTAATAATGGGTTTAAGAAAGTGGAAACTTTTCAATTCAAGTTTACAGACCGATGGTAAAAACTTATGTTTTAAACACATACCAAGCCCATTTTGTTGTGAGTATTTTTAGTGAGAATAGTCAAGTCAACAGTAAGTCTACTTTTCTAAATGCAAATGGTGTTGCCGTAACTGAATACTGGACCAAACATAATTTTTAAACTTTATTAGCCATCTTCACGCTAAGAAGAATAAGAATAGTGCGTCTGTGTTTCCGAACGCATTCAACCCGAATCTCTTCAAAGTTAGAGTGAACAGGCTTCTTCTGGGTAAGCTCACTCCATCGTCGACTCTGTCTCTGTCACCTATGACCTAGACTAGAGTCAAGAGCAAAACAAAAAAAAAGAAAGTGTATTAGATTTGTGACGTAGGTAGATACTTTCTCAAGTTTGTTATTGAAAACAGCTCTATTTTTTTTCAAAGAGTCTTTTTCTCCAGCCAAAAAAAAACAACATAAATATAAATAAGCCTGCTCCCCAGCACTAAAAGAAACTATGCCAGCTAATCGTGTCGTCATCTCTGGAGATCGATAGCCTAGTGGCGCCTCGGA
Source organism: Orthosia incerta (assembly GCA_948252205.1). Lineage (NCBI taxonomy): Eukaryota > Metazoa > Arthropoda > Insecta > Lepidoptera > Noctuidae > Orthosia > Orthosia incerta. Next base: position 17,934,612 of record OX411753.1, on the reverse strand, counting down.
GTCTGTCCGTCGGGACGGCGCGGCGCCCGGACCGGCGGCGAATACGGCGCCTTAACCGGAGGCACGGCGCGGCGCCAAGGGGACGCGAGATCCGCAAATAAATCTTATAAACCGCTACTGCTATAAATTATTTATATTTGTTATGATTTATCTGTGTCTGTATCGATTAGCAGGTTATTATGGGGTTATTTAATCAGTTGATTGATACAAGTCTTCTTAATTGGATAGTAAGTTAATAAACTTAACATAAAACGGGATGAAATGCAGGAGTGAATGGGAATAAAACTTTGAAGGGAATTATCACGTTATTTAAAAATTGTTTGCAGCGTTACCAAAATGTTGCTGTACTCCAATAAATTAAATAATTGATAAAAAAAACTATGCTTTATTTGAAACTATAAAATTGTATCAAAGTTAAAACCCTAATTATTTTTCCATTCACCCCTACATTGCTGCTGCTATTTACTCCGTCTTACCCCGTACCTAGTTAGTTTAACTACTAAGTCTGAATCTCAGTCAGTGATAGTCAGTCCGACTCTGATTGGTGAAACATAATATTTAAAAACAGTATTTGCCATCGACACGCTAAGACGAAGAAGAAATCTGAGTTCTAATGATGTTTTAGGCGTAAGTGGGCCTCGGAGAATCCAAATATTCCAAGCTTACGATGTTAAATTACAAATTTCCCATACTTAATAGTCATTGTATTAGTAATTAACTTGGAGTTAATCCTGGCTTGTAAACTTTACACAAAGTAAAAAGCTTTATAATTTTAAAAAAATATGCAGAAATTTTTGGCTACTGATTAAAATGAGTCCCCCGGACTCTATCAACGTTGACAAACACATGTACTGTCAGTACGGATAGTATCAACATGAAAAATATCATTTCCAATCAAAAATCCTTCTATCAGAACAAATTAAAAAAGTCCAATCAGCCACCGCCCACTACGACGCGACGGGAGGATTAAAAAAGTATATTCATCATCCCTCTGACTTATACTCATTAAGGGATCTAAATTGTCGTAATGAGAAACCTCTGTGAAAGGACACAGATTTAATTTGCTGCGTGGTCGCGACCACACAGGGTGAGGGCGGTACCTACGCCGGTATTAATCCCACTTCAAAGGACACACTGGAATTACAACCTCCTGTATATATCGGTATTATATTCAAATGAACGTACTTTGCCGTGCGCGAGTTAATTATTTCTGGTTCTGAACTGATACGAAGTTGATGAGTCAGTACTAGTTGGTTTTATTATTACGGGAATTTGGTTATTTGTACATTTTGGCCTACACAAATAACCTGGACGATCATCATCATCATCATGCCAGCCGAAAGACGTCCACTGCTGGACATAGGCCTCCCCCAGGCGTCGCCACATTGACCGATCCCGTACGTCTCGCATCCAGCGCTTTCCCGCAACCTTAACCAGGTCATCTGTCCACCTAGTGGGACCCCTTCCAACGCGTCATCTTCCGGTTAGCGGTCGCCATTCCAGAACTATTCGGCTCTTTTCGGCAGCTGGACGATATGGTCATGAAAATGCGAGATGATCAAAAAATTTTGCAGACACTTTTCTTTGAAGTCTAAACACTGACCGAAAAGTCACAACATTTTTGTGAAATTCTATCAGAAAATACCACTGTCAAAAGTACTAAAAGTTTGGTAAGTATTGACCTCCTGACATTTGGATAGCGCAAGTCGGCCCAACATATTCTGGAATTTTTGACATACTTAACGCTGATAACAATCTTGTGAGTCTGTCTTTACCTTTTTTAATATCTGAAGATGTTTTTAACCGACGAAAATAAAAGTAAGAGGAGGTTCTCAATTCGACATGCACATTTTATTTTCTACGTATACGCATAAATTTTTAGTGGTCCGAAATCAAAAAATCTCTTTTTATTGGAAAGAGTCAAAGTTGTGCCCATTTACATTTTTTATTGATAATTTGCCCACTGAATTTTCCGATTCTGTTGAAATTAAGTAAACTGAAAAGCGGGAAAAAACCTTTTTAACAAAAAAAATATCGACTAAATAAAGAAAACAAAATTTTTTGTTGTTTGCTGAAACCAAAAAATTAAAAACCAAAAATCTTTTTGTCTAGCATTTTGAGGCGGCACCAAACAATTAACCTAGATGCAATAATTCTAGGGTTTTAGTAGGTAACTAATTTGCATGTTTGTTTGGCGCCAACTCAAAATGCTAGACTAAAAGTTATTATTTTATTTTTTTTGCTCTTTAGTTCGTTATTTCGTCGGTTATTTTTTTTGTTAAAAAGATTTTTTTTACTTTCTAGACAATGGTTAGAAGGTCAAAGGTAAATGTCTGAAAGCAAGGCTTAGTTTAGAGCCACAAGTGCTCTAGACTAAGTGACATTTTATCAACTAAAGTTTCGTGATAGCGATTATGGTAAAATCGTTCATAAAATCTTTTTTAAAACATGCTTGTTTGATATTCTTCTCAGCAAATCCATTTATTTGATACCAATATCATGGCAGTGCACCAAAAATAACTAGTCCGCCATCTTGGGCTGTCCGCCATATTGGATTTATAATGACGTCACTTAGCTAACCATGTATTGTCATCCAAACTAAAAGTGTATGCAACATTTCAACCTTATCGGTGCATGATTACTGCTTTAAAATTCAGTTGCAAGATTTGACTCGAACAAAATTATATACATACATTGCAAGTTAAATTAAAACTTGTAATTTTTCTTTGGGATTGCCAAGTGCTATCGATATGCCACATGGTCAATCCCTTACATTTAGGCCTTTCCACCATCACCATCGCTCATAGGATGATAGGTACTTTGTACAGAATCTCAGGTCTCCCTAAAAAGGAAAAATATTTTTTCATATTGCAAATAACGCTTTTAGAATGCGTCAAATCCCCACAAACCACTCTTCCGACTAACACAGAGATTGAGCATAAAAACCGCGTGTATTTAAAACAAAGACGAATGTCTGGCGCCAACCGAGGGTAGACGTCGCGGCGCCTCTCCTTCCACTTGTGCGCCTACATAAACTACAATGTTACCAAATACCATAGATTACTTCTAACTGTCACGTTTGATGGTAGTTCTCTCAATTGGTATCGTTAGAACAGATAACTTGGATAACAAGTGGGTTCATCACTTTGAAAGTGGTTATTCTAACAAAATGTTGGTGAACTCGTATTAATCTATATAAATTTTACTGTCATGAATAAATGCTACATCAAGTAATAAGTGGTTTTTTTTTGTAACCAGTAGAAATACTTAAGAGTAACTTGGCACACATTCTACTAAAATGCCTCCTAATATCTCTGTCAAAACAACTTCAACACAAATGCAAAAAAATCTGTCTTCTCTGTGCGTCGTCTACTCTGTGCCGCCGATCGACATTCGTCGTTTTGTCTGCGCCTCCACCTCCACTAATGTACGCGGTGTGCAAATATTTGAGTTCGCCAAGACTTATTGATCAGGAGAGAGATCATGACGGCTCGCACTCCTCGCTTCCGTCACGTTTGGAGTGCTTGTAAGCTGGTGTGCGTGCAATTTTGCACTCTCCCCGGCCCTCGCACAGAGCTGCGGGGAAAACAATGTTTGACACGAATCGATGCACTTGTTTTCTGAAAAGCTGTGGCTATAGTGTTGTGTTTCGCAATCTTGTAGCAGTCGTCAATAAGCACGTTTTCGGGATTGTGAAATACTCGTAGTTTTCTCCGAAAATAATATTTCACAGTAACAATATCGCTACATATTTATGGCTTTTCCGCCACAAATTAGCTACGTTTTGTATCGATTTTGCTGCGAACCTTTTTTCTAAACTTCGTAACTAATATTTCGCAAAATCTTGAGCAACGTTTGGATAAATGTTTGGCACACGGTTGGCGCAGTAGTTGAGCGATTGACTGCTGCGCTGCGTGCCGCGGGTTCGATTCCCACACGGAACAAATATTTGTATGATCTACAAATAGTTGTTCCGGCTCTGGGTGTTTGTGTATGTGAGTTTATATGTTTGTAAACGCACCCACGATACAGGAGAAATTCCTAGTGTGGGGCAACGTTTTTTAAAAAAAGAAGAAGAAATGTCAAGGAAACCTATTTAATAAAAGTTCACAACTATATTTAAAAATCCATAATGTTTGTAGCAAGTTAATATAAGCTGAACGTTTTAGCACTCGATTGAATTTCCGGGCGGTAACGACGTTGAGGCCCAACGCCAGCGGAAATACCGTTAATGCATGTCAATTGTTGTACCCCTAACTTTGTTGAACACCCACTCTCCAAGCGACAACACTGCTCCTCATTTTAAAATATAACTAAACGTTTTGTGAAAATTTTAGTATGATGTTATGTTTGCTAATATTATGCTAATTTGGCGTGTGGCTTTACTTTCACTGTTATTGTTGTTAATATTTTAAGTCTGAAAGAGTCTCCTCCATATAAATTGGTGTCAGTTGTTACTATCAGTTATGAAGACATAATAAAAATGTATTTACTTAGAATAGTGATTACAATGATGATATATTTGACTAACCATTCGCTGGGGTCGGGTAGCCAATAATTTTACTGAAATTAGTTGAATCTAACCCCTTACAAGACAACAAGGTAGAAAGTGTTTCACAATTCACACCTACTCCACAGTCCACCATTTATAAAAATAAAAATCTTGAGTACCTATATAGCCTTCATTAGGTACTCAGGTTATGTTGCCTGAAGACCAAAATGAAACCAGTCAGTGTTGGAGTGTAGCACGTTCATAAGTATCCAACTCAGCCGTACAGCACTGCCAATACTTTGATGACCAAAATCAATCCAGAAATAACATATTTGCTCACACAGATTGTGATTGTTGTTAATTGCGACTGATTATCTATACTCATCCATCCAAAATTGGCTAAACTTTGATCCCCAAAATCAGCTCAGACACATATCACATTCACTCACACAAATTGTAAATCAGAACATGTGATTAAGGTCTATCAAAATCACTTTTGTTTTGACTGCTACTGATTATTGCGATAGACTACTATATTTAATCATACAAAACTGCCTGAACTATGAAGACCAAAATCACCCCAGACATTGCACATTCACTTAGAAGACTTGTATATACCTAAAACACTTGTTTTGATTTACAATCTGTGTGAATAAATGTGTGATATCTGGAATGAATTGGTGTTTGCAGTTTAGGCAAATTTGTATGGCTGAGTATTGATACTCAGCAGCAATATTCAGTAGCAGTCAAATTAAAGTATTTAGGTCTACCTAAATCACTACAGACTGACTACTACACTTGATTGCTAGAAATGCGACTCAGCCATACAAAGTTGTCCACATTTTGAAGCCGAAAATCAGCCCAGACATCACACATTCACTCTCACAGATTGCAAGTCAAAATAAGTGAAGCACGCCACAGCGCGCCACTGCGCTTTGACGCGCTGACAGGGTGAGCAGTGAGCTCAGTGAACAGCTACCAGCTTCCCCGTGTGTACACAACAAAGGGTTGCACTCCGTATTGCTTAATGGACAGTGAAGGCTGAGATAGCGCAGTGATAAATCACCGACGTGATTACCGAGCCATTATCTAAAATACAATCTCGGGGGCGACAACTTGGAGAAAGTAAAGTTGTTGATGTAATTGACGGTGACGTGCTGCCGTTGTCTTTATTAGATCAAAGTTATGGAGGAAATTTTGGTGCTGAAATCATTTATAATTAACTGAAAAACGTATATAGAATTTAAAAAAGACATTTATTTCAGACTACCATCGAAAACATAAAAAGACATAATAATGCACAAAATCGTCGTGAATTCATTATAAATTGTTATAATACAAAAAGTTATTAATGTTATTAGTATCTCTTAACTTAACCGACGCCTATGACTGTCCTTTTTCTCTGGTTTTAGAAAGGGCATTCAAAACGTACTGCAATAGCTTTTAAGATGCTGGTAACAGCAAACTAAACGCTATTTGGTACGTCCTGCTGTTCTGTTCTGCTTGGAGCAGTAATGTTCTTTCGTAAGGAAGCCTTCTTTTCGAAATATAAATCTCGATAAACATTTGAACAGAAATGATATTTCTTCTGTTGGTGTATAAATATAAACCTATCAAAACATACGAACGATAGAAATAGAAACCACAAAATTGCATTTCTCCATGCGGGGCACCCTCGGTAGTCGATCAGCGGCAAACAAATAAGCGTATTGGTACAATCGAGTCTATTTCATACAAGCCCCTCAAGTGATGCGCTCAAAGAGAAGCCTGAGCGAGTCGCGCTCCTTTGAAACTCGCTACAAACGTTACAAAGGCTGAGCTTACTACGTGTAGATATTACGGGCTCGATTTAATGAAGTAATTAAAATATTCAATTAGAAAAGAATTTTCTTAATCTTTTCCTGTAAAGAAAATCAGTTGTTGCCACCTGTTCATATTTCAGTTCAGACATGTCTGTTAAGGTTATACTAGTTGAAAATTCTTCCTTACAAACGTAGTCTAGGGATTATTCCACTGTTTGACAATTTACGTTCAAAATAAAAAGTGATATCAATTTGTCTCATCATTATCTAGTCCTGTATGGTAGCAAAAATTTAAAAAAAGAAAATATTTGAAAGTTATGAGCGTCGAAAGTTCCACATTTCAACACTAATTTTAACGCATTCTTGGGCGCGAATAAATACCATAAGAAGACGGAAAATTGCAAAACGGCCTCCGTACAGGGATAGATTAGTAGTTCAACAATGCAAATAATGTTATTTTAAACAGATACGTTTAGTCGTTTTTTCATGATAGCTAGACTCCCAAAGGTCTGTTTATAAAATTTCGCGCGCTCGGTTTCGTCCTAAATCATTATCCATTTCGCTACAAATTTGAAAAAGTTTGTATTCGTACGCGAATTAGCTTTCTACTGCTCATCACAGCATCTATCTCTTCCGCACGTGTTGTTAGTTGATATGAAATGCATTTTAACCCCGCGCACAAAATAGTTCGTGCTGTTGACTAGTGTAACCTTAAATCACATGTCGTATACATAATATCTGTTGTGATTTGTGAGTTGGAAGCTAAGTTACAAGATGAAAAGATACAAAGAATAACTAGCTCTAAAAAACATGACGAAACGTCAACTCTAAAGACACATTAACAACGTCGTCTCGGCAATATTCATCAATCTTACAATAAACACTTACATCGCATCGTATTGAAATGTAGGCTTAGTATTTAAATGGCTTCCCATTTGTAGTCCCGAAACATGAAAATAGCGTGGCTCTCAAACAGAGAGGGGTTGCGTAGACTTAATAAAATGCGCAAAGCGTCCGCTGACAAGGATGTATGCAAATCAGGCGACAGACTTGTACGCGGATACTGAAGAGCCATCCATAGCTACTGTGGTAAACATGGCAGTTTGACAGCTTTTGTATAGAAAATAAGTCAAACGGCCATTTTTATGCCTCAGTTAAAAGTTATCAGGCTATTGAAAAATCGGCTCTAAGACTTGTAGAGTTGATTTTAAGCCAGCACAAACTTAATAACAATCTTATTATTTTATATTTTCCATTAATCATACTGAATAATATTATTATTTAAAGGAATAGTCATCTAGCGATAGTCTATTCATGTTCCGCATTTCATAATAATACATCTACTGGTCCCAAAAAACCTTTATCCATCGCATATAAGTGTCGTCTCTACAGCTTCACTAGTCTATCGTGGGCGTACTTTTAAAGTATATTGCGTATCCTCATACATACGTATGGTGAGGGTTATTGTTGTTTTTCAAAGCTGGTAACGCTTCACCCATCTGAAAGGGGTTTTACCGCGGTTTCACTTCGCCTCTAACAGATTTGTAGCTACGCATTGCACATTTAATACACGGTGGGTGCTTTTATATCCCGCGGTCGGATTTATTGAGTGTTTAGGATTCATAAAAACGTTATGTGAATTCATTATTCCACTTTATGGGCTCTTTGGTGAATCACGATTCAGAATTTGTCTTATGACGATTATTATTAAAGATTTATGATTTCACATAATTTAGGGTAATACAGAGTTAAGACAGCATGAAGTTGCAATAATTCAAGTCATCTTTCGATATCACAAAGTTAAAGAACTTCGCAATAAATTGGATTATACTGTTCTAGAGTCTAGACTGCAGCTTTTAAAAGATCTTAGCCAACCTCTCTCAAAGTATTTAGTACATCACTCATATTTTACTACAAAAACTGCTTCTGTCTCTCACAGATAGTTTAATGTGAATGTGTATCAGTTTATTCCTTAAGAAAAGGGTCTTCAATTCAGCTTACCATCTCTTAGCAACGCGATACGATCAAATGGATGCAACTTAAATAGGCATTAAGAAACATTTTTGCGACCTCCTCCGAGATAAGTTTCTCTTGATCCCCGGCCATTGTGATAGTCATCTGTAGAAAAGTCCGTGAAAAGCCCCGGACTCATTCGCCATTCATGGGGCGATTTGATTTACTTAAGATCTTTGGCCTGATACTGTCTATTAAGCGAGTGCTTCCCGAAAGAGGACGGTCGTTTTTATAAAAGTATAATGTGATGTGCTGACCGAGATATGTCCTATTTATATCTATCTGTGTATCGTTGATATCTATGAGATATGGGGTCCAATCTAAGTTTATTGAGCAAACCGAGATTGGAAAGTATTGTATTGTGTTGCCGTAGTTTGGAAATTCATTATGATATGATGAAATATTTTATATATTTCCCATTTCAAAGTTTATGTCTTTATTAAAAAATATTAGAAATACTATTGGTATGGATTTTCGATAAAGCTCAACTTTATTTTTATGTTTTTCAAATAAAAATGTAATTTCGATGGTAGTGTTTTTTATAGAGTTGGTTTACAAAGAAGGCGCATTAGAAGGGAGGGTTAACGCGTGGTTCCGGGCGAGCGAACGGACGATTTATAAAATGAGTTTGCGGTGCAACCAAGCCGTGATACCCCATTGGTTACGTCTCACTTCTTTATTAGTGACGCTCCGGCTGGGGACGTTGTGTGCTATCGATATCGATAAAAAGTTTAATAATATACTTGTTATCGTTTGATAAATGAAGATACTTTAATCACAGTGGTAATCAACAGTTGTTTGATACCTATATAAAGTCATAACTTTATATAGGTATCAAACAACTGTTGATTACCAAAAGTTAAGTAAAGAGTGCATTTAATGCCATAGCATTAAATGCACTCTTTACCCACTCTAAACACATATTAGATTTTTCAAATAAACGGTCAGATTGCGGTTTTTCCGTTTTAGATTTTCTGGTTTTGTAGTTAATTTTCCTTGGTTTTAAGAGTGTGCTTAATATTTGCACGATTAAATTGTGAATAGGTTATACAAAACGTTGTGTTTTATTATCTCTATTATAAGTATGGTCAGTCAGGAAACTGGTGTAGTGGAAAGAGGTGTTTCTTACCACAGGCGTTTTATGATGAGCTGTCTGGGTAATTGCTTTATTCCAATGGCTATGCTATCTTTTTTGACAATTCAACAATATTAATTCTGAGATTTTCGTTGTCAAGTTTTTCAAACGTACGAAGCATAAAGATTAGCAATATCATTCCAATTTTAATTAAAAATAAAATGTGACTAGATATCTTCGTTGCAACACCTGATAATTGATATTCGAAACCATATTATAAGTTTAATCTATCAAGCCCAAACATGCAAGCATTGTATAAACGACCGTTCTTTGAGACAGTTAACGTGTATTGTTAAAACGGTAGGTATGTAGGCATGATTTTTGATTGACATTTAAGATGCAAGTGAAAGTACAAGTATACCTACTAACCCACTAAAGTCGTAAAATAACTACGAAATAAAAGATTTATTTTGTTTCACTTTAAATATGAATGAAGAAAACATTTAAATAAGTTATATAAATTAAAACATATTTTTTTGCAATAAATAATAATAAAAAAATAGCTTTTTAGATTACCGTGCATTGTCATCCAAATCAAACGTGTATACAACATTTAATTTTACCAGCTTTAAAATTTAGTTGTAAGATTCGACCCGAACACACTTACATACATACATGCATATATTACAAGTTAAATAAAAGCTTTTAAAAAGGCGCACTCACTAACAGGCCAACCCAACAACTCAATACACATATATACTTAAATATTAGCCTGTGCAATATAATAAAAATAACAAAAAATAAAAACGATAAAAAGCAGACATCGTCACATCACTATTTCACGGGCATTTGTCGCGGGACGTCACCATTTTTCCCTCGCTGCGCCGCCATCAGTGGAAAGTTAAAAGCATTGAAAGACATATCGCGGGTTCCTTCCAAGCTCCATTGTTCTCTCGCCCTTTGTCCCGCACCGAATGTTTTAATGTAATTGGCTTTGTGAGACGATTTTTTTACCCCACTTTCCTCGGCATGTGTGCGTAACACACGAAAAGTTTCGGTTGTATTCAGTCCACTGGGCGTATTGTAACTTACTCTTAATTATTTGTGGTACTTCCTTATTGAACGCCATTTGTAGCTGGCTGTAGGTTTGATTGGAGTGCAAAATAAGGTCAAGGAAATCGTTTAGATTTCCTTGTGTTTAAAGAAGTTCTCTTCAATGAAGAGCTGGCATTAATTAATTTTTATTTTAAATAATTTTGAAAAAAGATACTCCATATTAAATTAAGTTATCTTAATCATGTCTTTAATGTACTTAAGTAAGACAAATTAACAGAGTAGCACTATAGTTTATCTCACAATAGCGTGTCATGCATATTACTACAACATCCTTCCTATTTTAACCACCCCATCTCCACTGACTCCAGTAAGTGAGTTGGATATAAATTGGGGCATTGTCTGTGAATCTGGAGCATTCGCGAGACTTTTAGACTCATTCTGCAACACGAAGAAAAATGCTTAAGTCCAATACTGTCCGTGTCTCCTTCTCGTTCATCGAATTTCCTTAAGGACAGACAAGGAGAGATAAGGATTGATTATTATTATCGGCATAGAATATTTGCAGAATAAGATAGCTGATCTTGAATGAATTCCCTTTTGTTTTCTCGCTCTGATGCTGTTTCGTTTCGCTCTGGCGCACAGGACTTAGCACTATATACACTCCTGTCACCAGAATACAGGATCAATCCGCAGAGTGATTCGGTACTTTTTTTACAATAAATATTACTTGATATTTATGTTGGAAAGTTTTGTGATATAAATAGAAATAGGTCAGTAAGATGCTTTTGTGTCGACCTAGTATTGAATGAATAATGAATATTACGCCTACGTTTGGTGTTTATTGGAAAAGTTGTTTTTAGAAGTCGCTTGGGTGACTACTGATTAGAGAATGATGATAAATATTTCAATATTCAGTTAGCATCTATGTGGCATCACAAGAGATTACGAATTGATAACCTATGTGTTTTGCCCGTAACATCTAGACTTATCACTACCGGGTGACAATGTTACATAACGTAATTATCTAAGAATATTTACTGCAACAAGGTCATTGCAGTAAATTTCTTAGCTAATTACGTACTTTTAAAGTCAGAGTAATATTTTATATAACGTTTGACTAGTTGAAGGCAACAGTCACAGCACACCCCTTCAAAAAATGGGACCATATTTTATAGGTACACAAATGTGGCCTTTCACTAACAGAGGAGTATAAGAGAAATAAATTTATAGCACCATAAATAATAATTAATAAAATAAATGAGCAACAGGTCAAACGTCTTTGCAGAATATCACTGTGAGTGAGGACAGAGGGAGCGTGGCACGCATTTCTGGCTAGTTTGATATCAGCTCCCGTCACATCACTACCGTTCCTTCGTTCCTTCGCTAAAATATACGATAAATTACTCTTGATCAATCGTTTCTTATACTTGACCAAAGTTTGAGCACAATGACCGCGTTCTATTGTGAAATATAAAGTGTTCTTCAGTTACGAAAAAACTGTGAATCTTACAGTGTATCCAGACAGTGTTTGGAAGAATTCTCCTCACGTTCTCTTAAGTTTATTTATGTGGTGTTTAAAGAAATCCACAGGTTGTTGTTTCATAGTGTTTCATATCCTACTGAAACGTGGTTGTAATTCGGACTTTATAACACAAGTATAAGGTAGTAAGTTGCTCAAGAGACTTGGGGGTGTGAATTCTAATATCACCTGTTGATTTCACCGAGAAAATCCTCAGGGACCATGTTTTGGAGGATACTGTAAGTATTCTCTTAAGATGAAGAAAATCGTGCGGGTTTGCCGAGAATTTACACCTTAGAAGGGTGATGTGGATGTGGTTTTATTTGCTCTTAGTATTTAGGAATACTGTCCGAATGTGTTCAGCTGAAATACATAGAATGGCAAAATAATAACTGGAAAAAGTGTTGGATAGATTGACATACTAATTATATTGTAATTGTAAATTCAATAAAAAATAAGGGAATGATATAATTATAAAAATTCTGTCCATATATTTTCATATATGGACAGAATATTTTTCAATTCAAGTTTCTACACATAATTTTAATTTTCATATGAAGTCAAAAAACTCGTAGCCTAATTCAGTTTAACTGTTAACAAATAAACTTTGTGATAAGGCATGATTTTTATATAATGTTGTTCTATGAATATACCTGACAAATTTTTTTCAGTTTCCAACCATTTCTAAGACAAACAAAAAACCGGCCCAGTGCGAGTTTGACTTGCGCACAGAGGGTTCCGTATAAACAGCTACATTCACCAAAACAATTAGGTAACATTACTAACGTTCATAAAAAATTACAGCACCGAACATTGCTCTGACGAAGGCACAAAATTAACTTTGCTGTTCGAAAACTGTTGTCCCAATACATCAATATAATTTTTTTTTTATTTTTATAAGTACATTTTAAAACTTGGTCTTGGTCACTTGTAAAGCCTACTTAGCTGTGATAGCTTTCCTTTTAATTCTGCTATATATACTACTGCTGTGAAGTTTTTCACATATCCAAAAGCAATAATTTAGCTGACACTTGACTATAACAAAAAACTGGCCAAGTGCGAGTCAGACTCGCGCACGAAGGGTTCCATACCACTATCGCAAAACCGACCAAGTGCGAGCCAGACTCGCGCACGAAGGTATCCGTACCATTATCGCAAAAAAAGCAAAAAAAAACACGTTTGTTGTATGGGAGCCCCACTTAAATATTTATTTTATTCTGTTTTCAGTATTTGTTGTTATAGCGGCAACAGAAATACATCATCTGTAAAAATTTCAGCAGTCTAGCTATCACGGAACATGAGATACAGCCTGGTGTCAGACGGACAGACAGACAGACACACAGACGGACAGACAGACAGACGGATCGCGGAGTCTTATTAATAGGGTCCCGTTTTTACCCTTTGGGTACGGAATCCTAAAAATCAGCAATTTAAAGCTTAATTTTACGCAAACGGATCCCTGAATCGAAAAATGGTTTTCACAGACCCGTAATATTTTTGAATGCCATATCACACAATGGGATAGATGCGAGAAAAAAAGCATCCCCTTACGTGTACAGGAGGAACCTTATCAACGTTTTTTTTCATGGTTTTTATTTTTTTTATTTGTCGGCGTGAATAATATGTATATCCATGCCAAATTATAGCTATCTAGTACTAAGCTGTGGATGGAAGAACGGACAGACGGACATGGCGAAACTATAAGGGTTCCTTGTTGACTACGGAACCCTAAAAAGAAACCCAACTATATATATTTATGTTACCTTCGTTAGTACATTTTTATGTGATAACTCAAATCCAATGAGGCATTTCTTCGGAGTCGCTGGTCCCTCGTCAGGCACAATAAGCCACTGTTATATTTATGTCTCCATACGTCATCGTTCCCCTCTGGAGCCGTCTCAGGAGACAGCATTATGATGTCACAGGTAGACCAATTTATTTTTATGATTGAACTGTATGAACTGAAAGATCGATAAAGGCAGGCTTTTGATGTGACATTTTCTTCTGGTGTTTTATCAAGAGGTATGAAAGTCAAGGAATTAGTCGCAAATCAAGATAATTTTTTTTTTAAATATCGGATTCTAGTAATATTGCAAATCTATAGTGATAGAAATACAATAATTCCTTACCTGTTAGTAATATTATAAATCCATTTATTATTCTTTACTTTTCATACAGCGGTATAATGTTGCATACCAAAACCGGCAAAAAATTAGTTTTACTATATTAAATATGAAAATGTTATGATTTTAATCTCTTTATAAACTTATAATAAAACTATTCTACAAACAATTTCATCTCACATTCCAATTAAACCTTTATCATCTTCACAGAACAATAAAATCTATTGTGACCTAATAAAAGGTCTACCAGATTGGCATGAGATCGATACAAGGCTCCAGGGCCCTGCGACACGAATATTAAAATCATCTACAAGTCTTCAACGAATGTCGACGGTGCCGGTCCCCAGCTCTATTAGATTTGAGGGAAAAAATCGCCCCCGGGACTCTTATTCAATTCGCCGACTGTACATTTTATTAGTTTGTTACGTTACTCCGTTAAAACGATCATTGTTACCTTATTTAATTAATTATCTTTTGAATAAAAGTATACTTTTGGGAAGTGAGCTCCATATCCATACTAATATAATAAATTCGAAAGTAACTCTGTCTGTCTATTGTTGACTGTTCACTTCTTAACGGCAGAACGTTCCCTTGGGATAATTTACATTTTTCAGAAGTAGTAATCAAATAAATCATTTTGTTTATTTTCTACTAATGTAAACAGAAAAGTAATTTAAAAGTATTTTACATTATTAACTCTTTCATCAACTTTAAGTGCGTATAAACGCTACTTTATAAACGCGTGAAGTGCAAATTCCCCCCTTGCAGACGCACACGATACCCACGCCAACCATTATACTTCCTAATCCGACGTATTTGCGTAATTGATATTTACAACTAACCTGGATTTGAGAACGCTTTTCCCAGGATTAGATGGGATTTGTTTGGATTTTCCTTCTTCGCGAATTCACTTCAATTTATTTACAGCCTTGTACCTCGTCGTGAGCGCGAATAACGTTTACTGAAGCCGTTCAGCGTTATAGCTAGACCTTTTCGTGTTTTGCATATTTTATTTGAGAAGGTTGTTTTACTATTGTTTTGATTGTTAGTAAAACATACTGCAGCATTCTAAAAACAAAATTAGTATATTTCATTTTCGTATAAAAGTTTGCTTCTAACAAAAATAAATTCAAAACGATACGTCTCCATTAGCAAAGTGAAAAAAAAACTACAAATGGATGGGAAATTCAAGAAACAACAGAGGCGTATCCCGGACGTGAGGTACTCGCCGCCCGACAGATTAGGGCCCAGCAAAGAGAGTAAGAATCTACCCGCCAAATACGAATATCATAGCAAATACAACGAGCTGTCTTGTTTGCCTTCCATTTTTATGATATTTGTTGTACGCTGCGAGTTGAGAGAAAATAAAATTTGTGTTTGAAATAGAAAATATCATTTGAAGCACGTTCATCAAACCGGCTTTATATAAAAGCGATTTTATTACTCGCGTGTCAGCTAGATACGAGTACTATGGAAATAAATAACACAAGAACTCTAATACTGCAAAGTTTTTTGACCTAATCTCATAGTGATAACAATCAATCTGCCTAGCCTTTTGCCAACTATATTGGGGTCGGCTTCCAGTCTTACCGGCTTCAGCTGAGTACTAGTGTTTTACATGGAGCGACTGCCTATCTGACCTGCACAACCCAGTAACTGGGTAAACACGGTACCCCTTGGCAAGACTGGTGTCAGTTCTCAACCTTCTGACTACTCGTCGACTATCAAAGATCTTCAAATGACAGTCGGGACCAACGGCTTAACGTGCTTGCCGAGGCACGGAAGAAACTCGGTATGTTGAAATGGTCACCCATCCACGGACCGACCTCGTCAAGCGTTGCTTAACCTTGATGATCGACCAGTGCAGCTGTTATTATTTAGCCACGTGCTCCTCATACTGATAACGTTAGATATTAATTCCCGAGAATAAAGATTCACTCACAGTCAATAACAACTCCCAAGCAAAACTTAAGATCAAAGAAATGCCACTGGTTGAACTTCTTAGCAAAGTAAGTTTCCTTTACATTTGTGCTCGGCGTCGCAAATCGATGAAATTATTGTTTTATTTGCTGCTATCTCTTTTCATTCGATTTCCCCGAGATCCATGAACGGTCATAAAATAAATCTGGTCATAAATAAAAGCAAGGAGACGCTAACAAGCGTCTCGGGTTCACCAAGTGATATTTCTTAGAGCGCGTCGCCATTTTTGTCATAACTCTATTATGTTCGCGAGTGTCGAAATGCGAGATCGTTCACTTGATTTATTTGTCGACTTCGTAGCAACGAGATGCTGCGATGCGTTTGCATGTTGTGAACAAGTGTACCAACACAATAGCGTGGTTGCACAATGTGGGACGTGAGGGCGGTGCATCGTTGAGATGTAGAATACTTTTACCATAGCATTTCGACCATGGGATTAGAAAAAAAAAAGTTTCGAATAAAAAAATTGTTTTTTTTTAGAGTGTTTATTAATGTTATGTACCTCAGCATGAAAATATTGTGTAAAACTTAAAATAGGACGGTTACATGTACTAATATACCAGTACGAAGACGAAGTCTGTTAAATCTAACTCAATAAGTGCGTAGAGGTACCGAAGTGCGCGTAGCTGTAATAGGTCGTTACGTTACATTGGTTACATTTATTTATTACATGTTTTATTCACCACCCGCCGGCTTCGGATCGTTGACAGACTGGCTTACAAGCTAGTGTTACAATTTAGTCAAATAACACATTAGTTTTGCTTACAATACGAAGTAAGTGTGTTTGTTTGACTTTCGTAGCAGTGCTACGCGCTACGAGAAAGCGTAGCACGAGCTTTGTGAGCATTTTACATTTATTAAATACTGTAACTTAAAACTGTATGAGAAAGTAGTGTTTAACGGTTTTATCACCTTCGAAATAATTCTGAAAAATAGTTTCCTTTTTGTAAAATCTATCAGAACTGCGAAGCTCCTAGCTGACTGGCACCTAAGTACTCGTATGATGTTCTAATTTTAATTTTAGGTTTATCTGTTTTGCTCTAAAATGTACCTTATAAACCTTTCAAAAATAGGTTATTTTTTTAAACTTATTTTTTTCACTCAAAAGTCGGCCATTTACGAAAGTCCCACGGGAGAATGTTTTGTATTTTTCACGGTTCATCAATAGTATCCCAAAATGCATTTGCGATCGGTGATCGCAGAGGGTGGTCGGGAAACAAATTTAACCGACAATTGTAAATCAATTAGAGAGGGTGGCTTTACGGGGTGTAATAGCTACCCCCTCCCGAGAGGCGGCAGGGCCGGAGTCGAACATGTTAGACTTATTCTGCTACATTTAGATCATAGGAAAACATGGCCTGGATTTTTCTACTGAGAGTGATAAAATTGCATGTTAGTGCTATCGGATCCTACTAATATTATAAACACGAAAATTTGTGAGGATGGATGGATGAATAACAAAAATTACTGAGCAGATTAGGATAAAAGTTTATGGATTAACACATACAAGTCTTTCATCGGAGCAGTAGGTTTCTATGAGAAAATTTTTGACTTTACGCCGGCAAAGCCGCTGGAAAAAGGTAGCTATTTACAAAATGAGAATCAGTAAATTGAGTAGATACCTTCCCTATAGCTGGAGTAGTCAATTAAGTTGTCCAAAGGTCAAAGTAAATTACCAAGAACAATTCACAAGGCCTTCAAATAGTTAACGATATTTTGCGTTAATTAAACGAGCACTCATATCTGAAGTCTTAATTAATTAAGAAATCGCCGCGTCCCACCCTGCTTCTGTAGGTATTCATAGTGGGGAATGTTCAAGTGCATATTGTGATCTACGCAACAACCCCCTCTCACCCCTAGTCTTGAGCCCCCCTGCTCTTCACGTCTGATCCAGGAGTTCTGTCTTCGAGAAGTCGAGAAACCTATACGCATCGCTAATGTTAATATCAGTTTATTGTCACCTACATTTCAAAAACACAGTCTTTTAAAGTACCTCGAAGTTGTTCAATACGTGGAACCCCACGTATTGAACAACTTCGAGGTACTTTGAGGCCGGGTAAAATAAAGATCAATATTTCTCACTCTGCACCAAAAAGCCTTTCATTGAAGAGGACACAAAAGGTTAACCCTTTCTAGTAATAATTCAGGCTTTCAGCTAACAGCAAGAATGTAGCGACGGAGTGCCAAATGACAAAGTTGGCTTAGAAGTTTCACTGTTAAGTGAATTGCTGACCGAGTTCCATACTCGGTCACTGATGCAATTTGCACTCCAAAATTGTAACCTTCGACTATGCCTGGAGAATGTTCTGATGTGGGAATTCTATAATAAACATATATACCTACATGTTTATCTCTAATTAAGTATGAAAAAAACTGAATTTAATGCTTATCAAGTTATTAAATTAAACTTAATGTTCTTCCTAGTATATAATATAATTTCTAGGTAGGAAATGCCTAAGGCGTTAAGTACACCTTTGCTAAGTGTTTTTTGAACTTGTGCTTTAAGTTTCAACAAATAAATCACAATGTAGCCAGTAATAGCAATCTGTATTCACCCATTTAACTTTATCTGTGATATTATCTAAATCAATATTTAAATTCGAAAATGACTGTATCCATTAGCTTTACGTAGACAAACGGGGACAAAACAGTAATTACAGCATTTAAAGTTGCGTCACATAATTATAGGTCCAATGTATGGGGTGCATTAGTGGTACAATGACGCGCCGACGACGCGCGACGCGGTGTGGGGTGGTCTGAAGGGGGACTACGGTAACAAAAACGATAATCACATGTTTTTTTATGAGTATATCAGAGTATACGTGTCACTGCGCGAAAGTGAAGTTAGTTATTATGTTTACATTGATGTAAGAATTAATGTTTAATTTTTTGAGATGATTAAAGTTGTTTAAAATTGCAGAGTTAACGTGTATCGGTAGAAAATAGTACCCATGTAAGGTTAATCAACTCTATCCAAATGTAACCGTAATAATGTCGTTACAAAACATAACGGGAAAAATCTTATCTCAAAATCCAATTGTCTAAAAAGCTTTTAAAAACTTGTACTAAAACCATTAAATCACCCTTCGTTTAATCGCTTAATTGCGTAATTAGCACAACATCCCTGCAGATGTGTCGGACTAACGTAACTGTTGACGTCGGTTCTCGTCCAGTCACTGCTAAACGCATTAGCGCGGGGAGCTGGCGTGATGGCTGCTGGGGCGTTGGGAGTCCTCAAGCGTCGTGTCGGACACCCAAGCGCCACGCCGCGCCGGGTACCCCAGTCGGCGTCCGTCGGCGTCCGTCGGCTCGGGTAGCGTTCGCGCCTTGTTTCCACTTGGTTATGCCTTTTATGCGACGATTCATTACCAACAACGTTAAACGGGGGACGGGGACAGATAGCCACATTTATTACTTTTGTCAGCGGAAAAATGAATTTACACGCCGATGACTTACGCACTGCCGTTGTCGCCCACAAGTCGTTATATTCATCGCTACATTTAATGGCTTTTGAATTTTGTTGTTTTGTGTACGGCTTTTGTCATTTCCGTATATTTTGAAAGGAGTCATTTTAATCGGTAGTGCGATTGCAAGATAACAATTGTTGACGTTTTAATTTGGATGAATACGAAAAATTATCAAAGTTAAAAATCTTTAAAGAATCTGATAGAAAAACTGTAGAATTATTTTTGTTTTAAAAGCAATGCAAATAGGGTTCATCCAAACGATAAACGGGACCTTAACGAAGTTACAGGTTTCCCGATAAAATCTCCGTAGCTGCCGTCAAAAGTGGAGCCTATCAGTTTGCAAACAATGAGCAGTGACGCGACGTCAATGGCGGATAATTCAATTTGCTCACTAATGGGCAAGCCGAGCTAGCTCGGGGGCACACAGTCCTACAAATCTGTACGGTATGGTTAAAATACTTGATAGTGTGGTAAAATGAAATAAGATGAGCGTTTAAATAAAATTATGACAAGAAATTATTATGACTGGATTGTGATTTTGTTAATTTATAATCCACTTATTAGAATTTGTTTGGACATAAATTTGCAAATACTTTTTAAGCAAACTCTACCTTTCTGACAATAAGAGTAAAAATTATGCTCGCAATTCCAATTCAGAAGCTTTTTTTTTTTTTTTAAAACCTTGCCCCACACTAGGAATTTCTCCTGTATCGTGGGTGCGTTTACAAACATATAAACTCACATACACAAACACCCAGAGCCGGAACAACTATTTGTAGATCATACAAATATTTGTTCCGTGCGGGAATCCAACCCGCGACACGCAGCGCAGCAGTCAATCGCTCAACCACTGCGCCAACCGTGCGCCCACAATTCATCTATCTTATACATTTACACGTTTCTCATTAAAGTTTCACAACTTCTGATTTCCACCTTTCTTTTGAGCCGAGGCCTGCCAAGAATTTAAAACAATTTCAATAGAGGTAAGTTGAGCGGTCTTCCAACTCACTGCGTACCCTACTTGTAGTGCACTATTCAATGGATAACTAAAGAATCTCTGACTTAAAACGAACTTGGATAAGTTTCGAAGAAGTTGCAGACTTTCCTATTGTGGAAGATTACAATAAAATCTTGACTTTAATATTCTTTTTGTACTTAATTAAAAATGTCCTGGTTTGTGTTTTATGTTTAGTTTTATATTACACTTCACACTAATATTATAAAGGCGAAAGTTTGTGTGTGTGTGTGTTTGTATGTTTGTTACTTATTCACGCTCAAACGGCTGGACGGATCTGGATGAAATTTGGCACAGAGATAGATTATAGTCTGGAATAGCACACAGGATATTTTTATCCCGGGAATATGTTCCCTTGGGATAATTTTCGACATTCATGCGGGCGAAGCCGCTGGCAGAAGCTAGTTTTGAATAAAACTACAAGCAATTTGTTTTGGGCACTTTTCCCATTGATAGCGATATTGACGAACTGTTTGATGCCCAATTACTTCTTCCTCTTTTTATCTCACTTGTACAATTATTTTTGTATCAGCTTGTATAAACTATGTAATTTTTTAATCTGTATATCTGAAAATAGGGAATAACAACTTGATTAAACCCCAGCAATTCATGTTGTCGTTGTATAAGTGTTTTATTATCAGTTTCCATTGAGAGCTTCGTTTCGCAGCGCAGGTGCGCTCGTACACGTTGGCAGCCCTAATAACAGCGAGACATTTTTAATTTTATTTTCTCGGCGAGGTGTGTCGCATCCCATCCGCTTCAATTACAGGGAAAATAGCGCAAAATAACGCGGAATAAACTAATTGAAAGTCTATAAGTCTGTGTTTGATGTTGGGGGTATTGTGCGAAAGAGTTCATAGGGAAAGCTTGTTTGTTTACTGGTGACTGGTGATATTATTTAGTTTATAGTCAGTATCTGTGCCAGGGAGTTAGTTTATTGGGTACTTAGGGGACACCCGCCCTGCATTGACTATTTGGAGTTAAAAACGTGTTAATGACAATTTTTTACAGGTTTTCAGGCTTAGGTAGAGTTTGACAAATACTCAACTTCAAATAAAATACATTACTACTGCTATTTACTACTAGTGCTACTTTACTTTAATTCAGAAATCGGCGGTTAGTTTAACATAGATTTATGGAGTGCTTTCTGCATTGGGTATTTGGAGCTAAGAACGTGCCATTTGCCAAAGTTGGACGGGTTTTTAGGCAGTACTCAATTTCAAATTCTAAATTTTATAATCGCTGGTATATGAATAATTGTACTGCACAACGAATGAACTGGACGTTCATGAGGTTTTATACTGCAAACTATTTTGTTTTGTTGTAACTGTTTTTGTTTTGTTACAGAAATACTCAATATGAGAACTTCCACGTTGATCAGAAGGGTTACGACCAGATGTACGATGGCGAAGACTTGGAAACACCACCGTCGCCTGACCGACCTCCACCACGAACTATAGGTAGGTTTCAATGGCCCCACATTTTTATTTATAAAGCATGTTGCAACGGTTCTGATGCGGTCCTTCCCTAGAGAGATTAACATGAAACAACTAATATTATCTTCTTAGACTTATGGCAGATATTGTAGCCTTGTAACCTATAAAGTTGATCGAATCTTTTACAATAGGAAAAACTCATAATAGCGTCCTGTACTTCCATTTTTGTCCATATAATGCCAATAAGCTATTCATTGCCATCTGGGAAATTATCAAATTAAGTACCTACTTGAGTTATTTTTCTTGCCTTTAAGACGAAATTATTGTTCCAACAGATAAGTACGTGCGCGCGGAATGTCCGTGCTTAAGCGCGCGCTACACTGTGGCGCTGCTGGCGTGCTTCGGCTTCAGTATCATGTTCGGGATGCGCTGCAACATGAGCATGGCCAAGCTCAAGATGACTGAGAAACAATCCGTAAGTACTATGAACTGTTCAACTAGATGAAAGTTCGTATTTGCGCGAGCTACACAAAGAAGAAGCAATCCTAAGTGTGTAATAGGTACTATTTCTTACGTTTGTTACTACTTTTAGTAACTTACAACAACCTGGATTTTAAAGTTAAACGTATATTTTCCATTTATTGTGTTGACGTGTTGATAAAGGTCAATTTTACACAAAATCTTAGTATGGGTCCGCAATCCGCATCTTTATAATTTTTTATGAGAATTTTTATGGCCCTTGTGTGAAAATGAATGTAGTGTGTAGAATCATTTCGTTGTCTTGACATCAGCTCGATTTTCGCATTATCCTAAAATATTGTTGCTACATGTGAACTCTTAGTCTGGATATGTAATTCAATGTTATTACTTGTCACACAGCAAAACTCGACAGACAAAGCTCCATTCGAATGGACCGTCAGCGTCGAATCATCGATAGATTCCTCCTACTTTGCCGGATACCTCATCACGCAAGTGCCTGGTGGTTTCCTGGCCTCCATGTACCCTGCCAACAAGATCTTCGGCGTGGCGATTGTGACGTCAGCGATATTCAACATGGCGATTCCCGGAGCCATGTCCGTGGGCCCTGCTGCTGTCGTCATCTTGAAAGTCGCGCAAGGATTTGTTGAGGTGAGTGGAGTTGCTATTCTTACTCAGATACATTTTTGTAATTGTCTCGTGTAACGTTCGATCAATTCATGTCAACCTTCTGTATATTCTCCGGAAGGTTAGGCAGAGGTCAAGTGTGTTTTTGCACCTACCATATTGTCAGTGTTTATTATTTTAAGTCCTTCAAGATAATTTATGAGCACCTAACTCAAACTATGTAGTAAGTTCGTAATAGCGATAAACTTAAGAGTTCTATAATATAGAATGTCTCTCTACCTGAAAATCTTAAAGATTAAACAATCCATTAGTAGTTAAAACAAATAAAGTGCAAATACAGCAGATATCAGTAAATCCAAAAATACTTTCCCGAACACGAAGCACTCGTAATGAAGCAGTAGGGAAACATGTAGTAACGAGTGAAATGTCACACGTTTAAAATTTAGGACATTTGACGTTCCGGACGTGACGGTGCATGATCAAGCTTATTATAATACTAATGCTCAAATTTTCAAACTGGGATCGTTTTGAATGTTCCATTCGTCACGTTTGTGTTTCGACACTCCCCCTCTGTACTTTTGGCACTTTGAATGCATATAGCTATGATATTACCCTTTTTGTTCTAAAGGATGCTCATCCATTTTTCTATTCTGTAGATGTCACATGTCCTGTGATTTTGAATTGCTGTTTCTACATAGTTTCTAGATACATTCATACAATACATTCTGTCTTTTTGACAAATTGTTGCTTCGTGATTTGATAGATTCATGATGATACGCTATTTGTAAGGTTAGTGAGCTGAGATAGATTAGTTACTAAAGAAGCCAACATGACGTCCGACAAGAAGCAAGAGAAAAATGCCAACTGAGCAGGTTGAGTGAAATAGATCCCGAAAAATAAAATTTAATTTAAAATTCTTCAAGTTGAAATGAATTTAAAATTACTTTGATTCTGGCACCTCCTATTTCGGTTTCAATGGAGCGATTTTCAATGATTGCCTATAGAACGATCGGTATCTATCGACAATCGCTCTTGGCTATAGTCGACATCGCTTACCGAGGTACAAAGCCTCTTCAGGATTACCGGGCCCTCCGTTACCAAGGCGACGTATTTGCTCGTCTCCGCATATCCCGGCTTAGTTGATTCTTCAATGCCACTGCTATCCTATTAAATCTTTAAGATTGGGACCATTGACATAATATAATATAGAACTCTTTAATCCACCTTTTCCTATTTGATTCAATAATAATGTAACGGTTCTTCAAAGGAAATTCTACGAAATATTTATTTCGAAGTTAAGATTTTCTTTTCTGAATGTTTTATTGGTTTGCAGGGTGTGACCTACCCATCCTGCCATGGTATCTGGCGGATGTGGGCACCTCCCATGGAGCGCTCGCGGCTGGCAACTCTGGCTTTCTGTGGCACGTACGCTGGCATCGTTGTTGGCATGCCACTATCCGGGTTGCTCACGGATTACATAAGTTGGCAGGCGCCATTCTACTTTTACGGAGTGTCTGGCGTCATCTGGTAAGCAATTAGCTTTTAATGATAACTAATTATGCTGTAATCTTTGAACAGCTCAACACTAAGGACCAAGCAATAAATCGAACAATACGTTTAATATAGATATGGCGACTAATTCAACCCTTTCATTCAAGGTATGTAGTATGGCTATGGCTGGTCTTTGAGAGGCCCAGCAAGCACCCCACTATCGCCTCCAAAGAGTTGACCTACATCGAACAGTCCCTTGGAACTGCAACACAGGCTGCCATGCCTGGATTCTGGTCGACGCCCTGGAAAGCTTTTGCTACTTCACCACCAGTAAGTTATCATAATGAATCTTCAATCCAATCCATAAAATCACCTTAAAAAACTGTTTGAAAAAAAGAAACAAAAAAAAAATACATTTATTTAGCACAGACTAAAAGACGCACAATATACTAGACAACTTTGAGTTCTTTTTTTCTGAATGTTTTGTAAATAGTTCATGTGTTTTTAGGTGTACGCCATCATCGTAGCGAACTTCTGCAGAACGTGGAACTTCTGTCTCCTCGTCATATTCCAGTCGTCCTACTTTAACTCAAGATTCAACATGCAAATCACAGAGGTAACCTACACTCACTGTCTCTATGTACACTTATATGCTCGTCGTCCCGAAACTAGACTAAGTTTGAGTGGCTCTTCCTTTATTGTATTTCGTCGTTTCAGTCTGGGTTTGTTGGCGCCATTCCGCATTTAATAATGACGTCACTGGTGCCTATTGGCGGCATGATGGCCGACTACTTGCGTAAGAACAACATCATGACAACTACCACTGTCAGGAAACTCTTCAACTGTGGAGGATTCGGACTGGAGGCGTTCTTTTTCGTACTCGTCGCTTATGCTAATAATAAGGTAAATGACGTTTTTATATAAACCAATCAATACTACATGCAGAGAGCAATATTATTATGTTACTTTTGGGTCCAGAGGTTAAAAAACAACATTTCTGGCATCTCCTTTGACTGTTCATTTTTGCGTTGGGATAGCAGCGTATCTGCGTTACTAGACTGCCAATTTCATGGTCAAACAATTGCTATTCGCGAGTAAGTGTATGTTTTATTTGTGTATTTTGAGAAAATAAAAGAAACTGTCTTTTGTTAGTACGTGGCGACCATAGAACTGACCCTCGGCGTAGCATGCAGTGGCTTCGCCATATCAGGCTACAACGTGAACCACCTGGATATCGCGCCTCGATACGCCTCCATTCTCATGGGGCTCTCTAACGGCATCGGTACCATCGCTGGCTTCGTTGTACCCATCGTTATTGACTATATGACGCAAGAAAAGGTAAGAATACAAGATACATTTTTAGGTAGCATTGTTTTCTTTTATTTTGTGAATTGTAATAAAAAAAATAGAAAATTTACATTTTCGAGGAGACGCTTGTCAAAGTGAAATCTAAGATATCTTTATTCTTTCTTTATTTTTCTATCTGAAGATTTTTTTTATTCAAAGCCATCCAGATTATTCAAGAGCCGGCTTCACTAACAGAATCAGTTTTCAAAGGGAAAATGTTTTTCAATAAATATGTTCTTGAATTTTTATTAGATATTCCCCCAATGCAATAGAACGGCATCGCTTTCAGGCGCGAACTAGCGAAACAAAAAGGACATTCGTCCGTGGCTAATTTAAAAAAGGAAATCGAGCTCTATGGAGTCGCGCGCGGAATATACAATGAGTAGGATTGTGGGTGCGCGACGATGCGGCACGGTGCCGCTGAGCACTTTATTATCGCCCACCGCCGCACAACCTCGCGCACGACTGACTGCATTGTGCCCCAACTTACTAGATATTTGTTACAGATATGCTTATCTCAAACTTTGAATATCTCGTCAGCTTTTCGGGTGTGCCTAATGTTGTTATTGTGGTGCGCTTTTCAGAAGTTGTAACAGCGTTAAAGCTGTCTTTTGTTTGTTCAAATTCTGTAGAATTTCAGTTATTATTTTTCGGATACCTAATGTAAAGAAATACAACATATTTACAGAAAGTTGACCCAGATTAATACACGAAAAAATACTGCACACTATCCGTTGTCTTAATACCTACATACATTAATATATGTGATATTAATATTCTTTCAATGAAGGTGTTGACATTTCGTTCTCGATTGTTAAAAGAATCAACTGGAGAAAGCCATAACGGAGTGGCGTGCAGTGTTCCTGATGGGAGCTACCGTCCATTTTGTGGGCATTACTATCTATGCGATCTTCGCGTCTGGAGAACTACAGCCGTGGGCTGAGACCGCGGTTGAAGAGCCTCAGTCTATGAAATCTTTAGATCAAGAAACTACATTTGTAAGTATATACGACCTTTATTTACTTTTGCAATTTTACAAACATGTTTTCATTTAAGAATCTGACTAGTTTCTTCAAAATTCTGTGAGACGTCACGTTAGTTACTATTTGGGGATTGTTGCTGCTGTTTTAATTTCCTGACTCATACATACATATATATATACTGACTTAGTGGTTCAAACACACACAAATCTTTTTCCTTATAAAAAAAAAAACTCAAGTTGTACAAACTACATTTTTTTCCACTCAAGACGGAGAGACCATCAGCGCCTCTGAAGGGTTCAGAGCAGGCTGGTTACGGCGCCATCGCCGCTCCACCACGGCCACCGGCGCCCGGCGCTCATGTGCCTAACAACCCTTTCGTCTCCGGCGCCCTATACCAGGCTGAACCCATCCAGCCGCCAGCACACGACTACTATGACGGGCCCGCCGCTAATGAACAACACTACCCTGAGTAAAGGCCAACTTTAACTGGACGACACGTGTCTGAGAAATCTTCTGGATTTACATTACGACATTCCAATAGGTTTCAGCAACAAAAGTAAGTTGTATTAGCTGACAAGAAAAATGGCAATAGACATTTTCCTTAGAATTATACAGTTCAAACAAATTCTTGTTGAATATGTCTCAATGTAATGCTGTAATGTAAAAGGGTAGTTGATCAGAAGACTTGTTTCGTCCGTTATCGATGTTACCTCTCATTTAATGATAATAGGTAAATATAATACATTAACAAATAACTCTAACAACAGTTCCCGACGATTCGCCGTGTGGCTCATATTTTTATAGGAAAAGTATATTGTTCTCATCGTTAGCTTGTATGTTAAATCGTTTAGCGTTTAGGAGTAAATTGGATTGTTTTATAATAATCAAAGATCTCGATGTTCCTGTTACTTTGATCGTTAAATTTACAAATCTGAGCTTTATAGAAACATGTCAAGCTTGAGTTACATCTATCAGTATTAACTTACGTACCTGTTTTATTTACATTTGTACGTGTACAGGTGTATATAAATTATATTGGCATATCACAGTAGAAATATTTAAATTTGTCACTGGATGGTTTAGCTTAGTAATCAATTTATAGTTAGTTTTGCCTCATGATATCGTACTTATAATAAAATTAATGGTTACTATAACGTTTCTAGTCCTTGTTACTAAGTTTCATAAAACTGTTGTAAAATGTTTATAAATATTTACGAAATAATTGAATTGTTCAAAATTTAGAATTGTATTAATTGGATGCGTAAATGTATATGTATCATAGGAGTAGACATTGAAATAAAATGTTAATACTATAAAGGGAAGTAATGTAATCATTCTTGTTGGTATTTTTTATTGTTATTAATTTATTTTTTGCATTATTTACATTAATATTGCAAATTGGACGTTGGAATTAATTAAAAATTACGATCACTTACTTATTTTTATTCGTCACGTGTAAATATTAAATAGTGATATAAAATAAATAGAATGGGAGATATAATTTATTTTATTAATTTCGTTGGCTTAAATAGAGATTTAAGAGAGTTAGGCTAGTTGTTTGAAACACATCTCCCTTCCTTGAGTAACGCCTCTACGCTTGAAAATTAAAACAATACAGAAAATATCAAATATCAAATCACTTGCTACATATTATTAAGTGAAAATGATGGAGTTAGCTTCGATTGGAAAAAAAAATAAGATTGAATAACTAAAGCTACATAATGCTAGTAAAATAAGCTCTTAGTGTAATTATTGGCTATCCTTCAAAGAAAAATATAAAAAAATCCAAAAATAATACTCCTACCTTATTATTCGGAAGATTTTCTCGAATATTTGTAAATACATAAAACATTTATGTAGATTTAGGACGTAAGCATATACCCACATAATAATAATGTGATAAAACATTAGATCGGATGTTTATTACTGTTGGAATAGCATACCATTAAGCTATTCTCTTTGAGTAACACATTCGAGTATTTTAGTAAGGTAAGTTCATAAAGCCATTTATTTATTTATGCACTAAATGCAGATGTTATATTGCACAAACTTCTGGATAGCTAGAGCTACACTTTTTAAATTTGTTACTATATATTCCGCTTCTGTAAATAGGTATAACAAAACAATATTAATAAAAACATACTACATATTTATTTTATCTCCATTCTGCTTACTCTCTTCATTTTCATTTAAATGCTTTGAGAATCAGTTCGGAAGAATACTTTTGAGTATTTTCACAACTAGAGCTTAAAAATGAATATAAAAAACATCAAATAAAATCACATATTAAGCGCATAAAAAGTAAGTGTATTTATAAGTAGTGTATAACATCGCGTGCAAGTATACAAAGCGAAAATTTACATAAGATTGTAAGTATAATGACAATAATTTAACCGATAGACAGATCTTTGTATGTAAGTCTCTTTAGCATTAATCACTCATGCTGCTCACTGCACAATCCCTTTTAGTTATATGTATTAAGTGATCGTAAGACAATAATTTACCCTATATCACATGTGTTCGAAAATATAAGCTCGAAAGTAAAGATGACGTCTGACAATAATAGCTGACTGGTGGAATCTGAGACCAACGATCACTCGTTAAAATGCGCACTTATTGAATAAGGATATGTATTTTGAATCAGACTTTTAAAATACAGGTAATAACAAATTGCAGATCTTCTGAAAATATTCTGCTCAATAATAAAATCTATAAAGAAAGCTTTGAGAATATTAGGTACCTCATAGTTAGTCTCTTTTCAAACTGTACCTACTTTATATATTTATAACTTTGAACTTAGCTAATACAATTATTCATGCCTGTAACAACTACTCCAATTAATATAAATTCATATTTCAAGCAACAATTCCAATAAAAACAATAGGCAAACATGTTTCATATTTAACCATACAATACAGAAATTGCTTTATATTTGATTATATTATTACATTGAACCTACTATACGTGGGCTAAATAACTTAAGAACAGAGGCCTTAGTGCGAGTTTTATTCACGCTCAATCGCGTTAACGTAAACTACAATTTGTATTGAAATTGGATAAGCGCCGTCTGGTGACGGCAAGGCAAAACCTCTTTTTTTGTATACATTTTGACATAAGAGATCGTTTACGATATCACGAGTGAGTACGTTAAAAAACTCGCACTAAGCACACTGGCAACATGACAGTAAAAAAATAAAAAAATATCAAGTCCCCAAGATTTCTACACCTTTAATAGAGACGAGCAAAAAAGCGAGCAGATTTACTCTATACTGAAAACATAATGATAATTTTTAAAGTATATTGCTACAAAAAATACAACTGCATTTTCCTCCCAAATTATAATTTATCCCAATACAGTTAAGTCTTGTAAATATAATAAAATATAAGTATAGGCTCTGCGACAGTGACGACAATCGTATTCAAGCTATTGTAGATACATTCGCGTAGAAGTAAGTGTTAGTTTCTTGGACATGGGTGAGAATTATCATCTCGGATTCGATGTATACTTTTAGTTACATCACACCCAAATCATTAAAATAAGAGTTGAGTTGAGTTAGAGTTCAAATGAAACTTGAACAAATTCTCAGCTTTACCAGGCTTTTTATTTTAGGTAAATATTTTCAGTATATCTCTTCCAATTTTAGTTTTACGTACTTTGTATTGCTAACCTCATACATCGTAGAGAATAAAGACACTTTCATCCGTTAAAGTATTTGAAATTTGTATTACATTCTCATTAAAAATTATTACTAGCAACAAATTTTTCACACAATTTTAGGCCACATTTACGACAAAAATACACTATTCAAGCAAAAAGTAAAACGACGAAAAACATACATTTTATATATTTTCATATCAGATTAATTTAATTTTAAAATATTTCTTAAAAACATTAAAATTATAGACTTAATTATATAGTATAAAAAACAAAGACGTTGTTTTAAATAATCTCTACGCCGTCAATTCTGTGATGTAAAATACTTTGACTAACTTGAAAGGATATTAATTGAGTGTGTAGTGATTTGTATCTATTTATAAATAAATCTTCTATTGTTATTTTAGTGATATAATCAGTTAAAATGGTTAATAGTCGAATGGAAAGTTATCATTCTGGGCTAGATTAACGAGGAGGTCGACTCTTAAAAATATTTTTGTTTTTGTTAAAATGTGTCTTAGCTGACACATTTCTCACTCATTTTCTGAAGCTGAGCTGTTGTGAGCAATAAAAAGTGTAATCAAATTTCACTGAAACTTACGTATCTTCGTATTTTACCACATAACTAGAAGCATGAATACATTAGTACCTATTTTTATACCTAACACACACAACTGTCTACTTCTCTATATTTATTTAACGTATGTTGGCCGGGGCATGTGCATTGAATATAATAAGGGCTATTTTATAGAAAACTTATAAAAACCTATACATATTACCTATTCGTATATATTGCTTGTAATGATAATTTTCACAATGTCCAAAGCTATGGTGGAAAGGGTAAGGGTCCCCCGCGCACTTGTTGAAGAGCGCACTTTTATACTTTGTGATTGACTAATATTATTAAATGCATAATATTTAAATAAAATATTTAAATATAATATATATTTATAATAAGTTCTTAATCCAATGGCGACAATACAGGTCCATATTACAGATGTTTATGAGATATTTTTACAGCAATAGCACCAAGTTACCAACTGATTAAATGAAATTGCTCGATATATAAAACTGGTTTAAATTTTAAAAAATAGAATAGCAGTACGAATTTTTTTTAATATCGCCATTGGGAATTAAAATAGTATCTATTTACATTTAATTCGATTATTTGACAATAACTCGTTTAAATTTGTTTGGGTTATAGTATACTTATATTTTATAGTACTCAAAATATACTATGGGTAAGTACAATAATATTAACGTTTACGATAGGCTTATGATAGGACAATAATTATAAACGGGGTGATCTCACTCTATAAGGCTGTGGTGACAATAAAGCTTGATAAAGCGACCCTTAGCTGTAAATATATAACAATAAATAAGACAATACTATATACAATATTAATCTAAGAAATACGATACTAATTAGTTCAAATGCAAATACTTTATTTTGTATAGTACTTTTTATTATTTCAATTGCCATGACAATTTCAGTCTTGATAAAATAATTATACAACAAAAATACTTATTTCACAATGATATTCTAATAAACAGATACGTTATACACTCACAAAACAATCGAAAAAAGTATTCCGCGCAGTAGCGGCCGCACACACTTTTCATTCATCTGACATTTCACTGCAAGTCGAAAGGGATGGCTTGATAAAACCAACAAGAAAAAAAGACAGCTAATGTTTGTCACTTGCGTGTGAATGTAAACAAACATTATTCTGACCACCAATGTTTTTTCTTTTGACGTTTCGTGACATAGAGTAAAGAGAAAAGTCACAATTGTGACGTATTCGAGTCTACACAATGCGCGCGCTCATAACATATCTGTTTACTAGAACATCATTGTTATTTCATAAATTGACGTTTGACTATAGCATATTTCTTTTTTGTATTTCATACAGATTTTCTCATATAAGTATAGTGTGTTTTTGAACCATGTTTTAATTTTATCCTTTGCTTAATTTATTTGAGAAACAGTATTCTACTTTATTAAATTTTTAATACATATATTTTAGGTTAGTAGGTAGGTTTATTTTTGGTAGTAAATTAGGGTTAGTTAGATAAGGTATTACTTGCACGGAAGCACTGTCACAAGTCAATTACTGATTAGGCTCATGTTTAAGGATTTGCTTTCAAAGTCCTGATAGTATCGAAGCTAAATAATTTTGTAAATAAGTTTGTGTCGCTTCTTAACAGTCTACTAGAAAAGCTATATTTTTAGTTCACAGCTGTTTTTCGTTTAGCCATAGTCGCAGATGTACTTTGAATAGTTTAGTATTATGATAAGTTTGCAGTTATGTAACGCATTATTTAATGGAAGTTTAATTTGTAAAGAACAATTATTTTGGTCTATGTTAGGTTTAATTGCGATGGTATTGAAAATTATATATGCAGAAGCGGTGCCGGATTTGGTTATCTTGTATCCTATACTATTTATAAGCAACGTGGTTTCGACATACAAAACCATGCTCACAAGATAATTAATAGCATTACTGCTACTATTAAACGATGTGGATGCTATTTAATATACAACTATAATTTAGATAGAGAATAGTTTTTATTAGTTAGCTAAACATATAACGATGTATATGGCTTTCAAAGCACAACATATTTAGGCCATATCAAAAGATAGAATAAAAAATCAGTAACAACCTCATTTTTAAGGCTCCCACTGGCAGGTACGACGGGAAAATATAGCAACAAATTTTCAAAGAAAACAATAATGCGTTGTCGCATTGTCCCGTCATGCCTGTCTTTAAAGCATTTATTCAATTTAATTGATAGACTATTCCGGCACTGCGTTATAGATTTAAAGTTTTCGTTATCAAATGTAAAGTAAGTTCAGCAGAAGTTTGTTTCAATCTGGCCTAAGTATTATCGATTTAGTGTGTAAATAATAGCATAGAATAAAAGCTATTTTTATTAATTAAAGCAGTGTTTAAGCAGCGGTATATCTCAAAGCACTCTCCTTAGAGAAAATCTAGTGCCACAGAGAGCCGAAATTTTAAGAAAATTTCGACTTTGTACCAGCCAAGGGAATACCGTTGAACCTAGCAAGTTAGATTATATAGGATTAGGAATAATAAATGCGGTATTATAAAGTATAATACTGAAAGTTAATTTAGGCTCAGAGTAGGAGGAGATAATTAAATGTAAGATAATAATTAATGCTTTGTATATAATGCCGTTAATGTAAGTAATTTTACGTGAGATAGAGTGAGATCCTTTGGCAGCTAAGGATATAATAAAAATTAATATAAATGTAAACTTACTATATATTGACAGCTCATGGCAGTCTTTGAGCAAACTGACGCATATTCAGATAGCAAATCTGTATGAACTAGTAACCTCTTTCAAATTCTGTTACGTCATTCGAGCTCAATATACTCCATACATTTTCACGACGATATATTAGCCAGGCGTTATGTCCTGGTTTCGATTCTGGAAGTATCTTTGATCAATTATTACATCATAATCAATACTAATATTTGTGCTGGTATCTCGATATGTAAAAACGAGAATCGTATGAGAAATAATGTCTGTATTTCATGCGTATTGGGGTGTTACAAACTAAACAAATATTTTCTATATCTCTTCCTTTTTCAGTTTACTGATAATACAATATGTACTGTCTTTGAGTTTTGAGGAAGGGCAATGTGTATTTGGATAACTCCTATGATACAACGATTTTTTACTTAATCTTATCTGAAGTGATTAATTAAGAGACAATAGGATTAATTAAGTAAAATCTATTGTATAGTTTTCATTATGATATGTTTACTATAGATCACTTAAACTGATTTTAATTTAATTTTTTTAATTTTGCATTAGAGCATCGATGAAACGTATCTACTACGACTTAAATCGACCAGTGAATGTCTGACACTGAGGTCCCTACCTATTGAATCGATGTTCAAGCATTAATCTTGGTTTAAAAGTGTCAGATTTCAGAGTCAGTTGTACTTAAACCAAGCTTAATATACAGTCGTACTTGAGCATTGTTCTTGATATAAGTCTTAAGATGTGTGGGTAGTTACAAATCTATAGAGCACGTGATACAGATTATATCAAAAACCGACACTTTCTTGTAAATATAGGCATGTCTAGCTTCGCAGAAGAAAGTTTTTAAATGTAATCTATATTTTTTACATTAATGTTATTTATGATTGTTTCTTTTATGTATTTAATTTATAATAGTGATGTAAGAATCTAATATATATTATAGGTAGATAAAAATGTAAATACTTGTTTATGTGTACCTGTGTCTTATTATTCTGTCGATGTCTGCCTCTCTTTGTGAGAAATATTTTTAGAGGTGGGTTGGAATGTATTACGGAAGAAAGTTTTATGTGAAAGGTATGCCATAAAAATTGTTGAAGGATTTTTATTGTCTTCGATGTTTCGCTGCCGAATATTTTCTGGTTTAATTTATAAATTGCGGTGTATGTTATTTTTTTTTATATAAATGTATCTCAAAAATGATCTCATTCACTAAGCTGATGCTGTTTTCCATAGAGTCATAATATATTTGTTATCTTATTGTTCTGTAGAGCAATACGCGTGTATTTCTATTAAATGTGCTTGCTGTTAAAATTGTAGCCATTTGACGTTTCGAAATGGTAACATTATCTTCCCTAATATAATGTTTTAAATTTATTTACTGTTGTTTTATTTATGGCTGTATCTTTATTACCCTGGGCATACTGTGGTTCTATAAAAGTGTCTGGAATTGATTACGTAATATTTCGGTAGCGCATATCTATCCCATACCACCTTTTTCACAATCTGTTTCAAATATAGAAGCTCACAATGTTAGGACCCATTTATATTAATGCTAATTTTTCTCAGTGGTGCTAGGCAACTGTGCTTATCCCAGTTGTAAATGACACTTTGTGCCTATTGGTCTTTTTTGTTCTGTCTCCTGCTTGATAAGGAGGGATGTGGAATTATATTTTTTGTTTGTCCTACTCCTCCTATAATATTTTCTGATTAATTTCGTTGCGGGATCCAAGACAGTTAAATTCATTCTCCGGGACTTCGTCGACCTTCATTGCCTCGGCACTTTTCTGGTGGTCGCCACTGTTGATTCTGGCTTTCAGGAGTTGCAGTGGTTTGGGAATAGTGCGGTGGGATTGTACCAATAAAAAAAAATCTGTATCGCTGATTGAATGTCCCTTTGTCTGCAGCCCCTGCACTATGACGACCACCTCCCATAATAAATCCATCTTAAACTTACAACGTGTAACAAAATAAACGCAAAGGGATGATTGATTGTTGATTCAGGGTTGATCCCATACTAAAAAATGTTTATAATGATAAATACAATGACCCCTTTTAATTTTTTGCATTTATTTTGTTCCACGTTGTATAAGCTAGTAACTTATTATTCTTATAAATCCTGGCAAAAACTAGTCATCATTATCATCAATCTCATCACTGTCCCAAATTATTTGGGGTTTACGCAAAACATATTCTTCATACATACCGTTAGTCTTAGAGCGAGTCTTTTTTTTAGAGTCTGTAGTTGTTTCAGTTGAGTTTGGTGAGCGATACTGAATTACTTTGGTCTTGGATATGTTGAGGATTTGTCAACAGATTAGTAGAAAGCCAGTCCATAACAGTTCGCAAAGTGAGTTCAATTCTGTGCTTAGCTTTGACCCAGTCTTTATCGCATATCAACAGAGCTGTGTCATCAGCATAGGTAAAAATGTTGCATTGGATGAGGCGCAATACACAGAGATCGTTAATGTATATTTGGAAAAGCGTGAGTCGCAAAATACTTCCCTGAGGTATACCGTAGCCGATAAACTCTTCGTCACTAAGAATGCAATCAATTTTAACGCTTCGGCTACGTCCACTGAGAAAATCTTTGTAAATATCTAGGGCGACACCGCGTATTCTTATACGCTCCATCTTGGCCAATAGTCTAGGGATGGAAACTGTATCAAAGGCTTTCGTTAAATCTAGGAAGATACCATAACATTTAAGGCGATTGCCCTATTTATCGACCAAGGCATTTATAAAATCAGAAACAGCGTCTTCTGTGAAGACTCCTGAGCGTAAACCGTACTGGTTGTTTGCGATTAGTTTATTTTTCGATAAAAAAGTTGTCAAATTGTTGTTGAGAATTCTTTCGAGTATTTTGGATAGAGAGCTAAGTACTGAGATTGGCCAATAGTTGTACACGTCGTCTTTGGCTCCACCTTTGTACACTGGATGGACAACTGCACGTTTGAAAACTTTCGGGAAAATTCCCGAAGTGATGGAGCAGTTGCATATATGGGCAATGGAAGGAGCCAGGATTCTGCTAGATTGTTATATAATGTTTGCAGGGTTGTTGTCCCAACCAGTTGCACAATCACCACGTAACCTGTGAATTGTACTTGTAACAAGTGACTCATCAACCAACGGAATAGTCAACGAGTTAATTAGGGACGGGGAAGAATATAATAGAATAGAATACTCTTTATTATGTACACCATATAATTTACAAAAAGTATAGACGATGTATAAGATGTTTGCCTGGTGGAGTCAAATTCTAATGCAAGGTTCTTTCCATCATTCACAAAATATTTATTGGCATTATTGACTGATTCGACAGGGGTTATAGAGCAGAGTAGCAGAGCATTAGGCAAGTGTCTCTGTTGGTCGCTATGTGTGGTCGATTTAATTACTTTCCATGTGGCTCTGGGATTGTTATTAGCTTAAAGAAATTATATTTTCTCATAGGCACGTTTTAATTTGTTAAGAAGAGAATTACAAAAGTTACGGTAAAGGGTATAAGAGGGATCATTGGGAAACTCCCTGACTCGTCGGTGAATTTTGTCGCAATTGCGAAGGCATCTTACTAAACCAGCAGTCATCCAAGGTTTTAGGACTGTTTTCCTACTGAGTGTGCGAACAATTTTTGAACAGTGTTTAGTTTTCGGGTTTACAATATCAAGGATAGGAGCAAAATAATGATTATCTAATTCATGTTTAATTGCCTCATAGTCATATCGAAGCGAGGTGTTTTTGAAGAGGGTCTAACTGATTTGTTCATGTCAAGAAATATGGCCACAGGTAGATGATCTGTAATGTGGGTGACCAAAACTTTTATCAAGACATGGTTCAGACAGTATTCAACCTTGTTGGGAGAGTGTGGACAGGCAGTAAGCCATGAGTTGTAGTGAGGGTTAAATACTCATCCGAATGTCGATCAACATTACCGGGTTTGATATCTATATTAATATCGCCTATAAGCATGATATTATTTTTGGACCTTACTGATGATATTATTTCACTCAAACTAGTGTAAAAATTAGCAAGGCTTAAATTGGATGGGGACCGATAAATAGTGATTACAGCTGTGTTGTAGCAAGTTACCAAGCATTTTGCATCTGAGATCAAAGGTTCATGTGTAGTACAATTGTGTTTTTGATGTAAGTTACAAATCCGTTATTTTTTATTGGGTTGTTTTTTGTGGTGAATGAAGTATAGCCCGGTAAGATAGGAATGTGACCCGAAACCTGCAACGAACATTCTGATGCATGTTACTTTTTGATGGTTTAGATGTAAGTATGTATTTATGTATCTATTTGGGTAGTAAACGTTTGATTGCGTTAATCATGAAACATTACTTTCGAAACTTGAGCATTACAGGCTAGGCCAATCAGCGTTAAGTTTTGCAAAATCTTATTTGATTGATAGAGAGCAATTAGTTCAAATAAACGGTGTCAATTCAGCGGGGTTAAACGTGAAAACGGGGGTA
Organism: Orthosia incerta; assembly: GCA_948252205.1. Lineage (NCBI taxonomy): Eukaryota > Metazoa > Arthropoda > Insecta > Lepidoptera > Noctuidae > Orthosia > Orthosia incerta. The sequence continues at coordinate 17,896,292 of OX411753.1, read as the reverse complement.
CCCCAGGGCTCAATTTTAGTTTATTTCTTATTTTATACGTAAACGATTTATTTTTTTATTGGAAAACAAACTAAACATTGCTGATTTTTAATTTTTAAAAGCTTTTATTTAACTTGCAATGTATGTATGTAAGTGTTTTCGGGTCAAATCTTGCAACTGAATTTTAAAGCCGATTAAGATGAAATTTTGCATACACGTTTACTTTGGATGACAATGCATGGTTAGCTTAGTGACGTCATTCTTAATCCAAATGGCGGACGGCCCAAGATAGCGGACTTGTTATTTTTAGTGCACTGCCATGATATGGGTATCAAATGAAAGGGTTTGCTGAGAAGTATACGAAAAAGCTTGTTTAAATAATGTATGAATTATTTCATTAAATAAATAGACGTACTTGTCAGGTTGACGACGGTTCAAGGTTCACTGCCAATAATTTAGTTTTAAATGGTAAAATAGTTAAGTGCCAAAAATTTGCCTTGCCGAATGTCAAAAGTACTGATTGTGACATTAAATTAAACAGGGAGAAGCTGGAATTCGTCAATAAAACTGTTTTCCTGGGGTGCACTCTAGACTCAAGGTTACAATGGGGTCCTCATTTAATATCACTTGCAGGGCGGATAAGTTCGGCAGCTTAAGCTGTTAGAAAAAATCGTCAATTTACTGATGTAGATACCGCAAAGCTGGTCTATTTTAGTAACTTTCATAGTATAATGTAATGTCTTAAGGTATCTTACTATGGGGAAGGGCTGCAGATGCTGAGTCTATTTTTATTCTGGAAAAACGAGCTATCAGAGCGATATACAAGCTTTGCCGGCGTGATTCCCTAAGGGAGCTGTTTAAGGACGTAAACATCATGAAGGTTACTTGGCAATATATTTATAACTAGCGGATGCCTCGCGGTTTCAACCGTATAGTTCCCGTTCCCGTGGGATTAAAAGGTTCAGGGATAAAAGTAGCCTATGTCACCTGGGGATAGCTTCCCAATGGTAAAAGCATTTTGGAAATCGGTCCAGTAGTTTTTAAGTTTATTCGTTACATACAAAAATACAAATCCTAACTCATTATAATATTAGTATAGATATAGAAAACATCATGGACTTGAGAAAGAATATACATCTTTTTAGTAAAAACGGCGACAGACATAATTACATTATTGCATGTTATATATGCATATTGCATTACCTTTCACTATAATTTTTATTCTTCTCCTTTCTCTGTTATATTTTATATGTATTAGTATATTTTTTGTAATATTGTATGTTTGTATTTTATGTTATTAAATCTAAGTAGTATATAATTTATGATAATTTGTACACTGACAGCCCTAAATTCTGTTCCTATCGTTCTGTCCATCCAAAGGTTGTCTGTAAGAGATTGCCTAGTGCGATAAGACCGCCCATTGTACACTTGTTATTGTGAACGTTTGTCCTGTATGTTTTTTGTGGTGTACAATAAAGTATATAATAAATATTTAATAAATAAATTACGTTACTAGAAATAGGGAACAATTAGTTCAACCAGCTTTCAGACTGGCTAAAGTAGCCTCTCATATTTCATGGGGTACTGTATAATAGTAGTTTATGATACTGTTGCATAATTAGGGGTATTAAAACATGAGTGTGAGTTTAAAAACCGAGCCGTAGGCGAGGATTTTAATAGTATTCACACGAATGTTTTAATACCTAGTTATGTGCAGTTTCATACACTACTTTATCTACACTCATACATTTTGGGATTGAACCTACTTAATATTATTTTTTGCATTTTCCATGCCATAAAGTTGTGATAAATGCATCATATAATATAATTTCCTTCGCCGCATTTAAAATATTTGGCGGCGTCAATTTTTCTTCACATTCACTAATATTAGACATTTTAAGCAAGAATTTTAAAAAGTCATGAAATTCAGTACAACGAAACCTGTAAAACGTATGAATGGCGCCAAAACCCAGCACATCACCGCATTAAATTGCGGTAAAAAAATCGTGCGGCAATAATACCGCATGAAATCCGTGTTTTGCAACAGAATCCACCGCATCGTAGCGCGAATATAATTCGCGCGAATATTTTGAGCTCTATGAACAGGTGGAAAGAGACAAAAGTTCGCGCAAATAAAAATGGCAGTGCGTAATAAGCCTAAAGCGGGCACTGTTACAGACAAGTTAAAATTGGAATCATTTTTTTTTTTATTAGGTACTATAAAAATGGCATTTCAAAAAAAAATAATAAAAGATGGAATCTCCTTAGTGATTAACTTCTTGGATTTGTCCTGTATCATAATAGAAAAAAAGTTATTTTATGATGCAGTTGTTTGAAAATCGAAGGAAAATGTTGAACTATAATGGTTTTTTTTTTTAATTTTGCCTATCCACGAATATAAAGTACGTGTTTATCACTGACCTCTATCATACAAGTACGCTGGACTACATATATTAGATGAAATGACAGTTGATTTTTGTGCCGAATCAAAGCGCCCCACTCGAGGTTCTCAGGAACTAAAATTGACACATTTAGAGATAGGTTAATACCGATATTTCTCAAGATTAGGTAATACTAATATATTCGCCTGAAAATATTATATTATTTTAACTAATACGAGTATATGAGTATTAGTAATATTTTTAAATTACACTAATATCAAAATAGTAGACTTGGCAAGGCGTATCACTCATCTACTGAATGATGTTCCAACCGAGTGAATCCAAACTATTGTAAATGTAAATAATAACTAACTAGTATACTTGAGCGAGCAGATACTTGCTCAAAAATACTAGTTTTAAGGATAAGTTGTTAGCCTATCCCCATATTTAAATCTCACTGATCTGACAGTAATACGCTATAACTTTAGTAGCACGCTATCCACTAGTTTATAGCTTGCAATCTGATTGAAAGTATTTTTCAGTTAACCTTTACAGCAAGTTTTCTGTTACTTAGAAATGAATCTCAATTAAAATAATTGTGATTTTCTTGTTCTCCTAAGTATTTAATTATTCTCACGTATTTTTATACCGAAGGCTATGTCCCATCTCTAATATTAGTTCCATGGAATCTCACGTTAAGTCACGTTGCTATCAGCGCCAAAATGGCGAAAATCAAATGTCTTAATTTTGTCATCGATAATATGAAGTCCAGCGTACTTGTATATTAGAGGTCAGTGGTGTTTATGCAATATTTTTTGAATTCATAATTGGAACATTACGTTGTGAGTGTAGATAAAATGTTATAATGAAATTCCTCCCTACATTCTAGAACTGAATATGACGAAATTTAAAAGTTGTTTATAACGCAGGCTGGCATATTATAAGTAAGGGGATTACATCATTGATAAAAATGCTTAGCTCAGTGCTAGTCCTGCTCCACAACCACTAGGACGCAAAAACAAGTGATAAGTAGAACATTATTGTTTTGAAGTATTGTTGGACCTGCTGAAGACTGTATGAATATATTCGTTTTGTATAAACTCAATTTCTTTTAATATTATATAACTGCACAGCACTTGTGTGAGTACTATGTACCAACTGTAAATCTACCATTTACTGCACCTATTTGTCGTTCGTTGACTTGTGTGTGCCCTGGCAGTTGAGAGTGTGTCATGCTCTCTCTAATGTATCTCTGATGGTAGTACATGTGTTGCATCATTCAGTTCCCTTCATGATGGTTAAGCCGAGTGGTGCCAATCCATGCGTCATGTTCGTGAACGGGCGCCATCAGTAGGGATTGGTCCTAATTTAACTGTACTTGTTTCATTTTTGAATTGTTAGTTTTACTCTAGACGCTTTTGCGTGGACGTCTTTTTACATCGTTCTCATCTAAGTATTTTTCCAACAAGAATGATGTAACCAAATAATTGTAATTAAAAGTGATGGAAAAGAGTGTCCGTAGAGTTTCTTGCACATTCTTCTCCATAGAGACCTACTGACGCTTGCGAATGTGCAACTAGATTCATATTATGTTTGACAATTTAAAAGTACCTATAGTATAAGGTTTAGTTAAATTAAAAACATTTTGATTTTGACTTGTAATGTAGTACGAAACTGACGTAAATTCTTATATTGCATAGGTCGTTGACACTAACACTATTGTTCATAAGATATTAACTTAACCACAAATAAAATCGGGTGATAATGAAAAACAGCATTCCCTTTAAAATATATGTTTAATCTTAGATAACAGTATTATCACAAATTTCTTAAATATCGAAATAAATTAACACTCATTTTGAGCAACTACACAATCATATCCATAGATACAATAACGGCGGTGACTACTTCCACAAATATATAATTATTCAAAAATATATACATACATATTTACAATCAGATGATCTAGTTTGCTAAGTTCACATATTAAAAAGAACTATTTTTATTAGTTAGGTATATTATCCTATCTTTTATTGGTAAAACAATCAACAATTTAATTTACCATAATTTTCCAATTAGCACTAATCTTAATAGGTAATTTAAATTATTAAAACCCCGACAACAATGGCTAGCTACTTAATTTAATAAATTATTTTGGTAAGATTTATTTTTCTAGTGTTTTTGAGTGAATTCATCAGCTGTATGGGGTGATAGATCGGAGTCTCCTAGATTTGCCGGGAAACCCTCTGGCATACGGCGGTTTTGCGTTAGTGGTTACGTAGTATACGCCCCTGGCACTGAAACATAAACAAAAAACATTTAACGATCGGTTTTACTCATATCAAAATACTCAATTGGATCAAAAATTCTTGCAGGGTGAATTTTGTGCAGCAAGATCAGAAATATTAAATATTATTTATTTCTCAGAAAGTATAGGATGTAGAGGAAAATGGTCAAAGAAGTCATCTCAATTACTAGTAAAGTAGAGATATATAGAGAGCTGTATTTGCCACATAAGACATGATCTTTTAAGAAAGTGATAATTGTGAACCAATTGATATTTAAGAACTTAATACAAGCTTTAAAGTATATGTCATCATTTACACAAACTGTTTTTAGTCGCGCCATCGTCGGCAAAAGTTCTCAAAAAGCTGAAACTTCTGCAAAACATCTCCACAATGACGTAATAGCCGCGCCGATTTACCCCAATTATGAGCACTTACTTGTGACTGACGTGTTCACCCATAAGCACGTACTCCGAGTCCTTGGGCTCGCACCATCCGATGAGATACGAGAACAGAGTATTGCAGGGTCCCGCCCAGAACCCGGCGCGACTGTTGATCGACTCGATGAAGTATGGAGTCACCTTTGTGTGGTCACACGAAAGCGTTTCTGCAAGTAAATTAGCGAAGTTAAGGTCAGAGTTAATTAGTAGGTATTGATGGGGAGTACAGCGCCCTCTATGTTATATAGATGGACGTTGACAATTTTGCAACTGTGATCATAGATGGCGCTATTCTATAGCGACATCTTAAGGAAAGATGGTGAACTAAATGGGAACTGCAATTCATTTGTGTTATTGAGAGTACATGATGAAGGACCGTAAACTGCACGCAGGATAGTTCCTGTTAGTTGATGATAGAGGGTCTTGATTTAAACAACTTTATCTATAAAAATATATAGGGTCGGATAGGATGCTCTTGCTGATGTTGAAACTGTATAATATACTTTAGGTAATCCACACAATTTTTAATGCTTACGTATTTAGTATACGCTTCCACTTTCAAATTAGAAGACTTCCAGTCTTATTCCATCTGGTTGTACCGTTACGTTAGCTTGAATAAGTTTAAACTTATGATATGTGAGTATAAAAAAAACTAATAAATCTTACGGAATATCGTGTCATGAGCACATCCAGGCTGACTGGAACCTCCGTTGACGTAGAAGTCAGCATGTCCATTGGGTCCCCACTGACCCAGGATACCAGCTCCAGTGTGCAGGATGTCCACAAAGTGAGCGTCTGTATAGTCTAGGTCCCGGGAGCGGTTTGTACCCATGTAGAACAATATTGTTGGGTCGAGACCTACAAGTGAAAGAAAAGCGATAAAAAAAAATAAGAAATCAAAAACTTGACTGCAAAGGTATAAACAAGAAGAAAATCATGTTGTGCAGTCGGAGGATATAAATATCATGCTGTGCAGTTGGAGAATATAAATATCCTTGCAGTCGGGTTTTTTGAGATCATAAACTTTTTTTATTTTCATTAACTTTTTAGATATACCTTTTTTTTCGAATGACTTTTAAACATATTATATAATATACTAATATAAAAACATATAATATAATATATTAAAAGATTTTTTTGTTTGTTTGTTTGTACCGAATAGGCTCCGAAACTGCTGGACCGATTTCAAAAATTATTCCTGAGTGACATAGGCTATTTTTTATTCCCGAAAACGGGTCCTGTGGGGTGGTCCACGGGGGCGAAGCCGCGGGGAATAGCTAGTTGGTATATATTTTTGCAATCACCTCTAAAGACCCTTCACTTTGATATCCCACTTGATGGGTTTCGAAGAAAAAAAATATTGCAACCCCTACAATATGGCGCCCAATATCCGCCATGCTTCTTTTTTTTTAACGGCACATGTCTAAGAACACTTGGGCGGCCAAGATCTATCTAACGATGTCTTAATTACAAATGATTTGAAAAAAACCGTCAAGTGATTTGAAATCGATTGATTTTTCATATATATGTATGCGTGATCATAGCACCATATTTCGTATATTTTACTGACAGTATTCCAAAGTTTATTGATATATCTATATAGTAGATATTATATGTATGTGCTTATTTAAAGCAAGGATAGCCCTGAGTATCGAGGTTAGATATTTTAATGAATATGATCACACTGTCATTGTGAATGCCGAATAAGCAGAGGTCAAAGAACTGAGGAAGAAATGTAACTTTATTTTTGATATAGAGTCTACGTTACGTAGGACTTAAATGGCAACCTTGTATCCACTACTTGTTCTGACATTGCATTGAAAATATTGACGTTCTAACGACTGTTGTGTATTTATTTATCCATGCTTATCTAGTGAGCGCATCACAACAATGTGTATAATTACTATAAAATACAGAAATAGGAGTATCAATGCCATCCAATTCCTTTTGTAAATATTTGTATTTTTTTTTGTAAACGAGTGTTGCATAAAATCTTGTTAATCTTTGGATTCAGGAAATTATTCAGAACTGGTTTTGGTGATAACACTCGCTTTCAAAAAGTTAATTACTGAATATATAGAGAGCGGAATCAACAATTTCCAGAATTTAAATATAGCTGTGCAAGACACAGCATATCAACATAGCGTGCTTGCAAAAGTTGCATCTATTGGCTAAATAGGTATTTTGTTACAAAGTCATAGAATATTAGTGCTGAAATAATATACATACTAAGGAAGCTATCTGGTTACTCATTATTTTAGTTTGATATTAAGAAAGAAAAGATCTACAAGTCCGTGATTAGATCTGTCGTATTGCATGGATCAGAATGTTGCGCTGTGAAAAAGATGGATGAAAAGAGATTGCATGTAGCAGAGATGTGAATGTGTTGCGCCGACCCGGATAAAGGCGGGCAGATGATGATTTAAGAACGAAACGCCTGTGTTCCCCAAAAGGTAAGGTAGAGGTGAAACTATAGTATACCCACATTTGGCAATTTTAGAGTATTTTTAGGGTACCTCATGTACACCTAAAGTGGGTTTTTTTTTTCTCGTTATACCATGGTGTGGGTTATCGTTGGATAGGCCATTCAAAAATATTACGGGTCTGTCAAAACCATTTTTCGATTCAGGGATCCGTTTGCGTATAATTGCTATTTTTTGTTAGAGCCAAGTGTGTTTAGAGATCACGGCAGTAGAACGAAATTAAAAGGAAAACTATCACAGCTAAGTAGGTTTTAGAAGTTTACGTCTAATAGTCGACCAACTTATAAAATGTACTTGGAAAAGGAAAAAAAATCTTTTCGTTAGAGCAATGTTCGGTGCTTTCATTGTTTATGAACTTCAGTGTTTTTTTACCTAATTATGTTGGTGAATGTTGCTGTTTGTACGGAACCCTCTGTGCGCGAGTCCAACTCGCACTTGACTCGTTTTCCTAGTTATATTAAAACAAAGAGCTACAACTTACCAGTAATCCTGCCAAGTTTCCCATTACCCAAGTAGTTGGCAACGAGGCCAAGGATATGGGCCCCTACACTGTATCCTATGGTGTGGAGCTTGTCCGGAATCACCGACTTCACGGGGTGGTACTGCAGGTACTCCACCAGCTGAGCGATGCACAGGCCGGCGAACCGAGGCGCCCAATCTATCTGAAGTTGAAAGAAGAAAAGATAAAGAAGATGGTCAAGCAACATTTTTGGACCATGTTTTAAATTGTATGTTTATGTACCTAGTTTCTTTTTGTTTTTTTTTGTATAAGATGATAATTCTTGACATTTGAACGGGTTAAAGAGTGAAGGTCTTATAAATATAATAGCTGTAGTGATTGTTATAAAGTTTAACCAGATAAATGCCACAATACGAGTATAATTTATCTCTCTCTCTCTCTTAGTCGGTCCCTCATGTCTGAGGACCGTGGGTCATCAGGGTTACGTCTGGAGCGGATGATCTGCCTCCACCGGTTTCTGTCCAGCGCTTCTCTTACGACCGTGTAGAATTTGGAGGACGACGAGTCTTTCACTTGATCGGTCCATCTCGTTGGTGAACGACCTTTTGTCATAATAATATATTATTTTGTATAATTTATAAACGCTGACAAAATATAACTAGTATCTCATGTGAATCTATGTAGGTTTAAGAATTACAAAACTTACAAAGAGTTTAAGCCATGACAATGAATTATGGTTTGATTCTATTCATTAATTTAAAAATACGGCAGCGGAAAATTGAACTTTTCCGGTCTCATTGTTTGTTTTCTAATTACGTCGTTGTTTATCATCATTTGAATTAAGAACTCATACAGTTCTTAATTCAAATGATTCAGATAGAAAATACAAACAAAACCGTTAACTGTCTGCAAAAAGAGCATGACGATGCACAGACCTCAATTGCTAATAAATTGGGGATACAACTTAATAAACTTGTTATACAATATAATTTTATAATATAATTGTATCTCTTTCACTGACAGTAAGTTAAGGATGACGGTGCATGTTTGAGACCAATGTACTTTATCTTAATATGACGCTGTTATGCAATACAATATTGAGCTACTGGTGAAGTGGTCATGAAAAAATTTGCTAGTCACTTATCAACTACTAGCCTACTTTCAGTTTTTCAAGTAGGACAAACCAGCCAACTTTTAAATATTATTTCGAAGTTGGTGTATGATTCCCAACTGGATAAGATGTATTATTAGTAAGTTTACAAAAATGTCTGAGCTGTTAAGCGATTAATTAGCAGATTTCACATCCATAATATGTTCTCTACAGAAAAAAATAAGAATCTGCTAAATGAGAGATATTTACAAACTGACTAGATTAATACCACTCTATAATTTATAAAAACTGATAATAAAGGCTAAAGTTTCTGAGTGTGTGTGTGTGTGTTTGTATGTTTGTTACCTCTTCACGCTCAAACGGCTGGACGGATCTGGATGAATTTGGCATATACATAGATTATAGTCAGGAATAGCACATAGGATACTTTTTATTCCGGGAATATGTTCCCTCGGAATAATTTTTGACTATCACGCGGGCGAAGCCGCTGACAGAAGCTAGTATATGTATAATATAACTAATGGATTTCGGTACTTAGGTACAAATGATCAAGAGTACAAATGTTATAGTTAAGTAATTAAAAAGTTATAGTCATCTGAACTCCATCAAAAACATAACATGTAAATAACACAAGTCTCGCGGCGCAGATCTTCTACCGCAAAAAGCAGTGAGATTGAAAGTAAAACCATGTCGGATAATGTATTCAGTAAGTACTTTATTATTTAGGTTACAAACAAACAAATTAACCGACTTGGTTTTACTTTTACATAAGGGGTCAACATTATTGTGTTCTTGAGGAGCTCGTGGCTGAATGAGGAGCTCGTGGCTGAATAACAACAGCCGCACGGGTCGATCATCAAGGTTAAGCAATGCTTGACGAGGTCGGTCCGTGGATGGGTGACCATTTCAACATACCGAGTTTCCTCCGTGCCTCGGAAAGCACGTTAAGCCGTTGGTCCCGGCTGTCATTTGAAGATCTTTGACAGTCGTTACGGGTAGTCAGAAGCTTGAGATCTGACACCAGTCTTGCCAAGGGGTACCGTGTTACCCAGTTACTGGGTTGTGGAGGTCAGATAGGCAGTCGCTCCATGTAAAACACTGGTACTTAGCTGAATCCGGTAAGACTGGAAGCCGACCCCAATATAGTTGGGAAAAAGGCTAGGCAGATGATGATTATTGTGTTCTCATGTAAATTCAGGCTTCAAGTTTTATCCACAACGTCCTGAATGGCTTCGAGAAAAAGATGGTACGGCTGTGCCTATGTTTGCTCGACTTGTTGGAGGCACTGCCGTGCCCCCAGAATTGTTGGTAGTTCAATTATTATATTATTTATGGTTTCATCGGGGACACATTTAATTAATGAACTTGTTTAATAATATAGGTAAGTGTATATTTTTTGAGACTATTCGTCTCAAATACTTTATCTTACACTGTTATGCAATATTTTTTGTGAGGTGTACTGGTGAAGTGCTCATGAAAAAATTTGCCAGTCAGTTATCAGCTACTAGCCTACTTTCAGTTTTTCATGTAGAACAAACCAGACAACTTTTAAATATTATTTGCAAAGTTGGTGTATGATTAACGTGACCAGACGTCCCATTTTGAACGGGACTGCCCCTTTTTATAATTCCTGAAATGAACTCTGGGACGCAAACTTGTCCCGTTTTCTGAAACCGCTCGAAAATTTGAGTAGTTGAGCCGGCCGCCGCATGTGTTAACGAAATTACAATCATCTCTGAAAAAGCCATTAATAAGTATTGGATACCCATGTAATTCACAACGCATTAAAATCTGCTGCAGACAGGCTACCCTTAGTTTACGAAAGCATTATTGTGAAGATATGTTCATTTCTTTTTATTTACACAATTCGAGTTGAATCTCTAAAGGAGTTTTGCGCCGAAACTGAAACGGAAAATCAACAAAGCAAGCAAGATGGCATGCTTTTTGCCTGCCTTGGAAAAAGTTTTTAAAATGTATCAGCCATTAAAAAACTACTTTTTGAGTATTGAAAAATGTTACTAAAATAACTTTTTTGAGAATCCCACATCCGAATTGTGGCCATTGTCCCGTTTTGAGTCAAATAATAAATGGTCACGTTATGTATGATTCCCAGCTGGATATGATTTATTACTAGTGAGTTTACAAAAATCTCTAAACTCTTAAGCAATTGATTAGCAGATTCCACATTCATAATTTATTCTCTTCAGAAAAAAATAAGTTTCTGCTAAAAGTGAGATATTTACAAACTGGCCAGATAATGCCACTATAATTTATAAAAACTGACAATATATGTATAATATACGAGTGACTTTAGGTACATACGTTCAAGAGTACCTACAAAGGTTATAGGTGAGTACTTACAAAAAGTCATCTGTATATTGTTGGTAATTCAATTATTATATTATTTACTAGCTTCTGCCAGCGGCTTCGCCCGCGTTTATTATACATATAAACCTTCCTTTTGAATCACTCTATCTATTAAAAAAACCGCATCAAAATCCGTTGCGGCGTTTTATAGATATAAGCATACATAGGGACAGACAGACAGCAGGAAGCTACTTTGTATTATACTATGTAGTGATGGATTCAGGAGTTAGTTAATAAACTTTTTATATAATATAGGTAAGTCTTGTGTATCTCTGTCAGTGACAGTAAGTTTTGAATGGCAGTGCGTATTTGAAACGAATACACTTCATCTTAGTTATGCAATATTTTTTGTGAGGTACCGGTGAAGAGATCACGAAAAGATTTGCTAGCCAATAACCACTTATCAGCTATTAGCTTACTTTCAGTTTTTCAAGTAGGACAAACCAGCCAACTTTTAAATATTATTTGCAAAGTTGGTGAATGATTCCCAGCTGGGTAAACCTTTGGTCGCTTCATCTTAACGCATAACGCTGCGGAATGCGGTGCCGTTCACACAATCGAGGGTGATTATGTGAACGCTATGCTACTACGCTACGCTACTACGCTACGCTACTACGTTACGCTACTACGCTACGCTACTACGCTACGCTACTACGCTACGCTACTACGCTACGCTACTACGCTACGCTACTACCCTACGCTACTACCCTACGCTACTACGCTACGCTACTACGCTACGCTACTACGCTACGCTACTACGCTACGCTACTACGCTACGCTACTACGCTACGCTACTACGCTACGCTACTACGCTACGCTACGCTACTACGCTACTACGCTACGCTACTACGCTACGCTACGCTACTACGCTACGCTACGCTACGCTACTACGCTACCGCTGACTTATACGGCGACGGAATATAATACCGTTGTAGGAGTTCTTACGATTACGTGTCCGCCACTACATACCGCAGCATTGTGCCTTCCGATCAAGAGACCAAAGTTAAACATGTAACTTATCAGGTTCCCATGCCCATTTCTTTGAAATTTGCGACGATTAAAATAAAATTAAACAAGCACTGTAATCTTAGCGATTACTGATGTATGTTCACGTTATAATTTAGCTTTACATACTCAAGTATTTATTTTTGATGTTTTTGAGAGCAAAGTTTTATCAAGGCCCTCCGGCCAAAGGCAATTTGATGAAACTTTTAAACGGGACTTATGCATATGACTTAACAAATTATAATAAGTTTGTATGTCATAATTTATCTATATATATCGTCATAATTTAAGGACATTTTTGTAAGCTTGGCTGACACACATCACATCATTGGACCAAACCATTCATTTACGGTGGCAAAATTGAGTAGTAGGGATGGGTCCGATATATCAAAACGTAACTTATATCGGATATGTGTTAGATATCATATCATAACGATATCTGTATAAAAATAACCGATATCACAAAAACTGTATCGAATTAAAACCTCTACTTGCGTGCGAGAACATATAAGTCGAAACTTAAAACCGTAACAATGCGAAAACTTACGAATTCACGCAACGCAAACTTCACAAACGATAGGAGTCATATGCGCTACCTCTTCTTAGTATTAACCCGTTTTTACCCTCTTTGTGTTTTTGTTCTGGCTTAAAAAAGTTAAAAAGCATAAACCTGTTACCAAAACTAACTGTTTAATACAGCTGCCATTTGTCTATTTGCTTTAGTTCGCGTTCGCTGTTAGTTTGCTCGTCTAAATTCCATGTTAACTTTTGAAAATTGTACTACTGATACGATATCTTAATAACGTTTTTAATATCGATAAAAAACTGTATATCGGTTGCATAACCGTTTGCTCTAAAAATCGAAAACGCCCATCTCTATTGAGTAGTATATTGATTTGGATTTACGTGTATATTTTTTTTGTGTAGCCAATTCATTAACGCCGCTTGTCTAAACTTTACCTACTTCGGCATAAAGGTAAATATTTTTGTTGGCTATTAGGAATTTATTTGCAGTATTAAACTGTTTGCTTACACACTTAACTTATTTGCCGTGTGCATACAAGAAGAAACAAATCAACCGTTAATCAAATAACAAAACACATACCTGACTCAGACAAGGTTCCTTCACAAGAGATCCATAATCCACAATGATGATATTGTAGTTTCCCTTCGTGAAGTAAGCCTTTCTCATGTCGGTGCTTGGCGAGAGGTTCCGACCTCCTCCGAAACCGTGGACCACCACCTTCGTTGGGTGCTTGGTGTTGAACCTTGAGTATGTCAGGGAGTCATTATCCAGGGTATTTATCAGTTCACCTTTTTCTTGAGTTGACCTGGAAATTGAGGTTATGCTTAGATATTAGAAATTCAACATCGGCATGCCAACTCGTACCTATCTATTTTTTACAAAAAATATGAATCTACATTTGCACTAAAGACATTTATTTTGTGATAATCATGAAGTAAAATCTACTCCGTGAACAAGACATATTTAATTATTTCAGTGTTCCAATGTAACCTTCTTGGTGATATTTTTAATCGTGCAGTCGATTACTGGCCATGAACGATGAAAAAAATGTTGTGAAGCCATAAAATATTTTTTTTATATTTTTTTTTCTGCTTCGTTTTATGGTTTTTAGTATAATATTTTGACGAAATCCAGCCTGCTTATAAAATAATTTAATTAAAACCTTTTTGGATTCATACCTACTTATGTGAAATGAAAATACAGGTACAAAGATTTTTTCAAGAAGTAATGATACTATTTTTATCAATGATTTTTCACAAAAACGGTCAATGTTGAGTTGAAGTTTAGTTTATTTTTCATACCGATTTTTTTAATTACTTAATTGTTTTGTTAGAAATGTGGGCAACTCGAATATTAGAAATATATTGAGTTTTATATATCTAAGACGCTACTAGGATTCGAAAACGCAAGGTTAGGTTTCTTCCAAGCAAGTCCAAAGCTTTTCATTTTGGGATAATAATGTGGACATTGATGTGTGACATCGACTATTGTTTTCGATGCCATTATTTTTTAATTCGTCAATTCATGTTCATTGTTTATAAGATAAATAGTGTCATTATTGTGATTTCACCCGTGTGAATACTGAATGTGAAAAAGGTTATTGCTAATTTCCTATTTTTTTCTTAATTTATACTATTAATAGGGGACTAATTACCTATTACGGTATTTATTTTAAGTCACACGACTACAAGTACCGGTATATTGTATTCCAAAATTGCGGAAAACAATATTATTATTTTTTTAATCGGTTGCCATGCGATTAACAGCTGTTATATATTCATTCATCACAATTAACGCGTGTTTGACAATGTTTAACATTAATATTGCGATCGTTGCCGAAATAAAACTTCTTTTTCAGTCTTTGGATTAATTATTAGGTACCTACTAAACAAATAAAAAAGACATTCTTACCTAGTGTAGAGATAAAACTGCATCTTGGGATGTGGACACCGGTATGGTGGAGGTATGCATGATGTTGTGTTCAACAAATCTCTTACTGACTGCGGCTTCTTCTCTTGAGGACTCTCTTCTTGACTCTTAGATACTGAAACAAGGAGAAACAATCTTTAATTTATATAGTCCAGTATATAAAAATCTTAATAAAAGTCGGCTCCACGGTCACAACCAAAGTAGTGTAAATTGTTGCAACATTAGATGTTCGTTATAATGTGTATTTTATCATCACAACATATCGCAAAGCTTTTATATTTCACTTTACGTTCAAACCGTTCCTCACAGTTAGCTCTCAATAATGAAAATATATTCTTAGATAAATTGTCTTTCTTCAATACATCGTTAGGAAGAAAACACTTTTCTTTAAATACAGTTCAAGAAAATTACATACTTAAAGTGAAGGTCGTTACGAAGTATGTTTGTATTTGCAAGCAAAGACGCGGCACATGTCATGCTCTGATTGGAGTACACAATTCTAATTCGCGAACGCTTACATCTCTTGCATCGCATATTCTGTCATTGTGTCAAGCATTTTGTACGAATTTTCGCATTTACATTGAAATTCGAGAACATGGAGAGTTGAGACATTCTACGTCAAGAACAAAAGGTTTATGTAATAGCTGAATGCTGTTTTATATTATTTTTGAGAGGAACAAGGTGACACTTGTTGACACTTTTGTTTGATGGCTGTTGGAAATAGCTGTCTTAATTTTATTTGAGTGAGAATATGTTCGATAGTTCGTATTGGTATCAAGCGCAAGTAAGTAGGTAGTAGTACTAAGCCAGTCTCGTACGGAAGTCAGGATTTGACTAAAATGCACTCAACATAAAATTACAAATCCATCAAAATTGTGAAGGCTATATAAGCAGGATTTATTAAAAATACGTGTTCAAATAAAGAAACGCATAATTCAATAAAACTATTACCCAATAAATTTGTCTGAATAGTCTGCCTTATTCGTGAATCGTTTATAATTTGCATAACAAAAACGGTCTATTGAATTCTATTAACATTTTATTGAAAACAAAGGCTTGCGGTCGTTTACAATATTTTATATAGTGGGATATTAAACATAGATATATCGACCCTGTCGTAACACCCAATAAACGTTTGATTTTAGAATTCGTGCGACCTCCATTTCAACGCATATTATTTAATGTTAATATCGATTTTTAACGTTTTGCATGTCGTTGATCTAGTAATATTGACTGATTTCTTTGTAAGAAATAGATACATAGCAACCTATTTTACAATTTGGGTACCTACCTTCTTATGGGATATGTGACACAATCTTGGTGGATAAACTATGAGAAAGGGCACCATTCCCCTTGTTATTAAACATCTGTACTGTCGCGGCTTTGCTCCCTTGTGTAGCCCAGGATTCGTGCTTTTTCTTGGGGTACAAAGGGGCGTTCAGCGTGACCTTAACTTTCTATTAGCAAAAAATGATCATCAAACCATCAATTTTATCTCTAATAGGTATTTCATTATATAATTAAAATTAATCTAACAAAGTTATTATGTGCTGCGATATGCGCCCGATCCCGACCGTTAATACTAGTATAGTTCTCGCCAAACTTCTTGGCCGCCCTGAAGTTGGCTTTAATGGCTGCGCAGTAGTGAATCTCATACAAAAACAACCCCGTTTCGTGGCTCACGCATCCGGTAAACCAACTTCAGGGTGGCCAAGAAGTTTGGCGAGGACTATAATTTTGTAAGGTTTATTATTATCTAGATTTAAAGCGTGTTTTATAGACTATGTAGTCAGTAATTGTATGTACCAGCCCTTTAGATGGAGGAAGCGACCTTGATAGCGAATAACCGCCGGCAGAAGCAATATTATTTACTGAGTAAAATATGATTACAAATGACTGCCTTTAATAATAGTGTTACTTACTCACATTACCTGATACATGCCTAACAAGCCCTCGTACGCCTTTCAAAGGATAATATTGTCAAAGTGTTACTTAATTTTTAACCGACTTCCCAAAAAGGAGGGGGTTCTATGTTCGACATTATGTATGTTTTGTGTAGTTCACCGATGTCTCCATCAATTGTGGACCGATTTTAAATATTCTTTTTTTGTTTGAAAGAGTATGTTCCGAAATTGGTCCCATTTTAATTTGGTGAAGGACTGACGAAGAAATTCGAAGATATACAACAGAACTCTTCAATAAACAACGGCAAATCTCTCGGGATTGCTGCAATCGCATGTCTGTTTGTTGTTTATACCATTTCATAACAAAACATCACGCCAAAAAGTGAAAAATAAAAAAACTTTTTACAAAAAAATACTACCGACTGCCTAATAAAACTACAAAGTGAAAAATAACTTTATTTTTGGAAGTCGGTGTCCATAACGCAATAAATTGGTACCTCCGAAAGACACCGACTTCCAAAAATAAAGTTATTTTTCACTTTGTAGTTTTATTTAGAAGTCGGTAGTATTTTTTTGTAAAAGTTATTTTTTTAATAATAATAAGTATGTTGTAAAAATGTATAAAGAAAAAACGAGGAAATTTTTACTATAATAATAATAAAAAGGAAAAACATACCAGAATAATAATTGTATTATGAACGAACTTGTAACTTCACATATTCAGACAACACTAATAATTTATAATATAAATATCATCATTCAAACAATAACAACAGAAGAATTATGCAACACCGTTCCACTAGGAATACAAACCGCTTTTCTTAAACTACGAAATAATATATTGTGTAGAGCAATTACAAAATGGTGTAGTACCTAGCCCAGCGAGTGTTGCCATTTCAAGCTAATTATGTTCTAACCGACCAACGACTCCAAAGGAATGCGGCTCAGATTATTATAAAAGCTCAGATTATTTCGAAGTCAAATAAGTGGTTTATGGAACCGAAGTAAAACGGAACGTTAAAACATACATTTCGGATGGCAAGTGTCACAACCTTGCTCGAAAATTGCATGTATTTTCATAAATATATGAAATTATTAATAACAAAAAAAAATGCCGTATAGTATGTTTTTCCATATATTTTTAATTCTCATCCTTGAATTTAATCAGTCTTTCACAACAGTTTTGAATTCCATTGGCATTTATAACATAGTCCAATTTAATTGATACCCTCTCTATGGTAATTGGTAAGTGGTTGACCTCGATGTCCTACAAATATCAACCTTAATCATATGGAAAATCGAATGTCGTAATAGTGTTGAATATTATTAATTTTACTTTGTATATTTAATTGGCAAACCTTAATCATAAGAAAAAAGGTTAAATGAAACTCATTTTAATATTATTCATTGAGCTGAGAAAAAGCTGCTGAATGGCTGAAAATCAGAAGACTATTTATAAGTAGGTCCTGTTTATTAGTTGCAGGATAACGTCGTAACCAACATGCAGTGAGTAAGCCTATTTAAGATCACATATCGTAGACCAATCCTTCGAGAAATACAGATTCAATGTGAGGTGCGTAAGTATCTGAATAAGATCTGTAGGTCGACCGCTAACTGAGACCGTTCAGAGAGCGCCGACTGAATTTCCTTAGTAAAAGTCATAATTCGAGGTTTGGCTCTCGTCTCTTTCCTCCAATATTGGACCAATGTAAAAGATATTCCATAAACTGGTAAAAGTAAGATATATACTATGTCCCTGTTTTCCTTTTTTCATTTATATTTGTCAAATTTGCACACAAGCCTCTGTTGACAGCGCAATTTTGAGCATTTTTGTGGGCTCTAGTGCTTTTAAAGATAATGTATCATAAAGAAGGAAAACATAGGGACATAGTATACATCTTTAATTTTCAGTTTACGGAATATCTTTCAAATTGGTCCAATATTGGAGGAGAAAAGAGACGAGAGCCAAACCTCAAAGTATGACTTTTTACTAAGGAAATTCAGTCGGCGCTCTCTGCCCCCGGTTTCCTCGAGAGATGTTGACAACCATCAACGAACTATCGACTGAAAGGCCTCTATACCCGCGGTGACACTAAGTCCTCGTATGTACTTTTATGTTGTATGAAGTTTTAATAAATAAGTAACAACCCATTCCGTACCACGCAGCTACTTCAGAATGGTCTCAGTTAAGCGATCGGTCTATAAAATAGTAGCGATGTTAATTCTTTTCTTTATGTGTAGAGCTCTATAATTCGTTTATTTAAAATCAATAGTACACCATTTTACAATTAGCAACGGATTTGAACTTTACTCGAAATATTCTTAGTTACATAAGAAGTTATTTATTGATGAAAGACCTTTCGAACAATCTATCGTATCGGATGACCTATCAAAATATTAACATCGTGGAGGTGGTGGCTCTAGCAAGAAAAACCGGCCAAGTACGAGTCGGACTCGCGCACGAAGGGTTCCGTACCATTATCGCAAAAAAAAACACGTTTGTTGTATGGGAACTCCACTTAAATATTTATTTTTATTCTGTTTTTAGTATTTGTTGTTGTAGCGGCAACAGAAATACATCATCTGTGAAAATTTCAACTGTCTAGCCACGGTTCATGGTAGCCTGGTGACAGACGGACAGACAGACAGACAGACGGATCGCGGAGTCTTAGTAATAGGGCCCCGTGTTTACCTTTTGGGTACGGAACCCTAATAAAACACTTTCCTTTATTTGGCCATGAAATTACCATGGGCACTAATAAAGTCGGGTATTATGATTCAGAAAGTTTCACATTATCCTTTTACCATATCACCGTATAAGCTCCTTTTCCGCATTGCTCGACAGTAACATCCTAAACCAGCTGATATTTTTGCTATCAGTTTTCAACAGATACTCGAACAGTAGGAAATGCGACAATCGTGGAAAGATAAGTGCACCGATTGCATAATCATAATGAACCAGATTATGAGTTCACATCGATGGCTCGGTGGAAAGTACAAGTGAATCGATTGAGCAGTGAAAGCGTCGCCACGCTTGTAACCTATCGCACTGTGACTCATATCTAACCAATTAAACCACACCTATACCTTCCTGCAATTAGTACGTAGCTGAAGATTAAGTTACATTGGTCACGTTATGCGGTGTTTTGTAAGGAATAGCCAACAATGTTGTTATCTGTTGTTCCCATTACGTGTGAGTACGCATTGAGTTATGAATCGTGATGTGGCTCTTAGTTTTGTGGATAAGAAATTATAGCTCATTCATTGTCTTCGCTGTTGCAAATACCCGAAACACGGTCCTTTGGCATACGTAACATATTGTTGTATTGTCTTGTGGTTTATGATTATTAATATGCGTTTTGTGTGACGCCTAGGAATGTTTGTTTCACAACACAACTTTGTTATAAAATGTTTTGTAATTTGTTTGCAAACAATTTGTTCTAAAAGCTGTAGGTAAGTACTGTGAGGACTCGCCAATTAAGAAGGCAACCTACTTGCCTATATTAAGACTGGCAACAGATAACTTCTGAAAGGTAATTAAATTTCGAACATAAAAAGTAGGTGAAGATGTTTTTTGCTAAGCTGGATGGTCAGACCTAGATTGTTCGCCTGAAGGCAGGCTCATTATTGCTAAAATATAATAAATAAAACTAATATATCTTTTATTTCCCGAAGACCTCTGTCTACGCCCTTACAGTACTAAGATAACTTCTGGTTGTTAAGTTATCTAAAGTTACAAGTTGGAATGCCGTTAAAAGCAATGTCGTTTGGTCATTCAATATTCTGTCAATGTACCAAACAGGTAGGTCAAGAAACTCCAGTGCATTAGATCCTCCAACATCACACATACTGTAGTAACTGTTAATGAATAAATTGCGTAAATGGAATGCACGCATGGTCGACCTGCGGCTAATGTAATGGACCTGGTCATAACATCCACGATTTCTTTCGCAACATCCATCACAAGCATTTGTCGTGTGATATCGGATGTTGCGGCATCACATCCATATATTATATCCTAAGGCCATCACTAATAATCTTGCTTAATCTTCGTTTGACCTCTAATATTGTAATTAGCTGCTTTTAGATAAAATTTGACAGTTGTATTTGACTTGTCCGTGGTTTCAAGCTATCAAAGGATGGTATTTTGATTGAGCCTATTATAAATTCTGAAGGTATCTTGAATTAATGAAGTAGTTTTGTAAGGTTATTTTGTATTCTGATTGCGTTTTCGTCGCGCCTTCGTTGGTACTCCGAGGTGGAAATTGATACGTTGACCATGTGTTACTCCTTCAACTAATTTTCCCTAACTTACCACTATGTAAAGCCAGCATAAATTACTTCATACATGTAAGAAGTAAGTTGATTTAAAAAACACGAACTTATCTGACTTTCAGACTCCACCAATTCAGTAGTATTCAATTCTTATTACTTTAAATAATGATTACTCAATTAATAGTGTAGTTATCAACTGCCTTTCAAATATGAATTTATACGACTAAACTTGTACTTAATGATTTTATGATTCATAATAATTTACTTGATAGGCCATAATTTACTACATATTAAGCTCGATCAATTCATTCAAATCTTAAATTTGTTGCAACTCCGCTGTAACACATAAACTTGAAAAATACTGCCATTCCAATTGTTTGCAAAATGCCTTGTTAATTCTAAATCTTCTGATAAAGACATAATTTAAGAACCACACTATTATCACACTAACATAATAAAGGCGAAAGTTTGCGAGTGTGTGTGTGCTTGTATGTTTGTCACTTCTTCACGCTCATACGGCTGGACGGAAATGGATGAAATTTGGTACAGAGATAGATTATAGTCTGGAATAGGACATAGTATACTTTTTATCCCGGGAATATGTTCCCTCGGGATAATTTTCGACTATCACGCGGGCGAAGCCGCTGGCAGAATCTAGTAAATAAATAAAACCATTGCCACATACTCATTTGGAGGCCAAAACCGGTTTCAATAAACCTAATAATTTTGAAAGAAACAAACGGTAAGGTCATTAATGTCATAAACATTGAAATTATTTAACAATTATAACATAATCAAGAATTGTTACGAAATGTACAGTAGTTTTCACGGTCATAGAACCAATGATGCAATTTGAGGTCAGCATGTGAGATCGTTTTATTTATTAAAAGATCATCAATTTATTATTTTCATATATTTTTTGGAGATTGTCTACTTTATAACTGAACAAATTAGCAACGGGTGTTTTAGTATTTTGTCCAGAGCTTCATTATATTTGTGTGGGCATAAGCTGATCCCCTTATTACATAGAATTTAATCCTGGTATAAGCATTTCTGGTACACCTACTGCGTAGCTCTAAGGGCAATACGTGCATAATGGCCTGCAATAAGTTCTTGCAATGGTATTATTCGTAATTGACCCATTGAATGAAAGAAAAGAAACAAAACACATTTATTTGACCCAAGCCAGAGCACGTAACATAGAAATAAAAAAAATAAAACTTAGACTAAACGACAATAATTAAAAAAAAATAAAACTTAGACTAAACGACAATAATTAAAATAAATAAAAAAACATATAAAAGTAGCATTGTGAGTCCCAAGGCTACGCCAAATAGGTCCAGTTCAGCAAAATGTCGGGCAACTAGTGCCCGACGCTGTTTTTCAATTAATGCTAGGTTCTTTGTTAATTACGGTTTCAACAATTATCTTAAACTCGTCTTAAGCCTATCGAAATGGCAGCCTTCAAGTAGATTAACATACATTATTTCCACCATTGTAATCACACATCATTTGCGGCGGCCAACCTTGACCCAAAGCCATCTGTGACCCTATACTTAAAGAAAAAGGCATGTAAGTAGTTGTACGTCTTGTACCATATAATTTGTTGTATATACTTACTTGGATCAAAAGTTTCAGGCCAAGGGGTGCGGCTGGGTCATAATGTCAAGAAGAGTATGACGAAAAACAAAAAATAAAATACAATGCAATGATAATTATGTTATGTAATAATAAATTAAACGATTTGTTATTACATAACATAATTATCATTGCATTGTATTTTTTTTTGTTTTTAATAAATTAATCGATGAGGAGCTCGTGACTAAATAATAACAGCCGTACGGGTCGGTCATCAAGGTTAAGCAACACTTGACGAGGTCGGTCCGTGGATGGGTGACCATTTCAACATACCGAGTTTCCTCCGTGCCTCGGAGAGCACGTTAAGTCGTTGGTCCCGGTTGTCATTTGAAGATCTTTGACAGTCGTTACGGGTAGTCAAAAGCTTGAGATCTGACATCAGTCTAGCCAAGGGGTATATCTTGTTACCCAGTTACTGGGTTGTGGAGGTCAGATAGGCAGTCGCTCCATGTAAAACACTGGTACTTAGCTGAATCCGGTAAGACTGAAAGCCGACCCCAATATAGTTGGGAAAAGGCTAAGCAGATGATGAATAATAAATTAATCGATCAGCTTGGCTGAAAAGTCAACTGCGGTGGTCCGGGGCTCATATGTGTCTTGTAAACGAACACTTGTCTTCATAGTTAGAATATTAAGGTCCATATTGTA
Organism: Orthosia incerta; assembly: GCA_948252205.1. Taxonomy (NCBI): domain Eukaryota; kingdom Metazoa; phylum Arthropoda; class Insecta; order Lepidoptera; family Noctuidae; genus Orthosia; species Orthosia incerta. Next base: position 17,872,861 of record OX411753.1, on the reverse strand, counting down.
TAGAAGACATGATTAAGATATCTAACAACCAATTAGCCAAAGTAGAGCAATTAGCTTAAATTAATCAAGTACATTAAAATAGAGGGAATTTTATAATTACCTATTTTATTAATGAAGAAATCAATTGTAAGGAACAAACCAATTAGGTAAAGCACCTGCACAATAGTGTCTTCATAGGTATTATTTACAGGAACAATAACACTCAGATACGTAATAAAATATTAAAAATAACAAGCATAAAACTATTTCCCCAAGACAATCGTATATAAAAAGTAAAGTGGCACTGTTTATCTGCCTAATGTGACAAACGGACCGGATTGAGCAAGCTTGCACGACTCGCGAACGTCGAGAGTGGGTGAGCAATCTTATGCAACGAGAATGTCGGCCAGTAACATTTCGGAAGTAGCTATTGTGCGAGAACACACCTGCGATTCATGCTTCACGAACCACGCGGTTCACGAGTTGTGGATTTTTAGAAGATGATCTGTTTATGTTGGTGCTATTGTTTTTTGTGTATTTTTCTCTCGTTCTCTTAATTAGTATGATTAGGAAAAATGGAAAGGCTCTAGGATTTTAATAAGGCTCTAGGATTCCTAGTGGGATACTCTGGTGCTCATTTGCAATTGGATAAATATTTTCTTTTCAAATTAAGATCCATATGAACAAGCACTGTCTGAAGTCAAATGCATCCAGGTCAATCCAGCCCGAAGAAATACGGTAACAAGCATAAAAAGTATAATAATATTTCAGAATTTAGCAGAGTAGAGACATAAATTTATCGATGTTTGTTTTTTAGGTTCTCGAATCATCATCGAAATTGGATTTAAAAATTGATTAATATATTCAAACTTAAATGGCAAGGTCAAATGTTAAATTTAGAAATGATTTCCTAATTATGTAAACCGTTTTTAACTAACAAAGATAAAAAAAAAAACATTTTATTCGTTCTACCAATTTGTGTACCGCACTGTATTTCTACGCGGATGAGGAAGCTGATCAGCCGGTTACTGCAAAACAAACTTACCGCTCTTATGCAATGAGTACACTATCAGTTGTATATTATATATGTCGGTGCATTGCCGCCGTGTTATGTACTGCAATTCGCGAATCTTTGCAGAATCTCTTGTTATGAAATCCAATTAAAAGTTTAAATATGTTTTGGTGCAGTCCTTTTATATTTAACCTAAATATTTTGGCCCGGTTTTAAATTATGGGATAGCCTATAGCGTTAAACATATTGTTTTTAAATATTGTCAATTGTAAGATTGATTGAAAAATTTCAATTAAAAATTATGAAAAACCATGACCAAACAAGTTGGTTGGCCCTAGTTAAATACAACTAAAGTAAATAAAAACAGACCTCACCGCTTTGTAAACAATGTTAAAACACTAGCATTTTCTGGGCAAGGTTCACAAGTTTTCTTTTCAGGTATCTTAATTATGAGGAAGAAAATAAATCATTATCAGCCTATTAATATTGCCACTGTTGGGATACATGCCTCCTCTCTTTGAGAGAGGGAACGGGCCTTAATCCACCACGCCGGCCCAGTGCGGTTTGGTGGATGTCACATGCCTTCGATTTTTTGGCTCTAGGACATGCCGGTTTCCTCACGGTGTTTTCCATCACCGTTTTTAGAGCAGTGGTGATGATATAATTTACACAAAGTAAAGAGCCTGCCTGGGTTCGAACCCACGACCGAACGAAACCGACAATCAAGTCGGGGCCGTTACCACTGGGCCACCACTGCTCTATAAATCATTAGTATAATTATAATTATTAACTTACCGGATATTTGCAATGCAGTTATTCCAACAAAAATTAACCACTGTGCACTTGTTATCATTTTTATGTTCTAGAATTATTTTCATATAAAACTTGAAATTTCTACATAAACAATTGTTTTTATACACTATTTTATTTTTGTTTATTAAAACATTTTTTTTTTAAATATAAAATCACAGAAAATAAATCACACTAAAAGTTATAATTTTTTTTTGAATAAATGTCCACGCCGTTTGCGTAAATTATTTTTTAATTTAAATATTTGTGTGTCTTAAATGCGTGTTTCACGTGCGTATTCCGTACGGGTACTGAACAAGCGAAAGTGTGTGCATGATGTTGACCCTCGCTCGTGCCTGACTTCCCCCCTTTTGCATAAGATGACTGCGAATTCGACAAAAAATCGGTCACTCCTTGTATAATTCCTACATGCCACATTTTATGTTAGTTTAATATTTTTGTGACCTTCTTTGAACATTTTATTAGGTAGACACATAAATAGAACATGTTGAGCCTTATTTATAAAAATCTTTGAAGTGTTTAGCAACTAAATACAGAATCTCAACTAGAATTTATTATAGATAATTTAGAATCTGTTAACCAGTAGCTCAAAGACTATTATAAATTACCGTTATTCTATTAATTCTAATGCCTGGAAAATATGCACCATTTTTGCAAATATATGTAGGCACCATTTATATTAAACTAAAGAAGCTGAAATAAACGGGTTCACCATAAACTCAAACTAAAAGCCTTCATTCAATTAAACTATTTACAAGCACTTTTGAATAGTTAAGGAGTCAGTAATTTCTGCAAATAAGCGATTCGCGTAAAAGGCGTGGTCCAAAACTCCAAACATGACTTCTTTATTGGTTCTCTGCGAAAACCGATTCGGTTACATAAACCGGAATGACTACGGAGAATTCCGACAAAAACACAATTTTATTACATAAGTTACTTTAATATTAAAGTTGATAAATGGTATGATAAATGGGTCCACTTTTATACGTGACATGATGACTTACTATTTGAAGGTTCTTTTTTTGAAGTATTTTTTGTTGATATTAGATAAACTAGGTATTTAGAATACTAATCTAGTTTAATTATATTTAATTTCTAGCTACCTAAATTGTGCAATTAATGCAACTCATTCTATTTATTACAGTCTTCGTTACAGTGCCGTTAATTTAACATATTTACCTACATAGCATTAGATTGAGATAGTTCAAAGAACATTGAAGTCTAAGTTTTGAAGTTAACGTTCTTTTTCAGGATTCAGATGTTTCTGGTGACTGTTAGTCCATGTAAAGGATTACGTATATAAGTAAAGGTATGTTTATGCCTGTTTTCAGCTGCCAACAGCATTCAATTTCAATCAATTATTTGTCAACGTTTATGAATATAAAGAAGAGCCATCTTAACCTCCGTGTAGGTTACAATAGGCATTACTATAAGGCATGTACTGACACGGTAACCTGTGCACCTATTGTGGTAGGCATTGCCCAACCGCAGGAATAATCGTGCGTTAACGACATCGTGATCGAGTGTCAAATGTCGGCGGCTATAATAATATGAGACAACTAGACATAAATTGTCAATTTATCATGTTATGCAGACTCAATTATAAATTATTATGATGTCTTTTAAAAATAATAATTATTAGGTAAGTACTTATTAGCTATTAATATGTAGAATCACCACCATTTAGTTGCGATGTTGGATTCCAGTAATTCCATAATCACAACTAAAAGGTAGTAATTAAGATGATATTTAATTAGGCAATACATATTTTGCATTGCTGTGTGACTGGGAACTAACAGCATTGTATCGTGTCCTTTATGCATACGCTACGTTAGTGTAAACATTTATATTCAGTAACTAAAAATAGAGATGCAAGTATTTTAATTATCAATATCGAATCTTCCAGCCCCGTCTAGAGCTTTCATCATAGGTATCGAGTTTATTATAACTTACAGCAATAAACGATAAGGCCCGGAGCACACTTGTACGTAACCCACGCGGCGTTGCCCAATTCGCGGATGGCGGCTAAATAAGGCCATGGATGCAACTTGAATGCTGCGCGGTGTTGCAACCAAGAATCGAGGATAGCGACAAGGATGTGGGGAAAGCCCATGCGACTGTCCGCTTGTCTGCTCCGTCATTATCAATAGTTCGGTTGTCCGGTGGCATGGGTTGGAAATATTTAAATATAGCCTGTTTTGATAGCATGCTGGTGTTTAGAATTGAAGGTTGCCTAATTTAGAAAAAATACTGTACTCACACCGTAATTATGTCGTCATCATCATCAGCCTTTTAACGCACCCCACAAACCAACCCGCACTGGACAAGCGTGGTGGATTACGGCTCACAGAGAGGAGGCCTGTGTCCCAGCAGTGAAAACATTAAAAGGCTGATGATGATATATGACCCATCCCACTAGGTAGTGGGCCTTAATGCACCTCGCAGGCCCAGTGCGAGTTGATGGATGTCACAGTCTTCGAATTTTTGGTTCTAGGACATGCCAGTTTACTCACGATATTTTCCTTCACCGTTTTTAGAGCAGTGGGGATGAAATAATTTACACAAAGTAATGTGCCTGCCAGGGTTCGAACCCATGACCTGCAATACAAAAGCCGCGGCCGTTACCAGTGGGCCACTACCGCTTATCGTAGCCGAAATATGTGTTATTTGGTCAAAACATTGCTATTACAAGGGGCTTGTGGCTAACTCATAATAGCCGCTCGGGTCGGTCTTCAAGGCTAAATAATGCTTGTCGAGGTCGGTCCATGGTTGGGTTACCCATCGCGTATTTGCTATATCTATTATTGGAATCCAATATAAAAACTCACAATGTTGGGACCCATTAATATTAATGTTAATTTTTACGTGGCGCTACGCAACTGGGCTTATCCCAGTTGTAATCGACCCATTGTCCCAATTGGCCTTGTTTGTTCTGTCTCCTGCTTGTTATGGAGGGAAGTGGAAATTACGTTTTTGTTTTTCTGCTCCTCCTTTATTCTTTTCTGATTAATTTCGTTGCGGGATCCAGGACAGTTACTTCGACTTTGACTTCGTCGATCTTCATTGCCTCGGTGCTTTTCTGGTGGTGCTGATTGCTGATTCTGGCTTACAGAAGTTGCAGTGGTTTGATAATAGTGCGGTGGGATTGTTACCCATCGCATGCCGAGACTACTTCATGATTCGGAAGCCACCTATAGCTGTTTGTCCCGGCTGTTCATATAAATGCGAAAGTTTAGATGGATGGATGAATGTTTGTTTGTTACTCAATTACGCCTGTGCGGCTGACCGAATTTAGATGAAATTTGGCACAGATCTCTGATTATCCAGACTATAATCTAGATAGATTATACTACTTTACATAAGCTACTTTTTTAGGATTTAGGATAATTTTCTATTTTGGGCAATGCCGCTGGCAGAAGCTAGTAATATTACAAAGAGGAAAGTTTTGTTTGTAAGTTTGTTTGTTGTTTGAAAATTCTTTCACTAGTAGAATGCTACATTATTCCTGAGTGGGTTTTTTAATCCCGAAAACGGGTCCTGTGTAGTAGGCTATGGGAGCGAAACCGCGGGGAAAGGTTAGTTGTAGGTATTTTACAGACGTTAAGAGGAAATATGGGCAGAGAGCGCCGACTGAATTTCCTTAGTAAAAAGTCATAATTCGAGGTTTGTCTCTTTCCTCCTCCATATTGGACCAATTTAAAAGATATTCCATAAACTGGTAAAGTAAGATATATACTATGTCCCTATGTTTTCCTTTTTTCATTTATATTTGTCAAATCTGTACACACAATCAATGTCAATCTGTTGACAGCGCAATTTTGAACATTTTTGAGGGCTCTAGTGCTTCTAAAGATAATGTATCATCAAAAAGGAAGACAGGGACATAGTATATATTTTTAATTTTCAATTTTCGGAATATCTTTTAAATTGGTCTAATATTGGAGGAGAAAGAGACGAGAGCCAAACCTCGAATTATGACTTTTTACTAAGGAAATTCAGTCGGCGCTCTCTGCCTCCTTTCCTCTTAGGGGTCGTGAGTCAGAAGCCTGAAAATCTGCCTACCATGTGTCTTATTTATTTATTCGTTTATCCTCGCACTGGGATGCCTTGCAGCAATTACACCAATGGAGCAGTGAAAAAGCTAGGTAGATGAAAAATACATTGGTACACACCTAATAGGTGGTGGTAAGCACGTTATATTATGTACACACCGATGACGACGATTGTGACGTCAATTTGATTCTAGAATATTCTGCAGAGAAACTTTTGAAGTCGCTACCCTAGATCTTACTTCAACACAATCATCTTTCAAAATAAGGAAAACTTGCACTGTGTGGCGCCTGTTACGCATCCGTTTCTATGTGGAGCACACTAAAGGATAGTACCGGTTCAAGACTCAGATTAGGCAATGCATAGACCTGCTTGTAACTACAAATTCAATGAATTTTGATGTAAACTTACATAAACATAGGATTGAGTAAGAAAGGTTATCAAGATTCGCGAAATACGGAAGAAGGAACTGACCATATTGGTTACCGGTTACCTTGCTATATGTACCTCTGTGGTTTACATTAAACTTTCAAGTGCATGTACTTGAAAAGTCAAGTTTGGATCGAAAATAAATATTAGTATGCATAACCAGATGATTAAATACTCCAGCAAGTAGATAATTATTAATGTGCCAAGAATAGGAATGTAGCGAGAAACTATAAATTTTAGTTTTGGAGGTTAAATTACACCAACGTAAACCTGATCATTAAATTGCAGAAGTCGCAATCAATATCGTAAGAGCGTAATTAAATTGCACATCAAAAACAACGTTCAAAATGTCTAAATATGGAGTCATATAAACCTGTTCCTATAAGCTATTAACTACTGCAACGGTTAAAAGTCCATAAGATGGAATATTTATGGTGTAAAATTAATATTTCTTCCAACATATAACGCGGACGGGTCACCATGCTACCGACCCTACTGACTATGTAATCTCTTTTGTAGGCTACCTATGTGTTTATTCGGCAAACCTGAAGTATTTTCCTGTCTGATGGTTTCTGAAACTACGATTTTCGCAGTGTGGCTGAGTATCTGGCAAAATAGCGTGCAACTGTATGTCTATATCCAGCAGATTACATAGCTATAGGCCAGCAAAAGACAACAACTTTCTGTCTAAAATTGATATTTCTAGTGCAGCCGTGAGGCAGGCCTTTTTATTTTTTGTGAACCTCATGAACTGTCGTCAAATAAATATTGTTCTTTCTTTCTTTTAAGTATAGGCGTCAATGTTCCTATGGGTGGAGCTGCATGCCGAAATACAGGCTCTCACCTAGTTCGGCTGCAGATGATCCCTCTGACAATTATTATAAACGCCATTGATATTAATGCGCACGTAGTTTTAGGTCACAATAATCCAATTTATGAACTGTTGTCTTACTCAATAAATTACATTGTTTTTTTTATTCTGATGATCATGAGCATATTAGAATTTTTTTAGTCAACTTATGTTGTTCCATTACAAGACAAATATGCACACCGGGATGCATACCGGGCAGAGTGAAAGGCTAAAGCCCGGTGTGTGGCCTTCTCCAAGCAATCCGTCTTATTTGTATGTCAAAGGAAAAAAATAAGTTGAATAAACAAATAGACAAACAATGTGTTCTATAGCCTTTTAATTTCTTGTCTAAAGTAATTAGAGCTTCTTTTTCTTTTGCTCTTCTTCTGATTGGTACCGCGCGCATACGAAGGCTCCGAGTTTGTGCTGAAGAAATATAGCCCCTTCACACTGAAACAACACAATATAGATTTAACAAAAAAAATAGTAACTTAACTTAGGTATTCTTTAAATGGAGGTGTAATTATTTATTTACATATGTACATTATTATTTACAAACAAATATTAGAACTAAAATAAGAATAAACATATGTACAATTACGGAGCGTCAAAAATTCGTCCACATCGCTGTCAACAGGAAAAGTGCCTAGAAGGCTGGCAGCATTGCCACGTTGGATGGCAATGCTGATTCTTTGGCCAAAAAAAAAGGCCAGCCCTCTGGTCTCGTGAAGAGTCGACCAACCGCTTGGCGATATCCCGAAATAATAGGTGTGCACTCGGACCCCTAGTGTTTCAACCCTAAACGGCTCAAACACAAAATTACCAATTAAGTTGCTGTATTTGCGCCGTTTGAGGTTTTCAGCACCTGCAGCAGCCGCCCCAGCGCAGCCCACCGTACTAGGAAGATGGGATGGTGCAAGGGTGTCGACACATGTTGCATCCCACACCAAAGACCTACCCAACTTCCATGGCATTATGGTCATACCATCTGGTCTTTAAATACAATAAAAAACCTTTTTACAAAAAAACACTACCGCCTTCCAAATAAATCTTTAATTTCGGAAGTCGTTGTCGATGTCGGTTGTATTTTTTTTGAGAAAAAGTTTTTTTATTTATATATTTTGTGGTACATAATGTACAAATTCTATAGTAAGGTGCCTCTAGTAACCCACAATGATGACAGATTAATAGATTACCCGAATAACATGTAACTTGAACGTTATGTTGGAATGAGAGTGTACCAGGGTGAACTGTACACATCTGCGTACCCATTTAGAGCGTAATGGCGTGATGGTATGTTATGAAATGGTGTGAACAATAAAAAAGACATACGATTGCAAGAGATTCGCCTTCATTTATTGAAGAGTTATGTTGTTGTTGTTCCGAAGTTCTTCATCAGATCTTTACCAAATTTAAATGAGACAGACCATTTCGAAATAAACTCTCTCTTTCGAACAAAAAAAGAATTTTGCAAATCCGTTTATATATGACGGAGTTATGCCCGAACATCCATTTAAAAAAAACATCTGAATTGAGAATTTGCTCATCTTTGGGAAGTCGGTTAAAAAAACAGCACAGCATTCTCAATAACTATATAATGCCAAGAACAAGCTAAAATATGGTGTCGAATTTTTTATCCTATTGTCTGTTATATATGCCCAAAAAACTAGCAGAATTGCCACTTAGATCACGGGACGTGTATATAAATGTCATTAATTTATAGTTTTGTGATGTTGGTCGATATCACGATACGATGCGAAACTGTAAAATAAGAAAAACAGAGTTGTAATTTGAAATTCTTAACATGAGGAAAAAAATCTCTAATACTTTTGGATATCTACGAACACGTAATGATAGACCTCCAACTTCCTACGTTACTTACATGCCTACACATCACTCATCATATTTTCTGAATGGGACCTCATTACTCTAACTAAAGATACCCGCGGTTTGAGCAGCGGTCGAGCGGTAAAGATCCACGTCCCTTATATATCGTGCCAAACTGTTATGTAAGAGTAGAACTGGTTATGTATATTATAAAGGAAAGTCGTAGGTTCGACTTATAACACCGTTTAAAGACAAGATCAAGGAAAGGTTTTGAGAAACTGATCTCGTTTTAATATATTTTATACCTGTAAAGTATAGCATCATTGTCCTCTCAAATGACGATGAATTTTTTGGAATGAAAAACAAAAGGTCACCGACCCAATTGACCTGTGCGTACTACTTCTCAATGTCATAAAATTGATATTTTACGTTACCCATAGTATAATAAAAGCTTGTAATTATAATATCGTCACGAGAAGGAAGCAAATCTGAAGAAAAGGGAAACCGTTCATAGTGAAAGTATGAAGTGTTTCGGTGCCAGCACTAATCATAGAACTGGCAAATTGCTCACAATGCTATTCACTATTGTTGAGAAAAAGGAGTTTAACAGTAACTGAAGTATTTACTTGGACTGTGCCAAGAAGTGATGGGTAGCAGCTGAATGAGAGTTGCCGAGTATCGACATAAATGGCCAGCGATTTGAGAGGGGGATGACCAATAGTGGACTGCTATTCATGATAGGCTGATAATAATGATGTCCCAAGAAAGTACATCACATAAAAATTTACAAAATTAGCAATAAATGGCAACTGCCTAAATTGGCCACATTTAGATGTCCTGCGATCTTTTTAAGACTAGGCATTATCAAAAATCTATAAGAATGTCAACAATTTAAATAATGCGAACAAGCTTTAAAATAAGACAGTTTAAAGTAACGTTCTCTCTTCGCCGACTCAAGCATTGCAAATAAGTGGGATTTCTCAAATGCCAGTCCGATTTATCACAGTTTTGTAACTTGCACTCAATTTGCAACCTTTGCTTAATACTTACTTCCTAGGAACATATTCTCCGAAGAGCACTTCATCTGCGGAGTTGAACATCTCGCACCAGCCGATCATGTAAATGATCCAGGAGTAGCACTTGGTTGCGTAGAAACCAACGTCTGAGGTTATCGATTCTGCATAGTACATCGGCGCTCTGGCGTGGTTGCAGCCGGATTTAGCTGAGGAAAGGAATTCTTAGTAATAAGGATAGTGGCCAAATGTGAGTATACAAATTGTGTCTAAAAACAAAGAGATTTTTTGCCATGCATACATACATAGGCAGGTCAAAGAACATTACCCCTACACCATCTTTATTTATTTATTCAATAAGGCATGCCAACAACATATTTACAAATTCATTGCCAAGTAACACCATCTTGTAATTTTATATATTATATGTTGTATGTGTTTTATATATGTAGTTAAGGTATATGTGTAATTTATATATAATTAGTTAAGTTATAATTGTCTATTTTAAGATTTCTTATTTCTTTCTACACACTGTGTCTTCGTCTATCATCCAACTTCCGTGTCGCAGGTCTGCTGGAAGAAATTTCTATGGAAATAAGCAGTACCTTTGTGCTCTTCTATCGCTATTCTTTCTTTTCTGTGGTACCGTTTTGTGTGTACATATATAAATAAATAATAAATACATAGGTAAAGGTTTGGAGCACAGATTACCTCCCTTAAAGGGTAACCTGTGGTTTGGAAAAATGTTAAGAAATGATTCCTGTTTAATGTATTTTTAAGAAATTTTAAGAGAGCTTGAAAATTAACTCGCTTAAATGGCTATTGAGGGGAGCTGGCAGGGTTTTTAAGCGAACATATCAGGGTGAAAAGTTGACACTGGACAAATCGGCAGATTTAGGCAAAGCCCACAATTTCTTCGTCAGATTTGCCTATTTATGTCATTTTGTGTAAGATAATTTCTCGGTGTTCTCTATTAACTTTTCGTTCTGATTTGTTTGCTTGTAAACCCTACTAGCTCTATTTCTACAAATTTCGACTATGAACCAAAACTTCTTTCTTGTTGCTTAAGTGCAAATATCACCCGCCATGTTATAAACACTCACTCTGTTCTTTAGTAGCCTTACAGCCAGGCTGAGTGATACCCCCGTTAGCGTAGAAATCGACTTGTCCACAGGCTTCCAACTTGCCCTTCTCCAGGGCATTAGTATGAAGACAATCCACAAACTTTGCGTCTTCCCTGTCTACTTTCTTGTTATTGTCGGTGGTCACGAACAGAGGCATAGCTGGGTCCAGTGCTGCGAAATATTTGTTAGTGCAGGGTTCATATTAATTAGTGCTAATCAATCAATCTGCGACCGCAAACTGGAAGACGTTGCGATGGAAGGCCTCCCACCAGGTGGACCGATGACCTGGTGAAGGTTGCGAGGATCCGCTGGACCGGAACGCACGGGACCGATCAATGTGGCGATGCTTGGGGGAGACCTATGTCCAGCAGTGGATGTCTTTCGGATGATATGATGGTGATTATGTTTAATCAATCTGCCTAGCCTTTGCTCAACTAACTTTTGAGGTCGGCTGCTAGCCAAACCTGATTCAGCTGAGTACTAGTCTTACTAATATTATAAATGTGAAAGTTTGGATGGATGTATGTGTAGATGTATCTTTGTCATTTAATTACGCCAGAACGGCTGAACCGATCTGGATGAATTTTGGCACAGAGATAGATAATAGTCTGGAATAGCATATATGCATTTTTTTAACCCGGTTAATGTTCCCTCGGGATGATAAAAAACTTTTCACGCGGGCGAAGCCGCTGTCAGAAGTTAGTAGTTTGAATGGATGGCTGTATGTTTGTTACTCAATCACGACAGAACGGTTGAAAGGATCAGGATGAAATTTGGCACAGAGATAGAGTATAGTTTGGAATAGGACATAGGCTACTTTTTATCCCGAATTTAACTTAGAGGGACTGCCTATCCGACCCTCACAAACCTGTTACAAGGTAACTCGATACTTTATTAGAAGACTGCTTTCAGATTGCCTGGTTTCTTACTATCCCTAACGACTGTCAGAGATTTTCAAATGACAGCCGGAACCAAAAGCTTAACATGTTTTCGAGGCACGGAGGAATCTCACTATGTAAAGGTCACCCAACCACCGACCGACCTTGACAAGCGTTGCTTAACCTTGATTATCGACCCGTGCATGCTTTTTAATTTAATTGGTTTCATGAGACAAGATAAAAATGAGGCTGCAGTCTGTGATTTATTTATGGCTAATCTAATTAGTATATACTGTCCCACTGCAGGGCAAAAGTCTGCCTCTCCGATTCCCACACAATTCTGTTCTGCTAGTGTGAGCCAGATCTTTCGTTAGGAGTCAAGCTCTTATTTTTGTTTTTTTTTTTAATTCTTTGCCCCACACTAGGAATTTCTTGCTGTATCGTGGGTGCGTTTACAAACATATAAATTCACATACACAAACACCCAGAGCCGGCACCACTATCTGTAGGTCATACAAATATTTGTTCCGTGCGGGAATCGAACCCGCGACACGCAGCGCAGCAGTCAATCGCTCAACCACTGCGCCAACCGTGCCCCCAAACTACTATACTTAAAAGTATTTACTCACACAATCACTGCTAAGAGATGCTAGTATAATTTCAGCCCACCGTGCCTTAATGAAGTTAATGGCAAAGAGTCGCACGGGTGAACGTTAAAACGTTTTATTATTACTTACAGGGGCAAAATGCTTATGTTGTCGCTAAATAGAATAATAAAATTGCTTACAAAACCATACAGGAGGCATCTTCAATGAGGCCAGGTCTTCCCGAAGACCCTGGCCTCCTTGAGAGGCCTTCTTGGCCTTGAGAGGAAATTATACCTTAAATATGCTAGTACGAGTATTAGGGTTAAAGTATGAAATTGCCGATTTGTACTGAACAATTGTACTTGTGTGGTTGACTTTTCATCACATGTCACAATTCGATCCAATACTCCTTTATTTCTGTGTCGCATCAACAAGGCAACACAAGTTTCAACACGCATTTCTTTCTGCAGATCAGTCAAATCATGAGGCACTCATTTTTCATATCTTTTTTATTTTATTGATTTGACGCAAATGAGTCAATATTGTTGGTAAGGTAACGTTACACCATGCCGTTAATTCCTGGGTAGTTTGGCTCGGATCCGCTTCCACCATCTCCTTCAATTCATTGGTATTCACCTGTGTGGGCAGTCCACCACGTGGTTCGTTCTTCAAATCAAAGTTTTCATCATGAAAGCGTGTAAACCAAAATCGCACGGTGCGTTCATTAGCGGTCCCCTCTCCAAACGCAACATTGATATTGCGAGCTATTTCTGCCTCGTTAGTTCAAAATCACTCGACTTTTCGAAGTATACATCTTTCTTGTCTAAGCTGAATAAAAAAAACAACTGAAAGTCGATAAACGAATGTGCAACATTTTTTAAAAGAAGAAGGGATCCTTTTTTTAACACGCTTTTATTAGCTTGGTATGTATGTATCTATGTATCAATGTATCAATGTATCAATGTATCAATGTATCAATGTATCAATGTAACAATGTATCAATGTAACGGAATCTTTGAACGTGATTTTCACCCACTTCAAAACGTTGGATTGATTTGAAACTTTGCACACTTATCAAGGACCGATGACAATAAAATAATTTAAACAGTTTGTCCCATTATCCTTACCAATAAAGCGTGTTTTTTAGTTTTTAGAACTACAATTTATTCACATGGTACCTTCATAGGTACCATGTGAAACAAGTTTCACTCAAAAATCTCAAACCATGATGGTTCTATGTCAATTCGAAGTACCTATTACTATAAAACGGCAATTTCATACTTTAATCCCTATGATTATATTATCTGTGCCTTAAAGTAGTTAACCAACTGAGCCTATTGCAGTCCACTGCTAAACTTAGGCCATACCTGCTGGCTGGGACAGACTGGATGTTGAAGGCCACCTTTTTATGGTAGTCAGTCCACCTACTCGTAGCTGCGCGGTGTCCAATGCTACACTTGTCGTTCCGCTCTTGTTAAAATATTTACCAGTGATTCTCTCCAATCTCCCAGATTCCAAATTATCACCGATAAACCCGGCCGTCTGCCCTCCAAGGCTGAACCCGATTATATGGAACTGTGTGAGGTTGAATCCATATTTCTGGACCAGCTGGTCAATCAGCTGGGCAGTACACATGCCCACCAGCTCTGTGTTACGGGCAGCTTCGATGTAGCACGGCTCTCGGGCTATCGGGTTGTAGTCCACTGATATTATGTTGTAGTTGCAGCATTGCATGTAAGCTGGAAGATTTTTTTAGATTAATGTAAGTTAAATTCTGATAGGCTTAAATTGATAATTTTTGGACAATAACAAAGACTTATAAGTAGGTTTTCATAAAACTAATTGTGCTGTAAACCATAGGTATCGACGATATATCAGTAGATTAATTAAATTTTTAAAAGTGTCTTTGGTACCTATAGTTTTCCGTTTTTCGACAACGACTTCGGAAAGAAAGTTATTTCTCGCTTTGTAGTGTTTTGTTTTGTCAGTCGATTTGCTTTATTTTTTGTTTATAAGTTTTTTATTTATCTCTTTTTAGTTTTGGTAGGTACCTCCAAATACCATGAAAATCATTTATAGCCAATGTAAATCTCATGAAGATGCCAATAAGCCCAAACATGGCTAGGATCCATTGTTTTATTGCGGAGTTCCAGTGCCTAACTTCCAGTTTCATCATCAGATCTGTTCGATGTTACCATTTTCATCAGAACCATTTATTTATAAGTATTTGCTTCAACATAGTCGGTTAGCTATTCGATATATCTTATACCTGTGACATACTTAGCATTAAGGTCATCTGCCATCAGTGGGCTTTTTCATCAGTTCCAATTCACCAAATGACAATTTCTGAGTGTAAATGATTGAATTATTGATAAAAATACCAAAATCGCTTATGCCTATAATATTTGAGGAGTTCCCTCCATTTCTCTGAGATGCCATCATCAGATCCTGGTTTTCTTATCATGCTATATATCTCCTTTCCAACAAAAATAGGAATCATCAAAATTGGTTCATAAACCACGAAGTTATCCACGAACACACATAAAAAACCTCCACCTTTTTTGAAGTCGGTTAAAAATGACACTGACGATGATAGTTTCGGTGAATTTTACGACATTGAAAACGGCTATGCTTTTACGATGCATGGTTCGTTTTTTCATATTTTTATATTAGCCTATACTGTCCGACTGCTGGGCAAAGGCCTCTACCAAATCCTTTCAAGTATTCTTATCCTGAGACACCTCAGACCAGCCCCTGCAATGGGGTCTAGGCACAGACATAAATCTAAATAAATAACGCAAGTCCCTCCATCTGTATGAAAAGCAAGCGTACCACTTTTTCACAAACAATTTTAAAACAAATTTACTTACTAATGAAAGAAAACATTGCCAATGCCTCGGCCAAAAAGGCATTTTTCTAGATTTCGGTGGATTTCCGGTGCCGATAATGCTAAATGAAAAGCTCAGATTACGATCAATGATCGTAACTTTAGTCCGTTTTTTGGCACGCGACATACATACAATCGCGTCATCCAGTTAGATTTGTTATTATTTTTAGCCAGAGGCCGATGAAATTAAACCATGTCTTGAGTTTTAAAGTTATATTTGCGAGTCACACGCTTTTTCTTACAGAAGTAAAATTTGAAGATAAAACGACATTCTTTTCTTTTTCCTTTTGACAGATAGAGTTGGCTTCGTTCGAAATCTATGAAACTAATAAAAACTTTAACACTGCCCCTCGATTGAAAATCTGGCATAGATTGAAATCGCTACAACACTATTAAACAAAACAAATAATAAAACAATTACTACTAAACAATGTTTAACATTTGTTTCAAAGTTTGAAGCTTATCACCAGACAATGTCTTAGTTAATCAATCTGCCACATTGTTATGAGTAGAGATATACTCAACATTAATTAATTTTCTACTTATAACATCTTTTAAGAAATGGTATTTTATAACAATGTGCTTAGCACGTTTGCTATTCTCAAAGGATTTTGAAATTTGAATAGCACCTCTATTGTACATGTACAATATACATAACACATCACTTTTCAGTCCATTTAAATCACTGTATAGTCCTTTTATGTATAGTAGGTCACATGCACCACATTCTTTATGTACACTTCTGATTCAAGCATCCCATTCAAAAAAGCTGTGGGTACGTCTAGTTGTCTTAAATTCCATCCTTTCTGTATTGCATGTGCCAGGATTGTTCGAACTGAGGATATTCTTGCTACTGGAGCATAATTTTTCCCAAAGTCAGAGTCTTCTTTTAGTTGAAAACCCTTTACTACTAGACGAGCCTTTTTCAAGTTATTTTCTTTGGTCTTAAATACCCATTTTGTATCTATAGCTTTCTTGTTTTCAGGTAAATCAGTTTCTGTCCATGTATTCATTTTTTGTAAAGCTTGTATTTCTGTTTTGATGGCTTCTTCCCACCCATTTTCCATAGCTTCTTTAAATTCCTGTGGATCGTCTTCTGTACTTATCAAGCAGTATGCTTCATACATTTCATATTCACTTAGATGTTTTGGTTTAGTAATTAATCTACCACTTCTAGTATTTTGCCTAGTAATTTCGTGAGTTTTTTGCTCTTCATTTCTCTTACTCTCTTCATTAATTTTATTTTCTTCTTCTTGTCTCTTTCTTTCTTCTTCATCTTTCTGTTTCTTTTGTTCCTCATCTTTGTTTTCTTCAATGTATACATCATCATCCTCTTGTTCATTAATCTGGGCTTGTTGGTACTTAAAGTCTCTTTCATTAAATCTTACATCTCTAGTCACAATAACAGCATCTGTTATAGAATCCCACACTTTATATCCGTTTCTGGCATAGCCTATCATTCTTACTTCTTTTGCTCTTGAATCTAGTTTATCTCTTCTTGGTAGTATGACCATCCATCCTTTGCATCCAAATGGTTTTAATTTATTGAGCACCATTTCTCTCTCAAATATGATTGCTGGTATCTCAAAATCAATTGCACTTGATGGGCATCTATTGATCAAGAATGTGGCTGTCAATATAGCATGGCCCCACAGATGTCTTGGTAAGCATGATTCATCCAGTATAGTTCGAGCTTTGTCATAAATGGATCTGTTTAGCCTCTCGCTTTTTCCATTCATTTGTGGACTATAAGGTACTGTGTACTCTATTTTAATCCCTTTCTTTTCACAAAACATTCTAAAATAGTTTGACGAGTATTCCCCTCCATTATCACAACGGATTCTCTTTATTTTTAACTCTTTTTCTGTTTCTATTTCTCTTATATACTTTATTAAGTTATCTGCTGCTTCAGATTTGTTCACTAACAAGTAAGTTTGAGTAAAATGCGAGTAGTCATCTAGTATGGTTTGGTAATACCTGTAACCTTCATTTGTTTGTATTTTCATTGGTCCGGCAACATCAGAATGTATTAATTCGCCTACATATTTGGATTGTGGCTTTGTAACTGTCTTGAAAGGTAACCTTGTACTTTTATTTTTCATGCAAACTTCACATACCTTTTTGCTGTAAGGTAAATTCATCAAACTTAGTGCTTTACGGTTTAGGTGGCCAAGTTTGATATGCCATAAATCCCCATTAGTCAGGTCATCATCGCTGTAATAGCATTTATATTTTTCATTAGGTAGTTGCATCTTCAGTATGTATAACTTTCCCTTTTTCTCTCCATTGTATACTCGTTTATGAGATTTTATTATCAATTCACCATTTTGAAATATTACAGATTTGCCTTTATTCATTAATTCATTAACTGACAGTAAATTACTTTCTATTCCACTTACTATGAGACCCTCAGTTGTGACCGGTGTATCGCCCTCATACAAGGTTCTTAAATAGCCTTTTTTCTTAGCATGTAAGATTTCTCCATTTGCGATTTTAACTTTAATTGGTTCTTGAAGTTCCGTCACATTTGTCATATATTTTTCATACTTTTCTTGTATGAAGTTATGGGTTGCTCCCGAGTCCACAACAAAAATAATCTCCGATGCATCTGTATGCAATATATGTTCCATGCTTGAAGCAATAAACATATCACTAGAGTTGTCATCCGCTTGGGCTACATGTCCTTGTCCTCTGGACTTGCCTCTGAAACCTGATCGTCCTCTACTTCTCATTCTAAATTTTCCTCTGCCTCGCTGTACTTGATTATTGTTTTCAGTCTTCTTGTCACATTGATATGCCATGTGTCCTTCTTTTCCACATTTATAGCAAGTGTAAAAACTGCTTTCTACAACGTCACTTTTCTTTTCTTTCAATTTTAGCTCAGAATCTAAAAGTCTAGATTTCACAAAATCTACAGTGAGCTCTTTTTCAATACTCATGGTTACTAATGTCGTTATCACGGTGCTGTATTCCTCAGGTAGTGTAAGGAATAAATGTGTCAATTTGTCACTGTCTTCCATTGTAGTCCCCGCTGTCTCCAATTGGGTGATTAGATTATCAAATTGTAGAAAATGGTCCTGTAGACTTTGACTGCTGGAACATTTCATTGCGATTAGCTTTTTACGTAGGAAAAGCTTATTGAACACACTTTTTCTCTCGAAAACTTCTTCCAAAGAGGATAACATGTCGGCCGCTGTTTTACATTTCTTGATAATGTTCAGGTATCGGTCAGTTACACACTGAACAATGATTGACCGAGCTTTTGCATCACTTTCAACATTTTCTTTGTTCGACTTGTCGTATTTTTTCAATATGCTAGCAAGGTTTCTTTCTTCTAGCAAAACCTTCACGCGAAACTTCCAGTTGGAGAACGCCGTATTGTCGTTTAGTTTTGGAAAATTACACGTACCTGACGACATCATTTTACTTTTGTTGATCAACCACGCTCTGCTGTTATTATTTTTAGCCAGAGGCCGATGAAATTAAACCATGTCTTGAGTTTTAAAGTTATATTTGCGAGTCACACGCTTTTTCTTACAGAAGTAAAATTTGAAGATAAAACGACATTCTTTTCTTTTACGTTTTTTTCCTTTTGACAGATAGAGTTGGCTTCGTTCGAAATCTATGAAACTAATAAAAACTTTAACAAGATTTATGTCTGTGGGTCTAGGTCATCGCGCCACCCAAGAAAGAGGTGATAAATACGGCATGGTTCGTAATAAAGTTAATTTGTCTGACGGAGTCAGGCAACGACCTAATTTAGTTTAAAATTGAAAATAGTTGGGCAATAAACAAAAAATATACGTACGTGTTGATAAAAACGAATTAAGCTTTACAGCTTAATTCCCGACGAACGTATAAAGATAAAGGCTATATATGCTGTAAAGACACAGGTATACGAGTATTAATTAAATTTCGTTTTAGTTAAGCGCGTAGGTACTAACAATGCAAAATGACTGGCCAATCATGATAGATATAATAACTGTTCTTAAAAAATATTGTACGCATACTACTATGTGATAAAGATGTAGATTCTCGTATTGACTGCATTATCGTAAAGCAGTTCAAATATTTAGGGCACATGTTGACGGACAGACTCCAGGATGACTGCGATATAGAACGAGAGCTTACTCCTCACTGAGAGGGCCCTCCCTCTCTCAGTGAGGAGTAACATGCTCGCACGCAGATTTGTAAGGTGCACCAATGATATCAAGAACACTCTTTTTAAAGCTGTCGATGTACACTTGCCAACTTTGGTGCAACTTCACAAAAAAGATGTACAGTACATTAAGAGTTCAGTACAATAATGCTTACCGAACTCTTATGAAACTACCGAGATACTGCAGTGCTTCGAGCATGTTTGCCGAAGCGAGAGTCCCGGACTTCTACGCAATCATGAAGTCGAGAATTGCGTCTTTTTGGCAAAGTTTGAGACGTTCCAGTAATAGTATTTTGAGGGCTGTCTCGTGCAACCTAGCTAGTCCCATCTTTAAAAACTGGATTTCTGTACACATGAACGAGAACAAAAAATGACGTTAGACTATATAGTTTTATAAGACTATGGGTACCTATACATACCTTCATATGTGTAAATTTTAATGTGGTTTTAATTTATTTGTTTTTATATTGTAATGCTATTTTTGTTTTGCCTGCAATAAACGATTATTATTTTTTTTTTAAATCATGACACCTTTTTGGTGTTGTTTTATATAAAAAACTTTATGGTGTATAAAAAGTTGGACCTTCAATGTCAAAACATTTGTTGAAACGCTAGAATTTTTTTTCGTGAAAAATGGCATTCATTATTTTTTTGTGTTATTTGGCCAGCACCTTTTGATAAAGTAGGTGTCTATAACCTTTTTAAATTCGATTATGTGAGGTGAATAAACTGCGGTAGCGATAATGATTCTGACGATGATAGTTTCAATTTAACGACTTTGAAAACGGCTATGGGCGGTTAGGCACTGCATCCGATCCAAATCCAAGAAATTCTATTCCGAAGTAGCCGTAGTACTTCTTTCGATGGGAAGCTTACGAACTCTATCCGTCATAATTCAGAACCATTTTAATTCGGATATAACTCGAAACTCAAATTACTAGATAGGTAACTAAACTAAACATTACGAATTACGATGCATGGTAATAAAAATTAATTTGTCTTCGAGTGAACATAATTATTTTCAATTGGCTTATAAAGATAAGAGTATTCATCGGTGAAACTGTATTAAGGAAAGAACCCAATTAATGTATTAATGTATGTGTGTATGTGTTTTCCACATGTTTTCTAACTTATCAGCATGGTAACAAAAAATAAAGTTTACCTGGTCTTATCTCTGTGTTTGGCGAGAAATCCTTATGGCCTGTGTATCCATGGATAAGTATTTTAATAGGAGCGTCTTGTACCCAGGGTGCCGACTCTATGGAATTCTGGTCCATAGCTAGTATCTGATGCGGCTTGTCTTCATTTTCTCTAGATGAAAATTTGGTAAAATTTATCGTTAAAATCATACGACTAATATAAACGTCAAAGTTTGTGAGGACCGATGGATGAATGTTTTGTTACTCTCTCAGGCAAAAAGGAAAAACACATCGAGTATAATTTATAAAAATACTAGTGCTAATTTCGTGCGAGCAGAGCCGCGGGTAGTTAAAAATGAGACATAACCGTAGTCTTTGGGAAAATCAACTCTATCTTCATTAAGAAGAGAATCTTGCACTAATATCTAACTGATAAAACCGGCCAAGTGCGAGTCGGACTCGCGCACGAAGGGTTCCGTACCATAATCGCAAAAAACGGCAAAAAAAATCATGTTTGTTCCACTTAAATATTTATTTTATTCTGTTTTTAGTATTTGTTGTTATAGCGGCAACATAAATACAAAATCTGTGAAAATTTCAACTATCTAGCTATCACGGTTCATGAGATACAGCCTGGTGACAGACGGACAGATAGACAGACAGACAGACAGACGGACCGCGGAGTCTTAGTAATAGGGTCCCGTTTTTACCCTTTGGGTACGGCACCCTTAAAATCATTGCTCGTGCTGTTATTGTATCTAGAGCAGTGTTGTTTTTGTATTCATCTTTTCGTAATTTTCTTTCTTTATTACATAATAATAGTTAACACAACCGAGTAATAATAATGCTGATAAATTGGCAACGCTATATGTCTTCCATATAGTATAAAAATCGATGTGTTTATGTATGTTCCCTATTGACTCGAAAACGGCAACTGATTGATGAAATTTTCAGAGAATCTTTCTGTGGAGTTTAATAGCGGTCGGATACAAAATAAGTATTGTTT
The DNA here is from genome assembly GCA_948252205.1 of Orthosia incerta. Lineage (NCBI taxonomy): Eukaryota > Metazoa > Arthropoda > Insecta > Lepidoptera > Noctuidae > Orthosia > Orthosia incerta. The sequence continues at coordinate 17,851,111 of OX411753.1, read as the reverse complement.
TTGTCTTTTTTATGTTATATTTTCCCTATATTTTCGGTATGGAAGAAGAAAACGTGTTGCGCCGATCCCTAGTAACATGGGACAAGGGCAGGAAGATGATGTTGATGATATATTTACGCTATAAAATTAGATTTTTTATTTCTTCTTTTATTTAGTGCCTTTGCGGGTTTCTGATAATATTATTTTATAATTTCTCGTGATTAAGTGGTTACATAGTGGGTGATTTTACATATACCTAATTTGAAAGCAAGAAAGTAAACACGTTTCGTTCTGATTTAGAATTATAGATAATGCGGAACTCCGCCGTAGTGTCAGACAATTTAGATACATTTTTAGATGAGCTATAAGGTCGTCTTATACTTGGTAAGTAATTTTAGAGATATTCAGAGATCCTAATAACGTTTGAAAATTGGGCAAATTACAAATTACCTATCAAAAATAAAGTATGAAAAAGCATCTGACAAGGAGCTATAGAACGAAGTATACTGGGTGTCGAGTCCAACTCATAGACCGCATCAGATACTCTATAGTTAGGTCCAGAATACATCTCCGAACATGTAAGGGCTCCTGGATTAAAGAGAAACTGGGTTGAACACATCTGTTGTATATCGGTGGAGCAATAGGCGAAGACCACCACTCAGTGAATCCCAAATAGCAGGAAACGACAACACTTCAGGATCAGAAAGAGATGACAGTATGAGTTAGATTTAATTTAAAACGATTGGCCCGCGATCGCAGCAGATAGGGAGAAGTGGAAGGAGAGTAAGGAGCACTTCAGGCTTTCCTTTCTGTCAACATTGTAGAAATAATAATAAAAAGTAATAAGAGAAAAAGCATGATTACCGACTTACCTAGTATAAAGCCAGAATGTTACGTTTTCATTGGGACACTCCATCGGCGGCGCAATGCAATCTGAATTTGCTTTAGTTGAACTAATACCTTAAAAAAACACTTTAGTTATATCGTTCACATTATATCACCAGTTCTGTATAACTCCTAAGTAAGCAGCAGATGATCTTATTGCATAACTGCGATTTTCCAGTTGGAATTTTTCATTAGAAGTCCGAAGTCAAGATTTGTGCGACCTTAAAAGTCCAATAACAGAGATTCCTGATTTTTTCTCTTTGAAGACAATCAGGGATCACGAGTTATTTTCATAATACCTAGTAACACGTTAATTTAGAAAGTAAATATTGATAATTTTGTTTTATTTAATAGATTAATTGTTTTGAGTATCAGACGGCTTTAACCTTGTTCATTTAAGCCATTTAATTGTTAGCCATGCCAATTCGTCTTTTATTTTTATTTAAAACAGACGCGCAACTAAATTTCGACACTTCATAGAACTGTGCTACTAAAAATAGAAAATAAATAAATTAAAAATAACATTTTGTCCACGATGATTCTTAAGATTATTCTGTATATTTAAATTAACATATCAAAGTAAGATAAATTATTCAGATAAAAAGATCTTAAAATCTTGGTATCTATCTAGAATTAAGAGATGAATCTAATCTAACATTAAAGAATTCAAATCTAACTGTAAATACCAGATGAATTGATTTGATTACAATACTCACATATGCAAATTAATTTAATTAACAAAACTATGGAGACCATTGTTACGATGTCATAAATAGATGCCAACTATCGTTAAGGGCTCACTGGCACATTATATAGACCTTGTACGGCGTGCCTTCTGAGCCGCCAAACTTCACGCATTACCGAATAAACAGCTGATTAAAACAAAGAAAACTGTAGATGTCCCATCAGATTTTGTGCCAACTTGAAGCGAAGTTAAAACTAGACTGTGCCGTTGTGAACGTTGCATGGGCTTATCACTGAATTAAGTACTAGCAGTTAAATTTACTGAACTGCAACAAGCGAATGATTATTTTTTGATAATATTACAGACTAATACAGGCATTTGGTCGTTTATTAGCCAAAAATTACAAAAAAAAACGTTAGATGCGAACACTTGTTTATACATTTATATTGCCTACTAAGAATTTTGTTGATGATCCAAATTTGCATAAATCTGACATCTAATAGGCGTTATATTCAAATCATCCGAGTTGATTCAACTTCACGCAAAATTGATATATCAATAAATTATGGTTTTAGATTAGTTAGAACTATGTGGAACGTGGATAAAAGATCTTGTTATCTATCTTCTTACAATGCTCATGCTCAGACTTTGTTGCAGCAACCTAAGTGCGCTGATTTAGTGAATTGGCCAATCTGACGAAGATAGTTCTAATTCTTCAAGAGGTTATTTGCAGCTTGTTCTATATAGTACCTGTTTTAAGTTAAAAGGTGCATATTAGCATTGATGTTTTGATGGTGATGTATGTTTCTTATTGCATTGTTAATTAAGAACGACTGTACATAAGGTAGCATAGTAATAAACATGCATTACAGTACAATGTTAACGACGAAACGGCGAACGTTACTATACAATAAAACCCAAACAGGTTTGTTCATATTAATAATAAATAAATATTTTCAAGGATAAATTCAAACCTCAATTTTAAATTATTTACTTGATATTGTATTATGGCGATATGTGTCCTGCGCTAAAAATATCTGTAGACTTCTTCATACCTACTACATTTTACAGCTACGTGTCAACAAAGATACTTACGATTTTATTTCAGTTGTAAAGTCACGCAAACCAGCTGCGAAATACGCTTGAACGATTACGTAATCTGCATCATTGGCGATTGATTTGATATTTATCTATACCAATATTATAAAGAGGAAAGATTTCTTTGTTTGTTTGTACCAAATAGGCTCCGAAACTACCGGACCGATTTAAAAAATTCTTTAACCAATAGAAAGCTACATTATTCCTCAGTGATATAGGCTATTTTTTTTATCCCGAAAACGGGTCCTATGGGGTGGTCCACGGAAGCGAAACTGCGGGAACAGCTAGTCACTTATAAGTAAACTTATTCAATGTGCCGAACGAGTTCTTCATTATATTATCAGTTTCGTGAAAAAATAAGGTTACAAAACCACTCCTCCGCACTATTGTTCCAAATTATTATGTAAATGACATTGAAATTGTCGTAAGGGAACAAGCGTGCATTATCATCTTATCTGCGTTTGGTGTATTTTCCTGTGTTTTCTTTATACGTAATTACTGTTGAAAAATGCGTTGATAGTGAATTAAGGGCATTCTTGTTTCTGGTTTACGTATTGTTTGCTTTTTCATTGACATCATAAAAAGCCTTGTTTTTCTATGAAGTCATCGGAATAACACCAGCAGTCTATTGTTTTGTTGATTTTTGCAAGAATAAGGAATTTAACAGTACTTATGAGCGATTGTTGTACGTATACATAAACTCACGCCTTTTTCCCATGAGGGTAGACAGCAACTACAGTAGTGCTATTATACAAGGTGGGCCAAAAGAAGTTATCCGATGTTGTTAAGCTCTCTTTTTTTTCTAAATGAAACACTTCGATTCTGTTTTTTGATTATGTTTATTTGAACCTTTATGGCATTTTTCATCACTTCGGCATTATGGCATTTTTCATCACTTCGGCGAGAAATTCGGGCGACAGATTCTCGTGTTATCCTTGAGGGCTGCCAGAGTCTCGGGCTTGTTCACGTAAGCACGGGACTTCAAAAAACCCCACAAAAAAGTCTGGAACGCTTAAATCGGGCGATCTTGCCAGGCCAGTGCAAATCGCCAAAACGAGAGATGAGGCGACCCAGGAACCCTGCCTTCAGAATATCGGTTGTGGCTCGCGAGTGTGTGCCGTTGTTCCGTCCTGTTGGAACCACATGTCCGTCAGTCCTAATTCGTCCAATTGCGGCAGAAAAAACTCGGTCAACATGGCCCTATAGCGCGCACCGTCCACTGTTGTCGTTTTCGGCAGCGGCAGAACGGGCGCGCCGGGGCCGGCCACTCTTGGCAACGTCTCGTGTGGTCCCATACTCCTCAAGGTTGGTGGCCAAACGGTGCAGTGTTTGCGCAGTCAGTGTCCGACGGCCGGGGAATCGGTGACGGAATTCGCGCTGCGCCAACACCACAGACGAATTGTTACGCAAAAAATAGACACTATTGTTGAGTGTATCGCTCCATGGCTTGTTCACTTGTATTCTGCATCTTTGACAAAACAGATTTGACATTGGCGGCCATTTGCATAAATGAGAGCATCTTCCAATATGGTGATTTCTTTTGGCCCACCTTGTATAAGGAAACACAACAATATTCTATAAGGATACATAACGTAGTATTATTTAATTTTAACGTAGTATTTTCGTAGTAGGCGCAGCGCTGCACTCAAGGAATAGAGAATAGCACTATAGAACACCACCTGCTACGACCCTTACATACTCCTTTTGTACTTGTACTTTTGTGTTATATAGGTGTAATATTTCAATATGTATTCTTCTGGCGTCCATCTCTAATTACAGTATTATGCGTTGCATAACTAGTGTTAAAATGTCGACTCAAAGGAATGAATTTATAGCATGAGTAAGTCTGTTTTAAGTTTGTGACTGATTTTAATGCTGGTTTTTAGTTAGCTGGAGATATTGCTTTGTTGTGATAAAATCCAGTGTTGCCAGTGGCAGATAGTCAAATATTACTCAAAAATTTACATTACCTTATTTTATGTGGCAAAAGACACTAAACGCTCACTCGCTGTTGCTCGCCGATAACACGACGAACAAAAACTTTCATGGATGCGTTCCATTTCACGATTATTTTTTGTTAGGTGGCAAAATATATCAGTATTTTCTATTAAATCCTAAAAGTAACGTAAAAGTTATATTTTGAGTTGTGTTACATGGAGGTTACAAGAGGAGATCAAAAGTAACGTAAAATGAAACAAAAGTTACATTCTGGCAACGCTGATAAAATCTCAGACTTAGAATGATACTGGGTGACGGAGTATTCTCTAACCAGGAATATCAATCATAGCTCTGTGTGAAACCAATGTTGTGTATACTGTGCATAAATACTACGTTAACATGGTTAGTACACCATGGTCCTCCGTATTTTTAAGTTATTTTTTTGCGTTTGGATATTCCAGTTCTTAAAGTAAAAGACAACTGATTGGATATCTCCATATTGTGTTATAAGTAGGTAGTCTAGTGCAGTGTAGGCTGTGGTTGGGGTGAGTAAATAAAATAAATGTAATTTAAATTATGTTTTATTTATGAAATCAGTCAGTTATTTAAAATTATTTAAAGTCATTTGGCACTTTACTAAATAATATGGCGATAATAACGGGAAAGAAAGCTCTGACTGATTTACATTTCCGTTTAAATGACAAACTGACAACAGACATTTAAATATGAATATGTGTAGATACAAACATTATCACATGGATTTACTTGATTTCATTAAATAAGCGTATTTATATTATTTACAGGAGACGGTTATAGCCATCCTACCCATTCAGTCAGAGCCTCAAAAATTTTGTAGTACAATTTCAACCTAAAATAATTCACTGTTACATATTATTTACACTCAAATTAATCGGATATAATTATATTTACAAACTTTATTTACACTGAGGTTTTACATGTTGAAGCTGTAACAACCAATAAAGTATTGGATAACCGTGTGCCGCCGTTTCGTACACGTAACAAGATGTTTTTTTCTACATATTTATTGGTTTAAGATTTGTTTGTGTTTTATTACCAGCTTCAAACGACGATAAACAACACCGTCTATCATACCATCTACACATGTACCTTGGATACATCTAGTGTTAAACGTTCAATACAATTTTAAGACACAAGGATATATTGTATCTCTTCTGATAATAAAATAATCACTACAAATAAATTTTACTCTAGACATATCCAAGCCATGCTCATCTGATTATGAAATCATATAAACAATATATGGCAAGAAAATATAGAGACCTTGATACAAGATCACAACAATTATTTTACACAATCTTAAAACAAGTATTTAGTTTTATTTACAATCTAATTCTATTTTAACACACTAAACGTATTCTTCTGACGGCTTCGGGGTGCCGTTCTGCAGTCTTAGCGAGGAAGACATTCTCCCATTCACAGAGTCAGGTAATTCCGCTATATCCTTAAATACATCGATCATGCTTTCAAAATTTGGTCCCCAGTTGAATAGGTCGAGAGCAGCGGGTCCCCAGCCAAGTGCTGCTGACGCAGGGGAACCATTCGCTTGCCGGTACAGAGCTGAACTTACATGAGGGGCTAAATCATCATCAGATGCGACTAGAGTGCTCAGCGAACCACGGAACGAGGAATCAAAGCTTTCGTAAGGTGGAGGCAAAATAGGTTTTTTAGGGTTACTTCCACTGCTAACATTCTGTCTTCTAACATCCTCTAACTTATCTGCGTTTATACTATTGTTGTCATATTCTATTTCGGAACAAGTAAAGCTATCGTTTCCACTCTCATCGTCCGACCCGGTAGAGCTTCTGTTATCGTCTGGAGGTGAGTGATGTCTATGCGACATGTGGTGACCAACTCCTCCTCCCCGTGGTGCTTCGCTTGAACTTGACACTGCATCTAACGTGGAGACTAAACTAGAAGTACGTTGTCTTGCGTTCATTCTTTCAATTTCTTCTGCTGTTAGTCCCACAGCACCTGATCCAACAGACACTACTTGTGGAACTTGTGGTGGGGCACTGGGTGTTTTCCTCCCCGCTGAAGAACTTTGCCCACTCAGTTGTGACATAACGGGGCTGTTCAAGCTTCTTTCGCTGTTACTATGTAAAGCATCTTTACCAACACCACCTGAACTAGACGTAGTGGCTAACAAAGCACTCTGCAAAGGTTTGCCAGATATATCATGAAGAGTTAATATTCTGGGTTGCTGACTGAGTTCACTGCTAGGAGATAATCGTGCTAATGGTGTAGTTTGATGTTGTCTCGGTTGTGGTGGAGGTTGCGCCGCCTGCGGGACTCGAGACGGGTACCCACTCGGATGATGTGGCGAGTGACGATGTTGAGGGGTCTGATGTTTATGGTGGTAGCCTGCGATGGGTGGTGGAGTAGCTTTGTATTTGCGAACACCGGCTGCTTCCCGGAAACCTTTATAATGATAAACAATATCTATGTCAGAAGGTGCGATTGAGCTGGCGTTTTCGAGATCATAATGTTCTGGCACTTCTGAATTTAAATCCATACCGCTAGGATGGTCATGAGTGTGGTGTGATGTATTTGTTGATGGTGGCGGTGGTGGGTGGTGGTCTTCCCGAAGAGCTGGACTTTTTCCAACAACTTCACGTTCTATTATATCTGGCCGTTGCGGTCTTGGTGGATCGATGTTCATTATTTCTCTATCTTTGTACTTCTTTGATAACAGTTCAGGACCAACGATATGGCCGACATTGCGTGTTATGTCCGCATTATCTGACATATAACTATTGAGGCTTGTGTCATTATTGTGAAGATTTCTATTCATTATACTGTCATTTGTACCAGCTATAAGATTTGGTGCGTTTAACATAGCTGGTCCTCCGTTTTGCTTTGAGTGTACAATATTGCCTTTACTAGCAGATCCGTTGCCTTTTTCTTTCTTCTGCTTACGAAGTCGATAAAAGATGATTGAGACTGAAATTGCGACTAGTAGAATGACGAAGAACACTATTACTAGTGTTATACCAATGCGCAATGGATGATTTTGCGCTGCACCAACTCCAAAGGCACTGTGGCAACCGTTCAATATTTTACCTCTGTGTATTGTCTCTTTGAAAATGCTACCATTTCCACTAAATGGTTGAAGTTCGTTGTTGATCGAAAAATTAGCTAAGCATCCTTCAAACTTGTTTTGGCTTGATGTGGTTATCCATTCAGTTTTGACTCCTCCAATAGATATGACAGTTAAATAGGGATCCAAAAAGTCGTGAACACCTGCGGAATCAAGTTCTTCGCCAACATTTTTGCTATCCACAAGCAGGCGTATACTTCTACCGACTGACACTAAGGTGATGTTGTGCCAGTTACCATCTGATACATCATTTTGTTCTGATTGGCTCATATTTACAACGGTGTTCTGTTTTGACGTGTAGCAAACTTTTCCTTCTAAAAGTTCAATCACAGTGTAATATTTGTCCGTTGCAGAATAAAATAAGACACCGTCTTTTCTGTGAGTCCTAAAGAAAAACGATAAACTTTTTGCTGGACTGTTGACTTTCGGAATAACTTTGCCAGAGGATTTGCTGTTCTTCTTCAACCAACAAGTATTACCTCCGTAAAATGTTTCCAACAATTGCATTCTTCGATGCTTTTCAGATATTGAGTAAGTAATAAATCCATTTTCAGCAACTGATATAGATTGCAGTGAGAGACCACAGTCAGGGGAAATTAAATCACCTTTGCATGTGCATAAATTAGCCTTCCATCTATCCAAACATTGTCCTGAGCCACAAACGTCTTTCTTGAAACAGGCGCCTCCCTCTGAGCGTTCACACTTTGGTTCTACGCTTCGTGCTTTTATTGGGTTGGTAAGGTTTAGCATACGACCGTTGATGGTAATACTGTGCATACATCCAACGAAGTCATCAGAATGAATTTGTCCTGGACGTTCTAGGACTGGGTCCGCTTTATGAAGGCCACCGATTAGTAATGGTTCGTTGTTGAAATTCAGGGTTCTGAAAAGTAAAAAAATAAAATATTATTAAGATTTTGACACAATTTATGAATTATGTAATGTTGGCATAATCAATGAAATTGAATTGGTAACACACATATCAAGAAAATTATCAGGATGTTGTACAGTTCTGGATACGGGCCTCTCTTATTTACATGCCAATGCCGGGCACACTTAATGAAATATTTTATGCCGAATTTCGATGTTCCGATTAAAATTCTATAAGTAACTCTTAATGTAGTTTAACAACGTCTACTTTGTTATTAATATTTGAGTATTGATATTATTTTTTCAGCCGAAGCTGCGGCGGTGAGCATGGGTGCCTATCCTTTGTTACGTAAGTGCGAAGGGGTTATACAGTACAGCGGCGGGAAGTACAACTTGTACTTCCCGCAGCGCCGGTGACGATGCAGAAGCAACTTTATTAATTTGAGTTTAGGTTTCAATATAATTTGTTTATCTCAAGAACGGTGCTTTACCTTAGAAAATTAGTAAATATGAAAATTAGGTCAAATTAACGTTGTATAAAAAAAAACTTTATACAAATTGAAAATTATATGAAATATAACATTCAATTATGAACAGGAAAACACATCTGTCATCCGTGTTTTACAGTTCGACCAACTTAACTGTGAATTATGAGTGGCGCTGTTCGTCACCAGTTCACCAAAAATAAACAAAAACCGATCTTATGTCCCATTCAAAATGTAAGTTCCAAAAACGTCCGTTTCACATGTTGGTAGGAGTGTACTTCTACCTCCTCATTTTAAACATAATATTATACTTCACTCTGACGAGCAATTGTGTTTATTTGTCTTGCTATGCAGTTTTACAAGGCATTTTTATTTCGGAATTCTAATTAATCGGTACTCGGTACGGTACGGAAATTGAAAATTGTATTTTTGACGTTTCGAATTATCAATAAGTTGGACATTTTGTTGTTCGATCTATTGAAATTCGGTATTTTGAGAATAGTAAATATAAACGTTGGGAATATTGAAATTTTGGAATTATAAAAATAGGATAAATGATAAATCGAAGTTGTTATATTAGGAATTATGAACCATTCGGAAATATGTATTTGTGACTGACGGAATAAAGTTTTTCGTATTTATGTAGTGTACCTGCCAATGCAATCTATTATCAAGCGTCCTAGTTTCCTGCGGATATGGTTGCCCGACCTAGCTTTAAAGCGGCCCAGCTAGATATATTTTTTTAAACATATTACCTTATAAGCAGTACTGGAAACATAATAGTGGATCTAGGAATAGAACCTTGGGCCTTGGTCGACAGTAATACTTGCTGCCTACGTTAAAAGTATTGAAGTAGTTTAATAATAATTAATACATACCCGGCTTGACCCGTGTCGTCGTTGTAACATGAATCGTCTCCAGGATCGCATTCTGTGCAGGTGTCTCCATGATCAGTACACGTCGCCACACTCAATGATATCACTCGTCCATTTCTTGTAGCTGTCAGTTTGTACCAGTTTCCGTCAGCTAGGTTCTTCTTAGAGTTCATGATGGCGACTGAAGTAATTGATGTTCTGGCACCGCCAAATGAAAACAGAGGCTTCCCTCCCAATAACTCAATTGCTATAAAATCTGATCTTCCACCTGTCTGGCCACCAAAGTTATACAGCAACAAAGCATCCGGCTTTGTAGTAGCGAATATTATTGTTATGTCGTTGGTTGATGCATCAAGAGATGGGAATTGCATATAAGATAGTTCGCCAAATCCGAAAGTCGTACTTTCACAATGTGTTCCGTAGCGACCATTTGTGCAGCTGCATTTATAGCCTGGTTTTAGACTAATGCATATTCCTCCGTGCATGCAGGGATTAGGTCGGCACGAGTCGACTAAAGCTTCACAATGGTTACCACGATATCCAGGGCGGCACAAACAGAAGAATGAATTTCTATCAGCGCTTTCTTTACAGGAACCTCCATTCTTGCATGGATTACTGCTACAAACGTCATCTCTTTCCATCTCACAAGTTTTACCATCTCTGCGGGCTGGGCATGTGCATGTAAAATCGTGACCCTGTTTTCGACAGATGCCTCCGAAGCGACAAGGATTTGGTGAGCAGGGATCTTGGCGCTTTTCACAATTCCCTCCGATAAAGCCATCTGTACAGTGGCAAGTATATTCGTGTCTGACCAATGGCGAAGACAAGATGAGGGAAGGGCTTTCTGTTATTTTTGTATCATCCAACACTCGGATAGAATCCGTACACAGGCCATCATTTTTGCATTTTTGAGAAGCACACGGAAAATAGGCTACTATTATTTGGCTCTTTAATAACTTATTCATTTGGAATTCTTTAGCTTTCAAGTATTTTTCAGTCATTTCCCTTTTCCAAATGGATTGATTACTTTTTGTTGCTATTGTCAAATCTAAATGACCGTCTACTTCATTGATACTGTACAAGTAAATGCTTTCATTGCTTTTCAGACTTTCCTTCAGTAGTTCTAGTAAGCTCCTATAGTAATGAGTTAAAAAGTCTGATGCAGTCATGTTCATTATTCTCAAAGTGATAGATTGCTCAACGGTATTATTATCAAAAGAAAAATATTCAACACTTATTGAAGACAAAACGTCTCTATGAACGCCGTCATTTCCTGAAACCGAAAATGAATATCCTTGTCCAGGTTTAACAGCGTTCGTGTACAAGTTGCACCCAGACCGAATATTGAGAAGTGATAATGTGTTTTCAGATGTTGACTCTTTGATAATCTTGCACCTGTAATCACCTACGATATCTGGATCGTTAGGTTTGACATCGGCGATTTTTCCGCGTGGTACTTTATTATTGAAAGCATAAACTATAACGTGAGCTGATCTTGGTGTTGGTGGATTGTCGTTTCTGTCCATTACTTTTATAAATATGGTGTAATTAGATTTCATAACAGGATTGCCACTGTCTTCGATTTCTATCATAACTTCAAGAGTGGGAGTAACTTCTCTGTCTATTTTCTTTGTTGTCAATAGCACACCTGTATGCTTGTGAACCTTTACGTAACTTTGATGCTTTCCACCAACAATTGCATATGAGAATGGAGCTCCATTTGGTGGTAAATCTGGGTCATTAGCAGATAGCGTCGCAATACTCGTGTTGGGAGGTTCATTCTCGTACACAGAACCTTCAAATCCAGCAGAATCGAATATTGGTCCATTGTCATTAATGTCCGACAAAGTTATTTTAACTGTGGCAGTACCAGTTTGCGGTGGAACGCCTGTATCAATAGCACCAACAATCAATGAATACATTGGCAAGGTTTCTCTATCCAAGTGGCGAACAACTTCAATTTCTCCGGTTTGAGGATCTATTTTGAAGTCCTGGTTAGTATTTCCACCAAGTATGGAGAAACTAAACTGGTTATTCTGTGGTCGAACGTCTTTATCCACTGCTTTTACTTGAATAACTTCTTGTCCAATACTAGCACCTTCTGATACAGTAGCCTCGTAATAATGTCGCAAGAATTCTGGTGGATCATTTCCATCTTGAATTGAAATAATAACTTGTGCTTCATCAGTATCATTTCCACGTATACCACCAGAATTTTTCGCAAGGACTGTTAGTACCACTCTGTTTTGTGTTTCTCTATCTAAATAGCGAGCCACTCTAATCACTCCAGTTTGTGAATTAATACTAAAGCCCTTATCGTTACTTGAGCCCACAAACAGATAGTATATAATACCATCATCTCCACTATCTTGATCAGTCGCTTGAATAACACCAACATTTGCTCCAACTTCAGCAGATTCTGAAACGTCGAAATGAAACACGGGTTGCTTGAATTTGGGATAGTACTCATTCACACCCGTTATGTAAACAATCACTACCGTAGTGTTACGCATGATTGAATCAGGATTTTCAGCTCTGATTTCCAAAGTGTAATGTCTCTTTTCTTCATAATCGAATACTTCTTTGGAAAATATTTCTCCAGTGTTGACGTCTATGTGGAACAATGAAGCCATATCATTATTTATAAAGTACTTAATTATGGCGTTCTTCGGTGAATCTATATCAACTGCTGTCACTTTGTATATGAAACTATTTACTGGAGAGTTTTCTGGTAAATATGCAATATATTTTGTTTGGTTGAATTGTGGAGCATTGTCATTGATGTCAGTCAAAATGATTGTCAACGTGGCAATGGCTTCTTTAGACTTGAATCCAAGATCTTTTGCAGTAATATTCAGTCTATATTCCTGGATTGTATCGAAATCAAGAGGACGTAAAATACTTATAGCTCCTGATATCGGATGAATTTGGAATTCTTGTCCTGCATTGCCAGACGAGATAGAATATCGCACGATTCCATTAGGCCCTTCATCTTCATCGCTTGCTTTTACTGTTAAAATTGGTGCACCTACTGGTTCGTTTTCGGGTACGATTACTTGGTAGCTCAAAGCGGTGAATTTGGGGCTGTAAATGTTTTCACCAGTCACAACAAATATTACTGTTGTCTCATCGGACTGTGGAGGAACTCCGCGATCGACTGCTTTTATTTTGAGTTCATAATATTGACCGAGATAGTAAAACTGTTTGCTTACAACAATCCAGCCACCTTTTTTGTCAATAGTCAAATAAGCAGTGCCATTGCCACCTGATACATAATATTCTACCTCTGCATTTATTCCAAAATCGAAATTATCTTCGGCAGTCAGTTTTATGATTCTTTCACCTGATGTGGCGTCTTTTGGTACTGGCACAAACTTTTCATGATCTTTGAATTTCGGCGCATTATTGTTGGCGTCGACCACATTGATTGTAACTAAACATTCGGATGACATAGGGGGTTTCCCATTATCCGTAGCCACAACTATAACAGAATACGTATTTTCAGGTGATGAATTAATTGATGTTCTTTTGTAGTTCATTTTGAATTTACTAAGTATCTCTCCTGTTGCGGGATCTATTGAGAATAAGTCTGAGGGTTGTTGTAATGAATATGATATTATTGAGTTGGGACCTTGTTTGTCCCTATCAGTAGCAATAACCTGACCAACGAAACTGTTCTTCTGCTGTAGTTCTGGGAAATTGAAACTGTAGTATGAATACTCAAACTCTGGTGCATTATCATTTTGATCCTGTATCGTTATTGTCAATGGCGTTTCAGAACGCCAAGCTCCATCAGTTGCAGCTACTTTGAGAATGTACTCATCTTGTAATTCTCGATCAAGCGGTCGGGCAACCGTAACATTTCCACTTATTGGATCTATTATAAATTTTTGTCCTGGATTTTCAACAAAATTGTAAGTAGCATTCGCATTTGGACCAGAATCTAGGTCAGAACTTGTAACTCTTATCACAAAAGACCCAATCTCAGCATTTTCTGTTACATTTACACTGAACAGCCGAGTGAATCTTGGTGGGTTATCATTTTTGTCCAAAACGGTCACAATAACTGTCGAAGTTCCTATGAGTTGAGGCACTCCATGATCTACCGCTTCTACAATCAATTCATAAAATGGAATAGATTCTCTATCCAATGCTATGTTAGTATAAATTTCTCCAATTTCTGTATCTATTCTAAATGTTTCGTCGTAGTCATTGACCAGTTTGAAAGATATTCTGCCATTTTCATTGGAATCGTCATCATGTGCATCAATTTTAATTACCAACTGAGGCGGATATTCTTCTTCTAATACAGTCGCGTTATATAGAGCGCTTTCGATCACAGGAGGGTTATCATTTGCGTCCGTTACTTTGATTTCAATTTCAATAAATGATTTTAGTGGAGGATTGTCAGAATCCCTAACTTCAAACCACACTTCGTACAGAGGCATCGTCTCATAATCAAGCCCTTTTCCAGTTATGAATACTTCTCCACTCATAGGTTCTACTCTCAAAGCATCACCAACATTGCCTCCTGCAATGCCGTACTGCAAAAGTCCAGTTGGGCCCTTTTTCGGGGATGTTGCTGATAATCGTGTCACCAAAACACCTTCTGGTGTATCTTCCGAAAACGTAAAAGTCAATTTATTTGTTACTGTAAACTTTGGAAAATTCTTTACAGACTTTGGAATTAGAATCAACTCTGCTGTGCTCTGTTTGGGGATTTCACCACTATCTGTTGCTATTATAAGTAGATTGAAAGTGGATCCATTTTTATCCTTATACTTCATTAGATTTTCGTTGGCTTTTATAACTCCTGTTTCTTTATTTATAACAAATAAGTTTTCATGTTCGCCTTTTAAATCATAGACTATCTTTTTGTTAAGTCCAATATCATTATCGCTGGCTTTTACTCCAAAAACAAAATCTCCTTTCACGGTCCGGTCTGATATGTGAGCTTCATAAACCGGATGAGCAAATGTGGGTGTATTATCATTTTCATCTTCAACTATTATTGTAAGGTTGGCAGTAGCGGTTCTTGGGTCAGTGGTTGATGAATCTTGCGCCATTATGATCAGATAGTAGACATCCCAATCTTCTCTATCTAATGTCGCATTCGTTGATATAACGCCTGTAGCAGAATCTATCAGGAATCTTTCCGATTTGTCACCGAGAAGACTGTATCTTATCTTAGCATTGTTGCCCACATCTTTGTCTGTTGCTTTCGGACTGAGAATCACAGTTCCAGTTGGTATGTTTTCTTTCACGTTGGTTCTGTAGCTTTGCCTTTCAAAGTCCGGGCTGTTGTCATTGACATCTTGCACTACAATTTTTACTGTACCTGATCCTGTCAGTGGCGGTGACCCTGTAAATAAGAGAAAATCAATCAAAAACTTGTTTAGTAGTCATAATTAGACTGAAAACTATGTTTTTATGCTATGATATCTATAGATAAATATAGCGCATGAACTTTAAATAAACCTACAAGTTTCTGCATTATTTTAGAGAGATTTAAACAAACTAGAATATCTAATACAATAAGTTCAAAATAATATGTGTGTAAACTCACAGAGCACTGCGAATTGCTAAGTAAATTTTATAGCTGCGTAACTTACCTGTATCCATTGCCACGAGTGCTAGGGTATATTCATCCTGTGCTTCACGATCTAATGTTCTTAACAAGGAAATTTGCCCAGACGAAGCATTTATTTTGAAAAGATCCGCATCGCCTTCCTTTATGAAATAGCGGACTTGATTATTAAATGGAGGTGAATCAGCGTCATAAGCATGAATTGTTATTATGTACCCGCCGTTGGGAGGAATTACATTTTCCATTACAAACGCTAAGTACGGTGAATCAAGGAACGTGGGAGGGTTATCGTTTATGTCTTGAATTGAAATAGATAATTCAGCCGTATCGAATCTGACATCGTCTTTAGCACAATCCTCGGCTCTTATTGTTAGCAGGTACCGGGATTTTCTTTCAAAATTGAGATTTTTAGCAACTCTGACAATACCAGTATCTTCACTGATACTGAAATCTCTATTTTCGTCCCCTGAAGCAATTGCATATCTCACTCTTCCATTTGCACCTTCGTCTATATCGGTAGCAGAAACCTGTAAACGTTAAAGATTTGATTTAATGTAAATAATAAATCCAGATAACTCCTAACCTGATTAGGAAATAATACTTTAATTGTAAGCAAATGAATTTGTAACTTTTTAGTGTGATACTCACTTGTAAGACACTAGCTCCAATACTTGCATTTTCCGGAACAGAAGCACTGTACTGCTTCGGATCAAATACTGGACTGTTATCATTCTCATCCAAGATATTTATTTTTATTTTGGACTTGGTTACGTTGGGTGGGTCACCTCTGTCCTTGGCTGTGACAGTTATCGTATAACTTGCTTTTAGTTCTCTATCAAGTTTTCCTGTTGCTCGTAATATACCATCAACATTTCCCAAAGAAAAGTAACCATTAATTTCTGGATCTGGTGTCATAAAATATTCGACATATCCATTTCTGCCTTCATCTTTGTCGACAGCTTTTATTGTCATTACGACCGTATTGAGTGGTATATTTTCGGACACTGTTGTTATATTGGGTGTAACAAACTCAGGTGCCATGTCATTGACATCCTTTAGTTGTATCGTAACCTGTAACAATAAAAAGGTGCTATAAAAGTGTGTGAAAACGAAACATACAAACATAATAAAAAAACAGATAAATGAAACTAAAATCTCCTCAGTTGAGAGGCTTTTTGGTATCAATGGAATATAAAAGTGGCCGGATGTAGCGTCAATTGAATTTTATTATGTTTTTCGAAAACAGCATCTTGCATTTCTAAGAAAGTTAATACAAGTTAAATAATAAAGCAAAACGCGTCCTATGCTTTCGTCTGCTCCCATCAGACGCATATTGTGGTGTATAACAATAGACGCACTTCACAATGGCTCGTAATGAACTTGGATTTTAAGGGTTTGGAATATAACATTTAAGTTAGCTAAATTACTGATAGGTTTATGTCTATTTGTGTGACAATTTATTAAAAGGTAAGAAATTTTATGCATTTGAAATTAAAATAAATAATTGACATAAAAATTATGAACACCGGACACATCGTCGTCATCAACCTTTTAATATGCCCACTGCGAGGACACAGGCCTCTTCTCTGTGAGAGGGAATGGGCCGTATTCCACCACGCGGGCCCAGTGTGGGTTGGTGGATGTCACGACTTCGAAGTTTTGGTTCTAGAATGTGCCGGTTGCCTCACGATGTTTTCCTTCACCGTTTTGAGAACACTGGTGATAAAATAATTTACACAAACTAAAGCGCCTGCCTGGGTTCGAACCTACGACCTACGATACACAAGTCACGGCCGTTACCACTGGGCCACCACTGCTCTCAACACCGAACTAATTTACCCAAATATTTTTCAAAAAAATCTGTTAATGTAACCCCAGTAAAACTATTTTATATGGGCAGATATCTAGTAATAGCTTTCTAAAATTGACACGGTTGTTAAGGTAAATATGGCGTCCCACTCCCATGTAAACATCATGTAAGCTGTTCGAAAGTAAACGTTAGAACATAACTTAAAAATATGGTAATAAGAATGTGCGGGACAACGAGTTTATAAATTGCTCGTATCCACTTGATCGATTGGACGTTTCCTGGTAAATATTTCACAAGAATACTAGTGCAAGTGCATTTTAACGACGAAGTTTACCTATAAGTATTATGTTTATGAAATGCTGCAAATTGTATTTGCATTTTAGTAATAAAAAGTAACCCATATGCAACAAAACATAGTAAACAAGATTAAAGAATCAGCTGGGCACGTTCCCGGATGACAGCGATGTGGATGAGTACTTCGACGCCTAAGTGTACCTTTCTTTTGTATATAGTGTAAGTAGTTAGTTTAAGTATAATTTTGAAAAATTTACTTTTGTTTAGTGTTTAAGTATGTACATATTTGAACCTTTGTTTTATCAATAAAATCCCAGATTAAATAGATATCTAAAATTGTGTACACTGTTGATAAGGAGATTTCTTCCAAAACTAAAGCTAATAATACTTTTATCTGAATAATAGGTAAATATTATTGTTTTTTTACCTGTACAGTCGAAGACAATTGAGGCTCAGGTGGCTTAGCCTTATCTTTTGCTGTAACAACGAGGTTGTAGATCGGCAGAATCTCTCTATCTAACAGCCTCGCGGTGTATATGGTACCGTTCTCAGCTATGCTGAAGTCCTGGCCCTCGTCACCAGAGCTGATGCTGTATGTCACTTTGCCATTTAGACCTGTAAATATGAAGATCATGTTTAAGATGCAAACGTTTGGAAGTTGTTAGAGAATGATATGAGGTTCGGATTGATCTTTTTTTTTAGCTTTACCTGTTCTGAGTCCTCTGGTTGCATTAAAGTAAACAATAATACTAAATTAATAATTATGTAATTCTTGAGAACCATTATACCCAACACATTTCCATATATTTATTTACCTGAATCCAAATCAGTAGCGCTTATTGTGACCACTGAAGTACCAATGGGAACGTCCTCTAGGATTTCGTTCGAGAAGCTCATGGGGTCAAATATTGGCGCGTTGTCATTGAGGTCGATCACGTTGACGTAGACTGTGACAGTGCCAGAAAGAGAGGGGTGACCGTTGTCCTGCGCTTGCGCAACCAATATGTAGTGTTGAGTCTGAAAAAATATATTTTCGTTGTTAAGTAAACACATAGTATGAAATATTTTTTTAGCCTTGTTTTCACGGATACGGAAAATCTATGCATTTATCAGCATGTTGTTAACATGAACCAGCCATAATCGTAACGATGTCAAAATACAACTTCATCCACAAGATAACGTCATAAGTGACCATCAAGTAAAATGTGGACTCTAAACCAAAGCATTACATGAAGTACGACGGTAACATTTTACGAATGACGGCGGCATTCAGATTTTCCATATAATAGGACACCGAAGCTTCCCAGCTATGACAAGCTCCCTCATTCGCGGATCGTGGAACGAGATGGCGATTTAAAAAACAAGTAGTGGTCGCGGAATCCGGCTCGGGGATGTTTTGCGGACGGCCGCTTTGTCAGACATTGTTCGAGCCTTAATTTCGATGGCGGATCGAGCGGGCAAATGCCGAATATGATGCGCGACGCGAAAAAACTATACTGGGATGAAATTAGCAGCTCTCTAGCGGGGTACGCGGAATTGGCGGGCGGTCGAGAGAACGAATGTACCCAGCGAATTGTTTTTACTAATTAACAGGGCCGGCGACTTGATGAGTCCACTGCGGCGGATGGCTCGTGAGTCGCGAACACCGCCCTTATGTACTGCACTGCAGGCACGTCAGTGCAGCGGGCACATACACACGCGCACGTAACGAGAAGATAATTTTTAAAAACAATGGAACGAGTTTCTTTTAGCTCCAGACTGAAAAAGTGTCTGCTACATTTTTGATGTTACGGGGTCTCCGCGGGAGCTAAGTAGGCTACCTAGTGACTGACATCACGGACCTGCTGACAGATGTCTTATTTTTATTCTGTTTTGTATTGGGCTGTATTTTAAATATATTTAAATATTGTTTTAGCAGTGAATGTCTTTTGGCTGAAATGATGATGATTTTCACAACCAAATCTTATTTAAAAATTGTTATACTTTTTGAGGAAAACGTTCGAAATAAACGGTACCAATAAAATCGGCCAAGAGCGGGACGAAAATCTGATGCATAATGTCTACCTATATATAATTATCTTAACTTCTTTCCTAAGATCAATTATCAAGTTTTTAAATTACAGCCGTGCCAACAGCGATTGCATTCATCGATCTACGTAGTAAATATTTGTTTCAATCGCTTTAGAAATATTGCACATAAATATGAAATCCCCTCCTACCTAATACTGAAAAATTACAAAACTACCTTTGATTTATGTCCATAGAAAATTTAACGACTTGTTTGTCATTTTACTGCAGCATTGATGAGCACAATAAGGCGGTTGCGACTTGCCGCAAAAACATGTTAAATAGGCTTTATGCTGGGCTCGTGAAAAAAAAAACAAACTCGGTGCATATAGTATACTGGTAAGTTTAAGGCGTACCTCGCTTTGTTCAATCACGGAGTTTTTATGATTGTTCAGTTAACATGCAAATGTTAAAGAATGCGATAGCTGCCAACGTCAGACTTTAAAATTCAAAAAACGGCCTTTTGAGTTTGTTCACAACGGTAAAATACACATCACAAAATGGTTATGTTATTTGTTGATGTTTGTGTTGAGTCTGTTTCGTGGTGTCAGAATGAAGCTTCTATTATTAATGCGGCATATTTCATGAAAAGGATTTAACGCTGTATTGGTCTCAAAATTAACCGATATCCCGTACACAAACGCATTCATTTTCATTTGTATGTTTCCTTTGAAATACTTTTATCGAACAAAATCTATCTAACTCCAATCATTGTTGGACTAGCAAAAGGTTCGGTTTATTTGCGTTTTTGCATCTTTGATGCAAGCTTTGAATTGGTCGAATATCAATCAGTTTTCATAAAAAAACATGGCATATTCGGAAACGAATGAAACTCATCAAAGTCGAGATCATAATATGAGAACTATGTATGTGCGCGTGCTTTAAATGCATCTTATTATGCAAATAAATATTAATGTTTAACTGTTCCAAGTTGTAAATCTGCCGGGAAAAATGTACCGGTAAATTACCTTTCGTTCAGAGCCAAAAACAAGTCGGAATGTGCTGATCAATATCGAGTAAAGGATGCAAGTAAATTACTTAATTACAATTTTAGAATGTCCAAATTACTCCGATGTTGATATATACAATAATTCTGTGGTACAAAGTAAGCCAACATTATAATCGGGTACGTCAGAGTGTACTGGCTCCATATTAAATACCTACCTAGCCTGAAGGCAATATTGTCTTTACTTAAATTGCGTATATAATCTACAACATGCAATATTTTTCATGGTCCATAATAAATTTTACTCAGCCCTGTCTTATTTTTGCGAAAAGACATTAATGTCGTGTGTATATCATGTCTGTACACTACTGGTATAAAGATTATCATGCAGATAAACTGATAAATGTCGCATAGCTTATCATAAATTAAGAAAAACAACAAAAATACGGAATTTATTTGTAATTAGCCGCCAGCAGCTTTGTGTACAGGTTTAAAACTTTAAATACGAAAACTCACGGAAGGGGTTCTGAAAACATGGTAGTGCCGAAGAAAAAAAGATAAAACTTTTCGGTCTAACTGTACTTTCTAAGATAAGGGCACAAGCACGTAGATACTGTTCACCGAGTATTTTGTCAACCGTATCTAGGTATTACCGAAAAAGTTTCATAGTGGAAAGCGGAAAGAAGATTCTGCATTCACGGATGTTCCATTTGCATCACATCACACACATCACATCATCAGCCTATTAATGTTTCCACTGCTGGGACACAGGCCTCCTCTCTGTGAGAGGGCATGGGCCGTAATCCACCACGCGGGCCCAGTGCGGGTTGGTGGATGTCACATGTTTTCGAATTTTAGGTTCTAGGACATGCCGGTTTCCTCATGATGGTTTCCTTCACCGTTTTGAGAGCAGTGGTGATGAAATAATTTGCACAAACTAAAGCGCCTGCCTGGGCTCAAAACCTCGACCTACAACTTGTAAGTCGCGACCATTTGCATAGGCATACCTAAACATGTAGCCTATTTTCCAGTCATATTTTTTTATCATTGTGAGCTATTTGGAATGTCAACTGGAGACAAAGAGGTGACTGACATTCCTCATTTAATTGTGTATTTCGAGTAAATAAGCCACCCGTAAACGTTGGGCAACTTAACGAGCTACCCAAAAATTTAATCGCATTTTATGTCAGATGTAAACCTTGGATTATCGTATCTTCTAATAACAATAACTAAACTAATAATCTTATTTGGAAGTAGTTAAAAAAAGTGACGTCGCGTAGAGGCCGAGCGGTCAGCGACCTCATCAAGATCTATGTTACGATAATTCTTTCAACCGCAATGTATGGCCGCGAGCAGTAAGGGGCTGGCACATGTGAATCGGTACAAAACACTATAAATAGTTTAACCACTTAAAAAATTGCAAGGTACATGAAATTATTATGAAATGTTGCAGGCGTGGCAGTGAGCGATGCATGCCGTAGATATTTTATTGAATGTGATCTAGGTATGTGATATCAGCAACCTATATCATGTAAAAAATGACCATGAAATATTTTATTCCTAAATTCCTACATAAATAAAAAACCTACTGAAGCGATTATTAAAATTATCGCAGAATTAATGTGACAAAACAAGCAGGCGGTATCTGTTGTGATTGGCCATTGAAAATGCATTCAACCAATCACAGCAGATAACGCGTGCTTGACAATTTGTCACATTAATTCTGCGATAATTTAGAGGTGAGAAACTCGGCCTAAATATGCCAAACAATGCAATCTAGATTATGTTTGTCCTTTTATAAGAGTATCTCACGCACAACGGACCGAATGGGAGTCTAAGTGCGGCAACGGGAGTCCCTACTACTACTACTTTTACTTCTACTACTGCTACTACTACTACTACTACTATTACTACTACTAAGAGTATCTCCTAATTATCAACCTTCAAAGCCTGGCAGGATGTAACACCATTATTTTTGCTTTTGAGTAAGTACAAAAATTCACGGTTGAGCATGCGGATACATTACATTAATCTGTTTAGCTTGTTCACAAAGTAGTACGACTAGATCCATCTCAGAGTATACATCTCTTCAGTTAAAGCCTCATCAACGAGGCGCCAATTTTCAATATTGTTTTATGAAATATGCAGATGCAAGTATTAATATTTTATTATGCTTCAGCTACGGTGCAGCTCATTTGCACCTATACAAAGCATTCAACAATGTTAGCCTCAGACAACGTTTATGAGCTTAAAGTCTGGTCTTACAAGCGATGTTTAGTCGTAAATAATAATAATAAAGTAGACAGAGATTGGGATCTTTATTATTCGCTGTAATTTGATAAAAAAAGCCTAACGCGGCCATGAAACGCAAAACAATGATAGTTATCTAAGCAATACAGATTTTAATTACGAATTTGTGCTGGCTGGAGATTTTGCGCGAAAGTGTTTCTATACTTACAGCAATAAAATACAAAGTATTAGGCATTTTTAAAGCAAAAAACTACTATGTATTAGTTTGTCCAGTGAACTTTCTACCACCTAAATAGTTATCTTATTGGAATAAAAAAAAAATGTCTTAACCACTCCAGAATAAAGGCGAACCAAACAAAA
Source organism: Orthosia incerta (assembly GCA_948252205.1). Taxonomy (NCBI): domain Eukaryota; kingdom Metazoa; phylum Arthropoda; class Insecta; order Lepidoptera; family Noctuidae; genus Orthosia; species Orthosia incerta. The sequence goes on along the minus strand of OX411753.1, from coordinate 17,827,843 downwards.
AAAAACCGGCCAAGTGCGAGTCTGACTCGCGCACAGAGGGTGCATTAAAATAAATTACTCTCTTGCCATTCAAAAACTGCAGCCTAATTGCGTAAGTGAATTCTCCAAAGCAAACGAGTCGATTCCTTCAAAGAATCAGAATCATTTCTTTCAACTTTTTCGGTATTACGAAACTAATTTGAAAAAAGTACAAACATCCTCCTTTGAGTTGAAGTTCATCTACTGCGTTATGTTTCATCAAACTCGAACATTACACAATACCGATAGTGAAGTTTTATCTCAATTCTTCCGCTTTCGTTCATTCTTTACAATAAATTCTACGTCAAAATATTGGTAGTGGAAAGGAACATAACCTTTCCGTTTCAGAGTGTAATATGCAATACGTTAAGTCGTTTTTGGGAAAGAATCGACTTGTTTGCTTTGGAGAATTCACTTACGTAATTAGGTTGCTGTTGTCCCCATAAATCAATATCCAAAATTTTTACTTTGCCAGGTAGGTACATTTTTTAATTTGATTGACTATCACTCGTAAACTTGTAAAGCCTACTTAGCTGTGATAGTATTCCTTTAAATTTTGTTATATATACTAATGCCTTAATTTTTTTCACATATCCAATCATTTAGCTGGCAGGGACACTTGACTCTAACATAAATTTGCAATTTATAGTTTAATTTTATGCAATCGGATCCCTGAATTGAAAAATGATTTTTACAGACCCGTAATATTTTTGAATGGCCCCAACGATACCCCACACCATGGGATAGACGAGAAAAAAAACCACTTCACGTGTACAGGAGGTACACAAAAAAATGTTTTTCATGATTTTATTTTACCACTTTTTTGGCGTGATTAATATGTATATCCATGCCAAATTATAGCTTTCTAGTACTAAGAGTCTGAGCTAAGCTGCGGACGGACAGACGGACAGTCGGATATGGTGAAACTATAAGGGTTCCTTGTTTACTTTTTGCAAGGCTTACGCACAACAATTGATATTTATGTAATTATAAATAAATAAATATATAGATGTATTTAACGTAACTTAAAAACAAGGTTGACCATTTTCACGCAAGCTTTAGACAAACAAAGTTGTAAGCACTGATTTTGTTGCAGGGCTCAAATTACAAGTTTTGCTAAAGCCAACATGGCTTTAGCAAAACTTGTAATTTGAGCCCTGATAAGATAATAAATGGCCTATTACTGGATGATCGTGTTTCGCTTTAACGTTCTATGTAAAGCACATAGGAAGCCTAATAAAAAGAACGATTTAATATCCTCATACTCTTAATACTTTGAAGTATTAAGGTTACACTAGTCAAAAATTCTTCCATACAAACGTAGTCTAGGGATTATTCCACTGTTTGACGATGTACGTTCAAAATAAAAAGTGATATCAATTTGTCTCATCATTATCTAGCCCTGTATGGAAGCATAAAAGTAAAAAAAGATAATTTTTGAAAGTTATGAGCGTCGAAAGTGCCACATTTCGACACTAATTTTAACGCATTTTTGGGCGCAAATAAATACCATAAGAAGACGGAAAATTGCAAAACGGCCTCTATACAGGGATAGATTAGTAGTTCAACAATGCAAATAATTTTATTTTGAACAGATAGATTTAGTCGTTTTTTCATGACATCTAGACGGCCAAAGGTCTGTTTATAAAATTTCGCGCGCTCGGTTTCGTCCTAAATCATTATCCATTTCGCTACATATTTGCAAAAGTGTGTTTTTGTACGCGAACTAGCTTCCTACTGCTCATCACAGCATCTATCTCTTCCGCACGTGTTGTCGGTTGATATAAAAAGCATTTTTACCCCGCGCACAAAATAGTTCGTGCCGTCGACTAGTGTACCCTTAACACAGGTATAAGTATGAATAAAATAGGTGTAATGACAAATTTTTCTGCATCGTCCTGTACGTAAAAAAATCAACGAATGCAGATTAAATTGATGATACCTTCAAGAGTGTAGGTCGCATGTCGTCTCAGAGCATATACAATTTACCGTCACAATTAATTAAGCTTTAATTAATTCCGTATTTAGTAGTAGCAAATGTTTCAAAATAAAAATCTTGAAATGCAATAACAGCTACCTGATACAATTGTTATTTATTGCCGACTAGCAATCAACGATTGGATTGGAATCAATCAGACTATTTTAGTACATGGAAGGGCAGTTACATCCATGTATCTGGACGCTCGGAAGCTGACCACATGAATATGAACTTTAATTCGTTTCATTACAGCTCACATTTCGAAGAGGGTTCCAGTAATCATTATTCAGAAAAATTGCAAATGTATTATTTAAAATACGCTTTAGTAGTTCGAACCCGATATGCCAAGGTCTAGGAGCGCATTCAATCAGCTTTATTTTTTGATCATTCGCAAATGTTGTCCACGGTAATCACTTAATCTATTTTAAGTGTTTTTAATTGCACATTTCGTCCATTTTTACGACGATGTCGCGCCGAGTATTTTTTTAAATATTTGCCGCCGCAACTCGATGCCTCACCGACACTGCAGCAGCATACCTGCTGTGAGGTTATTGTCAATGTACATTTACTACTCAATCGTTTTAAAGCCCAATTAACATTTGCTGTCATTTTATTCTCGGTTTGGTTCGTCGAGACTTGAGCAACAAGCATGCGTAACGTATTTTATACGTGACCTTAATCTCTTTCTTATCTTTGAAGATGTTTTTAGCGATTCTGTGGTGGAGCTGTTGTATGAAGTTTTCTATGAAAGCAACCGTTATGTTGCTAATGATTGCCCACGAAAGAGTATTTGGTCCTAATCGACTGTGATTACATGAAAAAATTAATTTAAAGAATATATCCGAGCAAAAATATAACTTCTGACTAAATCTTCATCATCATCGTCATCGTCATATCAGCCGAAAGAGGTCCACTGTTGGACATAGGCCTCCGCCAAGCATCGCCACATTGACCGGTCTCGTGCGTCCCGCAACCTTCACCAGGTCATCGGTCCACCTGGTGGAAGGCCTTCCAACGCAACGTCTACCGGTTCGCGGTCGCCACTTCAGAACCTTTCTGTCCCATCGGCCATCCGTTCTGCGAGCAATGTAGCCCTGCCCACTGCCACTTACGTTTGACAATTCTTCGGGCTATGTCGGTAACCCTGGTTCTCTTACGGATCTCTAAATAACTAAAAATTAAAAAAAAAACTAAATCTTACCTCTTCATAATCCAGCTTCGCGGTGAGTGTGAACACCCCTGTCTGAGGGTTGAGCGAGAACACGTCATTAGCCCAGTCCGAGATGACGGTGTAAGTGAGCTGCGCATTGGGTCCTGAGTCGAGGTCAATGGCCGCAACGGTGCCAACCATGGCACCTCTCGCAGCGTTTTCGGAAACGTCAAAAGAGTAAGCACTTTCCTTGAAAACTGGCGGGTTGTCATTCGTGTCTGTCACCTGAAAATAACATTAACACATGGAAATACGAAAATAGATAACCCGAAAATAGAACCTTCAGAACTTTAAACGGACGTAAGGTTGAAAAAAAATTAACATAACTGAATATTTGAAAGTTAATGTAATCGTAAATTAATAGCAGAAAATTACTTAGATATCGTAAACATTAGGTAGGTAGGTAAGAGGCCCAGTGATTAGTTAATCGTTGGCCATACGTCGGGCGGACAAGTGGATGTAGCCGAGTGATAAGAACTCTACTTATTTGAGCCGACGCGGCAACCAACCGACATACAGATGTTTGGATTCATGTACAGACGGTAACAAAACGGTTTATGGATTAATGTTTAATAGCGTGTCAGGTTTATTGCCCACGATTTTACATGACAAAAGGTATGTTTACAGCTAATGCTGAAATGATCTTCAGTATTGTGTATTCTCTGGGTATCAATTGTGCTAAAAGCTTATTTGAAATAACTGAGATTATAATATTTCGCCAGCAAAGCTAGAGAAATTTGGCAAGTTACAAAGGAAAATTAAGGCTTGTAGTTGATGTTATAAACGAGTAAACAGATGTTTAACAACACTGAAAATTGAGCTTACTATACTGCTAGATATTTCAAATAAGATGACAAAATGAAATGTTTTAACAACTTCATACTTTAACATGTACTTATAAAGTTTTTAGTGTCCGTACGACACCGTAATATCTGTCATTCTAACATAAACCGTGGAAGTGCTTCTGTTAACGAGCGTACACCTTTCGAGATCTAAGTACCTAAGTATCTTTATTACTGAGACTGTACGTAATTCGAGTTTCTCATAAGAAAAAAAACAACAAACCTGAACAACAACTGTGACATCCGTAAACTGGACGCCATCGTCTGCTCTCACAATCACCTGATACTCAGAAGTCGTTTCTCTGTCCAGAGGATCTTTGAGAGTGAGCAGGCCAGTTTGAGGGTCGAGGGAAAATGGCGTCGGTTCATCGTTCTGGATACTATAGGTGATGCTGCCGATGGTGTCTGGGTCTTCAGCTGCGATGGTTGCTATGCGCTGTCCTGGAGCCATGTCCTCGGACGCGAGGTAAGCAGGAGGTATGTTCTTGAACTCGGGAGGACTGTCGTTCTTGTCCAGGATTACGACTTCCACCTGGAAAATGAAGGTTACGTTAGTTTGGACAGTTCTTAGATCATTTTTCTAGAATAGATTTGTCAATGAGGTCTTAGTTTTATACACATTTTAATTAATTATGTAAAGCCATGAAATCATGACATCCTTAATTTGCCGTGTAACAAAAACAATGCCTTTTAAAGTAAAACAATGCAACTTAATAATAACGTATTTAAGCAACCGTCGACTCCTATAAAACAGTCGCAAGAGAAGTCTGGTGATGTTTTATTTATGAGGTTGGCACAAAATCGGCCACTTTAACACAGTATAAGAACACGAACCAAATTAATAATTCTAAAAATGCAGCCAGCGAGCGAGTGGCTGGACAAATGTGTTACTGGGCTGACCGCCGCCGTCCGGGCCGACCGTCCGGCTGTCCGGCTGTCCGCTGTCCGGTGACCGGGCGACGCGCCGGACTACCGACGGGATGACAAAATACGCCTGTGGCCCTTTTATTTGATGCGCTCCAACATCGATAATCGACTAATTTATTTTATTTTTCAAAGTAAACTGTAGCATGTTCAGAGCCAAGAGCTATGCGAAAATTGCGAAAGAGCATCGTTTATGTCAGACCCCATGTACAAATTACAATGCAGACACAAATATTTTTCTATCATTAGCAATAACCTTTTCAAGCAAAACAATTTCACAACAAGAAATGAATGATCGTCATGTGTTAATTAAACAGTCACCTCAATCAAACCGCGACTCGAAACATCATTACGTGATGTTTCATTTCCAAAATGTAACGCGAGAGAACATGAGGCATTATTAAAATATTTCGGACAACTTAAAAGGGTTGAATTGAAAGAAAATCAAAAATAATGTTCAGAGTAGGATGCATCGCATTCGACGTTAGTATCTGTGATACTAAGTGCATTCATCAATATGATTAATGGAACAGTTTTTTACCTTTTTTGTAATTTAAACTTTTTTTTACTTTTTCGGTGGGTCCCATTTTTTCATTCTTCATTTTTAAGAAGTATTTTGATGAGTTTTTTTTTGAATATTTCGCAAAGATTGATTACATCAGAGTATAATTACGTATTTATTGATCAACATTAATGAATAACTGATAGACATATTTTTTATTGGTGGTACCAATACCAATAGGCGCATGACTTTTTCTTACGTTCGTACTGTAACTATTTTTTACTTAGAGATCTTAAGACGAAGGTACAAGGTGTTTAATTCTCGCTTGATGCGATGAATTAGATAAGATTTATGAAGTCAGAGCAAGCTTTACAAGCGTAGCGGTTGAACATTTACAAAAAACTATTCGAAAAGAACTCGACAAGTCAACAAAGACAGAGAAAAGTAAAAGACTAAAACGTAGCAGTATTTCGTCATTCGTACTGTGAAGCACGAAGTATTCGGGACACAATGATCGGAGCCGTCACAGATAAGAAGAGGCGATTGTGGAGAGTTCCCTGCCCTCGCTGCCTCGCCGCCTCACCGGCCGCAGCGCGAGCCGCTGCGCCGCGTCGGTGAGGACAGCCTGCGCATTTGTTATGATGACTCAATCTTTTCTTTGTATCTGGACGAGGGTGCCGTCTTAAGAAGCCTCCATAGAGCCTTCCTACGCCCACGATACCGCACGTAAGAGAAGCAGCAATTAACGCTGATTGTGTGATCTTAGCTCTCGGGGAAATAAATTGAAACGTGTTAATAAAATGTATTGTTCACGAAATGAGAATGCATGAGAACCGTAGGGATCGATTGTAAACATTTACTTTATAGTTCCCAGCCGGTTTATACATTTTTGAATGGAGGCAATATAATACGGAAACGTTTGTACATTTAATTGTCTTATTGATGGGCGCAGCTCCCTCAGCGGTCCGCCACCACGGCCGCTCTTGACAGCCGGCGACTCGCACATAAACTGTATAAAGTGTTATAAAATCAAACAGTATATTAAATTGTATGAGATAGCAAAATATGACTGTTGACCGCTGTCGGTAGTGGCGTGTAGCGAGCATAAACAACGAACGGTTGAACAGGCAAGCGCTACATACTTCACAACAAAAAGACTAAAAAGATTTATTATGGACAAAAAGGTTAGGTACGCGATGGGTACGCGGACGGCGCGGCGTAGCCTGCACTCTGCGCTGCGAGCGCTAGTGGACCCCCTAGAGTTCATGTTTGAAGTAATCGATTAAGGGAAGAGAAATGACAGTACGTCGGTTTATTGGGATCGTCGATTAGTCAAGTTTCGATAATTGATTGCGGTTCGCTACTAGATTAATAAGAAATATTGAATATTTCCTTGTAGCGTGCATGTTGAATAATGACCCGTACTTAATAGACGTAAAAAATTGACAATATCAAAACTTGAACATCTTATCGGTGAAATCTATTAGGAATATAAATTGTAATATCATTTACATAATACTTAGTTGAAAAACCATTAAGTTTCTTATGTAGTGACACCTACGAGTTCTGTAATCACTGGATTGAACAAGAACCTATGCAATTATCATAATTTAGGAAAACGAATGCCGCCATTGCATGGAACGATGCTGCGAACGGAATGTTTCCGTTGTTGATAAAAATACGGTATGTTCGCATTAGGAGGCGAGCAGGCGAGCAGGCGGCAGGTGGGCAGGCTCATGAGGAGTATTAGGAGACGCTATCAGACAGGTACAGTACGAACAGGTTGAGCTTAACATAACAATAGCGCATAAGTAGCGACAGCACGCCGACTCACCGACTACTAGTGAAATCACAGACAGACGATTCTATAAGTTGATTCTAAGGGCTGAATGAATGATTGCTTGATTTATCTGTAAGAATCCATATGAGCATAAATATTATTGCTTTGTATTTCAATTCTTTTCATAATACTCCAAGGTATTCGTGTCAAATAGTATCAAAGTAAATTCATTTTTATGATAGGATCCATGCAGTTTTTGGTGCCGTGTGCGATGCATAGCCGGTCGCTCGATGGCAGTTACGAACTTGATTTATCCGCGCTATAACTTACACAGATTATTATTGAAATGGAAATTACGTGTAGAAAACGATAAATGACTGCTATTTGTCTAATTCAAGCCTTGTACGTGAGTACGGAGAAAAACTACAGCCAGTTTACATTCCTACGATTTCCCTATTTAGTTTGAAACTTGCTATTGCGAGTGAACCTGCTAGCTATGGACTAAAGAGGATTTACTTTGCAGACGTAACTTAAACAGTATCAATTATGTATATTTATGTGCTGCAACGAATTACTTATAATATAATCCGTCTTACGCATGATTAATGTAATCCCAATTTCTATATTAATATAAGATTAACATTTTTCATGTAATTACAATCCGGATTGAGCCGAACGTGAACCTTAAGGTCTGAGAGATGACCACACAACTTTGTCGTTTTTAAAACAGTGTAATTTTACGAACATCAATCATTCAAGTCGTTTACCTCCAAATTTTACGTCACTCCCTTTATTACCTCATTCCATTTTTAATGCAATCTCGTCTTGTGTGCAATAAAACTACAAAGAATTTATTTTTATTGATGATACGTGAAAATGAACAAAGCATCCAGGATTCCGGATCAGACATATTGATCTGTTTAAAAATGAATGAAACTAGATCATAATGTTGTACAAGTATAAATATGCGATGGAAATATTAACATATTCTGCTGGCTTATCTTGCGGTAAAAAAACTATTCGGTCTTATTATCGTCGCCAACTGAAATGTCAGGCACCCATCTACCAGCATACTTACTATTCATTACTGACCAACTGACTATTATTGACATTCTGGCACATACATATGGATTATATTAATATCACCCAAGAAATTTATATTGTTCGGAATATACGCTGAAGGAACGTAAAAGATGTTAAAAATATTGCTCATAGTTTGAAAGTTAAATAAGATGTACTAAAACATTTTAGCGGTTTATTTAAAGTGATTTTAAATTGACATGAAGATACAATCATTCATAGAAAAGCGATATTAATTTTCCGCATAACAAAATAATTAACTTGTACTTGTATTGCCTATTGTTGTGCAGTAATCGAAACATTGTAAGACGTTGTAAACCGTACATAGCGCTGTAAAACATTGGACAAATCTTCAATACCGTTGGAAAATACAATGTGTACAGCAGATGTAGGTAGGCAGATATATGTTGTGCTAGCCGTGAGCCCGTGAGGCTGGGGCTACACGAACTTATGAGTGGATGTTGTCCGCCGACGGATATGGTGGCATCGTTTAGGGCTAGACTCTATGTTTAGAGCACTTCGTGACCGCAGCGAGGCCGCTATCCCCCCGGGACTCTGCACAATTATGTTATGGTGTCAGAGATTAGTGGCCGAGAGACGCGATACTGATCTTTATTGCCTCTATTTATTTTGTGCCTATGTATTACGAGTTTGATCTATGTCTTTTTGAACGATATTCAGATATCAAAATGAGTTGGCACTGCTTAATCTTTGCTCTAACAAGTGGTTATTTTTTTAATATTCTGATAAGAAATACTTGAGATCTATACTTAGCACCGTTATAAGCGATATGCAAATGTAGTTAGATAAGGTAAAACTCAGTACAGTATGATCATGTTAGCGTTTAATTTACCTAAGTCCGAGTCTGCGCCTGGCGCGTACCGCGTGCATTAGCATGCGGTGCGGGGTCCGCCCACACCGGCTATCGGCCGCATCCCCACAAATATATGTAAAATATGCACAAAAGTACCCCGGATAAAGTGCACCGATAACAGGCGACGCAATTTGCATCGCCCTGAGCACATCGATCGAAACCGTTTCCGACCTATGTTTACCGAAAATAATTTCCACTATGTATCAGATTGCTCGATATGCCTATATATCTAATAATAAGCGCTACTTATCTTCCTATATACATACTTAATACATACAATCAGACTTGATTTATTATCGAGACAATAAATGTTAATTAGAATGACTCAACATAAAAATATGCTGTAGAAATATTTGCAATGTAATAAAGTTTTCAAATATAAAACACCGTTATGTATTGATAGTTGGGTAAATATATATCTGTGAATATCTTCAGTTCTTGATCTGTTTCAATGGTACCGTTGTGTTACAGCTCAGATATCATGTTCGAGACAAGCAATCATGACGAATCAAGTTGCGCCTGTATTCTGAAAGTATTTTGTTTTGTGTAAATCGTTTCCCGCGTGCTATATGATCTTGGTGAATAACATTTATTATTATGCATGCATGCAAGGATTATACAGCTCGCGGGAAGGCACGCAGGCACCCTCAATTTCTCCTAAATTCGCCACCCGAGGGCACTATCCTCGTATTATTGCCTGATCGATAGTATAATTTCATAATAACTACGCGCGCCTCAAATATTTTTGGAAAAGCTTGAATAACAAAATGGTTCATATTATACTAACAGTTAAGTTCATATTGTGCTGTTTTAACTTCATATCGCATGGTACACGACTACGAATTCCGTTTGATTTTAATGGTTTGCAGATAAGATTTAACAAATAAGTAGGCTGTGGAAATTGAGAACGGTTCGAAGTAGTTACTGAAAATGAGCTTAATTGTTTATGTCTAGTATTAAAGTTTGAAGTATGGAAAATATCCCAATTAAAATGATTCTTTATGATTATGAACGTTATTTTCTATAATGCAGTCAAAGTGAAAGCCGGAAAGCTCTTTAGTGGTGCAGTAAACAATATTCGCCGTCTCCGTGCAAATAAATGAAGTACACGAACGAAAATCACGAGCTCTGAATTTTTCAACGTCGCTCGCGGATCGAGATCACAACGAGCGGCGAGCACAAAGCACTTAACGATTAACGAACTGAAACCAAATGAGAGCATATCATTTATATTTACGGTAGATATGGTTTTTACTTTTTTTCTCGCTTAAATTGGTATAAACTCCAATCATACTGCTCTGCACCTAATCTATAAAATAATAAATAAGCTACGTGGCTATTCTAGATATGTCTCGCCATAATGCTGATTTGCTATAGCCATTTGTTACAAAATAATCTTTTGTTTCAAATCAAATCCTTTTAAAATCATCCGATATTATCTCCAATCTTCGAATGTATTAAATTGACGAGTCATCGCGATGAAAATAATAGCAATAACAACAAAAGAATTATAATGTCTGCTGCCAAAACCGTACAATAACAGCGGCGGATGATGGTCTCGCAGGTGGTTCTAGCGATTTATCGGTGGGCGATACACCGCTAGATAATGACGGGGCACTCCGGACAGAGCGATGTCGCAAACACTCACCGATTTCGGTCTGCCCGTCGGTCATCTCTAACGATGGAGCGATAATTAAGATCGGACGTCGGCATTATTTACGCCCGCAGCATCCTGCCTGACCCGAGCCCGAGTCGGTCACGACTTTTTCCATGTCGGGCGAGACTATTGTTGCTTTTACTCGTGTTTAGTTTAGCTAGATCTGCCGTTGCACGGCCGATTTGTACGTTCAGGCTTAGCTATCGAGCGGCGACTCAGCCGTTTACTCGATGAAGTTTATTTCTTTTGAGTTGAGATAAACTTATCTCTATTATTGTATGTGCCTGATGCTACTCGTTAGCTAACTCTGAGTTTAGCCATGGTGGCGTGGGGTGTTGGCATTTGCGGTAGATAGCCAACACAAACAAGTATTTGGCTAAGAATTAGCTACTCGGTGGTATCTTCATAATTTACATTGTTTCTAAGTTCATACTAATGTGGCATTGTTAGTGCGTTTATCAAGCATCTGCCGCGACACTGCTCGCTGGCTGCTCTATGATAAATCTCGCTCTCAAGTTAGTGCCGTGATCGGCGCGCAGATACAACTCATCTCGCCCTTTACATTTGGTATTAACTAATAATATTTCATTTTATATGTACAGTTTCTAGTTACGTTTCTTACGGTAGTATTTAAGTACCTATATTTATAAAATTTTGTTGGATTATTTTATTTTAATGTTGAGGTAGTTTATTATAACGGGAGATGTGAGGAAATTAAATCCATATATGTACAGCTTTATAACTCATAATTCAATGAAAGTCATCATCTTATGATAAACGAACGGCGCGGCGCCTTAAAAAAAAACAATTGCAAACGGTGCCTATTCCAAAGCCAAATAAAAAAGTTAGTTTAGCCTTGTAAAACTGTCCTTATATTGAATCCTATTCAGTATAAAAAAGCAAAGCACATATTAAATTAAAATTAAATATGAGTGGAGTGTCGCTAATAATGTTGGTGTATCTTTTAAGGTAATACCAGTAAATATTGAAAGTGTCTTGTAATACGAGCCGCAGTAATCTATGGAGCTGTGTGCCATTGCTGGGCGACTAGCAAGCAACCCGCAACTGGGCACTCGAGACCGCCCGCTGCGGGGCTCGAGACCTGAAGCGACAGTAAACGCATTGCTCACCGCGCACTTTTATGTATTATACAATACGTTTTACTTTTAATAAGTTTTCATACAAATAGTCATTATTGTTACTGCTTAAAATTCTTGTACAGACAACAAAAGCGTTAAGTACGTGTGCAAGCAGCCGACACAAACCGTAGGCTTGTTACGTATCTTTTGCAAGAGCAAAACGATAGCGATCAAACGCTTTATGTCATATAAGTCGGAATTACCTGCAGTGTAGGTATGGTAGGTCCTAGACAATCGTTTGCTAATCGCTCGCTGTTTATCAAATGCACTTATTTAAAAAAAACCGTCAACAACTCTAAAACATTTGTATTGAAAAGCAATTATTGTGCAAAAATCGCTATCGTTTTGCTGTTGCAAAAGATACGTAATAAGCCTGCCGGTAAGTGAGCTTTTTCATTGTTTATGTGACTCTCATCGAAAAAATCATAATTATTATGTCTAAAACCGTTTTCCTAGTTACCGAACCAATTTGTTGTCTGTACTTTCACGCCATATTTTGATGATGCGAAACTTAAACCTGGAAAGATCTATGGGTAATCCGAAGCTCATACTGGTTGTGTGTAACTTTTATCTACTTCATTAATATCCCTACGGGGTTAGTCTGATAGAAGGGCAGGTTGTAGAGGCGCAAAAGTGTAATCAACTTCACCAACACACACGTAACACTTTCTTAATATTAGAAATGTTTATTTAATCAGTTATAAATAATAAACCAACTGGCTTGACTGTATGTCTATAGACATACAGTCAAGCCAGTTGGTTTATTATAGTTGGTTTATTACATACAGTCATAAAGACGCCTGTGAAACGTTTAGTTCTCCTACCCTGTTCCAACGTCCCTAGGGATAAGGTGTGAAATAAGAAGAAGGCGGCGGAAACCATTTACAAATATATTTATTTCCCAAAGCCAAGCCGGAGGGGCAACAATGGTGGTGTTCGAGCCGTTACAATTAGGTGCTGTATTCTATTTATCCCTCAGTGGTCCAGTACTATCCTGAGTCCAGCCGCAGGTGTAAGCAGGCGGTCGGCGAGTAGTCTGGAGTAGGGCGTAGGTTGGTCGCTGGTGAGTCCAGGTGACAGTGCCGCTGCGTGGGGGTAGTTTCTAACCCGGACCTTGAATACGACCGGTATGCCTATAGGCTAGCTAACAGGCAACGTGTAAAGAACACAGTTTTGGGTGCTAAATAATGATGCATCGCGGCATCGGTATGAAGTTGATTTTAATTAAAACATTTCCGGAGGAGCGACCGCTGTTCAATTCGAATTCTTAACCCTAGGTAGGCGGGTCTTATTGGTAGGTTTCTGTGCTCAAAAAACTGGATCCAAGTGCAAAAGCTGCATGTCAGATGTAACCATAAACTAATGTTGAAGACGGGTAAAAAAATTACATTCCGATCTTTTTGTTATAGTACGATCGTTTGTAGTAGTGTTTGTTAGTCAGTTAATATGATTGATTATGTTTAATCAATTAACAATATTCACAACAAACATAAAGTTGAACATAGAACCTCTTGCTGTTGGTATGTCGGTTAAAAACTAAAGACTAAATACGAAGCGATTTAAAGTTATACATATATCTAAATGGTTCATATTCTCAGCCTAACAACTGGAACATTGCATTGACATATTAACTGGCACATTGCATTGCATATTCTCATCCTAACAACTGGAATATTGCATTGTTTAACTAACAACATAGCTCTTTATTACCTACTTAATAAACTGGACTCTTTTTTTTCGCAGTAATAAAACTATTCATTTTGAGGGTTCCATACCCAAAGGGTAAAACGACGGACCGTCTGTCCGTCTGTCTGTCTGTCTATCCGTCAGTCAACAGGCTTTATCTCATGAACCGTGATAGCTTAGGCAGTTGAAATTTTCACAGATGATGTATTTATGTTTCCGCTATGATAACAAATACTACAGACTTACAGAATAAAATAATATATTTAAGTAGGGCTCCCATACAACAAACATGATTTTATTGCCGTTTTTTTGCGATAATGGTACGGAACCCTTCGTGAGTGAGTCCGACTCGCACATGGCCGGTTTTTATTCTTCCAAATACTTCTAATCTATAGAACTGCCATTTAATTGAGAAAAAAGTAGAATAACATCAATCACAACGATGTGTTCGCGGCAACTGTCTATACGGTCGGGTCTAACTTTTTCAAGACCCGTCGTACAAATAGGAACAAAAAGCTATTCAATCCTACTCTCAAGCCCATGCATGATAGAGAAGCGTGAAATGATCCTGCAGTCTTCAGACGATGCTTGGAACTACCGGCAGCTCAATAGACGGATCTCGAAGTCCTTGAAGAGCGACCTACGCCGCTTTAATACCAAGCGTATTGAAGAAGCGATTGAGCGGTATAAGGGCAAAAGATCTGGCTATTGGGCAGAGCCAGCTCACGAAACTGAAGACCGACAATGTCTGGATCGTATCCACCAAATCGGAACTTCTAAGGGAGATCGAGTGGTTCTATTGGCAGCTGTACATGTCAATCAGTAAACCCGTTGCGAATCTAGTAAACGACCCAAGAGCTAGATTGACCCGAAACTACAACGAAGATATCCCGGACGTCAGCCTGTACGAGATTAAGTTGGCTCTGAAGCTAAACAGCAAGCCGCCGGGTGGAAAACCGGTACTTAAAGTCCTTCAGAAGCTGTTTGATACCGTCATACTCGAAGGGAAACCGCCACAGGCATGATGCAGGGTGTGGTGGTACTCTGACATGGTGGCGTTATCGTGCAAACGCTTCAACACCTCGATGTACCGGTGGTCGAGGCCCATCTCACTTCTTAGCCATGTCTACAAGTTGTTTTCAAGGGTCTTCACGATTCGTCTTGCGCGCAGGTTTGACAATTTCCAGCCTCCCGAACAATCCGGTTTCCGAAAAGGCTTTAGTACCATAGACCGCATGCAAACGCTGCGGCAGGTTATACAGAAGACAGAAGAGTATAACCTGCCTCTTTGTTTAGCGTTTGTGGACTACGAGAAATCCTTCGATTCGATCGTGACTTGGGCTGTACTGCAGTCTCGGTGCCAAATCGACTACCGGTATAGTACATCGAGGTGTTAAAGTGTTTGCACAAAAACGCCACCGTGGCAGTTCGACTTTAGGATCAGACCTCGGAACCTATCATTCTGCAGCGAGGTGTGAGACTCCGAAACTGTTCACCGCTACAAGCGCTGAAGGATGTCTTCAAGGTTCTGGACTGGAGAGGGCTAGGCATCAACATCAATGGCGAGTACATCACTCACTTTCGGTTTGTCGACGATAAAGTGGTCATGGCTGAACCCATGGAGGACCTTACTACAATGCTCGATGACCTCAGTGGAGCCTCCGAAAAAGTGGGTCTTTAAATGAACATGGACAAAACCAAGATGATGTTGAATGCCCATATTGCACCCACTCCTATCAAGGTAGAAGACTGATCTACACTCGAAGTTTTAGATGATTATGTCTACCTGGAACAAACGGTACACGGCCAATGCAGTGACATATTGAGTTGCGACGGTCTCAACTTCGCGAGGTCCTGGTGGTCGAATAGCGGGACAGGCTTTCACGCTCTACCGCCGGGCTCGTCACCAACGAGGCCTCGATGGCCGGTGCTCGATTGGAGGCACGGCTCCCGGTCATTTCGGGTGACTCAGGTGCTCTCGGGGAATGGTTGCTTCGGGAAGTGCCTGTGTCGCAAACATAGGGAGCCGGACGCTCGGTGTCATCACTGCGGCGACTGCCGGGAGGACACGGCGTGGAATACGCTGGCAGAGTTAAAAAAGGGAGAAACTTTAGTGGCAGTGGGCAGTGCACTGTGCAGAACGGATCGATGTTGGGGCTGAAAAGTTCTGGAGTGGAGGCCGCGAACCGGAAGGGGTTGCGTTGGAAGGCCTCCCACTAGGTGGGGCGACGACCTGGTCATGGCTGCGGGAGTCCTGTGGATGCGAGACTCACGGGCCGATCAATGTGACGACGGTTGGAGGAGGCCTTTGACCAGCAGTGGACGTCTTATGGTTGATACGACGATGATGATGATGATAAAAGTATAATCCAAATCCACATCATGTTTCAAATGGTTTCAAACACCTTCTATCCCACCGAAAGAGAACTGTATGACAGATATAATTTATATTCTTTTTATTATCTCCTAAAGTTTATAATAAAGGCGAGTTTTAATAGCCCCGGCATTATTACCACAGATCTCGTCCAAGTCAACTTTGAAAATGAATAATAATAGATACGGTTTTATCCCTTACGATTTATTACACGAATAACTAGTGACTTTACTGTGATAACTTCATTTGGTAAATGTAATTGGTTGTAAATTTTAAAACATTTATGATGGCCATATATTATGACCAAAGTTTAATTGAGAAACTAATAAATAGAGTGTGTTGTTAACTCATTAATTGCTCGCGAAATATAACACGAGTGATTGTCCTTTATTGTATTTCGAATTAATTCGAACAATTAGGCTATTAAACTCCCCGTTATGATTGATATCTATGATATATTATTCCTTGTATTTAGCTATTGTCAAGGTTTCTCCATAAGATGGTCTTAAAAAAATATTATCGTTGGAACCGTTTATAACCCCGAATGAGCCAAGCTCAGAATAAGTCAATTTAATGCTAGACGTTGATCAACCGCGCGTTGTCTAATCAATAATTCCAACGACTCTTGAAAGAATGTCTTTGGGACGATGTTATCCCATGTCAAAAGACTGATGCATTGCAACTTAACAATTCTGTTGGCTGTTGGCTTGTCTCGCAATGTTTTCAGAACCAATTTGTCATGAATTCATGAGCCGTACGTAGCAAAATTATACTTTTTGTGGATGAAATAATATGATAACTAAATGTCTAGATTAAATAAACATGTTCAGCATTAATTCTTCTTCCTCCACTCGCTCTATCTGTTGCTCTATAAATAATAATCTGAGGAGATCACACTTACTGCTAAGAATAGCCAACCAACTACCTACATAATTATAAACCCATATTCTATGCATGTGCCAATCGTTAGCTAAGTATCTGACTGACAGTCCCGTTTGCTGACGAGACTACAATTAAGACTAAAATAAACATAAACTACAATGACAGAACTATATTTTTTTAATCAAAACTTGAGATGACTAACATCCTAGACAGCTATCAGTATATCAATAACATATATATAGATATAAAATATATGGTGCCGTAACTGACGAGCAAACTGTCTCCCAGAAAACAAATTGATGGAGTGAAAATAGATGAATATATATCTAAAATCAACTCATAATGAGGTAGTTAATACTTTGCTTTTCAAATGACGTCTAAATATCGAAAACCCAAATTACTAGTGGTACAAAATATATGTGAATGACCCATGTACTCGTAGCTATGTACTTACAGTTAACAATAACTTAGTAATTAATAATAATGACTCGAGCTTCAATCACTTAGGAGGCCAAACTTTCTAACGAGCTCATCAATCCATGGGCAAAATATTTGTACAAGTTGAAAAGTGAATAACTGTGGGCTTCTTTGTGTTCGATCTTAACAATTACTGACTTTAATTATGTACCCGTATTCATAATTAATATGAAAATGATAAAATGGAAAAAGGTATTTTAATTTTATTAAATAAAATGTCAATGTATAACCAAAAGTACAGTTCTAAACTTAATTCTCGTGAACAAAAATTTTGATCAATAGTTTGAGTCATAATTTTTTTTATACATTTTATTAAGAAATATTGCCATCGTAATAAAAATCATAAATCTATAAAGTCCACATGATTGTATAATACTGTGAAGGTGTCAAGACACATTATGCAGATGTTTTTAAACACTTTTTTACACATCTTACATCTTTTATCTTATAACAGAGGTGTGTGATATTTTATTAGCGAACACACCTAAAGGCATATACTTTTGTTTGGACACTTGCTAATGGACAGTCAAAGCATTATTGCAAAGAAAAAAAAACTTATCAATCGACAATGGACTGCCATTAGTGTAATGAATAGGTACCTATTCTGTCCGCATGCGGAATCAATTGGCTATCAGTGTTTGTCGTTATTTGATGGATTGTTACTTAGCAGAACAATCGTATCGTAGCGTAGATATATTTGCAGGATTTTCAATTTAAAAAGATAACACACGAATTACGTTACGTAATTCGTTTCAGTATTTTATCAATAGGCAACACTGACGTAAAAAGTTTCCTATACTAATAAGTTTGTACATAATTGAATCCTTTTTAATCTCTTAATAAACAAGTTCGAAAATAGAACATAATAGCTAACGAGATAAGCAACACTTGAGAGATGACTTTTTTCTTTCTCAGTTTCATTAAAATTCTACTTTTTAACAGTAAAGTAGAATGTTATCAAGTTCCAAAGTACACAATGGGAGCGAGATCGTTGTCTACGGCTGGCCACGACGGCCGCGGGCCCGGGTTCGATTCCCGTTCGACGAAATTCAGGCTAACGAACGGCCCTCCGATAGTGTTGTTACCTAAATACCGTTTTTTTGCACTATTATTTTTATATAAGCGACGAACAACTAACAAGGAACCGTTATGAAACGTTTCTTAGTTTTTAGGGTTCCGTACCCAAAGGGTAAAAACGGGACCCTATTACTTAGACTCCGCGGTCCGTCTGTCTGTCTGTCACCAGGCTGTATCTCATGAAGCGTGATAGCTAGACAGTTGAAACTTTCACAGTTGATCTATTTCTGTTGCCGTTATAACAGCAAATACTAAAAAAATAATAAACATTTTAGTGGGGCTCCCAACCCAACCCATACAACAACCGTGATTTTTTGCCGATTTTTACGATAATGGTACGGAACCCTTCGTGCGCGAGTCCGACTCGCACTTGGCTGGTTTTTATAAAAGTTTACAGAAATAAATATACTAGTCACTTTATTAATGCAATGGACTCGAAATGTGCCTTTGTAATGACTAGCTACATTGTTTGTACACTAAGCTAGGCGAGTAAGCTTTCAATCAGCTTAAATCAATTACATTGACATTGACCGGTAGACCACCTAAGGTTATTATACTAAGATGCTTAAACTAATGATTGTTACCTGCTCACACTAGCATAAGATACTCACGACATTGGTAGCTCTTTATAATGTAACTGTTTAGGTAAGCGTAGATATGGCATGTACATCGTGTACATAGAGGTAACTACATATTGGTTGCCGCGAAAACCGTGAAAAACCTTTGAAACTTTACGTCAAAGTTCAAGTTAAGTTATTCTTTTGAATGTGTTGATGGCTTTAGCAAAACCGTAGTTCCTCTTAAGATTCCATACCGTTAAAACAGTATTATTTTAAGATTTTATGACAGATTTTCTCATGAGACAACACGTTACCGTTACTGCAATACTGCTGTTAATCATTTGAAACTTCAATGAGTATAAACGTTGAGATTGGATAACATAACGTATTTGTGGAGCGATTTAGTGATTATTGTGACTTAAGGTTACACTAGTCGAAAATTCTTCCATACAAACGTAGTCTAGGGATTATTCCACTGTTTGACGATGTACGTTCAAAATAAAAATAAAACTTTTTTACAAAACTACAACCGACTTCAAAATAAAAACACTACAAAGTGAAAAATAACTTAAATTTCGGAAGTCGGTGTTCCTGCTTTTGTTTCTTCGTTTTTTTTTGACACCGACTTCCGAAATTTAAGTTATTTTTCACTTTGTAGTGTTTTTATTTTGAAGTCGGTTGTAGTTTTGTAAAAAAGTTTTTTTTATTTTTTACTTTTTAGTTGTGGTTCATAATATACCAGTTCTATAGGCTAGGTACCTATAATACCCAAAGAAAAGACAAAATAGATTAACCTAATAACATGAAACTTAAACAAAACCCATGGAATGAGAGTATACTAGGGTGAACTGTTCACACCTGAGTTCCTCTTTAGAGCGTACCAGTGTGATGTTATGTTATGAAGTGGTGTAAACAATAAACAGAATAGCTATTGCAGCTATCCCGAGTGATTTGCCGTAATTTTTTGAAGAGTTCTGATGAATATCTCCGAAGTTCTTCACCAGATCTTGAAGAAAATTAAATGGGACCAGACGACAAGCACCAGCTTTCAAATAAAAAAAGAATCATCAAAATCAGTTCACCTAGTAAAAAGTTCTGAGGTAAAACACATAAAAAAATACAGTCGAATTGAAAACCTCCTCCTTTTTAGGAAGTCGGTTAAAAAGTGATATCAATTTGTCTCATCATTATCTTAGCCCTGTATGGAAGCAAAAAAGTAAAAAAAGAAAACATTTGAAAGTTATGAGCGTCGAAAGTTCCACATTTCGACACTAGTTTTAACGCATATTTGGGCGCAAATAAATACCATAAGAAGACGGAAAATTGCAAAACGGCCTCCATACAGGGATAGATTAGTAGTTCAACAATATCAATAATTTTATTTTGAACAGATAGATTTAGTCGATTTTTCATGATATCTAGACTGCCAAAGGTCTGTTTATAAAATTTCACGCGCTCGATTTCGTCCTAAATCATTATCTATTTCGCTACAAATTTGCAAAAGTGTATATTCGTTCGCGAACTAGTCACCTATCTCTTCCGCACGTATTGTCGGTTGATATAAAATGCATTTTAACCCCGCGCACAAAATAGTTCGTGCCGTCGACTAGTGTACCCTTAATGCAAGATTTTCGTAAATTGTCTGATTGATTGTTTTAAGAAATTGTTTTAACAGGTTCATTGTTCACAGAAACAACAGTTAAATAAACGAAAAATAAAAATCTTTTATTTCAGACAAAGTCCATAGGATTAGTAACAATTTACTTAAAAAACTAGTGTTAGTAGGTACAGATATAAAACTAAAACTAAAAACATACAGCTACACTTCAGCGTGGAGCTGTATCCACCTCTGCATCATCGGAGAATCCCACCGGTATGCGAACACACTGAGGATAGTGTTGGTACTGCCGCGAACACGCGTCATCAGAGAGACAAATATTTTTCTAATAATGGCGGCGAAACCATCAATATTTGTGTCCGCAAACATCCCTGACGCACTGCAAGGCCATGGCAGCCTCAACAGTACTCTCAGTGCATTATTATATTGGACGCACAGGTCGCTGTATGCTCGCTGAGTGAAACTGACCCACAGGCTGCACGTATAGAAGGACTGACAGTAAGCTTTGAAAAGCGTTACTTACTGGCCTCGTACATCGCGCAAACCTGCGGGCCAGCATGTTACAACAAACAGCCAGCGACCTACGTTCCCTCTCAATGTCACAATTATCTTTAAGATCTTCGGTGACCCAGTGGCCTAGGTATTTAAACTTGTCTACCCTTCGCAGGGGTTCAAAATCACGTGAGTCATATATGACTCACTAGTTTCTGCTAGCGGCTTCGCCCGCGTTATCATCCCAAGGGAACATAATACCGGAAAGAAAAGTAAAGTAAATAATCTATCTCTGTGCGTAATTTTATCCAGATCCGTTCAGCCGTTCTGGCGTGATTGAGTAACAAACATTAATCCACACAAACATTCACATTTATAATATTATTAAGATTGGACATGGAAGAGGTTAATTCGAGGATTTATTTAGCTTCAAGACCGCATACTTTAACGTATCACAACATTTAAAATATTCAAATGTTCAGTGTTCGGAATAATTTAATGAAGTATAAAAAATGTGATAAGACCTGCCTAATAAATTCGCCGTGTATATCCAAGCTTCATTATCTTGCCCTAAACTTAATCGAAAAGCTAAAAATTGATGAGACGTCACCATGGAAATAATTCACACTCATTTCAACCCGCCGAAAATTAAGATGATTGCACACTGTACAAACCAAACATGCGAGTCCCTTATTGATATTTTGTGTCGTTTTATTCGCAATGAATCTGTATATCCTTACAGAGATCGTTAGAATCCCAATTAATGTTGTAAGTGAAAAACGAACTAAAAATATGTAAACAAGAAGAAAATCATGCTGTGCAGTCGGAGGATCAGGTGGTCAGCCAGCTCGCGAACATATATTAAATTTTTAGTTCGTTTCTTAAGCAGTCGGGTTTTTGATTTTTAAATTACCTTTTTTTATTTACAACTTTTTTTTTCGAATTACTTTTAAACATACAAGTGCTACATATTTTTGTTACGACCTCTTAAAGCCCATCATTTTGATACCTCACTCGATGATTTCATAAGGCAAAAAAAAATAGAACTCGCACAATATGGCACCCAAAATCAGTCCAGACCAAATTGTCCGTCACCTAAGAACACTTGGGCGGTCAAGACGCATCTAAAGAGGTCTTAATTAAAAAAATCCGTTTAGAGTTTTGAAAGATATGAGGTAATAAAGAATATTACATACATACAAGATACGCGTGAAAAAAATAACCCTTTTTTGCAGCCGGGTAAAATAGCAACAACCTATATAAAAACAAACAAAAATTGCTTCACAAGCCGTTTTATGAACAACAGTCATTTATGGTTATATTAATAAGTACTTGTACGAGTTCAATTGTTTTATGACCGAAAAACAAGTTTGGGATAACCTGCACGGTTCCTAATTCCCCGTATTATATTACCTAAGGGCTTAGCCAGTTCATTACGGATCGTTCAATCATTCTTTAAGGGGAGGTAGTGAACTTGAACCAATTTTTACATTAATGCTTGACGAGGTTACTCACAAGGATAATGAAATGAAGTTGAAATTCACTACTTTGAGTTTACATGAGCTGGATTGAAAACTGAGAAGAACATCTAATTATATCTTCATCAAAACTACACAAAAGAATGTTTCGAAGTCAATGAATTTTCATTTTGAATAATGATCTTAGTTTGTTCACGAAAGTGAATACATATTTTGAAACAAACACCCTCCTGACCTTAACTACTAAATAAGAAAAACATAAGTATAAGCGGCTTATCGTTCTGTGTCAATAGTAAAAGTCAACTCGTGGAAACGGGTTCTGTCTGGCATCTCATGATGTACCTACTTACAAATTATATTTATTATCCTGGTAGAACATAGCCTTTTAACTTATTCTCATTTACTGATTTCCCAAAAGTTAAATCTTTTGAGTATGAGAATAAAATTTGACTAATTGAAAATTCAGCAGATTTAAAACCAAAAATAAGTACATTCATTAATTATTTATACATGTTATATTTTTCGACGGCGCTCCTATTTCTGTCTGTAGGGTCTAAAGTACGAGCTCGGGAGCTTAGGACACGGATGTTTCGGGTGCCCTAAGCTCCCGAGCTCGCTTCGCTCGCTCTAGGACCAATTCATTGAGCATAGTTATCGAATTGCCCAACCGTTAGTATCAATATTCATAATGACTAGACAATGTGATAAATATAGAAGTTGAATTCAGTATTTATTACATTGCCTGATTTGAATTGACTAGATTCATAATGCCTGGGCATTATACATAGTGCCCCGATTAATCACTTGGCCCATGACATACACTCATCGTGTGTGTAAACATAGATGGACGTTTTTCACTTCACCTTTTAAGGCTGTGGTCTAATAACTACTACTTTCTTCTATAATTTGAATACCTGATGAGTAGCAGTAAACAGTGGATCGTGGAGTTGAGTAAAGAGGGGTTTGAACTTGTCATGTTTGACATGAAATCTACACTTTTCATAGAATTTAGGAAATGCATCGCATGCAGATACATATGTCAGCTATTATCCTGCGGGCGGGTTAGGGCGTTTTTAGTATCACGTGGATTTGCTCACGCACGCGGGCATTGCAATACCGCGTGTCTACTAAAAACGCCCTTAAAAAGACGTGGCCAAGTATTGAGTTAAAAAAATTGTATCAACTTCAAGACGAAGAAGAGAATAAAGCATACCGATACACAAGCCTAGTGAACCGTGACTCATAAACATAATATATTATTTATTAAGAACGCTTATTAAAACTTTCAAGAGCGTCGTTTCTCACGCTCGTCACGTAAAACGAAGTGGAGCAAGCGACGGCGCGGCGCGAGCGCACTCATAATGAACTGTGACGCGTGCGCCCCAGTTGCTAAGATACCATCGGCTAATCACTGCGGATTAATGAGATACCCATCGACTGATAAACAACATGTTTCCCCACAGAAAATTCATAGAGGTCAAACTGTTTAATTAGGTTAAGGAGAGTTATTGCTAAGCCCTAAATAGATATAGGTAGTAATACCAGTCTGTTACTGACGGACTACAAAGTAAGATCCACTTCTCGTCCATGGAAGACACGAGTTTATTACCAAACTTGCTGAAGATGAATTGGTGATTCGCCTGACTTTTACAAACTATAAGTTCAGGTTTCCTTACAATTTTTTCCTGCACTGATAAACCTGGAACCTCAGATCATAGAAACAACAGCCTGGAACGTAGGTGCATAAGTCCAATCGCCCTAATTGCTCAGGAACCTGGCGTCGACATATTTATGTACAGTGATGAATCGTTTTTAAATTTTTGTCTAAAGAATTTTAGTCAATAAGTGTTATGTTTTTGGCTTGCTGTACGTTTTGATGCAAACTGATACATCAAGCAATTGTTATTAAGGTTACACTAGTCGATCATTCCTCCATACAAACGTAGTCTGGCCATTACTCCACTGTTTGACGATGTACGTTCAAAATAAATACTGATATCAATTTTTCTCATCATTATCTAGCCCTGTGTGGAAACAATAAAGTAAAAATATTTGAAATTTATGAGCGTCGAAAGTTCCATATTTCAACACTAATTTTCACGCATCTTTGGGCGGAAATAAATACCATAATAAGAAGGAAAATTGCAAAACGGCCTCCATACAGGAATAGATTAGTAGTTCAATAATGCAAATAATTTTATTCTGAAAATATACATGTAGTCGTTTTTTTATGATATCTAGACTCCCAAAGGTCTGTTTATAAAATTTCGCGCGAAAAAAAAACTTGCAAAAGTGCTAATTCGTACGCGAACTAGCTTCTTACTGCTCTTCACAGTATCTATATATTTCACACGTGTTGTCGAATGAGATAGCAGGCATTTTAACCCCGCGCACAAAATAGTTCGTGCCGTCGACTAGTGTAACCTTAAATAAACAGTTGACTAAATGTTATTGGTACTTTGCCGAATTCGAACCCGCAAGAACAAACTAAGCATGAGCGGTGAGGCTTTAACCAATGGGTTATCACGACATCATTATGTAGATATACGAGTACATACTTAAGAGGAAACGGGGGCAGAGAGCGCCGACTGAATTTCCTTAGTAAAAAGTCATAATTCGAGGTTTGGCTCTCGCCTATTTCCTCTTCCAATATTGGACCAATTTAAAAGATATTCCATTAAGTGAAAATTAATGATATATACTATGTCCCTATGTTTTCTTTTTTGATGATAAATTATCGTAAGAAGCACTAGAACCCTCAAAAAATGCTCAAAATTGCGCTGTCAACAGAGGCTTAGTGTACAAATTTGACAAATATAAATGAAAAAAAGAAAACATAGGGACATAGTACATATCTTACTTTACCAGTTTATGGAATATCTTTTAAATTGGTCCAATATTAGTGAAGAAAAGAGACGAGAGCCAAACCTCGTATTATGACTTTTTACTAAGGAAATTCAGTCGGCGCTCTCTGCCCATATTTCCTCTTAAGAGTTATCATATAATCTTAACCAATGCAATTGAATGTTAAAACAATCGGCCACCCAGGTGACATGAAATTCTGCGAAGATAGTTCCATCAAGATATGAAAACCCGGTTTGCTAGCGTCATGGTTAGTTTTAATGCCAAAGTAGGAAAACGGCGGTTCGAAGCGAAAAAGAACCTTAGGCTAATGAAATTGAGTCTTTTAAATGAGATTGAGGTACAACTTCATGTGGACAAAATTATTATGCAAGAAATTGATATGCTCTGAAAAATCAACTTAGTTACTTAATGGAGATCATGTTTAAGCCACGCCAGCAATTTCAATTCACACATAGCACGCACTTACTAATGAAAAATCGTATTAAAATATAAGTTAATGGGTCTATAAATACACGTCAGTCAATCACACGTCGACTTAATTTGGTGCGCCAAATATTATCAATTGGTGACTGTCGCAGCATTGAGTGACACTTGAGATATTGATACAGCCTGTGGACCAATATCGATATCGTCAGCTAGACCGAAAACTCGCCCACTGTAAAGTATTCTGCAGCCACGAAAAAGGTATTAGATTTTCATTGGACACTGATTTGATTGATTACTATTGAAGATAAAAATAGAGTCCAATTTTCCAGCTCTTACACAACGTAAGTTCACCTAACTTGTCCAGATCAATATTGAATTATCGACACACAATCAGCTGCAGAAGCAAACTTTACTGTTGTAGATACTAACACTGATTTGATTGATTACTATTGAAGATAAAAATAGAGTCCAATTTTCCAGCTCTTACACAACGTAAGTTCACCTAACTTGTCCAGATCAATATTAAAATATCGACACACAATCAGCTGCAGAAGCAAACTTTACTGTTGTAGATACTAAAGATCTTATTTTTTTGAGAAATAAAATTGGTTTTATGTCAACCAATTTCATTACTCATAAAATTTTCTCCAACTATTCGCAAATCAATAATTTTGCGAAAACTTAATTCATCAGTTGCACTAAAGCATATTGTCAATCAATTACTGTACGTAAACGCCAACTCAAAACTGCAAGCCATAATAAAACACGCCCTTTTATTGTGTAATTTCAATTAGACACAGCCTAACATAGCAGCAGTGAGTGGCCCTTTCTCTAGATCTATCCATGTAGTGGTATGTCCAGCTAGGCAGGACTCAATCAAAGTTATCGTCATACATCAAGATCGTCGTAAATGTGTTACGAGCGTTTGAAGTATTTACGTTCATATTTACTGGATTTATTATATGTGACGGATCCATAAAACCGGTAATAGGTTAATAATGGCGCTATGTTTTAGTACATAGTTTTATGTCGTAGAATATTCTTTAATAATGTTTATTTTTAGTTTTGCGAAAATATTAGAATTTTTGCAAAATGCTTGTTTATGCAATTGTTCTGTCCTAAGACCTAGCGGACCAGTAGCTGTTCTCACTGCAAGATAATCATTTCTTCTTCTTCAGTAAAATTACCTTTAAAATAAGCAACGACTGGTAGAAACTGCCTAAGGCATTAGTGTGCATAAAGTATTAAAATAAATAAGATTTTTATCATCGTCAATACATCTTAGTTTTACAGTTCATAATATTAAACTAATAGCTTTCAGCGTGGACAACGTGTTCAGGGGAACTATTTATTCAGCATTCTTTTAAACAAGACAGTGATTACAGAACTAGTGTGTGCAACAAAATAAAACACTTCACTGTTGTTTGACTATACTAATATCGATTTAATATTCAAAAGCTTTGTTGCCTAAATACCAATCTTGTGTTTGTTGATTAATGACTACAATAACCAAGAAAAGGAAACAAACAGTTTGACAAGAAAATCTGTCCCTATTCACATACACATCTAAAGTCTTACTTTTGTTAGTGTACAGTGAGCGCAGTATAGTTAAGCTCATTTATCGGCTGAATGCAGAGAAGCATGTCTTCGGCGAAGTGTTGCAACGGCGATATATCCGCCTTTCGGTTTAGTTTGTTTTAGATAATTACGGCTAGCTGTCCGCCCTCGGCTGGCCTTGAGTTCCCCACTAATGGCCGTGCCATCGTTCAAACCGTGCCACTTCTGTGACGGCTACATGGGTTCATTAGCGCTATCACTCGCCCGGCCCGAGATTGTGAGGATGTGAGCGTGCGTTATCTTTCAATGCTTTTAGCGAACAGATTACTGTTTCAGATTCTTTAAACTTTACTCGCTACTATAGTTTTCGAATGCCTAGATTTTCTTATCCTTTTTCTGTCGGAGAATCAACATAATTGACTACATGCGCCAAGCTACACAAGTGCGCGCCGATTTATACGTTACGAACGGATTATGTCGCCTTAACACAATATTATCTTGTTAATTAATTAAGTAACACGGATTAAATCATTTACATAATCGTGAATAGATTATTAATAGTTTACAGATAAAAGAAGCAATTAAATCAATTGCAACTTAATATTGTCATTCAAACAGCATAATATCGCATGGCGAGGTGGCGATCGCCAGATGACTTCGGGCGAACAATTTGTTATTCAAATGTACGTTCCAACGAGCCAAAACATGAGCAGCTTTGACAAGTCGTTGACAAGATACGAGCACCGACAAAAGATGTAACTACCTAATATACATACTTATCTGCTGCCTGGCTGGACAAAATATAGGAGCTAGACCTAGCAACTTACCTACCTCCATCAATCTTCGGCTGACATTTCGAACAGTACAAGTTTTGTAAAATATTTTGTATTGGTTATTAAGTTAAGATGACGAGGGCCAGGAATAGTGTTGTGCGTTGCTTGTATTGGAAGTAAGATCGCGACGCGACGCGTAAAACTGTCACGATAAGAATCGATCGCGAAGATACGGATCGACTCTCTCGATCGGAACTCGGTCTGCGATTCGTACGACAGTTGCCCAACATTCCAGAGAAAGCACCCCGTCTAGTCCCCACCCGGAACATCAACCTTAATAGACATGGCATAGAGCGGATATTTATTGAACACAACCTCGATCCAGTTCATTTAGAACAGAATAATTAAACTGATGTTGTTCTAGTAATAATATTATTGGAAACATAATAAGAAGCTGTGTTTTAATTAATATAATTGCTGATCGGTTTAGGCCTACGCTGCTGTATTTATCTAGTAGAAATGTGAAGCAACTAAATAATAATATAAACTTGCAGTATGTCGTCATACTGTAATTACGATTAGATCTTAGTCATTAGTACTGAATATGACAAAACATACAGCTTAGAAATTCATGTGTACAATATGATGCCTGCTAATCGACGTCGGCGTATGATCTACAGAAAAAGCCTGATTGAATGTTATAATATAACTTTATTGGAAATTGCCTTTTATAATGTGGATTATATCATAAAAGCTTTTTAATAGAGTTAAGTTATATTTCGCATTTAAAATATAGCCGTAAATGTGTTCAAATATTTTTTAGTCTTTTGTTTGCATATTATGGAGAATCATGACCAATTATTTACAAACCTTATTTTAGTATAATGCGAAAAATACGCAAAATCAACAAATCTACTAAAGTAAAATGAAAATCTAACTATTCTCCTCAAGATGGCGTGGCGGGCTAGAAGTATATAATATAAACTTAACCTTTTTTGAATGGTTTGTCTCGATTTGTAATAATACGGAATTGTTTTATGAGTGCAATCAATTTCCATTTACAATCAATTAATTGCACTTCATCTTACGGGCTGGAGTTTGGATGCGGCGCATCGAGCCGTAATGAGAGTCGCTGCCATTCTATTACCTGCTAAATGAATCATGATTAATTTACATGTTTGGTACTGGGCAACCTTTCCGGCTCTATACTTACGTATTTATTTAATACAAGCTGGATGTTCAGTGTTTCAAACGACTTCTATTTTAATTACTTTCATGTTAGACTTTATAATTTTAAATCACAAAACTTTCTCTACAAGGCCTGCTGTTAAGCATAGGAAGTAAACGTACTTGACGGTAGATAAATATGCCCGTGACGCCAGTTTCAGGGAGTAGTTGTCGGGGTCTGGCGGTTCGTTCACTCGATCTCGTCCAATTTATTTACTTTTTTCCCAGGTGTAGTGTTACGGCTATAAAATTCAGTTTTTGTTGGTCGGGCGCATGCTCGGCTAGATCTCCCGTCGCGAGATATGTTGATTTACGTTTAACGCGCGTGACCCCTCGTCGGAGCCGATCATAGACTCGATAGACGATTCGAACTGGCGCGCACCTAAGATATCGCCACATCGCACTCGTGCCGATGTATCTTAGGAAATATTTTGCGGTGTATAGCCTCCCCGCCGGCCACTCGGACAAACATTAGTAGATTTCTTTGTGTTTCACACGATTCATTCTGTTTTTGCTACAGAAATACATTTTCAAATAACATTTTCTCGTTCCTACCAGTTTTATATGATTTATCTGCTTACTGGAATTACTGTGTGGATATACGAGAACCGTAACATCGAAGTGTACTTTAGCAGCTAAATCACTAAGAGCTATTAAAACCTTGGTTTCCATTTCCAGGCGATTTATGCCATGCTACCAGACTGTAAGGGTTAAAATACGACTTTGGTAAAGATTTAACTGCGTACTTAATTAATGTACCTACATCATGTGACAGGACCTTTAAATTGGATATTATTTCAATTAGCTTGAGACGTAACAATGTATTATTGTATGGAAATATTGGACTCATTACATTAAAAGTGGTAGTTGCGTTCTGTTTGAAAGCAGCGACAATGTTTGACCTTTTCCCTTCATGAACAACAATAGTATCTATTGCTGTATACCTAGATACAATTCAATTCAAAGACCTACAAATACAATAATACAATCTGTTCCCGGATCTCTTTCGGTGAGTGCCCTACTGTAACAAGCGGATGCGTATGCGATAAATACAGTTTTTATTCGTTCTGTTAGTGACATATCGAATAAAAACTGTATTTCATTGCATTGATCGGTAACTGTGTCTCTAAATGAGACAATTAACATGTATTATTAATGAAGAATAATTAAGAATTTGCAAGCAAGTATGGGAATGGCAGAAAAACAGTGTATATCATTTCATACGGGAGCTAAGAGTCAGGTGGAGGAAGTTAGATGCTGCGTAGCAACCGTTATTAGAGACGTAGGTACCTGTGCAGCATTATGTGCCCTGAGGCTGAAATCACTAAGTGAATAAACTCTGAACATGTAAATTATGCAAGTATCTATGTAAGCATATTTTCCTGTCGTGTCGGTATCTAAATAATTTTCTTCTGGAGTTGGACGAAATACCTCTATTTCAAAGTCTATTCTACACCATAACCCTAAATACCTACAATATTTGAAGGTATTTCTTACCAAAAGCTACAAGTCATCCTGCATAAGTCAAAGTGAGATAGCGTTAAAGTGTTGCAATACAGAACCGTTGCGCATTACGGGCATTTAAGAGCAGGAGGTAAAAAAACAACCCGAGACAACATCAAAACTTGAAGGTGAACATATCTTTAAAACACATTACGGGTTATCCAACAAATAAAAAGCCTCGACTCAGATAACCACACTTCATTAGCATTTCGCTTTCTGCTTAGTTAGCGACCTGTGTGATATAAGCAAGAAATATATGCAAATATAACGTAAATGTACACATTTTTTACATTGTGGACGCTGATATTTATTCAATAGATCTGCCTGTTTATACAAATTAGGTGGTGCCTAAACTATCATGACTTCTTTGGAGCGATCGTTAAAATTAAAACATATAGACCCAGGTTTATAAAAAAGAAAGATAACTTCGTTGAAATAATATTTATATCCTTTTAGACATTTGTATTCCACAAAGTGCTCAAATAAAGCAGATTCATCAGTATTGTTTTACATTATATATGATACATTTATAACGTATTCTTTTATTTTGAATGTCACATGTAAATTATGGATTAAAAAAGCGATTTTAGATTTTATGCAAATGTGTGAGAAGCCACGAAAATTGCTAATACACACCCTGCTGTGATTATACGAGACATATTTATGGCACTGCATTTTTTTTGATTTTACTGCATAAAAAAATAAAACATATGATATTATTAATGTTTGATTTATACCGGAATGTTATAAATATTTACTTTAATAATTTCATAATGCATTTATTAAACTGGTCTGGCACCTGTAGGCATTTATTAAGTAGCTACCGAAAAAAATTTCTTTATAACAAGTTTTATTGGAATCTCTCAATAAATTTCAATAGAATCGTTGCACATAATCAAAATGTTCTCACAGATGCGATTCGCAACTATTTACCACCGTCCAATCGCAATAAAGCACAATAAAGTTGGACGTCTTCCGGCATCCGTCAGTCGGACTGTGCCGGCCACTGGTTGCACAACTCGCCACCCAACTAGTTGGCTCGACAAACCACCAAGTTGGGACAATTGAGCGATTTGTCAACTATTGCATTAGGTAACCGGTCACCGCGGGCGACTCGAAATCCTCAAAGCGTCGCAAATATTTTCCGTTCCTCAGCCTCTTCTTACACTACATCGATTCTGATAAAAGTGGGTTCGATGCGGTAATGGATACTTTGTCAATCAGCAGTGACGAGCAGCGAGCGTGGGCTGCGGAGAAAGCAAAGCTCGCGAGAATCGCATGCTCCTTACGCAAGATATATCTGCAAGGAACACAATGGACGCGGAATGCTTGCAGAACAAGCTTTTTGGATATTTATTGGATAGATTTTGTGTGGGATGGATTTACTTTGGTGAGTTACACGCAGACACTAACGCGTTTATAGCAATAATAGTTTATTTGATACCTCGCTGAATAAAGTGCCAGTAACAATCGGATACTGAGAACTTTGATGTGCAATATGATGAACCAATGAGTGTTTTCTTGTTTATTTTATATGCAATAATTGTATATACAGTCTATAAAATACTTAAAAAACTTAATAAATTGCAAACATATACACTTAAACCAAAATCTAAAAATATACTAAACTAAAATATGGCGTCGAAAAACTCCTCTACATCGTTGTCCACTGGTGGACAAGGTCTACATGAGCCCAAAAGATTGGCAGCATTGCCACGTTGTATGGCAATGCTTCTTCTCTGACCAAGGTAAAAGCCAGCCCTTGGGTCACGCGAAGTGTCAACTAGGCGTTTGGAAAGATCTTTAAACAAAGCGTGAGCACTCGGACCCCACGGACCAAGAGTTTCAACCCCAAACGGCTCGAAAATATAACTACCGATGAGGTTATTATATTTCCGCCGCTTGAGGTTCTCTGCAGCCGCAGCGGCAGCGCCAGCACAGCAGGACGAGCTAGGAAGATGGAATGGCGCAAGAGTATCGACACAAGTAGCGTCCCACACTAAAGGCCTACCCATTTTCCATGGAAACAAAGACATCCCGTCTAGTCTTTTG
Source organism: Orthosia incerta (assembly GCA_948252205.1). NCBI lineage: Eukaryota > Metazoa > Arthropoda > Insecta > Lepidoptera > Noctuidae > Orthosia > Orthosia incerta. The sequence continues at coordinate 17,794,792 of OX411753.1, read as the reverse complement.
CCATCGCCGCGTGCCAGGCCATGGGGTTCCAATACGGCCGGAACGCCGACGGTGACAATTTGAACCAATTGAATTTATGGTTACACTAGTCAAAAATTCTTCCATACAAACTTAGTCTAGGGATTATTCCACTGTTTGACGATGTACGTTCAAAATAAAAAGTGATATCAATTTGTCTCATCATTATCTAGCACTGTATGGAAGCAAAAAAGTAAAAAAAGAAAATATTTAAAAGTTATGAGCGTCGAAAGTTCCACATTTCGACACTAATTTTAACGCATTTTAGGGCGCGAATAAATACCATAACAAGACGGAAAATTGCAAAACGGCCTCCATACAGGGATAGATTAGTATTTCAACAATGCAAATAATTTTATTTTGAACAGATAGATTTAGTCGTTTTTTCATGATATCTAGACTGTCAAAGGTCTGTTTATAAAATTCCGCGCGCTCGGTTTCGTCCTAAATCATTATCCATTTCGCTACAAATTTGCAAAAGTGTGTATTCGTACGCAAACTAGCTTCCTACTGCTCATCACAGCTTTTATCTCTTCCGCACGTGTTGTCGGTTGATATAAAATGCATTTTAACCCCGCGCACAAAATAGTTCGTGCCGTCGACTAGTGTACCCTTAATAAGCTGACAATTTCGTTGATCAATGCTGATTATTTCCCCTAACTTGCAATTTAAATGAGCCTTGTCTCATAGAACACTACACCACATTACTAAAGACCATTCCGTATAGGTAACGGTAAGTTAATTCAGTACAAAGTTGGTAGATAATTATATAAATAAATAGGGTCGGACATCTGGCGAGTTAAATAAAATACATAATACATAACATAGATGGCGGTATCGAGCGCGGTACAATGTTACAACATTATCGGGTCATGACGATCGACGCCGGGTGTCACTATCGCTACAGTCCTTGCTGTAAACGTATAAAACGGTGGACGCTGGACTCGTTCTAGGATTGGGACAGAATGCTTGATACGTTGATAGTATGAAGAACGCGCCGCAGTTATCGGCTTTCACACTTTTACAGCTTTTTATGTATTAATACTTGGAATTAAGATGTTCTCACACCGACCTAAGAATTAAAAAAGAATGACAACGGAAATGAGTCAGTATGATCCTTGTCGAATAGAGTTCTCGCAACTGTCAGCTTTATTATGCCAAGTTTCCGACACGCTCCGGCGAAATATTTTTGGTGTTTCTTTAAGCTCTGTTCCTCACGCGATTTGTATCTAAATCAAATTAATGTGAGCCCATCACGTAAAACTTTCACGTCCATATCGATCGTGAAAGAATATCTTTCACAAACGGCCTCATTTTCAATACATTTCAATATAACTGCTGCAACGAATGAATTGTACATGGCTATAATTTGCAGAAAATGCATTCGAATAAGCCTAGATCTTTGATAACATATTCCGTTGTTTTTATATCCAGTTAAAAGAAGAACTTGAGGAAACGGGTCGGGGCTAGGCAATATTTTTAACCAATTATAGCGAAAACAAAACTAAGGTGATGTTCTTGACACGTGTTTCTGTTTATTTAATTGCCTTTTTCGTTCATTATCATAAGTCTTATAAATTGTTTTACTTAAGAATTTACAATGAAGCAGGTTTTGTTGATTAATTGTCTCCGTTTTGGGGTCATTGAGAACTGCTGCTAATATTAGAACTAACTCAGACAAAGGCTCCAAGTTCGCTTCTGCCAAAGCCTTAGAATCCTTTTGAGGCATGCAAGGCAACGTCAGGCATGTAAATCAAGTTTATTGAGCTAACAGCTATAACTATTAATTCACAAACACTGCGAGAAGTATATATCTTTGTAGGCATATAAGTAAGCGCTATTTATTCGTTTGCTTTGAGATTCTAATTTATACAGATTATTAATTTGTCCCTTGACAGCCGCGATGGGGGTACACACTTAAGTCTAAGGCAAATCCGCAGGCTTATTACGTATCTTATGCAAGAGCAGAACGATAGCGATCAAACGCTTTATGTAATTAAAGTCGGAAGTACCTGAAGTGTAGGTATAGTAGGTCCTACACAATCGTTTACTAATCACTGGCTGTTTGTCAAATGCACTTATAAAAAAAAAACCACCAACAACTCTAAAACTTTTGTAGAAGATCAATTATTGCTTGCAAAAGATACGTAATAAGCCTGCGGATTTGCTTGTGTTGATTAAACAATTTTATGGTTCTGAGATGGCCCCTTATATCGAAAATGACACTTAAAGTAAAATTATTGCGACGTCATCAATTTTAATTGATTGAAGGTGTCTTTATAGTTTGTATGTACATACGAGTATATGGGAGTACGTGGTATTGGTGTATAATATCAATTTTGTTCATTAGTTATTTGCGACCTCGGCGAACCGACTCGCTACCCGACACCCGGCTGGTACTAGGTCGACATAGATGCTCGGCGCGCGGTGCGAACTATTTGTACCGTTCAAGCCCACAGTTAGGGTTACACGCGTGCTAATCCAATACCAGATAAATGATACTCTGCTATGTAGGACGACGACATTTCGCCTCTAGGACAAACAAATGATGCGGTATGCCGAACACTTTACGCATAGCATCGCTTGTTGTAACATTGTACTGCTATTCCAGCTATGTGATTTTAACACATTGACATTTAAGAACAAGAAATAGGAGATCGAATCTCGTCTACAGATACTTAGTGCTAGAAGGTGTAAGGTCACTGTCGTATTATGTAAGCTTGTAGTACACTGTCGACGTTTACAATGTGCTATGTTCATAAGATAAAGAATACACTGCCATTATTGTTCGTGCAATAAGAACGGTATTTAGGGCACAGAAGTTATAGATTGTTGATCAGATAATGGAATGCGTAAGATGTACACAGTTTAACGAGTAATTTCGCTTCTTCGTTTTTTAATTATGTCCAGATAGGTCGAGTCGTTTACAGGCCAGCACTCACTAGTGAGATGTTAAGGTTGTTTATTATTTATTTACATTTACTAGGGGCGTCTTTGTTTTATTTTTTCCAGTGCTATTGTAAGTCACGGAAAGCGATTCAAGAAACTAATTAAATTATGTTTTTTCATTGAACATGTAGGATGGCTATAAACATCACCATGAGAGCGTATTTGTTAAATGTCTCGGTATCAGTACAGTTATTTGTTAACGTGGCTTATAATCGCCTGAAAGATTGAGTGACAGGACAGACCCGGGCCGGGCCGTCACAGCGCCCTACCAAGTCTAGACGCAGACGCGTCCGTTAGGCATTCAGGCTCACACAACGTACCCGGAATCTGACTAGATATCATCTGCTCGCCGTTCGTTATTTGTTGACTTGAGAATAGATGGGGCAAACTGTTCAACAACTGAAATTTGTTTGCGCGACTTTATATCTGGCCTGTGAAAAATTGAGGTTGAACTGTTACATACTTAATGTGTTTCCTAGAAATAAGCCCATTAACTGAGAGGTAATAAAGTTTCTAATGTTCGACTGTAAACAGGTCTCGTATAGTTTAACTGAAACTTAACAGTCTACGGCTGTATAGTAAATGAATTCGCTACATATCGTCACAAACTTCAATTAAATGGCAATAGTTATATGTACTGAACTTTATAAGTAAAATTGTTTCTTCCATTAAACTAAAAATACTGTTAATTGAATTCATAGGAAACGAAGCACGTACGTGGTGGCCCAGTGTTATCGGCCGCGACTTACAAGTTGTAGGTCGTGGGTTCGAGCCCAGGTAGGCGCTTTACTTTGTGTAAATTATTTCATCACCACTGCTCTCAAAACGGTGAAGGAAAACATCGTGAGGAAGCCGGCATGTCCTAGAACTAAAATTAGAAGACATGTGACATCTACCAACCCGCACTGGGCCCGCGTGGTGGATTACGGCCCATTCCCTCTCACAGAGAGGAGGCCTGTGTCCCAGCAGTGGGAACATTAATAGGCTGATGATGTGATGTGATGTGTTTGGAGCACGTACGGTTTCTAAGTTGAAATCGTAAGGAGAAGAATGGAAAGTATTCTGGCATCCGTCTATTACGGAAGTGGATCGTAAACATGTTATTATACTGTAGTTCACTTTACCTGTTGCAATTACAGTTTATTATTATTTAATGTCTTTATGCGGAGCGAATAAGGTTTATAAGTCGAGTAAATGCCAATAAAAATGTGTGCAAATTGCTTGGTGATTATACTTTTTTTATTGAGCACAAAAGTAATAAAAATGTTTACAAATAAATTTTTGATGAAGTATAAAATACACCTTTTCAAAGAGTATAGTATACTATACTTACAGTAATCACATTATACAGCTGACCTGATTTCTCTGAAGGTTACGGAAGTGTATAATAATGTAATTTATCATTATCACTTATGGTGGTTACGATTTTGGTAGCAACTGATTACTTGAAATTCAAACGAGTTCTAATAGAAATTGAAAGGGCCTATATGTACTATCAAATAGACATATCCACTAGATATATTTTAATGTGAAAAACAGTTTCTATGTCATCATCTGCCAAATAATTTAACTGGGACTGAACAAAAACCTGAAGATGGTAAAAAGCCCAAGAGCCAGCCGTATTTTCTTTTTGTCTAAGGAAATGCTCATGCATACTAAAGACACCGTTCTGATTGCGCGTTGATGTCTTTTGTATGAGATTACTTTTGGGTCACATGACGACAATTTTTTAGCTTAATTAATCACTACTTTCGTTTAGTTTTTCTTAACACAATACCAGAGGTAATATTTACCGTCATTATTCAAAGCTTCCCATCCCATAAAATGAAGAACTAACAAAGAACATAACCGAACAATTTTATAACTCACATATTTAGCCGTCATAAAATTAGACCCCAGCGGATATCATGAATAAAAACAACAATCGAATCTAATCCTACGCTAAATTCAAATACGAGAGTAACCCTTTATCTGGGTGATTAGTTTATAATCACACTAATATTATAAAGGCGAAAGTTTGTGAGTGTGTTTGTTACTTCTTCACGCTCAAACGTCTGGACGGATCTGGATGAAATTTGGCACAGAAATAGATTATAGTCTGGAATATCAGAAAGGATACTTTTTATCCCGGGAATATTTTTCCTTGGGATAGTTTTAGAAATTCACGCGAGCGAAGCCGCTGGCAGAAGCTGGCACTCTAATAAGTCTAGGAATAGATAGAACGGTTTAAATGCGTATATAAATTGGTGTTTTGCGAGACATCATGATAACACCACAAATCAAGGGGCACGTTAATTATTAGACCTCGTTCAGAGGTCTATATTCTAGCGATGGGACACATCATCAGCTTATTAATGTTCCCACTGCTGGGACACAGGCCTCCTCTCTGTGAGAGGGAATGGGCCGTTATTCACCACGCGGGCCCAGTGCGAGTTGGTGGATGTCACATGTCTTCGAATTATTGGTTCTAGGACATGCCGTATTCCTCACGATGTTTGATTATGTTTTCCTTCGCCGTTTTGAGAGCAGTGGTGATGAAATAATTTACACAAAGTATAGCGCCTGCCTTGGTTCGAACCCACGACCTACAACTTGTAAGTCGCAGCCGATACCACTGGGCCACCACTGCTCTCATGCACTCTCACTGCTCGATGGGACACACCATACATCTATCGATTACCGACAATTTCACTCACAGCATTAAACCCGACCATCACGCTAAACATTAAACGTTAAAATGCAATCTTAACAAAATTTTATGCCACATTTTATAGAAGTCGATCCATGAAAAAGTAATTAGAGTTGTGTTACTGCGACTAGTTAAAATAATTAATTTTTTAATGCCCTTCGCGTAAATTGATTTTCATTTTGCAGCTTTTTAGTTACTTAATATTATTACATCGAGGTTCTTACCGAGAGTTTGCCCTCGTAAATATTAAATTCTCTCATTTTACTCCAACATTCTTAAGAGTCTATTAAAAACTGTAAACTAAATTTATTTTACTCAGTTTCCTAGATTTTCACGAATGACTTACCAATTACACTTATATACGGGCATTTTGATGGTTTTCGACGGCAAGTTAACTTCTTACCAAGAAAATCATCAAATCATCATCATCTGCCTAGCCTTTTCCCAACTATATTGGGGTCGGCTTCCAGTCTTACCGGATTCAGCTAAATACCAGTGTTTTTACATGGAGCGACTGCCTATCTGACCTCCACAACCCAGTAACTGGGTAAACACGGTACCCCTTGGCAAGACTGGTGTCAGATCTCAAGCTTCTGACTACCCGTAACCACTGTCAAAGATCTTCAAATAACAGCCGGGACCAACGGCTTAACGTGCTTTCCGAGGCACGGCGGCAACTCGGTATTTTGAAATGGTCACCCATCCAACCTCGTCAAGCGTTGCTTAACCTTGATGATCGACCCGTGCGGCTGTTATTATTTAGCCACGATCAAAATCATCAAATGCTTTGAAAAAAATACATATTCCCAATTTTTTTGGTTAGTAGTTGAATTAGTTTGATCCCATTATTCGCGCACTGAATATATAAAGATGTGAGGTTCACTTGTACAAAACCGAATCACACCGGAACAAATAACTTGTATGAACCTGCACAAGAAAGGAGGAGCTCGTGGCTAAGTAATAACAGCCGCACGGGTCGATCTTCAAGATTAAGCAACGCTTGACGAGGTCGGTCCGTGGATGGGTGACTATTTCAACATACCGAGTTTCCTCCGAGCCTCGGAAAGCACGTTAAGCCGTTGGTCCCGGCTGACATTTAAAAATCTTTGACAGTCGTTACGGGTAGTCAGAAGCTTGAGATCTGACACCAGTCTTGCTAAGGGGTATCGTGTTACTCAGTTACTGGGTTGTGGAGGTCAGATAGGCAGTCGCTCCATGCGAAACACTGGTACTTAGCTGAATCCGGTAAGACTGGAAGCCGACCCCAATATAGTTGGGCAAAGGCTTGGCAGATTGATTGCAGGTACATAAGAAACCTAATTGAGAAGCAGCATTTCGTCTACCTATGAGTCCCGGATTTATTCCGTTCTAACACCAACAACTAATTAATACCACTGATATTTGTATCAACTCATATTTATTTTCTATTCCAAACGGATACACTCTTTAAATAATGAAATTTAAGTTTCTATTTAGTCGATAATCTAAAATGCATGCTGTGGCCTCCTATAATTGAGGGAGTGCACTTGTTATTACTTCATGTTGATGATCCATTATGTTATATGTGTACATCTTTCGTTGGAGGTCCTCAATAAATAAATAAATAAGTGCAAACGAATACTAACAACTTGAATTTGGTACAGAAAAAAACAAATCAAACAAACTTAATCAAATTAAAGGACATGGCCAGTTTCTATATGGACGTCGGCATAATTATCGAATTTAATTTACACCAATGGTTCTTGGTGTTCTATATTCGTGAATAATTATTTGGTATTAGAACGAAGTAAAAAGTGTCCCGCGTGACGATCGTACTTCTTTAGCGTTAGAACCATTTTTGTTACTTCTTTTCCTATCCTACTTTCCTATAATAACTTACTTCCTACTACTATCCTATCCTTCCTATTTTCCTTCTAAAAACTGCTAAGTCAGTATTTTTTGATGTTTGTTAATCATCCATGCCTTAACAGCTAAACGGATTGGGACGAAACTTGACCCACACGTGGACCATGGTCTCTATTAGGACATAGGATTTTTTTTATCCCAGACTATGTATGTTCCGCTGGGATAATTTTCGACCTTTACACAGGCTCAACCGATAAAAAAGCTAGTAAATAATCATTACCTTTGTTATGGCCACTGTGACGTCACAGTATCTGGTTGTAGGCGTGTGAAACCTCCTTCGTGTCAAAATATGTTTACGATGTCTTCCAAGTAAACGTGTTCCGGTAGTAATAGTAGTGAAACGAGAGCGTTTTCACAACTGGACAGCTAATAAAATAACTTGTGGGAAACAACGTTATTGAGCCATATCTACAACACTACTGTACATAACCATTAACCGCGGGGTCCCAGTGCTAACAACGAAAATTTGGTTCAAATAAATGTCACTAGATGGTGCCATATGAATTGTATAAAAAATTACATTTTCTAGAATTGATCATGTAAAATTGTGTTCTTTTTTAATCAACTCTCCTAAGCATAAAATTATGGAATATTGGGCTCTTAATTCACATTTCAAAGATTATTTGGAAGGATCATTTAAAATTGATTCCAATTGATGGCGCGGTTTTAAATTTCTGAGGCATGCCGCTCGATTTTTGACTTGATTATGCTACAATAAAACTGTAAAAACGTGCAAAAAAATACTATAAAACAAATCGTCACTGAATTTAAGGAAAAAAAAAAGTCACGAACCGAGAAAACCCTTTTACTTGCAAGTCGCTGCTAACACCATCTATAGCCGTGGAATGGCACCGAACACCATCGAAGTACTTATAAAAATAATAATCTTAATCAGACGAAAAACGCTAGTTACGTCGCCCCGGTTTCTCTATATGGGATGAGGCATCTGTATGCTTGTATTATATTATCTGTGATATAACTAACTCTGCCAGTGGCTTCAACCACGTGAAGGTTTGTAAGTTATCCCGAGGGAACAAAAACCCCGGGATAAAAAAGTATGTTCTCATCAAGATATGGTGTACCCGAGTGCCAAAGTTCATCTAAAATCATTCAGCCGATAATGAGTGAAAATATAACACAAAGTTACTTATTACACGCAGAAATAATATGGATGAGTATTAAATACTCATCTATACTCATATTATGTATGTATGTTTATCAAAGTAATGAAAAGCTATAATTTTAAATATAAATTGCACATTAAGATTCACAGTTCTAATATTTAAATATTCAGTAATACGGCATCAATTAGCATCTAAATGTACGTCTTACTTTGGATAATTTTCAACGCCCCCAAGAATCACTTCACGAGACATAATTTATCCCGAGTTTAGCATCACATTTCCAAAGTTCTTTTAATGAGATCTCCTCTGTTCTCATGACGATTATAATTGAGTATATAAGAAGTTAAAAGTCGCACGGTATCTTCATCTCGATCAGAGATAAGCGACTTTCTAATCGGGTCAAGTAACGTTTATGTTTACAAACTAGTTAAACAGCGGATGTTTCTTGTTATCTGTAGTGACAAATGTTGTCCAATTGTTTGACTCAAAACCTCTATATCCCTCAAATTTAATCGTATATTTTTATTTTCTTGTATCTGTTTAATTAGCTTGTTAACTGCTATCTAAGCAGATAACTTCAATTAAAATATTAAATAAAATTTGAAACCAACAAAGAGACATTGATAAAAGGCCGGCCGACGAAAGTTTAAGATAAAAAGACACTTTCCGTGTGATTTGTGGTATTCACATCCGAATTCCTTCGTCAAAATTCTACGAGCGTTCACCGCTAATAAAGTTGTAAACATTTTGAGATACAACCAATACCATTTCGCCCCAGTTTTCACGCATAAAATGTTCGGCACAACTTTTACTCAACACTTTTACCAACTTCCCGTATATATCAATTACAGACACGATTGCTTATCTGTGACTCGGAATTATTGTATTAAATGGTATTTTTACACGACGCACCACAATTTATGGAGTCTTTCAATGTTCCCAATAAGTGCGCGCACGCAATGGCGCTGTCACGTCGCAAAAAGAGTCAAAAGACGCCAAGCAACAAGGCCTGCGGTTAGCGATTTTATATTTATAATCATCTTCGGCCGTAAAATAGTAAAAACTAAACATGCAGATATCGCTTATTTACATGTACGATGAATAAAATTGTTGAGGAATAAATAGACGCTATCAGAGGCTTTTATTGCAAGTTTTTGTCGAATTTGCGAAGTTATGCTAGAAATGAGAAGGACTTTACAAAAACACAAAATATGTATTGTATAGTTATTCACCCACTTGAATATTGATCGATGTGACTGTAAAAAATAATGTTATCAAATCAACACAGTCGCCAAACGACACAACCTACTTCACAATGTCAATTAAAATGAGAAGAGATGCCATCTCAAAATTAAAATCAATACATTTTTATGCAGCATCCACATTATTCATAAGATATATCTTAATATGATTCACATATAAGGAAGCTTTGCTAATAAAGCGTGATTAATTTCCGTGTTTTGCCTGTGGGCTCGGTACGGACAGCGCGCGTTAGGTGCTGCCCCGGGCCAGCGTGGCTTTAGCGTAACCATAGATAACAATTTTATAAATGGAATAGTTTATTTCGAATTTAGTCGCATGAATAATAATTTAATCGTGGAACAGAGTGCGGGCATTCTATTAGAAAAGAAATGATCTTGGTTCTTTTGCATCTCTTTAACATTCTACGTTGTTGTGTTGCAACATGCTGCTAAATTGAATTGGAGTTAACTAACTTATCCAGTTAAGTTATTATTCATCAAACCTGAACTCTATTTATTTTCTTTGTTAATAGGCTTGCGCTTGACCACTATCTCACCTTATGATGATATGCAATGATGTGGTCGACGATGAAGCACGCTTGCCTAGAAGAAACCTATTCACTCTTGACTTGGCTCCCAGGTTGTAGCTATCAGGAAATACGGACTCCGGCAGGGAATTCCACTCCTTTGCTCCTTCGCTGTTACGTTTGGTGCGTATGAATGGGATGTCCACTATGTACCGATGACGCATCTCCGTACATCTTGTAGTCCGATGATGGAAAAGGCTAGGAGGAATTAGTTCATGCAATTCCACCTTTATGTCAGTGTTCTACGTCTGACTGCGAATATGTACAATCTGCACATCATATCTTATGGGAGTGTATTCTTTCAATTTTATGTTGAATAATGTACAGGCTGCATCAGGAGTTGTTTACTATACGGTTCTTGTGGAAACTAGAACAAATTTCCGTGCGTTCAAGCGTTTTTGCCATACCTATTATTGGAAGCAGCTCACAATGTAGGACCCATTAATATTAATGCTAATTTTTATCCGTGGTGCTAGGCAACTGGGCTTATCCCAGTTGTAAACGACCCTTTGTGCCTATTGGCCTTGTTTGTTCTGTCTCCTGCTTGATATGGAGGGAAGTGGAAATTTGTACTTTTTCCTACTCCTCCGTTATTATTTTCTGATTAATTTCGTTGCGGGATCCAAGACAGTTAAATTCATTCTCCGGGACTTCGTCGAGCTTCATTGCCTCGGCGCTTTTCTGGTGGTCGCCACTGTTGATTCTGGCTTTCAGGAGTTGCAGTGGTTTGGGAATAGTGCGGTGGGATTGTCACAAAAAAAAATCCAATGCACACTCCCCGAAATGTTAAATCAATTGGAAAGAAGTAACATTTGGAACTTTGTATATGGATATTCGAATTCAAATTATATTTTACTAAACTCATCATCTTCCTGCCCTTGTCCCATGTTACTTGGGGTCGGCGCAACACGTTTTCTTCTTCCATACCGTCCTATCCCCCGTCATGCTATCACTGACTCCCTTTTCTTTCATATCACTCCTCACACAGTCCATCCATCTTTTCTTTGGCCTTCCCCTCCCTCTCCATCCATCCTCATTTATATTCATAACTCTTCTAGTAACATGCGTTTCATCCCTCCTCATCAGATGACCATACCAGGACAAACGGTTTCCTTTCAACTTTTCTGCCACTGGCGCCACTTTCAAACTTCCTCTAATATACTCATTTCTCACTTTATCCATTCTCATCACTCCGCACATCCATTTCAACATTCTCATCTCTCTCATATATTTTACTAAGATAAAGATAAATGTATTTGTTCAAACATGTGTAACATGATACATGAATATGCACATATAGATGGCAACAATTTTACCGGACCAACATGTTTTGCCTCATTCGGCGTACAAAATGAAATAAATGAATGTCAGTTTCATATATAAAAAAAAATAAGAGTCAGTGCAAAATGTTATCAATAATTCAACATACAATCACAGTCAGTACAAAATGTAGTCAATATGAGTATTAATTAAATACAAAATATGTCAATATAGAATAAAATTAGTCAAAATAAAATTCAAAATTTATCATTTGAAAAATCAATAATGTTATAGTAGCACTTATCAGTAAGCAGCTTTTTAAGTGTTTTCTTAAATAAATTAAAATTCAATTGCTTTATATCATTAGGAATTTTATTGTATATTACTGGGGCCATGCATACAACACTTTTTCTCAGAAGCGCTGTTTTGGCCGAGTGTGACTGCACCCAAAGTCTATACTGCTAACTACTGAGTATTATATATAAGCTAATTTTTTGTCAGTAAAATGTTGGATTTGCATAGAAAACAAATATTTAATATTTTCACATCCAATCACAAAGCCTTCTCCCAACATACAGCTTGCTTCAAAATCTAGGACGAACAGGACATAATAAGGTCGCTCACCATTGTAACGAGGTACTACAAACAAAGGTACCACGCCAGCGTGATGTTCTCCTAGAGATGGCATAATAGCTCATACAGCTCACTAACAGAACGTTTTATTATCTACACAGATGGACAGAAGTGTGTCGGTAGTAAATAGCTTTTCGTGATAGCAGAGCGCGTGTGAACTCTGACACGACTTGTAAAGCATTGTTTATGCTATCGGGCTGGGGTGATCGGAAAAAGTATCGCGATTCATAAAAATATCATTGTGTTCTGGTTAATATATTATTGAAATAGGTAATTTAATGAAAATATTAATTTAATGAAAACTCGAGTCTCTAATAAACCACGATACAAAGTCTCTTGTAAATTTCTGTCTAGAAGTTTTCATTGTCACTTTGAATCGTAATTTCTTTAATCTGACAAAGATTTCTAGACTAGTAACTGTCCCAGAAGATTTTTATAAGTTCGTCCTTTTAAGAAAAAGCCTTAAAAAGTGTAGTCTTGGAGAAATGTGGCTGTTTGCCACTCATATTCTATTTATATACGTCCTTCTTCAAGAAGATAAGTCAAATAAAATATAAAGTACAATATTACATTAGTTATAGAGAACATAACTTTCAGCTAGATAAGCCTCATTACGACAATTCTCAGTTTAAGATCGAGATAGTGACTGTCGCCGGTAAATGTGATATATTCGCCTCTTATCATATAGGAAACTAATGCTTTTATCGGCGAAGTATTTGTATGAGCCTATAAACCTACTTTTAACTTACTTTTTGATTTTAATGTAATAAATACCGAGGGTATTTTTTTGCAATTCTATTCAGAAAAAGAGTGTTCAACAGAAATGAGACCATAGACAACGTACAGGTTGTTCTAAATTTAAATCCGAGCTAAGGTCAATCAATCAGTCTGGTCATTTCCCAATTATGTTGCTTTCAGTAACTGAATATAGCTGAATACCAGTTTATTACATGGAATAATTGACTATCTAAATCCAGACTGGCAACTCAGTAACTGGGTAATACGATATCCCTCGCAAAAGTACCAGTGTCATTTGTGATAATAACAATGTTTAATTCAAAACGCCTCTATTGGTTCCTTTACATAATATAATCTTTAAACTTATATTTTAGCTTGCATCGAGTAGGTAGAAAAACGTTCAACTACGGTCTCCTAAAGACTAATCTCGTATTCTACAAACAGCACATGCAATGTCTCAGTTCCAAAAAAAAAACTGGGCAAAATAAAGTCATTGACATCTGTGAGTCTGTGACAAATATAATGTTACTACGAGTACATAACGTCATACTTGTGATCCTTCAGGCGTATATCACGAACATAGTTAAAAGAATAAGACAATATTATTTTTACATTATCTCTCATATATTTTTAATCATTCCTTGTAAGGAGTTTACAGCTCCAATGCCAAGCTTTCTGGATTTTATTGCAGAAGACCGTGGTTCCTGTAAAAGCTTTCAAAGTCTGTGATTTGCCGTTTCCCAAAGATTCGATAGCAAAATACTGTGAGTCAACTAAAATGTACTTTAGTGTTACGACTATTGCCTGGTAATCTAATGAAACATGGATCAAATTGGCAAAGTATCTGCTAAAATTAGAATCAGAATTTTGACGCATAATGTAAAATACATAATAATTAATTATTTGTTATTACTATACTTATGACTTTCCGTCGAAAGGAACTGTCATCAACATATTTGTGATCTTCTTCTTCATCGTGTCGATGATTCCATTATTAAATTTTAATTTAGATGTTGTGCTTCGACCAGAACTCAGCCACGTCCACAGCCCTAGCGTTGGCCTCGCACAGGTCCCTCATGGTGCAGGTGTTTTTGCACATAGAGCAGGACAAAAGATGGAGCATCGTTTGCGGTGTGGTTCCACAATCACATTGTGGCTGATCGGAGTACCCCCATCTGACCAGGTTGTACCTACAGCGGCCAACTTGGCTTCGCAGACTATTTAGGGATTTCCAGGTAGGCCATGGCAGTTTATTCCCAGCTGGGAGCTTTTCTGCAGGATCGATATAGTCAATTGGAGGGGGGTATTTCAGGAGCCACAATTTTCTACGTGCTTCGCCAGGGCTGTTGTCGCATGTTGTTTTAGCCGACTTAAGGAAGCTGTTCCGACTCTTTAGTCGCCCCCGTGGTTGCTCCGCGTTGTACAATAGGTGTATAATATTTGTGATAATTACATGACATTCCTCACTTTATGTGCTGTAAATAAATCTATTATGTTAGTGTGTTAGGTGAGAAATTTCATTCCAATAAGTTTATCCGGGACTTGATCTAAACAAGTCATGTATATGACATGGACCAAGTGATTAATCTGTGCACTTTGTATAATGTCCGGGCATTACGAATATTGCTACGTAACGGTTGGGCAATTCAATAATTATGGTCAGTTAATAAGTCCAAGAGCGAGCGAAGCGAGCTCGGGAGCTTAGACCCCGCAGACAGAAATAGGAGCTCGGGTAAATAAGAGCAGCGGGGTTCCATCGGCTTTGTTGCTTAAATAGTAGGTAATCGTACTTACCTATTCTACCTATATTAAAATCAATGTCAACATTAAAATAATAAAAAATACATATTTTTAATAAGTGATGGGCATTATTCAGGAAGCCCAGTCAATTTAATTATTTAAATAGTTTTAAGCATATTGCCTATTCATACTAAACCGATATTGGGATTTTTCAAATTGTCTGGCCATTATGAATAATACCGTATTAATCTCTTGGTCCACAACATATATACGAGTATATATGTAAAAGAAGAACTGACTGACATCTTTAATACTATGTGAGTCTACAACCTACGAAAGAGCAGTGCCTCCATCCGTTGCGTGAATAGCCCAAGAAAATAAACAGGTAGGTACATAACCCATTCAATATTTTTCTTTTACTTTTAGATACCCACTGTAAGTGATCGAAGAATGCAAAAGAAAGAAATTGTACTCATAAATAAAACACCTGGTGTATGTTGGGAACTATTTTTCAACATAAACGCACGCAGGTGTTAATTCAATTAGCACTAGTGCTACAAAGTGATATCGAGTGTCTTGACACTTGTTCTTCATTGCATCATAGACGTCACAATAACAAACGAATGCATCCATTTTGAGAAAATTCCAGCTTTACCACTAATTATTATGTTAAATCGTATGCCCGATCACAGATAATAGAATACTAGTATACAGATGCCTCATCCCATACAAAAAAACCGTGCCTACATAACTAGCGTTTTTCATCTGATTATACCGATTATTTTTTGTAAATCGATCGCGTTCGGTTCCATTCCACGGCGATAGATAGATCACCATCTATATCCGTGGAACGGAACCGAACGCGATCGATGTACAAACAAATAATCAGTATAATCAGTACAGTACGTCGGGACAGTTTCTTTGTACGGGATGAGACACCACTGTCCCGATGGCCTTGCTGGAGACAAAATGATAAACTTGCATAGAAAAAGCCTTGCCCTATTTTAAAATTTCATGCGCGTTGCCACCCAATTTAAGATTTACGTTGTGAGTCAGTGAAACAATGAATTTTAATTTTTAGATTGATTAGAATATTTATGTAAAGTTCCACATCTGCCACAAATTCCATGTTGAATTCGACATGTGTGTCGTATTGTCACAGTCGTGCGTGCGAGCCCTTGGCATAAGTGAAGACTAAACAGACCATAGTTCTAGGTAATGGTACATTATACCTGGCGTTTACTGTTATAAATCATTTGTAAGCGCTAAGCTTGTGTTGCATAGTTTTAAATACCGAGTTCAGGTTTGTTACATACATAAAGAGGCAAGCTGAAATCTACAAAAGTGACAAAATATAAAGTATTAAGAGATGAAATAATACGATTGTTTTTATTTAGTGTAACACAGTCACAATAACAACACACCTTTTTGCAAATCTGTCCAAGATTCTTATTTTTAAGATTAATTACTGCCAATTAAAGAAATAAGTGTACATGAAAGATAGCATCTTAAGTCCACAAAGATTCAGAGTATCTCAAAATATGAGTGACATGCAAATAGACAATGAAAACATGAGTAACCAGTGTTGCAAGTCACAAGAACACTATCTCAAGGAAAAATCTCAAAATGGTGGCGGACCAACAAAAATTGATGAATCACATTGGACCGCGGCGCGCTCCACTCGCCGTCAGTCGCTGCACTCGCCTGCAGTCGGCTCCACTCGCCTCAAGTCGGCCCAACCATTACCAATAACAATTTCCCGGCCGCCATCTTCGTTCACGATTCAGTAAGCCACAGAATCATAAAGCTTCACGTTCTCACAAACTTGAATTTGTCACACGGAAATATAATGCTTCCCTAATTACTTTCAAACGATACTTTAAGAACATTACAGAATATAAAATATACCGGCTTTACTCAAAACATTAACATTTTATAGTTCATTAGTATCCACGAGCTGAACAAACAAAAATGTTTGGAGAAATCAAAATGATTCAATCATAAATTGAAACTATACCCAATGTTGGTGACTGTTTGTCTGGATGTTACTGTTGACTTGATAGGGTTCGCTGGCGGGAGTACTTGAGCGGCGTTATAGACACAAAAGAAAGCCTTGTTGGATTGAATATTACTCGTTGTTTATTTTCTTAGAATGTACACTGGTGACGCTACTGATTCGGAATGCCCGACCGCACATGTGGGCCCTCTATAAAAACAGACGCATCCCCCGCTTGAGCGGGGAAGCGTGGTCTCTACTGACCTAACCAACCACAACACTACAATTTGCGCGAGCATCTGACTTTAAGACCGTTGACCAATCAGGGCGCTCTTACATGTTCGCGCGTATCCCGTGCAGCGTGGTATTGGAAACTGTCTCTGCCTCTTTTCTGCGGTAAAACATCCCTTACAATGTTGAACTTATGACTAATACATGTTGAAACACTTATTCTATCTAATTACAATACATTTCAACGATAAACCTTAATTTAAACACTAAAAACACCGAAATACTGAAATCTATGGTGGCTATCGTTTCGCCAACGCGATTGGCCGAATTTCTCTACCTGAAACCGAGTGTACGTCGGGAGGCGGGTCGCATTCCAATCTTATGGTGAAACTATTATTAATTCTATGCTACTATGCCTTGCTGAATACAGCAATTCATTATTCCTAGCCTAAACTTAGATGTCTACTTAATCATTATACAATTTAAAGATACGAACCTACACTTAAATGACATCTACGCTTAAACTTACTCTTTATTTTATACAACTTATGTATCTACGCTTAAAAATATGATTGACCTCTTATGATACTTGTGTCTCGTCGCTAACATTCTCCCCCACGGTGCGTTGCACTGCATCTTCTTGAAGCGACGAGGTGGCGGGTACCAGCACGACGATCCGTCGCGTTGGTCGTCGAAGCACTCCTCCCGTCGTCCGCACGTCCAGCACTCGAACTCTTCCATCTGGCCCGGGGTACGTCTTGATAACTTCACCGCGAGGCCATGAGTTTCGTGGTAGGGTAGCGTCTACTATCAACACGATGTCTCTTTCTTTCGGGTCGTTTGTCTCTTTTCCTTTTACTTTCCTTGGCATTAGGAGAGGTAGGTATTCTTTGACCCACCTTCTCCAGAAGTGGTCTGCCAGCCGTTGGGTGGTTCTCCAGTTCGCCTTCCCGATGAGCTCCTTGTCGTCAAACTCTCCCGGCGCCATTGCTCCGCACGATCGCCCCAGTAGGAAGTGGTTTGGCGTCAAGCTTTCTTCGTCTTCAGAGTCCATACTGACTGAAGTGAGCGGTCTAGAGTTGACTATATGCTCAACTTCAGTCATGAGTGTATGAAGTACTTCTTCGGGTGGACTCCTTTCGTTGAGAACCACTGTCAACGCTGTCTTCACTGAGCGAACAAGTCTCTCCCAGGCGCCTCCCATGTTCGGACAGCCTGGGGGAATGAACTTCCAGCTGATGCCCCTCTCTTGAGCGGCTTCTTCTAGCTCCTTCTTGGCTCCGACAAAATTGGTTCCGTTGTCGCTGTATATCATTCTTGGTGTTCCTCTTCTAGCCGCCATCCGTCGAAGCGCCATGATCATTGAGTTGGTACTTAGAGAAGGTGCCAACTCCAGATGCACGGCTCTGGTGGTGAGGCATGTAAATAGTGCCCCCCAGCGCTTCTCAATTCTTCTTCCGATGGTTACTTGCATCGGACCGAAATAATCTACGGCCGTGCAAGAGAACGGGAATTGATGGTGTTGCAGCCTCTCGCTCGGTAGATCTCCTGTCGGGGGTATCTCTGGCATACTTTTCCTCATCTTGCACCATTGACAGCGGTGCGCGACTTCCTTCAGAGCTGCTCTTAAGCCCAAGACCCAATACTTCTGTCGAATCTCGTTCATAACTGTTGCGGTGTTTCCGTGAAGAAACTTGTTATGATAGAATCTTATTAGGAGGCGAGTGATTGTCTGCTTCCCAATTAGAATTACGGGATTCATTTTTCTTATTCCTTCGTCGCGGAACTTCGTTGTTCTGCTCCTTAACTTGACGATCCCGTCGTCTCCTATGTAGACGTCTATCCTCTTGAGCCGACTAGCGCTTTCTAAGGGCTTTTCTGCCCTTAAGTTCGCTATTTCTGTCGCGAAACTCTCGTTCTGGCTCATCCTTAGCAATATTTCTTCGGCCTTCCTTAGGTGTTCTTCTTCCAGAGGTAAGTACGACAATTTCTTATCCTCTTTGTTGGCGGCTCGACTGGTGATTGGATGTTTCTTATCTTTCTGGCGTCTTCCTTGAGGTCTCCAGGGCTCGTCTGCCCGATGCGCGGCGGCGGAGGTCGCCTTGCGGGTCTTTTCTAATAAGAGCCGCGTGAACGCAACAACTCTTGCCATTGTGCGGACCAGTCGTTCCCAGCTCGAAAACCTCCCCAGATCGATGAAGGTTTCTTCCACAGCCTTCATCGTCATCACCTTCAGCTTGCCTCTTTCTTCCGACGTGGTATCTTCAGGCTTGAAGTCCCGAAATGGCCACTCTTCTTCTGGTTGACGGAGAAATGCCGGACCTTTGAACCATCTGGCATTATGGTTGAATTCAATTGGAATTCCCCTTGTGGCGTCGTCTGCTGGGTTCTCCTTTGTAGGCACCCATCTCCAGCTGTCTGGCTTGGACTTCTCCTCGATCTCAGCCAGTCGATTGGCCACGAAGGTTTTAAACTTTCTTGGTTCTGCCCTGATCCACTGCAGTACGGTACTAGAATCCGTCCAGTAGGTCTTATTGGAAACCTCTAATTCCATCTCGTCTTGGATCGCGGCTGATAGCTTGCTGCCAAGCAAGGCAGCTTGTAATTCTAGCCTTGGTATTGACACAGGCTTCGTTGGCGTCACTCTTGCTTTGCCAGCGATCAGTGAAATGTGTACGCTTCCGTCTGGTTCAACTGTCCTCCAATATACCGCCGAGGCGTATGCTTCTTCGCTCGCGTCAGTGAACGTGTGCAATTGTCCCTTCCTTGTGCGCAGCAGCACGCCAAACAGTGATTGTAGTAGGTCGGGACCCGATAACAAAGCGTCATTCAGGCTCTTCCCTTCGTACTTAGCTGCTGCGTCGAAGACTATTCTTGGCTTCTTCTTAATTGGATGAGTGACGGCAAAGTGAGGCAAGTAGAAAAGCCTGCCTTCGCTCGCGTTCGCCGAGGCCAACTCTGAGTAACCTTTTCCAATTAGATTCTCAATATGGGTCTTGTAAGAATCTTGCATCTCTTTGTCTTGGTCTAACTTCTTCTCGAGGTTGAATAGGCGTCGGAGGGCGTGCTTAAAATTATTAGGCAGGCTCTCGTCTTCCCTTCTCCATGGAAGTCCGGTCTCGAATTGACCGCTTGCCAATCTCTTCGTAGTCTTCTCGAGGATTTCTAAGGCTCTTCTATCGCTGTCGTTTGACGGTGAACGATTTTGAATCCCAAGAGATTCTAATTGGAAATGTTCACGGACAATTTCCTCTACACTTTCTTCGCTTGCTGTAGCTCTGCCATAGTGAGTGAAATCCACTAAGGCGTTAGCTCCTGATTCGCATCCGTGCAGCACCCACCCTAGGTTGGTAAGGGAGGCTACAGGTTCGGATGGCTTGCCTTTTCTCAGTTTTCTTGTCACAATGAGCCCCCAGTTGTCTTGACCTATTAGCAGCTTGGGCCTCTCTGTGACGTAGAGTACTTGATTTTCGATCGTCCTTAGGTGCTGACAGTTCCTTACTGTATCCTTATTTATTATCTGTTCAGACAGCTTCAGGTCGTCGATGGTTCTTACTGTGATAGTTCGCTTGTCACTTCTATGAACCCCCTTAATTCTCAGCTCAATCTTTTGCGAACTATCTTTTCTAATTAGTTTCCCACCGACAGTTTCGATCGTTAATCTTTCAAGATTCCCTTTAGCTCCAATCTGTTTGGCTATCGATGCGTCCAAGAGCGTTATTGTTGATCCTTCGTCTAACAACGCGAGCACACGAACATGACCCTTCGGTCCATAGAGGTCCACAGGGATGATTTTCAGGTATGCTTTCTCTTCACCTTTAGCGTTGTTAATCGAAGCAACCGTTTCTTCTGACGCACCGCCTTCTTTGTTGATTTGCTTCCCTATCGATACAGGTGGCTTGTCGGAGTGTAGGATAGTGTGATGCCATCTCCCACACTGCTTGCAGACTGGAGCTTTACAATTGAGCCTTGAATGTTTAAATCGTAGGCACTTGAAACAAATCCTCGCTTTCTTGATTGTGTTCCATTTTTCGTCGATGTTAGCGTCTCTAAAGCTTTTGCATTCGATTGCGAAATGCTCTTCTTTACAGGTAGGACACGACTTCTTATAAGATACTTCTTGGACTGTATGTACGGGTTTTCTATTCACTTTCTTATGCTCCGAATACACTTCAGGTGGAGCAAAGTCCCCGCACATATCGGCCTCTATCTCCAAGAACGCTTCAATTAACAGCAATTCTTGGAGTTCTTCGTCTCTTCTGGTTCTATGGTAAGCGAACCATCTGAATTTCATGGAGGTTGGCATCTTGTCGACTACGGCCTTCAAGGTTTCGGGTGAACTGAGGTATTGCGGTTTCTTCAATGCCTTAATCGTTTCGACTGCATTTTTCACTTTACTTGCGAAAACGCATATGTCGCTTGGGTTTTCACCCACCTTTGACAAATTCTTTATTTTGTCGAGTTCCGCTAATGCTAATGCCCCGGGTCTTCCGAATCTTGACTCCAAGCACTTGATGACTTCACGAGGCTCCTCGGCTGTGAACAGCAGGCTCTGTACTGCTTCTTTAGCTGTCCCTTGTAACGCTCTTCTGAGACGCGCTAGGTTTTGCGCATTACTATAAGAAACAGCACTGTCCTCGTACGACCTTTTGAAAGCTAACCATTCGTCACATGAACCGTTGAAGTAAGGGAGCTCAACATGCCGCGGTGTGTTAATGTCGCGTGACTTTTCTGACAGCTTCATTATCACTTGGGCTAACTCTTGTATGTCGCTCCTTTTTTCTTCTATTTCAGCCGGCCTCTGATCCTTTGTAGGTCCGGCTCCGGTTTCAATGAACCAATTCTCTACCTCTTGCGTTCGTTCATACAGCTCGGCACCATCCTCTTCGTCTGACTCAGCCGCTGCGAGTTCTAATTCAGCTTGAGCCACTCTTATTCGCGCCTCCGCCAATTCCGTTTCCCTTAATGCCACCGCTAGCTTCGCTTGCGCCTCAGCTTTCCTTCTATGTGACGAGCGGACAGATAGTGTATCTGTGTCGCGGGTCGACTTTTTAGCGTGAGGCGGTCGCTGCAGGCTCCCTTCTATTGACGTCGGTGTACTTCCTTCTACTCGACGCAATTTCACAGCAACACTTCTTTCCGGGTTCTGCTGCGTAGGGTGGCTCTCTTCTTGGCGTGCGTGACTTGACACTTCTATTCGTTCAATGGTACGAGTTGTGTGGGGTGCGTTGGAGGTAGCTTTCCCGGATGATTCCTTCACAGCAGCATCCTCTGCTAGGCGAGCATTCGCGTCGGGCGGCGGCGACATTTTATGTGTAGATCGACTCGCCTCCGACGCGCTTGTTGTTGACTCACTTGCATTGTCTCTTGGCGTGTGCATGCTGCAATCCGACGACGATGTGCTTTCTTCTGTAGTTTTCGAACGTCCTGCTCCGGCTCTTGTTGAAGGCATCTTCTTTCTTGAACCCGATCCGGCTTCTCGAAGGACCACTGTTGCTGACTTTTCTGACAGCTTCTGTTGACTTGATAGGGTTCGCTGGCGGGAGTACTTGAGCGGCGTTATAGACACAAAAGAAAGCCTTGTTGGATTGAATATTACTCGTTGTTTATTTTCTTAGAATGTACACTGGTGACGCTACTGATTCGGAATGCCCGACCGCACATGTGGGCCCTCTATAAAAACAGACGCATCCCCCGCTTGAGCGGGGAAGCGTGGTCTCTACTGACCTAACCAACCACAACACTACAATTTGCGCGAGCATCTGACTTTAAGACCGTTGACCAATCAGGGCGCTCTTACATGTTCGCGCGTATCCCGTGCAGCGTGGTATTGGAAACTGTCTCTGCCTCTTTTCTGCGGTAAAACATCCCTTACAATGTTGAACTTATGACTAATACATGTTGAAACACTTATTCTATCTAATTACAATACATTTCAACGATAAACCTTAATTTAAACACTAAAAACACCGAAATACTGAAATCTATGGTGGCTATCGTTTCGCCAACGCGATTGGCCGAATTTCTCTACCTGAAACCGAGTGTACGTCGGGAGGCGGGTCGCATTCCAATCTTATGGTGAAACTATTATTAATTCTATGCTACTATGCCTTGCTGAATACAGCAATTCATTATTCCTAGCCTAAACTTAGATGTCTACTTAATCATTATACAATTTAAAGATACGAACCTACACTTAAATGACATCTACGCTTAAACTTACTCTTTATTTTATACAACTTATGTATCTACGCTTAAAAATATGATTGACCTCTTATGATACTTGTGTCTCGTCGCTAACACCCAAGTACGATACATGGGTAATAATATAACTGATAGACATTAACATAATGTGTATGAATGGATAATATAATATTTTTCCAGTCACGATTTCGAAATAAGGTAATGTGCGAGCGTATTCGTAACTCCCTGTGTAGATATTCCTGTGCTCAACGAGCGATATGATCGGACTGCCCGTCGCCTTATTGATAAGGTTTCCATACTTCCCGTGTGTATCGGAATGCTTCTGAGTTTATTTAATGTAATTCCTATCTATACGACATTCATATACGGTACTTAATATGTACGTAGACGTTTAGGATGTTAGCGTTAGTATAAAATATGTTCTTCACTAACTTCTGGCAGAGGTTTTGCCCGCGTGATAGTCGAAAATTATCCGGCGGAAACATATTCCCGGGATATAAAGTATACTATGACCTATCTCTGTGCCTTTCATCTAGATCCGTTCAGCCGTTCTGGCGTGATTGAGTAACAAACATACACATCCAAACTAACGCAGTTATAATATTAGTAAGAAGTAAGATGATTGATAAGGTTACCATACTTCCCGTGTGTATCAAAATGCGTCTGAGTTTATTTAATGTCATTCCTATCAATACGACATTCATATACAGTACTTAATATGTACGTAGACGTTTAGGATGTTAGCAATAGTACCTCATTTTCATTACCTTGCTTTGTTCTTGTAATAAAATATGTTAACATTACACCTCAAGGGTTAAAACGATATCGAACAATAACCAATATTAGAAATCGAACGCTGCTATATATCAAGCGATAGAATAGCCACCGTAAATTGAAAGCAGCGATTATGATGGGCAAAATAGATTCGCCCGGGGTCGAGGCGACATCACGAAGCGAGCCGAGGGTTAAAGAGCGATCCTTCTAAGCTGGTTCGAGTTATGGGCTCAGCCGACACAATGGCCAATTTCATAGAATTTCCTTTGATGGATACCAGTTAACCTGGAGCAGTTAACGGTGTTTTGCAATCATTTTAAATTAAACACACATTTAAAATCCTACGCCACTACATTAAATTTCACTGTACTTATTTGTTCGAGAATTTCAGATACTTATCTCTTGTTTTGATCATAAACAGAAGTTTATTATTTGGAGAGATATATTGGAAGGCATTTTTAACGTCTCGGGGAGCCTAAGGACGTACAATGTCTTGTGCATTGTCCTCAAAAACAACCAAATTCAGAATTTATTTATAAATGAATTTGACAATTATGAACTCATTTCCATTTATTATAACTTAAAATAGAAGGATTCCTATCTTGAGTAGTGGACAGATATCTTGATGTATGATTATACATAGAAACACACCACACATAAGTATTTACTAACATACCTCGGGTCTTATCTTTTACAGGCTGAACAAAATTGTACGCATTACTAGAACCAGGTGCTTCGGTAGCTACACGCAGCATAGGGACTGGTTTCTGGTTTTGCAATAAAATAATTGTGCAATTGCGAAGTAAATCGTACTAGCCTGGAGGCTGTAAGATTAGCTACGGGACCCAGAGATATTGGGTGAGAATTGACCTAAATGTTCATAGATATGATAGTGCCTTATTTGGAAATTTGCTTGACGACAATTCTAAACGTTTGAAGCGAAATATTATGGGTGGCTTGTGCTTACATCATCATCTTAGGAAAAAGTTTCATACAAAGGAATACAAAAGTTAAATGGAAAGATTTGGGTTTTTATTTGTAATTTTCTAAATAAACTCTTGAGATCTACTGTTAATGTTCTGTAAATTGTGCTTATTTACAGAATAATGTGTTGCAACACAACATTGGAAATCCATAACGAGCGCTGGTCAAGGTATGGTCATCGAGGAGGATTCGTCACGGGCGCGACACGACTCCGACACGCGGCGCTGCGCCGGCGCACCATCACGAGCGTACCTCCCCCACCACACCCGCCACGAACTTAATGAATTTCAATATTCACTGCAACACATTTCCTTTTTTTGTATCGACGAATATTCGTCGTAAATTATCGGCCTCAAAGAATATTTTACATCAATCACGGTACCGTTATAAAAGAATAATTTGGACAGTTTACATAATTATATATCGAATTAACTTACAAATCTTTCGCCATAGTCGTTTTAGCAAAAAAGGCAAAAGAATTCTCCTAGCACATTGAAGGATCGAAGGTCGACGTCGTAAAGCGCAACAGTAAGGATTACATGGCATCCGTCGCGTCGCGATCCTTGTAAAATAAAACTTTAAAGAACATCACAACGACAATTCGACACAGAGTCGACTTGCTCAGCGATCACAAAGCTTTCTCATTAAACCGTCACCGGTCGAAGCCGTGACACTAAAAGTCATTCCACTAAAAAAAATCTTCAACCCGTTTTGTTACATTTCTCAACGCTCGGAAAAAGAGCACAAAAGATTTTCTTAGTTGAAGCGTGACTGTCGTAATTAGGTGGCGAGAGCAGAGCTCGTGTTAAACGTTCAGCCGATACATAATGCAGGAATCATCAGCAGTTTGTCACTGCATTATGCTCGCATGTGAGTGTCACTCGCAGTATGCATCACGCGAGCTTATCTCCGTTATTA
This sequence comes from Orthosia incerta, assembly GCA_948252205.1. Taxonomy (NCBI): domain Eukaryota; kingdom Metazoa; phylum Arthropoda; class Insecta; order Lepidoptera; family Noctuidae; genus Orthosia; species Orthosia incerta. The sequence goes on along the minus strand of OX411753.1, from coordinate 17,768,801 downwards.
AATAGCTGCTCGATCTATGCGCAATTAACAAACATACTTTATGACTTCTTGTATGCAATGTTGTCTGCGAAACATTTTTCATCTAAAGTCACTGTTAATACTTATGTGAGTGCCGATCGAGCTTTTTTCTCTGATGTAAGGAGAATTGTAACTACTATGCAGACATGTGGTTTATTAATTTATGTAATAAATATTAATCGATATCAAGATTGAAGTTTTTGTAATATAATATTCGTAGCTATAATTGGTAGCGCACTGCAAGCCATACCAGAAGTATACATTTCTCGGTTAGCTCCCCGATAACTATTACGACAACTGTTTCGAGATTTCCCATCTTAGATTTTTCACTTCCCTGTATAAAAACTTAAACAAAAATACGGACGTCGAACATGTTCTAGTTTATGTGACTCGAGCACCGATACATTGGGACCGCCAATCAATTACAATGTCCCATCACATAAACCCTCAGTTTAATAAGTTGCTTCCAATTTAAAATCAAAATTATTTTTCAGTCCGCTGTCTCTGGGAAGAGGGGACCCGACGGGGGCCGGATTATAAATCATAAATGCCACGTTAGCCTGGCAGAGGGCCGCGACCGGCCGAGAGTCGAAATTATCGCCTGAGAGCCCGCGTAAAATATACAAAACAGTTTCAGGTTACTGAGTCAAATCTTTCTTTTGGCCAACTAAAATAAAATGCGCTGAATCATTAGCACACAATTTTATCGTTCTAAGATCTTTCCCAAAGCGATCCGTTGTATAATGAACACAAGTGAATCTATAAAACTGGTTTTATGATAATAATGGGTTTATATTTAGAAATCCGTCATACCTAAAACAAGTATGTCGATTAACAATCTGCAAGTTATTAGTATATAATAGTTAATTGTGTTAAACGAATGTTTCGCTACATTATACAATCGTTGATTGATTCATTACATTACAGATAAAGATGATTAAATTTAACAGTGTAATTAATCTAAGAATAGACCTCCCATACTCGCATGCAAAGTGTAATGAATACATATTCTCACAGTCCTCGGACACACGCCACGGTAGAAACTGGCGCACTACATCCGCAGCGGACAGCTCAAATAGAAATTGAGACATTTATACAAACAAAATCAACTAACATGCAGACATGAATGACAAACTCACTCCAGTTTCTGTGATCCAAATAAAACGACTTACATCCTTCAGTATCACTCAATATGTCGCATGTCACCGTTGACTAATTAAGCCACTTCAAAAAGCTTTTAATTTAGACAAATATATGTATATAGGTCTGTGAATGAGTAAACTGACTTGAAGAAAAAGACCTTATGTCTCAAATCTGCATAGAGGTACGGTTAACTCAAATTAACGAGTAATTAATGTTTTGCATAGACGTTGAAATTGAATTCTTAGAATTTGCTATTGGTGACAAACTAACTAACGTATTCTGCATAGTGCACCTTCTTGGTATATCAAGTTTGTTTTTAGTTTTATGGCAAGCAGAATATATTTCTATTTCTATATTGATATACAAATAATGTCATCGCAAAGCAATATGAGTCAGGAAAGACAAAGCAATAAATAAATAACAATGTGTGCAAAATAAAGACGTAGAGGACAGACGTATGTAAGCACAATCTACAAATGTCAAAGATTCAAAATCTATGTCGTGCATATAACGAACACGGCGCTCGTGTGGGCTAGAAAAGCAGTACATAAATTATTCTCATTGTTCCGAAAGGCGAATGATAAATGTATTTGTGTTCTTAATTTAAGTTATGCTATTGGTAAAAGTCGATTGTACCGGTCCATTCGGGAAATCTCGAAAGTTACGTTACTCGCCGAGTTTGGTCAGCGAGGCTTAGTGCCCAGGTTGGAATTAGGTGCGTTAATTGATCTATGTTTATCATGCTGCAGAAATAACGGCGACATTTCTGCAATTGTTAGATAACAAGCGACCACTGTTTAGAATTGCCAATCTTTAACTATAATGGCTTGGTGTGTGGTATGCAGTTTGCAGCGGGAACTCTACATAGTATATTATTATCAAAGCGCCAGACCGCTTCTGTTTCGTGTATTCTGCTTCAGCATCAACTCTGAAGAGAAGAACTTGGTGTTTCTGACAATAAATCACGATTGCTACGAACTTAAATACGAGGGTGGCATTTGTGTAGGTATTTTTGCACTCGTAGAAAAGTTGATCTTATTGAATTCAGAACGTAATTTATTTTGAAAGCGAATGCGCATTTTCTTTGTCCATGTAGGCCGGGGTCCAGCGCGGGCGCACCGTTCACTTCTAAACCTGCAATATATCATTCGGAAGTAGCAAAAACTTGGTGTCGGATCGTAGCGACAGTAATCACAGGTGCAAAAACTTCCCCACAACTACCAACAATTACAGACCATTTAAGGCCGACTACGTGCCTTACATAATAGTTAAAATCTTAGTATTTTCTATAAAGAAATACTATCTTAAGTTTCTATCGGCTGTTAGTCTACAAACAGGGACGTTAATGTATTGACGCCCTTTTCAACACTTGTCCTGAAATAGCTCGGAGCAAGTTCATAGTGGTTAATACGAGTGTCACTGAGGACTGCTTATGATAATTACACTTACAGACACTTTGACAACGAGATAAGTAACAACTAATTGCCAGTAATTTTATAAAACACGTATGTTTAGTGAATTTACAAAACAGACTTCGTGGGCGATGTCAAGCAGATAGAGTCAATTGAATTAAGTAAGAATGTGATTTAACTTTGTATCGGCAGTGTCGCATGTCTTAGGGACAGCACACACGACCGTATCAAACACAGTTTGCAGGATTACTATTCTAGAAAAACGGCTGGGGGCGAATAGCGTTGCAATTACAGTCGGAGCGTCTTCTCGTCCGTCCGTCTGTCCGCGGATCCAAGATGGCCGCCGCATGCCTGCCCAAGATTGACTAGTAGCTGAATGCTTCTTTGCCAACGGCGATCTAGGTTGAGTCGATCTATCTGAGGGCATGCTGGCATGCAGGAATGAAGCTCTTGCCCCTCGGTAAATTAAAATACTTTTTGTTTGATAAGTGTTCTGTGATTATCTCGTGTGTTGGATATAATGCAGCCGTGCAAGACATGTCATTAAAAAGCGAATTGTTTATTAAACTCACCGCTCAATACTTGAGAACTTCTAAGTACTGCCACTGTACATACCTGGAACATAAAAGTTTCGTATATTAACCTCAGCATAATGTTATACATGTGATTAATTTATCTAGCACAAAACTGGATATAACATTGCAGAACATATTTATATATATCATATTAATAGCATTAGTCATAATTAATACTTAATAGACTATTGAAATTATGTTGCATAAACTAAGAACGGAAACGTTCATTTACTTGCTTAATACTATTGTGTTTATTACCGAATGAACTTTTTATGAATTAGAGAATGAATGAAAGTCATCATGTAGTTCACGCAACCGCTCAGCTGTAGAACTTTACAGAAACCCTAATAACAACGTTCACACATTAAAGTTTAAACGCTCCCCGCCCGTTGTGCACAAACCCATCATTACACAAATGTATTCGCTGTTAACCCAAAACCACATAAGTCACATTTATCGCCACATCAAAAAGCAATCAAGCGACAAAAGTTGAAGCGAGTCATCGAATGGAACTCCGTCGAAAATATGTTCGAAACGCACCTAATCGATTCCACGGCGAAGCCACAGGGCCACAGGTAAGCTCTGCCCTAACGTAATTTACAAAGGTGCCCTATAAAAAGATGGGGCGTCAGGAGCTGCATATAGAATTTTATTAACAACAATAAAGTTCACTTATTTATGCGACTATCTGCAAGTGTATTTACTACGTAACTGTGTAAATAAATACCTATTGTAATGATCCTCGTTACTTAAAGATGAGTTATTGTTTGTTAAGAGATTAAATATATTGAAGTGCTTTTATTAAATCTGTCTATTCTGTTGGCATCATCCATTTTGTTGTACAAGATACTATATTTGTGTTTTCAAACAGCACATCTTGTTCCTTTATGCTACAAAATATTCTATTTGCGTAGCAATTAGAAAGAAAATCTTGTACGTAGCTCCATGTTAATTGTTAACTTATCAGGGAGTCATTAAGGTGTCACAGGTGTGCCAGACATCCTGACTGCAGCCAGAGAATATTAATCGAGATTGACGGTAGTTTTTGCATTTTTAATTTATGCCCCATCTTACGCAATTTATAATTGAAAATAAACTACTCCTAGGACATTCTATGCTGTCAACTTTGTTAGATGTCATTTTAATTTCATACACAGCTACACATAAAAAAAACAACTACAGGCTCAAGAGACATGATACAATGAGTGCCCCTAGTTCCTAGCTGACACCATTTCTCAACGTTACTATTGTTTTATAGCTCTTGGGCCAATAAATTCGATATGGTATATATAAGTAAGGCCGCCTCCGCGTAGGGACTCCTGCGCATCCTTAACTTTGGCCCAGACACCCCCCGCTGTCTCGAGAGATATGTTACCTGCCCGACGATGGAGGAAACAAACACTAACGTATAGACGATGCTATAAATTACTAAAATGACCGTGGCATTCTGATTAAGAAACTAATTTCGTTGCCGAAGGTTAGATCTTGTTTGTACCTCCACATTTTTTAACAAGACATTTCGTGTTTATTTAATTTAACTAAATGTTCTTTAAACTTGATGATTGTCGTTTTTCTAATAACATAACTCGAGTGGTACCGTAACTAAATATCCTGCTTGGTCGGTACGCTCTTACTTTCTGTACGGAGGTTCGTAAAATTGATTCGTGACAGATATACGCACGTATTATACGATTTCCGCAATATTTTAATCGGAGGCTTTCATTGTATAAATACATAATAATCATCAAAATAAACATTGCTGGTAGTTACTATTGTATTGTCTCTAATCAATAAGCAGCAATATAGCTAATAGTTTATGTTGTATAATTTAATAATAAAATAACGTGTCGTGATATTTACGATCCCACATAAAATACGTTTGGCTCGGAGGTCTGCTATCGTACGTGAAAGCGCACGCGCCGGAAGCCTCTCTCCTGCACGCTGGGAATCTGCGACTTACTGCGCTAAACCGACTTTAACTACTGGTTCACCCGAGTTAAAATAAATTAATGCCTTACTTTTGATTAGACGGTCATTATGTTGTTGATTGGTAGGTAAAGGCGTCGGCTTGTATTGAGGCTAAACGCCGTGGTGGCTGAGGAGGCGGAAAGTTTCTAACGTAAGCCGACAGCGTATGACTCTGTCGTGTCGTGTTGTCGTACTATCGCATTCTCTACCAGAGAGTCGGCAGTTTTATTACATTAATGCTGAAAAGTGGCCGCGCGGCGGCACGTTTTATTTAATTTCTATCGCTACGGGGCATTAGTGAAGCCGATCGCCGAAATAGAGGGACATAAACAAACAACTTTATAAATTCCATAATCAACAGTCAACCGCTTGACATTAGTTACGCAATGGTAAGAAGAAAATCGTAAACCAAATCCGAAGGAATAGGCTAGACTATAAAAAATGTTTATTGCTTTTCTTCCCACTTGTCCGAGAGTTCATCGACATTATATTTGAGATTGAATTTACAATACAGCTAAATATGTACATATGATTACCGTCAATTAATCAACGTATTAGACAGAAGCATGGAAAGATGTGTGACCCTGTTTGTTCTGACGCGCGTCGATGCCTACGAAGAATTTTCCGAGCGACGTGACTTTAAACTTCACTCTCTCTCTTTATTTCGTTATGACAAGTTGTCTTTCGTCCACGGAAGTACGCCTTTCTGAATTATTATGACATATTCGGATCAGCTAATAGCTTTGTCCGGGATGTAATTTTAAACTTTCATTTTTTTTGTAAAGCTTTCAGGTATAACATGGCTGTTGTAATAAATAGATGCCTTGATGTCTTGTACATTTTAAATTCACCACGTTTAAAAATAGTTTCCTTTGAAGAGAGGAACTAGGAAACCCCGATCTCAATTACCACCGTATTCACACGATTATGCTGTTATACGGAACTCTCGGTACATGAACTAATTTCACACTTGCTTTCTCAGTTTAGTGTAGGCGATCTGTTTGACACAAGATATTTGAAAAGCGACGTGATAATTATTATTTGGTGTCAAATAGTGAGAAAAGTCGTGAGAATAACATCAAGTGAACGTGGGCTCGTGACTGTATGGACAGTGTCGGACACCCGGACACTTGGGCACTCGGACACTCGGACAGACGGACACGAGCGACGTCGCGCCCCAGACATTCGCTTTCCGTCCAACTTTATAAGTACTCGGAAAAAAAAAAAAAAAAAAATTGACAACTTTTCTTTTACGACTACCTTACACACACACCTTTTCTCATTTTTCCTAAGTATTCTGATGAGTAAGTATAAATTTTGGAATATTTAGATAAATATCATAGCCGTTTAGACTAAACCATGGTAACGGTTCAAGTATTTAGCAAGGTACCGTAAAATAGCCGAAGCTTAACTTGAGGGTTTGCTGAAAACTATTAATTTTAATGACCTATGACTCATATACGCTCGCAAACGTTAGCGGTACAGCTTGTAAAGGCGCCGTCCTACAATGAAATATTCATTATAAGCTATCGCATGACCACTCTGATTGTTAGAGCAGTACTAACCTCACTGAGCCAGCTATTGACCCCACTCCCAGGCCAAACTTATAGGTTAATAATAAATATTATTGAAAATACGGGATCCCATTAAATCACATAGCTCAAAACATGCTACTGGCGCCGACGACTAATTGAAAATAGCGAATACGCGGTGCCTAGATTCAGCGTATTAATTAAAACTAAAGATTCTCGCCTCTCCTCGCTTACGCTCAAATATCTACCTACTTGCTACTATTTGTACATGCTCATCCCCACCCATGTCACTACAAACTGAACATTAATGCCGTGTCGTAAGGGTTAAGTTCCAAAGTACTAGCTCAAATGTTTCGTACACAATTTTGGACTATAAACAAAGGGCCTAAAGTCTACTTTAAGGTAAATAATAATAAGTATGAATGTAAAATCAAACAAGGAGCGTAGTTAATAATTTATTGATATAAGACATGCGAAGCCCATAAAGTTACCTTTGGCACACGTCTCGGTCCCTTTTAATTTGTAACTCGTTAGCATTAAGCAGTCGCTGTGAGCCCACTGCCCGCATGCTCAGATTAAGATTTTAGCCGCGGTCAAAGAACATTTTCAATATTGTTGTATTTTATTGGTTCCAATGTTATCGGCAGACTTTTAATTTATGTTGATCAGAGCCACTATGGGATGCTAATTATTGAGCACATTATCTCGTCGCGGCGCCTGACACTGTGACGAGAGTGAACACTCGGCGCTAGGTCAGGCACTTCGCCATTTCGTAACGTAACACTGAAGGTGGTGACTAACACTAATGTGTATTTGAAATAAATAAAGAGTCATTAGAAGGATGAGGTAACAGAGCTTCATTAAGTGAGTAAACACTCAAAGCGAGCGTAACAAGCATCGGTGTGTCAAACAATAGTCATAACTGTTGAACAAACAAAAGTTATCGCTCATAAGACGGGCGTTTGGCCGAAATAGAGGGGGCGGTGCAAGCGGAGAATGTTAGAAAAACTTATAGAAAATGACAAGCGCCCGACAAGGACGGAAACAGCCATAACGTAGAAACGAGCGGGACGGATACAAAACTCGTTCACCGGCATTCCACCGCATGGTAGATTTAGGAACGGGGGCAGAACGATACGATTAGAAGCTTATGTTGTATTATTTTTAAGGATAGTTTAAATAATTAGATATCAATAAATAAATAAAAAATTATAGCCCAAAGCTTTGAACAAGTTCACGGGCTATTATTAAAATTTATTTACGAGGCGAGGGAGCGGTTCGCGAATGCTCACAGTCCTGCCAGGTCAGGATACGATCGATTTGTTTCGTTGACAACTAAATTGATACAATGACTGGTCGTTGATCTCACGTCATTGAATCATGCGTACACGGAAATCTTCCTATTGAGCTACAATCAATATTAGGTTTTTTCTAAAAGTCACGATATTTTTCATCTGATGGTTTGTATATTTTGTTTAATTATATATTGTACTTTATCCGTGAGTTGAAAATTTATGAAGTATATGATTTATTTATTATGTACTTTATTGTACACCATTACATTGGAAGTTTTATAAAAATAAATGCGTAGATATGCAAAATGTACGAATTTTCCTCACAATCGGTTGAAACCATGATGAATCAAACCCAATTGCATACACAAACGATTATTAAGTAGAAGGAAGTCTGAAAGAGCTTTAATGAGCTTTCATTGTTACGCCATTTCTGCGGAGTGCTGTCTCTGTCTAATCCGCTACTTTATTTTATTGCATTGTGGGTATTTGAACTTATATTAGAAAGAGGTAAAATTGTATGTTTATATGTTTGTAAAAGATAATCTTGATAACTTCATATACTTCTTATTCGATTACATAATTTTTTCTCTGACTGAAAGCTACACCATTGCCTAGTTTCTTATTATATATTTTACTAGCTTCTGCTAGCGGCTTCGCCCGCGTGAATGTCGAAAATTATCGCAAGGGAACATATTCCCGGGATAAAACATATTCTATGTGATATTCCAGACTATAACCTATCTCTGTGCCAAATTTCATCCAGATCCGTTCAGCCGTTTGAGCGTAAAGAAGTAACAAACACACACACTCACAAACTTTCTATATTATAGTTTATATTTATATTTCTTTATAATATTATAGTGTGATGTTAAAAAAAATAATTTTCACGCGGAAGAAGTCGCGAGTACTTTTATTAATATTATGCTTTTAAAATATTACACTCTAACCAAAAATATTTTTTTTTGGTGTAAATTCAACCATGGGATTAAGAAAGATTTTATTACTTTTACCGTTACTCAAACCAAAGCCTACACGAGTTAGTAAATCCCAATATAGGAGTAAACAACTAAAAGTTTTAGTGAAAAACCGTAATACAATATTTATGGGTGTTTGACAGTATTAAAATGTATACATTATATCCCAATTAATCCCAATATATCGCCTTATTATGCAAATAAAGTAACAGATTATGACAGTTGAGGCGAACGAATATCAACAGAATAGGCCGTTTGCGGCTTAACATCCTGTTTGCTCATCGAAATCTTCGGATTGGGCAACAAATAGCAAAAATTCTCGTAATGCCGCGAAACGGAGATTTCGTCTACATACGGAATTGGATAAGCCATCAACGAACACTGTCTATGGTCCGTACGAGTATAACGTGTTAAATAGGGTAGTTTACTGAAAATTTGTTTTTCGTCTGTCAAGTACATTAATAAAAAAATATTGGACACGTATTTTTTCTTTTGACACGTAAACATAAAGTGACGACGATATAATGTGTTGAAATATCGTCAAACGTCACGCCGCTAGTACACTTTATACTGCCTTAGTGACGTCACCAGTCCCCACTCCTGAACTTTGATGCGCTTTAACTTTGTACATTTTTATTAATTTGGTAAAGCAAAAAATACGTGTCCAATATTATTCGATAATCTCACTGACGGACTAAATAGAATTATCATTAGGGTTCCGTACCCAAAGGGTAAAAACGGGACCCTATTACTAAGACTACGCGGTCCGTCTGTCTATCTGTCACCAGGCTGTATCTCATGAACCGTGATAGCTAGACAGTTGAAATTTTCACAGATGATGTATTTTTGTTGCCGCTATAACAACAAATACTAAAAACATAGTGAAATAAATATTAAGTATGGGAGCCCCCCCCCATACAAAAAAGTGAGATTTTGCTTTTTTTGCGATTATGGTACGGAACCCTTCGTGCGCGAGTCCGACTCGCACTTGCCCGGTTTTTTTTCTACCCAGGAAAAATCCCTATTGGCTACTAGTGAATCTCCGACAACACTGACGTCTATAGACCCGGAATGTAGTTAGTAAGTGATACGTGTTCGAGGGCACAGCCTGGTGACCTATGTTATTTACGCAGATTATGCCGCTATTCCCGGTGCGTGGAACAGATCGGCGGTTCGGTGCTAATACTCCGAGTAGGTACATAAGGTGAGGTAGCATTATTGGTTTGTTATTGTTGTATTTTGTAGGGAGCCCGGGGATACCGCCCACCGACGCATGCAACACGCAACGCGGTGTCCGGTTGCTTGTCGTGTAACGTTACCGTCGTGTAACGAACCTGGCCGCGACAAGTTATGACACGCCAACAAACGCCGACACTACCCGTGATAAAAGTTTTTTATTTATTTTTGATACCGACTCCTGTTAAAACGTTTTTTGCCAATACTTCGATCTTGATTCCGTGTTTCTAAGCTGACGTGTCAGTGTACCACGTGCAATTGGAAAAAGAAGTTTTTCAGCTCGCAAAAACTGGTTTCAGGAGATATTGTACCAAGAACAGGTACTCTGAAATTTTTGTCGTAAACTTATTTCAATTAGGGAGATTGTTTCTATTTCATAAATATGTTGGTAGTTACTCTAAGCAGTAAAACAAAATTACAGTACATAGTAGTAGTAGTAGTAGTACATTTCACTAACTATTATAAATTTTGTTTTATGATACTGCTGCACCAGCAGCCTAATTGCGTAAGTGAATTCTCCAAGCAAACGAGTCGAATTCCTTCAAGGAATCAGAATCATTTCATTCAACTTTTTCGGTATTGCGAAACCAATTTGGAAAAAGTACAAACATCCTCCTTTGAGTTGAAGTTCATCTACTGCGTTATGTTTCATCAAACTCGAACATTACACAATACCGATAGTGAAGTTTTATCTCAATTCTTCCGCTTTCGTTCATTCTTTACAATAAATTCTTCGACAAAATATTGGTAATGGAAAGGAGCATAACCTTTCCGTTTCAGATTGTAATATGCATTACGTAATGTCGTTTTTGGGAAAGGATCGACTTGTTTGCTTTGGAGAATTCACTTACACAATTAGGCTGCAGGAGTTGGGAATTATTTTAAACAGTAGCTACCTTACTTGTCCATTATTCATATCTAACAACACAATCTATGTATAACAAAGGAAAAAACCTTTGGCAATGCTTGTTAGACAGTACAATTTGAAGAAGTCCCAGATGCGCGCACACGCAGGTTCTTGATATAACTTTCATACATGCAATCATAACCATGCAGCTACATATATAATGAATAAACATAATGTAATAAAAAAATACCCATCATAAACTCAATCGATCGTACCCTCAACCCTCGAGCATCAAAAACGGTATTTTATAAAATTTAAAAGCGATACGTTATATAAATTCCGAACATGGGCGCGACAATCGCCAACCAGAAAAGTGTCGTAATAATATGGTTATAAGTCATAAAATTCATTGAAATAATTCCATTCTCTGATACTCATTATGAATAATTCGTCTGCGAAACTTTTTCGAAAAGTGTGTACACAACAGGAATTCATAAGCAGCATCTCCATTTTTTATGCTCATTAACCGACCGCACCGTGAAATAGTTGCTGCTTAGTATTAGTTTTAACGATTATGTATGCACATGTAGATAATCTTTACAACTTGTTCAGCACACACGGCCTATTGGCTCGGGATGCCTAAACAAATAGTACAAAGGTACGAAAACTGTCACAGTTCCGCCCGTATTTACCTAGCATAAGCTCGACTCGGCGTTTGAGAAAAAAAATGGAAGAGAGAAAAACGCAGCGACTTGAAACTTTTTTCTCGGAAGTGTCTGCGTGGACGCGCGAAGTGATAAAATACATGGCTGTATACGGTAACAAGTCTAGAGACAATGCGAGTGTTTTTGTGGGCAGTAGCAGCGCCTAGATCATTACAATAGCATAAAGTAGCCAGTTATGAAGCGGCCGTACGTTGTGAGAACGCGGTTTGCAACCGGTTTATATGGCTTAACGCTTTTTATAGGAAAAAGGATCCATCGTAACCCGAGCGATTTCTGAAACACCTGAGAACATTGAAATAGTGCCAAAGCTGCTCGCTTATTAGTAGCCCACAAATCAATGTTACAATGTTGTATTTTAGAAGCCACCGGGAGCGATACAGAGCGCCGTCGCTACCTGTATAGAAATTATAACATAAAAGGCCGATCTCGAATTATCGATACACCGCGAACAACCGATCCATAAAATTCAGTAAAAGAAAAATCGAATATCGTATAAAATCGTATCGACAGAGATAAGGGCGGCGACGCGTTCGTGCCGCGTAGCCCACGGCTGAGACTCGATATTTCATGAAACACCCGATTTATATTCGCTGCCGTGGTCCAGCAAAACTTTAATGTTCACCGTTCGTAATTACTGGCGAAAAAGGTAATATATAAACATATGGACGTTATGTTCTCTGTTGATGCTAAACGTTCACTTGTGATTGTGTGTAGTGATTAGTTAGGATGAACAATATATCACGGGAATTTAACGCGATGATTTTGATTATGTATTACCATGGTACTGGAGACTGAGAGTCTACCTGGGACCACGGTCGTTGCAACACGGCCGAAACGTCGGGTAAAATAGGTAAATAAATAATCGAAATCATCGCGTTGAATTCCCGTTCAATTATGAAATGCGAAAGTTTTAAAGTTAATATTAGTTAGGATATTCATTTAACTACATCAAAATAACGAAGACGACATTCTTTTACTGGCCGATGAAAGGGATTTGTTCAGTGTCGTTTTTTGTTTCAAAATGTATAAACTCTATTTGAAATAACATTAAACATGATTCCAAATCTTTTTACAGTCTGTTCAACCAATTTTGACTTCTAATCCGTAAACATAAGGATGACATAAAAAGCAAAAACTTGTTACCAAAACAAACTTTTTACTACAGCTACCATTTGTCGTATCACCGACGCAATAGAAGTCAAAATCGTTTGAACGGGCTGTAAAATGGGCAGATTTAAAGGTTTAATGTTATTGCAAATGTAGTATAGAAAATCAAAATAATTTTATTTTATTTTACATATTCATACATGTAGGCCACATGGGCACTTATAAAACGTCGACAAAAGGTGCACGGTTCGAGTTAGTCGTTTCCTATGGAGAAGAACCGGCAAGAAACTCCATGGTTACTCTTTTAAAAATTTGTTTGTGTTTACAATATTTCCATGTTACAGCATAGATAATCATAACACTAAACCCATGAAACTCCTGGATTTCCATAAGTTAGACGTTAAAGTTCAACAATGAGCTGAGCTCGCCGTAATAAAACTAATGCCCATTGAGCAAGAGCCGCGGGTGATCACTAGTTTCATAATAATTTATAATTATAAAAATCTCACATATGACAAGACTTGAAACGTTGCCATTAAACTTAATCCCGTGTTATTCATTAGACAATTTCAAGTTTACGAGCATAGATACCGAACAGACCTCATAGTAAAACTTGGATTGTAAAACTATTATTACTCGTATTAATTTGATGGTAATAATAAATTTAAGTCTCCTTATGGTAATTCACGTCATACGCAATATGATTTCCTTCTAATTATGTGGAATGATATTTCGCATTGAACTGATCTTGGAGAATAAATGTGTTATTTATGCTGTATTCTGGATCGATATCATATCGAGCCTCTTACAGATAGTGTTGTCTCTAATGAAATTTGATTACGTGTGAAAAGATATTCTCATTGGTAAAGGCTTCTTGGTGTAATGGGTACTTATCGTTTGTCCGTACAAATGGTACATAAGCACTTTTCACATTCTTAAGTATCGCATGATGGGGTGCAGTGGAGCTAATTACTAAAGTGAATGGAAATTTTCTCATTACTGTTTTGTGAAGTTCAGGAACGGTAAAATTTTTATCTACATCAGTTTATTATTCATTTATTTATTTAATACTTTAAGCACACAAATGTACAGAGGCAGACTTAATGCCTTAGGCAGACCCTCAGGAGGTCAGTTGTTACTGATGAAAATCAGTATATATATGTAAGTATGCAAGTTTTTTTGAAAACCCATTAGTTACTTTCGGAAATTGACGTGCAATATCCATTTAAATTTTAGAAGGACTTTTGATTGTTGCTTTTATATTTAAGATGGGTTTGCGTGTGTATATTCGCTTAATTTCATCCTTAATAGGTATAATTTTTATTTGAGATTGGTTTGCTCTTGACTCTAAGTCTAGGTCAGAGGTGACAAAGACAGAGTCGACGATGGACTGAGCTTACCCAGAAGAAGCCTCTAACTTTGAAGAGATTTGGGTTGAAAGCGTTCGGAAACACAGACGCAGGTAGTGAGTTCCACGTTTTTGTCGTTTATCGAAAAAAGACAAACAAAAGTAAAACTAGAGCCAAAAGAGTGATAACACAATATTTAACTTAAGATGTCAGAGCAATATATTAACAAGAGTAATTGGAGCGCTTCATTCAGGTAGTAGCCGCAGTTGTCAGTTACAACATTTATCAAGCAACGAGTATCAACAACGTACATTAGTTCCCGCTACAGCTTTTAACTTAAGATGCGTATCTTGCCACATACGGATTTTGAGACAGTTACTTTCAAACGTCGACAAAAAATGTTTGGGTTTAGTGAATCAGCAGTAAGCAATTTGTTGTTACGACCTAGCGGGTGAAGAACGAGCTTTGCGTGGTAACCTAACATTACTGGTGTAAACTTTAAAATTAAGCGTTCAGGGAAATGACAAAGTGAGTAATGTTCTCATATACATACAGCAATTTAGTTTTTTCCCACAATTATTTATCTTATTGCTCAAACAAGTTTATATTTTCGACATCTGAGTACATTCACCTATGTGTACCTATTTAAGTTAATTTTAAATGGATAAACATCAAATCATAGTCATCATCAGCCTTTTTAACAGGAGTCCAATAAGTAAAAGTTGTTAAAAACAATTGAATGAATCATATATGATTCATACAAAAAAAAGTAATTTAGATATAATTTACATATAAGCTCGAAATTTCTTTTATAAATTATTCTTATTATGTATTATTCTTATTATTCAATGAATCATATATGATTCATTGGGAAGTGAATCTGTTAATTTCATTCAATGAACCATATATGAATCATTGGGTAGGGAAACTGTTAATGTTCCCGCTGCTGGGACACAGGCCTCTTCTCTGTGAGAGGGAATTGGCCGTAATCTAACACGCGGGTTGGTGGATGTCACATGTATTCGGATTTTTGGATCTAGGACATGCCGGTTTCCTCACGATGTTTTCCTTTAACGTTTAGAGAGCAGTGGTGATGAAATAATTTACACAAATTGAAGCGCCTGCCTGGGTTTGAACCCACGACATACAACTTATGAGTCGGCGGATACCACTGGGCCATCACAACCATCAAGTAAAAACTACAAATAACTTAAAAAAAACATGTACAAGAACAAGACATTAACACCAGTCTACGATCTACTTACCATTTTAAGGAAAAACAACTTGAACTTGACGATAAGTAAAGAATTTACGAAGAAATGTAACGAACATACCGCGGGAATCTACTCAGGTGCATTGAAAAGGTGCCAAGAACCGGTCTCTTATGACAGTTAATACGAATACCGTTTTATTTTTAGAAACACAATAATATAAAGGTAGGCTTATGTGGCTTTTGGAATAAGTATTAGGAAATGTTTGAATAGATTGGGATAAACGAATGTTTGATTTTTGTCTCATATTTTTGTTGCTTTAGCAACTTCGTAGCGGTCGCTACGAATTTTCGTAGCGCACGTTTCGTAGCGTTTTTTTACTCTCGCACTAGATTATATCTTTAAGATTATGAAATGTGACAAAAACCACCGAAAAACTGGTATTATAAAAAACATTATTTATCAATAAGTTATCCTGATCAGAATGATCAAATAAAGTTTTGTTAACATGCACCAATTCATAAATACAACTAAATATTGTTTTGTAATTGTATGTATTAATCAACCGAGTGCTTCGGCCGCGGAACCCAGACCATTACAATGTTTTTTTTTCTTTTTGTATGATTCAATCTTTAATACTTATTACTGTGACAGGTATATGCCCTTATCTGTGGCCAGGCTCTGATGGATCGATGTTAAAAAGCCTCTCTTATTGCCGAGGCTCTAATCGACTGCCCTTTAATGGCCGCCGCAAAGCTTTTTTAGAATTTTTATTTAAATGTTTGTACAACAGTTCTGTTCTCGTTATCTCAGCACCTGTTTGTACACCGTTTTCTAGCTTCGAAGTAATAAAATGGTTGAGTAAATAATTAAATAAATATGTTATCATTCAGATAACACTGTTTAATCTTCTTTATTTATATGTTTGATTCGGATTTTTAACAGGTTCTACACCTTTATAAAGACTGTCAATATTTTATATTTGTAATACACGTAGACATTATCTTTATTACAAAACAAAATTAACGTATAACTATTTAGAGTATGAACCCACTTCAACCAAAATAAAGGTAGTCCTCGCCCCCAACGAAATTGATTTAATCAAATCCGATGTTCCGTATTTAAAAGCATTCAGGTAAATGATCGGTTTCATACAGATATACTGGCCATATGTTATACAACAATAAATATTCGTAGTAACACAGCCGGGCCTCCCACTAAACCCATGCCAGCGCCGACCACAATAGAACACGTCAGATTAAAAGATGAATGATTCCAATTTTGGCGTCCCACACCCTCGTGCTTGTGCACCGGCTCTACCTGAGATAAAAGCCTTTATTCACTTCTCCCACCTTCATATACACTACCAACGATTTTTAACATCTATCGAAATCGGAATGCGCTTTAATAAACACAATTTTTAATTAAGCTGTGTTCAGAATTTTTAATGGCGGTTCGTGAATTCATCAGTTCCATAGCTAATTATGGCGGGATTGCGTTTATTTAGGATTGAATTGCGCAATGGTCGGCCGAACCAGGGCTGCATATTTAAGTACGAGTGTCGGATATCCGACGGCGAGCTAGGAGTACAGTCGCAAGCGATAAAACTCAATCCACCATTTTATCTAAATCAATTAAGAATTGAACGCGAAACGAAAGTTAAGCCATTGTTCAATAATAAACTAGAATTGCTCCACAATATTACTGTCGGATTTATTTGTAAATGATTCATTGATATCACTTAGTTAACACATACAGGTTATTGTTGTCAACTAAACGGGGCATGAATTACGAAAATAAATTACTTGGCATGTTTTTAAATGTCCAAAAGCTCATGGGCTCATGTGACAAGCTGGCTGCGTCCGCGCCGCCGTCGACTGTACCCGAGCAATCCCGAACAATGGCTGCTAATAATAAGGGACGTCGTATTTACGAGCATACGTGCCCTCCGAGCTGAGACGAGCTAGCCCTATTGTGCTCAGACCTCCTATGATTATTTCAGTCCCTTGCACTTTTCCAGAAATCCCCTTTTTAAGTTTAGATTTTATAGCCTTTAGATGGAATGAATCAGGCGTCCGCCGCGTAAATCTAATTTACGCTTTACCGAAACATTCATTGAATAGGAATTTTAAGCTGTAGCCGGTCATAAGTCATTTTTAAAGCGGGCTCTTTACTAGGTAGAAGCACTTGAGATTGTTTTTGTTGAAAAGTTAGTGCCTGAGTAACTGCTGATATTTTATTAGAGCTTACAAGTACACGTTCTGTTTTAAGAAAACTTTCAATTATGATGGAATCTGGTAATATTTATAGTTATTTGAAGAAGACCATAAAATCAATCATAATAATGGTCATCAAACCTTATGGCTACGACATATAGGCACGGCCATAGCACAGTATTTACGATTGTTAAACTGTGCCCATAGAGTTCTAGGTTAGACTCGTATTAGATATTAATCATTCATTTCATACACGCATAATTACGTCATTTAGATAATTGTACCCATTGAGATAATTACTGACATAAGGCTAGTAATCGTTGTATGCTAGCCCTGTTATAAAAGCTGTTGCTAGTCTAGACCCACGCGGCGCGGTGACCTAAATACATGCGCCTGAGTTGCACCCGGCGTCCGCCAATCACACGCCGCCATTCAAATCGCCGGCGCCGATCCTAGTGTCTATAAATCTGCAGAGATACATAAGGCAAATTATAGGTAACTGAGCTATTAAATAATATTAGCAAATACCCTTTGTGCTAATGCATCTGGTTCCTATTAATTCTGTTTATCATAAGTCTTGCAGGGATGTAAATCATATTAATAGTGCTCTTTATAATAGACTGGTTTCTACAACATTTTTTGACAGTTCGATCTAACTTTGTAAATGTTACAACCAAACCTACTGACGTGAGCTTTTTCAGAAATAAAGAACAATTTAGAAATAAGACGGTTTTTCTTACGTGGGTAGGCGTGTCAAGTGAACATTCTTTTTTGGATCCCATAATTTAAATTAATTTAAAATAGTTATTTATTATTATTTTAAATATTCTATGTACTAAGTAACTAAAAACCCACCTTCGCTTCATATTCTCCTTTTTACTTTACTCTCTTTCACAACCACAACACTACATAATTTTCTAAGCATGGACAGCAAGCTGGCGCATAGCATGGGGGAACTGGAGAAGCTGTTTAGCTCCCGCATGCATCAGTATGAAGAAAAGCTGCAGAGAGCTACTGCCGGAGGTGACCCCACGCACTCAGACCTTGCATCTTTATCCAAAGATTTCATGGACTTTAAGTACTTTGTCTGCAAAACACTGTCACACCTTAAGACGCAGATTGAACTGTTATCATCAAGCCTGGATAGTCATGAGACAGCTATGAGGAGAAAGGTTTTGTTATTTCACGGAATCCCTGAGAGACCGGGTGAGAAGTTGTGTGACACTATCCATGAAGTTATCTCCAACCAGCTTAAGATTGATGATTTCAAGACTGAATTTCTGAATGTGTGCCACAGACTTGGAGCCTCCCAGGGTAAAACTAGACCCGTTCTGGTGCGTTTCAATGAGATGGAGCATCGTCGGTTGGTCTGGGACAATAAAACTTCGCTCAAGGGCAGCGGGACCACCATTTCGGAGTTTCTGACCAAAACACGGCATCAGGTGTTTATGACTGCCCGCAAGCACTTCAGCGTTAATAGCTGCTGGTCTGCAGAGGGAAAGGTCATAGTCATGACGCCTGACAAGTCTCGCCGGAAGATATCAACATTGGGTGAGCTTCAAACTCTAATCGCACTATTCCCCACTGCAGCCAGTGCTGGTACTTCCAACGATCCTGGGCGTGCTGATTCAACCTTGGCTGCCGCAGCTGCATTGCCTAAAACCGCAACCCCTAAAGCGAAGATTATGAGGAAGGCACGTCGCTGAGTCTGTGTCATTTGACCCCTGTTTATTTTTAACTTAGTGGGCAATTTCGGTATATTTTTGGATAAGTTTCAACTCATGTTTATCTACCCTTGTTCATATCGTGAGATGCGTAATCGCTGTAGTCGTATGTGTAGAGATGCAAAGAGACGCTACTTCCATAATTCTCTTGACAACCGGAACTCCTCTGAAGTCTGGAAGTTTCTGAAAGCTGTCGGCATTGGTAAGTCCCCTGTCGTTACTAGTAATGAGACTGACGTGGGTGCTCTAAACAAACATTTCTCACTTCCACCCGTTACTTTGGATCCACATGTCAAATCATCTACATTAAATAAGCTTTCCGCCTTACCAGTGCCGCGGTGTTCGTCTTTCGGTTTCAGTCCTGTGAGTGAAAGTGATGTCAAAAAATCTATTTTTGCTATCTCCTCCTCCGCAGTTGGTAATGATGATATTTGCTCAAGAATGATTACTCCTATCCTCTCCACAATACTTCCCGTTTTAACACACATTTTTAACTACTCCTTGTTTACTTGCACTGTCCCCGATGCTTGGAAACTAGCCCATATTATTCCGTTACCCAAAATACCTAACCCGGTCTCACTGTCCGATTTCAGACCCATTTCCATCCTACCTTATCTCTCCAAAGATATCTCAAAGGATCTCTCTCCAAGGATCTCTCTATAGAAATAAGCATTACCTATGTACCTATTTTTCTGTTTCTTCATCTTGTCTGTATAATATGTGTGTGTGCATAAATGGTTAAATAAATAAATAAGACGGTGGTTTGCAATTTTTAAAGTTTAGTAATATTTATTTATTTATCTCCCGCAAAGTACAATTTTGTTACTACATTGTGTTACAAATATTGGAGGTACAAAGGTTTGTGGGAGTCAGGCATCCAATCTAGGATACCCCGTGCTATGGACTCCTGGCCCCCCTCGCTGAGATTGGGATTTACACAAATGTAGAACATAGGCCATGTTATTGTTATTGTAAGAAAATAACAACAAAATCAAGTTACCAAAAAAAATAAACAAAAAATAAAAGTGTGTATGTTTGTTAATATGTGAAGTGGAAAGTGTCGTGTGCGTGGTGTGGTGTTGTGTGTGTGAGAGAGAGAGAGTAAGTTTAGTACTGGGGGGTGACCATAAGCTCTTAGAGCGGTATCAATTTGATATCGAGTAAGTGACAGATGTATACAAGTCAGATACATCTGTCCCTTATTCGATCTCAAATTGATACCGCTCTATGAGCTTATGGTCACCCCCCTGAACTCTGCACTGTTTGATAAAGGATGAATTTGATTCCATTTTATTACTCGATACTTTCACAAAAGCGTCCCTTTTATAACGCTACGACCTATCTGCCAAGCCCTATGGTGATCCTACTATAAACTTCGTCCGTGGCAGCCCTGGAGAGTGAAACCGCATAGTGAATAAGCTGTAACCTTGCATGGCGCCTATCTCATTTGGGAACACCACTGTCTCTGTTTCAAAACATAATTATGCACAAAAATAATGAAACCGGTTCAATAAATTATGCAAAAAATATAATGAACGGATTAGACCGAGCCTTGAAATTAAATCTCATAATCGTAATAATCATATAAAATTGAATTTGTTCAGAAATCATATAATTACGTGATAAAACGGTTACAAATTATGATAACTGCTTTTATAAAGTTTGATAGATAAGCATCTTACGTGTTGCGTAAAAGGCCTTTCTTAGTCATTTGAATTAATTTGATCAAATCTCCAGAAACGATATGTCCGTGTATTTTAATTTATTCGCATTATATACTTATAGATAAGAGCATACCTAAGTTACGGTGCTTTGAATGTTAATGTCTATATAAAGCACAACTTTAAGCACTAATATGATTTGATCATCCTGCCTTATCAAACCATAAATCTAACGTGAGATGAAATAACAACCGCCATCGTTATCAAAGCGGTTATTTCCGGTTTAATATTTGGTTCAATAAATCTGAGCGGGTAAAAAAATAAAGTTTGGTACACGGTATCGTTAGGAACAGGAGAAGCGTCTCATTCGACGGCCGACAAAGCGACCCAAAGCGAATTGTTACATCTTGACCGACGACGGTTTAAACCCCTCGTAAAATGCGCAAGCGGGACATCTACTTGCACCATATTAAACAGGCTCTAAAGTACACACTAAATGGGTAAAGTAAAAAGACCTAGTTTTTGTAAGCTAAGTGGTATAAGAAGAATTTGTGCGGTTTAAAAAAGAGCTTTGTTTAAAAGCTAAGGATTCAAAAGCACAATTTTCTCATGAATTCAATTTTGCCCGTAAGAGGCAAAGGCAACCTATACATTTTTTCCGTTTGTTTTTGTAATAATTTAATTAATATCTAACAATTTTATTTATTATATAATGATAATTTGATTTGGTTTTAGGGTTCCGTACCCAAAGGGTAAAAACGGGACCCTATTACTGAGACTCCGCGATCCGTCTGTCTGTCTGTCCGTCTGTCACCAGGCTGTATCTCATGAACCGTGATAGCCAGACAGTTGAAATTTTCACAGATGATGTATTTCTGTTGCCGCTATAAAAACAAATACTAAAAACAGAATAAAATAAATATTTAAGTGGGGTTCCCATAGAACAAACGTGATTTTTTGGCCGTTTTTTGCGATAATGGCACGGAACCCATCGTGCGCGAGTCCGACTCGCACTTGGCCGTTTTTTTATATAACTTTGTTTCTATCTTTCTTTGCATGTCTGTTTAGTTATATCTTTGTCACTTAATTTTATTTTTAATTTTATTTTGCAAGCGTATTAACTTTGTAAAATGTGTTTTAAATTAAGTGAAAAATGTCGCTGGTTGTAGATTTGTTTTTCTTTGTGCTCAAATTTTATGTTGCATACATAAAATTCGTTTATTTTCCCAAATAAATAAAATAAAACATTAAATATATAGCACGCAAAACCGGGTAAAAAATTAGGAAAACGATTATAATATCTTACCATGGTCAATAAAATAGTAACAAAACAAAGCATTACTTGATTTGTTATAGAACGGCCCGCCCAGCGAACATTTCCGTGACGTTTGAAATAAAATAAAATCCTCGAAGTTGATGTCTCAATGACCACAGAAAAAAAATGGCAAACACCCGAAAAGATTTTAAATAAAATTTTATAGCATTTTTTGCATTATTCATAGTGTATAATTATCGACACGCTTTAAAATAAGTATGCTATAAAATTTATTGATAATTTAGCATATAGCTTGGTTCTCGTTCTCTCGCAGGTTGGAATGTCCTAGTCGTTGACAAGAAAGATTAAGCCAGGAGCAGATTAAGCCGCGTGTTAAGTGAGAGATTAAAGTTTATGTCAGTGACGGTGCTCGTGTGAAGTAAAATATTTGAGTTATGATCAACTCTGTAAAAGGTTTTATGTAGAAATATTAAGATGGGTCTATCATTTTTAGGGTTCCGTACCCAAAGGGAAAAAACGGGACCCTATTACTAAGACTCCACTATCCGTCTGTGTCTGTCTGTCACCAGGCTGTATCTCATGAACAGTGATAGCTAGACAGTTGTAATTTTCACAGATGATGTATTTCTATTGTGTTATTTTTGCCGTTTTTTGCGATAATGTTAAAGTGGCGCCAGTGACAGAAAAGTTGAAAGGAAACCTTTTGTCCTGGTATGGTCATCTGATGAGGAGGGATGAAACGCATGTTACTAAAAGAGTTGAGAATATAAATGTGGATGGATGGAGAGGGAGGGGACGGCCAAAGAAAAGATGGATGGACTGTGTGAGGAGTGATATGAAAGAAAAGGGAGTCAGTGATAGCGTGACGGGGGACAGGACGGTATGGAATAAGAAAACGTGTTGCGCCGACACCAAGTAACATGGGACAAGGGCAGGAAGATGATGGTACGGAACCCTTCATGCGCGAGTCCGACTCGCACTTGGCCGGTTTAAATATAGTTTAATCTCATGTCTCATGTGTTACCGAGGTAGGTAAATTGAAAAGCGTGAAAATATTGATCTATGCAGAACATTTCATTTGGCAGTGTTGCATTGTGAACGTGATTTAACCATTGAAATACATTCTACCAATATACAACAACATACATGAAAAAAAAATGTTCATATGCTGGTGAATAGTGAAGTTAGAACTACTCAATATTAAATATTAAGTAGTTCTAACTAACCATATTAGCCAACATAAACTTTATGTCAGCTAATCAAACTATTAAAACGTGCAGCGCCATATCGCTTATAGAATTTAGTTTCAAAACGTCGTAAGCTCCATGAAATTCATTTCGTTCAACATAGTGTAAAGTAAGGTGTACACCTTACTTTGCAGTACATTTCAGTCGAACAGAGTGAGTGTTGGGATCGCCAAATCTAGTGCGTAGCACATATATATCGATGGATTTAACAGGAAAACAATCAATTCAGTCAAATGTCAGACAAACATGGAAATCTTAAACGTATTTAAATAAGTAAATATCCCCATAACTCTCTACAAAACTTGAAAAAGCTGCAGTAGGTATATTTTTTATTCAGAATATTCAAATTACATTGTAGTGTACTTTAAATCTCCTCACTCATCCTTAATGCGGGAATTATTCCCTCCTCATCTACATTTAAATATGGCTACTTATAGAACAGCGGTGCGATACTCCGGGCCGGTACCATGATACGGAGCTGCTAACCATGCACTTATAGGAATGCAAGCATTCACAGCGAGGTAAACTTTAAAATAAAAAAACTATAACACGTGAAGACTTGTATCACAATATGAGCTTTCGTCGCTCGAGGGATGAGCGAACCTTTTAAAAGCTTTTCCGAGGCCGTACAGGGCATTAAGCTCAAGTGAAGATAAACTTGGTAACAACCTTCGGACGATATGTTGCCTGCACCATAAATATATTTATCTACTTTGCTTTTGTTGCCAAGATAAATCGGCTAGTTTGACTAGTGCATCGTTTCCAGATTGAAATATACAAAGTGTTACCACTTTGTCTGTGCGTT
Organism: Orthosia incerta; assembly: GCA_948252205.1. Taxonomy (NCBI): domain Eukaryota; kingdom Metazoa; phylum Arthropoda; class Insecta; order Lepidoptera; family Noctuidae; genus Orthosia; species Orthosia incerta. Next base: position 17,744,480 of record OX411753.1, on the reverse strand, counting down.
CTACAGCCGTTGTTCAGGTTCTACTTCGCTTATTTACGCTTTCTTGCTATTTGTTAAATACTGAACTTAAAGTGCTAAGTTCATTACCTCAGTAAACTTGTAAAGTAATTGAAACGCGGCTGTAAATTGAAAATGGTGCTTACTTCTTTAATTTGTTACTCCGCTGAAGATACTCAAATAACTATTTAGGTACACGATTAACACGATGTAAACATTAAACACTGAACACTGCATGTCAAAACATCGTCAGTTAGCTGAGTCTCGCTTGACTTCGCTTGCAACTTTTTGTACAAAAACTTTATGTTTAAAAGGTTTTTTTCTTTATTATAACATAATTTGGGTGCATGTTTTAATGTTGTTTCACAAAACATTTAAAAGTATTCACGACCCTTGTCAGGCGTGTTCCTACACATTTGTCCAAATGCAACTTTACAAGCGCCATTATATAAAATCACCATATTTTTTGTAGACTGCATTCAATTTATTAACATCCGCACTGCTCAACTTCCAGGACTTCACAATGACGAAACTGAATACTTTACATATAGTTTTTTGCTACTTAAGCATCGCTTTGACCACATTTGCTTATTTGAATGATCACTGCGAATTTAGTTCTCACTTCTCGGTTGTAAGAACTCTTTTATCAATTTTCGGTTTCTAATAGTTTGAACATCGCTAAGTCAATGTTATTCGGTATGTAATCGTTAACACAAAAGAAACATAAAATCCATCTTCAATGTAGGTAAATAGCGTGGCCATAAATAAATAATTGTATACATTACAATTGACGCTTTCAAAATAAAATAATCCCGCTTGAGAACCAATGACAAAACCTCTCTCGATCCGGAAACATATTCTTAGTTCAGATAATATACGAGTGTCGCTTAAGCAAAAGTAACTTCGATATTTCAAGCGGCAGTTAAGTTATTGGCCGTTATTAATAATGCGCCTTTCCTAACTTAATCTGACTTGAAAGGCATTGAGTCGCGCGTCGTGCAGCCGATGTATTGTTCAGACAATACTTTAGGCGTATGTGCGTACAATCGTGTCCCTATATCCTTTTACAGTCGTAGGCATTATAACATTGAGTCTATTAAGCTGCGGTTAATCCTCTTCAATATTATCCGGGTTTAAATAACATTCTTAGAATTGGAATGATCAAATAGAGCACGTCATTATGGAGGTCAGGTTTCTCAGTGTCTTCATCATGTGTGACATATTTGAGACTATAAGCACCCGCTATGTACCGACTCTTAGGGCCGATTGCATCAATGGTTTCATTCAATCAGTAGTTTATTAGCGGTCTCAACCAATCAGAACGCTGTATTTGCATAAACTGAGTTTAGTTGAACTAATCGCGATTAGTTTCACAGGTGAAATTGGCCCTTAGAATGTTATACCAACAGCCTAAAATTATAATTATTTCCTATTAACTTAGGACAGTGTCGTCGTTCACTTGGAACTTAATTTGCATTCTTGATAAGGTACATAATCTCTATTACAACATACTTCACTCTGATTTATTAATATCCGTTCAAATAGTAACACAACTTAGATAAAATAGCGTAAATATGCTAATTATATTCTTAATAGATAGATAAAGAAATAATTAATAATGTATTCATGCTTATTTACTAAATACGTTTTCCATTTTCCGTCTGTTATTGCAACGATTGCTCAGCTGTATCGCGTACTGTTAAATGAAGCTTGACAGAATGATTCGTTTTAATAACTACATTTACAATAAACATTTAATTTAAGTGTATATTGGTGCAATATGTTACCAGTAAGTAGTTTTACTTGTATTAGTACATAATCCATGCAATTAATATGTATTATAAGCATGTTAACTTGGCTCATGAATCTCAAATGAAACTTGTAACCTGTAGCTGCCCATACCGATACCATTTTTAATTTTTTTAGACGAAGGTACAAAGGCGATCGTTGTGGACCTTATTTGAATTGAATGTGGAAAAACATTGCGTACATGTGGTCTGGGTGTGTCCGTGGTCTGGTCCAAATTTGAATGTTTGTATTTGATGAACATTGACTTCGAATAATTAGACGCAGGACGAGCGTGACTTTCAAACTGTGATTGGAAACAATTCAAATTATTTAAATGAGTAGGTACCTCCTATCTTGTCAAAGTTATTTTAATAATTCAAGAAGAACAGAGATTTTCTGTGCATTTCTATGCATGGCCCTGTTTTCACAACGAGACTCTTGAACAGATTAAATGACTTCAACGGAAAAACGTGCAGTGTTTTCTTAAGAAGTTTCGTCGACTCATACAGCGTAAAAAATATTCCAGAGCGAAACATTGTTTATTGTTTCTACATCAAAATCATTATAAATCATTAAGGCGTCGGGTATGTACTTGAAAATACTCACGTCAATCGTTACTCGTTAGCTAGGCTGGCTCAAAGTTAACTCCTAAAGAATCCAAGTATCTCTTGAGAGTAAGCGCTGTGTCATTGCTTGAGCCCAACAGAACACGAGAGCTATAAAGTAGACGTTACGCGATATTATTTTTTATTTCCTTAGCAGATTGTAATTAAACTTTACGACCATTTTATCATTAATTACTGCTAAAGTCTGACATTTTTAGGGTTCCGTTCCCAAAGGGTAAAAACGGGACCCTATTACTAAGACTCCGCGGTCCGTCTGTCTGTCTGTCCGTCTGTCAACAGGCTGTATCTCAAGAACCGTGATAGCTAGACAGTTGAAAAAGATGAAGATGGTGTATTTCTGTTGCCGCTATAATAACAAATACTAAAAACAGAATAAAATAAATATTTAAGTAGGGCTCCGATACAACAAACGTGATTTTATTGCCGTTTTTGCGATAATGGTACAGAACCCTTCGTTCGCGAGTCCGACTCGCAATTAGCCGGTTTTTTAATTATCACATCACCTTTTAAATTCTGAGAAAGTCTTCGTTCATAATTTATAAAAATATGATATTAAAAAAATGTTGTTTTACGCTTCATTCATTATCATTATTATCGTAAAATATGCGTGGAACATAAAAAATATTTTATTTTACACTGATTAAAGATTAGGAAAGACGTCGTGACTGTCGTTAATGTGAGAGTTTAAAAAAAATAAATGGCATTAAATTCGACTCCGCGAGTTTTCCTATTCCGCTAGAGGAATACGAACGATTGAGTGGCCATAGGTTGGCGTGTGGGCCGTGGAGGACTATTGAGGATTTTCTCTTTTTTTCTGCGTACGCGCGTCGTGCGGGGCCCCAGCCGCCGCGCCGCGCCTCACCCGCGCCGCGCCGCGCCGCTGCTATGCCGGCATTGTCCACCATACACTAAAATAGCCCGCATTTTAGTGCCACAGCAAAATATTGGCAATACATAACGCATGAGTTATGGAATTTGTGTGAGTAAACTTAAATGATTTATTGGGACTCTATTGCGTACTTAACAATAATTGAGTTTGCCAATACGAGAGGCTCGTATAATTAGTTTTCATTTTAGTGAGCAAAGTCCATAAAAGAGTGCATTATCCCTACCTAACTAGTGCAAAGCGGTTGTTACTGAGAATCTATTACGTTAATTATCTTTAATTATTGAAATATTTATATTAGGTAGGTGTATTTACTGTTATCCTTTGTAATTTTGATTGGCATACATTCAAATTTGTCTAAGAACAAGTTAAGGGCCTACATACGCTTTAGTGCCGTAAAACGGTAACTTACTAAAGCATACTCCTTAGTAACGGCTAGGTTAAAAGGTTTGAAAAAAAAAAATATTTATTATTGATTCATCTACATAATTTTGAACACAAGGTTATTACGTGTAACTAATAGTTTTGCTTTAAAAAAATAATTAACAACACGATATTTTTTCGCTACTTTTGGAAACTCCTCCAAAACGACTTGGATGTTTAAAAATATTTTTTCACAGAAAAATTTATGGCTGGTATTTCTTCATAACTAACATAGCATATGTAAATCAAATAATATTTTGCAAACAAAACTGTTCAAAGGGAGGTTCAATTTTGATATTTTGGCATCGAGCGGGCGCACGGCTAGTACTGCGTTAGCATTGGGGTGTATATATCGCCTTAATGAGACAACATATATCACTTGCAAAGGCTGTTATAAATTGCACTAAAATATAGTTCAATAAAGTCATATCGTAGACATGTCGGGAAACATATGTAATGTGCTAAATGGCCTACAATTCATATTACAATCAATATAATAAATACACGTGTCGCGTTTGCAGGCATTGTCTGCTATAAACAGGCACGCTAATGCCTCGCACAGACTGTAAAAATCACGAAGGCTTCACGGCGGAGATAGCAACTATCTGAACGATTACTCAAGGGGACACGCTACGAATAAAGCGCACCCTTATCTAATGTTTAGCCGTTGTCGTGAACCTGGCCATAGTGTACTTTATGTCACGCTATCCTGAAGGCTAATTTACAATTTAATAATATTAGCTGCATTTGAATACTCTTGACAGTAAAACAAGTTCGAATGAAAGTAACAGTTGAATGAACTTACAATTACAAGTATAAAGTCGCAAGTTATTGATATCACATCACATCACACATCATCAGCCTATTAATGTGCCCACTGCTGGGACACAGGCCTCCTCTCTGTGAGAGGGAATGGGCCGTAATGCACCACGCGGGCACAGTCACGGATGGATGTCACGTCTTCGAATTTTTGGTTCTAGGACATGCCGGTTTCCTCACGATGTTTTCCTTCACCGTTTTTGAGAGCAGTGGTGATGAAATAATTTACACAAAATAAAGCGCCTGCCTGGACTCGAACCCACGACCTACAACTTGTAAATTGCGGCCGATACCACTGGGCCACCACTGCTCTCATCATATCATTGATTGATATTTATTTTTCTCATTTTTCATTGATATGTATAAATAAAATAGCGTAACAAGTAGACGAGCCTCTGAACTTTATTTATTTGTTTTAGTATATGAAAGTTTATGGATACGTGTTGTTTAATGTCAAATAATTCTTCTAACAAAGTTTATATGAAAGCTAGAAAAGGTGAATCGGGATGGCGAAAGATACGATGACCTGTTTAAGCAATATCTGAAAGAAGAGAGGAATTGGTATCAAAACTAAGATCAGATTGATACGAGCCCTGGTATTCCCCATCTTCCTGTATGGAGTGGAAACGTGGACAAACCTGGCCCGAGAGAGAAAAAGGATCGATGCATTCGAGATGTGGTATTGGAGGCGAATGCTAAGATTACCTTGGACTGCGAAACGAACCAATGCATCGATCCGGACCCAGCTTCAAGTAAAAACTCACTTGTCCACCATATGCCAGCAGCACATTCTTTCGTATTTCAGCCACACAATGCACAGAGGCGACGAGAATCTGGAAAGACTTATTGTGATTGGGAACAACGAAGGCAAAAGGTCGCGTGATCGTTCACCAACGAGATGGACCGATCAAGTGAAAGACTCGTCGTCCTCCAAATTCTACACGGTCGTAAGGGAAGCGCTGGACAGAAACCGGTGGAGGCAGATCATCCGCTCCAGATGTAACCCTGATGCTGACCACGATCCTCAGACATGAGGGACCGACTAAGAGAGAGAGAGAGATTAAGCTAGATGATTTGCTTATTAAATTAGTTAACAATAACTAATTTTAAAATAAGAGTTCAATTAACAAATAATCAATAGTTTATTAAAGCTGTGCCTCATTAAAGCTCTTTAAAAGCGTGCTAGAAAAACGGTGTTAAAAACTGTCGGCAAAAACTTAATAAGGTTTAATTTATCTTTAACTTTAATCAAAACAAATAGGCGTTTTTGCATGAGAATGTAAATATTTTATCGGAATATTGGTGGAGAGTATGGGTGGATGTAACGCGCATTGAATATGTCACTACAAGAGCGCGAGGAGTTGTTCTTAGCCAGTTTAATGTAGTGGCATGCTAGCAGTCCTACCATATATTACAGCCTACAATATCGTTATTCAAATACGGTTACCTAAATTAAATTTTAATTAATGGCATGGAATTAATTACCCTACTACAACGTAGTTTAACAGACCTCGAGAGAAATTTAAACTATGCATGTTGGTAAGCCTCGATAAAATCAATTTTGTACTTTACTGTCGGATGTCATAATAAATACTGCTATATAGCTTTTCATTTCCAGAATTATTCCGATCTAACTACCGTTCCACTGGTTAACCGAAAACAAGTCTTACCAACTTTTATTTTAGACCAAAATTGAGTTAGCAAATGTTTTGATATGACGATATTACCATTCTCATGTTTCGTGGACAGTATTTATTTTTGTACGAGTCCAAATTCTTGTTAGAATCGAGTGGCGAGAAGAAACTGGTTTTGAATTGTATCTGGTATAAATATGTAGATAGTAACGCCCCCGAGGTGATCACTAGTTGTTATGAAGCATTTTAAATATTGCCTCGCTTTTCAAATAATATGATATTTTGTATCTTTATCAGGGTTGGGTATGTTTATTTTGATTTGTTCTTTTAATTTATCGCGTATCAAGTTAACGAAACGATCGGACGACTCGTAGATTACTCAAACGAACACTCGAACAAGATGGTAGATCGATAACGCATCAAGTTATAACTACTTGTTACAAATAGGCCCGGCCATGCTACTTACATTGTATATTTTTCAAAACGACTACAATTTTATCGAATGTAACAACATAAAGTGACTTGTAAGACGAGGCAAGGATTATGTGAATCCGACCAACCATCTCTGAGCGTAGATCAATACATTAAGGTTACACTAGTCGATAATTCTAAACGTAGTCTAGGGATTACTCCACTGTTTGACGATGTACGTTCAGAATAAAAAATTATATCAATATTTCTTATCATTATCTAGGCCTGTATGGAGCCAAAAAATTAAAAAATATATATATTTGAAAGTTATGAGCGTCGAAAGTTCCACATTTCGACACTAATTTTAACGCATTTTTGGGCGCAAATAAATACCATGAGAAGACGAAAATTGCAAAACGGCCACCATACAGAAATAGATTATTAGTTCAACAATGCAAATTATTTTATTTTGAGATTTTGCCTATAGATAATAAAAAAAAGATACGTTTTAGTTTTTTCAAGATATCCAGACTCCCAAAGGTTTGTTCATAAAATTTCGCGCACTCGGTTTCGTCCTAAATCATTATCCATTTCGCTACAAATTTTCAAAAGTGTGTATTCGTACGCGAACTAGCTTCCTACTGTTCATCTCAGCATCTATCTCTTCCGCACGTGTTGTCGGTTGATATAAAATGCATTTCAATCCCGCGCACAAAATAGTTCGTGCCGTTGACTAGTGTACCCTTAATATACATTACGATCCCTAGACAACATCAATACAGACATTGCATAGCGACTTAACATCTGCAGAACGCATATAGTCAGTTTTAATAACCTACAGCTAAATATGCCAATTTGGTGCGTAATAACATCAATTTAATTTCTTATAAGCTCAATTAATACGATCAAAACAAGGACAAGTCTTTTTTCCATTGAACAGCGACCGTCTGGAAGATAATAGCAGGTATAAATACGTGATGTATATGTCAGTGTTCAATCAGTATTCAGAGCTCATGGGGCAGTGAGAAGGAATTAAGAGCGACATCATGTGATCCGACAGAGAACAATAGAGACAGTGCGGACAAAAAGCAGCAGCGACCACAGCCTGGCAGCGTACCTGCGCGACCTGCGAGCGCAGCCGCGGGTATTAATTAGTAGCCATAGGGTGACAACGCCACCCAAAAAATCGGGAAGTGAACGCTTTACGAGCACTCCGCAAGAATTTCTCATTCGTAAAATACTTTTTGGCGGAGACCAGGTATCCTTTTTATGAAGCTTTCACAACTTACGTTAAGGATAGGTATTGTTTTAATTGAATACCACTTCTTGTCGCCGAGTTCGTTGTCCGGAAAATTAGTCGTAATCATGGTTCTCCTAATTAACGAAAAAGTGTCGCCATATCGAGGCGCCAGAAAAGGATGCCCGAATTACTCGTGCATTGGCCGTCGCGAAACTCAAAAAACCGTTTAAAAATCACTCGCCCCGCCCCTGAACCGCCCAGCGACTCCTGCGCACTTATGATTTATCGTTACGAGGACAACCCGCCCCTCGCACTAACTACCCGGCTTCCGCACCGCTAATTATACGTACACATAGCCCTCTCAAAATCTTAAATCGCATTCTCGATTCTGTCATCGGGAGCTCGCATCGAGCGCGCCTCGCCATAATCGAATTCGATACGGCTTATTCGTCTTAATCGTTTAACTTCGATTCACGTGCTATATCCGTTTGTTCCTTCGATGCTACTACTGTTATTTATATTCTTACCTCAAAACGTTATACATAAAACATCATTTGAATAGAATTGATAGATTGGATTAAAGTTTCTTTGTGTAAGCTAAGTAGGAAAGGTCAATGAACTGGTAATTGATTGATGCTTGAAATCTTCCTACTGAATGAGACAAAAGCTCTGTGACTATGTATAGCAGATATTATTGTTTAAAATCGTAGCTGTCAAACCTCTTTCCTTTTATTTAACTAAAAGAAAAACGCAACTAAATACTTGTACAACAATAGTGCGCGATGCACTATCATCATCCAGGTATGATCGCGATCCGACATTTTATAGATAAAAGGTAGTCTGCGGGAAGGTACGTGCGAAGTAAAATAATACACACGTTGTACTGTATTGTTGGCTGCTTGCTGATTTAGTAACCGGTCACGCATCAAGGACGTGGATCGAACGTATTCAGAATAATTTGGAAGTGGACACGGACAGTTCTCACGCTATTGGCATTCTTACGCGGTAGATAAGCTATTCATATGCTTGTGCTCGCGCATAATGTCGTTATATTTCTCTTTCATTCCTTTCGGTAATCTACATCGAGTCGAGATTGAGATACACCTCCAAACCTCACGCTGGCAGCCCTGACCTTCGAACGTTTTCGTTACGTCAATTAGATAATAGACGCTTCAAAAGAACTGGTATTACTATAATAACATCATCCGAATAGAGAATTATGATTAAATTGTTATCTGCTTTTAGGCGATCCGATTACTTGAACCTGCTGAATCATTTTCACTCTCTAATCAAGTGTAGTTATTCCTTATATTACACAAGAATATCGAGAATAAATAGAGGTTATAATCCAGCTTATTTCACCGGAAAATGAGCGTGACCCCAAGTTAGAGGTGCAAGTTTTGATAAATCGATCATTCATGAAAGCAATTACGTCTAAATATCAAAATGATTAAGTATTGCGTGTTGAGACCAGTGTTCATCCAATGTAAGTAAATGTAACAATTATTCAAGAGCACACAAACGCAGCGGGTAGGTACCCACGGTGTGTTAAACTAACATACAGAATTTGTCCATGACAAATTGGACGCTTAACCGACGGACGATGTTCTGAATAAATTATTGACAAGCTTAGAAAAAAGTCCTGTTTGCTGTGACTACAATGATCTAACGAGTGTCTCGTGTTCTTGTCTCGATGCGATGCATAACATTAATATTTATTCACATAATAATCTAATAAATTAGCCGTTTTCATTACACCTAAAAAGGATTTTGGAAAATTTGTCTATGCAAATCAGATTCGATATTGGAATTGGATCCTAATGATGTTATAAATTAGACTTGATAAGCAGCCGATTGGTCATGACATGAATCAAACGCTCAATCTCTACCCCGGAGAACTTTTGATCTAGACTCAATCCCTCACAAAGCGAAACATTTGTGAAATACCCTGAAAATTTTCCTGAGTAACCTTCAGTTTCTATGCACTTACTGTGACAAATGTAATCTTCATCATCTAGTATTTCTGACATTCGTCCAATGAGCTCCTGCAGCCTTATTGCGTAAATAAATACGGCAACCCAAAGGGTTTGACCGCTATCAATCGACCAATCAACATCGCCTCATTCATCTCGCCAAAACCTTAGCCTTGCCGAATTCACGTGTGCAATTCGGCTGCCACTCAAGCACTTTTCTGATCAAATTACTAAATGGGTAAAACTAAAAGATTTCCTATAAATGACGAAACTAATATATTCGATAATCAAACACTACAAAAAATAGCACATAACTTAGTCGAAACCTAATTATAGTTAAACACCATTCTATTTGCTCATGGTCTAGACTTAAACATAAATTATTCTCATACTAAAAAGCAGAGAAGATTAATGACAGTCAACTTTTGTTTGTAATCTATTCAAACATAATCTCTGACTTTAACTAATTGACTTCATCAGTCGAGATTAATTTACTTCCTAAATTCTTTACTCGTTTTAAAGAATTCCTCAGAAAATTAGAAAAACGGTCCACGTTTTGTATACGTACACGTTTTGATCATCTATCTTTCTCAATGTCACGACCTTTTTTCTTAGTTAACATAAGCAGGTGTTTTTAACAGTTATAAAATGATTTTGATTCTGTTGAATGGTAAAAGTAACTTACAGGTCAACGTTAATTGGATGTAAGCTCTATGGGAAACTTTCGTTTAAAACTGAAAAATATGGACTCTTATTTGACCGGGTGATTTCAGAAAGAACTCAAACCGCGTTCATTCAACACGCTGGATAGTTAAGGTTACACTAGTCGATAATTCTTCCATACAAACTTAGTATAGGGATTACTCCACTGTTTGACGATGTACGTTCAAAATAAAAATGATATCAATTTTTCTCATCATTATCTAGCCCTGTATGGAAACAAAAAAGTAAAATATTTGAAAGTTATGAGCATCGACAGTTTCATATTTCAACACTAATTTTAACATATCTTTGAGCGGCAATAAATACCATAAGAAGAAGGAAAATTGCAAAACGGCCACCATACAGGGATAGATTAGTAGTTCAACAATACAAATAATTTATTTTGAAAATATACATTTAGTCGTTTTTTCTTGATATCTAGACTCCCAAAGGTCTGTTTACAAAATTTCGCGCTCTCGTTTTCGTCCTAAATCATCATCCATTTCGCTACAAACTTGCAAATTAAAGTGCTAATTCTTACGCGAACTAGCTTCTTACTGCTCATCACAGCATCTATCTCTTTCGCACGAGTTGTCGGTTGAGATAGCAGGCATTTTAACCCAGCGCACAAAATAGTTCGTGCCGTCGACTAGTGTAACCTTAAAAGTATATAATTTAATATATCAGTCCAACTTTTACAAGCAATATATAAAGTCATGAGCTATCTAGACAGATAGGGATTGGTATAGGAATCAATATAAATAAATTGCCCAATAGAATTGCCGGAGGAACACGCCTGGCTTCAGATCAGATACTATAAGTCAGCACGCAACATATCAATTAAAGGGTGTATTAAACATCCTCATCTCCATACACAGAGTGTGATTTAAATGCGAATACTGCATACTATTTTATTTATTGACTTGTTACTTCGCGCGACGTCGCAATTGTGTCAAGTGTGTGAGTTAGTGTTAGCTGTTATTACAAACGCTGTAATATCAATGCTTAATTATAGACATTAAATCTCTTTGGACATTGTTATTGTTATCATAAACAACTTATTGTTCTTGACACGTCTCTATCTCTATTAGTATTCACATTTCACATTAATATGAAAATAATTACGTGTACAGATGAGTTTGTAAGTGAAAAGGCAACATTATTATACGTTTACTTACTTGAAAGCTGACATTTCCATCAGGTGGAGGAGCAAAGGCTATCTGCATGTATACATAGACATACTATCTTACACGAGCCACTAACGCCGCGAGATATCTCTGTTTTGTCATAAATCGCAACTTTATTTACGATCAATATCTCCTGGTGATTTATAACGACAATGCTATTACGTCCTCTCGATACTTATGCGTGATCATCCTTTGTCTTATTATGAGATGCGATACTTAAAAATGTCGTATAGCAAGTGTAAGCGAGGCTTCTACGAACTATTTGAAAATGACGTAAGTGGGAATGTTTTTGTGAACATCCTGTTGATACTCATTTCTTGGTAAGGGTTAGATAGTGTTACTTTTTCTTATTAGTAATACCATCATAAATAGTACCTATAGGACAAATTAATATTATGTGTTTGATAACTGAGAATTATATTTACACTTATCATTCATGCTTAGTAGAGTTGCCGCGAATAGTGTATATAGCGAATAGTCGAATACCGATTAATCGCCATTCACATTACTATTCGACATAAAAAAAAACATTACAAATATTTGGCTTTGAGTACCAATAAGAATAGATTTCCTATTTTAAGTAAGCTTGCTAAACGATACTTAATCACACCAGCAAGCTCTGTTTATTCAGAAAGACTATTTTCCGAGGCAGGTTTAATTTACGAGGAAAAACGAAACCGACTTGCTCCAGAACGTGCAGAAAAAAATGTTTTTTGCACCACAATCTGCCTCTGTTGGATTTTAAGTTTTAATTAAAAAGCCTAACTAATTTAATTTCATGAATATGATAGGCACAGGCACATATTACAGATATTAATTGATATTGTGTATTGTTTTATTAAGGAAAATAATTAAAAAAATGATTATTTTTAACTCATTAGTTCGGTTCAGTTCTTTTGTTTTTATTTTCGATGACTATTCGCCGAATGCCGAATAATACTAGCTATTATTCGGTATTCGACGAATATCAAAAAAATGACGAGTAATGCCGAATACCGAATAATAGCGAGTAGGTATTCGCGGCAACTCTAATGCTTATCTCATTAAATGATTAAAAAAATTATAGATTTTACACAAAATAAAAACGATTGAAAAGATTTTTGCTGGTGAAATGCGTTAAAGTGATATTCAGATAAGATTCCTATAGGCGTTTTTAATAGGTTTAGAGATTCTGAAACGGTTATAGCCGCAGTGCCATTATGAGCGAATCCGTGGGAAGTTTGTAGTAAATATTTAAATTTTAAAATAGAAATAAGCCCGCAGATAAGGCCAAATACAAACAGCTATGATCTTCTGGTCATAAATATTAATTGTCTTCATCAATTTTCTCATTGGCGGTAGACCAATGTGTACCTGCCACATGACTGCGCAGTAATAACTTCACAATGCCTTGTAAACGCAACTTGATGGATCCGTCAAGAATTAATTTATTGTATCGTTTTAATACTACCCCGCGATCTGTGCGTGTACAGCCGCTAATTAAAAATGGCTGGTGTGTTCTGGAAACCGATCGTACTAGTGTATCTAGTCAAGTTTTTTTTTAAATTCCTTGATGGGCAGAGGTACCGTTGACCCCTGTGGACATAGACTATCCGTGGAATTGGAGGCATCTACTTGAATCAGCACCATGTCGTACTTAATTGAAAAAAAAAACTAATTTGCACCTTTTTCTGTTGGGATACAACCGCTCTGTGTCCATAAAATGAGAATATATTTCGTATATTTGGAAGTCGTTATCGCATGCAATCACTAAATTCACACTAACTTATTTTTTCCCAAAACGTGTGTCTATTTACATTTTAGGCAAAATAGCGTTACACACTGAATATAAATTGCTTAATCAAAGTAAAAAATTGTATTTATGTTGTAGGAATATTGTATAATACGAACTTTCATAATAAACCCAGCGCAGGAGTGAATGCGCGAATCGAATATACAAATATTTGTTTAGGTAGGCAGAAATAACAGCTGTAGCTCTAAGCGAATTCAGACCTTATTGCGAACGGCTGGTGCATATTCTTATTTTATCTTATGATGCCTAAACATAAAGTGGGTCGTTATTTTATGCAATTTACTCCATGTTAAATAATTCATAAACTCCATTTTGCATTTCATCATAGTAACCAGACATGTACTAAAAATTCTTTACAAAAAATGAGACTAAATTAAATTCTACCTTTTCACTTAGATACCTATGATATAACATTCGTGTATTGATGTTTTGTTTTAATATCTAATCTCAAAACTTCTATTTCATCACACGCTTTTCGTAAAGCAACCAAATTCCGAACTCGGCCGTTTACCCGCGACGTATTGTTTCAAAACTAATTTCCCAGCGGTCCATCACTGTCAAAGAGTTGTGCTTAGAGCGAGTTAGATAACTCAGATAGCATAATTATTCAATAATACTGTTACCGCCGCTTCAAAGATACCTGTGTTATAAGGCTTACATTTTCATTACAAGCTGTTGAGTCGGGTTCTAAGGTTATCGTTAAGTTACGCCTGCGATCGTTGTCACCGTCCTCATAAGTACTTCTTGTCTAAAACGGTCAGCTTTAGATCGTTCTGCCTGTTTCGAAGTGAATTGAGCAACGTTTACGAAGTCACCGCGGAAATTCTCGTGACTTATCTGCATTAGACTGGGAATGCAGTTGGTACCATGTTTTAGTGTTATAAGTTTTGAATAAATAATGATCTTTCACCGTCGTCTCGAAGCTTCGCAGCCATTTTTGAAGGTTTTCTTTCCAGTTTTTAATGATCGTGTTCGAAATCAAACATGCTTTTTAGGGTTCCGTACCCAAAGGGATTAAACGGGACCCTATTACTAAGACTCCACGATCCGTCTGTCTGTCTGTGTGTCCGTCTGTCACCAGGCTGTATATCATGAACCGTGATAGCTAGACAGTTGAAATTTTCACAGATAATGTATTTCTGTTGGCGCTATAACAACAAACACTAAAAACAGAATAAAATAAATATTTAAGTGGGGCTCCGATACAAGAAACGTATTTTTTTTGCCGTTTTTTGCGATTGTGGTACGGAACCCTTCGTGCGCGTGTCCGACTCGCACTTGGCCAGTTTTTTTAACCCTTGACGGAAAAAGAGGGGTGTTATAAGTTTGACATGTGTACCTGTGTGTCTGTTTATCTGCCTGTAGCATCATAAACCTAAACATATGAACCGATTCTGATTTCGTTTTTTTTTTGTTTGAATGGTGACTTTATCGAAAGTCTTCCTAGCTATGTTTGATGAAAATCGGTTCAGCCGTTCAGAAGTTATGGGCGTTTTACTGGTTGAATCAGCCGTTTTTCGCAAGATATCGTATCATAACCACGTGCTCAGTAGATTTTTTAAATTTTACTTGTTTTATACCGTGTTCAAGATGCAAAGGATTCCAGAATAACAACATTGTGACAAGCTAAACAAATCATTATTCAATGTTTTTCAAACATGACTAAAACACAAAGAGAGTGACCACTAACTGTGCAGCTAAAGGTGCTTACATGAATTTATTCATCTCCATATTAGAAACCCGAGTCAGGTAACAATATAACGCTAGTCTATTCTTAGGCATAGGCACAGGACATGCAGCCTCCATCTACCTAAATATTGCGTGTGCAGCCAAATCTATGGTTGATAAAACGCCATGCTAGTCTATCGACATCTTAATGTTTCTAGATAGACCCAATTAGCAGACTTCCGAGTTATTTACTGTGAAATTTATTGGAAAATTAACTTTTATTGTACGTGATTAAGTTTCGAAACAACTGATTAATTCAATAAATAAAATTAATTTAGAATCAGCCCTTTCTTACCGCGTGACGTTCCGTTATAGTCTCACGCGCACTTATGAGATTTGTTTATAACTTTAATATCTCTATCAAGTTTAATATATGCGTTTAGGATTTGTAAAGGGAAGCGTTCTTTTATTTGTACTCTGGAGCGTCGTATTTTCCAATTTATTTTATTTTAGTGGTCATTAAACATAATTTATTACCAAGAGGCCGCTATTAAAAGGTTTAGTGGAAGTTATCTGTAGTTTCGCTTCCACTTGTCATTTTTATTGATCTAAACACACTTACGAGGGTCTGAATGGTAATAAAAATGGTTTTCACATGCACTGGAATACCAGTTTTTATGAAACAATAACATAGATGCTCAAGGAATGATCTGGAGCTATGTGTTGTACTTACATAGAGTGGGAACAAAGTGCAGTTATTTTTATTGCAATGTTTACCTGAAATGAAGAAAGGAAATGTTAGTTATTTGAAGGTACAATCATGATCATAAAGTTAAATCCTGTATAAAACATTAGGTACGTACATCTTCCTTTAAACATTTGGGCATCGAAAACAGCTTAAGGAACAAAGACAAGGAAGAAGACATCACTTACATTTAGAATCCATTTGAACTTAACAAAGAGACTGCAATTATAATTATGTTGGAATGGTAGTTAATATATTATTGATGTTTAGCTTGAACTCGGCTATAATATAATAATATCTGAAAAGTTTCAGGTTCGACCGGAAACCTTATGGCAAAATTTCTTATTTAAGTCATAAGCTATGCGATCATGAAATTATTAAACTGAATGTTCGGACAAAGAAAATCATCTACATAAAGTTTTGCAGAAACGAAATCAAACTGGTGAAGCTGTTTTGTTCTTCTCTGAAGATCAGACGAAGGACGCATGACAAAAAAGGTGCTCCTAGTTCAAGCAGAGTGTTTATACCCATCATAAAACTGATGATGAACATTACAGGTTGCTAATTAGTACAACGCTAATCTGCCCTGTTTACTCTTAAGAGGAAACGGAGACGGAGAGCGCTGACTGAATTTCCTTAGTAAAAAGTCATAGGATAGAATATACTTTATTGTACACCATAAAAATTACACATCTATTTTATAAAAAAAACTTAATTATACGGGTACAAAGGCTTATCGCTGACAGCGATATCTACCAGACAACCTTTGGATGGACTGAGAGAACTTAGAATAAACAAAAAAAAAGTGGCGGTCTCTCGTCTCTTTCCTCCTCCAATATTAGACCAATTTAAAAGATACTCCGTAAACTGAAAAATTAAAGACATATACTATGTCCCTATGTTTTCCTTTTTGATGATACATTATCTTTAGAAGCACTAGAGCCCTCACAAAATGCTCAAAATTGCGCTGTCAACAAAAGCTTAGTGTACAAATTTGACAAATATAAATGGAAAAAGGAAAACATAGTGACATAGTATATATCTTACTTATTTGCCAAATTTGTACACTAAGCCTATGTTGAGAGCTATTTTGAAAATTTTTTGAGGGTTCTAAAGATAATGTATCATCAAAAAGGAAAACATAGGGGCATATTCATTTTCAGTTGATGGAATATCTTTTAAATTGGTCCAAAATTGGAGGAGAAAATAGGCGAGAGCCAAACCTCGAATTAAGACTTTTTACTAAGGAAATTCAGTCGGCGCTCTCTGCCCCCGTTTCCTCTTAACCAGTTTCTGCAACGTCTCCTATTTATTCAGCTTTCATCAAACGAGATTCTGCTTAATAAAGAGATACTCTTGTTAACTACTTTTTACTACGATATCGGCCTTAATTAATCATACATCAGGACGTGTTCTAAACTCAGTGCTCATATTAAAATTTATCTATTTCAAGAAAGTTCTGCTAGAAACGTAGTAGTTCGAGTTCAAGTTCGCGTCCAACCGGTTCCACTTTTAAAATCGTTTCATACTACAGCTTCCATCATCAGATTCCTACCATGCACAAATCGAATGGAGCGTGCACAATTACTAATTGTTGTAATTGTCAATACCAAGACAATCAATATTTTGTTCTTTTAATTGTCTGTTACAGATTGAATTGACTGAATGGAGAATTCAACTTGCTGTATATCTGTTAAGAAGTAAACAACAGTGAACTTTTTATACAGTTAGGTTTTTGTAAGTCAATCTGCCTAGTCTCTTCCCAACTATGTTGGGGTTGGTTTCCAGTCTTACCGGATTCAGCTGAGTACCAGTGTTTTACATGGAGCGACTGCCTATCTGACCTGCACAACCCAGTAACTGGGTAACACGGTACCCCTTGGCAAGACTGGTGTCAGATCACAAGCTTCTGACTACCCGTAACGACTGTCAAAGATCTTCAAATGACAGCCGGGACCAACGGCTTAGCGAGCTTGCCGAGGCACGGAGAAAACTCGGTATGTTGAAAATTGTCACCCATCCACGGACCGACCTCGTCAAGCGTTGCTTAACCTTGATGATCGACCTGTGCGGCTGTTATTATTTAGCCACGAGCTCCTCAGATTGTAAGGTTCTAAGCTCTAGGTTTTTGTAAGTGGAAAGAAAATTTTAGCTAAGTCTAGAATTACATTCTAGAGCAAAATTAGACTATTACAATGTAGTGCAAACCATAAACATGCTTCTATACATATTAACATACATGATTATCGTGACTGGCTCTATATCGCGTGGTCATTTAGATCATAAAACAATAGAACAGTTGCAGCCGAGAGAATGCATTGCGCAGTTATGCAAATAGTAGAGGTCGCGACCGTAAGCATGAATATTGATACAGCATTGTCGAGATTGCAGATTTCCTCCGCGATAGCCCGAGCCCTTACTCTCTGCCAGCACGATTCGTAAACGAATTAACCTAAACTGATTATCTAACAATGGATATTAGATCTGTAAATAATATCCGTATATCTCGAAGAAATTTGAGCTAAAAATTCCCTGGCAATAGCATAAGTCTTTAGAATAATAAGAATGTCGCGGAGACGTTGCGGAGTGGTCACGCAGCCACAATGGTCGGCCCGACTAAGAAATGGCTTCAAAAACGTATATAACTTCGTCAAATGGTCATAAAATGAGACCCGTTTTATGGCGCACCTTTATAGCCGCGAGCTACGTAAGGATGAGCGGCGGATGCCACGCCGACTTGGCCCCACTGTTGGGCCAAACTTTGTTCACCTCTACAAACTATAAGAACCTGCATTTCTTACAGCTGAGTAAGACCCACGCATAATATAATTCTGACTGTGTACATGACTTGTTCGATACTTTTGACACGGTGCCATTCTTCATTGAATGTGAATGGAAATCAGGTAACAACAAAGCATGTCGCCAAATAATCAATATATCGCACTTCCTCTTGCAGGTACTAGAAATAAAACCGAATGTGTTATTTTTTTTCAACATTCACATTTTATATTGTTCTTAAAAGAACATATTCCTCCTAATATTAGAACTTGCTGAAAAGGCAACCTTACAACCGTAATTACAAATACAATCCCAAGACAATTCTTAATATTATTGTTTAATAGCGATGTAATTTAGTGACATTCTAATACATAAATTGTTTTGATTTAACGTCTGCTGAGGCACTTGAACTCGTAATTATTTATAGTTTAAATGAAGCTATATCGTAAACGTCCTCAGTGATTTATTTCCGACCTAAAGTCATTATAGCAGGTTCAAATCGTACAATCTACTTTTCTCGTATATGCAGACACATTATAATGATTTTTTTGCTGAATATTTATATATTTACGAGCGTTTTAAAATTGATATCCTCGCGGCCGAAGTATGAAACCTGTTTGCTTGGTTTATGTACAAACATCATTGATATTTATTAGATTCAGGGCTTGTTTCACTGCCACTATAAGATAAAGGTAACAGATATCTCAGAGATAACAGAATAATATAATAGATTTTTATGTTTTTGTGATCATTATCTACGACAGTATGTTATGAAATAAATAAAAGTGATACCTTTTTAAATTGTTGGACTTTTATGTACCCATTATTAAATTATACTTTTAATTTTTATATGGCTGCGTATCTGGTTGCTAATATATTTTTTTCGTCTGATACCTTGGTGCTAATTCAAAGAACTTGCAAACACGGCGTTGGGTAAAAACTTGGGCAATATTTCCAAGAAACTACCTGACTCACGTAACGGTGTACAAAAGCGGGAGCTAACAGCAAAAAAAAATACTTTCAACATTTCAAATGTCCAAAATTTCCGACACTTCGAACAGGTATATTAATCTTATCTTCTTATTTTTTTTCTAGCAAGCCATTCTCAAATTTAAAAGTGAGAATTGTTGTGCCTTAGTCATAGAACTTCGCCACCGATTTCAAAGCTTTGTAGTTAAAAAAATCGTATTAATCCTACAGCAAACATGAAAACCAACTTCTAAAGAATGATTGTATCTATTTAGGAAATAACCACAGTGACAATGATCGCAATCTAACACAATTATTGCACTATAAAATATTTTACTGTAAACGACCGTGTCATCGACCTCTGCCTCTCCACAAGTTCATTCTTTAATAATTAAGTTCTTTTCATCTTCGCCAGAATTAAAGCACTCAAACTGAACAAAAACTCGAACCCCTTTGCTTAACTGAATTATTTTATTGAATAGGCTTATTACTAAAGGAAAGAGGAGGGCTCAGGTTTTATAGTGTAGAATAATTCAAGTTCTCACACTTGTTCTAGAACCTGCAAACAGGTTTCAGAATTTCTAATTGGTTTTAGTAAGCTATCAATAGTTCTATACTAATGAAAAACGGAGTACATGCGAAACTTTTTTTAAAAAATCGAACGTATCAGAGATATTGTATCAATTAGAATCGATTCAATCGGTTTATGATAAAACTATAAAAACTTGCAGCTTTGATTGAATTAGTATTAGTTGCAAATAAACTCTTCAAATGCTTTATGGTTATTTTCTTCGTGGCACAGAGTACAGATATGACGCATAGGTGTAAAAACACTTCAGTCCAGGATTACAGGTCGCTGGTAATTAATTTAAATGACCAAGTGGTCGTAATTTACAAACAAACCAACAAGCGGTCGGTACATTTCTGTAAACATTTCCAAACCACTTGAGCAGTGGATTTACTCACAGGATCGTGAATAACTATGTAACAGGTAATTACGGGTTACGCGCCAACCAAATTAAATATTTTTAACGGCCCGTTTCCTCAGGATAGTGATGTGTCAGTGCACGCGGTATTTTTTTATTGTTATCTATAACATGTCATTGATCTCTTTTATTCTCACTGCAGTTTTAATTTATTCTTCTTTCTTAAATCATTTATTTCACAGTCACGTTATTTGAATATGTACCAGAAATATTTATGTATTTTACAATTAGCTGTCACGTCTTAATATTACCAGACGCCAATATTTGTCGCATGAGTCTAGGTTAGGAATTTGAGTAGGCATTCATAAATAACTCGACTCTGACAAAAGACATACCTACGTGTCTAGATTGCATAAATTATTATCTGGGGTACAACAAATAAATCTACCTCATTTAACAATTAAGTGATAAATGTAATCGCTTCGATTTTCGTGTGTGCCTTATTAGTTAGAGGAATGTTGATAATATACATTTAATAGGTCTTAAACTATCAATAACGTATCGATATAATAAATAACAGTGAACATTATCGATGAACCGCATCCCTAATAACAAAATGGCGTTTAGCTGCCGTTCGGGGCGCTTGCGCATCGACGATCGACTCACGCGCCCTCTACAATTATCGGATGAAATGTAGTCACTGCTATAGTCTATTGTCTTGCCCTTCTAGATATATGGACTCTACACTCGGCTCTCCCATCACATTCAAATTGCTACGTAGAATTATTATTTAGATATATTTTTATAGAATCAAGATAATTTATTTTGTTGAACGCAGTTAAATGTTAAATGGAATAACATTTTGTGCTTAGATCAAAACGCAACATAAACTTCTAACGGTATGTACTGCTACCTACATAAAAAACATTTACTGCAAATTACAGGCATTTCAATAGGTCTTTAAGTAGGCTTTGATGAATATGAAGAAGAACTCATTGAAATGAATAAACTCTATCAATAAGTCTAAATCAGCATCTTTTCAGTTTATACTGGATATTCCCAGTCAAAAATATTTTCTCAGAAGATAATGTATATATTCTTTTTCTAATAGGAGTTCTCAGAATTTTATAAACACACTAGTTATATCCTCACGTTAGTGGACCCCAGTAGTGCACTAAAATGTCACTAGGTGTGCGATAAGGATGCTTTAAAAGCTGTTAGGCTAAAGTCGTTAAAAGCCGGAATGCCTTTAGAAGCCAAACCGCCGACACTCATGAGATTGATATATAGACAAGAGTAATTATAAATAGTAGTAAATCCTTTAAAATATTATGGTTCAGGCAGGTTTACAACTCGTCATTTAGAACAAAAGGAGAAATATAACTTACCTACTTTGGTAGGCACTTCGTTAATTTTCTCTTCTAAAATTAGAAGTAGTAAATCCTAGGTTTCATAGATAGCTTGTATGTCAACAGAGACAGACTATAAATAGCTGATATTTAAACTAAATGCAATATCTTAGATAACATTTACCGTCGAACTAAACGGTTTGTCCGATAAATTGATACGATACCGCGGGGAGTGTGAATTATATGTAAACTCTTTACATAAAAAGTACCATTATCTATATTTATTGGTGAATACGAAAAGTTAACTTAATGTGTGAAAATATATATATATATGTGTGAATAAAGTAACGGTGCTAAAGGCGTGGGCGTAAGATTATTAACATTTCACTAGATCCATTTGCATTTTACAACTTTTATCGATGTACTAAACGAGATTCTGCCGCGGATAATGAGAATCAGAGCGTCTTCCATATTGCTTACATTTTATCTTATGTCCCAAGGCTTTTAAAAGGATTAGTGTCTATATTCATACCCGATGTTTTAATTAGGCGATTTATTTACCGTCGTTTCTCAATCGACTTTTTTATCTAGAATTCTAGAAGCTAATAATATTACACCTTTACTCGAATCCTTATTTATACCCATTAATATGCCCGACAACATTCAATGGATTTCGAAAATAAAGCATGTTACTAACAATAAAAGGACAACACTACTAAAAAAAGATATAGGCATAAAACATGCCAAAACACGCTCACCAAAGCAAAATAATAAGCAAAGAGCACGCTTAAATATAATACGATATGTCAAAAGTGCGATCCTAATTGTAATTTAGTAGGTAATACATGCGAGAGATATCGAGATCAGCCAGCTACGCTCATTTCAGCCTTACCAAAATTTATTTGACTTATGCGATACGAGGACTGAGCTTCGCACGTACAATAACGCACTAAATCATATCAAATCGTAATGCGACGGAGGTGTGTCGGGAACAGAATTAAAACGCAGTAATATCCCGGCCTTGCTGTAATTCTGGCCTGTCTCAGATCTCCGAAGATTATCGTAAAGTATTTATTTATCCAACGTTCCCTCGGGAGGTTAGATACCATCAGGAAATCAATTTTGCAATGAAACGTCGTGGAGGCGTAAGGTTTGTGGCCTTTTAGTTACAGGTGGCGGTATTATGTCGATTTAAAATCTATTGAGCTTCCAAATTGTATGGAGTTTGAATGAAACCTTTACTGGCGAATACTCGAGAGGATTGGCGCAATAATAAGTAAGTAAAAGTTTTAAACTGTCATGGTCACTTCTTCTTCTTAGCGTGTCGATGGCAAATATAAAAAGTTAAATATTGTGTTTGGCCCAGAATTCAGCCACGGCAATACCATTCGGTGACGCAGTCATAAGGTCTTCGTTAGTACAGGTGACAGGGCATGCTGCGCACTCCGTGAGATGGGCCATGGTCTGCGGAGAGATGCTGCACAAGCACTGAAGACTAGTGCCATCAGAGAACCCCCACCCGAGGAGGTTGTCCTTGCTGCGGCCAACCCGAGTGCGGAGTCTATTCAGGGTTTTCCAGGTCGACCACGGCAGAGTGTGCCCAGGAGGAAGGCTCACTAACACTAACATTAATATTAAAAGCGGGAGCGTTGTTTATCCGTGATCATGGTGCTTGCAACAGCACCGAAATATCGGGAACTCGTAACAAACAGTAAACATGGTAAATAGCCCGTTTTTTGTGTTAATGTTAATAAGTAAGTATCATTGAAAAAGCCTCAAGTTAAACGGGACAATCTACAAGTCTGTGATTAGACCTGTCATACTGTATAGTTCAGAATGGTGGGCTGTGAAAATATGGATAAAAAATGTTGAGATGGATGTGCGGAGTGGCGGAAATGCATAAAGTGAGGAATAAGTTTATTAGAGGAAGTTTGAAAGTGATGTGAAGTATGACAGAAAAATTGACAGGAAACCGTTTGTCCTGGTATGGTCATGTGATCAGGAGGGATGAAACGCATGGTACTAAAAGAGTTATGAATATAAATGTGGATGGATGGAGAGGAAGGACAAAAAAAAGATGAATCGACTGTGTGAGGAGTGATATGAAATAAAAGGTACGAGTAGTCAGTGATAGCGTGACAGGGGACAGGACGGTATGGACGAAGAACACGTGTTGCGCCGACCCCAAGTAACATGTGATATTAATATAATTTCGCAAATTAGACAATGTTAAAAATCACTTACCGTGTCTCTTAAAAAAACTGGAACTGTATAACTGTTGGCTTGCAGTAAATATTTTATAGTCACTATAAGAGACTGGTCTTATGATCGAAAAATTAAGTTGCGTTGTACACAATACACCTGCAGGCAGGAAGGCAACTATAATTCTACAATAAATCTTTCGAATCTTAAATCTCGTTATACATTATATCGATACGCCTGCAATGTACCACGTACGTACATAAACACACTATAATTTTTTTGAACATTCAGATTAAAATTCCATGCATTCGGTTTAGCTAATTTGAATAATCAATACACATAAATTACTCTGAAAGGGTTATTTTAGTGGTTTTATTTCTTTGCACAGCTATACATTCTGAAGTTTGTTTAACGATATCTCCAAGTAAGTTTATTTGATAAGTTTGATAAAACATTTTCATATAATTAGATGCTAGATAAATATGACTTGTCTTCCGCAGAAACGAGCAGATGTGTTCCGGGATGGGAAAGCTACGATGTTGCTGTATAATATTGCATCGGCGCACATCTCTCGCGGAGAAGATATGAACATAATAAAGTCGACAGCGACAAGCTCGCTTCAGCTAAACTCCCATCACGCCTCCGCCAATGATACACAAATCATAATAAACTTCACACAACTTCAAACTCGTGAACTACATACACACAGCAGTCTTATAAGTATCTCTACAGAAACACCGATGTATGACGTAGAAAGCAACAGAACCACTACGAACCGGTCCAACTTCACATGAATGCACACACATATACTGTCCAATTAAGCAAGGCCTGTGACAGCGCGATCAGTGTCCCCGCGCAGGTCTCAGCGCAGGAATGTAGGGGCAGGCAGGACAGGTCATGCTTCAATGGTCGTTATATCCAACAACGATAAGAAAGCGGACTCGGCCGAGGGACTGTCAAGAAACAATCTATATTGTGATTACAGACAGATATTGAAAAATTGTTGCGAAAATAGATGCCGATAGAGATATCCCTCCCTAATTCAAATTCCATTAATGTACAGGATAGTTGCTGATTCATTAAACATAGTTGTATATTGTTCTATGGAAGGAATGGTATTTATGGTTCTATTAATAAACTTCGCCACTTCAATTCCATAGTTAAAATAATTTACATTACTCAACACAATAAATTGTAGTTCTAAAAACTAAAAAACACGCTTTAATGGTAAGGATAATGGGACAAACTGTTTAAATTATTGCATTGTCATCGGTCCTTGATAAGTGTGCAAAGTTTCAAATCAATCCAACGTTTTGAAGTGGGTGAAAATCACGTTGAAAGATTCCGTTACATTGATACATTGATACATTGATACATTGTTACATTGATACATAGATACATACATACCAAGCTAATAAAAGCGTGTTAATTACTTTTCATCAGAGCACCCGAGGAAATTCATATGCAAAAACTTGAATAATGAAGCAATTCTATTGGTGGATTTTTTCTTCGGTCTTGTTCGGTAGAAAATCTCCAAATGATGATGCATTTGTTGCCGAACTCACATCCTACGTCTAAATTAAACATTAATCAACCAAATAAAAATTCAACATTATTTGGTAATCGACATAAATTATGATTTTGTCTTAAATTTCAACCTCATTAGAGATTCATCTCAGAACGAGTATCAGACGGAGACCATAAAATTTGACAAATTAAACACCTAAATGAGAAATTACATATTTAATTATTTCACGTCGCCATCTATTTTTCAATGTTAAGTGATATCGATTTTTAATAAAGGATATTTTGGAACCAGGATTTGAGCTAAATATAAATGCTAAATATTTTATATCAAAAACCGTGACGACAAAATTATTCAGAGGTAAATAAATTTGTAAAATCATAAAAAAACCGGCCAAGTGCGAGTCGGCCTCGCGCACGAAAGGATTTTTTCAAAAAAATATTTGTTTTCATCTTTTTAGTATTTGTTGTTATAGCGGCAACAGAAATACATCTTCTGTGAAAATTTCAGCTGTCTAGCTATCACGGTTCATGAGATACAGCCTGGTGACAGACGGACAGACAGACAGACGGATCGCGGAGTCTTAGTAATAGGGTCCCGTTTTTACCCTTTGGGTACGGAACCCTAAAAATGACTAACAGAGAGAAAAGAAAGGTTCTATAAAAAGAAAAACAGCAACTTCTATAAATTTGTGGTTTCTTATATTATAATGTACGGTCATTTTTCTACATTCTCTACTTCACATTAACTTTTTGTTTTTATCCATTCATACTACATGTCATGTCGTGTCGATAGATTTAGAATCAGCAAGTTTTTCAGTTACTGTCTCGACGTGGAAGTCGTGGAGCCAAAGTGAGTCAATTTGGCAACTGAACCAACAGACGCCAGTAGAAAAGAAAAACTAATCCTAGGTATTGAATTAAGGTTACACTAGTCAACGGCACGAACTATTTTGTGCGCGGGGTTAAAATGCATTTTATCTCAACCGACAACACGTGCGTAAGAGATAGATACTTTGATGAGCAGTAGGAAGCTAGTTCGCGTACGAATACACACTTTTGCAAATTTGTAGCGAAATGGATAATGATTTAGGACGAAACCGAGCGCGCGAAATTTTATAAACAGACTTTTGGGAGTCTGGATATCATGAAAAATCGACTAAACGTATCTGCTCAAAATTAAATTATTTGCATTGTTGAACTACTAATCTATCCCTGTATGGTGGCCGTTTTGCAATTTTCCGTCTTCTTATGGAATTTATTCGCGCCCAAAAATGCTTTAAAATTAGTGTCGAAATGTGGAACTTTCAACCCTCATAACTTTCAAACATTTACTTTTTTCACTTGTTTGTTTCCATACAGGGCTAGATAATGATGGGACAATGAGAGAACTTGTATTTTTTTTGCATTGGTGCACGCCAAGTATTAAATTCAAATTCCCAATTCGGAAACCGGAGGTATACCTACTAACCCTCGGTTTCCTTGCCTATTCTAGTCTTGTCATATTTAATTAGCAATTAGTCATTAGCGCAGTGTTGTCCAGTATAATCGTCTTAATTTGAAGTATTATTCAAATAAATAAATACAAATTCAATTACATGATCGACGCAATATCTATAACAAATAAATCATTAGTTTATAACATTCTAGTATTACTAAAATTTCATGTCCGTTAATTAAATGTTCGATCAGAGTTATTACACAAACTGTAATTTCTTACTCCTTTTATGGAAATAGGAATTTTGATAGATATGCTAGTTATCTAGGTCTCATAGCCATCCGATAAATACAAGTACAGTCACTGTAAATGTTGGTTCGTCACCTTCAAGTATACTTTCGTATGCTCCATGCATGGTAGACTCTGATATACTGCCACAAAATTACAAACATATACACACTTATTAAAATATGTGACACCAACAATTAAATGAAACAGATTTAAAAAAACATTAGTTTGATGTGGTTTGAAAATAGAATGAACCTTTCAACATTAGCTAAATGTTGAAAGGTTCATTCTACTTTTTTTTATGCAGTAGTTTGCTCAGTGCCGTAGTTATAAAAGGTAATATATTTGTTGGGACTTGATCTACTTGAGGTCCGCGCAACACGTTTTCTTCTTCAAACCCGCTGTCAACCGTCACGTTATCGCTGACTCCCTTTTCTGTCATAAAGGAAAGAATTTCAAAACTGACGAAGGTGTAAATGGTTAGACTGTACTTGTTAGTTCATGCGGGTGAGTATAAAGAGGTTCGATCTCTCTTCCCCCGTCATCTGCGGCGGTGACCTAAACCGATTTTCTATTTCTATCGGCATGAAAAACTTACCCAGCATGTGAAACACACCTGATTTATAATTTACTGCGCTGTGTTTTATAAATAAACGTCTCGGCTTTTAAGACTGAGAATTCTGATGCTTGAAATTCTTTGTTGAAACTTGGATCTTGGTAAAATATTGTCTAGTCTCCATGAGATAAATTATCTACTTAGCGCAAATTATTTTCAAATGTCTAGTTTATATTATTGAAATGTACAAGATAAATCAATAATTTGATACAACAGAAAAGCTAAAAAAACAATACATTAATTTCCTCAAAACCCAGTTATCCTTGAAAGTATCAATGACTGTGTTTTATGTGTTAAACAATAAATCAGAGATCAAAGAATGTCTAGACGCAGATTCGGGTTTAGACGTCTTCTGCAATTTAAAAATATTTCAAGTCGCTAATAACCCAGCTATCGAAAGCAATCAATACTAACTAAAAGGCTTGTAAATATAAAATGATGATTCAATTTGTCGGTTCACAACCTTTTATCTGATCTTGAAAAATATATTATACATTTCTTCTCTTTAATGGTTGTTTTAGCAACAGATTGAGAAAAGAGATTATGTTTCTTTAAATAAACTGAAATGTTTTGAGATTTCAATTAGTATAAACAAAAAATTAGCACTGACGAGGTGTCAGTGTTGACAGGAAACCGTTACGATAAAGTAATCATTTGCGTCAGATCACGGCTATAACTCTTGTATTTTATTGTTTAACAAAACCTGTCGAACCTCTTAATCGTTACTAAGTTTGATGATAAAATACTACTTTTCGAGATTGACTGATTTTTATATTTTATTTGCTCGTTGAGGGGCTCACGTCTAAAATGTTAAAAATAAACATGAACAAGAACACAGACACCGAAGCTTTAAATTTTCCAACGCAAACTTAAAGGAGTTTTATTCTGCAATCATTGTAAACTACAATTTTAAATACAATAAAACCGTCGAAAATATTTAAAACTGATTGATTTACAATTTCCAATAGGTACACCATATTATAGATTGCCCTCGAAAGTATTTCCTCCAATATATCCTTTTTGAGTTAAGATTGCAGAATGAAGCAACTAGGGCTGTGTAAGTAATTTGATACCGAACTAAACTTAAACCTCGCACGATTTCGCTGATTTACGCAACTTACTCAAATGGTACAGCGTAGGATTTCACTTAGGATACTGCGACTCCAGTCACGACTGACGTCTTTCGGCAACTTGTCCGTCAACGGTTATCTATTCGATTATACCAATATAATGGCAAATGCAGTCGTGTGACACGAGCTTTATAATTGGTTGATTATTGTCACTGTTAACTCATTAGTGACTGTAAATCTGGGGGCGCCTTTACGAGTTGAGGTTAGTTAACTGTGAGATTATACAAGCTAGTACAAATTGAATGGATTGGGTGATGTATGCATGAACTAATATATCTTTATACAATAACATCTTTATTTAATTTAATTTACTCGCGAAACGTTAGCTTTTGTAATTAATTTGCTACTGGTCATCTCTAAACGCGCAGTGATCAGTCATGTTCGTATGTAAATTAAAAACCAAGAATGGAAATCACTTAATGCTTTTTAAAGATATAACAAAAAATATTGTTTATTTACCTTTGAAGAAGCATGGTGAGTGATTTTTTTTCCAATGATACCGCTTTTAGGGGACGTACCACCCAAACTCGTTATCAATTGCGCCTCAGAACGCATTTAGGCGGGGTAACAGGTTAAAATAAACGTTGATTTAACATTTAAAGTTTTCGCCCAATCGGCACGTTTGGCTGGCCACCAATAAATCCATTGATAAAAACCGAAACGCTAATAAGTTAAAAACGGCCGGACGGTAAATCGGCAATGCCGAGCGACGCGGTTGTCGATCGAAGTCATCGATTTTTGTGTCTTTTCCGAAGAATGTCATTTCCGCTCTGATGTGGGAATTAGAGAAAAACCTCGAAACGTCACTGTCTCACGAGCGTGCGCTGCTTTCTGTTGGATAAGGTAAAACACGTTGCTACGGAGATCGAAGAACGTAGACGATTGACTACGTACATCAGTGAACATGATACAAGTCATCAGCTTTTCCTTGAAAGTCTCATTACAATCATTTCTGAACTCTGCTCTTATCCATAAAGATACAAAAGCAGAAT
Source organism: Orthosia incerta (assembly GCA_948252205.1). NCBI lineage: Eukaryota > Metazoa > Arthropoda > Insecta > Lepidoptera > Noctuidae > Orthosia > Orthosia incerta. Next base: position 17,714,377 of record OX411753.1, on the reverse strand, counting down.
TTATTTACATTAATTCTTGTTCGCGAACACAATTTACTGCGCCAATGTTTAACTTTCCTATCTGTTTCGCATTTAGCATTCATATCTCCAATATTTATTAACTTCATCCGGTCAAAAGAAGAATAAAGAAACCATTACGCGAATGGGGGTTAAACGCGGCGCGTAGACACAGGACTATTAGTATTGGCGTGAAATAATGAAAGCCATTTCACAGTATAACGTAACGTTGTACGTTCATTAAGGCGGGTGTCGATGGCCGAGCCGCCGGGTGCAAGTTGCATAAATCAGTCCGGGGAATGCAGCCCGGCGCCCTAATGCGCTTTCGGTGTCGGTTGATAGTCACCCCTCTCCCCTTCTTACCTGATCGATCCTTTTCACACAATCATACCCCCCAATGATTGTATGGCCTCCACGATTAAAACTGCAATGATAATTGAGACTAACTTAACTGCGCACGGACAGTTAAAAAAAACCGTGCATTCTACGAATTTTGAGGTTACGCAAAATGCGGTGTACGAAATGTCTTATATTTTAGGTAAGTTGATGCACGGAGCAGATAATAGCGCAATGGATACCAAAATGATGATTCACTTCAATAGCTCTTACATTTAGTGTTGTATGTGCGAGTATATGCAGCACGTTTTAGGCTCGAACATGGGGTCTATCATTTGAGATCGGAAACGCCTGAGTTATCTATCTGTTGGTATCTTTTTCTACAAAACACTCCACAAAAATTGTGTAAAACAAAAGGTTATATTTGCCAGTAATGGTTGGTTCACATCGTTACGCGATATAGCTTAATTAATTCAAATTTGTCGTCAACTGACCCGTAACGGTTGCGAGGACATGGTCTCGGGTGCGTCGGACCGCTCCTGGCCGCACCTGACCACTCTTCAGATTACGATCAAAAAAATAATTAGGGTCGTTTTCTTAAACTTGACACTTCTAACTTGATGCTCGCGCATTGACATGGACGGAGCTTTAAGCTCCCTCATGAAGAAAAGATTAAGTTTTTGCTTACTTAAAGAAAATGGGTTCTTAAGATTGATCCCTGGACTGAATTAAGTCAAAGTGACAATAAACAGGTAAAGGATTATTGGTGGCAAATTGGAAGGATGACGCAGTAGTAACTAGAAAGCCATTTATAAATACAATAATTTAAATTTACTTGTTAAAGTTAGGTAAATTATTTAGTAAAGTTCTATTAGGATGCCAGAATCTATACTATATATATTTTTATATTATAAAGAGAAAAGATTGTTTTATTTGTTTGTTTGTTTGTTTGTACCGAATAAAACTCCGAAACTACTGGACCGATTTATAAAATTCTTTCACAAATATAAAGCTACATTATTCCTAAGTGACATAGGCTATTTTTTACTCCAGGAAACGGGTCCTGTAGGGTGGTCAACGGGAGCAAAGCCGCGGGGAACAGCTAATCTTATCTAAAATAAGATTTTAGCAACTGATATCGATAATGACACAGCAATCATCAGCATCTATATGGTAAGGCTCGAGTATACCTACTGTGAATTAAATGGCCCAGAATATCAGATTTCAATAATTTTCCACACGACGCTCTTTTATCCATATATAAAACGAAATACAACCTAATAAAGGCACCAACTCCTAATTGTATGTAAATCAGCAAGCTGAAATAACGAGATTCCGCATTATAAAATAAAACGTTGTTAAAAAGTACTGTTTTATGACAATATTATATTGAGTAGTAAATGTGACACTTCTCACTCGACGACCAATCGCTTGCCGTCGATTAAGTAACATATTCGATTCGTATATTCAAATAAGCAAGACTCGAGTTTTAATACGCTTTTATTATTTCTCCGATTCTTAAAGTTTTACTGTAAATACGGGGACGTTTCGGACACCCGTTAAACATAACAGCTTTGCCGACGTAAAATAACTCTGCCAATTTTATGTGGTGTCTGATGACAAAAATGATGTGATTATTTAAAAAAATCTTCCTAAATAGAATAATTCGCATGCTGTGACATTTACGACGCCATGACAGGATTTTAACATTGAATCACCCTGAAGTCACTCTTTTATTGATGTAATAAGAAACAACTTTATGACAAAACCATTACGTTCGCCGCTTGATAATATCTACTGAAGTATCTCCTAACCCTGTTATTCAGCCTTCAATCTAGTCACATTTTATTTTTTTATAAGCAGCTTTTGTACTAAAAACGACACTTGTATATTATAAATAACTGGCTGAATTTATTTTAATGCCAGCTTTTATCTGTAACGAAGCAGTTATATTTTACTTTATGATCTTAGCAATTAACAAGCACTCTTTATAGTAAAAATAATGATTTTATAAGGTTCGCAGTTTATAGTCTAATTGAGGATTAGTGTTATTGTCACTTTTAAACTCAGTTTCGTTTCAAAGAAAATCATTTAAAATAAAACGGGTGAATTGTAAACGGCCGGTGTAAAGTGGGTACAGGGCCACACCCGCATGTCACAGGATCAACATTTTATTCGTCAAAAGGTAATGTACAATATCGTAATCGTAATGTGACGAGATCTTTTACGAGCACACAACCAGTTTTAGGTACTTTTTATTTCTCTCGCAAGTAACAAAATTGCGCTTAAAACTGCTGAGGCAAAATGGCTTTTAGGGATCGAAGGTTAAATTATCATCGAGGTGGATTATGTTCAATGAACTAAATATTTCGCTCCATGTATTGAATACAACGTATATACTTACTAACGTTATATGCAAAATCAAATTTTTCTTTGTATATTATATCAATAGAAATACCATTGAGGATAATATTAATGAAATGAAACGTGTAACAAACAAAACTCATGTTTCACGTACAGTTAATCTTTGGAAGGTTTCAGAACGAGTGTTCTGATATCGTTTGCAAGACGCGACTTATCGTAATTTAGAGCCCCCGATTAGACTGCGCCGGCCGACATACGCTAACGAGCAGGCATTTTTTATTTATTTTTGTTTTAACAACAGTACGGTGCCGATGTTTTGTCTCCACCGGCGATTGTGCCAAGTTAATTGGATTGTTCGCTTTGAATTGTTAACTGTACAACATCGCTAAAATCACTCGATACGACCATACAATCTGTCCAATTAATTATATTATTTTATTTTCATCTTACCTTAGTCGTTGTCGTTTTAAGCGGCGTTCCTGATGACACTGCGCAGATCTCCACTTCGTACCGGTCCACACCAGCTTCTCGGTCCAGAGAAACAGCCGTCGAAAGTATTCCCAAGGATGAATCTATATCGAACAACCTATCCACTTGTCTACCATCACCAGTCACATTCACTATGTAATATTCTAAACCAGATTTATAGTTATTAGTCAAGTTCAACACGGCTGTACCCGCAGATTCGTTCTCAGCCACGGATACCGACCCTACGTTAGTCCAAGTGACCCCCTGTAACTCTGAGCCCCCCATAATGACCGTGAGGTAAGCTTCAGTACTTTTCTGTTCACTCAACACTGCCTCATCCGTAGCTTTTATGACTAAATTCCAGCGTGCCTCAGGTGTCGCCGGAGGATAACGTAAAGTCAATGCGCCGTTACTTCTGTGAAGATCGAATAGATCGTTGCCACCGTGGATAAGCTTGTAAGTGACCAATCCATTTGTTCCTGAATCTAAGTCACGGGCTAATACGTTCATAATAAATATTCCACGGCCTGCACTTCTTCCTAGTCTCTCAGTGTTGATCACGGCTGCGTTCATAGATACGAAAACTGGAGCGTTGTCGTTAATATCTTCGACGATTACAGTAACTAATTTCTCAGCGGACAGCCGCGCAGATGGTGGCTCGGCTCTATCATAAGCGACAACGGTTATTCTGAACGTGTCAATACTTTCTCTATCAATAGGTAATAAAGTATGTATGACCCCAGTGATGTTATTTATGGCAAAGTGCCGCTTGCTGTCATTAGGGTCTTGGTGCGTGATCGAATAATAAACTTTGCCGTTTAATCCAGAATCTGGGTCCTCTGCGGTGACTGTCACTATTGGCGTGTGCTTCGGAATACCTTCTCGTATTTGACGCACAATAGCTGTGTTCGTAAAGATGGGTGCGTTGTCATTTGCGTCGATTACATTTACAGTAAATAATATGCTTGAAGATAAGCTCGGGTTGCCGTTATCTGTAGCAGTGATGTTCAAAACGTACGAAGTTAAATCCTCATAATCTAATTGTTTGTGCAAAAACAATTCTCCCAAATAGCTGTCAATAAAGAAGGCTTCTTTTCTATTACCAGACGTAATTGAGAACTGCAGCTCCCGATTGATACCCAAGTCAGCATCGGTCGCGTGGAATTGAATTATCTTTTTATTTACTGGTTCCGTTTCTAGCACTGACACTTTCATTTGCGTCTGAGTAAAAACTGGTGCATTATCATTCTCATCAAGCACATCAACTGTGATAGTTGTTGTGGCGGACAGACTTATTAACTGGCCGGAATCATGAGCTAGTATGGTGAGCTTGTAGTGATCCGTTGTTTCACGATCTAAGGGCTTGTTGATGAGTAGCTGCCCGGTAGCTTCATCTAAAGCGAATTTTCCTAAATCGTCACCTCCAATCAGTTTGTAGTAGATGTCACCATTCAGACCTTCGTCAGCATCTGTCGAGTACACGCGCATAATAGAAGCTCCCACAGCGGCACCTTCGGATACCTCAACCTTATAGGGAGTTCGCGTAAAGACGGGCGCGTTGTCATTGACATCTGTTATGTAAATCGTAACTCTCACGGAATCAGACAATTTAACTTTACCGTTATCACTAACAGTTACTGTTAATGTAATGTAGTTTTGACCTGAATTTTGTGCTAAGCTTTCTCTGTCAAAGGACTTTAACGTTTTTATAAAGCCGTTTCTGGAATCGATTCTGAAATCATTTTGCGCTATAGGCAATGAAAACGTTAACTCAGCATTACGTCCAATATCTCGGTCTGTAGCTGTTAATTTTCCAACAAAAGTATCAGGTGGCTCATTTTCCTTGATTTTGAATATGAACGTGGTGTTAGTAAATTGAGGGCTATTATCATTTTCATCCAGAACATGAATAACGACTGGCACTTGAGATGATCTCGCTGGTTTACCGTGGTCTGTTGCTATTATCGTTAACGAGTAGTAATCGCGTTCTTCCCTGTCCAATAGACTTTTCACATACAAATAGCCATCTGGGAATACTCCAAACTTGCCATCAGTATTGCCTTCTGCAATATAGTAGGAAATTCTACCACTGGGGCCTAGATCGGCATCCGAGGCAGAGATAGCGAAAAATCTTGTGTTCACCAATGTAGATTCAAGTAAAGATGTTTCATATGACGTATGATCGAATACTGGAGTGTGATCATTGACGTCATCAACAATAACTGATATGGAGTGCTTTGCAGCTAGAGCTGGACTTCCATTATCAGTAGCTGTTACCTCAATAAACATTACAGAGCCTGGCTCACTAGATATTGGCTTATTTAAATAAATAACTCCTGTCGTTTCCGATATACGAAAGTTACTTTCAGGGTTGTAACTTAGCGTATAAAAGATTGTTCTATTAGAGCCTGAATCACGGTCAGTGGCTCTGGCGAAATAAACCTCTTGTCCTACTGCCATATTTTCAGGAATGTGAATTTCATCTTTGTCTTCAATAAATATGGGGTAGTTATCATTGACATCTAGAACTGAAATATTGACGGTGGTAAAACCGAAAGCAACCCCGGTTTTAGCCATAACTTTCAGGTGATAGGTCATCTTATCTTCACGGTCTACATTAGAGTCAGTTGTTATCACTCCAGTTTTCTCATCCATTTTGAAAACATGCTTTGGGTCACCTTCTAAAATGTAGTAGGATATTGTATCACTAGATATTCTGGCATTTACTTTGCCTACAAAACGGCCAATGTCTGCCTTTGAAGTGCCTTCATCTTCCAGAATTTTGAAAGTATAGCCATTGTAACCGTCAAATTGCAGATTTTTACGTTGAGATGTCTTTACAATTTCAACTATAGCATCTTCAAATGCTCGTCTGTTTCCTTTATCTTTACAGGATATTTTAAGTGTGTACACTGTTTCAGGAGCTTTTCTAAAATCTTTCTGAAGCACAATATTTCCTGTCCATGGCTCTATATCAAAATAACCGTCTCCACCACTCTCAAGCCTATACATGATTCTAGCATTTTCGCCTTCATCCAAATCCAAAGCTCTAACTTGTAATACATTACTTCCAATTGGCAACTCTTCATTGATGCTTTCAATGTATCTTTGAGGGTAAAACATTGGATCATTATCGTTTACATCCAGAACTTTCAATAATATTGTAGCAGTAGAAGACTGTGGAGGAAATCCTTGATCCTTCGCAAGCACTTGTATTTCGTATAAGGGTATTCGTTCCCTGTCTAATTCGATTACTGCACTAAGTTGTCCTGTAATGGGATCTAATGTGAATGTATTTGGGTATTTTCTCTCAATACTTGAAGGTAAATAATATGATACTGAACCATTTGTACCCTGATCGTAATCAGATGCAGTCAGAATTAGTATTTCCTTGACAGGTTTTATGTTCTCATGCAAAGTTGCATTGATTTGAGGTTGAGAAAAGCAGGGTGCTTCGTCGTTCTCGTCTAAAATGGTTACTTTTAGTCTAGTGTATGCCCATTTAGGATTAGGACCTCCGTCTCTTGCTGAAACGTTCAATTCAACAGTTCCTTGAATCTCTCGGTCTAACATTGATTTTGTTATAACTAAACCTGTCAAATGATCTATTGTAAACCATTGCTGTTGATTTCCATCATAGAAATCGTAAAATATTTCAGCATTGACTCCTGTATCTTCATCGGTAGCAGTGATGCTGGCCACATAAGATCCGGAAGGAGCCAGTTCCGTCAGAACCGTTGAATATTCAGATTTTTCAAACACGGGTTCATGATCATTGACATCATTTACATGAATTACTAAAAATGAGGTAGCAGTACGCGGAGGAGATCCTCTGTCAGTAGCGACAACAGTCAAATTATACTTGCTAATTTCTTCCCTATCTAAAACACCATTTACATGCACAATATACACACTGGATGAATTTTCCAAGCGAAAATGGTTGAGCTCATTACCTGCAACCATACTAATGCTAGTGATGCCATTTAAACCTGCATCTAAATCAGTCACCGTAATAGCAGCTACAAGAGAACCATTTTTGGCATTTTCGTCTACAGTGGCGAAGTTAGCTGTCGGAGGAACGTAGGTAAACGTTATTACAGGATCGTGATCATTGGCGTCTATGAGATTGACAGTGACATAGGTGCGTGCATCTTGGCGCGGTACGCCATGATCTTTAGCGATAACAGTAAGAACGCAAGTCATATTGCAAGTAGTGTTGCTACAATACTTAGGGCAATTCAGCTTCTTCGTGGTTGTAATCACTCCAGACTCAGGATCCACTGCAAATTGTCTCTCTGTATCGGTCACTTCATAAGTTATTTTACTATTATCACCCAAATCACTATCCGTGGCTGTTACCTTTAGAACTGTAGTTCCTGGTGGTACACTCTCATTTAGAGACACTGAAAAGTCACTTTGATCGAATATTGGAGGATTATCGTTAACGTCTAAAATAGAAACATTCACTTGTAAATACCCGTATTTAGGTGGATTACCACCGTCGCGTGCTGATATGTTTAGGATATAAAAGTCGGTGGTTTCTCGATCTAACTTTCCAGTTGTCTCCAGGTGTAAATACGACGTTTGGCCGCTAGGATTTACGGTGACGTTCAACCTAAACTTCCCCTCAGTATCACCATCAACTATTCTGTAATCATTCGTGATACCGTTTTCTCCTAAGTCCATATCGGTGGCGGCATCGAGCAATAACTTAGTCCCGGCCGCGGCACTCTCGGAAAACGCAACCGCTATACTCGGTTCGGGGAATTCTGGATAATTGTCATTCACATCCGTCACCCGTAATCGCACTTCTATCGGATAAGTCGGTTGGCTGGATAAAACAACGAACGCGTAACGGTCTACGGCTTCCCTATCCAGGACCAAGTTGGTCTTGATCTCACCAGACACCGGGTCGAGGACGAATTCTTTGGGAGGTTCATTGAAACGGTAAGTGAAACCAGGTTTTGTGGGAATCCTGCCAACGAAGGTGCCGACGGGCTGGTCTTCGAGCACTCGAAGGTCGACGCCGGTGTCGACGGCGCGGGACTGCATCTGCTCGGCGGCGGCGCTGACGCCCGCTAGGAGCGCCGCCAGCGCAGCCAGCGCCACGTGCCATCGCCCCATCCTCGTCATGACACACACAAAAACATCGCAGGGTTGTTCCTCGTCAGGGAAAGTTGACGTGCGCCGGGAGCGCTCGCTGTGTCCCGTTCGCGCAGACTCGCGCGCTCGCTCTCGTCAGGTATGCAGCATGGCCGCGACGACCTGCGCGCGCACGAATATCTCACGGAGAGTGCGACCCGCCGTGGCTGCGCCTACGCCGTCACATTCATTCGTAAACACGTGACAAAACACTATTTACGGACGTCACACACTTAAGTCCCGATGTGCACTGAACAAGACTCTTATTATGAAAGTCACCCGATAACACGCAACACAATTTGAAAGCACTTTTCAGTTATGTTTTCGTTATGTTTGACAAGTGTAGAACGCGTTGTATGCGGCATGCGGGCGGCGTCGCAGTTGGCGCGGCACTGGCGGGCGGAGGCTCCATGCCGCCCCGCGCCCCTCCCCCCGCACAGCGAACCTCCCCCGCAGCTTTGAAAGCTCTCGACTGTAGCTGCGTGATGATGATGCCGAGATAATGGACGTCGAAGGATTCTACTATTTATTGTTCGATACGAGTCACTTTACCATTCCAAGAGAGCTTACGAGTGGATAGGTAGGTAGCGAATATAGTTATTTAGAATGGAAACTTGTTTTTAATCTTCTAAAATTTATTTATTTACAGAACTGCATTAGGTCCAAGTTTGTTGCAAACATACTTTAAAATTATCTTATTGGATCAGTCGAAAACCTACATGCATTAAAATACCTAACAATTTATGGAAATAACACTAAGGCAGCATTGGTTGTTGAGGTTTTTTACCTCAAATTATACAAAACATTTCTTAAATCAATAAAAAAAAATAGAAGCAATTAAAGCAATTTCCACGGATGGCATCTACATCGGGCGTGCGTTGATGTCTATTACATGCGGCTACGAGGCGCGTGCGCTTGCGCACCTAACAGCTGAGCTTGTAACAGTTCGTTCCGTGTCAAGTTGACACAATGCAAGCTTAATTGCTACACTGTTTATTTAATTGCCGTATTTACTATTCGTCACACTCTTAACATACTTCGGAGTACCTTAAACATTTGACTTGTAGATAGAATCTGTGTGTTACGCTGAAGAAACTAGGTTAAATTAGTATAAACAGTAATCCTGTATATTGTTTTAGTGTGTATTTCAGCATACAGTATAAATTTATTTTTAACTTAGATTGTGTAGACTTGAAGTGTAGTAAGTCATGCTATTGATATATATATCTAATAATGCTATTATTAATACGGTCTCACTTTTGTTTACATAAATATGTATTTCAAGCATTTTATGTAGCGGAATTTCTAATCTCATAATAAATTGTGAAGAATTAGTTAATTCAACCTCCGAAGGAATAAGTGCTTTGACCGTGACAAAAAAAGTGGTATGCAAACATGTAGCAATTTCTTATCATTAAGATTTTATTTACTTTTGCTATCAATAGATTCTTAGCATAAAGGCTAAATTTATTTAACCTCTCGTAATAAAATAATTATGAAATGATTTCTGTAATAATGATAAAGCATTTAAAAATACAATATAAACATTAAAATACGCTTTTTTTTATCTTGTCAATTTAATTAAGTTTTACTCTACATATCTACACTACATAAATCCCAATATACGCTGTATTCAATATTCTGAAAAAACTCGGTAAAAGCTGGACAGAAACCCATCTATCGGCTCCTACGCAAATCTCCCTCCAGTCACTTTGAGCGTCAACTAGTTAGAATAAGGAAGGTCTTCTGAGCTTTTCCAGTAAGCTCCTTTAGTTTTAGTGTGTTAAGTACAACCTAGATGGCGCTTTACTGAAATGTAAAGGTTCCTTTTGCAATATGCACCATATGAAGTTTTGTGAATGTTCTTCGTCTTATTTTTACACTAAAGGTACGTCCTTTAGCGTAAAAATAAGACGGAGATCGTAACTGAAATGTTTGGTTTACCTTTTTAAATAATGTGATACAGGTGTCAAAAGTCATACCGGCAGTAAGGTCGTAGCCGACTTATATGACACCGCTTCGACCCGGCAAAATAATTTTCATTGAAATGTGAGCTTCAGGCCGTCCTCTATGGACATACTTTACATTTACAACACAATTATTTAGGTACAAAACATATCAATAAAATATCAATAAATAAATAAAATGTTGTTTGTTACATCTATACTAATATTATAAAGCTGAAGAGTTTGTCTGTTTGAACGCGCTAATCTCAGGAACTACTGGTTGGAATTGAATATAACATCAAGCTACAACCAATAGGAGCGGAGCATAAATGAAAAATGTTGCAAAAACGGGAATAATGTTCCTTTTTGAGAGCTTCCGTTGCGTGCGCTGCGTAAACGGTTTAAGTTACGCAAATATAATGTATGATGGAATTGTTTCTCTTTAAAAGTTCAAAAAAAAAAGCCGCGACCTGAAGATCTGTCTTTTAATATTGACTCACCATAACCTTTTTTATGGTAATCAAATTTGTTCATTTGCAAAGGAGTTTTATCAACATCTATACTAATATTATAAAGCGGAAGAGTTTGTTTGTTTGAACGCGCTAATCTCTGGAACTACCAGTGGGATTTGAAAAAATCTTTTTTGTGTTGGTTAGCCCATTTATCGAGGAAGGCTATAGGTTATATAACATCACGCTACGACCAATAGCAATAATGGAAAACATTGTAAAAATGGGCAAAAAAAAATCTTTATGAGAGCCTCCGTTGCGTGCGCTGTGTAAACGGTTAAAGTTACGCAACAACCATGAGTGTAGGGTAGGTAAGGTAGGTGGGTAGGTAGCCTGTTAACGGGAGCGAGGGACAACTAGCCGCGGGGGACAGCTAGTTTAAAATAAAAGCTATAGAAAGACGCTAAAAAAAGCCCTCCATACCACGCCAGTTGTATTTTTTTATTTGGCTTTTCACATTTGCTACTGCTTAACCCGACGATCCTGTGGAGGCTAAACGAGAGCCTCCAGCCAGGCACGTTGCTACGCCAGTTACCACTTGCAAAGGAAGTACCAAGCTTTCTAAGTATTTTTCTAGTTTGTTGTTAGATGGCAGCACTATACCTAATTCTGACTACTAACTAACACATCTTTCATTTAATTTAAAAAAAAAACATCTCATTCAATATCCAAAAGTGTCTAAGTATTTGAATATCGAAATTAATTTAAAAAAGTAACTGGTTGAGTTGGTATCACTTTTTTTCGTTTTTCTCGTTACTTATTAATAAGAAGTTCTTCAAGCCAGTTCGATACAGCGTTGCCAGAACGTAACTTTTGTTACATTTTACGTAACTTTTGACCTTCTCATGTAACCTCCATGTAACACGACTCAAAATGTAACTTTTACGTAACTTTTAGGACCTAATAAAAATATCGAAATATTTTTCAGCAAACAAAAAATAATCGTGAAACGAAACGCTTCTAAGGAAGTTTTCATTCGTCGCGTTGTCGCACCTGATTTTGTAGCACACAAATTAACGTTTTGCTTATTCACTCACTAACTCACGTATATTGTTAAAATCTTCCATCCCGCTTACTCCGGCGAGCGAGTGAGCGTTCGTGAGTGAGTGATCGTTCCATCACATATGCGCGATTTTTTTCTGCCTATTCTGCGACCTATGGAATTGTATGAAGCTGCACGCATTGCGGTAAAAATACACGCCGTAATACTACCGCAAGAAATCCGTGTTTTGCCTCAGAATCCTCCGCACCGCGGCGCAGATTAAATTCGCGCGAACTTTTTGAACTCTATGAACAGGTAGAAAGATACAAAAATCGCGAGGAATTTTATCAGCAGTGTGTGTTAGTTAGATTCAGTACGCGGACAAAAATTCGCGCGAGTAAAAATCGCAATGCGTGTTAAGCCTTAGTGTCAATTTCCACATAAAATAAGGTAATGTAACTTTTCTCACGAAAATGTAACTTTTTGAGATGTATCATGTAACATTTGACTATCTGTCACTGGCAACACTGGTTCGATACAAAGAGGGGAGGTTAGGTGGCAACAAGGAGGGAAGGAGGTTCCATGTCTCCACGAAATGACAATAATTGCGTCTACGTCTAACGATCGACTGGATTCTATTTATAAATTGCATTTTGTAGGAGATACTTATATTTTAGGTTCTCAAAGTTCAAGTTTGATGGATTTCTAGTGCTATTTCAGGGACATATTGGGGTCGAACAGATATTTATAAGTTGAAACCAGATTAGTCGACTTCCAATTCTAAATCTAGCCTATTTTGAACTGAACGGAGGTCAACCTAATGTCTGACCGTTTAAAAGTCTGAATTAGATTATTATTTTAGTGCGCACTAAAGTTAAGTGAGTTCGTAGTTAGTTATTTTCTAGTTAGCCTCTAATTGGGTCGCAGGGGTTGGGGGAAGGATTTTCAAGTTTTTATCTGCGTGTCAAAAATTTGAAAAATAATTCAATAGAATAACTAAGATTTCGTAAAAGAAGTATTCAGTTTTCATGATCTTTAAATGAGCTTTATCAATATTGATCATTCTGAGTTTTTTTTCGGTCATTCCATGCCTCGTATTTGTATTTAAGTACTAGAAGAGAGTAAATGGTCCTTATAATATACAAACCCATTGATTTAGGGATAGTATGTCTAACAACAAGCGCCTCCCAACTATTTGGCACGACTTCCAGACGAACAAGATAAGAATGACTGAATGTTAGTATTCATCCATCCGACCTCCACAACCCAATTACTGAAGGATAACGAAATCTACATCAACTGCTACACAGAAACAAATGCCCAAAGGAGCCATTCATACTGAGATCAAAAGGCACTTGTAACTACATCATTGAGCATAGCACTATGTAATCTGAACCTACTTACAGCACAAAGGTAGAGCCTTTTTCGGCAGTCTAAAAATAAACTGCTCCTATACCTAGGTACTTCTCCATCGGCACTTGTTGCATGAAGGTTTGACGTCACGGCCCCCTCCCTTTTGTGCGCTAGTGCTGAAGGGGGACCGCACCTCCATAGGGGGGAGCTGCTGACGTAAGCACTTACATTCATGAATGGATTGAAGCCCAAGCCCGCTATGGCTTGATTAGTAGCTATCCATACGTGAGTTGTATTGATTATAGTATATATTATAGGTTCATAACAATGTGAGCTTTCAAGTGGTTTATTCGTGACGAGAATTTTAATATTGTATTTTTATGTGGGTCATAAAATAAAACGCAAAACCGTTTTTATGTTTGTTCTGATAGGACTTATAAAAATAAAGCTGTATTACAAATATATTTCCTGACTACTCACTGTGTGTTGAAGATGATTTTCTTTCCAAGAATGAAGATTTTGTTAAGGTTATCCACTGTTACTACAGGCAAACTAGTTAGATATTATGGCCACGTTCCGCCTACTGCGGTAAGACCAAACAGAACTTATATGAAATCTTATAAGCCAGGATACCAATATAAAACTATCTTCCAGTTCCATTTGAACATAGACACATATGTTAGCAACCTACAGCAAAGTTTCAAAGACGATAGAGCCATAATTACTCCTAGTTGACAGCCTTGGCAAAAAAAGCCGTGACTATAAAATGACGACGAACAAAGATGTTTGGGAGAAGAAAACATGCTGCGCCGACCCCAAATAAATAAGATATGAGCTGGATGATGAAGAGCTTTTCGTATCTTAAGCCATCATTATCATAATCCTGTATGTATTATGATAGTGGTATGGTGGGATGTTTTATAGCTGTTAGACTTGTTTATTTTTATTTAAACTAGCGACCCGCCCCGGCCTCGCCCGTGACAAATAAGACAGAAAACCTGCCTCGTTTCTCACTCTTTCTATTGGTGAAAATCGCATGAAAATTCGTTCAGTAGTTTTCGAGATTATCTCGTACAGATGCGGCGGGGGACTTTATTTTATATTATGTAGTGATAAACAGAAATGGAGCTCAAAGGATGGCTTCAATGTCTGTTATTTGTGCGTTTTCTCTAAACGGGATAACCATTTTTAATTTCCTTCTATTGTTTTTATTCTGCCAACCAAAAACATAAAAAACCTCATTCAAATTATATTAAAGGTATCCACGTAAATCTAGGACATAAGCAAAAACATAGGGTATACGTAGTGCTACCATCCCGTGCTAGTTCGAAACTGGATCAAGGAAACGGCCTGGTTGCATTGTAGAGCTGTAGATAAGCATAGGCAGAACTATACCTATCACAGTGTACGAGTGTTGCAGCTCTATCGATTTATGACCTACTTCGGCTGCTCTGGTTACCTTTTAGCAATCACAAATATAGTATGGTAATAGCAACGATGCGGTACAATTTTTCTGATAAGATAAGGTTTTTGAGTGGAAATGCTGTCGCCGGGACGACCTAGAAAGTCATACACGTAGTACTCTAACGCGTTTATGAATCAAGAGGAGTATGTAAGGATCCTAAGAGAAACCCCATGGGACAATGGCGTGTGTTTATGCATGTATGTAACGGGTGTCTCAAAATGTTTTTCTTATTTGATACCTAAAAAAAGACACTACAATTAGTTAAAATAAAACTCCGTTGATTTACTGTTAAATTAATGAGCAGTTTTTCAATTTTGGAACGAAGTTCCTTATCGCGCGTTGCGAAAAGGGGCTAGACGGAAAAAATCTAACGAAAAGTTGTAACGACACTTTTTGCTATAGTTGTAAGCCGTGCGGCGTGCGCGTGTTTTGTGCGTGTTCTAACCTATACGCTGTTGTGTTTACGAAGTCGAGAGATGTATATATGTATATGTATGTATATATATACATATATATGTGTATATATATATATATATATATATACACACATATATATACATACTAAGGGAACTTCGTTCCATCCGGGTGTCCCTTGACACCTCTCAAGATTTATTTGTAAAAATTAAATTTTTGTAAATTCGCACCCTCCACTTCCTGTCACTCATTTAGCCTGGCACTAAAATTTTCATTATTTATTTCGTCTGTGAGTCTTTGCTTGCTTTTAAACTTTCAGGTTGGGTGGCAATGGCTTGTAAACTTTACTTTTTAGGTAGCCCCATATGAAAACATCAGCAAGCGTTTAATCTGGGCTATTTAGGCTGCCATATCACGTCAAGGAATTGTCGGTCCTTCACTTTTTTGAGTGTGATTGAAGATTTTAGTTTTTTTTTTTTATAATCTAAAGGCTCGCGTTTGACCACTATCTCGCCTGATGTTAAGCGATGGCGTGGTCTACGGTGAAACACGCTTGCCTAGAAGAAACCTATTCACTCTTGACTTAAAGACCCCAAGGTTGTAGCTATCAGGGAACAAAGACCCCGGAAGGGAAGGAGGTGCGGTTGCACATTTACTAAACATTGCTTTTAATAAACAAAATTGAAAAACTGCTCATTAATTCAACAGTAAATAAACCGAGTTTTAACTAATTCTAGTGTCTTTTTTTAAGTATCAAAAAAGAAAAACATTCTAAGTCACCCTTAAGGTTTGTGAAAATAAAACTCCGTTGATTTACTGTTAAATTAATGAGCAGTTATTTAACGCTTTTCGATAAATTTTCACCTGATCTAAAAATAAACTCTAATAAATTTTGAACACAGCCTTGCACGCGCCTCATATATCGTGTTTTGAGCGTAAATTGATCGTATGCTTTGATAAGTAGGCGCCTATTATTAGAATATGGGCCAGTTAGCTGAGAACTTGCTTGACTTAATAACATGGAACCTTATATGTCAAGGTAAAAATACTCTAGTGTTATTGATATATCATTGTTATCTACTCAGGGGTATTTCTGTACGTAATTAATAAAAGTTATTTATTTAATACTTTATGCACACAAACGTACAGAGGTAACGTACATAATGCCTTGGGCATTTTCTACCAGCCGACCTTTGGGTGATGCAGAGACAAATAGTGGTAGGTGCAATATTTTGAGCAAATCGCGTTTATTTAAATACATATATCTAAACTAAAAATACAATATATACTCAAAGAATAAACTAAATACTCAAATATACAGCAATTAGTAGTTATTGATAATTATGGAAAATCTGTTAGCTGAAATCTTCAGTCAGGCATAAAAAAGCAATAGAAGAAGTTATATTTGTATCATGTTATTAAACTCTCAACTGATTTTTGCCCTCCTTAAAAAAATAAACGTCTCAACATTTACTAGTGTAAATGTAAATAATATAACCCTACCTAAGGTTTTTCCAAACAAACAAAATTTGTCGGACGAAACTCGGCAGCCGAAACGCCTCCTAAGCCAATTGAGGGCGGTTACCTGGGTCTGACCAGCGGTTAGGTGAACGGCCGCAAGATCTTTTCCCATCCACCTAGCCCATTACCACCAACTTCTCTAGATTGTCTGGTTCCCGACGGGCAATGTGATCAAAGTAGCTGAGAATCCTTCGCAGAGCGTGGCTAGTCTGTCTTTTATGCCTGGAGTATAGCATATTTGAGATAACATTAGACATTTAATTAATCCCATTTTACAGCCCATTCAACCAATTTTGACTTCTATTGTGTTGGTGATATGACAAATGGCAGCTGTAGGAAACTGTTAGGTATAGTAACATGTTTATGCTTTTAATGCTATCCTTATACTGACGGGATAGAACTCAAAATCGGTTGAACGGACTGTAAAAAAGGGTTGCAGTAATTTCTAATGTCATTTCAAATGGAGTATATTTGATCAAGGTATGCTAGTATTATATTATCTGTGATCAAGGATAGATTTGTTCATTCTCTTGGCGGCTCATGGTATGCAGAGCATTTGTCGCCAACACCACATGAAATAAAGAAAGAAAAAGTGTTTATTCGCCACAAAAACGGCATAAAAAAATTTCGACATCTTAAATTAAGCCCTTAACGGTATCCAATATTAGTAAGTATTTAAATTATGTTAGTAAAGAAAAGTAAGAATAAAATTACCAAATTTGCCCAGTTGTATCGGCCGCGACTTACAAGTTGTAGGTCGGGGGTTCGAGCCCAGGCAGGCGCTTTACTTTGTGTAA
Organism: Orthosia incerta; assembly: GCA_948252205.1. Lineage (NCBI taxonomy): Eukaryota > Metazoa > Arthropoda > Insecta > Lepidoptera > Noctuidae > Orthosia > Orthosia incerta. The sequence goes on along the minus strand of OX411753.1, from coordinate 17,697,083 downwards.
ATTATTTCATCACCACTGCTCTCAAAACGGTGAAGGAAAACATCGTGAGGAAACCGGCATATCCTAGAACCAAAAATTCGAATACATGTGACATCCACCAACCCGCACTGGGCCCGCGTGGTGGATTACCGCCCAATCCCCTCTCAGAGAGGAGGCCTGTGTCCCAGCAGTGGGAACATTAATAGGCTGATGATGATGATGATGACTAGGATGATGAGTACAAGCAGATGCATGTGGAAGCCTTCATGTCACGTGACTGTGACAAGAAGGCTATACATCTCGTCGTATGCATCTTATATGGCGCAAATGAACTCTTTTTTCTTATTCAAATCTATAATTTAAAAAAAACATTACCATATTTTCATATACTCACAAGACCCGGGAAATGCCTATAAATAGCTGCATGGACATTATGACCTTTTATTGTTGAGACGGCCAAGGCGTGCGTGGGTGTCAGGCTCCACAAACGACAGTGCGTGGGTAGTAGCATCCCCCTTCCCAATGCAATCACTAAAGGTCATAACTGCAAAGAATTGCGACGCGGCAAACAGTGCTCATTCAGTGGAATTTACACCTGCAATGAAATAAAGAGAATTTGCATTTAAATGTGTATCTAACAGGGTTTACATTTGCACGTCCTACGAGTATATGCATCAGAGAGCTGATTGGATTTAGCCGGATGGAATAACATAACTTCGCTATTATGATTTTTATAGGTACAGACGTCGTCTGCACTGATTTAGTGGTCTTAACCCCTATTCCGAATTAAGAATTTCAAGTTTAGAACTTATTAAACTCTGCCAAACTATAGTCTTAAAGTATATTTGTCCTGTTCTTAACATCAATTTTTCAATTCATAGACCGGATTTCAATCTAGTTTAGAATATTAAAAAGTGGGACTAAGAAGAACATCAAGAAAATTTGTATCTACATGTCTCCACCACGATAAACATTAAAATCACAGACAATAATAATTCAGTATCGATACTATTCATTGTACAACATTCTCCATTGTCTGTGCTAATAGAATGTGGCGTTTCCCATAGTTTTCAGGCAGCCAGCCAAGATTTCCCGCCAGTCATTTTTTTGTGGGCCATCCGCCATCACTACTACGCTTGTACGAGTTAATCATTCAATAATACAACAGATACTACCTCGATTGTAAATACATACAAGTAACTTAAACATAACTCACGAAATGAATATGTATTAAATGTTCACCTCTGCCTAACAAGGGGAAGTAATCAATACAAAACTTTCAATTTTACACTACAGCAAACCTGAAAAACCCAAAATACAGTCAAACTTATTTAAGTGGGACCTGGATAAGTGAGAAACCTCTACAGCTAACTTTAGCACTGAATAATCTCTGTTAGTGGGACAAAACAAAGCACCTGGATATTTGAGACGCTGGGTAAGTGGAATACCTAAGTGAGACAAATTTGCAGGTCCATCAATATCCCAGTTATCCAGTTTTCACTGTAATTACTGTTGCGCTGTCCATTTTTAAAGACGAAAATTATAGCCTTAAACGAGATAAAGATGATCTACCTCCCACCTAATAGAATTGTATTTAACAATACTATTAGGTGGAGGTAGATCTTAGCTAACTAATCTCTCCATTAGTATAGCTAAACTACGTGGCCTTATTTATAAATACTTTTTTTTGCAGATTGTTAATTCAAATTGAAAGGTGAAAAAGCAACGATTAGCAGATTCTTAATTCAAATTGAGAGGCGTAAGAATTTAAATTTAGAATCTTCTTGTAAGTATTTAAACTAATCATAGTGTAAGAATTTTTATAATAAGACTGTATTGTTATAAATTAGTCCTTACGTCCCTAATTGGGTCTTTGTTAACCGACTTCCCAAAAAGGAGGAGGTTCTATGTTCGACATTATGTATGTTTTTTTTTTTTGTGTTTGTTCACCGATATCTCCGTCAATTGTGGAGCGATTTCAAAATTTTTTTTGTTTGAAAGAGTATATTCCGAAATTGGTCCCCTTTTAATTTGGTGTAGGACTGACGAAGCAATTCGAAGATATACAACAGAACTCTTCAATAAATAACGGCAAATCTCTCGGGATTGCTGCAATCGCATGTCTGTTTGTTGCTTATACCATTTCATAACATAACATCACGCCAGTACGCTCTTAAGGGGTACGCAGATCTCTCATTTCACCGGTTAAGTTCAAGTTTCATGATATTTGGGTAATACATTCTGGCGTTATACGAGTAGGTAACTTACTAAACAACTTGCCTATTAGTACAACTAAAAAGTGAAAAATAAAAAAACTTAAAAAAAAAATACTACTTAGTATTTTTTTGTAAAAAGTTTTTTTAGTTTTAAGTGTCCATTACTGCGACATAGTTAGAAAAAGGCTCGTTTGTTGAATGAAATTTTATAAAAGGTAATGGCGACTTCAGTGAATCAAGCAACTATTCCTTAACTCACTTAATTGGATAATAAATTAATTGCTTTTCGTCTAACTGCCAACGCGGCACTGCTTCCAAGAAACGTCGGGTAGTTGGTAATTGTATAAAAGTATCGACAAACCTTTATTATTGAGTTAAAGGTATTTTTAGTACTTACTTGTTCCACCAATTCTATTTAAACCTCACTGAGTAAGAATAATGAATAAAGTTGAAGTACAATAATATTTTAGTGGATGTACCAGCCAGTTCTAAATATAGCATCAGCTATCCCCCACTTGGAAAGAGACGGCACTATTTATGAAGCTTATGTAGAAAAGAGATAGATGTCTCCTACCTACCTGCGGAGCTTTATTTTATGTCTTTCGTGGAATGTTAGTATTTTTCACGAGAAATATTACTTCCTAAAAGACACTCGAGCTAATAGAATCCCTAGCTTATTAAATTATGAAAATAACTGTACATAACACAGTTCTCATTAAATTTACATATACGCTTTAGAATTTTAGACTTAGTAACGACTCATTTTCGTTCTTAGGCGATTCACACACTGCCCCGCTATACGCTGCGGGACGCGTGGCGACGAAGTCACGACACTGCGCGTGAATGGGTTTTCTCTATGTTACACTACGCGTGTTTTCAATGCAAAGATATACACTTTCAAGCAACGTCATAAGACACACTTCCACGCTACGCTGCGTAATGTGGTGCAGTGTGCGAATCGCCTCAGTGTTTTATGTAAAGTTTAGTTGTATTGATAAATATAAATTCATAGCAAGGTTCTAGTAATTGATCATCAACATCATCATCTCTTTAGCCGAAAGGCCTTCGCTTTTGGACACGGCCTCTCCTCGTTGCCACATCGTTTAGTCCTATACTTCTCGCATCCAGCGAGCGGACTCCCGCGGAACAATGTTATCTTGTGGGTGGTCTTCCAACATGCATCTTCCGGTACGCGGTTACCACTCCAGAACCTTTCGATCCCATCGGTCTTCACATCAGTTCTGCAGTGCATTATTCCATGTCCGCTGCCGCTTAAGTTGGCAATTCTTCGGACTGTGTCGATTACCTAGATTCCCGTGTGGATCTCTTCATTTGTGATCATCGTATCAGTAAATTCAGAATCCATGCAGGGTAAGGGTAGCTTCAAACATAACCTTCTCCATTGCACTTTTGGTGACTGTTTCAGGTCCTGAGTTTAGGCCCGTTTTGAGAGCCCACGTTTTAGTGTCATGTTATCATTGGCAAAATGCATTGGTCAAGCAATTTTGTCCGGAGACTAACTGGTAAGATATTCATCAAGAAAAGCTGATATAAATAAATCATAGATGTAGACATTTTGCGTCTGGTGTATCTATAGGATAACTATTTACTTTGAAACATATTTCAATCAATAGATTCCAAGAATATCCGAAATGATATATGATAATCGCTAATTTCAGGCTTTTACTAGTAATCACACGGTAAATTTTAGGATTTAGCTCAGAGACTCGTAAATGGTGTAGGGTAGGTGTAGGGTAGGTGTAGGGTAGGTGTAGGGTAGGTGTAGGGTAGGTGTAGGGTAGGTGTAGAGTAGGTGTAGGGTAGGTGTAGGGTAGGTGTAGGGTAGGTGTAGGGTAGGTGTAGGGTAGGTGTAGGGTAGGTGTAGGGTAGGTGTAGGGTAGGTGTAGGGTAGGTGTAGGGTAGGTGTAGGGTAGGTGTAGGGTAGGTGTAGGGTAGGTGTAGGGTAGGTGTAGGGTAGGTGTAGGGTAGGTGTAGGGTAGGTGTAGGGTAGGTGTAGGGTAGGTGTAGGGTAGGTGTAGGGTAGGTGTAGGGTAGGTGTAGGGTAGGTGTAGGGTAGGTGTAGGGTAGGTGTAGGGTAGGTGTAGGGTAGGTGTAGGGTAGGTGTAGGGTAGGTGTAGGGTAGGTGTAGGGTAGGTGTAGGGTAGGTGTAGGGTAGGTGTAGGGTAGGTGTAGGGTAGGTGTAGGGTAGGTGTAGGGTAGGTGTAGGGTAGGTGTAGGGTAGGTGTAGGGTAGGTGTAGGGTAGGTGTAGGGTAGGTGTAGGGTAGGTGTAGGGTAGGTGTAGGGTAGGTGTAGGGTAGGTGTAGGGTAGGTGTAGGGTAGGTGTAGGGTAGGTGTAGGGTAGGTGTAGGGTAGGTGTAGGGTAGGTGTAGGGTAGGTGTAGGGTAGGTGTAGGGTAGGTGTAGGGTAGGTGTAGGGTAGGTGTAGGGTAGGTGTAGGGTAGGTGTAGGGTAGGTGTAGGGTAGGTGTAGGGTAGGTGTAGGGTAGGTGTAGGGTAGGTGTAGGGTAGGTGTAGGGTAGGTGTAGGATAGGTGTAGGGTAGGTGTAGGGTAGGTGTAGGGTAGGTGTAGGGTAGGTGTAGGGTAGGTGTAGGGTAGGTGTAGGGTAGGTGTAGGGTAGGTGTAGGGTAGGTGTAGGGTAGGTGTAGGGCAGGTGTAGGGCAGGTGTAGGGCAGGTGTAGGGCAGGTGTAGGGCAGGTGTAGGGCAGGTGTAGGGCAGGTGTAGGGCAGGTGTAGGGCAGGTGTAGGGCAGGTGTAGGGCAGGTGTAGGGCAGGTGTAGGGCAGGTGTAGGGCAGGTGTAGGGCAGGTGTAGGGCAGGTGTAGGGCAGGTGTACACCTGCCCTACACCTGCCAAATTAGCGATTATCATAGTTAATTTAGGACTTCTACCAGTACGATTTGGTACATCTTAGGTTTTACCGGGAAAGCCAAGGTTTTACCGTAGTTCGGGCTTGTACAGTAGCATAAACATGAATGCTTTGCTGTATGTATTAATATCGGTACATCTTAAACGTGTGACATTATTGCATATCTAGGCATTTCTTACTTATTTCCTCTCAATCTTGTATTACTATAGGATACTTATAGGATAATGTGCCTACAAGAATTTAATACTTATAAAGAGAAAGAGCCTGTTTTTTTGTTATGTTTGTTTTTTCAGTTTTGTATATCTTTGTTGTTTTCTTTCCTTCTGTAAAGTGTGATTTTTGGTTTATTACCTCCTTTCTTTAAAAATCTTTGTCCTTTTTGTTTTGTGTGGTATAGGAATAGGAACAATAAAGTGTTTTATAAGCGTGCGGCTTCCCCTATTGAGTTGGTGTATTTCTAAAACCCACTTAATCTATCTTTTCTTAGCAGTAGTGTTGTGATCCGATAGGTAGATACCAGTGAAATATCTACTAAGGTTGTGAGTGTTTTCCCAACATTTCAGTGATAACCGAACCGAATAACAATTTTTTTAATGGCATGACTTAAAAATTGGCCCAGTAGCAGTCCAGAGATTAGATTTGTAGCCGACTGATGGCAATACGTACGTATATCTTGGAGCTTTAATCTCGAATAAATGCGGCTGCATTGACGAGATAAAGAGACGTATGGCAATCACAAGAACTGCAATGGACAAAATGAAAGAATATGGAGGAACAGACACATCACCAAAACCACGAGAAGACCAGGCTCGTGCGCACTTTAATTTATCCATAAATCTGTATGTTGCATAACGTGGGCGTTGCGGGAGGTGGAAAGAAAAAATTTGACGGTCTGGAGAGAAATGCTTGGAGTATCGCAGACTGAGTTCCGCACAAATGTTTCGATACTCCATGAACTCCACATCAAGTAGCGTCTGGTCGCAATAGTACAGTCCCGAATACTCACTTTCTTCGGGCACGTTTCAAGGCGAGACAGTCAGTCCATAGAGCGGTAAGTCGTCCAAGGAAAAGTGGAAGGCACTAGACCGCGTGGTAGGTCACCCATGCGTTGGACCGACCAGATCAAGTCTGCTGTGGGTCCCATTCACGAATGTACCTGGATGACTTCTGATCGGGAAAGGTGGCAAAATATTGTGAGACGCATTACATCAAGACAAAGACAAAGATATTTTATTTCAAGTAGGCCACCAAGCGGCACTTTTGAACGTTAGGTAGGTACATTAAAATTTACAAGTTATAAAAGTTGATTCTACCGTGCATTCCGAAAGTAGCTTGTTATGGAGAAGAATGCACAAGAAACTCCATACTTACTCTATTAAAAAAAAATGTTTTTTTACAATATTTAGTCATAAGTACATTCATTAATAAATTCATATATGTGAGGACAATGCACCCAGAATAGCACTACACACTATACTACGTACAGGCATAAAGTAATAAAAGTACTCACACATGCACTGTGCAGTTATATAATAGAAGCTAGAAAAAAAGCATTAACATCCGAAGCAGTTAAGTTATGACCAATCCAAACTGACGGCGTCCGTTCACGAACATGACGCATGAAGTGGCACCACCCAGCTTAACCATCATGAAGGGACTCGGATGATCCAACACACGCGCCACCATCAGAGAGACATTTGAGAGAGCATGACACACTCAACTGCCAGGGCACACACAAGTCAACGTACGACACACAGGTACAGTAAATGGTAGATTTACAGTTGGGTACATAGTACTCACACACGTGCTTTGCAGTTATACAATAGTAAGGAAATTGAGTTTATACAATACAAATATATTCATTCAGTCTTCAGCAGTTCCAAAAACACTTCAAAACAATAATGTTCTGCATATCACTTGGTTTTGCGCCCTAGTGGATGTGGAGCAGGAATAGCATTTAGCCAAGCATTTTTATCAGTGAAGTAATCCCCCAACTTATAATATGCCAGCCTGCATAGTGTGCGTTTTGTACAAGTTTTAAATTTCGTCTCATTCAGTTCAAGAATGTGGGGTGGAATTTTATTGTAACATTTTGTACAGTACCCCATGAAAGAAGAGGCTACTTTTGCCAGTCTGAAACCTGGTTGAACTAATTGGTCCCTATTTCTAGTAACGTAATTATGTCTGTCGCCGTTTTTACTAAAAAGATGTAAATTATTTCTCACGTACATGATGTTTTCATAAATATATTGACAAGGAACCGTCATGATGTTAATGTCCTTAAACAGTTTCCTTAGGGAATCGCGCCGGCGAAGATTACATCTGCCGCATATACTACCAATACTTCAGGACGACCACGACTGCTCTGTCGAGAGCGTAACGACTAAGAAGATGAAATTTTGGTATACGAGTATTATACTCTACGTACCATGTACACTGCCTACCTTCGGCGAATACAGTCGTGATATTATATTATGAAGATGGCTGAAAGCTCTAATCAACCCTAATGATTCACTGAAAACATAATACAAAATTCATTTTCATGAGTAAACAAATTGTTTCCACAAACAAACTGTTGTTGGAACCTTTGAGATCGAAGTTATGAAAATTCATGTACCCACACACAACATTATACAATTTCAAATGTCACAGGTTAATTTAATGGTTCAATGATTTACATTTTAATACAAATAAAAGCCATTTGTTCATATAGAATCAAATTTAGCGTAAAATAAAGATAAATATGTCAGGCTTTCGGCGAAATGTTATTCGCCATTTTGAAATACATAATGTCATATTCAGCCATCCGTATCCGATCGCTTGTGATGTGAATAAAGTGCGCTGGCGTATATTATTACTAACGCAAATTACAACCAAGTACCATCTGGGCGGGTCAGGTTCATTGAAAATGTTCCCTTTAACTTTCATAATTTCTTCTCATGGGCTATTTGTATTGGGTCATAATTTTTTACTCGTTTTTACCCCAACTATCGCCCTTTTGCCCACCCTGTATGTACGTATTTAGGCAATTATTGTAATCTATTCTAATCTATACTTATATAGAAAAATAATACTTAACTAATACAAACATCCATATTCTAGTCTATACTATATATTATTAATATTATAAAGCTGAAGAGTTTGTTTGTTTGAACGCGCTAATCTCAGGAACTACTGGTTGGAATTGAAAAAATATTTTTGTGTTGGATATTCCATTTATCGAGGAAGGTTATGACGTTACAACCAATAGGAGCGGAGCATAAATGACAAATGTTGCAAAAACGGGAACCTTTTTGAGAGCTTCGTTGCGTGCGCTGCGTAAGCCGTTAAAGATACGCAACATTCTATGTATGTAGGGTAGGTAGGATAGGGTAGGTAGGTAGCCAGTTGACGGGAGCAAAGCCGCGTGGGACAGCTAGTTTTAAATACAACTAGCTTCTGCCCACGGCTTCACCCGCGTAAGAAGTGTTTTATTATTCCAAGGGAAAACAAACTATCCTATGTCCTTCCCAGACTCTTAAACTATCTCCATACAAAATTTCATCTAAATCGGTGCAGCGGTTTAAGCATGAAAAGGTAACAGACAACGTTACTTTCGCATTTATAATATACCAGCTGTCCCACGCGGCTTCGCTCCCGTCAACTGGCTACCTACTTACCCATCTAAGCTACATACATGATTGTTACGCAACGCACGCAACGGAAGCTCGCAAAAAGGATTTTTTTTCCCGTTTTTGCAACATTTTTCATTTATTCGCCGCTCCTGTTAGTCGTAGCGTGATGTTATATAGCCTATAAACATCCTCGATAAATTGACTATCCAACACAAAAATAATTTTTCAATTCTAACCAGTAGTTCCTAAGATTAACGCGTTCAAACAAACAAACTCTTCAGCTTTATAATATTAATAATAATATATAGTATAGACTAGAATATGGATGTTTGTATTAGTTAAGTATTATTTTTCCTTGTACTTATACACACTATGTATATATGTTTCTTATCTAATACCTCTCCTGTCACAGCTCTACTGGAAGAAATTTCTCTAAAAATAAGCAGCATACAAAGATGCTCTTCTATCTTAATATGTATTTTCTCTTGTATGTGTGTTGTGTGTACATAAATAAATAAACACTAGTCAAGTACTCTACACGGTCAAAATAACTGTAAACTTGGAGCTGTCAATGTCACTCTGACGTTTGACTCTCGCTATTGACGCACGAGGTGAACGCGGCGCGCCGCGGGGTAAGCAGGAGTGGGGACGCTTGACGTTCAAAGTTTACAGTTGTTATAACCGTGTCGTTAGTATCCTCTTGACAGGACTGGCCTGTTAACTTTGTGACAGGCCGCCACAGAGCCACAGCAAGGTCGGTGGAGTTTCTATGTCACATATATGCGCTGTACAAGGCAATTACATAAAGCTGAGATGAGAATAGTAAGAGGGAGGGGTGTGCTGTTACGCAAATTGATATAATAAGAGGAAGTTAAAGGTGACTGAAAAGATGTGTGGAAATCGGTTTTCATGGTATTTGTTTCTCTGCTCTGAGACCCTCAGAGCAGAGAAGACCACAGAACCAGTGGGAGAAATGTATGAAAGATAATATGGCTGAAAATGAGTTTCTGAAAAGACCGCATAATAGAGTAGTTTGGAAGAAGATATGATGCGCTGACCAACAATTGTCTTCCAGTTTCTAACCGAGTAAATTGGGTTAAAGACAAGATAATTATTTGACAGTTTATTTAATTGTCAAAATTCATTTACATAAAATAATGATCTTCTTCTTCTTATTCGTTTCGCTCTTGACAGAGCGGTCATGGTCACGATGACTTTTGTCCGATCGCTGGTGTTCTTGTCACTCGCCTCACGATCTCTCTCCATTTGGCTCTGTTAGATGAAAGATTAGCGCATTCATTTACTGGACCTCCTATCGCAGATTCAATTCCGGCCATTTTCCTGCCAACCATATCTTATTGCAGATGACGCTAAAGATCTGAACGCCGCGTTCCCCCAATGCTCGAATGGTCTCAATTGGGATGGTATCAGAACCCGTAGCCTTTCCATTCTTTAAATGCTTAATGGCAGCTCTGACTTCAGATCTAAGAATGTCTGGCTCCATTGTATCACTCTCAGGTTCTGTAGGTGGAAAGGCATCCGACTGCGGATCCTCAAACAGCGACCTACAGTAACATCTCCAAGCCTCAGATATCTGTTCCAGTTCGCTGACCTCTTGACCATTATCGTCTTCAATTGCCCAAGTTTTAGATGGGAACGCTTTAGTTATAAGCCGGATTTTGTGATGCAGGTCTCTCGACTCGTATCTACCTGCATGAGTTTTAATTTCCTCACATACATGAAATAAATAATGATAAAGAATTATAATACTTTGTTGATAAGGCAAAATACAACCAATTTTATTGCTCACTCCTTCCTAGTGCGTCACTCATAGTTTAGTAAACGAATTCCGACCAATGGATGTGCTTAATCGTTCTGATTGCAACCCATCCTTAACTGCATATTAAGATTTTTACAAAAGTTCTCACGAAATGAAATCAATTAATGTATCTAACCTTTTCCAAACTTTGTTGAGTCGGCTTCCTGTCTAACCTACATCCTAATTGCGTATCTGTTTTAACAGCACAGAGCACACTTTCGCTTTCATTTTGGTAACTCAACAATATTCATTGATGTTTTACGGTGTCGAGTAGACGGATTTTAGAACATATGAAGCAACGAATGCAAGGGTAACAACGCGTACCCTACTCTTTGAACTTGCACAATTAGAGTGCAGGTCCAGCTGCACACACAACTCACTACGTAACACGGTAACACGATACCCTTTGGCAAGACACTTGTCAGATTTCCTGAATTCTGCCTACCTGTAACGACTTCACAAATTAAATGTTAATTTGTATTTTGTAGAAACGTCCCAAAAATCTTTCCCCGAGAGCCCGATAACTTTCAAGAAACAATTAGTATAGTCAGGGTTTAGCAAAAGCAATTACTATTAAATTTAACATTGAGCATAACCTCTTAGGTATTTTATTGGGCTCGTAACAATTTAACACAAAAGTAAACTATAAATAAAGCAATCTAGACAGTTAATGACTAACAATAACAATAGACGAGTTCGAAATGCTTATAATCTATTTTGAAATATAACACAAGACAATGCTCTAATCGAAGAAATGTGTGGGTGAATTTTCCAATAGGAAGCTATAAATATTATCGAAACCAACTGTAATAAGTAATAATGTTACAAGGACATTTCTGCTGCTGACATTTCAGATCTTTTATTACGAGTCTGCGATTTTAAATTTTAAGTAATGTTAAAAATAGTTTGAATTTTATGTTTTTTTAGGGAATAGGTACCTTCTCTCTGGAAGTATTGATCCTCACCCTAATTGCGTAAGTGAATTTGGTAGAGCAAAGGGTACACATGAAAGGAGGACGAAAGGACTACTAGGATGAAAGGACTACATGAAAGGATATCACAAATACCCTTTAAATAAGTTGGTATTGCCGAAAATTATTGGAATATTTCGAAAAGAGTATCTTCAACAATGAAAGCGTCTGCTCTTTCATGTAGTCATACCATTTGCCCTGCCGAATTCACTTACGCAATAAGGCTGCTGATTGCGATAACTCTTTGACTAATAGAAAGGTACATAATAATAATAATAATAAACGAATACTACTATTTTTTATATTTTTAAATGTTTTCTTTTTTGTATGTATTTTGTAAAAAATATTTAAAAATGTAAGAAATAAGGAAGAAATTAAATAAAGGAAATAATAATAATATCTCTATACATAATCGCGTGTCAAGAGCTTTTCAACAGTTCCTGTGGTATAACCCATGGGAGTGAAGTCATGGCGTTAAATCACTACTCTTAAATAAAGAAGCTGTTCATGCAAATTAGGTTTTATCAAGTCTTTAACAGATCTTAATTTTTTTTCCATTTGTCGAAGGCAATCTATTAGCCGTCACTACCATCAAGCTCACGTACATACAACTTTTGTAACGAATCAAACATGATATCAATTATTTCGGATTATGACTGTTGTTTCAGGTCAGCCATATATGAACAAAACTTTCGGTATAAACCTATGTTAATCCCGAAAGTTTGGTTCATATATGGTATATATGGTATGGAGACTCTATAGTCTCCTACTTATGAAATAACCGTGAAGGGGGTTGTGTTCACTGAGATGTCTTTCGTTTTGTATCACTGAAATTCTTCTTGAAATCACGATTATGACGATATAGGGTATACCGAGGCTGACCTATTGAAATAAAAAAGAAAATTGGCAATATAATATTGGAGAACTTTGATGTTATCGTAAATATAAAAAAAAACATGCAACTGCTTTCAAAGCCGCCCACTTATCTGAAATCCGATAGAAAATTATTCCAATATAAAGTTACTTTTTATTTTCAGGTCTGGCGGTTGCTCAAGTACCAAAATTGCTGCTCCAATAACCATCAGACAAAAAACACAGATACGTAACGGTAACACAGGATTCTTTAATAAATACTTTTTAGTGGCTCCGGGCTTACGATAACCGAAGGCAGACGAACGTAGGCGTCACACAGAGCTGATTTAACTGAAAAGAGAATTTATATTAAATTATATCAAGGCGGGCTTTATCAGACAAGTTAACATTATAGTTAATTAAGTATTTGATGTAACTCGGTTTCTGTTTAAGGCGCCCACGCATGTCCCTTTGAGAAATGATTAAATGTTACCTAATCTGCTAATCCCATGTAGAATTAGGGGTAAATGGCGTCTTTGTATCATGGGACCAATACTTAGAACTTATACCCAGTACATACAAGTTCTAACTATTGCTTGCGACTGAATAAATGTGTATTTAAACGCCCCCGCAATACAGGAAAAACCTTATGTGAAAAATCCACGCTTCAGTATAAAATTTTAATCATTTTGTGAAGCCAGCTATTCTAAAACAATATAGTTCTTTATAATCTCGAGTAAGTAGTTAGATTACAAAGTTATGTGATTATACAAGACTGATCTCTCGGTTACACGCCTCAAGTTGGTTCCCAACTTGGGGCGTATAACCGAGAGATCAGAGATTTTAAATAACATAAACATTTCCTTTATGCTATGGGATACTTTGCTAAATCGGATCGTACACGCCCAATTTAAAAGTGAACCACAAATTAAAAGTTTTAAACCTTTAAATGCCATCACAAAGTAATAGTTCCAAGTAAATCGTCTGCAAAGGCGAGGGCGTTGCTGTAAAGTCTCCCACGTTCAATGAATCATGTCTTGTGTGTTTGGCTTTCCTGGGACTACGACCAAGCCAAATTTACTACACGGGTATATTAGAATGACTGTATCCAGCAGATTCCTCGACAAGATACTCGTGAATAATATTGCAAGTTTCTACTTTGAAACCCGTGAATTGCACTATCTGACAATTTCAAATATACACTTTCTAAGTTAACTTGAAACTAATCTTGTGAAAGGAAATAATATAATAAATCCAAGACTTAAGGTTATTTTGAAATAACCGGGACGCAGGGTAGTGATCAATACTCGTGCCTTCTTTCAATGTAAAAGCAATTTTGCCTTACTTAATGTAACGATTTCCAAGCACATCACTAAAATAATAACATACGTATCTTTGTAGACATTTTCCTCGTAATTTGTAACCCTTTGTGAACATTGAGTATTTTATTTGATATATTTTGGTACAAAGGCACGATTCATTTGTTTGATTAATCAGCAATTGTGAACTAATTATTTTTCAAATTATTTCCTCAATATCCCATCTCCTCAATTTTCGACGTCATATTTGATTTAGTCAGTTATAATTTCATAATATTGTATGTTTAGTGTATTTATAATTACGGATGTAAATCTCCTTTATGTTGAGCTCCATTAAACAACAAAAATACTACAGTATCAGATTGCATAAATGCATATCTAATGCATAATAACGAGCCAACGCTAAAGCAGGCTCAATCTCTGCTGGACCTGTGGGGCTGTGACCTAGTTTAGTGACCCGACACAGTTTGCCGACCCATAGGACACCTGGAATCAACCCAGGCACTTCCAGGTCAGCCCACTACGAGTCGAGCTAAGCAAACATGTATTTGGATAGATGATTAGTTTTCTATTCCATTATTTCAGTAATTGAATCGGTTTCTTATTTACCCGTGAGAGTTGTACAATAATCTTATATTATAAAGACGCGAAATTGTTTGTAAGTAGAAGCTAATCATTGGCAATACTGCTTCGATTTCGGTGCTTAGACAGAGTGCCGTTGAGTAAAAGCCGGATAGTTCCACACTTTTTGAAATTACTTTATATCTCTCAGTACAAAAAGCAAGATTCTTTAGTTGTAAAACGGGTATATATTGGTTTATTACCTTCAAATGTATGAAAAAACACAAATGTCACTGTCACACATGTCAATGTGTGACATCCACCAATCCGCACTAGGCCCGCGTGGTGGATTACGGCCCATTCCCTCTCACATATAGGAGGCCTGTGTCCTAGCAGTGGGAACATTAATAGGCTGATGATGTGATGTGTATGAAAAAAATGTCTATGATATTTCCAGAGTATTGGTGGTTTTTGCGGACATCTACATTTTGGGACATTCCTTAAAGGAGATAGTTGCCTTATCCATATAAATTACGTTTAGGATAGATGCAACGTCGAGAAAGAGGACATTTATCCTGCAAAAACTTTGACCGCACCTAGCGTCCCATGCAATCACAGAGACATGCAACACGGTCAACTTAGTGCTTGTTTTAGAGTCTCTCGATAGATAAATAAAATAACACATGTTTCATCCGCGAAACTAGAGTAATTGCAATGGAGGCAACTATAACGCTGGGGCAACTATCCTGGTTATACGATATCTATTTTTTTTCGAAAAAATACACGGTTCGGTTCCTGTGGATTAGGATAAGTAAGTTAGTGGATTACAAAACTCAAATCATTACGTAAAAATAATAAAATCAAAATCTGAGAACGTTTTTGTTTCTCAATGAAACCATAACGGCTGAACTAACTGAGGTCAAATTAGGAACTTTCAAAAGGTCGGAGTGTATGCCTTGAAACTGTTGAAACTTTCCACGCCTACAGAGCCGCGGGCATCTATAGTTCTGCTACAATTTTAACGAATCGAAATTAATTTTATAGGTTACCAAAGCTAAAACTTTTGAGAATCAAAATATGAGTTTTTCATTCGATTACAAACCAACAAAATACCCAAAATATAGAAAGTTTATAGATTGATTTCACTAAATGATAAATGATCTGAATATTACTGCCAACAAGTAAGCCTGATAGTCCCACAACCAGGTAACCAAGTAATTCATGTCAATGGGTTGTGGTAGTCAGGTAGGCAGCCCTTTTGCTTATTTGTACCAGCGGATTTATACCCAGAGAACCTGATGCCGGGATAAAAAGTACCAAATGTAATTTATAAAGAAGGAAATTTATTGAGTTAGACAACAGTTCACAATTTAGATTATAGTGACATAAAACAACGTTGCGTTTTCAATTTTCAGAGGGATCATCTGCAGCCGAACTAGTTGAGAGCTTGTATTTCGGCATGCAGCACCACCCATAGGAACATTGACGCAAAAAAAACTATCGAAACCAAAGAAAATGTCGTAAAATAAAAATCCAAATCATAATAATTCAAATACCTACAATAAATTTGGATTAATTAAAAATTTAGGATTAAATAGTAAAATTAAAATCAAATTGTAAAATTGTAAAATTTTACGTAAAAATTTAATATAAAGTAGGTACAATAAATAATAAAAATTACATAAAATTTGTATAAAAGTCGTAAAATTTAAATAATAATCGAGATTATAATAGTCCTGATCCAGAAGATAAGCTATTAAGGCGTGTAAATTTGTATTATATTAGTATGGAATCTAATACTCCTGTTAATGACCATTGTTTGACTTCAAAACAAATACCAGGTTGTTATGGAAAGAACCAGTTATCCAGCAACCCAAATATAACGGCTATCTCCGTAAAAATAGCCAAACCACTGGCAACATTTGACTTCCAGAGCTGTGTATGTCATGTCACTGGCGATAGTAAACAAACAAGCTGTTCTACTGTTCAGTGGATGTTTTTCCGCTGAACTTTTCCATTGGCCTCGCATGATTCATTGGTTCAGCGAGCTTGCGTGGAAACAATACCTGGTACTGCCTCGATTACATATTGTCTTCTTGGAATCGTATGAGTTGTTATGCTAAAAATAAGTAATAATTAATAGTAAATAATAATTTGTATATAATATGTATAATTATCTTTTAATATATATTTGTATTTATTTAGTATTAATTATTATGATATGTACCTATACTTATATGTATGTTTATGACAGTATATTTTATTTGTTATATTGTATATTACATAAATGTGAATTGTTTTATGTCGTTATTTTTCACCTCCACACACAATGTCTACATATCTTTTTTTGTCATTTTCCTTTCGCAGGTATGCTGGAAGAGATTTCATTAGAAATAAGCATCACGTCTGTACCTATTTTACTGTTCCTTTTTCTTGTCCTTGTATTATGTGTGTGTACAAAAATTGTTAAATAATTAAATAAAGTCACAACATTGTAATGCTTACTAACGAGGAAAATTAGTTTGGTGAAAGCAAAGGTAAGCTAATGAATACTGTTTTGTTATAAATTTTGGTCTAATTAAATCAATTTTTGGAAGGAAATGAGAAGAAATTAGCAACATTTAAATCTGTATCAGTCGCTATGAGTAGTCAGAAGCCTGACAGTCCCACAACCAAGTAGCCAAGGGGTTTTATGCCAATGAGTTGTGGAGGTGTCTCAGAAAAAACTAACTTTTGTAGATGCTAAAAAAATTAACAAATATATTTATATATACACGTTAAATTACAAAATCAGAAACTGAATACATGGGGAAATTACTTTTTGAAAATAATATTGTTCAAATGTCGTTCTTCGCGACTCTGTCAGTCTTCAAAGCGATCTGTAACATTCATGAAAATGCGCTTCAGAAGATGAGTAGCCCAGACCTCACACCTCCGGCTTTTTCCTCTGGGATTAATTGAAGAGTCGGGGTGTACAACAGTAATCCATCAACCATATCTGAATTGAAGGAAAACATGTAAACAACAACATTCAGACAATAAACAGACAAGAAATCAACAATATTCCTACTCCACGCCTGAGGCACGCAGTAGAAGCAGACCCCGACATATTCAAGAAAAGGCTAGGAAAATATATAGATGCATAGGTACTTAGCAACGGTATCAAGTTTTTCAGATTCGCATTTGAGCATTACATTACAGTACTGCCTCCCTGACTTGACGAACATTCGCCTGTAATGTAACATTATAATACACATTATATCACCAAGTTGCGCACTGTAATGTTCGGTTCTCTGCCCTCACCAATGTAATGCTCGAATCTGTAACATTACAGTTTGCGCACTGTAATGCTGTAGAGAGCAGTGGTGGCCCAGTGGTATCGGCCGCGACTTACAAGTTGTAGGTCGTGGGTTCGAGCCCAGGCAGGCGCTTTACTTTGTGTAAATTATTTCATCACCAATGCTCTCAAAACTGTGAAGGAAAACATCGTGAGGAAACCGGAATGTCCTAGAACCAAACATTCGAAGACATGTGCCATCCACCAACCCGCACTTGGCCCGCGTGGTGCGTTATGGCCCATTCCCTCTCACACAGAGGAGGCCTGTGTCCCAGTAGTGGGAACATTAATAGGCTGATGATGTGATGGGACTGTAACTCTCGGTTCTACTCCCTCACTAATGTAATGCTCGACTCTGTATCGTTACATTACAGGCGAATGCTCCAAGTGAGGGAGCACCTTAATGTTATCTTAAACAGATCACCCATCGGGCAATCTGTTCATTCGGGTTAGGTTCAATGTATCTGCACGTGATAGAGTTGGGATGACCTAATATTATTTTCCAGGTCTCCGGGGTGTTAGTTATAATGAAGTCTAGCTAGGAAATATGCCTATCTTGAACACCTAGTTGAATTATAGGGCTTTAGAAAATCCTTGTACAGCCGATCTTTTTGCAAAGTTTGCTTGTAGCATGCTTTCATTGTGCGTACAGCTAAGGAGTGGAATTTTCTGCCGGTGTCTGTTTCCCACTAGCTACAACCTAGGGGTATTTATGTCAAGAGTGAATAGGTTACTTCTAGGGAAGCGTGCTTCACCGTCGACCACATCGTCGCTTACCATCAGGTGAGATAGTGGTCAAGCGCGAGACAATAAATGAAATAAATCACTCTCACCTATTTCCTCCTCCAATATTGGACCAATTTAAAAGATATTCCATAAACTAGAAAATCGTTCACATTTTCATGATTTACTGATTTTACACATTTTTTTACGCACTTTGTAAATAATAACTTTGTACAAAGTGTCTACTAGAACTACGAGCCATAAGTATTTATGTTCACAGGTACTTACAAACGCTAGATTTTCATACACGAGATGGTACATTATTGAGCTATCCATGTATGATTATTACCATACATAAGGTAATCAATTTAAAATAAGGCAATCAATACGGACAATTAGTTATTTGATTACCTTATTTTGAACAACTTACAAGTTTGCAATGCTTACTTGTGATTAGGTACGCTACACTAGACTAGCATATAGCATACTATTATGCATGTACCCTGCAAGGGTGTTCACTATTACCCTCCTAACTTTCAATAGCATGTATGAAAACATGCAATAATTAAATATTATATAAAAAGCCTCATATTAGAGAACCTAGCATATCTGAGCCAGGTGCCAAAATTTTCGAGCTAGCTTCGTTCGCTTTTGTGTCCATCTACTTTGCCTCACAAACGGAGCCATATTGCTGTCACTGACGTGTCCGTTTTTCTGTCCGTCCATAGATTTAGTTTTTTTTTGCTACGTGTCCGTCTGTCTTACGTCTGTCACACAATTTTGTTTTTTGGACTTCCCATTGACCCAATCTTAAAATTTGGTGATTACATTTATTATTGCTTATACTTTAATAAAAAATACCAAAATATTAATAAATCAGATTTTTTCTATGGTACGGAAAATGTGTGAACTTTACGACACTTGGCCGGCTTTTTATTTAAAAGTAGAGTTTTGTCTAGTTTGGGTTTATCATATACTAGCTGACCCGACAAACGTTGTCCTATTGGTATTAATTCAAAAAATCCATATAAAAACTTCCAGATTTCGCCGAATTTTCCAGGCAACTATTCAAATTTTCTTCTGTAAAAAATACTTAATTTAAGTTTTTAAACTGTCATGGTCACTAACACTAACATTAACATTAAAAGCGGGGTTTCACTTTATCCGTGATCATGGTGCTTGCAACAGCACCGAAATATCGGGAACTCGCAACAAACAGTAAACATGGTAAATATCCCGCTTTTAATGTTAATGTTACTTAATTTAATGTTGACATAAGAACTATTACGATTTTTTTTTTAATTCTAAATGGCGTATCTGTCCAACCGTTCTCAAGTGATATGCTCACAAACGACCAGCATGTATTTATTATTTAATTTAGATAGATACTTAAGTCCAATCAAGCTGAGTATATAATACTTCCTTTGTAAAGTATATGATAGCCTTTTAATAATTACACGCGTGTGGGTGGGTGGATTGTACTCTACGCTCAATAAACCTAAGCCGGGCAAAGATAAAAGAGAATTATGAACATTTGAATGACGCAAATACCTGCAATTATGTGATGTAAAGTGATACTGCGAGAGATAAGATATCTAAAAAAAGTTAGTGTATAAATAAAGCACATAGGTATCTCATAAAAAATACAAAAACTAAATAAATAATACAAACAAAATACTCGATGCCACATTGCTTTCCTTGACAAGAGTTTGTTTGTTTAACGACTGGTTGGAATTGAAAAATTCTTTTTGCGTTGGATAGTCCATTTATCGAGGAAGGTTATAGGCTATATAACATCACGCTACGACCAATAGGAGCGGAGCATAAATGCAAAAACGGGCAAAATTATTCCTTTTTGAGAGCTTCCGTTGTGTGTGCTGCGTAAACGGTTTAAGTTACGCAACAATCATGTATGTAGGTAGGGTAGATGGGTGGGTAGGTAGCCAGTTGACGGGATCGAAGCCGCGTGTGACAGCTAGTCGTTAATATTTTTCGTAATCAGTCGGCAAGTTTCGTCACTTAAGGCGCAGTTACCCTTGAGTAGCTGATTCTAAAATGAGAATCACGTCTAAACGGCTAGTCGTAATTGTTTGGAAATATATATGTTACATTAGACCATTTACTTAATAATTTGATCTGAGAACATTTTGAGTTTTATTCGTATACCATGGTGTAATTAATTTGTAAAGTTATGTCTAAAACGGACAAAAACACGACAATCGCACCAAAACCGCTGGGCGTATTTGAATGAAATCGACACCATCTCAAAGACAATTTAATTATCTACATTTTGATCTGAAGCCTTTTTTTTTAATGTCAAAGAATAATAAGGAAAGTACAAAAAAAAACAAAATTTTGGGTCACGCGGGTGTGAAAGGAGTGCGCGTTCTGTTCCCTCAAGGTCGTTGGCGTTAGTCGTCGTCTTAAACGTGACCGCAGTCACACCATACAAATTAAAAAAACCCGACTCACTTTGCAACGTGACTGTTTCCTAACGAAGCCTCAAAAACGACGATTTGTGTAAACTTTGAAAGTTTGACAGACTTTTTCGCAACGCCGTAGTTCGGAAGTGGTGTTTTTGACCGGCTTCCAATAAGTACAAATATGGTAAAGGTAAATTTTCGCAACATATCGACTGTACCACCTCGACTGCACGGCGCCTGGCGGCCATCGACCCCTTGTTTGTGACGACTTCCGCTCCGAAACCTGACGATGCACTTCGAATGCACCGAATTTCACCCGATACGACCCCCTCTCCCGACCTACCCCATGGATCCGAGGAGCCGCCCGAACTTACAGCGATCCATAATGGTTACGAAACCTCTAGACGTGAATCCATAACCGATTGCTGCACAGTTGCCGATATAGATTCACACAACCTTTGAACTTTCGACTTGTCACCTAAAATAGATATTCCGGAACAGCTAGGATTATTTAGTGTGCGTGGGCAAAGTACCAAGTGCTAATAAAATTGACTACCTACTATAAATAAAAGCCGGAATATTAATAGAACTGAAAAATAAAAAAATACCAGCAATTTGTTGAAATAGCTCCTGTCTCCTGCCTACCCTGCCTACCCAGCATACCCAGCCTACCCTGCCCACCCTGCCTACCTTGCCTACTCTGCCTACCCTGCCTACCCTGCATAGCCTTGCCTACCCTGCCTACCTTGCCTACTCTGCCTACCCTGCCTACCCCGCCTACCCAGCCTACCTAGCCTAGCCTGCCTGCCCTGCCTACCCTACCTACTCTACCTACCCTACCCTACCTACCTACCTAATATTTTTTATATATCATCAATAGTTTGCTCAGCGCACGCCAAAGAATGAATTTTACAGGCAATATTTTGCTACTTCGGGTTACATTATTGCAATTTTCATAAGGATCTCTATTTTTTTTGAAAATATGTGAAACTCAGGTGTAGCTTTCCACTGGTGAAAGAATTTTCAAAATCGGTTCTGTAGATCCAGAGATTACCCCTTACAACGTCACAAACTCACAAACTTTACCTCTTTATAATATTAGTATAGATTATAATATTAGTAGATTGTAAGTATAGATGTGCACTCGGTTTCATTTCATAAATATATTTTTAGTTTTACAACAATTGATATTTATTTTCACCATTTTTATAACAAAAAAATCGCCATTGTCGACCTACCCATAAGCTTATGGGGTTGCCTGAACATACTGATAAAATTAAAATGAACTATAACACCTGCCTACCTCTTTGGGGATTAAAGGCGTGATTCAAAGTCAACATTTTACATTATTTCATTCTTCAGCTTTGGTCCACTCAATACAGTCATCTGGGATTTGAACAAAGAACTACGAGTAGTTAAGCATAAAAGAGTTTTGTATTCCACGTGTAAGAATTAAATCTAATAATATGCGTCCATTTAGTCGTAAATAGTTTAAGCACGTATTTTATGGGATATTACCAGTTTCCACGCTTGTGCTTAACACTTTTATCAGCCACTATTTCCTGATGATTGAAATGTGAGAAAATGCTTCAACAGCTTTTACAGGTAAGTATAATACTCTTTGTGTCTCTGGAATAGGCTGCAATACCCTGCGCAGTAGCTATTTTTGTGTCAATGTTAAGATGACGATAGCATTGTATAACTGCCTCTTTCACTCGCTTACGTTTGTCTCATCGTCCTATCTCGCTTACTCTGTGCAGTATACTCGATGACAAACTGTTTCTTTCGCAATGGTTCACAGAGCCAGCTTCAGAGACACAAAGATCCGCTGTGACTACTATATTTACACTCTTAGAACAGAAAAGCAATAACAATTCGGATTAATAAATAGTAAGTTGTTGCCACGCAACATAAATGCCTTGTGAGACAAAACTCATACATATTTGATAGACTATAGTTACTTAAAGGTATAACATCCACACAAATACCTTTACAGTTATTTGTTCAGTCTACACGAATTAATATTTGTACAAATTAACACCCTTACATAATGTTTTATGAAAATCTCGACGGTAATTCGCAATTGATTAAAAGATTCTAAATTCAAATTTAGTTTAAATAATTTTTATAAAACATCTACCAAGCAATAATTGCTATATACCTTCGATAATTTAATAAATAAGGCCCGTAGTTTTAAGATGTTTAGTAAATAATGGAAAAACCCATTGTTAAAAGTCATAATGATAGTCTATAATCTGAAAGACACTAAAACTGTTTGAACGTACTTGGTATTCAATAGGAGGCAACGTACCCCTAACTTTTGGCTGAAATATCTTCCATGACGTAGGTTGAAGACCGTTAACTACGTCCTACGCGCTGTTTCTTTTATCCACTTAAAATTAATTTTTGTCTCGAATTTTCACGAAAACAGCTTGACGGAAAAATCCTGTAGGTACAAGGTTCTAACAACATGTCAGTTAGCGTGATTCGTTAACCTTTGTAGCCTTTCGTCTCGTAACACCAATTATTTTTCGTCCACAGAAAACCTAATCCATTCCAAAAATACGTAAGAACATTTATTATTCTTGTCAGTTAGAATGTTTCTCTCAATCAAAAGTACTTTGCCATCAAAGATTTTCTTATGTGGGCCTTGTTATAGGTAGAAGCTTTGGAATGTATTTTTAGAGCAGATCATATTTTCTAAGACCCACTCGCGTTTGAAGTCACGTCAAATTGATGAAGACTCAATAATACAACTGAAGAAAAAGTATTTTATTAAATTGGACGTTATTTTCTCCTTCTTGAATATTCATGTTTTTAGAAAGAGTTTCTTTAATGAACGTTGTTTAGCGCGCATGCTGGCAACGTTGCATACAAAACTATTCTATCTGTATTTTAATTCTAAAACTGCGAAATGAATTTGAATATTACTGAATTCAGGTATAAAATAATGCAAGTACTTTCGATTTTATGTTTTATTTATACAGATATCATTGACCATTTATCATCTAGCTATAAATACTACAGTACTCGTATTTGCATAAGCTTTAGAACTATTAATATTAATTGGTACTGAATGAGAGTTAAATATCTTGAAAAGTTGATATATTTTTATTTTAAAACGCATGTAAAGCCATAATAGAATGGATATTTCTTACGAAAGTGCAAATTATACCTTGCTAAAGACACGTGTTAATGTAATCCTGTCCCCGACAATTCCACAATCACATGAACTGAATTCGAACGAGACAACAACTTGGTACATTTACATGTATAATCATAAATCATTCAAAGAGATGATATAGAAAGCTCCCGTCACAAATCAAAAATACCGCCCCACATTCTAGAAATGAATGAGATAACAGAATGCTGGTCCTGCTCTGCAACCACTAGGGTGCAAAATGAATAAGATAACAGAATGCTGGTCCTGGTCTGCAACCACTAGGGTGCAAAAACAAATTATGGGCGGAAAAGTTTTGAAGTATTGTTGGGTCTGCTGAAGACTCTATTTGTATTGTATAAACTCAATTTCTTTTCAGATGTGTACAGTACACTCTTATTTCACCGGTTGTGTTCAAGTTTCATGTTATTCGGGTTATTTATGCTGGCATAACGGTGGGCATTATAGATATGTACCACATCTAAAAAGTGAAAATAAAACCTTTTTACAAAAAAATACAACCGACTTCCAAATAAAAACACTAAGGGCCGATCAAACCAGCTGGTAGGTACTTGCGTAGATTCAAGCAGACGAAGTCGCAGGTAAAACATAGTAATATCATAAAGTGTAGTATTTACTCCTCCTCCACACGCAGACAAAGTTGACGCAGTCTTCACATACAGTCGACAGAACGTACGACAAAACTTTGACTTTGAGCTGGCCTGGCGTAGTACGTAGTTTCAGTTGTTCAAGAGGCCAACTTTTATTGGTTAATTCTGACATGTGGCATAGTGTTGTGAAGCATCTTCCCCATGACGCAGAGCAGTCATTAATTCCTACACGAGTTTTATACTGAACTACACTCATGGCGGAGTACGGCTATTACTGAAGGCTCTTGGGGTTAATTGCCTTGCCTGCGTCATACATATAAATGCTATGAAGCACCGGAGAAGCTGAATGAAGATTTCTGTATGAATGGAGACTAATAAATAAATAAAGTGACTTGTCTGAAAAGGTTTGAGGCTCGCAAAATTGTAAAGTTTCAAATGAACTGAAAACTCCAAACTATCTCGACAATATAAATTCAGTAACATTCCTAGAAACCAGTTAAGAATTCTGTTACAAAGCACTCTGTTGTAAAACTAAGAATATCAAGAGGGTCTGAAGTACTTTATGTTATCTTAAACATTCTGAACCCGTCCTCACAGATCCTATTCTAAATTTAACTCGCAGCCTGAATATAGGTGCTAGGTATGTCTGCAACTACGTGCGTTCGGCATCATCTACGTACAGATGAATGTCGTAGGTCCCGCGGCGCGGCAGGCAAATATCACCCTTCTGGCACACTTAGCACCTTGCCATATGCATCGATATTTAAGAACTGTAATTAAACGTTATTAAGTAATCACTCGTCAAGCCTACAACAGTTTTCTAGGAGTAAAAACAGTGTCATAGCAAGATGAATAATCTGTGGGCGCGATCGATAGCAGAATGCCGCGGGTTGAGGGTAGATGGTGGGGGTCGGGTCGCAGGGCTGGCGTGGGTCGGGGGTGGCCGGGGGCGCCCGGGGAAGACAGGGGGTGCTCGGGGAGGGACAGTTTCATTGAGAACGTGTGGGCGAAGCGCGTGGGCGACCTGCTTATAAAGCCCCGGCCCTCCCCTCCTACTTGTAGTCGTGTTCCGATCGCGCCTTGACTAACAACTAACAGTGAATTATGTGCAACATGCGGCTTTCGAGCTTAAGGTGAGCTATCCTTTTAATATATTTCATGACCATTGCATAAATTCAGGCATCTTAACGTAAGAAATATTTTTGATTTTGAATAAAAATAATAATCCGGAAAATGAAAACCTCCTCCTTTTTTGGCAGTTGATTAAAAAACAGTGATTACATGCTCTTGTTCCCAAGTAAATTTTAGATTTTTTAAAGTGTTTACTTTACGATAATTATTTTGTTTTAGGCTATTATCAGTCTTACTTGGCTACTTAGTAGCTCAAGCAAAGGCTTACCCTATGCAGGGATGGCCTATGTACCCGCAGACCTCCAGGGAGTACCCAGATGACGAATATTACTATGCCCCGAAAGTGCAATACTTTTACGATGCCCCAGCGATCAGTGTCCCTGAAATGCACGCTCAAGTGCCATACCCTTACTTTTACGACCCCTATGGCCACTTCATCGCCAACGAAGCACCAAAGAGACAAGAAGAGAGACTAGCCGCGCTGCCTATCGGGCAAGAGACATGGTTCGAGAGCGACACCACGCCCCGCTGGCAGGCCAACGACGTGGATGACGTCAGTGCAGCCTTCCTCGATAATTTGATCCTTACCCAAATGGCACAAGACGCACAGAGACGGCGCGAGAATGCCCGCGCAGCATTCCCGCCTGTTGATTACGAGGAGGAGCATGACACCGAGGACGAAGATGTACGAGAACTGAAGGCCTTAGCCGGCCAGCCTCTGTACCATGGGCCCAAGACCGTGCCCAGGATCGAAGACGACGACTATGCTTCAGACGACGGGTTCATCAACTGGAACGGAAACAAGAGAAGCGTGACTACTGCTGCCCCAGAAATCTCTACTGAAACACCTAAGGCTGGCGATAAGGAAGTTGTGATGCCGCGACCTGCTAACAATCCATTCCACCGACACCAGAATACTCAGAACAAGAGGAGCAATGCCTTCTACGATACTATAGTGCAGTACTTCGCCGACAAGAAGACAAAACAGAACTTACAAGTAAGTAGTCTTAATCAATTTAACATTTCTGTACTCTTTTTCACAAACTAAAGATTCAATATAAACAGTTATTACCCTTGGCTTCATAAAAAATAAGTAGCCGAAAATAAATATAAATGTAAATGTTTCATTGTTTGGGAACGCACTTAGAATGTGGAAGCTCCGAAGTCTAAAAATAGCATGGCCGGGCCGGGGGTGGTGGAGTGGAGTGGCGGCCTAGCGGGTGACACAGTGGGCCCCGAGGCCGGGTCAATCGGTGCCGGGGAGCAGCACGAGTACTGACTTCACCGCGCACCTCTCTATAAGCGACGCAGCTGAGAAGTTGTCCAGCTTATTAACGAACATACATTCCCTAATTAACATTATGTAACATTGTCAACAGGATCCAGCAAAAGGACGAAGAATCGAAAAACGTTTCATCGCAGACGACGCTGATCTTGTTGGGGAACTTCGAGGCCTCAAACACCGCATTGCCACTTAAACAACCACTCCTGAATTATCGCCAACAAATATGAGACTGAGTAATAAGTAGACTTAATAGTACGCAGCGGCGACATCATGGAATGTTCGCGTTATGGGCAAACAAAATAACAAAAAAAAATATTAAGATTTGTCACGCGTATAATGTATCCATTTCATAAAGTTTTGTCGTCCACTTCGAATAATAAGTAATTTTGTGTCAATGATTATAATACAAAAAAAAAGTTTAGAAGATCCTTTTCTATCTCTATGAACACTTCTTCCGGTACAGAACTAGTGGTAGTTATGTTAAGCGTGAGTACGGGTGTAAATGATGGTACAAAATGTGACTATAATCTCCATTTAGAACAAATGAGTCGTTGACTGAAAATGCATGATAGTATATTAATAAAAGTTGCTCCTTCATATGGCAGCTATTATGTCGCACGATGAGTGCAATTTGTAAATAGGTATGGGTAGGTACTGATCGTCTAAGACTTATAATTATTTAGATAGAAGTCAATACATCAAAAAATCTTAAGAATAAGAAACTTTTCAATACTATTTTTCAGTTTTGTATAAAACAACTGCAAAGGAGTATCTTACTTCTCCTTCACACAAACATGTCGAAGGAATTTTTCAAAACGAATTATTATGTATTTTTATTTAATTCGATACTTACTATTAATAATTCATTGTATTTACATTTTCATTTTATAATTTTGTTCATAACATGCGTTATTGGCCTATCTGGTAAACATTGTATTTTCTCTCGGGTGCTAACTCATTATTATTTTAAGTTAAACTTACTTACGGTCTATGCAGACAATACCACAAAACTAACTTTTTTGCAAAGCAAAAACGTACACATACTTAGTATATGATATATGAATATCTCTATTTATCTGTAAGGGTTAAGATTCTCTCGGGAAGCAGAGGATGACGTGATATTTTAGCTTTACTGCTTCTTATCTAAAGTTATTTAATATGCATCTGGTCTATGAGACCGATAAAAACACAAAAAAAAATATAATCTTTGTTTACCCCTTTTTCATTTGCTATTTTAACATGAAATGGCCTATGTTCATCAAAAAACCATTTTTTACCCACATTTTCTAACATTCCTACTTTGACCTAATTAAGAAATCACCATTGATAAGGTTTGATAAGTAATTGTATCTTTCAAAAGTACATATCTGTTTAAAGTAACGTCAAATTACTTTCCTATGTTTAATTACACGATCCTTGAAATTAGTTGTAATGTTACGTAATAATGACCTGTAAAGTTACTAATTGATGTTAAACATTAAAATTAAAATAAATTGTAAAATACAGTTAAGGTTCAGTACACATTTTTGTTTAAACTCAGCTATTTCTTTTACATCTGCAAACTCCTAAAATAGTTGAAGCCTGTTATGAAGTGGATAAAATTAATTTTATATAGTAACTTGTCCAAGCAGGTGTTTGAAAGTGTTGCTCAGAATATTGTCTATCTGTAGATACATAAATTGCTATCTGTGTATTTGTATTTTGTATAGGCATTACTGTATTTGAATAGATAGGTATTTTTTTAATTATGGCCTACTTGTAACTGAGAAGAACCTATGGATACAAATCCGGACCTTAGCGAGCTATGAAATTGTATCAATATAAACGAGAAAAAAAATTAAAATCATTACGTAAATTGTACGAGCATCTTTTACTGAATTTTATTTTATTGATAGTAACCCTTCTGACCTTCCTGCTTAAAAAAGCTTACTCAGTTTCCCTCTCTATCCCTAACTATTATAGTGTTAAGACAAACTAAAGGAAAAATCTTAATCATCAACAAAAAAATCACTGTAAAACGAAAGACCCACTACACAAACTCAAGTACGTCTAGCTTCATCTTCAAGATAGGTTATCTTAATGATGAAGCTAGACTTACAGACATACAGTACCAGACTACTTATACCAGTCCATTTCCAATCATCTAATTGACATCTCTGAACTCTACACTCAACCACCTAACTCAATTAGCACCTCGAGAGAGCACTCGTCTCGGAGATTAATTAACCAGCTTTGAAGAAATACGAATGGTGCTCGAGTGGTCTCCAGCTAACTACAAGTATAGCTAGGTATAGAGGCTCTTTTAAAATGTGAAGTAGGTAAAGCCGCTTTAAGACTGCGCCGAGCAAAATAATCCAAAACGATCGTCACAGTTATAGGGATTTAATCAATATTATTACCATAATTACCATAAAAAATATGTAATGAACACCACATTGAATGTGTTAACGATTCTATGTTGGCAAAAACAAAAAATATTGTTTAGTTTAAATAACAAAAATACGTAAAGTTGGACAAAAATATTAAAATAGCATGCTCGTGTTTTATTGAATATTTATAGTAAACTGTTGAATTTTTTCACAAACTTTAATTCATATTAATCTCTAATTGTCATACCACAATTTATAGTTTTAACATTTTCGAAATGACACTCGGTTATTTTAGTTTTATTTTTTTTCTTAATTGTTGCGCTGTTTTGAATCATATGAAACGTAAACCGGTCGGCAATTCAGTCGCCCACGAGAGCTCGGAGAGTGGTCACGTCTCATTGTGGAGCGACGCGCCGATAACGATAATTCGCGATCTTTTGTGTACGTATACCTTGCTGCAAATAGTTGAATAAGGTAAGTTATATATTTTGTTTTTTGAGTATGACTTTTTATGCATAACTAACATTTACTTTTTATGTTTTTACTATTCAATGCATATTTCTGTAACATTTTTTTTTAAATGTTTGTTTTAGTTATATTGGGAAAGCGTAAGAAAACATATTATAAGAAGAAAGTTGGCGCTCATTTCCGAAAAATAATCTGTTCTCATAAAAAGTACATATTTCTATTTTGTGACGTTATTTCCTTTTTAACCGACTTTCCAAAAAGGAGGATTTTTTTTGTGTATGTTCACCGATTACATCAATTGTGGACAGATTTTAGAAATTATTTTTTTGTTTGAAAGATTACGTTCCATTTAAATTTGGTGAAGATCTGATGAAGAATTTTGGAGATATGCAACAGAACTCCTCAACAAATACGGCAGATCTCTCGGGAGTGCTGGAATCGCATGTCTGTTTATTGTATACACCATATTTTCATAACATAACATCACGCCGGTAAGCTCTAAAGGGGTACGCAGATGAATACAGTAAACCCTGGTACACTCTAATTTCATTTAGGCTATAGAACTTGCCCATTACGTACACAACTAAAAAGTGTAAAATAAAAACTTTTTTGCCAAAAAAACAACCAACTTCCAAATCAAAACACTACAATATTATGTAAAATAAATTTAATTTCGTCAGTCAGTGTCATAAAACGAAGATTCAAAAACAGGAATACCGACTTCCGAAATTGAATTTATTTACACTTTGTAATATTTTTATTTGAAAGTCGGTTGTATTTTTTTGTAAAAAAATTTATCTAACATAATGGCGCATGTAATCGTTTTTTTTTTCAATTGGTTCTCAAACATTCGATATGGGTATCGTGTAATGGGTTTTTGGGGATGCCGATTGCAAATCTGACATTATTTTTAAAATCCAAGATGGCGGATGCAACTTTTTCGCAAACATTCGATATGGGTATCGTGTAATGGGTTTTTGGGGATGCCGATTGCAAATCTGACATTATTTTTAAAATCCAAGATGGCGGATGCAACTTTTTCGCAAACATTCGATATGGGTATCGTGTAATGGGT
This sequence comes from Orthosia incerta, assembly GCA_948252205.1. NCBI lineage: Eukaryota > Metazoa > Arthropoda > Insecta > Lepidoptera > Noctuidae > Orthosia > Orthosia incerta. The sequence goes on along the minus strand of OX411753.1, from coordinate 17,666,284 downwards.
TTTTGGGGATGCTGATTGCAAATCTGACATTATGTTTAAAATCCAAGATGGCGGAGGCAACTTTTTTGCAAACATTCGATATGGGTATCGTGTAATGGGTTCTTAGGGATGCCGATTACAAATATGACATTATGTTTAAAATCCAAGATGGCGGAAGCAACTTTTTTGCAAACATTCGATATGGGTATCGTGTAATGGATATTTGGGGGTGCCGATTGCTATTCTGACATTCATTTTAGAATACACGATGGAAGATTTTTTTTTTCGCCGTTGTCAGTGATGTCCAAGATAAACTTGGAAAGAAAAAATTAATTTGAAAAAGTCGCATTGCCTGGATTTGAACCCAGGACCTCAAGCACGAGAAGTGAGGCCAAGGGGTCACCACGAAATTTTAAATTCATTATACTTATTTTGTTGCTAGTGTTTGCTGGCAAGTCTTTTACATGGGAAAATATTTATGTATTATGTATACTATATTTCTTTTAGTCTGTTCACAACATTTTAAGAGTTAGGTTGATAATACATCTGATAACTACGTCAATTTAATAATTTTATTTAATCATCATCAGCCTATTAATGTGCCCTCTGCTGGGACACAGGCCTCCTCTCTGTGAGAGAAAATGGGCCGTAATCCACCACGCGGGCCCAGTGCGGATTGGTGGATGTCACAAGTCTTAGAATTTTTGGTTCTAGGACATGCCGGTTTCCTCACGATGTTTTCCTTCACCGTTTTGAGAGCAGTGGTGATGAAATAATTTACACAAAGTAAAGCGCCTGTCTGGGCTCGAACCCACGACCTACAACCTGTAAGTCGCGGCTGATACCACTGGGCCACCGCTGCTCTCAATTTTCTTAAATAACTTACAATAACTATATTTTATTACGTTTTTAGGAAATGCTGACCAATAAAGATCCTTGCCTATACGTTGGTGAAAAACCTTTAGTTAGTGATGATATTCCATTCAACAATCTCGATGTAAGTTAATTGTTCTTAGATACATTTTTAAATGTGCCTTAGTACTAATTTCTGCCCGTGGATTAGGGACTACTTACAATTATCTTATTTTATTTCAGGATTCTTCAAAACATACGGACTCATATTCAAACATTTTGGTAGAAGAAGAAACTAAAGACAAAGCCGAGATCATAATAAATGGCAATAGAATAATAGATTTCGCATACCTCTATAAACAAATGCAATATATCGCATGAACACGTAACACGTTCTTCCATAATGCACCAGTGATTCTTTCTTCTTTCTTTTCTTTCTTTCTTTCGTAAATAAAACGTTGCCCCACACTAGGAATTTCTCCTGTATCGTGGGTGCGTTTACAAACATATAATTTCACATACACAAACACCCAGAGCCGGAACAACTATTTGTAGATCATACAAATATTTGTTCCGTGCGGGAATCGAACCCGCGACACGCAGCGCAGCAGTCAATCGCTCAACCACTGCGCCAACCGTGCGCCCAAACAATAACAATCATGTTTTAAATGAGAATGATATTACCCTTCTTGTCTCTTTTCCATTTCCATTAGTTTTTGGGAAATGCCTTTGACTTCCCTGGAGATAGTTGTTCATTTGCAGAATTAGAATAAATTTTTAAAATATGACGTTTCTGTTACACTCTGTATAATAAATATACCACGTTTCCCTGGGTTTTGTGTAAGATTTTGTAAAATGGAAAAACACGCAAGGTATTACATTAGGTAAATAAAGAATTTTTATTACTGACTGGTTTTACTATACAATACACCTACCCATCTAACTTACTTATCAACTCACCTAGCCTACCTACTTACCCAGTAAAATGCCCGGGCGTACAATCCACAACGCCAAAATTTCATCGCAATCGGATGAATAGTAACGGAACGGATAATGTATTACGATAGTACAAACAAACATTATTTTCTATATAATATAGATTATTAGATTTAATTATGGGCTTTATGTACCTACATAAACATCTAAATAATCAATATTCGCCTTTTCAAGTCACTCAACACCGCAAATTTTAAAAATCCTAAGTTACCAACTTTTGTCGAGCAACTGCAAGCGGGACTCGAGCGAACTTGTGATTGTGTGTGTGACGACGCACACGACTAGCGCGCTGTAGCAAATACCTAAATGCCGCGCGCCTCGTTCGCTCTGCGCCGTCTTAAGAGTAATTGGTCTCTGGTGAAGTAGGTTAAGGGAAAGACGTGGCCATACGAAATGTAGGAAGTCATACTTTTTGGACGCCATTAACGACCACAAGCAGAGAACCCTAAGGCACACAACGAGATGCCGTCTTATTAACATGCGCCAAAGACGTTCGCTTCCTTGCGAACCTAATAACTTCAGTTCCGCTCAACTATTTCTGATTTATAATGCAAAACAGCTCTCGAAACATCTGGAATCTGGCTCTCCAAACATAGATAAGACAAGCATGGTTGATGGGCAAGTAAATCTTTAAAACGACACGATGAAAGGAAAGACCGCCACATTGTTTCTAAGAAAGGTGAAATCATGCAGATACACCAGAAACCTCGACCAAGATTATTTCATAGAAACTTCTAGTAACTGTAAGTACTTTTAACATATACAAATATCGATTCAGGTAGCGGATACCTTTGATTTAAAATTATTACCAAATTATGAGAGGTTAAAATAATAATAGCACAGCAGAACGCCTAATAAAGTAAGCCCAGTTTCTTAGCAAAATCATATTATTTTTCTTTTAAGATAAATACAGATAATGGGCTAAAATAGGCTAATACAGCAAACCTACGCGTTTTACCTTTGACCTTTTCCCAGAACGCCCACCAGCGTCCTTTATTTTCATACTGCGGAATTTCTCGGCTAAATTGAATAATTAACGAACGTGAGGCCAAAAGCTTCTCCCTCTCTCTTGTTCTAGGAAAGAGCTTGACGGTTTTATAAAGCAATTAACAGTCAGATAAGCCTTATTTTCTTTGTAAAAATTGTTTACACAAAGGTGCAAAGGAAGATACGAAGGCGTCTGAACCTCATGATGACTGCAGATTTACATACTTTCAACATTATCTAGCAGTTCTTATTCGAGTTACACTCAAAAAGCTACAAAATAAAAAATAAAGTTAATTTAAAAATAAAAACCTGACTGCTTAAGAAGCCAACTAAAAAGCTGCTGAAAAAGCTGGCTGACCCCCTAATCCTCCAACTGCACAGCATGATTTTTCTTGTTTACAGCTTTTTAGTTCACTTCTTAAGCATTCGGGTATTTTTATTTTTAAATTAGCTTTTTTTATTTACAGCTCCTTTGTTTTTTTTTAAATTAAGTTTAAACATATAAGTGGTCCTTTATTTTGATACCCCACTCGATGGGTTGCATGAAAAAAGTTGGGACTCGCACAATATAGCGCCAAAACCCGCCATGTTTGTTTTTTTTTAGCTTCACCTATTTAAGTAAGAACACTTGGGCAGTCAAGACGTATCTAACGACGTCTTAATTATATAAATCCGTCTAGCGGTTTGATAGATATGAGATAATAAAGAATATTACATACATACAAGCATACATAATATACGCGCGAAAAGCATAACCCTTTCCTTGCAGTCGGTTAAAAAATATATATATTTTGCCCAACTTTTTGTATATATTTGGTTCTTAAGATAATTCTCGTGCCTACAATCTATTACAATGTCTGAAAATTTTATGAAAGGCCCACGAGCTGTTCAAGGATAGGATTGTTGTCTAATTAAAACCAACAACCCTTCATAGCTTTTACAATTACCGACAAAATTAAACAGGAACAGAGGAATTGCGCGTGGATCTTAACAAAAGCTTGCCCATTCCATTTTAGGGTTCCGTACCCAAGGAGTCCAAAAGGATCTCTATTGCTGTCACTACCATGTCCGTCTGTCTGTCTGTCGTCTCTCACACAGGTTTTACAGCCACACGGTTGGAGCTACAGTCTTCAAATTTTCAGAGTATAAGTAATTGTTGACCCAAAGCCATACAAATTGTCAAAAAATATTTTTTATTGTTTTTAAGAGGGGCTCCCATAGGGCTTGTCCACATCACCACGTCACGACATCATCAAAGTGAATCGAAGCGTTGTCGCGGCGCGATATATTGACCTGATATACTTATGCACGGTACGGCAACGTCACCGCGGAACGCGGTGATGCGCTCGCTCAGTTGATGTTTTAATGTCTTAGCGATTACTTGTGCAAAAAAAGATAACAGAAATGCTGTAACTGTCAGAAACTACAAGAAAAGATACTAAACGTTGTTTTGTTCTGTCATAAATGCTGGAAAAGGTACCGGATTTTTCAAGGCACGACAACGCGTTATGTTGCTGCATCGTGACGTGTTTTTACGTACGACACGGTAACGTACATCTGGGGAGTGACCATAAGCTCTTAGAGCGGTATCAATTTGAGATCGAATAAGGGACAGATGTATCTGACTTGTATACATCTGTCACTTACTCGATATCAAATTGATACCGCTCTAAGAGCTTATGGTCACTCCCCTGCACTTCACGCCAACGTCGACACCGCAACGTTCCACGTTGACGACGTCGTGACGTGGTGATGGGCACAAGCACACACATCTAAAGGGGGATAATTGTTTAGAATTCGTTGAGTAAATAAATGTAGTATTTTTTTTTTAAATATTGGTAAACAAAGGAATGAGAAGCCACCAAAGTCAGCTTTTTTACAAGATTTTGTTCCGAGATTTTTTTAACTTCCCATTGACCTATAAACTTCAAATTTGGTGATAATGTTTATTATTATGTATATTTTACTAACAAATACCAATATATTGATACATACGATTAAAATTTCCTCATTTTTGCCATTAAATAACGTTTTTACGGTTTTGTACGGAACCCTAAATGTGCGAAGTCCGACACGAACGTGGCCGATTTTTTTTTAAAGTATGTTGTAATGAACATTAGGAGATATTTTTCAAGAGAAATGAACTGGTATACTTACTATCGTCTTCTTATTTTCTATTTGTCGTGTCGACGACTGCAATTAAAAAAATAAATGTGTTCTGCCCAGAATTTGGGGTATATTATCACTATACTATTTAATCCATTACCAACCTACATATTGTCAATTCCATTGGAAACAATAATATAATTTTAGGCGATAATTTAGAGCTTGACAGTCTGTTTATATACATATTTTAGGGACTAAAATAGCAGAGTAAAACAAAGCATGTACTAACATAACATATTTAAAGCAAATAACAAATAAAAAAATGTTATTGCTTTTCGTAGCATGCTACGCCAACGTGGCACACCGTCTTGTAAGGCTTAATGGAGCTTCCCCACATTCAATTTGTAGTGCATTAATGGGACTAGATTTCATGGCACCCGAAATAATGCGTAATGCTTTTGACTGGATACGATCCAGCTTTTTAAAAGCCATAACACTAACCGGTTCTAGAACGAACAATCCATAATCCAGAATGCTTCTGATGATTGCGTTGTAAATAAGTTTCAAAGAAAACGGATGTGCACCCCACCACACACCTGAGAGGCATCTGAGCATGTTTAAGTGATTTTCACATTTATTGACAATATAGTCGCAATGAGGAACCCAGCTTAATTTAGAGTCAAATAATACACCTAGATATCTGAATCTATCTTTAACTGGAATATGTATTCCCTTATAGAACAGGTTTATTATGGGAATACTTCTCTTCCTGGTGAATAAAACAGCCGCGCTTTTAGACGTGGACAAATCCAAACCATTTAAGTATAACCATGACTCTAAAGTAAATAAAGCAGAATTAATAGCACAGCTAGCTTGTTCAACAGATTGACTTGAAGAATATATTAATAAATCGTCGGCATATTGAAGAACCTTAACATGACTAGAAAAGGAAGAGTCCAAATCAAAAGTGTAAATATTATACAGAAGGGGACTGAGCACAGAACCCTGTGGCAGACCTCTCCATACAAGATGGGAGACATCATGATCTCCTATTATCATGTTAACAGAGCGTTCAGTCAGGATGTTAATAATGAAATTCGTCAAATTCGAGGGAACCCCTAAGGCTATTAATTTATTTTGTAAAACTGATAATACGACATTATCATAAGCTGCATTAATATCTAGGAAAACTGCAACGGTGGATCGGTTATCAGAGAATGATAACCGAATATCGGATGAAAATATACTTAAGCAGTCAGTGGTGCTTTTACCTTTTCTAAAGCCATACTGTGATTCCGCCAAAAGACCTTTACCTTCAACATACCATTCTAGGCGATTCTTAATTAAGTGTTCAGCTAATTTCATCAGAATTGAAGACAAAACTATGGGCCGGTACGAGGCAGCATCCGATGGAGTTTTATTTGGTTTAAGGAATGGCAACACCATTTGACGTTTCCATTCAACAGGGATGTTTCCTGTATTCATAATAGAATTAATAAGATCTAAATAATAATTGAGGACATTGTCATTCAAATTAGCAAAAAAAGAATACGGGATGCCATCAATGCCCGGCGCAGAATCCTTAGTTCTATGAATAACACCCTTTAATTCAGTGATAGAGAAAGGAAGATCTAGCGTCGAATATGTGTCTGAAGTGTCTTGGTTATTAGATATGGGGGACAGGATAGGGTTAATAGCCTCAGGAACCCAAGGGGGAGCTAATTTATCTAAAAAGTCACTGGCTAAAGAATAAGGAATAGGAGAAGGGTTGTGATAAATAGACCTAAATCTACGAATATTGCGCCAGACAATCGAAGGGTGAGTATTCGGTGAAATTGATGAGCAAAAGTTACGCCAAGATTCAAATTTTTTCTTTTTAAAAATTCTAGAAGTTTCATTAATTAGGTTACTAACGGTTACAAAATTAATATCAGACATATCATGGTTATAATTAAATTCGGCCTCTTTACGTTTTTTAATCAATTCTGTGCACTCGGAGTCCCACCATGGAGGTGAAGGAATTGTGCTAATGTTGTTATTTTTTGCAGGAAAAACTTCATCCGCCGCTGCAATTAATATGCGTGCTAAAGCTTCAGCACAACTATTTTCATTGCCATCAGCAATAACAGGCAAGGTGTAAAGTTTTCTGTCAACTATGTTTCTAAATTTGTCCCAGTCATTAGTATTTCTATTAGGTAGTTTATGTTTTAAATTAGAACTCCTTAATGGTGCCTTTGGTTTGGAAAGAGGATAAGATATGACTATTGGGAAATGGTCACTACCATAAGTGGAGGTTAGAATATCCCAAGTTAAAGAAGAAGCTAAGCTTGGTGAACAGATAGAAAGGTCAATTGCACTTTGGTTCTGATTGGGACCACACCGACGTGTAGCAGCTCCTGAGTTCAAGATACATAAATTATGTAGGTCTATTATATCTAGTAATTCATCCCCATTACAAGTAGAAGTCGAACAACCCCACAATTGGTGATGGCAATTAAGGTCCCCTAATATTAAGAATAGCTTTGGAAGAAATGAAAAGAGATTATTCATCTCTTGCAGAACTGAAGAAGAAGGGTGAGGAACATAAATAGAAACTAGACAAGTATGATGCACTTTAATGGCTACAATTGAAATTTCCTCACTGTGAGGAGGCAATGTAATAGTAGAGAATGGGATAGAATTCTTGATAAGTATAGCTACTCCACCATACCCATCAGATCTATCCTCTCTAATGGTTAAATAACCATTGATTTTAAAAATATGATTAGGTTTGAGCCAAGTCTCTGCTAAGGCAAAGGCAAATGGCTCATATTTGTTTAAAAGATGTATAACATCACTCTTTTTGTTTATTAGACTGCGGCAGTTCCACTGGATTATTTTGGATGTGTTGTCCATTATGGATGGATTGAGATTCATAGAAAGATGGGGCTACGTTGGACGGTGAAATATTGAACTGAGAGAGAAGATTATGTAATGCAGAAAGAAAATCGTTTATAGAAAAGTTTGTGTCTTTTATGTCATTATTATGATTATTAGAAAAAGCACAGCCATTAGATGGCTGGGGAATATTAAAATCCTTAATGATGGCATTATGAGCTACTTTATTATAACCTTGTACCGATTTAGGAGGGGAGAGAGGTTTGAGAAAGACCGTCTTTTTATAGTTATTTGAAGCAGGTGTTTTATTTGGTGAAGATATTGAAGCAGTATTTGCATAGTTTTTGGAGGGCGAAGATAAAAGTGCATCTGCATATGATTTTGTTACTGGGGGATGTAATTTCGCAGCTTCAGCATATGATACTGAACTTTGTGCCATGTATGTTTTAATTAATTTTTGTCTTGAGAATTCAGGACAAGACTTATTAATAGCAAAATGTAATCCAGAGCAAAGGCAGCAAGATGTACTTTCTTCTTCTCTATTACAACTGTCTCCAGAATGGCCTTGGCCACATTTATAGCAACGGGGTTTAGACCTGCACTGAATTTTAGTGTGACCAAATCTACAACAATTGTAGCACTGTATGGTGGGGAAAATATATAGCTCTACAGGTAAAGCATTATAGCACATAAAAATTCTTTTTGGTAAGACCTGTCCATCAAACGTAACAACTATGGATTGGGATGGTTTCCAAATGGTTGAACCATCAACAATGGTTTTAAAATTAAGACGTCTGACCTTTAAAATTGGACCGCAACCAATCGGCACTGATATATTATCAATAACGTCCTCCGGAGACCATTCTGCAGGAACACCACGTACTAAGCCCATTCTAGTAACGTTAAAAGTGGGTATAAAAGCTCTAAAATTGTGCTTTTCAAGACTATTGTGTGTAATAAAAGAATTTGCTTCAAGGAAATTAGAAAAGGATAATGATATCTTATTGCGCCCGATTTTTTTGACGCTACCATTAATAATGTTTTGAAAGGCGTTGTGCTTTAAAAACTTGCCAAATGTGATTGGGTGCAATGTCGTACTATCATCTGGTGAATTTATAATTTTTTGTACGTGAATTACAAAAGGCGCGCTGTCCGTTTTATCGTAGGTTTTTCGACCAATCTGAGTGGGATTAACCATGGAAGGAGCGGGAATATCATTAGGCAATACATTAGCAACTTTATTTTCTAAATGGTTAGGCGCAGATTCCACAACTTCAGCAGAGTGTGAGTCTATACAAGCACAACCCGAAGACTCGGAACCGTGGTGTTTACGGGTACAACGACGTTTATTGCAGTGCTTACAGACATGCACGCGGCTTCTTTTTAAATGTCGAGCAGAAGACGACCCATCAGTGTCCATACCCGATTCATTAGATTGTACTGTGACAAAAACGCCGACCGGGGGCACAAAGTCCCCCGGGTCGGGCGGGTCTTTCATTCTTACACGCTAAAGAGAATTGAAAAAACTTACCACTACCGAAGAATGTACAAAACTAAATCTTAACTACTACTACTACTGATCTAATATATAATTGTGAAGTTTTTCTAAATAAATATTATTATAAACAGGTTAAAATTTTGTTTTAAATTTCAATCCAAAAAAAACGCGTCCGCCAAGTTGAAAGTTTCCCGCGCTTCTTCGAAATAGAAGTTATTCGGTCAGCATGTGAAAAAAAAGCCTAGGAATCATGAGAATGCTTGAGCGAACGTAAAGAGGTCGATTATTTAATAAGTGATTTGCTCTATTGCCTTGCATCAAAGCAGAAGATTATAAAGAATGTACTCAAGCAAGAGCCAAGAGTGACGGCGCTTCGGATATGTATGTCATATATAATCATAAATAAATAGTTCTATAACCGTGTGCATAGGATGCAATCTGGTAGGCAAAAGGGCAAGTTTATTTTTTTGCTAAAAAAATGTATGGAGCTGATATAAATTTGCATAAATTTCCGGAACCGCAAGAGGTGCATCCTATGAAAATCCGTACGCAAAATACGCGCTTAGACGTGGAGTTACGGACACCAGCCCGTTCCATCATCGTCATCATCATCAATATATAAGCATGATATTGGCTATTAGAAGCCATATCAATCAAAAAAACTGACACTTTTAAATTTAAGATCCTATGTCATAATCGTCGTTTATGATCGTGTCTATAATCGTTCGTTCGAAATATATAAGCATGACATTGGCTATTCAAAGCCATTTCAAGCAAAAAAACCGACCCTTTTAAATTTAAGTACCTATGTCTTCTAGAGCCGTTTTTCGATCCACAGTGCGGCCCAGAAGTTTGACGAGAACTATATCTCAATTAGTGCCTACTCTCAACTAGCCCACAACGGTGGATGCAGCACTAAAGATTTATGCACATAATACTACCTATACTTATACGTCAATAAAAAAAACAAAGAATTATAATATATAGACATGACAATTGTGACCTACAAATCAAAATCTCAAAATCAAATGTAATCAAAATCTTCTAAATAGAAGATTTGAACTGCAACCAGTTCCTAGCAAAAAACCCAAGTTTCAATGCTGGCATTAACTGTAAATATCGCTGATCGCAACACTAAAGAAATGTCAAATAACGAAAAATGACGTCATTCATTGTCAATGTCATTGTAAAAAACTCCACAGGAGTCAAAACAAACCAACTTTAGTTTTGTTTACTTTTTATTATTTTAAAGACTGAATGTATGTGAAAGTAATTATTTTGTGCATTTGTTGCAACTTGCCAGTGAGGCTGGAGTATTTTGGCGTGGTATATTTTTAACAGTATAGTGTTTGAATTTAAAAACCGCTAATGTTCCCGTTACTCGGCGTTCGCAAGTTCATATCCACGTCAGAAGTGTATTCTTGTTTTTAGAGGCAGCCAAGATGGGTCGGTCTAAGGGGTACCAGGACTTGGATGACAGCCATATTAGGCCCCGGTCTCCGGGGCCACCGATGCCTCCACCCCAAGAGATAGAAATGGCATCGGTGTCGGTAGTCCCTGACGGTACGTTATTTTTCATTTTCATATACTAACACTTCCTTTAGAGATTTTAATAGTTTCTTAAAATATTGGTATTCATAATATGTTTTTATTGCCTGTACATTATTGTTCTGATGCATATTTCTAACAATCGTAACCAAGCATTCATGTTTAATGTTTAGAAATCTGCTGTGTATCAATCATGTGTCACGAAAAAAACATTTTATCAACTGATCTCATGATGTATGTTAAGCAGTAATTAAAGCTGTTAGATTGAATCAGCTAATAAACATGTGAACATTTCAGATACTTTCACTGTCACTCAAGCGGTGAATGCACTTGGCTTCGGCTGGTTTCAAGTCAAACTGTCACTCTTCACTGGCCTGTGTTGGATGGCTGATTCTATGGAAATGACTATATTGAGCATTTTGTCACCAGCATTGCACTGTGAATGGAATATCAGCAAGTAAGTATTGTTACTCAGTTTTGCTGAGTATAAAGACTTTTTGAAAAATATTTAAACCATGACAAAGTAATCATGGTTTAGACCACATTAAGATAAATGGACTAGAGTCGTCACAATCTAAGAAGTCAGTTGACGTTTCTCATTTTACATGCCGTGATAACTTTCTGCTTAAGAAAATGAAAAATCAAATTTAAAATCCTAATTAATTACTATGTTACTTATACACTGTAACAACAAGTATCATTCGCAAGCATCAAGTTTAATTATTATTAAGTATTTTTATAGCTGTCAAAACAAGCCTTTTATTTTTTGACAACTTTAAGATACTTATAAATAAAATATAACTTTAACCAGCTTGTCAGTTTAAAACACAGTTGGCTAAATATTAGTATGACATAAACTAAAAATATTTTCAAAGGAAGCTTGCTGGAGGTAAAATAAAAAATAAAAACTTAGAATTTATTTCAATTAAACTATTTAAAGGTACTTCTGAATTTTCAAGCAAAATGTCTAAGGATTATATTGTTTTTGAATATGTAAGAATCCAATTTAATTCACATATTCATATAAAAGTAAGTGAGAAAAATGTGGAGTGTCAATGTATGGACATGTTTATTTATAAATACTTCTGGGGGAGGCCTATGTCCAGCAGTAGACATTTTTCAGCTGAAATGATGATGATGATGATATATACTCTATTGTACACCAGGTTAAAACAAGGAAATGGAAACTTAGAACTAAAACACTCAAAACGGGCGGCTTTATAGCATACCACAATCTCTTCCAGGCAATCTGTATATTTATTTAGGACCTCCTACGAAAGATGTACACTTAAAATACAATGTCTTATGAAATAGAGTTTCGATTAGTGTACTCCTTCAATTATAGGAGGCCATACCTTAATATTGGTTAAAATTTCCTTTATGGACCGTTGGAAGGGGGGGCGGTTTTGCTACCCCCCTGTACCATCCCCACGACGCGGAGCCCCATGGTTATGGAGATATCCATGGTTAAAGTCTTCAGGGTAGATTATTAGTGAGGTAAAAAAATGTTTATTAGTCTAAGAGCGAGCTCGGGAGCTTAGGGCACCTTGACACGGATAGGTTAGGTTGGAAGGAGAAGTGAGCGAGCAATGCGAACGAACTCAGCTCCCGTCATCTCCTTCATGTTAGGTTACTTTAGACCCTGCAGACAGAAATAGAAGCTCCGCGCAGCGAGGCTCCGTCGACTTTGTTGCTTAAATAGTAATCGTTAAAACTTTAACCATGGATATGTCCATGGGGTTCCGTGGGGTGGGGATGGTACAGTGGCGTAGCGCCCCTAACCCCTTGCCCTCCCCCACACCCTGCCCCTTAAATAAATGGACATTTATGGAAATTTTTATTCTAACCTGAAAACTTTAACCATGGATATCTCCATAACCATGGGGCTCCACGTCGTGGGGATGGTACAGGGGGGTAGCCAAACCTCCCCCCTTCCTACCCCCCCTACCCGCGCCAAAAATCAATGGTCCATAAAGGAAATTTTAACCAATATTAAGGTTACACTAGTCAACGGCACGAACTATTTTGTGCGCGGGGTTAAAATGCATTTTATATCAACCGACAACACGTGCGGAAGAGATTGATGCTGTGATGAGCATTTGGAAGCTAGTTCGCATACGAATACACACTTTTGCAATTTGTAGCGAAATGGATAATGATTTAGGACGAAACCGAGCGCGCGAAATTTCATAATCAGACCTTTGGGAGTCTAGATATCATGAAAAAACGGTGTGTTCCCGTTGTCCCCGTAACGGGGACAACGGAACGTCATAAAAATTCCTTCCCGTTGTCCCCGTTATGCACATTCATAACAGGGACAGCGGGAAGGAAATTGTATGACGTTCCGTTGTCCCCGTTACGGGATCGAGACTTGGGCTGTACTGCAGTCTCTCCAACGGTGCCTAATCGACTACCGGTACATAGAGGTGTTGAAGTGTTTGTACAGAAACGCCACAATATCAGTCCGCCTTCAGGATCAGACCTCGAAACCAATCCTTCTCCAGCGTGGCGTGAAACAGGGAGACGTAATTTCGCCGAAACTTCGAGAAAGAGGTCAACCGTCGAATCCTCGGCTGGGCAGCGCTCGGGATGTTGCGCGGTGTCTTTTCGTCCAACTTACCACAATGTCTCAAGACAAAAGTCTATGACCAGTGTATGTTGCCAGTGATGACATATGGCTCTGAGACGTGATCGCTTACAATGGGCCTCATCAGAAAGCTTACAGTCACTCAAAGGGCAATGGAGAGGGCTATGCTCGGAGTTTCCTTGCGTGATCGAATCAGAAATGTAGGGATCCGCAAGAGAACCAGGGTTACCGACATAGGCCGAAGAATTGACAAACGTAAGTGGCAGTGGGCAGGGCATATTGATCACAGAACGGATGGCCGATGGGGCAGAAAGGTTCTGGAGGAGACCGCGAACCGGAAGACGTTGCGCTAGAAGGCCTCCCACCAGGTGGACCTGGTGAAGGTTGTGGGGATCCGCTGGTTGCGAGACGAACGGGACCGGTCAATGTGGCGATGCTTGGGGGCGGCCTATGTCCAGCAGTGGACTTCTTTCGGCTAATATGATGACTGTAAAACCCGAACTACGGTAAAACTTTGCGTTTGCGTTTTTCAACTCACGCGTGTGGAATAATTTCATGTATAAAGCTATTATTTAGATATTTAATTATGTATTTTTAATTTTATATGTAAGCATTTGTAAAGGTATAATATTTTCCCTATTATGGCACTCTCACTTATATAATTTGAACGCAACGGGGACAACGGGCATAATTTTAAAAGTATATATTACAATAAATTAACGGGGACAGCGTACGGGGACAACGGGAAGTAATTTTAATTATTTTATAAAATTCCCGTTGTCCCCTTTAACGGGGACATGGCCAACGGGGACAACGGGAATACACCGAAAAAACGACTAAACGTATCTGTTCAAAATTAAATTATTTGCATTGTTGAACTACTAATCTATCCCTGTATGGTGGCCGTTTTTCAATTTTCCGTCTTCTTATGGCATTATTTATTTGCGCCCAAAAATGCGTTCAAATTAGTGTCGAAATGTGGAACTTTCGACGATCATAACTTTCAATTATTTTCTTTTTTTACTTTTTTACTTCCATACAGGACTAGATAATGATGAGACAAATTGATATCACTTTTTATTTTGAACGTACATTGTCAAACAGTGGAATAATCCCTAGACTACGTTTGTATGGAAGAATTTTCGAATAGTGTACCCTTAATCAAGAATGTTAAAACTAAAATTAAGTAATAAACTCTACAAAAACATTTAAAAAAAAATTTTGTTTCAACAGTAGCTATTTTTATTATTACAGATATCAGCAAGCACTGACCACCACAATAGTGTTCATGGGAATGATGTTGAGTTCCACATTCTGGGGTAACATCAGCGACCGTTATGGAAGGAAAACGGTAAATACTTATTTTGTTCATATAACTCATGAGTCTTGAATAAACTGTGGAGGAAGGCCTTTTCCCAGGAGTAGGACAGCATAGACTAGCAAAAGAAGAGACTTGAGAACACCTGCTTAAGAAATAAAATCAAAGACATTCAAATCCTATTTATTACTGACTTCAAAAAAAAGGAGGTAATCAATTTGACACATATGTATGAAGATTGTTGGAACTGCACAATATTCACACATGTTATTCTATGTGGGCTTCTAAACACATGTGCCAACAATTTCACAAGTTTATATTGGTTTGTTTGTATGTGATAAAAACAAGAGGTTCCAAAGACACCAACTTCCAAAATGAAAGTTAGTTTGTAGTTCTTAGTGTTTTGCTTTTGAAGTCGGTTAATTTTTTGTGCGAAAGTTTTTTTTTATGTCAATGTTGTACTAAACTTCATTGATAAGTAACTGAAAAACCTAATCTAAGCAAACACTTCTTGAACATAACTAAATATTTGGGACTAGCTGATGCCTGCGGCTTCGCTCCCGTGGACCACCCACAGGACCCATTTTCGGGATTAAAAAATAGCCTATGGAACTCAGGAATAATATAGCTTTCTAGTGGTGAAAGATTTTTTTAAATCGGTTTAGTAGTTTTGGAGCCTATTCGGTACAAACAAACAAACAAAAAAATATTGGTATAGATAAAGCCTCATTCCAAATTCTTGCCTGATATTTGGCAGCCAATCTACATCTTTATGATCTAAGTAATGTTCATTAAAAAACAAGATCATCATCATCTTACTGCCCTTGTCCCATGTTACTTGGGGTCGGCGCAGCACGTTTTCTTCTTCCTTACCGTCCTGTCCCCCGTCACGCTATCACTGACTCCCTTTTCTTTCATATAACTCCTCACACAGTCCATCCATCTTTTCTTTGGCCGTCCCCTCTCTCTCCATCCATCCACATTTATATTCATAACTCTTTTAGTAACATGCGTTTTATCCCTCCTCATCAGACCATACCAGGACAAACGGTTTCCTTTTCAACTTTTCTGTCACTGGCGCCACTTTCAAACTTCCTCTAATATACTCATTTCTCACTTTATCCATTCTCGTCACTCCGCACATCCATCTCAACATTCACATCTCTGCTACATGCAATCTCTTTTCATCCATCTTTTTCACAGCCCAACATTCTGATCCATACAGTACGACAGGTCTTATCATGGACTTGTAAATTTTACCCTTTAACTTGAGGAGCATCCGTGGGTCGTAAGTTGTGCCAGTGACCTGTCGCCATTTCATCCATCCCGAGTTGATCCGGTGCGTTACGTCTCGGTCTACCTCGCCATCCCCTTGGACAAGCGACCCTAGGTACCGGAAGTCGGAGCAGATTGGTATGGGCGTTCCAGCGAGAGCTATGGCACGGAACTGGGGAGACCGCCGAAGTCACAAAACAAATATTCAGTTTTGTTTCTGCTCAATTTCAGGCCAACACTCTCCAGTCTGTGCCCCCACACCTCCAATCTGCTCTGGACCTCTAGACCACTCTCGGCAAACGGCATACACCAGGGTGCCTCTTCCTGTATGTCCGACGTCAGAGCGTCCATTATCATCAGGAAGAGGTATGGACTGAGAGCCGACCCTTGGTGCAAGCCGACCGCCACACTGAAGCCGCCAGTAGTGCCCACTGTAGATCGGACTTGAGTACTGCATCGTCTGTACATCGCTCGGACCAACTGTACATACTTCCCAGGCACACCTTTCTTCTTAAGGGCCCACCACAAAACCTCACGGGGCACCCGGTCGTATGCCTTTTCGAGATCAATGAACACCATGTGCAAGTTTTTATGTGCACTTCTGTATTTTTCGCACAACTGGCGGATTGCGAAAATGGCATCCATTGTACCCCGACCATGCATAAAACCGAATTGGTTCTGCGATATTTCACTCTCTTCTCTCAGCCGCCTTTCAATAACTTTCTCCCAAGCTTTCATACTATGTGACATTAGCTTTATTCCTCTATAGTTGTTGCACTCTAGCACGTCACCTTTGTTTTTAAAGATGGGCACCAGCGAACTATTGCACCATTCATCAGGTATGGCTTCTTCCCGTAACAATTTATTGAAGAATAAAGCTAACCACGTCCATCCATCTACGCGCAATATCTTCCACACTTCAACTGGTATTCCGTCCGAACCAACTGCCTTACCATTCTTCATTCCATTTACTACTATTCTTACTTCCTCCATACTAACCATTATCACTAACCATTATCACTAACCCTTCATTCACAGGTTTCTTTTCCAACTTACCGCTCCATTTATTTTCCTCATTCATCAGTTTCTCAAAGTATTCCTTCCACCTATCCTTAATTTTTTCGTAATCAGAAAGAATCATTCCAGCCTCATCTTTTATACATCTTATCTGACAGACATCTTTCGCCCTTTTCTCCCTAGCTCTAGCCAGCCGGTACAGATCTTTTTGACCTGATGGACTATCCAGCGCATCGTATAGCTTGTCCTGAGCTTTTGCTCTCGCTATAGCCACAGCTTTCTTAGCTTTTTTCTTCGTCGTATCATAATCACCCTTTTTTGCAACTTTCAAACTAGCATTTTCCTGTTCTAAACTTTGCCATTCCTTGATTTTTTTCTTCTTTTCCTTTAACACATTCTGTATTTCTGTTGACCACCACAATGTATCCTTGTCTATCGTATCCCTTCCTTTCGTCTCTCCCAAAATGTCCTTCGCCGCACACCTAATACACCCAGCAATCTTACTTAATATTATAAATAAAAAACAAGATAATCTTACTTAATATTATAAATGCGAAAATAAGTATGGATGCATATTTGTTACCCAATCACTTCAGAAAGGCTAAAAAAAATTGGATGAAATTGGCACAGAGATAGATTATAATCTGGAATAGAACATAGGCTACTTTTCATTCCGGATAAGAAAACATAGTTTATAGTTCTCGTCGAATTTCTTGGCCGCCCTGAAGTTGGCTACAATGGCTGCGCAGTAGTAAATCTCATACAAAACAGCACCGTTTCGTGCCTTGCGCATCCGCAAAGCCAACTTCAGGGCGGCCCAAAAGTTTGGCGAGAACTATAAATAGAATGAGAAAAGTATTACACTCAAATGAGTAATGTGCGAGCTATAACCTCGAATGTACAAATTCCTAATTTGCAATTCAACATGAATCAGTTTCATTACATTCCTCTTTAATTTGCTTACAGGCTTTAAGCATGTGTGGAGTGTTGCTGTTTTACTATGGTCTGCTGAGTTCAATAGCACCAAACTTCCTCTGGTTATTGTTTCTAAGAGGCCTTGTGGGATTCGCTATAGGATGCGTCCCACAGTCGTAAGTAAACCCATAAAAACTCTTATTAATTGCTCTTTTTAACATGCAATAAAGCATTATTGCAAGGTTTTATTTAACTTGCCTTCTTAGTTAGTATATTAAAATCTGGGTCTGGTCCAATTTTGCCAAGGCACTTATCCCCAACCAATTACGCTAAACTATTAAGAGAAAGTATGGAATAGAATATAAAAGAGTAAGTATGGAGTTCCTTGTGCATTCTTCTCCATTACAAGCTACTTTCCGAATCAACTATTATTATTTGTAAATTTTAATGTAACGTTCAAAAGTGCCGCTTGGTGGCCTACTTGAAATAAAATATATTTGTCTTTGATTGCAAACAGTTTTGGTTTTCGATGAAAATGAGAAGCTCAGCTAAGTGACGTCGTTCTAAATCCAATATGGCGTCTTTGATAGATGGTGGACCGGATATTTTTTTATGCACCGCCATGTTAATAATAATTATGTAACAAATGGGTTTGCTGAGAAGAATACGAAAAATCATGTGTAATTATTTTTTTTGCCTTATGTAATATTTTTTTTTTAATTTCAGTGTCACATTGTATGCAGAGTTTTTGCCGACCAAACAGAGGGCTAAATGTGTTGTACTTCTTGATGTAAGTATATGGAATAATGTCATCATGAAACACTCAACTAGCCTACCTAAATGAGAACTCGGAAACGAGAACACCCAATATATTAATTCTCTGACAATTAGCACTGAGTACAAATTTGGTTAGAGCAATGGTGGCCTAGTGGTAACGGCCTCGACTACTGTGTCGTAATTCGCGGGTTCGAACCCAGGCAGGCGCTTTACTTTGTGTAAATTATTTCATAACCACTGCTCTAAAAACGGTGAAGGAAAAGCATCGTGAGGAAACCGGCATGTCCTAGAATCAAAAATTCGACGATATGTGACATCCACCAACCCGCACTGGGCCTGCGTGGTGGAAGTCCGCCTCTGTACGTTTGTGTGCATGATCTATTGTGCGATAAGACCGCCTATTGTACACTTATGATTGTTTGTCCTGTATACATATTTTTGTGGTGTACAATAAAAAATATAATAAATAAATAAATAATATTATGGTCCATTCTCTGTCTCACAGAGAGGAGGCCTGTGTCCCTGCTGTTTCCACTGAACATTAAAAGGCTGATGATGATGATGACAAATTCGGTTGACACAGTCATTATCAGAATCGTCACGGGCCGTCGGTTACTGTGAGTTAATGGTGACGTGCGGGTTGTATACGAAGCGTTGATAAAGCCGTCTTTAGCGGCGACTCTGTATATCTCCGTGCTCTTACATCCTGGCCGTTAGGGTTCCTCCACAATTAAATAGGTTCTCACTACGAAAAAAGTTTGATGTGTGTTAACGGCATTCATCCCGCTACATACAAACTACAAAATGACCTGCAGCCTTATTGCGTAATGAATTCGGCAAGGCAAAGGGCAAAAAGTATGAACAATCGACCAATTACATGGCGAGATGAAAGGCGCGATGTGGATTTCCGTCTATGACATAGACAATAATAAAAAAAACTGTTTTTTTTAGTATCGTCTTTAGGCATGCGCTTGACCACTATCTCACCTGGTCGTAATCGATGATGTGGTCAACGATGAAGCACGCTTACCTAAAAGTAACCTATTCACTCTTGAATTAAAGACCCCTAGATTGTAGTTATCTGGCAACACAGACTCCGGCAGGGTATTCCACTCCTTAGCTGTACGCATAAAAAAATTGTCCCCAAAACGTTTTGTGCATATAGGTGGGATGGCCACCATGTACCGATGACGCTTCGTCTGGTAGTCCGATGATGGAACGGGCTGGGCGGAATTAGATCATGCAATTCCATCAAACACTCCCCGAAATGTAACCGATAAAAAACCGACAGGCTGGCAACTCGGGGACGATGTTCATTTACTCTGGAGCTTTGACATTGCCGATGAGTCTCTTGGCCCGCTTTTTGATCAAATCTAGTGCATCAAGCTGGTATTTGGCAGATCAGTCCCAGAGATGAGAACAGTACTCCATGCATGATCGAACATGCGCTTGATACAAGCTGAGCAGCTTTTCCGGCGTGAAGTACCTTCGCAAGGATCCCCAACCTTTTGGCAGCCAGCTGAGCCTTTGCCTCAATGGGCCAAAATTGAGAGTCGATGTCAACGTAACACCAAGAAGCTCAAGATGGGCCGTTATTGGCACTATTACATCACGGAAAGTTGGAGCCGGGTGAAGTTGGCTCTTTTTAGCCTTACGCCTTACGCCTGGGTCTTAGCAGCGTCAAACCAGATTGGCATCGCCCCATTCGGAGACTACCTGCAAGGACAGGTTCAAACGCTCCACCATGGCCTCACGGAGAGACCGGATCTGCGGCCCGGTAGCCCGTGCCTTGGACAAGTATGTCTCAGCAACAGTGCTTTCGTCTGCATACCCAAAGGCTGGTTTTAGCAGATCGTTAATGTGCAAGCGACCCGTCGGGTTTCAGCAGTGGTGGTAGTGAGGGACGGCAGAAGTTCGACTCGACCGACTTAGCCAGGGACCAAAACGCTTTACTACCTGCTGGGTAAGAAGCAAGTTTGGTCCCTATTCGGCCAATGCGGTCGAACCGAGCCCCTCGCAACATCAATTTGCAGGACTTGACAGCCCTGTTGAATGCCTTCTTATTCTGACCCACGTCACTCGCTTTGCGCGATCGAGCGTTGACCCATGCCAGGTACGCCTCACGTTTAAGCACTTCGGCGCCAAACCATGGCTGGTCATCGCTGGATATTGTTACATCAGAGAACGGAATGTAGTAGTCCATTCCCTGACGCAACACATCCGTCACAGCGTCAGCGAACGACGAGGGATCAGCCGAAGAAAAGCAAGTAGGCTGCAAAGGATAGCATGCGAAGAAAGATCGCATGCCATCCCAATCTGCTGACTTGTACCGCCAAAACCGCCGGGTGCCTCTTGGGCTGGGATCGGGTGGGGAGTAGACGGACACAGACTTCACCAGACAGTGGTCGGAACTACCCAAAGTTGAAGTTATCGACACAGAGTATCGGTCTGGATCTGTTGTCAGCAGAAGATCCAAGCAATTGGCCGTGTGCGAATCAACATCTGATACCCTCGTTGCCCCCTGGACCTTGGGCGGAAGGGTACCGCTGCTGTGCTGTATCAACCGCCTCACTGAAGTACTCTGTGAGCCTGGTTGTCTCCTGATATTTGCTGTGCGAACGGTAGACACAGGCCTAGATAATTTTATCCAGACCTGTGTCTACCAGACACCAAAGAGTTGAGAATCTGGAGTCCTCAAGGTTAGGGAAACGCCGATAGCAAGTGTCGTCACGGGTGAACATACACACACCCGCGCGTGGTTCAAAATTGTGCTCCAGGATAAACCCTGGGTAAGATGTACGACACGTCTGACGGACTCGCTATCTGCGTCTACGTAAGCAAAAACTGCCCTGGTTTCTTACCCTCCAGGTGGTAGTGGGCTGCAGAGAGATTTGAGTGCAAATCTCTAATGTTGGTGAGGTGCACGTTGTGGGGGAGGGGGTGTACTCAGCTGTTGAACTCCAGTATTTCTTTTCCTTGCCATGTTTGTATACCACGTTAAGCCGTTGGTCCCGGCTGTCATTTGAAGATCTTTGACAGTCGTTACGAGTAGTCAGAAGCTTGAGATCTGACACCAGTCTAGCCAAGGGGTGCCGTGTTACCCAGTCACTGGGTTGTGGAGGTCAGATAGGCAGTCGCTCCATGTAAAACACTGGTACTCAGCTGAATCCGGTTAGATTGGAAGCCGACCCCAATATAGTTGGGAAAAGGCTAGGCAGATTGATTCTTTGTATACGAGTGAAGGGAGGAGAGGAGAAGGAAGAGGTTCCACGCTGCTAACCCACAGACATTCACTAAAAGGGCGCCATCATTGGGGCACTTGTCCGGAGACTGCGGGGACGCCCGAGCACCCCCAGAATGTCCATCTGGTCGCCAACCAGTTCGATGGTGCATTCTGGGCTTTTTCGACAGTTGGCGGGGCAGCCTTTCATGTGTGGCTGGCACACTACTTGAGCCCCCAACTACCTGCGGTCGGCCAGCGGCGCACCGTGCCTCGGATCCCGCTACCCTCAGCGACCAGTCTCCCGATACGTCCAAAACAGCGTTTGTCAGGTTAGTCAACCTGCAGTGGAACAGCTATCTCGACCCAACTCCCCTAGTGGCTACACCGAGCTTCGTACCGGAACACGACTAGGCCGCTTGGCGGTACGTCTTTGCCCGGTGGGTGGGTCGCAAGCCTTCGGCCGAAGCCTACAACCAGTTATTGTCACCTGATTTGCACCACCCGGGGACCACGTGTAGGGAATCAAAAGGACTACGGACGTGGGTGACTCGGCCCCCTAAAATGGACTATGTGATTGTTCGATTGATCATACTCTTTGCCCTTTGCCTTGCCGAGTTCATTACGAAATAAGGCTGCTGATGTCACTCAAATCTCACATCGCACAACAAAGTTCTGCACGTGATTTGAACCTATACAACAGCCCTATAATGACCATCGAGCAGTTGCCCGGACAGACAAAACACCCGTCTGGTCGGAGGATCTTCTCTTTTCAATGGAGATTGCGGGACTTCACACACCCTGTCGCCATACCTCGATGTGTGTGATTTGACTGCTTAGTACCTTTTATTACACAAATCAAGTTGTTTCCAAGACTCTTATTCCATTATATTAAATTTCCAGTGTTTCTGGGCGTTGGGCGCTTGTTTGGAAGTAGCTCTGGCGCTGGTGGTGATGCCAACGTTAGGCGTTCACTGGCTGCTCGCGCTATCGACTATACCACTACTGCTGTTCGCTCTTATATGTCCTGTAAGTACTATTATAGTTTTTCGCCAAAATACATGGACACACACACAATAATAATATCACGCCTATACGATTCCCCAAAGAGTTAGGCCCGGTATCCACCAAAGCGGAGAGGAGAGGAGACGAGAGAAGATGTGTTTGAATAAGCCAATCCGATTTCGTTATTTCCACATCTCTTCTCCTCTCCGCTTTGGTGGATACCGGGCCTTGGGTAAAGTGCACCCCCGCATTATAGGCGGATATTATGTATTTATTTGCCTAGCAAACATAAATAGGATTTGTCACCATGGCTTTTAAAGTAGCCATGCTTCTGTATAAGAATTACCTTTTTTATTATTGATAAAAACCTACTACGCCTTGATCGAACTCAAAGTCAAAGTCTTTATTACAACTAGGCCAATAAGCGGCACTTTTGAACGTCAATAATTTAAATTTATAAGTAATAATAATTGATTCTACCGTCTATTCGGAAAAGTAGCTTGTTATAGAGAAGAACGGACAAAAACGCCACACTTACTCTTAAAAAAAAAGTGTTATACCATGTTTATATACATACATTAATTCATATACGTGAGGACGATGCACCCAGACTACGCTATCGCTACTACAACGTATAGATATAAAGTATTACAAACACTAAATTCATTCATTTGATAATTATAGGAACATGGTTCTCGAATACATACAAATTTTGCAAACATGGGTAAATTACCTAATTCAACAATAACAGGAACAGTGTGTGAGTCAATTTCTTAAACAAAAAGAGAAGAAAAAATAAAACAATACTAGAACCATGAATATATAGATTAACCAGTTTGATTTTGTCCACACTAAAGACGGCCTAAAGTAGGGATGTCGATTCTTTCCGAAAAAGATCGATTTTTAAATCGATTCGAATCGTGACCTAATGAATCGATCCACAAAAAAATCGATTTCTGAAAAATCGATCTTTTTTTTCAAGTTTTTGTTTATAATGTAATATAAATCTATTTTATTAAAAACAAGATACATTTTATAATTTAACGATCTCTTATAAGTAAAATCAGGTAATTCGAAAAAACAAACTGAAAATAAGAAGCGCTTTACTTACCTAGTCTCAATTAGTTATTATTCTGCAACAAACACTACATAAAAATCAGTATTTATTTCGCTTTACAACAGACAGGTTCTACAACAACAAACAAATGATTTTTAATGAATGATGACGCAACAAGAAATGTCAGTCACAGATACAAAAAGTCAAAGATTACAAACAAACGTAACTTTTTTTATTAAAGAGAGGCGAAGGATTCCAAACATACAGCCATCTCGCGAGTTTTTGAATAATTAACCCTTTAACCGGCAGCACTCATATAATACAGGTACATTCAATTAATTGTAAATACTTTTTTGGTTTATACCAAAAAATTAAATAAAATCAAATGTCGATTTTCAAGGTTGAAGTATCGATTCACTGAATCGATTCAGTACTTCATATCGATTTAAAAAATCGATCTTTTTGGCTCGAAAAAACGAATCTTCGATTAATCGATCTCAGATCGACATCCCTAGCCTAAAGGCTAAAAGGACTTCCATTTTGCATGTTCTACAGAATGATATTCTGGGCCTGAATTCTTACATGTGCAATTATGTTTTTTAGTGGCTTCCTGAATCAGCAAGATACCACGTTGCGAGCGGCGAGCCCGATAAAGCTTTGGCTACATTAGAGCAGGTGAGATCATAATGCTTTTGGCCGAAGCGCTGTCATACAAACAAAAAGGAAAGGAAGGGATGCTGCTTTTTTCCCGTATAAGGCCAGAGATGGACTTATATGGGGCAACTTGGCTCCCTTTTTTTTGTATGGAATCATCCAACGACTTCTCCCGCTCTGGGTGAAGCGGAAGGGCGTGTCAGACTTTTACTGACTAAAACCCATCCGTGTTCCTTCAGTTGCTTGTGCCATGGCCGCGGTAACTCTCTTTCTTTATCTGGCACACCAAATCAGAAATTGGACTTTTCAAGAGAGTGGCGTGACAAGTGTTACAAATTAATATATACCGAAATGTATGATGCATGCCACAAGGTCCCACGCACGAATTTACTCCGCTAATTCACTTACGGCTGTACGGGATGGGAACAAATGTACTGACGGATGACTATAGGCCGACCGCTTAATTGAGACCGTTCCTAAGGTAGTAAGAGCGTTCCCATCAGCGAGCTATCGTCTGACAGGTCACTACACCCGCGGCGACACTAAGTCCTCCTATGTACTTTTATGTTGTATAAAGTTTTAGTAAATAAATAAATAAACCCCATTCCGTACCGCGCAGTTACTTTAGAATGGTCCCATGCCATAAACAGATCACGCCGCGGTTCGCTTCACCAAAACTCGTGGCCTGGCTATTTGGTACACTGTCCTTAAATAACGGATTAAGTTTATAAAAAAAATCGGTAGATCCTTATCAATGCCAGACCCTTTTCTAAAGCTACTTAAAAAATACCGTTATTAATGTGTTGTTTCAATATTTCAGATAGCAAAAGACAACGGTAGACCGATGCTGCTAGGCCGCTTGGTGTGTGACGACTCCGTGGGTATCGGCCAGCGAGGAAGACTGAAACACCTCCTCATTCCACACCTGAGGAACACCAGCTTACTGCTGTGGTTTATATGGTTAGTATCATAGCCTATGATGTTTTCATGGCTTTGTAATAAAAAAACTTAGGCTAAATTATGTTGACCGCAAGCTTTGTACTTGGAAATCTTTAAAATTGAAATTGCTAGAATACACTGGGGCACAGATAATATAATACTAGCATACAGATGCCTCATCCCATACAAAGAAACCGTGCCGACGTAACTAGCGTTTTTCGTCTGATTAAACTGAGTATTATTCTAAGAACCTCGATCGCGTTCGATTCCATTCCACGGATATAGATGGTGGTAGCAGCGACTTGTAAGTAAAAGGATTTACTCGGTTCGTGAATATTTTTTTCTTTAAATACAGTGACCATTTGTTTTTACAGTTTCTTTGCACCAAAATGTGTAACAATACAAATTTTAACAATCTAGTGGAATGCCTCAGAAATTGAAAACCGCACCATCTATTGGCATCAATTTTAAATTATCCGTTCAAATATCTTTGAAATGCCAATAATATACCATCATTTTGTGCTTAGGAGGGTTGATTAAACATGAACATACAATTTTTATGTTTAATGCCAGAAAATATTAATAATTTAATAATAAATCAGTGCATGTCGCGCCATCTATTGAGATTTATTTGAACCAAATTTTCTATCTTAGTGCTGTGACCCCGTGACTGGTGTAAGTATCTGGGTGTCCAGTTTTTGTAATTTACTCTTACTCACAGTCTTTTTCTCGCCCGTTTGTAAATCTTTAAATTATAGCCCTAAACGTATTTCTGTCAATCGTAAACTAAACTCTGTAAGCGTTTTATGGTGCAAGTCTTGGATACTTGTAGGCCTAAGAATTTACTTTCTACAACTTCTTTGGGGATTGCTCAGAGACCAGAGGACATGCTTGCAAAGAAACCATCAAGATCACTTACAACTTATTGCTGGTTACGCAAAATCCGTTTTAAATTAGCTACTCTTTCTAAATTATTTCAAAGAGGATGAGTAAATGACTGATAACTAAATTTCCAGGATGGCATGCGCATTTTGTTACTACGGTCTGGTGTTGATGACGACGGAACTGTTCGAGACTGACCCCAGCGGCTTAGAGGAGCCATGCGCTGCTGACTGCAGACCTCTGCAAACTACGGACTACATGGATCTGCTATGGACTACACTCGCTGAGTTCCCTGGTAAGACATTCATTTTCTACGTTCTCGTAGGCTCCACAGACTGACCCCAGCGATTTTGAATAGTCGTGTGCCACTGACTGCAGACCTCTGCAGACTGTGGACTATATTCGCTGTGTTTCCTGGTATGGTTTTAAATTGTCTATGAGCTTGTAGAATTCCCAGATGCCCCAGTGGGTTGGAGGAGCCATGCGCTTCTGACTGGACTACACTCCCGGAGGTTCCTGTAAATTTCGGGACCTTCCAGGCTTTGGGTCGTACAGGCCTAAAATATTCTTGGGGATGCTCTGACATAGGCCGAAAGTTCCTTACTCAGAACTGTTAGCAAATTTATACATATTATGTATAAATTTTAAAATGTTGCGTTACCATCTGAACGGATTATGATGAACTTTGGCACAAGGGTACGCCATGATCTGGGTTCGGTAGGACACGATAGGAATTTCTATTTAACAGGAAGGCAAAGTCTCGAGCAAAAGCCAGTGTAAAATTTATAACTTATAGAATAATAATATGATAATATAATATTATAAAGAGGAAAGATTTTTTTGTATTTTTGTACCGAATAGGCTCCGAAACTACTGGACCGATTTAAAAAATTCTACCACCAATAGAAAGCTACATTATTCCTGAGTGACATAGGCTTTTTTTAATCCCGAAAACGGATCCTGTGGGGTGGTTCACGGGAGCGAAGCCGCGGGGAACAGCTAGTTCTTTATAAAATGACGAGCTTTTGCCAGCAACTTCGACCGTGTGAAAAGTGTTTTCTTATTCCAAGGGAGCATTAGCCTAAGTGCTGATCCAGATTAGCATCTATCCCTGTGCCAAATTGCATCCAGATCCGTTCAGCTGTTCCGGCGTGATTCCGTAACAAACATACATCCATCAAAACTTTCTCATTTATAATAATATATATAGGATAGTATTTAAACGAGCGAAAATAAATTCAAATTAAATTTGTAAAAAATACTGAATATGGCTTACTGAAATACTAAGTGGGCGACATACAGTGAGCGTATACAAATGTTTCGGGGCTCCTTTTTCTGTCTGCAGGGTCTAAAATAACCTAACATGAAGGAGATGACGGGAGCTAAGTTCGCTCACTTCAGCTCCCGAGCTCGCTTCGCTCGCTCTTGGACTAATTCGTTGAAAACACGAATACACCCGAACTCCCGCGCTACACAGCGATGCACGATGTCGCCTCGATGGTTGTTCTGCTATTTTCAAAAGAATAATATGCTAAAATAGAACCCCAAAATACAATTGCAGTATATAACTATATTATTACCGCATTGAGGTGTTGAAGTGTCTGTACAGAAACGCCACCATTTCAGTCCGTCTTCAGGATCAGACCTCGGAACCAGTCCTTCTCCAGCGTGGCGTGAGATAGGGAGACGTTATTTCTCCGAAACTGTTCACTGCTGCACTGGAGGATGTATTCAAGGTTCTGGACTGGAGCGGCCTAGGCATCAACGTTAATGGCGAGTACATCACTCACCTTCGGTTTGCCGACGACATAGTGGTCATGGCTGAGACCATGGAGAGCCTCAGTACAATGCTCGATGACCTCAGTAGAGCTGCCGAAAATGAACATGGACAAAACCAAGGTGATGTTGAATGCCCATGTTACACCCATTCCTATCAAGGTTGGAGACTCTACACTCGAAGTTGTGGACAACTATGTCTACCTGGGACAAACGATCCAGTTGGGTAGGCCCAATTTCGAGAAAGAGGTCAACCGTCGAATCCGACTCGGCTGGGCAGCGTTCGGGAAGTTGCGCGGTGTCTTCTCGTCCAACTTACCACAGTGTCTCAAGACAAAAGTCTATGACCAGTGTGTGTTGCCAGTGATGACATATGGCTCTGAGACGTGGTCGCTAACAATGGGCCTTATCAGAAAGCTTACAGTCACTCAAAGGGCAATGGAGAGGGCTATGCTCGGCGTTTCCTTGCGTGATCGAATCAGAAATGTTGAGATCCGTAAGAGAACCAGGGTTACCGACATAGCCCGAAGAATTGCCAACTTAAGTGGCAGTGGGCAGGGCACATTGCTCGCAGAACGGATGGCCGATGGGGCAGAAAGGTTCTGGAGTGGCGACCACGAACCGGAAGACGTTGCGTTGGAAGGCCTCCCACCAGGTGGACCGATGACCTGGTGAAG
Source organism: Orthosia incerta (assembly GCA_948252205.1). Lineage (NCBI taxonomy): Eukaryota > Metazoa > Arthropoda > Insecta > Lepidoptera > Noctuidae > Orthosia > Orthosia incerta. The sequence continues at coordinate 17,637,342 of OX411753.1, read as the reverse complement.
GTTGCAGGAATCCGCTGGTTGCGGGACGCACGGGACCGGTCAATGTGGCGACGCTTGGGGGAGGCCTATGTCCAGCAGTGGACGTCTTTCGGCTGATATGATAATGATGATTACCGCAGCTCACAAAAACCTCCTAAAAGGAGGAAACTCAAACCGGATAAATTGTTACTTTAATAATAGTCGCCCATTCAGTATATCTTTCGCTCGGTTAATAATTTCCCATATACATATAGTAAGATTTCGTTTTTCCTACAGGTATTTTCGCTACAATATTCATCATTGAGAAGTATGGCCGCAAGAAGACAATGGCCACCCAGTTTGTCATATTTGCAATGTGTGTCTGCGTGTTAATATACAATGGAAAGTAAGTTCTTTAGTATAGTAAATAAAGACGATTGTCTTTTAACATTAGTTAACTTGGTATTATAAGATTTTTATTCAATTTCAGCCGTACATTCCTGACCTGTGTTCTGTTCCTTGCAAGAGGTATAATTGCTGGGCTGTTTCAAGCTGCCTACGTTTATACGCCAGAGGTGAGTTATAGTACGTACTGTACGGGGAGGGGAGGGGTGTTGAAACCCGTCAGCGTGTCCATCATAGACATAAAGGAATGTACTAAGCATTCCCTATCCGGCTGCGAAGTGAATACGGTCAGAAAAGTGTCACAGAGACAAAGAGATGCCTTGCCTTGCCTTTTCTAGTATTGTTATTAGTCGACGTCACAGTCTGTAAGGTCGCTTTCGTCATTTCGACCTATAAAAAGATTCGGATATTGGTCGCACAGTCGCTTCATCTCTTTCTATGAAGTATTCGATTTTTGACGGTATTCCAGTATTATTATTTTATTATAATTATGTTTTGGTCCAATTATAATTAAATTTGCTTAAATAAAGAAAAATTGTTTATTTGCGCCAGGCACGACGCATACCATAAAAAAATTACAAAGTATGCGTCACAACTACGCAAAACGGTCATCGCTCAGCATAATGCTGGGACTCCTGTGCGAGACAGAGCCACAGCGCTGGTTTTCAGCGATAGCCGGTGTCGACTGGGTGATTTTGAACCAATAAAACCTTAGTAGCAAGTGACGGAGCGAACAGTTTTACTTATGAATAAAAAATAAAATAAATGACTAAACATAAATAAGCAAATGAGCGTTTAAAAGTTCAGGTATAGAACAAAGGGTTATACTTTTTGTTTAGTGTAGGTAGTATAGTAGTGAGTATAGTGAATATTATATTCAAGCAAAGGACGGTATGATTATAAAGAAGTTTAAGGATTTACATTTTATATAATTGATGTATTAATTGTTACCATGTCTTTTTTCCGTTGAGCATCTATTAGATACTGCCGTAAACGTGATCTGAACGTATGGATGGTACCAAGCACTCTCAATGGTGGTGGAATATTATTCCACACCTTGGATGCAGCGTATCGGAAACTGCCCGTGAAAGCCTATGAGACTGTGTTGAGAGCTGCTGCGCTCAAAGTCTGGGCGCACATTCCAGTTTCAGCAACTCTCTTACATGACCTACATCGCCATAGCGTGTTATCGAAACTGCAATATCGCAGTAAACAGCTTTCGCGACAACGTACGTCGCAATAGGAAACTTTCGCAGTAACGTACATCGCGGTAATGAACTATGTAACAAAGATTACACTCTACTCAGTCCATATTGCTCTATGTCTAAGAGGCGAATGATGTTACGTCACCACATCCCCTCGCGCTTGCAGCTAGGCAGTTACCGAGGGCACCTACACCACATAACAGTTATTTTAAATAAATATAGCCCTTTAATAGATAGACTTCATAAGACTTCAATAGGTTCAACAACATGGGTCCCGCATCTTTGTACTACACGGTCAAAATCATTGTGCTCTTTGAGCTGTCAATGTCACCCTGACGTTCGACTCTCGCTATTGGCGCACGAGGCGAACGCGGGGAGCCGTGCGGGTTGGCGGGAGAGGGGTTGTATGACATTTCGTGTGCACAGTTATATTGACCGATTATTAGTAGCCTTCAACAAAATCTGGCTGAGTATACAATTTTTAACCCGACTACTGCGGCGGGTTATGTTTATGACCGGTATGTGTGTATGTTTACCTGTCCCTCATAACTTCTAAACTGCTTATCATAATTTGACAAGAGTTCATGGTTTGTCGTTGGAAGCGTCTTATTTGTACGCTGGTTATAGGCTATGTGACGCCACATTAAATTTAATATCGCCCTCTAGGGGGCACGAAGACAAGAACAAAAAAAATGTTTTGTTCTACTTTGCAGAATGTATTGTTTTGGCGTTTTTACGGTAGGTGGCATACGGCCACGGTTATCCTCTGAACTCCACTATGAATTTATGTATGAAATACAATAATAGTACATTGTGATACAAGGGTGGAAAGTAGGTAAAACTCGTGTCATTAAAAACCCTCGCCTTCGGCTCGGGCTTGTTAATGACAGCTCGTTTGCAATAACCTACACACCCGTGTATCACACGACGTTTTGCAATACAGTTGTGAGAAACAGTAAAAACAAATCAAAGAATTAGATTTGTTTATTCACAAAAAATAAAATTTTCAATATGGCGCGTTTTTGCAACTGGACATATTTTTTACAAAAAAAACAGCCTATACAGCCTATTCGATTTTTGACAAACGTTGATGTGAAAATAATTAACTTAAAACTGGTAATTAAACATATTAAACAACTATTTAAAAAAAATTGAGAATTCAATGCTAAAACGTACGGAATCATTAATTTTTCCTCGTATAAAATCGTATCCCATTTTATTCTATGTATGAAAACCCCTTGCTACTAAACTTTTTTAAATTGACTTATGGCGCGTTTTTGCAACTGGACATTTTTTTTTTTCAACGAAATAGCCTATACAGCCTATTCGATTTTTGACAAATGTTGATGTGAAAATAATTAAATTAAAACTGGTAATTAAATATATTAAACAACCATTTATAAGACTTTTGAGAATTCAATGCTAAAACGTACGGAATCATTAATTTTTCCTCGTAGAAAATCTATCCCATTTTATTCTATGTTTGAAAACTCCTTGCTACTAAACTTTTTTAAATTGACTTATAAATTTAAAACTAAACTGCAAACATAATGATCGAGCTCGTAAACAAAAGTCACGACCGCGTAACAGAAAGATGCCTATGCGTAAGATTCGAATCATAATAAATATAGCCTCTGAAAGTACGCCATGTTTAACAACTGTATTGAAATAGTACATTGTGATACAAGGGTGGGAAGTTGGTTATTGCAAACGAGCTGTCATTAACAAGCCCGAGCCGAAGGCGAGGGTTTTTAATGACACGAGTTTGCAATAACCTACACACCCGTGTAGCACACGACGTTTTTCAATACAGTTGTGAGAAACAGTAAAAACAAATCATAGAATTAGATTTGTTTATTCACAAAAAATAAAATTTTCAATATGGCGCGTTTTTGCAACTGGACATATTTTTTTACAAAGAAAACAGCCTATACAGCCTATTCGATTTTTGACAAACGTTGATGTGAAAATAATTAACTTAAAACTGGTAATTAAATATATTAAACAACTATTTAAAAAAAAATTGAGAATTCAATGCTAAAACGTACGGAATCATTAATTTTTCCTCGTATAAAATCGTATCCCATTTTATTCTATGTATGAAAACTCCTTGCTACTAAACTTTTTTAAATTGACTTATGGCGCGTTTTTGCAACTGGACATATTTTTTTTTTTCAGCGAAAATAGCCTATACAGCCTATTCGATTTTTGACAAATGTTGATGTGAAAATAATTAAATTTAAACTAGTAATTAAATATATTAAACAACCATTTAATAGACTTTTGAGAATTCAATGCTAAAACGTACGGAATCATTCATTTTTCCTCGTAGGAAATCTATCCCATTTTATTCTATGTTTGAAAACTCCTTGCTACTAAACTTTTTTAAATTGACTTATAAATTTAAAACTAAACTGCAAACATAATGATCGAGCTCGTAAACAAAAGTCACGACCGCGTAATAGAAAGATGCTTATGCGTAAGATTTAACTTTCGAATCATAATTATAGCCTCTGGAAGTACGCCATGTTTAACAACTGTATTGAAAAATATTTATTATATGTACGTTTTTTATTTAATACCCGATATATATCGAATAGTTTTTACATAACAATTTCAGATCAGAATATTTTCTTGTTTCATACTTTTTAAAGCGGGTTTTATTTAATGGATAATCAATACATGTAATATTAAGATATTCTTTATGACTTTCAGGTGTACCCGACAGCTCTAAGAGCAACTGCGGTAGGCGCATGCAGCGCTGTCGCTAGGCTAGGCGCCATGATAACACCATATGTAGCACAGGTAATCATCTTCTATTTGCTTCTTCTGAGTCTATGGATAAAGACGGAAACACACGTAGGTATGTGGCGTGGCGTTGCGCGGTACCACCAATCAAAATACTCTATTCCAGCCTACGTCATAACACAACGAGTTTTGTAGCCAATCAACTGCGTCAAAAGGCGCCACGACACGTAAGTGTGGTTCCACCTTAACTCTTTACATTATGATAAATTTGCTAAACATAGACAATTCATAAGGGCAAAAACAATCACATCAGCCTTTCAAAGGCTAAGGGTGAGCGCAGAAAAATTAGATTGATGATGAATTAACAACACTATGTTGTGGATGACACGAATTGTGATTAATAAACCATAATAAAAATAATTGACAGGCCATAACTCCTCCACGTATCACTTCATTAAACCGTCCATGACTATTAATACCATTTAACCAGTCCATATCTCATTTCAGGTGCTGTTAAAGAACTCTATAGTGATAGCAACAAGCGTGTACTCTCTAGTAGCCGTGCTAGCAGCCGGAGCCTGCCTCGCACTGCCCATAGAGACCAAAGGACGAGAGATGAGAGACACCGTCACGATTACCAACTAGAATAATAGTGCTAACAACACACGTCCGGATTTGGTTCGGAGTTAGTCCGGCTGTACCATATCCGAGCGTGTGTAGAGTGGTCCACCGGACATTATTGTTAATTGAGTCTGTCTCGGTCCGCTTGTTTTCACATGGAATATGGTCTGCTCCGTACCAAATTCGGACGTGTGTAGGGTTATCGGCTGGTTGGGCCGTACCAACTACGATCATCGTTGGAAAAGTCCACGATTTATGGGAGATCTACTGATTTTGGTTATTGTCGCCCGATATTTTTACATTCAACTGAGTCATAAATTAAAATGGAAAATAATGTTCTAAATACGGCAACACTGGGGTTTGTGGGCGGAATTAGTCCGGCCGTACCAATTCCGGAAGTGTGTTTCACTATAACGCTGACCAAGAACTGGCTTAGCGTAGTATGGAGATGTTTGTTCCAACTGACGTGCGGCCTCCTTTACTATAAATTCGTATTTTAATTATGTTTAGTCACAAACAGACTATAAAGAGCTTAATCTCAGCTTTTGGCTATGTCCCGGTGGATATAATTTTTATAACATAGACCTATATGAATATAATTTATATTCAATTCGAATAAATTTCCTGTGGCAACTAACTTGGCAATTTGAGGGAACAATTTATTGTTATCAAATCGATTTTTCGAATATTTAAGTCAAATATAGATCTTAGTTTTTTACTAATAAGGACTGACTTTACTATAATTATTTTCTGAAAATGTTCTCAATACTTTGTAAATCACACTGAATGAACTAAGTGATTGTTTTTTGAAAAACTCGTTAACTAAAATTCGGAGATTATGCCAGTGGGGTCTCATCCCATACAAAGAAACTGTCCCGACGTACTGTACTGATTATTTTTTGTGCATCGGTCGCGTTCGGTTCCGTTCCACGGATGTAGATGGTGATCTATCTATGGCCGTGGAACGGAACCGAACGCGATCGATTTACAAAAAATAATCGGTAAAATCAGATGAAAAACGCTAGTTACGTCGGCACAGTTTCTTTGTATGGGATGAGGCATCTGTATGCTAGTATTATATTACCTGTGCTATTGCGAAAATAAAGGGTGCTCCATATAATAATAATATTATATTATAATAATTTTCATGTAAAGGAGTTGTTCTTAGATGTTAAGTCAAAAGACTGCTTTGGAGTAGCTATGTATTTAATTTTAATATTTTATAATGCAACTGAATAATCGAAATGCAATTTTGTACTTAAAATACTCAATACTAGGAAATACTCACAAAAACCGTCCGTCCTATTTTCGATCGTTGTCTTCCACTGAAACGTCAGTATTCTATATTATGTAACAATATATTGTAACATTTAGAGATCAGGCATACAATGAATTTTAAGGCAACTATAGTTATCCAAAATCATTCCCAAAGTTTCGGAATCGAATCCAAGACCCAACGCAAGCCATACTTGCTATCACTACACATGGCATTCCATACTTATATTATCTTATCGATAATAATAATTACGTCGTCATCAGTCTGATACGTGAGCAGCAGATGTCCGATAAGTATTTCAATCACTTACCAAGCTACACTATCTACGAAATCATCATAAGCCTATTATAAATACCTACTGTTTTCATACTTCAATGTTTGGTCATAAACAACGCGAGTAATCAATCGTTGTAATTGACTATCTAGCATTTTCTCTTTTATGCCTGCATATGTTTGAATTTGGAAATCTCAATGCACAGCCAGCAGTGGTGGCCCAGCGACAACGGCCCAAATTGAGTAGTGGGTTCGAATCCAGACATAGTATAATTTATTTCATCACCACTGCCATCAAAAGGGAGTGAAGGCAATCATCGACAGGGAACCGCCATGTCTTAGAATCAAAAATACCGGTACACTCCCTCTCACAGGAGGCCTGTGAGACACATCTCAGCAGTGAGGAGGTTATAGCCTGATTATGCATGTGTTTGGAACCTGAAGATAATTATAGTAGTTTCATTTATTATTTGAGCATGTTGTGTGCCACTGCAGGTCATAAGCCTCCTATCACCCTGCCTTCCTATTCGTCCTTATCCTGAAAATTTAATCAATTGTATGTCTGAGAGCTGTTTTTTTTTAAACAAATAAACTTAAGGTTGTGATATCAAACAGTACTTAAGAGGTGCTATGACGGTACTTTTGAATGGAATAATATTGTTATTGATGGCATGAGACTTATGATTTAGAATCTCATAATAATTTTCCGAACTTAGTATTATTATTATTCAAAGAAATCTTTTTTTATTTTATAATCTATATTTATAGCCAAATCAAGAAAGCTGATTTGAATAATTATATACATATCTATCTATAAAAAATACCTAAGATAATAAGGTGATTCAATATTTTATCAATTTATCAAGATAATAAAAAAGGCGTTAGTTACCTCATAATGTTCCCTTAAAAAAATGAAATAATTTGTTCAACAGTTATTTCAATTTTAGCCTAACAGTTTATTTTTGGCGACGCTTGCAAATGAGACGACGCCATCCTGTCTTGTTATAATCAGGGTTTGTTGCGTGTAGGTACAAATAGAGAATGTAACATTTCATATATTTTGTAAAATCGATAACTCGTAATTGTTAAATTGATAACTATGTCCATTTAAACAAATATATAATTAGTTTTCGTGGGCATAATAATAAATAAGCTTTTAAGGATAATAAACTCGTGTAGGTAGACTTTTTATGGTGATGTAATCACGACTATAACACCAAATATATTTATGCCTATTTGTTTTGTATAATGTTAAGTTTTACACAATTTTAATAAATAATACTTGCACAAGTCGCTTTTTATTTGAGGATGGAGTTTAAAGGTTAAATGAAAAAAGTATAATATACTTAATATTAGAATTTAATTAATTATAACTATATCTAAATTAATACTCACACTTTTAATTAAATTTCTTACAGATGTCAGAAGCAAATAAAAATTTTGGAATCACAGTTTAAATCACCAACTCAAAAATAATTTACTAGTCACACTTCACTAATATAACCTAAAGAACTAAATCTATGAATATAAGCAGTCAGTCAAAAAAATGGCGTCCATCTTTATTGAGTTAACCTATAAAATACATGGGATCATAAATAATGATTAGGGGGTACAAGGATTAATGTACAAGTTCGTAGCCGACTGCAGACAGCAGCAAGGCGACATGTCGCCGCGTTATGTCGTGGCGTCATGTTCATGGCAGCGACATGAAAAGTCGTGATTGCGAACCTGACTGAAGACGGCAAGAGATGTCTGTCTACACTCACTAGGTCTACTGATAACTACGGTCGGGCGACAGTGTCTTATGCAATTCCGCCCGTAGCGGCAGATGACATGTCGCTTGCCAAGGTTTCATAGAAACCAGCGGCGACGTTGCCTGCTGCTGCTGCCTGCAGACGGCTACGAACTTGTGCCATTAAGATCGTCTCTGACGTCAATTCAACTAAAACGGCATAATTCAAAGCGCATAATTTTGTGAATAAGAACCACGGTATTAAGTATCTTATTCACTTAATTATGAGCGTTAAGTGAATTTTAAGCAAAACAAATATAAACCTGACCATCATCCAAATGCTGTGAAACTGTAGCATAGGTATTAGGTACCTAATCAAATATTTATCTTGTTTTGAGTTTAATTATAATCTAATATTAAAAGCAGGGGTGGTCAGGTTTATAGTTGTTATACTATAATAATTAATGGTGATTCTAATGAACAATTTAATAAATAATTATCAATTTGGCTATTTACTTTTCAGAAATAAACACACAATATAATTCTAGTCATTTCATAGCCTGAAATACAATTTAACATCACCTAGACTTTAATCATTGCGTTTAGTCTCATACCATTTTCTACGCATCTTTTTATCTAGTTTTAATCAACAGCTACATAAGTAAATAGACCTAGTACTGATGTGGTACAAATAAGTCAATCACCATGCATACCCAAACACTATTACCAGGTGGCCTAATCACCAACCAACAACAACTGAAGAAACACAGGTGGATCTTACACACCCTCCCGCTTCACCCAGAGCGGGTAAAGTCATTGGATGATAACACACGCCAAAAAAAAAAGAAAGGTGGCCTAATCACACAGCCCTCACATTAACAAGTGTAATCAATATCCTTGAAAGAGACATAATATCTGTGGCATAAAAAAAAACAGTACTACTAGGTACCTTTTCAACTTTCGCACATGGTGCTTACCTAAACATTGCAGCAATTTTTATATAACTTATGATATATCTGACAAACACACAAACTTATTAATTACAAACCCTATTAATTATTTTTCAAATGTGCGTAGCCCTAACATAACATGTTTCAGTACAATACTCTCAACATCATAAATATATAAAAATTTGAACCCTATTGCAAGTGCATAAGGCAAAAATTGTGGTGTTATACTTATAATGCTGATTGTTTATTGAGATCAACACAGCCAAGTATACTTAGCTGGAGACTTGCAATTTAATGTTTTAAATAGTAAACCCACTCATTCAATTATGTTATGCCTCTTTTTTATGTATTCAGTTCAAAGAATAACAAGAACTTTAGATGCTTATCTATTAAATATTTTAGTAGATCTGGATTTAGTTTTAATTTAAATAACAACTATGCCTAGATATACATCCATAAACTCGTTATTTTTCTGAAGATTCTAAAATATTTTTTTACATAAGATACACTGTTTACATTCGCATTTACGATTACATGTATTTTAATCTCTTGAAAGGTGCGCAAGCGCATGGCGCCCAGAATTAAGAACATTGACAGACAGATTGACAAAATTTCAGTGCATGAAAATCTAATTTTGGGCACTATGCAATTACATAAAAGTGCATAAACACTTGAACAAAAATATAAATGAGCTAACTGCTAAGGTTTGACTCAGAATCTATAAATGAATTGTTTATCTTACATAATGATAAGAAAATTATATCAATTATTAATTGAAAACTAAAAAATCTTATTATTATGATACGGTGGGAAATCACTACATACAATAATACAATACGACATACCTACTTCAACAAGACAAGAACTGGAAAAGCTGTAATTTTTACATACTTACTTACATAGTAATTTACCCTAATCACTGGTCTCAAATATACAGTATATTCTTAGAAGTATTTTTATTATATAAAGAAGTTTCATAAACACCAGCCAAGCTTCAAAGAAGTCATCAAAAAGTAGTAAGTATGAAATTTGTCATTGAATTATATAATTCAAACAGACCTGCTTCTGTTTGTTTATTTACATAAAAAAATATTGTTACATCCATATTTTTAAATAAAAATAATCTAGCTAGAGCATACACTTAAAGCTGCCTTATACTGTGATGAGAACATAAATGTGATAAGAATGTAGGTATGTTACTTATAACTATCCAATGCATTTTGCAAGTTGGTAGTTACATAATATACATATAAAAGGGATCATGTTTGTATTAAACCAGTCTGATCATAACTCAATCATCATCTAATTCTATAACTATTGGTTCAACATTTTCAGTTGCCTTTGTATAGTCTCCCTTTAATTGTGCTAGCAATGCACACTTTGGTATTTTCAGTTCCTCGGCTTCATCTATCAAAACTTTTAACTTTTGAAGCCTCCCAATGTCAGGAGCAGTGGGAAGTAGTATGTTCTTAGTTTCTTGCATCCACTTGTCAAAACTATTGACTCTAAACTCTATAGTTTGTAGCATAATGTGCAGCTCATCCATATCATAACGGTAGTTCAATGTCTTTTTCTGTAGGGCGCATTGACATAAGTTACTTGCATGCTGCAAACAAACCATGTGCTTACATTCGCTGCATGACACTGAAGATAGGAAACATGTTGTTTTACACACTTCACACAGCCGTTCATCATCACCAAGTAACTCAAATGCAGTCCTACGAACACTCTTAAGACCTTGCTTAGCTATTAAAGCTCTCAAAGTTCCTTCTTCTTCTGTGGCTCTCACTAATTCTTTTTGTGTTTCTAGTGCAGTTTCCAAGTCTAACCGATCCCCTTCTAATGCCATTTTACAAATCAATTCATCATGGGAGAAGACACAGAACCTCTTAAGATTTTTGTAATGGGTTATACACTCACGTCCAATTTTTAACCAGTCAGGTGGGGCAAAATTAACAGCTTCAGCAAAGTTATATCCTTGGTTAAAACCTGCATGGTACGCTCTGGGAAAGGTGACCACAAACTCGCCAGCATGCTGATCGGTTCTATAAATTGGTACTCCAGCTGCCATCAAAATATTTGGATTCATTATTGTTACAAGTTGGTGTAATAAATCTGGTTGTGATTTAAACAGATCAGGTGCTGCTGCCTTCATAGCTGTTTCCAATAATTCTGCACCACTACCAGGCACTCCATACCAAGTTTTGGCCTCACCCCAATGTAGATAATTAATTGAATAACTCCAATGGTCTTCATTATGCCAACAAAATGCCGAAAAACACATTCCAACATACATCCAAGGCACAGTCATACCAGATATGTCAGCATTTATAAATCTTAAGACAGATCCTTCCAGAACAGGCAGATTATTTAAATTCCATCCTGAATCTACATACTCTTGATCACCAGGATAAAGATTTAGTGATGATTTAGTTGGAAAACCTGATCCATGATCCATTGAGTGAAGATCAGCACCATACTCTACAGTTACATCTTCCTCCACTGAAGAAATAATTCTCCAAAACTCTTTTTCAGCCACTGTGGTCGGAACTAAATGCCCAGACATGGTAAAATAGTCAGATTTAAATTTGTCTGCCATTTCCCCAAATTGTTGCAAAGTGTATTCTCTCTCAGCCTGAGCAAACCCAAATGCCTCAGCAGGTTTATGAACCTCCTCAGCAATGCAACAAGGGCATCGCCAATCTCCATCTGGTACCAAATTTAGCGGAGGTCTTAAACAAAATGTGTGATAAGTATCAGAACAACCATTGCAGACTAACAGCAAATCATCTCTATGGTCTTTTTGGCAAATAGCACACTGATAAACTGCTAGTGGATCAAGATCATAGCGGGGTCTTTTCCTTGATTTGGTTATATCAAATTCTTCATCATTTAGTCCAGGCATTTTTGGTCCAGGTCCATAGCAAGCTAACCTTCTTAGTTCTCTGTTTCGTTTTATCGCTTCATTCTCAACTCTGATATTAGGGTTATCCAAATCAAGTTTGATATCTGATCCTGTCTTTGTTTTCTTAATACTTGTGTGAGGTTTCTCATCAAACTCTACTTTAAACTTTGTTATTCTTTCTATCGGTACTTCAGTAATCTGCGGTTTACCAATTTCATCTACTTTTATTTCGATTTTGATGTCAGTCTTCTTTACTGTTTTTAAGATATCTGCTTTACTTTTTTCAAATATTTCGTAAGGAAGCAATATCTTTTCGTAATTACTTTTTAGAAAATTCATAGTACTCATTTGCTGACTGTAACCCATCGCATTAGCAATCTTACGCCATTTTTTAGGATTATTACAGGCTTCAAAGCCGCCCTCTTCATCTACCCAAAATTTAAGACAGTACAAATCCAATGTCTTGTTTTCAATCATGGGAATTTTTAATGGCGATCCTTGAAGTTCCCAAAACTTTAAAATTTTCTCAAGGAACAAAAGTTTTAGACGCGTGATGGCTTCCAACTCGTTCACTTTCTGTATTCTCGGGACAAATTTTAATTTGTCCACGTCTAATGAAAACGGTGGCTGCCACCGCGACGGAGGCTTTATTTTGCAGATGCCCGTTAATTCCGCAACTGGGCGGATTTTAGCTATATATCCAAGTGGATCCAAGAATTCTTCGGGCGTAGGTTCAAAAACGGGTGCTTCAGGTGGTGGTGTGAAAGTGAATTCAGCACTTTTATGCATGGCATTTTTCTGTATGTTCTTGCTATCCATTTCCACTAACGAATTAAAGCCACACTAATTAACAAAATATTTTATCTCACAATATTTCACGTACTGTAAAACATTTCACTAGCAGTAAAAGACTACGTGACTTCTCGCCATGTGTAAATGGCTCCTTATATGTCGAGATAGTAAAATACACTATAACACTGCCATTACTCTATTCCGCAATAGAAGCAGTTGAGGCGATTTTAAAAGCAAAATAGTATCAACACATCAACACTGATTGCCTTGAACACAAGCCATAAGTAATATTATCACTATTATTATTCACTATTGAAACAAAATTAGTATTGATTATACGATTTCGTTTATAAAAGCTGTATCAGGCAGGCTAGTCACAATCACACAACCAGCCAGTTACTTGATAACTCACTCGAGCACTCGACCACGATTCGTTCATTGATGCCTCGTTCAAACGCAGCTCGCTCGTCAAAAATATTACACACAAATGCACGATAAAATAATATCGTCGACCTTCTCTTCCTCGATCGGCTCGATCTCATTGGTCATTGCGTCGGTCGGGATTCGGGATGCTTGCTTCAGTCGATACTACCCATAGATATAGGAAATACTACCTGTGAAGTTGACAAGGACTTTATTTTTTAAGTTAAACTTTATGTTGGTACCTTAATACCTATCCTTTTTCTATTATTTAGATTCGACAATGAAAGAAAATGGCGTTCATGGCCAAACAAACCTCGTGGTATTTTCGTTTGATGAAATTTTGTTTTATTGGATATCATTACAATTTCAGTTTTCAACGATATTTAGATGGACCATGAAATATAAAGTGGAAATTAGGAAAGAAAATTAAATTGTGCTGTAAAAATAGGGTAGGAGCAGAAATCAATTGAATAAATACCTAGTAGGTAATAGTCGTCGGGTGGGCAAGTTAGCTTTGATAAGTAGTATTGACTGATTAGCTAGTAATTAATGTTATTTGAGAACGTTGAGAATCCATGAGATAAGTACTGCTCAAACACAAGGCACAGAGAACTCAAGTATCTTATTATTTTTTAAATATGTTGTATAATTTCTGTTGCATGCCAATAAAGATGGCGGATGGAATGGACTGTTTTGATTATGTGACGCAAGAAACTTGGGTTGGACCATGATATTATGCTTTAGTAAAATAATATTATTATTATTGGAGAGTTAAATAATACACGCTCTATCGGCAGCCAAAATGCTTGCTTCTCAAATACATATTTATCGACCTATATTTAAGACCATGACGACACCGGTCGCTGACCTCGATGACCCTTGACCTATCTAACATAAAGTAAGCTTTTTCAGAAACGATAGATAAAAAAGGCATGTAATGTAGGCATTGCATAGTTCTACATTATACGATCTTATCAGGCTCATGCTGCTACAATTTTGATAAACTAAAATACTTTAAGAAAAGGAAGGACGCCGACGTTCTAAAAGTAACAAGTTATTGTAAGTCAATATTGACTTAGGTACAACCTGGCTAGAAACTGTCTGATAAATTCAATCTTATAAGGATAAATTAAATAGGCACCTATGTATGTCAACTGTTTATTTTGTGGTTAGGTAGGTACTTACCTATTCTTTAGACCAGATTCATCATCCATACTACAGCCATTTTGAAAATACAATGTTTACTAACAAAGTAAAACAGCATTTTTCAGGACTATATTACTCGCTAAACTTCTGGGCCGCCCTGAAGTTGGCTTTCCGATGCGCAAGGCGCGGCGCGGTGCTGTTTTTGCCCGACTGCCGAAGGAGGGTAATGTGTTTATCAGTATTTGTATGTATGTATGTATGTTTGTTCCTATGTGGCGTTCTAGAGACCAAACACGTTGGCCGATTTTGATGGTTCTAAGGTTAATCGATTCGTCTTAACCCTGCAAGTGTCACTGGCTACATTATAATTGGAAAATAGAAAAATGGCGGCTTTTGGGCGCCATATTGGGTGCCTGGGTGGTATCAAAATAAAGGGTCCTATGGGGTGATTTCTAAAATATATAAAACTTATATGTTTAAAGGTAACTAAATCTAAAAAAAAAATAACAAAAAGTTAGAAATAAAAAATATATATTGAAAAAACCAAAAAACCCGACTGCTTAAAAAGATGTAAACAAGAAGAAAATCATGCTGTTCAGTTGGAGGATACATCTGGTTTCGGTCTTCCAGCTCGCGAACATGTATCCTCCGACTGCACAGCATGATTTTCTTCTTGTTTACCTACATCTTTTGAGTTTAGGTAGTTCAAATATTGTGGTTAAAGTCGAGTTTTTTGATTGTTTTAATTAACTTTTTTTGAGATTTAATACTGCGCAGCCATTGTAGCTACCTTCAGGGTGGCCAAGAAGTTTGGCGAAAACTTCAACAATAGCAATAAAACGAATTCGTTCCTATAGAATTTTGTAATTTTGTACATCGATTAGACTGAGTTAGTACAGACAGAAGAAAGATAGTTGGAGAACATTTAATAAAATATCCAATTTTATAGGCCTAGAAGATCTAATCTATAGATCGAAAATAAAATGTTTACCCCTGTTGTCAGCTGATTGAGTAATATAGTAAATATTTTACCTTCATCTTGGCCAGATTATAGTACCTATTTGTATCATACTAAAGGAGGGACGCCTGTGTCCCAGCAGTGGGAACATTAATCGGCTAATGATGATGTGATGTGTGAAACGCTTTGCAGAGTAGGTATCTAGCTATGTAGGTACCTATAGGTTTTAGATACCTATAAGGTTTTTTGTTAATTTTGTAGACTTTTATTGGTAGCATAGGTAGTACACAAAATAATCTGAATAATAAATTAAAGTGATTTTTTCGGGTTGGGCAGTGTTATTAGGTATTTCCATCAGAAATATCTCACTAGTAACTTTTTTTTACTATATTGTGCTATGGATGGGCAAGCTGTAACATCTTGGAGTCTGTATTTGTGCTCGGTTGACAGTTGGACGGGAATTAAATGTAATTTGGCCAAATGTCGGCTTGATGCAAAATATTTTTGATTGATTTTGTAACTACAGAACCCTACTTCATTCGAAATTTAATCACACTTGGCAAGTATGCTGGTTTTTTTGGTAGTCAGCTGTGCTATTTTTAAATAACCAACCATTGAAAATATTAATTATTGTAATACTGAAATGAAACTGTCATCTGTCATTGACAAAATTAAAACATAACCTTCAAATACGCCTCAGTGGCTCAGTCGATGTTTTGTGTTTTAATGCAATTTGTAAATTATAATTAAACTATGTTAAATACATTTCGTGGAGTCTGGACAGCAAATGTTCAATTACAGCTGATAAGAAGTGCACATAGGATAAGAGGCAAAGCTCCTATTTTCTGTCGCACTATAAAGGAACGTCTCGATGAACTGAATTACAAAGATGAATTGTATACAACCAGAATTGATATCGGTCTTCCGCGAACTAAGTGAGTACATAAATAAAGGAAGGTTTTCAATTAAACAATTATTTAAATAATGATTCTTTCAGCTAGGTTTTGATAGTTTGTAGGTACCTAAGTAACCTATACAAAAATTTTAACCTCTATACTTAACTAATCCGACAGACGTAGCCCAGTAAAAATTTTAGTTTTCACGCAAAAAACCGACAGTAATATGCAGTAGCCTAAATTCACGGGTCAATATTTCTTTCCTGATACTGAAAAAAAAGACCAGTATAGGAATATAAAAAGAAAATATCTCAAACAATCCAGTCTTAATCCAGTGATGAGATAACCAATTAATAGGCTTTATTTATATCTTTGAAAATTGGGTACTTAATTGATTAATGCGTCAGTGGATCGTGGGATAAGTGATGTTAACTTACAGTAAACAAAAACTTTCTGTTTTAGGAAATCATCAGATGGCAGCCGTACCTCAAGACTGGAACATTTTAAAAACATAAAGGCGGATAAGAATCTTGAACAGCTTGCTCGCAATCATAAGTTAGAAATTGACTTGAAAGAAGTAAGAAGGGAATGGCTTGAAACTTTAGGTCCCCAGCACAAAAAACAAATTGCTGATCACTATGGTGTATTTGAACACTTGTATGGAGAAGGGTACTTTGTACCATATTTGAATTTGGAAGTATTGTATGATTTAAAAAATGGTTCATTCCTCCCAGTTTACACTGGAAATGACATAAAGCCAGCAGAAGCCCTTGAATATCCTCTAGTTAATTATGAATCTGATGCAGACTCATTATGGACAATAGCTCTCACAAGTTTGGATGGCCATTTAACAGAAGGTGATAAGGAGTATGTTCACTGGCTTGTGGCCAATATTCCTGGAAACTCTATTGAGAAAGGAGATACCATTGTGGAATATTTGCAACCTATCCCATTAAAGGGTACTGGATTTCACAGATATGCTTTTGTTCTTTACAAGCAAGATGGAAATGTATCTTATGATGTGACAAAAGGTAGTATTTTGTACTAGAAAACTGTTACCTGTTCAATTATTTATATTATTTCTGATCAATGTAATTAATTATTTCCAGTAAATTCATCATCACCTCTTGAAGACAGAACTTTTGTTACAAGGGAGTGGTACAAAAAGTACCAAGACAACATCACTCCTGCAGGACTAGCATTTTACCAGACCAATTGGGACCTTTCAGTAAGAGATTTCTTCCATCATGTGCTGCAAAGCAAGGAGCCTGGTAACTACCCAAACAATATTGTACTGTGTCCTATCTGATATAAAAGGTTTGTTGTATATTGATGAATAACTCTTTACTTTTCAGTTTATGAGTATGACTTCCCAAAACCCTACTTGAGGCCTCAAGAATGGTTCCCCCGAAGAAAACCATTCAACCTGTACATGGACAAGTACAGAGACCCAAAGCAGATCAACAAAGAGTATTTATTGCGCAAGTTAAAGAATGAGGATCCCTTCCAGGCACCACCACCACCACTTAAGTTCCCCAATGCCCAACCTTTCCCCAAGAACATGCCATCATGGTTGAAATTACATGAGAAGAAAATAAGATTGGGATGGGGCAGAGTAAATGATGTCTAGATTAAATAAAAGTTTTAGGTAGTTCAGATATTGTTGTACGTATTTATTTGCAAATAAATATAAACCAACCCCTTTAAATTCATCTTCGCTATGTCTATATTCAAAAGGGTATGGGTACGCGACATCAAAATATAAACGCGACACCTGGCGATAGCGGGTATCGCCAGGTGTCGCGGTTATATTTTGATGGATGGATGTCATCTTAAAGAATTCTACAAAACAAAACCCTGGCGGTTTCGTGTGGTTTTTCAGTGAAAGTAGTTTATACCGCCGACATCAACTTTTAGGCCCTCTGCAGACAGGAGCAACCAGTGTTTCCAATTGAGCAACTTTGTCGCTAAATAAAAGTGACGACTTTTGCCTTAGTGATAAAATGGTTTAGCGACTTATCTGACGACTTTTGGAGCACAAATCAAAACAGTTTAAGGGACAGTAATAGGTACATTGTTTGTTAACTAGGGCATGCAGAACCGTTTCCGGTTCCAAGTTTTTGAGAACCGGGTCTGGCAAGCAGTTAGAACCGGGCGAACCGGTTCCGGCAGTTTTTTAATTTTTTCACTTAGTTTTGGAATAAATCATAGAAAATTTGACGGGATAAGCAATTACCACTATCTATACTTATCTATACTAATATTATAAAGCTGAAGAGTTTGTTTGTTTGTTTGTTTGAACGCGCTAATCTCAGGAACTGCTGGTTGGAATTGAAAAATTCTTTGTGTTCGATAGTCCATTTATCGAGGAAGGTTATATAACATCACGCTACGACCAATAGGAGCGGAGCATAAATGAAAAATGTTGCAAAAACGGGCAAAAATATTCCTTTATGAGAGCTTTCGTTGCGTGCGCTGCGTAAACGGTTTAAGTTACGCAAATATCATGTATGATGGAATTGTTCCTCTTTAAAAGTTCTAAAAAAAGTCCGCGACAGCATATGTCTATCTTGATTGACTCACAATAGCAGCTTTTATGTTCTAAATTTTAATTAGATCGCCGCCGCCGGTAGAAACAAAAGTTGGTTACATTCGTATGGTAGTATATTATTTCTTATTCAAATAAATAGTTCAACAAATTGGCAGGTAGAGTAGATGGGTAGGTAAGTAGCCAGCAGACGGGAGCGAAGCCGCGTGGGACAGCTAGTATGAAATAAAATAGTTTGGATTTGTCTAATTCTCTATGATTTTTCTCTTATCCCGAAAGCTTTCAGCTCGAACTCCAGAATCGTTTAGAGTGCCTAGGGTGCTCCGTGGACGATTACAACGATGGGTTCGTGAAAACTGTCCATACAGTCGGGTCTTAAGTTTTTGAAGATCTGTCGTGCAAATAGGAACAAGAAACTAAATAAGTAGTAAATAAAGTGCAGTAAGTGTGTAGTGTAGTAGTACTAGTGAAGTATATGTGTATTTAAGTTTATATGTAAGATAGTATTTACTATAGCAATATAGTTATGCATATATTTATGTTTCAATGTAATAGCAGTACACCACAGACTACCCCCTTTTCTTGATTCTAAGTTCTCTCAGTCCATCCTAAGGTTGTCTGGTAGATATCGCTGTCAGCGATAAGACCGCCTTTGTACCCGTATAATTAAGTTTTTCTTATAAAATAGATGTGTAATTTTTATGGTGTACAATAAAGTATATTCTATTCTAACTATCCGATCCTACGTTCAAGCTCATGAAGGAGAGGCGTGAAGTGATCCTGCAGTCTTCCGACAATGCGTGAAACTACCAGCAGCTCAATAGACAGATCTTGAAGTCCTTGAAAAGCGACCTCCACCGCTGAGTACGTTACTCCAGCCAGATAATGTCGAAAATCGTCATATAAGTGCAATAGATAATTAGATATAGGTACAGCTTCTGTAATTGGTAAGCAGATTTATTAATTTGGTAAGCTGATAGTTTTTTAATTATTTGATAAAAACAGTTCCGGCTGGAGTAACGTTACCGCAGCCAGATCTTTTGTTTTCTAACGGGTATATTGAAATAAATGTTATCTTAATAATTAGATATCAATTTGAAATAAATGGTACAATTTAATTTGTATTAAATAACAGTGAGTACCTACAATGGTACAATTTAATTTGTATTAAATAACAATAACCTTAAATAACAGTGGTTTAAAAATAGTTATATCAGATTTACAAGACCTGATTCTTAGCCTATGCGGCCTGAATACTACGCTCTCAGGGCGAACTGCCACCCCTAAATCAACAATAGTCAACACAATTTTTCGAATGAGTCACAACCGTCAAATTCTCAGTTTTTTCGTAAACTACCTTAACATCTTACACCAAAACATAGCTGGTCTAATTAATAAGTCTGATATTCTGGCTGTAAAATTAGTGGCATTAATTGAGATGGGAACTGTAATAGATGTTATTTGTGTTACAGAACATTACATGCAAATGGGTTTTGAGAATTTAGTGCACATTCCCAATTTTTGTCCAGCTGCTTTCTTTTCTAGAAATACTAAGAGAGGAGGAAAAGGTATTTTCGTAAGAGTCGGATTACAGTTTACAGAAATATCGGCCATAGCAAAACAATCGGTTTCAGGCATCTTTGAGTGCTGCGCTGTAGAAATAATAACTTATAAACTTATTATTGTTTGTATTTATAGAATCCCAAAATATAACTACGACATATTTTATGATAAATTGGAATATATTTTGAATAAAATCTGTCTATCTTCAAATAAGAAAATCGTCTTGTGTGGAGATTTTAATATTGATGTTTTGAAAAGAAACAAAGTTACACTAGAACTTGAATACTTTCTTATGAAGTACAATTTAAAATTGGCGCTTTGTGCTCCCACCAGGTTAAAAAGTCAAACCTGTATTGACAATTTTGCTCATAACTTTCGGAAAGAATGTAAAGCTGAAGTTGTAGATCTGATCCTTTCGGATCATACATCCCAAATTCTTAAAGTACCAATAAGCAAAACTTGCAATTTAAAATTTTGGAAAACAATAAAGCAGGACACATGTATGGCAAATTTAATTACTTTTAAAATACATCTAAGCTCATCTTTTAAGCGAGTACATGAAGCTAAGGACGCGAATGAAGCTTTTAACAATTTCATGGAAGATTTCATACTTCTATAAAGATTATGTTTTCCGGAAAAAATTATAACCATTGAAACTAGTAAGAAAACGAAATGGATATCACGCGGTATAAAAACTTGTAGTACCAAGCAAAGGCAGTTACTTTGGGCATATCGATTAAATTCAGATTCAAGAAATAAATTAGTCTATAAAAACTATACCAAACTCTTTAGGAAAATTATCAACTTAACACAAAAATCACAGAATAATCATTTCATAAATACCGCTCAAAACAAATCAAAAGCTACCTGGTAAATTATAAATAAATCTAAATTTTGTCTGCCATTGGAGCCCGTCATATGCGTGAAAAGAGATAATTTGACATTTACAGACCCAGTGGACATTGCAAACGAATTTAACGATTACTTTATTGACACAATTGAGAATAATGTTAAAGCTGACATTACATTAAATAATACAATTATTAACAATCAAACTTTAAATTCACTGTTCATGCAACCTGTAACAATTCACGATATAATACAAATAATTTGCAGCCTTAAAAACACAAATACTGTTGGATACGATGGAGTTTCCACAAAAGTATTGAAATTTACCAAAGAACTAGTAGCACCTCCATTAGTCCATATAATTAACTTGTGCATAAATGATGGCATTTTCCCGAACCAGCTCAAAAAAGTAATAATAAAGCCCCTGTATAAAAAAGATGATAAAACAGATTTTAAGAATTATATAAAACTACGATAAATATGGCACTATTTGACTTGCTAGCTAACATCATGCCGTCTGTCGATAAAAGAGAGCCAGTCTGTGCAATTTACACTGACATGACAAAGGCTTTCGACTATGTAGACCATAAGATTCTGTTGCATAAATTAAATAGTTATGGTATAAGAGGGAACATCTTATAGTTAATAAAATCATACCTGAGTGATAGGCTTCAATGCACGGAAATTACTAGGCTATGTCCTAAAACTAAATTAGAAACTATATATATATCTAAACCAAGACATGTAAAATATGGCGTCCCACAAGGTAGTGTATTGGGTCCGCCACTATTTTTGACATATATAAATGATCTTCCGAAAGCAACAACAAACAAAATGGTTCTTTTTGCAGATGACAGTACAGCTATAATAAAATATACTAATTCAAATAATTATAATATTGAAATTAATTCTTGCTTAAGTGACATTATACATTGGTTAAATAATAATAACTTGGTTATAAACCTGAGCAAAACAAAAGTCATGCATTTTTATCAACGCCGTGAAAACCCAAATGTTAGTATTTCCTACGAGGGCTGTGATATTAAAGAAGCTAATAAGGCTAAGTTCTTAGGCATTACAATTGATAGCCAACTTACATGGAAACCTCATGTTGAAGAACTATGTAAGAAACTTAGCAAATCCGCATATGCTCTTTTTCAACTCTCAAAGAAAATTAACAGTCAGGCTCTTCTGACCGCGTACCATGGACTGGTTGCCTCTGTTTTGCGGTATGGCATTATTTTCTGGGGGCAGTCCACTGATAGGGAGCTGGTATTTAGGCTACAGAAGCGATGCATCAGGTCAATGTGCGGTTTTAAAACAACTGATAGCTGTGTTCCCTATTTTAAATCGTTAAAAATCTTAACTTTGCCTTGTTTATATATAATGGAAACGGCTTTGTTTGTGAAATGTAATCCTCATCTATTTAAAAAACTATCAGAGGTTAGGAAAAATCCAACACGGACTCAATACATCAATCAGATATGTCAAGTAAAATGTAAAACCGCACATAAGAAAAAAAGTTTTTTTGGTATTGCCCCACTTATATATAATAGAGTACCTAATATTACAAAAAAATTGACTACATTAGAATTTAAAATGGCGCTTAAAGAACTTTTAATTATCAAAACTTATTATACGATTGACGATTTTCTTAATGATTACACACTGACTTATTGACATAGGTACTATTACTCTGATTGACATAATTATTATTGCGATCCTCTCATTGACTTATTTTATTTTTTATTGCTATGACCACGCTGGCATTTTTTAAATTAATATTATATTGTAATTCTAATGATCTGCCACTTAATTTTGATATACCAATTATTTGGAGTTGTAAACCTTTGCATGCCCATGTGACGGTAAAATATGGAGAACTTTATTGTAAAAACACCTATATACTCTACCCATGTTTGCAAAGAAATAAAATGATTTTGATATTTGCTATGGTTGCGAAGACATTTAAAATCCTGCTGCGGTAACGTTTGCACGATTGCTGCATCTTGGAATTGACTCAACGGATGGTTATTATCTTTGCACATGAAATCTGGCTAATTAGTTATAATCTGTTATCTTATCTTATTATATGGAGGGGCCGAGAAATACCTCTGTTGGCGATTGCCGCGCTTTGTTTACAAAGCTATGAATGACATCATCGGAGCGGTATGGTGGCCCATGGCGGGACGAAGTGCGTGCGATGCTGTATCCCGAGCCGGGCGTAAACATCGATAAGATAGGGTCAAAATTCAGCATGAGAACCTAAACAAGAACAGCGTTGTGACCTTTGTTATATTATGACTGTTTGGGTGGACTTTTTCGGAGACCATCGTAAGAGGCAGTCGTTTCATATTCTTAACACGTTATGCCTTTGTGTTTATTATATTGTGTGCACTTTGCAGTTATTATATTGTTAAAAGTATAAAGTTGTTTCAGTTAAATAATAATAAGTGATCTTAGTGCAAGTTAAGTTAATATCAGAAGTGGTACGCGATACCCAGACACAGCTATGGGTAAACATAGTAAGCGTCGAAACTCAAAAAACAGGTATCATGTAAGGCTGATACCTCAACTGTGAGTACTTTGATTAACATTATACCTGAAGTCGATCCGCTGAGAGACGATGTGAAGGCTTGGCTAAGTATTGTCAGGCTACGCTCAAACTTTTACATGGACTGATGAAATGACCCTTAAGGCGCTATATACGCCCCAATGTTGACGCGTGCTGGCTGTGCGCCCGCTAGATGCCAGAATATCAGTGTTGGGCCTTTTGAACAGTTTTGTTTACAAAATATTATTTGATTTGCATGTGCTATATTGGTTATGAAGAAATTCCGGCCATAAATTTTTCTGTGTAAAGGTATTTTTGGTCAAGTTGTTTTGGATGAGTTTCCAAAAGTTGCAAGAAGTGTCGTGTTGTTAATTGTTTTTTAAGGAATCTTGTGTTGTAAATAATGTACCTGAATCAATAATAAATATATATTTTATTTCAAACCTTTTAACCTGGCCGTTGCTATGGGGTATGGTTTGGAGGGAAACCGTTTTACGGCGCTGAAGCGCATGTAGGCCCTTAAGCTCTCAACAAATGTAAGTGTTCCGCAAAAGTGTGGAATGACTCACTGTTACGATCGGATAGTCATTTGCTCATGTGGAAGTGTATGGACTGGACACGTAAGTTGGCTTCCAGTTTTAAAATCCGTCAAAATATATACGATCTTTTAAAAGATATTATTAATAAAAAGCTGTTAGAAAATTAGTCCCTTTATGAATTTTATTCTGAACCAAAATGTAAAATTTATTGTTTATCTTTGAAAATTTCGGAAGGAGATATTATTTCTATTACTGTCGGTAATGTAGGAGATACTGGAATAGTTGCATAGATTGAAGCGAATTTTGTGACATGCGACAATTTAGCTAATTTCCTACATGGTCGAACGTATACGGCAAAAAGCGCGAAACAGATAGGTGCGAACGCAATGGCCAGGCAAAACTGACATGTCAGAATCAGATTCAGACTTCTACGACCACGGCATCAGTGACTGTGCCCTCAGCTAACGTCGTGGGTCAAGCTGCTTCTGCTAGCAATAATCAAGAACCCTTTGCCTGACGCCGATCAAGTGTTATATGTGCGGTGGAAACCATAAACGAAGTCAGTGTGATTCAAATAAATGGGCTTATTGTGGCAAGCGCGGCGGGGTCATTTAGAATCGGTATGTTACCATAAAAAGAACGCGGTTAAACCAGATAAACCAGAAGCAAAATGTCAACTCCTGACCCCCGAAATAACGAAAGCATTCATTCATTGATTCATTGATTGGAAGCAGTTGTTCATTGAGTTCTGAATCGTTTGTAAAAAAGAAACAATCAAAAACATTGCGCTGACCGCGCCAGTTTTGTTGCAAGGTTTCTCAAAAGAAAGTTCTAAATGTGTAACTCACAAGATAATAGCCTTTTTATTATTCCGAGTTTTTTTTTACGTACTCACTCGTGATAACGTAAACGATCTCTTAAGTCAAAATGCATACAAAAAAGAGGTTTCGCCTTACCATCCCCAGACGGCGCTTATCAAATTTTAATACAAATCGATGTTTACGTTAACACGATTAAGCGTGAGTAAGAACGCGCACTAAGGCCTCTGATCTGTAAGTTGATTCGGTGTATCTGACTCCGGTTGATTTCCTTGTAATCGAGTACCTGGCAGATATTGAAGTATTAATAGGAAGAAACGTTACGGAGCGGTCTGATCTGATATAAGTATTATTATGCTTAGTATAAAGTCAGATCGACACTTCTCACTTTTTGTAGTATTTGTATAAATTACGTTTTATATAAATCTCATAGCCGAACACTGTCTCTTAAGACACAGGTTATCCTAGTTTGAGAGGCTGGGTTAATCTATTAATGTACAGATTTTGCAACATATCCGCATATTTTCTTGTACCTATCTGTAATTTTCCGTGAATGAAAATATTATATTATATAGGTACTCGCTAGTGGGTGACAAATTTGAATTTGACTATGTGAATACATTTACAGTGTTTAATAACACAATTAGTAATTTCGAGTTTGATAGCGATTCCCATCAGAATGACCTAAATACACTTTTCAAAAAAAAATATCATGACTATGTGGCGTCAAATATCAGAGAACTAGGAAAAGTAAATGACCACGAAATGATAATTAACGTAACTGGTTCTCAACCAATTCAATGCAGACACTTTAGATCTTCTCACGCAGACAGAAAGATAATTCATGAAATGGTGGATGTGCTTCTGAAGAACAATATTATACGTGAAAGCAAATCACCATATTCGAGCCCTGCTTTACTTGTCATTAAGAAGAATGGAGGAAAAAACTGCATTGATTATAAAGCGCTCAATAAGATAACAGTTAAAGAAAAATACCCAATGCCGCGCATTGAGCATCTTGTAGATAGGATTCGGAGCTATAAATGCTTTACCAGTGTAGATTTAAAAAGTGGATATTATCAAATTTTAATGCAAACGCAATCAGTAGAAAAGATCGCTTTGAAGATGGGCATTACGAATTTTTAAGACGCCCGTTTGGGCTGGCTAACGCATCAAACAAAGCTTCCGACAAATGATGAACAATGTGTTGGGAAATTTAAGATTCGAGAAAGTCATTTTAAATTTGGGTGACGTAGGTATGTATAGACGGAAACTGTAGAGAATTTATTTTAAATTATTAGAACAAGTTTTCCAAATCACAACGGTCTCACGTTGAATCTAAAGAAATGTATTGTTTTTTCTCTAAAATGGTTTCGGATTTCTAGGATACACAATTAAGCAGGATTGTGTGATGCCAAATCAACCCAAACTGGAGGCTATTTGAAATAACCCCATTCTCGAAATAGTACATCAACTTCTTCAGTTGTTTTTGGCCTTGTAAGCTAATTTAGGCAATTTATTAAGAACTGAAAGAGAACTCTCAAAGCTTTTATAGAAGTGCTATGTCTGGGAATGGGGTAGGGTTCATGAAGATGCATTTCAATCGTTAAAGAAGAAATTAACGCCTGAAAGTGTTCTATCCATTTTTGACCCAAACAAAAATAACGTATTATATACGGATGCTAGTAGGTGTTGTTGGTATACTTATGCAAATTAACGACGAAGGTGAAAAACCAGTCCATTATTATAGTAGACAAATTACGGGAAAATAGTGACTGATTGTAACGCCGTACGGTACGCGTTAACCAAAAAAGCGATTAATCCTCGGATTGCGTTGTGCGTTGGGTTTTGTCCACACAAGAATTCTCGTTTGATATCGTTCAACGAGAAGGCACGCGAATGTAACACGTAGACGCCTTGAGTTGTAAGCCAATGCAGTCCGTAGAAAAATCAGTAATCGAGATTGTAATGTCAATAATGGAAGCAGATTGTTTGCTCTCGGTACAACTACAAGATGCCGATTTACAACGTATTCGAGCAATTATAGAATCAGGAGAGGCCGAAGGAAATAAAGATGTTGGTGGCAAAGGTTACAGAAGAACTACCCAAGGTCGCCGGTGGGTGGTTCCAGAGAAATGCATTTGGCAAATAATTGAATGTAACGATAACGACCTCGGGCATTTCTCTGTTGATAAAACAGAAGAACGAATAAGTCATCCGTATTAGTTTCCTAGAATGTGACATCTCTTATAGAAATATATTAAAAAAAGCGATTTGATAGAAACCATACGATTGCTCAGGAACCTGGCGTCGACATATTTATGTACTAGGATAAATCTATGTTAAATATTTGTAAAAGTTCTTAAATTTTTAAGTTCTTACGTTTGTGGCTTGCTGTAAGCCTGTAACGCTTTGGTACAAACTGTTGTTACAGTAAACAATTGTTATGAAAATAAATAAATCTCGAATTTACGTCGAAAGAGATTTAGTACTCATTAAAATACAAAGCCAGACAAAGGACGGGCAAAGTCGGAAGTTGTTACCTGTTTACAAGGGCTCCTTTGAAGTGAAGGAAGTATTGGGGAATGATAGATATGAGATGATGGATTTAAAAGGCAGTGGAAGGAGCACTAAGAAGTAAACAGACATAACAGCTGCTGATAACGTGAAAACTTGGATACATATTGATGATTGGAAGTCGAATTAAACATACGTTCTAAGTTAGACCATTTCTGCCCGTGTTGGCGATTAAGGTAATTTGTTTATATTGGACGTATGTGCGAGTCAAGATAAAATGCTTTAAGTAATTAAAGGTCGAGTTAAAAAATGTAAAACGAACTTGGAACACTCAAGTGTGGTTAAATGCCCTTTGAGTGTAAGTGGTTCTGGGACGAACTTGGTACGCTTAAGTGTGGTTAAATGCCCTTTGAGTGCAAGTGGTTCTGGGACGAACTTAGTATACTTAAGTGTGGTTAAATGCCCTTTGAGTGCAAGCGGTTCTGGGACGAACTTGGTACGCTTAAGTGTGGTTAAATGCCCTTTGAGTGCAAGTGGTTCTGGGACGAACTTGGTACGCTTAAGTGTGGTTAAATGCCCTTTGAGTGCAAGTGGTTCTGGGACGAACTTGGTACGCTTAAGTGTGGTTAAATGCCCTTTGAGTGCAAGTGGTTCTGGGACGAACTTGGTACGCTTAAGTGTGGCTGAAGACCCTTTGAGTGCGAGTCAAAGTGAGACGAACTTGGTACACTTAAGTGAGGCTATAGGCCCTTTGAGTGCGAGTCAAAGTGAGACGAACTTGGTACGCTTAAGTGAGGCTATAGGCCCTTTGAGTGCAAGTGGTCGAAGCTAATTTTATTAATACAATGTTGCTTTAAGCGCACATGAATTATATTATTGAACCCTGACTCTGATACACACTGATGAAATAATGTGTAATGAAAAGATGACAGTTATAGTAGAACATTCGATACACAAGCTCTGCATGTCCTATTGGTAATCTGTTAAATGATTAATAATTTATTTTTCAGCATTTTATCTGAACTCGTGGGGTACCTGGTGGGACAGGCACCTGGTAGGACGGCCGTGTTGGCGATTGCCGCGCTTTGTTTACAAAGCTATGAATGACATCATCGGAGCGGTATGGTGGCCCATGGCGGGACGAAGTGCGTGCGATGCTGTATCCCGAGCCGGGCGTAAACATCGATAAGATAGGGTCAAAATTCAGCATGAGAACCTAAACAAGAACAGCGTTGTGACCTTTGTTATATTATGACTGTTTGGGTGGCCTTTTTCGGAGACCATCGTAAGAGGCAGTCGTTTCATATTCTTAACACGTTATGCCTTTGTGTTTATTATATTGTGTGCACTTTGCAGTTATTATATTGTTAAAAGTATAAAGTTGTTTCAGTTAAATAATAATAAGTGATCTTAGTGCAAGTTAAGTTAATACCTCGGACACTTCGACCCATTGGGATCTTTTGTGGTCCCTTAGATAACTTACTCCTCCTCATTCTCGTTGAAAACAGTTTTCATGAGTTTTACAACGAGACTAGGAGATATGAGCCTCTTGAGATGTTTTGGTTTTGGGTATCCAACCCCTAGGAGACTCATTCGCTTACCAGCCGGTGCATCGCATGTGCACAGTAGGTGCTCCATGCGTTCCGTATGTTCCCCACACAACCTGCACATGGGTGTCGCGGTTAGACCCATCTTCATGAGTATGTCGTTGGTTCCAAAGTGCCCAGTAAAGGCCCCAAGCAGGTAGCGGATTTGCCCCGTGCTCATGTTCCAAATGCAATCCCGGGCTTTGAAAGTAGAGCCCAGGAATCTCTTGGAGTGTTGTAGACCGGTATTAGACAGCCAACAAGTTCGTTGTCTGTGATCTGCAAACTCCCTAAATGCGGCTTTTACGAGACACGTCGAGATGCCTACACATGGTTCTGGACCCACAAAATCATTCGTTGAGCCCTCCCTTGCCAGTTCATCAGCCACTTCGTTACCATGGAATCCTTTGTGCCCAGGGACCCACATCAGTCTTATCCTGTTGTGCTTCCCAAGCCTGTTTAGGGTTTGGATAGCATCCAGAATAAGGCCGGAGTCCACTTTGTAGGATGCCATGGCTTTGATTGCAGCCTGACTGTCACTAAGAATATATATGGATTTACCTCTGGTCCCTCTATCTATATTATCTTGAGCACAGGTTATAATGGCATATGTTTCCGCTTGGAATACAGTTGCCATCTTCCCTAACCCTTAATTTGGCAACGAAAAAATAGTAAGAAATACATAAATTTAATTATTGGAGGCCTTTGGGGTGTGCTAAAGAGCCCCGAAAAAATGTTGAAATAAATCCTGAGTTGCCCACTGTTGGGAAAAGTCATGTCCGACACAGCGGACATTACCAATAACTTTACGATGAACGCGTAGATTTGCATGTCCGCTGTGGTGGGCAGCGCCAAATTATGGAACGTTAATATTATTATGTTTATTTTATTAAAATAAGAAAATTCAAAACAAAAAACGCAGAAATTGACCTGAAAATGTTATTTATTTGGTATGGAAATTTAGAAAACAATTTCTCGGGGTTTTGCCTGTTACAAAACATAATCTAGTATTGCATTTTATGCAATATACGACGGTCTTCTTTTGGCAGTATCTGCAACGACCTTCTTCCATCGTTGAGGGGAAAAGCCGATGTTGTCATATTTGACTGGACTCGATGGGCGGGCGACGTGTGGTTTGCTTACTTTTGCTGTCTTAGTTTTACTTCTTTTGGCACATCTGTTTGCCTTCAACAATATTTCATAAATATCGTATCTGAATACTTTTGGAGGTATTTTACCTTTCGCGTTACTTGAATGCTTACGGCGGTAGAGTAACCAAGCGTTATTCACACATATATCCAACATTTGAGAGAATATAGCTAAATACCATCTCCTACTTTTAAATGGTGTTTTATATAGTGAGATGAGCATGTCAGCAAGATCAACACCTTCCATATGTTTATTATATTGGCGTACAATCTGTGGACATTGGACGTCGATCTTGCATTTTGCATCCTTGCAATATCTGCGGATTTTTTCTACAGGCTCACTTGCCACAAAAGAACTAATTAATGTGACAGCCTTATTGTCATTCCAACGAACTATTGCTAAGCGATTTTGGTTACAAACGGCTTGTACAAAATGTCCTATAGGCTTCTTTTTCATAGCCTTATCAGTAAGCAGAACAGTTTCTGCTCCTCTAAGGCGATTGCCTCGGATAGTACCTAAAGCAAAGATGCCATAATGTTCCCGAAGAATGAAAAATAACTATATAATCTCCAATATAATCTCCATTTTCATCCTCTTCTACTGTCGCTCTGTGGCGGAATTGTGCTACTTTCCATTTATAAGACAGCTGAAACTTTTTACCCTTCTTCGCTTTCTTTGCTGGTACTGTAGATGGCTGTTTCCTGGACCTTGTGTTTCGTGATGCAAGTGGAGAAGAAAAAGCTATAGGTGCCATAGGCGTTGATGGCAGTGAGGGAATAGCAGATAGGGATGGAACATTCTCATAATTAGACTCTCCAATAGAATCTGATATAACATCATTATTATCAATGTTCGGTTCTTCGTCTTCAGATGTACTGATTGTTAGGTTTGCAAGGGAAGATGTAATTGATGGTGCAGAAGAAGAAAGTGGGGAAGAAGCATAAGCACGCGGGTCATCATGCATTTCTGTTTCAGAATTCTCACTAGCATCGGAAGGTGCATGCTCATTTGGAACTAAAGCGATAATTTTACTAGCACGGTTAGGCTGATGACAAAGAAAAATAAACAAAACTGAGAACCATACCAAAAAAAAAAATATTAACCTTTTTGGCGTTGTCCGCCACAGCGGACATAGTAATAAAGTACTACATCTCTATGCAATTAGCAATGTTCGCTGTGACGGACAAAGCACTTTAGCAACAAAAAACAGCATGAAAATGTAAAAGAACGTATTGATTTGTAGGTTATAATTATTTATAGAATGTTTTTCTAATAATTGAGTCGAGATTTCAAGACATTCATAGGCAAAAAGGAGGAAAAAAGAATATAAATACCTTGAGCAAAACAGGTGGTCGTCTTTGCGCTGACATTTTGTGTCACGATTCGTGACACAAAATGTGTGACTCACGAATGACATAATTCAGTGTTGCCACACACAAAATATATTTTCTACTATTAGTTTATGAATTTAAGAAATATTTAGTCGATTTGTAATCGATGAGAATCGGATAAAAAACTAGTAGGATTTAATTTTTGTTGACGTCCGTCACACCGGACTTTATCAAATTAGGGGCTAAGCTTTTGCTACATTTGTAGCCTTTTGCGTATATTCCCGCTCCTGTACCTGATTCCATTTTGGATCCATCAGTGTACCACACCAGACTATCTTGTTCTGGTGGATCAAGTCCCTTCGTCCAGTCCTCTATTGTAGTGATTTGGACCTTGAAAGACCTCTCAAACACAAACATAGTTTGCATTTTATCGGATAACATGCTTGTTACCCGTTCCAGGTCTTCATTCTCATCGAACTTTGTATGGTTAGTCTTTGGCTTAGAGGCATCCCATAGTCCAGCGACAGCGAGACGATGTTATGTCTTCCTTGCCTCGAATTCAACCATCATATGCAGAGGAGGGATATTGAGGTATCTCTCAATCGCTGCCGTAGGTGTTGTCCTGAAAGCACCCGTGATGCCGAGACACACTGTTCTTTGTAACCTGGTGAGTGGCGCTTTGCACGAGGCAAGCTTTGTTCTTGGCCACCACACTATGCTGCCGTATGTGATAATAGGTATTATCATATACCTATTATCACATATGGATAAAACATTCTAGATTTGGTCGGGTTACCACGCATAAGTATTGTTTTTCGATTATCTCGTGATTTAATTAGTGTACAAGTCTGATATTTCACAGGTATATAATTGAACTAGTTATATATCTAATTATTGATATAAGATTAATTTACCACAACTACATGACACTCGGTTAATCGGTCTTCAAATAACTCAGCTGCGCGCCGTGGCCGAAACAAATTAAAGTTTCATCATAACTTTTTAAGTACTTATAGGATACTAATGAAACTTCAGTACCATTTATAAGCAGTAATTACCTATATAATAAAGTGTGCCGCGGCCGGCCGGCGTGCGCTGCGAGTGGCGCTCGGCGCCCTGTAGGACGACTGCGCCCGTGTGAAACGCACAACCTGCACTATAGGTAAAGCCTCTGGACCTGGTACCGACAGACATTGAAGCTCTGTAGCATAAAAGAGCGAGAATTAAGGATGTAAGAGCGAGCGAAGCGAGTCATTTCCACGTTTACCCACCAAATATGGGAAGGGATTGGCGTTGGAGGTGTTATTTTGACATTACAAACATACCTACATGAAGTTTCTTGTGCATTCTTCTCCATAACAAGCTACTTTTCCGAATGCACGGTAGAATCAACTTTTACTATTTGTAAATAATTTATATATGTATGACGTTCAAAAGTGCCGCTTAGTGGCCTTACTGAAATAAATATATTCGACTTTGACTTTGACACTTCAAATTTTATTTAAGTAGGTAGTTGCATATATTTGAGTCAATGCACATTTTATTAAGCCGGGTAAGATACTTGCAACACAACATGCAATGGAAAGCGAATGTAATTTGGACGGTTCTTGCGTACACTAAGCACCTTATATCTTAAGTGCAACGTGTTTCCGGCAGTCTTCAGCGTGCACACCATGAAGCGACAATAGAAAATCCTGCATTGCATATCTGTATCCGGATTTAGGAGAAACTGGCCGATAGAAAACACAGGTTTCGTTACATACTTTTATTAAACATTACAAAATAAAATTAACTTTCTTAAATCAGACATTTTTTATACATAGTGCAACGAATTTGGTTTTCTTATGTATTTTTTAACGAAATTCTACACCTAGAAAAATCTATGCAGTCTATACCATATTTGCTTAGCAATTTTGAGTGTGAAATTGAGCAGAAACCTTCATCTGAATATAAAAAGCATTTTAATAAAATAATAATATTATATTTTACAAATGCATTTTTTAAATATAAAAAAATACTACACACTTGCGTGTCTTTGATTCATTACAAAAGACTGCAATTCCTATTTGCCTTTAAACTTATGAAGATAATTACAATCATTATAGAATTTTGCTCCAAAATGACACAATTAATATGGCAAAACGAAAACTAAATAAGTAAATAATCAGAATACCTAGTTACAATAAATGCATTAAAAGTAAAAAGCTAACAATGGATTGAACCAATCACTATCAGATGATTCTCAAAAACAGCTATGTGCTTGTTTTATTTCTACTGTATAGTGTATATTTAAGTAGAAGAGATTTCCCCAGATTATAATCAAGACAAGGTGTTTTATCTGTAATATCTAAATTATAATATTTCGCTTGTACCTTACAATGACAAGTAAGCAAGCAGCTTTACACTACTTTAGTGTCAGAATGTATAAAAAAAAACTAAATAAACATTACACATGAAGTGGACATTTTTATGAAGTATAATTTTATTATCTTAATGTTTGAAATATACACATGGGTTCGTGTTTTCGTAGATAATTATAATACCCACAGCATATTATACAAGTGATATATCATATACCAATATATTGTATATTCCTAGTGAACTTGCAACTCTGATTACTAATTTGATACCAAATATTGCATAAGAAATGGTGCGATCTAGTCTAGGCCAACGTCATCATCCGTGGGAGCTTTAGGTCCCCCAGCGCCGGGTGCAGCTCCGCCAAATCCTGTAAAGATAACTCCATTATTATTTTTTCCACTACCTTGTATATTATGTAACACATTGCCTAAGTAATTCGTTTCGAAATATGAACATTTAGACACAAGATTATAAAAAAACCGGCCAAGTGCGAGTCGGACTCGCGCATGAATGGTTCCGTACCATTATCACAAAAAACGGCAAAAAACACGTTTTTTGTGTGGCAGCCCTTACTTAAATATTTAATTTATTCTGTTTTTAGTATTTGTTGTTATAGCGGCAACAGAAATACATCATCTGTGAAAATTTCAACTGTCTAGCTATCACGGTTCATGACATACAGCCTGGTGACAGACGGACAGACAGACAGACGGACCGCGGAGTCTTAGTAATAGGGTCCCGTTTTTACCCTTTGGGTACGGAACCCTAAAAATAAATAAAAAGAAAAACAAAATTACATAATAACAGTTACGAAATGACTTTTGTATGGAGTTTTGATATCATTGTGTAACGTTTTGATTGTGTGTATATAGTCTGTGGTTTTTAGTCTGATCGTTTCTAATAAATTGTTGTTGGAACTTATTTGCATTTGATTAAGTAAGCTCATCAGGTAGTGGAAAAAGAATCGTTCGTGTCTCGCATAAAAAGGCTTTTTTTAACCCTAGCATGTAGCTTTAAATTGGCTACACCGCTCGTGTTAAAATCTCGACACGAAATATACTATTTCACATACTACACACATTTCCTTGTCATGTAACTAAAGTTCTTATTCTAACGAATGGTGCAATACAAGCAAAAGTTTAAAAAGACGAAGAAGCGTTCTTGTGAATACACACTATGGTCGATATATAATAAAGGGTTACCTATCATAAGTTCAGAATGCACGGTAGAATCAATTTTTATTACTTGTTATATGTATGACGTTCAAAAGTGCCGCTTACTGGTCCAATTGAAATAAATATATTTGACTTTGTTCGAAAATTATTTGACCGAATTTCCTTTCACCTAAAACTTTTCAACTATTATAGTTTAGTTTTTTTTTACTTCATCGAAGTCACGTCTGCCACTGTCTCAGTTGACCTATTATCAATTCGATTTTTTTTCGTTATTCCGACACATTTGGTCGAAAAACTTTTTACCGAAATTACACTAAGCCGAAATAACATTTGTGCGAAGTATTATATTCCCAAACATTCATTATACCACTGTTTTATTACCATATTTTTATTTCACCAAACGTCTAGAAAGTTTGTGCACACTATTTCATGTTTCCCTATTGCATACAATTTTAAGGGAAATTATTAACCGAGGGAAAAATATACTGAATGGGCGACTATTATACTAAGTAACTATTTATCCGGTTTCAGTAATACCTTTTAGGTGATTTTTGTGAGCTGCGGTAATAATATTGTTACATACTTTAATTGTATTTGGGGTTCTATTTTTTCTATTTTAGCATATTATTCTTTTGAAAATAGCTGAACAACTATCGAGGCGACATCACTGTGCAGTGCGGGAGTTCGGGTTTATTCGTGTCCAAGAGCGAGCGAAGCGAGCTCGGGAACTTAGCGCACCCCGACACGGATAGGTTAGGTTCGAAGGGGATGACGAGAGCTGAAGTGAGCGAGCAAAGCGAGCGAACTTAGCTCCCGTCATCTCCTTCATGTTAGGTTACTTTAGACCCTGCAGACAGAAAAAGGAGCCCTGTCGACAAACTTATATTTTCAAGTCGCTGTTTTAAACATTTGTATTCGCCCACTGTTTGTCGCCCAATTAGTATTTCAGTAAGCCATATTCAGTATTTTTTACACCTTTAATTTGATTTTTTTTTCGCTCGTTTAAATACTAGCCCAATTTTAAGACATAATATAACATGTCATACTTTTGTTTACACTAATTATATTTACGCAAGACATCTTACGTATAATTTTTTAAACGTAATTTCTGTTATCATAATAATGTTTAAGCATAACATTCTACAGCATAAATTTATTTACGCATAATGATATTAAAACAATATTTATACGCATATCAAATAAGCATAATAATTAACTCCTAAAATGCTGAACATTAAATTACTGAATATGCCTTATTCAAAAACTAAGTGAGAGACAAACAGTGGGCGAATACAATTGTATAAACAGCGACTTAAAAATATTGTCGACGGAGCCGAGGGGGCTCATATTTCTGTCTGCAGGGTCTAAAGTAACATAACATGAAAAAGATGACGGGAGCTGAGTTCGCTCGCTTTGCTTACCCACTTCAGCTCCCGTCATCCCCTTCGAACCTAACCTATCCGTGTCGGGGTGCCCTAAATTCGCGAGCTCGCTTCGGTCGCTCTTGGACTAATTCGTTGAAATAATTAATGAATAAAAATGTTTAATGCATGACAGTTATTAATAAATCATTTGCATGAAAATAAATTTGTAAACATAGACAAGACTGCGTGAAGTCTTTTTAGCACAACATTACTATTGACTTTTTATAACACTATTTCAATTTTAAATTGAAAATGCTACCAAGTAACCGGCTATATATTTGTGACCAAATAATATTCCGTAAAATGTTGTTTTGGTGAGATGAAAATACGGCAAATAAATCATTTGGCAAATGAAAAAAGTTCAAAAGAGGCTCCGGCCAAAAGCATAAAGTTATTTTGTAAATCGGCGAAATGTAGTTCGGTAAAATAATACATATGCCACATAATACTTCGATGAACTGAATATAATTATGTCAAATAATGCATATAGCAAAAAAGACGTCGATCAATAGTTTTCGGTAAAATGAAATTCGAACAAAAAAAATTCGGCAAAGTGATCGGTTCCCATAATAAAGCTCACAATCACAACACAACAAGTAAGCAAGCATTTGTCTGTAACATTCCTTACCATTATGTTTGAGTGTACTCTTCATTGCAATGTCCGATATCCACGCAGGTCACTCTCTATTGGCAATCTCATAGCTCCATAGCCCAAGGCTCCATATAATGAAAATGTTCTGATCTTTATCCCTTTTTTATTTGGAGTTTGAAATCCTACAATGACTTCTCCCGCTCTGGTTGTGTCAGACTTTTACTGACTATAAAACACACCCTGTTCCTTCAGTTGCTTGAGCCAAGGCCGCGGTACCTATTTCAAATTTATCCGCGACCCAGACAGTCATCGGTCCTGGCGGGCCCCGTCAGTTTTTGCTGACATCTCTTGAAGCGCGTGGAATACTACGCACCGTCGACTCGGTCCTGCTCCTTATTGGACGGCCCGCTTACCATTACTCGCCGTCCGTAAGCCAGCGCCTACGGTGGCCGGGAATCGGCTTGCGACTCCCATAGCCCAGGGCGTCTCCTGCCGACGCGACGAACGGAACAGAACAGAGAGATCTCTTCTCCCTCATGCATTCTATACCCTCACTTTAAATCTGAACCCCATGAATTATAATAAGTACCTGGGAAGCCGCCAGCACCACCCTTTCCGAGTTTAGTCTGCAGTTTTTCGATAACCGCCGCAATTTTGGGGTTATTCTGATACTTCACGAAGTTTGCGGGGTTGGACGACACATCCTGGAATGCTGCAGCAACCTCTGGGTCCTACAAAACATATATTAATGTTAGTGATCATTTTGGTCCCAAAACTAAGAAAGATCAGATGAACCACATTAAGAAGACATGTTGATGTCTGTGTCATATTATGCTGGTATAAAGAATCTAAACAAAGTATTTTTATCAACTTTGAGTAATTGTGGTGCAGGAATAGTCAGCTAGACTCTGTGTTACCTAGTTCTAGTTGTCCAGGGTAAGCCGGGTAATTTAAAAAGTATCTCAAAATATCTCATGAATTAATTACCTGGAATGCCGACATGATTTCCTGATCAAACAGCAGGTTGCTGAAGTCCTGTGGGTTAAGCCCAGCTGGGAAAGCACCGCCGCCGCCACCAGCTCCAGGGAAGCCGCCTGCACCGGGGAAGCCGCCTGCTCCGGGGAAGCCAGACTGCGCGGTGGGAGGCGCACGAGCGTTAGCTTCGGCCTGAGCGCGCGCCGCGCTAGCCCTCGCCTCCTGGGCCTTGCGAGCCCTGCGCAACTTCTCGCGATGCTGAAATATTTTGGAATAAAATTAAACACAATCAGATCATATTTTACACGACTACGGCGAAACAAAAAGGAGGGTTATGTTTTTTGTGGTTTATAAATAACTGTAATTTCTATTCAAATATAAGAGAAGTTTCTGGTTACAGACGTAGAAGTCCAAATAGAAACTGAGCTCCTCAACTAACAGACGCGGAACGAGACTTTATTATTATTATTGCCTGTATTATCTTCTTTCTTATACATACATTATTAAATATTTTTACAAAAGAAATATATCTAAAAAAATAGAGGCCCACCGGTATCGGAGACAGGGTGCAAGCTACAGGCGGTCAGGGCTCCAGAGAGAGTAATTTCTGAACAATATGAGCAGTGTCCAGATTTACTGCTTTCTGAATCAAGCCCTTGATCCAGCCGCTCAACGAAAGCCTCCTAAGGTGTTGGTCGAGGCACGTGGCTATTAAGCCAATGGCTGACACGACTATCGGTACAATGATCACTGACTCCACATCCCACATGTCGACAACCTCGCGATCCAAGTCAAGATATTTGAAAGAAAGAAAAAGTATTTATTTGTGACCCGCACAGGAGACACGAGAAATCAGCTTAAAATTAAACAAAATTAAAAATAAAAACCCCGTGCGAGACCAAAAAGGCTCCTATCTCAGCATGTGCAGTGTTTGCTTATCTTTCTCGGCTTTCCCGTCATGCAGGACGGTTATGTCAACAATCATTGCGTGTCAATTCGGTCCACCAACACTGTATCAGGCTTATTAGCCATTCGCTGTGCCCGCGGCTTCGCTCTCGTCAACTGCCTACCCTACCCTACTTACCTAGACCTACCTACCTGTCCCACTTACTTTGCTACCTACCAATATTTTTCTGGGGTCTTTCTTCCGCGGAGAATCTTCACATATGTCTGTATGTATATCTATCGAATATGGAGTTCAACTGTTTGAGTATCTGAATTGCGTGTGTTGTGATATTTTACTTCTTGAACACTTTAAAATCACATAATTTTTGATAGAGTGCACCGATTGCGATGAAACAAAAACTAAGTAATACTTCGTATTACGCACAATTTTTACGCATAAAACTTATCTACATTTGTTTCGTACATTTTACGTGATGCGTGCCAAAACAGACAAAAATCTGATGGTTGTCCTTTAACACCATTGCTATTTTTAGGGTTCCGTACCCAAAAAATAGCCTACCCTATTACTAAGACTCCGCGGTCCGCCTGTCTGTCTGGCACCAGGCTGTATCTCATGAACCGTGATAGCTAGACAGTTGAAATTCAGATGATTAATTTCTATTGCCGAACATACCTATAACAAAAATAAAATAAATAATATAGCTAAAAACAGAATAAAATAAATATTTAAGTGGGGCTCCCATACAGCAAACGTGATTTTTTTGCCGTTTTTTGCGATAATGGTACGGAACCCTTCGTGTGCGAGTCCGATTCGCATTTGGCTGGTTTTATTTTATATTTTCGATGTACAAAAACGACTTTTCTACAGATTTATTATAATTATGCATAGATGATAATAGTCTTGTCAGTGATGATGGACTGATCCAGTACAATGTGATATTGCCATTCTCGAGAACTGGGTCAGGCACACACCTGCAGTATGGCACCTCCAATGCCACAAGAGTGTATTTCAGAGCAAGTTGCTGATGGATAATCCTGGCTACAAAGTTGTGCCTATGCAAGTACTCTTCGATAGTTAGACGAGAACAATCAGAGATAATGAGGCATATTGATTCACCCAGACGGTGACATGCCCGACAGATGTAAACCGCGTGCCATCCTTCACAATAAATCTCCGGAGTCATTCGTCATGATAACTACATCCATTATTATTATATACTTTATTTTGTACACCACAAAAACATACAGGACCTTATTTGGCAATGATAAGACATTGCGAAAGGCAAAGTATTTCTATGTAGTTCTCACACTCATTTAGAACATTATTAATAATTTATTGAACATAAATAAATTGTATAATTACCTCTCTTTCTTCCTTCCTGCGTTGAGAGCCAAGCTTGTGTTGACGCAGTTTCTCAGCATTGGGTTTGACCTCAGTCAGCCATTCATTGGTTTGATCATCATAGTCAATTTTAAGAGACTCGCAGAGATCATGAGATGCCTCTTCAAACTTTCCCAGTAGCCTATTGAACAGGTAACAAAATAGACAATGATAATGAAATTACATAATGATTTACAATGAATAAATGCGAAAATCACCAACAGATTTTATGAGACAAGGATGGGGAGTAAGATGTAACATGTATTTGTGTTTACCACATTTTACAGATTTTTGCAATTGTAAAAAATCAACAAAAACATAGTTAATAGTTCATTAGAAAACCAGAAAAACAACCCAATTAATATAATTATTAATGATATTATGTAAATAATAATTCATTATCTATTCCCCTACAGCTAAAATATTTTGAAATAAATATAGCCACACAAGCCACATTTAAGTCTAAACTATTAGCATTGTGCTGTTTATTACACAAACAAAGAGTACCAGTGAATTCAATTAACATATTTATGCCATTGCTGCATATTAATTAAAGAGTAAAAATATAAATGCGAAAGTTTGGATGCATGTATGTTTGCTACTAAATCACGCCAAAACAGCTATATGGATCTGGATGAAATTTGACTTCTTATCCCAGTATAATGCTCCCTTGGGATGTTAAAACACTTTACGCGGGCGAAGCCGCTGGCAGAAGCTAGCTATGGATGGAATTTGGAACATGGATAGGCAAATGACTGTATTAGGACATTGTAGGAGGAGATAAAAATCCAATTGCCAATTTGTTAATTTATATACTAATTTAATGTTATTTAATTTTGTATTATTATCAAATGTAAATCATATATTTAAACTTAGTTTAATTTAATTTACTCGTTTGCTATTTTATAATCAATCAATATATAAATATTTTTTTTAATTTAATTCATTATATTTATATTCAATCAAAGAAGTGCATGTGGTGTTAGCTTGTAAATAATTGTTGCACTTATAAATGTATATCGTGTAATTATATGAAATGTAATGTGTAAACAATTGTAAGCTAACCTGAAATACATAAATAAATTGTATACATTTTAGCATGCATGAGGATAGTTTATTCCTGTAGTAGAATTTTCAAGTGGGCGAAGCATAAGCTAATCATTTTTAATAATAATTATTAATGATAAACCCACCTGTAAGCGCGTCCCCGGAATTTATAAGCAGCAGCACTGTCGCAGTTGAGCTCCAGAGCGCGCGTGCAGTCCTTGATGCAAGCGTTTGGTTTGTTCTGCTTCAGGTAGATCTGTGGTAAACATATATACACAATTACATAACAGAAGTGATATTAAACATGACATGATTGTGATAAAATAAATTTAACAATGCATGTCCGCGAAAAGAGCGTTTTCCAAGCAGCCAAACTGTGCGGAAAGTGTCACTTTTTTTACTAGTGCTTTTTACTTTCCTGTACTTTTTAACTCCGCCGCATAGTTTTTATTATTTGAGAAAAGTTTTAAAAATTAGTTAAGTACAGATTATCATTCATAAAAAGTTAAAACAAAACTAATACTTCATTTAAGGCGTTTTTAATTACTCTATATTTAGATTTTGATCAATAAATTAATTTTAAATATTCATTAAATATGTTTGGCAGAATGAATATTTTGCTCGTGCCTTTTTGCGTTACGACGTGACAGCTATTTGCACATGCGCAGTAGATATGCCCGAGGAACTATGAACCATTAGTTAATATTTGGATATGCTGAGCGCCCTTGAATAAGCGCCATTTTATTAATTTCTTGCTTGTTATACATATTTTTTTATTTCCTCGCACAATGCATAGTAAAATGTTGTATGATACACGTGCGTAAGATGATTTCCGACTCGTGTCGATTTATCCACTCACTCGCTTCGCTCGCTCGTGAATAAAAATACCACTCATCGGAATTCACCTACTTCCCGCACTTGTAGCATAAATAACTATTAATCAATTCTGAAAAGATATTGGTAGTGTTAGGCAGGCAAAGGCAGGGGCCTTAATATGCCTTCTCTGAATGAAAAGTCTTATACAGAGAAAGCATATTAAGACACCCTCCATTTATTTCAAGTTTAAGGCGCAGATACCCCTGAGTAGCTGATTTTAAAATGGGAATCACGTCTAAACGGATTTTTTGGAAAAATAATACATTAGACCATTTTCTTAATAAATTGATCTAAGTAGATTTTGAGTTTTATTCGTATAACAAGGTGTAATTAATTTGTAAAGTTATGTCTAAAACGGACAACAACACGACAATCGCACCAAAACCGCTGGGCATATTTTAATGAAATTGACACCATCTCAAAGATAATTTAATTATCTACATTTTGATCTGATGCTTTTTTTATAAAGTCATAGAATAATAAGGAAAATACAACAAAACTACAAAATGTTGGGTCACACGGGTGTGAAACGAGTGCGCGTTTTGTTCCCTCAAGGTCGTTGATGACAGTTGTCGTCTTAAATTTATCATGAGATATCTGGTACTTGGCAGGAATGTTATCATGTACACATTTCAATACATTTCATTAACTATCAGTATTAACATATATGAGAAATGATATAATAAAAGTGGCAATGAGACGCACCTGTCCCCGTTTAGCGAAAAGTAAGGCACTCTGAGGATTCAGTTGTATAGCTTCATTGTACAGTTTGATGGCTTCATCATATTGCTGCTCGGAGAAAGCCCTCATAGCTTCAGACCTCTTTTCATCTGATGTGTCTCGTTCCTCATCTGTCACTTCTTTCAATTCATCACCCATAATCTGAGAATCATCCACTTTATCTGCGTCTATGACACCTGTGAGCAAAAAAAAAAATTTGGTTTTAAATACAAGGTAGGAAGGATGGAAAGAAGCCATTATTGCAGAGTAAGAGTAAGTTCCTAGCAAAGATTTGTAATTATCAGTCATATAAAATAATTTAAATAATTGTAAAAGTTATTCTTTGCTTTTAAGAACTAATTGAAATGGATTTTGCGTATGGTGGCTTTCATCCATTGTAATGAAGATAATTATTTATGAGTCTTTTAGCTTAAAACCTTAATATTCTTAATAATAAAAAAAAGCCTTCAACAATTTATCAAATATACTCAAACATAAATCATTTGCACTATGTGTTATCATGATCTTCATAATAATACTTGTTGTTCTCTAATTTTATAAATAACTTAATTATCTTGTCCCATATACATAATATGTGTAACATAGCAGTCTGATAATGTACTGTTTCAACTTCTTATACTATGAAATAAAAGCATGCATTGTTATGGATATAAAGTAGGGAAGAAATGATTATGATGAATTTTTATACACAATAATTGTCTTTTAGTAATAATCCGAATCTTCCGCAGACTTCACAAACTCTGAAAATATTGCAACATGTTACTGGTTTTGAATTTAACACACTTAATGGCAAAATTTACCAGTTCAGCTATTTTAGTTTTTCTTCCATAATAAGTTTTTATATCAATAGCCACGTACTGACTGAGCGAGCAGCCTCGCGAAGCAAATCCTCGGTCGGTCAGGACGTGCCTCGGCCGAGACAGCGCGTGCCGCGGCCCGAGCCGAACGTTGCCGGACTCGGTTTTTGTCGATCCTCAAAAGCGCCTCAGTAAGTTTGCCGCGCGCACTCAGACGGTAGTGTTTTGCCTCGCTTGTTCGACGAACGACGGAATCGTTTGCGTCATGGATAAAGATCAGTGCCTTAAATTAATACTATTATCTTTTTGCTAGCAATTCACGTCTGTACGCTGGCTCCAAGCAACCACCTTCTGTACCTCATTGTGACTCTTCGATGCCGGAGATCGCTGTGCACGCTAAAGAGGCCCGGAGAGTATTGTGCAGTCTAGACGTGAACAAGGCCAGCGGACCTGACGGCATTTCAGCGAGAGTGCTGAGGCAGTGTGTGCCAGAACTATCTCCTGTGTTGACTCGCTTGTTCCGCCTCTCTCTTGTAAAAGGGACGGTGCCGAAATCCTGGATGCTTGCAAATGTGCAACCAGTGCCCAAAAAAGGCAACCGTGCAGACCGTCATTTTGTCCAAAGTTATGGAAAGGGTACTGAACAGAAAGTTGCTGACCTACCTTGAAGACAACAATCTCCTCAGTGACCGTCAATATGGCTTTCGCCGGGGACAGTCAACTGGCGATCTTCTTGTGTATGTCACGCACTGCTGGGGCGAAGCCATCGAGAAACACGGCGAAGCACTTGCTGTATCGCTTGATATCTCGAAGGCCTTCGACAGGGTCTGGCACGCGAGTCTGCTCAGTAAGCTTCCTGCTTATGGCATCCCCGCTGGTTTTTGTAGCTGGATATCAG
Organism: Orthosia incerta; assembly: GCA_948252205.1. Taxonomy (NCBI): domain Eukaryota; kingdom Metazoa; phylum Arthropoda; class Insecta; order Lepidoptera; family Noctuidae; genus Orthosia; species Orthosia incerta. The sequence continues at coordinate 17,592,427 of OX411753.1, read as the reverse complement.
ACTTCCTTAGCGAACGGTCGATCCGAGTAGTCATTGACGGCTGCTCCTCAGACCTTATGGCTATTGATGCCAGAGTTCCTCAGGGGTCTGTTCTCTCTGCAACACTTTTCCTGTTGCACATCAATGACCTACTTCAGCCTGGTATTGTTGGGTACGCAGATGACAGTACTGTTTCAGAGAGATACATGTCCAGCGCAAAAACCAGCGTGGATGAAGTTCGTCCCTTGAGGGAGGCTATGGTTGAGCGGACAGATTTGACCTTAAGCCTTGTCTCCCAGTGGGGTGATGACAATCTGGTCTCTTTTAACGCCACCAAAACACAGGCGTGTCTTTTTACCGCTAAAAGGAGTCTGTTCGATCAAACGCCTACTTTTCGGGGTGCGTCTGTTCCTGTGACTGATCGGCTCGACCTCCTAGGCATGGAGTTGACATCCAGTCACAACTTCGGCTCCTCCATTGAGAACAAAGCCCAAATCGCGGCCTAAAAACTGGGCATCCTAAATAAAGTGAAGCGATACTTTACGCCTGGACAGCTTTTAACCCTATACAAAGCACAAGTCCGATCCTGCATGGAGTATTGCAGCCACCTTTGGGATGGTTCAGCTAAGTATCAGCTTGCCGCGCTTGACTCAGTGGAACGCAGAGCCAAGAGGCTCATTGGCGACGTTGAACTGGTGGACGCCAAGCTTCACAGCTTGGCTCATCGCCGCAAAGTTGCCTGCTTGTCGGTCTTCTACAGACTGTACTTCGGTGAGTGTGCCTTAGAACTCCACAACCTCATCCCACCAGCGCCCTTCTACCATCAGACATCTAGACGCACTGCAAGTTATCATCCTTACCTTGTTGCCATTCCACCAATTCGAACCAAGCGCTTCCAAACATTCTTTATAATGCGCACAGCGAATGAAGGAACTCACTACCTGCGTCTGTGTTTCCGAACGCATTCAACCCGAATCTCTTCAAAGTTAGAGTGAACAGGCTTCTTCTGGGTAAGCTCACTCCATCGTAGACTCTGTCTCTGTCACCTATGACCTAGACTAGAGTCAAGAGCAAACCCATTACAAATAAAAAAAAAAAAAAAAAAATATGGCGAATGTAGACTACTTTGGGACGCACAATGTTCTGATTATACTAATAGACCACTAAGAGAAGATGCGTGGAGAAACATAAACCAGGAAACAAGTCGAAGAATTAATATAAAGACGTGTAGAAGAATTAATGTAATGTGGTAGCGATAGCTCTCCGAACGTACGGCGTCTTATGTTCTATGTTACGGCGTCATGGCGGTCTTGAGCTGGAAACTGGCTATAAGCCGCGTTAGGCACGCGTAGTCTCTGTTCGACTTCACGTTAAACTGAGCGCCCAATGCTGGCTCAGGCTCACCATGGGTCGGCCTTGACTAGCGAGGTAGCCTCAGGCAATAAAATTATATACCGAGGCAGCCTCACGCGGCAAACGTTTGAGGCTGCTTCGCGAGGCGGCTATATGCGGCTAATGATATCAACAGGTCTAATATTTACATGCCAATTTTGTCGAATGCGCTAACGATTTCTGTACTGTCATTTAATTAAATTAAATGGCTTTTAGTGTGACCTGTTGTTGTGGTCTGTGCAAAACATTCAATATTAGGGCAGTTTTTATTAAAAATTATTAGGTTTTATCATCCGAGTGTGTGGCATGGCATACCGCTGTTTTAGTATGAGATTTACTACTGCACAGCCCTTTGTAGTCAATTTCAGACTGGTCAAAAAGATTGAAGATTACTGTAAAATGAGGCAGAAAGATATTGATGATATAGGGGTCCCAACACTTACCTTCCATATCCAGCTCCACATCGGAATCTTCAGGTGTCTCCTCGCCTGATGATGTGGGAGCAGTGTCTCCAACATTACTGTTAGTTGTGTTGCTGAAACTTTAATTATGTATAAGAACACTATGTACTTGCCAGTCTTCTTGGCCACCCTGTAGTTGGCTTTTGTTGCACAAGGCACGGATCAGTGCTGTTTTTGTATCAGATTTACAACTGGCAACTTCAGGGCGGCCAAGAAGTTTGGCGACAACTATATTATAACAACAGGGCCTATTCACGTTTCAAAGGAGTAAGCCTTAACATACACCATGTGTGATTTGTTAAAGATCATCTTTAGTGATTGCTCATTGACAGCCTTAGTCATTTTTATTAACAAAAAACTACTACTCGTAAGTAAATGGATCAACAAACAATAATCTTGTAGGGGCAGATGCACCAAAATGTATAGTCGACAAGTGGATTCATTGTGTGCGGGAGCGCAATCCCTAACAAACAGCAGTAGTAATAACATGTGTATAGATTGAGAGGCTACAGCTTAAATGTGTCGGTTTTGAGTGAGAAAAATAAATTACTGTGAGATTTCTATGTCAGTGACTTTCAATTACTTTCCCTACCCAAGGCACACACTACAACAGGGACTCAACAATCTCCTATTTGTCAAGGCTTACATTGGTTTGGTATTTCCTGGCAGTTTGTGGTGAAATCTACAGACTAGATTAATTAATTAGCTTTTACTTACGTATCGCCAGACGGTGCAAAGTTCTTAGCAGTCGGTATTGGACCCGGAATTGTAACCCCTAGATCAGCCAGGTATTCTTTGAAGAAAACTAATTTCGGGTGATGTACTATCTGTGGTTCTTCTTTGCAAAACTCGACAAATGCTTTCAACTGATTCAGTTGCTCCTCGTTGAACGGACAATTCATTTTTCTTGATTATCACTGCTAGAGCTGCCGGTAAAATGACTAATTAACAAAACATAAATGTAATGTCACGATTAGACAAATATCGATTAAAATAAGAATGGAGTAGAGCAGAAGCAGAAAAATACCATAAAATATCTCACTTTATAATAAAACGAAGAATACTGCAGTGCTAAGACCGCATAAAACAAATAAATTGACACTTGATCGTTGATGGTCGACGAGTATGGAATTTTCTCGCTTGTACAACCACAGATAAAACATCCACATTAAAATTCGTTTATATTTCTGCTGATTCATTGATTTATTTTGGTCTCTCACCTTTTCCGATGGAATATTTGTTTTCTATTTCTAATGAAATAAGGAATGGAAGTATGAAAGAATAGTAAGAACAGAACAGTCAGTGTCATTGATTAGGTACCAGTTTTATGTTACAGCGTGCTTCGTAAACTACAAGTGCAACTGTGCAATATTGGCGGGACTCAACAAAAGCGTGGTTGGTGCCGCTGGAACGCTGGCGATTGGCAACCGTGGCGATTGGTAGACAAAGCCATAGATTTAGAATTTTTTTTGCTACGCGACAAAGCGGGCTAAATATAGATATGTCTAAATCCGTCCTAGTTTGACATAGGCCTCTCCCGAGCTGCGCACTTATTTTCTAAGGTAGTCCGTAACTCTTGCGTTACTCTGTATGAGAGCTCGAGGACGTAGGGTTAGGTAGGACGCCACTGACTATTGGTGCTTTGACAAGCATAAAGGGCCGTTCTAATACAAAGCGATCATCTTGTGAATGCTAATACCCAATCTTCGCCGCGACTTTGACCGTGACAACGTCGCGTAGCTAAAAAAGTAGGGAGCTTAGAAAGTTAGTTATTTAACTATTAAGCCCCCCCTTTCCGTAGAAGTAAAATGGCCATGGTTTTTGTCACTAATCAAATCATCCAAAATACTGTAGATGAGATATGTGAAAGCTACAGCGACATCTCCAATTTATCGAAATAAACGCCTGTTCAAAGGTTAACCAGTGAGTGACTCGGTTTCAGGCATGTTTCAGGGCTGTAGTAGCAGTAGGTGGCTGTAGTTCGTGTGACTTACTTTATATAGATGGCGGTGCCTCTGTCTCTTTGCGATAGCGCTACCGTAAGTAAGTATACAGTACAAAAAGAAAATAAACCAATAAAAAAATAGAAAAAGAGAAAGAAGAATGAGTTATAAATGAGATAGATTTAGAAAGTAGTCCGATTGTTTTAAGTGCCATGCCTAGACTACGGGAAAAGATAGATGTAGTTTGGTATACCTATAGGTACTGTAGAACAGCCCTGATATTATGAAAGGTGTGTAAAGTCGTAGATAGTGAGTCTACTACAGTAAACCTAACTACTGGGCAATAGGTAAAGGCCGGTTTCATAAAAAAAAAACTGTCCACCACCCTCCACATGCAGTCTGCTATTACTGCCCCTTGTTTAGGTTGTAAGCCGACATAAGTAGTCCTATTTAAAATTACGAGCGGAATTAAATGCCCCTATTTTTAATTGCCACAAAAGGCCACAAAATATCTTTTGAGACTGTTACAGAAGTGTACCAAGGTAGTATTATATTATCTGTGACTAAGTATAGGTGCATCTCTGCTTAACCGTTCGGAGAATAGAGAATAGGATAATACAGGCGTTTTGAATAACGATATAAAATTAAAATTTATAACATCGTAAAAAGTGTCAAGCACCTCGCTTTTCTATGCTAGAAAAAAATGGAAATACATCCTAAAAAAATAAAAAAAATAAATGTAAGGATGGTAATTGCCTCCTGTGTTAGCTCGTCCTCTTTTATTTTCCGACACGTTCGAGGGTCGAGTCGGGAAGCACTCGTCCTTTATGCCACATAGCTTTTTAATGAATGGTATTATTAGGGTACATTTACCGGTTGTTGGGCACTGCTATAATTAACATTGTCAGATTTATTTGTGTACCTACCACACTTACCAACCTTATATTGCATTGAATTGTGTGAATTTTATCTACAGTTTTTGTAAATATTTTCAATTTGTTTCAATTTTTTTGAGATACCTATGGGGTCCATCATACTTCAAGTTCTCAAAATGTTAATCTTCTTTCTCCCATATCAGCATAAACTAAAACGAGTTTATTAAATACGATTAGTTCATCCCTTGGTTATGAAGGATGCACGTACCAGTCAGCAAAATGGTTGCGGGACTAACGAAATAATGGGGATAGTTATAAAACAGCGACTAAGTTATTCTAGCTGCGGTTTGTGCTGTTGGCAAAGCGGTCGTGATCGTTATCATTGCATTGAGACTTCAGGCTGCAATGATTCGCCTCGTAATTTGACGCCTACTGCAGACTTAGTCTGATCGGTCTATCGCATGGGGCGCACTCTTGTTCCTTCCACTCTACCTTGAACTACAAGCCAGTCAATAGAGTCGTTGCCTCGTCGGGAAAGAACTGAAGTATCCTCCTCTCCTCTTTAACTATAGACAAATTGTTCCACATTTACTCTCTTCTTAGTCGGACACGCCCTGATGCATGGTGGCTCTTGCCATGCGGCGCCATTCGGTTCTACTTATTAGACGCAATGTGGGAACAGTCAGTCATCGTAGCTTTGGTGATGTTTTTTATAAGATCTGCCCATCTGGTCTGCGAGCAAACCCGGGATCTCTTGCCCTGCATTCTGCCTTGGATTACAAGACGCTCCATTGAGTCTTCATTGCGATGTTTATGCCCAAAGAACTTTAGTATTCGTATTTGAACAGTCGACGATAATACACACACATTTGAGCTAAACCCAATGTTCACATCGTCAAATTCCCCAGTAGCAAAATATATCTAGTTCCTGATAAAGCCACCTACGACTAAAATGATGGTAATTACCCCCGGGAAATATTTTCTTAATGTGAGGAATTTCCGACCAGCGTCAATTAACTTATAATGAAAGTAATAAATGATCGATTCTATGAAAATAACAGTTAACAGCTGATAGCGAATGTTTCGAGTCAGTAATTATAGTTAGTTTAGTGTCACTCTTCATAATGGACACAGTGTAAATTAAAATATAAGTTGGTGCCGCGAATAATTGATTTAGTGCCGAGCTTATTATTTTTCTAAAGTAAATAAATAATTAAAAATGATTGGTAAAAGAACGAATTTACAATGTTACTTATGCCTAAGTAAGTTACCAACAAAGTTTAATATTTTATTATTTTTGCAACGAAGGTAATATTGATATATTTCTTTCAGTGTTTATCAAATTACTTGGAGCACAAGAAGTTTCCAACACAAGTAGTAATCAAGGCAGCTCTCCAAGTTCGCTACAGCCGAGATTTTCTGATCCCGGCGCCATGGGATTCCCAAACTTTGGCTCGGGAAGATTCGGAAATCCGACAAGTAATTATCCAACGAATTCCTTTTTCCCTTCCGGAAATCAGGTAAAGTTTATTTATTAAAGTATTTAATTAATTATCTCAGCTCTAGTTTTACAAGCTTTATTATATTAACTTGCTCTCCTATGTGTGTCCGGCGACTAGTAATTGATTTTTCAAGCACTTTCTGGCTTCTGATTAAGCTGAATGTTGACGTACTTTTTTAACTTTGGAAACATTGAAATAGTATGATACTATGGAGCTGGTCTCATGATGGAGCGGGAAGGTGGCCATAGCAACTCCTCAACCAGACAAAATAGAACCATCATAGGATATATACAATCGATATTGCATTGCGTACTTTTTAGTCCATTAAAATCTAGTTCTAAAAAGATGTTCACTTTTAATTAGCATATCGTAAGTGTAATGTTAAAACACGTTCTATTTACAAGAAAAGTGGCTCATTTTTTATAATTTAATAAAACGTTTTTAAGGGTACACTAGTCGACGGCACGAACTATTTTGTGCGCGGGGTTAAAATGCACTTTATATCATCCGACAACACGAACGGAAGAGATAGATACTGTGATGAGCAGTAGGAAGCTAGTTCGCGTACGAATACACACTTTTGCAAATTTGTAGCGAAATGGATAATGATTTAGGACGAAACCGAGCGCGCGAAATCTTATAAACAGACCTTTGGCAATCTAGATATCATGAAAAAACGACTAAATCTATCTGTTTAAAATAAAATTATTTGCATTGTTGAACTACTAATCTATCCCTGTATGGAGGCCGTTTTGCAATTTTCCGTCTTCTTATGGTATCTATTCGCACCCAAAATGCGTTAAAATTAGTGTCGAAATGTGGAACTTTTGACGCTCATAACTTTAAAATATATTCTTTTTTTACTTTTTTGCTTCCATACAGGGCTAGATAATGATGAGAAAAATTGATATCACTTTTTATTTTGAACGTACATCGTGAAACAGTGGAATAATCCCTAGACTACGTTTGTATGGAAGAATTTTCGACTAGTGTAATCTTAATTGATTAAATCTAGTACCTAACTTCATTCCCGCCTTAATGTCAAACAATCTTTTCAGAATAACAACATGCAACGGCCTCAACAGGGGTTTGGTTTGAACTACCCAAATCAAGGCGATTATCAAAATAGACCTCAAAGTTATCCCAACCAACAAGGTTATCCTAACCAACAAGATTATCCTAACCAGCAAGGTTATCCTAACCAACAAGATTATCCTAACCAACAAGGTTACCCTAACCAACAAGGTTATCCAAATCCTCAAGGTTACCCAAATCAACAAGGTTATCCAAATCCACAAGGTTACCCAAATCAACAAGGTTATCCTAACCAGCAAGGTTATCCTAACCAACAAGTTTACACAGGTCAACCAGGTTACCCAAGCCAACAAGGCTATCCGAATCAAGGCGATAGTATGAATCCGAGCCCGAACTATCAGCAGCCACAATATCCCAATCAGAACATTCAGAACAGGCCGGTTCAAGGAGGCTACCCGAACTTGGACGCTTTCCCGTATCAAGGAGACAGCAATGCCCGGTATCCACTCTCTCAAAGACCATCATATCCCAATAGACCAGATGATGGGTCAATGTATCCAGACAACATAAGCAGACCATATCAAAATGGGGGCATGCCAGCAAACCAGGATGGTCCTGGACAGACGTTCCAGTATCCTCCACAAGACAACCAGTACCCTTCTCAGGGAAATTTACAAGGCAACGGAAACCCTAATTCAAGACCAAATGAAATGAACTCCAACTTTCGGCCTGATGATTTGGCTAATTTGCCTAATACGAACATACAATTTCCGAATGGGCCTTATCAATATCAGCCCAACCAATATTACCCACAAACTAGTTCTCCAAATCAAAATTTTAGACCAGTTCAGGGACAAACTGGCAATTATCCAAATTATCCATCAAATAACAACCTTAACACTAACTATCCAACGAATAACCCGGCAGGAGTGAATGGAGATCCATCAGAAATTCAGTATCCCGACCAAGCTATACCGAACCCATCAGAGTCAGGAATTACTTTTCCAGGACCATCTGTAAAGCCGGGTTTGAATGCACTTCAATATCAGCCTCAATTACCTAATGATCAAGGAAACATCCCAAACGATACTGAGACAGTAGCTATTTTGGGACAGCCGGTGATTGTGCCACCGACAACCACATCGACCGGGCAAGCTGAGCTTGATAACAGGTAAATTGATATCATCATTAATTTGTAATTAATTGTTGCATTAAGTCGCATATCGATATTAATAGGTTACAAATTAACAGTAATTTATTACAAACAAGATTTAACTTGGACAATGATATCTACGGTATTTTTGTTTTTGTTTCCAGCAACGCGGGAGCAGCATCAGCAGCTCAAAGGAAATGTGTCCAAGACTGCCCCACCACTTCAGAATATGCGCCACTGTGTGGTACGGATAACGTGACATACATAAATTCTGGAAAATTTGATTGTGCTCAAAAATGTGGCATAGGTAAGTAAGGCTTTCAAAAAATATAGCTTCTAAATTATGTTAATAATATTTATTAACAGTACACCATCCTACCTACCATCATACCTTTGTGAAAGTTTTTACCTACCATGTTCTAAAAACATCTCGATAGTTTTTTTACAAAGGAAATATTATTTTCAGACATTGCCTTTTGTACTAAGAAAACATAATGTAATTAATTGATTCAGTTTACTTATTTTCTAGCGGTACACCTTCAAAGTAATGGCACGTGTCCTGGAGATATTGTCCGGAATAATTTGAAATGAATAACAGAATGGTGAGGAGCACTCCTAATTGCATACCAATCTTAAAAATAATTATATGCGACAGCGTTACTTTCAACTGCAAATGAGATATAAAAAACTGGATCGTCAAAGTTATTCGAGCTGTATTCAGATCTCGGTCACGTAATAAATAGTTTTTCCACTTGTTCCATTTTTACTTCAGCGAGGTTTCCCTGCAAACATTACTAACATTATATGTAATACTTTAGGTGAATTCTGGGTCAAACATGACGAGTTCAGACAGCATTTTTTCGTTGACGATGTTAATAAAGATTTACTTGTTCGTGAAATCTTTTTGCCTATAGATATGCCTTCTATTTTTGGTCTGAAAAGAATTGTAGTTATGTACGAGTTGGAGGTATTAATACTGCTGACACAAATGATAGAGAATAATATTATACTTACTTAAGAAACATTACCTAGGTACCTAAGGCACCTATATAAACCGGTCTTCTATTTTATTATATTTCAACACATTGAATCCCACAATCCCTCTCCAGTCCATTTATAATAGGGATTTGGTTTGTGGACACTGAAAGGGTTAAGCGCACTGAGGTGGATTTTGAATTATTGCTAAGTTTCTTTTTAAATAATAGTTGATAGAGATTCAACCACGTATCGTCTAATAGGTAACGAGTGGTTGTCTTGATGTTGAAGTAAATAAGTACACACATTTTCAGTATGCATGAAAGAGGTTTTAGTAAAGCCTGGTTTGTAGATACTCGGTTTACGGATAGAATTTGCATTGGCAACAATAGTGTACTTTGTCCGCTCTTTACGTCTTTTGAAATTTGTGCACGTCGGTAAAGCATTTACGAGTATGTTACGAGTATATTCCTCATACTCTTTGGATTTTCGGATTCTGTTGTGATTTTGTGCCGAAACCATACTGACTGATACAAATTTGTGGCAGCTGTATCAGCAGATAAAACATTGTTTCAGATATCTGCACGCCGAACAATGCAGCACTATTTTCACGCAAAATTTTATTTTTAACTCATTATATTTTAGAACTAGCCAGCCCCAATGACAGGCTAAAAAAGATAGTATAAAAATACATACAAAATTGCGCTGTGTTCGAAAAGCAAAGTTTCATCAAAATCCATTAAGTAGTTTTTGCGTGAAAGAGCAACAAACATACTCTCTCATAAACTTTCACATGTATGATATTAATAGGATAGTCAATCTATAGTTAGATTAAAACTTTAAAGACTTCTTGATAAGTCACTGATACTATAGTTTTTATCAGCATATCTGCTTGACACTGAATCGAAAACTACATCGTCGTCAAACATCTAAACGATTTTACAAAAAAAAAAACTTACAAAAGCCTTTCATATTTCTATTGAAACAGTACCCTTGTGGAATAGATTGGGCTGAGTATGGTTTATACAGACGTCGTTCATATCAAGAACCTATGATTGCAAAGCGGACTTATCGGTTTTACCGTAATGAAATCCGTCTGCTTCTCTGAATTCCTACGGCCATTTTCTGTGCCTTTGTGTTTACACGTCACATGTTCAACTTTTTTATTATTGAAAAACTAAAAGGTTTTGGCATTTTATTCTATAACAAATCATCTATGTATTGATTTCAGTGTTCATAGGTATCTGTATTTGTAAAAGAGTATGATTAGGTCTTTGTTCATGGTTCATAAAATGGTGTCTATTGATAAGCATTTCATATATAAGGAATTACACAGTTTAATTTATATTTACGAGGATGTCAAGACGGCTCATGTTGGTAAATAAAGTAGGTAAAGAATTATGATAAAGCATCAAAATATAAAAGTGCCTAACAATAATTTCCCACTTTTTGCTAGAAGAGACTCAAAAGTAACCGAGCAAGCCATGTATTGATATAGTTTATCGTTCAATTCAGTGGAATTTTCGGTGGTTCGAGAGAGCCTTTCAGAAAGTAAAACAAGCCGGCTCCGAAGCCACAAAGCTTCAATACCTAGCCGTCAGTCGGGGGCACGTTCCCAAACCATTGTCGGAAATCCGCTCACTTGTACTAAATCGGAACTGTCGTTAAGCTTATCGGTTACATGTGACTCGTTTACTTCAATGACATCACGAGCTTGTAACGAGCCAACTTCCTCGATAACAGATACTAATATATGTTGACTATTTAATTCAAATTATGTTACGGAGGCATCCTCATTTTGTTTTTATATGAAATCGGAACTATTTCCGTCTATACCGTCAATTTTCGTCACGCGATGGGTAGGTATTCTACAAGCATTTCGTGGGTTTATTTATGTATGGCACTGAATTGAATATAACAAGACACAAAGCTTAACTGGAAAAGTTCTGTTATGGGACATTGTTAATAAAGAATAACCATTGTCCATTGATAAGTACAGCATTATAAAACCATATGAAACGAATGATTATGGGGTAGTAACAAAGACACCCTATATACTCGTAGCTTGGTATTAAAAAATACGAGAGGGAAAGTAAGTAACTGACCTCGCTTGAGTTGTAACTTAAGTTCATATCATGCTTAAGTTACAACTCATATCATATCATGCTTGTAGCATAATATAGCCTTAACCTTGCAGAGCAAAGAACCTTCAATATAATCCTGTGTCACCTCCTCGAGACATGTAATAACGTCATAATAAATTCGTAATACAACTTATGTAAAGACAAGTTCAATAAATGGAGACACTTGTTTCCCTTTGATTATAAAAAGGTGAAGAGAGGTGCTAAGGCTAAGGGGGCAAAAAGGTGGAGTGTCGAGCGAAAAGGGTATGCCAAGGAAATTGTGTAAAAGTACCCTTGAGTGAATCTCGACGAAGAAGTACGTTTATATTGTCATGCGGCGAATATGGGCACCGGTCGTTTATTAGATTACGGGATATATGGTGCACTCTGACTGCTGCAAGAGATTCGTGCACGGAATATGATATTTCCAGCCTATATGAAGATTGAAGTGGCACTACTGGAGGCTTTTACTGCGGCGTCACCTCTTCAGGATTTAAAGAGGGGATGTGTACGGTTTACTTCGGTGTCTTTGAATTATTAATCGTGGCATCTTTGCCTTGATGTTACACTTAAGTTGCTGTACGATTAGGTCTGTATACCATCTTATACTCAGTTATGGAGTTATGAAGACGAAAATTGTGGTTATTATTTTTCTAGTCATCATAGAGCCTTATAGTTGTAACGCGAAATTTCGATATGTTTTGATGTTTCTTTATAAATGAAAATTATTGGGTATAAATAAATTTTATTATACAAATCAAAATATGCTAAAATAAATAAACTAATAAGAGCTAAGAACATCAACACTGCTAATTTAACAAGAAAGGAGCAACCTAAGTCAAGACAGTGTCTCCATGGTAACTACCGTTAATATTACACAATATGTAATGTATGCAAATAGTTCTGAGTTTGTCATGGGGTATAAATATCTTGGGCAGAGTCCCGGGGGTGTTACTAATCTGTAACGTGGTAGTAGCCCCCTTGGGCCATCGTTTTGCATGTGCCTATTATTAGTGGGAGATCAGTCGGATGATCGCGATTAAAGCAATTGTCCGTTTTAATGGAGGCTAATGGCTTCATGTAGGCGGAATATGTGGGCCGAATTAATATAGCATTTTTACCGTACATGTGTGCAAATGTGTAGCATTATAATAGTACCTACAGGTATTCATTATTTCGTATGTGACATGTGAAAAATACATTGAAGAGACAGCATTTTTTTTTAACAGAAGCGATTTTTCTCTAAGGAAAAATAAATACATAAATCTAAGTGCTAAGCTATGTGCTAAGTTCGGTGACTGCGACCAAAACTTCCTCAAATTCCAATAAAAATGCCACACCCAAAGCTGCTAATAACATTCCTCTAGTACGTACATTGTCAATTTGTTAGCGCGAAGCAATAAAAGACTTCCTTTCCCCTATATCCCTGAATTAAGTAGCTCAATGTTTGCTAACTAAGTCTCGGTAAACACAATTAAATCGGCATCTCGCGTGTGGACGGATTCCGACAGACTTAGATATAATTTTCCGTAGTAAATCCCGGCTTTAAGGAGCCCTTTCAAATTCCCCCGTCCGCCGTAAAGGGAATTTTAACTATAGCAAATTGTCTATTTCGACTTGTCTTCTTTCCGCCTGAAATAGTCATACGGTGTATTTTTAACTGGCCGCTTGTGTTGTAGCCGCCTTGTCGATTTCCTAGGGGGAAAGTGTCTTCATTTAAGATATTATACAGCAGCTTTTCTCTTTTTGTTTCCTTTTTAATTTGTGTTCTATTTTTGTTACGAAGCTGCTGTTTGTTTTTGAAAGTCTTTGTTGTGATGTCCAAATTACTACGAAGGAAAATTAATCTGTGAATGCAGTGCATTTTTTATGACGGCGGCTTCTTCAGCTATTCATATCAAAGTGCATAATACAACGGGTCATAAACACCGGCGTACTGTTAGATAATAATTCCCACAGATGTTGATAAGATTGTGCACAATATATTAACTTCTTGCGTGTGATTTGTTATATCGAGTAGGTTCTATTGTGACCACCATTTTAAGTGGTCGGTTTACCAATCAGAGTTGAAATGTTTATCGTTCACAGATAATAATATAAAATAAAAAATCTTACAACGATATAAGTTCACAGATAAGAAAATAAAAATGACTTTCCACCCACATAGTTGTGAAATGTTAATCAATGTACTGAGACATCGTCTTTTGTTTTGTTAAAAGTATTTGTTGTTTGTGTTACTTAACGGCATTGCTTTGTTGTTTGGCGATTTTATTTTAAATATTTTATCTACTTCGGTTTCGTTATATTCGAATTACAAAATTTACAGCGGTTTCATTATGATACCCATAACGACATCGGGTTGCATTATGCGAATCGTCATAAATTCTAAAACACAAGCAAAGACATTCTGAACATACAGCCAGGTACCTATAATGTTACTTCGAAATCGAGAAAATGTAAATGATGTTTTAAAAATGGAACAAGTTTAGAACAAAAGTATAGTAAACTATTTGGCTGTTGCGGCTACAAGATCTTTGCCTTATACCTAATAAAGACTAAATCATCATCTGCCTAGCCTTTTTCCAACTATATTGGGGTCGGCTTCCAGTCTTACTGGATTCAGCTAAGTACCAGTGTTTTACATGGAGCGACTGCCTATCTGACCTCCACAACCCAGTAACTGGGTAAACACGGTACCCCTTGGCAAGACTGGTGTCAGATCTCAAGCTTTTGACTACCCGTAACGACTGTCAAAGATCTTCAAATGACAGCCGGGACCAACGGCTTAACGTGCTTTCCGAGGCACGGAGGAAACTCGGTATGTTGAAATGGTCACACATCCACGGACCGACCTCGTCAAGCGTTGTAAGTAAATATATTATATATATATTTTTATTTAGTCTTTATACCTAATAAAGACTAAATAAAAAAATAAAAAAAAGTGGACTCGGGCAAAAATTTCTGAGTGAAATTTTATTTCAAATTTTATTAAAAATGTCTTCAACATCAAGTGTTATTGAAAATACTCCACCAGATACAACATATAGAGCAGTTGCGGCTACAAATAATTTACTACCAGAAAAATCAAGACATGTAAATATATGAGAAATGTTATGAAGATTTCGTGATATGACGGGCACGTAACAATATTTGTCTATATCTGTGTTTTATTCCTTCCTTCGTAGATAAAATCTTGTATGCAACTGTACGTTATTGGTCTTTTAATAACTCGTGCCCACCTATTTCGGTACGCGCTACGCTTGTACCGAAAAATGGCACTCGTATTAAAAGACCGTCCATAACGTAACAGTTGCATAAATAGCTATAATACTTCCTTTAGGTACATAATCGTATGTACCTAAAGGAAGTATCTGCTATAAAGTAAAAATACAGTAGTTTGAGTACGTCATTTTCCCCAATAGATCGAGATTTACGAACAGCTACAAGCTACGGCGCTACGGCGTAGCAGTTCTACGCTCTGCTAATAGACGCTGCGCTACGTGCGCTACAAACGTCTACGATATTGTAGCCGATTACACGATTTGTATTTTCCGATTCACATCTGAATTCACATTTCGTACATTTCATGTTAGGATGAAGTATTTTATTAGGATAGAAAGTTTAACTGTTAATATATACAGCACACTGTTTTCAGTACCGAGAATCCGTACTCAGCATTCATCACACAGAGACATGAAAAATATATTATTAATTAAAAACAGAATGAATTAATACTGAAATGTATGGATGGGATTGGAGTTAATTAAATTTTACTGTTTTCGACCACGAACAGACGAAATTCTGGCGTCAGTGTATTCGGGAATCGTAATGTTCCAATTAACAAGTTTATTTTTTGTTTTATCGGAGGGAGAACGGGGTTAGACATTCGGTCGGTACTGGCTAAATCAGAGTAGGGGGACAGAACCGGGCTAACGAACCGGACCAACCCATTACTTCAGCAGACGGGCGCTGTCATGGCTACAGTAACGTAATAGCTAGCTATACAGCCACCTACTTGCGGGAAAAATGATTTAGAGCCTCCCCCAGCCTCGGACACGCGAAAGGAAAATGTATTTTTTTATAAAGGTAAGAACAAATTAGAAAGTAACGGAAGAAGTGCTCATTAATTAATATTAAATTTCGAATATTAAATAAAATTGTGGTTGTTGTTCACAATGAGTTGGGGAGAGTTTCAAATGTAATGGCCACAAATATAATAGCAAATACAGTTTTAAGGGGTTTTGCTATTAGAATTAAAGGCCATGCTAGGTTATTAGCCTATTCGCTCAATGAAATTCTCGGCTGGCACTCCGCACTCCGATGGTAACCGATGGGACAAGACAACTTACAATTTTTTATCATTCGTTTTTATACATGCAGAATAATTGCTATTAACAATCTGAAAACGAAACGTTCGTGAAATGACAATATCCACAATTTTTATCATTCGTTTTATTACATGCAGCATAATTGCTATTAACAATCTGAAAACGAAACGTTCGTGAAATGACAATATCCACAAATTTTATCATTCGTTTTTATACATGCAGCATAATTACTATCAACAATCTGAAAACGAAACGTTCGTGAAATGATAATATCCACAATTTTTATCATTTGTTTTTATACATGCAGCATAATTGCTATTAACAATCTGAAAACGAAACGTTCGTGAAATGACAATATCCACAAATTTTATCATTCGTTTTTATACATGCAGCATAATTACTATCAACAATCTGAAAACGAAACGTTCGTGAAATGATAATATCCACAATTTTTATCATTTGTTTTTATACATGCAGCATAATTGCTATTAACAATCTGAAAACGAAACGTTCGTGAAATGACAATATCCACAATTTTTTTTCCGTCATTATATTGTGATCATTAAGAGCTAGCCCCATGATTATTATCACTGCCTATATTAAAGCCACACGCCGATAAAAACAAACTGTATAAAGTAAAAAAAAAAACATCCGAATTGAGAAGTCTTTTGCCTTTTTGGTATGTATGTTAAAAATAGATACATGCAACGTATTATGCATACAATAGCAAAGTGTCACTATGTTATTCCATGTGGAATTTCTCAGTAAGCAGCCCGGAGTCTGTATTGTGCCCGGTTATTTTTTGATTAAATCACATAATTAACCCCCGACGGAAAAAGGGGTGTGCTTTTTAGGGTTCCGTACCCAAAGGGTAAAAACGGGACCCTATTACTAAGACTTCACGATCCGTCTGTCTATCTGTCTGTCTGTCCGTCTGTCACCAGGCTGTATCTCATGAACCGTGATAGCTAGACAGTTGAAATTTTCACAGATGATGTATTTCTATTGCCGCTTTAACAACAAATACTAAAAATAGAATAAAATTAATATTTAAGGGGGGCTCCCATACAACAAACGTGATTTTTTTGCCGATTTTTGCTCTATATTAATAACGGCAACAGGTAGACGCTTGAAATATTCACAGAATATTTAGTTGTATATTCACTTCAAAAAATAAATTAAGGGGGGCTCCCATACAACAAACGTGTTTTTTTTTCCCTTTTTTTGCGATAATGGTACGGAACCCTTCGTGCGCGAGTCCGACTCGCACTTGGCCAGTTTTTTTTTTGTTACAATCCCTTCGCACTTTTCCCAAACCACTGCAACCCTTGAAAGCCAAAATCAACAGTGGCGAAGCTCGACGAAGTCCCGGAGAATGAATTTAACTGTCTTGGACCCCGCAACGAAATTAATCAGAAAAGTTTAACAGAGGAGTAGGAAAAAACCGGCCAAGTGCGAGTTGGGGGTTCCGTACCATTATCGCAAAAAACGGCAGAAAAAACACGTTTGTTGTATGGGAGCCCCCCTTAAATATTTATTTCATTCTGTTTTTAGTATTTGTTGTTATAGCGGCAACAGAGTTACATCATCTGTGAAAATTTCAGCTGTCTGGCTATCTTGGTTCATGAGATACAGCCTGGTGACAGACGGACAGACAGACAGACAGACAGAAGGATCGCGGAGTCTTAGTAATAGGGTCCCGCTTTTACCCTTTGGGTACGGAACCCTAAAAAAGATAATTTCCACTGCACACAAGGAGACAGAACAAAAAAGGCCCATAAGTACAAAGGGTCGTTTACAACTGGGAAAAGCCCAGTTGGCTAGCACCAGTTGGATAAAAATCCATGTGCCCTATTGATGGCAATGGGCTCACCCCCAAATGTGGATTTTAGTGCACCTCTCCTCTTCGGGAAATACAGGTAAAACAAAAAAAGAATCTCAGCAACTAAATATAACTAATTTAACACATTTAAAACCACGTGCCAATTTGCCATACCAAAAAAGTTGTCTGCAACTAAATCCGAACCGGGCACATGTGCTATTTTTATCCGGATTAAAGCATAAAAAGCCAAACATTGTTTGGCGTAATCCGTACATCTAGAGCAACTTTAAATAACGCAACACCGCCAAAAACCGCAGACACGTTGGTGTAGTGCATTTATTCTTTTCTGTCTTATTTTGTAAACAAGCAGGATACGAAAGTTTTACGTTTTAGTATATAAATTGCTCAATTAGGTAGAATAGAATAGAATATACTTTATTGTACACCATAAAAGTAGTACACATTTACAAGCAAATGTTATTTATACGGGTACAAAGCGGTCTTATCGCTGACAGCGATATCTACCAGACAACCTGAGGTATCTGATGACCTGTATCTGCCAGCAGTAGTGCAGGCTGCCAGAGACAGAAAACTGGAGGGAAAGGGCGTCCTCCTGTGAGACCGTGATGGTCCAGAAGGAGCCTTCCTAGCGAAGAGACGCTTTTTAGGGTTCCGTACCCAAAGGGTAAAAATGGGACCCTATTACTAAGACTCCGCGGTCCGTCTGTCTGTCTGTTCGTCTGTCACCAGGCTGTATCTCATGAACCGTAATAGCTAGGCACTTGAAATTTTCACAGATATTGTATTTCTGTTGCCACTATAACAACAAATAACAGAATAAAATAAATATTTAAGTGGGGCTCCCATACAACAAACGTGATTTTTTTGCTGTTTTTTGCGATAATGGTAAGGAACCCTTCGTGCGCGAGTCCGACTCGCACTTGGCCGGTTTTTTAGTTTCTCCAGGGATGTGTCCTAATCCTAACAGGCATTGCACAGATGGGGTACTTTAAGAGTTCCTTGTGCTGATGGTGATCACCAGGGTGGTTTTAGTAAGGTAAAAATCCCATACTCTCTGGTATTTTCTCTAAAAGCCCAGGCGCCATTATGAAGGTCTCACCGTCCGGCAACAAAAAGTTCGTGATGTCCATTGTGGGATATACATTAGGTATGTTTACATCCAATATTGCTTGTAACTAACACATAATACTCATACATTTCTAAATAACAGTACTTACCGTCAGTAAATAGATAATTATATTTAAAATATTTTTTATTTTCCACCATAAAAATTACGATTAGATAACATATCAATGTAGTTATGCCATATTTGTTTAGTAAACCAGACCAGTGAAGAAAAATATACTATACATAGGAATCCAATCCGGAATGCAACGGAAATGTGTAGAATAGTCTCGAAATATAAATTGATACTCAGTCAGCACCACTCGTTTCATGAAAATGGAGTTCCTTGTGAGAAATTCGAAAGGAAATCGAAAATTTACGTTCGCTCAAACACAAATCGCGTACGCTGTAGTCAGTCTGATTGTGGAGTGCCTAACGATTTTCGGAATCATTTTTGTTGTGTTGTTAATTTTTATTGAGATATTATAGACATTAATTGTACTCTCCGCTGTAATTCCATGGAATTGCTTAATAGGGGCTCACTTTGAAAGTATAAATATTGAAATTAACGAAAAAAAAATGTGATTGTTTGATTTTGTAAGAATAAACAACCCGTAGATACCAAACACCAACAAATCCTACAAAATAATATTACTCGTATAAAATGTGAAAGTTTGTATGTTTGTATTTAAATCACGCAAAAACGGCCGAACGGATTTGGATAAAAATTTGCACACTGATAATTTGTAACCTGTATCGTTGTCGTCGTTCTCGTCATCCTTGGGAGAGTAAAATACTTTGCACGCTTCTAATATAAGTGTGTCTAATGCCTGTGTGTATATTTTTTACGCTGTTAGTATATTATTATGTCTAATGCCTGTCTGTGTATTTTTCCTGCGGCTTCTGTCCCGTAATCCACAGGAACTGAGCATTTTTCTGGGCTAAAAAGTAGCCTAGGTACTAAGCGGTGGTAGCTAAATCATCGCTGAGTGCCTAGGTATTTTCTTTCTTTATTTTTATTAGTGTCAGAACTTCCTGAGATTTAAGCTCGAAAGAAATGATTTTACCTCTTTATAATATTAAGTCCATAATATTTAAATCAGAACTAGTATAACCTTAAAACATCATGTAAATCCTACATAACTAGATATAATATGTGAAGTTTGTGTGCCTTGGTTTTCAACGATTAATAGCCCGTAATTTACTACAATCATTCTTTAATATTTTAGTACCTATCTACTCAGCCCTAGGGCATACGAAAGACATTTACAAAAGATTCTTTCACTTAATTACTTAGTTTTGTATAAAAATTATTGGCATCCAGCTCCGTGAATTACGTACCTTAAGTGAATCTTACTAATATTGTAAACAAGCTTCTGCCAGCGGCTTTACCCGAGTGATCATCCCAAAGGGAACATGATACCGGGATAGAAAGTAGCCATGTGCTATTCCAGACTATAATCTATATCTGTGCAAAATTTCATCCTGACTCGTTCAGCCGTTGTGGAGATCATAACATGGAAAATAATATGGGATAGGAACTTTTTATTCAGGGAGTAGGTTATTTTGGGATAATTTTGAACATTTACGCGGACGGTGTCAATATTGTCTTTAAACGAGATACGAAAGGTTAACTCAATTATCAACTCTACTAAGTCCATCATTTCATTACCTAATCTAAACAGTGGCACCTATGTGTTGTACAGAAACATCTATACTGTGATTTTTAATTTCGTAGACTAAATTGACAGCTGCCAATAACCTTATTTATTTTAAATGTTGCAAGCGCGGAGCATAGTGTTGTTGGTGCGGCTCAAACATTAGTGATTCATCGAATCGATGTGATATGACTCCTCAATTTAATTTTACTAATTGGTGTAAATAAATGTTTTATGAATATAAACGTAATATATTTAAATATAACGTTATAGTGTTCAGACAAATAGTACATTAACTTTTATTGTGTTAAATATGAAATCAACAATAAAATCAATGCGATCGATAAAATTAAGTCTGTCATAAATGAGCAGAAACTAAATAAGGGTAGCTAGTTTCTGAGCAATTTTTTTTTTTATGTGTTTTTGTTCAATTTTCGATCAACTTTCGATCACTCAGGATACGTAACTATTTTTATATAACGATAAAAGTGACAACCCCCAAAATGTCAGATTAGTCTATGAAATAAAAAATCAGAGTATAGAAAATCGAACACTCTAAGTACCTAACCAGAAACAATGAGATATGGCTACGAAAATTAATAATCCGTAAAGAGCGAACCTACCAAATAAAATTCAACGATAGTATAAATCACTGACAATTTATTATTGTTCCCTTAATTTCGTGTTGTAATGAATAATACCTAAAATTTCAATGCGGTTTCACCGTCGGCGGCTCGTGGAATATCTGATATTTAACTAACTTTGAATCCCCGCAAAAGATTTAAGCCCGGGTTCTAAACTTTCTGCAAAGAGATTTGAGGTCTATCGTATCAAAAGGGCGAATCACGTATTTTCAAATTCACCATTTACTCGAAACTAACTGAACTCGAGTAGACTCAGTAACAATACTCATTATAATTTGTTTACTTTCAAACTTTTAGTTTTATTCGATTCATTTACAATTAAAGTCACGGTTTTCAGATAGATTCACTTATTGAAGGCAATAATAGATTTAGCAACAGGACTTGACTGATCGATGGACTAAAAGATGATTGACTGACAAAGTACAAAAAGTTAGTTATCTAGAAGACGTTGATTGAACGAACGCAAGAAAGTTCGCAAAAAAATGTCTGAAAAGAAATTTGAACTTTAGGTGGGATGATAATTTGCGGTTAAAAAACCTGACGCATTAAAATTACGGGGAAATGCGTATCCCTTTTTTGTACCCTAAGAATAAATATCAAATTGAGTTTGTTTGTCCGTTTAAAGCCTTAACGACTGTACCGATCTTCGAGGTCTTTGGAAGCCGATTTTAGGTCTTAATTAAGACCTCAACCCACGCAGCAAACCCACGGTTATGAGCAAGTTGTCTATATTTTGGGCTAATAAGAACACAGTGTTTGAGTATATGCTCTTTCTTTTAAGAACATATTCGATATTGATTGTAGCGTATTCGTAGCAGTGATACTTTCAAGCCTGAACAAACCCCTCAGTAAGGGCTTGCTCAACCAAAGACATTCATTCGAGGTCAAGTTTCCGTTCTCTTTGACTGTTGAGTCGGAATAAATATGAAACCATTTTTATTTAATTTTAGTCTGGTCTCAGATTATGATGAAAAATTTAATCGAAGAAGCTGATTATTTCTTGTAGAACTGATAAAGTAGGTATACCCATGATTTTTGCTGTTCAATTAAGAATGCTGTTATTCCGGCATCATATATTTTAATTAGCTATTACCCACATAATAATCCCCAGCAAGTTTTTACGTAGTGTTCTGGAAGAAATAATTAATCTATTACGGCGAAATGATTGGATGGATCTACGGTTTCGAATTCAAAACGAAATAAATATTTTTATTCTCTCAACGGACAGTTGTTTTTGATATATCTGATCCATGCAAAAAACAAATGAGCATCAAACAGGCGTAGAAAAACACATTTCGCGATTCCCTAAAGAATATTCGTGAGCAGACAAAACAACTGGATGCTTACACTATACAGCGGCAGTTTGTGAACCTCCAGCTCCATATAAAACGTGGGCCACTTTCATGCCATTGTTACACCGTGCAGAGGAGTCATAACAGTTGATCCCGATTTTATTGCACTTCTCAATGCAATATTCTACCTTCAGCTCACAGGTAAATCTGGCGGATATTAGATGCTTACTGAATACCCAGGCACTGGAAAGCCGGTTCTTCACAGAGTTCAACAGTTAATTAGTTTTTAAGTATGTTTGAGTTGAGTGTCAGGTTATTTAGTTTAGGAGAACGACTTTACGAGTCGTCTTTTTGTTGAAGGTTTTTTTTTTATGTTTGAAGTCTTTGTCTACAAAATGAATTTCCAAGTATACCTTTAAACACACAACAATAAACTCTTTTTCATTTTTCCTTTTTCTTTCTACTTAATCTGTGATGCTTACGTATATATATGCCAAACTAGAAAACGTTACTTTTAAACTTCTATTAATATCTTACTTATATTAATAGAAAATAATCTTATTACCTACTACAGGTACTATTACGACAAAACAACTGTAAAAAAAAGTTAATTTGAAAATCAAAAACCTAGTCGACGGCACGAACTATTTTGTGCGCGGGGTTAAAATGCATTTTATATCACCCGACAACACGTGCGGAAGAGATAGATGCTGTGATGAGGAAGCTAGTTCGCGTACGAATACACACTTTTGCAAATTTGTAGCGAAATGGATAATGATTTAGGACGAAACCGAGCGCGCGAAATTTTATAATCAGACCTTTGGGAGTCTGGATATCATGAAAAAACGACTAAACGTATCTGTTCAAAATTAAATTATTTGCATTGTAGAACTACTAATCTATCCCTGTATGGTGACCGTTTTTCAATTATCCGTATTCTTATGGCATTTATTTGCGCCCAAAAATGTGTTAAGATTAGTGTCAAAATGTGGAACTTTCGACGCTCGTAACTTTCAAATATATTTTTTTTACTTTTTTGCTTCCATACAGGGCTAGATAATGACGAGACAAATTGATATCACTTTTTATTTTGAACGTACATCGTCAAACAGTGAAATTATCCCTAGACTACGTTTGTATGGAAGAATTTTCGACTAGTGTACCCTTAAGAAGCGAACTAAAACGCTATAAACAAGAAAAATCATGCTGTGCAGTCGGAGGTATATATTCGCGAACTGGCTGACCCCCTGATCCTTCGACTGCACAGCTTGTTTTCTTCTTGTTTATAACTTTTTAGCTCGCTTCTTAAGCAGTCGGGTTTTTGATTTTTAAAATAAACTTTTTTTATTTACAACATTTTATAATAGTTATCATGATTTTTTCGAATTATTTTTATATGTTTAAAAATAATTCGAAAAAAATATGATAACTGGTGAGTGATGTATATTTTTATAATCACTCTTAAAAACCCTTTATTTTGATACCCCATTCGATGGGTTTGGAAGAACAAAACAATTGGGACCCGCACAATATGGCACCCAAAATCCACCATGTTTGTTTTTGTTTAACTTCACCTATCTAAGAACACTTGGGCGGTCAAGATCTATCTAACAATGTCTCAATTATATGAATCCGTCTAGTGGTTTGAAAGATATGAGGAAATAAAGAATATTACATACATACATACTTACATACAAGATATGCGCGAAAAACAAAACCCGTTCCTTGCAGCCGGGTAAAAAGAAAACAAGCATTAATTTGATTGAAATAAAAACAACAAAAATAAATATTAATATCTACGCTTTTCACTGCAATTGCGCTGTTCTCTGAAAGCTTTCACTCCGATTATATTAATATGTATTAACAAAAGAATAGAATAGAAAGCGAATACAGGAAGATAATCAGAAACAGGTGTCAAACCATCCTTTTATATTGGTCCCGACCGCGCTCGCCAACGGGTAGTCGTAAAAACTTACCACTTCATCGAGTGGGTTTCATGAATCGGGTTCGAATCGGGAAGGCTCGGGGCACTTCGCGCCGCTTCGGCCCTTTTGGGCGGGCGGAAATTCAGTCTTCGAACACAGCGGCTGAAGATTGTCGCGTGTCTGTCGCGCAGCCATTTTAGTTAACATCGTTAAATAAACAGTTATTGTTGTTCATAAAAAATCACTGAAGCGTGATAAAAATTGTTTGAATAGTTAAAGTAATTTTACAACTGTTTCAGTACCGTGTGGATAGTGTTGAAAGTTTTTTTACAAGTGCATTGGATTGTGAACAAAATTGACTTAAGTACGTCGGGAATGATGCTAAGGCGGCCTACTAAAAGTATGGCATTTAATAAGGTGAGAATAAGGTTTCTGAATAAGATTATAGTAATGTTGTGACCTTTTTAAGTCAGCTTTGAAATGTTTGAACGTGTATTAGGAGTTTGTCCAGTCGTTGGTTTTTGAAACCAAGAACTAATGTGAGACAAACTTTGAAAGTATTTAATAAGTAATTCTTTAAACACGTGTTTCAGGTGAATTTTCAATTGATATTTTATTTAGATACTAGCTTCTGCACGCGGCTTAGCCCGCGTTAAAAGTTCAAAAATAGAAAAGTTCCGATCGCCACCAAACTTTACAGGATTATTTGCTAGGTCAATCTAAACATTATCTGAAAATTTCACTAAAATCGGTCCAGCCGTTTCGGAGTCATTAAGGACCATATATACCTACAAACTTTCTCTTTTATATAGAAGAAGATAGAAGATTTATTGAACCATAAGCTCGAAGGTAATTCAAATGACATTTCATCCTTATGTGTACGCAAAGTTAATTAGATTTAGACACGTTTCTATCTAATTCATTCTTAAATGACACAATAAAATTGCCTGTAATTAATCTAAATTTTCCTCATAATGTGAAGGAAGCAATATTCTCGTATCTGCAGAAGGTGTGAAGAGGTTTAATTTCTTTACATTTAATTTCCACGTAGAAACCGTTTGAATACAAAATACGGTGTTGTTACCTTAATCTCCTTCCTCTCCTGCCGTAATTCCAAATGGATTTAGTTTTGTTCCGTATTCTCAGGTATACTAAAAGGATTGAAGATCAAGAATTCCTGATTATCAACCGCTTTTTTAGACTAGATTGTGTAGCATTTTTAACCGCCGACGGGAAAGGGGTGATATAAGTTTGACGTGTGTAACTGTGTTTATGTATCTGTCTGTGGCATCATTGCTCCTAAACGAATGAAGCGATTTATCGAGAGTGTTCTTAGCTATGTTTGATAAAAATCGGTTCAGCCGTTCAAACGTTATGGGTGTTTTACTGTTTGAACTGGGGTGTTTTCGCAAGATATCGTGTTATAATTACGAGTTCAATAGATTGTCGATCGAAGCGTGTCTACTACTAGATAAATTATGTAGCATGAAATAAAAATGTGTCGAAGGTTTAAACAACTTTACTTGTTGTACTCGTAGATTGCTACATGGGCACACGTTTTTCACCGACTTCTTATGAAACGGTTTAATGAATAATTTCGGCGATCGGAGAACAATATCAATCAATCTACCTAGTCTTTTCCAAAGTATGTTTAGGTCTGCTTTCTGTCTAACCGGATTTTGCTGAGTAACGTATTTTACATGGAACCCACTAACTGGGTAAAATGATATCCCTTGGCAAGGCATACGTGTCAGATTTCTATGGCTTCTGACTACCGTAACGACTGTCAAAGATGTTCAAAAGGCAGACGGGACCAACGGCTTAACTTGCTTGCCGACTCACGGAGGAGTCTCAGTATGTTAAGATGGTCTGTGATCACCCACCGACAGATGCTTAATCTTTAAGATCACATCACATCACATCATCAGCCTATTAATGTTCCCACTGTTGGGACACAGGCCTCCTCTCTGTGAGAGGGAATGGGCCGTAATCCACCACGTGGGCTCAGTGCGGGTTGGTGGATGTCACTTCTTCGAATTTTTGGTTCTAGGACATGCCGGCTTCCTTACGATGTTTTCTTTCACCGTTTCGAGAGCAGTGGTGATGAAATAATTTACACAAAGTAAAGCGCCTACCTGGGCTCGAACCCACGACCTGCAACTTGTAAGTCGCGGCCGATACCACTGGGCCACCACTGCTCGCATAAGATCAATTAACACAAAACAAAAAAAGTATGATTACAATATGATAATCAAAATGATTTATAATTAGATTGATGTTAACAGCTATTATGTCTTCCATATTCTTTTACTTTATACATAAAGTAGCTTCTGCTAGCGAGAAAAATGTTTTTTTTTTTATCCCAAGGGAACATTATACCGGAAAGAAAAGTTGCCTATGTGCTATTCCAGACTATAATCTATCTCTGTGCCAATTTTATCCAGATCCGTTCTGCCGTTCTGGCATGATTGAGTAACAAACAGACATCCATCCATCCAAGCTTTCGCATTTATAATGTTACTACTTGTAGCTTCTGCCAGCGACTTGACCCGCGTCAATGTCGAAAATCATCCCTAAGGAACATATTCCCGGGACAAACACTAATGTGCTATTCCTGACTATAATCTATCTCTGTGCCAAATTTCATCCAGATCCGTCCAGCTGTTTGAGCGTGAAGAAGTAACAAACATACAAACACACACACACAAACTTTCGCTTTTATAATATTAGTGTGATAGTAAGATGTATCATACAATCTCCATCCAGCTTCTTCAGAGACCCTCAGGAAATCAAGTTTGATGTGCCTCTGAGAACAAAAAGAGAAGGGTAGCCTATTTTTGTCCGGGAAGGTTACTTAATTATACTTGCAGGTATCTGTTTAACATTTTTTCCTCGTATATATGCATTATGTACCTACCTGTCTACTTGAAAGAATAGTAGAATGGGAAGTTTAATTAGGTACACGTGTAGTATAAAGGGCACGGCTTGGAGCAACGTTTTATTAGCTTCGTTGACCTTAATTTGCCAAGCCATATTGTTCTTTAATCGTAGGCGTTTTGCATAAAGAACTGCAAAAAGAATTTCGTAGTTGCTGTTAGGAGTCTGGGTTTGTGCACGATAATTGTAATAACCCCACCGCAGTATCTCTACGTTGACGTGATGGTGGGGCTTGCGCGCTTCAATGATCTCTAGGTATGTGCCGGTAGATTTTGCTTTGCTGTAACATGCCTAGGGTGAGAGGCCAGACTAAGAGAGATACAATCCGCAGGGCAGCTTTGTGATGAGCTGGTGGGCAGTGGCGACCCCATGGACCTGATCGCCAGGGAGAAGCGTTGTTCCTCATCTCAGGCTTGCCTTTATTGGCCGGTCAGAGTGAAAACTGACGGGGACCAGAGCTCCCACCTATCTCTTGCCTTAATTGGCTGGCTTGAGTGGAGATTCGCAAGAGCAAACGTGCTCGGAGGAAGGAAGTTAACCCAGTAAGATGCTGGTAGGGATCTTGACCGTACTTCCGGGATTGTCCTGATAGCCGTGGTATACCTCTCCACTCCTCAGGCACCGCCGAATATGTTGCCCCTTTGGCGCTACGTCACTTAAGCGCTAGCGACCCTTTATGGGGGCACATTAATTGAGTGTGCAAGTCCCCCCGACTGCCATATTATAGCTGTGTAGTTCAACAGTGGGCAGGCAGGGGCCAGTAATCCTCCTATAGTTTTAGGCAACCGATCCACTAAACCTACCAGACCCATAGCCCAATACATTTTTCTCCATATTTTGCAATAGTCCTGCATCAACCGGGGATTGCCCTTGAGTGCACTTGTATAGTGCATACAGGGACAATCGTCGGTTTGTGTCACATTTCCTAATACATGCCTAACAAGGCCTCTGCGAGTTGCCTTCGGCCCCTCGCATACCTTTCAAAGGACCGCATACCTGTCAAAAACAATAATAATATCAATGTGATATCTTACATTTGCTTTACCATTTCAGATGATTAAGATCTGCCTATACAGGGTGTAACGTAAAGGTGCGAGCATATTTTTAATACAGTTTCCGCCCATGTATAATTCTCAAAAAAAAAGTTGCAACTCCCATACAAATTTTGGTCACGTGACGAGAACTTTGTATGGAAGTCCATTTTTTTTTAAGTAATAATAAATAAATAATAAATAAAGTTTGTTATATTAAGTGATTCCGTGAAAGTCGGAAATTATCCCAAGGAAACGTACTCCCTGGATAAAAACCGGCCAAGTGTGAGTCGGACTCGCGCCCGAAGGGTTCTGTACTTGGTAAATTGCGGTTTACGATTTATGACGTATTAAAAAAAAACTAATAACTAGATCTCGTTCAAACCAATTTTCGGTGGCAGTTTACATGGTAAACTGCCACCGAATATGTAGTAATGTACATCACCAAGTAATGTACATCATATTTTTTTTTGTTTATACATTCTCTTATTTTAGAAGTTAAAAGGGGGGTGGACACAAATTTTATCACTTTGGAAGTGTCTCTCGGGCAAACTATTCAGTTGAGAAAAAAAAAATATTTGCGACCTCAATATCATTTTTGAAGACCTATCCATAGATACACCCCACACGTATGGTATCGATGAAAAAAAAAATTGAGATTACTTTCTAAGTATGAGGAACCCCCAAAATTTACTGTTTTTTTTCTATTTATCTTAATGCGGTTCACAAAATACATCTACTTACCAAGTTTCAACAGCATAGTTCTTACAGTTTCGGGAAAAAGTGGCTGTGACATACGGACGGACAGACAGACAGACAGACATGACGAATCCATAAGGGTTCCGTTTTTTCCATTTGGCTACGGAACCCTAAAAAGTACCCTATGATTATTCCTGTATCCAATCTAAGTATCTCTATTCATAAAAAATGGTTCTGTGGTCTAAGCATTGAAAATAGTTTTTTTTGTAACATATATAGACGGACAGACAGAGTTACTTTTGCATTTATAGTATTAATTTATATGATGATGGTGGTTGCATAATCATCGAAGTAAGCATGCTTGTTCCATCGTAGGTTATATGTATCACTTTTCACCTGACTTCCCGAGGTCGAGAGCAGGCTCCTCACAAATAAAAGAGAAGCTTAAAAAAAATTTGCTAAACCCCACCTTTATCTACAACTCCCAAAGGAAACTGGTGTCCAATTCAGAATTCATTTCTCAAGAAAGAAATATCTAATTACTATATTATTCCAATTTCCATTTCCTTAGTATGAATACATTATTTGTATTTACATTTTCTTAGCATATAATGTCGTAGTAGTTTATAACTGTAGTATCTACAAAGTTTCGTGGCTCACCGATTCTTTCTACGAGGATAGCTTTTTTTTTTTTTATGTCTCTGGTATGGTTCTGTATAAAGCCCGATAAAAAGTATTAGGCTGGCCTCAATATGTCTGAATATACTCCTCATCAAAATGCGGTGTTACAACACTACAACGTACCCTGGCGTGTCGCGTATTTTATTAAACGTCTTAATATTCTGGTCTTCATTTATAATGGACAGTCACGAAATAATTTCGAATTTCGATCTTCCGTGGCAATTAGTGTCAGTAGCTAAATTACCGTTATAACATTTCGGCCATTTCCTTCGGTTTGAATTTAATCAGACTGACTTGGGTTAATTAATAACAATATTATGAGATGGTTCGGAATTCAAGTTTGTCTTTTGGACTACAAAGTATTATTTCATTGAATTGCTCACTTGGATTTGTGAGTGGCAGATGCTCTTTGAATCTTACGTTAATTCGATCATCTTTCTGTAAAATGTTGGGAATGTATAGATTTATTTTTGAAGGAATCTTGTCTTTGTTCCTTTTCTAATCATGTGCTGAGAAGGGGTATGTTTTTGACTCATGTTTTTCCAACGCGATATTTTTTTAAAGCCATTTTTAACTAATGAGAAGTGCATTAGCTGCAGAGTCTACCGTGAGTTTTTAAATAGCTTATAATTATATGGTTTAAAATAATAGACACAGATAATTATCATAATGCAATGCATAGTCACGCACTATAGTTTCATATTTATACTCAATTTGACGAGTCGAAAATACAGCTTATGAATAATAAATTGCCGAGTCCGAAGTCCGAATGGATACCATTGTTGTTATTAACATCGAATCTAAAAATGAATAATAGTATCAACATCCGTAGAACTGCCAAAACAAGGATATAAAATATTAAATTAAATCTAGATAATACGTGGTATCCATATAGTCATAGTTTTGTGGTACAAATAATGCGTGTTAAAAAGGTCAGTAAAACTGTGATGTAGCAAAGCCTCTGTTTCAAGTGTCACTAACGAGCCACGTCCATGTTTTAGGGTCAGCCGTGAATAATATACAAAGTACTTTTTTCAAACGACTTCAATTACAAGTAAGCGTCTTCTACTCAATACGTTTGAATGCTTGGGTTCACTAGGGTCATAAAACTGGGCATTTTATGTCCTTGGAAACCTCCTGTGGCTTTGCATACTATGCATTTTTACTGGCATTCAAGTTATATAAGCTCTCACGGTTTTACGACCGATCTTAAATTAAATAAAACATGATACAGTGTGGTTGCATTACGGACAGATATAATTTCGCTCAATCAAATTAGTTGGAATTTAATTCGATTGTTACAAATACACGTGCATGCATACGAGATAATTGTACATAGTTATGACTCGTTATGAATCGTTTTAGTACATGTCTGAGCTAATTTATGAGTAGATTGTTAGCGTTAGGTTAAAACAATAGGATAATTTTAATTTAGTATTATTGCGCTTGCAGCCAACGTTAGTGGTGTAGTTTCAAGCAGAGATGGAGAGAGAGGACGCTGTACATTTAATTTTATGAACAGGGATTAGGTAAACTAAGGGCTTATATTAAGTGCCCGGGACCAACCGTGTATGGCTAATAACGTGATTTCAACTCTGTATAAGTTTAAAAGCAGCCGAGAATTTATAATAGCAACATTTTGTTTGGAGTGGACACACTTTTAACTAAATAAAAAAAGTTGAAAAATCAAAATACCCGACTGCTTAAAAAGCGAATTGAAATGATGTAAACAAGAAGAAAATCTTGATGTGCAGTCGCTTTTTACGCAGTCGGGTTTTTTGATTTTATTAAGTTTTTTTAATTTACAACTTTTTTGTTGTACTTATTTATTTTTTCGAATGACTTTAAACATAAAGTGGTATATATTTTTGTAACCAACTCTAAAAACCCTTCATTTTGATACCCAACTCGATGGGTTTCGAAGAAAAAAATAATTGCAAACCCTACAATATGGCGCCCAAAATCCGCCATGTTTCTTTTTTTGGAAGGTCACTTATCTATGGACACTTGGGCGGCCAAGACCTATCTAACGATGTCTTAATTATAAAAATCCGTCAAGTGGTTTGAAATATACGAGGTAATAAAGAATATTACGTACATACAAGATACGCGCGAAAAACATAACCCTTTCCTTGCAGCCGGGTAAAAAATTTATGCAAATAGGATCAAGTCCAATCAATCTGCCTAGCCTTTTCCCAACTATATTGGGGTCGGCTGCCAATCTTACCGGATTCAGCTGAGTACCAGTGTTTTACATGGAGCGACTGCCTATCTGACCTCCACAACCCAGTAACTGGGTAACACGGTACCCCTTGGCAAGACTGGTGTCAGATCTCAAGCTTCTGACTACTTGTAACGACTGTCAAAGATCTTCAAATGACAGACGGGACCAACGGCTTAACGTGCTTTACGAGGCACGGAGGAGTCTCAGTATGTTAAGATGGTCTGTGATCACATATCACGCCATATATGTTGAAATGGTCACCCATCCACGGACCGACCTCGTCAAGCGTTGCTTAACCTTGATGATCGACCCGTGCGGCTGTTATTATTTAGCCACGAGCGCAAATAGGATCAAGTCCAAAGGCTGTAAAATCCTCTAACACGCAGGTCATTGACCGTCAGCCAAAAAATATTAACTGAAATTTGAAAGGATAAAACTCGTAACAGTTAACAAAAGAAATAAAATCCGATTAATACATCTTCCGTGCTACAATAACACAATGGTAGGTATTACAACGAATTCGTCATTCGTGAGTTATTGCCATCAGAGACACAATAGCAGACCGTTACTTACGTACGGAGAGTCGTGTCCCTACAATTATATCGGCTGGCATTTATCGGCTCGATTTATTTATTGGATTACGAAGCGACTACTATTTAATTAACGCGGGACAAATTTAGCAAATTGCTTGAATTAATATTTACAAACCGGAATCGGGATGATATAAAGTTTCGGTAACTAGCTGCTCCTCGCTGTTGGAGTGTTTGACTATGTGAAACTCTGGCCTTACTGCTGGGCGTTTTACATTCTTCGGGTTTTCGTAATTTTAAGGGTTTATGTTTGATTTTCACGTTCATTTGGGAGTTTTAAATATTTCAATATTTTTTCGTCGCCTCTGTTGTTGCTAATCAACGGTTCTCGCTTTTCATGTTTCTCTTTGCATTTTTTTCACGTTTCTATGCCAATGAATGCGTCATCCATTTATCATTCTTCCCTGGCATACCAATTAATCATTTTTGGCTATTGCAGTTCACTGCATAGGTCTCTGCTATAGTCGTCAGTCCATCTGGCTACTACGTTAGCCAATTTGCTTTTGGTTTTGATGTTCCGTTTCGTTTATGTATGTAGCAGCCCTTCCAGTATCACTTTTGATCTTGAGCCCGTTCGATTCACACTGGAAAGCCGATATGGCCACGTTTTGGATAGCTTTCGCTTCAACACCGAAGTCTCGAGGGATCACAACTAACATAACATTTTACAAAGGCGTTTAGACGAAAATACGCTTTCGGATCGAAGAGTTTTGCTGAACTTACTGCGAAGAAGTCTGCGAATGATTGCAACATATTATGACAGTAAAGATTTTAGCTTTCAGAGAAGGAAAAAAAAATTGGATCTTTATTGAACGTTAAATATTGG
The DNA here is from genome assembly GCA_948252205.1 of Orthosia incerta. Taxonomy (NCBI): domain Eukaryota; kingdom Metazoa; phylum Arthropoda; class Insecta; order Lepidoptera; family Noctuidae; genus Orthosia; species Orthosia incerta. Next base: position 17,559,207 of record OX411753.1, on the reverse strand, counting down.
AAATAAATATTTATATTCTACAAAATATAATTGTTATATTTTAAGCTTTGGCGATATAAATGTCGTCGGTGTCTTGTCTGCTGAAAACTATTACAGTCGTTAAAAATGTCTCATATTTTTTATAGAATCGTAAAACATTTCTTTCACTTTTTCGTCGCAAGCTCTTTGCGCGATATAAATGTGCCTCTTCAAGTGCAAACCCGTTTGAAATTTTAATTTTTCGCTTTTCATATTTTTCAGTTTTAAACTACTCTAAATCTTTAACACTTTCTGAAGAATTTCTTGTTTTCTGGTACCTACAGTGTTGAGCAACGTAGTCGCGGGCTGCGTACTCAAAAATATATTTTATGCGGTTAGAGTTAAAAAAAGTTCTCTATTGAATACAAAGCGAGAAATTCTATGTAACCAGTTCGAAGATACGTATAGCCTAAAGTGGAATAGCTAGTTATCCGTCCGGCACTTGGCCAGTTCGTTACCCACTAAGGGGATTATCGGCGCGGCTACTCTGGCGCGCAATAGCACACGCGTGACAAGTTAGCACATACATTTATGTTGCCGAGCTCTACACTCTACAACTATTGCGGAAAAAACAATTCGAATAGTGGTAGTGAGCGCTTAATATTTAACAAACATCGGAAAACTATATCGAGTCCCGTTTGTTTAGATGGTTATGTTAGGGGCAATTTTAAAATTGGATTGTTGTTCGCTTTTTTACCCGACTGATGTATGTATTATGTATGTTTGTTCCTATGTGGCGTTCTAGAGACCAAACGCGTTGGCCGATTTTGATGATTCTTACGTCAATCGATTTGTCTTAATCCTGTGAGTGTCACTGGGTACATTAAAATTGGAAAAGAAAAAAATGGCGCATTTTGGACGCCATTTTGTGGAGGAAAATATTTTCATTTTCTTCCAAACCCATCGTGTGGGGTATTAAAATAAAGGGTTTAAAGAGATAATTTCAAAAATATATCACACTTGTATATTTAAATATACCTAATTCTAAAAAAAATAACTAATAAGTTGTAAATACCAAAAATTAAAAGCGAACTAAAAAGACGTAAACAAGAAGAAAATCATGCTATGAAGTCGGGGGATACATCTGGTTTTGGTCAGCCAGCTCGCGAATATGTATCCTCCGACTGTACAGCATGATTTTCTTCTTGTTTACGTCTTTTTAGTTCGCTTTTTAAGCAGTCGGCTTTTTTAATTTTTTTAATTAACTTTTTTTAGGTTGGTATGTACAAAACTTTGACAACAGTGTTAGTGGACTATATTGAGGATATTGTTCAGATTTTGATTGTTTTATTATTTTTAAACGTTTTTCGATCTTGTCTGCGTTATTGGCAGTGATAGATTTGCATCTAAAGCCAGTGTGGGTAAAGATCAATTTATCTCTATTTTATTATAAAATTTAGTCGAAGTTCGCAAACCTACGTGTTAGGAGATGAGCGTTCTCATTCCTTTCCGCGGGCTCTAAAGGCGCCGATTAAATGGTTTTAATAATTACATGGCGATTGGAAAATCGCAGAAATATCTGCTGATAAAAGCGTACAACAAGATGTTCTGTAATTTTCTACATTCTAGAATATGTCCAACTGTCCTCTGACAGTCTTTCTAAAGTTATATAATATTACTGAACAAAGAACAGGTTCACATGAAGGAAGGCCAAGTAACAAGTTGCTTTGCTTGCTACCGTTTCAAGCAAGCCCACGCACTCGCTGCGTGGGTGAGTTGAAAGAAATGACTGAATGACTACAGATTCATGAGACTTCCCCAGACGGAATAGGCATGAACATGTGTGGGAACTTACGTAAAAGAAATTGGTATTTATTTTGGGCTATTGAAATACAAATCTCATCAATTCTGAAAATAAGTATTCAGGTTTATCAATGAAGTTTGTGGAATCGAAATGCCCACGTTTGTGGATGTTAAATGTAATCATCTGATATAAGAATAAAAGAAAATCGTTGTAATAACTTTCCGCTCGCGTGGAAGTCGATAAATATCCTACGACAACGTCCTGCTGAGATAAAAATATCATACCAACTTTAGAATATTTTGTTCTAATCCAGATCATTGGGAGCACTGGTGGCCCAGTGGTGACGGCCCCGACTTACGTTTCGTAGGTCGTGGTTTCGAACCCAGGCAGGCGCATTACATTGTGTAAATTATTTCATCACCACTGCTCTTAAAACGATCAAGGATAACATCGTGAAGAAATCGGCATGTCCTAGAACCAAAAATTCGAGGACATGTGACATCCACCAACCCGCACTGGGCCCGCGTGGTGAATTAAGGCCCATTCCTTATCTCACAGAGAGGAGGCCTGTGTCCTAGCAGTGGAACATTATAAGGCTGATGATGATGATGAATCTAGTTCATGATCTATGCGTGTGCAAAGTTTCGTCCAAAACCGTTCAGCTGTTCAGTGCGTGATTTTTTAATAAGGTTCAAAATGCAGATTTTACATTAAAAAGAGCCAGAAAAAGAAGAAGATGTACTTAATACAAATAGAACTACGATCATTCTTACGTCGAGCCGATAAAGGGATAGCCTCTATTTACGACTAGCCTTGTAAACAGACGATCAAAGATCTAGCCTAATAGAGCTGTAAAGGTTAACAACCACATTACATTGCACGCCAGCTTACGATAACAAAGTAACAATTTAGACTTTATTCGTCGGATCATTGAGCGCCGTATATTCTGAACTGAGCTACACGATCACTGACTGGACAGATCCGTTCACTCAAATTGTCCTCATTTGATCGATCATGGTCTCTTTCAAAGTCCAGACATTTTATTGGATCATGTCCAAACTTTAAAAGAATTTGTGACCTCCAAGTTTATTTCGGTGATTTTCCAGGGTAGCCTGGCAACACCGAACCGTTCCTGTTCCACGGGAACCGTTCATTTTTATATTGAACTAGCGGATGCCTCGCGGTTTCACCCGCGTAGTTCCCGTTTCCGTGGGAATACAGGGACATAAAGTAGTCTATGTCACCCGGGGATAGTGTAGCTTCCCAACGGTTAAAGAATTTTTGAAATCGGTCCAGCCATTTCGGAGTCTATAAGGAACATACATACATACTTTCTCTTTTCAATCGACTTTCCAAAAAGGAGGAGGTTCTATGTTCGACTTCGTTTGTTTTTTTATGTATGTTCACCGATATCTCCGACAATTGTAGACCAATTTAAAAAATTCTTTTTTTGTTTGATAGAATATGTTACCAAATTGGTCCCATTTTAATTTGGTGAAGATCTAATGTGGAACTTCGGAGATATACACCAGAACTCTTCAATAAATAACGGCAAACCTTACGGGATTGCTGCAATCGCATGTCTGTTTATTGTATATACCATTTCATAACATAACATCACGCCAGTACGTTCTAAAGGGGTACGCGGATGTGTGCATTTCACCTTAGCACCGGTGAAATGAGAGCATTTCACCGGTTATGTTCAAGTTTCATGGTGTTGGGGTAATCGATTCTGGCATTATAAGTACCTTACTAAAGGCAAGTTGCCTATTAAGTACAACAAAAAAGTGAAACAAAAAAAATCTTTATTACAAAAAAATACTACCGACTTCCAACTAAAACACTAGAAAGTGAAAAATAACTTTTTTTTACGCGACTGCTGAAGGAGTGTTTATCAGTCTATGTTCACTGGCTACATTAAAATTGAAAAATAGTAAAATGGCGGACTTTGGGCGCAATATTGTGAAAGCCCAATTAATTTTTTTCTTCCAAACCCATCGTGTGGGGTATCAAAAAGGGTTTTTAGCGGTGATTTCATAAATATATTACACTTATATGTTTAAATGTACCTAATTCAAAAAAAAATGTTAACTACTGGTTTTGGTCAGCCAGCTCGCGAATATGTATCCTCCGACTGCACAGCATGATTTTCTTCTTGTTTACGTCTTTTTAGTTCGATTCTTAAGCAGTCGGGATTTTTGATTTTTTTTAATAACTTTTTTTTTCGAAGTCTTAAATAATTTTGAGTAAAAGACTTCCAACCAAATGTATTTCTAAAAGAAACTATTGGCTATTCAAAGTGTAGTTATTTAAGGCCTTACCACAATCGTAGGGTAGACCGCTCGATCACATGGTAAGCTTCGGCCACTCGGTTTGAATAGGTGGCCTTCCTATACAAGAATAGATGACCGATTACAATCGGGACCTTTCTTTGCCTTTAGATCTCTTCTGTGAGTTATGGTCGTTTCTAACGTTATGTACGAGAAACGTACACGCGTAGTTGTAAAACTGAAATTATGTTGTAGTAAAAACGTACGCGGGCAAAACGTGGAGCTGTATTTATTTTTGTTGTTCTATCGTTCATCAGAGGTTTTGACCTAAAATGAATGTTTTAATGTTGTTTTCAAAAAGGGAGAACATTGCCTATTATTCAATGATTTCTCAATATTATCTTGTTTTCAAAAATATCAACCGTTACTGATATATGCTGTTATCCAAAAATTCCTTGTCATAATAATTGACACAAACTGAATTCCAATGAAAAAAGAGGTATCTGATTTCAGCTAGCATTAACTCGAAATGCAGCTAGGTTCAGACCGAGATCTACAAATAAAACTGCATGTTTTTGGTAATAACAATGACGAAAATTGTGTCTGCTCGATAATCGAACAAGTCATGAGTACAAAATACCTACGGATACAAATCGATGAGCACCTAACTTGGGAAGCGTAAATAGACGCACTTGTGAAGCGAACCAGGAAACTCACATATATATAAAAAAACTGGCCAAGTGCGAGTCGGACTCGCGGAAGAAGGGTTCCGTACTTGGTAAATTACGGTTTACGATTTATGACGTATTAAAAAAAACTATTTACTAGATCTCGTCCAAAACAATTTTCGGTGGCAGTTTACATAATGTACATCATATATATTTTTTTAGTTTTATCATTCTCTTATTTTAGAAGTTACAGGGGTGGGGGGGAGACACATTTTACCATTCAGTTGAGAAAAAATGATATTAGAAACCTCAATATCATTTTTGAAGACCTTTCCATAGATACCCCATATGGGTTTGATGAAAAAAAAAAATAGTATCAGTTCTAAGTATGGGGAACCCTCAAGATTTATTGTTTTTTTTTCTATTTTTGTGTGAAAATCTTAATGCGGTTCAGAGAATACTTACCAAGTTTACCAACAGCATAGTTCTTATAGTTTCGGAAAAAAGTGGCTCTGACATACGGACGGACAGACAGACCGACAGACAGATAGACAGACATGGCGAATCCATAAGGGTGCCGTTTTTTGCCATTTGGCTACGGAACCCTAAAAGTGAAGTCCATTGCCACTCCTGAGCTGATCAGTATGTTGTACTTTACCCTGTGCCAATCACTACTAAGTTACAATGTGTCAGTCTGGGGAGCAGCTAATAAAACCAATTTGCTTAGGTTGGAGAGAGCTCAACGACGAGCTATTTTAGATATATTGACGTACAAGAAACCCTGGCAGTACTCAAATGATGTTCTGTATTCGGAATGTAGCGTCCTCCGAGTGAGGCAATTGTTTATGGTTTTGACACTAATACAGGGATGCCAAAGAACCAGCCCGCCATTCATTCAGAACGTTAAAATGGGATCGCCCTAGAGTTCACTCTTCTTTTACACGTAGATCTTTTGCATTTCTTGGGCCCTGCTTGTACTCAAGAACTACTCTCACAACAGAACTATAGTCACCTTAACTTACAGACGTTTTAAGAATAATATATTTAAATGGCTGCATCCCCTAAACTATAACCAAACGGAAAACCTTTTGCACATACAGTCGTAAATTTGGGACATAATAGCAACACTTAAGCATGCAATCACCCTCTTATATACTCCACACATACTCATACACACACTCACCCAAAAGCAACTTAAACTGTATATATTCATATATTAAATAATAACCTCTTATCACATTACAATTAAATTTTATCTCTCTGTAATTAGTTATACTACCAAGTGAAGGAAGAGACTGGACCCCGCAACACAGGGAATCCTAGTGTGTGGTCCAGGGAATTTGTTCAGGCGCAGATACCCCTGAGTAGCTGATTTTAAAATGAGAATAACGTCTTAACGGCTTGTCGTAATTTTTTGGGGAAAATATATGTTAAATTAGACTATTTTATTATTAATTTGATCTGAGAAAATTTTGAGTTTTATTCGTATAACATAGTATAATTAATTTGTGAAGTTATGTCTAAAACGGACACAAACACGACAATCGCACCAAAACCGCTGGGCGCATTTGAATGAAATCGACACCATCTCAAAGACAATTTAACTATCTACATTTTGATTTGAGGTTATTTTTTAAAAGTTATAGAATAATAAGGAAAGTAAGAAAACTACAAAATTTTGGGTCGCACGGGTGTGAAACGAGTGCGCGTTTAGTTCCCTCAAGGTCGTTGGCGTTAGTCGTCGTCTTAACACCTAGCACTTAAGGGCCTCTAAGAAATGTATTATTTGTATAAATATTCATCATTTCAGCCGAAAGACGTCCACTGCTGGACATAGGCCTCCCCCAGGCGTCGCCACATTGACCGATCCCGTGCGTCTCGCATCCAGCGCCTTCCCGCAACCTTAACCAGGTCATCGGTCCACCTAGTGGGAGGCCTTCCAACGTATCGTCTTCCGGTTCGCGGTCGCCATTCCAGAACTTTTATGCCCCATCGGCCATCCGTTCTGCGAGCAATGTGCCCTGCCCACTGCCACTTTAGTTTGGCAATTCTTCGGGCTATGTCGGTAACCCTGGTTCTCTTGCGGATCTCCACATTTCTGATTCGATCACGCAAGGAAACTCCGAGCATAGCCCTCTCCATTGCCCTTTGAGTGACTGTAAGCTTCCTGATAAGGCCCATTGTAAGCGACCACGTCTCAGAGCCATATGTCATCACTGGCAACACACACTGGTCATAGACTTTCGTCTTGAGACACTGTGGTAAGTTGGACGAGAAGATACCGCGCAACTTCCCGAACGCTGCCCAGCCGAGTCGGATTCGACGGTTGACCTCTTTCTCGAAGTTGGCCCTACCCAATTGGATCGTTTGTCCCAGGTAGACATAGTCGCCCACAACTTCGAGTGTAGAGTCTCCGACCTTGATAGGAGTGGGTGTAACATGGGCATTCACCATGACCTTGGTTTTGTCCATGTTCATTTTAAGACCCACTCTTTCGGAAGCTCTACTGAGGTCATCGAGCATTTTACTGAGGCTCTCCATGGTCTCAGCCATGACCACTATGTCGTCGGCAAACCGAAGGTGAGTGATGTACTCGCCATTAACGTTGATGCCAAGTCCTTTCCAATCCAGAACCTTGAAGACATCCTCCAGCGCAGCAGTGAACAGTTTCGGAGAAATGACGTCTCCCTGTCTCACGCCGCGCCGGAGAAGAATTGGTTTCGAGGTCTGATCCTGAAGACGGACTGACATAGTGGCGTTCTTGTACAAACACTTCAACACTTCAATGTACCGGTAGTCGATCTGGCACCGTTGGAGAGACTGCAGTACAGCCCAAGTCTCGATCGAATCGAAGGCTTTCTCGTAGTCCACAAACGCTAAACAGAGAGGCAGGTTATACTCTTCGGTCTTCTGTATAACCTGCCGCAGCGTATGTATGTGGTCTACGGTGCTAAAGCCTTTTCGGAATCCGGCTTGTTCGGGAGGCTGGAAATCGTCAACCTGCGCGCGAGACGATTCGTGATGACTCTTGAAAGCAACTTGTAGACATGGCTAAGAAGTGAGATGGGCCTATAGTTCTTCAGCCGGGCATTGTCGCCCTTCTTGAAGAAGAGTACCACCACACCCCTGCACCATGCCTGTGGCGTTTTGCCCTCGAGTATGACGGAATCAAACAGCTTCTGAAGGGCCTTAAGGACCGGTTTTCCACCCGCCTTCAGGAGTTCAGCCGTGATTCCGTCATCACCCGGCGTCTTGTTGTTTTTAAACTGTTTCAGAGCCATCCTAATCTCGTACAGGCTGACGTCCGGAATATCTTCGGTATAGTGTCGGGTCAATCTAGCTCTTGGGTCGTTTGCTAGACTCGCAACGGGCTTGCTGATTGATGTGTACAACTGCCCATAGAATGTTTCGATCTCCCCCAGAAGCTCCGGTTTGGCGGATACGATCCTGCCATCGTCGGTCTTCAGTTTCGTGAGCTGGCTCTGCCCAATAGCCAGATCCCTTGAAAAAACCTTGGAGCCTTTATTTTGCTCAATCGCGTCTTTAATATTATACTGTGTAAAAATGAACGGAATAAAGATTTAATTTATTATTCTATTTCTAACCATGATTGATGTAAGCTCCTTATGATCACTGTTACCTATTGAGCAATTCCACGTAATAACTTAGCTTCAGTTCTCGGCATTATCGATCAACCTGATAATTGATTTCTCTGTTTAATTAAGTAGTTACTTCACTTACGAGCGTCCCTGTAATCTAATTACGTTCTTCCCATAATATTAATATTATCATCATCTTGAAATTAATGGATTTTAAGAAAATTAACGTTTTGATTACGAGAGGGATCCCATCTCTTGTGTATAATCTTGAGAGTTTTGAAAGTTATGTATATACCTACACTTTCATTTATTTTATTTAAATTAATTATTTTGATTGCAGCACAGGTCGTATTACACGTGACTTAAACATAATTGGCTAAAAAAGGTTAACCTACTATAAGTGCACATCTACCTAACCAAACTGAAAGTTCAGGCATGAGGTTGCGTAGGTTCCCTATCCATTTGCATAAAATCTTTAGACCGAATATACCTTGGCATACTTTTGTTTATCCTAATTATATTTACGCATAACATTATTTTCGCATAACAGCTTACGCATAATTTCTTTTAGTATAATTACTCTAATCATAATAATGTTTAAGCATACTATTCTAAAGCATACATACATTTGTTTACGCATAATGATATTAAAACATATTTTTTAAGCATAATAAATACGCATAATAATTATCTACTAAAATGTTTTTGGGTATTTTTCCTGTAAGAAGGATGCAAACAAGCATACACCATGCATGCAGCAAGGATGCAGCATGCAAACATGTAAACAAGCATACACCATGCATGCAGCAGGCAAGCAGTATGCAGCAAGCATGCAACATGCAGCAGGCATGGTTTCTGTCACGGCTCCGGCGCTGCGGGGCTCCGGCGATCCCACGCGAGCTGCTCGTCGCAGATGTGTTTAACGCTCACCACCGCAGCTTCGGCTTGCAGCCTCAGCCACGGCGGCGAGCGTTAAAACCACCTGCTCCTCAGCCTGCGGGCCGCCTCGACCCTCCGTGTCTACGCCTTTATAAATAACGCAAGTCTACGTGGAGTCGGTTTTGCAGAAATTCGTTTCTATCACTAAAAATAAAACACGTAAAAATAACTCAAATATGTTTCCGTTATTCCTATAAATTTTTATGTCTTAATAATGTTATGCTAATAGTCATTAGGGTTAGTAACATTATGCGAATTAAAATTATGCCAGAGCAAATTAGCCTTAAGATAATTATGCTAACATAAACTGTATGTCAAAAAACATATGGCAAAACAAATTATGCCAAAACAGTTACGCCAAAGTATATTAGGAAAAAGAACATTATGCCAAAAAAAAGGGATTCCGGTTGCGTAATGTAGTAATTTAAAAGCGACTTTTTATCCGACTGCCGAAGAAGGGTAATGTGTTTATCGTTTATCAGTCTATGTATGTATGTATCTTGTTTTCCTATGTGGCGTTCTAGATACCAATTGCGTTGGCCGATTTTGATGATTCTTACATCAATCGATTCGTCTTAACCTTGCGAGTGTCACTGGCTACATTACAATTTTGGTCAGCCAGCTCGCGAATAAACACACATGCACAGGATGATTTTCTTCTTGTTTACGTCTTTTTAGTTCGCTTCTTAAGCAGTCGGGCTTTTAGATTTTTTGAATTAACTTTTATTTCAAAAATAATTACCTTCAAACGTGTACAAATATTTGACACTATAATCTATATACATTATTCTAGGTTCATATTTTATGACATTTGTCCCTATCTGTAAATCCAACCCTATCATTGGTTCTGACAGTTGCTGAAAAGATCTAAGATATGGCAAGGTGAATGTAAAAGACTCAAGTTGATGATTACTCAGTAAAACCGCCTTTAATAAAGATAAGACTCCACCGTGTTTACAAGTCGTAGTCATAACTTGTAGCCATTTCCCTGAAGAGTTAGTTACTTCGGTGTGAATACCTAGATAGGCACTGAGCTGGAAACCTTTCAGTAAATTATTAAGAGCAATTTTCAAGTGGCTCACTGAATGATATTTAATAAACCGTGTTCAAGTGAAATAAATTGTGAAATTTTGGTAATTGTATTTCTACTTGCATGGATAAAAATATATACATTGTAGAAAATGCTTAACTAACTATAATAAATATATATACATAAATTTAAAAGAAAATTCTTCACTAACTAAGCATATAAATAATCACATTCATGCTAATATTATAATTCATGCCAAAACAACTAAACGGATTTAGATGGAACTTTATAGTAATATAGCTTATACATAGGTTCATCAGAATAACAAATAGGCTTTAAATTGTTAAGGTTTTGGGAGAAGTACTAATTTCTTGCACGTGTAGCCGCGGGCGGGAGCTAGTCTATAATATGGCGTCGAAAAATTCCTCGGCATCGCTGTTTGGGTTATTCTAAAAAATCTGGCCTAGTGCGATTCGGACTCGCGCACGTAGGGTTCCGTACCATTATCGCAAAAACGGCAAAAAAATCAAGTTTGTTGTATGGGAGCCCCACTTCAATATTTATTTTATTCTGTTTTTAGTATTTAGCGGCAACAGAAATATTAATAATCATCTGTGAAAATTTCAACTGTCTAGCTATCACGGTTCATGAGATACAGCCTGGTGACAGACAGACGGATCGCAGAGTCTAGTAATAGGGTCCCGATTTTACCCTTTGGGTACGGAACCCTAAAAAGTAACGAATGAGAGATACTGGGTTCGAAGTCAATACATTGGTGCTTCGGTCTAGATCCCATGTCGAGTAAAAGCATGTGTTTCAGCTTATAGAAGTTCAGCATAGCTTTGTAACAGATGTACTAATACCTAAGTACTGACGGAACGGATCTCGCAGTATTTTTTCGGATTGGCTGCTGCACTCCATGTTGCATGTTTGATGTTTGATGCATGATTCTGTGGTAACAAATATTTATATTTTTTATATTATACCTATTACCATGGCAATACAAAATCTCACGAACTTTTGTTACGTGTCACGTTCCGTTTCTTTTGTCGTGTTTCTATTTGTCAGAAATCCCCAAAGAGATCATTATTTTATAGAAGAAATAGTAATGGGTATCTAATACTTAATGTCTTGTTGACTGTTTGTAACGATGCAGAAAGTGAACTTATAGTGATTCAATATCGAAGGCAGGTGCCGTAAGAAGTCTGATAAGTAGGTGCCTTCATGTTGTGTTACACATTGATTTTTAGCTCATTATAACTTCACAACGACATTGTTTTTAACACGCTTTTATTAGCTTGGTACGTATGTATCTATGAATCTGTATCGGAATCTTTAAACGTGATTTTATTTATTTATTTATATACACTTTATTGTACACCATAATAAACAAGAAAAAAAGAAACTTAATACTAAAAACATACAATGGGCGGCCTTATCGCTTTCCGCGATCTCTTCCAGGCAACCTGGAATGGACAGAGATTACCTGGACATGACATTTGATGTGATTTTCATCCCGTTCAAAACGTCGGATTAATTTAAAACTTTGCACACTTATCAATGACCGATGACAATGCAATAATTTAAATAGTTTGTCCTATTATCCTTACCAGCATCTTCAGTAAAAAAGAAGTTTAAAAAGTAAAAAATAAATAATAGGTAAAATAAAAATATGAAAAACACGCTAAAAAGTAGAAAATAAATTTAAATTAAGAATAGTGTGATTAACAAAAACAAAATTTTATTGTAAAAAAGCGTGGGGTGCTTTTTAAGATAATTTTCAAAATGACTACTTTTCAGAAAGATTTTTTTATAGTTTTTTTTTTTAAATGAACCAAGACCTGCCTTTAAATTTCCCATTGTAGGATAAAGATCTCTTCTCTAACAGGGAAGGTAAACATCACCACGCTTGCTCCAGGATAGAAAGGAAAAGAATTTATTGCCACAGAAATCATTCACATCGCATTAACACAGAATGAATATATATCAGAGAATAGAATAACACAGAATTATGCCTAAACCAAGAAAATAACAATATAATTAGTTGAACATTCTAAGTTCAGCATGCATAATGCTGTTCCATGGAGGACCCACAACACGGCGCTGAGTTATAGTGGTCACCTATTATTACCTAATGCACGGAAACAGGCTATGTCGGATGTAAGACTTAGGTGGGTACAAAAATATTAAACAAATGCCTTAAAATAAAATAAACAGTACTTAAAATATGTGTAAGTCTGGAATACGAGTCTTATGTCGTAACGTGCGCTAGCGTTAAATGGTGTAAATAAAAATAAACAATAATAACAAAGCGGGTTGGCGATTTCTTATAGCACTATTGAATGACAATTTTTTTTTTTGCCAAATAATAGATATTAAGTATTATTCTTTTCCTTGTTCCATAAGTATTTTTTGATGTTAGGCTCGATAAGGATAATAAATTGAGATAAAAAAAAAAAAAAAAATTCTAGAACAGGAAAACCAATTTATGTGCCTCGAAAGTTGACACTGGTCAAGTAAGTTCAAGGCCGCACATTACTAGCAGGAATTCGCTCCACCTTGTAACGTGACTCTTGTTACGAGCTACTGTGATGTCGAGTCACTATTACTACAGTATTTTTCCTTTCATGTCTTGGTAAACAAATACGGGGCGAAAATCACGGGTTTTCACATCAATCATATATTTTGGTTAGGTATGACGTATGGTAGGTCTTGATGTATGGCGCACTCTCAATAAGCCACTATTATTTACTGAATCCTGTCCTTCTTCCGACTATATTACTAATTACATATATAAATGTGAATGTCTGTATGTTTGGATGTTTCGTAGCAACATCATAGCAGAGACTTTCGTAGCAGCAGTAGCGTAGCAGTGACGTAACCGTGACATTTGTAGGCAGTTTTGTAGTAGCAGTAGCGTAACAGTGACATTCGTAGAAAGTTGAGCAATTTCGTAGCACCGGCGTAGCAGTAACATTCGTAGCAAAAGTAGCATACCAGTGCAATTTGTAGCAAGTCGCATAGCAGTTTCGTAGCGTAGCACCAGCGTGGCAAAGACTTTCGTACCAGCAGTAGCGTAGCAGTGACATTCGTAGCAAGATGCAAAGAAGTTTCGTAGCACCAGCGTAGTAGAGACTTTCGTAGCAGCAGTGTAGCTATAGTGTAGCAGTTCCGCACCTGTACCCTAGTAGCCTGCATTCGTGGCGGTGGTGTTACCTAATAGGTAGTATGTAAAGTGTCTAATAAAATAATATTTAGAAAAAAAACCGCCCTAAAACATGCAACTATGCTCCTCTTTAAGCCATCACTGGAAAATTCTCTCGTTCCATGATATGAGAATGTAAATAATTTTATGCTTTTTCCCTTCAGTTTAGGAATGAAAACGTAACAAACATTTTATTGAAAACTGTTTTAAAGTAGAAATGATCCAAGAATGTTTCGTAAGAAGTAAATATGAGTAACTCCCGATACTTTTAAAAATTCATGTAGTCGCTCAGTAAATTGATATGCTATTCGATTTTATGAGATATAAACTAGCTGGCCTATCGCGATCTATGAATAAGTAATCGAATATATTTGATCTCATTCGATCGTACTCCTTTCAAAATATCCGGCATTTTATGAATACTTACATTTTTATTTGCAAAAAAACATCTTTTGGAGAGCTTTCGATGTTTTGGAGCCGTGAGTGGCCGTGACCTGTCAATGATCATTTCAATATGATATTTTTGACGATAAGGGTGCGATTATTAAGCTTCCCGCGTCTTCGCTCCCGTAGTCTGTCTCACAGGAATCGTAATTTTTCGGGGATACAAGCCATTAGTACTTAGCTATTATGTAGCTTTCTATCATCAGCATCAGTTCTTTCAGAGATTACTGCCTTTATACAAGTGAATCATTTTACCTCTCATAGTTTAGATTTAGGAGGATATTAATAAGTATTATTAAAACAAGTATAATTAAAAAAAAAACAGCCAAGTGCGAGTCGGACTCGCGCACGAAGGGTTCCGTACCATTATCGCAAAAAAACGACAAAAAAATCACGTTTGTTGTATGGGAGTACCACTTAAATATTAATTTTATTCTGTTTTTAGTATTTGTTGTTATAGCGGCAACAGAAATACATCATCTGTGAAAATTTCAGCTGTCTAGCTAGCACGGTTCATGAGATACAGCCTGGTGACAGACGGACAAACAGACAGACAGACGGATCGCAAAGTCTTAGTAATAGGGTCCCGTTTTTACCCTTTGGGTACGGAACCCTAAAAAGGAGGCTTATTAACGATGCTTCGATGGAAAATCCATCGAAACACGTAATTATATCATGATTTCTTGCGCAAATAGCCCGATTTAAAGAGTAAAATGCGCATAATTTTGAATGGCTGAACCTATTTTCATCCAACGTAGCCCACTCTCGACAAAGTCATCTTTGAAACAAAAAAGACTAAATCAAAATCAGTTTATCCATTTAGGATCTATGATGCCACAGACAGATACACATATAAACAAACACACAGACTTCAAACTTATAACATCCCTCTTTTTCCATTATTCCATGTCGAAGTCTCTTACCACTAGTCTTAGGCTTCTTGTTGGTCCGTATTTATGGAATTTGGGCTATGATGATTTCCTAGCGATTCCATTTCCAAGCAGCTGTTCATTAACCCGTTACACGGACGATAGTCTTCTGCTCATTCAACCAAGTATTCGAGCTGGATTTGAGAATCTGCCTGACACTTGCCTATGATTGATATCTCAGTGGGGCGATCGAAATCGTCTGACTTTTGCGCTGCGCAAAACCTATCAACTCATTCTAAAATGTAATCTTAAATCGTGCCCTACTATTAAATTTAGTAACGTTCCCGTAAAAAGGGAAGCAGTCCGTATGCTATCTTGGTCTGGTGTCGGAGAGGAATTTTGCATTTATAGATCATAATTATTAAAATAGTCGGTGAAAAACAAAAAAGAACTTCTATGCCCTAACGTGAATACATAAGTCTAAGTGGGTCTCTTTTAACTTTAAAGACTATTTATGGGGCTACTTTCTTGGGTTGTATGTGTTTGGGGGGTACCTGTTTGGGCCGATAGGGCCACCATAGGGGCGGTACAACGTAAGGGGCGGTACGACGTAAATTACTACAAAGTTAGCGTTTAGCTTTGATATTCTTATGCAAAGCTTACAGACAGTTAGTACTGAGGGCTTACCGGTACTTGCTGGCGTAATTCTGGTCGATCTTGAAGTGCAGCGACGTGCTGCAATGTAATATTCTGCACGAGAGACCATGGACGCGGACTTTTTAACGCTGAGTGACCGTGTTATAACCGCTTGATTATTTAAACCACAGGGACGTCTGGGAGGAACTTTTATCCGAATGGCAATTTAGGTGGGATACTTCCATCAAGGGCCGACACCTCCACCAATTCTTTCCATACGTTCGTGAGCGGCTGGCCAGGACGTGGCTGGAGGTGGATCCAGTGTGTTGCCCACTGTGTTGGCGCACGGTTGGCGCAGTGGTTGAGCGATTGACTGCTGCGTTGCGTGTTGCGGGTTCGATTCCCGCACGGAACAAATATTTGTATGACCTACAGATAGTTGTTCCGGCTCTGGGTGTTTGTGTATGTGAATTTATATGTTTGTAAACGCACCCACGATACAGGAAGAAATTCCTAGTGTGGGGCAACGTTTTTTCTAAAAAAGAAAGAAAGAAAGAATTTCTCACAGGACATGGTAACATTAAAGGTAAATTATTTTCCTTCAAGCTAGTTGCCTCGCCTTTTATGTCAATGTTCTACATCTGATTGCGAATATGTAAAATCTGCACATCATATCTTATGGGAGTGTATTCTTTGACAGAATGAACGCAATATTATGTTGGATAATGTACAGGCTGCATTCGGAGTTATTTATTATACGGACCTTTGTGTTGTTTGGGCGCACGGTTGGCGCAGTGGTTGAGCGATTGACTGCTGCGCTGTGTGTCGCGGGTTAGATTCCCGCACGGAACAAATATTTGTATGATCTATAAATAGTTGTTCGGGCTCTGGGTGTTTGTGTATGTGAGTTTATATGTTTGTAAACGCACCCACGATACAGGAGAAATTCCTAGTGTGGGGCAACGTTTTTTTAGATAAAGAAGAAACTAGAACAAATTTCCTTGCGTTCAAGCGATTTTGCCATACCTATTATTGGAATCAAATATAACAGCTCACAAAATAACCATTAATATTAATGATATTTTTTTATCCGTGGTGCTAGGCAACTGGGCTTATACCAGTTGTAAACGACCTATTGTGTGTATTGGGCTTGTTTGTTCTGTCTCCTGCTGTATATGGAGGGAAGTGGAAATTATGCATTTTTTCTCTTATCTCCTCCGTTATTCTTTTTTTTCAGATTAATTTCGTTGAGGGTTCCAAGACCGTTAAATTCGTTCTCTGGGACTTCGTCGAGCCTCATTGCTTCGGCGCTTTTTTGGTGGTCGCCACTGTTAATTCTGGATTTTAGGCGTTGCAGTGGTTTGGGAATAGTGCGGTGGGTATGTCCCAAAAAACAAGGACACCCCTCTTTTTCCGCCGGGGGTTAATAAAACAAAATACGTCACACAAAATTCTACGATTCTGAACATGATTAGGTTTTCCGAAATAGAGAAAACAAAAAGATAAATATACCTCAATCAATTCTTTTATAACCTACCTAAACAATCCACGCCAATTTGTGTTCCATATCTTTATTAATACCACTTTATTTATTCTTGCAAGTCCTCCCCGCTTCTCCCATCTGGTGCTGTAATTTGTAAAGTACAAATTACGCGGGACCTCATACCCACTTAGTGCTTCAACAACTAACAACAATACAGTTCCAGAACTTTGTTCTTAGGCTTAGTATAAAAAGTAAAATTATGTCAACGGATCGTTCTTTAGAAAATTTATCATAATTGCTTTATAAAACGGGTTTGGTGTAGCATTTTTATGGTATATTTTGTGGATAGTCCTCACGCTTTTGTGTTGTCAAAAGAGGTAGGTCGGTGGTTAAGTATGGTTATTTATTAACGGAAAGACGGTTAACAGTCTTCAGGCGCAGCTCTGCCTAACCCTTCGGCGAATATATATAGGCGTGATGTTAAGTTATGTTATGCAGACTACTATAAACGCTATATATATTTGACATCATAAGTTTCAAAATTATATTACGCATTAGCTGTGCCCGCGGCTCCCGTCAACTGCCTACCCTACTTACTTACCTGCCCATTTTTTTTTCTAGGGTCTTTCTTTCGCGGAGAATATTAACATCGGCTTTCAGAAAATGATATCAAATGCACAACGCCATCTATCGAATATGGAGTTCAACTGTCCGAGTATCTGAATTGTGTATGTTGTGATATTTTACTTGTTGAACACCTTAAATTCATATAACTTTTGATAGAGTAAACCCATTGCGATGAAACAAAAACCGGCCAAGTGCGAATCGCACTCGCGCACGAAGGGTTCCGTACCATTATCGCAAAAAATGGCATAAAAATCACGTTTGTTGTATTAATTCATTTTATTTTAATTTAATCATTACTATTTTTTGAAGTGAATATACAACTAAATATTCTGTGAATATTTCAAGCGTCTACCGGTTTCCGTTATTAATATCGAGCAAAAAACAGCAAAAAAACACGTTTGTTGTATGGGAGCCCCCATCAATTTATTTTATTTAATTTAATAATAATTATGTTTTGAATTGAATATACAACTAAATATTCCGTGAATATTTCAAGCGTCTACCTGAGCTATTCCGGTTCACGAGATACAGACAGACGGACAGACAGATGGATCGCGGAGTCTTAGTAATAAGGTCCCGTTTTTACCCTTTGGGTACGGAACCCTAAAAACTAAGTAATGCTTCAAGTTACACGCAATTTTTGTGTGTAAAAGTTATCACCATTAGTTTCGTACATTTTACGTGATGCGTTCACAAATAAACAGACAAACTGGACAACGGACAAAAATTTCAAAAATGCTGGAAATGGGTTCTGTTGGTTATCCTTTAACGCCATGGTTATTTTTATTGGCAATATTTTCGGTATACAAAAACTACTTTACTACAGATTTATTATATGTATTGATTTCAGTTTGAAGGCGATATTGTAATTTTGGTGTAGATACCTTTAATTGAAATTACAAGTTGAAGAAAGAAATTATAAGTAGTATAAAGATTAGATTGCTTTTCTGGTAAAAATCGTGGGATCAAAAGATTTTTTTAGAAACATATTCCGGCACGTGTATGAATAGAGTGTAAATATAAGAAAAATCAAGATCTTGCGTAGGCTGGTGTATTTTTAATACGATATCGCGACAAACTGAGGTCATGGCTAAATTGTAACAGCCACACGGGTCGATGTTAGACGCTTGAAGTTTGAGTTCTATGACGTCACGGTTCGTCACCGCTTCTGATTATTCTGAATTGTTATGAATTTTCAGAAGCCAGAAAATCTGACCCCAGTCTTGCCAAGGGGACACCATCCATAAAAGCTACCTACCGGGTTGTGGAGGTCAGATAGGCAGTCACTTCAAGTAAAATACTGGTACTCAGCTGCATCCAGTTATACTTGAACCCGACCCCAACATAGTTGGGCAAAGGCTAGGCAGATTGGTTGATATCGAGAAAATTAGATACACATAATTTTCCGCTTCCGCGGACCGGCAGACGATGCGTTGGAAGGCCTCCCATTAGGTGGAGTAGACGATGCGTTGGAAAGCCTCTTACTAGATGGAATAGACGATGCGTTAGAAGGCTTCTCACTAGGTGGAGTAGACGATGCGTTGGAAGGCCTCCCACTAGGTGGAGTAGACGATGCGTTGGAAGGCCTCCCACTAGGTGAAGTAGACAATGCTTTGGAAGGCCTACTAGGTAGACCTTCACACATGACATGGTTAAGGTTGCGGGAATCCGCTGGATGCAATACGCACGGGATCAGTCAATGTGGCGACGCCTGGGTGAGGCCTATGTCCAGCAGTGGCCGTCTTTCGGCTGAAATCATGATCATGATGAATTTTTCCGCTAAAACATTACTTGAAATTCATATTTATTTTCGATTTGAAAAATGAATGATCGCTTTGTAGGTTTTGTCGAGCACGCAGTACTTAATCGAGTGTCTATCATCGACATGAATACTTGTCACTGTGTATCCATGACGCGCCGTAATTCAGACCGACGTGACAGGCAGAACCCATTGTTTAGGCCTTATTAAAAGCTCGTGGAGTTTCACGCAGTTTTCATGCTGTAAATTGATGATTTTATAAGCGTGGGTTTTTGTACGTAGGTATAGGTTACACGTGCACGTATATATTGGAACTATTGAGGAGCGAAATAATTATTGGGTAAATTGTACAAACACGTTTTTAAAATTGGTCTTGTTAAATGAAAAATTAGTATATTATGCAACTAGTGAATAAAGGACGGATTTAAAGCGAGGGCCATAGATGAATCACGAGCATAGCGAGTGATTCAAGTGTTAGAATCCTGAGCGACGCGAGTGATTCATGGCCCTCGATATAAATCCGTTTTATTCAAGAGTTGCATACTATATTTTATACCATGACTACGAGAAAAAGAAAGATTTAAGCGAAAAGCACAAGGAATTATAATAAATAAATGTTTAATAACCTTCAAAATTTACAAAAAATTTAATTCATGTTAGAATTACAATCCAGATAAGTATTCACTAAACATCCCAGACTTAACAAACTGAAAATTAAATCGATGAAGAAGTTTTAAAGTCGAATATTCTTTGCACAAGGAATTTGTATCGAGTATTTTATGCGCAAGGAGGTTGTATAGCATTGAGATGGACGTCGAATATATATTGGTGTGTTCTAAATTCAAACACCAAAACAGTGAGTAAAAGTGCTTTTTATTCACTGTTTTCAGTGAATAAAATAAGCTTTTTAATAAAAATAAGAGGGGGAATGGTATAATAGTACATTATGGTACAAGCTTTTTAATTAAATATAAGGAGGAATGGTATAATAGTACATTATGGTACAAGTGTGCAATGTTGGTGATTACCATTGAGACCCGAGGACGGTAATCATCAATACACACGTGTATCATACGACGTTTTTCAACACACTTGTGGAGAAAATAATACAAAAAAATCACTTGAAAAATTAAAAACGACTTGTGATTTTTTTTTCGATATGGCGGGCAAAATTTGTCAGTTTTCCTATGCGAGCGCATTTAACAATGGCGATCGGCCATAGACTAAAAGAATGAGGTTTCTTTTTATTTTGGCTTTTCGTGGATAGTTTTTTCAATTTTCGTGATTTCAATTTTTCTTTATTACAGAGCAAATAAAATGTATATTTGAGTGAAAGTTATTTATTAAGCACGTACATGTTGAAATTATCTATTTAAATACAAAGTTGCATGAAATGAGCAAGCAATAGGTACATTAATTTATTTGTACTATTGAGCACGATCTTTTTTTTGTTGAAACCTTTTTATGAACAAAGCAACTCAACCAATAAAATTAAAAAAAAACTCTACAACTGACTTGTGAATAATAGCAATGAAAAAGTCACAGTTTGATAACAGGTATCATTATGTGCCTAATTGCGGTAAAATTAAAGCCCCTTTATGAGCAAGTGTGTTGACAAAAATGTTTTAATATACAAGGTGAGGTCGAGGGTCAATTAAGTTCATATATGTGTTACACGGATTTCTTAGTAAATATATTAGATACACGAATGTTGGTGTAACGATCGAAGCAGGTGGCGTTCTGTAGTTTCTGCCTTCCCCCATGGAAAAAAGGGCGTGAGTTTATGTATGTATGTAATTTTGTTGAAACTTCCATTTTATCTTCTAAAACACCATATTTCAACGCACATGGTACCCATAATATCCTTCAATAACAAACCTCCAATAGTTTAAAAGAACCACTTGCACCGTTCTTGTGCGAGGCGTATTATATGAAACAGCCGTCGCCGCCTGCCTATGACAGAAACAACTGTTTAGATAGGACAAAAGCTCTAACTGGGCCACTTACGACGCGTCGCTCTACTTACGGGCCGTATCTCAGACTTGTCAGATTCGCCCTGTTCACCTAAAGAGCACACTTCAAGCGCGCTCGGGTGAAAAATCAAAGAAGCATTGTATAGCACATGTTTGGACATGGTTGGTAGTTTCGAAGTTTGGCATATACGTTGTTTCGTAATAAAAAAAAACTTCAGTAATGTTTACAAAATCTTGAAAAGAAATCTGCTTAAGTAATTGGTCTAAATCCTTATCCTGAATAGCGAATTTGAATTGATGTTGGTATTACTATATAAAGACTTATAATGTTGGGACCAATGTGGAATGCAGTGTTTGTTTTTGCCTGGCTTTATGATGATTGTTGTGTTATATCTATTATTAAAACCACTGTTCGACACAAATGTAAATTTGTTGAAGAATAAATAAATAAATTATTAGGCCAAGTTATGTGTTATTTGGATTTTATTTCAGGGATTGTCTCAAGTGATTCGAAGTTTGGATCGCCGACTAATTCGAAGTCTACCCACATTCTGAAACTTTTACTTGGGCCGATAGACATCTGACCCCATTATCCCATTTCTGACATATATTGATATACCTACTGGTGACCAGTCTTCTGATATGTTTAAATATTCTTTCTAATTTTAAAAGAAATAACTCTGGGAATGGCAGCAAGCGCCGCGCTAGCTAAATTAACTTTGCGGGTCGATCAGTGCGGCTGAACTTACGCCAGGACCCTCTTTTCACGGCAATTGAGTTGCTACTTCATATTTATGAACGTCTAACAATAATATTGGAAAATATTTTGAATAGTGACAATATAGTTGTTTCGTTTTAACAGGTTAATACCGGTTATTGCAATTTTTTACATTCTTATATTCAGAAATGGAAACTAAGATAAAGCAGTTGAATCAAAGGTTATCATTATCATCAATATTTTTTTACTTATAAAACGATACATTATTTACGTTTATTGTTTGAGTTCCTACGAAGAAACAGGGATAAGGGAAATGGAATAACAAGCTATAATAGATACTCTTAAGTAACATAGACAACTTTTCAATGGCAATTACTATGAAATATTAACAAAAAGGCAGCATGATGTGTCTTTAAAACTAACAGTAATTTGCCCAAATAAACAAAATAAGCATCAACAAAACACACACGAATACCATCAAAATTCAGTTCCTTTCCTAAAGATATAGTAACTTTTATCAAAGTTGACGTTGGCGTGACCGGAAGAAGATTGGAAACTTCACCTGCAAGCATATGGGTGAATCATAAAACTTAATATTATTTACTGATATCGCTTCCGACCGATACTGTTCCGATATTATGGAACAGGTATTGTGGAGCAGGTATTGTAGATGCCTACCATACTCGTAATATTACGTCAGCCGTTGCGTTATATGCTTTTTTCTTGAAATAAGGATGCTATGTGGTTCGCCTTGCATGTGTCTGAACTGTTATGAGAAGCAATAAGATATAGTGCAGGCACTTATGTTCCAGCGGCTTCAAACATCAGCGTAATGATTATCTATGTTGCAATAACGTTTGTTGTTGAAATAGTACTTCGTCCTTGGTTTAGAAAGAAAAACAATGAATAGTTACAACTGTTTCTTTATTTTTATCTATGATTGTTGAATTTGAATTTCTCATTTTTTAGTGTGTTAGTACGAGGTAACGATAACAGCCAGATTGGTCATTTAATCTAGCCATTACCATCTGATACACTTCTTCTGTCTCTACTTACTTGCATGATGTTTTAATAGTCGAGTTATTTGGTAGTTTTACCTGCATTATTTTTCTGCAGATTTGAAAATATGTGATTAATAGAATTGGAAGTACTCTTTTAGAAATTTTCCACATTGTATTTTTGCGCTCCGCTGCCATATTGGGAAAATAACATACAAAAAAGTGTTTTGATAAAATCTCCTTTCCAACTGGTGTTACGAAAATAGCGTAACAATTTAAACAAGAGAAAATTCCATTAATTTATGTTGTAACTTTTTTTTTTAAAATAAGTAGTTGAGTACCTTTTTTGAGTACCAAATGACTATACTATAAGTAGTATTGATAGAGTGCACCGAATCTTTGAAAACTCGGCTGCGGTCAGAGCGACTAAATAATGTACTAGTCGGTAACTTAGACAAACTTGCAGTTTTCCAGACTGTTGGTGTTCGTTTATCCGAGTGCCGATCACTTGTTACTTATTTAACGAGCGGACGGTTCCTGAAGGATAGCTAGAGGGTGCAACATGCAATGTAACTAATCAGTGTTGGTAGCGCAAACATATTGGCTGTGACTTGAAGTTAATGTAACAGGTTTAGTTATTCTTAACATACTTGGTCGGAATAAACTTCACTTTACTACTTGGCATCCATATTAAAGTGAACTCAATCTTGTCTATAATAACTCTTAGCATATTCCTGCGGCACCACGAGTGTGCATGTTGGAGACGGGTACCTAATACCTACATGAAACATGCTTATGTCCTAATCTAGAACATGGTTAACCCATGTGCCAAGTTGAGTCTGAATCCTATCGGCCGTTGACGCGTGATTGATTAACAAAAGTTCAGACATTACTTCTACCAAACAGACGAATATAATATTAGAAGAGTAGTATTGTGCGATTTAGCTTATTTGTGTGCTTTTGTGCTACCAACATCTTATAGGTACTGTGAGGGGGTAGCTCAGAGAGCTTCAAATAATATGCAGAAATTACTTTGAAATGTTGTATTGAATCAACAACGTGCCTGTCTTCAGGCGGCTTGTACCGAAGTGACAACCAAAAGCTTAACAAAAACATCTTCAATTATTTGAAAAGTGTTCCTATTTCAATCACCTTCCAAAACTGAATATTTATCTGTTACCAGTCTTATAATAGGCAAAGAGTTTGTCTCTAAATAGGTGAATCCTCACAGTACCTACCTACCTAACTACGCATTTAAAAAAAAAACGAAAACCTCTTAAAATTATTAAACCTATTCTCAATTCGCCATTAAATTCATATAATGAACACGTGTAATAAAGATATTAAAAGAAACACAAGTTAATTCCTGTTAAAAACGACGGTTGTATGTGGTTATTCCAGTTGGAATTAGGTTGTGACGTGCGTGACTGCGCCGACAGGAATCCAACCATCCATTGGTCACTGGTCACGCGAAGCAAACTAATTCTAATTACGATTGCACCTGAGTGGCTGTTTATTGCGAAATATGTGGCTAATTACTTTTTAACACTAGCTTACTATTTTTATATGTTACTCCTATAATTCAAACGTGTTTTTGAGCTATTGATATTATGAATGTGAAAGTAGAATATAGGTGGTAATAAATCAATCTCGCCTCAATGGCGTAATGGATTTGGATAGAAATATAGCCCCACCAAATGTTGAGTACAGGCCTGCAGATCTCAAGCCAAGAGGCAAACACTGGGGCCCTTGAGCAATGCTGCGACTCTTGGACCCTACAAGGTCTATACCCGCGAAACCGCGATACGCGGCAGCAGTAGCTAGGGGTCTGTTTTTTAGGATACCGATCCCCGTATAGGTGGAAAGTGATACAACCATGCACATCTTACAACTACTACTCACATTTGTTCCCGCGGTGGTCTCCTGGTCAATCCCGTGTCGGGTCGGGGGTTATAGTGAGAAGATATATATATAATAAGGGCATAAGGGACAACCGACATGATCTGAGCCGGGTTCCCGGCAGCCAGCAGACACCTAGACACGCTCCCGACAAAACCACTTCGCCGCGCCCGAAATACATACACAAACTAATGCATGGGCGACACACAGTACCACTCGCAGATCGCGAACACAATTTCGGATAACGATTGGCTGGTTATGTTATATGGATGGTTATATCAATTTCCGCTAAAACAGGTCCCCATGGACCATAGTCTGCATAGCAAGGCTCAGGAGCGACGCTTTTTCAGTCTCCTCAGCACCTGTAGCCAAGTTGACAATCTACAATCGATAACGCTAGTAGAAAACGAATCAATGTATAGAAATGACACATCTGAACGTTAAGTCACGTGGCCAGACCATACAAATAGAAGGCGTTAACGATTGTAGAAAGAGATTCAATACGAAGTGTTTGTAACTTGGCTAGGGGGGCAGGGATGTGCAGTAACAGCCTTACAGGCGTTGCATAGACGGGGTTCCTGGTTGGTCTTTTAAGAGATCACGAGGTTACATGTGCTGATGGCGATCACTGGGTTTTAGTGAGGTAGAAATCCCTCACTCACTGGTCTCATCCCCAAAAGTCCAGGCGCCTTTTGAAGGTATTCCCCACATAACAAAAAAAAGGTAGTAAGTACCTTAGGTCTAATTTTAATCCGTGAAATGACAGTTCACGCGAGGCGTGAAGCATCGCGAGCGAGCAGAAGCTAGTTGAATATAAAAATGGGGCCAAGACAGTGTTTAAAGTGATAAAATTTGTTTACGGCAAGTTTTTATTAGCTAAAACCTTTCCGCAAGGTAGGAAAGGTTTCCGGGCGAATTTAATAGGATCCGCCTCGGCTCTGTTGGATTTGTTTACATTAAAACGTATCCTATGTCAATCTGCATTAATTTAGCTTCGTTGCGGTACTAGTAAAAGAACTTTAAATCAATCCTCAGCCTTTTTCTTTATTATTGCAAACAAGGATAGTTTCGTTAAGGATATGGGAGGTACTTATAACAAATACGTAGGTTATTGCAAAATATGTATTTTTTTATTTTATTTACTTTGATACGGAAAACAATTAATTGCAATTTTAATAAAACCATTAGGAATATTAATATTGAATTTGATTTACAAATATTATTGCCATATATTATTTACTAGCTGTGCCCGCGGCTTCGCTCCCGCGCCCTTCAATTGCCCACCCTACCCTACTTACCTACCTAACTTGCTTACGTTGCTACTTACCGGCTACCCTACCTACATAACTGCCTACCAATTTTTTTTCTAGGGTCGTTCTTCCGCGGAGAATCTTAATATTTTTCGTGATACGTGCACAACTTAAAAGACAAACAGTTAAAATGTCCAAAAATGCTGGAAATGGGTTCTGTTGTTATCCTTTAAAACCCTGGCTATTTTCTTGAAATATATTCGATGTACAAAAACGACTTTTCTGCAGATTGATTAATATTATATGGCATTCCAATGACAGATGTATTGAGACTTTTGCCTGGTAATGGCACAAAACTGGGTACAAATAAACCAATTCCAAAACAACAAAACGCTACAAAGCGAAATTAACTTTCTTTTAGGAAGAACGGTGTCTTTGATATCTATGTTTTTTCGTTTTTCACACCGACTTCCAAAAACAAAAGTAATTTTTCGCTTTGTAGTGTTTTGTTTTAAGAGTCGGTTTTAATTTTTTTGTTAAAAAGTTATTTATTTTCTCTTTTTAGTTTTGGTACCCTATATTTCCATTACAATACGCATTATTAATGATAACTTAAAAAGTACTCGTCAGATCTTGATCAGATTTAGATAGAATCAGCTAATAAATAAAAAAAAAATCGTCAAAATCGGGTTATAATTGGCGAAGTAATCGCGTAACAAACATACAGTCGAATTAAATACCACCTCTTTTTTGAAGTCGCTCGAAAAAAAAGGTTTATATCTACCTAAATAAGCGGATTTAGAAACAACAAACCACTCAGCGAAAGTGTAGCTTTCGATCAGGAAAATAATTTTCGTAATAGGATCAGTATTTCCGGAGATTATCTACTACATACAACCAAACAAACAATTTTACCTCATCATAATATTACTTGACAATATATATATGATATAAACAGAAACGGCAAACCAAAAGCATTAAAGTAGATAGAGATGATTGTTCAAGAAAGATGAATAATTTTCTTTTTTTATTGGAATATTTTCTTTGCAAACTATTAACGGATCAAGTGCAATAAGTGCATGAAAACAATGGTAACTCGATGAGTTTCCAACAGTTTGTGATTTTCTTTGAGAAACTTAGCTTTAGTGTTTTAATATCTACCCACCTGACTGAAAGTGGTTTACTTTCCATGAAATGCTCAAGGTGTTTGCCTATGTAATGTATTGTCAACTTTAGGGGGCTAGTTTATTACCGATATTCTAAATATTTAGAACGTTCCTTTATTAAAATTAAAATAAAAAAAAAAAAAATTAGTGTTGATTGCATTTAAATTTTTTTTTCGTCGGACCGATTTGGAAAATCGGCTTATTGGAATTGTCATGAGATGTACTCTGGCTATAAATGCTTTTAACTCTCACTTTAACTCAAAACTAAAAACAGAAATAAAAACACTTTTCAACAAAAAAACTAAACTGATTTCCAAAGCAAAACACTGCACGGCGAAAAATAACTTTCTTTTCCGCAGTCGGTGTCGAAAAACGAAAAAAAATAGATACCAAAGACACCGACTGCGGAAAAGAAAGTTATTTTTCGCTTTTGTTGCACCCATTAGGCACTAAAATCAAATTTATGTACATAAATACTATTGTATTTATGCAATGGCTCCAAAACTTTATAATAAATTACCTGAGCAAATTGTGTCAAGCAGTAACATGAATGAGTTTAAACGTAAGCCTTTTAAATAAATGAATGACAAGGCGTATTCATCTGTAAATGAATATCTTAATGATAGATTAAAATAATATTTAGGTATTTTATATATATCTGTATACTTGAAATTTTACTCCCAAGATAATGATATTCTGATTTGACATTTTTATTTCAAATATTATTGTATTATGAAATCGTGACTAATATTGAAAAATTATTATTAACTATTATTGTTTTGGCATGAAATTGTGACATCTACTTACCTTGTGTCAAAGTCAAAGTCAAAGCACTTTATTTCAAGTAGGCCAGTTACAGGCACTTTTGAATTGTCAAAAGACAAAATAAAATATTACAAAATTATGGTGCTACAGTCCCAGTCACAAGACATAATAACTGTGAAAGTACCGTAGATGCCCATTCCAAGGCGTAGATCTCTATGGAGAAGAACGGGCAAGAAACTCCATGGACACTCTTTTTCAATTACGTAATTATTACAAATCATTTGTTACATCATTCATGTTGAGATTACACATTATGTGAGAACGATGTAGAAAGTTAAAAGTGTCCATAGTAAATATAAAAAGACAATTCAGAAATAAAATTAGAATCAATTAAAATAAACCATGGCAGCTAAGAGATGACCAGTCCCAACCGCCCGTTCACGAACATGACACATGTATCAGCACCATTCAGCTCAACCATTTTGAAGGGAGCTAAATGATCCGACACACGCGCCACCATCGGCGAGACATTTGAGTGAGCATGACATACTCTCAACCACCGGAGTCATTCAAGTCAATAGAAGACGTAGGTATCTAGACAATGATAGCTCTGAAGTACATGGTACTCACACAATGCTGGCTATGCTGCTATATAATACTAGAAAGATTGACTCTATATAATGCAAAGATAGTAACAATCTTCATCAGCTCCGACAATAACAGTAAACGATACTTACGACAGTCTTACCAAAAAATAAAATTTAAAAAATACACATAAAAACGAAATTAAAAAATAATAATATTTAACCTGACAGCAAGCTAATTTTGGTAAAAGAACACGAACATTGTCTTGAGTTCAACACAGCGACCAACTATGCTTATCATCTAAATAATCATTAATAGAATAGTATGCCTTAGAACAGAGATTAGCTTTTACTTTTGCTTTAAATGCGTTAAATGGCAAATCTAGAAAAGAAGACGGTAACTTGTTGTAAAAAGTTATACCAACCCCAACGAATGAACTATGCACCTTATGAAGTCGATGAAAGGGAGCTCGTAATTTGTCCTTATTTCTGGTGTTAAAGTTGTGAATATCACTATTGTTACTGTACAAATGAATGTTCTGCCTAATATATAAAATGTTGGCGAATATGTACTGTGAAGCCGCTGTGAGAATACCAATCTCTTTAAAAAAATCTCTTAGAGAAACACGCGCACCTAATTGGTAAATGGCACGAACAGCTCGTTTTTGAAGCACAAATATATTTTGAATATCAGCGGCTCTGCCCCACAGTAGAATACCGTAGGACATGATACTGTGAAAATAACTAAAGTAGACCAACCTTGCTGTATCAACGTCAGTGTATTGTCTAACCTTTCTGACGGCGTAGGCGGCCGAGCTAAGCCTACCCGCTAGGCTTGATATATGTGGCCCCCATTGAATTTTTGAGTCTACTGTTATACCCAGAAACACAGCTGAATCAACAGTTTCGAGCTTCTCATTGCCGAGCACAATGTTGGGACCCAGATTTCTAACATTGGGCAAAGCGAACTTTATGCATTTAGTCTTCTTGGCATTAAGAACAAGATTATTTGTTGTGAACCAATCTGTGACCATTGATAGTGCGTTATTCACGTCATCAAAAACTTGTCTATTCCTATCTACTTTAAAGATCAGAGAAGTATCATCTGCAAACAGTACAACGTCGCAAATATCCTTTAAATAGAATGGCAGATCGTTAATATAAACCAGGAATAAAAACGGACCCAGTATTGAGCCTTGAGGTACACCCAGCTCAACAGGTAACCTGGAAGATTTAGCGCCATTAACGTCTACGCATTGGTATCTATTAAGTAAATATGACTCAATGACATTTAGGGCTTCGTTTTGAACACCGTAATGACGTAGTTTACGCAAAAGCGTATCATGGTGAACGCAATCGAAGGCTTTACAAAGATCGCAGAAAACACCAATTGCATTTCGCGACTTCTCCCATGCGTCAAATATGTGTTTCAACAAAGCAACACCCGCATCTGTAGTCGAGCGACCCTTCGTAAACCCATATTAGTCATTGTGAAGGAGGCTATGTAAGTTAAAATGTCTGAGTAACTGCTTAAGAATTAACTTTTCAAATATTTTGCTGAATGCAGGCAAAATAGAGATTGGTCTGAAATTACCAATATCATTTTTGCTACCGGATTTAAATAGAGGGATGACTTTACTGCTCTTCATGAGATCAGGAAAAGTACCCAAATCAATGCATTTGTTAAACGTAACAGCAAGATAGGGGGCCACAATGTCTATTATATTGCCCAAAAGTTTGGTAGATATGCCCCAGTAATCACCCGTGTTTTTAGATTTAAGAGAATTAAAAACATTAACTACATCACGAGTCGCTACATGCTCGAATCTCAATACATAACTACATTTAGGGACGCTACTATGCAATAGGTTTTCAGCCTTAGACGGCGACGAACTTAAGGAGTAAGTCGTCATTGCAGGTATGCTCGTAAAAAACTCATTAAACGCCTCAGCTACGTCAGCTGGTTTATTAACTAATTTGTTATCAACCATGATCTCGAGTTGATTTTCTTTTTTAACCGATTTACCCGTTTCGTTGTTTATGATTTTCCAAGTGGCTTTTACTTTGTTATTAGAATTTTTAATAGTCTCACTTAGAAATTTTGATTTTTCGTGTGACTTTACTTTTTATATTTAACCCTCGTATGTATGCCCAATGTTTTGTATGCCTTCAGGCGGGATATAGTATGGACCAATATTTTTTATTTATAACATCTCTTTTTTTGACCCTAAGTTCACATAATGAATAAAATATGAATTTGTATTTGCAATGTTTTGATTTGGAAGACGGTTTAATTTTTTCGTTTTAATCAATATGATTTGACAATATTTGTTAATTTCAGATTAAATGTTTGATGTTATATTTAAAAAATAAAAAACCCGGCCAAGTGCGAGTCGGACTCGCGCACGAAGTGTTCCGTACCATTATCGCAAAAAAACGGCAATAAATCACGTTTGTTGTATGGGAGACCCACTTAAATATTAATTTTATGCTGTTTTTAGTATTTGTTGTTATAGCGGCAACAGAAATACATCATCTGTGAAAATTTCAACTGTCTAGCTGTCACGGTTCATAGCCTGGTGAAAGACGGACAGACAGATAGACAGACAGACGGATCGTGAAGTCTTAGTAATAGGGTCCCGTTTTTACCCTTTGGGTACGGAACCCTAAAAATTAAAATTTATTTATATGAAATTCATAGTAACGCATTTTTAGTATAAATGCTAATTGCACTATTTTAAATATCTAGTACCAGGCATTATTTCTCATTTTTAATTGTATGCCAATACGTGAATATATAAAAAAAAGGCACTATACAAATGGTAAACATTTTAATTATTCTAACCAAACGAGAAGGGAGCAGAAGGGCGATCACGACCCTCAGTATTGAGGAATACGACGCAAGGAGGTGGAAGCAAGCGAGAATGACGTCAAGGTAACATTATAATAAGGTTTGAACCAAAATAATATTGCTTGCCCCAATACTCAAGCAGCGAATAAAAAAAAAACATGCTGTAGAGGGCTACTTGAATGCACCAGTATACACCCGGTGAAAAGATGAAAGAACATTGACCCTAGCTGAACGGACGCCTGAAGGAAGACATCTCCATTGAGGTTGATCACATCACTAGTGTTGGCATGGCATTACGATTTAGGATAGTAGACGGCAAAATGCGGAAACGGATGGAGAGAGATTTGAACTACAAAATTTATTTAATCTGCACACCAGACAAACCAAAAGTAATATTCTATCAAACATAATAATTTTATTTTAAAAAGCTCAACATGTTTGGGATTTATCACAGGAAATGCCAATATCGCATGCTGCGCATATCAATCCTATATTTTTGGATTTTTTTCAATCGTTCTAGCCTTTTGTAGGTATATTGTAAATCAACAAAAAGAACCGTTCCCGGAACAGCAATAAATACTTTTACTTTCGTACATAGTTCGTGGTGACCAACAATTAAAGTTGAACAACAACTTGAAAGCAACAATAAAATAGCAAATACAGCGGTAGAACAATAAATTTATATTTACGGCAGTTAAAATAGTTGAACGGATATGCCATCGTTTGATTTGTGCTTTCTTGTCAAGGGCCCGCTTTGTTTCAAATATTGGAAAACGAATCACGTCCTTAGTTCGGCGTGTGTCGAATGGTAATCTAGCGTTTTCAATATTTTTGTTACAACACGAATACGTATATGTTACGTACTTACTGTAGTATTGATTTGGCTATCGTTTTTGTGTGATAGCAGTTGTGTTTGTTAGTTTTAGTTTGTTTGTCTAAGGCGTTAGCAATTGGGCAGCTCATACAGAAAATGCCTAAAAGGATTTTTTTGTTCTGATTAAGCTAGTTTCCACTTATTCATGGGATGACTGTAGCTAGACGAAGACAAATAAAGTCTTTTTCTGTTTTACTTAATCTGGCAGTATCTTTTTGGTAGGAACCTAAATGATTGTTTTTTTCTCAAATTCATTACCTAAGGTTGGTCTGTTTGGCCTCATTACCCTAAATGGTCTTGTGTCTCAAATGCCACAGACTTATTCTAGACGTCTGTGAATTAGAAACTCAAGGTTCTTTCCATATAACCTTTTAATCAAATATTTTTCCAACCTAAACAAAGCAAGAAAACTTTTTGTTTTTGAAGATCCAAGTTTTGGAGCAAAATTAGACAATACTTTTTCGTTATTTTATGCATAGTTTAGATCCAATATTTCCAAAGAATCCGGGTGTTTCTGAAGAGTTCTAAACAATTTTCTCGTTAAAATTGGTTCATGTTTTTTTTAAAGATTGTTATGTAAATACTTTGTACTCAGCACTTTGGTTGCGAGAAATATGCTTTAGTGATTTGAATATTTTTGATGTCCCCTCGCACCTTTCTTTCGGTTCTATGATTCCACTAAATTCTTAAAAAGTCACTTTCGAGGGACCCTTTTTCTCCAAATAGTCATTGAATTAAATAGGTACAAGAGTGTGAAGGTTTTCGCTTTAAAAAGCCTTATTTACTTTGTATTAAACGGGGTACTGTTCGTGATGAAATTATTAAGGAGCCTGGGAATAAATTAATCATGTACTCGAATGGATCTCGTTCTTAGCACCTACAAAATAATAATGTTTAAGTTCAAATATCTAAATTATTCAAATTGAACGGTGTTATGAGTTAGTCTAATGCTTGAAAACATTTGTTTATTTAAAGTTGAATTAAGAGTTTAATTTAAATCATTGAATTATTTATCACAAATCAGTGAAATATTTACGAAACGTTTACTTTAGCACTGAATTTGTATATCTTTTAAATTCTATCTTAACCCTCTGATACACCCTTCATACATTTCCATCTTAAGCTAAGCTGAAAATTTCGCGAAAATGGCAATTTTTGGCGCGGTCTCAGGGTATGAAATACTACTAATGAAAATACAGTAGAGTAGCAAAACCACAGTATGAAAACGGTCAGGTACTATGATGTTGTACAAAGTGTATAATACCAAGCACGTGTCACCAATTTAAAAAGAATTTCAGCAAAAGATTGCGTGGAAATTGGATTAAGTAACAAGCAACCTTTTGGGGTTTCAGCAAATCTCTTTGTAGTTTGTTAGTTGGGTAGTGCCGCACACTTTTGAGTCTTATTACGGCTGCTTATTGAGTTTTCAAATATGCATCGTTGAGTACTATTTGTAAAGATTTTAATAATGTAGAGTCATATTTACTTTACAGTGTCTCAAGACGAAAGTCTATGACCAGTGTGTGTTGCCAGTTATGACATATGGCTCTGAGACGTGGTCGCTTACAATGAGCCTCATCAGAAAGCTTAAAGTCACCCAAAGGGCAATGGAGAGGGCTATGCTCGGAGTTTCCTTGCGTGATCAAATCAGAAATATAGAGATCCGCAAGAGAACCAGGGTTACCGACATAGCCCGAAGAATTGCCAAACTTAAGTGGCAGTGGGCAGGGCACATTGCTCGCAGAACGGATGGCCGATGGGGCAGAAAGGTTCTGGAGTGGCGACCGCGAACCGGAAGACGTTGCGTTGGAAGGCCTCCCACCAGGTGGACCGATGACCTGGTGAAGGTTGCGGGGATCCGCTGGTTGCGGGACGCACGAGACCGGTCAATGTGGCGACGCTTGGGGAAGGCCTATGTCCAGCAGTGGACGTCTTTCGGCTGATATGATGATGATGATATTTACTTTAACTGTTTAATGTGCTGTTTAAAGGCGTGAGATTATGTAAGTATATATATGTAGAAATGTGGGATTTGCGGGGCAAGTAAAATGCTAAACAGTTTACTTTTGGTTTTTATTTCACACGACACAATTAAAATCTTCAAAAATAATTTAGAACGTCCTCTCGTCTTAGCTCTCAAACTCCAACACCCAGTCTACTGACATTTTACCTTCTGCCTCTTTCTCGCACTGTCATTCCTTCTCTCTCACCACGTTGCATTCCATTCCTCATAGATAAACACTAATAAACACTCATCCTACATTCGGCCATCCTGCTCCCATATCTGTCCCCAGATATGCATACGCTCCACACATGGTACTCCTCCACACCTCATTCACATAGCAGCTATACACACTCACTGCAACTGGCATAACTTTCCAAATTCACCATACCTTAACTTAAACAATATACTTACTACCAGTTCTAAACTAAACACAGTGTTACTAAATTAGAACATTGTCCCATATTTTATACCTAAATAAGAACACACAACAAAAATATATAAGTAAGCATAGAAAATCTTATTAAATCCTAATAAATTAACTGCAATTAACATAAAATTACTTTGCTAATGCATCCACTTACAAACCACAACAAAAGAACATAATAACAATTGAGTTAAACACTAAATCTATTTTGAATTTACAAAATAGCTTGTACTATCCAAACTTGTATCACCTAGCAATATATAACACATAACTTGGTTTTCGTGAGGACACTGAGCAGTGCTATCTAATACAGCTAAACAATACACACACATGACAACACATTTAAAACAAAAAATAAAATAAACAACAAACGACACTCTTTTCATTCGTCGTTACCTGGCCATTTTTTCATGTTATCTGCTGAACTAGATGTTCTCTTTGACCCTTCCGTGGTATCATATAATTTCTCAACATCGTATCTGTCATTTCGCTTGACCTTAATAATCCTGTAGGGTCCAAGGAATTTAGGTTTCACCTTTAGACCTGGGCCGAACTGAGTTCTCTTGATTGCAACTAAGTCATCTAGCTCATATGATGAACTAGGTTTTCTCTTCTCAAAATAAGTCTTTTTATTCTCATCTTGTACTTTTTGAATTTGCTGCTTGGCCTTCAGTCTCACGTTCTCTCTATTTTCATCATAACTGCTGATAACTTCTTGCTGTAATAAGGTAACTATATCAATATCCTCTTTACATCTCATTTTTGTTCCAACCAGTAATTGGAATGGAGTGGTGTCTATAGATCTCTGGTAAGTACTATTAAGGGCTCTTTGGACACGACTCACGTGCTTGTACCACAGAGATTTATCCTCTATACACAGCTTGGTTAACATAGGTATTAATATACGATGAACCCTCTCTACTTGTCCATTCCCCCGAGGCACTCCAGTAGTAATCTTGACATGCTGGATATTTTCTTCTTTACAATACTCTTCAAATTCCCCACTGGTGAAAGCTGTACCTCTGTCTGTTATAATCCTAGTAGGATGACCGAAAACCTGCTGATGAAATCTTAATTTATTCAACACTTCTGCACTTGTTGTGGACTTAGTAGGAAAAAACCATGTAAACTTAGTAAACGCATCAATCATGGTAAGTATATAATTATATTGTTTTCT
The DNA here is from genome assembly GCA_948252205.1 of Orthosia incerta. Taxonomy (NCBI): domain Eukaryota; kingdom Metazoa; phylum Arthropoda; class Insecta; order Lepidoptera; family Noctuidae; genus Orthosia; species Orthosia incerta. Next base: position 17,523,232 of record OX411753.1, on the reverse strand, counting down.
TGTTTCAGTAAATGGTCCTATATGATCTAAATGCAATGTATGCAGGGGTATTCCTTCTTTATCTAATGGGTTCAAATAGCCCTCTTGTTTCCCTTCTTTTCTTGTTGCTAATAAACAAGGTATACAACTTAAAACTACTTCCTCTATTCTTTTATTCATGTTTCTTATGTAGTAATCTTTTCCTATGGCTTCTTTCATCTTTCTTAATGAAAAGTGACCGTTTAGGTGCACCCTTTTTATTATTTCTTTCTCCAAAATCTTTGGAACTACTAATCGTTTCTCCTCACCTTTATACAAAATACCATTATCAATCCAGAAGTCATTATATTGACCATCTTTCATAATCAGCTGTCTAATAGCATTGAGTTCTTCATCTGTTTCCTGTCCGACTCTTATCTCTTCTTGCAGGCTTACCACAGCAACAAATGGGTTTCTGCTGAGAGCATCTGCATGCTGCATCATACTGCCAGATCGGTGTTCGATCTTATAGTCATACTCATCTAGCATGAATGCCCATCTAGCCACTTTTGCCGTCAAATCCTTCTTTTTTAATGTCTGTTCAAAAGCTTTACAATCTGTAACGATTTTAAAAGAAATTCCATATAAATAGTGTCTAAACTTCCTGACAGCTGCCACAACAGCAAGCGCTTCCAGTTCGTAGCTTGAGTATTTACTTTCAGCGTCAGTCGTCTTATGACTCATGTAATGCACCGGATGCAGTTCTCCATCTGGATGCAATTGCAGTAGTATTGCGGCCAAACCATGACTGGACGCATCGGTGTGCAACTCCGTAGGTAAGTTGGGGTTGTAGATTTTCAATACTGGATCACTGGTCAGCTTTTCCTTCAATGTTTTGAAAGCACATTGTTGTTCGTCTTCAAATTTAAATAGAACATCCTTTCTTAACAAATTTGTTAATGGTCTAGCAATCTTAGCATAATCTTTGATATACTTCCTGAAATAAGATGTTAGGCCAATGAAACTCATAATTTGTTTAACATTTTTAGGTTCAGGGTACCTTACAACGGCTTGCACCTTTTCTGGGCTTGGTCTAACTTCACCATTCTTGATCAAATGACCCAGATATTCAATCTCACGGCTAATCAATTTCACCTTTTTCCAATTAACTTCAAGTCCATATTGTGAGGCTACTTCTAACACCTGAGTAAGTCTTTCCAATGCTTGAATTTCCGTCTCAGCTGGAATTACAATGTCATCAATAAATATTGCCATCATTCTTTTTGCTATTAACTCTCTGAAAATGATGGAGACAAATCTCATAAAATATTTAGGCGATATGGACAGACCAAACGGTGCACGCAGAAATTCGAATTGCCCATGATGAGTTATGAAGGATGTATATTGCACTGACTCCTTGCTTAACCTAAGATGGAAAAATGCGTTTTTAAGATCCAACACGCTAAATATTTTTGCATCTCTCAAATTATCAATCAAGTCCTCAATGATTGGCAACGGGAATTCATCTTTGACCATCTTCTTATTTAGTAAACGGTAGTCCACACAAATTCGGGTAGACCCATCTTTCTTTTTCACAAGTACCAAAGGACTAGAATACTCGGAAAAACTCACCTGTATAATTCCATTTTGCAACCATTCATCTATTTGCTGCTCTACTACCTTTTGCTCCATGTGTGATATCCTCCGTGGTCGCTGGGCTATTGGCACATCGTCTTTCAATACTATCTTCATCTCGATTGGAGCTTCCCTCGTCTGAACAGGCTTGTACTCTTCAATCAGCCTCTCAACTTCCATCTTTATGCTGGGATTAGAGATATGACCTGTAACATCCACATCTCTCACACAACAATTCACCCTAGTCAACCATTCGTCATCTTGTGACAAAAACAACACAGCGCCCTCACGAACTACCATCACAACGTTTTGCAAAAATTCTTGACCAATAATAAGTTTGTAGGGCATGGACCCTTTAGATACTATATGAAACATTACATCAGCATAACTCTTGTTGTCTATTTGTAAACATACAATAATCTTTCCGCACGATCTTACTTTCGAAAGTCCAAGTCCGGATAACATCGTATTATCATTACTACATGGCACATTTAACTCGTTCCACAGGTCGGTACGAATTAGGTTAACGTCACTGCCCGTATCTACCAACGCACTTATTATTTTGTCACATATTTTTATAGATTTCATCGCCTTATTAAGCCGGTCACTCGGTTTGTTTACAATCTGCATGACATCTACGTCATCTGCCATCTTGCAACATTGTTCATGGCCGCCCGATCTGTCTTCGGGTGCCGTCGTCATCCCGAATAAAGTCGAACATGTAGCCGAATGTTTCTTCGTACCGGCGGCAGCGGCATCGAACTGCTTTACCAATGGACGCACCTGCGGTGTCTGCTGATTCGTCGTTCCAGCCACTCTTGGCTGTTTAACCGACGTTACTGTCCCGACCGAACTTCCGCCACTTCCGGTTGCGCTCGGATTTGTACATTTAGAACTAATATGGCCAAACTGGTTACACTTAAAACATTTTATCCCGTTTCGGCATGCACTTGCCTTATGATTTTTCTCCCCACAGTTGTAGCATGACTGACCAGTTCCTGGTGCAGAAGCTTGTTTTGCAGGTCGTTCGGCGTTCTGTCTAGCAACTTTTTTCTTGATGTTTTCGTACAACGATAACTTTTCTTTCAAAGCTGGGTAGGTGTTAGCGCCATAAAGAATAGCTTTATTGTTTTCCATATCTTGAATGCCGTCAATTACGTACTGTATGGCGACGTAGTCGGGGAATTTGGCCCGCTTCCCCATTTCTTTCATAATGAGCATATACTGATAATAGGATTCGTCTTTACGCTTCTTACGTGCAGCCATCATCTCGTGCATTTCTTTGGTGTTCGCGGCATCCGGGAATTCCTTCAGCACGGCTGCCTTCAGTTCCTCGTAGGTATTGTGTACTTTTTCCGTCTTGAGCCACAGCCCTGCTGTTCCCGTCAAAGACCTACGTGCAATGATAAGCCGTTGCTTCGCAGTCCATTCAAATATCTCCGCGTTGTCATCGAGATCTTGAGCCCATTTCGTGGATGCATAGGTATGGTCTTCACCACTGAATTGAGTCACTTCAAACATGTTGGAAAATGCGTCTTTACCGTCTTTATTTTCCGCCATCGTCTTTCGCCTTTGTAATACGTCTTTCGTCTTTATAATGTGTCTTCCTTTCGTCTTTGTCGTAATTTTTTCACCGTTTTTTACGTGTCACGATCGTCTTTTTTTTCAACGTTTTTCCTTCTTCGAACCAAATGCCCGCAATCCCGGACGAGACCCCAAAATGTAGAAATGTGGGATTTGCGGGGCAAGTAAAATGCTAAACAGTTTACTTTTGGTTTTTATTTCACACGACACAATTAAAATCTTCAAAAATAATTTAGAACGTCCTCTCGTCTTAGCTCTCAAACTCCAACACCCAGTCTACTGACATTTTACCTTCTGCCTCTTTCTCGCACTGTCATTCCTTCTCTCTCACCACGTTGCATTCCATTCCTCATAGATAAACACTAATAAACACTCATCCTACATATATGTATGTTTAATATCATCATCATTATCATCATCATCAGCCTTTTAATGTTCCCACTGCTGGGACACAGGCCTCCTCTCTGTGAGAGGGAACGGGCCGTAATCCACCACGCGGGCCCAGTGCGGTTTGGTTGATGTCACATGTCTTCGAATATGTTTAATATTATTATGTTTAATATATCCTCGAGTATTTACCTGCAATATATTTCCCCAAAAAGGGTTAAATACCCGTGCTGAGGGTACAGAACCCTCGATATACAACTCAAATGTGGATACCACGTGGCTGCACTCTGATGGATATCTTCAATACGGAGTGATGGACGTTGAAGTATGTCTGACATCGGCCTTTGTAAACAACAGTGGCCATCGATGCGTTGACCATAAACTACAGGTATATCGCGATAGATTTAGAACTGGCTGACACTATGATTGGCACTCCATGGCCTAGTGCGAGTTTTTATACTTACTCGATTGCGTTATCATCCAATAACGTCGATTTATGTGGCATAGTTGTGTTTTCCGTTAAGGTTGTCCTAGTCGACAAGAACTATTTTGTGCGTGGGGTTAAAATGCATGCTATCACATCCGACAACATGTGCGAAAGAGATAGATGCTGTGATGAGCACTAATGAGCAGTAAGAAGCTAGCACTTTTGCAAGTTTGTAGCGAAATGGATGATGATTTAGGACGAAAACGAGCGTACGAAATTTTATAAACAGACCTTTGGGACTCTATCATGAAAAAACGACATAATGTATATTTTCAAAATAAAATTATTTGCATTGTTGAACTACTAATCTATCCTTGTATGGTGGCTGTTTTGCAATTTTCCTTCTTCTTATGGTATTTATTTCTGCCATAAGATGCGTTAAAATAAGTGTTGAAATATGAAACTTTCGACACTCATAATTTTCAATTTTTTTTATTATTTTACTTTTTGTTTCCATACAGGGCTAGATAATGATGAGACAAATTGATATATTTTTTTTAATTTTGAACGTACATCGTCAAACAGTGGAGTAATCGCCAGACTACGTTTGTATGGAATAATGATCGACTAGTGTAACCTTAATGTTACCAAACAGCGCTTATTCAGTTTAGGGAAATAAACTTGCACGAATGCACAGATTTATATTTGGAAGAAGCCAAACACTTTTGAGACAGATAATCCTAATGCATATTACAGAGCATTATGATAAGGGTAGAGCCAGGATTAATAGCGACGATGCATGAAAGAATATAATGTATTCACTATTCAGTCATAAATAAAACAAAACTTATGTGAATACTTGGCTGAGATTATGATGCCGCGTTCATAAATAATGACTTACGAAAGCACTGCATACGAATACATACCGAGCTCCGCAAATGCCGATGCAAATTCTCTCTTATCGTCGACACCTCACATTGCCTTTTTTAAAAATTCACTCTGCCAAGAATAATTTTAAACAAACATATAACGTTTGGCAAACGAAAGTAGATACTGAAAAAGCGCGGAAAATTTAAAAATATATCAGCATAGCAACCCCAAAACTAGTATGAAATACCTGGAATAACCTAATTTGATATTGAATAAAATACTATAGGTAATTGAGGAAGGTAATATTTTAGATATTATGTATCAATCTCAATAAAAAAAAACAACAGTATTCTAAAATAATTTTGGTTTATACAACTTATTAGCGTCATTCTAACTTATTAAATCTAAAACCACACGTAAACAATCTTGTTTTTGTTAAATTTCGACGTCTTTCTTCTGATGTTTCTCTTGTTATTTAGACATAATGCGAAACGACATCTCCCGTAATCCACTTCTAATTGTTTTAGTAATTTTTCACTTAATAAATGCTATTATCAAGATCACAACAAATCACCCAAAATTGATTTTGACTTTATTACAGCATTGCCATATAAAAAGTTTGCAAATAATTCGAGTGTCTACTTTCGTTTGCCAGACTCTACATATTAAATTACTAACGTTTGCCCGCGACTTCGTCTGCGTAGCAGCGATACTTCGAATAGCCAATACTTTTTGCAGTCTTTAAACCAATATTGCAATATCAATATCGCGCAATACTATTGTAGGAGTGTCGGTCTTGTACTTGAGAAATTATTGGAACATACAAACTTCCACTCCTTTCTGAGTCATAATTGCCGGGATAAAAACTATCCTGTGTCTTTTCCAGGGTCTCGAACTATCTCCATACCTTCATCTCAATCGGTTCAGCGGTTTTAGCGTGAAAATTTAACAGGCAGACAGAAAGACAGTTACGTTCGCATTTATAATATTCCGAGCTCACAGAATAATTTAAAACAAACATTTAAAACATATTAAATTATTTATTTCGACTTTTTCGTATTCTTCAGTGTGAAAACCGTTTGAAATGTTATTAAGTATGTTAATGAGGATTGTCAGAACGGTAATTTTATTCTGCAAGGGGTGATTATGCTCGGGTCCTTTAATAACCACGAATTGTTAACGACGCTTTTGTTTAAGTCACGAAGTGTGCAAGTGCCAATTCCTTTTCTTTTGATGTTTTTTTCCCTTGTTTTTATTTGTTTATTTAAGGTATTATAGCTATTATGTTGTCGGTCGGTGTGTTTAAGATTGTTTAGCTAATATATCGGGTATTTTAAGAACGTTATAATAATGCTTTTTTTTGTATTGCTTTAGTGATTCCTTTTATTTTGACGCAAATTTTCGAAATATTGTCTTACAGAAACATTTGAGTGCCACATGCTACGATCCTTACATACTTCTTTTGCTTTACTCACGTTCATACATCTAGTCATCCATGCTCGCCGGTTATGAGTACTGCGCACATGGCCTTTCTGAAGAACATCACCAATCAGGTCTATGTATGTCTTTCTAGGGCGTCACCTCTCGGCGTTTCCATTTAGGTCTACGTTCTGTAGTTTTGAATAAATAAAAGGCATGGCAAGGCATTAAGTCCGCCAATGTACCAATAAGCATGAAATTAAATAAATAAATAAAATCAATTTGCTTATGTTAAAAACTACCCTCAAAATCTTGAAATACTTTATTAATGAAGTATAGAAAGTTCACAAGGAAATAGGTTTCGAATTTCGGGCCTCGACCTACCTACATATTGGTAATTAGTTTTGACATGTTCGCAAACTGTCTGCTTTAATTAAACCTTACATCGTGTTCACTTATAAATGGCATCTAATAAATTTTAATTTCAGGAGATCGTTGCTTCTTTAATATTGAGACAAGTTAGTCACTTAGTTGGATATATATTTTTGTGATAGTCAGATCTAAACTATATTATAACGAGCAAGAAAAATAAAAAAAAAACAAAAAATCAAATTTGACACACAATCAGAACAAATATAAAATAATGAAAAAAAATGTTTTTTTTTTTGTTTTTCCTACTAGTTTAGTTTAGTTTAGTTTAGTTTCGGCGGGCTGTTTCCGCAACTCCACGACCAAGCGCGTATTTTGCGTTTTTTTTTTCTTTTTTTGTTTTTCCTACTAATATTAAAAACGTAAAAATTTGTGAGGTCGGAAAAATACTGACCTTGATCAGAATAACACATGCTATAATTTATAAAGATATTGGGCGAAGTACTAATACCACGTGGGTGGAGCCGTGGGTGGTAGCTAGTATGTTTATAAAAGATAATTTCAGGTAGTATTGATCCGATTATTTAACACCTTTTATTGATAAATGGCCAATCCATATTCTCGCTGAGAACTATAGATAACCAACATAAACGTGATAGAAACCAAGGGAAAAATATAGTACCTATTCAATAGAGAGGCTAATACAAAACGTTTGTTTGTATACTTTTCCATATACATAACAAGTCATTAAAAATTGATGAGATGTCTGTTCCGGGAATTTAGAAAAAATAAATATAAATCATCTTTTATATTTTAATGGCATTTGTATTTATTTCTGTTATTTTGTATGCAATTTGACTCTTCTCTATGCTCTGCAATTACAAAGGAAAGCTCAATTAAAATAACAGAATTATATAGACTTTTAATATTGGTTACCATTTTTATAAAGGTTGAGGGTTTATACCGTCCGATTTTAATAAAATGTTGTTTAATTTTTAAGCTTTTTTCTTTTAAGAAGCTTATGTTAAGTTGTGGATATTTACAATGCTTTTATTCTTTATTCGCCTAAATAGAACGCGGCTCCGAAAAAAATAGGAAGGTACGTATTTCTAATCCCGCATATGGACCGTGAAACTCCATTGGGACAACGCAAAATAAAATGGTTACTATCGTTACCTACTACACGTGTTTACGTACATACGAAATGGGACGAAACGAATTATTTAACGATTATCGCTGTATTATAGTTTTATCTACGTTTATATCCGTTTATTGCCCGGTGGTTACCGGAACGGTCAAATGTCTCATATGGTCAGACAAAGCGTGACCACGAATGCTGTTAATGGCTCAAAAGCGCCAAAAATGTAAACTGCAAAGGTTAAATGATACGTAAGTTCCGTTTTATTACGGATTTTCCGAGTCATGTGGCCCGATGGCTTTATTTGTTACAGATTGTCACGTTGACGGAGTAACAGTTTAATTTTATTGTGTACTTGTTTGGGCTACATTAAGAGTACCGTATGGTATGTCAAATAAACAATTTATTTTGTTTCACGGAGTCTTCTTTCGTTTATATATTTTACTTCATTAAACTCTTCCTTTATATTTTAATTTAAGTGAGTAACTGTTTGTAGTATCAGAGCGTCGGAGCCTGGAGGCATTTTATTTATTTACGAAAGCATTGTGTTATACGTTCAGATAAAGTTAAAACCCCGAGATTCTTCGAAGAAGTAATGTTTCGTCTGTATATAATAGAACTTACATTTGTTTAATCTAAGCTTTCAAAGAAATGGATTATGAATTTTGTGCCATGTAGAAACTAGAACAAATTACAGTTTTTGCCATACCTATTATTGGAATCAAATATAGCTTATATTAGGGCCCATTAATATTAATGATAATTTTTATTCGTGGTCCTGGGCAACTGGGCGTATCCCAGTTGTAAACGACCCTTTGTGCCTATTGGCCTTGTTTGTTCTGTCTCCTGCTGGGTATGGATGGAAGTGGAATGTTTTTTTTCCTACTCCTCCGTTATTCTTATCTGATTAATTTCGTTGCAAAATCAAAATCATTTTTATTTTATTTTACATAGGCCTACATGGGCACTTCTAAAACGTCGACAAAAGGTGCACGGTTCGGGTTAGTCGTTTCCTATGGAGAAGAACCGGCAAGAAACTCCATGGTTACTCTTTTAAAAATGGTTTGGTTTTACAATATTTCCATGTTACAGCATTAGTACTTGGATATGGGGGGACAACGTAAGCCCGACAATAAGTCGTAAGATTACAAAAAACAAAAAAAGATGTAAAACGAAATAAAAAGTTAACAAATGTTAACAATCAACTAGAAGGCCCACAATGTTCACACATTCACAAAACAATCGGTAAAAGAATCTATACAAAGGTAAAAAAAAAACAAATTAATGAATAAAAAAAAAAGTCTAACAACACAAAATTTAACATGTGGCACAAATGTTGTTATCAGTGCTGTAACTATTCTTAGCACAGGGCTATAAAGATGATTGAAAAATATTGTGAAAAGTCTAAGTATGTTGCGGGATCCAAGACAGTTAAAATCATTCTCTGGGACTTCGTCGAGCTTCATTGCCTCGGCGCTTTTCTGGTGGTCGCCACTGTTGGTTCTGGCTTTCAGGAGTTGCAGTGGTTTTGGAATAGTGCGGTGGGATGTGTGCCATGTAGATATTACTTACTACAAGCATACATAAATCGAGATACCGATAACTATCTCAAGAAACGAGATCGAAAACGGAAAATGAGCTGTTATGGAAATCGTAATAATATTTCATGTTAAAATCTTTCCGATGACACTGAAAACTAAATGCTGCTCCGGTGACCGAGGATCTTGGCTTATAAGTATCAATATCAATCTCATCTGGAGGGTGAAACTGAGCAAGTTTTAAAATGCCCTCTCTTTTCTGCTGTATTAATGTTGCAATTTAAAGTTAAATTAATGTCAGCTTTTAAATAAAAATGTATTCAACTGTTATTGGAAAATGTATTGGTGCAATATTAATGAATTTTGTTAAGTAAATATCACCTGAAATACTTACCATACCATTGCAGTTCTTCGGGCATGAAATTCAGTAAAATGAGTGAATTAATTAAATGTTTTCATCACATCATCAGCCTATTAATATGTTCCCACTGCTGGGGCACAGGCCTACTCTCGTAAGAGGGAATGGGCCGTAATCCACCACGCGGGCCCAGTGCTGGTTGGTGGATGTCACATGTCTTCGATTTTTTTGGTTCTAGGACATGCCCGGTTTCCTCACGATGTTTTCCTTCACCGTTTTTGAGAGCAGTGGTGATGAAATAATTTACACAAAGTAAAGCGCCTACCTGGGCTCGAACATAAGACTTGTAAGTCGCGGCCGATACCACTGGGCCACCACTGCTCTGGATTTATGAATTAAATGTTTTACCCAATTATAAAAAAAACTCATATTAGAAAGAATACCGGCCAAGTGCGAGTCGGACTCGCGCACGAAGGGATTACGTACCATTATCGCAAAGTACGGCAAAAAATCACGTTTGTTGTATGGGAGCCCCACTTAAATATTTATTTTATTCTGTTTTTATGTGACAGACAGACAGACAGACCCTTTGGATACGGAACCCTAAAAAGGAAGCAAAAGGAGTATGCAAGGATCTCAGCAGGTGGCGTTTTGTAGTTTCTGCCAATCCCCATGCAAAAAGGGCGTGAGTTTATATATGTGTGTATCATATTAAAAATTCTATGATCAAAAGTTGGTCTTTTGTAAGCTCGCCTTTGTACATGTACTTTATTTTTTTGTTTTCTTGCAATGATAAGAATATTTACTTTTTAAAGTATTATATTACTTTATTTTAATTATTGTGAATGTGAAGACTATGTGGACATATTTTTTTTTTGTTTTTATTTTTAATTTATCTTAGTTTTTAATCGTGGTCTGGCTATTGAGTAGTTTTGCGGCCTACCCAAATGTCCTTTCTTTGGTATTGTTCGTCGAATCGTTGAGCTCCTTAAATTCTGTGTTGAGCTGCTCGGTTATTGACAAATGCGTGCACTGACTGGACAGGTCCACTCAATCTGGCTGGTTCTTTCCTCAAAAGACCATTTCAGACATCAATCTACATGGTCTTCACATGATCTAACCAAGATTTTTGTCTGGACTTTAAAAGAGACTTTGACCTCTGAGTTTGTTCCGGCCTTTCTTCTCAGAGTAGTCAGATAGGAAACACCGACCTCATCTAGTTTTAAAAAAAAATATCAACATGTAAAAGTGTTTGTACAAACCAACTTACAGAAATAAAATCATTTATCATTTATCATTATCACACTGTATGTAATGTTGTTTTTGGTGTACAATAAAGAATAAAGAAAGTCTATTTGCGTTGCATATTTTTTCAAATTCGTTCAGCTATTAATACGTGGTTGATTTAAAAACATTCAAACGACAGACTTTCACATTTTATTATATTATAGGGGAAATATGTAATTTTGAATTCTTACAAAAGGGGAACAAACGAAATAATTTCAAAAGTTTTGATAATCACCGAGAACATTTTTATGTTTAATCCCTATACTTTTGCTTCTCCCACACGAACGCACATTGTGCGTGCGTGTTTTCCGATTAACAACGACTGTTTATGATAGCTCCCATATTCGACTAATTTCACTTTTCACAAAGCAGTAATGGAGAGCACTGGGAACACGCGACTGATTGCGTTGCGTGACTTTTTGCTTCTTCTTTATGACTAAATTTACATAGCGTTTTGTCTATGTCAGGATGGCCCAATTGAAATATAATTTAAAATGTTGCGTGATCAACGTTATGCGATATGCGAGTCCATTTATTTTATATTTAGGTAACTATGTTTATTTTTGTGCGCCAAATATAACTTTTGATAGATCATTACTATCATTAAGGGATTGTTGCCATAATACCTTAGATCTTGCTAGGGTATTATGGCAAACTAAAGGTCACAAAGAGGACGTAGGAGGTCATAAAGTTGGTTTAAAGATGTAGGCTAGATGGTGCTTATCTGAAGACTTTAGGTAGTTCTTAAATCGAAGTATGTGTCTGCTATTTTATTATTTCATCTACGTCATAATATTATGCAGTAGTAGATATTTGAGTTGTTTCTATTATTTATTAATTTTGATGTCTTTAACAATCTCGGGTCTCTGATTATCTGTAAGAAAGGTTGTCTGTAAGAGATTGCCCTGTGCGATAAGACCGCCAATTGTACACTTATCTTTATAAATGTTTTTTGTCCTGTAATTATTTAAGTGGTGTACAATAAAGTATATAATAAATAAATAAATAATAAATTATCCGGTCCTTTGAAAGTCGTGCCAGAGGCTAAAGCCAACTCGCAGAGGCCTTTTTAGACATGTATCATGATATGTGACACCAGTCGAGGATTATCTCTGAGTGAACTACGTAAGTGCACCCAAGGACAATCCCTGGTTGGTGCAGGACTATTGTTAAATATGGAGACAAATATATTGGACTATGGGATTGGGAGGTTTAGTGGATTGTTTGCCTGAACAAATTTTCATCGCTTTAAAAATGTATTTAAGCCCGACATGCCTTGTGCTGAGAGCCACGCTACAATATAGTTACTCTCTAAGGTTACACTAGTCAAAAAATAGTCCAAACAAACGTAGTCTAGGGATTATTCCACTGTTTGACGATGTACGTGATATCAATTTGTCTCATCATTATCTAACCCTGTATGGAAGCAAAAAAGTAAAAAAAGAAAATATTTGAAAGTTATGAGCGTTGAAAATTCCACATTTCGACACTAATTTTAACGCATTTGTGGGCGCGAATAAATACCATAAGAAAACGGAAAATTGCAAAACGGCCTCCATACAGGGATAGATTAGTAGTTCAACAATGCAAATAATTTTATTTTGAACAGATAGATTTAGTAGTTTTTTCATGTTATCTAGACAACCAAAGGTCTTTTTATAAAATTTCGCGCGCTCGGTTTCGTCCTAAATCATTATCCATTTCGCTACAAATTTGCAAAAGTGTGTATTCGTACGCGAACTAGCTTCCTACTGCTCATCACAGCATCTATCTCTTCCGCACGTGTTGTCGGTTGATATAAAATGCATTTTAACTCCGCGCACAAAATATTTCGTGCCGTCTACTAGTGTACCCTTAAGCTTATATAACCACGGCATGAATATTCTTAGGCTCGTGCTGATACTAGAGAAAATTATAGCTATAGGTTTTAGAATAGTGCTACGTCCTCCACGTTCGTGAGTCATCGTAATCCCTTCAACGTCTCACCCGTCTTACGCAAAGATGCTTGCCCATTCTTGCCGTAAAACCACAAGGAACATGAATAGGTAAATTGTGTAAATGAATAGGTACCCTGTAAAATGATACCTCAGCTACACAATTAATCTAACTGACCGCAGTAAGCCCCTTAAACACGGAGCACGAGAATTAACACTACGTTGAAGTTTCATAGTATGAATGTAGAGATGATATTTGAGATTAATTACAAACAATGTCACACGACAGTAATGTTGTCGCCGGATTACGACTGACGAGGGTCACTCCATTTGTTCCAACTTTATGCTACAATTACCTACGTATAAACTAGCCAGCGATTAAATTCAAAGTTTATGTACAGTCTGTATAATATGGCAGTTTTTGGAAGGAATAGATCTTTCGAAGTTGCATCATGATCATTTCAGCCGAAATGTAGTACGTCCACTGCTGGACATTGGTCTTATCCAAACGTTGCCATTTCGAACGATTCTGTTTCTCGATTTCAGCCCATTTCCGCGGCCTACACCAGATCGTTGATTCACATTGTAGCAGAATATGCAGTTACGCAGTCGCCACTCCAGGAAGATCTTGGTCCCAATGGCAATCCGTTCTGTTAGCTATGTGCCCGCCTTTTGTCAATGTTTGAAGTATAATTGCTATTATTATCGCTAAAGTCACAAACCAGGGTTGTTGCTGATACACATTTTTTCCACATCCGCTGATGCTGATATTTTGTCATTGACATCAGCGGATGCTGATGCTGATTTTAATTATTATAGAAAAAAAAACACTTCTTTTTTTTAATTTTCCATAAAAACAGGGTAACAGATTGTTGTTTTTCGTTATCACTGTTTAAAAACTGTTTGCTCTTCTAGTGATTTTTAAGTGAAGTAGGTATTGGTAGGTATATACGCCGTATGCGTGCAGTAACCTTTTTAGATAAGTTACAGTTTGCGGTTTCTTGCTTCACTAATTGAAAATGTGAAAGTCCATATTTCACTATTCAACGGGGGCGCCAAAACTGGCCAAGTGCGAGTCGGATTCGCGCACGAACTGACGGGTTCCGTACCATTATCGCAAAAATCGGCAAAAAAATCACGTTTTTTGTATGGGAGCCCCACAGAAATATTTAATTAATTTTTAGTATTTGTTGTTATAGCGGCAACAGAAATACATCATCTGTGAAAATTTCAACTGTCTAGCTATCACGGTTCATGAGATACAGCCTGGTGATAGACGGATAGACAGACAGATAGGTAGATAGACAGACAGACGGACCGCTAATTAGTAATATAAATTAAAAATACCCAAAGGGTCCCTACCCTTTGGGTACGGAACCCTAAAAAAGCAATACCTGCACTTTCAGCCACAATGACGTATTATAATGTAGTACCTGGGCGACCGAGCTCTGCTCGGGTGAAAATAGAGTATATATATACAAAAAATTCTCGTTTAAAGGTATTAGATTGAATAGTAATGAAGGTTGTGTTTGTTTACAATCGCAATCAGAGCGTTTGACGGTCATGATTGGTAAAAAACACATAACTCGCAACTGAAAAGATAAGCCATAAGTTCCGCTCCCTGCAAGCATGTTATGAGTGTTCATAACACGACTCGAACAAGAAGAATCAGTATCTATCAATGCTGATGCTAATAATGAAAATGATGCTGATGTTCGCAACAACCCTGCCACAGACCTCACAAGTCAATTTGCAAATTTTCATTTTCATTAGATTCCATAAATTATAAAAATTGAAACTTTTGCAAGTTAGGCACGTTTAAAAATTCTTTAACTTCGAGACTAGAGTCAAGTAAATCGTTTAATAAAACAATGCCATTCCATTTATTACCAGTTCACTCTAAGCAAATTATAAATCAAAAGAAAAAATAATATTAACGTAACTTAGACGCTTTATTATTAAGAATGGAACGTTTTACGTTGCGAATTACGAAATAAAAAGAGCAATTTATTCTAAGGATGTGATCAGAATAATGATTGCAGAATTTATTTTTTCACCGCGAGTGCAACCTCGAGTTTAAAAACGCAAAAACGAAATTGTATAAAGAGTTGACGGGAGAACGAGTAAATTGTGTAAAAGAAGTAGAGCTAAAAGTCAATAGTCTGACAAATGGATGTTTTCCCCTAGTCAGCATGTTACAAAAGAAACAATCGAATGTCACATTATATTGACAGCATTTTATTTAATGCGTGTTTATTAATGTCTATGGCTCGCGGAGTTTTTGGCGGGATTTTTTCGAGTGAACTTCAGCGGCTGTTAATATTATTTGCAAATTGATTCCTAGTGGATATTGTGATATAAAAGTGGTGTAGTTTTGTGTCTCAACTGTCTACGCAACTGGACAATATGTGAAATCATTGACAGAAGCGATCTCGGTGTAATGGAGCGGAGAATTTTATTGTAGTGTTGACTACCTCCGCAAAGCTTACTGGAAAGGCTGACTCGATACAATTTGCTGCCAAATACTCCAAAAAACATTAGAATACGTTACATCCGCATTCTAATGCATACTAAAGAATTCATGAAAAATACTGATGACTAGGCAGCATGGTCTCAGACCTTAGCCTGTTCCGTAAGGAACAAACAAAAAAAAAATGTCTATGGCTCGCGTTTCAGCTATATAAGAGGAAATGCGGTCGCAGACATCCGACAGAATTTCATAATTCGAGGTTTGGCTCTCGCCTATATTCCTCCTCCAATATTGGACCAATTTAAAAGATATTCCATAAACTGAAAAATTAAGATAAATACTGTGCCCCTATGTTTGCCTTTTTGATGATATTATAGAAGCACTAGAACCCTGAAAAGATGCTCAAAATTGCGCTGTCAGCTGTAAGAATTTGATGACTATAAAAGAAAACAAAAGTTAATTAAAAAATAAAAAAACCCAACTGCTTAAGAAGTCGGGTTCGGGTTCGGGGGAAGTTTTAGTTCGCTTCTTAAGCAGGCGGGTTTTTTGATTTTTAGTATTAACTTTTTTATTTATAACTTTGTAACATAATTTTTTCGAATAAGGTACAATGAAACATATAAGTGTTATGTATTTTTGAAATCACGTTTTAAATCCTTTATTTTGATACCTCACACGATGGGTTTGGAAGAAAATGGCGTCCAAAATCCGCCATTTTCTTTTTTCCATTTTGAATGTAGTCAGTAGCACTTGCAAGGTTAAGACGAATCGATTGACGTAAGAATCATTAAAATCAGCCAACACGTTTGGTCTCTAGATTGCCACATAGTAACAAAAACACATACATAGACTGATAAACACATTATCCTCCTTCGGCAGTCGGGTAAAAAGGAAAACATAGGGGCACAGTAATTCAGTCGGATGTCTACGACCTGTATCTGTTATTTTGCGGCTTTATTTTTTAGGGTTTCGTATCCAAAAGGTAAAAACGGGACCCTATTACTAAGGCTCCGCGATCCGTCTGTCTGTCTGTCCGTCTGTCACCAGCCTGTATCTCATGAACCGAGCTAGGCAGTCGAAATTTTCACAGATGATGTATTTCTGTTGCCGATATAACAACAAATACTAAAAACAGAATAAAATTTATTTTAAGTTTGGTTAGGGACAAAAAACAGTTACATGCCAAGAAAAAAAACATATATTAAAAAAAAATAAGTGGGGCACCCATACAACAAACGTGTTTTTTTGCCGTTTTTTGCGATAATGGTACGGAACCCTTCATGCGCGAGTCCGACTCGCACTTGGCCGGTTTTATTCTTTTCGAAACGATGGTTAACTTTGTAGAGAATTTTGGTCCAGCACGTGGACAAGTTTTAACAGCATCAGCTGACATCAATGGGTTCTCAAAAATGCAGGTGTGGGGCACTTTGGACTCTCCGTAATGTTGGTCATGTTCTGGAAAAAAATTTTGCAGAAACGAAAATAATCGTTTGAAAATCTGCTCAAAGTTTAGAGCAAGAACTAATAACAAGTAACGCGGTACCCAGGTGAATAGGCAGCCACTTACAAGTCTTAATTTTTATTACAACCACTCTGTATTACTGCAAATTTCTAGTTTTTAGCAACAGTTGCACGTTTGGTTCGTGCCTGCCGCCCGGTCCCTGCACAAACTCAATTGATGGAATCGGACGTTCGTATCCATAGTAACGTATAGGTAGTTACAGATGTTACTCAGTTATGTCTTTATTGAAACGTGTGTGACCAACGACCGGTAATTGGAGGATGTCTAGACATATTTTGATGGTTTTGATATCAGATTTGTGAAGCAAACTTGAATATGTTTTGTCTACTGCTTGATGTTTGTTGTATTTCTTAGTGAGTTTATTGAAAAGCCTCGTTGGTCTTGTCGTTGGTTGCAAGAGCTACTGCTGAGCGTGATATTAAATTTGATTCCCAGGTTGGGTTAGTGCTCGTTCACACAGAGGTCCGTTTTACAGGTCCGCTTAATCGTATACGTTTTTATTTGGCGCTCACGTATGTAGTTGTATGAGCGAGTTCACACATATGACAGTATTCAGAATACAGTAAAAATTGCCGATCCGTTTTTACCGAAAGATGGTTGGTGTAAACATTACCACCAGTAGCGATGAATCCGTTAAAACAGTACTGTTAATGCGGTGGGAACATAACCTCCAGTAGCGACAGATCCGTTAAAACCCGGAAATATGGATGTTCTGTGTGAACGTAACCTAAAGTGTTATTGGGTTTTCCCATGAGTAATTTCTCAATAGCAGCCTGGTAGATGGTAATAGGCTCGCCTGTTCTCCGTCATAGTGTTTTTTTGATATACCTCCAGAGACGTGGTCGCTCACAATGGGCCTCATCAGAAGGCTTATAGTCACCCAAAGGGTAATGGAGAGGGCTATGATCGGAGTTTCCTTGCGTGATCGAATCAGAAATGAAGACATCCGCAAGAGAACCAAGGTTACCGATATAGCCCGAAGAATTGCCAAACTCAAGTGGTAGTGGGAAGGGCACATTGCTCGCAGAAAGGATGACCGTTGGGGCCGAAAAGTTCTAGAGTGGCGACCGCGTACCGGAAGACGCTGCGTTGGAAGGTCTCCCTCTAGGTAAAGCGACGACCTTGTTAAGGCTGCGGGCGACCGGTGGATGCGAATCGTACAGGACCGATCAGTGTGGCGAAGCTTGAGGCAGGCCTATGTCCAGCAATTGACGTTTTTCGGCTGAAAAATGATATACCTCTGCCGAACCACTCGGGGCACACAGGCGTGATGTCCTGTTCCTATCAAAATTAATCCATTCGAAAGATTACTTTCAAAGTATAAATATTTTAGACTTGGGAAGTCGTTCATGAGCGATGTTTATGCATCTCCTACTCGTATAACATCGTGTTGATAAAATACGCATGAAAAATTTATGTCCTACAGGTACGTTTTTTACGGTTTATTACAGGTGAACCCTCGAATAAACACCTATGGGCAGTTTTGTGTGTCATTCATCAATATTCTTTGTCGTTCTTTTTACCGAAGTTATGAAACATACATATACTTAAGCTACATTCATTCTGAAGGATAGCACTGAAAACGTTTACCTTAAATCATACGGTCGTTGTAACGATACTACAGTTTTGCATTATTATGGACGTATCATTACTAGGTATTTATGTAAATTATCTCCGCCTAATGCCATTTTGATTGCAACAATGGTATAAATGCTAGCGTGGCATAAAGGGGTGTTTAGATACCCCCATACATATTGTGTGGCAAAACTTTGGGTTCTTTTGCCAACATTTGACATGTTTTGTGCTATGTGTGTACCCGTAAGCTTGACAAGTATTATTGCACTTCGCTACTTTACAAAAAAAGAAAGTTTGGTAGTGCTGACGCGGTGTTTGCGTGCAAATTCCAGTAATATCGTAAAATAAGTGCAAATTCCGTTTGGGAAATGTGTTACTTTCATTTTGCTTGCATGTTACATGCAAATTTCAACTTTTTTTGCTTGTAAACTTTAGCCACGAACGATCCAACTTTAAAAAACTGGAATAATAAAAACTCTTAAACGATTTAAATATTGTAGGTGAACGCTACTTATTAAACGATTTCTTCTAAGGAAAGTTTTAACAAGGGCCCGCCCTTACAGGTCGCAAGCGAAAGTAGAAGGAGAAAATATTTCTGTTTTTTTTTAAATGAAAAAGTTTGCAATAAGGATTTGGTAAGTTGGAGTTTTTGTGCTTTTGCGAAACCCCGCGACTGGTTGCGAATAGCCTAGAAACGTTTCGAAGAGTCAACGACCATTCAAACGTAGTCGAATCATTTTTGAATTGCTGAAACTGGAAAACTTTGCTGAATTCCATTTTTCTCGTTTCTTTATTTAGTAATCGTTGATTGAATTTGGTTTTGCTAGTCAACATTAAATTAAATTGTTCTTATAGCTCTTTGGTTTGACCTGGATTGGCTCAATCGAATTCGCAATAGGTGAAATGGGTTCAGGTGGGCGCTTGTACGGGCTCGAGGTCATTCTGTGAGTGTATCTAAAGTGGGGTGCGCTTGCAGAATAAGTGGCTCACACAAATAGAATCTTCGTCAATTCGTATGTTCTTATCTAGTAGAGGAAACTGAACGAGTCCATAATTTCGTAAATCTTGTCATTTCAATTTATTACCTCTTAAGTTCGCAAGTGTTTCTATTGTTTTACAAACCAATGCGGAAACTAAACGAATAACCGTTAAACTGAAAACTAAAACACAAAGGGGAACGCGAACAAATCTGTCCAAAGAAAAATAGCTTTTTACTGTCTGTAAAAGTTGTGTTGTTGGCTATGAAAACTTGACCTGGTCGTGTCGGCAAGTGGGGAAACGGGCAAGGCGGGTAAGCCAGGCAAGGCGTCGGGCTCTGCCACCCAGGCAAGTTGCCGCCGCACGCGATCGCGTGATAACCAAAGGGCACACTACAATTACAGCAGAATGACCCATGCTCATTCAGCACGCGAATGTCGCTATTAAAAAGAAGAACCCGAAATTGGCATGTTAAATAAAAGTCGGCAAGGTCCCGTTGGTGTTTCGCTCGAAAAGATTGATTTTCGTATCACGCGACGTGTTAACTGAAGTTTTTGTTTTCAATTAAACACGCACTGTTTTGACTGTTTTAAACACCTAACAACGTTTCTTTAATAAGGGGATAACATTCTTACTGGTTCATATAAAATAATAACGTACTTATATTGTTTTACGCTAGTATACGTAGCAGTAATTGGTTTGACCTAGTTATGGTAATAACTTTACATTTCCTTAAATATAATTATTATAATTAGGTTCATGGCAAAACAATACGTAGGTAAGTACTATACTGTATTTGTACACCGACATTTTTATGTAACTTAGTCTTTAAATCTATTTTCATTTTGTACTTTTTATATAAGAGGTACGCGCTGTTATTTTCATATTATAAACAAAAAGGTACCTATGTACTTACTAAAGTATTTATTTATAGACAAAGATATTTTATTTCAAGTAGGCCACCAAGCGGCACTTTTGAACGTTACATTAAAATTTACAAATAATAATAGTTGATTCTACCGTGCAGAATATTAATATGATAATAAACCGTATATTTTAGAATGATAACTTTTATGATGTTTCTGAGCTATCTAAAGATTATACAGAAATTTATTTATTATTATTTTATTTGTTTATCCTCGCATTGGAATGCCTTGAAGCATCATCATCTGCCTAGCCTTTTCCTAACTATATTGGGGTCGGCTTCCAGTCTTACCGGATTCAGCTAAGTACCAGTGTTTTACATGGAGCGACTGCCTATCTGACCTCCACCACCCAGTAACTGGGTACCCCTTGGCAAGACTGGTATTAGATCTCAAGCTTCTGACTACCCGTAACGACTGTCAAAGATCTTCAAATAACAGCCGGGACCTACGGCTTAACGTGCTTTCTGAGGCACGGAGGAAACTCGGTATGTTGAAATGGTCACCCATGCACGGACCGACCTCGTCAAGCGTTGCTTAACCTTGATGATCGACCCATGCGGCTGTTATTATTTGCCTTGAAGCACACAAAAAAAATGATATTAAATCATGATGATTTTGATATTGCATCAAAAAGTTGGCATCACAACAAAATCATTCACAAATTATGATTTACATTCAAACACATAACCTAATCGCTCCAGTATCAGATAGAAATAACGGGCATGTAAGCAAATTGACTGATCCACGGGGAAACATTTCATGCTCTTCCACCGATTTAGAAGAGGTTTACCATTTTTGTATCTACATATCTTATTCATGTTAAAAAAATATTCGCGGTTATAATGCAAATGTAAGTATTCATGCGTCCCAAATACAACTTTTAGCGTCCACTGACCAATATAAATAATTATATTTACTTTAATAAAAGATATGGCAAAAAAAGGTGAGTTTATGTATTTACACCAATGACTACACAATTTACACCACTTCATGTCCAGACAATTACTGTCCATACCAGGTTGCCTGGAAGAGATCGCGGAATGCGATAAGTCCGCCCATTGTATGTGTATTAATTTTAAGTTTATTTTTATAATATTTTATTTTAAGGTGTACAATAATGTATATATTTAATAATTAAATATGTATGTGTAAAAGACATTAAAGTATTTTATTTTAATATTAAAGAAAGTTAATAAACGGACATGTTTATAACGATAACAATCATTCGGATAATCCATACTGATACATACCCCGATATCTGAATTAAGAAGTTGAATTTGAGTATTTGTCAAGCTCTAGACTTTAGTCTGAAAACCTGAAGAAAGGTTTGACACTATCTTAATTCCGAATACTCAGTTCAGAAATTGGTCCTTCCTGAAGAGAAATACTGACTACATTCAAATCTATGAATGTATCACACATGCATACAGTCTTACAGAATAGAATTCATGATATTTAATGTCCAACATGTCCTTCAGAGGTGTACAATTGCGTAAACAAAAAGTCACTGGCATTTTGATTTCTTTAAAATAGAATATATTTCTTAAGTTACCTTTACAACAGTTAAAGTAGCCATAACAAATATATAAAGGATGAGGTGAAATGAGATACAAGTCCAAGAATCCGGTCCAAAATAAATAACGCCGGCTGTTAGCGAAATGGGTAAGCAAAGACTGGAAATCCCTAAACGGCTTTGCTCGTAAAACGGGGATATAAAATAAAGGAAATAACATAGATGTATTTGTTCAATATATTTTTATTAATAGCAAGCAGCTCAAACACAAATATATAACAACGTAAAAAGGTAGACAGAGTATGACCCATTGTTTCAGTTGTATCCTATTTTCAAGAGGGTGAGCCTGTTGCTCATCACAGGGTACAAAGCCACAATATGGTCTGGTTCTGAAAAAACTGTACCCTACCGACCCACCGACTGTACCTTACCCGACTGAATTAAACCCGTCAACCGTCTTCAATAATAATAATTGATTGCATTATAAATATTATAATTTACAGGCGGAACCACACTTAAGTGTCGTGGCGTGGCGTGGCGCGAGATCAAGGGCTTGATCCAGAAATCGGTACTCCTGGACACGGCGCGTATCGTTAGGAGGTTCCTCTCTCAGGAGCCCTGACCACCGGTAGATTGGACCCTGTTCCCGATACCGGTGGGCTACTATTTTTAAAATATTTTTTATTTTGTTTTTTTAAGCTAATATTGAAAATGTAAAAGGTATGTACATAAATTGAATAAAGGATTAATTACATTATAAATATAAACATTTTCAAATAAAACCCTGGCTACATTTAGACGTGTGGCAATACAGAGCTTTGTTAATAGCAACAGTAATCAGGTTCGAGGTAATACGAATCATTTAGGGTTACCAAAATGATTGCACGATCGAAAATAAATAATGGATGGTATAATTATTTGAACAATGCGGCACCACGTCAGGGTAATAATAGTGCCTATTCATCAGAATTTTCGCGAAAGCTCAGTAATTGTGACCCCAGTATTATTCAATCATTCTGAAAGGGATGGAACGAACAGAGATATGAGAAATGCGTTGTAAACAGTACGTAGGTATGGTGGTTGGTAATAGAAGCTCGTGGTTAAGTAATAACAGCCACACGGGTCGATCTTCAAGGTTAAGCAACCCTTGCCAAGGTCAGTTCGTGGATGTGTGACCAACAATTACATACAAAAGACTCCTTCGTGCCTTGAAAAGCACGCTAAGTCATTGTCATTTGCCGGCTGTCAATTGTAGATTTTTGACAGTTGTCACGGGTAGTCAGAAGCACAAAGTACGTAAGCGGCGGCACGCCGTCAGATGCCAGATAATTATCTGACACTTGTCTTACCAAGGTATGCTTTTACCGTTTTACCCAGTTTTTAAGTGTTTGTCACAAATCACCTGTCGCCTGTCGGAGTTACTAAAATAGTACAAGTTCCAAAAAAAAAATGAGCTTATTCAAATTATGAAATTTACTGCTTGGTATACTAGTTTGTCGACAAATTATATGCGAATACAAATAAAAAAAACGATCAAATAAATTACTGAAAATTCTGAAAAACAATCCAGCATTAGCTGACGTAAGGATTTTCCACGAGCTTAAATTGCGTTTCACCGAAAACTACGAGTTCAGTTAGTCATTTTCATTGTAACTCATCCGTCATCCCCTTCGGACCAAACCTATCCGTGTCGGGGTGTGCTAAGTTCCGGCGCTCGCTTCGCTCGCTCTTGGACTAATTCGTTGAAAATAGTGGCACCGCTTACAAATATTATTGTATGCTAACCGATTCTATAGTTTCCTATAACACACCCCGTGCGGGCTGACCGGTAGCCGGTAGGTAGTTATTTTCATTGAAATTCAGGGTTAAATAAGTGATTATATAACCAATAGTAGAACTTAAGCTTGTTAACGATTATTTTAGCAGAATATATGTTTTCGGCAACTTTGTATTTTTTCGGTTTTTTTAATTTTTTTATCTTATATTGGTTCGCGCTTGACCACCATCTCACCTGATGGTAAGCGATGAAACATTCGATCATTTCGTTTAATATTTGAAAGTATAGATTATTTTTCATAGAATTGTAATTTGAATAAGCTCATGTTTGTTTGTTGAATGCAACATTTTTGTCGGTTCGTTTTGTATAAATTTTTCGGTAATTCATTTTAACACAGCTTAGTAACATTTAAAGTCTTCGGAAGCTTTATTATTTTCCTTTTTAAAATAGGCTATTTTATAGCTGGGTGCTCCGCTACCAACTGACCAATTGACTGCAACTCATTCATGTAAATATGAGAAAGGAAAGTTCTAAATTTGGCATTGAGTTAGTATGTTATTTAGCCTAGCGTAGATATAGCGTCATCCTCATATTCTGCGATTTCCAATCAGCCTGCCAAACCTGCTGATCACAAATTCAAGACCTCAATTATTCAACCGTAGAACCATAATAGTTATCATTTACCATAGACAGGCATCCACACCGAGAGATCACGATTTTGCGAATCATGACGGTCCTTTATTCCTATTGTGCCATACCTCCAGTCGGTACTTAGTATAAAACCTTTTTAATCTTTTACACAGAAAAACAAAAAACATCGTAGCCCGTATTCCCGAAAAAAAACATAATGCTTTTTTTCACTGAAAGATACTTCTTTCAGTATACCTACTATTGTAGTACCTATGGAAAAGTTACGAAAAATAACTCAGATATAAAAATATCTTCGTAGCGTGACGAGATTGATGAGTTACCCTGGAGCGATTAGTAAGTAATTAGTGTGCCCTAGAAAAAAAATAATTACACAAAATCAAGAAGAATGTTTTCTTACGTATTTTCTTATAACAGTATGATTTAATTCTAACTAAACTAAACTAATAAGTAAATATGCTTTTGCGTTATATGAATTTTAATTAATTGCTACGATGATTGATATGAATATTAAGGTAAGCGTTATTATCATAGATATAGCTCATCTCTGAACCAGTCCCTAGGTTTCTGGTATCTGATTAAGAATCTGCTAAGTCGACCGCACAAAACTGTTCTACGCCGCACAATGTTGTAGAATTGTTTTGTTATAGCGGCGTAGTAGCGCTACAGTGCTGTAGTACGCTACGCCGCCTAGCAGTGCAATACTGATACGCTGGTCGATCATTCTACGCCCTATTACTCTACCTTACAATGTTACAATATGCCCTACGGGCTACAGCACTGCAGCCCTACTCCTAATGAATTACGTCATTAAAAAAGAGATTAACTTTTTTGGTCCTTATTTTCGTAGTTATTTTTATTGCTTATGGGCCTAAGGGCTTTGGCTGTTTTCTATTTAAAATCGGAAACCAAACCAGTGGCATTTGTTATGTTAACGATTTTCTCATGATTTTTGTGTTTTTCTCGATTATAAACAATGACGTCTTTTTTATTTGCTACCAGAGGTCAGTCTTCCAACCTTTTGAATGCCATAAATATTCGAATACGGCTCATAAGGGTCCTTTTGAGAATCGATTGTGTAAAACACGGCAGACTCTTTAAGACTAATCTTTATTGTTAACAACCTGTGTTAATAACGGAGGTAATATCTTGAATTTCCAGTGTTACCGAGTAATCGCCTAATGATTAGCACTAACTTTACTTGTATTAGCTTTTTAGAGCGCTTACACAGAACAAGTCTCGCGTTACGTCTCAGAAGCAATTAATACCAAGAACTAACAATAGATTATTGTGTCCCAGGCCCGTATTATCATTTACTCATTACGTTAAATTAATTTCCGAAGTCGAAGCATTGCACTGATCAATATGAATGACAGACAGCCCTTCCCTTTAATTTGCACTTAAGCAATTTCAGATGTCGTTCGATAACATTAAGCCTTCGATTTTCGTGACGTCATTAGCTGCGAAAGCTTACCATTTTTTTGGTTCAGGGATTTACTTTTTGCTCTCTAGATTTACCAAGGTTTTAATACTAAAATAAAGGAATTCTAAAAGTTTTGAGTTGACGTTAAGCTGAAGGTTCGTACGTGGGGTGGAATTAAGATAAAAGTTATGCCACTAGTGTTTTGCTCTAGGTGATATTGAGTTGTTGAAGGTCGGCAGTTATTTCATTGTTGCTTAGTTGTGTTTGAACTTTTTGATTGAAATTATTGCTTTACTCAGTTTGCAATTACCTTTTGTTTTTGGATCTTTTATTTACATTTAAGACTACTGCAGGATGGTAACAACAACTGGTCCCGAAACGGTGAAGGAAAACTTTGTGAAGCAACCGGCATGTCCTAGAACCAAAAATTCGAATACATATTGTGACGAAGACATGTGACAACCACCAACCCGCACTGGGCACGTAGGGTGGAGTTTAGCCTACTCCCAGTGGATGAAGGCCTGTGTCCCAGCAGTGAGAACCTTTATAGACTGATTATGATATATTTCGAGGTAATGAGCTAAAAACTTTTTGGTTTCAGATGACGCGATCTTTCCTCGAGCGAAGCATAGCGAGTATTTGAGGTGAGTCGGTAAATTAGCGCAATCGATCATCCGCCTCATTCCGCGACACGACGCGACGCCGCCGCTTGCGGCTCCAACTTAATCGACATTTAATGTGATATTTTTTCCATAAACCCTATAGAACCAAATCATGAAGGATATTGCTCAGAATTGTATGAGATAGTTCTTTGTTTATTTAAGAAAGAAAGATGAATATTCACGTTCGTAGAATTCAATTTAGGTTGATGTTGGTGTTAGCGTGCAGTTTTCGGAATTGAAGGAAATTGTGCTCTTGTTTCGTGTAGGTTTTAGAGAAGATGATTATCATTCATCTTATTTTGCACAAATAGACAGCGTCTATAAACGTTAATCAAGCTGTGAACCTGGTGGGATTACCTACAGAAAAAAAGTGACTATCTTCTTTAGGGGATGTCTTTTCAAACATCTTTTAGAACCATCATTCTTCTATAGCCAGTGGCTTAGGTTGTGCGTTGCCTGTCAGTGAAAGAATTTAAGATTTTTATTAAGTATATTGACAGAGATTGCGGATTTACGTTCCAACAATGCTGAAGCATTGGGTGTGTTCCAACAATGCTGAAGCAATGCTGAAGCATTGTTGTTGCACAGAGAGCAAGACAATAGGTGAACCTCTTGTCTTGCTCTCTGTGCAACAACACCTGCATCCTGAAGAAAATTTACGAGGCTGCATCTTAAAGAATCTTTACGAGGCGTGCCTCAATTCAGGTCAATACATATTTAATGCTGCTCTCAAAACGGTGAAGAAAAACATCGTGAGGAAACCGGTATGTCCTAGAACCAAAAATTCGAAGACATGTGTCATCCACCAACCCGCACTGGGCCCGCGTGGTGGATAACGGCCCATTCCCTCTCACAGTGAGGAGGCCTGTGTCCCAGCAGTGGGAACATTAATAGGCTGATGATGATGATGATGATGATGATGATTCATCGATACTACGGAGAACAATAAAGTACAGTACAACTATTTTCTTAATGTCCCTCTGCAATCATCGCATTGCCGAATACAAACGAATGCTAATTTCCATGTCAATAAATTATTAGATTTATCATGTATAAAAATTTGAATTCAGAACTAAGTACTAAATTGTTGTTTTAATTTCTGTTTGAAGAGCTTTAGCAGTTTTACTTCCATTTTTTAAATAAATTACATTATGTTAAAAGGGTTTTAACAACTCTACATATTTCCAAGTTGATTGAGAGCGTTCGGTCTGCACCAGGTGCAAAGGGCAACTGATAGAAATCCGACGACTGAAAAAAACAGTAAGTTTGCCGAGAATAAAATGTTTGTACTGTAGATACCTGTATGTTGTGTAATGACTGCTTTCATTTTATCCTGTGATGATGCGTTGAATTATTTACATTCATAATTGGTGGAAACGCACACTCCATGGCTTACATATCAAATGATATCGAGTTCAAAAATTTATCGAGCGCAAATAGAGCGCAGGTAAGGGCGTCTTTCACTCCTGTTTTTTGCCTGATAATAGTGTGACGAATTTTCTGACATTTCCTGATTTTTGAGGCACTTCTCTCCATGCTTCGCTGGCAGGAAGTGATTTCGTTTTTGATTTTTCATGTAAGCTTCCACGCTTGACAGGCGTAAGTTAATGAAGGTAAAGACATGAATCCATGACCTTGCTCTTGATTTTCATTGGCATCTGATTTTTTTAAATTTCCTTTAGGCTCCAAAGCTTTTTCTATGTCATTATTATACTTCTATCTACTTCTGCCTCGTTGTTTAGTTTTCGGAAAGAAATTTGTTTGCCTAGGTAGATATAGCTTGTAGCGTACTCTAATAGTGTGTTGTCCAGAAATACAGAGATTTGTGTGGCATTATATCTACTGGGTTTTTATTATTGTAGCGCGAAATTGGTCTATGAAAAAATAACAACTGTTTTTTGGCATAATTTGATAACAAGTATATCTTTTAGGATTCTCATCACAGATCACGTGGATGTTCGCCACTGTTATACAGCGGATATCCGATAGTTAATCGAGTTTACCAACATATTTACTTAATCTATACTTCATCTTCATCACTTATGGGTTCGACGGCCTAACAAAATAGTTTTCGACGGAGGTACCACTTGCCCTATAGGTACATGTTGGCTTAAAATATATTAGCTTGGTTGTAGGAATATCAAAACGCATGTTCTTAGACTCAATAAAGTAGGGTCGTACCCGCGATTGAAAGGCGAAAAGTCTAACAGTAATTATTCAAAGCATTTATTAATTCCCCATTTCTGTATCTCGAAAGCACTTAGCGGTTTTAATAGATTACTTACTGACGGTTTTTGGTAGAAAATAGACTCTGTTCATAATAACGGTGTAAATTTTCAACTAATAACAGACTTATCAAGCGTTTACAATTTCAGTTACCCGTTGTCAGATGAAATCCATTTAATTTCGTTTGATTAGTTATGCACCGTAATAATTATCTCAGTCTTGAAACCGTTATTGAGATTGATTAGCAATTGAAAGTTTGATGGTGATACCTATTGGTGATCAGTTATAAATAAAATTATTAAATAGTTAAGTCATATTTCTCATTAAGGTAAATACTATATCTCATCATCCTGTTAGCGTATCCAGACAGGAATGCGAATAAGATGTTATCCTGCAAACGATTGTTTGAATTTCTCACGAGTTTTCGATGTTTATTGAAAATGGAAGCATTAGTTTCAGGCAGACTGAAACTATTCTCTGATTACATCATTCTAAGAATACTTACGTTTGACAAGTAACGAGGTAATGTCGTACGTCCCAAGCTTATTCATTTTATTAATGGCATTTACTCTTAAGAGGGTTCATCCTATTAACAAAAAAATAATATGCATTAATACGAAAAACTGATTAGGTACATGTATTTATTTAGCCTTTTTTATCACTCAATGTCTCAAATTGTATCAAGCATGTGTAATCAAGTTTTGTGGTTCTAAACCAATTTTCAGAGCAGCAGTTACCAAAATAACTCAGTTAGTTACACCATGTATCATGTATAACCGTATTTCATTATGAGGATTCGTGCACATGCAAGCTGTAGACCTGTAAATCTTGAGCCCCGCTGCAACTTTCAAGTTGAAGTAGGGAAGTGTAACTAATCATATAAAGTGGTACATTTAGCGAAGTACTGCCTTCTAAAGAGCTCTTTCGTTAAATTTCTGTCGTAAAATAATGCTTGTTTGACATGTACTTACACCTTGTTTAAGTACGTGTTCGAGACTTACTTTGTACTTAAACATTTAGCAACCCTTTGCCATTTCTTCCGCGTCGCTGATATCGTAATTGCTCTCTGAAACGCTAAATGTACGAGTTATCGCATCTTATTGTGAATATTTTCGAGCCCTGTGTTCATTCTGAAACTTCTATTCTAGTATTATCTGTTACGGAACATTTTTCGTCATTACTAAGCTTCTCCCAAAATCCAATTTTCGGGAACCATACTTCAAAGAGTCGAGTGGTTTGATCCTATTTCCGTCATTCGTTCGACTTCTGAAATTAAGACAGAGACATGTTTTATTTGTAGTATAATTTAATATCTTAGTTACCTACATAGCTGTTAACTGTAGGTAAGTAACCTTTTTTGTATACACTATCTACATGTAGTACAGAGAGGGGAATGAAATTTTGCATACAGTACCAGCTGATGGCCAGGATTAACATAATCCAGAGAACATTTCGATCGGATCTAGTGACACATGGCCTTTTTTATGAGTGTATCTGCCGCGTGTTGGCTTAACTCGGATATTCATAAGAATAACTCTGAAATTGAGCCAAACCGATTGTTTATTTCGTATGATATTCGGTTTTTGTCCCGTCCCAAGTCATTATTCCTAAGTTATATTAAAATGAGAAGTGTGAAGCTGACAAAGGCAGCCTCTGATGTGCCGTTTGACCTTTCTCACAAACGTGGTGTACTCAAGCAAAACGATGAATGTCTGAAACGACAGGGTACGCGAAGACGCAACGCGGCCGAGTGAAATATAAAATCCACGAGTTCCACATTTTTTTTTTTTTTTTTTTTTTTATAGTCTATAGGCTCGCGTTTGACCACTATCTCGCCTGATGTTAAGCGATGACGTGGTCTACGGTGAAGCACGCTTGCCTAGAAGAAACCTATTCACTCTTGACTTAAAGACCCCAAGGTTGTAGCTATCAGGGAACAAAGACCCCGGAAGGGAATTCCACTCCTTAGCTGTACGCACAATGAAAGTATTAGCAAAACGCTTTGTGCGTATGGGAGGGATGTCCACCATGTACCGATGGCGCATGGCCGTACGTCTTGTAGTCCGATGATGGAAAGGGCTAGGTGGAATCAAATTGTGCAGTTCCGTCGCGCACTCCCCGAAATGTAACCGATAAAAAACCGACAGGCTGGCAACTCGGCGTCGATGTTCGAGGCTCTGGAGCTTTGAGGCGACCAGTGCATCGTTGCCAATAAGCCTTTTGGCCCGTCTGTCGATCGACTCAAGTGCATCAAGCTGGTATTTGGCAGATCCATCCCAGAGGTGAGAGCAGTACTCCATGCATGGCCGAACTTGCGCTTTATACAAGTTGAGCAGCTGTTCAGGCGTGAAGTACCGTCTCACCTTAGCAAGAATCCCCAACTTTTTTGCAGCTACCTGAGCTTTCGCCTCAATAAATGGACCGAAGTTGAGGGTTGATGTCAACGTAACACCGAGAAGTTCGAGATGGTCCGTTATCGGCACGGTTACACCACGGAAAGAAGGAGCCGGGTGAAATTGGCTCTTTTTAGCGGAAAAAAGACACGCCTGGGTCTTCGCAGCATTGAAACTGACCAAATTGGCATCACCCCATTCGGAGACCGCCTTCAAGGACAGGTTCAAGCGTTCAACCATGGCCTCCCGGAGAGACCGAATCTGAGGCCCAGTAGCTCGTGCGCTGGACACGTATCTCTCAGCAACAGTGCTGTCGTCTGCGTACCCAAAGGTGCCGGGTTTTAGCAAATCATTAATGTGCAGCAAGAATAATGTTGCCGAGAGCACTGACCCCTGAGGGACTCCGGCGTTGATATCTAACTGACCGGACGAGCAGCCGTCGATAACCACTCGGATGGAGCGATCCCTCAGGAAGTCCCCTATCCAATCACACAGACCACTAGGCAGACCGAAGGAAGGAAGCTTACCAATGAGGCTTTCGTGCCAGACCCTGTCGAAAGCCTTCGAGATGTCGAGGGAGACGGCTAGCGCTTCCCCGTGTCTCTCGATGGCCTCACTCCAGATGTGAATGGCATACGCTAGAAGATCCCCAGTGGACCGATTTCGGCGGAAGCCGTATTGGCGGTCACTGAGGATGTCGTTCGCTTCTAGGTATGCCAGGAGCTTACCGTTGAGTACACGTTCCATACTCTTACAGAGGATGGACGTTACAGATATGGGTCTGTAGTTGGCCGGGTCAGCTCGACTGCCCTTCTTGGGCACGGGCTTTACGTTGGCTTGCTTCCAAGCCTTCGGCACTTTTCCAGTCCCTATCGAAAGGCGATACAGGCGTGTCAAGATCGGAGACAATTCAGGCGCACAGGTTTTAAGTACAATTGCTGGTATCCCGTCGGGGCCACTCGCTTTGTTCACATCGAGGCTACGCAGAACCCTACGGACGTCCTTTTGATGGATGCGGATGTCTGACATACTCGTCAACATCCATCAGGAGAGGGAGGAGGCTGCGCGCCATCAGAATTCAGATGTGAAGATTCCGCAAAAAGGGAGGCAAACAAGTTTGCCTTCTCCTCAGCGGAGTGGGCCAGTGACCCGTCAGGTTTCAGCAGTGGTGGTAGTGAGGGGCGACAGAAATTTGATTCAACCGACTTAGCCCCCAAAATTTGATTTTATGGTGATTTTATGGTTCGAATGTAAGGGCCGTCACAGCATGATAGTATCCTATAAAACAAATGTTGCCATTTGCGGATAAAACTCGACACGCACGCTCAACAAAAGCCACGGGAATGTGGTGCTGACCGCTGGTCCCTACTGAAGATTACCCGCTCCGAATATCCGATTCGATAAATTCTGTGTTGTACCGCTCAAAGTGAAGATTAGGTGGAACCAATATGTGATCTGGGAAATTTCCCATTCGGTGCTGAAAGTGTAGGAAAACAACGTTCAGAGCCGAGCAATACCATAAGAGTTAACGGCGGGAGATGCGTTTCTATGGTTTTTACTCGTTGTGTTTTAGTGGTCGTACTAACGGCTGTGCTAAGTAAGACGTTGCTTTTACTGTTATGTCGTCGTATTCAAGTATTTTTACTATTGCCGTCGTTGAAATACTCCTTTAAAGGCACACTTTTCCATTTAGCATCAGCCATTTAAATCAAAATAAATATCCAATTTCGCTCAACTTCAATAAAATGTTATACTTGTATGAGTCAACCATTTCACTAAAATAGCGTACCTTTTAACTAAACCTACGCCCGATATTCCCTCGTCGCTATTTATTTTTGGTAGGATCCGAACCTACATTAGTTAAACTGTTCGAACCCGCAACGAAATTAACTAGAAGAAAAAATGGAAGGAAAAAGTGAGAAAAACTCATAGTTAATGTAGCGTTTCGAGTTTGTAGTGTCGATGGGGTCTATACGTTACTTAAGGAGCATGTTTACATAATATACTTATAGAACTGCGAACGTGTTAAGGCCGTACACTGACCAAAAAATCAGCTTGAGATATGAGCATTCCTATTGGCCTAGCGGCACTGTTGGCGCATGAATTACAGTAGTGAATACGCCCAGATTTTAGAATAAAATCTTTATAAAATTGAATATTGGTCTTTTGAAAAAAATAAAACTTACAAAATGTTCGTCATCAAATTGTCTATCCATTAGTGTTAGTATAAAAAATAATTAATGAACACTTTACATGGAGATGCATGCTATCAATAATTGTTTCACATTTTTATGGTTTTGTTGGAAGAAGATTAGTGACACAACCTCTTTAAAAAAAAATGTACTACCATTTTAGAATCAACATTATGTAGAAATTTAATATTTTTTTATTAATTGATATTTATTTTTAAATAAAGTGTAGATAGCTCTTAAAAACTGCACAAAATTCGACTAGCGCGGCGTTTTGCTCTGGGAGGCGCCTTAAGGAGCATGTTTACATAATAATATATACATATAGAACTGCGAACGTGTTAAGGGTCGTAATCGAACGATCTACGCACAAACTGAGCTATTACCCTCTGAGGTAACTATAATAAATAATTACAATGATAAATTACTACGCTTTCGTGAATTTCGTAAGTTATTTTCCGCACGAAAGCCTGCATACATTTCTGACATAAACAGATGGACTAAAGTTGTGGCTACGTTTATGTAAATGTGTTTATCTACGTAGGTATATAAGATTGAGCAATAAGTGTCAGTATGCTAAAGCAAGGCGGGGTGGCTTCCTCACTAGATTGCTCGTCTCGTTTTGTGCTTGAGTGGAGTGTCGTCAAGACATTAATGACTTTGTAATTATGAAAATAACTATTTTGCTTGTCACGCAAGATTGTAAACTATGTACATATTTGTTCCACTACGAACACTAATTGAAAATTACAAGGATGAAAATTACAATGTTACGTGCCAACAAAGACAAGTTCGGGAAGTGCCTTAACTTATAATGGGAAACATGAGATTATTTTGTTCGGAAATAATAAATACACGTTTGGTAAGCAAATATTGTTCTCGTAATCGTTGTTTAAACAACAAAACGTTTTCTGGTAAATTGTTGTAAGCAAAGTTGATTGATTGGATTCTAATATGTTATATAACTATTATACGAGTACAGCTCTCACAACCATTATGAAAATAAAGGCTTTAATAATATTTCACACCTTGCGGTTTTTAATATTAATAGATAAACTTTATAATGAAAATATATTTGCATAAGTAAAAGATAATGAAAATATTGGATCTGCTTTCTACGTCCTAGTTCCATTGTTTCGCTGTTATTTAAACGTGTTTAATTTACTAAGAACTAGGTGTAAAAACTGGTAACACTTATTACAGAGTAAAGAGGTTTTTATTAAAAACATTAACACCTTTGTTATGCGTCAAACAAAAAAAGTAAGAATACTTATTAGTTTCTATCATTCATGATAAAAAAATTGTTTAACTTTCAATGGTAATATTGATCACATATTTTTTGTCGACTGTTTACCTCACCGTGGAAGTAATTAGAGCTTATATAGTTTGGGCCTATTGTTGAAAAACCGTGTTTTCTAATACAATATTTTGCGGCTCCATTTCCGAGAATCGTAGGTATTTCAGTACACATACACACTTGTGTTGTTTGGTCAGCGGCCGGTTCAAAGCAAAGCTGTGTTTCTCTTAGTCACTTCTGACAATCCACTCGACCAGTTCTGTAAGTGGTAAAGCCCAAGTATTATTATTCTTTCTCCGTACCCTAACAGATAAATTTGTCCGTCGTCATCCGCCTGTCGGTTTGTATCAGTAATGCCTACAAAGAGTTTTCTCCTAAAATGTTCGTACGCACATATATTGCACAAAATAAGGTCACGAACTTGTATGAAACGACTTTTCTTACGTTATGCCTTGCCAGCGCTGATCGGGGATCGAAGCGATCCGTGCCAGCAGAATACATTTCTATAAATAAGCAAACATGTGAACATCTTAGATACATCTATAAGAATATTAACTCTATTATCCAGGGCCGCTGATGGTAACCGAAAATAAATAAAATCGCTCCAATATTATTTTGTGGGACTATTTATTATAGCTTATAACAAAGATTTATTGTTTCAATTTGGAAAGACCTTACGCTATAAAATAACAAACATTTATTACAACAAGTCGTAAAGATAAATCCCTTCTTACTATTTTTAATAGCGGTTGGCCTTGTGAATTTATGTAATATAATTATACGTTGTTATGGTAACTTGAAGAAGTCAATAAAAAGTCTAAAATGAGTTCATATAGTACTAAATGAAAATGAAACTATCCAACATTTTAATAAGTGGGCGTAACCGGTTCCCACAGGCGAACTCAATTAGTTACACAAACGCAAATTAATTTTAACGTTTCACTAAAAGAGGCACAATAAAAGGCGTTTACATTTTCCTTAGAGGCCTAAAGGGCTGGCACGACTAGTCGTAAATAATTGCGACATTTTACCTCAAGGTACGCTCAGCGAGAAGTTACCTCATGAATTGAAAGTGTCCGATGTTATTACGTGTGAAATTATTGAATTAGTTGCCGAGGCTCCCTTTTGTTCAAGTCCGCGAAGTACAACATTTTTCTCGAGCAAGTTCCGGATTATTGGAGCAATCCAATTGATTTTAAATTATTCACAGAGTTTTGTGGACTTAGGGACGAACCGGTAAGGGGGTGATGTGTATTAAACGGCGGCCCTTTTATCTGAAAGGTCGATCTTTTTTGTTTGGAGGATCGTCAAATGTTTTCACATTTACGTTTATTAATCTACAAGAGCACGATGCACTAGGATTATCAGACTATAGATTTCCATTTAGTGCATTTTAACCATAAATCTATTACTGCGTCAGAGGGCAGATTCAGTTCGGCGTAAACGACTATCAAAGGATTAAAATGTGGACTAGCTTTGGCCTGCCATTTCATTATTGGGCATAAATCGTCAGGACGTTTATCCGAGGTACCCTACAGTTTTATAGGCAATTAACAGGCGACGGAATTTTTATTTTGTATGCCTACACGGTTAGTTTAGTAAAAGTGCTGTAACATGATAAACATGGCAAAACAAACATTTTTGTGGGGGTCAGCTTATTAATAGTCCCTAGATGGCTATTTAAATGAGTACAATGTACAGACTGAACCCTTTGGCTGCGTGTGTGTGTACGAGTGATCTGACCTCGTGTCCTACATACCGGCAATGCAGGGCTTATAACACGTGGAATCGAATAATCATACATTGCATATGAGGTAGTTGAGTGAAACGAAACACGCGAGTGTTACGTGATCGAAGTGGCAGCCATTAGGTCTACACGTCGGGCCATAGAGTTGTGGGGGTACAGTGCGCCACAGATTTGTTGCGGTGCAATTAGGTGTGCCGTGCAGTCGCCAGTGGCACGGGTTCAAGTAAGGCATATGCAAATGGGGAGTGATTTGTGAAGGACAGTTGATTTTATGCATTGTCTAAACTGCGATATGTGTAGACACCGAGACGTTGTATTTAGTAGGGGCAGTGAGTAGTTAGGATCCTTTTTTGTTGGTGTGATTTCAGGCATTGTTTCTGTAACTAGCCATTATACTGATAGATCGTTAGCTTCCTACTTATAACGAAACTTGTATGAAGTACGTATGTAGGTAGGTAGAGGTACTTCATACCGACACTTGTTACTTTTACTGGCACAATTTTTTCATTGGATGTCCAAAGAAAGGTGAAGGACGTTTGCGATCGAGATAATGGTGAACCTTGCGCTAATGGTAGGGTCCACCTTTTGAGCACTCATAAAGCACTCTTGATTTAATGATTGGTTCGGGCATTTTTACTTTTATTTAAAATTCCGAAATAGCCCGAAGAATTGCGAAACTTAAGTGGCAGTGGACAGGGCACATTGCTCGCAGAACCGATAGCCGATGGGGCTGAAAAGTTCTGGAATGTCGACCGCAAACTGAAAGACGATGCGTTGTAGGCCTCCCACTAGGTGGTCCGATGACCTGGTTAAGGTTGCGTGAATGCGCTAGATGCGAGGCGCACGGGATAGTCAATGTGGCGACGCCAGGTGGAGGTCTATGTCAAGCAGTGGAGTGATCTTTCGGCTGAAATGATGATGATGATTAAAAATTCGTCATGCAAAGAAATTGCATTTTTTTTAAGCAAGGGATAATTCTAAAAGATTCGAAGCACGATGACAAAATATATAAATAAAAAGGTTCTGTTTAGAAAATACTGTGATTCCTATGATAAGAATGGTCGTTTGAGAAGCCTAGATAATTTGGCAAAGAGTTTTGTGATTGTAGCATTCAATGCTAGTCTACCCGAAAGCTGCCATTTACGCTACAACAGTACAGATTGGAATCCTTGCGGAAAACCACTGAACACATAGATAAAATATTTAGTGG
This sequence comes from Orthosia incerta, assembly GCA_948252205.1. Lineage (NCBI taxonomy): Eukaryota > Metazoa > Arthropoda > Insecta > Lepidoptera > Noctuidae > Orthosia > Orthosia incerta. The sequence goes on along the minus strand of OX411753.1, from coordinate 17,485,772 downwards.
TACTCTTAGGTGCTTGAATTGCATTTGTACCTAAAAGTTTGAATATTTGGCATTATCAGCTTAAATAAGTAGTCCAGAGGTCCAATAATTTATTAACTGACATCACATTGAGCCATAAGGGAGATCCATAATGAAAGGCTTTATAGTTATGGTTGAATGCGAGAAAGCAATTTAGCTCTATTACTCCCCGCATATTTAACAAGGGTTTTCATGACCATTATACACGAAATATTAAATTATAATAGGCTAAAATAGGCCTTGCTAGCTTCATAAGTACTTACGTACCTAAATTCAATCTCATAACAAAGCTATTCTATAATAAAAAGCAAACTTTTACAACAATTTATCGGAACACAAATAAAAAACAATCATGTTTCCGAGAATAAACCGATAAGTACGGTATATAGTATTGAATGTAATATAATTCTTACCTGAAAGCATTTGTTCGGAAACATCGCGAGCTAAGTTGAAGTTCTGTATAAGCATAACAGCGCGGTAGAACAACAATGTCGGTATTTAGGTGCCTGAACTGATATCAGTATTTGCATAACAACCGCAAAGCTGTAAAGTAATATTTGGCACGGCAGCGTTGCTTTACAGAGTTGTGGTGAGCTCCATTCGATCTGATTCCTTCTCCATAGCTATCATATCGTATCTATAACATCACACCTGGGTTTAATTTTCATTTACAACCTCCGTAATCCACCGTTAATGGCACTGTGAAGCACTTTTAGAACCCACTATGTAGTTTATAACAAATAGAACGTCGAAGAGGCAACTATAGTCTTTACTTTATATTGCAATTCTACAGTAACCTCTATAAAACACAGGGCAGCGAACCCATTTTTTTCCTTTTTCGGTCAAGCTGTAACGACATAAAGTTTATAGCCAGCCGCAAAATGTACCTAAGTAGGTATCTAATAAAAATATTTTCGTTGACGGGTACGATATTACATAATAAATAATACTATTACAGGCCCTCCAACGGAGTTACATTGGGTAGGCGTAAAAACTGAAACAAAAATTGAAATAGCTACCTACTTGAATATTCATCTTTAGGTAGAGGCCAAGATCGCGTCTCCGATGTGATCCAGGTCCACACAAGCGAATACGTGTACTCGTGGACGAAATTATGACATCCCGCGTCACATCTTGTTTTTTATCAAAATAATTGACTGTGGTAGACGTATTTATTAGCAGGCTGCTGAATTTTTTCACTCATGCATTCCAAGCTTTTAGTACAATAACCTAAAACATAACAAAAACACGCCTGTATTCCTCGAAGGCATGTGCAGAGGTGAACCTACATTATGCTAACTGCGATATTTGTTGGCAGGGTGCACTTGGTACGGGGGATGACGCTGGGCGGTGAAGACGAACGGCGTGGCGCTGGGTGAGCAGGCGCCGGGGATGTGGGTGCTGCTGCTGCTGGCGCTGGCGGCGGCCGCGTCAGCCGACTGCCCGCGCCACTGCGAGTGCAAGTGGCGCAGCGGCAAGGAGTCCGCGCTGTGCGCCCGCGCTGGCCTCAGCTCCGTGCCGCCGCGCCTCGACCCCACCACGCAGCTGCTCGACCTCGCCGAGAACCGCCTGCCCACCGTGCGCGACGACGCCTTCGCGGCCGCCGGCCTCCTCAACCTGCAGCGTCTGTACCTCCCCGCCTGCAACGTCCGCACCATCCGACAATACGCTTTCCGAGCGCTTGTAAACCTAGTGGAATTGGATCTCTCGCGCAACCGTCTGGAAACAATACCTTCACATTCGTTTGATTCAATCCCCGAGCTTAGAGAACTGCGACTCGGTGGTAATCCCATTACGAAAGTTGGAGACGAATCCTTTATAGCACTACCCCATCTAGTGCGACTTACACTCAGTGCTTGCAAAATAGCCGAAATAGAGCCCCGCGGATTTGCAGGGCTCGAGTCTTCTCTGGAATATTTAGAGCTTAGTAAAAATAGACTGCAGGTACTTCACGTGGCGGTGTTAGCGCCGCTACGATCTCTAAAAGGTTTAGAGCTGGCGAGTAATCCCTGGGAATGTACTTGCGCATTGAGACCCATGAGAGATTGGATGATAAGAAAAAATGTTCCAGCAACAGTGGTGCCAGACTGCGCGCTGCCTCCGCGATTAATGTCCCAATCGTGGGATAGGTTAGATCTAGAAGACTTTGCCTGTCACCCAGAAGTGAGCGCAGCTAGTCAATTCAAGGGATTGGAGGGTGACGAAGTGACACTAGTGTGTCGTGTGAGCGGAGTGCCTGCGCCGAGGGTGCGGTGGGTGCGAGCTGGTCGCCTACTCGCCAACACTACTTCGAATAATGTCAATTCCGGTAGAGCTTTTATGTTACGTAGTGAAGGACAAACTAGTAATTTAACCATTAAATCGGCAGACTTGCAAGACGCAGGGTCTTACACGTGTAATGCCGAGAATCGTGCTGGTAAAGCAGAGGTGATCTTAAGTTTAGCAATAGAGAAGAAACCAGAAAACAAGAGTTTTGGTGGGCGTGCACTGATGGCGGGGATGGCTGTGTCCGCAGTGGTAGTGTTAAGTTCTTGTTTAATAGGACTGTGTGTATACGAGACTCGTAAGAAAAGACAATTAGATAGATGGAACGAACAGATAGTGACGACGAATCATCGTGACGATAGTTATGATAAATTAGAAGCGAATTTTAAGTCTAATGCTGAAGTACCGAGAGTGATAGCCTCTGATAGTGCTCGTAAGAGAGGTGACTATAGGAATGTGCCATCACATGATCCAGAGGACGAGTTCGAGGGGTATTTACGGGGCGAGGTGCGGGAGGAGAGGGATAGCTCTGAGACGCCGCCCATGGAGGCAGGGTGGCGCAGGGCCGACTTCGAGCCGCCGAGCTCGAGGGGCAACATCCCCGAGCGAGACCTACACATACCACGGTTCAGCGACTACAATTTACGGTAATTCAATACTTCTCAAGCAACTTCTCTTGGTAATTAATTAGTAATTCGATTTGGCCCGTAATTACTATGTGATCTCAGCGAGCTCAAGTAGCTACCTAAGTCTATAATTTACTAGGAAAGCGAAATTAATTTAATTATGTTGGTAAATGGAATAGGAAAGCAATTATTGGAGGAAGCTATACAATAAAGACTTCAGTCAAGATCAACTGAATAATAAGAAATATAAAGAAAACTTTCCCATTCGTTATTCAAAATAAGCTGTATTATTGTGAGTCCTGAAAAGCTATTTTTATTATAACTGTTTACTCACAAAGATTGAAAAATTGTTCAGTCTTTATACTGAAGCCTGATATCTATCTGAGAAAGGCTGTGGGGGTAGCTGAAATAGAATATGTACGTTTCTATTTATATCGTTGTTAGGGTAACAGGAAACAATAACAGATATGAAACAATATTGTTGGGAGCAAGACGAAGTTTTTACTGCTATGCTTGTGCGATTTCTATCAATTGTATCTAGAATTCTGTTAATTCTCGTTGTCTGAAGGATTACATTGGATTAGATAGTTGTATTGAAGTAAAATACTATTTATAGTCGGTTGGGATAAGATTATACTTGTAGAATATAATATAATACACATCTCTTTTACAAAAAATAAAAACGTAAACAGTAGGAAATATTTAATTTAATCTACAAGTCTACTCAAAGTAACATAAATATTTCTGATGATCCCATTTGGTTATTAAACGTTTATATGTTGGGTTTTTATGTCTGTAAGGGCTTATGCTAAGCCAAGTGCCTAAATCGCAACTGATTGCGAACCTACTACAAATTAACGTGGGTCGTGGGGCAAGCTTGTGATGAAAATCTCTCCAAACCTAGAGAGCACGAGAGAAAATTAGTTCAGTAATTATTGTCTAATCCCCTTGGTTTAGTAGCTTAATGTCTCAGACGGAGAGGTCTTGGCTTCAATCGTTGGAAGGAATAAAGTGTATTTAGTAAATTGTGAGCGTTTCAACTGTTTGTGTTCAGTCTCCGCCGAGACGGCGCAGTGATTGTGCCAATCATCTTTCCATGCGTGGATAGTTTCGATTAGTGGGGCAGCCGACTGATTGCTGATTGCTTCGAGCCCTCTGGCCACTTGCAAGATATTGATTCGCGAATCACGAGAGATAACAGTCACACAACCACCATTTCCCACTGTCATATTCTATTCCATTTCCATATTTTAATTAAATCCGTTCGTTGTTTCAGATCTGATGCAACGTCAGAATCCGTGCAGAGCTCCAATTCCACGGGAATGATGAGTGCCCACGTAGAGATATTATCTGAAAACACTCGGTTTAACAACAATGGCCGAACATGTCCACGTACGCGGCCTCGCGAGCGACTCGACAACGACTTATCTGGCAGTGACAGCGAGAAGAATTACCCCGACCTCATTGAAATGAGTGCGCTAGGAACCTCTTCGTACTTACGAAGCGAAATGAAACATGATCCATACTACTTTTACACGATACCACGGAAAAAGGACGGTGATAGTCGTAGTCCACTTCTTAATAGCCGAAGAAACAGTTCCGGTGCAGACTCTGCCACTTTTTTAGACAGAACGTACGAAAAAAGCAGGCAGAGATCAGGCCGCAGGTCGAATAGTTTTTTAGATCTTTCTACAGGAGGAAATAGAATACGCCGAAATCCGAGTCTCCCCGCTTCGCCTTCACGGGAGCAGCCTACAGTGCCCTCTGCCACACCTCTTCTTGACCTTTCCGGTTTGCGAGATTATTCGCGTACCGGCCAACCTATAGAAGACTTTGATTTCCGCGCATCTCAACTGGAAAAATTCCTCGAGGAATATAGAAGTTTGAGAGAACAACTTTCAAGGATGAAAGAGACCCGGGAGAATCTGCAACGAAATCGTGCTTCAGACAACGATGAGTTGCGATCTATACTGAAGCCGAAGCCGAGTATAGCGGTTACAGAGACATCTTCCTCGGTGGCTTTAGCAGATGCTGCGTCTCCGCTGGCTCTAAGCCCCTCGGAGTACAAGCCTTCACAGCCGAGACCGGAGTGGTTGACGTCATTACTATATCGTAATTAAGTAGATGTTTTGTAAATATCTGTAGGTACCGTCTGATTTAATAGACGAATATGTGATTGGACATTTATAATACTCTACTAGAGATGGGATGACTTGTGATTAAAGTAACCCAATACTGAATTGTTAGACAGTTAAGAACTTGTAAATAATTGCGTTCATATTTGAACTGATGTTGATAAGTAATTTAAAATAATTGTTTTTAAGAAAGTGAAAACATGAAAGCATAATTTAAAGTTGAAATAAATCATTTTCAATTGTCTTAATTGTTTTATTTTCCCAAATATTAGGCAAGCCACTTTTTCATCGTTAACTAGCGGAATTAAAAACTAATAGGTATTTAAACACTAAACCTTTATGAGATATATAGAGCACTAAAAAAAAAATAACACACTAACTCAGACTGAAACACAAACAATATCAACCAACGCAGAGGCGCAGACATGCCCACCTACGAACATTACAAAATTGACATTCCCAACTCGCGTGGGTGCCAAAGCGGATGATACAAAGTTTCTTCCATTCCAACATCAACATGAAAACGTTTCAAAAGAAAATTTGCAACTCCTTCAAAGTGTTTATGTATATAGTTTGATTATTGAAGATAACAAAACTTTTATACAAAAAAATACTACCGAATTCCAAAAACTACAAAGTGAAAAATAACTTTATTTTTGGAAGTCGGTGTAAGTACCAATTTTTTGCGTTATGGACACCGACTGCCTAAAATAAAGTTATTTTTCACTTTGTAGTTTTCTTATTTGGAAGTCGGTAGTAAATTTTTGTAAAAAAGTTTTGTTACTTTTCACTTTTTAGTTGTAGGTACCTTCTTAATAGGCAAGTAGTTAATAAGGTACCTATAATGCCAGAATAGATTACCCGAATATCATGAAACTTGTACATAACCGGTGAAATGAGAGTGTACAAAGGTGAACTGTACACATCTGCGTAGCCCTTTAGAGCGTACTGGCGTGATGTTATGTTATGAAATGGTATAAACAATAAACAGACATGCGATTACATCAGTCCCGAGAGATTTGCCGTTACTTATTGAAGAGTTCTGTTGTATATCTCCGAAGTCCTTCATCAGATCGGAAAATGGGACCAATTTCGGAATATAACAAAAATATAATTTAAAAGATCGGTCCACAATTGACATAGATATCGGTGAACATACACAAAAAAGAAACAAAGAATAAACAATCATAGAACCTCCTTTTCGGTAAGTCGGTTAAAAAGGTTCTAGTGTGTGGTACGATTTTATCATCGTTCCTAAAAAAGTAACAGGGAACTATTACTCGGCATTCACGCAGCTGAAATCGTGGAAACGACTTTGTAAAGCTACCGAAGTTGATATAAAAGTTGTGGCCACAAGACTCATTAGTTTGCGTTTGGTCAGAACATGTCTGTGACATGCGCCGAATAGTTGTCGCAAGGCCTTATTTACACAGACCTCGGCAGAGTAGTATGAGAAACTTTTTGAGTAAGCATTGATTAAGTCTACTATAACCTGAATGAGATTTAAAATGAAAGAATTTAATTTATTTTTAGGGTTCCGAAGACTACAAGGAACCCTTATGGTTTCGCTCTGTCCGTCTGTCCGTCCGCAGCTTAACTTACAAAATCTAAGTACTAGAAAGCTATAATTTGGCATGGATGTATATCCATGTATAGAAAATAATATAAATATGTATGTACATACATATTTATATTATTTTCTCACATTTGTTAATAATGTAATGCTACATTGATAATTTTGATTTGATTTATTGTTTTAATATGTAGACATTTTTAATATTTTTTTACCTGACGTTCTAGAACGTTAAATATTATTTTATTTTTATTATCATTTGTACAGTTTTTTTTTTTTTTTTTTTTCGTTCTTTTTTTTCCAATGACTTCTCCCGCTCTGGGTGAAGCGGGAGGGCGTGTCAGACTTTTACTGACTAAAACCCATCCTGTTCCTTCAGTTGCTTGAGCCAGGGCCGCGGTAACTCTTTTTCTAATCTATCCGCGACCCAGACAGGCATCGGCCCTACGGTGGCCGGGAATCGGCTTTAGACTCCCGACGCCCAGGACGTCTCCAGTGCGTCTCCCTCACGCGTTCTGCCTCCTCCTTCGCGAGCATTACTGCTTCACAGAAGGAGGCAACAGCTTCCCATGCCCTCTTACTCCGTACCATGGCCTGAACCAGGGCCGGACGTGAGAGGTTGCCACGGCCATTCGCCTCCACGAGGACACGGCGTTGCTCCGCCCAAGCGGGGCAGACCTCCACCGTATGTTCTACCGTGTCCTCCGGGCGTTCCTCACAATGGTGACACCCGGGCCTTTCCTCCCGGATTATCCTAAACAGGAACCACTCCACACAGCCGTGTCCGGTGAGGACCTGCGTCAGGCGGAAGGTGAGGACGCCGTGACGCCTCTCAAGCCACTCCTCAAAGAGGGGCCTTATCGCCACAATTGTAGCGTGCCCAGCGCTGGGTTGCGACAGTCGCCCTCTGCATGTCTCCATGAGATCTTGCCGAAACTCTGTCCGCCGAGCCGTGATTTGTCGCGGCAACGGAGTTTCGCCCCGGCATTTCGCCTCCTCGCACTCATATTTGCGCGAGGACTTTTGCCTCCAGATCCCATGGCGGCAATCCAGCAAGGAGGCTCGCTGCCTCACCGGAGACCGTGCGGTATCCCCGGACCAGCCGGATGGCCATGACCCTTTGGGACGCGTTCAACCGGTGGTCTGGTCGCCGCCTCAGGGAACGCGCCCATACCGGTGCCCCGTAAGGGGCCATGGACCGCACGACCCCCGCTTATTGTGTGTACTGTACTCATATTTGAGCAAATAAAGATTGAATTTGTTTTTTTTAAACAAAAATTTTATAGTGATGTATGTAGCTAACTTTATAGTTCTGACAATCTGTATCAACTAAAATAATTTGAAAACATATAACCATCGTTACCGTTACTTTCCAGTCTAACCGTATCCAGCTGAATAGCAATCTATACTAATATTATAAAGAGGAAAGATTTTGTTTGTTTGTACTGAATAGGCTCCGAGACTACTAAACCGATTTAAAAAATTCTTTCACCAATAGAAAGCTACATTATTCCTGAGTGACATAGGCAATTTTTTATCCCGGAAACGGAGGTGGTCCACGGGAGCGATGCCGCGGGGAACAGCTAGTATCTTATATGAAGCCACTCCACTGTAATATAACGTTTATACTGTGTGTGTACATTAATTACTAAATAAATAAACGTTGTGTGTGTATACAACACAATTTCTGAGTATCACGATACCCCTTAGAAAATCTGGTTGTCAGTCTTCCGGTGGTTTTCAATACATATCGTATCGTCATAACCCGTATTGAGTTGTTCCCAAGAAACAATAAACTAGACCACAGTCAAACCAACCTGTAGATGTGTTTCTGGAACATCCAATCAAATCAGTGGTCGATGCTATAATACTGAACATGTGTATGTGCAATAAGCGTTGTTTCCTGCATGACTTGTTCCCGTATGCTTACAGTGGCCAGTCATCAACTAATGTACAAACATACGACAAAGGTTGTGCGATCTGCGTAATGATCATATATCAAATACAGGTAACAAAATATCACGCAAGACAACCTTAACTTTGGAGTAGGTCATAGGATAATTTTTAGGGTTCCGTACCCAAAGTGTAAAAACGGGACCCTATTACTAAGACTCCGCGGTCCGTCTGTCTGTCTGTCACCAGGCTGTATCTCATGAACCGTGATAGCTAGACAGTTGAAATTTTCACAGATGATGTATTTCTGTTGCCGCTATAACAAGAAATACTAAAAACAGAATAAAATGGGTCTTTTGACGTTTTTTGCGATAATGGTACGGAACCCTAAGTGCGCGAGTCCAACTCACACTTGGCCGGTTTTAATTCCTGGAGTTGGTTCCTTTGGGATAATTTTGTCACTTTCACACGGGCGGAGCTTCTGGGAAAATCTAATACTCCTTATAGGGTAACTTTTAATTAATTGACAATCTTGTCTTCTGTATATTGAAAGTTGTTCGTGTGCATGAGTACTCTAATGCCCGCCTTCCACTAAAAAAGGATAATAAGCGGAAACGGAGCTAACGAACTGAGCGGACTGGAGTAAAATAGGTGTGCACTTCCACTAAGAAAGAGTTTCAGCATTTTTACCTTTCACTGCCATCGGACTTTGCGGCACGTGAGAGTCCGTACAAAACACAGCAATGCCATGACACAGCGGAACCATTCAATCCGCACCGCTTACTCGGTCGCGGTGAAAGTGCTCGTATGAAAATTAGTGTTGCGAGCGGTGTCCGCGTGGAATCCGCTCGACTCTGCGAACACATTCGTGACTCAAAGAGTTGTTCCCTCGTTTAGTCCTCTACGCTCAGTCTTATTTAGTGGAAGCACTCCTATGCAGTTTGCCATTGCGAGTAAAACGGACTCCGTACGGAGCCCGTTAAAACTCACTCTGTCGTAGAAATATTCAGGCCATTAAGTAATCTATAAAAAAAAGTTACAAGTTGAGTAATTCTGGTCTAATGAAGGTCCGTAGAATACTTAATACCATCAATTCTTGAAAAGATAAATAAGACTCCAAGAACTCCGGACAAACCCAAGGAAAAGGGTAAACTAATACGCCAAGATTATTCAATAGTAAACCAATCGTCATTAACATTGAAATCTAGCAATGTGAATATACTATTACACCATAAATTCAGTTCTCTAACAGGAGTAACGATGTGCTTTGATATCTGAATGAATGCTACTCAACATTCCCTTTTGTTTGAAAATGCAAACGTCTTGTTGCAATCTATATTCAATGGCCTTTGAAAGCACTTCAATTAGGAGCGGCACTCCTTTGGACAAGGAATATTTCCGGCTCAATTCTATTCATAAACCTAGGGCCTTTCATTATTCATAGCTAAACGTGAACTTTAATAACTTATGCTTTGTCAAAGTGAGTAATATTTAGAAGCCTGTTGACTATTATATTCAGATTTTATTCTATTCAAGAAGTAGTTTTTTGGATAGGTAGATAAGGTAGAAGTGATTCGAAGTAGAAAGAGAATACTTAATTTTTAAAACAGAAGACATTTATTTAGACACAAAACAATAAAGACAAAGATATAAAGAAAGATAGAAGAGGTCAAAGACCACTACATATCAACAAAAAATCTTTTAGTATACTGCTGGCGAATAAAAAAACATAGTTAAGTTTCAAAAATAGCCCTCTAAAATAAAAATGAAGTATAGTGAGCGCGGAACTAGTTGGCCGCGCCTTAGGTGGCGACAGGGGTGAGGGGGCAGGTTATCACACCCATTGTCAATTGGTCATCCAACCGCCCCCGCCTCGCCGTCCCACCGCTAACATACCTAAGGCGCGGCCAACTAGTTCCGCGCGCACTATAGCGACACGTACAAAATATTAACGTATTTAATAAACACACTGTAGTTCCTGTCCGTTGTGAATTCACAACTACCTTCTGAATTAAAGATTTTTTTAGAGAAAGAGATACATTAAAAATCTGATTTCGGAGATCGTCGCGTCGCCTTCGAAAGCCATCTGTCGAAATCACTATAAATTTATAGGTACGGTAAGTGAGCAAGCTTGTGCAGAAACAGTATTAAACTAGCTTAAAATTTTAGAAGTTCATGAACAAGAAAACACTGTTGTTGTTTGTAATTCAGCTTCAAATTTTAGCCAAAGAAATGGATTGGTATTGCACTTGCAGATATATCTTTGCAGAAAATTGGAATACAGCTTGCTTCTGTTGAGTTGAAAAAGCAAATGTAGAACAATAATATAGCTTAAATAACTTAAACTGTAGCTTTTCAAGTATATTATCTTGGGAGCAGTGGTGGCCCAGTGGTATCGGCAGCGACTTACAAGTTGTAGGTCTTGGGTTCGAGCCCAGGTAGGCGCTTTACTTTGTGTAAATTATTTCATCACCACTGCTCTCAAAACGGTAAAGGAAAACATCGTGAGGAAACCGGCATGTCCTAGAACCAAAAATTCGAAGACATGTGACATCCACCAACCCGCACTGGGCCCGCGTGGTGGATTACGGCCCGTGTCCCAGCAGTGGGAACATTAATAGGCTGATGATGTGATGTGTGATGTGATTTATTACTTCCATATATCAATTAGTATTGCACCAGATAGGGACAGTAATTGTTCAGATTTGAAATGAATGTCAGGGGAAAATATTGTATCAAGAGAAAATTCTCCTGTAGCTCATTCTATGATTCCATCACCGTACCACATACATTAAAAACACTGCAGATGACTAACTTTAAAATAAACTCCGTAGATAGATATTTCTGTAAATACCTAGGTACAATGTATGAAGACAAGTGAACCTTACAAATAAATAGACATTGTTCAAGGAAACGCTGCTTAAAATGTTTCTATTTTTAGTTAAATAAGGCAGTATTTGATCTCAAGCTTTTCAGAACGTGCCTTGTTATCTAAGGATAATATTATAGTAAAGTTGACACTGATCCTAGATTAAGGCTGCAGGTACAACCGATACTAGCTTATATTTAGGAAAGGCTACAGAAGTAAGTTTAAACTGTTTTCCCTTGGTATGAGTAAAATGTTCTATAAACAACAGAAAAAGTCTCTGGAACACAACAATTTCTAAAAGTGGAATTTGCTATTGAAAGTAGCCAATAAAGAACACCTCAATGGCAACACATTATCTCATCATCTCATCTATTCCACGTCAACCTGCCTTTTCTGTCCACTGAAGATATTTATTAGTCCAGTTCTATGTCCTAATAAAGGTCATGGTTTACCCGTGTGCCCAGTTTCATCCAAATCCGTTCAGCCTTTACGCGTGAAAAGGTACTTAACAATCTTTCGCATTTACAATATTAGTGTACGTTCAGAATGGGGCAGCTATGGCTTTGGACGATTATAAGTTTGTTCAACTATTGACCAAGATTAGGCTTACTCAGTATAAACGCTTACTCTGCTAACAAACTCTACGTCCACTTCTCCCGTCTCAAGTGCAATTCTCAAGAAAGGTTCTCAGCCGTTCCACACACGTTCTAGAATAAAATATCGGTCTAGGATAAAAATACTGGATGAAGTTATTCTTTTTTATTGTTTTGGGTTCAGAATTATCCTAACCTCGTTCAGTAGGTTTAAATCTGCTCTCTGTATTTTAGATTGCTACCCGAGCGAACCTTAAAAGAGGCTTACGACCGAACTATTTCTTGGGTATTCAATATTTTTAGGCAACGCTGGGTTGTCTTAATCGACGTGGGTTTGCGAATCCCCTAAGATGGAAATGAAATGTTTTGGTAAGTCGGATTTTGACCTCAAAACTATTTTGGTAAGTGGCCGATAAGGTTTATTTTCACGATAGTTAAAGGATCATCTCGGATCCTTGTAATAATTAACGCTTATAGAAAGGATACTCGAAAGTCTAATTATCCACTAGAAATATTTCGTTGAAGCTATTATTAAATTAATTTTTGTTTTACAAGTAAAGTGATAGATACACACAGTTTAATGGAAAGATATTAAACTGTTAATGGATTTTATAAATTGAAAACTTAAAATTTTATACTTGGGTATATCCATTTAGCCTCTGATAACAAATGTTATAATAACATCATGTAAAATGAGGACTCAAAATCAATTTGAACTAAATATATTAATGTTATTTTTTGGCATTGTTGATTTAATCATTTTCCACTTCGCGTTTCCGATACGTATCTGAAGTACGATTTGGGCCAACATTTTTTTATATGCAGTTGAATGCAAAGTCTGATTCGTTAAAATTTTGTCAAATACTACCGTTTACCTGCATCTGTGCTAGAAAGATATATTTATATCTTGATTCTATTTAACTAAAAGAGATGAAATAAAGATTTTGAGATGTGTATATTCTCGATAGTATTTCTAGCTTACCTATTAGATTTATGACTAAAATCGATTTCACCAAGTAACAAAAAGATAGACAGAAAGATTGATGACACTAAAAATATTTGACACAATTTTTTTCCCTAGCTTTTTTAAGTAAGTATCCAAGACAGCTTTCATGAAACTACAAAATTAAACTATCAATAAAATTTCCCCTCAACGTACAACCTTTTGTCTTTCAGAGTTTAACTACAGTATTATAGACTCAGGTGCTTTTAGCGAAGCTCAATAATTTTGTAGAACTAACGAACCAAAAATATTCAGGATAATACTGGCTTAGTGCCAGGCGGCCGGCGAGTTTCACACGCTTACGACGACACTTTGTAGCGATTGATGAACTTGTAACTTGATCAATTAGGCTGTATTGACGGCCATGTACTAGTAACAAGCGGTATTTACTGACACTTTTCGCAATAGTGATGTATATGAACGTTACATCTGTAACAAACAAAATACACTTTACTATGACTAAGCGCTTTATTCTGAATACATTTTCGAACTAGTGAAATCCGTATATATGTGAACGTTATTTATACTTTGGATTTTATTATCAGCGACCATTTTACTGTGAAATAAGAATAAAAACTCCATCTCCTATTACCAATTTTTTTCGTCGTTAAAAGTCCAATTAATTGCCAAATTTATAGTTGTACAGCCTGTTATTTATAGGGCCGGTCAGTTAGTACACAAAAAACAGGCGAAAATAAAAATAGAATCGGCTCAGTGCACGAACATGATGCTAAAACTGTGGGATCTAAATTACGGAACCAATAGACAGTGCGAGAGTTCGCAATTACAGCTGTCCGAACGAATTGTGTGTTCGCCAATAAAAACGATACTTTTATTGTTGCTGTAAATTGCCTTTTCGTTGTCGGGTCGATGTCGTCGCGTTCCCGTTGCGTATTCTAGCAATAAGTTCATGTTGATTTAATGTTATTGTCCAGTGAATCCGGCTGACGGAGACCCGGCTCCGACAAGTCTAATACCATGCACTTCTATTAATTATTCAGATTACGACCTAGGTGGATGAATCTGCCGCCAGTCCCCTTTGTTCCTTCAACCAAACTAGGAGTCTATGAATTCGGACGGAATTACTTACCTACCGACATATCTTTAGAGACAGAGAAATTCCAGTTAGTGGAATGTGGTTTCACTCTGATTTATTGCATTTCATGTACTTTTAAGACTTTAACTCATTTGTAAAACCGGACTCCGGAACAATCCATGGCATTTTGCAGTGATTTTAAATTCTCATGTTCACACGTAAAACATGAAGGGATTATTTGGAATGTTTGGCTGGAATCAGCAAAAGGTATTCACAATTTAATTGAATACCTGACGTATTGTAGCTGCAATATTACGGGATAATAATTGTTAATGGTTTCCTTAAATTACTGTCTGAGAAGCCTTTCCAAGCTCTCACTCAAATTGTGGATTATACTCGGTGTAAGTTATTTATAAACGTGGGCAGATTCTTTATTAATTTTATATACATTGATAAAAATGTAGATCTACAATTTTGAACAAAAAATTGTCTAGGATATGGCGTAGAAAAATTCTTACGCCTTGATGAAAGCTAACGACTGGTAATGTGCCCAAAATATTTACGAGTTTTAAATAAATTAGATATGACATTCAATCAATCTGCCTAGCCTTTTCCCAACTATATTGGGGTCGGCTTCCAGTCTAACCGGATTCAGCTGAGTACCATTGTTTTACATTACACTGGAGCGACTGCCTATCTTACCTCCACAACCCAGTAACTGGGTAACACGATACCTCTTGGCAAGACTGGTGTCAGATCTCAAGCTTCTGACTACCCGTAACGACTGCCAAAAATCTTCAAATGACAGCCGGGACTAACGGCTTAACGTGCTTTCCGAGGCACGGAGGAAACTCGGTATGTTGAAATGGTCACCCATCCACGGACCGACCTCGTTTAGCATTGCTTAACCTTGATGATCGACCCGTGCGGCTGTTATCATTTAGCCACGAGCTCCTCCAATTAGATATGACATTATTATCATTATTATTTGTTCTCTTTGGAGTTCGGTTTTATGATTGTTTCGAAAATCACTGTAAAAAGCTTAGTAATGATCCATATTTCAAATAATCATTGTATTTGTATATTGGTTCACTAGCCCGTAATAATAATCTTTTACGGTTCTTTGTCTTTTAATAACAGCAGTCTACAATACATATGTGCTTATACTGTAACAATACGGAAAATAAATCCCCTCACTTTGTAGATTGATTGTGTTATTGCGATCGCAGTATGTTATTAGCAACCAGGAGATAGCTACTACCCATCTTCTTAATAGCTGTAATCCCTTATTTGCCTTTTGCACCCTTTCGAGAGTAGAGTGTTTCAATCTTGGCCACTACCTCACACCCCATGGGATAAATGTTCCATTAATCGATATTGTAATTACTCTGGTCACATAGCATACCTAATCCTACTGCTGGTAAAGAAACCACTCTGCTAAAAGGAGTGAGTAATCCACAACGCGGACCCAGTGCAGGTTGGTCTATGTTACACGTTTTTGAACTCTAAGTTCTAGGACATGACGGTTTTCTCACCATTTGCATTGAGAGATGATAACAAAAATTACACAAAATAAAGTCCCCGTCTGGGTTCGAACCTAACACCCGTAAGTCGCGGCCGTTTCAACTGGGCCCCCACTAGGTCGCATAAAATCGAGAAATTCTAATCCCGACCACGTAATTATATTTCTAAATACGGAATGGGTTCGCCACAGCACGTTTCAACATCGGGACTCGTCCCAAATCCGGGTCGTAACCAAACCTTGTTAAAAAGTCCACGACACATTTCAGATTGGCCAGGTGTCACGGGTCAAAAGCGGCCGCTCCGTATTTCAGGTATATTCACCGGTAGAATCGAGGGTTAGTGGGTATATAAACCGATTCTAATGATCGACTAATGATATATTTTGCGAAAGGTAATATTTGCTGATTTATCCTTATATTTCCAATCTAAGGATTTGATTTGTACCTACCTAAATACATAATATATACTTGTAGCTATGAACACAAAATGAGAATTATTGTAGCTATCTATAATATTATCTAGCTACTCGAATATATATTATCTACTTAGTCAATAATTTTGTCTCGATTCAGAGCACAGTGGGGCATGCTTTGTGTTACTAATTAGTGATTAGTTAGGTATTACTGCTTATGGTCGGCTTCAGAACCGCAAATATAAGTTGTACACAATATACGACGAAATTAGCTTCATTTATAACTGTGCACCTCAATTCAGCGCGGTCGGCGATTGTTTGCTGCGGAATTGTCTCATTATGGCCGGAACGAACACCCCCTACACCTTTGAAAACAAAATGTTTTCAATTCCCAGAGAGTTGTATCATTGTACCATATTTACATGTGAACTGTGTCCGCTTCATTTTAATTTTAGTGCAAAGTATTTTGGTGTTGGAAGGATATTGCGTATTTGGATGGACGCATTGTTTTGCTAAAATACGGTTTTGCTACGATGTTGTAATACGAGTCTAATAGGCATAGATAATTGTGTCGGCACTCAGTATTATGTACATATATTGCCGGTACTCAAATTAGTTGGTAGTGTCGAGAATGTAACGTGTAACTTTTACACAAAGAAACCGCAAGGAGTTTATATAGTGTAGTGTAGACAATGGCAGAGTATGTATACATACGTGTGTATAGAGCAGGATATATACGCAACCCATCTCGGATCCTATTTCTAAGAATGGCGGTTTTCCTTTTTATCTACTGTCAGAATACTTGCTGTCGATTGATGGAATCTTGTAGTTTCTTCGAATGGTTTCCATTTTGCTTTGTCATTTGTGTACGTATTTATTTGTAAAACCAAACTACATTAGTATTATTATAAGATATTCGATAGTCAATCAAATCAAACTATGAATAGATAACTCAAACAAAATAACTAGTTGATATAAGTATTTTAAATATTTGAAGTCCAACTGCATTAAAAAGCTATTCTATGTTGGAGCCATATGCGATTGACTGGTATGAGAATAGAATGCAAACATCAAAAGAGTTCAAAGAATCCAATATGTTTCTTCAATAGCTCGGGAACATTATTATATTGTGGAGTTCCGTTATTCTATTAGATTATATGCATTCGCCATTGTCCTGGAAACTTTTGTAAGAAAATGATATATTTTATAAGTTAGGTGAACGCACTGATGAGAATTTCAATTAATTATTTTGCTCCAAGAAAAATAGACGAACGTCCTTGATTTGCAAGTGAGTGCGGCCCCAGACGAGTTCCGGACAACAGAGTACTTGAAAGTATCGTAAATAGAATTGACAGTGGTATCATTTTTTCAAGACAGAAGTGGAACTCCCGGCAAGGGTCGCCGGCGTCGTTTTTTTGCCGCAACCCGACCACGCCGCACTCCGGCCGGTCGTTTAGCAAAATGACGGACGGACCTTTTTTATCTCGCCCAACCGCAATTTGTTGCCGGCGATCTCTGCTTGCGATACACGGCCCCGTTACGTACCCGAATACATTTAAAATTCCTATCCTATAAATATTTAGGTATTTCAATGTTGATGCTTTTCCATTTCAAGTTCGACAAAACGTCCCCGTCCTGCTAACGACGAGCCGACCGCTCTGTGCTTGCCGCTCGCCGGCCACCGTTGTCATTTACTTAACAGCATTGCACTAATAGCCTTCAACAGAACAACGTCAAAGGTAGGAATATTATTAACACTGTGTTACACATTAAAAAAGATAAAAAGCAGATTTATCACCGTTGCTTGATGCAAGGACATTCTGAAATTCAACAAAAGAGATAAAACGTATAAGTACGAGAACTCTATGTACGTTGCTATGTGTTGTTGGTGCAAAATTCATCACGTGTTTATGCCAAAGCTTTATCTACACGAACGTATCAGAATTATTGATGGATATAAAAGATTCAACACTTACATAAAATTTCTGAGAAAATTGAAAGCAGAAGGTGATCCGGTAAAATGAAGCTTTCACTAATAGTTAAACGAGTCAATAAAAACGAGGCTAAACAAACATATCTTGTAATTACAAGACTTGAGCGGGTAGTTTTGTGAAAAGGGTACCGGACGTCTTCCTTTTTTTTAAAAGTAACTGTCGTTTTCAACAATAGAACTCGTCTGTGTTGTCACGAGTTTCTCCTCGGTGAACTTTTTCAATTCATGTCATGTTTCATATTATTTTGTGCAAAAGAAACCCGATCTTTTGACTTAACAAAGAAATTGCTGAACGCGTAAACTTACCCGTCACGGTATCGAGTGAGCGCGCCGCTTCAATAAAATAAAAGTTTACGCACTCTATACTTACTTATTTTTTGCAAGTCATAAGCTTTATAACTTATGAAATTACCGTTATTGTAACTTTGTTATGTTGTTTCTACGTTATTTAGTACCGTGCGCGAACAAAAACTGATTTCCTTGCTTTTTGTTAGGGCTTTCAATAGATGTTTGGAAGGCAATGAGGTTTTATTTACTTTTTATTAATTTCGTGGTATATAATGCAACAAGAACTTTGATATGACCTACCTTCTGTTGCTCTGCAACATATAAGTAGATGTTGTTTTTAACCGACTTCAAAAAAGGAGGTGGTTTCTCAATTCGACCGTATTTTTGATTGATTCTTTTTTTCTTTTAGAAAGGAGATTTCCCAAGGGTGGTACCATGGTAAGGAAAGGGATCTGATGATGGCATCCCAGATAAATCGAGGGAACTCCTCAGATATTATAGGCATACATATAGCGATTTTGGTGTTTTTATCAACAATGCAATCATTTACACTCAGCAAGTGTCACTTGGTGAAATGGAACTGACAGACCACAGATGGCCACTGGAACTCCTCAATGCTAAGTATGTCACGGGTATAAGATTATCGAATAGTTAACCGACAATGATGAAGCAAATACTTATAAATAAATGGTATCATCGACCTGATATATGTTTGGAGGTACCTTTTTTTTTTGTTTACGGGGGGAAACCTTCAAAAGGCGCCTGGAATTTTGGGGAAAAGACCAGGGAGTGTGGGATTTTTACCTCACTAAAACCACCCCGGTGATCACCATCAGCACCTGGAAGGGGCCCCGTTACCTCTTAAAAGACCACCCCGGAACCCCCTCTGTGCAACGCCTGTTAGGGCACATCCCTGGGGAGGCATATTTGGAGGTAACGGGGAAACCGACTTCAAAAACAAAGCGAATAATAACTTTCTTTCCCGAAGTCGATGTCGAAAAACGGAAAAAAAATTGGTACCAAAGACAACGACTTCGGAAAAGAAAGTTGTTTTTCACTTTGTAGTGTTTTGTTTTGTAAGTCGGTTTGATTCCTTAACCGACTTCAAAAAGGAGGAGGTTCTCAGTTCGATTGGTATTTTTTTATGTATGTACACAGTTTTTTTTTTGATAAAAAGTTTTTTTATTCCTATTATAGCTTGGCTACAGGCATGCTTATTCTTTTCAAAACTATATTCGGGCCGACTTCCAGTCAAACCGGGAGCAGTATTTTTCATGGAGCGACTGCCTGCGCAGTGGTGGCCCAGTGGTAACGGCCCTGACTTACGTGTCGTAGGACGTGGAACCAAGGCAGGCGCTTTATTTTGTGTAAATTATTTCATCACCACTGCTCTAAAAACGGTGAAAGAAAACATCGTGATGTCCTAGAACCAAAAATTAGAAGAGATGTGACATCCACCAACCCACACCAGGCCCGGATTAAGGCCCATTCCTTGTCTCACAGAGAGGAGGCCTGTGTCCCAGCAGTGGGAACATTAATAGTCCGCTGAAGATGTTGATGACTGCCTGTTGACCGGATGATGCCAGATGGGGGCAGATTTTTCGCGACCTACTTATATTCAATACAATAAATGTTTAACAGTTTCAATAACACAGCAATCTTAGCCTCATTGAGGCTTGCCCGATAGGTACGACATTATACCAACTAAATTCCTACAGTCTGGTTAGAAAGGGGGAGATAATAGTCCATTCTGAAATGTCAAGTTTTTGGGTTAATAGCATGCACTTGTGTTACTCGTTCTTATATTGTGCGCCTACTACAATATCAAATGTTATCTGAAAAGTAAGAAAATGCTTAATAGGCCTGAACTTTGTATTGTTCCCATGCCACCCGGCGAGGAATTCGATCCCCTCTTACCCTGAAATTGGCAAATACTTATTTAATTGAGAGGTACTTCGGTGAATACCAAAGTAAAAAAAATCGGCTCTGAGAATTTTCGAAGAAGGAAATGAGGGAACAAACACAATACGGGTAGGTTTATACAAAACAAGACTTGGTCGAAAAATGTTTTTGAGATAAAAGTTCTGGTGGGTTTATTTCAGTTTGATTGTACGCGGCGCAGACAGACCGGAACGCGAACGACTTTTACAGTGCAGCTTAAGACAGGAGTTTGCATTTCGGAAGCTACATAGCCACGTAAGTGTTTAAGCAATGTAAACTGTTATCACGCCATTTTTTCGTGAGCAGGAGGTATTTAAAACAATGTTAGCCGCCATGCTGTTTGGTCGATGTTCGCGCGTTGCTAAACAACTTAAAACCGTGGATACTTGGTAGCTAAGCATTCAAATTGTTGGTTTTCACAGCTTTCATTGTTTTTGATAATTGAGTAAGTTTGTTTTAAGGTGAAGTGATAAGCCTGAAACAGTATTCGTATTGTACAACTCTCCTTTAATCTTTCAGTGAAATAAATAATTATTTTCCTGTTGATTCTTCTTCGTAGAATCATAATTGAAAACCAATTTAGTTCTTTAATTTTTCAGAACCTTTGTTTAGGTAGTTTGTTGTATCGGAGTGTTCGTGAGAACAGCTTGTTGTTAAATAAACATTTTTTATTACTTTCACTTTATAATGACGTGCCGGTGAATTTTTAAGTCGTTTAAACAATATTCTTTATTAATTCGTGCAATTTTTTATGATCAGTCATAAAATTGTTAAGCTCCATATCTCTTCTGTCTGGACACTACGTTATTCATATTTGTCGTCTGTTTTAGGAAAAATTCCAGAACATGAGACCAAGTAAACTGCACCAGATTTGTCTTCCTACCCTTAAAACGATGTTTTCAATAGGATTTGAATTTCCCCTTTCAAGCCCAATGATATGCCTTGGGATCTTGTTAAATAAAACTGTAAGCAGATACGTTGATACGGTTATATTGGTAAATAATAATATGTATGTAAATAAATTTCATCGAACCGGGTTAAGTAATCAATTTGTAAAGCAGCAGAACAGAGGCAGGTACACTTGAGTGGGCGGTATTCAACCTCCACTGGCGGTCACGTCGAATGTTTGTGATTTTTTCAAAACTTTTTCCATTTGCGGCTGCAAAATGTTTGTGCTTCAGTAAATTGGAACGGATTTATATGTCTATTAATCAATGTTTTGTTGCCTCAATAATGTTTGGAGCGTTTTAGAAGCTTTTTGAATTAATATTAGCCATCTTTTACTGGTCATTCTACTACAGGGTGACTTAATTTCAGGAGGTGGAAGTACCTACTTACTCGTGAATAAAATCGATTTTCATTATGGGACGTCAGGGTTACAGTATTATCTAAATATAATAGAAACTAATAGCGACAAGAGATGGGCAAACAAAATGTGTTGCCATCGCCGACAAAACAGGTTATAGTTTATAATAATTGTTATTTATTATTTAAAGAGTAAATAGGTTTCTTCTAGGCAAGCGTGCTTCTTCGTCGACTACATCATCGCATACCGTCAGGTGAGCGATAGTAAAAATCTTTTTACAAAAAAATACAACCGACTTCCAAATAAAAACACTACAAAGTGTTGAAGTCGGTTATATTTTGTTTTGTTGATTCATCTAGTAAACAGTACTGAAAAAAAAACTGTCGATTTGAGAAACTCCTCCTTTTTGATGTTGGTTAAAAAACCTGGATGATATTGGCGTAGCAGCGTGGGGATTGCCACAATAAAAGAGAGGATGTTGTGTCGAATGTTTATATTTTTTTTTATCTATGTTCTCTGTTATATATAATCTGTTATACATAAAAATGTTACATATAAACAGATTTGCAAAATTCTTGTTTTTATACGATAGAAGTTAATTCCGAAATATGCCATTTAAATTTGGTAAAGATCTTTTTTTTTTTTTTTTTTAAATTCAACCGTTTATATTCAAGTTACATATTATTCGGGTAATCTATTCTGGCATCACTGTGGGCATAATAGGTACCTTACTATAGACCTTGTCCTTTATGTACCACTAAGAAGTGAAAAATAAAAACATAAAAGTACAACAGACTTCCAAATAAAAACACTACGAAGTGAAAAATAACTTTATTTGGAAGTCGGTTGTACTTTTTTGTAAAAAAAGTTTATTTTTATTTTTAAAGTTGATGCCGTATTATTTTGTTACTAGCTTCTGCCAGCGGTTTCGCCCGCGTGGTATTTTCATCAATAATGCAATCAATTGCACTCAGAAAGTATCATTTGGTGAAGTGGTACTGATGAAGAAGACCACAATGGCCACTGGAACTCCGAAATAAAACAAAGTATCCTAGTCGTGTTTGGGCTTATTGGAATCGTCATGAGATGTACTTTGGCTATAAATGAATTAATTTTCATGTTAATTGGAGGTACCTACCAAAACTAAAAAGAGGAAAATAAAAAACTTTTTAACAAAAAATCAAACCAACTTCCAAAACAAAGCGAAAAATAACTTTCTTTTCCGATGTCGCTGTCGAATAACGGAAAACAATGGGTACAAAAGACACCGACTTCGGAAAAGAAAGTTATTTTTCGCTTTGAAGTGTTTTGTTTTGGAAGTCGGTTTGATTTTTTGTTAAAAACTTTTTAATTTTTATGTTTGCACTGCTGTTGGTATACCTTAAGGGATAAATTAAAATTAATACATAATAATAAATGGCAAGTACTTTCACCGCCTGGACAACTACCAGTGAAATAAAAGCAATCTCGTGTGCAGGTAGGTACTTTAATAACCGGACTAACCCTTGAGATATATAATATAAGTAAATAACAAAGTTATAAACATTGTGCTCGAATACCTTGCAACTGAAACCCTAACTTAATTCTGAACTAAAAGCAAACGTATTAAATATCCAAGTTCCTCAGGACAAATACATTTGTAATGATATACGAACGTAGATTTTGTATTTCGCTCGTTTGTAATGTAAATTTACCTTTCCTTAGTTAGTCGGCAGCGTACGGACGGCAAAGTGAAGTAAATGGCCCACCGTGGCCCACCGTGGCCGACCGTGGCTGACGGTCGCTTGTAGCCTTGTTATTAACTTTTAATTAAAGTATCGAGATTTTGTAAGTTGTATTTAAACGATTTTATGTAGAACAACAAGGTTGATTGGAACAACTATAAAGAGTGCATACGGTGCTGTTTTTATAAACATCCAAGTTGTTATCTGTTATTATTTGATGCCCTGTCTTAAGGTTACACTTCAAAATTCTTCCATACAAACGTAGTCTAGGGATTATTCCACTGTTTACGATGTACGTTCAAAATAAAAAGTGATATCAATTTGTCTGATCATTATCTAGCCCTGTATGGAAGAAAAAAAGTAAAAAAAGAAAATATTTGAAAGTTATGAGCGTCGAAAGTTCCACATTTCGACCCTAATTTTAACGCATTTTTGGGCGCAAATAAATACCATAAGAAGACGGAAAATTGCAAAACGGCCACCATACCGGGATAGATTAGTAGTTCAACAATGCAAATAATTTTATTTTGAGCAGATAGTTTTTTTTTTTTTTTTTTTTTTTTTTTTCTCTTGTTCTCTTGTATCTGCAATCAGTCTTGAGTACTTTAAGCAGATGTGGTAAGTGAAAATTGGCATTTCGAGTGTGCTTTCCAGCGAGAGCAACTACTCATAGGGTTAGCATGTATTAAATGCTACTCAAGAGGGTACAGACATAATGTCTTTTCTTTTAAGACGTTTCTGGTACGTGCGTGTTGTCAAACCAGTAGCCAGTTTATTTGGATGCCTCTCCAGCCTTTCCAAGTATGTTTTACTTATGGCCAAGATTTCCTCTTTCACCGAGTTCATTTGAAATTGGTTATGTATTTCACCATTTGAAACAAACCAAGGCCCATTGTATATGGATCTCAGAATCACATTTTGCATGCGCTGGATGATGGATATATTGGAATTGCTACAACTCCCCCATAGCTGGATGCCGTACATCCACACAGGTTTCAGAACGGTTTTATATATAAGGAGTTTGTTGTCAGTTGATAATTTGCTGTTTCGCCCTAATAGCCAGTGTAGGTTTTTGTAGCGCAAGTTGAGCTCATCTCGCTTGGTCTTTATGTGCTGCCTCCACGTTAGGCGGCGATCAAGATGTAGCCCTAGGTATCTCACACAATCTTTATGTGGTAGTAAGTTGTCATTAAGCTTTACTGGCGGACAATCGCCTCTGCGTAGCGTGAAAGTGACCTGTACCGACTTAGATGGGCTAACTGTTATTCGCCACTTTTGGAGCCAGTCAGATATTTTGTCTAGACCTCTTTGCAACGTTTGTGAAGCAATTGTGGGGTAAACATAGATAGATTTAGTCGTTTTTTCATGATATCTAGACTGCCAAAGGTCTGTTTATAAAATTTCGCGCGCTCGGTTTCGTCCTAAATCATTATCCATTTCGCAAAAAATTTGCAAAAGTGTGTATTCGTACGCGAACTAGCTTCCTACTGCTCATCACAGCATCTATCTCTTCCGCACGTGTTGTCAGTTGATATAAAATGCATTTTAACCCCGCGCACAAAACAGTTCGTGCCGTCGACTAGTGTACCCTTAAGGAGGACCTAATGACTGTCTAATATTTTTAACAGACTTCAAAAAAAGGAGGAGGTTATCAATTTGTCGGAATCATTTCTTTTTTTATGTATGTTCCCCGATTACTCAAAGACGCCTGGACCGATTTAAAAAATTATTCAAAAAACAAAACCAATGTATCCTAGTCGTGTTGGACTTATTGGAATCGTCATGGGATGTACTTTGACTATAAATGATTATCATGTTAATTGAAGATACCTACCAAAACTAAAAAGAGAAAAATAAAAAACTTTTTATCAAAAAATCAAACCGACTTCCAGAACAAAATACTACAAAGCAAAAAATAACTTTCTTTTCCGACTTCGGAAAGGAAAGTTATTTTTTGCTTCGTAGTTTTTTGTTCTGGAAGTCGGTTTGATTTTTTGATAATAAGTTTTTTATTAGAATAGGACACAAAACGATAAAACTAATGTTTGCCAATACAATAGAAGCATCAGAAATGACAGATAACGGACTCACACACATAAATGCCTTTTAAAAATTCGCAAGAAACTAAAATGATTTACCAAAAAAATTCTAGCGTCAGCTAAACACAGCTAGCTCAACCTCCCTCGAAGGAGCGTACACTGCAAAGAGTCAATTTTCAAAAATGACGTCGTTAAAAAATAGTGAGGGGAAGCTAGTAACAGTTTTCAAGGGAACTCATTACCAAACTCCTTGAGGTACTATTTCGGGTGAATAGGACGACGGAGCGCGCAGCGGCGAGATAGCGCGCGCTTATGAGCGATATCGCGACAAACGAAGTGCGCTCGGGCGCTCGGGATCCGTCGGCCTGGTTCAAGCGAACGCCGGGTACCCGAGGAGGCTCAGACCGCTTGCTAACTACAAGATTTATCGGCCTCAGACGGATTTCTTGAATGTAGGAAGTGAGCGATGCCTCTATTGAATTGGTATGTCTGGAATTTAGGAGGCAGTTAGCAATGAATTTTATGGAAGTTTAAAAAATTGTTATGCCATCATACTTCTGAATGTGAAGAATTACGTAAATATCTTAAAAAAAAATACATTATTTTGCAATTTTAACGAAGATTTTAAACTAGATTGAAATTATTAGTTCTATCTAGTATAAAATCAGCTGACTAAGAAAATTACTCAGACCCACAGTGGAAACATTTTAGACAATTACTTTTATTTTATGTTTGTTAATTTCAACCAAAATCGTAGGAAGTGCTACGAGCTACTAAAAGTGCGTAGCGATTGCTACGAACCGCTACGATCTTCTACAAACCGCTAGACATTTTCTACAAACCGCTACGATTTTTTTGAGAACCCCTACGATAGGCTTTTACGAACTGCTACAAACGGCTTCGGTATTCCACGATTGAGATAAAGTTCTGCATATTTCGGTAGATGAAGATTATTATGGGGAAGCGAATTGTGTTGTTCTTACAAGCTTACAAAGTTTGTGCTAACAGTATTGTCTGTGGTATTGTGGTAAATGAACCCATGTTATTACTGTATGAAGAACAGAGAATTAGGAATAGGTACACGTGTATGCGGTAGACCCAGTTCAACGCGTGTTACAAGTTTCTGTTGATGTTATGGTAGTAGTTGTTAAAAATTGTTTAGGTTCGAGGAATCTAGGTACCTTATTTTGGG
The DNA here is from genome assembly GCA_948252205.1 of Orthosia incerta. Classification (NCBI taxonomy): domain Eukaryota; kingdom Metazoa; phylum Arthropoda; class Insecta; order Lepidoptera; family Noctuidae; genus Orthosia; species Orthosia incerta. Next base: position 17,459,342 of record OX411753.1, on the reverse strand, counting down.
TATTGTTACTTTACATCGGTGACCCTAGTGAGAATAAACTGTGACCAAAATAAAGGGCAATTGGAGAGGGTTATGCTCGGAGTTTCCTTGCGTGAAGTGGTACTGATGAAGAAGACCACAATGGCCACTGGAACTCCGAAATAAAACAAAGTATCCTAGTCGTGTTTGGGCTTATTGGAATCGTCATGAGATGTACTTTGGCTATAAATGAATTAATTTTCATGTTAATTGGAGGTACCTACCAAAACTAAAAAGAGGAAAATAAAAAACTTTTTAACAAAAAATCAAACCAACTTCCAAAACAAAGCGAAAAATAACTTTCTTTTCCGATGTCGCTGTCGAATAACGGAAAACAATGGGTACAAAAGACACCGACTTCGGAAAAGAAAGTTATTTTTCGCTTTGAAGTGTTTTGTTTTGGAAGTCGGTTTGATTTTTTGTTAAAAACTTTTTAATTTTTATGTTTGCACTGCTGTTGGTATACCTTAAGGGATAAATTAAAATTAATACATAATAATAAATGGCAAGTACTTTCACCGCCTGGACAACTACCAGTGAAATAAAAGCAATCTCGTGTGCAGGTAGGTACTTTAATAACCGGACTAACCCTTGAGATATATAATATAAGTAAATAACAAAGTTATAAACATTGTGCTCGAATACCTTGCAACTGAAACCCTAACTTAATTCTGAACTAAAAGCAAACGTATTAAATATCCAAGTTCCTCAGGACAAATACATTTGTAATGATATACGAACGTAGATTTTGTATTTCGCTCGTTTGTAATGTAAATTTATCTTTCCTTAGTTAGTCGGCAGCGTACGGACGGCAAAGTGAAGTAAATGGCCCACCGTGGCCCACCGTGGCCGACCGTGGCTGACGGTCGCTTGTAGCCTTGTTATTAACTTTTAATTAAAGTATCGAGATTTTGTAAGTTGTATTTAAACGATTTTATGTAGAACAACAAGGTTGATTGGAACAACTATAAAGAGTGCATACGGTGCTGTTTTTATAAACATCCAAGTTGTTATCTGTTATTATTTGATGCCCTGTCTTAAGGTTACACTTCAAAATTCTTCCATACAAACGTAGTCTAGGGATTATTCCACTGTTTACGATGTACGTTCAAAATAAAAAGTGATATCAATTTGTCTGATCATTATCTAGCCCTGTATGGAAGAAAAAAAGTAAAAAAAGAAAATATTTGAAAGTTATGAGCGTCGAAAGTTCCACATTTCGACCCTAATTTTAACGCATTTTTGGGCGCAAATAAATACCATAAGAAGACGGAAAATTGCAAAACGGCCACCATACCGGGATAGATTAGTAGTTCAACAATGCAAATAATTTTATTTTGAGCAGATAGATTTAGTCGTTTTTTCATGATATCTAGACTGCCAAAGGTCTGTTTATAAAATTTCGCGCGCTCGGTTTCGTCCTAAATCATTATCCATTTCGCAAAAAAATTGCAAAAGTGTGTATTCGTACGCGAACTAGCTTCGTACTGCTCATCACAGCATCTATCTCTTCCGCACGTGTTGTCAGTTGATATAAAATGCATTTTAACCCCGCGCACAAAACAGTTCGTGCCGTCGACTAGTGTACCCTTAAGGAGGACCTAATGACTGTCTAATATTTTTAACAGACTTCAAAAAAAGGAGGAGGTTATCAATTTGTCGGAATCATTTCTTTTTTTATGTATGTTCCCCGATTACTCAAAGACGCCTGGACCGATTTAAAAAATTATTCAAAAAACAAAACCAATGTATCCTAGTCGTGTTGGACTTATTGGAATCGTCATGGGATGTACTTTGACTATAAATGATTATCATGTTAATTGAAGATACCTACCAAAACTAAAAAGAGAAAAATAAAAAACTTTTTATCAAAAAATCAAACCGACTTCCAGAACAAAATACTACAAAGCAAAAAATAACTTTCTTTTCCGACTTCGGAAAGGAAAGTTATTTTTTGCTTCGTAGTTTTTTGTTCTGGAAGTCGGTTTGATTTTTTGATAATAAGTTTTTTATTAGAATAGGACACAAAACGATAAAACTAATGTTTGCCAATACAATAGAAGCATCAGAAATGACAGATAACGGACTCACACACATAAATGCCTTTTAAAAATTCGCAAGAAACTAAAATGATTTACCAAAAAAATTCTAGCGTCAGCTAAACACAGCTAGCTCAACCTCCCTCGAAGGAGCGTACACTGCAAAGAGTCAATTTTCAAAAATGACGTCGTTAAAAAATAGTGAGGGGAAGCTAGTAACAGTTTTCAAGGGAACTCATTACCAAACTCCTTGAGGTACTATTTCGGGTGAATAGGACGACGGAGCGCGCAGCGGCGAGATAGCGCGCGCTTATGAGCGATATCGCGACAAACGAAGTGCGCTCGGGCGCTCGGGATCCGTCGGCCTGGTTCAAGCGAACGCCGGGTACCCGAGGAGGCTCAGACCGCTTGCTAACTACAAGATTTATCGGCCTCAGACGGATTTCTTGAATGTAGGAAGTGTACGATGCCTCTATTGAATTGGTATGTCTGGAATTTAGGAGGCAGTTAGCAATGAATTTTATGGAAGTTTAAAAAATTGTTATGCCATCATACTTCTGAATGTGAAGAATTACGTAAATATCTTAAAAAAAAATACATTATTTTGCAATTTTAACGAAGATTTTAAACTAGATTGAAATTATTAGTTCTATCTAGTATAAAATCAGCTGACTAAGAAAATTACTCAGACCCACAGTGGAAACATTTTAGACAATTACTTTTATTTTATGTTTGTTAATTTCAACCAAAATCGTAGGAAGTGCTACGAGCTACTAAAAGTGCGTAGCGATTGCTACGAACCGCTACGATCTTCTACAAACCGCTAGACATTTTCTACAAACCGCTACGATTTTTTTGAGAACCCCTACGATAGGCTTTTACGAACTGCTACAAACGGCTTCGGTATTCCACGATTGAGATAAAGTTCTGCATATTTCGGTAGATGAAGATTATTATGGGGAAGCGAATTGTGTTGTTCTTACAAGCTTACAAAGTTTGTGCTAACAGTATTGTCTGTGGTATTGTGGTAAATGAACCCATGTTATTACTGTATGAAGAACAGAGAATTAGGAATAGGTACACGTGTATGCGGTTGACCCGGTTCAACTCGTGTTACAAGTATCTGTTGATGTTATGGTAGTAGTTGTTAAAAATTGTTTTGGTTCGAGGAATCTAGGTACCTTATTTTGGGTATTGTTACTTTACATCGGTGACCCTAGTGAGAATAAACTGTGACCAAAATAAAGGGCAATTGGAGAGGGTTATGCTCGGAGTTTCCTTGCGTGATCGCATCAGAAATGAGTATATCCACAGAAGAACCAAAGTTACCGACATAGCCCGAAGAATTGCGAAACTTAAGTGGCAGTGGCAGGACACATTGCTCGCAGAATGGATGGCCGATGAGGCTGCAAAGTTCTAGAATGGCGACCGCGAACCGAAAGACGATATGTTGGCAGACCTCCCACTAGGTGGACCGATGACATGGTTAGGTTGCGGGAAGGCACTGGATGCGACACGCACGGGATCGGTCAATGTGGCGACGCCTGGGTGAGGCCTATGTCCAGCAGTGGACGTCTTTCAGCTGAAATGATGATGATGATGATGAAAATAAAGGTTAAAGTCAATAAGAGACAAAAAGTGTGTGCCTTGCATAAGGAGTTAAAGCAATGCGTTTTTTTTTTTAAAGTGTATTATTGTGTGTCGTTCTAGCAACGTGCTGATGGCGGGATCTTCAAGCAAGACGTCAGTGAAAGCGGAACAACTAGCGTGATGGTACGGTTAGTATAATTGTTCATTTTCTATGAGCATGCTATGGGTAGTCTAAGGCGCAGACATGGCACGGGAGGCTTCCTAATCCATTCAAATTTCATACAAAATGCATGGAAATAAAGCACAATTTAGGACACACGGTATGTCGTTGCACGGACGTGCATGATCAAATTGCGCTTTATTTCCATGCATTTTGTTTGTAATTCGAATGGAATAAAAAGCAGCCCGTGCCATGTCCGCGCCCGACGCCATTTCTGTGTGGCCTAAGGTCCACACGAGGTTAAAGACAGAGACAAAGACAAAGATATTTTATTTCAAGTAGGCCACCAAGCGGCACTTTTGAACGTTACATTAAAGTTTACAAATAATAACAGTTGATTCTACCGTTTGAAAAAAAAATAAAGTGACAGTTTGTAATACAATATTGCCAATTAAACCTCGTGTTTACAACTAACTCTAAATTATTATTTTTGTGCAAGTGGGCCTAAGATGTTCATTTGTTTCTTCGCACATCACTTCATGAAGCACATGCTGCTGACGTTTGTCCAAAACTTTAGATCACGTGAAATTTAGGTACACAGTTTAGTTTTAAAGCTAACATATAGGCTTCAGAAGTTACCTGCACGTGGCTCTGTTTATATGATACTAGCTGACCCCCGCGGCTTTGCGCCCTTCAACTGGGTATCTACCTACCTACCTACCTACCCTACCTACCTACCAATTTGTTAAACTATTTATTTGAATTAGAATTAATACTACAATACGAATGTAACCACCAATCATGTAGTACATAATTTTTATGTATCATCAATAGTTTTCTCAGCGCACGCTAAATAATGAATTTTATAGGCAACATTTTGCTACTTTGGGTTACATTATTGAAATTTACAAAGGGATCTCAATTTTTTTTGAAAATAATTTACAGCTTATGTTAATTGGGAATAATGGAGCTTTCCATGGGTGGTAGAATTTTTAAAATTGGCCCAGTAGTTTCGGAGCCTATTCGGTACAAACAAACAAACAAACAAATCTTTCCTCTTTATAAAATTGGTATAGATAGGTATGTGCGAAAATAATTAGAAATATCCACTTAACTAATTGAAACAATTGCGCGCCTGGCTTCTAGTCTTGATTCTAAAGTTTGGTAAGATCTAATTAGTTGTTCGTCGAGGGGATTGTTGAAGATACATTCTCTTAAAAGGTAAGAGTGGGTTACGCAGAATACATGGAACAGGTGTACAGGAAGCATACATGGAGAATAGAAAGTTATGTTCTTTGTTAGCTTTGAAATGGCATAACATAACATAACGCCAGTATTCGCCAAAGGATTAGGCAGAGGCGTATCTGTAAAACTCACATTTTGACCAGACTATGCGCTAGTTACTTAAATTCCAGATGGAAAAATCCAATTACACTTTGACCGACCCGGATATCGAACCCAGGAGCCTTTTTGTAGCAGTGGCTCTTAATAATAAGTGACAACATTAATGTGCGATAGATATCAAATTATATTGTTGATAGTTAAGAAATACATCCTTACGAACTTACAAGGTTGTTATTTCTTTATTCCGAAGACGTACTAAAAGTGTTTTTTGTGAGACTGTTATGTATTAATTGGGACCTACAAATCCAGTGAAAAAAAACATCCAAAAGGATGACGAGAATTAATAAAATAATAATATCTACCTAGAGAAGAAAACTATGAAATAAAAACCGGCCAAGTGAGAGTCTGACTCGCGCGCAGAGGGTTCCGTATAAAGTAAAGGGGGCACATTTAATTCTAACAAAATTTAGTCATTTTAAGCTTAATTTTACGCAAACGGATCCATGAATCGAAAAAAAAATCACAGACCCGTAATATTTTTGAATGACCTACCAACGATACCCGTGTGGGGTATACCAATGGGATAGACGAGAAAAAATAACATCCCCACTATAAGTGTACGTTTTTCATGGTTTTATTTTAACACTTTTTCGGCATGATTAATATGTATCACATCACATCACATCATCAGCCTATTAATGTTCCCACTGCTGGGACACAGGCCTCCTCTCTGTGAGAGGGAATGGGCCGTTATCCATCACGCGGGCCCAGTGCGGGTTGGTGGATGTCACATGTCTTCGAATTTTTTGGTTCTATTACATGCCGGTTTCCTCACGATTTTTTCCTTCACCGTTTTTGAGAGCAGTGGGGATGAAATAATTTACACAAAGTAAAGCGCCTGCCTGGGCTCGAACCCACGACCTACAACTTGTAAGTGGCGGCCGATACCACTGAGCCATCACTGCTCCCATTAATATGTATATCCAAGTCAAATTATAGCTTTCTAGTACTAAGAGTCTCTTACCTAAGCTGCAGACGAACATACGGACATGGCGAAACTATAAGGGTTCCTTGTTGACTACGGGACCCTAAAAACGAGACTGTAAAATCGGCTTACAGCTAAATGTACGAGATACTTCAAATGTTATTGTGTCAAGAAACCCGTTTTCTCAACTCGACAGAATTATGTTTTTTAACCCACAGAGAATTACCTAATGCTACTTTCCTTTACCTTCTGTAAGATTTTGTAAGTAGGTATGTGTAAAATAACTAGGAAGGTTTATTTTCGTCTCTTAAATAAATAAATAGGAATAGCCGATGTAGGCAATAAGTTTGCTAGGCGTGTGAAGTTAGATTGGGCAGGTCTTGTATGCAGAATGCATTAGGACGGATGGGTTAGAATCGTCATGCAGTGAGAATCAGAAAGTGACTGTCATCTATGAGGAAGGCCTAGGATACGCTGACCCCCTTTTTTTGCGTGGAGAAATGCTCATGCATACTGCACTACCACGGGGAGATAGTGCAGTTATGTGGGACTCTAACCCACTAAAACTCCACGGTGTCCTCCAGTGCCGCTTATGGCGGGAACACGGTCACGCGTTAGCACTCACCGCGGACCCGCCGCATACGCTGACCCCTCACAAAGAAAAGTGTGGAAGATTGGTCAGAGAAGGCAATACGAGTAAGTTTTTGTTGGTAAAACAATCGCATTAGTGATGAATTGTTAACCCTTGACGGTAAAAAAGAGTGTGTTTGTGTATCTGTCTGTGGCATCATAGCTCCTAAACGGATGAACCGATCTTAATTTAGTTTGAAAGGTGACTTTATTGAAGGTGTTCTTAGCTATGTTTGATGAAAATCGGTTGTGCCGTTCAAAAGTTATGGGTGTTTTACTGTTTGAATCGGGATGTTTTCGTAAGATATTGTGTCATAATACGTGTTCAACAGATTGTCGATCGAAGCGTGTCAATTACTAGATAAATTATGTAGCATGAAATAAACATATTTCGCGGTTTTATTTTAATTTTACTTGGTAACGAAAATATTTAATATGTAGGCACTTCTAAAGATTTCGTTCTAATGAGAGCTATGGTTTGGAACGACTTGGACAGATGTCAACTTGACGTAACAATAAGCACGCGTTTTTGGTGCGAAGAAGTGACAGAAGTCAAGGATAGAGTAAGAAAATGGCGGGTTGGATTGAGTTGTGAATTTGTGATAAAACTTATGGAGAAATACAGTGAGAGTGACTGATTGTTCGTGTAGATAAAACTACGTGCTTAGTGGAATGTCGTATACCTACATTATTCTCCAATATATTGTGATCCGTTACATTATGTTGTGACGCTACATACAAGCGAAGAAGTTGGTTTGTCTAACTCGTATTAGTCCGAAAAGAACACATGCAATAATGGCTTTCCTGACAATTACAGTCTTTCCTACAAATATAATTCGTGACATTTGTAGGTTATAATTTTGTGTTGGACAACAGATTATGAAAACCGAACATAAATCACCAACAATTCAGACAAATAGGAATGAAACAATTCTCAAGTTCTGAATTATGAGCTTCACCACAAAAGTAACGTACACAGTTTAATTTTAAAGAAAGGAATATTCAAAATAGCAACCGTCGGTTTGCGGTCTCGAGAAAATAGAGCCCGAAACAAATTGCAAGCCGACTAAGATAAAAAGGGCCCGTCATTTTGTTAAACGACGCGCAGTCCCCGCCACTGCAAATAACACTGAATTTACTTCGATACTACACAGTTGGAGTAGTATACACAATTAATTAATTAGGCTGCTAGATGCAGTGGTATTTTAGTGTTATTAGTTTCTGGCGAAATTATCGTGTAGATAAAAATCTTATATGACATGCCGCGGCTTCACTCCCGTGGCCTATAACCGTACTTTTTTCTGGAATAAAAGGTGGCCCAGTAGACCTTCAGTTTACAAGTGAAAGAATATTTACATTGTTGTCCGTGGCTCTGCCCATATTTTAGTCGAAAATTATACCTATTAAAATTTTATAACTATAAAAACCTAGTACCCGATAAAAAGTATGATATAAATTAAAGCCGGGTTATAAAATATCTATGTGCGAAATTTCATCGCAATTCGTTGAGTAGTTTTTGCGTGAAAGATTAACAAACATTCATTTAAAGAACTGTCAAAATGCTTTGTTGACACTTCGCGTGACCCAAAGGCTCTTGGTCAATACAACGTGGCAATAATGCCAGTCCTTTTGTATAATACCAGTGGACTACGATGTGGAGAAGTTTTTCGACGCCATATTTTGAATAGTATATTTTAAGGCTTGATTTAAGATTACAGTCGATAATAGCTGTTACCTGACCCATCATAAAAACGAACGAATTGGAACCCTCCGCTTGTAACATTAAGGATTATTTAATTTGTATGAGTTTATCAAACTAGCGCTACTCGATGACCAAATAATACAGTTACGCAAAATTAATCTTTAAAACGTTAGCGTTAGGATATTTATAACTATTTCGATTTTGATTTTTATGCTGTAGGACTAAAAGGTTATTAGAGTATTGTAATATAATTAGTGTCATTGCTACTAATAAGTTATTTTAACGATTATATTCAAGTAGATCTGGTCTCGTGGTTCGTGTATAATGCTGAGGCGAACAAGATGCGAGTTCAAATCCTGCGTCGAGAATATTATTGTTTTGGTTTCAATTTAGAAGCTATTCAATAATAAGTATTTCTTACATTATTGTAAAGAACTATAGACGGACACATTCTTCAAATATAAATTTCTGAATTGATAATAGTTTTCGCCTAATTTGTTAGAAGTGGGTAGTTGAAAGACAAATATGCGTATTCACTATAAAACTGATAATCAAATGTTACTAAGGTTAAGGGTAGAAAAATAAAAATGAACCGTGACGTGACGTGATAAAACTAAAGCCAGTCTACGTACAATTGCATTGACTACGCGCGAACATTTTTTAAATTGCCTTACTAAAGTGCGAAAAACAACGTCTTTTTCCATTTTTTTAACGTTATCATAATCATTATTAACTTATGTTGTCATTTGTATTTAAATAGTAAAAAAAACAAGAAATAATAAATGAAATAGTTAATTGAAATTAACTATTAAAATTTTATATAAATAATATTTAGAATTCAAAAAACATTTGAATATTGTAAACATAAAGCAAATAAAAGTGGAAGGATCGTTTTGAACTCGCAACCACGTTCACATAGGTTCACTGATGCAACCACTAGACCAAATCAATTTATCAACTCCTTGTTGAAATAATCAAATCCTTCATGGTGATAAAACAGTAATCAGACGTTTACCTACCCTAACGTTACATGTTAAAGATCGAATTTGCGTAACTGTATTCTGTAATATTTGCTTACCTTGAACAAGTCGTTCTAGTTCGATAAGCTCATGCGTATCGAATAACACTCATCTACTGCTAATTGCAGTAGGTTCAATTTCGTTTAACTTTAAGTGGGTTGGCTAACGGCAGGGTGGGCCAGGTAAGAGCCATTACCGACTGTACATATGCTTGGAGTCTTCGTTAATGAAATATTTTATACACTGTATATATTTTTGTATATGTAAATAAATCTTTAGTTATTCCAGAAAAAACATCCATCCCTCCATACATACTCACAACCTTTTACATTTATAATAATAAAGTAGGATTTATACAATGTAGTAGGTTTATATGAAGTTACAGACAATTCTTCACTAATGAGAACATGAAATTAAATTTTTCTACTTCTTCAATTTTGATACTGTTGTGTGTTATTTCTGTCTATCTGCTGTTATGGTATTATCTGCTATAAACATTATTATAACTTTAGAAGTTAAGATTTATAAGGTGGATAGAGGAACACCGACCTCATTTCACCTAAGCTTTAAAAAATATTGTGCTGACGTGTTAAACTATGGTTATAACTACTTACACATTTTCTTCTTAGAACCCAATCTACTAACTAAACGTATTAAAAAACTGGCCAAGTGCGAGTCGGACTCGCGCACGAAGGGTTCCGTACCATTATCGCAAAAAACGGCAAAAAAATCACGTTTGTTGTATGGGAGCCCCCCTTAATTCATTTTATTTTAATTTAATAATGACTATTTTTTGAAGTGAATATACAACTAAATATTCTGTGAATATTTCAAGCGTCTACCTGTTTCCGTTATTAATATCGAGCAAAAAACAGCAAAAAAAAACCCGTTTGTTGTATGGGAGCCCCTCTCAATTTATTTTATTTTAATTTAATAATAATTACTTTTTGAAGTGAATATACAACTAAATATTCCGTGAATATTTCAAGCGTCTACCTGTTGCCGTTATTAATATCGAACAAAAAACGGCAAAAAAAAAATACGTTTGTTGTATGGGAGGCCCCCTTATATATATATATTCTTCTGTTTTTAGTATTTGTTGTTATAGCGGCAACAAAAATACATGATCTCTGAAAATTTCAACTGTCTAGCTATCACGGTTCACGAGATACAGCCTGGTGACAGACGGACAGACAGACAGACAGACAGACAGACGGATCGCGGAGTCTTAGTAATAGGGTCCCGTTTTTACCCTTTGGGTACGGAACCCTAAAAAACGATAAATAAAAATAACACGAGATAAAATGATAAACTTTATAATGCCGTAACTAATATATAAGCCGGTAAACTTTATTAAGCCATAAACGTCCGAGGATAGTTAGTGCCATAGTAAAAAGATTTGCTAATCAGCAAATTTGATAGCTGAGGAAACTATCCAGAGTGTGCTGGACTTACTTAAGAATCGTTGCATGTAAAGGCTTTAAAGACACTACCTTATTTCCGCGGCGTTGCTCCTTTGACCTACCTCATACAACCCGTAATTTTTTTCGGGTAAGCAAGTATTAGCAAAAGTAAAGAAAGAAAACATTGATTGCAACCAAGAAATGTTACAGCATAAACAAAACACAACCTAGTTTCAAAGCACAGCAAAGTGTACATTCTATCAGTGCAATAATTTTCTAAGATACGACTTAGATTAAGATGAAGTAGGGATGGTTCCGATATATCATAACGTAACTTATATCGGATATGGGGTTCGATATCATATCATATCGATATCCATATCAAAATAACCGATATCACAAAAACTATATGTATCGATTCAAAACTACTTGCGACGAACGAACGAATATCTCAAAACTTAAAACCGTAACAATCCAAAAACGTACGAACAAAACGCAAACTTCACAACCGATAGGAACCATATAGCTGTACTACTGATATAGATGTCTGAAAACCGTTTTTGATATCGATATGAAAACTGTATATCGGTTATGTAGCCATATGTTGTTTGCGCAAAAAACCGAAAACGCCCATCTCTAAGATGAGGTAGGCCTACACTGAAATGGCAGATTCTGAAGTGGCGGAAGGCATAACATTGGAACATCTCACACAAGGGGGACCAATGAGGTCATTGGTTGCTGAAGGCCGCGGAAATCCTCTGGATGCGATAAACACTAGGCCGGACGTTGTGGCAATGCATGAGAGCGGCCTATGAGCAGTGGACGTCTTTTGACTGACATGATTATGAGGCCTAAACCATTAATGTCGTGATTTCAGCTAACCAATAACTAATTCTATTTGTTCACATAGAAATAGTTTTTAAGATCAAATCTTTACAGGTTAAAGTTAAACCTTAAAGTAAAAGACCTATCGTCAGTTTTAGTAACATGTACATATTGTAGAGTAAAAGTAAAACGGTGAGCCTCTTAAATTTCACAGCGTTTTTCGGCGCTGTGTCAATATTGAGCGAATGTGTCATTCACTCTATGTTAGTGAATTTGTTAAACTTTCCTTTTTTCACTCGCTTCTCGTTTCCACGCTGTGTTATTTTAAATGATTTTGCACTTCGCCCAAAGCTTGTGTTACCTAACTTTTCGTATTATACTCGGGTTTCTTTTGTAAGTCAAAATGTGTCAGTAGTAAATTAGCCAAATATGTATTACGCTTAAAGATAATAATTATAATGGGGTGCAGGTAGACTCTCTTATCAGTGTGGAGAGTTATAGTAATCGCTTCCCCGGCAGACAATTACGCAGATGATAAGCAGTTGATAAATACAACAGTTATTCATTCATTATTCGCTCAAAACTTACTATAAAAGTGGTTTTATGCTAATTCCCGAATCAGTCTGCTGTCTGTCGCGAACGGAAGCGACGTCAAAAACAGGAAAAGAAAAACGCAATCGAATAAAGCTTCCCAAATTAGATCACGTTGACATTAATCTTCAAACGTATTGGAGCGACTCTAATGAACTCTTTGGCCGTAAAACTGAAAAAGCCTCCCGGCTTTACTGACCTAATTTTTAGGGATCCGTACCCGCAGGGTCCAAACGGAGCCCTATTGCTGTCACACTCGTGTCTGTCGGTTTGTCCGTCTGTCGGTCCGTCGTCTGTCACAAAGATGGAGCTACAGTCTCCAAATTCTCACAATAAGCATCTTGTTGACCCAAAGCCATACAAATTGTCAATTTTTTTTAAAATGTTTTTAAGGGGTATTTTATTTATATACACTTTATTGTACACCATCATAATCAAGAAAAAAGAAACTTAATACTAAAAAAACACAATGGGCGGCCTTATCGCATTCCGGGATCTCTTCCAGGTTGTCAGTGGTGCGACAATACCAACAATGAACATAATATACGAGTAGATACAATAATACTTACTAGAAACAAAAATACATACATATGCTAAATAACAGATACATACATACATACTTAATATATAAGCAATGAAAATAAATGATGTACAACAATCATAGCACATTATGTCAAAAAACCAAGAGCACAATCACAGTGACAGGTAATGTTCTTTGACGAGTTTTTTTTAAATACAGGCCATGACTGAGCACGTTTTATTGAGTCAGGCAATGCATTCCACAGGCGAGCAGCCTGGACAGTAAAAGATTTATCCATGAAAGTTGTGGAATGCATTGGCATTTTAAGTCGCAAGTTATCTGATGACCTTAGAGATTTCGTGTGGGAATCGCAGATAAATTGAAAACAGACTTTCGTACAGCAGAAATGCGGAGCGAAAAAAAAACTTGACCTTCCCCATAAATACTGTAATTTTTGCTTTAAAAAAATCCACTTCCACGAACTTCCTGATAAACACAAGTTGACCTATGACCTTGAAATTTGATGATAACGTTTATTATTATGTATATTTTACTAACAAATACCAATATATTGATAAATCTGATTCTTCTTTGAAATGCCCTCATGTTTCCACAACTTGATTTTGCAATTTGGTACGGAACCCTAAATGTGTGAAGTCCGACTCGCACTTGGCAAGTTTTTGTATAATGATGTATGCCATCAGCAATACGAACTCTATTTATTGCAGCGTCTCCTTTTCTTATTCTAAATCGCTGCCATAAAACTGCTCCCAAAACTAAAAATATGCAATAGATGCGCATATTTCGCCTGGGGACGGGCGCGGCATTCCACTTGACGTTCGATAAGAGATAAATCAGCAGCTATCACTTTATCAAAGAATTAAAACTTGTGCGAAACGTCGCGCTGTAAACTGTACAATAATATTTATTACCCAGATAAGTTCGCTTAATAACAATTTATATACTTCCAAGGGCTCGTTAACTGTTATCAAAACGTGCACAGCAGTCGCGCAACTCCGCCTGGAAGCTAGGATGAATGAAAAGCTCTTTCATCGTGCACACTCTTTGTCTATCCCCGAATTCATGTGTAAGCTGTCATGAGGGAGGCTCTGATGACGCCACAATAAAGTGCCGTACACTTGCTTGCAATATAAGGAAAACATGGAACATTTTCCCTATCTCCTTATATTTGTACTCAGAATGTGTAATATTGCTAGCCCAATGCATGTTTGACAGTAATTCACCGTGAGTAGCAGACACTGCATGAATAACAATCGTATTTCAGTTTCCTACACAATGACATTAGTCGGCTAACATTTTGTTATTAAATATATTTTTTTAACTTCGTGATACACAATAATATAAAAATGCGCCTGCTACAAGTGCCTGCCATATTTTACATTATTCATAAACTTTTAAATTCGTTTGAGTCAAAGCGTGTCAATATCCCATTCTGTAGGCGGCTTTATATTTTCATATTTTAGGTTGCTTCACTTACATGTTAATGTGTTTTTCGAGTATTTTAATAAACAAGATTGTGATTATAGATTTAATAATTAATAATGATTACATAAGCTTTTTAAATGACCAAACCTTTCTGAAGCCTTTGTTTGTTTAAAAATACCGGCACAATGATGTAGTTTAATCTTGTAAGAAATGATAAAATACTTATCAAAAATAAGCTGTTCAATTGTTTTCTGCAATGCACTGTACTGAAGTACGTTGTATACTTTCAAAGGGTGGAAAATTCGCCGTATGCGTATTTAAAGCTTAATAGCAGCGTCTAGCGGAGTGAATAGAAAAAGTAAGTATCGGTGAGGACGAGAGATGTGACGATATATACCAGTTAACGCGAGGACAGGAGGAACAGGTAAGTTGTACATGACCGAATTTCGAAGACCAAAAAACAAAAATCGAGCTAAATAATATATTCAGAGATTATCTGAATTAAGAATTTGACCTCAAGTTTAATTCTGACAAGATATGCTAATGAAATATTGCCAATTAGACACCAAAAACAGAAACTCCAAAGATATACAAACCCAGTAGTCCAGCTAATTTATCTAGTTCAAGTTACTTTAAACAAGTGTAAGAAAGAATGGGTACGTACCTACTGTTGAATAAATGAAATTGCTCAGCTGCTACCGAGAAAACTGCTCACAGCTAAGTGAAGGAAGAGTAGCCAACATGATTAATTACAAAGTAAAATAAAAAGAATAATTTCTTTAGAGGTAATATAAAAGTGACTTATACTGCGCGCTTTAGACATAAAACACTAAGTAAGTACGTATAAAGTTTTCTTTTGTGAGAGGCTGCAGTGTTCCCGTAGGCCTCAATTTGACTCTCAAGCAGGATGAATGCATCCTTAAGTAGAAGATTTTTTGTCGTCGACGTCGTTGTTTTGCGTCTGGATACCATGTCCAGATAAGAGATCCTATTCACGTAATGAAGTAGTTATGTACGTTATATGATATTGCGTAGTTATCGGGACAATAACTTGTTGATATTGATGCTGTGCGCTATAACAGCGTACTTAGTAGCGTTGTTTAAGTTCCGTCTTTAGTATCGGTTTGACACATTTGTGTTTACGGGCCCTTTGCCCGAGTTCCGTGGAGAAATGTACATCGCCTTAATAATTAAACGCGCGTGGCGCAGCATAACGAATAGCTCTGTTAATTTATGTGTTCGGATCTTATGAGTGGGACATTAAAAGATCCTCATGGGAAAGTGTTCCGTAATATAATTTAATTAACAAATGCATAAATTGGTGAGCCCCCAATTCGGACCGCTCCGCAAAATGTTACAGATTTACATATTGTCTGTTTAGCTTTTATTTATGGCTGTCTGTTTGTTTGTTAATGTTTCAAAACAATTTAAATGTTTCTTTCATGACTTGTAAAATAAGTTTATTTAGCTCAAGCTTGTTGTGAATAATATTTACGGATCAAGCAGTTTATCAAAGATATGGAGCTCCGAGACTGGGCTGTGCAATATCTCTCAATGCTGTTGGTATATTATTTATAGCATTGTTCAACACTAAGATTATTTAGTATAACAGGCTGCAGATGGCACTAAAACACTTCCTAATAGCACTGCATAGACAAGTTAATATATTCCTCAGATAAGGAGACAAAAGGGTACTTACTGTACTATATGTATGTGTAGCTATAAGAATATAGGATATTCGGTCGTCATTAATCTAGATACAATGCGTCCCAAGGGTTTTCTCGCCAGACCTTAATTCAAAATGATGTATTGTCTAACAAGATAGCTATTGTAAAGCAAAATTAACTTGACATAAATAACTCCTTTAACATATGGCTTTTTCAAATTAAATCCCAATTTTATTTACTTTTTATTTATGTTCCAAAGTAATGAAACTGAATTCATTAAATCCAGTTTTTGGGAGAACTTTTGTTCTGTGATTAGCATATTACGCGGCGTTGCGTTAGTCATTAAAATGCTTTAAAATAAACTGCAAGTCATAAAAAGAGGGAAACGGGTTAATATTTTTTAGCAAGGGTAATAGCTTGCGAGGGTCCATCAATAACGTTGTATAACGTAGGAGCGTGTACGCACCCAGCTACTGCTTGCCTCGTAAAAGAAAATCTTTGATGGATAGCATCATCCGACACAATTTGTTCCCAGAATATTGTTTGATAAATTATTCATTTTTTTAAAGATTATTCATCCTTATTTAAGTACATCGCTGTTGTTAATTCCAAGACGTGAACGAATAATTAAAAATTACCAGTTTAATCAGATAAGCGGCCGGCGCGCTTCACTTTGAGATCACTAAGTAGTAAATTAACTTTCATAATTGCATACTTGTAATTTGCTGAGTCGAAACCCGAGCAAACTAGTAGCCATCCGAGCGTGTTTAATTTGAAAATTCAATTACGATAAATAATTCTATTTTCGTTAATAAAATTATACAGGTAAGGAGAGGGAGTTTTATTTAGCCGCGTCGAAAGATACGCCAGATGTAGGGGGCTGCAGCGATACGAACAGACAGAAAAAATAAAAGGAGCGAAATAAAAGAGTGTCTCAGCCTATTTCAAATGTAAATCTCTGTCGTTGTAACGGGTGGGCTCTCCTGAAAAATAAGACGTAGGTCGGCGAGATTGTCGCTTCTTGCTTTCGTTGACTTGGAAAATTTCTGAGACGACGCTCTCAAACCCTCTGTAGGATTTGCGACAAGTTTATGTGTCGTCCTGAGAGAGAAAAGTTAAACAATACACGGTAGATGTTTATGTGTAGGGAAGGAATTGGCAGAGTTACTTATAGAGTGTCGTTGTGAGAAATATCGCCTGTCTTCCGACTGCCGGGGCAAGCAACGTTTTCTTGCCGTGTATGTGAACACTATGATTCAATTGCATCGAATGTTTTCTCTATATTTTACTAGTAAATTGTTATTACTGTTGTTACACTGCACTGCTATTTTGAATGCGTTTAGATGTGTTTATGAAACTGACAATCTATTGCTCTACATATTTTCCCTGCACAACAAACGTAAGTTCCTTTTATGTACGAGGCAGGGTACTTAAAACGCCATCAACATAATACATAACATATTCCAAGTTCAACAGTACAGTAAAGCCGATCCATCATCATTATCACGCTACACTTCATAATAATGCCGTGAAGCGTTCGCTATCGACAAGTAAAGTGAGCTTAGATACAATTTCTACTAGTGTTTACTAGGACATAATGCCCGGATCGCTCGATAGATAAGTCTCGTAGAGTAGTTATCGGACCACAAGAGCAGTAAAAGCTAATTGGTGGGGCGGCCGTAACGGCCTGAACGTTAGCGCGGCGTCGGGATTGGGAAAATTAACCTCTTCCGAGCGACCCAATTGGTGGACTATGATTAGTTTGTAATTTGTGACGGGCCTTTGCGAATTGTGGTCGATGTTCACGTTTTTGGTCTGTTAACCATTACGCTATAGTGATTTATGCAGACATGGTGGCTTATTAAATTATACCGCAATTTTCGGCCCGTGATTTAATCGTTTACTATATGTTGGGTTGTCGCTGTTGTAATGTTAGAATCTACTTTGACATTTTTAAGTTTATATAATGGTTTAGGTATTGCCATTTTTATAATGAACATAGGATATTTGTATGTAAGTATTATGAAATACCTACCCAATAATTGTATACAATGTACCTAAGATATGAAAGTACGAAACAAAGAAAAATATGTGATTTTATAGACATAGTTAAAAATTCATTATGAGACTATCATTGTGAAAATTATTAAGAGAAAATTCAAAATGTGGAATAACTTCTTCGAATAATAAAATAGTGTTTGCAGTGTAAAATACGAGTATAAGTTCTCCAGGCATGGGTAAATATTAAATATGTCATAATGCGAATATTGTGCATAATTTAGGGAAAGATGTAGGTAGTATTACTTGAAAGGCTTCGAGAACTGATGAAAGTATTAAGTAAGTATTTAACCATCATACATTTATTTGAAACTAGCTAATATGCCTGAGGCTTCGCCGCGTGAAAAGTTTAGAGAGCAGTGGTGGCCCAGTGGTAACGGCCGTGACTTAGGTACAAGATGTAGATCGTGGGTTCGAACCCAGGCAGGCGCTTTACTTTGTGTAAATTATTACATCACCACTGCTCTCAAAAACGGCGAAGGAAAACATCGTGAGGAAACCGGCATGTCTTAGAATCAAAAATTCGAAGACATGTGACATCCACCATCTCAGATTCCCGTAGGTCCTGTGAGAGGAAATGGGCCAAATGCAAGTTTAAGCGCGGAAAAGAGGTCCATCTATCATTCTATCCTATCCTACCCGCGTGAAAAGATTTTTTTTGAATTCAAAATCAAAATCATTTTTTTTATTTTATATAGGCCTATGGAGAAGAACCGGCAAGAAACTCCATGGTTACTCTTTTAAAAATGGTTTGGTTTTACAATGTTTCCATGTTACATAATAACTAATTATCCCATAGGATCATTGTATAATGATTCCTTGGGATAATATATATAACTAGTGTTCTATATTATTCTACAGCAAGAATAAATATTCTAGCAGAGAAGCTAGAATACTTCTTCTAGGGTGGAACTCGTGACTTCATCTGCATTTAATTTATTTACTTTTATAATACAAATATTAATAAAAGCATTCATAATTTGTCCAAATCAATATAGTTAGATTATTATTTTCGTTGCAGATATTTGTGAAGGAAGACATCGTACCGAAACCTACAAACGATTCGAATCGAATCGCTTTCTACAATCGTTAATGCCTGCTATTTGTATGGTAGTAGAAAACGAATCAATGTATGGGAATAGCGATATCGATTGTAGTTTGTCAACTTGGCTACAGGTGCTGGACGTATAGATTTTATTTTATTTTTTTAATTCTTTATTATTAATAAGGGGTTTTTATCCACACGGATACGTCAACCCCATTGTACCTTATACTCTATTTACACACAAATATACATCTATAATTAAACTATATTTTTATTACCCACTACTATACTTTAACTATGATAGGAAATGGAATTACTGACTAGACTTCTGAATTAAGCCACAAATTATGCGTTTGGTCCTTTCTGATTTAGGGTATGCCAAAATATTTTGGATAAGTCCAACATCCCACATGTTTAGTTTAAACTCCTTAGCCAAAGATTCCCTTTCAACTCTATTCTTAGCACATTCCATCAGCAAATGTTGTACATCTTCAATTTTATTACATGTATTACAATTAGGCGATGCCGCCTTTCGCATTAAGAACGCAAACTTTGCCGATGGATAGTGGCCAGAACGAAGCCTTAGCGCTAACTTAACATAACTCCTAGTTAAACATTTATCATCAAACCAGGGCTCACGAGGGGGTTCGTTTTGAATGACTTTATACCAAATGCCTTTGTCTTTGGATATTTCATTGAAGTATTTTTTCCATTTGTCGAAACATACACTCTTAAACCTGGCGAAATATTCCCAGTAATCGGACATATAGTAATTAATGTTTCCCGTCTCAACTGCCAGTTTCGACAGCCGGTCAGCCTCCTCGTTGCCTCGTAACCCTATGTGTGCTGGAACCCATTGCAAGATAATCCTAATGTCGTCTTTGTTGTAGCAATGAATTAGTTTAAGAATATCATAAGCTATCGATGCACCTCTGCAACCAGAGCCGCATCGAGCCACATGTTGTAAAGCGCTCTTGCTATCGGTAAATATAACTACTTTATTTATATTTTGACTAAGTGAATAAGACAACGCTTGATATATTGCAACAAGTTCCAGGGACATTATACATATATTTGCATTAATTTTATATATAGCTTTATAGCCTGTACCTTGCAAGAAAAAAGGAGCTCCACAGCCATCTATACTCTTTGATCCATCTGTGAAGATTTTACACCAACCACTATATTTGGAAGCTAATTCAGATACCACTTCGTGTACTAATGCATTGGACGTATAGATGATAACAGTCTAAAGCCACCAATCGACCTTGAACAAGCGTGGTGCAACGTTGTCAGCGTCAACATGTAAATTCGCGATTTTTCATATTATTTATTTGACGAATTCTTTAAAATACGCTACATTATTTTTCCAAATTCTTATATTTCCGGATTCTTTGCTTTGTTAATTGTTTACTGTCCTAACACTAACATTTTCCGAATGAGTTACCGTGCTCTGTGTGGGAAGAGGCGTTTTTCCTGAATTGGGACAGTAATATACTGGTATTGAAGTATTATATTTGGTCTACTATTGCATTCAATATCACACCAAACATAATTCGATAAATTTTTTGGCAATGTAATTTAGATGATTTCGGTAGGAACGAAATTGATTGTTAATTGTTAATAGTTTCAAATGTTTAGTTGGATATACAGCCACATGAAGCTGAAACGATTTCAGTGCAATTAGATCTCTTAAAATAGTCGATGATGAGATGACAAAATGAACTCTATCGTGAACATGAGAGACCACCCCGCACTGGGTCCGCGTGGTGGATTACGGCCCATTCCCTCACACAGAGAGTAGGTCTGTGTCCCAGCAGTGGGAACATTAAAAGGCTGATGATGATTATTAACGAGATGGCAAGGTGTTGGGCTAACTACTGGATGATGCAATTAAAATGTGATTAGACTCGATTGCAATGTATATTCGAATACAAAATGAATGGAATAAAAACTTGACGTATAACAATCTGATTACATATTTTTACTTAGCAAGGCTAACAAATGATGTTATGAGCGACATCAATGGAAATTTAAAACTTTTTGTGGAAAAGTTCTTTTTAGTTTTAGTACTCTATCACTAAAAAGTGAGCAAAGTCTTTAATAAGTTACCTAAAGGATTGACAAATTATCCATAATAACAAATATACAAATTCGTGCTGTTTGTCGCTAAGGCGTTCGGTTGTATGTTTCATAAGTTGATAACTGCTGAACCGATTTTGATGAAACTTGCACTGTTCCCTAAGTTGAGAGTTACTTAATCCAATCAAAATGATCACGATCCTATAAGCAGTTTCGGCGAAATGCGTGGACAAACAAACATACATACACTTATGAAATTTGGCACACGTGTTTAGAAGACCATACAGAGTAACATTTATGTGAATATTTTACAATTCCAACAATATTACATACATACGTGTCGAATTAATTACCTTTTTTTTTAAATTGTTAAAAAATTACTCGCAGCACATTTCTTCATCATCATCATCATCTGCCTAGCCTTTTTCCTAACTATATTGGGGTTTAATTATATTAAAAATAATAGTTTTAGAAAGGTTCCTTTAGCCATTTTGATACAGAAATAATCTCTCGCCATCATCATTTTGAACTTGTCCTTGCAAGCAGTCTCCAAATGGGGCGATGCCAATCTGGCCAAGTTTAATGCTGCTAAAACCCAGGCGTGTCTTTATTCCGCTAAAAAGAGCCCATTTCAGCCGGCTCCAACTTTCCGTGATAACAAACGGAAAAAATAACGCCAATAACGGACCATCTTGAGCTTCTTGGCGTTACGTTGACATCGACTCTCAATTTTGGCCAATACATTGAGGCAAAGGCTCAGCTGGCTGCCAAAAAGTTGGGGATCCTTGCGAAGGTGAGAAGGTACTTCACGCCGGAACAGCTGCTCAACTTGTATCAAGCGCAAGTTCGATCATGCATGGAGTACTGTTCTCATCTCTAGGACGGATCTGCCAAATACCCAGCTTGATGCACTAGACTCGATCGAAAAGCGGGCCAAGACATCTCATCGGCAATGAGTCACTGGTCAAGTCAAAGCTCCAGAGCCTTGAACATCGGCGCCAAGTTGCCAGCTTGTCGGTTTTTTATCGGTTACATTTCGGGGAGTGTGCGATGGAATTGTATGATTTAATGCCGCCCAGCCCGTTCCATCATCGGACTACCAGACGTAGGGCGATGCGTCATCGGTACATGGTGGACATTCCACCCATACGCACAAAACGTTTTGGGGACACTTTTATTATGCGTACAGCTAAGGAGTGGAATTCCCTGACGGAGTCTGTGTTTCCCGATAGCTACGATCTAGGGGTCTTTAGGTCAAGAGTGAATGGGTTTTTTCTAGGCAAGCGTGCTGCACCGTCGACCACATCATCGCTTACCATCAGGTGAGATAGTGGTCAAACGCAAGCCTATTGATAATAAAAAATAAACTTGCACTTATTTCAATTTATTATGGGTCTCATATGTCATCATTTAAGTAGTCATATCACCACACAGTCCATCCGTCTATTCTTTGCTTTTTATTTTTCTAGTAATCAACATTGACACTCAAAATCTTTATGAAATTTGCCGAAAATAATCTCATGTACAAAAAGGGAAAAACCTGGTTTATTCCGATTGTATATATTACTAAATATTGCAAGCTACTTATGTAATATATTTCGTAAAATTTAAATCTCCCCACACGTATGCAGTGTTTTAGTGAAACAAACCCCTCTGTCTCATGCAGTAACAACATACGTCGGGTGAATACCTAATTAGTGTAGGATTATAATTTTACTCGCTCAACTGAAGAAATAAAGTTATTTAATTTAGTATATCGGAGCATACGGATTTTACACTAAAATATGTAACGTGAATAAAAATTATGAATAAAATGCATACTGTACCTAATGGAGGAGGCGTTTGCTGAGACACAGATAATATAATACTGGCATACAGATGCCTCATCCCATACAAAGAAACCGTGCAGACGTAACTAGCGTTTTTCATCTGATTATACCGATTATTTCTTGTAAATCGATCGCGTTCGGTTCCGTTCCATGGCGATAGATCCATCTATATCCGTGGAACGGAACCGATCGAGATCGATGTACAAAAAATAATTTGTACAGTACGTCGGCACGGTTTCTTTGTATGGGATGAGACACCACTGGCTAAGATTTGGCTGAAGAAAGCTTGGAAGGAGAGGGATACCTTTGTCCAGTAGTGAGATAACATGAGTTGAGAAAAAATAAGTCACAAAATAGGCTTAAAGTTTTAATAATGAGTTAGGTACATATTATTACATATTTCCATTTCAAATGGTCCGTTTCCCATGCCATTTACCTATAATAATAATAAATAATAATTCATTTAAACAGACATAAGTAGTCCATAAAACATTAAATTATATTTAAAAAAATTATCCATTCCAAATGAAAATAAAATTACATAAACATTAAATTAAAAACAGAAGCCAATAAAATTAAATTCAACCACGTAAAAATTTAAATTTTAGTTACATAAAGGTACGTCACAGGATCTAGGTAACTTTAACATGTAAAAAAAATAAAGAGCTGAACGTCCAAATCCGTTGTAGTTATTTACGAAATCCGATCATCCGTTTTTGTTGTTGTTTTATACAATATCGAAAATCTGCCGAAATAATGGACTTGCCTATCTATACAAAAGGTGTGCCATTTTAATTTATAGGGCGTAAAAATGCTTAAGTACATCCGATGCCGAGTTAAGCCCCTCCACTCTTCGGGATTATTATCTTTGCAGCGACGCGATTGAATCGACGATAAACTTCTACTTGGACTCGAAACTGCCATTAAAGAATATTTTATTAAGCGTTAACTGGGCTTTGTAATATTATAATGGTATATTTAATTGTTGTTGCAGGGGAGTGACCGTTTAATCCGATGGATATTGATTAAATTGAGATAATTTAAATATACTGGGATGCCATATAAGACGATATATCTATCAAACTCCATCGAAACGTTACTTACCTACTGAACACAAGCAACCCAAATTCAAAAGATATTAATGAAGTAACTATCTATGACAATAACAGGCATAGTCTTTGATAGTCGTCGTTACTAAGTTAAAATAGCAAATTCAGAATAAGACCACACGGGTGGCGTAGTGGTTGAGCGATCGGCTGATGCGCTGCGTGACGCGGATTCGATTGCCGCTCGGAACAAATATTTATATGGCCTACAGATAG
Source organism: Orthosia incerta (assembly GCA_948252205.1). Lineage (NCBI taxonomy): Eukaryota > Metazoa > Arthropoda > Insecta > Lepidoptera > Noctuidae > Orthosia > Orthosia incerta. The sequence goes on along the minus strand of OX411753.1, from coordinate 17,435,067 downwards.
TTGTTCCCACGGAACAGAAAAAAGGTGTTTTTTTGTTCTGTGGTTGTTCCGGAACTGGGTGTCTTGTGTATTTGAGTTTAAATGTTTGTAACCGCATCCACGATACAGGGAGAAATTGCAACGTTTCTACGCTAAGACGTCAGACTGGCGAGCGAGAAATCTAGATTTTGAACTCCATCATTGCAATAGATAAGTGACTACTGTTTTGATTTTGCATCTTTATACTTTACAATATGTGCATCTACTTTATTAACCGAGTTTCCAAAAAGGAGATTTTTTTTTGTGTTTGTTCACCGATTTCTCCGTCAATTGGGGACCGTGGTTGTTGTTTAATTACAAAAGTGAACGGAATACATACGTCGATCTATCGGGGTCACTGCCATGACCTAGTTACTAGTGCGGAAATCATGAAGTGTTTACAATAATTTATTGTTTAGGTGTTAAACTCGCCCTAACAACTAAATAATGGCTGCACAGTCATTTAAGATAAAAACTGATCTGGAAAAGCGGTTGTATGACTGTTACACCCAGGAGAAAACGGTTAGAGAAAACCTTCAACTTATGGTACGTAAACTGAATGATCACATTAATAGCTTGCAAGACCAAGTACAAGCCCTTCAAGGAGAATTAAATTGCTTGAAGGAAAAGAAAGAAACTGAAGAGCCCTTAAAAAAACAGGCAAGCGATACAAAAATATTTTCCCAGCGTACTAATTGTGACGTTGAATATTGCACAGACTAGGATGAACTCGCTAAAGAGACTGAGTGGATAAGGACCAAGAGCAGGAAGAAGAGGAAGCTTAACACCTTTCTTTCTCCAAAACAACAACCCGGAACAAGTGCCCAAGAAACAACAAAAAGTTCAAGAATAATAACAAAAAATTGCGAAAGACTCTTCTGTCAAAAAAGTGCCCCCACCACCGCCAATCATAATAGAGGTGTTAAGAACTACCAAACGTTCTATGACTCGCTAACTGAAACCATACCAGCTGAATCCTTTACCGCTAAAATGATGAATGGGGATTGTGTGAAGGTGAAAGCCAAAACAGCAGACTCTTATAGAGTAATTGCCAGACTTTTGACAGAAAAAGACTACCATTGGAATTCGTACGAGAATAAGCAGGCTAGACCAATTAGAGTTGTTGTGAAGAAATGACATTCCACTTGCCAACCTGATTGTATCAAAGACGATCTAACATCACAAGGACTGACAGTAGAAAAAGTACACAACAAATTGAGCTGGAAGAGTAAAGAACCACTCAATATGTTCGTTTTATCAATTAATAATGACGAAGATGTCAACAAAATCTATGACATAAAGTACATTTTAGGGTGTAAAATTGAAATACCCACTCATAAATCCTAAACTTATGCCCCAATGCAAGAGATGCCAGGCATATGGGCATACTCATAAATACTGCAGAATAGAGCCAAGGTGTGTAAAATGCACTGGGAAGCATCTTACAGCCAACTGTACCAAATCTCCGCAAGAGAAGCCAAAATGTGTTCACTGTGGTCTTCCTTGTGGCCAACTAGAGAGGGTGTGAAATAGCTAAATAGATAAAAATATGAAAAATAAAAATATTAAAAGAAACTTGTGGTAGCAACTACGCAGTAGTCTCTTCCTCTACAAAATCTTGTTAAACAGGCACAGAAAGCAAGTATCCAGTCAACTGCAAAACCCATGCAAGTAACCAACACTGGTTCCTATGTGGAAGCTGCAAAACAAAGATCACACATTTGAATCTAATCTATCTCTAAATGAGGATTTGATTAATCAGATAAGATAGATTAGAGAAACTAGAATCCAGCGCTAAAACAGCAGTTTTAAATAATCCAAAATAAACACTCGTAAAATAATGGCGTGGAATTCTACTCGTAATGGGCTCCTCACACATCAAAATGAGTTGCAGACGGTCCTAGACACAGAAAATATAGATGTGTGTTTAGTCTCCGAAACGCACTTCACTAAGCAATCTTTTATCAAATTTAGATGATACATGGTATATAATTCGCTCCACCCTGACAACTCTGCCAGAGGAGGTAGCGCGGTTATAATCAAAGACAACATTAGTCACTACGTGCAATGTAAATATGAAGAACAAGACATTCAAGCTGTGGCAATATCTGTTAGAGCCAAATATTGCCAATGGTCTATTGCAGCCATATTCTGTCCTCCACGGCAATTGATAAGAAAAAAGCGATATTTACATCTCTTTGAACTATTAGGCCAGAGATTTATCCTAGGCGGCGATTTTAATGCTAAACACACGCATTGGGGATCAAGACTTACTACGACTAAGGCAAGGCAGCTCTTAAGTACAGTTAAAGAAACGAAGTCGGAAGTTATGAGCACGGGGGCCAGTAAAACAACTTACTGGCCCACTGACCACCAGAAAATACCGGCTCTTATAGATTTTTTCATATGCAAAAATATATCCACCAACTTGGAGGAAGGTTTTCACATGAACTCGGACCACTCTTCGAATATATTAATGCTTAGTCAAAAAATCCTACTCAAAGACAGCCACTTAACCCTGGTTGATAAGTTTACAGATTGGGAAAGTTTTGCCCTTGATCTAGATAACATTATCGACCTTAAAACGCCGATAAAAAAGCAAGATCAGCTTGACTCAGAAGTATACAAATATATTGTTAATATCCAACAATGTGCGTGGAAGAACAAACCGCAGTTAAGGGTACACTAGTCGACGGCACGAACTATTTTGTGCGCGGGGTTAAAATGCATTTTATATCAACCGATAACACGTGCGGAAAAGATAGATGCTGTGATGAGCAGAAGGAAGCTAGTTCGCGTACGAATACACACTTTTGCAAATTTGTAGCGAAATGGATAATGATTTAGGACGAAACCGTGCGCTTGAAATTTTATAAACAGACCTTTGGCAGTTTAGATATCATGAAAAAACGACTAAATCTATCTGTTCAAAATAAAATTATTTGCATTGTTGAACAACTAATCTATCCCTGTATGGAGGCCGTTTTGCAATTTTCCGTCTTCTTATGGTATTTATTCGCGCCCAAAAATGCGTTAATATTAGTGTCGAAATGTGGAACTTTCGACGCTCATAACTTTCAAATATTTTCTTTTTTTACTTTTTCGCTTCCATACAGGGCTAGATAACGATGAGACAAATTGATATCACTATTTTGAACGTACATCGTCAAACAGTGGAATAATCCCTAGACTACGTTTGTATGAAAGAATTTTCGACTAGTGTAACCTTAAAACTTAAATATAAGGGATTTAATTATCCTAAGGCGATTGTAGATTAAATATCTGAGAAAAGGAAACAAAGGAAGCTGTGGCAGCAAACGAGGTGCCCGCGAGATAAAACATCACTTGATAACCTAGCTAAACGATTAAAGAGGAAAATTCTACAGTTTGAGGATGAATATCTGAATACCAACCTTTTACAGCAAACCAATGACAAATCAACGGATTTTGAACCCAATGAAAGCTCGATAAAATACTTGAGGGTGAAAGATTGTCACAAAACCAAAGAATTAAGCTTTGGACTTTTGGACTCCTAAAGAAGTAATGAGAGAAATTCAAAATAACATAAAATCGAAAAAGCCAAAGCCATAGTAAAGCTGACCAAGTTTATCAATGCTGAATTTATCCTTAAATATGTACCTGAGCCATGGAAGGTCGCTGAAATCATTATGATTGCGAAGCCAGAGAAACCACCCCATGAAGCATCATCATATAGACCTATTTCTCTGTTGCCGGTGTTATCAAAGCTATTCGAAAAACTGTTATTGAAACGGTTAAAACCAATAATAGAAGATAAAGACCTTATTCCAAATCATCAATTTGGCTTCATGGAAAAACACTCAACAATAGACCAGGAACATAGAATCACTCATGTTGTTGAAAAAACGCTTGAAAACAAGGAAGTCTGCGCCACCGTGATTTTAGATGTCGCGCAAGCTTTTGACAAAATTTGGCATAAGGGTCTAATATTCAAGCTCAGACACATGCTACCAGAACTTGCAGATATTCTAGAGCCGTATATAACTAATAGAATGTTTAGAATACGGCAAGAAGACGCATATTCCGAGCTAAAAGCTATAAAAGCTGGGGTACCTCAAGGATGTGGACTAGGCCCAATTTTGTACTTGTTATACACATGTGACATCCCAGAACTGGAAAATAACACCATTGCGACCTTTGCAGATGATACTGCAATTATGGCTACCGGATCAAGCCACAGAAAAGCAGTAGAAAAAGTTCAACTAGCTGTGAACAAAGTTTATGACTAGGACACAAAAATGGAAGATCAATCTGCATGAGTCAAAATCAATTCACATTGACTTCACAAACAAACACTTGGACTATCACCCAATCTACATAAATGGCATGCAAGTGCCTTATGCTTATACAGCCAAATACTTTGGCATAAGTCTCGACGACAAATTGCGTTGGAAAGCTCATGTCAAAAAGAAAAGACAAGAACTCGAAATACGTTATAAAAGTATGTATTGATTACTCGGAAGGAAAGCCTGTCTATCAATACATAATAAAATATCCATATACAAGCATATACTGATGCCAATTTGGACGTATGGTATCCAACTTAGGGCCTGTACTAAACAAAGCAACGTCAAAATAATCCAACAATTCCAAAATAAATGATGAGGGATGCTCTACATAAGAAATGACGATCTTCACCGTGACTTTAAAACGGAATTCGTCACCAGCATCATCCAAAAATTTGCTGAGGCCATGAATACAGACTTCATCGACACGTGAATGTTAAGGCTATCCAGCTGCTAGACAATACCGACTTAGTGCGTAGACTATAAAGAACTAAACTTTTTGAATTAGTGTAGTGTAAAGTGAATGAATAATAGTGACAACACTGTGCTATACATATAGCACATAACATAGTGTTTTTAAATTATATCAGACTCTAAGAAAGTGCTACGGACTTGTGTAAAATACACTTTTGGACTGGAGGACTGGGAACTTATTCTTAGTTTTAGTAACATATTAAGTTAGAGTTAAATTGTTTATTAGTCTTTTAGGCTAGATCGTAATTAATTATTAAGAATTTTGTTCTTACTAATCAATAATAAAAAATAAAAATTGGGGACTGATTTTGAATATTATTTTTTTGTTTGAAGGGTATACTCTTGAGGTGATCCCATGTCACCTAGTCAGGATCTGGTGAGGGGGGTATTTTCATCAACATGGCAAGCATTTGCATTCAGAAAGTATCATTTGGTGAAGTGGAACTGATGAAGAAGATCACAGATGGCCACTAGAACTTCTCAATGATGTATGTTTTGGGTACCTATAATATATCTCGAATAGTTAAATGACTGTGATGAAGGAAATTTAAATAAATGGTTCTAATGAAAATAGCACCATCAAACTGATCTGGTTATGAAGCCGGAAGGTAGGCTCCGGAACTCCGTAATAAAACAATGTAACCCAGTCGTGTTTAGGCTTGTTGGAATTGTTATGAGAAGACCTTTGGCTATAAATGTTTTTCATAATAGATAATAGTGTATAAGGTATAAAAACTAAAAAGAGAAAAATAAAAAACTTTTTAACAAAAAAAATAACCAACTTCCAACAAAAAACACTACAAAGCGAACGAAAAATGACTTCTTTTTTCGCTATTGACATCGACTGCTGAAGTAAAAGTTATTTTTCGCTTTGTAGTGTGTTGTGTTGGAAATTGGTTATTTTTTTTTGTTCAAAAGTTTTTATTTTTCTCTTTTTAGTTTTTATACCCTATACATTATTATATTTATTTTTTTTGTTTAAAGTTTGTTTTGTTTGCACATCTTTTCAGCAGAAAGAAATCCACAACTGGAGCTGGATCTGCTTTTCAATATGAATAAACGAGTTATCCACGATGCCATTGCATCTTTTGTTTTCTTCCCCTACATATTATTCATGATCTATATATCTATCTAGTTAAATCGGAACCTTTAGTTAGTAGTTAAAGTTAAACAGTTAAAAACGTAAGTTAGAGTTTTAAACTTAAACAGTTATTTAAGTTTAAAACTGGAAGTAAATGATAACCAGAGACTCAAAATGCTTTTGATCCCGCGCAAGTTTCAAAATTTGACTTAGTTAAAGGGTTACTGTAATATGATACTGTGACTGCGATACGCTTTTATGTAACTTTTAACTTCCATACATACAAAAGTTGACAGTTATCTTCCATCTCTATTCATCTTCTATTGCTTTAAATCTTCCATCTTCTTCTTTTGTAAAAAAAATTCCGGTTATGGCTAACTGTCAGTCAACACAAAACTTAGAAAACTGAAGAAAAGAGGCGATTAATTAATTAATTTATTGTTATGATTTTTAAAAGAATAATATGTAGCGGTAGAGCAAGGATTTTTCGAAAAGGGGCTAAATAGGATTCGTTTATTTTAATCCTAGGTTTGTAAACCTAAAAAACTTTATTTATTTGGTAAAAAAAAGTGTTAGAAAAATGGTAAGGTAACGATAATAATACACATGTACAGACAGATCTACTTAAATAGCAAGCTGTGAATTTCAAGATGGTTATAGATATTTAGATAGATTTATTTATTTGCTTAGAATGTAGGTAATTAATACAATTAGGTTATACAATATTTTGGATCCTTCCAAAATCTTTCCATGGCATGCAAAAGTTTTAGTAATATTTAGTACTACTATAGATTATTATATTTACTTAAAGCTAATTAATAATATAAGGACATTAAAGATTAAATAGTCTAGTCATTAAAAAGCCAGGTTTAAACCTCCATAATGTACGGTGAAAAAGGTTTAAACCTGGGTTTTGGTTAAACCACTTTTTGTATTAAGGCACATTGAGTTTAAAAAAAGATCTAATACAGCGTTTTTGCGCCTTAAAAATATTTTCTCTCTCGCTACAGTTGCCTCAGAATATTATATCAAACCACAATACAGAAACCACTAGACTGTGGTATGCCATCAATACTGTCTGAATGTTAACTATTTTTCATAAACTATATAGTGCATAAGCGGCTGAACTTAGTTTTTTGCATACGTCATCTGCTTGAGTTTTCCATCTCAGTTGGCTATCAATTGTGATTCCTAGAAATTTTGATTCATTGACCTTATCTATTGTTTGTCCATTATATTTTATATCCATATTTGTGCCTAATATTCTTTGATAGTAATGCATTATTTTTGTTTTCTCTAAATTTATAATTTTAGATATTAATAATTTTAACAAGCCAATTTATAAATTTTTCAAGCGTAATATTGACATTAGCTTTATAAGAATCTCTATTACGACACTTAGTTATCAAAGTGCTGTCATCAGCAAAAAGAACCATTGGATTTGGCATTTCACTAGGCAAATCATTTACATACAGTAGAAATAATAAGAGGCCGAGTATGCTGCCCTGTGGGACTCCAAATTTGATATTTCTTCGAGAAGAAGCGTACTTTTTTGTGTTTTTTTTGTTTTTACACATACTCTAGAAATTTCTGTAAATTATTTGCGTAAGTTAAGTGTTAATCAGATTAAGCAAATTTTAGTATGATTCAATTTTATTTAAAAGTATGTCATGGTCTACATGATCTAACGATTTTGAAAAATCAGTAAATAACGCACATATAGATATTTTCTTCTTATCAACATTGGGCATTATGATAGTCAAAAAGTCGTAAATAGCCGTATTTTTTTCTTTTTCTTAAAACCTTCTGCTCGTTACACAAAATATTAAATTTTGTTAAAAAGTCGTTTAAGGAATTAAAAATTACTTTTTTTATGATTTTGGAAAAAATCTAAATTAAGGAAATTGGTCTATAGTATGAAATTTCATCTTTGGCGTTCTTTTCATAAATTGGCTTCACCTTAACAATTTTATGTTTTTCTGGAAAATTTCCAGCTGATAAACATGCGTTAATTACATGAGCTAGAGGGGCAGCTATATAACTACTGACATATTTTATGACCTTTGTAGAAACACCGTCATAGCCAAAGCTTTTTTTGTCTTTCAAAGATTTAATTAAGCGTATGATATCTTGAGGAATTACTGAAGGTAAAAAAATGGAGTATGGATTTTCCTTTATAACATTATTAAACTCACGTTGTGATACCGCAGTGACTTGATCTATGAAAAAAATATTAAAAGATTCAACTAAGTAATAAGTATCAGTTAATACTTTATTCTTATATTTTATATGAGAGATGGATTCACTTATACCTTAATTGTTATTTATTATTTGTCAGGCTATTTAAGGTTTATTTTTAGATTGGTTAATTAAGTAATTATTTTGCGATTTCTGAGTCAATTCAATCATTTTCTTAAATTTTCGCGAATAATCAAAAAATAATGCTTTATTTTCTTTTGATGCTTTTAATCTCTGTTGCCAAATAAATGTCGTTGTTATCTGCTACAAATACGTAAGCCTCGAGATATCCAAGTGATATTTTCTTCAGATTTCACTGTGACATTTTAAAAGGAAAACAGAAATTGTAAAATATCCATAAATTTATTATACGATTCGTCAGGATTTTCTGTATTGTAAACGTTACAAAATGATAGACTTTGGACATGATTTCTAAAAGTTTCAATATTTTCTTTGGAAGTGTCTCTCTGCATGGCCTGCACAGGTTTTTTTATTTTTTTCAGATTTCACTGTGACATTTTAAAAGGAAAACGGAAATTGTAAAATATCCATAAATTTATTATACGATTCGTCAGGATTTTCTGTATTGTAAACGTTAAAAAATTATAGAATTTGGATATGATTTCTAAAAGTTTCAATATTTTCTTTGGAAGTGTCTCTCTGCATGGCCTGCACAGGTTTTTTTATTTTTTTCAGATTTCACTGTGACATTTTAAAAGGAAAACAGAAATTGTAAAATATCCATAAATTTATTATACGATTCGTCAGGATTTTCTGTATTGTAAACGTTACAAAATGATAGACTTTGGACATGATTTCTAAAAGTTTCAATATTTTCTTTGGAAGTGTCTCTCTGCATGACCTGCACAGGTTTTTTTAGAGGCAAGTTTTATGATCTGACGATTCAAAATCCTTTAGTTTGTATTGACAACTTTGCTTAAAGTTGTGAGTCATTATCAAGACAAGTATTGCTAGCAAGTTGAGTTGCTTCATTAATTTGTAACGTTAGATTGTAGCTTAAGAGCAAGTATTTAAATTCCAAAGTATGTCTATTATTTTTTAGAATATCTATATTGAAAGCCCCGCATATAATTATTTTTATACTTTTAATACATTTCTTTTTCAAAATGGCATCTAAATTTTTATAAAATTTATTTAAATTTGTAAGCTTCGGGGGTCTGTAAACACATACTATAATCAACTTTTGTTGCGTAAGTTCAATAGCGCAACACTCAATTATTACCGCTATAGAGAAATTCATGATCTCAGCCAATTCCTTATATTCGTAACCGTTTTTGACTAAGATGCAGGAACCACCACGTTTTATATTACTTCTTGCATAGCATGCTGCAAGTCTATAGTTCGGTAAATAAAGTAACTTTTCCTGTCCAGACTTATCAATATTTGCTCGCTTGACAATTCCTGGATGTACACAGTAAAAAGATCCAACTTGTTTAAAAGTCCAGCATTATTTTGATGAAAAATACTTACATTATTAGAGAAAAATTAGTTAAAATTAAGATCAATTACATTATTGAGGTGTTGCACATATTTGTTGTTGTTAACATACATAAGTTACTAGCTGACCCGGCAAACTTTGTTTTGCCATAAAAAACACCAAACATTCATCTACCCTACTCTACCCTACCCTACCATACTTATCTACCCTACCTACCCTACCCTACCTACCTTACCCTACTTACCCTACACTACCTACCCTACCATACCTAAAAAATACAAAACTTCTCATAAACCATCTACTAAATAGTCCGAACAAAGCCTAAACATTTGGTTTGGATAGGTGAGCCCGTTCTTGAGTTATTAAATAACAACGAAAAGTGGCATTGATTTTTATGTATATAGATAAAAATGTTTTTCATTCCTCTTATTAAATTTTTTATCATACTTAGAGAACATTATGTTTTTTATTAATAAGCCCTGAAGTGCTTTGGATTAAAATAATTGCCAAAGCAATACAGTTAAAAACATGATTGTGTAAATAAAACTATAATATAAAAAAACAAGTATGTTACACATATGTTATTCACACCAATTATTTCGGGATATCGCCAAGCGGTTGGTCGACTCTTCACGAGACCAGAGGGCTGGCCGTTTTTTGGCCAAAGAATCAGCATTGCCATCCAACGTGGCAATGCTGCCAGCCTTCTAGGCACTTTTCCTGTTGACAGCGATGTGGACGAATTTTTTGTCGCTCCGTAATTGTACATATGTTTATTCTTATTTTAGTTCTAATATTAGTTTGTAAATAATAATGTACATATGTAAATAAATACCTTATATCTAAAAAAAAAAAAAAAGTATGTTACTAAGTTAGATTCCTCAACAACATGCAAAAGTTACGGTTTCCCAAGCTAGCTGGCGTCGGCATTTCCATCTGACTTCCGTTGCGAAGAAATGCTGCAACAAAGTCAGCGGTCAAGGTCTCTCGTAAAGTCCAGACATTTCTCGCGAGTTTCCTGCAATGCAGACCAACGCTGCAACGTCCGAACTGGCAACTGTAGTACGTGCTAAAATTAAATAATTTGTATTAGGTAGTTTGTATTCCACGTTATATTGTTTTCTCAAGAGAACTGAGTTATACTGGTTTGAAAGTTAAAACCATGGCCATGGTATGTAAGCTGGAACAACGGGCAGAAGGAAAAATATTTCATATCTGGTAGTAGGTTATTCTTCGTACAATCTACACAGCACCTCTACCATATGGATTTCTCTTTTAAATTGAGTAAAATACGTTCCCGGGAGATGTAATAGGTACAGTGAAGTAAGCTGACATGTACCACGCAGACAACACAGAAGCGACTACAAAGTACATTTCCATCCTTTTAGGTACCTACAAAGCGGAATTATTCAAGAAATCCTACAGGAGTCGAAGGGACTCAATAGCATGACTCAATTGTGGAACAGAGAGAGATCCGACGAGGGTCCGGGGCCTTTTTACGGCCTATATTATTGAGCTATAAACCATAAAAGCTCTTCGCTTTATAAATGCTAAAACAAAACACGGGCGACCGCATATTTCTTGTTTATTCACTCCGACTTACATTATGTCCCGCAATGAACTGGAGTGAGATTTTACGAAGCACTTTTAATTTTCTCGGAGGAGGAAAAATGGCGTGTCCATCGCTGAAATGTATTTAAACTAGCCGAACGGGCCGCGCTGCTGTTCAAACGAAAATACAATTACGAAAATGTATAGTTGGGGTTTCTGGAGACGACTTTGTTCTTCCAAGTTTAAAAAGTATTCCTCAGGACTTTCCTTGCCTACATACTTTTGTACCGTATATAGAGATTGTAAACCCGAGTGTATAATTACTGAGCGCAACTTTTCCGTTTCCCTGGAAATTTATGTTGTGCGTTGATGAGTTAGACAAGACAAACGGTTTTATGTGTTAGATAAACTGCAACTTCCCGTACAAACGCCATATGTCACATTTGCGGGCCCTATTAATATTTATATGAGCGGTGCCTGACTATGGGGCGCGATTCTCACATAGAACCGACAAATCTGTTAGCCCATAATCCGGTTGATGGAATTAGAATTTATCTTCCAAGCCAAAAGACTATTTACATAACCGCTAGATTTGTAATCCCTGAAGGGTAAGTAGAGTACTTTCGTACCCAAACTGAGCCAATGACAAGTCTCGACGCGATATGGGTAGACTTATCTCTAGTATTGGACCGAAAATACGAAAATCTTAAAGAATATTTTTGCCATCATAAATGAACCTTCTTCATTTCTTGAACTTACTTTGTATGAACAAAGATGTTAAGCACAATATTTTTTTGCTTGTAATTGAAGAGCATAATATTTTATGCTGGAACTTATTGACACTTAAAATTGATGAATCTTCTGCATTTTACTTGAGGGTGTTGGACGGCCAAGTTTTGATATCGCCTCAATGACAAGAAATTCTCCTATCAATATTTAAGCTTGATATTGCTGGAATGAGCCAATTGCCATGACTAATTTACTTTTTTTTGTACTTTATCAATTAGAACAAAATTCTTTATAGTTTATTAAGATCTAACCTAAAATACTAATAAGCAATATAACTCAAACTTAATAATAATATGTGACGTGATAGATTATGTTAAAACTAAGAATAGTGTCCATTTGCACTTTTTAACCGACTTACCAAAAAGGAGGAGGTTCTATGTTCGACTTCATGTACGTTTTTTTTTGTATGTTCACCGATATCTCCGTGGACCGATTTTGAAAATTCTTTTTTTGTTTGAAAGGGCATATTCCGAAATTGTTCCCATTTTAATTTGGTGAAGATCTGATGAAGGAATTTTGAGATATACAACAGAACTCTTCAATAAATAACGGCAAATCTTTCGGGATTGCTGTAATCGCTTGTCTGTTTATTGTTTATACTATTTCATAACGTACATCACGCCAATACGCTCGAAAAGGGTACGCAGATGTCTCATTCCATCGATTATGTTCAAGTTTTATGTAATTCGGGTAATCTATTTTGGCTTTATAGGTAATTACTAAACAATTTGCCTATTAGGTAGGTACAACTAAAAAGGGTAAAATAAAAAATCTTTTTTGCAAAAAAAACACTACCGACTTCCAAATAAATCTCTACAAAGTGAAAAATAACTTTACTTTTGGATGTCGGTGTCTATATCGCAAAAATTGGTACCTACGAAAGACACCGACTTCCAAAAATAAAGTTATTTTTCACGTTGTTGTTTTTGGAAGTCGGTAGTATTCTTTTGCAAAAAAGATTTTCTTTGACGAGTCCGTATCACTTTCGTGAAGTCTGCGTTTGTGGGCTTCAGAAAATTTTTGGATGATGTTGCTGACGAATTCTATTTTAAGGTCACAGTGAAGATGGTCATATCTTATGTAGCAGTGTGCATTTGCAGCATCCCTGAGGACTTTATTTTGCAACTGTTGGGATATTTTGACGTTGCTTTGTTTAGTACAGCCCCAAAGTTGGATACCATACGTCCAAATTGGCATCAGTATATGCTTGTATAGGGTTATTTTATTATTATGTACTAGCTGTTTCCCGCGGCTTCGCTCCCGTGGACTACCCCACAGGACCCAATTTCGGGATTAAAAAATAGCCTATGTCACTAAGGAATAATGTAGCTTTCTATTGGTGAAAGAATTTTTTAAATAGGTCCAGTAGTTTTGGAGCCTATTCGGTACAAACAAACAAAATAATCTTTCCTCTTTATAATATTAAGTATAGATTGATAGACAGGATTTCCTTCCGAGTAACTTATTTTTATGATAAATCAAATTATAACAGGTAAATCTTTTTACTTCGTGGTTTATTACCATTAAGTAATAAGTTTATAGGTCTTTTTATAAGTGAAAACCGTATTTAAATACGTTGCCGGGTTTAGAAGCAGTTTGCGGAGAAACAGAAATTACGCCGACAGACGAGGACAGCGAGTTTTTTTTTAAATATTTAGACGTTCTTAATTTTTGCGAGCTAGATGGAGATTTCTGTTAATATCTACGAGTTTAAAGACTCTTCCAAATAAGAGGACATAAACTATTTCAATAAAATAACTTTACAGTAATAGTCGATATAAATAAATTATAAATCCTTATATATGGTGATTAATTCGCTGCAATCACTTTTCAGTTTTATATTGCAGATTTAATATGAAACATTCGATGAGTATACAATTTTCTGAAAGATTTAATAAAAAGTTATTTGAGAGACACAAGAACACGAAACATATTCTTTATAGATTTAATAATTCCACACAATTGGCGTTAGAAGAACTGTATTCGTACCTATGTAGACATTGTTCTGTGGTCCTGTATATTCTGGTGTACGTAAACTATATATATAAATAAATATACAATTTGTTTGGAAAGAGTAAACAAGAATAGCCAACTAGGGAACTAGGAGTTCCTATTCTTGCAGTATTGTTCATTTGAAACTATATCTATTATTATGCATTCCGTGCATTTCTCTTCTTTAATGATTACGTCATTACGTCCGTACTGTAAACACCAATATTTATCATTAATCTATGCTAATATGCTATGCTATTAATGCTAAGAATAGTTACAGCACTGATTACAGTATTTGTGCCACATGTTAAATTTAGTGTTGTGTTTTTTTTTTTTTACCTTTGTATAGATTCTTTTACCTATTGTGAATGTGTGAACATTCTCAACATTCTCAGCTTTCTAGATTTCTAGATAATTGTTAACATTTGTTAACTTTTTATTTCGTGCATTATTTTTTTTTTGTTTATTTTTTTCAATTTCGTACGACTTATTGTCGGGCCTACGTTGTCCCCCCATATCCAAGTACTAATGCTGTAACATGGAAATATTGTAAACAAAAAAAAATTAAAAGAGTAACCATGGAGTTTCTTGCCGGTTCTTCTCCATAGGAAACGACTAACCCGAACCGTGCACCTTTTGTCGACGTTTTATAAGTGCCCATGTAGGCCTATGTAAAATAAAAATATTTGATTTTGATTTTGAATCACCACGCTTGGCAAACGCCAATCCTGTTGAAAACAGAGCTTTTTATGTTCATAGCACTCCATTAAAAGAAAGAAAAAGTATTTATTTGTGACCCACACAGGAGACACGAGAAATCAGCTTAAAATTAAACAAAATTAAAAATAAAAACCCCGTGCGAGACCAAAAAGGCTCCTATCTCAGCATGTGCAGCGATATCCAAAAAAGGAAATAACGCTGCCCTGATATTCTGATAAGACCATCTGTTGATGCCACGGACACAGTTAGGTCAGTTAGGTTTTACACAATCTTCTTGTAAGTGTCAAAACTTACAAGAAGATTGTGATAGATTCTTATATCTATCCATACACATACAGAATTTTCCATGTCCTTTTTGTTCAAAAACTTTTCTCAGAAATAGAATACAAGATACAGTGTATATCTTTCAACTTTAAGAGTTTGATATCTTAGAAGATCTTCGAATAAATCTTAACTGTGTGTATCTGTTTCTGCCCTCGGCCTCGGCTGACTAAGGGGGTCTGCGGACGACGGATTTTTTGCACGTATGATTATTGTTCACTGGTTCTGTTAATGATCATATTTTTCTTTGGTAAGTTTAGTTCGTTCGGTTGCTATATAACCAGAACTTTGTCTTTCAGTTTTTCTCAATTTGTATATATTACATATCTTATTAGTTTTTTTGTTACGTGGTGTTACTGAATATTTAAAGTATCAGTATATATTTGGGTCGGTGTCTCAACAAAACTGAATAGAAACCATTGTCTACCGTCTGCGGTCCGCCTTATAAATGTCAATTTAAAGAAATAGGTCAGTCTTGCTCTCAGCTAGGATACCGCCATTATTTGTTGTTGCAATGTATTCAATATAAATAATATGCACTATCTCTCTTTCAGCTTTTAATGCTATTGATCAACACGGATCTGCACTAATAGTTTCTAAACTATTAAGGGGATTAAGGATTCTACATCGTTGTACAATCTCTGTACCCATCTCCTGGGTCATCCGGATATTAATTTTGAACCCAGTTTTCGCCACCTCCTGCCACAGGTCGTTCAATTTCGCTTGCATGTCTGCGTGTGTATGACTCAGCAGGCATAGATCATTGGCATAGTCCAGGTCTTCAAAGATCCTCCCGGTGGGTTACCGCATTGTCGGGGTGGGGGGCTTAGTAGCCGTGCCTTGGTCACTCATGGTGAAGAGAAGAGGAACCCGAGGAGGGGCCGCTCGTCAGGGCTTGAGGGCTCAGGGTTTGATTAAGCCGACGACTAGAAGCCAACAAGTAGGTTGCGTTGCCGTTTGGGCAACATCGCAATTGAGGCGGACAGCGATGTCGTATGTGAGGCAACACGGCTGAGGGTTGGAAACCACGGCGGGAGTGGAGTGCCGGTATTGCGGTGCGCCGCTCTCCGTACCTTCCGCGCCTGGTCGGGTCCGCCACCGTCTGATGGCGGATGCGTTGGGACGGCAGAGGAGGAGATGGTCGGTATAGCGTTGGCCACTCTTCCTATCCCCTGCGGCGAAAAATTGGTAGTTGGTGGAGCCACTGATCCGACCCGTCACAGGGGGACCATGGGTGCTATACACAGGGTCATCGTTCATGTGCTGGCTTGGTCCCTGGAGTGGTAACAGCGTGCAATGTGTTCTGGTGCGCTGGTGATGGGGGACACTCCCTAGAGTAGGGTCCGGTGAAGGACAGACGCGGCGGGTTCACGGACGAATCCTGACGCGTGCCCGTGTTCCCGCCATAAGCGGCACAGGAGGACACCGTGCAGTTTTAGTGCGTTGCAGAACCACATAACTGCGCTATATCCCCGTGGTAGCGCAGTATGCATGAGCAAAAAAATAGGTCTTCCAAGACGCTATCACAATCCCTACTCTATCTCGCGGCGCCTGCTATCGTATATGCCAAGCATGAAAAGGACTATAAAAAGGAGGGGCGAAAAAAGACAGCCCTGGCGGATACCTGCGTGCACTTCGATGTCTTCCGAATTGATAGCTAGTAATTTTATCCGCGGCTTCGCACTTGTGGTCTATCTCACAAGATCCGTACATTTTTTTTGATAAAAAGTGTCCTAGGTATTTAAAAAGCATTCAACGTTTAATCTCCTACAGCTACGAAAACAATTGTCATGGCACAAAAGCATCAGGCGACCTTTCGGTACGGAACCCTAGAAAAGTCGCGTGCTACGAGTTTAAAAAACAAACAGTATGATCGATTTATTTGTCCCGTCACACATTTTAACACATGGCGGACGTATAAAATATGTGTTTTGAGGAGGAGCTAACTTAAACAGTTTATGGTAAAGTATTTTTATTGTTTTCACAGCCATTGTGAACTAACGCTTAATATTCGTAGTGCATTGTTTAACTTATTTATGTCTTCGGAGAATTAACAAAGTTATCCGTGTTCTAGACAGGAAGATACCATTAATAATCGCTTTCTCACCTTTGACAGCGCATTAGTGCTCATTCAGTATTCGCGCCGAGTAGACAGTACAATTACAATTCTTTAGTATGATTAAAAATTCTTTGATGTTACCGAGTACAGGTTCGCTCTAATTTGGTTGGCGCTAACGACGCCAATTTTATTTGTCCCGTTTGTGACCGTCCGTATTACAGAATAATATCGAGTTTTTGCCACGTTGTCAATTATATCACACAAATATTCCCCAGCATATTCAGCGTATAGTCATCCTCATTATTTCACAGCGCGCGAAATTTACATTGTGAAAGTAAATAAGCCAATTACATTTATTAACGTACCTGTGAATGAATACTATAACGTGTGAAATTAAATACTGAAACATTGTCTACCTAGAAGGAACATTTATGTTCAATAACAATTTTAACAAAATTGAACTATCTATATATATTATGTCATGGACCAAGTGATTAATCAGGGCACTATGTATAATGGCTGGTCATTTTGAATCAAGTCAAGTCAAATCAGGCAATGTAATGAATACTGATTTAAACTGCCACATTTATCACATTGTCTGGTCATTATGAATACTGCTATGTAAAGGTTGGGCAATTCGACTTTTTTTTTAATGTAATTATCTTTAATGAATGAGAGAGAATTATGGTCAAAGAATTATTCCAAGAGTGAGCGAAGCGAGCTCGGGAGCTTAGGGTACCCCGGCACGGTTACTTTAGACCCTGCAGACAGAAATACGTCGACTTTGATGCTTAAATAGTAATCGTACTTACCTATTCTATATTAAAACCAATGTCAACAATAAAATAATTAAAAAAACTATTTTTTTTATTACCCGGCCAAATAAGTGATGGGCATTATCCAGAAAGCCATTTTAATTATTTTAATAGTTTTTATCAGATTGTCTACTCATATTGGGCATTTTTCCAACTACCTGGGCATTATGAATAATGCCGTATTAATCACTTGGTCCATAACATATACATTTAATAAAATAGTAACTCGAAAATTTTATACGGGATGTATTTATATCAGCAATAAATGCCAAAAATAATATTTTTGGCATTTTCGCAAAAACCACTGCACAAAATTGGATGTGGTTTTAGGTTTAAAGAATCTTTATTTCTCATAAGAACATTACAGTTCACTTACATGAGTTTTAAATTTTTACATTATAAATATCGTCGTCTTATGACGAAGCATGCAAAGGTAAAAAATACAATAATTATCATCACAAACAAAGAAAAAGTGTACTTCTAAACACAGCTGGCTAATTGGTCATCACCACGGTACCCACATATTTATTTTGTTAGGATCGTAAGTAAATATTAGTTTTCACTGTTGTATTACTGCTGGTCTAACTTAAAATATGGTACATGTTTAATCTTGATACACCGCCTTGAAGCCGAGTTATCTATAAAATAGTGTATTCCTTGACTGGTTCGGAATCCTTTTCGGTCAATTTGTATACAGTTAACTACAATATTGTTCAAATTGAGCGGAATTGATACATTTAGCCAAAAATTATACATAATTGCAAATATATACGGGTTGACCTTGTACATTATTATCATCATACCTTCAAGAAGCTTAGCAGTCAATCACCACCTTGCTTGTTACTATAATCTTATCTTACTAACTATAGTACTCGTATTATTAATGTGATAGTTTGGATGGATGTGTGCGTGGATGTGAGGATGTATGTTTGTTACTCTATCACGCTAGGACAGCTGAACGGATCTGGATGAAATTTAGCACAGGCAGAGGTTATAATCTGGAATAGCACATAGGCGACTTTTCATCCCGGTATAATGTTCCCTAGGGATAAAAAAAACTTTATACGCGGGCGAAGCCGCTGACAGAAGCTAGTTTATCATAAATGGTTTCACAATGTGGATAAAATCAAAGTATTTTTCTGATTTACATATTATCCGAATTGCTCGTTTTATGACTATTGGAAGTATTATTTATAAGTTATTTTTATTACGGTATTTTATCCAAACATGATTTAACTCGATGAATTTAGTGTAGGCATCCCAGGTAGATGTTTGTACTTTATTATGCAAATACTTTGCTTAATTTCGCTGCCAAGTGAATACTTCTACATAAATAAATTAAGTTATTGCAGACATTTCTTTTTGATATCTCTTCTTAGATATACAAAGTTAACTTTATGTGTACTAGTATATAGGTACCTACCTACATATCAGGCACTGTAGCTAAGACTTTCATACGGATACTGGTTGAATTCCACAAACAAAACAAAATCATCTTTGAAGATATGTAGTTAGATATTAAATTAATAGAAACTGAGTATTAAAATAATAAAATACTTTGCACGATTAAATCGTTTGAAGTAGCAAAACGAACGTTTTGCTTTTATGAAATCCATCCCATGTCCGTCTTTGAACAAACTGAAAGCATTCATATGTAAAAACTTAAAATCAATAGAAAGTAAATTGATAAAGTAGTCTGTGATATATTTAATGCATACGTGCACACGAGTAAATGCACAAAGAAAATGATAAAATTCAATGAGCATAATATTCCTCTTACAGAATTTCTGCAGAAGACATCTCGCTTGACAAGTAAAATTGCAATAAGTGTGGCAGCATTTTTTTAAACAAGTCGTATGTAAGAACAAGCGTATGAGGGGAATATAATAAGTTTTGTGAGACACTGATGCTATGGTCTTTTCACATTTAGTAGTTATAATTCAGGTATTATAAAATGATCTTATTGAAATTACTTGACTACTTTTTACCCGACTTTCGAAAAAGGAGGAGGTTCTATGTTCGACTTTTTTTTTGTGTATGTTCACCGATATCTCCGTCAATTGTGGACCGATTTTAGAAGTTATTTTTTGTTTGAAAGAGTATGTTCCGAAATTGGTCTCATTTTAATATGGTGAAGATCTGATGAAGAAGTTCGAAGATATACAACAGAACTCTTCAGTATATAGCGGCAAATCTCTTGAGACTGCTGCAATCGCATGTCTGTTTATTGTTTATACCATTTCATAACGGTTTTGTTCAAGTTTCATGATATTCGGGTAATCTTTTCTGGCGTTATAGGAAACTTACTAAACAACTTGCCTATTAGGTAAGTACAACTAAAAAGTAAAAAAAAACTTTTTACAAAAAAATACTACCGACTTCCAAATAAGAAAACTACAAAGTGAAAAATAACTTTAATTTTAGAAGTCGGTGTCCATAACGCAATAAATTGGTACCTACTAAGACACCGACTTCCAAAAATAAAGTTATTTTTCACTTTATAGTTTTCTTATTTGGAAGTCGGTAGTATTTTTAAGTCAAGATGAAAAACTTCACTCCATTTTACTGAAATCTTGTACAAACTTAACCGAATGCAAACTTTGTAAAATCTATTTTGGTACCAATAGGGTAGGTAGGGTAGGTGGGTAGGGTAGGGTTGGTACCTGGGTAGAAAAACTAATAATCCTATTTAGTCCGCCAGTGAGATTATCAAATATTAAAGGACCCGTATTTTGTGCTTTTTAGGGTTCCGTACCCTATATACCGGTAAAAACGGGACCCTATTACTAAGACTCCGCGATCTGTCCGTCTGTCACCAGGCTGTATCTCATGAACTGTGATAGCTAGACAGTTGAAATTTTCATAGATAATGTATTTCTGTTGCCGCTATAACAACAAATACTAAAAACAGAATAAAGTTAATATTTAAGTGGGGTTCCCATACAACAAACGTGATTTTTTTGCAGTTTTTTGAGATAATGGTACGGAACCCTTCGTGCGCGAGTCCAACTCGCACTTGGCCGGTTTTTTAAATAAATAAAAATTGACAAAAATAAAGCGCATCAAAGTTCAGGAGTGGGGGCTTGTTACGTCACTTTGTCAGAATAAAGCGTAGCACACAGTGACGTCGTATTTTTTTGTTTATAAGAAAAAATACGTGCCCAATATTTTTAGGTTATCTAACTGACTGACTAAATTGATATTTTTCGTCAACTACACTATTCTTTATATCTTGGTCATTTTTGCGCCGTAAAAATAGGTATTAGATGTAAATCAATCTGCTTAGCCTTTTCTCTTCCAGTGCCGGATGCCGCTGTATTATACATAGAGCGACTGCCAATCGGGCTTCCACAACCCAGTAACTAGGTAACATGGTACCCCTTGGCAAACCTGGTATCAGATCTTCTGGCTTTCGCTCAAGGATATATGAGAAATTAAGTTTTAGATATTTATGTTAACAATTATTTTCACCACTGGACAAAGTATTAGGAAACAACTCATTGTACTAGTTCAAATATTACGAATCACCATCACGACCAGGTAATTAGTTAACAAGGTTCAGTGGGTGGGTTTATTGCCATACATCGGGCAATTCAGCAACAGTTCGACATTGGCCGCAACTGAGAATTTCCTAATAACTGCCCGACGTTGAGCGGGTTCTGGCTTCGATGACTTTGCAATTTATTGCGGTATGAAGCAGGTCAACCAGTCACCCAATGAAGCGAGCCTCCGCAGTCTGAACTAACGATTGGATAAGTACATCCAGCCAGTGTCAACACAATATGACGAGTCGCTTCAAAGCTTTCTAAATGGAGCAAATTAATTGCAAATCATTGCCCTGGGAATAATTTGTAATCCGTTCGTATGACTCAATTTCGAACGTCGGTAAAATTATGATGAATTGACAATCGATTTGAATTCAAATATAATAGCTATTTACGGTAAGCACCACAAATTAGATTTGTAAATGGTGGTTCAGATATCGTTTGAAATATTTTTAAATAAAAACCAACCAACCAACCATTTCTCGTGTCTCCTGTGCGGGTCACAAAAAAATACTTTTTCTTTCTTCTTTTCTTTAAAGAGTGGCAATAAGCGAAATTCTCTAAAAATGATGTAAGTTCGAATAAATTTGAGACAATCGCACGACATATGACTTTCAATTGTTTTATCAATTTAGAATGGTTTTATTGTAAAATAAAAAATAACATGCAATTTTATTGTAAAAAATAAAGTTTTGCGAATTATTTCTTGTTCCGTTAATTTTGCCAGTGTGTGTAGCTACAATTAATCGCCTACCTACAAGCCTTTTAGCCAGTGCTTTGGCCAAAACTGGTTTTTGTCAAAGCACTGGCTAAAAGTAAGATTTATTTTCCGTTCGGCGTTAACTAATAAATGGTGGTACGGCGATCAGTTTGTTAACCGAGTGAAATTAGCAAGAGCCAGCAATTCACTAGAACGAAGTCAGTTTAAATGAGGCAAGTTTAATTGTACTATAACAGGTATAATAGCACCTTTATTTCGTAATACACTAAATCACAGCTTCCATCACAAATCGAAAAGAGTTCCAAATCCATCATCATAATTAAAAAAAAAAAAAAAAATTATCTTCTACTAGCACTTCGCCTGTGACTTTGTTCGCGTGATCCGTATTTTATCCTACAGATGACTTTTTTAGTTTTAAAGGTTGAATTGCCAAAAATGCCTTCGTAGTGCTCCCCTTTATCATAAAAAGAAACCCTGTACAGGAAAATTCTTAGTGGAAGAATTTCCAAAAAAAAAAAACAAAAAATACTTGAGTTCTTTTTATCAAACAAGAGCGTTATTCTAAAATTTCATGTGTCCTATTTACAAAAAAATCCCGAAATTTCCAAAAACCAATAAATACGTAAATAAACGTAGCATAAATAAAAAATTTCACGTTTTCGTTTTTCGTGTCCAACTTACAAACGGTAGAAATTTCATACAAACTTTCAACCCCCTTTTCACCCCCTTATGGGTGGAATTGCCAAAAATCCTTTCTTAGTGCGCATTTACGTCACTTAAAAACCTCCCTGCCAAATTTCATCTTTATACTTCAAGCCGTTTTCGATATTTCGTGATGTTTGAGTGAGTGACCTTTCGCTTTTATATGTAGTACCTAGGCGACCTAACTTTGCTTGGGTGAAAATAGAGAAAACGACGTTTTCTAAAAATGAAACCTAGTTAAACGATTTATCACCCCCGAAAAGCCCTGCATACTAAACTTTATGAAAATCGTTGGAGCCGTTTCCGAGTGATTATATATATACAAGAATTGCTCGAAAAACAATATATCACGGGAATTTAACGCAATTATTTCGATTATGAAACGCGAAAGTTTTAAAGTTAATAAAAGAATTGCTCGTTTAAAGGTAAATATATATATACATATAATAAAATAGTAAAGACGTCAAAACTGTACATTGATTTTTTTGATAAAAAGTAAAAGCTACGTATATTATTATGTAGGATACTGAAGCATTTTGTCTGCTACAATGCATTCAATTGGCGCCAAAACTACTGAACAGATTCTGTTCAAGTTTTGCACATACATTTCTTAGATATATTATCATACTATTTATTATGAGAGTTCACAGTATAGCAATATGTAAAAAAGATACAAGTCTTCCAAGTCGTTCGTCGTAAGTTCGATTCCCAACATTTGTATTTTTATTTTTATTAATCATTTTGTTGTTATATTTTACTAATTGATCTTCAAACAAAAAGATAATAGATTTTTGCATACACTTAATATAAAATCAAGGAATTTGCATTTATTTTGTCAAATATTTATTTTGGAAAGCCCTAACTAATTATAGAATAATTCACGCCACTCAATGCAAAATTTCCACCCCGACAATTTTCGGCACTACATATCAATGCACGCACCCAAGAAATCTTCGGTTTATAAGTCTCTGGCGCACTGATATTGAATAGCGAAAGTTAAAGTGGTGGAAATTGTGGATTAATTAGAGGGCAGGAGTTGCTTAAACCCCTGACAACAACCCAACTAGAACCACCTGAGTGTCTTCTACCTTGGCACGCATTACCAAAGGAGACTTGGAAGTCTCTAAATAGACTCAGAACACAGTTGACCTTAACAAAGATATTATATACCAGACATATTCGACAGCTCAGAACTCAAATGTATATGCGGAGTCTCTTCTGCGAGAATGGCAACCTTCCATCTTTCGTGGCATGTCATTTCAAGTCTCCAACGAGCAAAAAGGTTACAACCAAGCTCGATATAATTATGGCGTTGTTCATTTAATGAACGTTTCTGAATTGCGGTGTTAAGAGTTTCCGCGTCTACATGACCCTCCGTGGTTTTTTAACCGACTTTCCAAAAAGGAGGAGGTTCTATGTTCGACATTATGTTTGTTTTTTTTTTTGTGTATGTTCACCGATATCTCCGTCAATTGTGGACCGATTTTTTTGTTTGAAAGAAGATGTTTCGAAATTAATTTGTCCCATTTTGATTTATATCTCCGATGTTCTTCATCAGATCTTAACTAGATCTGATGAAGAACATCGGAGATATACAACAGAACTCTTCAATAAATATCGGCAAATCTTTCGGGATTGCTGCAATCGCATGTCTGTTCGTTGTTTATACCATTTCATAACATAACATCACGCCAGTACGCTCTTAAGGGGTACGCAGATCTCTCATTTAACCGTTTAATATTCGATAGTGCATGTCGCCCACAGCGTAGACAGTGCTTTGGGAGAAATGCTGTTTTTTTTTTTTTTATTTGTTATAGGCTCGCGTTTGACCACTATCTCGCCTGATGTTAAGTGATGATGTGGTCGAAGGTGAAGCACGCTTGCCTAGAAGTAACCTATTCACTCTTGACTTGAAGACCCCTAGGTTGTAGCTATCAGGAAACAAAGACGCCGGTAGGGAATTCCACTCCTTAGCTGTACGCACAATGAAAGTATTTTCAAAACGCTTTGTGCGTATGGGTGGGATATCCACCATGTACTGATGGCGCATTGCCGTACGTCTTGTAGTCCGATGATGGAAAGGGCTAGACGGAATCAAATTGTGCAGTTCCATCGCACACTCTCCGAAATGTAACCGATAGAATACCGACAGGCTGGCAACTCGTCGTCGGTGTTCAAGGCTCTGGAGCTTTGAGTTGACCAGCGCATCGTTGCCGATAAGTCTCTTGGCCCGTCTGTCAATCGACTCAAGTGCATCTAGTTGGTACCTGGCAGATCCGTCCCAGAGGTGAGAGCAGTACTCCATGCATGACCGAACTTGCGCTTTATACAAGTTGAGCAGCTGTTCAGGCGTGAAGTACCGTCTCACCTTCGCAAAGATCCCCAACTTTTTTGCAGCCAATTGAGCCTTTGCCTCAATGAAAGGACCAAAATTGAGGGTCGATGTCAACGTAACACCAAGAAGGTCGAGGTGGTCCGTTATCGGCACGGTTACACCACGGAAGGATGGAGCCGGGTGGAATTGGCTCTTTTTTGCGGAAAAAAGACACGCCTGGGTCTTAGCAGCATTGAAACTGACTAGATTGGCATTGCCCCATTCGGAGACTGCCTCCAAAGACAGGTTCAAGCGCTCAACCATGGCCTCCCGAAGAGACCGAATTTGAGGCCCGGTAGCCCGTGCGCTAGACACATATCTCTCAGCAACAGTGCTGTCGTCTGCATACCCAAAGGTTCCGGGTTTTAGCAGGTCATTAATGTGCAGCAAGAACAATGTTGCCGAGAGCACTGACCCCTGAGGGACTCCGGCGTTAATACCTAACTGACCGGCAGCCATCAATTACCACTCGGATGGACCGATCCCTCAGGAAGTCTGCAATCCAGTCACACAGGCCACTAGGCAGACCAAAGGAAGGAAGCTTACCAATAAGGCTCTCGTGCCAGACCCTATCAAAGGCCTTCGATATGTCAAGGGAGACAGCAAGCGCCTCCCCGTGTTTCTCGATGGCCTCACTCCAGATGTGGATGGCATACGCTAGAAGATCCCCAGTTGACCGGTTTCGGCGGAAGCCGTATTGGCGGTCACTAAGGAGGTCGGTGTCTTCTAGGTATGCCAGGAGCTTATTATTTAATACACGTTCCATACTCTTACAGAGGATGGACGTTACTGATATGGGTCTGTAGTTGGCTGGGTCAGCTCGACTGCCTTTCTTGGGCACGGGCTGAACGTTAGCTTGCTTCCAAGCCTTCGGTACTTTTCCAGTCACCATCGAAAGGCGATATAGGCGTGTCATGATAGGAGACAATTCAGGCGCACAAGTTTTAAGTACAATTGCTGGTATCCCGTCCGGGCCACTAGCCTTGTTCACGTCAAGGTTACGCAGCACCCTACAGACCTCCCTCTGATGGATGCGAATGTCCGACATACTCGTCTCACATCGAACAGCAGAAGGAGGGGGCCGCGCGCCATCAGTATTCAGACGCGAAGATTCCGCAAAGAGGGAGGCAAACAAGTTTGCCTTGTCCTCAGCGGAGTGGGCCAGCGACCCGTCGGGTCTCAGCAGTGGTGGTAGTGAGGGGCGACAGAAGTTTGATTCAACCGATTTAGCCAGGGACCAAAACGCCTTGCTACCTGCGGGGTGTGAAGCAAGTTTGTCCCCGATCCTGCTAATGTGGTCAAACCGTGCCCTTCGCATCGCCTTTTTGCAGGACTTGGCAGCCCTGTTGAAGGCTCTCTTCTTCTGACTCACGTCCCTTGCCTTGCGCATACGGGCGTCGACCCATGCTAGGTACGCCTTGTGTTTAATCACGTTTGCGCGGTCACACTCGGCACCAAACCATGGACGGTCAACGCTGGACACAGTTACGTCAGAGAACGGAATGTAATACTCCATCCCCTGACGCAACACATCGGTCACTGCGTCAGCGCATGACGATGGGT
The DNA here is from genome assembly GCA_948252205.1 of Orthosia incerta. Classification (NCBI taxonomy): domain Eukaryota; kingdom Metazoa; phylum Arthropoda; class Insecta; order Lepidoptera; family Noctuidae; genus Orthosia; species Orthosia incerta. The sequence continues at coordinate 17,408,320 of OX411753.1, read as the reverse complement.
CATCCGAAGAGAAGCAAGTGGGCCGCCAAGGATAGCATGCGAAGAAAGATCGCATACCATCCCAATCTGCTGACTTGTACCGCCAAACCCGCCGGGTGCCCCTTGGGCTTGGATCGGGCGGGGAGTAGACGGATACAGACTTCACCAGACAGTGGTCGGAACTACCCAAAGGTGATGATACCGACACTGAGTATCGGTCTGGATCAGTTGTCAGCAGAAGGTCCAAGCAATTGGCTGTATGTGAATCAACATCCGGCACCCTCGTAGCCCCTTGGACCAGCTGGGTGAGATTTAACGCAATCGAAAGATTTCGCATCTCTCGTCCAGCGTGGTCAGTGCACTGGTATGGGAAGAGCCACTCCTGGTGGTGGGCATTAAAGTCCCCCAGTAACACTAGTTGGGCGGAGGGGTATCGTAGCTGAGCCACATCAGCCGCCTCACTCAAGTACTGTGTGAGCCTGGTTGTCTCCAGATCACCGCTATGCGATCGGTAGACACAGGCATAGATGATCTTATCAAGACCTGTGTCCACCAAGGCCCATAGCACTGAGTAATTTGAGTCTTCAAGGTCACGGAGACGCCGATAGCAGATGTCGTCCCGGGCGTACATGCATACACCAGCGCGTGGCTTGAACATGTGCTCCAGGGTATACCCTGGGTAGGATAGGTACGCCACGTCTGACGGGCATCCGATCTGCGTCTCCGTAAGGAACAAAAGTGCTGGTTTCTCAGTCTCGAGGTGGTGATGGACTGCGACAAGGTTACAGTGCAGACCTCGGATGTTGCTGAGGTGCACTTTATGTGAGAGTGAGTGCTGCCGCTGTTCAGCTTTTTTTCTCTTGTTCTTTGGCATTTTAAGTGAAAAAGGAGGGAGAGGAGAAGGAAGTAAGATGAGGTCCCACGCTTGCAACCTACAGACACGCGCCGATAGGACGCCATCATTGGGGGACTGGTCTGGAGACTGCGGGGACGCCCGAGCCCCCCCAGGAATGTCCATCGGGCACTCTCGTCTGGTCGCCAACCAGCACGATGGCGCATTCCGGGATTTTTCGACAGTTGGCGGGGCAGCCTTTCATGTGTGGCTGGCACACTACTTGGGCCCCCAACTACCTGCGGTCGGCCAGCGGCGCACCGTGCCTCGGATCCCGCTACCCTCCGCGACCAGTCTCTCGATACGTTCATAACAGCGCGAGTCAGGCCGGCCTGCTTGCAGTGGAGCAACTATCGCGACCCAACCCCTCTAGTGGCTGCACCGAGCATCATACCGGAACACGACTAGGCCGCTTGGCGGTACGTCTTTGCCCGGTGGGTGGTCGCAAGCCTTCGGCCGAAGCCTACCACCAGTGTAGCTGTTTCTAGATATTTCCGGTAAAACGGCAAAGGCTTTTCTTACCAAAGTAATTTTGGCAAAGGTTCGAAGCCAAAGTAAAACTACGCTTGCTGTCACTTTATCAGGCATATGAGCCACTTTGTTGCCAGCTTTTCGCTTTTTGTAATTCTGGGACAACCGAAAAACTGAAGCGCGACGCGACGGAAATCACGGGCAGAAGTTATAAGAAATATTGTGTGTGATCGATTTTGTAAATACCATTAACCCCTAAAAAGGAAGGACGGCAGCGACAAAAACGACCTTAAAATTAACACTTGGAAGATCCAGGAGTTGATATCGCTGCTGAAGCGATGCTTTGAAGAATCACTCACTGTTGCTGATTGACATAGAGGCAGTGGAACGTGTTCACAAATTTACTTACCTCGGGAGCGCCCTGTCAGAGACTGGGGGTAGTAAAGAGGAAGAGGATATAGCTTCACGAATTGCCAAAGCCCTACCTTCGCACAGCTGAGACCTGTTTTGCAATCATGGAAGCTGACCCGAAGGATTAAACTCAAAATCTTTGCGTCCAATGTCAAATCCGTTCTGATCTACGGGTGCGAAACATGTAAGGTCACATAGGAAATCTCACGCCAAATCCAAGTCTTGCTGTCGCTTCATCGGGCATAGCAGCCACTTTGTTGCTAGGAGCAAAAACTGCCCATACTATGTATGTTTTAAGCGGTCTAAGTACCGCGCAGAGAGCCCTGTTTGTAATATTTTTAGAAATACCGATAAAGGTAAGATTTTACGGGATGAATGCACAATGTCAAATCAGTACATATAACATTACTTGATATCAAGCCATAGTTTAACAGAACTTTTATGTGGCGACGTCGTTCGGAACTATTCAATCAACGCTGAAATTTTGAGCTTCGTTTCGGGGGATAATGTAGAGTATTTCTCCATTTACAGAGGTATGGATGAAGAAGAATCTACCAACTATCCAGTAGAATTTTAAGAAGCCTTCAGTGCTCCTGGACATCTCATAAGATAAATTTAAAAGTCGGCGTGCCTATAATGCTCCTTAGAAATCTAACCCACCAAAATTTTGTAACGGTACCAGATTAAAAGTCACCAATTTACAACGAACGTGATAGAAGCAGAGATTTTAACAGGGTGCAGAGCAGGTGGTAGTGTTTTCAAATACAAATACAAATATCTTTATTTGTTGAACATAGGTAGATTAGGTACAGATGTTGTGATTATTAAAGAACGCTATGTCTAACCTATGTTTGCAAATAAATGAATCTGAATCTGAATCTGAACCATCATCGACGTAAAAATATGAATTTGGTACAAACATGCTGATTATAATAATAATCTAATAATAATAAAATTCTAGTATCTACAGTCAATTAAATCGTCAAAACAAAAAAAAAAAAAGTAATTATAATGTGTCAGTTAGGTATTCGTTCATCGTATAATATGTTTTTTCATGTAATATTTTTAGAAAAGCCTTTTTAAAATCGTCTATGTTGTTTATTTATTTAATTCGTCTAGGGATCTTATTATAGATCCTAGGTGCCATTCCTAAAAAACATTTTGCATAAAGAGCAGTGATGTGGCTTAGTGCATATCTCTCCGTTGCAACGTTAAGATCTCAAGGTTTCAAACAGATTGCCTACCGACTTAAGATCATTGATTTATAAAGGTACTCTATTCAAAGCGTAAGGCGTTCTTTTTGAATAAATGTTTATATTCTCTATCTGAATTATAGACAGGGTATGGTAAATAGTTTTTTTATATTTAGTAATTTACCTTTTGGAACCCGCCATTTATTTATGACATTAAATATTATTAGATTTTATTGAATAAATGTATAAACATTTGACATGATATTATGTTTTACAACTATTCATATAATAACTGTTTACTTTCTATTGACATAATATTTATCATATGTTATTGATTATTTTTATTGAAATTTACTGTTTGAAATTCATATTTTTTTATTCTTAGCTTTAATAAATTAATTAATGTACTAAATAATTCAAACACAATGCGAATTGTTATATGAATAAATAAATAAATAGATGGAAGTTGGATTTGACAAATACAAAAAATGTCCATACAGGGCAAATTTAAGAGTTTAAAATTTCTGAAATATGGAATGCAGCTATCAGTCGATTTCAGTTGAAACACAGAACGCAAACATCTTTTTTGGGCTTTAAACGCAAGTTCTTTGTCCGTGGAATTGCCCTAATATATTATTCCAAAACGTAATGTGGATGTGACATATGCCTTGTAGGAAATTAGAACAACGGACTCATTCACTATTTTTGCTATATTGTAAAGCGCATATGAGTACTGGTTTAGTTTCTTACAAACAGTTTCTACATGACATTTCCAGTCTAAATGACTATCCAAGTAAAGTCCCAGAAATCTAGCACTGCTTGTTTCAGCTACTATTTGATCATCGTAAGCTATGTTTAAGTTAAATTTGGTTTTTCTTTGATAAAATGTCATAAGCTTTGTCTTATCTAAGTTTATTTTTAATTTATTTTTATGTCACCAATTTATGATGCAAAGGATGGACTTGTTTATGTCATCTTCATAAGTTTCTATATTTTTACATGGAACAATAAGTGTACTGTCATCTGCAAACAAAACAGTTTGATGCTCAGTGCATTTTGGCAAATCGTTAACATATATGAGAAACAACAAAGGCCCAAGGACAGTTCCTTGGGGTACACCACATGTTGTATCTATAATTGACGACATATGAGTACCTTCTATCTTGGATTTAGAACAAATTCTATTTATAACAGTGGCTTGCTAACGTCCTATTAGATATGATTTGACTAGATTTAATATGTTTTATACCCCGGATTCCTCTCATTCCAAACAATTTTTCATTTAATTTTAAATGAGTCCAGGTTTCAGTGAGCGTATGTGACGCAATAACAATTAATAATGCTCAAGGCCAAACTCTGTAAGTTGCGGGTGTGGATCTAAGTATTAGCTGTTATTCGCGGTCAGCTATAAGTGACTCTGTCGCATGTTAGCAATCCTAGAAGACTTTATGATTTGTTTCCACGCTCAGAAAGGGTCCCGACCACATTCCCAAGCTTTGGACTGGAATCCCCAAGGGAAAAGAAAGCGTGGTCGCCCCGTCCAAACCTGGCGCCGCATCCGTCGCAATGTATTGGCAAAAGCGACGAGCAACGGAATAACGAGGAGCGCGCGAAGCGTGAAGCTAAAGACCGAAAGCGACGGCAGTACTCTGTGGATGCCCTATGCCCCATCTAGAGGAAATAAGTAGGAAATTGATTAAGTCAATTACCCCTAAGAAGGTGAAGACGGTATTTATGAAGGAAGTCGCGGGAAACAGCTAGTTTTTAATAAAAAGCCACCTACTGGTCATCGTAAAACACGGTATAAACACTGTTGAATTGCCAAGATATTATAGCTTGCTTGGATAAACTTGTATTTAAGATACGCCATTACCCCGCAGGTCACCACATCACCTTCATGCTCTTAGGATCATTATGTTATCTGGGGACGGATTACACGTTATCTTCTTCCATTCGGCCCTGCTAACCGTAACGCTATAACCGACTCCCTTTTCTCTCGTATCATTCCTCACTAAATCTATAATATTTTCTTTGGCGTCAAAGTGCTGCTGTAATACAGTATAGTAGTAAGTATAAAATAACTTCTATCATAATATATACTATTTTATAACTACCTGTAGTGTAGGTAGTTATACAATATTATGAAATTATCGATTAAGGACCACAACGGCAATAAAAGTTAGTTGGATCCAATAGAACACACCCATCAAAGTTCTATTCGAAATCCACGCGTTTGTGTTCGTGGGCGTTAATTAGAACTGCCAATCAATTAATACACACAATGAGAATTTGAAACGATGTTCAGTGAAGCGTTGGATAAAACTCGCAGATAAATTAACCGTTAGATAGATGCGATCGTCGATCAATTGGTTCGAGTAATTTGTAAAAGTGCTGTAATTGCAGATTTACTCATTTATTTTCTATGCTCGTACTTTTACCTACAGGCTGTATAGGTAATCATCTGTACTTACTGTTTAAAAGCTGACTCCGTGCATGATACTGAATAACTTGCCCCAAGGAACCTTCAAGAGATTTCCAAAAACATATCGAATTGTCATACAAATGTAATCACCATGACACAAAGGTATTTTCCCTAGCAAATTGATACCACGTGCTCCATAAGCAAAGTTAACAAGGCTAAAATAAATCCTAAAATAGTTGTTCAAACTAACAGCCTGCACAGTTTATTAAACCTGCCAATCAATCAATAAAACTGCGAGAATATCAAAACTGTTGCCATACCAGTGAATAAAAACTCGCAGATTATTTGACCGTTAGAAGAGTTCGCCGATCAATTTGTTGGTGTAATTTGCAAGCTGATGCAACTGCAGCTTACTATAAGGTTGAGGCTATGTTAGGCAGCGATTTGCGATATGACTAAGATGGTGAAATTGGATATGAACACTGTGTTGATATACGCGAAACTCTAAAAAGTCTGTGTAAGATTTAACCGATTCCGCTGTTTGCCTATTGGTGCTAATCGCATAAAAAGTCAATGATTGCAAATGTATTAAGCGTTGTACATGTAGTGTGATCGTCATTATTTCAGACGGTAGAAGTCTGCAGAGGAATTTATTTGTCCCGCAAGTGGTATTTAATATGGCTTAAATTACTTATGCAAGGCCTAAACATCATTTCTGAGATGTTTTGTTAATTAATTTAGAAAGGTGATTTAATTCTCCGTATACCGCAGTTCGCGTCGCCCACTAATGTAGCCTTGGCCTTCGAGTGGCCAACCATGTCCAGAGATCGGAACAAACTTTGTTTAAATTTTAGACTCCGTCCGTAACTTGACTCCGGACCGCCCAACTGTGGCCATTGAGTATTTCCAATAAGTTACTTTTACATTGAAAACATTTTTGGTTTTATTTTTATTACATTCCAATTCGGTTCTAACGTTTCTGTTTTACCTCAAATGTTTTTAGGATTGGTTTATTTTCGAGGCTTTTAGTAGTTGGGATTTTGTTCTGTCTACCTGTGTATGCGTATTACACATTGTTCTTACTCTGTCTATCAAGGATCTCTGGACACTATTGTAGACCGCTGGTAACAATGCACACATTGTGGGCCACAATGGAGCAACTAAGCGTGATAATGTCATAATCACCACACCTGCAGAAGGTTGACATGGCGAGAACGTACCTATTGTTATCTGGGCACTAATGGATACTGCTAAACATTCATACAATTAAGGATCTGATAACGATTAATATAATACAATATTGGGTTTCATTCTTGGCCTGTAACAGAGTTATTTTAGTGTCACGTAGTCCGAGCTTTGCCTCAAGAAAATGCTATACTTTGATGGCACTGAACTTGCCGTGCCGGGGCATCATTTTATATTAAAATGTCACATAGGTTGTATCTTTCTTGGGGTCTTGATGACATAACATCTCAAGCTTGACTTGTTGTAACTTGCGTACGTTAATTATAATTTTGCTAAGGAAATCGCCTCTGGTCAAAGTTAAAGTGATTTCCTGTTTGATGGTAAGTCACCAACAATATCAAGCTTGTGAATACAGTATTGGACATGACCACATAATGGTCTCCATCGATCGCTGTAACGAGGACTAAGCTCAATAGTACTTACCCACAGAGCAATATATGCAACATACCTGTTCCTGATATCCCGAGACCTTTGACGTCAAAGTGCCACTCAGTAAATTACAGACCAAGCTACGTAAGAGAGTGTGGTGCTATCTTACTTAACTTAGTGCCAAGCCACGGCTGGCTAGCTTTTACAAAACAAATCAGTGAACCTTTCAATGGAGCATTACTCTGGTTGCGGGCCACAGATGGTGCTACAGTCTGCCAACAGTTTCATGTAGCCGAGCGACAATTTAAACATCCTCTGCAAACTTCCACACTTCTTGCCTCCTAACAGGAATAATGTGGAAACTTTAACTTCTTTTTTACCACTAGCCGACGTCGCTTAGAGCTGCTTGTTTATTTACATTGCGGTACACTTTATAAAATAACGGTGACGTTAATAGCCTTTGATGGATCGTGGCTCTTTGTTCTGATTTGTTACTTTGTTTATCCACTCATCTACACTATATAATTAATAATATAATATAATGGAGGAAAGATTTTTATGTGAGTACATCTATTCTGGCATAACATTTTGCATTATAGGTCAAACCCAAAATCAAAATCTTTTTAATTTTTATTTTACATAGGCCTACATGGGCACTTATAAAACGTCGACAAAAGGTGCACGGTTTGGGTTATTCGTTTCTTATGGAGAAGAACCGGCAAGAAACTCCATGGTTACTCTTTTAAAAATTTGTTTGGTTTTACAATATTTCAATGTTACAGCATTAGTACTTGGATATGGGGGGACAACGTAGGCCCGACAATAAGTCGTAAGAAATTATAAAAAAAAGTTAACAAATGTTATCAATCATCTAGAAATCTAGAAGGCCTACAATGTTCACACATTCACAAAACAATCGGTAAAAGAATCTATACAAAGGTAAAAAATAAAATAAAATGAAAATGTCTAACAACACAAAATTTAACATGTGGCACAAATGTTGTTATCAGTGCTGTAACTATTCTTAGCAAAGGACTATAAAGATGATTGAAAAATATTGTAAAAAGTCTAATTAACAGAAAAAATAAATGAGATTGAGAATAGTTAGAGACAGCCACATATTTGTGCCGTTTGTGAGTTACCAGGGAAGCCGCATGCGCAGAAGGAGCTAAAGCCAAAAGGTACCTTACTCATTAACTTTTTTATTATGTACCACAACTAAAAAGTGCAAAATAACTTCAATTTCGGCAGTCGGCTTTACAAAACGAAGAAACGAAAACAGGAACAACGAATTCCGAAACAGAAGTTATTTTTCACCGTGTAGTATTTTTTGGAAGTCGGTTGTATTTTTTTGTCAAAAGGTTTTTATTTTAGTGGCGATTTCTACTGGGATACAATATTCGTTTTAGTTGTGTTTATGACGTTTCAGTTCAGACATCCCATCTTCAAATCTTTTGACGCGCATTAAACAATTATCTTATAATACACACAACAGTAGGTACACAACTATTTCTGTTTCAGTATTTAGAACAGATACAAAGTAATACTTGGCTTCTAAAGCCCTTTACAGTCTCAGAAATTCATAGAAGATGTGTCTTACGTCTACGCCAATTACGTAATTCTCCTAATTGCCACATCTTGGGGTTCTATTCAACGTTGCACCTGTGTAAGATCTTGTCTGTGTTCCTACGCTTTTCTATACAACTTCTTGGCAAGTCTTACTAAGGAACTTAAAAGCGAAAGGAAAAATTAATCTTGGTGTAAAATTTCACGCAAACAGCAATTTTCCTTGAGCTTGTTGGTGGATATGAAGCTATAAGGAACAGATTAGTTGATTACTACACACTGTCACACTGATAGTTTTTTGAAAAATAAAAAAAACGGAATGATGTAGAAACAGCTGTTAATATTTTTATTGCTTTTAGAAGTTGTCTCAGTTCCTTTCTAATCACCGTCGCATGCGATAGAACCATTGACTGAAGCTGTGGGCCCAGTCTTCTTAAGGGATCGCTTCCACGCCTTTTTCAAACGCAGCCACGGCATCTTCAGGGTTTATAAAACGAATTCCTCTAAGTTTATCTTTTATTTTAAGAAATAAATAAATGTCACAAGGTCACTAACTTCACACCTGCCACAGATAAATATTCGATATTCCGTCTGGCGGAGTGAGCTGGAGGGTTGTCGTGGTGGAAGAGCTTCTTGGGCGCTGTTGTCTAACATTTTCCAAGACAAGTGGTGAACAATGACTTACATACCAATCTGCAGTAACAGTCCTTTTATCTTCTAGAGCAATTGTTGCGAAATGACCCGTCCGTCCAAAAAATGAGGCAATCATCTTTTGCCATTTACTTCTGCCCATCTTTACTTTTGTCGGCAAATCTTCAAAAGGAAACATCCATTGGGCAGACTGTCTTTTAGTTTCGGGTTCGTAACAATATATCCAGCTTTCATCTCCTGTGACGATGTCATATACAGCATTCGAGTCACCTCCATTCCTGTTCAAGCGGCACCAATCCAAACGACTGCGTTTTTGATCTTCCGTCAAATTATGGGGTATCCATCTAATACAAAGCTTTGTGACGCTTAAATGTTCAGATAAGAGTTTTTGTACTTGACTCATACCAATCTCGACACTCCCGAATCTGGTGATATGTCACCTTTCTATCAGCTTCTATCATTAGCTGCACACCACTCTCGTTATCTTCAGTAGTCGCCGTAGAAGGACGTCCTTCTCGCGAACCATCAGTGTGGTTGTTTCAACCACGTTTAAACTCATTAAACCAGTTGTAAACAGTGGCACGGGTTGGGCTTCGACATGAAACGCTAATCGAAGTCTTTCATAGCACTGTTGTTGAGCAAGACCGCAGCAGAAGTCGTAATGAATTATTGAGCGAAATTCATATTATATTATGGTTATTAAAACACGAGCGTGGTTTTGGTGATAATAATAACACGTGAGTGTTTTATTACCTAATTATATGCCGTTGTATACACTACTTTATCTTCACTCATACAGTTAAAATAAAACAAAAGTGGAAACGGAAAAAATATGTGGTATAGCGAGCAATTTAGATTCTCATTGTGCATGACTGCGCAGTGCGCGCATCCATAGACATTGACACTACTTTTCTACATTAAGCCAATGAGCCCATACGCGCCAGTAAATTAATAAGTAAACGTCTGCTATAAAAATTTAAAAGTTATTTTATCTACACTCACAAAGTAATTTTCGAAATATGAATTCAAAAAATATTGTATAAACACGTACTTAATATTCGTGGATAGATAAAATTTAAAAAAAAAACCAATGCAGTGCAACATTTTCCTTCGATTTTCAAACTATTGAATCATAAAATAACTTTTTAATTTTTATAGCACACTTTTACGTTTTTAATTTATTGGCGCTTATGGGCTCATAGACTCAATGTAGAAAAGTAGTGTCATTGTTCATGGAGGCGCGCACTGCGCAGTCATGCGCAACACATATTTTTCCGTTTCCACTTTTGTTTTATTTCAAATTTAAGAGTGAAGATAAAGTAGTGTATGCAACGGCATAATTAGGTAATAAAACCCACGCTCGTGTTTTATTAACCCCTATTGCATAAACTACTATTATGATGTAGTTGTTTATATAGATAAATGTAAAATACTTTCAGTGACCCACGTACTACGGAGTCACATCAAAATTCATCAATTCAATTTTTTATCTACCTGTAGTTTTGATCAATCGAACGCTATAAATTTAAGCTGCTTAAAAGTCTCCTCTCTACTTTTTCTTTCACTTACCAGTTGGTATGTCGTTCTTTCTAAGTTTCTATTTAATTCAAAAATAAAATACTTGTAAACATAGTGTTCGCTTAATAAAAAATGGGCATCTATTCATCATTTTGTCCACTCGATGCGGAATATTTTTTTTGGCAAGTTCATATTATTTGGATGTTTTCATTATTTAACCAAATTAATATCTACGTATAGATTTTTATAAATATAGCTTAATAGATGACCACTGACAAACGTAGCCATGTTATCTAGCCAGACACAGTGTGCCATGACGTCACGCTAGGCGCACGCAGATTGTTAAATTGTAATCCAACCATTGGTAATTGCTATCCCAGATCTGAATTATACAGGATCAATCAGCTGCTGCTAATGGTATCTTCATTAAGTGTATTTCCTGGTATCAAAATGGCAAATTTGATTGAGGTAATCGTTAACTTGGCACTTTGATATGTATGACGTTTTGATTAGATACTTCGCCCTTTTGTTGGATAAAGACGATTGTCATACCTCTTTCATTGTTAATTTGTAAAGGTATAACTCAAAGATCGTGTTGTGATTGCGTCATAGACATGACGGCCGTGTTTTGTACGTGAATTCGTGAACGTAACGGGCTCTCGGATTTGCATGTTTTATTATTACTTTTCGTTTTATAACGAACTAGCTTCTGCCAGCGGCTTCGCTGGCGTGAAAAGTGTTTTCTTAACCCAAGGGGCATTGTCACATCACACATTATCAGCCTATTAATGTTCTCACTGCTGGGACACAGGCCTCCTCTCTGTGAGAGGGAATGGGCCGTAATCCTCCACGCGGACCCAGTGGGGGTTAGTGGATGTCACCGGGACATTATACCGAGATTAAAAGTATTTTTCATTTTTTTATTTTTTTTATTTATTATTCCAGACAATCTATCTCTGTGCCCAATTTCATCCAGATTTGTCCAGCTGTTTGAGCGTGAAGAAGTAACAAACACACTCACACTCACTTTTATAATATTACTGTGATTCTTTGTTACTTTAACTATAAAATGGTGTAATTAGATTTTAGATTTCGATGAGACTCGTAGATATATATGGAGCTAAAACATCAAACTATATCCCCGATATTGTTATCAATCGGCAAAATTGTAGATGTGCCCTCGTCAATATGATTTCAAGCTTTTATTAGGAGAGAAGTTAGTAAATATTGTTAGGAATGAACAAATGTCAAAATAAAAAGTAATTCCTCCCGCCTAGAGCGGTGCACTTGTTCACTCAGTCATCTTTGTTCAAAAGAAAACTAGAAAATTCCAAGTTGCAGAAGTATTCTTTATAATTCAATAAAAAATTCATCCATGTCCTAGCTCTTTTCACAGATACTTATATAACACACCACTTTTTAATACCTATAGGTACCATTAAGATTTGCTGTTAGAAAACCCAATTCTGGGCGTGTGCCTTCATAATCTGTTTATAAGAAAATCATGTATAAAAATGTTTTTTGTGCAATAATGAATATGAACTAATTTATTTATACCATTTTGAGCCCAAAATGGAAACAAAAGATAAAACATACAATGCTATAGATATAATTTATTTGAGAGAACCAATTCATAAATTTACCACTTCAGTTTCACTCGTTTAAAATATGAACGTCATATCAATTACAAAAGTAAAAAGTACATTAATTTGGTTTGTAGGTAATTTAACAGAGAATTTTAATCAACATTTTTTATTCAATTCTTAATGAAATATCGGTAACTAAAACTTGCCCAGCCTTTTCCCAACGAAGTTAGGGCGGCTTGCAGTCTAACCGGATTCAGCTGAGTACCATTGATTTACATGGAGCGAATGCCTATCTGACATCCACGAACCCAGCTACTGGGATTGGGATTTCGTGGTTTCTCACTATCTGTAACGACTGTCAAAAGTCTTCAAATGATAGCCGAGCAGTATACTACTCGTAATTGTAGCGTTCCGTACCCAAAGGGTAATAACGGGACCCTATTACTAAGACTCCACTGTCCGTCTGTCTGTCTGTCACCAGGCTGACGTGACAGCTAGACAAAATACACAGGAAAAAATATACAAATAAAAATACAATAAAAAAATACAAATAAACAAAAAATATAAATAGACAGAAAAAAATAATAGATAGAGAATGTAATACATAGAGGGTATGTAGAAATTTCCACAGATGATTTATTTTTGTTGCCGCTATAAAAACAAATATTAAAAACAGAATAAAATAAATATTTAAGCGGGGCTCCCATACAACAAACGTGACTTTTTTGCTTCTTTTGTGATAATGGTACGGAACCCTTCATGCGGCAGTCCGACTCGCACTTGGCCGGTTTTTCATTATTACGTTGGACGAACAATAGTTTCCGAGGCACCGAAGAGTCTCGGTATTTATTTATTAAATATACTTTATTGTACACCATAAGTTACATTTATAAAGGAAACTTACAACTAAATAGAATTAAAAAAAAACGACTTCTAAAGCAAAAACAAAACACTACAGAAATTAAAATGTCTTTGGTATCCATTGTTTTTCGACATCGGTGTCGAGAAATGAAAAACAATGGGTAGGTACCAAAGACATTTTAATTTTTACTACTCCATCTCATAGTTTACGCCTTGAGCAACGATTTCTTGCTCGAAAAGATTTTGTCCGAGCTGCTATTTTGCAAATAAAGAAGGTTATAGAAAAAAGAAATTTGAAGACCCATATCTCAGAAACGGTGCATTTAGGATTATGCTTATCAGAGGTAAAATGGTCTACGGAAAAGGTTAAGCCGATTGCAATAACATTGGTAGATTTAAGTAAAAAAAAAATGGCACACAATAGGTACAAAAAACACTGACTTCGGAAAAGAAAATTTAATTTTCGCTTTGTACTGTTTTGTTTTGGAAGTCGGTTTGACTTTTGTTATTATGTCTTATTCTTATTCTTTATTGTACACAAAACATAAAAAACATACAAATACAAAAATACAGTTTATGTACAAAGGCGAGCTTAACACAAAGTTGGGTTCTCTAACAGCAAACCTCAGTTGCGCAAAGAAATATGTATATGAGGATAGTACATCCATGTGCACAAAAACGCTTATTAAAAATATAAAACAATTTTTATACTTACTCACTAAATCAACTAAACAAATACGTGTGCAATACACAATGCATAAACAAATACATACAGCATAAAAAAAAACAAAGTAAATAAAAAAAACTTAAAAATCTTACAATTGTAAATACATAAATTAATGTGTCATATTGATAGAAAATATTCCTTAATTCTGCTCCTGAAAACCTCCAACGAGGGGCTATCCCGTATAGAGTGTGGAAGAGTATTCGCGGACAGCGCGAAAAGTAAAATATCCACCGTAGAATAGAATAGAATAGAATAGAATATACTTTATTGTACACCATCAAATGAGCGACTTGAAGAGTGGGTAGGAAAACGAAGGAGAAGAGATGATGACACCTTCAAAAGTTTTCTTATTCCTCTTTTTAGTTTTGGTAGGTACCTCCAATTAACATGAACATCATTTATAGCCAAAGTACATCTCATGATGATTCCAATAAGCCCAAACACGACTAGGATACATTGTTTTATTTCGAAGTTCCAGTGGTCATTGTGGTCTTCTTCATCAGTTCTACTTCACCAAATGATACTTTCTGAGTGCAAATATAAAAGATTGAAAATACCAAAATCGTATGTATATATATGCCTATATTATTTGAGGAGTTGTCTCGATTTATCTAGGATCCCATCATCAGAGCCTGGTTTCCTTATCATGGTACCACCTTTTTTGTTTTTTTTTTGGGTGGGAAATCATCCAATGACTTCTCTCGCTCTGGGTGAAGCGAGAGGGCATGTCAGACTTTTACTGACTAAAACCCACCCGTGATCCTTCAGTTGCTTGTGCCAGGGCCGCGGTAACTCTCTTGCAAATTTATCCGCGACCCAGACAGGATCATGGTACCACCCTTGGGGTATCTCCTTTTCAACAAAAACAGAATCAACAGAGTCGGTTCAAAAACGACGAAGTTATCCGTGAACACACATTAAAAAAAAAAAAATATGTACATATACGGTCGAATTGAGAAGGGAGTTGGTTTTTGGGAAGTTGGTTAAAAATACATACAATGGGCGGCCTTGGGGATGACCATAAGCTCTTAGAGCGGTATAAATTTGATATCGAGTAAGTGACAGATGTATACAAGTCAGATACATCTGTCCCTTATTCGATCTCAAATTGATACCGCTCTAAGAGCTTATGGTCACCCCCCTTATCACATTCACCAATCCACGTGGTTATTATTTAACCACAAGCTTCTCGATAACTTTACCAATAAATAAAAAGCAGTGACGAGTAAGTCAGCATAATATGATACAAAGTTAATTTACATACGTGGAAGTGGACGGTGAAACATGAGAAATGTTGACAGCAACGGATTTAGGTCACTTCCTAATGGGACGCTCGTAAACAGGGTAGCCTTAAGTCCCCAATATCGGGCGAACGTCCTGTTTACCTATACGAGTGCCTCGTATCCGATGGTAGTTAAACTATGTACCTGTTATATTCGTATTATTTAGGGAGCAACAAAGGAACCGGGTATGACATTGGCATTGTAACATGTCTTTCAAAATGCTGCAAAAAAAAAACATATTTCAAAGGGCAGTAGTCTGGCAAAAAAAGTAGAGAATAAAAAGCGCGAAAAAAAATATCTAAAAAATATCAGCATGGCAACCCCAAAAACTAGTATGAAATACCTGGCATAACCTAATTTGATACTTTAAAATTATTTATATTACTTCGTCTGAATAAAAATACTATAGGTACTTTCGGTAGGTAATACTTTAGATATATATCAATCTGAATAAAAATAAAGCAACAGTATTCTATTATAATTTTGATTTATTCACTTCCATGTGAAAAGATTCATAAGAGTCACATGAATCATTGTTTTCTACATTAATATTGAAACTTTTTAAATAATTTTATGTAATTCTGTCCCTTTCTTTGTATTTATTTTTAACATGTATGACACGATCAGTTGTTTTCTTACACTCTTCTACTAGCTATTTCTTCGAAGTACTGGTTCTGGGTTCTTATCCTATCTTTCTATTCTAAATCCATAAGTTTTTCAATAGCTTTCACTAACTCATCAACCTCTGCTAAATCCGCCAGATTTAACATAAAAGAAAAAAATGTGTTAAAATTAAAATGCAACATTTATTATGGTATGATAAATAACCATATTGCATTATTATGAAGGTGTATAACTTATTATACAATGAATGTAAATAAAAATAGAGGATTTTTTTTTACAAAAAGATAAATAGTGATTACGAATTAGAACAAAGTATCAACTTAGTAGCCTCATACGGAAAATTGGGGTTGACATTAGTATAGCATTGCCATATAAAAAGTTTGCAAATAATTCGAGTGTCTATTTTAATTTGCCAGACTCTATACCCATATATCGCCAGACATGCTAAAGTCTCCTAAAATCGAGGGCGAACCTGTGACCAAAAAATAATTTGAAAAATTATTTATTGGAAGTCTATTGAAATAAAATGGCGTGTGATGCTTATCGGTTTTCATGTCCTATTTCATAACATATACGAACGTTTTCAGACCTATACATTATTCACATACATAAATACGACTTTTAACTTTCAGCTTTATTAATATTACTTATATAAATGTACGCTTTATGTTGAAACGGCCAACATTTATAGGCCCATACATTTGATTGCTGACCTGAAAGAATCCTTTTTGTCGGCCGTAATATCGTAAAAACGTTGGAAATTATTGAATATTTTGTTCAAAACATCTCGGGGTTATGTGAATAGAACGATACAAGGAAAACTTTATTCGGTTAGAATAAAATAGTAAATTGTAGGATTCGGTTGATTGAAAATATCAGTTTACTATCTCAGTATTCACTCGTTCCACTAGGATCCCCTAAATCAGTCCCCCAGGGGATTCTACAGCACTCAGTGTTCCACTACGATCCCCTGTGCAGGGGATTCTATAACTACTAATAAGTTCTATTCCTTTAAAGTCCCTTCTAAATATAAAAGCCACCTATAAAATAACAATATGTAACACATAGAATTAAAAATCGGTCTACAGAGGGGATTACAATGACGGAAATATGTTTTTTAAATAAGTAAGATGTTGAAAAGAAATGTACCAAAAGCGATGAAGACTTTCGCAAGTTCGACTAGTGCAGCGTCTCGGTGGCGTTGGGTGCGAGTCCCGCCTAAGGCGTTCGGTTTACACACAGTTCTGGTTACAAAATGAAGAATTTGTTAGAAGATGGTCAGTTCTCGGCGAACGTCACAGAAATACATATGTTGCAGAAAACTGGCATTCAGATTAATAAAAAATTTGGCCGTAAACCAACGCTAGTACATGTTTTGAGTGCGTTAAAAAAACAGTGCCGCCCAATAGCTAAACAACGAAGACCAGATGATGTACTCAGAGATCAGTGGATTCAAGAGTCACAACTGAAATTGTTGAATGGGCAAATATCAGTTTGTCATTTTCTAGAAATGATGAAGTAAATAATAATTCAGGAATAAACTACCTATTAAGTTAATTAAGTAGAATTACTTAATTTATTTTAATTTTAATCGGAGACCTAAAGTTGTAGACGATTATGTCTACCTGGGACAAACTGTCCCGTTGGGTAGGTCTAACTTCGAGAAAGAGGATAACCGTCGAATCTGACTCGGCTGGGCGGCGTTCGGGAAGTTGTATCTTCTCGTCCAATTTACCGCAG
Source organism: Orthosia incerta (assembly GCA_948252205.1). Taxonomy (NCBI): domain Eukaryota; kingdom Metazoa; phylum Arthropoda; class Insecta; order Lepidoptera; family Noctuidae; genus Orthosia; species Orthosia incerta. The sequence continues at coordinate 17,390,782 of OX411753.1, read as the reverse complement.
TGTCTCAAGACAAAAGTCTATGACCAGTGTGTGTTACTAGTGATCACCTATGGAACCGAGACGTGGTCGCTCACAATGGGCCTTATCAGAAAGCTTCACCCAAAGGGCAATGGAGAGGGCTATGCTCGGAGTTTCCTTGCGTGATTACGTCAGAAATGAGGATATCCACAGGAGAACTAAAGTTACCGACATATCCCGAAGAATTGCGTAACTTAAATGGCAGTGGGCAGGGCACATTGCTCGCAGGACGGATGGCCGATGGGGCCGAAACGTTCTGGAATGGCGACCGCGAACCGGAAGACGATGCGTAGGAAGGCCTCCCACTAAGTGGACCGATGACCTGGTTAAGGTTGCGGGAAGGCGCTGGATGCGAGACGCTCGGGATCAGTCAGTGTGTCAGTCGACGATTGGGGGAGGCCTATGTCCAGCAATGAACGTCTTTCGGTTGAAATGATGATGATGATTTTTTTTATTAAAAAAGGTTTTTGTTTTTATATTTTGCGTTTATAACGTTAAATGTATTTGAATAAGTTAAACATTGAAAAAAACCGAACACCTTATGTGGGACTCGAACCCAACGCCACCGAGACGCTGCACTAGTCAAACTTGCGAAATTCTTCAATGCTTTTGGTACTTTCTTTTCCAACATCTAACTTATTTTAGAAAAAAATATTTCCGTCATTGTAATCCCCTCTGTAGACCGATTTTTAATTCTATGTATTACATATTGTTATTTTATAGGTGGCTTTTTTATTTAGAAGGGACTTTAAAGGAATAGAACTTATTAGTACTTATAGAATCCCCTGCATAGGGGATCGTAGTGGAACACTGAGTGCTGTAGAATCCCCTGGGGGACTGATTTAGGGGATCCTAGTGGAACGAGTGCTCAGTATTTTGGTAGTAGATTGTAACAATATGCATAGTTATGTAGGTTTGATTATACCCCAGAACACTCATTTGTCTACCGTGTCTATTTTCAGGGGAAATAATGATCCAGTTTTTTTTTATTGTGTATATATGTCTTAAAAAATATTAATCATTCTGCTTTCCATTTTTCCTCAAAAGGAGTACACCCTTGTGGTTCAACAGACTAGGATTTAAACATAGGCTTTTTCAATTTTTAGTTACCACCTTAGCCGTTGTACTTATTTCGCTACATTAATTTTATGTAATTGAATGTTAATTGTGAGAGAGCAGTGGTGGCCCAGTGGTATCGGCCGCGACTTACAAGTTGTTGGTCGTGGGTTCGAGCCCAGGCAGGCGCTTTACTTTGTGTACATTATTTCATCACCACTGCTCACAAAACGGTGTAGGAAAACATCGTCAGGAAACCGGCATGTCCTAAAACCATAAATTCGAAGACATGTGACATCCACCAACCCGCACTGGTGTGTGCACTGTGGTGGATTACGGCCCATTCCCTCTCACAGAGAGGAGGCCTGTGTCCCAGCAGTGGGAAAATTAATAGGCTGATGATGTGATGTGATGTGAATGTTAATTTGACATATAGGTAATCTGGCTTAGTTTGTCTTGTTTGTTAGATATTTGGTCTCCAGTAAAGCTAGGTTTTTGAAAGTTAAGGTCAAATCGTTTATTTCAATTAGTTTACCAAGCGACACTTTTGAATGTCAAAATTTTTAAGTTAAACATTATTAATAATTGATACTATGCATGACCTACGATAGAAACACTGTGCGTTATAAAAAACAAAAAAAAACTCTAAACGCTACGTTTTATTTATATTTTTTTTATTTCACGTTGATAAATTTTTATGTAATGCGAATGTAATATTATGGACTACTGGGTCTGAAAATAAATGAATTATTATTATTAATACGTAAAATTTTGTTGTATCTAAGGTAAAATACAACGAAATTATATACAAGAGCACAAAAGTTAAACATACTTGATTATTTAAATTAAAAACACGCGAAAATCGATATCGAAATTAGTTATCTTAAATGTTTAGTAAAAAAAAATTATGGAACGGAATTTTTAGCTTGGTTTGAAAGTATTACTCTGAACACACGTGCCTATCCTCAACGCAATTGCAACCGGTTATATTGGGCTTTAAGCTATCCGGTAGGAACGATTCTTGCAGTCATAAAGCTTAGTTTGAAACTATGGAAATTTAAAACATAAAACTATACTAACATCGAAACAAAACAAAATAATCAGCCACTTGTAGGGGATCTGCGCCGGACGAAAATACCCCTTTCAGTAGTACCGCTCCAATACTGGATTACGAAACAAATATACGGAACCCGTTGTAAAATGTACATGGCCGGAGTCGGCTTCTATCAATAGATTTTAACAAGAGGATGCACTTTGCCCAGAGAAAATGGTGTTATGACTAGAGGCAGCCTGGCCATACTGCACGCCATTTCAAATAATATCGACACTGTTGCTATTAAAAATATCAATAATATAGCTGAAGATTTCTCTGCCATAAATTTACTTTAAATGACATACACTCAGAAAAATTGCCTTCTCTTTTCTTTTCAAACGAAATTTGAAATTTTTTAAAATGTTACCAACCAGTTTGACAAATCAAAACAAAGGGCCAAACTGAAAATTCTTTACATTTAGTCACTTTTTTTTCGTGGCATTTAGTAGGTGTTGTACCATAAATACTACAATACTAGAATACTAGTTATTTTAAGTCCCATGTAATTGGTGGCGAGCCTACTACCGTTAACCGGACTCAAAATCAGGCTCCAAGCTATTACTGAGATATTCCAGATAGATAAAATAAACAAAAGTTAGCTTGACCCGGAAATCAAACCTAGGACTTCATACTCAGCAATAGCGGTTGCCACCACTAGACCAACGATAATGAAATGTTGATGTTATTTTGTTTTTGTACGAGTCTTTGCAGGCCACTGAGCGTCGTGAAACTTTCCTTTTTTAGGGTTCCGTAGTAAACAAGGAACCCTTATATTTATTCCATTTATTCATTTTATTTACATATTTTTACATTTTTAAATATTATTCAATAACAAATAAAATACAAAAACATTAAAAAATACAAAAATAGCAGCCCACCGGTATCGGGAACAGGGCCCAAACTACCGGTGGTCAGGTCTCCTGAAAGAGGAACCTCCTGACTATACGCACCGTGTCCAGGAGTAACGCTTTCTGGATCAAGCCCTTGATCCAGCTGCCCAACGAGAGCCTCCTCAGATGTTCTTCGAGGCTCTTGGCTATTATGCCATTGGCCGTCACGATTATCGGCACAATAACTGCTGTATTCACATCCCACATGTCGACAACTTCGCGAGCCAGATCAAGATACTTGCTTTTCTTATCTCTCTCAGCCTTCACGAGGTTCTCGTTATGGGGGACCGCTATATCAACAATAATTGCGCGACGCTCTAGTCGGTCTATCACCACTATGTCAGGCTTATTGGCATCAATATTCCTGTCAGTGATGATAGACCGATCCCAATACAACGTGACATTGCCATTTTCGAGAACTGGGACGGGCACATACTTATAGTATGGCACTTCCGATTCCACAAGAAAGTATTTAAGAGCAAGTTTCTGTTGGATAATCCTGTCTACAATATTGTGTCTATGCAAATAGTCTCCGTTAGCCAGACTAGAACAACTATTATTATTATATACTTTATTGTACACCACAAAAACATATAGGACAAATATTTACAAAAACAAGTGTACAATGGGCGGTCTTATTGCACTAGGCAATGTCACACAAACTTTTTTTTGCTTAGCTAAGATACTACTACTATTACTAGAAAGCTATAATTTGGCATGCATATACATCTTAATTAGATGTATTTTTTTCGTCTATACCATAGTGTGGGGTATCGTTGTATAGGCCATTCAAAATATTACGGGTCTGTGAAAACCATTTTTCGATTTAGGGATCCGTTTGCGTAAAATTAAGCTTTTAAATTGAAAATGTTTGTTAGAGTTAAATGTCCCTTTCCCATGACAGCTAAATGGTTGCTTTTGGATATCTGAAGGAATTCACGGCAGTAGTATATATGTCATGGACCAAGTGATTATTCAGGGTACTATGTATAATGTCCGGGCATTATGAATCTAGTCAAGTCAAATCGGGCAATGTAATGAATAATGATTTAATCTTCTATATTAATCACAAATTGTCTGGTCATTATGAATATTGCTACGTAATGGTTGGGCAATTCAATTGTGGTGAATGAATTAGTCCAAGATCGAGCGAACCGAGCTCGAATCTTAGGGTACCCCGACACGGATAGGTTAAAGAAAGAAAAAAGAAAACAGATTTATTTGACACAAGCCAGAGCACACAACACAAACATAAAAAAAGAAAACTTAGACTAAACAACAACAATATAAGAAGAAAAAACAATCAAACAATATAAAAGTAACATTGTGTGTCCCACGGCTGCGCCAAATAGGACCAGTTCAGCAAAATGTCGGGCAACTAGTGCCCGACGCTGGTTTTCAACTGGACCTGTGACCGACGACGTGACGGACGTAAAGCAGTCTCACAGTAACTAAATGTGTATATAAAACAAGTACTTACTTACATAAAAGATAAGAATAGATTTTTATATTAAAAAAATTAAAAAATACATGTACAATACATAAGAATAAATAAATGAGGTGAGTGGTGACAATAAATGTGGTGTGGGTAGGAAGGCAAATGCGTCATACTATTGAGGCATTCAGGGCGACCATATCCAGCTCACGTTGCGCCTCCACCAGATACTGCCGTAAACGTCTCCTAAACGTGTCCATTGTGTATACTGTTCTGATCGGTGGTGGAATATTATTCCAAACTTTGGAAGCCGCATAACGAAAGCTGCCTCTGAACGCTGCTGTATTATGCGATTGCGTCGAGAGTTGCTGCGAGCATAGCCTTCTCCCACATTCCCGTCCACTCGCTATCCACCCAAGTTTATTATATAAATAATCCGGTTTTTTGTATTTAACCACACCAAACAGAAGGCATGCCAAGTGTAATTTGCGCCTGGACTTCATTTTTAGAACAAAGTGTTCATTGAGAAAGGGTGTTACATGACTTCTGCGAGGAATGTTATAACAGAACCGAGCGCACGCGTTTTGTACCCTTTGTATGAGCCTATCTGTACGAGCTAACAGGCGCGGGCCATACACAGTGTCAGCGTAGTTTAACCTAGATAGAACCAGTGTTTCAACCAGCTGTTCCCGCAACGATTCAGATAAGTAAGGCCTCACCCTGTACAAAACTTTCAAGCGATAAAAACAGTTTCTTATTGATAATGCTACGTGCTTCTCAAAACGTAGGTCCTTGTCCATGATGAGACCTAGATTTCGCGCCTCGTACACTCGCTCAATTTGTTCACCCATTAGTTGTACGTCAAAAGTCGTAGGTAGTCGAGACAGCTGCTGTCTGGTGCCAAACACCACATATTTTGTTTTTGTGGGGTTTAGCGACAGACAGTTCTCCTCAGACCAAACGGCGATTCGGTGAAGATCTTCGTTAAGATCTTTTATGGCGCTATCATACTCGTCTGCTTTAAAAGAAATATGCAGTTGTACATCGTCGGCGTATATGTGGTAATTACATCTCTGGAGGCATCTAATTATGTCCGCACAGTATAAAATAAAAATAATGGGACCTAAGATAGAGCCCTGCGGGACTCCTCTGTCTATGGGAATAGATGCAGATCTAAGAGTAGTACCGTCACTCAAGCGCAGGTCAACTAGTTGTTCCCTATTACTGAGGTAGCTGCGAAACCATTCTATAGCCTTGGAGTCGAAACCGTAAAAATTTAGCTTCGACAATAACAATGGAATATTAATTGCATCGAATGCTCTGGAAAAATCTAGCAAAACCAGTAATGTGCACATTCCCTTATCCTGGGCAGATAGGATATTGTCAGTAACGTCTAACAGAGCGGTAGACGTACTGCGTTGTTTTCTGAACCCAGATTGTAAATCAGGTATAATGTTATTTTTTTCAAGAAAAACCGTGAGTTGGCGGCTGATAATTTTCTCTAACACTTTGGATATACATGGTAATATACTTATAGGTCGTAAATCTTTCAGCGTAGATGGATTTGAATTTTTTGGCAAAGGCCTAATAGAAGCAATCTTCCATTGGTCAGGAAAAGATGACGTCACTATTGAGCGGTTTATTATCTCCGTAACAACATTTAATGTGTGCGGCAGAGTCAGGTTAATCATTTCCAATGTAATATTGTCACAGCCTTCGGCATTACTTTTGAGACTCGAGATAGTGCGTGAGATTTCGTTCTGTTCCACTGGAGTAATTGTGAAAATAGCTTTACCATATTTATGACTTTCGTAATAGTTAATAAGCGATGAGCTTGCTACGGGGTTACCAGGAACAATCAAAAAGTTTTTATTAATAATGTCAGGATCTGTAAAATGCGACGGAAGGTCTTGTCTAGTATTAAAGGGCAATATAGTGGATTTCAGGTTTTTCCAAAGCAATTTAGGGCTTCGAATTTTGTTGTTAATATTTTGTTTGAAATAAGCAGTTTTTTCATTGTATAACGAACCAGTTACCAAGCGCTTTAAATCTTTATAATATATATTGGTTAGGTTCGAAGGTAGGATTCATGTTAGGTTACTTTAGACCCCGCAGACGGAAATAGGAGCCCCGCGCAGCGAGGCTCCGTCAACTTTGTTGCTTAAATGGTAATCGTACCTATCTATTCCATATCAAAACCAATTCAAACATTAAAATTATTTAAAAACCACATGTTTTTACTACCTGGCCCTATAAGTGAAAGGCAAATTGCCCGGGCATTATGAATAATTCCGTATTAATCACTTGGTCCGTAACATATATAACTAAAACAGCTAAGTAGGCTTTACAAGTTTACGAGTAATAATCGACCAACTTATAAAATGTACCTACTTGGGCAAGTAAAAATTTTCTTTTCGTTAGAGCAATGTTCGGTGCATTCATTGTTTATGACCTTCAGTGTACCAGGAGCTCTAATTGACTTCTGGAGGGAGGTGGGCTGGATGGAATGACCAGCCAACGGCCGCCATGGCTCACGTACAAAGGTCCATCCAGGACTAAGTGCGGAAACCAAAACCCCCCTAACTAGACTAGAACTAGACCTTCAGTATTTTGACCTTATAATTATCGTGAATGTAGCTGGTTGTACAGAACCCTCGGAACGCGAGTGCGACTCGCACTTGCCTGGTTTTTTATTTCTGGCATTCATCTGGGACCGTTAATAAGGGCTTCGTAATAATTACCGTTATTGTGCACACATTTCCTAGTTTATACAATTCTACCCATGAGCATGTTTTTCATGTAAATAGTGGACCAAAAACAAATGTTGTACGCGATTAATCATATGAGGTGCTAGCCAAATAAATTATTTTTAATTACTGTTAAAGAGTTTTCTTATGACATAATGGTAATAATCGCCATCTTTGTCAAACGACTTAAGGATACCTACTCCTGTCTTGTTAGTAGCACTAAATGAGGACGTTTTACAAAAGAGACTGAGACTACTGTAATAAGAGGCTGTAGATTAAATATTTCATCAGAAATCACGATTGTCAAAAAGTCCACATACACAAGTGAAATTTCGCTCTTGTCAATACAATAGAGCTTCCGTTTTTGTGCTCACCAGTTGGCGCCACTGGCGATAAAGGTCCTTAAATAAAACTATTTAACTTTTTTATTACGCGCACGGAAACAAAGTTTGAATTAAAATCCTTACTAATGCATTATAAGTGCGATTAAATATAAAATCGAGTATGCTGCATTTTACCGCAACCCGTTTTTTTTTCGGAAAACAATAGAATAACATATTCCGAATGTGCATAACTCCAGCTTCCTCATATGTGATAGAAAAATTCTATCTATGCCAATAATAAAGGCATAATAGCAGCAATCAAAGTTCCGAGTCTTAATTTAGGTGCCACAAAAACTTCGTTAATATGAGTCGTTTAGTATGTGTTAGCTGGAGTGACGTCACCCCAGCTTCCTCATTCAATACAGGCAAACCAGATAGGTTAGGGTTTTGGACTATAGTCAAAAAAATAAGGCATAATAGCTGCACATGGAAGGAAAGAACTGAACGATAATACTTAAAAAGTGATGAAACTATGATAAAAAAACGTGTGTGTAAGCTGGAGTGACGTCACCCCAGCTGTCATGTCATATCTTCCGAAAAAAAAAAGATATGATTATGTACCATAGCTCAAAAATTGAGGCAGAATAGCAGCCATTGGCAGAAAAATTTTCAGACCTCTGGTCAAAATACTCTATAAGTTATTAAACCAACAAATATGTGTAAGCTGGAGTGACGGCACCCCAGCTGCTCATGTCATATCTTCCGAACGAAAGTAGATATGATTATGTATTATAGCTTAAAACATATGAAATAATATCTGCCACAGGCAGAAACATTTTCAATTCTCTTGTTCTTGTAGTTTCCACATAGTAAACAAAAATATAGTTTCCGCGCCAAAAAGATCGAATTATTACTTCGGAGGAGGTACGGAGCGGCGTTGCCATTCCGTGCTCTACATTATTGCAAGCAAGTTTGCACTTAGTAAGCATACCATTAGAAGTAATTTTAACTTGCGCTCAAAATATTTTATTGGAGATATAGACTGAGAGCCGACTGAACTTTAATAGAACTATGAATGTAATATTAAAAAGTGGATTTTTATCAACTTTAGACGACGAGAGAACTATTTATATTGTTTTTTTTTGTAACTTGTTCTCTGTAGTTCGGTTAAGGTGGATGCACAAAGTTAGCCCGCGAAATTTCACATGATTCTAATGAATAATTGTGATTTATACTAATCATATTTTATCTGATTTCATAGAGTGTAAATTGTACCAAAAATGTGAATTATAACAAAAATATACGCAAATGTTACACTTAGATTTTTGAATTTTATTTCATCCTATGTTTAAACAAAAAAAAATAACTATAACAATCTGAATACTTACATAGTACCTACAATTAAAGTGTGTAGTTGGCTCCCAGTCTATAATCTAGTTTAAACAACCTCAAACTGATAATACAGCGCACGGAACGCAACGCCGCTCCATACCTCCTCCGAAGTAATAATTTGATCTTTTTGGCGCGGAAACTATATTTTTGTTTACTACGTGGAAACTACAAGAGAATGACAAGACAACCTAACAGTGACCCGTAAATTGCAAAAAACCTAACAAAATATTAATTTCGCGGGCTAACTTTGTGCATCCACCTTAACCGAACTACAGAGAGCAAGTCTCAAAAAAAAAACAATATAAGTAGTTCTCTCGTCGTCTAAAGTTGATAAGAATCCACTTTTTAATATTACATTCATAGTTCTATTAAAGTTCAGTCGGCTCTCAGTCTATATCTTCAATAAAATATTTTGGAGCGCATGTTAAAATGACTTCTAATGGTATGCTTACTAAGTGCAAACTTGCTTGCAATAATGTAGCGCACGGAATGGCAACGCCGCTCCGTACCTCCTCCGAAGTAATAATTCGATCTTTTTGGCGCGGAAACTATATTTTTGTTTACTACGTGGAAACTACAAGAACAAGAGATTCGAATTTTTTTCTGCCTGTGGCAGCTATTATTTCTTATGTTTTAAGCTATAATACATAATCATATCTTCTTTCGTTCGGAAGATATGACATGAGCAGCTGGGGTGCCGTCACTCCAGCTTACACATATTTGTCGGTTTAATAACTTATAGAGTATTTTGACCAGAGGTTTGAAAATTTTTCTGCCAATGGCTGCTATTCTGCCTCAATTTTTGATCTATGGTACATACTCATATCTTCTTTTGTTCGGATGATATGACATGGCAGCTGGGGTGACGTCACTCCAGCTTACACACACGTTTTTTTATCATAGTTTCATCACTTTTTAAGTATTATCGTTCAGTTCTTTCCTTCCATGTGCAGCTATTATGCCTTATTTTTTTGACTATAGTCCAAAACCCTAACCTCACTGGTTTGCCTGTATTGAATGAGGAAGCTGGGGTGACGTCACTCCAGCTAACACATACTAAACGACTCATATTAACGAAGTTTTTGTGGCACCTAAATTAAGACTCAGAACTTTGATTGCTGCTATTATGCCTTAATTATTGGCATAGATATAATTTTTCTATCACCTATGAGGAAGCTGGAGTTATGCACATTATTCCGAAACATAAAAATCTATTAAAGTCGTGGTTAGTAAAACCCGTAGTTCTCTTAATCTGCCATATTTGGAAAATATTCACAACACTAAGTGGTGAATTAACTCGCGCTAAAAGCCAAAAAACTATGAATTTTGAAGACCTCACTTTACACCAACGCTACTATATAGCGGCAAATTCAAACGGGGGCTACGGGCTACCGCCCTCATTTTGACAATCGTTACCGCGATAGATCGCCAGTGAAGTGACTCTTATAACAGTGTATCTAGTCTTTCACTTCTGTGTGAGTTTCTATTTATTTGGGCTGGTTATAACACATTCGTGGGTGTCTTCAATCCGTTTTGAAAACATGTTGATTATTACCATATGCTTTTGCCTAATGATTCCTTGAAGGGGTTGCGTAAACGCTTTCACATAAGCGATTATGCTCCATCCCGTATCGATTCCTAAGTATCGCTTTGTAGTTATAACTTTTAACCCATCTATAACTTCCAGCTAATGTTATTATGGCTCCGATGCATAATGAGAGGTGTCGGCAACCATTCAGCGTCTATTCAGTGTTTAGTTTACTAACTATTTTGATGGGTCTTTCTGTATGTAGACGTGGCGTGAGCCTTCGATGTATTGTGTCAGAACTTTTTGTGTTTAACTTCGTCGTGTTTTGTGATTGGGTGTAATATCCTGTACTTGTGCATCGACTGGGTAAAGGTCTATAGGTACACATGTGACCCGTTGAGAAACGCAGGAGTCAGCTGGAAGCGAAAAGCACAAGACCGGTCGATGTGGTCATGCTTGGGAGAGGCCTAAATAAAGAATTGGACGTGTTTCCGCTGAATTGATGATAAAACCAAGTAGGAATTATGAATATCCAGTGTGCGACGACGGTGGTATTTAAACGTTAATCAATGTTCGTGAGTGTTTAATAGTAACCGCTTCTATAAGTTATAAGCTACATATTTTCTTAATGATTCACCATAAACTGGAATATAGGTGTCTAAATGAACTCTAGATTGAAAACGTAAGATCGTCTCAAGTAACGGGTTCTAATCTGGCAGATGAGGTAATATTCCTTTATAACACAAAATATTTAAGATGAACATGATCCTACATATACTTGGAAAAGGATGTTTCTTCATCAAGTGTTCCTTAATTTAGTATAATTAGAACTGTAATTTTGGGAGTGTGAACACGGGATTGTATAGATCATACAGGTACCTACCTATTGTTTGTTTTTAGATTAATATTAATATATAGGTAGACGGTAGATGAAGCCGGGCCTTGGTTTTTGTTGTCAAATAATAGCGCTGCCATCCTTTGTTTCCCGGCTTTTCAATTAAACGGTAATTCAGTCAGCGTGGCCCGTCACTAATAAAAACGGGTAATTGGTGTGCTCCCAAAAATTATACACGGTGAGCTACAGATTGTTCATAATTTGTGGTTGTCAGGTTTATCTTTGGGAGAATCTGGGTGGTTATTACTTAAATTTTTTTGTAGGAGTTGTTTGACAATTTAAGTGCAGATTTATCAACAATAATATGCAAATCTATACTTTTATACAATACTAATAATATAATATTATAAAGAGGCAAGATTGTTTTGTTTGTTTGTACCGAATAGGCTCCGAATCTACTGAACCGATTTAATAGAATCTTTCACCTATGAAAAACTACATTATCCTGTCAAGCGCCAATTATTCCGGAGTAACATAGGCTATAATTAATTTTCAAAAAAATTTAGGGATCCTTATGAAAATTGCAGCAAAATGTTGCCTATAAAATTCATTATTTGGCGTGCGCTGAGAAAATTATTGATGATACATAAAAATTATGTACTACACGATTAAAGTACATATTATTACGTACAAAAAACACTGGACAAGAATATATCACTAGAATATATAACTATCATAGTTAAGTCACATTAGCAGCTTTTGTGTTCTGAAATTTAATTAGATCGCCGCCGCCGGTAGAAACAAAACTTGGTTACATTCGTACTGTAGTATTATTTCTTATTCAAATAAATAGGTTAATAAAGTGGTAATTAAGTAGGTAGGGTCGGGTAGGTAGGTAGGTGGTAGGTAGGTAGGTAGCCAGTTGACGGGAGCAAAGCCGCGGGGGTCAGCTAGTAAATAAAAAACTTAACATAGCGAGCCACTAATACATGATGTAGTACCTATCAAAACTAACAGTGCCTTCACTTTGAAAATAGATAGCAGACACAGTCAAAACTCTGACAGCACTGCGGATACAGAAATAAACATTAAAATACAGTTTTCAGAGAATATAATTGCAGTGGCTTTCATGAGAAAGAGTGGATCAACCTATCAAACTTTCCTATTTAATAATACTTGGAATGACGCGTACCAGCTAAACCAATTTATGCGTCGCATACTTTGACGTCACGTAACTTTTAATCCCATCCATCGCATACAGAGAGCGCTTCATATATCGAGATAACTACGCTACTAATTTTCCTTTATTTACCTGAAACTTGTTTGTTATTACACAAAAGTTGCCTTTTGTGTAATAACAAACAAGTTTTGCGTGTATGGTGAGGACTAAATTGCATCTCAAAAGTTTGAGGAGGGCGTGAGACAGTTACAGTCAGCCAACACGGAACATTGTATGATATAAAGTTATTACCACACCGCCGAGAAGCGTTGAGGAGTATGAGATACTCTACCACATCCTAAGTAGATGACAGTTTTGCATTTTATACCCCTTTTGTTTTAAAACGTCTTCTAGCTTCAGCGGTTTCAAAGAAAGTGTCCATTTATTAGATCGACAAGGATTTTATATAAACATAAAACTTTAATATATTTCTAAATTTTACTGTTTAAGTACAAAATCTTTCATCAACTTCTAGCACAAACACTAACCACATATCTTAAAAAATCTAACTGCTCCACTGCTGGACGAAAATCCTCCTCCATTCCTTCCCTCGGCTTTCGATTCTGCGCTACTTCTTTCCAATCATACAATAGACGAAGTATTTATAAAAACAATCACTCAGTTTGGGCAATTGAGCAGTTGCCTATCCGTGCACGCAAAGTTCTAAATTTTAAGGACCTGTTGCGTGGATATTTGATTTTTTGAATAAAACAATTGATTTTTTGAGTATGAAAGGGATGTACTTTTTAAATTAAATAAAAGTTTGTCTTTTATTTAACTTGCAATGTAAGTATGTATGTAAGTATGTTAAAGCAGTTGTCATCTACCGATTAAGATGAAATTTTGCATAAACATTTAGTTTGGATGACAATGCATGGTTAGCTAAGTGACGTCATTCTAAATATAATATGGCCGACGGCCCAAGATGGCGGACTAATTATTTTTTGTGAAAGGGTTTGCTGAGAAGTATACGAAAGAAGCTTGTTTTAAAAAATATTTTTAATGAATAATTTGATTAGAGTGTAAACTCAGTAAAGGTAGCAGATATCTAGAATCCTCAGGGAGACGCTGTTTCAGTTTTCCCACAGATATCCCTAACCGTCGTTGCCTTTGGTGGGTTCCGGGGTGATCTATTTAGAGGCTACGGGGCCTTCCTACGTGCTGATGGTGATCACTGGGGTGGTTTTAGTGAAGTAAAAAGCCCACACTCTCTGGTCTTTGCCCCAAAAGTCCAGCCCGTCTTGTGAAGGTTACCTCACGTTAAAAAAAAACCGGCCATGTGCGAGTCTTGACTCGCGCACAGAGGGTTCTCTATAAACAGCTACATTCACCTAAATAAATCGGTAACATTACTAACATATATGAATTTATTAATGTACTATGTACTTATGTATATATTATAAAAATAATATTTTTTTAAAAGAGTAAGTATTGAGTTTCTTCACCATAACAAGCTAGTTTGCCGAATGCACGGTAGAATTTTTTTTTATTACTTGTAAATTTTAATTGTGTTACGTCCAAAAGTGCCGCTTGGTGGCCTAGTTGAAATAAATATATTTGACTTTGACTTTGAACGTTCATAAACAATGAAAGCACCGAACATTGTTCTAACGAAGGGACAAAATTAACTTTGCCGATCGAAAACTTACATAGGTCGACTGGTAGAAAATGCCTAAGGAATAAAGTCCACCTCTGTACGTTTGTGTGCATGAAGTATTGAATATATAAATAAACTGTCGTCCCCATCTATACTAATATTATAAAGAGGAAAGATTTGTTTGTTTGTTTGTTTGTACCGAATAGGCTCCGAAACTACTGGACCGATTTAAAAAAATCTTTCACCGATAGAAAGCTACATTATTCCTGAGTGACATAGGCTATTTTTTAATCCCGAAAACGGGTCCTGTGGGGTGATCCACGGGAGCGAAGCCGCGGGGAACAGATAGTTTAAAAGATAAAACATATCCAAAAGCAACCATTTTGCTGGCAGGGGGGCGGGACACTTGTTTCTAACAAAAATTATCAAGTCAAAGCTTGATTTTACGCAAACGGATCCCTGAATCAAAAATTATTTTCGTAGACTCGTAATATTTTTGAATGGCCTATCCAACGAAACCCCACACTATGGAATAGACGAAAGAAAAAATACATCCCCACTTTACGAGTACGTGTAAAGTGGAAACCTTAAAGAAAAAAAAACATGATTTTATTTTACAACTTTGTCGGAGTGATTAATATGTATATGTCAAAGTATAGCTTTCTAGTACTTAGAGTCTCTGAGCTAAGCTGCGGACGGACGGACGGACGGACAGACGGACATGGCGAAACTATAAGGGTTCCTTGTTGACTACGGAATCCTAAAAAGGTAGATATCTAGAAACACATGGTTTCTACATTATTTCTATACATTCTGAAATTAAGATTTACAAAAAGCAGCTACAGCTTCTGGGCACAGCTAGCAGAAAATAATCTTAATTCTATAGTAGAAAATTATCCTTACGACAAAATTCACTTAGTAGTTTCACAAGCTCAGTCATGCACGTGCCGTGAGCAGCGAAAAGCGAAAATTAGAGTGCAGTTGGAAACCAGAATTTTACTAAGCAAATTTTAAACTGTTTCATCATATTAATGTTTTCGCACACCGCTGAAACTAGCATGGGATTAGTCAAATCAGGGAGCGTGCATTTTCTCACTTCCATATTTCCATTTATTTTGAGCTCATTCTACGTAGTTTTGATCTGTTGATGCATACCATGCCACTTGGGTACTTAGGCGACAAGCTGGTTGTTGCTAAGCCTTCAGTAACTAGCGCTTAAACGCTGGACGTTTGAGTATGCAGCACTAAATCAAATAGATTGAGTTCCCGGGAACTATCCGACTAAACTATTATAAACAGGTTAGTAGCCGCTAAGTGCATACGGTGATTTGGTTTCAGAGGTAACACACAAACACGAACTGGACATTTATTTAGCCTCCGATGTTTTTGGTTGGAGTTTACTATATTGGTGAATATCATAATGGTCTCTTTTCCTGCTCAAAGTTCAGCCTCGGACAGTATATCAACTTGTTTATTTTTTCATGTTGCGTTCACTCAAACTGTCCGAATCAATGGGGCCTGCCCTTTCTCATTTTTTATGCTGATTCACGTCCGACATAATATTAATTTTACGTAAAAAGAAGTGCATGTGGAATACACACAAGCATATTTTATAAGGTATGGTATAAATGTTTTTCAGAATAAATTGCACGCGAACTTTTAGTACAGAACAGTAAACATATTATGCAATAGAATTGCATTGTTAAGTAGTAAATACCTAAACTAAACGTTTGTTTACTAAGTAAAACCACAACACTGGTGTGCCAAGTCTTGTTGCACTGCAGTTCCATTGTAATGATAAACTCCAGTTGTGGAGTTCTCGAGACTTCTCCGGAGAATTTAAAATACGAATTCTTTATTCAGTCGGACGTACCACGGGTTTGTTATTCCCGAACTCGCAGCGTCTAAACAAAGTTAAGATAAATAGGGAAAATTTTAAGTGAAGCTGGGATGAGTTTTATGATCATAGTAGTGACCTCGTTGTTACAAAGATGAACAGCTGTTACCGTAGAAGAATCCGAATAAAGTGCGGCGCCACTTACACTTGGGAGTGTGAAGAAATTGGTTCCGTGAAAGACCGGCAACGACATATTGATACATTATACAACATGGTGTAGGGAATAGTTATCGATTTTCGATGCATTACTCGCTATTTATTGCTCGATGTTAGGAGAAAAATTGTGAAGACTTATGGTCACGTCGTGATTACTTTCTGTGTGACACGTGCTTATTCTTCTGTGAGGTCGGAGTAAATTAGCAATTTATGTGAATAGGGAAAGTTTCTCGTGTGACAGATCTTTGATTGTGAGTTGTTCTGGGGAAAAAATGTTAGGTTCACTGTTCTTTAAGCCCAGGCAAATGGACTTTACGAAGTTTTCACACAGCGCTTTTGTCGTAATAAATACAATTCCGCTGAAAGTAGGCACCTACTTACTTAAAGTAAGTTTTTTTTGTAAAAAATGTCTTATTTACCTGAGCCTGGTGGCCAAGTGGTAACAGCCGCAACTTACAAGTTAGTTCAGGTCGTGGGTTCGAACCCAGGCAGGTGCTTTACTTTGTGTTAATTATTTCATCACCACTGCTCTCAAAACGGTGAAGGAAAACATCGTGAGGAAACCGGCATGTCCAAGAACCAAAAATTTGAAGACATGTGACATCGACCAACCCGCACTGGGCCCGTGTGGTGGATTACGGTCCATTCCCTCTCACAGAGAGGTGACCTGTGTCCCAGCACATTAATAGGCTGATGATGTGATGTGATAGAGTAACATAGCGGTGTACCTGACCGTTTTTCTGAACTTTACTTACCTCTGTGCTACTTATACTGAGTAAGACTTGGATACTAAGTTTAACTAGTTATCTCACACAAATCAAAATGGGAACGCAACTCACAAATCTCCAACAGATGTGCAATGTGTGTTCAGATTTTAGTTACTTTAGAGTCAAGTTTAATATACTACCTACTCCTAAGACTGACTCGCAACCGTTTTACACTAGCGAAAGCAATCTAATCTGGACTGCATTTGAGATATTGTAATACGGAGCTGTTCAGCCAAAACTTAAATGTGAGAATAGACACGAGTTGGCAAGCATCCAGCGAAATCATCGTTGAGTAATAGGTAAATGTTCGTATTTGCACAGCATTTGTGTTATAAGCAGGCAAATTTGCACGTATTTATATTCTGTGATTAACATTCTAAGTGCTAGTTGTTTAAATAAAGGCTTATTTTAATATTGATGAGATGTTCCGGCGATTTGTTGCCTTAATTTATTTACAGTTCGCACCTCAGTATTGTTCAGATTGTTTAGTATTTATATAGTTTGGAAATACCTTTCGTGATAGCTACTTACCTAGGCACTTCCCATTATGAATAGTGTGAGTTATTAAAGATACGCCCTTTTTGTAACTTATTACCATTATTATTTAATATTTACTGGAATTTGCTCATAAAAAGTAGGCTTTTAACTGCCACATTCATGTTTCCTTGAAAAAGCCCCGTCTCCTCTCAGTATATTTCAAAGAATACCTAGAATTAAAAAATCATCTTGACTCGAAGACATTCATGATGAAAATTTACTTTTGAGTGTCGCACATTAGAGTACCTAGTTACTGGCAATTCGCTAAGTTACTTACGACTGAATCTAAAATTTTCACGTATTCAAATCAATTTATTAAGGGTACACTAGTCGACGGCACGAACTATTTTGTGCGCGGGGTTAAAATGCATTTTATACAAACCGACAATACGTGCGGAAGAGATAGATGCTGTGATGAACAGTAGGAAGCTAGTTCGCGTACGAATACACACTTTTGCAAATTTGTAGCGAAATGGATAATGATTTAGGACGAAACCGAGAGCGCGAAATTTTAAAAACAGACCTTTGGCAGTCTAGATATCATGAAAAAATGACTAAATCTATCTGTTCAAAATAAAATTATTTGCATTGTTGAACTACTAATCTAATCTATCCCTGTATGGAGACCGTTTTGAAATTTACCGTCTTCTTATAGTATTTATTTGCGCCCAAAAATGCGTTAAAATTAGTGTCGAAATGTGGAATTTTCGACGCTCATAACTTTCAAATATTTTCTTTTTTACTTTTTTGCTTCCATACAGGGCTAGATATTGATGAGACAAATTGATATCACTTTTTATTTTGAACGTACATTGTCAAACAGTGGAATAATCCCTAGACTACGTTTGTATGGAAGAATTTTCGACTAATGTACCCTTAAGTACCGTTATTGCTCACAAAAAGGACCAATTTCAAGCAAGGAACCATGTTCAAGACTCGACAGATTGTAAATAGTCAAATTATTCCTTTGTTAAAAAACATTTGGCAATTGAAAAAATCTACCAATATTTGTATTTTCTCTGCGCATTTATTATTGTTATTAAACTTGTTAGCTCACCGTTTATATTGTTTGACATGGGTTGACGTGCCGGCCCAGTTTCCCCTTTCCCTGCAACACTCATATAACTTAAATAATTTATTTTCTCACTGATCGTGGAAAGAAGAACACCCTGTGTATCAGCTGTTTGTCTTTCCCGGTAATTTGTAAAAGTCAACTCAGCGAAATTGGTTCGAATAAATTGGCCATCGCCTATTTTCGACTGCTGTTTGGACGGCTTTGCTCAATGTGCTGTGTAGATTTGGTGTATCTGGATGACCAAAATACAAAAAAATACCGGCCAAGTGCGAGTCGGACTCGCGCACAATGGGTTCCGTACCATTATCGCAAAAAGCGGCAAAAAAATCATGTTTGTTGTATGGGAGCCCCACTTACATATTTATTTTATTCTGTTTTTAGTATTTGTTGTTATAGCGGCAACAGAAATACATCATCTGTGAAAATGTCAACTGTCTAGCTATCACGGTTCATGAGATATAGCCTGGTAACAGACGGACAGTCAGACGGACAGTCAGACAGACAGATAGACAGACAGACGGACAGATGGATCGAGGAGTCTTAGTAATAGGGTCCCGTTATTACCCTTTGGTTACGGAACCTTAAAAACGTAGTATTTTAAAATTAATCAACGGGAGGAAGCGTTTTTTCGTCGGTATAAAATTTGTCCATTACTCTCCTGTCGGGTGCGTGCGTTTATAAACTTCACACCTAAAATATCGGTAGGCAATACAAAATAAAAATGCTACGCTAGGATTGAATCCGCGATAGTAAAGCTATAGTTATATTTTTAAGTTTAAACCTAGCTAGATCGATTTATCGCCTCCGAAACCCTCTGTATACTAAATTGCATGAAAATCGTTGGAGCCGTTTCCGAGATTCAGATTAGATATATAAAAGAATTCCTCGTTTAAAGGTAACTTCACGAAACATTAAAAATAACAAACTTAATAAGTAAGTAATTTGATTAAACCAAAATATTAGTTTGAACAGGTAATTTAATTACAGTTATTAAGTTCGGTAAGGAATGGATTGTGGCAACACTCATCGTTATTAATTCAACCCATAGAGAGGGCCGTCCCCATCGACACCATAACCACTAGTTAACTGTGACATTCAATACTATTGTTACGTAAATAAATGTACTAGAAGTAGGGCGAGATAATAGGTCAATCGATATTTTATTTTTACTTATTTCGTAATCTAATAGAGAAAAAAATAGGTAATAAGTTATATTGCTGCGACCAAGAACAAATGGGATAAACGGCAAGAGAATGTTGTTACTCAAAAATCAAGTCATTTATTCAAATTACATTGCGAATTGGCATTTTTTGAATGGACAGTTTCCCAAAATGCCCGTCCGTCACTACGTCATCCGTCATCTTGCTATTATTGTTTCATGTTACGAGTATCTTGCGACTAGCGTTGAAAATAACAAGTAAAATACATGTATCTTTCAAACGCCCCTATTTTTTTCAATAAAATAATTTTTCTTGGTTGGTTGAATCCTTCGCAATTTTAAGTTTTTACATGTATTTTGCGGTGTACTTTTCGCTATAATATATTATAAAAAGATGGTAAATGTTCAATGTGTTCAATTAATATTAATAAGCCAATGTTTTCCTTTGATTGTTAAATATTAAAAATATACAGTATGAAACACCTGGTGATCAAACATGCAGAAAGAGGTCCTGAAGGAGAACCTGAGCACTCAGACAACCCAGAACAGAGCTCTCTGGCGCAGATGTACAAGGAGGCCCGACCCCAGCTGAACTGGGAAGAGGGTTGGACAAAGAAGAAAGATACAGTATGAAACAAGTATTATACATGATGATTGTTTTTTTCGATAATTACATGTATTTTATAGTCAAGATACAAAGTTTGAAAAAAAAACAAAATATATCTTTCGCATTTTTCAACGTTAGTAGCGATGCTTAAAAACAGCCTGCCCCTTACTTATTAAACAGACTGTTTAGGTAAGAAGTGCGTCGCTGACGATACCATCTCCCCAGCTCGAAGTATATGGACAAATAAAATCACAGAATCGATAAAATATGAATTGGGGCCCATGTGCACTAAATTTTATTTACTTACGACGATAAAACACAGGCCAACTCGACCGAACGGGAAGTTCTCATCAACAAAAGGGAAATAAAGTATGGAAAGTTATCAGGGATCCTTTTGTCTCAAAATTAGTTAGGGGGTCTGGTATCGGGGACAACTGTATTTTATTATTACAAATGTATAGACCCACTTGCCCTCTTTCCGGTCGTGCATTAAACATGCAAACTACTTTTTTCCGAATTCTTTGTTACTTTCGTGTGTAAGAATTTAGTAGGTACTACTTAGACGTTCAATTTGAGTTTTTCTGAGCAAAATATCCGGTTTAGTTGCTTTGGGAAAGTTACAGTTGAAAATTATTTCTGTTTGAAACATGTTGATAGTTACGTTTGTTTCCGAAATTAACTTTGAGCAAATTAGATCAGTATATAATGTACATTAGGAACTCTTATCAAGCTAATAAACGGATAATAGGGATTGGGTGACAATCAGAGATTGATGTCTAATTATATCAGTAGCTGGAATGTTCCTTAATTGTCAGTGAAATTAATTTAGATGATTATCTTATTACATCATATAACTCAATGACTTCTGAATTATCACACCATAATGTCTGCATAAAAGACAGTAACAAGTACAAGTAAACAGAAAGATTAATGATTTCGATGCATAAGTTTTTAAGCTGACATGGTCACAATCATTAGAATTAATATTTGTTTCGGGATATTTACTTATTAATTCTATACATTGCCACCATTGGAGTGACAACTAATTTTATCTGAAAATCAAATTCATCGGTGGTAAATTCTAGTTTTGACTAGTTATTTCTAGTTTTAACAAAGGCATTTAGTAAAAACTAGTTCTAACTAGAGAAATCGCGTTCTGTCTAAAAACTGGTTTTAACTGTAACATAATTATAGAACTAAGTAAACTTTTTTATTTTTATCCTAATTTCGTTCAGTACATCCCACTTTACCCATAGAATTAGTAATATTGCAAAAAACCTGTGTTATAATTTTGGTGAACAATAAAGTATATTTTCTTTGTCTTCAACTAAGAAAAGAAAGCTGCTTTATCGCTTAAAAATAGCTGGAAGCGACATCGATAGCGGGTTTGGTATCGTTGAACCGTGTAACAATCTCATTCGGGTACCCAACATGTTTGTTTTATCTTTAAGTGGCAGTAGCAAACCGCTTGAGGCACTACTTCCCCTACGAGAAAAAGTGGCGACTTGAGACAAGAGAGTAGCACTTTCTATGTGTGCCGATTTATCCCACAAAGCAGCATTTTTTTATTCTGATCAAATGAAATAATAAAAGGGCAAAGCAATAGAATTGCCTGTAGGAATTTGTGTAACATGATAGCTATAAAAACTGGGAGTCTTGAATGGTAATTTCTAGACAAGCGTGCTCCACCATCAATCACATCTTCGCTCTTCATCTCTTTCATTCTCATCGCTTTCCATCAAGTAATATAGTGGCCGAAAGCCAGTCTGTCAATACCAAAAAAACCGGCCAAGTACGAGTTGGACTCGCGCACGAAAGGTTCCGTACCATTATCGCAAAAAACGGCACGGTTGTTGTATGGGAGCCCCACTTAAATATTTATTTTATTCTGTTTTTAGTAAAAATTTTTTATAGCGGCAACAGAAATACATCATCTGTGAAAATTTCAACTGTCTAGCTATCACGGTTCATGAGATACAGCCTGGTGACAGACAGACAGACGGACAGCGGAGTCTTAGTAATAGGGTCCCGTTTTTACCCTTTGGGTACGGAATCCTAAAAAAGATAGTTTTCCTCGTTATAAATACAAGACGATTTCAATCATAGATGGATTGATGAAGAATTATTTATCTTGAAAATATAAACATAGTTGTTTGTAATGCTACTCGTAAAATTCTCTAAATGAAACTTGATATTCATATTTTTCAATATGTATACACACATCAAAATTGTCTAGGGATCAAGTATGTTTTAGAGTATCGCCGCAATTGAGGATTATTATTTATCTTTTTTGGATCGTTATTGATTCTTTTTAGTAAATTTCACAATTTTAATATAGAATTTCCTTTAAATTTTGATTAAAAATAGAAAATCAACTGTCAATTAGGATTCCTGTAAAAGTGTGTAACAGCGTTTTTACAAAACCAATACATTGCATTGGAACTGGAAAATATTGCATCGAATTGGAGCGACGACATCATTTGACACAAGAAGCATCATCTCTTCAGAGCCGTCGGAATGTTGCAAGCTGGTTCTAGGCAATGTACTGTGGCTGTCGCTCTCGGCACTGTGCAGAGTGCGTCATAAGCCGCCTCTGAACACGCTATCATATCACAGGCAGCATGGCCGAGCGACATGGAGGACGATCTCGCATCACCACTCGCAGACAGGACCGGTACATCCAAAATACTGCTCGACGGAATCGTACGGGGCTCCACAGCTCTTCAGGCTTGCTGATAAGCGACCAAACCATCTAAAATCGTCTACGTGAAGTGGATCTGCGTTCCCGAAGGCCGCTTAGACTTCCACTTGTACCACCCCGCAATCGTAGGGCGTACAATGGGCTCGCGAACACAGAAATTAGAAGGAAGAAGACTGGCGTTGTGTTTGCTTTTCCGATGAATCTCGTTTCAGTATAAGACTGGATACAAGACGTACTCGAGTTTGGAGGACCTGGAGGTTCATTAATATGGAGGGGGTACAATTAAATAATGGTTTGGGCCGGTATTTGGATCGGTGGCAGAACCGATCTCATTTGGATCAGGGGCAACCTCAATGCTCACATTTATGCGGAGAGGATTGTTTCAGACGTGAACATCTCTTTGCGACTGTTGGGTGATTTGTTTCTACTAATGCACGACAATGCACGTCCACATACGGCTAGTATCGTACCACGTACTCTGTGCGATGCGATGCTCGCATCAATGTTCTGCCGTTTCCTGCTCAATCGCCAGACCTCAACCCAATTGAGCACGCATGGGATATGTTCCAAAGAAGAGCTCTGCTGAGTATGGAAGCCGTGCATAAACCACAACAACTTTTTGACTTGTTATACTTGTTTGGCGGCCATTCCTCAAAGTGATTTTGATGAACTGATTTTAGGCATGCCAAATCGCTGATTGTGTAATTGCCAAATCGCAATGGTGGAAACACAGATTATATTTTTTCTATATTTACAATAAATAACCATTTAATTGACGACATTAACTTAGGTTAATAGCCCAGAGTTTGTAATAATTCCAATATTTCTTAATTTTTGCAAATTATAGGGATTAGTTTTAAACATTACATTGTTACATTGGAATTAAAGTAAGATTTTTTTTATAGTTATAAAGTTAGTTTTGATCAGAAGGAAGGAAGGAAGAGTAAAAATACACACATCAAATAGACTGTTGATGTGTGTGTACTTGTTTCCCTTCGACCATAAAGGGCCAGCCACCTTTAAAGTCCTCTACATAATTCTTGTTAATTGGAGTAGCAATAAAATAATAACTTAAGTACCACACAAAAACTGCTTTGATAGCTCTACGCAGATGAGGCAATAAAATTATCATAAGCAATGCCATAATTGGCCAAATGAAATTGCCTCGGCCATAAAGCTAGTAAAGTACAAATTGTTCTGTACTTCCTTCCTTGGCAACCTGAAGAAATTCCATTTAAAATACTTATTTAATAACGCTGTGTTTGCAAACTGTTTCTGTTGAAGTGACACATCGCTTCGCAAAATAAATCTAACTGAATTTTGTAGACGCACGTGTAACACTCTCTCGAAGTTATTTTTTGTTTGTTTCTAGGTATAAAACTTGGCACGTGTTTCAAGTAATAAGATTATGGATGGATCGCAAAATAGTAGTAACAAAATATAAATATATATATAATATGAAATGGGTTGGTAACAAGAGGTTTCTCTTGATAGTGGTTGCGAAACCACTGTTCAGCGGACTTTATAAGAGAAAACTGGTTAGTTTTTGAGTGTTTCATATCTAGACATTTTTTAAACTTTGAAAAGCCTTGCTGGTATAGTTATCCCACTGCCCAAATTAAGCGGTAACATGCACAAAGCATGTCCTTGTGTTTCTGGACCCATGATGTGTGTGTGTCACACACACACACATCATCAGCCTATTAATGTTCCCACTGCTGGGACACAGGCCTCCTCTCTGTGAGAGGGAATGGGCCGTTACCCACCACGCGGACCCAGTGCGGATTGGTGGATGTCACATGTCTTCGATTTTTTGGTTCTAGGACATGTCGGTATCCTCACGATGTTTTCCTTTACCGTTTTGAGTTTTGAGGTATTTATGTGTGTTGTCATAAAGCTTGATAGCAAATCTAGATTGTAAGTTTGAAATGACGAAACCGCCTTGAGCCAGTATCATGATTCATGCTCGTGCATGGTATATGAAAAGAAGCCTTCGTCTTGCAGTAGGACTGTAACAGGCCGGTATTAGTAGCACAATTATATAGTCCAAATACTGTTCAAGTAAAAAATAAATTCTGAAAACTGCCAATGTTGTGTGTGTAAACTTACGTCAGCTTCACTGGAGCAGCAAAATAATTATATTCATTTAAATCCTCGTGATTTCAGTGAGCAAGTGAAGTAGGACAATTTACACTTGATGTTATGATTCAATAACACTGTAAGTTGCAAGTAAACTGTTTGGAAAATAAATTAAATAAGGAGTTGCTCTTTTGTCCGTCTCCATTATTTACTGATGTAGATTAATTGTCTACTTTGTTTTGAATCGTCTGAACGCTAATGAGTCTGACGTCGAAAAGCATCTGCTCCTGCGCTTTGCTTGTTTTATTTTTGGTGTGGCTAGTATATTTACGAAAAAAAACTTTTTAACAAAAAATCAAACCGTCTTCCAAAACAAAACACTTCAAAGCGATAAATAACTTTCTTTCCTGAAGTCGGTGTCTTTTGTACCCATTGTTTTCCGTTATTATACACCGACTTCGGAAAAGAAATTTATTTTTCGCTTTGAAGTGTTTTGTTTTGGAAGACAGTTTGATTTTTTGTTAAAAGTTTTTTAATTTTTCTTTTTAGTTTTGGTAGGTACCTTCATACGCTTATAATATTTGAGGAGTTCCCACGATTTCTCTAGGATTCCATCATCAGATCCTGGTTTCCTTATCATGATACCACCCTTGGGATGTCTAAATTCCAACAAAAAAAGAATCATAAAAATCGGTTAATAAACGACGAAGTTATCCGCGTGTGTGTACGCGGATAACTTCATCGTTTATGATCTTTATCATCTTGCCTAGCCTTTTTCCCAACTATATTGGGGTCGGCTTCCAGTCTTACCGGATTTAGCTAAGTACCAGTGTTTTACATGGAGCGACTGCCTATCTGACCTCCACAACCCATTAACTGGGTAACACGGTACCCCTTGGCAAGACTGGTGTCAGATCTCAAGCTTCTGACTACCCGTAACGACTGTCAAAGATCTTCAAATAACAGCCGGGACCAACGGCTTAACGTGCTTTCCGAGGCACGGAGGTAACTCGGTATGTTGAAATGGTCACCATATAAGTTCTTATGGGGATAATTTTGGTGGATGGATTAGATCACCAGATTGAGCAAAGGGTTTATTGGGGTTTTCCGATAGTTTTTTCAAGGACATTAGATTTATCTGCTACGGGAAAAATTTTAAATGATGATTGAACTTTTCATAAAAGGGAATATTATACTGGGGTAAGAAGTAGCCTATACGCTATTCTAGACTATAATCTATTTCTGAGCCAAATTTCATCGAGTTCTGTTCAGCCGTTCTGGCGTGATTAAGTAACAAACATACATACATCCAAACTTTCACATTTATAATATTAGTAAGATTTCAAGAGAATTAAAGTTTAACAAAAAGACCCAGAGGAAGACCCAGGAAGCGCTGGATAGATTGACTGTGTGGAGGAAGATTTGAAGAGGATAGGAAGGAAAACATCTTGGCGAAAGGAGGCCAGTGACAGAGCGAAATGGAAGAAGATCGTTGAGGAGGCCAAGACCCAGAAAGGGTTGTAGCGCCAAAGGAATGAATGATGAATGAATGAGAGATTTAAAGTTCAAAGAGATAACTAAAGTAACTTAAGAGAAAAAAAACTTTTTTGTTTATGACGTTCGGAATCCTATGAACAAAAATAAAAGTCTTTAACGGCTAATTAAAATCAGAACCCAAAAATTAAGTGTGTGCATTGCCCAATGTAATTAAGTTTTAACGCGGCCCGATTTCGTGCGTCCATCCTTGATTGGCGATCATTACGGTGACGAATAATTTAGGCTATTTAACACTGCGGTGCGCGGTCGCCCGGCTTTGCCTACCCAAAATAATATATCTTTGTAATTACTCCAATGGATAAAACGCCACTGACCAGTCTGACCAACCAAGTTATTGAGTAAGTACTATTCCGTGTTAATGTCAGTTAATTTTCCCTTTTCCTAAAGTAAGCGAGGGTCCGAAAAACAAGGGTGTATGAGTTTATCCTTTCGCATTAATTATGAGTTGATTGTACGCAGAATTATGATGTGGTTGTAAGTGACATGAACATGTTCATTGTTCCAATGTTTGAACAATACATATAATTTTGACGAATGTAATTATAAATACCTATGTATTGTGAGGTACCTACACTCAGGTACAATATTATAATTATTGTCGAATCGAAAAGAATTGGGATGAGTTCGCAACTTTCCCCACGATTATTCACAATAATAGTACATTATGGTACAAGTGTGCAATGTTGGTTATTACCGCTTAGGCGCCATTGAGACCCGAGCCGTAGGTGAGGGTCTTAAGAGAGCCGAGGACGGTAATCATCAATACACACGTGTATCATACGACGTTTTTCAACACACTTGTGAAGAAAATAATACAAAAAAATCATTTTCAACAGTAAAAACAAGTTGTGAATTTTAACAATGGCGGGCAAAATTAATCAGTTTTCCTATGCGCGCGCATTTAACGTTCTTTTAGTCTATGGCGATCGGCCATAGACTAAAAGAATGAGGTTTCTTTTTTTTTTGGCTTTTCGTGGACAGTGTTATAGCCACGTACAAAATAGGGAATTTCAATTTTTCTTAATTACAGAGCAAATAAAATTTATATTTGAGTGAAAGTTTTATTTATTAAGCACGTATAAGTTGAAATTATCTTTTTAAATACGAAGTTGCATGAAATGAGCAAGCAATAGGTACATAATTTATTTGTACTATTGAGCACGATCTTGTTTGTATCGAAACTTTTTTAAGAACAAAGCAACTC
Organism: Orthosia incerta; assembly: GCA_948252205.1. Taxonomy (NCBI): domain Eukaryota; kingdom Metazoa; phylum Arthropoda; class Insecta; order Lepidoptera; family Noctuidae; genus Orthosia; species Orthosia incerta. Next base: position 17,362,910 of record OX411753.1, on the reverse strand, counting down.
ACCCAATAAATTAAAAATAAAACTCTATAACTCACTTGTGAATAATAGCAATGAAAAAGTCACAGTTTGATAACAGGTATCATTATGTGCCTAATTGCGGTGAAATTAGAGCCACTTTATGAGCAAGTGTGTTGAAAAATATATTTTTTTGTTAATCACACTATTCTTAATTTAAATTTATTGATAATTATTTTCCACTTTTAGTATTTGTTTTTAACTATTATTTATATTTTACTGTTTAGTTCAATCGCTAATCCTGAAGAGCCTGGTTATGAATAATGGGTCAAATTATTTAAATGATTGCATTGTCATCGGTCCTTGATAAGTGTGCAAAGTTTCAAATTTATTCGACATTTTGAAGGGGGTGAAAATCACGTTCAAAGATTCCGTTACATAGATTCATAGATACATACATACCAAGCTAATAAAAGCGTGTTAAAAAAGGTCGCGTCAATGAAGCTCGACGAATCCAGAAGAATTCATTCTACTGTCTCGGACTCCGCATCGAAATTAATCAGAAATTAACAGCGGAAGAGTAAGAAAATCATAAATTCCACACGAAATTACTTATTGTGTCTAGACTCCGTTAAGAGTTTGATGCTAAGAGTCAATATTCTGTTGAAGAGTGATTGAAACTTTGATGAAATAACATCATGTCTGTATTTTCCGATACAGTTCAATATATACAGGTTCCCTTTTAATTCATTTGAAATCTTTCAAGAGGTGAAAGAACTCATTAATCTAATAAATATGAAACATGAAAAATTTTTAGCTTTTCAGAATATTCTTAATTCTTTATTGTACACCAAAAAAACAACATAACATACATGTGATAATAAAGTAAATGTACAAAGGCAAGCTTAACTCAATGCTGAGTTCTCTTAAAGCAAACCCTAGAGTGACAGAGAAAGTTGCCAATTATAGAGGGTAGGCATCCAGTGTACAATATTAAAATAACCTATGCCGAATAAATAATATACTTACTACGTACGTACATAAATACTAATATTATGTCATTGTGCAAGGTAATGATCTTTAATCTTCCTCCTGAAGACCTCCAGAGAAGGGTGTAGGGAGTGTGGGAGAGAGTTCCAGAGACGCACTGCTGTAGAAGAGAAAGAGCCATCATAGCGGCTAGAAGTTTGTCGCGGAGGACGAAGAAAAAGAGAAGTGGCAGTGCGACAGGGTTTACCTCTCGGCACGAGGTATTTAAAGCGTTCACGAAGGTATTGAGGAGAATTAGAAAACAGTAAAAATTGTTTATCAGTATACCCTTGAGAGATTAAAGATCTGAAGATTTTAAATGAATTAAAAGTCACCTTCTAATTACATATTGATAAAGTTGATCACTATAATTGATCAAATGAAACTCTTTTCCAACTCATTATGGAAATCTGTATATTTCTCCTGTACATTTTTGTCACACTCATGATATTTTTCTTCACCGCTAAGCCGGTAATAAATTTTAATTATGCACATAGGTCTGACAGCACATTTGTACCGTAGCCAGAATTAATGACCATTGGCTTTCAGCTCCCGGAGCTGTCCCAAGGGTGTTCCAGCTCGATAACAAACAATTTGAGATGCCTCTCTTAATAAAGTTATTTAAAGGTAGCATGCGGAATTAAGGCTTACAAGCATGATATATTACTAAATTAAACTTATTTAAGACATCATCCTGTTTCTTTCACCTTCAAACAATTGATATAGAATGATAATTTTATTTTGTTTAACGCTTAATGCACTTAGTGATTTGTGGTGTACGTCTAATTTTTTTTTCTATGGCCACGTTTTCACCAGCAACCAGTTCTCATGCAAGTTGCGTTACATTACGCAACCGTGCCTCGCAATGTAAAATAACATGCATGCAAGTTGCTTGCAGTTGAATACGTGGTCTTAGTATAAAAGATTCGGAGGTCGTTGATATCAACTGCAAAAAACATATTTTTTTCCTGAATTTCTGTGCCATCAAATAAAATTCTTAAGTAACTTACCTGTGTCCAAATCCATTTACTCACGTGTTACACATTAGTTTCGTATTAAGGCCATGTTCGTATTGAGGTATCGTATGTGTTTACGACGACTTATTCATTCGTGTTGACTAAATCAAAGACATTTTGGAGATTTTTCGATTTGCCGCTACACAGGCGGGTGGCGCGATTGATTGACTCTGCTATTCGGCGTCGTAACGTTTTCCATTTATATGAAGAACTCACAAGTTCCTCCAAGAAATACACGAGGGAATATAAGACTTATGAACGTTATCGCGTTGTGTCTTTACGATCGCTACGAAATTAAGAATTATTAGATAATAATATATATTCTCTCAGAAAATGTGTAAATATTTTCGTTTTGCTGTTATAATAAATTGCTAAATAAATAGAAGAAATAAGCAGATTAGTTAGAACATGTTTCAGAATTGTAAGACTTCTACATATTCATACAACCTAATCGGCGTTACCGTATGTGAGCAATTTTATCAGAAAACACACTCGCGTTCATTTAAAATGCGGCTGCACTCTGTCAATTATAGTGAAATAATTGTACCCGCGTAAGTTTCTGTCTGAATGTGGTGGCGAGTGCATGGCGTCGGGTTAGTTATGGAAGACGTAATTATATCGTAGCTTCCTAATTAACAAAATAGTTTTTGCTTTAAAAATGAGGTTATATTTGTGGTAGGATAAACAGTAGTAATACGTATACCGGGTTCCATGTTTCCGGGTAGATGTTTGATGTTAAAATATCTCATACAGACAACTGACATCTAAATGAAACTGTAATTTAGAGAAGGCTATTTCGTAGCTGGAATATTGTTCAAGTTTTTTGATCTTAGTAAACTTATTTACAGTAGGAGTGTTACCCAACAACTTGTTTATGGAGGTCAGATAGGCAGACGCTCCATGTAAAATACAGTTACAAAGCTGCACCTAGTTATACTGAAAGCCAACCCCAAATAGTTGCACCCCGGTGGGTTCCCTTATAGTCGAGGCGGGATGGCTCAGTAGCCGTGGCTTGATCACCCACGGTGAAGCGAAGAGGAACCCGAGGTGGGACCGCTCGTCAGGCTTTTGCCGATTAAGCCGACAATGCGACGTAGCGTAAGTAGGTTGCGGTGCCGCTTGGTAAGAGACGCCATCGCAACGAGGCGGGCTGCGATGTCGTATGGGGCCTCCCATAGGATATCGCGGCTGAAGGTTGGAGGCCGTGGCAGGAGAGGATTGCCGGTAGTGCGGTGCACCGCTCTACCTACCTATCACGCCCTGGATGGGCCGCCACCGTCTGATGGCGGACGCGGTGGGGCCGCAGAAAGGCCCCTATCCCCTGCGGCCGAAATGTGGTAGGTGGCGGGGCCACACGGGGTCGTCTGTCACCCATGTGCTGGTTTGGTCCCTGGGGTGGCTACGGCGTGCAATGTATTCTGGTGCGCCGGTGATAAGGGGTTATCCGCAGAAGGGGATCGGTTGACGGACAGCCGCGGCGGGTTCACGGACGAGTGCTAACGCGTGCCCGTGTTAATGCCATAAGTGGAACAGGAGGATACCGTGGAGTTTTAGTGGGTTGGAGTCCCACCTATGAGTCCTACATAACTGCGCTATCTCCCCGTCGTAGCGCAGTATGCATGAGCATTTCTCAACATTAAAAATAACTTTTTAACAAAAAAAAAACCGACTTCTAAAGCAAAACTTTTTTCCGAAGTCGGTGTCTTTGGTACCTACTGCTTTTCGTTTTTTTAGACACCGACTTCGGAAAAAACAAAATTTTTCGATTTGTAGTGTTTTGCTTTAGTCGGTTTTTTTTTAAGTTTTTTACTTTTTAGTGGTACATAATGGACAAGTTCTATAGTAAGGTACCTATAATGCCCAAAGTGATGCCAGAATAGATTACCCAAATAACATGTAACTTGAACATAACCGGTGGAATGAGAGTGTACCAGGGTGAACTGTAAGAAAGAAAGAAAGAAACACACCATGCGTACACGTTTAGAGCATACTGGCGTGAACAATAAACAGACATACGATTGCAGCATTCCCGGGAGATTTGCAGTCATTTATTGAAGAGTTCCGTTGTATATCACCGAGGTTCTTCATCAGATCTTTACCAAATTTAAATGGGACCATTTCGGAATAAATTTCTTTCAAACAAAAAAAGAATTTTGCAAATCTGTTTATATATGACGGAGTTATGCACAAACATATATAAAAAAAAATATAAACATCCGAATTGAGAACCTCCTCCTTTTTGGGAAATCGGTTAAAAAAACAAAAACCACAAATAGTTGGGGAAAGGCTTGACAGAATAATGAACGTTTTCTTTGTACTAAGAAAGTGTTTTTATTAATAAATTCTTACCTAAATTAAACTTAAAGCGTTAAAAGGTAAAATAATAGCAGACATTATTATCTCAATACTTTTAGCAGAAGCTTTACTTAAATGTAATTTTAATCTCTTTGTCTTAAGCCGAAAAAAAAAGTTCCGGTAGCCGTCAACTAGGTAAAATATGATACAAATGGCCTTGAAATCTGAAAACAGATAAAAAGTTTCGTTTAGAGTCGAGTCCGACCTTTTCCCTACATAATGGGATGAGGATGAATATCCAGGGTTTCTTCACCTACCTACCGTAATTTGCCAATAGGTTGAGTTTCGGACAAAAGTTGTCGACAGCTGTTATATGGATATATAATGATAGATACATTTGTTGAAAGTAGTCACATTTGTACCTTGTTTCAAGCAAATATATATATCAACTAGCTGACCCGGTAAACTTTGTTTTGCCATAAAAACACCAAACATTCATCTACCCTACTCTACCCACCCTACCCTACCTACCCTACCCTACCTACCCTAACCTACCAATAAAAATAAAAAAAACTTCACATAAACTTCACATCATCATCATCTACCTAGCCTTTTTCCCAACTAAATTGGGGTCGGCTTCCAGTCTTACCGGATTCAGCTAAGTGCCAGTGTTTTACATGGAGCGACTGCCTATCTGACCTCCACAACCCAGTAACTGGGTAACACGGTACGCCTTGGCAAGACTGGTGTCAGATCTCAAGCTTCTGACTACCCGTAACGACTGTCAAAGATCTTCAAATGACAGCCGGGACCAACGGCTTAACGTGCTTTCCGAGGCACGGAGGAAACTCGGTATATTGAAATGGTCACCCATCCACTGACCGACCTCGTCAAGCGTTGCTTAACCTTGATGATCGACCCGTGCGGCTGTTATTATTTAGCCACGAGCTCCTCCCACATAAACTTCACATAAATCTACTAAATAGTCCGAACAAAGCCTAAACATTTGGTTTGGATAGGTAATAAAAAGGGCATTAATTTTTATATATATAGAAGATTTAAGTAACCATAATTATGTCTGTCTGTGAGCAGTGGTGGCCTCAGTGGTATCAGCCGCGACTTACAAGTTGTAGGTCGTGGGTTCGAGCCCAGGTAGGCGCTTTAATTTGTGTAAATTATTTCATCACCACTGCTCTCAAAACGGTGAAGGAAAACATCGTGAGGCAACCGGCATGTCCTAGAACCAATAAAATCGAAGACATGTGACATCCACCAATCCGCAATGGGCCCGCGTGGTGGATTACGGCCCATTCCCTCTCACAGAGAGGAGGCCTGTGTCCCAGCAGTGGAAACATTAATAGGCTGATGATGATGATGATGAATTATGTCTCCGTAGTGATTATTTCGGATATCTCTGACCGTTTATGGTAACTGAAATTGTAAAAAAAGTGTACACGTAAATTATTTATTTTTAGGGCTGTCGAGCGTTAATGAAAAGTCCCGCACATCGTATTCAATATGACAGTTCAAATATTGAATGTTTTGTTCATCGCAAATTCCACGTTCCTGAATAAACAGTCCTTTGGCAACCCGAAAAAGGTGTAAAAACGTCAGGGAATAATATTAAAAAGTAAGACATGAATTCAGTTAGCGTTAAACGTTTTTTAAGCGAGATCTTTTACATCTCAAAATACAATTCATTGTAAAAAAGGTACGTAATATAGAAAAAGGTTAGGAAATTGAAAATTGTGCCGCGGAATATAACCCCATTACTAAGGAAATGAGCTACGTGAGTATGTTTTAGAATTCCCTTCCTCGTCGGCTCGCAGTGAGTTAACCCGGAGTATCTCTACCTGTGAAGTACTCTGTTTTTAGGGTTCCGAAGTCAACAAGGAACCCTTATAGTTTCGCTATGTCCATCTGTCCGTTCGCAGCTTAGCTCAGAGACTAAGTACTAGAAAGCTATAATTTAGCAACATATTTTTTTTTGGTTTTTAAATATTTGGCAATTTTAACGACGACTAACTCCGTAACGGCAATACTGCAGTATTAAATTTTTTAAGTGACGTTGGTTATAAATCTATATTACAAACGCTTGTATCTACCCGCGTTGGTACTCAAATAGATAATATTTTTACTTACTTCACTTGTGAATTTGGATTTTATAACTTCTTCTTCAGTTACCATTGTCCTATGTGGGCCCGTTTTTAGACGTTTGAAGCCGCTGAAACCTTTTAAATTTCATGTAACAACAAAATCCCTCTATTTAGTCCGCATTATTATGCAACTACGGAACCCTATTACTGCGCGTGGCCCTACACGCACTTGGCCGGTTTTTTTAAGCTTTAGGAAGATTGTCCTGGAAACATTTGCCGATCAAGATCGTCAATTGTTTTATAGATATATTGAGTAATGGGTGAACGTTTGCCTTTGTGTGCAAATAAAGTATGAACTCATTCATGTGTCTTCTGTCTTTCATCCATTCAATCATTTAATAGCCGGTGGGCCGAACAGACGCTGCTTTTTAAATGTTTGACAAATGTAAATCACTTTTCTTCTGAAAAGTACAGTTTTTGTTACAACGTGGGATTCAATGGAAATAGCAAATGGGACCTATTGTTAATATAAAAAAACCGGCCGAGTGCGTGTCGGGCCACGCGCAGGAATAGGGTTCCGAAGTTGCGTAATAATGCGGACTAAGAAGGGGTTTTTTTTTGTTGTTACATGAACATTAAAACGGTTTCAGCGGCATACAAAAATCTAAAAAAAAAAAAAATTTATTGTACCACTTTGTCGGTATTTTTAATATGTATATCAATGCCAAATTATAGCTTTCTAGTACTTAAGAGTCTCTGAGCTAAGCTGCGGACGGACAGACGGACAGAGTGAAACAATAAGGGTTCCTTGTTGACTTCGGTACCCTAAAATATGGGATATAAAACTGGGATCCAACGAAAATAAATCAATTATATCCTAATGCGATGATGTTGAGTTTTAGGTTAAGGACATGATAAGCTAACTCGGATTTAATGGATTATTGTCGATATGTTAAGTAAGAGATAAGTAGTTCTTGGAAGGAGCAACTGGAGGTGCTCTATTTCATCAATGAAGAACTTTAATCGAATCAATCAGCTTAACAACTAACCTAAACTATATATTTTTTTGTTCCGGCGTGTAAAATTCTTTTTGGATGTCCTCCGCCCTGGGGAGGGCGCAGGGGCCTGTCAGACTCGTACTGTCTAAAAACCACCCCGGTGTTCCATCTCACACCTACGCTGGGGATCGCGGGAACAACGATACTTCCGCAACCCCCGGCTAGTGCCGGCCCCTCTGCGGGCCTCGATCTCGGGTTGGAGGGGAACCTAACCTAACCTAACTTGTTATTTACTGACGATTGAGAGTTTTTTTAAATGATCGGGGCGACTGATTCGATAGGCATACAATAAATTTCCTGCAAAAGTATATAGGTATAGGTCTCATAATATAATTTTTAAAACAATTAAAATTGGTTGTTTAAAGTTTCACAGCACAAAAATGAATCTAATCGCAACTTCATGTTTTTATATACTAGATATCAGCTTCCCTATAAGAAAATCGCAAAGATGAAAATCTGTGCTTCTTCTAAAAGATCTCGACAAACGCGGCCAAGTTCTTTTAAATTATGCTTGATGAGACATATTTAATAGCAGCTGATGTTGCATAAATAAGCGTTAAATGAAAAACTTGTTTGGCATGGTATATTTACTTTAATAATTTGCGAGGCAAGATTTCTTTAAAGTGGCAGATGTCGACGTCTAGATTGTTATGAATAAATTTGCGTAATGGTGGAGATTCGATTAAGTAGATATCTATTACCGAGTGAATTTGCAATTATTTGCGTCACATCGTAATGGTGTTAAACTGTAACCGTAATATCAGAGCAAGTATGGATGTATGAGTGTGTACACATTTATGGGTGTGTACATGTATTGGTGTATAGGTGTGTTTAGATATGATAATGTGCTCAGCTTAAGTTAATGAGGTTGCGGGAACTGTTTTCGGTTGTGATAGGTTTTTGATTAAATCCATTACTACGAGCTGAGTGTTTTTCCGGATTAGAATCAGCTTCGGGTATCGTCTTCTAAACATCGGCGTCGCACGAGGTGACTGATTTAGAGAAAATACGCTTTTTGGCATTGTTTTTATTAAGACTTTTTTTGAAAATTATTCTTTAAATGCTGTATTTGTGCATGCAGCATAGCATTTTTGTATTCAATTCTTGTTTTCAGTAGAATGAGTTAAAGTAAATATACGAACATCTGTCTATTAGAATCTCGTTGTATCTATAATTCTGACAATCTAAGACTAAGAAGTCGGATTTGACTGCTATAAAAATTCTTAATAATATTTAAACTTGATACTTACTAATACTCGTTGTTATAGTGTGTGAGTAGCATAGTAAATAATTAGGATTATGAACAATGATATTCTAGTATACAGTTATGTTATGAGCGCGTGCATTGTGAAGATTCGAATAGGTCCTAATTGGGGTCTTTAGTCTATGTCACCCATGGCGAAGAGCGATAGGCTTCGTTGAAACAAAAACTAAATTTAAAAAATGCCATCGTGTGTATTTAGAAAGTGTGCCAATTATGATACCAAAGAACATAAAACAGAAGGTATCTCATACCAAAAGTGTGTAGGTATCTGTGCTGCCGCTGCTTTGCGGAACACTTTTTTCGGTTGTTTTGTGAGTGTATAACGTATCTGTTTATTAGAATATCATTGATTATGAATGAGATGTTTTACTGCGTGTATTTGAAGTTATTGTGGCATGTAAAATGAGAAACGTCATCGGACTTCTTAGATTGTATCATGATTAATAAGGATTGTATTTTTGGTTATACCAAGTCACATTTTTATCACCGTGCTGTCATCTGAGCAATGGTGTTAACGCTTTGTCCTTAAGCTCGCCTAGCATAGTAGTTACAGAGTGTGTATAGTACACGAGGATAGCTGGTTCTGTTACCTTAATACTGTAGTACTGTAGTTACCCACCTATATATGAAAAGTAGAACTAAACCGCAAATAGACAACTTAATTTAAAATAGGCGATGCCTTAAATCTTGAAACTGTACTCTGCCCTATTTAACGCGACAAAGTTAGGAAATAAATACTAAGGAAACTACGATATTTTATTTACTTTAAAACGAAAGGTACAAAATGTCCTTTGTTGTTTTTCCGCTTCCGTCTTGACTAAGAAAAATGGATCGCCCAGGTGCTTCCGATAGCATTAACTTTTTAGCAAAATCTAATTGGATAATACAAGTACCTACGTAGGTATATAAGTCATAATTATTGCCACATTTAAGCCGTTGATCCGCTCAACATTGAAATATTATTATGTAAATTTATATTACACATTGATTTACCAACAACAATCCAATTTTACATCGGAATCCGTTTATTGTTACAGTTTAATCATAATATTTAATTAATTTCCGATTAATGTCAAGGAGTATGAAACGTAACAGTATAATTGAAAGTCGGCGTTTTATAAAATTACTTATTGTTCATAACGGTTCCCTGTAATATCGTAAGCGTTTCGATGGAGCGCCGCAACAGATCGCCCTAATGAGAAAAGTTGGATAGCCTTCGTGAGCCTCAGAAACAATGCCGACACCCAACAATTTCCTGACACTGGACAATCAATTCAAAAGCTTTTTACAGCTCAGAAGTGGGAGGTGGCCTCCTTCACACCCCCTCCCTCCCTTCTGAGTTTCAAACTTGCTTGTTTTCGACATTTACGCTTTTAAAAAACCCAAAAATAAATTATCACGCTTTGATTGTTCCGTCGAAAGTAATAAAGGGAACGGCGGTGACGTGGACGTTTTCATTATTCGATTAGATGAAAAGTGAGCAATCGTGTTCGTGTTCTGGAACCCGTCTTGTCAACCTTATTGTGCGGTTCCTAGAAATAAATTAGACCATTATTTTCTACACTTTTGGGATAAATTTCCGACACTTCTTTGCCAAGTACCAAACTATTGCTTCAACAAAACATCAAAGCCGTGGAATTTTACCAAACGAACAAATATAATCACTCTTGATAGGTACACAATGCCAGGATTCGGGGTTAGTAATTATAACTACTATTATAATAATTATGTATCGTTATGCAGCTATCACTGTATCTCATCGTTAATTAACTATTTAGGTCAAATTATTGCTGGCTCTATAATTGTTACGAATAAAAATGCTTTCACGAATGTTCTGGAAATAGGTAAACACAGTTTTTTATGTTCTGCATAAAATATTTAATTCACGACCACGCAATGACCATTATTTCTTAGATGTCTAAGATGTTGCTTTTTTTAAATTTATTTATCTCATTTTCCCTTCTCCTTTCCTTCCCCCACCGAATATTATGGGGGAGTTTGTTTTCTTGTTTACAAAAGACCATACGGAGTGGCGTGTTTGCCTTTGTTCGCGTAATTACATTGTTACTTTCGTACCGCACCTGTCGCCGTCAAATGCTGCTGACAAATTTTCACATTATAAGCTTCGAAACTTATTAAAAGAACAATTAAGAACTTCAACTAGTCCCTGTAGTGTTTTCGGCAATAGAATTTTAAACGACGAAATAATTTAAACGAACTTATGAATATTTTGTAGTGACAAAATTAATTAAGACGTGAGAAAACTGCTTATTCGCTTTTCGCTGCTAAATTTCGTTGAAATCTAAACTGAAATTGAGCAGTCCAAAGTCTTCTTGAATATTTGTGCTTCAATTCTACCAATTTATTTAATAAACTCGATGAAGTCTGCGTTGCAATTAAAATTGAATATCGGCGATGCGATTTTGCTCCATAACTGCGTCAAACTAATTACGGGCTGTTATCTGCATCAACAAACGATTTTGCAACATATTCTCTGATTCATATCAGTCATAATATTTAAATACGTGACACGTAAATTTATATGTAAATCAGTACGTGGTACTGTTTCATTTGTGGAGTAATTACGGATTACTAGATGACGTGATATTGTGGCCGAATATGCAGCTTATTATGAAAGAGGATCACTAGCTTTAAAGTTAAATTTATAGAGAGCTCATTTTTAAATTTTAATCAAATCAAATCAAAACATTTATTCGCATAGAATGTAGGTATTGTACAATAAAGTTGTTATAAAATATAGTGAGCCGGGTACATTCTGCCCGAGTTTAGGCATGCAAAATTCAACAAATAATGTCATAATCAATAAGAATACAGATAAAATTATGAAATATTGAGGATTAAGATACCAATAAATTATTCTAACAAGTCAAAAGTGTATTAAATAATGTCAATAATATTAAAATGTTGAGATATCAAACATAGGGCCATACAAAAAATCACTTATCGAATAATAATATTTCTGTATCAATAATATCTATTCAACCAGTGCGTTTATTTCTAGTAATAATATTTTTCTCCATAAATAGAAGTGACACGCAGGCTTTTCTCTGAAACCAACTTAATCAAATTGAAGCCGATGCGGCGTCCAAAACAACAAAGCTGCTACCTACAATTTGTTGGTTTCGGTTCAAAGGATATTTTTCGTGGCACAGAATAGTAAAGATACCACATATAGATTTGAGTTGTCAGTTCTTGCCGAAACCCCTCGTCACACGAGGCTGGACTGTCACAGCCGTATATTTTTTCTGGCCCACTGGATTATACTACACGGATACATAAACATGATTTGATGTCGTCTTTTATGATGAGCGAGGAGTAAAGAACCTTGGTAATATGTCTCACATAGTACCTTATATTTATTTTTCCCTTCGTTTTTTTTTATTAAATAATTTTTAGATCTGTACGGCCCACTTGCGTGAACGACATAACTCTCAGTTAGTTATGTCCAATATGTCACACAATACTGTTAATTTAACCTCATAAATAAGATTTTCGCGCAAGTAGGCCTTGTTAGGCAGTTGCTATAGTCTGGCATCAAGATGATTGTCATATTAGAAGATACTAAAGTTTGATTTTTATATGTACCTTCATTTTTTTGGAAAGTTCTTGTTCTCTTTTCAATCTATATTGATATTCGTCTCCTGTATCTAACCCTCCCAATCTCTCTTCAATGTATGTCTTATGTTAAAAACGTTGCATCTTCTAAATTAACTAACCTAAATAGGAACGCGTCCTCCAGTCGTATTAATTGCACCTTCGTCGCACAAACACTACTCGGAATTAAATCGAATTCACGGAAAAGCAGACAAGTCTCTTCATTAAAATAATATGAGAGTGTGGGACACTCGCTTTGACATTTTTTATGCCTGGCTTACGACATTTTTGTCGTAGAATCTGAGAATTTTAAATGATGTCATATTTTATAACTAAGATGACGTGTATGTTGTTTCTGAGTAGGTGCAATTTTAATAACATAAGTTTAATCTTACTATGGGTCCTCATAATTTTATTTTCCAGAATAAATATTCAATTTTATTTATTTAACCATTTATGCACATACACACACACATACTCGTAATATACAGACAAGACGAAGAAACAGAAAAATAGGTGCATAGGTGATGCTTATTTTTAGAGAAATCCCTTCCACCTTTCCTTTCGCAGGTATGCACCTATTTTATGAAAAAAGAGATGTAGACACAGTGTGTAGAAAAATAATAAACCCAAAACGATTTATAACTAATAATTAATAAACAATACTGATTCATGTATACATACATATTTGTATAATAAATATTATTACTATTTTAGTATTAAGTACGAATCCTTAAATTAGGTACCTTAAAAGGCTTTCAACATTCGGTTACAGGGGCAGTTTCCGGCATTTTATACGTAAAGCTAAAGTTAAACTTAGCAGCCTTATACATTCTGCACTCGATCGAACGAACTGCTAAGATTGCGGTTTCTTGGTAAACTTATTATGGTCACAAACGTTGGAAATCTGAAATAAGTAGGATAAGTTTAGAAGAAAATAAATATCAGCCTACTTTTTGGAGTTATAAAGTACAAGCAGCCGACTTATCTGTATAATAAACTTAGCTGGATCGCTAGTAGAAGAGACTGTGCAAGTAGACAGTGCTCACAACAACTCTCCACTCACTCGCACAAGACAGCGGCTTTCAGGGGCAGTTTTAGATACGCCGCATCCAAATGCTGGAACAATATTCCCCCGCCGATAAGGAATCTTAAATGCTTTATAACTTTCAGAGTTCGATTGCGGCAGTTTCTTATCGCATCACAGAAAAAACTGGGGATTACTTTTTTGAACACGTCCATTATATAACTGGCTGTCATGTGCTTCCCGAGCTGGCTGTTTGGCGCATCTCGTGGTCGAATCCTTGAGCGAAGGATATAGGCATTTCCTAATTGAATGACTTGTGGATCTTTTGTGTGCATATGTTATTTACGTGTATTGATTTTATATTAATTGTAATAATATTAATTTTAGTCTGGCCAAATCGTTTACTGTAATTGGACCTACGCCATCATTTATTTATTGGTTATAGTGAGATTATTAATTATTTTATACATTGTACATTTAACTTTATAAATACCTAACCAAGTAATCAAAACGAGTCTATAAAATATTCAACACGCCTAAGAACTGAAACTTTTTCTACTGCAAAGAAAAACAAATATTTTTTTATTGTAAGTACTAAATTAAAGTTGCGGGTATACTTACGTGAATTACTCTAAGCATAACACTGTTACAACACCAACATATCACGACTGCTTGGCGACCATTTGTCACTGCAGGGATCCAGCAGAATATCAGCGTCAGGTGCTTTTGCCTGACACGTGCTGAGCTGGACTCCCATTTGGTGCAACCTTGAGACGCACACCGCACTGTGTTATGATTGTTTTGATTGTCAAAATTAATGTTACTGATGTCATTTTTACTTTTGTTTCGGTTTCCTTTTTCTTTTTATGTTGGCAATTTGTTTTTAAACATACCTACATGACAATTGTAATAATTTTATTAAGATTTTGTGTGTTGTGTTGTGTCTTTTGTGTGCACTAAATAAATGATTTATCTATCTATCTATCTATCTATCATCATTATTGAGTGAGACTTTATTATGCTTAAGATTTTAATGAAGTTGTTTTGAACTATTTTCATCAAATGACGATGATAGAATTACGTTTTGTTTCCGTTCTGTCTACTAAACTTATGGCGTTGCGCCATTAGTACATGGTGGATATCCCACCCACACGCACAAAATGTTTTGGGAACACTTTAATTATGCGTACAGCTGAGGAGGGAATTCCCTGCTGGAGTCTGTGTTTCCCGACAGCTACAATCTAGGAGTATTTAAGTCAAGAGTGAATAGGTTATTTCAAGGCAAGCGTGTTTCACCGTCGACCACATAATCGCTTACCATCAGGTGAGAAAGTGGACAAGCGCGAGGCTATAAAGGTACCAAAAAAAAAACTTGGTTAAAATTAAATTGAACAGATAAGGTCTATGATAATATTCCTCCGGACAACTTAGAAAACGGAAGTATTTTGAGTCAACGTTAAATATTATAAACTCAAAGGGAAGACCCAGTTTCGAGGTAAGGGAACGTTTCCTCCATCGATAAGAGAGCCACGGTCTCGAGACTCTAGAGATACGGTCATTTTACCTAACGCTCGGTGTCTCAGTCAGATTAAATTAAATGAAAATATATTAATGAGAAATTCAAGGTACTCCGGCGTATAAGACACTAATATTTAATGTTAATATTGTTTCAGAATAGATAAGATGCGACACCACAAACCACGCGAGAAAAATGTGTCTCGGATTTTTCTATGTAAATTCTCTAAATGAAGGTACAGTTTTCATTAAAGGCAATCAATAAATCTGAGCACAGTTACCCAACCTTTCTAATTTCGTCCCAAATATTGTTAAATATTTATAAATAAAAATAATCATAAGATTAATTTTAAGTGCTGATTCTATGGCGAATTTGAATTAAGAATTTGATATTCCGTGACATTTGTAACAAGTTCTATAAATAAGGCTGACATCGTGTATCTTTTGTAGTGGCCAGTTAATTACTTAACCATTTAAACGAAACATCATCCAAATGACATTTTTCAAGTAGAATTTCATTAGCATAGATAGGAAATTTCACGTTAATTAATAGTCGCCGTTGCTTTGAGAAATGAGGGTTACGTCTGACCGCTTCATTCTCGTTTGACAAGATTAATGGAATAATGCCACGCAACAACTGCCTCACAATCATTATTGAATCTGTTTTGAATATTATTCCAATCATACTTTACTTGCTAATTGATTTTGTTTTTATCTTTTCAATAGAGACACAAGTTGTAGGTAATTGATCCGTCAGTTAAATTATTAAAACATATAGGAAATGTTTTTTTTTGCTATATCAAATCAATGAAAATTGACAAATATAGAGGGTTTGTGACGCCACTACTAAGTATAAAATGTAATATGGCATGACTTCACGACAAAATTTCAACGCATTGTATCGTCGCGCGTCGTCAAGTTTTGTTCACATGACAAAAGAGAAAATACCGCGACCAATATTTTTTTATTAGTAAAACGGACTTCATAGAATTTTTCAGAAATCTACCCATAAGTAAAATCGTTGGCAAAAATGTAGTGTTAAAACATAAAACCAACCAAATTCACGAGTCAGCGGTTAACCACGAGAATCCAAGTTCTTAAAATAATGTAGGCAGTAACATCAAGTGCTGTTAACGTAGTGAAAAAGCCTTTGTTTTGTTAATTACTGAGCTCCGGGCAGTCCGCACCTGCTTCTACCGCACCAAAATAAACTGTGCGACTAAATTTCCCCTGTTTAAATTAAAAGATACTCCTGACCAATAGTTACTTCCGCCCGCACAAAATGGCATTTCAAATTAACTCGAATTTTGGCCCAAACTTTTAAAATACACTCCGTACTATCAGTATAATCTATAGAGAATAGAGCCTCTGTAAATGATGACGTTAATAATTCCATTATAGGGGCGGCTATAAATTCTTTGGGTACACTTTCCTTTGGTATAGACAGTAGTTAGAACGAGTAATGGAACAGAAGAGGTACTGCCGAGTAATAATTGAAGTTACGATCGATGGAATGCTCACGGTACGAGGCGAAGACTTGTTTATATTTATGTCTATACGATTGAGACTTTATTTATAACTAGCTGCCCCACGCGGCATTGTTCCCGTCAACTGACTACCTACCTACCCTACCCTATATACATGAATTTTGCGTAAGTTTAACCGCTTACGCAGCGCACGTAACGGAAATTTTCAATAAGGATTAATTTTACCCGTTTTTGCAACATTTTTCAATTATGCTCCGCTCCTATTGGTCATAGCGTGATATTATATAGCCTATAACCTTCCTCAATAAACGGACTATCCAACACAAAAATATTTTTCAATTCCAACTAGCAGTTCCTGAGATTAGCGCGTTCAAACAAACAAACTCTTCAGCTTTATAATATTATATAATAATAATATATATATTAAAGTATAGATAAAATCTATGTAGGTACTGTCTGTCAATGTATAAAGGCGACCTAATTACATTTTCAAGGATCCAATAAACTTATACGTACTTCACCATCATTTATTATCCTTGTCTCCTAATACCAGGAATTAATTTGCCGAAGAATTTCTGAACAAGTGTACTAGCTTTTCTTATGAAATTCCAAAGTTGTACACAGATTAAGATTAGTGACAGATTGTCTTGATATTATAGTTATAATAAAGGTCTATATTTGCTTGTGTCTAGAAGCTTAGATATCTTTAGAGACGTAGGCGTCAGACGAAATATTTTGACGCTAGAATTTATACTATGTACTAGCTTCTGCTAGCGGCTTCGCCCGCGTGAAAGTATCTCGAGGGAACATATTCCCGGGATAAAAAGTCCTATATGCTATTTCGGATTATAATCTATCTGCCAAATTTCATCCAGATCCGTTTAGCCATTCTGGCGTGATTGAGTAACAAAAGTACACTCATCCAAACTTTCGCATTTATATAGTAAGAAAAAGTAAGATGTGTGTCTAATATTAACGTTTTTTTTATTTTTTGCCAATATTTTACAAGTTAATTATTTTTTTATAAATAAAGGTTTTAGTTGACAAAAGATCAAAAAGGTTTATAAATACTATACTTTAGTTACAATTAATTGTTTCTATTCCATTTTTGTTGTAGTATCGAGCATCAAACAACGGTACATTTTACTGCTACGAAGTACGCTTTGTGATATGCTACGCGCCTATCTGTGCTACGCGTTACGCTACAGTGCCGCTACGCCGTACTACGAGCCAAGCAAAATGTCTACAATGAAAATAATGAAGGTATATTTCGTGACAAGGAAACCACACCTAACCTAAAGTAATCGTAGGTATTTATTCAAATATGTAGGTTTAAAGATATTTATTCTCGAAAGAAGACAAAAAGTCACTTACATGAGAACAATGCTTAAAGTAAATTATATAAAATTCGTCACAGACGTCACGGCAGCTTTAAGGTGGATGTTCCGATCGACCGTCCATACAATGTTTGTACGGATTATACGCTAAAAATAGACACTCTTTGTTTAAAACGAATCATTTTATCACTTTTCTACAATCAAATTTGCTCGCATCCAACTTTTTAGGAAATAACTTACACTAATTACTGAGAAAAACAATCGTGAAATTCAGACAAAATTTGACACTTCTTTAAATTAGTGGGTTCGTTTTGACAACCAAACCAAGCGCCATGTTTGTTATAGTTTAAAACGAAACGGTGTTATTTGTGATTAAATATGCAGCTAATTGAGTTTTGAATGCATTGAATGAGTGCAACATAATTGCTGCCATGACGTCTGTGCCGAATTTTATATAATTTACTTAAAGCATTGTTCTCAGACTCATATGTACCTAAGACTAATGATGCGTGAACCTAACGTCTAGACTAGAACGTGTAACAATACAAAAAAATGCACACAACAACTTGTGAAGTGCGTGCCATTGTCACAATCGTAGGACGTAATCACATTAGTACTTGAGGTGAGACGGCGACGCGTGCGCTATCACTGCCAGGGGCGAAGCTCCTGAGAGAGCCACGAGCACCCTTAGCGCCCCCACTGACACAAGCCCTACCCTTAATCAAACTACGCAGTTAGGCCTGCTCCTTCAACCACCTTAAAAGGTGTCTGAGCCCCCGTTGTATCGAGACGAGGAAATATTTTTAAGAGATTTTTTAAATATTTTATCTCTATGTATCCTTTGAGGTTAATGTAAGATTGTTTATGGGAGTGTCATTTCCTTCTGTATCAAGGTTTTGACGTAGGTACTTGCTTACCTATACTTTTAATATTATAAAGCTGAAGAGTTTGTTTGTTTGTTTGAACACGCTTATCTCAGGAACTACTGGTTGGAATTGAAAAATTCTCTTTGTGTTGGATAGTCCATTTATCGAGTAAGGCTATATAGCCTACATATATAACATCACGCTACGACCAATAGGAGCGGCTCATAAATGAAAAATGTTGCAAAAACGGGTAAAAATATTCCTTTTTGAGAGCTTCCGTTGTGTGCGCTCCGTAAACGGTTTAAGTTACGCAACAATCATGTATGTAGGTAGGGTAGATGGGTGGGTAGGTAGCCAGTTGACGGGAGCGAAGCTGCGTGGGACAGCTAGTGTTAAAATAAAATATTTAAACCAAAAAACTTTAAAGTCAAGTTAAAGGGGAAAATCTACAAATCCGTGATTAGACCTGTCATACTGTATGGATCAGAATGTTGGGCTGTGAAAAAGATGGATGAACGAGATTGCATGTAGCAGAGATGATAATGTTGAGTTAAATGTGCGGAGTGACAAGAATGTATAAAGTGAGTAATGAGTATATTAGAGGTTTTCTGGAAGTGGTGCCAGTGACAGAAAAGTTGAAAGGAAACCGTTTGTCCTGGTATGGTCATGTCATGAGGGGGGATGAAAGGCATGTTACAAAAAGAGTTATAAATATAAATGTGGATGGATGGGAAGGCTAAAGAAAAGTAGTTGGACTGTGTGAGAAGTGATATGAAAGAAAAGGGAGTCAGTGATAGCGTGACAAGGGACAGGACGATCAGGAAGAAGAAAACGTGTTGCGCTGACCCCAGGTAACATGGGATAAGGGCAGGAAGATGATGAATTTCGATGATATTTTAAATTTACTGTTATTCATATTTGTACGCCTCATGACAAAACATACCGGACCTACTTAATGTTGTAACACCCCACAGGCACATATGTTTACAAATAAATAAATGTGAATCTGAAAAAAAGTATTAAAAAAAACTGTACAATAAAGGTGATTTTTCCGTGTAGCCTATTTATTATAACTAAGAAAGAAATATCGAATAAAACCAAACAGAAAACAAAAAAAAAATACTTCTTCTAAGTAAAGCAATCTACTAAAATACCACTAATAAATAATCACTCACCACCAATAAATACCACCAATAATGTACTTATAATACTACTATATTAAATGTATATTGTTGATTTCGCGGCATCGAATTTCCATCTCATGAATGATTACTAAAATTAGTGATGATAATCCTAATTAATAAAACAAACATAAACTTTTATTAGAAATTAAAAAAAACGATATGAGGACATACGTCAAAGTCAAAGTCAAAACGTTTATCGCGAACTAAGTGCATAAGTGTGTGTGTGTATATAGTGTAGTGTGGTTGTAGTGTAATTGGTGTAGTACCACTACCATTTAATACAAATAGATTGTAATGTATTGAAATCAGATAGATTTTTATGTGATAAATACCTACGATGCTTTGGGATTGACATAAACTTAACAATATCTCAAAATACATTTCCTGTTAAAATTTGTTGAATTTGAGGTATTTTCTGGTGTACTATGAGGCTTCCTTGGAGCAATAACTAAACTAAAAACAAAAAGAATCAACAAGATCGGTTCATTAACAAAAAGGTTATGCCCGAATAGATAACCCTAGTAACATGGAACTTGAACATAACTGGTGAAATGAGAGTGTACTTGGGTCACACATCTGCATACTCCTTCAGAGCATACCGGCGTAATGTGGTGTAATGAAATGGTATAAACAGTAAACAGATTTGCGATTGCAGCAATTTCGGGTGATTTTTCGTCGTTCATTGACGAGTTGCATTGAACATCTCCGAAGATCTTCCAGAGAAATTTAAATGGGACCAATTTGGGAACATACTATTTAAAACAAAAAAAAACGTCGAAATCGGTTAACAATTGTCAGAGACATCGCTGAACAGATAAATAAAAAAAACATTAATTATAATTGAGAACCACCTCCTTTTTTGGAAGTCGGTTAAAAATTGTGGATATATATGGTTGCTGCTGGTGCTTGGCTTCCTTGACTTTTTGTCGAAAAGTAGTGTCATGTCTATGGAGTCAAGTTCAATGAGAATCAAAATTTCTCGCCATACCACATATTTTTTTCCGTTTCTATTTTTGATTTATTTAAAACTATCTGTTTCCCGCGGCTTTGCTCTCGTGGACACAGGACCCGTTTTCGGGATAAAGAAATAGCCTATGTTACTCAGGAATAATGTAGCTTTCTATTGGTGAAAGAATTTTTTAAATCGGTCCAGTAGTTTCGGAGCCTATTCGTTACAAACAAACAAACAAAAAAATCTTTCCTCTTTATAATATTAATTATTTAGTATAGATTTATGAGAGAAGATAAAATAGTTTATGCACCGGCATATAATTAGGTATTAAAACACTCGTGTGTTATTATTATCACATTCGGCTTCGTCTCATGTGATAAACCCACGCTCGTGTTTTAATAACCCCTATTATATGACCATTTCATAAACTACTGTTTGTATATCGTTGTTGGCTGCAACAAAGAAATAAAATGTGTTTGCTTTTCCCTGAAAAATAAAATTAAATGGAAATATATCCGCATGTACCTATAAACATGTAGTTCACATTAGATCGAAAGTAATAAAGGCAATTGAAATGATGAATATCGAGAGCACAAGTAAACTTTCACCAAAGCAAAAGCCAGCTTTTGATAATATGACACGAATAAATTCAACGTGCAATTTTGTACCGGTATTTCCGATATTTTTTGTACTTTTCCGGGAACTAGACTCCATTGAACCAAAACGATGCCTGGAAAAAGAAACACCAAAATCATAAAAGCCTGGTGATTCAATATTTCTAAAAAGTCAGATGCAGTTTTATCATTTTATGTCAGAAATGGTAAATAAAAGCTGAAAAGCAGAAAAAGTGATAAAAGTAAGTTCCATAGAATAACTCTATAGCGTTACGCCGTGTAGCCAACAAAAGAAAAACTAGATCAAACTGAGCAATTTGTTTCTTCTATCAACGATTTTTTTTGTATTTGTTGTACATGTATTTTGTATATTCGCTTAGTTGAACTAGGATTCTAACAAGATCATTTAAAATATGTAGTAAAAAAACATAAACATAACATAATTAAATTCCAAGTACAAGATACACTACAAAGTGAAAAATAACTTCAATTTCGGCAGTCGGTGTTAAAAAACGAAGAAACAAAAACACTACGTTTTTGTTTGGAAGTCGGTTGTATTTTTTTGTATAAATGTTTTTATTTTTCACTTGTTAGTTGTGGTACATATCTATAATGCCCACAGTTATGCCAACATAGATCACCCGAATCACATGAAACTTGAACACAACCGGTGAAATTAGAGAATGTCATTATTATTTATTATTATTTTGTTGATTATTTTGTGGGTGAAATGTACACATTTGCCTATCCCTTTAGAGCGTACCGGCGTGATGTTATGTTTTGAAATCGTGTAAATAATATACAGACTGCAGCAATCCCGAGAGATTCACCGTCATTTATTGAAGAGATCTGTTGTATATCTCCGAAGTTCTTTATCAGATCTTGATCAAATTTAAATGGGACCAAATGAGAAGCAACAATCATCAATGAATAAAAATGTTTCTCAAGTAAAAAGTTCTGAGGAACCAAAAAAAATATATAGTCAAATTGAGAACCTCCTCCTTGTTGAAGGCGGTTAAAAATGAAAAATCTGCCTTTTTATCCCTGACGGAAAAGAGGGGTGTTATACGTTTGAAGTGTGTATCTGTGTGTTTGTGTATATCTGCCTGTGGCATCATAGCTCCTAAACGGATGACCCGATATTGTTTTTTTTTAATTTGAAATTTTGACTTTCGAGAGTGCCCTTCTTGGTGGCGCGAAGGGCTGGTTTAATGGACTGTATCTGTGATGCGGAGCAAAACAATTGACAAACGCTTGGAGATAGATAATTCGAGTTGCGGTGGGTGTGGGACAACAGAATACAACCCGAAAATAATTAGGGAAGGAAGCACAAACCTTTGCGGAACCTCGTGGTCGCGTCGTTGGTTCACCGAATCACTAGACCAGGGTTCAAGGGCAGCTGGGTTTCAAGTTACTGTCATCACACGTTAAACATAAACAAAAACTGTTGATTATAAGTCTTATTACATGCCAAAGCCGCGGTAATTCCAAAGTTATCAATATTTTTCAAAGAAGCGGGCCGACGCCATTGCGCTCGCGATGCAGTTCGATACGGAAGTCATTTAGCAAAGAAAATGACGGAGCGAATCTTCTTATTCACTCGCGAAGTATGTGCGGGAAAGGGATGGGTATAAGGGATCGCGGATGTCAATAAAATTTTGAATATTGGCGCAACCGTTTGATGAAAAACGATTCAGCCGTTCAAAAGTTATGCGCATTTTACTCTTTGAATCGGAGTATTTTCGCATGAAATTGAAAGTATTTTATTTTTTCGTATATCGTATTCGAGATCATAATAGAGGGCAGTAATCGCAGTAATACAGTGTACAATATATATACCTATATAGTAAGATGAAACTAGTTACATAATAATACATAAAATATATATAATTCATTACGTTGAAAGGAAATGCTCTTTAATTTTCCTCTTGAAGACATCAAGAGAAGGGCTATCGCATATGGATTGTGGCAGAGAATTCCAGAGATGCACTGCAGTAACAGAGAAGGAGCCATCGTAGCGGCTAGAAGTGTGACGCGGAATACGAAGGAGAAGCGAAGTGGCCGTGCGACAAGGTTTACCTCTCGGGACGAGGTACTCAAACCGTTCGCGAAGGTATTGAGGAGAAGTAGGATTGTCCAGGATAGTATAGAGAAGGGATAGGATAGGGGTATCTCGCCGACGCCGAATCGGCAGCCACTTCAATCTGGTCTGAATCTCCGACACATGGTCGTACTTTCGCAGGCCAAAAATAAAGTGGATGTACAAGTTCTGCAGTCGTTCGAGTTTGTTTAGGAGTACCTCCATTGCATCTAGAAAACAGACATCCGCATAGTCTATTAGCGGCAGAAGAAGAGATTGAGCAAGAGTGACCTTAGTGTGAAACGGTAAGAATTTTTGGAGACGTTTAAGAGACTGAATAGAGTAGAAGCTTCCTACTCACATCAGCGATATGAATGTTTCGATGGATTGTCGATCGAAGCGTGTCTACTACTAGATCAATTATGTAGTTTAAAGAGATATTTGTGTGAGGGGTTTCTGATATTTTCATTTTTTATTATTATCAATACCTTATCAATTAAATAGCAATTACAATCATTTTCATACTTTGTAAAAAAAAAGTATTCTACAAGAATTAATCCCCACTAATACCAAACCCTTTTAGAACGCTTACTCAGTTCTTAGTGACACATAACACAACAATTTAGATTGCTGTACACACGTTTACTATTACATTTGTCCGCGAATACCACAAATATGTAGGTAGGAGCTAGCCACGTCGGCTCGCGGTCTCAGAATGTGCCGCAGCTTCCCTGGTCGCTCCCGCAGCCCCGCGCAATTATAATGGAGCAGCGAGGATTAGCTTCGGGGTTTATTTAAATAAAACGACTATAAGGCGAATGTATACTAGTGGGACACTATACGGACTAAGCTATGTTTATTGTCACTTTAGTACATTAAAGAGGCCTTTTGTTTGATTGGGTGGATATGAGCATAGAGTTTTTGTTTGATAAAGTGTGGAAGAGTTTTTACCAACAAGTGGAGGCCCAATGAGCAAGATTAGGCTGTGGAAGATGATGATAAATCGGCCAGTCTTCAATTTAAACTTTAAAAAAAAATGGCCGATACTATTGCTTTAGATTTGAAAAGTATCGCTTTTCATCCCTTAGAGGATTGGAACTGTCAAGCTGTTATTACGGCCGACGATGGTGTACGCAAGCCTGAAATAAAGTAAACTATTCATTGAATATGGAAAGGACCTTCAGACCATACACATAAAAATGTATTGCCAAAAGGTTTTGTAAATACATGTCGATGGAGTATCCAGCACTTAGTTTAGTCATTGCGTGCTGGCGATTTTCTAAGAAATCTTTAAATACAGGTTTCCTTACAATGTTGCCCGCCGAACCGATTTGAATATGCTTAGTCTTGAAACAGCTTGAATATCACATCTTATACGTGTGGAAGTATCTTTAAACTCTATTAAAAGCTCAAGATACGAGACCTTGCTGGCTTTTTGCTTATTTACTTAAGCTGTATGTAAATTGAGTCGGTAAGAACATTATTCTAAAGAGCGTGTGTTTAACCGGCACTCAAGATATGTTTTTATTTTTCTCTTTGTGTTATACGGCTTCGTAATTTTTCAAGGCTTTATAAGTTACAGACTATTTTCCCAAGGACTTTTTCTGTGATAGGGTGCCGTGTGTTTAGACTACGTAAATATATGTGGAAAAAGAGGGAGGTGTCTTACGGGCACCCGGTTGGAACGGAGTTCGATTAATTAAATTTACAGTCTTTCAGTTTCGTAAAATATGACAAAACTGAACAACACAGCTAATGCTCAGCTTAAACAAACAATAGCGGCTGCTAGCGTTGGTATTGTATGTGTCTAGTCAGCGCGTGCTCGTACTTCTTCGGTTTACTTCGTGCGCCTCCGGCTCTCTCCTCGGCGTCTCCCTTTTGTGCGTATCTTCACTTGTATTATGCTGCAAGCAGCACGCCATTTATCACGCAAAAAATATTATTTATATTTATTTATATTAGTAAAAAAGGGTATTTAAACGTTAAAATTATAAATATTTTTGCATTTTCTCAAAATTGACAGCAAGCTGAATTGATTTGAAAAATATTTTAATTTCCTAGTATGTGATCGGCAAGTGCCTCAAAAATCACTGCAAAAAGGTGTCGTTTTTTTCATTGTTACACTTTTTGCGATCTAGCTCCTCAGCCCGCAAATAAATCAGAATTATAACGTACGATAAGGAGCTCTGTTCCAAAAAAAACATACATAAATATTCATAACTAACGGACGCCTCGCGGTTTCATCCGCGTATTGCCCGTTTTCGTGGGAATACAGAGATAAAAAGTAGCATTTGTCACCCGGGGATAGTGTAGCTTCCCGACAGTGAAAGAATTTTTGAAATCGGTCCAGTAGTTTTTAAGATACAAAAATACTAATCTTATATACAAACACAACAAAGTCTAAACCCAGATGAGAGAAGTTCCAATGTGTTAACTACATTTTATGACTACTCAAAACAAAATAAGAGCCACTCGTTATTTTCACATTTCAATGTAATTTAATGAAGATTAACTAATTACTAAGTACCAAATATTGATGTTACACACTGTTTGATATTTAACCTCTTTGATTTTATTCTTGATATCGAAATGCTGGCAAAGCTCAAAAAAAAAAACTGGTGTAGAAATTTTCTTCTTATTTTGTTTCGATTTTCTTTAAGTTTCGTTTCCATTATCTTCATGGTAATCTGAAATGATCACAAATTTGTTTTCTTAATTTGTTTAAATAACACTTTAAGTTAAATATGCCACAAATACGAAGACTTATGGACGCAATTACTGAAAAAGAAAAAACAGAAAATACATTTACTGCAACCAGAGCCGTTACAATGATCCAAGAAGGAAATTCGCCGAGGTCTGAGGCTTTGCACCTGGTTTTTTCTCGAAAAGCTATACAAAATGCTTGGAATTGCTTCCATGAGACTGGCAGTGTAACAAGAAGACCTGGTTCGGGTAGAGTTCGCATTACAACTTTTCATCCTCATGAAATGTTGTAAATCCGGTTAAGTGCCCGCCGAGAACGCACAGTAACGGCTCGTAAGTTACAGAATCGCCTACGGTTGACAACGGGTACTCGTCTCAGAGACCAAACGATCCGTAACCGATTGCACGAAGACCAGCAAACATTAAAACGTAGAGTTGTTCGAATTCTTTTGTCCAGGGCTCAACGTGCAAATAGTTTAAGTATCGCCCTTCAATATTTGGACTGGAGCATAAACCAGTGGGGCACGGTGCTTTTCACCGATAAGTGCAAAGTAAAATTTTCTTATGACGATCGGCGCATCAGGGCATGGAGGCGACGTGGCGAGCGATTTTCGGCAGCCTACATTCACGAAGTTGGGCGTTTCGGTGGACCCAATGTAACGATTTGTGGGAGATAAGTTTACACGGCAAAACTGAACTCGCTATTTTAAATGAGGGTCCCGTAACTGCTCAGCGTTACATTGAGGAAGTCATCAGGCTTCATGTGATTCCCATTTGCACAGCGAACGGGTCCTGGATTCTTCCTGATGCAAGACAATGCCCGTGCACATAAACTTCAAGCGACCTAGTCTGTACTGGATGGCAGTCAAGTGTTGCCGTCACCAGCCAACAGTCCGGACTTAAATCCGATCGAACACATGTAGGACCAATTGAAACAAAGGGTTAGAGAGAGTGCGCAAGAGGTCTACAACCAGCGGCAACTTATTGACGCTTTGAAAAGTGCCTGGGAAGAGATCCCAGCTGAAAACGTGAGACATTTGATCGAGAGCATGCATGCCAGGCTACAGGAGTGCATAGCCAAAAGAGGAGGACCCTAGCCGTTATTAAAAAATAAAAACATAATTAAAGAGTGAATTTTTTTTTAGATTTTAGCGCATTTTTGTTAGTTGTGTTTTTTATCCTTAATTGTATTTTTTACCAAAAGTCAATAACACATGTTTATTAAATAATTTATTTCAACAGTTACGAGCCTAACCGTTAAACCATAACTTTGTTTTATGTTTACGTTAATCAAACAATGAGATAATCTTATAATTTACATGGTATAACTTAAATACGTAGTGGCTCTTATTTTGTTTTGAGTAGTATAATATTAGTATGGAATAGCCTGAGGGCACTCTTTTCTCACCTAAAGAAGAGCTTGTAAAGTGATTACAATATTTTGCAGCAGTATATTGTAATAAGCACGTTTTATTTTCACTATTCTGAAGTAGTTAGTAATCAATAGTAGTGTTGGTCTTCGGAGAGATAATCCCTAACGGAGATTAGAGGCTCTAGATAAAAGCCGATTTCTGAATTGAGTATTTGGAGTTAAAAACGTGTCAAAACCTACTTAAATACAAAAGTTTGACAGGTTTTCAAGCTAAAGTAGAGTTTGAAAAATACTCATTGTTCATTCAGAAATCAGGCGAAAGTGTCATGTGCGCGCACATGACACTTTCTGACTTATCGTCTGCGCGCGACTGGTGGTGTGCTTAATGTTGCCAGCATAACTAATCTTTTTTTCTTCATTTAATCAATAGTCATTTTTCTTTACTCAAAACTTAAAGTAATTTAAGTTAAGCATAATTAATGTACTAGGTTTTTCTACTTGCATAGAATATTAAAAAAAACTTCATGATATTATTGTAAATATTTGATTGAATACTTAGATGTGAGAGGTACTGTTAAATTTAGTCTCACAATGGTCCTGCACGGGATTAACCCACTTCGATTTCAATTTCAATTCCTAATTAATTTCTTCTTCAACAAATTTTGAAGATTAAGCTGCTGCCACATTACCCTCTTGAGTTGTTTAGGCGACGGTGCGTTCAGAAACGCCCTAAAAAATTGCATTATATTACATGATGCCGCCGGTCCAGTCCCGCTGGTATATTTATGTACCACCCAAAAACCAATACTGTCAGGCACCGGTAGTACGAAAATGTAGGGTGTTTTTTGTATAATGGCATCCCTAAAAATGACCTGTCAACGCAACCCGCATTGCTTATTTGACAGGTAATTTTTGGTCAACTTTGGAAAACGGTACCGTAGATCGTTAATGTCTCGTTCTTCTTTACAAGCACGTTTGACTTTCGAGAAAACATCCCTGCCAGCACTTTGATGGTGATTATTTACTTCGGAATCGAATAAAACGCGGAATACAACACACTCTCTTGACACCTGACATAAACGTCAAGATGGCGGCAATCGATTAGTTCCGATTTTGGCCGCGCGCAGACTTATCTTGCGCGCACTGGTCGAAATGTCAAACATGAAATTTCGATAACGCTTGACAATTTTTACCAATCTTTATCATGACGTTTTCGTTGATATAATGTTACTTGTCTAGAGTTCCTGGAATGACACGGTACGATTAATCAGCATATACAAAGGTTATACGTACTTAGGGAGGTACCATTTTCCCTGAGGAATGAAAGAAATTAATCTAAGTAATAACAAGCTTTCATTAGCTTGCTCCAGTTGTGAATATCTTATGTTTTCCTAAGACACAATTTTTTCGTTTATCTAGGGCTAGCGTCTGCCAGTAGGTTTGCCAGCGTTTTCTTATCGCAAGGGAACATTATACTGGGATGAATAGTAGCCTATGTGCTTTTCCAGACTGTTTCTTTTTTATATTTTTTTTATTTGTGGTGGGTTTGCTCTTGACTCTAGTCTAGGTCAGAGGTGACAGAGACAGAGTCGACGATGGAGCGAGCTTACCCAGAAGAAGCCTACTATACTATATACTACTACTATAGTCTATCTATGTGCCATCCAGATCCGTTCAGCCGTTTTAGCATGATTGAGTTACAAACATACACACATCCATCCAAACTTTCGCATTTATGATACTAGTAAGAAGTAAGATGATGATTGACTGCTAAGTTCAAGTCTTCGCATCTTCCCCGTACTTAACCTATCAAGGAAAACACTATTTTATAGATAACTCGACTTATAGGTGGTATATCAAGATAAAACATGTACCATATTTTAAGTTAGACCAGCAATAATACAACTATGAAAACCGCATCCAATTTCGTGCAGTCGTATTTGCGTCAATCGCGTACAAACATCATCCGTGACGTGAGTAAGCGTGGGGCAGTTGCGTCTGGTCGGAGGATCCTCCCTTTTATATGGAGGTTTGTGGGGCTTTACACCCTGTTCCACCTACCTCCAAACTGGTGACCCTCGAACATGAACATCAGCGCAGCCTTCGTGCAGAGCTACTACATCGTGACGTCATCAGCACTTCCTCAAGCTTTCGAGCAGCGAGTCTCACAGCCAGCCAGTGCCCACGTACCACCGTAACACCAGCATGTAGCGGATGCGCATTCCTGGTCATCACCTTCAGCTTCTAACATCGCTCCGACCCATTGGAGCCAGCAAAACTGTCCCGACTTACTGGGACATCATCACCGCTCCGACTCACTGGTGCCAGCCACAGTATCCCGACTCAATGAGATATCATCACCCCGACTCACTGGGGCACAACCGCATACAGTTCCAACTCACAGCGAACTCTGCGACTTCCGGTTCCGACTAACGGGAACCAACCGTCCACTGCCCTGGCACGCATCACGAGATGTACGGACGACTCAACCTGCTATCGACCTACGGTCTCTGGAAGGGAGTGATGTAGCGGCACCAACGCCGCCACGCTAAAAATGCGCGATTTGAACACATAAAAAAGCCCGACAATAACCGTCGGGCAGTTGCTCGGACCAGAAACAACACCCGTCGAAGGATTCTCCCTTTTCTATGGAGGTTTGTGGGACTTTTCACGGTGTTCCACCTACCTACAAAAGCACAAGCTGGCCTGAAAGACGTTGTCCTGTCCTAAGTACATACAAAAACCCCGAATAAAATAATCACCAGACAGTTTTGCTCAAATTATCCAAACAACTTAATTTCTTGCCTACCCTAAAAATTCAAAACCCCTAAAATGCCGAATCGGTTCTTAAGTGATGCACTTATCAACGAACTGTATTCACTAGCTGTTGCCCGCGACTTCGTCTGCGTAGCATTAGTAATGCCTATAATCTATTTTTATATCGCGCAATAATATCGTAGGTGTGTGAGCCGCCTTACTTAAAAAATTATTAGTTCACCATACTAACTCCCACCCCCCTTTCCAATCCTTAAGAATTATTTCCAGAGTGAAAACTATCTCCATACCAAATTTCATCTAAATCTCAGCTGTTTAAGCGTGAAAAAGTAACAGATAGATAGACATAGTTACTTTCGCATTTATGATATTAATAATAATAGACTGTCGAGCAATGAAAAAGTTCCACCCACAAAATGCCGACAAACACCTTAAGGGTACACTAGTCGACGGCACGAACTATTTTGTGCGCGGGGTTAAAATGCATTTTACATCAACCGACAACACGTGCGGAAGAGATAGATGCTGTGATGAGCAGTAGGAAGCTAGTTCACGTACGAATACACACTTTTGCAAATTTGTAGCAAAATGGATAATTATTTAGGACGAAACCGAGCGCGCGAAATTTTATAAACAGACCTTTGGCAGTCTAGATATCATGAAAAATCTACTAAATCTATCTGTTCAAAATAAAATTATATGCATTGTTGAACTACTAATCTATCCCGGTATGGAGGCCGTTTTGCAATTTTCCGCCTTCTTATGGTATTTATTTGCGCCCAAAAATGCGTTAAAATTAGTGTCGAAACGTGGAACTTTCGACGCTCATAACTTTCAAGTATTTTATTTTTTTACTTTTTCGCTACCATACAGGGCTAGATAATGATGAGACAAATTGATATCACTTTTTATTTTGAACGTACATCGTCAAACATTGGAATAATCCCTAGACTACGTTTGTATGGAAAAATTTCAACTAGTGTAACCTTAATATCTCCTAAGACATAGAACCTAGCTTCATAAATTAAAAAATATATTGAAATCTATTTTATTATGCAAACTTAAACTCTTTTAAATACTGGTCTTTTTGAAGCCATGGATAAAAAAAGTAAAAAAACAAAATTTTGGGGTTTGAAAATTTGTTTCGTTTTTTGTTTTGCTTTTGATTTCATCCTTGTTTTCGCCGTTGTGAAATCATTCTTAAATTGTTAAGTCTTACGGCTCTCGTACCCATAAATCATGCCTCTATCACCCGAGGATTGTACGAGAATCATCACTATGGTGGATTTGGGGACCAGCCAAAGAAATACGGCCAGAATAATGGGTGTGACACATACTACTGTCCGACGAGTGATCCAAAGGCCTAAACCTTGATTAAATCTGATAAATCCAGGTACTGGCAAGCCAAGGTGCACAACAGTCCGAGAAGATCGTTTCATTGCGGCAGCCATGTTAAGAAATCGACATCAGACGGGTGTTGCGGCAACAACAACTTCTGCAAGTTCGAAGGGAGCCAATAAGCGAGTGGACAGTCAGAGACGTCTTGCCGAAAGAGGATTGAAGCCTTACAGGCCAGCAAATGGCCCAAAACTGGAACGGCATCATAAAGTTGCCCGACTGCGTTACGCCCGCGAGCATACAGAATGGGGTGAGGACGAATGGGGCAGAGTGATGTTCTCTGATGAGTCAAGATTTATGCTGTACCATCATGATGGGAGGAAAAGAGTATTCCGACGACCAGGAGAACGTTTTGCACAAGCATGTTTTGAAGAAAAAGTGTCACACGGCGGAGGTACCGTTCACGTGTGCGCTGGTATCTCTGCAGAGGGTCGAACAGCGTTATTTCCAATACGGAAATAACGAGAACGGGAACCTAACTGCTGTGAGATACATCAATGAGATTCTCAATGAACATGCTGGTCCGTTTTTGGCCAATATGGGCGACAATGCAGTGTTCATGCACGATAATGCACGGGCCCACACTGCTCAAGTTGTAAATGAGTATCTTCAGGACGTAGGAATCCACAAAATGGAGTGGCCAGCAAGGAGCCCCGATTTGAATCCTATTGAGCATGCTTGGGACGAGCTTGACAGAAGTGTGAGAAAACGTGTTCCACCTCCAATTACTCTTTGTGACTTGAATTACGCGCTCATCGAAGAATGGGCGAACATTCCTCAGCATGTGCTGAGGAATCTAGTATTCAGCATGCCCAATCGCGTAGAAGCTGTATTGAGAGCACATGGAGGAAACACCAAGTACTGAGTTATCAAAACTTACGTTTACACCTAATAAAACCCCTACTTTGACAGAGATTTGGTTTTATTTGCCAAATGGCCCCAATTTTTTAAAACATTTAATTTAAAATTTAAACACAATATTTACGTTTTTAGTTGGTAATATTCTGATGCGTTAAATGTACTTCAATGTTGCAGACAGCGTCATTAAGCTAGCCTTTCCCGTTTAGGAGTAATTTGGTGCTATGTCACTGGAACTTTTTCATTGCTCGCGAGTGTAATATAGGATATGTTTATAATATATGTATATATATGATCCCAGCAGTGGGAACATTAATAGGCTTATGATGTGATGTGTGTTGTGTGATATGATAATCAAGCAACACATTTTCTTCCTAGATCGTATTTCCTATTTTTTTGGGATCCGACTTCCTTGACCTCTAAGGGCCGATTTTTCAAAAGTCTGATAACTTTTAACTGAGGAATAAAAATAACAGACTATTGAAAAATCGGCCCTAAGGCACCTATCAATAAATGCCTACTCACTCGAAGATAAACTGTCTGATAGTTATGACGATAACGTTGGTCAATAAAACCGTTTGTAATAGCTGACCAACTAAAGTTAGTTGATCCCTACTAAACCTATTTTGTTTAGCGTTTACGAGATCACACAGACCTTCTTTTATTATGTTTAATGTTATTTAACCACATTATCTCGCCCATTCTGAACGACGACCTGTTTATAGCTCTTAATCCTCGGATAAGTTACACAGTCCAGATATTTTTAATGGGAAATCGGCTCTTTATTTTAATATTATGCAAGGGAAATCAGGATTCACTTGCAAATAAATAAAATATACATGAATTCAAAAAATATAAGATTGAGACGGTTATTTGTAAAATATTGGGACGAGTAAATCTGATACGGAATACTCCTTTGTGGAGATCAAGCGTGATGATACAAAGAAAAACAGGTGCGCAGAATTGCAGAGGCTTCATTTGTGTCCATATTTGCAGAACTGGGTATCAAAAGTGGTTGAAGTAGCTTCCTCAATATTGATGTCAGGTTGTATTTTAATATCCAATCTTGGCACCGAATGCATTCGGACACTAACGGGCTCTCCGTATTAATTAGTCAAATATTTGGAATATTTTCTGCTCAAAATAAGAGTATATAAAATAAAATCAAACAAAGGAGTGCCCAGTAACCGAACAGTATTTTTAATAACAGATTATGTAACGCAAATTAATTAATAGGGAAGTGCCGCGTACGGGGCATATTTTGTTACCATTTCCCAAAATGAGTCATGAATAAACATTTGGGCTATTTCGGCGTAAAAATGTTGTTGTCAATCGTCTGATACTCGGCGATGATTCCCTACCCTAATAGGCATACACTCAATTAGGTTTTACTGCCGCACCGTCATTCAATTTAATGCCTAACACGGACCGCACCGAGCAGGTACCTATTTATTTTTATTGACAACAACAAAAAAGAGGAACAAAGTTTTATACAACACAACATTTGTATAATAAACCTTTGCTATTTAATATTCCATTGCGGGCAAAAACTCGTTGTGTAAACTTTACTTTTTAGTTTTATTCCAGTCTAGCCAGATTTGTGTGGCTTTGGCCGCAGACCTCGTTTAACCTTTTATGAGATCGAAAAGGAATATCTAAAGAAATACGCTGGGTTTTATATTTGTAAGTGAAAATGTCATTGACGCAAAGGATTGAGTCGCAGCTAGATTAAGTATTTATGTTATATTTTTCCTTGTGGTTGTCCTATTTATTTATAGACAGAGCCTAGATCGCAAACATAATTAAAACAACACTATAAAAAACCGCAGAGCTTAAAAAAATGGATAAAATATAACCAGTAAAAACCATTTTCATGAATGTTACAGTTAGTGGCAGATACTGAAACTATCTACAATTTATTTATGAAAAACAAACATGAGCAGATAAAATAACTGGCACAAACATATCGCGTAGAGCATGCAATCTACTGCCATTTTCTTAGAATTTCCTCAAATACTGTCATTTTATTTATCCAGTGCGACAGGTAGAATGTCGGCAAACACATTGTAACGCCGGTCACGTTAGCATTAGTGCCGATTCCTTTTTATTTACACGTCATATAACATTTCCCTTAATAAAAATAAGTGCCTACT
Organism: Orthosia incerta; assembly: GCA_948252205.1. Taxonomy (NCBI): domain Eukaryota; kingdom Metazoa; phylum Arthropoda; class Insecta; order Lepidoptera; family Noctuidae; genus Orthosia; species Orthosia incerta. Next base: position 17,328,261 of record OX411753.1, on the reverse strand, counting down.
TAAATATAGGTGCAGTATATAAAATGTTCAATAGGTATAATGTACCTTTAGGACGTCTACACACGATCGGACTCTTCGAAAAGTGACAAAAGATTTTGTTTAAGGAACGGTATATTACTGAACGAAATGCCTACGGTACAGTGAGAGTTCAGTAAAAGCATCGAATTCATTACGAAAACTGTTTTCCGAACCGACGATGCCCGTCAATGCAGAATTTAAGAGGAAATATGGGCAGAGAGCGCCGACTGAATTTCCTTAGTAAAAAGTCATAATTCGAGGTTTGGCTCTCGTCTCTTTCCTCCTCCAATATTAGACCAATTTAAAATATATTCCATAAACTGGTAAAGTAAGATATATACTATCTCCCTATGTCTTCTTTTTTTCATTTATATTTGTCAAATTTGCACACTAAGCCTCTGTTGACAGCGCAATTTTGAGCATTTTTTGAGGGCTCTAATAGTGCTTCTAAACACAATGTATCATCAAAAAGGAAAACATAGGGACATAGTATATATCTTTAATTTTCAGTTTACGGAATATCTTTTAAATTGGTCCAATATCCAATATTGGAGAAAAGAGACGAGAGCCAAACCTCGAATTATGACTTTTTACTAAGGAAATTCAGTCGGCGCTCTCTGCCCCCGTTTCCTCTTAATACATCAAAAAGTAATGTGACGTCAAAAGTAAACCAAAGTCCTTGACACAACCACTTCCGTTTACACACTTGAGTTATTGAAGCGCCTAGTCGCGGGTGTATTACAGCTCTTATCCTCATTCTAATGTACCTATTTGATCGTTCAACTTTGCTAATAAACGTTAGAACAATGATTTCAACTGAACTCGGCGGTCGATGTTACACCAGAGTGAATAGTTTCCCCGTTGCCACTCGCTGGAAGTATTTCACTAGATATGTGATTATTGCCGCACGCAGGTACCGTCGGAAAACTATAATTAACTGGGTCGTTTGTAATCTTAAAGTTTGGATCGATGTTTTTAGACACATTGGTCTGTTATACCGGATGGAATTTTGTAATGCCACCTGAAGGGAAAGTACTCTTAATACTGTAGATAGAAAATTGTATTCAAAGAAAACATTCATTTATTTTTGAAAAGAAAGAAAACTGCATTTAAAGATTTTCAAAAATTCGCTTGCCACACCCGGGAATTGAACCGACTAAAATCTTTAAAAATTTCATTCTGTACTTTTATTGCATCGATCGTTAAGTGTCAATTATAAGGATGAAATCTCTCTAACAAAGCCTAAGTTTTCATTGGTTCGGAGTCACCCAATCGACACCGGCTATCGCTGAAAACCAGCGCTGTGGCTCTGTCTCACACAAGAGTTCCAGCATTGACCGGACCTGCTGAACGATGACCGTTTTGCGTGGTTGTTTTTTTTTTTTTTATTTGTTTTTTTTTTTATAAAAACGTTGCCCCACACTAGGCATTTCTCCTGTATCGTGGGTGCGTTTACAAACATATAATTTCACATACACAAACACCCAGAGCCGGAACAACTATTTGTAGATCATACAAATATTTGTTCCGTGCGGGAATCGAACCCGCGACACGCAGCGCAGCTGTCAATCGCTCAACCACTGCGCCAACGTCAAAAGTGTTCAAAAGTGTTGTGAAGCATACTTTGTAGCGATTGTTTTTATGTTATGCGTCGTTCCTAGCGCTAATAAACATTTTTTCTTACTTTCCTTTCTTTCTTTCTTACATATATTTATGTGAGGAAATACAACTAACTAAACGCGGTATGTTTCATGAGGTTCTAAGATAAGTTTGTAACAATAACAATTTCTACGTTTCCTCTCAGGCGTTCGGTATCATATAGGACCAACCCACTAACAATAAAATCCCAACTAGAATGACCCCCAGAGATTATTTAACTGTTAAGTATTAATTGTCACACGACATGAATTCCTAACACGGCTTTTAGATTGTAATAAAAGTCGAGGATCATAAACGTTAACGACTGCGTCATTTAACTTCGATTAAAAAGAAAAGTCATAAAAAAGGCCATTGCCAGTAGCTGAATTCGTGCGAATTTTATGCCAAAACATTTTAGATGGTGAGGGTAAAGCAACCACAATTCTACTACAGAGTACGACTTTTGTTCGGTAATTGCTAGGAACACTGAATACTCTGTAAACTTTATTACAGTATCAGGGCCCGCGATTTATGCTAATTAAGCATTTTAGACAATATATTTAATTAGTGTTTTTTATCCTCTTAACTGAAACTCTGCCGCACTAATGAATGCCGTAAAAAGTATCCATGTTTTTCACGTGCGCTACAATTTTAAAGGGGACAGCTTACACTGCAAAATCCTACCTTTTTTGCTGTGCAAGGTGCACAGCAAAAAAGGTAGGACCGAAGATAAAATCTCTGTAATAAAAATTCCCGAATTTATATTCCATATTTTTCGGTACCTTTTGCAATATACTCGGCTATTTGTAGTTTATTAAGCTATTTGGAACAACCTATAATATTTAAAAAAAACAGACCAAGTCAATGTCGAAATAACGGTTTGACCTTAGACGTAAATTTTTCGGTATAGAATTTTCGTGTTGTTAATATGATTACCCGAAACGTCGACCTTTCATCTATACCATTAATTAGCTTTGCAGGTATATCAAAGGGACTGGTGATTTTCCTATTCGTATATACAACAAAGGCTCACGAATACGCTGTTGCCAACAGTACAAGCACTGTACGTAGAACACTAAAGCTCTTTACGAGTAGTATGAAAGCTCGGACACTTCCGATTTCTAGTGCTCCCTCTATGAATTTCAAATGTCTGTGTTAATAGGCGTTGGCTACTTTTAAATGTTCCATTATTCAACAAGGAACTTTTCTACTATTCTAACCAACTAAGTAAATGGCACAATTTACGTTGGCCATTTGGTATGCAAAATCGTATCTAATGCCTACTTTTTACAAGTTAAGTTTCGATTTTGTGGAATTTTAAAGCCAGCTTAATAGATTCAACTGTTATTTAAAACGGGTTAGAGAAGAAAAACAAAAAAACCTGTTGCCAGTGACGATTTAAAGTCGTCGGGTGTACACCGAGCACTTTACAGACATTAACTCCACAGTAGCGAAACCTGGGCTACGAAAAAGAGTGACGAGCAGAAACTGCACACCACGGAGATGCGCATGCTGCGCTGAACAGGTGGAGTCATTCTCAAGCATAATATTCGGAACGAGTAAGTACGGGGTAGTTTTAAAGTTGCACCCATCGCCGAAAAAGTTACCGAAACCAGACATCGATGGTACGGCCATGTGGTGCGGAGACCCGATGACCACATCGTCGACGATCGGACGAGTGTCCAGAAGGATATTAAGGGTACACTAGTCGACGGCACGAACTATTTTGTGCGCGGGGTTAAAATGAATTTTATATCAACCGACAAAACGTGCGGAAGAGATAGATGCTGTGATGAGCAGTAGGAAGCTAGTTCGCGTACGAATACACACTTTTGTAAATTTGTAGTGAAATGTATAATGATTTAGGACGAAACCGAGAGCGCGATTTTTTTTAAACAGACCTTTGGCAGTCTAGATATCATGAAAAAACGACTACATCTATCCGTTCAAAATAAAATTATTTGCATTATTGAACTACTAATCTATCCCTGTATGGAGGCCGTTTTGCAATTTTCCGTCTTCTTATGGTATTTATTCGCGCCCAAAAATGCTTTAAAATTAGTCTCGAAATGTGGACGCTCATAACTTTCAAATATTTTCTTTTTTTACTTTTTTGCTTCCTTATAGGGCTAGATAATGATAGACAAATTGATATCACTTTTTGTTTTGAACGTACATCGTCAAACAGTGGAATAATCCCTAGACTACGTTTGTATGGAAGAATTTTTGACTAGTGTACCCTTAAGAAGTGCAGTCTATCTACTGACGATGATTATCAGCTGAACAAGTGGCGCCTTATGACCAGGACAGCCGACCTCGAGTTACGAGAAGTGGCGAGGTGGAAGAAGAGGCCGAACCCCGAGCAGTCAGACCGGATCTAGCCCTGGTAACATGCCTAATTATTCCACCATTTGAAGCTCATCGACAAATATTAAGAAAAAGATCTCAGTTGCTGATTATTTAACTGTTTACCTATCACATTGGTCCTTGCCCAGATTTGGACCCATGATCTTAAGCAGAGATACAAGGTCTTAGCCAAACACACACAGTATTTTTATAAAAAAAACCTGTTGTTCTAGTGTTCCTACACGAGACCTAGCTTATACCTACTAGTATACTATGCGTGTTGGTGGCTCGAGTAAGCACGGTTAAGCTACAAGTGAGCGGCGATACCAATTTATGACACTTGATATCTACGTGCCGGGGCACGGAAGGGACATTAAGCCGCCGGTTACGCTTCATATGTCTGAGTGGTGTTCGTCATTTAGGCGTGTGGGCTCTTAGAGATAACTTGGGATGTGGGTCTGCTCTGTGCTTTGTATTGGTAAGGACAATTTTTGGGATTGTCTTTGAATAAGAAGTTTAACATAAAAGTAAGCCACGACTTTTTGAAAATTCAAAATTATTCGATATTTAGAATTAAATTTAATAAAAAATATTTAGAATTCATACCGAAACATTACGTCATTTGTAACGTGTTTTGGATATGTCTTTAGTGTCTTAGTACGAGTAAGAAGTTTAACATAACAGTAAGCTACGACTTTTAGAAAATTCAAAATTTTTCGATATTTAGAATTAAATTTAATAAAAAATATTTAGAATTCATACCGAAACAGAACGGCATTTGTAACAAGTTTTGGATATGTCTTTAGTGTCTTAGTACTAAAATGAAAGAAAGAAAAGGAAAGAAGATTAATTGTCACAGAATTGACATGCAGACGAAAGTCAGATCAAAGTCAGTTTGTCCGGTGCCAAAGAAAACAAAAAGAGATTTGTTTTATTAGAAAAGGCTGCTGGAAAGCCTAGCTTCGGGGCGTATAACTTACCCAGCCCTGCTCTGAAACATTATTTATTTTATTACGTAACCAACAAAAGTAGGTTCGAATAGATATTTGAATGACTTCTCCCACACAAGCACAAGTCGTGCTTGACCGAGTGTCATTGAATAAGTAAAAGAAACACTCAACTAGTCCATAACTAAATAATTTATAAAGGGTGCGAACGTTTCTCAAAGGTATTCGTAATGAATGGGACATGACGAACTAACTCTTCACAGCATTGGACCCGCATTGAAAATTATGGGATCCCCACATAATTATGGAAAGTTACTTCAAATGTAACCCTGCAACCCTGGGGAAAGGCACATATAAAAATCCGAAAGGCCTCACATTTTATTTTCAAGGGCGTCGCAAAGGGTTTTGATAGTAGGAACTAAACGATTTTTATAAAGAGAGTAGAGGTCCATGGAAGACTTGTACTACGAGTACCTTCTTATTATTCCAGCTTAATGGTAAAAAAAAACCGGCCAAGTGCGAGTCGGACTCGCGCACGAAGGGTTCCGTACCATTATCGCAAAAACGGCAAAAAAATCACGTTTGTTGTATGGGAGCCCCACTTAAATATTAATTTTATTCTGTTTTTAGTATTTGTTGTTATAGCGGCAACAGAAATACATCATCTGTGAAAATTTCAACTATCACGGTTCATGAGATACAGCCTGGTGACAGACGGACAGACAGACAGACAGATGGATTGCGGAGTCTTAGTAATAGGGTCCCGTTTTTACCCTTTGGGTACGGAACCCTAAAAACAGGTGAAGAAAACATATTCGTGAAGGTAATCTTTTAGCCGCATTAATATAGTTTCACACATCATATAGTCATCATATAGTTTATTGCAATAATTTATTTCCAAAACTAGAAACCAAACCCAAAATCAAATCGATACTTTCCGTCGAAGTTATAATATTTGTAATTCGTGTTATATACTCAATCACGCCCCTATCTAAACGGTTATTAGAATTCAGGGTACAATCGTGAAGACATTTACTAACGTAATTACTTTACATTAACCCATTAGTCCCACCCTAATGTCGTGTAACTATAATTTTGTTGTTGTAAAACGCCCAAATTACTGAACATGTTAAACACAACATTATTCGGTAGTGGGTTGACTCGCCGCGACCATGTGCGAATATGTACGACTATATTTGACGGCGGCTAAAACCGCTTAAACAGAAGACTAAGCGCGCACATAAATTTTTGAAACGCTTTTAGTATCCTCGTAGACCATACGATCTCATTTCTGAGTACATTCACTAGGTAAAGTGAGAAGTCTAGAATTTATTGCTGGGCCATTGTGAAGCCCATCGTGCGTGCTTCCGACTGTGTAGCGGATACAATAAGAATTGATATGTGTAGGTACTACGCTCGTGTGACAGCAATATGCACTATTTAATTTCAATGCACAAGCGCGATGTAGTGGTGTGCTATTATTTCATGTGTTTACTAACCCGTTACTTTGTTCCAAACAGTTGTGTCCCAATAGGAATTCACGATTATTATTTGAATGAGTTTGATTTTGTATTGAATATTTCAGCAGCTCCGCCCGCGTGATAGTCGAAAATTATCCCGGGGGAACATATTCCCGGGATACAAAGTCATCAAATTCTAGATTATACTACTATTCGAAGACATGTTACATCCACCAATCCGCACTGGGCCCGCGTGGTGGGTTAAGGCCGTACCCTGACCAAAAAATCAGCATGAGATATGAGCATTCCTATTGGCCTAGCGGCACTGTTGGCGCATGAATTACAGTAGTGAATACGCCCAGATTTTAGAATAAAATCTTTATAAAATCGAATGTTCGTCTTTTGAAAAAATAAAACTTATAAAATGTTCGTTATCAAATTGTCTATCCATTAGTGTTAGTACAAAAAATAATTAATGAACACTTTACGAGGAGATGCATGCTATCAATAATTATTTCTCATTTTTATGGTTTTGTTAGAAAAAGATTAGTGAAACATATATCTTTAAAAAAAAAGTGTACTACCATTTTAGAATCAATATTATATTGAAATTTTATGTATTTTTATTAATTGATATTTCTTTTTAAATAAAGAGTAGATAGCTCTTAAAAAGCAGCACAAAAACGAGTAGCGCGGCGTTTTGCTCGGGGAGGTGCCTTAAGGCCCATCTCTCTCTCACAGAGAGAGGCCTGTGTCCTAGCAGTGGGGACATAAAAAGGCTGATTATGATGAAATTCATAATCCTGCTTAGGTTTGCCGCGTATGAGCAGAGCTTATCCAATAATATTATTATTGGGCGCTTATTCGAGTCAAAATAATGCGCATATTTCATATACATTTATATGTGAAATGTATTAAAATTGTAATAATTAGTCACGAAAATAACAACAGCACGGAATCCTTTTGAATCATTACCGTCAGTTGCAGTTATGGAATATTGTCACAGAAATAAATTCAATTAAATCGACATACCGTTACTTGGTTGAGCATCATTTTTATGCTTCACAAGGTTTTGTCGCAGTATGCTAACGTAAAACGGATCGTGTTATTTCGATTATTGTAACTGATCTGTTATTTCAGCACTCGTAAAATGGCGTCATGAAATTCGCCGTCGTTGATTCGTCACGCAGGCGTTCCCGGAATCTATGGGCGTTTACGTCGGGTTTGAGTACACTTGTGCCTTCCGAATATACTCTTTTTATCGTGAAACTTTCGTCTTTTGTTTAGAGAGTACTTGTCCTAGTTCTTTATTGCTTCCCAACTATTACGTGCATAATGATATGGATCGATCAAAGTGTTTTATTTATGTTTCTGCCTACGCCTTGTTGTTGACCTATTATATTTTTCTGACTTTTTTTACTACTGCAAAGAATCATTCTACGTTACAGTTATGATGATTAATTATCTATATTAGGACTCTACCAAATTTAATACAAAGTGTCAACTGAAAAGCGTAAATACCATATTATCCCTAGCTCGGCTTATGTCAGCATCATTCCCGTATCCTATCCAAGTTTCTAGCAGCTTACAACTCAATTTCCTTCAGCAAATCCTGGATCAAGAAAGGTATACGCTTTCTACCTATTTTATGAATATATCATATCATCAAAATACGTAGAACACTAAGTCAATATGAGCATAAATAAATTCAGACGTAGGTAGGCATTATCTGTTTCGATATATTTGTTGGAAAAATGTAAAAATAATTCGACAGGAATGTACAAAATGGAAAGATCTCGACTGTTCTTCAGAACAACAACAATCTGGAGCATTCTCAGTAAGCGTGACAGCTCTCTCTTTAATCGTATATTCATAAGGGCGACACGTTATTTAGACGTGGGAATGATTATGTCAGTCGCCGTTACCAAAATGGCGGTGGTCGTCATTAAGTCGGAGTGCCCTCGTTTAAGTCCACGGCGCGTAAACAGCGGCGGAAGGAAGGCAGGCTAAAAGCCCGGGTACTGGTGCAGCTTGCAAATTAGCCACGCTTGCTGGAGAAAACACGTGAGGACGAGCTAAGAGATTACTTTCTACGAAACACCACTGTGTATTTGCACAGGTACGTTTAATGGCTCAGCTTTTGACTTTTTCCCCGTTTGGCAAATTTGCGAGCGTGTCCCAGTTACCTACATGACAGCTTGTTCATAAAATCATAATATTCTCCAACATTGTTTTTCATAATAATAATATTCTGTCTTCATCAAAGTAGATGGAAAGTTGTGGACTGTTCCTTTTTTATTTTGATGTCACGCAAAAAGTTTTTGCGTTTGAGTTTGAAAAGTAGTAGTATCAAATGTACTTTATTCCTGCGATCTGCGGGTACCAAATTATCTCAGCAGATTTAAAAAGAATCAGGATAAAACAATTGAAACTCAAACGTAGAAAGTGGACTGAGGAGCTAAAAGTTGGGGCGCTAATGATATTGTAATCATTTCATTAAATGTATTTCGAGTTTCAGCGAGTCAAAAGTCACAAAATGATTGAGGTAATAAAACTTAAACTCTCATTAATTGCAACCAGTGTTAACTGTAAAATAAATGTATTTACAGGCTTTAAACTTTCTCGCGTTATGTAATTTTGTACTTTAAATAAGTATTTCCTTCATTTGTCGTGAACCATTCGTTAGAGAATGTCGCTTTTCTCATGGTCTATTGTCGAAAGATCTTACTGGTTCTAAAATAGCCACGTCACTTCCGAAATAATAACTAGCCTTAGTCACCAACTGTCGTTGCGTTTGGCATAAAATTAATTTGAATTTACAATTTCCACAATAGAATTAGCAGAAGGGATCACGGTGTTATTACCAAATTGTCTCGTCTTCAGCATCATTTATATGCATTCCGTTGATATTAAAGCCGATCGGACACGTTTGGGAAATGGACGAATGGTATGGTTGGCTTTTAGTGTTCCTCAGTAGTTACTCTCATGAAGAATTCATTTATTAAAAGTAACTTTTTACCGTGCCGATCATAGGGACCTTGGTTAGATCCCAATGTGGTTGGTCCCTTAAGGGAATTTTCAGTAACAGCATGGAATCTGGATAAGTACCTAGATCATGGTAGAGATTAGCTATGGGCGAAGTCGGGCTGTGGACGTTGATGACGGCAGCTAGCTCGACCTCTTAACAGGGCCGTCTTAACCCATGCAAGGACCCCTGGGCACACAAAGTTTGGGGAGAAGGGCCCCAAGAAATGAAAAGTGGTTACAGGTAGTTGCGCGAGACCTCTAGTAGTCGAAGTAGGTATATCATGTTGTCAAGATAATCCTATCAAACAAGATGACTTGTTGTTGTATATTATTTTGAATTCATAGAATACTCGTATCTAAATTGTATATAACTAAATTAAGCGGACTATTTTTCACATCCATCGCAGCTTATTAATCATATTTTTTTTACATTTTGTTTCCTTTTTCACTAAGTTATAGTTTAATTTCATGATATTTGGGGCCCCTTAATGAATCGGGGCCCAGGGCACGTGCCCATTTTGCCCCTATGGTAAAGACGGAACTGCCCCTTATATACTTAAAAAGTAGTATATACTTAAAAAATAACTGACTAGGTTTGGGTGTAGTACCCACTACGTGCACACTTCTGCGCCGCAGCGTCCTGCTATCGTGCGTGCGCGGCACCGGCGCCACATCAAGTTCTTGGTGTATACATTGTATGAAGAAAATGAACCGGTCATTCGCAATACGACAAACGCACCGCTGCGGCACCGCAGCACTACCGCACCAAACGTCTTAATTGAAAGAGCCCTAAAAGGCTACGTCCCTCAGCGATAGGGTAGCCTTCGATGAGTAAAAAACTTTTCGTACTCTAATAGGTCCTGCCAGAGATTGCCGTACACGCAACCGTTTCATACACACAACCACCTTTCCATTATTTTAGTTTAGATGATAGGTTAGAGTAACCACGACCACAAAGCAAGTGTTCCCTTGTTTTATTCAAGTGAATGAAAACAATCTGTTAGTACCCAGTCCCTACTTTATTTATATTCTTTATAGCCACAGCAATGACTTGTGTAGAAGTTTTTCTAAGGCTTTGCCGAGATATTATTTTACTTTTTCGTTCTTTCTTCACCTACACACGCATATTTTTTTATCTTCCTTTTTCATTATGTTGTTTTTCTTTACAAGCCGTAAACTTGTTATACAGGTTCTCAGTAATGGCTGTTCTTACTTATTTTTAGAGCATTGAACAAGAACATGACAATCATGGCTTAAAAAAATGTTTCGAAATGATTTTTAATTTATTTGAGGTATCCCTGGATGGATGCCACTTGATGAAAGGTAGGTATTATACTAGCTGCTTGAGTAGACTACAATATAGGTACTGATGTTATTTTGTGTGGTTTTCTTTTGTTTTTTAGGTTAACCATAGAGAATATTAACAAAATAATTACCTAAGTGAAATTATACAGGGCTAGGTTGAACTTCATAAACATGTCGAGATTAGAACACTGTTTTTCCAACAAATATTTATTTTTTAAGCAACTCCCCTCTCAGATCAAATAAAAAGTCAAGATGGAACGTTGCAAACAACAAGGTGAAGCCAGTCCAAACTATGCCTTGCCGTACAAATATACAATTACACGGCCTCACGTACAACGAAATTACGCCTTAGCTTGTCAGTCGAACTTTAATATTTGATCTGTGAGCTCGAAAGACAAGTATGACTTTTTATTTGATCTGAGACTCCCCTTAAAAATTATAATACGTAAAATATTTACAACGACCACAGGTAGTTGAAATACGAGTTTAGAAATTCAGTTTTTGTTTTGTTTTATTGTACCTACGTCCGATCAAATCTTCGTTTACGTCCAACACATCAACGAAGATTTGACCATGTATTTATTGATCTTGAGTTAGGATCACACAGACATAGGTAGCCGTTTCTTGCTATTGTGCTGGTGTTTAAACGATTATTTGAAAACTATTCCTTCTTGAAATTATAAAATACATGCTCTCATGATCCAAATAGGAAATGTTTCAACAAGTAGTAGCAATAAAATGACGATTCCCCCTCAGAGTATCGCCTGTCTGAATGTTGAACAAGTCGTCGGGGTCCAATGCTGAGCGAGATTTACCGCGGTCAAACTTAGACGCGCCTCCCCTGGGATGATCACGCTCAGCGCTCAGCCAACCTGTAGACTATCACACGTATACGGAAACTTATTTTATTGAAGTTCTGAAATATGTGTGTCTCTGAATTTGGGTAAGAGCTTGTGACATACTTACTAGCTTACCAAAACTGATAGGTAAGTGTTATAGTGCATCTGATAACAAAAATATTAAGCCGACTTCCAAAACATAACTTACACTTTTTATTTTGGAAGTCACATCATCAGCCTATTAATGTTCTCACTGCTGGGGCACAGGCATCCTCTCTGTGAGAGGGAATGTGCCGTTATCCACCACGCGGGCCCAGTCCCACGATGTTTTCCTTCACCGTTTTGAGAGCAGTGGTGATGAAATAATTTACACAAAGTAAAGCGCCGGCTGGGCTCGAACCCACGACCTACAACTTGTAAGTCACGGCCGATACCACTGGGCCACCACTGCCTTTGGCCACTGCCTTTGGAAGTCAGTTTATTTTTTTTTGTTAAAAAGTTTTTTTATTTTTTTTATTTTGTTTAGTAGTTTTGGTACCTTATTTATATACCATGAAAAAACGCATAATTAAAGATAACTTAAAAAAAAACGTGCCAAGTGCGAGTCGGACTCGCGCACGGAGGGTACCATTATCGCAAAAAACGGCAAAAAAATCACGTTTGTTGTATGGGAGCCCCACTTAAATAATAATTTTATTCTGTTTTTAGTATTTGTTGTTATAGCGGCAATAGAAATACATCATCTGTGAAAATTTCATTTGCCTAGCTATCACGGTTCATGAGATACAGCCTGGTGACAGACGGACAGACAGACAGACGGATCGCGGAGTCTTACTAATAGGGTCCCGTTTTTACCCTTTGGGTACGGAACCCTAACTAGTCGTCAGATCTTGGTCAAAAAATAATTAAATGGGACCACACGAGCAGCAGCAGCTCTTTCAAAGAAGAATCGTCAAAATCGGTTCACCTAGTGAAAAGTTTCGAGGTAACACATATAAAAAAAAAAATTGAGAATCTGCTCCTTTTTGAAGTTGGTTATAAAGGTCTGCTCCTTAAAGCACCCATGTTGCAGACGAAATCTAAATATGGGACAAGGTAAAACATTGTTTTATTTCGCTACACAGCAGAGTATTCTTGGAAACGTTGTTAATACAATTATTTCTTCTGTATTTCAACAGTCAGCTACGTTTAATAGAAGCCCCTACTGCTACCAGCACAGATAAACAAAATAAATAAACTTAAAGAACGGACTAAAAAGTCTGGGTAATTCAATGATGATGGCGATATCCGCCTGTAAAGAATTTCCTATAAAAGAGTGCATAATTTGAAAAATTCAGTCAACTCTGATACACATTTCAGAGATAATTATCATTTCCTGCCCTTGTCTCATGTTACTTCATCATTTGTTTGTCTAAAGAAAAATAAAGAAAAAGTATTTATTTGTGACCCGCACAGGAGACACGAGAAATCAGCTTAAAATTAAACAAAAGTAAAAATAAAAACCCCTTGCGAGACCAAAACGGCTCCTATCTCATGCGTTTAAACAATTCTCTTTCAACTTTTCTATCACTGGTCACTTTCAAACTTCCTCTAAACACATATTTCAGAGAACACAGCCAAATAATAATATAATCGTCTCCTAGTTATGGAAAGGCCATAAAATCAATATTCATACAGTTTCGTCCTGTCTTGTCCGAAAACCCGTCAATTCTGTTAGGTCGCTATTGATGAAAACAAGACAAGGGTGTAAACAACTTAGATGGATCCTATTTACGCTTAAATGTTGCTCATAAATATCGATTTGAGGGAAAATAGACTCCTGTTCTCATGATATTATACCTACTTGTATTACCTTAAGCCTCCCGGTAGTGTGCATTATGTTTTGCTAACTTTTGCAGTGTTCTTATTGGCTTATAGCGCAGCGTAGTAAGCCAACGATGAGAATCTTAGAGCACTTTTGTCTCTTATTATTCTTAGAAAAAGTGCAATTTTAATACACTAATAAGTAATAATAATTTATATAATTTAACATAAAAATAGAAACCAATACACATAATTAGTACATCAAACCAAATAAAAACAATTAAATAGAATTAACTGAACGGTTAATAAGGAAAATATAAAATGCTAGCTGTGTGTGGCTTCGCTCCCGTCAACTGGCTACCCACCTACTCTACCCTATCCTACCTACCTACTTACTCTTTCCTACCAACCTACCCTACCTATCTATACATCTATCCACCTACTTACCTGCCTACAAACCCACCTTCCTTACCTATCAACCTACCTACCCTACCATACATAACTACCTACCCTAACCTACCCTACATACCTACCTATCTACCATACCCTACCTACCTACCCACCTTTCCTACATACCAACCTACCTATAACCTAACCTACCTACCTACCTACCAATTTGTTAAACTATTTATTTGAATAAGAAAATACCACGATACGAATGTAACCAACTTTTATTTCTACCGACGATCTAATTAAATCATCATCTGCCTAGCCTTATCCCAACTATATTGGGGTCGGCTTCCAGTCTTACCGGATTCAGCTAAGTACCAGTGTTTTACATGGAGCTACTGCCTATCTGACCTCCACAACCCAGTAACTGGGTAACACGGTGCCCCTTGGCAAGACTGGTGTCAGATCTCAAGCTTCTGACTACCCGTAACGACTGTCAAAGATCTTCAAATAACAGCCGGGACTAACGGCTTAACGTGCTTTCCGAGGCACGGAGGAAACTCGGTATGTTGAAATGGTCACCCATCCACGGACCGACCTCGTCGTCGATCTAATTAAATATTAGAACACAAAAGCTGCTATTGTGACTTAACTATGATAGATATATTCCCTCGCTGACTTTTTTGAAGGCAATAAGAATATATAGTGAGAACTTTAAACATGCAGTACATATTTTTTATGTATCATCATTATTATAGTATTCTCAGCGCACGCCAAATAATGAATTTTATAGGCAAAATTTTGCTTCCTTCGATAACATTATTGCAATTTTCTAAAGGATGTCTAATTTTTTTGAAAATAATTGAAATTAGCTTTCTATTGGTGATGGTTAAAATCGGTCCAGTAGTTTCGGCGCTTATTCGGTACAAACAAACAAATGAATATTTCCTCTTTAACTGCTATTCCTCTCTTCTCAACACTGACTGTGTATCTAGAATGTTGCTGTGCCCGACGGGTCTAAAATTGTTTCTCTAACTTATTTTATTTACCACCTGTATGTACATTATGGATGCAATAAATTTAATTTGAATTTGTAATCGTTTATGCGATAACATTGATGCTGTAGACTAAACAGTATCTGCCGTAGAATACGCTACCCTGATTTCAATAATTACAATTATTTATAAGGTAATATTTAACTCAATACGTTGATGAGAATGAAAGAAGAAAATATTCATCAAATTATTCTCTATCGTCACGTACTGTTCTCGGTATTCGATAAACTATACCCGAACATATAACAAGATATATTGTATGCTGCAGTATATAGTCACTACATATTATAAAACAAAGTCCCCTGCCGCGTCTGTTTGTTTGTGTGATCGCAATAAACTCAAATACTGAAGGGATTTTTATGTGGTTTTCAGCAATAGTGATTTATGAAGCAGGTATTATTATGGTTAGGTAAGTGTATTATTTGTTAAGGTTTTGTTTAAATTAGTTATTTCAACTAATTTACACAAAATCATAATACCTTGAAAATGTCGGATAAAGTCAAGCCGCTTCGGACCTTCATCGAAATCGCTGCCTAATCCTCTTGAGATATAACAAAACAATGAATATAATGGGATATTCCTATTTTATATGTCTACAGACAAGTCCGCGATGGCATATATCTATGTTTTAA
The DNA here is from genome assembly GCA_948252205.1 of Orthosia incerta. Taxonomy (NCBI): domain Eukaryota; kingdom Metazoa; phylum Arthropoda; class Insecta; order Lepidoptera; family Noctuidae; genus Orthosia; species Orthosia incerta. The sequence goes on along the minus strand of OX411753.1, from coordinate 17,312,801 downwards.
GGATAGCTTACTATACCCATACATTCTAACTTCTAAAAAAATGGTCACGTACAATGCGGTAATTGGAAAGCTATTTAGACAAACAAACAAACAAACAAAACAAAATCATGTTTATTTTTCTTCCACAAATAACACTTATAAATAAAAACTCAAAAACGGAAAAAAATATGTTAACGATATGCCACATTGTTATTTGCGGGAGACTGGTGCCTGGACTAAGCCTTAACCTGTATTTCAGGACACCGGAGACTCCCCCCTACAGGTTAAAAATAATATAATTATACATATCATCAACTATTTACAAAAGCCACATATCAAGCAAGAATTATTTTTTAAGTGCAACCACTTAATTGGTGGGTTATGATTCTTTTTTATTTTCATTATGTAAAGTGTAGACAAGAGTGTGAGTTTGTGTTTGTGTGTGTGTGTTTGTGTGTGTGTGTTTGCGTGTGTGGTGTTGAGTGAGTGAGAAATTTTATGTGTGGGTTTATAAAGTAAGGTGTTGGTAGGATACATTATTTGATTCCCCTTCTGTTTTTTTGTAGTCCAGTTTTAGTAGCCAGTTAGTTAATATTAGTTTACATTTAGATTTAATGTAATTAAAAATACCTAATTCTTTATTTAATTTATTATAGAGTTCGGGTCCTCGGAAAGTATAAAATTTTTGTGCAAATCCAGTTTTACATTTATTGGTACTACATACATCGTAGTGCCTCCTAGAAGTTAATTTAGAAAGAATAAAAGAGGGTGGATCTGAATGTTGCCAGAGAATAGTAAAAAGGATGTAAAGCTGTCTGACAGTTAAAACCTCAGCTTCCTCATATAGTGTGGCAGTGGGGTAAAGTCGTGGTTTAGAAAGGCAAACTTTTAGAATCAGTCTTTGGGCTCTTTCTATTTCCAACATATTAGTTTTACCGGCACCTCCCCAAGTTGTTACACAATATATCAGGATAGATTGAACAAGGGCAATGTATAACATTTTGAGTGTTTTACCACTTGCTACATGTCTAAGCTGTTTAAAAATATAAATAAGTTTTCGTAGTCTTTTAGATAATTTGTGAATGTGTTAATCAAATGACAATCTTTTATCTATGATTACACTCAAGTAACGAATACTTTGAGTTGGCTGTATAGTTGAGCAGCTACATTGATTCAAAGGAGGATATGAACATTGATGGACATAAATGGGCGGCATGTCTTGTAAGAGGGTTTCTGCGCTCCTGATTGCAAAAGGTATGTACTTTGTTTTATCGGCGTTAAGTGTGAGAGAGTTTGCAGCGAGCCAGTGGCAGACCATGTTCAGACCTTTTTGAGCTAGCGAATATACCTCTTCCCAAGAATTGCCCGTGAAAGTAAGAGTCGTGTCATCAGCATAAGATATTATTTTGCAGTTTTCAAGATTAAGTTGACATAGCTCATTTATATAGCATAGAAACAGAGTGGGCCAAGAATACTACCCTGAGGAACTCCATACTCGATAGGAAGTTCATTACTCATGTGGCCACCGATCTTTACTTGCTGCGTACGATCCGATAAATAATCAGATATTAATAACAATTCGTTGCCCCGTATGCCCATATTATTTAGTTTACGAATTAGGGTGGGGATAGAGACTGTGTCAAAAGCCTTGCTGAGGTCGAGAAAGATGGTCAGGCACTTTTTGTTATTGTCCATGTTTCTTACCACAAAATCAGAAAAAGTGTGAACAGCCTCATCAGTGGATTTGCGTGCTCGAAAACCATATTGTGAGTCGGCCAGTAATTTATTAGACTCTAAGAATTAGAATCTATAATTATAATATAATTATTAGAATCTATAATTAATCGTGCGCTCGAATACTTTAGATAGTGAAGAAAGGATAGCGATGGGCCTATAGTTGTTGACACAGCCTGTATCCCCTGCCTTATATATGGGGCTTACAATTGCTTTTTTTAGTGCTTTAGGCAATACACCTGTATCAAAGCAACGATTTATGAGATCAGCAATAACAGGAGCCACCAAATCTACAACACTTTGCAATAACTTAGATGAGATGGTGTCCCATCCAGGCGAGCAGTCACTTCTCAAATTCAAGATAGCAGTTTTAACTTCCATACTATCAGTTTTGAGCAGTACGAATGAGTTGGAAGGGGAGGTGTCTTTGTTTACACCGATGTTATTGAACGGTGTAATATTCGAGGGTATGCGTTGAGCTAGTACTCTTCCAATTGTAGAAAAGAAGGTATTGACATTATTAATCGAAGATTGAGGGCTTTGATCTGTGTATAGAAGTTTATCAGAAGATTCATGATTTTTATTATAATTTGTTATAGTTTTAATAGAGTCCCATAACAATTTGGAGTTACCTTTAGCCATATTTAGTTGGTTTTGTTCATATTGTCGTTTTATTTTTTTCACTTTTGAAAAAGCACTTTTTTATAAGTTTTGGTAATAATAACGGTTCAGTTGATATTAGATCAACGTATTATTTATATAAAAGTCCGTTATCTGTGGGTTTTTGCTGCGTTATAGTTTAAATGTAGTGTTTTGGTCCAACTTGACACTTGTCGAGGCACTATTTAAAAAAAGAATTTAGTTTATATGATTCACTTCAAGAATTAGCTTTTGCCCACACTTGCACTGTTTCCTTGTTAACATATGAGAAAGTTTGTCTATTTTCACTGTTTAATATTGCCGCTATGATTTATTAACACTAAAAGATACAGAGCTAATGTTCGCGTGCGCGTCCTCTAGAGGGGAATCAAACGGGGAATCAGACGGATACAGTATTGATCTTTAACAGCTTAAAGTTAGTTATCTTAAGCATTCCATGCACATTGTGATAATTTTTACACCATATTATTTAAATGAATATCTTAGGAGTTATCGCAAAATAAAGATTAACGCACGCGAATATAAATGCAAGCGCAGCAGGTCTCACACTAATGACGGGACTCGCTTGATGCGACCACCCCCGCGCCGTACCTCTCGCGTGGTCGCATTTTTGTTTTGTATATGTTAGACTAGTTGTTGCCCTCGGCTTCGCTCCCGTGGACCACCCCACAGGACCCATTTTCGGGATTAAAAAATAACCTATGTCACTCAGGAATAATGTAGCTTTCTATTGGTGAAAGAATTTTTCAAATCAGTCCAGTAGTTTCGGAGTCTATTCGGTACAAACAAACAAAAAAATCTTTCCTCTTTATAATACTAATTAATATAGATAGGTACTTATTTTAAGAAAAAAACATATATGCATAATATACTACTACCCAATACCCATGCGAAGCCGGGGCAGATCGTTAGTTGATATATAAGCAAAGAATAGGTGAATCTAACTACTAAAGATTTACCCATAAGTAACGTATTCTTAGTACAAACGTCTCATATTTCTGGTGACAAAGATGATTCGGAAAGGTGTGACCAATACCAATAAGGTCTTTTATATTTCAGAAGACAGATGTTATTACATATGATTGACCTTTATCTTGTAGCTCCCGACTAAGAAGTTAGATATATTGCGTGGATGTTTATGATTAATTAAAAAAATGTGCGTGTCCCAGATACTTCTGTAGTTTCAATATTCATTTCAATTTATTCCTCAGCAAATTTTTTAGTATATAAATATTCTTAATACTACCACTTAAATAAGGCAGGTGAATGAGGCGCGCTGCAGCAAAGGGCAGAGAAAGATCTAGTCCCGCGCTAGGAACTAACCTGTGTTACAGGCACTGGGCACCTAATCCACCGTCACACTTGCACGTCATAAAACGGTAATCAATCACTTTAACTTATTTGAAGAGAACATCATCCATTCACGCAATATTTCACATTTCTTCAGCAAAATTGAATAGATTTATTAAACGTAAGAAATTTGCTTTGTTGGAAGATTTTTAGAGAAAATTAAATGGTCATACCCTCTTAAACTGAGTGGCTCACAACAGCGCAACTGCAATTCCCTCGAATAAAGCGCGGACTACATGTGCGTTTATTTACGCCACATTAAAAACTTTTTGTAGGATTCCAAATGGCGCTATTACATGGTTTCTAATTATACAAGGACTGTGCTCGCCATTTTTAGTTTTCGTTTTAAAGTTTTTATGGAACTTATGGTCCTTGGGTCAAGAGAATGCTTTTCGCTCTCTTTTATATTAAGTTAATTATGACTTTGTTTTCCCAATACTTTTGGTTGGTATACCGTTGTATGCAGGAAATATGACGCAGGTTTTTTCGCTGAAACAATGGATTACAATACATATTTTTAATTTGGTTCATTAATTACAAGCTTTTTTATTGTATCATCCGTCCTGGTGTCTATGTATATGTAATGAAAGCTAGCAAGTTAATTTTAATCCTCTTCACGGTGTTTGATTAAGCTAAAATTTTTTTGATATTTTTTTAAATATGAAAGCTTGTTTAGATGAATGAAATCGGACCTATGCATTGTTTTTCATCTGCCTAGATTGAGATCAAATGCGGGATAATCACGAAAAAAAATGTTAATTAAAATGTGCGACTCGAATAAACACAGACAAAGTCGATCCATAGAACTCAGATTAAGAGGGCACGTCTCCAAAGCCTTGGCCACGGAACAATAATAGTAAACACCTGGTGAATCCTTCAGGAAATCCCCTAACATGTAGAACCTAAAATCAACACAAACAATTTCATAAACGAAGCAAAAACAGAGCTAATAAAGCAACAAAACTGGGAACAAACAGCAGGAATGAGTATGAATCCGTCTGAAAACTTCAATATCCTGTCGGAGTTCATATTAAAGTAAATCAAAGTGAATTCGCGTATCCGCCGGTCCGTGCTCGGCCTTAAATAATGCTCGTTGTTTTGGCCGCCATCCAAGACCTTGTTAAGGAAACTGGAGAATTTCGCGGGGCCACCATTGTTTCTTGTTGTGTATATAAAGGCGCGACAGACGTCCTGAGCCTCGGTCTGCAAATGTATGCAATAGAATAATTTCCGTTCAATTATTTCGTTATCCAGTGTAATTGAGGCTTTAGTGGCGGTTATGCGGTTCTGTTTTGATGTTTAATTTGGAAAGTAAGTGGTTTTGGTACCTACATGCATAATAGTTATGTTTGTTTGTATGTTGCTTTTGTAACGCGTATTTAATAGGGGCCAGGGGTGCTCTTCTATCTGATGGTAACAAATCTAGGATTAACAATCCGTGTTTATTTATGGTAAATCCTATATGATTTTTGTAGCGGTCATTTAGCGAATCATGATCAATGGTGAACAGCTAACAGGCAAAATACTGTAACAATCATGATGATTTGACAAACAGAAGAAAAGGAAATAAAATAAACATCTACAAAATAGAATAAATAAATGTTCCATAATAATAGTCTTAAAGTCTTATTGTAAACTAATCCAAAGCAATTTAATTACGAAGTGCATTGTGATTAGGTTTAATTGTAAAGCATTAGATAATTGGAAGCAGCACACACGCTTCGAGCTGGCTGCAATTTGAGCACTTTTCTTGTCTGTTCTAGCATTCGTTGCGATAACATTTTGCAGACCATTTCATCTTTAGTCTTCTTTAAAGATGTTTATCTAAAATATAGTGTTGTATCTGAGATGGAAGTAAGCGATAACTATGGGTTGTCAAATCTTGCTTAAATTAGTAGGACTTGGACTAACCGCTTATTCAACCTTTCGAGTATTAGTCTATACTTATAATAATATTATAAAGAGGAAATATTGTTTTGTTTGTTTGTACCGAATAGGCTCCGAAACTACTGGACGATTTAAAAATTCTTTCACCTGTGGAAAGCTACATTATTCCCGAGTAATTTATGCTATTTTTTAATCCTGAAAACGGGTCCTGTGGGGTGGTCCACGGGAGCGAGGCCGCGGGAAACAGTAGTATGTATGTTTGTTAATCAATCACGCCACAACAGCTGAACGGATTTGGATGAAATTAGGCATATGAGAACTTATGTATTGAGAGGTTCTCTTTTGACCACTATCACACCTGACATAACATGTGACTTAGGTTACTTTTTATCCGTAGCGATAGTACGTTCCCTTGGGATAAGTTCTGGATTTAACGTGTACGAGGCCGCTGGCAAAAGCAAGTAGTTCAATAAATTCTTTTTATGATTAATTAACTGAATTGGTCTACATTCGAATATTTGCTCCGAAAACCTGCTGGCTCTTTAGGTTGATTTTTGTCCAGGGTACAGTTGATCCTTGGTAAATTATTTTAAGAAAATTTTATATACATTGGACATTAAACTGATAGGTCGGTAGTTCCCTATTTCTGCAATGTCTCCCTTTTTGTGTAGCAGTGTTATGTTGACTTTGTCCAGTCTTCGGGAATAATTTCGGTCTCCAATATCTCGTTAAATATACTTGTCAAAATGGGAGCAAACACCGTGATTGTGGATTTTTGGAGTTCATTTGTTATCTGGTCTACTCCAGGTGTCTTTTCTTGTTTTTGTGTATTGATCGCCCTTATTGTCTCCTTCACGAGTATTTCCGGGATCGACTCAGAGTCCGTTATGTTCCTTGTTCTTAAATTAGGATTCTCGCTTTGGTAGAGGTTTCGATAATAATCTGTATCACTTTCAATATTTCTTTGTTTTTGTTTGTGTAGTTATTTTCTTTCGTTTTTACTCTTCGTCCAGTCTTTTTTCCTATTTAGTTCTTTAAAAGTCTTTTTCATTCCACCACTTGTTTCTATTTAATTCTTTAATGTTCTTTGTCTTTGAAGTTTGTTGTCGTTTCTAATATGTTCTTTTATCTTTTTACTGAGTTCGGATATTTTTGGGCAGTAGTTTTCCTTCCCTTTCCTGTGCAATAGCTTTGTTGTTGCAATAGTTGTAATGTCTTATCTGAGATTATTTTTTACTATCTATGTTTATTTTCTTTGTTTCTGTTTTCAATAGTTTTACAATTTATCATATTTTTCTTGGATTGGTAGTGCTTTCCCATTTTCCTTTCCTAATACTTCTTTTAGATGATTTATGAGTTTATAACTATTACCAGTATATACCAGAGCTATATTATCATGATGGAATCTTCTTTTTATTTTTATCGGTGTGCCTGTTAGTGTAGCCTTCGACTCCTTAGAACATGAATATATTTGGGAAGCATTGCGGATTCAAGGAATACAAGGAAAGAACATACAAACACTGAAAAATAAATACTCTAAATTCCCAATAGGAGTGAGACATGGGGACCCTATATCACCAAAGTTATTTTCAGCAGCACTAGAGACGATATTCAGAAATCTGCGATGGGATCATAATGGACTTAATATAAACGGGGAAAACCTAACTCATTTACGCTTTGCAGGTGATCTTATTCTATTTTCGGAGTGTCCTAAAAAACTAGAGCAAATGCTGCATGAACTATCGGATGAAAGTGCGAAAGCAGGACTTACAATGAACACAGAGAAAACAAAAGTTATGACTAATAGTTCACAAACATATAACATTATTGCAAATTCTGAAAAAATAAAAATTTAGACTAGTACATTTACTCGGGACACCTTATTTCTCCAAAGGACACAAACTGCCACACTCAGAGACGTTAACAGTTACTGAAAGCTCTCCTTAGTAGAGATTTTTAGTACAAAATCTATACTAAGGAGCGCGTTAAGTAACCGTTAAATGTCTCTGAGTGCGGCAGTATGTATGATAAAATTGTAAGAAGAACAGCCAATACATGGAGAAAATTTTGGTCCCTCAGTGAAGTGATGAAGAGCAAAGACATGCCTATGAAAGAAAAGAGGAAAGTATACAACACGTGTATTTTACCTTATTTAACATCCGGATGTCAAACATGGGCGCTGACAGATAAACGAATGAACAAAGTAAATGTGTGTCAAAACGGAATTGAAAGGAGTGTAATTGGTGTAAAAATAAGAGATAAAGTAAGGTTAGACGAAAAAAAAACACAACACAATTTAAAAATGCCAGACATGTATGCAGAAATCTAAAATGGAGATGGACACTTAAGAGAAAAATCAGATAAATGGACAAAAAGAATATCTGAATGGTACCCTTGCGGGACGGAAAGAGAAACAAAGGCCGACAAACGATGCAGATGAACTTAAGCGTGTGGCCGGTCCAGAATGGATGAGAATAGCTAAAGATCTCTCTATCTTTTCTAAGAGCCTCCACTTCTCTAAGTGGAGGCTCTTAGAGGACGCCTTTGTCGAAGGACGAGCTGTGGAAAGTAACACCAATCTTCATTGATAAGTTGTATTAATAATATTTTAACAGCAATAAAGGCTAATTTTATTTTATTTTATTTATTTAACTCAATTAGATTTTATGTTGTTTTTATTGTGAATTTTCTTTTCTGCTATTTTAATTTTGTATTTGATTTTGTATTATTTTCAATGTGAATTTGAATTGTATTACTTTGATTGTGAATGTGATTTTGTATTATTTTGATTGTATATTTGATTTAGATTGTATTTTTTTTACCGGATTTTGTTTTCAATGTTGATTTAAATTTTAGTTATGATTTAAATTTTGTTTTTATTTTTTACTTAAATTTTAATTTTGGTCTTGGTTTTGTTTTAACTTTGATATAACTTGTAATATTTATTCTTTTATGGGGCATGTGGTGCTAACCTATAAAAATTGTAGTACTTACCTTAGATATAAGAAAACTTTATTTTAACATGTACCAGTACATACAATTGTTACTTGGCCATATAGTAATATATAAAAATAAATAAATAAACAACTAGATATGCATTATTTTTTCAAATCATGTTATCAGCCATAAAATATTCAATTCTGGTGCAACAAATGAGTTATGGTACTCTACGTTTGGCTAGCACCACAGCAGCCGTATCGCAGAACATCAAAGATTTATATGTCTTTAGTTAAACGATAGCCAGCCACCATTAATTTACAAATTATCTGATATATATGCAAGAAAAAGGTTTCATTCGGAGAGGTTTTTGACCAGCGCTGCTGCGATATGCTGAGTGGACTATGCAAGGTTATTCTTTGTCATTCTAGAACTGAAATAAAGGTTAAAAGTAAAATATTTCGTTTTCAGAGGTTTTATTTTCGAAATGTCTCAAGATTTTATGCCTGATGCTGCAGCCCTCAATTAGGCATAATTAAAGTCAATATCAGGTTAATCAAAAATACTAATAGTTTAGTATACAAAAACTATTCCGTTTAGACTAACAAGAGTAAAATTTTCAAGCCTCCTCAACAATAATGACGAGAATCTATCAACGTTCTATCAATTCATTTATGACACAGGCCATTTAATTATTAAATAAGCCAGATCTTTCACAAATAAAACCAAAGAAGTTTATAATGTTCATCGATTTAAACAATTAAGTGAAAAATCTGTATAACGTGCTCGGGTAATATGTTGGCAATTTACGAAGAGCTTAATTTACTTGGTTCCGTCGGGAACCGTTGGTAAATTAACACTTATTACTGTACTGTTGTATTGATCCCGTTTAATTGACTACTTTCTGTTACATCTTGTTTTGGATGTCTGGAATCTGTGCTTTGTTTTCTGGTTTGTGATTCGCTTTTTTGACACGGGACTATTTTTTTTGGTCTATAAACGAAATTTTTGTTTAGACTTCATTTCTTTATCTCATAGGTTTATTGATGGCATTTTGTTTGATACCTATTGCTTCAGGAAAGCAGAGAGAGAGCAGTGGTGGCCCAGTGGTATAGGCCGCGACTTACAAATTGCAGGTCGTGGTACTTTGTGTAAATTATTTCATCACCACTGCTCTCAAAACGGTGAAGGAAAACATCGTGAGGAAACCGGCATGTCCTAGAACCAAAAATTCGATGACATGTGACATCCACCAACCCGCACTGGGCCCGCGTGGTGGATTACGGTCCATTCTCTCTCACAGAGAGGAGAACTGTGTCCCAGCAGTAGGAACATTAAAAAAGGCTGATGTTGTTGTTGTTGCTTCAGGAAAGGTAATTATTTATACGTTTTAAAAGCTTCATACAAAAACTATCGTCGGGTGGGATACTCAACTGCAAAAACCAAAACATCAAAAATTAAAATATCAACACCATATAATCACCAGTTTAATTTTTCAATGAATCAGTATAACATTAGGTTTAAACATATACAGTTCAAAATGTCAACACTTCAGATGAGCAACGAATGTGAATAGCATTGATTTATAACATAATCGTAGTTTATAGATTCAAGGTATTGTGGTAAAGGCATTGGCTTGCAAGTTCTACGTCCTTGTCGAACTATTTGTGGTCAACCAAAATACTATGTATACTGAACTGATCGTTGAGCCAGTTCTCCTATTTTGATAGAATTTTGGTAGCAACGGTTGGCTTACACCATTTTAAAATAACAAGGAAATTGACATTTTTTTAATATAGTTTTTTACTATCGAGGTTCACTCAGATTGGAGTGTAAGCTTATCAATTAGTTGACGAAGTTATACAAGCTGAAGTGGATTTTTTTGGTGTAATCAAGTAAATCTAGAATTCCAAATCAGGTGATTCTGAGCCGCATTTGAAAGTTGATCCTTAAAACCTCATGTCTAATGTGTGTAATTTGCTATGGTATTGTTTCATTTTTATAATATTTCATGGCTCTCATTTGACGACTATCTCACCTGATGGTAAGCGATGATGTGGTCGACTGAGCAGCACGCTTGCCTTGAAGCAGCCCTTTCACTCCTGACTTGAAGACCCTCAGGTTATAATTATCCGGTAGGGAATTTCATTCATTCTTTTTATTTGTCACTTGTTTGCAATTCCTCCTTCGAGTGTTAAATCAGCCAGTTCATCCCACCATCTTCTTTGTGGCCGGATACTAACACATAAGATAATAATGGATTGACTTTATTACAAAACTAGCTGTTCCCCGCGGATTCGCTCCCGTTGGCCACCCCACAGGTCCCATTTTCGGGATAATAAAATAGCCTATGTCACTCAGGAATAATGTAGCATCCTATTGGTGAAAGAAGTTTTTAAATCGGTCCAGTAGTTTCGGAGCCTATTCGGTACAAACAAACAAAAATATCTTTCCTCTTTATAATATTAGTATAGATAACTGTGAACCTTTACGAACGATAATCAATTTACAGAAAATAAACTGTTAGGTATACGTCATGTATTCCTGGGAATCTCAGAAAATTTGTATGCATTTAACATCGAATTTCAACGAAAATATTCGAGGAATTCTGAAGTTAATAACAATGTAGACCTTCGCATAATAAACTTTTGCCGAAACCTTTAAATGATTGTTGGCTAAATTTAAACAGGCTTCAACGATTTTTATAAAATTTAGTATGCTGGGGGTTTCGGGACGATAAATCGATCTGGCTAGGTTTCATTTTTAAAAACGTGGTTTTCTCTATTTTCACCCAATAAGAGCTCGGTCGCCCAGAAACTAAGTATTATTTAGGTACTAATAAACTATACGGGTGAAAGATTCACTAATAAAAGAGTTTTACTACTAATAAAATCATTAGATTAGAATAAAATATGAGAACTTATAGTTCAATATTTTTCGACCTTATTTAAGTTAATCCACCACCAGTCAATTTAAAATTCTATGCTTTTTATTGACACACAAACATAATGGATTCAGAGTTCGAAACGTACCAAACGCTGGTTGACTCCCAAATGTCATTTGGATCTCATGTTTTTTATAGCTTGTTCATTCATTTAAATGAGACAGTATATAGCAGAAACGAATCCTTATTTGATTGAATCTTACTTCAGAAGCCAGCTACGAGCCACTCACTCCCGATATAGCGGGGAATTTGAATTTTATTCCAATCATGGTACACCATTTCAATGAAAACGACACGGTTTAGGAGAATACGTGGAGATGTAAGCAAACATAGCCAACACAATCATGTATTCAATTTGTGCGAGGATTACTCTTACTTTCTGCCTGATTTTTATTCATTGTGTATGCAGCATGTTATGTGTATTGCTGATTTCCCTTACGATTTGCTCGGAAGTCCGCATGGTGCCAAGACGTACGTTACGTCACGAGCGCTTGATGCCAAGTACGGCAATAAAGTGTGTTAGCTTTATAGAGCAAGCAAGATCTTTGGCTAAGGACCCGGCACTTGTACGAGACACTAAACCTGATTTGTTTAATAGTTGCAGACGTTGAAAACTCGTTCAACAAAGTTAAGCACAACAAATAGTAGAAAAGGTTTTCTTCAAAATAATTTCATAAGAACTCACAGATACAAATGAATGAAGAAGTATTTGAGCATAAGCATGCCCAGACTCCAGACGTCATCACTTACACATAAAATACCAATTTGTTTTCATCACTTGATCCTCGGTTCTGAAAATGAAGCTTCAAGATTTATATAGCAAATGAGGTTTATGCTAAATAAGGAATAATTTAAAAATATCCTTACCGAGAACTTTTATAGTCTCATTTGTTGATGCCAATATACGTAATACGGAGAGAGGACGCTCTAAAAATATCTTAAAACCGCAAAGTTTATTACACGACGAATATTTTGATACTTACTTTATTCTAAAATATTAAAAGAGTCTCCTATGCAACATCCTGGTATGTGAAATCCAGTGACTATTGGTCTCGATCAGAATTCGCCCAGATTTTTCAACAAATATCCTTTTGCTCTCAAATCTTTGCAATAAAAGCAACTTGTGTGCGAGTTGAAAGCAAAATATTCAATCTTACCTCAACGTTCTGTGGAACAAAGGTGAACAATTTTTATTTTATTTGGTACATAGTTTTTATTATAATATCAAATAAATATTTTTATGCAAAGTTTAAAATAACTAATTTTTTGTATTTTTCCGGCAAAAGAGTTACAATGAAAACCATTATTCTCGTTAAAAATTTCAGGCAGTTATATACAAAATAGCTGACTGTCAACTGGCTATCTATCTACGAGATAGGTAGGTAGTAGGTGGGTAGATCGCAGTAGGTATATAGTAGTAGGTAGATAAGGGTATCTACCTAGCGATCTAGCTACCCACCTATCTAATAACCTACTCACCTGCCCTACCGATCAACCTACCTACCCTACCCTATCCTACATACCTACCTTCTCTACACTACCCTACCCTATCCTACCCTACCTACCTACCTACCTACCCGCTTACCCTACCCACCTACCCTCTACCCTACCTACCCTACCCTACCTACCAATTTGTTAAACTATTTATTTCAATAAGAATTAATACTACAATACGATTTTTTTTTTAAATAAATATCCTATGTTACTCGGGAATAATTTAGCTTTCCATAGGAGAAAGATTTTTTCAAATCGGTCCTGTAGTTTCTGAGCCACAAACAAGCAAAAAAATCTTTCCTCTTTATAATATTGGTACAAATAATTATTGTACCTTCTGGCAAAAGTATTGCGTGAAAAATCATGCGTGTGTTCTGAGAATAAAGATTTCATAATGTAACTAGTGGTACCTATTACATAAGATACCTACCTAAATGTAAAACTGCTTCGCCACTACATAACATAAAAAAATTCATTCATATTTTCATCATAAACTGCCCCCATTTTTTTTTATTTGGCATCAAGAATTAAATATCCTCCTTTAGCGTGTGAAATTATTTTGTCAAATTTTATTCCATCCGTAGTTTTGGCAAGTGCAGGATATATTTCTTACCGCGACCCGCCCTCTCGGCATAGCTGCCGGTGCTTTTGTCGTCATATACCAGTAAATCTTAGTAGCTTCTCTTAAATTTAGTTGCTTTCTTCATCAAATATTCCTTTGGCTAAAGAGGATTTTGCTGAGAAATTGTTTTCAAGACAACTCAATTCAGAAGTAAATTGATGACAATGGAATCAAATTATAGAATTACTGAAATACGCAAATTGCGTTATCAGTAAAAATGTGATTGCTTTTGGTATGATTTTATAAAAATAACTAGCTGACCCGGCAAACGTTGCTTAGCCATAAAAATCACCAAAACATTTTTTTTAATTCATTGTATTTTTATCCTACCTACCCTACACTACCTACTCTACCTACCCTACCTTATCTACCAACCCTACCTACCCTACCTTCCTACCTGCCCTACCCTACCTACCCTACACTACTATTTTTTTTCACTCCCCATTTTTTTTTTGTTTTTAACCCATCTCTGTATTCTGGCGAACAAAACAAAAAAAAGGATTATTCAAATCGGTTCAGCTGTTTTCGAGTTTTAGCGAGACTTACGAACAGCAATTCATTTATATATATTATATAGATTAACTTAAAGCTAAAGTTTGGTTTTAATCCGTTTTATCATTAATTATGTGTGGGATTTGAATAACATTGGTTATCCACTATATATATCCACATAAAATGTTAACAGAGCTCGAATATTTTTGTTATTTTCGTGCATATAAGCGATGTTAAGTTGTATTCACTGAACAGCAAACCACATGCGTTTATTATTAACATAAACACGAGTACATAATAAATTTCTTTTTAACGCAATGGGATCTGACGTGGGTTAATTAGATTCTATTGTTATAACTGTGTAATAATTGGGCGGGGGATAGATATTATGCTCTAGAATTAGACTCTATTGGCTCGTTTATTTATATTAAGGCCAGAAAAGGGTATATTCTTGGTCGAAATAATATTTTTCGTTAATGCGTTCTGCAAGTTCGCGGGTACGTCCTCGATTCTGTCGTGGCGCGGCCGAGTAGCGATAACTTTGCGAAAATGGCCGCCTTGTCGACAGCAGAGCCTGTGCCACGAGCCCGGGTGAAATAATAACCACATTATGATTTTAGACAGGCTACCGCTTATAAAGTGGTTTAAGGTGACGCAAAGTGAGAGAACGGCTTTTGTGCCACTGTGAAAAATGTAATCAGGATATCCGCCTCTTCTTGTTTTGTTAATTTACTTTCCAACTAAGAGGTAAAACTATGAATGTATAGTAGCGAAAGGACAGGTTTATTCGTTAACAATGGAGAAGTTTTCTGAATAATGTCACTCTGAAGTAAAGTTTTGAATCTTAATTCAGATAAAATTTTAACGTAACGTTATTAAGTTAGCTTTTCTTCTTATAAAACGGCATTTAGTTTTAT
This sequence comes from Orthosia incerta, assembly GCA_948252205.1. Lineage (NCBI taxonomy): Eukaryota > Metazoa > Arthropoda > Insecta > Lepidoptera > Noctuidae > Orthosia > Orthosia incerta. Next base: position 17,297,785 of record OX411753.1, on the reverse strand, counting down.
TTTTGTTCCTTAACGAATGGTTGCACAGTATTTAAAGTAAGGAATGCCGAAATGTTCATAATATTATACTTTTATTTTGTCAAAGATTATTTCATCTTAGCATTTTCAATCCTAGAGATAATTTGCTCCTTCTTAGAAGCTTCTTTTATCAATAAAAACGTTCAGATTCACACTTTGGCCCATTTGCACGAAAATCTTAACTCAGAGTTAGTTCCTCACAGGAGGTTTTATTGACAGTTTGTCATACAATATTGTTATTTTAACCTCGTGTTAACAACTAACTCTGAGTTAAGTTTTTTGTGCAAGATACAGTACTAGATTCTGCTCACGTACCTAGGTACCTATATCGGTGTGAAGTCACTTTCATAAATTACTCGCAAACTACTTTCTTATTCTTTAGAAAAATAATTATCATCATCTGCCTAGCCATTTCCTAACTATATTGGGGTCGGCTTCCAGTCTTACCGAATTCAGCTAAGTACTATTGTTTTACATGGAGCGACTGCCTATCTGACCTCCACAACCCAGTAACTGGGTAACACGGTACCCCTTGGCAAGACTGGTGTCAGATCTCAAGCTTCTGACTACCCGTAACGACTGTCAAAGATCTTCAAATAACAGCCGGGACCAACGGCTTAACGTGCTTTCCGAGGCACGGAGTGAACTCGGTATGTTGAAAATGGTCACCCATCCACGGACCGACCTCGTCAAGCGTTGCTTAACCTTGATGATCGACCCGTGCGGCTGTTTTTATTTAGCCACGAGCTCCACGAGAAAAATAATTATGAAAAATAAAATTATTAATTTAATTATATTAGTATACAATGTATATACTTTTAAATTATTTACATACGAGCCAAAATAAATCTATAAATCATTTCAAGCCATAATTTTGCGGCTCGTAGTAAAGCAGCGTAGCGTTGTCTTGTAGCGAATTTGTAGCATTCCCTACGCAGCTTATTTCTTTTATCAAAGTTACGGGCAATAAGATAGAAGGATCCCTCGAGGCTGGCCCAGAAAGTGGTGGTGAGATGATTTGGATGCGTACCTGCCACGAGCAGGCTGGTTCGAGACGGCGCGAGCAAAGCATGTCTGGAAAGACTTGGGGAAGGCCCTTGCCCAAGAGAGGGAAAGCAAAGGCTAGGGAAAAATAAAATTTAAAGACGGGCGTACAAATTACACAACCCTTTAGGAAAAAAAACATCAAATTATTACACACGATCCAAAACTATTAATGATTTCGGAATACAATTATGCGGCCCGTAGCAAAGTAGCATAGAAGCGGGTAGCAATCTCGTAGCGTCGTAGCATCATAGCGTAGTCGTAGCAAAGCCTACGCAGCTTATTTCTTTTATCAAAGTTACGGGCATTTAAATTTTCTAATTAAACATGAAGGTGCTACCCTGTCCGTGTCGTAATTGTGCCGAGTGCTATAATAATCTCTGTTTTGCGGGAAACTGACAGGAATTACAACTCGGGAACAGAGCACAGCTTTTGTTCTTTTATAACTTAATATTATTTCTGTTTTTAGAAATCAAATTATAGCTCAATTAGGTCGAAACAGAAATGTTTATGCTATCTGAAATTCGATTTATTTTGAATATTAATTTAGTATTGAACGAACAGAAATAAAATAAAATGTTCGAAAAGTGAGAAATATCACATTAAAAGCTAGTAATGTCTACCTACAAAATGTCAATAACACCTTATTATATGGTTGCACTATTAAATGATGCAAATAATAGTAGTTTATGCAATGGTCATATAATAGGGGTTATTAAAACACGAGCGTGGGCGCTCATACAGTCGAAATAAAATAAAAGTGGAAACGAAAAAATATGCGGTATGGCGGGCAATTTAGATTCTCATTGCACCATGACAGCGCAGCGCGCGCATCGATAGACAGTGACACTAGTTTTCTACATTAAGTCAATGAGCCCATAAGCGCCCATAAATTAAAAAGTAAAAGGGTGCTATAAAAATTCAAAAGTTATTTTTCAATACAGTTGTTAATAATTATGTTTCGAAAGTCAAAATCTTACGCATAGGCATCTTTCTGTTACGCGGTCCTGACTTTTGTTTACGAGCTCGATCATTATGTTTGCACTTTAGTTTTAAATAAGTCAATTTAAAAAGTTTAGTAGCAAGGAGTTTTCAAACATAAAATAAAATGGGATACATTTTCTACGAGGAAAAATTAATGATTATGTACGTTTTAGCATTGAATTCTCAAAATTCTTTTAAATGGTTGTTTAATATATTTAATTACCAGTTTTAATTTAATTACTTTCACATCAACATTTGTCAAAAATCGAATAGGGTGTAAAGGCTGTTTTCGTTGAAAAAAAAAATGTCCAGTTGCAAAAACGCGCCATAAGTCAATTTAAAAAAGTTTAGTAGCAAGGAGTTTTCATACATAGAATAAAATGGGATACGATTTTATACGAGGAAAAATTAATGATTCCGTACGTTTTAGCATTGAATTCTCATTTTTTTTTTAAATAGTTGTTTAGTATTAATAGTGTTTAGTAATAAAAGTAGTTTTAATTTAATTACTTTCACATCAACATTTGTCAAAAATCGAATAGGGTGTAAAGGCTGTTTTCGTTGAAAAAAAAAATGTCCAGTTGCAAAAACGCGCCATAAGTCAATTTAAAAAAGTTTAGTAGCAAGGAGTTTTCATACATAGAATAAAATGGGATACGATTTTATACGAGGAAAAATTAATGATTCCGTACGTTTTAGCATTGAATTCTCATTTTTTTTTTAAATAGTTGTTACCAGTTTTAAGTTAATTATTTTCACATCAACGTTTGTCAAAAATCGAATAGGCTGTATAGGCTGTTTTCTTTGTAAAAAAATATGTCCAGTTGCAAAAACGCGCCATATTGAAAATTTTATTTTTGTGAATAAATAAATCTAATTCTTTGATTTGTTTTTACTGTTTCTCACAACTGTATTGAAAAACGTCGTTTGATACACGGGTGTGTAGGTTATTGCAAACTCGTGTCATTAAAAACCCTCACCTTCGGCTCGGGCTTGTTAATGACATCTCGTTTGCAATAACCTACTTTCCACCCTTGTATCATAATGTACTATTATGATGCAGTTGTTTAAAAATCGAAGGAAAATGTTGCACTGTAATGGTTTCTTTTTTAATATTACCTATCCACGAATATAAAGTACGTGTTTATGCAATATTTTTTGAAATCATATTTGGAACATTACGTTGTGAGTTTAGATAAAGTTTTATTATTATATTATAACATAGTAAATATTTATAGGTAAATCGTTTGCCCAATAAAACAAAATGGGTATCTATTCTTATTCTATTTTACGCCTTTTAAAGATCAAAAGTAGATAGTACCACATCGATGTCGTTAAATTAACAAAGAAATTAATTTCCCCGTCTCGGCTTTCAGAAGTAATTATTCGAAAACAGATTGCGCCTGTCACTACGGAGACGTTGTGTACTTACAGATTTGTGACACTTTTGCCCCCAAAGTAGGTTACTTTAGATTACATTTCAGACGGGAATATAACAAATTTCTTCTTTAATATGCCCATTATAAAATGATTCTATGTGAGTGTATGGAGATAATTGCTTTTTCTTATTCTAAATTGAATTTGTTTGGCTTTGAAGGAAGATTTATTTATTTAATAGAACATCAGAATGTGCTTATTAAAAAGTAACAACAACTAGGAAAAGAGAGCTTATCAAATACAATAATTATCAAATCACATCACATCACATCATCAGCATATTAATGTTCCCACTGCTGGGACACAGGCCTCCCCCAGGCGTCGCCACATTGATCGATTCACTCCGGCCGATACCACTGGGCCACCACTGCTCTCAATAATTATCAATGAAATTATTTTACTAACATAAATGTAAGGAATTCGAATATCTCTCGGTTCCTTCATGTAATTTTCCACAATATTATTTAATGATCACTATAAAAAAACATAAGTAATCTACTTTCGCGTATCAACTGATTAAAACTTATCAGCTTTACCTCAGCATAATATTTCTGACCAAAAAGCCGTTTTCAAATAAAATATAAGATCATCAACGATACCACAGGGCTTACGATCGCTTAATTATAAATTAAAACAGAATTCCGCGAACAATGGCACGAAATGTAGCAATTGTTTTCCATTCTTTATTTATCGTACGGTTCAAGAACGGCTTAGCAACCTAAGTAAATAGGAGACTGGAGATAATTCACACACCGGCTTATTTAGGGTGGAACTAATCAAAACCGGAGCTAACAAGTACCCATGAATAAATTTGCGCTCACATTTGCATATTAAGCCAAATTAGAAAAACGATACGTTACCCACTCTTTGGTTGATTAAATAATTTAAGGAGGCAGTGGTGCTATTGTGGTAAGGTTTTTTTTACATCTACTATCTTAGATAACAAAATTGATACCAGTCGTTTAAGAAGGAGTCCAGCTTATCTCGTCGTGTTATCATGGCCCAAAATTGCATAACACCGGTAAAAGTAGAAAGTCGGGAGAGAGGCCCTTACCGTGCGCCATAATTATTATTATTATAATGCGGACCACAGCAAGGCAATGGCCTATCTTCTGTCTTTCCATTTTTTCTGTCCTTTGCTACATTTGGCCAGTCTTTTTGATAGGAGTTTAACTCGACATGCCATCTCCTTCTGGGCCTTTCGTTTCACCGGTCTCTATTGTTCGGAATCCAATCAGTGTCTATTTTTGCCCAATTCTGTTGCGTCTGCACCATAATACCTAATACTATTTGTCTAAGATAATCTGGATGAATTGGATTGGTATTAAATGATAAAGGAAAAACAATAAATTCATTGAACATGAATTTACCCAAGTATCGAAAGATCGCCTAGTTGATACGTACACGCCTTGCTCGCTTTGCTCGGCATCTTTGAGAACTTTTCTTCACGCTAAACGACTAGGTACGCAGCAGAACGGAAAATGTAACCCAATCTTATTCTAATAACAAAGTTATGCATGATATTCTAGCCCTTATTGTGTGTAAAAGACGTGCGCTTTTTCTTTAAGTAAATATATGAAGCCGAGGTAAAAATAATAGCAATTCAGCAAGATGGCAGTATAGACTGCGTAGTCGTGTGCCTACGAAAAAGAATACAATTTTACAACTCTATTGTTTCCGATATGGACATACCCATATCCGAAGCAATAAAAACCTTTACCTTAAAAATACCTATAGATTCCTCAAGGCATAATTTTAATCTGTCATCATCTAAATATGAGTCAAAAGACACTGCTAGACCTACGCCATTCGCATATAGCGAATTCCCATTTTAATACTGTAAATCTTGTCAAAATAATGTTGTCCCATGGACATCAAAAATGCTGGAGTGTATGCGACAACATTTTCCAACTGAGCTCGCTCAAGTATTGAGAGGGTTTGTAACAACGTCAAACATTTTATTTTAGCTTTCGAGCACAGCGTAACTTTTGAAACGCCATTTTTACAGCTTTTTAGGTATTTAGTGGATGTTTGGGATCGGATTAGTGAATGCAGATGACCGCGAGCAGTTTTTGCCACCGATGTATTTGTGTAACTAACTTGAAAAAAGTCTAGAGAAGGTACGAGTATATTATTCTCGTAATCCTTTGATAGTTTTATTGATGGCACTATGACACTTTTAGATTCGTGCAGCAATTTCGCAGAACTAGATACTAACTCATATCGATATTATTCAGAAGTTTGAAACAAAGGATTTTCATAAAATAATGTTATCTCAAACAGTGTGTTCTATTGAACTGAGACAGTAACGGGAAATTCTAAATCAAAAGAGATAAAGGAAAACTCTTCAAATATATTTCGTAAAATGAAATTTTATTTTTCGTGTCAGAATGAACATAAATCAGACTTATTCTATGTTCAACAGTTCTAGTAAGTGGAACCAGAATAATAAAATTATTAATTTAAAAATATTTTATAAAGAAGCTTTTTTCGTATTCTTCTCAGAATACCACCCTTTCATTTCAAAAAATAACTAGTCCGCCATTTTGTGCCTGCCGCCATATTGGATTTAGAAAGACGTCACTTAGTTAACCATGAATTGTCATCCAAACTTAACGTGTATGCAAAATTTCATCTTAATCGGTGGAGGATAACTTCTTTAAAATTCAGTTGCAAGTGTTTTTTTTATTTTATTTATTTTATTAAAACTTTATGCACAAGTACAAAGGCGGACTTAATGCCTTAGGCATTTTCTACCAGCGACCTTAGGGTGGTGCAGAGATAAAAAAAAGGCAGGTGCAACTAAATGAAAGGATAAATAGAGATAAAATATATATAAAAAGAATATATATAAATATATATTTAGATACATACATACATAAACAATGTTATAGAGAAACCGAAACCAACAAATCAATTCTGTGATGATTCTGCAAACTTCTTGCGAATGTGCTCACGTGCCTTAAATTTGAAAGAGACCCGACTGGTTGCCATCTTGATATTTTGAGGGTGCGCATTCCAAAGAGAGATAGCCTGGACAAAGAAGGACGAGTGGATAAACCCAAAGCGATGAGATTGAGAATAATCGTCTTCTTCAATGGGACATTGAAGAAGACGATTATTGGAGGAACGAAGATTTTTACTGTGAGCAGAGCAAAGGAATTGAATATGAGAAGTCAGATAAGAAGGAGAAGTGGGTTTATCAATAAAATAAAACAGGGTAGTCAAGAGCCTCAGCGCTCTACGCTGACGAATGGGTAACCATTTTAAAAGTGATCGATGAGTGGATACATGATCATATTTACGGAGGCTGTCATAGTAGCACACATCAACATAGTCAATTAAGGGAAAGATTAGGGAGCATGGCCTTTATGTGAGCTGGGAGAAGATTTTTTAGCCGATACAGTGAACGCAACGTTCCGGTGACCTTTTGGCTGACACTCGGTACCTGTTTGCGCCAGTCAAGACAAGTGTCGATGAGCAGACCAAGATCCTTAACCTCGGAGCCAAATGGATTTGCTATGTTGTCGAAGATTATGGGTGGAACATTTAAGCTATCGAGCTTTCTCAAGCTATAATAGCCTGACATTTTGCAGGGTTAACCGCCACACCGAATCGGTCTGACCAGCCTTTTATCATAATTAAATCCCGGTTTAGCCCCTCGTTCGCATCCGATAAATTGTAAACACCCGCCTGACAGTAGAGCTGTAAATCGTCAGCGTAGAGATGATACGCACAGTGAAGCTCGGTGGTTATAAGATTTATGAAAATGGAGAACAGAAGAGGAGATAAGATACCGCCTTGAGGGACGCCAGCCGCAAGATCACACCACACAGAAGAGAAGTCTCTAGTACGAACTGACTGCTGACGCCCCCGAAGATAAGAGGAAAACCATTCCAGTACCTCGTGTGAGACCTTAAGATAAGAAAGGATAGACAATAGGATATCATGATTGACGGTATTAAAGGCGTTGGAGAAGTCGATTAACACTAAAACAGTAACTTTAGTGTCCGTCATTCCCCGCCTTATATCGTCAGTCACTTTAAGGAGAGCTGATACGGTACTGTGCCCGGGCCTGAAACCGGATTGAAACGGGCTGATGAGAGAGTTGTGGTAAATAAAGTAGGACAGTTGTTTATGAACACAGGCCTCGAGCACTTTGGACAGAAAAGGAAGGATTGCAATTGGGCGAAAGTGACAGGAAATAGTGGGATTGGGATACTAAGCAGAATGCAAGTGTATGCGTATATGTGCGTAGTCTCACAAATGTGAATCAATTTTTGTGAAACATTAATCTTGTTTGCATGTAAGTAGTTTTTTTTAATATTGACCTAAATTTACAATACCAAATTGTAAATTTAGGTTACGTTACGATGAACATACCTTAATGAATACAAGTTCCTAAAAATAAAGATTCATGGTTTCTAGTATCACCAAATTAATGTTATCTCTGATAGCTAGTTCTAAGATAAATGGCCGACCACACCTTCTGCATTGTATATCATCATCATCATCAGCTTTTTAATGTGCCCACTGCTGGGACACAGTCCTCATCTCTGTGAGAGGGAATGGGCCGTAATCCAACACGCGGGCCCAGTGCGGGTTGGTGGATGCCACATGTCTTCGAATTTTTGGTTCTAGGACATGCCGGTTTCCTCACGATGTTTTCCTTCACCGTTTTGAGAGCAGTGGTGATGAAATAATTTACACAAAGTAAAGCTGCTGCCTGGGTTCGAACCTACGACCTACAATTTGGAAGTCGCGGTCGTTACCACTGGGCCACCACTGTATATAATGGAATCTATTCTTTGATGAAATCATACGAATAGATTTTATCACGGTGGTACATCATACTAGTCCTACTACTGACCCGTTCAGGGACCAAGCCAAGCGAGTTGGACCGACGAGAATATACACTAGCCAGTACATTATTTACACCATAATTGCCTTCCTCTCTCAGCGAGTCATTACACTAAGTAGTCCACTTACTAATGGACATATTTGCGTAATATTAACTGAGTATGAATATCTCATTTAGGGAAAGCCTTTAACTATTAATTTTGTCTAGATATGCATTTAGACAAAACAATAACATACAGACTCAAATACAAATTTAATGTTGCAATAAGCATCGAATTGCTCATTAATCGGTATCGGTATAAAATTTATTAATTGCTGTGTTAAACATAACAATTATAATTATGAAGTGCAAAGAGAATTATTAGAGCGGACAATAAACTACTTTTTATAGGTACCTATATCAACCTACTTTTTTTATTTTGTTGTATACCCGATATCTTTCTAGGTATTAATTTGGGGTTGACAGCATCTTATTGATAAATAAAATGATTCAATAAAAATATTTTTAAAACAATATTTTTTTCGTATTCTTCTCAGCAAACCCTTTCATTTGATACCCCATGGCAGTGTACAAAAAATAAATAGTCCGCCATCTTTGGCTGTCCGCCATATTTGATTTAGAATGACGTCACATAGCTAACCATGCATTGTCATCCAAACTAAACGTGTATACAAAATTGCATCTTAATCGGTGGAGGATAACTGCTTTAAAATTCAGTTGCAAGATTTGACCCTAATACACTTAACATACATACATTGCAAGTTAAATAAACGCTTGTAAAAATAGACTGCTATTCTGTAAAAATCTCACCGTGGTGACTTAGTGAAGTGAGCTCAAAGTGAGCTGTCATTCCAAAAGTTTTTATCCCCGGCACGTAAGTTGGCAAGAGCCGTTATATGCGCAGAAGTCGTTTTTTAGGTCTCTTTGGTAGTGAAGCGGGGCGCATCGAACGTTCCGGGCGCGCGATTGGTTATTATATGAACTTATCCCCACTACGCCAAAACCTTGCCAACTTACATGCCGGGGACTATACTAGGGATTGACAGCTCGGTCATCACGGAAATATGTCTACAGTATCAACTGGCAGAAGTGGTAGGTACAAATAGATACTATTCGAATTCTCTAAATCCATTTATTAACTATAAAAAACCGGCCAAGTGCGAGTCGGACTCGCGCACGAAGGGTTCCTTACCATTATCGCAAAAAACGGCACAAAAATAACGTTCGAACGTGTATGGGAGCCCCACTTAAATATTTATTTTATTCTGTTTTTAGTATTTGTTGTTATAGCGTCAACAGAAATACATCATCTGTGATAATTTCAACAGTCTAGCTATCACGGTTCATGAGATACAGCCTGGTGACAGACGGACAGACAGACAGACGGATCGCGGCGTCTTAGTAATAGGGTCCCGTTTTTACCCTTTGGGTACGGAACCCTAAAAAGCAAAGACATATAAGATGCAATTTGTGTTATCTCTTTTAAAAGTAAAAAAAAAATAAAAAAAAAATAAAAAATAAAAAAAAAAAAAATTCAAAATTACAAAATTTCAAAATTAAAGATATTTATAGAGAATAAAAATTAAGTATATTATTTGAAAAAACACTCACAGTAGGTTTTAATCATGACAAAGTTTCAGAATACCTGTTCTATTTTGTTTAATAACCGTACAAACCGGTCAAGGACAGGTAATAAGGTTAAGGTTCTATATTTATAAAATTTGATTTAGAACAGAATCTATACTATATAATATTATAAAGCTGAAGAGTTTATTTGTTTGTTTGAACGCACTAATCTCAAGAACTACTGATTGGAATTGAAAAAATATCTTTGTGTTGGATAGTCCATTTATCGAGGAAGGTTATAGGCTATATAAAATCACGCTACGACCAATAGGAGCCGAGCATAAAGGAAAAATTTTGCAAAAACGGGCAAAAAATATTCCTTTTTACAGCTTCCGTTGCGTGCGCTGCGTAAGCGGTTAAAGTTACGCAACATCATGTATGTAGGTTAGGTGGATAGCCAGTTGACGGGAGCGAAGCCGCGTGGGACAGCTAGTATTAAATAAAAAATATGTTTAGAATAATAAGTATAAAAGAAGAATAAAAATATTAGTTACTAGAAAACTTACACAGTCGCCTTTACAAATACCCTCAGCCATATTGAGTTCCTCAAGTTATTTAAGTTAGAACCCAAAAAAATCCCAATACTCGTCAATCATCCCTAATACAAGCAAGATAAAGTATGAAGGCTTCTTTATACTTAAACAATACTTTCACTTAAGTTACACATATATCATGCCCATATATATCATCAGGGATGGCGAACCTTACATCAAACATATTTAAAAATAATGTAACAGCGACGTGCCGCCAAAGAATCTCGACTTGGAGACTTTTAATGTACAAAAAACAACCCGTAATTCGTACAGCAATTATAGAATTTAAAATTGTATGTGAAAGTATTTAAATAAAGGTAGAATTTGGTGTGCTTTCTGCTGTTGCAAGTTACCTATCAATCAATACATATAATAAATCTGTAGAAAAGTAATTTTTGTACATCGAAAATATTTCCAAAAAAAACAGCCAGAGTGTTAAAGAATTTTTGTCTGTTTATCTGTTTGTCTGTCTTTTTGTGCACGCATCACGTGAAATGTACGAAACCAATGTAAATAACTTTTGTGCATAAAAATTGGGCGTAACTTGAAAAATTTCTTAGTTTTTGTTTCATCACAATCGGTTCACTCTATCAAAAGTTAGATGAATTTAAAGTGTTCAAGAAGTAAAATTATCACAACACACGCAATTCAGATACTCGGACAGTTGCACTCAATAATCGCTAGATGGCGTTGTGCATTTGAAGTCATTTTCTGAATTCTCCGCGAAAGAATGGTGACTATAGAAAAAAAATGGTAGGTAGGTAATTAGGGTAGAGTTGGCAGATAGATGATGGGAGCGAAGCCGCGGGCACAGCTAGTATGTTAAATAAGCTTGTATTGGCAAGCCCGATTTTTTTTTTGTCGCGAGCCTCCACTGGCATGTGTATCATAGGTTTGCAATCCCTGCCCTAGACTCTAGGGCCTAGAATCAGGTCACATGTTTAGAACTTCACACCCCTACTATGATGGTGTGTTTGTTTGTTTGTTAGTATTCGATGCCGTTCTCACCTGATGGTAAGCGATGATGTGGTCGACGGTGAAACACGCTTGCAATTTACAGGTATTTTGGATAAGGACATAGCATACGTCCTTACTTTTATTCTGGATACTTGCATGAATCTGGGATGCTAGGAAACGAGTGAAACCGCGGTCTATAGCTAGTTTATTTTAATGATTTTAGGACTATGTAATCCTGATAGTTTAAATTTGAATCTGTATTTTTAGATATTTGGATCTGTGTTAAACAATTACGCCTCAAATGATAAACGGGTTTAGATGAAATTTGGAACAAGGCAAGACCGTGGCCTGGAATAGGAATACATTTTATTCCGAATTTATCGTCAGATATAAACACATCAACACGGTCTAGGGATATTTCATACTCAATTAAATAACTCGAAAAGTACTGGCCGCATTGGAATCTTTTATATACCGATTTGTTTGTAATTTATCTCAGACTAATTACAAATTAAAAGTTTTGAAAATTCTTTTGTTTCGGTGGCATAAAAATGTCTTGATGTGTAGGAGAGGGAATTTTCATTTGTGCGAAATTTAGAAAACAATACGAATTACGTTTAGTTACAGTTTTTTTTCATTTTTAAACGAAAGATAAAGTTAAAATTGAGGTATTGTAGCCATGCAACGCCAACATTTGACGAGGGCGGAGATGTTACGAGCTGTGGGAATGCTGGAAGCTGGGACTGTTCAGCGTAATGTTGCTGAGGCCATAGGGACCCACCAAAATGTAATTTCAAGATTGTGGACACGCTATCGTGCCACAGGTGAAGTAGCGGATAGGCATCGGGGGCCAAGTCGCATCACTACCCCCAGACAAGACCGATTTTTGCAAATTACTGCGCGAGCTCAACCAAATGCAACGGCGACTCAATTGGTCCAAAGGCTGCGAGTGGAACACCAAGTGCTTGTGAGTGACCAAACTGTAAGAAGGCGACTGCATGAAAGCAATCTACGCTCTCGTAGACCACTCCGGGTCCCACCTTTACGGAGAGGCAATCGTGGACGACGATTAGAATGGGTTCGGAACCACGTGGACTGGGGCCGTGAGCAATGGTCCAATGTGCTGTTCACGGATGAATCCAGGTTCGACTTCCATCCAGATTCACGAAGGACGCGTGTTTGGCGAGTTCCTGGACGATGGAGCCGTCTTCAGAACCCTCAGGAAGTTCACCCATACCAAGGAGGAACAATTATGGTTTGGGCAGGAATTCGTCTTGGAGGACGGATCTCGTTTGGGTGCGGGGCAATATGACGGCAGAACGATACGTCCAACAGGTGCTGGGGCCCGTAATCTTGCCCCACAGAACACAAATGGGGCAAGATTTCCTGCTCATGCACGACAATGCCCGGGCACACACGGCGAGAACGGTAGCAGCTTGGTTACATACACACAATGTTAGGGCCTTAGACTGGCCTGCTCAATCGCCAGATCTAAATCCCATTGCTGAACTCTGAAGGCTTTTTGCGCACCTCAGAAGGACATTGGACAATATTCCGCAGCAAGACATTGACAACCTTGTTCTAAGCATGCCGAATCGTTGCCGATGTGTTATGAACATCATGGGCGCTTTCTCAGACTACTAACTTCAAGTTTATAAACACAAATTAAACGATTTTTCATTTTTTTTCAGTTTTTACTCATAAATTAAAAGTTAATTCATATACGGTTTCCGTCTATGCTTCATTTTTTTTCCATAAAATCCTGAAATTTTAATCGAAGTACCTTAACCATTATTAAAAAATGGTAGAATATTAAATAACGTATCTTTTAAATACATACATGTCACATAAATAATTAACACATTGATAGTAATTCGCTTTTTTAAAAATATCCCTAGACCGTGTTGATGTGTGTATTTCGATGGCGAAGGCAAACGCTGTATGGTATTTAAGAACTAAAACAGCATACAGAGGTAAGATATAACGAAGTAATACTGCTATAATTTACAGCTTCACTTAAAATATGAGTAGGTAGGTAACAGCCAAGCCCGCGGCTCTACCCGCGTGGAAACTTTTTAATTTTCCGGGATGAAAAACACTCTGTGTCCTTTCCGGATTTTAAGTTACCACTTACCTCTCTGTTATATTTTATACTATATAGGCACCTGATAACTTGGACATCTTTTGAGTTATGTTTACTTATATTTCATAACCAGGTAATTAATAAAAATATCATTATTTTGGGACAGTTTATAGAATAAATTTCTATAAAACAAATACACCAACAACTACACAACACAACACACTACTACAACTATTTGTATAGCCTACAAATAGTTCTGGACCGCACCCACGGCACAGGAGAATTGCCTAGTGTGGAGCATCGTTTAAAAAAACGAATACCTATCTAGTCTAATTTACACTTATCAGAAACAAGACGACATTTAAAACAAACGACCATAATTATTTGTACATCATTTTGATTACGATATCAAAACTTTACGCCACTAAACATAAAATATTCCACTTTGTGGCCAAAAATGTTGAATCTGCAGCAACTTTTTTATTAAGTTCTAAAATACAAAAGTATTGTGATTCATATCCTGTTGAATATGCAAGAAATCAAGAATATTCATAGCCGGCTCGTTAGCGGCGGGTCGGGTACACTGCTCAAAAGTATCGTATTAAATACCATGTACTATGTAATAGGTACCACAGAATTTCTTTTATAAGAATTTACTTCGCTTTGTAAAGTTTTTCAAATGGGTAGTGTGTTGGACGTATAAGGTAAAGTATCTTTTGATATAATTTCCTTTTCTTTTTTAACTTAGTTGGGGAAACGAGGTCAAAGAAATACCTTTATTGAAAGTAGTTTTTTTATGTATTTTTTTTTGATTATGTTTAATTTACAAAATATTTTCCACAACGCGTCTAAAGGACACAAATGTAACAAAGAACAAGGTGAAAACTAGGACAATTTTTTAAGTAATCTGGTTAGTACCTACCTACGTGTCTTTAGAAAAATAGAGTATAAATAAAAATGCTTCGTACAGTGCATGAAATAAGAACAATAAGCAGTGACCCTGCGCGGGCAGTGTGAGGAAAGCGCAAAATGAAATTGAACAGCTTTCCTGGTACTTCCTGCCGTTCTAGTATCTGTGTGAAAATATTTTCGTATTTCGACTTACATATTCAGTATACATTCGACAACTGCCTGTCTACAGCTTTACATGTTCGGAAAAAAAGGGGAAACGAAATATTCCACATCAAATGTAATAAAACAAAACACGAATATTCAGCAATTATTAACTCAAAATATCATAGTATTCCTTATTTTAATTAACGGAAATCCTATTAACATGAAACCGAAATACTGTACGAATAAGATCTTAATACTTTGAGGTTGTTGTTGACAAAAATAAGAAATGATTTACTGGCGCAAGTCGACGAAACCGCAAGCGCTCTCTCACGGCGGAGTCTCTCAGCTTACTTATGTAGACGGGCCTGATAAGTCCCACTTTACTCTGATTTGTGGCCACCGTAAGCACCGATATATATTTTCATCAACGTTATTTATTCGAACAAGTTATTTTTATGATATTCTTAAGGGGCACAAAGCGCGACAAATGTCTTACAAGCTTTTGAAAAAATACTCTCCATATGTCACGCATATTTTGTGAGTTTTCGTAAACGCTTTGAATCGTAAAAGTTTATTCGCTTTAATAGATTATTTTTTGGGGGCTGTGCATTTAACTGATAATGTAAAAAATTGGCTGAATTCGAGTGTATTGGAATCATTTATGTACCGAAGTGTCTTTTCTTTGGTAGGTACATATTATCATATTTTTTTTATAGTTAGTTAGACAAACCAAGTCTCAAAATATAACCCAAGTCTAGCCACCAACCATGATCACTCACACCACACATCAAACACACACACATAGACACAGCACAGCTAAGGAGTGGAATTCCCTGCCGGAGTCTATGTTTCCCGATAGCTACAATCTAGGGGTTTATGTCAAGAGTGAATAGGTTACTTCTAGGCAAGCGTGCTCCATCGCCGACCACATCATCGTTTACCATCAGGTGAGGTGGTGGTCATGCGCGAGCCTATATCAGATCTTCTTCTTCTTTCGTGTGAGGTGTGGCCCCACCTCTGGTGTCAGAGTTAATTAAGCCGCCTCTGGGAATCCCACAGGCCTCTGACTTGGCTATTTCAGACTTACATTAACTATGTAAGTCTGAAATAAAAAAAACACACACTCACACTTTCACACCTACGCATAAACACACGCACACACACCACGCAAGAGCACTTAAGTATTATTTTTAATGGTTACTATTTTTTTTTTCTATTTCTGATGCTTAAAATATTGTGAACACAAGTACGAGTACCATAACGGGTGAGGACACTGACTCCTGTAACACAGGTCTCACCTAGCACAGGAGTCAGGGTTTCAAATGGAAATGTATAACTTTTTTTGTTTGTTGTCTTGTCAATAAAAATATTTTAATATCATTATTTTATTCGACCAAACACACCAATAGAGCAGTGGTGGCTCAGTGGTATCGGCCGCGACCTACAAGTTGTAGGTCGTGGGTTCGAACCCAGGCAGGCGCTTTACTTTGTGTAAATTATTTCATCACCACTGCTCTCAAAAAAGGGTGGAGGAAAACATCGTGAGGAAACCGGCATGTCCTAGAACCAAAAATTCGAAGACATGTGACATCCACCAACCCGCACTGGGCCCGCGTAGTGGATTACGGCCCATCCCCTCTCATAGAGAGGAGGCCTGTGTCCCAACAGTGGGAACATTATAGGCTGATGTAGTGTAGTAAACACACCAATATTTTGATTTTCTTACACATCAAACACGCATATTTTAACATGGTTAGACTACACGCCTGTCAGCCTATAGCTGCTAATACTAGTAACATTCTAGTTCGAATCGTAATAACGACGTAGGTAGATAGGTACTGTAGCCACCCTCCATAGTAACAAAGGAGCCGACGGCGGTGTCGACAGTTGTTGACGAGCGAACATCTCACTCCGGTTATTCTTTTAACTGTCTGCACAATAGCGGGTACTTAGGCGTTAATCCCAACATTAGGGTGGAAAATCTTCTTACAATAAGATTTCACATTTTTTTGAGTACGTACAGAGTAGGTAGTTTTTTTAGAAAGGTTTTTAACTGAACAGGACGAATTACTAGAAGGACATTGACTGTAATATGTGTAAGACCCATCAACAAATCATAGGTAAGGGAAATATATAATACTAGCTGTTGCCCGCGGCTTCGCTCCCGTGGACCACCCCACAGAACCCATTTTCGGGATTAAAAAATAGCCTATGTCACTCAGGAATAATGTAGCTTTCTATTGGTGAAAGAATTTTTCAAATCGGTCCAGTAGTTTCGGAGCCTATTCGGTACAAAGAAACAAACAAAATAAAAATCTTTCCTCTTTATAGTATTATTAGTATAGATTTCATATGCAGAATTGTTCTCATGATCCCACATATAAACATACTGCGCTTTAGTAATATTCACAAAAATTTTATACGCCTTCAAAATTCTCCACGTTACACATTTTTTAAAGGTACCCAAAAAAATATGGTGCGCTCAGGTCAGCGGTATATTATGAAAAGTCAAAAGCAAAAGCGTTTATTCAGCTTTGAGCGAGCCGACTTTGTAAGCAAAATCGGTAATTGATGCTGGACATAAGCTCTTGTGGAGTCAAATATCGGATTGGGTCATAATCAAAGGCTTACGAGCCGAAGCCGGGAAAACCTTCGTTCCATTAAATATTACAAAAGAATCGTAATACTCACACGTTAATGAACCGTGAGAAAGAATAAATAAGTATATTTTATGTATCCGAGCGTATAAGCTATGTTTAGTCATTTTTAGGGTTACGTATCCGAAGGGTCCAAAAAGAGCCCTAAGGCTGTCACTCACGAGTCTGTCTGTCCGTCTGTCTGTCTTTTTGTCGTCTGTCACACAATTTATTTCCGAAGATTTTTTTGTCTTCCCATTGACCTATGAATTTGAAATTTGGTGATATTGTTTATTATTACATATATTTTACTAACAAATACCAATATATCGAAAATCTGATTTTTTTCTTTAGTACGGAACCCTAAATGTGCGAAGTCCGACACGCATCTGGGCTTATTTTTTAAATTTAAGCGCCAGTCATATTGAAATGTTCCAAACCTACTCAGATTATCATTAAAACAACTGGAAACTTTGCGTAATCTTTTGTAGTTCACAATCTAAAACAAGTTTCTTTGATACAATACCTAACGATCTCTAAAAGTATAAAGACAGCTTTGTTCAACAATACAGCGTAATCGAATGACTATCCACAAAGCGACAAAGTCGATGTCAAACTTTTAATAGTTTCACAAAGACACCACTTTGAATATACGAACAAGTTTTAAACTAAATTAAAGTCACCAGCTTTTTGATAATACATTATAAAATGTTTAAGTTAAAATGAAAGATAAGTAGGTCCACAGCCACATTTAACAGAAAATGAACATACCATGTAGGTATTCAGTTTCACTATCCGTTTTCCTCTTGGGCAAGCATAGACTCGGATTGGAGCTGGTAAATTCTCCTCGCAGAGTAAAAAACGGAAAAAGAAATACAAAAGGCGTCCGCCAGCAAAATTACCTGGGGCCACGTAACAATGTAATATCGACCTTAGCTTTTAAGATATAAAAGTCAAATGGCAACAAATAAAATCTTGGTAGACATGTTCGTGAGCTTCATTTGGGCAAAGGGAGGTCAAACACTTAAACTCCGGAGATACAAGATTGCAGACGAGTTGAAGCAAACGAAGCAAGCTTCATGAATCGCTTTCGTGCATGCGAGGGGGATTTTTGAGGGCCGCTATGTAATCAACCTGCTATTTTGATGATACATGCACTCAGCGAAAGCTTTTCATGACGTGGAGATATTCATTATAACTAAGGATTTCGCTAACAACATCATGCGCTTTGTCTATGCAAGATATTATACGTACTTTGCTTATGAAATTTCAGATGCCGTTACGACGACGTTCATATTTACAGAGTTCCGTAAATAATGAATTTGGTCTTTACCGTGAAAAAGTCTTTTGTGCAAGCAATCCTTTTCTATTCTTATCCCCCGTAGTGTTAGTAATATACATCCCCGCTCGCTGGAATAACACACACTTATATATACAGAACAGATCATCACTGGGGACCGTTTGAAAAAGGGAAAACAGGAAACGTGTGAAAAAATAAGCCTTTTTTCCCGTCGAAAGGCGTGAACGCGACGCATCACCTATTTCTAAAGGAACGTAAATAAACGCACCTTTAAGAGTGCGTCTGAATCGACACATGTCCGTACAGCCTCGCGTGAGTCAACATTCACTGGAGGCTTATTCTGAGGCAATATGGCATCACTCATTTATCCTCGCATACGGCCTTTCCTGTCAAGTGATGTGAATTCTTTGTGTGTGTCAATCAGGCTTAAATAATTTGTGGTAAACGCTAATCTGCTAATTGGTAAAATATACCTTAGGTTTTACATATTTCTACTGTACAGATAACCTTTTTCACTCACTGAATGTAAACCATAAATCTATGAAATCGAATTTAACCACAAAATAGTAATAACAAGCTAACAGACCGTCTCATACATGCCAATGAAGTAATAATCTGCTGCCATACAAGAAAACCACTTCAAAAGATAAAACGAACGGAAAATAAATCGGAATAATCCTTTCTATCGCTTAGTATATTCAGAGGAAGCTTCTAATTACTACAACTCGTTGGTGCGGTTGCCTTTGCCATATCATCAAAGGGGGTTGCAAGTGACGTTGCTACTTGCAAAGAAAACAGCTTTTGTTTTCTTTGACCGGGACCTCAACACACGACAACTTTTAGATTTTCTTACCTAGATTAGTTCTTTTCATTTATTCTCAGTTTTCATCCAATAAAACCTTTAAGCTTTTTCACGAAACGTTTTTTAAGCTGGATTACAAAAAAACATACAACAACAATTGGTAGTTTAAATAAATGGCACTGTTTGACAAATCAAAACGCTTAGTGCACAACAGCAAAGTTCGAGCGAACTCCGTTGTAAATCTAGATCGTAAACTAACATTAATCGTCCGTAGAGAACAAACTAGTTTCTCTAATTATTTCCTCGCCTTCGACCCTCTGGTTTTGTCTCACGGATTGCTGCATTCAAGTAACGACACCATTAATCGTGAAATTTAATGGAATCTTTAGTGCGTCACAAAATTGCACGAAATAATGGGCCTGATAAATTTGTCACTAAGGGAAATTAAAATAAACGTTGGCATACCAAATTGGGAGATGAAATTATTTTCGATACGAAACTTCATCGTTCCTTCGATTTCTCTCTGATCAAACCCAATACCACAAAGCGGAAGGCATATGTGTATTGTGGAATCTGAGCGATATGTTCCATTATGTCGACATCCCTTCACTAATATTCTCTTCCTGCCATCGAAACCCAAAGGAGGCAACGGAGAGTTACAAAACTCGCGGCAAATCGGAGCGGTCCCCAAACGGGATAGGGTGTAAGTACATAACAAACATTGAAGGAGTACATAAAAAACTAAAACCGAAATAGCGTAAGACTATGCCACTAAGAGGATTAAAAAAAAACCGACCAAGTGTGAGTTGGTCTCGTTTGTTCAGGGTTATACAGTAACACCGGATGGGGTAAATAAAAGTTACGATTTTAAGAATTTTCGTTTGGCACTTTAGTGTTCTGTATACGTGGCTATTACTCAACTAGCTGTACATTCAATAAAGCAATTTCAATTAAACCATTTGTTGGTAACTACTTTCAGTTACAGCAAGTGTGTGTGCTAATTGTTAGTATAGTCTCTAAACACTATTTAACTTTATTTACCCCATGCTATTAAATCCTTTTCGAAGAAACGGCTCGATTTTTTATAGATCAACAGACTATCAAAACATTTTATCCAAAAACGTTTCCATTTTGTAATTTCATTAAAGGATCCCTAAAATATAAATCAACATGAAACATTATTAAAGGAATTCAGTGACAATGTCGACAGACACAGGAAATAAAATATCCGAATGCAGTGTTCCAAGCTTTCTAGTTCCCACCCTAGGTTGTAGCACCGGCTGAGTAGGTAGACTGTGTATCTCAGCGGTATAATAATACCGCCCTGCAATCACGGGGTGTGTTTACACAACGACCGTGGTATTTATTTGCTAAACTCTTGAGGGTAAGCCTGGTGGGTAACGTCGGACTCATTTTCAAAACGAAAGCTGAATAAGCATTCGATTGCGGATCGAGTAAACATTCCCCGAGCATAGGTAATTGGTTTAATTCAAAGTTAATACTGGCAACTTTTTATTTAATGATGTTCCCAAAATTCTGATACAGAAATAAACTGTGGAACAACAAATGCTAATTTATAAAAGGAGGGAAGTTCACTCGAAATCTCTCGCAGTCCGAGTTTTTGTATGAATCTATTCAGTTGAGAATCTTATCTGTGTTATCAATAAATGGTTTGAAAACATTGTGGGTTGTTCGATTTAAAACATTGAATGCCAACATTGGACTGACTTTAAATAAAATATATTTGCGTAGGTATGGCCTTTTTTACGAGCAACAAAAAATGTTAAGAAACGTTAGACGCAACGTAGTTTTAATTCCGTGGTTGCGCTTTAATCCATTCAGTTCCATCTTTGAATTATCCTCGAAGCGAAGACGGAAGAGAAATCTACCGCGCGGTTTACAAAGGTTAAACTTTCACATAGATTTGTTATAATTAAAAGTTCAACACAAAGAGAACTCGATCAATCGTTGAAATTATAATTTCGAATGAGTTCAATCGCTGTCATTCTTTTAAAAGCCGGGAACGAATGTTCCGCAATTGAAAAGGAGTTTTCAATTAAAAGAGAAAACCGAGTGAAAGCCTGCTCGATAGGTTAGAGGCGTGTTACGAACACAGTAAGTGGCCCGACGACAAAAGACTTTGCAATTAAATTTTAGGATTCCAAAGTCCTACTTAAAAAGTTCCTAATTTAATCTTAGTTCCATTTTAATCAAAGATCGGATCTTCAGTAGTTTAGTAATAGAATTGGTGCCTCAAAGTGAGGTATTCGGCGTATCTTTGGTATAACATTTTCATTAATTAATACTAAAACGTTCATTTTCCTGCTAAGTTTCTACGCCTATTCACCTACGCGGTTTTGTATAATGATTTACATATTTTATTCTGAAACATTCCGCCGAGGCTTTATAATAAATTCATCGTAATCTAAAACATCCACATCATAATTTACTTTATCTTGCATATAACTCACACGTACATGGTGTGTACGTACGTATATATTTCTTGTTGGTATGTATTTTGTGATCCAGACGACTTGGGAGCAGTATATCCTAAACTTTACCCAAAACCGGTTTGCAATATTAATGTATTGTACGTGGTAATCTTACTGATGTCGATACTGAGCCGAACAACTGAAATTATAATAACTGCCTTCCTTATACTCCGCGTGAGTGTTATGATATTCTATCTGCGAAGATAAATGGGGTTACGTGTGTATGTAACTAAAAAAGTATTAGTAATAGCTGATGGTACATATGTGAGAGGTGAACGGGGGCACGTCTCGCCTAACTACTGGGTTCAGGGCGGAACTCACGTGCGCTCGTTTTCGTCAAAGAAATTTACGTACGTACGAGTATCTGTAGGCTGCGGTGATGAACTCACGGAAAAACCTCCGTGAAATTACCTTCTTAATTATGCTTTTGGGTATACATATAAAGTAGGTTCCTCCAGTTGCCTACCGGTATTACGTAGTCTGTTTACCTCTGGCTTTAACATAAATACTTCCTTGGTAGATATTTGTGGTTTTCTGATGTGCCAGTTTTAATTAAAGGCACTTTAGTTAAGTATCTTTAGTAATTTACACTAAGAGTCAATAAATTAAGGTTACACTAGTCGAAAGTTCCACATTTCGACACTAATTTTAACGCATTTTTGGGCGCAAATAAATACCATAAGAAGACGGAAAATTGCAAAACGGCCTCCATACAGGGATAGATTAGTAGTTCAACAATGCAAATAATTATATTTTGAACAATAGATTTAGTCATGATATCTAGACTGTCAAAGGTCTGTTTATAAAATTTCGCGCGCTCGGTTTCGTCCTAAATCATTATCCATTTCGCTACAAATTTGCAAAAGTGTGTATTCGTACGCGAACAAGCTTCCTACTGCTCATCACAGCATCTATCTCTTCCGCTCGTGTTGTCGTTTGATATAAAATGCATTTTAACCCCGCGCACAAAATAGTTCGTGCCGTCGACTAGTGTACCCTTAATTACAAAAACCTTAAACTGATAACACAAATCGCAATCCTGACTAAAACTAATAATTTAGAAATCAATCCTTAAACGGATTTCTTACTTTCCCGGTATCAAAGCACCTTATTGATTAATAACTTATTTTAATCAAAGCTTAGCAACAACACTGTAATTACAAAGTTGAACGGTGTAGACGATGCCTTTACTATAAGGGTGCGAGGTATCTAAAGCGGTGCGCAACGAAAATATCAACCAATGGGATTATTTCATTTTCCTAGCCTGACTCAGCGTCGCTCTAGTTGAAAAGAGCTAGCGGAGCTAAATATTTATAAAAAAAGCGAGAGATGCGTGTGAGGTCCACCACACCGGACCTCGCCCGCGCACGGCTGTAAAGTTGCCGCTACACATCCTCACGCCACTTGCCACTGTTCCACAGCTTCACTACGTACGGCGCAAGCTACTTGCACAGCTTTGGTGCAAAATTTACACATTTATAACCACGCTTCTTTTTCTCCGCGTCGATGATTTCTTGTTCTTAATTAAAATTGTCTTCGACCAATACTCAGCCACATCGATAGCTTTAGCCTGGCCTCGCAAAGGTTTCGCAAGGTGCAGTTGTTTTTGCAAGGACCTGGGCAGGCGATGGGACATCGTTTGTAGATCGGTTTCGCAGTCACTTTGTGGCTGATCGGAGTCGGGTCGCTTTAGCCATAGTCTGGTCAAATGGGGGTCATTTGACCAGACTATGCCTAAAGCGACCTATTTGGCTTCGTAGCCGGTTTAAAGATTCCTAGGTGGGCCATGATAACCACACTGCTATCCATTCTTGCACCATCTAGCTACCTCGCATATCTCCGGTAGAAAAGCGCCCTTACAAAGTCGAACAGTGTAGACGACGCTGTTACTGTAAGTCTTTGTTGAATTCGACGGGTTCAATTCTAAGTTTTAACTCTCTGTATCTGGGTGTTATACCAGCGATTATAACTTAAAAGTTTAAGCACAATCGATTGTGAGTCTACCAAATAACAGTAGGAACCTAAATGCCAGGCAAGCCAGAAAAAGGACGTAACAATGACAACTATAGAAGTATATGAATTGCTGGACTGCTTCGAATGCCTATAGGTCTGTTATAAAATGGAGGAGGACATTAATTGACTTTTCGATTTTTCACTCTAATAATAAATAAATAAATAAATAATAATATCGCTTTGATCTTTAATGTTTATTTGAATCTATATTTTATTGTTGATTTGAATTTAATCTGAATTGTATTGAATTGTATTGACATTATCTGTGTTTTAATTAAATTATAATTAAATTTATTTGACATAACCTGTGTTTTGATTTGATTTGACATTTTCTATATTTTAATTATGATTGACATAAACTGTATTTTGATTTGTATTTTAATATTAATAATGATGATTAGGTTGACTTACATAAATGGCAGAATCTTTTCTTTATTTTAATTTAACCTGACATAACTTGTATTTTAATTTAATCGAACGTGCATTTCAATGTTGATTTTAATTTAATCTTTATATTGTTATATATAAGTTCAGTATTTTTCTGTTATTTTAATTTCGTATTATTTTTAATTTGATTGTAATGTTATCAATTGTATTTATATAGAGCGTGTTAACTCGAACATGTGTAAGCTGTGGTTACCTATAATTGAGTGTGCATAACAAGATAAGAGTATTGAATTTTATATTGTCTGTATAAGTTGATGTTGTGTAACTCGTTGGTGATCCTAATAAATAAATAAATGTTTATGAATCAAACTTATAGTGATACGCAATTTCCATCATCATGAAAAATAGTTTATTTATTTATTTAATACTTTACGCATCCAATCGTAACTGAGTCCAAGTTTAATAAAACTTTTCAATTTAATATAAGACATGATATTGCTTTCACTACCTGTCCAGGCGCGATCTATTGAAATTCAGCCGTGCATGTCGCGTCAACTTTATTGCAAGAATACCTCGGCCCGGGTTGAAATGCACCATATGAAGTTTATGAACTACTGCATTTTTATCCACAGGTAAATATTAAAAGGAATGTATTTAGTCAGGTGGGAGCCACGTCATTCGATAGAGTGTGCAACTGTTGCCCGATACAACGCCGCGCCTTTCAATTCAATCGGAGGATAAAATTAATATCGGTGGAAATATTCTTTGCGTCTTTGTCTTGATGGGTGTTAAAATTCCAGAAGCGTACATTTTGTTTATGAGGTCCTTTTGTAACTTTTGTGTTATGATTATGTTGAAAGCAGTTGCGACCTACATTAAACGGTTTGTATAAAATCTGCAAGAAACATAATTATATTTTTATAAAGTAGTGAAAAGTTCTTCTTTGCACGCTCTATACAAAATCATTTAAAGCGCAGTTCCATCCTAAATTTGATAATTTATAATACTGTTTCAACAATAGAAACTCCACAATAACCCGTAGCGATTTTAAAATAGACAAACAAATCGTAGCTATTTGTTCAAATCTGTTTTGTGGCAATACAATAATACGTACAAGATCCAGCGCTTCTTCAATTTAGTAGACTAAGAGCGAAGAACGAACAAAACAGAATTCAACGAAACAGGATATTTCATCGGCAGGCGAGATTTATGCTCGCGCCGAATGACACAATGAACGCTTTAACTTGATGGTATTCGTGCATGTAATTAATCCCGCACCTACATTAAGCCTGCATTTGCATGCAAATTTAAATTTATATCCGATAACCTTAACACTACAGCCATAAAAGCTTTTTACGGCAACTCCCAAAACTTTTAGATTAACGTTTTAATTTGTGACAACAAGTGCAAGCAATGTCAATACAAATACAGTGAGCTTCGAATGTGGAACCTTTATTGCGAGTTGCCTGCACTTGACTGAACTGAGGTGCAAACACAAGGTTAACTGTAAATAGAACCAAAGCTTTTAACGTGCAGTTAAACTACGAAACTGCCATTTACTTACTTAGGTCCTACTCCTTACCTAACATACTTTCCTGCAGCTTTCAATTTATTTTCGAAAATCCAGTTAAAATGTTTCGTATAAGACGGAGAGAAGAATAAGTGCCTATAATTATTTAGAGGTCTCGTCTCGACTTGAAATTCAATTACTTAAGTCATTTCAAAGTTGTTTGTTTGATATAAGCTGGCACTTGTCTCGTTGCTAACGCTCAAAAAGTGTGACATTGTGAAGGTAGGTAAATTCAATTTAAATGTAGGCCTAATTTTAATTAATATGGCAGAAAAAGAACACATAAAAATATCACAGACGTTTTTCATAGAAAGTATTTTATGAACTGATCTGAATTGAATTCTAGCTAAAGCTCAAATAAGCATAATGACGTTGTTTTTAACCGACTTCAAAAAAAGGAGGAGGTTCTCAATTCGTTGTAATCTTTTTTTATGTATGTTCCCCGATTACTCGAAGTCGCCTGGACCGATTTAAAAATTCTTCTTTTATTTGAAAGGTACAATTACTACCTAGCCCCATTGTTACCAAGTCAGAATCTGATGATGGGATCCCATGGAAATCGAAAGAACTCCTCAAATATTATAGGCATACATATAGCGATTTTGGTATTTTCAACAACAATGCAATTTTTTGCACTCGGAAAGTATGATTTGGTGAATTGGAACTGATGAAAAAGACTGCAGATGGCTACTGGAACTCCTTAATGATAAGTATGTCACGGTTTAAGATATCTCGATTATTTAACTGACTATGATAATTAAATATAATCAATGAATTAATTATCATAAACTCAGGCCTTTTTCCCGATGGAAGTAGGCAGAAACTACAGAACGCTAACGCCCCAGCACGCTGTTGTGAACAGCTAGTCGGACTACTTTAGACATCGACTGGTTGGTCATAACCGCATGCCGAGCACCATTCACTACACTCTCCTTTCCACATCCTCTTCAAAATTTCCATCCCTGTCTAACACCCTTTGAGATGGAAAACCAGTCCGGTTACGCCCCATTAATCCTAACTCAAGTACGGGAATCCCTATATAGAGATTATAGTGCCCGTACCAAGCGCCAGTCCACACCATTCCCGGATCGTTTCGACCACAGTTTATCCCTCCACACACTGTCATAAGCGCTCTCCAAGTCAACGAAAGCATAATAGACTATTTTGTGCTTTGCCAGATGCGAGCTGACCTTAAAATGCAAGACCGTCAGAAATCTATCGCAGCACCCGCAAAGATAAGAGGCAGTGACAGTGCTACAAGCTGACTTATCCTCCACCATGGACGTTCTGACGCCTCTTATTGAGAGGATATGGATCACCGAGGATCTTCCGGAAGAATGGAACAAGGGTCTTTTGATAACTGTACCCAAGAATAAATCTTAGTCAATGCGATAAATGGAGAGATAATACGTTGCTCTTAATTCCCTCGAAGGTTTTCTGCAAGATTATCCTGGGTAGGTGGTCAAAAGCCGTGGATCCTGGTTGCCGTTCGAACCGCTCGTGCACAGACCAGATCAACATTCTCTGTATCATTCTAGAGCAGGCATCAGTATAGCAGAAGAACATCTATCTCACCTTTGTCAATTTCAAAAAGGCATTTGCTACGCTGAAGTGGTCCAGCATCTGGTCTCACCTACTGGACATCGGAGTGCCGCCGAAATTTGTCCGTATCTTGCAGTCTTCGTCTCATACTTGGAATCTACTGTCCCGAGACCATTACCAACGTAGTTGGAGAAATGCCACGAGAGCCCGATCGATCAAGCGTCGCAAGTGGAGTTAGATTGGCCTCACACTGCGAAGGGATTCTAATCAAATTGCCAAGCAAGCACTGGATTGGAATCCCCAACGCAAAAGAAAGGGTGGCCATTCCCGTCAAACTTGGCATCGCACCGTATTGGCAGAAGTGGCGAGCATCAAAATGACGTAGAGCAAGGTGAAACGTGAAGCTCAAGACCAATCGCGATGGAGGACTACTGTGGACGCCCTCTGCCCCATAGGACATTAAGGCAAGTCAGATGTTTTACGGCTAAGCACCTCACGGAGATCTGATCCATACATCCCCATTCCCTCTCTAAACCCTGCTTGTACGTCCCATAATTGTTCATCCGTCACTTTCACCAAAGATTTTTTAATTTAAACATTTGTCTGATTTGAACGATTTTCCAGAATCAAAGTCAATTCATATAATATTTGAAGTTATATTGATATTACAAATATTTCATATTACTATACTAAGAACTCTGTCCGAAAATCTATTAAATTTGTGAACATTCTCATCAAGTTTAGCTGGAATAGAGCTTTGATTTCGGATGATGCTAGATGGGAACCAAAATTCTATATCCATTAATATTGTGTCAAACGAAGAGCCGCTTGATGTTGATGACGTTTAGTTCTCTAGTAAAATCAAACAGTTGACCGTCCATTGTTAATAGACCCCTTAAATTTAACCACAACTAGTATTATCTAACCGCTGGTGCTCTATGTACTCAGTTAACATAGTGTTTCATTTATTTGACCGCAAGGCCGATAATTTCACGAGCTATCTTATTGACCAGTCATTTGTTAATAATAAATTCGTTATCAGTGAGCTTTATTCGGGCAATTCGTACTTGCTATAGTCAAATTATTGTGTGGTTGTCAAAAGCGTACCGTTTGGTATTTTATCTTAACTGATATGGTTCAATTAAAATTTTCATGGAAATATCTGGACTTAAAATACTAACCCCCGATTTCTGAATTAACATGAGAATGTGAGACACAATGAGAATAACACCGAATGATAAAATTAGAGCAAGCCAATCCAGAGCCTCTAGAGCAGTGGTGGCCCAGTGGTATCGGCCGCGACTTACTAGTTGTAGGTCGTGGGTTCGAACCCAGGTAGGCGCTTTACTTTGTGTAAATTATTTCATCACCACTGCTCTCAAAACGGTGAAGGAAAACATCGTGAGGAAACCGGCATGTCCTAGAACTAAAAATTCGAAGACATGTGACATCCACCAACCCGCACTGGGCCCGCGTGGTGTATTACGGCCTATTCCCTCTCACAGAGAGGAGGCCTGTGTCCCAGCAGTGGGAACATTAATAGGCTGATGATGTGATGTGACGTGTGATAAAATTATATTTAATTTAATATTTCATCGGAAAGAGATCTTTTGCAGCTGGCAATACCAAACTTCGCGCCTTTTATTCTAAAAGGTCAACATAAAAGTCGTAAATAAATTAAAATAAGTAATTATCATGACAATGGTACGTAGTCTTCAGCTTTGGTCGGGTTCTCAACACCGTCTGTCTTGACAAATTAATTCGTCTTGGCAATTTCGCTTTAATTAATTCAAAACTATATTTCGAGAAACAACAATTAGGTGTAAAAATCCCCAGGGCGAAGATATCTAAAAACAATTTTGAGCAGTTTTAAATTGTAGCTTCCATTTTGTTAATTCAATTTGGTAATATCGAAAGGCGTAGAAATAATATTGAGTGAATTTGTTCGGGCAGCGATCACAGCCTTATCTTAACGAAATCCTGTCGAGCTGGCATCAACAGTGCCGACGTAGCTACTGGTGGGTAGCTGCTACTGGCAGGCTTTTTTAATTTGATACTTTTATCCGATATCAAACGTAATCGAGTGGAAGTGTTAGTGTCGGTGACGGTGATTAAATTATTTTTAATAGTGATATTTATGAAAAGAGAAAATCATTAAAAGTACCCCTTGTGCTAAGTCATAAATAGTTATTTACTCAGATCATTACTCATAAAGGTAGGTGGTAGGTACTAATAACTCCAATCACCATAAATATTGGTTACAGGTAAACGATGCGGTTTCTATTTAAAAACCATAAAATTAAAACGAAATCTCCAGGAAGCGATCAAACTAAAGCGGCTCCTTACCGTCGGTATATAAAATCAAATTCCCAATCTTTATCCACTTCTGCAGTACATAGGTACGTATTAAAAAGACTTCCATAATCGTTTTTTTATCATCCAGCGGGATATCATTCTGCATTTCGGCAATAAAAGCACAGTGGCGCGCCCCCGCGCCTTATCTCCGCCGAGCAGCCACGAAAATATAGATCTAAAAAAAATTGATAGCAATTTATATGTTAAACATCGGCTTGAATGAGATATTTCGCATCTTGTACGTTCCGTGCATGATATATGTACTTAAAGATGAGCGTTATTATAAATTGGCTTTCTCTGGCTTATGATGAATGTTGTATATTCAAAAAAAAAAGCTCTTTTTGCGTAAGATTCGAAAAATAAACTGAAACGAAGCTAGAGCGTCGCCTCTGGAATTTTATGTTTCACCAAAACAAACATCCTTTTAGAAGCAACGATAAAGAAAAACTAATGGAACTCTGCCACTTAATTATAGCCCATTCTGCAGCTAGATCTCAAGTAAATAAACTGTTTGTTGATTTTACTCCTAGTTATTTGTCAACTTGCACCAGGATGCATTTTTGACCCAGCGATTTATTCAGTATTTTTCAAGATGTCGAGACGTCTTTATTTAATCCCTTTGCATCGTCAGTCGCCCACCTCTTTTTAATGTACTATCTTTTTCCCGCGGCTTCGCGTCTGTGGCCTATTCTGCATGAACCGATCTTTTTTCCGGGATCAAAACTACTTTATGACACTCAACGATAGAGTAGCTTTCTAACATGACGACAAACGTTTGATGTGACACACCAAAATTTCGTAGCCAAGTAAGTTCTTCAGTTTTTTTACCTTTTATAACTATACATATAATTAAACCTCTATTTAATATGTGGTTCCAACGACACATCTCGAGTAAATATCCAGTGTGTAACTATTCTGGTGTTGGCTACACTTCAGCCATTTTTACACAGTATGCGAAAAGTCTTTGCACCTGCCGAACCGTCTCGCAAATTCGCAACGTTCCTGCAGCTTGTCAATTACGTCACGATCTCGAAGCTGCCGCGGATGTGTTCGTTCCGGATCCGATCTAATATAGTAACGTCGCATTACCAAAGTTACGTCTTTATTTTCATGATATGGCTGCTGCATGTATTGGTAGGGGTATACCTCTATCTATACCAATATTATAAAGAGGAAAGATTTTTTTGTAAGTTTGTACCGAATAGGCTCCGAAACTACTGGACCGATTTTAAAAATTCTTTCACCAATAGAAAGCTACATTATTCCTGAGTGACATAGGCTATTTTTTAAACCCGAAAACGGGTCCTCTGGGGTGGTCCACGGGAGCGAAGCCGCGGGGAATAGCTAGTATTTTATAAGTGAGTATTTTACCCGACTGCGGGTGGGTAAGGTTTTTCGAGCGTATGTATGTATGTATGTCCATTTCTATGACACGATCTACAGCCCAAATGGCTTGACGGGTTATTAGATATGAGGTGTCGTTAGATTCGTCTTCATTGTGGGAGTGGCATAGGCTATATAATGTTTAAATATGGAGCCCCTCCCAAAAAAGGGGTGAACCAATTTTCTGTTTTCGTTTTCATAACAATATGGGTATCAAACTGTATTTTATATTTCTATGGTATCAAATGTAAACTACTAAATAGACCATTCCAAATATATATATATACTAGCTGACCCGGCAAACTTTGTTTTGCCATAAAAACTCCAAACATTCACCTACCCTACACCTACCCTACACCTACACTACACCTACCCTACACCTACCCTACACCTACCCTACACCTACCCTACACCTACCCTACACCTACCCTACACCTACCCTACACCTACCCTACACCTACCCTACACCTACCCTACACCTACCCTACACCTACCCTACACCTACCCTACACCTACCCTACACCTACCCTACACCTACCCTACACCTACCCTACACCTACCCTACACCTACCCTACACCTACCCTACACCTACCCTACACCTACCCTACACCTACCCTACACCTACCCTACACCTACCCTACACCTACCCTACACCTACCCTACACCTACCCTACACCTACCCTACACCTACCCTACACCTACCCTACACCTACCCTACACCTACCCTACACCTACCCTACACCTACCCTACACCTACCCTACACCTACCCTACACCTACCCTACACCTACCCTACACCTACCCTACACCTACCCTACACCTACCCTACACCTACCCTACACCTACCCTACACCTACCCTACACCTACCCTACACCTACCCTACACCTACCCTACACCTACCCTACACCTACCCTACACCTACCCTACACCTACCCTACACCTACCCTACACCTACCCTACACCTACCCTACACCTACCTACCCTACACCTACCCTACACCTACCCTACACCTACCCTACACCTACCCTACACCTACCCTACACCTACCCTACACCTACCCTACACCTACCCTACACCTACCCTACACCTACCCTACCATATTTTTTTTTTTTTTTTTGGGATGAAAAATAGATGTTGGCCGATTCTCATAGATACCGGATAAGCACAAAAAATTTCATCAAAATCGGTCAAGCCGTTTCGGAGGAGTATGGCAACGAAAACTGTGACACGAGAATTTTATATATTAGATAATATACCGTAACACTTTTATGTTACTGTTTAGGCACAAATTCAAGATACGTGTAATTTTGATAATCATCGTAAATGATAAACATAACAAATAAACGCCTACCTTCTTATGATGTATTAATGACAAATTATAATTCAACAATTTTTGTAGCAAACAATAATGAATAAGACCAAACGGTTCATTTTATAAAATAATTGTGAGCCCCTGAAAAACAGCCCTGTTTGGCTGAGGGTACCTAGCACAACCTGATGCAAGTAATGTTTTGACTGCTCATAAACCATAGTGGTATTTAAACTTAGCTCGTACCTGCCTCCATATGACTGCAAGAGATGGGGAAACGCGTAACTTTATAATCCTCATAAGCTCTATTTAACCTGAGGATCAACGTTAATTAGTTATAAGGCAAGAATAAAAGTGAAAGCTCTCGCAGACTGGCACGATTTCCTTGGATTTCTTTTAGGATAATCGACTTTCATGCGGCGAAACAGCTGACAAAAGCTAGTTTTTTTTATTAGAAAAAGGTAGTGGACAGTCTTGTTATAGTTGTCGCATTGTCATGTCGCGCCTGTCTGAAAACAAGAAAAAG
Source organism: Orthosia incerta (assembly GCA_948252205.1). Classification (NCBI taxonomy): domain Eukaryota; kingdom Metazoa; phylum Arthropoda; class Insecta; order Lepidoptera; family Noctuidae; genus Orthosia; species Orthosia incerta. The sequence goes on along the minus strand of OX411753.1, from coordinate 17,264,870 downwards.
AAAGAAATTATAGTTTATTTGGGACACGCATACAAACAGATAAAAAATAAAATGATGCTCTCATAATACATTTTTTTTATTTTTTATTATCTATAGGCTTGCGCTTGACCACTATCTCACCTGATGGTAAGCGATGATGTGGTCGACGGTGAAGCACGCTTGCCTAGAAAAAAACCATTCACTCTTGACTTAAAGACCCCTAGATTGTAGCTATCGGGAAACACAGAAATCAATTCTTGATTTGATAATTAATTTTGAATATTTAATTTATTATGATCCAATTAAAGAAATCGAGGCATATCATCATCATCTTCCTGCTCCTATCCCATGTTGTTGAAGAAGAAAACAGCTGACTTGGGGTCAGCGCAACACGGTTTTCGTCTTCCATACCGGCCTGTTTGAGTTTACCATGGTGGAACTGCACTTTGGAAGACCTTGTGCTCGCCACTGACGCCACAATCGGGGTGGCCACCTTTTGGGCCCAAAATGTATGAAGAGTTTCCCATCGACTCGAAAAGAAGAAGAAGACCGTCCTCTTCCCTGTCACGCTATCATTGACTCCCTTTTCTTTCATATCACTCCTCACACAGTCCATCCATATTTTCTTTGGCCTTCGTAACCCTCTCCATCAGTCCACATTTATATTCATAACTAGCGACCCGCCGCAACTTCGCACGGGTAGTAGAGAATACTCATATTATGCCTACATGTTTTTTCTGTCGTAGGGTCCTGTCATCCCTACCCCCCGGTGGGTTTCCGCATTGCTGAGGCGGGAGGTCTCAGTATCCATGGCTTGGACCCCACGTTGAAGCGAAAAGGAACCCGAGGACCGGGCCGCTCGTTAGGACTTTTGCCGATAAGCTGACGACGCAGCGGCCAACACGTAGGTTGCCCCCAACCCGAGATCGAGGCCCGCAGAGGCGGGCCGGCACTAGCCGGGGGTTGCGGAAGTATCTTTGTTCCCGCGACCCCCAGCGTAGGTGTGAGATGGAACATCGGGGTGGTTTTTAATCAGTACGAGTCTGACAGACCCCTCCGCCCTCCCCAGAGCGGAGGACATCCGATGAGGATTTTCCACACAGAAAAAAAAAAAAAAAAAAAAGGTTGGACACCGCGGCCGGAGAGGAGTGCCGGTATTATTGTGCGCCGGTCTCCCTATCCTTCGCAGCCTGGACGGGGTCGCCACCATCTGATGGAGGACGCGGTGGGGCCGCATGGGAGGAGGAGTATCGGTATAGCATTGGCCGCTTCTCCTAACCCCTGGGGCCGAAAAGTGATTTGGTGCCTGGGATGGTCACGGCATGCAATGTGTTTTGATGCGCCGGTGTTGGGGGATACTCCCAGAGGAGGGCCCGGTGACGGACAGCCACGGCGGGTTCACGGATGAGTTCTAACGCGTGCCCCGTGTTCCCGCCATAAGCGGCACAAGAGGATACCGTTGAGTTTTAGCGGGTTGGAGTCCCACTTAACTGCGCTATCTCACCGTGGTAGCTCAGTATGCATGAACATTTCACCAAGAAAAAAAAAGAAGAAAAAAATCTACCACATCTAGACAACTAAATAAATACCTAATATGTATTTCAATATTCCCATTAAAAAAGAAAATGTCTTGCTGCGTAACGTTACTCCAGCAGGAAATGTTTTTGTGAAACATCTAAAAAACTATAAGTGCAACAAATATAAAAATGTGCGCAACAATTACAAAAGCTGGGCAACTAATTATCTATAACATTTTAATGACTATTATCGACATTATTTTCCTGGTGCAACGTAGACGTTTTTTTGCAAAATATTTAAATAAAATAAATGAACGCAGCACAGGTAAGAGGAACTTATAATTATTGACTTTGCAAAATATTTAAATAAAATAAATGAACGCAGCACAGGTAAGAGGAACTTATAATTATTGACGTGACAACGTCTAATGAATCGATGAACGCCGGCTGCACGCACGAAAAAGGATGACTCAATGTAACGTTACGCTCATTGTAACGTTATAACCGTTAAGTATCGTTAAGTATGCAATTATTTCATCAATGTTTTGTTATGACGTTGTCACGTTAAACTATCGTCCGTAAACCGACTTTACAGACAACCATTTTTTTTCTCCAGTCATTTCTTGCAATATTTTAACAGTATATTATCTACTCATGTATCAATAATCACAGTAAAATACGATCATTTTAATGACTGAGCCATTGTTATATCATTCAAAGCCGAGAGATCAGCTATCGACTCCTCATTACTGCAAAAACCGCAGTCATTGCCCGCAACTCGGAAAATATGAGACTTCCGTGTTATCAAATACTTTATTTATTTACGAAAATGGGTGGGCTGCAGGCTGGTGATCCATTGGCTAAGTCCTCGCCTCTCATGCTTGTGGTCGTGGGTTGAAATCCGGGCACGTACCAATGTCATCATCATCATCATTAGCCTTTTTAATGTTCTCACTGCTGGGCCACAGGCCTCCTCTCTGTGAGTGGGAATGGGTCTTAATCCACCACGCGGGCCTAATGCGGGTTGGTTCTAGGATATGCCGGTTGCCGCACGATGTTTCCGTTCACCATTTTGAGAGCAGTGGTGGTGAAATAATTTACACAAAGTAAAGTGGCATGCCTGGGTTTTAACCCAAGACCAACAACTTATAAGTCGCGACCGATACCATTAGGCCAACAATGTGTTTTTTTTCAATGCATTAGTACTTTCTAAGTTTATCTTGGACATCGCTGACATAGATGAAAGAAAAATTAGTGGGTATAAGTTACACTAGTCGAAAATTCTTCCATACAAACGTAGTCTTGGGATTATTCCACTGTTTGACGATGTAAGTTCAAAATAAAATATTTGAAAGTTATGAGCGTCGAAAGTTCCACATTTCGACACTAATATTAACGCATTTTTAGGCGCGAATAAATACCATAAGAAGACGGAAAATTGGAAAACAGCCTCCATACAGGGAAAGATTAGTTGTTCAACAATGCAAATAATTTTATTTTGAACAGATAGATTTAGTTGTTTTTTCATGATATCTAGACTGCCAAAGGTCTGTTTATAAAATTTCAAGCGCTCGGTTTCGTCCTAAATCATTATCCTTTTCGCTACAAATTTGCAAAAGTGAGTATTCGTACGCGAACTAGCTTTCTACTGCTCATCACAGCATTTATCTCTTCCGCACGTGTTGTCGGTTGATATAAAATGCATTTTAACCCCGCGCACAAAATAGTTCGTGCCGTCGACTAGTGTACCCTTAAAGTTAAAATAAGTTTAAAATCCCAAACCCGTCTTTAGCAAGTGTGGTAATTAATGGTCGTGCCTTCTGTCTATAAGAAGAGGGTTATGCTCTGCAGTGGGACAGTAATATGCTGGTATTATTATTTACGAAAGTAAATAAGATGTTGAGGATTTGGTAAAACAAAAAAAAAATTAAAAAAAGCCGACTGCTTAAGAAGCGAACTAAAAAGACGTAAACAAGATGAAAATCATGCTGTGCAGTTGGAGGATACATATTGGCGAGCTGGCTGATCAAAACCAGATGTGTGTGTGGTGGGGGTGAGCTGGCAAACTAGTGCTATCAAACCACGGCTCAATGGACAGCTTTAATGGTAATTTGATACATAACACACACACGTGTGGATCTAGAAAATTGCGTTGGCGCCAACATTGGGGCGAGCGTTGGTAGTTGGCCGGCGGGTGTCGGTTTCATCAAAGGAATCTGTGCCAACGTTCGCGATTCGCAGAAACGTTGGTGATTTGCTCAGTCAGTCTCAGCTCGATTAGGTCTGTACTCACTGGTTCCATGTTTTATGATGTGTTGTCATCCACCATCTTCTTTGACGTGGTTTTTTCTTTTTATTCAGTAACAAATATAAATTATATGCACTCAGTTCTGTAAAAGCGCTTACAGCAATATCCGTATCGGACGTCTTCACATTGGCTCTGACGAGACAGAAGTAGTTTAATAGCCAACGTGTGTACGCCTCACCAATTAACCGACCAACGTTGGTACGAGCGTTGGGACCAACGTGTGGAGCCGGGGTTAAAAATAACTGGCTAAATTTGGGAGTACTAAATAATAACAACAACTACAAACAACGACAACAACAATTGGCAACTTATGGCCAGTATTCCAGATGCTCATGCTCAACTCAACTCAAACAGGAAATGGACAGTTATGATTGGTTGGCTTGAATTTTTTGACATTAACGTGCTCAAGTCCAAGATCCTGGACGCCAAACGTTACCAAACTCTTTTAACACAAATTCAGTGGAATTGAGTAGTGTTAGCATGTATTTGGAACGTACTCGTACTTGGTTGGACTTTCATTTTCATTAACCTACCGTGTAGAAAGAATTCAGTGACGTCTGGGGCGTCTGGGCTCTTGGTCTATTGAGCAAGCTAAAAATCATAATTGCAAGCATAATGTAAAGCTGAAGGGCTTGTAGAGTTAGAAGCTTGGCTCTACATGAGATCTGATAACTTTTTGATATGGCTCGATGGTCTCGTCTTGGCAACATTTTTAACCGACTTCCCAAAAAGGAGGAGGGTTCTTAATTCGACCGTATATATATATTTTTTTATTTATTTATTTATTTAACCATTAATGTACACACACATAATACACAGACAAGAAGAAGGAACAGAAAATAGGTACATTAGGTTTATGGTAGGTGTACGGTAGGTTTATGTGTGTTCGCGGATAACTTCGTCGTTTATGAACCGATTTTGACGATTTTTTTTTGTTGGAAATGAGATATCCCGAGGGTGGTACCATGATAAGGAAACCAGGCTCTGATGGAACCAGGCTCTGAGGGAACACCTCAATTATTATAGGCATACATATATCGACTTTGGTATTTTCATCAATAATGCAATCATTTGCACTCAGAAAGTATCATTTGGTGAAGTAGAACTGATGAAGAAGACCACAATGGCCACTGGAACTCCGAAATAAAACAATGTATCCTAGTCGTTTGGGCTTATTGGAATCGTCATGGCTATAAATGATTTTCATGTTTGGATGTACCTACCAAAACTAAAAAGAGAAAAATAAAAAACTTTTAACAAAAAATCTAACAGACTTCCAAAACAAAACACTTCAAAGCGAAAAATAACTTTCTTTTCCGAAGTCGGTGTCGAATAACGGAAAACAATGGGTACAAAAGACACCGACTTTGGAAAAGAAAGTTATTTTTCGCTTTGAAGGGTTTTGTTTTGGAAGTCGGTTAGATATTTTGTTCAAAAGTTTTTTTATATGAAAATGTTTTTTGTGGGATCATATTATGCCAAACTTGAGGGTTGTGATTGGTCTATAAGAAATTTCCTAACATGTAATAAGCTTAAGGCTCAAGTCAGTGAAAATAAAAAGGGTGTGTGACATTATTACGCTTTCACTTAAAATAGACGCGTAAAGATTTATTTTTGTCTCGACTTTTATTTAGCAGAGAAATTTTTCTAAGTGCGTAATAAGAATTATGAATGACCTTCATATTTAAAAGCTTCTAGAATCCTACTGATTCATAATATTGTAAATATCTATATATATAATCTCGGCTAATCTGCCTCTGTATCAGCTGCCTGTGGGTGGCCACACAAAGTCTGAGCAGTCTTGTTGCTTAGCTTGAAGTGTTAAACACGAAGTTTATAAAATACCGCAGTCAGTGGCGTGCGTCTGGTGGTACCAGACGCATGGTGGCAAAGCGGTGTAATATGGTACCACAAAAAAACTACTTCAAGGTTTAAACAATATTGCCGGAAAAAACTGGTTCGATAAAAGTATTGTCTTGCATATGTCTTGCATACATCTATAGTATACGGCAAGATAAGACACTATAGTCGAGCTATATAACCTTTATAATTCCCGTTTGTCATTTATAATGTTTTTTATGGACCGTGCTAAGGGTGCGTGAGTCTTTGAATTGCAAATTAAGTAACTATAGATTTTTTATCCTTTTTTACAATAAAATAACCGTACCAAATGTCTTTGAAACTGAAAGGCTTAACGGGTGGTTTACTTGCCTGCGTTGGAATATGTTATAGTGACAGGCTTTTTACAAAAGATATACTTATATGAGATTTTGTAAAAAAATAGCAATCATTTTGTTAAATTCTATAAACGAAGCCATACTTCTTACTGTATCCTACTACTATTAAAAACGTGAAAGTTTGTGAGGATGGCTGGATTGATGTATGGATATTTGTTACTCTTTCACGCAAAAACTACTGAACGGATTTTGATGAAACTTCAAAGAAATATAGTTTACAATGCATGTCCTCAAAAAGAGCGTTTTCCAAGCAGCCAAACTGTGCGGAAAGTGTCACTTTTTTTTGCTAGTGCTTTTTACTTTCCTGTATTTTTTTTATTTTTAAATCCAACGTCAGCCCGCCGCATAGAATTTTATTATTTGAGAAAAGTTTAAAAAATTAGTTAAGTACAGATTATCATTCATATAAAAGGTAAAATGAAACTAATACTTCATTAAAGGCGTTTTTAATTATTTATTTATTTATTGGCCTATCTACAATTGTTACACTAATAATAAACTTATAATACTTAGAATTAGATTTTGATCAATAAATTAATTTTAAATATTCATTAAATATGTTTGGCAGAATTAATATTTTGCTCGTGCCTTTTTACGATACGACGTGACAGCTATTTGCACATGCACAGTAGATTCGCCCGAGGAACTATTAGTTAATCTGTGGAGTGGATATGCTGCGAGCGCTTGAATAAGCCCACCATTTTATTAATTTCTTGCTTGGTTCATTATTATCATGATCATTTCAGCCGAAAGACGTCTACTGCTGGACATAGGCCTACCCCAGGCGTCGCCACATTGACCGATCCCGTGCGTCTCGCATCCAGCGCCTTCCCGCAACCTTAACCAGGTCATCGGTCCACCTAGTGGGAGACCTTCCAACATATCGTCTTCCGGTTCGCGGTCGCCATTCCAGAACTTTTCGGCCCCATCGGCCATCCGTTCTGCGAGCAATGTGCCCTGCCCACTGCCACTTAAGTTTGGCAATTCTTCGGGCTATGTCGGTAACCCTGGTTCTCTTGCGGTTCTCCACATTTCTGATTCGATCACGCAAGGAAACTCCGAGCATAGCCCTCTCCATTGCCCTTTGAGTGACTGTAAGCTTCCTGATAAGGCCTATTGTAAGCGACCACGTTTTAGAGCCATATGTCATCACTGGCAACACACACTGGTCATCTCGATAGACTTTCGTCTTGAGACACTGTGGTAAGTTGGAAGAGAAGATACCGCGCAACTTCCCGAATGCCGAGTCGGATTCTACGGTTGACCTTTGTCTCGAAGTTGGCCCTACCCAATTGGATCGTTTGTCCCAGGTAGACATAGTCACCCACAACTTCGAGTGTAGAGTCTCCGACCTTGAAAGGAGTGGGTGTAACATGGGCATTCACCATGACCTTGGTTTTGTCCATGCTCATTTTAAGACCCACTCTTTCGGAAGCTCTACTGAGGTCATCGAGCATTTTACTGAGGCTCTCCATGGTCTCAGCCATGACCACTATATCGTCGGCAAACCGAAGGTGAGTGATGTACTCGCCATTAATGTTGATGCCAAGCCCTCTCCAATCCAGAAACTTGAAGACATCCTCCAGCGCAGCAGTGAACAGTTTCGGAGAAATGACGTCTCCCTGTCTCACGCCGCGCTGGAGAAGGATTGGTTTCGAGGTCTGATCCTGAAGACGGACTGACATAGTGGCGTTCTTGTACAAACACTTCAACACTTGAATGTACCGGTAGTCGATCTGGCACCGTTGGAGAGACTGTAGTACAGCCCAAGTCTCGATCGAATCGAAGGCTTTCTCGTAGTCCACAAACGCTAAACAGAGAGGCAGGTTATACTCTTCGGTCTTCTGTATAACCTGCCGCAGCGTATGTATGTGGTCTACGGTGCTAAAGCCTTTTCGGAATCCGGCTTGTTCGGGAGGCTGGAAATCGTCAAACTTGCGCGCGAGACGATTCGTGATGACTCTTGAAAACAACTTGTAGACATGGCTAAGAAGTGAGATGGGCCTATAGTTCTTCAGCCAGGCATTGTCGCCCTTCTTGAAGAAGAGTACCACCACACCCCTGCACCTTGCCTGTGGCGTTTTGCCCTCGAGTATGACGGAATCAAACAGCTTCTGAAGGGCCTTAAGGACCGGATTTCCACCCGCCTTCAAGAGTTCAGCCGTGATTCCGTCATCACCCGGCGCCTTGTTGTTTTTAAGCTGTTTCAGAGCCATCCTAATCTCGTACAGGCTGACGTCCGGAATATCTTCAGTATAGTGTCGGGTCAATCTAGCTCTTGGGTCGTTTGCTAGACTCACAACGGGCTTGCTGATTGATGTGTACAACTGCCCATAGAATGTCTCGATCTCCCTCAGAAGCTCCGGTTTGGCGGATATGATCCTGCCATCGTCGGTCTTCAGTTTCGTGAGCTGGCTCTGCCCAATAGCTAGATCCCTTGAAAAAACCTTGGAGCCTTTATTTTGCTCGATCACGTCTTTAATACGCTCGGTATTAAAGCGGCGGAGGTAAGAGACCTCTTCAAGGATTTAGAGATCTGTCTATTGAGCTGCCGGTATTTGCACGCCTCATCTGAAGACTGCAGGATCATCTCACGCCTCTCCTTCATAAGCTTGAGGGTAGGATCAGGGAGCTTTTTCTTTCCATCTGTGCGACGGGTCTTGAAAAACTTAGACCCAACCGTATGGACAGCTTCCACGAACCCGTCGGCGTAGTCGTCCACGGAGCTCCCTAGGCACTCGAAACGATTCTGGAGTTCGAGCTGAAAGCTCTCGGGTTTTTGGACCTGGATCTGTGCTGGACGGAGCGTGGACTTTCTCAGTCGAGACCATTCAAGCTTAATATTAATGTTCAATGTGCCTCTTACCATGCGGTGATCGCTCCCGGTTTTTACCGAATTGATCACAGAGACATCATTGAACATTTGCTTCTTGGTTGACATGATGAAGTCGATCTCATTTTTTGTTGCACCAGTGGGGCTCTGCCAGGTCCACTTCCTGTGTTCACGCTTTTTGGAGAAGGAGTTCATCATAAAGAGGCCCTCCTTCTCCATAAAACTGGCCTGTAGGTGACCCCAGTGGTTCCGTCGTCCAACTCCAAATTGCCCTATTTGCAGCTCATCCTCGTCTCGATTGCCCAGTTTCGCGTTAAAGTCTCCCATGACAACGGTGAAGTTAGTTTTGAAACCATGCATGGCTCTGGCGATATCCTCATACATGATCTCTACCTCGTCGTCGGGGTGTGCCGAGGTTGGGGCGTAGACCTGTATGACCTTCAGCGAATATATTGAGGATAGTCTGAGTATAAGGCACGCCACCCTGGTCGACACACTCTCGATCTTCGCCACGTTGTTCACAAGGGACTTGTGGACAATAAACCCGACACCACCCTGGGACTGCCGGTCGCCCTCTCGGTAATAGAGCAGGTTACCGGATTTGAGGATTATCGAGTCCTCCCCCTCTCTTCGGACTTCAGATAACCCTATAATACTCCATCGCAACCTACTCAATTCCTCTTCAAGTTCGGTGATCATCTCGTCGGTCCGAAGTGTGCGCGTGTTGTACGTTGCCAGGTACAGTCGTCGGTTATTGTTTGGGTAGCCGGATCTCGTCTGGAGATTCTTGGCACCCCTTGCCATGCCGTAACCTCAACCGCTACCCATCTCACTTCTTAGCCATGTCTACAAGTTGTTTTCAAGGGTCATCACGAATCGTCTCGCGCGCAGGTTTGACGATTTCCAGCCTCCCGAAGAAGCCGGATTCCGAAAAGGCTTTAGCACCGTAGACCACATACATACGCTGCGACAGGTTATACAGAAGACCGAAGAGTATAACCTGCCTCTCTGTTTAGCGTTTGTGGACTACGAGAAAGCATTCGATTCGATCGAGACTTGGGCTGTACTACAGTCTCTCCAACGGTGCCAGATCGACTACCGGTACATTGAAGTGTTGAAGTGTTTGTACAAGCACGCCACTATGTCAGTCCGTCTTCAGGATCAGACCTCGAAACCAATCCTTCTCCAGCGCGGCGTGAGACAGGGAGACGTCATTTCTCCGAAACTGTTCACTGCTGCGCTGGAGGATGTCTTCAAGTTTCTGGATTGGAGAGGGCTTGGCATCAACATTAATGGCGAGTACATCACTCACCTTCGGTTTGCCGATGACATAGTGGTCATGGCTGAGACCATGGAGAGCCTCAGTAAAATGCTCGATGACCTCAGTAGAGCTTCCGAAAGAGTGGGTCTTAAAATGAGCATGGACAAAACCAAGGTCATGGTGAATGCCCATGTTACACCCACTCCTTTCAAGGTCGGAGACTCTACACTCGAAGTTGTGGGTGACTATGTCTACCTGGGACAAACGATCCAATTGGGTAGGGCCAACTTCGAGAAAGAGGTCAACCGTAGAATCCGACTCGGCTGGGCAGCATTCGGGAAGTTGCGCGGTATTGTCTCTTCCAACTTACCACAGTGTCTCAACACGAAAGTCTATCGAGTATGACCAGTGTGTGTTGCCAGTGATGACATATGGCTCTGAGACGTGGTCGCTTACAATGGGCCTTATCAGGAAGCTTACAGTCACTCAAAGGGCAATGGAGAGGGCTATGCTCGGAGTTTCCTTGCGTGATCGAATCAGAAATGTGGAGAACCGCAAGAGAACCAGAAAAAAAATACTATGTATTTTTTTATTAGTATCATCTCACCACACTATTCCTAAACCACTGCAACTCCTGTAAGCCAGAATCAACAGTGGCGACCACTAGAAAAGAGCCGAGGCAATGAAGCTCGACGAAGTCCCGGAGAATGAATATAACTGTCTTGGATCTCAACAAAATTAATCAGAAAAGAATAACGGAGGAGTAGGAAAACATGCGAATTTCCACTTCCCTCCATATCAAGCAGGAGACAGAACAAACAAGGCCAATAGGCACAAAAGATCGTTTACAACTGGGATAAGTCCAGTTAAAATTAGCATTAATATTAATGGTTCCTAACATTGTGAGCTGTTATATTTGATTCCAATAATGGGTATGGCTACTATGTCTGTCTGTTACGTTTTATGCCCAAACCACAGAACTAATTCTGATGAATTTCGGCATAGGGAGACGAAGGACATAGAATACTTTTATCACGGTAATACCCCATGGAATAATTTACAACTTACTCGCGAGCAAACCCGCTGGCAGAAGTTTGTTCTACTAAGTATATTTGCGTCTAGGAATCAAATAGAAATTAATTGGAGTTTGAAAGAAAACCCTCAAACATTGTAAAAATAGTCGATTTGTTTAACTGAAATCGACATAAAGTTTTCTTAAGAGAATTAAAATGTTCTTTACTCATTCCTCGAACTGAAACGATGTTCAAGATATTGACGCTATTTCCTTTAGAGGAAATTTTTATTTCTTTTTTACACAACCTTAACGGGCCAAGGAGAAAGAAATGTAAACGAATGTACAATTTAATTTTAGATACTCGTATAACAGGTTAATTTTCAATGACCAGCCAATTTTTTCCGAGGAATTAGATATTAATCAAAGAATGTTTTATGCAAAAATCAACTCCCAAAATAGTAAAAAGATCAGCCGTTTAGTACATTTTTGCCCGCATCAACTCTGCATAATGTACAGAACGGCTGTTTTTTTTACGTTCCTGGAAAAACAAATTGGCTGGTCCTTGAAAATTAACCTGCACCTGTAGTCAAGTTGACAATCTACAATCGATAACGCTAGTAGAAAACGAATCAATTTATGGGAATGACACATCTGAACGCTTAGTCACGTGGTCAGAAAATACAAATAGAAGGCGTTAACAATTGTAGAAAGAGATTCGACTCGAAACGTTTATAACTTGGCTAGGGGGGCTGGTATATACAGACTAGCTGTCGCCCGCGGCTCCACCAACATGGTATTAGTACTTCTTCCAAAGTCATAGCCTGTGTGTTATGCTGATGCTATATTACTGTTAAAAAATCTAAGTTTTATCAATATACGTTGAGTAGTTTTTGCGTGAAAGAGTAACAAAGATCCATCCATCCTCACAAACTTTTACTTAATTATGTTATCCTTTCCTTGTAATGTACCTTCTTATAATGAAACCTCATTATAAGAAAAATGGGCATAGTACTAACCCAGCTATAGACGTTGCATCTTCTTTTGTGCGAAAAGCCAAAGAAAACGAAGGCTTATGCTATACCAATGACTTCTCCCGCTCTGGGTGAGGCGGGTGGACTTGTCAGACTTTTACTGACTCTAAACCCACCCGTGTTCCTTCAGTTGCTTGTGCCAGGGCCGCGGTAACTCACTTTCAAATTTATCCGTGACCCAGACAGCCATCGGCCCTAGCGGGCCCCGTCACTTTTGCTGACATCTCTTTGAGGCGCGCGTGGAACACTACGCACCATAAAAATTGTGGCGTGCCCAGCGCTGGGCGCTCTCTCCATGCCGCCAAGAGATCCTGCCGGAGGTCTGTCCGCCGAGCCACGATTTGTCGCGGCCACGGAGTTTCCCCCTGGCGTTTCCCAAATGTGCGCGAGGACTTTTGCCTCCAGATCCCATGATGGTTATCCGGCAAGGAGGCTCGCCGCCTCACCGGAGACCGTGCGGTATCCCCGGACCAGCCGGATGGCCATGACCCTTTGGGACGCGTTCAACCGGCGGGCTGGTCGCCGCCTCAGGGAACGGGGCGCGTTCCGGTGCCCTGTAAAGGGCCATGGATCGCAGACCCCCGCGTAGAGCCTCCGGCTTTTATGTTGAACCTAGACTCTAACCAAACATTAGAACACTAAGCAATACTCCCTTAGTGTTTCTCCGTCTACCATTTACCTAAATTGTGTGATACTGCCTTCAGATTTTTCTATCGGAATACCAAAACACGTTGTTAAAAACATATTTGAAATACACACCGGATTATGGCACTGTCTATCCAAAAACAAAAGCACATCTTCGGTTCCTTTTTCTAGACAGTATGAATAAGCCAACAAAAATAATGCCCCAGTAGACCCTTTTACCTTGTCTGGCAGGTTTATCTGGCCTGCCAGTCAATGTAAAGCGGTCGTATTATGCGTCTCGTCTGTCTCGAGCCCCTGCAAGCTCAACCCTCAAATGCTACTTAACCTTGAGAAAAACCGAAGCCTGAAGGTTACGGCTCGATTAATCATATGTGCCTATTTATTTTTATGGGCAGTGTACACGCAGTAATGTTAGGTAGGATTAGTTGTGGTTATATTAGTAGCTATTTGTGTATGGTATTTGTATTTTTGTGTATGTTATGGCTCGGAAACCTTACCTGCTTTAATACAGCAATTAAGAAATAAAAGTATTGGGCCCAATCAAAATGAAAATACAAAAAAAAACCTTTCATTTTATACCAATATCATGGCAGTGCACAAAAAATAACTAGTCCGCCATCTTGGGCCGCTCGCCATTTTGGATTTACTCACTTGTCTCACTTAGTTAATTAAGCATTGTCATCCAAACTAAACCTATATGCAAAATTTCATTTTAATAGGTTGAGGAAAACTGCATTAATATTTATATGCAAGATTTGACCCGAACACACATACACACATTGCAAGTTAAATAAAAGCTTGTAAAATAGCTATACCCAAGGCCATAAAACACTCTATAAACTTAGGAACCTACTACCACCATGTACCCATAGTTTTTTTTTTTGTAAAAATGATTTGTAACTATTATATATTTTGGTTTACAATAAAGTGCATTCTATTCTAATCACTAGCCCGACCGTTTTCGCTTGCCTGTTGCCATTTTGTCTTAATTAGTTCATTTGTGTACCCAGATTATAATAATTCCCTAGAATCGCTTACAAACTTAGGTATTAACATGAATCCATACAACAGGATCTAATTAAAGGAACACCGCTCCAAAATCCTACTTATCTTCACACTAAATCTTAGTAATATTATTAATGCGAAAGTTTGGATGGATGTTTGTTACATAATCACAACAGAACGGCTGAATGAATCTGCATGAAATTTGACACAAAGATAGATTATAGTCTGGAATAGCACATAGGCTACTTTTTAGCCCTTGGGATAATTTTCGACTTTCGCGCGGGCGAAACCGCTGGCAGAAGCTAGTATAATAATCACACTTCACACTTATCACACTAATATTATAAAAGCGAAAGTTTGTGAGTGTGTGTATGCGTGTTTGTATGTTTGTTACTTCTTCACGCTCAAACGGCTGGACGGATCTGGATGAATTTTGGCACTGAGATAGATTTTTTTTATTCCGGGGATATGTTCCCTTGGGATAATTTTCGGCATTCACGCGGACAACGCCGCTGGCAGAAGTTAGTTAGTCTATAACACTAAAAATCAATTAGCCTAGCATTTTCCCTATTATATGGGGTCGGTTGCCAGTCAAGCCCGATATAGCTAATTACCAGTACTTTACATGGAACGTCTGCCTATCTTACTTTCAAAACCCAGTAACTGGGTAACACGATACGCCTTGGCAAGACTGGTTTCACAGCTGTGATTGCCCACAGCGACTTCTTGCAGTCGCGCGTTTTGTGAGCGCATCATCTGCATCCGCTACTTTTGGCCGATGCTTTCTTTTTATTTTAATAGTCTATAGGCTCGCGTTTTACCACTATACCACTTGGGCTGCTCATTTGCAACGCGCGACGGTGTCGATTCAGCATTGCGTCTGCATCAATGCATACGGGCGACTGTATCAATGCAAACGCGTGAGTATATCGATTCAGTATCTCATCTGTATCGAGGCAAAAAGTTGCCTTGTGCGACCGCCCTTAATTGTTCTCATAATTTCAATCCAGATTACAAGTTTTAAACTTTTACCGGTCTCTAAGATTTACCGTGCGATTGCTGGTAAAAGCCCAAAATAAGCGATCATCATCGATCATTTCTACCAGTAAGTCTTGGTAAATCTTAGATTTTTTGGCTTCTGATCCACCGCACTATTCCCAAACTGCTACTCTGTAACGTTACACGTACATTATTTGATAATTACCCATATTTAACTATTCTACAAAAATAAAAATATATTAAATCATAACCCTAATTAAAAAAACATAAATTCGTCAATACGAAGCGCCATATTATTTGTGTTCGATGAGTACCCTCGCAAACTCAAAAGTTCTTTTGTCTGCGCTCGACGTGATCGTCACATATATAACGGTCGCAGGCGCACCGCGCCGCACCCGCATTTCCCCACCTGAGCGACAGACATACGCCACTCGGCTGCTGAGACGAACGCTTGTACTTGACGGTCTCTGCTACGTAGCTAAAACTTTATTCCTTTTTGGCGCGTAACCGTCACGTAAAGTTGTTCGTCTCGCAGAAGTAGTTAAGTGTAGTATTAAGTATTTTCCAACCCCAGCTTGGGTAAGTGGTGCACAACATTATATTGTATCATCGTAACTTACTGAATTTTAGAGCTTGGGTGTTTTCATTCATTAAAACATGTAATTAGTTTCATTTTCACAGTAGCTACATTTAAACATCTTCGCACATCATTGTTATCTAGACATCTATTAGCTTACTGTGACATGGCTAAAATATTTTCAACGTCATTTTTCATTTCTACCCACATCATTTTAAAATAATTTATATTTTTATTCCGTTATTTTATTGTAATCTCCGTGTCTGATTGTGAACATCCACGGCATCACTACTACGGGCCTAGTGCTTCCATCACGCCGTAGTCGTGGATGCTCACAGGAGTTTCTGGAACGCCCCGTAACACACTTATTTGTTGACGCGTTCCAGGGTTCAAGGTCCGGGTTAAGAATACCCTCACGCAGCGGCGCTGCCAGCTGGACTCACCAGCGACCTCCACCTACGCCCTACTCCAGACTACTCGCCGAGCGCCTGCTTCCACCTGCGGCTTGACTCAGGACAGTACTGGACCACTGAGGGATAAATAGAATACAGCACCTAATTGTAGAACGGCCCGAATACCACCTTTGTTGCCCCTCCGGCTTGACTATTGCTTTGGGTAAATAAATATATTTGTTGATGGTTTCTGCCTTCTTCTTATTTTACGCCTTATCCCTAGGGACGTTAGAATAGGGTAGGAGAATAAACCGTTACAACTCCTGAAAGCCAGAATCAACAGTGGCGACCACCCGAAAAGCGCTGAGCCAATAATAATAATAATATCGTTTATTTATAACATAAGGCACATTTTACAATAAAAATATCTTAAAAATATAAAAGAAGACAGTTGCTTATTTGCCTGAACTAGGTTGAACCTGTGTTTCAGACTATAAAGTGCTTAAAACTAATAATAAATTAACAATGGTATAGCTTGTATATGAATACTTAAATTAAAGACAAAGCAAAATTATTATTTTGTTACAGCCAGGAGATCTTCTGTCTCTCCGTAAGAGATGCGAAGTAGATGTTCAAGAATAGTCTTTTTACAGCTAAAATAATTTAATTTATAGATACTTGATTTTCTATTTAATCTATTGTACAGAAATGGACCTAAAAATGTAAATAATCTATTTACAAAGACATATTTTGAGGATGGATTAGAATCGCAGACAATATCATTTCGTCTCTTATTATTTATATATTCGGCGTTATAGGAAAGCATGGTGTCTTATTTTAATACTAAATGCATAATGAAAAGCTGGCGAACAGTCAGCACGTTGCAGGATTTGTAAAGCAGATCAGTGGGGTAGAGAAAAGGGTGGAAACAGGCTACTTTTAAAATTGTCTCTGAGCCCTTTCAAGAGGCAGTAGATTCGTTTTTGGTGCTCCA
This sequence comes from Orthosia incerta, assembly GCA_948252205.1. Lineage (NCBI taxonomy): Eukaryota > Metazoa > Arthropoda > Insecta > Lepidoptera > Noctuidae > Orthosia > Orthosia incerta. Next base: position 17,248,077 of record OX411753.1, on the reverse strand, counting down.
CCCCATGAGGTGATACAGTAATTGATTACAGATTGATCTAGGGCCAAATAGACTTGTTTGATCAATTTTGAATCTGTAATCGTTCTCAACTTTTTAAAAACATAAATTAATTTGCGCACTCTATTAACTAAGCTATCAGTATGAGGTCTAAAGGAGAGTGTTTCATCTATAATAACCCCGAGATATTTTATGTTGCCTGTTTTGAGGATAAAAGATCAATTACACATGCTGACTGGGTGGGATCCACATTTATGGGCATACAGATGAGAGTTAGTAATGTTAAATTAAGGCTTGCGCATGGAGAAGTGAATATATTTTGTCTTGTCAGCATTTAATGTTAGTTAATTGTATTGTAGCCAATTTGTCACAGTATTGAAACCTTGTTGAGCATATTCGTACAATTTATTACTGGTTTTCGCGGTAAAGATTAACGCCGTGTCGTCGGCATATGATGTGAGTTTGCCTTGTTTAATATCTAAATTACACAGATCGTTAATGTAAATCAGGAATAGGGTTGGGCCCAGAATGCTTCCCTGAGGAACACCATAACCAGTATTTTTTTGCTCATCGCTAATAATGTTGTCTATTTTAACACATTGAGATCATTCGTCTAAGTAGTCAGCAAAAAGTTTCAGCGGTGTTCCCCTAATTCCTAAAGCCTCTATTTTTTTTAGAAGCATAGGAACGGACACCGTATCAAAGGCTTTGGCTAGATCAAGGAAAACCCCCAGGGTCTGGTTTCCTTTGCCAAGTTCTTCTGCGATATAATCTGTCAGACTATGCACCGCATCGGCTGTGGATAGTTTGGCTCTGAACCCAAATTGCGCAGATGATAATAGTTTGTTTTTTTCTAGATAATTAACTACTCTACTGTTTAAAATGTTCTCTAGTATTTTAGATATTGAAGGGAGTAAAGATATTGGTCTATAATTATTTAGTAAGTTTTTGTTTCCGGATTTAAAGATAGGGATTACAACTGCTTTTTTCAGACATCTAGGTAAAATACCTTCAGATAAACAAATACGAAACATATGCGTTAAGGGAGGTACTAGGATATGCTTAAAGGTTTTAAGGATCTTATTTCTTATATTAACCCATCCAACTGCACAGAAATCTTTTAGTCCAGATATGAATCGGGTTATTTCGTCTTCGTCAGTATCCAGCAAACAAAAAAATTTAAAGGACATCTATTATTTTGGGAAGATGGTAGAACACAGTAATGTTTTGGAATCTGTTTGGCAAGAGTTTTCCCAACATTTGCAAAAAAGTTATTAACGTGGTTGGCTGACAAGAGAGATGATGGATTAGAAAGCAGCAAGTTCGAATTTGATTCACGCTGTTTCGTCCTATAGGTGACGTTCTTAATATGTTTCCAAAGTGGCTTGCTATTGTTTCCTGCTCTATTTAATTCATTTTTATCGTAATTAATTTTTAAGTTCTTTAGGAGGTTGTTGCAAAAAAATCTTTATCTCTTATAGGTTATTTTAATAATTAGATTATCAGGGTTACTCCTAGATCTCTGATGAAGTTTATCTCTGTGTCTTATACACCGAATTAGGCCAGGAGTCATCCAAGGCTTGATGTTACGAAGTTTTTTAATTTCTATAATAGAAGTCGTACATTGAACATGTTTTATGAAGCTCGACTAAGTTCCGGAGAATGAATTTAATAGTCTTGGATTCCGCAATGGAGTAGTAGGAATACTAAAACATAATCTCCACTTCCCTCCATATCAAGCAGGACACAGGACAAACAAGGCCAATAGGCACAAGGTTCTGACTACCCATAATCACTGTCAGAAATCTACAAAAGACAACCGGAACTCCAAAGCATTTAAGGGTCTCGGTATGTAATGGAAAATCATTGATCACCCATGCACTGATTGACCTCAGCAAGCGTTGCTTAGGCCCAGTTTTTTGATCCGTAGTTAATTTAACCATTGGTTAAATATGATATTGCCGTAAAAGACCATTTTTTCAGTTGTTAGCCTCACAAATGGTCAAATAAATAGAAAGGAATAAATATACATATATTTATTCGACACAGGCACAACACAACAGCAACAAACATGGAGTAAAAGAAAAAAAAAAACAAATTGCGCTGGACGTGCCCATTCCGAACGGGTTACCAACTCAGCATTTGCTGGGCATCAGACACGAATCGAATAAGAATCGAATAAGTTGGCGAGTTAATTATTTGACACTTTGTTAGACAAACAATTGACGAAAAAACACGTTTTACCGAATTTTTTAACCATTGATTACTATAATAGAAGTCGTATTACGTATATTATTTAACCATTATAACCAACATAACTATATATAATATTTAACCATTGGTTGAGTTAACTACTGATAAAAAAACTGGGCCTTAGTCTTGAAGATCGATTATTGCGGCTCTTATTATTTTGTTACGAGCTCGGTACAATACAAAAGATAAAACGTGAACCACTATTTCCAATATTGAGTTGTCAATTACAGTAGATATTGCTAATCGATCGCTGAAAATCAGTTAAACTGCAGCGTTCTATTGTTTAACACAATAGCAATCAAACTATGAAATTGGTTAACCCTGCGAACGCTGTGCCCCGGTAAAGTTTACAGGAAACAGTAATGTCACTACATTTACCGGAGACCGTGTCACGAAGAGAGAATTATGGTAGAAGTTCTACTATAAGTTAGCTTCGGTGTCTGTGCATCATTAAAATGTATGTTAGGATCTTATTGCATCTTAGGATCTTGTATGCTTAACTCTTTCTAAACGCTTTCTTTTCTACGATTGGCTTGCCATAGGAAACTTCACCCGGTAAGTAAATTGCATACTTTTAGAGAATCTTTTAGGCTAAGCGATGGCATTCCTGTTGCTTTTGTATTTTCTTAAAATTTTACTTCTTCTTCTTCTTTCGTGTGAGGTGTGGCCACCTCTGGTGTCAGAGTTAATTAAGCCGCCTCTGCGAACCCCACAAGCCTCTGACTTGGCTATTTCAGACTTATATTAACTATGTAAGTCCAGGTTTCCTTCACGATGTTTTCCTTCACCGTTGCCTGTGATGTCCAAGATAAACTTAGAAAGTGCATATGAATTTGAAAAAGTCACATTGGTACTTGCCCGGATTTGACCCACGACCTCAAGCACGAGAGGCGAGGCCACCACGACATTCACTGCAACATTTGCTGTTGCGTCATTATTAGGCGTACTTTTGGAGTTCCGAATTAAAAACAAAAAAAATATAACCCGACTGCTTTAAAAAACCTTATGTATCTCCGACTGCACAGTGTTTATATAGTTTTGTAATATCTATAAAAACCCTTTATTTTGATGGGGTATCATATTGTCTATTTTTTATTATCAAACCTCGATGGTTTTGAAAAAAAAAAACTGTGAGGCCCAAAATTCGCCACGTTTTTCTTTTTACGTCACTTACCTGGGAACACCTATTTAATGATGCCTTAGTTATAATCTTATTTATCTGTGGCACAGATAATATAATCTTACTAATATGTCTAAGGTTTGATAGATGTGTGTGTGGATGTATGTTTGTTACTCAATCACGCTAGAACTGGCCCTGAGATAGATTATAGTCTGAAATAGCACAAGGCTTTTTTTATCCCGGTATAATGTTTCCTTGGGATGATAAAACGCTTTTCACGCAAGCGAAGCCGTTGGCAGAAGCTAGTAATTGTATTAATCCGTCTAGTGGTTTGAAAGATATGAGGTAATTAGCGAGAATGGGTGTTAACCAACTTTAAATCGTTATATATCCTAAACCATGATTTAAAATGGAAAATGGTGAAAGGAACCTACCTGTCATGTCTTTAGTGACACAAATCGATTGACGTAAGAATCATCAAAATCGGTCCACGGGTTTCTTCTCTAGAACGCTTCATATGAACAAACATGCATACATAGACTGATTAACACATTAATGTCCTTCAGCAGTCGGGTAAAAAGTGCGCCTAATATGAAGCATTTTTGAAGAATCACTATATTTACACAATATATCGTCGACCTCTAACTTGAAAATGTGTACTTATTATGTGTACCTACACTTTCTCTTTTTTGAGGCCCTAACACATCACCAAAAGCTGTAGGTACAAGCAAAACAAACCAGGCATGTTTGCAAAACAAAAAGTACGTAGTCTAAAGCTTTTTATGCTTTCAGGAAAAAACGGCTAACGCGATTAACATGCAACTTTCATTAGCAACTTCGTGTAGAAATAGAAAGTTCTAATGTATGGGGATACCTAACAAGAAATTTATACAAAGAGCTTTTCACTGAATCAAAACAAAGAGCTCAAATAGACCAAATATTTGTCATTTAATCAGAAATGTGAAAGTGCAAAGTTCCATGAAATATACCAGGAATTCGTTTGATTGATCTCTCACATTTTTCGTACATGTTTGTACGATATGATTCAACATCCACGTGCGCAAACAGTTTTAGGTATTAAGACTTTTAAATGAAGTAATTAATTATCATCATTGAAGTAATTAGCAAACCTCGATTGGTTTGAAGAGCAGTGGTGGCCCAGTGGTATCAGCCGCGACTTACAAGTTGTAGGTCGTGGGTTCGAGCCCAGGCAGGCGCTTTACTTTGTGTAAATTATTTCATCATCACTCTCATAACGGTGAAGGAAAACATCGTGAGGAAACCGGCATGTCCTAGAACCAAAAATTCGAAGACATGTGACATCCACCAACCCACACTGGGCCCGCGTGGTGGATTACGGCCCATTCCCTCTCACAGAGAGGAGGCCTGTGTCCCAGCAGTGGGAACATTAATAGGCTGATGATGATGTGATGTGAAGTAATTAGCATTTAGCTATTCTTACTAAATAGTGGTAAATGAAAAACTTTTGGGATGAGCTATTTTTTTCGATGATTTTCACTAAAACCTTATCTGACAAATAGATAAGAAGCCCAAAAACCTGAACTTTAATTCGGTCAATTCAAGGAAAGGGGAAAAATATAAAAATAAATAAATCAAGAAGTATGTATCTAATAAGTTATTGTAAAGAAAATGCGTTGCATTTAAGAGGTAAGACCGTTAATTAGATGCTGTTTGATTGATTTTCTCTTAATAGGTAGGGATAGGATTTTTTTTTACCAAAATAATACGAAACCAAAATACAAATACACAAAGCTTCAAAAAATAATAATTAACATGATGACATAAAGTAGTTGAAGTAAAATCTCCCTCAGAGAATAGGGTAAATGTTCAAATATTAACATGTCCCGTACGTAAAATTATCGCAGCCCCAGAAATAAAATTACACGCATACGTACTCCCGCCGCCCTGACAACCCTATTACCGGCCACGGTCTGCCTGAGCCGGGAATACGACTAATATTTGCTACATTCAGACTAATACCAAATAACTGTTACAATAACACTGTGAGTTTTAGAATAAAGTTTTATACATACTCATGTGCAACTCGAAAAAGGAATGGGAAAAAGAAGGCGACGCAAAAACAGCCCTATTCTTTCTCAGCACAGAAGAAGCGATGCAACAAAAATCCTAGCAACACGTCTCCATCTGTTATGTTACGAATTTTAGGTACAGACGCGACAGAATACACCACTTTAGCTAAACGTGTAAGATCTTCATTCAATCGCCGGCGATATCCGAACGCGTATTGTTTTTCTCGGCTATTGTTCACGTAAACAATAGTAGTAAACGTTGGTTCCACTGCTGCGAGATATCATTACACGGAGCCGGCGAGACGCGTAAGTGCAAACACGACGCGTCTACAGGAAGGTATTTGTCGTGCAGCCTTGTCGCTCCTTCCTTTCATCGTTATGATTAATGACACGTTATTTTTCATTGGTACAGCTGCTACGTATTTTTTCTACTTTCAAGTCTTCTGTTCCATGACGTTCACCTATTAGTCACGCTCTGAAAAGCTTTCGATGTGGATTTTTAAACTTGTTTTTCCCTCTATCTTCGACATTTGAACGCACCACCTCGGTTTGGCTTTGACTTTTAAGAGCGCCCCTCATTATTGTTCGTACCTTTTTATTTAAGAGTAGGGACTCTTAACACATTCTACCTGTAACACCTTTTGTGTTAAATGACTGGCTTCGCATTTTCGTGTTTTCAAAGGTGACAAAATCCTTCGAGACAAAAAATCGCGTAACATTTTTATCCGAGGTACTTACTAAAATCACCTGTTTCTCTTAATGTTATCCATTTACGTGAATATGACAAAGGTATGCGTGTCAAACTGCCGCTGTTATGACGTCACAGTACCTAAAAATATTGAAATCACGTATAGGTTTATTTATTTTAAATTGGCAATAATGTAAAAGGAAGTCGTCTCTACCGTTCGATGTTCAATTGCATACATTACGCAAATTGAGATTCAAAGAAGACCTTTGCCGCTGTTAGTGTTTCTACACGTTATTTCTTAAAATAACTCTACGTAGGTACAATGCACGTGGCACAATGGCTACATAAAATGTTTGTACAAACCTCTTTGTTAATCAGTGATAAAGCGAAAGGAAGCGGTTGTCTGGTAATTAAATAACATTTTTATTCCGACGCGGGTTCGTTTTTACAGCACTCAACCCATACGTTGTTAAGATCATTTAATTATTTAATTACATAATTATATCGTTCACGAGTCGTCGACTGTGGAGCATTGTTTAAATGGCTGATTTAAAAAAGGTTTGTACGTATAGCTCACGGAGGGCCGGTAGGGTAGCAGGGTTGGTAGGTACGTAGGTACGTGCTGGACGGGCGCCGCCAGTTTCTTTCATTTCCGTTTTTGGAGGAAGTTTTCGACTCTTCCTGCCTGTAATGGACTCAACTCGACATAATTTTATCCACTGTGCACAAAAATATATCAGGTAGGAACAGTGTTCGATCAAATAACGAACGAATCGCAAATAGATGATGGGAATATTTCATTCGGAGATCGAAATCGGATTTTGTTTGCCAGATGGCTACGTCAATTAAGTTATCCCATAGTGCGTTCCGTTTCTTCTTTGTAATCAGATAAACACGAGGACTGGGCACACTTTCTGATAAACAATAATACACATAACATAAGAAGAGTTTGAAGCGTCTTCTAAGTATATACCCATATCAAAATGGATGCCGTCACACTATAACTGACATATACAAACACGGATGCTCGATAAACTAGGGCCTTATAAATATTTGCAGGAATCGGAACCCAAGAAGGGTGTAGATTCACCACTACACAATAAAGTAGTTATAGTATGGTGACCTTTAACAGAACGTATTGTAATGAATACAACAATTTATTCTAGTTCACGCGCATCCAGTGGCTGTCCTTGACCTTCTCCTGCTAAGAAGTATGTTTATATAGGGTGTAAGGGAAAAGTTCGATCATTTTTAACCGACGTTCCAAGAAGGAGGAGGTTCTATGGCTGTATGGAAGTTTTTTTTTTGTTTATGTTCACAGATTTCTCCGTCAATTGTGGATCAATTTTGAATATTATTTTTTTGTTCGAAAGTTTATGTACCCGAATTGGGCCCATTTTAATATGGTAGAGATCTGATGAAGAACTTTGGAGAAATACAACAGAACTCTTCAATAAACAACGGCATTGCTGCAATCGCATTTCTGTTTATTTTGTACGCCATTTCATAACGTAAGTTTATGCCAGTATGCTCTAAAAGGGTACGCAGATGTGTACGATTCACCCTGGTACACTCACTTCTCCGGTTATGTTCAAGTTTTATGTTATTCGGGTAATCTATTCTGGCATAATTTTGGGCATTATAGGTACCTTACTATAGAACTTGCTCATTATGTACCTCAACTTTTATTAAAACATTTAACACAAAATACAAACGACTTCCAAATAAAAACACTTCAAAGTGAAAAATAAGTCCAATTTCGGAAGTCGGTGTCAATAAATGAAGAAAAAAAACAGGAACACCGACTCCCGAAAGGGAAATTATTAACCAGGTAAAAAATATACAGAATGGGCGACTATTATAAGTAAGTAACTATTTATAATAGTAATACCTTTTAAGAGGCTGTTGTGAGCTGCGGTAATAATATTGATACATAATTAATTGTATTTGGGGTTCTATTTATCTATTTCAGCATATTATTCTTTTGAAAATAGCAGAACAACCGACGAGGTGATTTCGCTGTGCAGCGCGGTAGTTCGCCCGTATTCGTGTACTCAACGAATTAGTCCAAGAGCGAGCGAAGCGAGCTCGGGTGCTTAGAGAACCCCGACACGGATAGGTTAAGTTCGAAGGGGATGACGTCATCTCCTTCATCTTAGGTTACTTTAGACCCTGCAGACAGAAAAAGGAGCCCCGCAGCGGGGCTCCGTCGACAAACTTTTATTTTCAAGTCGCTGTTTTAAACATTTGTATTCGCCCACTGTTTATCGCCCACTTAGTTAGTTATATCAGTAAGCCATATTCAGTATCTTTTACACCTTTAATTTAAAATTATTTTCACTCGTTTAAATACTATCCCTTCCGAAATTGAAGTTCTTTTTCACTTTGTAGTATTTTTTTTTGGGTGTCGGTTGTATTTTTTTGTAAACAGATATTTTAAATACAGCTTCTGCCCTTGTATGAGTCGTTCATATAAATGGACAGAAGCATTTTTAAAATATATACTAGCAGATGCCGCGCGGTTTCACCCGCGTAGTACCCGTTCCCGTGGGAATACAGGGATTAAAAGTAGCCTAAGTCACCCGGAGATAGTGTAGCTTCCCAACGGTGAAAGATTTTCTGAAATTTCAAATTTTTCCTCTTTATAATATTATAATATAGATTATAGTAATTATAGTATAGTATATATATAAGTATAGATGATAGCATCTTTCCGTTACAACTTGTATAAGTCTATAGTGTGTAGGACCAACACTGCCCTCTAGTTGGTGGTTTAATTCCAGAGCCTTCCTGTCTCACAGTCTATACTGCGTTACTATTTATAGCTCTGACACCATAAACATGTAATGTACTCCAACTTCCTGAACAAACATAAAGTCAACTTTCAAGTCAATTCGCACTAATAAGACATTCTTCGGACACCCAGAAAGTTGATAATACAGAATTCTCCTCTTCACATCTGACGGCGTGGCCGCGTGGCTAGGCAAACAGTCCCTGAGCTCGAATTTCACAAATTACTCCGGCTGAAACCGACCTAAATATATTGAGTGACTTTTGGCAACTGTAAAAAGGGCTTACGAGAATCTCCGGAGGATAGTACCTAATTGTAGGTAGGTACGTACTTAATAAGTCTAGCGGTTTCTACTTGACTACACCGGGCGACAGTTTCGCAACTTAAGTATCCGGCAATTTAGCAACAGTAACTTAAGTGGAATACATTAAACTTGTGTTTGTATTTATTTAATTACGTTACAGGAAGTGGTACTGAAATTGTATTTTGACGAATTAAGATAGTGACTTACATAGGTAGGTACTTACATACCTACAAATGTTTTAACGGATACAGAGGCAATAAATCGAGTGTTATTTACGACCTGTAAATCACTCTTCTCGTAGGTGAAAGCCAAACTTGTATTGTAAGTCAATGAAGCAAAGGTTTTGGTGGTCGATGTATTCCGTTCGCTCCAACGCCGGTTGTGTCCAAAATATCAAATGGCATTTTGTTATTTTTAAATCACACGTGTAACGTGCTATTTTGGTAAATAAATTCTAACATAAAAATCGTGTTACATATCACAAAATAAAATTGTCAGTTAACAAAAAGTTGAAACGAATTGCTGATAAAATCATAACTTTTTAGGTAGATACTCGTATGTAGTTTTTAGGGTTTCGTACCCAAAGGGTAAAAACGGGACCCTGTTACTAAGACTCCGCGATCCGTCTGTCTGTCTGTCTGTCCGTCTGTCACCAGGCTGTATCTCATGAACCGTGATAGCTAGACAGTTGAAATTTCATCACAGATGATGTATTTCTATTGCGGCTATAACAACAAATACTAAAAACAGAATAAAATAAATATTTAAGTGGGGTTCCCATACAACAAACGTGATTTTCCTGCCGTTTTTTGCGATAATGGTACGTAACCCTTCGTGCGCGAGTCCGACTCGCACTCAACCGGTTTTTTTTTAATATTTACGCAGTGACAAGTAGATTGGCTAAGTTCCTCGTTTACTCGAGTATCTCGACAGGGTCAACTTTAAGACATGTCTGTAAAATAAACAAAGTCTGGTAACACAAATACTCTCAGTTCCCGGACTCAGTGGATAGTAACCCCATTAGGTCGCCAGGCGAGCCAGCTTACGCTTAGAACCTTTGCGAGCTTTTCAATATCCTTACTGTTTGTTGTGTACTAAACGAGAAAAAAATAACACAACGGATACTTTAACGCAATAACATTTATCAGGTTGTAATAAAATGTAAATTCTAATTAAGAGCTTCTAACAATGGACGCTTTTATATTTAATGTTTTTAGAAACGCATCGTCTTCCGGTTCGAAGAAAGGAAGAAAAGAAGGTTGGACGCCTCCCACTAGGTGGACCGATGACCTGGCTGGCTGTGAGACGCACGGGATCGGTCGATTTGGCGACGCCTGGGGGAGGCCTATGTCCAGCAGTGAACATACTTTGGTTGAAATGATGATGATGATATACAAATAACGTGAAAAATAAAATTAAGTATTTTTAGGCTCAGAAATTTGGTCTCACACTCACACAACAAAACAGTTCATTTATGTTTATAAGTGAACACTGTTCTGCCTACTGATGTAGAAATAAAAGAAACGCTTGTGGTACTAACGCAAGGAATTCTCGACATTGTCTACTTTTACTAAGTATTCCAGAATACTCAAAGAAAATCTTCCAGTACAATTCACACGTACAATGTTACATTGAAGTACCTATACACGAATATACAACGTTTATGTACATACTTTGGCCGTAATCTTCGCATGTATACATAAGTAGGTTTCATATAAACTTCCTCTTAACTCACTGCCTTCATCTTTCATCTTAACTTTAAGAAAACAAAGTTTGTAACAAAGGCGTTTCTTGCTTAGAAACTACCGATTTTAACTAAATATTAAAACGTCTTGCATGGGCTGTTATTCAATGCCTTTTATAAACGAAATACCTTCGTACAGGTACTTACTGTATAATTTAAAACAATGGATTTTAATAAGTTAAAAAGGGGTTTATAGACCCGTCTGACACACAATGTAAGTGCAGCACCCCTGTGCAGAATATGACACACATGCTGGAGTGTCACAAGTACCCATACACCTGCACTTTAGAGGACTTATTGAATGCCAGTGACACTGCTATTGGCGTGGCTGCCTACTGGGGGGTGACCATAAGCTCTTAGAGCGGTATCAATTTAATATCGAATAAGGGACAGATGTATACACGTCAGATACATCTGTCATTTACTCGATATCAAATTGATACCGCTCTAAGAGCTTATGGTCACCCCCCTGATCCCAAAATACCATCGGTGGCCAAATTATTAGGGACAGTACTCATATTTTTGTGTTATCTAGTTTCACTGCATTTTTTAAACAATAATTGGTTGTAGGTCTCGTGGGTGTTCTTTATTTATAAGAGTGTATATTAACACCATAAGAACAATAAGTTAATCCGTTTAGCGCATTTTAATTGAAATCTAATAAAATTAATCTTAATATTTAGTGATGGGCAGTTGTGTGAGTACCATGTACTTCAGAGCTATCATTGTCTAGATACCTACGTCTTCTATTGACTTGAATGACTCCGGTGGTTGAGAGTATGTCATGCTCACTCAAATGTCTCGCCGATGGTGGCGCGTGTGTCGGATCATTTAGCTCCCTTCAAAATGGTTGAGCTGAATGGTGCTGATACATGTGTCATGTTCGTGAACGGGCGCTGTCGGTTGGGACTGGTCATCTCTTAGCTGCCATGGTTTATTTTAATTGATTCTAAGTTTATTTCTGAATTGTCTTTTTATATTTACTATGGACACTTATAACTTTCTACATCGTTCTCACATAATGTGTATTCTCAACATGAATGATGTAACAAATGATTTGTAATAATTACCTAATTGAAAAAGAGTGTCCATGGAGTTTCTTGCCCGTTCTTCTCCATAGAGATCTACGCCTTGGAATGGGCATCTACGGTACTTTCACAGTTATTATGTCTTGTGACTGGGACTGTAGCACCATAATTTTGTAATATTTTATTTTGTCTTTTGACAATTCAAAAGTGCCTGTAACTGGCCTACTTGAAATAAAGTGCTTTGACTTTGACTTTGAGTAATGGGGGCTCATTGCTATTGCAAAATTTATTATTATTAAATTGCTTCTGTGCGTCGTGTCATATTCTATACACAGATTTTGTTATTTTATTGATGAGAGTTTCAATCAACTGCCGCTTGGTGGTGATGACTTGCTTCGTGATCACTCGTTTGATGAGCTCCCGCATGTTCTCAATAGGGACCATGTCTGGTGAGTTCCCCATCCAGGGCAAAACAGTAATGTTTTTTCAGTTAGGAACGCAGAACATTCCTAGCTTTATGTCATGGTGTCGAACCGTGCATAAAAATGTGCACTTCATCACCAAGTAACCATTCGCCGATTTGTGGCAGTAGCCGAGTTTCTAGTACTGGTTTGTACTGGTCTTGCCTCATGGTCCCGTCTACAATGTATGGACACCCCATGCCTTTAGTTGATATCTGACACTACACTATGACACTAACTGGATGTTTAACCCTCTCAGAAAGTCAGTCTAGATAAAACTGATATCCAGGGCATCGCTGGATGGGCTTGCGGACGGCGAGTAATGGGTAGCTCGCCGCCCGATAAGGACCAGGCCCGAGTCGACGGCGCGTAGTGTTCCACGCGCGCCTCAAAGAGATGTCAGCAAAATTAACGGGGTCCGCTAAGGCCGATGCCTGTCTGGGTCGCGGATAAATTTGAAAAAGTTACCGCGGCCCTGGCTCAAGCAACTGAAGGAACACGGGTGGGTTTTAGTCAGTAAAAGTCTGACACGCCCTCCCGCTTCACCCAGAGCGGGAGAAGTCATTGGATGATGTCCAAACCAAAAAAAAAAAACGCCGGATGAATGTGCTTTTGTCGAGTAAGTATTTGAAATTTTGGTTTGTCAGAAAAGCATAATTGAAAAATAAAAAAATAATTAACTTGCACTAGTTAAAAATGTTGTATGCCCGTCAAGTTAAAGGGGAAATTTTACAAGTCCGTGATTAGACCTGTCGTACTGTATGGATCAGAATGTTGAGATGTGAAAAAATGGATGAAAAGAGATTGCATGTAGCAAAGATGAGAATGATGAGATGGATGTGCGGAGTGACGAGAATGGATAAAGTAAGAAATGTGTATATTAGAGGAAGTATGAAAGTGGCGCCAGTGACAGAAAAGTTGAAAGGAAACCGTTTGTCCTGTTATGGTCATGTGATGAGGAGGGATGAAACACATGTTACTAAAAGAGCTATGAATAAGGATGGATGGATAGAGAGGGAGGGGATGGCCAAAGAAAAGATGGATGAACTGTGTGAGGAGTGATATGAAAGTAAAGGGAGTCAGAGATGGCGTGACGGCGGACAGGACGGTATATAAGAAGAAAACGTGTTGCGCCGACCCCAAGTAACATGGGAAAAGGGCAGGAAGATGATGATGAATTATAATTAACCTGCACTGGTTAAAAATGTTGTATTTTGTCGACTGCAGTCTGTAACATTCATATTTCGATGTTATCTGGCCTATTGCAGCCCTTTCCTCACGGCCTGTTTGAGGTATGGTTTTTTGATGGGCCGACGATCGATCAGGTTCTCCTAAAAGAACCGTCGCCGAACTGAAACTTATTTTCTCTCGTCGTGTGTCTAATAGGTAGCTGGGCAACGCTTTTTACGATTTTTGAGTCAGATGTCTCTGATCTTTACGATCCCACAATTAAGTACGACGAAAAAATTCACGAATTAAAAAAAAATGGTGCGGTCTTTCATTGTTGGCACTTACTAAAAACAATATAATACCAACAGAAATATCAAATAAAAATCACTAAGAAAAATAAATTATTAGTTCAAAAAATATTGAAACTAAATATTACATGAATGCGGGCACTGTCCCTAATAATTTGGCCACTTACTGTATCTAAAGAGTTTTCAAACGACTCGAAAAGAAAAATAAGAAGAATAAGTTAGTTTAGGATAAATCGAGGATTAAATACAGATAAAAAGACACGTTTTACCCTATGTATATCACCTGTAGATATACATAACAATACGTCAGGTTCCATACCCGCTGCATATCTATGTTAATTTGCCCTAACAGAGATATCCTAGTTCTATCCATCGCATAAATGGTATGTAAATAGATCTTAATATCGGATTGGAATCATGGGACATACCTAAATCAATAATCTAGAGAGCAAACGTAAACAGTAGTTGTAGGTGGCCTTGAGGGAAAACCTATGTTGAATGAACACATTTACATTAAGTACCTTTCATGAAGAAACTTTATAAAATGAGACTTTCAATGTTATCAAATTCGTTAAAATATTCTGTCTTTCCTGATATTTTCTGAGACAAAAGTTTCCATGGTTAATTCGGAAAATTAACACCAACCTTTTTTGTAGTTATTTTTAGAAAATAAAGAAAAACGACAGAATATCAAGAATAATGGCGGAACCACACTTACGTGTCGTGGCGTGGCGTGGCGCGGGCTCCACCAATCAAACGACTCTGTTTTAGCCTACGTCATAACACAACGAGTTTTGTAGCCAATCAACTGCGTCAGAAGGCGCCACGCCACGCCACGACACGTAAGTGTGGTTCCGTCTTAACCCGATGCTCTTGACAAAGTGTCAAAATGTAGGGGTTTATCACGTGATTTTTCGAGATCGCTTGTCAATCGCATACAATTGTCAATATAATAAGTGATCGCTTCGGGCATTTAATTAGCGTTTGATTCAAAGTGTTTTATATGGACGATATGGACCTGTAACTGTCGAAGTAAAAACATCCGCACGGGTCAATAATCAAGGTTAAGCAACGCTAGCCGAGCCCGGTCCGTGGATGGGTGACCATCTTAACGTACTGAGATTCTTCCGTGCCTCAGAAAGCACGATAAGCTGTAGGTTTCGGCTGTCAATTGTAGATTGTCTGTCAAATATGTGCCACCTAGTGACATGCACGGGGTTCCAGCGTTAACCAAAGAAAATTTGTTTCAAATAAATGTCACTAGGTGGCACGATATGAAACGATTCGTTATTGAATTGCGTGTAAAATTAACATTTTCTAGAATTGATCATAAAATTGTATGTTCTTTTTTAATCAACTCTCCTAAGCACAAAATTATGGAATATTAGGTTCTAAATTCGCATTTCAAAGATTATTTGAACGGATCATTTAAAGTTTATTCCAATAGATGGCACTGTTTTATATTTCTATGCCTCAGCCACTTTGTATTGTAACACATTTTGGTACGATGAAACTGTAAAAACGTGAAAAAAAAATACTATAAAACAAATCGTCATTGTATTTAAAGAAAAAAATAGTCACGAACCGTGAAAATCCTTTTACTTGTCAATCACTGCTAACACCATCTATAGCCGTAGAACGGAACCGCGATCGAAGTACTTATAAAAATAATCATCTTAATCAGACGAAAAAAAAAACAACAAAAAACGCTAGTTGAGTCGGCACGGTTTCTTTGTATGGGATGAGGCATCTGTATGTTAGTATTATATTATCTGTGGTAGTAGTAAATATATAATAATTATAGTTGACTGGTAGAGAATGCCTTGTGGCATTAAGTCCGCCTATGTACCACTATTGTACATGAAGTTTAAATAAATAAAAATAGTCAGTTTTTCTGAAAAATAAATACGACATTTTGACGTGTTTCCATGCAAGAGCTGTCAAACCACCAATTACGAGTATTATTCCATAATTAAAAGTTCAGTTTCAGTGGGTAGTTTAAAGCCGGAAAATTTGACTCCGTCTTGCCAAAGAGGTATCTTATTACCCAATTATATTGTTGT
Organism: Orthosia incerta; assembly: GCA_948252205.1. Classification (NCBI taxonomy): domain Eukaryota; kingdom Metazoa; phylum Arthropoda; class Insecta; order Lepidoptera; family Noctuidae; genus Orthosia; species Orthosia incerta. The sequence goes on along the minus strand of OX411753.1, from coordinate 17,232,099 downwards.
GGAGGTCAGATAGGTAGTCGTTCCATTTAAAATACTGGTATTTAGCTGCATCCAGCAATACTGGAAGGCGACCCCAACATATTGGATAATAGATATATTATGGACTTTTGGGGGTATGCGGCACAGAGTGTAAAGTCCCACAAACCTCCATAGATAAGGGAGGATTCACCGACCAGACGGGTGTTTTGTCTGGTCCGGGCAACTGCACGACGGTTATTGTCGGACTGTTGTATGTGTTCAAAACGCGCCGAAAACTTTGCTTGCACGATGCAGGATTTGTGTGACGTCATGTCACTAGTTCGTAAGTGGCGGCGTTGGTGCCGCAACAGACTTGTAACTGTGTTCCAATTCGTGTAATTAAAATAAGTAATACATGGATGCAACTTTTTAATCGGCACAGGTCTTTTAATTAAGGAATATAATACTCGTAATTGGTGGTTTGACAGATTTTGCATGGAAACACGTCAAAATATCGTATTTATTTTTCAGAAAATCTGACTATTAAAAAAACAGGGCTTACGCTTTATTAAGAGATATACAACAATGGTATCCCATTTTTTCTGCCGAAAAACAATTGAAAAAACGGAATGTAGACCAAATAAAATCACTAAAATGTTACCCACATTTGCCAGTTTTCAATAAACATAACTAAAATTTTTCATGAACCAACATTTGTTGGTTGAAGTAAATCGTATTAATTTCCGCATAATTAAACATAATTTTAATACTATCCGATTGGAGAGCTTTAATAAAAGGTTGTTCACGAATTCCGCTGTACCTACTCGAATTCATTTGACGCCGTCCAATAAATGGTGTTCATGTAATTAATATGGGTTGAACTTTATTTAATTAGTATTTAATAAGTGGCTATTAAAAATACTTCATTTCTGTCACATAGTGAAATTGATTGTCCTTCTTGAAGTACGTATTTTATGACATCTTCAAATTAAACGTACCTATTCATGCAAGTCAATATCGGCTAAGTGGAGCAGGCATGATTTTTAGGGTTCCGTACCCAAAGGGTAAAAACGGGACCCTATTACTAAGACTCCGCGATCCATCTGTCTGTCTGTCTGTCCGTCTGTCTGTCTGTCTGTTTGTCCGTCTGTCTGTCTGTCCGTCTGTCATTAGGCTGTATCTCATGAACTGTGATAGCTACACAGTTGAAATTTTCACGTATGTATTTATGTTGCAGCTATAACAACAAATACTAAAAACAGAATGAAACAAATATTTAAGTGGGGCTGCCATACATCAAACGTGTTTTTTTTGCCGTGCCTTTGACAGTCGTTACGAGTAGTCAGAAGCCTGAGATCTGACACCAGTCTAGCCAAGAGGTATCGTGTTATCCAGTTACTGGGTTGTGGAGATCAGATAGGCAGTCGCTCCATGTAAAACACCTGTACTCAGCTGAATCCGGTTAGACTGGAAGCCGACACCAAAATAGTTGGGAAAAGGCTAGGCAGATTGAAACTGAAATACAATAAAATACTGTTATGATTTATTAAAACGCATGCACCTTTTTACAGGTAATATGAACCTCAAATAAAATGTATTAAATGGTAAAATAATATTCCGTAAACATCCTTAACATACTCAGTAACAAAGTGTTCCGTATAAAATACAGGCGTATATTGTAAAATTCCATCGAAACTTAATTTGTTGTATAAATAATACTTTTGATATGCGAAACGTGCCAGTGTTAAATAGCGGCGCAACTCCCAACTGTTGGACGGTTGCATTGTACTAACTTTAGTACAATGTTACTTCTCCGTGTTTATATTCAAAAGTGCATTAAGTACTCGTAACTTCTGACTTTGTAGCCTACTTCGTGAACTTTCTCCTCGGCTTCTATTTAAGGTGAACTTGCATTCAAAATTATATTTTATATTAAGATAGTAAAAGCCAATTTACGTTGTTATTATATTCCATTATGTACATAAGTTAGTTCGTATTGTTGGGACACTGGCGCGGTGCCAGCTCCTCTTAGCGTGCCACCGTGGGCTAATGAGCATTTACAAGCGTACAAGTAGTCCCTTAAGCCATGATATAATGAGTTCCTGGTTTTAAGGTGTTTTTGTTTTGAATGCCAATAAACACATTTTTCTTTCTTTCTTTTTCTTTATATCCAAAGCCAAGCGATTGTCGTCTGACCTGCTGAGCGAGCTTAACTTGAGGAACAAAAACAACGGTGCATTGTAACTAGCTTTTTACCCGACTGCAAGGAAAGGGTTATGTTTTTCGCACGTACCTTGTATGTATGTTTGTATGAAAGAAAGAAAGAAAATTTATTTATTTGTGACCCCCACAGGACAAAAGAGAGATAAATAAGAAAATAAAAAGGTAAATATTAATAAAAACAAAAATCCCCGTGCGAGACCAAAAAGGCTCCCACCTGTTTGTATGTATGTAATAGTCGTTATAACCTTATGTGTTTTAAGCCATTAGACGGATTCATAAAATTAAGACATCGTTAGATAGGTCTTGATCACACTTGTGTTCTTAGATAACTGGCAAAAAAAAAACAAACATGACGGCTTTTGGGCGCCATACCTATTGTGGAGGACCCAATTTTTTTTTCTTCTTTATTTACCAATCGAGTGGGGTATCAGAATCAAGGGTTTTAAGTGGTGATTACAAAAATATATACCTACCACTTATATGGTTAAAAGTCATTCGAAAAAAAAAGATAACTAAAAGTTGTAAATAAAAAATGTTTAAAAAATCAAAAAACTCGACTGCTTTGGGAAGCGAACTAAAATTTGCGAACAAAAAACAGTTGGAAAAGGTGGCTGACCAAAACCATATGAATCCTCCGACTGCACAGCATTATTTTCTTATTTAGATGAAATAAGTTTATTGTTCTTTAAGGGAACGATACGGTTAAAACCTATTAGATCTATTTTTTATTTTTTTTATTATCTATAGGCTTGCGCTTGACCACTATCTTACCTGATGGTAAGCGATGATGTGGTCGACGGTGAAGCACGCTTGCCTAGAAAAAACCCATTCAGTCTTGACTTAAAGACCCCTAGATTGCAGCTATCGGGAAACACAGCCTCTGGCAGGGAATTCCACTCCTTAGCTGTACGCATAATAAAAGTGTCCCCAAAACGTTTTGTGCGTATGGGTGGGATGTCCACCATGTACCGATGACGCATCGCCGTACGTCTGGTAGTCCGATGATGGAACGGGCTGGGCGGAATCAAGTCATGCAATTCCATCGCACACTCCCCGAAATGTAATCGATAAAAAACCGACAAACTGGCAACTCGGCGACGATGTTCAAGGCTCTGGAGCTTTGACTTGACCAGTGCCTCATTGCCGATGACAAAGACAAAGACAAAGATATTTTATTTCAAGTAGGCCACCAAGCGGCACTTTTGAACGTTAAAATAATAATAATTGATTCTACCGTGCATTCGGAAAGTAGCTTGTAATGGAGAAGAATGCACAAGAAACTCCATACTTACTCTTTTAAAAAAAAAAATACAATATTTAGGTACATAAGTACATACCTTGATGAATGAAATTGAGTTTATACAATTACAAATATACTTATACAGTCTTCAGAAGGTCCAACAATAATTCAAAACAATAATGTTCCGCATATCACTTGTTTTTGCGGCCTAGTGGCTGTGGAGCTGGACTAGCATTTAGCCAAGCATTTTTATCAGTGATGTAATCCCCCAACTTATAATATGCCAGCCTGCATAGTGTGCGTTTTATGCAAGTTTTAAATTTCGTCTCATTCAGTTCAAGAATGTGAGGAGGAATTTTATTGTAACATTTTGTACAGTACCCCATGAAAGATGAGGCTACTTTAGCCAGTCTGAAACCTGGTTGAACTAATTGGTCCCTATTTCTAGTAACATAATCATGTCTGTCGCCGTTTTTACTAAAAAGATGTAAATTCTTTCTCACGTACATGATGTTTTCATAAATATATTGACAAGGAACCGTCATGATGTTAATGTCCTTAAACAGTTCCCTTAGAGAATCGCGCCGGCGAAGATTGTATATCGCTCTGATGGCTCGTTTTTGCAGAATAAAAATTGACTCAATGTCTGCAGCCCTTCCCCATAGTAAGATACCGTAAGACATTATACTATGAAAATAACTAAAATAGACTAGTCTGGCGGTATCCACATCCGTTAACCGACGAATCTTTCCAACAGCATAAGCCGCCGAACTCAGCCGCCCCGCAAGGGATACCAAATGAGGACCCCATTGCAACCCCGAGTCCAGCGTGATCCCCAGGAAAACCGTTTTATCGACGAATTCTAGCTTCTCCTTGTTTAATATAATGTCACAATCAGTACTTTTGACATTCGGCAAGGAAAATTTTACGCACTTGGTTTTTTTACCATTTAAAACTAAATTATTGGCAGTGAACCAATCCTGAACCTGCCGTAGCGCGTTATTTACGTCGTCAACCTGACAAGTACGTCTATTTATTTTAAAAATTAAAGATGTGTCATCAGCAAATAACACCATGTTAAGTTTGTTTTCCAATAAACGGGGTAAATCGTTAATGTACACTAAAAATAAGAAAGGACCTAAAATTGAGCCCTGGGGTACACCCATTTTAACGTTTAACCCGGACGAATTCACACCGCTTATTTGAACTAATTGCTGTCTATCATTCAAATAAGATTTAACCAAACTTAACGCTGATTGACCTAGCCCGTAATGCTCAAGTTTCAGAAGTAATGTTTCATGATTAACGCAATCAAACGCCTTCGACAGGTCGCAGAAGATACCTATGGCATCCTGCGAATCTTCCCACGCATCAAAGATGTGTTTTAATAGAGCGACACCAGCGTCAGTTGTACAACGTCCTCTGGTGAAACCATACTGTCTATCATGCAAGATGTTATTCGTATTAAAATGAATGAGCATTTGATTTAGCATTATCCTCTCAAAAACCTTGCTGAAAACCGGCAACACGGATACTGGTCTATAATTATTTGTGTCTTTACTGTCCCCGGATTTAAAAAGTGGTATAACCTTACTATATTTCATTAGATCCGAAAAAACGCCTTGATCCACACACAAATTGAAAATCAACGCTAAGTACGGCGCTATAGTCTGAATTATGGAGGTACAAGCTTTGATGGACATTCCCCACAGATCTTCAGTCGGTTTGATCTTGATTTGCTTAAAAGCTTTTATTACTGTCATGGGGTTTATATGTGAAAAGTTAAATACAATCGGGCAGGCTGAAACGTTCGCGTTTAATAATCCAAAAGCAAGCGAGGGCGAAGAATTTAAAGTTTCAGTAGTTTTAATTGGGATGTTGGTAAAGAAATTAACAAATTCTTGCGCAACTTTTTTGTTATCTCTAATAAGTCCGTGTGTGGTCTCAACCGTGTAATCACTACTATTTCTTTTATTCCTATTCGTTTCATTGTTTATAATCTTCCAAACCGTCTTGATTTTATTTTCTGCTAATTTAACCTTATTGCTAATGTACAAGACCTTAGCTGCCTTGCAAGTATTTTTAAAAATTCTTGAGTAAGTAGCAACATACTTATTAAACGTTTCAGTGTTAATACAGGGCTTAAGGCCATATAGCTCGTAAAGTCTTTCCCTACTTTTTCTAAGTCCTGTAGTCGCCCAGTCACTGAATAAAAACTTAGGGCATATAGTTTTAGTTTTCTTCTTAAAGGTGTTATTGAACTCTTTTTGAACCACTGAGAAAACTTCATCATACAAAATATTACCATCATTCACTGTGAGGTCCTGGTTGCTTAACTTACTGATTAAAGTGCTGTTAAATTTATTTAATTTACCGGATGTTATTGGTCTTGATTGAATCTGCACTTGTTTTATTAGCATAATGGACTCAAAGGCTACCAGTAGCCCACTATGATCCGAAGGCAGATAATTTATAATGGCCTTGTCCAAGTAGTTGCAGCTACAAAAAACATTATCAATACATGTAGCAGAAGTCAGTGTAGTTCGGGTTGGTTCCATAAACACATGTGACAAATTTAATGATTTAAAGAGATTTACTAACCTACTGCTGTCTGAATTATCTTCTAGAATATTAATATTAAAGTCACCACAGACAATTATTAGTTTATTACCCATTGCAAGTTTTGCCAAAACATCTTCCATCACTGACTCGAATATAGAGTAGTTCTTATAATTAGGGGGTCTGTAAACGCACACTATGACATGCTTATCCAGCTCAACACAGGACAGTTCAACACTATGTTCAACTGATAGGTCTACTATATCTTTACGAGGTTTTGATTTAATACCATTTTTAATTAATATAAGTGAACCCCCACGCAACATAATATTTCTGTTAAAACAACTGCCCACAGTATAATTTTCATAATTGATTAACATTGCATAATCTTTCAGCCAATGCTCAGTGAAACAAACAATTTCATACTTAGATTTTTCTAAAAACAGTTCGATTTCCAATTCCTTCGAAGAAAAACCCTGAATATTCTGATGGAATAATTTCAGAGAATTCTGCTCAGAACTTTTTTTCAAATTAAATTTTTGCGAGCAAGAAGGTACCTTTTTGATGGTGGATATACTCGTAACTACTCCGTTATTGGTACCCTCCCTTGTCCTATCAACTAGTTTAAAGAATAAATATTAATAGCATTTTTTTTGCTAACGTTATTCAAGGTATTGACCATATTTAAATTAGTACTATTACTAATATCAATAATAACTGGATACTTCGACATACTACTTATGTCTGAGTTTAATGTATAAGATAATAGCCGAGCTATTTGATGTCTTACCCTAAGAGGCAGATACAAAGTATCGCCTGTCGACTTTAATTTACCAACAAAAATGTTGATGTCAAAAAAAACTAGTTTATCACTATAGTGACTCACAAGAAAGTGCAGATGCTTATTAAGCACGTGAATGTGATTATTTTGTCTATTTGACAATTTATCCAAGTAAGGGAAGGCACACAAAATAATTTTATTGTAATTTAACTTTAACATCTCTTTTACACACTCAGTGATGTCATCTTTTTTTACTTTTATACTGTTACCTACAAAAACAGTTATTTTGGTATCTGGTTTGTATATATTCTTTGTCACAGATTCCATTATTTGCTTGTATGATGACCCGGGCATGCAATAATTAAAAGTGGAATGACTCTGATTGCCATTCATTAATTTACCTAAACCTTTTCCAACACCATCCGAAAACATAACCGAATGAAAACCTTCTTTTCTATGACTAGATGAAAAGCCAGCACTTTCAGGCCGGTCTAATTGAGGCAAATCTTGTGCTACATTAGAACTGTCTTGTGCGAAGACAGTGTCTTGAGACACCCTCTCAGCTTGGACCGGGTCCTCCGCAGCATCAGGCTGGACTGCAATTTGATTTGAAACTGTCTGGCAGTTACATTGACACATCACTAACTCATTTGCGGCCAAAATGTGTTCTTTAATTTGTAATTTTGAATTTACATATTTATTGTAAAGAGAACTAAGTCTGTTCTCAAGTACCTGGATTTCTGTCTGTAAGCGGTGTGTGTCTATCTCATAGATATTTTTGCTGTCTTCTAATTTAATTTGGTAATTATTTAATTTATTAACTAGGTCAACACGTTCTTTCCTGAGTGGAATATTTTTAATAAAGAATTTGTGTTGTTTCCTAAACTTGTTACAATTTCTAATTATTTTATTTAGTTTTGCATATTTTTTGAGTTTGTTATGACTAACTTTGGAACAATTTCTCTGTTTTATTAAAGAATCTTCAGTTAGGTCAATTGTTGGTATTGAATCAGGTTTAAAATTTGATTTAATAAGTTCATCATACAAATGGCAAGTTTCATCAACCCGAGTTGATTCCTGTTCTTTTTGTAATTTAAAAATATGAGAGTTTGCGTGAATCAATTCTTCTTCTAGATCCCTAACTTTACTGAGTCTCTTGGTCCGCTTTTCAATCGACTCTAGTGCATCTAGCTGGTATTTGGCAGATCCGTCCCAGAGATGAGAACAGTACTCCATGCACGATCGAACTTGCGCTTGATACAAGTTGAGCAGCTGTTCCGGCGTGAAGTACCTTCTCACCTTCGCAAGGATCCCCAACTTTTTGGCAGCCAGCTGAGCCTTTTCTCTGACTGATTCAGTTCAATTTGTGCATAATTTATTGTAATTGCTTTATCCAAAGAAATAAACTTAGATAAGTGTTTAAAGACAGACGCAATGTTGGGCGCATGGTTGGCGCAGTGGTTGAGCGATTGACTGCTGCGCTGTGCGCCGCGGGTTCGATTCCCGCACGGAACAAATATTTGTATGAACTACAGATAGTTGTTCCGGCTCTGGGTGTATGTGAGTTTATATGTTTGTAAACGCACCCACGATACAGGAAGAAATACCTAGTGTGGGGCAAGGTTTTATTATAAAAAATTGGCTAGTATTTAAACGAGCGAAAAAAAATTCAAATTAAAGGTGTAAAAAATGCTGAATATGGCTTACTGAAACACTAAGTGGGCGACAAACAGTGGGCGAATACAAATGTTTAAAACAGCGACTTGAAAATATAAGTTTGTCGACAGGGCTCCTTTTTCTGTCTGCAGGGTCTAAAGTAACCTAACATGAAAGAGATGACGGGAGCTAAGTTCGCTCGCTTTGCTCGCTCACTTCAGCTCCCGTCATCCCCTTCGAACCTAACCTATCCGTGTCGGGGTGCCCTAAGTTCCCGAGCTCGCTTCGCTCGCTCTTGGACACGAATAAACCCGAACTCCCGCACTGCACAGTGATGTCGCCTCGATAGTTGTTCAGCTATTTTCAAAAGAATAATATTCTAAAATAGAAAAAATAGAAACCCAAATACAATTAAAGTATGTAACAATATTATTACCGCAGCTCACAAAAATCTCCCAAAAGGTATTACTCAAATCGGATAAATAGTTACTTACTTAGTATAATAGTCGCTCATTCAGTATATTTTTCCCTCGGTTAATAATTTCCCTAAAAAATTGTGTCACAAAAATATAGACTCGAATAGCTAAAAGACCAATAAAATCGAATCTAGAAAAATCTATCAAGACCCAAGTACCACACTGTATGTGTCTGTATATCAAAATATCTGAAAAACCGAAATGATTTTACTTCGTAAGCCTTGGTCTACCAATATCGTGCCATATTGCTTCGTCGGCTAACTTTCTTCTGACAGTTTATTAGACCTGAAAATTTCGTTATTTATCACACTGTCTTAATATTTTCGCCAAGCGTTATCGTACACAACGTTTAGTGGGACGATATATTTTTCTAAGCTGTAAACATTGTCAATTATGTCATAACATAACTTTTATTTGGAAAAGCTCCTTTGAAAACGTATTTGACGTGTTGTAGTAAATATTTTGGGTCTCTATGTTTTATACAGTTCTTAGTTTTATTTCTAAAAGTTATGCTTAGGCTAAGGTTTTGATTGTTATAAATGTAGTTGCAACCAAAACACATGATTATATATCTTAAAATCTTTGGTATCTAATAAAAGTACGTCTCGTCTTATCTTTTTATATTTAAGAAATAACGTCGGCAGTCAAGGATTAATCTTTAATTCCAAGTCCTGTCCTCTGTGGGGCTTAGAATTTTTCGACTGAAATTTAAAACTAATTATAGGGATATTTAATAAAAACCAATTAAATAGAATTTAAAGGCACAAAACAATCACAGGTAATGTAAAATATCCGTTTATACCTTGCTCACTTACCATGATTTTAATTTTCAATGAGCTTACATTTAATAAGCATATCGCCTAAGTGAAACGTGAGAGGGTGCGAAGAGTCCTCTCGCTCAGAACTTGCTTATTCACGGCTCACTTAAAACAGAAAGGTCTAACTACGCTTATTACGGAATTATACTTACTCTGAAGAACGGATATGACATGGGTGGAAAGTGCAAGTATTCAAAAACTATATAGGTATGTAGTTTTTGAAATTCTTCTTCTTCTTCCTATCCTACTAATATTATAAATTTGAAAGTTTGTGACGATGAGAGAAAGAAAAATATTAACAGGACACACTAAGGGAGACACGAGAGATAAAACAAAAAATATAAAAACTTTTTAACAAAAAGATCAACCGACTTCCAAAACAAAACACTACAAAGCGAAAAATAACTTTCATTTCCGAAGTCGGTGTCTTTGTACCTATTAATTTTCATTTTCGGTTTGATTTTTTATTTTTCACTTTTTAATTTTGGTACCTTAAATTACCATGCAAATCATTTACAGCTAAAGTACATCTCATGACGATGCCAATAATACCAAACACGACTAGGATATATTGTTTTATTTTGGAGTTCCTTCTAGCTTCATCATCAGATCAGTTCGATGGTACCATTTCATCAATATGATTACCAATGGTACCATTTATTTTATAAGTATTTGCAATAGTCGGTTAACTATTTGAGATATCTTATAGTTCTTATACCCGTGACATACTTATCATTAAGGAGTTCCAATGGCTATCTGTGGTCTTCTTAGTGAAAATGATTGCAGTGTTGATGAAAATACTAAAATCGCTATATAGGTATGCGTATAATATTTAAGGAGTTCACTCGATTTCCATGGGGTCGACCTCATGGGGTCGAGATCCTAACCTGATGACCATGGGACTACCTGGGCGGTGTACCTTGTTTTTTAACATTTTTACTTGTATTTTTAGGCTTGCATGTTTACATTGTCTTCATCTCAATCGTATAAAATAATGATAAGTAGAAGCGCGGAGTCTCCTAATACAAGCAAGCATACGCACTAAACGTTTTGAGAATACTTTTATTATGCGTACAGCTAAGGAGTGGAATTTGCTGGCGGAGTCTGTGTTTCCCGATAGCTACAATCTAGGGGTCTTTAAGTCAAGAGTGAATAGGTTATTTCTAGGCAAGCGTGCTTCACCGTCGACCACATCAGCGCTTACCATCAGGTGAGATGGTGAAAAAATAAAAAAGAGTGTACCAGGTTGAACTGTACACATCTGCGTACCCGTTTAGAGCATACTGGCGTGATGGTATTTTATTAAATGGTGTAAACAATAAACAGACATGCGGTTGCAGCAATCCTGAGAGATTTGCCGTCATTTATTGAAGAGTTAATAGTATACAACAGTTTATCTCCGAAGTTCTTCATCACATGTTTACCAAATTTAAATGGGACCATTTCGGAAAAAGTGATCTACAATAATATGTATCGAAATTCCTTTTTTATTAGAAAAACTTTTAATTTTCTTTCATATCAGTCCAGGTGTCTTTCAGGCATCGGGGAACATAGAACCTCCTCCTTTTTTTTTAAAGTCTATCAAAAAAAATATTTTGAGAAAGAACCTAGAACATCCAACCTGGGAGCCTTTTTGGTTTCGCACGGAAACCTAGGATGGATGTTTGTTGCTCTTTCACGCAAAAACTACTGAACGGTTATTTACGAAACTACAATAGTCCTTCAAAATTATGTATATTGGGGGACGGACTAATGCCACGCTGGCAGAACCGCGGGTAGCAGCTAGTGACGCTTAAGATAAAAAAGTCCTTTCTTAATTTATTAAAGAAATACGTATGGATCATGCATTTAGCTTAAGCTTTACCTATTATTTCTTATTAACTTCATAATGGCCTTTTCACATCCAAAACCCATTCTGCGATAGCGGCTGATTGATATGTAAATATATTATATTGAACATTCACTGAAGCACACACGACCTTTCTTACGAGTACTAAAAATACAACAAGAATTGGACAATCGACAAAATAAAAGAGTTCTTATTTTTATTCAACAAGTTTAAGATACAGCCAATACGAGTATATTTCTTGAACAAATTGTACTTTCAATGTTTACATTGGAATTGAAATAGGTACCAATGTACTCGAGGGTAGGTACTTAGACAAACCGCTCGATCCAATACCCAGGGTTAGATTTTCAAGCGAAGCTGATATAAACTAAATAAACTGTATTCAAATTGCTTAGTGGTGCGTGTGATGATGTTTTAAGGGAATACAGTATTTATTTGGCTTATTTGTGTGCATTGTTGTTATCATCTTTATCGACATTAATTTGATACCGGTAATATCATCACTTTACCAACTCACGGTGCGCTCGTAGCATTTTTGCTACGCCAGCGTAGCATTACGGCTACGGCGTGTTAGCATGTTTTGAATTTCAATTAAATCGACTTCCAAAAAAAACTACAAAGTGAAAAATAACTTCAATTTCGGTAGTCGGTGTTCCTGTTTTCGTTTTTTGACACCGCCTTCCGAAATTGAAGTTATTTTTAACTTTGTAGTGTTTTTTTTTGGATGTCGGTTTTATTTTTTTGTAAAAAGTTTTTTATTTTTCACTTTTTACTGGTACATAATGGACAAGTTCTATGGTAAGGTACCTATAATGCCCACAGTGAAGCCAGAATAGATTACACGAATAACATGCAACTTGAACATAACCAGTGGAATTGGAGTATTAAATTTCGTTCTCTGACGTATCAATGTCTAGTACTTGGCTTGGGTCGACGCTCGATCGCGTAAGGCGAGTGACGTGGTTCAGAAGAAGAAGGCCTTCAACAGGGCTGCCAAGTCCTGCAAGTTGGTGTTTCGAAGGGCTCGGTTCGATCACATTGGCCGAATAGGGACCAAACTTGCTTCTTACCCAGCAGGTAGTAAAGCATTTTGGACCCTGGCTATGTCGGTCGAGTCGAACTTCTGCCGTCCCTCACTACCACCTCTGCTGAAACCCGACGGGTCGCTGGCCCACTCCGCTGAGGAGAAGGCAAATTTAATTGTCTCTCTATTTGCGAAATCTTCACGTCTGAATCCTGGTAACGCGCGGACCCCTTTTTCTCCTGATGGACGTGAGACGAGTATGTCGGTCATTCGTATCAATTAAAAGGACGATTGTAGGGTGCTGAGCAGCCTCGACGTGAACAAAGCTAGCGGCCCTGACGGAATACCAGCAATTGTTCTGAGAACCTGTGCGCCTGAACTGACGCCGATCTTGACACGCCTATACACCCCCGCCACCGCCTTTAACGATCTGCTTTACACATTAATGATCTTTGGGTATGCAGACGACAGCACTGTTACTGAGAGATACTTGTCCAACGCTCGTACTACCGGGCCTCAGATCCAGTCTCTCCGGGAGGCCATGGTGAAGCGCTTGAATTTGTCCTTGCAGGCAGTCTCCGAATGGGGCGATTCAAATCTGGTCAGGTTTAATGCTGCTAAAACCCAGGCGTGTCTTTTTTCCGCTAATAAGAGCCAATTTCACCCGGCTCCAACTTGCCGAGATATGACCGTGCCAATAACTGACCATCTTGAGCTTCTTGGCGTTACGTTGACATTGACTCACAATTTTGGCCCATACATTGAGGCAAAGACTCAGCTGGCTGCCAAAAAGCTGGGGATGCTTGCAAAGTTGAGAAGGTACTTCACGCCAGAACAGCTGCTCAGCTTGTATCAAGCGCAAGTTCGATCATGCTTGGAGTACTGTTCTCATCTCTGGGACGGATCTGCCAAATACTAGCTTGATGCACTAGAGTTGATCGAAAAGCGGGCCAAGAGGCTCATCGGCGATGAGGCATTGGTTAAGTCAAAGCTCCAGAGCCTTGAACATCGTCGCCAAGTTGCCAGCTTATCGGTTTTTATCGGTTACATTTCGGGGAGTGTACGATGGAATTGCATGATCTAATTCCACCCAGCCCGTTTCATCATCGGACTACCAGACGTACGGCAGTGCGCCATCGATACATGGTGGACACCCCACCCATACGCACTAAACGTTTTGAGAATAATTTTATTATGCGTACAGCTAAGGAGTGGAATTCGCTGGCGGAGTCTGTGTTTCCCGATAGCTACAATCTAGGGATTTTTAAGTCAAGAGTAAATAGGTTATTTCTAGGCAAGTGTGCTTCACCGTCGACCACATCATCGCTTACCATCAGGTGAGATAGTGGTCAAGCGCGAACATCAAAAAAAGCGAGTACCGGGGTGTAATTTACACATCTGCGTACCCTTTTAGAGCATACTGGCGTGATGGTATTTTATGAAATGGTGTAAACAATAAACAGACATGCAGTTGCAGCAATCCCGATAGATTAGAGCCGGTCCAGTGCGCGTTGGTGGATGTCACTGTCTTCGAATTTTTGGTTCTAGGACATGCCGGTTGCCTCAGGATATTTTCCTTGACAGTAAGGTACACATTCTAAATCAGTTAAAATATTATCGACAACCAACGATAATAGTAATAGATCTACCTACTGTAAGTACATACAATAAAAAATCTGCTGTACCTAGGTAATAACAAGGTTTCCTTGGTTGACCTTCAAAAATATTGAGACTTACCTAATAGGTGGCAAACCTAACACTTTCATTCATTTCGAACTTCACTAGTAATCCTTGCACAGCTACAGCTGTAGAGCCACTATTGACCAATTTTCTCTCGGCACTCCAGCGTTGCCCCGCACTGTATGTGCCATTAAGTGGTACTGTGAGTTGACAAAGTAGATTGGTATACGAGCAACTTAGCATCGCAATGCTTATCCGAAGCGCTCAGGGACTGTAGGGGAGACATGCTGTGATTTAAGGGGAATAACTTACCTGGCGTCGGGACCAGTTTATGTGACTATTTAGCTTAGTAAAGATTATGGCCAAATATAAGCACCAAATTAAAACTGTTTAGATTTTTACCTTACAATTGTTTAATTGGAGGATAACGTACTTGAAGTAGGGATCAATTTATGTGAACACTGCAGCCTAATTGCGTAAGTGAATTCGGCAAGGCAAAGGGTTTGTAACATGAAAGCGTATGACAAATTCTCTTTAAATAATTAGGTACCTACTGCCAAATATTATTGGACGCTTTCATTGGTGAAGATACTCTTTTCGAAAGAAATTTTTACATGTTTATTTGGAGATTATCTAACCTGGAAAGTGGGATAGTTTATGTTAGCTACTGGTAGCTTAGTAAAGTTAGTACGAGTACGTCCCTTATAAACATCAATATATATAATAAATCTGTAGAAAAGTAGTATTAGTACATTGAAAAAAAAAAAAAAATTGCCAGGTTTTAAAGGATAACCAACAGAATACATTTCCAGCATTTTTTTATTTATTGTCTGTTTATCGGTTTGTATGTTTGTCTTTTTATCTATTTGTATGTTTAGTTGTGCACGCATCACGTAAAATTTCGAAACCAATGTAGATAACTTTTATTTATAAAAATTGTGCGTAACTTTAAGTATTGCTTAGTTTTGGTTTCAACTTAATCGTCTATCAAAACTTAGATGAATTTAACGTTTTCCAGAAGCAAAATATCACAACACACGCAATTCAGATACTCGGACAGTTGAACTCCATATTCGCTAACTCCATATATCTGCCCTTTTTCGAACCCTAAAAAGGGCAGATAGACAGAGTATGTAGGAAAGTAAACAGAAAGGCAGTTCACGGGAGCGAAGCCGCGGGCAAAGTTAGTCATTAATAAAAGTTTTAGTTGATGAGCGAATAAAAAGTTAAACTCCTGAGATAGTTACATTTTTGTCATAACTTTTTTTATATTCATGAGGAGCCCACTTTTGATCTCAATCTCACCTGATTGTAAGCTATTGATAAGGTCTACGATGAAACGAGCAAGCCCAGAAGATGCTATCGACATTATAAAAGTGCTAAACTACTTAACAATTTTAATGTAAACCTAGAAACCAAAAAAGATAATTAAAAAAATCAAAAACCCGACTGTTTAAAAACGAACTAAAAAGCCGTAAACAAGAAGAAAATAATGCTGTGCTGTTCCGACTGCACAGCATGATTTTCTTCCGTACGTACGTATCCTTCGGGATATGTATTCGCGAGCTGACCAGATGTATCCTCCGACTGCACAGCATGATTTTCTTCCGTACGTACGTATCCTCCGGGATATGTATTCGCGAGCTGACCAGATGTATCCTCCGACTGCACAGTATCATTTTCTTCTTGTTAACGGCTTTTTAGTTCGCTTTTTAAGCAGTCGGGTTTTTGATTTTTTGAATTAACTTTTTATTTATAACTTTTTAGTTATTTTTTATAATATTTAGTTACTTTTAAACGTATAAGTGTAATATATTTTTGAAATCACCTCTTAAAACCCTTTATTACCCATACGATGGGTTAGGAAGAAAAAAAATTGTCCCTCACAATATGGCGCCTAAAAGCCGCCATTTTTCTATTTTCCAATTTTAATATGACCAGAATGAGCCGGTGACACTCGCAGGGTTAAGACGAATCGATTGACGTATGAATCATCAAATCGGCCAACGAGTTTCGTCTCTAGAACGCCACATAGGAACAAACATACATACATAAATACATACATACTTACATATATACATAGACTGATAAACATATTACCCTCCTTCGGCAGTCGGGTAATTATCGACGCCACTTAAAATCATGACGGAGCTCATGCCCAATGTAACAATTTTATTAGATCACATCCGATAGCAATATTGATTTTAGCAAAATGTATTACTTTTACTAACTAATATATTAATAAATGGACGTAACATTAAAATTACTATCATTTACCAAACCTTTGCCATCAGTCCGTGTCAGTTTCCAATTTGCTTCAACATAAACAATTTATAATTCCGTAATTGCTTTAGTTGATAAACTAAAAACAAAAATGTGCGGCTATGTCGTTTTTGGCTTATAATTTGTTATTTTCAGAAATCTATTAGTGTTGTTATATTTTTATTTATTCAGTGGATTTTTATAAACTGGTTACAAATAACATTTTCACATGTCAGTTTTTAGTTTTTAAATCAAGTTGTGTTTGGTGTTTCCTAGCCGACTGCTTCAGATTTCTTCGGTAGTACATTTTAATTAATACCTTAGTTTTGGCTTTGTCTATCTAGAATTACTGTTTATTACAACAATTGGAAAAACAATGACGATTAAAAGAGTAATCAAGGAGTTTCTTGCCGGTTCTTCTCCATAGGAAACGACTAACCCGAACCGTGCACCTTTTGTCGACGTTTTATAAGTGCCCATGTAGGCCTATGTTGAATAAAAAATAATGATTTTGATTTTTTGATTTTGATGGAAAGAAATCATCATATTCTGATATGAACATTAAAGACCACGTCATGTCAAAAGTCATACACCAAATCGCACTCTCGCGTGGTAGGTTTTATGACTTAAATGGATTAATCCCAACAATGACAATAGCACAATGCTTTATTAGATATTTCCGCCTAATAAATAAATCAAATATTTTGTGACCACACAAATAATAATTAAATTTAAATTTAAAATGATTAGCGCAAATGAAAATAGGCTGCAACGATACATGTTGATTACAGTGTAATTGCTCCTGTAATTTCCACCGCATTGCGTTAAATTTAGTCTGAGTTATTGACCAAACGTTTATTAATTTAGAACTGGCACATTATTTATGGTAATTGCCCCCACAGTTGTCCATTTTGGCGAATTCAGTTGGATCTGATAGAATACTGATCACGTAGAAAGTTCTGAACTGTATAACTATGGCTGCGAACTTATCATATCTGAATGGGACTTGTTAATAAGCATGCAGTCAGATCAGAATTTCAATGGAAGAGAATTCCGTCGTCAAAGTTATCAGATTCTTTATACCAGATACCTAGACGTTAGCAGACCAGCATGTACGTATAAATGTAAGTAAAATATTTTATAATAGCCATGGATCTCAATAGTATTTTCATCATATTCTTGTAGTATTGTGAACCGTACAATCACTTTTTTTATTTGTATAATAAATATGCCAATTCAGGCTTTTAGGTAACCTTGTTATCTAATACAGCAACCCTAATACGTAAATAAAAATTACCAAAAATAAAAAATCTGAAAACCACCGCTAAAGTAGATTTAGTTGGCAACGTGTACGCCTACCGCCCAACAAATAAGCTCAAACTTCAATAAAATATCTAAATGTCGGAGGTTATGAAAACGATATCAGAATTTACCGAAGAACTAATAATATAATCACAAATAACGGCGCAAGAGTGAGCGAGGAGTACACTATCGGTTTTAATGTAGTCTACGTACTCGCACTCATATAAATTGGCCTTATCGCTGCCAAGTTTAAGGCTGGCTACTTAGTATAAAGCTATACTGCGCTGCGCTAAGTGGTAGGTAATCTATAAGTCTAGTTCGCTCTTAAAAGATTTCTTATACTATTTATTTCCCAAACAACCGCAAAAATGTTATTTTATAAACACTTGCTTTACAAAAATTTTTTTGGCAAATGCTCTTCTTTACAAATGTTTCGGATGATATTTAGATTATTTAGGAAAAATACGGATAAATTATATTTGACACTATTTAGTATTAAGATTGTAAACGTACAGTGTTAGGTAATAAATGTTTTCTTTCTTTCTTTCAAAGATCATTTTATAATATATTTTCTAATCCAGTCACAAAATGATCATAACGGTATTGTTTTGCAAAACTTTATTGAACTTAGTTCTGCATAGTCTCCGGCACTGTGGGAAATGCAACCCCTTCACCCTTACGTAACAAAGTATAGGTGCTCACCTCCGCAGCTTCGGCTCGCTGGTCGCCTCCGGCGACTAGCCTCAGGCGCTACTGTGAGTGTGGCTGAACAAATTTGCCAAATAATTCACTTAGGAAAATAATTATCCAATAAACTTTATTTAATAACGTATTTTATTTGTTCATTTTGTATCATAAAAAAAGATAAAAAAACAACGTTTGCAATAAAAACGTTTTTCATATTGATTATTATTTGTACGATCATGAAACGGAACGTTTGCCGCCATTTTGTGTGTCGGTAACGTGATATGACGTGTCATTCATTCCGTTCCTCTTGTGGTGTGACACTTCATGGTTAAAGTAGGTCGAATCTGTTCCTAAACCGAATCGGGGCACCCCGACTTCACGTAGTATTTTGGCTGCTTCCCCTAGACTGTATATAAAAACCGGAGGCGCGAAGAGAGAGCAACCCCCGCACACTGTAACAAAGCATAGGCACCTGTGCTAGCCGTAGCGGCTGAGGCTGGGTGCCGGGGGCGACCAACAAGCCGAAGTTGTGGAGGTGAGCATGGGTGCCTCTCCTTTGTTACGTAAAGGCGAAGGGTTTACATTTCCCGCAGCGCCGGAGACGATGCAGAAGCACCTTTAGTGTTTTGAGGTTAAGCTTACAATAATTTGTTTTCCCAAGAACGGTGCGTTACCTTAGAAAATGAGTTATTATGAAAATTAGGTCAAATGAACGTTATATAAAAAGAATATAGAGATATTATACTATCTGTTATTATCTTATATATTACATACCCAGTGGAAAGGTATCCTAAGCAGAGTACCATACATTAAGGGCGGGCTGACACTCGCTCATGTCTCACTCCGGTTAGCAAACCAAATCACGCGATATGAACCACGTTTATAAATGACCCGCGCTCGGTAAGGTAAACGTGCATAGTTACGTATTACTTTCTATGCAATCGATGTATGTTCCGCTGGTAGTGTTATTAACGTTACTGCAGGTATTTTATTTTCATTTTTTGTAATTTAAATATTATAGTTTTATTTTCAAGTAGCTTTTTTCCACGGGTTCGCCCAATGGGGCGAACCCGTGGAAAAAAGCGTGTTTCTGTGGCATAGGCAATGGCCTATGCCACAGAAACGTTAACGCAAAAATTAGCTAAACACGAAGCGAGAGTATAATATAGCTTTCTTTCATAAAAATATGTTTTCAGAATCGGATCGGTAGGTACTTCCAGAGATTACCATCAGCAAACAATCTTACTTCTTTGTATTATTAGTTTAGACTTAAAAAAACGACATAAACATCTAATGTTGTCTATTTTTGAACTCTTAGAAAACCAGCCGTATACAACCGATCATCATTATCAATCCTATATAAGTTCCCACTGCTGGGACACAGGCCTCCTGTCTGTGAGAAGGTATGGGCCTTAATCCAACACGCGGGCCCAGTGCGGGTTGGCGGATGTCTCATGTCTTCGAAATTTTGGTTCTAGTACATGCCGGTTTCCTTACGAAAATTTCCTTCACCGTTTTTAGAGCAGTGGTGATGAAATAATTTACACAAAGTAAAGAGCCTAACTGGGTTTGAACCTACGATACGTAAGTCGGAGCCGTTATCACTGGGCCACCACTGCTCCCACTGGGCCACCCCTGCTCCCAACCGATCAGCTCTTAATAACTACTAACCATTGAAATTGACAAGGGACTTGACGAGAGATCAAACTGTATTCAATTAATCAATCAAGCTTTTAGTCGAAGGACTATTTCTTGTAATTATTATCGTCATAATAATGAACTTGGACATCTCATACATCACTACAATGAACAGCCACTTGGCAAACAGATTGGTGATCGCAGCATGTAGTTACTACTACTACTACTACTACTAAACACACTGGAGGAAGCTATTGTCCATTAAATTGATATAATTGCTTAAGACATAGTACCTGAGAAGAGAGTTATTTGAACTCCTAGCGAAAGATCTCAC
This sequence comes from Orthosia incerta, assembly GCA_948252205.1. Lineage (NCBI taxonomy): Eukaryota > Metazoa > Arthropoda > Insecta > Lepidoptera > Noctuidae > Orthosia > Orthosia incerta. The sequence continues at coordinate 17,211,612 of OX411753.1, read as the reverse complement.
GGGAAATTATTACATAATTAGTAATTAGCGAGATAAGTAAACAACTGTGTTAAGGCAACACCTCCTTGACTAAAATACTAACTTTACTTTTATCTTTCCACTGTGAATTTTATATTCATTCTAAAAATAGTTGGACAGACTATTGTGTGAATACAAACTTCAGTATCAATGATCGAGAATGGACCAACAAATAAAAATATAATGCCATTGTCATTGAATTCCATCGCAGCTTTTTTAAATCCCCACAAACAGACAGACAACAAAAAGCATAATAAATATCTCATAAATAAAGTTTATATCGTATTTACAGACAAACTTTTGTCGATATTATTTGTATGTATTGCTTACGTGACGCGGGTAAGTTAGCAGTATCAGATATTGAACACCGCAAAATTGTTTGCCCTGAAAAAATAAGTCGTGTTTGGTCTCGGGATAGCGTTTGTACATTATTACGTATATTAGAGGAACGCCCTAAAGCGAGGATCGTAATTTTTATTTCACTGGCTAAAATACTCTGCTATAGTAAGCCATCGCAACTAAAAGCTCCCGTCTTTTAGCTCGGTTCACAAAAAAATCAGATCAACATTTTAGTTTACCCGTGTTTTACATAATACGTACATTGACTGTGTATTTTATTCATAACGATGTAACTTTTTATTAAAGCTGGCCTGAGCTAGGGCTTCGTGTGGCGGCGCAACATAATCATTGAATTAAATCAGTACGTAAGCATGTCAGGGGGCAAAAAGCCATAACTCAGAAGTGGAGAGCGTCTCGCGGCCCATAACATTCAATCGTCCGCACGGAGGGAGAATTTTGATGACCTCAAGGAAAAGTTTGCGTCAGAACACTCTGTATAAATCCGGGGAGTCATGTCGGGATTTCCTAAATCGCCTTTTTTATTTATTGCACGGCTACTACAGTAGGCAGCCGTTTAGGGAGTGACGTTGTGTTACTACTACGTGATACTTTTTCCTGGTTGGATGAAATACGTGTGTGGCTACGTCTTTATTTCGCGTGTGCAACTAACCTAATATCTCATGGAAGGAAATCCGCATTTTCTTCTCTTAAGACATTAGTGTGTCGGCGGGATTAGCCCCTCATGCGGTGAGACATGATTATTTCATACATGTGTTATTTCGTTTTAAATGGTAATTTCTCGTTTCGAAATGTCGCTGTTAATGTTTGTTTTCTTAAGGGTGTTATGAAATTAAATTACCTAATTGCGTCGTGCTAGCACAGCTTTGTTTAAATTAAGTTGTTTGAAGGTTTCCATAAGTGCAATCATGCTAATTATCTTTCATTTCTCTGTACAAGTAAATAAACGGCGATATAATTTCTAGAGAATTGCTATTTGGTTAATTGACTGCAATTAGGATGAATGAAGAATTGTATATTTTCTGTGACTTTCAATGGTTTAAAATTGATTGAATTTTCACTAAACAAGCATTTGTATTTATGAACAGCAAATCAGCTAGTTGAACATCACATAGGTTTTATCACAAATCTCATATGCTAAAACAGTCCCCGTCAGTTTTTACGACAACATCTACTCACTAAGATAAGTCACCCGACACCCACCGATAAGTTAAACTCAAACTCAGTTACATTACATTATCTTTATACCGAAATTACATCCCATAATATATTTTAACGACAAAACTAATTTCCGTAATCTAACCTAAATAAATAAAATGAATCCATTCAAGATAAATCCTTATTACATACAATATTCAAGTCATGTACACAATCGGTCTTCTTCCTGTTAGCCATTTCGTTTATTTAACCGACTTTCGTATTTGTTGTTGTAATGGTGTATACCTCAGGTAAACAGAGGTACGTTTTTTACACGTAAAACTGTGCAAACTTTGCCGATACAAACGTTATTTTTTCCGTCGCGATCTGCGAACGGTGGAACGAAGTGATAATTGCGAGAATTTAATGATCTGAATACGTGGCCTTGCAAACAGAAATAATAAACTAGCTGTGTCCCGCGGCTAAGCCTGTATGTAGGTATAGCGTGACTTTGGCAGTGTTGAAATCAAAAGATCATCTCACCTTTTGAGCACTTAGCAAGTCACACCCTATACACAAACATATTTTGACCATTTATATTATTGTCAAGTTGGTCTGGTTCTGATCGCAGTGGTCTTTCAAACAGAGTATCTCGAGTTCGATCCTGGTCGAGTTAGAGAAATTTTTGACTTTTTTCTTTAACTTTTTACATGTTATTATTACTATTTCGAGATAAGATTCAAGATCTTTTACTGCTTTTAACTGTAAAAAAGAAGAGATATTTTGGCCTTCTGACATAATCGGTGATATCTTCTTTTTATTCGCCTGGTGTTTGGGTGTAATCTCTCACAAGAAATATGCCTATCAAACGCACACCTGCCCCGCCTTCATCGCTATCTATGACGTCTATTCTGACGTCAGAAGATAACTCAGCCCCGGGAACACCGGTTGACTCACCACTGCCTTCATGCGCCGATACGCCTGATGGATCTCAATTAGCAAAAGAAGTCACTGATCGTAAAACTAATAAGAAAAGGAAATATGAAGGCGCAGAATTAGACACGCCAGTAAGTTTGAATACTTTCTCCACTTTCTCCGAAAAGCAGGAAAGACGATTTGAAGACCTAATGGGAAAGATCAGTAGCATAATTCAACAAAACATGGATTTAATGCATAGCGTTGAGGTCATGTCGACTAAGTACGACGAGTTCCTAGGTCGTATTGCCGCCTTGGAGTTGGAGAGGAAAGAGGATAAAAAGACTATCCATCAGCTGGAAGAAAAGTTAGAGCTTTTGGAACGTAAATCCCTTTCGACTGCTATAGAAATTCGAAATATCCCTAAAACAAACAACGAGACAAAGGAAGACCTCCGTAGCTTAGTGCTTAATATGGGTACGTCCTTAAATGTTGAGATGGACAACACTCAGATAAAGGACGTGTATCGATTGAAGTCAGGGGAAAATGTCTATCCCATCGTCGTTGATTTTAACACAGTTATCATGAAGGATAAAGTCATCAGTGGAGTGAAAAACTTCAATAAAACCAAGTCAAAAGGGGATAAACTCAATACTTCGCACTTTAAAATACAGTCTTCAGTGAAACCGGTGTATGTCTCCGAATGTCTTACTCGCAGAGGTCAAAGACTCTACTACCAAGCAAGAGCGTTCCAGCGGACCCACGATTACCAATTCTGCTGGACATCTAATGGAATTGTGTACCTTCGAAAAAAGGTCAATTTGCCTCATATTCGAGTAACATCGGAGTCGGATATTGAGAAGTTAAAGTTTACCGAGTGACTACACTCGGCAATTACCTCACCATTTTTGTCTGGTTGTAAGCCCTGTGATATGTATGTTCTAAACTATTTATTTTATTTTTATTGTAATTCTTTTGCTATAGTATTAGTCATGAACCACTACACTATAATGTCTAGAAAAAAATCTTTTGCGCAAACATCCACACACTCTACACACTACACAATTTCAACAAGAAAATGGACCATTAACCCTACATATATATCGTTCTGTCTGTCACCATCTGTTTGTTCTGACCTCAATAATTTACCGACAGTTGTCTCTCTAATTACCAAACAAGATGAGTTAACCTTTGCCGTGACCTTTAAAAACCGCGACCTTTAAACCGTGACCTTTAAAAACCTCGCGTAAAATTCAATAATTTCTTTGATATTAATCAACATCTTGATCAGTTTTCTGTATCTTTAAATAAAAATTGCAGCCCTGAAGACTGTAAAACATCCTTAAAAAAACCCAATGAGCATTTTAAAATACTTTCGCAAAATATAAGATCCATTAATTGCAACATTGATAGTTTTAACACACTTTTGCATAGAATAGAAATTGACTGCGAAGTGATGATTCTGACGGAATGTTGGCTTAAAAATAACGTTAATGTCCCTAACATTGATACTTACCTAATGTACCATACAACTAAACATAAAAACCAAAATGATGGTGTGGTTGTTTATGTCAAAGACTGTCTTGAACACACTATCTCAGAAATCGATTTCATGGATGGTACATGTATGTTACTAAAAATAGGTACCGATTTAGCGATTATCTGCATTTACCGTTCGCCCTCTTTTGCCAATACGTCAAATTTTTTAATTTCCCTAGATAATGTCCTAAATTCGTTATCTTCTTTCAAAAATATTGCTGTAATTGGCGATATCAATATTGATATTGGACATACTCCATGTGATTCCCACGCCTCGGAGTATCTCAACCTAACAGCCTGTCATGGTTTATTGCCTGCGCATATGCTCCCCACACGTGGTCCTAATTGCTTGGACCATGTGATGCTTAAAACTGGCTATGATGCACTGACCCTAGTTCTCAATTCGTCTGTAACCGATCATAACTGCGTTCTACTTTGTCTGCGACACAAGGGGGGATACTCTGAATCCACAAATCGCTCTGTGTTTACTAAGATCAACTATGAAACGCTCGACCAAGTGATGAATAGTCTTGATTTTGAACCAATTTACCACGTAAGTGACGCCAATCAAGCTACAAACCTGTTAGTTACCACCCTAATCAGTACTGTAGAAGCCAATTCAACCACAGTTAAACTGCCAAAGCGTAAACATATAATCAAACCTTGGATTACACCCGGTTTGCTTCGCTGCATGAGAAACCGAGATGCATTACACAAAAAATCACAGGTAAATCCCAGTAATGACAGTCTAAAATTAACTTACCTAAGATACAGAAATTTTTGTAACAAGATACTAAAAAAAGTGAAGAGAGATTATGACAGAAAGGAGCTAGAAGAGGCTGGTTCAGATAATAGGAGAATCTGGCAGGTTATAAGGAGGGTAACAAACTGTGTTAAGGCCAAAACCTCTTCCAGTAAATTACTACAGTCGTCATCATCCCCTGTGATCTCAGTTAATCAAGCTAACGATTACTTTGTAAACGTTGGCAAGAATCTCGCAGCCAAAATTAAACCTGCTCATTTACCATCACAGCCCCAACAAAATGATTCCGTAACCTCCCCGTGCAATTCATTCGTTATACTCCCAACTGACAGTAATGAGGTCGAATCTATTCTGATGTCTCTAAGGTCAGACTGTGCCGTTGGTTGGGACAATATTCCTACTGCTCTCCTCAAGCGTTATAAATGCCAACTTGTCCCCATCCTGACTCATGTGTATAACCTCTGCCTTGAGACCGGCACTTTTCCCTCATTTTTTAAAAAGGCCATAATCCATCCTATTTACAAGAGTGGGAGTGGAGGCTGTGTCTCAAATTACCGCCCGATAGCTGTTCTAACAATACTGTCTAAAATACTGGAGAGAATTATAAATAAACGTTTAATAAAATTTTTGGAAGACAAAAACTTATTATCTCCAAATCAGTATGGTTTTAGACGTAACATGTCCACCTCAAATGCAGTCTTGGACCTTACCAACCATATCGTCAGAAACCTGGACAGTAAGAAAAAAGTCCTCACTATTTTCCTGGACCTTGCTAAGGCATTTGACACAGTTTCCATTCCCCTCTTACTTTTCAAACTAGAAAAGATCGGTGTTAGGGGTCAATCTCTCGCGATTTTAAGTGATTACCTAAATAAAAGAACTCAGTGTGTTACAATTGATAATCACATGAGTAGTGAACTTCCCATAACATTCGGAGTCCCACAAGGTAGTGTGCTCGGGCCGACGCTGTTCCTTGTATACATTAATGAACTTTGTCAAATAAAACTACAGGACACCAAGGTAACGGCGTTTGCGGACGATACAGCACTTACGTTCATTGGTAACTCGTGGCCGGAAGTCTATAGTAAAGCGCAGATTGGTTTTAATGTCATTAAGACGTGGTTAGCTGGCAATTCGTTGACCCTCAACACTGACAAAACAAACTACATGACTTTCTCGTTCCGTCAGTCTGCCCAACCTCCGCCCTCACTATCACTTATCGCCCATCTGTGCTCTTTGTCCCCTAACCAGACCTGTGACTGTCCCAGACTAAAACAAGTAAAACATACTAAATATTTAGGCATAACAATAGATTCTAATCTTTCATTCTCTCTTCACATTGACCTACTACAAAATAGAATTAGAAAACTAATCTACATATTCAAAACCCTACGCCACGTAGCTCCTGCCCGAATCCTGAAACAGGTTTATTTTGCGCTATGCCAATCCCTTCTAAGTTATTGCATATCGTCTTGGGGTGGTGCGCCAAAAACACTCCTTCTAAAACTGGAGAGAGCCCAAAGAGCCATTTTGAAGGTCAGTAATTTTAAAAGAATCACGTTCCCGACTGCTGACCTATACAAAGGTTGTCAAGTATTGACGGTCAGACAACTGTTTATTTTAAATACTGTCCTCATTCAGCATGCTGCGACCCCATACCGATTTATCACTAAAAGACGTAAGGACCTAATTTGTGAAAGTAAAAAGTGTCACTTCACGCAATCTAAAAGATTCAACTATTTCCTTGCTCCGACGTTATATAATAAAGTAAATAAGCTGCTTCCTGTTTATCAACTCCCTAGCCAGGCCTGTAAAAAATCTGTTAATAAGTGGCTCCTTTGCTTAACCTACGACGAGACAGAGAGTCTATTGGTCTTGTAGATGGTCTTAGTGTTGAATCAACGCACATTCCCCTCTTCAAATACATATTACATATACACCTACACAAACACATCATCACTAACACACACGCACAAACCCAACACAAAGGAATGTTTGGAATTTTTGTTTTAATTGTACTTACATACAAATTTTAATTTTTGAATAAGCTTTATTTCTGATATGTTTGTTTCTGTTCTGATTTGTACAAAATCATCTAGTTATGACTCAATTTTAAATTATTATACTTTTTATTTATTGCATGAAATTATTGAATGTTAGTTTAGAAATAACATTTATAAATGGATTAATTGTTTATTTTTACCAATTATTATTAATTATTGTTTTATATTAGTTCAAATTTAATATTTCAATTTTAAATTATGATGTTTTATTTTAATTCAAATTTTATTCCATCTTATTTTAAATTGTGATCGTTTATATTAATTCAAATTTGGTTTTATTTTAATTTTAAATTGTGATTATGATCTGAAACTATATGATACTGGATTTCAATATCTTTAATCTCCTAAATTGTTATAATGTATAATTTTACCTTTTGGACTGTAGTATTATATGATCTGTGCTTTTGGGGAGTGGAACTGGCATCCTTAACACAGGTTATTCTGTAATCTAGCTGGGATGTCAGTTGCGATTCTTAGATGAACTCAAAACCAACTTTACTGATATTATTATTTTATTTTGTATTCTGATTTTTGGTTTTTATTGTGTTTTTTTAATAAATAAATAAAAAAAAAATAAAAAAATAGCTCTTTTTATTTGTTTTTCGAAGTGTAAAATGGTTTTCTCCAAAGCTAACTTTTCGGTTACTCCGTAGTGAGTTTGAGTCCAACAAACGCACTGATTTAACTATATCATTCAAGACACAACAAGTTGGTAGGAAAATGTATTATGGGTACAATAGATTTATCGTACACAGTGTAGACAATAAATCTGTTAGACGTATAATGGGTTAGTGTGTAGATTCGCCACGGTTACCCACGATATGGGAAGCCATCTGTTTCTTTGGTAGGTATGGTGATAGTAAAACTTTTATGCAGTGCGAATGAAAATAGAAATAATTTTCAGACTGAAACTTCAAATTCAAATTCATTTATTGCTCAACACAGTAAATAAAATTACACTTCCAGATGTCAGGTGAATGCGCAGTCAACCGTGTTCCACCAATTTAGGCATGCAAAATTATAATTAAGTACAATAATAATTAAAATAATACAATGTTACAAATTAAATTAAAATTACTTTTTGAACGTATATGTCATAAAATAAAAAAGTAAATCTAAAACGTATTCAATGTCATAAATAAAAAAATAAAAAACTGGTATAAAATGTCATAAATTAAAAAATGGTATAAAATGTCATAAAATTAAAACGCGTTCAATGTCACAACTTAAAACGCTTGCAATGTCAAAAATTTAAACATATCCAATATCATAAATAAAAATACTATACAATGTCATAAATTAAAAATTCTAATGTATGCTATGTTATAAATAAAATTTAAACGAATACAATGTCATAAATTAATATTAAAACGTAAACAATGCCATAAATTAATAAGTATTTATACGTAATGTCAGATTCGAGTCGTAGTCCAGATAACTTGTGGTAACAAATATAAAACTGGATTTAAATGAAGTCTTGTGCTTCTGTATTATGGTGTCACTGGTGATGTACCTAAGTGGTGATCATGTATCTATATACGCATATTAAAATGTGAAAGTTTGGAAGGATGTGTCTATGGAAGTGTAAATGTATGTTTGATATTCAATCACGCCAGAACGGCAGAACGGATCGGGATGAAATTTGGCACAGAGATTGATTATAATCTGGAATAGCATATAGGCTATTTCATCCAGGTATAATGTTCCCTTGGGATATGAAAAAAAAATTCATGCGAGCGATGCCGCTGGCAGAAGCTAGTCATTCAGATTAACATGTCACACGAAGATAGCTTCTATAGCTAGCTTAACATTCAAACTTTCTCAAAACCCAACATGAAGCCTCATTTGCAAAACCGGAGTATACTTTATTAAAATTGAAATGATAAACATAAAACACTGCCAGAAAACATATTGCACTCGCATCAAAAAGAAAAAAAACTGCTACACAATTTAATATGAGGAACACCTGTAACGTGCAGCCGATACGAGTTCGAATAATTATGGAACATTCGTTATTTTAGCTCGGCAGCTCTATTGATGATAGTGGGGCTCTATTGAGCTTGCTTGTAGCAATAAAAAGCTTTGCATCAAAGGCCCCTAATGTAATTGCAGAGTAGGAGCTCGAATAAGCTCTTAGTGGCGTTAAAATAATTCCCCTCAGTGCGGCGGATGTGACGTCGTCGGCCGGCACCGGTAGCGCGCACCGGCACGTCTTCCGGCCCGAGCTGCGCTCCCCTGAGCCCCTTAGGTGGCTTTCATACTACATACTACGAGAAAATTATACGAACACATTTAGAGAGCTGTGGCGACGACCACTTCTTTACCCCACACTATTGCTGGGATGGAATAAACAGTTCATAAAGAATTTTAGTTGGGATGGCGGCAACTAAGGCTCTAGACTAGACAAATTGTTACTCTATCAGCGATGGCAATGTGCTAAAATGTAAGGAATTGATCACGTGACATTTTGAAAGCGTTGGGCAAAGCTAATAGAAAAACTGGCCAAGTGCGAGTCGGACTCGCGCACGAAGGGTTTCGTTCCACTATCGCAAAAATCGTCAAAAAATCACGTTTGTTGTATGGGAACCCTACTTAAATATTTATTTTATTCAGTCTTTATTTGTTGTTATAGCGGCAACAGAAATACATCATCTGTGAAGCTATCATGGTTCATGAGATACAGCCTGGTGACAGACGGACATACAGACAGACAGACGGATCGTGGAGTCTTAGTAATAGGGTCCCGTTTTTACCCTTTGGGTACGGAACCCTAAAAAAGAAAAATAAGGATTGATTGATAATTTACCCACTTAATTTTCAATTGTGAACCGATTCTGTTGAAATAATTAAACTGAAAAGCGAAAAGAAACGTTGCGGTGCGCGGCGCCTTTGCATTTAAGTTCATTATTTCGTCGGTTAAATTTTTGGCGCGAACGCAACGCTTTCGTTTATAGAATGTCACTTGACTAAAAGCTGTTCTGTTACTACTGGCTACGGAGAACAGTTTTTTTTTTAAACGTTGCCCCATACTAGGAATTTCTTCCTGTATCGTGAGTGCGTTTACAAACATATAAACTCACATACACAACACCCAGAGCCGGAACAACTATCTGTAGGTCATACAAATATTTGTTCCATGCGGGAATCGAACCCGCGACACGCAGCGCAGCAGTCAATCGCTCAACCACTGCGCCAACCGTGCGCTTAGTTTAGTGGTAAAAGTAAAATAATTGTTATCTATACTTCATAAAAGATAGCTTGATCTCTGCGACATATGTCAAACTGACGTATACGTTATTGTTAGCCTGTCAATCGCTATTGTTACTGTATTGATACTGACAGCTGTCACAGAGATCAAGCTATCTTTTATGAAGTATAGTCTGTCCAATTTTTTATTATTTTTTAAGATTTATCAACATTTCACCGACCTTCTATGTTGGATAGTTGGGAAAAGCTTAGAAGCTGATGTATACATTTTTCTACATTTAAAGTCCTACCTAATAATTTAACGTACCAAAGAAGCTTGATCAATTATTTGTTCCCTCAGAAAAAGCTTTAGTTTTTTCTAAAGCCCTCGCCGCGGCGTGTTTGTGGTGTATCCACAGACTCGCGTGTAGGATTTCTTGCGAGCTAAAACTATGTGTTCAGAAACTAAACTCCTGATCAGACCCAGACATAGTTGTCTGACATCTTCCACACAAATATGTAGGACTATGGGCTCTTTCAATGGGGATGTGAACTGCCATTTTTTCACGGTAGGTGGTGCATCATCGCTATGGCTATTGAAAGCTGTCAAATCCATACATTTTGTAACCTATAATTCAGTAAATTTGAATTCTGTCGAAATATGCCTCTGTTTGCTGTACCAAACCCAGTGTTCATTTGTTGTCCAAAGATACAACGCAAAACATCTGGGAAAAGGCTATACGTATTTATAGGTTATGCTATGTACCTGTAAAAGTAACTCTGATTATGTTGCTTAGTAATCTTCGGCGAAATAGTGGAGCTATTAACGTATTGATAAAGTTCTACAGCAGGAATGTCATTTGCTTCGCCTTAAGAAGCTTGAGGGCTTTGAATGCCGAAAATAACTTAAAACGTAAAGAATAACAACATATCACAGTTATGTTCTCTCATTTTTTTTTAAATTTTTCTACCATGAGTCAAGTAAGAAATAACACGCTAACTAAAAACATTGCCAAATCTAGAATATATCACCGATGAAAAATATTTTTGTATATAAAAGTCTGCCTCTCAATAAGATCTGTTTTCTTTCCAATTATCCTTGCTCCTCATTTCTTTAGTTCGTCTTTTAATTCCCTACGCCTTGGAATGGGCATCTACGGTACTTTCACAGTTATTATGTCTTGTGACTGGGACTGTAGCACCATAATTTTGTAATATTTTATTTTGTCTTTTGACAATTCAAAAGTGCCTGTAACTGGCCTACTTGAAATAAAGTGCTTTGACTTTGACTTTGACTTTGACTTTGACTTACGCTTCTAGGAACAATAAATATTATCAACAACGATGGTAGACGGTCTACCATCGTTATTACTCAGAAAAAATAACAAAAAAACGTGATGTAAACGAAGCAAAAATGATATGACAGCAGCACCGCCGCCGCATCTATATATTAGATTTTTGCTTTACAATTTTTGAACAAAGCGCGCAGTGCGGCGCCGGTGCCGCGCACGCACGACAGCTGGACGAATATGAGTGTGCATAAATTGTATGGAAAAAATCAACCGGTCGTGCGCAGTACGACAAACGCACCACTGGCGCTCCGGAGCCGCAGCAGTCCCGAACCAAACGTCTAAATTTAAAGAGCCCTAAGGCTTCTTTCTAAATCACAAAAGAGTCTGATAAGGAGAAAAGTGAGAATAACACTGACAGGTAAACAAAAAAAAAAAGAGTTATGCTCATTTATTTACTATTACAAGCTTTTATTTAATTAAACTTGTTAGTTGGTTTGTATTGATCAAATCTACATCAAAAAAAAATAATTTTGTATAGAAGTACGTTTGGTTTGTATGACAATGCACGGTGAGGTAAAAAGCTTGTTGGTAGATCGCAAAACGTAATTTAAAAAAAACTATAACGAATCATATTAATTCAACAACTTGAAAGTATCTTCTCATAAAGTACTTACTAATAATTAAACCAGTTTATTAAGTTTAAAGAAGAATAAAATATATCTATGTTATATACAGGGTTACTAGTAAGTCGACGCATTCCTGATAGGACGAGACAATGTGACCCATTACTTATACAATAAAACTCATAAGTTGTTACATATCTTTAGTCTCACAAAGAATAAATGCAAAAAGAGGCTAACTGACTGGCTACTAAAATTAAACTATAATGATACTGAAAACATTCTTATACAAACCTAAACAAAAAATCACACACACACTCACACATTCACCCATACTATACATCTACTAACATTCGTCTCGCATACTTAACCTAGATACTAACCAAAATAAATAAAACTTTGAAATGTCTTATAATGCTTTACTGCATTCTGTCAGCGCGCTTAGTACATAATTTATAAAATGAAATTGTAAAGGGGTGGGATCCTGGTGTCCTGAAACACAGGCCACGAGCCTAGCTTAGGCACCAGTCGCCCACAATATATCAATATCAATCAATACATATAATAAATCTGTAGATAAATATTTTTTGTACATCGAAATTTTTTCCAAAAAAAATAGCCAGGGTGTTAAAGGATAACCAACAGAACCCATTTCCAGCATTTTTGGAATTTTTGTCTGGTTATTTGTGCACGCATCACGTGAAATGTACGAAACCAATGTAGATAACTTTTATACATAAAAATTGTGCGTAACTTGAAGAATTACTTAGTTTTTGTTTCATCGCAATCGGTTCACTCTATCAAAAGTTAGATGTAAAATTATCACAGCTCACGCAATTCAGTTACTCGGACAGTTGAACTCGCTATTCGATAGATGGCGTTGTGCATTCAAAGTAATTTTCTGAATCGCGGTGTTAAGATTCTATGCGAAAGAATGACACTAGAAAAAAAAAATTGTATATTATGTAATATGAACATATATGTGTAATGTGTGTATGTAGGGTACGGGAGCGAAGCCGCGGGCACAGCTAGTATTTATATAGAAGTTAAAAGTTATTTGCAACAATTTAAGCATATTTCCAAGAATTTTAAGAGTAGAAATCTTAGAATCTACTACATAAAGAAAACCCTGTATTTGTACTGAAAATACTAAAATATTGCTAGCACTCTACTTATTCTGAGAATGAAGCAAAGGAATACAAAAAATCAGTTTACCACAAATGGAATGTTAAAAATCAATTTGATAATTGCAATATTATAATAAACTAGCTGTTCCCCGCGGTTTCGCTCCCGTGGACCACCCCACAGGAACCGTTTTCGGGATTAAAAAATAGCCTTTGTTACTCAGGAATAATGTAGTTTTCTATTGATGAAAGATTTTAAATCGACTTGTAGTACTAGAATGCCAGTAGTTTCGGAGCCGCCTATTCGGTACAAAAAAACACACAAACAAACAAACAAAAAAAAAATCCTCTTTATAATATTAGTATAGATAATGCTGAAAAATTTAGAAGTTATGGCTTTCTTCTTATAAGCTCACGAAGTATGGAGGGATCAGTCGAGGAATCGATCATTGTGAAGAATAACTCGATATGCCCGCGAATGGAATCTGCACCATCACGATACTTTTCAGAACGAAGATCCACATCAAAATGATACGGGTAAGTAGGATATCTTGAATGGAATAACACTCATATAACACAAACAACACACACACAACATACACATGAGATAATTGAAAAGATATTTATTAAAAACCGGCCAAGTGCGAGTCGGACTTGCGCACAAAGGGTTCCGTACCATTATCGCAAAAAAACGGAGCCCCACTTAAATATTTATTTTATTCTATTTTTAGTATTTGTTGTTATAGCGGCAACAGAAATACATCATCTGTGAAAATTTCAACTGTCTAGCTATCACGGTTCATGAGATACAGTCTGGAGATAGACGGACAGACAGACAGACAGACAGACGGATCGCGGAGTCTTAGTAAGGTTTTTAGGGTCCCGTTTTTACCCTCTGGGTACGGAACCCTAAAAAAGCAAAATTATGACAATAATAAACGTCAGGGCGTTTTCACTCTTATTCGTATTCGATTCGAGATTTAAACTTTATACAAATAAGTAGGTACCTATTGTAATTTATCCGCACAAACAATCACTAATATGAATCATAACAGTGGTAAAGAACCATTAGCTCCATTCAGAATCATTATTTATCTATTCATTTGTTTAATTTTATTGATGTAATGGACGGATGGATGACCCCTGAAACACAGGTTTTCCTAGCGTGGAGGTAATTGATCAGGTATTTTGTACCTCGCCAGTTATGACCTTGTTAAATCACCTGTAATTGTGTACTTTTTGCCAAATAAATATAATATACATTACATAATATAAAGGTTCTAGAAAAAATACGTGAGATACGCTAGACAACTATTTTTATCCCAATAAATGCCCAACACTCCTGTCGCTTATTGTATATTTATATGTTACTTTAAAAGCTCGAAATACGGTAAAACCTAGAATTTACCGGTAAAACCTAAGATTGACCAAGTCTAACTTTTACCAGTAAGACTTGGTCAATCTTCGTCCGAAATGATGTATGATTATCGCTAATTTCAGTCACGTAACCACGTGACTGAAATTAACCAATCCTAAGACTGATTGATGAGAGTAACTTATTTATTCAAAGTATATATTATGTTCAATATATATGTACGTGTATTTTACCTATTTTAGTTTGTTAATAACAACTTTTTTTATTGTTTGAACAATGCACCTGCTTTGTTATCTTTTCACCACCCTTGGTTGACTGGTAGAGAATGCCTAAGACATTAATTCCGCCTTTGTACCTTTTTGTACATGAAGTCTAAATAAATAAATAAATATTTTTTTTAACAGGTAATGTTTCAATATCATTTAGGTATTTTATACTCTGGCACAAACAATATCATAATTTTTCAACATTTACAATCATCCTCCAACCTTCCAGCTCGTGGCTAAATAATAACAGCCGCACGGGTCGATCATCAAGGTTAAGCATCGCTTGACGAGGTCAGTCCGTGGATGGGTGACCATTTCAACATACCGAGTTTCCTCCGTGCCTCGGAAAGCACGTTAAGCCGTTGGTCCCGGCTGTTATTTGAAGATCTTTGACAGTCATTACGGATAGTCAGAAGCATGAGATCTGACACCAATCTTGCTAAGGGGTACCGGGTTACCCAGTTACTGGGTTGTGGAGGTCAGATAGGCAGTCGCTCCATGTAAAACACTGGTACTTAGCTGAATCCGGTAAGACTGGAAGCCGACCCCAATATAGTTGGGAAAAGGCTAGGCAGATGATGACAATCATCCGAGGACAATCCTTAGATTTACCGTGTGATTGCTGGTAAAAGCACGAAATTAGCGAATATCGTAGACCATTTCAGACTTTTACCAATTAGACTTGGTAAATTTTAGGTTGTACCGGTAAATCCTAAGCTTTACCGTAGTTCGGGTTTTTACAGTAACATACATGAATGAATAAATGTATATAGATAGTCGCTACTTACTTTGATCTGTATCAAATATTATGTAGAACCGATCGGCTCAACTATTTCCGCAAATGGTTTCCCTAAAAACGTTTGTAAATCAGTGTAGCGCGTTCAATATCACGCTACCGAGTCAAACAAGATTCTCTTTGATGTTCCAATCCACCTGTATCTATCGACTTTTAATATTGCAACTGACATGAGGAGTGGAACTCGTCTCTATGATATGCTCACTATAAATATAGTATACTATAAATATAATATCTTCTTAACTATACAAATTTTGTCCAAAAAGTGTGTAGCGAGTATTTAGCTAATTCAAACTCATAAAAATACTTAAAGCTACCCCCTACAAGTTTCCATTTGAGGTAAATGTAGTAATTACGTGAGATTTAACAATATTGTATGTTGTCGTTCGCACCTCATGTAAATAACAGTTAGTGTAAATGTAAATACGCTCGCTGGCAAGCAAGTACACATCTAATGAAAGAGAATTATGTAATTTTACACATTAATTTCGCGGCATTAACAAAAAATAACAACTGTGTACTAACATTCGTAAAATACACTAATTAGGTACCTACGAATTATAAAAATATCGAACCTTTTTCAATTTCGTGGAAGCGGCAGATATTCCACCCAAGATTTCCTTTGATACGAATCAGTTATCATCATCACAGTATTTATCAAAGATAATATCCGTGAAGATGCCAGACTGCGAAAATAAGTGCGATATCTGATCGAAGTTAAAAGAGCGAATACGAATGTTCGATCTTCGAAATCTCGTAATGGACGAAAACGACATCGTGAGTACAAACCGCCGTTTGTCACATCACTAATGGTGCGGAAAATCGCGAAAGTCCCGCTTTCTAACAATGTCGAAGTAAAATCGATAGATTGAAACCGAATAACGCATAATATATTAGGTACACTTGAGTTTACGGGGTACCCTATCGGTGCTACTTACTTTACTACATTTATATAAATACTAGATGGGAGGAACAGAATAGAGTACGGCCTAACTGTAAGCTGATGTAGGGGCGTAAGGAGGTAGCCATGATAATGATGATACCTCTACGCATTATCCCACAAAGGGATAGGGATAATGATTATAGGTTATATCTAAAATAGATCAATGGTTTCTAAGGTGAGAGCGGCGCCGTATAAATCCCCGGGGGCTTAGGTAGCTAAAGTAAACCCTAAGCTGCGAAATCCGGATGAAATTTCAGAAGTTTAATTTTTTATCCTGCATTCGCGGTAACATTCAGGAGCTCGTGGCTAAATAATAACAGCCGCACGGGTCGATCATAAAGGTTAAGCAACGCTTGACGAGGTCGGTCCGTGGATGGGTGACCATTTCAACATACCGAGTTTCCTCCGTGCCTCGGAAAGCACGTTAAGCCGTTGGTCCCGGCTGTTATTTGAAGATCTTTGACAGTCGTTACGGGTAGTCAGAAGCTTGAGATCTAACACCAGTCTTGCCAAGGGGTACCGTGTTACCCAGTTACCGGGTTGTGGAGGTCAGATAGGCAGTCGCTCCATGTAAAACACTGGTACTTAGCTGAATCCGGTAAGACTGGAAGCCGACCCCAATATAGTTGGGACAAAGCTAGAAAGATGATGATTCGCGGTAATGAATGTTACTATGCTAGCTATGATTTAAAGCATGCCTAATTCAAAACTGAATTAGAAATCCTCGCATTTTAGTAGTAAAGAGCTTCGTCAATGTCGTCTCTTCGCATTACCTGACATGTCCGTCATTCGTAGGCGACGCTTGTCTTCCACAAGCGTCGCCTACGAATGAAGGACATAGCCCGTTCATCTCCCCAAACGTCTAAATATATACATTGTTAAACTGGCGCACTCTAGCCGGATTTACGAGTACGTAAGTACCAGCATTCAACATGATTACATGGAATGTTACAAACCAGATCGGAGCTATAACTGTTAACGTTCAATCTGAACCCAAAGGCTTTATAACGTATTATCTGTGTTGGTTTTACAGCCTGCACTAGTTGAGGGTGGGATTAATTCAGTGTGCGGTACTCTTTATATGTATAATACATTCGTTGGTTAGCTGATTTTATTCAGTTTTTAACCGACTGCCCAAAAAGGAGGAGGTTCTATGTTCGACATTATGTATGTTTTGTGTATGTTCACCGATATCTCCGTCAATTGTGGACCGATTTCAAAAATTCTTTTTTTGTTTGAAAGAGTATGTTCCGAAATTGGTCCCATTTTAATTTGGTGAAGGACTGACGAAGAAATTCGAAGATATACAACAGAACTCTTCAATAACCAACGGCAAATCTCTCGGGATTGCTGCAATCGCATGTCTGTTTGTTGTTTATACCATATCATAACATAATATCACGCCAGTACGCTCTTAAGGGGTACGCAGATCTCTCATTTCACCGGTTATGTTCAAGTTTCATGATATTTTGGTAATATATTCTGGCGTTATACGAGTAGGTAACTTACTAAACAACTTGCCTATTAGGTAGGTACAACTAAAAAGTGAAAAATAAAAAAAAAATTTACCAAAAATTACTACCGACTTCCAAATAAAACTACAAAGTAAAAAATAACTTTTTTTTTGGAAGTCAAAAAGATTTTTTGCATTATGTGTTTTCTATCTGTGGGGTCTAAAACCCTTGGCTACAACTGTATTTTGTTATTGTAACGTTGGCTACAAAATTCGTTGTGTAGAGCAATTGAAAACAGTTTGGTCAAGGTGATCAAAAAGAGAGGTCCGATAGTAGAGTGGACAGAGATGAAAATGAACGAAAAGAACTCTTCTAATGGACGTAAGCTCATAAATTATGTATTGGAATTTAATATGCAGAGATAAAAGTACATTGGTAATCATCATAAAGCGCTTACTGCTATGAGTAAACCAAGAACTAGGCAATGGTTAATTTCCATTTAATTATCTCGTTGATGAATAAACCAGTAATAATGAAGGTATATTTTTTTAATAAAGGTTTATTAAACATGTATATTTGTCATGGATACCACTGGTCAGTTAAATAAGATTTGTTTAGGAAACTCCAAACAATTTTTATATTCGTTTGCTCTGTGTGCACAATTATTTATTATTTTATTTGTTTGTCCTGTATATATATTTTTGTGGTGTACAATAAAAAATATCATCATCATCATATCAGCCGAAAGACGTCCACTGCTGGACATAGGCCTCCCCCAAGCGTCGCCATATTGACCGGTCTCGTGCGTCCCGCAACCAGCGGATCCCCGCAACCTTCACCAGGTCATCGGTCCACCTGGTGTGAGGCCTACCAACGCAACGTCTTCCGGTTCGCGGTCGCCACTCCAGAACCTTTCTGCCCTATCGGCCATCTGTTCTGCGAGCAATGTGCCCTGCCCACTACCACTTAAGTTTGGCAATTCTTCGGGCTATGTTGGTTACCCTGGTTCTCTTGCGGATCTCTAAATTTCTGATTCGATCACGCAAGGAAACTCCGAGCATAGCCCTCTCCATTGCCCTTTTGGTGACTTTAAGCTTTCTGATGAGGCCATAATTATGTCATCACTGGCAACACACACTGGTCATAGACTTTCGCCTTGAGACACTGTGGTAAGTTGGACGAGAAGATACCGCGCAACTTCCCGAACGCTGCCCCACCGAGTCGGATTCGACGGTTGACCTCTTTCTCGATGTTCGCCCTACCCAACTGGATCGTTTGTCCCAGGTAGACATAAAATGACAAAGACATAAAAAATATAATAAATAAATAATAAATAAACAACATTTTATAATTAAGTTAATGAATAAACTAGTAATAATGAAGGGATTGCTTTTATTATAAAGGTTTCTCTTTCTCTCTTTAAAAAAAAACGTTGCCCCACACTAGGAATTTCTTCCTGTATCGTGGGTGCCTTTTCAAACATATAAACACACATACACAACACACAGAGCCGGAACTACTATCTGTAGGTCATTCAATATTTGTTCCGTGCGGGAATCGAACCCGCGACACGCAGCGCAGCAGTCAATCGTTCAACCACTGCGCCAACCGTGCGCCCAAAGATGTATAATATATGTTTATTAAAAACAAAAAATATATGTTTATTAAAGATGTATAATATATGTTTATTATATATATATATGTTTATTAAACATATATTATACATCTGCTATGGAAACCACTGGTCAGTCAGAAAAGATTTGTTTAGGATACTCCAAACAATGTTTATTACCGTTTGCTCTGTGTGCACAATTAAACAACATTTTAACAACACTCCAAAAATTTAAGTAAAATTCGTTAAACAAATCTAAAGTTCCGTACACAGAGCAGCATGTAGCCTTGACGGGTGCGCGTTTATACCACAAAAGCGTACGGTACGCTAAGATTATACGCCTGATTAAATATTTTCGCTCCAATGCAAATAAAGGCTGTGTGTTGAGGGAAATTTTCCCGCGAACATTTCGATTCTGCTTTATACACTGTACTTACTTGCGCGTTTGAATTGTGTACCTTGTAGCTATATATACGTACATTTATATGATATAGTCTATTATTCAAATGTGCGGTGGGACTGTATCAAAGCTGGCGTAACATTCAGTTTTATTTCACGGAGTTTACGCGTTGCTTTACGGAATACTTTACGCGGTTATGGCTATGATGTCTGTTATCTCCCTATCTGCTTTTCAAATTTTTAAATATGCAGTCGCGCTAAAGTTTTGTACTCTAAATGCTAGCAAAATATTTATTTTAGCAGAAATAGCCCACAAAAACAGAACCAGCCGGAATTATTTTTTGCTCGCGTGTACCGTAAGTTGGTTAGTCTTAAATCTAGATGAATTATAAATGGGTCACGTTTCGTACGGGTAACCAGTACGTAGTCCCAATTTAAATAAAAAGCGGTCAAGAGCGAGACATAATCACACTCCACGAATTCTAAGCACACACTTTTTTGGAACACCGATAACACGGCTGAATTTAGCAAAAACTTAACGCTGATTCCAACTTTATGATGAGGAATTTATTCAGTTCCATGATATATTGTCACAAAACCTTAGGGACATTACGTTTAACTGTGCGTTACGAACAGACGGACATCACTGAGTTGCATAAAGGTTTCATTGTTCAGTATTTTTTGTCACAGGACCCTAATTATTTATCAAAGCGACATGAATGTAAGAGCTGACCCAAATACGTACGTGACATCTCCCTTTAAAGGGAGGTGAGACTTATTAATGTCACATTATTTAGAACAAAAACCCCAATGCAAAAAGTGGACCTTTCCGCCTGTCTAAATGACAGCATTAAAACCGGACCAAGAATTTTTCGTTGGTTTGTGAAAATCTCAGGTGCGTTCGCGTAGAGCGGTATTCCAAATGTCAAGTCATTTCATGTGGCTGGATTTGTTTCTTTTGTGCTTCACACTAGGAATTGTACCCATGTTACAGTACAATAATAATAACGAAACTACTAGGTAACCATTTTTGCACAAAGGAAACACGGCAGATAGTAGAACATTAAAATAACTTCACCCACGTCGAACTCAACCCCACATTTATAGGTCATTAATGTACTGAAATCAAAGGCGGCGCATCGGTGTGGAACGCTATTATTAGATGGATATTTCTATTGTCAAACTCTCGATAGGGTTACTTGCCGATAAGTTGCCTTATCGTAGGGAAAGCATTTCGTGATTTCGTAGCAGAGATTAAACTGGGATATATAGGTCTGACGTCACTGCTGCGCCCACGGAATTGCTCACTCAACCGTTAGGGCTGTCGTAATTAACTAAAAAGTGTTTAAACATTACAATGTGAGGGCGCGCGGCTACTTTACGAGATGAAACATGTTTGTCTTTTCGAAACAATTCCCAATTTATGCGCGACATGCACACTAATTTCGGTACGCTATAATATTAAACTTAACAACATGTTACGGTAGTAACTTGATTAATGAATATCTGATGAATCGTTTACAGTGAAGTTATTGGGGAACTGGACGACTTAGTCCGTGGGTGTCGTTTGAAGTTGAGTCATCATCATCATCATGATATCAGCCGAAAGACGTCCACTGCTAGACATAAGCCACCCCCAAGCGTCGCCACATTGCACGGTCTCGTGCGTCTCGCAACCAGTGGATCCCCGCAACCTTCACCAGGTCATCGGTCCACCTGGTGAGAGGCCTGCGAGCTGAGTAATCTACTAGAATGATTTGTCCTTCTTAAGTGTTTTAATCAAAACTTAAAGCCTGGGCAGCCTGCTCTAGTAGTCACTGAAATAATATCTCTGTCTGGATATCCGTCCTCTAAGGGTTAGGTTACATACCTACAATCTCACTATGTACAACCAAAAGTAATTTTTCATCAAAATCAAAGCTTGTTTTGAATACAGGGAGAGGTTTGAACCCTGTGTGCTATCCATGATATTGCGCTTTATTCAACTTTTTACATTTTCCAACGTTTCAAGCAGTTTCCGCTGCGCTCATAGTGAGTAGCGAAATTCATTTGATACATCTACCGAGGCTTACCGAAAGTTACTTGTAATTGCCAGTGACTTTATATTATGAGAGGACAACAGGCTACATGCAAATGCTAAATTTATTTTATTCTTCTATCGTTGAAGTCAGTATTTTGATGTAGATAAGTACAATAATTTGCAATGCTTGCCTGGAAAATCCTTAAAATAATAACCTTGACCTGTCATGATTCTGAATAGAAATGTCAGTTTCAAGCAAAAATAATAAATATTTGGGTAGTTAGATATAAAAATAAATCTTCGAAAGGTCAGTTTGTTTATTTTCGTCAAAATAGTTTATCTCTCTGCGATGAAAATCCACTCTTGTAACAAAAAGTCACAATATGTCTGAGTCATGTCCTAAACCCGAGTATAATGGCAAGTCTTTCCTCCAAGACTATTATAAAGAGCTATCGTATTGTCCATCTCACAATGCTAGCCGATGATATACGTCGATGAGAAATATCTCCACTCAGCCGAAATGAGGGTCACACGAATAGACAGGATTAGGAATGAAAAGGTACGTTATATATAAGAAAAGTTTTGAAATGGTGCTTCTGACTATTGGGTGTATTTCAGGCCTAAGGGCTGAGGCCAAAGCCTGAAGAAATGGAGTTTGAAATTAAAATATATTTTTGTAGGCTCTAAATCTGTTCACTGGTTCGCGGAACGATGTAAGTCCATACAGTGTTTATCGAATATGAACTATCAGAATTCTTGCCCAGGTTCAATTGATACCAAATTCTACCAACAAGTGATTTTTTTTATTGTGCCGATTGTGTTGTCAAAATTAATGTTTCATACTAATTATTATCATTTTTAACAATCACAATCGCTATAAGCAATATCAATTGAAAAGTCATTCATTTGCCTAGCCTTTTCCCAACTATATTGGGGTCGGCTTCCAGTCATACCGGATTCAGCTAAGTACCAGTGTTTTACATGGAGCGACTGCCTATCTGACCTTCACAATCCAGTAACTGGGTAACACGGTACCCCTTGGCAAGACTGGTGTCAGATCTCAAGCTTCTGACTACCCGTAACGACTGTCAAAGATCTTCAAATAACAGCCGGGACCAACGGCTTAACGTGCTTTCCGAGGCACGGAGGAATCTCGGTATGTTTAAATGGTCACCCATCCACGGACCGTTCTCGTCAAGCGTTACTTAACCTTGATGATCGACCCGTGCGGCTGTTATTATTTAGCCAAAATTTAAAAGCTGCCTTCCTTTATTTAACGTCTATAACATTAAATAAAGGAAATAGGAAATCAGCGTCGATAAAAATGACACAAGACGTAAAATTGTAGTCAAACGAAAAATACAATATTTACCAACAAATCTGCCTTTGCTCTTAAGATAGACATCAGTATTATGCGGAATGCAAATAAAGAAAAAATATTTCTCCGAATTTTCTTGACATGCTGATTTACCCTATAACTCGGGCGTTTAAAAAGGTTATTACAAAGCGTTTGTTTTGAACCCTGCGGCGTCGAGCATCGTCTCCCTTCTTAAATATTGCTCCATAAATCAGAGTTGCTCCATGTCGGATCGCTGTCGCCTGTCGATTATCGCGCGGGAAGCGATTTCGCTCCCCGCCGTTCGCAAATTGCGAAAGATAGCGATCGAGAGAAAATTGAACGACTGCACTGATATCGGGAAAAAATTGTTACGTTGCTGTAAAATTGTATATCTACCCGCGACGGGAGTATTAAATTATTGTTAAGAGCAAGTTACGAAATGTTGGAATATTGTGTATTTTACTGATCTAAACGAAAATAAATGTTCGTTAACGAGTAGATACATAGTTAACAGGTTCACCGTCCACATAGAAAAAACAATAGTTAGAACAATCACAAATGCCATATGTGCGGCATGGGACTGTGAACCTGATATGTTTAATAGTGCGCAAGGGTAACTAAATAGGCGACACTTGTCTGCAATAAAAAAGTGGTTGTTATAGCCGGTCCATAAACAATGATAATGAACATTAGGCCTTTAAAGTAACTTAATTTGTGGTACGTGCCAATAAACGATATTTCTTTCTTTCTTTCTTTTCTTTAAAGCATTTATGTGTCGTTTAGAAACAAAGCCCTCTGCCTAATCTTAGAGTACAGTATGAGGCCTGCAATGATGTTAAAATCTCATTGGCTGCCTCATGCTTATGATTAAACTAGCTGTGCCCGTGGCTTTGCTCCCGTCAGCTGCCTACCGTATCCTACTTACCTACCTGCTTACCCTACTTGCCTTGCTACCTACCCTACCAACTTTTTTCTAGTGTCATTCTTCCGCGGAGAATCTCAACACCGCCATTCAGAAAATGACGTCAAATGCACAACGCCATCTATCGAATATGGAGTTCAGCTATCCGAGTATCTGAATTGCGTGTGATGTAATGTTGTACTTCTTGAACAATTTCAATTCATCTAACTTTTAATAGAGTGAACCGATTGCGATGAACCAACAACTAAGTAATACTTCAAGTTACGCACAATTTTTATTTGAAAAGTTATCTACATTGGTTTCGTACATTTTACGTGATGCGTACACAACTATACTTACAGATAAACAGACAAAAAGGCTGGAAATGGGTTCTGATGGTTATCCTATAACACTCTGACTATTTTTTTTTGGATTTTATTTTTGTTGTACAAAAACGACTTTTATACAGAGTTATTATATATACTTACATTGAATATTGTCTACATTGAATTCTGAATTCTGAATTACTCAATTTTATGGTCGGTTTTCTTAGAAAAAAAACTGTTTTAGACAACATATCCTTACGTCATACGCTTTTAGCTTATAACTTAAAAGAGCCAGAAATCGACGCGTTTAGAATACATCCCCAAGGTAATCGGATAGCGGCTTTCCGCGGAAATTTTACTCTCTATTTATAAATTGATGTCGAGTTTGTGAGTCTTCTGGTGGGTGACGCGGTTTGACTTGCTGTTGCCTAGGCAGAAAACCCAAAATAATTCCACCCTTATATTTTGGTACTAGTCTTATGGTTCGGTACATATGCCGAAAATTCTGACATCCTATTACTAACTTTTTCGGTTTCTCCTTCTCTTATCATTAAATTTGTAACCATAAAACCACCAGCTAAATACAAGAATACTATTATAAAACGTTTTTGTATCTATGTAATATTTACTTCTTAGAAAATGTTAATGTTTGTATAACATTTTAAATTTATAAGAAGTAAATCACATTGTTTTTTATACTCTCAATCATTGTCATTACACGCACAACCGTTGTTATGACTAAACCTGTCTTTATTTTACCGTACAGGTTTATTTGTGTATAGAAAATTTCTTGGAAAATCAGCTCAAGCAGTAAGCAACAAAACACAATTATGTTGACATAATGGTTAGAAAATATAAAGAAACATCAGCGTATATGTACTTACGTAGATTGCTAAGCAACTTTGTTGAAAGCTTATTATATAGTCGGGTTTGACAAATTCACTTAAATTTTGTTCATGACGCTCGCTACCGGCAAGTTCGCAACTCGGTTAGTCACACAGTTGAGTTCGTAACTGACGTAAAGAAGATTGTAAACATGTCGGAAATAGGTTTTACCGAGATAGGCACGGTAATCTAATTGGGATCGACCCGCGGAACAAAATCCCTAACTACAACGAACAACAATGGAGATAATTTAAGTAGAAGCAATCATCCAAGTATACACAATGCTGGCCCCGGGATAATTTATCAAAACATTTTAGGTTGGCATAGGTTTAGGTACTTTTCATAAAGCTAATGAAATTGCGAAAGTTTATGATAAACAAACAGAACATCGTAGTAGATTTTAATTCTAAAGGCTCCCTTCTTTTATTCCGGCACGTGTAGATGACCCTACAAAGATTATTATCAAGGTTGAGAATCAACCCTTCCAAAGAAAAGGGAGTGCGAAGACAAGTAGGCGTGTTGAGAACAAACTAAAGGACTGCATAAGGAATGTATGGGGTGACCTAGTTGTGGTGAGAGAACCCATGGGAGGGCAAAGGAGCACTCGAAACGAGGCGGCTGATGTGAAAGCTAACAATCGAGCTATCGAGGATGCATTTGAACGGAAACCGGGGTCTATGGCAAAATTTCACAAAGCTACATGAGCGAACATACTACACGGAACACTGCACAATTTCGATACACGAATGTTTCTGATTTGATGCCATCTCGTTTTCCTCAAGAAGCAAATCCCACACGGAGGGTATTGATAACGTGATGCGAAAGTCAATAACTTAGAAATTCCATTACAGATGACCACTCGTTTTCCATTTCCGGTATAGTTTTATTTTCGTGGAAACATAAAAGAGGTTCTCTCGATCGAATGCGGGTATTCTTTCGTATTTTCATAGTGTGTGTGATGCTTCATATGATATTCTCCTCAGCGGTTAGGTTTGCAAATTTTAATACAATTTTATCCCTAACTAGCACAGTCACAGTGGCACAAAATCACGCTCGTTGCTTCCCTATTCAAACGGGGTCCGGTTAAAGCGATCCTGATTGCGTATTATACACTACTATATTGCAAATTGTAACAATTTCCACTGAATGCATACATTTTAAATGTATACACTAAACCGTGTGGATTGGTCAAGCTAGGCTTTTGATTATTACTAATTTGTAGTGTTTTGGTAAGCGATATGCTTAATTCAGTTGTGTTTAATACCTAATGCATAAATCAAGAATCGGCAAACAGTAGGTAATCAACACGTTATGCAACCCAGATGCATAATATTAAATGTTGTTGAAAATCTATTAATTAGGTTTGACGCGCGATGTAAAAAATATAATTAATAATAAAGTCCCCACATACTCAAAAACGGCAGTTATTAAAAACCGGCCAAGTGCGAGTCGGACTCGCGCACAAAGGGTTCCGTACAATTATCACAAAAAACGGCAAAACAAACACGTTTGTTGTATGGGAGCCCCACTTAAATATTTATTTTATTCTGTTTTTAGTATTAGTTGTCACAGCGGCAAAAAAAAATTCAACTGAAAATTTCAACTGTCTAGCTATCACGGTACATGAGATACAGCCTGGTGACATACAGACGGACAGTGGAGTCTTAGTAATAGGGTCCTGTATTTACCCTTTGGGTACGGAACCTTAAAACGTAATGCCGGTTAGTAATATCGTCAATTTTCTTGAGTTTACCTTTACAATAATTACGTGTCGCTCTATTTTAAATAGTCCCGAAGTTCCAAGCCCTATAAAATAAAATGATCGTGAACGCGGCATCCAAGCTTTGAACAAAAATAGAATTATTCACTAGTTTCACTTTACACCAATTCAGCCATGTTTCTGACGATAAAAATTTATAGTTTTCAAAGGTGCTTACGACTCAGGCTATACGCGGAGCCGGCCTGAATAAATGGATTTACATCAGTCCCCTTTTTCTTTCCTCATACAAAAGCCTCCGCTATTAAGTATTACTAAAACAAAATCTATCCCGTACCTTAGTTTTATAATACTACAGTGCAATACAAAAAATAAAGCCAACAGGTAGATATTGTGCCATATGGAGATTAGAATTTCATTACTCGAGATTAGATTCCATTATATTCTGCGGCTCTTGTGGCCTCTATTCCCTAACATATGTGTAGGTAGAACAGGAAAATTAAGTAGTACTGTGTTCAATCTTTTAGTTTGATGAGTATTGTTTGTTTATATTAACTTTATCAGATACGAGTATAGTTCTCGCCAAACTTCTTGGCCGCCTTGAAGTTGGCTTTACGATGCGCAAGGCGCGGCGCGGTTGTGTTTTTGTACGAGATTTACTACAGCGCAGCTATTGTACCCAACTTCAGGGCGGTCAAGAAGTTTGGCGAGAACTATACTTACATGTGGTATTACTTGCCAAACTGAGATGAGACTAAACAGCGTCATCAGCAAAATGTTGCTAGAGGATCGATTCGAGGAATTTAACGTAAATTTATCCACACATATCCCAAGGCACAGATAATATAATACTAGCATACAGATGCCTCATCCCATATAAAGAAACCGTGCCGACGTAACTAGCGTTTTCCGTCTGATTAAGATGATTATTTATTTTTATAAGTACTTCGATCGCGTTCGGTTCCGTTCCACGGCTATACATGGTGTTAGCAGCGACTTGCAAGTAAAAGGGTTTTCTCGGTTCGTGACTTCTTTTTCTTAAAATACAGAGACGATTTGTTTTATAGTATTTTTCTGCACATTTTTAGTTTCATTGTACCAAAAGGCATGTCTCAGAAACTAAAAACCGCGCCATTTATTGGAATCAATTTTAAATTATCCGTTCAAATAATCTTTGAAATGTGAATTAAGAACCCAATATTCCATAATATTGTGCTTAAGAGAGTTGAATAGAATATGCAAGTTTTATGATAAATTCTAGAAAATGTTAATTTTACACAATTCAATGAAGAATCAATGCATATCGTGCCATCTAGTGACATTTATTTAAACCAAGTTTTCTATGTTAGCTTTGGGATCCCGTGCCCAAGGGAACTTGCTCCCAGGATAAAAAATATACTGGGAGGACATAAATTACCCGCGCGTGTCAATAAGTTTCATCCAAACCCATTCAGCCGCTGAGACGTGAATAGGTAACAAAAAGAGTTGTTACCGCAATTATATTAATAGTAGCTATCCTGTGTCTAGATTCTGGTCTATCCATATGTCAAGTTTCATCCAAATCTGTTCAGCCGTTAAGGCAACAACAATCTCAACAAACAAACTCGCATTGGCTTTTATATCCTAAGATGGATACCGACTCGTCAATCAAAATTATTGCAGCAGTCACGAAGCTCGAAGGTTTAGCAAGGCATCAGATGCAAAGCTGTCTCCATTTCCTCGAGTGGAGAGGTAATTGGCTCTCAAGTAGATCTAATATCTAAATAGAACTTATTCCCGAGCGTTTATTAGATACAATTATTTAGTTATGAAGATATCAATGTAATAAGCAGGATATTGACTGTGTGAGGAGTGATATGAAAGAAAAGGGGTCAATGATGTCGGGACGTGGGACAGGACGTTATGGAAGAAGAAAACGTATTGCGCCGACCCCAAGTAACATGGGACAAGGGCAGAAAGATGGTGAATAAGCAGGATATTGATTGTTATAATAACCATCTAGTTATGTACCTATTTACTTCTGAACCATATTAGAACTAATACTTAGATTTCAAAGCCCATATTATATTAATTTGCATCCTATATAGCAATTAAGAGATTTCAAAATGTTCCTGACATAATTTACGAATAAATATATTTCATAAAAGAACATAAAGAAGACGTAGATGTTGCCTGACATGAATTTTTGTCCTTACTCAAGCAAAATTAATTCTGATTCGTTAACTTCTTTCATACTACATCAAGCTGAATGTCGAATTCACCATTAATTTTCAAGTTCGAAGGAGTTTGGTGTCAACTTGCTGGATAAAAGTTACAGAATAGGGGTCCCGGCTATCGATTTTGCATGACGGCTTTCAGGTCTTAGGCAAAGGATAAGGCGGGATTCTGTGAAACTCCTCAGGGATTGAAGTAATCAGGAATAAGTTTTCAAGACTCACGATTGTATTTTTTACCAGTTCAACCTCAAAATGGTTCTTAAAATAAAACCACTGTTGAGTTTTTTTATTGCAGCCATAAAATATTTTGTAAAATGCCTAATGAAACTCGTGTCGTAAAAATCACGAAAGCGGGGTTAAATTAAAATTCTGGAGAGAAAACATTTAGTTTTTAATTAGGTTAAGTACTTAAGTAATAAGTGAAGAGTTTATTTTATCCGGCCTTGATAAATTCGGAGGGTGGATAGCACATAATTAAACACTACTTCAGGAGCAATTAACTTAATGATTACAAAAAATACTGAAGTATCTTTTATTGTTCGTCTGTGAATGCAACTCGAGATTTTTAATTGCGTTACAAGCACTTTTTGGCAGTTGTTTAACGGCTGTTTAAGGCTTTATTAAGTTTTGGTGCAACCAGCTCTGGGAGTTCAAAAGGATATATAATCCAGTGCTCTGTTGTAGCCAAGTTTAAGAAACAAAATTAAGTTTTGGTCCCGTACAAGAGAATAAGGATCACAATTAATCTTTACGCTTTTATCTGGAAAGCAACGTTTTATATACGAGGGTTGCAAAGCTTAAATTTGTAAAGAGCAAATACGAGATAGTAGGTATCTATGCGCAGAATTTCGACATGTAGGTATAGCTAGAACTACAAGGAGCTACAAGTTAAAAACGTTATACATAATACTGGTGTATATAGCTTGTATGTGTAGGTACATTTGTCATCCCAACTATTTCAAAGCCTATTGCGGCACATCCGCTTTGCGTAAAGTCGTTACGTAGCGTAGTGCCCATCAGTAACGCTTTGGCTCCCTCATTTCATCCACACGAATTATTGAGGTAGTGCGTCTCTCCATCTACTGTGTTTCACTGCTTAGCAAATGAATAGATTTTGGTGAAATTCAAAACAGAAGGGGCTTGGGTACTGAAGGAAGACGTAGTATTTTCTTCATTCAGAATTCTGAACTGGATCGACATAATTATCTACTACGCAGTAAGTTTATGAGCCTACGTGACGAAAGTCATGGGCTGACCCATGACTTTCGTAGCTCTTAGCGAAACTAAGGACCAAGTTTTCCGATTATTGTATTAATCAAAATTAGAGTAGGTATATTACACTAGGTTAAACTAGGTTTAACTATTAAGTTAACAGGAGCTGTTAAAGATGTGGAAAAAAAATAAGCCAGTCATCAAGGATACTATTTGGGATAACAACCGCCCAGGGTGTACAAGTTATACCAAAATCAAAATTTCTTAATTAAATTAAGCCATTAAGTGGCACTTTAGAACTTAAAAAAAAAGTAATAATAATTGATTCTACCGAACATTCGGATAAGTAGCTTGTTATGGAGAAGAATGGACAAGAAACTCCACACTTACTCTTTTAAAATAAAAAGTGTTTTACAAGTTGGTTACATCATTCTTGTTGGAAAAATACATATAAGTGAGAACGATGTAAAAAAGACGTGCACATAAAAGCGTCTAGAGTAAAACAAACAATTAAAAAATACAATACATATGTAATTAAAAATAGGCCGAGGCAGCTAAGTTCTAACTCTCGTTCTAACAGTGTAACTGATGGCGCCCGTTCACGAACATGACACATAGATCGGCACCAATCAGCTCAACCATCATGAAAGGAACCGAATGATCCAACACATGTGCCACCATTAGAGAGACATTAGAGAGAGCATGACACACTATCAACTATAGTCAACAAACGACATATAGGTACAGTAAACGGTAGATTTACAGTTTGTACATAGTACTCACATAATTATTATTATGTGCTGTGCAGTTATATAATACTAAAATAAATTGAGTTTATACAACACAAATATATTCATACAGTCTTCAGCAGGTCCAACAATACTTCAGAACTTTTCTGCTTATCACTTGTTTTTGTGCCCTAGTGGCTGTGGAGCAGGACTAGAGCGTTGAGCCAAGCATTTTTATCAGCGATGTAATGCCCCAACTTATAATATGCCTGCCAGCATAGTGTGCGTTTTATACAAGTTTTGAATTTCGCCTCATTCAGTTCTAGAATGTGGGGAGGTTTTTTATTGTAACGTTTTATACAGTACCCCATAAAAGCTGACGCTACTTTAGCCAGCCTGAAACCTGGTTGGTAACTAACTACACTAGTGCTTTGCCAGTTAAATCTTAATCCATAAGTCAAGTCGTCTCTTGAGACACGGACGGAGAAGGGGCGGGGTCAAATGATTTAGGTTACAACACGACTTACATTTTATTTACGAGCTTCTATCGACATTAAATGCTGTAGGCATTCAAAACAAAACATAAGTAGGTACATTTATATAAAAGCAAAATGTATGAAGATAGTAAAGCATAATTGATAGACGTATTTTTATAAAAACAATATATTTTACCAATACATTGTTATCATACATGAGAAGAGTATTACGGTTGTTCCCTGGCTTACAAAAAAATAAGAAAAAACGTAGCGGTTTGACCCGTTAAATCCGTCTATAATACAGTTTCGTTGGGAACACAATCTTCCCGCAGTCATCCTCCTGACACGGTCCGGCTCGTCCAATACTTCATCAAAACATTCGTATTGTACTTGTTTCATATTCTCAATAGATGAAACTATCTATAAACAAGATCACAAAGGGAAAATAAATCGGGACCATTTTGCTAACAAATGAGGGTAAGCTATGTTCCAATCTTATGTTTGGTCTGACATTCAGAATAACGGCACTTTTTCTTTATTGTTCAACGCTATAATGTCATAGCGTGATATTAAGTATCGTGGAACACATGTCTGTGTATTCAAGAACTTCAAAACAGAGTTTTGTATGTTAAATTTTGTTGTAAATAGTTTCATTAAGCTAAAAGAAAAATTGGAAATTCTTGAAATCCCTTTCAGCTTAGAAAGGGACTTCAAGAATTAGCATTTTTTCTTTCTTTATCGCTCTATTAAAGTTCCTTACATCAATAAAGAAATTAGAGTGATATAAAAAAAATACTTACTTTAAAATAACTGCAAAGTGCTTTTAGCTAATTCCACCTCTCAAGGAATCATGCAGATTTATCAATAATCTGTTCTCTATATCACAATGTCATACATGACCTAAATTATGTAATAATTGCATGAATGAAAAGGGATGTTCACTTTTCATTCAGCTATGATCTTACAATGAACTATGTAAATGGAAAATTCTGATAATGGTCCGTCGTTTTTATATTTTTTTATAAAACTTCAATTGTCTAAGCGAAACCTCCAATACCTATTAAATCAATCAGTGTCACGTCTCAGCTGAGGAATTAATATCAGGTATCTAGGCATGCCCAATAGGTATGCATTAATGCAATGATTTGATTACTAGCTAGTCGAGCTAACGCTCAGTCGGTCTACGTTTCAGATCTAGCAGCTGGGTAAGGCATAGATGGACCACCATCAAAGTTTCTATCGTTTTTCTTAGGAAGAGCCGAAGTCTGAAACAATAATACGAAATATATTACATCATATTGTCAAACATACGATAGTTGCTGCGATTGCTTGAATTAATTTTCAACAGAAAATCGCTTCTCTTAAAGCCGGGTGTTATTGTCTTTACATTACTTCGGATAAAGTACCTACAGTCAGTCCATTTTAATAGGTAACATTTGACAATTCATCAAAATTCAACAACGTAACCGCACAATTGCTTAACTTTTTTCAATTACGATTACATATTTATTGTAATAATGACCGGATACAAGTAATTTTACGATTTGCTTTCACTAATAAACCATTCTAAAACTAAACTGACAGACGTCAAATGTTACCTATTAAAATGGCCTGACCGTAGATCTAGAATTCGAAACTGAAAATAAGCAGTAACTTCATCACCACTTAGAGATTATGACAGTGTTCAGAAAGAGCTTTTACCGTGTTGATATCCTCAGGAATTTCTTGAGTTGGGTTTTAAGTAAATTTTGTAGAAGCGTATACAAAAACAAACAATAAATATCCAGAAAATCCATCGATTAAGGAAAATTTCGGCGGTAATCTAGCTTCGATATTTTGGAAAGATTGATTGCATGTCTAGGAAAAGATTAGGTAGGATGAATTAATTCAATAAATTCATTTTAATTCAATGTGCCATAGCTTATCCAATTATAGGTAGTGCCTACCTATCGCCTACCGTACCACGGTATTAGCCGTTCTAGAAAAAAAAAGCCAAACAGGAAATGTGTTTTTTATCAATACACAAAATAATTAAAATTTTACGTTACAAGCGCAAATAAAAGTAAGGTTAATTAAAACAACAAAGCCTAGCCAAATAAGTTAAAATCCAACACACGAAATGAAAACAGTTGGTTCTTTTGTATGTTCTTTGCATATCGTGATGAATGTTACTTCATTAAATATCAACCCCAAAAAGCTGTGCAAATAAGTACATACGAATTATTTTTGCCCGCCAAACCGAATTGAGCTCCGAAGCTATCTATCAACGCCATCTGTATTTGGCCTTAAAAATTAGTTTAGCAACGCCATCTATTATCCGTATGGCGAAATTCAACATTGCTCTCCTGCACACTGAAACTGAAAAACGTGGCTAGCGATTCTACGAGTATTCCAACCAACCGAGCAGTGTAGTGTATATTTTAGTTTAGACGACGATCACTAGATGGTGGTCTAGTAGCCATTGTCCAAACCAGAGATTTGTAACAAGCTTTTATTCTCTACATTATTTTCAAGTAAATTCAGAAATATTTCATTTATAAATCTGCTTGAAAAAAAATGTGGTTTGGATAAATAAAAAATACAAATAATACGAGTTAAGTCCGTTAAGGCTGAGCTCAGAACTAAAAGAAGGAAAGAATTAGGTCATGATAAAAAGAATATATCGATCGGTTGTCCTTATTTGACACTCAGCTGACTGAAACTTATATTCGGAATGGTGCCACTTGAGAATACAAAATCTTTTCAGGCCAATATTAAAGAAGAAAATTCAAGCATTGATGCATGTAACAGTGTTTCACACCGATGTAGTAGATTATTCAGTAGTACCTGGCAAACACTTGGGTACCTACTACATACAATAATGGTTATTGTATATATAATACTAGCTGTTGCCAGCGGCTTCGCTCCCGTAGACCACCCCACAGGACCCTTTTTCGGGATTAAAAAATAGCCTATGTCACTCAGGCATAGTGTAGCTTTCTATTGGTGAAAGAATTTTTTAAATCGGTCCTGTAGTTTCGGAGCCAAATAAACAAACAAGAAAATATTTCCTCTTTATAATATTACTTGCTGTTGCCCGCGGCTCCGCTCCCGTGGGCCACCCCACAGGAACCGTTTTCAGGATTAAAAAATAGCCTTTGTTACTCGGGAATAATGTAGATTTCCATAGGTGAAAGAATTTTTTAAATTGGTCCAGTAGTTTCGGAGCCTATTCGGTACAAACAAACAAAAAAATCTTTCCTCTTTATAATATTAGTATAGATATAGATTGGTAATAATATAGGTAGCACAGTGTGTGAACTCTCCCCATTCAATAAAGAGTTCTCCAGTAGCCCCGTATCATGGATACGTTTTGAAACAAAAATACTAGACACTAAATAGAATTTAAAAAAAAGCCGAACACATCGATCAAAACACTTGATTTGACCGAAATTCCCTAGAATACAAGGATATTGCAAATTGTTATAGAACCATTGACGTGACTGGGTAACAAATGGAATAACATTCCAGACACTCCCTAGGGGACCATTCATCGAATCAGAGTAAAACTGTCAGTCGGTTTGACTTTTTAACCCCCTGATCACCAATTCTGGTAAGTGTAAGAAAATTGAGATATCTTGTGAATAAAAATTTTTTGGTACACTTTTTAGAAGGCAAGTAGTTATAAGTCATAGAAATTAATTGAAAATTACTTTAAAACTTTTCTAAGGTTAAAAATATCTAACTATGTCATAAAGAAATAGACCTTGTATTATAATATATTAACAAAAAATATAGAGATCGTTACGAAAATTGCAATAATGTAACCCAAAGTAGCAAAATGTTGCCTGTAAAATTCATTCTTTGGCGTGCGCTGAGAAAACTATTGATGATACATAAAAATTATTTTGGTATGTTAGGTAGGGTAGGCAGGGTATGCAGGGTAGGCAGGGAAGGCAGGGATGGCAGGGAAGGTAGCTTAGGGAAGGCAGGGTAGGCTGGGTAGCTTAGGGAAGGCAGGGTAGGCTGGGTAGGCTGGGTAGGCTGGGTAGGCTGGGTAGGCTGGGTAGGCTGGGTAGGCTGGGTAGGCTGGGTAGGCTGGATAGGCAGGGTAGGCAGGGTAGCCAGTTGACGGGTATAGGTACTTATATTTTTTGCTGGTTGTTGGACGTTTTGTATTTGATATCTATCGGCAATATTATTTTAGAAATTAGTATGTTCCGGTGCTAAGCAAAGGCCTTTCTGCATCCCTTCCAAGCGTGCGCGTCCTCCTTCCAGTACTTACAATAAGCCTTTGTTTCTGGTTATTAGACATACTTTTTACCTGGCTGCAAGGAAAGGGTTATGTTTTTCGCGCGTGTCTTGTATGTTTGTACTATTCTTTATTACCTCATATCTTTAAAACCACTACACGGATTTATTTAATTAAGGTTACACTAGTCGATAATTCTTCCATACAAACGTAGTCTCCACTGTTTGACGATGTAGGTTCAAAATAAAAAAAATTATATATATGTGTTCATCATTATATAGCCCTGTATGGAACCAAAAAATTAAAAAATATATGTATTTGAAAGTTATGAGCGTCGAAAGTTCCACATTCCGACACTAATTTTAAAGCATTTTTGGGCGCAAATAAATACCATAAGAAGACGGAAAATTGCAAAACTGCCACCATACAGGGATAGATTAAAAGATCAACAATGCAAATAATTTTATTTTGAACAGATACGTTTACCCTTTTTTTATGATATCCAGTCTCCCAAAGGTCTATTTATAAAATTTCGCGCACTCGGTTTCGTCCTAAATGATTATCCATTTCGCAACAAATTTGCAAAAGTGTGTATTCGTACGCGAACTAGCTTCCTACTGGTCATCACAGCATCTATCTTTTCCGCACGTGTTGTCGGTTGATATAAAATGTATTTCAACCCCGCGCACAAATTAGTTCGTGCCGTCGACTAGTGTACC
This sequence comes from Orthosia incerta, assembly GCA_948252205.1. NCBI lineage: Eukaryota > Metazoa > Arthropoda > Insecta > Lepidoptera > Noctuidae > Orthosia > Orthosia incerta. The sequence goes on along the minus strand of OX411753.1, from coordinate 17,174,983 downwards.
CTTAAGACATCGTTAGATGCGCCTTGTTCTTGAATAGGTGATGACGGATTTTGGGCGCCATATTGTGCGGATCCCAATTGATTTTTTCAAAATGAAGGGTTTTAAGAGGCAGTTGCAAAAATATATACCACCATGTTTAAAAGAAATTCGAAAAAAAAATGGGTAACTATAAATTTGTACTTTAATAAAATAAAAGTTAATAGGGTAGTTAACTGAAAATTAGATTTTTGTCCGTCAGGTACATTAATAAAAAATTTGGTTACGTATTTTCTTTTGACACGTAAACATAAAGTAACGACGATATAATGCGTTGAAATATCGTGAAACGTCACGCCGCTAGTACACTTTATACTGTCTTAGTGACGTCAGAAGCCCCCACTCCTGAACTTTGATGCGCTTTAACTTTGTAATTTTTTATTGATTTCGTAAAGCAAATTTGGAGGATACATATTCGCGAGCTGGCTGACTACCTGATCATCTGACTGCACACCATGATTTTCTTCTTGTTTCGGTATTTTTATTTTTAGTTCGTTTTTAAAATTTTTTTTTCTCTCTTTAATCAACTAATTTAAATATCGACATTCGACGCGCTCCTCGCCTCATCTAAAGATTTCCACATCTCTTCGTTCCTCACCTTCCGTAACTACTCTTGACCAGCCACTCTTTTGACAACATCTTCCCAACGCGTTTAACTTGTATCGTAAGAGCAAGGAGAAGTAAAAGAAGCAAAGAACGACTTTGCTCCTTTTACTGCTCCTTCCACTTATATAATAAATAAATTTATATCATAGGTGTGCATCATCATCCTGTAATAGTTCAGTACCATATCAATTATTCTCACAGACAAAACTCTATTGAACTCCTACTCCAAATAGAACTAAACGTAAACACTGCTTTTGTCTTCACACGGTTCAACGGACACAATTTTCAATATATGTTTACAAAATATGTATCGGACACCTGATTGATGCGTATTGCACCTTCTACATGAAGACACATTTGAGTACGTTAGTGTTTCAATGTGAATTGTGATGATCTATGATCAATCTGGCGAATTACTGATGAACAAGGGTTGCCATGCAGAGGAAGCATGAAGTCATGGAGGCAGGCCAATAAAAATAATAATAATAATGCCAATAATTTTTAAAGGCAAGGATGTCCTTGACAGAATGGCCAGCAGGACAGTAGAGATAGATGTGTAAGTAACATTTTTTTTTAAATTAAATATGTTCACCAAATTGGCTATCTAAGCGTTTACGGTGACAAAATCTTCAGATTGAGAGTCAATTTTATTTAATCTTACATTGGCTAGGATGAAAATCATTTCGAGTAAATCTTTGTTTACAAATAACCTTTACAAACAAGCTCTGAGCACGTTTCAAGAACTAAACGAGATTAAGAACATTTATTAAATAGATAGTTATCTATTAGATTAACCACCTTATCCGTGTCTAACGTTTTTGAAGAAAATTGGAAAATAGTTCGAACATTTCTCTAGTGCGGTTTGACAACTGAAACACAGTACATTGAGCTGACATAGCCATTCCATTCAAAACTGTGCTGAGCACTTGTCGGCTTAGCAAATTCCATCCCAGTTCATGATATCTCTTTTATATTTTAGTTCATTCAGCGAGCCTCTCGACCTTTCGGGTCACAACAAATTAGAAAGCTTGCGACCCGATTGGTCGAGAGGCCGGCTGACAACGATGACTCACTATTTTCTAACGCGAATGAACTATAGCTGCATTATAGTACATTACTGCAGAGGCCAGCAAAGGAGGCATTGATGAACGAACGTGTAAACGTGGTTCGAGGCGAAGCCGAGGCACACATACTCGTACGTAAGTCCATCAATGCCTAGTTGTGGCCAAGGCTTGTATAGTACTTTTCTCAAATAATGCGCGGAAATTAAAACTAAGTAGTAATTAGAACTTATTTTTGTCAAAATCAATGACGAACAACAATAATTGTTCCCGCGTTAGTGTTCTTTTGTTTTTTTTTCAATAAACAGCGTTCTATTTGCAAGCCAGTTCGAAATTTAAATAAAAACTTTGATAAGTTACCTCCTTGGTTGCCATGTTTCGGAGTAAAAGATCGTTCCATTTTTAAATAACACGACAGATATGAGTTTACTATGTAATTTATTTGGCCGCTAGACACGACAGATATGGATTTTCATACAACTTTTGCCGGCCGCTCGCATGTATTTGGCCAGTACAGCAATTTCGATTTATCTCGAAGAACATTGTCAAGAATGCTCAAATTTCCAAGCATGTTTGAGAAAAGTTATTTACAATCATTAACTATAAAAAAAAACCTAAGCAACAGGGGTGGCTTTTGCCCAAGAGTGGGACAGGCTAGCAAAAAAGAACTCACCATGCCTGTATTATCCAAGTAGAGGTGACATTTTCCCCATCAATTTTAATTCACATGTAATAGAAAATCCTAAACGCATGGACTAAAATGCAGGCTGCAACTAAGATAATCCTTGAGGAAAACTCAATAAGACCCGACTTTTTAGTTAATTACCGACCCTGACACGCTATATCAATGACACTGAAAATGCGTATTACGTTTCGCGCCACAAATCCTTCTATTTCAGTAGGTGAAGGCTTTTCCCACATACATGAATAAATTCAAAGCTAAAGGGAAATAAACTGCAGTTCTATAGGACTGAATATCAAATGATTTAAGAAGATTTTTAACATAGAAGATTCTACTAAATGTTCTGAAATCAATAAGATTTTACCAATATAATGAAAAAGAGAAAAAACATTTATTTGTGACCCGCACAGGAGACACGAGATAAGCAAAACTCAAATAATAATAAACAATAAAAAAACCCCGTGCGAGACCAAAAAGACTCCTATCTCAGCGTGTGCAACGATATTATGGAGAATATAACGCTTCGAAGAGAGAAGAGAAGAGAAGTAGAGGTGTTAGAGAAGTCATACTCATTATAAAGCGATATTTTACATTAGCTACCTCCATAGGATCTATGGAACTTGGAACTTTATTTCTATCACTGGTAGGTTAAAAGATCACAGCTACAGATATAAATAGGACCCCGATGTCAAAAAGAGATAAATATACTGTTCAAACGTGCGTTCGTGTTGCGGCCAGACGCAGGAAGGACTGAGTTCACTCAAGCTGGTCAGCTTGTGTTTGTATTGCCGCGCAGACGTTGGTAAAACGTATGTACCTCAGTATATATTAATATTATTAATAATATATAACATCATTGGCAGAAATATATATATAACATCATTGGCAGAAATAAAAATAGACAGTCATGGGGACCGCCGACAGAAGGAATAACTGCGTTTTTGTGTGACAGTCATTCCGTCTCACGTCACATTAGCATGTCGCTGATGCAAACCTATAAGTGTTGCCACCACGAAAAATTTTTCAACGTGGCTAAAAATTTTCACTCAAAAAATCTGATGGTTCTGAAATTAAAACCGACTGTCCCTGAAGATGGGTAGGTCATGTTTGTTTTATATCAACATTTAGTTAAAAGACGTCCTCTCAGACATAAGCCTTCCCCCAAGCACCATCACAAAGACAAGCCCTACGCTGCCCGCACTCACATTTTTGTCAATAATTAATATTAAAATCACGAACGCTGTTACCAAGAAAGCCGCCGAGCTTCAGTGGAATTGGGTTAGAAATGTCTGCCGCATGTTAATTGAGAAATGGACGGAAAAATCATCGAATGGGTCCTATAAACGCTTGATGACATCGCGGCAGACCAAAGCAAAGATTGCGGGTCGTCCCATCTTCGCCTTAGTTTGCCCGCTCGTGAGCTGGTGCTTGACTCTTACTGAAAGGGCTGGCCCGAAATAGCAGTGACTAGAACTGTGTGGAAAAAGAAAAGGCGGTCTTCGGCCTTACCCAGGACGCCACCAAGCTTAAGTGGAACTGGGCTAGAAAATTTTGCCACATATTTGATGAGAAATAAGCGGACAAAACGCCGAATGGACTCTATAAACGCTAAACCACATCACGGCAGACCAATTTGAAGACTGTGGGACAACCCACAATAATTTGCCTGCCCGTAACCTCGGGTGCTCGTACTTAACTCCTACCAAAAGGACTGGACCGCGCTAGCAGAAGACAGAACCGTGTGAAAAAAGGAGAGGAGGCCTTCACCCTACTGCAGTGGGTCAATATTAGGTTAATTAAATCAGATTAAAAATTACTTTGACCTCTAACGTACTTCATGACCTCAGGAGAGGGACCTTCAACATCTGCACCGATATTTGGTTAAGGTTTCGAATGAGATTTGATGATAAAAGCTGTTTGAAAATCAATGAGGTTTAGCAATACGATGTTAAATTTTCACTACGCAGCCGCTGTAGCGCTTTTTTACACTGTTATATTTAATTCTTCAAATCAAAAGCAGTATATTGATGTTGGAAGTAGGAAAAATTTTCATCGTGCAAAAGCTGTTGTTAGAATAACTTTATGACAATAAATATGAAGAGAACCATTAAGAGTTTGATGAGTTTATTACACCGAAGCGCATTTTCAAGAAAAAGAAATAAAGGCACATCGCATTCATAGATCACCCAGCTTAATAATATTATTAAAATGTTTACCCGCTAAATACTGCAATTAGTATTAAAACAAACTCTTCAATTTATTAACTGTAATGGAACCAACCAGAATGATCAAATTAAAAATACTTAGGTACATGTATAGTCAAAACAGATGAAAAGGCACGAAACTAACGTACAAAAATCATTATAAAGTATCCCATACGGTTACATACACATACAGCATCAAAAGTCATCACAGACCGCTGAACATAATCCGCTGAAGCCGCTGAAAGGTCGCTGCAGGGGCGAATGCGACATCAGCGCCTCTAAACTAAACCCAGTCGTGTTTCAGGCGCAACCCGCGACGCTACCGTGAAACTGCGCTGAAAGGCACTTGTGTACCAAACCTACCGCGTGATGGAAATAGACAGTGCCGTTGTTTTTCTTTACTAGTGTCATAAACACACGGTAAGTTTTTAATTGCTACTTTTAATGTGTAATCTTGAAATAAAGAAAATGGACGGTTATTTAGAAATCGGAATGAAACTAATGACCATGTATTGCCCTTCCATTTTTGAGATTAACTGACTAGTATTGAATAACACACACAAAATGAAAATGATAATTTTATCAATCAAGTTAAATTAAATAGGATGATACAATCTTTATCAGCCTAAATTAAAATGACATCGTCCGAAATCGTCCATTTTTGTTTTGTCTCGCATTACAACTTATCGGGTTTCCTGTGCTCATAATATTTACACAGAAATCGTTATACAGCGACGTAAAACGAGTGGATGTTGGTGACAAGTGACACAGTTACCGTGGGGTTATAATATGTAGGTAGCCACCGTATAAAAGCCACCCTACCTGTACCCTTTTCAACAGCCCTAACTTTCAGGAATCCTCCGTTGTAAACACATTTCTGGCTATTCATAATTTTGCTTACTAAAAAGGGACCAGTGTACCTACATGACATCTACCTAAGTACATAGGTATGTATAGCTACAGGGCATATATAGTGCGTTATATATAATTATTATTTATTATAATAGGCTCGCGTTGACCACATATCTCACCTGATGGTAAGCGAGGTCGACGATGAAGCACGGTTGCCCAAAAGTAACACACTCTTGACTTAAAGTCTCCTAGATTGTAGGTATCGGGAAACACAGACCAAAATATACATGTGTGTGTGTTATATATAATTATGTGGCATTACACACAATAAAACAAAATAAAGGTATTAGTGTGAGCCAACCTACGCGGTAGTCATAAATCAATATAATTTATTACTGTGACCTTTTTGAGAAAAAAGGACCTGTTCAGTATATTATACACCACTATGTAGATATGGTATGTTATTGTAGGTATGATATATGCAGTAAAACTAATTGGTATGTTCTATATTTACTTATGTCAACATTTAAATAAGTTTAGATAGTCGGATGTTGACCATACGTATAATTTTGTACTACTTAATAATTCTACGATAATTCCGTTTATAACAGACTAGAATATACTTTTGTTGTGGTTTGTGTATGCTACTAAAGTTTTGTAAAAAATGCTGACTTTGGTGCAATATAATTCCTTTGTTTTCCAATATATTTTAAAACAAAAATAAAGTATTTATTTACTTAACTAGCTCTAAACTACGATATCCCAGGATATCCCCGATAAGACAGGTATTTTTTTTTGCGCCTCCTTTTTACTGTATTGAAGCCCCCTTAAAAACATTTAAGAATATTTTTTGACCATTTGTTTGGCTTAGGGTCAACAAGGTGCTTATATTGTGAAATTTTGAAGACCGTAGTTCCAACCGTTTGGCTTTAATAGACAGACAGACAGACACGTGAGTGACAGCAATAGGTCTACGTTTGGACCTTACGGGTAAAGAACCCTAAAAAAATATAAACACATAACAACACTTCACTGACCTGGGGGGTGACCATAAGCTCTTAGAGCGGTATCAATTTGAGATCGAAAAAGGGACAGATGTATATGACTTGTATACATCTGTCACTTACTCCCTGGTGAAGGTTGCGGGGATCCGCTGAATGCGAGACGCACGGGACCGATCAATGTGCCGCCGCTTGGGGAAAGCCTATGTCCAGCAGTGGACGTCTTTCGGCTGATATGATGATGATGACAAAACCTCACGAATTAAGGAATATTTCCTATCAACATGACACATTAATTTATGTATTTACAATAGTAATATTTTAGTTGTGTAATTATAGTATGCTGTATGTATTATATTTGTTCATTGTTTATTGCACACGTATTTGTTTAGTTTATTAGTGAGTAAGTATTTAAAAATGTTTTATATTTTTAATAAGCTTTTGTTGTGCACATGGATGTACTATCCTCATATGCATATTTCTTTATACAACTCAGGTTTGTTGTTAGAGAACCCAACTATGGGTTGAGTTCGCCTTTGTACATAAACTTTGTTTTTGTATTTGTATGTTTTTATGTTTTGTGTACAATAAAGAATAAGAATGTTCCCCGAAGGTATAGGTACACATAGAGAACACCATAATTTCGCCAGTTATAGTCCCAAGTAGTACCTATACTCCGTTTGAGATAACATTAGGCATTTAAATAATCCCATATTACAGCCTGTTCAACCGATTTTGACTTCTATTGCGTTGGTGATATGACAAATGGCAGCTGTATTAAACATTTAGTTTTGGTAATACGTTTATGCTTTTTATGCCATCCTTATATTTACGGGATAGAACTTAAAATCGGTTGAACGGACTGTAAAAATAAGTTGTAAAAAATTATAATGTTATTTCAAATGGAGTATAATAGGGGACGAGCCTATTGACATCGACCGGGCGCAAGTCCAGACTCCGGTCTACTACTGAGAAATTCCAGATGGTAAACTTCATAACACTTTGCCCGGCGAAGGAAACGATCCAGGACCTCATGCACTGGTAGCAGTAGTACTTGCAACCATTTGAACAACGATGTTGTCAAATATAAAAACAAAGTACCTGGGCGACCGAGTTCTGCTCAGGTGAAAATAGAGGAAACTACGTTTCCTAACAATGAAACCTAGCTAGATCGATTTATCGCCCCCGAAACCCCCTGTATACTAAATTTCATGAAAATCGGTGGAGTCCGAGATTCAGATTATATATATACAAATATACAAGATTTGCTCGTGAAAAGGTATTAGATAAATTGGATACAAGATATCTGACTTTAAAAAGAACAGGATGACTGCGAGTGCAAAACAGTTTCACAAAAAACCGGCCAAGAGCGAGTCGGACTCGCGCACGACATGTTCCGTACCATTATCGCAAAAAACGCAAAAAAAACACGTTTGTTGCATGGGAGCCCCACGTTGTTATAGCGGCAACAGAAATACATCATCTGTGAAAATTTAACTGTCTAGCTATCACGGTTCATGAGATAAAGCCTGAAAAAAATACTACCGACTTCCAAATAAAAAAACTACAAAGTGAAAAATAACTTTATTTTTGGAAGTCTGTGTCTTTGGTAGGAACCAATTTTTTGCGTTATGGACACCGAGTAAGGTACCTATGATGCCAGAATATACTTATAACCGGAATATCATGAAACTGAACATAACCGGTGTAATGAGAGTGTACCAAGGTGAACTTTACACATCTGTTTACCCCTTTAGAGCGTACTGGCGTGAAATTATGTTATAAAATAGTATAAACAGACGTGTGATTGCAGCAATCCCGAGAGATATATCGTTATTTATTGAAGAGTTCAGGGGGGTGACCATAAGCTCTTAGAGCGGTATCAATTTGAGATCGAATAAGGGACAGATGTATCTGACTTGTATACATCTGTCACTTACTCGATATCAAATTGATACCGCTCTAAGATCTTATGGTCACCCCCCTGTTGTATATCTCCGAAGTTCTTCATCACATTTTCAACAAATTAAAATGGGACCAATTTCGGAACATACTCTATCAAACAAAAAAAGAATTTTCGAAATTGGTCCTCAATAGTGAACTATCCGCAAAGCTGCGCTCAGATGGCGCCACAGGAATTGGGGTAAACAAACTAGAGAAGGGCGTTTTCGGTTTTTTGCGCAAACGATTATGTATGTGTTTTCATATCGATATCGAAATCGGTTTTCAGATATCGATATCAGTAGTACAGTTTACAAAAGTTAAAATGTTATTTAGATGAGCAAACTAACAACGAACGCGAAATAATACTTAGAAATAGAGGTAACGCATAGGGTTCCTAACGTTTGTGAAGTTTGTGTTTTGTTTGCAGTCTTACGTTTTCGTATTGTTACGGTTTTAAGTTTTGATTTATTTGTTCTCGCACGCTAGTAAGGTTTTTATTAAATACAGCTTTTGTAATATCGGTTATTTTGATATCGATATCAATATGATATGATATGATATCTAAAACATATCCAATATAAGTTACGTTTTGATATATCGGACCCATCCCTAAAAAAAAGCAAACTGTCAAAGTCGAGCGACAAAATTTCGCATACAAAATATAAAACTAATAGTGAAAGAAAAATGAAGCTAGCTAACTTGCCCAATATTATTATTTGTTTTTTGAACACAAGTTATCTTAAAAACAGTAAAAGATAGTTCGGTAACCACAAACAGTAGTAGACGCCATGTTGTTATGTTTTTGTTTACTCCAAGCCGTCAAGCGCCATCTGGCGGGAGCAATTGGCAGTAATGTTCCCTATTGACGAAGATATCGGTGAACATACACATTAAAAAAAAAACATACATAAAGTCGAACATATAGTACCTCCTCATTTTTGGTAAGTCGGTTAAAAACTGTTTGTACCCTTTGTGTACGGAAATCTAAGAATTTTAAGTTGAGTATTTCAAACTATTTAAAAACCGGCCAAGTGCATATCGGGCCACGCGCAGTAATAGGGTTCCGAAGTTGCATAATAATGCGGACTAAGAAGAGGGTTTTGTTGTTGTTACATGAACATTAAAACAGTTTCAGCTGCACACAACGTCTAAAAACGGGCCCACATAGGATGATGTTTTTTTTAATCTATATGCTCGCGTTTGACCACTATCTCGCCTGATGGTAAGAGATGATGTGGTCTACGGTGAAGCACGCTTGCCTTGAAGTAACCTATTCACTCTTGACTTAAACTTAAGAAGGACTAACTGGTAACTGAAGGAGTTATAAAATCCAACTTCGCAACTGAAGTTAGTAAAATATTATCTATTTGGGTACCACCGCGGGTGCGAATTGCGAAAGGAGCCGATACGAGCGCGCGTTAGAGCCACGGGAAATGGTATGGTTCGTTCCTGGATCCTTGCGCACACGCTCCTGGTTTATTTCTCTTTCGGAATTAGAAAAATTTCGTATGTATCCTGCGGTAATTCTCTCTAATCTGCGGTATTCATTATTTCGTTCTGGAAAGTTTTACGCTACTCAATTAGTGATGTAGTCGGGTCGGAATTTATAGATGGATACCGACACAAGAAAATAAGCAATTTGCTTGGCAATCGAATCTAATTTGACTTTAGATTACAAAACGTTGAAAATACTTCTGCACTAACAGAAAACAGACACCCCCGCGCGGCTAGGGACCGATACTGCCAACGACTCCGGCCACTCCAATGCGTCATTCGAGCATAAAAAACATTACTCATTTAGAAATCATTATTGTTAAGGATGTTATGATTTTATTTTTGTAGATTTTTACATGGTTCATAATCATATCTTTACTATCTGTTTTACACAGCTAACAATGTTATTTAAGTAATTATTCAATGGCATTTGTACAAAAATGTTACTGTGCCAAGTACATTTTATATGTTGGTCGACTATTACTACTTAGTAAACTTGTAAAGCCTGTTATGATTTTTTTTGTATATTTTTCTTGGATCATAAGCATATATTTACTCTGTTATACACAGTTAACAGCGTTATTTAAGTAATTTTTCAAAGGCATTTGTACAAATTTTTTACGGTTTCAAGTACATTTTATAAGTTGGTCGAGTATTACTCCTAAACTTGTAAAGCCTACTTATATGTGATAGTTTTCCTTTTAATTTCGTTATATTTACTACTGCCGTGAATTTTTTCACATAGCCAAGACCAACCATTTCGCTGGCAGGGGGAGGGGGACAATTGACTCTAGCATAAATTTGCAATTTAAAGCTTAATTTTACGCAAACGGATCTCTGAATCGAAAAATGGTTGTAACAAACCCGTAATATTTTTAATGACCCATCCAACGATACCCCACACCATGGGATAGCAAAGAAAAAAAACATCCCCACTTTATGTCTATAGGAGGAACCCCAAACATTTTTTTTTGTCATGGTTTTATGTACTAATTTGTCGGAATTATTAATATATATCCATGCCAAATTATAGCTTTCTAGTACTTAGAGTCTCTGAGCTAAGCTGCGGACGGACAGACGGACGGGTATATATAAGGGTCCCTTGTTGACTTCAGAACCCTAAAAACTGAAAGTCAAATTATTGGCATTAAGGCAGGGTATATGGACGCGTATTTAATATCAAATTCTCAATAAAAAAAACGAACAAAAACTGTTTTACCCAAAGCATTATTTTATTATATTTGAAATCGGTTTATCTTTTCAAACTGAGATTCGCGAAGATTCTTTAAAAGGCAAAAGATTTCATGAATAAGGCATTAAATTCGTCTATGCAGGTAACAACCTTTTTGTGTGAAAAGAATAAATAAATAAATAAGTTCTTATCAATAAAACATCTCTTTGCCGAAGTAAAATGTACCTACTATGTACTAGAACACAGGTGTATTTATATTTTTCTTTAATCACAATACCTAATATTGTGTATTTATCGTAATACCTAGTATTTATCGTCATCTGTGTTCTATGACGTAAATGTTAACGTCATTAATCTCATTCTATATAATATTAGTCTATGGTCATTAACGTGTCGACGAGCTACCGTTTACGGCATTTGCTGGCTTTATTAAAGCACTTACAGACTCCATTAAAGCACTTTCGACCTTAGACTTGCATCGAAACTACGCTGTTATGTAACTAAGTAAGAATAACGTGACTTTATACTGTTGATAACATAAATGAGGAGCTTATGTGGCTAAATTATAACAGTCACTCGGCTCGATTTTCGAGGGTAAGCAATGCTTGGCAAGATTTGTGGATGGGTGACCAATGTGATCATCCATTAAATAAGAACATTCCTCCGTGCCTCGGAGAGCATGTAAAGACTTTGTGCCCGGCTTTCATGTGTCCAAAGATCTCTGACAGTCATTACAAGTAGGCAGACTGGCACCAGTCTTGTCAAGGCATAGAGTAGATAGATATGTTTAGTAAAACCTCATTTCGCCTGTTGTGTTTAGACTAATGAAATAAAAACTGGCCAAGTGCGAGTTGGACTCGCGCACGAAGGGTTCCGTACCGTTATCGCAAAAAACTGCAAAAAATCACGTTTGTTGTAGGGGAGCCGCACTTAAATATTTATTTTAATGTTTTTAGTATGTGTTGTTATAGCGGCTACAGAAATACATCATCTGTCACAATTTCAACTGCCTAGCTATCACGGTTTATAAGATACAGCCTGGTGACAGACAGACAGACGGACCGCGGAGTCTTAGTAATAGGGTCCCGTTTTTACCCTTTGGGTACGGAACCCTAAAAACTGGCCAAGTGCGAGTCGGACTCGCGCACCGAGGGTTCTGTACAAACAGCTACATTCACCAACATAATTAGGTTAAAATACTGAAGTTCATCATAAACAATTGACCGAACATTGCTGTACCGAAAAGGTTTTTTTTTACTTTTCCAAGTACATTTTATAAGCTGGTCGACTATTACTCGTAAACTTGTATAGCCTAATTAGCTGTGGTAGTTTTCCTTTTAATTTCATTATATGTACTAATGCCGTGATTTTTTTACATACCCAAAAGCAACCATTTAGCTGGCAGGGGGGGGAGACACTTCATCATCATCATATCAGCCGAAAGAAGTCCACTGCTGGACATAGGCCTTCCCCAAGCGTTGCCACATTGACCGGTCCCGTGCGTCCTGCAACCAGCGGATCCCCGCAACCTTCGCCAGGTCATCGGTCCACCTGGTGGGAAGCCTTCCAGCGCAACGTCTTCCGGTTCGCGGTCGCCACTCCAGAACCTTTCTGCTCCATCGGCCATCCGCTCTGCGAGCAACGTGCCCTGCCCACTGCCACTTGTGTTTGGCAATTCTTCGGGCTATGTCGGTAACCCTGATTCTCTTACGGATCTCTACATTTCTGATTCGATCACGCAAGGAAACGCCGAGCATATAGCCTTCTCCATTGCCCTTTGAGTGACTGTAAGCTTTCTGATGAGGCCCATTGTAAGCAACCACGTGTCAGAGCCATATGTCATCACTGGCAACACACACTGGTCATAGACTTTTGTCTTGAAACACTGTGGTAAGTTGGACGAGAAAACACCGCGCAACTTTCCGAACGCTGCCCAGCCGAGTCGGATTCGACGGTTGACATCTTTCTCGAAGTTGGCTCAGACCCAACTGGATCTTTTGTCCCAGGTAGACATAGTCGTCCACAACTTCGAGTGCAGAGTCTCCAACCTGACACTTGACTCTATAAAAAATTAGAAAAAAGCATAATTTCTCGAAAACGAATCCCTAAATCGAAAAATGGTTTTCACAGACCGTAATATTTTTAAATGGCCTATCCAACGATACTCCATACTATGAGATAGACGAGAAAAAAAACATCCCCACTTTACGTGTACATGAGGTAAACACAAAAAATAAACACGTTTTTATTTTACTACTTTTTAGGCGTGATTAATATGTATACCCATGCCAAATTATAGCTTTCTTGTACTAAGAGTCTCTGAGCTAAACTGCGGACGGACGGACAGACGGACATGGCGAAACTATATGAGTTCCTTTTTAACTACGGAACCCTAAAAAAGAGGAGAACATACCTTCAAGCGGACACTAATCTAAACCCCGGGTAGCTAATGGAAAATTCCTCAATTACTTTTAGCTGCTACGGCAGGAATTACACGTAGAAAATCGGTTGAAACTAATGTTTGGTGGCTTTATTCCTCTTCGACATCTTTTCTACTTGACAACTCAGTTCTAAAGTTAAGTTTCGACACCTTTTTCTGAATATAATGACGTTCTCAAGTTGAAAAGTTGTCGATATGAGGTGGAGCTTTATTCCTAATATTTGAAAGTATTTGCAAGTTAGATAAGCGATTTTCTCTTTGAAGTTTTTGCGTTTCATTTAAATTTTCACTCGATTCTCGAATATTTGTCACTCAATACTTATTAGGTTACTTATACAATAGATATTTTTGTTATTTTTGATTAGTAATTTTCGCATTAATATTCTTATTCTTAACTTATTTTTTATTTCATACATTTAGGCCCAGTTTTTCTTTATTTGTTGGTAACTCGACTATTGGTTAAAAATAGTCAAATGCATATTCTCGTCAATTGTTAGCCTAGCAAATGGTCAAATAACTTGGATAGTTAATTGTTTGTAATTTTTTATCCATTCGTTAATTTAACTACGGTTAAAAAAACTGGGCCATGCGACTGGCTGAGGTGGATATATCTTCTCTTCTTCTTTGTCCAACCCTCTTCCCTGATTAGCTGGGGTCAGGTCTCCTTGTAAATTTGCGCCAAAGAGCTCTGTTCTGTGTTGTTTGAGTGCTGTTTCTCTTTCTGAATCTCTTTTTGCATGCTCACCAACACCACTCACCCACCGTAATTTATTTTTTAATGAATTTAAAACAATTCTAGCCACCATTATCATTGTACATTATAAGTCCGTTGTAGTCGCAAGTTTATACAAAATTAGAGGATGAATCCAAAGTCAAACATTTATTGAACTCGTGTCGTGCGATAAACATCTTTTTATTATGAACTTTAATCCCTTGCAGTATTAACCTTGCAAGGACATTTGAATTTTTAGTCTTAAGTTCATAACATGAAAATACTTTAGTAACATAGAAAAAACACCACTTTCTGCGTTTTCACACAGTGTGAGTGGTTTTCCGTAGTTTATTCAGTACTTACTCCCTAAATAGTTAATTCTATTTGTAGTGGTCTCATTGTTAGGAAAATGTTCCACGATCCACCTGATTAAAACATAAAGGATTCAATAAACTGCAAATAACTGGAGTTGAAACACCCACTGGTTCATTACAACATACTAACTACCTACGTGCAAACAATTTGATCTAAACTTATTACAAACAGGTAAACTTTAAATAAGGTACATAAGTACCAACGTTGTGTTGTGTACCTATTACTAACTGATTGTGTGAGCGTGCGATCGTGTGAAACATTGTTTTTACCGGCTCTCGTGATTTTACCGTGTACTACAGCCTTTATTATCGCATGAACTGTTTGTTGGAAAGTGAAAGAAGAAACTTTTAGTGTACAAGATTGTTGTTTAGCGAAGCTAGAGGTCCGAAGGTTGTTTTGTTGCAATCATTGATCGGACGCTTTCAGAGGACTTCTAGGCTATAGAATAGCATTTTTCTCCGTAGGTCAATCATCATCTTCCTGCCCTCATCCCATGTTACTTGGGGTAGGCGCTATAGGTAATCTTCGTCCATTCCGTCCTGTCAACCGTCACGCCTATCACTGATTCCCTTTTTATACAAATCATTCCTCACGCAATCCATCCATCTTTCGCAGAAATCAAGAAAAAATTCGTACAAAGCTTGATTGGCAAACCCGCATCTTTCTGAGTAAAAATGTTGCTCATTATTAAAAGATTATCCAAATTAATTTTGGCTCAGCTTAACTTTTAGGGATAAAGAAGTATTTATTCGTTATAATTTTTCTTTTCTTTTTCTCCAAAGTTTTTCTGGACATTGGACGGACGCTGTTGCTTGATATATTTAATATAGCCAATAGTCTAACTCTACTGGCTTGAATTTTTCATGATCTAATCTCGTTCGAGGTTACGATACATAATTAAGAACTTTCTTATTTAAGACCCTTTTCACAAAGAAAATATAAGTAATAGATTTATTTTTACAAGCTTTTATTTAACTTGCAATGTATTGCTTGTATGTATGTATGTAAGTGTGTTCGGGTCATATCTTGCAACTGGATTTTAAAGCAGTTATCCTCCACCGATTAAGATGTCTAAGTCCAATACGGCCAAGATAGCGGACTAGTATTTTTTTGTGAACTGGTATAAGAAGAATATAAGAAAGCTTGATATAAAAAAAAAAGAATTATTTTATTCAATATCATCCGGTACCTATTATTTATTTATTAAAACTGTTTGCACAAGTAAAATCACTATACAAAGGCGGACTTAATATCTAACAGTCGACCTTTGGGAGGTGCAGAATTTTAGAGACAGAACATGGCAGGTTCAACATAATGAACAAACAGAAAAAGAAACAGACGATTTGCTTTAAAAATATTTAACTTGAAGAAATTCAAATAGGCATAGGGCTTATTTGCGTACTTGTAGACAAGTGCCTACACAAAGATCTATATTGATACTGTTCTTCAGTTTAAGAGCTATGGTGAGGAAACCCCTGTCTTGAATGATAAGTACCAACTTTTCAAAACTCGAGTATACATATTTCGTAAATTATATCTACACTTCAATAAAGTTTTAGTTTAGTTTCAAATTATGTCCCTTATCTACAATTCAAATAAATAACCAAGTAATTTAGGCACATTTAACGAATACGTAGGTAAGTAAACCTATAAATTGGACTGCGTTATGCTAGACCCAGTTCTTTATCAAGATGACACACATGGAGGACGCTCCTAACTGTACAGAAAACGTAGGCAAGCATAATATTATGGGACAGTACTTAATTAATATTTATAGAACCTTTATGGAAAATTGGCCCAGCTCAAACTAAAACAAAAGAAGTGATATGTGCAGGTAAACCTTGCTAATAATGAGTCCCTTTTACACACGGGAGCCTTAAATGAAAGTGTATTAGTAGCTTGTTATAACGTCAGTCTAGGATAGGGTTAGGATAGATGGACCCCTTTTCCGCACTTAGACGCCCATTTGGTCCGTTTTGCGTGCGAGCCTCCTCTCTGTGGGAGAGAATGGGCCGAAATCCACCACGCGGGCCCTGTGCGGTTTGGTGGATGTTACGTGTCTTCGAATGTTTGGTTCTAAGACATGCCGTTTCCTCACGATGTTTTCCTTCACCTTTTTCTTTATCAAGTTGACACACATGGACGAACGCTCCTAACTATACACATAACGTAGGTGAGCATAATAGAACGGGGCACTACTTAATTTTTCAAGAACCTTTATGTGATAGCTTGGCCCAGCCCAAACTAAGACTAAAGAAGTGACACGTGCAGGTAAACCTTGCTAATAATGTGTCCCTTTTACACACGGGTCCCCAACATGAAAGTGTATCAGTAGCTTGTCATAACGTGAGTCTTAGCAGCTATTCAGAGAAATAGGTTAGCCAGCGCTGCAGCGCTCAGGCACGGGTTCGGCGTTATCGCTACTTGTCTAGTCGAGAATCTAGGCGCTTAGCTCTACATTGCGGTGCAATGAATCGCTGGAATCGCTGGAATTTTACTATTAAGCGGTTCTAGCGATTTACGCATTGGTGAAATGACGTTATACTATTGTACGGGATTGGAAAGCCATGCCTTTATTTTTACGCCTACATATACTTTTTTAAATTTTATCTGTAGGTATGTTGATGCCATGGATGCGTTATCACGAACTGTCTTGGCTAGTTTTGTTACTGGATGATTTTATGACAATCAAAAACAGAATGCTCTCTATGTACTCCTTGAATCATGACCGTGAGAGCAGATATATTTGAAACCTTTACTTGAAACAAATGATCATTGACAAGGTCGTTAATTTAATGAAAGTATACCTTTCAAAAGCTCTTTCATTTGAAACCCCACTGACCTAGTTTAATAATAGGAGCCGAAAAGTGGGGTATCACTTTTAAATTCCAACACCTACCTATTTCAGCTCGTATATTTGCAATATTTTTTCAAGTCTTTTTCTTTTATGTTAGAACACGAGCATTATTCATAATTACTATTCCAAAAAAGCCGATTTCATCTATACTGGCCTGAAATATGCTATGACAGCCAAGATACTGACAGATGGGTAGAAATAGTACGTACCATTAAGGGTTATATAATTTTTGTATGAGCCCCTAAATCGGAACCAAATACGTTTAAAAACTCCAGATACGAATGTTAGGACAACTGCAAACCACTCACGAGCCGGACATCGATCACGACACTCAAATCGAAATTATAATCAGCAACAAAATGTAGTACCAATTGCACCGAACACTGTATGCACGCGATGTTGGAATTGATACACGGTTATGCATCATTACGAGTACTATATTTTTTAGGGGACCAGCGCCGGTCCTGTTTGACAATCCAGATCTAATTTCAACAAAATATCAGAGATGACATACCGTCGATAAAATGTAGGAATGCAGTAATAAACCGATAAAGTAGCATTGCACATTTAACGCATGAAAAACATGTAGGAATAGGATGACCTCTTCCTACATTTTTTTTTCAAATGACACAAACTTGTTGTTGACACAGATTTGTGACACAGGAAAATAAGAATAAGTGGACAGAATCAGCTAAATTGGTGTCCCTCGTCGCTCGTATAGGGGTGAAGGGACATGTAATAGATATCCAAATAAACATTTGAGTCACACAAACAGAAACGATTGTACCACATATTTTTCGCATATATTACAAACTGTCATATTGTAGAACCAAATGTATTACTACTAGGAAAAACCCCACAGGGACAACGAAAACTTGAAATACTACCTAAATATTAATATTCTTTTAAGCAATAAGAAAATTTACCAGTGACATATTTCGGTGCCCTGATGGTTTGTATTTGTTTAATGGGTCTGGTCACCGAAGGGGAAATTCGGAAGCGTAAATAGACGGACAAAGGCGCTTAATGCAAGATGTCGAGAATATGGCAAGAGAGAAAGATTTCTAATGGCACCATAACGAGACTCGTTAGAACACTGGTGTTCTCGATATTTTTTACGGCTCCGAATCGTGGCAAAACACACTATGGATCGAAAAAAGATGTTTTAAGGTGTGATGATCTTTGAAATAAACGCTGCACATACTGGATCCTGCATACCACGTAGATAAAAGCAAGCCACATAAATCGCTGGTCAGATCAAATAAAGGCAATAATAGTACTCACTATGACCACTTCCCTGAGAAAAGCCGAAGGCAGAGGCCTGGATGCTAAATTGCTAACATATAAAATGAATAAATTAAAGAAACATTGATGTTTCATTCAGCATTTAGGTAAAACGTGCCTCCTCATTATATCAGCTGTCCGGAGCCGTTATCACTACGCAAATACTACTATCGTACTGCGCGCACACAAACAAAACATAGTATCATAATATCAGCCTTCTGTACATTTAGTATATGTAGACCACCCACGGGTAGTTCCTTTAATTTGTTGAAGGCACGAGCACTGTTATCAGTGCTATTTGATTTGTATTATCAAAATTAAATACTTAATAAAAATAAAATCATAATATATACAATTATATACCTACATATTCGAATACCGCATTGGGCCCGCGTGGTGGATTACGGCCCATTCCCTCTTACAGAGAGGAGGCCTGTGTATTTCCAGCAGTAGGAAATTTAAAAAGGCTGATGATGATGAAAAATAAAATCTTAAACGCAACAACATTTGTATTTCTTGTATAACAAGTAAAATAAAATAAAAAACCCACTCTTTTTTTCATGCTTTTAAAAGTATATAATTTGTCTATTACTAGACAGAGACACTCTTCGATGGACAATCTATCGAACACGTAATTATGACACGGTACCTTGCGAAAATACCCCGTTTCAAACAATAAAACGCCCATATCTTTTGAACGGCTGTACCGATTTTCATCAAACATAGCTAAAACACTCTCGATGACGTCAAAATCGGTTGATCCGTTTAGGAATTAGGAGCTATGATGCCACAGCCAGATATACAAACACACAGATACTCACTCAAACTTACAACACCCCTCAATTATTTCCTTCGGGGGATAAAAAGCAATTTGTGTATTACTTCGTATGAAATCACAATTTCATATTAGTTCACCGTATAACTATTTATATTACTCTGGTTCCACAATTCCCAACTCAATTGATCTACATCATATCTAAATATAAAAGATTCCCTCTAGAATATTCTATTACAGTGAAAAAGATGAAAGCTTCTTTGTGATTTAACATGATTATTGGTTTCCAACTACAAAGGTACCTTCACTGACTTCGAAGATGGTATAAAGCTAGCGAAGCTCTTTCGTTGATTGCTCAGGCCAGGACAATAAAGTCGACCGTCCATTGCTACGCAAAATGTTCACGGAGCGGTTCATTTCAATGCCAACCGCGATCCATAGGTACGCTACACATCTCCGCGCGTAGCGTGGCCGTGGGTGTTGCAGAGGACGAACCTTCATTTTCATACAAAGCGCAGCCTTGGTTTACTATGGAGTCACGCCTACATCTTTCTTAAATTTTCTTAGCAACATAATTTCAGATGACTCTACTTATTTTATTTATTTATGTACACACAAAACACTTTACAGAGAAAAGAAAGAATACAGATAGAAGAGCACAAAGGTACTGCTTATTTCAATAGAAATTTCTTCCAGCAGACCTGCGACAGGACAGTTGGATGAAAGACGAAGACACAGTGTGTAGAAAGGAATAAGGAAACTTAAAATAGACTATAATAACTTAACTAATTATATATAAATTACACATATACCTTAACTAAATATAAGTACATACATATAATATACAAAATTACAATATAGTAGAGAGATAATGTTCTTTTACTTGTTTTTTGAACAGAGAAACATTTTGAGAGTCACGGATTTTAGGTGGAAGTGATTTCCACAATCGTACTGCATGGACAGAGGAGTGGGAATAGAAATGAGTTCTATGGGATGGGAAATTGAGATGAAGTTTAAGGCGGGATCCGCGATCGCGACTCTACGTTAGTTGCGCGGTTTTTTTGTTTTCCAGCCACACCATCTGTGCGTAGCGTGGCCGTGGGTCACAAAACTCGTAGAGGACGATCCCGCCCACATTTTCATACAATGTGAAACTTAGCACTCGTGCGTAGCTTAGCCGTGGGCTGCTGTGGAGCGATGTCTACCTACATCTTTCATAAATTTTCTTGGAACCGTATAATCAAATCAGATGACGCTACGTTAGTTGTGCGGTTCTTTTGTTTCCCAGCCACACCATATGTGCGTAGCGTAGCCGTGGGTCACAAGACACGCTGCTATGGAGCGGCGCCCTTAAGCCACTACACATCTTTCATTGATTTTCTCTGGACCATTATTCTCATGGCCTCCGTCGACGCTCCGTCTCGCACGACAGAATTTTAATAAACATACCTAGGTAAATTTTATCCGTTATACAGCTGTTATACTTAACACGTGCCAAAGAGTTACACGCGTTGCTTACACGTGCATCTAGATGCAAATGACACAATATCATGGCGGAGAAGACTCGCCCGTTTTCACACTTCAATAGACTTACGTAAAGACTAGAGTTTATATGAAAACAGCCGGGTAATAAATAAACACATCAACACGGTCTAGGGATATTTCATACTCAATTAAATAACTCGAAAAGTACTGGCCGCATTGGAATCTTTTATACACCGATTTGTTTGTAATTTATCTCAGACTAATTCCAATTTCAATATTTTGAAAATTCTTTTGTTTCGGTGGCATAAAAATGTCTTGATGTGTAGGAGAGGGAATTTTCATTTGTGCGAAATTTAGAAAACAATACGAATTACGTTTAGTTACAGTTTCTTTTTCATTTTTAAACGAAAGATAAAGTTAAAATTGAGGTATTGTAGCCATGCAACGCCAACATTTGACGAGGGCGGAGATGTTACGAGCTGTGGGAATGCTGGAAGCTGGGTCTATTCAGCGTAATGTTGCTGAGGCCATAGGGACCCACCAAAATGTAATTTCAAGATTGTGGACACGCTATCGTGCCACAGGTGAAGTAGCGGAGAGGCACCGGGGGCCAAGTCGCATCACTACCCCCAGACAAGACCGATTTTTGCAAATACTGCGCGAGCTCAACCAAATGCAACGGAGACACAATTGGTCCAAAGGCTGCGAGTGGAACACCAAGTGCTTGTGAGTGACCAAACTGTAAGAAGGCAACTGCATGAAAGCAATCTACGCTCTCGTAGACCACTCCGGGTCCCACCTTTACGGAGAGGCAATCGTGGACGACGATTAGAATGGGTTCGGAACCACGTGGACTGGGGCCGTGAGCAATGGTCCAATGTGCTGTTCACGGATGAATCCAGGTTCGGCTTCCATCCAGATTCACGAAGGACGCGTGTTTGGCGAGTTCCTGGACGATGGAGCCGTCTTCAGAACCCTCAGGAAGTTCACCCATACCAAGGAGGAACAATTATGGTTTGGGCAGGAATTCGTCTTGGAGGACGGACGGATCTCGTTTGGGTGCGGGGCAATATGACGGCAGAACGATACGTCCATCAGGTGCTGGGGCCCGTAATCTTGCCCCACATAACACAAATGGGGCAAGATTTCCTGCTCATGCACGACAATGCCCGGGCACACAAGGCGAGAACGGTAGCAGCTTGGTTACATACACACAATGTTAGGGCCTTAGACTGGCCTGCTCAATCGCCAGATCTAAATCCCATTGAGCATGCGTGGAATATGCTGCAAAGAAGAGCTCTGAAGGAAGTTCCTGAAAATCTGCCTACAGAAGATCAACTTTTTGCGCACCTCAGAAGGACATGGGACAATATTCCGCAGCAAGACATTGACAACCTTGTTCTTAGCATGCCGAATCGTTGCCGATGTGTTATGAACATCATGGGCGCTTTCTCAGACTACTAACTTCAAGTTTATAAACACAAATTAAATGATTTTTCTATTTTTTTCAGTTTTTACCCATAAATTAAAAGTTAATTCATATACGGTTTCCGTCTATGCTTATTTTTTTTTCCATAAAATCCTGAAATTTTAAACGAAGTACCTTAACCATTATTAAAAAATGGTAGAATATTAAATAACGTATCTTTTAAATATATACATGTCATATAAATAATTAACACATTGATAGTAATTCGCTTTTTTAAAAATATCCCTAGACCGTGTTGATGTGTGTATATAGAAGGGTGAATAGTATAGTGAAGAATTGCAGAGATGCAGCTTGGAGGTAGCCTACTTATTTATGCTGTTAAGCAGTGTTGATGTGTGGCGGCATAATTTATTTGCAGGTACTCTGACCAAAACCATCTGGTATTATAAAATATGTAATTGATTATTATAGTTATGTCCTTAAATACCTAACCCAAAAGGGCTAGGCAAGTGCTCACATTTTGAACACGTACCTATAATAGGCATTCTAAGCCGACTTAAGAGCGAGACCACTCACACCCAAGTGCGACTCCGTCCCTCCACAAGGTCGTTCGTCGCCACTCGTATCCACATGATTTGGAATTATTCCAAGCTTTTTCCAATAACTAGTTTTTCACACAGTTGCGAGCAAGCATAAAATTTAATCTATACACTTTTTTGCGGACTTTTCGTGATGACGCCGAGAATTTTATTACGGTTCCAATTCATTCTGCCTATACCTACCTACAACCTTTTCCCAACTTTGTTGAAGTCGGCTACCAGTCTAAACGGATGCTGCTGTATGGCAGTATTTTACTTGGTGCGACTGCTTAGCTGACTTTCACAACCCAGAAACTGGGTAGGTACACCTTGGAAAGACTACGGCACCTACATACAGGGTTCGAGATATGTCCAAGAACTGCAGCTTAATTGTGTAAGTGAATTCGGCAAGGCAAAGGGTTTGACCCCATGAAAGAGTATGTCAAATTCTCTTTAATTAGTAGAAAAATTATTGGACGCTTTCATTGGTGACGATACTCTTTTCGAAAGAGTCCAATTTTTTTTGGCAATACCTAATTATTTAAAGAGTATTTGTCATACTCTTTCACGGGGTAAACTCTTTGGATTGTCGAATTCACTTACGCAATTAGGCTCCTGATTAGTACAAAGAAAATTGGTATTGTGGCTGTAGGAATTGCACTTAGGCAGATAACAGATCGGTTTTTTATCGGTTGCATTTCGGGGAGTGTGCGATGGAATTGCATGATCTAATGCCGCCTAGCCCGTTTCATCATCGGACTACAAGACGTACGACGATGCGCCATCGGTACATGGTGGACATCCCACCCATACGCACTTAACGTTTTGGAAATACTTTCATTATGCGTACAGCTAAGGAGTGTAATTCCCTGCCGGAGTCTGTGTTTCCAGATAGCTACAACCTCGGGGTCTTTGAAGTCAAGAGTGAATAGGATACTTCTAGGCAAGCGTGTTACACCGTCGACCACATCATCAGTTACCATCAGG
Organism: Orthosia incerta; assembly: GCA_948252205.1. NCBI lineage: Eukaryota > Metazoa > Arthropoda > Insecta > Lepidoptera > Noctuidae > Orthosia > Orthosia incerta. The sequence goes on along the minus strand of OX411753.1, from coordinate 17,150,989 downwards.
TGAGATAGTGGTCAAGCGCGAGACTACGTATAAAAACAAAGAACTCGATTTACCTATTTGGATTGCCGGAATAAAACCATTTTAAATTGCCTACCATCTTTTTTGTTCGTAATATAAATCAACAACAATCCTACTTCCCACCAGTGTTACCAACCCTCCATTTTTTGTGTCCCACTTAAACATAATGTTGCCAATTTTTATTAGTCTGGACTCTATACCTACTACATTCACAACAGTGGCCAAAATAGATACATTAATTGCCTTATCAGTTTAATGGCCCAGACTAGCAAAGACTTGGGCCGACTTTTCGCTAACCCGACCTCCTACGCTATTGTTTGAGCAGCACTCACACATTTATATTCAGCGCCTCAGTGCAATGGGATTATGCTACTAGCAAGATTTATAGCTGCTCTACTTATACGTACGTATGAGTTTCACATCACTGTTGTTTGCGAGCTCTTTGGCTTCATTCCTACATTTAGACCTAAATAAATATCCTATTTTTTCATCCAGGCTTTTATCGATCGTGTATATAGCCGCTATTGGCATTAAGGTCAGGTTTTCGGTCAATATTGTAAAGAAAACTCTGCAAACCGATTTTCTCACCTATATTTACTGGTAGCGGCGAATTTAAATGGTTAGATAAATACATGGCTTAGGTATGGTATGGTATGATTGTTGTATGTCGTTTTGTGGCAAATAAATACTTTTCCTTTCTTTCTTTTCATTGCTTTTGTATAGAAGACAACCTTTATTTCAGTATATGAATCATGACGCAAGGCGCCTACAGTCTTTACCTACATGATCGGTCTTTATCTATTATCAAAGGTCCCTGACGGCTTTCAACCGTCTTAAATTTCAATGTGGAGACGCAAATACGCACCAGACAGAATACTATGCGTATTTATATACCAGATGAGTTCACATACCTAATAGGTACCTAGTACCTACCTACTATAGACCGACCGCTTAACTGAGACTATTCTGAAGTAGCTGCGCGGTACGGAATAGTCTGTATTACTTCATACAAAATAAAAGTACATTGGAGAACTTAGTGTCGCCGTGGTTGTAGTGACCAGGGGGGTAAGTGACAGATGTATACAAGTCATATACATCTGTCCCTTACACACACTCAAAATAACCTTACTCTAAGAGCTTATGGTCACGCCCCTGTCAGTCGATAGCTCGCTGATGGGTGTCAATATCTCTCTTGTTACCTTAGGAACGGTCTTAGTTAAGCGGCGGTTAAGGTTAAGGTACGTACTGAAACCGAATCTGAAATGAACATGTCAGAGTAGTAGTGAATAGGCAAATCCGAAGTGTATTCCGAGTTAGTTGGGTTCATCATCATCTTATTCCCTGGTATCTATCCCTTATCCTCCTTATCCAACAGGATATGTCCTCTTCTTCAATATCGCCCTTACGGCTCCAATACATCATTATTAGCTTTGTTCTCAGAAGTCATATACTAGAATATACAAATCTTTTGTACCTTACTGGGTAGTAGCTAGGTAAGTAAAGTGCCCAGGCCTTGTGGGCTCGTGGGGTACCCAAACCTACATTGAATTCTGCGGTATACCCTCCTACGTGAAAACGTCTTCATCGCAAGCTTACCTTAATATTTAATCGGTTTAAATGCCTTTGCGTAGCTGTGCCTACGTAAAAGCTTCATGTACTACTACTAGATTCTGCCAGCGGCTTCGCTCGCGTGAAAATTATTTTCTTATCTCAAGGGAACATTAGTTCCCTTGGGATAAGAAAAACGCCCGCTCTTAACTATAGTAGAAAACACACATAATGCAACATTGCTTATCCCCCAAGCCAAATAGCGTAAAAATTTAGCCTATACCTATTATGTTGCTCTGATCTATAAGGAATGTATGTGTAAAATTTTAACAGAATCTGTTCAGTAGTATTGGCGCTAATTGAATGCATTGCATAAGAGGAACAGAAAAAAACCGGCCAAGTGCGAGTCGGACTCGCGCACGAAGGGTTCTGTACCATTATCGCAAAAAAATCACGTTGACGTCACGTGACCCCACCTCAATAATTATTTTATTCTGTTTTAAGCATGGGTGTGTAATGTAATAATAGATCGTATAATATCACTTTAAATAACGTTCACATGATATAATTTTCATATGCTATAAAAACAAATAACCAAATCTCATGTGATCTAATGTTATATTTCATATAATTCAATTAGTATAATGCTTTTTATGTAACCTTCAGTTTGACCAAATTAAGGTAAAGCACCGTTCTTGAAAAAAAAATTGTAAACTAACCTCAAAACACTTAAGTGGCTTCTGCATCGTCTCCGGCGCTGCGGGAAGTGCAAACCCTTCGCCCTTACGTAACAAAGGATAGGCACCCATGCTCACAAAAAAATAAAAAACAGGTCAAGAGCGTGTCGGGCCACGCGCAGTAATAGGGTTCCGAAGTTGCATAATAATGCGGACTAAGAAGAGGGTTTTGTTGTTGTTGTTACATGAACATTAAAACGGTTTCAGCGGCACACAACGTCTAAAAATGGGCTCAAATAGGATGATGTTTTTTTTTAATCTATATGCTTGCGTTTGACTACTATCTCGCCTAACGGTAAGCGATGATGTGGTCTACGGTGAAGCACGATTGCCTAGAAGTAACCTATTCACTCTTGACTTAAACTAAAGAAGGACTAACTGGGAACTGAAGAAGGAGTTATAAAATCCAACTACGCAACTGAAAAATATTATCTATTTGAGTACCACCGCGGGTGCGAATTGCCAAAGGAGCCGATAGGATCGCGCGTTAGAGCCACGGGGAATGGTATGGTTCGTTCCTGGATCCTTGCGCACACGCTCTTTGTTTATTTCTCTTTCAGAATTTGAAAAATCTCGTATGTATTCACCTCTAATCTGCGGTATTCACTATTTCGTTCTGGAAAGTTTTACGCTACTCAATTAGTGATGTAGTCGGATCGAATATTTACTTTATAGATGGATATCGACAAAAGAAAATAAGTAATTTGCTTGGCAATCGAATCTAATTTGACTTTAGATTACAAAACGTTGAAAATACTTCTGCACTAACACAAAATAGACTCCCCCGCGCGCATGCGCCGTATGGACTACGGACCGGTACTGCCAACCTCTCCGGCCACTCGAATGCGTTATTCGAGCTTAAACAGTATTTATTAATATAGAAATCATTACTATTCCGGATGTTATGATTTTATTTTTGTATGTGTTTGTATACATGGTTCATAAGCATATATTTAGTATCTGTTTTACACAGCTAACAACGTTGATTAAGTAATTTTTCAATGGCATTTGTACAAAAATTTCACTGTGCCAAGTACATTTTATAAGTTGGTCGACTATTACTCGTAAACTTGTAAAGCCTAATTATCTGTGATAGTTTTCCTTTTAATTTCGTTATATTTACTACTGCCGTGAATTTTTTCACATAGCCAAGAACAATCATTTCGCTGGCAGTTATGGGGGGGACACTTGACTCTAACATAAATTTGCAATTTAAAGCTTAATTTTACGCAAACGGATCTCTGAATCGAAAAATGGTTTTTACAAACCCATAATATTTTTGAATGACTTATCCAACGATATCCCACACAATGGGATAGACGAGGGAAAAAAAACATCCCCACTTTACGTCTATAGGAAAACGTTACGTCTATAAAAAACATCCCCACTTTACCCTAAAATATTTTTTTTTCATGATTTTATTTTACCACTTTGTCGGAATTATTAATATGTATATCCATACCAAATTATAGCTTTCTAGTACTTAGATTCTCTGAGCTAAGCTGCGGACGGACAGACGGACAGAGCGAAACTATAAGGGTTTCTTGTTGACTTCGGAACCCTAAAAGTATATTAAATGAAATTAGATCATATGATCATTAGAACTTTTGTTATTATTTCAAACGGTACACACCCTTTTAGCATTTTTTATTATAGCGGCAACAGAAATACAACATTTGTGAAAATTTTAACTGTCCAGCTATCACGGTTCATGAGATACAGCCTAGTGACAGACAGACGGATAGTGAAGTCTTAGTAATAATGGGTTCCGTACCCAAAGGGTAATAATGGGTCCCCATTTTTACCCTTTGGGTACGGAACCCAAAAAAGACAAAAAAGGAATACCTGCTTTATCCTCCATGTACCCCGTACCTACCTTTTACATTTTCTTAAAAATATTCAATGTACAGATTTGACGTCTCTACGATTTTATTGTATGTACCTAATAATAATAAGTACCTGGGCGACCGAGCTCTGCTCGTGTGAAAATAAAGAAAACGACGTAATCTAATAATAAAACCTAGTTAGATCGATTTATCGCCCCTGAAACCCCCCGTATACTAAATTTAATGAAATTGTTGGAGCCGTTGCCGAGATTATATATAGGTATATATACAAGAATTGCTCGTTTAAAGGTATTAGATTAGATTAGAAGTATAGAAGAGCATATTTAAAATACAAGTCTTTATACTATAGAATTAAAACATAATTTTCTATGATTAGGTACCTAGGTACGTAGATGGCGTTTCTAATGTTGCATTCACGCTGTTTTTAGAACTGTGCATGATAATAACATGTAATTTGTGTCGTTGTATATGTTTTACATAGAATTCTTTCTCCTTAATTAAAATATGTGGGTGGTTCGGTTCAATTCGCTTATCTCCTGACGTCACGTCTGTGGAAGCCCATTCATAACGGGTAAACTGTAGATGGGTACAGATAGGTATTCTATATCTACTCGACTACTCGTATATGGTTGTTGTATCTCACGATAACGGATAAATCGTAGCAAAATGAATCTTATTTCGGCGTCATAAAAGTCACGTAACCCTTCTTCGTGAGATAGAACAACTATACCTATTATAGTTATCTATGGGGTAACCCGAGAGATTCGCAGAACGTGCTTCGGTAATTTTTTTGCGCTTTGTCGTATCCATTTTTTTAGTTTTGATTGAAATTGTACCTACCATCTTAATCATCTTCTGTGCCTTAAATCCGTCAATGCACATCCGTAGAATAGGTTAAGGGTGCACCGCCTTGGTTTTGTATGCAGTTGACATGACAAGTTGAAATAATACTTTCTAGTCTCTCTTACGTTCCTTATTTATTCGCGAAGATCTACCCACTACCAATGATACCTAAACGAGCTAACAGCCTACGCTAATAAGGAGCTAGGAAAAATATTCCGTCCAAGTGCGGACGGACTCGCGCACCGAGGGTGTCGTATAACCGACATGGTCACTGAACACCTACGTGATGACGAGGACATGGACAGGGAGCGTAAGGCGCTATCGATCAGAGCAAACATGATAGCTCACAGGTTCAAGCGTTGTGCTGCGAGTGTTAAAATAACACTCTTTAGAGCGATAAAAATAGTTGGTCGCTGTGATTAACTCAAGACAATGTTTGTGTTCTTTCTCCAGAATTAGCTTACATACTGACAGGTTATATGAGTTATGTTTTATTTTTTTTATTTTGACAGTATAAGTCAATTTATGTTAATTTAATTGTCATATTATTGACATAATCGACTCACTACATTGTTTTTTATTTTTTAATGAGTTGTATTGCAATATGTGGTCAGCTAGCGACCTCGACAGTGGATCATAATATATTATTCTTGCCTAACTGTTGATTTATTTTTTACTTCGATGGTCCTAGTTTATCATAATTATGTGACTTCGAGTTACAGCTGTATTAGCTATATGTAGGCGGGCACGCCCTTTATGCCTGGAGGCTTTATAATTCGGGTACTAAGTTCCGTTTACGTTTTTTTTATTAGTTTTTATTTTCGCTTGAGTTTAGATTTCGATGTTTTTGTTGGTATATTGGCGTGTGCTAGCTGTCATTATGGCAAATATATTTTATTTTAATTTTTTGTTTTGAGTAATGTAAATTATTTGCATACTTTTGTATAGAATCAAGTTTTTGTTTTTTTCTAACTGAACAGACAGCTGTGCTGCTGGGGAGTTTGTTGCGCCACTTCTTCTTCCCAGCAAAAGCACTAGGAAGTGGTGAAGGGCGGGCGTTTTTGGGGGACTGTCTTATGTAATTTTGACGTTCGGAAAGTGCTGATTCTCAGCCTAGTTTGAATAAATGACTTTTGATTTTGATTTTGCACTGTACTTCGCTTTACACGTGCAGCCTGTGGGCTCGTTATACGCAACGATCGTTCAGCGCTCTGCGCGTCCAGCAGCCTAATTGCGTAAGTGAACTCTCCAAAGCAAACAAGCCGATTCTTTCCCAAAAACGACTTTACGTATTGCATAATACACTCTGAAAAGGAAAGGTTATGCTCCTTTCCATTACCAATATTTTGACGTAGAATTGATTGTAAAGAATGAACGAAAGGGAAGAATCGAGATAAAACTTCACTATTGGTATTGTGTAATGTTCGAGTTTGATGAAACATAACGCAGTAGATGAACTTCAACTCAAAGGAGGATGTTTGTACTCTTTCCAAATTAGTTTCGCAATACCGGAAAAGTTGAAAGAAATGATTCTGATTCTTTGAAGGAATCGACTCGTTTGCTTTGGAGAATTCACTTACGCAATTAGGCTGCAGTACAACAACGCGTTCAGGGTGTTGTTGGGGCTGCCACGCTGATGCAGTGCGTCGGGCATGTTCGCGGACGCGCACGTAGACGGCTTTCACGCCGTGCTCCGCAAACGACACGCCGCGGCGCTCTGCAGACTGCGCGCCAGCACCAACAGCATCCTGGCCGTTATAGCGGATAGGCTGGACGCGCTGTACGTCCAACACCGCCGCAGATGAAATAAATGTATTTTTTTTTTCTTTAATTTAAGTTGCTAACCCTATTTGTTTGTTTTGTTTACTGTACTAACATTCTATGGATTCCGTAAATCTGAAATATATAGTTTTTCTTTTTTTAATTATAAACAGCTATATTCACCAAAATAGTCAGGTAAAATTACTGACGTTTATAAACAATGAAAGAACCGAACATTGCTCTAACGAAAGGCCAACATTAACTTTGCAGTTCGTTATTTTTTATCCCCATACATCAATATAGGTTGCGGCCAGTTTATCAAGTTAATAGGTAATCTTTTTTTAATGTAGGTAGATATAAATTTTCAATTTTCTGATTTTTCTTTTACTTGTGCTGTAATGTAATTATGTAAGACATTGAATATGATTGCCCGCAGGTTTTCACGTGCTTCTGGGGTGGTTAAGAAGACTCTGTATAGGGCCTTCTGTACCTCGTTTTACACCTGTAGCCTGTGGGTTCATTTGATTAAAAATCGTACAGCGCCCTTCGCGTTCAGTATAATAATGCCTTCAGGGTGCTGATGGGGCTGCCTCGCTTCTGTAGCGCATCAGGGATGTTTGCGGAAATGCGCGTCGATTGCTTTTATGCACTTATGCGTAAAATATGTGCATCCTCGGTGCGCAGGGTGCGGACCAGCTCCAACGGCATCCTGGCCAGGATTGCTGACAGGCTGGACTGTGTTCATATGAATCGTTGCTCCAGTATTTCAGCTGGAATGCTGAAGCAGTGACCATTGAATCAATGTAAATTTTTAAATGTTGTTTCTTTTGTTACTGTGCTACGAACATAGGTATAAGTTTGTATTGTTCCTAACACTATTATTATGTATGTTTAGGTTTAAGTTATTTTATATAGGCCCTGTCGCCTGAAATAAATGAAATAATAATTGCTTCTTGAGAAATTTAATGCTTCTAGTTCAACGGGAAATACTCTTTAGTTTTTGATTCCCTTAAGATTCTTCAAATATGTGACATAAACGGCTATACCTTTTGAACGCGTTGATTTAGAAGTTTGTTTTATTCACAGCTCCTAGGGATTGCAGACTTGAGTATATCATATTAATTTGAACTTGATACTTTCCTCCTCATTATCTTTGGCGTTCCCGGACAGACAGACAGACAACGAAGTGATCCTATCCTGTACCTTTTTCCCTTTTGAGCAACGGAACCCTAAAAATGGGATAAAACTTGGAAGTTAAAGCAGAAGGTTTAAGAAGTGTATTCCTAGAACTTTCAGCAGTTTCTAAGAGTCAAGATCTCAGATACTATAATGACATAATAATTGTGAAATAAAGCCTGAAAGGCTATACTTGGGCGCGGCGATGTCTCGACGAGTTCCAGAAGATTAAACACAGCAACACTTTCTAATTATAAAACTCAATTTTAGACCTCGTATACATTATAACGGTTGACATCTAACACGACCTTTAGATTCAGAAAATCTTCCTTAATTGGATCCACGATCGTGTAAGATTAAAAAAGCAATTTACTTTTAGAAACACCTTTTTGCCTGATCCTTTAAAAGATAAAACTCATCGAAATCTAAACTTTCAACAATATACTTAGGTGTAGAAAGGTTGGCTCGCTAAACAAAGTCTTTACTTGCCCGAAATTCTCCAGTGAAGTCAAAATTAATCAGAGGCTTAAACAGTCAGATGAGGAATTCTTGGATAGAGATCCTCCAATTAAGTGTTATTTTATTTGCGTAGGTTAAAAGCACAACCCTTTAGATACAAGAATTTCATTTTAACAAATTAATTATTTGAGTAGATATTAATGACCTTTTGGACCGTAACTACTGTACCTACTTCGTTTGCATAGCATTATTTATTACGTAAATAATCAATAGGTAAGTACATAGTTTCGAGCTTCCAATGTAAATATTTTCGGCAAATCTGCGGTGGATTTGTTGAAGGAATATTTATCTGCTGTCTGTCTTGTACTTTTGAACCTACCATTATGGAATATGACCAAATTACTAATATAAAAAGGGCATTGTAGTTAAGATTTTTTATATAGGTACGCTTCACGTTGATTGATTTATTACTTTGCCAGTTAATACATATGTACGAAATATCAACTGAGGTAAAATAGCGCAAACTCCTCGGTAGCAATAAATTCTATGAGGGACAGTTAAGTTTAGCGTGACTTTCGATAAATTCTTCCACCGATACGGTTTCGACGTACATTGAACCATTAACATTTTAAGCTTGGCCGTCAATGTACGCAACTAGTGACGTAAACATCGGGACTTGGCCAGGAACTGAACGAAGAGGCATCGCATCGCGCAGCGGCAATCGATCGCATGCGCGCGCAGCTCCGCCATCCTGGCTTCAGTACCGTGTCGTGGTTCCAGTCGAATACAATATTCGACAGAAATGTACCAAACCCGTGCTAAGTGACTACACAAATAGTAATTGTTAGATAAAGTGACAACTAACTGAATAGGGGATCAAATATAAGGTCAGTGGTGTACGGCTCTCTTTACCAAAGGGCGCGATCGAAGCTGTACGTCGAGTATTGCAATTATTATTTCAGTAATAGGTTGTTTCTGATCATTTCTCTCCAGTATATTGTGTCTGTACCTAATTTCACACACCTTTGTTGAAAATATTCCCTTTGTTGGGCAGAACAGGATTATAGTCGAGCATATTAATATAACTCAAGGCGTGTATACATGTTCATAAATATCTATCTATAGGTGTACATATAGAGGTAGGCTTATCTGAGTTTGACAGTTTGTTCAGCCTCAGCCCTCCTCAAATGCCATGCGTAAGACTACATCGCTTGTAATTTTTAAGAGAAGCTGATCATAAGCGCTTTAGGATTATGAATTCCAGGGACAGTTTAATCGTAAGTCTGTAGAGGGTTGTGGTACCTACCCTGCTACCCACTCGATTTATAAGTCAAGGAAGTTTTTCAGGGACAAAGACAAACAACAGAATCGACCTTAGAAACTTTGTGAAATGTTACCGCAGGCAGCGTTAAACTGTAGAGTTAAACCAATTATAACAGCAGTTGGTTCTTGATACGAATATTTCCAAAATAGGAATGGAGATATTACAATATTAGAGAAGGCAATATCAGTCAATAAAGACATTTTAATTTCAACAAAATTAACGTCGTTCGAGATAGAATTGTAACCAAAAATATGTAGCTCCCTATTTTCCATTTTATATTTTTTGAGATACCTACACCAGATTTGAACTGGTAAAATTCATCATACCCATGCCGACATATAAGATCAATAACAGTTAAGATATGTAGGCCAGTATTTTTGGTTCCAGTCGGTCTAGTACGGGACTATAGACAACTTTTCGCATCATAGCTTTGCAATTAGATTAGTAAGCAATTACCAAACAATAATCACTATGTTTTACTGACTCATCCATGGTGACAAATCGGAGCAAGGACAGGGTCGACTAATTATAAGGACTTTTGAAGTTGAAGTGTTTAACCTCTGTTTTAGTTGTAGGAAATATATATTACTTACTACAAGGCAATTGTACAGGCTAAATAGATCTTCACTTTTCAAAAAACAGATAACTTAAGCAGTTATTAGGAAGTCCTTGCCAATTTACATTAATAAGGTCTAGGCGACTAAAACCAATAAAGATGTTTTCATTAAAAGAACTAAGTACTTCTATATACAATTTTACTAACCCATACAAAACCAGACCGAGTACTAGGCAACTATGAAAGTAACAGTGATGTCCTAATAAAAATTATTTATCTTTTTGTGACAGACAACCATGTCGCCACTGCTGGAGACGCTGCTGCGGTGGCGGCGCGAGGCCGTCGTCGAGACAGTGGAGGAGACATCCACGCCTACATTGAAGAACCTCAGTAAGACAAGGCTAAATATATTCCTCTTTTACTTCAACTTTTTCGGGACCGTATTAATTTATCTCTCTGGCAGATTTCATTTAGGAATATCAGTTACTAATACGATGAAACTATATAAACAATTTAATATAGGTAGTGCTTTTTCAGATACAATTCATATAGTCACGCGATTCAAGGATGCAAGGATTATCTGAAGGTTTAAAGTTTGGATTTGTTAGATTTGAAGGGATGTGGTTCCCTAACCATACAAAACTATTTTATAAAAAAAATAAGAAGATTTTATGTCTATTAAACAGACTTACAGCAAGACTAACTAAAACAAAATGTTTATGTTAATTTTAGTCTTAGTCTATCATCTTTTGTAATTAGGAAAATAATGGCGTCAATATCTGATACCGCCACAGATGAGCGCTTTCCTAAGTCTTACTGAGAGCATATTGTAACAAGAGATATGTAGGTAGTGATTTTACAAAGACTTGTTACGGAAATGTTTCCTGGAATAAAGCCAATATTACCGGTTGGTCGAATTCATCGACCAAATTTATCAAAAGCAAACAAACATATTTACAAGTTACTTCTAAATAGAGCTCATAGGTAACAATTTATCACCGTACAAGGAATTTAGTTGTCATATTCTCACAAAAAGTAATTCTGCAGCAGCCACAGAAGGCGGTACCTCCATGCCGATAACATCATCAACAGTCCCGCCAAGCCAGGAGACCATCGGCGAGAAGACGGCGGAGATAGCTCGGAAGATGAACATAGAACCATGGCAGCTGGTCGCCATACTTGTCGGTAAGTATCTTACAAATAGCCTTTTTCTATTGTAGAGACACCATCATTTAAACAGATACATTACAAATTCTGGATCCCCCAAGAAAAGTCCTACGAAAAACTAACAGCCGTAAAGCCGTGAACGACACTCTCTCGGTTGAAGAATCCTCCTTTTGTGCTGGATAAACGTATGACCTCACTCCTACACATTTTAACTAGTTGATACATTTCTTCTTAAAACACTTTTCATTCAACTTCTTTTGGATGAAGGGCTCGAGTACACTCTAGTCATTAGTATCTAGATCACGTACCTACCTAGTTTTCTACCCTTTCGACTGAAGATATTGTTCCTTGGCGTTTATTACATAAGCATGGTCCAAAATATCTATGGTAATTTAGCCCGTAATGTCTACTGTGAATATGAAGCTCTGCCAAATGCAAAACACTTTAACGATCTCACTTCATGAGGTCTCTTGTGTCTTTTAATTTCAAGGATGTTGTAAAAGTTCTATATTTATGTTGTAATAATTTAGTGGACATCTTTAGCCTCACAGTAATTTAGGCTAATGATTATGCTAACGAAGACGTCAACGACAAACTATTGAAGAGAAAGGACCCGACCACGTTTTTCGTTTAAGTCATCGTAATGTCTGGTAACACAGAAATTTTGTAATATATTATAGTTTTATTGAACAATTTATTACTGCGTAATTATTTACTAACGTTCCTTAATTGAGTTATATGCGTCCTGTTACCTATTATTTTAAAACATGAGTTAATTAAACACGCTATTTACGTTGCTTGTAAACAACAGGATTTTGATGCTGATGGATTATCCTATAAGTAAAACCAGTTACAATTTCAAAATAATTTTCCTTTTAGTGAACTCGTCGTTGAAATTATCTGGAAATGTCAGGCGTGATTTAGATTGGGAACCATTGAACCGTTCAAATGCTTTTGCCCTTAGGTGAATCCGATTACGTACCATTATGCTAATGTAATTCACGTTTTCTGTCAAGGTGTTGGAGTGGTGGTCCTCGGAATATGCTTCTGCTGCATCAGACGGTGTTTCCGCAAGCGACGTTCTAAGGATGGCAAGAAGGGCATGAAAGGTGTAGACCTAAAATCCGTCCAGCTACTCGGTTCCGCCTACAAGGAGAAGGTAATGTTTTGGTACTTTTGTAACTACCGATGATTTAGCAATTTTGAAAGATATGACATGGAGAGATATTGGTAAATACTAAAGTGTGGAAGTAACTAAACTATATTACAAGAGGTCCTATTGCCCAACGGTGCCTTTGGCAGACTCGCTCGATTTTTTACAAAACAATTTGTATGTTAATAGAATAAAATAAGTAGTCACTAACGAATGTTTTTTTGTCAAGACAATGAGATCTAAAAGAGAGTAAAAATTGAGAATTTCTGCGGGTCTTCCTAAATAAAAATCGAATAAAAGGCACACACTGGTTCCTAGAGTAAAAACACGATATGAACTAACTATTTTTAAGAAATACGATATTCATATGAAATTTGCCGCGGGACGTGCATGTAGGTTCAGCCTGACATGGAGGAGCTCACGGAGAACGCAGAGGAACCAGACGACGGCGACTCCAAGAAGGAGGAACAGAAGCTAGGAAAACTCCAATACAAGGTATGATTCAAACCAGTATTCTACATGACAAAGAATGACCCGTGAAGATAATAACAAAAAACTGGTTTGTAATTGTTTACGAGCAATTGTGTATTTAAACATTCCATACAGTATCTTGTAGCTTCCAGTAGCTTATCAAACACCAGTTATAAATCTTTTGATTTCTTTGGACTATGATTTTATTTATTTCGTAATTAACTCATTCATTCTACTCGTTAATTCGTTTTATGACCTCATCGTCACACCGTTGCGGAGTGTCTCAGAGTGCCGCTTATGGCCAATTAACAGGAATTGATATCATCATTAAACCCTTTCCATCGGAATGAGTCAATAGTTGCATATTCACTACTATCATGGTGTTACAGTCTTAGCGTCTACTTTCATGCAAGTTTTTGTTTGCAGCTGGAGTATGATTTTAACAGCAACAGTTTGTCTGTGACTGTAATTCAAGCCGAGGAGCTCCCCGCCCTAGACATGGGAGGCACGTCTGACCCGTACGTTAAAGTTTACTTACTCCCTGACAAGAAGAAGAAGTTCGAAACAAAAGTTCATCGGAAGACTCTAAACCCCGTTTTCAACGAAATATTTGTGTTCAAGGTAAGTCAAAGGTAACAACACAGAGCTGATTTTCGCACATTTTAAAGACCTCATGTTGCTCAATCTTAAATTGTTTACACAGAACGTGCCCTACGCCGACGCTATGAACAAAACTCTTGTATTTGCGATCTTCGACTTCGATCGCTTCTCAAAACACGACCAGATCGGTGAGGTGAAGGTGCCGCTGTGCCAGGTAGACTTGGCACAAACCATCGAAGAGTGGCGCGAGCTGCAGAGTGTCGAAGGAGAAGGGGGGCAGGTGCGGATACACACATACAAAAAATATCTCAAGTATTATCGTCCACCTTGAAACATCCAAGTATTTTGTACAAATGTAAATGAGTCTTTAAATTACGACGTGTCGGTCAGAAGGCACAGAAGCTATCGACCATACTTGCTTTACTTCAAATAGCCAATTCCTACTTCATAGCTACAATCTTCATCTTTATAAAATGAAAATCAAAGTGCCTGTAACAAGTCTCTATATGCATTGTAATGTAACATTATTTCTTCAAAGCTTTACTTTTCAGCAAATTCTCATTTTAAATTGGAATGATATTTTATCTAGCAATTATAATATTGAATTCTATAACATGTAAATTGATTGGCACTCGTAGTTCAATATGTCTTTACATTAAAGGTGAATTTATTTTCTACGATATAGCTTTGCACGTTGGGCCATAATAAGAAGTCACTAGAATTACTCGCTGCTATTTAAGACTAGTAGTCTTAGGGATAATTTTCTTATTGTCTTAGGCAGATGTTGCAACAAATCACAATTGGTAAAATTTACAATCTTTACAATCACACCCAGGTCACATCAACATCATTTTGATTCACAAATACTAACTAGGAACATTATATACCTACGAACAATGAATGCACATATAGAAATAAGTCAACAAACACAAACGGAATACGTGTCTAAAGATACCAAGGAGATTATTTTATCTTTTTTCTTAGCTTAGGCTAGACTGGCAAAACACACATGACATGAGATACACATATAAGAAACTACGAAATTCTTTACTTACTAGATTTGTGTTTTGGCAGAACAGCATTATTTTAATTAACATTACGCCATTCTTTCAATCAATGCATTCAGTCAAACTTGCCATATATCCTCATTCATTTATAAATATTTAATCCGATTTTGTCATCAGCATCTTTCTAGATTATTTTTTATTTAAGTATTTATTGGAAGAATGGTCTACATTTTTACAATTTTACTGCACTTTTTAATGAGAGGAACCTTGACGATGTTACCAAATAATTTTTCATTTCATTAATGTCATAAGGAGGAAATCTTGGCAGTCAAGGCACCTCAACATGGATGAGTCGTCATTTATTTTTCTGATAAAATTAATTTCGACAGCAAAAATGTATTTACTTGGTTTTTCTCTTTTTCTCCATATTTTCTCTGCTCTGCTTGGCTGTGTTTGATTGTGTCCTGAACAATCTTGCATGCCGCTTCAAAAACGAAATGATCATTCACGTAAGTATTATTTTGAGACACATCAAGATTATTTACTGTTAAATTATACATGAACTGTACTCAAAATGGCGTGCTGGTATACGAGACCGACAAATGGTTAAAGATGATTTAACCAAATCATAAGCAAGATTCGATTTATAAAATGGTTTGTAAAGAGAATTGGGCCCAGACTCAGTCCATAACGTTGTTTGTTCTAGGAAGTTTAGGCAGCATTGTTTGAACATAATGTTTGATCCACATCTCAAATTCTGAAAGTTATTCACCTGACCTAT
The DNA here is from genome assembly GCA_948252205.1 of Orthosia incerta. Classification (NCBI taxonomy): domain Eukaryota; kingdom Metazoa; phylum Arthropoda; class Insecta; order Lepidoptera; family Noctuidae; genus Orthosia; species Orthosia incerta. Next base: position 17,135,541 of record OX411753.1, on the reverse strand, counting down.
GATCACCCGTCATACCACATTACTTTTTGTTATTTTTCGTTATTACATATTATTATTTATATCCATCCGACACTTTGATTTTATTTTATATTGCGGCTGGGGAATGTTGCATGTTTGTCATCTTATTGTGCTGGTATATTGTCTGACTTGCCATTTTGTATCCCCATCACTGTTAATACCTTTATGCCGTATCGACATGGATACTAACAAAATGACAAATCAGAATTATTTGTGGTACACTTTTAATTGGCTATGTATTGGTGTTATTCACTCGTAATCTGATATAAGTACATTGGTTCCTTCACTACTCAGACATGACAAAATTATTAAAATTACAAATTCGTACAAACAATCGCACAAATATTTCCCTGTATTATCCGTACATCTCGTGTATGATCCTCATAGCATTTTCATGAAGTTTAATTTTATTATTGATTAATGGAGCATTTATTCAAGTATGTTGCAGGTCACCTTCTGACCGACGAACGAAGAACTATCCTTGTAATGTCCTACCGAACCAATAAGTACTTATTGCATGTTTGTGGTAGTGGTGTAACCAAGGGGAAGCACATCGTGAAGGTCGTGCCAGTAATTATTACTAGTACAATTAAATACTTTTAACATGTTTTTACAATCACCACCACAATGTGTTTCGCCCGAAAGTATGTTCTTTAGAAGCTATACCTCTTCAGAGCTATATATCTTACTTAGTATACTGAACTTATTTATCTTTCTACTTGTCTAAACGTACATTTTCTTCGAGAACATATTTTAGCTACACTTCTATCAATAACTCACAAAACGCAGCTTATAACTAACACCGTCTTTACACTAGACCGTTATTGAAATATCTGTTTACTGTTTGAGTGCTATATTGAAAGCACCTATCGATGTATGTATGTATATACGAGTATAGTACTATACTAAGAGATCCATTGAAGAACTGTAACATTATATTCGACCACGATACTAAGTTTTCCTGTGCATTTTTGATTCCAACCAGGTAAGTACACATACATTTTATTCTGCAAGATTATATAATTCTTCAATGGTTCGTTATTGTTCGTTGTATGTGTGTATTGTACCTATATGTGTATTATTAGCTAATTGCGATCTGTTCCTAAAATGGTAAGTCTCTGTTACAGACTAGGCACGTCGTTCAAGGTAATTTCTTAAACTTAGCTGTTAGGAGAACTCAATGTGGTAGGGCCCAAAATCGTAGCAGAGTTTAGGAAAGGTGAGCTAGAGTAACTACATAATTGTCACATTCTGATGATCTGAGCTGGGTGTCACAAAATTATAAATTGGCTTCATTTCGGCAACAGATCGTAATAAACACTCCTCATCTTCTATCCTCCTACCTACCAATATATATATTCCAGCGGAAATCTGCTTCATATTAGGTTTGATATGAACGTTGATGTATATATTTATTTTGTTCGTCTAGATATCTTCCAAAGTTATATGTATCGTGTTTAATTTATATTATTAGATAAAGTGACATCTATGTGCTAAAACGTTATATGTAACGCAATGAAAGTGTTCGTCAAATGTGCGTATAATTAGCTGCAAAATCCATTTTGTTCGAGGCTATTAATCTCAATTGTTTACGGGCTATCCTAAGCACGTGGCTCGGCGCAGTATTTCAGTCGTTCTGTATAATATAGATTCATATGAATATTCATAAAGGCTAAATATTTAAATCCGTGGTGAACTGAAGCCCTGTGCCGATAAACCAACAACCATAAATACGCTTCTAGGTGACTACACGGAGCTATTGTTATGTTTATTTGTTTTTTATTTCGTGTAACGAGATTTTGAGTGCCCTGGTCCGCCCTAAGCCGCGTTATTTATGGCCCATATTATTTGTATGTTTTATAAAGAGCTTTTCAAACCCGTTCTTTGAACGCTATATATTCCTTACACAACTTTTCCTGAATTATCTTCCATACAACTCACATCCAAATATAAACTATTTGTTCAACTCTGTTTATTGACAATGGCAATTTTAAAAACACATTTACAACGTAATGCTTTTTACGTCAGTGATAAAAGAATATCCTTTGTACAAAGAAAAGTTTTCAGTGACGAATAATACAGGTTGTTCAACTTTACACAATGCCACTATTACAGGGATAGGTTTCGATCTCTGCACTCCACAGGACAAAGAGTCATGCTAATTGTTGTACATTGCAGGACAACAAGTTGGGAGACATTTGTTTCTCATTGCGTTATGTACCGACGGCCGGCAAACTGACAGTTGTAATTTTGGAAGCGAAGAATTTGAAGAAAATGGACGTCGGCGGTCTATCAGGTAATATTATATGCATCTTGTATAGCCTATGTTGTTTACGTTATAAACCGAGTACACTGATAACACCGATATCTAATTTCACAGGGATTTTAGGGTAAACATTTTATTACCTTTTTATAATTTTTTGTAACTGATGTATAAATTCTAGGGTAGTCTCACTCAAATAAATATAAACTATCCATGTCCATTGACCATTGCATGTCTTTGACACTCTTACTATCACCGAAACCATTTCATGTAACATGTAGCTAAGTATACCTATCAATTCATGGTAAAATTTATACTTTCTTCCACTTGTTAAACTAAACATAACTAAAGCTTCTTATATATTCCAAATTAATTATTCTTAAGTGATTCACACAACACTTTTTTACTATTTACGTGCACCTACATATCAATCAGAACACGGATAAAAATATTTTTAATTATGCTAAAATATATCAAATGTAGTTTTAAGCAACCTATATCCATTGATTAATTTCAAATAATTAATTACCATACTAACTCAACAGAATATTAGCTGTAAACTAATCGATGTTATTTTATCTGTTTCATATTCTACTCCTGATGCGGCGCCAACACACAGATCCGTACGTAAAGATAGCACTCATGCAAAATGGCAAACGTCTCAAGAAGAAGAAAACGAGCATCAAGAAATGCACACTGAATCCCTATTACAACGAGTCATTTACTTTTGAAGTACCATTCGAACAGATACAGGTGCGAGCCGAGATTCATGCAAAATTCGATGTCGCAGCGCATAGTCTGGACAAACCAATCAATGAAAAATACATACGGATTTTTCTGAACAACACAATATATCTCTATTGTTCTTACATATTGTCGCGCTATGTATTTTTCATTCAAATTGTCTTAACTGTGCACGATTTGATGTTGTGGACTAATTGTTGTGAATATATGAATTATGTACACCACTTGCATCCATACCCGTTCCTTTCCTATACATAACATATTTGTGTTGTATCATTTTATCTGTTCTTGTGTTTGTCTTAATTTAAGAAGCTATGTCTTCTGCAATCACTGGCATACCACAAATCTCTAAGGAATTAGTTACTGAAAAACAAGATCATACTACGTAAATATTCGTTGTTGGTATACAGTTAACTGTTTGTAGTATATCCCAAGTTATTTATTATTTGGTATGTTCTTTTGTGTTTCTATAGATGTTGTCTAGTTAGATCATGTGTAGTACCCCTTAGAATAGAGTTCCGCTGTTTCATTTGTCATTCTGTCATCTGTCTCTGTTCCCATTTGTCTCCTCCCCGTCTTTTCCTTTTTTATATTGTTCAAAGTCAATATTCTCATTATATTTCAGTAACATTAAAATGTTGACCTTCATTTGTAACTTGGTTGTTGTGCGTGTTTCAATTGAAGGTTTTCATTTTTCGTTTGAGTATAATCTGATTGACTTTAATTAATATTAAATCCCCCTTCCAATCTGAGTGGTGTTAGCAATCTCCCCTCGTGACTGCATTGCAATTTGGTTACTTCAAACTGTAATTACTTATGGTTTAAGGAATCCAGTTCCTCGTTCTTCTTCTGCATTCTTAATATATTTCCATATTTTCTTTCCGTATGAATGCTTTGTCCCTTGTTGCGTTAATTTATTTATTGTGAGGTATGTATCGACCTGTTGCTGTTACCTTATATTTATGCTGTTGTTTAAGGTTTGCTGAAGTAGTACTATTTATTGTCTTTACTGTGCTTTCGACATCTAGCTTATGCTAATATTGTCTCATACATACATTATCTGACACATCACTAATGAATTACCTACGCAGTATTGTATCTAAGTGTCTACTATGATATTTATCTTCTAGCTATCATTAGTTATTTCTCACTGTTAAATCATCGATCAATTAATAAAATAATTGACGGTGACTGAATAGCCTCGTAATGTAATTTCAATAATCATCCAAATAGTTGATCATTCAATCGTTCACGCTTCACGTTTTTAAGTAATTGGTTTAAAACAATTACAATTTAAGTTTTCGAGAAAACAAGTGTGGCTCACAAAACTCTACGAAAGCCAAATATAGATAAAATTTTAAACAATCTGAGACTATATAAAACACACACTTCATAACACACACAATTCTCTTCATCTCATTTTAGTAGATAGTTTTGCTTTACGAGAGCTTATGAAAAACCTTATTCTAAATGTGGTTTTAAATTATATTGGTTTTAAGGATAATTTTGTAGCTTAATTTACAATGGACTTTGCTGTGTTTTAATTTATTTTAACCACAACACTCGTTACAGTCTGAATATAATAAAATAAAAACACCAGGGAAATGTATCAAGTAAATTAAATCACAAAAATATTTCTCAAACCAGTATATATTATAATGTGTATCGTGCCTAAATAATATTAGAATTCATAGTCTTGTAGCCGGTTCCTAAAGCCAGAACAGGAATCATTTTTTATACCAGACTTAAATTTTTACATAACTTGCTTCAATATTTCGCAATTGGCAATGTGTAAACAACATGATCTTTTTCAATCCCTTTACGATATTTAGAATACAAATTAGGTACTTTTTTACTTATATATGAATAGTTCTTAAGTCTTAAAACTGTTCATACGGAATTTGCCGCATTTTAACAACAAAATTTATACCAAACAACTGCAGGCATCAAATCGAAATGGTGGCAAAAAAGTGATATACCTTCAATCAAACTGGCCAGCCGATAAACCCTTCGTAATGCTTTAGGACTCGAGGACGAAAACCGTCTTATACAAGAAAGTTGTGCCATTTTCTCAGCTCTCGTAGTTTTCATGAAGTGCTTCCATTGTTATGTCATTAATCTGAATCGGACTGCAGAAAGTAAACCTAGTGGTGACCGTGGTGGACTACGATCGCATCGGAACGTCGGAACCTATCGGCAAGGTAGTGCTGGGCTACAACGCGTCAGGCACCGAGCTTCGCCATTGGTCCGACATGCTGGCTAGCCCGCGGCGCCCAATTGCGCAGTGGCACACACTCAAAGACCCTGATGATGGAGAGAAGAAGGATTAAACGTTGAACTGAGGTGCGTCTGATTTTTGTATTTTTAGGTAATCTTTAGTATCTACCTATGTGATTTTCCTTGACTAGGTAATAAAGACAGCACGACTGAAACTCTATAGTAGGCAGGTATGATTTCTTTTTTTACCTCATCATCACCTTAGTTTATTAAATGTAGAGGTTCTTGTAGTTATTTTATTATAGGTATGTCTAATTAATGTTTTCTATTTCTAATGTTTTCAGTATGAAAAGCAGAAAATACAAACATGGAAGAACGAGTGTGAAGAATAAGCGACTTATATTTATTTATATTTATGTTAATTAAGAATATTTGCGGCTATGTTCTATTCAAACCAATTCTGCGTTGGATCAACTATGTGTCCCCCCTACTGAACTTTTATCATTAGCGCTTCAGCAATGTGATTTGAATGTTGTCTTTAATCGTTTCCAAAATAATATCTAATGAATATTATGGTTAAAATTTGTAATTGTAAAGAAAATTAGTAATGTTCTTCAACCCCAGGACCTAATTGATTTGCTAATTTGAATGTTGCTTATCAATTGTATGCTAAGTAACGTCCGATATGTTTGCATCTGCAATTTAGACGTGGTTGGTTTTGGATTGTCGCACGGTAAAGTAGATGACACAACCGTTGATTTAGGTAGATGACTTGGTTGCATCAGCGACTGCAGCGGCGCAATGTGTATCGCTCTAGAGTCTTGTTCGCTCATCTCGTCTCGACAAACTAATACTCGAAACTTGCTAAATTGTAAAAATTTTGGTTTAGCAATATGTAAGTTGTTGTGAGGAGTGTAGGGATAATTGTTAGAATTCCTTTGCTACTTCCACTTTCTTAGCGTCTAATTAAAGTTTATTTTTAAATTCTCGCTAAGAAATAATCAGCTTCTTTTATTTAGTGTGCTTTGTTAACAAAAGCCGTTACTTGACGTTCATGTGATCGAAAGTATATTTCATTTAAACACCTATTACATAAAGCTGTGTAAATAAGTTGTATCCTGTTAAATTTATTACATTCTATTTTACTATCATATAAGTGTTATAGTATTGATACCCTTTTATTATAATAATAACATTACGTTCCTCGGGGAAGAGAATGAAGCGACTATGTTTAGTTTATTTTAAGATTATTTAGTTAAATAATTATTAGACACCAAAATATATTTTGTCGGAAAACTGTTATTCTCTTCTTTTGAGGAACAATAGGCCTATTGTGTAGGTACCTAAACATTATTATTTTAAGGCATGACATTTTGATTAATTATTTAAAATCTTCTGATGTCCAGTGTCCATTAACTATTCAGTATAATTTGTTAGTTGAACGTCTTATTTTGCATTAAGTATACAGAAAATACTTGTATAATTTAGTTTAAGTAGAATAATTTATTTTAATTGAAAATATACGAAATGGACACTCAATATACGTGGTATCATCGAAACTAGTCAAACGTATAAGACTATCTACAAGTAAAAATACTTATACTTTAAAATCATATTGTTATAAATCGTTCCAAATCGTTTAAATGGTTCTTTACGATATAATATTAAATCGTGATTAGACTGCTGTTAGTCTCGTCGCGTCGGTAAGTGGTTCGTCTAGAATGGTTTATATCTCGTCGCAAGTTATCTTAACATTACTATCGGTTCGAGTTACCAACATTTTACTGTTAGGCTCAGATCAAATAAAAAGTAAAGATGGACCGTTGCAAACAACAAGGTGACGCCGGTTAAAACTACGCCTTGCCGTATACATACACAATTACACGCACACACGTACAATGAAACTACGCCTTAGTTTGTCAGTCGAGCTCTTAGATCAAATAAAAAGCTCGACGACGTAATTGTGTATATACATACGGCAAGGCGTAGTTTTAACCGGCGTCACCTTGTTGTTTGCAACGTTCCATGTTGACTTTTTGTATGATCTGAGCTGTTAGGTAGGTATTTAATAATCGTAACATCTCTTAACTTTGCGGATCGAGTACCTATTTATACCTACGTACTTAGCTAAAGCTTGACTGTTGTTGATCTCAAACATATGTGTTATTGTGTATATAATGTAATCACATGTTAAATTCCACAATCACATTATACTATGTACTTATATCTATGTACCTATAGGGGTAACGGAGTCGGGCTTCAAGTAAATTTAGAAGTGCACCAACACGAAACAAGTAGGAATAGACTTGTGGTTCAAGTACTGTATTTAACAATAAATATAATTACTATGTTAATATAATATAGAACTTATTTATAGCGATTGCAACAGATTCATGGACAGTTACGGTGGGAGTTGACTATGTCGCTCGCGTTAAGAATGCGACGAAATAAAATGGTGCAGGTAGCCGTTTCTTCTGATACATTTGTATTTCAGCGTATTTGAAAATATTTCAAAATAACACTTCATCAAACGAAATATTTGAATTTGAAAATGGCTGTGTGAATCTGTTGCAGCTCCACTCAACTACTATAAAATCCCAGACCGCGACGATCGAGCGGTCGAGCCTCGGTAGAATTGACAATATAGAAATTTCAAACGCTATTTATTATTAACATTTTGTAATATTAAGAACAAACGCCAGGAAACATGTGAATAATCGCTAGAATATAATATTAAGAAAATCGGAACTACGGCCATGATTTGTATTCTATCATGTTGTAGCAACCTAATTATCTCACTGTAGTCATCACAATTCCAATAAATCTTTATGGTTACCAGTCAACTGTAACACCTTTTCAAAGGCTGTACAATAATCTATTTTACCAATTAAATTAAAATAATTACAATGAATTGTTAAACTAAGAACTGTGGATGACTAGAGGCTGGACCAAAGTTCTAGTTCTAGTTCTAGTTAGGGGGGTTTTGGTTTCCGCACTTAGTCCTGGATGGACCTTTGTACGTGAGCCATGGCGGCCGTTGGGTGGTCATTCCATCCAGCCCACCTCCCTCCAGAAGTCAATTAGAGCTCCTGGTTTCATCAAAACATCCGTGTACGATCTGGGTGACCCGAGGGTTCGTGTTCTTATTTGTGTGATACCTGTGCATTCAAAGAGAACGTGCGCGACGGTTTCTTCGGCCTCCATGCATGCCCTGCACAGAGGACTGTCCGTTATGCCTATTGTGTGGAAGTGTTTGTTGAGTGAGCAGTGTCCCGTGATGGTCCCCGTCACCAGGCGCAGGCCATTCCTGTCCAGGCGTAAAAGACGTCTGGTAAGCTTACTGTCCAAGGATGGCAGAGCTTCTTTGGATTGCCTACAGCCCGGTACCGAGGCCCACCAGCTCTCTGCCTGTGTCTGGGTGAATTCCTGTAGCCACCTGCGTATTTGGTTGAAAGGGATGGGTACAATAGGCTCAGGTCCATAGACCTCCGAGCTGGATCCGCGTCTCGCAAGCTCGTCAGCCGCATCGTTGCCCAGCGATCCGCTATGTCCCTTTATCCATTGTAGTGTCACCGTGTTACGGCTGGATACAGTTGTTTGTTCTAGTGCGTTGTGACATTCTAGTACTAGTTTTGATGTGATGTATTTTTTCCGTAAGGATTGTAGGACTGATGCGCTGTCGGAGAGTATCCGTATGTGGCTGTCCGTAACCCTCCTGACTTCTAGGGCTTGGACCGCTTGTATGATGGCCACACACTCCGCCTGATAGACGGTGTTGAAACCTCCTAGCGGTCTGGATATATTTATGTTGAAATCGTGTGAGAAGACTCCGACTCCGGTACCCGAGTCCGTTTTCGATCCGTCAGTGTATATTCTCATCTCTTTCAGGCCAGAGTAGTCACATCTTTCCTCTGTGAGTATTATGTTATAGTGCCTAAGGAAGTGGTATGTTTTTGGGGCTTTGTCGCATGGTGATGCTAACATCGGTTTACGCTTGATCGCATCTTCCCTTATGCGTGTGTGCTTAATTCTGGAGTCTTTATTTAGGGAACCTGATAGGTGGAGTCTAAAGGTGGCTAGGGCTGCCTCCTCCCGCACTATTAGGTGTAGAGGTGGCAGCCCCAGCATTGCCTGTAGGGCGGCAGTGGGTGTGGTTCTCATACTACTGGTAACTGCAACGCAGGCGTACCGCTGCAGTTTCTCGAGATCTCTTTGGGCTGTGCTGAGGTCTGTCCTGGGCCACCAGACCAGTGAGCCATATGTGATGATTGGTCGGATGACTGTGGTGTATAGCCAGTAAGTGACCATGGGGCTAATCCCCCAGTTCCTGCCTAGCAGTCGCTTGCACTGCCACAGGGATATGCTGGCTTTTGTTGTGATATGGTTCATGTGTTTTGCCCAATTCAATTGTTTGTCCAAGTAAATGCCCAGGTACTTGGTTTCGGTTGAAAGGCTTAGGGTTGTTCCGAAGAAACGCGGTAGTTGCAGTGTCATCGGTTTTCTCTTTTTTGTGAATAGAATTAGTTCAGTTTTTGTGGGGTTCACTGAGAGTTGGTGCTCGTTGCACCATTCCTCTACTATTTTCAGGGCTTGACGCATGAGATTGCATAGAGTGTTTTCGTGGGTTCCATTTATTATTATTGTTATGTCATCCGCGTAGCCAACGGTGAAATAACCTTTGTCGTTGAGTGTTTTGATGAGGCTGTCAGCTACCAGGTTCCACAGAAGTGGCGAAAGGACGCCCCCCTGCGGACAGCCCTTCGCGACAATGGCTCTTGTAGTGTCGTTAACCGTGACTTGAACAGCTCTCAGTTTGAGCATATTGGTGATCCAGCCCCCCAGGGTCGGGTCTATGCCGTGTCTGTCGAGGGCCGTGTTTATACTATTGAACATAGTTTTATCGAAGGCGCCCTCGATGTCAATGAAGGCAGCCAGTGCTGAGCATTTGTGGTCCACTGCGCATTCAATTTTAGAAACCACGCTGTGCAACGCGGATTCTGTCGATTTGCCTGTGGAGTACGCATGCTGTTGTTTGTGTAGTGGTTTTTCCCGAAGAGGCCCATCACGGATGTGCCTGTCACAGAGTCTTTCGAGGGTTTTCAATAAAAAGGATGTGAGGCTTATAGGTCTATATGCCTTGGGTTGTGTGTAATCAGATTTTCCAGGTTTGGGTATGAAGATGACTTTCACCTCGCGCCATCCGAGAGGTATGTATCTAAGTGCTATGCAGGCTCGATAGATCTCCAACAACCATGGCGTTAGATAATCTACCCCCCACTGTAGCAGGGCTGGGAAAATGCCATCCAGCCCCGCCGACTTGTATGGCTGAAAGGTATTGATAGCCCATTTTATTCGGTCTATTGTTACTATACTGTGGGCTCTTGACCAGTCTTGTTCCGTTGGGGTCCATTCGGGTTCGGCCTCCCACGTCTTTTCCTCCAGGACTTGGCAGTCCGGGAAGTGTGTTTCGAGGAGGACCTTGCTGGTTTCATAGTCGGTTTGTGTGTATGAGTTGTCGGGTTTTTTCAGCGCGCCAAGGGATCGATCCTGATCAGTTGATAGGATCTTCCGTACCCTTGCAGCTTCATTATTTGTTTCAATGGATTCACAGAATTGCCGCCATGCCTTCCTCCTGGCAGTTCTTGTCTGTTTTTTGAATGCATATTGGGTCTCTTTGTATATCTCCCAGTCTTCCGGGAGTCTCGTGTTTTTTGCTCTGTTAAATTGCTTACGCAGCGTATCTCTGAGTTTACCAAGTTCAGCGTTCCACCAGGGGTTCCTTTCGTTCCTGCATTGTGGCGCTCTTGATTTACAGCATGCGTGGTAAGCTTCTGTTATGTATTTGGATAATTCTGCTACGGTGTGTTCTAAATGTGCTTGGTCTCTTACGGTTGCCAGTGCTAGATGTCCAGCTAATAGTGAGGCCAAAAGGCTTTTAAACCCGGGGATGTTAGTACGCCTCGGGTTTCGCCTTGGTGCGGGTGTTTTAGTGTTTGTAGTTAGTGTAAAGCGGATCCTTCTGTGGTCTGAGCATGAAGGCTCGTCCGATACGTGCCAGTTTGTAATAAGATTTGTCGCGTTTTCTGTGGCTAGTGTTAAATCTATGGTCGTTTGTCCACGGGCCGTGACCCAGGTGGGTTCTGTGCCGCGGTTAACAATGTTAAGATTAGTAGTGAATAAAAAGGTGGATAGTACCTCTCCTCTGGAGTTCGGTGTGACACTGCCCCAGAGCGGGTGGTGGGCGTTCGAATCTGTGCCGATGATCAGGTCCAAACCGGCGCGCTCACAGTGCTGCACCAGGTCAGCTAGCTCCTTTGGCGGGCAATCTGTGTCCTCGCCTGGCATGTACGCCGAGGCCAGTACGACGTCTGGAGCGCTACCTTCGGTATGGAGCCTGACAGATGTCAGGTCTCTGGAACAGAATTGGGTCAGTGTCGTAAAGGGAATTTCTTTGGGTATGTAGATGCAGGTTCTTGGCTTATCTGAGCCGTGTGTGTCGAGAATTGTCTTACCTCCGATGTTACCGAGGCCACATATTCTGTTGTTCCTGATCCACGGCTCTTGGATCAGTGCGATTGTTCGGTGTTTAACCTCCAGTGCCCTGCGTAAGCTAGCCGTGGCAGTCTGGCTATGCTGGAGGTTATTTTGGATTATGTTGAGGGGGACTGGTGGAGGTGGAGTGGGGTTAATCGGAGACGGATCCATCGGAAAGTCCCTCCGTCTCCACCTCCCGGTGTTTGTCGTCGTCGTGTATGTCCCCTGGCGACGAGGCCAGGAGTTGGTCGTTCCAGCCGGGTGATGCGGCCGGTATGGTGTCGTCGTCATCGGCCATTGCCGCTCGGGCCATCTCCTCCTCGAGCTGGGCAATGTCCGTGTCGCCCGTCTGTGTCATCGTCGTCGGGTTTGTCGTCTGTGTGCTGTCGGTCTGGGTGTCGGCGGGGCGGGTCGTGGGCCAGAAGCGCACGTATATCGACCCTAACAGGTACGATATCCGTCGCTCCCGCCCCAGGACCTTTTCAGCTTCCTCCGGTGGCAGCCCCAGGGTCAGGTAAGTCCCGTAACGGTCGCCACCGATGGTAGTTGCCCTGTACAACGACCACCTTGTAAGGTCGTACCAAGTGTTCTGGCGGATCAGGATACCGTGGAGCCTGCTTATGTCACCTCTATAGCGAGGGACGAAGAGCGAGGCTCGGACACGGGTGGGTACGTCGGTCTGTCTGAGCACCGTCAGTGTCTGGTCATTTTCGGGTAGTCTGATGTGGGGCACATTTTGGGTCAGCCAGGTCAGGGCATTGTCATCTTCGCACCATATCTGCACCGTGCCCTCCGCTACCCGTGGGTATCCGCGGAAGGCCGGGAGTGGCGTCGACGGGTCCGAGTCCAATAGTCTGTCCTCTAGGGCGGTCTTGATGTGCTCGGCCTCATCCCTAGTTAGCTCCCTACCGGGGTGGGGAAGGCAGATTGCTACGGCGAGCCGCGCGGGAATGTCCTTCGTGGCGCGCGCGTAGGTCCTCTGCCCCCCCTGTGCGGAGTGAACCCTCACACGCTTAGCGTCCCCCTGGAGCGTGCTAGGTGAGGCCGTGTCGTCGGGGCGCGTCCTCTTCCCCGGCCCCGTTCCACTCGGTACAGGCTTCGGGTTTGAGGTGCCGGGCTGGGCGTTGGGTGATGGCAACGTCCGGCGTGTGGCATGGGAGCGCTTGCCCCTGGTGCGTTTAGGTCGGGTGTGGGTTATGTCAGTGTCTTGGGGTCGGGCGGCGACCCCGGCAGGTACTTTCGCTTTCGCTTGCGGAGGCTCTTCGCGCTGGGTTGCCCCTGCGCGTACCTGTCCCCGCTCGCTTGGGTCCGCGTCCGGTCGCTTTTCGCACTGGGTTTCCCCTACGCGTACTTGCGACTGGTCGCGTGGCTCCGCGTCCGGCCGCCTGTCGCGCTGGGTTTCCCCTTCGCGTGCATGCAGCCGGTCGCGTGGCCCCTTGTCCAGCCCCTTTTCGCGCTCTGCGCGTACTCGTGGCTGGACTCGTACCCACCCTTCAGCGTCCGATCGCGCTTCGCGCTGGCTGTTGCCTTCGCGAGAACTACGCTCTCGGTCGCCTACTTCATTTTCTCTGGCTGGGAGTTTTCCGCGCTTTTCCAGGCGTACTTCGTCAACTACAGCCGTGAGATTGGTACAACTGCCAGGTTCGTCATCTTTCCCCGTGTCAGTCTTTTTGTGTCGGTCTGGGTTATGGTCTATGTGGGTGGAGCTGCCCCGCACGACGCTCTGTTGCCAGAGGTTCGCGGGGGTCATGCCTCGTGTCGTGGGTGTTGGCGCGTGAGTCGCAGCCGGAGTTGGGTTTAAGGGCGCGTTAGTCGCAGCCAGGTTCGGGTTTGTGGGCGCGTTATTCGCAGCCTGTGGATTGGGCGCTAAGTCAGCTGCCAGCCGCGCAGAAAAGCGTGGCATCAGTAAATCGACGTTGCAGATTGGTGCTCCCCCCATAATACGATGGGAGCTAACCGCCGAAGCGGTGTGGGATTCCCCGGCTTGGCCGGGACCCACCTGGGTATTTAGTTTGTCATTCTGCATTATATATTCATTTTGTTGGGGGGTGGGCTTTTTTGGAACCGAGGTTACCCTTCCTCTGGGAGCGACAGGAATGAGGGATAGGAGGGAGGAAATTTTATGGATGTGGGTGTGGGTTCTTTGTGGGTCACCCTAGGCCTGGGAGTTGACCTAGGGATTTAAGGATCGACGGGATCTGTGCGGATAAGGAGGGATGGCTTTGTTGGGTGATGGGCACATAGGACGATGGTATACGGGTTACCCTAAGCCTGGGATTTTGGCTTTCGGGAACTTCTCTTGTCCGGGATCTCTTTGAGAGATGCCCCGACCACGGGATCACCCACCAGCAGCGATGCAGCTGCCAGCGGTCGGCCCCGCAGCCGGAGTCGGGCTATCCGCAACCTGCCCACCCGCTCGGTTGCATGAGAAGAAGTGCCTGGCAGTCCGGGTCGCCCCACCACGGATGTACGTGTACATTCGTGTTGGGTCAATCCAGCCTCCCCCGAGCCAAAGTTACAATGACATAAGTAAAAGAACATATCCATGCAATAACATAAATAAATATTATATTTATAAACGATAACAACAACGGAAATAGTTCTGGTTAATAGGATATTTATGTCATTTAACTTTGATAACATACACGAGAAGTGTCATGGAAGGTGGAGGAAACCGATTACAATTCAGGTTGTTTATTGTTTCAATCTAAACCTGTATAGCAATTTCTATGAGTGAAATATAAATTTTAATCACACTTGAAGTGTAAAATGTTATATCATCGGATAGTTAGCTTGTAAACAAAGTGGTGTTAATGTGTTGGGCTGTTGTAATCATTGCTGTTTGTTACAAACTCCTTTGCTAACTTTAGAATCGTAAAAATGTAACCAATGTTAAATGAAACTTTCATTTGTAGTTCAGATATTCACAAATATGCAGGGTTTATCTGTATCTTTTCATTGCCCATCTCTTGCACCAAATATATAGCATATATATATACTTGTAATTTTGTTGACACAAAATTGTTATCATAGATATAATGTATATACCTATCTCTGAAATGGATTGATAAAATAAATTATCATATCACTTGCCATTTAAATAAAAAATCATTGTCTCATTATTGTGTTAAAGATTTATTATGTAACCTTTTGTTTAGAAATATTAGATATTTTTATTTTATTATTACACAATATAATTTTTACTAGAGTTTATAATAGTAATGAATTATGTAAACTATAAAAATGTCTATAATACATAATTACATAGACTTACGAGTTTTATTTTGTTTCACTAACCGTACAAACACTAAACAATTTATTTACAAGACTTTACATATTTTGAAGTATATATTTAAGCAAACTTGCTCCTTTTAATTCTAATCAGTGGATGATCATTATCTTAACTAAGCTAAAAATAAATTTACCAGCAAAAATGGACATGAACACTAAAGGTACGGTAAGATATTTTATATAGGTACCTACAATTATGCAGAGCACAGTGAACGGCTTTTGCAAGTACCGACATCATAGTTTTTGTACATTACAGTATACTATTAATCCAAAATAATAACAGCTTACCTACTGCTTTAGTTTTCATCATAATAGCGTCTTTTCATTGCCCTATATTTCTTCAACATATAAAGTGCTTCAATTTCTTTAATAACGAATTCTCCATGCTTTACCATCATTTTGACCTTTTCAGGGTTCTGTTCTCCACTATTCTTCAAAAAAACTTTGTGAAGTCTTGTTCGGAACAAATCATAGCCTTGAGGCCATTCTTTACCCAGATGTAATAACTAGAAAACAACACAAAGACTTGTTTAAGCACACAGGCAGATGCACCCTAAATTTTTTAACATCAAATTCCACTTGTGTTATCATTTTCGAGGTCACATAAACATCAAACGTAAAAAGAAAATAAAGCATGTATTCAAACCAAAACTTCTCGCAGAGAATACGTACCGTTTTATATAGATTTAAAACAGCACTACGATGTGGTTGTGACATTTTTAACAATAATTACTTTCTCAATTTTTAACACGTAATTTCTTTTGATCCAAAACAAAGTTCATAGTCCAAAATAAATGTAATGTTTTGAATTTTTGATGTCAAACAATTTGACAAATCGTCAATGACAAGACCATGTGACAATTCAGTCAGTGTGACGTTGTGTTTTTATTAATTTTATGAACTGGCTACTGAGGCGTTTAAGTCTAATCTTGTTAATAATAATATAATAATAATTTATTTTCTCATCACAAATTTTGCAGGAAGGTACAGAAAATGCTTTAAATTAATACGAAAAAAAAAATGAAAACATTTGTGAGAGACTGGTGCCCGAAGAAGTTAATGAATACCTGTGTTACGGGTCAGGGATCACCAGCCAAAAGTAATAACGGTTACGGGCACTAATGTTTTTTGATACGGCCACTTCAAACATAAACTTTGTCTTTGTCTTGCTTCGAATGCGGATTCGATTTTTTTTTAAGTATTTGGCAGCAAATATATCGAGTCAACCTACTCAAAAAGCTTCGTTAAGGCAGCCAATCCATACTTCATGCACGCTTGCCTAGAAATAATTAACCTATTCACTATTGACATAAAGACCCCTAGATTGTAGTTGTCGGGAAACACGGACTCCGGCAGGGAATTCCACTCCTTAGCTGCACACATAATAAAAGTGTGCCCAAAACGTTTTGTGCGTATGGGTGGGATGTTCACCATGTACCGATGGCACATCGCCGTTCGTCTGGTAGTCCGATGAAGAAACGGGCTAGGTGGAATTAGATCGTGCAATTCCATAGGACACTCCCCGAAATGTAACCGATAAAAAATCGACAAGCTTGCAACTCAGCGACGATGTTCAAGGCTCTGGAACATTGACTTGACCAGTGCTTCATTGCCAAAGAGCCTCTTGGCCAGCTTTTCAATCGACTTTAGGGCATCAAGCAGGTATTTGGCAGATCCGTCCCAGAGATGATAATAGTACTCCATTCATGATCTAACTTGCGCTTGATACAAATTGAGGAGCTGTTCCGGGGTGAAGTACCTACTCACCTTTGCAAGGATCCCCAACTTTTTGGCAGCCTGCTGAACCTTTGCCTCAATTTATGGGCCAAAATTGAGAGTCGATGTCAACGTATAGTCAAGAAGCTCAAGATGGTCCGTTATTGGCACGGTCACATCTCGGAAAGTTGGGAGCCGTTTCTGAACTAAAGCCTGCGCAAAGACAGGCAAAAGGGAATCATGAAAATTCAGTGCAGGCGTTTGTCAAGGATGTATAATCTCGCCGCTCTTAACCGAACTAATAATTTGGATTACCCTTGAGGAATTGACGGATATTATGGTCTATCCATAGGAGGTATGAAGGTTTTGAACCTGCGCTATACGGATAACACTACGCTATTCGTAACTACTATTTACCACAAGGAATAGATACTATCTAGGATAGAGCATTCCTACCAGCTCGATATTCGGTTTAAGGGATTAATGTAAGTAAGTAAGACGAAGACGATGACTGTCGATTGCACGACAAATGTAATGTGTACAAAGTGACGTACCTATTAGAGATAAAGATCTATTAGAGATAGCGACAAGATAGCTAGTGTGAAGAGTTGTCATCACGACCGTAATACACGTCGCTTACGCGTTCGAGTCAAAACATTAATTGCGATCGCAGTGGGGCGTGACATCACATGTCCTTGCCGCAGTTAATGTCATTGCCATACATTTTGACGTTAGCGTCTGGCGATAACAGTACAGATTTTTTGTCTAGGCCTGCTGGACGCTGAGAGAAACCAAAATAATAAAATAAACGCTCTGGAAATGTGGTGCTGGGGGAAAATGCTTGGAGTATCCTGGACTAAATGTTGCACCAACATAATATCCACTCTCCAAGAATTTAGCATCAATCAGAGTCAATAAGCGGTCTGGCAGTATTCTTCCAGTTTTTGACAACTGATATAATGGCATAATATTAAAGTTCGCTGACGATTGTATAAAAGAGAATATTATATAGTAATGACGCCAAATTTGGTAGAGGTAGCATTAAAAGCACTAAATAATTACATAAATTTCTTTCCTTTGTATTCGTAAACATAAAAGGGCCCCGCTGGCGATTCAAATTATTTGGGAAGCACCAAATGAGCACTAAATAATTAGATGGTCTGTAAAACCCTAAGGTTGAGGATGCCGCTCTGCGGCGGCGGCGCGGTGACAGGAGCAGTCGCGCATGGTCACACTCTTATTTATCTTTGTTTCAACTTTATATCTTAAGAGAGTCTAATTTAATGTTAACCTCTTCTAACTTCGCCACGCCTCTCCAGGTATGCGCTGGGCCTTATAGTACGGCCAGGGGGGTGACCATACTATATAGTTGAGGTGTGCGGAAGGGCTTTCAGAAATCTCGGTTTAATTTTGAGACAATGTAAGGATTTTAGCGATACGGCGGCTGTGAAAGTTTTGTATAATGCACTGGTACGGAGCCACCTGGAAACAAGTGCTAATATTTGGAATCCTCATGAGGGAAAGTACAGCCTCATGTTAGATAAAGGCTTATGTTTAACTTACCACCAGATATAGTAACATATAACAGACAAAAATAGTAAATGATCACCAAAATTAAACCCGCATCTTATTGTAAAATTATAACCAAAGTTTTAACATCTCGCTATCCTGTTTAGGCAAAATGACTCCAAATAAATCATTGTTAACCCAAAAGTAGTAAATGATCACCAAAAGTAGTAAATGATCACCAAAATTAAACCAATGACCAAAAAGATTATAAAATTTCTGAGAGCAACTTGGAAGTAGCGCTCGCCGGCCGCTGCCGCGGCACCGCTCGCTTTGCTCGCTCGGCTCGCGCGCGGTTGGTCACAGTTCTAACCTAACCTAACCTATTTTACAACATTAAATAGCGCAATAATTTGCTATTAAAATTTGGTGATCAATTTACTAAATTTGGTGATCAATTTACTAAATTTGGGTTTCATAGTACAATTTTAGGTAATAGAGGTTATGGTCACAAAGTAATTTTAGGTGGTCATTATATTTATCCCCTTAGATAAAATACAAAACAAGTTTGCGACGTTTCTGTATTTGAAAGAATATGGGGTTATCCCCTCATGTAGGTACCCGAGTCTGTTCGTCCTGGGCATGGTTGGATATACCAGACTGGTAGTTAGAAGAGATGTTGCGCTGGTCAAGTATGTGGCTAGCGTACTGCTAGGTTTGTTGCATAACCCTGAGGTGCTGGAGGCACTGCGGCTGTGCGCGCCGGACGGGTGCGTGGGCGCCGCCGCCGCGCCGCCCCGCTCTGTTAGACGTACCGTTGGCTAGGACTAACTTACTTAAGTTTACCCCTATGACGCGAGTCACAAGTTTGATAAATGCTGTAACGTTATCGGAAGATATATTTTGCCAAAACCTGCTGAGATTCGTCAAAGTAGCTCAAAATTTTATTGAAAAAGGTCTGACCATTTAAATAATGTATTGGAATGTCTTATTGATGTATTGTATTTGAATGTTTTATATGTATGTTATAACATCGCCTTGGAAGTTTCCGTAAAGGTGTTATAATAATTAATGAGTAAATAAATAAATAAAGTTCGCCATCCGCGGCGGAACAATCCCTTTTTTTTAGCGTGGAGAAATGCTCATGCATACTGCGCTACTACGGGGAGATAGCGCAGTTATGTGGGACTTCAACCCACTAAAATGCCACAGTGTCCTCCTGTGCCGCTTAGGGCGGGAGCACGGGCACGCGTAAGCATACATCCGCAAACCCGCCGCGGCTGTCCGTCACGGGACCCTCCTCTAGGGAGCACCCCCCATCACCGGCGCACCAGAACACGTTACACGCCGTGACCACCCAAAGGACCAAACCAGTACATGGGCGCCTGACAACTATAAAAAATAACTATAACTATATAAAAAAATAACAAAAAAACTATATAAATTTACTTTCGTGTCCTAGCAACGTCAAGTTGTTAGTCAAGTATTGACAAAACAAACTATATAAAACATTGACATAAGATTGGAATATAACATTTTTTGCTTACGGTTTGAAAAATAAACGAGAATACCGAAGCCGAAGTAAAAAGAATGGCTGACGATGAATCCTTCGAAGGAGAAACAGAAGGAGAAGGTATATTTTTTTGCTGTGTTATTTTATTATTAAGTTACCATAAGTGTTGCGATAAGCGCATGTATCGCATTGGGGAATCCTGTATGACGATGTTATACAGCTTAAATCTTAGATTAATTAAACATAATGTTAATACAAGACCTAATAAAACAGTTAAAACTGCTACGCAGTTTGGTGAGTTTAAGGACGTATAAACAAATGTTTGATCAAAATAAACGATCATCATCAGCCTATAGTAGTCCACTGCAGCACATTCATCATCAAACTAAACAATTTATGTGATAAAGACGAAATAAATAAGTATTAAGAAAAAATATCCAACGTTACAGCTGCAATCCGAGCATGGTGATCATTTGCTTACCAACTATAGTTTTGCGCTGGACCCCGAAGTCCAGATAAATCTTAAACTTTCAGCGATTAGTATTTTGATAATTAAATTAACGTCACAGAAGAGGAGGATCACGGGCAGTATGAAGAAGCAGAGGGTGAACATGTAGAAGAAGAGTCAGTCCTCTCAGAATATGACGCTGACGAATTCATTTCTGGGGCTATTACTAGTCCTGATTCTTCGATACCGAGCAACATGTTCGATTTTGAGTATCCTTTTTATTTGTATCGTATGTAGGTACTGATGGTATGGTGCATGTAGTGAATTGCATCCCCGGTACCCCAACAATCATAATTAACTGTTATTTTTATTTCCTAAACCAAACATACAGACATTCGTACGGTTACAACTGTCATAAGTTTTTCAACCTATGTGCGTGCGATGATATGGTCATATGTTTTTCGGCTGGCAGCATGATAACTTTTCTCGACGTCACAACGAAGCAGACATGGTTTCGACGAAGCTCGACCGGAGGAACAGTTGGGAGTATTACAGTAAATAAATATTATATTTTGATATTTATTTGCATGTCATCATCATCCTTTAGATTATTGTAGGTCGTCGCCATCATATTTTGGTTACCTTTTTTAAAGTATGTAAATCCACTTAGATGTCCTCCGCCCCGGGGTGAGCAGAGGTGTCTGTCAGTCTCTAAACTGACTAAAACCACACGGTGCTCTGCAGCTATGTAACTTTGGCCGGGGCGCTGGAGTGCTTGCGCATTTCGATACGCGCCCGCAGCCAGGTATCGACACGCAAAAATCCATACGGACCCCGTCACCCTCTGTGGACTCATACGATCGCAATTGTTCAGGAGAGCCGCCGTCTTGGGCCATTGATTGTTCAGGCAACGGTCTCCTTAAATCTGTTACCTGCCGACCACACCCTATGGCGGCCTGAGATAGTTACCTACGCGCCCTCCATCTACTACGGATAGGTTGTATCCTCCCGCTCCCTTTCCACCGCCTCCTTGGCCATCACTTCCTAGCAGAAGTAGGGGACGACGTCCCACGCGCTATCGTTCCGACCATGGACTGGACGACGATCGGATACGAGAGGTTATCCGCAGCACTGGCCGCCGCGACAAAGTCAAGGCGCTGCACAGGCTGGGCATTCCTAAATATTTTGGTTGCCTATTCTATCGTCTTTCAAGTCAGTCAACCGCACGTCCATATTGCGCCATACGGTGCCTTTGTGTCTTCATCATCATCATAGTAAATATATATGTATGTTTATTTTAGCTACATTATATATTGTTATTCAATTTTACTTCAATAATTATTTAAATTTTTATGCACCTGCTATGTTATCTCTTCACCACCCTTGGTTGAATGGTAGAGAATGCCTCAGGCATTAAGTCCGCCTATGTACTTGTATGTTTGCATGAAGTTTTAAATAAATTATAAATAAATCAACCTTTAAATCTTCCCACTGCACACATGGGAACACAGGCCTCCTCTTTGTGTCTTACTATACCTGAAACTTAAGCTGGCAGGCAACTGGCTGACCGGTCGCGGTGGAGCTAATGAATCATTGGTTCCTCATGTCACATCACATACTTGTCACAATGAAACGTTCATAATAATAATAATAAAATCGTTTATTTTCAGGCATGTCACCCATATTACAAATTAACAATTAGAATCGGACATCACAATAACACAAAATTAAAATTAATAATAGAAATAATTGAATTTAGAATAACCAGACAACACAATAACACATACTTAAAAATATTTTAAAATAATCAAATATTAAAATGTAATAAATAATGTAACAACACAACACATTTAAACAGCTTTAGACTGAGAGAGCCAAAACAAATGCAGTCCATAAAATTGGCAAGTACCTTTTATTTTGTCTCCCTCAGTATATGTACATTATGAAACACCGCAGATACAAGATCATTTTTACAATTAACTACCCTCGCGTAAAACGACGCCCTGAGTTTCTTCATGAGCGCAAAAAAGTCCGTAACTCTGTTTTCAGCAAACATTTCAGTCGCACTACACCGCCAGGGCAAGTTGAGCATGGCCCGAAACGCGTTATTATATTGTACACGAAGAGTGTTGTAAGCACTCTTCGTGTACTTGTACCAAAGTTGGCTCGTGTAGAACGACTGACAGTAAGCCTGGAACAGAGTTATTTTCACTTGCTTCGAACAGTGGAAGAAACGTCTATTTAGCATGTTACTTTTACACGCAATGCTGCGTCTTTGCCTCTCCAAATCATCGTCATCTTTTAAATTATCATTTAATATATTGCCGAGGTATTTAAATTTATTTACTATTTTCAAATCCGAGCCGCACAAAGTAATTGGCAAGACATTAGTAGGGCCCTCATCATGTTTAAATATCATTACTTCTGTCTTGTTAACATTATAGGTTAGTTGATGTTGAGTAGCATAGTTCTCACATACAGAAATAAGTTTTCTGAGGCCATTGACCGAGGGGCTAAGCAGCACCATGTCATCTGCATAGCTAAGGTTGTTTAAACACTGCCCGCCAATATGGCATCCGACTCTGGTGCTGCTGAGCTCCCCGATCAGGTCGTTCACATACAGGCTGAATAGCACCGGGGAAGTCAGGCCACCCTGTTTCACGCCACTAGTCAGCCTATACGTTGCCGACAAGGCGTTGTTCCATTTCACTTGGTTCGTTTGTTTGCTATACCAAAATTCAAAAAGATCCACTATTTTAGGTGGCACACGAGTTTGTCTTAATTTATTCCAGAGTAAAGTATAATTAATAGTATCAAAAGCTCGGCTGAGGTCTAGAAAACATGAGTACACGGATGTTTTCCTACTGGTATATTTATAAACGGTATTTTTTAGTGCGAAGACAGCCAAATCAGTGGATAAGCCCCGACGGAACCCAAACTGTGCGTCATTAAGTGGAATATTCTTTTCGTTAAAATGTTTCATCATCAGATTTTCGAATATTTTAGAAAATATAGTTGCTAAAGATATCGGACGGTAGTTGGATAAGCTAGACACATCACCGGTTCTGTTCTTTACTATCGGTACAACGGTGGTTTTCATGAAGTCAGCCGGCAAGTAACTGTGATCAATACAGACATTAAATAACAAAGCAATTTTTTCGAACACCAATGCAGGTGCAAACAACACGTGCTCGACGCTAAGCCCATCGTGACCCGGAGACTTACCCCGTTTCATACCTTTGACATACTGAAACACCTCCTCAGCTGTGACGTGTAACTCACTAAGTGTGGCGGACGACACTGCCTCCGCCGCCGTCGACGTCGACGACGGCGGTGGGGGCGATGGGGTCCCCGCGTCACCATGGGCCGAGCGCGTCCCACTCGAACAGTCGACAGTGGTGGTCGAAAGTGCCGGTGGAGGCGGATTAAATTTACTAACAAACATATTTGCGATATTAATTGGATTTTGATCACCATTTATAGATAAAGGAAGGCTAGATTTATAATTTAATTTATTAGTTTCTTTCCAAAAACTTCCAAGTCTTTAGTATATCTGTGCGTAGCTATAATATCCATTTTTATTTTATTTTCATTTAACTGGCACCACTTTAACATGTTTTTAAAAACTTTTTTACTATGAATCATGTCATCATAGATCCTTCCCTGAGTAGGGCGTCCATAAAAATACCAAAGTTGATAGGACTGTCTAGCCCTCGTGTGACAATCCTTAACATGAAAATTCCACCCTGTAACTGTCTTTTTGGTGTTATGAGTTTTGCCCTGATATGAGTACTTAGCAGCTTTAGTCATGCTGTCAACTATCTGAGAGTATAAAAGTTCAATTTGGCTATAGTGATCGTTACTTTGGCATGATACACCATAGCAAGGAAAAGTAGGCCAATCAAATAAATTTATAAACTTATCACACAATTTTGCATAACTACACTTTTGTTCAAAAGTTCTGGTACCCCAAATAATTTTATTATTTTTCTGAGTACTTGTTTTACTTACTTTAGGCATAATAGCGTCAATATTGCAACTAATTACTAATGGGAAATGATCCGAACAGTAAACATCATTTAAAATTTTAACATTATCAATTACATTCAGCCCGGCAGAGGTAGCTATGCAATGATCCAGCCAGCTTGTGGTGCCATGCGCATCACTTAAATATGTAAAGAAATTTGAGGACATACCAAGCACAGCAAGATCCGCACAAACCCAGCTCTCATCATGACAGAACTCCATCAGCTTACATCCAAATAGACTGCTTGACCGCGCGACATCAGCATTAAAATCACCGAGCACAAAGACACTCTCCACATCATTCACCTCTATAACCGCACTAATCACACCGAGGCACTCCGTGAACAAAGGCAGGTTGTCCGCGTCCTCTGTAGGCATATACACCGACATCACGATGAAACTCCGGCCGCCATCGAGCTGTATACACACAGCCGCGACGCGCGTCGAGCCCGTGTTGATCGGAGTCACACTGACAAACAAAGATTTCCTCCATAATATTGCAACACCTCCATACGGTCTTCCTTTTAACACACCTGCACTGGTGTCCACCGCCGATACTCCATGGTAGGAAAAGTCAGGGTGAATATTACTTAGATAACCCAAATCATCCGGTAGTAGCCAGTGTTCGATAATAACCGCATTCTTCTTTACAATCTATAGTCATACAGACAAGACCCCAACTACCGATTAGCGATAGCTGAGGACAGGGAGAGTGAACGTGAGCCGTTGATAATCCTGTATACCTGGCCTCAAATGGAGATAGACGCGGTTCTTCGCGATGGGACTTCTAATGCATACTCCATTTTAGACTTCAGGTAATTGTCACCAGGTATAGCTAGGTATTATATATTGCTTTTTTTCACAATGAACCCTGTTCGATCACGCCAGATGGAAGTGATTGTTGAGGTCTATAATTAAACGAGCGTGAATGGGGTATAAGGTGGTAGGGAACACAGATGCTGGCAGTTCCATGGCACTGCGAATAATGTGAACAAGAAGTGCTGAGTTTGACTATTGGTATGACGACTAGTTGTGGATGATATCCTGCAGTATGTCTGCTAGACCCACAGTTTACCCCCTAGGGGTGGAACAATGGCTAGCCCACTAATAAAAGGGAGATGGTGGGATCATCAGGTCGTGGAGCTCTTGCGCATTTGTCCCGAAGCCTGTTTCTTCATCACCTCTTTAGTCGAGTCAAAAATTCTCACTTTTCCTTTGCAGTCCTAACGGTGAGCTGCTAGCGTCAGTGGGCAAGGAACCAGATTTCAATCTAACTATTTGGAACTGGAAACACCACAAGATTCTTCTGCGCACCAGTGCTTTCACTTATGGTGTTAACACCGTCATGTTTTCGCCATATTGTAAAGGACAACTTACTACAGCAGGTTCTCTATGATAAAGACTTTTTATGCTTTATTTTGACTTTTGCAGTGGGTAAATTATGAATATAAGCTATATTTATTTCAGGTGCTGCACATATAAAATTCTGGAAAATGGCTCCGACGTTCACTGGACTTAAATTAAAAGGCGAACTGGGCAGATTTGGGAAAACAGAAATCTGTGATGTTCTTGGTGTTTTTCCAATGCCTGATGAAAAGGTAACTATTTCAATGTTATCATTAGTAACCGTTTATTTAGACTTGAAAAAAACAAGGCTAAAATAATTATGTAGAGGAAAAAGCTAGGGCTTTCACACCTACATAATTATTTTAGCCTTTATTTTAGTCCCAGAGAGTAACGAAGCTCGGGTTTGCTATATTTTTAGAAAGTTTCGCATTTAATATGAACAATAACATTGTACGTAAAGGTCACGTTTTGTTACGAACAAACCTTGGATCTAACCTTTTAGTTATTTACTTTTAAATAGTGGAATCCTACGTTTGAATGAATTATTAGAAGGTGAAAGCAATTTAAAATTTATATTGGCTATCTATTGGTTAATTTTCAATATTTTCAGGTTTTATCTGGATGCGAATGGGGCAACATATTAGTGTGGGAGGCAGGGCTCGTTAAAATAGAAGTGACACAGAAAGGGAGAAAAAACTGTCACAAAGCACCTATTGTAAGTACAGTATACCTATTACTACCTAATCTATTGGTATTCTTAGGCCTAAGGTTGGGCTAGTGTGGTGGTCCAAGAGCTAATTAACTTTTTGGCTAACGGTCTTCCTGTAAGGCTGGATATTCTTTAAGTGATGAATATAGCCTTAGTGTTCTTACACTTTCAAAATAACATAGCTGATTACATGCAGGGCTGATGCCTGCCAGGTCGTGGTTACCGTACTAAGGGCGCTATTCTCATCACTAAACAGCTTACAGGTAGACCGTTACTCGGAGGGTAAAACCGTAAAGTACCTACATTGGGTCTAATGCTAAGGTAGATATTTTAATCTCTTCTAGATTAAGACAGTACCTATATGAGCAAATGCGAAAGCTGCTCTATTATTTTCACCTAAACTGTTTCCTAATTTTTCAGATTCAGTTTATGCTGAGCCCATCTTATGACGAAGTGACGACGATCGCTCGCGACGGGTGTGTTCGGGCCTGGTATTGGGACACGGTAGACCAAGCTGATCCTCCCGAAGAAGACCCTTTCATTGAAATCAATCCTGTAGCCGAAACATGTGTATGTACTCTAATGTACTTATAGACCGTCTCTTTTTGCGGAATCTTCGCGTCTGAATCCTGGTGATTCGCGGCCCCCTCCTTCTCCTGATGGGTGCGAGACGAGTACCTATGTCGGACATTTGCATCCATCAAAAGGACGTCCGTAGGGTGCTGCGCAACCTCGACGTGAACAAGGCTAGCGGCCCTGACGGCATACCAGCAATAGTTCTTAGAACCTGTGCGCCTGAACTGTCTTCGATCTTGACACGCCTATTCCGCCTTTCATATGAGACTGGAACAGTGCCGAATGCTTGGAAGCAAGCCAACGTACAGCCCGTGCCCAAGAAGGGCAGTCGAGCTGACCCGGCCAACTACAGACCCATCTCTGTGACATCCATACTCTGTAAGAGTATGGAGCGTGTACTTAACACTAAGCTCCTGGCATACCTAGAAACTAACGATATCCTTAGCGACCGCCAATACGGCTTTTGCCGAAATCGGTCTACTGGGGATCTTATAGCGTATGCCATTCACATATGGAGGGAAGCGCTTGCCGTCTCCCTCGACTTCTCGAAAGCTTTCGATAGGGTCTGGCACGAAAGCCTTATTGGTAAGCTTTCTTCATTCGGTTTGCCCGGTGGTCTGTGTGATTGGATTGCAGACTTCCTGAGAGATCGGTCCATTCGAGTGGTTATCGATGGCTGCTCGTCGGACCAATTGGATATTAATGCCGGGGTCCCTCAGGGGTCCGTACTCTCAGCAACATTGTTCTTGTTGTACATTCCGGTCTCTTCGTGAGGCCATGGTGGAGCGTTTGAACTTATCCTTGCAAGCGGTCTCCGAATGGGGCGATGCCAATCTGGTCAAGTTTAATGCTGCTAAAACCCAGGCGTGTCTTTTTTCCGCTAAAAAGAGCCAATTTCACCCGGCTCCAACTTTCCGTGATGTAACCGTTCCAATAACGGACCATCTTGAGCTTCTTGGCGTTACGTTGACATCGACTCTCAATTTTGGGCCATATATTAAGGCAAAGGCTCAGCTGGCTGCCAAAAAGTTGGGGATCCTTGCGAAGGTGAGAAGGTACTTCACGCCGGAACAGCTGCTCAACTTGTATCAAGCGCAAGTTCAATCGTGCATGGAGTACTGTTCTCATCTCTGGGACGGATCTGCCAAATACCAGCTTGATGCACTAGAGTCGATCGAAAAGCGGGCCAAGAAACTCATCGGCAATGAGGCACTGGTCAAGTCAAAGCTCCAGAGCCTTGAACATCGTCGCCAAGTTGCCAGTTTGTCGGTATTTTATCGGTTACATTTCGGGGAGTGTGCGATGGAATTACATGATTTAATTCCGCCCAGCCCGTTCCATCATCGGACTACCAGACGTACGGCGATGCGTCATCGGTACATGGTGGACATCCCACCCATACGCACAAAACGTTTTGGGGACACTTTTATTATGCGTACAACTAAAGAGTGGAATTCCCTGCCGGAATCTGTGTTTCCCGATAGCTACAATCTAGGGGTTTGCAAGTCAAGAGTGAATGGGTTTCTTCTAGGCAAGCGTGCTCCATCGTCGACCACATCATCGCTTACCATCAGGTGAGATAGTGGTCAAGCGCAAGCCTATAGACAATAAAAAAAAGTTAAATAGCAAAGTTGTAGATAATAAAAAGATCTACAACTTTTGTATAAAGACTTTTTTCGCATAACCACAAAATGTATGTGAAAAATTCAAATAGCCAAGTTTTTTTTATTTATTTTTTTCCATAGGATTTGTAGTTTTGCCGGCAATCGAGATAAACCGTTTTCATCCATAAAAACTCACCCCCTTCTACTTCCCGACCTCAGATCGCCCGTAAATTATTTCTCCTTTAATTTTGTTATTTTCTCTTCCTTTTCTAATGGGTTTCATCGTACCATATTTTTTTTCTTTTCAAAAATTATCGACCCTGGTCTATAATATTTTAACCTATAATTGTTGTGTTAGAGAGCATTGCAATAGCGGTCATTGACCCACCTACATTTATTAAATTAACATTCTTACGACATCCTAAAAGCCATCCTCAGTAGATATTTATCGTTGAATGAGTTGAATATTCAACGAAAGTTGAATAGAAAACCGTAAAGAAAAAAAACACCGGCCATGAGTGAGTCGGACTCGAGCAACGAGTACTGTGAGGGGGAAATTCCCCTCTTAGCAAACTTTTTTTAGACATAATATATCTTTTTCGCATAACTTTTATTCGCATAATAATACTTTGGCGTATTGTAAAGGTTAGCATAACTGTCATTTGATCTAATTTGTTTTGGCATAATTTGGAGTTGCATAAATATTTAAGGCATAAATAAGGACGAATAACGTCATAATATTTTTATGGGTATACGAATGATGGGGAACGTTGGCAATTAAAATACCTACGGGTAAAATGTCAGTGTTCAAAACGGGATCCCTTTTGTTTCGCATAATGTGCTTTTTCCTAATATACTTTGACATAACTGTTTAGGCATACCTAGAAACTAACGATATCCTAAGTGACCGCCAATACGGCTTCCGCCGATATCGGTCTACTGGGGATCTTCTAGCGTATGCCATTCACATCTGGAGTGAGGCCATCGAGAGGCATGGGGAAGCGCTTGCCGTCTCCCTCGACATCTCGAAGGCTTTTGATAGGGTCTGGCACGAAAGCCTTATTGGTAACCTTCCATCATTCGGTTTGCCCGGTGGTCTGTGTGATTGTATTGCAGACTTCCTGAGAGATCGGTCCATTCGAGTGGTTATCGATGGCTGCTCGTCGGACCACTTGGATATTAAGGCCGGTGTCCCTCAGGGGTCAGTACTCTCAGCAACTTTATTCTTGCTGCACATTAACGATCTGCTAAAACCCGGTACCTTTGGGTATGCAGACGACAGCACTGTTGCTGAGAGATACCAGTCCAACGCTCGTACTACCGGGCCTCAGATCCAGTCTCTTCGGGAGGCCATGGTGGAGCGCTTGACCTGTCCTTGCAGGCAGTCTCCGAATTGGGCGATGCCAATCTAGTCAGGTTTAATGCTGCTAAAACCCAGGCGTGTCTTTTTCCGCTAAAAAGAGTCAATTTCACCCGGCTCCAACTTTCCAAAGTGTGACCGTGCCAATAACTGACCATCTTGAGCTTCTTGGCGTTACGTTGACATCGACTCTCAATTTTGGCCCATACATTGAGGCAAAGGCTCAGCTGGCTGCCAGGCAGCTGGGAATCCTTGCGAAGGTGAGAAGGTACTTCACACCAGAACAGCTGCTCAGCTTGTATCAAGCGCAAGTTCGATCATGCATGGAGTACTGTTCTCATCTCTGGGATGGATCTGCCAAATACCAACTTGATGCACTAGAGTCAGATCATAAGTAACTGAGAATTCCTTTCTTACAAACTTGAGTGTTTGTTCTAATGAAAAGAATCTGGATGAACGACAAACTTAACTTTGCTGTTGGAAAACTGTTGTCCCCATACATCGACAGTTTACCAAAAGCAAATAGGTTTATAATAGCAAAAAAAATATAGTTACGACAATTTTTCGGCTTTGTCCTTGCTTCAATCTCTTTTAAGATTGCTTAATAAATTCATTAATATAGGTCAACGAGACATACCCTACCCTATAAGTTTTAATTCCCTATCTTTGATTACGGTGACTTATAAGTTTGATTTTCACAGCTCTATAAGATTGCACACTTGAGTATTTGATTATTAATTTGAATTTGATACCTCAATGCGTTTCCATGAAAAATAGTTCGGATAGATAGACACACGGTCAGCGAAGTGATACTATAAGGGGTTTTTCCATTTGACTTTGGGAACCCTAAAAATTAAACATTATTTAGGTTCTTACATATGGATATTAAGGAAAAAGCACATGACCGTTATTGCCATGCTATAATGAAACAACTGTAGTCATTTCTTTGAGGTATTCATACCCTACCCAGTTCTTTCTTTAATTATGTTATTTTTTTTAGGTGCCTGATTGCCAAATAATGTGTCTAAAACATAAAAAAGATATGTACTGGTATGCACAAGTGAGTATAAAACTACGAGCGGTAAACATAAAATGACGATAAACATACTTCTAATCTTATTACACATTTCTTCGAAGGATGGCAACGGAGGCATTTGGACTGTAGACTTGGAAATTGATAAATTAGAATGTGACCATCGAAAAGTGATGACATGTCATGCTGGAGGAGTGATAGCTATGGCGGCTTTAAGGACACACCCCATACTGATTACGGCAGGAGTAGACGGAACTTTATTAGCTTACAACACTATAACACATGCACTGCTTGTTCGGTATATTTTCCCGGAGCCGATCTCGTGTATGCTTTACCCTCCTTTGGACGTAAGTTAACATTTATTATGGACCTACTAGCTTAATCACTTAGAGAGAAGAATGTACTATAAAATACATATATTTAACATTAACATTAAAAGCGGGATATTTACCATGTTTACTGTTTGTTGCGAGTTTCCGATATTTCGGTGCTGTCATGACAGTTTAAAAACTTAAGACATATATTTGTTACACACAATGGAAATAACGCTCTAAGAGCGAATGAATACTTCATAAAAGAAATTGCTTCTACTTAATAAAAGAAATTGCTTGGCTTATTGGTAAGATCTAGAATAATGAGCTCATGATTTTTTTCTTGAATATCCAGGTGGATTCGACGTCGTCCATTCTTATAGTGGGTTTCGCGGACGGTATAATGCGTACACTGATGCTGCACCCAGACTTAATACAGGAAAATACGGCAATGATCGACATACGAGTTCATTCCACCCTTACTTTCCATAGCCAGGATTCTGAACACGCTGACGTCATGGATATGATTTCGGTAAGCAAAAAAATAAGTGAGCGATCTTCTTCTCAATTTTTAATGGTATTTGGTGACTCATGATACATAGTTAGGGCTCAGAGAGTCTCACTTCTCTCAAAAATAAAATTGAACGAATCATATGAGAATCCTACCATTTAAAAAGTTTGCTTCTGAGATTCATTCAAGAATACATTGAAGTTACGACTGCTGATTTTTCTTGGCTAATATTGGAGAGCCACCGAAAGAAGACAAAAATTCTTCTTTACCTAATAGTAGATAATGATAAAGAGAATGAGCCAGCTACGTTCCTTGTGTTTTCAGTTACTGAAACCGCATTCGAAACCAATAAATCAAATATCAATAAACGCGCAGCGCACATTGCTCGTTACTTGCGGGGAAGACAGCACCATATTCATATACAAGTTGTATTTGGGCACTCCTTTCACACTTGCCAGGATCGGCTTCATAGAAACGCCAAATAATATAGTTTATATGACCTGGAAACCTGAGGAGGTAAGTGACACTCTTGACCAGCCAGGCTAGGTAGTCTAGTGCGATAAAATCATGTCGATATATCTCATACTGAAACAATCCTATTAATTATGTATACTTGTTCAGGCTTTCGGCGAGAGACAATGCGAGTTCCTCGCGCATGCATGTAATCGCACCTGGGCGTAGTTTCAAATTAACTACGCAGGATCTTCGATAGCTATAGTGTATCAGATAATAATTTTGATTATCTACTCTACTCTCATATCGTAATATTCGAATTATAAACTTCAAAACGAGTTTATATTGACATACAATTACTTTATAAATACAATACCGCAATTTAAAAATAGAATCTTATTATAACACTTCACTCTAACAAAATAATGACAGACATTTTAAGCTAGAATTTAAAAAAACTCATGTAATTCAGTACAGCGAAACCTGCAAAACAAAACGTATGAATGGCGCCAAAACCCAGCACATCACCGCATTATCCGCGCATGTGCTAAACAAAATTAGCACACGCACTGCGATATTTATTCGCGAGAATTTTTTCCGCCCATTCTGCGACCTATGGAATTGTATGAAGCTGCTCGCATTGCGGTAAAAAAATCGTGCGGCTATAATACCGCATGAAAGCCGTGTTTTGCAACAGAATCCACCGCATCGCGGCGCAAATTTAATTCGCGCGAATATTTTGAGCTCTTTGAACAGGTAGAAAGAGACAAAATTCGCGCGAATAAAAATCGTAGTGCTTGCTAAGCCTAAAGCGGGCATTGTCACAGACAATTTAAAATTGGAATCAAATCTTTTTATAATAGGTACAAAAATGGCATTACAAAAAAAATATTGATGGAAACTCCTTAGTGATTAACTTCTTGGATTTGTCCTGTATCTTAATAGAAAAAAAATTGTTTTATAGCATTATTTTGTTAAGGAAATAGTGTTATAATGAGATTCTATTTTTAAATTTCGGTATTGTGTTTATAAAGTATGTCAATATAAACTCGTTTTGAAGTTCATAATTCGAATACGAGTATTACATTACGATATGAGAGTAGATAATAGTAGTTTATGATACTGTTGCATAATAAGGGGTATTAAAACATGAGTGTGTGTTTAAAAACCGAGCCGTATGTGAGGTTTTTAATAGTATTCACACGAATGTTTTAATACCTAGTTATGTGCAGTTTCATACACTACTTTATCTACACTCATACATTTTAGGATTGAACCTACTGAATACCTTTTTTTTCATGCATCATATAATAATCTTGACTTTGCTGGTAAGAGATAATGAGTAATTTCCTTGGCCGCATATAAAATATTTGGCGAAGTTAAATTTTCGTCACATTCACTAATATCAGACATTTTAAGCTAGAATTTAAAAAACCTCATATAATTCAGTACAGCGAAACCTGCAAAACAAAACGTATGAATGGCGCCAAAACCCAGCACATCACCGCATTATCCGCGCATGTGCTAAACCAAATTAACACACGCACTGCGATATTTATTCGCGAGAATTTTTTCCGCCCATTCTGCGACCTATGGAATTGTATGAAGCTGCTCGCATTGCGGTAAAAAAATCGTGCGGCTATAATACCACATGAAAGCCGTGTTTTGCAACAGAATCCACCGCATCGCGGCGCAAATTTAATTCGCGCGAATATTTTGAGCTCTTTGAACAGGTATAAAGAGACAAAATTCGCGCGAATAAAAATCGTAGTGCGTGCTAAGCCTAAAGCGGGCATTGTCACAGACAATTTAAAATTGGAATCAAATCTTTTTATAGGTACTAAAATAGCATTACAAAAAAAATATTGATGGAAACTCCTTAGTGATTTACTTCTTGGATTTGTCCTGTATCGTAATAGAAAAAAAATTGTTTCATAGCATTATTTTGTTAGAGAAATAGTGTTATAATGAAATTTGATTTTTAAATTTCGGCATTGTGTTTATAAAGTATGTCAATATAAACTCGTTTTGAAGTTTATAATTCGAATATTACGATATGAGAGTAGATAATAGTTATTTATGCTACAAGTGCGGCAAGTATGTGATTTCCGATGAGTGGGTAAATCTACACGAGTCGGAAATCATCTTACGCACGTGTATCATTCAACATTTTACTATGCATTGTGCGAGGAAGTAAAAAAAATATCTGAACCAAGCAAGAAATTAATAAAGTGGCGCTTATTCAAGGGCGCTCAGCATATCCACAGATTAACTAATAGTTCATAGTTCCTCGGGCAAACCTACTGCGCATGTACAAATAGCTATCACGTCGTAACGCAAAAAGGCACGAGCAAAATATTCATTCTGCCAAACATATTTAATGAATATTTAAAATTAATTTATTGATCAAAATCTAAATTAGAGTAATTAAAAACGCCTTAAATGAAGTATTAGTTTTGTTTTACCTTTTATATGAATTATAATCTGTACTTAACTAATTTTTAAAACTTTTCTCAAATAATAAAAAATCTATGCGGCGGGCTGACGTTGGAGTTATAAATTAAAAAAAGTACAGGCAAGTAAAAAGCACTAGTAAAAAAAAGTGTCACTTTCCTCACAGTATGGCTGCTTTTAAAACGCTCTTTTCGAGGACATGCATTGTAAAACAATTTCTTTTTCTATTACGATACAGGGCAAATCCAAGGAGTTAATATCACCAAGGAGTTGCCATAATTTCTTGTTTTTTTTTGTAATGGAAAGCTTATGCGGGGCGCGCCATTTTTACACGACTGCGGGAGGGAAATGTTTTTTATAGTACCTATTATTATAAAAAGTTTAGATTCCAATTTTTAATTGTCTGTGACAACGCCCGATTTAGTGCATGCGTGGTTAGGCTTAGCACGCACCGCGATTTTTATTCGCGTGATTTATTGCCGCCCATTCTGCGACCTATGGTATTGTATGAAGCTGCACGCATTGCGGAAATAAAATCGCGAATAAATCCGTGTTTTACCACAAAATCCACCGCACCGCGGCGCGGATTGAATTCGCGCTAATATTTTGAATCTATGAACAGGTGAACAGAATCCACAGTGCACGTTAGTTAAAATCAGTACGCGGACAAAAATAAAAATCGCAATGCGTGCTAAACCTTAATGCGGTGATGTGCTGGATTTTGGCGCCATTCATACGTTTTGCTGTACTGAATTGTTCTTACTCTTTTGACATTTTTCTTTTATTTTGTAGGTTCAATCCCAATGTATGAGTGTAGATAAAATTGTGTATGAAACTGTACATAAATAAGTAATAAAATATTCGTGTGATACTTTTAAAAACCTCACCTAGGGTTGGGTTTATAAACACACACTCATGTTTTAGTACCTCTTATTATGCAACAGTTTCATAAACTACTATTATGTAAATAAAATAAAAAGATTGCTTATTTTTTTGTATGGATTATGTGAGGTATATGTACATGAACGCCTTTTCATTGATGTCATACCTCACACAATCCAGGAGTGAAATGATAGCGTGAGTGAGCATGAATATAAAAGTATTTGCTTGAATTACCTTTGAGCTCTCGCCTGATCACTTTTTCGTTTGTTTCTGTTGTCAGGAACGTGTTCTCCTGCTTTGTGGCCAAGTAGGCCTTGTGATGGAAACAGTGCTGCCGCCGCCAGTAGTTCGCAAATACTCTGAAATCACAACTTTCAAGTTGGATTTTGAGTCATATAAAGAGACTTTAGTGAAGAAACATTAGTAAGTCTGTGTTTATGCAGCATTTAGTGTACCTACTTAATATATTGATGGTCTGTTAGATACAAGATTATGTTACTGTATTAAAAACCTAAAGCTGACGTTCCATTTAGTCATTCAAATACTAACAAAAAAAACATAAAATACATCTATTCTAAAAGATCCATAAAAATTTTGTAGAATGTTTTTAGGAAATTTAATAAAAACATGTGAAATTATTATAAAGATGGACTTTTGTGGCTCAATACAAAAATATCTTACCTTTTGTGTGTCATTTGTTTTTTTTTTAGATTTTTATGCTATGGCCGTAAAAATAACATAAAATTTTCCGCTTCTATAAGTCCAAAGTTTTAGTTGTTAAACTGTGTGGATATCGTAACAAGTAAGTCAGATACTAAAATTGCACCATCTTTAAGGTTGTGGTGATTGCAACCCTTATGTGGGGTGTTTTTATCGATAAAATTGGTTGTATTTTACGGCCATAAAATTGTATTAATACAAGTCCGGACATATTGTAAAACACTCATTATAACACTTAAACTAAATTTAGTTATCATTCCTAGCATGCGCCACAGACCGTTTCCAGAAGAAGAAGATCTTGCCAGCATAGACGAAGAGGCTTTAAAGGCTAAAGAAGAGGCTGACAATGATGAGGATGAAGAAGAAGCAGAGTGGGTGGGCCAAATAGAACTGAGTATGTACGACTACACTCCCAATAATATTATATATATTGGCTTTCGGACCGTGGTATAGGCTACACTACAAAATGACAAAACTGCGTAAATAATAATTATAATTCACCTGATGGAAACCGTATATTCTCCACCTTTAGGTCATTATGATATAAGCTTAAGAGTATATTTCGTTCTAAGGTATTTATATTTATTTGAATGACGTTCTGTCTACTGTGAGACATTGTTACCCTACAAAGACGCATTGATCTCCATATTATCAGCAAAAATTTGTTTGTGTCATCCAGCAAAATCCCAGCAAAGTGATTTCGGTCCCAGTAGTGGAAACATTTTAGACTAATTATGCTTTATAACCAAAATCTCGGTTGCTATAATCACTATTACCATTTTAGTGGAAAGCGAGAGCATGTTGGGCACAACGATCAGTTGGGCCGACTATTGCGAAGAAGGCGTATGGGTTGTCCAGCGAGGCACGGGTGCCTTACTTCTTATTCGCCCTGGACACACTAAGATCCTCAAGTACGCCCCTTTCCCTGGGGCTTGGTGTGAAGATTTGAGGACATTGAAATTTATGTATGTATACTGAATACTGAGAAACTTGTATTATTGTCCGGTTATACTAACTCATTACACGTTTTTCATTTATTATGTACTTTATCTACACTCACAACGTAATGTTCCAAATATGAATTCAAAAAATATTGTATAAACACGTACTTTAGTGGATTGGTAAAATTAAAAAAATAACCATTACAGTGCAACATTTTCCTTCGATTTTCAAACAACTGCATCATAAAATAACTTTTCAATACAGTTGTTAAACATGGCGTACTTTCAGAGGCTATAATTATGATTCGAAAGTTAAATCTTACGCATAGGCATCTTTCTGTTACGCGGTCGTGACTTTTGTTTACGAGCTCGATCATTATGTTTGCAGTTTAGTTTTAAATTTATAAGTCAATTTAAAAAAGTTTAGGAGCAAGGAGTTTTCAAACGTTGAATAAAATGGGATAGATTTTCTAAGAGGAAAAATGAATGATTCCGTACGTTTTAGCATTGAATTCTCAAAAGTCTTATAAATGGTTGTTTAATATATTTAATTACCAGTTTTAATTTAATTATTTTCACATCAACATTTGTCAAAAATCGAATAGGCTGTATAGCTGTATAGGCTGATATCGTTGTAAAAAAATAAGTCCAGTTGCAAAAACGCACCATAAGTCTATTTAAAAAAGTTTAGTAGCAAGGAGTTTTCATACATAGAATAAAATGGGATACGATTTTATACGAGGAAAAATTAATAATTCCGTACGTTTTAGCATTGAATTCTCATTTTTTTTTAAAAAGATGTATAATATGTTTAATTAACAGTTTTAAGTTAATTATTTCCACATTAACGTTTGTCAAAAATCGAATAGGCTGTATAGGCTGTTTTCTTTGTAAAAAAATATGTCAAGTTGCAAAAACGCGCCAAATTGAAAATTTTATTTTTTGTGAATATACAAATCTAATTCTTTAATTTGTTTTTACTGTTTCTCACAACTGTATTGAAAAACGTCGTGTGATACACGGGTGTGTAGGTTATTGCAAACTCGTGTCATTAAAAACCCTCGCCTTCGGCTCGGGCTTGTTAATGACAGCTCGTTTGCAATAACCTACTTCCCACCCTTGTATCACAATGTACTATTACAATGCATGTCCTCGAAAAGAGCGTTTTCAATACAGTTGTTAAACATGGCGTACTTTCAGAGGCTATAATTATGATTCGAAAGTTAAATCTTACGCATAGGCATCTTTCTATTACGCGGTCGTGACTTTTGTTTACGAGCTCGATCATTATGTTTGCAG
This sequence comes from Orthosia incerta, assembly GCA_948252205.1. Lineage (NCBI taxonomy): Eukaryota > Metazoa > Arthropoda > Insecta > Lepidoptera > Noctuidae > Orthosia > Orthosia incerta. The sequence continues at coordinate 17,097,065 of OX411753.1, read as the reverse complement.
TTTAGTTTTAAATTTATAAGTCAATTTAAAAAAGTTTAGGAGCAAGGAGTTTTCAAACATAGAATAAAATGGGATAGATTTTCTAAGAGGAAAAATGAATGATTCCGTACGTTTTAGCATTGAATTCTCAAAAGTCTTATAAATGGTTGTTTAATATATTTAATTACCAGTTTTAATTTAATTATTTTCACATCAACATTTGTCAAAAATCGAATAGGCTGTATAGCTGTATAGGCTGATATCGTTGTAAAAAAAAAAGTCCAGTTGCAAAAACGCACCATAAGTCAATTTAAAAAACTTTAGTAGCAAGGAGTTTTCATACATAGAATAAAATGGGATACGATTTTATACGAGGAAAAATTAATGATTCCGTACGTTTTTGCATTGAATTCTCTTTTTTTTTTTAAAGTTGTTTAATATGTTTAATTAACAGTTTTAAGTTAATTATTTTCACATTAACGTTTGTCAAAAATCGAATAGGCTGTATAGGCTGTTTTCTTTGTAAAAAAATATGTCCAGTTGCAAAAACGCGCCATATTGAAAATTTTATTTTTTTGTGAATAAACAAATCTAATTCTTTGATTTGTTTTTACTGTTTCTCACAACTGTATTGAAAAACGTCGTGTGATACACGGGTGTGTAGGTTATTGCAAACTCGTGTCATTAAAAACCCTCGCCTTCGGCTCGGGCTTGTTAATGACAGCTCGTTTGCAATAACCTACTTCCCACCCTTGTATCACAATGTACTATTTACAAGCAGCCAAACTGTACGGAAAGTGTCACTTTTTTTACTAGGGCGTTTTACTTTCCTGTACTTTTTTAATTTTTAACTCCAACGTCAGCCCGCCGCATAGAGTTTTATTATTTAAGAAAAGTTTAAAAAAAATACAGATCATTCATATAAAAGGTAAAACAAAACTAATACTTCATTTAAGGCGTTTTTAATTACTCTAGATTTAGATTTTGATCAATAAATTAATTTTAAATATTCATTAAATATGTTTGGCAGAATGAATGTTATTAATTTATTAATTTCTTTTCCGCCATTTTATTAATTTCTTGCTTGGTTCAGATATATTTTTTATTTCCTCGCACAATGCATAGTAAAATGATGTATGATACACGTGCGTAAGATGATTTCCGACTCGTGTTGATTTAGCCACTCACTCGCTTCGCTCGCTTATCGGAAAATTATAATACCATATAATAATATAATATAATACCAATACCATCGGAAATCACCTACTTTCCGCACTCGTAGCATAAATAACTATTTTAATTTTTATAGCACAATTTTACTTTTTAATTTACTGTCGCTTATGGGCTCATTGACTTAATGTAGAAAAGTAGTGTCATTGTCTATGGATGAGCGCGCTGCGCAGTCATGCGCAATGAGAATCTAAATTGCCCGCCATACCACATATTTTTCCGTTTCTACTTTTGTTTTATTTCAACTGTATGAGTGAAGAAAAAATAGTGTATGCAACGGCATATCATTAGGTATTAAAACACTCGCGTGTTATTATTATCACATTCAGCTTCGCCTCATGTGATAAACCCACGCTCGTGTTTCAATAACCCTTATTATATGACCATTGCATAAAGTACTATTATTTGTTTTTCTATTAATTAACGTAACCTACTGACGTTTTTGCATGCCTCTTATACCTAATATTGTTAGCGGTATGAAATTTGACGCTTCTTTATGATGTGGCAATTTTACATTTCATAAATACGTCAACTTATAAAGTACCTAATGGCATTTTACGTCTCATTATTATCAGCCCTGTTCCACTCACCTCTGAGTAGTTATAAGCATGCTTCCATATATTCTATGCTGTCTTAGCCCATCAACATCATCTGTTATGTCAAAATATCCTATGCTTCTGTTGTTTTCAACCATCCTTTTGTAAGCTTGCTCGATATTGCATGACCTGTCAAGCCGATTGTAATAAATATGCTCCTGAGACTAAAACTATATGTGGAAACAGATGCGACGGCCGTTATCTCGTGGTTGGGACTGACACGGGAATCATCCGAGTAGTTCGGATGCCGACTGAAGAGGAGGACAACCCTACACGTCACTACACCGTGTGGGTGGAGTCCATAAAGAAGCTGCTTAAAAAGCTTAAAGGCAGACGTTTAGCTAAAGAAGAGGTCAGCCTAATTTCTAACCACAATCATTTTGTTTAGTAGGTACTACCTGACCCGACAGACGCTGTCTTGAACCCGAGTTCGTAAAAAACTCATCGCCATTCGCCGATTTTCCAAGCAAATCATGTAACTCGAGACTACGAGAGAACGTTTTATGGAAACAGTCCAACTGTTCTCATGTGATATCATTTCATTTTAAGCATAACTAGATATTAACAAACTAGGTAATCATAGACTTCATAGCACAAACTAGGTAATAATTTTATTAACATATTTTTCTATTTTCAGAAACAACCAATTCCTCGTATAGACTTCGGAGATTTTTACTATTTGCCTATGCATGATCGTTATACAGGGGCTCTTACCTGCTTGGAACTTAGCCACGATTCAGAGTAAGATTGATTACGTCATAATCAATTCTTTAACGTTACATATTAGGTAGCTATCTATTTGGCAAACGAGCAAGCAACCCATCTGGTGCTTGGCGTTGTGTGTTGTGTGTTGGTTAGGCGTTGTGGTTGAATATTTTGAAAATCAATACACGAATTTCGCCGTGTGGACTTTTTGTACGCGTGTTGGCCGGTTTTTTAAGTGCCACGACGTGAAATTCGCGATGTGGCCGATTGAAAGAAACCACAACGCGTTCTGAGCAATTTTTCGCTCATTGAGTGATTTCAGTTTTTGAGCCTAATATTTATATGCATGCATGGAATGAAATTTACATTATTTTGCTATCATCATAACATTGTTTTAGACGGATGTACTCTTCCGGTTCCGATGGCAATATATTTGCTTATAATGTCAACTTTCCAGAACAATTGCTACCAGAACAGAAGCTTCCACCACCACCAGAATCGCTCGTTAGTATTTTTACTAAGTAATATTTTATGCGAGTACCAGAAAGAGATGCGCGGTACTTTTTCTAATTTAAGTAAGGAGCAGACTGTAATTCTGTATAAAATGCAGATGTAATTGTTTTTTAAATTTACGTTCAATTATTTCGGGATCATAATAATCCAAGTTACTTTGTCTGTCAATCGTACAACTACCAACTACGAATATATTGTTTTTACAGACAATAAAAAAAGTAAGAGAACATAGTACTGTTGATGGAGAGTTGATGTCGCACGAACAACTGAAGCAAAAAGAGGAATTCGACAAAATGATGGCGATTGCTAACGCACACAAGAAAAGAGTTCGCGACCAGCTTGGTTTAATTACTGTTGATTATACTAAGCTCATCAAAGCGTAAGTATTTGAAAGTTTTCATAACTCTTATCAAAAAATTCTTTCAAAAGTTATTATACTTATATTTTTTATCACATCATTTTCTTTAAATTAACTGTCCTAGTAGTTATAAGGTAATTTTTAACTGACTTACCAAAAAAGAGGAGGTTCTTTGTTCGACTTTGTTTTTTTCACCGATATCTCCAATTTTAAAATTCTTTTTTTGCTTGGAAGAGTATGTTTCGAAATTGGTCCCATTTTAATTTGGTGAAGATCTGATGAAGAACCTCGAAGATATACAACAGAACTCTTCAATTAATAACGGCAAATCTCTCGGGATTGCTGCAATCGCATGTCTGTTTAGTTAGTGTCTATACCATTTCATGTTAATCACGCCAGTATGCTCTAAAGGGGTACGTAGATGTGTACAGTTCACCTTGGTACACTCTCATTTCACCGGTTATTTTCAGTTTCATGATATTCAGGTAATCTATTCTGGCATTATAGGTTACCTTACTTAACTTGCCTATTAGGCAGGTACAACTAAAAAGTCAAAAATAAAAAAAAACTTTTTACAAAAACATACTACTGATTTCCAAATAAGAAAACTCCAAAGTGAATATTAACTTTATTTTGGAAGTCGGTGTACATAACGAAAAAAAAATAGTACCTACCTAAGACATCGACTTCCAAAAACAAAGTTATTTTCCACTATATAGTTTTTTTTTTTAAGTCGTTAGTTTTTTTTTGTAAAAAGTTTTTTATTTGATAATATTAATACAATCTTTTGGACGTTCATAAAGATAGAAATTATAATATAAATAATAATATTATATAATACACAACGAATGATCTAGTTATTGAAGTTTAACTATAATAAATCTAAATAAAAATATATAAAGGCTGCAACCGTCGGGCAAAATTCTGATAAATTCTTACTATGACTTGTCAAAGTTAATTCAATTATTTATTTTATTTATCTATTTATTTAGGTATAACAGATTTTAGGTTTCCTTGTGTAACTGGGATATAGATTTGTATATATGAACAGAGCAAAAGGAGAAATTAAAAATATATATATATATAAGACATTATTAAGTAATATATATAGTCAAGGGACAAATGCAATGGGAGTGCCATTACTAAAATGTCTAAAGCTTATTTGTAGACATAGGTTAATGATCCACGACTAGATTAATGTATAGGGAAGCCCGGGCAAGAAGCATAGTATGAGCACGAGGTCCTAGCGCTTACAAAAAAAATTTGGTTCAAATAAATATCACTAGATGGCGCGATATGCATTGATTTGTTATTGAATTGTGTGTAAAATTAATATTTTCTAGAATTGATCATAAAAATTGTATATTCTTATATAATAGCGTTACTATATTTTCTCAAGTCTTCAACACAAGCAACCGGCGACGCCATGTTAGTTAAACCAGAACAATATGCGAGTGTACCGGAAATAAAAATAAAAAAATCCTTGTTTTCTTACGATTTTTGTGAAGGTTGATAAACCAACCTTTTGTATTAGCAATCAGTTACATGTGAATAAGTCTGTTTATTCTTTTGCATAATATTTATTTAAGTATAATTTATGATTGTTACTTTGTATTTATCTAATAACGACATTTCACTTCTTGACTTGTTTCTAATATTGGTTCATTGGACAAAGCTGATAGGTATTCATCATCTTCCTACCCTTGTCCCATGTTACTTGGGGTCGGCGCAACACGTTTTCTTCTTGTCCCCCGTCACGCTATCACTGACTCCCTTTTATTTCATATCACTCCTCAAACAGTCCATCCATCTTTTCTTTGGCCGTCCCCTCCCTCTCCATCCATTCACATTTTTATATAAGGTTGGGCCCAGCACTGAACCTTGGGGTACACCTGCTGTTATATTGTAGAATTTTGAGTAGTCGTCGTTCACTCTTACTCGAAATATTCTATTCTCCAAGTATGATTTCAGAAGAGAGTATAAGTTGTGAGGCAACTGACGCTTCATTTTAAACAATAACCCCTGATGCCAAACCTTATCAAAAGCCTGTTGTACGTCAAGAAACACGGCAGAGCAGTACTGTTTCTTATCTAGTGCTTCTCTTATAGAGTTAACTACTCTGTGTATCTGTTCCACAGTGGAGTGACCGGCTCTGAATCCAAACTGATGTGGTGGTATAATGTTGTTTTCATGCAGAATTTGTCTCAACCGCCGTGAAACAAGCTTTTCACATAATTTTGAAATTATAGGCAACAGACTTATGGGCCTACTCGGTGTGGTGGCTTCCCCGCTTTAGGTATCATGATTATTTCGGATATCTGCCACACTTTTGGGTAATATCCTGTTCTTAAAATGCCATTAAAGAGCTGGGTAATAAATACTACGCCTTTTTTGGGAAGTTGTCGTAAGATCTCTGCTGTCACCAAGCAGAAACCTGGTGCTTTTCTAAGTTGCAATTTTCTTATCTCCCTCTGAACTTCTCGAGGTGAGCAGCTACTTTTCTTGAGCAGCTAGGCAATGGGAGACTGAGCTGTAGGTCTGCTTCCAGATAGTCCTGGATTTCATTGTCGGTACCTGCGTTACTGTCATTTGGCGTGAAAACTTCAGCTAAAAAGTAGGCAAAAGCCTCGGCACGTTCTTTGTCAGTTTTAGCCCAAGTGTTATTTTGTAGTTTAATAGGGATTTATTTTAGGGTTTAATAGGCCAGTTGGGGTGCTGTTTTACTATCTTTTACAGTTTTCCACTGTGAGTATTCGTTTTTTAGGTGAGGTATTCAAGTTCTCTAGTTTATTCTTAATTGTTTCATTCTCAATCTCTTTTAGTTACTGTTTTAACTCGGTGGCTGCCTTATTAAAAGCTTTATTGTCCGAAGAATGGCGGGTGTTATGCCAAACTCTTCTTAGCCTTCTTTTTTCTAGAAGAAGTCCAACAAGTCAGGTATTTTGTTCGGATCTGTCGGCCAGTACGAAGGTTCTCCTGTGCTCAGGGTATATATGTTGCTATCATTTAGGCTCCTTTTCAGCTCTCTTCCTCTGGGTAGAGTCAGTCGCGATCCCCAACTAGAGTGCTTAGCGTTCCAGTCTCCTCCACACAAGAATCTTTGTCCTAGAGTTTCAAAGTAGTTCGAAAATCTTTCTGCTTTTGTTGCATGCCTGGGTGGGCAGTATACTGCTGATAGGACCAGCGAACCTTGCTTATCGTGCACAATTATAGAATTTGCTTGTAATTGGTCAGTTTTATATTCCTGAAGAACTTCATGCTTTATGTGCTTTCTAACAATGATTGCGGTTCCTGCGTGCGCTGTTCCGTCTGGAAGTTGTGTGGAGTATGTACAATAGTCCTTAATCGAAAATATATGACTTGAGGTTAGGTGCGCTTCAGATATAAGCAACACGTCATTTTTTTCGAGATCAAGGAGTATTTCCACGTCATGTTTGTGTTTTATAAGTCCATTAACGTTCCACGGTGCCAATCTGTATGCACACATTTTACCGAACTAACTTGCTGATAACTGATGTAAGAAGATTTATTTATTTATTATAAACTTCATCATTGATGACATTTGATCTAAGAGTTTGTCTAGCTTTTCAGCTTGTTGTGTGAGTGGAATTTCTAGTTTGGAGTCTGTTGTTGTATGATTGTGATTTTTGGTGACTTTTGCGTAGGTTAGGTTCTCCTTGCGATCGCTATGTAGTTTTATTTGATTATATTTATCTGGTTGTAGTGGCTCTTCTGGATAACTTTTTCCCCTTTCGAAGTTAGGTTGTGTCAATGGCGCTTCCTTTGTAAATCTATTTTCTAATTTTCTGTGCATAATCTCTCGGTAGACTTCGCAGCCCTGACACAACGATATGGGCGCATGCAATAGTTTTTGGAGTGCACATATTGTTGGCATCTTTGACATTGCGGTATAGAGTATCTTTTCTTAGGTTCTTCAATTGTGACTTTTTGGTGATATATTGATGTTATGGCTGTGCACTGCTGTGCACTGTTATTGGGACCGGAAACAAGATTAACGAAGAATGTTGACGTTGGTTTTTTCTCAGGTCCAATTTTCACGTTAATGATTTCTCCTTGTACCTTGTTATCAGTGTTTTATATTTCCTCTATTATTGCACTATGAGGTTTTGTATGGTGCAGCCATAGAGCAGCTATAGAGCACCCTAAAAATATGAAATAATTTTTGATAACATGCATCTCCTCGTAAAGTGTTCATTAATTAGTTTTTTGTAATAACACTAATGGATAGACAATTTGATAACGAACATTTTGTAAGTTTTATTTTTTTCATAAGACCAATATTAGATTTTATAAAGATTTTATTCTAAAATCTGGGCGTATTCACTACTGTAATTCATGCGCCACCGCACTGCCGCTAGGCCAATAGGAATGTTCATATCTCATGCTGATTTTAGGTCAGGGTACGGCCTTAAGTGCCATACAACAAACTGTTTTTTGCCGATTTTTGCGATAATGGTACGGAACCCTTCGTGCGCGAGTCCGACTCGCACTTGGCCGGATTTTTACAAAGGCTTTACCATGGCGTCTCACGCCTTTCGGTTCACCGCTTTCGCTTTTTTATGACTAGATTCAAACGATTATCTTCTTCTGGTAGGTAGAGTAGGTAGGTAGGTAAGTATTTAGGTAGGTAGAAAGGTAGGGCAGGTAGGTAGGGTTGACGGGGGCAAAGCCGCGGGCACAACTAGTTACAAAATAATAACGCTTCGCTACGCTATCGGTTTGCTGTCTATTTGACACTACCTTTAGTTTTGTAAAAGTGCCACGACACTTTTGACCCTCGGCTTTACTTATGGTTACTTAAATTTAGATTGTTATTTTGAAAAGTATATATACCTAAGTAATATTCTTTAGGAACCGAGCGATGCCTTACTCTCAAAGAATACTCGAAACTCTAGACCCTCGACCTCTAGAAGTACAAGAGAGGGAGTTGAACGATGCGAAAGCACTCACTGTGAGGAAACTAGCACATCAACTGGAAGCTTCAGATATAGGCTTACAGAAAATGCATTCGAGGAACATTATAATGCTGGATGTGTTTCCTTTCACCTTGAGGGCAATCAGGTTAGTTTTACTTACCTATATGTAGAATATTCAAGTGTAATAACAATAGTTAGAGGTGTAGTGTTAATTCGCTGTCAAAGACGACAAAACTGCAAGAAGAAATAAACTCATCATCATCATATCAGCCGAAAGACATCCACTGCTGGACATAGGCCTCCCCCAAGCGTCGCCACATTGACCGGTCCCGTGCGTCCCGCAACCAGCGGATTCCTGCAACCTTCACCAGGTCATCGGTCCACCTGGTGGGAGACCTTCTAACGCAACGTCTTCCGGTTCGCGGTCGCCACTCCAGAACCTTTCTGCACCATCGGCCATCCGTTCTGCGAGCAATGTGCCCTGCCCACTGCCACTTAAGTTTGGCAATTCTTCGGGCTATGTCGATAAAGAAAATAAACGGAAATAAACTGCTTTAAAGGAAATTAGAACTACATTAGAAATATGTAGCAACAGTCAAGGGAGGTCTTTTATCAGCGTAGCGCTTCACATATTATTTTTGTTTGGCGAAAGACTAATATTGTACTTATATTGATTTGTATCACACAGGGATCCTTCAATAAAGTTAAGACCTCTACGTCAAAAAAACCTCTCCAAAGAGTTTTACGCCCAACTTGATGAAGTATATGAGAAGATGGCTGAAGCTGCATTAAAAGGAAGGTTGTATTATATTGATTTATTTTTATTCGAATGTATCATAAAAGAAAATTTAACCCGAGGATTTTGTAACGTATAAATTGAGACTTATCTATTTTATAAATGTACACGCTGCTAGGAATGTGAATTTATTGGAGTTAGCTGAAAAAGAACTGAAGTAAGTAAAGCAGAAATGTTTCACACTTTCCTAATACACACTCAAGGCTCAAGGTTACACTTGTCGAAAATTCTTCCATACAAACGTAGTCTAGGGATAATTCCACTGTTTGATTATGTACGTTCAAAATAAAAAGTGATATCAATTTGTCTCATCATTATCTAGCCCTGTATGGAAGCAAAAAAGTTAAAAAAGAAAATATTAGAAAGCTATGAGCGTCGAAAGTTCCACATTTCGACACAAAATTTAATGCATTTTTGGGCGCAAATAAATACCATAAGAAGACGCAAAATTGCAAAACGGCCTCCATACAGGGATAGATTAGTAGTTCAACAATGCAAATAATTTTATTTTGAACAGATAGATTTAGTCGTTTTTTCATGATATCTAGACTGCCAAAGGTCTATTTATAAAATATCGCGCGCTCGGTTTCGTCCTAAATCATTATCCATTTTGCTACAAATTTGCAAAAGTGTGTATTCGTACGCGAACTAGCTTCCTGCTGCTCATCACAGCATCTATCTCTTACGCACGTGTTGTCGGTTGATATAAAATGCATTTTAACCCCGTGCACAAAATAGTTCGTGCCGTCGACTAGTGTACCCTTAAGCTCTGCCACTGGCCCGTGCACGGACGTGTGTGAACAAGTTCATATAAAATGTGCACACCGATATTTTTTTGAGCCCCTGTTGATAGACCTTTAGTAGTTCACCTAATGTCCGTTTTGGTTAACACTAGGCGATACTTAAATAAAAAGCGCACTGTTAAAATCGAACAGTGCAATAATGTTAAATTAGACTTACATTACTTAATGTGTACATAAATAAATAAGGATAGTATTTAAACGAGCGAAAAAAAAATCAAATTAAAGGTGTAAAAAATACTGAATATGGCTTACTGAAATACTAAGTGGGCGACAAACAGTGGGCGAATACAAATGTTTAAAACAGCGACTTGAAAATATAAGTTTGTCGACAGGGCTCCTTTTTCTGTCTGCAGGGTCTAAAGTAACCTAACATGAAGGAGACGACCGGAAGCTAAGTTCGCTCGCTTTGCTCGCTCACTTCAGCTCTCGTCATCCCCTTCGAACCTAACCTATCCGTGTCGGGGTGCGCTAAGTTCCCGAGCTCGCTTCGCTCGCTCTTGGACACGAATAAACCCGAACTCCCGCACTGCACAGTGATGTCGCCTCGATAGTTGTTCAGCTATTTTCAAAAGAATAATATGCTAAAATAGAACCCCAAATACAATTAAAGTATGTAACAATATTACTACCGCAGCTCACAAAAATCTCCTGAAAGGTATTACTCAAACCGGATAAATAGTTACTTACTTAGTATAATAGTCGCCCATTCAGTATATTTTTCCCTCAGTTAATAATTTCCCAATAAATAATAGTAGATTATTGCATCGAGCACAAAGTAATTTACAATTGCACCGAGTGCCTGATTTAGAGCCCGAGCGTTAGCGAGGGCTCTAATCTAACAGGCACGAGGGCAATATAAATTACTTTAGGCGAGGTGCATAATCTGCTTTTCTTTCAATTAAAAATATTGTCAAGCAAAATTAACAAAGTTCCCGCCAAATCACTTTTTTAAATTTCTTTCATTTTTTAATCAGAGTTAGCAGCAATCATTTTTTAAATTTAGAACAAGTAGGATAGAAACGAATAATACGTACGTAAAAAATAAGTATTGATATCGGCTGGCTGAATAGAGCTAATCCATTGAAATTGGCACCTTTTGGTGCTACTAAAAAAAAAACTGTGCAATAATGAGATTTCATACAGACTCGCTTTGTACTGAGTTTTTAGTGTGATTGTGATGAAATTAAAGCATAGTTGGAAGAAAATAATAATAATAAGATCTTACTGTTTAGTACGATACGAGTATACGACCACTTATTCAACCTGATTCTCCAAAATAACAGACAAACAGAGTCGACTGTTCGTCGGGTAGGCGGTCGGAGGCCATCGTACGGACCGCCTAAGATTGCCTCATTCTTACTGGGCTTGCCACCAAAGCCACCGTATCCTCTAAAGAAGGCTCTCAGGAACTACTACTCGCGTTTGCGTAGACATCATATTCAATTTATTGAGGTTTGTTTTTTGAATAATTTAAGTTATCATTATCCTTGTACTTTGCCCTTAACCCAAGCTACTTATTTAAGTGTTTTTCTTTCATAAATATAGTTCGTTCAATCCACGAAGACGCGCCACACCACTATTCCTCCTAACCGTTTATAGTATATGTGTGCAAGCTTCCGTCAATGTTATGAGTGTTATCGGTACACACTAATTACCTATGAGTGCACACGCAAACTACAATGAATAGACTAATCATTATAATAATATAAAGTAGAAGAATAGACTAATCATATAATTGGTGGGGCGCGTCTTCGTGGATTGATCGAACTGTACCTTTATTATGCTGCATCTCTTACTTTTTGTTTATGTTATAGAAATTATTTCTTCTTCAATTTCATTAATTTCTTTTGTTATTTTATTTTATTTTATTCAATATTTTTAATTAAAATGAATCTTTTTCACGTTAGTTTAGTCCATCAAGTGATTATGCCTAATTCTAGATAATGAGTCGGGAAGATGTTGGCTAGATGTGTTGAGCACGTTGCGTCTAAGCCACACTTTTTTAGGGTTCCGTATCCAAAGGGTAAAAAACGGGACCCTATTACTAAGACTCCACGATCCGTCTGTCTGTATGTCCGTCTTATGTCTGTCTCGCACTTGGCCAGTTTTAGTATTCATATTTTTTTTCTTTTTCCCACATCCCACTCTATTGGAGAAAAGCAGATAAAGTGAATTGTGTACCTGGGTCATTTACGTCTTAAAACTATCAGCAATCCCGTATGGCACCCTGAGCTTGTGAATAGGGGTCTACTAAAATTATTTCCTACCTAATAATATGTGCAGTGGCAAGAACATCTGAATCGTAAACCGGACCCATCCGCTATGCCTCCCGGAGCGGCTGAGGCTTTGAAAGAAGCGGAAGCTACCATCGGCAACCGCATACTGAAGACCCAGCCAGACTACGTCGCTCCAACTGGACACGGCACGCAGATACGTATTTGCCTTGCCAGGAAAGAGGTTAGCATAAAAGAGTATCTACTTATTGTTACAAAAGATTCGCTTTCCTTTCGTCTTCGTCTGTTAAATAAATCATAACGGTGCGGTGTGACAGTTTATTTCAAAAGCTTGATGTGCCAGCATCGATAAATAAAATATATCAATGTGTGCCAGAGTCAAATTTAGTTTAGTTTACCAGTTGTACCTCGGCTAATGTGAAAGAACGTCACACTGTTGCTTCGGCGGTCTATCGTAGATCTGACGAGAGATCGTTTCTGGTTATCAGAAGCTCTAATTAAAGAGTGACAAACAGTTTTACCAAGGAGTCTTACCCAGTAACTGGGTTGTAAATGTCAGATAGGCAGTAATCAATCATTCCATGTGAAATACTGGTATATAGGTCTATTCGGTTAGACTGGAAGCCAACCTCAAAACGGTTGGTAAAAAAACTAGACAGTTATGCTAAAACCAACAGAAAATTAAATAAACGCTTATCAAAACTGATATCCTAATGGCCGTAACAGTAATTTTAAAACTCTTTTCTTAGATCTACGACTTAAAACGTGAATTCAACGAGAAAGTGTTGGATCTGCGCGAACGCAAGGTTCATATGACTCAGCATATGAAGGATATTGGGGAGCGACTGTTGGAGATCCGCTTTGAGATACCGCCGAAGCTTGTTAAAACTCCGCCGGCACTGCCACAGTTCGACGACGACCTTGAATTCCCTGAGAGACACCTTGAGGTTAGTTAGTAGAACATATTAACATATACCACCATCTAGACTATTCTGCGAGATAAGCCAAAAAAGTTCCGAGCTATGCAAAACGTCTTGAAAATTTTTACATGGTTTCACTCGAAAAACGAAAAGATAATGTAGATTTTATTTTTCTTTTTAAAATACTTCGGAGTAAAATAGACTGCCCCAGTTGTTAAGTAAATTTAATTTTAACCTACCCTACAATTATCAGCGTCATCCTGTCAAATTATTACGTATTCCATTCCGCAAAACTGTATCAGGATCCAACTCGGGATGGGGATCCCCAGACTTAGCAGAATAATTGCGATGAATCAATAGATATTTATTCCACAATACTTCAAAAAAGCGCCAAGTCCATCAAACGTAACTACCATTTTATTTTCTTGTCGTCTTTGTATCTATTGTGTTTCTAAAACTACCCACTAGTTGTTGTAAGTGTTGTTTCTGTACTATTATTGTAATTTTATATATATTGTTATAATTTTGTTCTTGCGTGCTGTGTCTCATATTCATTACATATCGCCTCATATTGTATGCTATGCTTGTAACATATTGCTTGTATTATTAGAATTAACAGTGTAACAATTGTAGGTAGGCCAATAAATAAATAAATAAATAAATATTACACATCATTTTACCATCCTTGTCTAATGATACTTGGGGTCGACGCAACACTTTTTATTTTTCTATTGTCCACTGTCTGCATTCATGCTATCATTCACTCTCTTTTATTTCATGTCATTTCTCATACAATCCATACCTACATCTTTTCTTTGGCCTTTTTCTCCCTCTCAATACAAACTTTATAATCGCTTCAGGTTTTTGACTAAAACTGATATCTTAGTCACAGGCATTTCATTCTTCGACATCATTTATACCACATAGGTGAAACTGGAGCCAACACAAATAAGCTCCAGAGGCCCAATTTCGAAGAAATCGCTAGAAATTCAGGAGCGCAGGAGAACTTTTGGGGTGCAAGCAATGCCCCGAGTGTTCCTGCCAAGGGTTCAGAGATTTGTGCCCATTAATGGTAATTGTTTTGTTTTGATTAATGCACTAAATGTTGAGCAGAGCTGTAAGATAAGAGATAAGATAAGATATATTTATTTGCCCAAAATTGGCAATGGTTTACATACAACAAATCATTACACTTGCATGCTGGATGACAAAAAGAAACATAAAGGTTCAGCCATGTTTCTATGGCGAGCAAATATTATGGAAAAAGAAAATAATAATTAATTACGCCGATGTATTTAGAAATAAAATAATTCCGAATGTCAACAGTAACAAAATAAAATAACAATGTCAAAAATATCAAGCAAATGTCAAATTATGTAAAAAAAAGTTTATGCAAAAAATCAAAAAACCCGACTGCTTGAAAATCGAACTAAAAAGACGTAAACAAGGAGAAAATCAAGGTTTGGAAGGAAAATAAAATTGGGACCCACAATAGGGCGCCCAGAAGCCGCCATTTTCCCATTTTAATGTAGCCACTCGCAGGGTTAAGACGAATCGATTGACGTAAGAACCATCAAAAACGGCCAACGCGTTTGGTCTCTAGAACGCCACATAGGCACAAACATATATACATACATAGACTGATAAACACATTACCCTCCTTCGGCAGTCGGGTAAAAAATTCAAAAGTCAATCATCATCACCATCATCATATCAGCCCAAAGACGTTAACTGCATATAGGCCTCCCCCAAGCGGATCTCAAATATCAATAGTAAAGAAAAATATATAATAACAATAATGTCAAATCTATGTAAATATAATTTTTTACGCCGATGAATTTAAAAATAAAATAATTCCAAATGTCAACAGTAAAAAAACAAAAAGATTGTATAGTAACAATGTTAAAAATATTAAGCAAATATATGTAAAAATAATTCCGAATATCAACAGTAAAAAATAAATAATAACAATGTCAAAATATCAAGTAATTAACATCCAATAACAATACAGTAGGTACACCCGCATTTTGCCAGTTATGTTTAAATTCCATGCGATAGAAGGCGAACGTATTGCCATCAAGCGGGCAAAAATCAGGCTTCGGGGTGCTACGAGTACTGAAACATTCTCATTAGAAAAAAACTCCAATAAAACCTTAGGCACAGCTGTAGAGTTTGTGACCACTAGACCAACTGGAGTAGAAAGGAAATCAACCACATTGATACCGCGTTGCACATTCTTTTTCATAACATCCGCCTTCCACAATGTTCTTAATTAATTCATCTCTGTCGACAAAAATAGGTTCTGCAGTAAGTTGTTCGCAATAAGTAACGAAATGCATTTTGTCTTGATGTTAATTACAGAAAAGAGTCGTTTTATATCAATATTTGAATCTAAGTTATCTAGACAATCACATTAGTTATCACAAGCAAGTTAATTCTGAAGGTATTCTAATACAATAGGGTTTATATTGAAATAAGTTTGCTGTACAACGTCGGGTCGGTACATGCTGTACAAAAAAGGTACCAAAGCTCCAAAGAAAGTGCTTGAAAGAAGATCTCCTTTCAAGTATAAGATTCCTATAAGTATCAGAACATTGAACGATCGTCAACTTTGTTTAAATTATAATAAATTTCAGCCTTCTTTTTATTATAAAATGTATATTAAGTAAGATTTATACCTAATTTCAGAAACACGATCACTAGTTGCTTCATGGGAACTATTGAAAGTAAGGCAAGATCAAGAATCAACGCCCATAGAAAACGAAGTTCGTGAAAGACGCATTGAAAGGTTTGTTCAATTTATAAAATCGTATAGAAATCTAATATAAAGTTACAGCAACAAGGTATTATATTAAACCATGTTGAATGCCTGAAATCAGATTTTCAGGTAGAATGGATACGTATCATGGCAAAATGTATAAACATAGCATAATTATTAGCCTATCTTCTACTTCACCGTATTGATGATTCCAAAAAAATATAAACCGACTTCCAAAAGAAACGCCACAAAGCGAAAAATAACTTTCTTTTCCGAAGGTTGGTCACCGACTTCGGAAAAAAAGGTAATTTTCGGTTGAATTTCTTTGTTAAAAAGTTTTAATTTTTCTGTCTCTTTAGTTTTGTAACTTACCTCAAATTGCCATATAAATCATTTATAGCCAAAATTACATCTCATGACGATTCAAATAAGCCCAAAAACGTCTAGGATACATTGTTTTATTCCGGAGTTCCATGCCTACCTTCCGGCATCATCATTATATCAGTTCAATGTTCGATGCTTGCATTTTGATCAGTACAATTTATTTATAAGTTATGATGATGATGATGATGTGATTTGCTTCATCATAGTCGGTTAAATATTCGAGATATCTATTACCTGTGACATTATTGTCCCAATGCAGGGCAAAGGCATGCCTTCCGTCTTTCCATTTTTCCCTGTCTCTTGCTACATCTGGCCAATCCTTCAGATAGACGTCTAATTCGACACGCCATCTCTTTCTGGGCCTACCGCGTCGCCGGTTCCTGTTATTTGGAATCCAGTCAGTGGTTACTTTTGCCCAATTCTGTTGCGACATGCGGCAGATGTGGCCTGCCCAATTCCACTTTAGTTTGGCGGCTATGTTGCCTACGTCTGCGACCTGTGACATACTTATTTTTAATGAGTTCTTGTGGCCGTCTGTGGTCTTATTCATCAGCTTCACCAAATGATACATTCTAAGCGCAAATTATTGCATTGTTGATGAAAATACCAAAATCGTTATAAATATGCCTATAATATTTCGATTTCCATGAGATCCCATCATCAGATTCTAACTTGGTGACAATGAGACCACCTCGGAAGTATACCCTTTCAAATACAAAAATAATTTTCAAAATCGGTCCTCAATTGACGGAGAAATCGGTGAACATACATGAAAAAAACATACATACAGTCGAACATAGAACCTCCTTCTTTTTGGGCAGTCGGTTAAAAACTAAATACGGTTTGACCAGAATGGGGGCTAACGTTTTTGTGCCCACCAATTGGTGCCACTGGCGAGTAAGATTCATAAATAATAGCTTTTAACGTTGTTATAACGCGCACGGGAGCAAATGTTGAATTACAATCATTTCAAATGCATATAGTGTATAGTTTGAAAAAAAGGAGTATAAGGTTAGCCGAAACATGAAAAACTATTGAAGCCTTACCTATCTTAATCTGCCATAGAAAATATTTACAATAATAAAATAATTGTTAATAAACTCGCGCTAAAAGCCAAAAAAACTATCAAATTTGACATTTTGAAGACCTAGCGGAAAATTCAAACGCTGTAGCGCTCATTCAACGTCCACTCTCTGAGTCTGCCTTGATCGCCATCTCGATAGTTAGCCTATAATATTTGCACTGCTGGGGCACAGGCACAGGCCTCCTCTCTGTGAGAGGGAGTGGACCATAATCCAACACGCGGCCCCAGTATGGGTGCATGGCAAAATGTATGCTTGAGATTATAATTTGTAGTGGTGACTTGAAATGTTTTACAGACATCTCTTTGAGCAAGACATGCTACTGAAGGACTCGAATATAGCAGTGGATAAGTTCGATTCCCGGCTCCAGGAATTGCAACGGGAGCGCATACGAGTTCAAGTACGTAGTTTTTTAAAGTATTGACTTTCAGCTTATAACCTGGTTACTCAACGTTAAATTATCGCAAAAATTATGTGACAAATTTTGAAGCACGCGTTATCTGCTGTGATTGGTTGAATTAATTTTCAACAGCCAATCACAGCAGATAACCGGCAATTATTCGTCGATTACGTTAACAGCCCGATAATCGTGTTTTGAGAAGTGTTTTGAGAAGTTTTGAGAAGAGGGGTTAGGTCTTTTAAAATTAAAAAGTTAATTACAAAAATCAAAAACCCGACTGCTAAAAAGCGATCTAAAAAGACGTTAACAAGACGCAGTCGGGTTTTTGATTAATGTAATTAACTTTTTTTATTTACAACTTTTTAGTATTTTTTTTAGGGTTACATTTAAACATATAAGTGTTGTATATTTTTGAAATCACCTCTTAAAACCCTTTATTTTAATACTCCACACGATGGGTATGGAAGATTTTTTTTTTGCGCCACAAAATGGCGCCCAAAATCCGGCTTTTTTTCTTTTCCAATTTTAATGTAGCCAGTGACACTCGCAGGGTTAAGACGAATCGATTGACGTAAGAATCATCAAAATCGGTCATCGCGTTTGGTCTCTAGAACGCCACATAGGAACAAACATACATACATACATAGACTGATAAACACATTACCCTCCTTCGGCAGTCGGGTAAAAAGCACAACATTGCATCATCGATCATTCAATCATCGACCGGTAAAAGTACCTGTAACGTATTTTTAGATAAAAGTGTTTCTGTTTTCAGGAAAAGAGCCAATTGTTAGACTTGCATTTGTACCAGCTGCACAGAGAAATGAATGTTTTAAATAAATTCGAGATGCATGAAGATCGATTAGCCGAAAGAGTTTACACTAAATTAATGCAGGTGATTGTAATTTATTATAATGACTTAAGAGGGTACTCTATTGGGCTTTTCTCCATACAAAAACATTCCGCTGTTTTCTTCGTGGATAATGCGTCCAGAGCAATGATTTTTTCCCATAAAATCAAGGTCTAATTAATACGTGCCCCTGTCATTTCCTTTTTTCGAAAACATAATCACTAAAAGAAATATTACAATCCAAAAACCCGAAAAAAATGCCCGTATTTATCGCCATGTTCAGACGACTTTCAGACAAAATTGATAAGTTTTTAACAAAAAAGAAAATGATAGAAGCATAGATGTACTTTTCCTCTAAATTTTGATATAAGAATTTTTAAGATCAGGCGAGTTTTGAAGAAGAAAACGGCGGAATACGAAACGCCTTTTAGCCAAGGTTTTTGTAGGTAAAATCAGCCTGAGCTGCAGTTGTCCCTTTCGCACTTTACGGGGGGAGGTTGGAGGCGAGGGAGGGTAAGGCTTACACGTACACTAATAGGGAAGTGGCGGTTGTCGATATTTTTATCGATTTTCTAGTGATATACACCGATGTCGATATTTACACTATACAAAGATTGTATTTAATAAATCGTGTGATTGTGAGTATTACTTATTATTGTTGAAGGCACTTGTCGAATGATTAACTTTGGCATGCATAAGATCTGAAAAATGCAGTTGCGAATATACGATCGATAGTTGTTTAGAAAATTAAGCCAGGATCCAGAATAAAGCTCGGTACAGACCAACCGAACGAACTAACAAATGTTGTTGAAAAGAAATAGCTGATTTTTGTTATTATAGATAGGCTCTCTCTTGACCACTATCTCATCTGATGGTGAGCGATGATGTGGTCTACGGTGTAGTAAACTTGCCCAGAAGTAACTTCACTCTTGACTTAAAGACCCCGAGATTGTAGCTATCGGGCAACACAGACGCAAGGAATTCCACTCCTTGATGTACGCAAAATTAAAGTATTTCCAAAATGTTTAGTGCCTATGGGCGGGATGTCTACCTTGTACCGATGGCGCATCGCCGTAAGTCTTGTAGTCCGATGATGAAACAGGCTATATGGAATTAGATCATGCAATTCCATCGCAAAATCCCCGAAATGCAAACGATAAAAACCGTCAAGCTGGCACCTCTGCGACGATGTTCAAGGTTCTGGAGCTTTGACTCGACCTCATTGCCGATGAGCCTCCTGACCCGTTTTTCGATCAAATCTAGTGCATGAAGCTGGTATTTGGCAGATCCTTCCCAGAGACGAGAACAGTACTTCATGCAAGATCGAACTTGCGCTTGATACAATTTAAGCAGCTGTTCTGGCTTGAAGTACCGTCTCAACTTCTTAGCAGCATGTTGAGGCATTCCTCAATATAATGGTCAAAAATTGAGTGTCGATGTCAACGTTACGCCAAGAAGCTCCTCAATATGGTCCGTTATCGGCACGGTTACACCTCGGAAAGATGGAGTCGGATGAAATTGGCTCTTTTTAGTGAACAAAAGACGCTCGCTGTATAATAAAAATGTAATAAATTTATTTTTTCCAAAGGTTCCCTTCTAGAAATGGTATTTGACCTTTTTCGGTGCAATAACTTGCAAATAAAATGTTACTTTAAAATTGCAATATAAAACAAATTCATAATACGAATGGTATATTGCATCTTATTTTTTAAAGTGGCTGCATACGTGCTCACTGCCCTCTGCGACCAGTGTCCCGATACATCCATAACAGCGTGAGTCTGGCCAGCCTGCCATCAGTGGAACAGCTATCTCGACCCAACTCCTCTAATGGCTGCACCGGGCATCGTAACCGGATCAAGGCTAGGCCACGTGGCGGTATGTCTTTGCCCGCTGTGTGGTCACAAGCCCTTCGGTCGAAACCTACCACCAGTACTTCACATGATTAGCACCATCCGGGGATCACGTGTAGAGATTCAAAACGCTTATTTTCCTACGGACGCGGGTGACCCGGCCCTCAAAATGATGGCTCAGATCTTCTGAATCGTTCGCTCACCTTCACCGTCCTGTCTGCTGATTTGCAGTCTTTCGGTTGGTCTTACACCCAGTATTATGCAAACTAAATTTTGATTTCTTATAAAGCAGATACTTATAAAAATGATTTATGAATTTTGGAGAAGTGGGGTTTGTGGGTATTTAAATTAAAATATAGAATTTTAAATTAAAATAATAAAAAAAACACGCTTATTAATTAAAAGCACTTTTTGAGAAGGCAGCTTGTCGAAAAGTGAATGAAAAAATTTAACAAAAAATTAAAAACAAGCGAAATTATTTTTGTGTTGAATGGGCTAAACTGAAAACCAATCTTTGCAACGAAGTCGGGGGACCTGTAAAAAACTGATCCAAGGAACCATCCCCCGACTGCAAGGCAGGCGTGTTTTTAATTATTTTTAATGATTTATTTTTTATATCATACCTCTTTTAGTAATAAAACGATATTTTTGGAAAAACAATTTATTTTATACGTTTTCTATGGGATGTTGAATAGTACCTACTGTTATATTTAGTTAATTTCTTTTGGTATGTTATTAGGGAAAGAATGATCATTTAATACTACTGTTATATATTATTCTTTATATACTAAATAAGCTCTAGAATAGCTAGACGATGATAGAATAGGTAGTAATTATTTTATGAAATACTTTTTTTTTCCTTTTTTTCCCATTAGTTTTTTTTTTAATTTTTAATAACGTTACGCTTCTAAAGATACCACATAAATATATTAGACTAGCTAGACGATGATAGAATAGGTAGTAATTTTTTTATGAAATACTTTTTTTTTCCTTTTTTCCCATTAGTTTTTTTTTTAATTTTTAATAAAGTTACGCTTCTAAAGATACCACATAAATATATACCGGTTGAGCCGTTGAGAATTTATGATGGAATAAAGAAACTCACAAACATACATGTGAGCCCTATAAACATAACACTCCTCTTTTGGGCAGTCGTGTAAAAATGTGCATTTATCTATCGTAATTTCAATCCTTTCACTTGCAGGTAAATTTCGTGGTATACGACCATCAATAATTTCTGGCGGAAGGCATTTAAAAAAACCGGCCAAGTGCGAGTCGGACTCGCGCACGAAAGGTTCTGTACCATTATCGCAAAAAACGGCCAAAAATTCACGTTTGTTGTATGGGAGCCCCACTTAAATATTTATTTTATTCTGTTTTTAGTATTTGTTGTTATAGCGGCAATAGAAATACATTATCTGTGTAAATTTCAACTGCCTAGCTATCACGGTTCATGAGATACAGCCTGGTGACAGACGGACAGACAGACGGACAGACAGACGGACAGACAGACGGACAGACAGACGGACAGACAGACGGACAGACAGACGGACAGACAGACGGACAGACAGACGGACAGACAGACGGACAGACAGATCGCGGAGTCTCAGTAATAGGGACCCGTTTTTACCCTTTGGGTACGGAACCCTAAAAAAACTACATTTCTCCAAAATTCATCGTCTCTTTAATTTTTTTCGTAAAGTGTAAAGCGGCTCGGTACTCGCGGCGAGGGCGCGTGCACCGGCGGAGTCGGTCGGCCGCTCGGCGCGCTCTTACACACACAAATACACTACTCGTTCACACATTGATAGCTCGCTTGGTCGGGCGCAGCGCGACGGCAATAGTTTCTTCAAATACCTATTTTTCAAATTCTTGTTGACTAGAGTCCGCTCTTAAGTGGTTACAAATTTATAGGCTTAAAGTGTAATCGGTAACCAGCACGGAAATCTACTTACCTACCTTCATCAACACCATTCGTTTTCGTTATTGCTATTAATTAATTTATTGACATATGGATTTTTATTTTTTTGTTTTCATGTTATTTACATTTTTTTTTTTAATACATTATAATAATATTTTCAAATTGAAATAGAATTGCATGTATTCTTGTATATTTGTACCGACATCTTATTAATGCTGATTAATGTTTCAGTCGTCAAATAACATGACCAAGATTATTCCTTAAAGGCCTACGGGCACCACAAATCTTTAAATGCATATATCTCTGATCCAGTCAATCGTTTGCAGTTAATAAATATATACAGAATGATGCTTAAAAATATATGTAGCGTTTTATGCATTTATTTATTGGTGCCCGCCCCTAAGACGACCCACTGACCACAAGTAGTGATCCTTCGTGTGCCCGTAATTACCGAAATAGAAAAGCCATTGAGTCTCACGTTTATCCACGTCACAAGTATTCAAGGGGTTAATGTGTGTGTGCTATCAGGTCCGTGGAGTTCAAGAACAGATCATTGGTTGTGAGCATCGCATTGAAGAGCATATAACGAATAAGGAGGAACTGGACTTAGTATGTCAGGAGCTGCAGAGGAAGTTCAAGCGGCTGGTTCAAGACAACAAGTTCGCTGACTTCCTGCGCAGGATATTCAAGAAGAAGTATCGGCCGCCGCGTATTCGTGATGATGACGGTAAGTAATGATAGTGATAGGATCATGGTTAAATATAAACCATATGGATCCAATAGCTTCTGGCAGCGGATTCACCCGCGTCAAAAGTGATTCTTATCCCAAAGGAACTTATACAGTAGTTAAAAGTAGCCTATGTGCTATGCCAGACTATAATTTATCTCTGTGCCAAATGTGGCAGATTTACCCAGCCGTCCTGGCGTGATTAAGTAACAAAAATACATCCATCCAAACTTTCGCATTTATAATATACAAGACTAGCTGACCCCCGCAGTTTCGCTCCCGTCAACTGGCTATTTACCTACCAACCACCTACCTACTTACCCACCTACCTTAAATTCCTACCAACCTACTCACCTGCCCTACCGATCAGCCACCCTACCCTATCCTACATACCCGACTTACCCTACCCTACCTACCCTATCCTCCCTACATACCTACCAATTTGTTAAACTATTTATTTGAATAAGAATTAATACTACAATACGAATGTACCCAACTTTTGTTTCTACGGGCGGCGGCGATCTAATTAAATTTTAGAACACAAAAGCTGCTATTGCTACTTAACTATGATAGTGAGACATATTCTCTCGGAAACTTTTTTGTAGGTAATAATGAGTACTTTAATCATGTAGTACATATTTTTTATGTATCATTAATAGTTTTCTCAGCGCACGCCAAATAATGAATTTTATAGGCAAAATTTTGCTACTTTAGGTTATTTTATTGCAATATTCATAAGGATCTCTAATTATTTTTTAAATAAACTATTGCCTATTTTACTCGGGAATAATGTAGCTTTTCATAGGTGAAAGAATTTTTTAAATCGGTACAGTATTTTCGGAGCCTATTCTTATATATATTATATCTATAATTATTTTCTCTTTATAATATTGGTGTAGAAGAAGATATATTAGTAAGATTAGTGGGTGTATGGGTAATCATCCATTTCATACAGAGACTCCTCCGTGCCTCGATAAAAAGATAAGATGTGGGTCTCGCTCGCCTGTCATTTGTAGATTTTTGTCTAAAATCTGAAGAGCAATCTTGGTTAATAAAAACTCGGCAGATGATGCTAGTTTCCCGTTGCTAAGCCTATAAGGGCCCAAACACAAAACTGTGAATTGATGTGATGCGAATTCACAACGCAGAAAACAGCTAAGCAGTAAACAGCAACAAGCTCGTAGAATTTTACTATGCGACGTCGCACAACAGTGTTTGGGCCCTAAATTTGGGCACAGAGTTGGGTTGGGTGCCGTTGTAAATTAGGCACTTGTAGCATTGCAGCTTTTAATTTCAGATATGGCAACGTACCTATAATATCTCGCTCTGTTTCTTATTTTACGGCCCCATATCCAAAGAAAACCAAAACAATCCAAGGAAACAGATCGAAACGTATTTCCTTGAAATAAAAACTAATTTAAGAATTTTTGATTATCTTAAAGAATCATCTGAGTCCGAGTCTTCAGAATCGTCTAGTGAAGAAGAGGAAGAGGGGAGCTTGGACAGTCGAGACATCGGTCCAATTCGCCTCGACCCCAACATCTGCCCTGAAGGATGCGAACAGGAAATCTATGACCAAACTTATGATATGAGGAACACTAGGTGAGAAACGCACAATTTCTCTTACTAAAGTACAACTGAAATCAACCCGAAAAATGCCAACGGCTTTAAAAAGTTAAATCGTCATTTGGCCTTTGGCTTTACCTTCAACTATAAAAACTTTCCAACTTATGTTGCGATAAACTCTCTTTATGGGTACACTAGTCGACGGCACGAACTATTTTGTGCGCGGGGTTAAAATGCATTTTATAGCAACCGACAACACGTGCGGAAGAGATAGATGTTGTGATGAGCAGTAGGAAGCTAGTTCGCGTACGAATACACACTTTTGCAAATTTGTAGCAAAATGGATAATGATTTAGGATGAAACCGAGCGCGCGAAATTTTATAACAGACCTTTCGCAGTCTAGATATCATGAAAAAACGACTAAATCTATCTGTTCAAAATAAAATTATATGCATTGTTGAACTACTAATCTATCCCTGTATGCAGGCCGTTTTGCAATTTTCCGCCTTCTTATGGTATTTATTTGCGCCCAAAAATGCGTTAAAATTAGTGTCGAAATGTGGAACTTTCGACGCTAATAACTTTCAAATATTTTCTTTTTTTACTTTTTCGCTTCCATACAGGGCTAGATAATGATGTACCTAACAAATTGATATCACTTTTTATTTTGAACGTACATCGTGAAACAGTGGAATAATCTCTAGACTACGTTTGTATGGAAAAAATTTCGTTCATGGTATTCATCTTAATTCTGTAACATTAAATGCTGTTTGTTTATTTTTTTATTCATTTCTCTTATAACTTTTTGTTAACTTCCACATTACATCCGTCTTAAACTTTGGTACGTTTTCAATTACCTAAATCACAACTTTCTGGAAGAGACTATTAGGCAGTGACAATGAGGATTACAAAATAATACTTGAACACAGTTCTTCTTCAAGAAACACTTTAGTTACCTGCGTTGGTAGCGTCATACTTGTCGCAATTTTTTTTTTATTACCTTTATACATGTACCTACAGAGACTTCTCACAAAGAGGAGGCCTGTGTCCTAGCAGTGGGATCCTTAATAGGCTGATGATGTGATGTGATGTACCTACAGACATAAGCATGAACAAGAAATGTTGGAACAAGACCGGCTTGTGGAGGTCTTGAAGCGAGACATCGAAACACACATTAAGATCAAGCGCAAACTATCGGTGCAACTGGAGAAGAGGAAAAACGAACTCAGGGAATTTATGGTAAGATAGGATGAACTAATTTTCTGGAAACTATAAGGTACAATAAAATTTCTACAATAAAATTAGTAAGTATAGTAACTGTATTATATATCTATCCCACTACTTAAAAGGACAAAGGCCTCTCTCTACTTTTTCTACACAATCAATCCTGTTTTCTCCTATTGTGAGTCTGTCAAACGTGTATGAATTAAGCTTGTCCCGCTATCTTCGGCTTGGTCTGCCGTAATGTCGCTTAGCCTTATCTAAATTTACACTGCTTATTTGAACTTTAGAACACCATAAAATATAATTATTTCAACTTATACTTTTAATTATCTTCTAATACAAATGTAGCCTCATTCAGCTAGAGAAACAATCCTGCATGAACGATGTGGATACAGTGGTTGTGCTTCGGTACGATCAGATTAGAGCGGCTGCTATCAATGGCTGTACCGGCTCCAAGGGTTTGTCGGAAACCGTGGTGTTCCCTGAAGCGTTGCTGGCCAGACTAAGGAGACGAGTACTTGAGATACAGGAGGAGATCCGGATGCAAAGGCAGAGGCAGAAGTAAGTTCAAGTAAAAAGAAATGCTACGTTCTTAACTTCTTACCGGTTCGTAAATAAATTATAAAAAACTGTCATCATTGACAACCTACGTCGTTGAATCGCTGGCAAACCGGCACCAGTTACAACCTCTCTACGAGAATGCACCCTAAGTTGTTATATTCAGTCACAAAAGTCGTTTTCAGGATAAACCGCACTCACTTATTCCGCATGAACGTGGACCTGAAAGCGATGGAGGCAGAGGCTGAAGAGATGCGCGCGCAGATGCGCGACGTGCTCACTCGCAAGCTCGGCAAGCCACGCAAGGTGGACAAGACGCTCGACGACCTGCTACGTCAGATGGCGCGCCGCCACAAGTACTCCGTCCCCTATAGCACGCTGCCACTCGTCGTGACGCAGCTCAGGACCTGGCGGGTCAGTATACTTACTACGAACAGTAGGACTTCCTCGACCTGGGCAAGCCGCGCAAGGTGGACAAGACGCTCGACGACTTGCTACGTCAGTTGGCGCGCCGCCAAAAATACCTACTCCGTCACCTATAGCATGCTGCCGCTCGTCGTGACGCAGCTCAGGACCTGGCGGGTCAGTATACTTACTACGAACAGTAGGCACTTCCTCGTTCTGGGCAAGCCGCGCAAGCTGGACAAGACGCTCGACGACCTACTGCGCCAGATGGCACGCCGCCACAAGTACTCCGTGTCCTATGGCACGTTGCCGAACGACGTGGCGAAGCTACTTTGGGCACTGTCTCAGTTGAGCGGTAAAATATGGGCATAGACGATGGCAAAGGAAAAGCGTAAAATTTTCAGTTTTTTTTGTTCCGCGTAGATCAACGTTCATACAAAAAGTGAACAGCGGAGAGTTAAGATTTTTTTATTATTTTATTTTAATAAATCTGTAGCTATAAGAGGTTCCTAAAATTCAGTTCCTGACCAGAACATGTCCGTCCACCGACACTTTTCGCTTATCTGGAGAACACCGCAATTAAGGTGGCCGCTAATGTCATAATCATCAACTCAGCCAAAAGATGTCCACACTACTGAACATAGGTCTCACCCAATCGTACCCACACTGATCAGTCCTGTCTGTCTCGCATCCACCGGCCTCTCGCAGCGTTGACCAGGTCGTCGGTCCGCCTGGAGGCGACCATCCGTTCTGCTAGCAATGCGTCCGGCCAACTACCACTTAAGTTTGGCATTTTTTCGGGTTATGTCGTAACCTTGGTTCTCTTGCGGATGTCTGGACAATGTGGTTAAATTAAAATAAACAAAAGAAGAATGTGGCCCTCATAGAAAGAAGGCCACTCGTTTGAAAAAGTAATAACAATGAATTCACTCTTTCAGGATCGCTACAGTGATCTCGAGAAGAAATATCTCGCTGCCATGAACCAATATTCTGATCGCCTTCGTTTGGCTGCGGCGCTACAAGCAGAAGTTTTACCAAAAAAGGTAGTAACCCTCTATCGTTTCTAATACCGAAAACTTGATGACTTTAAGTTAGTTTACCCAAAACCTCCTATTTTAATAGCATTGTTTTACAAAGTCCAGCATCCTAATTGCGTAAGTGTAGTATTCTCCAAAGCAAACGAGTCGATTCCTTCAAAGAATCAGAATCATTTCTTTAAACTTTTTCGGTATTGCGAAACTAATTTGAAAAAGCACAAACATCCTCCTTTGAGTTGAAGTTCATCTACTGCGTTATGTTTAATCAAACTCGAACATTACACAATACCGATAGTGAAGTTTTATCTCAATTCTTCCGCTTTCGTTCATCCTTTACAATAAATTCTACGTCAAAATATTGGTAGTGGAAAGGAGCATAACCTTTCCGTTTCAGAGTGTAATATGCAATACGTAAAGTCGTTTTTGGGAAAGAATCGACTTGTTTGCTTTGGAGAATTCACTTACGCAATTAGGCTGCAGGTACCTACATACTTACTTGAAAGTTTTGTGGCCTGCAAGTGAAACTTATATTTTAAGGCTCGTAATTCTAGTAACCTTGATTTCGTTCATGCTTTTGTTGCCCAAATATCCCTAAAACTAAATACTTAACGGTTTGTCTTAAAAGTTACTGGGGGTCTATTCCCTATCTCCGTCAATGAAGTAACGGGCCCCGTCCGAAAGTATTCCGAAACTTCGGAGTGGAAAAAAAAAACAAGTGATAAGTTCGGACGGGTAAAATCAGTGGGTAAAACACATCGGGAGTAGGTACAACTGTCAAATTGTGTTGTCATTAATTCTTAGCAATCATCCGTCCTTATGTGATAAGGAGTAGGAAACGCCTGTAACGAAGGCCAAAACTACGGACTTCGTGCTTAGGGAGTAGACCCCCTGTAACTTATGAGCTTGTTGTCTCACTGCAAGGCAAAAGCCTCTCTTCCGTCTTTCCATTTTTCTTGTCTCTTCCTACATCTGGCCAATCCTTTAGATATGAGTCTAGCTCGATTCGCAATCTCTTTCTGGGCCTACCGCATCCCCGGTTCCTGTTATTCAGAATCCAGTAAGTGGCTTTTTCTCAAACATGCTTGGAAATTGACAACCTGCTTCGAGATAAATCGAAATTGCTGTACTGGCCAAATACATGCGAGCCGCAGCCGGCAAAACTTGTATGACAATCCATATATTCTGTCGTGGTTTAGCGGCCAAATAAATTACATAGTAAATTCATATCTGTCGTGTAATTTAAAAATGGAACGATCTTTTACTCCGAAACATGGCAACCAAGGAGCTAACTTATCAAAGGTTTTATTTAAATTTCGAACTGGCTTGCAAATAGAAAGCTGTTTATTGAAAAAAAACAAATGAACACTTTAACGCGGGAGAAATATTGTTGTTCGTCATTGATTTTGAAAAGTAATTGTAAACACATCAACATGGTCTAGGGATATTTCATACTCAATTAAATAACTCGAAAAGTACTGGCCGCATTGGAATCTTTTATACACCGATTTGTTTGTAATTTATGTCAGACTAATTCCAAACTCAAATTTTTGAAAATTCTTTTGTTTCGGTGGCATAAAAATGTCTTGATGTGTAGGAGAGGGAATTTTCATTTGTGCGAAATTTAGAAAACAATACGAATTATAAACGAAAGATAAAGTTAAAATTGAGGTATTGTAGCCATGCAACGCCAACATTTGACGAGGGCGGAGATGTTACGAGCTGTGGGAATGCTGGAAGCTGGGTCTGTTCAGCGTAATGTTGCTGAGGCCATAGGGGCCCACCAAAATGTAATTTCAAGATTGTGGACACGCTATCGTGCCACAAGTGAAGTAGCGGAGAGGCACTGGGGGCTCAATTGGTCCAAAGGCTGCGAGAGGAACACCAAGTGCTTGTGAGTGACCAAACTGTAAGAAGGCGACTGCATGGAAGCAATCTACGCTCTCGTAGACCACTCCGGGTCCCACCTTTACGGAGAGGCAATCGTGGACGACGATTAGAATGGGTTCGGAACCACGTGGACTGGGGCCGTGAGCAATGGTCCAATGTGCTGTTCACGGATGAATCCAGGTTCGGCTTCCATCCAGATTCACGAAGGACGCGTGTTTGGCGAGTTCCTGGGCGATGGAGCCGTCTTCAGAACCCTCAGGAAGTTCACCCATACCAAGGAGGAACAATTATGGTTTGGGCAGGAATTCGTCTTGGAGGACGGACGGATCTCGTTTGGGTGTGGGGCAATATGACGGCAGAACGATACGTCCAACAGGTGCTGGGGCTCGTAATCTTGCCCCACAGAACACAAATGGGGCAAGATTTCCTGCTCATGCACGACAATGCCCGGGCACACACGGCGAGAACGGTAGGAGCTTGGTTACATACACACAATGTTAGGGCCTTAGACTGGCCTGCTCAATCGCCAGATCTAAATCCCATTGAGCATGCGTGGGATATGCTGCAAAGAAGAGCTCTGAAGGAAGTTCCTGAAAATCTGGCTACAGAAGATCAACTTTTTGCGCACCTCAGAAGGACATGGGACAATATTCCGCAGCAAGACATTGACAACCTTGTTCTGAGCATGCCGAATCGTTGCCGATGTGTTATGAACATCATGGGCGCTTTCTCAGACTACTAACTTCAAGTTTATAAACACAAATTAAATGATTTTTCTATTTTTTCAGTTTTTAAACATAAATTAAAAGTTAATTCATATACGGTTTCCGTCTATGCTTAATTTTTTTTCCATAAAATCCTGAAATTTTAATCGAAGTACCTAAACCATTATTAAAAATGGTAGAATATTAAATAACGTATCTTTTAAATATATACATGTCATATAAATAATTAACACATTGATAGTAATTCGCTTTTTTAAAAATATCCCTAGATCGTGTTGATGTGTGTATTTGTCAAAAAAACTTTTTTACAAAAAAAATCTACCGACTTCCTGAAAACTTGTAACGGGTAAAAATTGCCAGTGCATATATTAGCAACATCTGGCGTTGATGTATGTTTGACACTATTTAAAATAATAATAATAAAATATATATCTTATTTGTGTGAAATCATTTAATACAACAAACACACAAATTCAATACATATAATAATTAATTGTAAAGTCTTTTCACATTGGTCACAAAAAAATATAATTTAGTAAAAGGCCTATGGCTTAAAAGTAAAGTGTTCAAGGTCGGTAATTGCAATGACTTGAGCCTTTACTACGAGTGAACTTGCGTTGAGAGGACGGTGTCAAAAATAACCTCAAAGGCAAGGATCCAAAAAGATACGTGATGTTATATGGGGCAAGGCTGGCTAGCGTCAAGATGAAAAGGTCATCATAATCAATGATGTAGGCGCTGTGAGTATTAGTTTGAATTTGTCTGAATGCCCATTTTCATGACACATGTGCGTTTGATCTTAACATGCAATTTTCTTCTCCTTGGCAGGGCTCCAAATGCGTCTTTAGCTATAATTTTAACTACATAATAAAGCTAATGGTCAACTAGCTGTTCAAGCTACAGCAGTCTCCTCTTGCAAAAGGTTCCGAGCATTATAGTTATCATATGGTATCCAGCAAGCTTACGGACAGCTACACAGAGAACGATGCTGTTTGAGGAATCATATCTCCAGCATTGAATATTGTGGGTAATCTATATCCCTTCAGAAAGTGAGTGGTTCATACTTTGTAACCTCAAGTTATTGTATTGATGGAATGTGTGCTTGAAGAATTAAATTAGTTGACCAAACTTGAGTGTGTTTTACTTCAGTCAGCTTCATGTGAGTTAATCCCTGCAATTGTCTCATGCTACTTACTACCCACGAGTTAGCCGGTTGGGTAAGGAAAAGCTGCCTTACAAACTACAAAGTGAAAAATAACTTTATTTTTGGAAGTCGGTGTGTTTCGTAGGTACTATTTTTTTGCGTTATGGACACCGACTTCCAAAAATAAAGTTATTTTTCACTTTGTAGTTTTCAGGAAGTCGGTAGTATTTTTTTGTAAAAATGTTTTTTTATTTTTCACTTTTTATTGTACCTACCTAATAGGCAAGTTGTTTAGTAAGTTTCCTATAACGCCAGAATAGATTACCCGAATATCATGAAACTTGAACAAAACCGATCAAATGAGAGATCTGCTTACCCCTTAAGAGCGTACTGGCGTGATGTTATGTTATGAAATGGTATAAACAATAAACATACATGCGATTGCAGCAGTCCCGAGAGATTTGCCGTTATTTATTGAAGAGTTCTGTTGTATATCTTCGAAGTTCTTCATCAGATCTTCACCAAATTAAAATGGGGCCAATTTCGAAACATACTCTTTCAAACAAAAAAAAAAAAATTTAAATCGGTCCACAATTGACAGATATATCGGTGAACATACATAAAAAAAAAACATACAAGAAGCCGAACATAAAACCTCCTCCTTTTTCGAATTTTCGAAAGTCGGTTAAAAATGAGTTCTAAGTACTACTTAGTTTTAATATCCGCGCATTATTTGAGAATAGTACATGTCGACGATTCTTTTTCCACTACCTGATGAGCTTACTTATTTAAATGCAAATAAGTTCCAACAACAATTTATTACAATCGTTCAGACTAAAAACCACAGACTATATACACAATCAACGCGCGCTTTTTCGAGAGGTTCAGTATCATTCTGCCAGTTACATAATGATAACAAAACTCCATATAAAAGTCATTTCGTAACTGCTTTTTTAATTTTAATTTTATAATTTTGTGTCTAAATGTTCATATTTCGAAACGAATTTCTGAGGCAATGTACATAATAGACAAGGTAGTGGAAAAAGTACTATACAAGCCTTGGCCGCAACTAGGCATTGATGGAATAACGTATTTACACGTTTCATTCCATTCCATCAATGCCTTTTTTGCTGGCCGCTGCAGTAATGTACTATTACTATAATTCAAGACTTTATTTCCACAGTCCTTGAAGGGCCCCAGCGACATATATGGTTACGACATGGACCAATACGATCGCGACACCACTCGACTGCTGATAGTGCGCCAACGGCAGAGACAGCAGATAGAGGTGAATTTAACGACACTTATTACTAACTTTAGACAGCGGCTTTGCCTCTGACTCCACGATACGATTTAATGTCAACCCACTTTAGACGTTCAAAATCAGATAAGGTGATTTTTAGGGTTCCGTACCCGAAGGGTCAAAATGGTGCTTTATTGATCCCACTTACGTGTCGTGTCTTTCTATCTGTCCGTCGTCTGTCACACAGGTTTTACAGCCAAAGGGTTGGAGATACATTATTCAAATTTTCACAGTTTCTTGTTGATCCAAAGCCATACAAATTGTCAAACAATATTTAAAAACATATTGTCCTGCCTTTTCGAGTGGGGTATCCTTGTTCAGAGCTCGTTGAGAAGATAAATATTGTATTTTTTTTTTTTATATATTGGAAAACAAAGGAATGAGAAGCCACCAAAGTCATCTTCTTTAGGGTTCCGTACCAAAGGGTAAAAACGGGACCCTATTACTAAGATGCCGCGGTCTGTCTGTCTGTCACCAGGCTGTATCTCATGAACCGTGATAGACGAGCTAGACAGTTGAAATTTTCACAGATCATGTATTTCTGTTGCCGCTATAACAAAAAATACTGAAAATGGAATAAAATAAATATTTAAGTGGGTTTCTCATACAAGAAACGTGATATTTTTGCCATTTTTACGATAATGGTACGGAACCCTTCGTGCGCGAGTCCGACTTGCACTTGGCCTGTTTTTATGCCTATTACAACCAATTTGATTTTGCGGTTCGGTACGGAACATTAAATTTGCGAAGTCCGACACGCATTTGGCCGGTTTATTTCTTCAACCTAGCTTTCTCACTGTTAAATTTAAATGATGTTAACAGCAACTGCAAGAGGAAATCCATAATCTTCGTTTGAAGCCACTGTCGGAGTTGTTAGCACCCCCACCAATTGCTAAGCTAACAAAACAGCAGGAAACGGACATTCGTCTATTTATGGTCCCGAGGGCCTACATGAATATCCGAAAGAAGTATTTTCCCATGTGAGTTACCTATTCATCCAATAATAAACAGTTATGCACTCAGCTTTGTCTTTATTGCAACGTGATTTTCCTTTATTCGTAACCCTGTTCAATACTTGACGGAAAAAATGGCACGGGCACTTTTTTTCCCAGCTATAACACTATGGTGGCGGTTTTGGGAGACTCTTTACGTAGAACTTTGACGTTCATAAAATGCTAGCTCTCAGCCTAATTTATTTTATTTATTTATTGGTTCACCAACTATTATTTACACTAGTTTTATGCTAATGGTGGCATGCAAAAGTATATGCAACAGTGCAACAATCACTTATAGGTAAACTCCACATGCATTAAGGAGTTGTACAAAAATTTATAAAACTAATCTAGTTTTAAAATAATTACATATCTAAAAGTCTAAATAATTAATACTTATAGCAATACAATATAAAATCATAATTTTAGGTACTTATTATCCTAATGATTTATCAACTTCATACTCGTGTTTAAATTTTATATGATCGTTCCGATTACAGACCACCCCTAAAATTGACATTAGACTTGGGACGCGAAATGAACGTAACGAATCTGTTGTTTGACTGTCTCGACGCGATGCGTGTTTCTCGGGACGAGGCCGAGAATTTGCTCCGTGAGATCATGGCGCTGCTACCTGAAGTTATGACTGGGTTCGTATTCACTCATGGAGGCAGAGCTGGCAGAGGGTTTGGGCAAGCATATTCAGATAAATAAATTGATAGCTGAGTAGGTACGGCTTGCTGAGAAAACACCGTAAATGTATCTGAAAAGATTCCTTTGGTCTTGGGTCCACTTTTAGATTTCCAACACGGACATTTTACGAATATGCTTGCTGAAAAACCCTGCCAGCTGCCTCTCTATCACTGCCAAATCACCTTCTGTCACAAAACATGACGTTACGCCTGTATTTTCCGAAAGGTTCTTTAAAATTTTCTTTCACACTTAAGAGTCACGTCATCTTCTTGACTGACGTGTGGGGGTCGGTGTTCTTAGTGTCTTACGAATGCAATAAAACTATATTTCTGACGTGACTGACCGCTGACGTGCCATGGTCGAGACTGATGTTTGTGTATGTATTCTAATAAAAATAAAATAAAATAAAATTAAAATATTTTATTGCAGACGCAAGGTCCATATTTTGTTAACCTCTGATTTTTTATTACGTAGACTAAACTGACGCTTGGGGAGTTGCCACTTTATCGTTACATAAAAATAGTGTCGTATCCTGAGTGATCGAAAGTTGATGGAAAATCAAAGTAGATTGAAAATGGAACTATTTCACGGCAATAAATACATTTGTTACGGCAATAAATACATTTGTTAAGAAAATAGCATCCCATTAATTTCTACTCATTTATGTCAGACTTCATTCTATCGATCGCACTTATTTTATTGTTTATTTCTTATTTATTACAATAAAAGTTCATGTACTTTGTGTATATTCTTCATTTTTATAAAACTTTTATTTTTAAATATATATAAAATTTGTCACGGGTTCGATTCCCGCACGGTACAAATATTTGTATGATCTACAGATAGTTGTTCCGGCTCTGGGTGTTGTCTATGTGAGTTTATATATTTGTAAACGCACCCACGATACAGGAAGAAATTCCTAGTGTGGGGCAAAGTATAAAACAAGAAATTACACCTATTAGTAAAATTTGATTGAAGAGTCACGTCACATCGATTCGATGAACCACTTATTAGGTCATTGGCAGCTGACAGTTTGGTCTACGAAATTGAAAATCACAATTTTAATATTACACATTACTTATAAACTATGTTACTTAGTAACACACTTAGACACGACATTTTATTTATATTCTTAGTACACAATACTTCCAAACTAAACTCTTTTGCAATAAAAACTGGCACTTTAGTTTTTTTTTCTCTACTTCAATGAAGAAGAACAAGAAAGAGGTTTTATTAATTTGAAGATGTATTGGCATGTTATTCGAAGCATCCTGACATGATTCTTTACGTTCCAAATTTAAATGTTGAAATTAACAAAAGAAAAATATTGGCTATTGTGGATTATTGTAGAATTCAATGATATTCTAGTAACCAGATATGTTATGAGCGCGCGCATTGTGGTGACTCGAAAACGTCCTAATTGGGACGTCTTTAGTCTATTTTACGTCATTTCAACTTGTGGTGAAATGTCAGATGACTGAAAATTGTGTATGTGTGCTGCTACTGCTGCGTGGAACACTTTTTTCGTTTATTTTGTGAGTGTATAACGTATCTGTTTATAAGAATATCATTGGTAAAATTGCTTAACTAATGGCGCGAATTGCTGAAAATTTTTTTTACGGACTACTAAAATTTTTAAACCTTTTTTTATTTTTTGGATATTTTCTGCAAATTAAACAATTTAATCTTTCTTTTTATTACATGAAATACCATTTTTTGATACGAGTGATAAAGCAATAAGGGCCGGTAAAATTATAGCCCTTCTTGAAGAAGGTTGTTCGCAAACTTTCTCAGCGGCCAAATGTGAGTCGTTCAACTGTCCAGAGGACTTGGCAACGGTATCAAGAGACCGGTTCGGTCAAAAGTAGACCCGATGCACATAACCAAGAGATGACCGCTTTTTGGTGAGTCAGGCGTTGCGGAATCGTAAGGCGTCAAGTGTGGCTTGTGGTAGAAGTTAGCTTGTGGACGGTCAGGAGGAGGCTTTTGGCTGCCAATGTCAGGAGTCCGGCTCGGGGCCCCAAATTACTCCGTGAGCACCGTGTTGCTCGACTTCAGTTTTCTCGAAACTGTGCTTCATGGACTCTGGCTGACTGGAATAAAGTATTGTTTTCCGATGAAGCTAGAATCTCTTTGTGTGGAGAGGACCGACGCCGGCGAGTGCTGCGAAGACCACGGGAACGCTATGCGGAAGTGTGTTTCGAAGAAATCATCACTCCTTATGGCGGAGGCTGTTATGTTTTGGGCAGAGATTAATAATTCGTTTTTTTTTAATTGCCCGAATTCACTTCACGCGTATTAATTTACACGATTATAAGTATTCAGACTACGTCAAACAATAAAATTTCATTTAATTCACTCAAATCGACCTTAGAATGTAAATTTCCTTACGTGCCCGTTTTTTTTGCAAAAGAGTGTATGTTAGTAACAAACTTGTTTATGTTATTAGCACATCCAACTTATAAGCTATGTAGTATCAAAACATATAATATATCTGTTGCGCTCACCTGACGCACTGAGCACATCCACGTGTACATGTACCCAGTGCGCCATGATGGCGCAACACGGCTTATCACGGATGACCTTCAGAATACTGCTGGCGCTCCCACGCACTCTGCGCATCATCCCTTCTCGTAGGATGGTGTTGAAACCATTCACACGTGTTTCAGCAAATATCCTTGACGTGCTGCAGTAACGCGGAAGCCCCAACAGCATCCTGAAGGCGTTATTGTACTGAACTCTGAGGGCGTTGTATGCCCTTTGCGTATATCGAAGCCACAGAGTGCATGTGTACACTGATTGCAAAATGCCTTAAAAAGAGTTGATTTCACTTCTAGTGTATAACCTGCGGGCCAACATGTTGCATCGGAC
This sequence comes from Orthosia incerta, assembly GCA_948252205.1. NCBI lineage: Eukaryota > Metazoa > Arthropoda > Insecta > Lepidoptera > Noctuidae > Orthosia > Orthosia incerta. Next base: position 17,059,616 of record OX411753.1, on the reverse strand, counting down.
AGGCAACGCCCTCTGTTCCCTTTCCATATCAGCATCATCTTTTAAATCCTCAGTTACTATGTGCTCTAGGTATTTAAAATTTGGCACTCTTTCTAGGGCCACACCACTTAACATAACCGGTGCTACATGTGCTGGCATATCCTGGTATTTCCTTTTTTATTGTTTACCATAAATGCAAGTACTTTGTTTAATCCTCCTGCCTTGAGCCTGGGTTTCAAAACACGTCTCTCGACGCAGAATAATTCTAAAAAGAGACTTGCTAAACTTTGTGCCTATCTTACCCGTAACGAACAAAACTCTTTTGTTTGGGCTTTGATATTGTTAATTATTCTCTGAAAGGAATGCTTTTTCTCTCTGTGGAGGGAACTCGTGATTGCTATGGTCTGCTTTCTACACTGTCCTTCCAACATTTCAAAACCTTTAATTTGTTTTTAGAGAGTTGTCGCGATATGATTTATGTGACTCACTCGTTCGCAAGTGGCTGCTGAAATTGGGTGGTGATCCTAGTCAGTATAAGAAGCAAACTCGAGCATTTGATGCTCTGGCCGCTTTGACCGATCGTTTGGTGAAACAACAAGTAAGTTATATAATTTTTTAACAATATAAATTATAAAATTTCAAAATATGTGTAATTATTCCATTTCTATAGAACGATTGCTTTCTGCTCGATGCCTTGGTTGCAAACAGAATACGTTGTGCTTACCTCGAGATTGAACTAATTCAAATCCATTATAAACATTTGTCATAATATTTCTTAGATTGAAGCAATGGAATCTCCAGAAGCTCCGGATGAAGTGATAGACAATTTGGAAGAAGCTCTGAAGGATATGTCGGACACACATGAAACACTTGAGAACCGCATTGGACCCGCCATTGCAGCACTATTACACTCCGCCCGCGCTAAAGACATTGGTAATATACCAGCCTGCTATGATGTCTCATTGCCATCATGAATAAGTTGTGTAAAATGGATAGTGCCTTTCGTCCTGCACTGCTTTGTCTCTCTCAAATAACGGAATAATTATGGCATTGGCTCGTCATAATAGGGAGGCAATATCTACAAGCAGTGCCGTAACTACTAAGATGTAAATTGGTGCGCCAGGACCTTAAGGATATTTGTTTACTTTTTTATTTATAGGTACACCAACAGCATTATATACGAAACTATTTATAGGAAACAGTATTTAAACATGGGTGCTGGTATACCAATTACAGAAAAACACGGCTTACACCATATGATCAGGGTAAGGGCCATAAGGAGCCGTTGGCAGTTTCGGCAAACTGCAAAATATTCGAGAGGGGTTTATTATAATATTCAGACGAAAGTGTAAAGACTAAAATTTACACGCTTACTTGCATACTGATGGTTTCTTTGTATTATTGTCATATTCATATTCTTTATTGTACACATAATAAACATTACAAATACAAAAGGAAAACTTATGTACAAAGGCGAGCTTAACCCATAATTGGGTTCTCTGACAGCAAACCTCAGTGCTAAAGAGAGATACAAAATAAGGAAAGTTAACAAAAGCGCACAACAAATACTAAAAAACATTTGAATTCTTACTAACTAAATACACTACACAAATACGTGTAAAGCACACAATGCATAAACATAATACATACAAATATCTAAAATACATACATATTTATGCGTCATGTTGACAGGAAATGTTTATTTATTTAACCATTTATGCACACACACATAATATACAGACAAGATGAAGAAACAGAAAAATAGGTACATAGGTAATGCTTATTTCTATAGAATAAATCTCTTCCAGCATACCTGCGAAAGGAAAGATGAAAAAAAGAGATGTAGACATCGTGTGTAGAGTTGAAAAATAATTAACACAAAACGATCTAAAACTAAGTAATAACTACTAAACAATACTGATAACAAATTAAATATACCTACTGTTATAATAATAAATACAAAGATATTTATAAAATAAATATTAAAACTATAAATACGAATACCTATCTAATATATAAAAAATAATAATACATAATTATGCAACTATGACGGAATGGAGAGGTAGTGGTCTTTCACTCCTCTCTTAAAAACTGCAAGAGTTTGGCAGTCCCTAATGTCAGGCGGTAGAGAGTTCCACAATCGCACGGCGTACACAGTAAAAGAGTAGGAGTAGAAGTCGGTAGTGTGGGAAGGGATATTAAGGAGATTCTTAAGATGCAACCTGCAAAGCGCATCGGAAGGACGGGAGTAGGAAAAACGTTCACGGAGGTAGGAAGGTGTTTTAGGACTGTGAAGGATGTTAAATAATAGACACAATATGCGAGAGTTCCTGCGAAGTCGAATAGGGAGCCACTTGAGTAACTTGCGAAAATCTGAAACGTGATCATACTTTTTAAGGTTGAAAACAAAACGAATACATACATTTTGCAAACGCTCAAGTTTATTTAATAGCTCCTCGGTGGCATCCAAATAACAGGCGTCGGCGTAGTCAATGATGGGCTGAATGAGTGTTTGGGTTCCTGTGTGTTCCTTAATTCTTCTCCTGAATATGCCTAGCAAAGGGCTATCCCGTATGGAATGAGGAAGATTATTCCAGAGGCGGACAGCACGAACAGTAAATGATCCACCGTAACGACTTGATGAGTGGGGAGGAAAACGAATCCGAACGAACTTTCGAATTCCTTCGTAGAAATAACTAAGTTAAAACGCCACAAAGAAAATGGATCACTAGGTAGTGCAGCTACCCTGTAGTTGTTCATCAAGTACTTAGTGGTCCGTATCGCTTTTATCCGATTACTTAATTACCTATTTGTTGGTTAAGATTTGTGGTTTTAATTCTGTTCTCATTCCCGCGTCTTTTTAGATGATCCTGAAACGATGGCATCTCTCATAAGATCGCTAGTTGACGACGAGCATCCAGTCACCATGGATAGTATTCAACGAATTTGTTCTATTGACGTGCTCGATGATATCAAAGGTTGGTCCACTTGAATACTTTATAATCTACATGTGTCACGTAAAGCTTGGTCACTCTACACGAAACTGCCAACAGTTTAAAGGGGAATGCCCATTTTGTAAGGGAACTTGGGCCCCTTTGAAAAAATGGTTGTATCTTGATGAATTTGGTTGTATATTGTAGAAAAACACGTTATATTCATAATTAGAAAACATTTTTTATTTATTTTGCGGGGTTCACGAGAAATAACGATGCTTCTGTTCTTGAAATGAACCCTTATTACAATGCAATAAGGTGCATACAAATGTCCAAGTGAAGAAACCTGATCGGTTGTTGTCTGTACATAAAAAGTAAAGGAAAAAACACAAAATATAAATCCTATTTTTGGATAATATTGAAATCGCAGACACGATACCTCATAAGGGGCCTGTGTATGGGCAATCTCCTTTATCGTTTCCCATAAACTGAATTAAAAAGAATTTGGCAGATTTTTGTCAATATCCAATGACTGTAGCAAAATTTTGTTTTATGCAAGCTATCGATGATCACCATCCTTAAAGTAACCTTACTTTTATATTTGTTTCGCTAGACTGCGGTATCAGCCTACCGACCGATGAATTAGAGCAGATCGTTGCTACGACGATAGACGCCCTGAAAGCACAAATAATCGAACGAGACGAAGCTGAACGGATTGAACAGGAAGTTCAGGCGGCCCTGAAAGCTAAGGACTTTGATGCGGTTAGTTGCTTTATTGAAAAAAATATCTTTCCAATGATACACAGGTATATGCCAAGCGATAGAGAAGTAGTATTAGATGATAAACAAACCGATGTAGGACATCTGCAATACCAGGGGCGCCCAGACGAGCAAAGCTTTATTTAGCAGATGGCTATTGACATGGCCATGATTTCTTATATTGGTTAGCGGCAGAGTGGAGACTACCAACTCTGGCGTTTTATATGGATAAGGTGTACGTTACCCCAACAGGAAAGTGGCTCCTGGAGTGATATGAGTGGAACGTATAATTAGAGCGTAATCTGCTGTGAATGTGCGCTACATAAAAAACTTGTGCGTGTCGTCGTTTTTGAAAAAAACGATTCCTGCTAGGGTAACGTTGTTCCAGCCGGAAAATTCTAAACGAATGATCGCAGTGAGAAATATTGTGCATGGGCAGAGAGCTTATAGTTGTGCAAGAATGTGCGCTGAAAATATAATAAGTGTGTAATCAGGTTTTCGAGATATTGCATTTCCTGCTGGGGTAACGTCTTGCAGAATCGTGTATCTCTGAAACTATTGTATGTGCGCCTGTAGAATAAACATACACGATTAGCTCTTGATTTGTGCGTATTTGTGCCGGAATTAGATTTAAGAAAATATTTATAGGTTTCAAGAAATCGCACTTTTTTGAAAACCTGAAAAGAAATCACAGCGCCTAAATGAGAAAACTTATAAGCTCGCTGAAAACTGTATTCAGTCCATCTTGACGCTTGTATTAACCATAGAAAGTTTCAAAAGTATACATGCTTGCGTTATCGAATAATATTGCTAAAAGTCAAAACGACGTTGTCATAACTTTGACGGCAAAATACGAGAAACCGGCTCAACCCAAGTAGGTAGGTGTAAAGCACAAATAAGAGCGATTACTCAAAAATATATAGTGAAAATATTCAGCTTGGAATGTTTCGCATTAAGTAGATTTAAACACAAAACTAAACATGTAAACAAAGGCTGGTTATCCGACCAAATTCGAATGACTACATAAAAGCGACGGATTCATACATAACGATGACCTTCTTAACTTTACTCACGACTCGGTTGAAACGTGTTGTGCCTGAGTATACTGAGGTAGAACAGTAGTAAAATAATTAACTTATTATTGGATTTCATTCTACTAGCTGTTTCCGTGACTTGGCACTTGATTACGTAAGAACATTAGGAAAGTCTTCTTTATTCCAACTTTCATTAAAATACATTCAGAATTTTGTGGACACATCCAGACATTTTAATTTGCCTTTATAATATTAGTAAAAAAAAGTAATTTAAAGACCAAAAATTTGATGGTGGTTGTTTTTAATAAAAACCGGCCAAGTGCGAGTCGCACTCGCACACGAAGGGTTCCGTACCATTATCGCAAAAAAAACGACAAAAAAATCACGTTTGTTGTATGGGAGCACCACTTAAATATTTTTATACCATTCCCCCTCTAAACAGCTTATTTTATTCACTGAAAACAGTGAATAAAAAGCACTTTTACTCACTGTTTTGGTGTTTGAATTTAGAACACACCAATATATAATCGACGTCCATCCCAATGCTATACAACCTCCTTGCGCATCAAATACTCGATACAAACTCCTTGTGCAAAGAATGTTCGACTTTCAAACTTCTTCATCGATTTAATTTTCCGTTTGTTAATATTTAGGATTTCAATAATGATTTTCATGATTTTGATTTTGGTCTGTGATGTTTAGTGAATACTTATTTGGATTGTAATCCTAATATTAATTGCAATGGTGTTTAATTAATTATAATTATGTAACGTAACGGTGGTGGTCACTGGCCATTGAAACACAGATGCTGTTATCTAGCTCACCTTCAATTTACAAAAAATGTCAAACCCTGAGTTTTCACATTTTTTGTAAATTTTGAAGGTAATGAAACATTTATTTATTATAATTCCTTGTGCTTTTCGCTTAAATCTTTTTTTTTCTCGTAGTCATGGTATAAAATATAGTATGCAACTCTTTAAAACGGATTTATATCGAGGGCCATGAATCACTCGCGTCGCTCAGGATTCTAACACTTGAATCACTCGCTATGCTCGTGATTCAATCATCATAAATCACTCCCTAAGGTCGTGATTCAGTTGTTAGAATCCTTCACTTGTTCGTGATTTATCTATGAGGGCCATAGATAAATCACGAACAAGTGAAGGATTCTAACAACTGAATCACGACCTTAGGGATTTAAGATTTAATTTTCAGTTTGTTAATATTTAGGATTTCAATAATGATTTTCATGATTTTGATTTTAGTCTGGGATGTTTAGTGAATACTTATTTGGATTGTAATTCTAATATTAATTGCATTGGTGTTTAATTAATTATAATTATGTAACGTAACGGAGGTAGTCACTAGCCCCTGAAACACAGATGCTGTTACCTAACTCAGCTTAAATTTACAAAAAATGTGAAACCCTGAGTTTTCAATTTTTTTTGTAAATTTAAGATAAAGATAAAGAGATAAAGATAAAGATAATTTATTTGTCTTAACATGTGTTTACATACGTTATGCATGCAAGATGTTCACTTATCATTTGAGGCACATACATGTTCTGCCTATCGAGGCGTACAAATATAAATTTTACAAAAATGGTATAATCAAATCATAATATGCCATAGAAAATTGTGGCTAGTAAACTAAAATAATGCCAAAAAACACCATAAAATCTTAAAATGTCTTGCAGAATCAAGATTAATAAAATAAAATAATGTCATAAAAGTAAAATCAAATCATAAAAATAATGTCCACGAAAAATACAATAAAATAATAAAATGTCTTGCAAGATCAAGCTCAATAAAATAAAATAATGTCGAAAAAGTACAGTCTAATCATAAAATGTCATAAAATCAGGATTGTTAAAACAAAAAACAAAAGAATAAAATGTCAAAAAAGAACAATCAAATCATAAAATTATGTCAAAGAAAAATACATCAAATTCATAAAATGTCTTGCACAATTAGAATTAATAAAATCAAATGATGTTAACTTAGTACAGTAAAATGTCATAAAAATTAATGAAATATAATAAATTAAAATGCTGTCAGGTACAAACTAAACAAAAACAATATCGTCATTCAAGAAGTCACATATATTGTAATAAGATTTGTCTGTTAATAAATCTCGCATCATTTTTTTAAATAGGTTTGCTGGCAAAGCTTTAATTGATTGCGGTATTTTATTGTACATTTTAGGCGCCATACAAAAGACACTTTTTGACATTAAGGCTGTTTTTGACGTGTGCAGGCAAAGTTGGCTATTGTCACGTCTATTACGGGGGAGGGTGTCAGCTAGTCGTGGGAATAGTGCCGGATTTAGTTTTACAAATGTTACTAATTCGAAAATGTAAAGTGAAGGTAGGGTTAATAATTTGTATTTTATAAAATATGGCTTACAGCTGTATGTGGTACTCAAATTGAACATAGCTCGAATACATCTTTTTTGAGCCTTAAACGCTATTTCTTTGTCAGTCGAGTTTCCCCAAAATATGATACCATAGCGTAGCAACGATGCAACTAGCCCATGATATGCAGTTACCAATGCCTCTGTGTTAAGTTCTGGGGCAATTTTATATAAGGCATACGCAGAAGAGCTCAGCCTTTTACTTAAGTATTCGTTGTGTACCTTCCAGTCCAACTTCGCGTCTATCATTATTCCTAAAAATTTTGTGTTGTCAACTTTATTAAGTAATGTGTCATTGTACATAGCTTTAATGTCATTTACCGCCTGGGCTCGTTGCCTAAAATGCATAATGGTTGTTTTATCTAAATTTATTTTAAGGTTGTTTCTATCTAACCATGACACTATTGATGTCAAAGATTGATTTATGTCACTTTCATATGTGTCATTATTACTGCATGCTATAGTCATTGTACTGTCGTCGGCAAAGAGTGTCATGGGGTGTTCAATTGCACTAGGCAGGTCATTAATGTAAATGATAAAAAGCAAACTACCCATTACGCTACCTTGGGGAACACCGTACATAGGTGTGCGTTCGTTAGACCTGTAAATTTCTTCTCTCTTCGTCTTGATATTAATTCTTGTTATTTCTGTGTATTGTTTTCTATTAGTCAGGTACGATTCAATAAGGTGCAGTATGTTTCCCCTTATGCCATAGGCATCCAGTTTCTGTAATAGTACGCTATGATCAACGTAGTCAAAAGCTTGCGTCATATCGCAATAAATAGCGCATACCGGGATTCTCTTGTCCATATTATTTATGACAGTATGTAAAAACTCATAAATTGCCATATTTGTGGACCTATTTTGACTAAACCCCTTTTGCTCGTTATATGTTTGTTTTCAAAATATGAGTAAAATTCTTTATAAATATATTTTTCAAAAATTTTGGATAATATCGGGATTAAGGCAATTGGTCTATAATTAACCATGTGCTCTCTACTATTTTTCTTAAATAATGGTTTTACTACAGATACTTTTAGGGTATCCGGATAAACACCTGAATATATAGATAGATTTATAAGGTGGCTTAGATGCGTACAAATTGTTTCAGAAACATACTTTACCACCCTAGTAGAAATACCGTCGTAACCTGTACTATTTGTAGATTTTAGACCTTTCACAATATTTATTATGTGGTTAAAGGTAACAAAACATTTATTTATTATTACTCATTGTGCTTTTCGCTTAAATCTTTCTTTTTCTCGTAGTCATGGTATAAAATTATGCAACTCTTGAATAACATGGCTTTATATCGAGGGCCATGAATCACTCGCGTCGCTCAGGATTCTAAGACTTGAATCACTCGCTATGCTCGTGATTCAATCATAATGAATCACTCCCTGAGGTCGTGATTCAGTTGATAGAATCCTTTGCTTGTTCGTGATTCATCTATGGCCCTCGATTTAAAACCGTCCTTTATTCACTAGTTGCATAATATATTATTTTTATTCTATTTTTAGTATTTGTTGTTATAGAGGCAACAGAAATACATCATCTGTGAAAATTTCAACTGTCTAACTATCACGGTTCATGAGATACAGCCTGGTGACAGACGGAGAGACAGACAGACAGACGGATCGTGGAGTCTTAGTAATAGGGTCCCGTTTTTACCTTTTGGGTACGGAACCCTAAAAATTGTTTGAGATAATTAATTTGTGATTAATAGGTTTGTAATTTGATCTGTGATTTGATGCCATAATTACTTTAAGAAACATAATTTAGAGAAGAAAAATAATAATTTCTACATCAACAAGCTCTTTCATTTGTTATGGTCACAAGGTGCATTTAATGTATTTTTTAATTATCCCCCAAAATTAGGTCAAATCACCAAACGTTTGAACGCGACTGTACGGACAACAGCTTAGGTTTAATACGTCCAATTAAGAAGGTCTTCAATATGTACGAATCCGTCGCTTTTTCGTAGTCATTAGAATTTGGTTGGATAACCAGTTTTCTCGTAGTCATGGTATAAAATTATGCAACTCTTGAATAACATGGCTTTATATCGAGGGCCATGAATCACTCGCGTCGCTCAGGATTCTAAGACTTGAATCACTCGCTATGCTCGTGATTCAATCATAATGAATCACTCCCTGAGGTCGTGATTCAGTTGATAGAATCCTTTGCTTGTTCGTGATTCATCTATGGCCCTCGATTTAAAACCGTCCTTTATTCACTAGTTGCATAATATATTATTTTTATTCTATTTTTAGTATTTGTTGTTATAGAGGCAACAGAAATACATCATCTGTGAAAATTTCAACTGTCTAACTATCACGGTTCATGAGATACAGCCTGGTGACAGACGGAGAGACAGACAGACAGACGGATCGTGGAGTCTTAGTAATAGGGTCCCGTTTTTACCTTTTGGGTACGGAACCCTAAAAATTGTTTGAGATAATTAATTTGTGATTAATAGGTTTGTAATTTGATCTGTGATTTGATGCCATAATTACTTTAAGAAACATAATTTAGAGAAGAAAAATAATAATTTCTACATCAACAAGCTCTTTCATTTGTTATGGTCACAAGGTGCATTTAATGTATTTTTTAATTATCCCCCAAAATTAGGTCAAATCACCAAACGTTTGAACGCGACTGTACGGACAACAGCTTAGGTTTAATACGTCCAATTAAGAAGGTCTTCAATATGTACGAATCCGTCGCTTTTTCGTAGTCATTAGAATTTGGTTGGATAACCAGCCTTTGTTTACATGTTTAGTTTTTCATTTAGAATATTTTCATTATATATTTTTGACTAAACGTTCTTATAAGTGCTTTACACCTACCTACTTGGGTTAAGCCGGTTTCTTGTATTTTGCCGTCAAAGTTATGACACCTTCGTTTTGACTTTTAGCAATATTATTCGTTAACGAAAGCATGTATACTTTTGAATCTTTTTATGGTTAATACAAGTGTCAAGATGGACTGAATACAGTTTTGAGCGAGCTTATAAGTTTTCTCATTTAGTCGCTGTGATTTTTTTTCGGGTTTTCAAAAAAGTGCGATTTCTTGAAAACTATAAATATTTTCTTAAATCTTATTCAGGCACAAATACGCACAAATCAAGAGCTACTCGTGTATGTTTATTCTACAGGCGCACATACAATGGTTTCAGAGATACACGATTCTGCAAAACGTTACCCCAGCAGGAAATGCAATATCTCGAAAACCTGATTACGCACTTATTATATTTTCAGCGCACATTCTTGCACAACTATAAGCTCTGTTCCCATGCACAATATTTCTCACTCCGATCATTCGTTTAGAATTGCTGGAACAACGTTACCCTAGCAGGAAACGTTTTTTTCCGTTTTTTTCAAAAACGACGACACGCACAAGTTTTTTATGTAGCGCACATTCACAGCAGATTACGCTCTAATTATACGTTCCACTCATACCAATCCAGGAGCCACTTTCCTGTTGGGGCAACGTACACATGGATAAGTCAAAAGCTTTTGATCGCGTAGATTATAAAATACTGATAAGTAAACTCAACACATACGGAATAAGAGGAAATATATCAAATTTAATAGAATCTTATCTTTGTGATAGATAGTCAACAATTAACGACAATTAGTATAATAAAAAAAAACCAAATAACATATAAATCTAGCCAGAGAACGGTAAATTATGGAGTACCTTAAGGTAGTATACTCGGGCCGCCTCTATTAATTGTTTATATTAACGACTTTCCGACAGCATCATCATATCCTATGACAATGTTTGCAAATGACAGCACTTTACTTTTTAATAGTGACGAGGTACGCACATTAAAGGCTGAGATTAATCCTACCTTACTATCAGTTGTGAATGGGCTGCAAAATAATAATCCTTACATAGTATAAAACAAAGTCGCTTCCCGCTTTCTGTCTGTCCCTATGTATGCTTAGATCTTTAAAACTCCGCAACGGATTTTGATGCGGTTTTTTTAATAGATAGAGTAATTCAAGAGGAAGGTTCAAATGTATAATGAATGCGGGCGAAGCTGCTGGCAGAAGGCAGTTCAGTTATAAATCTTGATAAAATAACTTTAATGCCGGTTGAACGAAGAGTAACTTACAATTTGGAGATAAATATTGAATATAATGACGAAACAAATCTGACAAAATTACTTGGACTAAACATACAAAACTCTTTAAAATGGCATTCACATATTGACAAAGTATGCAGTAAGCTGAACCAATATTCCTATGCTTTGCGCATGTTATGTAAAACGGCCAATCGAGCAGCAGTCTTAACGGCGTATCATGGTCTAGTAACCTCAACATTAAGATATGGAATTATATATTTTGGGGCAGTGCCACGAGTAAAGATATGGTATTTAAGTACCATACAGCAATTCTTGTATATATATGATGTGAATCTCGGAAACGGCTCCAACGATTTTCATGAAATTTTGTATGCAGAGAGTTTCGGGGGCGATAAATCGATCTAGCTAGGTTAAATTTTCAGAAAACGTCGTTTACTCTATTTTCACCCGAGCAGAGCTCGGTTGCCCAGGTACTAATTATAATTTGCAAATAAGAGACAGTTGCAAAACCGTTTTTTAAAAATACGAAAATATTAACTATGCCGTCGTTGTATATTTATGAAACGTGTATGTTCGTCAAAAATAATTTACATAAATTAGCTCGAGTCACTAGTCAGCGCCGTTGTGATTGGTTACAAACAGTTGGATCTTACTGCACTATGCAGAAATAGTATTTTTTTAATGACTCCAAGGGTCTATAATAAATTACCAAAATGTTTAAGGGGTAAAGATAATGTCCGCAAATTCAAAAGTAAATTGAATTTATTTCTAATAGGTAAGACTATAATTACTCTATCAGAAGAATTTTAAATGATTAATATAATATACCATTGACATGCATGTAAAAATAAATTTTGATTAATTATCTATTATTAGGTAATATTTTTTTCAACACCCTTGCTCATAAAGTGGCTCTAATTTCACCGCAATTAGGCATATAATGATACCTGTAATCAAACTGTGACTTTTTCATTGCTATTATTCACAAGTGAGTTATAGTTTTTTTTTAAATGGTTTCCTGCCTTCATTTTAAATACTTTTAAATTAAACTAATTTTAAAAGTGTCACAAATCAATCCAATGAAAATTAATAAAATAAGTCATTAATTCTAATCCAGTTAAAATTTAAGTATTTTCAAGATAATAAAAAGTAACACTGATAATCAATTAACTGTGTTCCATTCGATATTAATCCCTTTCTATTCCTGTCATGGAAGTAGTACTTACTATATCCATAACTTGATATGGGTAGTAATTACTATTTCCATGATATCCATTAAATACATTAAATGTGGCAAATGTCTTCTAGTCAAACATTCAGCAAAATGCTAGAACCTAACATATTGCTTGCTCATTTCATGCAACTTCGTATTCAACTCGATAATTTCAACTTGTACGTGTTTAATAAATAAAACTTTCCATTTAAATATAACTTTTGTTTCTCTGCAATAAAGAAAACTTGAAATTCCCCATTTTGTACGTCGCTAATACGCTATTCGCGAAAAGCTAAAAAAAATAAAGTAACCTCATTGTTTTAGTCTATGGCCGATCGCCATTGTTAGATGCGCGCGCATAGGAAAACTGTTTAATTTACCCCGCCATTGCGAAAAATTTTTCACAACTTCTTTTCACTGTTGAAAATGATTTTTTAGTATTATTTTATTCACAAGTGTGTTGAAAAACGTCGTATGATACACGTGTGTATTGATGATTACCGTCCTCGGCTCTCTTAAGACCCTCACCTAAAGGCTCGGGTCTCAATGGCGCCTCAGCGGTAATCACCAACATTACGCACTTGTACCATAATGTACTATAATTGACATTATTTACTTTATGATAAAATATGACGTAACTAGTTCTTAATATATTTTACCATTAACATGCATGTAAAATAAATTATAATTGATTAATTATTTTTATCTACTCCCATGCTATAAATCCTCTATAAAAGTTCTTGAAACAGTTAGCTTATTGCCAACATTAAAACAGCCAGTGCCATAGTAACCATAATATCATCCAAACGGGTGTTATAATGTTGTACTAAATTTCATAATGCAACTCCTTTTTTACTGATCGAACAGCCACATTGTCATGGCATCTTTATCAATATCAAAAACGCGCGCGCGTTTCACTACCACAGCGCCGTAATTTAAAAAAAACTTATTCGAATTTTTGAATTGACGTCGTATCCCGCGATTTTTGTTCAATAATATTGAAAAAAAAAATATTTTCTTGTTTACAAAAATGAGTGATACAAGCTTTAATAACACACCACCAGATATTCCGAATAGATCAGGATCTGCCAACATTCAGCAAGGTGCAAATATTCAAATGCATTTTAATAATTGTACGATCCAAAATGTAAATAATTATTACAATAAATAATTATATTATTACCTATACATAGTTTGTATTAGATACTCAGTAATTAAACTTTCCATGAATTTACATAGAGTTCTTACAACACTGTACAATACCCTATGGTTTCAGAACCTTTATAGAGGATTCATATCATGGGTGTAGATAAAGTCTTGTATGCAACTGTTATAATTAGGTATTAAAACACTCATGTGATACGATTATCACACTCGGCTTCGCCTCGTGTGATAAACCCACATTCGTGTTTTAATACCCCTTATTATACAACAGTTGCATAAATAACTATTAAATAATACCTACATTTTATTGAAATCATCTACTCGAAATTGACTTTGTATTGTTTATAGGTATTCAGACTTATTACTAAAAAAACCTTATATATCTGTACACCAATTTCATTGGTAGGACATGGAGCTCGACTTAAATGCATAAATTAGATCTTTATTGTATTACTACAATAAAGATCTAATGTATCTATCCTACAGACATAAATCTAACTAGATAACGCAAGTCCCTCCATCTGTATGAAAGCCAAGCGTGCCACTTTTTCACACACAATTTTAAAACAAATTTACTTACCAATGAAATAAAACATTTCCAATGGCTCGGCAAACTTTTTTAATACTGTCTTTACAGTCTCTCTCTCTTTACAGACTCAATATGGCATATAAGTCATTTTTCTTGATTTCGGTAGATTTCCGGTGCCGAAATTGCTAAATGAAAAAAATAAAATCAAATTACGATCATTGATCGTAATTTTACTCCTTTTTATGACACGCGAAGTACATACAATCATGTCATCTAGTTAAATTTTTATCTGTGGTAAATCTGTGTTCACGAATCGATTCAATTGATTTATCATTGCCTGTATTCGGAACACAGTAACCACCCGTCCGTAGTAGATTATTGTCCTAAAATTCAATAAAATAAGCTATCACAAAACTATTTGTGTTTTGTTATTATATTAAAGTGTACTAATTATTTATGCATTTCTTTTTTCAAACTGGCCAACAGACTGAGACGTCTGACTAATGCAAGTATGTATTACAAATTGTAACTCTTTAGGCATGCTTCTTGCATATTGTTACGCCATACAGTGTTATTAAAAATGTATTCTATACCAATCAATAGTAACTGAATCACTAATCCGTATGTTGCAGATGTCTAAAGAGACCGTCATAAAACGAGCCCCGAGCAAAGCAACAATGCGTCGTCAGGATATGTCCTTGAGAGAGATTTCCAGAGTAGAGTTCAAATCCTTAACAGACATACGCGCTACGGCTTCAACGATCTTCGACCAACGACCGTCTTATGAAAGTAAGGGCATGATGGGCCATGTCTCCATAGCACCAGAGGCACTCCACATATCTTCGATGACCTCTTTCGACTCGGCCAAAGTGGAGATGATCGCAACGCCTAGGCAAAGCTTGACAACAGGGGAACGCCAATCGTTTGTGAGCCGTATCGCTGAAAGTATTCTGGGACAAGAGCTAGAAATTCAAACTGAGCCATCTGAAGGTACTGCTGACCAACAAACTGAAACTCCTGAACAGAAACCGGATGAAGATGAAACAATTGTGTCGGACACCGAAAGCGACACTAACAAGTGATGTTTAATTGTCTTGCGAAGGGTGTCCTTTTCTTGGAACGGTAACCTAACGTGTTGTTTTAAAACATAAACTCCACACAATGATTAGGTCAGCATTCTTAGTCTTTGTATCTCGGTCCAATGAACTACACTTATTTATATCATATGGATTATTAGGGTTAGCAGCAGTTTTTATTTTTAGTATAGCTATACGTATGCTTACACACTTTATTCATTAGTCAAGAATGTTATTAATTTACGCACTTATCATTATTAAATGTTTGTTACAGTGTAATTTCATATTTTATTGGTTAGCAAAAATCTATTATGCCATCAACTTCCTTGATGGTAGAAAGGTAAGTCCTCGTTACGGCTGCCTACTACATAGCTGAAATTTATTTTCTGTCTGTAACTCAATCGGTATGCATGTTCATCCCATACAAGGGCGGATCCGGGATTTATTTCTGGAGGACACAGACATGATGAAGTCAATCTCATTTTTGTTGCACAATCGGGGCTCTGCCAGGTCCACTGCCTGTGTTCATACTTTCTGAAGACCATTCCGATTCCTTCTCCATAAAACCGCAGTAGGTGACCCCGGTGGTTCCGTCATCCAACTCTAAATTGCCCCACTTGCAACTCATCATCATCTCGTTTGCCCAGTTTCGCATTGAAGTACCCCATGACAACGGTGAAGTTAGTTTTGAAACCATGCATGGCTCTAGAAATATCCTCATACATGGTCTCCACCTCGTCGTCGGGGTATGCAGAGGTCGGGGCGTAGACCTGTACGACCTACAGCAAATATCTCGAGGATATTCTGAGTATAAGGTACGCCATCCTTTCCACACACTCTCGATCTTCACCACGTTATTCACAAGGGACTTGTGGACGATAAACCCGACACCACCCTGGGACTGCCGGTCACCCTCTCGGAAATAGAGCAAATTACCAGATTTGAGGATTATCGAGTCCTCCCCCTGTCTTCGGACTTCAGATAACCCTACAATACTCCATCGTAACCTGCTCAATTCCTCTTCGAGTTCGGTGATCTTCTCGTCGAAGTGTGCGCGTCTTGTACGTTGCCAGGTCCAGTCGGTGTTTGTTGGGGGTAGTCGGATCTCGTCCGGAGATTCTTAGCACCCGTTGCCATGCCGTAACCTCGACCGCCACCGTAGTCGAGGGTAGGTAGGCTGCTGAGCACTAAGGAACATTTTTTATTTGTGCTATTCATGGGGGTTTTGCCATAATCGCCATGCTTGGCAGGTGGGTTGGCTATCGCAGTATGGTTGTTATAGATGCACAGAGAACGCTGCTGCCCATTCTCTGGTTTGTCCCTTAGTCGCCTCTTACGACACCCACGGGAAGACATGGGATAGTGAAATTCTTTTCGTCCGGCACCATACGGAAGCTCGTAGCGGTTATCCTCATGTAATTGGATTCTATTTTTTTTATCGAAAATGAATTGCTTGGGTATCCGGTCGTTAATGGCTCTAGTGCCGGAGTTCATGGTGGAACCCAAGCGTGATCATGAGCGCTGCGGTCGGGG
Source organism: Orthosia incerta (assembly GCA_948252205.1). Classification (NCBI taxonomy): domain Eukaryota; kingdom Metazoa; phylum Arthropoda; class Insecta; order Lepidoptera; family Noctuidae; genus Orthosia; species Orthosia incerta. The sequence goes on along the minus strand of OX411753.1, from coordinate 17,042,891 downwards.
TAGTCCTCATGCAGCCCGTTGTCGCCATGTAGGCCTGTCCCAGCATTCGCTGAAGCTTGTTCACAGCTGTATTTAATATTGTGCGAGGCTACCAAACCACGGCCCCATAGGTGATCATGGGTCGAATCACCGCGCTGTACAGCCAGAGTATAATTTTGGGGTATAGGCCCCACTTCTTACCTATCATTTTCCTGCATTGATTAATACTAAGGTAGATATTAATCTTTCTGGATCTCGCTCCCTTCTTTAATGTATACAAGAGGGAGGGAAGTCATCAGCTATGCGCTCTATGCTAAATACTGGTATTCAGTTGCATTCGGCTAGACTGGATGCCTTGGCTAAGCTAGCATGAGCTAGGAGGTACAAGCACTGAAACATCAGTCTTAGGTGAAAACAGCCTTACTGCAATGTGTCCTTTTTTAGGGTACCGTAGTCAACAAGGGTTCCCGCCATGTCAGTCTTTCCGTCATTTCACAACTTTACGAGTAATAGTCGACCAACTTATAAAATGTACTTTGAAAAGTAAACATTATATACAAGGTGGGCCAATAGAAGTCATCCGATGTTGTTTGGCTCTCTTTTTTCTTCTAAATGAAAAACTTCGATTCTGTTTTTTGATTATGTTTATTTGAACCTTTAGAATTTTATTGGTCTAGTCCAGAAGATTATGATAGATTTTCGATTGAAACGTGTCTACTACCACAAAAAAAAAGAATTACTACTTGAACATATATAATATACCTACTACTTGAACTGGAGGATGTCTTGAAGGTTCTGGACTGGAGCAGGCTAGGCATCAACGTCAATGGCGAGTACATCACTCACCTTCGATTTGGCGACGATATAATGGTTATGGCTGAGACCATGGAGGACCACAGTACAACACCCCCCCGACCGTTGTGGCGAGCAGTCGTGTTTTTGTGTACCCCGTATGTTTTTATTTCTAAAAAAGTCTAAAACAAACTTCCGAACTTAAAGTATATAAGATCCCATGGACCAGTCATTAACAATATAGCAGTGTAAAGATCTCATGTGTTAATGGATCAAAACAGTTTAAATACTAAAGTGTTGTGTTGTGCCGAAACATTTGTGTTTTTCAAAGAGTGACGGGTAGATGCAGATACCGATATTAAAAGGTTCCACACCTCACACGTCCACAGCTGTTACTTATTTCACCTGTGGTCGAGTGGCTGTGGCAGCCGCTCTCAAAGACAAACGTTCCAGCGATCCAAGTTCGAGCCCGGCGGCGGTGCGCACAACGTCACTTTTTGTTTTTTGCCTATATTTTCTTAGCTTTTGCCCAATTTTATTGTTTGATTTTTTAAACTTTCTGACACTTTTTTGCGTCTGGTGTGAAGCACCTTTTCGATATTTCGGCTCTGCGGGCTGTTGAGAGCTTTCATACGTGAAAGATCTTGCTTTGATCTATTTTACTATCGTACTTGTACAATGCACCGTAAGCAGCACTCACCTCGGGAGAGCACGCCGAAGCAGAAACCTTCCATGCCAGACTCAGAAAACACCAGTAGTCCGAATGGCACTATTACAAACTCCGCGATACGATCTAGTAAGCGACCTCGAGTATGTTTCTCTCAGGGAACTGGTCAGACGGATCAATCAGAACAACCGGATCAATTCCAAGATTTAAAAACTGAAATTCTCCAGATGTTAGAATCATGGAAGGAGGAACAGCAAGCCAACCTCACCAAATTTAGCGATAAACAAACTTCTTCTCTGAACAAGTTGGCAATCCAGAAGGCTAATAGCGAATTTGAAAAAACCCTTGGTTTTATTAGCCAGCAATACGACGGCATAATAAAACAAATCGATACAGAATGAGAAAAGAGTCTTGAATGAAGTTGTACAAACTCTGGGCACAAAAATTCATGATCTACAGCGGCTATCCCGGCCCTCTAGTATCGAAATCCGGAATATACCTGCAAAAGAAGACGAACGACGGACCTACAATCAATTGTTGTAGAATTGGTTTCAAAGATTGATGTCGCGCTCAATAATACACACTTGCGTGACATTTACCGAATCCCGGGCAAATCTGGCACTGTTAGACCGATTGTAGCCGAGTTCTCAAGTGTCTCAACTAACTGCTAGCCGCAGTCCGCAGCTATAACAAAAACCATCCAAATGAAGGCCGTCTGAGTACACAAGCTATTGGTTTGACCGGCGATCGTCGTCCAATTTACGTATCGGAGCACCTACCCGCTAGCTCCAAAAAGCTCTTCTTCGCTGCTAGGGAATTCGCAAAAAGCAAAGGATACGTTTTTTGTTGGATTTCGAACGGAAACATATTCTTGAGGAAAGCCGAAGGAACCAGGCAGATCCTAATTAAATCTGAGCAAACCCTTGTTGAACTACAGGAACAATAACTAGACTTCTTAATTGTGTACCTATTACTCTTTCAATGTATTTTATTGTTACACCCTCGAATTGTCAAAATCAAAAATTATTCATGATTCAAAGTGTACAAACCTTGTAAGATTGTAATTTGTGTCTTTATCCGACTTCAAAAAAAGGATGACCCCTCAGGAAATTATGTAACAACTAAATACCATAACATACACTATGACATTACAAAACATTTCACAAGTAACAAAGAACATTCCTACCCAACAACACCTAACCCACATACACTTACAAAATCAGTATCATTTCCAATCAGGAAAACATTTGCACCAAACTACATTTACACCATAATATCATACTCCTGCGTATTACGAGTATCGTATGCCTATCTTACGACAATCCCCTGTGCCTTTTTAGGCCTGCATTCTCGTACATTTCTTGTGTTTTTTTATCATTTAAATTCAATGAACTAAATAATGTTCAAAACGAAATTGACACTTTTAATATAGCCGATCACTTTATCTGCGATGCTAAGGATTGCTCGTCTTTTTTACTATTTTAGGCGCTAATACATGTTCAAAAATTTTTCACTTAAACATACGAAGTTTAAAATGTAATTTTCCTGCACTATTACCAATTCTCGGTCAAACTGAGGTAGACTGGGACTGTATATTGTCTTGACTGAATGCTGGCTGCCATCTACCTATAGCGTACCTCCTCTTGATGGATATGATAGTCTTGCTTCTACAAACAATCGAACGCAAAATGAAGGTGTAGTCGTTTATTACAGACGGGACTTAGTCATTTCAGTTGAGGAACCTATAGTATCGGATGCAAATAGCCTAGCAATTTCATTGAATAACTATACGATAGCTCTTGCTATTTATAGACCTCCAGGATACAAAGATACAAGTAACTTTCTTCAGTCGCTTAACAGTTTATTATTGAAATATTCAACCAAACAAATTATTATACTTTTGGGTGATAGTAACATTAACATAGCTGAAAATATTACAGATTCAAATCTATCTATTTATTTGGATATTCTGGCATTCCATGGGATGATACCTGCCTATACAAGTCCCACTCATAAGAAAACATGTCTAGATCATGTAATACTAAAGACAAAATTAACTGCTCGTTGTCTTATTCTTCAAACAACTCTAACTGATCATAACAGTGTTGCCTTATAAATTGCCACGACTTCTCGACCAAAACCTGCGAAAGTTAGCACGTATACAAATTATGAACATTTAAAAGCTGAACATAAAAACATGGACTTCAGTTTTTTGTATACGATCAAAGATGCAAACGATGCTGCTGCCTTTCTCAACAATATTCTCTATACCGCTATTATGGCAAATTCTAAAGAATTCAAAATCTCAAGACGAAAGAAAATCCTAAAACCCTGGATTACTCCCGGTATCTTAAAATGCATTAAAAATCGTGATAACCTGTATAAGAAATTAACACTACCTACAAACGCTATAGAAACTTTTGTACATCCCTATTAAAAAAACTTAAAAATAACTACGAGAGGCAGCAACTTGGGAACACGGGCAATAACAACAAAAAGCTCTGGAAAACTGTCAAAGAGATTGCATATTCAAATAAACCTAAAGAAGTCCCATTAGAACTTTTATGCACTAACGATCCACTGAATTCTGCGAATGATGTAAATCTCTACTTTGAAAATGTGGGCAAAACTTTAGCTGAGAACTTAAATAAGAATAATAACAGAAACGAACCCCATACAATAAATTCATCTTGTCACTCTTTTGCACTTCTACCTTCTGATGAAGATGAAGTTGGGACACTAATAACAGGTTTAAAAAGTGATTGCTCTGTTGGCCTGGATATGATATCTAGTGAAATTTTAAAGGGGAATAGGGATATCCTAACAGCTCCGATATTATACATTTGCAACTTATCACTTTCAACTGGAGTTTTCCCTAAATTCTACAAGAAATCGAGAATACACCCGATTGAGATGGAGACAGAGGCTGTGTCAATAATTATAGACCAATTTATATTCTCCCAAATCTTTCAAAAAATTTTAGAACGTCTCTTATTAATAATAAGAGACTAGTTAAATATCTGAGAAATAAAAATCTTCTTTCTCAATCACAATTTGGTTTTAGGGCATATCGATCCACAGCTGATGCGGTATTTGAGCTGTCAAATTACATAGTTAATAATTTTGATAATAAAAAGAAAACAATCGGGATATTTTTGGATTTAGCAAAGGCATTTGATACAGTCTCTGTCCCATTTTTGATAAGGAAGCTGGAAAACCTTGGTGTCAGAGACCTCCAGTTGAAGCTTCTTCAGGACTACCTGACGGACAGGACGCAATGTGTGCAAATTGGCAGTGTCATCAGTGGGGAGGTCCTCGTGACTTTTGGTGTTCCTCAGGGGAGTATACTGGGGCCAACACTCTTCCTTTTGTAGATTAATGACCTTTGTAAGATGGAAATTCCTAGTGCAGTTACCTTCGCAGATGACACGGCCTTGCTTTTTTCTGGTGACTCTTGGGACGAGGTTTTCTCACGTGCCCAGGAAGAAATGAATAAACTTTAAAACGTTTGCCAACGACATTTCTATAATGACTTCCTGTATTGACTCTCAACAACTACATGTGAATCTCAATAATATAATGCTTAATATACAAAACTGGATGAAACATCATATTTAACTTAGAAATCAACTTTTCGAAAACAAAAATTATGCAATTTAGGCCTTATCAGAAAAAACCTTTAAAGATTAATTTTACTTTTAACGGTACAAATTTAGAATGCGTTGAGACTTTTACTTTGTTAGGTTTGGACTTAGACATTCATATGACGTGGAAAGCACACATCCAGAAAATAAAATCTAAATTATCCAGCTTCATTTACGCATTACGTGAGCTCAAAAAAACAACCAACTTGAAAACAGCACTATCTACATACTATGCATACGCATATTCATGGTTGAAGTACGGAATAATTCTCTGGGGAAATAGTGTAGATGGCAACGATTTGATTATTCTACAAAAAAAATGTATCAGAATATTGGTTCACAATGCTAACGATGAAATGTGCAGACCGCATTTCAGGCAAATAGAAATCCTAACTCTGCCATCAATCTACATTCTAGAAAGTTGTAAATTTGTGATACAGAACCCAAACTGATACCAAAAAATTACTGAACAAGATCACGATATGAAAACACACTCGTAGTACCATCATCAAAGTTAAAATTACATAGCACGGGCCCTAATATAATGTCTATAAAAATATATAATAAAATACCGAACGACATCAAAGTTGAGAAAAACGACAAAATATTTATTAAACGCCACAAAAAAATGGTTGGTTGATAGATGCTATTATACATTGAACGAATTTTTGAATGATGACTTTCGTACATGACTATCAGAGACGTTCACATTTTGATTTGACATGCTAATTATTTAATTCTGTTTTGACATATTGTATTTTGTTTTCTTTTATTTTGTGACATTACCATTTATTTAGATTTTTTATTTTAATTGACTTTTCACCATTTTATTTTATTTTATTTTACTTGTATCTAAACCTTGACATCTATTCTATTTTACAATTTATTCTGTGGCATCATAATTATAATTACCTACAGTTAATACTTAAGTAAAATTATTCAAAATTATATTACCTGAACTTTATGCTATGTATTTATTAGTTAATATTCTAAATTGCTGTGCCCAACGTATTGACATACGAGTATTGTATTTTGTTTTATTTTATTTTGTTGACATTGCCATTTTTTATTGTTTAATTTCACTTTTATCTAAACTTTAATTGATATGTATCGTTTTATAATTGTCATTCTGTAGCATAATTTAATTACATTTAAAGCTTGCATTGTAATTTTTCAGCTAGGTATAATAATTAATTTATAATAAGCTAGGTATTTATTCCTATATAAATTGCTGTGCCCGACAGGGTCCATGTGAACTATACTACTGTTATAAGATCTTTGTTATATGCAGGAATCTTCTAACGCTTAATGTTGCGAAGACAAATTACATAACCTTTGCCATAAAAACTAAAGATAAGCCTGATCCTTTACATGGTATCTCACACTCATGCTCTAATCCCAATAACATAAACTGTTCTTGCCCCAATCTCACAAAGACAGCATTCACAAAATATCTGGGTGTAATGATAGACAGCAACCTTATTTTCCACCGTCACATTGACCTCCTAGCTGGGAGAGTGCGTAAACTGATGGTGATCTTTAAGGCCTTAAGACATGTTGCTCCAAAAAAAGTACTCAAATTGGTTTGTTTCGCCCTCTGCCAGTCTTAACTTATTTATTGTATTACCTCATGGGGAGGTGCCTGTAAGACACAATTTTTGAAGATTGAGAGAGCGCAAAGAGCACTTCTTAAGGTTAGCCTGTGCCTGCCATTTTATCACCCAACTGTGGATCTCTATAAGAGATGGGAGGTGAGGTTCTGAAAAAGCATTCTCTTTTAAAATATGAACCAGATTAATTTAGAAATAAGCGACGCAAGGATTTGGTTTGCACTACAGCGTCATTTAGAACTAAACTTGCGCATCGATTCTTTTGCTACCAAAGCTCAAATTTGTATAATAAGCTGAACAGGACTCTCGCAATGTACTCTTTACCGAAAGCTAAATGCAAATCTGTAGTCATGGAGTGGTTGATTAAATTAGTTGACGTTGCGGGGGGTGCAAACACCTCTCTCCCCCCCAACCCGAGATCGAGGCCCGCGGAGGCGGGCCGGCACTAGCTGGGGGTTGCGGAAGTATCGTTGTTCCCGCGACCCCCAGCGTAGGTGTGAGATGGAACACCGGGGAGGTTTTTAGTCAGTACGAGTCTGACAGACCCCTCCACCCTCCCCAGGGCGGAGGACATCCAATGAGGATTTTCCAAACCGGAAAAAAAAAAAAACGGGTGGCACTGCGGTATCAGCATGCATGGTTGCTTCGCTGTGTCGCATAAACAGGGAGCCGGATGCTCGGTGTCACCACTGCTTGACTGACTGTCAGGAGTACACGACGAGGCATACGCTGGCAGAGTGTGCCACTTGGGAGGCGCCGTGTCGTGCCCTCAGCTCTGAAGTAGGCAGTGACCTATTGCTACAGGCAAATACCTCCCTTCCCCCCCCCCCCCACAAAAGATTGAGACCCGCAAAGTCGGGCTGGTACTAGCCGGGGGTTGCGAAAGTATCGTTGTTCCCGCGATCCCCAGCTTAGGTTTGAGATGGTACACCGGGGTGGTTTTTAATCAGTACGAGTCTGACAGACATTCCGCCACCCCAGAGCGGAGGACATCCAATGAGGATTTTCCACCACGGAACAAAAAAAAGGCATCGCGGCTGAGGGTTGGAGGCCGCGGCGGGAAAGGAGTGCCGGTATTGCGGTGCGCCGCTATCGCTACCTTCCGCGGCCTGTGCTGGTTTGGCCCCTGGGGTGGTCATTGCGTGCAATGTGCGTGAAAATCTTCCGTCCCTGATGAATAATATTGGGGCCGCTTTAAAGTGTAATGTACAGCAGAGTGAAATAGTTTCAATTCACCGCGTCCCACACGCTCACCAGCAAAACAACAAGCCCAAAAATATATTCGTGAAATTGGCAACACGTATATTGCGTGACAATCTCCTGAGTGCCCATCGATTAGGTAAGGGACTTGCCACTGACCAAATCGGTATATCAGGAACGAAGCTGCCAGTATATATGCATGAGCGGTGTATTTCCGTTGTCCCCGTAATCTTGTATCTTGTATGTGCATAACGGGGACAACGGGAAGGAAATTGTATGACGTTCCGTTGTCCCCGTTACGGGATCGAGACTTGGGTTGTACTGCAGTCTCTCCAACGGTGCCAGATCGACTACCGGTACATAGAGGTGTTAAAGTGTTTGTACAGAAACGCCACCATGTCAGTCCGTCTTCAGGATCAGACCTCAAAACCAATCCTTCAGCGTGGCGTGAGACAGGGAGACGTAATTTCTCCGAAACTGTTCAGTGCTGCGCTGGAGGATGTATTCAAGGTTCTGGACTGGAGGGGCCTAGGCATCAACGTTAATGGCGAGTACTTCACTCACCTTCGGTTTGCCGACGACATAGTGGTCATGGCTGAGAACATGGAGAGCCTCAGTACAATGCTCGATGACCTCAGTAGAGCTTCCGAAAGAGTGGGTCTGAAATCATTTTCAGTTTCAGACGGTTTTGTCCATGTTGAACAAAACCAAGGTTTTTTTTTTTTATTCTTTATTAGTAAGAACAAAATTCTTAATAATAAATTACGATCTAGCCTAAAAGACTAATAAGCAATTTAACTCTAACTTAATATGTTATGTGATAGATTATGTTAAAACTAAGAATAGTGTCCATTTACACTTTTACACAAGTCCGCAGCACTTTCTTAGAGTCTGATATAATTTAAAAACACTATGTTCATGTGTTATATGTATAGCACAGCATTTTCACTATTATCCATTCACTTTACACTACACTAATTCAAAAGGTTTAGTTCTTTTTAGTCTACGCACTAAGTCTGTATTGTCTAGCAGCTGGATAGCCTCAACATTCACGTGTCGATGAAGTCTGTGTTCGTGGGCTTCAGCAAATTTTTGGATGATGGTGGTGACGAATTCCGTTTTAAGGTCACGGTGAAGATCGTCATTCCTTATGTACCAGGGTGCATTTACAGCATCCCTGAGCACTTTATTTTGGAATTGTTGGATTCGTTTGACGTTGCTTTGTTTAGTACAGCCCCAAAGTTGGATACCATACGTCCAAATTGGCATCAGTAAATGCTTATATATGGTTATTTTATTATGTATTGATAGACAGGATTTCCTTCCGAGTAACCAGTTCCTGTCTTTTCTTTTTGACATGAGCTTTCCAACGCAACTTGGCGTCGAGAGTTATGCCAAGGTATTTAGCTGTATTAGCATAAGGCACTTGCATGCCATTTATGTGGATTGGGTGATAGTCCAAGTGTTTGTTTGTGAAGTCAATGTGAATTGATTTTGACTCATTCAGTTTGATCTTCCATTTTTGTGTCCAATCATAAACTTTATTCACAGCTAGTTGAACTTTTTCTACTGCTTCTCTGTGGCTTGATCCAGTAGCCATAATTGCAGTATCATCTGCAAAGGTCGCAATGGTGTTATTTTCCAGTTCTGGGATGTCGCATGTGTATAACAAGTACAAAATTGGGCCTAGCACACTTCCTTGAGGTACCCCAGCTTTTATAGCTTTTAGCTCTGAATATGTCTTCTTGCCGAATTCTAAACATTCTATTAGTTATATACGACTCTAGAATATCTGCAAATTCTGGTAGCATGCGTCTGAGCTTGAATATTAGACCCTTATGCCAAACTTTGTCAAAAGCTTGCGCGACATCTAAAAATACGGTGGCGCAGACTTCCTTATTTTCAAGCGTTTTTTCAATAATGTTTGTTATTCTATGTACCTGGTCTATTGTTGAGTGTTTTTCCCTGAAGCCAAATTGATGATTTGGAATAAGGTCTTTATTTTCTATTATTGGTTTTAACCGTTTCAATAACAGTTTTTCGAAAAGCTTTGATAACACGGGCAACAGAGAAATAGGTCTATATGATGATGCTTCATGGGGTGGTTTCCCTGGCTTCGCAATCATAATGACTTCAGCGACCTTCCATGGCTCAGGTACATATTTTAGGATAAGTGCAGCATTGATAAGCTTGGTCAGCTTTACTATGGCTTTGCGTGGGAGATGTTTAAGAATTTCCCCTGTAATGAGGTCGTAACCCGGAGACTTTTTCGAGCTAATGTTATTTTGAATTTCTCTCATTACTTGGAGTCACAAGCTTAATTCTTTGGTTTTGTGACAATCTTTCACTCTCAAGTATTTCTATCGAGCTTTCATTGGGTTGAAAAGTTTCTTCTAAGTGTTGAGCAAACCTTAATGCTTTTTGGTCATTGCTTATGGCCCATTTTCCGTCGCTATCTCTGATGGGTGGTATTTGTTTAATTGGTTTTTTCAGATTTCTTGTAGCTTTCCAAAGGGAGTAAGTCGTTGATTTGTCATTGGTTAGCTGCAAAAGTTTAGTATTCAGAGATTCCTCCTCAAACTGTAGAATTTTCCTCTATAATCGTTTAGTTAGGTTATTTAGTGTTGTTTTATCTCGCGGGCACCTTGTTTGCTGCCACAGCTTCCTTTGTTTCCTTTTCTCAGATAGTAAATCTACAATTGCCTTAGGATAGTTAAATCCCTTATATTTACGTTTTAATTGCGGTTTGTTGTTCCACGCACATTGTTGGATATTAACAATATATTTGTTTACTTCTAAGTCAAGATGATCTTGCTTTTTTATCGGCGTTTTAAGGTCGATAATATTATCTAGATCAAGGGCAAAACTTTCCCAATCTGTAAACTTATTAACCAGGGTTAAGTGGCTTTCATTGAGTAGGATTTTTTGATTAATGTGTATAATCGAGGAGTGGTCCGAGTTCATATGAAAACCTTCCTCCAAATGGATGTAGTTGGCAGATATATTTTTGCATATGAAAAAATCTATAAGATCCGGTATTTTCTGGTGGTCAGTGGGCCAGTACGTTGGTTTACCCGTGCTCATAACTTCTGAATTTATTTCTTTAACTGCGCTTAAGAGCTGCCTTCCCTTAGTTGTAGTAAGTCTTGAACCCCAATGCGTATTTTAAGCATTAAAATCGCCGCCTAGGATAAATCTCTGGCCTAATAGTTCAAAGAGATGTAAATATCGTTCTTTTCTTATCATATGCCGTGGAGGACAGTATATGGCTGCAATAGACACGTGACAATATTTGGTTTTAACAGATACTGCCACAGCTTGAATGTCTTGTTCTTCATATTTACACTGCAAGTAGTGACTAATGTTGTCTTTGATTATAACCGCGCTACCTCCTCTGGCAGAGTTGTCAGGGTGCAGCGAATTATATACCATGTATCCTCTAAATTTGACAAAAGATTGTTTAGTAAAGTGCGTTTCGGAGTCCAAACACACGTCTATATTTTCTGTGTCTAGGACCACCTGCAACTCATTTTGATGTTTGAGGAGTCCATTGGAGTTCCACGCCATTACTTTAAGAGTGTTATTCATTTTGGATGATTTAAAAGAGCTGTTTTAGCGCTGGATTCTAGCTTCTCTAATCTCTTGTCAAATGAGGTAATATACTTTAAGATCTGATTAATCTTATCATCTAGATTCAAGGGCTGTGACCTTTGTTTTGCAGCTTCCGCGTAGGAAACAGTGTTTGTTACTTGCATGGGTTTTGCAGTTGACTGAACACTTGCTTTCTGTGCCTGTTTATCACGATTTTGTGGGGGAAGAGATTGCTGGGTAGTTGGTACCACAAGTTTCTTTTTTATATTTTTATTTTTCAGAATTTGTATCTGTTTAGCTACTTCACACCCTCTATAGTTGGCTGTTGGAAGACCACAGTGAACACATTTTGGCTTCTCTTGCGAAGATTTGGTACAGTTGGCTGTAAGATGCTTGCCAGTACATTTTACAAACCTTGGCTCTTTTCTGCAGTATTTATGAGTATGCCCATATGCCTGGCATCTCTTACATTGGGGAATGAGTTTAGGATTTTTGAGTGGGTGTATTTCAATTTTACACCCTAAAATGTACTTTATGCTATAGATTTTGTTGACATCTTCGTCATTATTGAATGATAAAACGAACATATTGAGTGGTTCTTTACTCTTCCAGCTCAATTTGTTGTCTACGTTTTCTATTTTCAGTCCTTGTGATGTTAGATCGTCTTTGATACGATCAGGTAGGCAAGAGGAATGTTATTTCTTCACAACAACTCTAATTGGTCTAGCCTGCTTATTTTCGTACGAATGCCAATGGTATTCTTATTCTGTCAAAAGCCTGGAAATTACTCTATAAGTGTCTTCTGTTTTGGCGTTCACCTTCACACAATCCCCATTCATCATTTTAGCGGTAAATGATTCGGCTGGTATGGTTTCAGTTAGCGAGTCGTAGAATGATTGGTAGTTCTTAACTCCGTCTATTATGATTGGCGGTGGTGGGGGCACTTTTTAGACGGAAGTCTCTTTCGCATTTTTTTGTTTTTCTACTTGTTGGGCACTTGATCCGGGTTGTTGTTTTGGAGAAAGGGAGGTGTTAAGCTTCCTCTTCTTCCTGCTCTTGGCCCTTATCCACTCAGTCTCTTTAGCGAGTTCATCCTCGTCTGTGCAATATTCGACGTCACTTTTAGTATGCTGGGAAAATATTGCTGTCTCGCTTTCCTGTTTTTTTAAGGGTTCTTCAGTTTCTTTTTTTTCCTTCAAGCAATTTAATTCTCCTCGAAGGGCTTGTACTTGGTCCTGTAAGCTATTAATGTGATCATTCAGTTTACGTACCATAAGTTGCAGGTTTTCTCTATCCGTTTTCTCCTGGATGTAACAGTCATACAACCGCTTTTCCAGGTCAGTTTTTATCTTAAATGACTGTGCAGCCATTATTTAGTTGTTAGGGCGAGTTAAACACCTAAACAATAAATTATTGTAAACACTTCATGATTTCCGCACTTGTAACTAGGTCATGGCAATGACCCCGATAGATCGACGTATGTACACCGCGGTGACGCGACGGTGTTGTGCTGCGTCTGCAGAAAACTCTTAACTAGAGCACGCGCGCGCGATCGTACGTCCGTCCACTATTGTAATTAAACAACAACTGGTGATGTTGAATGCCCATGTTACACCCACTCCTATCAAGGTTGGAGACTCTACACTCGAAGTTGTGGATGACTATGTCTACCTGGGACAAACGATCCAGTTGGGTAGGGCCAACTTCGAGAAAGAGGTCAACCGTCGAATCCAGTCGAATCCGACTCGGCTGGGCAGCGTTCTGGATGTTGCGCGGTGTCTTCTCGTCCAACTTACCACAATGTCTCAAGACAAAAGTCTATGACCCAGTGTGTGTTGCCAGTGATGACATATTATGCCTCTGAGACGTGGTCGCTTACAATGGGCCTCATCAGAAAGCTTACTGACACTCAAAGGGCAATGGAGAGGGCTATGCTCGACGTTTCCTAGCGTGATAGAATCAAAAATGTAGAGATCTGTAAGAGAACCAGGGTTACCGACTGTATTTTATATGTCTATGGTTACCGACATAGCCCGAAGAATTGCAAACTTAAGTGGCAGTGGGCAGGGCACATTGCTCGCAGAACGGATGGCCGATGGGGCAGAAAGGTTCTGGAGTAGCGACCGCGAACCGAAAAACGTTGCGCTGGAAGGCCTCCCACCAGGTAGACCGATGACCTGGTGAAGGTTGCGGGGATCCGCTGGTTGCGAGACGCACGGGACCGGTCAATGTGGCGACGCTTGGGGGCGGCCTATGTCCAGCAGTGGACGTCTTTCGGCTGATATGATGACTGTAAAACCCAACCTACGGTAAAACCTAGGATTTACCGGCTTTTCAACTCACGCGTGTGGAATAATTTCATGTGTAAAGCTATTATTTAGATACTTTATTATGTATTTTTTAATTTTATATGTAAGCATTTGTAAAGGTATAATATTTTCTCTATTAAGGCACTCTCACTTATATAATTTTAACGCAACGGGGACAATGGCCATAATTTAAAAAATATATATTAGAATAAATTTACGGGGACAGCGTACGGGGACAACGGAAAGTAATTTTAATTATTTTATAAAATTCCCGTTGTCCCCTTTAACGGGGACATCGCCAACGGGGACAACGGGAATACACCGCATGAGCACCTTACTTTAAAGAGCAAGCAGTTGTTTCGTGAGTGTCGAGATGCTGCCAAAAAGCACAATTATAAGTTCCTGTGGGTTAAGCACGGAACCATTCATGTTCGTGAAAAGGAGGGGGCAAGGGCTTTTGCTGTTTGAACCGCGCAAGAAGTCGCGAAAATTAAGCCTGGCTACTCGGCACCGACAGACAACCAGGGCTCTTCACGTGTCGCTTGATGGCTTGCTTGTTGGTTTTGAATCTGCGCGGCTTTTGGAATTTACGAGTATCTTTTTCTTTGTTTTCCTGTGTGCATGTATTTATTTTTGTTTCGGCTACCGTTATTGTAAGACGAGAGAGTATTTTTGGGATTAACTATTTCACCTGCGTGATATCTGACTTTGTAAGAGTTTTTATACAAACATTTGCTATGAGTTTTTTGTTAGGCGGTAACTTTCGCATTCGATCAACAATGGGTAGTGATCCGGCCACATGACATCATACTTAATGCTTAGCGTGCTACGGACAGTCTTTACTAATATGTTTAGTTCTCGCCAAACTTCTGGGCCGCCCTGAAGTTGGCTTTCCGATGCGCAAGGCACGGATCGGTGCTTTTTTTGTATGAGATTTACTACTGCGCAGCCATTGTAGCCAACTTCAGGGCGGTCAAGAAGTTTGGCAAGAACTTTAACTAGGTACAATATTATGTTGTAGAGGTCTTTGACTTGTTTCTTGATGATTAAATGTACATTTTGGGAGTCACCGATTCTAGGTGGAAGTGAGTTTCACAGGCGTACCTCCTGCATGAACAGTAAGGAGTCAAGTGCGGACGCACCGTTGTGGGCACGATGGGCATACCCACAACTATAATAAAATTTTGACGTCACACTTTCATGGTCACCAAGATTTGTACCATAAGATTTTTTTTTTTTTTACTAAATATACTGGCAACTCTCCCGGTCAGCGTAGCTACCGCCTACTCATCGCAGAGTAAAATCTTGATTTCGTGCTCTGTGTAGTTGTGCTGTCAAACAGTTGCAAATGGCCTACCTCATTGGCAACTGGGCAGCCATCTTAATTGCCCGATTTATGTAGGTAAGCACGCTAATTTCGTAGGTATGGCAAGTCCATAGGTTTATAAGTCAGTGGTATTAACCTATCTCTAAATGTGTCAATTTTAGTTCCTGAGAACCTCGAGTGGGGCGCTTTGATTCGGCATAAAAATCAACTGTCATTTCATCTTTTATATGTAGTCCAGCGTACTTGTATGATAGAGGTCAGTGCACAGGAAAGATTATCCGGGCTCTTTGGCAAAAGCTTTTTGGCTTTTGGCATCACATTGGTTTTTAGGGTTCCGTACCCAAAGGGTAAAAATGGGCCCCTATTACTAAGACTCGGCGATCCGTCTGTCTGTCTCTCGTCTGTCCGTCTGTCACCAGGCTGTATCTCATGAACCGTGATAGTTAGATAGTTGAAATTTTCACAGATGATGTATTTCTATTGCCGCTATAACAACAAATACTAAAAACAAAACTAAAGGAAATGTTTAAGTGGGGCTCCCATACAACAAACGTGATTTTAAGGCCGTTTTTTGCGATAATGGTACGGAACCCTTCGTGCGCGAGTCCGACTCGCACTTGGCCGGTTTTTTTTTTTCGTGCCGTGCCATGTCGATCGGTATGGAATTAGAATAAACCATATTCCGTTCGACATCCATCTGTGATTTTTTGTATCTGTGGAATTGGTCTTTGTCATTCATTCAAAGATTTTATTTTGTATTTTTGTCTATGGTTTTTATGTGGTTGATTGACAAGCAAGACCTCAAGTTTTGCTGAATTATTATTCATTTTATTTATTCATTGATTTAAAGTTGAATTACGAGTGTTTTTTTAACAAGTAAACAACATAAGTGATAGTTATTTTGCTAGTGGCCAGTTTCGTGCACGAATTTTCTTATGATTATGTTCAAAAGAAGTTTGATTTATTATTTGGTCTTACTTTTCACCTGAGCTGCTTATTGTGCTAATTCCCAAGTAAGAATTTTACATCCATGTGTAAATAAATTGTTAAACAACTGAACTGGCACTTCTTACTTTTGATGATTGGAAATGCACTAAGTTGCTTGAGAAAATAATGCCATGTACGCTCCAGATAATAGAAGAAAGGAAGCCAGAGATGTTATTTACCGAAGCAATTCAAGTCTTGACTTGATATATGCTGAGCATCCCTCGGGGAATGGCTTACGACGGGAGTACGGAAGTCATGGTTCAATTGACGTAATTGGAGGCGCTAACGACCGGTTGCCCGCGATGGTACACAGCTACAGCGGTGTATCGGCGCCCGACAAGACGCCAGGCTTGAACCGCGCCGTCGACAGGATCTCTGACGGCCTGGCCAGTGACCATGCAGACGGACCTCCATCTAGATCAAGTGCCAGTCCGAAACCTAGGCTCAAACTGAATAAATTATGGGGTGGAGCAGCACCTGTGCTGAACCGCCCGCCTCTTGACGATAGCAACCTCTCTG
The DNA here is from genome assembly GCA_948252205.1 of Orthosia incerta. NCBI lineage: Eukaryota > Metazoa > Arthropoda > Insecta > Lepidoptera > Noctuidae > Orthosia > Orthosia incerta. The sequence continues at coordinate 17,026,266 of OX411753.1, read as the reverse complement.
CAGTAACAGATAGCAACAAAAGAAAGCAGTTCGCTCATTATGACTGTCAGTCACTTCTGGCTAACCTAAGTTACGCAGCTGAGATACGTGGAGCATTGCTGAGTAGGCGTCGTAATACTACAACAGGAGCATCCGCTGCCTCTTTGCTGGCAACTCGTGGTTTGCCTCCTGGTGACGATGCAGTGCCAGATACAGGTGATGGAAGATCAAATGAGTTGTTAGAAAGCTGTCCATTCTTCAGGAATGAACTGGGAGGTAATATAGCGTTTTGTTGCTATCACCATCTTTTGTTGTAAATCACCATTAAGCTTCACCCTTATCGCACTAGTGTGTGGTTGAACACATTTTATTAAATAATAATAAGCATATAATATCAAAATCATTAAAACTCATCTGCATTGCCCTGACCGGTGTAGCATTCTTTATCCTAATGCATCCATGCATTTTCTGTTAGTGTCCTATATCTCCCCACAATTGTGACAAAACAAATGAATATAATAAAAGCAATATAGATAAATAACATTTTAGCTAGTGTGTAGGTGTCATAATTATCATTTTTTGCATTGTTTTTTTTTTACAAAAAAAAAACCATTGTGTCATCTGTGAATCAGGTGACACAAACTATACTCTCACACTTGACATTGTTATTGGAATGTAGTATTTATGAGTCATAGTTGACACCAAAAAATGGATTATAATCCATGTTTTTCCATTACATCCATGTGGTGTATTGTCTTCAGACTTGTTAATAAATTTTGCAATAGCAGTTGAATAAAACCCAGCATTTTTGTTATTATTGAATCTTGAATTAAATGTGTAAGTGGCATGTAAGATTTATATGAAACTAGCTGTTCCCCGCGGCTTCACTCCCGTGGAACACTCCACAGAACCCGTTTACGGGATAATAAAATAGCCTATGTCACTCAGGAATAATGTAGCTTTCTATTGGTGAAAGAATTTTTAAATCGGTCCAGTAGTTTCGGAGCCTATTCGGTACAAACAAACAAAAAACTCTTTCCTCTTTATAATATTAGTATAGATGTGTAAGTGGCATGTAAGCTTTATGAGCACAATTGTGTGTAAGTAGTGACAGGAAGGCAGTCAATTGTCTGTACACACCATGATAGTCTGTTTCCCTCAGCTGACTTACAATTGGTGCAGGATGCTGAGCCGCTAACATATTCTATAGTTGCTTTTCATTTATAAGAAAATATGAATGTGTCATGTTCTGAACTTTTTGAATTATGACTTGACATGCATAAAAATACATTAAAATATTGATCTCAAATTGAGATAAATATTTTTAGCTTTAGTCACAATATTAGTTGTCATTGGCATGCAGAAGTTATTTTAATTATACATACTAGCTGACCCCTGCGGCTAACAACCCTGCCTGCCCTGCCTACCCTGCCTACCCTGCGTATCCTGCCTACCCTGCCTACCCTGCCTACCTTACCGGGTAGGTACCTACCTACCTACCTTATAATTTTTATCTATCATCAATAGTTTTGACAGCGCAGGCCAAAGATGAATTTTATAGGCAACATTTTACAACCTTGGGTTACATTATTGCAATTTTCATAAGGATCTAATTTTTTTTTGAAAATATATTGTAGCCTATGACACTCAGGAATAATGTAGCTTTCTACTGGTGAAAGAATTGTCAAAATCGGTTCAGTAGATCCAGAATTACCCCTTACAACGTCACAAACTCACAAACATTACTTCTTTATAATATTAGTATAGATAACATATAATATATGGTACTTATAGCTATATTTATGACTTAATAGCTATGAATGCAATACTTGTCTCCTTGCGATCAACTAGTTCTAATTGCTTACTACATTGCAAACATTTTATGCTTCCATTAATATAACTTATTCATTAATGCAACAATTACTGCAGAGCCAGTCATGCGTTAAGTGTACACTTGCCAACAGTATTAAGTTATTTAGTTGATATTTATATTAAACAACTTTGAAAATATGAGTACAACAGTGACATTTTTGATTTGCCAAAATTTACTTGCATCATATTATTTAACCTTTCCAAAGAATTTGCTGACACATCACATTAGTTGTAACACCTTTCAATGTTAGTATTCTTCATAAAAAATTTGTAAACTTCTCATTTTAGTGTATATTTGAAAACAGTTTTATTAGTTGTTTGTTTAATCACAGAATAAATAATAGTACAAGGTTTAATTATTTGTTGTCATACTACAACATCTCTCTCAGTATGACTCATACTTACGCATGCATGAGGATTACTGTTAGTTAAGGTACATAGGTAAGTCATTACAATATTATAAAACTTAACTCAGAGTTAGTTGCTAACATGAGGTTAAATTGATATTTTGCCATACAATATTGTCAATTTAACCCCGTGTTAGTGACTAACTCTGAGTTAAAAAAAATATGCAATTGTGCCTTAGACTCATACAAATTAATGTCTAAACCATTTGCCAGTTAGTATTTAACAATTAAGATGGTTTACCATTCATCATCAAATTAAAGTTACAGATACTGTAATGAACTGTACTCATCGTAGTATAATTTACAGCCACTTTTTGTTCTAAAATTGTTGCACTTTCATTTATTACTGCTTCTTACTATTACAGACAATTTGTCACTAACACAAGTGAAAATTAATACTATGTTTAATTTTAATAACACTTCAATGTATGACTAAATAATTTCCATTAATCACTTTATGTTTCTGTGGGAATTCAGAGATTTTTGTTTGTAAGTAGATGACTCACAATTTTTTTAATAATATACCACTGTGATCCCGAACCTTATATGTACCATTCAACAAAAACCATATTCTCAATCCATTTGTGGTATTTACTGTTGAGCAAAAACAGCCTGACCTACATAAAACAACACCCTTTTCCTATGGGGGTAGACCTGCTGTGATCCTTACATACTCTTGCTTCATTAAAATTCATACATCTATACCCCATTTGAAATAACATTAGACACGTTTTCAAATCTTTTTACAGTCTGTTCAACCGATTTTGAGTTCTATTCCCTAAACATAAGGATGACATAAAAAACATAAACCTGTTACCAAAACCAACTGTTTACTACAGCTACCATTTGTCTTATGACCAACGCAATAGAAGTCAAAATCGGTTGAACGGGCTGTAAAATGGGCTAATTTAAATGTCTAATGTTATCGCAAATGGAGTTTAGTCATAAAGGCACATCAGTTATGAGTACTGTGCACCTGGCCTTCCTGAAGAACATCACCAATAAGATGTTTGTTCATCTAGAATGTCCTTTCCTGGCGTTTCAAGTCATGTCTACCTTGTAAATACCTTTTGTTAGTCGCCTTTCATTAATCCTCGTAACATGACTAAACTATCTAAGAAAATAAAAAATAAAGTAAATTTTTGCAAAACTTAATTTATAGTATCGTCGTTTTTTAGGTGAAGAAGAACGCTGTGTGTCATTATGTTGGAAGACTGCTCGCGGCGCTATACTTGGCCAGTCTGGAGGCTGGCACCGTCCACGCGCCGCTTACGGGATTTCTATGCTAGAGTTCCCTCCAGGACACACACATTGGCGTCATGGCTGCCCATTCGCCAGATCTCTGTCACCATTCCCTATAGAGAGTCAAGATCTCGGAGCTTTGTACTACAGGAACTACTTTTACAATCAACGTGAGTTGTTAAATTTCCAGTAACTGATCTTTCCCATGCCTTATAATATTTTGTTACTATATTAACTGTGAATTAATTGTTTATTTCATTGAAAGACAAAATATCAACGTGTGTGGGATCAAAAAACAAATTATGATGTTAACTTTTCACATGCTTTCTTTGTTTATAAACTGCATAATATAAAGTAGTTAGATGCTACATGTAGTCAAAACTTATCAGGCTTTAGCAAAAAGTTTCTTGTTGTGGTTGTCCACTTTTATTATTTAACAGCTTTTGCCAGCGGCCTTGCCCGCGTGGTCAGTGTTTTATCATCCCAAGGGAACATTAATACGTTAGATTTTTGACGACACGGATGGCGTAGTGGTTGAGCGATCGGCTGCTGCGTTGCGTGTCGTGGGTTCGATTCCCGCAAGAAACCAATATTTATATGGCCTAAGTTGTTCCGGATCTGGGTGTCTTGTGTATGTGAGTTTAAAATTTTGTAAACGCACCCATGATACAGGAAGAAATTCCTAGTGTGGGGCAAAGTTAAAAAAAAAATACCTTTATTCTACCACTTTATAATTACTTACACAGTACACTGGATTCTATTTGCATAATTTTTTTCTAAAATAAATTAAATGTTTGTACGAGTGTATCACGCATCTAAGCAGTAGGTGGTAGGTCTTCTCCATTTCCTTCCACTGATTCCTGTCCCTAGCTTTAGTCATCCAACCCAGCAGCCTTATTGCGTAAGTGAATTCGGCAAGGCAAACGATTTGACCCCATCAATCGACCAATCATAAACGGAAATACAAATCGCGTCTTTCATCTCGCCTGTGATTGGCCGATTGATAGGATCAAACGACCACTTTCTCCCAAAATATGTCTGCCCACCTTTTCCTGGTCCGACCTCTACTTCTGTTTAGATGTCTTGGTATCCACTCAGTAACTTTTTTGGTCCATCGACTATTCTATAACCTGCAGACATGACCAGCCCAGTTTCACTTACCCTCTTTACGACGTCAACTATTTATGTTGTTGAGTCTTCTTTCTGCTTTATTATCATCAAGCTGCGATCCATTTTTCTTTGACATATAGCAAGTTATGTTTTCGTCATGTTTCTTTAATGACCAGGTCTGGCAGCTTTATGTTAGCATGGTAAAATTGCTACTTTTTTATTTCTTTATAGCTCCAATACAAAAAATGTATTGGAGCTATAAAGAAATCATGAAGAATGCCAAAGATTTGCGTCTTCGAATTTCGTTGCTGGCACATTCGTTAAAAGAAACCATTTGTTATTAATAAACGTATTTACATAATACGTTTACTTAGGCCACGGGCACTTTATACCAGGATAAAAGTAGCCTATGTGCTATTCCAGATTACAATCTATCATCATCATCTGCCTAGCCTTTTTCCCAACTTCAAACTCAACTTCAACTTTTTGCCAAATTTCATCCAGATCTGTTCAGTAGTTTTGCGTGAAAGAGTACCAAATACGCACAAACACAAACTTTCGCCTTTATAATATTAGTGTGATTAGTTCTAGTTTCTTCTTCAATTTAAAATACTTAGAAAGAGAACATTATTTGGTAGGTTTCTATTGCTATTGCGACATATAATGGAACGTCTCAAAGCATCAGAGAATAATATTGAACTTTTCCCTTAGCTCATCAAAATTGGTTTGGAATGGATGAGAATCTTGGACCTGTGGCGATATCTATAAAGAAAGAGAGGGTGGAGCTTCGTCGCGGAGGTGGTGACGTGTCTGCGCCGGCATCTCAACTAGCTTGGCAGTACCGTCTCATTCTGCGAACTTCTGAACTGCTCACGCTACGAGGATCCGTGCTTGAAGATGCGCTTCCCATGGCTAAGCCCAGCAACAACAGCGCAACTTACAACACTAAAGATGCGTTAGAATACATCGCGCCTGAATTGCAAGTTGGCTGTTTGAGGTATGTCATGCACCTATCATTGAAGCAAGGCTAGATTATATCTCAATCCAAATTATTCACTAATCATAATTTACAAATTGCGTCACACGAAAGATAAATAAACTGCGTATGTATTTATCTTTTTGTGATTGTTATTGGATTTAGAAACGGATATTTAAACTCCTATGCATAACAATAGATTTTTCCTATGTTACATACAATAGTTTCTCCTTGTCATATTTACAGATTTATGAGCAATGATCTAACTCATTTTCAGGCTTGGTATAAACAATGGTGGAGCAGAAGAGCAACTTTTACGACTAGACGAACAATGTGTCACCAGACACTACAAAGTCGGTGTCATGTATTGCAAGAGTGGCCAGTCGACTGAAGAAGAGATGTACAACAACCAAGAAGCTGGACCCGCTTTTGTAGAGTTTCTCAAAATGCTGGGCCAGACTGTTCGATTAAAAGACTTTGATAAGTATAAAGCTGGGCTGGATAATAGAACTGACTCGACTGGACTGTACTCTGTGTTCACAACGTACCAGGGCTGCGACATCATGTTTCATGTTTCGACTATGCTGCCTTATACACCGAATAACAGACAACAGTTGTTGAGGAAACGCCACATCGGCAACGATATTGTAACGATAGTCTTCCAGGAACCCGGTGCTGCGCCGTTCACACCGCGGAACATTCGTTCTCAGTTCCAACACGTTTTTGTTGTAGTTAGGGCTATAGATCCATGTACAGAGAATACACATTATAGTATAGCTGTGAGTCGTGCTAAAGAAGTGCCTTTATTTGGACCCCCAATAAAAGATGGTGCGATCTACCCGAAAGGCGAAGCGTTCACTGACCTACTTTTAAGTAAAGTAAGTTGATAACATTCAATTTGTCCAACAAAAGCATTGAGTTTCATACTATTTTTTTATATTTATTCATTGTTTGCTTTTATAATTTAAGGTTATAAACGGCGAAAATGCTGCAATTCAATCACCAAAGTTTAGTACAATGGCGACGCGCACCCGTCAAGAGTACCTGAAAGATTTAGCGAAGAATTATATAACTGCTACCACAGTTGAAACTGGACAGAAGTTCTGTAAGTATTCTCTTACATCCAGTAGAAAAAGCTTAGTTAATATCAAAATTATTCATTTGTATTATTTACTAATCATACTTCTGATGTCACCCTCATTCTTAAACTCATATCATGTGTGCCATTGTTGCGCACGGTATGTTTTTATTTTGAAGATGTTTAATAAGAATACGCAGCGTTGGGAGGCCTCCTAGTAGGTGGATTAATTACCTGGTTAAGAGGAAATGTGGGCAGAGAGCTCTGACTGAATTGCTTTAGAAAAAGTCATAATTCGCGGGTAGAGAGTTTGTCAGACGCTATAGACGATGTGAACCGGGACTTGGACGCTGTTAAGGACTGGTCTGATAGATTTGGGGTGTCTCTAAACCCTTCAAAATGTCAGGCCATTGTGATTGGAAGCTCGCGCATGATAGGTCGATTAGGGATTAGCTCTCTTCCTCCTATAATTTTTAATGGTACTGTCATCCTCATCAGCCCTAGTGTAAGAGATCTCGGTCTACATCTTGATTCGACGCTAAGCTGGCAAAGTCAGGTTTCTAGTGTCAGTCAAAGGGTCTATGGGACTTTGCGATGCCTGTATCGTCTGAGAAACATTCTACCTGCAAGAACGAAGACTATGCTTGAGCAGACTTTAATTTTGCCTTTAATCGACTATGGTGACGTGTGCTGCTTTGACCTAAACGTGGTATTCCTGGATAAGCTGGATAGGCTCTTAAACAACTGCATCCGGTTCATATTCAACCTCCGGAAATATGACCATGTGTCGAGCTGCAGAACTGAACTCAAATGGTTGCCCATTCGGCAGAGAAGAAATTTGCGTGCGTTGACTGCGTTTTTCTCTCTACTCAACTCTCCCACACCTCCTTCTACTTCCTCTTACTACTTCTACTCATACCTCACTTGCAATAACTAAGTACTTCACACGCTAGGAATTTGCATTCATCTAACAATCTTCTCTTGCTCTGTCCTTCTCATACTTCTGATTTTGTTCATTCTTCCTTTCATATTCAATCCATTCTTCTCTGGAATGCGTTTCATCTTCTCAAGTTGCGGCATTACTTTCTAAACGAATAGCAGAATCGTCTCAATATAATTATAATTAATAATAAAAGTAATGTAATGTTTATTAATGTTTCGTCTATAATTTTTATATATATATTTTTTATATAGTTTTTATCATAGTACATATAATATATGTATGTTTATTTTAACTATATACTTTTGTACTAATTTTGCGTTTGTAATATTATTTTTCCATTTTTAATGCACCCGCCATGCTATCTCTTCGCCGCCCTTGGTTGACTGGTAGAAAATGCCTCAGGCATTAATTCCGCATGAAGCATGTTGTGTGTTGTTGTTGCATGAAGTTTTAATAAATAAATAATTCGTGGTTTGGCTATCGCCTATTTGCTTCTCCAATATTGGACCAATTTAAAAGATTTTCCATAAACTGGTAAAGAAAGACACATATTATGCCTCTATGTTTCGTGTCTTTTATACCCGACTACGGCGAAGCAGAAGGCAGGGTTATGTTTTTACCGGTATGGGGTGGGTATGTATGTATTTATGTTCATCTGTTCCCTCATAACTTCTAAATTACTTCTTATAATGTGACAAATGAGGTGTTTTTGGAAGCGTCTTGTTTGTCCGCTGGTTAAAGGCCTTGCGATGTCAGATTAAATTGAATATGGCGCCCTCTAGGGAGCCAGATGCCAAGAACAAAAAAAAATTGCCCTACCCCGTTATGTGTGGTATCATTGAATAGGTATTTTAAAATGAAGGTAGGGTTTGGTACAACATATTTTTGGTTAAGTGTACCGTTTGCGAGACATATCCCGTCAGTCATGAAAATTATTTTTCAATACAGTTGTTAAACATGGCGTACTTTCAGAGGCTATAATTATGATTCGAAAGTTAAATCTTACGCATAGGCATCTTTCTGTTACGCGGTCGTGACTTTTGTTTACGAGCTCGATCATTATGTTTGTAGTTTAGTTTTAAATTTATAAGTCAATTTAAAAAGTTTAGTAGCAAGGAGTTTCCATACATAGAATAAAATGGGATGGATTTTCTACGAGGAAAAATGAATGATTCCGTACGTTTTAGCATTGAATTCTCATTTTTATTTAAATAGTATATTTAATTACCAGTTTTAAGTTAATTATTTTCACATCAACGTTTGTCAAAAATCGAATAGGCTGTATAGGCTGTTTTCTTTGTAAAAAAATATATCGAGTTGCAAAAACGCGCCATATTGAAAACTTTTAATTTTTGTGAATAAACAAATCTAATTCTCTGATTTGTTTTTACTGTTTCTCACAACTGTATTGAAAAACGTCATGTGATACACGGGTGTGTAGGTTATTGCAAACTCGTGTCATTAAAAACCCTCGCCTTCGGCTCGGGCTTGTTAGTGACAGCTCGTTTGCAATAACCTACTTTCCACCCTTGTGTCACAATGTACTATTTTACCCGACTACGGCGCGGCGTCGAAAAGTGTTTGTTGATCGGTATGTAAGAATGTATGTATGCATTTATGTTTATATGTTCCCTCAGGCTCTGCAAAAATACCAAAATATTTTAAATAAAATATAAGTTTAAAAACTAGAACTCGACTACTGAAAAATAACGCTCTAAAAAGTACGAAACAAGAAAATATTCCCGTAAATTTACCGTGGTCGTGCTACTTTGCAGAATGTATTGTTTTGTTACGGTAGGTGGCATACGACCACGACATTTTCAGGAATATTTTCTTGTTTCGTACTTTTCAGAGCGTTATTTTTCATGGTCCAATATTAGAGGAGGAAATAGGCGAGAGCCAAACCTCGAATTATGAATTTTTACTTAGGAAATTCAGTCAGATGTCTGCAACCGCATTTCCTCTTAAGACTGCGGGAATCCGCTGAATGCGAGACGCACAGTACCGAAAAAAAAAAAAAGAACACGGAAAAGACGTAAGACGAGGACGCATACAAAATAGACCGCGTCTCGTCCGCGCCCTGTCTTTTCTGAATATTTTGTTTCGCGACGCTTCTATACATTTTGTATGAAATTGATCGAAGGTGCGCCGCGTCTGCGACGCGTCCTCGTCTTACGTCTTTTCTGTTTGTCCCGCTTCTGAGAGACTTTCGGCTGAAATGATGATGATGTTTAATGAAATTGTATTTTTGTGTTCCAGCTATATTCTCGTCGTTGCTAATGAAAAGCGGCAACAATTCTGCGAACAGCACTTTAATCACTCGAGTGGAGAACTGCACGAACGATGTGTTAGTTGGTGGCGCGCTGTGTTTTCATGTGAGTTTGTTTTGTTGGTCTGTATATAAGTTTATTGAAAAAATTAACATAAACGTCACAATACTAACTTTGTATCATGATTCTGATCGATTTTAGAACTGAAATCTTAATTATATTATAGTACTAGCTGTCGCTCCCGTCAACTGCCTACCCTACCCTACCCTACCTATCTACCCTATCCTATCTATCCTAACCTACTTAGCCTACCCTACCTTACCTACTCTACCCTACCTACCTCCTATTTTTTTTTCGTTTATTTTTTCTATCTAAGAACCTTCTCCTAACAATAACAAACACAACAAAAGAAAAAATAGCGAATTCGGTAAAGCCGTTCTCAAATTATAGCGTGACCAGGAGAAATAGTATTTCATTTTTACAGATATAGTGTTATGAATGAATGAGTAATAATCTTGTACAAAGCAACGACGTCAGAAGTTTGTTCCGCTATATATTTGATCTCAGGTTACACAAATCTCTACAACTTAATGACTTCATTCTAATCGCCTGGTACCATATTAAGAGGAAACGGGGGCAGAGAGCGCCGAATTTCCTTAGTAAAAAGTCATAATTCGAGGTTCGGCTCTCGTCTCTTTCCACCTCCAATATTGGACCAATTTAAAAGATATTCCGTAAACTGAAAATTAAAGATATATACTATGTCCCTATGTTTTCCTTTTTGATGATACATTATCTTTAGAAGCACTAGAGCCCTCAAAAAATGCTTACACTAAGCCTCTGTTGACAGCGCAATTCGCTGTCAACAGAGGCTTAGTGTACAAATTTGAAAAATATAAATGAAAAAAAAGGAAAACATAGGGACACATAGTATAATAATATATCTTACTTTACCAGTTTATGGAATATCTTTTAAATTGGTCTAATATTGGAGGACGAAAGAGACGAGAGCCAAACCTCAAATTATGACTTTTTACTAAGTAAATTCAGTCGGCGCTTTCTGCCCATATTTCCTATTAAGCTTTTAGTCTATTGATCAAAACACATAATACTGCAGTATACGGTGCTGGACTCATAACTTTTGTTTCGTCGCACCATTACGTGACCAGCACCGCATACCGCAGCGTTGTGCGCTCCGATCAAGTGACCAAATCTTGCGAAAGTGTTTAAGACGACGACTAACGCCAACTACCTTGAGGGAACAAAACGCGCACTCGTTTTACACCCGCGCGACCCAAAATTTAGTAGTTTTGCATACTTTCCTTATTATTCTATGACATTAAAAAAAATCCTCAGTTCAAAATGTAGATAATTAAATTGTCTTTGAGATGGTGGCGATTTCATTAAAATACACCCAGCAGTTTTGGTGCGATTGTCGTGTTTTTGTCCGTTTTAGACATAACTTTACAAATTAATTACACTATGTTACACAAATAAAACTCTAAATTTTCTTAGATCAAATTATTAAGAAAATTGTCTAATGTAACATATATATATATCGGAAATACGAAGGCTATTTTGGAATAACACTCGATCTTGTGGGCTTTCGTGGGTATATGCATGCTACAAAGCAGGTAACTTATGCCGATTTGGAGATAGTACTTGTTCCAATCTTATCAAAGCAGCGAATTCGGCCACCTATTCGTTTCGCTTTCTCTCAACAAAACACACTTTCAAGTTTATAACACCACACTTTAGGCTACTTCTCAATTATTTCTCTCACAACTCTGTTTTTTTAACTTTTTGCAAACGCGCTCCCGCGCGTTCCTTTTTCTAACCCTTTTCCGACCAAATATGGCGGGCGACTTCGCTCAGGTCGCCATCTTGGCTCCCCTGCTTTCATTGGTTTAAGAACACCTCGGGCAAAGTTCACAGCTTTTAACATCCAATCAAAATCGAGTATTTTGACATAAGCCAAATAAAGTGTTGTCAATCGAATAAAATCGAACTGAGATTGAATCGTAGGCTAAATGTTGCCAATTAAACAAAACCGAATTAATAAGTTCACATGCGTCATACTTCTCCGTTCTAGATTACTAGTAATTATACCATCCTCCTACATATATATATGTAACGGCTAGTCGTATTTTTACAAATAAATACGACAAGCCGTTTAGACGTGATTCTCATTATAAAATCAGCTACTCAAGGGAATCTGCGCCTTAAGCAATAATAATAAATTGTTTTGTTGTAAAAGGTACAAATTCTTTCATTTCGCTCTCGCACTGATAGAATTATGATGAAGTGTGTTAAATAAATAAATGATAGCTCTGAAAGTATAATATTAATAATTCGAATAATTATTTCAGGTGCAAGTTCAAGATGAAGGTGCAAATGGTTCCCTGCTCGACTGTATCATGGGCGTATCAGCTGATACGGTGGTTTTCGTCGAGGACAGTACGAGACAAATCGTTCTAGTTCTACCGACCACCTCGTTACTGGGTGAGTATCAAAATCTATGTCACGCCGCTATTTACTCTCATACATAATTTTCAATATAATATATAAATCATTGATTGATACTTCAATTTAAATAGCTTATTTGTGGAATTGTAATCAGCTTCTGGCTACACATGTAATACCTAGTACAGACGACAATATTTTATTGGTAATCACTCAAATGTCATTTCATCATTCATAGTGATTTTGACCTCATTTTCGACATCCCTAAACGAAGGGGATAAAAATAACACCAGTGTTGAAAAGTTTTATTTTTTCTAAGGCCAATGAATAGTCGATAATAGCTGTTACCTATAATACAGATACGCAAATTTAATCTTTAAAATAGCGTCAGGATATTTATAACTATTTGTTATACAATTTTGATTTTTATGCTCTGTAAGACTAAAAGTTTATGAGAGTTTTGTAATATACCTAATTAGTGTCATTGCTGCTAATAGCTTATTTTAATTGTTATATTCAAGTAGATCTGGGGGGTGACCATAAGCTCAGTAAGATTATTTTGAGATCGCGTAAGTGACAGATGTATACAAGTCATATACATCTGTCCCTTACACACACTCAAAATAACCTTACTCTAAGAGCTTATGGTCACACCCCTGGTCTCGTGGTTTGTGCTGAGACGAACAAGATGCGAGTTCAAACCCTGCGTCGAGGATATATTGTTTTGCTTCCAATTTAGAAGTATTTCGTGCATTATTAATTAAATATCTATAAGATGGACACATTCTTCAAATGTAAAATTTCTAATTTGGTAATATTTTCGCCTAACTTGTAATAACCCACTTATTACAAGTTAGGCGAAAGACAAATATGCATTTTCATAATAAAACTGGTAGTCAAATGTTACTAAGGTTAAAAAGCTTGTCTTTTTTTAAATTAATAACTTTATCTGTGTACAGGATGGGTTGTAAGTGGTGGCTGGACGCGAGTGTATTACCACCGCGGCGAGAGCGTCCGTCTGCGCGGAGGTAACGACGGGCTGCTGCGCCGCCTGGCCAGCGTGGCGCCGCCGCACGCGCACACGCTGCATGAGATCACGCTCGAGCGCGGCACCAACCCGCAGCTCGGTAACTATCTACACTGTACATTCTACACTATCCGAATGCCTTACCTTGCCACCTATTTTCGGGTCTGCTTCCAATCTTAACTGAATGCAGCTGAATAATTGTACATATTTTACTTGGAGCGACTGCCTATATATGTTGTGATTTTTAATTTTGTAGACTAAACTGACAGCTGCCAATAACCTTATTTTTTTTAAATGTTGCAAGCGCAGATCATTGTTTGGTAGGTATAGTCATCGGCATGTAACTTGGCAAGAGTCGTTAGATGCGCAGAAGTCGTTTTTTAGGTCTCTTTGGTAATGAAGCGGGACGAGGGGTACAAGGTAGCGCCGATCCGAGCGCGCGATTGGTGGCTCAGTCTACCCTTGCCTCACGCACCGCGTCCTCATTCCGTTCGCTCCTGATTACACTTGCGTGCACGAAAGTTGTACCCTTTGTTTTTGTTGAGATTTTGCGAAGTTTTTGTTAGGAGTAGTTGTTATTGTAAGAAATAAAAGTGACCACTTTTTTGTGGCAATAAGTTTACGATGTGCGAACTTATCCCCACTACGCCAAAACCTTGCCAAATTACGTGCCGATGACTATAAGGCTCAATCATTATGATTCATCGAATCGATGTACATAAATGTTTTATGAATATAATCGTAAATAATTACATATAACAGTAATGAAATCAACATAAATTAAATGCGATCGATATAATGAAATCTGATAAGTAAGAATTAAGTAAGGGCCGGCTGTTTTCTTAACAAATGTAATTTTTTTGCAGTGAAATAACTCAATTTTCGATCTGCTTCGAATTTCGATCAACTTTCGATCACTATTTTTATGTAATGATAAAGTGGCAAATCCCCAAATGTCAGTTAAGTCTACGAAATAAAAAATCAGAGATTAATCTACACAAACCACCAGTAACTGGGTAACACAACCCTCTCCCCCTCCAGGTTTCCACGTACAACCAGACGGCCTAGTGACGCTAGTGGAGAGCACAGGCTGCGCCGCCCGCGCGGGCATCAAGCGGGGCGCGCGGCTACTGGAGGTGTGTCGCGCCGCCGTAGTGGCGCTGCACCACGACCAACTCGTTGATCTGCTGAAGACTTCGGATCCTGTTACGGTGAGTGAATTAATGAGCTGGTTTTTATTTTGAGATTTTATGCAACAGATATCAATAGAACTCTATTTCGGTCTGATTGTCACAAGATTGTATTTGTATAGCCGGAATATTAGCAGCCAATTAAAAATAGCCCAATCTTACTGTACCTTTTTAAAAACGTAAAGAATATTTATTAATATTTATTTTTAATAGCCTCTTTTTTTTGCTTTTTCTCATGCTCAAAATTGGCTTGCTAGACAATATCGAGTTTTCAATTACTTTCATGGCTGACTATTTTTTAACCGACTTCAAAAAAGGAGGAGGTTTTTAATTCGGTTGTATTTTTTTATAATGTTTTTAATTTTAAACCTTAGAATTTCGTCATTTTATGGTTCAAAATGTTAACATTATTCTACTATTACAGGTGACAGTAACATTCGCATCAAGTTCCAAGTGCCAGTGCGAGGCTGGCCTAGAAGAATGGGCACCGTTAGCAAGAGCTGATGCGCAGCAGCCGGGCCGGCCGCGCCGCGCCTACGAGCGGGGGCACTCGCCGCCGCGGTCTGACAGCTCGGGATACGGGACAGGTACGAGCACTTATCGGAATGTTTTTTTTCTTCGTATAGTTTATGCAACAGTCATATAATAGGGGTTATTAAAACACGAGTGTGATAATAGTATCACTCGAGTGTTTTAATACCTAATTATATATAAAAAAACCGGTCAAGTGCGAGTTAGACTCGCGCACGAAGTGTTCCGTACCATTATCGCACAAACGGCAAAAAAAAACACGCTTGTTGTATGGGAGCTCCGCAAAAATATTTATTTTTTCTGTTTTCTGTTTTTTCTTCATCGTAAAAATGAAGTGGAGCTAAGAAATGGTACTGGAATGCCTTCAAAATTATAAAGCTGAGCCCATCATATGGGATCCAATAAATTTGAATCACAAAAAAAACATTGTACACACATGTAGAAGTAAAAAGAAAGTCGTCGTCCATAGTTAAACCTTTGAAGGTGATTTCGGCCATCTTGGATTATTGCACGATAGTTCATACAAAATATTGAAGCCGCTAATATGACCATTTTTTATCGCGATAACTCTTTAGTGTCAAAACGTACGAAGCTTCGGCACGCATTACTTTGGGACGATACACACAAGTGCGGCCGAAGCTTAAGAGAAAGGCTGTGCAGTTGCCGATACAAGTGGAAAAGTGTAATTCCAACCTCGCAAAAAGGTGCTACCTTGACGTAACAACAACAGGGTGTGGATGTGGACCCAATTCGCAAATCATGCTCTACCTGTTCTGCCTCCCTGAGGCCATAATCATGCAGCCAAGGGAACTATACGCTGCCACAGACGATACCGTAGAAGTGGCAAAGTTTTGGACTAAAAAAACACTTTCGAGTTACTGTTGTGCTAGCTACACGATAAAAAAGCGTGCTTATTTCTTAGGCTATACTGCCTTACTGCTGCGCAAAGGCATACCCCAAATCTCAAAGAGTCCAAATCAAATCAAATTTGTTTATTTGTGATACATGGGTTACATGCAGGTGTTCATTACATCACTATATAATAATAGTGTTCATGCCATGATCAGCCACTTAGGCATACAAATGATTAAAGTCCGATTATCACAAATGTATAATAGATCTCTAAACTTAAGTGTTTTGTGTCAGGTGGGTCCTGTCGCAGCGGCCGGCGCTCTCCGCAAACGTCGCCGGCGCCGGAAGCAGCCGCACTGCGGCGACGCTCTCACGACGACGCGGCGTCGCCACGACACGCGCGGCATAAGCGCGCCTCCGCTAATACATCGTCTCTCACTGTAAGTTTAAATACAGGGTCCGTTTTTAAGTGAGCGTGAATGGCAGTGAAAGTCGAAACTATGAGGAATAGCGGACAAAAAAACACTCAAAAGAGGTCGAGGCCGATTTTGATGAAAACTAAATCTGCATTATTGGATTTTGAAAATAGTTATTTATGCTACATGTGCGGAAAGTAGGTGATATCCGATGAGTGGATAAATCGACACGAGTCGGAAATCATCTTACGCACGTGTATCATACAACATATTACTATGCATAATATATACTATCCTCGCACAGGAAATAAAAAAATATATCTGAACCAAGCAAGAAATTAATAAAATGGCGCTTATTCAAGGGTGCTCAGCATAACCACAGATTAACTAATAGTTCATAGTTCCTCGGGCATATCTACTGCGCATGTGTAAATAGCTGTCACGTCGTAACGCAAAAAGGCACGAGCAAAATATTTATTCTGTTAAACATATTTAATGAATATTTAAAATTAATGTATTGATCAAAATATAAATCTAGAGTAATTAAATACGCCTTAAATGAAGTATTAGTTTTGTTTTACCTTTTATATGAATGATAATCTGTACTAAACTAATTTTAAAACTTTTCTCAAATAATAAAAACTCTATGCGGCGGCGGGCTGACGTTGGAGTTAAAAATTAAAAAAGGAAAGTAAAAAGCACTAGTAAAAAAAAGTGACACTTTCCGCACAGTTTGGCTGCTTGGAAAACGCTCTTTTCGAGGACATGCATTGTAAAATTTTTTTTTCTTGCCAGGAATCGAACCCGTCGATTTTGTAAACAAAATCACATGCTAGTACATTTCGATAGTGTCGCTAATAAGGATCAAATTCTGGGAAGTAATGGCATATATAAAACTTAAGGAAAAGGCTCATTAAAAATGCACACACACGCTGTTGCAACACATTTTTGCCGCGCTGTAAAAGGCTGCAAATGATTTCAAAGTTGTAAATCTTATACTAGAGCAGCATTGCGGCATGCGATGCGCAACGGCATAGCCTGGTTGCGTCATGCGAACTGTATGATTCAATTAAATTAGCCCATCGTAATCAATATGATGAACATAGACCTCCCTCCTCAAGCATGGCTAAACCGTCGGTCTTGTCCGCTACCGTGTTTGGTTCCTTTCATTACAAACTAAGTCTGATTTTAGTTCTAATTTCTTCTAAACCACAACATTTATTTTGATGAAATTTACAGTTTAGTTTTGTCAGTCAGTTGATGCACCATCATTTAGAATTAGGTTGTAACTAGGTACAGCACAACAAACTTGATGTCTTGGATAGCTAGTAATATTGATAATCTGTGTGATATCCAGGAGGACCTGATCCGCATGATGGACGCAGAGCTGGGCGAGGGCGGGCGCGGCTCAGCCAGTAGCGCGGTAGGCGCGCCGGTGGGCAGCACCGCTGTGCCGCCCCCGGCCAGTGGCGCGGCGCCCCTGCCCCTGCCGGACGCCGGTGCATTGGACTGGGCCGCGCTCGTGCATACTGCCACCCGAGCTATGCTTCAGGTAACGACATACTTCTTTATTTTCACCTGTCCCGGTCATCATCATCAGCCTTTTTATGTTCCCACTGCTGAGACAAAGGCCTCCTCTCTGTGAGAGGAAATGGGCCGTAATCCACCACGCGGGCCCAGTGCGGTTTGGTAGATGTCACATGTCTTCGAATTTTTGGTTCTAGGACATGCCGGTTTCCACACGATATTTTCCTTCACCGTTTTGAGAGCAGTGGTGATGAAATAATTTACACAAAGTAAAGCGCCTATCTGGGTTCGAACCCACGACCTACAACTTGTAAGTCGCGGCCGATACCACTGGGCCACTACTTATCCAAGGTGTGCGTGAGGTATAATAACCTATTACGAGTGGTGAAAACCAGCACTAAGCGAGATAATTATGAAACAAACGCTACAAAGACTAT
Source organism: Orthosia incerta (assembly GCA_948252205.1). Lineage (NCBI taxonomy): Eukaryota > Metazoa > Arthropoda > Insecta > Lepidoptera > Noctuidae > Orthosia > Orthosia incerta. Next base: position 17,007,946 of record OX411753.1, on the reverse strand, counting down.
AGAGCAAATAATTGGCACGGCTTCGATCGGCGCGCAGCGACTAGTATTTCATTTTTTTTTTTTACTTCTAAGAATGCCGACGGAACAAAAAATTGTCTTTACATGACACTCTTACTTTGTGCATCATATGGCTCCTGATTTTATGATATTTGTATTGATAAATTGTATATTTATCTTGATTTAGATTTGTGAAGAGCACCAGTACCCGTCAATGGACAACACCGACCCTTCATTAGAAACGCTAGCGAACGAACCCACCAACGACTCTTGGAATGACGTCACAGTTGTAAGCTATATTTATGCTAATTACATAAATACATACATCATCTCACGCCTTTTCTCCATGGGGGTAGGCAGAAACTACAGAACGCTCCCTGCTACGATCCTTCCATACTCATTTTGCTTCATTGATGTTCATACATCTAATCATACACGCACGCTGGTTATGAGTACTGCGCACCTGGCCTTTCTGAAGAACATCACCAATATGAGTGAGATCCGTGTATGGGCCTCCCCTCCGGCTTTTGCAATCCTGTCTACTTTATTTATACCAAAACCCCACAATTTATTTTGATAAACTTCGAATAATTGCAAATAATATTTCATATTACCAACTTATATTTCCCCCCAAAATACAGGCTCAGACCTAGTTTGGGAGTTAGCATCATCATGTAACATGTTACCTTTGTGTCAAAAAAACTTTTTTTTTTATTTACTTATAGAAGAAATTTACGATTTGAGTTCTAAATACCGAGATTAATACCTATAATAATAACCGTTTATTAGGTGACACCCTATATTTACAAAAACAGATACATACCGAGAGATGAATTTTCATCAAACCTTACCCCTTAGGCACCCGAAGCGCCTCCGACTGCATTGGCAGTGAGTAGTACCACAACATCGCCCACTAGTGGCAGCATTGGCGTCAACAACAACGCTAACTGCGCGTGTGGGCTCGCTGCGAGGGTGGCCGCGTTAGAGACCGACGCTGCCGCCTCACAGAGGCACCGGCATCAACTGGAAGAAGAGGTGACTATCACTATTTTCGTCATCATCATTAGCCTATTAATGTTCCTGGAACAGAGGCCTCCTCTCTGAATGGCCTTAATCCACCATGCGGGCACAGTGCGGGTTGGTGGATTTGTACATGTCTTCGAATTTTTGGTTCTAGGAATTTCCTCACGATGTGGTGAAATAATTTACACAAATAATAGCTCTCCTACCTGGGTTCGAACCCGTGACCTACGACACGTGTCGGTGCCAGTTACCACTGGGCCACCACTGCTCTCTAAACTCGATTTTACAAGCTTCTATTTAGTTCACAGAACAAAAAAAACGCCTACTACAATAGAAGTCGCAAGTGGGCGAGGCCCGCGTACCCCGAGTTTTGTACAATTCCGCATATGTTTCCTTCCGCGCACACACTACGCACATCAGTCTTGGTTCAACCGTCACGGTGAAAAAAAAAATACAAAAATGCCTTATTGTGCTGTTTTAGAATGTAAACACGATAGCAGAACCAAAAATGTATCAAATGTAGGTATATCTTACCATCGGCAAGTCTTAGTTTATTTTATTTCGATAAAAATGTAAAAACAATATTTTATTAAACAAGACAAGTAAAAGTTGATTTTATGACGTTAAATTTAAGGTCTACTTTCTTTAAAACTCAAACATTGTTCTCGAAGATTCCAACTATGCACATGTCACATTCAGCTACTCAATTAGAGATTACCAATATCGATAATGAGTTATCGATACTTTAAACTTACAATATTCGAAAAAATCTTCTTACGCGCGAAAAACATAACCCTTTCCTTGCAGCCGTGTAAAAATAAAGATTACGACAAATTGAGAACCTCCTCCTTTTTTTGAAGTCGGTCAAAAAGACAACAGCCTTCTAAAATCAACAAAGTGTAATAATAATAACACATGAACATAGAACCTCCTTCTTTTTTAAGTCAGTTAAAAAGTGGCTTATGTGTTAGTCTGAAACGAGATCTACTGGTGTATAGAGCTACATTTCATCAGTTCATTAAGGAGTTAGTCAAGCTAATCATAATAAGAGTGTAGGCGCAGGCGAAAGCGTAAGCTTCCCATATCAGTAGGACGTATTGCATTTGTAGTGTAGTCTATCGCATCATCATCATCAATCAATACATATAATAAATCTGTAGAAAAGTATTTTTTGTATATCGAGAATATTTCCAAAAAAAATAGCCAAAGTGTTAAAGGATAACCAACAGAACCTATTTCCAGCATTTTTGGAATTTTTATCTGTTTGTCTGTTTATTTGTGCACGCATCACGTGAAATGTACGAAACCAATGTAAATAACTTTTATACATAAACATTGTGCGTAACTTGAAGAAATACTTAGTTTTTGTGTCATCGCAATCGGTTCACTCTATCAAAAGTTAGATGAATTTAAAGTGTTCAAGAAGTAAAATTATCACAACACACGCAATTCAGATACTCGGAGAGTTGAACTCGATATTCGATAGATGGCGTTGTGAATTTGAAGTCATTTTCTGAATCACGGTGTTAAGGTTCTCCGCGAAAGATTGATGACTATAGAAACAAATATGGTCGGTAGGTAAGTAGGGTAGGCAGGAAGGTAAGTAGGGTAGGGTTGGCAAACAGATGACGGGAGCGAAGCAGCGGGCACAGCTAGTAATTAATAATAGTACACCAAAGACTACCTACAGTACTGTCTTTCCTTTCATTTTTTAAATGCATGCAAAGGTTGTCATGATAAGGCCGCCCATTGTTGGCACAATGGGCGGCCTTATCGCTAAAAGCGATCTTTTGCTTTTTCTTTTTTGAGTGTAATATTTTCTTCGTCTATACTTTCTGTAACTTATATGGTGTACATAATAAAGAGTATTGAATTCTATAATTCTATTGATAGAACAAAAACACCACATACAAAGATACGCCCATCTTTGTATCAATAGAATCATTTTCAAAATCGGATCAGTAGTTAAATATCTTAATTATACTTTCTATAAATCGTAAGTATTGGAATAAATTTATATAAAAACTTGATTACAAACATAATAATATTTATCGACTCTAGTTATTGGGCGCACGGTTGGCGCAGTGGTTGAGCGATGGACTGCTGCGCTGCGTGTCGCGGTTTCGATTCCCGCACGGAACAAATATTTGTATGATCTACAAATAGTTGTTTCGGCTCTGGGTGTTTGTGTATGTGAAATTATATGTTTGTAAACGCACCCACGATACAGGAGAAATTCCTAGTGTGGGCAACGTTTTTTTTTTAAACTAAACTGTATTTTGTTTGAAAATAAAACGGAATGTCGATAAATAAGTCATCGACCGTGGTACATCACTACAGGAGGACGAGTAGTAATGACCTCTATCTATGTTCTATGTTATGGGGTTCGGTTTCCGCACTTAGTCCTGTAGTTGGACCTTTGTGCGTGGGCCTTGGCGGCCGTTGGATGGGTTATTCCAACCAGCCCACCTCCCTCCAGAAGCTTATTAGGGCTCCTGGTTTTTTTAGAACGTCCGTGTAAGATCTGGGTGACCCGAGGGTTTGTGTTCTTATCTGTGTGATCCCTTTGCATTCAAAGAGAACGTGTGTGACGGTTTCCTCAGTCTCCATGCATGCCCTGCACAGAGGACTGTCCGTTATGCCTATTGTGTGGAAATGTTTGTTAAGTGAGCAGTGTCCCGTGATGGTCCCCGTCACCATGCGGAGGCCATTCCTGTCCAGACGTAGCAGACGTCTGGTAAGACTACTGTCCAGAGATGGCAAAGCTTCTTTGGACTGCCTACAGCCTGGTGCCGAGGACCACCAGTTCCCCGCCTGTGTCTTGGTGAATTCCTGTAGCCACCTACGTATTTGGTTGAAGGGGATGGGTACGACGGGTTCGGGTCCATAGACCGCCGTGCTGGATCCGCGTCTCGCAAGCTCGTCAGCTGCGTCGTTGCCTAAGGATCCGCTGTGTCCCTTTATCCATTGCAGTGTCACCGTGTTACGACTAGATAAGGTTATTTGTTCTAGTGCGTTGTGACATTCTAGTATTAATTTCGATGTAATATATTTTTTTCGTAAGGATTGGAGGACTGAGGCACTGTCGGAGAGTATACGAATATGGGTGTCCGTAACCCTCCTGGCTTCTAGGGCATGGACCGCCAGTATGATGCCCACACACTCCGCCTGGTAGACGGTGTTGAAACCTCCTAGCGGTCTGGATATATTTATATTTAGGTCTTGTGAAAAGACTCCGACTCCGGTACCGGAGTTCGTCTTCGACCCGTCGGTGTATACTCTCATCTCCTTCGGGCCTGAGTAATCACATTGTTCTTCAGTAAGTGTTATGTTGTAGTGCCTATGAAAGTGGTGTGTTTTTGGGGCTTTGTCGCATGGTGATGCTAGCATCGGGTTTCGCTTGATCGCGTCTTCTCTTATGCGTGTGTGCTTGACCCTGGAGTCTTGAGTTAGGATACCTGATAGATGGAGTCTAAATGCGGCCAGAGCTGCCTCCTCCCGCACGATAAGATGCAGAGGTGGCAGTCCTAGCATTGCTTGTAGGGCGGCCGTGGGTGTGGTTCTCATGCTGCTGGTGATTGCAACGCAAGCAAACCGCTGCAGTTTTTCAAGATCTTTTTGAGCTGTGCTGAGGTCTGTCCTGGGCCACCAGACCAACGAGCCGTATGTAATGATTGGTCGAATTACTGTGGTGTATAGCCAGTAGGTGATTATGGGGCTGATCCCCCAATTCCTGCCCAGTAGTCTTTTGCACTGCCACAGGGATATACTGGCTTTTGTGGTAATATAGTTCATGTGTCTCGCCCAATTCAATTGTTTGTCCAAGTAAATGCCCAGGTACTTGGTTTCGGTTGAAAGGCTTAGGGTTGTTCCAAAGAATCTTGGTAGCTGCATTGGCATTGGTTTCCTCTTTTTAGTGAAGAGAATTAGTTCCGTTTTTGTGGGGTTCACTGAGAGTTGGTGCTCGCCGCACCATTCCTCTACTAGTTTTAGGGCTTGACGCATGAGATTGCATAGGGTGTTTTCGTGGGTCCCGTTTACTATTATTGTTATGTCATCCGCGTAGCCAACAGTGAAATAACCTTTATTGTTGAGTGTTTTGATGAGGCTGTCTGCTACCAGGTTCCACAGAAGTGGCGAAAGGACGCCCCCCTGTGGACAGCCCTTCGCAACGACGGCCCTTGTAGTGTCGTTAACCGTGACTTGAACCGCTCGCAGTTTGAGCATGTTGGTGATCCAGCCTCCTAGGGTCGGGTCTATGCCGTGTCTGTCGAGGGCCGTGTTTATGCTGTTGAACGTAGTCTTATCGAAAGCACCCTCAATGTCAATGAAGGCAGCCAGTGCTGAGCATTTATGGTCCACTGCGCATTCAATTTTAGAAACCACGTTGTGCAACGCGGATTCTGTTGATTTGCCTGTGGAGTACGCATGCTGTTGTCTATGAAGTGGTTTTACTCGGAGAGGCCCATCACGGATGTGCCTATCGCAGAGTCTTTCTAGGGTTTTCAATAAGAAGGATGTGAGGCTTATAGGTCTATACGCCTTGGGTTGTGTGTAATCAGTTTTTCCAGGTTTGGGTATGAAGATGACTTTCACCTCCCGCCACGCAAGAGGTATGTATCTGAGTGCTAGGCATGCCCGATAGATCTCCAACAGCCACGGTGTTAGATGATCTACCCCCCTCTGCAGCAGGGCTGGGAAGATGCCATCCAGCCCCGCCGACTTGAAGGGTTGAAAGGTGTTGATAGCCCATTTTATCCGGTCTACTGTTACTATATTGTGGGCTCTTGACCAATCTTGTTCCGTTGAAGTCCATACGGTACCCTCCTCCCACGTCCTGTCCTCCATGATTTGACAGTCCGGGAAGTGAGTTTCGAGGAGGACCTTACTGGTCTCATAGTCAGTTTGTGTGTATGAGTTGTCGGGTTTTTTCAGCGCGCCGAGAGTTCGGTCCTGATCGGTTGATAGTATCTTCCGTACCCTGGCGGCTTCGTTATTTGTCTCGATGGATTCACAAAATTTCTGCCATGCCGATCTCCTGGCGGTTCTAATCTGCTTTTTGTATACATATTGGGTCTCTTTGTATATCTCCCAGTCTTCCGGGAGTCTAGTGTTTTTTGCTCTGTTAAATTGCTTACGTAGCGTTTCTCTGAGTTTACCAAGTTTAGCGTTCCACCAGGGGTTCCTCTCGTTCCTACTTTGTGGCGCTCTTGATTTACAGCATGCGTGGTAAGCTTCGGTTAGGTATTCGGATAATTTTGTTACGGTGTATTCTAATTGTGCTTGGTCCCTTATGGTTACCATTGCTAGATGTCTAGCTAGAAGCGAAGCCAGAAGACTTTTATATCTGGGCACATTTGTGCGCCTCGGGTTTCGCCTCGGTGCGGGTTTTTTAGTGTTTGTAGTTAGTGTAAAGCGGATTCTTCTGTGGTCTGAGCAAGAAGGTTCGTCCGATACGTGCCAGTTTGTGATAAGGTTTGTCGCGTTTTCTGTAGCGAGTGTTAGGTCTATGATCGTTTGTCCGCGGACCGTGACCCAAGTGGGTTCTGAGCCGCGGTTAACAATGTTAAGATTAGTGGAGAATAAAAAGGTGGATAGTACCTCTCCTCTGGGGTTCGGCGTGTCGCTGCCCCAGAGCGGGTGGTGGGCGTTTGAGTCGGTGCAGATGATCAGGTCCAAATCGGCGCGCTCACAGTGCTGCACCAGGTCAGCCAACTCCTTTGGCGGGCAATCGATGTCCTCGCCTGGCATGTATGCCGAGGCCAGTACAACATCTGGAACGCTAATTTCGGTTTGGAGCCTGACAGCTGTCAGATCTCTGGAACAAAATTGGGTCAGTGGCGTAAAGGGAATTTCATTGGGTATAAAGATGCAGGTTCTTGGCTTATCTGAGCCATGTGTGTCGAGAACTGTCTTACCTCCGATGTTACCGAGGCCACATATTCTGTTATTCCTGATCCACGGCTCCTGGATCAGTGCGATGGTTCGGGGCTTTACCTCCAGTGCCCTGCGTAAGCTAGCCGTGGCAGTCTGGCTATGCTGGAGGTTAGTTTGGATAATGTTGATGGGTATTTGTGGAGGTGGAGTGGATTTAGTCGGAGACGGATCCATTAGAAAGTCCCTCCGTCTCCACCTCCCGGTAATGCTCGTCGTCGTGCTCATCCCCCGGCGATGAGGCAAGAAGCTGCACGTTCCAACCGGGTGATGCGGGCAGTGTTGGTTCGTCGTCATCGGCCATTGCCGCTCGAGCCATCTCCTCCTCGAGTTGGACAATGTCCGTGTCGCTCGTCTGTGTCGTCGTCGGTTCTGTCGTCAATGTGTTGTCGGTCTGGGTGTCGGAGGGTCGGGTCGTGGGCCAGAAGCGAACGTATATCGACCCTAAGAGGTACGATATCCGTCGTTCCCGCCCCAGGACCTTTTCGGCTTCCTCCGGTGGCAACCCCAGGGTCAAGTACGTCCCGTGTCGGTCGCCACCGACGGTTGTCGCCCTGTACAGTGACCACCTGCTGATGTCATACCAGGTATTCTGACGGATCAGAATACCGTGGAGCTTGCCCACGTCACCTCTGTAACGAGGGACGAAGAGCGAGGCTCGGACACGGGTGGGCACGTCGGTCTGTTTGAGTACCGTCAGTGTAAGGTCGTTGTCGGGGAGTTTAATTTGGGGAACATTATGGGTCAGCCAGGTCAGAGCATTTTCATCCTCGCACCAAAGCTGCACCGTGCCTTCCGCTATCCGTGGGTATCCGCGGAAGGCCGGGAGCGGTGTCGTCGAGTCCGTGTCCAGCATTCTGTCCTCTAGTGCGGTCTTTATGTGTTCGGCCTCTTGTCGGGTCAGTTCTCTGCCGGGATGGGGAAGGCAGATTGCTACCGCCAGCCGCGCAGGAATATCCTTCGTGGCCCGCGCATAGGTCCTCTGCCCCCCCCTGAGCGGAGTGAATTCTCACTCGCTTGGCATCCCCCTGTAGTGTACTTGGCGAAGCCGTGTCGTCGGGGCGCACCCTTTTCAGTGGCGCTGTCCCACTCGGTCCAGGTTGTGGGTTTGGGGAGCTTGGCACGGTTTGTTTTGCCTTGCGTGCGGCTCCACCGCGCTTGCTCCTGGTGTGTCTATTTTTAGGTCCGTCGTGGGGTTTTTCAGTGTCTTGGGGTCGGTTTGCGGCCCTGGCAGAAACTATCGCTTGCGAAGGCATTTCGCTCTGGGTTGCCCCTTCGCGTACCTGCCTCCGCTCGCTATGGTCCGCGTCCGATCGCTGTTCACGCTGGGTTTCCCCTACGCGTACTAGCGGCTGGTCGCGTGGCCCCGAGTCCGGCCGCTTTTCGCGCTGGGTTGCCCCTACGCGTACTTGCGGTCGGTCCCGTGGCCCCGCGTCCGGCCGCTCTTCGCGCTGGGTTGGCCCTACGCTTACTTGCGACCGGTCGCGTGGCTCCGCGTCCGGCCGTTTTTCGCGCTGGGTTTCCCCTACGCGTACTTGCGGCTGGTCGCGTGCCATCTCTTCAGCGTCCGATCGCGCTTCGCTCTGGCTGGTGCCGTCGCGGGTGTTGCGCTTTCGGTCGCCTACTTTTCTCTCGCGGGCTAGGATTTTTCCGCGCTTACTCAGCAGGCGTACTCCTTCCACTACAGCCGGGAGAGTCGTAGAACTGCCAGTTCCACTTCCTTTCCCCGAGTCTGTCTGTCCGTGCTGGTCTGGGTCTTTGTCTGGGTAATTGGTGCTGCTCCGCACGACGCTCTGTTGCCAGGGGTTCGTGGGAGGCATACACCGTGTAGCGGGTGTCGCAGTCGGGGTCAAGTCAGTTGGCGCGTTGGACGCAGCCGACGTCGGGTTTATGGGCGCGTTTGTCGCAGCCAGTGTTGTGGGCGCTAAGTCAGCAGCCGGCCGCGCTGTAGAGCGCGGCAGAAGTTCGACAAAAATGCAGTTTGATGCTCCCCCCATACTACGCTGGGAGCTGACCGCCGAAGCGGTGTGGGATTCCCCGGCTTGGCCGGGACCCACCTGGGTAGTGGTATTGTCATTCTGCATGTTCATTTTTTAGGGGGTGGGCTTTTATTGGAAACCGAGGTTACCCTTCCTCGGGGACCGACGGGATTAAGGGGATAGGAGGGGAGGAGTTTAATGGATAGGGATGTGGGTTTCTTGGGGGTCACCCTAGGTCTGGGAGTTGACCTAGGGATTTAAGGATCGACGGGATGTGTACGGATAGGAAGGGATGGCTTGTTTAGGTAACGGGCACATGGGAAAGTGGTGTATGGGTTACCCTAGGCCTGGGGTGTGGCTTTCGGGAACTTCTCTTGTCCGGGATCTTTTTACAGATGCCCCGACCACAGGATCGCCACAGCAAAGATAGCTGCGGCCCCGCCGCCGGGGTTGGGCTATCCGCAACCTGCCCACCCGCTCGGTTGCATGAGAAGAAGTGCCTGGCAGTCCGGGTCGCCCCACCACGGATGTACGTATACATTCGCGTTGAGTCGACCCAGCCTTCCCCGAGTAGTAATGACCTCATTTCGCAAATATAAATCTTATCGGTAACGAAATACGGCTTTAAATTAAATGAATTTATTATAGTGACATCTAGCGGCGGGTAGCGTAACTTGCTCATTAAACTATTCTGTGTGCGCTATAAACGAAAAAAGTAATAAATACTCAAAAAGAGTAGACAATAAACAAACTCTATTGTCATAAAGCTGTGGTTTATTTTCAAATAAGCGACGATTGACATATTTTCTACTTTCATCTAAAAATTAAACTACCAATCACACCAAAGATTTCTTAGTGTTATGAAATACAATTAATCTGTATATGTGTGAGTTTGGGTACGCTGGTTCCGATACTAATAAAGCTATATGCGATTTCTACTGTCTTCTCTGTTCTGTGATTTAGTTTCACCTGTCCCGGTTTCTGTAATCAAATCTTTGCAAGTTAAATAAGCCCAATTCCTGTAGTCCGATTGAGCACAAATTTGGCACACATGTGGCTTTCTCGTGACAATGTGATTTTTATTATATGTTAAAAAATAGTAGATTGTTTATTCGGGGAACAAACAACTATTTTAAAGGCGAGAGTTTATTTTTTTAAACCAGGGCGAAGCGAAGGACTCAGATTCTTAAATAGAATACTGAGGGCATCGAGGGATTCAAAGTACGTCACTCGAACTTAAAATAGTGTTGCTCCCGAGGCGGACAGTCTACTTTTTAACCGACTTTCGAAAAAGGAGGAGGTTCTATGTTCGACTTCTTTTTTTATGTATGTTCACCGATATCTCCGTCAATTGTGGACCGATTTAAAAAAATCTTTTTTTGTTTGAAAGAGTTTGTTCCGAAATTGGTCCCATTTTAATTTGGTGAAGATCTGATGAAGAACTTCGAAGATAAACAACAGAACTCTTCAATAAATAGCGGCACTCTAATAACTCTCGGGACTGCTGCAATCGCATGTCTGTTTATTGTTTAGACCATTTCATAACATAACATCACGCCAGTACGCTCTTAAGGGGCAAGCAGATCTCTCATTTGATCGGTTTTGTTCAAGTTACATGATATTTGGGTAATCTATTCTGGCGTTATAGGAAACTAACTAAACAACTTGCCTATTAGGTAGGTACAACTAAAAAGTGAAAAATAAAAAAACTTTTTTACAAAAAAATACTACCGACTTCCAAATAAGAAAACTACAAAGTGAAAAATAACTTTATTTTTGGAAGTCGGTGTCCATAACGCAAAAAAAATGGTACCTACGAAAGACACCGACTTCCAAAAATAAAGTTATTTTTCACTTTGTAGTTTTCTTATTTGGAAGTCGGTAGTATTTTTTTGTAAAAAAGTTTTTTTTATCACCCTCTATGAGAAAATAAGTAAGTGTAACTTATGAACAAGAACGTTACGTTTATTTATTTACGTACAATTAAGAACCATAATACATAACATAGAAATAATTAGAGGCTATGTTTATATTTGAACAATTATGCAAGTATATCGTAACAATTTTATTAGTACCATCCATTTGTTAGACACAGTTTTAGATTTTTTTTTTAAATGTCTAGCGCGCGATTTTCCAGCTAGTCACTTGTTCAATATATTTAACCGCCGACGGAAAAAGAGGGGTGTTATAAGTTTGACGTGTATACCTCTGTTTTTGTGTATCTGTGGCATCATAGCTCCTAAAGCGATGAACTGATTTTGATTTAGTTTTTTTTTTGTTTGAATGGTGACTTTATCGACAGTGTTCTTAGCTATGTTTTATGAAAATCGGTTCAGCCATTCTAAAATAGAAATAAAACAGATATCTGGTATCTATCCGGTATCCGGCCTATGCTATATTTTTTCAGATTTGGATACTAGCACAGATAATATAATACTAGCATACAGATGCCTCATCCCATACAAAGAAACCGTGCCGACGTAACTAGCGTTTTTCATCTGATTAATCTTGTTATTTTTGTAAGTACATCAATCGCGTTCGATCCCGTTTCACGGCAATAGATGGTGTTAGCAGCGACTTGCAAGTAAAAGGGTTTACTAGGTTCGTGAATTTTTTTTTCTTTAAATACAGTGAAGGTTCGTTTTATAGTATTTTTTTGCACGTTTTTACAGTTTTATTTGCACCATAATGTGTTACAATGCAAATTTCAACAATCGAGTGGAATGCCTCAGAAATTAAAAATGCGCCATCCACTGGCTTCAATTTTAAATTATCCGTTGAAATAGTCTTTGAAATGTGAATTAAGAGCCCAATATTCCATAATTTTATACTTAGGAGAGTTGATTAAACAAGAACATACAATTTTTATGTTCAATTCCAGAAAATGTTAATTATACACCGTCGCGCCATCTAGTACGATTTATTTGAACCAAATTTTCTTTGTTAGCTATGAGACCCCGTGATACTAGTATTTTTGCCTATCATTTATTATTAATTAATAATATTTTATTTTTATTCATTCATTTTATTATAGTATTTTTGTCTATCATTTATTATTAATTAATAATATTTTATTTTTATTCATTCATTTTATTATAATAACAAATACAATGGTGAATACTTACTAGAGTGCGCGCAAGATAACTCTGCGAGCGACTGGTGGCGTGCTTAATGTTGCCAGTTTAACTAATATATTTTTCCTTCATTTAATCAATAGTCATTTTTCATTACTCGAAACTTAAAGTAATTTAAGTTAAGCATATAATTATATATAATTAATGTACAAGGTTTTTCTACTTGCATAGAATATGAAAAAAAATCTTCATTGAATTATTGTAAATCTTTTATTGAATACTTAGTAGTACTGTTGAAATTGGTATATCAATGGTCCTGGAGTGGATTAACCCACTTCCATTTCAATTTCAATTCTTTATTAGTTTCTTCTTCAACAATGTTTGATGATGACGGTGCTGCCACATTACCCTCTTGAGTTATTTGGGTGATGGTGCGTTCTGAAACGCCTTAAACAAAATAATAATAATGCATTGTATTACATGATGCCGGTCCTGTCCCGCTGGTATATTCATGTACCACCCAAAAACAATACTGTCAGGCACCGATAGTACGAAGATGTAGGGAAATAATAGTCTAATGGCATCCCAAAAAATCATCTTTGGAAAACTGTACCGTAGGCCCGTTATCGTCTCGTTCTTCTTTACAAGCACGTTTGACCTTCAAGAAAATATTCCTACCAGCACTTTAAAATACTTTTCATTACTCATACTCGGAAAGTAGGTCTGAAGTTGCTTGAGGAGCGGGTTGAAAGTAATACTTTTCAGCCCTAGGGAGAATCGCTTTCAACTGACAGCTGTCAAATTATTTAAAAAAAAACTAGTTCCTTTTCACATATCTATTGAACCATGTTCCAACTTTCTATACAACCACGAAGTAAAATTGAAATAACTTAAAGTTAAGTATCGATTAAAGAATATATATTTTTTAAATAACTTTATTATAATTTAGTTTCAACAATTTCTTTAAAATAACTTAGATTTGGGCAAAATATTTACCATTTTTTCAATGATGAAAATAAAAAATAATGGCTGAATAGCAGGCCGGCCACAGCAAAAAAAAAAACAAAATAGGCGGGAAATCGGCAATCATTTTTTCTTTAGCTAATTCATGTTTTTATTTTTATTTCCTTGTATTTGTAATGAAAAGCACAGTGTTTACCTCGGGTTAAAGACTTATTTAGTCCCTCGAACTATTGGCGGCCGCCAAACCCCGTCTCGGGACTAAATAAGTTACTTTCACCCCTAGGATAACAATGTACTATTTAGCATAATGATGGCGATTATTTACTTCGGAAAAGAATAAAAATACGGAATACAACACACTCTCTCGACATCTGACATAAACTACAAGATGGCGGCAAACGATAAGTTCCGATTTCGGCCGCGCGTAGAAATGGCAACACTGACCTAATGAAAGTCAACGAAGAAACCAAATAACTTACTTTTATGTTTTTTTTAGCCGTGGTGAACCAGTTAATGTTCACTTTGAAAAAACGTAGAAAATTTATGGAATTTCTTTCGTATATAACTCACTTTCAGACACTCAAATGTATGTCAGCTAAGATGACGCCATTGTTCTCTAGGCAATTACTTTATTATATCACTTAACAAATTATAAATTCCACAAGTTAAAAATAATTAGTACTCATACTCATACTGCACTAAGGACAAATTACGGTGAATGAATATTAATTTCTCTCTCTGCATTAAGAGGTAACAAGCCGTTTCGATTGTCTTCATAAACAAGGTCAGAAATCGTTAAATCTTTTTTAAAATTTTGAAAATTCTTCAAATAACAAAATATTGTTTAAAAAAAATTACTTAAGGCGCCTCCCCGAGCAAAACGCCGCGCTTGTCGTTTTTGTGCAGTTTTTAAGAGCTATCTACTCTTTATTTAAAAGAAAATTTCAATTAATAAAAATACATTAAATTTCTACATACAGTGCGACATAAAAGAGTAGAAATTAAATAAGGGCGCCACAATCGCTCAGATAGCAACCCAGTTAGTACGACCCAGCTGATCTTGATACTTGAATAGTATTATTTATTTATTGGATATAAATAATGAGTAAATATATTAAATAAGTATGTTTATCTAATATGTAGTAGTAATAAAACAACAACTTTACAAAATTTTGTATTTTTAATAATCAATTGCTTTCAATATAAACTCAAATATAAACTAAAATTAATAAAATAAACTAATCTAATAAATCTAAATACTCTACACCTTCCATGGGATCACTTAAGTTCGTGTCGTCTATTTTAAGCTCTGGTATTGATTCGTCACTGATTTCTGAACCAGTCTCATTGTCACTGCTGTCTGCACCACGGAACGGCCCTTCCTGTGTTTAGCTGGTGTTGAGAATTTCCCACCGTTTTCAATGCCGTGTTGCACGATTCTGCGCATTGTGCTTACGGAAAAACCTAAAAAAAGCAAATAAAAGAATCACTGTCAGTCCGACGAGTAAAGTTCCGCGGTAAATAAACGTGAATGTATTTTAAAATTGTTTCTTTCCATTTAGTCGATTGCATCAACAAATATGGTATAGCAAAAAAATGTTCGTATCCGCAATAAATTACATTAATTGTTTTTGCCTTACTATCAACGTTGTTAAGTCGCGCTATAACTACAACGGTATTTGTTTATCTTAGCATAACCTCTAAAATGGTAGACAAATAATTTGTAAATGATATGTGGTTCGAAAATTTAGCTCCCTGAATGTATTCATCGTTTGTAATTAACGTTTAGTGTAACTTTCAATAGTTACTTACCAGTAAAATCTGCTGTACGATGGTAAACATCTTCTAAGTTCGATAGAAGCTTCCCAGCTTGGAATTCGGCTATACACCGCATATAAACTTTGTAAACTATATCACGGGCACCTCCACGAATTACCTTATTCATGATTTGCCACTGTTTTTCTGTCCACACTCAGAAATATCACACAAAAACCAGAATTCTTACGAAAATCGAAACCGATCGAGAAGAATTGACAGCTCAAGTACTCATTTTAGATGTTGCCAGAATATGAAAATTTTTAGTTCCCAAATATTTAATTTCTACTCTTTTATGTCGCACTGTAATGTTGAATCTAAAATGGTAGTACACTTTTTTTTTAACAGTTATAATATGTTTCACTAATCTCCTTCCAACAAAACCATAAAAATGTGAAATAATTATTGATAGCATGCATCTCCTCGTAAAGTGTTCATTAATTATTTTTTATACTAACAGTGGATAGACAATTTGATAACAGAATTTTTGTAAGTTTTATTTTTTTCAAAAGACCAATATTCGATTTTATAAAGATTTTATTAAAAAAAATTGGGCGTATTCGCTACCGTTATTCATGCGCATCCAGTGCCGCTAGGCCAATAGGAATGCTCATATCGCATGCTGATTTTTTGGTCAGGGTACGGCCTTAAAAACTTATTTTAACGCAAAAAAATTGTTAGTATGGATTTTTTCAGTGGTTCTCGTGATTTGCGCTTAGCAACACATTTAGCTATTCATTTTTATAATATAGATGAGTGTTATGTTGGTAACTACACTAAATAAACACGATTGCATTAATTACTCACTTTAGCGAGGTGCGTAATCTACTTTTCTTTTAACTGCCAATCTACCTACCGTGATTAAATATAACTACTCAAAATAAAAACTCCAGTTAATGAAAAATATTTTCTTGCTAAATATGAAGTATCAAAGTTTTACAATGGTACAAAATGCGCGCCAAATTTGATAACAGAATTTTTGTAAGTTTTATTTTTTTCAAAAGACCAATATTCGATTTTATAAAGATTTTATTAAAAAAAATTGGGCGTATTCGCTACCGTTATTCATGCGCATCCAGTGCCGCTAGGCCAATAGGAATGCTCATATCGCATGCTGATTTTTTGGTCAGGGTACGGCCTTAAAAACTTATTTTAACGCAAAAAAATTGTTAGTATGGATTTTTTCAGTGGTTCTCGTGATTTGCGCTTAGCAACACATTTAGCTATTCATTTTTATAATATAGATGAGTGTTATGTTGGTAACTACACTAAATAAACACGATTGCATTAATTACTCACTTTAGCGAGGTGCGTAATCTACTTTTCTTTTAACTGCCAATCTACCTACCGTGATTAAATATAACTACTCAAAATAAAAACTCCAGTTAATGAAAAATATTTTCTTGCTAAATATGAAGTATCAAAGTTTTACAATGGTACAAAATGCGCGCCATTGGTGTTTTTTCATCAAATAAAGAAAGAAAGAAGAAAGAAAAAGTATTTATTTGTGACCCGCACAGGAAAAAACAAATCCCGCAAATCGATTTTATTCAGTAGATTTTTATTTTCAGCCAGAATCTTTTTGATCCTGTGTTTTGATCTTATTAATACATTTTATATTAATGGGAGACATTAAACCTCTGTGGTAAATTTATATCTAAATAAAAAATAAAAAACAGTACATTAATGAAAAACTGTGCAACAATGAGATTTCATATAACATTTCTGCACTGTTTTGGTTCTAAGCAAAAAATACGTCCGTTGTGATCGGTTTTGTAGTGATTAATGACAAAGAGTATGTAACACTACGTCACATTACTACGTAGTTGAAAGAAAAATAAATTTAAAATTAGATATTGAATATGGAATCACTAGATTTTGAATATGGAATCACTAGTTAGTTGGAAATCGTACCCTGTGTGTGCGGGTAAATGCTGAATGAAAGTTGCCGAGAATCGAGGAAGTAAGCGTTTCAACTGGCAGGTTGCAGCCCAGCAGTAAACTTATACGCTGATGATGATACAATCCTGTCATCGACCACAGCCGATTAGATATTAAAATTAAAAAAAAACATACTGGTCAAGCTGAGAACTTCCTTTTGAAGTCGGTTAAAAAACTCAACCTACAAAGCCTTTGTTTGGCTTGGTTTTTTAATGAATATAATTGTATGTTCTTTATCATATTGCTATACGCAGCTCTATTTCCCCCTCACTTCTTCAACGCAGACAATCATTACCTTTGTCTATCTTTGTCTACTGACAGTAAATACATCATGCAATTGCAATATATCTTAATAAAACGATTAGACAATCAATCAGATATGAAGGTACTTTTAATACTCAGATTAATTGACTCAAAACAATCACGTAGTAGAAAAACCCATAATTCCTTATCACCAAACATCCGCATTGATAAAATAAAAATAAAAACATGTCAATAGGACCCGTCGTCACTACGCAGCTGTAACTAACGCTACTTATTTACAACAATTTGTTAGACACGTGTGATAATTAATTGTACCGTTGTTTTCAGTTAATGATTTCTAGGAATATTGTAAACAGTACACACCAAAGTGCCAGTTAAGACGACGACTAACGCCAACTACCTTGAGGGAACAAAACGCCCACTCGTTTCACACCCGCGCGACCCAAAATTTTGTAGTTTTTTGTACTTTGCTTATTATTCTATGACTAAAAAAAAGCCTCAGATCAAAATGTAGATATTGAAATTGTCTTTGATATGGTGTTAAATGCATTACGCCCAGCGGTTTTGGTGCGATTTTCGTGTTTTTGTCCGTTTTAGACATAACTTTACAAATTATTTACACTATGTTATACGAATAAAACTCAAAATTTTCTTAGATCAAATTATTAAGAAAATGGTCTAATATAACATATATTTTTCCATAACATTGCGACTAGCCATTTAGACGTGATTCTCATTTTAAAATCAGCTACTCAAGGGAATCGGCGCCTATAAAACTTGAGAGCGAGAGAACACAAGCCTTATATTTATGAAATATTTACCGTCCTGCTTGCACCTTTATGACCGCAACTACCATGTTTTTCATGTTTAGTATAGTGGTTTTTAACTCTAAACTGACTTATTTCGTTTAGTGCGATAATACTTATAAATTCTGGTGACTGGTTTAAACCTGTTCGATAGGTCAATGTTCAACAGTACACGAGTAACGACATTTTGAAAAATGACTTAATTTATAGATAAGGTTATAATTTAATACGGCTTAAGATAAATTAGTCTGGCTTAACTAATATAATCTTTAATTACTCCGATAGGTCCGTCGGTTACGACGTCACAACGCGCGGCTTCGCGAGGAGTCCGCAAGGGCGGTATGGCAGTTACGGCACTTCACACAGTGGCTCAAGAGGACCGTCGACCGACAGTGAGACACGTCCTTTATATTGTCAGTTCAATATGATTTACCAAAAGCCTGGGTACTCCAAAACTTACTCTTTCTAAGTCTTGTTTAAAATAAATGTGCACCTGGCGTTGTTTAGCCACTCTGACGTTCAACTCTCGCTATTGGCGCACGAGACGGACGCGGGGTGTCGCGCGGGTAGGCGGACATGTTGTCGCATTCCAGCGAGGTGCACAGTTATTTTGACCGTGTTGTAGCAATGGAAAAGCTGTAAATACTTATTCAATAGGGCGTTTGAAAAATAAACCATTATCAATGGCTTCAAAGGAAAGCTGACAAAATTCAAATATCGGGATTGTCGTAATCCTGGATCATTTTTTACTGTAAGAATAAGAAAATGAGCAGCTTATGCGTAGCATCTTTTAAATATATTTTTATTAACGAATGTGACTTTTAAAAGACCTGATCACTAAAACCCGATGTTCTATTTTGTTATTGATATTCTTATCATAGATTGTACAGCTACTTGCCTTGTTTGTTATAATTGTTGCTCGTAAATCATTGTAGGAAGTTGACCCATTGTTTTCACTAACGTTTTGTTGATTAGTCCCTGGTTTTTACCAATAATAGATTTAAAAAAAAATTTGATTAGTACTACACTATCTTGTTATCGCAGGATAACGTTGCGGTAAATTTGTCAATTGCAGGTTTAACTTATCTACAATCTAATAAGCTGTCAATTTTTTTTGATAAATTATGTTCTTATAATCTTAATAGGGTAAATACTTGTTGCTACTCCATACACAAAATAACAAATAAATATTCAATTAAAAACACCATTGTAGCTTTGAAATTAGGGTAGCTGTAGCCTTACAATTGTTATCTAGAAAATGAAAAAAAAACAGAGTTCAATTATAAAATAATTCTTATGAAAATATATACCTGTAACTAAATAGTATATCAATTACAATGTTAAAACATGCGCTGTCTTATGAATTTTGTGCCTTTTCTGTGCTTCTCGCGAAGCGTTTGTTTTGGCGTAATATGTTGGTACTAGTATGTATTCGTAGATTAATTTGTTATTACCTTATATATAATGGTATTAATGGTTGACGTTATTGTCTCAATTAAATTGACGTATTTAGATACAATTGTTATAAGTCTCGTTTTACTATAACTGTCTGTATAAATCAAACAGTTTATATTACAAACGTTTTATGGGTAATATATTATTTATTACTATATGTTTATCGAATTCAATATTGATACTACGTAGGCTTTAATTTATTTATCAATTACAGTTATCTAGATTAGTATTTCGAGATTACGGTTAATTATAAGAAGAACCGAAGTTGTAAG
This sequence comes from Orthosia incerta, assembly GCA_948252205.1. NCBI lineage: Eukaryota > Metazoa > Arthropoda > Insecta > Lepidoptera > Noctuidae > Orthosia > Orthosia incerta. The sequence goes on along the minus strand of OX411753.1, from coordinate 16,988,423 downwards.
TGAACACCAATTAGTTTAAGAAATTAAAATATTTCAATTGTGGGCTTCTATATTTTTGATCAACTTTGTAACGAATACATTGAGGTGTCTGTTACGTATTTAGTGACGATTTTAAAGACTAATGTAGCCCACCATAATGTTTGAAATGATTAATCTTGTGACGTAAGTTATACTTATTGTTTAGCATATAATCCTAATTATAAACAGACTTGAAACCTGCCAAATATTAATACAATAAGAGAAAAATGCGTTAGCACAAATAGTACTCGTTTAAAATATGATGAAACATATGCATAGAAATGTTTACGCAAGTTGAACATAGTTCATAGTAGAGGCATCTCATGAAATTGTTAGAACTGTGTTGATGGTAACTTATTCGACCCGCTGCAGCTTTGTGCTCGAGTTGTATTCAACGTAACGACCCCACGTAAATTAAAACACCGACCTGTAAATCGGATAATCTGGTAGCTTTTACAATAATATTTGTCTTCGTTGTACTTTGTTTGTGTAAATATGAGTCTCATTAATTAGATGTAATCACCAACAAAGCTTTATTAGTTTAGGTTATCGTAGGCGTTAATTTTATTCATAACGGGAGAGACTTAATAGCGTATCGTGCTCTCTGGTAATGCACGTGTAATTATATGCCTCAGTTGAACCAACTTTATGAAACGGAATATAGAATGAATCATCAGTGGAGATACCTCCGTTCTTATTTATGCGTTGCGTTTTGTTTTTGCGTTTTTCTTGTTTTTATAACTCTAAAAGCTTCACCGTCCCTACTCTGAACAATATATATATTGAACTTACATTTCTACCTATATTATTAAAAGCCCGTTAAATAATAAATTATTGTAAGCATACCATACCGTATAATGGTAAACTACGAAGAAACATAAACGAAATATTGGTGCACTTATCACAGTCTTCCGTATGAATCACAACGATAAAAGTTACTATTACTATATATTGTGCAACTACGAAATTGTTACGCATTCGACATAAACTTTTATATAAACCAATTTTATTTAAAAAAAAAAACTTGTCTTTTGTTCTGAATGGAATGCAGAATTTAAAACTGTATTTAATTATGTATAACCTACTAAACTAGTATATTGATGAAGGTTACGTTTTTATAAAGATTTAAATACCGAACCTATATAAGGATTGTTTGTTGTATAACAAAAAATTGATGTTACAACACCAATGAAAACACTAAATTAAATGCGGTTACACCAATTAAATTTATTTGTATGAAATATCAAGGGCGTGGAAAGAGTTTTTTCTCTGTGGAAATAAAAAATTGATTATTAGAATGCATTTTTACTTTAGGATTGAAATAACCAAAAGTAATTTAAATATGCAAGTAGTATTATTCAGCCAAATAAAATTGTTGCCCAGAGTTGTTACCTTTCCTTGTCGATGATTTTGTGCCACACCCCATTTTTATATACACCGAATTCATCGACAAGCCTATAGATATTTTATCGATATAAAATGTTGTCTTCGTCAATTATTCTGAATATTCCTGCCTGTATTTAAGTATGTGGTTCGACGTGGTTACATATTCAATTTTCAGTTTTGATACTACTTTTATTTTTGTACGTACCGTATTTTATCATACATTGTTCTATATAAGGCAGTCGATGAAATTTACGTATTGTAATTTATTAGTAAATGGTATCAGTCAAAGCAAATTAATCTCTTGCTTCGACGCAGAAATTACTGATTGAACATGATACCACTTCTTAGTTCGTTACGTACGTCCGTGTTCGAAGTAAGAATTTATATAAGTTTTCCCACCACTCACTTTTAAGGTTTATCTAAGTTAATGTTTCTTTTGTCTTCTTTTAAAGGCTTGCGCAGACTTTGTCAATTTGATTCATTGGCACATCACAATAGGCAAAGTTCCATTTTAAAAGTAATGTCTAAATCCATTGTTATTTGAATAATCACAAAAACAATTTTCATTTTCACAAAATCTGAGCAATACCTTATGTCGCGATGCCTTATGTTTACTGTGGATAAGTAAGTAACCAAAGCGATTACATTTTAACCTCCATATTTTTTTAAATTTGGATTGTTGCCTCGTAACAGCTTAAAGGTTAAATTATTTAGAGATATAATTTTCCTTAGATAATTTGTACGTATTCTAAAGGACATTCCAATAAAACTTATATACCAGAAGATTGTTTTATTCACTACCTGAACAGTACATAACGAGTCCGTCATTGGCCCTCCATATGACACAAGTTGCTCTTAACACTTGAACTACTATAACAAGGGTTTACTGACATGAAATACAGACGCTATCTAAGTACTGCCATAATCGGTTACAGGGGTCATAACCGTCCCGAAGTTGACTCTGATTGACTTCTTTAGAAGCATGGGTACCATACGTACATCATCATCTGCCTAGCCTTTTCCCAACTATTTTGGGGTCGGCTTCCAGTCTTACCGGAGTCAGCTAAGTAACAGTGTTTTACATGGAGCGACTGCCTATCTGACCTCCACAACCCAGTAACTGGGTAACACGGTACCCCTTAGCAAGACTGGTGTCAGATCTCAAGCTTCTGACTACCCGTAACGACTGTCAAAGATCTTCAAATAACAGCCGGGACCAACGGCTTAACGTGCTTTCCGAGGCACGGAGGAAACTCGGTATGTTGAAATGGTCACCCATACACGGACCGACCTCGCCAAGCGTTGCTTAACCTTGATGATCAACCTGTGCGGCTGCTATTATTTAGCCACGACTATATCTATACTATATATTATATATATTTATTTATTATTTATCTATACTTAATATTATAAAGCTGAAGAGTTTGTTTGTTTGTTTGAACGCGCTTATCTCAGGAACAACTGGTTGGAATTGAAAAATTATTTTTGTGTTGGATAGTCCATTTATCAAGGAAGGTTATAGGCTATATAACATCACGCTACAACCAATAGGAGCGGAGCATAAATGAAAAATGTTGCAAAAACGGGCAAAAATATTCCTTTTTGAGAGCTTTTGTTGCGTGCGCTGCGTAAACGGTTTAAGTTACGCAAATATAATGTATGATGGAATTGTTCTTCTTTAAAAGTTCTAAGAAAAAGTCCGCGACAGCATATGTCTATCTTTTAAGATTGATTCACAATAGCAGCTTTTATGTTCTAAATTTTAATTAGATCACCGCCGCCGGTAGAAACAAAAGTTTACAGGTTACATTCGTATAGTAGTAAGGGTAGGTAGGGTAGGGTAGGGCATGTGTAGGGTAGGTGTAGCGTAGGTGTAGGGTAGGTACGTAGCCAGTTGACGGGAGCGAAGCCGCGTGGGACAGCTAGTAATATATATTATATATTATAATATTATCTATACTTATATATAATATTATAAAGCTGAAGAGTTTGTTTGTTTGTTTGTTTGAACGCGCTAATCTCAGGAACTACTGGTTGGAATTGAAAAATTATTTTTGTGTTGGATAGTCCATTTATCGAGGAAGGTTATAGGCTATATAACATCACGCTACAACCAATAGGAGCCGAGCATAAATGAAAAATGTTGCAAAAACGGGCAAAAATATTCCTTTTTGAGAGCTTTTGTTGCGTGCGCTGCGTAAACGGTTTAAGTTACGCAAATATAATGTATGATGGAATTGTTCTTCTTTAAAAGTTCTAAAAAAAAGTCTGCGACAGCATATATTATGTCTATCTTTTAAGGTTGACTCACAATAGCAGCTTTTATGTTCTAAATTTTAATTAGATCGCCGCTGCCGGTAGAAACAAAATTTTACAGGTTACATTCTTGTAGTAGTAAGGGTAGGTAAGGTAGGGTAGGTGTAGAGTAGGGTAGGTAGGATAGGGTAGGTACGTAGCCAGTTGACGGGAGCGAAGCCGCGTGGGACAGCTAGTATATTATATATTATAATATTATAAAGCTGAAGAGTTTGTTTGTTTGAACGCGCTAATCTCAGGAACTACTGGTTGGAATTGAAAAATTATTTTTGTGTTGGATAGTCCATTTATCGAGGAAGGTTATAGGCTATATACCATCACACTACTACCAATAGGAGCCGAGCATAAATGAAAAATATTGCAAAAACGGGCAAAAATATTCCTTTTTGAGAGCTTTTGTTGCGTGCGCTGCGTAAACGGTTTTAAGTTACGCAAATATAATGTATAATGGAATTGTTCTTCTTTAAAAGTTCAAAAAAAAAGTCCGCGACAGCATATGTCTATCTTTTAAGATTTACTCACAATAGCAGCTTTTATGTTCTAAATTTTAATTAGATCGCCGTCGCCGGTAGAAACAAAAGTTTACAGATTACATTCGTATAGTAGTAAGGGTAGGTAGGGTAGGATAGATAGGGTAGGTAAGGTAGAGTAGAGTAGATAGGGTAGGTGGGTAGGGTAGTAATGGGTAATAAAAATTAGGGTAGGTAGGTAGCCAGTTGATGGCAGCGAAGCCGCGGGGGTCAGCTAGTATGTACATATAAACAAAAATAGCAAAAAATAACTTTTTGTTGTGTCTTTAGTTAGTACATCTTGTTTTTTGCGTTTTTCGACACCGACTTCCGTAGCGAAAGTTATTTTGCATTTTTTACTGTTTTGCTTTTGAAGCCGCTTTAAAAAAAAAAAGTTTTAGTACATTACACTAAATAACTCAATTGGGGTGGGTATGGGATCTACCTCCTAGCGGTCCACCCCGGGCAACGGCACCACAGGCTTGCCTGTGGTACGGCTGAACGATCCCACTTAAGCGGTGGTAGGCTCCGCAAGGGGCCGCCTGGCTCGCGACCACCATCCCACCGGAATCCGGCGCCAAGCAGCTTGCTGTGTTCCGTCGGTGTGTGGGACTGCCAGTGCCTTTGGGGGAGAAGGAGGATGTTAGTTGCGCTGTTCAGAACCGGTCTTGGTCTCTGGGCAAAACTGGCCGGGTAACTCATTTTGGAGGGTAGCGGGATCCGAAGCACGGTGCCAGCCGTTGGCCGACCGCAGTCAGTAGGGGGCCCAAGTAGCACGCCAGCCACGTGCCAAAGGCTGCCCCGCCAACTCGCGAAAAATCCCGGTATGCTCCACCGTGCCAGCTGGCGACTGGAAGGGAGGACCCGGTGGCCATATCCGGGGGGGTTCGGGCGTCCCCGCAGTCTCCAAATGAGTTTCCCATAGGTTGGGTTAGCTCCAGTGTTCCACTTGGTTCACTGAGCAGCGCCTCGACAGTTCGACTTCTTCCCCAAAAAACTCTAACACAAAATGAGCAACAAAAAGAAGAATAAGGTGAAACAACGGCTGCACTTCCTCCCACTAAAAGTGCACCTCACTAACATCAGGGGGCTGCACTCTAATCTCGATCCGGTCCACCACCACCTCGAGACCGAGAAGCCGCACCTGTTTTTCCTAACGGAGACGAAGATAACAACCCCGTCAGACGTGGCGTACCTCAACTACCCGGGTTACTCTCTTGAACACAAGTTCAAGAAGCAAGCTGGGGTCTGTGTGTACGTCCGCGATGACATTTGTTGTCGTCGTCTCCGTTGCTTTGAGAGATCGGGCTTTTCTGCCATATGGCTACTTGTGGACACTGGCGTGGAGAAGTCTCTCTACATCGGCGTCTACCGATCGCACTCCGGTGACCAGGAGAAGACAGCGCTTTTTAATTGCCTCGTGGAATCGGCTGACATAGCCCAGCAACGGTACCCAACAGCGAAGCTTAATTTTCTGGGGGACTTTAACGCCCATCATAAAGAGTGGTTGTACCCATACCGGAAAACTGACCATGCCGGGTTGGAGGCGCGCAAGTTTTCTCTTTCGCTAGATCTAACCCAGCTGGTGAATGTGGCAACGCGGGTACCGGACGTTGACGGCCATTCACCCAATTGCCTAGATCTTCTCCTGACAACTGATCCGGACAGTCATTCGGTGTCGGTCTCAGCCCCGCTGGGAACGTCTGACCACTGTCTAGTGAAATCCGTTTCGACTTGCTCTCCTCCAGATGAGAGCCCTAGAGGCACGAGGCGAGTATGGCGATACGAGTCAGCGGACTGGGACGAGATGCGGCACTTTTTTGCGTCTTATCCTTAGCGGCATGTGTGTTTCTCCTCGGGTGACCTTGGTATAATGCTGAATGCGCCCTCGCTGAGGCTCGAAAAGAGTTTGCCTACCAAGCCTGGGTCGGGGCCCGCGTCCGCAAAGTTAGAGCGCGTAGGGTTCGCGCGAAAAAAAGAGCCTTTAATTCTGCCGCCAAGTTCTGCAAGCGGGTTCTGCGTCGGGCACGTTTTGACCATATTGGACGTATTGGGGCCAAGCTGGCATCGCACTCTCCGGGTAGTAAACAGTTTTGGTCCCTGTCTAAAGCGGTAGAAACGAATTTCTGTCGGCCCACTTTACCTCCGATGCTGAAACCTGATGGGTCGCTGGCTCACTCTGCGAGAGACAAAGCAAATTTATTTGCATCTCTTTTTGCTGGCAATTCACGTCTGGACGCTGGCTCCAAGCAACCACCTACTGTACCTCACTGTGACTCTTCCATGCCGGAGATCGCTGTGCACGCTAAAGAGGTCCGGAGAGTATTGTGCAGTCTAGATGTGAACAAGGCCAGCGGGCCTGACGGCATCCCAGCGAGAGTGCTGAGGCAGTGTGCGCCAGAACTGTCTCCTGTGTTGACTCGTTTATTCCGCCTCTCTCTTGTAAAAAGAACGGTACCGAAATCCTGGAAGCTTGCAAATGTGCAACCACTGCCCAATAAAGGCAACCGTGCAGACCCTGCCAATTACCGTCCGATCGCCATTACCTCCATTTTGTCCAAAGTTATGGAAAGGGTACTGAACAGTAAGTTGCTGACCTACCTTGAAGACAACAATCTCCTCAGTGACCGTCAATATGGCTTTCGCCGGGGACGGTCAACTGGCGATCTTCTTGTGTATGTCACGCACTGCTGGGGCGAAGCCATCGAGAGACACGGCGAAGCACTTGCTGTTTCGCTTGACATCTCGAAGGCCTTTGATAGGGTCTGGCACGCGAGTCTACTCAGTAAGTTTCCTGCTTATGGCATCCCCGCTGGTTTTTGTAGCTGGATATCAGACTTCCTCAATGAACGGTCGATCCGAGTGGTCATTGACGGCTGCTCCTCTGACTTCATGGCTATTGATGCCGGAGTACCTCAGGGGTCTGTTCTCTCTGCAACTCTTTTCCTGCTACACATCAATGACCTACTTCAGCCTGGTATTATTGGGTACGCAGATGATAGTACTGTTGCAGAGAGATACTTGTCCAGCGCAAGAACCAGCGTGGATGAAGTTCGTTCCTTGAGAGAGGCTATGGTGGAAAGGACAGATTTGACCTTAAGCCTTGTCTCCCAGTGGGGTGATGACAATCTGGTCTCCTTTAACGCCACCAAAACACAGGCGTGTCTTTTTACCGCAAAAAGGAGTATCTTCGATCAAACTCCTACTTTTCGGGGTGCGTCTGTTCCTGTGACTGATCGGCTCGAGCTCCTGGGCATGGAGTTGACATCCAGCCTCAACTTCGGCGCCTCCATTGAGTACAAAGCTCAAATTGCGGCCAAAAAGCTGGGCATCCTAAATAGAGTGAAGCGATACTTTACGCCTGGACAGCTTTTAACCCTTTACAAAGCGCAAGTCCGATCCTGCATGGAGTATTGCAGCCACCTTTGGGATGGCTCAGCTAAGTATCAGCTTGCCGCGCTTGACTCGGTGGAACGCAGAGCCAAGAGGCTCATTGGCGACGTTGAGCTGGCGGATGCCACGCTACACAGCTTGGCTCATCGCCGCAAGGTTGCCTGCTTGTCGGTCTTTTACAGACTATACTTCGGTGAGTGTGCTCAAGAACTCCAACCTCATCCCACCAGCCCCCTTCTACCATCGGACATCTAGACGCACTGCAAGTTACCATCCTTACCTTGTTGCCATTCCACCAATACGCACCAAGCGCTTCCAAACATCCTTCATAATGCGCACAGCGAATGAGTGGAACTCACTACCTGCGTCTGTGTTTCCGAACGCATTCAACCCGAATCACTTCAAAGTTAGAGTGAACAGGCTTCTTCTGGGTAAGCTCGCTCCATCGTCGACTCTGTCTCTGTCACATTTGACCTAGACTAGAGTCAAGAGCAAACCCATCACAAATAAAAAAACAAAAAAAAAGATTTACACAATCGTGCTGTTTGTCGCTAAGGAGTTCGGTTGTATGTTCCATATTCTTAAAACTACTGAACCGATTTTGATGAAACTTGCACTATTCCCTAAGTTAAGAGACACCTAATCCAATAAAAAAAAGAATGATACGATAAATTTATCGGATAGTGATCATTCTTTTTTATTTTATTTCATTCTTAGATAAATTTAGTACCCAAAAATCAAAACTAGTACTCCATAGTTTACGAGATAAACCATGCCATTGGTGGGGTGGCGGTAGTCACGGTGTTCAATTTTCATTTCAAGATTTCCCTATTAGAAACTTTAATTTCTTTCCAAATTTATACAAAAAAATTACCAAAAATTCAAATTCCTAAGTGTTGTATTTCAAGAGAAATTAGCTTTCATAACTTTTCCATACTAAATCCATATAATACTCATTATATATACCATAATAAATGAGAAAGAATTTACATCATTTTAGTAAAAAACTGGCCAAGTGCGAGTCGGGCTCGCGCACGAAATCGCTTTTGTTTTTGGATTCATTTGTTTTTTCCTCTTTTGGTTTTTTCTTTGCGCTCAGTTTACAAAATGAAATGAAAAACTTGAAATATCGCGTTATTTACGAGTACGAGTTCCATCGTGGCACCAGTGCTGCAGAAACGGCTCGAAGAATTAATGATGTGTATGGCGACGGTGTCGCAAAAGAAAAAACAGTGCGTTTTTGGTTCCAACGTTTTCGTTCTGAAATATGTAATGACCTAATATATTTGATTCTGTTTTTAGTATTTGTTGTTATAGCGGCAACAAAAATACATCATCTGTGAAAATTTCCTCTGTCTAGCTATCACAGTTCATGAGATACAGCCTGGTGACAGACAGACAGACAGATCATGGAGTCTTAGTAATAGGGTCCCGTTTTTACCCATGGGGACAGAACCCTAAAAACGGCGACAGTGAGTATGTGATATTCTCTTTCCAATGTCTCTCTTATGGTAGCAGATCACATCATCATCATCATTATATCATCCGAAAGACGTCCACATAGGCCTCCTCCAAGCGTCGCCACATTGACCTGTCCCATGCGGCCCGTATCCAGAGGATCCCCGCAACCTTCACCAGGTCATCGGTCCACCTGGTGGGAAGCCTTCCAACGCAAAGTCTTCCGGTTCGCGGTCGCCACTCCAGAACTTTTCTGCCCCATCGGCCTTCCGTTCTGCGAGCTATGTTCCCTGCCCACTGCCACTTAAGTTTGGCAATTCTTCGGGCTATGTCGGTATCCCGGTTCTCTTGCGGATCTCTACATTTCTGATTTAGTCACGCAAGGAAACGCCGAGCATAGCCCTCTCCATTGTCCTTTGGGTGACTGTAAGCTTTCTGATGGGGCCTATTGTGAGCGACCACGTCTCAGAGCCATGGGTTATCACTGGCAACACACACTGGTCATAGACTTTCGCCTTAAGACACTGTGGTAAGTTGGACGAGAAGATACAAGGAGTGGTTGCAACATGGGTATTCAACATCACCTTGGTTTTGTCCATGTTCATCTTAAGACCCACTCTTTCGGAAGCTCTACTTGGGTTATCGATCATTGTACTGAGGTCCTCCATGGTCTCAGCCATGACCACTCTATCGTCGGCAAACCGAAGATGAGTGATTTACTCGCCGTTGGCGTTGATGCCTAGCCCTCTGCAGTCCAGAACCTTGAAGACATCCTCCAGTGCAGCGGTGAACAGTTTCGGAGATATGAAGTCTCCCTGTCTCACACCTCGCTGCAGAAGGATAGGTTCTGGAGGTCTGATCCTGAAGTTGAACTGACATGGTGGCGTTTTTGTACAAAAACTTCCATGAACCGGTAATCGATTTGGCACCGTTGGAGAGACTGCAGTACAGCCCAAATCTCGATCGAATCGAAGGCTTTCTCGTAGTCCACAAAGGCTAAGGAGAGAGGCAGGTTGTACTCTTTGGTATTTTGTATAACCTGCCGCAGCGTATGTGGTCTACGGTGCTGAAGCCTTTACGGGTGCCGGCTTGTTCGGTGTTCTTAAGCTGTTTAAGACCTACCCTGATCTCGTACAAGCTGACGTCAGGAATGTCTTCGGTACCTATAGTGTCGGATCAACCTAGCTCTAGGGTTATTCGCTAGATTCGCGACGGGTTTACTGGTTGACGTGTACATGCCCATAGAATCTCTCAATTTCCTTCAGAAGCTCCGGTTTGGCGCATACGATCCTGCCATCATCGGTCTTCATTTTCGTGAGCTGCCTCAGCCCAACAGTCAGATCTCTTGTGTACGGGGCGGACGTGATCGCTTGAGGTAGATTAGGATTCGCGAGGTTGTAAGGCTCCTGCTCAAAGCGCGTTGACGCCCTTGCACCTATGTTCAGTTGTCATCGGGAATTCAGTAACCCAGGAGTCGATAGAGGGCCGCTAGGTGAAGTTTTGATGTACAGGAAATGGAAAACTTTGTTCTTCTTGACGTTTTGCGATGTTTTTCGAGGTTTTTCGTTACGTAAAGTTGCGTGGATTTGACTAATACAAAATAATGGCTACAAAATGAACGGCGCGCATGCGCACTATTCAACCACCAAACTTTACCGTAACGAGCGCCTCGAACTTGCGCACACGCCGATTTTTATTTACAACATTTTTTCATTACATGTTTAAGCTATAAACCGACAGAACCTCCCCTATCCCTGAAGGGATCAGGGAGTGTCATATATGGTTGGATGCGCCCTGGAATGGCCCATCCAACGAACCTTCAACCCTAGCCACTTCCCCTAGCTACTTCCTCTGGAGAGATAATTCAGAAAGAATGGGGAGAGAAAGGAAATTCTGTCGATTTTGAGACTTAGAAGCTATTTTCTTCTAAACTGTACAATTCTAGTACTAGGTTACTACATGGGTCTTGAAGCCCTTCTATAAGGCTATAGAATTACACTACTTCTATAGCTACATCTATATCTTCCAGGCGCGTAGGTGCCTGGAAGATATAGATCGATTAAATTTCACATTGACCGGTTAATGTGAAATTTAATCAATGTCAATCATTGACTGATGTACTAGCTGCCGGTATTTCAACGCATCGTCTGAAGACTGCAGGATCATCTCACGCCTCTCCTTCATGAGCTTAAGAGTAGGATCAGAGTGCTTTTTGTTTCTATCTGTATGACGGGTCTTGAAAAAAAAAACGCGGTCGTTTTTACAGCTTCCACGAGCCCATCGCTCCACGAAGCTCCCTAGGCACACGAAACGATTCTGGAGTTCGAGCTGAAAGCTCTCGGGGTTTTGGATCTGGATCTGTGTTGGACGGAGCGTAGATTTCATCAATTGAGATCATTCAAGCTTGATATTAACGTTCAATGTGCCTCTTACCATGCGGTGATCGCTTCCGGTTTTCACCGAATTGATAACGGAGACATCATTGAACATTTGCTTCTTGGATTACTTGATGAAGTCGATCTCGTTTTTAGTTGCACCATCAGGACTCTGCCAGATCCATATCCTGTGCTCACGCTTTCTGAAGGAGGAGTTCTTCATGTAGAGGCCCTTCCTCTAAATAAAACTGGCCAGTAGGTTGTGACGTTGCAAAATGACGTCTTAAGCGACATCTACTGGAAGCAATTCTAGTGCTCCGGAGTTACATGGAGATGGCGTTGTTTTTAGATTGGGTTGTGCATATTTATATTTCAATGTTATTTAAACATACAAAATTTATTAATAAAGAGATTTAAATACCCAAAATTTTATAGTAAAACAATAACATGTAATTAGAAATATAATAATGACTAGAGATGACAGTGATTTGCGAATTCTCTTTTTGTCTGTGGTTAGATCTTTTTTAAGGATCGATAGAGAGAGCAAATGTTTTTTGGACATGTGACTATTTTGTAAAGGGTGGGTTTTGCCCGACCCTGTGGGTATCCTGACGCAAGGATGGAGATGTAACAGTTGAAGCTGAACCTGTCTGGCTGTTTAGCTAGCCTAATCTAACACGTCCGTCTAAAAACTTGACGCTCTGGTATCGTCATGTGGTCTGGTACAATCGAAGTTCTTTCCGAGTTCAGAGAGATTTGAGGTTAGATTTGACAAGCGTGCTGATAGACCCGCAGCCTAATTGCGTAAGTGAATTCTGCAAAGCAAACAAGTCGATTCCTTCCCAAAACGACTTTACGTATTTAATATGCAATACCTAAAGTCGTTTTTGGGAAGGAATCGACTTGTTTGCTTTGCAGAATTCACTTACGCAATTATGCTGCCCGATTCTTTCGGTTCAGAGGTTTGACCCGACGAGTGCTGTATGTGGCCATATTTTCTATTAGAAAGCACCACCATTTCAGAAACCTCGTGGCAAGGTTGCGTCGCCGGCTCCAGGTAACGATAGCGTCGCCGTTTACATTTACGGAGTGTGCCCGTAGACCGCGTGTTCGTGTGAACTTGACCCTTGGCATCAAACTACAGAGTGTAGAGACTACTGTTCCGCCAACCGAGGCTCAACTGATATTTCAACGGGGTTTCCAACTGACATTGCAACTGCGAGAGATCAATTTAAACTGAGCGTTGCAACCACGTTAAGTGTAGTAGTACCTACCCATAACCTTGAGAGAGTGATACCACCTGAAAATTTTGATCAGAATATTTCAGTGTAATGTTGTTATGGATTTGATAAAAGCCTAGGTAACTAACTAACCTAGGTAAGGTTTAATTAAGGCAACCTGCAACGAAATCAGTTAATTAGTTTTTAAGAAGTTATGCTCAGGTTACGCAATTATTTAGATACTTTAAGATTAATAATATTCAACGTACCTTTGTTGCTAGGCACTGACTATCAGGTGGCTCTTTCAAAAACTTTTCAACGTCGGCAGGTGACAAAACATTAGATTTCCGACCAATGTATCCGTCCGAGCCGTCTCTTCATAAATGGATAAATGCCATCAGGTTACAGAAGGTTTGATTGATATCAACACCATGTTTGAACACCACCAGAAATAGATGCACCACAGTCCACAGGGAGCTGGGCTTTTATGTTTTGACGAGTTCAGAGAAATACGCCATATACACATTTTCACCTTGCTCTTCCATTGTAGGAAACTATCGTAGGCAGCTTTTAGTATTTCTGGCGGGGTTAACTCTATTAATAATGTTCATCTTCTGCACGAAAAATAACATTTCTAAAATAATTTACCACAGCGACAAATACGATATAAACAAATTATGGGAAATGGCGCGCATGCTTTTTTTTTCACGCGCCAAATGCAAGATGAGTGAACATAAAATACAGCCTACTTCAAAATTATAATTTTAATTAAGTGATAAAATGCAAACATTTTAATATTTTGTAACAAATTATTGTGAAATAAGAATAATTTGATACTAATAAATGTTTGATTGACTTTTGGGGGTATGCGGAAAAGACTGTAAAGTCCCACAAAGCTCCATAGAAAAGGTAGGATCCTCCGACCAGACGGGTGTTGTGTCTGCTCCGGGCAACTGCCCAACGGTAATTGCCAGACTGTTGTATTTGTTCAAATCGCGCCGAAAACTTTACTTGCGCGATGCAGGATTTGTGTGACGTCATGTCATTGGTTCGTAATATCGAAAATCGAAATTCAATGTCTTTCGAAAAAAAAAACAGGAAAATTTAGTCCAAGTTGTCCGATCTATCAAAAGTGATAGGATGCGGTATTATAGAGAAAGACATTATGCATTGCACCAGGGTTGCTAAGCTCAATCCTAACACAAACCGTCCACGATCAATGGTAGTGCAGCTTAGCTCTCCGCAAGTCCGTGATCAATTTCTTGCAGCTACTATTAAGTACAATAAGTCTAATCAGAACAACAAGATAAACAGCACGCACTTTGGGTATTCGGGTTCAAAGTTAACTATCTTTGTAACCGAGCACCTATCTACCGCCAACAAGGACTTGCATGCTGCTGCAAGAATCAAGGCCAAAGAAATGGGGTATCAATATGTCTGGATCCGATCTGGTCGGATTTTCATGCGGAAAGCCCAAGAAGCGGAGCATATCTTGGTCAGGAATATGGGGACATTAAATAAGTTAGTTTAGCTGTTTAGGTAATAATCATTGTTTATATATATATATATACTTTTTTTATGTTTTGGCATTTTATCTTAGTTTAAATTCAAAGCTTTAAAAATATATTATCAGAGCACGCGAGGTTTGCGAACAAAGACTCACAGCTTTTGTCGTCAGTTATCTTGTGAGTCTTATGATATTGTAATTTTAACCGAGACATGGTTGAATGATTCTGTAATGAGTGCAGAGCTATTCGACAATAGGTACGTCGTCTATAGAAGGGACAGGGATGGTAGGAAAAGAGACGTGGGTGGAGTTTTAATTGCCGTTTTAAAGAAAATTACCTCAAAACGCATGTTTCACTGGGAAAGCCGGTGTGAGGATCTCTGGATCACCGTTGAAGTACCTATCACAAAATCTATACGTCGAATAGCTCTGTGCGCCGTATACTTACCACCACCTGTTACTCGACTAACATTGGAATATTTTTTGATTGTTGTGGCATAGTTTTAGAACAGTCAAGCTTGTACACATGCATAGTAGGTGATTTTAATTTAAGTGCTATAAACTGGAGCTTGGTAAGTGATTCGACTGTTGGTTACGCACCGCCTGGATTCACCCATGTTTTGACAGATTTAACACATATAAATAAACTCGTGCAACTTAACAACATTTGCAATAATTCAGGAAAAATATTAGATCTTGCCCTAAGTAACTTGCCTTCTGGTAGCGTCAGTGTTGCACAAAACCCTTTAAGCAAAATTGATTCCCTTTACCCTCCTCTAGAAATTTTACTAAATACTAACGCAGACTCTAGACTTCCCTACAATCTTAATAATATCCGTCCAATTTTTTTTAAAGCGGTCTATGATGTAATTTGTACGCATATAAATGAAATAGACTGGGCGTTATTATTGGAGGACAAGGAGGATGTTAATGAGATGCTTGTAATTTTTTACGATAGGCTTTTAGATATTATAAAAACACACGTCGCGGCCAGAAGAACTCAGTAAACGAAATATCCACCCTGGTTTGATAGAAACTTAATTAGAACTTTAAAGGAGAAGGAAAAAATCAGAAAGCGTTTCAAAACATACAAAAACCCTATGGATGAAATAGAATTTAAATTGTTGAGTAAAAGGTGCTCGCATTTAGCAACCATAAGTTACAAAAAATATATTGCAAATATCGGAACTGATATCTCTGATAATCCAAAGCAATTCTGGGCGTATATTAAAGGCAAACGGCCACTCCGTTCCAGCTCATTTCCTATTACAATGAGTGATGGAAACAGAGCAACGTCGGATGGACTAGAAGTGTGTAAAATGTTTGCGGAGCAATTCTCTTCTGTTTTTGTTAGTAGGAAATCAGCTCAGCGTTCTTCAATCTCAGACTCCCTTCAAAATCTGAATAACAACAGTCTGCCTCTCTCGGCGCCTGTAAAAGACCATGACAGTTTGGTTATCAAATTAAAGTCCCTAAATTGCCATAAAGTAGCCCTGATGGGATACCACCTGTATTTGTCTCCAAGTGCGCTTCTTCATTGGCATCTCCTTTGCTATTAATATTTAATAGATCGCTAAGGACAGGAGTCTTTACCGATATTTGGAAAACTGCAAAGATTGTACCTGTTTTCAAAAGCGGTGATAGCGGTAATGTGGGCAATTATAGACCTATCTCTCTCCTGTCTACTATGGGTAAAGTTTTTGAGTCTTTGATTTGTCCTCTCATTCTGTCACACTTAAAACTTTATCTTGGTGTCTCCCAACATGGTTTTGTGGGCGCCAGGTCTACTTGTACAGATCTGGTGACTTTCACCGAATTCTTAGTTGATGCTGTTGACTCTGGCAAACAGGTTGACGTTATCTATACGGATTTCAGTAAGGCTTTTGACCGTGTGTCACACGATATCCTTATGGAAAAGTTAATGGCATATGGCATTACTGGTAACTTATTGGCATGGTTGAAGTCTTACCTAGAGAACCGTCCCTACTTTGTCGCAGTTAATGGCTTCCAATGTAGTACTTGTGCAATTACGTCGGGCGTTCCGCAGGGCTCTCATATCGGTCCAATAATATTTATTGTCTTTGTTAATGACATACTTGAATGCTTCCGTTTCTGCGAATGTTTCATGTATGCTGATGATCTCAAGTTTAGTAGAGTAATCGAGTCAAATGATGATTCTGAGTTACTACAGAATGATCTGGATAAATTAATTGAGTGGTGTGTTAACAATGACATGGACTTAAACATTAAAAAATGCTTTCATATTAAGTTTTCTCGGCTGTTAGTACCGACTGTTTATTACATTGGTACCCACGTCATCCAGGAAGTGGAACAAATTAAAGACCTGGGTGTACTTTTTGACAAAAAGCTCACATTTATACCTCACTTAGAGAGCATCATCAAGCGAGCCTCTAGAACGTGGGGTTTTGTTATTAGAAATGTGGTTGGCTTTCGACGGGTTAAAACTAACTACACATAAATTGAGATTGGAGCGCATTCAAAAGAGGTTTCTCTGGCATTTGGCATATTCCTGCGGAATTGCTAAAAAAAAAGCGATCATACGTGGCTAGGTTATTGCATTTTAAGATAAACTATCTAGAGAAACTTAGAAATATTATCGATACAAGTTTTTTAATTAAAATCTTGAGGAACAAAATAGACTGCCCTCAGTTATTGGGCAAAATCAAATTCCGAACTCCAGCTAGATACCCCCGTGCTCCTATCACTCCTTTCTACCCTCCACCACGTAGAACCGTTCTCGGTGACAACTCGGCCATTCCCCGGATGTGTAAACTCTTAAACAGCTGCAGCGATCTTGCAGATGTGCATGCGGACTCACTTACCAAGTGCCGCAAATTAACACACGATGATATGTAGTGTGATGCACTTATTTGAATTTTAGTTTTTATTTTTAAGTCAAGATATCTATCTACGGTATCACTCAAAACCATTTCTTATTCCTATTAATTAAGTAATTTTTCTAAATGTTTGTACAACAACTTACTCTACTTATGTGGTTGGTCTCGACTTTAGTATTAAGTGTATAAATTGTAATATTTAAGTGTTATCAATTGTTGGTGAGCCTAATAAATAAATAAATGGCGGCGTTGGTGCCGCTACAGACTTAATTAACAATGTACATTTATTTGTTCCAAAAATGTATATGGATTTTCAGCGGCATAAAACCTCTTTGTGGTTACTAAAAAAAATACTGTATTACCCGGTTAAATTGAAAATGCCCTGTTTACTCGCATATAACTTGCAGAAAGGTACTAATAAAACTTTGTAGGGATAATTCTATTACGCACTAGTGTGTAATGGTATTACGCACGTGTGTGTTGTAACTCAGTTTATGGCCCTAAAAGCGATGTAATAAGGCTCACTTTACGAGCAAGTGTGTTGTAAAAACTATTTTTATATTGTTTTACTTTCAATAGTAGATCTCTACTATAAAGTTTTAGTTGTCAACATTGGTAACACGTATGACATAGTGACAGTGGGATATTTCCACTTTCTATCGCGAATATACTTTTTCAAGAAAAAATATTTTGCCGCCGAAACCGACAGCAGCCTTATTGCGTAATGAATTTGGTAAGGCAAAGGGCAAAGAGTATGAAAAATTTACCAATCACATGCGATAAGAAAGACGCGATGTGGATTTCCGTCGATGTGATTGGTTGCTTTTTCATACTCTTTGTTCTTTACCTTGCCGAATTTATTTCGCAATAAGGCTGCAGGTACTTATGAACCAATACCTCATGTCTTGATTGGAGATAAAAGCTTTGCTCTCAAATCAAATCAAATAATTTATTTGCTAGAATGAAGGTATACAAAATAAGATGTTGGGTTGTTAGAATAGTTGAGCCATACATTCTGCCCAAAATTGGGCATGCAAAATTTAAACAAATAAAACAAACATAATTATACAATTAATAAAAATAAGGTGAAAAAAATAATTATAATAAAAATTTAAAAAATATAATCAATACAAATCAAGAAAGTCAAATCGGAATTCATAAATATCATGTCAAAAGAATAAAATAAATTAAGTCAAATAGATTAAAAATGTCAAAATAAAATCAAATCTGTGCTGGACGTAGCGTGTTCACTGGCCCCGAGAAAAGAAGGGCGTAAACCTTCTGGCCATTGCCGCTGAACGCCCCTATCACACCACGAAACAAGGTTCTTGGATGCCTAGCTGCAGCACTGACGTAGGGTTGCAAATCGACTCTAACGATTCAACGATGTGTTGGCTGTACTCGAGTTATTTCCAGGTTCTGGGTTGCCTACTTCTGGATCAGCACTCCTGGTGTCCAGGTCCCGAGGTTCAGCTCGACAGGATCGAAAAGGGGTGTCTTCATAAGGGTTGAAGTTGATGAATTGAATGAAACACTAAGTTATTCAGTACACGGCACGATTCTAGGGCTCTCAACAATTTCTGAGACTTGATTCTATATAAGAATTACTTCTTATTTACTAAGACAAGTACAAGCGACTAGCTTTGGATGACTACAAATTCTATTTGGGCCCGGGGGGTGTATATACCCTCGGACCGTGCCATTATTGAGAGCCCCGCAAATTCTCGCCGAAAATAATTTTTATT
This sequence comes from Orthosia incerta, assembly GCA_948252205.1. NCBI lineage: Eukaryota > Metazoa > Arthropoda > Insecta > Lepidoptera > Noctuidae > Orthosia > Orthosia incerta. Next base: position 16,969,638 of record OX411753.1, on the reverse strand, counting down.
TCTGTAAAAAACCCTTATCAACATTTGGTAAATAGGGTTACCGCACCCCTTCCACGGTGCTATCAATAGCTGGATTTCTTCGTACTGTAACACAGTAACGCCCCCTATCTCTGTATCTAATCCATATACCTAATTTCCAGGTATTGATAGCTTCCCTAGACTAATTCCATGAAATAAAGGAACAATTTCCTTTATTTCTCGGTTAAAACCTTAATAGCTTTTAACCTAGCCTAAGGATATCTATAGGTTGGGTTGACCTGCTGGTGCCAATAGCAGGCTGTCTGTTGACGTCTAGAAAAAGCTTATTTTCGGGAATCTTCTATGGGATATCATCCCTTATGTAATGAATCTATAAATTCCTAAGTCATTTCACCGACTTTAGGACTTCCTACTTAGGCTTACCAGACAATCACCGCCTATTATGGGGATTCTGGTAGCCGATAGACCACACTTTACATTTCTAGTGTTCATATAAGTCTATCTAGGCTATATGCACATAAGGTGCCTCGATATGTACAAATTCGATAGCTGGTCACTTTCTTTGCGCCCAGCTATCAGAGAAACTATTTACAAAACCCTAACAAGATCTTGACGACACGATGGCGCTTTTATTGGGCCATCGGGAGGTCCCCAAAAATTCCTTATTTTCGGAATTCCCAGGGGTGTATAGTCCCGGGGAATGCCAAAAACTGACTAAAAATTACATTTTCCAGAAACCTATTTTCTGGAATTGTACTTAAACTACTTGAGCGATTTTCGCTCCAAAGTGATGGCTTGGTAGTTAGTCTAGCAAGCCATCCGAAAGTACTTACACCATGAGTACATCTATTCCCTTCATGGAGTTATTCCACCTGAAGGGTCTACAAATTTCAACGTTTTACGTTGTTTACATTTTTCACGACTGTTTATCTCGCTGACTATCCAAGCGATTCTTCCCATCTAGAAACCGCCTGGAAGCCCTTTTAGCAAGCTTTCCAATGGTAGTACTTTTACCAGTACACCTATATGTTTTCTAGGTACTTAGGGCACCTAAACCCGTAAGCATTTGCCGAAAACCAGATAAACAGCAGTTTTCTATTATATACCGACTTGATATCTCAAGTAAATGGGCTTTATATAAAAGACTACGCTAACTATGAGGTGTATATAGGTTTCCTGTCTCGGTCTAGGTCTCCCATATACCCTAAAATGACCTAAAACCATATATTTGGTGTTTGAGATATCAAGTCAATATTCATATTTACATAGCAGAAACTATGTGTTTTTCACATAGTTTCATCATTATGTACTGATTTCATGTCCAGTACATAGGATAAGCCCTTAAAAACATGATTTTAATTACTATAATTTTTCCAAAAAACTCCAAAACTATATATATCGGGTGGGGCCACCTCGCGGGCCATTCGGAACTAATCCGTCGTCGAGCAATGACGTATCGTACGACAGAAATTTATGTTTTTCGCTATGATAACTCTTATCTGTATGCTTTCTAATGCTTTTACTCTATTAAGGGTGAACTATTGAACCCTATAACATACTGACAAATACTAAAAACATTATACTACCTACTATCTCAAAAAATGTAGGTAAAATTATAGTATAAATATGAACGTGCCTCTAAAAATCATTTCAGTATTAGATGGCGCGCCGTGGTGAGCAGACATGTCTACACATACAAACTTTAACTCTTATGAACCATTTAGTATGGTTGATGACGCTTCGTCGCGAACAAAATCATTAAAACAGTCAAATACAATTAATAAAATCATCATAGTCAAATACAAAATGGTCGGCATACAATCAAATTAATAAACAAAATGTCAAGGATTAAAGTCGGTCGTTCAAAAAATCACTAAGCGAATAATAACATTTCTCCAGTAAAAAATCTTAAGCTTTTTTTTGAAAAGTTGAAATGTATTATTTTTTATATGATCTGGTAATTTATTAAATATTATTGGTCCCATACAAATAACACTTTTTTTTAATAGGGCTGTTTTAAAGCTACCGACATTCAAAAGGTTTTTATATTGACTTCTAACTGGGCCTTTTCTGGTGTCCGAGACCTTAGTATACAGGTGTGCATTAGTCTTTACAAAAATTTACATTTTACCATAATATACAATGATGGAAAGGGAAGAATTTTAAGAGAGTTAAACAAAGGTTCGCAACTTTCTGTGGACTTAAGACTACGCATCGCTCTTACGCATCGTTTTTGCGCCTTAAACACCTTATCCCTTAGGCTACAATTACCCCAAAAAAATATTCCGAATCTCAAAACCGAAGCGATCAAACCGTAGTATGCTACTAAAGCGGTTTTTATGTCAACTTTTTTAGATAAATTCCAAATTACATATGCTGCAGTGTTCAGCTTTTTGCATACTTCTTCGGCTTGTGGTTTCCATGTTAATTGGTCATCTATCAACAATCCCAAAAATTTTGCGACCTGAACTACATGGATCTTTTGGCCATTGTATTGTACTCTTACATTTGGTGGAATTGTACGTTGGTGGAAGTGCATAACATTAGTTTTGTGTAAGTTTATAACTAGGTTATTCTTATCAAGCCAATTTATAATATTTTTTAAAGTATCATTGATATTTTGTGCATAGCGAGTAATATCGGTACATTTTACAAGTGCTGTGCTGTCATCGGCAAATAACAATCAACAATCATATTATTTGATGAGACCATTTCCCAGATCAACTGTTTGAAAAAATAAAAAATAAAAATTTCAGACAACTACAGAGTCCATAGAAAAGATAGGTAGTATCAGAAATCTTATAAACTATGTTAGTAAAATAAAAATAATAATGGTCTTGCAAGACGAAAGAAAATACCTTACAATTACAGCCTTTGCCGTGCTTGTAGAGTTGTTGAAAACGCCTTTAGAATATTATCTCAAAAATGGCGTATTTTTTTAGGACCCATGAAGTGTGAGGTAAACTGCTATAGATGTTGACTAAACTAAGTATTTTTTGTAAGCGAAGTAGAAACTCCTCAAGAGACACCGATAACTGCTTTAAGAAACGTGCGATCTACTAACAGAGATCATCGAATCTCGCCTTCGCAGTAAGGGCAAAATTTGTTGCTTATTTTAATCAAAACTAAAAATATATACTTATCTAATGGGAACTTACTCGGTTCATTCATTTCTCCGGCAATAACTTTCCATACTTTTGCTTTTTGGGGTTCCGTACCTCAAATGGATAAAACGGAACCGTATAGGATCACTTTGTTGTCCGTCTGTCTGTCAAGACCCTTTATCATTGCCAGTTAATAAAATGCTTGTAAAATAAAAACGTTTCGTCACGCGGTTCGCTGTCTATTTGAAAAACTACACAATTTGACAGTTGTTCCTACTCCCGATGTGTTTTTACCCGTCCGAAAAAATTTAATCATTACGTAGTAGGATTCACTCCGAAGTTCCGGATTACTTTTGGACGGGCCTGTAACTTCGTTGACGGAGTAAGGGGGTAACCTCCCTTGGTTTAGGCCTAGATAGTTAATGTATTGACCCACCTGAAGCCACAGACGAGCTGGGTAGCTCTCTGCTCCTCAGCAGTTTTAGCGCCTTAGTTTTATGAGGCGCTATCTCTAAACCCAGCTCGCGGATCGACACCACCAGTCTTGCCACCTCGAGCTTGGCAAGCTGCATGGTCTCGGCGAAAGTGTCTCCGCCAGCCAACACCATGGTGTCGTCTGCGTAACAAACGATATTAACGCTGACGGGGAGGTCAACACGCAGGACCACATCATATGCGAGATCTCACAAGAGAGGACCTAAAACCACTCCCTTTCCCTCCGATGTACACTACCATCATCCCAACCCACATAGGTACTCGTTGTAAGTATCGTTGGGGCTTACAACGAGTAACTACACTTGTACGTGGTAAGTACCTGATTGTAAGCCATTTCAATAATAGGATTAAGAACACCGATTCGGATTTGGAACTTTGTTCTGTGGTACCTGTACATGTACCGAACAGTCAGTCAGTAGATTACATTTAGTGTAATCTACTGACTGTTTTCCCCGATATAAACCATAATGTTATAAAAATATTGTTTTAGTTTTATCTTAAATTAATTAAGTACTGATAATTAAAAGATAATGGATAACAATATTTAATATATAAGACCGTATTTGAGGTGTTCAGACAGAGTACGAGCAGTTACTTGAACAATCATGCGTGTGGTCATCCTGTTAGCCCTTTTGGGTTCCGCACTCGGTGAGCTACTATAATTTTTTTTTATTTCTACTAGTTAAGTCCTACTGTTAGCCTGCATCATCCCACTATTGGGCAAAGGCTTCCTCCGTTGAATTCCAACTATTTTAGTCAATGGTTAATGTAGACTCAGTGTCTGTTGGTTTATGAATTATATTTTGGACAGCATATTTTGTTTTATACATAAATCCATGTTTCGCTTGTTATTTGTTTTTAAGTCCAAATGCACTTTATCATGACATCGGTTTCCCAGAAACCCAAAATAACAAATGAAAAATAAAAAACTTGGGGATCGAACCCCGATCCTGCAACAGCTGCTTCTCGTCTCGCTAGTCGCTTCCAAGCATTAGCTAGATAAACTAGGCAGTCACCATGTAGGTAATTTTTCATTAATAACGTTATCATTTTTAACCCATAGCGGTGCCCAAGAGCATCAACCGCATCGTCGGTGGCACCCCCACCACGATTGATCAATACCCGTACATGTCCAACATGCAGTACGGTCTGTGGGGCATCTGGTGGTACCAGGCATGCGGTGGTTCTCTGATCACCACCACTTCTGTACTCTCTGCAGCTCACTGCTACTTGTAAGTACCTTCACTTCATATTCTTGCAAGTATTAACACTGCAGTTTTAAGACTGACGCAGATTCGAGCGGGCCATACTACATTGCGAAAGCCCTCCTAACTACAGACGCGCCAAAGAGCACTTTATGTTTTGTAATAAATACGTAGGTACCTACATAAAAAATGTATAATTTAACTAATGTTAAACTTCAAGCACATGAAAATCATATAATGCTAATAAATACTAGTGTTTCAATCCAATTTAGACGAAATGTAAAAGAAGCAGCGCTAATAAGCTGTCCTTGCTGCTGACAAGTATTGAATTAGTATTGTATTTGTTTTCTAATAGATCGTGCGTGAAGTCAACATCATTTCCTTCTTCTAATCACTATTTATGTAACACAGTGGTGACCGTCCAGCGGATTGGCGTGTGATCCTGGGCACATCCTTCGCGTCTAGCGGTGGTACTACGCACACCGTCTCTCAGCTGGTCGTGCACGCGGGATACAGCCCCAGCACCCTGGACAACGATGTCGCCATTGTCCGCCTCTCCACCCCAGCCGTGTACTCCGACGTAATCCAACCCGCTAGCATCCCTGGCAGCAACTACGCACTAGCTGACGGCACCTCCCTGACCACCATCGGTTGGGGAACACTCTCGGTAATTACTAACTGTTTCTTGATAAATAACTTACATATAGAAAATAAATTAACTTTAATTAATTTTCGACATTAATTAAAACCGGTGGTAAGACCTGGTAGAAGGTTACTAAATCTAGGAATAAATCGGTGTAGGTTTGACCAAAATCCATATTTCGATGTTATTAGATGCTTTACCTAATTTTACATAATATGTGAGTAATCATACGTTACAAATTGTCAATTTCCTCCATTTCTGAATACTTTTAATTAAATATTATTTCTATTTACTTAACAGTCTGGAGGCGGATCCCCTGAACAATTGCAGCATGTCAACATTGACCTCATCAACCAGGAGTTGTGCGCTGAGCGTTATGCATACCTGAAGACTCTGCCTGGCTACCAGAACTGGCCTGACATTACACCCAACATGTTGTGCGCTGGTCTCCTGAACATCGGCGGCGCGGACGCTTGTCAAGGAGACTCTGGTGGTCCCCTCGCTCACAACGGAAACATCATCGTCGGTGTTGTATCCTGGGGCTTCCAGTGCGCTGATGCCTTCTACCCTGGTGTCAACGCTCGAGTCTCTAATTATGTTGACTGGATCGTCGCTAATGCGTGAATTAGAAAATATTAGTCTCTTTAATAATCTCTGGTTTAGCGAATTTCAAATGCAATGAGCTGCTGTATTATACCTACCTGGGTTAAGTAAATTAAATAAGTTTTAAGTTTAAATCGTAATTTATATTAAAACCTTCCACATTCCGATCCCATATAATAGGAAAGGGCGAGGCTAGAAGTTAAGATTTTCCAAATAGTGTGAAGTTTTGTTATAAAAATTAAGGGTTTCATTTTCAACATGTGCTAATATATATAACTAATGTTTATCGCTTTTTGTAATATTATAGTCACTTCTATTAATATCTCAATAGTTATTTTTACAGAAGCAAACCTTTGTCAATTTTCGGAGCGCCACATTCAGCCCCGCGTTGGGGCGAGTTGTTCCACCTTTGAGGCAAATTGTTCCGCTTAGATTATGACAATATTCTGTCAGAGTACCTAACATAAGTTTTCTTAAATAAAACAACCATTTTATAAATGTATAATTGTACCTGATGTTTACTCTATGCACAACTAAACTTAAATAAATTGTAGTTCTAAAAACTAAAAAACACGCTTTATTGGTAAGGATAATGGGACAAACTGTTTAAATTATTGCATTGTCATCGGTCCTTGATAAGTGTGCAAAGTTTCAAATCAATCCAACGTTTTGAAGTGGGTGAAAATCACGTTCAAAGATTCCGTTACATTGATACATTGATACATTGTTACATTGATACATTGATACATAGATACATAGATACATACATACCAAGCTAATAAAAGCGTGTTAAAAAAGAACAAAATACTTATGCAAGTATTATATTATCTGTGCTGTACAGAGTACAGCTCCGTCTTAACCAGTAAACAGTGTGATCACGTTACAATTTGCTCCGGACTCATAATTCTAAAATCACGGTAAAAAGTTTTTTATCGGCTAAATGTTGTGTGACTTTTATAAATAAATCTTTGATAGAACTTTCTATGTAATCAAGCCAAATTGAAGTGTTATAGTGTGTTAAATCTTAAAACTAAAGTGTGTTATGGTGGTGAACTTGAAGTGATTTTGTAATAGTTGAAATACACACTATCACCGTCTACCGCAGTCACTGATTTTGTTGTCACCATCTTAAGGGACCCACAATTTCGCGCTAGACTGTTAAGACATAAATAGCACTTAGCAATAAGTGTCCGCCTCCGTTCGCCGGCCGCCGTGACATCGGATCCCAGCAGTCATTGAAACGTCTTTTTGGGATTGCTTATCGGCTACGACTGCTACGAGAAGGACACCTTCGTCACCTGCTACGGCTACGAGCACTGAGTGGGGGACCGAAAGCTCGGACTCGCTCCGCGCTTTGCTACGAAATCGACAACATCTGCTACGACCTACGACGCTGGCAAATAACGCTTTGAGGCGATATTGCGCGGCGGCATATTTCTGACGCACGATAAAGTGGTAATATTTCTGTTCTCAAGACAACTAAGTTCTACACCGCATTTGTCATACCCTGATATTAGAAATGGAACATTCAGTCAACAAAGCATTATCTGAATCAAACATCTCCGAATGTACTGACACCCAAATCACTCCTCCCAACTTTGTTTCTCAACGGAACAAGCGACCGCGAGACTATGAATACATTTGTATTCATAGTCTCGCGGTCGCTTGTTCCAGACTTTAGCGATTTCAAAAAAGAAGTCAAAACACTTATATCATCGTTGATGTTACACCAAAGCGAAGAAATAAGAAATATATCTGTTACATTGATGGAAATCAGGACCGCAAATACTAACTTAGAAAGCTCCATGGCCTATCTCACCTCTCAAAACGTAGAGCTAAGTAAGAAATTTGAAATAAAGTCAAAGAAAGATGAGGAGTACATAATTCTACAAGAAAATAAAATCGAGGATCTGCAGCGAGGCAACCGTAAAACTACGATAGAGGTAAAAACACACCGAAATACTAAATTGAACTAGCAGCGACTTGATATAGATAGTTACGACTTTGTCAAATGCCACTAAATGCCCTATCCAATAATAGTAGTTTATGATACTGTTGCATAATAAGTGGTATTAAAACATGAGTGTGTGTTTTAATAGTATTCACACGAAAGTTTTAATACCTAGTTATGTGCAGTTTCATACACTACTTTATCTACACTCATACATTTTGGGATTGAACCTACTAAATACCTTTTTCTTTCATAAATGCATCATATAATAATCTCGACTTTGCTGGTAAGAGATTCACTAATATCAGAGATTTTAAGCAAAAATTAAAAAAAAAAACATGAAATTCAGTACAGCGAAACCTGCAAAACAAAACGTATGAATGGCGCCAAAACCCATCACATCACCGCATTATCCGCGCATGCGCTAAGGCTTAGCACACGCACTGCGATATTTATTCGCGAGATTTTTTTTCCGCCCATTCTGCGACCTATGCAATTGTATGAAGCTGCTCGCATTGCGGTAAAAAAATCTTGCGGCAATAATACCGCATGAAAGCCGTGTTTTGCAACAGAATCCATTGCATCGCGGCGCAAATTTAATTCGCGTGAATATTTTGAGCTCTTTGAACAAGTAGAAAGAGACAAAATTCGTGCGAATAAAAATCGCTGTGCGTGCTAAGCCTAAAGCGGGCATTGTCACAGACAATTTAAAATTGGAATCAAATCTTTTTATAATAGGTACTAAAATGGCATTACAAAAAAAATATTGATGGAAACTCCTTAGTGATTAACTTCTTGGATTTGTCCTGTATCGTAATAGAAAAAAAAATGTTTTATAGCATTATTTTGTTAGAGAAATAGTGTCATAATGAGATTATATTTTTAAATTTCGGTATTGTATAAAGTATGTCAATATAAACTCGTTTTGAAGTTTATAATTCGAATATTGCGATAAGAGAGTAGATAAACTATATAAAAGACATTTTCCGAGTCCCAAATAAGCGCAGTGATGTGAAAAATGGACCAATCGTGGTCGAACTAACTTCAGCTATACTAAAAAGTGACTTTTTAAAATCAACTCGAAGCTACAACAGATCAAACAAAGATAAATAATGTGCAAAACATCTAGGATTCACTACTAATGAATACACGCCAATCTGTGTATCTGAGCAGTTCACCTCCAAAGGGGCGCGATTATTTTTCTCGCCCGAGATCTGGCCAAATCTTAAGCCTATAAATATTGTTGGACTTCCTTTGGCCAAGTATGTCTCAAATAAGAGAGAAGCGAAATGCAAGTTAACAACCTTATGCAACAAATATGACTAGTATCAATTAACCAACATGCTACATGTGGAAAACTTAAGCACATAAGTCTTTGTATTTGCTATATGTTAAATCCTAAAAGAATTGGTCATATAGTTAATAAGTTAAAATTATGTGTTACTGTAATATTGTTATTTATTAGTCTAAGAATTAAAAATAATGTTATTGTTACACACACTAATAAACCTTCCGTGAATAACCTTCCTTTCAAATCACTTACACAAACACACACACCTTAAATAACAAAACACTTAATTTTTTTGTACTACAGTCATCTAACATTCAAGTATGGATAATATAAATGTAGACACGATAACTGAAATATATAATACAGAAATAGCCCAAGTGTCAAATTGCTCCCTACGCGATTTTAGTACAACAATAAAAATTAAGAGCACCGATTTCACGATTATATCACAGAATATCAGAAGTATATACTCTAATTTTAGCGACTTACAACTGAATCTAGCTAATGTAAATCATAACCCTGACGTTATTGTATTGAGTGAGTGTAGGCTTAACCCTAATAAGAATATTCCTCAAATAAGTAATTACTCTGCTGGCCGCACTACTAAACATTTAAACAAAGCCGACGGTGTCGTCTTCTTGTATTTGAAACTTGTGTGTGTTAACACAAAAGCTTTCAAATAAAAGAGATATAATTAACACACGCTTCTTGCTTACAAGTTAATATTAAACCCGATCTTATAATCCTAGGAGTTTATCGCTCTTCATCAAAGACAAATGCGGAAGATTTCATAAACTCCTTATCTCTCCACCTAGCTACCGTTCCTTCAAATAAAAATGTAATAATAACTGGTGACATTAATTAAATACACAGGCAAGAAGAGCAGCAATAGACTTAATTATTTAAATATGTTAGCAATAGCAACACACGACCTACTCTCCGGACACTCATATCCTACGAGAGACAAAAGTTGTCTAGACCACTTCATGCTAAAACTTAGACCAAACAAAAAATCTGCGTTCATTGCAATAATCGACTCTACTATTACCGATCACTCTATGATTTTCTTAAAAATAGCTGAATTGACGAATATACATAAAACACTTAGTACGAAATCAACACTAAACGTAGAACATGCACTCGAGCTTTTACTAACAACATTCACGATCTCACAAACCTGACATACCCTACTATTCTATTAGATAGGCTTGTTACAAAAATGTCTCACAGCCAGCACTCTTATTATTACGAGAAGAGAATCCCCCTCAAAAATAGATTGATTAAACCTTGGATGACAATAGACCTGCTGCGCTGCATACAAAATCGCAACAATATGCAAAAAAAGTTAAAACTAGACCCTTTTAACGAAACACTGAAAATCACTTATAGGAGATATATGAATTATTGCGTGAACACTATCATTAAAAAACAAAAAACGGAAACACGATCGCGAACTACTTCTCGTATATAAGACACACAAAAACACTAAAACACTATGGCAAACAATAAACAATATTTCCCATAGAAGACCACCTAAAACCCAAAATACAGCTTTACTGGAAACAGCCGCTAACCCTCTCGATGCAGTAAACAAAGTTAACAAATACTTCGCCACTATAGGGAAGAGTCTTGCTGACGACATAATTAATAACCCTCAGAATAAAACTAACACCGCCTTACCTCAGGACGTAGCGGCTTCACCGGTCTCGTCCTTTGTAGTACACAAATCACACCTTCCACACCAAAATTCACACCTCTACAACACACACACCGCCACCTCACACATACTGCCCCTCACACACTCATAACACCGCGCGCACTCCTTATTCCTTACTTACATAAATAGTTTTAGTATTTTTGTATTGTTAGTCTTCTGGCATTTTTTCAAAATTATCTATTGTTTTTTATTTCTATTATTATTTTTCTCTCACATATTATGTATAGTTAATGTAAACTGGAGGATCGAAGCCACCTAATGCAAGCAAATCTTTGCTTAAAAGGTGACTTCAAAGTTAACAATGTAATTTACGTAAGTAGATTTAAACATTTTTATTTATTTTACAAAACGACACTGGTCCAGATAAACGTTTCTATAATATTTCTATACTTAAATTATAATTGAGATCGATCAACTTATAAACGTCCTGCACTAGTTGCTTCTGGGGTTCTTATTGATAAAACGGGGTTCCTTTTCAAAAATCCAGTGAACCAGTGATCTCCAGTTTCTCGATTCATGAAATCGGCAATGTTTTTCATCGCTTACCATCAGGTGAGATAGTGGACAAGCGCGAGCACAAATAAAAAAATAAAAAAAATCTTGTTGCACATTTACAAGGGAGTTTTTGCACCTCTCCAGGCAGAAGGCCGAATTAAATACACTTTAAAATGTAGTTTGCAAGATAAAAACTAGCCTGGGCTTTTAACTTATGGCAGGAACCTTGCCAGCTTCCAATTTAGAAAACAAATTGTTGTAAAGTCATGTGGCAAATTTCAAGTTCTCTTGCCACAGTTTTAACAGGTTTTCCCACCTTGATGACATCATCTGCAGCTTGACGCAACAATGTCTTGGATGTTTTATCTCTCTGTCAGTCTCTCTGAATCATTGGAAACTGCAATAAATGGTTGAAACAGGTAAACGATGAATGATGCACATCAACTCTGTAGGTTTTTTTTATTTATTTATTTTGACTTCATGCACAAAAGGTACAGAGGCGTACTTAATACCTTAAGAAAACTCTACCAGTCAACCAATTTTGCCTCATCTCAGGTACCCTGGACATCTCAGTTTGGATTATGGTGGGCACAATGATGACCGTTAATTCGAAAAAGGTCTGAACTTTAAAAATAAAACGAATAACTCGGTATGTTAATGAAATTTGTTCAAAATTTTGAAACAAACCCATAAAGTGGCCTTAAGTGAAATTCTCTCAAAATGATATATCCAACTTATACCATTTTGAGATAAATCTATAACAATCGCATAAAACAAATTTCTTGCTTTTGCTTCCGTCACCACGTTTAATTGTTTTATCTATTAAGAATAATTGGTTTAAATATAAAGCAAAATAAAAACCACCCCGTAAAGGTAAAAATAAAGACTTACGATATTTTTTTCTTGCGCCGTTAATTTTGCCAGTGTGTGTATCACTGGCTTACAAGGAATCCATTACGCCGAGCACAGTAAGTTTTGGTACTACTAGCGCCATCTGATTTACTTACGATGAATCAACAATAATAAATCTTTTGATCAATATGACTTACCATAGTAGTATTACATTATCTGTGCCATAGGTATATATTGCGCTACAACAGGTGGCGTTAGTCGTATGTACATTAGATACTGGACACTACAAGCCGCACCAGTAGTGTCATTTACAATTAACGACAGTCAACACAGCAAAGTTCAGAAATATAATTATTTATTTATTACTTATTAAATCATGAAATAAAAGTAACCGCAATCGTCAGAAATTATAGGTACTCTTTATTACTAACTAGCTGTTGCCCGCGGCTTCGCTCCCATGGACAACCCCACAGGACCCATTTTCGGGATTAAATAAATTGTAGTTCTAAAACTAAAAAACACGCTTTAATGGTAAATTGAACTAAATCTAATCCTGAAGATCTTGATAAGGCAAAACAAACAACAAACACACAAACTATTTAAACGCGCCCGGTAGAATCAACTTTCATTATTTGTAATTTTTTTTTTTGACGTTCAAAAGTGCCGCTTATTGGCCTAGTTGAATAAACATATTTGACTTTGACTTTGGCTTTGACTTTGACTTTGACTAAATTATTGCATTGTCATCGGTCCTTGATAAGTGTGCAAAGTTTCAAATCAATCCCACGTTTTGAAGAGGGTGAAAATCACGTTCAAAGATTCCGTTACATTGATACATAGATACATACTAAACTAATATAAAAGTGTGTTAAAAATAGCCTATGTTACTCAGGAATAATGTAGCTTTCTATTGGTGAACGAATTTTTCAAATCGTTTCAGTAGTTTCGGAGCCTATTCAGTACAAACAAACAAAATAACAAAAAAATCTATCCTATTCCGCATTAGGCACCTGCTTAAACGGCATCTGAGTGAATGGCACCTGAGGAACTCCACATACTGCACCTATCGATACTTCTCGCAGGTGCCATTAGTGGAATTATTTATTGTTTAAAATTTTATTCCACTTATGGCACCTACGGATGAGTAGGTTCGGCCGCGTATGGAACTGGGCTCATGGTCCAGTTGCCCCTTTAAAAAAATATTATGGAAATACTGGGCCACGTATCTTTTGGTTTCGATCAACCGAAAGGTGATTTAGAACCATCGACCACATAGCCACTGGACGCCTAATGTTTGATCTAATACTTCAAAACAATTCTGTCAACTAGCTACTGCAACTTGAACATCGGCGCCAAGTTGCCAGTCTGTCGGTTTTATTTCGGGGAGTGTGCGTTGGAATTGCATGAACTTTATTCCTCCTAGCCCTTTCCATCATCGGACTACAAGACGTACGGCGATGCGTCATTGGTAGGTACATGGTGGTCATCCCACCCATACGCACCAAACGTTTTGGGAATACTTTCATTATGCGTACAGCTAAGTAGTGGAATTTCCTGCCAGAGTCTGTATTTCCTGAGTGCTACAACCTGGGAGTCTTTAAGTCAAGAGTGAATAGGTTTCTTCTAGGTAAGCGTGCTACATCGTCGACCACATCATTGCTTACCATCAGGTGACATAGTGGCCAAGCGTGTACCTATCAATAATAAAAAAGCTAGGTATGAGGATCGGGACGACTGTGCTCTGATTGGTCCCTTACCAAGGTCATACGCCTCATTAAGGGTGGGACAGATTTTAATAAAACCAGGCTTGTGTCGATATTTTTATAAATAGTATTTGTACTTTTAAAAAAAATTAATATTACCTTTTTATTGTTAATTATACGGCGTTTTAACATTTTAGTAATGACTTAAAATGTTAAAACTAAAAAAAAAAAAATCTAATGGTCTTAAATATAGTAATGTTAAAAACGTAATCAAAAAATAGTTTCACAATTAATAAACTATTCAATTTAATGTCTTTATTTGTAAGGTTTCTATTAGAAAATATTTAAGGCTTTAAATCCGCCTCTGTATGTTTGTGTGCATGAAGTATAAATAAATAAGTCCTGGAGCGGCGAGTAGGTACCCAAATTAGCAATAACAACACATCCTATGTTTCATAAAATGCTACATAAGTCAATTAAGATAAGTTAGACCTGGAAAAAACGTTAAACGCATCTTCTACTCTTATTTACAGGAGGCGCGGAAACAAAGGATATAAAGGTACCTATGTACTTAGGTATCATTACCGCTTACTTTTCTCAGAATTACAGGTAATAAAAAAATAAAACTGGGAATTAACATTATTTAACTAAATAACATCACATATCATGACGCCTGTCCCCAAAAGGTTCGTCACAGTTGTAGGTACCTACAGTACCTTCACCTACATATTATCACCTACATGTTTAAGTCCCATGTAATATTTACATAACAAAATATTAGCAAATTTACTTCTGAAGATCAATATTTTTTTCGCACATGTTATTGCAATGGAAATCTCCACTAGTGGATTTGTTTTCAGACAATGTTTTATTTTCCTGACAATAAATAAAAACTTTTTTCATTATGTTCTTCCAGCTAAAAAACTACTGATCTGGTGATGTTGGGATCCATTCCATAAACAAATATGGGTACCTAACTTTAGATGGAAAACTAGGAACTCCTTTTAATACTCGTAATTAGGTAAATACGTTTTATAACACACTGAAAATATGGACAACAGGACACAACACAGACTAGAAGGACCACTTCCAACGGCGACAGCATCCTGAATCAGGATACTACTCCGAGGATTCTAATCCTGATCAGATACAATGGGGACGGGCTGATAAGTGATGAGGTTTTAGTTTGTGGTAGAGTGTTCGAGGAGGCGCGGGCGAAGAGTTCCTGGTAAGACTTTGGGTAGGCATTTGCCCAAATTATTGAAAAAAAAAAGAGTTTGACGGGATATAGGAAGGTACATACCTTTTCGCTTTTCCCAGAAGGCGCGACGGTGGCCATTAATATCTAAAGATTTCGAGTTTTCTTCACAAAGGGTGCCGCCTGATACTATTTCAATTCTTCTGGACTTGTTGTTATTGGAGTATTTTTTTTCAGCTTATAGACATTTTATACAAATATACCATTTTCCACCCCGATTATTTCTACACAAAGGCCTAAATAATATTGACACTATTTTCGTGGCGTATGAATTGAATAGTCACACAATCTCAAAAGTAGCTGATTGTAATCATCTGTGATACTTAGTTATTATGGATTTATGATAATATTGTGATTTATCACCGATAGGTATATTTTTGGGAAACTCCACTTATTTGTTCTTAAAACGTCACGCATGTAGGTATTTTCCGATGGGTTTTGCACATACGGATTATAGAAAGAAAGAAAATAAAAATTGTGACCCGCACAGGAGACACGAGAGACAAACCAAAATATCAAATAAAAAATAAATAAAAAAAAAATGCGCATGATATATAATTTACTTATTTTCCTAATGGAAAAACTGAATAGATTAGGTATAGGTATCATGTTTTTTTGGATCTTAGTTGGCTCCTTTTGGGAGCTATGATGCTACAGACAGATACACAAACACAGGTACACATGTCAAACTTATAATACCCCTTTTTAGGGTTCCGTACCCAAAGAGTAAAAATGGGACCCTATTACTAAGACTTCGTGATCCGTGTCTGTCTGTCTGACCGTCTGTCACCTTTTGCCGCTATAACAACAAATGCTAAAAACAGAATAAAATAAATATTTAAGTGGGAACCCTTCGTGCGCGAGTCCGACTCGCACTTGGCCGGTTTTTTTTTATATTCACTTGTTTGTCTGCTGAGGTATTCGAAACTATCTATTCTATCAATAATTTTTTCTAAACTGAAAGTTGTCTCCATCATAATTGGAGAATTGATTCTGGATAGCATAGGTATCTACTACCTCAGACATTTTTATGTTTTCCCTGTCGCCATTCGCTTGGAGCACACGTGCGAAGGTACCTACTTGTCAAACAAGCTTAAAATAGATAGGCTATCTATTATTACGATGTGGGGTTTCCTAAACCAAAAGTTGACATTATCGTCGAATTAATTAGTTTGATAAAGATAACAGATTCTTACTAGTATAAAATAGGAGTTTTTCGTCTATAATGCACAGTCTACAAATTATTCGGGTATCTCCAACAATGCGTATCCTCATTGCCTTAACACTTCTGGGCACCGCCCTTGGTAAGAAAATCACAATTATTTATTTAATTTTCGCCACAAAACTTAGAGAATCAAAAATAGAAAATACCAAAAAAAAATGCTAATGCGACAAGTAACCGGGAAAGAAGGATAAGAGAAATATTGAAAAAAAAAAAAAAAATTTGTGACTCGCACAGGACAAACAACAAAATTAAATTAAGTTGTGAAATATATTAAAAATTATGAAAAAAAAATAAAGCACAAACTTAGACGCTCAAATCAAATATGTGCGAGGCCAAGAGTATTGCATTATAAGTAAATACTGCTACTAACGGCATTAGGTAAATATATAAAATGACCTGGTGAGGGTTGCGGGAGTACGCTGGATGCGAGACGCACGGGACCGGTCTAGTGGCGACACTTCAGTGAGGCCAATGTCCAGCAGTGGATGTCTTTCGACTGAAATGATGATGATGATTGCTACTAACTAGTTTTTTTTTTTATAGCGGGCCCTAGAAGCCCAAGCCGCATCGTCGGAGGCACCCCCACCAACATCGAGACCTACCCGTACATGTCTGTCATGCAGCGTTCGGCATCCGGCTTTTTCTGGAGCCTGTCGTGTGGAGGATCTCTACTCACCTCCACCTCAGTGCTCTCCGCGGCCCACTGTTTCTAGTAAGTAAAGCAACCTATCAATACAAACTTTTTTTTTGTCTGCGGTAAACCTTCAAAAGGCGCCTGGACTTTTGCCCACCCTGGTGATCACCATCAGCAAATGGAAGGGGCTCCGTTAGCTCATAAAAGACCACCCCGGAACCCCCTCTGAGCAACGCCTGTTAGGGCACATCCCTGGGGAGACTGCGAGGCGTCTCCCCTGAGCCTCGCTGTGCACGGCAGCACGTGACCACTGTGCCACCGTCTTACCTGCAGACATCAAATTAACCTAGCATGTATGTTAGGTTCCTTGTATATCTAAAAGACTGTCTCGTCGGCCTAGTGGTCGCGAGCGCTTCTGCTGAGTATGAGGTCCTGGTTTTTGATTACTGGGTCGGGCAAAGTGTTATGTCCCAAAGATCCAGTAACAAAACCCAATCGGGTTTTGTTACTGGATCTTTGGGATTTGTTACTGGATCTGGACGGGCAGTAGCAGCCCGGAGTCTGTATTTGTGCCCGGTCCAACTTATCGGAAAATATAGGCGTCATGTTATATTACACCTAAAAGAAAAAATATACATAATAAGGAGGTTCATAATCGTGTCATTTTTGCAGTGGCGACCAAGTTTGGCAATGGCGTTCCGTTCTCGGCACCTCGTTGGCACACAGCGGCGGCACCGTGCACCCTCTCAGCAACATCATCATGCATCCGGAGTACGATGACGACATGATCATAAATGACGTCGCAATCGTCAGGCTCAGCAGCCCAGCCGTGTTTTCAGACCGTATCCAGGCTGCAAGAATCCCTGGTCCCAACTACATTCTGCCTGACGGTGCCTCAGTCACTCACGTTGGATGGGGTAGAATCAGGGTACGTATTTGATTTTATTGCAATCCATCTTTTTTCATGAGGATTCTCGTGGAGGTACTGTGTTGGTAGGTTCTGTTTGACTGTTACCGGCTTCAGCCATACAGGGTTCTTCCAGTGCAGCTACCTCTGGCAAAGGGGAAGAGCATTACTATTACTACTTAGGGTACTAGCGTATTATTTTCAAACCCATGGTAGATATTGTTAGGCCACGTGGTCTGGTGGCCCCGTTAGTGTTTGCGGCCATCAAGTACCCACTTTAATTACTATTTATTAGTTAAAATATTCAAATGTAACATTTATCTATTGTAGCTTACAGTGTAGAAATTTTGAGCCAACCTTATATCAAATTATTGTTTAGCTTAAAAGTAGTTTCTCCTAGTTGATCACTGAAATCGAACTTAAGCAAAAATTGTATTATTTTACGGTTATTTTCAGTACGGAGGCCCAACTTCTGAGCAGCTCTTGCACGTTGACGTCAACGTCATCAACCAACAGTTGTGTGCTGAACGGTATGCTTACCTGAAGACTCAGCCTAGGTACGAGAACTGGCCTGACATCACAGACGGCATGGTGTGCGCCGGTATCTTGGACGTTGGTGGCAAGGACGCTTGCGGAGGAGATTCCGGTGGTCCCCTCGCTCAGTTCGGTGACATCGTCGTCGGTGTAACCTCCTGGGGCTTCGAATGCGCCGATGCTTTCTATCCCGGAGTCAGTGCACGCGTTACTCAATATAGCAACTGGATTGCAGCTAACGCAAACTAAAAGCAAAATCTGTGTAAAAACTTAAGTGTAACAGAAAAGTCTGAAAAGTCAAAAAACACCTGAAGTATGTTTATAAGCAACTAACAATAAATTATTTTTAAGAACATTTTTTTTTATTGTTTCGAGACATCATTTCGCCGAAAAAATTACTCGTTTCGGGTTTTTTTTCACTGACATCCACCATCAATTTTGGTCCATTTTTTGTGGCAAAGGGTCAACTGGCTGCCAAAAAGCTAACGGTACTTCACGTCCCGGACCAACTGCTCAATCTTAATCAAGCGCAAGTTCGATATGAAGTACTGCTCTTATGATTGGGATGGATCTGCTAAAGTTATAAGTACCTGAGTACTTCAGTCGATTGAGAAACGGGCCCAGAGGCTCATCAGTGATGATGCACTGGTAAAAATTGCAAAACTAGAGCTTTATTGGTTATATTTCAGGGAGCGTGTGCGTTAGAATTGCACAATTTACTTCCGTCAAGCCCGTGCCATTATTGGACTACAAGACGTCATGGAGGACATCCCACCGTGCACGTAATTAATTAGGATTATGAATATGATTTTTCAATTTCTTAAGTACAATGTTATCGCGGCATGTAAAATGAAAAAAAGTCATCGGACTTTTTTGATTATCACGATTATAATTGGTTTTATTATAAAACAAAATAAAAACCACCAGGCAAAGGTAAAAAAAAAAATTAAAAGGTTTTGATATTTTTTACTTGTTCCGCTAATCTATACTCTTTATTTATACTATAAAGAGGAAATATTTTTTTGTTTGTTTGTTTGTACCGAATAGACTCCGAAATCCTGGACCAATTTGAAAAATTATTTCAGTAATAGAAAGCTAAATTATTCCTGAGTGACAGGCTATTTTTTTATCCCGAAATTGTTCCCTGTGGGGTGGTCCACGGGAGCGAAGCCGCGGGCAACAGCTAGTTTCATATATATTGACTCTATTTTCGTGGAGAATGAATTGGATAGTCACATAATCTCAAAATTAGCCGATTGTTATCATCAGTGATACTTAGTTATTATGGATTAATGATAATATTGATTTATCACCGATAGATATATTTTTGGAAAACTCCACTAATTTGATTTTATAACGTCACGCCTGTAGGTATTGCCCGATAATGGCAGTAGGCTTGCCTCCTAAGTATAACATGGGACTGATACATAACTGAGGAAATGTGGGTGAACCATACGTTCAGTTCACTAACCCTTCGGGGTATACAGGCGTGATATTATGTTATATATTTTATATCAAAGTAATTTTCAACCCGCAATTCGTCAAAAATAATGCAAATTCAAGATTAAAACCTATTGCTATGAATATTATAACAAGAAAACATAAAAAACCCCGACACATTTTTATTTCTTGCTACATATTTATTTAGTAGTAGACACGCTTCGATCGACAATCTATTGAACACGTGATGATTACACGATATCTCGCGAAAACACCCCGTTTCAAACAGTAAAACGCCCATAACTTTTTAGCGGCTGAACCGATTTTCATCAAACATAGCTAAGAACACTCACGATAAATTTGCGTATCAACCAAAAGAAAAACGAAGTTAAAATCGGTTCATCCGTTTAGGAGCTGTGATGTTACAGACAGATACACAAACACAGGTACACACGTCAAACTTATAACACCCCTTTTTACCCGACTGCCGAAGGAGGGTAATGTGTTTATCAGTATATGCATGTATGTATGTTTGTTCCTATGTGGCGTTCCAGGGACCAAACGCGTTGGCCAATTTTGATGATTCGTACGTCAATCGATTCGTCTTAACCTTGCGGGTGTCACTGGGTACATTAAAATTGGAAAAGTGAAAAATGGCGGCTTTTGGGCGCCATGTTGTAGGGGCCCAAATTCTTTTTTCTTCCAAACCTATCGTGTGAGGTCAAAATAAAGGGTTTCAAGTGATGATTCTAAAAATATATGACACGTATATGTTTAAAAGTAGGTACCTAATTCGAAAAAAGTTATAAATAAAAAAAGTTAATTAAAAAAATCAAAAAACCCGACTGCTTAAAAAGCGAACTAAAAAGACGTAAACAAGAAGATAATCATGCTGTGCAGTCGGAGGATACACATTCGCCAGCTTGCGATTTTTTTAATTAACTTTTTTTTTTGTTGTAGGACACCTGGTTATTGTAAAGTATGTGCTACACGGGTTTAAACCAAGTTAAAATCCAAGGTCACCTTGAAAAGAGGCGAGTGGGGCTTTACCGGCTACACGGTTTAAAACAAATTACAAACTGCAAACCTCAGTTCGCTCAGTTGAGCCATTTTGTGCGCAGAGCCAACCGTGTGTCTACGCTCGCCGCCTGCAGTAGCGCGGTTGTCATTCGCGTGGCTTAAACAAGCGGTTAGACGGTTCCAAACAAGCTTTAAACCAACGTTTCTGCCACTGGTTTACAACGCACGCCTTTCTCTCAAGGGTGTGTAAAGGTCATACTAAATTTGGCATAAAACCACCCAAGCAACACAGGAAGCATTTTAACAAACGATTAGTACACTTATGTAGAACTTAAGGTCCGTATAAACTCTTATATAAGCTCACCGAGTATCTAGACGCTTTATATTGGCATTTTTAAACCGTTATGATGCTTTACACTGTATAACGTTTGGATAATGGCATAACAAAATGCTTTTTTAAAGCCTTTAGTTTTAGCTTTCAGCTGTTTTTAGTGCATTTGGAATTACAATAGCATTTTAACGTAGTAAATAAATGCTTAATGCTGTTTAATAGCATATACATGAACCATTATAATGCCACGTAAATCCGCTATACAGCTTTCAGCTGTTTTAGTGCCTTTGGGTCTACAATAGCATTTTAAGTAGTAAGATAATGCCTAATGCTGCTTAATAGCATAAACTTGTGCCATTATAATGCACCGTAAATCCGTTATACAGCTTTGAGCTATTTTTGGTGCCCTTTGTTGTTTAATACCACTTATAAGTGGTTAGTAAAAGCCTAGACCTGCTGAGCAGCATAAACGTGAATCAATATAATGCTTTCATTTTTAAAGATCAACTGAGTTCTGTTGTATAGCTAGCAGCTCTTTAATTAAATACACGTCAGTTATTGTAATGCGTAAAGCTGTATATAGGTTCATTTTTACTATATTTGTAAAATCATTTGTCGGCCATATTGAGGAAAAGCACAACATGACCTATAAACATGCTTTTTTTGTTGAAGGCACCATAATTATTTTTATATACCACGCACAGGCATATGGAGATCATGCGTTCAGAAAGCTATTTTATCAACAGACTGTTGGCAAACGGATACAAGTTGTACAAAAATACTGAAACGGGGTTTTTTGTTTTGCTCAAGGATCCCCAAAATTGCGTTCAAGTAATAGCACTATTTCAGTCTACATCATGTCTACTGGTATACTGGTGAACCCATATAGAACTACTCTGTAGACAATGGCACAACAGTGGTTCATAAAAAGTCTTTTCTCTGGTCTTTGGCTTAACAATTGTTCATGTGTGAGTATTTATACTGCTGGCGGCATTAATTAGCCATTTTAAAGGCTCACCGGGCTGCTACAGACGACACCATATTGTAAATATTTTATATCCAAAATGTATTATCATTCGGACCTTTTTATAAAAGCAATAGGCCTTTATAATAATAAAATAACTTAATTTAATACTGTCCAACCAATACTATTATGTTAATTGTGCAAAATTCGTTCTATACTAGGAATACACAATTGTTTTGGTTATTTCACACATATAATTATATATTTTTTTTTATCAAAACCACAAAATATCGAAGGCGCGTGAAAAATTTAAATGAAACTGATATAGACATTTACAGTAAACTACTTTGCGCAGTAATATTTCAAGGCTTGAAATAACAAAAGAGTCAAAAACTTAAACAGTATTATACATTTTGTTTTGATGCAAAACAAATATGGTGTCACTCCCACAGTGTTGACCCTGTTCGTCCATATTATATTGCGAGAAAAAGTAGTTAAATTACAACGATAATTTATTATAACATTTGTACCGTGGTATTAGAGATGCTTTTGCAATAATTTAGGATTTAATTAAGTTCTAACTGTGAACACTTAAATAGCTCCAATAATTCTTTTACTCCATTCTAATGCTAGTCTAATGCTTTTGTAATGCAATTAACATCTCCATTATCAATAATATTGCTAGTATAATGCTTCTGTAATGCGATTGGTAACTTAATTGACCGTAATCTAGCTTCTTTAATGCGATGGGCAACTTCATTGACCACAATAATGCTAATATAATGCGCCTGTAATGCAATTAAACAACTCTTGTGAAGGTATTTAGGATCCAAAGCCGTATAATTTGTGCCCAAATAAGAATTACAGTAGCCGTATAATCGTTTTTAATGCTACTATAGAACTAACTCAAAATGCGAAAACGATACAGAAATGCTGTAAATCAGCCGTTATACTGCTTTGATGTGTTACTTGGGCACTGTCTACACTCTATTAAACCTCTGTTTGAAACCGCCGTTTTAAACCGTGTAACACAGGCTTTAAATTAATTATTTTTACAATAACCATTGCTACTATACATAAAATACACTGCAAATTATTTGTTACGGAAGTATTTCCACCAAGTTTGAAGTGAATCGATCTCCATAATAAGAAGTTATATACAAAACTAACCGCTCCCATTTCTCCCCCTTCGACACAAAGAAGTAGCCTATGTCCTTCTCAGGGTCTCAAAGTATCTCCATTAGAGATGTAAATTGAAAAAAAACAAAATGGTTTTTTTCACAATCTTGAAAAAAAACATGAAAAAAAACTTGGCGCCGTTGTTTTTTTTCTACATTTGGTTTTTTTTCAGAAAAAGTGAAACACTATAACTAAAGTGGAATAAAACACTAAATTTGATTGTTTTGTTTTTATTCAAGTCAAATTATGTTTAAATCAATGGGTAACATAATTATGAACTTAAAAAATACTTAATGTGTTACATTCATCTGTATCAGTATCAGTAGCTACGGCTACGCTTGTTTTATCAGCATCGGAATGACGTTCTGTGTCTGTATTTGTTTCATCTGATTCTGAATCAACGACTATACTATCAGGGACTCTATTACTTTCTGCTTGTGTTAATATTGTTGATGATTGTACTGATTGCAATCTTAAATTGTGCGCAATGTACACTATTTTCCTAGCCCTGTCATTTGTCAGTCTATTACGTTTCTTGTTATGAATATCAAATAAAAAATAAATAGATGTGTAATTTTTATGGTGTACAATAAAGTATATTCTATTCTATTCTATCGCTGTACGTACTAAATGTTCTTTCGCACGCAGCTGATGTAATAGGAAGAGAGAGAAATTTGACGGCTACTTTAGACAAAGCAGTTGATTTGCAAAGTCCTGCCCACCAAGCAATGGAATTCAATTTGTTCACCGATGACCACAAAAAAGTCTTAGAAAAAAACTCTTGTTTTGCTATGTAATTTGCAAGCTCTGCCAGTACTATATCCTCTTCGATTTCTGGTATCTTTATAGCAGCATTATAAATTTGTTCTACAGCAGCCGTTTTTTTTTCTGGAGTCAGATCGCATCCTTTAAAATGAGGATCCAATAGTTTCGCGATTTTAGAACGTCATATATAGCGAATGCCTTTCTATTTTTGAGTATTTCTCTGACTTTATTTTCCTCGGATTTTAACAGGGGGCTCTTGTCCAACATGTCTTCCACATTGACTTCAATTTTTTTATATAAACTTAAAACATGAGACATCTGTGGAGTGTCACTTTCTGCAATTGTAATAGTGTCTAATATTGGTTTCAATAAATTGTAGAATCGAGTAACATTATCCCAAAAGTCATCGCTCAACATATTTACTTTTAATGCTTCCACTTTATTTATAACATCTGAAAGACTCTCATCAATCGCCATGGTTTTAATAGTTTGTTTGTTTTCTTTTAAACTCTCTAAGCAGGAGACTAGAGATCCCCAGCGCGTTTTAACTGGAAGTTTAAAACTTAATTTGACGCCGGTGGTCAACTGCTTTTCTATGAAAGCTGTGTTAAGCTTGTGAGAATTCTTTATAGCCTTGACACAAGCTGTTGCGTCGGCTATGAGGGTCTTTAAAGTTGGCAAAGTATTCATATCAGTAAATATTAATTGGAGAGAGTGTGCTAGGCACCCGTAGGTAAATAAGTTTGTCCGTGCGTACTTCGTTTCGAGTAGTCTCCAAGCTGCCTTCATATTAGCAGCATTGTCAGTTACAACGCCAAATACCTTTTGAGGTCCTATTTCATCAATGACACAACTCATTTCTAGAACCATGAATTCTGCAGTGTGACCTGATCTTCCTGTCTTTAAAACCTTGTAAAGAAAAGCTTTCGGCGTCGTGACAACAAAATTTACGATAGGCTCATTTCTAATGTTGCTCCAGCCATCCACAGCCAATGCAACAGAATCAGCAGCGGCAATTGCCTCTGCTACCAACGCAGACACATTCTTGTGCTCATTTTCCAATAACTGGCCTGACAACATGTATCGAGAAGGTAGTTTATATGCTGGCCGAAGAAAAGAATTTTCCACCACACTGAGAGGTGATCTGCTCGCAAAAATTGCCCTGCTGAGAAGCTCATCTGCCTTGTCTTGATCTTCTGGATTCATGTTGTCTATAAAAGCTGCAATACCTGGTGTCTTTAACTTTTTTTCAAGCATAGATGTACTGGCAATGCTGGATACTTCTAAAAAGAAAAGACAGTGCGGTAAGGTAAGGAACACTATAAATCACTACAACATAGTTGTTTGATAATAAATACATACATGGACTACGAAGCGGCAGTTTTTTTAATAATATTATTTTTAAGTTTCAACAAATGCAGCTCGGACTTTTAACACGGAGTTCCGTAGTTCGAGTCAAGAAGCCAGTACAATCAAAAAAGTTGATCATGTGCGGATTAATTTGAATTTAATCATCATCACAAAAAAAAACGCGAGAAAACAGAAAAATACAAAAAAAAAATGTACTTACGCTGTGGAACTTGTGTGGTTGTCTTCATATATTTATCTTTTACAAAGTCTGGGCATTTTTTACAGAGTTCTAGATGCTTTGACATTCTTGTGCCGTTTTTTGTAAGACGTTTTGAGCAGAATGTGCATTCTACTTTAGGTACTTTGGAAGTGGAAACAACATTGTTAAAAAGATTTGCCACGACTGATATCTTTCGACCTGAACCAACTCGTTTCGGCATATTTACAAATATAACCAAAAACTACTACTATAAAATTACTCAATACGATTTACGATTTTAATATTTACTTAACACTCACACAGAACACTCAACAAAAACGAACTCTCACTGTCTCAAGCTTTCTGCAGTCTGCACGCAAATCAACCAAAACATAAACCAAACGAGGATTAGGGAAATCCCCGTCCGTAAATGTAGTTTATATTTGGTGTTGCCATTGTTTTTACAAAAAAACAATTGGTATTTTCTTATTGAACAAAAAAAATTAAAATAATATCAACTAATATACAATAACCGCCTTACCATATTTTTATTTTCCTACTCTTGAAAAAAAACCTGCTCCAGAAAAAATACTGTTTTTTTTCATGTTTTTTTTAAATGTTTTTTTTCATCTCAGAAAAAAAACCGTTTTTTTACAACTCTAATCTCCATACCAAATTTGATCTAAATCGGTTCATAATAAGAAGAATTTGCATGATAAAAGTTACTTAAATAATTAACCCTTTCTCCCCCTTCGTGTTTTATGCAAAAAAAGTAGCCAATGTCCTTCTCATGGTCTCAAACTACCTCCATACCAATTTTCATCCAAATTGGTTCATAATAAGAAGGACTTGTATGATAAAAAGTTACATACAAAATTAACCTTCTCTCCCATTTCTCCCCCTTTCGTGTTTTAAGCAAAAAGAGTAGCCTATGTCCTTCCCAAGATCTCAAACTATCTCCATACCAAATTCCATCTAAATCGGTTCATCGATTTAAGCCCTATTGAGAAGTTTCATACAAAACTAACGCCCCATTCCCCATTTCTTCCCCTTCGTGTTTTATGCAAGTAGCATATGTCCTTCTTAGGGTCTCAAACTATCTCCATACTAAATTGGTTCATAATAAGAAGAAGTTGAATGATAATAAGTTACATACAAAATTAACCCTTCCCCCATTTCTACCTCGTCGTGTTTTATGCAAAAAGAAGTAGCCTATGTTCTTCTCATGGTGTCAAACTATTGTCTAAATCGGTTCATAATAAGAAGAATTTGCATGTTAAGAAGTTACATACAAAATTAACCCTGCCCCCCATTTCTTCCTCTTCACGTTTTATGCAAACAAAGTAGTCTATGTCCTTCCCAAGGTCTAAAACTAACTCCATACAAAATTTCATCTAAATCGGTTCAGCGGTTAAAGCCATAATAAGAAGTTTCATGAAAAACTACCGCACCACCCATTTCTCCTCCTTCGTGTTTTATGAAAAAAAAGTAGCCCATGTCCTTTCCCGGTTCTCAAACTATCTACATACCAACTTTCATCTAAATCGGTTCAGCGGTTTAAGCGTGCAAATGTAACAGACAGACAGAGTTACTTACGCATTTATAATATTAGTATGGATTACTAACATGTTAAAATTTTACTCTTGATTAATTCTGATAAAATAATACAAAACGAATTATCGGGTTTTACCTATAAAAAAACCCAGCACAAATACCTAGTAAATATTTTAGGAATAAATGTACCCAGATTAGATCAATTCGTCAAAAAAATTGTTTTCTTTTCAAACTAGCGACGCGCCCTGGCTTTCCTCAATAACAATTTATTAGGTCATTACATATGAAATTGGCGTTTTGTAAGGGAGGAACATGAAGTCGTTTTTTTTCAATATAATGTATTTATTTAATCAAAGTATGTACCATTGCTATCTATGCACTTTTGCCATCTCATACCAGGCCCCTCAGAAAGTATTGCGAAAAAAAGTTTTTATATATGGGAGACTGGCCAGTTATAATGTTTTTCGAAAATATGATTATTTATAAGTAAAAATAAGTAAGTTCCAATTTCAAAATTTCCCTCCACATTTTTTGCGAGTTAATTCAAAGTATTGTGTCTCACTGAAATATGGATCTGCGCCGGGAACATTTTAGAGCTATGATTTTATACGATTTCAAGTGTCGCCTGAAACCGGATGAATCGTACGATAGACTTCAAATGGCATTCATGGATGAAGGCCCTTCCAAGGCAACCGTGTATCGTTGGTATAACGAATTCAAGCGCGGTCGACCAACTTTGGGGGATGACGAAAGAAGCGGTCGCCCTTTGACGGCTGTTACCGAAGAAAACGTGCTAGCAGTGAAAAATTTAATCCAAGACAATAGGCGAATTACATATCAGGAGATTCAACACATATTGAAGATTGGATCGGGAAGCGTTCACGAGATTCTACACAGCCATCTTCGCGTGAGGAGGATAGTATCACGCTGGGTGCCGCACAACCTCACCGATGCTCAGAAGCAGGCCCGGGTGGAATGGTGCCGTGATATGCTTAACAAATTTGAAGCAGGCTCGTCTCGGCGTGTTTACGACATCGTTACAGGTGATGACTCCTGGATTTATCAATACGACCCAGAAACCAAGCGCCAGTCGACTGTTTGGGTGTTTCAAAATGAGCCAACGCCTACCAAAGTGAAGCGATCTAGAAGCGGGGGTAAGATTTTGATCGCTAGCTTTTTTAATTTGACTGGCCACTTGGTATCAATTCCCTTACGGGATCAAAGAAGCATTAATGCCGAATGGTATACTACCAAATGTTTGCCAGAAGTTTTCTCTGTTATAAGCAACAAGCGACCAAACACAGGGCTCCGCGGGCTACTGCTCCACCACGACAATGCACCTGCGCACACCGCACTCAAAACGAGGGACTTCCTGGACAGCACGCCAGTCAAACTCCTGGGTCACCCTCCTTACAGCCCTGATCTAGCACCGTGTGACTTCTTTTTATTCACAAAAATAAAAAATCAGCTCAAAGGGATACAATTTTCGTCGCCGGAAGATGCGCTGGCTGCGTTCGAGCAGGCTGTAAACGAGGTGTCTGCGGCGGACTGGAAAAAGTGTTTTGAAAACTGGTTAAGGCGCATGAATCTTTGTATAGAGGCTGGTGGAAAGTACTTTGAAAAGATTTAATAAAAATATATGTACGTATAGAACAATTTTTTTTAGTTTCGCAAAACTTTCTGAGTGTCCCACGTAAGTAGTTCATTGATCCCTTTACTAAAAAAACCATTCGGACGGCAATAAATAAAATCTTTGGAACGCTTTGGACTGCCCCATCGGAGTTGATATTTTTCCTTTGCAAGATATTATCCAAATTTCGAAAAAAATGGTAATCTGTTGGAGCAAGGTCCGCGGAGTACGGTGGATGTCTTAGACATTCCAATTGAAACTCCTCTATTTTGGTAGCCGTCTGTTGTGCAGTGTGTGGTCTAGTGTTGTCCTGAAACAGCAATGGCCTAGAGCGATTGACCAGCCTCGGCTGTTTTGCAGCTAGCTTTTCCATCATGGTTTGCAGTTGCTGACAATAGACATCCGCCGTAATAGTCTGGCCAGATTTTAGAAAGCTGTAGTGATCGACACCGGCACTTGTCCACCAAACGCTCACAAGTAATTTTTTTGAGTCAATTTTCGCTTGCAGGATTTGACTGGTTCGCCAGGGTTCAGCCATTGCGATGAGCATTTCCGATTATTGTACAGGATTCACTTTTCATCACAGGTAATGATTCAAATCCCTTCATTATTGTGCAGGTTGAGTAATTTAACGCAGCAGTCGACGCGCGTTTGTTGGTTTGCTGCACTCAATTCATGAAGAACCCACCTTTAAAGCTTTTTCACCTTCCCAATTTGCTTCAAATGGATTAAAACAGTTTTATCACTAACACCGCAGCCTGCAGCTAACTCGGACGTGGTTTGCGATGGATCCGCTTCCACAAAAGCCAATTCTTCATTATCAACTTTGGTCTCCGGCCGTCCACGGGGCTTGTTCTGCTGGTCGAAATTTCCAGAACGCAAACGTTGGAACCAAAAACGCACTTTGATTCTTTTGCGACACCGTCGCCATATACATCATTAATCCTTCGAGCCGTTTCTGCAGCACTGGTGCCAGGATGGAACTCGTACTCGTAAATAACGCGATATTTTAAGTTTTCCATTTTGTAAACTGACTGGCGCAAAGAAAAACCAAAAGAGGAAAAACAAACCAAACAAAAAAGCATGAGTAAATTATAAATTTAAAATTGGAATTCCAAACCAAAGAGGGTATATTTGAGACCGAAGTGGCCAGTACGACAAAACGCCAATTTCATAGGTAAGGACCTAATATTAAAGTAGTAATGTGACATTTCTGAAAACTATTTTTTTATTTAGCCATTTATGTACACGCACAGACAAGAAGAAGGAATAGAAAAATAGGTACAGAGGTTATATTACAAATGAAATATAATAACTATATTGGCACAAAAAGCAGCAAATACTAGTTTTAGAAATATAACCATCCAAAATTCATGAAATGTAAACTTGTTGTCCCCACTACTCTATTTAATGTAATCACATATTCACTTGTTTATCTACTGAAGTATTCGAAACTATATATTTTTCTAAACTGAAGGTTGTCTCCATCATAATAATTGGATAATTGATTCTGGATAGCACAGGTACCACAGTACATTTTTATGTTTTCCATGTCGCCATTCGCTTCAGTTTAGAGCACAATTGGATGCTGCGCTGCGTGTCGCGGGTTCGATTCCCGCACGGAACAAATATTTTTATGGCCTAGTAGTCCCGGATCTACCCAGATCCGGGACTACTAGGCCAAAAAATGTGTATGTAAGTTTAAAATGTTTTAAACGCACCCACTATACAAGAAGATATTCCTAGTGTGGGGGAAACGTTTTCTTAAAAACAACACAAACACGTGCCATGGTGTATCTACTCTACTTGTGAAACAAGCTTAAAATACGAGTAGATAGGCTATCTATAGTTACAATGTGGGGTTTCCTAAACCAAAACTTGACATTATCGTCGAATTAATTAGTTGATAAAGATAACAGATTCTTACTAG
Organism: Orthosia incerta; assembly: GCA_948252205.1. Classification (NCBI taxonomy): domain Eukaryota; kingdom Metazoa; phylum Arthropoda; class Insecta; order Lepidoptera; family Noctuidae; genus Orthosia; species Orthosia incerta. The sequence continues at coordinate 16,938,680 of OX411753.1, read as the reverse complement.
TATAAAATACGAATTATTCGTCTGTATTGCACAGTCTACAAATTATTCGGGTATATCCAACAATGCGTATCCTCATTGCCTTAACACTTCTGGGCACCGCCCTTGGTAAGAAAATCACAATTATTTATTTAGTTTTCTCCACAAAATTTGTCTGTTTCTTATTTTCTTTATAGAGAATCAAAAGCAGAAAATACAAAAAAAAAAATACTAATGCGACAACTAACGGCGAAAGAAGGAAGAGACAAATATAGAACAACATTAAAAGCATTTTATAGTTGTGACTCGCACAGGACAAAAACAAAATAATGATTAATGTTTGTTTGTGTGAAGAGTGTAATAAATAAATAAATGCATAAATAAATAAATAAAAATAAGTTGTGCAATATATTAAAAAATGTGAAAGAAAAAAAGAATATAAATTTATTTAGCACAAACTTAGAAGCTCAAATAAATCTGTGCGAGGCCTAGTGTTTTGCATTGGAAGTTAGTACTGCTACTAACGGCACTAGGTAAACCGATGACCTGGTGAGAGTTGTGGGAGTCCACTGGATGCGATACGCACGGGATCGGTCTATGTGACGACACTTGGGGAAGGCCTATGTCCAGCAATGGACGTCTTTCGACTGAAATGATGGTTATGATGATTGCTACTAACTAGTTTTTTTTTATAGCGGGTCCTAGAATCCCAAGCCGCATCGTCGGAGGCACCCCCACCAACATCGAGACCTACCCGTACATGTCTGTCATGCAGCGTTCGGCAACCGGCTTTTTCTGGAGCCTGTCGTGTGGAGGATCTCTACTCACCTCCACCTCAGTGCTCTCCGCGGCCCACTGTTTCTAGTAAGTAAAGCAACTCATCAATTTAAACTTTTTTTTTGTTTGTGTGATACCTTCAAATGGCGCCTGGGCTTTTGGGGGAAAACCCCGGTGATCACCATCAGCACATAGATGGGGCCCCGTTATCTCATAAAAGACCACCTTGGAACCCCATCTGTGCAACGCCTATTAGGGCACATCCCTGGGGAGACTGCGAGGCGTCTCCCCTGAGCCTCGCCACTGTGCACAGCAGCACGTGACCACTGTGCCGCCGTCTTACCTCCAGACATCAATCTAACCTCGCATGTGTGTTAGGTTCCTCGTATGTCTAAAAGACTGCCTCGTTGGTCTAGTGGTCGCGAACGCTTCTGCTGAGTATGAGGTCCTGGTTTTCGATTCCAGGGTCGGTGAAAGTGTTATTAGGTTTTGCATCTGGAATTTCTCAATAGCAGCCTGTCAGCCAGTCTGGATTTGTGCCCGGTTCAACCCATCGGGAAATATAGGCATCATGTTATATTACATCTTAAAATTAAATATGGTGGTCCATAATCGTGTCATTTTTTGCAGTGGCGACCAAGTTTGGCAATGGCGTTCCGTTCTCGGCACCTCGTTGGCACACAGCGGCGGCACAGTGCATCCTCTCAGCAACATCATCATGCATCCGGAGTACGATGACGACATGATCATCAATGACGTCGCAATCGTCAGGCTCAGCAGCCCAGCCGTGTTTTCAGACCGTATCCAGGCTGCAAGAATCCCTGGTCCCAACTACATTCTTCCTGACGGCGCCTCAGTCACGTACGTTGGATGGGGTAGAATCAGGGTACGTATTTGATTTTATTGCAATCCATCTTTTTTCATGAGGATTCTCGTCGAGATTCTGTTTGACTGTTGCCGGCTTCAGCCATACAGGGTTCTTCCAGTTCAGCTACCTCTGGCAAAGGGGAAGAGTATTACTATTACTACTACTAGGGTACTAGCGTATTATTTTCAAACCCATGGTAGATATTGTTAGGCCACGTGGTCTGGTGGCCCCGTTAGTGTTTGCGACCATCATGAACCCACTTTAATTACTATTTATTAGTTAAAATATTAAATTTTAACATTTATCTAGTGTAGTTTTCAGTGTAGAAATTTTGAGCCAACCTTATATCAAATTATTGTGTAGATTAAAACTAGTTTCTCCTAGTTGATCACTGAAATCGAACTTAATCAACAATTGTCTTATTTTTACGATTATTTTCAGTACGGAGGCCCAACTTCTGAGCAGCTCTTGCACGTTGACGTTAACGTCATCAACCAACAGTTGTGTGCTGAACGGTATGCTTACCTGAAGACTCAGCCGAGGTACGAGAACTGGCCTGACATCACAGACGGCATGGTGTGCGCCGGTATCTTGGACGTTGGTGGCAAGGACGCTTGCGGAGGAGACTCCGGTGGTCCGCTCGCTCAGTTCGGTGACATCGTCGTCGGTGTAACCTCCTGGGGCTTCGAATGCGCCGATGCTTTCTATCCCGGAGTCAGTGCACGCGTTACTCAATATAGCAATTGGATTGCGGCTAACGCAAACTAAAAGCAAAATCTGTTTTTATTACTTAAGTGTAACAGAAAAGTCAAGAAAACACTAAGTGTGCTTATAGATAACTAACAATAAATTATTTTCATGAAAATATTTTTTTTTCATTATTTCGAGACATCATTTCGCCGAAACGATGACTCGTTTCGAGTTATTTTTTTCGGAGACATCCACCATCAATGTTACAGATAAAGCTCAAATTCTGCAACTTTTACCAGTGCATCATCGCTGATGAGCCTCTGGGCCCGTTTCTCAATCGACCCCTCGATTCTATCCCTTTGTCACGGTTAAAGTTAAAGTTGCAGAACTTTTGCAAGAGCAATGTGTGGCATACAACGCACAGAAAGCTGTAAGCCACATTTTCAAGAGTTGCAATTATTAACATGCCCGTGTCTTTATATATACGACTAGCTGTTGCCCGCGGCTTCGCTCCCGTGGACCACCCTATAGGACCCATTTTCGGGATTAAAAAATAGCCTATGTCATTCAAGAATAATGTAGCTTTCTATTGGTGAAAGAATTTTTCAAAACGGTTCAGTAGTTTCGGAGCCTATTCGGTACAAACAAACATAAAAACAAACAAAAACCTTTTTTGTTTGTTTTATATAATTAGTATAGAAGTGCAGATCTTTCTCAAGGCGAATCTAAATCTTTATATCCATCCAAGAACCTCACGACACAAAAATAAAATATGCGTAAGACGTCATACAAAAGCAGTATTTACCTAGTAAAAACATTTTGGGCATGGTACACAAAATATACAATAAGTTGCCAAAAAGTAACACAGACCTACACAAAATGTACCAATTTAAGTTATGTTTGCATGAATTCCCAGTTACAAAATGTTATTATTCAATTAATGATTATTTATATGAATGATGACTGATTTTGTCTGTAATGTCACCACAAAAAAAAAAAAAAAAAGCGATGAATGCATCTGTCATTAATGAAGTTTGATTATTTTGACTTATTTATGAAATAAAAATGTCAACGGTGTGTTTTAATTTGACATTTCTATTTTCTAATGTAACCCGTTAAACTACTTTCCTCTATGAATGTAACTCCATTTAAAATTTATTCTGTTAAATATTCAATGTTGCCATATTACCTAATATATAATTTGCACACCTCATTAGGTTATAATACAATGGACCTTTTATTTTTATTTTACCTGTAACACCTTTTTAACATGTATTATGCAAATAAATTATTTGATTTGAACTTGAGCTTGAGCTTTATTGGTTATATTTGAGGGAGTGTGAATTGCGCAATTTACTTCCGTCAAGCCAGTGCCATTATTGGACTAAGTCAAAGACGCCATCGGTACATGGAGGACACCCCACCCTGCACAAAACGAATTGGCCCTCAAAAAATGAGTCGCAAGATCGAATCCGCTCCGTGACTAAATTCCCAAAAAATAGTAAAAGTGAATTTTTATTGATTTTTTTTTCGCTAAATTTGTTTTAGTAGTTACCATCAACAAGTGCAAGTGTTATCTCGAACAATAAACATTAAATACCATAATAAAAGGCAAAGATAATTCAATTACAATAATCAAATAAAAATCAAAACAACAACAATGACAAATAGTGACAATCGAGTGCAGTCGTTCCAACCGTTTTTGTTTCGTTCAAATACTGGGACTAAACGAAGCGAACCATAATTTCGACTTGTAAACTTAAGTTATTGAAGGCGACACTTATTCACTTAACGATTGCTCGACGGTTCGCGCCCCAGCGCAGAAAACCGCCGCTTTTTGTGAATTCATAGTTCTATATTATCTTACAAAAGAACGCTCAAACCTCAGTTTCAAATTACCTACAATTAAATAATAACAGCGATATGGATACAGTCAATAATATCACATTTCTAAAAAAACACAAAACCTGCTCCTTGACTGACTTATCTGCTATGATAAATGATGACGAAAATAAAATATTTGACACCACAATGATGAGCCTCCCTGACAGTCTGCATGACAAGAATGACGATGACAACAGTAATTACTTATTTGAACAAATAAAAGCACTAGAATCGCAACTTAGTAGCGCCCACCAGGAGATAGAAGACCTAAAAAAAAAAAAAAAAAAAAAAAAAAAAAAAAAAAAAAAAAAAAAAAAAAACTTCGGAATTTTTTAGTAGATAAGGTTTATTATAGTGTTGCAGATTTTTTATTGGAGAAAGAAATTGTTTGACTATTTTATATATTGTATTTAAATAATTATTAGAAATGGCGACATTAATGATATTATTGAATGATGAAATAGAATTATTTTATTTATTGAATGGTTGAACATTGATATTATTATTAGTAAATGATGAACCAAATTTATATTATTTAATGAAATTATAGTCTTAAATTTTAAACTCTGTACTTTTGCATGCCTTGTAATTGGCAAAATATGGCTGTTTCTGTATTTATTTATTGTGTACCACCATGACTTGTACCCATATTTGCAAAATAAAATATCTTTATCTTTATCTTTATCTTTATCTAAATAGTGAGAACTTTAGACTAAAAGCGGATCTACAAAAATCATTGAAATCTTATAAAAAAATCTGCGCAACCCCAGACAGAAAAAATAATACTCCACAATCTGCTCGCAAAAAAAAAACAAAGCAACACAAAAAATCACTGAATACCTCAAGTACTGACTCTGGGGTTCGTAACAGTTCCCATGATTTAACAAAATGCGAGTCACTCAATAAAGCTACACTAACGTCCAACCCGCCTGTCGACGATCCGGGCCAACGAAAACAACAGCCTACGCCGGACCAGCATAATGTTGCTATCAAAAATTCTCCAGGCGCTACATTGGTTTTTAATCCACGAAATAGATTATGCATCATAAGTAGCAACTGCACAAAGGGAACTCTGACAAAAATTGAAAAAGTCTTCTCAAAAACATTTAACTACTGTCATTACATTTTACCGAACAATTCCACAAAAGATTTATTAAACACTATTGATAGTAAACTAAAGGATTTTACAATGAACGACTACTGCTTAATATTTATTGGAAGAGATGATTTGAGGGATGGCAATTACATTCAAATATTGGACGACTTAAAAACTGCTTTGAGGAATGCTACGCACACAAACAGCATTATCTGTGCCCCGACTTACATAAAAGGTGCACTTATCTATAATCATAAAGTTGAACTGTTTAACAATCTTCTCTATTTGGACGTAAACAACAACAAATATGCCTATTTTTTTGATAGCAATTGAACACTGACCCATGAGATGTTTTCTTATAATACAGGGAAACTTAACAAAGACGGATGTAAAAACATTTATAATCAGATCATGACTAAGATTAAGATAGACTACGACCTATTCCGTTCTTTAGAATATCCAACAAATATAAATGGTTGAATAAATCCTCTACCCACAAGTTCCGATTGTGAGAATGACAGCCTACCACCGACATTGAATGATACTGAGTTTTTTCTATTATAATAAGATGACAATTTTTCACCAGAACATAGCTGTACTTTTAAATAAAGCAGACATATTACTCATCCATATCCAAGAATTGTTAAAGAAAAATGTAGACATTCACATAATATGCATCACGGAACATTTTGTTATTTCTGGACAAGAGGATCTGATTAACATTCCTAATTTTAAACTCGCCGCAATATACTCAAGAAAGGAACAAAGACGAGGAGGCGCCTGTATATTAATACGAAAATGCTACGAATTCAGGTTACTAACAGAGATAGCAAGATTATCCATTGCCGGGATAATATAATGTTGCGCAATAGAATTGGTAAAGCGGAACTTGGTAATTGTATGTTTGTATAGAGTGCCAAAGATGTCAAATTTAAATGTGTTCTGCGAGAGATTGGAATCTGTGCTTAAAAATCTGTGATCTAGGAGAGATAGGAAAGTGGTATTATGCGGGGATTTCAACATAGATATTCTTAAACAAAATCGGTACACTTTGGAATTTGAACTGCTGCTTCTCAATCACAATTCAAAGTTAGAAATAAAGCAACCGACTAGACCAAGAAGCAAATCTTGTCTGGATAATTTTGCGCATAATGCTCAGAAAAAATGTTTTAGAGAGGTAATCGACCTTGCCCTATCAGACCATTCTGCACAATTATTGAAAATACATGTTAATAAAACATGTATAGTCAACTCGTGGCGTCTAAATAAAAGAGATTTGTCTAAAGTTAACATGATTAAGTTAAAAAAACACTTAAAAAATATTTCATTTTCGGAAGTACTTGAGACTACGAATCCGAATGAGGCATATGACAATTTTATAGAGCTATTTCGTCTTTTATACAACCTATGTTTTCCAATTCAATTAATTAAGATAAAATCGGGCAAGAAAATCAAGTGGATTTCTCGAGGGACTAGAATTTGTAGTCAGAAACAAAGACAATTATTATGGAAATATAGAAAATCGCCTTCAATAGAAAACAAAAATAATTTTAAATTATATTCACAAACATTCAAAAAAAATGTAAAACTCACACAAAAAGCACAAAATAACCACATTATAAAAAAGCACCGAATAAGTCTAAAACCTCTTGGCAAATAATAAATGGTAGTAACCAGACTAAAGATCCCATCAGGCAAATCAAGATAGGCAACTCTATTATTAGGGATGCAAAGGAAATTGAAGATTCTTTCAACAATTTCTTTGTCGATCAAGTCCAAAACTCTGCAAATAATAATAATAACGAGGTCATTAGGGTAGAGAACAATCCAAACTCAATGTTAATGTCTCCGGTAATACCGGATGATATAATAACAATAATTAAAATATTGAAAAACAAAAAAGTTTCGGATATGATGGAATATCAATTTCTGTTGTGAAATTTGTTGCTGATGTTATAGCTCTTCCCTTATGTCATATAATGAATAAATGTATAAACACAGGCATTTTTCCAAATAGCCTAAAAACAGTAATTATTTAACCATTACATAAAAAAGATAGTAAAGAAGAAATGTCAAACTACAGACCAGTTGCCCTTGTCTCGGTATTCTCCAAGATCTTCAAAAACTAATATATGAATCAATTTTTTCATTTTTAGATAAATTTAACATTCTTAGCAATGAGCAAAAGGGATTCAGAAAGAATAAAAACATTAACATGGCGATATATGACTTAATACATAATATAATGACGAATGTTGACAAAAAAACACCAGTTTGTGCTATATTCACTGACATGACCAAAGCATTTGACTACGTTAATCATAACATCCTGCTACAAAAACTTGACAGCTACGGCATTAGAGGAAATGTGTCGAGCCTTATAAAATCGTACCTTAGCAATCGTAAGCAACATACAGAAATCTCGAGAGTATGTGCTAGACAAACATTGGAATTAAAATAGGTTCTTATGGTAGAGAAGTCAAATTTGGAGTTTCACAGGGGAGTGTCATCGCGGCTCCATTATATCTTATGTATATCAATGATCTTCCGAGAAAAGTGCAACAGCCGATGGTGTTATTCGCTGATGATAGCACAGCGATAGTAAAATGCGTGGAAAAATCAAATTATGAAAATGAGATTAATGACATATTAAAATCAATAATTAATTGGCTAAACACTAATAATCTAATTATTAATTTACAAAAGACAAAGATTATGCATTTCTTTCAACGTTTGCACCCAGATCCGTTAAAAATTGAATACAATGGACAAAATATTGACAAGACAAATGTTGCTAAATTCTTAGGTATAGTAATTGACAGCCAATTAACTTGGAAACAGCAGGCAGAAGAAGTCTGCAAAAAGTTAAGTAGAGGAGCTTATATTCTCTATAATTAGTCGAAAAAAGTTAATATTAACACCGTCATTATAGCTTACCATGGTCTGGTTGCCTCTATCTTAAGATATGGAGTAGTATTTTGGGGGAATTGCAGTAAACGAGAAAGGGTATTTAGAGCCCAAAAATATTGCTTGAGATCAATGACCGGCATTAATTCAACAGATAGCAATATTCCTATGTTCAATTCCCTAAAATTATTAACTTTTCCATTCATTTATATTCTGGAGGTAGCATTATTTGTTAAAATGAAGCTGAATCTTTTTGAAACAATGATAAATCATTCTTCAAGACCGGCATTACTGAGATCCCAATACAAAGGTCTATTACATACATGTAGTTTTAAAACAGCTTTATTAAGAATAGTACATTATGGTACAAGTGCGTAATGTTGGTGATTACCGCTGAGGCGCCATTGAGACCCGAGCCTTTAGGTGAGGGTCTTAAGAGAGCCGAGGACGGTAATCATCAATAAACACGTGTATCATACGACGTTTTTCAACACACTTGTGAAGAAAATAATACTAAAAAATCATTTTCAACAGTGAAAACGAGCTGTGAAAATTTTTTCGCAATGGCGGGGTAAATTAATCAGTTATCCTATGCGCGCGGCGCGCATGATCGGCCATAGACTAAAACAATGAGGTTACTTTTTTTTTTAGCTTTTCGCGGATAGCGTTTTAGCCACGTACAAAATAGGGAATTTCAAGTTTTCTTTATTGCAGAGAAACAAAAGTTATATTTGAGGGCAAGTTTTATTTTGAAATTATCTAGTTGGTTACGAAGTTGCATGAAATGAGCAAGCAATATGTTAGGTTCTAGCATTTTGCTGAATTGTTTGACTAGAAGCTATGCCATATTTTATGTATTTAATGGATATCATGGAAATAGTAATTACTACCCATATCATGTTATGGATATAGTAAGTACTACTTCCATGACAGGAATAGAAAGGAATTAATGTCGAATGGGACACTTTTAATTGATTAACAGTGTTACATTTTATTATATTGAAAATACTTCAATTTTAACTGGATTAGAATTAATGACTTATTTTATTAATTTTAATTGGATTGATTTGTGACACTTTTAAAATTAGTTTAATTTAAAAGTATTTAAAAAAAAGGCAGGATACCATAAAAAAAAAACTATAACTCACTTGTGAATAATAGCAATGAAAAAGTCACAGTTTGATTACAGGTATAATTATATGCCTAATTGCGGTGAAATTAGAGCCACTTTATAAGCAAGTGTGTTGAAAAAAATATTATGCATATGGGACCAGTTATCTACAATAAAATACCCAATGACATTAAAAATGATACATCAAATATTTTCAAAAAGAAATTAACGAAACTACTAGTTGAAAAATGCTATTACACTGTCAGCGAGTTTTTAAATGATAACACCCTAAATTGCTCAATAATATTTAAATTTATTATGTTATATTCTAATTTGATAAACTAAGACTATTATTTTCCAGTGAATTTTACTTTTAAGAATGGGACATTATGAACTGATCTGATAAATTGTGATTATTTGAATTTGACTTTTGAATATGACATTAGAAACTGATTACATGAATATTTTTGATTAATATAGATTTGCAATGCTTTTGATTTTTATAGTGCTTTATGTTGCATGCCATAAGGTAGAATGTACTGGATCCAATTGTTTTTTTTATTTTTTACACCATCAAAACTATGTTTTTGTTACCTACATTCTTTGCAAATTATTGATTTCTGATTCTGAATATAGTACTATACTAATACTTTCATTGTGCAATGTGCATACAGTGGTGAATTTCCTTGCTGCTGTGTGTTGAGAGCGACTACCTAGGTATATTTATATATATTTTTTTGTTTTTTTCCTACACTAGGCATTTATTTGTGTATTGTGGGTGCGTTTACACATATTTAAACTCACATACACAAGACTCCCAGATCCGGAACAACTTCTAGGCCATACAAATAATTGTTCCATGCGGGCATCGAACCCGCGATACGCAGCGCAGTAGCTGATCGCTCAACCAGTATATACGCCAACCGTGTCGTCCATTGTCATACCTTACCATTAGATGAGATATCCACCAACCCGCACTGGGCCCGCATGGTGGATTACTGCCCATTTCCTCTCACATAGAATCCCAGCTGTGGGAACATTAAAAGGCTGATGATGATGAGGTGAGATATTGATCAATCACGAGCCTAACAATAAATAGTGACACGCCATCTTCTACTTTTATAATTATATAGCTAGCAGGTTCTTTATATTAGCCAAAATTCTATATATGTTTTTATATTTTTTATTAATGTTGTCATGAGTCCACTAGCATAACAAGTAAACAAGTAATTTTCTATTTAAAAAAATTTTTAAACAAAATAAAACTATACGAAACATAAAAACTAAAATACTTGGCTTGTTAAAATATAAACTTAAAAACAACGAATACCTTATTTCACACGAATATTTAGCAGTAGACGGTACCTACCAACAAGTTTTATTCTCTAATTTTATTGTACCCTACTTCAATAAGTATTTTCTAACATGAGCCTAATAGTAAAAATGAGTACATGTCATCACCATACCCGCACAGATTCTTACTTTTTAATTTACTAGATAGTCAAAGTTTTGCACCTTCAAATACCTTATAGAACCTTATAGAAGCTTATGCTTAATTAAACAAATTTAGATATGATTTCAAAGATACAATACGACCAAGACATATCCCGCGCCATTAGAGGGCAGCCCCGATCAAGCACACGATAAATCCAGTCGTAGTGTACATCATTTCGCGCTATGGTACTGCCAAAGAGTAGCCTCAGCCAAGACCTGTGTATTTTAACGTACATCTTCAGGGAGTTACCCTGACTTAATATGCGGCACCCACATCAGTACCGAGAAATCATATTTATCGGCTAAGCTTGGCCAGACTAAAAATTCTGCGATATTGGAGGCACAAAGACACCACACCAATAAAGCACAGAATATATTCGCCTAGAATGTGCAATGATCTGCGTTATAGTACTACCCACGCAGAATTACACACTATCTACACAAAACTACACACTATCAGGGAGTATCCTGAACCAATGTGCAATGTCATGCAGCGAACATAACAATATCAAACAAATTATCTCTATTCGTACTCATATTCCTCATTATAAAACTTTGAAAGTGAGCGTTTAGCAACCGTGTTATGTACAAAACACACAAAAAAAAAATTGGGCTCATCCAACTTCTGAAATGTCGGCTTTTACTTAAAAGACTAAAATCTTGTGTGGGTATTTTGGCGGGGATGGCGATCTAAATAAAAATGCTTAGAAAGGGTTTACTCACCCAGTGTATTCTCATATCAAATACACAGTCACACAGAACACAGTTTATGGAAAATAATTTATAGAACATGGTTTATAGAACATAGTTTATAGAACACAGTTTATAGAATACAGTTTATAAAGCACTTACCCTAATACTTATTAATGTAGCCTCGATCAAAAATAGACTGCCTTTGATGGTATTTATATTCTCGAAATGGGCGGGAAACGAGAAGTGCAAGCTTGTCGTTTACCAACCTGACAAAAAACAGTCCATCTTTGTTGCAAGCATAAAAATATCAAACAAACTAGCTGACCCGGCAAACTTTGTTTTGCCATAAAAACACCAAACATTCACCTACCCTACACCTACCCTACACCTACCCTACACCTACCCTACACCTACCCTACACCTACCCTACACCTACCCTACACCTACCCTACACCTACCCTACACCTACCCTACACCTACCCTACACCTACCCTACACCTACCCTACACCTACCCTACACCTACCCTACACCTACCCTACACCTACCCTACACCTACCCTACACCTACCCTACACCTACCCTACACCTACCCTACACCTACCCTACACCTACCCTACACCTACCCTACACCTACCCTACACCTACCCTACACCTACCCTACACCTACCCTACACCTACCCTACACCTACCCTACACCTACCCTACACCTACCCTACACCTACCCTACACCTACCCTACACCTACCCTACACCTACCCTACACCTACCCTACACCTACCCTACACCTACCCTACACCTACCCTACACCTACCCTACACCTACCCTACACCTACCCTACACCTACCCTACACCTACCCTACACCTACCCTACACCTACCCTACACCTACCCTACACCTACCCTACACCTACCCTACACCTACCCTACACCTACCCTACACCTACCCTACACCTACCCTACACCTACCCTACACCTACCCTACACCTACCCTACACCTACCCTACACCTACCCTACACCTACCCTACACCTATCCTACACCTACCCTACACCTACCCTACACCTACCCTACACCTACCCTACACCTACCCTACACCTACCCTACACCTACCCTACACCTACCCTACACCTACCCTACACCTACCCTACACCTACCCTACACCTACCCTACACCTACCCTACACCTACCCTACACCTACCCTACACCTACCCTACACCTACCCTACACCTACCCTACACCTACCCTACACCTACCCTACACCTACCCTACACCTACCCTACACCTACCCTACACCTACCCTACACCTACCCTACACCTACCCTACACCTACCTTACACCTACCCTACACCTACCCTACACCTACCCTACACCTACCCTACACCTACCCTACACCTACCCTACACCTACCCTACACCTACCCTACACCTACCCTACACCTACCCTACCCTTTTTTCCCCATTTTTTTTGTTTTTAAACCTTCCCTGTATTCTGTCGACCAAAACAAAAAAAGAATTATGCAAATCGGTTCAGCCGTTCTCGAGTTTTAATCAGACTAACGAACAACAATTCATTTTTATTTATATAGATTATTGCCAACATAGAAAAATCACTTAGTGTGCTCAATTAAATATAAAGATCGCTAACACTATAAACAGTGCATGATGCACTTGTATTGAGGGCAAGACAACAAAGTTACCTTTCCCGAAGAAATCAGAGCTACTGAAATCTTAGGCCTTATCCACAGTTATGTTTGCGGGCCTATGCCGCTAGCTTCGTTCATAGGTTCTCGTTACATGTTGATTTTTATAGATGATTTTTCACGTAAAACTTTTTGCTATTTTATTAAAGCCAAAAGTGAAGTATTTGAGTTTTTTAAACAATTCAAATCCCTTGTCGAGAATCAAACAAATAAAACAATTAAAATTCTGAGAACCGACAATGGAGGCGAGTATGTAAACAAAAATTTCGAGGTTTTTTTGAAGCAGCATGGCATACGGCACCAGAAAACTGTCCCTCACTGTCCGCAACAAAATGCCGTTGCGGAAAGGGCTAATCGCACGATTGTTGAGGCTGCAAGGTGTATGTTGCAGGGTTCTGGCTTGGATCAAAGGTACTGGGCAGAAGCAATGTGTACTGCGGTTTATCTGAAAAATAGATCCCCAACCAAGGCAGTATTGGGCGCTACTCCTGAGGAGAAGTGGTCAGGATCTAAGGTAAACTTGAACCATTTACGAATTTTTGGTTGCGTTGCGTATTCTGTCGTAGAGGATCGAAAGAAGTTAGATCCGAAATGTAAGAAGTACATATTTATTGGTTATTGCGAAGATACAAAAGGATATCGGCTAGTAGATCCCGCGCATCCGAATAAAATTATTACTTTGCGTAATGTCGTATTTGTAGAGGATAAATTCTACAAAGACATGTTTGGACATGAGGATCAGCAACCAGCGGTCAACGTGCCGACTCCGTTCATGATTATCAGCAATCCTGAATCAGAGGATGTAGGAGTACAGATGGCAGAACCGATTGAGCACGAGACTCACGACACAGACGCCTCAAGCAGTGACGAATCTGACAACACTTCAGATGTGGATTACGTTCCTAGATCGTCATCTTGGGATTCTGAAGAATCGAGAGGGCGGAGCGAATTCGAAGATGCGTTTGAAGCGGCATTCGCCACTGGCGCGAGTTGCGATACGGACACACCAAGTACTGTGTCCGAGGCACTAGCCGGCCCTGAGTCTACGCAGTGGAAGGCAGCAATGGAGGTTGAGTACCAATCCTTTGTGGACAATAAATGTCTCGAACTTGTGGATTTACCGAAGGGAAAGAAACCTGTTAAGTGCAAGTGGATATTTAAGAAAAAGAGATAATTGAACGGAGAGCTGCTTCAGTACAAAGCTAGGTTGGTTGCCAAAGGGTTCACGCAAAAGCGTGGTGTAGATTACTTTCAGACCTTCAGTCCAGTCGTGAGATATTCTACAATAAGACTACTCTTAGCATTGGCGGCTGAATATGACATGGATGTCGATCATATGGACGTAAAGACTGCTTTTCTGAACGGAGATCTGAAAGAAGTCGTTTATATGGAAATTCCCGAAGGCTTTCCAGTAGAAAACAGCAAAGAAAAAGCATACCGCTTGCTCAAAGCTGTATATGGATTAAAGCAAGCCAGTCGATCATGGAATGAGAAGATAACCGATGTGCTTATTAAGAAACTGAAGTTTAAAAGGTTGGCGTCCGAGCCGTGTGTTTACGTAAGATCAAATGATAACGGACTTGTCATTCTCGGTCTATATGTTAACGACATTTTGTTGTTTAGCAACAGTCAAACTGAGAAAAGGGCGGTAAAAGAAGAGTTGATGAAACAGTTCGTTATGAAGGATCTTGGGGCTGCTAAAAGTGTATTAGGAATACACGTAAACCGTAAAGATGGTAAAATTCATCTAGACCAATCTAGTTACATAGCGAAAGTTTTGGAAAGGTTTAAGATGACAGATTGTAAACCTGCTAAGACGCCTATGGAAGTTGGTATAAAACTAGAAAAGGCTGTAAAGAAAGGGCAGTATGAATACAGGAACTTGATCGGTTGCCTGATGTATATCGCGGTGTGTACGCGTCCTGACATCGCGCATGCTGTGACTATGCTTAGTCAGTTCAATGATTGCTACTCGGAAGCTCACTGGAAGGCGGCAAAGCGGGTGCTACGGTACCTCAAGGGTACAATGAACTACGGCATATCGTATGAAAAAAGTGGGTTGAATGTGACGGTTCAGCGGACGCGGACTGGGCGGCCAGTGTAGTTGACAGACGGTCTTACACCGGCTACATATTTAAGTTAGGCAATTCTATAGTTTCCTGGGAAAGCCGTAAACAGCGCACGGTGGCTCTTTCCAGCACCGAAGCCGAATACATGGCTCTGTCAGATGCGTGTAAAGAGGCATTGTTTATCAAGGCATTCATATCAGAATGTTTGATGCTCGATGTGAAGATTGTCGTTTACAATGACAATCAGTCCACCATAAAGTTATCTGAAAACCATATGTTTCATGCCAGAACTAAGCATATAGACGTTAGGCATCACTTCAATCGCGAAATTGTTGAAAACGGTGTGATAGCCATTCGGTACAAATGTACAAGAGACATGCACAATTTTGACAAAGCCTTTAGGTTCTGAGAAGTATGAACATTTTGTAAAAGATTTATGCTTAGTTCCTCGTAGTGCAGTGAAAATATTGAAGTAGTATTAGTAGTACTTCACATAGAGTTTAAGGGGTGGTGTTAGAACCTATAAACTATATGTTGTACCTGGCTGGTTGACCATAGCCAAATCCAATGGACTGCACTGACAGTTGTAAGAAAAAAAAATGTAATTGTTCTGTTGTGATAAAATACTAATATAGATTTACGTTGTTCTTCGAATTAATGTGTTTTTTTAATTTACTCTAACAATTTCAACGGTCCGCTCAACAGATTGGCTCACAATACCCTTACGTTCTTTAAATTTAAGCTGGTTACTTACTAAAATTAATGAGCCACCATGTATAGCATTAACTCTGCTGAATGAACTACCAACCTGGTGATTATTAAAATTGAACAGGTTGGTTTAAAAGCTACCAGTTAGGTAGCTTTTAAACCAATGTTCTGTTATAAATTATAAATAATTCTACTTCTAAATTTTTGTTCATAAATTCTTGAATATTTTGATGCACCAGGTTGACACTATTTACTGATTATAAACTTTTATTTGATTTTATTTTGCAATTTTCATTGTGTACACTTTTGCAAGAGGTTGTCTCTATTGTCCTAATTTAAATTATTATCAATATCAATTTCTGATACCAAATTATTGGCTGAATTAACTAACATTTCTTGGCATTGCTCAATAGAAGCAAGTTATTTAGCCAAATTCTTGTCTGTAATAGAACAATAATATGATAGCGACACAACTATCTGTCGTTTATAATACTTTGAAAGAAAGTACCTATCCATGAAAAATCTATCTTTTGTCAAATAAAAATGATTACCAACATAATTGTTAGTGTCAATTAAATGGAATAAATTATTACTAAATGTTAAATTATGTAATGTCCTATTCAATTCATATCTAAGATTGTTTTCTTTCTGTGGCAAACTTTGGCTGTATGGGAATGTGAACATCACAATTATTTTTAAACTATGGTCGCACAATGATCTATAATGCTGGAGTAATTCACCTAATATATAACTTTATGATCCTTTATGAGTGTTTTTTTTCTGAATAAACAATTATTGTATTGTATTTATTTATTTATATATACTTAATTGTACACCAACATAAAAAAACAATAATAGATACGGAAACCTTAAAATAAAAACAAACATACAACAGGCGGCCTTATCGCGTCATGCAATTTCTTCCAGGCAACCCAGAATGGAGAAAGATAGCCTGGACTCGACTTAGGGGAGGCCTTGTATTATTGTAGAATACACCAGTCACATGAGCGAAGACGCGAGTACATTTAGTTATAAATAAGTGTAGTGATACTATTTTTTATCTCTTTATTTAGATCCGTTATGACTTTAACTTCATCTATGCTAAATCAAATAGTAATTAATTAGAAGGAGGATGTTTTGCTGGTGTTCTGTTATCATTATCCTCGAATTATAATTATACTAAACATGACATAACAAAAATGATAAAGAGTAGTATAAAATACGTAGCTATCGCCCATTTAATACCTAGGACATAGGTAATCAGATATCTTAAACTTGGACCATGCGTATCATCATCTTCTTAGCCCTTATGGGCCCTGCCCTAGGTAAGTGTGTTATTTGAACATCAACACAGTTAATTAACGAAAAATTTATTTGAAATTACAAAAAAAATACGGTCAAGATCGATCATGTGTTAGTAGGTAATAGGTACAGCTTATAGACTATGTTAGTAGATCAATATCACAATTTAATAATTTCATACCAAGAATAAAATACAACAAGATGAACCAACCACATAAATATATTATTATTATCTATTATTTACTCGAGAACGGCTGAACCGATTTGGATAATTCTTTTTTTGTTTTGTTCGACAGAATACAGGGAAGGTTTAAAAACAAAAAAAAATGGGGAAAAAAGGATAGGTGTAGGGTAGGTGTAGGGTAGGTGTAGGGTAGGTGTAGGGTAGGTGTAGGGTAGGTGTAGGGTAGGTGTAGGGTAGGTGTAGGGTAGGTGTAGGGTAGGTGTAGGGTAGGTGTAGGGTAGGTGTAGGGTAGGTGTAGGGTAGGTGTAGGGTAGGTGTAGGGTAGGTGTAGGGTAGGTGTAGGGTAGGTGTAGGGTAGGTGTAGGGTAGGTGTAGGGTAGGTGTAGGGTAGGTGTAGGGTAGGTGTAGGGTAGGTGTAGGGTAGGTGTAGGGTAGGTGTAGGGTAGGTGTAGGGTAGGTGTAGGGTAGGTGTAGGGTAGGTGTAGGGTAGGTGTAGGGTAGGTGTAGGGTAGGTGTAGGGTAGGTGTAGGGTAGGTGTAGGGTAGGTGTAGGGTAGGTGTAGGGTAGGTGTAGGGTAGGTGTAGGGTAGGTGTAGGGTAGGTGTAGGGTAGGTGTAGGGTAGGTGTAGGGTAGGTGTAGGGTAGGTGTAGGGTAGGTGTAGGGTAGGTGTAGGGTAGGTGTAGGGTAGGTGTAGGGTAGGTGTAGGGTAGGTGTAGGGTAGGTGTAGGGTAGGTGTAGGGTAGGTGTAGGGTAGGTGTAGGGTAGGTGTAGGGTAGGTGTAGGGTAGGTGTAGGGTAGGTGTAGGGTAGGTGTAGGGTAGGTGTAGGGTAGGTGTAGGGTAGGTGTAGGGTAGGTGTAGGGTAGGTGTAGGGTAGGTGTAGGGTAGGTGTAGGGTAGGTGTAGGGTAGGTGTAGGGTAGGTGTAGGGTAGGTGTAGGGTAGGTGTAGGGTAGGTGTAGGGTAGGTGTAGGGTAGGTGTAGGGTAGGTGTAGGGTAGGTGTAGGGTAGGTGTAGGGTAGGTGTAGGGTAGGTGTAGGGTAGGTGTAGGGTAGGTGTAGGGTAGGTGTAGGGTAGGTGTAGGGTAGGTGTAGGGTAGGTGTAGGGTAGGTGTAGGGTAGGTGTAGGGTAGGTGTAGGGTAGGTGTAGGGTAGGTGTAGGGTAGGTGTAGGGTAGGTGTAGGGTAGGTGTAGGGTAGGTGTAGGGTAGGTGTAGGGTAGGTGTAGGGTAGGTGTAGGGTAGGTGTAGGGTAGGTGTAGGGTAGGTGTAGGGTAGGTGTAGGGTAGGTGTAGGGTAGGTGTAGGGTAGGTGTAGGGTAGGTGTAGGGTAGGTGTAGGGTAGGTGTAGGGTAGGTGTAGGGTAGGTGTAGGGTAGGTGTAGGGTAGGTGTAGGGTAGGTGTAGGGTAGGTGTAGGGTAGGTGTAGGGTAGGTGTAGGGTAGGTGTAGGGTAGGTGTAGGGTAGGTGTAGGGTAGGTGTAGGGTAGGTGTAGGGTAGGTGTAGGGTAGGTGTAGGGTAGGTGTAGGGTAGGTGTAGGGTAGGTGTAGGGTAGGTGTAGGGTAGGTGTAGGGTAGGTGTAGGGTAGGTGTAGGGTAGGTGTAGGGTAGGTGTAGGGTAGGTGTAGGGTAGGTGTAGGGTAGGTGTAGGGTAGGTGTAGGGTAGGTGTAGGGTAGGTGTAGGGTAGGTGTAGGGTAGGTGTAGGGTAGGTGTAGGGTAGGTGTAGGGTAGGTGTAGGGTAGGTGTAGGGTAGGTGTAGGGTAGGTGTAGGGTAGGTGTAGGGTAGGTGTAGGGTAGGTGTAGGGTAGGTGTAGGGTAGGTGTAGGGTAGGTGTAGGGTAGGTGTAGGGTAGGTGTAGGGTAGGTGTAGGGTAGGTGTAGGGTAGGTGTAGGGTAGGTGTAGGGTAGGTGTAGGGTAGGTGTAGGGTAGGTGTAGGGTAGGTGTAGGGTAGGTGTAGGGTAGGTGTAGGGTAGGTGTAGGGTAGGTGTAGGGTAGGTGTAGGGTAGGTGTAGGGTAGGTGTAGGGTAGGTGTAGGGTAGGTGTAGGGTAGGTGTAGGGTAGGTGTAGGGTAGGTGTAGGGTAGGTGTAGGGTAGGTGTAGGGTAGGTGTAGGGTAGGTGTAGGGTAGGTGTAGGGTAGGTGTAGGGTAGGTGTAGGGTAGGTGTAGGGTAGGTGTAGGGTAGGTGTAGGGTAGGTGTAGGGTAGGTGTAGGGTAGGTGTAGGGTAGGTGTAGGGTAGGTGTAGGGTAGGTGTAGGGTAGGTGTAGGGTAGGTGTAGGGTAGGTGTAGGGTAGGTGTAGGGTAGGTGTAGGGTAGGTGTAGGGTAGGTGTAGGGTAGGTGTAGGGTAGGTGTAGGGTAGGTGTAGGGTAGGTGTAGGGTAGGTGTAGGGTAGGTGTAGGGTAGGTGTAGGGTAGGTGTAGGGTAGGTGTAGGGTAGGTGTAGGGTAGGTGTAGGGTAGGTGTAGGGTAGGTGTAGGGTAGGTGTAGGGTAGGTGTAGGGTAGGTGTAGGGTAGGTGTAGGGTAGGTGTAGGGTAGGTGTAGGGTAGGTGTAGGGTAGGTGTAGGGTAGGTGTAGGGTAGGTGTAGGGTAGGTGTAGGGTAGGTGTAGGGTAGGTGTAGGGTAGGTGTAGGGTAGGTGTAGGGTAGGTGTAGGGTAGGTGTAGGGTAGGTGTAGGGTAGGTGTAGGGTAGGTGTAGGGTAGGTGTAGGGTAGGTGTAGGGTAGGTGTAGGGTAGGTGTAGGGTAGGTGTAGGGTAGGTGTAGGGTAGGTGTAGGGTAGGTGTAGGGTAGGTGTAGGGTAGGTGTAGGGTAGGTGTAGGGTAGGTGTAGGGTAGGTGTAGGGTAGGTGTAGGGTAGGTGTAGGGTAGGTGTAGGGTAGGTGTAGGGTAGGTGTAGGGTAGGTGTAGGGTAGGTGTAGGGTAGGTGTAGGGTAGGTGTAGGGTAGGTGTAGGGTAGGTGTAGGGTAGGTGTAGGGTAGGTGTAGGGTAGGTGTAGGGTAGGTGTAGGGTAGGTGTAGGGTAGGTGTAGGGTAGGTGTAGGGTAGGTGTAGGGTAGGTGTAGGGTAGGTGTAGGGTAGGTGTAGGGTAGGTGTAGGGTAGGTGTAGGGTAGGTGTAGGGTAGGTGTAGGGTAGGTGTAGGGTAGGTGTAGGGTAGGTGTAGGGTAGGTGTAGGGTAGGTGTAGGGTAGGTGTAGGGTAGGTGTAGGGTAGGTGTAGGGTAGGTGTAGGGTAGGTGTAGGGTAGGTGTAGGGTAGGTGTAGGGTAGGTGTAGGGTAGGTGTAGGGTAGGTGTAGGGTAGGTGTAGGGTAGGTGTAGGGTAGGTGTAGGGTAGGTGTAGGGTAGGTGTAGGGTAGGTGTAGGGTAGGTGTAGGGTAGGTGTAGGGTAGGTGTAGGGTAGGTGTAGGGTAGGTGTAGGGTAGGTGTAGGGTAGGTGTAGGGTAGGTGTAGGGTAGGTGTAGGGTAGGTGTAGGGTAGGTGTAGGGTAGGTGTAGGGTAGGTGTAGGGCAGGTGTAGGGTAGGTGTAGGGTAGGTGTAGGGCAGGTGTAGGGTAGGTGGAGGGTTTTTTTTTTTTTTTTTTTTATTGCTCCTACCTCTCCGCGCAAGGCGGAGTCTGCGAGCTAGGGAGGTTCCCCGGACATTATCCGAGACCTTTGGGACTCATCTATATTCAAGGTCAATTTTTACATAATTATTATTATCTATAAAATTTTACGTCTATTACATTGCGAGTTTCTAAATTTACTTATTTTCTACTTTATTACTTTACTTTATTGTCTAAGACTTATTTTAACTAATTATACAGCATGTTTATAATGATATCTTTTTTCTATATAGCTATAGGTTCTATCATTCTTTTTGCTTCCGACTGTATATCACCATATACGGTCTTGAGCATTGATGTTATTTTTTTTTTATTTGTTTTTATTGACTGTTTTCTGTGCTATGTTGGAACAGTATTCAATAAATGTAGTGCTGTATTTTTTGTCACTTATCAAGTCTATTAAAATTCTCTGGCTTAATGTCAATTCCTAGCTTTTGTTCTATATGATATCTTTCTAGGCCATATACCGGGCAGTCAGTACGTGGATCGCTGTCTCATCTTCGTCAGGATCACAAGCGCATGATGGGCTTTCCTTACACTTGAATCTATTCAGGTATTCTGAAAACCCACCATGCCCTGTCATAACTTGGGTGATTAATCCTGTTGGTCTTAGCTTTCTGACGGTTTTGTAAGCTTCGACAGCGTCCGGGAAGAATATTTTTGTGGTCGCGGCTGTTTCACCCATTCTGTACCTCCGGTTCCATTCGGCAAGCGAATCCTTTCGGATTTGCCGCTTGACGAATGAAACCGGACACCGGCCTCTTCTTGAGGTTTAGCGCCGCTTCTTTAGCCAAATGGTCGGCTCTCTCATTCCCCTCCAGTCCCGCGTGCGCCTTAATCCAAAACAAAGTCACATGCTTGTTTTGGATTTTGCATTTTCGCAGGTTTTCCCTGGTTTCGACTGCGAGGGGGTGAGAGGAGCGGTGGTTTGCGACCGTTTCCAGTGACGATCGTGAGACACTGAATATGCCAAAAGACCCTTCTGTGTGCTTATGGATCTCCCGCGTGGCTTTGCATATGGCCAGCAGTTCGGCCTGGTAGATCGTGCAGTGGGACGACAGCTTCATTTTATGGCATTTGGTTTCGGCGCCATTGCTCCAGAGAGACAATGCCGCCCCCACCTTTCCATCAATTTTGCTGCCGTCCGTGTATATCTGCACTGCTTGCGTGCAGTGGTGAGCAAGTTGTTCTTGGTCTGCCAGGCATATGAACTGCAGACTCATATGTTCCGCCGGGTGGGGTGTTGAAGCAAATGTGGTACGTCGCTCAACGTCCCTGTCTCCTAGCATTGGTTGGGGTACCCCCCTCCTCGCCTCATACAGGGCAGCTGCCTCTTGTATTCGGAGGTCGAGGGGTAGTAACCGAGCCTGCACCAGTGCCAAGTTTAGGGATACGGTGCGGTAAGATTTACACAATTTCTGTGCAAATCCTCTTTGGACCATATTTAGCTTCTTTTTAACACACAACTTGGTGACTGCTGGTGCCCATGCGCTTGCCGCGTACATTATGACCGGTTCGACTACTGCCGTGTACATGGTGCGGATGACGTCGGGGTGGAGGCCCCAGCTGACCTTCGCAGCCCTCGACAACTGCTTGTTAAAACCAATCGCCTTTTGGCACACATTCGCAACGTGCTTGTTGAATGTAAGCTTGTTGTCGATCGTTAGCCCCAGGATTTTGATCTCTTGAGTCATGCCAATGGTGACCCCTCCCATGCTGAGTCGCGGGGTGTCGTATTTACGTCTTCGCGTTATTACCATCGCATTTGTTTTATGCGGTGCGAATTTCAACTTGTTACTGACACCCCACCGGTAAACATGGGCGAGGGCGTCATTCGCCTTCCGCTCGATCTCGATCGCTGAGTTACCATCAAATACTAGCACCACGTCGTCAGCAAAGGCTTGGCAGTAGTCTCCCCGTTCCTCCAGCACCTTTAGTAGGGGGTCCAGGAGGGTGTTCCAGAGGATCGGTCCACCAATCGATCCCTGTACACAGCCCTTCGACGTCTCCCTTACAACCTCTTCGCCTGCATATCTGACCCTGACCCTTCGGTTTTTGAGGTAGCTGTCCATGATCCTCCTCACATTTACCGGACATTTTTCCTCAGCCAGTCTAGTTCTGCTAGCTGGCCACCATGCGCTGTCAAAAGCTCCCTCTATGTCTAGCGACACTACTACGGTCAGCTTGCGCTCTGCTATCTTCTTACGTATGTGTCCGACTAGATTATAGAGAGAGTCTTCCGTGTTCTTCTGGGGCATGAACCCGTACTGGCGAGTACTGAGTTGCGGTATAATGTGCCATTTGACTCTGTTTATGACCATTTTTTCCAAGACTTTTCCTAGCACCGGCAACAGACCAATTGGCCTGTAGGATTTTGGGACTGTGTAGCTATCCTTCCCGGGTTTCCTTAGGATCACAACTGTGGCTTCCTTCCAGGTCCCGGGCAAGTAGACCAGTTCCAAGCACTTGTTAGCCAGTGCCAGGAAAGTTCCCGGATCGTGGTCGATCGAATGCTGGCAGATGTCGGCCGTAAGGCCATCCGCCCCGGGGGCCTTCTTGGGGTTGAAGGTGCGCATGGAGGAGTTTAGCTCCTCGATGGTGAACGGTGGGTCATGTTTTTCATCATGGCCCATGACGTTCACTTTTTCAGCTGTCGCTCTAACTCGCATGTGTTCCTCTCTATCTTCTTCCCTTCGATCCCCGGGGTAAAATGTTTCTGCCAGCAGTTCGGCAGAGTAGAGGTTGTCCAGTACCTTTCCGTTCACGGTCAGGGGCAGGTCCTCATGCCGTTTTCTGGTTCGGCCTATGACCCATCTTGCCTCCCACAGAAACCCTTCCAGCTCTCCGTTTGAGCGTTTCTGGCTTTCGTTTCATATTCGTCCTTTATTTGCAGGTACTCAGCGACGACAGCCTCTCTCCTGACAGGTGCTGCACAGCGGATTCTGCGCTTCCTGGTGGCGACTGCCCTCTTCAGCGTGGCGAGCTCCTCCGACCACCATGGTAAGCTGACCGTGTTATTTGGCTTTATTTGGGGTATACTTGTGTTTGCTGATTTTATGATGGAGTTTTGATAAGAGTTAATTTTATTTTCTAATTCTATTTTATTCTGATTTTTTTCTATTTCTAAAATGTTGACTTCCTGTTCTTTGAGCAACTGGGCCAATTTCTCACGAAATTGGTCCCAGTTTGCTTTTTTACTGTTGAATATGCGTGTAGTTCTACTAATTTTCATACCCCTTGCTTTCTCCAAGGCCAACTTAAAGGTGATGGTGTTGTGGTCTGAGCTCGTCAAACCTTCCACGACCTCCCAATCATCCACCAAGCCGAGCAGCCCGAGCGTGCAGACCGTTATGTCTACTCTGCTTGAGTAGAGGCTAGTTCCACGCACTGTGTGGAACGTTGGAGTGTTGCCGCTAATTTTCATACCCCTTGCCTTCTCCAAGGCCAACTTAAAGGTGATGGTGTTGTGGTCTGAGCTCGTCAAACCTTCCACGACCTCCCAATCATCCACCAAGCCGAGCAGCCCGAGCGTGCAGACCGTTATGTCTACTCTGCTTGAGTAGAGGCTAGTTCCACGAACTGTGTGGAACGTTGGAGTGTTGCCGACGTTGAGCACCTGCAAATCCATCTCGTCAAGAGCACCAGCCGCTTCTCTCCCTCTTACGTTAGTTTTTTCACTACCCCACCAGGAGTTTTGCGCGTTGACGTCGCCTCCCATGATGATCCGCCGGCCGAAGGTCCGCTCAATCCTTTTTAGCTGCTCCAAGTATGGTCCTATCGGTTCTGGCTTAGGTTCGAAGTAGAATGAGACTACCACGATCTCCCAGGCAATTGTCCTCATCTTCACCACCGTGATGTTAGGTGTGGTGAAGTCCGGGCACTGGACGACATCTATGTCGCCGTCGAAGACAGCGATTGCCGTCTTGACGGCACCGTCTTCTGTCCTGTTGCACTGGTAAATTCTAGCGCCGCGGTAGTCCTTCATTCTACCTATGCCTCCGATGTACGGCTCTTGGAGCAGTGCAAAGGCCATTTTCCTTTTGTTCGCCTCAAGCATTAATTCATTTGTTGCCAGTGCCTTTCTTTGCAAATTTGCTTGGGCTACCACGTATGGCCTTGTGTCTGAGTCAGATATTCCGCCGGTGACCACCTTAGCAGTACGACGTGGTAGGTGTAGGGTAGGTGAATGTTTGGTGTTTTTGCCCAGGGACCCACATCAGTCTTACCCTGTTGTGCTTCCCAAGCCTGTTTAGGGTTTGGATAGCATCCAGAATAAGTCCGGAGTCCACTTTGTAGGATGCCATGGCTTTGATTGCAGCCTGACTGTCACTAAGAATATATATGGATTTACCTTTGGTCCCTCTATCTATATTCTCTTGAGCACAGGTTATAATGGCATATGTTTCCGCTTGGAATACAGTTGCCATCTTCCCTAAGCTTTTGCTACATTTGTAGCCTTTTGCGTATATTCCCGCTCCTGTACCTGATTCCATTTTGGATCCATCAGTGTACCACACCAGACTATCTTGTTCTGGTGGATCAAGTCCCTTCGTCCAGTCCTCTATTGTAGGGATTTGGACCTTGAAAGACCTCTCAAACACAAACATAGTTTGCATTTTATCGGATAACATGCTTGTTACCCGATCCAGGTCTTCATTCTCATCGAACTTTGTATGGTTAGTCTTTGGCTTAGAGGCATCCCATAGTCCAGTGACAGCGAGACGATGTAATGTCTTCCTTGCCTCGAATTCAACCATCATATGCAGAGGAGGGATATTGAGGTATCTCTCAATCGCTGCCGTAGGTGTTGTCCTGAAAGCACCCGTGATGCCGAGACACACTGTTCTTTGTAACCTGGTGAGTGGCGCTTTGCACGAGGCAAGCTTTGTTCTTGGCCACCACACTATGCTGCCGTATGTGATAATAGGTATTATCATTGTCCGGTACAGCCATCGTATCACTTTGGGCCCCCAAGTTTTACCGTAGGTAGAACGACACATGCCGAACACTCGTAAGGCCTTTGTCGTAATATTTTCCACATGAGTTTTCCACCTGAGTTCTTTATCAAGCGTTACACCCAGATATTTAACTTCGGTGGACCAGGGCAGTTTTATTCCATTGAGGGAGAGCTCTCCTAGGTTTCCTAGTTGTCTCTTCCTCGTGAAGGGAATAATGACTGCTTTGCTTGGGTTGATAGAGAGGTGGTTCACTGTACACCATTTCTCTGTCATCCTCAATGCCTGTTGTAATAATCCAGACACTATGTTCGGGAATTTACCATTGACCATTATAGCTATGTCATCCGCATAGCCTACTGTGTAGAATGGTCCGGTATTGAGTTTGGTTAGTAGCGAGTCTACTACCAAGCACCACAATAATGGTGACAGCACTCCGCCTTGCGGACAACCTCTTGTTGTTTTTGCACTAAGTCTGTCTCCCATTAGTTCCGATCTGACTGTTCTGCTTCTCAGCATATAGTCAATACAGTTGCACGTGGTATCATTGATGCCATGTTCCTTTGCAGCAGTGCGTATGGACTCAAATGTTGTCTTGTCAAAGGCTCCCTCTATGTCGAGGAAAGCCCCGACACATATTTCTTGTCCCTCTAGCGCAGCCTCGGCTCGACTCGCAACATAGTGCAATGCCGTTTCCGTAGATTTGCCGGGGCTGTAGGCGCATTGTAGTTTATGTAGAGGGAATACTTTCAGAGCACCCTCTCTTAAGTACCTGTCTACCATTTTCTCCAGAGTTTTCAAGAGAAAGGATGATAGACTAATGGGCCTGTAAGCTTTAGCTTCTTCATAAGTCGGTCTGCCCACCTTCGGTATAAAGGTGACTTTGACCTCCCTCCATGCTTTGGGTACGTACCCAAAGGCTATGCAGGCTCTGTAGAGCTTACTCAAATGGGGTATCAAAACAGATGCCCCTTCTTGCAATAGTATTGGGTAGATGCCATCAGGACCAGGGGATTTGAGTGGCTGGAAGCCCGCTATGGCCAGCTTCAATTTATTTTCATCTACCACTTTCTTTGCCGTGAGCCAGTTATTTTTGGACGTGTGCCTTGTAAGCTCGTCCCTTGTGACTGGTTCCTCTTCATCGCTATCGCGCAGTATACATTCTGGGAAGTGGGTCCTAAACATCACGCCCAGAGTGTCCTGTCCAGTTTCCGTGAGTTGCCCATTCTCATCCCTTACAGATGCTAGTGGGTTTGTCTTGGTCATGAACATTGCTTTGCACAACCTCATCCCATTTGGCAGAGTTTCGATGGAAGTGCAATGCTGCCGCCAATTAGTTCTTCTGGCCTTGCGTACCGCCGTGTTATACCTTGTTAGCATGCTATGATAGCCAGAAAAATCCTTCCTGGCTTTTGCATCATTAAAGGCCTGTCGTGTTTCCTGACGTATTTTGGCTATTTCAGGAGTCCACCATGGTACCTTTTTGCCAAAGGCCTTCTTCTCTGGGCAGTTATCTTCCCATGCACCGATGATGCCTGCCTTGATTCTGTCCGCTTCAAATTCTATATCCAGTATGGAATTGAGCTTACCTTTAGGGCTCCCTAAATTTACTTTGAGGTCCCTCCTGTATGAGTCCCAATTTGTATACCTTGGGTTTCTCCTTCGTCTAGTTTCGGCTTCTCCCGCCGTCCTAAACCTAAAGCATATATAATTATGGTCAGACAAAGAGATTTCGTCCGACACATTCCAATTTTCAATATGAGCGCTGGCCCTGTTTGAAGCCAGCGTAAGGTCAATAACTTCAGTCCTCGCAGAAGTCCTAAAAGTAGGTTTATTGCCTAAGTTAAGGATTTGTAAAGAAGAGCTTACCACAAAGTCCAACAAATCCTCCCCTCGTTTGTTGACATCCGAGCTGCCCCAAACGACGTGGTGTGCGTTCGCATCGCAACCAAGTATCAGGTCAAGGTTCTTTTGGTTGCCGTAATCAACCAGTCTTCTGATTAGTGGTGTTACTGGTTCTTTTTGTTCATATGGAAGATAGGCAGAGGCAAGGATGATTCTCCTTTTCTCTGTTCCCGTCCCCACTTGGATCAAGGTTGTTGTGAGATCCCTGTAACAGAAAGTACGTAAGGGCATTGCCTCTATACCGCCCCTGATATAGATGCAAGTCCTCGCGTCATTAGTTGGACAGTCATAGAGCACCATGCCTCCTGTCCCACCTAAGCCTTTTATAGTCCCCTTATACAGATAAGGTTCCTGTATCAAGGCAACGTCGTATGTGTTGAGCTTCAGTTGCCGAGCCAGAAGGGCAGTAGCGGCTCTGCAATGATGCAAATTAATTTGTACACACCTTAGTCCCTCCATCTTGGATGATTTTGATGGGTCTGTGTTGATATGGGAGGGCCTTAGTCTTGAGGCCCCTCCTCCATCGCCTGGCTCTCCTCGAGAGCAGTCGGCGACTCGATTCCCAGGGTGTCGAAGTCCCCGAGGATGTCATCCTCGTGGTCTGTCTCCGACGCTCTGGTCCCAATCTCTGTTGCCTGCGCTGCGCCGTCAGCAGAGATTTCTTCAATGGCCTCCCCATGTTGTGGTGGTCCATCCTCGGAGGGCTCCACTTCTGCTTCCGCAGCAGGCGCCTCTCCCTTGTCTTCTTCCAGGAGCTTGAACTTTCAGTATGCTAAGTCCGCCTTCGCACCTTTATGCATGAAGTTTTTATGCATGATTCAGATAAACTGGATTGTCTGAATTTGTTGTATAAAAAGAAGATGTTTGCATAGAATAGGAATAATGGATATGAGCTGCAACACAATACATACAAATAAGATCATAGATTACAGTTTCCTAGCAAAACACACGGCAAATATTAAATGTATAACTCATAGAGTTCCACAGAGTTTGGCTCTGCTATATTTTTAACTTACCATCTGAAATCATCCGTATTCACCTTGAGGCAAATATATCTTGTCACTTGCTGATGATACTGCCCTAATATTCAATTACTCCACATGTAAAAGCGTTTATAATTGTGTCCAATAGACTACGTCGCTACAGAAGTTCAGGATACTCGTAGTGGAGCCAAAGAATCTTAGTAATCTTGCTCAATAAGTAGGTACACATAAATGTCAGAAGACTGGACAAGTTGATATAATCGAATTCGTGCGTGAGTAACGAAATGTGTCTATTTACAAGCTGTTTCTGTACCCACACCTATGGTTAACGTAATGATCCAAACGTTTTCTTTTTCTAGGAATCGATTTCCAGTTTGAAAATGCTAAGGTTCAAGCGAACATCGCACAATCGCCACTTCTCCACTCAATAAATCTCACTCATACATCACGCGCAAAACTCGATTGCCCGTGCTCGAAGAGCAAATGCGCAAGAGCTGTAATGTTTTGCTAGGGCCAAAGGCAGAAAGACATTTAAAAATAAAGATTAATCTATTGATTAAATAAAATAAAGATTCATGTAATGTGGAGTAAGCCCTATGAGCAGTTAGTTTCCTCCTCGGTTGTCATGTTTCGAAGTAAAAGATCGTTCCATTTTTAAATTACGACATGTGTAATTTATTTGGATATGGATTTTCATAAAAGTTTTGCCGGCCGCTGCTCACATGTATATGGCTAGTACAGCAATTTCGATTTATCTCGAAGAAGGTTGTCAAAGTAATGCTCAAATTTCCAAGCATGTTTACAAACTAAATAGGACAAATAAATATAAAAGAGTGGCGCGTCAGTGGATCGCACCGCCCGCTACCTAAGACCTTGTTATTTCAGGGGTCTCAAAGAAAATAAATTACATATCTTATGCTAGCTTATGAGCTATGGTGACGCTTCGTCGCGAACAGTGAGTTTATTATAACACTGTACTCCATTGGTGTAATTGCTGCAAGGCGTTTCAGTAAGAGGATAAACGAATAAATAACTTATCGCTATTTTATTGGGCAAAAATAACATGGCATTCATCGTCACAAACTTCGATTAAAATAGATACCTAGCTGGAAAGAAGTAAGTACTTATAATTTGGGGATTCCTAAACGAACCATTGTGATTGTGATTATCTGCAAATTATTGATAAAGATATCAGCTGATAAAATGTTTAAGTAAATTACAAAGTGATTGTCCATTTAGCTCAGTACTCGTGTCTTGAACTTGAACTATGCGTGTCGTCATCCTCTTAACCCTTTTGGGTTCTGCCCTTGGTAAGACATACTAGTCACTTTTTTAAACTTGTGCTATGAACCTCTCATTTCATGATAATCATAATCTAAAATTATTAATTTAAAATTATGTTCTTTTATTTTTAATAATGTGTTTCCCGAGTTTAAAATGCAAGTAGGGAGATAATTCTCTAGAAGACCATTCCCTCCCATTTCTGGTTAGGGAGAACTATGTACGAATATTTTTATTTACAGCGGGCTCTAGAAATGCTAGCCGCATCGTCGGTGGCTCCGCTACCAGCATCGAGACCTACCCATATATGGCCAACATGCAGGGCTCCACATCCGGGATCTGGTGGTCCCAGGCATGTGGTGGATCCCTGATCACCTCCACCGCGGTTCTGTCTGCTGCACACTGCTTCTAGTAAGTAAATCAACACGAAGAAATAATCAATCTAATTAAAAGAAAAATATTAACAATTAATAATGTTGTTGTTTTCAGTGACGATGATTGGATTCCATTTTGGCGTGTAGTTCTCGGTAGCTCGTTGGCCCACAGCGGTGGCCGGATGCACACTATCAGCCGGATCATCATGCACCCGCAGTACGTTGACGCCACCATTGATAACGACGTGGCAATAATCCGCCTCACCAACCCGGCCGTGTTCTCTAGCACCGTACAGACTGCTAGCATTCCTAGTCCCAACTACAATGTTCCTGACGGTGCTGTTGTCACACACGTTGGATGGGGCAGAATCCAGGTACTTAATTCGTATCACCCTACCAAATTGTTGTGTTAAAATATTGAAACCAGTTTCCCTAAACTGATCGTCGAAGTTGAACTTCAATAACCACTCTATTTTGATTTCACTTACAATTATTTTCAGACCGAAGGTCCGTCTTCCGAGCAGCTCTTGCACGTGCACGTCAACGTCATCAACCAACAGCTATGTGCTGAGCGTTATGCATACCTGAAGACTCAGCCCGGTTACCAGAACTGGCCTGACATTACAAATGGCATGATATGCTCCGGTATATTGAACGTCGGTGGTAAGGACGCTTGTTCAGGAGACTCAGGTGGTCCTCTAGCTCTAAGCGGGAACATCGTCGTTGGTGTAACCTCCTGGGGTTTTGAATGCGCCGACTCTTTCTATCCTGGAGTCAGTGCCCGTGTTTCTCATTATAGCAACTGGATTGTCGCAAACGTGATTTAAAAATGTAACATTAATATTAATAGTCTCATTAAATTAAGTATTTATTAAGTTATCGATTTTATGAACAGAATGGTATGATAAATATAAATACGTAGTAATAAAAGTAGATAGTAGAAGTACTAGATAGGTTTAAATATCTTTGTACGAATGAAGTGTAAATTACGAATTTCGTATCTGTAGGTACCTACTCATAATTATTTCAATACCTAAGTTTATTTATTACACTAGGCTAAATAGTATTGTTGTACTTGTTTTATAGACGTTTTCCATGTAAGTACTTATTAAGTGGTGTACAATAAAGTATTCTAATAAATAGTGTTCGTATCTGTAGGTACCTACTCGCAATATCCATATTTTGTGTACTGAAATAAGAAGATATTTTCACTGGTAACTCTGCAATTTAACTATTCTTCCTTGTGCGAAGGACCTTGCGTCCTTTGATGCAAGAATTAATGACTAATAATAATAATAGGAGCTCGTGGGTAAATAATAACAGCCGCACGGGTCGATCTTCTAGGTTAAGCAACGCTTGACGAGGTCGGTCCGTGGATGGGTGACCATTTCAGCATACCGAGATTCCTCCGTGCCTCGGAAAGCACGTTAAGCCGTTGGTCCCGGTTGTCATTTGAAGATCTTTGACAGTCGTTACGGGTAGTCAGAAGCCTGAGATATGACACCAGTCTTGCCAAGAGGTATCGTGTTTTCCAGTTACTGGGTTGTGGAGGTCGGATAGGCAGTCACTCCATGTAAAACACTGACGACGACTGAAGACTGGAAGCCGACCCCAATACAGTTGGGAAAAGGCTAGACAGATTGAATAATAAATTAATAACTTTAGAGTTTTTGAAGTAAAATGCAACATAATATATTTTACAATGCATGTCCACGAAAAGAGCGTTTTCCAAGCAGCCAAACTGTGCGAAAAGTGTCACTTTTGCTTTTAATTTCCTGTACTTTTTAATTTTTAACTCCAACGTCAGCCCGCCGCATAGAGTTTTTATTATTTGAGAAAAGTTTAAAAAAATTGTTAAGAACAGATTATCATTCATATAAAAGATAAAACAAAACTAATACTTCATTTAAGGCGTTTTTAATTAATCTAGATTTAGATTTTGATCAATAAATTAATTTTAAATATTCATTAAATATGTTTGGCAGAATTAATATTTTGCTCGTGCCTTTTTGCGTTACGACGTGACAGCTATTTGCACATGCGCAGTAAAAGTTAATCTGTGGATATGCTGAGCGCCCTTGAATAAGCCCGCCATTTTATTAATTTCTTGCTTGGTTCAGATATTTTTTTTTATTTCTTCGCACAATGCATAGTAAAATGTTGTATGATACACGTGCGTAAGATGATTTCCGACTCGTGTCGATTTATCCACTCACTCGCTTCGCTCGCTCGTGAATAAAATACCACTCGTCGGAAATCGCTTACCTTCCGCACTTGTAGCATAAATAACTATTTCAACACACTTGCTCATAAAGTGGGTCTAATTTCACCGCAATTAGGCACATAATGATACCTGTTATCAAACTGTGGCTTTTTCATTGCTATTATTCACAAGTGAGTTATAGAGTTTATTTTATTTTATTGGTTGAGTTGCTTTGTTCTTATAAAGTTTCGATTCAAAAAAGATCGTGCTCAATAGTACAAATAAATTAATGTACCTATTTATTGCTCATTTCATGCAACTTCGTATTTACATAGATAATTTCAACTTGTACGTACTTAATAAATAAAACTTTCACTCAAATATAACTTTTATTTTCTCTGTAATAAAGAAAAATTTAAATTCCCTATTTTGTACGTGGCTAAAATACCATCCACGAAAAGCAAAAAAAAAGAAACCTCATTCTTTTAGTCTATGGGCGATCGCCATTGTTAAATGCGCGCGCATAGGAAAACTGATTAATTTTGCTCGCCATTGCGAAAAAAAAATCACAACTCGTTTTAACTGTTGATAATGAATTTTTTTGTATTATTTTCTTTACAAGTGTGTTGAAAAACGTCGTATGATACACGTGTGTATTGATGATTACCGTCCTCGGCTCTCTTAAGACTCTCACCTAACGGCTCGGGTCTCAATGGCGCCTCAGCGGTAACCACCAACTTTACACACTTGTACCATAATGTACTATAAATTTAATTCATAACTAGCCTACCCTGCCTACCCTGCCTACACTACCAACCCTGCCTACACTACCAACCCTGCCTACCCTGCCTTCCGTGTTTTCCTTGCCTACCCTGCCTACCTTGCTTAACATGCCTACCCTGCCTACTCACCCTACCCTACCTACCCTGCCTACCCTGCCTACCCTGCCTACCCTGCCTACTTTGCCTTCCCTGCCTACCCTGCCTACCCTGCCTACCCTACCTACCCTACCTACACTAATACCTAACCTACCTACCCTACCTACCTACCTAATAATTTTTATGTATCATCAATAGTTTTCTCCGCGCACGCCAATGAATGAATTTTATAGGCAACACTTTGCTACTTTGGGTTACATTATTGCAATTTTCATAAGGATCTCATTTTTTTTTTGATAATTTATTATAGCCTATAACAGGAATAATGTAGCTTTCTACTGGTGAAAGAATTTTCAAAATCGGTTCAGTAGATCCAGAGATTACCCCTACAACGTCACAATCTCACAAACTTTACCTCTTTATAATATTAGTATAGATTCAGTCCATAGCCACCAACTGAAATTGAAGAAATTTAAAGTCTAAAATTAGAACAGTGCATACGGGCTACTGATCACACACCCAAACAGCACCAGCCCTTTATTAATTCGATAGATATCTTTGGATTGGATTACCTACAATTAGAACGGGGTTTTCTTAAAAAAAATAATTATCTCTGTCGCATGAGATAACGGTACCTATTTACTTATCAGTCCTATACATTACAAAGCTATCATCTATCTTGTACAGTCATTGCAAAAAGAGTAGGTATCAACGAACTTGGACCATGCGTATCATCATAAGAATAATAGGAATAAGAATAAGAAATTTTATTTGCTCAAACATGTGTATACATACATAATTAAAATAAAACATGCATGCATGATCTTAAATATGAGTGGCTCACGACATGTCTGCCACTTCTCATGGCGTGCAAATATTTTAGGTACTATTATTATTATTAAATTAATGATTTTAAAATTTTACAACTATACATTAAACATCATTCACACAAACAGATTTATTATATTATATATTATTTACATTATCCAATGACTTATAATTTATTTTCCTAGTCCAATATTAAAAATAACAATTATCACAATGAAGATTTACATCACTTTAATAGACATTCAATTATAATGAAATTTATAATATTATAGGCATTTCTAAGTTCGCCACTACTACATGACCATAATTACTACAATGTTAGTTATCATGGTCAAATTATTTATAATAATCACCATGAGTCGTTTAAAAATTCTGTTATACTATAATATGCTTTTTGTGCCAAAATCAATTTTATTGTTTGTTTAAATTTAGGTATAGTTTGTTCTTTCCAACTTTTGGGCAATTTATTGTAGATAATTGGTGCCATGCAAAAAACACTCTTGCGCATAAGTGCAGTTTTTGATGTATGTAAACATAGCTTACTATCATCACGCCTATTACTTGGAAATTTGTCTGCCATACGAGGAAACAAATGTGGATTTGTTTTTACGAACATTGCCATTTCTAATATATAAAGTGAAGTCAATGTTAATATTTTATATTTAATGAAATAATTTTTACAGCTATCGGTAGTTTTGAGATTAAACATAGATCTCAAGCAGTACTTTTGTCTTCTAAAGATGATATCCCTGTCGGTTGAGTTACCCCAGAAGATAACACCATATCTAATGACGGATTCAACTAAACCATAGTAGGCCGTTAATAGCGCCTCTATATTTAGAGTACGTGATAATTTATATAACGCATATGCACCACTGCTTATTCTTTTGGCTAGAGCCTCAATATGCGCTTTCCAATTTAAGCTTCTGTCGATTGTTAGTCCTAAAAATTTTGTACTATTAGCTGTCTGTATTTTATTATTATTATATTCGATGTCAAGACCAGAGAGTAATGATGATCGTTGGCTAAAGTGCATAATCAAAGTTTTACTTATATTAATTTTCAAATTATTATTATTCAGCCACGTTACTGCTTCAATTAATGTATTTTTTATGTCCGTTTCATATGTATTCTTAGTATGGCATGGTATAGTTATCGTACTGTCATCCGCAAACAGTGTCATGGGATGTTTAATGGATTTAGGAAAGTCATTAATATAGAGTGTAAACAGGGGCGGTCCGTGTACACTGCCTTGCGGAACTCCATGAGGGACTGTACGCTCGCATGACGTGAAAATTTCTTCACGTTTGGAGCTCATATTTATTCTATTAATTTGGGTTACTTGTTTTCTGTCATGTAGGTATGATTTTATAAGATTAAATATGTTTCCTCTTATACCATATGCATCAAGTTTATTGAGTAATATATTATGTTGGACATAATCAAATGCCTGTGTCATGTCGCAGAAAATGGCACAGACTGGTGTATTTTTATCCATGTTTGTCATAACAGTATGCAAGAAGTCATATATGGCCAAGTTAATAGTTTTTTTCTCCCTAAATCCTTTCTGTTCATCACAAAGAATATGATTTTTTTCAAAATAGGTATTAAGTTCCCTGTAAATATATTTTTCGATAATTTTTGAAAGTATTGGTATTAATGATATTGGCCTATAAAATTCCATTAACTCCCTATCCTGTTTCTTAAATAGTGGTTTAACAATCGATTTTTTTAGCGCACTCGGAAATATACCTTCACTGATGCTTAAATTAATAATGTAGCTTAGGGGGCTACAGATTTCATATGCTACAGTCTTAATAATTTTTGTACATATGCCATCGTATCCTACACTGTTTGTGTTTTTTAAGGCCGCGATAATTTTTAATATATCAAGTGCTAGACTTGGGGCCATGAACATTGAGTCTTTTTTGGCTAAAATATGTTTAGTGACTGTGGTTCCCGAACTAGTCATAGGTTTAATTTTATCTATAAAGTAATCATTAAATATATTTGCAATAATTTTGGGGTCAGTTACAGTTTCATTATTATATCGAATTTTGTCTATAGTGTTTTTTGGTATGTTCAGTTTTGTTTGGTTTATTATTTCCCAAGTGGTCTTAGATCTATTACTTGACATTTTAATTTTATGTATATTTTGTGCGCGTTGAGTTAAATAGATAATCTTTTTAAGCAATTTAGAATAACTCTTAAATTTATTTTTATTCATTTCGGTAGGTTTTTGTCTATATTGCCATAATAATTGACGTTTTCTTTTGCTACATATTTTAACACCATGAGAGACCCAACTAGGCCTTCTTTTCACATTTACAGAGATAAGAGTTTCAGGAAAGCACTGTGTATATAAGAAAGAAAACATTTCTGTGAAGGCATTGTAAGCAATATTTGGGTCCTTAGCTTCATATACTTCAGCAAACGATAGGCTATTGAGGTAGGATTTAAATTTGTCTATGTTCTCTTTACTATAGTCCCGTCTAGTGTCATAATTCTTACTTAGCCCTTGTGGGCTTCACCCTTGATAAGTAAACTTTCATTATTCAGGTTGACATTTTGCCCTTAACTGGTGTTTTAATT
This sequence comes from Orthosia incerta, assembly GCA_948252205.1. NCBI lineage: Eukaryota > Metazoa > Arthropoda > Insecta > Lepidoptera > Noctuidae > Orthosia > Orthosia incerta. The sequence goes on along the minus strand of OX411753.1, from coordinate 16,901,639 downwards.
GGCCTAGCTGCCACAGTGATCCCTGGTCAAAAATTGACGAAATATCTTTTTGCGACCTTATGGCCTGGAATATGTTTAGGTCTATGATAACATAATGAATAATTTTTGGGTCAGTATAAAATGTTAATGTTAAATAGATTTTGAGTTATTAAAGGTCAGACACGTCACGACCAAATATACATTGTATGAAATTGTATGAGATAAACCGCACTACGCGGCAGCGGAACTACGCGACGCGACACTTCTCACACAATTTCCTACAAAATATATATTGTCGCGTCGCGTCGCATAGTTACGCCTAGTGCGGTCGGACCTAAAGGGGTCAAAAGTAGCTCCAAAGGATTCGTGACACGGCTGCTGCGTGGATAGTTCTTTCTCGGTTTGAACTTGGCTTGACATGCTACCGCATGTCTAGATACTGTTGAAGGAATAAACTAGAAGTGACTAGAAGTAGCTGTTGCTGTGTAGTGTACTTCGGTGAGTGTGCTCAAGAACTCCACGACCTCATCCCGCCAGCCCCCTTCTACCATCGGACAATTATTACGGAAGTCTGTATTAAAACAAATGTTAATTATTGTTAAACCTATACCATAAAACATGTTGATTTTATGTGGATTTTATGAATGTGTTTCCATTTTTAGTTTATTATAATTCTTGATATTTTTCGTTATAAATAGCTCAATGCTGATTTCCGGTCGTTGTGACAAAATGTCGTGTTTATTTTCTATTGGTGGTGGTTAGACTTTTCCTCGGTGTCAACGAGAAAAGGATAGCCAATCCTCATTGAGTTATGAAGCCGTTTGAATATTGTTGGTCAGAAAAATTGGAGATGTTCTGTAAAGCCAGTAATAAAGTAATACAATTATTTGATGAAGTACAGTCTTTGTATTCTTATATCTAAAAGTTTTAACATACGAGACCGCCGGAATGAAAGTTTAAAATAGCTCTAGCTATTAGAACAGGAAGGCAGTGCAGTTTATGCTCATTTAATATCAATTTACACCAAATTTTTATAATTCTATAAAATATTAATGTTGAGCAAATTTTGTGGTCTACGCGAACAAAGACGCGTGTGTAAAACTATGTTTGGGTAATAATATGCAATATCCTATCAGAACTGAAAAAAAAGAAACAGCCAATATCGTGTAGTCCACCCAGGCGAAGCTGCGGGAGGAAAGCTAGTATTAGTATAGATTGCCATCAACCGGGCAAAAATCTAGGCTCCCTGCTGTTACTGAAAATTCCAGCAACACTTTGCCCGACCCGGGAAACGAACCCAGCACCTCATGCTCGGCAGTAGCACTTCCGACCACTAGACCGAGGACTCAAGTAATAAGCTG